>CM054381.1:41548158-46548158 GCA_028858755.1 Ara ararauna
TCTTCTCACAGATGTCCACACTCACTTTGGCAATTGCAGCTTCCACCACATGCACCAGTTAATGGGTCCTCCTGGCTACACGTTTCCTCACCTTCACCCCCTTTTTCAAGCTGCAGCTCTAATTCACTTTTCCAACTCACTAGAAGTCCAACAATTAGTTTTGTTCTATCAAGTACATTTTTCTCCCTGATCTTACAGTCTTGATTCATACTGGACATTGCCCATCAAACCACCTAGACCTGCTCTGTTGGCTGGTGATTTTCAGTTTACTAGCCACAGGAACCACACAGCCCTGAGGCACGAAAGCTAGGCTGTCTGCCCAGGAGGTCGGACACTGCAAAACAATTGTCCATAAACACACTGTTACAGGTCATTTCCAAAACCAGAATTTGAAAGGCAAGTTGTCAGCACAAAGCTATGATCCATAAAAAAAGCAAAGCCAATAATTACCTTGTCTGCTTTGGCAGACCTGTTCCAGTTCCTGGGTCTAGTTTTCACAAATCCTGCTCAGATTCACTTTTTTCATCCATGTCAACATAAAAAGGACATGGAACTGTTGGAACAAGTCCAGAGGAGGGCCATGAGGATGATCAGGGGACTGGAGCACCTCCCGTATGAAGATAGGCTGAGAAAGTTGGGGCTGTTCAGCCTGGAGAAGAGAAGGCTGCTCGGAGACCTCATAGCAGCCTTCCAATATCTGAAGGAGGCCTCTAGGGATGCTGGGGAGGGACTCTTCATGAGGAACTGTAGTGATAGGACAAGGGGTAAAGGGTTCAAACTTAAACAGGGGAAGTTTAGATTGGATATGAGGAAGAAATTCGTTACTGTAAGGGTGGTGAGGCACCGGAATGGGTTGCCCAGGGAAGTTGTGAATGCTCCATCGCTGGCGGTGTTCAAGGCCAGGTTGGACATAACCTTGGGTGGCATGGTTTAGTGGGAGGTGTCCCTGCTCCTGGCAGGGGGGTTGGAACTAGATGATCTTCAGGTCCTTTCCAACCCTAACTATTCTATGATTCTATGTCAGTCAGCTGTCAATTTGGAACCCCTAAACCCTAATTTTTATGTAACCTCAAGTGTTTTAGACCAGACATGTTTGAGCCAACATGCACAACTGTATCCAAAATCTAAATTATCACTACCATGTAAACATCTAGATCAGAAGTAATCATGTCACTCGCCCAGGATCTCTTTATTTTCCATGCAAGAAGTTTTTAAAGTATTTGTGGTGCTGTATTCCAGCCATTCTGTCTTTATGTGGCCTCTTTCACCCAGTGCCAACACTTACCAGAAATACTTACTTCCCTTTTTCCATCATTGCCATTTCCCTTGTTTGAAAAAATGACGGTATTACTTTCTAATAATTTGATGATGAAACAAATAAGATGGGAATCGCCTTTCTCTTGTGCATACTGAGAACAGATCTATAGTTTTGGACAAAAAATAACTATTGCTTACATATCATATTACTGGAGCTGGAAAGAAACACTATTTCATGGACGTGATGTTTTGATGATGGACTTGGTTCAAGAAAAATGTGGTCATATTTAGACTGGATAGAACTGGTGTCTGACTCATGATGGCTTAACTCTGTAACTAGGGCAGATAACAATGAGAAAGACAACACTGGGAGAATTCTGTTTGATCCTTCAGATCCGATTGATAATTTAGTAGTACAAAAGAACTCTAGCAATCACTTATTTTCCCCTAGTGGTTATTCAGCTGGACACAAGCAGGATGACTGTATGGATAAATCAGATTTTACACTTCAGATCTTTATTCTGGTTTTGAAAGAAAAAAAAAAAAAAAAGATCCTAGAAGATTTGCTATAACAAGGACTACTGGCTGAAAGTTTCCGGATGTTATTTCATCATTCTTTGTGCTGAGAAAAAAGGACTAGAAGAGGAAACTTTAAAATCGTCAGAGAAGTCAAGAACGGTAGAGATCTCTTTTTCCTGCAGAATGAATACAACCTCACAAACACAGGCCCAGAGAGAACATTCTTCCAGACTGGATGATGGTTCCTGTGTTTTCCCTGTTCCTCCCAGAAAAACGTACCAGACCAGTTTATCTCCATTCAATATTTTTACTCCTTGAATCTGAATGAAGAGGTTTTCCTCTAATGTAGGTAGTGCTGCCCGCTCTCCCGAGGTTGACGCCCACTTCATTCATGTATTCCTAGTGCATCAGGGTTCTTAGTGGCTACTGGCTTGCAGCCAACATCCCACACATTTCCTCCACAGCACAAATGCCTTAATTCTGACCCACTGCCTTTCAAGTAGATAGTGAAAAAAAATCAGTCACAAAGAGCTTTGCTTTTATCTGTATTTCTCCTTCAGAAAGATCTGAAGAAAAGAAAAAAAAAAGAATTAGACATTGTTCTTTTCTTTTTCAAGGTCCATGGTCAGCAAGGTTGAGATTTGGTGCCTGAGCCCAGAAAGAAGCTGAAGGCACTCAGATGGTGGTGCTTATAGATTTGGGTAAAGGGAGTTTGTAAGTGGGGTAACTGCAGAGGGGGTGGACCAAATGGCCTGCAGTTGTGCCAGCAGTCACATCCAGCACCTACTCAGCAGCTCTTCTGCACGCCATTCCTTCTGAAGCAGTTCAACCATCACCTACTATAGGAGCCTGTGTTTTTCAGGAAGGGCGCTCAAAAAAGATAAGAAAGGACAGTAACTTTTGGTGCCCAGATGAAGTTTTCTGCCCTCAGCACAGAAATTAAGAGCACAGCTGATATTACCTGATAACTGTGGGGCAGTATGTTCCAAGCCCAGCATGTAAAGTGGCAAGCAGAAAATGTACATGCTTACAAACTGGGCACATTACAGGCCTGGCACAGCCACCACTAGTGAATTTGAGCTATGACAAATTATGCAACACACATGCATTCTTAGACCCACAAAAGCCAAACACATACATGGTTTTAAGACCAGTCCATGTAAAAAAAAGATGTAGTGGAACAAAGCTGTGCATTTCATAACTCCATTGCACAAAACCCAAAGGGAAAACAGCACAGAGAGAGAGGTCTTACATTTATTAACCTAGCCAAGCAGAAGTGAGGAGAGGTGCAGTGATGTTCACAAAGGGACATAGAGCCCAGAATTATAATCTGATATACTACGAGGGCTGGAATCAGAAGCCAGGGAGAAGAAAAGCATTGGCAAACCATTCAGTTGATTTCCAATGGTGCTGTTGGGATAAAATAAACTATCCTCCAGGCTAACAAGTTATGTTGTCAGAAATATTTGAGGGAAGAGTTTAAGAAATAAATATAAATCAAAAAGGTATAGGGAAAGAAAACCCCAAAGACAATGACAATCTGGGGAAAATCACCAGCAAGTGCAAGACAGATGGCCAAATCTCGTGATGCAGGTAGAAAGATAGTCTACTTCATTCAGTAGAACAAGAAAGTCTGGAAGACTAGAAATAAGAAAGCTAATGAAAGTGGAAAATAAGGAGTTATAGAAATCATTACACTGACCTTGCATAAATAAAGTTTCAAAGACTGCACATATGCTAATCTGAGGAGCAGGATGGCTAGGAGTTTGGAGACAAATGAAAAATTTCACTCCTTGGTACCAGGGGTAAAGGTAGAATATTAATGGAGGTTAAATGTATTTGGTACTGTTCCAGCTGATTGCAATCTCAGAAAAATTACATGGAAACCAATGTTGCCTTATGCTGAATTTAAGGAGAATTGCAAAATATACAGATGAACTTCAGGAACAAAACTAAAATAGTAAAAAGAACATAGGTTAAAATACAAGCTGCAGAAAACTGACAGCAGGAATGATTTCAGAAAAAAAGAAGATAGGTAAATTGGATAAAACAGAGGAAAAGGCTGGCACCCCTCATTGCCATGACACTTGCATTACATCTCACTTCCAAGTGCGGAGTCCAATTTGGGAGAAGGCAAGAATCAGAATATTCTCTTTATAGGGAAAAAAAAAGGCTTCTTTCTTTTGCAAGTTCTTGTGTCAGTAGCCATTTTATGGGACTGCCAATCATGGCAAATCAGCTGAAAAGCCAGATCATTTTCTAAAGCATCTACCTTCCTAGAGAAAGATTTTAAAGTTGACTGTGTACAATCCAGCTGCTGCTTTTAATCTTTCCCTGACAACAGTAGTTGTTTTATTACTTTGACAGTCATTTTTAGCCCATGAATAGTACCACAGTCCTTGTAAGATAGGAAAATTCTTTTGATCTACAATTTCATAAGGTTTAGCAATAGACAAAGGGTTTTTCCGGTAGACTTGACCACACACTTGCTGAAGTTTAGGCTGAGAGGCAATAAAAAGGCACTAAGCCACCCATTTTGAGAAACACAAAAATCCTTTTTGACAAGTAATGACTGTCAGAAAAAAAATTATTGCAAAAATACTACTTATTAATAGAAAATTAAGAGCAAGGTTACCCCTGAAATAATTTTGATGCATTGCCAAAATAAATTTTACATTTCATACTGCTTTAATATAGTGTGATCTAGAGGATAAAAAATATGGATGCAAGATAGGCATTGTATTTGAGCACAAAAAAAGGAAGGCATTTCAAGCTGTCTGTAATAACTAAGAGAAACTGGGAGAAGACTCAGGCAGACATAGAGCGGTTTTCCAGCATCATGGCTTGTTCTATTTGCTCTACAAGTAAGAATTCTGTTTTGTGCAGTCTGAAAAAAATGAATAAACTCAAAAATAAAATATATTTCCAAACAAGAATAAAGAGTCATTCAGCAGCCATTTTGAGTGAAAAAGTATTTAAAAATTACTAAGCCTGTAATCTTTATTAGTACAGGCTGCAGTACTTTAAACACTTACACATGTTTAACTTCACACACGTGCATCCCATTTTCTTGTCCTATTCACATTGGAACCCAGTCTGTTTTTGCTTATGTATAAGCAAATAAAACGGAAGGCCTTTGTGATATTAAAAGTGTAAGGGCAATGTTTTTAGGGCAGCTATCTATTTAGTCAGCTGAGTACATATCTACCTTTGGAGAATATTCAGATAATGTGCTGAACTGTAGTCTAACTTCAAGTTCTTTCCAAAAGAAGTGCAGCAGAGGCTGTACACACACACACACACACACGTGTGTGTGTGTGTGTGTGTGTGTGTGTGTGTGTGTGTTGGTAACTGAACTGATAAAGCCTGGGTTGAGTTTCCTTTGAAAACTGTAAGTCCATTGGCGTTGCCAATTTCCATAAAAACTTTCGTTCCTAAAAATCCACAGCAAGCTTAAAACTTAAGCAGACTGGAAAAAAAAAAAATCTTTTTTTTTGTTGGGTGAAGTTAGAAATTGGTCCTCTTGATACTTAAATGAGATGGGCTAGAAGGAAATAAAAGGAAGATTAAAAAAAGATCCTCTCCCACCTCTGCACTGTTCAATTGTTCACATATTTATAGTATTTCTTAAATAAGTATTTCAGGAGACAAACCCATTGGATTTCATGCCTTTTGCTAGACAGCTTTTGTTTACAGTCTCTTGAAATTTCCACAGAATTCCCCAAAATCACATTTTCTGGCAAAATACCAGCCTGACTCCTACAGTCTAACATTTACAACACAGTATTTTCAGCTAAACCACTGTCCTTTGGTTTCATTACATTCTCTTGGCAAAATACTGAGATGTCTCTGTGTAAGTATTAAAAAAACCACAGAAGTCCTCTACAACCAGTCAAAACTGACCCCAGTATCACTGACCTCCAGAAATCAACTCTCAGTGCAGAGATCTTCACCTCTGTTTCTCCAGTTTTCTAGAACTCTAAATGAAAGTCTTTTTAAAGGTTCATCTTCATCCTAAACTCTTCAAGTTTAGGACAGCTCCAACATTTTGGAAAAATGCACAACTGAGCTCTGCATAGGCAAGACATTTCTTTCCATTCTTTCTTCCTGATTAGGAAGACTCAGAGGGATGAAATTTGGCCTCTGGTTTTTTTTTTTGCTAATTATGTTTAGAAGTTTCTACAGAAAATCAGCTTCTTGCGACAGGCCATGACTGGCCTTACAATGGGCCTAGCATTTTCACACTCAGCTGGCTTAACTGACTTACTCCCTGCCCTTATCAGCTCTTGGATTTCCCTTTGAGATCTCAGTCCACTAAAGAGGGAAAGATGGACTTACTACAGGAAACATGGCCTCGTGTTTCTGCATTCTTTCTCCCACATCTTGCAAAGTCCTTAAGATAATACACTGTTCAATAAAAATGAATGCAAATTTGAAAGCACAAGCAGAGCTGTGCTCTGAAAATCCTTGCAAAATGCAGTTCATGAAGATGCCTTCTCCAGTAACTCCAAATCATAGAATCATAGAATAGTTAGGGTTGGAAAGGACCTGAAGATCATCTAGTTCCAACCCCCCCTGCCAGGAGCAGGGACACCTCCCACTAAACCATGCCACCCAAGGCTATGTCTAATCCAGCCTTGAACACCGCCAGCGATGGAGCATTCACAACTTCCCTGGGTAACCCATTCCAGTGCCTCATCACCGTCACAGTAAAGAATTTCTTCCTCATATCCAATCTAAACTTCCCCTGTTTAAGTTTGAACCCTTTACCCCTTGTCCTATCACTACAGTTCCTCATGAAGAGTCCCTCCCCACATCCCTAGAGGCCCCCTTCAGATACTGGAAGGCTGCTATGAGGTCTCCATGCAGCCTTCTCTTCTCCAGGCTGAACAGCCCCAACTTTCTCAGCCTATCTTCATATGGGAGGTGCTCCAGTCCCCTGATCATCCTCGTGGCCCTCCTCTGGACTTGTTCCAACAGCTCCATGTCCTTTTTATGTTGAGGACACCAGAACTGCACACACTACTGCAAGTGAGGTCTCACAAGAGCAGAGTAGAGGGGCAGGATCACCTCCCTCGACCTGCTGGTCACTCTCCTTTTGATGCAGCCCAGGATACGGTTGGCTTTCTGGGCTGCAAGCGCACACTGCCGGCTCATGTTCATTTTCTCATCAACCAACACCCCAAAGTCCTTCTCTGCAGGGCTGCTCTGAATCTCTTCACTGCCCAACCTGTAGCTGTGCCTGGGATTGCTCCCACCCAGGTGGAGGACCTTGCACTTGGCATGGTTCAACTTCATCAGGTTGGCATCAGCCCACCTCACAAGCGTGTCAAGGTCCCTCTGGATGGCATTCCTTCCCTCCAACGTATCAACCGAACCACACAGCTTGGTGTCATCGGCAAACTTGCTGAGGGTGAACTCAATCCCACTCTCCATGTCACCAACAAAGATGTTGAACAAGACCGGTCCCAACACTGATCCCTGAGGGACACCACTCATTACTGGTCTCCAGCTAGACATTGAGCCATTGACCACAACTCTTTGCGTGTGGCCATCCAGCCAGTTCTTTATCCACCGAGTGGTCCACCTATCAAATTGATGTCTCTCCAACTTAGAGACAAGGATAGTTAGGGTTGGAAAGGACCTTAAGATCATCTAGTTCCAACCCCCCTGCCATGGGCAGGGACACCTCCCACTAATTAAAAAGAGTTCTGGCTCCAAACCCTACTGATGCTATGAGCAATTGCCCCCCACAAAGTAAGATGCAGCTTTTGGACTGTTCTGAGCACAGCAATGCCTGGGGAGTTCCTGCTAACCCAGACTGCCACCGTGCAGCTGACAAGCAGATCATTGCATGTACAAGGCAGCAGCACTACAAGGCCAGCAGGAACTTTGTGAGAGTGAGACTGGTCAAGCTTTGGGGGGCAAAGACTACCTCACCATTCTGTTGTCTATAGTAATGCTTATTTAGATGATTATTTATGTCTGCAAAAGCATCAATTTCTACACCAATTATTCATCAAAAGACTAGATCCACTGTTTCTGATTTTCACCACTGACTTTAGGAATATTTCATGTTATAAATCTGAAGTAGGTATGAATAAACAAATATGGCATTATACTAAGCTTGTTAATTATCCAGCAAGCTACACAGTGTTAGAAGTACACACGGTACTGGGAGTTTCTGGAATATGAGTTTGCAAAACGTAAAAATTATCATCTACATGATCAGAAACCTCGTTTCACTTTTACCTTCACCTGCTTTGGATGCTCTGGTTAAAAATGTGTTAATAATTTCCAAGTTGTTATTGTTTGATTTAGCATATTATATCTTTGTATGAGATTTCAATGTTCTACACACTGTACCTAAGAACAATCAGACTAAATTCTTTCTAGTGCAGTATCCTGTCTCTGTTAATTTGTAAAATAACAGCTATACCTCCATGTGCGGAACCAGAGAAACAATATAAAGATTTCACCTTATAAGGGGAAGGAAAAAAAAAAAAAGAAAGTTCCTTTCTCAAGTGGGAATAAAGGGCCCAATCTCTTGGCATCAGCACACTGACTCAGATCATCTCTTGTAGAAGGACACAAATGTTGTCTTCTAAATTACAGTCCCAATTGAAGCTTTTCTGCATAGTGGAGCAAATCATAAACGTAAGGCTGTCATTAGCAGATAAAGCTTTCCTCAGGTTTTTATTCCTGGACACCCAGCATTTCAGCCATCAGCCCCAAGACAAGAGCAAAGGAAAGGTCAAAAGATTTGGCACTAAGCTGTGTTTGAAAGGACACTTCTGCAAAACCTCTTCCATGCACTTAGAGAACAGTACCTGCTTTCATTCAGGCTCATCACCCTTACAACTCCTCATCTTCCTCCTTGATGTGACAGTGACTTCTGCAGGAAGCACATTCCCACACCTTCGTCAGGAAGAAAGAATGCTTGCTTTCTCCTGGCTTCATTTACCTTGTCTGCAGTATCAGCCAATATTCAGTACTGCTGTACCAAGGGTGCTGTTGCAAAATGCAGATTAGTGTTCTCTCAGTTCCATGGTAATCTAAGAAACAAATTACACAGATGTAAAAAGTGTTTAAACAACCAAAGAAGGACTCCCATAGCCTATACACTCTTGCGTCCCATTTCTATGTCATTCTCCCAGCAAGTGGTCCTGGCGAGGATGTTGCAGCATCATTCCAACAGTTGGCATAAGCATCGCTGATTCACCTTCCTCTCAAGTTCCCATCTTCTCCCCTCTATCTGAAACTGCTTCATATTACTGGAGATAAGGAAGCATTCTCCCCTAGTAAGAGATGCTGTATGTATAAGGAAAAGGATGAAAAAGAAAAAAAAAGTTTGTAGGATTTGCATGGGCTATAATACATATATACACGCACATATATATATAGCATTTGTGTGGATCTACCTGTTCAAAATTTCTAACATGTAACTAAGAGAGCATTTGGCTTGCAGTTTGGGGTAGACAGTTTCTCATACAAACATATAAGGCTACATTACAGCTATAAATGGTTTTGTTTGAACATATAACACTGCAACAGTATGTACATGTAACATGTATATACAGGTAACGGTATATACATTGAACATATAACATGTAACAGTATGAAAATATCTGTGATAAGCTTTTACAAATGGTGTCCTTAAGCCTTGTGCTGGTGTATTAGTGTTGCTAAACCCAACAGACTACGGTAGTATCTCCTTGATTAAAACGCATCAATTTTCTATGAGCAATTCTATAAACAGAGAAGATGTCTGTATCCCTGATAAACTGAGTATTGATATAAGACAAAACCCAGTGTTCAGAAAATTTTCAACAAACGAGGTAGTATTGTGATACGTATGAAGACCTCTCAGAAAGGAGTACATTTATTGTTAACAAGCTTCCAAAAGCAAGCTGGATACCTAGTGCTGCTGGATTTTTTTTTTTAATCTTTTTTAATCAATAAATTGTGGAGGAAATTGCAGAATTGATATTAATCTTGCCCCTCAACACTTCGTGCTGTGAGATTTCCTCAAGGTCTATTTAAATTTAATTTCATAAATATTCCTTGAAAGTAGAGGGTTTAGAAAACTGAAATGACCCTGTACTGAAAGATGAAATGGGCTATATTTAGAATTACCTTTGCAGAAAGGGAACACCTCAATAAATGCTCTGCATGGCCATTTGTGACAGAGGGTTATATGTCTGCCAACGCAACCTACATTTTTTACGCTAATAGTACAAGCCAGAATAAATATTATCTCCACTCGTGTGACAGACCTTTGATAGAGCAGAATTGGCCTGGTTGATTAGGAGTATGTGTCAAACACAGATAATGGGGGAATCCCTTTCAGCAGCAGCAAACCACCTCAGCTACCATAATGAGACCAATTTAATGAGCCTTCTGTTTTACAAGAGATATTAATTGCAGTCCTGTCACATAAGGTACAATTCGGATAAAATACGCAAAAAGGAGGAAAATTGGATTTCATTACATTTTTGTCACGATTATAAATTTTTTTGCAGGGTCATAAATCTCCCCACTGATGATCTGAATACTCTGGGTGGCTGACAATGCTGCCGTAGAACAGTGTGCATTGTTATGAAGGATATTTAAGACTGAAAGAATGTGAGGCTTTCCATTGTATCTTTCTGCCATTATGATTTTTATTCTACTCTAGGCAATTTTTGTATGTTTGTTTTGTAAAAACAAAGAAAGAAGGCACCATCCCTCTGTATCCAGCCACAAGGATGCTTCCTCAACTCTCATCAGTATGATCATGATCTTATACATGTTTCTGCAAGTACTTCATCTGATACTTTCTCAATGAGGCTCACAGACTTACAGTTAAACATACATGCAAGCGTTGCACTGGATTGGAGTACAAATTATCTGCATGCAAGTAAATGAGAACTCCCAGTTCAGTGTTTCAATAGTTGTATCTTCATCCAATTACTATTCAAAATAGAATATGCATTTGTGTATTATATAAGCTTTGTATTGCCAAAAAGAGTGCTCTCAGGCAGGGCTCCTTCAATTAAGGAGATGGTTGACCTGCCAGATGATAGATGCTCCTGGCTGCTGCATGGCAGCGAGGATGCTCTCCCACATTACATCCTCACCTGTGAGTCAGAGCAGCTGCAGTCTGATCACCCGTATGTGGCAGATGCTGAGCAAAGGGTGCTGTCCGTGGCTGTGTCACAGCACTGAACAAGTCTCCACTACCAAGTTGCACAACTGCTTGTGTTGAGGATTTACCATTATAATTAATTCTAAAAAATACATTGTTACTTCACTGGACATAATGTCCTTCTGAACGTTGTCTTCCAACAATGAGTAGGTATACTTGCCATGAAACTGTGGCTGCTAAGCTCTTACTACAATATATTCAGCCCTAAGTATTACCAAAATATATAAAAATTGGAGAAACATGAATTTAGTCCTTATTCCTAATCCAGTGTCAGGCTCAAAGAGTTCAGTTTGCTTAAAGATACTGCAACAGCAGCTTTGCAGACAGCCTTGCTGCTGAAATGCTGAACCTTAAAGCTGTTCATAATCTTAAACCTCTTGTCCCTGCAATGCCGAGAGCTTCAAAACCATGACATGTACAACCTGTGAAACTTGGTCATCAAAAGCTTGATTTTTTTCCTTGCTACTGAGAAGGAACTAGGTGGGAAAAAAAGGCAAATATGGGGTATTTATTCTACAAAATATGTTAATGGAAATTTTTCTTTTCCAGCAAGGAACAAGGACACCCACAGGGACAAAGAGATTCAAGACAATTTAGGACATCATAACAACAGAGAGACCAAAGCCGCTTGCTTAGGAGAATTCAGGCAAGCCCAGGCTCACCAACAGAGTGGCTGACTTAAGGGACTTCAGGTGACATGTCAGGCAGCTTCTAAGAAAACTTTCACACATTGATGCCAGCAGTAAAGTCAATCATTTTCTGCACAAAGCCTGCATATTCAGAAAACGTAGTACTGAAATTCAGCCAGCCATACACATATTGCAGAATTCAAAGCATGGTGTAAGTCTGTCAGCCAAATTAAATGAAACATTGAAACACACTTTTTAAGGCCTGGTCTTGTTCAGCAAAGTATTTGCATGTTTTGGACACATCTCTGAGTGATAGTGGTCCCTAAATCCCATCCTCAAAAAAAGACTCCTGGCCACATATGTCCGTAAGATGCAAATATGTACTAAACCTGGATTCTCAAAAGTATCTTGGAGTCCTAATCTGTATTTTTAAAGTCTCAGCTAGAGTTTATTTCCATTTTATGAACCTTGATAATTTCAGAAAATCTGTCCAAAGAGTTTAATTTGCATCTAAAAAGAGGTGCTTTAAAAATTATAAATATGCAATTCGCAGTAATAGAACCTCAGCATTTACTCCCATACCTGTTGGACTGGAAAGGAAGTCTGACACTGGAAAGAGCAGCTTTTTACTGCTCGCATGGAAATACTGAGATCATCTCAGGTGACCCTGTGCAGAGATAAAAGGAACAACAGGGTTTTCGTAGGCAGTATTTTCTGATTGTAAGAAAAAAACCCCCAAAACCAAATATGTGAGAATATTCGTTGGTAAATTTATTGAATAATCATTTCATGATTCTAGTTTTTGGGTTTTTTTTAGATTTTCATTAGGGAAAATAATGATAAGGTAAGACAGTATAACATATCATTTCATACACTGCACCCTGACAATATCCTTTTTGAGATTATTAATTTCATTTTTCTGAAAAGTACCGTGTACATATAAACTACTTAACGAAATACAGGAAGCCATAGTCTAGCAAGCCCCTTCTGCATTCTGAATGTGAAAGGGTAAAGAGTACACTAGAATATTGATAATTCAATGAAATATTTTAATGTTGGAAAATATATTAGTTTTCAGTAATTACAACTCATCAAGAAAGAGAAAGAAGAATGAATACAGTAACTCATTTTGATTGTCTTTTGTACTGTCACATCATGAGCAAATAAGAGCCTCATGTACGTAAAAGCAGCATTTGCTCTCTCCTGCAGGGAGATCACTTACCCACTGAGCTGGGACGGACCCTTTTCCGTGACCTTTGTGAAAGTCACCCCCGCTCACCTGCAGTTAACATGTTCTGAAGATCATCCTTTGTTTCAGTGCCTTTGGTCACATACTAGCAATGGACTCTGCTACACTGGAATTAATCAAACAAACTGCTCCAAGCTTTAATCTTCTATACAGCAGCTAGCGCAACAGAGAATGCCATCTTATGAGTTCTGCATTTGTACGCATTCAGCAGAAAAAAGTATGTGTGGCATTGCCTCTACTGTGATCAACATGCCTATTGATATTTTCACTTTGTTCAATGATAGCTGCTTCCTTAAACAAGCACCTATGAGTAAATAATATCAAGGACAGATCTGCCTTCTTATATTGAATTTCAGTGACCATGATAAAACCTGTGAGTATCCAGTAAACCAGCATTCCGGTATACAGGAAAACTAAGTTTTCAAACCACCAACAGCTGACCTGCCAGACAAACATCTAGACTTCTCAGGATCAGTGTTCAAATGTCACAAAGTAGTGTTCCCCCACTCCATAGCCTGGGCAAGACATACGGGAAGGTGTCAGAAGCATCCTAATGGTTTTAGTATTGCTTTTCCAGGACACCTGAAACACCTCAGGTGAGCACATATCTGACATCCTCTTGACCCTTCAGTTTGCTCTCCCTGTATGGCACCAGCTCTCTGGGGCTCTACAAAAAGCAAAAGCTCCCAGGAGCCTCTGGTGCAAAGTGGCAGCTGCAACAGGGTAAACCATCTAGTTATTGGTTTATACACCCCAGCCTTCTTGCAAACATCCCAAATCCACACCTCAGCCCAAACCCTTCCTTCCTTGCTACAATAAAAGGTTAATGTCCAAGTCAGAAGTGCAGAACAGTTCTGGTGCCCTGGGGTGTGAGATTTCACAGGAGTTGGGGAGTGTGTGTGAAAAGTGTTGTTAGCTAGTCTCCTCTCGGCTACCGTTAGAGGAAGATGCTTGTTATTCCGGGGGAAATTAGAATACTTTCAGATCACAAAGTACTTAAAATGCAACTACTTCAAAAAGACAGGCTACAACTGAAGTTTTCAGCAGGCTTCCAGAACCCCACCCTCAGCAAAGCAGAAAGAAAAGAAATGAGAGCTCAGCATTTCTCACAAAATAGGGCTGTGTAAAACCCCCAGGCCAAAAATACTCTTCAGAGATCCTCGGAGAGCATAAAAGATCAAAACTTCAACCTCAGCCCTGTGTATCTGAATTGCTAATAGACACTCAGTACTGCCTCCATCTGCAGCATCACACAACAAGAATTAGAGGTAATAATGTTTTTAAGGAAAGGGAGTGTTTCACATTGCCAGAAGCATCTTCAAGACTCAGAATTATGATATAGCGTCTTCCATCTTGCCCTGAACAAGGTTTTCCAATCACCAGTTTATGAACAGCTGCACCAATACTGAGCTGTTCTTATGTGCTAAATAACAATGGGACATTGCAAAACTACAAAGGCTCGTCCTGTCCATTTAACCAGCATGTCACATGGAGACAAAGCATAATGCAGCCCTGTGAAAAGTCCACCCACAAACTTCATCTCACACTATAGAATGAGGCACTTCAGTTCTCTGTCTTCTTTCTCTCAACATGAGTTCACACGGCAGCAACTTAAACATTTTGGAGACTGCAAAATACAGCTCTCCACAAAGAAACTTGCTTAAAAAAAATTAAAAAAAAAAAAAAAATTCAGTTTAGCTTGCTATTTCTGTCTTGTTCAAAACTGCTGTGTTTGGTTCAGTTTAAAATGTAAATCAATACTGAACAATAAAACAGAACAATTGCCATTGAAAAGAAAAGCCCTGTCATCTTATTGAAACCTAACATTACTGAATTTGAATCCACAGCACTTTGAAGTGAATATAAAATGCTATTACTAGAAATACAATTTTTTATTACTGAAACATACTGCCTTAAATTGTAAGATAAAATCTAAAAAACACCACCTTTTTTGTTATCAAACAGGAGATATTTATTTTATCAATTTAAACAACGAAATGTCCATTAAACTGACACAGTGGTACCAAAAGGGACAACCCCCTTCCCGTCTCACACACACATGCAGACATACAAAGGCACACTCCTCTTACCCAAAGCTGGCAGAACAGCCACACAGCTCCAAAAGGAGGGGCTAAAAGAGCAACAAACCCAAATATTAACTGTCAGAAAATTACATTCCTCAGTAAAGCTTTATTTGGAAGACAGTGTCATGTTGTTGCTGCAGTGTGTTGATGGGATTACACAACAAAGGCAGTATAACAGCAAACAGAAATTAAAAGGAAGGGATAGTGAAGTGGATTTAAAACTACTATTTTAGTTTATTTTTCCCAAGCAGAGTGGTAGGAATTAGTGAAGACTGTAGTTTAAAAATCAAATATTCCTGGAAGAAGTCCTTTATATGAAAAATTGAATCATTCCTATTTGGTTTTATTCAGACACTACAAATTCCATAACAATCCATTTAATTTTATATTTAATTAATTCTCAGCACTGGAAACTACAACAAACTTAGAAAAAATTTCTTGGTGAGGCAGCTGATGGCTCAGGTTTCCCAACACTGCTCATCCTCAGCCTTTCTAAGAATTCACTGGCAAACTTCCCCACCAACATCCCTGTGTAGCAGAGTCCCAGCACTATAAACCACCAGCATTTACAGTTGGTTTTAAGAGTCATGAAAAAAATTGAAAATATCCTTCTGCAAAGCAAAGGGAGGGTAACAGCTTTATGTTAAAATTGCAAGCAAACAACTAATCAGGTCCTGCAACATGCTCAATATTTTCACCTGCCAGAAACTCAAGGTGCTGCCAGGGTGGATCCAAGAACACAGTTTAGGCACTTTTGCCTGAATACACTTTTGGATATTACTCCAATAACAGTTACAGCCAGAAATTTCTTTATCTAAGAACAGTCAGTACAAAATGTAGTATTTCCCGTAACAGTCTGAAGAATAACTTCAGTGAGCAGTCCTGCTAAGTCACCTGCCTTGATGATAAGGGCCCTGTTTTGGTCACTGAGTTTAAGCACTAGTGCTGCTTTTCTGATTTTGCCAGATTAAGGACTGCAGGAGTCAACAGACATGTCAGTCCTCGCAACCAGGATAAAGAACCCATTTAAATGTTAAATAAGGCCATTAAGACCCAACTGTCTGACATGCAGGTGAGCACAATGAAATTACAGTAACAAACATTATGCAGGTACAACTGGAGCAGGATACAGACACAGAGCCAGCTGGAAGCTGCAGAGAACCAGATGGGAGATCTTCCAGATGGCATAATCACACTGTCAAGAAAAGTAAAAGAAAATTTTGCCAGGTGCCAGTCTTCCTGAGCTGAAGCCATCGAACAAAAAACCTGCAGGAATGAAAATCAGCTTACCTAAGTGCTTCTGAAAAATGAAGCTAGAAGATTGTGATGAGAGCAGGATAAATTACATCTCTGCTGCATACTTAGGAATTCTTAAGGTAAAATAAAATTAAAAAAAATCCCCAAAAACCACAACAAGAAAAGCACTACCGAACCCCAAAACACAGTAGTAAAATAAATCAACAAATTAATCACCATTGACTGACTTTCCTCAAGATTACATGACCCTCACAACTCAAGAAGAAAAACTATTCCTCTACAACCAGGCTGTTATGACACTACCTTGCAAATAAGAACTCTGTCTCTTTATTGTAATAGGTCTTGGCATTGACTTTGTCATGTTAATTTGCCAAACTGAATCCCAGTATTGGCTTGAATTGAGGTAGCAAAGAGATATGAACATCAACCACCAGCTAAGTCCATGAAGCACAAAAACTGCCTTTTTATGGTCAGCGGTAGTCTCTGTACTTTTCTTCCTTTTAACAAAATTAATGGTCAGATGCCGGAAAAATGCAGACTGTCTAAATCGTAAGTTATCTTCTTGTTTCTGGAATAAACAGGGAATCTTTGGAAAAATCAGCAAACAAAAAGTGAAAGAAAAAAAAAAGAGGGGAAGAGGGGGAAGACTTAACCCCACTGAATCATTTGACAGATCTTGTTTCTTAAGAAAGCAAGCTAAAATTTTGTCACAGCTAAAGTAAATTTGAGATAGGGGCGCAGAAGAACTGAGAGCGATCTGTAAATGGTAGCCAATATGAATGCGAGGACTGTGTACTGCATACTGGTATCTGCAGACGGTGCAGGAAGCAGACTGAATAGGTATACAGACACATCTGCCAAGCCAAGCATAGAAGAAACAGAAAAATATAAAAATCCTATATTGTATTTTGTATGGGTTTTACAAGCACCTTGCTGATGCAGGCCCCAAAGACAGGAAGAGGATGATTGCTGTCTCACTTTGTAAGTGGGAATTTCGGTATCTTTGGAAGACACTGGAGTGGTCCAAAAACTTTGGGGATTGCTTTCACCTGTCTTGTTTTACCTCCATCTGTCTCACACACACCCTCAGTCTCATGCTGGGTTATAGACAGGTGTTTATGTTTCATGCTTGATTAGATATGTAAGAGAACAGGAATTTGGTACAAACACAGGAGGAGCCAGGCAAGAAGCTGCACGAGGAGGTTGCAGGGAATGAGCATAAAATACTCTGTGCTGGCTTGCCTCATTTTGTGGGCTGTACTTTGTCTCAGAGGCTAGGGTGCTTTATTCCTACAGCTCAGGGTGCTGATCTTCCAGCAGGAGTACATCAAGCTTCTACTCTAAGCCATCAGCAATCCCAGCCTGCTGTTTTTAAGAACAACATTGCTGCCCCACCTGCCTTTCTGGGGGGAGATACATCTTTGCTACAGACAGATTGATTACTATGAGCATGAGATCTAAACAGTATATACATTTACACAAATTACATATTGTGTGAATGCAACGCTTTGGTTCAATCAAAGGCAGCAGCCTCAGAGGGAAACAGATAGGGACATGAATAAGTTGAAATTAATGACTCCCAGAGATACAGTAGAATTCAGTATCATGTTGTGTCTCCGGCTAAGTTCACAAGCAAGTGCCTCAAGAAGATAACAAGCATTTAAAAGTAAAATCAGCCTCAGCACAGCAATGGGCAAGAAATTTGATTGTAACCTGTAAATCAAACATCAAAGGTCTTATAAGGCTACTGATCACAGGTGGACACTTAACAGAAATGTGATACTGTATACCTGATATAAAAAAAGCTATCCTAGTCTCTTTCACATGCGTGACTCACAATGCATGTAAATGTCATATCTAGTAGACAATTAATTTAAAATCATTTAAGCACAGCAGAGAATGTATTTCAATGTTATTTTTCTAAAGGTCAGATAACGCAAAGAAAAACAGATAAACAGGAGACAAAAACTTACCCAGGTAATAATTTGACTATCCTACTAATAGCTTATATAACATAATGGTATTTAAAAAAATTAGCACTACATAAGTGAGAAGGAATAAGTAGCATGGCAGGGTCAAGATCAAGACTCAGGAAATTCCCATTAAGGCAGTTCATCCCAAGTTTACTGTTGCATAAAATGTCATAAGAGAGCTTATTCTTGGGTAGAGTATACAGTGTACAAGTATATCAAATGATTATAACATAAAATTGTAATATTCTATTTCCAGTACAGATGTGCTGAACCATAGAATTTAGCTCCAGATCTGATTTTCATTCCCACTAGACTTTGGGACAGGCCACATCCTATGCTTTGGCCAAGTAATTTCAAGACATAAAGTGAGAAGTAGTTATGAAATTCACTTTCCAAAACCCTCAGTACCCAGAAGTCAGAGGAACTCTGAACTTAGAGGACTACCCCTATTCTATAGCTTGCCAGACAAGCTTGACTTTGAAAGTTGCTATCAGGCCAGGACAAGTCGGGCTTTCTGATGTATATGGGATAGTGCCTGGCGTCATATGCATACTTACACCTGAGACAGGCCACACTGTCAAAAAACGTGCACGCATTTTCTTTCCATCCCTAGACAGCACAAGCAAGTGCACACACACACATAAGGACAATTTCAGCTTGGCAACAAAAACTAGCAGAGCATGTAAAGTTATTATTTGCAAGCCTCTAACAGGAAAAATATCAACGCCCTGGCTTTTCTAATACCATGCTGGTGTTTACACATGCACATACATCTCTGAGAGTTTAGAATAAATTTAAGGCATATTTTGCCCCTACTTTCAATTTGATAGTGTTTCTGACCTGCACTACAGCGCTGTTAATTCTAACATTCCAAGATGCTCTCTCTTTCAGAAGGAAACAGCAAGATGTGCTAAATACAGTGTATGCTTACTAGCTGTGTAGTGGCTTCTCAAACAGCAACAACCATAATAAAGTTGTCAGATCTTACTTCTCACTTCTCATTTAACACTATAACTGTCTCTACCATCTCAAGTTATTGTACTTGGTAAGAGTCACAGCAAATAGCTCCTGTAATTATCAGCATGTTTATGCATCCCCAGATACAGCTATCCCCCGGATTTCCAAGAATATTCCTAGAGTTGTATATGAAAAAGAAAATGTTTTAAACCACAGAGAAGAATGCCAGTTGCCTTCTTGCAGCATGGGCAGGCTGTAAACTGCAGGAGATTTTTTACTCTTGCCCAACAGTTCCTCTCCAGAGCAAATTGCTTGGACATGCATCTGACAGTAGCAGTGGAAGGTTTCTATCCCCCAAGCTTTGAGGAC
The DNA here is from genome assembly GCA_028858755.1 of Ara ararauna. NCBI lineage: Eukaryota > Metazoa > Chordata > Aves > Psittaciformes > Psittacidae > Ara > Ara ararauna. The sequence continues at coordinate 41,567,640 of CM054381.1, forward strand.
ACCTCAGCCTCCTGCAAGAATAGGATCAATCTCACCTGGTAGATTCCTTGCCCTGGCGCCATGCACTTTGTCTGACACTCTGCAGACACTGGTTGAGTCATCCAGCAGTCGTGTGGCAAACATCTTGGAGATGTTTAAGGAAGAACACTGATACATCTTTACTGCACCACACTGCCTGAGCAGCCAGACCCTAGTGCTGCTGTCTGCACTGGATCTACTGAAGATGTTGACCAAGGTGTCTCACAGCCAGCTCAACTCTTTGCTATGTCAGGGTTGCTCCTTTTTATAGACTTGCACTCCTAGATATCAGTCAAATTTTAAACTTTCTCACAGCCTTCAGCGGGTCCTTCTCCAGTGAGCATCACTGCAAATTCAGCAGCTGCTGAAATACCTATTTACATTTTTTTATGCTGTTTGGGGGGGGAGGGGTGTCTAAAGATGCATCATGGTCCAGAGTTGCCATTCCCCTGGAGCATGTGCTGCAATGTTTTGAGAATTTGCCAAATGGGCCAAGCCCACAAGGTTCCTAAGTTCCCATTAACATGTTCTGCCACATGAAGCAGAACAGCTTTTCCTGGGGAGCTGCATGCAAGGCAGTGTCTCATTGGGCAGGTTTACCACACTCCCTCCCTCCCTGCAACAAGCATACAAGCATCCAGATAACATTGGTCTGAGACAGGCAATTAAGCTACGTGGATGAGGCTTGAGTAGTCCATAGGATGCAGACTTGAGCATAGGCCTGCTGATTGATGAAAGGTTTTTCTCAATCTGGTGCATGGCCACTAGCAGCCTGAGGAACAATTTGACGATGTCATTCTCCTGTCCAAAATTATGTCAGGATTGGTGCAGATAGTTGGTGCAGATAGTTAGTGCAGAAAAATAACATTGGGTTCTTCCCACCTTACATACTGAGTAGATGAACTATTCAAGTTATCCCTTCCAGCCTTCAGAGTAATCCATCAAACAAGGGACTTGTAGATGGAAAGGTTGTCCAGCAAACAGAACACGAAAGGACTCCTGGAGTCAGAAAGGCATTTGCCCCAGGTCAAACTGCTTTTTTTCATTTTATTGATATCTGCTGCCACAGCAGTGACCTAGGGCATTTCTGTGGCACTTTCTAATCTTGTGGCTTTTGATCTTTTACATTAATGGTCTCAATTTTATTAGACAATGCTAGAAAGTTTCATAACTTGGGAAAAGAGGGAAGAAGCTGTATGGATGCTTTGTGAACCAGTCAGAACCACAAGGGCTCGGCAAGTCTGTTGGCCTAAAATGACACAAAAATATATAATTTTTATGGATTTTTTAAATGCTATGCTGAAGGAGAAAACATACTTTCAAAGTATGGTCTCAGATACTACAGGGAGAGAAAGGCAAATGAGGTATAGAGGCAAGGAGAAAAGCTCTGATCCTAAGAAGCCTGGCTAAATTTACTCACAAGATCAGTCACACAAACCAGTCCCTGAACTGCATATTTGTGGATCACAAGCATACTACTTGGGAAAGACAGATAGCAGTTAAAATATTCTTCCCCAAAATGCTCCTACACCAAAGCAGTCAAGGGTCTTTATTTGCTGGATAAGGCTTAAGCCTGTGGTGAGCTCTTAAAAATTACAGTAATTATTTTCAACAAAAGAATTATAATAAGAACATAAATTAAAGGCAGGTTCCTAGATACCTATAATGCCAGGTGTAAAATCCTTTTATCATGTTACAAAATTAGTTTTATTTGCTATGCTATCACACAGGTTTATGCTTCTTAATTTCTCTGTTCACTCACCTTCTGGAGAAAGAAAAAGGAAATTAAAAACAAAAGCTTATCGTAAACATACATTATGAAACATGAAGAATCATGGGACCAACTGACCACTCCAGTGATTACGAAAACTGTAAACTATTTAAAGAGAGCACTTTTCACTGCTCTTCATTAGTCTGATTACCTCAGCCATTAACATTTGGCTCTTATTATTATGATTGTGAAATACTATTCACACTAATGGACAAAAGAAAGTTGACATGGCTAGCTTGATTAACTCATCAATAATCATTTGGAATAATTTTTCTTCATTCAGTGGATGAATCATTCACATGTCCTTTAATAATGCACATTGTTGTATAGTAAATTAGCATTAAGATTACGCACCTCTGGGAGCTACACTCTACTTCAAAGCATTGCTCAAAAGAGATCTCAAATGCGAATTTTACTTTTTTTTAAAAAAAAAAGAATATCAGAAAACAATGGCTTCTTTGTAATTGTGCAGTACATGAAGACACATAGCCCTCGGGTTATGCAACTGAGCTCAACATTGAGGCCACCAGATACTCAATATGTAAAAACCATGCTCCCTATCTATTTGCATTTTTCTCTGGAGAGTAAAGCAAACCCCTCATTCCTCCTAAGGCACATATAAATTTAGATAATAAACTGAATGAAGTTATCTTTACCTAAACAGATAAGCATATAACCAAAGCCCACCAGGCTATTTGTGGATCTAACCTTGCAAACCTCCACTCAAGCAAGGTTTCATAGTCAGCATAACTGCATACTTCAACTCTACACATGGAATTATGTCCTGATAGCTCAGCCCTATTTCCATGCAAAAAGCCCTGACAAGTCAGCTTCTTGCTCAGGTTTGTCTGTGCGTGAAAGGAGGTGAACCTCTCCCAGCACTGAGCAATGCCATGGTCACCACAGAAGGTGATGATCTACCCTCAGCTCTTTTTTGTTCCAAGACACTACAGCATGAAACTGTTCTGCACATCTTTTAAAGCTTTTTTTTTTTAGTATTTTTCTTTAGCTGTCCTTATTAGCATCACATCTGTGAACACCTCACCAACTTTACAAGTGATTATCTGTGAAGATGTAGTACAGACCAGGACCAGCACTATCTCCCAAAGGACTGTCCTGTGATGTTTCTTCACTGAGCAACTCAACCATTTGTTCTTGCCCCTTGTTTTCTTCTTTTAAATAACTCATTTCTCCATGTGAAGAACTTCCATCTTTCAAGTTCAGTTTCTTTAGGAAGCTTTGGGGAGATGCCACGCTAAAAGAAGTCTAAAACTGGGGAAGAGGAGAAAGGACAAAAAACAAATCACTTCCACTTCTTTATATCTCACTATCCCTCATTCAGACACACATATCTTGGTTACAATCTGCCATGAAAATAATCTTTCTGAAGACTACTGCATTTTCTCTTTCTGTAAATGGTCTTTCTTAAATAGCATATTTCCCAGTTGCTGTTACACAATTATTCTTACAACAGCAACAAAATCACCAAGCATCATTTCATTAATTCACCCACTGAAAAACTATTTCACAAGAAGAAAGGTACCATTGGGGATGGAAGAGAATAACATTTGTTTGATAGTAAGAATTAATTGGAAAATAAACAGTGTAATGGATGCTTGTGGAGAAATAAATAACATAATGGAATATTTGGGGCATTTTCCCGTCTTTATGTACATCAATTAATCTATATAAATCCCCCACTCTGAGATGAGAATGAATGTACATAAATATTAAAATACTTTTTACAGTTACAATGGGAAACACATCTTCCTGTGCTTTATAGCTGAAATAGTGCTTATCTGCTCTTTTCTCCCTGTGCTTTATGTAGCAGCTATTTCAGCACACTGTATCTGCCTGCTGAGTGAGGAGGGCAGCTGTTCATCTGGTGCACATTTCTACTGCAAGAGCTCAGGCAGGAACATTTGCACCTCCAGCCAACGCTATTGGCATCAATGTTGGCAGCGGGATCTGCAAGATTTCCGCTCTTTCATATACCTATCGTATGACAACACTTGAATTGTGTAGGTTTGTCATTTGAGGAGACACAATTCAAGATCTCTCGAGCATATTCTCAAAGCTCAAAATGAATATAAACAAAGGAAATGACGTGGGTTTATGATCATTGCTATAAAACATTTTATCAGCTGAGGGACAGTACCTCAAGCTGCAAGATATAGTCATAGGAATGATTCTTAGTTAACCAGGTAATTCTTGTGATTTTGCTATTTTTTTTATTTATTTTAGCTTCTTAGCCATCATAGGCCAATCTCTGCGTCTGGTTTGGGGAGGGATTTGGCCTAACAGCTGGATATTTAAGCCTACAGAAGAAACTACTTTTTTGCCTCCATCAGCTACCAAGATTTGCAGAATAAGAAATAATATCATTTTTTCCCTTCTGCTGCCCTGCCATTTTTCTGAAGTCTGAGAGGATGTGCAACTTGAAAAGTCACCACAGAGGAAGAAAGCAAACAAAATGAAATTAAGACTTAAACATGTAACCAGTGGCTCTGAATAAAAGATCCAAGGCACTGAAATTCTTGCATTTAACAATAAAAACATTTTCCATCAAAATCTACACCCTTTACCCAAGGAAAAAATTCTGTTTTCCAATTGGATATGGTTTTGGCTGAGAAGCTCTCATGAGTTTTACTGGGCCAGTCAGTGTCTGTTTGCCTTTTAATCATTCATTTTAGGAAGAAGTACTTACACAGAAAGTCCTCCTGCAGTTCAAAGTCTTCCATGTTTCAGCTAAACACACTTCCTTTTTCAGCTAAATACACTTCCTTTTTTTTTTTTTTCTACAATTGCACATTTGCAAATCTTTTCTGGGGCATATTTTTGTACACAGATTTAAGTTTCATTGTTCTCTTGTTCTCAGAAAACTGCTCCTTTAACTGCCCTGAATTAAGAAGCCTTTGTACTTTTGATCCATATCATCTTTTCCTTAATAATTCACGCATCAAAAAGGTAACAGTGGTTAGTGTTTTTCTTAATTATTTTACTTGAGAAACCAAAAGTTGTCCCTTTATTCATTACCGTAGTTAAAATTGCATCCAAAGGGGAGAACATGTAAGTAGAAACTTTTAGAGCAGTAAGAAGTGAGAGGGTGAGAATGAATAAAGACAACCGACATTACTTGCCTGTTCCAGCACACAGACATGATCTGTCTGCTGCACAGTGGAAGCTATTTATGTACTGATGAACCTGATATGCATTAATGAGTTCACTTGAGGAGCTGTGCAGTACCATTACATGATCATAAAAGACATTTTTGGAAACAAAAATAATAACTGGGAAAAAATAATCCTTGAAGTAAAATAATAATAGATTTTTTTTTCCAGATGTTCCCATCTGCTAAAAACCCAGTGCCATTAATGAACAGTTTGGTTTAAAGTAAGTGGTGAAAAGACTGGGTCATTAGCTACAAGACTCGCAACTCTTCGATGATGTAACTGTACTGCTGACCCACTGCCATATAAAGGCAACAGCCCATGAGGTCTAGGTAGACAAAACCAATCAAACCCTGTTTTGAAAAAAGATAGAATTTCCAAGAAGCACACCAGTATAGGAAGGCTGGGATATAATTTGGATGTTATATTTCGGCTCCGAAGTTCTAAAAACTCCACCAAATCAACAAGAACACAGAAAGATATCCTTCTATATTTTATACAGAAATACATATATTTGGCTTAATCATGTTAAAATTAGAGGAGACTAGGATCAGTGGCTTTTCTCCCATTTTGAAGCATGACACTCCTTCACTATTCCAGCACCCTTCAGACACAGATCACATGTGACTAGAACAGTTCAGATTTCACCCATCTTAGTGAAGCCTTGAGCTCTGCTCTATAGGAAACACACAAATGCCAAAAATAGCTGCTTGAACTAGAATTAATCACAGCATCATGCCCCATTCCCAAAATGGCTCCTGTGACAGGAGGTCTGAGGAAAAGCATCTAAGGGTTTTGAAGGAGCCGGATCAGAATGCATATTTGATTTATGCAAAAATAGGATGCCATGTCACCTGCAGCTATATGTTAATTTATTGTCCTCTTTGCATTAATGGGGCTGTGCTATTAACAGCATAGAGCTCACTGTACAGTATCAGCATTAATCAATTAACAAAACCACTCACTTTCTGAAACCCTTCAGTATATACAGATTCTTCAGCATAAGACGGAGTATGTGTACTTTATTTTGTGTATTTAATGTAATGATAATTGGCTACTTCTTAAATTAATATCTACTGCTTCATCTACTGCTTCATTGATCTCCCGTTTTCTATCACCTTGTTTCTTTGTTTTTAAGTATTCTTTAAAAATCAAACCTTTAAAAATTTCACAGTAACATCCTCAATTAAAAGGATAATGTTACTTTTCAAATAAAATTTGGCAAATTAGGTGTCTTTTATGCACAACACAAACCTTATTCCCATGCTTTAAAAATTAACCTACCTTTCACTGAAAAATGTAAAGCCTATGATTAAATACAAAGAGCACCTGATTTTGTAGCTTTTTTAAAAAAAAATGACCATAACAATATGGTGATAACACATTAACCCAGTTTTATGATGCACTAAATAGAGCTTGAGTAAACAAAAATAATCATGAAGGGAAAAGTTTAATGCCAAAAATCATCCAACACGAGCATTTTTCGCTATTGCAGTTCTCAAAGCTTTTGAGGCTGCAGGGACCACCTGGCCCCAGAATACCACTCACAGCCCTGGGGAGCCACCACCACCCCACCAAATATACGACTGGGTGCAGTAAATGGACACCATGCTGACATCCCAATCATAGAATCAGCTAGGTTGGAAAAGACCCTTAGGGTCATCAAGTTCAACCTTTACCTCAGGACTGCCAAGACCACCACTAACCTGTGTTACTGCAGGCCTCATCTACACTGTTTCTGAACACTTCCAGGGACAGCGATTCCACCACTTCCATGGGCACCCTGTTCCAATGCCTGATCACCCTCTCTGTGAAGAAATTTTTCCTAATATCCAATCTGAGCCTCCCTGGCACAGCTTGAGGCCGTTTCCTATTGTCCTATCACTTGTTACTTGGGAAAAAAGATTGACCCCCACCTCACTACAACTTCCTTTCAGGTAGTTGTAGAGAGAGATAAGGTGCCCCTCTGAGAACTTTCTCTTCTCCAGACTAAACAACCCCAGCTCCCTCAGCCGTTCCTCATAAGACCCTCACCACTTTGTTGCCCTTCTCTGGACCCACTCCAACACCAGGTCCCTTGAATCTCCAGGAGTCCCTGGCTCATGTCCTATGCTGACTGCTGCTCCGCTATGCTGGCCATGGGATGACAAGGGAAGAGAAGCACCAAGAGGGCAAGGGGTCTTCAGATAGCTAAACCATGCCATTATCTTTGCCATTTTCTTAGGTTTCATGAAAAAACCCTGCAGCCAACCTGGTGAATTTATCTGAAGCACCCACAAGCCCTAAAAATGCAATTAAATTCTTTCCTATAGTACTTAGTTCTGAATAAGTCTCTAAATCTCTGTTATTGTCTAGGATTTCATTGATTTTTAGAATTTATATATACCAATAAACAAGTAGTTGCAAAAGACTGAAACAGCTGGGATATAACATGAGTCACATTAACTGGCAAAACATGAATACTGTGAGTGACAAGTGTTTTACATCCAGGTTTTTCTGACAATGCAGAGTAAGTGCAAAGAAGGGCCAAAACTAGAACTGCCAGAAAAGGCTCCCTCCTTGTGTGTCCCAGGCAACTCCTGGAAGAAAAATCTTGCTGATTGCAAGACCTGGCTCTCAAGGCTTCACCTTGCTTTTAGTCCAAGACTTCCATTTTGGACTATACAATTACTCACGTTTGCAAAAGGCGAAAGACTCCTGTTTGCATATGCACACCCGCATTTATGGAGGTACACTATGAGACAAAAATAGCAGGTGCTTCACAGCCACAAACTGTAATTTGGCTCTGCATATGCAACCAAGTAGGTGAGACCTCTCATAACTATAGCAAGTGATGTTACCAGGTCTTGTGATGTTGCTAAAAGCCATGTGTATTTCAGTGCTTTTCCTCAAGGTGCTGCTCCCTGTTAGAGGTATGTTGTTCTGGAAAAATCCCTACATTCATTTTTTTTAAATGCTGCCACGCAACAAATTTGGACTTAGTGAGAAATGTTAGAGACTTTGCAGAAGCTCTGTGGAGCATGGGCAAATAAACCCTCAAACAACTCCTTTTCAAAATCTTATTGATTTTTAAGCTTGCTTTTTCTCTCCTGCCTTCCTCTCCCCCCCCATTATTTGACTCATGATGTCAGCAGAATTGAAAGGATGGTGGTGCAGCTTAGAAGAGCAGTTGTTAGCACATCACCTACCACCCATGCCTGCATACTTGGTGTGGACATGGGCTTGCATACAGACTTATGGACACAACTGCTGGCCTGTCTTATCTCTCCTTCCTCCCCCGAAATGTCCTAGCTCAAGCCCTGCGACAATAAAGGGCATGCAGGCTGCTTTTTTACTCTTTGAAACACCCCCGGAGAATCATTCCCAGGCAGAGGAATGCTCACTATGGCCATACCCAGTTGAGCTAGAATAGCAGGTCTGCATGACAAAACTCTTCTTAAAGCTATCCCATTCACCACTGTTATTTGCTTGCCTTAAATTTCTTGCCTTTCACTTCCTGCATGTGGAGAAGATGTGGAGCAGAGCCCTTTCAAATCAGGGTATAAAACACCAAAAGAAGGGCTTTCTGCTCAAAAATTGAGAACGCTTTCCATTAAACATACAACCACCTAAGACCCTGACTGCATTTTCTTCAGGTTTCACTAAGCCTAGCTGTGCTGCTCTTCAAACCATTTCCACCCACAGTTACCCACCCATCCACCCTTTCTTACGCATATAATAAACAAACAGTAAGCATTCAAAAAAGTATCCTTTCACCGTGTCACTCAGAGTTACCCTGTCACACTTGTGAGTCTGCCTGTCAGAATAGAGATGCTGCAAGTTTACCTGAATGCTCAGAGTCAATAATTTCATGACTGGAGGCTGTGAACTGCAAATAATGCAAGTACTAAAAATCATAGCCCAGTGCCAGCTGCCCTGTGGGAGGGACTATAAACTCTACAGCCAGAGTAAACAGCAGGATACTTTGAGTGACCACTGCTTCATCCTCCCACACATATCTTATTCATCTTGTCTCCTTTTGATGACATTAAAAGCTGCTGTAGCATAAAAAGAAATATTAATCTGCAAGAGAAATATGAAGAGCAATTTAATACTCAGGCAAGCTAACAGATCTGGAATGACGGCATAGCTGTTACTGTCATCAACCAGCTTTCTAAGTGAACCAAAGTTTTGGTAAGTTATGATTGTCAAAGGAATACAGAAGTAGAGGAATACATGGAATATTTATATGACTTTTCACGTGACCCAAAGAGGTGCAAAATTGACTGTGCTGTATTTGACAGTGAAATAGTTGCATTTAAGCCATTGTGCAGAAGACAAAAGCAAAGCTTGTGTCTCCCTTTTTTTTGCATGGTTTTGAATATCATCATTCCCCCTTCTCAGAGGTTACTGAAAATCATTACTGCTTGACTTGAATTGTTGGTGCAAACACAAAGGAGAAATGAGATGCTGAACTGCCCCCACCTTCCAAGCAGCCAGGCAGGTGTTTTTGAATGAATAGCAGAAAGTTCTGCTGCTAAACTTGTAACAGAGTTAGTGTGGACATGTAACAAGGGACTCCTTACAAAGCCTCTCCACCAACCTTTGTCAAAGAGCCAATTCCTCTGTTAGACCAGCACAAACCCACTGAACTTAACAGGTCTAATTTTCAGGATACACCAGTAGGATACCCAAGGCTGGCCCACAGTTGCCAGCTCGGTTAAACTCTGGTAAGGAAAAAGCCCATGCAATCTTCAGAAGAATCCGAAACAAAGGCTCAGCAGCCAGCCATTGTGGCTTTAACTAATCAGAGAGAAACCACCTGCAGGAATACCCCCTTTTCTGTTTACTCCCAGCAGAACCTTCCAAATGATGATTAATCACTGAATAAACTGAACAACTGACAATGACATAATGACAAAAGGAAGGCAGAGAGGGGCACCAGCAATGGTGGATGTGGCTCAAGCATGGGTGGGTGGAATGGCCAAAGAAGATGGATGGCCTGAAAACGCTTGACACTTAAGTATCTCCTATGTAGCAGGAGGATGGCTATGGTAAAGGGAGCTGCCAACTTCAAGCAAATAATGCTCTGCACAACAAGCTGACACACTTCCTTCAGCTGTCAGCAGCAATGCAGAAGGGCAGCTTCCTCAGGAACAAACTAATGAGGCTTTTAATTGGGATGTGAAGCCCCGATAATAACAGAAATAAGAGATACTGTAAATGACAGGATAATCCATTACAGTAGAAAGCATTGTGAATGTTTTACTGATTATATCCACAGATTATCCTACCTATGTCCCTACTAATTTGAAAAATGATGAATCATAGGGTTCAAACAGGACTCAGATGAGTCAATTAGACTAAGTAGTGATATCAAAAGCTCATATTTTCTGCACTTAGGAATCAAGCATATTTTGCCTAACAACAAACAAAAATGAGCCGTGTTTTACACTCTCAGTTGACCAAGTCATTAGCAACATGGAAGAATATTTCTTTAAATTTTCTGGGTTTTTTCTGATGTTCTTGCCCCCATAGAGTCCCTTCTGGCAGACGCTTATTATCAGGAAAAACATTTGCAGGAAATGAATTATTGTCTTGCAGCATTCTGCTGATTCCACTTCTAACTTCATCAGTTCAGGGTTAGTTTAGGTATTTCTGCAAATATCAATGTAACGAGAAAACTTTGACTGCTATTAGCCAAACACTGCAAATTCAGTACTCACACCAAAACTGAGCTCCAGTGTACAACTGGGGTATCACTTTTTCTCTCCTTATGCACAAAATGCTCTCTCTGAAGTTGAAATGCAACTGATATAAGGTTAAGCTTTTGGGACACATTCACCATACACTGTGGTTTGGGCAGTTATTTACACTAATTCAGAATTATCAGGTAAATCTTCACACCCATCAGGAGATACATGGGCATTAAGCACCTTACTGTCTTTGAAAACATGGTTGATATGTTACCTGATTTGAAAGGTGCTTTTTACTGAAGAAAGAAAGATTGTCTGGCTCAATCTTGTGCCAGGTTTGCAGCGCATGAAGCAAGTAGCAAAATTCAAATAATGTCAACAGGAGCACATCCTCTTTCACTTATCTTGTGATTAGCTTGGTTTGATCTCAAGTTTGATCAAGTCTCAGATGCTTTTATTTTAGCTTCAGGTTCAGTTAGAGCATTTTGTATTTTGAATTACTTAACTGAAAGCAGGAGTATCTCCACGTATCTGAAAACTACTGTGAACATTTTTTATATCTCAAAAGGCTTTTTTTTAAGCGGAAAACATTCACAAACCATTTCAGCTACCCAGAATATAAATTAAGTCCGATCTCATTCCAATTATGGCAATTTGCATTTTCTCACTGATTTAACAGAAAACAGACAATTAAGATGAGAGCTACTGCAACGATGCATCTGCACTTCCAGACGTTAGCCTATGTCAGTATTTTTGTAGTGCACTTGGCCAATGGTTTAGTAAAATTTAGTCTTCCCTACGATTTTCTATAAAATGTCTCCGTCATCAGATGCAGCCTTAGAAATATCTTAGCTTTGAAAAAAGAAAAAAAAAAAAACCAACCCATACATTTAAGGACAGAGACATTTATACAAACACAAAGTTATTTTCTGGGGGCTGAAACCACCATCCAGGAGCTTTTATCATTAGAAAACTGGGATCTTGTCAAAGTGCCCAGAAAAGGACTTGCTCAGAGTGCCTTTCTGTAACAAGCAAAGAAGAGACAATTTCTTCTGTACAATACTCCTTCCTAGCACCACAGGTGGATTAATTACATGTAATAACGTGCATTTCTATGCAATAAGCTTGCAGTTGCCAAATACATGAAACTGTACTGAGAAGCCTCCATCACCCCACCTCCTCAGTAGTATGGGCATTTTCCAGCTTTCCTGTTTAAGCTGCTTTACAAGAGGGAGGCAGAGAAAAATGAGAGTAGAAACTGTAGTGTAGCATTTAAAGTATGTCTTGGAGCATAGTCATTGCTCAAGGACTAGTTGTATATTCTGCATATGACATCCCAGGTCCAGCTCAAACACTACTCCTGTGGCCTAAACCTATTTTAAAGACAGGGTTTGGTCCCCAGTCTCACTTATGAACTTTCAGAAATTTTATCTGACTTTAATTACAGTGTCACAGGACTGCCAGTACTTCCCAGGAACACTGCTACATACCCTGGAAGAGCTCCTAAATCTAAGTGTGTACATCTTCAATTTCATATTTTCATGTTGCCATATTTGTTCCATTCCTCCAGCATATCAAATGCTTCCTCATGACAGCTGTCCTGCATGTTATCACCAGCTAACTGCACAAGTATGTTCATGTTCCACAGTAACTGTTTTTATCAGTTAAAATTCACATCACTCACAATAGCTGGTCAAACTTCTCCATTTGAAATCATTCCTTCCCGTTCACTGGTACAAACAGTCAGTGCTAATTCTCATCAAAGTTCTCCCACATCAACTGGATTCCCACCCCAAGCCTTTCAAACTCTCCAGTAATTCCAAGGAGTCTTAACTCTTAACAAGAATTGAGTTTATGAAATCATTTAGAAATCTTGGACCCCAACACTGTATCCCCCAACTGCTTTGCACAGTCCTTTGTCCAAGGACAACACATAAATTTGAGGTCATGCAATGTTAAAGGTACAACTTTTCCTACAGAAAGGAATATTTCATTTTCAGCTCTGCCTGGACACTAGTAACTGTTGCAAAATTTGCTAAATATATTTTCTCTACACTGACATCTATTACAGCACAGACTTTTCCACAGATTTTTGAATACCAGTCTATGATCTCTGCTGTCCTCTCTGAGAGACAATCATTATACACAACCTCACTAGCTGCAGCTTCTTAATGCTGTTTTTCTTCACATTCATACTTCTTCATCTGTATTTTTTATCACCCCCCCATCCCCCAGTTCTTTTTCAATGTCTGTTTCAAACAAATATTTTCTTATTTCCTTTAGATTTTGTATACGTACTTCTTTTGATCCAAACAGGATCAGGAGATGAAGATAAAATCCTTTGAGGAAAAGCTTTCCATCTGTATTTATTCTCGCTTGTTATTTTGCATAGATCTCTTCACTTAGCTCTTCAGAAAGAAGTTCTGGTGACCTTTGAAATGTACAGATAATTTAAAAAGGTTAGCGACAGACAAGGTTAGAAAACCTGTGAACAGGCGGGGAAGAGCAGACAATTTGCTTTGTTACTGTTCCTTCCTTTTCTTTAGATACTTTTTTTCTAAATTATTACAAAAACATACATCCTAGTGAGTGAGGAAATAGTAGAAGAGAAATAGGAAAGTACAGACAGTGCATTTTCCCTTCAAAATGTTTAAAACATCTTGTGCTGTTTCCTTGCAACAGTGAAGATTGATGTCTTTTTTAGGATAATGCTTCAAGGAACTACATTACAAAAAATACCAGCTTCCTTTCAGCTAGTTCTCTGCATGTGGCAGGATATTGGTAAAAATCAGCAAATTTGGGATGTTAATGTTCAACCAGGTACAGTGAAGGGTGCAAAGCACTTAAAGACAGATCAGCTTGACAGACTCTGCACTCCAGCCTATTTAGCCGGGCATGTACTTCAGTTGTAAGTTGCCTTGTTTAATTAGCTGCTGAGGTGTTCCATCTTCATCCCTACTGCCTCATGCCTCATAGGATGCAGAAGCAATCACTGCTTGGGACTATGACAGAGCAGGGCTTGATTGTTCTACAAGATGTCCCATGGATGGGGACCAGACACTGTTGATTAACCATTAACTTTGCAGTTCTTTACATCAGGGTTTTTTCTTTCAGTGATGCTAAGATAGACACTTTGGAAAGATCTGAAATGTTGTGCAGAAGATGACAGATTGCTTTGTGTATTTTAAAAAGGGCTGATCACAGCAGGCTCTACCATCAGTTTAAGAATGAGAAAAACATAGATGGTGGAACTTCCATGAAGCTTTTAAAAAATACATACACACACACAAGCACATTTGAAATGAGTATAAAGATGTCTCCATTGAACATATTACTAATGAAATACGTACGTAGGTTTAAAGCATACCTTGTTGAAAAACTGCTGCAAAAACAGTTCTTGGCAATCAGAAAAATTCATTAGTCCACAGGTCTATGTTGCTTTTACAGAGGGAAAAAGAGACACTTGTATTAAAAAAGGTAGATGCAGACTGCTCTGAACTAGCTGCAGAAACCATGCTGAAGAAAGTGTGCTTCTTAAAATATGTATGTCCTGTGTTCACTGCAAAATCACTTGGAATCTTTTCTACTGTTGCCTCTTTCCATCTTGAATTACCACCACAATTTAATTCTCAGATGTTTCAAGAGGATTTCTGGGAGCTTTGTTGTACAGTATTTAGTTTTCTTTATGGGCTTATGTTATGCATTTAGGTTATTTTGGTTATTCATTAGTAAACAGTCTAGACTTTAATACCTAATCCTTTGCTCCTGACTCCAAATAACTATATAAATAACCAATTTTCATTAGTGCCTGTGAAAACAACTTTAGTTCAGTGCTGGCTATTACAGTATTCATAGTGTGTGTCAGTTTTAACTGTTCAAATTAGTAAGCCAATTCTCCTGACCTCTTAGCTTTCTTTTTCCATCCTTCAAGAAAGCATTGCAGAGAAGGGCACAGGTATCAAGCCCTGTTATTGCCACAAAGCCTTCAGATTTCTTCACCACTTCAATTTGTGGTTAGGCTCACTGAGATCATAGAAGAGCACAGACCTCTGGTGGTGATCGGCACTTAGTGCTGGGCAGAGATCCACATTTTATGATCCCATTTACTTGGGTTTACAGCGTGGTGGAGCTGACATCTTGATTTATAACAGCCCAAAGGAGATTAATTCATGTCAGAGCTCAGAGCTGACCATGAAAATGGCCAGTGTGGTCTTTTAACCAGGCCATGTCAGGTAGTGCCTCCAGACATCTCACTCCTATTGACCAGAGAAATCAAATGACAACACTGAAAAGGTACTCATCTACCTAAAAGGAGTCAGCTCAATTTTCTCAACTTAATATCTCCCTTCATTTGTTTAGGAAGATGGGGATATTGCTCTACTTCCTCCCAGATGTGTCAATAACTCACCAGACAGCACGGATGAAAACAATGCCATGTTCAGCTGCCCATCGTACACCTCTGTGAGTAGCAGCAGCACCAGCCCTTCAGCTGTCGCAGCTCATACCCAGGGTGTCCACTGAAAGTAAACCTACCAAAGAGCATTTCACCTATTCAATTTGTCCCATGAGCCATCAGTTTCACAGGCTTAGTGCTTAGTAACAGCTGTAAGACACTCAAGAAACTATTGCCTTCTGGCATGGCACCTGCCATGCAAGCACTTCCTAGTCCTTACATGGCACACACAGCCCTATAGTTACGGAAGGATCTAAGGTCACAGGTAGGCTATCTGTACAATTGAGGAGACCCCATTCCCTGAACTCTTCTGTCTTGCCTCCCTGGTCAACAATAATTTGAATGCACTGAATTTCAGGACACGCTGAAGAATCCTGCCATCTACCAAGCCCTCACAGAGGCAATTTTGTAGAAGATTCTTGAAAGTTTTTTTGCAAGGCACAGTTATTTTTGCCTTCCCCCCCCCCCCCCCCCCCCCAGTCCTTTAACTGACACAGAATGAAAGTTGTGTGATTTACATGTGCCTGGAAAGGATGGAAGCAGCTATTTTTAACTGTATCACTTGCTTTTAATTCCATCATTCGATTAGACATATATTTTAGCTTCAGGAAACTTTCTTTTCAAGAGGTGAAATGCCAGCACAGTACACTAGCAGAACCATTAGCTGTCAAAATAAAACAGGCTTCATATTTACAGAACAACAAGATCAACTACACGCAACAGAAATAAGACGGCAGTGCACTTTTACTTATCGGCAGCTAGTGCAGCATTTTCTGTATTAAATTTAATAGGCATTTTACATGGGATGTCAGATATTTTTGTCTCTGCAAATAGGGTTCTTTCCTTAAAAAAAAAAAAAAAAAATTTAGGTTTCCTGCTGCTTATATAGGGAGATCACTGAGGAACAACTTAGAACTGCAGTCTTACACTAGCAATGACTAGGTAGTCATCATTTTTAAAAACAATGTCACAAAAGCTATTTCGACATTGTCAGTCTTAAGAATAATTAGTTTCCATCAAAGCAACAGATTATCTGTTCATGTTGTCCACTGGGTCATTACAATGGGCAACCAATACAGATAAATGGTATCTAATCTTTTCTGCTCTTCTATTGGACTGATTGATGGTTATAACTTCTCCAATATTATAAGGCAGAAAAATTATGCTGACATTTAGAAGCAAAAGCACAGAAAGATAAAACTAAGTACAAAGCACATCCAACATCACACACACAAAAAGAAAAAAAAGACAAATAGAACAGAAAAACAAATGACAATTAAGCCAAAAGAGAATTATAGAGGGGAACAGCTATACGTTGTGGGTGGCAAGGAGCTCAATTAATTATAGAACATGAAGGGAAATTCAGGCATTTCCATTAGATGTTATTAAAAGACATATTGACTGAGCTTTCTTTACATGTTATGCCTTAGAAGAAGACAAAAGGATTTCCCTAGTATTAATTTGTTCCTGGAACAGGTCGACTTTAAGACATGAAGAATAACATAATGAGAGGTGGCTGGGTAGCAAATAAGAATGAAAGAATTGCTGCCACTGACACTCATAGATATTTGTGAGCTTCCATATATTATTGCCTTTTTCAATTTAGCATTTTTTCATACTGCTTGTCAGAAACCACTAAACTGCAAGACATGCTCTAAACTAAAAACCACAATCTTAGAATCCTAGAATACCAGGTTGTGAGGGGACCTCAAGGATCATTCGGTTCAACCTTTCTTGGCAAAAGCACAGTCTAGACAAGGTAGCCAGCACCCTGCCCAGCTGAATCTTACAAGCGTCCAATGCTAAGGAATCCACCACTTCCCTGGCGAGATTATTCCAATGGCTCATTGTTCTCAAACATATTCCACTTGTGTTCAACCAGACTCTCCCCAGGAGTAACTTGTACCCATTACTCCTCAGCTTTTCCATGGGACTCCTTGTAAAAGAGGAATCTCCATCTTGTCTGTTGCCACCCTTTAAATACAGGAACATGGTGATAAGTTCTCCCCTGAGCCTTCTTTTCTCATGTCTAAACAAACCCAGTTCTCACAGCTTTTCCTCCCAGGTCACGCTTCCTAGTCCTTTGATTATCTTTGTGGCACTTCTCAGGACCCTCTCCAACATGTGCACATCTTTTTTGTGGACTGGGGACCAAACCTGAGCACAGTATTCCAGGCATGGCCTGGCAAGCACCGAGAATAGTGGGATAATGACTTCTTTATCTCTGCTGGTGATGCCCTTATTGATGTAACCCAGCATCCTGTTGGCTTTCTTTGCTGCAGTAGCACACTGCTCACTCATACTGAGCTTGTTGTCCATCAGGACCGCCATGTCCTTTTGCACAGAGCTGCTCCCCAGTCAGGCAGATCCCAGCCTGTGCTGCAGTCCTGGATTGTGCTTACCGAGGCGCAAGACCTTGCACCTGTCCTTGTAAAACTTCATGAGGCCCACGTCTATCCAGCTATTCCTGCAGGATGGCTCTCCTGTTGGAAGCATTCACTTCCCCACTCAGTTTAGTGACATTGGCAAACTTGTTCAGGGTACAGCTGGTCTCATCTTCCAGATCGCTTATGAAGATATTAAACAGCTTTGGGCCCAGTATGGATCCCCGGGGACCTCACTAGTGACAGGTCACTTTGAAAAGAAGCTATTTACCACCACCCTCTGGGTGCAGCCTGTCAGCCAGTTCCCCCCCACACCACACAGATAACTTAATCTAGACCATAACATAGTTTCTCTAGGTTGCTGTGGGAAACCATATTGAAACCCTTGTAGAAGTCCACTGCACTCCTCATATTAGCCAAGAGGTTACTTCAACATCAACGGGATCAGGTTTGTCAAGTATGGTTTGCTCTTGGTCAATCCATGCTGGCTTTTCACAGTCCCATGCTTCATTTGACTTGTGAAAACTCCCAGGAGGAATCATTCCATTAACTCTTCCAGGGACTGAAGACCAGTGGGCCTGTAAATTCCCAGATCCTCCTTTAAGCCCTTCTTGTATAAGGGGGTGACCTTAGCTGCCTTCTAGTCTTCTAGGATGTCCCCAGTCTCCACAGCTTCTCAAAGATTATGGAGATTAGCCTTCCAGTGGTATCAGCCAGCTCTCTTAACACCCCCAGGTGGATATTGTCAAGGCTCATCAATTTGTAGGAGTCAAGCTCCTGTAATAGTTCATATACAAACTACTCCTTCACTAATGGTGGGTCTGCACTTGCACCAACCTGGATTTTTGTTCTCAAGGCCTGAGGCTCAAGATCTTTTAAAACAATTTTAAGTGTTGCAAGTCTTGCTCATATAGACTATATCACTCCTGAGGGACAATTACAATAACAG
This sequence comes from Ara ararauna, assembly GCA_028858755.1. Taxonomy (NCBI): domain Eukaryota; kingdom Metazoa; phylum Chordata; class Aves; order Psittaciformes; family Psittacidae; genus Ara; species Ara ararauna. The sequence continues at coordinate 41,586,060 of CM054381.1, forward strand.
CTGAAGTAATGATATTTTAAATATTAACCTGTGCATATCAGGTTAACACATGTTGTGGTTTAAACCCAGACAGCAACAAAGTACCACACAGCCACTCACTCACCCCCCCTCCCCTTTGCCTCTCCCTGAGTGGGATGGCAAGAAGAGCAGAAAGAATGTAAACCCCACGGGTTGAGATGAAAACAGTTTAATAACTAAAGTACAATATAATACTACTAGCAATATAATTATAATAGCAATAACAAGGGAAGAGAATATAAAACTAAAAGGGGAAAGGAAAAGAAACTAATAAACAAAAGTGATGCACAATACAACTGCTCACCACCTGCTGACCAATACCCAGCCTAACCTGAGCTCCAATCATTCCCTTCTGGGTAATTCCCTCAGTTTATATACTGGGCATGACGTGTTGTGGTATGGAATACCCCTTTGACTAGTTTGTGTCAGGTGTCCTGTCTCTGCTCTCTCCCGACTTCCTGTGCAACCCCTCACTGGCAGAGGATGAGAGACTGAAAAGTCCTTGGTCAGGATAGGTGCTACTCAGCAACACCTAAAACATTGGTGTGTTATCAGCATTATTCTCAGACTAAAGACAAAACTCATCACTGCACCAGCTACTAGGAAGAAAATCAACTCTGTCCCAGCTGAAACTAGGACAACACAGATACCTGCAGCTAAATAGCATGATACAACATAAACCTTTGGAATAAATTGGAAAAGTATATGCACAAGTTCCAAAGCCTATGTTTCAAAATTATTAAATTATATCATGTGATATCTTGAAAAGAGAATTTCCCATTGCAAAGTTCTGCTTAAGTCAATATAGTGCTATAGATTTTGACAGCGAGTCATTTTGTTTCTTTTGTTTAACTGTATCCCAAGGCATTAGGATATACTACAGTCTGGTTTGTTTCATTTTAAATAGAAATTTTCCTAAGCAAGTCTCTGACATAGAAAAAAATATCATGTTATTTCTGCAGGTGCACAATAATTTGGTAATAACTTTTAACTGTAAAAAATTTGGTACTAGTATTAATTTACAAAAGGCAAGGATTGAAATCTGAAGTTCGAGTGCTTTTGTCAAAGTTCCATAAATGTTACTCCCTAAAACTTTGATTTTCCTTTGTTATGTTTTTTTCCTTTAGGCTACCAAATAACTTCAGGGTTGGGCTAACTATGAGATGGATGAAACAGATCAGTCTTTCACTTAACCAGTAGTAAATAATAAAGCTTATCCCACTTCTCCAAAGCAAATGCAAATCCAAATCTGCTCTGAAATTTGAAGCTAATCTGGGCCGTTAATAGAAGTACCTTCAGAAAAAGCAGAAATTTCGATGTGGCACTGGCTGGAAGGGGCTTGTGCATCTGAAAAGTGCAATTATCTTCCCATTCTTTTCTCTCTTCTTTTCTCCATGAAACTCCCTGTATACATAACCTGAGGGGTTTCAACTGTTATCACCAAGCACTCCTATGAACTAGAACTTGTGCAAAATCCTGTTTTTTTGCTACCTGTTCAAGTAAATGGGATAATATAATTTGAAGTCTGAGTATTAGCTCTTCCTCTCAATGGCTCAAATAACAACACTTAAGTTTCTTCAATAAGCCCTCTATTTTTAGGAAATAATGGAATCAGAATAAAAAGATGAAACTTTCCACAAATGGAGACCCAGATACAACACAGATTAAGTCAATCAAAATCCTTCAAGATTTTTTTAAACATTTCACTTTGATTTTTTAAAATCAATTCAGGTTCCTAAGTGAAAACTCACTTGGACTAAAAATGTAACTTTTAATTTTAAAAATATCCAAAGAAATAAATCCAGAGTTTCTTCTGTATTTTTTGAAAAAAAAAACCACTGTGATAAGATTATCCTTTCCTAAAAAAAAAAAAAAAAAAAAAAAAAAGCAGCTTTCATATCATACTCTCATTTTCTGGGGAAAAAATTATGAAATAATATTGACTGCTTCTACTAATAAACAATGGGACCTTTTTTGGCAATTTTGCAAATTAAGGAGGATCTATTTATCACTCTCCTTGTGATTAGTAAGTTTCAAGGCATGATAATGCTCTGATGTTAAAAGTGATATCGCTGAGTGAATGAATGTAAAGTAGGAGGATAAGAAACTGTTTTATCTAGTTTTTTCTTCCCTTCTGTTGTCTGTTTATGCTGTGACATTTTCTTGTTTTAGCTCTCTTCTGCTTCTTTGGAAATTAAATGAGATACAGTATCTCAGAGACTACTGGCACTTATGGATTAGTGAGACTAACGTAAAAGCAATTAGCTAGGGAGGGAAAAAAGAAACTAATTGCCTGAATTTAATAAAAAAATATATAAAGTGCTACAACAAAAATCACCAAAGGTGAGGTTTGATAAAGAATGGTGGGCCTTGGAAACTCAAGACAAGAGAAGGTGCAGGCAGAGCTTCTCTTTGAATTACAGGGACGAGAAGAATGGATCAAGGAATGGTGGGGCTGTAATGACACTGGCAGAGCGGCAGCCTCATGTATTCATCCTCACCAGCAATCTGCCAGCTGGCACCAACATTTTCTAAACATATTCAGGATACTCAGAACAAGATGTTAAAAGCAATGTATTGTACTTGATTTGTACCAGGGAACCACAGACATATTCCACCTGGATGCCAGAACACTTAAGTCTCGTGTGTTGTACATGGGAAAACTATATTTGGAAACCCATTCTGACAACTACATTTCTTTTGAGTTGTTTGCTGCCTGAACTCAGCTTTTATCAGTTTGAAGAAGAATGAATCTATCTAAAACTCATAAAAAGGAAAAGGGTATTTGTGCTGTGATGTCCCTTTGCCAGTGTCTATTCAAGTTCATCACATAGGTACACAGACCATGAATTTGGAGATCCTGTGAGAGAAATAGCTACAGGTACGTACCTTCCTGTGCAAGTTGTTAAACTAATTTGAAAGTCTAGCTTGTCACCTACTTTAGAAAGAGCTCTATTTAAGTCTCTGATATACTATTTATTTTGATGAAATAATTTTGAGTTTAATCTTGTACTCAGAATGCACTACTCCACATTGTACTCTGCTTTGTTCAAGTTTAAAAGGTAATTTTATAGTTTTATCTAAAGGGGTACAAATAAGCAACTAGCAGAAGGTCACTACAGAAAAAGCACAAAAAGCTTTTCTTTTCTATAGATTTAGAGATCCAAATAAAAAGTCACCATTAAGTCATGTAAAATTCTCCAGGCTGATCACAGACTCCCAGCTGCCAAGGAAAATATCATGTAGCAAATTATAGGCAAAACTTTTCTGCTCTGTGTCCTGCACAATGGTAAGCAAAACAGTACTATCTGAGCCATACTTCTGATGACTGCATGCCTGGGAAAGACAGAGTTGCAGAGGCAGCAGACTTCACAAGTCTCCATCCTCTTGTTCCCTAGCAGAGCTGATAAAAGGCAGCATAGCGCATTTGTATGTGAGTATCCACGCAGTGGATCATCTAGCCAGTCTTGCCCCCAGAGCCCACAGGCTCAGGAAGCATTAGATTCCTATCATCCAGGTTTTCAGGTTAGTATACAAAATACAGAGAGAAGAAGGCTACCAAGACACATACAGACTGTTTAATTTTAAGCATCTGACTTAAATGCAGTAAATTATACCCCAAGGGCATCCTTCTTCAACTACATATGCAGAGAATTTGCCTGTCTCGGCTCAAATCTAAGATCCAGGTGGTACATGTGTGTTCCCCAGAACACCTCAAAGAAAGACAAGGTCCTACTTACAACTGCTAGCCACCTGCATAGACAAAGTTGCACCATCTTTTTTTCTTTGAGACTCAGTCAGGACAATGGGTCACAGACAGACCTCCCAAACAGGCTGGTACAAGGACCACAGGGCACGGGGGAAAGGGATTAGCAGTTTCTTCACCTTAAAAGTACTAGCTGTAGGTCTTTCATATAAAGACCTTTAACGGTCCAGATTTCTCTCTAATCCAAATACTTCACAAGCACTTCACTCAGACAGCCCAAGTGAAACTCAGGCTGGCCTAATGTGTCTCCAGTTGTAAGTACTCTGAAATATATACAAAGTGAACGCCTGCAGCAGATGGCATGGATATCATAACCTGCAAGGATTTTTTTCACCTGTCAGAATAGTGCAAAACCTGAAATGAGTAATTCACCAACTCCAGCACACCAGTTTACAGGGAGGTGGCTTAGGCATAGAGTCCCTGGTACCTCATTATTTCAGCTTTCTGCAGGCCAGGACAAAGGGCATAAAGAGCCAGTTCTGCCATTTCCTTCTAACTTCGTGAACAAACAGCTCTCAAGATCACCATTCCTGCCTTCAGCTAGCACTGAATGTACTGTCATTTGCAAAAGGTCAAGCAAGATTCAACTGTGATTAATTCAATGAGTAGTTTGATTTTTACATTTACTGCCACACTTCAAAGCAAGAACTAAGAACACACTGTAAACATAACTCTTCCCATCAAGCTATTCCATAACTGACGATTACAGAAAAAATTAAAGTTCCTTGTTTGAAACCAGATGCATTTTCAAGAGCTCTTCTACCTGATTTTGTGCCCACACACTTCAGATGCATCTGCATGCTACATGCTGAGAACAGCTTACATGTTGCAGTCATAGGGGAAAGCGTTCCTCAGTTCCGAACTAACAGGCAGTGAGCAAAACCTGACTTTTCAGGTATGAAGGATATCCTTGTCTCTAAGTTGGAGAGACATCAATTTGATAGGTGGACCACTCGGTGGATAAAGAACTGGCTGGATGGCCACACGCAAAGAGTTGTGCTTAATGGCTCAATGTCCAGCTGGAGACCAGTTATGAGTGGTGTCCCTCAGGGGCTGATGTTGGGGCCGGTCTTTTTCAACATCTTTGTCGGTGACATGGGGAGTGGGATTGAGTGTGCCCTCAGCAAGTTTGCCGATGACACCAAGCTGTGTGGTTTGGTTGATACGTTGGAGGGAAGGAATGCCATCCAGAGGGACCTTGACATGCTTGTGAGGTGGGCTGATGCCAACCTGATGAAGTTGAACCATGCCAAGTGCAAGGTCCTCCACCTGGGTGGGAGCAATCCCAGGCACAGCTACAGGTTGGGCAGAAAGCCAACCGTATCCTGGGCTGCATCAAAAGGAGTGCGACCAGCAGGTCGAGGGAGGTGATCCTGCCCCTCTACTCTGCTCTTGTGAGACCTCACTTGCAGTAGTGTGTGCAGTTCTGGTGTCCTCAACCTAAAAAGGACATGGAACTGTTGGAACAAGTCCAGAGGAGGGCCACGAGGATGATTAGGGGACTGGAGCACCTCCCATATGAAGATAGGATGAGAAAGTTGGGGCTGTTCAGCCTGGAGAAGAGAAGGCTGTGTGGAGACCTCATAGCAGCCTTCCAGTATCTGAAGGGGGCCTATAGGGATGCTGGAGAGGGACTCTTCATGAGGGACTGTAGTGATAGGAGAAGGGGTAACGGGTTCAAACTTAAACAGGGGAAGTTTAGATTGGATATGAGGAAGAAATTCTTTACTGTAAGGGTGGTGAGGCACTGGAATGGGTTACCCAGGGAAGTTGTGAATGCTCCATCGCTGGCAGTGTTCAAGGCTGGATTGGATATAGCCTTGGGTGGCATGGTTTAGTGGGAGGTGTCCCTGTTCCTGGCAGGGGGGTTGGAACTAGGTGATCTTAAGGTCCTTTCCAACCCTTAACTATTCTATGATTCTATGATTCTATAAACATTTCTGAGACAGGAAACTTAAGTGCTTGACTGTAAGAGCAACATGAGACAAAAGGCTAATTCATTAGTAATCTAAATTTACATAAGACATGCTTAATCATACCTACCTAGAAATTTTTGAGAAATATATACATTTTTATTGAAAGTGGACCATTTGAAGGGAAAGATGGTTTTGATCAACCTTTCTAAGCTTAAGATAAAAGCCTCCAAAAGGTCTTCTAAACAGAGACAGTGGATACTTGAACAGCTAAAGAGCTTTACCTTACCATCCAAAGCAATTCAGGGAAGCAAGTGCTCAAATCAGGATTGACATGAGAAAAAAAATTAACTGAAAATTAACTGAAAACAATTATTACTTGTAGCTTCTACTACTCCATGACAACTGTCTTTACTGAACCAAACTGCTCTCCTTGCAAACAGAAGTATCAGCCATTCAATACTTGTGCGTGTAAGAGACATTTGTTTTTTGCCTGGGAATCCATCCTGGTTGGATAGGGCCTTGAGCAACCTAGTCTAGTGGAAGGTGTCCCTGCCGATGGCAGGGGGGTTGCAACTAGATTATCTTAAAGTCTTTTCCAACCCTAACTATTCTATGATTCTATAGTGCTTCTTAAGTGCAATTCACAAACCACTTAGACTCTGGGATGTTGAAAGTATGGAAGAATGAGAAGAGTGGCAATAGAAGACTGCAATGATTTTTTTTTTTCTCAGGAAAGTAAGATCCAGGTCTAATATTTTAATACTGTATTAGTTCTTAGACCCTTTGAAGAAGTTTTGGTTTTCTATGGTTGACAGACACAGAGAGCAACTGGAAGAACGCTGTGTACAGATGCAAAATGTAACACAAATTGACACTTAGCCACAGACATGGCATTAAGCAGCATTCCAAAGTGAGATCTGTATCCTTGCATTTCAGTAACTAAAATCCTACCTACTTAGTAATCTTAACATGACAGAAGTCATTAAGTTCCTCAGGAGTCATCAGTGTTCCCTGAGTAGATGCTGTGGGGTTTTTTTAGTAATTATTTTTGCAGTGCTATCACTGGAACTTCAGAGACACTAACACAACCAACCTATGTAACATATTAGTCGAAACAAGCTGTAACATATTCAGGCATAATTTACACAGAAATGACAAAAGACTACATCAAAACATTTCATCACTGTTCCCCAGGTAACAATATAATTTGGAATGTCCCAGAGCATGTTTGCAACAATACATCTACACACAGAGCTTAGCCCACACTCAATCTCAAACTTTTCTTCACACACCCTGCATAAAAGCCTTAAGCCTTAATTCACAGAGCTTGCTCTCTTGCCTGTTGGGAATACTGAACTAAAATTCAGGACTGGGGCTCCTTGGTGTTCTGCATCATGGGAGGTGAATGCAAAAAGTAGCCAGACTTGAATTCTGAGCAGGAAATCCTGCTCATATTTGCTCATTTGAAAATTAGTTCTAAAAGCAAAGCCTACCTAAATGAACATTTCTACCTCCCATTCTCTTTCTGCAACTGACCCAAACTCCAGCCTTCCATTTGAGAGGTTCACTAGAGACTAGAGGATTGCCTCCTTCTTTACACCTGCTGACAGTTACTTTTTTCTTTATCCACTTATTTCAAGTTGTGCAGAATGTCCAGTCAGACGTTTATTGCAAGACAGGCAAAAGATACCAGAATTACAGACTGACACATCGCAGGTTATAATTGAAAGACTCAATGGAGAATCCCACAGTTAAATAAGATAGATACTTACGAAGAAGCAGAATTTGACAATAGTCATTTTTGTCAAAGCATCATATTAGAAGCAGTGGAAAAGGCACTGTCCTCGGCATTGGGAAATTTTATCCAGCAAGACAGAATAGTAACTTTCTTACCCTACGACTGAAATTCTGCAGTTACCTCCACAGAGCAATGCTGCTCTCAGAGCCTGGACAATTTTCAGAATCATCCATTGGCACAGGATCAGTTCCAATATGTTCTCATTACTAGAATAGCAATACAGACAGCTCCCTCCAAACACTGGGGTACAATCTATAGATAAAAGCACATTCCTGGAATTTACCTGGACTAAGTAACTAACCTTTACAATGAAGAATAGGGAGGGCTCCATCCTGGAAAGCCACAAGACACCTCTCCTGTGACTGCACTAGCCACTGTGCTGCCTTGGTACATCCTGGTATCTAGAGACAGGGGATGCAGGAGAAGCCCTGAGAAAGAGGGGTCTGCTGTGGCTACATGCAACCCATCCTTTTATAACTGGTTATCCTCAAGCCCTAGGAAAGACATTTTGCAGTTCTGCAGTTGCTTCCACTGTCCAGCAGCACTGACTTTCTCCCTAACCATGAAGGAAGAACAAGCAGTATGTCTCACATCCTTTGAAGTCTTGCAGTCATTGAGTCTTGCAGAGAGGTAAAAGGACAGGCAGGTCTAAGGTCTTTACTAAGTGGACCATCACCAGTTGCCCCACATATAAGAAAGAAAGTCAGAACTACAGATTCCCCTTTATATGATTTTGATTACATAGCCAAGAGATAGTTGATGGGACTTTCTGAACACATAATATAAGCCAGAAGCAGCTTCAGATACATGTACACACATAGCCCATAATAACTTCTTTACCCTCACCATTTTCTGCAGAGACAAGAGCATTTGATTGCATAGGGCAAATGAAAGTGTGCAACTGTAAATAAAGCCAACACCTAACTTGCATTTGGAACAAGATGTGAAGCTTCAGTCAGAAGACCCCTGGTCTCTCAGGTCTTACATTAAATGAGTATTTTAAAGGAATATTTGCTCTTAGCCATCAAACATGTACACATACAGCAATGTCAGAAAAGATCTGATGCTTACAAATTAGTAACAGGTTTAAAACCATGCAGTTTTTCCTGATGGAAGCCTAGCATTCTGTAATGGGTTGCACTGCTGTTAGGGGAAAATATCTATTGTTTTATAGTAATTTAAGTTTCAATGAAGGGTATTTTTCACTCTAGTCTCTTTAACAGTCACTATAAGAAGTGCAACAGCTTGTCTTAAATTTGCTATTTACCAAAGTGAAAAGATTTCCAGGTAAGAGGAAAATGCAATATTATCTGTTATAGATCAAAAAATAATAATGCTTGTGATAGGATATGATTTTTTATTTTTCACATATTTAAGTTTATATATTGTCTAGCATTGTTTCACCATTGTCTCATCATCAAGATTAACATTAAATCAAACAATGAATTATTCATGAGGTGTGAATAAATGGAATTAGCCTTTCTAGCGTTCACTCTGTAAATCGCATCTTCTGGATAAATGCTTCTCCCCCCCCCCCCCCCCCTTTTTTTTTTTTTTCTTTAATGTCTGAACACTAGAAATAATGACCTGGCTTGCAGCCTTGCCAGATTAGCTCTTGTTAGGGTGATATTTTTAGATGAACACAGGTCTCATCAACCAAGAGATGTCAGGTCTGATATCATTCCTGTTAGCTTCCTAACTTGCAACAGTTTCCCTGTCCATCCCTAAACTCTACCTTCACTCCTAGCAGCCATGGTACCTGGAGCTCAGATGATTTGTTGAGCTTGACTCATTATCTACTGTGTTATAACAGCCGTTAGAAACTGAATGACATACAATTAAAATGATATTAGCAGCTCAGGAGTGATTTTGTTTAATTTACTCCTACTCAGATGTAAAAACATTAGTGACTTTTTTAATTGGACCTCATAATGTCTAACTCCTACTCAAATGCAATGAAATTAAAGACTTTGGTGGCTAAATACCGCTTAATTTACTCCTACCCATCTATAATGACATTAAAGATGCTTTAGGGTAGATATTGTTTCCAATCATTTATATTCAAAAGAAATCTGAGCTTATAGGTACTATTATTGAGGATATAATAAAATCATACAAGAAATGTATCTATACGGTAGGGGATAGTTGGTTACAAGTAATATTAAAAAGTAATCATTCATTTTTAATGCAAGGATATTAAAAAGTAATGTTAAACACAAGAATTTGTGAAGTTTTCTGTTCTTCACAGCCTCTTCAAGGACACAATCCTTTCCTTTTTTAATTCAGAGTGTGGATTTACATGAAACGTTTTTATTAAATTGCACATGGTTTTAAAATCTTTCTTAAGCGGTATTTATATGATAAATCCAAAGCTGACTTGTGTCATTACAGGGATAGAGAGCAAAGCATACTTTTCAGTAATGGGGTTCACTTTGCTCTGTAACTGTGTAATACAGCTTAATGGATTCATCTAAAGTTCAAACATTTTAGAGGAGCATGTGGTTCTCTGTCACATTTACACCACATCACCTCCCTTTTAAGTATGACTTTTCCTATACTGAGTTGATGCTGTTTGCTTCTATTACAGGTATCTGACCCATATTTTGTAACATCGATGAGGCTGGATCATCAAATCATTCATACCTTTTGTACACAAAAATTCCATTGATTTGGCATATTCCTTTCTCCCCCTTCCCAGCTTTAAAAAGCAAAATAATTATTTAAAATGCCTGCCTTTACTTAGATAAACCTCTAATTACTAAGATGAAAAGAATTTAGAAAATTTCACTTATGCTCTTATTATGAAGACAAACCACACAGATGATAGATTTCTTCTTGAGATGGCAGAACAAGATTTCTCCTTTAATCTTGCACCCTCATCTAGAGCATGGCTATGGTGATATTCAAATGAAAAGGCCTGTTCCAGGTAACTAGCATAAAATATTGCTAAGGGAGACAGGAGAGACTTCTTCCCTCTTGGTGATGCACAGCTAGCACCCTTGTCCTGCTGACTGGTGGGTGATTCAATGACTGTCTTTCATTCAGTTCTTCAAGTGATGATGCCTTATACCAGTTTCTTCCCATTCCAAATGCAACACAAAGAGCAAAGCCTTTTGGAAACCATTATCCCCAATTCATTTCCTGATTCTGAAGCAGAAGCCAATGTGTTACTTCTGGATTTCTTGTGCTGCAAACTATTTTAAAATAATTTGCTAGTTTATAATGCTTACTTTAAAATAATTTTAAGGTTCCATTGTAAAAAACTGTTTTAAGTCTGGAAAACAATTGCATGCTATTTTGTAATTCATTCCACTTAAATCTGGAATTTGGACATGGGAGGATTAAGAATAATTTTTCCCTGGGCAGAGGCTTGCAAGGGGTGAAGCATTGCAGGCTTGAAACACTGAGGAGCTTCAACACTAGCAACGTTAGTAACTAGATAAGCACTGTCCTAGGTTCAGCAGTAGCAGTCGTTTTTCTCCTTCTTAGCAGCTGGTGCAGTGCTGTGTTTTTGACTTCTGGCCTGGGAACAGCACTGATAACACCAATGTTTTTAGTTACTGCTCAGTAATATTTAGTCTGACCAAGGACTTTCTCAGTCTCATGCTCTGCCAGGGAGGAGGGGAAGCCGGGAGGAAGCAGAGACAGGACACCTGACCCAAACTAACCAAAGAGGTATTCCATACCGCAGCACATCATGCCCACTATATAAACAGGGGGCAGTTACCCAGAAGGGTTAGATCACTGCTGGGTCGGACTGGGTATCGGTCAGCGGGTGGTGAGCAGTTGTATCCTCTTCCCTTGTTATTTCCTTTATCATTATTATTATTGGTGGCAGCAGCAGTGATTTGTGTTATACCTTAGTTACTGGACTGTTCTTATCTCAACCCGTGGGAGTTACATTCTTTCAATTCTCCTCCCCATCCCTCCGGGAGTTGGGGAAGAAAAGGTGGGAGTGAGCGAACGGCTGTGTGGTACTGAGTTACCAGCTGGGCTTAAACCAAGACAGCACTTAAAGTTAAGCACTGGCTAACACAGATCCTTCATGTGTCTTCTGCTCTGATCTGCAGCAGGTCACACAATAAAAGGGACCACTCTGCTCAGCTGGAGCTGGGAAGTGTATTCCCTCACATGGTTTGTTTGGATACTGCACCCAGTTGAACAGTACTCTGGCCTCAGCCACAGCATCATGTCATGCTCTCTGTCCTGCTCTATAGCCTGACCTGCAAGATAGACCACTCTAGGAACTTATTTGTTCCTTATTTGAACTACACACCTTCAGGTGGTGAGTTTGAGAAATGAGTTCACTGCGAGGTCTTGGGCTCAGAGCATGAGATACAATGAGACTGGCATAGGTATTTTGCTAAAGGGAAGCCAGAGCCTCCAATACTTTATACCCTACATGTTTATGGCACACACACATGGAAGTGTGGGGCCATGACTAAATATTTCAGCCATGTTTGGGAGGAACTCTCCACGACACCTCTGGTTCCTCTCCTTACTTCTCAGACCAGAAACTGCCAAGCTCCCATAGTGAAACACTGAATTTGTGCATTGACCTGACACAGGTGTGAGTATTTGGGTCTGGACAAGGTCTGCCACCATCCAGAGATCAATGACTGGTAGGCTGTGTGTGCTACTATATCCCATGTTATAACTGCATATCTGCATGCATCTGCACATTTATTTCAGGGCCATAGCTACTCCTATTTTACCCTTGCTGACAGGATTATCTAAAACTTGTCTGGGTTGACACATTGGATGCATATTGTTAGTGTTGTGGAGGAAAAAGGGGCACCCTAGGTACAACAGAAGCTCTCAGAGTAACAAGATTATTACTATAGTTTGCACATGGCTCAGCTATCAACAGAGTGAGTACAATTTTATAATATTAATCTACTACTGATATTTAGCATATTTACTGTAGGTATGATTAACGAAATTGTCTCCACTTAAAAAGTGGTCAACAGCAACCACTGAGCATTTGAATTTCTGTTGTCACTACATCTTTGCCTCACCACTTTTTTCTGGCAAATAACCTATTGCCAATAGGTACCACATAAGGGAAAGGAAGCACAGTTACACTACGGTGAGTAAAATGAGTATTAATGGATAATGTCTGCAACAGGGAACACCAATAAAACACTGTAGAAAAGAAGGTGGATATTAAAAACAGTGATTAACTGAACAAATTATGACATTCCAGGAACACCAAAGTCTGAAACATGCAAAAATATAAAGGGACTTCTACTTGGCTTCCATGTCTCAGACATTAAAGGAATCATTAACAGAATACAGTTCTCAATACCTTGCACATATATTAAAAATGACTCAATATCATCAAGTCAGGTGCAAAATGACAAATTTCAAGACACATAGCCAAGTACATATTTTTCTGCACATGAAGCCTCTCAGGGTGCAGCACAATAAAGCACAAAGACTCTGATTTAATTGCAGTTTTCTGTGTACTCCCCCTGAAGCCAGAAGTATTTTTGAAGTCAAGGATACTATGACCAAGATGAAGTCCCTTAAAGGATTAAGACTAAATGCCTACACTCTGCAGAGATACTTTATATTAACAAGACATTTTATGTTAACAAAGAGCAAGAAAGAACACATATCTTCAGCATGAGCAAAAAAAGAAAAAAAAAAAATCTGTATAGTTGCCCTTTTTTAAGTGGGCATCTAAGATGGTCATATTTAAAATGCCAATTGATCTTCATTTAGTTCCCCAACTCCAGTAACAGGCTATAAGCAGATCACTTCCCATGGAAGGCAGCCTCACCAACTACAGGAAAGAGCAGTCCAGAATGGGCTAAAGAGCATCAACTCTTTGCCACCACAATGCTCTTCAGGCAATTCTATTTAATCTTGATAATGTGTCTGAAACACATTTACAAGGCACCCTAATTCTCATTCTTGACCCATTATATAGAGCACTCAAACAGCCTACATCTTCACCTATCCAACTTCATTTTATAAAGCCATTATTTAATAAACATAACTAATAAACTTCATGTTTATATATTTTCTAGTTTTCTGGGAAAAAGAAAGCTTTTTTTGTTTTCTAACTCTAACATCTTAACGAAATGAAATGATTCTGCTGCAACTAGTTCCAAATTGTTTTGGGAAAGAGGAAGATAGTCTGTAATTTTCATGGTGTAAATTTTAATAAACAGCACCCTCAAGAGGATTAGAACTCACTTCCTTCACTGTTTGAGAAAAAAAAAAAATCAGTTGCTAGGCTACCACTTTTGAATACAGCCAGAATAATTTCCAAGGGTTATTTAAGGTGTTTAACTACAGAACAGATACTGTGCGGGAATCCATGTATGCACTAATACTCCCAGTCACAAGAGCTACTGTGGTGGCCCTGAGGCATGTGGTTTAGTGTGAAACTGAGGCTTGCCAAGATCAAACAAACAATCAGTACCCATTGTGAAACCATCCTTTAAGGAGATGACTTTGGAAAGGGATAAGGAGACAGGCTGCTCTGGTGCTCCTTGTTGCTCTGCACATTTGGGAAAGTCCTTGTGAGAAAAGCTAATGCAGAGAGAGGTCTCATATTTTGTTCTAAGAAGGATGAGTCCCATGGCCATCCCGGCTTGTGAGCTGAAGGCATGACAGCACATCTAGACTGTTTCCTTACACTAAACCGGGGTGAGATTCAAACACATGCTGTGGACATTTGGGAAGGAAGCATAGCAACTATACCGTATACTGGGTAATGGAAGGACTGACTGGAACTGAGGGCACAGTGCCAGTGCCCTTCTGCCCCAGGACAGATAGGATGCCATTAACTGGGGGCAGTGTGAGGAAGGTTGTAACCTCTGCCCCTGTAAACCTCAGCCTTAGCCAAGTCATCTTCAGAGTCTTGAAGGAGAGCAACCTGTGCAGTATGTCTGGATTTAACAGTAAAATCTTAAAAATCATGTCTCAGAACAGAAATTGAATGTGCTGAGGAACAACCACAATTTGCACAGCATCAGAAAAGTCACTGTGGTGCTTCATTCTACAATATGATAGAGTGTATATATTTTCTTTGCAGAACACCGTCCAGATGTCTCTTCCCTCTTCCACTCATTCTTTACAACTTAACACATATATCAATACCACTAAAACTGATTTGCTGGCTTCTTAGTGATAACTTCACTGAAAAGCAAGATTTCCAAGAATACCAGAACACTCAATGTTAAATACAGCAGTAATTTACAGACCGAATAAATCCGATTCCCATTTGGATGTTTCTCTACAATGTGTTCACAATGACCAGGTACAGGGGATTAGATATTTGATATTAGTTTAAAAAGAATCTTGCAAAAATAAAGTAAAACCTTAAGACTGAAAAGTTAATTAAATAATTCAGAATAATTATTTTACACTTAATTTAGTAAACTGATTTCCAAAGGAAGTATGTTTGGTTGTGTAGTGCAAAACTGCACTCAGATTTTGCTGTATTGGCAAATGCTGCTATTTAGAATTTTTGCTTTAATTATGAGCACTTTCTCTGTGATTATCAATTTTTAGGATAATTTTTATGGATTAAAAATATGTCCCTACCATATAAGAAGTCACTGTGATCTAAGAAAGCCTAAGCAAGGGTAGCCTTCTGTAAAGTAGCCAGATTCATGCCTAATATTATCTCAGAAAAGTGTGAATTCCTAGAAATGGAGTACCCAGCCAGATACAGATGTGACTGGGACTGTCAGAAAGCACATTTAATTCATCTGCCAAAAGGAAGCAGCTTTGTCAAATCAGACCTCACAATTCAGAGCTGTTTTCATAGTTACACTTTGGCATGAAAAAATATTTTTAAATTACTTTTTTAACGCATTTTTATAGCACTTTTATTACTTTTTTAAAAAATGTAGATGCTTTTATTAAAGCTAGAAATGAGATGACATGTATATGTTGAAGAAAACTTGGACCTAAATAACTCATATCTAATCATTATTCCCTGGAACAAAAATAAATAGCTGCTTATCTGTGATCATGCTACTTGGCTATAGCATTAGCTTAGATTTAACTTTCAAGATTCACATTAATGTGAGCTCCACAAATTATCAGCTATACATACATGAATGGCTCTGGTCCCATTATTCTGAGATAATTCATTATCTCCCCTTCTCCCAAGTTTTACCGTCCTTTCTTAGCATGTCTGGCCAATTTTCTGACATGAAAGCCTTACTCAAGCATACTGACTGCTTACTTTACTTGCCATGCACAGCAATTTTTGTTAATTATTTTAAAATCCATATATATATCTCTATATATGGGCTACATATGAATAAGAGAGGCTAATACATAGCAATTACCCCATCTTCTAATTGCTTTACTAATTTTATTTCAGATAAAAATGGGTAGGAAATTTCTGCATAACTCTCAATTAAGATTTCTTTTTCACCCTTTTATAGTAGTATAATATATTGGGATAGAAATACAGCTTAACTTACATTTCACACTCAGCCATATTCGTTTTTATGCTGTAGTTAACAAAGGTGTTCATGAATCAGCTGAAAATCTCTAGTCATAGTTGGATGACACTTTTTCTTCAACTAACAACAATCCTCAGTTACAAACGCCAAACAGGAAGAGCACATCTGTGAAAAACAAGCCTCTTAAACTGAACGAATGAATAACAATGATGTGTGGGTTGTGCTTTCTATGCTGCAAACTCTGGGAAGACCTTTCTGTGAACAGCTATCTGATAACAATTGAAGACGCTTTGGTGTTCCTACTCGCCTCCCACAGTCCTTTGTATCAGCAGCTCAGCAGAGAGAGTCTGACAGCAAGATTCTTTTGTCATTTGAAATTGCAGGTACTGTAACTCAGCTCAGTGCTGCACAAAGGGACCTCTACTGAGTGGCTGCTTGTACAGAAAGCCAGAAATTTCTCAATGGATGGTTCTCAATGTGCCACACAAATAATTATCTACAAGTTATCCCAACTAAATGGCCCTCTGCTAAGTAGCCTCTCATTACGTTGGTTTCCCTGATTTACACACAGCAGCATCCCCATTTCCAAATAAACAAACTAGAGACATACAGCACCTATCTAAAGCCTGTGCTGTACAGAAGAACCTATGCTGCGTGCAGCTCCTCTTCCAGTTAGCTGCAAAGGCAAGGAGAACAAACCACCTGCGCTTAAAGCATCATTCGGTTCTCAAATATGGTACTGAAACCCGTAATGTACAAGTCTATAAAAATGGAAACTACAACCAGAATAAAGTTTATCTTCACATCCAAAGCTTAGTATAAGAGCCATTTCCCCATCATTCTCACAGGCCCACCAGAGAGACATTGGATCTGAACATAAATGTATGAAGTATAAACATAAGCAAATCATTCTTAACTTGCAAGCTGCAGTCTGCCATGAACAATCCCCCCCTCCCTTTTTTTGTATCCACAAAATTAAGGACTAACTAAAAATATTTGCAACACTTCATTCATTGTATCAGAGACTGCTGCAGAGAGAAAGGAGAAGAACATTAGCACTGGTAAATTCACATTGCTCTTTTTCCTCGAGCCCCACACAAATTATTTACTCAATCTAGCAACATAAAAACAAGGAACTGTCAGAAACCCTAAAGGAGTCTTTAAAGAAATCCCCTTTGACTCATAAAACACGGACCTCCCTAGCTCAGAAGAGCAGACTGAACCCATGCAAAGATTCTTACAACAAAAAAAGGGACACACATTTTAGATAGATGTAACAAACACTTTCAATTTTGCAGAAAGTTCCTTTCCATCTCAGCAGAAGGCAAGATTTCAAACACTCGAATGACATGAGAAACAGGATCTTATCTGCTCACTTTCCTTCTTGCCAAAACAGGCTACAGTTTTCCAAATACATGAGACCGTATTTTCCCAAACGCTTTAAATTCCAATCACTGGAATCAGTCTGACAACAGTTAATTTATTTGGACTTCTTCTACCTCATCAACATGCTAGATTTCTAGGCTGTAGCATAATCTCAGCATTTTTCTCTCCTGAAAAACAGATGTTACTAAGTGGAAAAAACTTTAAGTGCTCTGCAGCAATTGCCACATTCCCAAAGATGACTTCTTCTCACTCCTTCCATCAAAAATTGAGCAAAATAGAATCTTTCTTGCCTCTTAGGAGTTCCCATCCATGGCTTTCCCTGCCTACGCTTGATACCATTTGTCCAGATATAATGAAGATGAAAAAATGAAACATTGTTTAAAGTCACCAGATCTCTGATTTGGATTTTATCCTATCCCAAATCTGTGAATGTGAAGGAAAAGAGCTTGCTTTACAGAAAAGGCTGGAAATGCATGTTAGATGTAGCATGCTATTATAGCGATGAATTGCACTGTCTAAAAGTCAAAGCAGAGGTCTCTGGGGTATAGCCCACTGTTCTGCTCCTGCTAGCTGAACAAGGGACCTGTGTATCCAGTGATTCTGATTTCACCACTTGTAAAAATGTGAATAAGCAACTGCTTAGAGCAAATGCTTCAACATCAATTGCCTCAGCATTTGCAAGCCTTTACATGTCCTAGGCTAGAGAGCATTCACAAAAGCTGGAAGTAGTATTATTTTAGATCATATTTTCTGCATTTTTGTCCTCTTGTTCTTAATATTGAAGGACAACTGCAATTGCAGTTCATCCATTTAGGCTTATCCTAAAGTCATTATTTGTTATAATGCTGTTCCTGCCTTCAGCTACAAAGAAAATGACTATCCCTACCCCCTCACAGGCAGGATTAACAGCCACAGAAAATGAGTTATGGTTAGTCTAACTGACAGGACCTCAGAAGCAAATTCATTTTCAGAAGTCCACCTAAGCCCAGGAAAGAATTCTGCATCCTGTGTCTTCTTAATTCTTTCTCATGGCTATGTAAAGAAAGTACACAATACATTTTATTTCATCCCTAGTCTGCACATTCAAGACACGCTGAGAACTAATGGTGCTAAAGGTAGCATGTGAACTAAGTGGTGCAACAATAAACAGTGCTTGTGCGCCCACATCTATATTTTTTTTAACATAAGCAATGTATTAAAAGTATTGTTGGCACAGGTGGATCATTTTATTTACAGGTGGAAATATCATTATTTTACTTATTTCTCTGCCAATCTCCAACTAAGCAGGCTAGAGGAGAAAAGAGGCTATTGTTTAGTGAGATTCTTTACAAATACATTTGGACAAAATCAGTAGTGACAAGCCTCATCATTTTTTCTTCAATCCATAGTTTCACCTTTCTTAACAGAATAGGTGCCAGATGGAGTTGCATGATCTTATTTTGGCTGAATTTAATCTAGAAGATTCATAGACCCTGGCCTGAGTGTTTTTAATGCCTCAGTAAATTGATGGGTCTGCTCATCCACCTTGCTCAGAACTAAGCTGTTATCCAAGTAGACTATGACTGCTACCATCTTCTGCCCGCTAGACACTACTGAAGAAAAGGCCCTTGAATCAGCTGAAGACAAGACATTGTGGAATAAAAATGTAGACGGGATGCTGATACACTGCGCATTGCTTATACAGATTAACACCACACAACGATGATCTCCAAGCAGCCTTCCAAAGTGGTAATATTCCAGTTTAGAGATCAGTGCACAGCTTCCAACCAAATACTTCAGAATCACAAGCCATGTTAAAAAAACATGTGGCATTTTGAAGAGGTCTGGTTTTTGAAGTTGTTGTAGTTCAAAAATGTACTTCTCTACCTGAAGCTGCAGCAAAAAAGTTATAGTGTTCTCCATGGTTCAGAGTAATCAATAAAATGAAAACTAAACAAATTAAATTCTCACAAAAAAGTGAGAATATATGAAGTAAATAACAAACACACACAACAGCTGCAATTTCTCAACATGGGACTCTGGAACACATTGTAAGTGCGCTTCAGGGTATATACAGTAAGTGAGCCATACCAGAAGTCATTGGGAACATTCAGCTTGTTACAAATGAAGCACGTGTTCTGATCTGTTTTGCATCCAGCTCTGAGTGCAAGAACACACATGGCTGAAGATCCACACGTGGATTCCTGTCACTACAAACAGCTCCACTGAGATCCGTCACACAATAAAGAACTTTCTACACAGATCCAGCCTGTAGCATCCATGTCTTAGTTGCTTCTTGCCACAAATATCAAGAAAACAATCAAACATCTCTCAAAGTCTACCTGGATAATGTCCTTACGCTACTCCATGAGCTGAAGCCTAAGGATCTAAAGGGGCTTCCTGAATTCTGGAAAGTCTTTATATGTTTCATGAAATACTTACTTACAAATACGAACTCGAGTCTTACTGTCTATCATACCTCCTCTACCAAACTGGAGTAAATGCTTTGCTGGATTAGGTCATATAAAAATTTTGCATATTAAAAAAATAGATGGAAATATGCATTACATTTATTTTAATACAATTGTGTAATTTGAGGTTTATAGAGCCATGCATAAAGCATGTTATTCTACCTATAACAAAACTGATCTATTAACTGTGACAATATTTTTAGTACATATTTTGTTAAAAAAGCGTTAAGACACATTATGAATCATTCTGGCATCATGAGAGTTACCAGAATACTATATATTTTTCAGGATTATTAATATTTAGTGTCGTTCAGTAAATTAAAAAATCAAGCTTAACTAAGGTTAAAAATATCTGATGATACAGTACATAGATGATTGTAAATGTATATTAATGAAGCTTTACACAATTGACTGGGTATCTTTTCGTTAATCACTCACAAAACCATGCCAAACATATATCAAAGACTTCAGCTCCTTTTTCATCCAATCTTCCGACATTTCATTATTATGGTTACCTGATTAATGGATGCAATAATATATGTGGCATGATATGATATGTTCACATTAAATTTTAATCAAATATTACTAAATTCAGAAAACATTAAGTAAATCATGACTGATGAGGCAATATTGCTGTACTGTCATATTGATGGTTAGAGAAACTCACCATGGAGAGTTACAGATTAAGGAAGAGAAGTAAATCTTATGAGGAAATAGAAGTATCTCAAGTTTAACTAGTTGGTTCTTTCAAAATTGCCTTCCAGCCAAAGGCTGAATATTAGATCCATCAAAAGTATTTCAGTGTCTGTAACTGATATGAATGTTTTGTTTTCTTCTACTGCAAGCTGTCTCATTCTTTAAAAAGCATGAATTATTACATATTCTGCAGAAGGGCCTTTTCCAAAAGATGATGACCTGTGTAGTGAAAAAACCCACATTATTCCTCACTGCCATTGGGAAAACTTTTCCCAATTTATTTAAAATCTTGTTATGATCTGAGAAGCAGGGTGTCACACACATGGGGTACACTTGGTCTCGTCATTACCTCAGTTACACTATTGTCCCTTTGCAAAAGGTAGACAGGGAGACAGATGGGGGTTAGAGTTTGCAGCATAGATCTGCAAATGGAAGATGGCTTCATCCTGACAAAACAGATAATGGGCCTTCACTGCTGCAGACAGCAGCTTTCTTTTCAGCTTTAAACCTGTTCATCTGAAAATTCGGAACTCATATCTGGTAATAATTCTATATTTCATTTTTAACTGGCAGCAAGGAAATAAAACACTGAGCTTGCTTTTTACTGCTATGTTTGAAACTGAGAGCTAATTGTATTTATCTACTTACATTTCCTGTTCTAGTGAAAAGTCAGATGGTGTTTGTTTCTGTTGCCCTATGCCTGCCTTGGACATTCATCTCCCCCTCTCTCTGCCCCTATAACTGAAAGATTCAACTTATAAATTCAAGCACTATTCTTTTGTTTATATCCAACAAGTTATTTACCCAGAAAATAAATTCCACCTTATGTGAGTTAAATGATCTCTCAGAAGCTAAAAGATGAACCCTGAATACCAATACAGGAGGGAGCACCCCCTAAAAGACTACAACAAAATAATTCAAGCAATAACCTGCACCGAAAAAAACCCTTATTCCAATGAGCTTAGAGCTCCTAGAAATAGATATTCTCAGGAGTTAATTCTAAACTTTCAGTATTACAGTCCACGACTATGCTTGCATAGAATTTCAGTCCCATGGTACAGACTAAAGGACTTTCTCATTTGTTTGTACCTTAAAGACAGATATTAAACCAGTCTTGTCACATGACCATCTTTTTTGGTAGACTCTGATGCCAACATAAAAAAAGTCACTGGATCTTATTTTGAGTAGGTAAGTAGTGTACAAGTCCTGCTTAACTGCTTAATTAATTGTATTCAAAAATGTATTTCATTGCACAGCACTTTCCATGAGACCTTTCCAGTCTGTTTGCCTCCTGGTCTCACTTTCAGTCCCTTTTTTTGTCTTGAAAGATTGTAAGGGGTGTAAGACCGCCTTGTATTACATGGTCATGCTTATCAGCAAGGGAAATCTCAGTACTAGTGCACTTCACAAATAACAATTCTGCAGCTATACTATGAATATTAAGAGCAATAAATATTTAACATGCTTAGCTGGAATTTTTTTTTGACCACTTGCTTTTTGCTAGAAGTCATTCCATATTAAGTATTTTAAGGGAAAGCATACAGATAATAAAGGGGAAAAGAAAATTAAATTCAAATGTTAGAATGGATACAATGAACTTAATGACCAGCAGGGATGAACTGGGAAAGAGCTCTGAGTATTGATGCATCTTGGTAGCTCAGCTGAGCTACTGGTTTCATACTGGTTAGATCTGCGGCACAAGGATTTCAGTTAAATACCTTCCTGCTGTAAAAATGGGTTTGAAATTTTTTAAGTGAGACTTGCTCATAATGTGAACAGTTATGAGAATAATTAAAGCAAATCACTAAGTTATCTTCCTCCATACCGAGATAAGTTTTGTACAGTTACAAGATTAAAAAGCATAAAATTCCTGTGAGTGTAAGACCTAATAAAAATGGAAGAAGACATCCAAACCCACAGCTCTTACCTCAGGCAAACTCCCACTGGTGTTGGCACCTCATGCGATGCAGAGAAGAGTGCAGACACTTCAAACAAAATTGCCTGGAAAGGTTTGATTCACTCTCACTTGATTAATTGAATGAGTATATTATAAGTCAGTCTTGCAGCTCTTGCTTTTCTCAGGAATGGAAACATACCAGAAAAAAAAGAGGTAACTCAAGGTGCTCAGTAAACCTGAGATCACAGATTGTGATGTTACGGCTGAGGCCTCCAAAAAACTGCTGGCTTCCACTAGAATCCTTTATTAAAATCAAGGTCCAGGTTTTAAGGACCCAACATAGCCTTGTAGTCTACAGGGTTGTGCTGAATACCAGGCCTCTCTCTTGATAAAAGTCAACTTGAAGTGGCCATATTTCTTTGCATTTCAGTCTAAGAGAGGAAATCCAAAACAAACCAGGTTTTTTTTTTTCCTGAGAGGTCATGATAGGTGATGTTCATTGGATTTCAGAAAAGAAGTCATTTTTATGAGCAAGGAAGGGAGTAATCGTCTGTCCAGATAGAGAAACACTGCTGTGCAGTTAGGGTCTGAGAGCCAGTTTAGAAAAAGAGAAAGAAATCTGTGCTAGTGATGCAAGAACAGTACCTTCATACCCTTTAGGAAAGTAAAGCTGCTAAACAAACCTACTTTTGTCCATGATTTTTAAATCCCCAGAAACCAAAGCTGAAGGGTCTTTCATGTTTGTGGATAGGACCAGCTGAGAGAAGCACTGTTCAGCTGCCTGTGGTAGCATTTAGGAAAGCAGTAACAGAAGCAATGATGCAGCACTCTCAAAGATGAGTACGAGTGGAGCAGCAGATCTGAGTTGGGGAAACAAGGGCAGGTCTGTGGGTTATAGGTGAGAGGGGATTTGTGGCAAGGGTGGGAAAGTGATGAAAGAAAGGGTGGTGGCTTTACCGGAGTGCTGTAGGAGAGAACACGTATTAAGAAATGTTAGGAAGAAGCTTGGGGCAATGGAGCATGAGCGAAAAACATGGACATCCTCACACTCCCAAATTTGACTTCTCATCACCACTTTCAAATGGCCAGCTCTTTCTGACCCCCATTTTTGCTGTAAGAAATACATTAGCCTTAGTCAATACAAAGCAAGAAGTTCATCATTATGCCTTCTCAAAATACCAAAAATAGGAAAGTTTCTGCTCAGCTTAATACTGAGAGCATATGAATACAATGACAAATGGTTTTCTGGTATGTTGCACCTGGACAAAGTAATGCAAAGGAATACTACACAGCCTTTCACCATTCCCCAACTCCTTTACCTTAATTAGTTGTACTGAGCAAAGAAATCACTCTATAAATATAATTAGTTACTTGGAACCTGATCTAAAGCCTAATGAAATCAGCAGAAAGCTTACAGAGAGAACAAGCTATAAAGAAAATATTAGTTTGATTGCTGTGGGCAAAACTTTCAGATCTAAGCAGAGGATTTAGCTATTTTATTCTGTAAGCAATGAGAAAATATCTTCTTGATTCTAAAACTAAAATAAGAGACCTAATTAATTCTAGAGCACCACAGTCATATACATTCCTTCTTAATATGCAGGAATCAAATAGCTTCTTTTTTCAATAGTAATATTTTAAAATACATTTAATGTAAATGGCTGTGGTTCCCTTTTTCAGTAAACACATGTGAAGGCTTACATTGTGTTTAAATATAATAAATACAGCTAAAATCATGCATCTGGGTCAATCCTCCGCATGTAATCAGGATTATGAAAATTTAGTTTTTCTTATCTTTCTCAATAAATGGTCTATGTACAGATGACTGGAAATTTTTTCAGATGTGGTCTTCGTTATGTTCTTGTTTTTTAACCCGCCAGTTTTTTCTTCCCTGCAAATCTGACTGGTTTCTAATTCTATCAGTTGCTCTGGTAGCTAAGAAAAGTGCCAAACTGTGGTTGTTGATTTCTAAGCTGTGCTGAGGTTCTTTCAGAAACAAAATTTTCATGCCAAGGCATTCTAATTGTAAGTTTTTCACCCTTTTTAATGACTCGCTCTTTTGTTTTTCCTTTCTGTTTGCTGACCACATGTAATTATACAGGAAAAGGTCACAGAGGACCTTAAGAAGTCAAAATCCAAACAGACACAAAAGAAGGGGAAAGGCAGCATGAAAAGGTTTTCATTTAGTTTATACCTTCTCCAAGATTTCACTGCCCTGAACCTTCCAGCTCTCTGAATGAGGTTCCTTCAGTGCCAGTTGTCAAAGCCCTCCCTCATCCACTGCCTTGCCCACAGCCCTTCTCAGGCACTCCCCAGAGACGACCCAAAGAGACATGGCAGATCTCTGAGGAGATCCTGAAATCCAGTTATTCTGAAAAATCTGACAAATGGAAGGACGCCCATTGGTCTGATGGTTCTGTATATGTGTGGTGGGAAATTGTCAGAGGCATAGGGGAATCCCTTTTGTTTCAAAAGTGCTTCTTCAAAGAAACAGACATCCCCATCTCTCTTTGAGGAAGGCACTGTGTGGGAGGCTCTGTGGGCCGTCCTACAATGCCGTGACTGAGAAGCCTGTCTTTAACTGGAGCTTAACTGAAAATGCACAGTCCAGATAAAATGCAAAGGCACAAAGAGTAAATAAAGAAGTAGTCAATGCTAAGCAAAGTGTGGGCTGAGGAATTCTGCCTCCTAAGGAGGTGACAGTCAAATGAAGCTGGCTCATCATGTGTGTCAAAAGCAGCATCAGACAGGTAAATAGCAATTCTACACTTCCCTCCTACTCCAAAATTCCACTCTTAAAACACAGGATATTTTAGGAAGCTTCCTGCTGACAGGCACATCCTGCCCAGAATTACATTTTAATAGTTCTTCTTTCAGACAAACATTTAATTTATACTTATACAGTCAACATGTTATTCCCATGCAGTCCCCAGGGAGGAGCAAAACATGCAAAACACAGAAAGGGTGGTAATGAAAAGAAATAATCATCCTGTTTTCATTGATGAATTTACAGATAATGTAGTATACTATTTACTATGGCTCTGTTTTTTCTGGAAGGCAAATTTAAATCTCTTAGATCAACTCTGTGAACACTGGTAGAAAATCGCAGCCATTTTCAGTCCAGTGCAATGGATGTTACTAAGCCATCTGGAATTAATATGTAACATACAGCACTCCAGGATCTTGGAATTTTGGACAAAAAAACTACAAAGTGTCTCAAGACTATTCTCCAAGTAAAGGAGAATGTCTATACAAATTCAGAGTTTGAACTAGCAATAACATCACTATACCGCGTTGCAACTTATGTTACACAGTTATGGGTTTTACTCACTTTACACAGCTGCTTCAGGACTTGGCAACACGGTGCTTCTTGAAGGACCAGCACACAATGATTTTTTCATTTTGCCATAGCCAGAAAGTAGGGGGGGATCACATTAGAAACTAAATAACTTGAGTACAGTGTTGCAAATGGCAACATTGATGATTCTGAAACAAGTCCTGCCTATCACTAGCAGCTTTTAAAACATGAGGTTTTAAAAAGTAATTCTGTCATAGAATCATAGCATAGTCAGGGTTGGAAAGGACCTTAAGATCCTGTTCCAGTCCTCCTGCCATGGGCAGGGACACCTCACACTAGACCATGCCATCCAAGATTCCATCCAGCCTGGCCTTGAACACTGCCAGGGATGGAGAATTTACTACCTCTTTGGGCAACCTGTTTCAGCGCCTCTCCACTCACACAGTAAAGAACTTCTTCCTTATATCCAACCTGAACTTTCCCTGTTTAAGTTAAATCCATTACCCCTTGTCCTATCATGTTTCTTTTTATTTGCCTTCAATTTTTTAACAGATTTAGATATAGGAAACAAAGCATTGTCACAAGTCAAGGGAAGTGCCCCATTTAAGCATCTGTTAACAGTCCCTGGATGAGAAGAGGTATCACCAGGTCCCAGGGGGCTTACAGTCTCTGCCAGCCTTGCTGGAGGAACCGTAATGACCACTGCTGGTCACATGAACAGGCACCCTGCAACGCATTGGCTTGACTCAGCAACACAGATCCTAAAGCCTTTGTTCTGTTGATACAATATTCCTCACTCATTTAGCTCCCATTCCACATGTGGTAAATTGACCCAGAATCTTACTCCCTTTTCCACTAAACATAATGTGCCTTGAAATAAATATTAAAGTCCTTCTTATAAACCAACAAATAAAATTATCTTTCCTGAGCCTAAATACTCTTTCCAGGAGTAATGGAAAACATTTCTTAGAACTAGTTTGTCTTATTTCTACAAAAATGTTTGACCTAATGGTCTATTTTAGCAAATTGGTATGATTTATGGAGAACTGATGAGCACATAGCAAAAGTCAGCTACGCAGCTATGTGTCAAAAAAAGTCAAATATTTCACGCAAAATTAAAAATTGGATACAAACAGATCAGCAATAGTTCAAATAAATGAAGACTATGCAGTTCAGTCACCAAAGGTGAAAAAAAGTTAGTAAAGTGGCTAGAAATAACAGCATGATAGCATGCAATTTAACTGCCAGTGTAATGTAATATCTAGGATAATATTTAGGAAGATCACCAAAATTTGCCAGTGGTTAACACAGTATGAAAAAGGACAATCAATGAGCTAAGTGTGTAAGATCTCATGTACAAATGCAAGGGAGTCACCCTGTCACACATAGTGACACATTAACTCAGTATAACCTCATTAACCATTGAACAACCAAGCTTTGTGCTCAGATGTAAATACCTTTTCCAGACTTTCTGCTATTGTAGCATTACCATAAAGAGAGAAAAAGGCCAGGCAGCACAGGGCTAAAGGTTAGACAAGGACTTGTTATGAAGAGGAACAGTGACCAAGTGGGATAGTCAAGATGGGAGCTGTACTACTACAGATGACAGATAAATGCTATCTCTTCACAAGTGTGTGTCCATTAACTAAAAGGAAAGAAAACACAATGGTTTGGTTCAGCAAAACAATTAAATATTATCATATGTCTGAGGTAAGTACTGGCAGAGAAGCACCAAGTGGCCTTTCTTCGTCACCCTGGCTGACCTAGACTTTGGCCTCTTCAGGAACCTGCTCAGTAAGATTCCATGGGATATAGTCCTAGAGGGCAGAGGGTCCCAAGACTGTTGGTTGATATTCAAGGATCACCTTCTGCAAGCTCAGGAGCAATACATCCCTACTAGAAGGAAGTGCTGCAGGAGGGCCAGGAGACCTCCTTGGATGGATAAGGAGCTGCTGCGGAAAATTTGAAGAAAAAAAGAGGCTTACAAAAGGTGGAAGCAAGGACAGGCGGCCTGGGAAGAATACAGGGATGTTGTCTGGGAAGCCAGGGACCAGGTTAGGAAAGCTAAGACCTGGTTAGAATTCTGATGAAGTTTAACCATGACAAGTGCAAGGTCCTGGGTGGGAGCAGTCCCAGGCACAGCTACAGGTTGGGCAGAGAAAGATTCAGAGCAGCCCTGCAGAGAAGGACTTGGAGGTGCTGGTCGATGAGAAAACAAGCATGAGCTGGCAGTGTGCGCTTGCAGCCCAGAAAGCCAACCGTATCCTGGGCTGCAGCAAAAGGAGCGTGACCAGCAGGTCGAGGGAGGTGATCCTGCCCCTCTACTCTGCTCTTGTGAGACCTCACTTGGAGTATTGTGTACAGTTCTGGTGCCCTTAACATAAAAAGGACATGGAACTGTTGGAACAAGTCCAGAGGAGGGCCACGAGGATGATGGGGTGACTGGAGCACCTCCCATATGAACATAGGATGAGAAAGTTGGGGCTGTTCAGCCTGGAGAAGAGAAGGCTGTGTGGAGACCTCATAGCAGCCTTCCAGTATCTGAAGGGGGCCTCTAGGGATGCTGGGGAGGGACTCTTCATGAGGGACTGCAGTGAGAGGACAAGGGGTAAAGGGTTCAAACTTAAACAGGGGAAGTTTAGATTGGATATGAAGAAGAAATTCTTGGCTGTAAGGGTGGTGAGGCACTGGAATGGGTTGCCCAGGGAAGTTGTGAATGCTCCATCGCTGGCAGTGTTCAAGGCCAGGTTGGACATAGCCTTGGGTGGCATGGTTTAGTGGGAGGTATCCCTGCCCCTGGCAGGGGGGTTGGAACTAGATAATATTAAGGTCCTTTCCAACCCCAACTATTCTATGATTCTATGATTCTATACCTTCAATGACTGATATAGGACATCTTCATCTATCTACTGTTCAATCATCAGGCTCTAGATCAAAACTGCTTGGACTATATAGGATCTGACATGGTAATACATAATTAAACCAAGTGATAGATAAATTCTTGCAAATGAAAACAAGAACTAGCAAAGTATCTTTTGGAAGCTCCTTGCCTGAAGAGATTATCTTGTCTAACCACGTATGTTGGAAGGAAAACTCCCCCCAGGACTCCTGTGTTGCAAAGCTAGTCCCCATAGCACAGGGATAGCCAAGAGCTACAGCAAGTCAGGCCACACAGACTCCCTCAGAGACCCACAGACGCCACTCATGTCTGAGGATCACATCTACAAAGGGTACAAAAGGGATCCTGGAGTTTATTTACTTGTTGCTAGTTCGCATTTTTATTTCTTGTTTTCTAGGTGTCTCATCTTCCCCCCCCTTCTCTCTCCTTTTTTTTAATTGCCTTTGTTTCCCTTTCAGTCTATAGCTGCCATGCTCCTATGAACTAATGCCATCCTTAGTTCCACCTAAGAAAGTTCTACACAACCCCTTTATGGCCTTTTTCTTCTCTATAGTCTTCATAAGACACAATGTCATATGGATGAGGATGATCATGACACTCAGGAAATTAGCCCTGTTTGGCTTATCTTTCTCAAAAAAGCTTATTTTGAATAATTAATACTGCCAATTTGTTAGCATATACATGGTGATTTTGGTATCACTGTCATTGTTACCTGTTTTCTTATACTGTACACAGTTCCTGCAGTGAAGAGCCACGAAGGGCAATAGCTGTTTCTTCTCCCCCTCATGGAGAGAGCTGAACCGGCCACCCTCCTGACTAGCTTCATGCCCGGGGCTGAAGTAACAGCCCGGATGTGTTTGTATGCGGTAACGCGCCTCAGGGAAGCACTGAGCTCTCCCGGCTGGTTTCGCATCATTGCGATGGAAGGGCACTCCTCGCTGTTCCTAGCGCCTGTGGCTGCCGTCCGTGACCTGATACCGGCACTGGCCTGGCTGCCCTGCGGTGATGGGTACTTTCACCGACATACCTTAGGACCGTGCCGGCTGCTTTTTTCCTCACAGAACTCCCCGCACCTACAGGCCGAAGACCTGTGCCGAGCGCAGCAACAAATAAAAGGGGAGGAAAAAAAGGGGGAAAAATCACGGATGCGTGCGGCGGGCGCGGGACCCTGGTCCGGGTTGCGGCCGTGCCGGGCCGCGCGCTCTTCCTCTCCGCCTTTACGAGGCCACTCGCCCGGTGCCTCACACCGATTCCCCGCCACCACCTCCCCTCACAGGGCACCGGGAGCGCCGCCGGCGGCTCACACCCTGCTGCCGACGGGCGGCCGTTGGAGGGGCGTGGCGAGGAGCGGCGCCTGTTGCCCTGGCAACACTGCCAGAGTCTCGCGTGACTAGAAGGATCTCGCGAGTCACCGCCCGGTGCGGGCCGGGCGGAAGCTACTGCCGTGTTTACAACCCGCCGGGGCGGGGACGCGGGGGCCAGCGGCGCCGGTAGCCGGGCCGGGCGGTGGGGGCCGGCGGCACCGGGAGCGGTGAGCAGGCCGCCTCCGCGCCCATGTGCCCGCAGCCCCCGCCGTCCATGGAAGTGATGGAGGGACCCCTCAACCTGGTGAGCGCGCGGCCGCGGGGGCGGGGGGAGGGCTACCTGTCAGCCGGTCCTGCTACCGCTCCCGGC
The DNA here is from genome assembly GCA_028858755.1 of Ara ararauna. Classification (NCBI taxonomy): domain Eukaryota; kingdom Metazoa; phylum Chordata; class Aves; order Psittaciformes; family Psittacidae; genus Ara; species Ara ararauna. The sequence goes on from CM054381.1 coordinate 41,616,293, forward strand.
CCTGGGGAGAAGGCCAGTGCCCGCGCCGGGCAGAGGGTTACACCCCTGACCTCCCACCAGTAGGTAACTGAGCGGAGAAGCGCGACTTAAGCAGTAAATAGGGCCCTCCCCCCCCCCCTCCAGTTCCCGCAGCACCTGTTCAGGGCTTGTGCCAGGCCCTGCCACAGCGACACCGGGCCCTGGCCTGCCTGGAGGCGAGTGGGGCCGAGCGGCTATCCCGGACTGGAGGTGGTTTCGGGGATCGTCGGGGTGCTGGGCTCGCCGCGGTGCTGGGCTCGCCGCAGCCTGGTCCGGTGCCTGAGAAGCGGGAAGAAGCGACGGCCAGGCCGCGGAGCACTGGACGGTGCTCCTGTAGGGCCCGCGGCTGGGGCCTGGCGGCTGCGTGCCCAGGAGAACATGGGCACCGCGGGAGAAGAGGCAGCGCAGGGTGCGTGTAGCGGCATGTTTGGATCGGAGGGGGTGCGGGGAGTGTGTGTTAAGTCTGGGCCAAGTTGCAAGCACAAAGGACAAGGGACATTCTGGAACGAAATGTTTAGGTGACACAGGCCATAGCTATGTGAGTTTAAAAAAAATTTAGAGACCCCCAGGGCCCACTACTGACTAGATACCTCTTAGTTTCAGAAGATGAGATGCTTTAAAGCCTTAAAGCTGCAATTACTCTGCTTAAATCAAATCTCTAAGGAACTTCAGCCGAAACACAGATATCTGAAAAAATGCTTATTCACAGATTTTAAAGCAGCCTAAATCAGTAGGTTTCTGTCAAATAAAGCAGATCTAGGATAAAGAACAGTTAATTTTCTGCTGCCTTAGGGGTTTTATTAAAGCTGTATCTTGACTATGCCTCAGATTTGGTGACACACAGAGCATTCCCTTAAAAAACTAGCTTTGGTCCAGCAGTCCAATTAGTCAGGAGCAGCACACCAGGAATACAGCTGCCATGCTTCCAGGAATTAGCTCAATCCAGAAGGTGTTTAGCCATTGTCATGTGAATCTCAGAGACTTGTGTTAGTTTTCAATCAAAGCTTGTTTGCTCCAGCCCTGATAAATTTTTATGTGCTCCATACAGAGTCAGGTATTTCTGGATTGTACTCTCCAGTTTCAGAAAGGCTTGTAAATTTGACATTGCGGAACACCCATGAAATTAGGCCTGAAACTGTAGCAGGAAGGTTGTCTATTTTGGTGTGAGCTGATAGTGCAGAACCACTCTGGGTATGTCTGTATTGTAAAAGCCTTTTTAGAAGTATATCTAGTGCATGAGCTTCTAGGGAGAAGATGGTAACTGAATATTCTCTAGTCAGTGGCTGAAAGTAGCAAGTTTGTGGCAGTATAGTTATCACCAGTTAGCAGTGCTGCCTCCTGAGACCCCTTACTAAGGAGTATAGAAGTGACAAGACTAAGACTAAAGCCTGGTTGATGATCCTCTGACCATCATAGGAGTGTGCAGTCTAGCACCAGGCTTACAAAAGATCAAGACACTTCTACATAACGGATAATACAGGAAAAAAGTTGTTTTATAATACATTGGTACAGAAAACTATTGAGTTGCTTGTACATACGTTCCTACTGCTGCCTTTTAAGGAGTATCCTGAAATACAGAAAACTTCCCTTGAAACTGCTGCACAATATAGTCATGAATCATCTTATATAGAAAAATGACCTGTCTTTTCAGGTTTTGTGAAAACCACGAAAATTCTTCATGGACGAGAGCTTGAATGGGTACAGTACTGTAGTTAGAACATGCCTACATTTTCACAAGGACATGAACAAAAGTAACTAGAGTTTTGCAAAACTCTCCTATTCAGAGCCCCTCTCTGCAGCTGAATTTCAGATTTGTAACAGCATTCAGGGAAGGTGCCAACCTCCAATATAAGAATGTTCATATAAGTTTTTACTACTATCCAGTGTCATGCATTTCATGTACTTCTCCTGTAAATCTCTTCTCTTGACCTAAGTATAGTTCTTGAGGACTGGAAGAGCACAACTTTTTTCCAAAAATGCCAAACCATTATTCTGATGAGGGTAAAAAAAACAACCAACCAAAACCCTAAACTACAAAGTGGTTTTGGGTACACTAATCATTGAGCTGATTTATCTGCTATCGGTGACTTAAGTACAAGACATTTTCCTCCTTTTAGTATATCATGGCTTGCTAACTTTTGTGAAATTGAGGTTTGGTTTTTTTTCTTTAGTGAAGGTGTTTTATTAGGATTTGCTACAGTTCTTTGATGCTGCTTTGTCCTATAAAAGTTGTTCATTAGTTGTGTATTTGGGCATCTAGTCTTAATTACTGGAAAGCACAAATACTGTCCTAAATTTCTGGGAAGCTGATATGACAAAAGAAAAAAGGACAAAAAAAAAAAAAATTCCTTAGCAGTTTTGCAGTATCCTGATGTCTCCATTTCTCTTGTCAACTTCTCTGTCAACATGTATCACACCAACTGCACTTAATGACTAGTACCAGTGGCTTTCAGTTTCAGTTGTTTCTTATATATTTGACTATTTGCTTAGCTATCCTAATTACAGGTGGCATGCTGTGCCTTGTTGTATTCTGTTGATTTCAATTACATTCTTTTTCTACCTTCTGAAAGATATGTTTCCAGCAAAATGATATTTTTATCTTTATGCGTCTGGGTCTTAATTAATGCCTTAAACTATCTATGATTTTCTTTTTCTTAAGCTTGGTTACATTTTGCTTTCCCTAGTCCACTGATTTACTTGTGTAGATAGCACTAGACAAATACTGATTTGCTTTCCAGATCTCTTTAAAAATAATAATAATCTATAACTACAGTGGATTTTGTTTACTGGAAATTAAAATCATTAAGCTTCAGGTTTAGTGACTTCAATGAGAACAGACCTATCTTTTTAGAATTTGGGCTTCAGTTTGTGCTGGGTTTTTTTTGTTTGTTTCTTTTTTTTGTTTGTGTTTTTTTTTAGGTTTGTTTCATTTTGTTTTGGGTTGGTTTCCCCCCCCCCCCTTTTAAGTTACTATAATCATGCTGAGTCTAAACCCATCTTTCCTTCTTTTAACCTTTCTAGGACTTATGATACAGTACTAAATGTGGATTTGATTTTTCTACTGAACTTTCCTCTAGGTTTTCGTTGCATCCAGTGATACTTCATTTAGGAATAAATCAAAACAACTTTTGCAAAATCTGTTGCCATGGGCTAAGTTGTTAGAGCCATGGGAAAGTGTTTTGGGGCAGCTCTGATACTTGAGAATTTATTTTGTCTCTTCCCTTTGCCCTTTTTCTTCTTTCCTTCTCCCCCTTTACGGTACTATATGCTTTGCAGATGAGAAACATCATCTAATCCTGAAGGGAATGGTTTCAGGCCCTGATCCTTATGCTTTTACTAATAAGGAAACCAGTTCTTCAACCTTACAAATAAAAATATTTAGGTTGTGCTGTGGAATTTAAAACAGGCATGGACTAAGTGCAGTCCCTTCACCTGCAGCAGCCATGTAGTGGGTATCTAGTCCAGATGAACAATTATTTCACACAGTCCAGTGCCATAAACTGCAATATCTCAAGATTTTAACAGATTAAAATTGATTCTGCAAAAACATGGAGGTAAATTTTGTAAGTCTTAGGTATAGGAGCAAAAGGTATAAGTTAAGAAGAACAACAGTACACTGCTGACCATCAGAATTTTGGAAGTAACACAGTAAAAATATGAGGCAAATGGTATCAATCTCAAGAAGAGACTAGAAAGGAAACTTGCTTGATGACCAGAGTCTGATACGCAGGACTTTGTAACTCTGCAGATTCTGCTTTAATACCTCGGTATCTTCCTATAGAGTATTTGCTGAGGAGCTGTACCGCCTCTGTTTTATTCTTCCTATAAAGTAATAGCATTTTGTATGGTTTATAATAAAATGCAGTCCAAAATCTGGTGAATATATACTGCCTACAAGCTTCTTGAACTGTAAGGGAAACAGCTTGAAGTGCTGTTTTGGTGAAAAACAGAAAGCACAGCCCAGTGGCTGGAGTGAGAATAACACAACAAAATGTATATTGCAAGAATCTCATATAGCAGAAGCTTTTAAAATTAATACTGTAAGACATTGGTAGCAACCATTCCAGTGCAAGCCAATCAGTGGTCTGTTTTATGAAAGAGTTTAAAAGTTAGGTGAATACGACATCCACATGAGGACAAAATAACAAGCAGAATAAATATGCAATATGGGGGGAGGAGAAAGACATAATAGAATCTATGTACGTTTACTAGACACCAAAAGATTTAATACATGGGCCAGTGTGTTTGAGACTTAATGTCAGCCTGCACCTCTGTTTTGTTAATTCAAAACCAGGAATATTATGTTAATCTACAGAAACATCTACTGAATCCAGTTTGGGTTTTTTGATTTATTTTTTTTTTTAATTAAGCATAACCTAAAAGCTGTTCTACTTGTTTTTCCAAAATAAAATGGAAAGTAAAGAGAGGCAGATGCACTCAATTCTGAACTCAAACTAGAGAAAACAAAAGTCCAGGTAGTGAAAGTGGAAGTATGGTTATATGCCTAACACAAAGTCTGTTTTTACCACAGTAGTGGAAGCCTTGTCTTGGTTTTCCCAGTAACAACATCAACATGAGCTATATGGGACCATTCATTTCAGCTAAGGGAAATGTAAGCTGTGAACCCACAGAGGCAGCAACACACCTGCTGAGTAAAGTGACTGGAGGTGCTGAGGTGATATGTCAAATACTCAGTTGAACAGCCAGATCAGTTATATCCTCTTTGGAAAAGCTTTACAATGTTGTATTCAGTCATATAACTACTACTGAAGCACGACACTGTTCCATGTTGCACATATAACAGCTTGCAGTAGCTCCCAGTCAGTAACATAATTAGCTAAGCTCTGGGTGGTTGACAGAAGCATTATCTCCTCACTGGTATCTGTGCTGTTTGGGTACCTACCAGCAGTGCCTTTCTGCTGTGTCACCCTGGCATCACGTGCGTATTGTCAAACTACGCAGTTCAGCTCTGAGTAAGTGTGCCTAACAATTTAAAGACCCAACTGAAGCCTTGACTGAAGCCTTTCTGCCCCACTTGTTTGAAATTGTTGCTCCTAGAATAGGTTGTTTACTAGACCATTTGATGTGATGATTCAATTGTTGCTACTGAGGTGTAGCTCAGTTGCTGGAACAGCTTGAGCCATGTGGTTTAGGGCTACATATAGGAGCTGAGATAGTAAACAAAAACAATCAGGGCAGTGGAACTGTTCTCATTTAGCTTATAACTTCCATTTAGCAGGACTTGTGTAGTACCAGCCGCAGCGCTGTGTATGGGGACAAGAAAAGCATTACCAAAGCAGCTGAGAACTGTAGGTATACAAAATGGCTCTGGCAAGCAAGTTGAAGTATTTAGTGTTTTGATCATATTAAATGGATGAAAAGGGAGAGAATGAGGTTGATTTGACTATGCAATAAGTAAAAGGATACCACACCTTAAAGAAGTTGCAGGGGATCAGGGAAAGAGCTGCAGCTATGCCTGTGTAAGGTTTTGAAGACTCCACCTAACCTGAGCAGGATGAATGTGAATTGGTTTCATATCAGATCTCTTAATTGCATTTGCATGGTAAAGAACTCAGACTAACCATTTTATCTTAAATTTGGAGTAGGTTAGGAACACATGCATAGTCAGAGCTAGTCAGTGAATTAATACTGGCTGGCTAAACAACTGGTTGCTTGTCTGCCCATATATTTAAATTCTGTTACTATTGCTTACAAGAGAGCTGAACTTCAGCATCTCTACAGTTCAATACAAAGTGAGTGAGGAATCTGTTAATACTGAGAATACATTCTCATGAGAGTTTCACGTATTTGTTTTGCTTTATAGTCACACTAACCTGTAATTTACAGTTGAGTCATTATTCTGTCAGGCTTTCAAAGACAAAAAATTGAGCAAACATGTGGTTAGTGGTCTTGGTTGAGCGGCCACAACAGGTTCTACCATTTTTTGTTTCTCCTTCAGTCAACTCTGTCTTTCTCTACAGAATACAAAGAGTATTTTTAAGTGGGCTTGCTTCTGTTGATAAAACTATACATTGTCATTTCTTTAGGCTTAGTGGCAAATATATTCCTATTATTTAGCATAAGTAACAGTATAACTCTTTGCTTTTACTGTAACTGCCTGTAAAGACACTGTTTTCCATAGTCACCCAGAGTTTTATTCATCATTATTGCATTTATTTAAAAAATTATGGCCAAGTTTATCAGTTGTATTCTCTCCTAATCCAATTTTTCAATACATATGTAGACATATGCATGCAAACCTCTCTAAGATCACTATTTCCTACTAAGAATGGGCTTGGAAAAGTTTTCTGTAGGTATAGCAGTGACAGAGTGGTTGTGGGGTGGGGGGAACAATGGTCCACCACCTTATCCTACCCTTTGTGGCCTGCTGCTGTAAATATCTGTGAGGAATATACTTGGAACTCTTCTGTACAATATGGAACCAATGCAGTGTGCACTTTCTGACTCTTCCTTTCTTCAAAATGCATTATTAGGAAAACAGCCTTGTATCCTTAAGGAAATAAATCCCCAGATAGATCCCTCATAATTCAAAAAAATACCTTAATCTTTGCTTTCGGCATTAGCAGAGCATAGGTTTTGATCCTTTCTGAGAAGCATAACTGGTATACACAGTCCATAGCATAAAATAGATGATGTTAGCAGCAAACAGTAGTTTCATTAGAACTGTTCTAGTAGGCAGAACTTCTCTGCAGTTAGCTTTCCTCAGGCCCCATCATGTAGCAGCTGAGTTTTCCTGCCTTCATTTGTAACTTTTTTAGTAAAGCATTGTAATCTATGCTTCATAATCATATTAAAATATATCACTTCCTAGAGAATCTCTTGCAGTGAACAAGAAGGCTGTAAGCTTAACATCTTGTGCAAGGCTTTGTCCAGTGAAAAGCTGTTCCCGTTAGGAGAACAAACTAAAACAGAACATACACAAGATTGTCTGGCTCAGCTACAGGAGGACTGTTGCAAATTACTGGCCTTAAAAAAAGGGTAGTAGGTGTACCCTATTTGAAAATGAGTAGTACTACATTTACCTTTTGAAAATATTGTAGGATTGAGTGTGGTTTTTCCTGTTGCTTCCCTTTCTATAATAGCTAGCCATCAACTGGAATCATAGGGGAAAAGCAGCCGCTGCTTTTTTTTGTATTCCCCCAACCTAAGATAGGATCATATGGCTGTAATCCTTTAAGTTGTAATGGCACACTATCTCTAGAAAAAAACCCTAGCATTTTTATTATTGAGTTTGAGGGAGTGGTAAGAGATCTGGTAAGTAGGCCTTACAGCTTCATTTCTCATGGCTTGCAGCAATATCATTGTCTAGTTTATATTGGAAAAAGAAGAAGCTGAGTGTTAATTTTTGGGCTGCTAAAGAAAGCTTCAGGCAAAGAGGAGACCTGCTTTGCTGTTTTAGAGGATGGCTTGATTCTGTTGCTCAGAGATTACACAGGCAATGATTTGGACTAGTTAGGTGGAAAAATCAAACAGGAGCACTTATCTGTAATGGAGGTACAAACTTAAAGATGCAGGTGTCATCCTTTAACATCTCAGCTACAGTTGGAAAGTTTGAGGAAAGCTCTCTAGCTTACCTGCTCTCTGTTGTTGATCCAGAGTGGTTCAAATAAGGCATGCACAAATTCGTTATGAACCAAATACATTGGAGCAAGCTGAGGAAGCTTTTTAGCTTGGACAGGCCTCACTCACATCTGCTTCCTCTTACTAGTCAAATTGTTATACCTGTCCATTTGCCTACTGGGAATTCCTGCTCATCCGGACTGGGAGGGACATCTGGAAGTAATTGTCGACCTGTTTCCCCCCTTCAATTCCATAGCTTGTTAATAAATTATAATTATTCTTACACCACATCCTACGTTTATTTCCAGCACCACAACTGGAAGAGCAAAGAGAAATCAGATATATAAACCTACTGCAGTTATGCAGCAGCTGTTTCTGTCATCATCACAGCAGCAGGACCAAAGTTAAAGCAGCCCTGCTTGAACCTGTTGGAAACTAGCATAGCAGCTCCAGAATTGTTGGTGTAAACACCTTCCTCTAGCATGACATGAAACCAGGAATAAACTTGACAGCCATTTTTTTCACTTTATGATATAGGACCAGTTCTTCCATTGCCAATATTATAATGTGATGCAGGCCACTCTGAGTTCAAAATAGATTTATTAACAATGGTTGGATGCTGTGTTGCTAAGTGTAACTGAGCACTAAGAGTAAACCAGCAGACTAGACAAGATGTAGAAGCTTATCCATGATACATGGCTCTTAAGCACCCAAGTACTTCTGTTGCAGCTTCATCACTTGCTGCTAGGAAACAGTACCACTAATTTCTTCAAAATGCTGGTGATGAATAATCTACCATGAAAATTGCAGAAATTCCTTGGTCCCTCCACAATTCACTAATCAGGACAAACACTCGCAGGGTAGAATAAATGAGCAAATATTTCCTAGTCAAGCTGGCAGGAAGACATTCAAAATGAGGAATTCCTCCCCCATGACTGAGTGCAAAGCACCTTTCTCACTCACAAGTTGCTCTCTTACACTGGCTGTCTTGAAACTGATTTTTCTCAGCTGCGGTTCCTATTGTTTCCACTGAGGAAGTCTGTCGCTCTGGATCAGAATAAGATGGCCTGACATCTATATATTTTGATGTAACAGCAAGAAAGGCATTTTGTCCTGTAAACAGGATCCTAGCTTTTTGTTTTGTTAGCAACTCTGGACTGTTGTTTTCCTGACTTTATTCACAGTCTAGCCAAACTTCTTCAGACTCCCTTCAGCTTCACTGGGAGTTAACTGAGAACAGAAATAATTTAATTGCTCAATCAAGTAGCAACTGACTGTCCTCAAATGTTCTGTATGTGCTTAAGTTATTTGAGTAAGATCATGCTCCAGGAGTTTACTACATATGAAAATAACCTTTGAAAACAATCAGACTCAAATTCTTCTATGCAGAAACTAATAAATGGAACCAGGCCCGTGGCTTGTTGACTTGCTTCGTTAGCTCTTCTGTTTCTAGCTACCCTGTTTCCTCCTCTCTTGTTTTTTAGACCTGCCTGTGCAGTTTGCAGAAGTAGCTGTATCAGTACTAATTTACTGAAAAATTGTTTTGCAAGGAGCTAGCTCAGGTGTCTTTATGTCTATGACATAGCTGATTTGTAACTGGATGAGCTGCCCGGAATAACCAAGGAGATGGCTCTATATGAGCTGATACTGTTAGTTCATTCCCGTGGGAAAGATGCTTACCTTTCTGGCATATGTCAGTTGTAGGAGTTCATAGAAAAAGGCCATAAAATAGATCATTTTCCAATAGAAAAACACTTCCTCTTCTGAGGTTATTAAGACTCAGAGCAGAAGCAGCAGGGAATGCTGACAGTGCTCTGAGGATTAAATGAAGGTAAGGAAGAAGAACATAACCAGAATATTTGTTGCAAAGAATCAAGGAGTCATGGATTTTTTTTAATAACACTTCATATTAGCATATGAAGTGAGTTTTAGAAAAGCCAAGGGTCTAAATGCGATGATATAACTGCTAGAGATTGCTTAAGGACAGCTGTTCTGTCATCTTTGGATGTGGACAAATGTGCTTATTTTTGTGTTGATCCTCGAACATGCTTAATGTGAATCGGTGACTTATATTCACCAAACATCTGAAGTCTGATATGTTTTTGGGTGAAAGGGGAGAACAGAGAATTTGGATGGGTCAGAGACAGAATTACAGAGGCAGGTTTCAGGCTTTTGGCTCTGTTTCCCCTTCAGGTTCCGTCAGTATGGATTTGGTAAAGGCTTTCTTGGGAAACAGTAATTTTAAAGAAACAGGCAAGCGTTTCCTTCAGATTCAGAAATGTGTTGTTTCAGAGAGTCCATGCCCAGTACCTGATGTCTGTTGACTTCAAAGTGAATATGTAGTAAAACACTCATGGATACTCTGTTACCGACAGTCTTGTCAGTTAGTGATTGTAGCCTTTTGTATTACGCAGCTTGTGTTGGAGGTAGTACCATAAAATTCATGTCTTTTAGTAATGACAAAAACACTCGCTTTCATGAATATTGCAGTGCAGGTTAAGCAGTGCTGTTTCTCACTGAACATATGCAAATACTTGCATCAGTCGTTTGCTTTCAGCAGCATCCTTAGTCTCCATAGTGGTTTACATTAGTGGCTTACAAGTGTAAGTATAGACTTAACCGTTGTACAGCAACAGCATGACTTTGATAACTTTAAGTATAGCTGTGCTGCTTCTGTTAATTGGTGCAAGCTGCAAACAAAAAAACAAAGATGTTTTGCAATTTCTTCACCCAGCAGGTAAAGCCTCTTGGGCACAGGGCAGCAGAAAATACCAAACCAGCTGTAAGCTATAACATATGTCAAATATATTGCATTCCGACTGATAAATTGGTTCTAAATACTTACAGCTTCTCATAACTTCTTATGGCTTACTGGTCTTTTTACATGACTACAGTAAATGCCTGCCTACAAAGAAGAGCATGTGCTTTCTGAGGAACAGCTTAAAAAGGGTTTTGTTGTGTACACACCATCTTTGCTGCATTAACAAACTTCAGTTGTTACCTGTGCAGTACAGATTTTGGTAAGGTAGTATTAAAGAAGAAATCAAATTATAAAGCTTGGAAGGGAGTAGGAGATCTGAGCCTAAATACCTGAGAAATGGAATCAGTACAGGTTTCTTAGATGTACTGATTATTTTTTAAAACAGGTATAACTATTTATCAAGTAACTCATTGGTGTAATGCTCTTTTTATTTCAAGGCTCACCAGCAGAGCAGAAAAGCAGACCGTTTGTTAGCAGCAGGGAAATATGAAGAAGCAATTTCATGTCACAAAAAAGCTGCTGGTGAGTAGGAATTTCTTACGTTCCGTATCTTAAAATCAGTTTCTATATTTGCGTGCTTCATGAAAGTAAAAGATATAGTTACTTGTAGAATTTTTATTCTTAAAATGTTAATTTGTTTTTTAGTCCAGATCAAGCACCCTTTTGGAAACATTTTCCCTAATACGAATGGCTAAAGTCACATGTTTCCAAAAGTTGTTTTGATTGGTGTGGTTAAAAAACTGTTAAGGCAGTTCTTGACCACAGATGAAGCCAACATCCAGTTGGGAACCTGGTGTAAGCCAGCTTCACTTTATACTTTGTATTTTCTTCACTGCTTTCATAGCCAAAGTCACCTGCTTTCTCTGCTGAAGAAGGAAATACTTAGACAAATGTTTGCTTGCAGAGTACTTGCTTCCCTTTCCTAATGTCTGAATCAAGACAGCTAAGAAGAGGTGATAAGCTCAGCTTTCCCAGAACTTGAACAAAACAACAAATTGCATTGCAGGCCTTGGCGCTGTGATTGACAGCCTCTCCTAAGTGAGGCTTTGTGCATTTACCTGTCCATTTAACTAGTCATACTTAATTATTTGTGTTGGAGTCTGTCAGCTGTGTGACAGTGCAGCTACTGCTTGGCAGAAGAAGAAAGAGGAGGTCTTAATTGGTGCAACAAGTAGGACATTTCCAGTGACAGCCCTTGTGTGGAGAGAAAATAAGTGGCTGCTCCGAACACTGTAACCTAGATACTAGGTGTTCTCACTTTGCATTCATAAATACTAGAAAACCCCATAAAATGAGAAACTGATAGTTTGTTTAGTATTTATGAATAGTCAGAGCAATGAGGGATAGCACTTACATTCTCATATGCAGACTTCTCTTTGTTTCCTTCACTCCATATACCAAGACAAAACCCAGAAATGTATTGAATGTTTCTTGCTTTTCTTTATCTGATGACTCTGTGCCACTATTTTACATGCTTCTGTATGTGGTTAAGAATTCCTTATACTTTGTCATTTTCAGCACTAGCAAGGTAAGTGCTGCTCTGACTTCAAGCCAGCACATTTTCTGGTTTGGAGAGGAAGTTGATGAAAGAAGTGGAGAACTACAGACTATATACCTCTGTCAAAAAGCATGACTTCGTAATACTGGCTTGCCATGGGCGACGGGATTTTACTTACCCCATTTTGTCTTTAAATGGTTGTATGTTAGAAGTCTGGTCTTTGGCTGTGTTTCTTCTCTTCAGGGGAAAGTTGTTGTTCTGGGACTTTCTGGAAATGGCTGCTGTCCTGCTGTCCTCCCTTGAAAAACAAACTGAAACAACCTGAGCTAACAGGATGCCACGGGAAGGGTGTGGTGCTTGTTACATGATCTTGCAGTAATTTTTTCAGACTTTTGAAAAACATCAGGTGTTTCCAGCCACTGTAACTTCGTAAATACTTTGCCTCCGGACTGCTGCTTTTATGTGGGGATTCAGAATACTGAAGGTCTGAGGCCTTTTCTTAGCTTTTATAGAAACATTCAGGTTTTGTAACCCTCTCCTAAGTGTTTATCAATTTTCTCTTCTGCAGCATACCTTACAGACGCTATGAAGCTGACCCAGTCAGAGCAGGTGAGACCAAAATGCAGCAGATGCCAGCATCGGCCATAGCTCTGTTGTATGCCTGTGTGTCATACTGTCCCATGACTGATCATACCCCTCTTGGGCATTAGCCTCTGCATAGTTGCCTGAACTTGTGTCAGCTGCACCAAGAGTTTTTGGAAGTGCAGGATGCTGGCCTTCCTTGAGAGTTTTTCCAAGTTTATGTGGAGCAGGGACGAGAGAACTGCTAACCCATCCATGGGTTCTCCCAACAATGGTTTCTAGTTTGCAAGGCGTCTTCAAGTAGATGATAAAACTAGTTTTGTATTTAACTTTCGCTGTGAGGTACTTAGGCTGTTCTGCTGAGGCACAAAGCGGAGCATCTCAGCTACAGTCTGTAATTTGATTTATTCATCCTGACTGGGGGACCTCCAGAACAACAGCCTACACCTTTGGTTATTGATTATGCAAATCTGTAAATTCAGCAGCTAGTCTGCTTAGTACTTTCTTAGCAGCAGGCTTTTAGTTTAGCCAGTATTATCAAAGCAAATGACACTTGAAGATCAGACACCTGTCTTTCATCCAAAAGGTCATTATTGCACAAAAATGGAAGCCTCTTACCCAGGTGGTTCCTGTGAGTTACTAACCACCATGCCACCCCCGTCATTAACTATGGCTGAATCATTTGGGACCATATCTGGCCTTGGAGCACTTCTCTGCTTAGTGTTGGGTGTTATTAATGTCTACACAGATACCATCACAGAAGCATACACATACTTTGTATTATTTAACTAAAGCGTGGCTGTGCATGCCAGGTGACTCCTTTCCTGGTGTTGGTCATAGGTCAGTTAAACAACTAGTGCCTTCTCTCAGAGGTAATGTAGCCTGGTCAGTGACTTAAAAACAAAACCCAAGCAAACAAAAGACCATATGATAACTCCTTCACAATTCCAGTAGTTATGCTAAATTTGGGTGACATATCTGAATCTGTTGCATAGTACATGCAGCAAGCACTTCTTGTTGGATTTAATATCTGAATAACAAAAGCTCCTCCCCTCCCTTGGGCATGCTGTGATGCTGTTTATATAAATATTTACATGTGTGTAACTTTACTGTGTGTGAATGTTTGGGTGAGATTAGGAATCACCAATTAAATTGTTTAATCTTGCTCTTACTCAGGCTCAGCTGTCACTGGAATTACAAAGGGATAGTCACATGAAACAGTTACTGCTCATCCAGGAGAGGTGGAAAAGGGCAAAGAGGGAGGAAAAGCTGAAAGCCCAGCAGAATGCTGACAAGGAAATAGCTGCACACCTTCAGACTTCTTATAAGCAATCTGCTGAAGACTCTGATGATCAAAACATACTGGTTCCTGTTACTCAGAAATACAGTCCTTCCACAGAGAAACATCCACATGATATTCAGGGTGTCTTTGACAGGGACCCAGATACACTCTTGTTTCTGCTTCAGAAAAGAAAGGAGCCGGTGGAAGCATGTATTGGGAGCAAAGCTCCAAAAGACGACAAAACAATAATAGAAGAGCAGGCAACCAAAATTGCAGATTTGAAGCGGCACATCGAATTTCTTGTAGCTGAAAATGAGAGATTAAGGAGAGAGAATAAGCAGTTAAAAGCAGAAAGAGCGAGACTCCAAAAATCTCCGGTAGACAAGGAGTTGGATGTAGATGCTGACTTTGTTGAAAAGTCAGAGTTGTGGGGTCTGCAGCAACACTCGGAAACTACTTCTTCAGCTGCAACTTGGCAGAAGTTTGCCACAACTGCTGGGAAGGCAAAGGACATTCCAATACCCAACCTTCCCCCCCTGGACATCCCATCCCCTGAACTCCCTCTGCTGGAACTCTCCGAAGATATACTGAAAGGACTGATGAATACTTAAAAACCAGGAAAAGTACTCAATGTACTTACTCAAACTTAAGAAAAGGGAAAACCATCAGGACAGTTGTGATATCTGAGGGCAGAAACATCTGACACAGTCCTGCTGTTGGAGAAAAGGCATTAAAGCAACTTTGTTACTGTGAAATACACATCATATCTGATCTACTTCATAAAAGTCAAAGGTACCATAATCGGTATAAGGTGGCAAGCTCTTTAGTCTTTCTCCCATTGTTTCAAACCAAATGACTGCCTGGAGAATGTTTCAAGTAATAAAATCCTTCAGGGTTTTAAAGTATGCTATATGTAATAGTTATCTATAATGCCATAAATGATGGTGCAGAACCTAACTGTTATGGTTGCCAGTCGGCTGCCACGTATTGAAAAAATGCTTTCTAGCATGAATTTAAACTGTGCATTTCATTATGCATAACTTTGCTAATTCAAGTTACCGTGCAATTTATACACCTCCTAGATGGATTTATGTGCCACACTCTATACTCCTGACCATGTTAACCTCAAGTCAGGAGAGATGTTAATTTCCATTCTATGAAGGAACCAACTTATTAGTTCTGTTGACGAGTTTTTTGGGGGGTTATCTGTTTACATAACTAATCAGGGTGCATTGAATCTAGGTATTGGTTTCTGTATAAAGTGACATTGGTTAAAAAAAGAAAAACATACTTAAGGAAAAATACTCTATTTGGTTTCAGCGATGCATGAATGGAAGTAATTCTAGCTGGCAGTATTTGATTGAAAAAGAAATTGTTTACAGCTTAACCTGATTCAAAAAGGATATGAAAATAAAAACCATGGTGTTTTGACACTAAATGTGTGTTAAATCTTTACAAATGTTGCAAAGTATAAGTAACAAATTCAGATTTTACACTAACTGTTAGTACACACCTACTGCTGAACTTCTGTGGTCATCATCCAGCGAATTCAGGAATGCCTGGATGAATTCAGAGGGCCTTGCCTATATATGACATGACTTGGCCAATGCCTGGCTTCTAACACCTACAGAGGGCTGAAGTGGAGGAAGCAGTGCTTGGTTTCGCTTGGGGACAGGCTCCCTGGAGCTGAATGAATGGTGCCAAGAAAGCTGTGCACTCCCACTTGGGGCTTTGGTTCCTGAGCCCTCCTCACAGTCAGCACCTCTCAGCGTGGGTCAGCTCATGCCTGCCCCTGAGCTTCATCAGCCCTGTGCTGGAGTGTTACCTGAACCCAGGCTTTCCCAAGTGGAGGCATTAGTTAACTTTAGCAGTTAATGAAAAGTGTTGTGTTGAAAACTAAACAATTTTAAGTAACTTTTGTGCTGTTACAAGGTAAGCTTGCTTTCCAAGAGTACCTTTTTCTTCCAGAAGAGACTTGGAAATGCAGCAACTTTCCTTTTTGCTCCCTAGTGCTGTGCAAATTCTCCCCTGTACAGCTGGTGTCTCCTGCGCTTGCTTGAAGGAGAGTAGGGACTGGAGGCTAGAAAAAAAGCTCTGGAAACAAAGGTAAGACAGGTTCATTAGAGGAGGTCCCTTGTGCTGAGTTGTATGAGGAAACTAATTTTGTTGGGGAAAAAAAGTTATTTTTCAGTTGGAACAGTTCAGCACATGGCCCCACAGAACAGCTGTGTTGAGGTGACCTGTTCCAGGTCAGCCCCAGCTCTTGCTGCTCCCACAAAAAGGCAAATTACCTTCTCCACTGTCACCTGCCTGGCTGGCTGTTGCAGGTAACAAGACAGCAGTTAGTGAATAGTGCTCCTATTTGTGTAAGTAAAGCAAAGAAAAGGGTATGTGCTCACAAGAAGGAAATAAAACTGTTTAAGCACCTATCTCATGTCACTGCCAAGGGCTGTAAGCTACAGACAGATATTTCAGCTGTCTGCAAATAGCAACCAGAGGAGAAGAATCCAATTTTTAGCCTCTTTAACAACTGCTCAAGGGTCAGGATTCTTTGGAGGGCAGGTAGGGGAATTGTGAGCTCTACCTCCTGTTTTTAATACTGAACTATTTCATCATATATAGCTGCATAAGCAGAACAGCAGGTTGATCGCAGGGAAGCTGCTTCCCTGTAGGAAGACAGCCAAGCAGGGGCAAAACTCCCCACGGCTGCTTTTGGAAAACGTTAAAACTTTTCTCTCTCCTGCAACACAAATGTTTGTTCTTGCAGTCCTGCCTACTCAACACAACTGCTGCTGAAACCCACCTCTAGGCAGTGTGGCTTAGCTCGAGAGTTCCAGTCCTGTGGCTGAGCCAGAAAGGAGAATGACTGAAACATTCCCTTTGATAGGACAGGAGCACTGAGCTGCCCTGTGAGCCTTGCTGGCGTTACATGAACCCTGGGAAGGTGAGGTGGAAAGCTGGGCATTTCTGTGTAACACTGAGAGTGTCCCAGAGCTGGAGCAGGTGACACCAGTAAAGAGTCTGACTGGGACTTGTTGCACTGCACAGGTATTGCTGCTGCTGAGAGCCTTAGCACTGCCAGCCTCTTGCCTCCTTCCCTCCCATGCAGCAGCACAGTCAGCCACCCATGAGGCCTGCAGCGAGAAAGGTGGGTGGGAGCAGGTAGGGTCACCTCTTTCAGCAGCAACATCCTACAGCTGAGAATTCATTGAATAATGGATTATCCAGAGTAACTTCCTGCTCCTTCCTGTCTCCAAGTGTTTTCCCTGAACATGTATAATAATAAGTTAATTACATCTTTCAAATATCCATAAAAAGAAAAGATCCTTGGAGTGTCACAGAACTATTTTTACAGAAAACAACAGTTATGTTGGAAACAAAAAATGCAAGACTGAAATTAGTATCAGCGAGTGTCCCTGTGACTTCTGCCATCTGACCTGCACCAAATAGAGCAGGTGGGGAAGAAAGGGCAAGGGATGCAGCATCCATCTCTGCACTGAATAAAGTTACTTTTCCTTATGAAGTTCCTTACATTCCAGGGAAAAAGCCAAGGGTATGAAATAAGAGGAAATGTTTTAGTTTTTCACGGTAAGGAATTCTCCAGTCTGAATTAAGAGCTAAAGGCATACAGGGTGTGAAGAATGAAAGGTTGTATAGAGAATCCTCGCCACTAGAGGACAAGTTTTATTGATGCAGTGACAAACGTAAGGAAACGCTTCTCCAGTGTCTGTTAGAGGCTGGTTTATGCCTTAACATTTTAGAACTGTTTTAAGTGATTATCGCCATGCAGCTCGGCCGAGTTTTGGCCTCGGGAGATGATGGAGACGCCCGGTTTAACTCCGCTGCCTGCGCCGCCTGCCTGCCTGACCCTTCTCCCTCCCGCCGGCCGGGCCGGGGCCTGGGCCGGGCTCGGGCGCCGCCTAGCGGAGCGCAGGCTCCGCGCGCGGCTCCCGCTGGAGCCGGAGGACCCCGCTCCCGCGCGGTGCCGCGGCCCCGTTCTGTCCTCGGGCCTCCGAGAGCCACCGAGCAGCGAGCGCCCCGTGCTGCGGGGAGTACCGCGGCGGCGCCGCCGGCACGGGCGGGCAGCCTCAGCCGCGCTGGGTTGTGCCCGGCGGAACTCACAGCGTCCGAGGTGAGCTCGAAGTGTCTCACCGAGGGCCGGTTTAAACACGTGCCCGGACACTGACTGCTGTCCATAAGAGTTCACTTTACCACAGGAGCCACTCCTGTCTTGAGCACAGAAATACGATCCCTGTCAAATATAGCTAACATGCGCTCGGCAAAAAGAGATGGTAATTACCCAGCCTCTGGCGGTATCTCTGCAGCAGGAGAAACCAAAGAAGCAATGTGGAGAGTCTCTTGAGAATAAAACCTGCAGACTGCACCACCCGTTGCTGCTTACAGTGGCAGCCAAGGCCAAAATACACAACTGTTGGGGTTTGCGTTTTGGTTTCATATAAAGGAAAAGGGGATCTGCGACCTCGTCCCCTGAGGGCGTTTCCTCTTCCAGGAGCTCTGGCCCTGAACTCCTTCCTCGTGCCCTGGCAGCAGCAGCAGCAGCTCTTCAGCCATCCGCAATTCCTGTTGTGGGGGTACACCTCACCCAGGCCACCCTTCCCACCAGACATGGGGCCAGGTGACCTTTCAAGGCCCCTTCCACACGCCGGGCTGCTCCGTGCTCCCACAAAAGCAGGCTCACTAGCGAAACAGACGGAGAAAAGCAAGTACAGCCGCGGCAGCTGACAAAATCCCTCACTGAACCGGACTAGGAATACAGCAGAAAACAAAACCAACCAGTCCAACCGTTCAGAAATCACCACATGGCTGCTACAAACCAAATGTAGGCTGGGCACCATTTGCCAGACCTTTCTGCGCGGGTATGTGGCCGGTGGAGTTCAGCTGTATGAAGAGAAGTTAGTTCATCACTCCCTCCAGACTCGGAGCTACAGCCGTCATGTCCTCCACCTCCTTCCCTGCCATGTTTGTTTTACCAGAAGTAACCTAAACTTACCCAGCCTTTGTGTCTCGTAATCATCAGAAGCGCTCCCCTCAGGCTCATTTGCTGCAGGAGTTCAGGTATTATGGAGAGCAAACAGCACAAAATCCTTGGAGCTGTGAAAATACAGGATTTCCTGCCTCAGAGCTACTAAACCCTGCAATTCCACTAAGGAAGCACAGAGCTAGGACAAAACCACATGCTCAGGGACTGGAAAAAGAAACAGGCATCTGTGTCAAGACTACATCGTGTTGGTACGATTGGAAGATACCAGAAATGTTCACTTTGAAACGTAACAGTAAAAATCCTTCAGTCTACCACTTAGCTTTAGAAAGGCCCGTGTTTAAAGTGCAACTGTTTGCGTGCAACACACCAGGTAAAACATGTCTTCAATCTGCTGTGAGGCAAGATTTTCCTACCTGCTATATATAGATCATCATCACTTCCTTTTCAAACCTGTGAGAACGAACACAAGACGTGCAGAGGTTGGTCTGTGTGCGTGGCTGAGGCTGCGGATCATTGCTCCTTGGTCAGAGTTTCCTCAGCTGCTCTGCTGAGATGGAAAGAAAGGGACACGGTGGTGGAGGCCCCATCAGAGGAGCCCCCACGCCACCGCATGCTCCCCTGCCCTGCTGGGGCACGCGTAGCATGGGAACGCAAAGGCGGGGAAGGGAAAGCAGCACTCGGGCTAACAAAGCGCAAGTCAGGCAGTGGAAAGCAGGAGCTTTGTTGAGGCAGAGCTGGGGGTTAGGAGGGGAGAGCACAGCAAAGCCTCCGTCCGGGAGTCTCCACAGGGAGAGGCTCCTTGTCCACTGCGGATGTGGGGAGAGCACAAACATCCTGCTCAGGAAAGCAGCAGAACAGAGCGATGGTGGCTGTGGAAGGAGGAAGGAGGGAAAATTCCCAGTGACGGGCCTGGGGCAGGGAAGGCTGTCAGCTGTGAGAGGGCTTGACAGGATGTCACGGGAGAGAGGACAACAGAACTACCACCTACCGAAAAGGTCAGAGAGCATGAGAATGTAGAGCTGATCAGATGGGGTTCGGTTTACACACACAGATCTGAGCAACCTCCGTGAAGCTGGAAGAGTAAACAGATTTTTAAACCAGACTGTTACAAAGCCCTGCACCTCTGACCTGCGTAACGGGGACCACGGATTCACTGCCCGCAATTCCAGCAATCCGGTCACATCTGTTTCAGCTAAACCACCTACACCACCACCCGTCCATGCTGAAATTCTCCAGGTCATAGCAGCCCCGCTTTATTCTGTGCCAATTACTTACTCTTTGTTAGTTACCTCTGTAGTGACAATAGGAAGAAAGCTGTTAGGTCATTTACTGTATGGCAGTGCAGTGTATGGAGATGATGATGTGGAAAGGGGCAAGGGAAGTGCTGGTGAAGGGCAGGGCTTGCAGTTTTGGTGCCTTTGAGAAGTAAGCTTTCAAAGGATGGGCAAAAGACAGCTTGGTCTCAATAGGGAGGTGGCAAAATATGATACCATATGTCATATTCTTGTTCTAAGAGTTGACAGTGCTCCTGCACTTCAAACAGCTTCAGCTGATCCCATCAAAATCTCTTGACTACAATAAAACAGTTAAGATCATAGACCAGAAAACCTCCTACAGAGTCTTTAGGAAAGAAAGATGGGAAAACCATGCCCAGTAACGCCTCACAGGGCATGGAAATGGTGAGGGGAAAACTAACCTGGAAACAAACTCCTTCCCACAAACTCCTCTTTAGTCTCGGACATGAGCAATGAAAATCTCAGTCGTGCTGGCAGTAAGCACACCACCAGCCCCACTTCCTGCTCTGATTTCCTGTAGTGGAGTGGGGAGCTCTGCTTCATTGTGATGGAGCCAGAGGATACTGAGTAAGCTGAGTTTACTACACCACATACTTAAAAACCCCAGAATTTTTGTCCTCTCTTAGTGGCACTTGGAGGAGCTGCTACCTTTAGCTCCTTGTGGGCTGCTAATGCCCGCAGCACGCAGTCTCTTCGAGTTGATGCAATAACCGCTTTACAGCACTCCCCATCACGCTCAGCTTGTGCCACATTTTCCTTGTTCACTCGCTTTTGGCTTCTTCCCCTCCTGCCAGTTATTGGAAAACACCGTCACTGCGGCGAGCAGCTCATGAAGCCACCCCATACAAAAGCGCAGCAATTCCCAAAGCTATGTGCAGAACCCATTAGGTTTTGTTTCCACGCGTTGCAAATCCGCCAGACAAACCCACGAACCACAACACTTTAAAGCTGTTCATCTGGTGTAACTACCGTATTATTTACTATAAACTCTACTGGACAAATGGATAGTTAAAACTCTAGTGACTACGGACAAATCCTATTCATGCAGTTTGAACTAATACAATTCATGCTGGGAAAGCAGTGAAAGACCTACTTACCCCAGTGACAGTGTAACACACTGAGCCACGCTGCTTGAGCCCATCAGTTTTGCTTCTCCAAAATGAGACATTTTGTCTTAAAATCCCAGCAATCTCTCAGGCTTTTCTTTGGAAGGATTTAAGCTGCTTCATGTTTCACCCACATGCTTTTGCAATTAACAACTCTGACGTACACTTAAGGATTCATCAGCAAAGGTGGCAGGAAAAAGGTCACAAAGAACTTTGATACTCACACTTGGAAATCTGAATTATTCTCTGCTCAGCGACTCCTTCAGCTACCACCTGAGAAGGGAAGAACCTCTTCAATCTCACCGGCAGACACAGGGATTTCTCCTGGGTCTGCGAGTGTTGCAGGGCGATGGGCAGCTGCCTGTGCCCTACAGGAGCCACAAGGATGGTGCCAAAGCTCAACCCTGGAAGCAGTGCACGCTGCCTGCTATGCAGTCACTGGCAGTGAAGTTACCCGCACACCTTTGAGAAGAGGTAGAGCTTGGAGCCCCAGGTTTTGGCCAGAACAAAGCACTGCAACGTGATGCTCCCTCAGCGCACCCCAGGGGAAACCAACCCATTCCCTTCAGCTACAAAGATGCCCCAGCACAAGGAAGCAGCTGTGATTACAGCCATGGCCCAGGCCTGAACAACTGCTCTTTGTGCAGAAGAACAAGGGCAAATACAACCATCTGTGGCAGGAATGCAAGAAATTTCACAGATGTTAAAAGCACCTCACCAAAACTCAGTTGGGGGGGGGGGGGGGAGGGAAGAGACAGCACTTGACAGAAATTCACTCTTTTACAAATCTTGAACTTCAAAACAAACAAACAAAAGGTACGTGCAACTGAAGCCCACTTGTCATTCAGCAAACATCCACTGGCAGCTTTTGCATCGTCAGCCAGTGCTCCAACCCTGTGCCACACACAGCCTAAAGGAAGATGCTGCACGGAACCAGCTACCAAGTTGAGAATCAACTGCCAAGCACAGCAACATTAACCCCAAAGTATTTCTTTACAACTGCAAATAAATTCCACATTTTCAAACAAACTGAACAGAAGAACTTAACATTTGGAAACAGCAATTGCTTTTGTGTTTCATGGTTTCTTAGATACGGGGGTTCCGTTGGTCTGTTTTGATTTTTTTGGGGACCCAGAACCCAGTCAGATTTTGTCAGAGTGGGAGCAGTAACCAGGTGACTACACCCTTTTGGACGCATCACGAGCTAATGGCTGCACCTAACCTTTGGTATCAGAGCTAAACATTGGTGTAGTTCTAATAATTTAAATCCATGCATATTTCAAATTTTCAAACTAACTCCAGGAGCTGGAACTGCGCTCTCACATTTGGCATTATTAAACCAGATACAATTAAAAAAACCCCATGCATTATTTTGTGGTATTACTTCAACTGTAAAAAGCCAAGATGCTGTAAAACATTGTTCGGTAGGAAGTCCTTTCCCCCTCCACGCAAAGTAAACACTGGGTTATTAAAGGCAGAACGTAAATGATGTTCCAACTGTCGGAGAGGTGCTCTGGCTCCGTGACCAGCCGTGCTCAGCACTTTCCCTCGAAGTTTCGCCTCAAACCCAGAGAGGGCAGCGCAGTGCACAGAACCAGGGCAGCACACTGCGAGCGTTCCCACGGGAGATGCGGCACTGGGAGCGAGTGACACCGGCCGCAAAGGTAAAGAAAGAGTACCAGGAGACAAAGCTTGATAAAGTCATTTTAATGGAAAATGTAAAACCCCTTTCAACTTCAATGTACAAAGCATGTGTAACACTTGCACTTTTAACAAATTAAAGCAAGCCAATGTTTTAAAAAAATACATCATTGAATGTATATATGTATATATTTACATAGCATATTAAGTTTAATATTTAGCTTTAAAAGTTCACATAAATTTTACCAAAATGAGACAATTTTTTAAATAAATTACACCTTTTGAAAACGCTTAATTGTACACTGAATAGCTTCAATAAAATACTGAAGTGTTTGTATTTAATATCTACTTTATATACTTTCTATTTTACAAAGTTTACAGTTATTTGGCAGTAATTTTCAGATTATGACATGACTGCTGTGCGGACTCAGCAAGATCCCAAATGCAGGCAATAGCTGGTGTTTGTGTCCTACTCTCACAGTAACTGTCTCAATGTAGTGAAAAATATCTGAATTATTTTAGCAAACTGTACAAGTCACATTTACATTTGATCAACAATATAGCATAGAATTTTGTGGGCTTTTTTTCCAAAAATAAATACATCATCTTAAATCTTTAACATTTCACAAACTTCATGTACATTATAATACAGGACAGCAGAACGCTGCTGAATCGTTTGCAAGTCTAAGATGTAATCACAGTGGCTGTGATATGAAGCTCTACCGTTGCAGTGTCAGTAACAAGTAAATACGATGACTATTTTTTCTTGGCACTGATGGTTTGTGAAGCTTAAATTAGTGTGCATACTGTTCACCTATTAGAGAAAATAACCTCCAGCTGATGTCACCACAAAAAAGAAGAATGCGCTCAGTTTTCATCCATGTCTTCCAGTTCACCTTCGTGAATCTTCAAAGCTCTCACCATTTCCTTAACTGCATGATACAAGATATTTTTAACCTGCAAGAACATTGGACACATTTTAGTGAGGCCCTCCACGAAGGAACTCTGCAAAGTGACTACCTTTAGGACTGAGCCCTAAGCACAGTGGATGGAAAAACCAGGAAGGCTACATCAAGCCAGCGCTAAAGGAAACACCTTCTTACACATTTCAGTAACATAGCATAAATAAAACCAGCAACTCAAGGGAGACTCATTTACACCCCTGCATTCATGTTGCTGCTCATTGTTATTCTGTGTGAACAGCAGCAAGGAAGTAGCTCCACACACCGCTCCGCATTTCAATGAGCCTGAGCATGCCCTGCCTTCCCAACAGCTTCCAGAGCAGAATTCATTTCCTACCTGCAGTTTATCATCGTAATTGATTTCTTCCTTTGACAGCCTCAGCTCCTGCGTTAAGTGAAATGACTGTACAAGATGTTCTGGAGACACAAAGTCTTCAGTTACTTGAACGCAGCTGTGAAAATTTTGCACCTATCCAAAATAACAAGAAGAGGAGACTGATAATTAGTACTTTGGAATTATTCTTTGGCAAAGATATCCGGGATAAGAGTGGGCCTTGAGATCTCTTAAACCACAGGCTTATCAGACTGAAGGGCGTCTCTATACATCTTATGTAAAGAGCAATTAAGTGTATTCATCTTAGATAAGCCAGTTTCTGGCAAAAGGTACACTTTGAACAATGCACATGTGCTTCGGCACTTCTTCCTGTAGTCGGCTTCGACATTCATTCGACATACTCTGATGTGTTGTATTCCACCCTTTTACCAGCTGCACAGGCACTGCTGCCATGTACTACTGCTGCATAGCCATGTCCAAAGCACTGCACAGACGGACTTCACAGCAGCCTTGCCCTGCAGGACCTAGCTCCTTGGGCCACAGAGGCATGCTGGAAGCCTGCACTCTGCCGGGCACAACTGCCATGTCTGCTGAGAAGGAACTGCCCTTGAACAAAGGGCAGGCTCAGAAGTGGGGAGGGAGCAGGTTCTGTTTTCTATAAGCACACTTTCTTACTGGTAAGAGGCGACTACTGAGAGAAATGGGCACCACCTCCTGCCACACAGGTCATACGTGGAGGACAGGGGAAAGAAAAAGCCACTTCCTGGTTGTGACCTCGCTACCAACTCCTGTTTGTCCTCTTCAGAAACGTACAGCATCAGGTTTTCATCCCTAAGCACTTACAAATTACGCATGTCAAAAACCTTATCTCCCCAAATTCTAACAACTGCTCATGAAGGTGTGCAACATCAATTCTGCCTCTTACAGAGGCTGGAGAGCCCCTGCCATCCCAGCAAACACACAGTCCCATCCTGCTCAGCACTGATGAAGATCTGCCTATTTTAAGCGCCAGCCTAGGAAATGCTAGATATTTTTAGTGCATACTCAAGAATTTCTATTGTGATACCTGACCTTCAGGAAACCTTTGGGATCTCCACAGCTGAGGACACAGTACTTCATTTGAAACACACTTTCCTCTGAAAAAAACGCTGAGTCTGCATTCACAAGGTAACCTGCCCCATCACAGGTGATATCCCAGAGGTAACCCCTAGCTCAACACAAGTGTTGCATATGGAGTTTCTGAAGCCTCGCAGTCATCAAGGACAAAGCAGAGCCATTCCCCCCTGTGAATCAATCACAGCAGAAATGCTTCCGGAGATGAAGGCTGGTGCCACACAACCCGTGAAGGGCAGGAAGCCAGGAGCAAGGGAACAGCTGCAGAAGTGCCAGCGCTGGGGGGATTTCCTAGAGGTTGGCTGAGACACCCCTGCCCCGTGCAGCCGCCTCCAGCCCACTCCTCCCTCTCAGACTTCTTGCCTGCTTCAAGTCTCCACCCGCTCTAGTTTTCCTTTCCACACCTGGCAAATCCCACACCACTCTTTCACTTTCTCCTGACAGAGACAAGGTTTTACCAATTCCCAGCCCCCCCACTGCAGAGCGGGCAGTATTTGCTGCCCTCTTTCATTCTGCTGTGTTTTAAACCTCCTTCCCTTCCAGGGCCAGTCTTATCAGTGTGCAAGTCTTTGCAGGGAAGACAGATTTTACCCAGCCGGTCCGGTACTTAACATGGGAATGCCGAGCTGACAGCCCCACAGCCAGTTCTATTTTTAACAGTTATAATGCAAACTGATACAATGACACACACAAACAAGTATGTTTAGCAAAGATTCCCCCGAGGTTTGCAGGGTGAGGATTACAGAACTCCCACAACAGTGCCAGTTCCAGCTGAACAGAGGGAACAGCTTCTCCCCAGCCCATGCCACACAGAGGTGTTCCAGCAGGGCAGAGGAGACCTGTGGAGAGCTGGAACAGCCTCAAACCTGGGCCAGGACAGGGAAAGGTGAGTGGACAGGGAGGAAAGGGACATCCATCCTCGTGGCCGCAGCTCCTCACCACACAGCCAACTCCCTCCGGTCCTTACATGCTGAAATCAGCTATTTCCTGCATGGCTTAGCTCTGGGACCATGCTCAGCCCAGCAGCTCTGCATATGCAACTCCCAGACCTTTATCCTACATCCTTATCGCAACATCACCATGACGTCGCATTACCTCCAGCATGTTATTTTACAATATATAATCCTGCTGTTAAGATAACACCACTACAACATTGTAATAACCTGTTCTATGAACAGGTTTTGCATGTAGCCTGAACACCACATTTCAATCACCAACTCAAGTATCTCTAGCTTTTAATTTATCACTAAAATATTTCGCAAATTTGGAGTCACCAAATTAAAACCAGAAAGGCCATCCCTAGAGGACAACTGTGATAGGGGGTGACCCAGAGTGGAGCAGGAGAAAGAGCAAATAGTTCAGAGTAGCAGTAAAAAAACCCCTTTTTTTTAGCTGGGTAAGTTTCCAAGCAGAGCTAAGGGTTTGCTGTTATAAGCACCAGAGAGAGAACAAGGCCCAGAAGCAAAGCTGAGCTCCCCTACTTGTACTGCCAACTAGAAAGCAGATACAATCTTACAGTGCACCAGGCACAGTACATTCAAGGAAGCATCTGCAGAGGATACCAGTCTAACGCTGTATCTATTTCTGGTTTCCCCCCACAGAGCAATTCCTTCCACAAGTGGTACTGACAAGGCTACTCGGACCATTACAGCTCACAGGAGACGCTCTCCTTCCACCCCACCACTGGAACAGTTTGCCTGTTGAAATGATCACAAGAGGGATGTGACTGCTGTCTGGAAGTACACAGGGAAGAAGGGGAAACCTAGGAAGCAAGAGGAATGCTTTATGCTACTATAAAATACTAAGAACAAGTTACTTTAAAAGGCATGAATCCACAGAAGCTGAGGGGGGAAAAAATAGTGTGTGTATATATATATATATGAAATACACACGATCTCCTCCATGTGAGAGCAATAAAATTCTAGACCAGCACATCAGAAGCAGCAGTGTGACAACAATCCTAACTGGCTCCAGGATGGAAGTCTTTGAGCTCCAGTATGCAGTGACCACAGGCTGCTGGGCTAGCTAATTCCATCCCTCAGCCTAATTTTCTCTGCTCCACAACACTAACAACAAGCAAATAAAAATAAAAATGTTAATTTAGCACCAAATTTAGTATCAACTCTCATCCAATTTTAATTATTAAATATTCATGAAGTGCATGTAAATCTGAAACACTTAACATGTAAACTTAACCTGGAATGCATTCTTGTGCAGACTTATTTTTAAGTGTTTAAATGTGCTTTGTATATACGAAGTGTTGGTGCTGATCCTTAAGGTCAGTATTTATGCATCTCTATATAGAGAGTACTATACAAGTACATGAAAGAACATGATGCTTTCATTTCCTCCTACGCGGCAGATTCACAGAAACTTCTTACGGAAGATGAAAAGGTTCTCAGCTTCACCCACTAATGTTTAAAACCACCATGTTATTATCCCCTTGGTGCCAGAAGCTAGAGCATTACCACTTCCAAAAGCAATCTGAAGTTTAAAGCCAAAGAGATAAAGATAAGAGCGGTCTTATTTTTGGTCCTCAAACCTATGAACTGCAGGGAAGCCTGGAACAGTCTTCCTACTTCATGTTTTACCTTCTTTATACCTTTATATGCCGCATGCTACACAAAACAAATTTCCCAGTATGTTTGTTATTTTCTGTGGGCTCCTTCTGCACTCTTGTATCTGGGATATCTCCCATGTTTCAAGAGAACAGAGTAAGGCTGCTGGAGGATGCAACACATGACTCTCGGTGTCCTAACTGATTTAGCCTAAAAAGAGCCAAGAATAACATCAATGCCAGACGTTCTTCGTGAAGCCACGTCAGGCCCTGGAGACAAGGTACAGGGAAAGGCAATCTACAACAAACCAAGATCCCGTCACCCGGGTTTGTTTTGGTTTTTTTTTGGATTTTGTTTTTTTTTCTTTCTTTTGCCAGAAAACAACTCCAAACAGATCATCCAGGGTTAAACGTACAACCATGTGAAACCATCTAAACACTCACTGCGATGACCAAGTAGTCTAGTCTTCTAAGGTATCTGTTGCTTTCAATGCCCCAGCAACTGACATAGCCAGCAGACATTGAGGGACGTAACACCTGTCATTATTACAACCCTGTCATTTTTTTCCCAGAGAAAACGCAACTGCTCTGGTCATGGTGACATGGTAAGCCATTGCTTCCTCCCTGCACAGAAAAGGCAGCAGATGGAAGCTTATCTGCAGATTAGAAACCAAACAGCATCTTCTCCAGAAAGGCCTGGCCTTCCTTGAACCCAGGTGGAGATCAACGATAAATCTTTAACAGCAAGATGGTTTACAACTCCTACTACAGGGTGGGGATACTCCTCATTCCTTGATAGTCAGCTACCTAATTAGCGGTGCTTGACAGCTGGCAAGACAGCAAGAAAGCAGGCTCTATTTCCTGTTGAAATAGGGAAAGGTTCATGGAGTGAAGAAAGAAGTAAATCTAGAACTGCCCCAAAATCATATCTGAACAATCATATTTTCTTCCTCTTTTCACCAAGCAGTTTGCAGACTACGAGTAAAAAATAGGTTTAAAAAAACCAAACACCGAACAAAATGAAGCAAACAAACCCTATGGCTAGGAGAGGATGAAGCTTGCCACGTATTCATACTGTTTCTTGAGAACTGCCCTACTGGCAGTACTTCTTCTTACATAACTAAGAATTAAACCCTCCCGGCTGCTGCAAAGGCGGCATCACACTTTCTGATGGTGAGAAAAGCTGTTGAAGGGTCAGTGATGACTCATAGTGATTGATGTATCTTTTGTGTAAAAAGTAACTTAATGTGATGTGAGAGAACAACCTCCAAATCCTGTTACAGAAACATGTTGTTACACCCAAACTGTTTCTACAATTCCTCTATGGATGGAAGACAGAAACAATGACATGCGACATCCAGGTATTTTTATCTGCTTAGGTTGCTCTCCCTGCTTCCCCTGTGTTTGGGTTAACTTTTAGTTTAGAATTAAAAAAAAACACTAACCTGACTTTGCCATAACTACACCAGTTTATTTAGAAATCTGCTAATGAAATGCGGAAAAAAGTGGTGAGTAATACTGTGCTCATTTTTCATTTTAAACGAAAAAAGGAACAACGTAATTTCAAGCGCTCAAGTTGCTCTATCTTAGTACTGGCTGGTCATCTGTGCAAGCACATATACCTATACACTAACCAGTAAGAAAATAAAGTCTAATTTCAGTACAGGCGTACTTATGTCCTTGAGAAAAGTTATTTTATTGTATTTATGGTTATTTAATCATGAGTCTTTAAACATATGTACATTACCTGATGCAGTGCTCCTGCTGGTAGAATAATAGCATCGCCAAGAAACTGAATAACCGTACAAGTTTTCACTCCGTATTCTTCAAGAAGTCTTTGGCGAAGTTTTTTGTTCACATACCAACTCTGATCACGTATTGGATCATGCTCTGGTAAAAGATCTAGGCCTTGCTCTTTTGCTATCTGTAAGTAGAGAAAAGATCCCAAGTCACTTTTGAAAGAAGCTGAACTTTTTGCTCATGAGTTGTAAGCACACCTAACTTAATGAAGCAACACTACTGTGTTGCCAATACCCAAATGAGACTTTACTTAGGGATTCAAAGGAACCTCAAAAGGAACTGGGAAGTCCCACTGAGCTGAAGACATCTACAAGACTCTCATTCCAAAATGTAAAACTTTGAAGAACTCGGCATATTAACAATCTGTTAATATGCAACATGCTTTGTGTGACTTCTTTCATAAAGAAAATAAAAGCAGACCTCAAGAGTTCCTATGCTGCCAATTCCTCAAGCTCACAACCTTCAGTTTTGACACCAACACAGGAAAAAAAAACCCAGAAGATAGAACTAAGAGTCATATGGTGCTGGGCAACTCTGCTTGAGAACAGGGCTGGACTAAGGACTTCAAGAGGTCCCCTTCCAATCTCAACCACTCTGTGACAAGAAGCTATTTTCCTACCATCCCATCAAGGAATCCATAAAAAAATAATGGACATAAAAAAAATAATACTTGCTGACAGCAGTAGACTTAACTGCAACAACCATTTGTCATCAAGTTAACCACAGAGGAACAAATATTACCCTTAACCTATTGCTAATTGCCAATCATAGTGACTAAAGATAAGAAACACATCACTAATCCACCTGTCATGACTCAGGGGCCAATTATCTTATATTTTTGTTCATATTTATATTAACTATACTTAATATGATGCAGAGCTTGAAAATTTTCTTGTGTTATCACCTTTCTTCTGTACTAATAAGCTACTGAGATTTTCTCTTATCAGCAGGTGAAGTGGTCCAAAGGTCCAGTCATCAACTACTCTCCAATTCACTATTTCAAAAATACCACACCACAAATACAAGGCAGTGGCAGCAAATGACAAACTTTGTATTACATAGCATCTTAAGTGCTTCAGCTTTGAAACTGCTGCTGCTCTCAAAAGAGTTCCACAGTATCCCTTTAATTGCTCTGAAAGAAGGAACTCCAAATAATACCCATCTGTCCACCTGCTCCTTTGCATTCGTGATTTTGTTCACAACTCTCTTTTCTAAAGGAAAAAAAAAAGAAGAGCCACCATCTCCTTTATGAGCACGTACTTTGTGAATGAACAGAAAAGCCTTGCTGTGTAATTCATCATCTCCTGGAATTAGCTTTACTTTATTTACTAATGCTCAATTTTCCCCACAGTTCAGCTTGCCAAAGAGCAAATGTTTGAGTCACCAGAGGACAGCTGCCCTGGGACTGAAACAGTGCCTCATTGTCCAAGAGAATTTTTAGTGCTAAATTTCTCGGGCTCTTCCTGCTCACAGTAGAGACCTTTGGCCTCTGGCTTGTTTATGGACCCCTTTGGTCAAGCCCATTAAAATGCATCTGATTTTTTTTCCCACAGCAGAAGACAGTGAAGACTTCTTTTCCTTGTGCAGCCACTTCAGTGATATTTTGGTATTTCTCTTGTCCATCAGGACTGCCTTCTAGAACATGAAAGCATGCTGAAGACAAGGCACAGAAAACAGCTTCTATGATGGTGTATCTAAATTTAATGCCATCAATGGATATTCATCCTACATGGTAATGACCTGAAAGGTCCTGCTGTGGCTCTGAGGAAGGCTGCCAAAGGAAGATCTGCACTGTAGCTAATGTTGAACAAGTCTGCTGCCCTTGGGTGCATTATCCCCCACCGTTTCCATCTTCGCTAAGAGCCAAGGCATGTTCTTTGATCTCCTGAGCCTCCAGAGTTTGCAGGCTGTCTGTAACTCTTGAGAAGCGAATATGTACTATGTTACACCATTTATTTGTTGATGGTGTGGCAGGTCAATTATAATTTAAGTGCTAGAAAACATTTTGCTTCCTTTCCTCTTTTCCCTAAGCACAGGGGTTTCTAGTTTTTGCCAGTCCTCTTTGATTTACCAGTTACTTGGATTATACTTAGAAAATACATATTATGAATCTAACCTTTTGCAGGAACTCCCTTATCTTGTCAGCATCTTTGCCAGCATAAATGTGCCATAAAGCACCAGGTAATTCACTTGAATCTTTCAACCGCTTCCTTAAAAGGTCATCCAAATCTTCCTCTTCCAACTTCTTCAAAACCCCTAAGATTCAACAAAAATGTGTTGGCTTGTTTAAGTGAGACAGAGCAAAAACTTAAACTAAACACCTTCCTTTCAAATTTCTTACGTAAGATTGAGCAGATCAAAGTTTGCTGAATACAACAGAAGCCCCCAGGTTACCTTTCTGTTTGGTGTTTGTACAGAATACGAATGCCAAAAAGTTAAAAAAATATATTTTTTAGGTAACTTTTTTACATCTTTTGAATTTGACAGAACACATTTTCCTCACCTGAAATAAACAAGCAGGGGTGGCACCAAAAAATTACAGATGAAAACAGCATTTTCCTACAGTCAGCAAAAGCAGCGTTCTACGTGCCACTCTGCAGCAGAGAGTCAAGAAGCTAGAGCTCTCCCAGTATGCTCAAGTTTGGCTGCGATTAATTCAGCACACACACAATTGAAAACAAAGCAAATTAAAGACAGCAAACCTTACTGCAGCTGTATTAGTCACACCCAAAATCTACATTTGCTGATTATGGAATAAGAGGATGAAAGAATAAGGGGAGAGAAACAAAACTATTTCAGTGATTTAAAGACTGTTTCACGTAAGCAATACACCTCATACAGACAAGCGACATATACCAATTTCAGCTCTCTAGTGCTGAAAAATTACATTACAGTCCAAATCCAATAAAGCAAACACAGTGCATCCAGAGGGATCCAGAGGGAGCAGAATAAACACAAGCTCTGGCAAATACATCATCCTGACATAACTGTTAGAACTACCACAGCTTCCAGAGAGAATTCTTCATCTTGCAGTTTCATTAGCTCTGCCAGTACTAGCACAGGAATGGTACATCAATTATAGGTAATGGCAAAAAAAAAGTGAAAGGAGTTTGAAATGCCGTATCATAATTCATGAACTGCAGTGTATTTTATGAAGAATTAATGTGTGTGCAAATTCTTGAAAGAAAGAAACTTCCAGGTTTAAGCAAGTACTTATGGATATATCTTTCATCTACTTCAGAAGAACAGCATCAATTTTAAAAGTGGCAGATCATTCAGTCCACCTACATCTCTTACAAAGTGTGTGTTTACCTGATTTGGAAAGTACTCCATTTCCTTTTGCTATGCCAACATAAACAAGGATGTTCACGACATCAGAAACTTCAATATGCAGATTTGTGGTTCCTATATCATGGTCTTTAGTAGCAGCCACACCTATGTAACAGGGTAAAATTAAGATTTGTTATATTGTATATTCACCTTCAAATAGAAATATGCAACAGCAACTGAGAAAAGATTTCCGAAAGTACACTAAACATCACAGAAAAGCATCTTATATATGGCAGGATTTAATGTGAAAATACTGAAATATACAAACATGCTTCTGTTTCACTTGCTATTTTTAGCAGAGACCTTGAGATATCTCTTAGCCCAGGTTAACTGCCCCTAAATAGCAGTTGTGGCAGAACAAAGCACATTTCAGCAGAACAGTCGATGACATTCCTTGATGACTGTGTTCCTTCCCAGCCTTTCAAGTTGTTAGGGGCAGAATATAAGTACAGTGAACACACAGAGTTATCGAAATCAATTCAAAATTGTCACTTTTATGCCTGGCTGCAATCAGAGTTCTTAATCAGAAGAAATCCCCAAGCAAAGAGAAAAATTAATTTCAGTTCTAAGAAGTGAAAACATACATGCTTAAGTCAAAAGACATTTCAGAACCTTGTCTTGCAGCAGTATTACATGAAAGTGTCACCAATGAGTCAGTTCTTCAGACCCATGCCTTGATCACTATTGTTAATATGTTTATTTAAAGGACATCGGGAGAACTTTTTAAATCAAAGCCATCACATCACAAATTACAACTAATTTACTGTCCTATTGCAACAATTTGTGAAACAGAACTGAACAAACGTGTTTGGAAAAGAAGGAGCAGCTGGAAAAGGTCTGAGAGAAACAATCTTTTCTAAGAAGGTTTCTGAGTGTATGGCACACAATACAAATGCAAATTATGAAAAATACACTGAGATTTATGTATGACCAGAATTATGAGTACAGTAGCACTTCAGGAAGTATTTTGCCATACAGCATTATTAAAGATAGGATCTGTCTTGTGTAAAAGTAAATAACAATTCATATGCTTCAGAAGACAGTAACAGCACAAGAAAAGATAGAAAGAAACATAGAAACAAATAAAACTC
Source organism: Ara ararauna (assembly GCA_028858755.1). Classification (NCBI taxonomy): domain Eukaryota; kingdom Metazoa; phylum Chordata; class Aves; order Psittaciformes; family Psittacidae; genus Ara; species Ara ararauna. The sequence continues at coordinate 41,650,246 of CM054381.1, forward strand.
TCATGCCAGAGGTGCATGTATGGTTAATATGCAAGTCACTCAAGTATTTCTCCTACAGTCAGTGAATTATTACCTCCAAGTAAGGTCAGCTTTCTATCAAGCATAGTAACATATGATATTATACACTTTTCAGGGAAGAGGTAACTGCTACAATTCTAGGGCATACTCACCGTATGCACTGCATAGTCTGGGTCCCAAATCTGGACGGACAAAAAATCCTGGCAGATGAGAAGCCAAGTTTAGTTTTCCTTCTGGACTACAATATTCAGGCAAGGGTAAACTTTTTAGTAAGTCCTCATATCTGGAGGAGAAAAGAAAGACGAAAGTAACTGAATTTGTGTCATTACAGAGAGAGAAAAAAAACCAACATGGAGACTGATTTAAGTGTATCTAATATTAAACTCTAATACCTTGCTGGCATCATAGCCTTGAAATCTTCACCAGAAGGCCAATCTTTCAGTTTTAGTAGAGCTGTCTCCCCATTTTTTATTTTCTGCCGTTCTGCAAGTAACATAGAAATTACTCGAAACTAATACGCTTGTAGGTGTTTCACTTTAAAATATATAACAGAATTCTGAACCTGTTTATGAAGATCTCCATAAAATGTTAGATAATTAATTTTGAGACTTGAGAATGATACAAAACAAACTCAACTACTCAAGGAACAATGACATTTTAGTCGGACCTAACTAGTATATTAATCCATCTTCCACTTCTGCAAAGGAACAAAACCAAAGTTTCCATCACGTTCTCTGGAAACAGATTACCTAGAACTTTCTCTTCAAATCTTCTTTAAAACTTTTTTAAAGTTTCTTCAAAGCCTCCAGATCCAAAAAGGATGTTTTTAACTGTTTCTAACACTGTGTTCAGTATCAATGGAATTAATACATTTAAAGTAACGTACTTGAAACGTCTTCAAAACCATCCCAGAATTCCTTGACGTTGGTGTTTGAAATAATACTGTCTTTGCAATTCAAGATATCAGCTTGCTGGTTTCCAAAATCTAGACTAATGGACTCAGCTTTCCACAGGCTGAAGTTCATTTTCTTATGCATACCAGACACTAGAACAGGCTGCAAAAATAAAATAAAATTTAAAAATCAATACTTATCCTTCAACTAACCTGGAATACAAATATAGCTGAAACACACGCTGAAGACCTTGGCCCTGCTGAGCTGTTAACACTTCCTCCAAAAGCAACCATACCCATTATGTCATACACACATATTTTTGCATTTTCAATCTCCGTAACAGTAATTTCTTATTCATTATTAGCAGTTAACTGAAGTTTAAACTACACAAGGTCCGTATGTAGGCTACACCTGACAAGCCTTTGCCCAATGCTAACAATACATTTTCAAACATGGAGTTAGGCAAATTTGTCCTTAAAACACAGCTCTCCCAGAGTTTATACTGAGGTCACTTTATAGACCAAACGACTCAATACCTACCCTTCCTTGTTTCCAGCACTCCTTGAAGAGCTTCCAGTTGTTGCTGTTTTTATGGTCTCTGAGCCACAAAACATGCTTATCACAGATCCACGAATACTGAATGTCACTGTACCGTTTACTGCAGTCATCCTGAATACATTTTTTATCATCCTTTGGCTCATCTTTTATTTCAGATTTTACATTTATCTTTGGTGCTCTATTTGGTGGAATCTTGTTTTCTACTACTGAAGCAATTATGTCATCAAGAATGTTTGGCATAGTCCTTCCACTCTTGCCACTCTATCATAGCAAACAAATGTATGATTAAACAATGTAAAACCAAATAAAGTTAATGCAATTCCTTTGGCAGTAGAATGACAACATTTCATTACCAATTAGAAGCCTGCAGTTATCTACTTCCTTTGTAGAAAACTGCAGGCATTCTTATATAGAAAAAGTTAGAAATATACAGTTATTACAAAACTCAATATACAGGAATCTTCCTTTACTTTTCAGGTTAAGGCTTTACCTAACTTCATGAACATTGTATGAATCCATTCTCACTATATATAAAAAATACAAATATTAATACAAGTGTGTGTGCACACACACGATGTTTTAATTATAAATGAGCTTTTAAAGCAATACAGCTATCAGACTATTTTAACTACAATGTACCAAAATAAATGATATAGACTTGCAAATCCTGATATAAAACCCATGCATCTTGTCAACACTTACTGCTGCTCCTGTAGAGTAAACTGGAGCAAAAGCAATACCAGCATCTGTAGAACCTAGACGCAGTTTGCCTGCTGTTGTAGTTAATAAATCTCGTAACGTTGAGCCCTGTTCATTGTTCTGGGATGCAGGAGGAGAGCTTTTACAGTTTTGTGACTCCAAATTATCCTGGTCTTTCTCTTCCTTTGAATGTTTTCCAGAAGGACATTCTTTGTTCTCTAAAACAAAAATTATCATTTGAAGTTTACACTGTTGTATCACCACACAGACACAGGAACACCACCAGTATCCCGTATATTATAGTGGCGGTGGTAATATACTGTAGCACTAGCAATTCATTCACCTGAAAACACACCAGAGGATGAACTAGATCCTTCAAAATGCAGTAAAACAGTGTGACCCTGAAAAGGCCACCCTCAGCATTTCAGACATGCAGCTGAGTATCTGACAAAAATGAGAAATGCTGTAGCTGGAAATACTGCCCCATCACACATGCATTCCAATAGTGCTTCTTCTGGTAAGAAGACTCTGACGCCACCAGGAGAAGGCATTGCAGTTTCAATATTAAAATTAAGGGGGAAAAGAACATCATCTCTTCTTCTGTTGAACAGAAAACTGTGAATTTTTCCTAATTCAATTATCTATCACTGGTGCCCCTGAAGTCATATATGACATGAGAGTTTCAAACATGTACCTTTCTTTTCTTCTCTGGCTTTCTGCTCTGCAAGATCAGCTAACCAATGCAAGGGTGACTGCGATTCAGGTGGTGTTAACTTGCTGTCTGTGCTTACATCACTCTTTGGACTTGTATTACCATTTGTCTCGGACTTTTGAGGAGGATTCTGCTGTTGAGACTCAGGCATGCACAGAGAAATTTTATTACTGTGGTTAAGGACATTCTGCAAAACCTGTAAGGAACAAATTTATTTTTAAATACGTAACTTTCCCTTAATGTATTTAAAAGACAAGGTGCTAGTATTTAACCATCATATATGCAGATTAAAATACAATTTCTATCACTCAAAACCAAAAATCCACAAGAATCAGAACACCTGAATAAACTGCAATGTATATACATATTTTAGACTCACCTGAGACACCCCATTCATCGCAGGAAGCTTGCCAGCTTGTGTGCTCTGCTTGCTGGTACACTGACAATGGGATTTGATTTCAAATTTTTCTCTAATATTGTGCATAGCATCCAAAAGATCTGTCAAAACTAGAAGACAAGAAGAAAACCATCAGCAGTTCTCATTTTGTCACCCTCTTTACAGTACACACACCACGATGCCGAAACGCCATCTCTAAACCTTTTTAAAATACAAACTTGTAGAATTGCTAAATTTAACACTGAAAAATATTATAAAAGGACTGTCCAGTTTACCTTAAAGCTTGTGCAGAAAGAGACAAGGTCTTTCATTAAATAATTGCACACTCCTCTTCTGAATAATCTAACCTTCACTCTGCATTCCTATTCCATGGTGCACACCAAGCAACTCAGTCATTCATTAGTTACTCCTCATTGTTCAGTGGGTGCATCATTGCTTCATTTAATGAAACCGTCAAACTACAGACTGAAGTGAGCCATGTCTTGACAAAGAAATTAGTATGTGATTATGCAATTTAAGGCTGCTTGGTAATGCGTATACACAGAAGAAGAAAACTGAGGTTATGCAGGCACTCTTCCCTGTGCTGTTTCCAGGTATGTGGTTCACTTCACAATTTAAAACAGTTTCAGTCTGGAACCTGTTCTGGGGAATGTCACGATTTGAATTTCTTATGGAATCTAACCAACCGTCATTTCTTCCTGAACTAACATGAAGAAACCCATTTAAAAAAAAAAAAAAAAAGACTGGGTCTGTATTTACAGCTTAAAAAGCTTGGGAATTTACTTAAGTTTAAGGGCACATTCGGTTTTCTATTCTCTGCATCAATGCTGCCAGAGCTCACAAGTGAAGCTGCACTAACAACAACTACACCTACCTGCAGTTCTTCATAAAACTTACTTGGCTGTAAGAAAAATTCAGAATTTAGCCGCATTTAGTTTCTTTTTTTTTTGTTTTGTTTCTTAGTTTCTCATTTATCATAAGCTGCTTCACTGCATTTTGTTTTAAGATGTTCAATCAGATGTCCAACCAGATGTCCAACAAAAACCACACATGAATCTTTCTCTTTTGGTGGGTGGGTGAGCGGGACAGAAAACAGTGAAAAGCAGATCCCCAAAAAATCTGTTGCCCCATGATGCTCCTTGGCAATACTATTTTAAGATTTTCATTTAACAGCCAAGGTCTGACTTATTAAGTGCATTCTTGGTGTTTTCTTCTGCTCTGAAAAGGTACAAAACAGTCCCAAAAAACACCCTGAATTTCTTCAATGCCTATTTCCAAAAATCCCTTCAGGTATATATGTCACAGCACACCTCTCTTTCTCTCTTCACAATCAGTGCCCCTTGTTGGTAACTGCTCAGAGTCACTTACCTTCCTGCAATGATTTGACAGAATTTGCAGGTTTTTAAATGGAAAATGGGAAGTTTCAAGAAACAGCTCTGGCCTTTCTTCACAGAAAAGGCCTGGGAAAAAAACACATCCTGCTTGTTTGCAGGTGGTCTTACCAGAGCCTGGAATAATCTGTGTTGGCATCAGGTGTTTGTGATCATGAGGCTGTCCCTTCACACACTTCATCCAGGCATATAACTCCTTATCTGCAAAACAGCATTGCCAGTTGTTTTACTTTAGTGTTACACAAGACAGCACTAACATTTTTCAGTTTTTAGTTAGAAACACTTTTCTATACATACTGTAAATCATCTGTCCTTATACCTTGCATACCAAAGATTTGCATACAACAGCTACTTTTCACAACAAGAATAGAGAGTTTTAACAATACTGAAATCTGAAATAGCCGCATCTGCAACACAGATCCTTGTGAATAACCTCAGTTTCAAAGTATATTACATACATTACATTTAATGCATTGCCAATTTAGCATAAGCTGAAGTCCTTTACAGTTGCTACTGAGGCAGCGAGCCTCCCTTGATGAATTCTAATACAGGAAAGAGACTCAGTTAGGCTATTATTGTATAGTTCATTTAATTTGACACAATCCATGCTCCAACTGAAAGTGGATGTCTTCAACCAGAGGGCCAAAGAAGCAAAGAAGATGAACTTTTAAACTGAATCAATTCTCTGATTTAGCCTACCATGCAGCTGCACCAGGGTTAATGGTGGCACAAAGGAGAGAGAATTTGCATCCCAGATTCACATCAGATTAAAGCAACTAGGAAAGCACAAGTCTCTATGTACTGGTTAAAAATTGCTTGTGGCAGCAGAGAGGGCCTTACTGGTAGGAGAGAGAGCCTTCCTATGAAGTTTTAGAAAGATGGCCCTACCAGAAAAATATGGAGTGTAAAGATAAGACAGAGGAAGAATGAGAGAAAAAGATGTCTGGCCAAGCCACTGGTCACCAATATGCTATGTGATTTTGGGGCAGAAACAGAAATACAATCTCTCTCAATCCCCAGTCTTGTCCCCTTATTCACTGAATTGCTAGTTTTTTAAGAGACTCTTCAAACCTTTTTATTAGTTTGCTCAGCTGTAGCAATGTAAACTAAGAAGTACACTACAGGAAGCATTTAGCACATTTAAAGCATTATCTTCTTCCACTGCAACAGATGCGCAACATACCAAAATGTTCTTTTCAGGTATGTATTAGATTTGTTAGCTATTCTGTAGGTTTTGGAACTCTTAAAACATTGAAACATATGACTGGTCAGTAACATAAATCAAATAAAAACCCAAAACAGCATATATCTACTTAACATATATTATCACTGAAACGCCATAACATGGCATTCCGCTTGATGGTGCCATGAACTGTCTGAAGATAACAATGAATGCATATCCAATCATCCATGTAGTAATGAGAGAAATCATTGTTAAGTATCTGAATACGAAATATTCAAACCTCTAATCATTCCTGCTGAAGCAGGGAAAATCCAGTGTATCCTCTGTTACATTTAGCAACTGCAAAAACAACTATCAGTTCCAGGAGAAATGGTGTAATGTAAGGTGCTATTATACAGAGATGGGTGGGTGGTTCTGAACTTTGTAAGAGACTGCCAAAAGAGAGAGATAGTTCACATGAATCCTACAGCATCATTAGAAATAAAGCCGCAGAGAGGGAAGCTATCATACTTCTGCTTTTGCATGTAATGCAATGAACAGTACAGAGAAAGTCTTCCCTGTTAGAAAACTGAAAAGAAGCCTGCTTCTGCATACTGCTTTTTTAAGCTTTTAAGACATTTTACTAAAATTTTCCTGGCTGGTTAACGCGCACACTATAAAAAGCCTCTGACTGCATATTCCCACTACGGTAAATAATGTTCGGCGTATATTCCAAGCCATGTCAGATGGATGCACACATACGTGCACTCACAGACTCAAGCCAGTTAAGAGTTGCTGAAACAGCCTCCAGCCTTAAAGCATTAACAACTGTTCTTGGTTTTGGAAAACACCGACATTAGCTCTCTAGAAGCTTCAGGCTTTGATGGAAGTCTCTGGGAACATCCTATAGCTGCACTGTAGGAAGCCTCTCACTGCCAGCCAAGGACAAAATGGATGAGTTTATTTATCAAAGATTTGCCATCTAAATGTTAAACTTTATTTTACTAACATTTCATGTCTGTGACATTATGCTGCTATGACAAACACAGAAATGCTTTTCAAAACAGCATTATACTTGAATTGGTTCCTGGCACAGTGTCTGACTGCAGGACTATGCCAGGGCACAATGCCTGCCACACAGGGGAAAGCAGTCCTTTCCAACAAGCAGCCTGAGCATCAATGTCACAGTCAAGGGCTGAATGACCAGATGAAGACTCTAAGCCATTCCTCCTTTCAATTGGAAACAGGCTGGGTCACTCAGAAGTCATAGGTTTGCAAGTTAACCTTTTTATGCTTCGCTACAGTCTAAACTAGAAATTTCTATCTAAGCACAGGATAAGCAGAGTATGTGTGTAGGATGCTGGACCATAAAGCCTCCACTAACACACATTTTAAATACTATGTGAAGTATTTTTCTTTCTCTTTTTATAATAAAAAGCAGGCTGTTAAGCCAATATGACAAACCACATACTTCTGAAGGGAGGACTCCAAAAAAGCACTCAAATCAGGGCAAGTCTTAACAGCAGTGAGCTACTATAAAGCAAGGAGGTGTTATGGTGAGCCAGACTAACAGCCGAAGAACATGATTTAACCTTGAGGGGCAAGGCACAAGCAATCCAAGACAATCCACACAAAAAGGCTGAAAAGCAGACAAAGACCTAAAATAGCCTCCACAGCAGTTGCTTTCTGAATGACTGATTCTATGTTAACCTGCAAAAAAAAGAGGCAAAGAGAACCAAAACACACAAGCAGTAATTTAACACTTAACAGAAAGGCAGTTACACTGGTGGATCGGCAGCTCTACAACAAATGAGAATAAACAGCCTATACAATACTCTAGTTCATAAAGAACTGACCTCTAGAACTTTTTCTTTCCTTTGCCTTGTAACAATCTAGGCAGACCACAAATCCACATTTCTGGCAGACCCAATGAATATTAAATAACGTGGCTTCACATGCATCGCACATCTCACGGACTCCTCTCACTGCTCTCTTCCATGCAATTTTGGCTGAAATACAAAATAAGCAGAATAAAAAGACTGAAATTTAAATGCAAAGCACAGTATGAATAGACTTTATAGACTAAGCATTCGTTATTTTCCCCTCAGATGCAAATGGGTGAGGGGGGAGGAAAGTGATCCTTCATAAACAGAACATCAGCATCTACCCCCTTAGCTGTATTACACAACATCTCCATCAAATCTGCTATTGATAAACTGTAAAGAAATTAAAGCATCCAAAAAGCACAGACTAAAGTAATACAGAAAGAATACTCCTGCTTAACATGAGTGGGCTGCAAGTTATACTAACATATACTTTTACCCCATGCAATGAGGAAAGCTGGGCTTTTCACCTGACTGCCTATGGGATATGTTTTATCTCAAGGGCAGCCAAACAGTTTGGACAGTTAAAGGTCAGCAAGAGCAGAGAGAGTGTCTGTCCTGGAGACCTGGTTACTACTTCTGCTTTTCTGAACAACCTCCTCCTCCTATTGCTTGGAATTAGTGGAGCCATCAGCCTGTTTCCAACCTGTGCCCATCTGCTATGGACCAGAAGGACAGACTAACTGTGGCTTTGGTGAGGAGGAGGTGACGGTGTTAGCACATGTTCTGTGGGACCCATGCTGTCACATTATTCTCCTTTGTTTTGGGAAGGAGACACATCAGAAACACATTGTCTGTTGGCAGCAGTCAGTACCTGGCTCGCTGTGGGCCTTGGCTTGGAGCTCACTGCTCTGGCTGGAGAGCTGGAGGCCAAGCTGGGAACCAAGACTGCTCCAAATGCAACAGCAGCCTGGCCCCAGTCCTGGACCAGCACAGTCATCAGCACAGGAAGGTGGAAATAGGCTGGCCCACTGAGGACGATCCCTGCCCCTTACCAACATACCCTCTTACAAAATAGCCTAGGAAAATCCCACGTGACAGTCCAGTGAAGTGAACTACTCAAAAGGAAGCAGTAGGTAACGATGAACGCAAACAGCTGACTAGAACTGCAGAACATTTAAGAGCACTTGAGACTGACTTACCGTCTTTTTTCACCCAGGACATGGCTGTTTTCTCAGATGTTACTAACTGACAAAATTTATCACCTATGATATCTAGAATGTATTTAGAAGTTTCTAGGTCCAGTTCATCATCTTCATAGTTTTCATGTGTCCATAAACTCAATGCTTCATCATCGTATTGATCAGGAGAGGAGAAACCATCTATCCTAACCACTCCATTCTTACTGAAAGATAACCTAAAAATGAAAACAGGTAGTTCAACTGCATGTATCATTACATTCTGTGACTTACCGTTTACTTGCTATTACCTTACTGCTTATGTGTTGCAACAACTAAGTTTACCATTTTAGCATCCTGCCATATTTTTTAATTTAAAAAGAAATTCTAGTGCCAAAAATGGTTTTAAAATTAAGAGTAAGGAAGCATGAAAACTAGAATTAACTTCCTATGCACATCGTGCATTCAGTTTGCTTGTAATTCTCTAACATCTACTACTGCTTTAAAATTGCAGACAGGAAAATTACCTTATTTCTCTCTCTCTCTTCTCTCTTTTTTTTTGCCAAATTTTGGTTCTACCTATTCCCCACCTTTAATTTTTGGAGTGTCTGTGACAGCAATCACTCTGTCTGACTCATATTTAATAGCTCTTTTATCCTACTGCTCTCATGCTCAGAAAACAGGAGTTTAACACTTGACGTCTTCCTAAGCTGAACAAATCACTAATACAAGATAATGGTTTTTGCATCCACTAGTTCCTGATCTTTAAAATAACTGAAGGCTTTTCTTTATCCTACCTGGTAACACTCTACTAACCCTGGCTATATTTAGCCTACTTTTAAGCACTGACAATTATTCCATCTTGCATAATATAGGATACTTCATTATTCATATGTGATTATGATAATAGTCAAGGAATTTTACAGCCATGACAGTAAAATAGTCCTGAATTCAGAACTAAGTACAAAAAATGATACTTATATATTTAATGATCAAGAAGAAATGAGAATTTTTCTGATACAACTTCCAACTGCTGTGCAATTTTTGTTTACAATTCAAGTCCTATTGTCTAAATGCAACAGAAATAATTAAACTGCTATAAAATTTACCACAGTAGATTCAAAACATTCAAATTTTTAAATTCCATAACTGTGTTTTAAAACATTGGCAAAACTTTCATCACTCATGTTCTCTCCTTTACACAGGGTTGAAAACCCCAAAACTCCAATACTGCCACATTAGGAAGCAAATATTCTTACACAGAAGGTATTCCGAGTCCAACCTTGAAATGATTCCTGGACTGTCATACCAAGTCTTGTAACTAAAGCTTCACTATAATATTAACCCCAGTCTTGGGAACAACTGCCTGTCCAAAATGAGATGGACATATAGTGATAACACAGCCCACGTGCAAATTAAAGCTGTTTTGTTTTGTTTCGACAGCTGCACTGCGTCCACCGTGTACGTGACACTGCATCCCCGGAAATTTTCTTCCTGACTTGCGAGTTTTCCTTGACTAGCCACTAAAGTGGAAAAAAGGAGGTCACAACTCCTCTGTCCCAAGAAAACTTCCAGAAAACCCTGAGCAGCACTCCCAGCATATACTGGCATCAGAACAATAACAGGTAAGTGCAACTCAGTGCTTGTACAACTTGTCCAGAATAACTGAAGCATGCCTTTTGAAAATCCCACTTCAAATGTCAGACACCTGTGTAATGATGATGCGCTGTATTTTTTGCTTGCCTAAGGTATACTGGGCAGATGTTCTGATGTCTTTGCTAAAAAGCTTTAAACTGCAATGAAGTCAATCCACAAAAGAAGAAATACAGATGTAAATACTGTTAAATTAGACAGTGCCTTTTATCAGACAGACTGACTGAGCCAGAAAAATCAGACGAGCTTTCAAGCATGCAAGTCCTTTGCCAGTATTATTTTTAACAGTTAAAACACTACATTATCAGGAAAATAGCAATACTTACCGCCGAAAGTAGTAAAATCTACAAAATACTGGTGAGTGAGATGGTTCTTCTCCTTTCTTACTTCTTATTAACCTACATTCTCTGCACTTTTGCAAATTTGGTCCTATTTCAGAGCAAGAATCATCCTGCAAAAAGGACTCTCCTGTTTGCTTCAGCTTCTTTACTTTGCGCCAATCTTTTAACACTGAGCGAGGTATACCAGCTGCAAAAGTAAGGAGAGTTTCATGTGAGACGCTGGCAGCCCTTATTTGCAGAACCCAGTCAGATCAGTCAGTATTCAACATTTCTGAAAGTACATTTGTTACCTGCATAACATATTCCATTATTACTTCCATTTGTCTGTTTTTCAGCGCCAAAGTTTAAAAGCATAGCTACCAATTAGACTTAGGCAGGAGCACATTTAATTACCTGCTGAGCTACCAGAAATACCTAGGACACTATTTTCTCTTATATTAGCGTATTGTTCACCACATACTCCACTAAGACCGTCTTCAGAATTTCCTTCTTACAAAATAAATGAAGAAACACAACACCCCAAGACAAGAAAGGTTTGAATTCTGTTTCAAGTGAAGATGTATGCAAAAAAGGCAACAATTTAATGAATGGAAGCTTAAAAAAAATTCCCACTTCTTCAAAACTTATTTTTGCTGAAGGGTACAGGTATGATTACAGATGAACACTCTATTAACATGTACCTCATCTGAACTTAACGTAAAGTATCCAGCATAAGGAAGAACAGAATCCATTTACTGTCTAGTTTGTTAGCTTTGCAAAGCTAAGCAGTACAATTCCATTTTCAATATGAAAGTCAGCAGATCTGACACTGAGTTAACACAAGCAGCAAATCTATTGAGTAATATGTGCAGTTTTCACATACACACTTTGAAATTGAACCCTGTTGTTTTTTAACCAGATTTTCATTTTAATGAGTTTTAAAAGTGGTATAGTTTTATCTGCAGTTAGACAAAGTATCTGTCATTTCATTTACCACTGCTCTTGAAAGGTCATGTCCTGTAAAAACAGGGATCTGATGCAGAATGACAGAGAGGTCAGGGTGTTAACTTTGGACTTGGTACCTGAGTCCAGATCTGTATTTTACCAGAGATGACTTGTGCAAACTTTGCAAAATGACAGTCTGCCTATGCCTCAGTTCATGGCCTACAAAATGCAGTCCAAACTCATCCAAGGAGTGTCACTGTAACTGGATTAAAAATTAAGAATAGAAAAGGTCAAAGTGCAGGTTTTCTAGTCCAAAACCAAGTTTTCTGCCTTGGAACCAGAGACTCTGGGTGTCATCTGGAAGCTGCTAGACTTCAAGCTCTGTGGGCAGGAACTTGGAAGATCCCCCAGGGCTTGCAGGACTATAAAATGCCTTACTTTGCAGGAGGGAGCCTTGCAGCCTGGAGCTCTGAGCACTCTGGCTAACACACAGGCTCCCAGGGCTTTCTGAAACAGCATCAGGACAAAGCAGTTCTCAACCCTGGCAGTATCCGGATACCACCCACATTGTGAAACAGCCATCAGGCTCCAGATCCTGAAGCACAGTTATCTTCAGCCGCCTATAGGGAGCCCAGGCAGAAATCCAGTGAGGACCCATTCTTTCCTGAAAGCTCCCTGAGGATGACTATGTTTTGTATAAATCTTTGTGGAAAGTCTTTTTAGTAAGAAAATCTCTGACCAGCTCTCAGAAATTACAGCAAAGCTTCCCCAATATAAACTGAGAAGAGTATCTATGTTCAAATATTTAATGGGTCAAGCAGGAGAGACAGAAAGACCCGCTGTCTTGTTAAGATTTCAAAAGGATTGTAAGCATGTGCTTACTGCTGCCACGGCCCAAACAGTTAATGTGCAGGACACAGGCTGCGTGACTCGGAACATTCCCATTTCCCAATCCAAGTTCCATGAAATAGTTCCATAATATTTTATCATATATCACTTCTATAGTCAGGTACTGCTATCCAAAACAAGAAGTTATTGCCTTCCTTGAACTTAGTTAAGCAATCCTTCTACAATAAACCCACAAAAAAAACCTTTTGCAACAATGCAAAGGGCAAAGACCTAACGTGTCACATGTATGTATTTAGTTTACTTTTAGAACTGAAACTGAGAAAGACCTTATAGCCATGTTCTCCTTTATCTTCCCTTTAGCTGGGAGGAGGAGAAGTAATAGTACTAGCACTGGACCCAAGCCAGAATATCTCAGACAGACTGTAACACTTCCAGCATCCAGTACAACTTGGGGATCAAGTACTATCAAATACCAGAAAAGTTACTATACACTAGGCAGTGAAAAGCCAGAGAATGCAATTACAGGAAGCAGTACTCCTTTTCTTACTACTTGTACTTCAAAATTCTCGTGAAAAGTAATTTAATGGTAGACATTCTCAAGAGAACAAAGGCAAGAGAACAGTCCTTGGAGAAGAATAAATTGGGATAAAAAAATAATCTAAGTTCTTAAAATAAAATCTCTCATGCTGGCAGACCAGTTTCTCTTTTCAGACAAATCTAGTTACAATCTGCTACATGCTACAGTATTACATTTAAATTGAATGTATTTCCCTACATTTATTTATTATTTTAACAAGAGGGATGTTGACACGATGTAATACACATACTAGTTAAGAGTGTGAAATGGCTCTTCCTCAAATCTTTCATTAAATTAACCAAATCATAACAAGAGTGGCATCAGGCTCTCAAGGAACTGCCTCTGGCTTCCTGATCAAAGGATGTATTAAAGTCCAACAATAGAGCATCTTTCCCTCCAGTAGTGCTCCAAAAATAAATGCATTAGATCATAAAAAAACCTCAACAAACCACCACATATATGTATCTCAATGGTAGTGGCACAACTATATGCACCAGTCTGTTCAATTCTGATTGACAGCACAAACCAGTTTACTGCTTAACTGTAGGCCAAGAACCAGTTTGTTAACACATATATACAAAATGCTGAACTTCTTAAACCAGGATATTACAAACGGCCTCAAGACAGATAAATCTGGACTTACTCATTCACACAAGCATGCTTTTTAACTCTTTTCCCAGCTCTAATGTATGACAAACCCTCCAGGATTAACACTGTTAGACTTCACATTAGCATGTCTCTTCCAAATCAGATTAATATACTCACTGCTGTTACTGCCGCTCTGTAACTTCAGCTTGCTTTTTTCTTTGGCGCTCCTGCTAAGGACACCATTCGGTTTTACTTCTTCCTCTGTATCACCTTTTTTTTTCTGCAGATCATTTTGTTTCTTTTTGTAAGTTGGCTTGGGCTGCCGTTTAGTCCTCTGCTCTGACTTGCTCTCACTTTCATCAGAGTCTCCGCTTTCAGAGCCAGACTCGTAAGTTCGTTTTGCTTTTCTCCTAGGGTGCTTATCTTCCTTAGCAAACTTGTCTGCCAAGATTTTGCTATCTATGTTATTTTGCAAATCATTTGATGTAGAAGCTATTAAATTGACAGTACACGGCTTAATAATTTCTGAAACACTGTTCCCTGAATTCTCTTTTTTATTAGTGTTTTTATCTTCCTCAGAATGCCTTGTTAGCCAAGCCTTTTTCAGTTTAGTGTGGTAGTTTGGCTGACTCGTCTGGGAAGTCTGCCCACTGCCTACAGAGTTCGCTTTGTTTATTGTATTACAGACGACAGCACTGTCTAGGGAGAGAGAGGTTGAAAATGTCTGATTTTTCACAGAGTTGGACTCAGTCTCACTGGTGTTACTACTTTTAAACTGAGCTGCAGCCAACGCTGCCTTGTGCTTTTTCAAATGAACAAAGTCGGTGGAGGTGGAGAATCCTGAGCTGGGTTGAGCAGCGCTGCCTGTCTTGCCAGCAGTGGGTGTAACCAGAGGTGGAGTGCTGACCTTGCATTCCTGGGTCTGTGCCACTGCCTGACCTGCTGTTCTTGAGGCAGTACACTCCAGCGGTGCACAGGCCAAAACTGCATTCGATAAGGAGTAAGTCACTTCTGAACTACCCCAGCTTGACACGCTGGTAGTTGTTGCTGCTGATGCGGTGACATCCGTTTTGGTACTGCAGATCATAGTTGTGGTAGCGGTGACAGCATGAGGAATGCTGCCTTGCGAGACAACTGGAAATTTCTTTTCATACTGTGTGCGAGCACCGTCTGAGTTCATATTTGGCAGAATTATTCTTCCAGTCTCCCCGGCTTCCGCTGTTTTCAGGCAATCTGCTTGATTTGTCACAGCTGAAGATCTCTCACTAACTCGATCTTTGGAAGCAGACTGCATTACTGGTACGCTCTCATATTTTGCACTAGAAGGAGGACGCACAATAACAGATGCTGTAGCGGACTGTGACTTTCCACTCATTCTTTCAACAGGCCATTCTACTTTTTCATTCTTTGGGGCGTTACTTGACTTCCATATTTCTGACAAATTCTGTTCAGAAGTGCCCTTGTAAACAGTCTGAGCTTCCTTAGGCTCAGGTACTAAAGTTGGTGGTTTCTGCAACTCCTGTATTTTGCTACCACCAGCATTAACAGGTTGAACAGGGGTTAGGGTTGGAGGTGAAAGACTGCTATAGCTGCTTTCCTTCTTCTCCGGGTTCTGATGCACAGGTGGGTGAAACACAGGGGCTCTATGCAAGGCAGGCATACTCCGGAGTGTATTTGAAGAACAGACTGACAACTGAGTAGGGCTCCTGCTGTCACTTCTGAAAGAACTTATAGAGTGAGACTGCACTGACTGTGAAAGCTGCTCGGGTATCTTGCTTGCAGAGCCTTCACTCTCTGGTTGGTGCTTAATTAAAGGTGGGGGTTTTGAAAGAGAAGAAATGTAAGAGGGGAGAGTCTGGGGACTAGCTGCTGTTGAAGGACAATTACTCTGCTTATCAACATATGTACTCAAAACTTCCTTTGATGGGTAGGATCTTGGCGGTTCATTTACAACACTGTTAGACAAGGTGGTGAAATAGTTACTCTGTGGCAAACTCTGTGGAACTGAATGCTTCATTTTGTACAGTTCTGACACAGAGCGTTCAGTATCCTTGTCATATTTTACTGAATGGCTTTTGGGACTTGACGACAAAGACGTTACCCTGGAGTAGTTCTCTCTCTCTCCCTCAAGTGCTTTTATTTTAGCTGTAAAAGGAGCAACTTCAATACTTTCTTGTAGTATCCTTCTGTGTTCTTCTTTGTATTTGCTCAGTCGCTCCCCAGTCTCTTGTGGTGGCCTTGGCAGCTGGTTCAACACTGGATCTGCAAAATGCCTGTGCACATGACTATCCTTTGCTGTCTGTGTTCTGCTTTGTTCTAACTCTGTTTTTACTGGTGCAGTTGTAACAGAACGTAATGGTTCAATAAATGCTTTCCTCTCCAGTTCTCTGTTTTAAAAAGGTTAAGCAGACACAGGTTAGTCTGAATGCAGTGCAACGTGCTGAACAAAGACATTTTCTTCCCATGCTCTGAACAAAGTTATCTATTAACACAAAATAAACTTTTCCTTATACTAGGTACAATTTTCAAGTCTTCAGATGAGTCATGAACTCAAGTACCATTCTAAGTCAACAGGGCAGTCTGTTTTGCAGCACACTGAGAAGCTATCAGTCACCCACAAATAAACTAAGGGGCAGCTAGAAGACAACATCAGCTGCTGAAACATACCCTCTCACAAAGAACTGAATAGCAAACTTACTCTTTGTGATGCTCTACGATACTTTTGGACAATGGTGGGCTGGAATGCGCTGTCAGTTTGAGAGGCCGAAGGGGATCTGCACTGGACGGTCGCACAGGAATGTGACTCAGTAAACCAAGGCTGTCAGCTGAGGTCACTGGGGTGGGCTGGTGTAACCACGGGCTGGGAGAACTCTGTTAACACCAACCAAACAAAAAAAACCTAGAATCAGATTTCAAAATAATCATGGGACCACAAGAGTTACTGTATTGAGTCCTACCAATGATCACAGGGAAGTAATGTATTTCAGCATCGAATCATACACGATAAATAAAATTTAACATTTTAAGTCACTTTTTGATCAACTGGAACATCTGACTATACTTCTGCTGGACTTGTGATACAGAAAATAGTTAACACATTTCAGAAGTATTCTTAGAACTGTTTCAGCATTCAGCACGAATAGTTCATTCTCGAATGGCATCTCAAGCCCATCAAAATTAGAAAACCAGTGGTAGTCAGATGGCACTTGACTTCAGTTACTAGCAAACAGATCATTAGCTCTTCAGTGAATTGCAAGAAGTACTTCTTTCAAAAGACAAACATGGTTTTGTAGTATTTCTGGAAAACAATTTCATCTCCAGCTTTATAACAAATCTCAATGACACGGGACAGAACTACCTCTTCCCTGGATGATTCCTCTCCTCCCCCCAAACAAATGATTTAAGAATAATAATCCTAATTAATCTGCTTTACTTTGCAGGCATTTTTATTTGGCATAATTTCAGTAGCAGCACACTATTAAAACCACAAACGTACATGCCTGCCATACTTTGCAGCACTGCAAACACACAGTACACAATTTTCTGCTGTGTACCTAAATACTCAAAAGGTGGGCAATACTGACCTCCTCCTTTACACACACTATGATAGTTTTAATTTATGAAACTTTTGTAATTGACAACTTGGGTAGGTTTCTATTTCTCTATCTGCTCAGAAACTTGTGTAACGACTCTGCAGAAAAGATAAGAGCAGCTTTTTGTATTTCCCCTCTTTCCCTCTCCCCTCTCGAGACCTGCTCACAAGAAACATGCACAGAGGAGTGGAGAGGCAAGGTACCCTTTTGGAGTGGTACTCAAATGCTAAGGACAAGCCAAGAAGGGGCTGGGACAAGAGCGGAGCTCTCATGCATTGCAAAGTGCTGTTCCACCCCTATCTCCTGGCACTGCCCAGAACTTCTTTCCCTCCTCTGCTCCCCACAAGTCCATCCCTCTCCTCCTCAGACTTGATGACTCCCAGTTGAGTGCTGCTCCAGCAGAAGGGAGCCAAGAGCTCTCATGACACACGCACACAACACAGAATAGATATGCAGGTGCTACAACTTTTGAAGTTCTGATTTCTGTACTTCTGAATATTCAAAGCAACCGCCTGCGTTTGCACTGGCAGTTTTAGTGCACATGTTTCCTAGGCCAGGAGTTCCCACGCTGCAGTGAGTTCCCACGAACAGCCTGTAAGCTGTATTAAAGTATTATGCAAAAAAGGCCCATCACCTTCTCCCTAGAGGAGCTGGGGAACAACTGCTCGAGCTCCAAGCACTGCCCAAACAGCTTGTGACCCCACTTGCAACCATCTATGGCCCAGCCCAAAGACTGGAGCTGCCACAGCCACCTGCGGATGGGAGGAAAAGGTGGGCTTGGGGGCATGCTTCCTTCAGCACACAGACATGGTTCAGCCCCGAGCCGAGGGTGGCTGCTACTGCTGTTGCAGCTAAAGCACATATCCCTTTCTGCAGTTGTGGCATCCATGCAAAACAACTTTGGAAACGCCCATTATGGGTTTTTAAGACATATTTAAAAAAGGCCTTCAGTGCGAAAGCCAGAAGACAAGCCACCACAAGACAACTGCCACATATCAACATAATTAAAAAGCTACATACTTCGGTATGCAGGGCTGCATACTTCAGGCAGCCAAAGTGAAAACAGTCTATCCTAACTTCTTTAAAATGGACTTCAGCATGGGGTAGAGCAGGCAGCAGCATGAAAAGATAAATCCACCTATAGTTTTCTCTTAGGCTTTTCTTCCCTGCTGCATTTGACTTTATCACATTTTAGATCAAACTGACTTCATATTACAAGGCCAACTCAAACTGACTGTTTGGGAAAGACTTAGCCACAACGGTTTGGCTTTTCTAAAGAACGAGGCTGGGGAAGAATAGCTTTCCTCATGATGAAAAAGAAAGAAACTTTATAACCATTCAGGAACTTCAAGCTTTGACACAAAGGCTTACAATCTGGCAGAAGGACAACTGTCAGCGACATGCCTTTTGTGGTCCTGTGAGAATCTGCCCAAATTAGGCCAAGTTGTAAGCCTCTGAAGATCAGTATGCACATGCTCAGTGGAGGTTTGGTTGATGCTGGCAGTAAAGCCCTCCAAAGTTTCTGTCTGCAACCACAGATGCTTCATCTTAACACTGTTTCTCTAAGGTGCCTGCAATGATTATACCATATCCCAAGCCTCCAGGAGCTAGGAAAGTTTTTCTGTAAGGCCGTATCTGCCTGCTGAACACCACTCTACTGCCACATTGGGCACGAGGCTGAAAAATATAAACCATTTCTTTTGAGACTTGAGTGGTTATACCCAGCATAGAGACAGAGGAATCACCCTGACTTCAATACAGAAGAGTAGAAAGCAGGCAGGAATGTGTGTCAAGAACAACAGAAGAGGAGAAAAAAATATGCTAAGAGAGGGTACACAGGTAAGTGTAAAGACAAGAGAAATGGGTGTAACAGCGCAAGAAAGATTTATGAATGCTAGTATTTCTCTTCAGAACTTCCCACTGTATTTAGTACTTTTTCCATCTCAGCCTTTCTCCATTATTTAGTGAGCATACACAAAACTTCACTATGAAGATGACTGTTCTACCCATCCTAGTATTTAACTTACACAATGACTTTCATAGTTTGACATAGCAAATATTTACCCTGTGGACTTGAGGTCTCAAACCAGCTGGCTGACCTCGCCTGGTCATAAACTAAAACCAAATATTTTGTTTTTCTTTAAAACACTTAGGAAATTAATCTCTGGAAGAACTCCCTACTCACGTCTCATGTCTACTGCGAGACAGTAGTTACTAGCGGATTTCCATTCCTAGTCCTCTGACTACTTAAAAAACCCACCATCACCGTGCACTCAGCGTGACACGAACTATCGAAGCTGTACCTAGAAAACCACTGTAGGAAGACATCAGCCCCAGTAAATTATGTCATTAAGAAACAAGCTCAACTTACCCTTCTCAAGGAAGCCTCTGCGTTAACAGGAGTTTCTGGGTGGACCCACTTGGAGGAGGGCAGACCAAGTCCTGAGTAAGCATGTGTTCCATTTGGATACTGCCAAATAATTGGATAAAGCCCTAGCTGATTATAGGAAGCAGAAGGATGAGCTTGTCCAAGAAGATGTGGAGACTGGTGTTGTAACATCTGTTGCTGCTGCTGGTGTGCTAATGCCAAATGGCTTAAGCTGCTAGCATGAGCAGTCTCTAGTCGTGGATGGCCACCCAGCAAGGAGGCAGCAGGCACTCCAGGTAACACTGCAGGAAGTAGATGAGGGTGATGAACAGAATGGTGAGATGCAGTACTAAGGGGGTGAGTGTTAATAGCGGACAAGGGAGCCTGAGCTGAAGACCCAGGTAGCAGATGGGATGAACCAGTTAATGCAGGATGATGAGCATTTGGATTTAAACAGGTTCGGTGGGATGAGGAATGCAGAGGATAATTATGCTGATGCAAATAAGGTGAAATGTGATTAGTTCCTGTTTCTTGTCCAATCAGAGTGGGGTCCCTATACACTGTGAAATGTTCATTCTTGTCAATGATAAGAGGACTTTTAGTAGCTTCTAGAGCACTAACTCTAGCTGGAACTGGATGAAAACTAGACCTAGGCAAATCATGATCAGTTTTACTGGCTGACCTTGTTAATCCAGTAGCATGGCTGTTTTGGGAACTAACCTTAGACTTCACAGTATCAGAAGACTGGGTGAATTTAGGCTTAACATCAGGAGACTTTGTTTTAGGATGATCAACTGAAGCACTAGGTTTTGACTTCACAGAATCAGGGACTGGATTTTGCTTATGCAGTTTACTCTCTTCTGCTAGAGAAGCTACATTTAACGAAGACATAAACGAGCCATATTGCGCTTTTTCTTTTTCAGGATTTAAGTGTTCGTTTACTGATAACGTTTTTACAACCCCAGGTTGTATCAAATCCGTTTTAACAACACTGTTAGCCCAACTTTGATTAGCTTCCTGTTTTCTTGCTTCAAGGAAATTTGCATTTGCAAACTGTTGTTTTAAATCGCTGCTGTGAGATTCTGTTTTCTGAACTGTTTGCACACCAAAGGTACTTGCAGCATCATCCTGGTTCTCCTTTTCAGAGCTGTTTTTATTAGTAGCATCAACACCACATTTTGGAGTAGGAGGCCTGGGTAAAAACTGCTCATTCTTAAATTCCGCTGTGTGATGTTTTTCAGCATTGCACTCCTGAACATGTGGATCCCTGGCATTCTGCTCATAAGGTGCTGGCTGCTCTACTGCATGGAGTGAAGATTTTTCTTGCTGATCTAAGATGGATGACTTCAGTCTTTCTGTCTCTTCATGGTTTTTATCCTCCTGTATTTCATCCCATGGAGACCGCCTATCCATTAGTGTCTGTTCTACCCCCTCAATAGTTTGGGATTTTCCTTCCTCTCCATTTATCTTTGACGTGTTCTTGCTTTTTAACTCATTTTCTGAATTCTGCTCTGAGGACGAATCTGTTAATCTTTTATTTGAAATTTCTGAGTCACTGCTCTCAGAGTAATCCGAGATATTGTCTGTCCTCAGTCTCTTCATATTTAGTTTTTTTTCATCCTCTTCAGGTTTTCTTCTTTTACTAAGGAAGTGTTTATTTTTGGTTTTGGGGTTTTCTGTAAAAGATAAAAACATGTCTATCACAGTTTCAGTTTAATATGGTTTTAAGAAGCTCTCCCTCCCTTTCCAATAACTGCTTTTACCTCCTCGACCTATATAATCATATCTATCTTCTTTCATCTTCTCTTCATCAGGCATGCTGCTATCAGAGCCTTTTCTCTTATTTGGCCGAGTATTCCTCTGTGGCTGGTGCTGGTGAGAATTCTGTTTTGGCGCTGCAGTTTGGGAATTCATTGCTGGTCTGGGACTATTTGCTTGTGCACGTGTATAATGACCCTAAAAATAATTCTGTGATTAATGGACTTAATGCAATTTTAATTAGCAACTTTTAACATGTATTTTTAGTATCTGCAATACACAAAAATACTTAGGTAAAAAGATAAATGTATCTACGTGGACTGTGTTGCTGTTCTGGTTGGAACGAGACCGTCGGCGTGAAGTGATGCCAATATTTTCACCTTTCAACAAAGAGTGAACAACATCATCTAGAAAGGTCATCTGAACCATAGACGGATCAACATTCTGAGGTTCTAACACCTGGTTTAATAAAAAATAAAATAAAAGGATAGTAAATCAGCAGATGTGCAGACACTGCCCAATCTCTCTTTTCTGTATCAGTGTTCACCAGTCTATTTTGTGTGCTAAAGACTAATCAGAGAAAAGCCCATTTAATCCTGACAAGCAGAACCGACATACAACTCGCAGCAAAGGCTGGGAATAGAGTAAAACCAAAGGTAACATAACTAAAAAATTCATTGTTTTTTCCCCCCCTCAGAAAAAGCACCCCACCACCACTTCTTCCCCCCTTCACTGACCTGCAGATTTGAAATTAAGACACTGAACTTGAGTAACCCTTAAGCAGCAATTATAATATTCAAATATTTTATAAAATTAATATACAATATAGTGTATATGCATATATATATATAAAAAAAAATACTGCAGAAGCACACTAAAGTAATGCTTCCAGCAGAAGAAAAAGTGCTGAAAGAAAGGAAAGAAAGGAACCAAAATGAACGGAAAGAAGAACTCTAAGTCTGGCAGAGTGTTAACCAGTGAGGGATATTTCAGAAAAACGGAAATGCCAACTGGAACTTCGATCAATGTGTCACTAAGTGAAAAAAAATAGTATTTGGGGAAAATGAATTACAGCAAATTATGGGAAAGAATGTACGAGCATTAGACTAGTCTTAAATTTTTGTTGTCACACGTGATTTTGGCAGTTACTTTAAAGCAGATGGGTCATTTGCTATATTAACATTGAGTCATTACTCTGGTCCTCTGAAACAGAATTCATTTCTGCCACTAAAAATACCACTATTAATTAATTTTGTAACAGCAACTTTAGAAACACAACTAAAACCCACTACAGTAAATTAGGGTTACAATAAATGCTTAATTTAATAAATTGCAGACAAGTGGGTATTTCAGTTGCTTGAAAGAAGTAATTGCTACTGCAGCGCTAGAAGACTTCAGCATTGAAAAAAGAAATTCTCAACAGAGCTGACAGGGAAGACCAGCTCTTAAATCTAGACCACTTCACTTCAAACACTTCACTAGTCTAATATCAACAACAGAGAAAAGCAACACTGTAGGACTGGTATTAATCACATCATTGCACAAACATGGTACTTCAGGATGGTTTTAACTGCTAGCCCAATGCAACGTCATGCTGTAGTTTCAGCTCAGTAATAGACTCATCCTGCTGGAACTGAACAACTCAGAGGATTTCAGAGTACCACAAAACCATACTGAGAACTCACAACATGTAGCGTACTTGAAGCTTGTTTTCCAAGTTATCACATACCAAACTCACCTGGTCATTCATAACAACCATAGTGCGGGTGAAGAGATCATGATGAGTAATGATACCAGTAAACCACTGGGTGGCAGAATCCTGTCTGTACACTCTCACCCTATAACCATTTAAGGAGTATGGACCTTTAGAAGGGGAAGAAATAAAAAAGCCATTGAGGAATTCAGATTTTTTTTTTTTTTTTTTAGAAAGTACAAATGGATTTTCCTGAGTTTTGATTCATAGCAAACACAGCGTGCATGGCACAGGCAGCAAACTACAGGTAATTCTGGCACAGGTCTGCCTTTGGATTTTACTTATATTCAGGAAGACATTTTGAAAAGCAAATGATACATTTATGTATGCTTTAAGGTCAATTCTGCTAATGTTTTCAACACAGTTTTCTTATCCAGCTAAATCTTTCTGCAACCATGATGACAAATGACAGGAAAAGTCCCACCTACTAACAGCAACCATAGAAAAGTAATCTGAAAGGCTAGACTGTGGCAGTAGCAGGCTATACACAGGCTATTTAACAGACTAGTCACATGCCCAGATGCTTTGCTGGAAAGAAGATTTACATATCTTGTTGGTTAGGCTCTGCATCTGCCAAGTCTTTCCCATATGTGACCACAGAGTTTCTCTCCATTACAGCAGTCAGAAAGGCCGTGGAGTGATCCTATCCCTGCTTTGGCCACACAGAACACTCAAAACCACACACACTATGAAGACTTCAGTTCCCCTTTTCAGATACATCAACTCCAAATAAATCCCATACACTGACCCTTTGCAAAGATCAGTTTAATTTACCTCCAAAAGCCCATGAAAGTGGGGACATACGTATATACTATATTATAAAGAAGTTATTTAATAGTTGGTCTGAAGACCCTGAAATTCAGATCCAACAATTTTACTCATCATGTTCAGTGTATCACTTGATCACCAGAGCCCTACAATTCATCACACTTAAGCATTTGTATAGCATTTGGTATGACCAAGCAGCAATGCTACCAAGATCAGTTCCAACTGTGTGGGTTTCACTACTTCCGCAATCAAACCCCAGGTCAGGTACGCAGGAACAGAAGCAAAACCAGTCAGTGATAACCTACAAAAAAGCCTAACTTAAATGACTTAAAAGGGCTTAGTTGCTCAACTGCACAGACAAGGACAGAATTCCTCTGTCTTTCCTAAAGACTATTTTTTCCAAC
Organism: Ara ararauna; assembly: GCA_028858755.1. NCBI lineage: Eukaryota > Metazoa > Chordata > Aves > Psittaciformes > Psittacidae > Ara > Ara ararauna. Next base: position 41,674,653 of record CM054381.1, read on the forward strand.
CCCTCTGCCCAGTACGTTGAACAACCTCAAACATCTGCAGCAAACACGCCAGGGACCTCACAGGTAACACCTTTCTCTAGTAAAATATTCATCTTCACATGACTACATGACTGGGTCCATTATACTGCCTGCACGAGAAAGCGTGTGATAATAATGACTGTTATAAATGTCAATATTTGAGAAATCAAGAGAAGTGTAAAAGTGGTAATGATTTAGCTGTTTCCCACTGGTCTTAGGGTTTAATTCTGGAACTTTAGCATGGCCTTTTGAACTACTTTTTGCATGTCATTATCTAGATTTTGGAACAGCTGGGCACAGAAACAACATGCAGCGGCACCCTTCTTTCACCCACATCCACATCATTCACTACTGAATTGAAACCTTGAGACCTGCTGAACTGTGTAAGCTATTGGCATTAACTCATCCCCAGAGCACGTTTCCAGCTGCACAGACAAGGGTCAGAAATGTGCCAGCACAGGCACTGCTAATCACCAATACGTACAAGCAGAAAAAGAGGAACAATCTACAAGTTTATGTCTCACATTCCTAATCTTGGGCCAGACGGGGTTCCCATGGGGGCAGATTTCCTGATGGCTTCTCTCCAACCCTTACTCCACATGCCCCCCCACAAAACGCCTCCAGCTCAGCTCCCACACTTTTGGCCTCCTGACCCAATCGCATTCTCCATGTCTCAAACTTTTCATGGCTGTCCCAAAGCTCCACCTTATTCAGACAGCCTCACAGAATTCTGCCTGTGCCTCTTCATGCAAATTTCCCATTCCTATTTTCCTATCCCAGCTCCTCCTCTCTTGCACCCTACTGTTAACTACACAATGATTTCCAGTCTCTTGCATAACCAGGACCAGCCTCTCCTCAGCTTCTTGTCTCATTTTAGCATTTACAATTCCAGGCCACTGTCTTCCAAGTCCTTTCCCAGTCTTCTCAGCTTGCAAGTTCCATCCTTCCTTCTTCATCAGCTTCCAGCTTTTCTTACTCTCCTGCACTGATCCAGTGCCAACTTCTTTCCTCTTACTCCTTGTTCTAATCTGGGTCTGCCCTCCATCCCAGCTGTTATCCTATCTATTTTCATGAGAGACTTTATCTACCTTTAAAAGCAGTTGTGATTTTTTTTTTCTTACATGCTGCTGGGATGTCAGAAAGAAGGCGAAAAATTAAACTGTGGTCGTACAACACAGGACAGTTCAGGTCCAGCCCAGCCCAGCCACAAGCAGCCATTACAGGAAACGCCTGGCTTTGTCCCCAGTCCCTGGGTGAATCACGCTCAGCTACACATTGTTGAAACAGCCTGGGCAGTACTATGAGGAAATATCTTCAGGGCTGAAGCACACTCAGTGTTTCAAGAGGATTATTATGCACGCAGCCTCAGAGATTGTAGTGATAATAAATCTAACAGGAAGAAAAAAAAGTCAAAGATTTTAATTGTTAAAAATTAAAGACACCTTACTATGTTCCTTGAACTGGTTTTATTTGTCCGAAAAGCTTTCACCTTGGCCAAGTTTGGGAGGAGTTTGTTTTCTTAAAACAAGGAATAAACTACTTCCCTGCCGAACCAAAAATCTCTACTGAAAAGCATGCTGCTGTGACTGCCGCCCAAAGAAAAGGTCACAAGGGCCAAGTTTTTTCTTTCTTGTAAATTGGACTGGTTTTGATAAAACATCCCCTCCTCTAATTCTTTTCAAATATTTAGAACTAGTGTTAATGCTTGTATCCAACCCTCCTCTTTCGTTTGATAAACTGCTTGTTAACTTTTTTGCACAAGGTAGAAAATATGAAGATATGAGATGAAGGCTGCAGTATCCCAGACAACAAGGAAAAGGCTGGATCCTAAAAATGCTGTAGAGGATGAAGTAAGAGAATATAGTAACAACCTTAACAGATGCGTCTAGACATGGTACAACTGAAAATGTTGCTTTAATTGCAAGGAACTGGAAAATTATAATAACGGGGAAGGTGAAGAAAACCAGAGAAGGTGAGGGAGAAGGAAAGGATAACATCACTAGATTACAGCAGCTAGCACTGCTAGAAGGCTGTCTGTAAGCCACTGACGGGTTTGTGCCAAACACAAAGTCTCCATGCTGAAGGGCAGATTATGCCCCAGGAGAACATGACAGCAGGCTCTGCTGGCTGACCACCATCCTGTGGGGCTGAGGTGGTGGCAGGCCCCTGCGGTGAAAGATGCATCACTGCCGGAGGAAGCACATCTCTCCTCAGGCCACACTGTCACACAGGTGAGCAAATGGATATGAACTACAGCTTCTCCTTAGACAAGACAGCTAGTCTGCAAAGGAAGTTTGGATTAGATTCATCTCGTCATCTAAAATATTCCTAATTTGTGCACTTCTAAGCATTCAAACATCTGTTTGAGAAATGATGTAGAACCATCTACACAAAGACAAAAATACAGTTCCTGGAATGACACGATGTAAATGAGTTGTGTGGATGATGGCTGGCAGTTTCATTTAGATGACTCTGGGGCTTTGCTCAAGTATTGATTCTGCAACCAGAGTACAAACAGGCTTTTATAATTATCATATTATTGTTACTATAATGAAATACAATAAGCAAGCTGAATTTCAGTTTCCTTTTCATATAGCTCTAATTTGATTTCACATCATCTCTCAGTCCAGTTGATGTAAATTTCATCAACAGACTATTAACTCATGTTGTATCCGAGGATACTGAAATAAATATAAAGTTATTAACACCAACATACCAACTTACGCAATTCCACACATTGCTTTTTTCAGCATCCTTTCTCTGTGGCCCTTAAGAATAATTACATCTAGTCAAATTAGAAACTCCACAGAAGGCAGGTTTTTTACTGTAACTTCAGTATTATACTTACCGTATTCCTTCGGTCTTCTAATCTTAGTTTCATCAAAGAAAACAGACAGCAAGCAAACCTCAGCACCATCCTTAGAATACCGCATTATTTGCTGCTCCCCTCCTAATTTACGGAATGCCTGCTCAAGCATTTTTGTCCTAAAATTGCTTTATTGCTTGCCTGAGGATTTTAACCCAGAGCCACAGAGGATAGTTTCTGCCTTCCTTTGCTAGGAATACCTCTGTAGAGCTGCCTGACGGTTCTGCAGGAAGTTAATGAATATACTGTGAATGCATACAGTACTTCTACTGTCAGCAAGGTTGAGTCAAAATAATTTATTCTAATTCACACTAGTTTTCCTGTAACTTGTCTCTACAGTGTAAAAAATGATGCCTGCATTTGTTGCCACCCTCCAGCATTAGAATCAAGTTACAAAATAGTAACTTATTTGAAAGGCATTTTTCAATCAGGCGGTGAGGGCGTGGGGTAGGGATCTGAAAGTATTATTCATCTGTGACAGAACAAGCACAGACAGATATCTGAGAAGTTATCACACATGATAGTAATGCTAACAGAAAACAGAGCAGTTTTAAACATGCTAAAAGGCGTGCGGTTGCCATTCATACATTTTCACAACAAACTTTATAGAACATCTACTTTCAGACTAATGATATTCAGCTTTTGCTGTAATCACTGAAACATCAAACAAGTTAGGAACAGTGAAGAAGTCACGCACAGCTTCTGACATGATCTCGTTTTCTTGTATTAACAAATACTTCAAAAAAGTAACTTCCAAGTAACAAATATATTCTCCATTATAGCACAAATGCTATGGGACGAATCCCACAGAACTGATGGCCTTAAACTAACTAACACAGTATAAAAATAAGACAATATCCCACATAATTACCTTGCATAAAAATCTCCTGAACCTTTTGCTCCTTTACCCAGGCTTTTACCTCCTCATGTAACTGCGGGTTATCCCTGAGAACTGGGTTTAGACTGTCTACGTCGTCCTAAAGTAGAGATTAAAAAAAGAACCATATGTTATGTTTACTTGTAACATTTCTGTTTAATTTCCTAGATGTATTTTAGAGCACAATATTAAGTAGTTTGGTGCTAATTTTACTGATTGCCTACAAATCCCTGTGCTATTTTTAGAAAAAACTTTGAAGTGTAACATAGTACTAGAAGTTATTTCATGGGAACATGGTATGTCAGCTCCTGTATGTGGCCAGACTTGTAAGCTATTAATAGGATCACATTTTCACAAATACTGTCTTACTAGAAGCTAAAATTGCCCTCCAAAGACTTCAGTGTGTACAGATATGCAGAAAGAATTGCTTAAATAATGGTTAAATTAATCTTAAAAACAAAACCAAAAACCCAAACCAACAAAACTAAAAACCCAAACAAAATCCTGTTTTTCATATCTGTAAAACTTAGTATGGACATATTGCGCATAAACATAGATATAAAACCCACAAAGATAATGCATAAGAGAGCTGTATTTTAAGAGAAACAAATATTCTGAAACACCGCTACTGCTACATTTTCAAAAACGTAGGCCTTCATTAATTAGGCAATTTCAAATAAGACACACACCTTTTTTTCCAGTTCTCCTGGAAAAGATTCTTTTTGACTATTCAAGCAGGACCATCATCTGGGAAATTAAGACATGTTTGGTGGCACTGTCCTTGTAAAGAGGAAAAACTAGGTACAAAATCTGGTTCATATCCTTGAAAGCATGGCTTAAATCATCATTCATCTCTACACTCTTATAACACCTATTTCTCTACTTCAGAGCAAACTTGCTAGTTCTGCTTTTGAGGCTGTAACAGAGAAATAAAGCTGCACCACAGCCTGGCAACAACTTGTGCAGAAGATGGCCTTGGAAATCCATGAGCTGCAGGAACATTCATTTGTACCAAGAGAACTTCAGACAGCTAAAATAATCAGAGTGGTTCTCCATATACAAAATGTAAAATGTTTTATCAGTACTGCAGCTAAGATCAAGCAATTTCTTTCCTTGATCTCCAACAAGTTCCTTGATGTTTCTCAATTATTATGAAGAGCTACACCCACAGAATACAAAGATACAAGCAACACAGCAAATGGTGCATTGCTGGCAGGCTCTCAAGTGACATGAGCAATTTCTCTCTATTCATCTGGACAAGATTATTCCTACTAACCCACTGATCACAGGACATCTATTTCAAATTCAAAATTCACTTCCTGACACTTGAAGATTTGCTGTGCTCCATTATGGAGAATGCATTGATGCTTCAGTTATTAGAGAAAATTGCTCTCTCACCTTATGCTTTTGAAGGCATTATGGCATCAGAATCAAAAGAAATGGTCAACATTATCTTTTTAACACATGCAAAGTACAGCAAAGTAGAAGTAAAGATCAACAAGACCTCTACCACCAGTTAAAACAACAACCATGTAAGTATGTTGGTAGCATTATCAGAGGCACATGAGGGTCAACACTAAAATTTATTCCAAGATGGCAGACTAGCAATGAGGCAATCTAAAAAGGGTTCTATTTTCCTGTGCAAATCTATTTTTGCACTGATCCTACATACAGAACCAACACCACCACTGGAAAGAGAGAATGATTTGCCAAGGGAACCCAAAAGATCCAGGAACTGGAGCTGTGTGATGTTCATTTGTCTGTCCTTCTTTTGCACCCTCTTCCATAGCAGCTGTATGAGATTTCTGCACCAAAAATTTCCCCTCTCAGATCCACAAGTATTAGATCTAAGTAGCAGACTGAAGCACTGCAACACTGGAAGTCTGGCTGACTTAGAAATGCAGTTAACGCGCAGATCTTGTACATTTTGAGTAATTCCTTCAGTCCCACCTAAGAAAATTTGTATTTTAATTTTAAAACTATACATATCAATTAGGCACCATGGAGTCAGACCTGTTACTCTTACTGTTACTCAAAGACAAGCTACAAAAGGCATAAGTGAGATCGAAGATCCAATACGCAAACTGCATGCAGGCATGACCATGATTATGTAGAGGATATCAAAGAGAACCCAGGGTTTTCTAAATAAACACATGAAACAACATTTAACATCAATGAATAAAAAAAAAAAGTATTCTGCTTCTAGACATGAACATGCTATACGTAGCTCAATAGAAATCAGTACAACAAAGCAAAATATAAGTGACAACTGAAGCTCAGTATCAAAGTACCAAAACCACCCACAGGTTCCTGAGCTCTGAGAAACTCTGTTCTTTTGTGTTTATATTACATATATCTATTAAAAAATGTGTGTGCCATGACTGACCTTTTTCCACAATTAATCTTAATTTTGAACATCTAAAATCCAGGAAATTAATTGCATAATGTGCTGAACTATAAAGGTAATAGCCTAAAGCACAATGGTTTAGCACACACCACTAATTTTGGCAAAAACAGGGAGATGGGGTAACAAGCAAGGCTGATGACTCGCAGTCTCTCCCCTGTCTTAGCACTGAAGTCAAACAGATGACTCTGCAACGCCCAGGGCATTTATAGCCTGTGTTTATATTGCTCAAGAAACAACAACTCTGTCTACAGATTTGAACCTTGGCAATTACGCTTTCTCCTTCTCCTTGGTTGAAGAATCAAGACTGGCAGACTAACACACAGAAGAATTAAATGCTCTAGGATTTTTGTCTAGTCTTTTTCTGGTTTGATAGTAGTTTTACTCACAAAAGTAGAGTATGGTACCCTCTCCTAGACTAGTTTTTCCACAAGTCCTGGAATACCACTTCCAGGAAGATGTTAATGCTGGTTTTAAATCCTCACAGAATGCAAATCGGAATGCTAATAAATGGGATTGCAATTTTCTTCTTCAAATTTACTGTAGGAATCTCTTTACATACTTCGTACGGCAGCACCCCTTGCTCCACAAATCACTATATGCAACAGTGGGAAAAAGACAAAACAAACATGGGCTAGAAAGACATTGTCAAGATAATCCTGCCCTTCTGGAAGACAGTCACATGAAATAATGTGACTATCAGAAGCTTTCCAACCAATGTCAAGTTTTTCAGACCCTTGCTCTACTCTTCCTTCTTTACAGACCAAAAGAGGAACTGGAGTCGATTTTCTGTTTAATTATCAAAACAATACTTGAGTCAGCTGCATGTCTCTTTAGGTGGTAATTCCCACCTGCTGGGGACTTACTCAACACCTAGGCATTCCTAAGAAGGATAAAGAATGATTTTTTTTCCCAAAGAATTAAGTGTTTCCAAAGAATTAAGTTTTTATATCTGTTCTTTCTACTGGTGCAAAATGATAGAGCGGGTTGGAAAGTATAGGTCATACCAGCAAGTTAAGATACCAAGCTGCTCTAACAAGGAAGTGGAAATCTTTGTTCAGAGAAGTGTTTTCAGAGAGCTTATCTGGACAAACATAATTTATCATTCAAAGCCACAGGTGAACGAGTGCAGATCACTTATAATGCTTCAAAATTCCTTGGAATTTTACAGACAGTACCCACAGAAAAACATGTCAAAATCCAAATACACACAGAATTTTCCTAGTTAAGCCCCATCCACAAACAAAATACTGTCCAAGATACTAAGAGGCGTTCCTGGATGAGCCAAACCTGCATGTTGCCCAAAGACCATACAAAGAGCCTTCTGAAAGGCTGAAATGACCACAAGCTCCTTTTCCATTTTGGGCAGCTGGGCATGCCTGTGGAGGGAATGCCTGCAGACTTCCACAGCTCTCCACCTTCCTCACAACACTTGAACTAATGAAACAAGTTGTTTCCTCAGTACTTTAAAATACTTCTCCAAGTCATTCTTCACAGACTTGAGAGGCAGCGAGGTTCATTAAATCAAGAGACGAAACCGTGGAACACAGAACTACAACTAAGAAGAGGATTCGAGTAGCCACTCCCACCCCCCATCACACAGACTGCACACTGCTTACAGGAGGGTGTAGAAATTCCAGTCAGCTGTGAACTCTCCATTTTCAGTGAAGAAGAGAACCAACAATATGCATTCCAGGAAAACCGGTCCTGGAAAAAGAGCAGCTTTTGACACTAACAAGGCTTAAATAACAGCCTGGAAGGCCCAGCTTCCACATACCCCATGCCATACATTAGGAACCTGCAAGCATTTAGTTGGTAAAGTGCCTTCCTTGGCCATGGTGCCTCTGCATTTGGCTTCAATGCATCAAGGACATCTTTTTAATATCAGTAGGAACTCATTTCAGCTAGTGTTTTACAGGGAAAGACTAAGTAGATTTTGCAGTCCTTGCAAAGGTCAACACCACATTAGTCCTCACCATCTGTGGCTTAATTAACTATAGCTTCCTCTGGCTGCTTAGAGGTTTTCTGATAATTTAGGACACGAATTAAATGAAAACTAGTACACAAGTGACTTGAGAGTCCTGTTTACAGTATTCACACAGCATGTGCTGCACAGGGAAATGAGTATTTTGTCAGTACTTTAATGGTAAAGCGACCACATTTAAATTCTAACAGTGCAAATGCAGAATTCAGACATCAATGTATCAAAAGAAGAAAACCTTTAGTTTTCTTGTTTCATTAATAACTTGAAATCAGTTTCTACAAAAAAATGAAAGCCCCCTTTTCCCTTTTTTTTTTTTTCCCCACCAAATCATTTTTACAACTGCATGGAACTTCAGCTGCATAGAAATAAAATTTCAAATGCCACTCTAAAAAACAAAGAACAAGGTAAAACAACACACAACAACTGATTGTCACAACAGTCTTCAGAGAATAGTGGCAGAAGAAAGTACTGGTTTTGAAGACTAGACTGCTCAGAATTTACACTAGACCTCTAATGCCATCATTTAGAAGACTATTTACTCACATAAAAAAAAGAAAAATTAAATACCTTACCTGCACCCAGCCTCAAATGCGTAAATGATTTTTACCCCTCGTTGAAAAGGTCAGTATAATTTGCTCCTTAATTTTCATTCCTTGATAACTAACCATCCGTTTCTTTTTTCTCCTCTTTTCTTTTTCACTGATTGTGTTACCTGACGTATCTGATTGTATCACTGATCCGTAATCTCTCTGATTATACCTTTTCAACAAACCTTCAATCTTAATATTGTCCTGCCTGACATGAGATTGAGCGGAGGAAAAAAACCAAAACAACACATGAAACAGGACAGTGACACAAGACATGGACAGGCAGAATACCAAAGATCTTAACAAGATCTATTAATTGGCAGTGTATCTCTGCCATGCTACACCACCTTTTTTTTTTTTCCCCAGTAGCAAAAGATGAGAATCTAACTAAAACACAGAAAAATTGACAGCAACTGACACCCCCAAAAGTATCAACGGGCAGGTGCTGCCAGTGCCACACAGACCACATCAAAACCCTACAGGGAAATTACCAAATTTAGCCGAGGCTAAAATACAGAGATCTTCTATTGGTTCACAGACACGTACACATGCATAAACCACTAATTAACAGCATATTCCTTACTCCTTTCTGACAAGTGAAAGGCTACCCCTGCTGCCACACCACTGCAGCTGGTGGGGCAGGAGGTCAGCGAGGCACGGAGGGCTGCAGGCCAACTCCAAAGAAATGCATAAATAAATACTTTTCCAGAGGGGACTGCTCCAGGCCGAACAGCGACCTGATCCACAGTGTGCCCCTGCAACAACAGCCAGAAACACTGAGGTTACAGAAGGCTAGAAAGTTTTTTGGGAGCTCGTAACTTCCCAGGTTACCTTAAACAGCTTTGTCTGAGCTGAGAGAAGAGGTTTAGGCTTACCAGGAGACGCTAGCGCTTTCTATGTAAACCCAACCCACACTTGACCTATTTTCTGCTGTTCTGAGAGCACAGTCACGATTTACCTCATTCAAACCCGGCAGCTGCTGGGCTACATCTGAACCAGTTAAGTCAAGCTTGAAGGCACAACCCTGACCCCTAAACCAGAAACAACGTTGCGCTGAGGTCAGCCCTGCTCACATGTGCACAGAGGCACGCCACACAGGCAAAAGCAGGGACGGGCAGAGACGCTCTCCCCAGGCGCAGAGGCCAAGCCAGACAACAGGGATAATGAATCCCTTCCCAACAACAGGCTCTTCATGCATTATTCTGACAAGGACAAATGTCTATAGATATTTCGGACCACAAACACTTAAGATTAAGGGTTATTTTCACTGTATGATAGCTCCAGCTGTTGCTGTAAGTAGAAAGGTATAATGACACAGAAAAAAGATGAAGACTAAAAATTTAGTGATTTTCCAGCTGTCAGTAAGCTCAACATCTCTAAGGAAAAGCTATCAACAATTCGTATTTTGTTCCCCACTCTTCCCTATACCTAATACTTCTCACACACTCCTGCTTCCTCATTTCACCTGTTCAAAAACTAAGGAGTTGACACTGATTTTAAAGTTTTAAGTATCATGTTTGAGAATCAGGGGAGCAGGGCTGCATGCACCTTTCCAAGTCATGATTTGGAGCTTGAATAAGCACCCCTGCACTGGTTAGTTCAGTTCTGGAAGAATAACTCACACCCGTAAGAATAGGGCTGTGAGTCATTTCTATTTAAAATACTGAAGGTTATTCTATGGAAAATATATTAAAGTTAGGAACATAAATATATGGGGGGGACGGGGAAGCGAGATCTGTCTTGTAGTCTAATATTCTCCCTGATTTCAAGTCACAGACACAAAACCAAAGCTATTTGCCTTCCTATAAGACTAGCAATGCCTCAGGTGTAATGGGCATGCTGGAAAACTTGGTTTTCACAAGTCACCTCACTATTCCTGTATCCGTAAATAAGAATCTAGAATGGAAAGACAAAAGGGAAACAACATCAGCATACAGAATGAGCATGCAGCAGGTAAGCAAGCAGTCACAAACGGACAAGCAAAACCAACCCTGAGCCAGGCAGACATTGTCACAAAGCAACCTAAAACCTGCTCTGCTGACTTCTGCAATAGTTTTGCATTTGAAAATGGAGATAAAGAAAAAAAAATAGATGACCCTTATACTCATGGGTTACATCACCCTCTCTTCAAGCAGCTGGGACAGTCTGGGTCAGAAAAGCATAATCTCTTGGAGTGCCAAACATATCTTCTAGCATCTGATCTAAAGACTTCTCCAAACAAGCAGCTCCTATGGACAAACCCAGTGGGCTGTCAGTTTCCACTTAAGAGCACATTTGTACTATTTACATTCTCCACATACAAATGAATGAAAGTCAAGTGAATAGCACTGCTCCATGTCCACCTTCTCCTTCATTTTGATGACACAGCCATATATTTGTTTTTCTTCTGTTTTCTACTGAATAACATTTCCTTCCCCTTCCTCACTGCAGGCTCCTTACATTTATCACCACCTTCTCAGCAATATGCAACTTTGTTCTCATTTTGCATTTTGTTTTATCTAGTCCTAGGAGAAACAGGGAGGAGTACAGGCCCTACCCCACTCAGTCAGTAACTTCCAAGTCATGTGGTGATACTGGAAAAAGCCTTTGAGTCACTTACCAAGCAACTCAATGCCACTATGGGAAAAAGAAACCTCAAAGTGCAGACATTTCCTGAAGCAAGCAATTAGCAGAGTGAAGTTGATGCTAACAAGGAGAGTAACTCAGAAGATTTGACAAAAATCTTTTAAACTGAAACCCAGGCACCCTGTGAATTGCGAACAGCTTTCAGAAGGTATCCAACAACTCCCCAGACCACAGCAGCTGAAGGACATGCTGAATGCACGGAGATGTCTAAGCAAAAAAAAGTACATTCTGTTGATTACCAGTTGTCTGAACTACTGTGCTGCTAGAAAGGCAGTCGAATGCCCCCAGAAATCAAGCCAAGAAAGCAGTTCTTGCTCAGACTGATCATTTTACAGAAGACCCATCCTCCTTTCATCAGGGACAGCAGAAATTACTTGCAGCAGCTTCAACTAGCAGAGCTGGAAAGCTGTTTACTGCCACAGCAAAAAAACCCCAAAGACTGGACAGTTCATCTCTTATCTCATGGCAGTCACCTCCATCAAATCTTTTATCAGCTGCATTACTCAGCAACAGTGTTCTTTGACAAGGCTACTGATAACTAAGAGCTTACTGTGTTAAAGAGCAAAGGTCTCTCAATTCAAATTTGCAGAAGAAAACTGCAAACCACTATCCAATACATACATGGCAGACTGACAACAGCTCCTAGAATCAACACCACCTCTTAGAAAGATGCATCACAGCATCTCACTCTTGTGAATGACTCTGCTCTGTAATCTGAACTGCCACCAACTCAGATCACCAAGCAGCCATGGAGCTACCCAGTCCCTTCTGCAAATATCCTCAACCCTCTTTACAAAATAGGAGCTGTGGAAACATAAAACTTTGCAGCTCCTTTGCCCTTATAACTCATAAGGATTACAAGCAGAATACAAATCCTTCCCAACAATAAAAAAATCTTAACCAATTCTTTTGTCAAGAGGAAAGAATACATCATATATCTTCAAAACATTCTTGAAAGCCAGCTTCAGTGGAATTTGGTTCACTTAATTGCTATTACATTAACGTTTTATTTTCAAGTGGTTTTCCAGGGTTTGTTTGAAAACATGTTTCTTAGATTGTTGGCCCACATGCCAATAATATGAAAGTAGTTCAGAGTAAACCATGCTTCTCTCATGGTTTAAACGAGCACCACTGTATTTGCACAAACTTTTCGAAGTTAATTTCTAAATGGTTTTTAAGGCAGCACTGCACAGAAGCAACACATCTGGGTTGGAAAAACAATTAGCACATTTTTCTTGCAGAATTTTCTTCAGAAGAACAAACTTCTCTGCCTCAGGGAGACAGTGAAGAGACCCTCCAACGGTCTGACTACCCATATGACAGTGAGCCCATCACTGTGCAAACGCGGAAATACTGCCTCTTCTCCAAGACAGTATCAAAAGCAACACAGCCATCATTGTGTGCTATTTTTTTTTTTTCCTTCTAAGAGCGCTGTTCTGACCTGCTGGAGCCATTTTAGGAATTTTCCCTATAAATAACAAGAGGTCTGACCAGCTGGGATGTATATCATATTTGGATTAACACCACAGTTCTCAACAACTCCAGAGAAAGCAGTGGCTGTGCTGTCTATAGAACAGATGAATAATGGTCTTGCGAAGATGAAAGATTCACTGCTAATCAGGAAAGAGAGATATTTCAGTTGTTGCTGCAATAAGCTCCTTGGGATAAACTTAGGAAAGTCATTCAGTGTTTAAAATTGACACTATGCTCATCTATTTAGTGGTATTTTTCCATCGATAAATCTACTAGCACATAGAACCAAAAAATTCCTATTGAAAACATAACCCAAGACTGAACTACACCACTTAGAAGGGGGGAAGCCTGAGCGTGTCAAGCACCACACACTAGCCACAAGGTCTTATGCACCCTGAAATCTGACTTTATCTGTTGTATACCAAAGTGGCATAGAGTGGTGAAAAGAAGATAGCAAAAAGGAAGAGAAAATTCACACTGGGTAAATACCCCAGCCTCTATGGCTGAAACATGATTTCTAAACTGTATGCTACAAATTCACAGCTAAAATAATAAAACACAGAATAGTTTGTGATGCACAGAAATTGCTATGCTCCAAACTCACTTGCTCAATAAAAGCACACTAAAATACTACTCCCTGTAATGCTGGCAGACACACACAAACAAGGGGGATACACGGAACAAACAGGAATAGTTTATTTTAATATCATTCAAAAGACAGGAAACATTTGCTAGATTGAAGAGGGGGGCGGATCAGTATTTACAAACAATGGTAGCAGAAAAACCTAAGTATATTTAATTACATAGTATACTGCTAAAAAGAAAGTAAGACTGATCAGGAAATGCACTGTACACCAAGATCTCTACATCAAAACATATACTATGCTTTTTATCAGTAATGTTATTCCAATGCCTAAGAAAGTAAGATTCATACTTCTGATTTTAAAAAATTCAAATTTGGATAAAATTACTTGAGTGTCTCCCCAGATGTTTGGCCTGGAAAAGGAATGCCATATACACACCTGGAACTGCTACAGCTCTCAATCTCTACTCTACAAACTGTAGCTTGCCCCAGTTGGCGGAGCAGTTCTCACTAGGCACTAGACTACAAATTAGTACTTCTATTAGGTGTAATTTCAAAAATGCATTTTGTAGGAATGTTATAGAGTAGCAGCCCTGAACAAAAGAATATTGTATCACATGAAGGAACAAAAGCAAACAAACCCATGAGCATTTCATCAAATAAGCTATTGTGTTTATCACGTCAAGCTAAAGCTTAATTCTGTTAAGAACACATTTCAACGAAACTCAGTTTCCCCCCCTACCTGAAATGCAGGAAGGCCTACTCTTTTCCTGGGTAAGCACTCCCATACAATGACTGTGGAGTTTTACCCTGGATGGGTTTGTTAGTTCAGTAATCCCAAGACTGCTTTCGAGAAATACTAACATACTTCAGTGAAAAGGATTCAATCTTCACCTTCAAAGAAAAAACAAGTTTTGTTCTGTCTGTTCTGTTTTGAATGCCTGACTTCTATCTTATTTAACATTACCCCCTACAGTACAATTGTGGTCAAACCATTTAAATGACCATGATTTTCAAAAAGTTGTAGGAAGAGTAAAGCAAGTTCCTCTACAAGGGTGGAAGGAAACCTGTTGTCCCATGGATTTGACTTACCTCCACTGGACCTCACAACTCATTCGTGTTCTTCCTCATCTACCTTCCCACAGCCCTCTGCAATTCGTACTACCTGGAAGAGCCACATTATTTGTAGCAGCTATGCCACCCGCCTGCTGACTGACGGCTTCCCCTCCATGCTGCCAATTTCCCTAAGGCTTGTCAGATCTGGAAGACCTCCACTCCTGTATCAAACCTTGTTGAGAGATTCAAAAAAGTAACTAAAGCCTTTATTTCTTAAAAAAAAAAAAAAATCAAGGTAGAACAGACAGGTACAATTTTATTCCACTTATTTTGAAAGTAAAGACAAAGTCTTCAGGGAAGCAGCTCTTTTTCAAAGGGAGACACAAATATAGGCTTGGGAGAGACAATGTACACCTCCCTCTGACTTTACAAAAGGAGGGTGCCAATCCCTCCTCCCTCTCTTCATGAGCATTCCGATGAAACTCTTTCTGTCCCACATGTGTAGCTGTGAGCGAGGACTTGTATGAGTCATCTGACCCACTTCTAGCTGGACTCAGCCTTTTGCTTCCCCTCATGCTGGAGCCATACACTTAAACATAGATGTGTCAGTAACAAGCTGTTTAGACCATCACTCTGTATGACACTGCCAGAGAAGCCAGCTGGACTGCTTATGGGTGGTCCAGACACTAGAGACATGGGAAAGAACAGGCAGCTCTTAAGTACAATTTTGAGAAAAGTAAAAGATACAGAAAGTTGTGTGTGCTCCTGTTACCCATGGAGGAAATGAAAGCAGGAAGGGAGCACAAGACAGCCACGGCTGCCAGCTGGCCCTCACCAGGAGCTCCCAAGCTGCTACTGTCAACCTCAAAGGGTGGGACCAACCTAAAAGCTCCTGCCCGCCTAATCACTGGAGGTACAAATTTACAGGAAAAGCAATTTTCAGCTGCAGTTGCTATTTTTAAGCCTTAAGTTTAAAGTAAGAGAAGTCTGAAAGATAAGTGCACGTGACTATGGGGTAGCTCAAAGTACAGGCAGAAAAATATGATTTATCCCTGTTTCAAGATGTATGTAACTATTTTTTATGGGCACATGTCACTACTAGACAAGCCCTGCTACATGATCAGCTTGCTCTTCATGAGCAAACAACTAATGAAACCCAAAAGCATACAGCCCTAAAATGTCCACTTTCTGCCCATAACAAACAGAAAATGAGAGTATCAGAGTTGCACAATTCTCTTTTCTCAATCCTTACTTCATGGTATGTAGAACTTGAATTTCTAACAGATCAAGTGAGATTAGCAGTATTAGATTGTTAATAAGAGTTACCTATTTCCTAATTAGTGAGAAAGTTTATTATTACTATTTTGACAATGTTAAGGTGTGTTAGACATTTGACCTGTCAGATCTCAGGCATGCAATGCACGCTTAGAAACAGAGCAAAGTATACACGCTGCATCTAATACCTCCTACAGGGGATTTCTCAGTGCCCTATCTTTACATCTGCAACCTTCAGCAAAGAGGTAGGCAGACAGACCTTACCATTTTGAAACACTAAGGCAATCAGCCTTGTCTTTAAAAAGTTGTTCCAAAGGAGAATGCGAATACAGAAGAACTGAAACACGGGTTTGGTTCATTCCTAGCAGGGTTGTTGTTTTTGCCTTTTTTTTTTTTTTAAACCCAGTATGCAGGAGGACTTTTTGAAGACTGCAGACACACTTCCACTTTCTTCCTTGAGTGGTCAAATAGCCTCTCTGCAGGAAGTTTTCATGATTTTGAAGGAAAATCTAAATTCTTTGCCCTGTCTCAGCTGTGCACATTTGTTCCAGTGCTGTATGGTCACAAATCCTTTGGAAATGTATTATCACACACATATGAAATAAATGCATGTGTACGTATTAGATTATATACTTGGAAATATATACACATCATGCATCTTGCTCTGCCTGACCCAGACAGCTGAAATTCACTGACTGCTTGAGGAAAGCAGAGTCTTTCCGGGTCTTTCCATAAAGTGGAAATAAATACACTTTCCATAAGAGTATTTTATAATGGAAAATCATAACATAAAACACTTTGTTATTCTTTATTTGCTTGTTCAAAGTATAATGCAGTTGACTTCAGCTGCTTCAGCCAGTAACAGCAGGATCACACATTTCAGTCCAACAGTGCCCATGACTGGTACTGACAACCACCACTCAGACAAAAACATCACACTGATGAGGTCACACGTACCATATGCTGATCTTTAACACTTTACATCCCCATCTATAGTCCTTCAAGTAAACTACAATGCTTTAACAAATTAAAGCATGATCAACTTTGTTGCTGCTTAACTTACTACATGCATCATAACAAACTCAAGAGCTGCCATAATAGTACAAGTAACTTGTTATTACAGAAACCATTTCAGTTCTAATTATTTGAGTTAGGGTCACAGCTGTATTTGTGAAGGCTTACTGTCGTTTTGCTTAAAATATTGTATTAACAGATGTATTTGAAAGTGTGTTCATTTTCAGTCTGTAACAAGAGCCACTATAAACCCCACTACATGTCATTTTTTTACTTACAAAATATGCATAATATATTGTGAACACAAAGTAGAAAAAATATAAGGATTTGATTTACACAACCCATTTCAAGACTACATTTTCTACAGATACTAATCTGACATAGAAAACGCATGTTGTAAATTTTGTCTATCATTTCCTGCAAAGGAACATAACTGTCATTTCACTGCAAAGCAAAGTACTATGGCAAATGTTCCTGCCTCCTTTACCCGCAAGATCCCCTTGTCACCACCATAAAAAGAACTCTATGACTAAATGGTCTGACCATTCCAGATTCATGAATGAGTCACTCCCAGTCACACACAAGTTCCATGTCGAGAATAACACCATTTGTATCCTCTATGAAGCAACAGAGATAAAAGCCACTGGAAACAAGTTGTAGGTTGGTGTTACAGGTACCACACATACAGGATCCAAGGAATTTTTACAGAGGAGGGCAAGATTCAAAGCAGTATACATGTAAGGAAAAGTAAAATCACGTAACATTTATCTGCAAAGACAAAACTTACTGACAAGTGTAATACCTGGTATAGAAAACCTTGTGATGAAAAATGGGAAAAGACATACAGTGCAGCTCCATACCCTACTTTTAATAATGATATTCATCTAGCTCTTGTGAAAGCTGTTCAATTTCTTAACAATTGAAACATGTTTGTTTATGCAAAGAGCAGATATGGCATGGGAATCCATGGTTCAGGATTCTCCATCTAGTCCTGCCAAGGTCTCTACTCTTGTTCTGGAAGAACAACTTCTGGTAATGACAGTAATTTAGTTCTTTGCCTATTCAAACTTTGTTTTTCCTGCCAAGACTAAAAGGATGCCAAGTGTGCTCTTTTCTTTGCCTTGAGCAGCTGTCACCTTTTAATGACAGCACCACCTAATTCATGAAGCCCTTTAGCCCAATAGTTATGTTAAACAGCACTGTGTTTTTGATGAGAACTGATCTGAGCAGAATTCATACCAAATGCTCGTCTGCTGCCCATTACTAGTATTACAAGTATACGCAACAATAGAAAACTTACTCAGTGGTTAAGAATTGTATCTGAAGTGAAATGGAATCTTCCCACACATATTCATCTTTGTTTGTTTTGGCAGAAAGGTACTGGAATTTAAGGCACTAACAGCAAAATGCAGTAAAAAAAGGGTTTAGATCACCATGGTCCATATATAAGGACTTCATATTGAAAATGTGCAGCCATGAGAGCTTACACCAAAAACTAAACATATTTAGAAACACTCAAAGTTAACTCATCTCTGCAAAGAATGGTTCCTTAGTTCTTATGCTCTAAAGCAGGTTAGCTGTATTCCAGACCAAACAAGGGAGCAAAAAGAACTTTTCTCTTTTTAGAAAAGCAGATTTTTGCAGGAAGTTCACAAAAAAATTATCTAGGACCTGTTTTGTTGGCAAAGAAAAGGAAAGCTTTCAAGAAAAAAAAAGGTACATGCAAAAACTACCTTACATTAAGTGAGCGAAGGCTAGGAATATGATTTCCAGCATTAACAAAAAATAACAAGCAAAACAAATGAATGCAGACAATCCTCCCACTTCAGGTATCTTTCATGAGAAAACACTCTTATAATGATCAAGTTAGTATTTCCATTTAAAACACTGCTGGTACATAATTCAGTTAGCATGTTTTAAAAAGTTTCTGTTCTCTTAAGGACATTATCACTCAGTAAAGGTCTTATCTGTACATTAACTTGTAGAACTTTACAATAAGACACTGCTAGCACTGCAAACATGCCTACATGAAGTATTTCTAAAACTTCTTATAATCCTTCAAATAAAGAAATCTTTGCACTATTCATCAGGGAGCTCAGTTTTATTATGTTTCTACATTCAATATGTGTGCAATATCTAGTTAAAACGCAAATTCTGGATGCCTTAGTACTTTAAAGGAGTCTCTGTCAACAACCTCCTCCTCCTAATGATAAAATGAACAGACAATTTAGGTCTCTCTTGTCACCAAACTATTTTTGATACAGAACACTAGCCTCCATCTTAGGCTTTAACAGGTACTTGTTTGGTCCATGAGAGGGGGACACAACCTCACCTCACACAAAGTTGCTCTCAACATGTCGAAAATGAAGCCCAAGAGTTAGGGAGACCAAGCTTGTATCTGGAACTATTTTTCATAAGCTACTGCTTTGTACCAGAATCTCGTCAACACCTCTTTTAAAACTGAAGTGCTAATGCTGTTAAATACGGTATTATTTACCAAGATATTATAAAGCCAGTTGTTCACATGACACATTTTCAAAAATGACACCTTCAGTTTGCAGGCACCTCCCAAATTAAGGTGCTTATATGTCTGAAGCTATGTCAGTAAATACTCCTCGACGTGAAGGGCCTAAAATGCATACAACAGCACAGCTAAGTTACTGCCAGCCAGGCCTGGCAACAGGATTGTTTTACAAAAGGCAGTCCTTCTCATATACTCAATTTGTTTTACTCAGCTCATCTTGCAAGGAACCAAAAGGAGATTGCCAAGAAGAGATTGATTACTGTTACTGGAATGAATGTTATCAGAGACATGATCTTGATAAATTTCAGGCAAAGGACAGACGCTAGTGCAAGTATTTGCTTTTTAAAATGCATCTGGAAGATTGCGGCTGGACTCTGAGGGTGAATTTACACTTCACAGCACAGCTGATTTAAGAGGTCACTGCTGCCAAAGGAGGATATCCCACTCTGCATTGCATCATCCTAACCCCCTCCCTAGAGGAAGCCACAGCACTTGCTGCACCCTGGACTAATCCCCAGCTCAGCTCACTAACATCACAAGCTTTCTCCCACCCCCGTTTTTAAAAAGCAAGGTTGTGCTGGCTTAAAAGGCTGAAAGGCACCTAGTGTGGGGTCCAGTAGTGGGAACTGTCCTTTGTGGCAGAGCCAAGCTGTTCGAGCAGCTCGATTCATTACATGTAACCTCACCCTGACAAAAAGCGTTGAACTCGTTTGGCTTCCCCACCAGAGATATATAAGAGCACCAGCCCTTCCACAAACTGAACCTCCCTCTCCTTTCCCCAGGATTCTCTCTCAGTCGCTTCTCTTTTTCTAGCTCTATATTTGGTATTGGGGAAAAAAACAACATCTTCATGAAGCAGAAGGGAAGAAGGGGTGTCAGGACAAAATTACATAGCATTTATTCAGGGCCATCTGTTATTCCAAGTCTCAAAGTACTATTTCTGTACCACTGCAGCGTACCATCCAAGCCATAAGAAAGAATTTATGGCTATTCAAGTTGAAATCAGTTTCAGCACAAGCTGAAACGTATCAGATGTTTTTTCTAATGTCAGAGAAAAGATTTTTTTAAACCTCCTTCTGAAGAGGTGGGGGAGAGGTGGAATAATCTCTTGTTCTTTAAATACACACACTAATATATTAAAATGTTTCTAATTAATGAAAAAGGCATTAAAATCAAGGCTACTGGAAATTTCAGCATGCTTAGAAACAACAGTAAAAGAAGGCCTTTTTCTTCCTTTGTAAAAATTCACATTTTCTGCTATTCATTCTCAAAAAAAAAAACCCTAGTAAGTCAGATACGACTGTATTACTGCAAAGACCTGGAAACGAAAGCCCAGCTTCAGAAGGGTGGATACTATCTTTCATCTGCTCTACAATTAATGGTACTGCTTAACCTTTAAAAGAGTCAGGTATTTTACTTAGAGGTGGTTCAATAACATCAGTTGCATGGTACTCCTTGACATGATCAGATTCACTAGACTCAGATACAGTATGGGATATAATCTTTCACGAAATGAGCAATAATCTCTGCCAATAATCAGTAGGAAATTATTCCCGTAACAGAATTTGACCACAAAATGCACTTAAAAATAATAAACACATGGATTTTAACTAAGCCAAATATAAAGTACTTATACAGTAATGCATTTCTTACCTGATAGGGCTGAAAGGCACTATCATCAGTTATAAAATCCAGTTGTTTGTCCACAAGGAATTCTACTGCAGTAATTGAATTGTATACACTTTTTCCAACCAATGGCTTGAATGTCTATTAGGAAAAAAAATTAAAATTAACCGATTAAAAAAAAAAAAGCTTAGCACATCAAATCCCAAGGACTAACTGAATACTGATGCAATTATTCCATCAAAACAAGTTAAAACAGAATAAAAATTACTAATTATATAAGAAAGAAGGATTTGGGGTTTTGTCATTTTTCCTTTGTGCCGTTAGTGGAAAACCAACTAGAAAAGGGAACTACACCATATATTTTCCTTTCCCACATTGTGCTTGAGCAAGAGCATTTACCACAGAAGCTCCAAGTACAGGAGCACGATTAGATCTAAACATACAGCTTAGCAGAGAGATCCTCTCTCTCTGCCTGCAGGACTAGCTAGCACAGTGGTAATTACAGTAAGGACGCTGAAGTGGAAGCAGACTGCAGATGTGAAACGCTCCCCCCCTTCCTGTTCTGAAATCGTTCACCTTGCCTGGAGTCACCCGTCTCATTTCCCTGCTCTGACTGCAGCTGCCGCCCCCGCTGCCGCGCCTCCCTGCAGCAACCGGCTGCTCCGGCGCAACCGCTCTGGAGGCAACAGCGCTCGGTCCAGGGGCTTTCGCAGCGAGGCCTGGAGGTTTCCTGCCAACATTCCAGTTGGACAACTGGCCCCTCGCCGCCTCCCCAGCACGTGGAAGGAAGCAGGAAACCTCCTGGCCTCGCTGCAAAAGCCGGGCACAGAGAAAGGGGAGCAGGGAATAACGGGCTCCTCGACACCCTATGCAGGCAGTCTTTGCCCAAACCCTCCTCCCCCCCGCCCAGGCGCTGTGGGATGCGGTAGGAGAGTGGGAAGGGAGCCATGACTTCAGTGGGTTTGCCCCCAGAGGGGACGAGCAGGCGGTCCCCTCCCCTGCTGGCTGGGTTTCCTGTAACAGAAGAGCAAGGAGAACGTGACTGAGTGGGGATGTACCGAGGGGATGAGTCAGGTGAAAAGGAAATCCCAGCGGATGGAGAGGAGAGAAAATGCCGCTCTGAAGACACACAAGAACAGCAAGAGGAAGGCACGGGTGAACAAAAGAAATTACTAGCAGAAAGAACATGCAGGATATAAGGGGAAAACAAACATGGAGGGACAGAAGAAATAGAGGAAAGTTATTCTACAGGACGAAACAAAAACAGTAATGAGGGAAAACAGGAAAGGAGAAAAGCCCTTTGAGATCGATTCTAAATTTAAAACGCAGGAGGAAAAGGCAAAGAGGAGAATTAAAGGGCAGATCAAACCCCATAAAGCGCTGTGCAAATGCTACACTAACACATGTAAGATGCTGCTATTGCCAAAAGGACATCACTGGCTCACATGCAACACCCCACAGCAACAGACCCCAAGGACTTACAAGGAGAGGACAGGATCACCACTACCTGTTTAAAGGTGGGGAAACTGAGGCACAAAGCAATCCCGTAACTTGACAAAAGCCACCTAAGCAGGGTGGCAGCAGCAGTGACCTGCCCCCAGCCAGCCTGCAGGCAGCTTGTCAGAAATGCACTCAAGGTTTTTATCAGACTTCATTGCCTATTTTACAAAGGTGTTGCCTTGCAATTAGGCTAAATTTAACCCAAATCTCTCTGGAGCTTCATCTGTGGCACTTACTAAACAAATGAGAGAATATTTCATTGGAGATACATAATACTTTAACAAACCTATACAACTTAACAAATGCTCAGATATAATGTGCTGCATTTTTGTTTCCCTTTCATCCAAGGTTTCACTTCAGCTGATACCTTTTCTCACATTAAACAAGGAAAAAAATAACCCCACTCTATTGGCCACCCAGCCATCTCAACAATAGGGTAACTAGATGAAAGTGCTGGAGGGGGCAGAAGATTATGATAGTATGCTAACTACAGAGTCTAAAGAGTAAATGATTATTTAACCTCTAATAGTTATGAAAGAGCCTTTGCTCTTGCATCACTTTTCTATAATGGATCTTGTATTGCTAATGGTTTGAGCTGAGAGGGTGGAGTTCACATCATGAAATTGCCAAGCACTGGGTGTATGAATCCAAAAGCAGACAACCTTCCCTATAAAGAAGTCGACATTGCAGTGTCTTTCAGTACTGAACTCACCCCCACAGCTTCAGAAGCACTGTTCTACTTTTTTCCTTTCTAACTTTCTGAGCTATTATTCAGGTCAAGAAACATGTTTCCAACTACAAACAACAGGACATACCACATCATTAGCCGAAATGAAACCATGTGGAATGTGGCTCACAGTTACCATTCAGGATTCAGACAGCACTACAGATTAAGGTACGCATGAGCCACTGGTTTATCTTACTGCTGGTATTAAAAGAACTGGTTCCAAATATAGATCTGTGAGCATGATTATTCTGAGAAGAGAAACGTAATGCCTTCTCACTTGCTTTCATAGATCTAAGCCTCTAGACAGGCCAACGCCCCCAAAATACGCATGTGGAGGATGCGGGCTATCCCACAAGCACAGAGAAAAAAATATGTAAATAAATAAAGCAAAACTGCCATGTCACACACCTCCTCATCTGCGGATATCTGCTCAGCTGCACACAAGTTCAGAGTTTTCAGGCACTAATAGAAAATATTTCCACTATCAAAGAACAACAAAACCCCACCCTTTAATAAAAGCAGACCTTCCTGGGAAAGCAAAGTCCAGACTCCATCAGCTCTGGGAGATAGGCAGGCCACCAAGGACAGGAGAGGGATTTGAAAAATCTTAATATGGAAGACATGACCAAACTTCACACCACACATCACGTATGCACAAAGAAAAACAGACTAAGAGCACAACAGGCAAGAGTCAGCTACTAAAGGCAAGTATACGAGGCATGTAACAACATGAAAATAGATGTAAGAAGGACCAACAAGCTCCTTACAGACTTTCAGAGGAAGACGCTCCCTCTTTCCATTCCAAAAGTGGAAGACAGCTCCTGGGAGAATAAAGCTTACTGGCTGAAACCAGGAAAAACTGAACCTCTTCAAACAAAAATCTCCCTTTCAAACTTGCATAAAGCTTCCTTTTACCATCCACATTAACCCAACTCCCTGAAGACCACAATTACGCAAAGGACTCAATTTTAAGTGACATCTGACTTAAACACTCTTCTAAGCAGCTGCTTGGAAAAAATCCCACTTTTTTTCCAACAGATTTCCCTGCTTGGCCAAAGGCAGCTCTGTGAACACACACGCACACACACTCTGATACTGAATAAACCGCATTTCTTACTTTGCCTCCATTGCCATCCATATCCCCATAATACTACCACCACAGCTCATACAAGAAACAACCTGCCTATGACAGGTGCCTGGCACTGAGACCAAGAATAAGAGTTGGTTTTGGACCTTCTGAATAATTAAACAATTTTTCAGAAAATACTAAGTACCATCATGTCACAGCAAACAATCTCAAAGGTATCCAATGGCACACACCATATACTTGCAAATAGAGCAGATTACTCACAGACTGCTTTTCCTAACGCCCAGAAACACAATTCATCTATTTATTTGTTGCTTGTAAACCCCCATGGCAACCACAGGCCCCACTTTCTCGGGGAAGCAGTACTGAACAAGCACACAGTGCGTTTTTACCTCTGCCTAACGCAATGAAGCAGCTTGGGGACCTGGTGAGCCGCCCGCGCCATGTGAGCCTGAGCAGGCAGTTCCCTGGCACCGGCCCGGGCTCCAGGAGCCATCACACCCCGGCTGCTGCAGGCTGGCGCTGCCAGGCCGTGACACCCCGGAGGCTCACTGCAGCAAGCGCTCGGGTTACAGCTAAGCCCGCAGCTGCTGCCCGGCTCACCCTGCACGTACCACTGCCTCCCAGGAGGGAGCCTTCAGCCTGCTCGGCTGCGCACCCCGCGCCCCAGCCGCGCATTTCCCTATGCACAGCCACTGCCTTTGCTCCATAAGAAAAAAAAAAGCCTCTAGCGAAATTTATGCCGTAAAATGAACTAAAAATATAAAAACGTATTCAAGAAAGCTAGTCTTATGCTAAACCCCATAACATTTTATAAGTTTTCCTCTTTAAGCCAAAAAAGAAACCGACAAGATCGTGTAAACATCATTTCTACCTACTATTCAGCTAACTTTTCCACACATTGTTCTTTAGCCTCGCTGGCTAGTCTGCAATAGCGCAAAAACTGGCACCTTTTCATTATGACACTTAATCATTCAAAATAGCTGGCGCTCTCTTCCAAGGCCTGTTTGTTGCCATGGTTTGTACTCAAAGGCAGAATTACAGAGTGGAAAAGAGCGGAAGACAAAGCAGATCTGACATAAAAATCGAGCGTCGAGTTTTCTCGCACTCCCTACGGAAGAGCTCGATCCCAGCCAAGGCCTTACTCCGGGCGGGACTCTCCCAGGCCTTCCCCAGAAGGGGTGGTGGAGCCCGCACGCAGCAACCCGCGGAATGGGGGTGGGGGTGAGCGGCCCCACAGGAAGACGGCGCGGCCCGACAAGCCGGGCCCTCAGCACACGCCCGGCGGAGGCGCCGTAGGGCACCGTGCTCCGCCTCACCGCTAACGGCTGGACAACGAGCCCCTGAAGTTGAACAGCCGCTGCTGACGGCAGAAACGTATCCTCGTCGGCAATGGGAGCGAGAAATCGATTCCTTCATTCCGCTCCCTCCGCTGGCTTTCCCCGAGAGCGCGGGCCACCTCCCCGGGGAGGCAGGGACGTGTTCGGTACACACGGTGCCTCCGGCCCACGTTCACCCGCCTCCGGGCTGAGCACAAAGCAGCCGCCTGCCGCGTGTGCGCCCGCGGAAGCCCGCCCGTCACGTGCATCCCTCCGCACATGGCGGTGAAAGGAACGGGGGAAGAAGGACTCAACAGCCCCGTGAGCCTGGGGCGCGCCCCGGCAGCCCTGGAGAAGAAACAAAGACCGCGGGCGCCCCTCAAAAAGTTAAATATGTCGGCGGGGGTGGTGAGGAGGGAGGCTCCCCCCCGCCTCCGAGTTACGGCGGAGGATTCACCGACCCCAGCCTATTCCCACCTCCCGTACTCACCTCCCTCGGCGGCCCGACCAGATCCGGCCCGGCCCGCGGGACCTCCGCGCCCGCCTCAGCCTTTGAACTCACAAGGAAAATGGTTCTCGCCGCGCCGCTTCCGGGTCGGACCGGGCGGCCGCGCCGGGGGCGGGGCCGGGGGGGCCGGGGGAGGAGAAGGAGAAACGCTCGCCGCCCGCCCTTTGTAGTGCCGGCGCGGGCTAGCGCGCAGCTGGGCCCGCTGCGGAGGCTCCGACGCGTCCCCGCTGCTGGGTCATGGCGCGCTGCCGCCGCTTACATAAGTGCCGTCGCGCGGTGCTCAAGGCCGGCCATGGCAGCGCTCAGCAGGGGCGGGAGGAGCCGGAACGCACCGAGCCGAGCCCTCGGGAGCGGAGCGAGAGGAGCACGCCGCGGGAAGGGGCGGCGCTCGGGAGGCGGGGGGGGCGGGCGGGGAGCCACGTCTGCGGGGCGGAGCCGCGGGCCACGTGTGGCAGTGGCCCGGGCGCGGGGCCGGGAATCACGGGGGCGGAAAGCCTCCCGCCTCCAGCAGGGCGGCCAGAGCGCAGAACCTGCAGCCTAGTTCACGGCTCGAAGCGCCCGCAGCGTGGCAGGGCTGCCCCTTGAAAGCCTTTCCCCACCATTCCCTCGGGTGGGAGTTTTGAAGTCAGCAAACGAGGGCTAGGAGTCTGTCCACATTCATATATCACACACACCACCACCATCACCCCCCACCCCCCCCCCCCCCAAAAAAAAAAACCAAGCGAAACACCAAAACCGGAAAGGGAATGTCAGTGCTGACCTCAGGGCTGAGCCGGGCGCCCAGGGCTGCCCCGCTCCTCCTTGTGCCGCCAGGCACGGTTAAAAGCCCGCAGGGGCTGCTCAGCCAAAAGCCTTTCACGAACAGCAAAGCACGCCTCGCCCTGATCAGCAAGTGTTACGGCCTGTCAACTGATGCAAAACGTTCTCAAGCACAATTTTCTAGTTTTTAGGGTACCATCTATTTTATCCTTGATGACCAAAAAATACCACATAAAACATGTTTTCCCATCGTTGACCAGAAGTTATTGTGGCAACAATTGGTTGTTTACAGTTTAGATAAAAACATAAATTCACCTGACTTGTCAGGAGCAGGGGTAGGGGGGGATGTTAAGGTTAGGGAAGTGCATGGTGCACTGTCTAGTGAGAAAATGGTTTCCAAACAGAAATATAGCAAGAACACCTGTACGACATTCCCTGAGTTTAGCTCACATGCACAAACATTGATAGAAGAAATAAAAAAAAACCCAAGAGGAAGTTCTCAAGAGCGGGTTGCAATAGAGGCATTTTTTCCACCGAATCCTTTAAACATAAACAGCTGTACATTTTTTACTTCATGGACAAGAAAAAAAATACAAAGTGTGTAGTTTGCCAAGAAAGCATGAGAATAATGGGGAATCAATGCATGACTACCCCTCTGTTCTCATCTTGAATTATTCCAAGTGATGTAAGCTTAAAGGTGTACTGGAATGCTATAAAATACTGAGCCCTGAAATAATAAAATACTTAAGGTACAGTCAAAAATTGAAGTTGAACTGCAAGGCTCTCTACCCACCATGGACTTGTCTCCAGCAACTGGATTTCTTTCACAACAGGTCATGACACTGCATGCACATAGTCGGTCAGGAACCAGGCTACCTGTACATGGGGTTCATACGCTTCTCAGCCTACACTCAAGCCACGGAACTGCAGACCTGGGTTTTGTTCTGAAGGGACACTGGCAGAGGCTGTTTGTTGTATTGATTTTCCCTTTTAAGTGGTCTTGCAGCCTGGCGAGCTGAGGCAGCTGTGCAGCCTTATATGGCTGCAAGGCTGCGGGGAGGCGGCAGTGCCCTCAGCCGTCTCCATCTATTCCTGACCAGCCAGGCCGGGCAGTTGCTACTCTCGTCTCTGACACCCCTGCACAGCCCCTCACCAGATCCTCTTGCCCTCAGGGCCAGCTACAGAAAAGCTGCCTTCTATTGCCAGCAGAGCACACGCCTCACTAACCCCCCCTGCTCCCCTCAAAACACAGCCCCAGCCCCCACCCGGCCACGGATGGGCTGCTTAGGGGGGAATGATGCCTTGTCCACTTTCACCAGTACCAAGACAGGTCATGCAGCAGCAGAAACTAAAACGCATCCTTATCCCCATGTTTGGGCCGCAGTTTGCACTGCCTTTACCCCGAAAGCTGTGCCAAAGTGCTGCCCATTCTCTGCCACCAAACAGCAGCAGGGCAGCCTGTCGCGTGAGCAGGGAGTCCTTCACAGACTCAGTTCTTCAGAGGCCTCAGCACCTCTAAGAAATAAAACTTGACCTACCAGTAACAGCTGACATAAGGAAATATCCTGAAGTCAGACTTTACCAAGTAGTCAAGAAATAAAGTGCCTTTTCCAAACTTAATTCTGCACTTGTGTGATCTTATTTAACTTAATATCTAAATTTAACACATTATATATCAGTATCATTTAGATTACCTCCAAGAAGTACTGAACATCCCAAAGACATCCTTGCTACTACTACCACTGAATTCATACACCTCTCACATGGTTTGAGGGTGTTTGTTTTTTGTTTTACCATTTCTCTCAAGTAAGAGTCCAAATACTAACAGTTACTTCAGGAAGGGCAAATGGAGAAGTTATGCCTGTTACAGAGCACAGCATATACTATTAAACTAATGGTGCTGTGATAGCTGTGTGGAATGTAGTGCAACTGTCAAAGCAGGCAATCCTTAATAATACCCAAGACAGACACTGTTAAAATACAAATCACAAGACTGTCTGGAGGACAGGCAAGTTTGCCCGTTTGGACAAAGCTTTATTAATAGACTGCAACTTAGTAACAAAGAATATTAATACCCACTGCAGCACCACCTATTCATTACCACATAGGGATTTTGCTGAAAACGCTCAAGTGGCAGCAGCTATGTGCGGAATACTAACCCAGCAACTCTGTTTCCAAGGGTTTCACTTAAAGTCAATCTCAGTAAAAATCTGCTAAGTGGGAAACACCTTTGAGAGTATAAAAAAAATAATGAAGTTGCTACTAGTACAACTGCTAATGTAAGTATGCTTAAGGGAAGTTTACATCATTATGGCCTGCTAAATTTACCGCAATATATATGCGTGCATTCTTAAAAAAACACAGATTTGCCATGTAAAAGCACTAGCATTCAATTTTGAACTAGAACTTTAAAAATGAGAGCCTTAAAGAGTCCCAAAGCCTACGTAAAAGATTCCTACCAAAGCCTTGTTATGACATTTGCAAAATACGACACTTTAAAGTGGCTTATTTAATAGTCGCATTATTTTAGCACTGTATCTGACTACTGGTTGCTTCATCCCATAATCAGGCCTGAACTCTGTCGAACCAGCCGCACTATAAGCTTGCAGAACAGAGCTGCCTTTGTTCTTTGGCACTGCCAGTCCCCTATGGAATCAGGCAGCACACTGAATTGCACTGGGCAAACAATCCCTGACCTTCAATTACTGTCTTGGCTCGCTGCCACAGGATACATGTATTACACAGTGTGCCCTATTTTGCAGATAATCACGAGAACTACAGATAATCATGACTATCAACGGGAAAACGCAAACATTCCCTTCCTAAAATTGCGACTGTAACTTCAACTACAGCAAAGCGTTCCTCTGGTGTACCGCAGCAGCACACCCAGCCCAGGCTCAGGCCGTGCGTGCGAGGATGGCAATACTGCGGGTTTTGTATTTTTAGAGTCCGCATGAAAACTTCCAGGTGGCATATGGCTTTGCCTTCCTCTGCTGGAGGTTTTCAGTTGGGGTTGCGTTAGCTTCGCGGCGGAAGGCACGCCGGGTTGCGCCGGCACGGTTCTGCGAAAGCTGCTCTTTTTTCCTTTTCTTTTTCCCTTTTAGAACACTGGCAGGTTTTCACCCAAGCGCCCCGACACAGAGGCGTTTGCTGGTGCCCAGCAGGGCTGGCTGGGGCCAGGGCCAGCTGCAGCCCTTGTGCCTGCAGGCTGGCTGCCTGCCAGCACCCAGGCCCTGAGTCACTGCCCGTCGGGGAGGCTACTGGCACGGCGCTGCTGCCAGAAACGCCACAAGGACATTAGGAAACTAAAGCACACACGGCTGGGAAGGGGGTGGTGGTGAAAGTTCTGCTCTAACCCTCCTTTTGTTTCTTGGTGGCAGTAAACCCGTGTAACTGCAAACCACGCTACTTCCCCACACCTCGCCCGAGGAACCCATCTGTGTGATGCTGCTGGCAAGGAAAGAGCGCATGTAAATATTGCGAATGAGTAAATATTTAAACTTCAAAACAAATTAAAGTTATTTAAACCGGTCTTCATCATTTAAATTAGCATTTTTCTACTTATCTTCTTCCTGTGTGTGCCACCCTACATTTGCTTAGCAAGCAGAACTGTTTTATAGCGATACTCCTGCAGAAATAATACAGTGTAAGAGCAGAGCTACACCAGTCTCACGTTAGTGGAGAAATAAACTTTCTGATTACATATTTGTACAAACCAGCTGAGTTCAAACGGTGTACTTAAGTGCAGAAGCCGAAGTCCAAAGGAGGAATTAATGTGTGTGAAACAATCATTACTACTAAGGCTGCAACATGTAAAATAAACTGTCATTTTTAGGTGTCAGTTCATTTGGCAAATTCTTCATTTAAACTCTACGTTTTGGTTATGGAGGTGGATAAATCTCACTTCCAGGCATGTAAAAACCTCACCAGGCTATCTTCAGTAATTTTTCCAAATTGAGAAGCTGAAGACAACAGTGTTGGGCAGCTGAGTTCAATATGGAGGAACATGAGCAACAGTACAATTAACAAAGCTGCATGTCAGCACTAACTGATCTTACAGTATATTTCGAATTAATCCAATTTAAAATACAGTTTCTATCTTTGCAATATTTTCAGTCAAGTTTCAAAATAACTTTTGTCCTTTCCTGGGCAGGCACCATGGGGTTTAATGCTGCGTGCATCAACGTGACTGTGCAATTTTCTCCATTACTTCATCCCCATCTACTTCATCATATCAGTGCAGCTCTGGGAATAAGCTCTGATAGTAAACTTGAACTACTTTTGTGTCTGAATTGGTGTCACTGCTGCAACAGGAGACCAATAATCATGGTAAAAGAAAGAACAGAAGTAGGCACTAAAAATGAAAAAATAATGCATCATTGTAGGCAATAGCATTGCATGAGTTCTCTTATTTTGGAGTTTTCTGCTAGTGCTTAAACGATCTGCAAACTTCAGAAACTACAAATTCTGAATGCTGACAAATAATTTCACAGTAACTTGCTTTCAATCCTTCTGTTTAAAAAAAAAAAAGAAAAACGAAACAAACAAACCAACCCACCCCCACCCCCCCCAAAAAAAAAAAAAAACCAAACCAAAACAACCCATCCTTTGTACAAATTCAAGTCATTCTTTCAGGTCTCAGCTACCTAAATAGTATATTTTACAATTGCTGCCCTAGTTTCTTTTCTTCCTAGCCCATTCTACATCTTCCCCTAATTCAGCTGCTGTTAGCAGCCTGCCGCTGACATTTTTCTCTCTATTTAGCCTCTGCAGCATGCCATTTACAGATACAAATCCCTGTACTTAGAACCTACAGAACAGCGCTCTAACTCCAGATTTATGTTCAAACACAAAATATTGAGCAGTCTCTCAGGCATCCCTTTGTGCATGCCTGTCATCTCAAGCCTAACATCACTATAACAGATGTGTTTTCCTATGCCCTCTTCTTTCATTAGCTGAGCAAAAATGATGTGACCCTGCCACTTACTCAAGTCCAGTAATATCAGTGTCATCTTTAAGTGTGAGCTGCTCTCTTTCACTTCTGCGTCCAAGTTACATGAAATGTCTGCAGATCTTTCTTATAAAGCTTATGAAACATGGGGGTTTGTACTTATCCCCACAGTTCAGAGCACCAGCCTACACTCATCCTGCATTTTGATCACTGAAGCCTACTTTACTCTGGCCTTAATAAATGCGTACATGTTCAGATCCATTCAAAATGCTGCCACAAACATCACTACCCTACAGTGCCCACTCTTTGCACTCTGTCCCGCAGCAGTCCTGTCACATCAAACTGCACCTTCAGAAACAGCAGCTCCCAATCCTGCCATCGCTCATTTATCAATTTCAGGAACAGCCTACTGGCAACACTGGCAAAGCTGATCCATTGACATCTTTCCATTTTCTCCTTAAAACTCTGCTCTGCTGTACTGACCTCTGAAATCTTGACAATGGCTTGGCCAACACTTTAGGGAAGCCTCATAAGCAGTGCCTCCTACTTCCCATCTGCCTTTGTGTGTCATCTGCCCTTGACTTACTTTCAAATTTTACCTCAGTGGAGAAAGGAACCCTTTTCATTTTGTGTTAGTTCTGCAATTCAGTGCACAATGGAATTCTGGACTTTCATATGAGTTTCCAAGTGTTGCAGCAATGTGCTACAACAGTCATTAACCTTAGGACTGGATTATGTCTTCCACAAAGCAAGCACAACAGCTTCAAGTTCATGATGTTCTTACACTCCTGCAATATTCATCAAACCCTTTTTAACTTGGGTGCCATCCATGTTTTTCAGTATTCACACTTCTTCAGCCTTCTTAGTTTCCATCACAACAATGCCAAACACCCTCCAACTCGCTTCTTGGCTTTATTCTTTTCTTCCAACTCTATCACCAACCTTCACAATACTGTTGCATTCTTTTCCCCAGACTGACTGGATGTAAAATTCATTTACCCAGCCTCACCTCCAGAAAAACAACCTGATTGAGAACATCAGCTTTAGGCTTCTTACATCCACTGAATTGCTGCTCTTCTGATTCAGCACCTGATACTGCCTCTCCCTCATACTTCCAACTGAAGTCCATTAGAGAACAGGACTCCACCTTTCAACCTCCCACTACTTCCTGTGCCGCTCATACTACATTCCCATTTGCCTTACTGAAGCTTGTCTCACTTCCTGAGAGTCACCCAGATCTAGCTTTCGCAAGATCCCTTTCTGGTTGTATTCCCCAGAGCTTAAATACCTGCCTCACTTTTTTCCATCCCACCCCCTACATCCTTGTTAACTTTCATTTCCAAAACACTATTTTTCCCCCCAATTCTTCTGTTTATTTTTCAGTTCTTCATTGCCACTCCCCTATTCTCTTTCCTTTGTCTAAGGCATTTTATTCACAAGCTTAGTCAGCCTCCCACCTCTTAAATGGATTGTATTTTATTTTGCGCTTTTCTGTTTGCTCTCCTCCAAAACAACTTGGGTGCTGCCTCACCACAGAAAGCTTGGCTTCCCACCGCAGTTCAGGCTCCCTGATTGCTCAGGCTGCTGGCAGGCCCTGCAGTCCAGGACCGCCTCCTGGAAACAAGCCACTGGCTCCATCTGAGGAGAAACGGGGTGCGGTTCTGAGGGAGTCTCATGCCAAGCATCACTTCCTCTGTTACGGCAGTGGTGAGAATGCACCCGTGCTGATATTTTCCATTCCCACAGCCCTATGACAGTATCCAAGCGACTACTGTAGTATCAAATGCTCCGCATATACCTGACACCACACTCACGGCAAGCAACATATTCTTAACATCATGCTATGAAATGGTCACTTGAGTAGGCTGTAACAACTCAGTTAAATAGAAAGTTTCTACAGGGAGTGGAATTGGCTCTTGAAACAGAGCTGGGATCAGGAGAAAAAGTTATGCTAAATAGGAGCTGCTGTTTGGAGCTACCCGGCATAACAAAAGCCTCAAAACCATACAAAAGGTCAAGTACAAAAATCTTGGGGGAAAAAAACCCCAAGAACAGAGAGCAGTATTTTAGAACAACACCTTCTGTGGAAGCTGAAAGAGGGAAATACCTGCTTCAATTATCATAAGAATGAAGTTGTTACACATAAATGTGGATTCCATTTCTGAGAAGTAAAAGACTCTTCAAGGCCTTCTTCCAGTCTTTACATTTATTCCCTTCTACTGATAGCAGTGCGCTTTACTGTTTGTCAGGTGGAATAAGAGCTGTGGAATAAGCACATTCAATTTGCAATATATTCAGAATGGGAGTTTTTTTGGTGAACAGCCAAAGGCTACAACTTCTGTTCCTTTCTCCGAGTTCATTGTCTCCAAAAGGTTAGGAACCCCTGTTTGCCAGTTCTGCAGGCTTTCTATCTGGCTATCTCTGGATTCCCTTAATAGGGAAAGGCTATTCAGGGAGGGAAAGGATTACTCATTTTGGATTCAGTGCTTCTGTGCTCTCCTAGTCCCAGCTTGTTGGGAGTGAGGACATACTTGGACATTTCTCTGTGTTTTGTGATATATCCTGTTCATATCCTGAACATTTACACTTTAAGCATAAGAGTATCTTACCTTAAAAGTAGTATTTTCCTATTTCCAAACACTAAAACTTAAATATTAAGTAACATCACTGCATTGTGTTTTAATGATCTTTGTAAAAAGCTCCACCTTACGGAGACAACATGCTAGTGTATACTTCTCAAATAAAAATACCAGACTGTTCACCTCACCTTCGTGTGTCGTGTAAACAGGGAGAGATATGATCTAGTTTCAGACTATATACAGAAATACTTTTTAACCTTCTTAAGCAGTCTATTTTCCTGCTATGATTGTTTTAAAATCATATTGTGATTGTCAAGACAACCCACACTGAGACACAGCTGCTAATACATTGGTTTGATTCCTGACTCTGTAATACAAAACGTTTGGGAAAAGTTCTCAAAGACAAAAACTGCACAGGCATAAGCCACTAAGAAGTCGAGGTTAAAAGGTTACACTTGATAATAAAAAGTCTGATGGAACAGACGGGGTTTTAGTCAATATATCCCAGCATCAGGATAATGCTGAAATGATGTTGAAACACCATCAGTCTATCTAGTAAACGAATTAGAAACTAACCTAGATATCGTAATGGATTCCCCCTGCAGTGTTATTTTTAGATTCTCACATCTGCTTTCCTACACACTTGTTCAGGAGCAACCTTGGTGGACAAACACATTTTTTCCCTTCAGGAAAACACAGGACAGATGGTGTTGAAAGTACTTCTCTCTGAGATAAGTTTTCTGCTTCTTATAAATTCACTCATCTTCAAAACATGACAGCTATGAGTTTAAACATAAAAACCAAAATTATTCAGATCTTGTTCATCTTCTTTCTCTAGGGTCCCTGAAAGGTCACACAAATACACCCCACTTAGAAGTTTCCCACTAAATGTGAAATGTGTTTCTTTTCCAAGTTCAAACTTACTGTTACATTAGAAAGAAGAAATGCACCCCTGCACTTTCAAATTTGTGCTCTAGGCCTGTATGGTGAATTCAGGATCTTCTGGATCCATTTGTATAGTATATCAGACAGTATTTACCTCCAAGAGCTATTTATAGCACTGATTACACATTCCCTCATTTTTCCCAACTAGCATACCAGGCAATGTTACTAGCCTCCATTACCTACTCCCACTTAGTCTCTCATGTTGGATTGTACTCCCGCACTGTGGTTATCCTCATCATCAACCCCTGTATCCTGTTCAGTTTGAATTTGTCTTTCTCCAGCATGGCTGACCAGAATTATGTGTGTCAGTTTAAAAGCACTCTTGGAGGCAGCTGTATGGGGACCCTAGAATGTCTCCTCTATTCCAGGAAGATACATTTCACGTGTCCCAGAGCCATACCTATGATCATCTTGACATAAAACAGCAGGTTCACAATCGTCTTTCTGACTTGCCAGAAGGCCCAAAGCTTCTCCATGCCAATGCTGCCACTGTAAACTGGGAGTGTTTAGTCTGGAGAAGAGAAGGCTCAGGGGGAACCTTATCACCCTCTACAACTGCCTGAAATAAGGAATGGAGCACAGAAGTGGTTGGTCTGTTCTCCCAAATAACAAGTGATAGGACAAGAAGTAATGGCCCCACGCAGTGCCAGGAGAGGTGTAGGTCGGATATTAGGAAAAAATTATTCACTGAGAGGGTGATCAGGCATTGGAAGAGGCTGCCCAGGGAAGTGGTGGAGTCACTGTCCCTGCAAGTGTTTAAAAAACGTGTAGATGAAGCCTTTAGTGACATGGTTTAGTGACTTGGCTGGACGCTTTAGTGTCCAACCTTTACATGTCTCCAATTTACTAAAGCAGTTCTGGGGTAAAAGTTGGGCTTGATGATCTTCAATGTCTTTTCCAACCTAGTTGATTCTATGATTCTATAAGCTCTACCTTTGCCATCTGCTCCTAAATCCACTACTTCATATGGAGTTGAGATTTGTTCTAGTTTTATTACTTAATTTTTCAGGGGCATTTGAGTTGCATAAAAAACTCCTCACCTTCTGTGTTAAGGGCTCCTCCTATTCTGTACTATCTACAGATTTAACCAAATTTAATCAATTAGTCCACACGTTTTAGTAAAAGTACTAAGCAAGTCACTATCAAAATGCATGAACAACTATGGGTAGACAGATGTATTTCACCACTATACTGCTCCACCTATTTCAACACCGCAGAGCTAACATTAAGACAGTTCCTATCTAATTTACTGTTCACACCACTAATCCCCATCTTCCTCTGATTGTTCATCACTTGACATACTGTGGAATGCATTACAAAAGTAATTGTAATTTTTAATTGCATTTTCTTGCCTCAGAACAAAGCCAACCAGCCTTTTTGTTCAAGTGGGTCCATGATATAGATTTTCAAAGTGCTGATGGATGACTAGAATGGCCCATGATTAAGGGGAAGGGGAGGAAACACGCAGTAGATATAAGCAGTCTATTTGTAAAGGCTTAAAAGAAAATAAGGTGATGAGTAAAAGCCACAATGAATTTGAAAATAATACATTATGTCAAAGCAAATTTCCTTTGTACATAGAAGAGCAGACTTGAGAAGCAGATCTATATATCCTGACTTAAAAGTTTTTTGGCACTGCCTCTTATGATACGCATGTACACAAGTTAGATTAGACCCAAATGAAACAAATGTGGATGCATATCAAGGAAAAAGGACTATACAAAACAAAAAAGCCCCAAAACATTCAGAAATCATCACCAGCTCGCTGTCAAAATACATATCTAGAATGCAGTTCCAAAGCCATCCTACACTGGGTCTGCTCTTACTCACTATTTTCATTAGTGACCCAGATGACAGAACAGAGACTACATTTATTAAATTGACAACCAACCAGCTTGGTGAGACTGCAGATTGTATTGGAGGACAAAAAGACAAACTGGGTAAGTGGTCTGAAAAAAAAAGATGACATGCAAAACACTGCACGTAGGCAGAAGTCAACAGCAGAAATACTGAATGGTGAATAACTGGCCAAGGAGAAATTGCACAGAAAAAGACAGAAGCTTGGTTCAATTTATAAACTGCTATGAGTTAATGGTGTCATGCTATAGAAATGCAAACACAATACTGGGATGTGTGAATGTTAGTACAACCTGCGTTCAGTATTCAAAAGCCTCATCTGGAGTAGTTTAAAGTGAGCAGAATTTTGGAAATTGTTCTTCAAGACAGGTACATGCTCAAAAGAGAGCAAAAAAATTAGCAGCTTTGGAAAATACCATGGATGAATACAGACTGAAGGGACTGGGAAGGGAAAACAGCTGGGTGTGTCTGCAGCTATGAAAACAGGACGCTGCAAGGAATAATTTCTTCATCTCTACAGCAGACACAACAACAAATTTTAACAGTCTCAATTTAGATTAGATGATCTCAAGGTCTTTTTCAGTCTTATGATTCTAGAGTATCTGCAGGGTCACTTACCTCTCCCAAATAAAACAGCAGTGAGAAACACGTCCAAATTAATGTTACATTTAAGTCTGCTTTTATTATGCCATCTTCCTCTCTGCCCAGCTTCTCTGCACAATATCACCTACTTCATGGCTTCTCTCAACAGCAACAAACCATTGGTCCTTCAGGTACCAATAATGCAAAAGCAAGAGTTTCAAGACCTTGCTCCCTGGCAGCAATATTATGGCACACTCTTGAGAGCTCTGAGGTACCAGCATCCCCCACCCACACTAATCCCAGCCTGCAGGTTTCCTCTGATGGAGCTGAACAGGAAGAACTGCCTGCAGACCTTGGGAAAGGTTCTGACAGATGCCTGACCTGAAGACCACATGCTGGCCTTCGCTGTCTAGGAAAATACTTATTTTCAAAGACAGGTATTAGGTCACGAAAACTTGCTCTTTGAAGTAGGTATATTGTGTTTTTCTTCACTGGCTTTCATCTCCCAAGTCCTTGATTTTATTTGTGGGTTTTTTTTAATGCCTCCCAAAGTTTTACATATTTTGAGGGCAGACTGACAGTCTTTAACTGGTTGCATAATTCTTCCTTTCCCCCTCTATGTTGGCAATGCAATCCAATCGTAAGTACCTCCTCCAATCATAGGTACCACCCTTAAGGAAAGATTAGCTAAAATAGTTACAATCCGCATGAAGTTTTTCCTAATTT
The DNA here is from genome assembly GCA_028858755.1 of Ara ararauna. Taxonomy (NCBI): domain Eukaryota; kingdom Metazoa; phylum Chordata; class Aves; order Psittaciformes; family Psittacidae; genus Ara; species Ara ararauna. The sequence goes on from CM054381.1 coordinate 41,713,105, forward strand.
TGAGATGGAAATTTCTCTTGGTCTGAATATTTTACAATTCTTAAGTTTCTTCTGGTTGTACTAATTTCCATTCTTTTATTATACATCTTCCCTTAGCCTTTGTAGTTTATTATCATCCTGACTGAAAATAAAGTAAAAAACATTTAACGTTTTAGTTGTGTATTATTGTTATTCTCTACCTTTCTCAGCATACAAAAGCTTCTTTTTATGAGTTTTCACATCATTTGCAAGATCAAATTCAATATTTAGAAACAAAGAAATCAGAATTAAGTCTTCTCACACGTACACACACTGCTTACAGAATTTCTGCATTAATCTTACTATCTATCTATCTTCAGGCTGGCTACTCATACATTTTGGTCTGCAGACCAGGGGAATTCATCCTTATCTGGGATTCAGTTTCCAGACAAGTTTTACGTATCTGTGAGTTTAAAATATTGAGTCCTCTGGTTCTTTACACCTGTGATCAGCTTATTTAAATTTGCCACTAAGATTCAAAACCTAAATTCCAAACCAACTTTCCTATACTTTTTCTCATGTATTTCAAACTTAATCAACTCCGGATAACTAAGGGTGCAATTTGAAGTTCCACCTTACATGATTAACTGCAAACTGCCACTGAATGGAGAGGTCTTGAATGCCTCACCAGCCCCAAGCACTCAACTCTTCCTCCTCTGGCAGCCTAATGCACCAGAGCTTACCCGCCCACCCTGACTGACTCATAATCTCTAGAGTCGCCTTGCTGATGTAACTCATGCCTTGGCTGTGCAACTGCTAGGATCAGCTAGACAAGGGCAGAAAGAGCGAAGCCAGCTTTTTCAGCGGCTGATTAAGCATAAAGTGAAACTGAATCCTCAATCCAAAATTATTTTCTAGAATATCCTCATTGCTTTTCAAAATGAAGTCTGAAGCAACCCTGATTTCCTGTTGGTATAGTGAAGAGCTTAAGGAAGAAACTTGCCAGCAATAACATCCAGGAATACCTTGGCTATCATTTCTTCTCTAATCTCTACCTGGGAAAGTAAACCACCTCATAACAAGCAGTATTTATCTAGCAACACTACAGAGATCCCTATCCCTATTTGAGTCTAACCCTGAGGCTAACAAAGCATTCTTATTCCTTCTGTCATCTTCCTCCAAACTGATTTTGAGCCAGTCTGTCATTTTTACACCAAGATATTCTTTTCTAGCCTACCATATAATTGCTACTGCACAACTTTTGCTTTTGTTCAGTTATTTCTGAACAGCATAAAATGCTTTAATTACATCTAGTCCAGTTATTAAGAACATCCTACTGTGCTTCTGATACTCAAATGTTTTATATCCCATCCTCCATAAGAAGCTTGGATTTCTCCATTTTGTTGTCCAGGCTCTCAATATGCATACACAACATTTCTGTTCCTTCTTAGTACCCACATCCCATTATCCAGTGAAACCTTTTCCCTAGCTGCAATGCTTGACAATCATTTTCCTTAATCTTGGAGTTCTTTTCCTTCTCGGTTAGTACTAGTCCTCTACACACTGGCACTGCTCCATATGCTAAGACAGAAACAAAGGTTTACATGACAACTCTCTGCTGAGAGCTAAAGCTTGAATGGAAGTTGCAAAGGTTGGTCAAAGTTTTTTTCCTTACACTCAAGTTCCCAGCCATTGAATGAGCCTTCTTCTCTAAAGGCAATTTTTTACAGGTACTTGGGGCAGAGCTCAGCTGTAAGAGTGATCTCCTCAGGGCTCTCTCCTCCAGGCAACGTAATTCCACTGAAGAGCATCAGAACAACTGTCTATTCCTGTATGGTATGCACATGTGTAATCCACCACAGTAGAAAATCAGGCTAATGATGGAGTCTTTCCTTCCCACTCCCACTCAAATCCCTTCAGGATCTTTCTCAGCTTTCTCATTCTTCCTTATCTTCCCATTCAGGAATATCAAAAGTTCCACCAAGAAATCTGCAATTCCAAAGCCACATGAGCCTTAATTCTCAGATCTGATTTAAGTTCCAGCCACATCACCAGTTACATCTTGAGCCTTCCCCCTTTTCTATTTTTTTTTCCCTCTTCACTTTTGAACTGCATTAGTGATTTCATGCATACTATATTTAGTAATCTTTATGAAATCTGTCATTTTCACATTTCTTTCACTGCTCCATTGATTACTAAATCTCATCGCTTTCAAGCCCTTCCTTTCAAAAAGGGTGCATGCTAAACTCCCTTGATATACTCACCAGTTACGTAACAACTACTTATCAACTGCTTGACTTCTCAAAGTTCAGCTGTGGTTAGAAGCAAGATCTGGTCTCACGCTGAAGTTCAAATGCTGTCCATAAATTACATTCAAATCAAACACTAGTTACCGTTCCTCAAGAAACAAGATTTACTTCCCAACCCTCTGGAAAGGGTCCTGTGCCGGCTTTGTTGACCTCTACTAAAAGTTCAGTGCTTTTATAACAAACTGGATGTGTCAAAGATGTCTGCTTTGGCTATTCCCACGGAAATCTATCCAAATTTGGCACAGTTAGAAGCCTCAAATAAATAATAATAATTAAAAAAAAGATAAAGAGTTCACAGATGTTTAACTGCAAAGTGCTTGCAAGCAAGGGGCTGTTTACTTTCTGCTCTTCACAAGTGAGGGCCACAGCCTCGTTAATGAGAACTGAAAGTGTCCCCCATTGCCAGCATCCTGCACTAAAGGAAAAGGAAGATGTAAGCTGAGGAGAAGGCACAGGGGGCAGGAAAAAAAACAAAACACCAGAAGGGCAGGAAGGAGCCAACAGGCACAACAACTGGCAATGGATAAACAAGAATAGAAAGCTCCGTGTACTACCACCATACATCCCCCTTGGAAGCTGGAAATACACCTAGAAACCACATGCAACATTCCTGTTTTCCTACCAAGACAACTTACTGCTTTGTTTGTAACAGGGCCAGAAAACCAACCACCCAACTAGTGTGAAAACAGCAACTCTACCTGTGCAGTGCTTGAGTACTAAATGGTAAACTGAGGAGTCAGGCTTCTTTGCACCTCACTAGCTTCTCTCCGTCACTGAAAACAAGCCTCCCTTGGGACCATCCTCTCCCTCCCCAAATCGACTGGAAGGAGCAGTTCTTTATTTCTAAAAGTACTACATGTTTTCAGCAGTGTCAAAGCAGAAATCACCCATGCACCCTCAGCATTCTCCCCATATGCCATTTTATTTGACACTGTTCTCTCTCTCCTGGCCTGTACCACTACTAAGTATTTTTGCCATTTGCAAGATATCTCATGCTCATGTAAGGACGAGGAACACTGATTTTGGGTGGGGATTTTTGCCTTTCAACTTAGTATAGCTCCTGTAGTATTTTTTCTTTTAATTCTCCTAATCATGATCAATTCTTTTTAAACATAACTTAATTGACTTTTAAAATCAAATAATAATTTTTTGGCCCCACAAGCCAGGCGGAACTGATATGAAACTATCACTAAATCAGATAATGGCATCCAATCTCAGACTATTCAGAAGTTTGGAGGTTTTTTTACCCCTATTTAAGATGCCCTCAAGCTGTGCTCATTCAAGATATAAAGCAAGCAATGAATGGAAGTTTAAAAATGAAGCCTCCCTTTGGTCTTCATATTCTCATATCTGTAAAATCATTTTAAGAACTTTACTCCCTTCCCCACCCCCAAAGTAACAAGAAAAAGCTTTACATTAGCTACATATTGAGGGAACAAAAAAGCAAGTCTCACTGACAGGTTTTTATTTTTCTCTGAAAGATAGCTCTTTCAGACCAAGATCCACAAATGGAGCTAGACAACAGGGCAAGCACTAAATCTCTAGGATTCTTCCCCCCCATTTCATAGTGCTGTAACATCATACATTGAGTTACTCCAGGAGAATCTATAAAATGAATGACCCATTTCTTGTCAAAAATCCCAACTGTGAATCACAAAGACTATAAAAAGCAAAAAACATAACCTCCCCACCCCCGGTCTGTTCTCAACGGTACAAAAAAAAAAGAAGTAGGGATGTTTTCCAATTAATATAAAAGGTAAGAACTTTTTGAGAAAGAAGCATAGCTCCTTTTAGAACTACCTGTCCTTATGAAAAAATCACCCTGGTATACCTGAATAGAGATGTTTCATTTGTCTCTCCCAGTCACTATTCAGTCTCTGAAACAGCTTCTCTGTTAAGTTCCTCTATACCTTAGTTATACCTGACTTTCTCTGTAAATGGGCTAATCTTGAAAAGAAAGGGGATAAAGAAAAAAATATCCACAATTTTGAGCTTATTTCAGCAGAAGACGCTTTGTATTAGGTGGCTTTAATAGTGGTTTTAATGATAGAAGAGAATACATATCCAGTGTAGGGAGATGGAACAGAGATGCTCTAGCTATGGAAGATCTCTCAAACTCAAGCACATTTACAAGAATTGTGCCTTCCCCCCTACTATAGCAACTTTTTCTGTGCCTTCAGGCTAAAAGATCACTTAAGTAACGTACCAGTGGACTTCAGATAATAAATACCTCATCACAGTAATGAAAAAGAAATGGACCACTAGTTGTCACGGCAGAATCTAAATTAGGTTTCTATATTTAGAAATACCACCTTTCTTTTGAGGATAGTAACGTGCTTCAGTTGAAGGGCAAAAGAACTCATGAAGCTGGTGCAGAAGCTCCTGAACACAAGGATGGGCGGGGAAAGAGAATGAAGTGTACAAAATTTTTATGTAATGACAGGGACTATGGAACCTAATTGTAATATCAAAATTAAAAGTAATCTTGTAGAAGATGGGAGGCATATGAAACTGGAAAGTGAAGTTTAACTAGTTACGTTCTAGCTCTTTAAAGAAATTAAAAGGACAAAGCTAGTCATTCTGTTATCAGCTTTTCACTTATGACCTTTCAAACACAAATGAATTAAAATATTGTAATAACACCAGGTATTTGTTACAGTAGTACTGTTGTAGTTATTAAGGTCTAAGGATGCAGATTGACACTTCTATTTCAGAACTGAAGAAGATTTTGCATTATTGAAGATTAGCAGTTCAATTCTTTCTGTATCTGTCAATCCAATAAAATATATTAGCTCTTCCACAAACCTTACTCCGAGGGAGGTGATCCTGCCCCTCTACTCTGCTCTCGTGAGACCTCACTTGGAGGATTGTGTACAGTTCTGATGTCCTCAACATCCAAAGGACATGGAACTGTTGGAACAAGTCCAAAGAAGGGCCACGAGGATGATCAGGGGACTGGAGCACCTCCCGTATGAAGAGAGGCTGAGAAAGTTGGGGCTATTGAGCCTGGAGAAGAGAAGGCTGTGTGGAGACCTCATAGCAGCCTTCCAGGATCTGAAGGGGGCCTATAGGGATGCTGGGGAGGGACTCTTCATGAACTGTAGTGTTAGGACAAGGGGTAATGTGTTCAAACTTAAACAGGGGAAGTTTAGATTGGATATGAGGAAGAAATTCTTTACTGTAAGGGTGGTGAGGCACTGGAATGGGTTACCCAGGGAAGCTGTGAATGCTCCATCGCTGGCGGTGTTCAGGGCTGGACTGGACATAGCCTTGGGTGGCGTGGTTTAGTGGGAGGTGTCCCTGCCCCTGGCAAGGGGGTTGGAACTAAATGATCTTAAGGCCCTTTCCAACCCTAACTATTCTATGATTCTATGATTTCACAAAAAATGTTGAGGATTTTTCTTCCACTGCATCCCTCTCCCTCCCTCCTCCCCCCTTCCCCCCTTCCCCCCCCCCCATTATACTTCAGTTACTCCTTTACTTTTGGTCACTGACACAGACTGGAGAAGGCTGATCCTCTGTAAGTGAAACACAGTGTTTTAAAGCGGACTCTATGAGGGAAAATTACTCCTACTTCATTTTTGCCTTTCATTCTGTCTCATTTTCTTTGTCACTGAAATGTTCCCAGTCTGCATTTATTAAAAATAGTCAAAGTGACCCTAACTCATTTAGTATCTAAAGCATTCAGCAACTCCAGATGTTCCATTCCAAATATACCCAAATTTGTTTTCATTTCAATTTAACCAGACAGCAGATCCTCTAGGACAGATAATAAGAAAAAGAATGCAACTTGCTAAGCAAAGCTGCACAATGCACAGTGTGATGGACTTCATATTGGAAACTACTCTGATTCATACATATCAGTAGGAGAAGAAAAAAGGATTAATATAAAATATATTGTATTAGCCACAAGACTAGAACGTAACAATTAATTAGGCTGGAAGAATGTAATTCCCAATAGCATTCAACATGCATGTAATCTTAACATTCAGACATAAAAACATGAAGAGGAACTGACTGACTACCTAGATGTTTAAGCATTTAACAGAAGATTGGCAAGTTACTGAAATATTTGTCTGCCTCTAGCTAAATCCTCCTGCCAACTCCAATTTCAGTATAAATTCTTTTGGACATGACAATTTTAGAGAAAAAGTGAAACCTAGTGGTTTTGGTCTCCAGTCTTGCAGCTCTACTTCTTACGTGTTAAAAACTTAGATGTTTTTCAAAAGTGTTTTTTCTGTGATTCACAGACACATCCCACTGAACTCCAGATTATAAATAGTTTCAATAATATAAAATGCATTCTTTATTGGAGTTGCCATTTTGCTGCATTATCTATGATTTCTAAACAGAGGACTAACATTGGGCTAAAAATCATGTTTTAAGGACCAAAGCAGCTTAATGAGGCGGGGAAAGAGCAAAATATATATATTCATGCAAACGTTGCTGGTGAGGTACCGTGCCAGGTAGATCAGAACCTGACTTTCAGCTGGAGTGCAGCAGGAAGCAGAGAGCAGAGGCACAGCCACTCTTCCACATACTGCTTTGTAGCAACATGACTGGTACGCAGAATCTGCCAGACCACAGTAACTGTGTTGCACAGGCACCACTTTCACCACTGCTCCTCACCAGTACTCAGCATGGTGTGGGTACTCCCAGGCCACATTCAGTGCAGCTATGAGAGTGCAGTGAATTAGCTTTTTTTTTTCCTTTTTTCATCAGCAACATTTTTGAAACCAAACTCTCATTTGAGAGGACACTCCATACAGAAGCTCGATGTCCATGCATGCTTCTTAAGGTATGCAGCTCAGATAAATATGTTTTAATATACCTTGCCTATCATTTTAGGAACTAAAGCATGGGCAAGAACTGAATTTCTGCTTGAATACAAGTTCAACTAGATCAAGATTATTATTAAGATATTATTAGGAGCATTCAACATGGATTTTGTATTAGGTACAAAACAGCCATTTAAACATTTACTCTAGAGCTTCCCTGCATGTGGGAGGCACTGGGGTGAAGGGGAATTCCTGAACATTCACACAGTCTGAATTCCTTCAGGTTTTATATATTAGCAAAAGACATCTAACAATTCCAATCTGAAAATCAGTACTGTTTTGCACTTTTGGGTCTCTAACGTTTACTGAATCATTTGTTAGTTTTTCTGCCTGTTGCAGAAGTAGGCAGTGGAACAGAGGAATGCAAACACTTGAAAAGAGAAGCCCAGTTTCAAGATCCTCCTCCGTTTGCTTCAGAGCAGTTTTCATTAGTCCTCACTCTGAACCAGGAACCTGAACCTCTCCTACCTCCTTGCATCAGCAGGAAAAAGGACCAGTTGACCAAACATCCCCCCTGTGAAGGTTTCCATGAAATTTCTCTACGCTTTAGGAACAGTTTATTTTGCCAAAAACTGCATTTCTGTGGGTACCTCAACCATGTAACAATGACTGATGGTCTAATCCACTTTGGTTTCCTAAAAACGAGCTACTCAGCTGGAAACGACAGTTACTTCTACCTCTACCCTATTATTACAGCTGACTGGGGGGAGAACCCCTTGCATTAGAACAATTAATATTATTCTCCACAGCACAAAGTACTGAATTCTAGAGGGTATCAACCATCAACTCTGATGTCCGTAGAGTCTTCAGTGAAAGGCAGCATTTAATCCAGAGAAAAAAGGATTTTTATACAAGTCTTAAAAAACGATTTCCCATGGGTAGTCTGCTTTGACAACAGTTACCACATTGTGACATATGAAATTACTGTAGTTTTTCCCACACTAAAAGCGAAGCCTACATGACCATCAATTTCAGAAACATTTGTTTTTGTTAATTAAATGTTCAAATCATCATATTTACAGAGAGAAGGGGTAAAATGGGACCAATCAAAACTTACTAAACTAAGCATTAGGTTTATTCTTTAAAACAGAAGTATACAATAGTATGTTTTCTTCTAGGCACCTCCAAGTTAAATAAATGTTAACTTTTGACTGGTTAAAGTAATACAAAATTAAGCAGAAGATCCTTACAATTATTAAAATAAAATATTGTGTCATGGTGTCAATTTAGCTCGCTAAAACTAATGTACATGAAAGACTCTCTCCTCCCTCTCCTGTAACAGATGAAGAAAAAATAAGATGGGTTATGCTGTTGAGAGCATTAAGTATGGTTAGATGCTTCTCAGAAAAGCACACCTGGAAAAAAGATCCATTCCTATAATAAGAACTGACCTAATAAGGCTCTGGGAAGAAGTAACCAGGTTAATTATTTGGTTTTGCACATACTGTGTAAGTAAACTTACCATGTAAATATATTTGTACGATAAGCAATTGGAAAAAAAAAATAACTTTTCCCTCAGATTATTTTTCTTAAGTTAGCTACCTTCTTACTCTTAACAGAAATTATTTAAACCAATCATAGTACATAGGGCAAGAGTCTGTCCATGAAATTTACCTATTTACATTAGAGTTGCTCATAACTTTAAGGTAGCAGAAGCAGCTGACTGATGTAGCCCATATATTTACATCCCCTTAGAGCCAGACTGAAGAACTGCAGTCATGCCTATGTAAGCCTGCCAGTTTGCTGCCAGAGCGTAATCAGGAACAGAACCTCACGCTCCATCCTGCACAGCGCTGGGAACACAAATCACACATCCACAGGAGATCTGAACCAGGCATGCTCTTGAGGAGCTCCCACTGCGCTCCCATCGCCACTGGGAGCTCCCGCCTGGAAGATGAGGCAACAGCAGTCCAGAGCAATGACCAGAGTGCGCACAGTGAGGCATTGCACCCTGCCCATCTGCCGCACTGCTCCACATCATTTGCTCCAGTAGGCATAGCTTGTGTTACAGACGGGCTGAAATGCTGTTGCTTGTCCCTGCAGGGTCACAAGCTGCTCTAGGTTCCTAGAACTGCCTCAGCAGGGGCCCTCATGTTAAAGGTATCAGCAGCCTCCCTGTTTGCAAAATAACAAGAACTCACATCCTTTTTAACAGTACACTTCAAATGCGCAGAAATCTTTAACCTTATCAGAAAGGCCAGGAAGTCCTGGGCTAAGCTGGTAAGCAACTGCACACTTCTTTTTCCTACAAGAAGTGTTGTGTTGGATTGGTGCGGGCAAGGCTCCCTGAGAAGCCATGTGCTCTGGCATTTACTCTTTCATTGCAGTATATGGTTTCTCTTAAGTTCCCAATCTACCACTTCTGCTTCTCTGGGGAAGCAAGCAGATGTCCCTGTTATTTATTACATTCACACCACATTTCAGGATTTCATTTCCAAACATGAATGGGGTTGGGGTTTTGTTTATTTAAAAAAAAATTCAGATTTGGTCTTCCTCAAAACTGCAGGTGTGAGGTACCAGACCAAAGCCCTAACTGCATTGCCCCGTCACATTTCTTTCAGTTCCGATAAACCTCTTCCAGCCCCGCAAAGATAATCACCCCAACTGAGAAACCTCAGACACGAGAAACACTCTGATAGACAAAAGCTACCCAGGGTGTGGCTGAAAAAAAAGCAGCTTTTAATCACAGGTCTCAACATGCAGAGCTGCTATCAAAACATCCACGCTTACTATCAGAAAACACAAAGCATGCCAGGTTGATGTTTACTTATCGTACATGTGAAAACTTAAGCGCATGATACACTTTTTTAGTGCTGATGATCTCAGTACACCTGCTGCAGTAGCCTACTGATGCTCGCATGAATTGCACAGCCTGGCTTCTGGCACAGAAGACAGCTTGAGGCTCACCTGAAGAGCTCTACCTAAATGTCTCTGGATTTGCACTGGAGATAATAAAAATTTGTTTCCCTCCACCGTTACATATGTAAAAGCCTAACCAGTGAAAACACAGTACGTTTGAACATTTACATGATGAGTGTTTAAATGGAGAGGCAGGATTCGGGTGCTGTGTAGTACGCCTACTGTGTTCCTTCAACACAGGTGCTCAAATTTACGTGGGGATTTTGAAGTATGTGTTAACAGAGAACTGCTCATTTCACATCTCAGTTTATATTTTATAGCTAAGGCTTCAAAGTACTGACCTACAACATAAAAGCTTAATCCATATTCCTGTTATTTGAGAACATTCAGTTCTGAAGAAGACTGCCAGCCAGTGTGTATGTGAAGATCACAGACCCTTGAAAAGAGCATACAAAAGACTACTCAGGAAGCTTTGTGGCAGTATCATGTACTATCCTGAACTTTAGATTTTTTACAAAAGTAAAAATTGCTTCCTCATATCAATTCTCTCAGTATCTGAGATTTCAAGCCCTCTTTTTGTTGCAGCTTTGTTGCAGCTAATGCAGTGATCAGGTTAGGTGGCACCTTCTTCAGCAGGCATCCCTACTGTTCTAATTCTCTTGCTTTTTCTGGTGGTTGCAAAGCAGCTGATTGCATACATCTGTTACCAGGGACTGATGGCAGGAAGTTGTCTTCAAGGAGCTTCATTTTTCTCTTCAAGGCACATGGAACAGCACTGGATAATATAATAAAACTTAAGACTCTTTCATATGGTTGATTAGGCTCTACGTGTACAAAGACATCAGGAAGCTGACGAAACACTGGTTTTATCTCTGTGCCTCACAGACATGTAAGTGGTAGCCCTCAACACTGGCTGAGATATGATGACTTTGAAGCTAAACCTCAGTAACGGCTTTATTTTTGGGGGGTATGTGTGGGTGTGTGTGTGTCTTTTTTTGGTTGTTTTGTTTATTCCTTGCATTGACAGGCTAGACAAGAAAAGTTACCTTGCATTTCCAAAGCCCAAAATAAACCATATCCAAACATAGGGATTACATGGATTTCCTGCTGAAACCATGAAAATCACAAACTGAAAACTACAGATTATTTTGTCTTGGTGTGTGGATTTTTTGTTTGCCCGTTCTTGTTTGGGTTTGTTTTTTTTTTTTTCCTGGAATACTTCTAAGTGGTCACAGAAGATCGGGATGAAACTTCAGTCAGAAAGCCACTCTCAGATACATGCCATGCTTTGAAGTCTAACAAGAAGTACTTTAAGCTGACAAATGCCCACAGCCATGCATGGCAGCTGATGCTATGGAATTGAAGCTTGGATGGTCACAAGGGGAGTGGGGAGGGTAATGGGAGTTTACAACCCAGGCAGCTGCTGTAGCAATACTAATCAAATTCTAATGCTACTAAGGGAAAGAAAACTGGGAAGACCCAGAAATTTGATTTCTTTGTGCTGTTAACATCATTTATCCTGTGCTCCTCGTGCACTGAGGATGAAATCACTACAGGGAGAGTTGTTCACTTTAATGCAGTTAAGGGCACAAGAGGACATAAAGAGAAACTCTGAAGAGAGGCAGAAGGGAAAATGGAAGAGCATAATTCCCTCTCTGACCACACATATAGCTCCCTAAACCACATCAAAGGATGTTAAGAGAGAAAAAGAAAAAAAAAAATCATAAACCTAAAAGGAAAAAAGGAAGTACTTCCTAAAGAAGGTAGCTAACAAAACCTTGTCTAAGTGGTGTATAATAGCAGAAGGAACCGCTCGCTACTGTTATTCCCATGTCTTCATAAGAATATGAGGAGCAATACTAGTTCAGACTAAGACACTACCTGGTTTCAGCAGTTGCCACACACAAACACACTTTCCCCTCCTCAACCACAGCAAGGGGCGCACAGAACAATCTAGCAGCTACTGGTAAATGGCGGCTTACGGACAGACTTCCTGAGTGAGAGTCCGCATCCTATTTAATCTTCCTCTCCCTTAGTCAGCATAACTGCTTGCCATATCCATGCATATTTTTTACCACCACAGCACAGCATTTGGCAGGATGGTAGTGTGGCAGTAACTTTATTATTCCCTTTGTGAATAAAGTACTTCCTTTTGCTTGTTGTGAACATGCATTTCTGATGTTTCATTGGGCATCCACTGGTACTTCAAGGCAATTAGTTCTGACATGCCACCTCAACAGAATTCATTGCCATACAAAAGCCTGCCCTCACCTTCAGCCCTCTTCTAAGTTAGAGAACACAAGCCCACTTAAGACTGAGAAGTTACTACTTACCCAATATTTTATTTTGACCCTCTTTGCTTTTACAGTTCTGCTATACATTCCTTGAGGTAACCAGACTGCATTTACTATGCCAGGTAGACATGCGCTGTTACTTTCTACACCTTCATAATTTTTTGGTTTTGCCTTTGTTTTTGTCCTTACACTTCCTCTTTTTCTATTGCTTGCTGCTACTCAGCTGATCACTACAGCTAAAACCAAGACAGAAACAACAAGCCATAGGTAAGGTCAGTTAAGGGCATAAGATCACTACCTGCTCTTTAGAATGATGCTAAAATGCTTGGTAAAAAATCAAGTGTGCATTTAGACTTTGCTATTTTAGAGGGCTAGTGGTTCTCCAGTAGCAAAACATGGGGTTTTTTTAAATGCCATCAATGCATTTCTGAATGAAAGAGCTTTACAGAGAGGCTTACAAAGTGAAGAGCTTGCTAGGGGAATTTTTTCATTTTATGATACTCCCAAGTTCATAAAAATTTGTAATTAGAAGTATTTATTTTAGATTAACAGGTGATCTACCACAACACTGTGTATCCATTAGTTCTTGACACTGTCAACACTTGTATGAAATCAATGTGCGCCTCATTTAGGAGACAGGTACAAACCAAAATAACAAAACGTTTTAAGTTGACAGTATTACTCGAGCGTCCTGAAGCAAGCTTGCATTTGTAAAGATCTATTATTTGAGAAAAAAGGCTGTACTAATGGCTTTATTTCTTTTGTTACTGCCAGTAGTTAAAAAGATGGCTTAGATGAACACCTGGAATGCGTTTATTTCATGCATTTTATAAAACCTGAAGTAATTTCTGCCATACCAAAGGCTTTATTTAAATTTACTGTAAAATCTCCATAGTCTTACAGACAAAATATTAGAAGAAAGCATTTATAAGGTGTCATGGGTTCAGCAGCAGCAGTCATTTTTTCTGCTTCTTGGTAGCTGGTGCAGCGCTGTGTTTTTGATTTTGGGCCTAGAAACAGCGCTGATAACACCAGTGTTTCGGTTACTGCTTAGTGATGTTTTGGTCTGGCCAAGGACTTTCTGAGTTTCATGCTCTGCCAGGGAGGAGGGGAGCCGGGAGGAAGCAGAGACAGGACACCTGACCCAAACTGACCAAAGAGGTTATTCCATACCACAGCACGTCATGCCTAAGATGGAGGACGGAGAGGAGAGACCCAGAAGGGTGGGGGGTGCACTGCGTGGTCGGGCTTGGTTTTAGGTGGTGAGAATTGTATTCTTTCCTTGTATTTGCCTTGTTATTATTATTATTGGTGGTAGCAGTAGTAGTCTGTGTTATACTTTAGTTACTAAACTGTTCTTATCTCAACCTGTGAGAGCTGCATTCTTTTCGATTCTCCTTCCCATCCCTCCGGGAGTGGGGGGCAAGAAAGAGGGGGGAGTGAGTGAGCAAAACTGCGTGAGTTATAGAGGCTTAAACCACGACATAAGGCAAGGCTTATAGGGAGAATATCAAAAGATACAACTATAAAAAGATAGTAGACCAACTGATGACTTACAACAAGGAAATCTGCAAGCAAGAGCATCTTTAGACCATCAGAAATCTGTACCCCTTACCAGAGAGAAAGAGATACTTTCTCTAGTTGCATTATGTTCTTCCACAAAGTCTTTTGTGCATTGAATCTCACAAGGTGTTAAATCTCACCTTGGTGTCCTGCACAAACACCAACCAGAATTCTGAATCATTGCCTTGGATGAACTTCACATGAAAATACTTCCTGAGGCTGTTCAAAAGGATGTTTGCCAACAAAGCAGCTTGTTAAAATGCAGACTGAGCAGGAAAAAGATATACTAATACTACTTTCAAGATCATACAAAAGACCTATACACTTCAGCAAAGAAAAAAATTTCCTTTACGTTTCCTGAGCATTTAAAGACAGCATTTATAAGGTTCTAGGTTGTAAGAGTGCATTCTTAATGGCAACAACATCCTATGAAGCCTCTATCAACAAAACCCTTTTGGACAGAAAGGGAGACAAAGGTATTGTAGTTTCTTCTCCAACAATGGCTTTTAGTATAAATACAAATATTTTTTTCTTTTGGGAGTTCAAAAGCATTCTTGGATTCTGTGCTGCACTGGCATAAAACAATCAAGTGACCTGACTTCAGTTCCATCTGAACACACAGCATTATTAACATATATTTTTATAAAGGGGGAAAACAAAGTATAGCTCTCTTCATAGTTAATGCTTTTTAACCGGAAAACTATTTTGGGCACTAGAAAGTAGAGCAGAAATTATGTTTTAGAAGTACGAGGAATAAGCCTTATATAACTCCTGACCTAAAGTAAACATTGAAAAAAAGTGATGCTCTTATTTAAAAGATACCTATCATTTCTATTCTTATAGCATCAGCAATGGTAAGGAATAACTCAATTCCTGATTAACATTTAATATAACATGTATCAAGATACCATCTGCTCAGCTTTTTCTTTTTTTTAGGGGGGACTGCAACAAAAATACATTAAAAATCTGTGTTTTGGATATTTTATTGAAGTATTAAAAGTACTTTTATATAGAACAACTAAAAGACACTTCAAAGTATTATACATTACATAGATTTTCATCAACTAGGTCTCTCCTGCAGTCATTTAATTAGATCTTATACAATTTCTCTGGTATATTCTACCATGGTGGTTTGTAGAACTCCACAGAAATTTTCTGTTTTCATCAGTCTTTTACCCATCCTAGCTATTAAGCAAACTTTTCAGGTTTTAGGAATACGCATGTTCTGGACAATTGCCAGCACTAGGCTCAGGGTAATAGGCAGAAGAAAGAATAAAGATACATCCCCTACATTATTTAAAAATCTTCAGGAGTGTGAGAATGATGGGAAATGCACAGCGAATCACCAGGCTCCAGATAAGGACCATCTAGCACTGCTGACAAAAAAACCCACAACCTAGTGGATCATCTATCTGCTGGATTTTGAGAGATGAGCAAGAGAGAATATTAAGCATAGATATTGCCATATTTTCATTACATATGCAACTTTAATCTCAATTTTATTCAGTTCCTCTCAAGAGGAGAGGACTGAAAATTTAATCCTCCAGCCTCATCCACACATAAGAAAGCAAAATGTTTTCCAATTTTTCAAATGAATGACTTTGCAGCCTAAATAATGGCTTTAAAAGTATGAGTTGTTTCATCTGTGATCTCCTAAACTCAAAACTGAAACCAAAATTACAGAAACTACATCATGTGGAAGTATACCAACCCACAGAGATCACAAGTGTTAATTTGAACTTTTATAGTTCACTAACCAAATGAAAGGCACGAAAAAGCAGCAGGCGTGGGGGCCCCTGTCTGGAACTATGTGTATTCACTTACTCGAAAATATTCTCTCTCCTAAACCAAAATGATAGCCTGAGATGAGGATCTTCTCGAGCTTCCAAAATTGAATACCAAGTGTTCCACTGCTCAGAAGCCAAGCAGCTATGTTCCTCCAAGCAACTGATGAACCAGAAACTCTGGCAGGCTGCCCCAGAACACAAACCCAGAAGACCTTGCTCAAAACCAGCCTACCTCGTCAGATGCCTTTTGAGCTAAGGAGCCTAAAAACCTGTGCTGCAAGGCAACCACAGCAGCTGGAACAGCTTTTAACAGAAGACTGTTCAGACCAGTCCCTAGAAGGAGATGAAAGACTGTGTAAATGAGCATCATAATTATTTGGTAGGCAAGTTTTGATACTCAGGATTCACAGGTTTTATTTTCAGTTCTGAAAGGAAGCATGCTTTTTTTATGGTCAATCCCAGTTGGCCACTTTCTGCTTTCACCACTCTTACCAATTTAGCAAGAGAAATTACAGTACTTCAGCTGCTTATCAGTTTTCCCATAACAGTTATATGAAAGTGGGATGAATTGATACCCACATTGTTACCCTCAGAACTTTACTGGACAGGTGGCCACAACCAGAATTAATGCATAATTAATTTCGTACTTATGCTTCATACAAAATTCTGGCCTTACATTTAAAGAACTATTTACTCAGCTTGAGCAGTAAGCTCACATACAGTATTAGGGATATCAACCAGACTTGTTTTATATAAAGAAACTGCAAGCCCTATAGAAATGGACTAGCTACACCTTGGGCACATTAAAGAAATCTTTCTACCTGGACATGAGACTCTCACTACCTTGAAATATGACATACTTATACTATTGGGGTTCCCCCCCAACCAGAAATATTTTTCTTTTGAAGTAACCACACTTTTTTATTTTAAATAATTTTCTTACAATCAAACAAATAGAGGTTTGCGCTAGAGACACATGTCGCCCTGTAGACTCATGATCAGTGAAGAAGGCACCGCCGTGACTCACTGTACCCTCAAATAACCTCCAGACTGTTCTGACAAGAGCTGCAGCAGAACACGCTGGCTGCTGACTCAAACAGATGCAACACGCACGGCCTCATTCCCTCACAGAGCACAGTGCCTTCTCTGTGCCATTAAATATGATTCATACACAGGACATTGCCAAAATCAAAAGAACAGATCAACATTAGCAGACAGTAAATTCTAAGTCTATTCCTCTTTGAATATGACTCGCAAATAATCTCTAGTATAATTCTGCATACAGCAACTTGCCTTTCAACCTCAGCAAGGATGTTACAAATTTACCACCTTCAGTAAAAACATACATCTGTCTTGACCATGTAAGAACCCAAAAGAAACATCAGAGATGCTCGACACCCAATTAAAGTAAATAGATGCCAGTGTTTTGCATCAGCTGTTTGCTACTAGCAGACTGTGGTGAAAGCACTGACATCAAAGTCGTTAAAACCACTTCCAAAACACACCTTCAGATTTCATAGAATCTAACACCCATCTCGACCCCTCAGAAAATGAGCCACGACCTTTGGCAGAAAGGAGAACATGTGATGGAAGAGCTTTTGAGAAATGCTGTCAGACAGCATGGCATGAAGCAGTTCCTGTCTCGACAAGAAAGTCAGAGAGAGACAGATTTGGCTAATAATCCCATCCTTTTCAACCAGGCAGGATGTGGTTCTACAATAGAAAGACACTATTGATTCCATTAACCTACAGTGCTGGAAACAAGTAATGAAATATGTATTAATTTCCCTGCTCATTACCACCCTCAAAATAGCTGCTACATGCTCACCTATCACTTGCAGTTTTTTTCAAGACAATACTGTCATCCAGAGAGAGCAGCATTTATTATCTTTAATACTTACTTTCTTAAAGAAAGAACAAATCCATGAGTTAAACCAAGTCTTTTTATCTGCTTATATTTTTATATATGATTAATTAGTCCCTTCCTATGGTATGGCGAACTCTCAAACTAGAAGAATCAACCTTGCTGCCTAGAACGTAAACGTTTCACTAGCAAGAAGTTTAACTTTCAGTTTGCAGTGATGTAAGTTGTGGGGTGTTTTTTCTGGTAGAGCAGTAAACTGGGACAGAAAATACGTGTTGGGACTGGTACTAATATGGAGATCAGCAAATAACTGTGAACATTTTATACGACTAAGTTTTCACCAGTGATACTTGAAATCTGTACTATAAGCACGAATATAAAATAGGAAATCATTTTACTCCAGAAAGTTATCATAAAGGATGATGTCAACTGCATGATCAATACATACAGATCTTCAGCACTCCATGGCTTGATAAACAGAAACATCCATTCAGTTACATAGCTGTCTGTGGACCTCTTTGGCTTTTGGTGGGGTTTTTTGGCCTTTTTTTTTTTGTTCTTTTTTAAATCTCCTTTTCCAACTTGTCCTCCATAAATCCAAGATGTGCAAGTCGTCATGCTGTTCCGGTATTTAGCTTACTGAGCCTTTTCCTGCCTCTTCCTGTTTTTACAATAAGAACTTTGACAAATTAATACAGCCTGCACACTCTAACAAATACCAATTTGTGAAGGTCTTGCCATTGAAATCAGATAGAGAAACTGTCAAGGTGTAGGAAAAATCCCTTCCAAAAACTATTAACCTTTATAATGTATTTCTGAGACTGTGTTATAACCATTGAGTAACTTATTCCCCTCCCATACAAGTAATGGTTCTCCATCTTTCGAATTTAGGATGAACAAGAGGCTTAAACATCACGTTCAGCATCACAGGAGCATGATGGGCTTTGTGGTAATATTCAAGCTCTTAGAAGTTCCAGTGAATGATCCTCCCAGAGATGTAACTCATTCCTGTGACGTGTCAGAGCACAGCACGTTGGGAATTGCATCACCATCCCCAAATGGGATTTTGTGAGGAGTCGGCTCCCATCCTGAGATAACCATGAGCATCACAGAACAGTCACCGGTGACTCACAGCAAATGAGAGCCTCTGCCAGTCTCTCCAGCTGCTTAGGGACAGGGCTACAGATAGGAAGGTTGTTCAAGCAGCCACAACCCACTTCCTTTCACTAAAGGCCCTCCAGCAACTTGGCTACCAGCCAGACAGCAAAGCTGCAATAAAGGCACATCAGCAGACATGGGAAATGCCTGCACTTTAGCCATGGAGCCTGCACCCTTGTCAGATGACAGAACACAAGCTGTCTCCTGCGTGAGCTTCATCCCTTTAAAGAAGCATGTTCCGGAAGCAGCAGCATACTGCATGTCCTGCAAACTGCTGTGACTGACCACATACAGGCAATGCTGGAACATGACATTCAATTTTGAAGTGAGAGCTGTGAAGAGTGACTGAACAAGTGAAACATCCTGTCCTCTGAGAATTAATAATGAAGACTACTTACAGGAGATAGTTGTTGTTAACAGTCCTATACTTCACAGAAAATGCAAATCTCTCTGAACTCACTCATGTAGAAAGCACAGCTATAGAGGGATATGCACCCTACACATGAGGCAGGTACCAGCACCAAGAAAACACAGCTGAATAACACAAAAGGGGACTGAGGATACAGGACAGAATAAATACCAAATGGCACTCAGGAATTGTAAGGGTAACAAGAAAGAACAAATGGCACAGTGACACGTTGTGTCTACATTTGTAATGTTTTTTTTTTTTTTTTTTGTCTTGTTTAAACTATTATGGCTTTGAGTTTCTTTACAAAATTAAGGTTACTGAAGCTGAATTCTCAGCAGACTGTGGAACCAGAGTTCCCATGAGGGGAGTGTTTTGAAAAGGGAGATTTGAAGCTAGTGAGAAACCTTTAAGAAAAGATTTTAAGCAGCACTGTTTTTAAGACAAAGCTTTAGCAATCAGAAGGTGGCAGAGGACAAGGTATCTGCACTCTAAGCCCTGTACCTGACTTTAAAGTGCATGTTCTACACACTGTTCTGACACAGGATTCAAAAGTGTGGTCCAGAGGACCTTGTATCTGTTAAGCCCACAGGAAGACATTCATCACGGATTGTTACATACATCTGTGAACTTATTCAGAAATCCAGTTAGCCTCTTCTAACACCACTTAAGAAGAGGTTATGTGTCTCACTGCTCAGTTCCAAAAGGTTTAGTAAATACTGGTATTGAAAAGCTTTCTCTGTATTACACAGGGAACTTCTCCAATCTGGCCAAGATGACCTCCCTAGTCATCCATCTTCTGAAATGGATCCTTGCACAAGACCTGGCAAAACAAGGAAAAGAACTGGGAATGAAGGGGAGAACGGAGCTAAATAGCATCTCCCTTCGTCATCCTATGTGTCTAAAATGAGGAATTTGTTAGCAGAAAAAAATGAAAATAAAAATCAGTGATTCCTCAAACCTAGATTATGAATTTATGAAACAAAAACCTAGTTCTGTCTGGGGTGACCATCACTGCAGTTCCTTCATCTTTGTTATGCAGAAGCAGCATAGGGGGTTTCCTGCTTTTAGATTTTCTTCTGAGAGCTCTGATGAAATCTGTACCTCACTGGTAACCTGGGACTCTACAAACATGCATACTCCTTTCAGCAGCCACTCTTCTATGCAACACCGCACCTGGAATCAGGACAAGGGATTCTCTCACATTTTCTCTGCCATCCAAGAACGGCAAAAATGACAGCGTGAAAACATTACCACAAAGGAACAAAAGGAAGAACCCACTGGAGTCCATCATATTCTGATCTGCAGTCTTCTGGTGGCAGCAGTAATCCTCCTTTCAAAGGTGAAAGAGAGACAACAGCTACCACCAGGTATTCTATGATTCTGTTTATCTCAACAACTGGGATCCATGTGCACTGGTGAAAGAGCAGAACCATGTGAACCACCTTCAGTCTCTTCTTGCAGAGAACAGAACAGGGAGAACAAACACTCCCCCTTTTGACACCACTGAGCTCCTGCAACAGTTCTCTTAATTCATGAGATGATGATCTTACATTCTGGCAGTCACTTGCCTGCAGAAGCTATGTTTTAGCGTATACCTCATTCTTGATACAGGCACGAAGAGACTGAACCAGCAACTGCTGGAAACTGAGTCTTACATGCCTACAAATTCAATCCAGACAAACAAAAGCTGATGTTGAAACAGGAGAAAAACAATCAAAACCACCAGAAAAAATGGGAAACAACACACCTACACTTTCTTCAGTTCTCCTCACACTGAAGTTTTTTTTCTTTGCTCATGAATTCCCAATTCCCTTTTTGACCTTGTCAGCAGCCTCTGTCCCAACACAAGCACCTGAGACAGCTCTAAAAGCACGAACATTGCTTGCACTGTTATCAAACAGCAGCAGAGAATTAAACTAGGCACTGGTCACAGCTTGGAAATCAATATGAGCAGTTTAAGTAGACAACTCTACTGCTTTCACATCTATCCCATTACTGATGGTATCTCCTTTCAAACAGCAAGATATAGCCTCCTATCTCAAAAACAAGCAGCACATCCTGGAGGCAAAGGAAGAAGCAACTGAATCCTCCTTTCTCAGCTAAGCAGCCTTCCCAGTAGACAGAGGAGGAATCACAGAATAATGTATAGTCAAATTCTTGCATGACTGCTAAAATCGTATCAAAATTGGGAATCAGACAAAAAGAGGGAGAGAAAAAGTCCTCTTTACTATTCTTGTGATCCCTACAAGTAGAAAATCACAAGTGAACTCACCTCCTGCCACAAACTACTCAAGAGAATGACCTCAGTAATCAAACTGTACTTCCAGCTTCCAGGGTTGCAAGCTGAGCCTAGAAATATTAACAGGCTGCAAGTCATTCCTTGCATGAGTCTGGAAAAATGACTCAGATCTGCAAACTGCCCTGTTAATCTCAAAGCAGAGCACCACTGAGTCGATGCCCATGCGGTGGAAACTCTGCCCTTTCTCCACATACAGCATAAACATGAATTTTTTGCTAATGAATTTCATGATTTGGTTGCAGTTGGGAACAACACTATTTCCCCCACTCCATAATGGTTCCCACTTGCAAACTCATCCCTCAGAGGGTGACTAACCTGCAAGACAGTGCAATAAGCAGTAAAACGTAAGGAACAAAGAAAACACAGGTTTTGTCTGCCTGACAGAAGAGAAAAATATGGTCTGATGCATGATCAAAGCCACTGAAGAAGTAGGAGGGTGAGGGAAGGTTCAGCAAAGGTGGATCCAAGCTACAGACTCTGACACAGAACACCCAAAACACTATTAAAAAAAAATCTGTGCAGAAGAAATTACTTGAAGAGCATGATAAAAAAAATCACTGGCCAAGAATTACAACAGTTGAAAACATACAAGATTGAAAATCATTTTACATATGGATTGTTTAAAACTTATTTCTACTACTCTAACGGGAAGGTTGCTTGAAGACTACATTGCTTTAAAGAAGAAGGAAAAAAAGAAAACTGATTAGCCTTACTTATTACAGTTAATTTGTGAGTAGCTCATACCCATATTCTCATGTCTACCTTGGAAATAGAAAATAAGCCTCAGTTCTTGATAAATTAACATGACTGGTTTTACGTGCATACATGGTTACCAATATTCCTTGGCTCCAAACAGTTTTGGATCATGGTTGAAAAGAGAAATTAAACAAAGAAGTAAATCTGCTTTGGCCTAAGGGCTTATTTTCCGCAAGAAATTCGATATAAACAGTTACTAGGTTTTCTCAATTTACTTTTTATAGTCAAAATGTTATTGCTGGCCAACGTAACAGTATTCAGAATTTACTGCATTTTATAAATCTTGCAATGACTTTCCTGTTATCACCCACCTTTATCTCTCTTTCAGTTCATTTCAAAGATAAACTCCAATGGCAACTAGCACTCATCCGGATTACATTAACTGAAAGAACTCTACTGAAACTGTACTGAGAAAACAAATTACAGCGAGTGCTTTAAACTCACAGTGTATGCACTAAAATATACCTGGTTAAAACTAGTGAAAAAGGTTCATATATGTTAAAGAAAAACATTTCCCCAATAGAAAGTAACTATCGACTATCTTTCATAGTCTTAGGGTGCCAAAAACATCCATATATAAGTAATAGATCCTTACTTTCCTTATACAATTAAATTACTTAAAGAACCCAAAACATCAGTGCCACAGTGTAAATACATATACTAAAGCATATGTTAAAATACCATTAATATACAAAAGTAAGCATTTAGAATTAGTACTTAGAATTAGAACAGGAGGTAATGGGTATATCTTAAACAGGGGAGATTCAGGTTAGATATAAGGAAGAAGTTCTTTACTGTGAGGGTGGTGAGACACTGAACAGGCTGCCCAAGGAAGCTGTGAATGCTCCATTCTTGGCAGTGTTCAAGGCCAGGTTGGACAGAGCCCTTGGGCAACACTGTCTCAGGTGAGGTATCCCTGCCAATGGCAGGGGGATTGGAGCTAGATGATCTTAAGGTTCTTTCCAACCTTAAACATTCCATGATTCTATGAATCCTGGAAAAGTGGGTGAAAAGACAGTCTTTCTCCCCTGCTATCCAAAATTTGCTTAAAATAACACAAAGACCTGGGACAGGCAGTTTTCTAATTCTCTTGGTAGGTAAGACGTCATACACTGTATTACCAAAAGGCAGGCAGATACAGAACCAGTCAAAGATGTCGAAATAAACATTCTACAGCAGTGGCAGTAATTTCAGAGCCATGTGCCAAAATATGATTAATAACAGTTCACTGGGTAATTTGATAGTAACACAGGAAAATAGCTTGTCACAGAAAAACCTTATGATCAATTAAGAATGCCTTCAAGCCGCCCATAAACATAACCTTCTAGTAGTATGAATACCACAGTACTTATATATGCAGATTAACTGCCAAGATATAGGTTACACACATATATATATCTCAGACAAAAGATCAAAATTATTAATAAGCGAGCATAAGGAAAACTGCATAAATTCTTCCCTAAGAAAAGCTCATCTGAGATTATGCACATCTAAAGGAAACACAAATTGCTGCACATTCAGACAGACAGCAGAGCGGCATTCCTACACTACCACATTTTAAAGGGGGACAAAACCAAGTGAAGAGTCACAGCAGGTGATTCTATATACTAAGACATACTGGCCAGATTTATAAAAATCATCTGCAATCCCTTCACCTGCAAATCAAGTCAAACACATTATTCTGGTAGGACTGCACCAGTTTTGAGTGATCAGATATTGCTGCTGTCTCAAGCTACCTTCACCAGCAAACTTAATGGCACCTAATGGAGGTTCATAGAATTCTGTCTAGGTGATGCCTGACAGAAGTCAGCTTGCCACAAAAGTTCTGATGCAACCTCAAACCCACAAATGCTTTTATACAACAGGACAGAAGCTAGTGTCTTACTAGGAAGTAAGAAAACACCCACAAAGCCCTAAGGACTTAATAAATAAATGCATTCTGTAATTCTATTTTAGTTCTACATTTTTTCCACTATGACAAAGTTCCAAAAACCATCCTTGGCAATTTAATTCCTCCACAATTGTCAATATATTGTCCCAAATATTTCTGATTTTATCCATACAAATTAATTACACCCTGAGTCTTAGAAGATGACTGCATACAAATATCTATCACTCTACTTTCCAATAAAGGAACATTAGTGAATTCAAACTACCTCGTAAATGCTTCCTAACCAGAAAGTAAACCAGCATTGATTACATCTGTCCTGAGTAATCTACAGAAGGAGACACTCTGAAAGCCGGATGTACTGCCCAGTCTTCAGGTTTAAAACTATCAGCATCTTGCCTCAAACTTCAGTAAGGATATGATCTTGGCAAACTTACAGCAGTAATTGTAGTACAGAGGTATCAAGACCTCTTCATATACAATCCACTACTAACATGATTCCTGAAAGGGAAAGTGGTCTTAGTGAATCTTCAAACTATCCTTTCTAAGCTACAAAGACATGCCTTAGCATTTCTGTAGTATTTTAGATAATCATGATATGAAAAAATATGCTGAATTTAAATTTAAAAGCAATAAATAAAAAAAGTTTTATTAATCATTTAGAGTACCTAAAGTACTGTGAGTGCTAAAAGCACAGTAATTTAGAACAGTAAAAGCACTATAAGCAAAACCCTACCTGGACATATAGAAGTACTGGAACAAAACACCAAAAGGCTTTAGCTTGGTAACAGAGTGTCACTAGAACACAGGTTAGAATACAGCCTATTCCAGACAAATACACCAAAACACTTAGGAACATTGTTCCCTAAAGAGCCAGGTATACTTTTAAATGCAAAATAAATGGGAAAAAAAAAAATCTACAGAGGACACAAATCGATTTTGGTTGTATTCATAATAATATGTAGCGTTATTAATATACTTTCAAAATGGCTAAATTCATCAGTGAACTATATGAAGTGCTATTCAGCTCACTTCAGGATTCAGCTAAATGTTTCAGTGATTCCAAAAGCAGTGATTCAGTCAGCCCTACAAATAAAAATTCATTCTTATTGTGATGGTACCAATATAGTTTGTAGCTATTCAGTATATGCATTTAAAATCCCAGCAAAGTCCTGCAATGAGATATGTAAGAATCTTTCAAAGCCATCTGAAATTAAAGCCATGAACAGAATTATATTTCTGCAACACTTATTAAAAGAAATTAGGTACTTACCCAATGTCTTAAGACTCAAACTGATGAGAAATTTTAAATTAAACCACTTTCAAATTAAAATCAAGAGGTTTTCAGGATGATGCATTACACATGACTAATTTTTTTTTCTTAAGCAGTTCTATTAAAAAATTGAATATTGAGAGGTTTCATGTAAATTTCTAAAAGCTGCTTAATTAACAAACCAAGCATTTTCCATAAAACCATCAAAATGGAACACAAAAGCAGCTAATAAAAGACCAAAAAGCTTAATAAAATACTTTTTTTTACCCATGACTGGTATAGACCCTAAGACAGTCAGTAGACAACAAAATAACTCTGTATCATTGATTGTGTTAATAATTCACCTATCTGTAAATAAGAAGTCAGACATACTCAGGGTTAGGTGAGGTCAGCCACGTTTCTCTAGTAAAATATTAATTACTGCTAAAGTATATTATTTTCAAACAAGGACCCACTCCCTAATCAATAGTAAACTATTTTGATAGCTTATGAAGTCACACTAATGAATATTTTGCTAACATTGTTTTCGTTTCTGAAGGCTTTATATAGCCCTAAACTTATAGTTCTTAACATTAATTCAGTTTCTGGTATTAAATATATTCTATGTAATAATGCTTCAGACATGCAATGCACACAAAATAAAATATCTTAAAGAATTATTGACCCTAACTATTCTATGATTCTATGATTCTATATTTAATATTCAAGTAACCTCAGGCTTTACTGCAAAGAGAAGTAGATAAAACCCCAAACATAAAACGAAGTTTCATTGTATGTCCTTTCCCCATTTGTGTGAATATTCCATGCAGCAGAGGACAGAAAACCAAAAGTGTTGCAAAACCGCAGATATGACAAACTGGCTGTTTCTCAATACCTGATGAATTTCAAAAAATTAAATGGTATCAGTGTTGTTCACCATTTGGTTAAGAATGACATCATCCTAACAGGACACACACTGTGAAGGGAAACACAAATGTCTTCAGTTTAAGTTTTTGCTTTTTCTTTTAAGTCATCGTTAGTATATTTGCCATTTCTAGCCCTTGACTCTATTTCCTGGTTTGGCCAGCAGCTGGAAGGATGTTAATCCAAGGGTACGAGAAACGAAGTGGCAAAATAATATACTCCCAGCCCTGGCCTCTGCATGCTCACAGAGAGAATGGATTTTGAACCCTCTGCAGACAACTGGATGTGGCATGTAAAAGAAAAAAAAAAAAAAAAAAGCTTTTTTTTTTTAATTAAAAAAAAAAGAGGATAAGGAAACTAATGAGCAGAATAGACAAATCTGTTCCTTCAGCAGCTTCCTCCTCTATACTTCTCTTCCCATCAATGCTCCCAAAATACACAGGCTTCCAATTAGCCTGTGGTTACTGACTAATCACATCTTAATTCTTGTCATGAGTGGCACAATCAACGTTCCTGTTCTTTAGGTCCAGCTGGGGCACACTCAGAGCCACCAAATCTAAGGGCTTCAGAAATGTTGATGAAACCCATGGCAACATAAATGCTGCAAAATGAAGTTCAGAAAGTAACACATGTTCCCATACAAACACACACCTGAAAGGAAATGGCAAGTACTTCAGGAGAGTGCTGTTACAACAGTGAAGCCAGGAATAGAGGACAGAGGACACAGTGGTTTTACTAAAGAGTTTGGTTTGCAGAAAATAAGGAAGTTGGCTTTGTTTTGTTTTTCAATTCAATGTTCTTGTTATCCCAAATATCAACACCTTTTTCCACACCACAAGGGCACAAAGGACTAAAAAGTCTTCCACTGTGTCTTTTCCTCAATCTCTTTTTGACTCTAGCAACACAAGATCCCCCACCATCACTTATTCTGCTTATTAAAAATTGTGAAACATCACACCCAATGACAAGACCTGCTGCTACTGCTGCAAGAAGCAGTGAAGTGCTACAAGAAATTACCAGAAGTCAAGGGAATATTATTTCATGGGCACCAGTTCATGTGGTAGACCAAGGAGAAGCGAAAATACCACAACACAATCATGACATGACAAAAATGTTCTGTGAAGTCACTCTACCAAAAAGGAGACCTAAAAAGCAACAGCTGCCTTGTTTATATGCCAGTAACAAAAAGTCAGGTGGAGCCAAAGTATACACTTTTTTGACACGACCAAAAAAGCTTTCTTCAGATTCTCAGTACTTTACAAAATGCAGAACTCCCTAACCTAGCAAAACAGCGTTTGGCCCCGACTGCAACATTTTGACTTCATCCAGACATTCATTTCACCTGAAGCTCCTATGTCTCAGCTGTAGAACAGACTCTATTCACACGAAGACAAGTGTATCCAAACAGTAATGTGTGAACTACTGGAATACTTTTTCAGAAAAGGTGCTTCACATTTTGGGGGTTCTCCATGCTGCTACACGTTCAAGGTGGACACTGAGACTTCATATGGCACATCATACGATTCACGATGAAACCCAGAAGAAGCTGCTGGAATTCTGGGAAAGGAGAACAAGAAACTGATAAAATTCTAATTATGCCTTCCATAACTTATTCAAGTGAGCACGAAGAGAGCAGTACTTCAGTATCGCACAGCTGACAAGTCATTAATGCACAGAAGCAGCAGTGGAGATTTTAACAGTGGGTGGCTTTCAAAATTAGCTGCCAAGTAGATTTGACAGGCATAAAGCCCAGCTGCTCCACCCCACCACAAGACAAGTACCAAGCAGTTGCTTCTGGATAGATGTTTTCTGGCACAGCTTTCCTCATTCTGAACTGCTACCATTCGGATGGAGGACAAGTACCATGCTGACATCCTTCCCTGACTGCACAGACTCTCAAGAGGTACAGGTCAAGAGATTTTGGGGGTTTAAATATTTTTAATAGAATGAGAGGAATGTATTACATATAATGTATATCTTGTATATTATATAAAATATACTATATACAATAGATACGTACTGTGTTGTATAAGTCTATATACACACCCCCCCTTATAAATACATACCCCCCCAAAGCAACAAAGAAATGGCAAGTAACCAGACTGATGGAAATACACAAAAAACGCTGCAGGCACTCAGTCATTCTTCCCTTCTGGAAGCTGAATTTCCAAACTACTGCGCTGAAATAACCAACTGCATCCACATGCCTATATTCTGCCGACACTGCATCTCCAAAGTTCAGGCTATTCTTCTAGTTTACAGAAGGAGTTCATTTATTTATTCTCTGAATGCTGGGGGTGGGGGGGTGAGGGGTGTGTGCAATATCAAAGACTTAGGACTTCCCAGTCGATTACAGAGGATCCAGCATAGCTCTTTGCTTTAACACCCAATGAAAGCGTGGAGTAGGTCAATGTTGAAGCTGGAAGTGTGAATGCAGTTTAGATACACCTACATTAACTACAATCTAGCTGACTAGGGTATCAACAGGAGTATAACCGTATACTGAACCAATACAGGCTTAAGCACCAGTTATAAAATCAATACGCAAGCAGTTATCCTCCACAGAGCTCCCTGCAATTGTGGCTGCTATTCTTCAAGTGCCTAGCCTGAATATGGAACTTCCAGAAGCTTTAAATCTATCTTTTATAAAAACATATAGAAATTACTATCAGCATTTCACCGCTGTCAGTCTTCTGCACAAGGTGCAAGTGACACAGGCACACTCAACTGGACATGCTTAGTGTTGTAGCCAATGGACACTAAACAATATCTTGTTTGCATAACCCTTGGAGAACAAGAAGAAATGCTTTACCAGCAGGAAAAACCCTGAAGTACAGAGACCTCCAGGATGCCATGGCACAATAAAGCAGCTTTCTCTAGAGGAGCCGCCAGAATAGCAACTCCCACACTTTGTATGATCAAAATGACTCGTGCTTATTGTTACTTTAAAGCTAAGTGTAGAAAATACTCTGTTTTGTCTGGAATACTAGCACTCCTGTAAATGAATTTGACACTAAAAACAATTTTTAGCATAGCACTTAACTACAAAAAATATTTTATGTGTTTTTTATATGGAAGCATACATTTACAAAACTAAATCCTCTCTAACAAGAAGGGTCTCCATTCCCTTGAGGTGCAAGTTTAACAAGAAGAAAGTGAAAAACAAAAATTAAGTACAAACTTGCCATTAGACAACACCCTGAGACAAAAAACTTTGGAACAAACAATGCAGTAGTGTAATGCAAGAAAGTACCAAGGCCACATAAAAGTCAGCACTGCAGTGAGGCTTTCCACTTCGTCACTCGTTTCCAGAGTGGGAAGCCACAGGACAACACCCAGATTTCACAATGGAGCATCTGGGGAGGCAGATTCCAGTTTATTACTCCTCATTTTGGGCATGTCCTGGGAAGGTAATGGCCTCTGCCTAGAAGGCTGTGTGGAGAGCAGTGGCTCCCAGTAAGCAGTAGTTTAAAAAAGCAAGTGCCAAAAGTACACAGGCAGGACATGGTTGAGACATTTATGTTCTGTGGGAATATTACAGTAACATACTCTCCAGCGAAGTAATCTTTGAACCACCTCCAAGTGCTGTTTCTGCATGTTACTGTCTTTCACAATGCAGCAAAAATCAGGTCATTTATGCTCTGCTGAGTCAGTTATTTAAATTTTCTCTTCCAAAGCTCTAAAGTGTCTTAAATCTCTTCCAAGAAGCTGATATTTTCCAAGCATTTTCTCCTGTTGTATGGATCTCATCTTTATACCATATTAGCATGGTATACAAGCTCTAGAATTCTGATGCAGGGAATGGACAAGCTAGGGAAACAAAGTCCACTATTAGTTTTTGATTGTTTTCCCTGGAAGCTACAGCACTTCCTCCCCTCAAATTTGAAATATCCTCAAAGTTTTTACTTATTTTTAGGACTTGGGAGACTGAGTCTTCTCTCTGCATTGCTTTCCATACACACAGTAATCCTTTCTGAACTTACTTCTTTTTACTGTTGGAGTATTTTGAGTGTCTGCTGAGAATTTAATCACAGTATTTGGCAGTGAATACCTCTGGTTTTTATTGTGCAGAGAGAGGAGATCAGGCTGCAGTGAAGTAACTGAATATGCAGGGAAAACATTAGCAGTACCTACAGAAACACCCAACTTTGAAGGAGATCAATTTGACCCATGGGACCAACATACAAAAGAGAAACGTACTCAAAATAACTAAAATTAGACATCAAGACAAGGAACCGAAGACAAAAACAAATCCTTTACAAGAGTGAAAGAGTAGTAGTGTGTCATGATATTAATAGGAATGAAAAAGGGACCTGTTCTACTTTCCATCATCATGCCAAAAATAAAGAACTTGATTTGTCTCAAGAATCTCTGGAAGCCCTATAGAAGCTTGTTATTCAATCTGTACACTTTCTTCTTTAACTGTAACACAAATGCCAATTAACTGGCACTTTTTAAGTATTTGCTTTATAACCCAACACAATCAAGCCAGCTGAACCAGAATCCAGTCAAGCAAAACAATTCTGCAATTGACAGCTGGGACAGGGGGGCAGAGAGGGAGGGGGGAAGAGGCTACATAAGGTCAGAGGACAAGTCTATCCTTCCAGTGACCACAAACACTTCTACTCTTCACCTCCAAATACCCAAACAAGCTGTCAGCACATGAACATATGGCCTCATTCACATCTAACTGGAACAAAACGCACTCACTACCACCCAGAACAAACCTCACCTCATTCTTCTAGCAAGACCTCCTCATTAGCATGATGGTCAGACTGAAGGCCCACAGTCCCACAGGTGCCACTGGCACTGTCCACCATAAATCAGCTCCAGATTCTCAGTGGAAAAGAGTTAGCCATCGCCAACAAATATCCACTCGTTGTCCCTGGGTTTGTTATAAGCCTGGCTAAAACTCTATATTATTGCAGAGCCCCGGACAGAGTCCCAAGGAAGATCATTCTCAAGCCACTGGTTTAGCAATGACTTCACTTGTTCCAAGAGAGAGGCAAACAGGCACTGTTTTACTGAGAAGAGAAGACGGAGTAGCCTCGTTCAATTACCCTACGTTAGGAGACAAGCATATTCAGGATCTCCTCATGAAATATATTTTAGTTTTTACACCTACACTCTTCAGAAATACACAGCTGCAGGAGAACCAGCTCTTGCTGTATGACAGCACCAAAACTGGAAACAATACAGTAATTGCAGAACTTTGTATTCGATGAGACATTAGGGAAAATCTGTTTGCTAGCTTTGTAGTACTCACCCTTGTCAAGCCAAGTACTGTCTCCATATTTAAACCAACAGAGAATTAGTATAGATTCTTCTGATTTATTATATATGAATGCATACCGACTTCACAAGCAGCACTGTTTTATTTATAGGTATAACAAAACAAACCATTCCCAGTTGAACACATGAAACCCCTGACCCATGCCTGCACGTAATCTTTCAAGGCACTCAACTCTGCCCTGCCAGCTAAATGTACCATTCCCCAAGTCCCGGCTTTCATCATATTAGAAAAAGTCAAACTGTTTCCTCCTTTAACATCTACCCTGCATAAGACTGTCAGTTTCTTCCAAAAGGAAAAGGCCACAAATAAGGTAATACTTTTCCTTCCCCTCCTCTATAATATCCCTTTTTTCTTGTTGCAAGTGCAGAAGTTTCTCATGCACACTCCCATTCAATGCATGCACTTTTCCTTATCTCCAATCCCAGTCCTTTTCTTCCCAGCCTCTTATATTCTCGTAGGTTCTTTTCCTGGAAGTACAAAATTGCCATAATTTATCCACCTTAAACACCTTCAATCTTAATTGCACTTTCAGTTACCCTTCTTGCCTTGTTTTCTTTCTGAGATGATGGAATATGCCCCTTAAATACCTCTCTTAAATGTCTGCTTTTCATTTCTATCTGCAGACCGAATCAATGATAAATTTTAATTTCAGCACATCACTGAAGTTTTCAAAATCATCGCCCTCAAACAAAATTATTAAGAAAATGCACTCATTCCACACCTTCCTATGTCTTAAACATAGCTAAGGCTGTTAAAAAAGTGAACAGCTATGTTTCTGCCATGGTGCCCTCACCTATTTAGTCTATCACCTTAGATTTTCTTCCACATTATTCTATTATTCTCTAAATTGTCTCTAGCAGTTTCTGTCCTTAGTCCTCTCTTTTTCTTCTTTGACACTTTACTTCTATACACTTTAATATGCAACTAGAGAGTAATTAAGTTCAAACTGACAGCTCACAGAAGCATTCTATTCTGTCCATGTTACAACCTTGCCCCAGTCTGTCACCCTGCCCACATACTTATTTTTATCTCCTTGGCTGCTGAGGGGATACACCATTATACTCCTAAGACTTCAGACTGATTTGTATGTATCACAGGCATGATTTTACCACTGATCTCCAACATCCAAGCACCCACACTATTTCTACATAAAGGAGAATTATTCCCCCTAAAATATCCCCACCCCATCACCTCAATTGCTTCAGAGCTGTTTCCTGAGGAGTTAACAAATCAATTCTGCCTCATTCAGAGCAGCCCCGCACAGAAGGACTTGGGCGTGTTGGTTGATGAAAAAAATGAACATGAGCCGGCAGTGTGCGCTTGCAGCCCAGAAAGCCAACCGTATCCTGGGCTGCATCAAGAGGAGCGTGACCAGCAGGTCGAGGGAAGTGATCCTGCCCCTCTACTCTGCTCTCCTGAGACCTCACTTGGAGTGTTGTGTGCAGTTCTGGTGTCCTCAACATCCAAAGGACATGGAACTGTTGGAACAAGTCCAGAGGAGGGCCACGAGGATGATCAGGGGACTGGAGCACCTCCCGTATGAAGACAGGCTGAGAAAGTTGGGGCTGTTCATCCTGGAGAAGAGAAGGCTGTGTGGAGACCTCATAGCAGCCTTCCAGTATCTGAAGGGGGCCTATAGGGATGCTGGGGAGGACTCTTCATTAGGCACAGCAGTGTTAAGACAACGGGTAATGTGTTCAAACTTAAACAGGGGAAGTTTAGATTGGATAAGAGGAAGAAGTTCTTTACTGTAAGGGTGGTGAGGCACTGGAATGGGTTGCCCAGGGAAGCTGTGAATGCTCCATGACTGCCGGTGTTCAAGGCCTGGCTGGACGGAGCCTTGGGTAGCATGGTTTAGTGGGAGGTGTCCCTGCCCCTAGCAGGGGGGGTGGAACTAGATGATCTTCAGGTCCTTTCCAACCCTAACTATTCTATGATTTTATGATTTTTGAGGTGCTGGTAATTCTCTTATGCATTCACTTTGACCATTCACTCCCCTCTTTTTGATACACACTTACCCTGTGTTTACCAAACTAAGGTGGCAACCTTCAATTTCAACCCCTTATTTAGGCTACTTTTCTTAATCCCTTAATAAGGAAAGATATTACACACTTTCACTACCTACACTTTTTAAGTTTTCAAAATACGTACATTTTTTTCCTATGCCTGCCCCTTTTGGCCAGTAAGTCTTCTTCTGCACTCTCATCTGTAAAGCATCTCCATTATACCACAAGCATTGTGTACTGAACACTCTCTTCCCTAATACTTAGACTACATTTATGCTGGCACCACTTATCTCCACTGCCATTTCTTTATGCTTCTAGCTAGTCTTCTTTTCTATGCTTGTAAACATCCCACATGCAAGGTGATTTCCAATTCTCCCAGTCAGCTGGGCAGCCAAGAAGTATTTGATTACAGCATGACAAGGTGAGGCCCTATACTGCCTCTGTCTTTCACACAGACTTGCATAGTGGCCCAGAACAACTACCTAGTCAACTTCATCAGAGTGACCCAAATACGATGAAGCATGTTGCTGCCAATGGGACTCCAGGCTCATTTACAGTCAACTTTTCACCTTTGGCATGAATGAGGCAGGAACACTACTAAAAGAAAATCTCATCATGACAGAAACTGGATTCATGGGATAATCTATCCCCGCTCTGTTACTAAGTTTCTAAACAAGGAGAAAGAGTTGGTACTTCTCATTTCTTCATCCTCTCAGCACCTAAGAGTCTAAAAACTTAAAGCACTGCTATACAAGGTTGATGGACCCTGTGCTTTCAGTAACAGCTATACTTAGGCATTTAAAAACAGCAAACATCTGTGACCAGCTTGCATTCTGTCGATTTCATTTATAAAGTGGAGATTACACTGTATTGCACAATTGAGTAATAAAAGACATCATTAATTGTGAAGTACATGGATACTAAACTGATGTCTCCCCATAGAAAGCCCCACAGGAAATAACAAGCCTTATTTGAACACCATACAGTAAATACAGAATATGTTAATCAAAGAAGAGAATCATAGAATAGTTAGGGTTGGAAAGGACCTGAAGATCATCTAGTTCCAACCCCCCTGCCATGGGCAGGGGCACCTCCCACTAAACCATGCCACCCAAGGCTATGTCCATTCCAGCCTTGAACACCACCAGCAATGGAGCAATCACAACTTCCATGGGCAAGGTGACAACCATTCAAATAAATAAGCACTTTCCATTTACTCCAACAAAGGCAAAGATCCTATAGAACTACTACATAAAATGTACTTAAATATTGCTTTGTTGCATACATGTTAGCATCCAAAAGAAAGCTGTACCAGAAACTTTTATTTTGTTATTTAATACGAAGTCAAGATAGCCAAGTACATGAATAACTGTCTTCAAAATAGTTCACATGCATGGGAAAGATTGAGACTTTTCCTTTAATAACTACAGCACGACTCAACTTTTCCAAAAAGTATGTATTATCACATCCACATTCGGAGTTTCACATAAAAGTGCAGATATTCCTATTTGCTGTCTAGCAAATAAGATTTTTTTTAACCACCTTTTCCATTGCTTTCTCATTTTTAGGAAGTCTGCTTTAGGGAAGAAAAAACAAAAACAGAAAACAAACACACCACCACTTAAATTTTCATGCTCTCATAGAGGTCATCTACTTCATCAGGGTGTTCAGGCAGTCTTGAAATAAAACCCAAAAGTATTATGGCAATTTGAGCACCATCCCTGTTCCCCAAGGCCTGGTGTGCTCAGTGCAGCTACTGATATAGAGCAGAAGTTTGGGAGGTCTCTATGGAAGGAATTTGCTCTAACTAGAGTTCATATCCTGTATCCGCACTTTCCCTCAAATATGGGTTTTCTGGAATGGATGACTAGAGGGTTAGACTCAGAAAACAATTGCTAGAACATCTGTAGGCAGGCCAAGTACAAATGCTGAGAACTTGTCGTCTTTAACATCTGGAAACTGTGACATGACAAGCCATTTAAGCCCCACTTTGGACTACATGATTTCAATTTTAATTGTAAAAGGAGGAGGCAGATCTTTTGCAACCCCCCCTTCTCATGGCTATCAGTGACCTCAAGAACGTAAACATTAAAACAAGAATAACAAATAATTTGCAAGGTGGAGATGGAATGGAAAAAAAAAGAAGTTTCTACCTTTTGCTGGACCAGCACAAGTTTGGAAAAGTCTCCACAGAGAGGTTTGACTAAAGCATTTTCAGACATTAGCAAAGACAAACTTTTAACCTGGGCATGAGATAAGCAGCCAGCCTAGAATTCTTTCTAGAAGTACATCCCTTCTAAACCCAAGGAGGGCTTCTACCCTAGAGGGTGAGATTAGAAGCATGTAAAATAGCAGAGTACTAAGATACTAAGCTCCAAGTTGCTAACAGATTTGCAATCAAGGCCAGATGGATAACTTCAAGAACTTACTACATGATTCCCTACAACTGAAAATTCTTGGTTCAAGGATATACTAACACGAAGCAGAAAACTTGCCTGGTACAGGTAAATACATGAAACAGCCTGTACATCCAGAAAGTTAGCTTGGTTTACTCATGCACATTAGCACAAACATATAAAGTGAGTCAAGTAGGAATATTAATTGAAGAGGAGCTAAGTCCATGGAAAGCATCTGTGCATCTCTTTCCCTGCCCGGCTTTCTTGGACAGCCCACTTTATGACCTTCAGAATGACTGCTTCTTGTGACAACATTGTAGAAAGCCTGTCAAGCGCTCAGAGATAAGAACAGGAAGAGAATATTTAAATGAAACACAGATACAGTTAAAGACCAGAGGAGAAAGAAATACGATCATCTTCCAGCTGGAGACCAGTAACAAGTCGTGTCCCTCAGGGATCGGTGTTGGGACCGGTCTTGTTCAACATCATTGTCGGTGACATGGACAGTGGGATTGAGTGCGCCCTCAGCAGGTTTGCTGACAACACCAAGCTGTGTGGTTCGGTTGATACCTTGGAGGGAAGGAATGCCATCCAGAGGGACCCTGACACGCTTGTGAGGTGGGCTGATGCCAACCTGATGAAGTTGAACCATGACAAGTGCAAGGTCCTCCACCTGGGTGGGAGCAATCCCAGGCATAGCTACAGGTTGGGCAGAAAAGAGATTCAGAGCAGCCCTGTGGAGAAGGACTTGGGCGTGTTGGTTGATGAAAAAAATGAACATGAGCCGGCAGTGCGCGCTTGCAGCCCAGAAAGCCAACTGTATCCTGGGCTGCATCAAAAGGAGCGTGACCAGCAGGTCGAGGGAGGTGATCCTGCCCCTCTACTCTGCTCTTGTGAGACCTCACTTGGAGTGTTGTGTGCAGTTCTGGTGTCCTCAACATCCAAAGGACATGGAACTGTTGGAACAAGTCCAGAGGAGGGCCACAAGGATGATCAGGGGACTGGAGCACCTCCCGTATGAAGACAGGCTGAGAAAGTTGGGGCTGTTCAGCCTGGAGAAGAGAAGGCTGCGTGGAGACCTCATAGCAGCCTATCAGTATCTGAAGGGCAGCTATAGAGGTGCTGGGGAGAGACTCTTCATGAGGGACTGTAGTGAGAGGACAAGGGGTAATGGGCTCAAACTTAAACAGGGGAAGTTTAGATTGGATATGAGGAAGAAATTCTTTACTGTAAGGGTGGTGAGGCACTGGAATGGGTTGCCCAGGGAAACTGTGAATGCTCCATCGCTGGTGGTGTTCAAGGCCTGGTTGGACAGAGCCTTGGGTAGCATGGTTTAGTGGGAGGTGTTCCTGCCCATGGCAGGGGGGTTGGAACTAGATGATTTTAAGGTCCTTTTCAACCCTAACTATTCTATGATTCTGTGATTCTATGATCTTAATTTATTAAAACTGCAAATTTCTAAAAACCCAAGACTAAAATTACAGATACTAAGCTTTATATCAATTCCACTAAGAATTTCCTTCACCATTTTGACAAATTTGTTGGAGCTCCCTTTTACCTGCCGCTCTGTGAGAAATCTTCCCCAACTCTCTAGAAAGCACAAAAATCCAATATAGTAGGTTTCTGAAATCTCATCATCTATTTGGCTCTTCTGAAGGCTTTGACAGCACTCTAGTTTCTTTGGATAAAAAAGGAATACGTGCTCATTGCTTATTAGATTATCTCATCAGCTCCTTAGCATTCATCGGGTCTTCCTAAAGGCATGCCAACACCAGACATAACCTCCTAGCAGTTCTCTCAGCAGCTTTAATGCTTGGGCATCAATCCAGAAAGAATGAAAGTCATAAACAGTCTCATACACTAGGTAAGCAATTATCAGTTTATCGATCTTTGCTCACTTATCCTATCTTTCTGAACTCTGACCTGAATTGTAGGTATGCTCAACTCCCACACAGAAGGTATCACAAGCGTAAGAGTTTATTTTTCACCTTAGTTTCAATCCTCCACAGAGCAACAGGATGTGCTGCTGCTAAGTCTGTACTTGTAAGCTGCTTTGACTATGTAAAGTGTCATTAGCTCTATTATGTCACTCAGAGACTAGTTTTGCAGCACTGTTGATTCACAAGAGATGAGTGACTACTACCACATCACTCCCATCACAAACATTCTTTATTAGTATTTTGTTATTCTTTCCTTATCCTCATCCCCCTTCATGCTTACTACGTTCCGCCACTACTTCAGTAACCTAGACTGTTTCCTAAGGACAGAATGAAAGAGATTAACAGAGTTTAGTAAATGCAATTGCTCAAGTATCTTACCAATGCAGGCCATTGAATTTGTTTGATCTTTGATCCCTGAGTCTGGCTTGGGTCCTTTCTTTTTGCCCAGACCAGCTGGTACTCCACCAAGAAGGTTGCAAAATCTTCATAAACTTTAACCCATTCTCGCTTTTCCCATTCAAGGTCATCAAATTCCACATATACCTGGAGAAATTTAAGAACAGGAAAGGACATACATTATTACATTATAATTATTTCCTGCACTACAGAAGTATTTGTGCTGAAGAGAGGAAGGTTACATTTGCTGAAACACTGCCATTAACATTGGGTATCTTACCTCATGAATGAAAAGTATAACACAAAGTAGTTCAGTAGTATCATTCCAGTAATACGTAAAGCTATTTACGTATTACCAATAAGTTTAAAGAATACTTCTCATTCTCAGTTGAAATACCTGTCATGTAACACAAACCAACCAAACGAACACTGTTTCAGGAAAAACAACAACAACAACAACAACCAAAAAAAAAAAAAAAAAAAAAAAAAAAAATCCATTTGGAACAGAACCAGAAAGGACACCCTGAGCCTGCAGACCCTGCTACTGTAAGCAAGCCCAACAGAAAGCACCTAACAGAAGCAGCTCAGGTTTTTTGCCATTTCTGTCCTCGAAAAAACAAACAAACCACCCGCACTTTGTTTCTAGCTAAATTAATCTGAAGCCAGTTTGCAACTACTTGATCTTGTGCCCTCTCTGTCTTGTAGGTTATACAGTTCTACCCAACACATTCTAAGAGAACAATCATACCCTCACTCAGCTGCATTCACAAAGCTAAATATGCCAAACCTTTTGTTTCCTCAAGTGAAGGGAAGAAGGAGCCTGAGCCAAAATCCAAAAGCCATTTGCATTAGCAAACACAAAACTCTAAAACTATCACATTTCACAATTATAATTTAAAAACTAGAGAAGGGAAGATGCTTTGCTATCCTTCTGAATTTCAGCTCCCAGCCGCACCCAAGGCAACTTCTGAAATTGGAGTTCCTTCCTTTATCTCCTTCTGTGACAGTGATTTCAGTTGATCATTGTCAAAGAAATATTCTTCTAACTTTAGTTAATTTTAGGCCTGCAACATACTTCCTTACCTAGACTTTGTCTCACAATTTCCAAAGGTGTACTACATAGTGCTTCTTTTCATCTTGTCCTTCTCCCTTCTGTGTACACAACTTAAATCTGGACAAAGACTCTCATTCCTGTATCAAAATTCATCATCCCAGTTTTAACCCTAGACCCTTTCTAACCCATATTACCTCCACTATGTTCGTACACACTCCCTTCCTTTTTCCTACCCTCTTTAAAGCATCAGATTAAGGTAACTTTGTGCAGTTACTTTCTTCTATGACAACCCACTACTGCATCTCCACTTACAACTCGTCCAAATAAAAAGGAAGAAAGCAGTCTATCCACTTATTCCACCATTTCCCCCTCCAACCTCCACACTGCTCACTACTCTGACTAAGCACAGCTATTGTTCACTGCACACCTGACTCCTTTTCAGCCATACATCTACCAGCTACTGACACCCAACCCGTCATCATGGGCACCTGTTGTCACCAATATCATCTCACATCTCATCTTAATACGCATTTTCTTTCTTCCTAGCCCTAATCACTGGGTCAAGGTAGAGTATGCACCAGTTGTTTGCATTAAATACTGTTCCTTCTTTATTTCTCAAGGGCAGAGCTTTTCCTCTGGATTCACCATGTTGACATCTGGAATTTTTGCCATTTGCCTTCTGCCATTCCTCTGACATTTCAATTACCCTGGCTGTTTCCAGTCATCCCCACCTCTGCATCACTTTGCTCATCAATGCAACTACTTTTTTTACCTTTTCCCTTCACCCATTTCACTCAATGGAACTATCAAGAAACTACTGATAGTCTTTGTGGTGGTTTCACAATCTGCCTTACAGGAACAGTTTGCATAAAAAACCTCTCACCTCAACAGTTCATTATTGCAGCTATTGCCTGTTATTTTAACAAAGCTAGTAGAAAACAAAACTCAAAACTAAAAGTTGTAAATTGACACATTTCATCAAAAAGCACTTTTTAATAATTTACATAAATTAATTTTAAAATACAAAGTGAAGTTACAGAATAATAATTTCTCAAAGAAAACAAAGTTAACAGTAAATATAGTAATGCTTTAAAGCATTTACAGGAAAGCACATCCTATCTCAAAGTGAGAGAGGAGCCAACAAGGAGAGGTGGTATGCCAGACCCTGTCCTCACCAACAAGAGGCTGGTGGGGAATGTGAAGTTCCAGGGCAGCCTTGACTGCAGTGACTGTGAAATGGTGGAGCTCAAGATCATTAGGGCAGCAAGCTCACTGTCCTGGACTTCAGGAGAGCAAACTTCGGCCTCTGCATGTATCTGCTTGGTAGAGTACCATAGGATAAAGCCCTTGAGAGAAGAGGCACCCAAGAAAGCTGGATAATATTAAAGGATCACCTCCTCCAGGCTCATGCATGATGCATCCCAACAAAGATGTCAGACAAAACCACCAGTAGGCAAGGAGCTCCTGGACAAACTCCAACACAAAAAGGAAGCCTACCAACAGCAGAAGCAAGGACAGGAAGCTTGCGAGGAATGCAACGAAATAGTCTGAGCAGCCAGAGATCAGGTTAGGAAAACCCAACATAATTAAACATGGCCAGGGATGTCAGGGTGTCGTGGTTTAAGCCCAGCCTGTCACTCAGAAACCACACAGCCTTTGACTCACTCCTCCCCCTTTCCTCCCCCCCCCCCCCCCCCGACTCCCAGAGGGATGGGGAGGAGGATCGAACGAATGTAACTCCCACAGGTTGAGATAAGAACAGTCCAGTAACTAAGGTACAACACAAACCACTGCTGCTACCACCAATAATAATAATGGCAAGGGAAATAACAAGGGAAGAGAATACAAACGCTCACCATCCAGTGACCAATACCCATCCCAACCCCAGCAGTGATCTCACCCTTCCAGGTAACTGCCCCCAGTTTATATAGTGGGCATGACATGCTATGGTATGGAATACCTCTTTGGTTAGTTTAGGTCAGGTGTCCTGTCTCTGCTTCCTCCTGGCTTCCCCTCCTCCCTGGCATTGCATGAGACTCAGAAAGTCCTTGGTCAGACTAAACATTACTGAGCAACAACTAAAAACATTGGTGTTATCAACACTGTTCCCTGGCTGAAAGTCAAAAATACAGCACTGCACCAGCTACTAAGAAGGAGAAAAATGACTGCTACTGCTGAATCCAGGACACAAGGGAAACAAAAAAAGCTTCTATAAGTATGGTGGTGATAAAAGGAAGATAAGGAAAAATACAGTCTCCCTCTGGAAGGAAAGAGGACACCATCCATCACACACCTGATACTGTCCCACACACTGGGACCCTCCTCCTGCAAATTCCACTCAATTATTCTGGACTGGTCAAATAATTTCATGTTACTATCTGGAAGGGCAGTTTATTTGGGTAATCTACAACAAGGTGTAAGACCTCACACAGCAGCAAATAACAAAAAAATAATTAAAAGAAAGAAAAGGAAGCAGCAAAGGGAATCAGTGAATAAACACTAGGAAAAAACCAGATAAACCTAAACTGAAGTTAGCAGTTTAGAAACCGCAACACTAAAACATGCTGTATCTTCTGGACACTAGCCAAAACTTGTGGTTATCTGTGATACAATCTAGTGTTTGTGTGCAAGCTTTGCACCCCAAATCAACTGAAATCCAGTGCAATGACAGTGGGAGTTATTGCTGAGCTATCTGCAGAGTCTCCTGGCACGGTATAATTAGATCTTCAAAGGAGCAGTTCCAAGAAAAGTGGAGAATAGAGTGTGGCGCAGAGCCAGTCCGCCATTGCCCAGGGCACCATATTCTTCCTCAAGCATGATACACACACAACCTTACTTGGGAATTACTTCTGCCAGCTTCCACCACATTCAGGTTTCAATGCCAAGTCTATTAACTATCTGCTGACTTTTCAAAGTTGATTTCTGAAAGGCAGAAACAACACAGACAAAACAGAGCTCAATCCTTCACCCATTCTCTCTTTTTTTTTTTTTTTAAGAAATACCTAAACCAGGAACATCCACGATGGAGTTTTCTAAGGCAACAGTAGAACCTCTGAAGAACACAGGCTTCCTCTTTCTCTGCACACTGACCTACTGCACAGAAAAGAGCAATATCCCAAGCAGCACAGCTTCTGGAAGGGAGTAAAAGGGGGAGAGGAGAAGGAAAGGAAGCAATCCAGCAACCTACGCCAACAAAATAAGATATAGAGCCAAAGTCAGACCCCCTAAGGAGTGCAAAGGCTGAAAATATTTAATCTTTCTTGCTTCACTGATGAAACTCTGTACAGCAAGAAACTCTATAACATTTGCCTCCCTAAGAATGAATGTTGATTTTGAGAGTTTTCGGCCAAATTCTGCTTCCTTGCCTTGTCAGCTATACAGAAGTTTGCGTTCCCAGTGTGGCTGAAAACTTCTCACCACGTATGCATTCACTTGCATAAAAAGGCGAATTCCCAGAGGGATGATATTATACTTATAATTGGCATTAATGTGCTAATTTTGTAGCTCTATTTTCCAACAGGAAGCAGCATAAGCTTTAGCATGTTTTTCCAAGTAAAGCAAGACAACAAATTTATTTCCAATGGAGTTTGCCAAACAACTGCAATAAAATATTGCTGTTTCAAAGCCAAAACAGAACAATAATGGCGAAATTCTCTACATGCAGCACTGTGATACAGAGTTTTCCAGTCACTTCTGCTCCAAATACATATGCCTGACCAAACAAAATCTGAAACCCTTTAAACTGTCACAAAAGCAACGCTGACTTGCAGCAAATTTGACTCACTGCTGAAAAGCATAGTCCATGCACCATCCACTTTCTTGAAACCACCTGAAGGGGTGAATGCTGTTCTTAACTTTCCCAGCACTACAGTAGGGCAATGTGTTGCCCATAGGCTGGTTAGAGCTGAAGACAACTGCAGCATTAACAATCCAAAGGCTGACTTCAAGTTAGGTTTGCCCTGGCAAGAGCTCCAGGCAATACAGCTACGAGAAAACACTTGCATCATTTTGAGGTGCTGTGGTTTAAGCCTAGTCAGCCACGCAGTCACTCTATCACTCCTCCCCCCTTCCTCTTCCTCCCTACCTGCTCCCGGAGGGATTAGGAGGAGAATCAAACAAATGTAACTCCCATGGGTTGAGATAAGAACAGTCCAGTAACTAAGGTATAACACAAACCACTACTGCTACCACCAATAATGATGAGTGAAATAACAAGGGAAGAGAATACAACTGCTCACCACCCACGGACCGATACCCAGCCCAACCCCAGCAATGATCTAACCCTTCCGGGTAACTGCCCCCAGTTTATATAGTGGGCATGATGTGCTGTGGTATGGAATACCTCTTTTGTTAGCTTGGGTCAGGGTGTCCTGTTTCTGCTTCCTCCTGGCTTCCCCTCCTCCCTGGCATAGCATGAGACTTAGAAAGTCCTTGGTCAGACAAAACATTACTGAGCAGCAACTAAAAACATTGGTGTTATCAACACTGTTCCCAGGCTGAAAGTCAAAAACACAGCACTGCACCAGCTACTAAGGAGAAAAATGACTGCTACTGCTCAACCCAGGGCATAAGACAAAGTGATTCCTAGTAACAGGGAAATAGAGTACTGCATAGCATTTATTTACTGAGTTTTTAACCCAAGATGTCAAAAAAATAGTATTTAATTGTATATAATTAATAATAAATTGTGAAATTATATTTAACAGAATACAAATTCTGTCTCCTAAGGGAGAAGTGTACAGGTTCCTCCTTAGCACATAACAACTGTCAGCAAAATACTTATTTCTAGGAAGAAAAAAAATAACCAAGCCATCTGCCTTAAGATGTTCTCAATAAGGCAAAGGAAAAACACTTCTACCTTTGTACTGTATCAGACAGTTTTTCATCAACACAAATCCAGCTACT
Organism: Ara ararauna; assembly: GCA_028858755.1. NCBI lineage: Eukaryota > Metazoa > Chordata > Aves > Psittaciformes > Psittacidae > Ara > Ara ararauna. Next base: position 41,757,253 of record CM054381.1, read on the forward strand.
GACTTCAGGGTGATTCCCTGAGAACATCCCACAGCATTTTGTATATAACATTTTTAAATTAAAAGAAAGATACAGAGAATTACAATATATACAATTATAATGCATATATACTTTATATACCATTTATAATAGAGCTGAGAACTGAAAACTCTGGTGCTAAAAATTATCTGCAGCATTCAAGACTTTTAAGTTGTCTAACTAAAGATAGACCTAAAACTCTTATAGCATGCAATCAAGCATCGAAAACTAGTTGTCAGAGACAATTTACCAACCTTGTAATGGACAGCCAGGTAAATACAAGAACATAAACCTTGCATGTAATTTAGCAGAAATTTACTTGAAAATACACAAGTGTGTTTCAATAGCAATAAATAAATAAAATCTTTCACAGAGGGAGGGGAGTTGAAGGGGTGCATTTTGTTTGGTATTTAAAACCCATGGTACCATGATTAGAGGAAAAAAAAAAATCCTATCTGATACCTCCAACTTCTAATAAATAAGAGAAACAGAAACTACATTACAAGATGTCAATACAGAACTCCCAAATTAACAAATTAAAATGCAAGTCCAAGTTAGTTCTTCCCTCCTCATATTCTTCAGCGTTAAATGCAACATGCACTCTCTAATTCTAGGGTACATACATTTTACAGGATACTTCAGAATGGTTTATTCATGGCCCAGTAAAAATGGTGTTGGGAGTTTCCTGGTTTTGAGAGAAAATCTACCTTCAGGAAAGAAAATCCAAGGAGCCAAGCAAGCAGTCAGTGCCTCCCCCTGCTGCCCACAGAGGTGGATGGAGGCAACAAGTCTGGGGATCCCAAACCAAATCACCATCAGCAGCAATGGCAGTTTGAAATTGCCAGGAAGGTTTCCAGAGCCCTGAACGCCACACAGCTCCAGCAGCTTGCTTTGCTTTGGTGGGCTGTTTTAGCGTTGTATGCCGCTGAAAATTAACACAAAGTACACTAGACTCCGAAAAACTTCTCCATCTACTTACTGAGATTGATGCTATTGCCAAATATCTAGCTGGTATAAACTAAAGCTAGTTGTAAGTACACAGTGAATGGATCCAATAAGAGTGAATTTATAAAACTTAATCTTCCATCATGTTCCAAATATCCTTGCCTTCTCAGATTTTTACAAATTGTTTCTTTGATGGAACAGGCATTACCCAGCAGTCAAGTCTTCCTAAATGTATCTTTAACTAATCAAATGCAACCAAAGCACAAATTATTATAAAGCAAAACAGCTACACACAGTAAAATTATTACTGTGTTATACAAGTGCTACCCATTTCTGCATGGAAAAGTGGTGAAATAGCAACCAAAGACAGCAGCACTGTTTCCTGCTTAATAAAGGGCTTGCAATATTGTTCTGTGCTACCAAAATTTCCCCAGTCCTTCACATCAGCATTTCATAGTCACTCTACATTAAAAAGAGCTCATAAAAGAAACATCGCACCCTTTCCTTTATATATTGATATACTACATACATTTGCATTTTACAAACTCTTCAAGAAAAACAGTGCAGAGAAAACACTCTTGACAAAGAAACACAAATGTACTGCATAGTTTTTAGCAGGGGTGAGTAGACACCCACAGTGCCACAGTAAGTCTTTAGAAGCTCTGAAAGTGTTCTTAACAAAACTGATAAAAGTTCATGAATTAGACGTTTACAATTCTTCCACCATTTAAAGAACGTAATGGTCTGTCTCAGAGATCCACCAGCTCTGCATCTAGCTCTGAAGCACTAGGAAAAAGAAAGCTGTATAATCAGACGTTTTACATGAAAGACCACTGAAAGCTCCTCAGAAGATGGGACAAATTAGTAATGTTCATTATTTTATGCTATTTTAACACTTACAGAAAAAACATGCAGTTGTTCAGACATCTGTTTTGATTATTTGCGGAGCTTGCAAGTAGTAACAAAAATTTAACAGCAAAAAATCTTGTTTTCTCTTAAACGGAAAGTCCTTCTACTTTCAGATGAGCTGTGGAAGTCAAAAGGACAACTCCTCAAAGATTAAAACCCCTTTGACACACTCTACTACCATGAAACACCATACTCATTACTCTTAAATTCTCTCTTTATTCAAAGGAAAATGGAATAGGGATATTAGCCTAGAAGCACCCCTCCAGTTATCACCTGGGAAGTTGAAGTGTATGGAAAAAAAAAAAGTGGCTAGTTCATTACATGCAGGGTATTAAGTCTCTGTTGGTTTAAAACTGCCTGGAAACCCTTTTTTGGCACAATGGTTCTGGATCTGTCCAGCAGGAATGGACTGACAATTCTTGTAAACCGCTGACAGACCCTGTGTAACAGCATCCAGCTATAACTCCTCTGAAATACAAAGACAGAAGCCCTACAAAACCACTACTCTCACTGCTCTTGTTACTGAGGAAAAAAAAAATCTGCAGACTCAGGATCACCTGTTCTAGATTTATAAAACTATATAAAGGAGCCTGTATCTTTGCTCAAGACACACAGTGACAGACGCACTCAAGCTGAGCCTGTGCTTTAAAAGCCAACTTGCTCAATACACTTCATACATGTTAGAATAAGGAACAACCATGCCCTCTCAACAGGCTTCTGAATAAGCCAGGGACACACACTTGCTGGAAGACACATGAAATATATGCCAGGTGCAGGAGGGAACATGACCAGATGTAGCAAATACATGCTTCAATAAACATGAATCATCAAGGTAGCTTCCTTACATCAACCTTTAAAACATAAAAATCCAAAACACACAGAGAGGCCTTAAATAATCATTTACTTCAAGCAAAGAGTACTCTCTTGATATATTACTAGAGAATAAGCACAGAAATCATGAACATGTGCAGTTTATGGCTAATTTTCAAGCCCTAATTCTGCATTCCCTGAAATTCATGTTTGAACATTAACAATAAAGCAGCTTTTGCAGAACAAAATACAGAGAAAAATGGTTGAAAACTAAAGAAAAATACCAGTATTATCACAACAGCCGGCTGCAGTCTGTAGCTTGCATTGCTAAGCAACCAGCACATGATGTAGAGTACAAAGTAAAATTGCAGGGAAGACGACAAAACAGAAAAGCCTCCTACTTACATGCCCCAGTACCATCTCTGAAAAAATAAAAAAACCCAAAAATTTAAAACATGCTGATGTTTCATCCCTCAATTTAAAACGCAAATTCTACAGACAAAGCTGAAGGGAGAAAATATGAATGATACTGAAATGCAAGGGGAAAAAAAAGACATCCTTCTTGTATGTGATTCATAGTTTTAAATGACTTTCTCAAAAAAAACATAAAATCATAGAATAGTTAGGGCTGGAAAGGGCCTTAAGATCATCTAGTTCCAACCCCCCTGCCAGGGGCAGGGACACCTCCCACGAAACCACGCCACCCAAGGCTCTGTCCAACCTGGCCTTGAACACTGCCAGGGACGGAGCATTTATCACTCCTTTGGGCAACCTGCTCCAGTGCCTCACCACCCTCACAGTAAAGAGCTTGTCTCTGATAAAAAGGCATCCATAGGAGCGCCAAATTTTATTTTGAAACCTATTTCAATAACATATTCATATAAAATATTTGACACACCTATTTTGCAAATCTCCCCCCCCCCCCCCAACTCAGATCTTATCAGCAAAGGGAAGTAACACGCAAACCAGAAATTACATCATGACTGTACTGGACTTAAAGAAACCAAAGTCAAGCAGCCCCATTTTAAAAATGTTTTAGATGGCAAAAATATACTAAATTACTCATCCAAAATGAGAAATAGAAATGACTTACTATTTTAAGAAAGCACAAACTATTACATCATAGCAACAACTAGTTAAAATATACACATTCTCAAAAACTTCCCAGTCCTTCAAGACCTGGAAAAAAAAATCCCAAACACCTTTTGAATTCTCTTTGCCATCACACAACACAGGAAACTTTTTATTTTACCTGGATTTCTAAAAACAACTGTTAAGAAGCATACATACTATAGAAAGCCTACATACCCAATTTAAAAAGAGGAAATTCTGTATTTGAATCAGACATTTGTGATTTTAGACAAGGTGAACAACAACAAAAAGTTTTTTAAAAATAACCATTTAGCTATTCAGATGGCTAGTTAAAAGCAATTCACATGTGCATATATGCACTTTTTCAATGTCACACCGAAAAGAACGACATCTGTCATTTAATAAGGAATCATTATTGCTAAGTCTCACTTCAAAAAAGATTATGCTGGTTTAAATCTGTATATCTCTCATATTTGAAAATCTGACTAAAATAACTGAATGAAGATTAGACCATTTAAAACACTAATTATATAGTTGCTAAATGTTAATGGCTTTCAGTCAATTTTTACAGTTCAATGGCTTGTTTATGAAGATAAAGTTTGTCTACTAGATTGTCAGCAAACACACAGCACTACAGGAAGCTGAATTAAAGCGCATACTGAAAGGAGTAGATTACTTCCTAGTTTGAATTTTTGATTTGCTATTGTTCCTCATCCCCAGGGCAGGAAACTTCACCCAATCATCTGGCAAGGTATGGCTGTAAAGTCACTCATGGGGAAACAGGGCAACTTCAGTTCTCCTGGGACAGTCTGAACTTAAGGAGACAACCAGGACATAAGCAGGAAGCTATGATGTTTACCTGAATTTTCCTGATTTCTCACTGCAATTCAATAGCCCTAACCCGAACAACTGATTGAGGGAATCAATAAGAAGTGCTAAAAGCACAAGACTTCCTCCATTTCTACCAAGACGGTCCACTTTGCTATCTTCAACAGTCATCTTTCCAAGATTCAAAGGACTAACCAGCCTCCCAGTGTCTGAAGGTGGTCTAGAAGGATGGCGGACAGGGGACTCCTCATTAGGGACAGCAGAAATAGGACAAGGGGCAATAAGTTCACAAACTTAAAAAAGGGGAGATTTAGGTTAGATATACAGAAGAAATTCATTACTGTGAGGGTGGTGAGGCACTGCAACAGGCAGCCCAAGGAAGTTGTGAAGGCTCCATCCCTGGCAGTGTTCAAGGCCAGGTTGGACAGAGCCTTGAGCAACCCGGTCTAGGGGAAGGTGGCCCTGCCTATGGCAGCAGGACTGGAACTAGATGACATTTTATGCACCAAGTGCCTCTCAACTGCCCTGTGTATCCACATTATTCTCTGGACAGCAGGCCAAACAAACCAGGAGTGGGCTTACAATTTCCTTTTTGTCAGCTAAACCCAGGGATAACAAAAAGGCATCAGAAAAGCTTTAGCACAGCAACAGACAACGCCAGAAGAAGCTGGTCAGCAGATTTTGTTTGTACCAGAGACATTTTCTGAAGGCCCAGTTACTACCAACAGCAAGAATTCAATCAGACAACCTTTCACAATTCATTGCTGTTCTTTGATCAGCTTATAGGAAACAAGAGAACTATGGAAAAATATTAAAGAGTAATCAGGAAACCAAGAGAAAAGTTCATCTACCAAAAAGAGACAGTACATCATATTTTTTATAAATAATTATCAACTACAAAATGGTAACTTCCTGTGTTCTGACAGAAATGCAACATTTGTGCTTATAACCAAGATTATAAACCTTAAGCAACAAGCCAACCAAACACATTCCATCAAGAACATGAGAAAATTGTAATAATTACATATATATTAAAAAAAAATCTTCAAAAGCATCAAAACAAGAATCTTGAAAGGCAAAAGAAATTTAGTGAAATATTTATCTACTTCATGGATTATCCACTAAAATGTTGGACAGTATTTTCCAGTTGTTTTTCCTTGTAAGAGGACTAGAATATTTGAGATGGGAAGTTATTTTACTTTATCAATTACTTTAAAGCTTTATCTCTTTTCAGAGAAGAACATTTCACTGCCTTAACAGTAATTTGCTGTTCTCCTTCCTCCACTTAACATGCTACCTATAACCAATCTGTAAACTATTTCTCCTAGTCCTGCCTAAATCACCTCTAAACAGTATAATAAAAGCAAACAGTTTTTAAGTTCTTCCTAGCTAAGACATAGAGGTATTTCACTTTTGCTGTTGTGTCCAAGCTTTAATTTTAGAAATCTGAATTCTTAAAGCCTTCTCCTTTAGTGTTGTGATTGTATTCAGTGCTATCTTGCAAGCTGAATTATTCCTTTGTTGTTTTAGTCATAGACCACTTCTTACTATTCCAGCTTTTGGGTTTCTATCTCCTCCTTTGAAACTGAATCTGTTTCATTCACATGATTGATCCTTGTCTACTCCCTCATACTGGAGAGTCATTGCCCAAAAATGGATTCTCATACAATATCTCTGATGTAGCTACAAGCTTGAAGACACCTGCTAACAAAGGATTCACAAGCGAAGCTTACAGAAGTCTATTCCTTTCCTATGGATCAAGTGCAGCGTTAGAGAAAAAAACTAAAATCTGTGCTCACAGGCTGAAGCTTCAAAGGATTAAAACTTTTCAGGTATACATGATCTTCCTTTATTTTTCTGCTTCGTACCAAATTGCAAGGCTAGACTTTATAGAGAAGAACTGGGTCATTACAGTTCATAGTACAGCAGCGCATAAATGTCCACAAACTGGGATCAAGGTTCATTCTAACACTGAACTGAGGTATCTCCAAGTATTACTAAAGGCCAGAGGACATTAAGAACCAGGGTGGTGACACATATGAGCAAACAAGACATCAGGAAACATCCTGCCAGGTTCTCAATCTCTTTTCTTTGCCATAACGGGCACTCATTTGTAACATGCACAATTTGGTCCAAACTTAGCCAAACAATTATCTTTTTTGTCAGTGTATTTCAAAAACCTTCTAATAGTTGATCGTTTGTGTTAAAAAATAAAAGATCCCAAAAAAACCAAACAAAACCAAAAAAAAACCAAACACACAACAACAAAAACACTCCCATGCTAAACTTTAGACATTGATATTGAATTGGGAGTTTCTGCACTCTGCTCAAGACAGCAGGCAAGTCCCAATCTCTAGGTGCTTTAGCACCCATACTCTACAACAGGAAGACAATCATTTCAACCCAGTGTTGCTTGCTTTGACCACAAATTCTTTGGGAACTGAGATTATATGTTTACATGATACTAAATGTAATGGAGGTCTAGTGACAGTGGTTTTTCACTGAGGTGTTGCAACACAAACCTGCTGCTCTGAACAACTACCCACTTCTTCGCTGCTGCTGCTGCTAAGGATACAGCACAGAAAGGACTGCTGCAAATAAATAGAACTATTGGTGCATAAAAGCCTCAGGAACACAGGGGTGGAAAGCACTTCAGGTTACAGAAATCATTCACAATACATACATGAAAACCCTCAACATGTTTGTCTAACAGTGTTTTTCAGAAGATACACTTTTTCTCTCTCAAATAACGTTATTTTTCACCCTGCAGCAAATTTCTGAAGTATGTGATAAAGGTCATTCAACCTTAGATATTTTAAGTATTAACTAGTATATCTCAGTACCACAACTCTCCAAACTACAGAGAAACGTTTATGACTTGTACCTTGATTGCATTTAAAAAAAAAAAAAAAAAAAAACCAGCTTACAGCATACCCTTTTTTTGTTGTTGTTTTTTTCTTTTTAATTAGAAATTGTCCTACAAGTCCAAAATGTACAACTCAAAGAAACGAAGACAGCCTAATTTTATGCATTTTCTGCTCTCCTAGTAATTTGCTGAAAAACTCTTTTTAAGGAAGAACAATAGATCCATTGATAACACCAAGAGAACAATAGATGCAACAGATAACACAATCAAACCCTTAAGGCTTAAGCCCAGAAGTAAAGACAGAAGAACAAAACAGTGGCAATGAGTATACATCAAAAGCTGCCTAATGAACCACGTGAATAACCTTAATTACTCCATCAGCTATCTCTGGGTAACTTACTAGTGAATAACTCAGACAGACATTCCCTGTCACAACAGCAAGAACAATATTTTTGAATGGCATTTTAAAGATTATAATAAATTAAAAGAACACTTCTGCACAATGATTTTATACGCTGTAACTATAAAGGGCTGTGCCTGGGATTAAGAAAAAAAAAAAAAAAAAGTCCTCCTGCAATTCAAAATGAATGCTGCAGACAATAACAAAGCATTAATTCAGAACTGTAGATAATTTGCTCACCATCTGTGCAAGTTTGAGACACAAAAAAAGTTTGCTATACACGCTAGGCAGCTTCTAATTCTAGAAATGATACATATGATAAATGCTTCTAATGTGTTGACTCAGACATTTATAAAAGTTACTTAAATCCTTTATGGAATTGGACAAACAAAATACTAAGCCTAAATCACAAATGCAAGGACTGGTACTCTTCATCTCCTCCTTTCCCCCCTTTATTTCTCCATTAGCATCTTGCTGATTAAGATCCCCCAATTCAGTCACTGCTATAGAAAAAAACCTGCAGAATAACTTCTCCCAATTTTTTCTGCACTCATTCTGTATTTGCAAGTTTATCTTCTAAAGAGCTCTTTGTAATTGTGATTATCACTTAAACTTAGATAAAGTGCATTAATATTTGCTACAGAAACGCACTTGCTGATGTTGATATGTTTTAAAGATTCTGATTAAAATCCACTTCAAGTTTTGTGAATGAGGAAACAGCTTGAAAACTAAGAAAAAACCCCATGAACTGCAATCAGTTGTACACCTACGGGAAGACTTCCGGAAAAAATTCAAGTAACTAAGTAGGGCCTTTATGACCTCCAGAGGTAACTCAAGCAACCACAGCCTTCTCTGAGTGCAACTGCATTTGACAATTTTACTGTACTACGATATATCAGGGCAAGAGAAGATACAGCATACTCACATCATCACTGTTCCCAATCCCCTTGGGAATGAGCAACAAAATTACTATTTAGGCTAAAGGACACAAGTGTTGCCTTCAGGAAAATGAACACACTGTAAGAAGATATTTTTGACTGAAGGAGTCACCAGCTGCAGAACTCTTAGTAGTGTAAGATAACGGAAGTATTCACTGATAAAGAAGACAATCTGTTCTCAAAGTATACCAGGGAATGACAACTAAAGTTTCTACCTTGGTTTACCAAATGCCTTCTGCTTCACTGTATGGACTACTTAAGATCAGGATGTTTTTTCTAACGTCTCATTTCCTATGCAAATTGTATGTGAATGAGAAAGGAACAATTCATATTCATATGAAACTTAACTTAGCACCCAAGGCAAAAATATAAGGAGGAGATGTCTGTCTTCTACTGCCAACAAACATTAATGCTGCAATAAATTATAAGAATACACAACAAACACTCTTGAAAGTAATGTTCATTACTGGTTTTCTCACAGCTTTGGGTGCATTTATTTCGCTGTGATACAAATATCCTGCACACTGTAATCTTTTAAAAGTACTAAGCATAGCCAAGGCCTGCAATAATGCAACTGTGATATACTTTGAACAACATCGCAACATTGCAAACAAATACATATACCAGTATTTCTGTTCAGTGTGTGTATGAAAACTAACTGCATGGAGGGAAATAAAGAAAAAAAAAAAAGTCATGTTTTTCTCCCATGCATTTCACTTCCCACAAAACCAGAAAGACCAAGATGCTTTATTCCCCAGTCACTGCATGGAAAAAAAGGAGGAGGTCTGAATGCTACAGCTAAAACCCATTCTTAAGTCTCTCTCTTTGGATGGACAAATTCATGGGAATCATAAAAATAAAGAAACATACCTGACAAGTTCCACAGCACTGGAAAAGTTAAGTGTTCTTGAGCACTGAGACCAAAGGGCAAAGATTTCCAGGCTTCCTAATGTGTGTGGCTTCTCTTATCAGCACATCCTTTCCTTCCTTCCTATCCTTGATTAAAAAAAACCTATGTAGTCACAGGATACATTCTGCCCGGGAGTCCCCACCGGCAGGACTATTTGTTCAGTTAAGACTACCCCAAGCTTTTGGTACAGGCTGATTTCTTAACATGTTTTCTGCACTCAAGATATCAATTAAAAAAACAACCCCATCTCTCCCCCAGAAAAGCATGCAAGTATGAAAGACATCTAATGCCAAGACAAGAGCAACCCTTTTACAATTATTTGATTTTTAAATTTAAAACCAGAAATAGGCAATTTAGTCATGGTATTTTTTCATGTTAAACCTATAATCTTTACATACTTTTTCTTCCCACATGCAACACACTGAAAAACAATTGTAGAGCACTGAGGAAAGCCAGCACCTGCAGGAAAGGGTTTAATCTGGCAACTGCTGGTGTTGTTGAGTTATTCATCACATAAATCTCTTATTAAGTCCCACCTCTTTCCTGTAGTTCTAACCGTTGGAGTTTGAGAAAAACAGACCTCGTTTCATGCTAAACTCCCACCACTAAGCAGCTGAATCTCCTATATTACTTAGGATACTGTTCGTGAGAGCAGACTTCACATGGAGTCATGCAACATCCTGTTCCAAGCCAAACGCTCCAGATGGGATATGTTTCACTGCTGCCTCCCCCTCCCCAGTCCATTTAAGTTTGTTCTTTTTTGTTTGAAAGCATTTATCCCAAATTGATGCTATAACAGCATGCTGAAACTGACCTTTTGAGAAAAATACAGACTAATCAAAACTTAGTTGAAATCGGTATGTCTTTACTAAAAAAAAAAAAAAATCCATGCCACTTAAATTATCAAAATATTTGTATTAGCTCACCAATTATCAAAACTGTGTATGTAAGAAAATAAATGACTTGATGCAGCTCTGCATTGCAGGGAAATCTGCCTTGTTTCAGAAAGTTTACTAATAATTTAAAAGCTTAACATTGTCACGCACGTTACTAATCTAATGGAAGTTCTCATCGACATTACAAGGAAAAAACTGTCTAGTCTGCTGATCATTCTGAATGCTGGCAATTTCTCAAACATCTGCTAAAGGTCAGATTTCCACTGCATGGAACCAATCAATGAAGCTACACAACACTCCCAGCACCATTGGAAGTGCCAAACAAAGACCACTGTTTTACATAAGCAAAGAAACTCAGCCTGAAATCTTTCAAAACACTACCAGCAATGTCTTTGCTCCATCTCCACACAGTCCTCGTCTACCTGGCAATGGCTGTTAAGATTTATGCTAGGTTTGCTTTTTAGAGAAGAAAGTTTCCTAATGCCAACCCATTTTTCTGCATTGTTAAACAGTATGCAGTCAATACCACATACAGACAAACATTACAAAGAGGAAAATGAATATAATATTTATTTAAACAAAAGGGGGTTATATTTATGTGTTAATCACCACAAGTTTCAGAAAACTGAATATTCACAGATTTGGTGCCTTTGTTTTAGTAACTTCAAAAAAATCTCACCCCTACCAAGTTCTAAAAACCAAGATCTTAGTGTTAAAAAGCAGCCTGAAATCACAAAATTCTGCCCTAAAATCCTTACTAAGCATTCTCAGAAATATATTCCCGATACCTTAACAGATTGAGGAATTGTTGGCTCCTGCTAAAAACAACATGCTCTATATTTCAACAGCTTATCACATACCATAAAATCAAACGCTTTAGCAAGAGCCTACACAGAAGAAATAAATGATCGATTCTGATGCTGCTGAAAAGCTGAGCTTGTTCTATTTTTACAGATAAAACATTATTTTATATATGCACAATCTGATATTGTTTTACAAGAAAAGTCTTCTGCACACAGGAGAGAAGGGCCAGTAAAAAAGCAATCTGATGGAATTTCAGGGACTTTTTTTTGTGTATGTCACTGATTTGCAAACTACAACTTTACGCATGTTTTATCATTTCTTGATGATGTTAAAGAAAATCCATTTTAACTTCAGAGACACCATGGATAAGAAAAGGGAAGCAGAAGCCAGTAGACATTCAAGTAAGTTCAGCATTAATATTCTGCTATCCTCATAACTCAACAGCTAATACTGTAATGGTGTGGTTGTGAGGCAGTCCTGAATAAGGCAATATCCAATTAAAACCCCATAGTTATTGCTAGGTAATCACATCACCTCACAGTTGACAGCCTTTTGCTGCAGCCCCCACTGCACAATGCTGCAGTGCTTGAAACTCTGCTCCCAAACCCCTGCTTTCCTTCCTGGAACACAGCTACCAAATGGCCGTTCAACTCCAGTGCCCAAGGTGAGCCTCAGTCCTTCTTGCAGAAGGAACACTCACCCAACATATCAGAATGAAACTACCACACCAGGAACCTGTACTACACGTGTGTCAGAGGAAGTTATTATCCTGTGTGAATGGAGAGGACTGTACAGGAGTCTCATACACAGGAGAAAGGACCAGCACTTCCTCAGCAAGACCAGACTCAATAAAAAGTGGTGCTTCATGACAGCAGTGGCAAAACAACAAAAGCATAAGCTGCTTCTACAAATACCTACCCAAAAGTTTTAAAAGCACAATAAAACTTCATATTATCCGAGACACAGAAATGAAGTTAGTAAAATGGAATTCAAATTTGTCTCTCAGAGAAAAGACCCTTCAGTATTTTTTATTTATTTTATTAAAGCTGAATAACAATAGGACTCTACGATATTTCAAGGAGACAGTTACTTCTCCATACTAGTTCTACCTAATCTTTGAAAAATGTCTTCAGCTCCTCTAAGCGATGTTTTTTCATGATAGTTTCTTACCACATCTAGCTGTCAGTGTTTGGGCTGATCCCAGTTTAGTGGGACACTTAGGTGCATGGAGTTTCGTCATACATCAAAAACAAAGCAGCCCCAAAAATGCCCATAAGTATCCAGCTGTCTCCCAACTTCCAGTCATTCAACCATCTCTCCATTCAAAAGAAGCCAAAAAATTGAACAAACATCTGTATGAGATTCTTTAGGGAAGAGTGCAATGATCAATAAAAGTATCTATCACGCTCTATGTTTCTTCCATCAGGTCTGTACAACTTGCCATTACAAAAAAGTTTCTTCAAAGCATGGTTAGAAGCAGCTTATTTCCCGTAAGGGAAGAAGCATAACAACATATGCTTCAATAGCAATTCAGTACAAAGATCACAGATCAATAATATCCTATACCCATGACAGCTAGCAGAATTTGGGCGCATTTATATGCAGACATTACCAATTGCATTACTGTATCTAAGCAGAGGTTTTATTTAAAACAAATATCATACTCAAGCAGCAGCCTGGCCAGGTGGGAATACAGAATACATGCGAATCAAAATGACTTACATTAGTACACATCTACACACACAAGTGCGGGAAAGCATTGGCCTAGCATTCCTATTACTTACACTTTTACAGAAGGAAAGAAAACGGCATGCTTAGCTTTCAGTAATGAAATGAAACTGTATTACAAACACTCAGCAGAATTTACTTTTCGAAAAGATACCAAACAGGGTTAATTTTTCCAGCTTTCCAGTACATGTAGATCCACCTCTACCTTGGAGAGGTTTTCAGCCATTAATGCCAGTTTCCAGAGGTTTTTTTGATTACACAGTATTAACCCCACAAAACAACACTAAGATACCAAGTGCCTGATAAACGTAAACTGCACATGCAGAGTGCACCTACACTACCTTTACTCATTTAGTGTACGGTTGGATGTTACCCAGCAAATGATGAAAAGAGATGTTAGAAGTGAACTAGAAGACCTGTAAAGACCAGGTTTATGACTGCAGACTAACTGCCAAGGCATTTACTTTGAACTCCATGTTAAGGTGGGCACACGCACTGAAACCCAGCTTAAGAACACCTGCTCTGCACTGCAGTGCGCAACCAGAGCCTTGTCAGCTTGCTCTGCTTCACCCTGTGACATGGGTCACACACTGCTCTTAGCAATCCACTGAGAAGCAAATTACTGAAGCCCTGGATAACAACCTTCAGAAACACACCCGAGTCGCAATGTCTCCTTCTACCTGTGAATGAACTGTACTATGGAAGTCATAAATTTACTCATTAAGCAGAGGAAGAAAGGAAAAAAAAAAGCCTAAATGCTTCCTCCAGAAGAACTGTACAATGAATGACTAACCCCCAAAAAGCACAAGTAGGTCACCTTCAGATAGACACTATCCAAGCTTCAAAAGGCTGGGAAGAAGTTCAGTACTTAACCTAAGATTTAAGGCTTCTCATCCTGCATAACTACAGTTATGCCCTACAGAATTACAGCACTTACTCACCCGGTACTGAATGGATTTTATTTGTTTTATTTATTTATTATTTTTTTTTAGAAAATTCGCAAAAATTCACTAGTTCAAAGGATGTAAAACGTTCTTTAAATATGCGCTACCAGAATTGCTCCCCAAATCATCTCCATGTACGTATATTTAAGATTAATATCGTACAGCTTTTTTAGTGAAATGGAGAGGCTAAAAGAAGAAATCTAGATTTAGCAGCAATTTTCTCCCATGGTGCTTCAGAGAATGAAGAGTAATGTTCTCCAGAGAACCTCTCAAAACAATTGCCCTTTTTCCACAACAGCTGCCATTTACTTACACTCTCGGAAGGACGGATGCCATAGGCTGCCTCTCAGCAAAGAATAACTGTTACCTCGCTTTCATCCTTTCTCAAAGTCATCATCTATATCCCTACAGATAGGAAGCCACTTTCTCCCTTGGGGGCAATTGGCTTCCTTCCCAGTAGTGAAAACAGAAGGCAAGTAGTGACCATCTTTGTTCAGGCAGTTGTGGCTTCAATCAAACTGAAAAATGAGAAGTTGCAGGCACAGTGGAGGGAAACACGCTTTTAGGATCTTTTCCTTAAAAATTTATCTCAGTTCTAAACATCCTAAAAACTGCTGCAACTGAGTTAGCCAGCAAAATGGATGCATGGAAGGAGGAAACAGGTATATACGTGAAGCATGAAAAAAAGGAAATGAGAAAATTCAGGAGTTCACAAAACATCAAGAATGAAAATAAACTGTGGGTCCTGTTGCCCTGAGTCAGTGAGGTGAAGCAGCTATAAATCTGTCTAAATCAGCTCTGCATTCTCCAGTTGCTTTGTGGCCCCAGAATACGTAAAACAGCTATCACAGGCCAGTCACTCTGACCTTCTGAATTGTTAGAAGTCTACTTTATTTAACACAGATTCACTCTTTAGGGATTTTCTTTTGTACAAACTGGGTAAGAACACTGCCTACATGGAGTGTGAAAGATGGGTCAAGCCAAAGAAATTGCCAGAAGAGAACTACATACAGGCTGAGTCAAGTCACTAACTTAGAATCAAAAGAAGCATTTTATTACTGGGCAAGAGGGGGAGGGGGAACAGACACACAGACAAAACAATCTTTCAGAGTTTAAAATACGTTATTAATTGCACTTATCATAATTAACTGCAAAGTCAGGTAAACTCAGGCTTTTGCAAGACACAGGAAATGCCACTTCCGTTGAAATTTTCTGTTAGAAGTTACTTTTCAAGTGTCTATTTAAAAATGGGATTCTGAAGTTTATGGTTTCACTACTCCAGCTGTTTCAGTGATGGTTACATTCTTCCCCTATCCAAAATTACCAATCAAATTCTCTATCTCAGCTTAGCAGTCCTTAAGACTTTTCTGCCATGTATAAGAACTACAAAGTGTGGCAGGTAGGATTATTCTGCTGAGTTGACAGCATTACCATTTCCTGACATTTTAGCGCTTCACTTAGAAGCCTTTAATTACATTTTGTACTGGATTAACAAAGAATACAAAACAATATGAACTGACATAAACAATACGCTTAACTAAACCTGCCAACACGGTTTTATCTGAGAGATATCAGCAGGTTCCTTCTCAAAATGTTGAAAAAAGTATGAAACTGAAGTGCAAAAAATGTTTCATACCTTCTTCAACATTTTGAGAAGCACACTAGGCAGCCAGCTGATTCGACGGGGTTTGTTTCATTAAATATTCTTGCATGTAGAATTTGCAACACTCCCCTCCTTTCCCACTTGTAGGCATGTGAATACTCCATTATAAGAAAGTTTAATAGAAATATCAAAAATATATCAATTTAGAAAGCACAGTTGCACTCTAACCTACGAACATACAAATAAGCTACATCTCTAGTTAAACTGTTGGTAGAGACAGCACTCTGTACAGTTAATTAAGTAGGCCATATAACGTAACAATAAGACCAAATAAACTCCTTCACAAGATAAAAAAGAAAAATGGGAAAGAAGGGAAAAAAAACTCCAAAAGCACCAAAGACCCCAAATTACCAAGGGAACCAAGAGAAAGTTTGCACTGCATGTCCTACAGTCAGGCAGAATCCAGAAAGCACTGTTAATGCCAACAGGTACAGCTGAAATTGCCATCATACACACAGTGCCTATTATTTCACTAGGGAATAAATGGGATTAATGTAACATCATTTGCTTATGCAGATCAGGAAATTAAATTATCACTCTGTATGGTTCAGACAGTACAAAGAATATACTCTTACAACGGATTCACAAATACAATAAAGCCACGAAACATAAGGAAAAGGTTTTACTGTGCCCAAGTTTGCAAATGCCAGATCTCACTACTGCTCTGGCACCATTGTCCAACCAATAATTCACAGACTTTGCAGGGCCAATTTATAACAATTGATGCAGATGATAAGTTACCCACATCCGAGAGATTAAATACAGTCAACACATACCAAAGCTATTGCTAGGGTGTAACTGAAGAACATTAATATCGATGACATTTCTTGATTTACTGTAATTCGTATAATCATTATACCCAATTATACTCACAACCTACTACTGATCAACTCTAAAAATTAAGAGATCTACCCCTTGCAATGCAATGGCTGAAGGGACTTAGCAGTAATCAAACCCAGATTCTTGCAGACTTCTAGATGCAAACTTCCAGATGGCAACAGCTACTTACTTTCACTACTTACATAGGTTCATCCACTCAAGTACTTCATCACCAGAAAATGGAAGGGAAGCACTCAAAAAGTCCCAAGATAGCCTGCTTTTTTAATTTTTTAATATGTAAAACTTTTTGATTCACTGCTGTTCATCCCATATTTCTGAACTATCTCACTGCTTTCATGTCGTGACAATTCCCTTATTCTAGAAAGACAAACATATTCAGGAATGCTTGATAAACAGGCGAGGTATCACAATTACCCAATCTGACAAGACCACTCGCTTTATTCTTACCTCCCAAAATTAGCACCTTTCCATATTTCATTGAGTAACCAGGCAGCATACAATTATTTCTCACAGTAGCATCACATAAACTTACAAATCATTGACAACTTAATTCATCTATCAGCTGGTCTACCAGTACAATTTCACAGAAGAAATGAGCTGAGACAAAACAGCATCATATGGTCAGCTAAATCTGAAAGTGTGGAGGGAAAAAAAAGGAAAGAAGAAACAAATCCTAAGAATTAGTATCTCAAGGCTTTTTCTAGGGAGCTTGACTCTGATGTTTCAAAGTCTACATTCACAAAATTCTAGCATTCAACATCAAAGAGAAATAAGGGCATGTATGCAAATAAGGTATACTATACACAGTGATGAATGCTACCGTGATGGGTTTTTGCGGCTTGCATTTCTGCACAGCTCAAGCCCAACAAGTAGTATGGACGTATTTCAAGTCATTAAGTCTTACAGAAATCCAATGCAACATTTAAACTTTCTTTCCACCTGCAAGACAAGGCATCAGAGACCTAACAAAACTAATACTCTACTAGCGCGGACTGCAGTAACTTACTAAGTGTTCAGGCTCTTATTTGTTTATGCTGCTATCATTTCAAAGGTGATTTATTCATAACCTGACAGCTGAGACTTCATGAAGGATGAACAGATTTCACAGTCTGCAGTTCCAATTTATTATTACATATCCTGAAGTCTCCCATGATTTTTCAATAGTAAAAACCGAGTTTCTATGACATTTTCATGCCTATATACCGAAAATCTGTGGCAGTGCCATTTTGAGCCAAGCTACCTGGGGTACAGCCATTAAAAAAACCCAAGCAAAATACCATACACGCCTTAATTACAGTCTACACATCACATACATAAACTGCTTTAAAGATTAGCCCTTTCTTCAATGTTTATACTAATTAAAAGTGGCTTTATATAGTACACCTTCCACATCACTCACTGCTGTCTTCCTTTTCTTTCTTTTTTTTTAAGGAACTAACTTTTTTTCCCAGGAGCAGATGACAAGTGTGTGGTTTTCTACATTCCCAAATAATATACTCTCATCATGTTACTCTGAATTCCCTATGGAGCTGCAAAACTGAGTTACCTCCCATAACATGCTCCAATCTCTTACTACATCCTGAAGTTCCTTCCCCTCTCACTCTGTGAGCTTACCTCCACAAGACTATCCCATAGCTTTATTCAGCCTGGGTCTCCTGGGTATATGACAGCATATGCTTGTGGCTTATGCACATGCATGACTCCTGCACAACTGGTATGTGACCAAATCAAATCATCACCTGCTGAGTTCCCTATGCCTTTGTATGCAAAGTGTCAATTTGGACTTCTGTCCACCACCCCAACCATCAGTTTTCATTGAATTTTCTATGAAAAAACCTGTCTCTAGTTATCAGTTTCATGCACCATATATTCACTGAAAATGGCCAAGAGATTCAAGTATCCGGGAGAGGAGACAGACAGACAAGATAAAAACATGGAAATATTCGAGCTTTCCCACCACTGTCACAATTTTCTTTGTATCTGTCCTAACACCAGGCTGGCAGAAAAAAAGAACACAAACTTGAAATAAACCTAATGAGACAAACTGTCGGAGACCTCTGCCTTTGAAGGCCATGGGGAGATGTGTCCATCAGTACAGTCCTCCAAAACTGCCAGCAGGAGAAGCTGGTAGAGCTGAAGGAGAAGGGGTACAAAAAGTGAGCCTACATGGTACAGAAAAGAGGAAATTCTAATCTAGCAAAACAAAAGTAAATGAGGTT
Source organism: Ara ararauna (assembly GCA_028858755.1). NCBI lineage: Eukaryota > Metazoa > Chordata > Aves > Psittaciformes > Psittacidae > Ara > Ara ararauna. Next base: position 41,776,063 of record CM054381.1, read on the forward strand.
CGTCAAGAACGTGTGGTGGGTTTGGTTTTTCTTTTAACTTTCCAAATAATCTAGAAACTTCCCCATTTCTCTTGTTTTATCATGGAGAGAAGAAGCAGTTATTTAATTAAAGTTAGTACACTTAAAGCAGCAACTCCAGACTAAGCACTTTTAAACATTCAGTATCTACTACTCCACGTAGTCTCTACTTTAAACCATGCTACTACAAGTTGAAATGCCTGTAAAAATGAGTAGAATTAAAAAATTCAGCATAATACTTCTAAATTCTTTATTTTACTATTTAACCATTTTCCATAACAGCATATCTACAACCTAGCAACCGCCTTCCACCTAAGTCAATGTTTATGGAGCAGGAAAGAGCAGTGTTTCTCTGCATTCTTGACAAACTCTTGGCCAGACACCCAAATACTTTTAGAGAGCAGACCTTTAAAATTAGGATTCTGCCAACTGAAAGGGGGGGTGGAGAAAACCACCATGTTTTCTTCTCCTGAAGAGTGTGGATATGGCTCATATAACTAATCATTTTCAGGGGGATGTCTAAGCAGCAGTAACACAAGAAAATACATTGGAAAAATAGAACCAGAAGCTCCTGGATGGGTGATTGTACTTGGCAGGAGAGGCATAAACTCACTTGAAACACTCTTCTTCAAGATATAATCAAACTACTGTAAAACATCAAAACCTATACCAAGGCATATATTTAAGCAGTATTTACGAGCATCCCCCCAGTCTCTTCCAGGCTCCCCTAACCAATAAAATTCAAGTATGACCTTTCAAGCAGGTAAAAGGGCTTTCCAACCAACAGCAACAGCGACCCCACAAAGCAAGAGATACATTAATGTGAGGATGAAATGTTGAGTCAACAACACTTGGGGGTCAGCTGGAATCAACAGCCCCCATGTGCTGCACCATCACTGACGTAGTAATAGAGGGATTCAGTCATTTTTAAGCGATCACAGTCAGATCTGACATACTGTCAAGAAAAAATAGGGGGCACAATGAAAGTAATGATTTAAACACTTTCCCGGGGAGCGGGAGAAAAAGAAAAAACCAACCAAAAATGGAACAAAACTTGACCATCTGCAGCTACAGCGTCTCTTACAGCCTTTTAAGGGGGGGGGGGGGAACCAACCCACAAAAAAAGGACATCTTGTATCATCTAAAGCATATTGCCTCTTGTCAAAAACATAAAGCAGCTAGCTGCTACCAGGTCACCTCATATATATACATATGCACACAAAACAAGTCACTCACTTCCCCCTTCAGACACAGCTGCTTAAAACATTTTGAAATGCGTTAGGAGATTGCCTGAGAAAGCCAGAAACTGAGGAGGTAAGGAAAAACAACCAGGCGAGTTTCCTTCTGAAAAGAGTAGTGGTTGTTTACCTACGAATACTGTACCTACAGAGCAGTACCAGATCCAAAAATACTGCAGTAGCTTGTTGATTTATCTGTGCAGAGATATTTTCATACGTTTGGCAAGTCATAACTTGAAGAATAATTTAGCCCTTTTGTGAGACTGCCAAAATGGCAAGAGCCAGGCGTCCGATTTCTTCCAACAATTAAATGGGTCAGACAGAAACTACCAATCAACTTTCTTCCACAGAATAAAACCATCCATAATAGCAATAGTTTCATTGAATATGAATATGAAGAAATTGAATTTATTATTAGGTAAAGCTAGCATTTTAGATATCACTGAATTAGGCTGCAAGCTACCCAAGAGCTGAAAGCAAAGTCTACAAAGAGTCTCCTGATAGTTTGATTGCTCTGCAGCTAGGAATGAACACAGGCATGCTATCCTACTCAACAGGAACAAAGGCCTACAGGACTAGGAAAATATCTGTGAATTCTTCTTTTAAGTGGAAAGAATCAAACATTTTTTGGAAGGCCCATGAAGGAAGGCAGAGCAAGCAAGCAGTAAGCACACACAGGTTTTGCGTGTGAAAAACAAGAACCATCTTAAAACAGTGAAACAAGTTAAATCCATTATACTTGAACAATGTATTTCTGTAACACCGTGTATCCACGTGCAACTGAAAAGGACAGGATGATGCAGACTTCATCAAAAAAGGACTCTCAATATAGCAACATTTTATTTGTTTTTTTTTAATGCTTGCTAAGATTAAGGTGAGGAAATGGGCATCTAGAAGGAGATAGCAATAAAAGCAACTACAGTTTAAGGTTCACTTGTTGTTGGGAATTTTTTAGTTCCCTATCAATAGAAATTAGTGAACGTTTGCTACACAAACTTATAAACAGAATGGTCTACCACATTTACTAAATAAGCGCTAGGAACCTAGCTATTTCCTTGTCAGTGAGCTAAAATTTCTTATATAACGTAACTTAAAGCAAGCAACGTAATTATTTTATTGGAGTAAAAAATATCAATTGCACGAGGATTCTTCAGGTACACTTGTACAAAATTCACAGTCTAGGAATGTACATAAAATCATACAATGATTCTGCTGTTTCATTGACTCTGTTGAAATATTGAAAAAAACATTTTTATCTGCTTCATCTCTGTCAAAAACATTTACACCACAGTGTAATTACTTTAAAGTTATGCTAAAGTAGTAACCACAACTCAGATTATTTTATAGATACGGATCCTACTCATGAATGTACACATTCAACATCAGTTCAGAAAATTCTCTTCAGCAGTCTCCATTAGGGGTCCCACAAGCACCTTTCCTGCCCTCACACTCCCACGCTGAAGCACATAAGGGTCAAGGCAACCCACACTGGCACACAGGCCCCAGTGCAAACAAAACTAAGCTGCATGAGCAGAGGGCAAGTTGCTGCATCGACAAATACAGAACATTTCTAGGCACAATAGTTATATTAAGTAACAGCTTTTTGTTCAAGTATCCATCCATGTGACTCTCACTTAGCAGCTTGGTTGTGTAGGAGAGGGAAGCTAGAAATTCAACTGAAAGATGAGGGAGCTAACCATCACTACATCTGTTCTCAGGGCTTCCATCAGCACGTTGTTCAGCTAGTGCATACACAAAGACCACGTAGCCTCCCTCCAACCCTCGCCACAGGGAGCTCACTGAAATAAACTGTGGAGACAGAGACTTAGCTGAACAACTTCCAATATACAGTGGAGCATTTGTTAATATCATTCATTGTCATGCCTTAATCTGTAATCCACTTCAGTAGCATGTGCCAGGAACTACTGGTCCTACATTCAAAAGAAACAAAACAATCTAGGTGTTAAGCAAAGAGATCTCATTTTACACAAATACAGCATTTCAAATCAGACTATATCATTTTGCTTCAGGCTGACGAGCAAGAGTCAGGCACTCTGGTCTGAAGAAAGGTTCTTTATTTGTGAAAACTTAAGCGTGATTGTTACTCTGTCAAAAAATAATGCTATAAACTAAATATCTTGCTGTACAAGGTTTGATTAAAAAGAAACAGTAAGACTGTTCCAGAACTAGTGAGATTACCTGGGCCTTTAACAGTCCCAGAAAAGAAATAAGACACCAGTTAAGCCAAGATCCACAAGCAACACTGGACCTTTTCTCTTGCCAGAATATCTATCTCTGTGGAAGCAGCAGGTCTGCTTGAAGGATTACTCATTTGAGGGGCACCAGGCTCAGAACAGAGTGTCTAGAGACTATTTTATGAACCAGCGGTTCTACCACAAGTTTCAGGTTTAGAACCAATTATATGCACACCTGACCAGCTTTAGACAACTTGCTTACCTCCCCATTGATGAAACACTGACCTACTCAGTCATTCCTCAGAACACCCCAATTTTCTGCACAACAGCAGATGGAAGGGTCTTCATCTTTATGACAGGTTGGTTGTTTTCACAAAAGTTTATGTGAAATTTAATAATCACTGATGAAATGATTGGCAGGCAATCAAAGAGTGAATACATTTCCAATAAATTTTTTCTTTGTTCAACATTTATTTACATTTAAAAAAATGGCTGATGCATCGGCGCATCCCTTGCAAGTAGTATCACGTATGTATGGATTTGAATGCAGGCAATAACATCTATTTATTGCGGGTGGGGGGTAGCTTGTAAGCTTAGCAACAAATAGCTTTACATTTGAAATGCATCTTGAAGGAAACCTTTCACAGTCTTGAAACCCCAAGACCACTGTAAAAATTCACACAGACCAGGACAGCCAGATTTCACCTTTTAACACTGACCCTGCAGGTCTCCAAGGAAAACAAATCACAGATGACGCTGTTTTCTGAGGACAGATGATTCGGGCATCTTCATGTCAATGGATAACTACACCTACAGACTTTGCTAGCAACAGATACATAGCTCATAAAATTGTGAGCTGCTTAACCACAAAGACTTACAATGAGTTAAGTGCTTCAATCTTTAAACCAAACCAATGCATATAATTTGTTCAAAGTAGAGTTATTACATTATCAGCTAGTATCTCCTGGGGAATACCAAAATACTGCTATAATCAGGAATCTATCTTTGTAAAAATACCAGCATCTGCTACACCAAGATACTTGAAGCACTGCTCTGACAATCAACCGTTACCCAGGAACAATCTGGCAAAGTCTGCTGTCAAGCTCCCTGTTTGTTTGACAGAGGAATTAAGTGATTGTTTTCCCAGAAAAATTTGATAGTACAACTTAATAATAACCTGTTCTGCCTGGAAAATAAGGAGGAGGGGAGGGGGACAGGGTCAACAAGAAAAAAAAAAACAAAACCAAAAAAACTCCATCTGCCAAAGAGATTAAACGTCTTTTACGCACTGTTGTTTTAATTTCTAATGGCCATAACTGCTAGGAAGAATTGAAAAGTACTGTAAAGATACTCAAATCCATTGGATGGTATCCAGTTGACGTGGTTAGAATGGTGTGATGATGTGGAAACAGAAGATAATGTGGCCCACAGCTCTTTGGCAGGCTTTAAAATATCGTTTTTCATGGTAAAACTATTTTAAGCAGCTGATTGAAAGGTCCTAATAAGGCATTTGGGTTGATGTCTACTGCTGTGAGGATTGCACCATTTCTAAAAGAATGTAAAGACTCTTGGCTCATCTTAACAGCTCCTGAAAGTCCTCTATTTAAAGTTACCTACCTAGCACATCCGTCATCTGCATATTGAGAACTCTGTCAGATCTCACACAGGACAGGGCTAAGAAACAACTCTGATTAGCCACGTGTTTTACGTCGCAAATATAACTCCTCTTGTTGGGGCCATAGCTAAGAAGAGATCAATAAAGTCTTGGTTTACCAGTCAACTTTGAGAGAACCATAAAAAAAAACTGCTTTGATAGCTAAAGCCAGAAATGTAATTTAAGACCCATAAAAAAGAGAGGCATTTGAAGATCCACCTCCCTGAAAGAGCTCAAGGAAAAGAAAGATCTCAAGTGAGGTATGTTCAGAATTGAGTCACTTCACTGCACAGTTCTTACTCAAGTACTAGACTAATGCACAGGACTGCACCCTTAAAAGTTAGCAGCTTTTTCCTGCCTTTTTATTAATCTGTCTTCAGTGCATAGATACAAAGCTGCTTTCCCATCCCACCCCTCTTACATCGTAACTGCATGAATACTAAATTTCCCAGACTTTCTACTGCAGCGTATTCTCCCAAGACACAAACCCTCAGTCAGCAAATACACCACTGGCCTGACACTCTGCTGTGTTTGAAAACTAACAAAAGCACTACTAAATGTAGAGTCAAAGCAGACTTTTTTGTCACAAATTGAAATATGAGGTATTGAGAACTGTGATACCAATTAAAGCTGCTCAAAGTAAAAACAAGCTACATGTCCTGTTGCTGAATGAAGCTGGCTTAGATTATGGCATGTCACAATTTAATGCACTGCAAATACATAGCAAACACCCTCTTGCTGGCAGTTTCAAATACAATGTGACTGTAATACTGATGTCTGCTACATCAAAGCACATGCAAACATTCATGAGAGGATCAGATTTTCTTTATCTGAGCCAATGCAAGATGCAACTTGCAACTAATAGCTCTTTTCTTCCTTTTTCCTTGGGACAAAATTTATAACATTAAAGGCTGACTGTCTCTCCTTAAAGCAAACAAAATCATTGATTACCAATGATCAAAATGATCATGAATAGCATCCATTTAAGCCATCAAATCACCAGTCATAGCACCCTTTCTAAACAACATCTTGAAGCTTCTCAAAGTCCTGATCCACTGAGCTGGAAGAGACATGCTGGTTATAGATATTTAGGTGCAAGTTAAACAGGCTTTCTATGACTCTCTGAATTAGAATTCTTTAATTTCTATTCCCCTTAGAGGTTCCTTTCTACTCAAGGCTCCCTTGCCTTCTGCATTTGTCCCCATACAAATCCACCTCTAAACTCCAAGTGCCCCAACACAGAAATGGAGTCATCCTCCGTAAGAGGATCAGTCTATAAAATCTCACTGAGGGAACTGGCTATGCCTAATTATTTATTACCTATTGTAAGAGGCTCCCAAATGTTGGGGACCACTGACAGCATTCAGTATGTCTTCCACTGAGCACCTTAATCAAATTTAGATAATTTTTCAAATACAGAGGCAATGAAGTTTTGCAGACATCTTGCTGCTGGCCCACCAGGGACACACAGATCTCTCTTCTCAACAACGTACACTAAACAGCACACTGCCACAGACTAGGCAGCTACTTCTTTCTAGTTGTTCACATAAAACTACATGAAAAAACCAAGTCACTGTTCCCACAGTTTACAGGAACAAACCTTCCTGATACAAAGCACAATGAATAGATTGCAAATCTCTGTCCAAGCACTGCAGAACATACTGATAGTTTAAAAATGCCCTTTATGCGCTTGTGAACGGCACGATGACAGAGACTTCACATACAATCTTCAATTGTGTACTGTTGGTGAAAACCCACCAAACGTCCCATGCAAAGGGTATCTGCCAACAGTGAGTCTTGATTAAGACTAACTGCATGATTAATCCAGTAATAGCAAAGGCAATAACTTTTGAAAATTCTAAATTTTACATTTCTTCTAGGTATAAGAATTATTTTTTTATTTATTTTAAATCAAAGCATCAAACATCTTTCCATTTAAATCAGTTATCAAAATGCAAATAAGGAACTACACAAGCCACCCAAATACTAATGTGAAAGTTATGACCAACTGGTTCCAAACTAGGTTTTGGAAAGTCCTCCTCTTGACATGTTGTTTTATAAGTTTTTAGTAGGAAAATCTTCTACCTGCAAATACATATTAAACTTGTGAGATGCTTGCTGTAACAGTACCTTTTTTTTTTTAATATCTGTATACAGAACAAGCTATGAATAGTCAATTCCAAAATCTTATTGATGGCTCAATTATAGTTTATGTTGTCATGCATCTGGCATGACAATATCACCCATTCACTGCTAGTGAAGAGTTCATACCAACTCTGCCCCCAGGCCTTGAAAGAGATGGCCTACCAGTACAAGCAGAAACAAAGCTGAACTGAAGAGATAACAGGTAAGCACAGAGGTAAAGAAAAAAAAATATGTACTGGCCAAGCAGTTTTGGGGACACTATTCAATCAGCAAAAAAATAACAACCTATGGCAAATTAAAGCATTTTCCACTGCTCCTGTTTAGGGTTCTGTTATCTTGTCTGTGTGTTTCTGAAGTACAAGATGTTACAATTGCTCTTTTTCAGGGATGTAATCTCTCCTTAAATTATCTTCAAAACAGAAACAGATCACTTCTGAAGTGCTTCTTTAGTAAAAAAAAAAAAAAAAGAGAAAAAAAAAGGTAGTCTCACAAGTTGTATTTATTTGTATTTGCTATTTACAAGTCTGAGATAAGGATTACGCTAGAAATTCAGATTTCTTCCCCAAAACAGTGTTTCCAAAGACTTTTCTAAGCTACACAAATGATTTCTATTCTTCCCTGCCCTCTCCTCCCCCCACCATCTCTTGAGAACCGCCTGAAGGCAAATATAATTGGAACCTTGCACTCGCTGCAGACATGTCATGAACAAGAACATAATCCAGGGTCATCAGCAGGCTAAAGCCAGCGCACTGCACTGCCATGCAAGATGATCAGTGTCTGGATGATAAGCATGCCTAAAGGCCAGCATCGCAGCCAACGCAAGCCTAACAGACCTGAGAGCAGGCAGCTCACATTGTTCTCAAGCAAAATCTGTTCAGACCATCTACAAAACACCCCTGAGAACTCTGAAAGCAATTGTACCTATTCCCCCCTTTCCGGTTAAGAGGATAAAACATAAGGTCCTAAGGACTGGGGGGAAGGGAGAGGGAAGGTTGAAAGCAAGGATCTGCTTACAGCCAGAGAAGAATATCATTAACTATTAATAACAAAAAGGCTGCAATGCAGGCACTTGAAATCTGGTACAGCTTACTAAATCACAACTGCATATGAGACCATTATACTACAGTATACCAATAATAGCTCCACAGTTCAGAATCCTTACCTTGAAATCTCAGTTTCTGTGAGAAAATCATACATTTATATGAAAACCACACAGTACGTATTTCCAGCAATACAACACTTATTGTGATGATGAGAGCTGTTTGAAAATGGGGGGGGGGGGGGGGGGGAACCCAACAAAAACCAAACTCTTCTAGTTAAACATTCATTTTAAAAGTAGGTCCTTCTGAAATAAGATGGTTTATGCCGAACAATTTACACACAATATTCAATAAAGTGTAAGTGCAGATCTTATTCAGTCTGCAGTAACACCACGGAATGAGAGGAAATGCAAGTCATGCATACCTAACAAAGCTTCTTTATTAGGAAGAAATAATGAGTAAGTTTCCTCTGGAAAGAGTCCTGTGAAAGCCAGCTCCTTATACCAAGACAGTGGTTCGAATTTCTTTCCACCTCACTTCAGGAAACTGGCAATCAGTAAGCAGTTAATACTGTATTAATAAGCAAGGCACGGCAGAGAATTTGCTGAGTGCCAAATGCAGGGAGGGCGGCTTGGTTTGGTTTTCTGTTTGGGGTTTTGATGTTCAGTCCACTAGTGGCCTAGGTGGAGCCCTCTACTCACATCTAAGCAAATCAATTTAGCTGATCCCACTTTCTTTCCACTCCCTGGACAGACATTTCACAGAGTATTGATCTGCCCTTTCAGGTGCAATCTTCCTTGGTGAAATACAGAGTAACTGCTATCTGTTTTCCAGAATGACAGGAGGACAAAGGGCTAAAGAACAACAGGGGATAAAGTCTGCAGGAAGAACGGCTGGATCACAGTGGTGCTTTTATCGGAATATACAATGGGCAATACCAGGCATCTCAGAGCTGTGAGGTGACTAAAGAGCAAATCAAATTGGGACGAGAATGCCCGTGCTGAAGCACAGGGGAGAGCTGCAGCTGTTTCAGTGCTGCAGTTACCGACTTGTCCTTGCTGCAGTTGGTTCACAGAGCTAGAGTTGTGTGGTCATGTTCCCCTGCTGTCACCCCACACCACACAAGCTCCACAGTGCAAAAAGGAGCTTAAGAACCCAGCCCTAGTGCTGGGCCTCACTACTTACATGCTGTCTTGTCTCAAGCCAGGTGGGCCTCATAATTTGGAAAGTATTTTGTAAGAAGGGTATATTTGATCACGGCTGGCTCTGGCCTGTTAAGCCTCTCAAAGAGTGGAAAAAAGTTGTCCATACAAATAGGTGTTGCATAAAGACAGGAAATAAGGGAAAGAACCATTAACAGAAGATCTTTACTTGCATTCTTAAGTTTGCAAATAACATGGTTTCAAAGTAACCCATACAAGAAATATGTTTGAAACACAAAAAATAAAACACACTTAGGGAACTATTCATAAGTGTCCAGAGCCACACCAAGAAATGTCAGAGTGGAAAGCCAATTGGGGCAGTTCTACAACAAAAACTGCAGATAGAAGGGTGGTCCACTTACTAAAACAGAAGCAGAACAAGAAAGATAATAAATCTTGAGTCACAATCACATAAAAAAAAAATACTGCATGTGTTTAAGTGTTAAGTTGCTTCTTTCTGGTGGTTAATTTTATTTGGGGATTTGAATGCAGCAATTCATTATCTCTGGGAGTAAAAGTAAAAACTCTGGAAAAACGTTAAATATTAAGAAATCTGAAAAAAAAAAAAAAAAAAAAAAAAAACCACCAAACCCCTTCTTTCTGAGGCCTGAAAAACTTGCACAGCTCACCGTTTCATTTCTTTTTCTAGAACAAAAGTTAGCAAATTCTCAAAGGGTTTGGGATAGTATTTTTTTTTTCCCTTCCACTTGAAGTTAAGCAATCTGGTAAGTTTTCCTCCCACCTTCCCATTCCCACTGAGTTTGGAACATGCCAGGAGTCAAAGCCCAACTTTCACAGACACAGGACATCAAAAGACATCAGTGATTTACAGCATCTTACCATAGTTAGAGACAGTGGATATCTACTCCTTGCTCGGAGCTCTGGGGGTCTGCAGTTCAGCAGGGCAGCTTTCTGGCCTTACGGCTGACTAACAGCAGACCACAGCCATTTTGAGAGAAGCTAAGCCCAAATCAGGACGTGAGAGCTGTTTCCACTAAAAGATATGACCCACTGTTCACAAGCCAGTGCTTTCTGAAACACTGAATCTGCCATGCCAGAGCTTGCAGGCTCCCTCCAGGAGGATCAAATTTGATGTTTCACCCTCACATTCACAGACTGTCAAAATTTTAACATACCCACAGTAAAGAAATGCAGTCATGCATCCAAACACAAGATAAAGATGAACAAGAAAAATTTAATGTCTGGCATGGATAACGAGTTTATGTTCATGATCTATACTGATCATGAGCTATACAGTTGATTGCAGCAGGGCAGCACTCTTCTCAGTAATGCAGTGCCAAATTAATGAAGCTTTGGGGTACATTAGAAACAGAAAACAATAAAATTATTTTACCCAATATATAGTTGCACTCAAAGAGTTGGGTCAATGGCTCAATAGCCAAGTGGAAAACAGTGACAAGTTAGTACTGGAACCAGCACTGTAAAACATCTTTGTCAGCAACATAAAAAACCTCAGCAAGTTTGCCAACTACACCAAGCTCTGTGGTATAGCTGACATACTGGAGGGTAAGCGATGCCATCCAGAAGGACCCTGACAGGATGGAGTGGTGTGCCTGTGTAAACCTCACGAAGTTCAACAAGGTCAAGTGTGCAAGGTCCTGCACCTGAGTCAGGGCAATCCCAAGCACAGCTACAGGTTGGCTGGAGAATGGATTGAGAACAGCCATGAGAAGAAAGATTTGTGGGTGTTGGTTGATGAGAAACTTAACATAAGCCAGCAGTGTGTGCTTGCAGCCCAGAAAGCCAACCATATCCTGGGCTGCATCAAAAGGAGCATGACCAGCAGGTCGAGGGAGGTGATCCTGCCCCTCTACTCTGCTCTCATGAGACCTCACTTGGAGGATTGTGTGCAATTCTGGTGTCCTCAACATAAGAAGGACATTCAGCTGTTGAAGCAAGTCCAGAGGAGGGCCACAAGGATGATGAGGGGGCTGGAGCACTCCCATATGAAGAAGAGAGATGGGGCTGGTCAGCCTGGAGAAGTCTCCAGGAGAACTTGCAAATATTACCAGGAAATACTTGATAGGAAAACACCAGAGAGTAACTGGTCACTATGACAAAATCATGACCGGTGCTCCTTACAATTTTTTAATTTTTTTAGCTGCCTAAAACCATAAATACACTTTATTTCTTACCAACATTAAAAAAAAATCTGCAGTCGGCAGCCCCCAAGTTACATAAGTAGAGATATCTAAGTTTCATAGAAAACTGGTATGTCATTCTCCTTCTCTTAGCTATTCATGAAGGCAAGGTGTGTTTGCATGATTCAAGCAAATCATCTGCTGACAAGACAAGCAATAATGCTGTCTGAGCCACCAGGATCTGAGACTTTTTGAAAAAACAGCTTTGCATAACAAAATAATACTCCATCAGACAGGTTTTCATTTGCAGAATGCTAATAAATTGATATCTTCAAGTAATTAATTATGAAGACACTGGGCCACAGGAAGTCTCACAGCAAACATGTACATTCAATTTTCATAAAGTTGCTTTGCCCCAGTTTGAGCTTCTGTTTGGGGAAGACATATGCCAGATGAATGGAGAAACTGAGTTTCTTTCTAACAGGCTGCAAATCTGTTCCACGAGTTCTCAGCTGCACTCAGCACAGTTAACTCTGAAAACCAAGCCAAGCACTAGCAATGGCCATTGATGCTTTGTTTCTTTCAAAGATCTCTGTACTTTAACAAAATATTATTCAATTTAAACTTCACCTACATATCTTTTGTACTGAAAACTTGTCTCTGAACAGCACTGGAGGATTCCAAGACCTCATGTACTTCTCAATCTGTAAATCACAAGGCTTTTGCCCAAGGACTAAAACAGCAAGACTCACAACAGCATTAGTCAGAGACTTGGGAGAGCAGCAAGAGGGAAATCACAGGACTTTAAATTTACCCTGTTGTGCTTCTCAACAGGAAATACAATGCTATTTTAACAATAATGATTAATCACTAACAAATGAAGACGGATTCACTACTCAGAACCTTCAAATCAAACCTGAATGCCTCTTCTGGAAAATATGCTTGCATTAAATGTACTATGAAAACCAAGCAAGACAACCTGCAAAGCTTTGCAGCCTCAATTATTCAAGAGATCATTATTACTAGATCATCTAAATGGACTATTTTGATTGCCAACAATGCTGAGCACTGTGCTATACACTGCACTGACAAGTAAACAGACATTTCTAATATAAGAAACCCAGATTTTCCTTTTTATGTTTAGTTTTATCAATAAACTAGAATAGAATATACCAGCAAGTGACACAGGATCTGCAGCTGCCCTGCATCTGCAGTGCAGCAGTTCATCTGCCCAAGTGAACTCAAGAGTTTTGGTACTTAACTGGCAACAGATTAGCCTAGAGTGCCACATTAGCAAAAGCAACCCTGGAAGAAGGGTAGGCAAAGACCAGCTAGGAAAATATTAGAAAAAAGAGAGTGATCTGTGAACGTGAATATGAGCAGCACCTGAGCATTCAAACCCACAAGTAAACCTACAGTTTGTCAAAATTCTCAATCAATACATGACAACTGGTTAAACTGTGAGCAGGACTCATGGTGAATAAACAGATTAGTACTTAGTACAAAAGATCACAAATCAGTTTATGGTTTTGTTTTACAGGGTTCTTTCACACAAAATACTAAGCTGGCTCCTGTCCCAGTGCTTAGCAGCTACATTAGCACCAGACAATGACTTGCCAGCACATCTTATGCCACCACAGTAAACACATTCTGCAACAGACATCAAAATCCTGGGATCTTGCACCTGCACTTTTCAGAATGTCACATTCCTCATCCAACGCACTACGTGCCTAATGGCAGCTAAGGAGCCACTGTAATAGTGGAGCTCATTAAAGAGACATTTATAAAGGACAGAAATATTCAGCTGCCAGAGCAGGACATCACTCAGAAAATAATCACTCTGCGCTCTCTGCCCTGATCCAAAGGGAAACCTACAAAATGTATTGTAAAAAATGAGACTGGGAACAAACTTCACTGAATATCAAAAACATTAATTCAGCAAAGTGCCATAAACCCACTAATTTTACTTCCCTCCATTCACCTCTTCATGTTCCACACGAACTATATGTATTTTTCTTGCCCTAGAAAACACTTATTTTAGCACTTCTTTCACTCCCTCTTCCCCATTACTTCCATTTCAAAGATTTGGGTGCTGAAAATCACCACTACACCAAAACACTTAATAGTAAGTTTATCTACCTTTAAAACTTCATTTGGTACATCCTCATACAGTCACGCAGTAATGTCCATCTTTCAAGGGATCCTATTTTTATTTCACATTTGCCAAATCTAGATGTGCTCTTTTCTCAGTAGCCCTTTTGACAGCCTACTTTATATACACACACACCATAAAGAGGATACAAAAACCTGCCATCGATCAAGTTCATAAAAGCTTTTTCTTACAAAGGTGGATTTCCCCCATTATAGCAGGGTAAGGCAGGAAAACTTCACTGATTCTTCTGAGGAGTGAATTGAATAAAAGTAGAATTTAGGTTTAGTTACTGAACTAGCTTTCACTCCCACTCATGGTTCAGCACACCCGCCTCCAGGGACACAGATGCTGCAACAGAACCTATCCACACAACCAATTCCTCCAACTGTGCTCTTTGACAAAACCTTGTAATAACCACCATTTGTACCTTTCATCACCTAGTGAGTCTACCTTGTTTACCAACTTTGATACTTTAGATAACCTTTTTAGGATGCGAACAAACATATTTCCTATTTTTATTTAAGCACAGAGGAGAAAGATTGAGAACTAAGTCTACAGAACGCCTATTTTAACATCTTGTTATTGCTACTTAAGGCTATCTTGATTTTTTTCCAGGCACACCCATTTTCAGGGCTCCTACATCTCAGTCTGCATCCTTGAATTATTACAACCCACTCTTGTGAGTGGGAGTAGAAAACGGTGGGGAAAAAAGTATCTTCTTTTACATATTCAACTTTGGCTCTTCTAAACAGCACCATTCCTGTAGGCTTAATTAAGCATAAAGAAGACAAAAAAACAAAACAAAAAAAAAAAGCAAAGAAAAAAGCCAACAAGGGATGATAGAGTCACTGGCTTAACAGCACTCAAATTCTCTGCCAAGACACAAAATTCTTTCTGTTCCTGCATATTTTCCCCAGACACTTCCACCTCCAATTCCCCGTTAAACTAAACCAATATGTTCACACAGTTAAGTGTTCCAATAACTTGGTCAGTATAAAATATTCATAGAGGCTCCAAATCTATCAAATTAGGGTAATTATTCCCCCCCCAAATCAAGAGGCATAAAGCCTTAGAGGGCTGGTAAGCACACCAATGCTCCTGCCTTTTCTGGCAACTTTAAAAGGTTATCCTTCAGTGGAATAATTAAGAACTAAATCATGGGTGCATTTAATGATAGCGTGGTCCAGATTTTATCATGTTTCATCACTTTCACAGGTTGGAGATGTTAAAACAAGAGGGTGTTGCAAACCCTACTTAACACCTAAAATTTTGTTAGGCAAAACTGAATGAATACAAATCAGAACATACGGAGTATTTCTTCTGTCTTTCTTGATGCAACCCACAGAAGTCATTAGCTTGGCTTGTGACCAATTTGACATCTTGACAAATTAGTCAGTTCATTGCAGATAAAGGATCTCAACTATTAAATGTTTAGATAATCCAGGTTAATTTGATTATTACTCAAATTCTCTTGTCACACCCAATTATTCAAACATCTACAGTAAAGTGAAAACCAAAAGGTCTTTGCCACATCTATAACAAAACACAACTCACACCACAATGATATATGAAGAAGCCTGCTGGCAATGCAAGTTGCCACCAACCCTTGTCATCAAGATGCCAATGACTGTGAGCCTACTAAACCATCAGGAACATGCAAATAAAAGTGATTCCAAAGCCTTTAGGACTAAAAAGCTACTGCTAGTGTTCAAACTTTGAGATCAGCATTCATTTAAACTTTCATTAGAAATACTTACCACTTAGTCTCCTCGACCACAAATGGTCTGCACACAGTTCAAAAGGCACTAACTAGTGTAATCTATTTCAAAAGTTATTTCCTGACTTCATATGACAGAAACAGGAAATATGTGATGAAAACGAAATATACATTCTCTGTACTGGGGGAGAAGGAATCCAGAATGTATTTAAATAGGAGCTGAATCAGACTACTTAGCACAACTCTATGGTTAGGGTCACAAAAACCATTTAAACTCACTCCTTGACATTAGCTTTCATACTCTGCACCCTCAAGGACAATGTGGTTAAGATGGGAGTTTTCAGTGTTCATCCCACTATCAACTCCTCCAAGGTCTTTACCCTCAGACCTGTATTTATGTCTTACCTAGGTTCTTACCATCACTTATTACATCATTTCTTTTTCCTTTGGACTGTTTCACACATCCTCTCACAATACTGATACACAATAACTGTTCTGCTATGCCACAATGACAGCATCAGTCTTTTTTAAATAATTTTGCCTCCTTTCTCTATCAACATAACTTACTAAGGCTTGGTTTTAATCCCTTCAGACTCAGCTATAAAATGCGAAGTCCTGCTTCTGATGCATACTTAATCGAAATCTTTGTCATTGGCTGCTAACAAAAAACAAACAAAATCAAAGCAGTTTCACCTTTGAGTTTTATCCCTGGCTACCCTTCATGTTTGACAGCTGTAACAAAACACCAGTAGAGCTACTTTGTTATATGCCCCAAAAACCTCTCCCACCTCTCCTGTCACAAGATTTCCCAAAGGTTAGGTTGCTGTACACAAACAGCACATCATTATAACCTCATTTCAGCTCCTTGTCCTTCCGGATTTCACAAACTCTGAGGCACAGACAATTTTAGCTTTGTGTTTGCACAGCATCTACCACAGAGAGGTCTTGGTCAAAGAGTGTCCTACAAAGTAAACAGAATTGCATGGACACAGAAATGGTAATCTCAGCAACTCCAGCACTGAGACTTGGCATAAGTTTATCATGCGATTTGCAGTCTGTTTACCCTAGAACAACTCAGTCTTACCTTCAGATAAACAAAATCACATACATACAAATCCATTTTTTTAAGTTAATCCCCCCAATCTTTCAGATTACCTTCAGCAAAAACACACCACTACTTACTCTTTGCTCCATTTATTACCTACAAACAGCCAACAAAACTGTGTAACTATCTACTGCTAACACAGACAGCCTTGACATCTTTTTAAAGATGAGCAATCAACAGATTCCATAGGTTTGAGCCTCACATAAAAAATGGAATTTATTGGTTAGCTTCCCTGAGAGAAGGGAGGTTTACTGGAAGACTTCCAACCGTGAGGACAGGACAAGATGTTTATGAGAAGATTGAAATATTCTGACCACAGAAAGATGCAAGAGAGAGATATGATTTAAGGAGAAATTAAAATATAGCTTATCAGTGGGGTACATAGGGAATGGGAGATGCTAAACAGGACTAGGACAACATAAGATTGAGTGTTTTGCACAGGATGAGATAAGATTAAAAGCAGTGTCAATAACTTTGACTCATGCATCCAGAAAGAACAGTCTAATCTTCTTCTATTTATACTTACATGACAGTAAGATGACATCTCCCTACATAACACTTATTATTGCGAATTTTCTCATGCTGGCTATCTTGGTGATTTGATATTTCTAACATTAGAAGGTAAGAAAAAACACAAAAGGCAGCAAGGACGTTGTTTTACAGCACTCATTTCAAAGCACCTCCACAATGCCTTTTAATTGGAATGGCCATAATATTAACTGCTCTGTGAAAATGTTTACAGATTTCTTTGTCATTTATTTTTATACATTACAACTTGTAGATTTTTTTTTTTGTTGTATCTTCTTCCCCAGATGTGCATCTTCCATAATGCACACATACTTTAAGTTATAAACTGCTGCACATTTGACCCAATGTCACAGGCCGACCACCGTTCACACTCCTATTTGGCATGATTCTGCTAAAAGAAGACTTCATTTTCTTCCAGATTGTTAGTAACATCTTCCATTAGAGTAACTAAGCAAGTATTTTCTATTTTAAATAATGCTAATAAACTGTTGGGAAACAGTTAAAAACTCTATACAGAAACAGTCAATAGGGAAATAGAAACTTAACAACATATACTGGCCTAGTCCATCATTAGTGCTCACCACAACCGCCTTCACCACTGCTACAAATGCCATACACACACAGGACCCACAACCCTAACTCTCTTCTCCTAACCATGAATAGAAACAGAGCTGAGCAGAGGTAAAGTCCTGCATGCTCCACAGCTCCACTCTGAAGGAAAAGGTTAATTTTGTAGCTCCACTGGTTCAGACAATGAAATCCCACTGCAGAGTCTGAATAGCCTAGGGGTGAGATAAAACTGCAGTCAAGAGTTTGCAACTTAGTAGACATCTGATAAACTAATCCTCATCAAGGATACCTGTCTAAGCACTCATGACTAACACAATTCAACAGCAGCCTTAGTTAAAAATCAGCTAAAAGGGCAGCCAACCAAGTGGTACAAACTCAAAGACAACTTGACTGCATTAGCACAGACACCCTCAGAACCACTTTGCTGTGATCCACAGGTAGTTGAAACCTACCACAGTATCAGGCAACATCTCCCTCCACGGTAATATGTATTAGGAAAGCAGTTTCTAAGACACAAGCTTCCAATTCCCATATTATGTTGCTGCATTATTCTACATGGTATTCAGATAGTCAGCCTATAGTTACCTATCCAAGGTACCTCGCTATAAAGTAAGGTGTGAGTTAATGCTTTCTGTCCTGTATGTGCAATCCTATGGAAGAGTCACAAAAAAGCTCAGTTCAACAACTGCCCTGAGAAACGCCAAACTGACAGCCTTAGGAACAAGAACTACACATGGCCTAAGCTATAATCAAACAGCAATACCAGCTTCATGTCTGCTCTCTGACTTGAAATAATCAATGCTTTTTGAGTTTGCTCCCCCCCCAATGAGGTTCAGGAACCATTAGCTTTCAGTAAAACTGTGAATGTAGGTATTGCACTTTAACATTTAGAATTTTCTCTTTACAAATTTTTTACTATTTCCCTGTGCTCAAGAACAGACCCACTGCTTCAGGAGCAAGAAGCCTTACAGGAAGGGATGCTACACAAAGAGCCTGCCTTTTGTCAGTTTGTATCACACGATGTATGGGTTCCTACATCTAAACCATTATGGTCCTCTCTTCTTTCTTTCCTCCTCTGCTAAATAACCCATACAAATTAGTTCCTATATATGCCTGCCCAGTCTTTCCACTGATCAAAAAAAGCTCAGGAACTGATCAAAAGGTTTTTTGGGGGAAGGAATCCATTCTTTCCCACTTCCAAAAACCGGCCAACTCAGTCCTAAGATCCCTAAGGACCATTCCACTGTCCTTATTTTGTCCTCTTCTCAACTGAAGACATACGTTTTAAAGCATAGGGGGTGCAGGAGAAGAAGATATTGAATGACACAAATGATACAACTGACTTCACCAATTTCAAAGGTACCAACTGAAGAGTCTTATTAAGTTCCGCCATTACTTCGGTCTTTATTGCTCATTATTTTAGCAGTAAAGTAACATATCAGCAAATTTAAGACTTAACTTGCATTCTGTTGATCACATTTGAAACCAGTCAGTGAACAGTGATCAGCTTTGCCATATTACTGAAACACAAGCCATGCTTAAAAGCATCTGAAAAGTATTAAAAAAAAAAAACAAACAACAAAAAACCCCACCAAAATTAGATAATGGAAAATCCATTTAATGTCCAAAAAAAAAAAAAACCATACGGGGAAAAAAATGTGCCAAAGTGTATACACACTTCTCACTTTACCTGGACAAGACATTATTACAGAAATAAAACTTAAAAAACTAAGTAGTGTCAGCAAACCATTTTCCAACCATCAACAGAAAGCCAATCTTTCCATTTTAAAATATAAAAATCTTTACAACGCTTTATGAAAGTACTACTGCCAGTTAAAAAGAAAAAAAACCCAACAAAAACCAAAAAGCAAACCACATCTGATGGAATTAGAAAGTAAATTAGTCAGTGAATAATTTAGCAAATGAGATTTTTCATTTTATACTTTATGCAGTCTTAGGCCCCACGCTAAGTTGAGATTTTATAAAAAGCTGTAGATAAAAAAAGGAACATACTGATCTAGACTACAAATTTCTAAAGGAAAAATATGGAAAATCCTGCCTGACCAATCTGGTGGCCTTCTACGATGGGGCTACGGAACTGATGGACAGGGGTAGAGCAGTTGATGTCATCTACCTGGACTTCTGCAAAGCGTTCAACACTGCCCCACACGACATCCTTGTCTCTAAGTTGGAGTGACATCAATTTGATAGGTGGACCACTTGGTGGATAAAGAACTGGCTGGAAGGCTGCATGCAAAGAGTTGTGCTCAATGGCTCAATGTCCAGCTGGAGACCAGTAACGAGCGGTGTCCCTCAGGGATCGGTGTAGGGACCGGTCTTGTTCAACACCTTTGTCAGTGACATGGAGAGTGGGATTGACTGCACCCTCAGCAAGTTCGCCAATGACACCAAGCTGTGTGGTTCAGTTGATATGCTGGGGGGAAGAAATGCCATCCAGAGGGACCTTGACACACTTGTGAGGTGGGCTGATGCCAACCTTATGAAGTTTAACCATGACAAGTGCAAGGTCCTACACCTGGGTGAGAGCAATCCCAGGCACAGCTACAGGTTGGGCAGAGAAGAGATTCAGAGCAATCCTGCAGAGAAGGACTTGGGCGTGTTGGTTGATGAAAAACTTAACATGAGCCGGCAGTGCGCACTCGCAGCCCAGAAAGCCAACTGTATCCTGGGCTGCATCAAAAAAAGCGTGACCAGCAGGTTGAGGGAGGTGACCCTGCCCCTCTACTCTGCTCTTGTGAGATCTCACTTGGAGTATTGTGTGCAGTTCTGGTGTCCTCAACATAAAAAGGACATGGAACTGTTGGAACAAGTCCAGAGGAGGGCCACAAGGATGATCAGGGGACTGGAGCACCTCCCGTATGAAGACAGGCTGAGAAAGTTGGGGCTGTTCAGCCTGGAGAAGAGAAGGCTGCGTGGAGACCTCATAGCAGCCTTCCAGTATCTGAAGGGGGCCTATAGGGATGCTTGGGAGGGACACTTCATGAGGGACTGTAGTGATAGGAGAAGGGGTAACGGGTTCAAACTTAAACAGGGGAAGTTTAGATTGGCTATAAAGAGGAAGTTCTTTACTGTAAGTGTGGTGAGGCACTGGAATGGGTTACCCAGGGAAGCTGTGAATGCTCCATCGCTGGCGGTGTTCAGGGCTGGATTGGACATAGCCTTGGGTGGCATGGTTTAGTGGGAGGTGTCCCTGCCCCTGGCAGGGGGGTTTGAACTAGATGATCTTCAGGTCCTTTCCAACCCTAACTATTCTATGATTCTATGGTAAAAAGTAACAAAGCACTTGAAATATTTTCTATTTATACAAACAGACATTTCTTTCAATGAGTCAGAATTTATTATTTCTTTTAAATATCATGCAGAAGGAGATAAGTTATCCATTCATTATAAAAAGTACCCATCAAATTAAGAAGTGGTCATGACATTGTCTAAAAATATTCATGTCACATTCTAGCCTATATACAAATGTTAAAATATGACAGTATATAGAAGGATCAGGTATATTTAAGACAGCCCACCTGGGTTAACAGTTAGCAAGCCTTAAGTATTTCACTACCACCCCCTGCCTTTTTCGGTTACCATAACTGGAGAAAAAATATCATCAATATAACCTGGTGGAGAAAACAATTTTTACAATTTAAAAATAATTTAAAATGTTGGGGGGTTTTCTGGGGGAGGGAGGGGGAAAGAAAAAAAAACAAAAGGAAAACCAAAAACCACGTCAACAGTCTTAAATTAAATCTATCCAGAAATATCTGCAGAAAGGAAATAATGTAAAGATACGCATCTCCATGCTTATAGCCATTTAAGATATGCAAACAAACTGCATGCTTTTTGAAATAATATGGTTCAAACAGACATTTATTTGGACAGGTTTGGTAGAAACTGACAGAACAGATTATTTTGAGTCTCTGTGTTAAGAAACAGTAAAGGAAAATTGCCAGATTTATACATTCCAATAGAGGAGTATGAAGTAGTATAGCAGAGCTATTAAAATCACCAGTGGCATGCAAATGGCAAAAAAAGGGGTAACTGCTAACTTTTATCTCACAACACAGAACAGCATTTCTGAAACAACAGCAAGCAATACGGAGCACAACGCACAGTTAAAGGCTGACCCTTTTTTGTCACAGGATGTTGAAGAGTCCACAGGGATTCAAAAAGGTTTCCTACAAATTCATTTAGGAAAAACCCAGCAAGGGCTACAAAACCCAAAGATCTCTGCTGCAGATTCCCTGAGCTCCAAATCACCTTAAGGCAACAAGTGAGAAAGTGCAGCTATGTACCAGAACTGCAGAGGTATGATAGCTAAATGTCATGGCAGCTCTTAAGATCACAGCATCTCATTCATATCCAGCCTTCAACTACACCAGCTTCTCTAGTTTTGACTGAAATATTGTCACTACACCACTCTTAGCTCCTAATTCTTTAAACACCACTATAGGTCTACAGCCCAAAAGTCATTAGCATCTCCCATAAAAGCAGCTCACACTATTTCTTGCTTGCATGCACTTGCTTCTATCTTTGATGAAGACCAAGGCTGTGAAATGAAATCTTTGAGTTTTGCTTTAGGAAAAACAGGGAAGCAAGAAAAGCTACAGATTAATGACAAACTCCAGTCTGAGACTTCACTACTAATTTCCTGTCACTCTTTCTTCAAGATTTTGTATACTAACTGAACAGTTTAAATCACCTATTTCCTATTGCCCCAAGTTTGTTTGCCTGTTTAATATTGGCTTTTTCAGTCACTTTAGTTTTGGGGAAAAAAATAAAAGAAAAACCAAACAAACAGCAAGCTGCTGGACTTTCAAAATAAACCATCTCTACTACTGCTCCTCAAAAATACAGCTTTCCAGTGCCTCCTTTCCAGACAAGAGATTTGACTTGGGCCACTCAGCAAGCGCTCCCTCTTTCATAAAGCAATCACACTCCAGATTTTAAATCATCATTTTATTAAAGAGCCCTGTTCTCTTTGCAAAAAAGTAAACCCATGGTGAGTCAACCTAACTACTATGTCAGCAGCGTCTACCCGAGTTGTCATACACAGCAGGAAGTTGCTTGCCATGAAGCCAAGCTGCAATCATTTAAACGTCTACATTAATTACAGTAATGATCAGAACAACCAAAAAGATCATATTTTTGCAGAAATATTATATGCAATATTTCACTGAGGCATCAGAGGTATACGCATTTCACCATATAAATGCCTGTTTTCCTCAAAGCATTTAATTTCACATCTATTCTTCCAAAACTTGCCTTTGCAAAGAAGTATAGCACCAACAGATTTCAAATTGTTATGGGTTTTAAACATACATTTCCTTGTTCAAGTGAAAGAATAAGTTTATATTCTTTATATTATACTGAATGAGTAAGTATCACTAGTTCAACTGCAATATATAATTCCTGCATTAGAGCTGAGCAAGCGAAGACAGATTTACTAGTTACAGTGAATGAAATTCCCTAAGATATTTAAGTTAGTTTTCAACTACTTCATGCAGGCCATGGTCCAGAGACATTTCTCCCAGAAACCGTGACAGCTTAAGCTGCACCTACCCTCTGCCATTTGCCTCCAATTGATCCCATACCACCTCCTAAGCCCCAGTACAACTGCTTGAAGTGCCATAGCAGGATCAGGAAACTGCTCAGGGTTAAAAAAAAATTAAGCCAGCAGTGCCACCAAGAGAAATGTCTGTGGAACCACAGTCTCCAAAACCTCTAAAAATGCTGCCATGGGAAGGTCAAGCTAAAAAGCCTTAATGCTTACCCTGCACCTTCTGTGCCCATGAAGCTCTGAACTGAGTACACGAATTAGGTCAAATACAGTTTCTCTATGTAAAAGGAGGCAATTTCCTCATGAGCAGATTAAGATGCTCTATTTCATTCAATTCTGAAAGTCAGTAACAGCTGTTTAAAGTAAAATAATGATATTTTTAATAAAATTACTAGAAAGCAAATCACAGCAAAATCCACAAGGTCCTTCTTGTTCCCCCGCTCTCACTCTCATAACATGTAAGTTAGTTGATGTTAAACCTACGTACCACCAAAAAAAAAAAAAAAAAAAAAAAAAAAAAAGAGTAGCTTTCTGGATGAGTCAATATAATAAAGAAACATAGCATTAGCCTAGCTTAGAATTCTCCACTATCTTCAAAGAACAAGCTGGTTACAAGCAGATCAGGCTTCAGACCCTACCTAGTAGGTGTAGGATGGAAAGCATCCTTGCAGCAACACTGAATGTCAGTGCCCAAAACATGAAAGTGGCCAATAACAGCACGTCATAGCAGTGTCTCTTTTGAGACAAACACCTTGGTGTCAACTTGAGGTAAACTTCTCATATGATCAATACTTACTTTGCTCCATCAAAAGCAGAAGCAGCTTACCAAGTCCTACCAAAAGTGAATGTCAAGCCTGATCCCAGCAGAGAAACTCAAGATCATTGGTGGAACATCTCTACAAATCACTGACAGTAAAACCAGAAGAAGGTTGAGCTTATTTTTGGGCAAGCTTTAAAAGGACCACATTTAAAATTCACTCAATTTGTCATTAAAGAGCAGTTATGCTGTTCCCAAGCAGGTTTTGAGATGTTGGTATGGGCACAGAAATAATAGCTTCTTCTATAATAACTACTCATTCTTTAAAACTCTTTACAAGGGCTATGCCCTGCTGTGTGGTTTTTTTGTTGTTGGTTGGTGTTGACTATTTTTGAAATACCTCTAAAGATTCACACATGTTCTGGACCAAGAGAAGTCTGATGTAATGCAAATCTGAAATAATACACTGTTTGTATGGATGGCATATAAAAGGCAAAAGTGAATATTTTTTTGATTAAGAAAATACTTGATACATCTTCCTTAAAGCCTCCTGAAAGACGTAAGTACAAGACCAAACTTTCTTTTTCCCATATTTCATTTCCTGCTGCATACTTTGTAACTATGCAGCAAATTAATAAACTGACTAATGCCTAGCTCAGGACACCTAAATTCTGTTTGCAATCTTGACATTCAAATAAACTTTCCTCAAAATCCACCAATGTAAGTATGTATTTACTTGTTGATCTGCATCATATTCAGGATTCTGTTAGTATAAAAGCAAAGAGGGAAAGGCCAAGAACAAACCACTGAATCCTTGCAGCCAATTACATCAGAGCACTTGTCTGTTTAATCTTATTGTCAATTATTTTGAAAAAGATGCTCTTTCCTGAACGCTATCTTCACTTGGCAACTCTGGAAGACAGATGAGGTGACATTCACACGCACAGGAGGACAAGCTCAATCTTATTAGAAATACAGAAAGGAAACAGGAAGTTTTCTTTACTCCTGAGCCAAGAGAAGATTAGTTGACATGCACCAAAACTCACAAGACTCTTGTTGGCTTCAATACCAGTACAGAACACTAGAAACAACTGAAAATTGTCTAAATCCCTGCTGCATTTTGAGCTTCTCACAATCCTTTCAAACCAAATTCAAAACACATACAAAATGCATCCTACAACATCCCTCCTCTGGATCCAGAGGCAATACTGATGTGATAAACTCTGGCAAGTTTTCAGCATTATCTCCAATTTCTGGAGTCAATAACGTGACAAGCTCCTCACCAACAACTTGCTCTTCATCTTTCACCCAGATGCTGGTACAGAAACATGTAGCATTTTAAAATTCCATTATCCACCACCAAGCTATGCACAGCTAGTTTAAAGCTTGTTTCTGTATTTACTTTGTACAGTATTTTTATGGGAGAGTTTTCCGCATCTTCCAGTTTATTTTAAGGTTAACAAGTAAATGCTGCACAGCATGTACTTCTAAAATAAGGAATGAAAAAAACAATTTAATTTTTAATCAGATTACCTCAAATGCATTATGAACATTCAGTTTCTCCTTATAAGTGGAAAGGAAAAGCACACTGCAGTAGAAATAAATATATGTCAGAAAACAAATGTAACCCACAAAAGTGCAATTCCGTGCCTGTATGACAAAGCCATATGCCATTCATAAAGTTTGGGAATGTAGAAGCAGGAAGGTTACAGCTATGACAAGTCAAAAAGACTGCACAAGAGCAGTTCCACACACAGTGAAAGCAAGTTTAACTTCATCTTTTAGTGAAAAGCTATCAGTGCATGGAGTACTCCTCTAAAATATTTCCAAATTATCAGCAATTATTTCAAATTATGTTTATGTTATCTAGAATAGAATATTGATTAAGTTTCCATTACATTTTGTGAACTTTCATTTTACGATTAAGTGAGGGCAAATTCAGCTAAAAGACCCACAAAGTCTGCAGTCATTCTCCTTAAATGTTTTTAACAGAAATACCGAATTTTTAACAATTCCTTGTTTGCAAATTACCAAGATGAGATATTTAAAAAATAGTTTACCAAAACTGTTAATGTTTTGTTTTCTCTACTATATCTTAATAATTTTACTGCAAATAAAAATCAAACAACTGCTTCAAACTATCACTAGTATTTAGTGTTTTATGAAGGATATCTAACATGGTGATATATTGCTATAATGTATTTCCCTATGCACAATTACTATATGTTCCATCTGCCTATCATAAAACATTAAAGACTACCAAAGTACTCAATTCTTAATTCTGTCTTCCAATCCATGAACATCATGGCAGCAAAGCTCCCACATCAATACATACACAGTTACAGATCACTGCAACTTACAGCTATACTTTTTATTAAGGGTTGCACATTACGTGTTTAGAAGCTTATTTCCATTTTGTTTTTCATGTGGAGAAAATATATAGCTGACTGTATGATTATACTCAATGTACAACTGCAGGACCATGAAAAGTCACACAACTCTGAAGCACTTCTGGTAAGCAAAATCATTTTAATAATTTGGTTCACATTTAGAAAAAAAAATTACTCCTCTAAATAATCACTTCTTAAACACAGTATAAGAGAACACCCCAGTCATTACCATGTCAAATCTCATCAGTAGTGATTAAATACACATTTTGCAATGTGTGACCCAGATAGCAATTCTTTTGGGACAGCATACCCAGGGAGATCATATGACATTGACTCCACCTCTTTCCTCCTGTCCCTTTCTTTATTTGACTAGAGTTATCAATGCAATCAGAGAGTACACAGGCTTTTCCAAGCAGTTAGCAGCAGCAAGGCAAAACAGAGTTCCCAGCTTCTTCTAGCAACACCCACTGTTACTTAAGCAGAAAAAACAGTTATGAATTCTCACAACGACTAGTGAAACACACACGTGCATATACACACACAAATACATGTACATACGTTAAACTTCTTTTTGCTTGTATTTTTATTAATAGATAACTGTTTTTCATGCAAGAGGAATGTTCAGGAATGGAAGATCAAAAGGTCTATGAAGTTGTGACTCAGACCATGAAAATCCTCAAGAAAACTCCCGGATTAAATTTTATACATTGTACTCATTGTATAGGTAGAGAAGGTATTTTAAAACATCTGCAAGCATTACACAGTGACTAAGAATGAGGCATGAGTTCCAAATCCTAGCAAGAAGTATCTGGGTGTAACGGCAAGGGCATTCATCTTCTGGAAGACCAACAGCACTCTCACCCAGTGACAGTTGTTCTCACCATATTCCTCATTAGTGGTACATTAACAGGAAAGCTGAGGAAGGCAAAATTTCAGTAAAATAGTGGAAAACACTTTGACACTGTTCTTCTTCAAAAAAAAATTAAAACCACCAATAAATCCATTTTACAATGAAACAGAGACCATATATCAGCTGTGTTGCAATCATAATACATATAAGTAAGGAGTCATTCAACATACCGTCATGGAGTAGGAGAGACCTACCAGGAAGAAGATACTGGATAACTGAGTTCTTTTCTACATTTTCTTACCACAACAACAATTTCAACAATTAGAATTACTTTAGTTATGAAAATCACAAAGCACACTTAGGAGCATATGAAAACTGGAGTCTTCATTTGCCTGCTCACCAGCAGAAAGCAGCTAGTCCAGCCTTAAAGTCTGGAGTTCCCAATTTAATGAGTAGTCCTATTTACAGCAAAACTAATGAAGCTCCGTTTCCTGCAAATGTGCTCTTACAAGTCCTGTGGCCACTTAACATTAATTATGGCAGTTGCTTCTAAGCTTGCCCATGTCTTGGTAAGATCTGTCACCTCATAAAATTCTCTATTCATCCATATATTCCCATATCTACACTCATGCCTGCACTCATGCTTTTGTTAGCACTCAGCTCTTTCTGATGCCTTTAAACTCACCTTCACATACCATCAGTTCCATCAACTACTCTGTATGGTGCTAAGCAAGAGGCATCATATGCTGTGGCTAGTTTGAAGCTTTGTACATGCTTGCTGGCCAGCTGGAGACGACCTCTTTGCTCCCAAGAGGAGCACACAAAATGCCATAACCTCCTCACCTTTATGTGGTTTTTATGGGAGGAGAGCTCTCACGTCCCCGCAGATGTCAACTTTCACAGATTGGGGGAAGATAATCTTTCTCAGACCTCTCCACACTCTTACATGGATTGAAACTGACTGGGGGGTTCATACTCATTAAGGAATGAAAGACACAAAGACAATGTAATGATACTTCCTTCCAAAGCCAGAATTAAGAGATAACTCAGTTTTGGTTGGTTGCAAAGCATTTGAAAATGCCCACTGCTGCCCTACTCTGTTCCTGCAGCTGAGGGCATCTTCTGTACTTCTGCCATGTCCATCCACTCAGAGGGACCAGATATACACAGAACTGACAAAAAGTCAATTTCAAAATTTTTATGCTGCATCCTATGGCAGCAATGAAACTGTGAACAAGAACTATAATTTCACTCCACTGATGAGCAGCAGAAGGGTCTGAAGCTATTCATAGGGAAAGCCACCTCAAAACAAACGCCATGGAAGGATAAGAGCAGCACTAATCTATCTCAGATAGCTCATGTGGAGGCAAGGCTAGCTGAAAAAAATAATCTTGTCCTCCATTGGGGGCAGAGAAGAGAATACTCATGTCAACCAATATCAACTAACAAATGCAAAAGGAGAGCCTAACCAGCAGAAACTACCTGTTGCTAGCAGAAACCTTATCATTTCTTCCTCTACCCACTCCCTCTGCGATTTATGCTTGTTCATGCCTTGGGAACAGAAAACAGGTAACACAAAAACCAAATATTGCACTTAGAGGGGCAATGAGGCTCCAGTAGGCAAGTACTAATCTGTGACTCATTAGACCTAGACAGCATTTCCAAAACCTTCCCAGGCTTACGGCACTCCTAGGTGAATAGAAATCTATCTACACAGCATAATGCAGCATTGTGTTGCTAACTTGAATACCAGAAGGAATATGGCCACAATAGCACCGCACTGCACCCAAGCTGAAGTGCAGACTGGAGCATTCATCCTGATCCTCAGGTAGTTTGGATCTATCCAAATAGCACTCTACTACAACATACAAGCACACCCTTAGTCATCCTGCCTCAGAAAACAGCTATAACACTACAGTTCATCCTTAAATTATTAAGAACTGTAATGAAAGAGTATATGAAGGCAAAAACACTCAGCGAAGTTAGGAATAGGAGCAACTATTTATGATAGGCAGCGTATGTTATCCATTTAACATAACAGATACAACCCCTGAAATGCCTTGGGTTTAATGCCCTTTCTCTGTCAGCCCTGCCCCTAGAGTTTACAAATTATGGCTCTGACTTGTAAATGTTAGTAAACAGCTCCTTAAACCTTACTGTTTCCATAATTGTATATAGATTCTAGAGAATACTGCCATGCAAGAACAACATCCAAAACAGGTTCTAAAAATAAAACATTCTAGACTATTCTCACATATAACCAAAGGTTGAAAACACAGGCCATTTTATAAAAAAGGGCATGAACAGCATGCTACTTGAATTATAGCTGGGGGGGGGGGGGGGGAAGGGGACATAAACAGACCACAATATAGCAGAAAAAGTAGCATTTCAAGTGTCACATAAATTCTGATTCTAAAACAAGGCTTAAAGCCTGGGATATATGAAAACAAGAGTTCTCCATTTTTGTGAATTGCACTTTCTGCAGCAAACAATCAATAAGCTCCAAAACCAGGCAATTGTTTGCTTGATGAGTCTGTGAAAAAGGCAACATTCCACTCCGAACTGTGCTCGGCTGTGAACGCCTCCCCCTTGCCAGTAGCAATACGGATTGCCCAGCGCAATTTGGTGATTCCTGTTTTCAGCCTACGTAATGCCCATTTACATAGTCGTGATATTTTTAAATGTGCGTTCAGAAGCACCAAATAATGTAAAAATCACGGAAGAAGACAGACACAGCAGTAGCCTAGCACTCGCTTGACCACAAAACTCGCAAATGAAATAACGACAAAGTCCACGGAGCACAATAAAACTCCATTTTACAGATTATGCATTCAGAACACTAACCCAAGGAAATCCTGGTCGTGTTTCCCCCCCAGCGAGAGTGTGTTTGAGCACAACAAAACATATCCTGGCTCCTTCGTTAGCCTCCACGCACATTCCTACACCCCTTAGGAAAACAGTGACAGCGGACATAAAAGGAAGGGAAACAATGACATTCTTTCAATAACAGCGATCACTACCGCGTCCAGCACGTTAGCCTCCGTCGGTCAGTGCTACATGACGACGCTTTCTGCATTCTCCTAGAACAGGCGCACTCGCCCCCAGCCCAAGCCCCGCTGCTCCAGGAGCAGGCTGGTTTTCCCTGGGCGGCCAGGCCAGGTATTCTCTTAACACCACCGCAGCCAGACGCAGCTGCAAGGCCAGGGGCCGCATCCGCACGAGGGGCACGGAGGGGACCGGGGCCAGGGCCGGCGCCGTCTCTCCGCGCCGCGGCCGCACATGCCGTGGACAAACGCGTCTCGCTCCGGCCTCGACCTCCTGCGGCGGGGTGGGCTCCACGTAAGCCGTCCCCGCCACCAGAGCGCTGACACGCATTCTTCCCCCGCACAACCACCCACCAGGCGAAGGGCCGTGTCACGCCGGACCCTCCCGGGGCGTCCCACCGCCGCAGGCCCAGCGCCACCGCCTCGGCCCCACCGCAGCCCCCCGGCCCGGCATGGGACGGGACGCGGCTCTTACCGCCAGGTCGGGGCTGTGGGAATCCCGCTGGGACACGGCACGGATGACCCCGGCCCGCCAGCGCCCGCTCTCAGGCGGCTCCTCGCCGCCGACGCCGACGCACAGGAACCGCTTCCCCACCAGCTCCGGCCGCGTCTCCACCGCCACCGCCATGGCCGCCGCCGCGCAGGCACCGCAACCAGCCACCGAGCCCCCTGCTCTACGGGCCGCCCATGGCGGGAGCGGCGCGGAGCAGAGACAGGAGAGGGGCTCTTTCCCTCAGCGGCGGGCGGGGTGGGCGCCCCTCAGCCGGGCCAGCGCCGCGGGGCCGCTCCGCCGCTGCCTGCAGCCTGACACAAACACCCGAGGGGCGGGAGAGGGCCGGGGGCGCGCACTCCCTCCCTCCCTCCCTCCCTCGCGCTCTCGTTCACCGACGCTCTGCGGCCCCGACCACTCCGCCCACGCAGCCCACTGCCATGGAGACCGGCACCACGCGCCGTCTCCCTCCGCCAGGCAGCGCGAGGGGAGGGGGCGAGCGGTCGCCGCTGCCGCGCGGCAAAGAGTCCGGCCGCGGCGGCACCGTCACCGAGGCTCGGCCCGCACTGGGACCCTGCGGCAGCGCCTCCCGCCACCGGCAGGGCGGGCCGGGGGCCCCGGACGTGAGCGGAAGTTCTGGTACCGCAGAGCTACTGTCCCCCGCGGAGGTCGCCTCCCGCCAGGTGAGCCCCGCGGCGAGGGAGCACGGCCCTCACCTGCAGACCGCGGCGTCCGCCCGCTCCCACCGCCCCGTCTCGTCGTCTGCGGCCACCGGCACCTGCGCGCCGTCCTCCCGGCTCCGGTCCCGCCGCGGGGGTGCAGACACAGCTTCTGCCGGCCACGTCCCCCTAGGTGGCCCGGGGCTGTCCCGCGCCATGATCTGGGCGCACTGCTCAGAGAGCTCGGGCTGGGGGGACCGCTGCAGGAGCTAGGTAGCAGGACGCCCATGATTCCGGCCCTCCACGGGTCGGGGGAGTTCGGAGAGGCGCTGCCCTCGTCTGCAGCGCCTTCTTCCCCCAGTTTTAGCTTCTTATTAGCTAAACAAAGACAACCATCCAGCTTTTCCTATTGCAAATAAGGCCATGCAACGCTACGAGAACCCAGTGTTTGTTTGGTCCATTATGAATAAGCCTCTACAGGCACGAGCAACACTTCAGACCCAGTAGACATTATTTAACACTGAACGCAAGTGAACAGAGGACATCAGAGCAGACAGCTCAGAGACTCACATGTACTTCAACCGAGAGAGCTTGCGTTACAACACACAGCAACTGCCACAGAACATGGCTTTGTTGTCACCTTACTGTTTTCTGTATTGAAGCCTGCCGTCATGCTGTAGTAGTGTAGTAATGCTATATTTGCATTCTGAGAGCTTTCCCTTCATGCTATCTAGAGGTGTAGCTTTCATCACTGGTATCCTTGCTCCGAGGAGAGCAGGTTAATGATCTCTCATCTAGCACTAGAAAGCAAATTTGAATAGTGCATTTTTTAAAAATAGATTATGAGGCTAAAGCAATAAATCAAGGGTGCAAACTTAGCACGTTTCCATGTATTTCAGTAAAACAACTTCTGGTACAAGAGGAGTTAATTAATAGGAAAAAAAAATCATCATTCACCATGACAGGTTTGTTCACAGTATTTTAACAGCTTATAAAACATAACATTTATACAAGAACCTACATCTCCCTTGTCATCCCATTGGCAGTAGACTAGGGATGCCCAGAGGTGTGCTCCTTAGCTGTAGAAGACACCACAGCACGTTTGAGCTATATGAGATCTTCATCCACATGTGAAAGGTATTGCTACAATCAACCCATGTCCTACATTTTGCAGAACAAGCAAATATTAGCTAAGTACAGAGCAGTTATTCGTAAAGGCTATAAAAAGGAGTTAACTAAATAAATGTAAGCCTCTTTCAAACTAGAAAGATTAGATCCCCTCTTGTTTAGCCAAAGAATAGTTTGAGATTACCAAATTATACACTTAAATAGTGTGCAAACCATAATATGAAAAAGTTACCCGATTCTAGATTGAACTTGTAAATTTGTCACGGAACACCAACATGTTAATAAAGTATTTTTAATTTGTTCCAAAAATTCATGTCACAAAGTGATGATACCAGAATCATGTTTCACAGAATCATTTTAGTACAGATTAGAATTCACTAAAGGTTATTGTATCATTTTGTAGTTGTTACCACATTTCCTGAAAATATCGGTAAGATCAAGTAATATCAACCTTTAGGTGTAAATTCCCACGGTTGGCTATCAGTTCACGGATGCCTGGTGAGAAGGGCAAGGCCTTTGCCCAGCTCCCTGCCACAACACAGAGCACAGGGCTCCTCAAACAGCTTTCCAGGTAGACCAGGAGAAGAGAGCTTAAGGGAGAGCCTCAACATGCTGTCAGGGCAGCTGCACTCCCTGGTCACCCTGCAACTCAGCTTTATTCTTTCAGTTATTAAGTTCTGAAGAGCTTTTGTTACCTGTATGTCCTTTAAGAAGGTCAAAATTACTACGTTCAGGTGGATCAGCACACAAGAGACCCATAGGTTGCTGAACATATTTCCCACCTTAGGCAATTTACTTTCGTAGCCTCTGTTCACCATTTCTTCTTTGCTTCCCCCTTTTCATCTTGTTTCTCTGCAAAGTGCTGGAAAGGGGGAGTGTGGTAAAAGTTGAGGATGTGAATAAGTCAGCTCAGAACCCCCAGCTGCAACAGAACATAAAGTAATGGTACTGTGGCCCAAGGCCTGAAGATAATCTAGAGACTAACTTTTAGATAATCTGTGCTCTAGCACACTTCAGGATTTCTTCCTTTCTCAGAAGTCTTTGCAGGTGTCAAAACAACACATTAATTCCCCTTTCCTTCCTCCTCTGTTTGCTTGATGAGTATTATGCAATACGTCAACCAAAAATTCCAAACACCAAAACTCACAAGATTTAAAGGATTAGGGATGGTATGAATTGATGCATCTTCTTAATAAAGTGGCATAAGGAAGCCTCTTCTCATAGATTACTCTAAGAAGGCCAGAGGAATCATCCTCTTGGAGCTCAGGGGCAATGCCCAGAGGCAGGTACCCATGGACAACAACAAAACAGAGCTGACATGTTCCGGCTGAAAAAGTCCAGAAAACACCAAAGCAAAATGCCTGAAGGCGGAGCCCCAGGGAAGGAGGGCTCTTCTTTGGAAATGGATTGTGAGGAAACTCAGCCATTTCATTCCTAGGTGGCCCCAGTGCAGCTCTGGCAGTAAATATGGCGAGTATTCAACTGAGTCACCAAGATTTACAGGTAAAGTAAAAAAGTTCAGCCATCCAAACAACCGAAAAACAACAGATACTAGATATCTGCTGGGTCCATCTTCTCACCCCAATTGCACATCAAACTGATGCTAACCACCTGAGCCTCTCTGAAAGAGGCAACCAGGTCATGGCAATAAGAAGGTGGGTGAAACAAGACTGTGTTCTATACTTTCAAGTGTCAAGAAGAGATTTACATTATTTCAAGAATCGCTGTATCTTCCTTTTTTTAATATAAGTGAAAAAATATTGATGATGCTGTTTATATCTTCAACAAATGGCTTCTATGGCTATAGACCCCACTTCAGGTGGGCATTTAATCATCTGAAAAAGCTGTCATGCATATACTGTATTGACAGCATCCTTAAATTGCACAGATTGCTAAATAAAGGGGGAGGGGGGTTTGCAGATATTTTCAGTCCCACTTCTCCAAAAGCATACACATTGGTCAGTTGCAAAATTAAGGTCTTTACTGAGAGCTACTTCTAACTTTCAGATTAAAATCCAGCACAGCCTGTATTGACAGTAATTGCACCTTATCCATATAGATAAATACTGCATTTAGAAGTAGTTATTTCCACTTTGACAGAGGAAGGCAAAATGAATTGTCAATGGCACAACTCTTAAGTAGAATGAATATTGAACCAGCTCTTCCTAAAATTCTATGCTATATACTTTTATATCTGTTTTACCTTTCCTTGGGAGATAGCAAACATGAGTTTTCTCTAAAGTCATAATTCCTCAGACATTTGGAAAGTCATATTTAATACTTTCCAGAGCTCAGCGTCAGAAATTAAGAATTTATATTTAATAGAAATTTGCATCATTTGGTTCAAAAAGTTTTCTAATGTGAGAATTCATAGCCAAGAGAAAACCAGTTTCTCTCAAACATCAGTTATTTCTACTGCAAATATAAGGTAAGACAGTTGGAAATAAAAAGTTATCTTCTACATTGAATCCAAGGGCTTTTCTTGATGCATCCTACCAAAACCATCTTTCTTGAAAAGAGAATTACTTCAATGGTGAGACAGTCCTTGAGAACTGAATGGGACACAAGGGCCAGTAGGAAAATATTATTAAAGACAGCTATTTAATGCAGGTGCAGTCTGCATTAAACACCTGGGGGTACAAAGGTAAATAACAGTAGGAGTTATGGTTCATGGGATTATTTCCCCAGCTCTACCACTAACACCCCCTATGGTGATTTACTATTACTTGCATCACTGCCTACAGCCACAGCTCCATCTGGGGGTGTCAACTGGCCACTAACTGATCTTTTCCTGTGTTTTGGCTTTCTCACTTGTAAAAAGGCTGTAAATTTACTGCTATATTTGCACCACAGGTGAATAGAGCACCCCACCATGCCTGGTATTGCCTTCAGAACTTCTTGATACCATCCTGGCTGTTGCTGCAAGCACACAAAGGAGAAAGATGTAAGTTGATTGCATTTGCAAATCATTCCAGCCATACCTGCACTAGAAAACACTGCAGTTCACAGGGTGCTACTTCATCAGTGCTTACAATAGTAAGGAGCACTACTGAGCCTCCATGTGATATTTCACAGTCAGTTTATAGCCTAGAATAGACAAGCACTCACAGCACACTCAAATTCCTACATTTCTTTCTGTTCCAGTTAATGATATATCACCAAAAGGTGTCTAAACAAATTAAATAAATATAGTCTTCAATACATCCCCTTCCTCAGAAGCTTGCTGACATCTTAAGATATTAACCTATCCGTATTTCCTCTCCCTTCACACACACTCCCCCCACCCCCAAGCCCCATATCATTCCCAATCACTTACCATTGCCTTTCACTTGAACTGGTAAAACAGAGCTCACAAATATCCCACATCCGTTTTAAATATGCAGTCTGCCAGCTTAGCCCAATGAAGCTGCAAGGGCAGGTTTTCCTGAGCCTTAGGACTTCTGCCCTGGAACTGCTGAGAGGCACACACCCCTTGTCCTTTACAGTGGAGGTGGCCACTTTTTAACAGCTGCCATTGTTTCTGCAGGTAAGTATTTAACTGCAGCCTGAAGACAGAATGTTATTGGTACCAAACAGTCTTTCCTACTCCTGATGAGCTTATACCCTATGGAGGTGAAAAGTAGAGGGTGGGGAAATAGCAATAACGAAGTTGCTAGTCTCCACCTTTCCCTTAATTTCTACATGCTTAATTTGTTATATGAAACTTCAGGACCCTACCTTGGCATTATCAGATAACGTCTCCTTCTAAAACAACCTCTTTGAATTTGCTTGGAGAAAAATGTTCTTTGTTTCTTCCAACCACAGATGGAAGATGCCATTTCCTAGTTGGCTAATGGTCACTCAGCAGAGGTGCAAGTAGTGAAAGCAAGGATGATGCACAGGCCGAAGCAGTATAATGTTTTTGTGTCTTTTTTTGT
The DNA here is from genome assembly GCA_028858755.1 of Ara ararauna. NCBI lineage: Eukaryota > Metazoa > Chordata > Aves > Psittaciformes > Psittacidae > Ara > Ara ararauna. The sequence continues at coordinate 41,812,536 of CM054381.1, forward strand.
GGCCATCCTAGTAATGTTAGATATCCATTCAAGTTTCTTCCTTACATTTCAGCAAGCTGTTGATACCAGCTTAAGGCTTTGGTACTTCTTGGGAACCAGACTGAGCTTTAGGCATATCTTTCAGCCCCTAACAGAGCTTTTCTGGGACAACACACACTGTTCTGTAACACCCAGAACAAAGAGCCAGAACTGAGAACAAATTCTCACTTAGCGGAGGGGATCTGGCTACAGAACAGAACTCTAGGAGAGGTCGGGCATATTCAGAACCTGAGCAGTCTCAGCAGTGCTGATGTTCCTCCTGAAAAGGCCTACCTGTCAGTGGATTTCTCCCAGCACTGGTGCGCCTTTCTCCTGTCAATCTGAAACCATCATCCTTGAAAATGAATTAATAATTTTTCTAGGAACCTTTGCCTCCAGTAGTGCTTCCTCCCACTTGCACCTAAGCTGTATAAAGGCCAGTAAGTGCTTGCTACTGCTGGTAGGGTATTAGGTAGCAGTACTGTTTGGCATACAGAAATGCTTGCTTCTTTCACAGGGGCCTCTAGAGCACAAATTTTGTGGATTATCCAATGTGTGAGTGTATTTTTACCTGATGTTAAATGTTCGGTTATTGTTATCTCTCTGTTTTCGCAGTTAGTAGGTATATAAGGTTAGCAGATGGCAACAGTAAAAACAACAAAAAACCAACTCTGAAAATATAAGTAACCGTGAAGGCAGTTACTACTTCTTTGCTAAAGTCTGCTAGAATCTCGTAGAAGAGCTTCTTACAGTTTTGGATGAAAGGGATTGAAGTAGAACACTTTATGAGTAGATACTGTTGCTGATGGAAAAAAATAGCACATATTCCGCACTGAAATAAATATATAGATCTTCTTTGAATTAACTGAGAGCTGGATCATGACTCTTCATTGGAGATCACTGGTGTATTGTGTAGTAAAGATAAAAAAGGGAAAATGAGCAACTCTGCAATCTTCTATTCTAAGTGCTTCAACTCACCACATGTGGGGTATCATAAGAACCTTCAACCAGCTCTAATTTAGGAGGCAGAAGTGTTATAACCTGATTAGTACTCTGTATGTAACTTTCTCAATGTTTGTATCAAAGCTTCTTACTTATCTTTAAAAAAAATCACTATTAGAAGCTGCATTGGTGCTGCCATCCTGGTGATTTCTTACCTACTAAACTCCAGTTTCTATATGAATTGTGTTGGGGTTGTGACCCCCTTCAGAGGCAGGGGCTCTTGCAAACAGCAGCTTTGGTCAGAAATCACTTTGATGTTGATGTTACTTACCCTGACATAATTAATACAGGTTGTAGTTATGGTAAAGCTTAACATGCTGCTACACAATACACACAATAAAAAACCAATGGGAACTTTTAGGGTCTAGAACAGCTCTAAAGCCCAGATGAGAAACAGCTGAATTTAGCTATTGTTAAACTATGCATTGCTAAGGGACAAAGACTTGACAATGTCACTTATGGCTACTTCCTTGTTTGGAAAAAACAAAAACAGGTGATTGGGTCTTTCTGAAACTGAGGTAGAAAGAAAAGCTCATAGTCACTTAAAAATATATATATATCTTTCAGCTAACTCTTCTTTTTGTAAGGTTCTATAATAACATTTATCCTCACTTTCTGTCTTAGCCTCACTCATTCTACTCTGCTATCCAAATTCCTTTGCATTTTCTTAATGCAAATTTAGTACTTTCCCTTTATGTTTATATCATTAAGCAGAATTGTTTAATATCAGGTTTGTCTAAACCAGTAACTATCGCATGTGGTAACTACGAGTTTCTGTGTCAGGAAGGGTTAACGAATTAGTGTTGATTGTGTCCTGCAATTCAGCAATAGCTACTATCTAACAATTTTTACCTCTTTGGTAAAGATTGTCTTAATATTTCATAGTGTTGTATAGCGCAAGATGTAAACAAATTATGTTACAGATTCTGTGCTGATCTTGTTTTTCCTGGCATTGTTATCCCAATTAAAACTCACAAATTTTCTAGTGAGCCAGTAACTTCTTCGATTAATTTACTGTTCTCATTAGGAGTGTTCTAGGGTCTGTCTCACATTTGTTAAGGCTATACTCAACATTGGTCTTGGAAAGGATTATCTGAAAAGCCATAGACATACATAAACAGAGAGATGAAAAGGGAGTTGCCCAGATGTGCTTAGTCCTCAGTAGTTGCAGGTATCTGCATTACTGCTGTTTCCAGTGTAACTAATGCTCAATCACATTTATTTATATCATTATTTTCCATTTGCATATGGCTTCTGGACCTGAAGTTTCTATTACTTCAAAGAAATCAGTCTCTTCTAATTTTTATCTCTACAGGGACTTACCTGTTTCTGTGCCATCCTATTTTGTAGTATGATATGCAGGAATCCTAAGGAATACTATCTGTAGATTTATAATATTCCAAAATGCTCTTAATATAACACCTGAAGTAATTTTAGCAAGGTATGTGTAGGTGGTTGCATGGACACAGACCTGAACGCAAATTGCACAGGTCTCCAGGAGACCAACAGTTTCAGTGGGTGGTCTGAACAGCTTGCTCTCACTGTTGAGTCCTAAATCCAAGAAACTAATGGATGCCAGTTACTGCACTACCCTTTCTATATTTAGATACTGATCATGCTTTAAGAGTAATAGGCCAAAATACTTGTTAGCTCTAATACTAGAAGTACCTGAACTGAGGCAAAAGGAAGAATAGCAATTGAAGATAAATCTCTGCATCTCAGTCCTCTATGTTTTCCCCTCCCTGTTATCTTTTCCCTTTTAATCAAAATGCTTTTTCAAGGTAACTTTGGTATTACTGAGTTACAGCAGTAAACTATATAGGAATATTCATTATTTGACCACATCTAGAGAAAGATGACCCCAAATTATAAAACATTGAGTTGCAATTGTAGCTGCATTAAGGGAATACACTGTGCAGAAGATTCCCCAGCACAAGCTGATCTGTATCTAAAAGCACTAGGTGTAATCTGGACTTCAGAAAAGGCCAGCAAGTCATTTCTGCTAGCCCTGTAATCCCAGTGGTGTTATTTACCTGGAGCAGACTTTAGATGACTGCACAGAGATTTGAGATGATTCAGAAAGGTGAAGGTCCAAGGCAGGGGGTGAGCCAGCCTGTGTGGCTGTACTGATGTCCTAGACTGAGGAGTGATGCTCTCTTTACAGGAAGAGGAGTCAAATGGCTCTTATTAAACCCCTAATTTGTGACTCTTGTATGCCCAAATGTAATGCAAATCTGCTGTCCTTCTTGTTTGAAATTACTGACAACAGAAGACGGAGTGGAAGTTCAAGGAAATGGTTATAATAAGCACCACCTCAGAGCCTCATGCTGACTTCAATTTTCTTACGTCTTTCCCTGCTTTGAACTCTTTATGTCCCAGCAACTTAACACTTGTGTTTTGTGTTAGGTGAACTCTTTTAATATAAAGAAAGTCTGAAAGTGCATGTTTGGTGGTAACTGCTAATTCAGTTGAGACTGAAGTCATCAATACAAGAGATTTTAGTAGTGCTTACAGTTTTGATGCAAATCAATGAAAGGGAAATAAAGTAAGGGTAAATATTAATGTCTTCCTTCCAGCATTTGCATTAGCTACAAGACTTGTTCTATGCCAACGATGAGAGAACTAATTATTTGATTTGTATTTGAGAGCCCAGTGGGTCAACTGCTTAAAACAATAAAGTTGACTTTAATTCAGCCGATCAACACAATTAATTGTTGATCATGCATCTTTGTGGAGTTAGTGGTCCTAAGTACTTCAAGGATCACCTGCTGAGGCTCCTGAGTTTTAGGTTGCACTTTAGGGATGGTGCTGGTGGGGTATTTTTTTGTTGTGATGGTTTTTGGTTTTATTTTTTTGGGGTGAAGGTGTACGTGTGTTTGGTTTTTTTTGTTGTTCTTGTTTTGTTTCTAACCCTATGTGTTACTTTAGGTTTCATGCATCTTGGTGGATTAATTTCTAAAATGTGGGAGAGAAAAAAAAAAGATCATGTGGAAGAACTGTGTCCGTACAGGTGTATGGTGGGAAAGGAAGGTATAACAAACCAGCTTCTGATTCCTGTCTTTAACGTGTTGGATGGTGCTTTTCAGTGTCACTTTTGATGGCTAACAGTTCTTTCTAGCAACTACTAGGAGACAAGAGGTATGCAAAAAAGGGTAAACCTTTGTGGGAAGTTTTGATTTGTCTAGACAGAGCTTCCTTGACATAATGTAGATAATTGCTCCCTAGCCTCCTGCAGACTACCAGCTCTGAGCAGCTACAGCAGCAGTGTATTTATGCCTGTTAAACCAGAAGTTCTGCCTGTTGTTTTTCCTGCCTTCATCACTTTCCACTGCTATAGTCCAGCTATGTTATACCAGGACATTAAACATTCAGCAAACAGAATGTCTAGACAGGCTGAAGACTGTCTGTGCTCCATTTTTCAGAGTCAACTTTCCTAACAATTAAAAGGCTATTTGGAAAGAGAAAATGGCAGAGTTCTTACTATGAGACACCTTCAGGCTGCCTTCTGAAGCGAGCATGGAGTAAGAGACTCTGGTAGGGATTTCTAGCAGTGCACAAAATTCCTATGCAAACCTCCCCCTCTTCCCTAGAGAGGCTTCAAGGTTTGATAGTTATTGCTAATGTCTTAAACAGCTTGCACTTGTATTCTAAGGACACAATACTACATAGAAGTGTACCCTGTTAGCTGGTAATGTCCTGTTTAAATAACAGAGGAAAGGACTAAAGGGTGACTTCCTTGCCACAGAAGACAGGAAGGATCTTTTTGAGGTAGAAACAAATGGTTTCCATTTAAAGTATGGGACCTGTGGACCAACAGAAATATTTTGCTGTGCATATATGCTAGTTTTAGCAATACTACGTAAGCAAGCAAAGTAACTTTTTCCCATATAACCTTTGTTTTCTTCAGCACTGACCTTTAGTCACTCTGTATAGTAAAAAGCAAGTACTTGTTTCCTGCAGGGTGGAAATTAATGTTGTCTCTAGAAGCTTTGTAAACTGAAAGTTCAATAAAAAATAAAGGCTGATGATGCTGTCACTGTTAATCTACCTGCACACTCTGTATGATTGTACAATAATGCCATACAAAACTTAAGCTTTGATTTCAGGCTCCAGAACAAGCCTGGGAGGCTTTGCAAGAGAATGGAGGAAGGGAGGGCAGTCACCCTATGCAGCACTGGCTGCTGAATCCTTGTGCTGCTTGCAGGACTGAGGACACAAGGGTGCTCCTATCCAGCCATGCCTTTGGGGTCCTCCTCAGCTCCCCCTTCCCTGGGCAGCTGAAGATTCCTGGGAAGCTTTGTGATAATCTTCTTAACTTCCAGTGAGGTTAGAACAGCATTGTTGTGTAAGTGCTTAGTAATCTGCACTCTTTAAAGCAAAGCAAATTTTGCTGTGTTAAAGAAAGATGAGCTCTCCAAGAACAGAATATCAACAAAGCCTTCAGACCAGTGGCCAGGGTATTGAGAAGCAGCACACAAGATGCCCAGATGAAAAAGGACAAACAACTGAATGTGAGCACCCACTAGATGGAGTGATTAAAAGGGTGTAACATTTTTACCTGTATTAATGACAATAAAAGGTAGGTGGCAGATTTACTATCTTATGCCATTCAAAGTCAGATAGAGTTAACAAAAATTTGGTTACAGCATTCAGTACATGAAAATACTGAAAAAGAAATGTCAGTTAGAGCTAGAAATCTACCATGAAGCATTTGAAGACTACAAAAAAAGTCATTTAAAGAAGGTTGCAGTTTAATTTGTCAAGAAATTGAAAGGTGATTTAAGGATGCATAAATCCTTGTGGAGAGAAAATGAGTACAAAAGAGCTCTTTAATCTATCATTTAAGGGTATAGCAAGAACCAATGACTGGAAACTAAAGACAAATGCGAAGTTTAAAAGCATGTGCCTTTCTTCCTATAGGGAAAAACAATTCACTAATGAAAATTAAAAAAAAACAAATAACAAAACCCTAAAGTTCTGATGCCTTCAAATTAATATCCTTTGTCAGCAGCACTGCTCCTAGAAAACAAAGGTTATCTGATGCATTAATGATTTCTGGGTCTTGGGTTTGAGTCAGATGAAATGATTTGATACTCCCTTACAATTTGTAATCTGTAAAATATGACCCTTTCCCTAATTCAGGGGAGAATGCAGAGAGAGGATAATTCTTGGGAGAAAAGGAACCCAAGCAACGAAGAGACAGAAAACATTGCTCCAAGAAAAAAAAAAATTGTTTTATAAAACAGCCTCCTATAAAACTGCATTTTAAGTCTATAAAACTGCATTTTTTGGTCAGTAGTTTTGACTACACCTGTCATTCATAGGATGAACAAGGAAGGCATAGCAAAGTAAGCTGGCTGAAGACTAACTTTTAGTTGTACGTAGGAATTGCTATCCTGGCTCACAGCAGTGGTCCTCCTGAGTAGCTCTCCCAGCTAATCATGCAGTTATGCCCTGGGAGGGTGGGAGAGAGAGAGAAGGAAAGGGAAACCTGATGGCTCAGTGTCCTTTGGCAGCCTTTTGACTTGCTGGGTAATGAATGATGTAGTCCTTCAGGTCTTGGTACTGATTAGGCTCCTCTGGAGCTGTGTGTGGGAGTTTGGGCCCTGCATTTCAATAGAGGTGGATGTAATAGAATCTAAAGATGTAGAAAATGTGCCATAAGGAACTTGGCTTGTTTCTTCAAGGGAATATGTAATAGCTTAAGCACTGGTTTCAGTTTTTAAAGTTGCTGCAAAAGGAAATTAACACTTTACTTCAACACTTGAAGGAGATGGGATTAAAAGCTCCTGAATATCCCTTAACTTGCTAACTTCTTGATGCAAGGCAAAGCTTCCCAGTAGGGTAATGAAGGACTAGTAAACATAGCTAAGAAAAGGTGTGTAACCTCTGTGGAAAGGCTTCAGGGACAGGTAGGACAAAACATCTGTCCAAATGACATGGGGTGACCCTGGTTTTGTTATGATGAGATAAACCTGGGGTCCTTTCTGGCTGTAAGAGTCTTTTTTTTTTTTCCCTGCTTCTTTTGGGCTGATGGCCATGAGGTGGTGTGCTGTTTAGCTGGAGGCTATGACTTTCTGCAAATGGATATTGTGCTGAACAAGGTTCTAAGTGTTGCCCAAGAATGTACATCTCCTCTTGATTCTACGTAAAATCTATCAACCAGTTTAAAAGGCAAACATTGTTCCCTGATAAAATGCAGCTGGTGTGCATATGAGCTTAGTCAGCAGACTATAAAATAGCATAAGCTTTCCATAGTGATCAGGAACATCAAAAGCAGAAAGTATATTTTAAAAAAAACAAACCCAACCCTCCAGCAGATTGTTATAATTATTAAATGTGATACATCACAAGTAGTGATAGAATATAGCTGACTTGATATTACCCAGACAGGAAGAAATGATATGGCTTTGGTCTATGACTCTGTATACAGATTTCAAAACTCGGAGAGAGGGTGGATCATCAGATACCAGAGTATGTGTAGCCCATCATTTAAAATGGGTCTGCTATCATAAGAGAGGCATATATTTACTGTAACGCACACCTGCAACTTTTGAACAAGCTAACAGCTTTAATGCCACTCTACTTGAGAACAAGGGAAGATTAAACTATACAAATCTGTTCAGTGAACTGCCTTAACGAGATGCACTGGTGTATAACCCTGGTGTGTGGTTAGACTTACCAACAGAGTAATGCTTGCAGGTTCATGTGCAATACCTGTCAAAAACCTTCCCGTTTAAAACTTAACAAAACAGAAGTAGGGGAGCAACAGGAACAACACTGCTGCTTTATGGGAGTCTCTCAGGTACTCTCAATGATCTGGAAATCAGCTTCTTTGTTGCCTCTGCTTGCCCTTGTGGGGCTGTATCCTGTATGATTTCAACTCCAAATGGAAGCAATAAGGTAGGATGGACATATGACTGCTGCCAGGAGAGCAAGTCTCAGATGGAGCTTTTCTGAACTTTCCCCTTCCTCTTTAGATCACATTTCCTTAAGAAAAAAGCTAGAGGAGTGCTCTTATGTGTCTGCTGAGAAAAAAAGGAACCAGAGGCATTTAACCCATTGCAACCAGTCTTTAAAAACTGATAAACCAATCAACAGTTCCATGAGAAGCCTTCTCATAGCATGGTGAATTTTCCTTAAAAGAGAGAAGTACCTTTTTATTATTTGCACTTCTAATCAGATTAATTGGGTTCTGTCTGAATTTCTCAATTGCCTCCTTCTATTATGCTGCAGTCAAAACAGGCTAGTGGTGGAGTGATGAAAATGCTTTGACTTTTTATTGACAGGGCTGTTCTGGATTTCTTTCAGTGCTCTGTCTTGGCCTTATCTAGTTTCTCTGACCTATAACTTGCTGAAGTAACAGCTAGACCTGTGTTTTGTAGTCTGGGGGCTGGGAAACCTCTGGGCCTGCTCTTTCATTTGCTGCTTTCTCTGCTTGCAAAGATTTCCCTCTACTATGTAGTTCAATCATCCCACAGTGTCAGCTAGATGCCTTTTTTTATCTCCAAATTCTGCACTACTGAAGATTAAGAACTAACCGAAATTGTCAGGGCCTCCCAAGTCAGGAAACTGGCTTCAATAAACTCCCCCCCAAACCACTAATTTTATGTTCCTGTTGCTTTTTGAGTTTTTGCAGGTGTATCTGCTAACGTGAGAGGAAGAAATTATTCAAACCTAAGGATTTTGCTGATGAATATAGCAAGAATTAATAATATTAGTATAAAGAAGCAAGAGCTTTAAAAGGAACGTGACACTGTGTAATACAACTTTGAGAACAACAGTGGTTAAACCTACCAAATTAAAAAAAAAAAATGCAGAAACACCTAAACACCCATTTTAATTTTTTTTCATTAATTTAGATGCTTCATATTGCACACAAAGATATTTCTGAAAAATGAAACAACTTACAGCCTCTTGATATACTGTCTGTCTCTGGATTTTGAGGGAAAAAACCCACTTGAGCCACAGTTGTGTTAGACACCAACTGGCTTTGCCATGTTCCCCAGTGAGATGCTGCACTGGGAGGCTGGAACACACATAACAGCAAGAAGGTGCATGTCCAGAATTTTGCACAAAAGCTTTAGCAGCTTAATTTTCATAAAATGTCCTCAGTATTGCGCAGTGATCACTCTTAAGAAGAAATCTCATCAAGGCAGTAGGACTATCAGGCTGTTTATCTCGTGATCAGAGCCTACCTTTGCTGTCACTTCATGCACAGGAAAGATCCATTAAGAGTTAAATACTGAAAGGTAGCATAAACCATAAATTTCAACTATATTCATTAATAATCACTTAGGAGAATCACACCAGCTTAGGATATTCTAAGGAACAGTCATCTTCACCTGTTCTGTATTCTGTTGTCTCAACAAATAAACTGGGAATATGGAATAAATAATGTTCCATATTCTGGCTCCAAAAATGTCTCTGGTATGATTCAGTAACTGACAGAATTCTGTTGTTTTTTTTTTTTTCCCAAACTGTTCTATATTTGAGACTAATTTAGAACATTGATGCAAACCAGCAAAGTTAAGAAAAACCCAGCACTGACTAAGATACATGAATTTCCAGGAGCAGCATGAAAGTGGTAGTAGCTCTGGGAAACTCATCCTCCTAGTGCAGGGGGCCCACAGTCACCATTGAAAGCTGTCAAAAATTAGCCAGCATCTTCCTAGATGTTGCACAATTGCCGTTTTTGCAGCTGCAAAGTAGGAAAAATGTTTGTTTACCTCTAAAGGTGAAAGTTAAACATCAATGCTTGTATGCGTACATTGAGTTATACCAAAGTTAACAGAAAATTGATGATAGGTGACCTTTACAAGTGATTTTCCAAACACAACTATTTAAAGCAACTTTTAACTATAGTAAGTGGCTTTGGAGAGGGGGGCTTAAAAAGTATCCTATAATGAGAGAGCTGTAAGTCTCTTCCTTATATAAAAATAGACAGACATATGAGTAAGACACCCCAGGTTTGAATAAGTACATGGCATGGATTTAATTGTCATGCCGCTCCCTGTGTTTCTGCCATGCAGGAGCATGGATTATCACTCCGTGTGAACTGGAATACAAGGAAGTCCATGTGGCACCCTTCTGCCTGTCTGCTGGGGGCCCAGCAAACACCACCCAGCTTCTTCAGCTGAATTAAGTCTCAAAACATTCTATGAAATAAAGCATAATCTTCATAGCAAGCTAAAATACTCTTAAGAGCCACCTGCCTTTACCCTTTAAAAAATGCCTCTTTAAATGTAAATTTAGCTTTCCACCAGAGACAGTATTGCCATGGCAACAAATGCAAGAAAAATAAATGTCTTTATACAAAATAGAGTGGGGTTTTTTTCCCCTCTTAAGCATACTTTATATGAAATAAAGTATGCAGCTATGGAATTAATGTATACACTACCTCAGACAGTAAAAAAGAGTTATCTGTCTTTTTCTGGAATGGTTCTCTGAGATAGAATCAAAAGCACAATTGCTTGCAGAAAAGAAACACATTGTGTACTTAACATGCTGTAAACTAGGGCTCTCATCTTGCAGTTTGCTCTATATGGACTGGAATGCTACAGCCTTCAGTGGAGTATTATGCAGGCAGCAGGACCTGCCTCTGCACAAGTTTACAGAACTGGAGTCTAAAATGTAATCTCTCCTAAGTAATTTATATTTCAAATGCCTTGGTGTGCAAGTTTGCTTTGTACAGTCTACCACTGGAGAGGTTTGTTATTCAAGGGGCATATATGTACTAGTTCAAATTTCTCCTTTCATTGAATGCAATTGAGGAATGCATTCAGGTTAGGTTTAAAAAATAAGATTGATGAGTGGTGTACTTTAAATTGCCCACAAACAAACTCCTCCATCTCTTTCTGCATCTGTTACCCCCTACAGAGGTTGAGATAAGAAGAGACCCAAGATGGTCGGTATTATTATTTTCAAGACCCAAATCCCTGCATGGTAAAAATAAACATTATTTTTATATTATTATATCCTTTCCCATGTCAAGCTTCAAATGTCACTGTATAGAACTATAGTGACAGTTTTCAAACAGTCATTGTTGAAATGTTCCATGTTTGTTTATTTACCCTCTTCTTTCTTTCCCAAGTCACTTTTAGCCTTTTCACTGCATGTGTTGTGTTTCAAGGCTGCAGAAAAGTTAAAATGCCTGTGCATGGATTTTACCTATTTGAGAAGGTGAGGAATTCTGTGCTTGCCTGTGGAACAGAAACCATCCTGTACTCACCTTGCACCTCTCATCAGAATAAGACAATAGGTTAGAAAGATTAAGCCATTTCTTCTCACTGTATGGCAGCAGGAAAACTACATATTATCCTCACTTAAATATATGTAGAAGAACTGATTTCTGCTATAGATTGTGGTGCTGACCTTGGTACATCATTCACTGTGGTGGAGTCAGCAGGAATAGTGTTGAAAACATCAACCTCTTCTTTCTCTCTCTGAACTGCTGATTGGCATACTCAGTAGCATTGGCAGCTATTGCTTTGGGTACCACTCTGTTACATTTGTTGGTATGAAAAGAGTAAAGTTGAATGTTTCCAGCAATGGGATGGGCAGAACATTCTACAACCTCCTCTTCAAAGGAAAGATAAAGCAGTCTGTTTTGGAAAAATAATTGTCCTTTTACATGTACAAACAGTTATGCATTACATGTAAAGCTGGTATGCAGAGTTGGATTGCAACGGATTAGCTAAGGCATCAGGGAGTAGTCAGTTTCCCCTGCATGTCTTGGCCTGCCAGACAATGAGCTTGACAAGCGTATCTAGGCTGGGTCATGCTGTGTACTGTCTTGCCCAGTGTCATGCCTTGGGCAGTAGCTGCTAACGAGATGTCTAAGGAAGGAACAAATGTAATAAAGCACACTGGCACTAATCCTTCACACACGTACTCTCCTGTCCTTACAGTTACCTGAAGTTTTGGATCAACTACACGTAGCAGTCTGCACAGCCTATGTAAGGATGTGTCCTTAGACAGCCTTTGGGACTGAGTGCTTGCAAACAAGTATGGAGGAGAAGCACCTACCTGCGGCAGTTCATACGGGTGCTGCAGCCCTGGGGAGTCAGCCGGCTCCACAGCTCTGCTCTGAAAGTGAGGGCTTCAACCAGGTAAAGTGCTCCGCCCTTATCCAACCCCTTCAGCACACGCACAAGGGGCTGTGCACGCTCTGTCCCACAGCAGAGAGACCTGAATGTGTGAAATGAATGTTCTGAGACATCATACAGCAATAGGATATAAGTGCATGGGGAATGCAAGTAAAAGGCAATGGCAACGGGTCCCAACCTGCCTTTCTTCTACAGTTGGTCGCTGTGCTCCGAAGGGAAGTGATGAGGGGAGAAAGGGTACCTTATTGCACTCTTAATTCACTGTATCTACTCCTTTCTCCTTCGTGGACAGGTGTGGTTGGTGCTGTGCAAAGGCTGTGTTCCCATGGCAGTCTAAAACCGGGCAGCACTGCCGCAGGACCCTCACCGGAGCGCGACTTGCGTGAGCCGAGCCCTGCCCGAAGGTGAACACACCGCCCCTGCTCGCCCGTATCCACCCCTCTCCTCCCGCCCGCGCCTCCCGCCGCTCCAGGGCCCGCGCCGCCGTTAGAGCGCATGCGCGCGTCCTCCAAGCCAATTGGGGGGGGGGGGGGGGGGCGGGACCACGCCATTCGGGCACGGCCGGCGGAGACGACGCGCCGCCGCCGCCGCCGCGATGGTCTCCTGGATGATCTCCCGGGCCGTGGTGTGAGTGCCGGGCAGCGGGCAGCGCCGGCGGGAGCGGCTCGTCGCCCGGGCGGGCACGGGGACTCCCCTGGCGGGGCTGGGCTGAGGGTGGTGGGAGGGGGGCGGATCTTCTACTGCCTTTCCCCATTTAACCCGTTCTCCCCTTCCCCTGTCCCTCTCAGTTGGGCGCCCTGCGCCCGTTGGGTGGCCGTCGAGCCACTGTTTGTTGGGCCTCGGGCGGCAGAGCGGCCGGCTTCACCACTCTCGGCGCAGGTGGGGCAGCTTCCTCCGGTGCGGCGGGGGCCGCGTCGTGCGGGGCCAGCTGGGCTGCGGTGGGGGGAGCGGGCGCCTGGGCCGAAGTGCCGCGGCTCTGTGTCAACCGAGGACTGAGAAGTGCTGTGTTTAAATGAACTAGTCTGCTTCTAGAAGTTTAATGAGGAGCTACCTATTCTCTCCCCTCCTACTCCTCTCTCCCCCTCCCCCCTCCAAAATGGGCGAGGTAGTGGGCGCTGTGGTTCTGCCCGAGAGTGACGCTTAGACTTGCATGCCAGCGGTTGAGCTGTCTGGTGCCTCTGAGGGTCGTTTCGCTCCCAGAAGCGGCCACAAAGCCGGTACCGGGCTCCCAGAGAGCACAGATTGTCCTGGTCACGCCTTGTGTCTTGCTGTAAGGGCATGTTTCCTAGGGCTGTAGAGGCAAGAAGCTTAGGCTGCTGGTGCCTGGCACATAAATTGTGAGCATTGCTTGTAAATTGATTCAGGTGAACCTATAAAATCTGTTTGGTAACTGTTTTTCTCTTTAACTTGTGCCAGAGCTGACAGGGCTAGGAGAACACTGGGGAGCGGGAAATGGGTGTCTGTGGTGAGTATAGGTCATCAGCTGATGTAGAGGTAGACTGACACTGTTATTGTGTACTGGTCTTCGTAAAGCTGAGTTTTTTGCACCCAAAGGGGCAAACTTCCTTAGGTGAGAAGTACCATCTTATGTGTTGTCTAAGTTTTATTTGAGAAAAGGTAAACTCCAGTGCAGCCTCTAGTCTTTTTCTTACGCATTGTACTGTTTGTTCATGAAACTGATGGGTTATTTTGCTCAGTTGAATAATATTCCCTAATAAAAGTTGAGTAATATTTGAGCAGCTGAGTCTTCCTTGTGCTCCTTGCTGAGTAGCTCTGTGACTGTGGGGGCCCCAGTGGTTATTGGGTTGCTTGAGCTGAGATTTGCTGTGTGTGATTTTTTGCTAGGTAAATGGAGTGAATCTGCTCACAAAGCAGTCCAACAAATGTCTGAATTAGTGCAAAGTATGGAGCAGAACTGTATGACCCAAAGCAGGGTCTAATAGGATTTCCCTGTTCTGTTGGTGACAAGCGTCCCCCTTAAGATGTCTGGTGTAATTTCATCTGAAAACTTTGTTGTCAGGAAGCCTTCTCCTACTGCCACATACATTTTCCTTCTGTGATCTAGGTACCTAGATAAGTAGCAGTCACTCTCCCTCTCCCTGCCCTCCCTGAGATTTGTCAGACAATTGAAACTTGTGAATAGAGTATCATGTTCCAGGATGGGCAAAACACGACATTGGTGTGGAAGAGAGAAGCTGTGAGAAGAATTGCTGTTGGTGCACTTTGTCAGTGTGGTCTTCCCATGGCCAATACACAAGCCCTACAGGCAAGAGGCATACACTGACTTTCTGTACATCAAGTGTAGCTGCTGAACCTGTTTCTGCTTTATGTAAAAGCACCAACCAGAGAATTTTTATTTTAACAACTTACTCTGTGTTGATTCTAAGGGTTAACACCAGCGATGCCAAGTTACAACTGGATTCTAGTGAAGTTATTTGGTTTTCACCTGAAATTGATTGCTAAGGGTTATGTTTGAATTTTGAGGATTAAGTCCTCTGTGGGCCTAAACCAATAGGCAGGGAATGAAGGGAATAGCTACTGCTATCCGTGGTTTCACTGCAAGAGGCAATAAAGGACAATGTGTGGTTCTGTGTAGTTTGGTTTTCTGGTTGCTCTTGGTCAGTCATTTGTGTGCCCTAATTTTTTTTACGAAGAAGGGAGTCCTTAATATTATTTATAAATCTTTTCCACCTTTTTGTGTCCTTGTTTCGTAGCTGTGGGACTTAACTAGTTTGCCAGTGTTCAGCTTCCCAGAAAGGGAAAAGTGTTCAGCGAGAACTTGGATGGCTTTGAGACTATTGTTTAACTTTGCTTAACAGGGCAAAATTCATGTGGAAAAGGAAGGTGGGAAGTTGCACAGAAGTAGCAGTGGTGTGATACAAGAGGTTTTAATTTTAGTGGTTTTGAGGCTGTCCTCCTTGACGTTTTTCTTAGTGTCCCCTATGTAATCTTCCTCAATTTGATCTGATTTTCTTCCTGGTCTCTTTCTAGACATACCTGTTCCAGTGCCTTTGTTTCTTTGACTTGTTTGTCATGAGTTCAGAAGGCATATACTGCCTTTTCCTTAAAGGCCATAAGAAAGAAATATTTTTAATCACCATGTAGCTGCTGAGACCTGGGGTTGTCTCTTACTAGTCTTGTAGTTTTGGTGTGGTGGCTTTCTGTTGTATAGGAGAGTGATGGGTATCCTACATGGTTCATAGCAAGTCCAAGAAGCACTGTTAGGCAGCCATCAGGAATACCTGTTGTCTAGACTAGTGATTGGAAGGAGCACCAGTTGTTCAGGCTGCAGCAGAATTCTCCTCTCCTGACTGACCTACTAATTTTCAGGGCAAAAAGAGCAACAAAATATTAATTTGTAGGTGTGTCACAGTGCCCTCTGCTGACTTTTGACTTGGGGGATTTGTTCTGACATGCATGTCTGGAGCAAACTTGACTTCTGATTCAATTTGAGAGCTTGCAATTTGGGGTTAGTCAACTCCACTAGAACAGTTTGGGTAAAGCTCTAAGGAGCTAGGTAATAGAGCTAGTAGAGAATTACAATTCTTAATTGCATTGAGTTGTCTCAGAGTCATGCACAGGAAATGGGGAGTGGTTCAAATTCACTGTTTCACATAATAATCTTTGGCAGAACTTCATCTTAATGATGTTTTTTCCCCCTTTGGTTTATAGATGCTATTATACTTGGGCATCTAAACATGTGAAATACCTTGTACTAATTGCATGTCTTGTTTTGGTCAAGAAGCAGGAGACTTGAAGCACATAATTAAAACATCTTTTCATTTTAAAGCTTTGTGTGTATGGGGTGCTGTTGCAGTAAGTATGGGTTGTTACTAATTCTAAGACACACTGGATATTGCAACAATTTTCAGAATGATTACTGGAAGGTTTTTCATTTCTTCGCTTCCAAAACCAACAAAAGGTAGTAATTTCTCTCAGAGGGTCAGAAAACTTCTCAAAATGGTAAAGCTTCTCAAGTTCTTAATTTTTAATGATGGGAATAACTTTTTAAAAACTTGTGCTGCCCATCTTGGTAGCTTCTGATAGAGCCTTTGCCTGACCTTTAGTCTGCTTTGGTTACTTGTTCTTATCACTTGTGAGGTCTGAGCAAATGTGTACATGTCAGTTGCTGAGGCAGTATTTAATAGTAAACACGCTGAGTACTTGTCAGTCACAGCCTGGTATGGATGAGATCAGACTATCCTCTTGTGCCAAGCAAAGATGTGAAGTGTCCTAAATACAAAGTAGATGGCCATTTTGTTCTTGCAATCTGTTAAAGCAGACTGTCTGCTGTAATCTGTTAGCTTTTTTTTTTTCTGTCACTTAAAAATGAAAGTTCCCCCATCTGTGTTGGTTTGTAACACTCTCTCTACCCGAATGTTTAAGTACATGTTTTTTTTTCCAGTCAGGTTGGTCAGTGGTCTTGACTGGTGAAAGGGAGAGGTGTAAATGGTCCACAGGAAGATGTATTTGTCTTGGGTACTAGTAGTTACTTTTCTGTTTGTACCTATAATGCCTGCCCTCCACACCCCCATTTTAGAGCCTTGCAAGGAGCAAAAGATGTACAAGTTAAAGATTTAGCAAGCGTTGCTTGGTTCTAATATCAGTTTGTAACTGTAACTGCATAAAGTGAGTCAAAGACTGAAGCACGCGGGTGACCTGAAGGTTGTTAGCAGTGTTAGTCTCTTTGCCACTTCAGATTGGAGCTGTTTCTTTCATGGTAGTTTCCAAGACATCCTCTTACTCTACTTTTAATGCCTCTGCTGTTGTTGTTCAACCATTTCCGGATGTCCAGCTGCTGCTAGAATTACTAGAAATCTGAGAATAGGTGGCTGAAGCCGTAGCTTCAGTACTGATTGGATTGTCATCAGGAGTACCTGGCTTAGTGTGGTGGTGATGTTTTATGTAACTGTCTGTGCTTTGATTGTAAACCTGGATTGGGTCTTGCTCCTGGAATGCAAATATTTTAGTTAGAAAAAGTAAGTACAAAAACACCCTCTTGTTTGCTAATCAACATGCTGTCTTGAAACACACATAATTTATCAGATGGAATTAAGTAGCAATGCCACCACATGCTGTGTGGATGGAGTAGCTATATACAGCCTCATCTTCAAGTCAGAAGGACCATTTGTGGGAGAGTTTGACTGTTTGTAGCCTGATCTTCTCCTGGTAGGATGGTTCCAGCTGAAGTATGAAGGATGTCATATGCTGTTGGATGCTGAATGCCTGCTGATATCCTTCCAGTTTAAAGGCCCATAAATTGCTGCTGCACCTGTGGGGGAAAAGGAGTTGCTGTCATAGTGTGAGTGACTGAGATGGATAGATGTGCTGAAATGTCTGTCTCACCACAGAACTGCGGAGATTCAGTCACCATGTATCAGTTATCCTTGGCACTTCATATTGTGCTTAAACAGATCTGGCTCGTCTGTTTCTGGAATTGGCTATCCTGCCCTTCACCCCTGTCCTCATTCCACTTTTCAGAGGGTCCAAAAGTTGTGTCCATTTTTTTTGTCAACCCAAATGAAAATTAGCATGCTTGAAAGAGGTCAGTCTTTAGCTTGTTGCAGTGAACTGTGTCAGCTCGTGTAGTTGCTAGGTAAGCGCGTGTTGAGAATGAAAAGTTGCAGGACAAAACCAGCATTGTTTCTGGCATCAGCATATTACCAGACTGGTTAACATGTGCTCTGAAACTATATACTTCACATGCACATTGCTGCTTATTCTTTCTTGTGGTGAAACTAGTTCCAGTAACAACGGTGCAGCTGTTGTAAGCTTTTCTAACCAAACCAGGTGTCAGATTTTTTTTAAAGGGTCTTAAATTTTATAGGCTGAAATCTGTAAGCAAAAGTAAATCTAGGGATTAAGTGTATTGTCTTGTCTGTGGGAAAGTTTAAAAACATTTACATAATTGAGCAGTGAAATCATCAGAGCACTTCTGTCCAGTAGTTGAGCTTCTCAGTCAGTCCTAATATGTACAGCAAAAAGGGTCTGCTCACTAAACTTGATTGGTAATACCTATTCTGTAAGTTAGTGCAGTGCAAAATGACTGGCTCTGACAAATTGTTAGAAGTGTCTTCACTGCCTGCCTAGCGCACCGTTTTTGTAAATGAATGTTCACTATGCAGTCTAGCTGCTCTTTTCTCTCTTGTGTTTTGGGATAGTGTCGATTCAGAGCATGCGTGGTCAGCGTTCACAGCCCATGACAAGCGGGTGGACTAAAGCTTGCTCAAAACAGATGGAGCACAACTAGAGCCATACTGTGGAGTCTGACATTCTTTCTTAATGATCTTGGCGTATACTCTGTTACAAAACGTGCTGAAATCCACATCTGTGTCCTATGTATTGTAGGTAATGAAATACCAGAAACTGCATGGGCTGGCAGTAAAGGATGTTTCTAATTAAAGCAGACAACCTCCACTCTTGCAAGTCCAACAAACCAATGTCTGCTTTGACTTAACGTATTTTAGGCTCTTGAGCTTTTCTGCAGTTTAAATGGAATGGCTTGTATTCCCTGGTTATTTTGTATGTAGAGCCAACTCCTACATACAAACATATTAGCCTGAGGAAGATCCGAAGCCAAATTCTGATATATTTAAAAAAAAAAAAAAAGCAGTTGTTTTGGCTCAATAACTTTTAATCCTTGCTAAGAAATTATTGAAAAATACATGTGAAAACACATCTGGCAGAAAGTTCTGGTGCTTCATGTGTAAAGAAGTTTTCTCTAACCTTTTTCAACCCTTTTGTTCTGCTTTTGAAATTTTGGAATTTCAAATCCTATACTATTATATAAAAGTATTAGGTTTTTAGAGAAGAAAATATTACAGCCGAAAACAGTACGATCTTTCTGTTGTGAATCTTTCAAATTTTAAAGTCCCACTAAAGCAGATTCTCGCAACTTAGTGCTGAACGGGTGAGATGAGGTATGTAGTCTAGATAGGGAAGATTATTGCAGGGTTTTTGGTGATCAGTCTGACTTTAAACATGATGGGTCTTGATGACACTGAAGAACCAATCTGATAAGATACTTTTGGACATACAGGAGAATAAAACATTCCATTGTGGCTAATGCTGTATAGAGCCTGTGTCAGCTATCATTGTCGCTTTCTGGTTCCATGTTTCACTGACAAAATAATAGGGCATTACTTCTGTTTCAGTTGTGTCTTACAGCTAGTCTGCAAGCATTGACATGGGAGTGGGTTTAATTAGGTGAATGCTTTACCTGTGTTTATCATCTTTGAAATATTGCTCACATATCCTGAAGACAGTTGGAACTTGTATTTGGTGTTGAAAACTAAGTGCAATTTCTTTGAAAAGCCTTTAACCCAGCATTTAAATGCAAGGATTCACAAAGCAGTATTTTTCCTGAAGTGTGAAGTCTGGCATAATGCTTTACTCTTTTTTGCTAATAAAGCTGTTGGAACTTGCAGTGGTCGGAGGGAAAAATCAGAGAACAGTTTGTGCTTGTAGCTTCCTACCACTTTGTGGTTATGTTATTTCCTCCCCCACCCCGTTTTGTAACTCACTGATCAGAGCCATGGAAAAGAAAGTGAGGAAAGTGGTCACTGGGTTAGATACCTTGATTAGTTTTGATAGTATAGTAACATTATCTTAAACGTTACAGTAAAAAAAAAAAAAAGGTTATTTATTTGGCTTTGTGCTCTTGTTCACTTTTGACTGCTAATCTTTTCCCCCTGATTAGCGCTTTGTTCTAGAACACATGGCTTCCTTTATGTCTCAAAGCATGTCTAGTTGAAGTGTATTTACTATTAGACTTTCAGAAGTCAGAAGAAGCTGACCTATTCACGTTTTCCAGCAGCCAACACTGAAAGTTTATTTGAATACAATATACCCACAGAAACATAAAATACACATTCATTTAAAATGTGTATTTGTCAGTCATTAGTTTGCCATATATGCAGTATAAGCAGTGTTGGTTTTACTATTCTACATCTAGAACTTTGTTATTTTTTCTTGAATAAAAGTTAACCTTAAATGCTTGAGACAAAATGGAATTTACATTTGTGTAAAGAGTGTAATGTGAATCAGGCAAATTACCTTTCACCTTTCTGGAAAAGCACGCTTGGATTTGCTCTGTGTTTTCTGGCTTCTTAGCCTGCTTACATATTACCAATAAAATGTATTTGTGTTAACAGAATTATCTCAAAAAAGAACTTTTGGTTAATTAGCATAGCATGCATTATCTGTTTTTAAGAACCAAACCTACCTCTCAAACTACTGCTAAATAAAAACCAGTAAATGATTTGGGTTCAGAAGGGAGGAAATGGCAATATTTTTTAGCATGGTATTTTGGCATTAAGGTTAAGTTACTAGTACAACTATATGAATAAGTTTGGTAGAGATTTAGCATGTTGTCAGTTCCTGACTTGGTGTCTAACAGCATATTCACAGAGTTCTCTAAGTACTGGTTATAATTGAGGAAACATGTATACTTCAGAATGACAAGTCCAGATGTTATCTCAGTGGTGTCTGCTAAATACCAATTTCATTGAAGCAGCGTTTTCCTGTGTACAAGTTTGTTTTGTGAATGCTCAAAAGAGGCTTCAGAAATACTTTTCTGGGTCATAAGAGTTAACAGAATTGTTTGGAAATCATGATCTTTAACGCAAAACCTGAGATGCAAATAACTTGTAGTGGTCAAAACAAAAAAAACCCATTGTCTGGGGAAGAGGTAATACAGCCTAATTTTTACTTAGAGTTGGTGTTGTGCGGTTGCACTTTTCTTCTTTGCTCAAATTCGTGTACATTTGTAGCATTTTTGGAGGAGTGGCAAGACCTTGAGGCTGGTCTGCAATAACACCCTGAAGTTCTAGGGTTTGCAGCCATTAAGTAGGGGCTTTCCAGGTCTTCAGCTTAAGACCTTTGCTTTTTTCTCTAAAACCAGCTAGCCAGAGTAATATTCCAGTGTGGCCTGTGGCAGTGTTGTAGGGTTTTTTTTATTTAAAAGTAAAAAATGACCCATATGATGAATGTATGGTTACATGCAGTGTGGCTTGTCTTTCACTTACAAATGGCACAAAAAAATAGAATGTGTTTTTTCTTGGAAAAAGCAGAAGCAATTCTTAGTTGGGACCACTCCTATTTAAATGTTAGTTTCTTATAGCTAGTTATTTTGATGTTGATGTGCTCCAAGAATGTTGAGAGAAGATGCTCTCTTAGAGCAGCAAACAATGGCATGATTATGGGTTTTAACTTGTGACTCAATTTGGAAGGCCAGGTCTGCTAGAGGCTGGTGGAGCTGGTCTGACAATGAAGGGGGAAAGCGGTTTTGGTAGGAGGCTTGCCAGGCTGGTCAAGAAAGCTTTAAACTAGATGTGTTGGGGGAGGGGGGCATCATTCCATCCCAACACACCCAGTCAGTTGCCAGCACCTATAATAAATTCTCGGAGCAATGTAGAGATATTCCAGCTGCTCCAGCCAATGAGCCGGCTTCAACTGGAGCTCTGCTCAGATGTCTCTATACAAATGCCTGTAGCATGGGGAACAACCAAGAGGAATTAGAGATGTGTGCACATCTACGGGGGTATGATATCACAGGCATCACAGAAACATGGTGGGATGGCTCCTATGACTGGAGTGTTGGAATGGAAGATTACAGGCTTTTTAGGAAAGACAGGCTCGGTAGGCGGGGAGGGGGAGTTGCTATTTATGTTAGGGATAGGCTGGAGAGTATGGAACTCTGTCTAGGGACAGGAGAGCAGTCGACAGAGTTTGTGGGTCAGGGTTAAAGGGAGAACAGCTATGGGAGACATTACTGTGGCGATCTGTTACAGACCGCCTGATCAAGAGGACTCTGTGGATGAAGTGCTCTATAGACAGACAGGAACAGCCTCACGCTCGCAGGCCCTTGTTCTCATGAAGGACTTCAACCACCCTGATGTCTGTTGGAGGGATGGTATGGCCTGGCACAAGCAATCCAGGAAGTTCCTCGATTGTGTTGAAGACAGCTTCCTTCTGCAAGTAATAGAGGAGGCAACAAGGAGAGGTGCCATGCTTGACCTCGTCCTCACCAACAGGAAAGGGCTGGTTGGAAATGTGGCTCTCCAGGGCAGCCTTGATTGCAGCGATCATGAGATGGTCGAATTTGAGATCCTCAGGACAGTGAGAAGCGCTTGCAGCAAGCTCACTGCCCTGGCCTTCAAGAGAGCAGACTTTGGCCTCTTCAGGAACCTGCTCAGTAAGGTTCCATGAGATATAGCCCTAGAAGGCAGGGGGGGGCCCCAAGGCTGTTGGTTGATACTCGAGGATCACCTGCTGCAAGCTCAGGAGTATTGCGTCCTGACTAGAAGGAAGTGCTGCAGGAGGGCCAGGAGACCTCTTTGGATGGATAAGGAGCTGCTGAGGAAACTTAGAGGGGGAAAAAAGAGGCTTATGAAAGGTGGATGCAAGGACAGGCGGCTTGGGAAGAATACAGGGATGTTGTTTGGGAAGCTAGGGACCAGGTTAGGAAAGCTAACTTGGCTAGGGATGTGAAAGATAGCAGGAAGGGATTCTATATGTAGGTACATGGCAAATAAAGGCAGACTAGGAACAAGTGGGCCCCCTCCGGAAGCTATCGGGAGAATGGGCTACCCTGGGTTTGGAGAAGGCTGAGGTTCTTAATGACTTCTTTGCCTCAGTCTTCACTGGCAAATGCTCTGACCATACCACCCACATCTTGGAAGGCAGACGCAGGGACAGTGAGAATGAAGACCCTGGGCCCACTGTAGGAGAGGATCTGGTTTGAGACCATCTTAGGAACCTGAACATATACAAGTCCATGGGACCTGATGAAATCCATGGGCAGGTCCTGAAGGAGCTGGCAAATGAAGTTGCTAAGCCACTGTCCATCATATTTGAAAAGTCATGGCAGTCAGGTGAAGTTCCCGATGACTGGAAAAAGGGAAATATAGCCCCCATTTTCAAGAAGGAGAAAATGGATGACCCAGCGAATTACAGACCAGTCAGTGTCAACTCTGTGCCTGGCAAAATCTTGGAGCAGATTCTCCTAGAAGGCATGCTAAGGCAGATGAAAAACAAGAAGGTGGTTGGTGACAGCCAGCATGGCTTCACTAAGGGGAAATCCTGCCTGACCAATCTGGTGGCCTTCTATGATGGGGCTATGGAACTGATGGACAGGGGCAGAACAGTTGACGTCATCTACCTGGACTTGTGGAAAGTGTTTGACACTGTCCCACATGACATCCTTGTCTCTAAGTTGGAGAGACATCAATTGGATAGGTGGACTACTTGGTGGATAAAGAACTGGCTGGATGGCTGTATGCAAAGAGTTGTGCTCAATGGCTCAATGTCCAGCTGGAGACCAGTAACGAGTGGTGTCCCTCAGGGATTGGTGTTGGCGCCGGTCTTGTTCAACCTCTTTGTTGGTGACATGGACAGTGGGATTGAGTTCACCCTCAGCAAGTTTGCCAATGACGCCAAGCTGTGTGGTTCAGTTGATACCTTGGAGGGAAGAAATGCCATCCAGAGGGCCCTTGACACACTTGTGAGGTGGGCTGATGCCAATGTGATGAAGTTTAACCATGCCAAGTGCAAGGTCCTCCACCTGGGTGGGAGCAATCCCAGGCACAGCTACAGGTTGGGCAGAGAAGTGATTCAGAGCAGCCCTGCAGAGAAGGACTTGGGCGTGTTGGTTGATGAAAAAATGAACATGAGCCAGCATTGTGCGCTCGCAGCCCAGAAAGCCAACTGTATCCTGGGCTGCATCAAAAGGAGTGTGACCAGCAGGTCGAGGGAGGTGATCCTGCCCCTCTACTCTGCTCTTGTGAGACCTCACTTGGAGTATTGTGTGCGGTTCTGGTATCCTCAACATCCAAAGGACATGGAACTGTTGGAACAAGTCCAGAGGAGGGCCACGAGGACGATGAGGGGACTGGAGCACCTCCCGTATGAAGATAGGCTGAGAAAGTTGGGGCTGTTGATCCTGGAGAAGAGAAGGCTGCGTGGAGACCTCATAGCAGCCTTCCAGTGTCTGAAGGGGGCCTGTAAGGATGCTGGGGAGGGACTGTAGTGAGAGGACAAGGGGTAACGGATTCAAACTTACACAGGGGAAGTTTAGATTGGATATGAGGAAGAAATTCTTTACTGTTAGGGTGGTAGGTTAGGTCTCTCTCTAGGAGATCAATGTGAGATAAAAAAGCAAAGTTGACAAAGTAAAAATGCAAGTGGTAATCTTTTTTTGTTAACTGTATGGTATTCTGAAGTATCAGAGGGAATGAGACTAGAGTTTAAGTGATGGCTGAGGCCAGGATGGGGAAACTCCAGTGCAGTGGCTAAATTTAAAGCCACTTTCCAAAGCTGAAGAAAGCTTTAGGTTCCAGGAATGGTTGAGGATGAGCACAACTTTCTAGTCTTATGAGAAAATTTTTTTGAAGGTGGTAGACACAAGGCTAAGATTACTAAATAGGTAAATAAGAAGTCTAGTAATTTTTTACTTCAGGTTATCACAGCCAGGAAACTAAGTATCAAACACATTATATAACTTTAGATGTCATGACAAAATGAAACACCTTGTATTTGTAGCGTTCATGTTGCTCTTGTTCAGCACTTCATCTGCATTAAATTATTGGTGTCTCAGGAGCTCATCAGAAGTATCCGAAGTTGAGAGGATCATGTTGCTGGTGGAAACTGTATGTGTAGAGGCTGTAGTACTTCTAAGAATAGTAAGCATAAAGAACTTTTTCAAAACCACGGAAGCTCGTAAACGTTATCCTCTGTCAATTACCTTTATTATGTAAATTTTTTTAAAATGTAATCACCTAAAATCAAGTTTATGCTATGTGATAGTTTCTTTAAACATCCATGGTACGTTTAGGCTTTCATCTTTAAACTGGAAAACTAGTTGTGGTTCTAATTGTGTTCTTTTTCACAAGCTCTATGGAGTAAGCTTATTCATGCAGGTACTAAATGCAAATAGAAAGTATCTGCTGAAACTGAGACTTGGGTTTTTTTTTTTTTTTAATTTATTTTCTCAAATGGAAAGTAACAAATTAGTCAGTTTGTCTCTTCTGGCATCTTTACTCCTGCTGTTAGTTCTTGGCGATCATTGAAAGAAAAGCACATATGATTTTCATTGAACAGAGTCATGCCAGGCTCTTTCAAGAGCTATGTCAGATCTCAGTGTTCAGTTGTGGTCCTGCCTGATGCCACAGGTATCTGCTTTGAGGCCACAAGTACCTTGCTTCCAGTGGTAAATGGTCATAGCAATGGGTGAAATCAGGGACTATTTAAGGTAATGTGAAAGAAGATAACTTATTTGTGGTTTAGGTAAGCGTGAGCAGTTTGCTTCTGGAAGTAGGCTGGAAATACTGGAAATACTTCTCCAGCAGGGATGAATATCTGTGATTGAGCTTGAGCTAAGACCTAGGCAAAATATTTAAGTTCCTTAATAAGGGTTACTCTGTATTGAAAGCCTTCAGTGTTTGCTCGATGTCACGTGGAAGTGTTATAGATGCATTTTGTTTCGGTTCCTCAGTGTGGGTGCTGGAACTTATGAGCTCACCTGCTGTCTGTTCTGCGCGCATGGTTGAGCTTAGTCAGTCTGTAAACAGGAAATAGTACTGGGATAGTCAGGGTGCTATTACAGTAGCTGTCAAACATGTATGTTAAAATAAATTAATGAATAGATAGGCATGCAGAGAAGTGACTAGGAGTTTTATAACAATTTTTATTCCTACTAGGTTTTCTATTTTGCTTTCCTGTACTAGCTTTTTGGATTTCTCTGTACTACTACGTTTGTTGGGCCTTTTGACTGTACATTTTTAACAGGATTTAAGAGTTGGTGGTTTTTTTTTGTTGTTTTTTTTGTTTGTTTGTTTTGTTTTGTTTTTAGTTTTTTTATTTTTTTTTTATGATATGGTGATGGCTTATACCTTTCTGTTAAAATGTGTAACCAATCCAGCAGCACAAGAAAAGTTGGTCTAGCCTGAGCATGAGGTTTGTACACCATCTCTAGACATAGGCATAGATATTTCTGGTGGGCTTGACGTGCAGTAGTTTCTCTCCGGGTATTTTTGCACTGCATGTGGTCTACATGTGAACAAGAGGTGAGTTGTTTCACAGTTTGTGCACCAGTAGTGCCCTGTCACTCTCTGAGAAGAGAGTGACTAGGAGAGCTGTGTCGTTAGAGCACTGATGCAGCTTGTCCTTGTGAAGAGCAGTTTCTAGGCTGACTTGTTAGAGAGGGTAGCCTGAATTTTTCTTCAGGAGTTTTTTTTTGGCAGTATCTTGTTCCAGACTGCCACAGGCCGCTGAAAGAAGGCTGTTATGACGTGCATGCAGGAGGTTTGATACTGGGAGAGTGGAACCCAAAGGGACTTGGGTTTGGTGTATATTGTTTGCTGACTGAACTGGCCTAATAGTCTGCTAGAAACATGGGCTGTCAGCTGGGAATTCAGAGTTAATTCTCACTTAAAGAGGTAGCCTATCTAATGTGTGTTTAGCTGTGAAGGTAACTGTTAGTTAAAGCTGCTCTCTGATCTTTATTGTGTTATGTGGGGTTTTGTAGTAGGAGGTAGAAGGAGTAACATGCAACCTAGAAAATGCTGTGAAAGTTTCCAGTGCTTTCAAATTTATTTTTTTTTTTTTTTTAGCCTATGGAGAAAACAAATGTGAATTCTTAGGAGGATGCATTTATAGGTGAATCCTGCTTAAGATAACAGCCGGAAATGAAAATCTTACTTTTGAACTCAAAGAAATCTCTTTGTAGAGGAAAGGGTTAAAGGTTTGAATGTTCTCTTGGCAAGTAAATCTTGTTTTCTCAGAGAGAAACCTGGTGAGCCTGTGTGAATAAGTGATTAATCTCACTGATGTATCTTGCCTGTAAGTATGTCGGTACTTCCGCACAGATTGAAGTACACAGCATCCCTTACAGAAGATAGTTATTTCTAATTCTTTTGGTGTGCCCTTTATAGACTTCTTTCTAGGTTCAGGCAGGGATATTTCTGTTCTGACAGAACTTGAAGAGTATCTGTCAACAGGTTCCCTATTCTGGGAGTAAAGTAGTATTCCATACATGCAAGTGGATAGGATACGTGTAATGGAGCCTGAAGCTCTGTGTTGGAAAAAAAGCTTAATTGTCTCCGATCAGACTGCTTGCAGTTATTGTACTTAGGACTTATTAAATGTTTGTGACAGAGCAAAGTTCAGCTTTCTAGTGGGATTTGTAGGAAGGTAATTTTTCCCTTTAAAACTTTAAGGTGATTTTAATGAGTAGTTACTTTTGGTTATTTTGTGCTTTGGAAGAATCTGGCAGTTGCTTTGGAGAATTCCAGCTTCCTAAGCTGGAAAGTTAATAGCTTTCTTACTGCATTCAAGAATGTGCTTTATTCAGATCTGTCAGAGCTTCTGGGTATGTTCTTTAACTGTTAAGACTTTTTTTTTTTTCTATGGCTTTTTGGGATATTCTGTATGTAAGAATGCTATGAAGATTTTAACAAACTTGCTTCTGATGGCATTCCTGCCTTCTGGTAACTGTAGTTTGCTAATGGAATTACTGACTTTAAGCTTTGCTACTCTTAGCAGATATGTTCTTTTAGTGGGATTTATGTGATGTCCCCTGCTCCTTGCCCAAGGTGAGGGCTGGAAGAAAAAGTAGGATACAGTTTGGTGTGAGGTTCAGGATCTTGTCTTCAGGCTCTCTTGTCCTTGTAACAGACTAGCATTTTGCTCTGAATGTATTTGTAAGTACTTGCATATGTAGTCTTTTAGTGTAGATTATGGTTAGTGTTGTATAGTTGTATGGTAGCAAAAGGGAACTGAATTCTGTCAAGTGCTGGAGAGAATTACTTCCGTTTTGTCTGGTGTCTTTCAAAAACATTCAGGACAAAAATGCCAGTGTGAGGAGAATTGAAAGAATGTAAACCCCACAGGTTTAGATAAGAGCAGTTAAATAACTAAAGTACAGTATAATACTAGTAATGATACAGGAAATAACAAGGCAAGAAAATACAAAACCAAAAGGGAACGAGGGAAAAAACAACAATAAACCCAAATGATGCACAATACAGTTGCTCACCACCAGATGACTGATACCCAGCCCAACCCGAGCGGAGATCAGTCCTGTCCAGGTAGCTCTCCATAGTTGGGCATGATGTGCTGTGGTATGGAATACCCCTTTGGCTGGTTCAGGTCAGGTGTCCTGTCTCTGCTCTGTCCTGGCTTCTTCTGCCCCTCCTCACTGGCAGAGCAGGAGGGACTGAGAAGTCCTTGATCGGAGTAAGAGCTGCTCAGCAGTAACTAAAACATCAGTGTGTTATTAACAGTGTTCTCAGACTAAAGCCAAAACACAGCTTGCACCAGCTTAATAGCTTCTTAGTTTCTTCCTAATGGAAGAAAAAAATAACTCTGTCCCAGCTGAAACCAGGGCATCCTGACAACATCAGGCTTAACTTCTGCATAGATACTGCAGTACAGTTAAGGCTTTTATTCCACAAACAGCTGTGAGTCATCTGTGTTACTTCTGGTGTTTTCATGGTGGCTGACCAGCTTTTAGAAAAGCTTCTGTGTGTATATGGCAAGAATTGAAGGTGCTGCTATAATAACTTGTGGTAAAGACTAGTATTGGGAAGGGGAACTGGGCATGGTCAGTGAAGTAAGGAAGTGTATCAGATGTTGGTATTTATATTCATTCTGTGGAGCTGGGGAGGATTCTTTTATTCTCCAACCTGCCAAATGCTGTCAGGTGGTACTTCAGGATGTAGGTGCCTGTTTCCACTGTAGATGTAGGCATTAGCAGATGTCTGGCCCTCTGCCAGTCTGTGCCAAGATGGCGTGTCTGTCAGTGGGTGGACAAATCAGTGTCCTCTCTGCTGCCAAATTTTTAAGGAAAGGGAGCTTAGCAGGGAGAGACTTGTCTCCAAAGTATCTCTTACTGAACAGTGTTTCCTGAATGGCTTTTACTACTAGGGAACATTTGTGGCCCTTGCCTTTCTGCATTTCAGAGGAACAAAAGAATAAAGTGCCAATTCCTATTTCTTACTACTTGGCAACTGATAATAAAGACAGACAAGTCTTAAATGCACTGTTACTTTAATGGCTTAATGTTTCGGGAGTCTGGAAGCAAGTAGTCCTTTTGAAGACTTGGTGGCTTTCATTTGTCTTTTTTTTTTTTCTTTTTTTCTTTTTTTTTTTTTTTCTTTTTTTTTAACATTAGCTTTAGAGTTGTTTACTGTCCAGGTTAAATGTGCTCAGTGCCAGAGTAGGGTTTGTGCAGGTGACTGTTCTTTTCAGTTGTCACTCAAATACAAACTCAGTTGCTTTGCTTCAAAAATAAGTTTCTCAAATAGTTGTGTGTGGCAACTGAGGCACAGACTCCAGTTGTGATGCAACCAAAATCACTTATTGAGTGAGCTTACAGGCTTTTTATAGACCCCTGCCTAGCAGTTAGTAATTGTTAGTATTGGTTATTTTCTTTTTGGTATTTTTCTCAGCATATCATACACTTTTGCCAGCCAATGACATTACTGATCGCACGCCTTTTCAACCAATCACATTATTGTCCATGCCCCTTGCTTGAACAACTTATTTGTGCTCAGATGTATAAGCACATTTTTCTGTTACCACTTTCTGCTACATTATTACTTTCCATTTTTCTTGAACACACATTTTATTTTCCCCTCAGTCCACATTGGAGACTTTCATTAGCTTCTGGGAAAGTCCCAGGTACAACGTCTTGTCTTTGTCTTCAGTAACTTCTTTGTTTCAATATCTACAGTTTTCAGAGATTATCTTGGTGTTCTGACTTAGACTCCTCTTGACTGCCATGGTTTGCAGCTGATGAGGGTTAGGATGTTTGTGCTCTTGTCCAGGTCTGCTGGCGCAGCTTCTTGTGCAGCATTCCCCACAGTTGTGCACTTTAAAGCTGTTTGAACTGTGAGACTGTAGATTATGTGATAATATAGGCAGTAGGCTGTGTTTGTTTCAGTACAGCTATAGGGATACACAAATACATTGTTTTATTCAGATTTCAAAGCTTTTTGATTTTTTTTCTTTTGTTGCATTTTTATTTTAATCTTCCAGTGTATTTGAGAAATACTTCTCTTTAAAGGAGCAAAATGTCTGTAGAGGAAGGGGCTGTACCAAAGCTGGAATGCTACATTAGTTGCTGAGTACAGCTGAAAAAGTGAAATAGCTAGGCCTGCAACTGGCAGTAAAATTACATTGGTAAGCAGTGTTATTCATATATCTACTAGTAAAATAGAGTAAGTGACATCACACTCAGCTGAAATCTGTTTCCGTCTGTGGAAACTGGCCTCTGTTTTGTCTGCTACGTTATTGCAGTGTGCAGATATCCAGTGTGAAATACAAACTGCACTTTAAAAAAAAAAAAACACTTTAAGCTTTTAAATTTGACAGTCCTTGGAATAATGGGGCATGTTCTACGGTTACTGTAGAAATACCAGAGGAAGGATGCACTTATGATGTGTAGCAGTAGGTGTTGCTAACGACTTTGAGCTTTTTGGGGGCGCTGATGCAAATGGGGAAACTACTAAACAATGCTCCGCTATTGTAGCTATCTATGTCAATGATACTGTGTCCAGGCTGCCTGCTACTGTTCTATGTGTTTCTGCTTCAGGCAGCTGCAGTGATGCCTCTTTTGCCTGTATGCTAATCTGTCCTGTATGGATTGAGCTTAAAAGTGAATTTGTTGACCTTCAGCTATACTCATGGGCTTTTCTACTGTTAAATCTCCCGGTAGCTTTAACTAAGGTTAGATGATTTTGCCCGCGTGAAGGAGGTAGTGATGTCAGAGCTGGCAGCAGCATCATGTCACACTTCAAATGTCAGATCTGGCAGTTAGGAAGTAAAAACTTTTGGATACTGCTTCCTATTATTGCTGGCAAAATGTGCTGATGTTTTTCATTTTAGTACTGTCTACACGCTTCTAGTGAGCAAGTGACATTTATCCCAATAGTTCTGTGTTACAGCAGTGTTGACCACTAATAAGTCATGATATATTGTGGTGTTAAGTTTCTTTCTTTTTTTTTTTCCTCTTTGTGGTTAAAACGTGTTTTTTAGAATAAATTAAAAAAAAAAAAGTGCTAAAGTAGGGATCTTACTAACTCGTGATTTAACCAGTATTAAATAATATAAAAATTAAACTACTTGTGGAGAACCAGATACTTTTATTCTGTTTATATTCTGCCAGTGTTCTCATTAAACTTGAAGTCATCTTAGCTTAGCCTTGTGGTTTTTTGCTGTTAGTGTAATACCCTTTCTGCTTGAGAATGAATTGTTTCCAAAGCAGTGTTCCCAAACTTCTGTTCCATTTTTGTTTCTATCAGATTTGAGAGGATGGCACCTTCAGAGGGTAAATTGTGGTTTAAATTTAAAAATGTAATTTTCCCCCCCCTTTCTCAGTAGAATTGATGCCAGTAGACATTAAAGTGAATGGAAAAGTACGGACTAATAATCTGTTAAGTG
Source organism: Ara ararauna (assembly GCA_028858755.1). Lineage (NCBI taxonomy): Eukaryota > Metazoa > Chordata > Aves > Psittaciformes > Psittacidae > Ara > Ara ararauna. Next base: position 41,844,104 of record CM054381.1, read on the forward strand.
AAAGATTCAAACTATTTCTATATTGTGTGCTTCATAGCAAGAAACTAACATGTGCAGGCCACTGGTAGCTATTTAAATACTTTTGGACTGTTTTTTGACAATTTGGGGATGTGCATAGATGACCAGTAACTGCTGGCATTTAATTATGCAGCCATCCGACAGCTGATAGTGGTTATGGTGTTCAGGAACCTCTTCTGTACCTTTTTGTTGAACAGGTAAGTCTGTTCCCTTTATGCAGTCTGTGTTACATTATTAGCATTATCAAGACTTTCGTTATCTCTGATACTTAATGGTTATAATTTCAGCCAGGAGAACAGGGAAAGGTGAGAGCTATTAGAGTTGATGGGTTGCTGAACAGGGACAAAAGAAAAAAAAACAACAAGGGAAGAGCTATTGTCTAAACAATTTTATTAAAATAAAGAATGTTTGGTCTAATGTTCCTTCTGTTTCCAGATCTCCTGTTATTTGGGTGAAGTGAGGTTTCTAACCTGTGTTGTCAGGCTTTTCTCATAGTTGGGAATAAATCCATTTGGGGTTTTCTGACTACTGTTTTTCTTGGCCTTAGGATGAAAGGTCTTTGGATTGTGGTAAGGCTGTATTTGGATAGGCTTCTACAGCTTAGCTGAACTGGAATTCAAGTAGTCTGGACTCTTTCAGAAGGCATTTCGACATCTGAAACATGTAGGTAAACTGCTGCAGCGGATAGCAGCTTGCTTGTATGCAAGAGCTTCAGGATCCATCTTCTGTGAACTCCAGTTTAGTGTGATTTGTGAAATTCTGAGCTTCAAGATCCAGGTTTTAAACTGCTGCTATGGTACACCAGTTATGCTTTTTTGTATCAGTATTGTTTCAAGTAATCTGCAGTGTGTTGTCCCTCCTCACTACAGAGGAATCTTACCTTGTGGAGGACTGCTTGAAGTGCCCTTTAGCTTCTCTGCTGCTATCAGCTATGAAAACTCTGTTGTATGGATAAAGGCCCAATGTATGCAGAAATTGCAAATGTGCCTCAGAAGACATGTTCTCATCAAGTCTTGTGTCGTAGAAGAGAATGCGTCCTAGAAAAGAGCTATACATGATTAACGAGCTTTGACTCTTACTTATCATCGGGTACTAATTTGTTTATTGTCCTAAAATAAAGCAAATTATTTTTCTTATGATCTTTTTTATTCTTTAAAGGTAAGAAAATATAGGCTTCAGTGTTTGGGGATTTTTCTGAAGTTGAGTTTTATAATTAGATGATGAGGAAAACATACACATATTGCACATGCAGGAGAGGATGAGGACATAGATGTGAGGTTTTATGCATTTGATTGTGTCCAGCTTTGAGCTTCTTAGTGCAAGAAAGCTATTAATTTATTTGAGGAAGTTCAGTAGAGGCCACCAAGATAGTCATAGCAGAGGCTGCTGAGGGGAGTCTGAATGAACTGGGCTTGTTCAGCCAAAAGAGCGAAGGGAGATTCGTTAACAATTTTAAGTAACTTTTTTTTGAGTTTACGAGAGCCAGGCCAATTTTCTTGCTATGCTACTCAGTCAAGGGAGACAATGGTTATAAACTTCTGGTTCTGACTGGATATAATTGAAACTTTGCACTAGGAGGCTCATTAAGCATTGGAACAGGTTGCCCAGAGAGGATGTGAAATATTTCTTCAGAAATCTACAAGACCTGGGTGTCTAAAGCCTTAAGTACCCTGGTCCAAATCTGATATCGACTTTTGCTTGAGCAGGAGATGGGACTATATGACTTCACAAGGCCCTTTCCAACATAGAGGGCTCTGCAATTATGCCTCCATAATATCATTCTCCTTCCTCACTTGTGGCATTTATAGCTTAACATTAGTAGCTCTGCCAGTATTCCCCTGCCCCTGCAACAGGCTTCCTCCCATGTGTTTGTCTTGCACTCAAGATGGAGAAACGTTCTCTATGGTATCTGTGATGTTGAAGAAAGTATCTCACCTTTGCTGTTAACAAATCCCTTTTTTCTTTTTTTCCTCACTTGCATATATAAATACATGGAGATAACTTTACATTGGTTTCCTATGAAGCAGAAAACTTCTACCTACGTAACAGGGTGGTGCTTGGAAGATGGTGTATATCAAACTGGTTGAATTCAGATCCCATTGATGTTTTGCATACTAGGGAAGTTCTGTGTTAGTCTTTGCAAATAACATCTTGTAGAAGATGAAGGCTCTTTGAGTAGTTGCTTATAAAAAGCCATCAACAACCAAACAGTAGAGTAGGCTGCAAGTTTGTAGAATTCTTTTCTGGATTTAGCAGTAAAGCTTGGTAGAGTCATGCAGTCTTCTGCAGTCTCTCTGTAGGTAGAACCACTCATTTAAAGCTACCTGACACAACAATAAAAACTTAAAATTTAGTTGATTATTTACTTTAGTAAGCTTCAACCATTTGAGTTGAAATCTCACGTCAGGTCTGTCCCTGGTGGGCTCTTGTCAAAAAAAAACAAAGCCAACAACAAACAAAACCCCAAACCCATGTAATGTACCTTCATTTGCAGAACGGTGGGAAGTTGAATTACTTAAGAGTTATGAATTTTATTAGATCTCTGGATATCCCTACAAATATAAATTTCTTCCACATATTTCCACAATTTCTTCCTGAGCAAGTCGTAAGTAATGCTGCTAAGATGCAGACAGACTTTTGCGTAATGGCTGCGTGCTGGAACTAAGGGCAGGCAATTGCTTGACTTTACAAAATGTAACAACCTGGTGAAATAAAAGGTAGAGTTCTTGCATTTGTCAAGGATATGCCAAATACTGCTGTTCAGTTTCTCATAAAAACTGTTCTACAAGTCTGTATCCAAAACTCTTAACTAGAAAATTCTGTGTTGTAACAAAGTTGTGTTAGAGCAGATCTCTTTTTTCTGATCCTCTCGTTGGCATGGATTGCTTGGCACCCTCTCACCCTGCTCTGCACCTTACTTTTGATGAATTTTAGCAGAAACTTGTTGTCTGAGCAAAACCGGTTTAATTCCTACTTGCTTCCATTTCCATGTGTTTTTGCTGCAGAGTTCTAGCAAACGGAGGTTAAATAATGTGATTAATCTTGTCTTAAAATTGCTTTTGAAAAGTCTTCTGATAAAAGCAAGTGATTCTGGTTACCTACCTATAGTTGTTAGAGGCTCTTTTAAGTCTGAGAACACTGCCAGTGTGTAAACAGTCTTTTGGCATGGAGATTGCAGGACTGGTTTTACTTGTGCTGAACCAGAAGAGCTACTAGTTTTACATTATCTACTAGAGGCAGTCTTATGAAACTGTTTGTTGTCTTCAGGGCACACAGCCTCTTTCTGTTCATGTTGCTCTATTTTGTGTATTGCTAAACTTCTTCCAAGCAACCTGTAACATTGTGGTTTTTTTGTTTTGGTTTATTTTGGTTTGTTTTGGGTTTTTTTTCCCCAAACTAGAGAATGAGGTTCGTTTTTATTAAGTTGGCTGCATCACTCTAATAATGTATTGTCACTGTTCTGTCATATACAGTATAACAGATTCTGAATGCTCTTTTTATTTTCCAATAGGCTGGTGTTTGGGATGCTGTATCCTGCATATTACTCATACAAAGCTGTCAAGACAAAAAATGTGAAGGAATATGTAAGTCACACTCCTTTTAATTGCTTAATTGCATGCCTCTGCTGACATACAACTGTGAAATTTTCATTACACAATGCAGTAAATCACATGAACTCTTTATTTGACTAACTTAATATTAGATACAACACTTGTATGAGCCTAGTGTTAATCCTGGGATTTTGTCTGGAGGGCTAAATTTAAGGTAAGGTTTCTCAGACTTTTTCTCACAGACTTTGCTGAAATGTGTCCGGCACATTATGCTGTATATAAATGTTCTTAGGAGGATGTTTAAACATAATCCTTAAAGCATTTCAGTGAAGTGCCCAAAATAATGCACTTTTGGGTGGGGGTGGAATAAAGGTTCCCTAATTCTTCTAACACCCATAGTATAAGCAATGGCAAATTGATTCTCAGTCACCACTTGAAGAGTAATAGCAGTGTAATTGTCATTTTTATAGAGCTCAGTAGGGGATTCAAATCTACCCAGGAAAAGGGTGGCTATGGCTACTGTATTATTCCTCAAAGAGGAAGAAAAAATGTAACCAGCCAAGGAGAAGATTTGGTTAAGGTGATATGGAGGAAAGAAGAACAGACAGAAAAGTAAGGTGGAGAAAGACACAATTACTGTAGTTACTGCAGTTTAGAATTAATCTGTTAAATTATTTACGTTTCAGTGTAAGCAATGATGATTACCACAAGAATGTTACTGAGTTGCAGTCACAAGGAGCTTTTGGTCATTGAGTTACTTCCCTGTCTTAAGAGGCAGCCTTTTGGCAACTAACCTGTGTTCTTTCCTGAACCTTGTTCTTAACTTGGCTGCCTGACTCAGGATGGAGTCAGTGCCATCACTTTAACTTGGCAGCTGTAGCTGTGACCTAATGCTGCTGTCTGGATGTATGATGTCTCTGCTTTGTACGTGGTTGCAGTAGTAGAAAGCAGTAGCTGTTGTTGTTCCCCTTGTATGTAGTCTGATTGCTCCATCAGGGCTCCAAAGTGTGCATTGTATTCATACTTCTGGTTTCTGGGTACAAGCTGATTAGAGCTTACTTGGGCATATAGAGCTAGTGTGTACCAGACTGAAGCTTCTGGGAGATTAAAAAAAAAAAAAAAAGAATAATTTTCTGTCTCATGCTTAACTTTACCCTGTCAGGAAAGTACATAATGCAAAGAATTTATAATCTGCTTTTCCTCCCCACTCCCTCAAAAGGGATCCACAGGCTAAGCAGAGGATAGCAGTTTAGCAGTTTCAAACTTTTAATAGAAGAAATCACTTGAAGAGGTTACCGTTACCTCTTGTAATGTGTTTCCTAGGAAAAAAAGGAGCTTTTGTAGTATGCTCAGATTTTTTATTCTTACCTCTTGTCCAGTTAGCTATGACTTAGCTGTCTTTCTTGGGCATTCTTTTTTTAGATATGCCTGTGTCATGGTTTAAGCCTCTGTAACTCATGCAGTTTCGCTCACTCCCTTCCCCCTGTTTCTTCCCCCTGCTCCTGGAGGGATGGGAAGGAGAATCGAAAGAATGCAACTCCCACAGGTTGAGATAAGAACAGTTCAGTAACTAAGGTATAACACAAGACCACTACTGCTACCACCAATAATAATAATGACAGGGCAAATACAAGGAAAGAATACAATTGCTCCCCACCTATACCCAGCCCAACCAAGCAGTGCACACCCACCCTTCCGGGTCTCTGCTCTCTGTTTTATATCCTGGGCATGACGTGCTGTGGCATGGAATACCTCTTTGGCTAGTTTGGGTCAGGTATCCTGTCTCTGCTTCCTCCTGGTTTCCCCTCCTCCCTGGCAGAGCATGAGGCTCAGAAAGGCCTTGGTCAGACCAGAACACTACCAAGCAGTAACTGAAAACACTGGTGTTATCAGCACAGTTTGCAGGCCCAAAATCAAAACCACAGCACTGCAGCAGCTACCAAGAAGGAGAAAAATGACTGCTACTGCTGAACCCATGACAGCCTGTCATTTACACAAGAGCTTTAGTGGGGCCTGGAAACATGTTTTTCCAATTGTTTTTTCATTTAGTGTGGAACACTGCTTTTCAGTCATATGCGGTCTTTGAGCAGTCCCTGAACTTGCAGTTGCATCAAAAAGTTCATGGGGCTGAGATGAATGACACCCATCACAGTGACTTTTCCACAGGCAGGGAACGGCACTGATTCATCGGTGAATTGCCACTCTATTGCTCGTTGGGTTGAATGTCCAAATATATCTTGAGGACAGTCCTTGGCTTTAATCTTCCCAGCTGAGTCAATTTTCTTTCATGGAGGTTTAACTGCAGCCTTCCAAATGGCACACCCCTGCTGCCAGCCATGTAATGGGCCAAGCACAGCTTCCTTTCCAGGGTTATTTGTGGCTCAGGAGCCACCTGGTTTTGTTTGCTGGATTGCAAGAGCTTTGTAACAGTGAAATTATTTACTTACTCACTGCTTCCACCAGTAAAAAACCAAACACAAAGTGCAGATATCTTCACTTGCTGTGTAGGTCATGATGCTGCAGATTGTTTAAATGTTATTTCAGGGGGTGAGAAGAGTGACTTCTGGTTTTGGTAATCTAAAAGACTTACAGACTTTAGTTCTAGAAATTAGGATCTGTGCCTTTTAAAAGATGTATTTGTTCTTGTAATTGCCCTGGTTTAATGGCATTGACTAATATCTTTTGAGGACTTTTTTCACTGTGTTACACCAAAGTGCTTGTAATAAGCCTCTGAAATGTAGTTTTGAAGTCTGAACCACCAGTCTTCTCAAATCCTGGCTTCAGAATCCTGACTTGAAAAGATGTGCTTCAGCCAAAGCCAACAAAGATGAGCTTAACAGTTGGATGGTAGAAAAAAAAAGCTTGACAAAACAAATTATAAGTTCTCTTTTGGCATAAAAAGCAGAACTCCATCAAAGCTTCTGTAACTTCATCTTTAAGAGTTAAGTACATTATAGTCTGGGCAGTGTCAAATAGGACCTTCTGTTTTTCTTGTTTTCACCACTCTGTATGAAAACCCTGTAAGTCACCCAGATTGTTGTCAAGGATACTTTGGTACCTAATGCATTACTTGTACTAGAATATGATCTGGCTTGTATTTTTGAGAATCTTTGCTCAGACTTCAGCAGGACTCGTGAATTCATGTGTCCTTCTGCAAAGCATTTCTTACTGTTCCGAGCAGCCCAAGAGAAACTTCACTTCTAGTGTTCCAAATTGGATAAGTAGATGTTGATTCAAATTAATAGCCTGGATAAAATATATTGGAGGAAGGGAAGAAATCAGTCTTGCATGGTATCCTAAAAATTGCATTGCATCATTCTTAGGTTGATGGAGCAAGGGTGGATGTTAATTTTATCTTTGTTCAGGTGTTGACTCTGGTTCATGGAAAGGTCACCAGTCTAAATGTCACATGTCCTGTCAGAGATGACTTCAGCTGTTGTGTTCCCTTGTCTTAGTTTATTCAAGCCTGAAATACCTAAATCCTTTGAGAGACTGAAGTGAAGAATGTCATCACATGACTGAGCTTCTTTTCAAATTAAAATGCAGAAAAGTATTTAAGATAAATGGGTCTTGAGTTGTGACAAAGGAAGTGATTTTTAAAGCATAATGTATGGCTATGAAACAGGCAGCAGTGTAGCATTAGGTTTTGAGTACTTTAGTCCACTTCAGAAAAAGATTGCTTTAAAAGTGAAGATTGTCTAAACAACCTCCTCTGTACCAAAGTATGTATGTTCCTTCTTTTAAAATAGGGTACCATGAATTCAACAAATGCTGAGTTTAATGCTTTGTGGGTATGCCAAAGAGCTAGTAGTCTGTATATTACAAATGAAATGATGTTTTTTGGATGGTGGTGGTTTTTTTTTTTTTTTTTTTTTTTTTTTCAGTTTTATTCTAGCATAGGTAGTGTTGGAATTTAAAGAACATGTGGGTGTTCAGTTAGTATGAATAACTAGAGATGGTTTTCCACTGACCTGTTTTGGAAATACATTGCACTTGGCCACTGATGTCATAGAGAAGACAAATGCACGGAACTACTACTATAATATTTATTCTGGAAGATATAATCAGTTTAGACAATCAGATTTAAATAAATGTTCAAAGAAAATGAATGATTTAGTTAACTGTTAGAAAACAAAACTAGAACCTATATTGTAAGAGCATTGTCTGATCTCAAAATAATGATGTATAGAGTAAATCTTAAAACCAAAAAGCATACAAATGTAACCCCCTGAGGTATTAAGATGCTTACATGTGAGCTCTCCTGTTAATAAGAATTTTGTGGTTCTTGGCATGTGCATAGAATTAAATCTCCATGAAAATGCTTTTTTTTCTGCCTTGCCCCATGTTAATACCATAATGCTAAGCACACATGTAGAACTCAACTGCAGCGTGTAGCTGAGTAATCTATATTGTGAAATGAAAGCAAGGCTACCTGACATACTAATGCTGACTTGCGTGTGTGTAGTATGAACATGGTCGAGTATGGAAGAGAGTGAAATATCCTTTAGTGCTATAGTGGGAATTGCACTGCATACTTGTGATAATATAGTGGTATCTGCAGTGGTCTTTCTTTTCTTATCACTGAAACTTTATAAAGACAGAGTAAAATATGTGAAGCCAGCCTAGGTGAGGTTGTGACCCAGCCATTTCACTTAGTCTGTTGCAGTTGCTGCCAGTTCTACTTAAGACCAGAAAACCCTTAGGACCTTCATAAGATTGCACTTCAAACCCAGTTGATGCAGGCTGAGATACTGTTTAACGTCTTGCTCCGAACTGACTGTACAGTGCGTAGTGTATTCTGTACAAAGATGAAATCAGAATTCTTACTGAAGATGGTGTTTTTATTTTCAGGTCCGCTGGATGATGTATTGGATTGTGTTTGCTCTTTATACAGTCACTGAAACAATAACTGACCTAACAGTCTCTTGGTAAGAGCCTGCTTTTTATGAACTCTAGATGAAACCATACTGTTTCTCATGTTTTTTAATTTACAATGACTTAATTTTTATAAAGAAGTTGTGCTTGTTGGTAGTAATTTTTTTTTTTCCCCAGGAAAATATCTTGGTGTTTGTGAAGGGTAACATCTGTTTCTAAGCTTGCTGTACAGTATCACTGGAAGTAGGGACTATAAAGCTTCCACCTTTGCTGTAGAAACTGTAGCAGAATGAAACTCTTATAAGGATGGACTGTAATTTTTCTGTGTAGGAAAGTATAATACGAAGCAAGTATATTAACTGTTCCCATTTATTAAATGACATTGCAGTCAATTAAAACAATTAAATGCATATTTAATTTTTGTCTATTATAACTTCTTGTATGTGAAGAACCCTATATGCTAATATGTAATTGCTTTTTTTGAAGAAATCTCTAAATGGTGATTAATTACCATGCCTTTTCTTAATGCAGTTGTTGATTTCATGCAACCTTTAACTTGTCTATAGGTTTCCACTGTACTATGAACTGAAGATAGCTTTTGTGATTTGGCTCCTTTCCCCATATACTAGGGGGGCAAGTTTAATCTACAGAAAATTTCTCCACCCACTTCTTTCTTCTAAAGAAAGGGTAAGAAGTAACTTCTCACGTTTTAATGCCTAATATGGGAATACCGTATGCTGAAATACTAACTGTTGCTAGATACATGATAAAAGCAGATCAGGATGTTACTGGTTTGCCAGGCAGCATGAACTTGGACTAGCAGAGACAACTGCATATGTCTGTCCATATACATACTTCAGTTTGACTTGCGTGAGCAGACAATGTACTTACTACTTTCTATTGACATAGCTTTTTGTTCTCTGGTCTACCTAGTGCACTTTGGGCAGCCCAGTTGAGTGGAAGTGATTTAGTTTGACTTTCTACTGGAATAACATGTGCAGTACTTTATGCAGAAGCATGAATGCAGTTTTAACAGCTGTTCACGTTACCACTTTTCCTAGCGCAACCTAATAATAACATTTCTAGGACAAATGACATTGACTTCTCTGGTGCGTGAACTGACCTGATAGGAGGAGAGACTTTCTGCTGAGGTTTAAAGGAAGACCATTCAGGAACAGAAAATAACTAAAGGATATTTAGCTTTAGCCAAAGTATGACAGGGACACAGATCTGCTTAACTCTTTTTCCATATCCTGTTTGGATGCGTGGAAAGAGTGATTAGCAAAAGTGGTAAGACTACCACTGGAAAACCTCACAGGACAAAAAATAGCATTTGTAAATGTCAGTGCTGGGCTTGGACTTTATTAGGCAAAACGGGTAGTTACATGATTGCCACTGATATGAACACTAAGGTCATCTCAACCTTCTGAAGGTTGAGCTGTAAACCATTTGCAACTTCATAAACTAAAGGGATTTTTCCCTGTAGTCTTCTAGCTGTTGTGAACTGCTTTGAAGCCTTTATCTCTAGCTCTAGGCACTTACCACAGCTGGGGATAAATGTCATGACCACTTGGTACTTAACTGTGTTGGAACCTTGGCTTCAGAAGTTCTTTGTGAGCCAACTCTGCTTTCTAAGGAGGTCTCTGATTTCATCTGAAGCATTTCTTGAAGACCTTTTGCCTTACAAGTTAAGCTTACTCTCTGTAAGGAAGTTGCTGTGTAACTGCTAGGTTTCTGTACTGGGCAAAAGCGATCTATTTTAACTTCTTTGACCACACATCCTCTTTTAAATGAGAGAGTATAAGTGAATGAAACATCAGTATACAAAGGCAAGAGTAATTGTCCTATTAAATATTTTCTTAAAGATACCTTCTGTTCTTTGTTGATGGAAAAATAATACTGTGGGGTAGTGTGACTCTTACACATGGACGTCTAAAATTTAAGTATGTTTTGCTTTTAGGAGATTGACGAGTACATCGTACAGGCCAAAGAAAGAGGCTATGAGACCATGGTGAATTTTGGAAGGCAAGGGTTGAATTTGGCAGCAACTGCTGCAGTGACAGCAGCTGTAAAGGTAATTTTCTGCTTCCATTAATTGCTTTGCTCCTTGATCTAAACCAGTGTAATTATACTGAGGATTTGCCATTTGTTAACAAAAATATTAATTCTGCAAACATATTGAAAACCTGGAGCACAACTTAAGGGTTGCAGTCCTCTACTCCTCATCGTATATTTGTTTTTTTAAGATAGCTTGTAGTTTGTTCTTGGATAATGGGGATCAGTTTTCTGTAATTCAAAAGATACCATGGAGATTTCTATGCAGGCTCTTTTTAAAGATGACTTGTTTCTTTTCTGTCTCTGTTATGCTTTCTTGTTTGTAAACAAAGTATTTAAAGGATTTCTGGCTTTTCTGCTGTTTTTCTCCAATCAACTTGAGGTAACTCCACCTATGAAGTAAGGCGTGAAAGATTGCTAGCACAGATAAAAGTTATCTTGACACAATTAACTTGTTTGCAACTTGTTGGCTGAATTATTAAATTAATACACTAAGCATAAGCTTGCATATTACTCTTTAGCATACTCTTGCTTTGTCCAATTTCCATGAAATCATGAAGCAACCTGTCATTATTCCTACAAAACTCAAGGCCTTCAGTTGAATCTCAGAGAAAAACAAAATATAAGCTTACAAGTAAGATTCTAAGCACCCTATGGCCCACAAAAGGCGTATAACTTCAGGCAGTGTGTATCCTACCTAACATTTATTTAAACCGAAACAAAAAAAATAAGTATGGAAAGAAAGATTAGTATAATTAGTTAAATGATAGTTTTAAGGTGATCAGGATAAATTTCTTCCTGGGAATTAATGAAACTGCTGTGTTCATAGCAACAGGGCTGGAAACCTGAACACTGTTAGTAGATGACAGAAAGCAGGTCTGTATAGAGGTCCCTGAATGTCAAAGTAGGTACAGCTAGCATTTAACTTGTATTTCTGTGCTTGTATGTGAACTTCTTACTTTATGAATCGAAGACATCTCTAAAAACCTACGTTTTCAAATGCTGTCTCAAAAACATTTGGAAAAAGTCATGCATTTCTTGTTTGTCCATTCTCTCTCTTTTTAAAGATATATGTAGGTGACAACATAAAATGGCACTTTATGGCAGTTTAAAAACGTGGACATAATGAGCGTAAAATACTAAGAATATGATTCAATTTGATCACTAGTTCTTTTTTTGTTATTCGAACTCTCAGTTTTGCCTCAAGGCATGAAATAATTTAGAATGAAATAGAGTACATCTCTAAAGGAATGAAAGTATTAATAGTGAAAATAGGTTATTAAAAAAAAAAAGGAACACCCCCCCCAACCAAATGTAACAAACAAATTCTTAAAGTATTCTACTGGGGGAAATGTTCAAGAACTAGGCTAAATGCTAAAATGCAAATTCTTGGCCAAACAGCAAATCGTAATTTATTACAGTGTGCACCTGTAATTATACTTAGATTTTCCTTGTGTCTGGCTGTCTGGCTACGATCTTTTTCTATTTCCTTGTTAATCCTTATGGTGTTACAGAAACATTGTTAAATAAATAACACAAATATCTCCTCCCACTTTCTCCTGAAATAATGAGTAACTTTTTCCTAAATGTGTGTGTTTAGATTTCATTGCCATTCAGCTGTGACTGGCAAGGTGCCTGCTCTATTTGTTAAAACTTGTTAAACATGCTCATGAATATTTGTACAGAATTAGTTCAGTGCAGATGAGATGCTTGGGCAAAACGACCACCCCAATACCAAAAGCCTAAAATAGACGTGATATTTAAACAGTATGAAAGAGGAGACTCGTTCAAAATCTTTATTTTGGCATGTTAAACTTCTCTTTAGCTTGTCATTCCAAAAATCTGAGCGTGACTGCTCCATGCAAGCAAATGGAGACAATGCATGTGTTCCTGATTTTGTTCCCTGTTTTTCAGGAGTTAACTGCTGCCTCCAGCAGGTGAAGAGATTATTCCTTCAGCATGAGCTGGTGGAGCATGCTATAGGATTTCAGGAATGGAATCCTACTAGTCGGATCAGTTTTGATGGGAAGGAGACACACTTTCATCACTTTTCAGGAGCAGGCATGCTTATTCTGACAGATCTTAAATTAGGAGTAGAGAATGTGGGAGGCTAAACACAAGAGCTCCAAAGAAAGCTTCTGTTCACTAAAGTGTCCAAGCAAAAGATGCTACAATATCTGCTTATGCTAACTTGGAGGGTGATAAAATTGCTTGAAATTGTCCGGAATATTTTCAAGATCAAGTGTGGGAAAGAGTGGTTTACTGCAGAGGCTGTCAGAGGAATTCAAAGGCTAGTTGGCTCTGTAGGGGAGGCTGGAGCAGACAGCCAGGTCAGTCTACTGAAATTTGACATAATAGGTTTAAACCTGCTCCACTGTAGTCAAGGTGAAATGTAATTGGCAGGAGTCACGGCTTATAACTTACATTCCTATACTGATATTTTTAGCTGGCACTAGTTAGCCACTGTTCACGTAAAATTGAGTGTTTCAAAACCTGCTAAATAGCATGCATTAACAAAATTGTGTTACTTAATGTATCATGACAGAAAACAAATTTTTGTAAAATCCCACTTTCAGAAGTTTGAGATGAAGTATGGTCTGGGCTGACTTTTCTTGTTCAGTAATAAGAATTTTCTTTGGGATATAAAATAATCAACAACAAGGTGCCTTTAATGACAGGAAAGTTGCTAGAGCTCTTTCAGCTCAATAGTATATAGATATGTGGAGATTGTATCTACAAAACTAAGTTCCATTGATGTATCTGGTATTGTGATGCATCTGCCTTCCAGATGTTCTGAGGTCCTAGTTACCTGTACAGTTACAATTTTTGCCAACACATAAATTCTGACTTTTCAAGTTAGTAGCGAAAACTGGTTTCTGTATCACCATTTGTGGGACGGCTGCTAATTAAGCTGTGACATGCACTGTCCTTAATGAGGCCACACAATTATTGTTTATTTGTAAAGTAGTACTTGGTGGTGGTGATGATAATATATATTGAGGGCTGTGTTTCTGCATGTCTTTGAGTCATCCTGGATCTGCTGCCTCTTTGCTGGTTGAATATTAGTCTAAAGGCCTTGTACAGGCTTCCTCTCTTCTTCCCACTCAGAGCATGGCAGAGGAAGGAGGTATCTTGCAGCCAGCTGTGGCATACAGCCAGTATCAGTATGAACAGCTCAGCTCACTAGTAATACTGCTTTCATCCCTCCTCCCTGCTGGGACTGCCTGGCATGCTGCAGAGGTCATTCACAGGACAGCAGTCCCTCTCCAGGTTGAGAGGCAACAGAAGTCATTCCCTGTCAACTCTGATTGGATCAGGGAGAGAACAGCTGGGAATGTGGGTGCTGCAGACTGCGGCTTGGTAGCCACAAAGCTCCAAGCATTTCTGTGGATGCAGAGTCCATTGAGAACTTGTCCAATGAAGGCAAGCAGCTTTATTCAGTGATCCTGACCACTGAGGGCGGGTGCAAGTCCAATTTAAGCAACAACAACAGGAGTCCCTGCAGCAGAGGCTGTGTGGTGTCTGGTTAGAGCAGCTTTCCTGGGTTAAGCATACAGACTATAAGAATACATGCTCAGTAACAAAATAGAGAATGGCATTTCATATATGAGGGTCAGCTGATGAGACTGCATACTAATAGCTTACTAGAGTCTGAGTAGTCTCAAAAGGAGTCTCTTAAGTAGGCTATATTTATAAAAAACTGGATTTAGAAACCTATTACAACTTTAATTACTGTTTCAGGTTGGTCACTTCTAACGAATGTGGTCTCTCAAAAGTGTTTTGTATGTTTTAGGAAATACTGTTGAATAAATAAACTCATTGTTTGATGACACAAATTTTGTGGTTCATCTCTTGAGCATTCACTTGCATAGACACTTGATCACTGAAATTGTTCTGTGCTTTTTTTGCCTGCATTGTAATTGTGTGCATGCCTCAATCTTTTGTAGTGTAATTTAGTTGGCAGCCTCTGGGCTGGATTCAGCCTGCTGTGTTTCTTCCTTACTGGTAGGAACTGTCGAAATAATGGGACAGCAGTGCAGATGTGGCAACTGCTCTGTCATGTTCTCGTGAGCAGCATTTTGAGGCTCTCTGTAAGGCAGGGGAGAAGTGATTGCTGCTGTCATACCCATGGCATGAGTGTGGATGTGGGAGATCCCCTTTCAGGTCTACCTGCAATTGGATTGCTCTACTTTCTGTTCTGTTTTTTCCTTCCAAGCTCTGACTAGTAACTCTCTCAGCTTTGAAACAAGATAGCAAATTTCTTAATGCATTAATATTCTAAATGTGAATGTTACTTTCACATTTCCTGCAGTAGAGGGTATTAAATATTTTTCAGCCAGACTTTCATTCAGAGATGATGGTAATCCAGATCTGTAATGCTTTGTTTTAGCAGAAAGCAAATATCTGCTGCTTCTGGGCATGGAACATTGGAACATTGAAGAACCTTTGTAAATCTCAAGTGCTGTATGAGCATAGTGATGTGTTGGGTTTGGTTTTGTTGCAGCTTTTATTTTGTTGTTGTTGCTTTTCATAATTAAAACACACAAAACATCTCAAAATGTGGCCTCCAGCTGATCTGTGCAGTGGTGTAAAGTAGAAATCAATCTTGATTTGGCTAGACTGGATCCCTGTAGGATTGGGATGGAGGCTGCATTCAGGCCGGGGACTGGGGGAGACTGTAGGGAGTACTTGCATAGGATTAGTGTAACGTATGCCCATGACTGCAGTACAGCAGCGGTTGTGCAGTCCCCATTCCTACTGTGACTCTCGGGGTGTGTGTGTGCTGCATCTCTTATTTGTACATGTATCCTTTCAAACTTCTTGACATTTGCTGTGTGTAACTTGAGTAAAACTTTCCTTCTTGGTAAGTAGTTTTAGAATGAAGGGCCCATGGTATGAATCTGTTTGTCCTCCCTGAATGAGGCAATACACTGCAGGAGCTCCAGCCTCAGCAAGAGTTTGGTGTGGTTAAGGAAACAATGTTATTTTATGGCACATAGTTGACTTTCTTCTCCCTCTACAAAGAACAAAATCCTATATCCAAAAGCTGCTCTGAAAAATAAAACAATGTTTCTAGCTTGGATCTAGCTACTATATTTGTAATGGAATATGAAATACAGGCTCATAATGTGACTTCTTAGCATGTTAGTTATAATTTTAATTACATTATCTGGTACAATTGCCACATGTGTTTTTGTAGTATATAACATGTTGAATGAACTCACTGTGCAACTGTTAGGCAGGTGTGTCTTTTTATACTTCTGCTTCTGGAGGAATCCAATGTCTGTCACTGGATTATGTCCATGCTTAGTGAATGGGGTTGTGCTTAATTGTTTCCATGGATTCTGCTGAGAACTGACTGAATCCATCTTATGCTTTCATAAGTGCTCAGTGATGGAAACCTGAGCCCAATTGTTTATCTTCACACAGTGGCTATAGACTGATCAACTGTCTTATGTGTTGTAGCAGATACTGTAAACTGTTACTTGTCAAAAGAAGCAGTCCTGTCTCCAGTTCTCTGCTATAGTATCCTAGCAGCTGACTGTAAGTTCTCAGGCATATCTAGTCCCTGATTTGGTTTACTGTGCAAATGCTTTTCAATGCAAGAGGTGGATTAGTGGAAGGGCAGGATTCCTGGCTTAAGGCAGGGCAGATGCCTTAAATAAACCATTTTAGGGAATAAATTTAAGAATTTCTACAATAGTTTACACACAGACTGTATGTTGTCTGTAGTGCATTTTAACTCAAATGTGAGCTGTAGTAGTGTTCTTGAGACCCATCAGTCATCCTACATGTACGTAGGAAGAACTAGAAAAGGAAAGGTTTCCACCTCTCTCATACAAAAACCTTGTTTTGTTATTCCTTAGTGGCAATGTATGAATGGTGTTGCAAGAATTAAAGTTCTTATGGTGTATGTAGCACACCTAGTTTTACATGCTGTACTAATTACTAGTCATTAGAAAATTAATATTAAGTTCCTTTCCTCCCCCTGCCTGCCCTTTGGTAGCTGTGCAAGCTTAAGGAGTATCACTATTGTCTTTTCACTTCACATAGCTATTTTTTTAACATGGAATAATTTAGTGTGATGGTCTACCATGTGCAAACAGTTGTTGACATGAGTGTGGAAACAAATGACTGTGGCCAGTGGTGCAAGAACTGCCTTATGCTTGTACTGTTGCAGAGAAAGGAGTGTGGATTTCTGCTGCTGCCAGCTAACATATTGCTCAAATGATGATTTTCATGTAAAAGCTTCATTTCTAAGAACAAAACAATGTCGTTTCATATGTAAGAATGAAATGAAATCTCGAACCCTTGCTCAAAGGAGAATTAATGCATAGGCATGTTGAACTTATGAAACAGTTACTTTTTTTTTTTTACTCATATGCCAGAAAGGAAAGAATGAAATGTTATTATAACATGACATTGAGTAATGTGCTTGCACTTTTAGTTGCTTATGCAATAAACTAATCTTCAGTGCTTTAGTAACAACATTATCTGATGTAAGATGAAAAGCTGCTTGATGACCATTCTTTCCAAAGTGGAACTTTCTGTATGTCCCAGATAGAAAAGGTGGAAAACCAATCAGGGAAGGAATACAATACTAATGTTCAAATGTGCTCAACTATTCTTACCTATAGCATTAGACTTTTGGGCTGGGATTACGTCAGTATAGCTACATTAGTATGAGAACCTGCTAGCCTGTAGTCCAGGCAGGACCTCTTTGGTTTGTGGTTTCAAGTTTCTGACAACTAGAGCTGTTGTAGTGCTGCCAGTTTCTCAATTACTTGAGTTAATGTTGCAGAGTGTATTTTTAACACATGCATATTCAGATTTGTGGAGTGTAAAATACGAAATAGCTGATATCCTTATCTTCAACCACACTTTTAAAACAGGAAGTGTTAAACCCACTGTCACAATACCTAGCGCTGCTGGAGAAATACCATGTTTGAAGTGAATCCAGTGTTTCTGATGTGTGCTGTGTCCCACTCCCCCTCATCCCCATTGAAACACTTCCCCTCACAAAAAAAAGAAAAAACTTTAGTTGCTCAGATTAAAGGAGTGAAATGAGACATTTGTAATGAAACTGCTAGTTTCTGTGACCTTTTCATCTAGGAGCAATATACAGTTAAGCCTGAGTTAAAGCAGTAAAGCAAAGGCAAATCTGTTGCATGCTTATGTTAAATGAATTTTGTCGTGCAAAAGGAAGCATGGACTTAAACATCCTAACCCAAATTGAATAGCAAAGTTAGACCTCTGCTTTGTTTTCAAACATTTTGTTGCTGTATTTCAGAGTCAAGGTGCCATAACTGAGAAACTGAGAAGTTTCAGTATGCATGATTTGACTACTATACAAGGAGATGAGCCAGTAGGACAGAGACCATATCAGATATTACCAGAATCAAAAAAGAAAACCAAAGCCTCTGCAAGTGAACCTTCAGGTAAGTGTCTTTTCACAGCTAAAAGGAACAATTTAGTGAAGACAGAAGTGGGAAAGCAGAAATACATTTATCCGTTGCAGAATGGAAAAAGCCTCTAAGAAGAATTACAGTACACTTAAACAGAGTTGACTTGAGCGAGATATATTGTGACCGTTGAGGAATTATTTTCTTATTGCAGCCACGAAATGTGTAGTTGTACTGTACTTGTTACTCCTAACTTATGCCAATTAATGGTGAGAATTCCTTTTCAAAGCTTAGTTGGAAGTAACAAAAATATGTGATTAAGTGCTGTTTCTGTGACAAATGTACAAAAAGTTAAACATGAGAACTTACGAAAGCTCAGTAAATTTTGAAGAGAAAATTAATGGAAATTAATTCAGTAGGTCTTAATGGTAGTTCAGAAGGTGAAATGGCTTGTGGTGATAGGAATAATGAAGGCATTAGGATGTCATAATGGACTGATACACATCAGCGCTCAAAAGCTGATGGTGCATTGTGTGGTGAGCAATATTTTTGCAGAGATACTTTATTATTAGTCTTCTTTTTACATTTGTTATCACTTTGCTGTTGAGTCTGTCATCTTTGAAGGAAGGTTTCAGTGGAAGGCTGTCAATTGTACCTTTCTAAATGGTGAAGCTACACTGTAAAGTAGTTATTTCTCACAAAAGAAATAGTTCTGTTTCTTTTTTTTTTCACCTAAGCCCATCATTTCTTCTCATTCCTCCGTTTTGGGAACAAGTGATGCTTGTAGAGTACAAGGAATTCCAGGAATTGAATGGTAGCCCATGGTGTTTCTGAGGAATAAACGGCCACCTGAATGGCCCTAAGATGCATTGTTAATTGAGCCCAGAAGGTATCCCGTGCAGGTCAGTGTAAAGGCAGGGGGCACTAGCCGTGGTGTACAGCCCATGAACTTATCTAGTGCATTAGGGATGATGTCACTGCAGCTGTTTTGTAGGTGCTATTCCTCAGTAAGAGACCATTAGTTATCTGTCTGAAATAGCTTGGAAATGCTCAAAACTCCATTTAAAACAAACAAACAAAACCAAAACCTAGTAGTTTATCTGGTGTAAATAACCACTGCTTGTAAGTTTCAATCTCACATGTCAAAATGTGAGCTTAGGGCTAGTTTAACTTGATTGTTTCTACTTCTGGACCTGAATCTGGTGTATGCCTTTTCTGATTCCTTGGATTTTTTTTCAGCATTAAAGATTTAAAAAAGAACAAACAACGGATAGAGTTAGGCGCACAGTGTAGCAGTATTCTGTCGCACTTATCGGAAGGTTGGATGCTTTTGTCTGAGCTGGGAGGTCCTTTGCAAATTAGTTGGAAAGACTTAGTTGTAGAAGGATGTTGATAATAGGATGACCGAGCTGCCAGTATGCTTGCTGTAAAGAAGGCAAATATGATTTTGATGCATCAGAAGAGGCGTTAGAAGTAGAGATAAAGCAGTACTGGTGTCACTGCAAACATCCTTAGTCAGGATGCGATTTAAATCTATATTGAAAAAGATGAATTGAAACTGTATTGGAGGCAGACACATGTTGTCTCTACAATGGCAGAAGATTCAAGTCTCTGTGAAGTGCGTGATTACGATTCCAATTTCAGGAAAAGAATGAAATGACCAAAGGAAAAGAATCTAGATAAGCCTAAGGGAAACTGGCTTAAGATGAAATGTGCCTAAATGAAGTTGGGTTTGGAGTCTAAAAGGTGTCCTTGACTGTTACATGTTGTAGGTTCTGGTATGGCCTTATAAAAGGAGGGCTTGACTAGGGGGAAAGAAACAGGCTACATTTGGGGGTTTTATGATACGTCTGTGGTGGAGATTTAGGGCTTTTGGACCCCAAGGATCTTCTCGGGACATGTTTTTAAGCAGTTTGCGCCCTCTAGTGAAAAGCTTTGGTAATAATCTTGGTCCTATTTTCGCAGGATGTAAACAACCCTTTACTAGTAAGTACTTTGACATTGTATCCATATGAAAAGGACTTTGGTATTAAATAACCAGAGGTGTGCAAGTGGGAGAAAGAGACTATGAATCGTAGAATGATTTGGATTAGAAGGGACCTTTAAAGATCATTCTGTCAAACACTCCTCCTGTGGGGATTGTGGCCAACAACCTGAAGTGCTTGTCAAGATGACCACTGAGGCTTTTGCAGTTCTGTGTAAAGCAGAAGATTGTGGCAGGCTGATGGCTTAAATTTTGACAGCTGGGGAACCACTGCATCACATACCTATGGCACAAAGTGGCTTGTTACTTACAAAAGGCAGAATTGTAAGTAACAAGCTCCTGGCAGACAAGGTGTTTCACTGTTTTGAAACAGCTGGCAGACTGACCATATTGTTTAAAAGAATAAAGGATGTGTGCTGAAGATGAAACTCCTGGCTTTCTTAGAAATCTGAAAGTTACAGTTACTTCTTGTAAAACATTGTTATAAAACTGTTTTTTAAAGGTTACAAAACTCCACTGGAAAAAAATCCTGGAGATGATAAAACAGATGAAGAGATGGAGGGGACACATTCAGAGGATGAGATGTTTGCTCAGAGAGGCCTTCGAAGAACTCAGAGCATGAAATCTGTGAAAAGTATTAAAGGCCGTAAAGAGGCAAGTATAATCTTGGTTAAGTACTGAGTTTGGTTTTAGCAGTGTACCTTGACATTTTTTTTTTTTCTAAATCTTAGAGGGTTTATCAATCATAACTGGGTTGTAGAATGCTAAATGGAGAAGGAAGTTTATGGTAACAATATCAGAGCTTGGAGCTTTTGTACTTTGGGGTGCTTACAGGAAAAACATGAACAAGAAGAGCTAAGCGAGGAAAAAGGGTGAGGAATTGAAATGGACTCTGTGTTTGTAATGCTAATTCTGGCATTACCAAGCCCAGACTCCAGGAATTGCTTACTTTGAAAGGGATGTAGGTAGTGATATTGTTGTCTGCATTTGTGTGTCTTGGTTGTGCACACTTTAAACATCTGGTGGTCAATTGGATTACTGAAGACTCAGATTTTTTTAGTTCCCATAGACATATAGTCTGCTTTGACTTTAAGCCACAAAGAGAAGATTCTATGTAGATTCAAAGTGCTTTTTATTCACATGTGTCACATGATTTAAGGATACTTCAAGATAAATCTCTATGGAATCTTTTAAAAACTTTTGGGGTAATTCTAGGAAAACAGTAGAGCCTTGCCTATCTTGCCCAATTCTGTTGAAACTATATCTTGTTCAGTCATAGGTAGATTCTTTTACTGAAACTGTGGAGTGTCCAAAGCACATTTAAAGGTGCTTACTAGACTGGATTAGCAGAAAGGTAAATAATACTTCTGCCTGAAGTGATCTCAACTCTTTGTTTTAATTTCTATTTTCCCTCAGATACGATATGGATCACTGAAATACAGAGTGAAGAAGAGACCCACTGTATACTTCTAAGTGTATTGCACAATGCCTGCAAGACAAACTGCTGTATTATAAGAACTTGAATTCAGTGTGTCAAGTGATAAAGATCTGTGTATGATTCATATAATGACTATATGATAGATAGGGTAGGATTTGGTTTTATGAACCTAAATGGTCAGAGAAAGTATTACTCTGCTTTTCTATAACTGCTTGTTGCTTAGACTTAAATCTGGACAAGTTCTAATATGGATTTCAGCACTTCTTAAATGGGAGTTAAATGAGTAATAGGAAACAGTCTTTTTCCAGAGGTACTGAGCAGACAAAAATAATTACAACTCCAAATGAATTAGCAGAAGTTGTAAGTATTTGGAACTTGTGAAAATTGAACCCAAAGTGTCCTCAAGTTCACATAGAAAGATAGGCATACTTGAAATATTTTTCTGAACTACAATTCCTGAAAAGGCTTTTGTGTAATTTAAAAATATTCAGTTTAAAGGATGGTCAATGATGGTAGGGAAGGGAGAGGAAAGACAAGGTAGATATGGTACATCTTTAAGATTATCATCTTTTTGCATTGTATTGCCAAGCTTAACAAACTTACGTAATAGTAATAGGTGCAAACTGAGGGTACATTTAGCACTTTATGCAAAACTGTTTAGTTTTGCGCACTTACTGATTTACAGCTGCACATGTCATTTTAATGACTTCTTAGGTAGGTCAGACTTATCTTTTGAATGCCAGCAACTCTTGTATTTCATGATCTTATTTTAATTTATTCTGATTGCTTACGTACACTTAGGATGCTGTAGATAATTGCTACTAACAACATTATTATCAGGTGCCTTTCTATATATTACAAGGCTGTGTGGTTTTTTGTCTGTGTGGATGGTTTTTGTTTTGTTTTGTTTGTGTCTTTCTTCCTCCTTTACCTAGCGATATGTTACATGATTTAGGTCACTTTTTGGTTAAAATTGTGGTAAGTAAAACTATTAGCAGTTCCAATGATAGACCTCAGGGATCTGATCAGCCCATCAGCTGTGTATTAGAAGTTATGCTGACATGAAGTCATATATGATAGATATTCAGGCCCTGGTTTGGTTTTACTTAGCATTGCTTTACAAATGAATATATGTATATATTAGAACATGTATGTGTGTATATTTCATATATATGTGGAGTCTAATATTGTCTGTGTAGTACTTTTATTACTAAAGTTATTACTAAAATATTTACATACAAATAGCCCTTTCTAAAAGACTAGCTAATTTAGACAGCCATTTAATAATCTAGAGTCCCATGACATAACCGTTTGCACAGAGATTAATTTTGGAATGTCATTCAAGGCAGACACTTGTCAAAATGACTTTTTGAGGTCCCCTTTGGTTCTATTTTCTGCAGTTCTGAGAATTAGGCTGACAGTTTTCTGTTTGACTACATTTCTACTGTGGATTCAGGAGAAAACACTCACTTTTCATAGACAGCAGTTTATTACTTGGCATGGGGAGAGATGGTATTAACTGTTCTTGAAGAGAAAATGGTGTGTGACCCTTCTTATCCTTGGATCTTGGACTACAGTCCTCAAGCCTTTCCCCAGGTATGACAGTCATCTGCAAGTCTACTGCAGTGTTTTTAAACATATGCCTAAGGCTTGGGCCTGCCACTGTTCTTGTTTATATTACAGCTATAGGGGGTTCCCTGTTGGTACACACTTAATGGCCTGTTAATACATACTGGCTTTTGAAGTAGTCTTCTGAGAACTTCGGGCCAGGGTTTGAGTTATGGCTAAAAATGCAGCTGCTCTGTATTGGCATTGTGTAACTCACTTGGTGTTGTAGGCATCTGTAAGCCTAGCACAAAGCCTTGGTCAAATATAACGATGATGCAGTGCATTTAGCATCTACAAAGAAGCTGAATGCTTTATCAAGAAGTTGCAATGGTCCATGTATGATTAAAGGCCAAAGCTTGTATTACTTGACTCGAAGATGCAGTTTCATACCAGAAGACAGGAAGGCTGCTCTCTGCAAAATGAATATATAGTGCAAAAATCCTATCCTCTAGGCAAAACTGCAATTTGTGCAAAACTGCAAGCTTTTATAAAGAGCTGTTGTCTGTGGGGAAGGCAGTGATGAGATGAAGTGGTTTATCACTTGTGTCCCAGGAATGTTTGTGCTTCTCATCTGTTTCCCTCAATGTAGGGAAGGGCTGTCTGTGTGTTAAGGTATGTAAGACCTTAGAGGAAACTGAGGCTTTTGTACGGCATTTCACCCCGCTCTGAAAATTAGACTGACCTGGGCCTTGTGTGGTATCCCTTAACCCTTACTCTGTAGTTGAGCGTCCTCCTTGGGCACGTGTTGCCACATCTTGTTTTAACTCATCGTGTTTGTTTTATTGGCAAGCATGGCAGTGAAATTGCCATCTATCTACAAATCAGAATCCTGCATGAATGAGCAGGGTAAGCCCTTCTTTCGGAATTATAGTTCCTGTTACAGGTTTGTGTAGATCCTGTTTCAGAGCTCGTGTTCTTCGCACGTTTCCAGGACTAGAGATCATTTGAGTAGTTTAGGCTCTACCACACTCATGGTCAGTACGTTGCTCTGTGTGTCACTATGTACTTAAGGCTATAACTTCTGGCAAACTTAGCTTGCTAATTAAGTAGTGACAAAGGCTATATAAACTTTTTTTTCTGAACTATGCATGGAACTAGGAAAGCTGGCAGTATTACTCATATCATTACTGTTTGCATATAAATGTACATGTGTTCTCTCAGATACTATCTTAAGTGATAAAACTTCCAGTGTTTTCCTGCTGGGATTTTTTTTTTGGTCTAATACCCTACTGTAAAATTCTCTTGATGCCTCAATTTTGTTCTTTGCACTCATCCTGAAACTGGTTCTCTATATTATCTTAAGGTTTGGTTTTGTTTGTGTTTTCCCTTGTTGTTCATTGTCAGCTGATGCTTGACAGGGTGCAATGGCATGATTAGCTTTCATCCTAATGATCCTGTATTTCTCTCTGCTTGTTGAATTTAGTTTAGTTTGGTTTTGAAATATTACACAATCTTTTAAACTTTGTGTGTAAGGAATTTTCAAACTTTTTTGCCTTAGCTGCAAAAGTCTAGCTTTTGCCGGTAAACTTCTTGGGAAAATGTTGAACAAAAAATCAGAATTTAACTTAACGTTCTTTTTGGTTTTCAAGTGTGAAAGGTAGTTCATGTCAAATTATGTAATCTAATGAACAGAGTGTTTCCTGAGAAGTAACTGTCTGCCACTAGCAGGACTGCTAATATAGTGAAAGAATAACTTAGAGGTCAAAGGTGCTTTAAGAGAGAATGTGTATTGCTTGTTGAACCATATGAAGGTTTCGAGCCTTTCCAAAATACATCTGAACTAGCTCAGATTTCTTAGCAAGAGCCTACTGTACATGGTAAAATACACACCTTGCGGTGATGATTAAATCAATGGCCTCAGTTGCAAGTAAGCTTTGGTCAGACTCTGATTACAAGGTAATTGCCAATATTAGCTACTTGATGCTAATTGCTTTGTTATCTGAAAATAACTGAATATTATCCAAGATACTTTTTTGCAAACTAATTTAAAAATGAACAGAATATAATTTGGTTAAACAGACTGGTGGAGTAAATGCTAGAGATGCATTTAACACGCTGTTCCTGACAAAAGATGTGCTTTATTTTTGGTGTGGCTTTTATTAATGGGAAGTTGGTCTTTTAAGTATTTTTCTACAAAAATGCGTATGTGCAAAGGTGATACTTTAACATTTTTCAAGAACTCATATTTTTAAATGCTACAGACCAGAGACTGTCTACATTGACTGAAGGTAATAGCTTTACAAAAATGCAATGTAAGCTTTAATTTTTATATTGTAATAATAACTTGCTGTCAACTTGTTTACATATTTGTAGGAGGGAAGGCTTCATTATGCATTGACTTATCTTGATACTATCTTTAATAAATGCTGCTTTGAGCAGGATGCAGTGGATATTTTATTACCTGAAATACAAATTAACTAAGCAATCACTGTAATCTGTATTCTCTTACTTATTACAATTATTCCAGTACTGAAAGAAACACTCTTAACTTTGAAGAGACTTTGAAATTGTTTGAAGTACAAGTAAGCTGTCATTGAGGTTTTGCTGGGGAGCCTGATGCTGATTTAGACTTAAACTTTGTGTGCTAAAGGCAACTTGAAAATGCTGTAGCCTTGCCTATTTTGATTAGATGTTCAATTCAGAGTAAACTCAAAATAAGGTGCTTAGTCTCCCAAGAGTGCATAGCTTCCTGGGGAACTGCTGGATTTTCTTGGGTTTTTTTTAAATCAAACTATTTCTAATGTTAGCCTCTTTTGTTGATGTAGCTTTACTGTTGTTTGTGCCCACAAGCAGATTTTGGTTTGTATTTCCTTGTCAAACAGAGTTCTTCTGGTATCCCAAAGGAGGAGATGTGTAGATGAACCTGGGCCTTTCCTTTTTCAAACCTCCCTTCAAGTAAGCTGTTAACACCTCTAGCAAAACCCAAGCAAAAAACCCTCTGTTACCACATTTTCTGGAGGCTTCCTGACTTATTTTCTCAATGGAAAGAATTCCTTGATATGGTTAATTGAGGAGGAAGACTTGAAAACTATGATTTACTGCTACTGTCTCCTAAGCATTATGGAAATACATCCCAGGAGCAAATAGTGTAAGGGACCTTGCAGTGGTTCAGTTTCTAATGTCAGAACAGTTCATACAGTACAAAGCCCCTGCCTCTGAAGAAACTGTGGATGTCAGAGAACAGTGCTGTTTTGGGTTTTTTTGTTATTTTTTTTCTCCTTTATTTGTTCAAATAATGTTTCGCAGGTAGCAGGAGCAGTCATGAATGTGGGATAAAAACTGTCTTCCTACTGTTTAACATGATGCTGATAAGACCTGCTCAGGGAATGATTATCTGGTGGTTCTAAAATAGTGGTGGTACGTATGTCCTAGGCTAAAATGTTCAAGACTAAGCAGATGCAGCAATGGTGACAGGTTTTTGAGGCACTTTTTTTTGAGACCTCAAGTATTCTGTAATTTTCCACGCCAATGTGGGAAACCAGATGATTGAACATGAGGGGGAGCCTAATAGGTCTCTAAAATCAGTATACTTCACAAATTATTTTCATCCTTTCTGTAGATCTGCCCAGGAACAGAACCAAGCCTGTTTTATTTATGGTTGCCAAGGTTCAGCAGCAGATTGCTCTGTTTGAATTAGGGTAGGAATCATGAAAGCAGCTGGAGCAGAGGCTATAAGGACTTCAATAAATCCTAGGATTTCGCTACTGCCTGCTAATGTGCAGTGACTACATGGATGAGGAAGCTCAGAAATGGTTTAGAAAGTCTTTTATCCACACTGTCACAGTCCTAAGGTAAGCAGCACTTCAACACTCACTTCGCTCTTCCTGGGCAACGTCCTGTATGTTGCATGGCACTCACTGCTTCCTCAGTGAGCTGTGCCGTCCCATCCAGTCTTTCCAGTAATTTTAGTTCTCCTTGGTAAGAATACTAAGGGGAGGTCATCCTAACTTACTGCCTTGAAGGAAGGAATTTCTTGGTATGGTTAACTGGGGAGAAGGACTTACACCCCAAACCAAAGCAAAAGCTGTGTATAAAGCTAGTGTAATAGTGAAGTTGCATCTTCAAATGTAATGCTAGAAAAAACACGTAACCACATGTATTGCAGTCTTGAGGGAGTTACACCAAAGGTGGCCGCTCACTGTGCTTTTGTCAAACCCCTTTCCACTAGGTCCAATTAATAATAGTTAATCTCTATTCTTAATACTAGAATTGCCAACTTCACTGGAGCTTCTCCTGTTGTTCATAGGATGTGGAGCATTGAGGTGGTGCTCTGCAAGCTGAATGGAAGCCACAGGGTGAGCAGAGGATTTATGGCAGTTTAATTTCTTTTATTGAATCAGCAAGCAGCACTGTCTTGATCTGTAGGTGCCCAATTACCAGACCTGGCCGCAGACAGCAGCCTCGGGAGAAGCCTACAGGGCAAGATTGACCTTTGGTAGCAAACTGTAATTATCTAGGCTAATTAATCCTGACGAAAAATCCAGCTTCTCTTAAAGTTGAGGTCATGAAAGGGGGAGACTTGCTCCCATTTTAAAACAGCTCTGGAGCAGCTGCTGAGCAGTTCTGACATTCATAGGGGAGTCTCCTGGAGCTCCACTTCGAGTGCCTTTTTGCTGGACAGGAGAACTGGCCATATCCCTTTGCATCCTACCTTGAGCAACCCGGTATCTTGGTAGCCTTTCCTTCCTGGAGTAGCGGTGAGACTGTTCCCCACCTGCTCAGCACATACAGACAGTGATTCTTCCGAATCGCTTTTTAACTAATCGAATGCTTCACCCCGTGAAGCGGCTGCTTTGATACTTGTGCCTAGAGCGCGGCTGCCCTGGAAGTGTCTTCTTTAAGCAGGTCCCTGCCCTCAGCTCGGGACGTTGCCGCTCAGCCGGCGGGCGCTCTGGGGCGCAGACCCCGCAGGTGAGGTGAGGGCGGGCGGCGGGGCTGGCCGGCGGGGCGGGGCGGGGGCTCCAGCTCGGCGCGGGAGCGGGCGGGCCATGGCGGTGGGGCTGGAGGAGGCCTTCGGGGCAGCGGGCGAGTTCGGCGGCGGGCAGCGGCGCCTCACCGCCTTCCTGGTGCTGCTGCAGGTGAGGCGGCAGCGGCGGGGGGCGCCGAGGGCCGGAGCCGGCCGGGGCGGGGCACGCCCGCTGCTCCCCATGCGAGCTGAGCCGCTCCTAGCGGCGTTCTCGCTCTCCTGTGTTTTCTGGGTTTTGTTGAGTTTGTTTGGGGTTGGTTTGGTTTCTTTTTCGCTCCCCGAGCAGCACCATCCTGGGGAGGGCGGGCTGCGGCCGCGGGTCGGGCGGAGGGCAGAGGAAGAGCCGGGGCCGGCGTCTGTGTCAAGGCGGCGGGTGCTGCGAGCACCCGTTCGTACGTGCGCGGCCGCCTCTCCCGCGTTCGTCAGGATGTCCGTGCCCGTTCGGGACCCGCTTCCTGACCCGCCCGGCGGCGGGATGGGGTGCGAGGCACTGCCCGCCCTGCCGGAGCTGTGCAGCGGACTCGGGTGGCCTGGGGAGGGTTGCGAATTGACCCTCCTCTGGCCTTTCTGCGGCAAACAGCCTCGTGGACCCCCCTGAGGCTCGTGGGCGTTTCAGAAAGGATTTGGTGGGGTTTGTTCCTTTTGCGAGTTGCTTTTCAAACCCCTTTCTCGCCGGGTGCTGTCTTACATCTCAGCTTGGCAGAGTTTGTGATGCATTCCTTGTTTCTATGCCCATCATTTTCACGTCTTTAATAGAGCCTCTTAAGCGTCTGCAGAGTGGAAGGAAATGGAGTCTGACCACAGCAACTGTGGTTTTTGGTTTATTGTTTTTTGTTTTTGCATCTCCTGTGACACGTGGCGTTCAGGGTCTGCCTTTAAACAGTGTCCACACCCGGTGTGCAAACACTTTCACTTGCTTCGTTTCTTCCTGACAGCTTCCTCCTGCATTTTGAATCGGACTGCTGTTGTGAGGGAGGGAGATGGTGCTGCATGCATGTTTTTGTTGTAAGTTGTTTCTGGAGGAGTGTCCAAAGTAAGCACAGGATAAAATGGCAACTTCAACCAAGGTCCAGCCAAATGCACCATGCAAAGGCTTGTGGCCCTATGTAGGGAGCCATTCAAGGTTCAAACCTTTTCTATCAATAGTAACATCCTGACAGTCACCAATATGTGGATATGCTTAAGTTCAGTGTTATTTTACTTTAAGCAAAAAAATAAAATGAAATGTAAAGTGAAAAATAAAATCAGATGTCAGACCACCTTGACGCCCATATTGATGAACAAATATTCTCATAAGGCTTTCTTTATGACAATGGTTTTTGTTCTTCCATATTCTGTTTTTTTATAATGACCAGGTTAAGTTTTCAGTCTCTGCAATGGAAAGAGCAGAGACTTTAAGAAATACAACCTTAGATTTCTTTTATAGGTTTGTTTTTTGGGTTTTTTTTTTTGTTTTGTTTTGTTTTTTATTTAATAATAATCTTGATCTGTTAGATCTCCAGATCTCAGCTATGAAATTATGATGTTCTTAAAACCTTCCTTTCCTGTGCGTGGCTGCAAAACTGCAAAAACAAATGGAACAGCTTTGCCATAGGAAGGAGGGCATCAAGATGAAGTCTTCACTGGAAGCGTATCTCTGGAGTGGTACCCGCCGCTCGCAGCAGCCTCAGTGACCCCATCTGGGAATTTAAACACAGTAGACTTGACTGCATTTTGTTTGTGGTGCTGGGTAAAGGGAAATCATTAATTTTCAGTTTAATGAAAAGCATACAGTATTCCATAAGGTCTCTTGGGATTGTTTGGGGTAAATGCTTGTGCCTTATTTTAAGGTATATGTGGCTTGTCAGTCGATGCTTATCGTGCTTGTGGGAGCTGTGCCTGAGTATCATATAGACCAAGAAGGAATTCCAGTGAACGGAGCTGAGCTTGCCAAGCGTATCCATTTTGTGGACAACTTCACCTCTATAGTAACTGAGGCAAGTAATTCCATGCGTCTAACCATTTCTTCTTGGGATTTGTGTCACAGGTGCAGGACGTGCTGCTTGTAAAGGCTGAGCATTGCTTAGTGTAATGTTTTGCTTCCACCATTAAGAATTGTTGGAACCCACCCCTCCGGCTCTTTTATTTCATCATTATTTATGTACTTTGAGATTTAAAAATAAAGTATTAGTTTAGCTTTCCTAGCATAAATCTAATACTTACGAATTTGTTAAACTTTCTGTGTATTATTTATTTTGTTTTCAGTTTTCTTTCATTTCTAATGAACCAAGACATCACTAAAGAAGAATGATTATTTAACTACAGTTTACAACTCTGAAATTTAAGATGGGTTCCTCCCAGTGCCTGTTTCATACCAGCCAAAGGTTCAGTTTGGTGTGTTTCCACAATCTGCTGCGGATGTAACTTTACCAGGTTGTGTTAGTTTCCCACAGAAGATAAATCTTCAAGATTAAAATTTGTATGAAAGTGAAACTCTTGTACCACAGGTCTGAGTATTTTGATGTGTGGTGAAAGCAGGAGATGGAACAGATTGAAGACTGAGGAGTGGGACAGAAGCTTGACCCTTTATCCTCACGCCTTATGAATTCCACGCAGGAGGCTGCATTTGTGTTTTGCTAGTCCCTGGGCTATAATCACTCAGGCGAGCAGGAGTGACCTAAGCATCACTGCCAGTGCCAGAAAAAAAGACTGTGTGGGTGGCTTGGCTTGCAGCATGAACTGTCAGAGTCCTGCTGCTTGAATTCTTGGAGCGGTTGTCAGTAAACTTGGATAAGACAGGTTAGCACTTGCTGTAGCTGGTGCCAGATTTTCGCTTCCTTCCCATTATCCCACGTGTGAGTGTATAATGTTTTTCTTGGAAAAAATGTAGTGACCTGACATAAGGAGTGATGCAATATTGGATCATATCCCCTGTCAGAAACAGCCTGTTTTCCAAGAACACCCCTCAGTTTCAGGCAAGATGCGTGATACAGCGTAGTGCTCAATTTATAATCAGAAATCAGCAAATTTCAGCTAATACTCTGTTTTTAAAGTCAGTGTCCCCGTTTCCAAAATGCAGTCATTCTCAAGAGTTGTCGAAACAAATTTATGTTGCCCTTAATTTCCATAACTTATCTGAAGTTATTAAAAATATGTTGCTCAATAGTCTTTTCATGGAGTCTTTAGATGCTGGCCAACGTTTCGCTGTGTGCTAGCGGTCTAGTAACTAAATCAAACTCCATGTGGATTTAAAGAGCTGAGAGGATGTCTGTTTTGGTGATAACAAAATTGGCAACATTTTTGTTGGCAGGCTACAGTTAATTTTGACAAATACTCAACAAGTTCCTTTTGTGCAAATAAAGTAGATAGACACATGCTTTTGAAAGTTATTCTTCATAGATTATTATACCAGACTTGCTGAAATCTGAGCATCTTCCAGCAACATGCTGACCAGCACAAGTAATGGTTTGCAAAAGCAGTCTTTTCTCTTGTTCTGTGTTGAGAGAAGAAGCTGCTTTTGCAAAGTTTATTTCGCTTATATTGGTGATGGAGCTTACTCTGTAAGTATTTTCAGTTCTGTTCTGGTTTGGCAGGGGTACTGTTCTGCTCTGGAGCTCAACAATGCTTCAGAGCAGGTCTTCCGTTCTGCTTCAAGCACTACTTGTTGTAATTAATATTGGCATAACTAAGACTTCACAAATAACAGCTTGGCCTTGGTGTGTGGAAAATACAGTTGTTAAAATTACTTCTTGATCTGGCATCAGCCCTTGCTTTAACAAGTAATGGTGCTTAGGAAGGCCTGTCCACATATGTCTTACATTTGCTGTAGAAATGGTCAGCTACTTACGAGAAGTTGATTTTTGCAGCCATATCCAGGAGCATGAACTTGTTTTGTTTCTTTGTATCAGCCTGAAACACTTCACAGACAAGAAGTTGGAGTGCTGTGGAGTGCTAGCATGGAGAAGAAGGACTTAGCCAGCAGTGCTCTGTGCCTTGGAGAGCACATGCTGTGATATTTTTGTACTTGGAGTTTCTTGAGGACTTGTGCCCAGAAATATTTAATTACTGAAGTCTCCTCAGAAAGTTAAGAGGCTGAGGTTTGGGGCTACATCTTTATCCAGTGCGACCAGGTAGAATCTACTACCCGGTGGAGTATAGTAGAAACCAGCTGCGAATGTTGCTGCACAGGAGTTTTACCATTGCAGAGTATCCAGAAGTTCCCCAGAACCCTGAAGTGTTGGAACACTGGGTACCTCAGACTAAAGAAGACGTCTTGTAAACATGTTAAATCTGTTCAGCACCAATGTCTTGCAGGTTGCTGGATGGGTAGAGCAGAGGTAGCTGGTGGGTTGCTGGGTGGATGGAGCCGTGTCTTCTCTGTACTTTGCAATTATGTGAGTTCCAGTTGAGTAAAAGCATATGTTTTGTGAGGTTGCTATAAGTAAATTTTCCAGTAAATACACTAGGAATTATTTGGAATACTTAGTGATTAAATATTGGTTTGGATAACATTTTGCATTAAATAGTTAAATTCTTTTCCTGCAAAATCACTTAGGATTCTCTGATTGCCATTCTTTCCCAAGTTCATGATGTCAGGAATGTTTATAGTCTCAAAAGTGCATTTCCGAGTGTTGATTCTCCTTGTTTGTAGTGGAGGGGCTGCACAAGCTGCCCCTGTGCCTTGCCCCATCAGGAAACACTGCAAGTTTCATTCTGACTGTCAGTTCATTTTCTTCTCACAGGTTTTGATTATGCTGTGTAGGTTTAGCTTTTGGATGAGGTAAAAGTACATTTTATAGAGAAACCCATCATTTGTTTCTAACTTTTGTTTGATTGCAAATGCATGTGCACAGTAAGATACTAATGTACCAATGAATAGTTGATAACTACAAAACAAGGACATCTCTCCGTAATCCCTTCCTGCTTTTCTTCAACAGTTCGACATGTGTATGATGAGGAAGGGCACCAGGGATTACTCATGGTTCAGGAAGCAGAGCTGCGCAGCATTAACTCTCTAAGTACTGAAGTACTGAACATGCGTTTTTCTTGATAATGAATAATTTTAATTACCTGCTTATTGAAATGGTTAAGCTTGTTCAATGTTGAAATGGCTAAGCTAGCACCAGTTCAGGCATCCCTTGTTTTAATAACTCAAAATAGGTTGCCTTGCCAAAGCTTGGGAATTGGGGTACAACTAATTACACTTGTTAAGTTGAAAGTTTATATTGTGATGACATTTCTCGGGGAAGAGAAAGTAGAAAGATGTGAGAGTCTATTAGGAAAAAACCAGGACTACTGTTGGTTTACTTTGAACAAAATTTGAATTGGTTATAAAGCAAGTGGGGAATGGCAAGAGAAGAATTTTAATAGTTTTTGATAGGTTTTGTGTCTGTTTGAGGAAGTCAACAATTTGGTGTTGATACTTTTAACAATAAGGACATGGGTTTTTTTTTTTTTTGACAGTGGTACCTAATTGAACAAGAAGCCTACAAAGTAAGCCTTGCATCATCCCTATTTTTTGCTGGTTTGCTTATTGGAAATGTTACGTTTGGCCCTTTGTCAGACAAACTGGGCAGGAAACCAGTGTATATCTCAGGTAAGATTATTGAAAGGCTGTTCTTAAGCATTTTGTATAGATAACATCATCTCTTTCTTTGCTGCCTGTGGGCTACTATACCTGAAGGCTGCCCGTGGGTCACCTGCTCTCTCAGTGATACAGAGTCAATGATCTGTATAAGCATTTCATGTAGAGTGGAGCAGAACTAAAACTGGTTTCTACGGCTGTGCTAAGCAGCATAGTGGTCACTAGAATATCAGTGGGAGGTGAAAACTAATGGGGTTTTCCTATGCCTGTCCCTTTTGGAGCACCATATTCCACACCCTGCCTAGCCATTCTGTTCTCAATAAAAATAATCAGCTTTTGTTTGGAGGGGGTGGAGGAAAATTAATACCTGAATACTGAACATCTTTAGAGTGTGTTACTCATATCCTGAGTTCGGTTTCCCAGCTGTGTTTGCAGCTGGAAGGGTGTTTTGTTTAATGGTAACATTGTCTCAAGAAAACATCATCTTTGGCATGGCAGACCTCAAGTGTGTGACTTGAAAATGATTGTAATTTTCATATGGTGTGATTTCAGAAAGCCAGATGTGAGAGGTGAGAGACAAGAGTACTGTAGACTGCTCATTACAGTCAGTAACTGACTGTGGTCCCTGCCTTCCTTTTGAGTTCAAGCTGTTCAGCAAAGTACTAATTACTAATTTTATTCTCTCTCCACAGGTCTATTTTTCGATGTCATTTTTGGGTATGTCACAGCATTAGCTCCAAGTTACGACGTATTTGCAGTTTCACGTTTTTTTGTTGGAATTGTGAATGGTGGAATGGCTCTCGTGTCTTTTGTCCTAACACAAGAATACGTAGGAAAATCATTTTGGTCATTTACAGGTGGGATTTGGGAATATTTAATCTTTTTATTACTATGTGATGTATTGTTCTGACTGTCAGTGCCTTATTTTATATTTGTACCAATATTGTCAGGTTGTAGCATAAGTCAAAAAAGGGTGATGCGATTGATCCAAGTTCTTCTTTGTGTGCAAAAGGTACACCGACTAAGGAAGATGGGATTGAGTTTGATAAATAGCAAAAATGAAGGGTTTTAAAAATTGGTACATTGAGTCCTAAAATTTCTTAATTTCTATAGTGCATTAGATTAAAAAAAGAATATATGCTTTGGCAGATTCTGCCAGCTTCTGAACAATGCTGTGTGTATGGTATCTTGGGGAAGGTATTATTCAAAGTGTTCTTCAAAGCTTCCCTGGACTGCGAAATGACTTAGTGCCTAGGTAGTGTTTTTTCCACTGCTGAGTGTGCTGACCATCCAGTATTTTTAAATCTCCTTTTTCATATGCCACTGCCAGGACTTAAAAAACTTTAACGCTTGACCATCAGAGTGCTGTAAAGCCGGAGTAGCTCATAGTGTAATACTCTTTTGGCTAGCACAACATGGGGAAAAACATGGTGCAAATGCTGATTTTCTGTGGCTGTGAGCATATTTCTTTCCCTCTCATTTCTTCAGCTGCCTCATGCTACTATTTTTCTTATTTCTTCTGTGGACTCCTGGGGAGTTATGAGACAGTTGTGGTTCACTTATAGCTTACCACTTAAAGTACGAATTTTCTTCTCCTGGGTTCACTTTTTTGACTCGCGCCCTCTGTCTTTTCTGGCCCTCATTCTCCCTTGTCCTGTTGTTTCTCTCTGCTCTTGCCAGCATTTCTCCCTGCAGGACTAGCATCCTGATGGACCAAATACACAGTACTGCTGCTTATCACTCTAGGTTCTTTATTCTAGTTTTGCTCAGCTGTTGAGAAAGAGAGGCTGAACAGCTGATGAGGGGCTGAAGGAGAGGGAGCTGCTGAGTATGCTCAGCAGTGTTGAAGAAGCTCTCCTAGGTGCTGGCTGTGAGCTAGGCTTTGTGGGGGATAGCTGAGAGTTTCTGGGTTAGTGCAAGATCTCGTTAGTCTGCAGAGGGTTTGTTTTTAGGCTTCTGGAGTTCAAGTTGATCCCATATTTTTAACACTTTTATTTATGCTTGTTCTTCAGAATTCTGCTGATAAACCTCTGGCTTGCAGCTGACTTTGTACTGAACTGTCCTTGAACTTTTATAACTTCCAGTTTCTGTACCAGCTTGCCACCTCTATTGAAAATTAACTTAATAGGCCAAAATAAGTAATTCACTCTCAACACTTCCTTTCCTCTCTTCAGGTTTTCTCTTTAGTCTGTAGGTTTCTGTTCATCACTTGCTCTCTCCTATGTACCACCCTATATTTTTGAAAGGGGGAACCCATCATACATTACATGAAGTTATTCTTCATTAGGATTGCATATTATACTTAATTATATTATAATACATGGGCTAGGGATTTGGTTCTTTTGTTTGGTTGTTGGGGTTTTTTTGTTTTCTTTTGCCAATGGTTTCTGTAGTCACCATTTTGGTCTTGTATTTTCAGGTTCATTAACTAATTTGACATTTGCAGTTGGCATTGCTGTTTATGCTTTTTTGGGTTACTGTGTAAGAGAATGGCGCTACCTTGCCTTGGTATCGAATACTCCAGGTGTCATCTTCCTTCTTCTTTCTTTGTAAGTGGTTCATGTGAATTATAATGATAAGGAAAAATATGCAGCAATTTAACAGTTACTTTTTCTTGTCGTTGTTCAAGGGAGTGGTGGATGACATTTTTCTGTATGGCTTTATGAACCAAGCAAGAGCAAACTTGCATTGTGGAGGAAGAAGTAGTTTTAAATGAAGCAGGTCAAGGTTACTCAGAAGACAAGCTTTTGTTTCTGCATGCTGTTACAGTTGTGGTGGCCAGTGTTGCAAAGAGCAGCTGTGTGCCAGCTGTCCAATAAAACTCAATTACAAATCTGCTTGGGGAAAGGAAGGCCTGCCAGAGGCTGTGAGCTGGAACATCGGCCAGGAACACTGCCTTCTGCCAAGAAAGGGTTTCAGCGCTTGAGAAGTTTTGGAAGTGATCCTAGAGGGATTTTAGAGTTTCTTTTCATGAGACATATGCATGCAAAGGGAAATAAATGAGAGTACTTGGAATTGCCTTTTTAGCATGATATGCTATGTATCTGCTTGCTTTTGAGGTCCCTTGTGTGTGTTCCCAGCACTGTTGTGCTTAGGTGCTCCTATTCAGAATTCCTAAATAGGCATGAGCATAAAAACAATTACAAAATGCATCAGTTAAGGAATTGCAAGTGCTTAACTTTGACTTGGCTGTGTTGATACAAAATATTCTTATAACTTATCAAGTAATATACCTTGTATGCTTCTGACACTAGTGAAAGCTGTAGAAGAAATTCAAGTACTAGTTTAGTAGGTTGTCTACACATTAATACAGGGAATGTCTAGCATACAACACAGAAAAAAACCCTTCTAATTTTTATTTCATTTTTTAAAATTTTAATACTTTTTTAGATAGATCTGATCTTGAAATAAGTAATGTTAAAGAATACACAAAAAACCCCAACCCCCGGCTTCCTGTAGTCAAGGAAAACAAAGCGTTTGGGCTGAGGAAGGAAGTTCTGCATAATGTATTTTCCTTTATGGTATTCTATTTCTGGTGAAGTAGAATTTACTTCTCCCAAATACTAAAAACACTGGGATCCTCTGAAGTAATGAAAAGCTTAGTTTGGTTGTAAGGTGTATATTTGTTAAGAGCACCAGAGAAAATGAAGGTTCGGTTAAAAATATTCCATTATTTGTTTCATGGTTCATATAAAAGTAGCAGGACCCTCTATGGCCTAAAAAACAAAACAAAACAAACAACCCAAAACAAATTGGGAATCATGAACTGAAGTTGTAGTAAGTAAGGATATTCTGATTATACTTGGGAATAAGAGATTTACAACTTAATGTGGGCAGCAATGAGCTGGTACTGGAGCCTGGCAAGTAATTTCCCAGTAAGATTTCTTCCTTTCTTCACTCCAACTTGGAGTCTTTCCATAATAGAGGAGCTTGAAATATCCTTTGTGAAAACAAAATTTTGCCTGGGCTGCTCAGACAGTTAGGATGCGAGATGCTTCCTGAATACCGCTAGTGTAGCATTTCCTAAGAAGTCAGTTCAGCAGAAGTCAAGATTTACATTTAAACTCCTGACTGTGTGCTTTGTGCAGCATCTCCAACAATCCTTCTCTAAGATAACTGTATAATTATCAAGTATATGGAATTTGATAGGCAAAACAATGTAAGTGGAATGATTTCTCAGAATTTTGTATGGATACTTTAAACATTGATTTGTACAGTGGAAAGATTGACTTCAGTGAGTGCTGTGTTAATAGGAATGAGCTTGTTATTGTTGATTTTCTGTTCTTCCTTGTTAGTATGCTCCCAGAATCACCACGATGGTTGTATTCACAAGGGAAAATGGCAGAAGCTGAAGATGTATTGCAGTATATTGCCCTTGGTAATGGAAAAGAGAGATTAAATCTAAAATTAAAACCAAGTGCAGGAACTTTGAGAAAGGATGTATCAGCACCTGGTATCCTAAACTTAGTAAAACACCCCATCCTTCGGTGGCGAACTGTCATACTGATGTACATCTGGTATGTAATAACAAGGTAGTGAGGCTATGACTGAGTCAGGCATAAGGAAGTGATTAGAAGTTTTATCCTTTTAAAAATCTTGTCCTCAAAACTAAATAGAATCTGTGAGTTGGTGGCAGACAATAATAATCTAAAATGATGTGTTGTAAAGTTAATGTTTAATTATTATAGCTGTTGTATTTTATTTTCAGTGTTACTTGGAAACGGCTTCAAAACCCACTGAGAAGTGATCTCATGAGAACATAATATTTACATTGAGTGAAATGAGAAGCTGAAGCAGAAATTACTTGAGAGGATGTAGATTTGAACCAGCGTTAGTAAGAAAAGGACTATGTGGATTAGACAAGAGTAGAGATCTGCAGCAAGAATAAGCATTAATAGCCCAAAAGCACGTTACACAGGTTCAGTGGAGGAAAACTGGAGGCAAATAAAATACAGATTGCATAGATTTATATTAGGTGCTGTCTTGAAAAGCCAGTGTTGTTTTCTGTGGGGGGATGTGTGGGCGTCATTCTTTCCAAGGAAAATGACAATAGGTTTGTTGGGGAAGCCTTTCCAAGGTTTGGAAAAGGTACTTGGTGTTGATCAATGGTTGCAAAGCAATCCTAGGAAAGAAAACTGTATGTGAAACAGTTAAGCATCAGCTTCTTACAGTTATTAGCTTTGCCGAATAAACTAGGGAAAAAAGGCAAGCTAATAGAAAATTCTGAAAGTTGTGCTGTGCGTATGTATGCATGCTTTTTTTTTCTTTCAAGAAGTTGCTTTGCTTAATTAAATAGCAACTGTTCTCTTTGCCGTGTTTCCCTTGTGGGGGGAACTAAGAGCTGTCTTCCTAGCAGGTAACTCAATATAGCTAATCCATAACTAAGCATAATCTCCCTTTTAAATACTTTCTTCATCCTAAAGACAACTTATGTTAGTAATGTGAATTCTGTGGGGTTTTTTTTAGGTATGTCTGCAGCTTTGTGTACTATGGACTAACTTTAAATGCTGGTGAATTAAGAGGAAATCTGTATTTAAATGTGGCTCTTTCTGGTCTTGTAGAAGTTCCAGCATTTCCTCTCTGCATGTTTTTTATTGAGAAATCCTGGTAAGAAAAGCTTATTTCCTCATTTTCTGCAGGTATTTGTTTATAGCTTAGAACAATGTTAACCTTTTTCTGAGTAAGAAACTTCCCTGGTTTTCTAAACAGTGCTGATTTTTTTTGTTATTTCTTTTTTAAATTTAATTTTCTCTGCTTTAGGAGTTTCTGCACTTGATACAGAAACGGGACTCTGATTTTTCTGCCTCTTTTTTTAGTAATGTTCGTCTCTGAGAAGCTCATCTCTTGAGTAATTCAAATGATTCATGTTCTTAAAAAAAGCTTGGTCTTTATGGGAAAAAAAGTGAGTAGGCTAGTTATTTCAGGGTCTGTAGCTTAGGTAGATCTCTTACATATTTTATTCAGAATGACTTATTTTTGTACTGCCTACCAACTGCAGTTGAAAGCAGTTTTCAGCATTGGTCATTTTTACTTAAACTTTTCAAAGAGAACTTTGAAGTGAGAGCCATTCAGGTTTTGTTAAGGTATGAATGATCAATGTCCTTGTTATTTTCATACATTTCAGTGCTATTTGGAGGCCATCCTTTATGTGGGTAGTTACTTCTGAAGGCCAGTCTGGCAACCCAGAGCTATTTAGGGTTTTATGTACCCTTCAATTTGAGTATCTTTGTAATTGGTCTCACTGAGATCAGTGGCAAAAATCCCATTTTCTTCAGTCAGGTGAGGATGTCACCTTTTCAATTTTATGGGGCGGTAAAAATCTGTCATCTTTGTGAAGCTAAAAAGCAAAACAACCAGCCAACCTTCACCTCTAGCCCAAGAAGCCTGAGTCAAGGACATGCATTTAAACCACAAACTGTACAAGTCCTTTTATATGTCCGTCCTTTCCATTGTAATTTGTCAAATTAATTGTAAAATGAAAGCTTTCGGTTTCCTGCAGTAAGGATGCGTGTAGTTTTAGGTGCTTAATGCAAGACAATGTGACAAGCCAGCTGCACTGTTTTCATTCAGTTTTAGTGCATATTATCCTTAAAGTATAGCTTTTTTGTTGCAAAAATATTTAGAAATATTATGTTTGTTACAGATAAGCTGTGGTTCTGCTACTATAGGGCAGTAGTTACAAATAGCTGTGAGAGTTCATGAAGTAACAAGCATTTATACTATTTCTACATGCCTGCAAACTGTTATTGTATCTTTATTTGTGATCCTTTGCAAATAATGATGAAATAAATTGCAATATTGCAGATGTGGAGATGCACTGGTGGTTTTCCATCCATCCCATTGTTGTCTTTTAAAGCAGTACGCAGTAGAAATAGCCTTTGTTTATTTCTGTGTGTATACTGCTAGACAGAAAAGCATACAAAACAGCTTTACTGTGTGTCATGACTGTATATATTTATGCAAAGTTGTGAAAGAGAAACACAGGTTAGGAAGCATTAGAATTGCATTTTCCTGACCAATATAAAATTTATCTTTGTGTGTATGCACTGTAATACCCTTTTGGTGACAGGGTCCACTGCCTTGCCCATATACAGAAGAAAAAAAGTTGGAGCTCTTGTTGCTGAAGTAGATGGGTTCTTCTCAAGGCTACATATTCAGTAACTTGAAAATCCGAACTTTGCTAGAAATCAGAAAACTTTCGTGGGAGGACTTCAGTATACAGAACTAGGAAAATAATGCAAGATTTGAAGCACTTACCAAGTTACAATAGTTTTAGTTGGTGTCTTGCAGACAAATTAAAAATATACTGAAGGACTTTGTTTCTGTCTTTATCTGGATGCTCTTTTGCTTCTAGGTCTGGAAGACGCAAAGCTATGATATGTTTTCTGATATTTGCAGGATTTGCCTGTATATTTACCATGTTTGTACCAACGAATGCAGGTAAGTGTGTAATGCTGCTGAAGTAGATGCTTGTTAATTTAGATAAAAGCTAACAAAACAAATTCATGAGTATTTTGTGACCAAGTATATGAGGGCCTAAAGGCCTATCCATTTATACCTTTTCCTTCTTCTGGGGCTAGTCAGGAAGCCAGGGTCTTGTCTATATTGCTTTTAACTTGTTGAGGGCATAATTTGATCCTGTTAGTTGACCAAGTTTGACTGCAAGCCCTTGGCTCTTTGAAGGTCTGACCAAGCTATTACATTCTGTCTCAAATATTTACACTGCCTTTATTTATCACTATTAAGCAGTTTACCCAAAAATACTGGATTTAATAGCCAGACTGCAGTGCAGTGTAATGTTAGTTTGACTGGATCTTGACGATGTGGGATGCTGAGCTTAATTTTAAATTTGTTTTGGTGGCTTGTAATATTTATAGAAAAAGGAATGGAGGTTTTCCTGCATTAGAAAGTTAATTCATCATTTAAAAAACCCAAACAACTAAAAAGCTTTAAAAAAATAATTTAGTACTTGAAAATTAGAAATGGAAGACTTGCAATATGGAAGCCATGGGGAGAGCAAGAAGCTTGCTGCCTTTCCCAGTCTCATGATGCGCATTGCTGTGCTATGCAGTTGTGAGGACACATCGTGGTAACGTGGAGTATCATCAAGTATATTTCTCAGCTCAAAAGACTGTTTTTTTAACATTGTCAGTGACACATGTTTGGTTCTGTATTTTCACTTTTGATTTCAAGTACAGTTTTTCTTTACTAATGCTTAGGTACTGAAAACTCGTGTCTATATGACACTAACAGAAGTGGCTTCTTGTATGTTTTTTAATACTGCTTCAGTAGATAATCTTTAACCTTAAAAGTATTTTGACTGAGAAGCACAAGTGATATGATTACAAGGTAGCCTTCTGTAGGTTGTGTTTATCCCTAACAGTTATAAATGCTGTCTGGCATCCAATACAAACTGATCTTAGATCTCAGGAAGAAAAACAGATGGAGATGAAAAATGCTGTAATCCTGTTTGCCATGCTTGTGTTAATTCAAGTCCTCGGATGTTTTGCTGCTCCTTTTATTGAGAGTTTTTTTTCCTTTGTTCCAACAAGTTTGCTCTTTGGGCTTCTTTTCATATATTTTAAAACAAAAGAAAAGCAGTAGTAACTAGTCAGATAGGGTAATAATTCCTGAAGAGTTTCTAAATTTCAGGAAATCTGTCTTTTCCAGTTGGCTTAACTTTAACCCCATTAAAATGTCTTACTTTCCACTCTGCTAAGAGTGAAGCTGGTTCTGGGCTCAGAATGGTCTGTGTCAGTTAAGTAGAAAGCAGTTCGGCTCCAAGGATGATGATGATGAGTGAGGATTGTTGCATCTCTAGTCTGACGCTCCTATCAGTAAGGAGAACATTTCTTACATTTGTCTAAGTCTGCATTCTTCTGAATGATAAGATCCTTGATTTTATTACAGGGGATTTAAGATTTTAATGAGAGATTGGGCAC
This sequence comes from Ara ararauna, assembly GCA_028858755.1. NCBI lineage: Eukaryota > Metazoa > Chordata > Aves > Psittaciformes > Psittacidae > Ara > Ara ararauna. The sequence goes on from CM054381.1 coordinate 41,886,507, forward strand.
TTGCCTGTCATGTCTCTAACCTTCGCTTGATTTGAATATCCGATAATTTCCCCTGTGGAATAAACCGAGAACATTTTTGTTACTAAAGATCTGTACTGAGGTTGAGACTAAAAATCTCTTCAATGTTTAAGTAAAAACTGATATATCCCTCAGCTCCCTCTTACCTTATCACTTCGAACTCATCAGTTAGTTTGTGTATCAGATTGGAAGACAGTGAGGGAGAGTGGCAGTGGAGGGGGAATGGAGCTGTAATACTCTTTTTCAAAAGTTGCTGTAAAGCATGAAGACATTGGGTTTTGTGCCTGTGTTATGCTATAGCAAGTAAAGGAGACTTCTAGCCTAGGGGTAACTAGATTTTAACTTTCATTTAGATTTATCTTCTTATGCTGAAGACATATCAACTTTTTGTGACTTTCATTGATACGCTTTTCACTGAAGAAGGAAAGAGCTGAGGCAAAATTGAGTTACTGTCAGGTATTTCCTTTTGTATTGAGCGCGACCCTTTCATGGTGGATATTTTTTCTGAAGTAAATGTAAAGACTTTCTTAGTTTTAGAAGTACTGCTTAAGTTACTTAAAGGAATTTTTACTCATGAAGATGACAGCCAGAGGATGAATCTACATAACAGCACTGCAAATGAGACTAGTAATGATAAAACTCCTTTTCCGTAAGATCTTAAACATCAGCACCTTTGTGACCATTTTTTTCTCTGCAAGAATTGTAAAAAATATGTTCCAAGTCTCTGAGGAAAATGTAATGTCAATGTCTGGGCTCACCCAGGGAAGCTGATGTGCAGAGGCTTAACACTGTGATTCTCATCCCGCAATAATGCCCCATGTGGCCAGCCTTCAGGCTCCCCTGAGGGAGGGAACCTGGAGAAGACTGCATTTTAAATTCCATCTTGAGTTTGAGTGCTAATTTCTCTGTCTAGACAGACTCTTTCTTCTGTTTTGATAATAAGACCAAAACTTCCCAAGTGTACTAGTGCTACACTTCTAATACATAGATATGCAGAGTTCAATTTAAGTATCCCTGGGAGAGAAACAGCAAATTTTAAAACATATTTGAGAATTACAAATCTTATCATCATTTCATCTTTGGTTGATGGAAGAAAGGGATGTCCCAGCTTTCTGACAGCACCCAGCGAGGCTCTGAGGACCAGGTTCACACCTCTCCATCTTGTGATTGTATGCAACATTCTACTGAGCAAAAGGAGAACTTGGATAAAAATGTTATATCTGTTTTGCTTGAAATATAGAAATAACTGCAGAAATGCATCACACTTAAAGACATTAAATAAAGTTTCTGGATTTCAGCTTATGTACAAATGAATTTCTGCTTCAGTCAAGCTAGAATCTGATTTGATCAGATGAACAGAAGGGCAAGAATTAAAAGTCAATTGAGAAGCAATCAGATTTTCCGTTACTTAACATAATTTGATCCAAACCAAAACATGCTGAACTTCGTGCTGAGGAAGAGAACCTGAAATGCAGCTAATCAGAGCATTCATTCTTTCTTATTATTAAAAAATATAAATTAAATTATATATTTTTTTAATTAAAATGGATGATGCAAACACAGCCAAATCAGAATAATGAAAGACAGGTTTCTTTCTGCCTTTAAATGATGCACACTTCAGTTTAGCCAATGTAGCTCTGTCTATTAGTAAACTGGGTTGCATTAACCACTTGTTCTTTCCAACAGCAACAAAGCTGTTGCATTTTAAGTCCCAAAAGGATGTCCTTGGGGAGCCAATAAACTGTTGAGGTGAATCAAGTTTTATGGTTTTAGTCTAATAAATTGGTAAAGGAGGCAATGATGTCTGTTTGTACTTGTCAAAAGATGCTGTTACCTGGTAAGGTATTCTGACTGCAGAATTGGAGGTCTCAGCCCTTCCATTTAGAGCTGTGATAGTTTTATACTTCCCCTGCCAAAATGGGTCCAGTTTTCTTGGTGCTAAATATAATTTTATGTATCTGTTCTGATTCTAGCTCTTAAAATTTTGGGAAGAACTGAAATACTGCTTTTCAACATAGAAAAAAAAAGTGAGAAACCAGACTATTTATGCTTGTTCTGTTCTTCTGTTTGTTTGTTTCCCTGAAAGGTCTGCTCTTCAGTCCCACTTTGTTAGCTTTGTGCGGAAAAATGATGGTCAGTGCTGCTTTCAACATCTTGTATATTTATACATCTGAACTGTACCCAACAGTACTGAGGTAATTACCAGAGCTTCTAGGTAAATGAAGGTACTTTTCATGCATGGTGATACTGACTGCTGGTGTGCTTTAATATTTATCTGTAATGACTTTTACTTGAAATATCAGTATGAGTTCTTTCTGTCATTAAGGCAGCTTGACAGGGCTTGAAAGGGTTTTTTGTATCAGTCACATGTTTTGCACCAATGCAGTTTCTTGGGCTGTTTGTGGCAACTGCCTTTAGCTTTGAATCTGGAATAAAAATAGGAAAAACAACTTCTTATACTGCAATGCTAGGTGCTGTACTTCTCATTTATACTACTGATTTTTGGGGGATAAAATCACAGGATGCAGAACCAAACATAATTATGTGATGGAAGTATATGCTGACTTAAGCAGAAACACAGACTATGCAGTAAGGACTTATTTACATTACATCTGTATACTTATATCTCCCATATGATTGTGCTTGTTTCCCTGCTGAAAAAAGCAAGTGATGATCTGTATCTTTGTTATTTAATTAAGTATTCATAATGTAACTCATTTTAATAGTTTATGTATGACAGTAATTTGCTTTATACCATGTAATTCATGAACAAGTGGGCTAAAACCTAATTTTTCATAGTTCTTATGGACTCCTTGTGAGGTTACTCTCTTTCCTGTTGTCCCAAGATAAACCTGAGATAAGAAAACACAATACCACAGAGTGTTGTTCTTCTCACCCCATCTCGGTTCCACATGATTTTCTGCACTGTGCTTTGTGTTCAGAATTTGAGCCATATTGCACAGGTTGCTCAAAAGCAGCAACTACAAAACTACTGCAGAAGTCGAGTCCTTCTTTAAAGACAGCAGGAAAGTTGAAAGCTGATGCGGAGAAGGAAGGTGTTTCAGATAGTGGGTGTGTCCGGTAGCACTGCAGAAGCAATTAAAGTGGTGATACAAAGCACTTGATTTCAGGACACTGAGGTCTTAATGGGGAAAAGTATGGGGGTGGGATGTGTGTAGATAAAAATGTGGGTGACTTCTTGGATTGGCTTTTTTTCTCTTCTGAGGTTCACATATTGCCATATGTTCTGGAGGCATAAAAGCTAGACTGAATGCAGGTTTTGTGTTTTGCAATCAAACTTGTGAGGGTGGAGGTGGATTGTCTGTTTTCAGATACTGAGCTTGTGGTTCTTGGCACAGATTCAGGTTTAATGTGCAAGTCCCAAACACACTGTGATGGAATTTGGGTGTGGAGGTTTGTTTACATTCTCCCAGTCCAAACTTTTGTACTTTTCTTGAGTGGGCAGTTTTTGACTTTTCCCGTCCTGTCCGCTTTTCTGGAGTTGACAATCAAGAGAAATAAATCTCAAAATATTTTAATATTTTGATAATTTGTAATACTTTAGCTTGTTTCACTGTGTTTGCATACGATGCTGCCTTCCTAAATCTCACTGATGTTCAGTGCCAAGTGTGTGGCAGCTCAAACTGAGCAGGAATTTCAGAGTTGTGTCTGTGCATTTGAAACAAAGTGTTTATGATTAGGAAGATTTTGAAAAAATTAATCGGGCTGTTTCACTTGAGAATCCACGCTCAGATTCTGGCAAAAAAAGTAACTTTGTGTGTTAAATACGGGGCTGCCAGTGGAGAAAATGCGAGAATAAGGACAGCTCAAGAAGTTGCACTTTGTTAGACCACTCGTGTTTAATAATGTGGCAGACTTAATTTAAATCGTATGAGAATTGCTCGCGTGACAACTTATGTGTTTAAAAATGTTTGATATCTCTCTGTTACTGTAATTGCAAGTATGGGAGTTTATGCAAGAAAAGCTGTAACGGCCGAGTGTTTAATTTAAAGCGAACCACCAGCACCATCTGGTGGTCTTTGCAAAGCTTTGTCCTGCTCCTGGCGTGGCTCTGATAGCGGAGCTTGGGCCCGCCGTGTGAGAGACGTGGACCGTTCGTAGCCAGTGGAGACAGGTGGAATGCACTTTATTTTGTTTATTTTTTTTTCATCCAGTTGGATGTTTTGCAGGAAAAGGAAATGTCTCCATTATTACTGCTCCTTATTTAAACCTCCGTACTGCTTTAAACGTGACAGCTGTTAGGCATATATTTTTAAGTTAACTGATACATGCACTAATGATAACTGCACCTCATGTTAGAAACAGGAAGGTGCTGCAAGCTGGAAACTGTGTCCATGTTTTGGGCTTTTTTCCTCTTCGGCGTGTCTTTAAAATACCTTTGGGGGAACAAAAAAGTTTTAAAAGAAAGAAGTTGAAAATACCATTGCGTTTTGGACAGAAGGAAGACTGTCTTTGGGAACAAGGTGTAATCATAGCTCTAATAATGTAGACTTAAGGCCAAACTCATGGTTTGTTTGATTTTTGTTGTTGTTTATTTGGGTTGGGAGGGAGGGGGCTGTTTTTATTGTTTTTTGGGTGTTTTTTTTTTCCCATGCAAAAATGATTGATGACATCCTTGTATGTGATGAGTGAAACTGGAGTGGGGCCACTGGACTGTCTAGGGTAGTTTTGGAAAGCTCATTTGCTTATTTTTACCATGGGGAAACTATTGTGTTTTCACTTAATGTCAGTGGTAGTAGGTAAAGTTTGTGCTCCCTCAAAATACTTGCGCTTTTGATCTCTGGTTGTCTTTACAAGGAACAGCCTGCAATTTTTTTCTGCTGAAATGCCCCTCGAGGAGTGCCACATGGCATGTGTTCTTTGGCAGGCAGCTGCAGCAGGAATAACTCGCTTGAGCAGAGCTGTGATTACCCTGGTTGTAGAGGTATTTTGGCTGGCATTAGCTCAGCAGGGTGCTCCATGGGATTGGAGTATTGTGTGCAGTTCTGGTGTCCTCAACATAAAAAGGACATAGAACTGTTGGAAAAAGTCCAGAGGAGGGCCATGAGGATGATCAGGGGACTGGAGCACCTCCTGTATGAAGATAGGATGAGAAAGTTGGGGCTGCTCAGCCTGGAGAAGAGAAGGCTGTGTGGAGACCTCATAGCAGCCTTCCGGTATCTGAAGGGGGGCTGTAGGGATGCTGGGGAGGAACTCTTCATGAGGGACTGTAGTGATAGGACCAAGGGGTAATGGGTTCAAACTTAAACAGGGGAAGTTTAGATTGGATATGAGGAAGAAATTCTTGACTGTAAGGGTGGTGAGGCACTGGAATGGGTTGCCCAGGGAAGTTGCGAATGCTCCATCGCTGGCGGTGTTCAAGGCTGGGTTGGACATAGCCTTGGGTTGCATGGTTTAGTGGGAGGTGCCCCTGCCCCGGCATGGAGGTTGGAACTAGGTGATCTTCAGGTCCTTTCCAACCCTAACTATTCTATGATTCTATGATTGTAGGAGCACATGCAGTCAGTCAGATTTAGGAGGTGCTCTAGTGAGAGTGATGAAACCAGGGCATTAAGGTAAGACAGGTGGTGGGTGGTCAAATGTTGGCAGTGCAGCATCTGAAGAATATTTGCTAGTAGTTCTTGGGCAATAATATATTTTTCATTTAGATACCATGACATTCTTCTCCTTAACCCAAATTGTGGAATTTTCCATCTCTGCATATGGTCAGGCTTAGGGTCTGTGGGAAGGATGCTTCTAAGCGAATGGTTCACACGCAGACTTGTGTGTCATCTGTTCAGGGATTTTGTTGACAAGGAAAGATGCTTGACCTTGTCTTTTGGGGTTTGGGTTAATGTTGCCTTAATGTGAGGAAGTGTGGGTTGTGAATTCTGTTTTCCCAAGACGACCTGTTAAGCAAGAAGATGGCTTTGTCTGTTTATTTTTATAGCAAAGTCACTCAAAGTTCCTCATTGTCATCCGCTTCCTTTAACCTGTGCAAAGGGCCATTAGGAAGAGATGTGCAGGTGGGTGGTTTTGGTATACTAGTGACCCATGTCACCTCTCTGCTTGTCATCTTTAATCCTGTTACTGTCTTCCTGTCTTTGGGGGAGGAAAAGGAAATGGGGTGAGCCAAAGCAGCTCAGCTCAGTGGTGTGACTGAGGATGATGATGATGAATGAGAGGAAGCAACTGAGACATGTAGGGAGAGCAACAGCCACTGTGAGCGGGTTCTTGCTGTCTCAGTGATGACTGGTGCCAATGTCAGTCTCTGAAGGGGCTCTTAAATACCATATGTAGGAGTGATACAGAGATTGAAGATTTTTCTGTATTTATCAGCAAATTTTTATTTATTTATTTATTTAACTTTCTTTGAAGAGGATCTTTGAAGAGGTTCCTGCTGTTCCAACCTATGCTTTGATTATCACAGTGTAGATGGGATTGTTTTAAACTTGGCTGAAAATTGAAGGGAGCACAGAATTCAGCATCCCCTCTAGTGACACATCTGGCCAGGTGTTTGCAAGCTTCACACTGGCAATTAATTAGCTTCTCTTTGGAGGTAAGCACTGCTGTTTCGTCTGTGCAACCTGAGGCGGCAGAAGAGAGGCTGCTACTGACAGCCTGAGCTAGAGGTAGCATTCAGGATCTTCTGCCTGAAGATCCTGCCAGATTTTGAAATCATGCCCCATCCAGCACAGGGATGTCCAGTTAAATTGCCCCGTATGGCAGGTTGAAAATCTCTCTCTTTGTTCAAACTTTTGTGAAGGACTGCACATCAGGGTGGCTTTGTGAGGGTTTGAAAGGATGTGACTCACCTTGCTAGCAGATACTCTTAGAAAATCTTCAGCGTAACTGATGAAGGCCTTTGAAAACCTTTTTTTTAATAAAGGCTATTGATAACTTAAAAACTAAAGTGTAAGTTGGTTCTGGCAGTGCCACCACATGTTCGTACATGATTCAGTTGTGTTTTCTAAAACTACAAGTCTTTCATTCTTTGTTTGAAACAGAAATGCTGGCTTGGGTGTCTGTTCCATGTCTTGCAGATTTGGAGGCATTTTGGCTCCATTTGTGCCATCCCTGGTAAGATTATTTTTTACTTATAATGTAACTCAGATTTGTTAAACTGTCTCAAAAGCACTTTACTGAATCTTTTTTCTTGAAAAAGATTTGTTTTATGAAAAATTAAATAACATTCACTCAATTTCAAGAATTAATGAACAAGATGTTTAGAAATACCTTGAATTCTATCCTTTTTGGAAATTAGATAATGTTCTGTGTTTAATATTTCATCTGTTAGTGAAACGATTGTCATAATACATTCAATACTGCTAAAGCTCATTCAGTGTCTGAGTTTTTTTAGTAAACAAAATTTTGGTAAGGGGCTGTTTCTGTGAAATGACATTTATTGGGGTTTTTTGTTCTACCAGTGTGTGAATAATTGCACAGGTTGCTGGAGTGAAAAGTTGTAGTCTTCTGGTTTTGACTGGAACTCATATGGATCATATATTTTAAGAGAAGGAAATAATGGTGCCTTTTTAGTATGATTTTTTATTTTTAGAAATCTTTTAGTCGTTCTGTACCGTTTGTGGTGTTTGGAATCACTGGACTGTCAGCAGGATTCCTGACTCTCCTTCTGCCAGAAACGCTGAATAAGCCAATTGCTGAAAGCATTGAAGATCTCCAGAGCCCCAAATACGAAGTGCTTAAAAGTAAAGAGGTAGAGTAATTTTTCTTTTTTTAACTGTAGCTTTAGATTATTTCCCCCTCTATCTTATGTGAGCCTAGTACGATCTATACGTAAGCCTAGTATGATCTATATGTGATCTATTACGTGAGTCTATATGATCTACTGCATATTGGCTAGATTATGCGTGAATGAATGTGTACATGAAGTTTTGTAAAGTTGTTTCTCTTGCATTCAGTGGAGATTAAATTTATTCTTTATTTGGCTCATAAAGATGAAAAGGCTGACACCTGTCACCTGTATGTATTAAATTATATGTAAATTCATGCTATTTTGTTTCCTTAAAGGAAAAAAAATTGTAGAAAGGCAGTCTGAAAGTCAGGAACAATATTTTTGGCAACATTCCTGGTTTTACAGTAAAACCACTAGGCATATTTTTCATATATTGGATTGTGCCTGTTTTGTAGTGGAACATAATCTATATACCTGAGGAAGTGTTTTATCCTTCATTATTCTCCTGGGTTAGACTCATTAAAAGTGTTTTCCTGTTACTGATATGCACTAAATAAAACTTAGGCAGTGGGAAATGAAAGTTTTCTTTGTTTCAGCCAGTAATAGAATAGAAAATGTGAAGCACACCCCCTAAGTTTGGGAATGGCTTCCCAGAATAATTAGTTTTAAAAGAAGTGGACGGAGAGGGAAATTCCCAAAAGAAAGGAATTGTTTGCTTAGAACTAAGTAGGCTTAGTGTAGATACCTTTCTTATGTTTTTCCTTTATATGCTAACTTAATTGTCTGGTAATTATTGTACTTAATCATTTTAGTCATACTACAGACGCTCTTATGCTTGCTTTCTTAGTAATCTGCGTTCAGTTGGAATGGTAAAAAAATTGAGCTTTTAACTTCTCAGTTTTTTAAAAAGATTTCTCATTTTTATATGTAATATTAACCTATAAAATAGGACAAGAGAAATCAGACATGCAAACTGTTTTTCAATAATTATTTTTCTTCTGACAGGCAGTGTTAGAAGAAAACACTTAAGTTTCAGAAGGCTTGTCTGTGATGAAAAATGCAGCTTCCATTGAGAAGATGCTCTAACGGTTGAAGAGCAGATTCTTGCCCTATGTATCTGACAGGAAATGTTGAAGCACTCGTGTATAATGCTGTTTGTAGCATGTTAAGCAGTTTTATGTGGAGGCAAATTGAGAAGATGGAAGAAGTTGATCAAAGCTTGTGAGAAAAGAGATGACAAATTGGTGCATTACTGACTTGGCATGCTGTAGATGTTTGGACTTCTTTACAGCTCCTTAAAATGAAGTATTAATTTATTTTACAAAATGCAATTGCTTGCTTCAGATGAAGCGATAATGTTGTAATTGAAGTTATGTGTATAATTTAAAATTTAGATGGCCTTATATATACAGGCAAGCTGTGATGGTGAAAAGTAACAGCATCCTGTATATACTAATTTTCTCTCCAGCATTTTTCTTTCCTCTCTAAATTACAGTATACCTCACAATGTGAAGAGACCAAAGATTTCTATAGGTTATTTGCCTTAGTGTATCTAGCATAAGAAACCTGAATAGGAGTTCTGAAAGGAGTATAAACAGATTTCATTGTGGGAGTAAATAATTTTTTCATACAGTTGTACATGAAAAGATATGTAAAGTTAAAAATAATACTATATTGGGAAAATTATGTCAGGCCTATAAGAGGGACATTTAAAGGAGAGAATGGGTAACTTTTTAGACAAAGGTTATTTAATTCAAGTGGTAAATGTGGGATAAGAAATTACTGAACAAGTCATACATTGTATAATATATGTAATAATATGTAATCCAATACATTTTACAGATGAGTTGGAAATTGTTCCTGCAAGAGGGGGGGGGGTGTGTTTGGTTAACAGTTAATACATTTATGTTGAAATAGATGCATCACATGTTATAATTTTCTGACAGCCAACACACTTCTTTTATTAAAAAAGAAAATTATGTAACATGGGTACTATGAGTGCTACTTTTTCCAGGATGTTTACCCAGACTTTTTTTGAAGACTACTTGTATTATTTTGATTTTGGCTCCCTATCTGATGTGTGTGATAGGAAAAGGTTAATTAAAGTCCTCTGTATTTTCAGCAAGTTCCATAGTTAAGTAATAGTTCTGCAAATGAACACGCACCCATGCAAGTGTATGTGCACTTATGCATACATGTATGCACAAATAAGCAGGCTGCTCTGCCGAGATGTCTCAAAGAAATCTGTGCTGTGTCTATGCATGCTGTGCAAACAGCCTGATACGTCCTTAGAGGCGAAAATCAATTGGCAATCAGAACAACATTCAGATAATGCTGATGTATAGGAGGATTGCATGTACATTTATTTAACCTCTGGGGCTGAAGCTTGATGACAAACAACTTACAGAATATGCTGCAAACCCTTATCTTCTGCTCATTTATTTATTCATCATTTTTGTAATTTTTCACTTTCATGAGGATTATAATTAAGTCTGTGAATTTCCTTTTTCTGAATATTAATGCCTTCCATTGCATGAATATTTATAATCATAGTAACTGATTGTACCTCTTCAGAGGATAATTGGGTCAGCAGGGATATGGTAAAGAGCAAGTTTTGTTATTGTTGACTTCAAATTTTATTGCAAGAAATAAAATTTAATAAGAAATAGAATGCTATAAAGTTGTACTCCCAAAGCAGAGATAAGACTGGAATGGGAGGATGGTAAAGGTACCATTATATGGTGGGAGTTTGTTTACCTTCTGCCACGTGTTATCAGACCGTATCATGACATCTCCCCTCTGCATTTTATTTGATGTCATGTGAAAAAAGGGTGACAAAGATCATTTACATTTTGAACATCTTTATTTCTGCTTTATTTGACCTGGAATTTTGCCTATGGTGACTTGTGTGAATTTTGTGGATTGATAACCAGAAAACTGCCCCTGAAAAGAAGTTAATGATCTTTTCATCAACTCTGGCATTACTCATGGTACCTGCAGCAATTTTTGAGTGTAGGCTAGTGTGGAAGCTGGTTTGGTGCTTTGTCTCCAAGATCAAAAAAAGGATATGGATAGAAACTTTGACTTCTGTTTTTGCTTCTTTCCAATTCAACACCTTGTTTGACTTCTAAGTTAAGATATCCTTGCTGCATTTTGCTATTGCTGGCTAAAAAGATGCAGTTTAGAAAAAATAAAAAGTTTGGGTTTTTTTTTTCCCAGTTACATGTTTAGAAAAAAGGAAACTACTTGCAGCTATATTTGAATTTTTTTCAGTTGGACTAATGTGATCAGTGCATTAGATCTTACAAGGTCCTAAAGTTAAAAAACCAACCATGTCATTCATTACTGTTATATGTCACAGCAAATCAGAAAAGGCAGCAATTTTTTTTTCCAAATAATAGCTTTTTGGAGTAGGTATCTTAAAACTTTTAACTTTGTAGAGTTAGAAGTTCTTCACTTAGAGCAACTCTTTTTCCTATTATTTTTTAATGGAGACAAAGCAGTTTTGGGGAGGGATGTCCTAATAAATTCTTGACTCAATGTGGAACTGTTACCTATTGCTTTCCATTTCTCTGTGAAAAGAATAAAAGCAGCTGAGTTAATTTAAGTGGTTTAATTATACATATTAGGTCGCAATCACCATGCTTAAGTACCACTTCTAGCTCTTTCCCTGTGCTTTATTTGTGTGTGGAAACTTGATTATAATTTTGCATCTGTACTGTTCATCTGTTTGTGTTAGAACAATGTCTTCAGTGCTTAAGCACATAGTTGTGAAATTGCCTTTTTCTTTGTCTGTTTTTAAATTGATTTGAAGATTTTTTACTTCAGCATTTGAGATAATCCTGCTGCTTTCTGGCTTTTATGTTTCAGCTGCAAATTTCAAGGTTTAAAAAAAAAAAGGGAAGATTAAGAGTTGGCTGATCTGCGCTGTTCTTAAATGCATATGTGATGCAGGTTGTGGAGAAGGGAAGTTTGAACTAATTTAAGGGTTTTTTTTCAGTCTTTTCTGTGTTTCACTTTTAATCTTACTGTATTCTTCCTGAAGGAGTGCTGGTTTTTTTTTGTCTTAGGTGCTTAGAGTGCTGAGCAGAGGCAAAGCTTGAACATTCATTTATGCCACCTACATTTTAATGCCATTTTCCTGTTATTATACAATATTTTTCCTTTAATTCTTGGGTAGGTTTGCTTAAGCCCCAGTTTTTCCCTTATTAGAGGAAGAATATAGATTTTAAATATTCAAAAATATTTTTCCATTGTTGCTGCAGTTCATGCTATCTTTTGTATTTCATTTCACATTTTGTGGTTCCACAGCCCTCCCAGTGACCCACTCAGCACAGAGAATCAATGGGAGATCAGCTGGATATACATTTTACTGGCTGGCAAATAACCTCTGCTTTATTTTGTCATCAGCCAGCAATATGCACCCACACACTGTATTAAAAAGCAGGTCAGGTTTAAAGGCAGGGCTTGAGTTCCTTTTCCTGGAAAGTAAACTTTGCCCAATATTCATGATAAGCTCATCTCAGATCTTTTTCATTACCCCATTTGCTGTTTCATCAAAGCTGTTTCCTCCATTGTTGGAGCACTGTATGTTATTGCTTGAAGTGAAGTTTAGGGATTCATTTTTAGATTTTATCGTTTTTAATGTGAGCAGAGTGAAGTACAAATAATCATTTGCTTTGTTGACTAATACTCTTGCAGCTAAGCAGCTGAGAAAGGAGGAGGTGAACTTTTCACACTACAATCTGTAACCAGCTGGTTCTGCCATTTAATTTTTAGTTTGCTTGAGGCAAATAACTGTATCATGTATTACAGCGTGCAAGAGATCTAATTTTTTTCCTTGCAGTGAGTTATCAGCAGTTCATTGGGAAGGTCATCTTTTTCCTGTCACTTGCTACAGGAGACGTAAAATTTCCCAGAGATGACTTCTGAGAAATGCAATCTTTCCATTAGAGTTAAATTTGTGAAAATAGTGGACAGATGTACAGCTATAGGCAAACTATATGCAAATCTGGGATGATTTTTTTTATCATAGCACAATTTCTTTATACCAAGACTTCTGAACCTGTGAAGAAAGGTTTGGGCTGTAAGGTGCAGTGGGAGCGCTGTCTGTGCTCACCTGAGCAGAGTGGTAGACCAGAGTGGCTGGAGATGTTCGTGAGGGAAAGGGAACGTGGCTGAAGAGTAGCAGAGATTTGGGAATCAAACTGTTCCCAACTCCTGCATACTTGTGACGTGATCCTGAATTATGCCAGCCTCATTTTAACTTGGTATTCTAGTACTTCCTATACTAGATGCACTCCTGTTCCTCTGATTAGTCTCCTGGTTTAGGAAACAAGCTAGGATTGGGAAGAATAAACCAGAAAACAAACATGGTGCAGCAGTTTTGACAGCTTATGTAAACACAGTACAGCTCTGCCTGGATTGGTTTGACGGTGTGGTTTCCTACAGTGGTCCAAAGATATTTGAAGCTGTGCAGGCTGATGGCTTTCACTGAAGGAAGGAGTGTGTGAAACAGTGCTTTAGTGACATCTTCCCAGGTAATAGCAACCTAATCATGGTAATGGCAGGTAAGGCTGAATAGACTGGCCAGCTCTGACTTTTTCAATAGCTTCAGTCACTTGTGCTGAAAATTTTTATATTAGGCTTTTGTCAGCCAGGTAGCAGTACTGCCAACATTCTGTTGACTCTATTTAAGTGTCCTTGTCATGAAAGGCTCCAGGAAAACACTGGTCATTGCATGTTAACTCTTTTTCAGAGATATTATTCATCTGCAAATTTGTTTTCCACAGCCTCACTTCCATAATTTTCTGCCTTCCACTGCACTTTTTTCCCTGCTATCCCATCCACAGTGATTCAGGGCAAGGTTGAATCCTCATCTCTGTGTACCAGCGTGCAAAGAAAAAGAAAGAGGCTGCAGTATATTGCTGGCACACCTAAGGGAACTAGAATCTCTACATGAAATGGAGTTACTCCAGATGTGTCCAGGTTGAAAGAAATTGCTATTTCTTTTCACCATCCCATATCTCATGGTTGATCAGTTTTATAATTGTTGGTGTCAGTATTCAGTGACAGCTGGCTCTGAACGCTGCTGCAGGAAAGCCTAGCAGCAGCAATGTTACACTCTGCTCCCTCCACTAGTTTCTGTTGCAGCTCTGGAGGTATTTAATCTGTTTTGAATACAAATGCCTGATCCTTTTTTAAGGCCTTCTGCTCTGTTGATTTCAAGAATATAATATGACAGTTCAGGAGTCCATCATTGCATTATGTTTGTTTCCCTTTATTGTTTCAGATTGGCTGCCTTTTGGTTCCACTGGAGACACTAATGATAGGAATGACAGCAAATAGGGATGCTTGACTTAAAGATAACACCCTGCAGTTTAATGCTGTGTTTTATATTGTCTCTTTTTTTCCTGTTTTGAGAATGTTCCAGTTATTTCTCTGAATGGACACTATTCCAGAGTGTCTCGTTTTCATATCTGTGTGCCTTGAAATGAGTGAGCAAATGGCTCAAAGTGCTTGTGTAATGAAACTCCCTCACCATGAGCTCAGTTTTACTTGTGTTAAGACCTGCTGATAAACCAGTAGCATGGCCTCTGTGGGGAGTCAGAGTGGCTACTCTGACTTGCAGGAGAGTGTCTGAGAGAATTATTGCCCAACCTTCCTTTTAACAGGAGGGGGGCTCTTTAGTGTTGAGTTCCTAAGCTGCTTTGATGGGATTTGAGGGATGTTTTCAATGCTGAGATTTCTGACTGATTAACCCGTGGGTATAGTGACCCAGATGGTTGGGGTCAGAGCTGGAAATCAGCTCCACCTCCTGCCCCCCTTGCTATGCTCTCACTCCCCAGAGTACTGGGCTGGGGTCAGCTGTCAGCCAGGCTGGCCTGATCATTCCTCTTTCATCATTGCTTGTCTGCTCTGCTGCACCAAATTTCCAAGCTTTCCTGGGGACTGAGCTTTTACAGAACAATTTCTTGGTATTTAGCTCCAGAGAAAGTTCCTTCTGCTGTGGTCTGTGGAGTTTGTCCCAGCTATTGCAGCATCCTTTGGGTGTAGAAATGGAAATACGCTTGCTGGAGCAATGTGTGCTTGTGCACTGCACTGTGCTGCCTCAGGGGCCTTCTGGGTACAAGCAGTTGCAGGACAAGTTCAATAAAAATCTTGTAACCAGCAGCTTCTTTCTCTGAACAGTTGGCTGCTTGAGGGGGTGATCACTTCTCCTCAACTGGAGGGAACTTTTTACATTTGACTTGGGCATTCATAAAAACAAACAGACCCAAAACCAGCGCAGGTGAAAATGAATTCTTAACATGAAAAAGCGAGGAAGAACTTTGACTTGTGCAGCAGTTAGTCACCTCTGTTGAAGAATATCACAGAAAAGTAAAATTGGCAGCAGGAGGGCTCGAGCACTCATGATCGTAAATAGCTATGGATCTGATTTGACTGTTTATTATCTTTAATCCTAGTGGTCTACCAGGAAGGAGGGAAAATAATTACTAATGACAGATTTTAGTTAAAGTTAATTTATTGGTGGTGGAACTAATTGTGTGTTCCAGGTGTTCATCAGTTTAGCAAGACAACATTTAACTATCAGATGTTCTAATTACAATGTGGTTAATTAAACATGATTAAACTGTTGGGTTTACAGACATGCAACTAATTATACATAATTACACTTCTAGTGGGTTTGTGGTATGCATCATGCAAGATATGTCCTTTTTAAAAGTTGCTTTTTGTAAGACACTACTATATCTTTATATGTTAATATATAGGTATTGATAGTTTGCTGTGTTTTTAAGCTAGAAATATACTGTGAAAAAGTAGTGAGATACTGAATTAACAGATCAGTTAAGAACTATAAAAATGTGGGAGGTGGAAAGGAGGAGGACCTGCTCAGAATTTGCAACTGAACGTGTAAGTCTTGTATGAATTAATAAAAGCTGGTATTTCTTTACTATTTAAATTCTCCTGCTATTAAAGCAGAAGTAAAGTCTTTTGATACAATGAGATCAGTGTTCACTGGTTTCTCCAGGTTGCTTTTTAGCATCTGCTTCAGAGAGATTTGATGAGAGAATGGGGTGTTTACTGGTAGACTGAAAGTCTCTGAGATGGGTTTCTGGGGCTCTCCTGGGAGTCCTGGCTCTTGTGGTGGGTTTGCTGGAGATGGGAGATGGCCCCAATGTAGTAAGGACGTGGAGCTGTTAGAGTGAGTCCAGAGCAGGGCCACAGAGATGACCAGAGTGCTTGAGCACCTCTTCTATGAAGACAGGTTGAGAGAGCTGGGGTTGTTCAGCCAGGAGAAGAGAAGGCTCCAGGGAGATCTTCGAACAGCCTTCCAGTGCCCAAGGGGATGTACAATATATCTGGAGAGGGACCTTTTATAAGGGCATGTAGTGACAGGACAAGGGGGAATGGCTTTGAACTGAAAGAGAGTAGATTTAGATTAGATATTAGGAAGTAATTCTTTACTGTGAGGGTGGTGAGGCCCTGGCAGAGGTTGCCCAGAAAAGCTGTGGCTGCCCCATCCCTGGCAGTGTTCAAGGCCAGGTTGGATGGGGCTTTGAGCAACCTGGTCAAGCGGAAGGTGTCCTTGCATGTGGGCCGGGATTGGAACTATGTGATCTTTAAGATCCCTGCCAACCCAAACCACTCTGTGAAGTGTGTGCAAAGCAGACTCGTGGGCAGAGCATGTGGAGAGATCTCATCCTGCTGACATCTCTCCCGGATCAGTGCACGCACCAATGTCGTACTTGAAGCCTGCTCTAAAACGAACCGAATCTCCGAATTCAGTAACTGCGGTGTGTGAATTTCAGCACGTCTCGAAGCTCCCCTCAGCCCGCTGGCTCGTGCCTGCCCCCCGCCGACTGGCGCCTGCAGGCGGAGGTTGAGAGGATGAGGGGTACGCGGCCGGGGACCGCGGCCCATGGCCGCCTGCCCGCAAGATGGCGCTGCGGGGCACGGGTCGGAGCAGCCTCAGAGGAGGCGTACAGCGAGGATAAGGGCGGTTGATCAAGCGCTCTGTCCCGGCGGTGGCCTCCAGCCGCTCTCCCTTGCTAAAGTGTTCTGCTCTTCGTTGTCCCAGGGGAGTATAGACGCTTGTGCCTTCTTCAAGCTTAAAAAGTTACGACGTGGATTAAGTCTTTGGTGCTTTGGGTTTGGTTTTGCTGTCAGTTATTGTCCTTTCAATTAGCGCCTCATAGCTTTGTCATGTACGAGGTCTCTGTAGAAGTCTTTTATTTTAGGTTTAATTCCTGTCGTGATGGACACATGTCTCACTTAATTATGAAGAGTGCTTTTGTTAGGAAAGATGTGCACTGTGCTTGTAATAGAGGTTATTTTAATCTTTAGTTGTTATTAAGATTCTCTTTAATTTGAACCGTGGAGAAAGGGGCACCAAGGAAAATGGATGTTAGTGCTTGAAGGGGTTGTGATGGCTTAACATAGGAGATGTGAAGCGCTTGCCTCTCCTGGAGCGTTGGTTACTCCAATGGCTGTGTCCCTGGCACAGGGGGGAGCCATGGAGGCCGGTGTGAGCGTATCTGGGCTCTGAGCTGGCATCCCCTCCCCAAGCACCACTGCTCACCTTTGCTTAGGACCTAGTCTAACGATGGGTGAAGTCAATTTTGCAGGATTTCCCATACCATTGTCTATATAATAAATACAGTTGTCTTATTTCTGTGCTCTAGAACAGAAAACATTCATGCAATCTATAGATGAGTATTACGGAGACAACTGCATCAAGGTTGCTTTCTAATTTGGCATGACCAAGTGGTCTGTGTATTAGAGAAAGGAAATATTTCCTGTTTAAACATCTTTATTTGCAGTGATAATGTACACACTGTTGACCATCAGTTATGTCCTAATGAATTTGCTTATCACTGTCTGTATGGATTTGCAGAGCACAGAGTTTTTTTGGTAAACTTTGAGTTTATTATTGCACGAACACTGAGCATTCATGGGAATGTAGTGCTTGCTTTTCAGTGCCTGTGTTTTGCGTGTGTCACTGGTACCCAGATGAATATAGAATCATAGAATCATAGAATAGTTAGGGTTGGAAAGGACCTTAAGATCATCTAGTTCCAACTGTATGCTGAGTCCTTCTTCACTTTACACATGATTTTGCAGCCATGCAATTGGAAATCCTCAGTGGTGTCAGGCAACAATTGGAAATCCACAGGAATATCGAGCGACTCAAGAAATCATGTCCTTTCATCCATAGGCATCAGTGAGTTAGCCTAATCATTAGTAATAAAATCAGGTGAATGTCAATAAGCACTTCTAAGTAACTGGGTGCTCTTTTATTTCAAGTCTTGTTCTCTCTTTTTATGTGCACAAGTATATACCAAAAAGTAAGAACAGCTCCTTCTCTAACTGGAATTTATCTCTGTGCAAACATCTAGTGCCAGTAGGATATACTGTAAATACTAAAACTGCAATGGATTTATGACTGTTCTGGGTTTTCCTAAACCAGGAGAGCACTGTGTGAAATGAACTTGCCTTAATTTTCATGTCCTGTATTGAAATGGAATTTTGTATTGAATTTTCCTATCTTGCTCAAGACAATCATCTGGGCTGTCAAATATAGCATTGAGGACCAGTGTGGCTGTGCCAGGTGAGTGTCCAGCCTGGTAAGGCCTCTCATTTGAGGTGAAAAGACCTTTCCTCCCATGTTGCAGATAATACAGAGATGGCCTTTGGGTAGAGCAGCTTTGCTCTTGCCCCCAGGCCTTGTTGGGCTCATGTCCATTTCCCTTCCAGCTGCTAGAAAAATGATTTTTGTTTAACTGACTTATTCCAGGGACAGTTAGTTGCTCAAAGAAACTAATGATATATGTGGAAATGGCTGGGAGATTAAAGTGTCAGGATGGGTACTATGCCAGCCCTCAATCAGTACTGTTATGGGGGGAAATGGAAAAATTGGGAGAGGATGGTTAGTGCTCCTCTTGCACCTCTATATTATTGTTGACAAAAAACCTTAAACAAAAAACCAGCCCAGCCCTGGGGACAGCCACGTACTCAGATTTTCCTGCAGCCTGTTCCTAAATGTCTGTTTGTCTCTTCAGGCTGGCAAGCCACCCTGTGATGAGCTCTGCTTAGGGCCAGCAGGCTTTGTCAGCCTGGACACAGGAATAGTGTTTGGGTAGCTGCCTGTGACACCTGCAGGGTCTGTGTTGATGCCCATAGGAGCGCACTGAGCACGAAGCACAGGGACTTCTCTGGTGCCTGCTGATGTACTCTTGAATCAATACCTTGTTCATCAGGGCTCCTGGTAGCCCCATGTGTGTTGCTGTGCCGTGAAGGTCTGGAGGTGGCATTAAAAAGTTTATTATTATTATTAATAATAATAATTTTGTCTTTTCATGAGCAACAAATTACAATGAAATAAAAGAGGCTGAAAATAAAATTTTATACTGTGCCTTTTAGGCAGTTCTATACTTGTCTCTGACAAGAAGGCTAAAAGAGCAAAATAAATATTGATTAAGTGTCTGGTCTTTACTTAAATGCTCTTGAAAGTTAATCAATCCACTTGTGCCTAAATGTTGTTAGCTTTTCAGTTCAGAGGGGCTGGGGGAAAATTCACCTTGCTTTTCTGGCTTAAAGAGGATGGCAGAGCTGGAATCAAACTGTAATGAGCTTGTTTGCCTATGCCTTGATGAGATTAAGATAGGATGGTGTACTGTCCCTCAGATCATGATTTCTGTATATTTAATTGCCATTGCAGCTTGTGAACAGCCCATTACCTAGTGTATTTTTGTTTCAGGAGGCTAATGCTGAGTGGTGATAGTCTCTTCATCTTGTACTTGTTATATAAAAACTTAAGGTAATTTGAGTTTGGGGAAAAACAACAACAAAAAGGCAGAAAGGTGGGTTTTCTCTTTGTGGCTATTAATAGGTCTGTATACTTCGGATGCTTTGTTGACGAGTATTAAAATGCATAGACTTTTAATGGAACTGCAAGGGAAAACAATGAGTCCCTACGACTTACCCTAACTGTAACTTCGTTCTCAAAAAATGAGAAGGGATGTAAATGTTCTTCTGACCTCCAGGCCACCCCTGGTGCTGTAGCCCGCCTCTGACCACATCAGAGCAGCACTAAGCAGGGAGAAGAAAGGTGGCCTCTTGGCTTTGGGACAGCTGTGTAAAGATTTGGCTAGCTTTGAAAAAGAGCATGATGGTTTCTGCTTCTCTGTCAATAACACGGATGAGGGCTCCATCTCTGGTGGGCTGTCAGTCTGGATGTGAGCCACAACCTTTACATTACCACACCGAGATGTTTTCATTTAGGTAATTTACTAGCTGTTGATGTCAGCAACATGAAGATATTTTCCATTTTTGTTAATATGCATATATTGGTGTATGTTCTCATTTGGAGGGTTTTTCTGTGCTGCAAGTGCCACAGACAAACATGCTACCCCAGATAGCCACACTTTTCTGCATGAGTTTTAAAAATCTATCCAGGGAGACTGTTTATCCGGTCTGGAATAAATCACCTGGTCTAGGTAGAGGGGACCTTCCTGTCTTTCTTCTGTTTCCTCTGGGCTGCTGGACCTGTCTGATCAGCCTGGCTATGCCAACAGCTATGCCTCACCTCTGCTCCATAGGGAGCATAGCTGCTTGCCTTCACTGGTGGGCAGCAGTTATTTGGGCTTATAATTAATAAATCTCCCTGGCAGTTTTGGTCTCTGCTTCCCACTATACCATAATTGCATTATATGCAAAGACTGTGATGGGATGGGGTTAAAAAAAGGGAAGCCTCAAAATGTGGCTTTTGAAAAGACTCCTGTTGACACAGGCTTGAGCTTTGAGCTTTGTCTTGCTGCTTTCAGAATGGAATTCCTGCTTTTGCTTCACCCTGGTTTCCTCCCTGTTCCTGGCTTGTGGTTTTGCCTGATTAATGACATGCAGTGACGATCACTTGCATGTGCCTTTTTGTGTGACAGCTGGATTAGTGTTTTTGATCTTGCTCATTGGCAGTGTGCAATCCCTTTTCCTCCACCTCTTCCAGGAAAGGTGCCTTCTTGTTTTTGCAAGCTTTGGTGGTGAAATGAGGATGCTGGTGCTTGCTGCTGTCTTGTGGGCAAGATCTTTGCCTTCAGGTTTCTGGGACCAGCTTAAGAGGTGGCGCAAACACAAGGTTCTGCTTGCCCAAATCCTGTTAAAACAGTTGGGGGGAAAGAAAGAAAAAAAAAGGTACAATAAACCACATGAAAACCTTGAAGAAGGTGCAGTGAAGCCACTTAATGACTGAGGAAAGGGCTGAGTAAAAGATGAAAGAAAATGACTTGAAAACACAAAGTAAATTACCGTAAACAGGTGTTTATGCACAGGCAGGTTTGTGAAGCCTTGCTCTCTGCAAGTTAATGAACAAAACTTTGAGACAGTTTTTATTCAGATGTGATTATTGCCAGATTTGTCCATGCAGAGAAAGGAGAGATGATAAAAAAAAATAAAGGCCACTGACTATAGCAGGGGGTGAAGGTGAGCAGAAGTGGGTGTGTGTGACAGTTCAGCCTCATCCTCTTCTGCGCTGAGCCAGAGGGTAGTTTTGCTCTCAGTGTCTCAAAGTGGGAATGTGCCACCTATGCATGCAAGCAACACTGCTTCATAATTGCTCCTAAAATAAAGAGATGAGTTCATGCACCTGGGAGAGAATCTGAAGTCTGTAATGTCTGTGCTTTACTCTCTATTTTTGCCTTTGGGAATGTGTGGGGTGCCTGCACCCAGGGCAGCTGCAGGGCTGAGATTGTGAGGAGAGGCTGGGGCTGCCCTGGGCCTGGCATGAGCAGATCTGGTGGCTCCATGGCTATAGGCCCCACTGAGACCCTCAGGCCCACAGATGGCACCACAGGAGGAGGGAGATGAGAGAAGAAGAAAACACTGCCAGGAGCATGGAGAGACAGAGGAGCTGGGAGTTAAAGAGGGAGAGTGAGATGGGGTAAAGGGGGCAAGGGAGAGTAATTTATCTTTGTTTCTCATCACCCAAACATAGTTTAATTGGCAAGAAATTAATTTTAAGGCTGGCAACAATACAAGTTGAATCTGTTTCACCTATGACAATAATTGGTAAGGGATCTCTCTGTCTGTATCTGTCTTTGTCTGTATCTTGACCGATGAGCTTTTTCACTGTGTATTCTCCCCTGCCTTGCTGAGGAGGAGGAGTGAGAGAGTGGGCAGGCATGTGGCTGCCGGCTGTGGTGAGCCTGCCACAGAGAAAAATACTTACTGGACTCCTAAGGCATAACTGCAGTGGGGTTTAGAAGAAGAGATTCTGGTAGTGACTGCTGCTGGGATTTCTTGTGCTCTCCAGTATGTGTATGGCCATGGGGAGCTGCCTGCTGAGGCACTGTTCTCCAGGTGTGCAAATTGTACCATACAGGAACCCATATACATGCTTAGATATTAAATTGTCTGCCCTGAAGCAATGCTTGGATCACTTACATATAAATGATTTTTAAAAAGTATTTTTAGTTGTTTTTAAGTTTTATTTTTATTTGCAACAGGTGGTTTCGATCCAGCATTATGTTGGCTGTGGCAGGGGAGTGTGGCAAGGAACACGGTGCAGCTTCCAGGAGTGCAGCAGGAGAGACAATGGCTTTGCCAAAATTCATGCCAGACTGATAAGGCCAGAGAAAGAAATTGAGAAGTGCATAGATGCTGTTTGTCATCAGGGTTTGCATATTCGAATACGCACAATTCACTTGCACAGGGGACAGCAAACACTGCAAGGGCAGAGCTTTTACCTGGCAGGCCTCTAAGGCTGCATCCCTGTGGAGTTTGGGAGTGATTTCATAGGTTTTGGAAGAGGGAGGTTGTGTGAGTAAGAACAGGATGCAGCCCACTCTCATACAACAAGTACAAAGCAGTTAAGTATTAATTATGGTAAGGATGAGCTTTACTGTTGCCTGGTTTGAGATGGCATCCCAGTTTTGTACCCAGGGGTATGCAACAGCTTCTGCTTGGAAGTGGAAGCACTTAATTGGAGAGTGTATTTTATGGGAACTGCAGGTGGCAGTAGGGGCTAAGTTTTATGGAAAAAAATGTATTAAATTCCCTTTCTCCACAGTAGCTTGGCATATGGCAAAAATTTGAATCTCTGCAAGAAGCCTTCATTTAAAGCCAAACCTCCATATTTTTAAGGACTTGTCAGCTCCTTTTAGGTGTAATGTTTTCAACAACTGTAATGACACTTCCGCTCCCTTTGGGATGCCCTACACTGCCTTCCCCCAGCATGGGATTCTGGTGGTTGTTTTGCAGCATTGGCACTGATCTGTAAATGCTCATTGAATTCTGCTTTTATTTACCATGTTCCAACTGGGTAAATAACTTAAGGAGTCTATTATTTACATTTACCACAAGCAAAATTGTGTCCATTTGAATTTAAGAAGAAGGTGAATTGCTGTACTTTAACCACAGGACTTTGAAGTACTGTGTGTTACACACAAAAACCTTGAATAGATCTGAGTAAACTTAAATATAGATTTTATCAAGCTCAGTTTGGTTTCTAGTCATTGAGAAGACCTTAATTCAAGGATTAGCAAAGAAATAACAAGCAGACTGTTGTCCTCCATGCTCTGTGTGTTTTTGGCATAGGAGTTATCTGTCGTCTAGTGCTTTCTCATTTAGTATACATATATTTGTCTGGTTCAGCTGGAATAATGTACTTATTGTATGCCATGGGGCACTTGAGAGAGGCAGTACACTGAAATAAAGGTGGACTTGCATGGTTCATACAGCTCACTGTATAAACAGACGTGTGCCCATGTGCTGTATATATGTTGGGATCAGCTGGTGGGGTGTGTGTGTGATTTTTAAGTTACAGTGCACTTGGATGATTATTGTGCTGGTAAAACTTTTCAAAAAAGCTGCTATTTCTGACCTCCAAGGTGAGGCTGACTACAGAAGAATGGGGGTTTTAAAAGTACTAATTGTTGTTACTGACGAAGTTGTGCCATAGCAAGTGAACATCCCAGAGGGACTCATTCTGTTACTGGCAAGGTCAGTTCAAAATCTGCACTAAATGTTCTTGGTAGCATGTTTTCCAATTAAAGAGCAATAGTGAAGTACTTAAATGTATTGCTGGGAGTTAAATACTTCTCTAGAGCTAATTGCTTTTGTTAGTAGTTTTTCAGATGTATACGAAAAAGATGACAGCTAGTTTGGACTGTGGAGGAGCCCTACGTGTTTTGAAAGCCTTCCCTGGCACAAAGCTCTCTGATGGTGTTTCCCCCCTTTTGCTTTCTCCTTGGTACTAAATACTGATTATAAGTCGTACATCTTATAATGTATCACGTTATAAGTACACATACATCTGTGTATTTGTTCCTGGTCAGAGAAGGAGCATCAGTGAATCTCCATACAGGAGCCAACACTGTTAGAGAGCATGTCCTGGCCTCCCGGTGGGAAATACTAGCATGGAGCATGATGTCAAACTGTATAACCTATTAAAAAGCAATTATTTAGGGCATGTAGAAAAGAGAGCACATTATAAATTAAACAAGGAACAAGAAGCATTTTAATAACAGTTCCTGACTGTTGTAACGGTTCTGGGAAATCTCAGACTGTGCCTATAAGGTTTTGCTGTCAGTATGCTGCTGTTGAGCAGTGGGCTCAGGAGGGAGAGAGGTGTTCTGTGCACATATTCAAACACAGTTTAAAGATAATTAGCACAAGCTGCACTTATGGACCCTTCCTATTCCCTTATCACAAACATCCGTTTGAATTTATTTGGCTGAATGTCTGGTGAAAGCAAATGTTAAGATTGTGTTCCCTGCCCTGAGTGCCAAATTTGGCTTGTGTGCAGGCATGCGCCTGTACTTGTCCAATCCAGGGAGAACTGGAGCACCCTGTGATTTACCTTAACAATTATAATCAAAGCCACACAGCTCAAATAATGAATGTTTGATCTTCAGAGCTTACAAGCAACCCAGAGAAGAAACATCCCAGAAGCTATTTTATTGAATTAACTTAAATAATGTGTTAATTTTAGATAATAATCACATGTGAGCAAATGGCTAAGTTAATCAAAGTATTAATTTGTTCAGCTCTTTAGGGGTATGTAAAAACTTAAATAATGTGTAAATAATCACATTTCGCATATGCATACTTACTACAAAATCTGAGTAAGATGTAGTGCACACATAGCTGAATAGAGACTATGTAGATGTGTTTTCATGATGCTTAAGGTGGGACTGACATACATCAGCTTTGGAGATTGTATAGGAAATTGCACAATTCCCCTTTTGGTACACAGGTTAACATATATTTCCCTTGTCACCAAGCTCTTGGTAAAGAATTCCAGTCAGTGTCATAGAATCATAGAATAGTTAGGGTTGTAAAGGACCTTAAGATCATCTAGTTCCAACCCCCCTGCCAGGGGCAGGGACACCTCCCACTAAACCATGCCACCCAAGGCTATGTCCAATCCATCCTTCAACACCGCCAGTGATGGAACATTCACAACTTCACAGGGCAACCCATTCCAGTGCCTCACCACCCTTACAGTAAAGAATTTCTTCCTCATATCCAATCCAAACTTCCCCATAATGGAGCCATGCTGGTAATACAGCTGTTGGGCAAAACTTCTTGCATATAAGTAAATTAAATGCAAAGCGTACCTGTGTTTATGAAGTATCCTAAACTGTGCAACTCAGTTGGGAAAAGAGAGAAACAGGAGAGGTGCCATTGCCATGTGAAATGCCATGTGAAATGCCACCGCAGCTGATGCTGCAATCAATAAGAGGTAGGTGAGGCATGCAGTGGGTCACGGTTTGTTCCTCTGCTGCCTCCAGCCTCAGCAGCAGTGAGCAGAACCCGTGCAGCCCAAGCAGGTTGGGCTGGAACTCTCCAGAGGCTTCCTTAGGAGCTGAAGTCTTCTTTTTGCAAGTGACGTAGGAAGTTATGAACCTAACTTACAGTGATTCCATAACACATATAGGTCTGTTGGCAAATGTTGAAGGCTGGCAACAAACTCTGGCAGCCTTCACTGCAGTTTGGCCACCCTATACTACAGCCCATCAGGGACTGCACCATTTCTGCATCTGTACTGAGCAAACAGTGGCTGTGGCAAGGAGAGTGGTGATACTATGCCAACGCAAACCATAGCACAGAAAGTGGACATTTAATGTTGAAATTCATGTACCTGTGGTCCTACTGTGCCTGCTTTGTGTGTCTGATATAGTTATGGGGGAAAGTACTGTGTTATTTTGTAGGTTGACAGGAGATTTTAATTTCTTATAATGTACCAGTCTTGATCTTATTCAGCTATTTCTATCCTGGCATGTGACAGTGATGCAGTATATTAACACTCTCACAGCAGTCTTTAGTGGGCTCAATAAAAACAATGTATTAGTCAAATACTGGCTGACAATTTTCTTAGGCTGGGCTCTGACGAGTTGTGGTTGGGAAATTATGATTTTCTTATGTTATTTCATTTCACTTAATATTGATGTGTGGGGCCATGTATATGGTGGTTATTTTTTTAAGTAGGCTCTTTATCCCGGCTCAGTCAGGGACTGGAGTCTGGTATTTGTATTAGATATTGTATCAAGTGATTTGCAGTAGCTGTGGGGTTTAGTGGGATGAGAGCTATTTGTTTTTACGCAGAAACCTGTGGTTCCTTTTGTTAGGGCTTTGGATTGCTTTTATGTTCCATTCTCATAGGAGAAATACAAGTGCTACTGAAAAATTATATTTCGATTACAGACACAGTGAAGAAGCTTTACGGAAGAACTTAGGTTTGTCTGCTATTGGCTTGATTTTTTTTTAAGTATGGAAATTATATTCCACTGCCCTCCTGCAGAGAAAATAGCACAGAAAATCTTGGATGAGGAATGCAACCTTGCAGCTGCTGTTGGCCTGGGCTTCAGTGGTCCTGCCCTGCACAAAGTTACAGGGGAAGACACTCCAGGGACAGCAGGCCCTTATGGGTGTTACAGGGATCATATGGGAAAAACAGGCTGAGAATGGGGTGAACATGGAGAAATCAGTATGTGATTTCTTGAAGCCGGACTAGCAAAGATGCTGCTGCAGCTCACTCAACAGGAGGGCTCTGTCTGAGCGGAATGAGGAGGAAAGCATCCAAAATAGTCTCTAGGGGCTGCTTTTCCCATAAGCAGAAGCCAGCAGAGACTTTTCATGCCAGCAGCCTCCAAACTGGAGCTCCCCGTGGCTTTCCCTTCATTTTGGTGATGTATCTCTCTTCCTGCCCAGCCCTACAACTGGTGCTAGGAAAACCTCCCTAAGGCCTTATTGTGTTCCCTACACACATGTTCTTCTGTCACTCATTGATTTATTCATCTTAGCTCACTAAAGTAGGTTCACGGATTTATTGCTGTTCTCCCCTGCAAGGAGGTGACCCTGTCCTTGGTCAAGGCTATGCTATCTGGTGGCATGTGACACTGTCTGGATGTGATGATAGTTACTTCAGTGGCTTGCTTTATCCATGAAGCTTCTGAAATATGCATATTTTGCATTTTACTGTCACTAGGTAATCTGATCAATATGTTGGATGACTGCCAAAATAATGTGGGCCCTTGAAGCTGATACGTGAGATTTACTACATTATGAGCTGACCTGTTGCACCTTAGGTTATGTCCTTGCTCATGCAGAGCAGCTATTTCATTTTGTCCTTCTGCAGCTCCTGAAGAAGAGCAGGGAGGAGTAATAAGAGTGTTCTGTGGAGGAAAAAGGGTGTTTCTAGCCAGCTGAAAGACCCACAAACTCCATTTCATCCTGGCTTACAAATCAGCACTGGAAAAGTGCTATAGTTCTGCTTTTCTTATTATCTAGTATATTTGGAAGAGAAAGTAGTGTGTTTAATCTTACATACTTAAATGTGTTGGCATTTATCTATTCAGTCATGTTTATTAGGGTAATTGCAAGTCAGATCAGGTGTGATGATGCTTGCTGACCTTTGAGCAAGGGACCAAAACAAAAGGCAAAACCAGTTTTACAAATCCCTCAACTGCTTGCCACAATCTCAATACATATACATCTAAGTGAGCATATGTAAAAAGTAAAAGGCTTGATGAAGACAAAAGACATTCTGATAGGTCCCATAAAAATTTTAGATAGAAGAAAAAAACACTTTAAAACAAATATACCCAGCACAGTTTGCTTCTGTGATAGCTAAGGGGGGAAAGGTTGTAATCCTCCCATTACAATTTTTGAAAATACAGAATATTCAGTGCTAGCAGCAAAAATAGGATTCTCCTGATATTTTTGAACTGTGACTCAACTGTTAAACCTTGATTAGCTTAAATACAAGTCTGTTATTTAAATGCAAAAATAATTTATAGTAGCACAAGGGAGAAATTGGAACTCAAACAAGTAATGTTGGCTATTTACTGGTTGCCTCCCATGCTAAGCAATTCATTTAAGCACTCAGGTCTTTTCAAGCATTCTGTGGAATGATTTTATGCAATTTGCATAGAGAAATGGCTTATTTACAAATTGCATCTCATACAATACAGAAATTTCCCCAAAGTGGCATTGCTGGGGTTGCCTGTTGGAGTAGCCCATGGAAAGCCCATATTTCCATCCTGCCTGGCAGCTGCCCTGGCCCCTTCCTGGCATGAGCAAAAATTCTCTTACCATCACATAGAATCATAGAATAGTTAGGGTTGGAAAGGACCTTAACATCATCTAGTTCCAACCCCCATGGCCAGGGGCAGGGACACCTCCCACTAAACCATGCCACCCAAGGCTATGTCCAGTCCAGCCTTGAACACTGCCAGTGATGGAGCATTCACAGCTTCCCTGGGCAACCCATTCCAGTGCCTCACCACCCTTACAGTAAAGAACTTCTTCCATATATCCAATCTAAACTTCCTCTGTTTAAGTTTGAACCCATTACCCCTTGTCCTCTCACTACAGTTCCTCATGAAGAGTCCCTCCCCAGCATCCCTATAGACCCCCTTCAGATATTGGAAGGCTGCTATGAGGTCTCCATGCAGCCTTCTCTTCTCCAGGCTCAACAGCCCCAACTTTCTCAGCCTGTCTTCATACGGGTCCCCTGATCATCCTCGTGGCCCTCCTTTGGACTTGTTCCAACAGTTCCGTGTCCTTTTTATGTTGAGGACATCAGAACTGCACACAATACTCCAAGTGAGGTGTCACAAGAGCAAAATAGAGGGGCAGGATCACCTCCCTCGACCTGCTGGTCACACTCGCTTTGATGCAGCCCAGGATACAGTTGGCTTTCTGGGCTGCAAGCACACACTGCTGGCTCATGTTCATTTTTTTCATCGACCAACACCCCCAAGTCCTTCTCCACAGGGCTGCTCTGAATCTCTTCTCTGCCCAACCTGTAGCTGTGCCTGGGATTGCTCCCACCCAGGTGGAGGACCTTGCACTTGGCATGGTTAAACTTCATAAGGTTGGCATCAGCCCACCTCACAAGCATGTCAAGGTCCCTCTGGATGGCATTCCTTCCCTCCAGTGTATCAACCAAACCACACAGCTTGGTGTCATCGGCAAACTTGCTGAGGGTGCACTCAATCCCACTCTCCATGTCACCGACAAAGATGTTGAACAAGACCGGTTCCAACACCGATCCCTGAAGGACACCACTCGTTACTGGTCTTCAGCTGGACATTGAGCCATTGAGCACAACTCTTTGCATGCAGCCATCCAACCAGTTCTTTATCCACCGAGTGGTCCACCTATCAAATTGATGTCTCTCCAACTTAGAGACAAGGATGTCATGTGAGACAGTGTCAAACGCTTTGCACAAGTCCAGGTAGATGACATGAACTCCTCTGCCCCTGTCCATCGGTTCCATAGCCCCATCATAGAAGGCCATCAGATTGGTCAGGCAGGATTTCCCCTTAGTGAAGCCATGCTGGCTGTCACCAACCACCCTCTTATTTTTCATGTGCCTCGGCATGCCTTCCAGGAGAATCTGCTCCAAGATTTTGCCAGGCACAGAGTTGAGGCTGACTGGTCTGTAGTTCTCTGGGTCTTCCATTTTCCCCTTCCTGAAAATGGGGGCTATATTTCCCTTTTTCTAGTCATCAGAAACTTCACGTAACTGCCATGATTTTTCAAATATGATGGACAGTGGCTTAGCAACTTCATTTGCCAGCTCCTTCAGGACCTGTGCATGGATTTCATCAGGTCCTTGGACTTGTGCATGTTCATGTTCTTAAGATGGTCTCAAACCAGATTCTCTCCTACAGTGGGCCTAAGATCTTCATTCTCACAGTCCCTGCGTCTGCCTTCCAAGGCTTGGGTGGTATGGTCAGAGCATTTGCCAGTGAAGACTGAGGCAAAGAAGTCATTAAGAACCTCAGCCTTCTCCAAATCCAGGGTAGCCAGTCCTCCCGATAGCTTCTGGAGAGGGCCCGTGTTGTCCCTAGTCTGTCTTTTATTTGCGATGTACCTATATGTCATGGGTTCAGCCTATAGAATCCCTTCCTGTTATCCTTAACATCCCTAGCCAAGTTTAATTCTAACTGGGCATTAGGTTTCCTAACCTGGTCTCTAGCTTCCCGGACAACACCCTTGTATTCTTCCCAGGCCGCCTGTCCTTGCTTCCACCTTTTATAAGCCTCTTTTTTTCCTTTGAATTTTCCTCAGCAGCTCCTTATCCATCCAAGGAGGTCTCCTGGCCCTCCTGCAGCACTTCCTTCTAGTAGGGATGTATTGCTCCTGAGCTTGCAGCAGGTGATCCTTGAATATCATCCAAGAGTCTTGGGCCCTCCCCCGCCCTCTAGGGCTGTATCCCATGGAACCTTACTGAGCAGGTTCCTGAAGAGGCCAAAGTCTGCTCTCTTGAAGTCCAGGGCAGTGAGCTTGCTGCACGCTCTTCTCACTGTCCTGAGGATCTCGAATTCGACCATCTCATGATCATGGCTCTGCAAAGCATGAGGAAAGCATCTTGGGGACCCTTTGGTCCCACTTTGCAGCAGGTTGCGCTCCAAAGGCAATAGGCTTTGCCTGTGGCTGGTTGTGAAACCTGGGCAATTCCGGCAGCTGAAGAAAACTGCTGCTGCCTCTCTGTGGGGTGGCAATGCCTCTCTGAGGATGGATGTTTGCAAACTTTGGTGACTTCGGGACGGCTCTATTTTGAAATGGAAGAATTTGCCCAGATGCAAGTGTTGCCATGAAGGGTCCTCTGAGTTTTTCTTGTCAGCTGACTTAGTAATGGATATTTGGTTTTTTCTTCTCTGAGCCCCCATGTATATGAGAGAGAGAGGTATTTTATTAATTTCCCACTCTCAAATGTAGAGTCCTCTCAGCACAGATCCTGTGTATGCATGATCCTTTGGAATTGCTTTAGTTACAGTGACAAGAGCAAAAATTTTGCCTTGGCAACAGAACTACCATAGAGATTTTAACTTTAATATTACTTTTAGGGTATTTCTCCCACACCACCTATCATGGGCTGTAATTTCTTCTTGCGTTTTACTGAGAGCACCTGGAACTGCTGTGTCACTGATTCTGCTGGTGACATTTCTCTCCCAAAGGAAAATCTAAAGCTGATTTTCTGTAAAATGACAGTTGAATTCTGTCATGCCCCTAGCTATGCAAAGCTATGTAAAGCTATGTAAGCTTAACCCAGGATTTTGCAGACTCTCATCTGTGACCAACTGTATTTCTGTGGCAGTATTAGTTATCTTTCCAGACCACTGCCTGGTTTGCTTTGCTAGTGGACAAAACAAGCACTCACACTATGACTGGGACGTAGTCAAGGAAGTGCAGTGTGCTGTGGGACAGCATGCTGACCAGGAGTAGCCCAGTCAATATCTGTGTAATTATGGGTCTTAGGGTCTCGTTTCTTTTTTGTCAAGCAGGTTCCTCTGGTTTGCCAAAAATACTTAATAATAAAGAATTACTTTGGATTGCTTGAGCACTTTCTGAAATACCGTTTGACAAAAAAGTGGGTTCAGCGATGCCCACTGTTAGTAGCTTACAACACATTTTGAAAACTGGCTCTGTAATACCCCTCTTGCTTGCAATTTTTAATTTGCTTCATATTCTGGGTATGCTGATTTGTCCAAATACCCACAGCTGAAGATTATGGGCATTGCAGGAGCAAAGCCTAGCAATGATATCCCCTTTTCTGTGTCAGCCTGGAGGCTAATCCCCATGTCCCTTTTTTTCCTTTACTTTGTTCCCTGGTAGAAGGAAAAATGCTTCTGGCCTGTCACCTTGGTTTTATGTTAAAAGAGTTTTGCATGTTTTTCTAAAGATGGATAGAATTTTCCATAGGGGACAGGCACCACATCATATCTTGCAGGACCTATGTCCTGAGGCAGATGCCTAATTAATGTATTACACATGAATGAGAGGCACATGCAGAGAGGGAGAGCAGATCAATGTTTAATTATGCAAATAGTCTTCTAGGCTTTCATATTAAACTGGAATAAACCTGTCATAACAGCTACGTTGGAGACAGGCATGAACCCGGGTGCTGCATTAATGGAGGGGTGCAGTGGATGCAGGTGCAGGGAGTCAGGGTCCAGCTGGCAGCTTCCGGCATCACTGGAGAGCTGCACCCAGGGGCTGAGCTTCACCTGGCTGCTGCTCACAAAAGGAGAGATGAAGTGTGTATATATACACATATATATATACGCATAAATATATGTATAGCTATAGTATAGCTTGGTACAGTGTTATTTAAAGAGCTGTCAGTATTAACTGAGCCTCTGCTTGGGTCACCTACCATAGATGTATGAAGACACTTGCCTCTTGTGTTCTCCTGCCAGCTGTGGTTGCAGTGACTTGCATGGTGAGGACTATCAAGTCAGAGGTACTGCACTCTGATAAGCCTGTGTTCAGTAGAGCTTTTGTAATGAGGAGGCTATTTAATTGTGGTGGATTTGATGAGCTAGTGTAGGAATACAGGTGATCCTGGAGAGCCCCAGGAAGAAGGAGACACAGCACGCAGGCAGTGTGTGCCTCCTGGCAGGCATGAGACTGTTTGACCATGTGAGTGTGTTCAGATCCTGAGGAATATTAAAAGCTGCGCACTACAAAGAAGTTTTGAGGGAACATGTATATATATCTAGATATAGATAGATTGATTTTTTCCCCCTCTCTCTTTAATCTCTCTTTTCCCTTTTTCCCAGCACTTGGTATTTACACCTAGTGCAGCGGCAAAGCATATGGTTAATATGGTTGGTGTGCTTCTCTTAATGAGGGTGGTGTTGAAGCCTTGCGGGTCTCCCTTTCCTCTGCTAGTTTTTGGTATATATTCTGCTTTTGTCATTTTCCCTGTTTCTTTTTTATACCTTGATGGATCCCTGGGTGGGTGAGCCAAAGTGCTCATCTGACAGATGCTCCAGGGGACATGGTAGGGAGGGCACATTTCTTCTGATACCCTGCTTCCTGGTGGTTTTCAAGCATGACTCTTACCTTGCATAGTTAAGGTAATGGAGGAGGAAGAGGAATATTGCCTGCTGTTGTGTTAGATTAGGCAATGATTTTCTAGCTCTTACAAGCTACATCAGGTTTGTTTCAGTGTCCACACAGTGCCTTGATTCACTATCAAAAGAAAGTCTTGAATTATGCAAACAGTAAGGTTTAAGGAGCAGAGCTACTGCTGAGCATTGTTGTACATTATCTCTGTTGAATATTCATAGTAATCAGAGATCACACAACTTTGGTTTTCAGCGTTAAAATTTGATTTGATAGACTTGACAATTCCAACCTGCACAATAGGTATAAATACAAATATCCAATAACTCTGTTACCTCCTCAGAAAAAAAGCAGTTTTAGGGAGTGGACAAAGGGACTGAAAATGTAAGTCAGGATAATATTTTGGGTATATCTGACAAAAACAGGCACTTCATAACGTTAAATTTTATTCTTTGCCTATTCTTTATTCAGAATTCTTTGCTCTAATAGAGTTCAAAGCCAGAATATGAGCAAAGGCAAACTGAAGTAATGGAGTTTAATTGCCATCTACCATGTTTCTGAGTTACTTATTCTGAGAAGACCTGTTATGAGGTACTGTGGGGAGGCAGAAAATGAGAGTATTTGTCACTGCAGTTTGTAGAACTGTCTCACACTTTAACACTTGCTCAGTGAGGGGGAGGCTTGTTGCGTAAAGAACGCACAGCAAATGCATCTGGTTGTGAAGAAGGATGGTATGAAGTGGAATTGGGCCAGTATTTGCCTGTTTGCTTTTATGATATGCTAAGGGACCTGCTTTTCCTTTTGAGGTCTGCATGTTTCATTAGGTTTTGCAGTTAGGGAGGGAAGGTAATTGAATACATTTTGGGCTGCAACAGCAAGCACTTCCCTCTAACAGAATCATGTTTTGCTGTTTTCACTCTCAGCTTGCTGACAAGATGATAAAAGGTAGTGTGTGGTGTGTGTGCCTTGTTAAATAGGCGCTTTACTTCCAAAGGTAGGTAGATAATTTAAAAAGTGCTCGGCTTGAGAAAGGCAATGAGAGGACATGCTGTTACTGAGGAAGGAATCGATCTTTAATGAAGGAGTAGTTTAGGGGTAGGCAGGATCTGAGCTGGATTCCTGGGTGTCCCTTCCTGTTTGGCCTCAGCTGTGGGACAGCCTCAGAGGCTTTTGAGGCTTCCAGTGGCTGCTCCTAACTCTACCTGGTGTGCCAACACTAGGGAACAGCTAAATGGTGGTGTTCAAACAGGACTTTAAATACTGAGGATACGAGGGAATTGCCTGTTAATTGTAGGGGCTTTTGATCTTTCCTGGTGGTTTTGTGCTAAGTAATAGTGTCCCAGTGAAGTATAAAGAGGGCAGTGTTGGTGGCTGGTTTCCTTGGTGCTGTTGAGGGTGTGTGAGAGCTAAAGGAAAGACGAGAGATTACATTTCTTTCTGATGCTTGGTGCAGCTGAAACCTTAGGCTGCAATTCCATTGCATCAGCAGACAGACATATGTGAAGGTGAGAAGGAATAGAGATGTTAGCGATGGAAGCATATGTAGAAAGCAGGGAGGCAAGGAAAGGGGAAGGGATGAACAGATGGGAGGTAGAAAAATAGTGAGTAAGATGGAAGGCGAAGAAAAGCCTTTCTGCCAGATACATACCTGTTTCCATGCCTGGGAGAGGCTGTTGCCCAGCAAGGAGCCTGGGTACCTGCAGATGGCAGCTGTGACACAGGAGATGGAATTTGCAAGGTCTCTGGCAGCAAAATAAAGACCAGTATGAATCAAATGCAAGAAAACAGCCACATTTCTCAGTCTGCAGTCTGTTTGTAATGCTGGCTCCCAGTTGCAAAAGAGCTTCTGGACAGTAAACGTTGCAGGCAGAGCAGAGGCTACATAGCTGTAAGAACTCTGCAATGCTCCTCTGTCAGTATTTAATAGGGGCCAGGAAGGAACCATCACTACATTCTCATTATCCACTTAGTTAAAACAGCTGAGAAGACAGAGTAGGGGAGTATCAGGTACTGCTTCACAGCTGGTTGATGGCTATAGCATGGAGAATGAGACCTTGAGAATCACAGATGCTTGTAGGAAAGCTCCTGCAGGGTTTTGTTCAACACTAAATCCTTCCAGCCTGCCACTGGGTGCAGTGCAGCCCTGTTGCTGATGATGCAGTGCTGGGCCCAGGCAATGAAACATCCATGGCTGCTTGAAACAGCCAAAGATTAAAAAAGGTTAAAAACTTGAATAGGAAAGTGGCAAGAGCTGAAAAATCAGTATATGGTATGACGAGTGAAGGATGACCTGGAAAACCCTCTCTCATCCCACTTGCATCTCTCTCTCTCCATTCCTCCTTACTGCTCTGCTTTAATGTTCCCTTTGGAATCATGCAGACAACAGGCAATCAGACAAGGATTTTCAGGGGAGATTAGGAATAAGTGTTGGGGCTTTTTTATGATTATTTTTTAATTATTATTTTCTGTAGCATAATAGAACAATGCCAATGCAGGTTTTTTCAAAAGAACTTCAATCCTTTCATTTTTTCTGTGGATCACTGTCATGGGTTCAGCAGTAGCAGTAATTTTTTTTCTCCTTCTTTGTAGCTGGTGCAGTGCTGTGGTTTTGACTTTTGGCCTGGGAACAGTGCTGGTAACACCAGTGTTTTCAGTTACTGCTTGATAATGTTTTGGTTTGACCAAGGACTTTCTGAGTCTCATGCTCTGCCAGGGAGGAGGGGAAGCTGAGAGGAAGCAGAAACAGAACACCTGACCCAAACTGACCAAAGAGGTATTCCATGCTACAGCACGTCATGCCCAGGATGTAAAAACAGAGGGCAGAGACCCGGAAGGGTGGGGGTGCACTGCTTGGTCGGGCTGGGTATAGGTGGTGAGCGATTGTATTCTTTTCCCTTGTATTTCCCTTGTCATTATTATTATTGGTGGTAGCAGTAGTGGTTTGTGTTATACTTTAGTTACTAAACTGTTTTTATCTCAACCTGTGGGAGTTGCATTCTTTCGATTCTTCTCCCCATTTCCCCACCCCCCCCCCCCCCCCCCGAGTGGGGGGGAAGAAAGAGAGGGGATTGAGTGAGCGGGCTGCGTGATTTACAGCTTAAACCACGACAATCAATGAGGATAAAAGTAAAGTGGTCTGATTGCTGCACTCTATATATGATGCACTTGAATATATTTAAACATATTCTGATATTGCAAAGTCATGACAAAACCAGGTAGGAAATGCTAAAAGAAAGCTGCTGGGGAAAAATATTTTGGATTTTGCAGGCTTTTTGCAGGTAAAGCAAGTTGCCTGGTTAGCTACCCAAACTTGTCAGCAACCCAGTCAGTATCAGGCTTGCTAAAACTGTGGGCTAATATAAGCTTGATGGCATGGAGAGAGGATCATCTGGTATGCTCTTCTCACATGAATATCTATGTTGGACTCTATACTTGGGCTTGTGGTAAAGGGGCTGTTGTGTTTCCTTGATTTCTGTGATAATCTGGTGTCCGTGCTTAGGTCTAAGCAAGCCCATATTGTGTGTGGCTACTCTTCCCCCATGCTGTGTGTGATGTGCATGCTCAGTGCAGGTATCACAAAAGGGTTTTGAGTAACAGACGAAGTACCTCCACCAACCACAAACTCCTCTTCATGGCCCAGATTGAATATCAGTGAATTGCATCTGTAACAGATTAACAGATCCCTGTGCCATCTCTACACCATAAAGCTGAGTGCTCATGAACTCTGCTGCTGTTTTGGTTGCTCACATAACAATTTTGTTTAAAGCACAGCTAAGGACAAACACTGTTCTGCAGTCATCCCTTCCATTTCAAAGAGCAGTAAGTTAGGCAGGCTGCCGTTGCCTTTGCAAATTCTGATGGTTAGAAACACCATGTGCATTTTTGTATGATGAGGAAGTTAACAGGAAAAATTGCTCTGCTGCTTCCTGGTTTTGTTCTTGTACCTGGCAAAGTGAGTTTGGGAAGACCTGCTGTAAGCTGCCTTATATGTTCCTGTATGGCTTTTAGGGTGAATAACAGAGAAGAGCAGAACTCAACTTTGCTACCTGAAAGCTTTAAGTGTCTTACAATAAACTGAATTTATAGCTATTTGGAAAGGATGCAACAGAGCAAGTTGGGGAACCCCTGATCGAAACAGAAATTTGTCTTCAAGTAGTAGGCGTAGCTTTCACTGTGGTTCCCAGCAAGGAGCTTACAGCCTCTATTATTTGATGGCTAAAAGCATCTTTACAGCTGTTTAAACTTACAGCAGTTTTGAGAAGGATGCAACAGAGTGGAACAAATTGTTTTTACGGGTGGTATGAGCCCATGCAAACCTGGGGTGTGCGTCCTGGATAAGCAGGTGTGCCCCTGTGGGGTTTGTCATCTCCAAGGCCACCCACCAGCAGCTGAGCTGCAGGATTGGGATTTGGGCAGTGAACAACATAATCGTAAAAAACCCCAGCTTTAAGCAGAGAACACTAGCATTTGGAAAATGAGGAAGCAGAAACCCAACCAAAAACGCTTTCCCCAGAGGAAAGACATGCCGAGAAATTGTTCTTGTCTGAAATATCAGCCCTGAGGAGCTCTTACCTAAGGCTGAAGATGTAGCTGTCAAGTTAAATGAGTGTGGCTCGATCTTAGGCAGTCTCCTTGCTGCAGGTGTGTGTGTGCAAGCCTCTTATGAGTCAGGACATGTCCATTGGACATGACAGGTAACAGCCAATGGCTTCCTAAGTATGCCACGGTCCCTAGGATGAGCTTAGCTAGGATATCTTGGAAGTGAAAGCATGCCCTAAGAACAGATCTTCACTGAGATTTTAATTCCCTGGACTGACCATAGTGTAAGTGGTTTTAAAGACAGGACATAGGGATTGATTTTCTGTTGGGAACATAGTTCTCTGCCAGAACACCCAGAAAGATGCAGGGTCTTGGCTTTCCCTCCTGTTCTTTATACTGGTCTACTGCTTCAGAATGAAATTGCGGTGCTCTGTACAGTACTTTGGCCTTAAACCTTTACAAACATACAGCAGTGCTTTAAAAAAACACACACCAAAAAAGAAAAAGAAATTAAACAAAGAAAACCACAGCAACACGTATTTTTTCCAGTGTACTTCGAGAACCTGCAAGCACATATTTGCAGTGGTTTCAAGCTTTTTATGGATGAGAGGTTGCAGAGATGTATGTAGTTTTAAATGAGGCTGAGATTCTTTTATATATGTGACCTAAGAAACCTGAATTTAAAGCCAGTACAGCACTGCAGCAGCACAGCGAATTTGGGAGACCTAGAATTCAGGGTCTCCTCCAGGAAGCATTGTTCTCCCACCACTCCCCCATACAACATGGCTGCTGTTAATAGGAGAGAAATGTGAAAGCTGCTGCAATGACCCTGGTTTATTCTCTGCACGGCTGGGGAGTTCAGGGTGCTGGGAAAAGGCAATTTTAGGGAACTCCAGTGATTATCAGTTCTGCCTACTCTCATGACTTTACTGGCACCCTGGCTTTTGGTGCTAATGCCACATCTCCTGGGGAAATCTGAGTGTGTCAGAGTGTTGGTATCTTTCAGACTTGTGATCTTGTGGTAAAGGGGGAAGCTAAAAATAAGACACAGCTGCAAGAAGCAACATTCCTGGGGTGGGGAGGGAATATAATTCCCCAAAGATTTTTGAGGTTCAGGATCTTGGTTTGAGAAATCTGTTTTGAAGACACACTTGCTAATAAGTCCAAAAAGAGATTTATCTTTGTTTTCATTGAGATTTTTGACCTGGGTACAGTCAGTGATCTGCTGTAACCCTAAATCAATCCTGTCATCTGACAAATTATTATCTGTTTTGTCTCTACTACTGAGCTCTCTTTCTCTTCTTAAATGTGGTATAAAATTTGTGTATACTTCCTGAAAATTTAAAGGTTTAAAAGTGCTCTGTGGAGTGCTCTTCAGTAGATGTGCACATGGCCCCCAGGGATTTAGGGGAAAAAGTGCTTTTAGAGGTGTTGAGGGTTATAGTCGTGTTCAAAGATTTGTCAGAAATTCAGCTACACATCTGTCAGAACCCATAAAACTTGCCAAGACTGCAAATAATATGATGTCTGGGTTTTGGTTTTTGACCAAGCACAGTGCAAATACAGGCAGGTACAAAAGCTGGAAACAAGAGGTTAGTTATAAAAAACACAAAACAAACTCCAAGATGATGGAAGAGAGAAAAATATCCTGCTAAAAATACCCCTTTAATTGTTCACTGACAGAAAAGACAATTTCCGGAAGAGATTGTCTTCCCAGATGTAATTGTGGGAAGAAGCGTAATTACTGAACCAAAATCATGCACATACTGTAGGTTGATAATAATGTATTAAGTATAAAATGCGGAAAAAGTCAGAAGCAGCCATGCTGTATTTCCTTCAGATTGTGGATTACCTCTCTTCCAAAGATACTGGATGTTTACCTTCCCAGTACTTACAGCACTTACATGTGTTTGCTGTTTGTAAGTGAAATATTTTAATTGGAGTTGAAGGCTCAGGATTATGAAGATTTTGACTGCCAACAAAATGCCCAGGTGCTGAAGGAGCTGACTGCTTGCTGGTGGGAAGGTGCAGGTAAAGCTACTTTCTGATTATCAGAGATGAGTCATTCTTTCAGACATTGCCTGACTTAGCATCATGTTGTATATCAGGCAGAGGAGAGGGTTCTTGTGCCCCTGTCTGAGATGCAGAATTGTGATTTCTGCTCTCTGTCCCAGGTATGTGCCTGTGCAGACGGCTAGACAGGAGCTTTCCCTCTGCAGGGAATGGCACTCTGGGGTTTGCAGAGAATAACATTTTCATGACTTTGTTTTCAGCTTTAGGCAGGTCTGGCTTAATTTTTCTGGAGATGCAATAAGGCTTTCCTGCGTAGAGGGTGTTGCACTGCTGTACTGTGTCACTGATGTCCTGAGCTCAGTGAGTGTCCCTAGTTGTGAGTAAAGGATCCTCAGTAGGACTGGGCTGGAGATGTGCTGCTTTTTGCCCCTTCTGCCCCTCTTCTGAACATCTGGTAGAAGAAATGCCTTTGAGAAGGGGTTTTCAATCTGTTTCAATGCAGTAATGGGTTACTGTGAGACAGCAGTACCAGGGAGTAGGAATGCAATTTTCTCTTTCATGATTTGGCTGAAGATCAGAAATGTGCTTCCATGAATAGGAATACTGTTGATTAAAATGGCATGACTGTTGATGCCATATTACTGCGGTACCCTGCAGTGCTGGTAGCTCCAATCTATCTTTTCTTCTTAACTTAAAGTTTAAACTCTGAGAAGACTGTAGGATTTTAAAAATTACCCCCTGCTACCTGTGCAGACCTTGAGGTATGAACCAGACTGAGAGATAAGCAAAGAAAATGCATATTTGCTTTTCATTCACGCTTCTTTATCCAGCTGAAAGAGCTCTATATGGCTTTAAATGATGTTGCATCTTATTTTTAGTTGAATATAAGCTGATGGTAATAGATAAGGTGTCAGATAGCTTGTGAGGGCAACTTACCTGGCAATAACATATTATTAGCAGTAGCTTAAACGATTGCACTTTTTTAGAACAAAAAGTGGAGTTCTATCTATTTTTAACAAGAGTGCCTGAACTATCTGATTGGAACTTAATACTGGGGAGGCCTTAAAATAAATTCAGTGTTTCTTTCTGATGATCATTAGGGTATGATGGTTGTGGGTTATTTTTAGGTGGTATTGTCAAGTCAGAGGAGTTGAAAGCTCTCCCCTCATCTAAATGTTCTGGGTGGTGGTGTGTGCTTTGTGGTTTTTTTTAGCAGCAGATTAAAATCTCTGTACATACTTATGCACCCCTTCTCTCTGGTTGATGGTATTTACATAAATGTTTAGGACATTTTCTAAGCTGTTTCCTTCATACAAGGCTGTCTGGAATCACCTTAAAATAGCCTTTTACCCAGCGCCTGAGAGGTAGCACCGCAGCATTTGGGGACCTTGGCAGCTCCTGTCTCTGAGGATGGCATGTGCGTGCACACATTTATCTGGTGTGCTCCTGCAACTCCCCAGGACAGGGCTGTGGCCAGGGCCAGGGTTTGTGAGCCCTGTTGCCTGAAGGTTACCTGGGACCACAGCACCCATGGGGGCATGAGCAGAGGTACAGGGAGGAGAAGCATTTAGCAATACTTAGCAGGGTCTCTCACCAAACCAGGCTGATCCACTCTGTTAACTTGGAGGACAACTGCTACCACAGATATTTCTGGCACTTGTCGCGTCAGCTGATTGTCAGTGGGACACACTGGGAGCACATGGTGGAAAATAAAAACCCATAATGCTCATACTTCAATGCTATGAATTTTTTACAGTGTTGCTTGTGCTGCACAAATCTAAAGGTCAGAGAGGAAAATTGCAATACAAACTTCAATTAGTAACTGAGAAAGGGAATTACTGTCATTATGTGTCAGAAAATCCCTCCAAGCCCTACAAGAGCCTGCTGCCTTCTCTGGTGGTAGGTAAGAGGTGCAGTAGCGATACAGCAGCGGCTCCTGCCAGGCAGAAGCAGCAGGCAATGCTGTGCCATAAAATGAGATAGGAAAGCAGGCAAGCTTCATTTGTGGAGGATCTGTCATCCCATAATACATACCCTGCCCTTATTCACCAGAGACCAAATGTGAGGATCTTTGTTAATTGCTTTTTGGTTGTTCGTTTTTATTTTGTGGTGTTTTTAGGGTAGTTATAGGAGAATTGACTAAGGGAGACAGAGATCACCTGGTGATGTAAAGCCAGCCCTGCAAGAGCTGGGGAGCTTGGCTGGGAGGAGGCCCAGGAAGGGTGAAAACAGCTGCTGTAGAAATACAGATGAGCAGTTCAGGTACATAGGTGGGATCAGGGGTACAGTTTAAAGGATCCATAAGGGGAGGGGCTTGACAGATGATTGTTCTGTCCCACCCCAGTGCTATGAAAGGTATTTGTGCCCAGGACTTGTACCAAGGAATTGTTATCCCCTTGTGTTTGGTGGCCGTCGCACAATTAACTTTGCAGTTTTGAACCGCTTCCCTGTCTTGAGGGGGATCCTAAGTAGTAAAATGTTTTAGGCTTGTTTTTCTTCCTTGCACGGCGGGGACAGGCCGTGCAGCATGTCCTTACAGTGTCTCTTGGTGGGGAGACTTGGACTTGTCCTCCACCGGACATTAACTGTGCTGCCAAATGATTTTCTAGAGCTGGCTGCCGCAAAGAAATGTGGTGTCCATGCTAAGGAGGAAATGACAGAGCTACAGTGAGATGTCTCCCTTCCAGAAGCAAAAGAGGAGAATGAGAAAAATGAGGGATCATTTCAGACTATTTTGTAGTTATGACAGGCAGTTTAATTTGCCTGGTATACAAGGAGTGATTAGATGATGTTAATTGCTCCCAACAATGTTGTCTATTACAATCAAAATGGGGATTTTTTTTTCCCTTCAGAATTCCTCAGGAAGTTTTTGGTGTTATTGGACTCTCCAGTGCAGAATGACATGACAACTGCTGCAGTGTCCTGATGACAGGACTTTTCCAAGCACTCAGCTTTAGAAATAGTCTATGGAAAGATGTCCATGTCTTGGGTACCACGTATTAAAAAAAACAAACCAAAACAAACTTGAGGGGAAAGTTAAATCCTCTCTCCTCAGCACAGTAATCATGCTCAGAATTGTTGAATCACTTTCTTTTAAGTTTGAAAGATGGAAGAAAGGTTTGAAAATAAACATGAAAGAACACCCGGTTTGCAGGTAAATCTATGGGAAAGAGTTACCAAAAGCAGCTTGGTGATCCCATTTTGTTTCAGCGTTTTGTTTGTTTTTTGTATTGTTTTTTTGTTTGGTTGGTTTTGGTTTGGGGTTTTTTTTTCTTGCTGTTTAGATTGAGGAACACATTTGTAGGATTTTCTTAAAAATGTTTTCATGTGCAAAATTTTGACCCTTTAAATCAAGACTCAAATGAGACAATATTCAGGGTGGAGATGTTTTATTTAGTAGTATAACAAGTTTGGAACAATGTCCTCCAGTTCTGGGCTCGGCAGAGAGGAGTGAACACCACTGGAGTCAGAGTGCTACTTACTTCTATTAAATATTTTGTTATAACAATGTTCATTTGAATCTTTCTTTTCTTACTGTAGTTTCGTACAAGAATTCATCTGCCTCTTCCAGTGTTTAATATTCACATGCTGGAAGAGTAATTTAAATAGGTAATAGATACAGAGTGTAACCATTAAATCTCGTTCCTAACAATGCAGACTATTGGATGGCAACAATTGCAAATATATGCCTGGCTTTGCAGGATGCCAACGCATTGGCTTGGGACACAGAGCTCACCTTAAGTGACAATAAACATTTTATATTTAGATGTTCATTGCTGAGCCAGATGAACGCAAAGAGCTGCAGCATTTCTTTCTTTTTTTTTTTTCCCCTTTTTTATGTAGAGGCCTTATGCAGACTGATGGTAGTCCTGGGGAGAGATCCAGCCTTGCTTGAGTGGGATGGATACACATGCAGATTTTAATCAGAAACGACAGCTATAAAGCAGCACTCTGTGCAGTGCCTCTGAGACCTGTACCCTTGCTGGTGCTCACACTTGCATGGAAAAGGAGGTGAGCAGGATGCCTAGCAATAAGAGAATGATAACATTTGAAATTTCTGGAAGAAATGCAGGCATTTGTTTTTGAGAAGAGTTATTTCTGTCTCTGTTTTTCTTCATTCCTGTCTTTTCTGCTCCTTCTGATAAGTAGCGTGGCTATCTGGTCAGAAGGTTAAGCTATGAAGTGAGTTAAATGAGGCGGCTTTCCTCTGAGGGGGGAAAAATAGAAGTGGCTTGGACTCATACTTTGTAGGTAAATGGATTATAGCTGTCAAAATTTGCTGTATCTAGATGATGAGTAAGGCTGGGTCACAAATTGGAGAAATTGTGGGTGATTTAGGACATCTGAAGGGTTTTTTTGTTTGTTTGTGATGCATCTGTTTTTTAAGAGCTTCTGGAGTGCTAGCTGGATAGCTTCAAGAGTAACATCAGGTTGCTTGGGGGTCAAAAAGAAGTGCTGAATTGCTTCCGGAGGAGTGTGTGGGGTTTGCTGTGTCTGGAATAG
This sequence comes from Ara ararauna, assembly GCA_028858755.1. Taxonomy (NCBI): domain Eukaryota; kingdom Metazoa; phylum Chordata; class Aves; order Psittaciformes; family Psittacidae; genus Ara; species Ara ararauna. The sequence continues at coordinate 41,930,638 of CM054381.1, forward strand.
CTTTGTGGGCATCCCTGAAGGTGCAGTGTTGTGGGCAGTGTGTAGTGGCACCCCCAGAGGTGCAGGGTTTTGTGCAGGATGTCAGGGGGTGCTTATGTGGCTGTCACACCAGCCTGTATTGTGTAATTCTGTGCTTGTGTGGGAGCTGCCGGTATCTAGGTGAACAGGACCTCAGTAACACCTTCCTCCTCATGTTGTTTTAATGTTGCCAGATTTTAGTTTGTCTCCCATTATCAATTATTGGATTGACTTCCCTTCAAAGCAAGTCACTACTTTTTCCAAGTACTGAACTGAAAATTGTGACCAAATCTTGTATATGATGATACTTTGCGCTGGAAAGTTATTGAAATGATTCAGGCTCCCACTTTTGTGCTTATCCATTAGGGGAGGACTTCATGCATGCTGTATTTTGGGAAATGAACGTGCATTTATTATCTGTTTAATTGGATTCTTGTGTGAGAGAACTTTGTTAAAATCATTCGATTGCAAACTTTGTTGGCTTGCCATAAAATCTTCCCCAAAATAGTTAACAGATATTTCTAAACAAGATCCTCCACGCATCCTGACAGACACATCCTGAACAGTTGAGATGACCTGGGAAGTGGTTGTAGCTTCAGATAGAGTTGCTGTTACAATAACTCAGCTGTCATATTGTCAAATTCTCCAGCTCCCTGAATTGCTGATCTTGCTTTTATGCTTTCTCTTAAGTGGAACTTCTGAGTCCCTGGTGTAAGAAAAGCCTCAGCAGCTTTTAGCTATCTTTTTGGCAACTTCCATCAAAATTTCTGACTAAATTTCACAGCTTCCAGCTGCCTACTTGCTACTAGCTTCAGGGAGCTCAGCCAGTACTAATGCCAGCCTCACTGGGGTCTGTGCCTGTCCTCAGGTTATGATGGCTGGTGTGATGCTGGTGGTGCTTCTGGTGCAGAAAAGTAGCCTTCCCTCAAACACAAAAACAAGACACAAGTCAGCTGGCACCCTCAGTTCATGCTGCTGTAAATAAGCTCAAGTTTTCTGAAGGATGGCCCCAAAGCGGCAGCCTTTTCATCGCCACAGGAACATGAAATTCAGTAGTAAAATTGTAAAGTAACAAAAGTCCATAGTGAAGATTTCATCCTTGTGAAGCTACCAGACAGCAACCTGTGCCTGAAGTTATTGAAGAGAGTGTGTTAATTAGCATTTAGAGGGTAACAATTTTCTGATACATGTTGATTGCATGAGCTAAAACCAAGAAGTACTGAATGCTTATCTGGGAAGTACAGCAGAAAATTAAAGGGGTTTGGAGAATGTTTGTTGCAAGAAAAATGTTCTGTTTTCTTAAAATAAACACACTCACACTTCATATCCTTAATCTTTTACTATCTTTTTCATTTCTACTAGTTGAGAAAACTGAAAATGAAACTCATTTGTTATCCTTGTTTAGCCAAAAGCCCTTCCTGGAGGAAAGAAATGTTAAGAAATGTTTAATATGCAAAACTAGCAGGATTTCTTGAAACTAGGACAGGGCTTATCAGGCATAGCATAGGCCTGGCCATTTCACCCTCTCAGGGTTTAACAGAGGTCTGGGATTTACCTGAACTCAAAGTTTAATCAGGAGAACCAGATTTGCCCACACCAAGAAGCAAAATAATAGTTGTCTTGCTAGATACAGTGTGATATGGCACAGGAGAAATGGAAAACAGCAATGGTTTGTGCTAATGTTATGTGGAAGGAAGAAGAAAAGCAACCTGAGAGAAAACCTAGCAGATGATGGAAATATCCAGTCATGATCTTACTGTTTGCAGTAGGGTAAACTGCAGCTGCTCAGAACAAACATAAATGTCAGAAACCTATGGGAAAGATGAGATCACCCAAAGGTTAGGTACAAACCCAGAGCAACTTCAGTGTATTAAAATAAGTGAAATTCATATTGAATGCTAAAACATTCTTCTTCTATCAGTTCAGTGCTAAACGTAAACTGTAAAACCAAGTGATAAAGTGAATCAGATAGAGCTATGTATGTTTGGCTGCTTATTGCCAACAGCCGGCCTTGGCAAAGGCTGAAATGGTTTTGTGGGTATCAGCAGGCTGCTGTATTCCTACACTATTTGCAGTTAATGAGATTATGGGATTGTTGTGTGATGTATAAAAAAAGCTAATATTGTATCTGCAGTACCAAGATGTCTGGGCAAGTCAGAGATGTGGAAAGATAAGATCAGAGTGAAGGTATGGGACTGGCACATGGGGATGTATGTATGAGATTTTGTCCATTTACTCTACTGCTTGCAGAGAATAGAGATGATTTATTACCAAGTCCAAAAATGCCAGTCGTATGCTACATTTGAAAATGCATACCCTAATCTTATTTACTCTATAAGGAATTTTAATTATTCTCTAAGGCTTACAGGGAAAATACTGCCCAGGAAAAAAAAGAAGGAATAATGCTGCAGTAAACTGGCTTTCTCACTTGCAAGCTTTCAGCAGTAACAAAAGAGAAAATGTGGAAATGTGTAAGCAACATACATTTTTTACTACATTACCTTGTGGAAGCAGTATACCAGAGCTATTAATATTTTATTACAGATATCTGTAACTGTGCTTGCAATTGACTGATATGACTATGATAAGAATTAAGTTGACAGACAGGCCTTTCTCAAGCACAGTTCTGGCTTGTTTGTTTGTTTTCATGGACAACTGCTAAGCTGCATCAGCCAAGCCACTATGTTGTTATGCAGGGTTTCCCTTTTCACACCATGTATTTTTCTGTACACGTTGCATGTGGTGAGATGCTTGGAACAGAGAGAAACCTGCAGCCAAACACAGATGATCTTTTCTGCTCCTTTGTCGGTGCCCCTCTCAGAGAGGCTGGCAGTACTGTTACGTGCAGTACTGTTGCTGAATACATAGTTGCTTGATTTGTGGGGGGTTGCTTGCTTGTTTAGTTTGTTTGGTTTTCCCCTTGTTGTTTTGGCTTTTTTACTTTTTTCCCAGTAGTACTTGTAGGCCTGATCTAGCTGAAAACTCCCCGCAGCAAAAAACCTGCTTTCTATCAAGATTTTATAGAAGATGAGCTGAAACCAAAAAATAGTGAGTACTTGGTTCCTGTTCAATGCTTGCTCAAGGTTGGCGTGCTGCCACAGAGCACTGCAAGGCCTGGAAGCGGAGCTGGCATGGGGACAGAGGTGGACTGCTGTGTGGGACCCCCTTTGGCTCTGATCTGGCTCTGTGATCCTGTAGCTGGAGGGTGGGTTTCTGTGGGTTTTTGTTTGTTTGTTGTTCCAAAATCTTATTGTCGTAGGACAGATAGATTGATAAATTCATGTGAGTGCCATGTTCAAGTCAGTGGAAGCAAGAGCAGCTTTCGGAGACTAGAGGTGATATTTGCTAAAAGCAGCCATGGTAATATATTTTGAAATGTTATTGTTAACTGAGTGCACCACATAACATTTTCATGTTTATTATGTTAGTAATTTTCACTGGTGTGAGCCATCTTCCATGCACTTGCTTGGTTGCAAAAATTTCACCGAACAAGCCTCTAATAATTTTCACTGCTGCCTTCTTGAATTTTTATATAGGAAGAACCATGGTAATTTCTTTTTAAAGGCTGGGTTTTTTTCTTAAGCATTCAATTCCAAGCCCTTGGGATACAGTTAATTTCTCTGGCTCTGTATCTCTGTTTTTCCAAGGATGAGAGTACTGGATGGCTCATTTGAAAAACAGCACCTGACAACTGTGCTTAGTTTCAGACGGTGTTAAACTTTTGTACCTCATTTACTTGATTCTCTCTAAGATGCATTTGATATGGAAGACCTAATTCTGCTATAATCCTATTCCTGTAAGGTTTAGACTGTGCTGACACAGAGACTTTGTTACACACATAACAAGTTATCCTGATAACAATAGAAGAAAATTACTCTGAAAGAAATGGCACATGAATGTGATTAGAAATACTTGTATTAAATTGACTCCAATTGTTATGAATTTTAAATATCAAAATACCACAAACTTAGCAATACCAGATATATGCATATTTTCTGCAGGGCTGAATAAGACCACCATAGAAACTTCGGGATAGAGTTTTATGTTTGGACACCTTTCTACTGTACTGCCTTCTCTGTCAATGTTGGGCCACTCTTCTCTCATAGCTGAAGTTCATTGAGATGAGAAGTTTGAGAGCATTCTGGTCTTGTATAGCTCCTTTTATGTTTTTTGTCAATATGTGTAATGATCCCCCAAAGGCATCCTAGTAGTGTGATAGTCTGGCTCTGAGCTCAGAGGTGGATTTTGATCTTAAGCTGGATTCACCTAGCTGTTTTAGAATGCTCAGGATGTGGAAACAAATGCCTATTACAAGGTGAGAAACAACGTATTAAGGGACCTTGAACCTGCATGTAGTAGCCAGATATATTCCTTCTAACTTCTGCTTCACAGATGCCAGTACTTATCATTGGTTAAAATTACTGTGATATGTACAACAGCCAAGTACCGCTACTATATGAGACCGAACAGAGGCAACTGCTGTTGACACACCAAGCGCATCTTGTAATTGAAATGTAATCTCATGCTGTGACACTGCTTTCCTTTAGGCTGTATTAAATGATGGGAGACAGCAGTGTTTGACTGTCCACTTTTTCACCATTACGGAAATGCTGTTTTCTTTAATTTCCCCTTCACATTTTGCAATGTATGTCCCTACTGTTCGCTGCAGAAAGTTATCAAAGAGTATGTAGACTGTGTATTAGTATCTGGGCAGGAGGTGGGTTTTTGTAAGCTTTTGTGCCTCTCTAGGAGTAGCTTAGAACATCCAGAGCAGGTAAGGAGATGGGTTTGTATTTTCAGTGTGTGCATCTGTTTGCATAGAGAGGAAGTTCCCCAAGTGCAGTTTTGGTGCTAGGCAGAGGCAGGGGGAGCCAAGGGCCTGTCCTGGGAGCTGGACTTCTCCTAGGGCCAGCCATGGGACACTGCCAGGATGGTTTTGGCACTAGAGGGATGAGCACAGGCACCTAAGCTAGGCTTTGGGTCCACAGGGCCTTAGCAGTGTCCCCCTTGGTTTTGTGCTGATGATGAATAGTGGCACCTCCCAGTGCTGCTGCAATGGGGGGCGTACACGGCGGAGCCTGGGGGCACGCTGCCTGCCGCCCTGCAGAGCGTCAGCCTGCTACTGGCAGCAGGATGGGGCATCCTTGCTTGCTCACTGTGCACCACCCAGGTGAACACTGTGGCCAACAGATGTGACTCAGTTTACATAAGGTTAAAACCATGGTGTCTGCAGTACTCTGGCATCATTTCTTTTCTGCACATTGCAGCAGTATATTGTGCAAGTGAGTTACCAGAATATCCTGGAGCCCACCCACAACTTCAGCTGGGAATGGATGGTTTTCATCAATTTTTCTTTTTTTTTTTTTTCCCATCCCACTGAGTTTACTCCCCCACAGCTCAGTGAAGCAGGGATGGACCTTGCTCCCCTGGCATAATGCAGCATGGCGCAGGAATACAGAACCTATTTGTCTGCCTGACAATATGAAAAACTCAATAGAATCACAAAAATTGATTTTATTTTTTTTTCATGCAAGTGTGTATTATAATCTTATCTGGATAAATCCACACAACTCACGTAAATGACCCTCAACATAAACCACAAGTGAGAGCTGGTTCCTTTAGGCATGGAATTAGTAATTTTTAACTTGATACTGGCGTATCAAATTGCATGCAATTTGAGGGTGGATAAGGTATTTATGTTTTTCCTATAGACTGTATATGAAACAGTTTTCAGATACTATTAACTCCTTTAAAAAACAATTCTCTTTGAATTCTGTGCTTTTTAAGCACGCCAGAAAGTTATTCCAAAACAGATACCACATAATACTTGCTTACGGGAATCAAACATATTGGGAAGCAGTAATAACAATTGCAAAGAAGGACTTGCAAAGGCAGGACTTAAATTTGTTTGTTTGTGGTTTTTTTGTCTCTCCTCACCTGCCAGTGACGATGACAACACTTTTTTTGCCTTTGAGAACACAGTTCATGATGACCTTGTGACCCACTATTGTTTTCCTGGGCTGCCACAGAAAAAGATATAGGTTCACCTGATAGAGTTGCTTCAGAACTTCTCCAAATCCAAATGTTGTCCAGGCACAGTTTTTGTCCTGTTATCTACCTTTCTCCTCAGCCACCCTCAGTCCACACGGTACTCATGCATGAATTACATCCGGTTTGCAAAAGCATCGACTACTACAGAACAGCCCTAGTTAGTAAGCAGAACCACCAGGCCAGAGAGAACTGGGATTTTCCCCGTTCTTCTCTGTAGTGTTGATAAGTTATTGATTCCAACTCCAGCTGTTTAAGATGATTTTCTGTGGGTGTTTTTCATGCATCAGTCTGAGCTCAGGTCCTGAGGCCAATAATTTCATGCTTTGCCATCTGTCAGTGTCTGTAAGATACATTTTTGGGGGCAGCTATTCACAGGGGCTGTGGTAGCAGATGTTAGGAGCTGTGCTGCATTCCCCCAAGGTGGCTCCTTCCCTCTGCTTGAATGGTTACAGCTGTAGAGGACCTTCTTCCCTGCTGCCTGCAAATGCCATCTGACCTTGCCTGCAGGGTGTCTGCAAATAGTTTGGGTTTGAGTCTTTTTATATGGTCCTTTGGTTTGCCCAGCATGTAATTTCCTTTATTGGCAGGCCACTGCATTCTCCTGTCCCTCTCCTAGTACTGTGACTTTCCAGAATTTGACCCAGAGCATGCGTATTTGTTCTCTCAGATTCTCCTGTTCAAATTTGATGAAGCAGAGCTTAGTGCTCATGGTCAGGGCAGCGCAGGGAAAGACTTGCCACAAAAAGCCTTTGTGGTGCAAAGCTACCAGACTGGAGTGTCCTTTCCTGCCACCTCTCAGCTTGCTACTGATTCTGGCATCGCAAAAGGTCAAATTCCCTTTATGCTCCCACATTTAAGACCTATGACCTGTGCCATGGAGAGCCCTACAAAGAAATAACCTGGGAGCTGACCCACTTCCTAAAAGTCAGCTTCTCTCCAGAGGGGGGTTTTCACAGCCTTCCACTTGCCTCACTGTTGTGAGCGTACATTCATTGCCAGGTAAAAACTCTTTTGCCATTTTGTAGTTATGGAGTCCATCTGAAAGACCTGAATTCAGGAGGACCCCACACATGGCAGTACTGGCATGTGAAGGCAGGACAGACCTTCCTATAGCCTTGTAAAGATGCAACAACAAAATACCCCAAATAGCAGAGATGCACTTTTGCATCTCCTGTTGGGAAAGCTCTTACCTGCAAAGGTTGGAACTCCTCACAGCCCTAACGTGTATTGTATGGTGTATAGATAACACTTTGAAGCTATCACTGAGTGCATATGAAAGTGTAGCATAGCCCTTGGCCTCTCAGCTGAGCTGCTGAATTTTTAGTCCCATGTCTGGCAGCTATAGTAAAAATGGTGGGTTTGTGCCATTGACAGCAGCAGTCAAAAGGCAAGAGGCAAAAGGCACTTCTATATACTTTGCTGTATTCTCAATCATTTGTGTTTGTTCTCCTTGTAGTTGTGCTATGTCATTTTAGTAGAATTACTATAGCTGAAGCATTTTCACTCAGCTGCAAAAGCTCTTCAAATATTCTTATGAGACAATGTTGCTTTATAGGAAAATAGAGCACAAATTATTACCGTTCTGGAGCTGACATGGAGATTTGGCACTCCATCTGGTGTGCTTCCTTTCAAGAGGTATTTCTATAAATTCCGCCCTGTTCCTGATGAACAGACAGTCTCTGTTGTCAGTCTCAAACTGTATGCTTGTCAGACGTGATAAAGGCAAAGGAATATATACAGTGTGCGTTGGCTGATTACACATTGTCTGGAGCTGTATAATTTTCCTGCACTGTTATTGCTTTCAGGTGATTTATTTGTGCAATTTCTTGGGGAAAGTCATCTGCGGGTTTCAAAATGCATAGTGTTATGATCTTAGGGATTTATTCTCACTGTGTAAACGAGGACTATCAGTGTCATCTGTGAAACTACACTAAGACTGTATAGAAAAGTAATCAAGACCACTTTTAGAACATGGACCTCAGCAGAATGACTGCAAGTTTATATTAACATGCCTGGCGTATAATAATGTGACTGGAGAGCAGTTGATAGTCTATCTAAGAAGAAGTACTACTTTTAGATAAAAATTATTGAACATTAGGGGCAATGAACAGAGGGTTTTAGAGGTGCAGTGTGTAGAATTTCCCATATCTCTTGAAAATAATGTCTTATTTTCTTGCTAAGTACTGTCTTTTTCATCCTCTACAGGAAATACTTCAACTCTCATGGAAATAAGTAGAGAAGATAATTATAGTTTCTTACTCATTTTTGCCCCCAGAGGAAGGAGACCAACTTTTCTTTTAAGATTATTCTTACTGTGATTGAACTAGGGTAATTACTATGCAAACAGTGCCTACTTTTCTCATAGCTTCAGGAAATTTGTGATCTTGGTATTTGTTTGCATGTTTGACTTCCACTGCCTTCAAATCACTGGCTAGATAAAGTAAAGACTGGCCTGGGGAACCCTTCCATCGCTTGGACAATGCATCACATATCAGAGCAGTGAGGTCCTGGCTGCAGGAAAGCCTGGGCAGTTCAAGATGGCAGCTTATCCCTCTCTCATAATTTGTTATTTCTTGGCTGTGAGAAAGAAATACATTTCTGGCTGATGTGGTGGTACTGGTCACATGGCTTAAGCTCTTTTCTGTTAGCTGGAGGAAACTATAAGGTATTTGATGCATTAATTTGTTTTTTCTTTATGCTGAAATTGTGTGCACTAGTGTTGAAATCTTTCCGTAAACAAAACTGAGAGCGATGACTTGTCCAGCTTTTGCGTATTGGTGAAACTCCTTAAAATCAATAGACTTCTCTCTGGGCTGTGAGCTGGAAAGCATTTCTAGATATAAGAGCAACAATGCTTGGTGTGGGGAAAAAAATTTCCTTCTGTTTGTAGGGCATGCGTAGAGGTGAAGGTAGTGGAATCACCGGGGTAATATGGACACATTAGGAGAAGTTAATTCTTTTCTTTTCCAGTGCTGTGGTATGAGGAAGCAACTTCTTGTAGTTTCTGAAATAGTGGTTTGGATTTTTTCTCACATGTCCAGGTGCAAGCTCTGCCCTTGATCTCCCCTCAAGGCTGCTGCAAGGAACAGCTCCTGTGGCTAGCCAGACCCTGGCTGTCTTAGTACTGGCTCCTTCTGAGGAACAAACTCTACATTAAACATGCTGCAGCTGTGGCAGATGACCTTCCCTCACTGCTACCTTTCTTTTAAGATGGACAGCATTGCTGGAGTGCTTTTTTCCCAGCTGACACAGCATATTTTATTTACTGCAGGAAGCAGGAATATCTGTGTCACTTTTGGTCTGACTACCTCAAATCACATTCCCCCCCTTCTTTTGTTTTATTGGCTTGTTGGTCATGAAAGTGCAACCTCCTACTGTTTTGTCTTTGTTGCTCAATAAATTACTGAATATTGCCATGTTTCATCAGCTCAGAGTGAGGCAGTTTTTGTGGTTGTAGCAAGCAGGTGTTCTGCACTTTTATATCCATTACTTTCAGTGTAGTTGTGTTGTGTTTTCTGCTGATTGTAAAATATGACAGTGGCACATGGGATTCTTTGTATGCTGAATATATAGCTTATGATCTAGGTAGTGAATTCAAATGGAAATATTCTATTTATAAAAGAATTAAATGCCAAAGTACCAGCACTGCAGCCCAGTTTAGTGTCATAGTAAAACTGCAGAAACAGACCTCAGGGAAGCTCTGTAATTTACTGTCAAGTACCTGAAACTAAATGAAGACCAAATAAATAGCATTTAGGGTTACTTGATGTTTCTCTTCCTCAGGTCTGGCAGCATCTTTTTCAGTCCCACAGGCTTCTGAAATGCTGTAAATAAATTAAGCAAGCAGAAGAAATAACTTTATAAAAAACGAAGGTATGAAGATCCTTTAGTTTTGCACTACTATATGAACAAGATCTTTCTGCTCCTTAGTGTCTCCACAGATACCTTCTCAGCTGAAGCCCTCTCATTAACCCCTTAGGAAACGATGAAGCCTTAAACTCCTACTTATTGACCAGAGCAGCCAGAAGTCTTTAAAATAATGGCAAAAATGCATTGTGTCCTCTATAAGTATGTGCTAGTGTTGAGCAAGTGCTTGTGAGTTCAGCTTGGATATGAGATGTTTTCCAGCTCCATATCTTCGTGCTCTCTGTAACTGTGTTTTCTGAACCTAATATCCCCCTCTATTTCCCCAAGGTGAGACATGTTTTCCTCAGACATTCCCAAATGTGCTGATCCCCAACTCAGCTTGTGTGTAGTGAATCAATATTTGTGAGATACAAAGCAAATGCCATCCTTTATTATGTGTGTGCTAAAAAGGGAGACAAAGACCCAACATCTCAATATGTCTTTTACTCTTTATTAATCTCTCAATCTGCAGCCTTCTTGACCAGTTCAAGTCCCATCTCAAACGAAGAAAGAACAGCTTATAAACTGTCTGCATCAAACTTATTTGCTGGTGACTTGATCGTTCCACAGGAACCTAGTTTGGTCCTTCCTGACGGCAGACAGATTTTCAGAGAACTCAGCATTTCCCTTGAATGAGTTGTTTATTTTAGCAACCCTAAGCTTACTTTCTGGGTGACTGAAAAACCCCTTTAGCACATTTCATATGCTCGTTATTACCCCAGGCTTCTCAGTTAGCAATTCCTTCCATATACTTTTTCTTAATTGGTACAGTTTTGCAGGCTCTTCCACAGAAAGTATTATCTCACCATAATCTCCTATACCTTAAAGTAAACCAGCCATCCTTCAGTCCATTTCCCTCTCTCCATCCCATCTTCTTTCATCCTAAAACTTAATTAACTGCTTTCTGGTGTCTTATTGGAGATACTTTCCAGTTTATCCTTGTTTCTAAATTGAAACACCTTCAGCAGTGACAAATCTTCAGTGGAGGTCTAACTATATTTTCCTTTTTTCCTATAATGTTCTATCCCTGGAAAGCTCATAAATGGACTCAGGTTCAAGAATCTATGCACACTTAGCAGATGCAAGCAAAGGCTGTAGCATTTTGGGCAACATTTTCTGTTAACAACATTCAGTCTTTTGCCCTTTTCTTGTTAAAGGTCACTCTCTCTCATTTTTTTTCTTCTTCAGTCACTGAAAACAAGACTACCCAGTGTCTTTGTCATGGCTCAACCTGCAACAAGTGTTGTTTCCCTCATCTTCCTATCCTAATTCCAATTCACCTGTAATTTCCTGTTCCGTTCTGTTCTGCGCAGCACTATCTCTGTATCTGCATAACTAAAATCCTGACTCTGATTTCATGCTCACGCTCCATTTATATTTGTGTAAAATGCTGCTACTGAGATTTCTTGCCTTGTTAATTTAAGCTTTTCATCACTTTTCTTGCATCTCTCTGGAGGCTTGCTTTCCTTCTCTCTATACACTGTCATTCTTTGCTTTTTAAGACCCTTCCAGACCTGCCACATGAGGCTATGAAGATGTTAACTCTTGTTTCTGCCCTGAAGATGTTGCCAGTCTTTCTCACCCTCCTGCTTCACCTTTTATGTGTCTTGCCAGGGTGGGCCAAGTTTCCTGTAACCACAGCAAGGCAGTTCTGTTGGGTGCCTCCTTGGCTAGCCTTGAAATTCCCCTTAGCAGTAATGCCTGTGTGACAGCAGATACCCCAGTGCTCTGCCTGTTCTGGCTTGTGTCTATGCTCCAGCGCTGATGTCATCTAGGAAGGCATTTGAGGGGACAGAGCTACCTTGCTTTTATCACCCAAAAATGAAACCTTTAATGCACTGCTATAATATGAACAATGCAACTTACTTCCTAGGAATATTCTGGGTTATCTATATGCATTACTTCCTCCTATACAAATTGTTTAGCCTGAAAGTATCTACATTTTGTAAATGTAATTCTATATATCAAATTGTTTTCACAGATTACACTTACATTTTATTGTTCTCTGTTATTTGAGGGCATATGGTAGCTTTCTGTAAAATGTTGCCTTAATTGCCTTCTGGATATACCCTATAAATCCTGACAAATGCTTTTAAAAGCAAAAACAAAGGCATATTTTTCTTCTATCAGAGCTTGCTCAACAAAACACCTGTACCTTTTCCATGGGGCCTTGCAAAATGGTGTTATGTCAAGAAGAATAATGCTATTTAATTTATGAACCATTAATATTTATTGCACATGCCATCACTGGCATTTCTGTGAGAGAGCTGGGCAGCAGTTAATAAAATCGGGAAGAGGTTATATACTTACCAGGGCTATTCAGATAAGTCATATGGGATAATTTTTGATGAATTTATTTCTTTATGTTGACAACTTTCCAGGTAGTGAACAATGAGGTGGTGATTTTAAATTTACTTGCTAGCTCATAATGAATTGCTTAGTAATTATTACAAATAAGTCAACTCCTTTACTATTAGGGTTTCATAAGTGTGTTGAGGAAGACTTGCTTATACCAATATGCAATTAAGCAATAGGAACTCAGCCATATTTCTGAGTTGAGATTGGATTATTTTTCACAAAGACCAGGACTGGGGAATCCTTATACCATATTTTGAATAAGGGCATCGAGAGACCCTGGTGTATAATGCTGCTGCCCAGTGTAAGGGATTGGTTTTGCAAAACTTGTATCAGGGCTTAACTTTACAGCGAGTCCCCCTGCAAAAACTGTGTGCAGAATAGTGGCCCGAGAGAGGGCTCTGGTGCCACAATATAATGTTTTGAAAAGAATAGGATTAATTGTGGGGCATAAATTAAACATATCTGCAAGTCTTTGTAGAGCAGGTTGCCTGAAAATAGCTTGTAACAAGGTTTTGAAATTCAGGTTGTGTTCATTTCTACTGGTACGTGTCTGCTCTTTTCAGTTCTTCATGGGAAATAATATTTTCTTGAATCAGGTTCTGTTTGCAATGTAAGTTTCATTTCCCTAAGTATTATATGTGGCTTACTTTAGAATTATCTGCTTCTAAGAAGGTTCCAGCCAATAGATTACTCTGGGAGATGCTCAGAGAAACATGTGAGTACAGATGATAGCCATATATGTAGAACAGGTGGGAATTCCAACCAGTTTTGATTGATGTTTGGGTGGGGTTTTTTGTTTTGTTTTTTAAAATATTGTGATGCTTGCATCTGTAACAGAATGGATTCTGTGACTGTGTCTAAGAAGAGACCAAGAGAGGAATATTATGCCTAATGCACAGATAGAAATACAAATTTTATTCCCATACAAATTGGAAGCCAGGAAAGCAGCAATATTACAACCAATTAAAAGGCATAGTCAGCGGTGTGCTAGTGAGAACTGAAGTGCTGCAGTGATCAATTTTGGCTGATAATGATGTAAGAACACAGAGAGAATGAAAGCTTTCACTATGTGCCTGCATTATACAAAGGGATTAATTGTGATTAGATCTAGGGTATTATTTTGATGAATTATTCCCAGTAAGATATTCACAGAACAGGAGGGACTTCAAAACTGGTGAAGCACAGCAATCCTATTAGCTGGTTTGAGAAGATCTAATTTAGCTTTGTCTTCTGAATTCAGTGGTTGGAGTCTGGGAGAGTGGAAATGGCTGCTAGATAACAAAGAGTCCTGTTAGGAAGAGGGCAGGCTACTCAAAGGACTCAAGGACTACTCAAGGACTACTCAAGGACTACTGCCATATAGCCCCCTGGATCCTCAGTGCTGGTGTCACATTAGACTATGTTCTTCACACTGGAAACCAGGCACGAATGTCTGAATGTGTGTAGGAGAAGCTAGTAAGTACAAGTGAGGGAGAAGATTTGAACCCCTTTTTGGACTCCAGATAGGCAGCCTTGCAGAAAACTTCTTAAAAGTTTTGGGCATTTTGCCTGAATAAGGACATCCAGAAAGTCTCTTTGGTAGTTTTTCTTTCAGCGTACTGGGTCTGAAAGAGATTCAGGGAAAACCTGGCATTGCTAGCAATTGTAAACTTCCAGCACATATGGCAGACCAGGTCCCTCACTCACATTTTCAAGTTAAAAGGTAGTAACAGTCATATGAACTCTTGCATAGTGTCCATGTCCATGACAGAAGTTAGGGCTTCTAAATAGAAAATTAAGAAATATTAGAAGTATATAATCTGTTAACTCCTGGACGATGTCAGTTTTTCTGCGGAGCAGTGCTATGTAGTTACTGGCAACTTCTATGCTAACATTTTAATGACCTGATTTTTCTGATGTGAACAAGCAGAAGCAGCAGCACTCTTTTATTTGATTCCATAAGGCTGTATCAGAAGCACAAAGCAGTGCTTTTGAGTTATGAGGAAAGATGAACATTAATAAATAGGCAGGTCAAGAAACCCCACAATACAAACAATTTTGTTATTAATTCAACATCTGTCACCAGATGCTAGCACTCTAATAAATCTTACTTTGAGAAATAGTTTCTAAGTCTTGCTTAGATCTGACAGCAGTAAAAGTCCCTTGTGAACTCTGAAAAGGCAATCTCAATCTAGCTGCTGGTGTTTAGGGCTACACAAGATGAAAAGTACTGTAAATGACAGAATCTATCTTCTAATGGATTTGACAAAGGCAAGGGCTGAACCTTTGAATGATGGGAGCTTTTTTATTGACTTGCCAAAAGCAATGGCTTTTGTAAGTGGCACAATTGAAATAAACAGTAAAAACATGCAGTGATGCAAGTTGCTGAGTGAGCAGTAAGTACCTTTTTGCTAGCTAAATGCTATGTTCAAGAACAAAATATAGAGAAGACACAATAAACTTCAGAGTAAATCTGCCACCTGGGTATTCAGCACCAGGCTGCAGTTACCATGTGACTTTGTGTAGACTGCCTAGCTCAGGCTCCTCAGTTTCTTCCTCTAAACCAGTGGTTCATAAGATTTGTCAGATCACTGGCTGAAAGATTATTACTCATATTGGAGTATTTTTAGGAACTTGCTAATTACTGCCATCTTGGTAGAGTGATGTCTCTCACTTGCTTCCAAAAAATATTTGTCCATTTTTCCTACAAGGCCTGAATAGAAGATATGTGCTTACCATCCAACACTAGTAGTTTCATTGTAGTATGTGTGTATGTATATATTTACTTCTCCAAAATAAACAGCCCTTTTAATTAATGTTTTACAAACAGTGTTATCCAAGTAAGAGGATTTACCACTATAGTCATCTCCAGGTCAGCTTCTTGGAGACTGGGTTTATCAGCATGAGGTCTGTTGAAAACAGGGAAATTCTGACATCAGCTGAGTTTCATCAGATACCACAGAGGAATACTGCAGGGCTGTAGCACACACTTCGGCTTCCAGACAGGTTGCATCGCTCAACGGTGGCTGGATGCACATGATCTTCACGGAGACTGGGATCCTGTGCAACTGCTGGGAGCATGGGGGAACTGGCTGTACTACATACCATGTGCTGCAAGCCCCTCAGCTGACTAGGATGTGTGAACTGCAGAAGCAGTGGTGTGACAGCAAAGCCTCCAGCTGGGGAATATAAAAATTCCTCAAGCAAACAATCTTTCAAGGGCATGTGCTCTGTTGGTAGGCAAGTAGAGTAATCCACCTTTCTCTAGCGAAATAAATGCACTTCAAATTACTAAGATCTCCACTGACTAACACAATCCATGGTAATTTGTAAAAAAGCCAGTTGCTTCCACACATGCCTTTCTAGCTAGAATTGGAGAACTGGAAAAATTAAATCTCATCATTCTACAAATCTCTAAATATGTTGATTGTCTGCAGTACAGTGACGTTAGGTCAATGTACTGAAAACAACACCACAAACACAAACTGCAGTGTCTCTTCAGCATATACCCATGGCTGCTTATCAGATAAAATGAGCTGAATCATTGATTGCTGATGGGCATATTTAACTGCAACTAAAGCCCAGACTGCCTGTTGCATTCCCCCACAAACATCCCAGCAATATACAATCTTAATAATGAGTCTTTGCCCTTGGTTCAATGCAAATTTTTGTTTGTTGGGGTCTTTTTGTTTGTTGGTTTTGGGTGGTTAGGTTATTTTCCCACTAAAAGCTTGGGTGTAAAAACACAAGTTTAATTGTTCATTGCCCCTACACTTTTTGTTTGACTTTTGTTTCCTTTTTAAAAAATCCTCTTTATTCTTTTTCCCTACTGGTTTAGGATTTCGCAGCAGCAAAAAGGAAATTTTGTGGGTTTTCCATATCAGTATCACTGAACATGATGGCACTATATAAGTGGCACTTGATTTTCTCCGTGACCTAGATGTTTTCTGGTCTTTTCACTCAGTAGTTGGTTTGGGAATCTGCAGCAGTGAGCTGGAGGAAATGGACAGCATGATAAATTCAGCAGAGGAGGAAACTTTGGGATAAAATGCTGTAGCTTCTCTGCTCTGGGGAGATGTAAGTTGTTGCCCAGTTGCAGTAGGGCACAGATGGCTGATGTCACTATCCATCAGGCAAAAGCAGGAACCTTTCAGCACATGCCTATCCTCACGTGTTCAGCTGTAGCAGTGAAGTTTGGTCCCAGGACCACTTCTGCTTGATCGGTGGAGCTGTCCCAGTTGGCTGTGGGATCCTGGCACGAGGCTGAGCCTTAGAAGTGGGGCTGAAACTGATGTGCAAACCCCATGCACTGGCTTGGGCTGCAGTCTGTCATGTATTTCTTGTTTTTCCTAATCCTGAGGGAGAAGGAAATAAGTACTGCTGCTGAGCATGGAAAGAGTGTGGGGCTAAGTGTCTGAATGTTGGTCTCAACCACAGAAGCCGTGCCATTCTGTAACAGTCCTGTGCTCTGCTTTCTTTTTCTCAGGTTGCAACCCACATAGCCTAGGCATGCGTGCATGCAAAGAAAAAAGTGAGAGAGGGAGCACTGGATATGTGGTATTCTTCCTATGGCTCTTAAAAGGCACTAAGTAGAAAAGTGAAAAGCATGGTTGGTTGTTAATTCTGCTGTAGTATAGGCATATGTAACCACAGACTGGCAAAAGACATTAAATTTGAAAAGCTCTTACAATAACTTGTGCAACCTTGATGCAGCCATCTGAAATGGCCTTTAAATATAAAACTGCAAACTGAATGGAAGCATCAGAGTGGGAAGAATGAATAATGGATGTGAGTTGCAAGCTGTTTCTTGGGGCAGATAATGAAAAAAAAAATTGAGGAATACAGGGGCAGTCAAAAGAATGAAGCGAGGGCGTGTTGAGTGGTCTATGCTGTATATAGCTGGAGATTGCAGGGCACGAAGCAGGGCTGTCCCAATGAAGGCTCACCTGAAAGGTGCATTGGAAAGCTGGCTTTGCTCGGTGCCTTTGTCAGTATATTCTTATGGAACAAGTTCTGTGAACTAAGCACTTTTCTTCTGTTTGCCTGTGTGATCTTTTCTGTGATGCATCATTACAGACCCTGGAGTCTGATTTGCAGAAGTGCTGACTCGCAGCTGCAGATCAAGTCAGTGGTAGATGTGCTTTGAACTGATAATCACGATGTTACATTAGCTGGTTCAAAAAGTCAGGCATGAGGTGTCTCATTTGGACAACATGGATGTCCTGTGTAATATTGGCATTAGTTTTTAGTCAGTTCCTTGCCTAGAAGTGTCTGTAGGGGAAGATCCCCATGACCCTCTTCCCCTCCCTTCAAACTAATGGCATTTATTTCACATCTCTAATATTTATGAAATGCTAATATTATCAGGTGCTATAAAAAGCCCTGAGGAAATTAATAACTGTCTTCAGAGCAAGCTTTGAGCAGTGTGAAGTAAATATGTCTAGGTGGGCAATGCATATAGGGCTAAGTGAGAATACAAATAAAAGTTGTGCTGAGGTGGACTTTGCAAAGATACTGAAACAAAACGCTTTTAAGTTGTTTAGGTTTAATCATACAAAGAAGTGGGCTGCTATGGAGATAGAGAGGTGTGAGCAGTATAGTACCTGATGTGGTGGTCCCAGGCTAAATGGGTCCTTCACTTCAGTTTTTCAGTTAAGGGGGTGATTTTTGAAGGAGGAGAACAGGCCAAATGAGTTGTGGAAGTGAATGCATGGAAATGTGAATAATAGACCAGATACAGAAGTCATAAGCAAGGGAATATTTGGCAAGTTTTAACCACAGCACTCTATGGGCTGGTCATGTAGCTTAAATTTCTGGTCTTAGAGCAAGTACTAACTGCAGAGTGACTGTGGCTGATCAGGTGCTATATGGCTGCAAAATGGTGAAGAAACTACAGGAAAGCAGGGGGAGAGATGAAGAAGAATGTAGCCAGCAATCATTGGCAGAAACACAAGAGTAGGAACATGCTGGGAGAGCAAGCCTGTGATGGGCATAGTCAGCACTTAGGCATCAAGGGCAGTGCTGAGACCCTGGAGTTAATCGCTATTGCAATTCCCTATGGCTGTGCTCTTGGTTTAGATTCAAAATGACAAACTGGTGCTTTGCCAGTCCTCTGTGGAGGGGGTGGCATTTGCTTCTGGCTCTTATCTACAGAAATCTCTAATCCTCTCTGGTAGGCATTTTCCCTCTCTGTTGACTGTTGAGACACTTTACAAGAGTCTATACACTGTCCTTTTAAAAAGGAGAGCGAAGGGCCTTTCTGTCATTTGAAAGTGTGCCTTTCAGTTTTTGTGGTGGCTTGTTTGTTTTGCATCACAGGAGGATTAACTGGAGCATTTGGCTTAACTTCTTTATGCTGTGCACTCATTTGTATCCTTCCAGCATGTCCCCTCTGATTCATATTCTTCCTAAAATAAGCAGTCCCAGTTGTTCCTGATTTCTCGCAATTTCACTGGATGAACCATGGTCCTTTGTGATACTCCTGGGATTGTTCAGATAAGTAGTATTTTTCTTTATATGCAGATCTCTTTCTGAGACATTAGTTATATTTATCTTTTTTGTATAATAGGTTTTATGAATAGGTTGAGTTTCACAAAGTTCTCACTTGAAGGTTTCAGGTGGAAAAAAGGAGTAAAAATGGGCTAATCTTGAGAAATACAGGAGCAGTTAGCACAGCTTCTGCCCCAGGAAAGTTTCTGGGGCAAATTATGAAAGTCAATTTATCAGCTTCTGAAGATGATGAACCCTCTGGGTTTGTGACGACTAAATCACATCAAACTAATCTGATTTCTTTCTTGGGCAGGATAATAGACACAGTACATAGCGGGATATATAATTTGACTTCTCTTAAGCTTTTGATTTTTTTCTCATGATATATTAATAAATTACACAGGGAAGTATATCCAGTATAAGAACACTGCACACAATGGAGTGGAAATCACTCAAAACTAGTAGGTCACTGTCAGAGTGAGAGGGTATTTAAAGATTGAATTATATAGAAACTAGCCTCTTTCTAGTCAGTATTTTCGTGAAGGACTCAGGTAGTGAAATGGAGGTCATTGGTCAAATGCACAGAGGGCATCAAGCTGTTATGCTCCTAGAATGGAGGAAGACAAAACTGGAATTCAAATGGGTCTTGTTAATTTGAAAGAAAGTACTAAATCAACAATGCCAGGTTCAGCTTTTCAAAGGCCTATACCTAGGAAAAATAAGGGTCAAGCCAGAGTGAAAAATGGAGAAAAGTAACTGCCCAGGCAGTGTGAATGGCAGGAAAAGATCTTGGAGTAGACAATAGCTGAGGATAGGTCAGCAATATGGTGTTCTTGCAAAAAAAAAAACCCACAACAACATATTTCATTGCATAATAAAGATGTGGACAAATTGGAGGTACCTCAGGGAAGAGTTTAGAAAGTGTGGAATGTAACTTGAAAGAAGTGATCATAGAATCATAGAATAGTTAGGGTTGGAAAGGAGCTTAAGATCATCTAGTTCCAACCCCCCTGCCAGGGGCAGGGACACCTCCCACTAAACCATGCCACCCAAGGCTATGTCCAATCCAGCCTTGAACACCACCAGCAATGGAGCATTCACAACTTCCCTGGGCAGCCCATTCCAGTGCCTCACCACCCTTACAGCAAAGAATTTCTTCCTCATATCCAATCTAAACTTCCCCTGTTTATGTTTGAACCCCTTACCCCTTGTCCTCTCACTACAGTCCCTCATGAAGAGTCTCTCCCCAGCATCCCTATAGGCCCCCTTCAGATATTGGAAGGCTGCTATGAGGTCTCCACGCAGCCTTCTCTTCTCCAGGATGAACAGCCCCAACTTTCTCAGCCTATCTTCATAGGGGAGGTGCTCCAGTCCCCTGATCATCCTCGTGGCCCTCCTCTGGACTTGTTCCAACAGTTCCATGTCCTTTTTATGTTGAGGACACCAGAACTGTACACAGTACTCCAAGTGAGGTCTCACGAGAGCAGAGTAGAGGGGCAGGATCACCTCCCTCAACCTGCTGGTCACACTCCTTTTGATGCAGCCCAGGATACGGTTGGCTTTCTGGGCTGCAAGCACACACTGCCGACTCGTGTTCATTTTCTCATCAACCAACACCCCCAAGTCCTTCTCTGCAGGGCTGCTCTGAATCTCTTCTCTGTCAAGCCTGTAGCTGTGCCTGGAATTGCTCCTACCCAGTTGTAGGACCTTGCACTTGTCATGGTTAAACTTCATCAGGTTGGCTTCAGCCCACCTCAGAAGCATGTCAAGGTCCCTCTGGATGACATTCCTTCCCTCCAACGTGTCATGTTTAATTTAAAGAAAATAGACAGGATAACAGTATCCCAATTTGCAACAGGTTTCATAGAGGGGGTGGCACGTAATTGTTATCTTTCCATATTTGGGACAGAACAGTAAAACACCAGTTTAATGTTGAAGAAAGAAATTCAGATTGGAGTTTAGAAAAATGTGATGGAAAATAGGAATAGATCCCTCAGAAGGGCTCTGGGTACCTCTTCTGAAGGTGCTGTGAAGGCTGGCCAGATATTTGTTAGGAATGGGAGTTGAGATACACCCAACCCCTCCATTGACAAGTAGGGTGCCAATTTGGCTTACTTTTCTATGACTATTGTTCTCCCCAACCCCAAGGAAATTAGTGTTTTTTAATTCTCATTTATTGTTTTTTACCTTTTGAATAAAATTGCTTAACAGACTGAAATTCCTATCTGAGTTTGTTAGCTCCATGTTAGTGTCTTCCTTTCCAGAACTGTTATTCTTATTGTGCTCTAATATCTTTTTCTATATTCTGTCTGAAATCTTGCTCACATGAGGTCTTTTACCTTGGGATGGCTGTTCCAGCTAGAACACTGAAAACATGCTCTGGGAGAAGATTTGAACTGTTTGATCCCATATAATACCTGCTACAATTTTAATCTTATGAGGTAGGACAAACCTAAAAAAAGCTGGAGTGAGCAACTGGTGTAAAATATAGGCATGGGAGATGATTTTTAGAGTGACAGGGAGCCCCATCAGACTTCATCCTCTTGGGTGAAGGTGTAAGGTGTAAGGTTGTGCAAGGCTTTAGTCACACAGTCCAAAGGAGCTTTTGTTTTCATGTTAGCAAGTTTAAGAGGAAAGTAGGGGTTGTACTAAAAAATGTCTGAGAAAAGCAAGATACATCACACATTACAGAACTGGAGTGTTGTACGGAGCAAAAACAGAGAGGGACATGTCGTTGAGTTTGTGGCACTGAAGAAAAGTTTGCTTTGTCTGTGATGAGGCTTCAAGCTGTAAAGGCAGGCTCTAGTGGCTGATCCTGTGATCATGGAAGCAGAACTTTGTACATCCTAAGTAAACATGATTTCAATGGAAAATTATATGGCTCCATCACGATATCCTGCTAATAAGAATAATTGTCAGGATCCTGAATTTTGGTAAATTGATTGAGTAAAAAATAAATGAATGTTACAAAAGCTCAGTTTAAAAAAAATACTGCTCACAGAAATAGGAAATTAGCTGATTGGATTATTCCTCCTTTATGGTGATGACAGATGCTGCTTCTTTCTTAAACAGCATGCTCCAAACGAATAAGCAACCCACTGTCCTTTTCTCACTCTGTCCTGGGTTCAGCAGTAGCAGTCATTTTTTCTCCGTCTTAGTAGCTGATGCAGTGCTGTGTTTTTGCCTTTCAGCCTGGGTACAGCGCTGATAACACCAGTGTTTTTAGTTGCTGCTCAGTAATGTTTAGTCTGACCAAGGACTTCCTGAGTCTCATGCTCTGCCAGGGAGGAGGTGAAGCCAGCAGGAAGCAGAGACAGGACACCTGACCCAAGCTAACCAAAGAGGTATTCCATGCCACAGCACGTCATGCCCAGTGAGCTCATATCTCAGAGTTTCAGGATGTCATACTTACAGCTGGTATTTGCTGTCTTAGTGTTTATCAGCTGGGGGCCTCCGGCTAAGGTTCTTTTTTCACTGTAATTTATGGTAATGACTTGTAATGCAGTAGACTCATTGATCATGAAACTGATCAGGCTTGCGTTCCCAGTGTGGTCACCACCTCTATACTTCGGGAGGTATATAATAGAAGTGTTTAGCAATTGCACACCTTTTTTCCCCTCCTCTGGTGGTCAGCCTATGAGGGAGACATTCCCATACACCCTAGTGAGAAGTACAGCAGCTACTCAAACTCCGACTGCAGCAGACAGCACAGCTACTCCAACTCCAAGCACAGCAGCTACACCAGCCCCAGTGACAAGTACAGCAGCATCATTTCAGAGTTGTGAAGGTTTTGAATGGCCTTTGGGTACCCTTGAGACCTGCCTGCTGATTGTGATGGGGATCAGTATGTTGGCATGCATACAGAGTGTGTTTTGCCCATGACCACTTCATCTGATCTCGAGAGTTAAGTGGAGCCATGTTTGGGTCAGATGACGATATAGGAAGACCAAGAGATTTTCCCCAAGGATGGACAGTCATGAGTGGCAGGGTGTGTGGGACAGTCTGGAGAAGTATCTAGGACACTGGGCCCCTCCAGTACTTTGGAAACATTGGAAATGGAAGGCAGCTATATGGAGTCCCCAACTACAAGTTGCAGAAACTGCTGAAGGGGAGAGCGAATTATTTTGTGCCTGGTGGGTCCATGACACCTCAGGCCATCATGGCAGAGATGCAACATACAGATGGACTCATGATCGAGGGGTGGACTTAGCAATGGACACTATTGCCCAGGTTATTCCCGAGTGTGAACACTGCACACAGCCTCTCCTGCTCTGAAAGGCTGTTACAAGAGATGGAGCCCAACATCATGGACTGGATGGATTCAGCAGCTTTATAGAGATTGGTCCATGCGCCAAAGAGTGATCTCTGTGTGTGTGTGTATGTGTATATATATATATGTGAGATAAGAGTGACGGTATATTGAAAATGTGGGATCTGAGCATGAGGTGAATGGTATGGAATAAAGGGTGGATACTGTACTGGGTTCAGCAGTAGAAGTCATTTTTTCTCCGTCTTAGTAGCTGATGCAGTGCTGTGATTTTGACTTTCAGCCTGGGAACAGCGCTGATAACACTGATGTTTTTAGTTGCTGCTCAGTAATGTTTAGTCTGACCAAGGACTTCCTGAGTCTCATGCTCTGCCAGGGAGGAGGTGAAGCCAGCAGGAAGCAGAGACAGGACACCTGACCCAAGCTAACCAAAGAGGTATTCCATACCACAGCATGTCATGCCCAGTATATATACTGGGGGCAGTTACCCAGAAGGGTGAGATCACCGCTGGGGTCAGGCTGAGTATCAGTCGGTGGGTGGTGAGTGGTTGTATTCTCTTCCCTTGTTATTTCCCTTATCATTATTATTATTGGTGATAGCAGTAGTGGTTTGTGTTATACCTGAGTTACTGGACTGTTCTTATCTCAACCCATGGGAGTTACATTCTTTCGATTCTCCTCCCCATCCGTCCAGGAGCGGGGGGGAAGGAAGGGAGGGGAGTGAGTGAGGGCTGCATGGCTGATTTGCCGACTGGGTTTAAACCATGACACACTCTAATTTCCATGATCTTATTCAGGTAAGGTAGAGGAGAGATGCAAACTTTTGCTTGAGGATCTAAATACTTTTATTTCACTTCTACTCCCAACCAACAAAGAACTAAAAAACTTTATTTCTTTAGATCTTGTAAAGGACTGTAATGGATGCGCACAAAGCTCACGCAATACAAGTTATTTAAATCTTGGATGTTCATTAGAAGCTGTTTGCTTTCAAGCTGGGTTTTTTTCTTTCTTTTCTTTTTTTTTTTTAATTTCTAATGGAAAGAAACATATTCTTATAATGGAAGAAAAAGAAATATTTCTCTCACTGATCAGGGTTCATATTCACTATCATTGGTATCACAATTAAAAACATATTTTTAAGTATGTTTAGTTAGAGCCCAGGTTCTACTGCTCAGTCTTTTACAACAGCTTTCTTGTGGGCAGCTCAGTCTGTAGCATGATCCCACCCCTTCTACCATGAGCTATAATGGTTTTGTTGTTCAGAGAGCAGTCAGGCATTGTTGAATTTTCTAACACTGGATATGTCTTGTTTTGTGCATTGCATGACAGAATCAAAGGCAATTTTAGAATTGCTGTTGTGATTGAAGGGCAGTGCCATCTGATGAGTGTGTCCTGTGTAATCTGAGCATTTTCTGAGAGCGCAAAATATCTTTGTTTGTAACCAAGGGTAAAGAAATGAATATGCTTTCTTTGACAGAAACACCTAGGTGTAGAGTAAGTTCTGACATTAATAAAGTGGTTGTTCTGCTCTTTTAGAAATAGCATAGGGAATAAAAAGAAGTAAAACCTGACCTTTTGCCAACGATAATGTATTCATGGGTCTGTACAGTTCAATATGCAACGCCGGTATAAAATTCTTTCACATGAGTGGCACATGTCAGATTAAGCTTTTAAGGGATATTTGGCATCATAGATACTACAATTATATGTTTGATTGCACAGAATATAGTATCAAATGATGCCAACTGCTCCTGTTAAAGTCACAAGATAAAATCAAGCCCAACTCCCAAGCATATTTTACAGACTTTTTAGAGGTGTCGTTCTGTGGTATCCTGTCTTTGTCTTTGATTCCTTTTCCCGCTAACATTAATGTTTCTTCTAGCTTCAGTCCTTGGATGTGTGTTTTCATGTTGTATAATCAATGTAATATTAAGTTGTAAAGCGCTGTATACGGGTTCTACATGGTCAGTAAAATCTCAGGCTGTTGTGTGTGACTTACAGTCACATTCAGAGCTGACTTTTGGGGTTCTGTTGCAGCTACCAGTCACAGGCAGGAGGTACCTGTGGTGGCATAAGGGTGCTATTGATGTGGTAGTATTTACACGCATGTTCTTGTCTGTACCAAAAGCAGGTATCAACATCTGCATTTGTGTGATCTGTCAGCAACTTCTCTCTGATGAAATGTTTTACTTTGCAGCAAAGAGTCTATAAAGGTGCTTAAAAATATTGGAAAGGACAGACTGATTTACTGCTATGTCATATAATGACAATTATCAGTATATGAGAAATGACCTTGGAACTAGAATCAAATGAAAGAACACACATGAGGCAAAGATGTGAGCATGAATTTTTTTGATCTCCAGTTGTTGCTTTTTCCAACAGTGAAGTTTCTATTCAGTTCTCATTCATGGCAAGCACCGAGGCAACCAGTCTTATGTCCTTTTTGTTTTGTAGCAGTCTGACAGCAGTATCCATTTCCAGGACTTCAGTTACATTGACATTCATGAGCAGAAGGCATGCATTTCACCTTCATGATGCCCTCCCCAAAATCAGCATGATGTTGTGCCATACGCATAAATTATCACTTATCCCATGACAGTAAAACTACACAAGGATGTCTCTAACATTATCTAGGGTGACAAGAGAACGATTTTTTTCCGTGTCACAATTTCTGTCAAACTGCTTATCAACATGTAGACCATGAATATCACCCGACCTGTTTGATAAC
Organism: Ara ararauna; assembly: GCA_028858755.1. Lineage (NCBI taxonomy): Eukaryota > Metazoa > Chordata > Aves > Psittaciformes > Psittacidae > Ara > Ara ararauna. Next base: position 41,956,434 of record CM054381.1, read on the forward strand.
CTTTGTCAGAACATTGACCAAACACCAAATTAAGGGATATTTTAGGGCCCACTTTTCTGCCATCCCTCATCTCAACTTCTTAACAATCTTAGCTTGACAAATGGCAGACAACCATGTAGACAAAGGTGTAGAGATGGTATTGCTTACTGGTAGCACATTGATTTTTAAAAGCTGAGCATGGGAGCTTAGTCTCTGTGCCTGTTAATTCATTCATTGGCACCTCTACTGTGATTGCTAACAGGGGTGGGTACATTCTTCTTTTTTAATCCCCAGAACCTGATCATGAGAAGAAGGACATGATCCTACTTCTGAAGTCAGGGGGAAAATGTTTCATTGGCTACTTGGGAGCTGGTTTTCACCCAGAAGTAGAAATGGAGTGGCCTTGCATACTTTGAACCATTCTTCTGATACATAACATGATTTTGGTACCTGTCTCCTTTCTGGCACACCATGGTGCCTATGTAGGGCTTTGCAATTCAGTTTTTCAGACAAGGGGAAAGCAGTGATGCAAGTATGGTGAGTAAGGGTAATTTAAACATATATACCAGTCCTCAGACATAGGGATATAAACAGCAGGTCTGTCTTCCATGCTTTCTTAATCGAAGCTCCCAAACCAGTTCCTGTTTCCCAGGAAACTACTGGGTCACAATAACTACTTGATTATTTCTAGATAGAGATAGTAGATAGGAGTGTAAAACTCCTGAGCTCTGCCTCAGTCCTTTCAAAGGGCTGTCACATGAAAAACAAAAAAAGAAAGTGTTAAGTTTTTTTTGGAGATGAGAAACACATCTTTTAAACACTGCTTTTGAATAAGATTTTTTTTTCTATACCAGGTAGCAAGCACCCTGAAAGGAGTTCGTTCTAAAATAGCTTTTTTGGTTTTTCTACTAAAATGAGATTGGAGGAAATATATAATTTCTAGATAAAATGGTTTTGATTTCAGCTTTTAGTAGTTACAAAAACATAATCACATGATAAGTTTATATAAAACAAAATTTGAAATTTATGTTTCTGAAATTATTATTCTTTTATTTTCTGTGTTCCCTTTTTTCTCCATTTTTTTCCCATGATGAGTGAAATAGCTTGACAAATCGTGTCTTTTTATATGGCTGAAATGTGTAATTTTAATTGAAAGAAAGCATGCATGTGTTTTTTCTGTATGTTGCTGTGCATAATTGACTATAACATTGCTTTTCAATGACAGTTTTTTGAAGAAAATTTTAAAGCTACTTCCTTTTGACAGTGTCTCACATTTGATACCTATTAGGTTTCTTTATTATTATGTCACATTGGAAATTGCTATGTTTCACTGTAAGAGAAAGAAAAGCTAACATGTTGCTTTTGTAACTAGCAAAGGTGATCATTATTAAGTAAGTTCAAGTAGAGCTGTTCAGAGGCAAGAAATTCGCACTTAACTGTGAAGTAATTGAAAAAAAATGGTAATACAGTGATTATTGAGAGTGCTTTGCTCAGACGGAGTCAGTTATTATGAACCAATTGCCAGGGAGGGTTTTGCAAATTGAACTACATTAAATTATTGGACTATGATTTTATAAACCACAGTTGCTGCACGAATCACAGTGTAGCAAATTACACCACGGGTAAAGTAAATACATGGTTATGCGTCAGTATATGTAAAGTGTCTCTGTGCTCTGATGGAGATAGTCCCATTTAAGAGCAACAATCTTCATGGTTTTGAGCTCGCACAGTTTGCCAGTATTGTCTGTAGTGGAAATGTCCCAAGGGTCACTTTCATTTTGTTACATTAAGGTAAAGGCCTGTGAAAATGGATTAAGAATAGTACTTGAATTGCAAAAGCATCATTGTAAAGTATGTTGAAAGTGAAAATGGCTTTTTGTTATTCTGGTTATTGTGCCCGTTAGACACTATATTGGTTAAAAAAAAAAGGCACCTGTCAGTGAATTGTGGTGGATACATATGGATCACTTCTTATTGTCTTTCCTATTGCATTATGTATTATTCTACTTAGAGATAGCGTTAGCATCATTGCATTGAAAATAAGATTTTCTTCAATTCTGTGACATTTTAATCAAGAAATGAAAAAATATTATTTGTACTTTTGCTGAAAAATATAGGTTTATTCCTTCGTATTAACTTCTTTAACCTGATTTAAGTTCAAATTCTTTTTACAAAATTCACCAACAGCAATATCAAATGTGTACAAAGCCAAAATAAAGATTTATGGGGAAGATTTTCAGCGGCATACGTCGGTTAGCTTTTCCTTTTCCGTTTGGAAATCTCTTCTACTTTATTGTGGTAAAATGACCTATTTTGAGTTAATTCATAGTTATTGTATTAAGCAGTGCACTCTGGGTATTACTAGATGAGCCCTGTCAAACTGAAGAACCGGAGCATTTCTGAGTATTTATTTTTTTTTTTAACTGGTGTATCCAACACTTTTAACTACATTTCAGCTATGCTGTAAGCAAAAAATATGAGCTATTTGTTATGGTGTACAGTGACAGACTGTGATGTGGGGTGGGGTTTGTCTTGCAGCAGTACTGGGACTGACTAAACTGCGGCTTGAACTCAGAGAGCTGCTCTGCAGGGGAGACAGCAAGTTCCCCCTTCACGGAACCAGTGCCATCTGGGGACACAACCCAAGAGAGGTTGCTGCTAGCATAAGAAAGAAACTTCCAGGGGCTGGTTCCTGGGGCTCAGAGAGGCCGAGGGGGGTTCGTAATTGGGGATTTCCATGGCAACAGCCTCGGGGAGTTGCCAAGGTAAAAAGGGAAGGTAAAGGACAGAAAATGCTTGCGAGAGGCAGCAGGAGGAGCTGATGAACTGTCCCAAGGGTTGGTGCAGGGTCTCGGAGGAGCGCTTGGCCTTGGGGCATGACCTGACACCCTACTGGGGGTGCGCAGAAAGCTGAGGCGGGCTTGCTGGTAGTGCCTGAGAGGAGGTAGATGCCTGGAGGTGAATATGCAGAGCTACAAAAGGTGTGAAAGTGCTAATAGTTGAAGACTTAGGATCCAGCCATGCCACAGAACAGAGAGAGGACTGAAGGCAGCTGTGATGCCCATCTCTCTCCAGGCGTTGGTCCTCGGGTGGCAAGTCTCTTGAAAGCATGCTCAGATGGAAAGTTTCAGTTGTACCCATGGGAAAAGTGTTGCCGTTTACATAAAAACTTGAATATAAAGGGTAAATCAGCATTGTACATCACTTGGTACTAAGTGGTAGACATCAGATGGAGCTGCTCTTTTAATGGTAGTGGGAATTAATGTAAAAGATATTTTGTACCTGTTATTAATTATTGAAGGAGTGATAGAATGAACAAAAAAGATTGAGTGCTGTAAGTACAGATTCCATGGAAATACTTTAATATTTGATGCAGAGATTGTTTTTACGAGTGAACATATGGTCACAGCAGGTATTAACTAAAATGGCCTGAGAAAGGAATGTGATTTCCCCTTCCTCCCCGTTTTCCAGCCCAGTGGATGTGCTGCTCATGGTGAGTTATATTGAGTGGCTGTAAAAGTCTGCAGCACAGCTCTCCCTCCTCCTTTCAGATGTGGGTTGTGTTTCTCTGGGATCACTTTGGCTATGGGTTTAGCCTCTGGGAGCAGGGTATACCTCCACAATTTATTTCTCCATTTCTAATTTCACACTGCAATCTTCCTGAGTGCAGTTCCCAGACAAGGGTGGCTTGCTGCTTGGTCATTGATGATAGATGCCTCAGGGCAGGCAGGAGTAAGGAGAAGAAACACACTGTGCCTCTGCAGCTGAAAATGTGATGGAAAGCCTGTGTGCATGGCAGCCCTGTCACTCTTTTGCCCCAAATAGACCTCAGCCCACAAACCAGCTGTGGAGAGGTCATGCTAGTCACTCGTGGATAGCATGTCTGCAGAGCAGAGTCAGGGTAGTGAGCCCAGAGCTGGCCTGGTGCCAGTGGTGGCCCTATGGCAGGGGAGAGGTGGCCAGCATCTCCCTGGGTACAGCTGCTCCAGCGCAGGACTCCAAGTCCTGCTTTGGGGGTGTGAAATGTACAAAAGGAAAACTTTTCTCTTTGGGCTGGCTGACTTCAGCGTGTCCGGCAGCTCTCAGCACTCCAGGGTACATAGGCAAAGGTACGAGTTAATGTGGCCGCCATTTGTCTGAGGTGGGCATTTGCCACTGTTGCCCCACATGTGATGGCCATTTGCTGGAGGCAGCCATTTGCTTGCAGAGCTCCATATGTGGTGGCCATTTACCTGAGGCAGATATTTGCCTAATGTTCTCTATTTGTGATAACCATTTGACCCAGGTGGCTATTTGTCTGAGGCTCCTTATGTATGGTGGGCATGAGGTGGCTGTTTGCCTGAGGCAGCAGCCATTTTCCTGAGGTGGCTGGTAAGCTGGTTTTAATCTCTCAGGGTACAGTGTGTGCTGTGGGCTGTAACTTGGGACTACTGAGAAGGAAACATTGCTGCTAACATCTAAGAGCAGGACTTAGTGACAGCCAAGAGATGAGTGGGCCAGGAAGGGTTTGCTCTGTGCTACTCTCTAAGCCATTGTACATGCAGGTACAGGGCAGCCCGTGGAGATTGGCCATTGGGAAGTGCAAGCCCAGAGTTGACTGATCTTGTATCCTCCCAGGAAAAGCATGAAGCTTCATGAAGGAGGGCTGGTTTGGCAGCTCTTCTGCTTGGACCTTGAAGTTGGTCTTTGTAAAAAGCCTAATGCTGTGTTGTTCCTGTCCTCTTCCACTGCAGACAGGAGTCATCTGAGCTACTGATACAGCATAGAGAAGTAATGCTGTTTGCTGAGTAATACAATTAGGGATGATATTAGAAAAGTGTTTTTCCCTCAGGACTCCCTGGCCAGGCTGCCTTTGCACTGGTAACAATCTTCTTCATGTAAAAAGAGAAGCACAGTTTTGCTCAATTACTGAACAGAAATGCAGTGTGGGGACAAGGAAGTCTGGAGAGACGGCTGGTCAATTCTGTCTGGCATAGAGAAATAATGGATCCGAGGAATGCAAGAAAAAGTATTTTCCTATAAAATGTATATTTCTTTTATTTCAGGGCATGATGTAACTAGGCACCCAAAAGGTAGATTTCCCCTCTCACATTCCCCTTCCCTGTAAGGGAAAGTCATGGACTATTGTAAAGCAATTTTGTAGGGGATTGGTTTCTAACAGGCTTGTGCTTAATTTGACAAGTTAGACTTGAATCAAGATGATTCCCAAAGTGAGAAAGGGGTGAGGACTACCTCATAATAGCAAAATAATGGTAACATCTCAAAAACAAAGGAAACTAATTTAGAAGGAAAGACATCAAATTAAATACAACTTAAGGAAAAACACTGAACTATGCTTTGGAAGTACTGCTTTTTACAAATAAATCTTGTGTTTCTTGGTATATGAGTATAAACAGGCATTTTATTGAATGGAGATGCTGTTACTTGTGTCTTTTCTCTGTGGTTTAATCTAGATTTTGATCACAGACAGACAAAAAGTTGTGAATAACTGTTCATCCTTATTTTTGATCTTTTTAAGAACTCAGATCAGGCAGTGTGAAAACCCTTTGAATGCACAAGGAGGGAAGCAATTTCTGAGAGCATAGAGAATAAAGTATGAGGCTTCAGTAAATAAGACAGCAAAGAGTGGAAGAGGAAAGGCACATGTCCAGAAGGCCCTTGCAAGTCTGGAAACTGGTGATCGAGAAGGAGATGGGAATGGATAGCAGTATAAGAAGAGAGACAATGACCAGACAAGATATCAGTGAAGAAAAGGCCAGGTGGAATGGTGCTCAGCGTTGCAGTGTTACAGGAGAGTCAAACTCTCTGAGGGTGCTCTGGAGAGGTGAATGTGGGTGCGCCGTGCTTGGGGTTTCTTGAATACTACCAAAAAGTCAAGTGTAATGTCAGCCATAATGCCTTCACTTCTTTGTTTGGCACCATATTTCTAATTGATTTCTATAGTGTTTGTCTCTGCTCTCGAAGACTGCTCCCTCCTGTGACGGGTCTGGATTTGACTATATGTGGGAATGCCCTTGGAGACTTTTCCCAAACAGGTGCAAAACAGAAAGGTGCCTGGCTGCTTGGTTGTCCTCCCTCACAGGTATTGAGAACACCAGCTTTCCACCACTGGCTTTGGTGTTCCTTAGCTGTGTTTACTACTGTAAGCAGCATGAAAGAATAACCAATCTGTTTGGACAATATAACATTCTTATCCTTGCCTGACAATGAACTGCAAACATCAGTGAAATCTGAGAGCTCTTTGCAGTGCAAGAGCTGACTTGCCGCCATTTTCCAAGAGAGGGACATTGAGACTCACACTGCAGTGGGGGAACATAGTACCCTGCTCCTCGGGGGATACTTTAATGCTTGCAGCGAGTAGTACACTTTCACTTGCTCTGGGTAGGGCCTGCCTCCTCCAGCTTCCAGGGAGAAGTCTGAAATACGGTTACTGTGTGCAGAATCTCAGTAAGTATGAGATGAAAACCAGGCAGGAAGTAAACTCTACTTTGACACACGTGGTCTTGTCTGATACCTGGGCAGTTTCATCTGAGTTTGGGTGAGATTTTTCAGAAAACTCCTTAGCTACTGTTTCTCTGCGTCTACATAATTTCTCTGTCTGGGTTTACCTAACCTTGTGGTGCCTCCAGAAGGGAAAAGAAATCTTTTTATGTTGTGATAGACACAATCACACAATTGAACTCTTTTTTTATACAGTAGTTGTCACAAATGCTGGGTTGGAAAGAAGCATTTCTTTCACTAAAATAAGCTTTCAAGTTCTGTTATCCAAGTTCATAACAGTATTAGTTCTGTTTTATTTATGTGCATTTGTGGGGCAAAAATTGAGGCAGAGCAATAAGAATTCTGTGATGATAGACTGTTTTAAGACAGTTTTGGTCTTGGCCATCATAAAATGGAATATTCAGGTAGAAATATGCAAAATTACATTTGTTTACGATTAAAGAAAATTGAGGGTAGGGAGACACATTTGCAATATAAACCAGAATATGTTGTAATAATATGATTAATATTTTTTCAAAAAACCTCATAAATTTCACCTTTAATTCTTGTTTTGAAAAAGCTTAATGTATACTTACTGTCTCAGAATAGCAGATGAGTTGTCTGAGCAAAGCTGTGGGGAGTGGATCTAGATGGTTTCGGGAGGGCACAACGAAACTCTGCAGCAGTAGAATTAAGGAGAAGGGGGAGAGAGAAGATTTTTGTGTAGTTCAAACCTCAATTTCAGGTGGCAGTTTTTCTGACTACCCACAGGATCAGTTGTAGAGATGACGTAAACAAGAAAGCTCATATTGCTGGCTGTGAACTGCTGAAATCACCTCTTATGTCAGGGTCTATAGTTAGATCAATTTTCCAACCTCCTGGGAATACAGGCCATGTTTGAGAAAAGCAGCATTAATAGAAAGGCATCCAATCATTTGAAGATATTAGGAACAGGGAGCTTGCAATTTCTTCTCTTATTTCAGTTGTTTATTATTCTTACTATTGGAAGCTTTATCTAATTTCAATGTGCGTCACTTTTGTTGTTATCATTGGGTCTTGTTAGACTTATTTTGCAGGATTTAAGAGCCATGACAGCAGGATAGCAGGTATTTTTTCCTTTTTTTTATGTGTATTTAAAGCAGTTTTTTATATTTTATGCTTTGTCCCTTAGTTTGATTCCTAAAACCTCTTCTGTGCATCTTTCTGATTTTTTCAATGTCCTTAAAACATAAAAAGTGCATGTGCAGTATTTTGTTATGGATCTCAACAGTGCTTCAGAGATGAGCAGAATGACTTCTGGATCTCTTGTTACTTCTCTTTCATTCAACCAAAGGTCATACTGGAACTTGGCACTTATTTTAGAGTTGCTGTTGTGCAAGGCTGGGTTCCCTACTCTGTAGGTGTGGATTACAGTCTTCATTCACAGCTTTATAACTGTAAATTGTGGTTCATTACAACTTCACAGGGCTTTTGTGTAAATTCAGCTGAACAAACATCTGTGTTCATGAATACCCTCTCCTCCTCATTGTTTATCAGTCTGATTTCATCTGCTGCTAGTTGTATTTGCAGAGATGTGTAAATACTCTGTTGTCAATGGAATTGACTTCAGTTGAGTCATGATTACCTCTAACAGTTTTTTCTTTTTTCATTTCTTTTTTTGTTTTCAACACTTATGTCATTTAGTCAGTATTTAATCTGTTAACTATACACTTTAGAACTCTAACAACCTTACAGAATTCAGGGTATATTGTATTTCTGCTTTTGTCTTTATCAGCAAAACTTGTAATCCCATCAAAGAATGAGGCATCTTTGTGGGAACTGCTCTTGGAAAATAGGCTACAAAGATATCGGAAAAACTGTTTTACTTGTGAATTAAAAAGTTGTGGAATAATGTAAGTAAAAAAGACTAACTTTTTCAGACCTTTAGTGTTTTCAGATATCCATGCAGGTTGACTTTGGCATCTACTCTAAATGTATGTGCATGTAGTTTATGGAGTTCTGCATGGCATTTTTGCCAACTTTACAAGTCTGGGTCTTTGGTTGAATTTTTATTCAAATCTTGAGGATAAGAGCAGTGTGTGGCACCAGCCACTCATTCGGTAATTTATTCAACTTGCAATGTGTGACAAGTTTGCATTTTTAACAAAGTGGGCACTGTTTAAGCGCATTTCTGTTTCATTCCTCATAACACTGAAAAATTAGAATATAAATTTGGTTTTCTTTGCAAATATTCTTTTCATATGCATTAAGCACCTCAAGGCTCAAAGTGACCTGATTTGCATTTTACTTTCTCTCTCTTTTCATTATTGTAAGTCTTTTTGTTACAGGTATTTAGAACATTTTTAATAAAATAAGTTAACTAGTTGCGGGTTTCTTATAAGTCCACATATATAAAAAATCCCAACCAAACAAAAATATACAACCTACTATATTCTGCAACAATGCAAGTATGGGAGGCTGATAGCATGGTTGTAAGGTAGCTTTCCTATTGTCTGAATATTTATTTAATATTAAGGTAAATAGCATGAGTTATTTCTAAGTCTCATTTCCCTTTTCTTCCCTCAGCCATCAGTGAAGACTTGATGCTTCAGAAAGAAACTGTGTATTAAAAGTATTTACAGACAATACAAGGGCAATGTTAGAGTAGTAATGACATTACTGTTGCCTTTGCTTATCTTTGTTCATGTGATTTATCAACTGTGCCTGGTTTATCAGTTGTGGCATTTTCCCCTGCTTGTATTTGGCTTATTTTTCTGTACAGTAGTAAGTAGCTAGGATGCTACCATTGGTGGGTCTGTTTGCTACTGAATACTTTCTTTCTTCTGAGATTAAAGTGTGCTTCAGCTGTGTAGCTATCAAAGAACCATGTGATTCCATCCTCATTGTGCAGAGGAAAACATCTATTTCAGTTTCTTCTTATATGCCTATCCAGGGCATGGGTAACTTCTATGGAAATTAGATGGTTCATGGACACACTACAGCTTCAGCATCAGTTTAGTGCAAACCAAAATGAAAGTGGGAAAACGAATTAGCATGCAAGTTGACTGTCTCTAATGTTTAGAAACTGAGTAATTTTTCCTCCCTTATAAAAGTCTTTTGCTAGAAAACCGAAATTATACAGAGAATGTGCACTGATTCTGTCAGTGGCAAAAAGTTTTCAGCTTATAATACTAGAAATAAGGTCAAGAAATGAGCGGTTCCAAGCCTTGTAAAAACCTCCTTTTCCTTTATCGTGAAGTCTGCAGTTGTGATACATAGGAGCATATATTTAGTCTTCAATAAAAAGTTGGGGCTGTTCAGCCTGGAAAAGAGAAGGCTATGTGGAGACCTCATAGCAGCCTTCCAGTATCTGAAGGGGGCCTATAAGAATGCTGGGGAGGGACTCTTCATTAGGAACTGTAGTGATAGGACAAGAGGTAACGGATTATAACTTAAACAGGAGAAATTTAGATTGGATATAAGGAAGAAGTTCTTTACTGTAAGGGTGGTGAGGCACTGGAATGGGTTGCCCAGGGAAGTTCTGAATACTCCATGACTGCCGGTGCTCAAGGCCGGGTTGGACAGAGCCTTGAGTGTCATGGGGTTGGAACTAGATGATCTTAAGGTCCTTTCCAACACTAACTATTCTATGATCCTATGATACGCATTTCTAATGTATAAGAAATGAATGAAACAATAAGAAGATATTCAGGTAAGCACTAGCACAAAATCAGCCACAGAAGATTTAAACATAATCCTTGATTCTGCAGAGCTTGAAGTGCTGTTTCTTATCCAGCACAGCACTTAAGCATATATTTACCTCCAAGCTGAGTTCCATGAGGAATATTCATGAACTTAAAGACAGAGTAAAGACAGAAATGCTTTGTTAATTCAATGATAGAAGGCTTGTAACTTTGCAGGATCAAACCTTTCTCCCTTTTTGTGCCTTTTAAAAATAATAATATAATAATAAGTATTATTATAAAGTATTATTTATTATTATTATTTAGCTATTGTAATGTAGACTTTCCTGGTCTCTCATGGGACTCTATTTTTATGTGTATGTTTCATGGATTAAAACCAAAAAAGATGGTGATTTTCCTTTGTAGAAGTAATGCTTTCTCACATGTATTGTTACACTGAATTTGCAGGCAGAGAGGAGCACCAGGGGAATTGTTAGTGTGCACATTGACTCTAAAACCTGCTTGCAACTACTGATTTTTTGGCTGCATTTTAGTCTAATCCTGCAGTGCACTTTTTGACACCACTGTAGGTACAGTTGTGGCTCAGTGACTGCCTGACATTGCAGGTTCAAGACTCTTGTGTACACCACCCAAACTATATTTTCCTTTCAGTAGTGGTGAGGTAGCAATTGTAGACGTATTGTACTAAATGTGATAGGATTATCATTTGCACTAAGCACGGTAGGCAGCAGGCTGATGATGTTCAAATTGATATATCAATATGGCAAAATATAGTATTAGCAAGAGGTATCTTAACTTCTCATGCTGTATTAATACACTTATGTTGCTTCTGGTGACCAAGCAAGCTCTCTTAGAGCCCTCTTGGCTTGGTGTACATATACACCAAGACAAAAGGGAATCCTAAGGCGTGTAACATGTTAGCTGCATATCATTACCTCAGTGAGATACTTCTACCTGTAGTGGTTTTTCTTCAGCTGTGCAGTGTCACAATGCAAAAAGGGAGTGGAAGTGGCAGGAAGGAAGTGCTGGTCTTCCCATTTCACAGAATGAGGTGTAGAAAAATTAGCCCAAGGCTACAAATAATGTCTGTTGTAGATCTGAGAACTGAAGACTTGACTCACAAGTTGTCATCTTGGCCACAGCCTTGACTGTTGTGTTGGAGAGGATGTGCGTCTTCTGTCACACGACTGGAAGAAGATTAACTGGAACCACTTGCATGCACAGGTCTGCATCTTCCTCAGCTCTTATGAGGCACTGCATTTAACTGCTACTTCATAGAACCCTGCTAAATCAGAGTGAGGAAGTATTGCATCTGATAAGTGGTGTAGAAATGACTCTTAGTTTACAGAATGGCACAGAAGGCAAGTGTTTTCCACACAGTAGTTCAGAATTTCTATGGTAAAGTTGCAAAAGGACGTAGCTTCCTCTAGTGTTTTGGAATAGTCAAAAAATCTGCAAAACACAGCACTTCCTTTTAATCCCTGTGGCTTTTTCCATAAAGATTTGATTTCTTAACTGCTTATGGGTATTAGTGGTAGCAATACCTGTGCTACAATAGCAATCTAAAAATTAGAGACTGGGCAGATGTGGGAATATACTGCCTTAAAACAGTTGGTAGCTATTGAAATCTATGGGAAAAACATCTAAGAGGAGACTATCTCAGAATGGATAGGGAAGTAAATTCACAATTTTCACTGGTTTAGAGTCCAGTGCTGACCCGAGATGGTTTGATACTCCTGCTTTCGGTCCTCTTTAGTAACAAATGGGCATGAAGAAAAGCTGCTGACATAAGTAACAAACAGCTATGTTAATAGTGTGCCATTGAGTTTGTTAGATGTATTCAGGAAACAAAACAATAAAAGATTTCAAGGTTTGGACCAAGCAATTACTTTGGGGCTTGCAGCAAGGACTTTCAGAGTAGTTATCTGTGAGTGCTATGTTGGTTTCAGAGATTACAATGTCCGTATTTTATAATGCTGATTCTTACCAGTGTAAGAGACCCATAAGCACAGGTGATTCTTGTATTGCTTTATGTAAGAGGTTTCAGAAGGCTTGTGTAATGTTATGGTCTGAAATTTGGAAAACATTTTGAGTCCAAAGTTCAAAGGCTTGTTTTGACCCCTGTAAATACGTGTTATTTCAGGTAAGATGAAGTAAGCTGGAGAAAAGGGAGCAAAAAGATCAGAACACACCGTGAGCTATCTTATACTGGTGCTTGTTCAGTGTAACTCTATTTTAGCCAATGCAGGTGTATCAGCCTAAGATGACTGGAGCTAGCAGAGGAATACAGACCCCTGTGGATCCAGGCTTACACTTGGAAATGGGGAATTTATTCTCCAGGATCAATTGTTTTTCCTTTCAACTTCTTTAAAATTCAGGATGTTTTAAGATTATCTGACATGAATACTTTAAAGCAATTCCAAGAAGAAATACAAAGTCATGACTAATATCCCAGCATGCACTTATCTTAGCATATGGTTTATGTCTCCTTGAGGTTTCTTTATTAGCTCATGAAGGAAGGTAGTGGTAATTCTGTGTATATACAACTCAGAGGGGTTTTTAAAGTCGAAGTATAGAATAGTGTATTTAGTAGTCTCTTTCTGTGTAGTTGGCAGGCCTGCTTTTGGGGGGTTTTGGTTGGTTTGGTTTTTCTTCAACATGTCAGTGAAAACTGAAATAGGCTGTAGTGAGCCAAACAATAAAACATACATGGACATTTATTGATAGCACTCCTTGTGCTCTACTCAGTCACAAAGATAATAGAAATACTTTACAATATAACCTGAGAATTTTTTTCTGACCCTTTGCCATTTAGGAATTGTCCAGCCTCTGTGGTAGATGTTCATTTATCTTTTCCATTTGTCATTAGGTTTTATATTACTGGGTTGGTTTTTTTTTTTGGTACATAACATAATACCCTTTATGTGTATAATGGAAGTTTTTGACAGTTTCATATATATTGAAATCTTTCCATGGGGAATGATTTAGTATAATGGGTTTTATGTTGTTGGAATCAAAACTAAGCGTATACTTTTGATCTACTTTGTAGCCAGCCCCATGAAAAGAATTCTCTCCAAAATGTCAAAACCCTTTGTTGCAGGTGCTGTGTTTTCTTAGTTCCATTTTCACCACAAATTTTTCACTGGAAGGGGGAGCTAAAGAATTCGATTACTTTCAGCTGCATTTAGTTTTGCCTAAAGGAGTTGTGCAAGATGTACAAAATAGGACGAGTAAATAGAGGAAGGAAACTCCAGGTGGGTGAATGTGTTGTTACTCAAAGCTGTGCCCGGGGGGGGTGACTTTGCAACTGGGTCTGGGTTGTGCAGTGATAATACCGTAAGCATAGCATTGTGTTTGTGCAGGATCAGGCTGACCTCACTGGTGCCACATGTAGCTTATAAGGTCCTGCTGCTCTTCAGGCAAGATTAGAGCATAGCGTCAAACAAACTAACTTTTTTATGCTAACTACTATCACAAGTGCTTTTGCTTTGTGCTCTTACTTTCTGCTATATTGTCTGCATTCTGGCAAGGATCCAGAAGGAAAAGAAAGATCTTCCCTGGGGTTGTGTAGGGTAGTATGAAGTACCATTCTAGTAGAAGAAAAATGGGGGAAAAAAAGGCTTGATTTTTTGCCACTGTGGTGTTACTGCTTGTTGGGTTTGAAGTCTGCAAAGCACGTAGCTATTTGGCTCCTTGTGCATCACCTGAATAAATGTAAGTTCTTGCACTTCACATAGCAACCCTGAAAGGATCAAGAAAAAGGGACTAATTTAGCAAGTAAATGACAGAATGAATTGGATGAAAAATCATGTTCTGGGGATTCCCCCCCCCTCCCCCCCCCCCCATTTTTTTCCAGTGGTCTTTAAGGACTGAAGCAGTTGCCGAGGACTGGCCTCACTGAAACAAGGGGGTCTTCTGGTTGTTGTCCCCCCCAGCTGCCTCTGCAAACATAGGAATTACTTCTCCACTTGAGGTCTTCTCAGATTCCTTTTAGCAAGGGGGAGTGCTTGTGCTTGTTATTTTTACCACTTAGCTGCTTTATTCCAGGTAAAAAAAAAAAAATTAAAAAGATTTAGTCTTTTCTAGGCAACTGTTGCTGAAGAATAATAATTTACTACTATTGCTGAGCATAGAGTAAAGGAGAATTACACCAGGATTTGTGCATAATTAGAGATTTGTGAAGGGACAGGGCCTTGAGGAACCTGGGGACAGTCATGCCACATTGACCTAATGGAGAGAGTTAGCTCTACCTTTGTACCTGAGACGGGAAAGCAGCAAGAAAGCTGAAGCATGTTCTTAGTGGCAGCACGAAACAAATGCAGCAGTGAAATATATTTAGAACAGGGACAAATGGGCAGACAGCAATGTACAAGTCTGCTGTGACTTTTAAAATGTGGATATAACACTTGAAACTAGTTGATTGTAAAATTCAGGAGTATACTTTGGGGTTTAAATTGTGGTGTGCCTCCACCTCCCCAACATGCCAGCTCTCGTTATGTAGCCATGCGCCTTTGCTGAGACCTGCACTGAAAACTGTGTCTCCCTCTGTCAGCTGAGGACTGAGGGCTAACAGAGGGTAGCAGGCTAATGGAGCAAATATCAGAGTGGAGGAATGGGTAGCAGAGATTCAGCAAAGGGCTGTAAGTCCCTGGCAGTGGAGTTCCTGCCTGTAAGTATCATTAAGGTTTTTGTAACAGAGGTGAGTTTGAAACTGAGTCATCTTACCTCCATCTGACTCTCTTCTTTGTCTTTTAAACTGTATTCACAGATTCTGACTGTGAATAGTCAAAACATAGTCATTAGAAGTGAATGTTTCTAACTGGGAGAAAGAAGTGGTTATTTTAGAATCGTTTGAGAGCAAATTCTGCCATTTAAACTTAGCAGCCACAAGAACTGATAAATAGCTTCTTTGGAAGAGGGGTGAGTTTTGGAAATTAAATCAGCTAATCCTTATGGACTATGGCATGCAAACTCTACTATCAATGGCATTGATGTAAGCACCTTGAACACCTAGGAGGTGATCTGAGTAAACACACACATAAAAAACCCCAAACAAACAAACAAACTAAAAAAACTAAATCCCAAACAAAAAGCATGAACAAACTGGGTGATGGAGTAGTATGGTACTAAGTTATTCTTGGCCCCAAGGTGTCCTGTAACTTTTCCTTGTTTTAATGCTTTGTGGTTAGCAACGTGGATATGCCAGAAAAATATTTCTAAGTCATGCTATGTTGCCATATTGGATTTTTGTACTTTGCACTTGTAGTTATTCTCCCACCATCCCTGAGATGAGATAGCTGAACTCCCCAATCTTGTCAGTGCTCAAATATCTATTTAATTCTGTGCAAAGATATAGTCACATGCCTGTTTGCAGTACCAGAGCTTTAATACCTGTCAACTTTCTCAGGTGCTGACTCTACCCCCAGTGCTTCACAGAGTTAAAGGCATCCTATGGTGAGGTAATCCCTTTCTGCTTTGGCTCTTAGTTGCTAGAAGTAAAAGGCACAAGAGATTTGTTCAACTGAGATTAAAAGAGAGAGGGAGAGCATGAGAGAGAGAGAAAAGAGAGAAAACCAAGAAAGGCATTCCAGGCAGTAGAAGTACAGTACCTAGGGTCATGCTTGCCATCATAAAAAAGATGCTTGTGAAAGAGTCAGTATATTGTGGCCACTCACAGAATTGGGAGAGGCAAGACAATGTGACAAAGGAAGAAAAGAAAGTAACATCCAGCACTGGAGCTATGACGGGGAATTATTAATTACAAATCTGCTCATAAATGGATGTGTGCATCTGATCTAATTTTTTGTCCTTGGGATAAAAGTGGTTTTAGCACCGGCTATTTTGGTATGATAAAGGAGTAAGCTTGAAGGAGAGAGGGGAGATTTCCCACTCTTCCTCCTGAAATACTGATATATGAATATGATCTCACTGTGCTTTTGGGTTTCCCTTGGGGCCCTTTGCTTTATATACTATCACCTAATGAATTGTTTCCTTGCCATATGTGGTATATAGTAATATGTGATGCTGTGTAAACATTTAGATCTTGAATTTTATTACAATACATTAACGATTTAAAAATTTTACAGTGAAAACCAGTGGGTGGGGTTGGGTTTAGAGATATTGCCAAACAATTCCTGACCATCATGTTGGTTGTTTCTGCTAGTGAACTTGTTTGAAGCTGAGGTTTACCCTTTCTTTCTCAGTGACAAGGATTTAGGGTTTTGCCTGTAAAAGTCATCTAGATCAGGGGATTTGACCCAAAAACTTGTCAGACTTGGTTGTAATAGTAAAAGAATTTCATGTTGTTGACTTTGCATTACTCTTTGTGTCACAAAAATTGTTCACTTCAAATCTCCCATGTTCCTGAGCTGAATTAAATTGGCTGAGTTCTGGATTGACATAGTATTTATTCTCTGTTTTCTAGATGGACACAAACTGTTGTCATCTTTTATCCTCTGAAGGAAGTTAAAGCAGAATAATAAGTGAATGTGCTTTTGGATAATGAGAGGGAGGAAAGTGTGCATGAGATGACAACAGAAAACAATAACAGGAAAGAGCATTTTCTCCCCATTTCAAGAAAGAAACCTCAAAAAAATAAGAGGAATGTTTTTATTAAAGGGAGAATCATCTCTAATCATACTTTGTCATCTTCCAGTGCAAAGCTTTCATTAGTGGTCTTCCACATCCTATCTGATCTTGAAAACAAGAATTAACATATAATAAACTAATAATGTATTATTATACGTTAAAATGAATTGTTGAGTCAGCCACTTGGATATAAACACTGCCTGGCTTTGGGGAAAATGTTGTTCAGTTGCTTCTCTTTAAAGATCAATGGCCAAAGAAACAATCTGTTGGTCAGCGTATTCATACCTCAGTAGGACATTCTTGTTTCACTAAGGCTAACAAATTGATCTTGACATATTGGAAGATGGTACAAATGTAACGACAGCTGGGAAATAAGAAGTTTAGTGAACATGACCTATGAAGGAAGGCAGAAGGAATAGGGTTTGTTTCGGCTAAAGAGGACTGGCAGAGGAGGCAGCGGTTATATTTAATGATATGTAAGCAGTTGCTGGAAATGGAATAATTTCTGTCACTGTTTGGCTAAGAAGCAATGCATTGGACTGGTGATGCTATTTAATTTGTTTCAGTTATAAAACAGGCAAAATGCCCTAATTTTAATGGTAGATTTGAAAGTGTGAAAGGTATCTGCGGAAGTTGTATGAACCCTTAGGGGTTTTTAGGGGTATGTCAGATGAGTATCTGCTGATGTCAACTTACTTGAACCTGCATCAGTGATGGAGTACCCAGAAATCATTTTCAGTTCTCATTTCTGATTCAGATTATATGTACAACACAAAGGGTGGAAAAGTATAAATTTCGTGAAGAATAATTCGGACTCTTGGGGGAGGGGAGCTGTGTTTTAATGTCATCCTCCTTTCCCTCCCTTATATGAAAGTCCATGCCTGTCTTTAATGAGAGCCTTTCTACTAACACTGTAGAATAAACCCACCTGAATTAAAGTTGCAGATGAAGATGTTCTATTTCCCCCTTCCTTTAGCCCTTCATGCACTTAGGACAACTGTGTAAATATAGCTAGATTTTGAGTTATCTAAGCCTCGCTTCTTCACTCCTCAAGGTGATAAAGGAGCAAAAGAAGACCTTATGAGACAACACACCCAAAAGAAATTTGATGTGCTCTGGCTGACAAGTATATGCCAAAACTGCCTTTTTGCCCCTCAGTGTTTCAACGACTACTTGTGAAGAGTCAGGAAAATATATACTTTTTTCCGATTAGAAAAATAGGATGCTTTCACCAACCTGTCCACTGAAGGCTTGTTGAAAGCTGAAGTCTAAGGGGGCAGCTGAGATTACCAAATAAATGTGGCAAGGAATAAAAAGTTCCCTGTTTCTCTGAGAAGTTAGATTTCTCTGAGTTTACGTATTCAAGTCCATCTTTATTCTCATGATTTTGATCTTAAATTTGTCCTTCTAGTATTTAGAAGAACATTCTCCCGTTGCCCTGAAAGACAGAACCTGTCTTATGAGATTTCCATGCATAACTTCAAGCAATTTACATACAAATGTCAAGGTAAAGCTTGTGATTGCTTTACCTTGAGGGCTCACATATGGTAAACAAAATACAATAGGATTTGGGTAGTAAAATATGAGTGTTCATATGCTCAAATAAAGATTCTCTGTCTCACTAGTAAAAGTAAAAAGCTTTGTTTAAATTAATAATTTTATTAATTATTATCTGACATGAAAAGACAGCTGTAGAATGCACTGAGAATTGAAGGTAACTTAGTTGGCCTGTTGTAAAGCAATATAATATTAACAATCTGTCTATTTTTCCATGTAATTGAGCAATAATGATCAAAGCTCAATCTTTTTCTTGGAGATTGATGATAACTTTGAAAATTAATGGTGTGAGGCGAAAGTAAGGACCATTAGCTGTAGCAAATTGTTAAGAATCCAGAAAACACACTGGACTGAGTTAATCAATTTGTTTTATGATTATTTAAATATTGCTTTTTCCTCTGATTTTTAGAAAACAAATTGATATTCATACATGTAAATAGTGCAAGATTTAATATTTTCATACAAAGCAGCCAAATAAAGAGCAGGCACAAGTTCCAGTTGAGAACAAACTCTTGAGAACAACCATAATGACTATTTCTGGCAGCGTTACCTGAAGTCTCTACTTCTCAGTCTTTTCACTGCACGGATTCCAGGATTCATTACTGGTACTTAGTCAAGTTCCTCTCGCTCATGAAATTGCTCTCCTACTGGGTGATTAAAGCAAAACTAGCATGTGATATTTGCAGGACCAAGTTCCACACGTTACTGCCTGAGTGCCTGCTGAAGGAAACACGAGCGCTTTCATTCTGCTGTGCACAGTGGGAGAGACATTTCTGAGATAATTTTTTGCTTTTTAAAGTTGCCCTTTGATATTAATGCTTTCAGGTCAAATAGTACACAGAAAAAAGAAAAGGGAAAAAAAAAAAAAAAGGAGGAAAGCAGAAACTGGCCATCTAGGTCTTCACTGCAGGGAGCTGCAATAGAATTTACTAGATTTTGTGAAATTGTGTTCCTCAGGCTCTGAGTTGAATCTGGCACTCACTGCAGTCAACAGAATAACTGCTATTGACTTCTCTGGTACAAAATCAAGATGAAAGCTCTTCCTTTCCCTCTTTTTTCTTTCTTACTATAGCATGAATTGTAAGTAATTTAGTTGAAATCAATGAAATTACATCTCTGAGAGTTAACTCAAATCTGAGCTATTGCCAATTTGTGCTATACCCATCTTACCCTACTTCACTATGGGAATACTGTTTCAATTAGACATGTTAGGAGAGAAATCTTTTTCACTAAGGCTTCTAAAGTGGGGATAGTTATTGAGATTTAAAGCTGTTTCCAAAATGTTTCATTTTAAGGTAGGAAGTAGGCAAACACCCTTTGCTTCTTAGTTTGTTGTCTGGGCAATAGTTGTACACCAGTATTTGACAACATTTGCACTAGCCTCCTCTTTTAGACATTCCTTTGTGCTGACTGCAAGAGAAAGCTCTAATAACTCAGTGATAGCCAGAAAAGAATAATGTCTGCTGACAGTGTAGTGTGAAAGATCATAGAATCATAGAACAGTTAGGGTTGGAAAGGACCTTAAGATCATCTAGTTCCAAGCCCCCTGCCAGGGGCAGGGACACCTCCCAATAAGCCATGCCACTCAAGGCTATGTCCAACCCGGCCTTGAACACCATCAGTGATGGAGCATTCACAGCTTCCTTGGGCAACCCATTCCAGTGCCTCACCACCCTTACAGTAAAGAATTTCTTCCTCATATCCAATCTAAACTTCCCCTGTTTAAATTTGAACCCATTACCCCTTGTCCTATCACTACAGTCCCTAATGAATAGTCCATCCCCAGCATCCCTATAGGCCTCCTTGAGATACTGGAAGGCTTGTATGAGGTCTCCACGCAGCCTTCTCTTCTCCAGGCTGAACAGCCCCAACTTTCTCAGCCTATCTTCATACCTCTAATAGTAAAACATCTGTTTTTCACCTGAAAATGATGAACTCTTTTATGCCCTGCTTATTTCTCCTGCGCGTAGACAGATTTGTTTGCAAATGTTTGAGAAATTAAAGGGAAGCCTGCTTATCCACTTATGTCTTTAAAATTGTAATTCTATTTGAAGACAAGAATAAATCAATAAACTCATTCAGAATACTGTCCTGCATAACACAATGAAGCATGTTACATAGCCAGATGGGTGGATTAGAGGGTGGGGGGTTCCATTTGTTTGTTCTTCTTTCTTCCTGACTGAATTCTTCATTGTAATTTCTGTTTCTTTATATTTTTGTTGGAGATTAAAACAAAGGAAACAGTCTGCAGCTTATTGAAAACAAGCCAACAAACCAATCCCTCCATTATTTTGGTAAATGTTACATTTGTTCTGATCTTTAAATCTGCAGAAAAGAGCACAGGTTTTGGCAATATGTAAAGCAAGACAGAACAAAAGCCATGTTTTCCTGCAGCAGATTGCATAGCATACAGTGGGACCCTGCAGACATTTATGAAGAAAATAGTTGTATATGAAAATGTTAGAAGCCTTGGAACAAAGGCCAGTCTTCTCCTTGATCACAGTGTGGATATCAAGTCTCATTAATAGTCACATAAAATTATATGATGCATGGTTTTGTTTTATTGTACAGCTTTCCACTATGTTAATTTTTGCATATGCTCTTTTGTGGCAGTCAATCCTGACCATTTCCTTTTAAGATCTGATGTTATGTTCCTTGTGGGTTTTTAACACAGCATACAGCAATTGCTGAGAGGTTAATTGTGTGCTGGAACCTTCTGGAATCATACAAGTAAGGAGTAGCATTCTAATTCAGTTTCACAATCCATTTGTAAAAGCCTACACACTGTCATCCTGCATTTTTTGACAGGAATGAAAAGTTGAGCAAAATTGGTAGCTGCTTTGTGGTGCTGGTAAGGCAGAAGTGAAAACCTCAGGGAATTCTGCATGGGTGCTGAATCAGGTGCCTTATTTGTGTGATCTGGAGTAAACCAGATAGTGTGTGTCTCCCAGTAGAGTGATGCGCAGTCTAGTTGCTTTATTTGTTGTAGGCATTGCTGAAACTGTAAAAGTACACAGAAACAACATGTGGCAAAACAAACTGTAGAAAAATAAACCTCAGTCTCATGTCAGTGTGGAACTCCAGTGTGGCATGTTTTCTTGCAAAATGTTGATGAAAAAATGGGATTGTGTGGCAGGCAGCTATATCTGCATGGCAAGTATCTTACGTTCTGCTGTGTTGTCCTGGGGCATAACCAGCATGCAAGCACCAGCCCAAGCACAGTACTAAGAAGTAGCAGAGTTTGATGAGCATAAGAAGCTTCTATCTCTCTATCCTAGAATAACACTGGGAGAGCCTGGATGGTGCTAAATTCAGAGTTCTCTGACAAGAAAATCTGTCATCCCTCTACTTTTTTCCTTCATCTTAACTGCTGTACTACTTAAATCCTGCCAGGTGTGGTGGCTGTGGTGACAATGCAAAGTTTTTACACACCTTCACAAAAAGGCAGCTGGTTTATGCTCACTCTTCACTTTGAGTTACCCCACATACATTTTGTGTGGAATGTGGCTCAGAAAAGGCATAGTCTCTGAACAAAAGAAAATTTGCAGGCTTCTCTGTTTTGTCCGTGAGCCACTGAATTCAGATTACTAAAAGGGAACGTTCATGCAACTGCTTTTGCATGCAACACATGTACAGAAATTCCAGCTGTCTACCTACAGCACCCCATGTGGTGTGGAAGCAAAATGAAGCAGAATCAGAACAGTACCATGATCAGCTTTATAAAAATACTTATACCAATCGCTGCTCCCATATGTCTCCAGGCAAATGGGTCCCCCCGCCACTGTTTGGGTGGTGGAGGAACATGTTCAGAGAGAACACTGCAGAGGCTGCAGTGACTACCTTGTAAAGAGGCATAAAATCTGTTCTTATGCTAGAGAAGCAAGCTGTGGAAGACAGGCCTTAGCAGCACTGGTGCAGCGGCCTCTTAACCTGGTGGAAAAACATGAAGGTTATTCAGTAAATCCTGGCACAGTCCTTCCTTCTGGGTCTTATGAGATTTAACTTGACTTCTCAAACCCCTAGACTAGTTGCATTTTAAATACAGTTAATTAGGCTGTTGTGTTACTCTCAGACAACTGCTACTTCCAAAACAACTTTACATTTTTCTGTCACTTTCTGTAGTAACAGCTTCAGAGAACATCATGCCACAGAAATGCTTATCTGTAATTCCCTTCACCACCACAACTGTCATCTCTCAGATCTCCTTGAAGTCAAATCAGAGATTCCTGTTCATCCTGTAAAACACCATAATGTGGTCTCTTCTAGTCCCTTCTAGACTCTTCTCAAGTCAGTGGAAAAGCAATACAAGTACTACTGTGTGCCTAAACTACTAGCTTGCAGTTGCTGAACACTGAGGCAAGAGAAGGAATTGGTGTTTGTCAGAAATTTTGGTATGTGCGCAGCTCTTTGCTGAGAATGAATAGGATATCAGTGAAATCTGTAATTTAAATACAGCTGAGATAATATCTTCACTGCTATAGTATCCACTCTGTTATATGATGATGGTAAGACACATTCAATTTTGAAATTTGTAATCTTCTAGTGCTGTTGGTAATGCAACTCCTCACTGAGAAACTTGTTATGTTGAGAAACAGAGAGACAAATGTGCTTCGTTCCTCATTCATTATCTTGCTATAAAATACAAAGATGAATTTATACAGCTACTTCAGACAAAATACTGCACTCTTGTTCGGCCTCGCAGAATTCTTCTCCCACCGTTAGGTTTTACTGCAGCAGTTTCCACACCAGGAACATAATGTACGTTGTTAAGCAGTTTTGGTTTTCCAAATTAAAAAAAAAAAAAAAAAAAAGTGGCTAATCCTTCTCTTGTTACTCACAAGCAAAATGAATGTTAGATGACAGTATTATGGGTGGTGTGAGGATCTGGGCTGCTAGAAAGCTATGCTGTTATTTTAACACCTATTAAAGCTGTATAAACACCTGTCAAAACTCTAAAACAGAAATATTAGAATGTGAACAGCATATCCATGCCAAGCGTAGTGGTTGTTCTTCATTTGAGCCCTCTACATTTCCTGCACTGAAACACAAATTTGCCAGAAAAAAACAGCTTTCAGACCCTGTCTGAGATTACTGGTCATACTAAACTGTTGTAGGGATGTTGGCAAATACAGCACGGAGATCAGACTGCATGAATTAAGTTAGGTAAAGGACAATTTAGCATTTACTTTTATTTCTATTGATGATGAACCTTTTAGACTTCCTCTTCAGAATTAAGAGATGAAAAAAATTGAGATTATTTTAATTACTTTTTGAATGAGGAATGGTAAAGCTCTTTCCAAAAGCTTCATTAAGTTAAAGCAAGTGCTTGAAAGTTCTGTAGATGAATGTTGCAGAAATTGATACTTTTGGATGAGTTTGAAAATTAAGGCAATTTTTTTTCCATCTATTTTGCCTTTTGCCAGTTGTTTCTTGTTGCTGTTAAATCAATGACTATGGCAAAAACTCTTTTGACTCAGATCAAGATCAGCTTCCTGTCTAGGAATGTCAGGCTCCCAAACCTTAGGAGAAAAGCCATTCATACTAGTTGCTCATTTGCGTTGTTACAGCAAATACTAGCACACACTCTGATTTGTCAAATTTAGGTGTTTGGGTTTGTTTTGCCTTTTTTAAATTCATTTGATACTTGCAAATGCTTATATTAGGAATCAGCAGTTTTCCTTGACGCGTCATGGGAGTTGCACCCAGCCTACACATCGAGTCATCTGGGGTATTCTAGAGTTACTGATCTGCCAGGACCTCGTTTGTCAGCATTTGACTCCAGCTTCCTTGGCTGGAGCCTGAACAACTTTAAAAGGAACATACACGTGCCAGAAAAATATATGCCATTTGTGAACATTTGTTTCAGACGGTTCTGTGCTAGGGAGAGGCTGCTGCTGGTGGCCAGCTCACAGCAGATGAGGATGCAGCCTGGGGAGGAAGAGGATGATGCCCAGAGTCCCTGAACTGCCTGCCTGGGTCTGATGCCATGCGCTGGGATTTGCATCATCTGATTATTGCTGATCATTATGGAGAGCAATTCTCGGCTTTGCTATCTGGAATAACACTTCAACCTCGCTGTTATCTTTGACTTATTTCAGAATTTTAAACCTGACTTCTGAATGTTATTTTAAATGTTATTGTTTATGATTGAGAGATGCCTTGCCATCCCTCTTGACCCCTTTTTCCCCAACAGTAAAATACAATATTGCTGAATGTATTTGTCTCACTGGAGCTGTTAGCTAAGAGCTGCATATTTATAAATGGGTCTGTGTGCTACAGTGAAGTTAAAGCTGAATTTACTGTGTAGTCCATGGCCACAAACTCAAACCAACAAGGTCAAGTCTGGGAGAATGCCATGGCAGTCGACCTTGTTCTCATGGGGGATTTCAACCACCCTGATATCTGTTGGAGGGACAGTACAGCCCGGCACAAGCAATCCAAGAAGTTCCTCGATTGTGTGGAAGAAAACTTCCTTCTGCAAATAATAGAGGAGCCGACACGGAGAGGTGCTGTGCTTGACCTCGTGCTCACCAACAGGGAAGGACTGGTTGGAAATGTGACTCTCCAGGGCAGCCTTGATTGCAGCGATCATGAGATGGTCAAATTCGAGATCCTCAGGACAGTGAGAAGAGTGTGCAGCAAGCTCACTGCCCTGGACTTCAGGAGAACAGATTTTGGCCTCTTCAGGAGCCTGCTCAGTAAGATTCCATGGGATATAGCCCTAGAGGGCAGGGGGACCCAAGACTGTTGGTTGAAATTCAAGGATCACCTGCTGCAAGCTCAGGAGCAATACATCCCTACTAGAAGGAAGTGCTGCAGGAGGGCCAGAAGACCTCCTTGGGTGTATAAGGAGCTGCTGAGGAAAATTCGAAAGAAAAAAGAGGCTTATAAAAGGTGGAAGCAAGGACAGGCAGCCTGGGAAGAATACAGAGATATTGTCCGGGAAGCTAGAGACCAGGTTAGGAAAGCTAAGGTCCAGTTAGAATTAAACTTGGCTAGGGATGTTAAGGATAACAGGAAGAGATTCTATAGGTACTTTGCAAATAAAAAGCAGGCTACAGACAGCATGGGACCCCTCCGGAAGCTATCGGGAGAACTGGCTACCCTGGATTTGGAGAAGGCTGAGGTTCTTAATGACTTCTTTGCCTCAGTCTTCACTGGCAAGTATTCTGACCTCACCACCCACATCTTGGAAGGCAGATGCAGGGACAGTGAGAATGAAGACCTTAGGCCCACTGTAGGAGAGAATCTGGTTTGAGACCATCTTAAGAACCTGAACGTACACAAGTCCATGGGACCTGATGAAATCCATCCGTGGGTCCTGAAGGAGCTGGCAAATGAAGTTGCTAAGCCACTGTCCATCATATTTGAAAAATCATGGCAGCTAGGTGAAGTTCCCAATGAATGGAAAAAGGGAAATATAACCCCCATTTTCAGGAAGGGGAAAATGGATGAGCCAGGGAATTATAGACCAGTCAGCCTCACCTCTGTGCCTGGCAAAATCTTGGAGCAGATTCTCCTGGAAGGCATGCCGAGGCACATGAAAAATAAGAGGGTGGTTGGTGACAGCCAGCATGGCTTCACTAAGGGGAAATCCTGCCTGACCAATCTGGTGGCCTTCTATGATGGGGCTATGGAACTGATGGACAGGGGCAGAGGAGTTCATGTCATCTACCTGGACTTGCGCAAAGCGTTTGACACTGTCTCACGTGACATCCTTGTCTCTAAGTTGGAGTGACATCAATTTGATAGGTGGACCACTCAGTGGATAAAGAACTGGTTGGATGGCTGCATGCAAAGAGTTGTGCTCAATGGCTCAATGTCCAGCTGGAGACCAGTAACGAGTGGTGTCCCTCAGGGATCGGTGTTGGAACCAGTCTTGTTCAACATCTTTGTTGGTGACATGGAGAGTGGGATTGAGTGCACCCTCAGCAAGTTTACTGATGACACCAAACTGTGTGGTTCAGTTGATATGCTGGAGGGAAGGAATGCCATCCAGAGGGCCCTTGACACACTTGTGAGGTGGGCTGATGCCAACGTGATGAAGTTTAACCATGACAAGTGCAGGTTCTGCACCTGGGTTGGAGCAGTCTCAGGCACAGCTACAGGCTGGGCAGAGAAGAGATTCAGAGCAGCCCTGCAGAGAAGGACTTGGGGGTGTTGGTTGATGAAAAAATGAACATGAGCCGGCAGTGTGCGCTTGCAGCCCAGAAAGCCAACCGTATCCTGGGCTGCATCAAAAGGAGTGCGACCAGCAGGTTGAGGGAGGTGATCCTCTCCCTCTACTCTGCTCTTGTGAGGCCTCACTTGGAGTATTGTGTGCGTTTCTGGTGTCTTCAACATAAAAAGGACATGGAACTGTTGGAACAAGTCCAGAGGAGGGCCACGAGGATGATCAGGGGACTGGAGCACCTCCCATATGAAGATAAGCTGAGAAAGTTGGGGCTGTTCATCCTGGAGAAGAGAAGGCTGCGTGGAGACCTCATAGCAGCCTCCCAGTATCTCAAGGAGGCCTATAGGGATGCTGGGGAGGGACTCTTCGGGAGGGACTCTTCACGAGGGACTGTAGTGATAGGACAAGGGGTAATGGGTTCAAACTTAAACCGAGGAAGTTTAGATTGGACATGAGGAAGCAATTCTTTACTGTAAGGATAGTGAGACACTGGAATGGGTTGCCCAGGGTAGCTGTGAATGCTCCATTGCTGGCGGTGTTCAAGGCCAGGTTGGACATAGCCTTGAGTGGCATGGTTTAGTGGGAGGTGTCCCTGCCCCTGGCATGGGGGTTGGAACTAGATGATCTTAGGGTCCTTTCCAACCCTAACTATTGTATGATTCTATGATTCTGTGTTACCCAGGGAGAAATATCAGAGAGCTTTTTGACTGCACTGGAGGAAAAACTTGCGGGAATGCTATAGACAAGGCAGAAGACATTTTACAAGTGGTCCTGCATGGCAGAAACCCTGCTTTGGGCAGAGATGGCCTCAGTGATTTACTGCTAGGGAGCTGTTAGGGCAAAGATAGAGCTTATTCCTTCTCCCTTGATTTTCAAGATCATCACCCAGTACATGGTCTTTTGGGAGAGTGAAAATTAGCTGATGTAATCAGTGCTGTTGGCTGTGGAAGTATCCCAGCTCTTCTCTCTCTGAGCAGGGTGCTCGCTTCCTGTGCCTGTTGTGCATATGTGGCCGCCAGGCTGCTAACACATTTGAAGAAATGGTTATAACATGGGATGTTTATGTAAGAATTGGTGGCAAGGGGAAGTATGGCTTTGCAAAGGCCCTGTAAGTGAAAACAAGTAGCACACATTTTTGCTAGAGAAGTGGGAACAAGTAGAGAAAAAGTGTGATGTGATTCTATGGCAGGTGAGGATAAGAGTCTTTGCATGCATCAAAAAAGAAAGAGGGTGTCTCTAATACACAGATGACTTTTGTGTGAGGGCTTGGTTGAGGATTTTGACTGTGATCTTGCAAGTTGCTGTCTTAGTGATGTTGCACAGGAAGATTTTGCAGTGTCTAGATGTAGTCCAAGTGTAGTGATGAAGAGGAGTATTTAGCTTTTTCTGCAAGCTCTTGATCAGAGCTCTACATTTAAAGCCTCTTTAAGTGCTGGCCTGGTATGGCTTTTGCTGAAAGGTGAATTATCCTCTTCTGCTGCCATGCCTGGTTCCTTTGACTCTGCTGCGGGGTGTTATGTTATCATCATAGTATGCTCTCAGGACTCTACTAGAAAGAAATAAATCAACTCTGAATGAGTTTCCCTTACACTTAAGGAGAATCAAGGTTCATAGCAGGGAACTGCAGCTAGATGAGTCATTTTTAAATGACATTTAAAACAGGCCAGCACATATTGGCTATCTGGTGGTAATGGGGTGTATGTGGCATTGGTTGGAGTATTCAGGACGCTTTGCAAATGCTCTAAGAGAAGAGACCACCATGCAGTATTTTTATGCTGAAATCCATCCTCTTGTTTTCATCTTAAAAGGCAGGATATGCTTTGCATATGTGTTTTTTTCCTTTTACCAGGAGAAAAGGGGAAGGAGTATGGGTTGATTGATCACATGCAGACCATAACATCTTTCCTAAGTTGAAAGGCCACCATATGTCCTAATGGTCTGTCACACACCACACTTGGATTAAACTTTTACCTCAAGCTAAGTGTTTAGTCCGTTATCCATCCCTTTTGAACAGCATAGGGCAAAAGGAAGAAACTGAGGTACACGTGCAGTGTTCACAGAACTATTAAAGGTTTCGTCAGGGGTGATGGCCAGCTTTTAAGTTTCACTGACTGGTGACAGCATATTGATGTTCATTTACTGCAGTGAGGAAGTCACATCCAGGAGGACTTAACCTTTGCTTCCTGCATGACTGTAGTGGAGAATGTCTGTCTTGGTCCCAGCATCAAGAACAACTGTGATTTCTGCACTCTAGGAAGCAGAAGTCCTTCTTCCAGCAATAAACTTTTGGCAAAGCCACAAGACTGCAGTGTTTTTTCTGATCCTTCATGTAAAGTAACAAACTGGTTGGGGGAGAGGCCTGTGGGAACATGCATATTGATGCTACTCTTAATGGGCATATTACCAGTGGAGCAGCTTAAATCAGCTGAGAATCTGGTACAGTAGGCTGGGCAGATGGAGTCTGAGGAAAGTACTGCCCATTTAGACATTTTGTAGCACGGATTCTTACTACAAAAATTCTGCATTTGCGGATCTTGTGTTCTTGCTTAAGAGCAACTGAAATAAATGACCCTTGGGTTTGACAATGGAGGAGGAGGCTGCACATGTAACTGTTTGCTTTATTAGCTAAATTAAACTTCTTTCCTGGCTACCTGATTGTACATGCAGTAGAGTTTGCTAAGTGTATTTTCAATTGTTACTCAGTATCTGCTTTTGCGTGAAAGAAACACGCTCCATGGGAAGGAGACGAATTTATTTCTGAGGCAGTTTTAATTCTGATTTAATTTCTCTGCCAAATTTTGCTTTGGGATCTGTACAAACAAGTTCTTGATGGCAGAGAAGATGAATGGGAGATTATCCTGATGTAAGCAGTCTTTGGTAATGCCATGTTTCAGTGTCAGTTGTTGATAGTGTCCTGAAGTCAGAGATGGGCAACTCTTGGCTTTTCATTGAATGGGATAGTTATGGATAAGCTACAGTTCTACAGATAATATCAGTACCTGGTGTTCTTTCTACTTGAACATATTCCTTTTTGTGCTATGAACTGTGAGTGCCTGCAACTGCTGATCTTTGTTCGAACTTCTACTTTCCTTTTATTGAGTTTTCTTCTGTTTGCTTTGTTTTCAAGGTCATATGCTTTCAAAAATTTTTCATCAATGAATTAACTTTTGGGAGCTGCAGGAATTGTTGGCATAAAAGTCTATTAATGTGTGAAATTTGTTGTGATCTCTGATTGTGAAATTTGTCTGAGCAGTATTCATCAGGTGAGAAATCTACCTTAAGGAAACAAGGACTCTTAAGCAGAAACCTTTCATAATAATCAGGAGGTCCAACCATCTTACCCAGCCTTTTCTTTGTGGCCATGAATCTAAACTGATCAGCAGCTGAAATGAGGTCCTTGTTCACTTATATTGAAAGCTTCAATCAAGTCTGTACACTGGGCTTTTTGCTGCACAAGCCAGCTTTGTAATTTCCCCAGTTACTTAGCTTTCTTTTCAGGTGATTCTTTTTTCTTCTTTTTTCTTTTTTTTTTTTTTTTTTGTCCTCTCCCCCCCTCCGCATCTCACAACACCAGAGGCTACAAGCTGAGGGGAGACATTGAAGCAAATATTGATGTGCATCTAGAAGCGCAAGATGCAGTCCTGAAACTTTTCACCCTCTTCTCGCTTGGGTAGCTCTTTCATTAATTTTCTCAAGTTATTAAACTCAAGGTGTACTCCTGAAGCATTACAGCATGAAGTCATTAGTCATGAGCAGAATCCTGACATCCTTCTCTCATGCTGCAGATGATAAATCTTCTTCTTGCTTAGAGAGCTGGAAGCTGCCCTGACACTCTAAAACTGACTGGTGTTTGTGCAACAAGAGGCAATGTAACATTTCCTTATTCCTTACAAGTGCCCAAGAAAACTGGTGAGACCTTTTTTTGGTGCTTATCACTGCTTTCTCAGGAGCAAAACCTAAGAGATTTGGTAGTTTCTGTTGCTCTGGAATGCTGCGAAAGCATATTGCTGGTGTTCATCTGAACAAAACTTATAGTAGTGTCTTAATGTTGCCTTTGAAAGGAATTTTTCAGGGGTCACCCTAGCCCCGGTAACATGGTGGTACAGTCCATCTTTCAGGAACGCTGTCAACCCATGTCATGGCGAAGACAGCTGAAATGAGTGCAGAGATCCCATACCGGAACTGGTGCTGTTTAAATGCTGGACTGCAGTGCACAGGCCAAGTGTTGAGGAGTGCACTCTTACTGCCTGTTGTGTGTCTGAGAGCTTTCCTTGAGTCTTCCTGCGCCTTTGTGGCCCTGGAACTTCTCTGCTATTTTTTGCATTTTTATTTTCTTTCATTCCCTATGTGGATCTTGGAAACGGTTCTACCACATAGGTCTATAAACCCACTTGTGGTTTGTAAGTGCTTTGACTTTCTGTCGTTGCTCAGTTCCCAAGGCTGTCTTCTGCAGCCACTGGCCATTCTATGTCACAAAACAGGTTTTTTTGGGGAAAGTTTGCAGAACTGAAGCTCCTTTTCCTATATAGATAAATCAGTATGTTTGCCTTTTTTTGGAAGTGGGTTGCAAGTGTATTACCCTTAGGTGTGCTACAGTTATTACTTTATTTCCTGCTGAAGTACTGTAATGAGTAGAGTTGTTATCATGTTTATTTTGAGGAACTAGGGAAGTGGTAGATCTCAATTAATGATGTCTGGTACTGCTTCCTTTTCTCCTCAGAGCCTTTATAATGACCTAATAGCACAGAGTAACTTTAAAGAGGGTGGAATCTGTCTGGGGCTGCCAGAGCAGCATAAAAGAGATGTGGAAAGACTGAAGAATTAGTTTACTGTATGCTTTTCTTACATAATCCCATCCTGATCCTTTTTCCTTACATTTTAGTCCATATCCAGACAAGTTTAGTGCTTCTGAAGTGCAAGCTTCAGTTGCTAAATAAGGTAAGAATCACAGAGACTGTAGGAATCCAGGCTGAAAGCCTGAAAGTATTGCTCTTATCATGTTACTAATAAAAAACATACGACAGGGAGACTGAGAGACAGCAAGAGTTTATGTTGAACGCTGAGGTCTCACCTGAAGCTGATGCTCCCTTGGGCTAAGTTAAAGGATACTTTTTTTTTTCATTTTTTTTATGTTAAAGTTGAAAGTTGCTGCTAGTCCAACAGGTTTTCTGGTCTTTAATGTTTGTTTCAAAGGCATGATAAGCAGCTAAAACTATAAACTGATAATCTTCCCTTATAACAGTGTTGTATACCTCCTTTTCCAGTAGCAGCAAAATAAATGCTTAGGAAGAGGCATGGACCGCACATGGGACCTTTCAGAGTGAGAAGGTGCTGAATGCCAGAAATCACACAGCTGATGGCTTTGTCATTGCTTCAGGTCACAATCTGCAGTTATCAAGCAGCCACTTGGAGCTCAATAATGGAATCACTGGTATCCGCAAAGCCCTTTCCTTTTTTTTTTTTTTTTTTAAGTACGCTAAAAGTGGAAATTAAGCATCTAAAGTCAATTTGCCATAGCATGGTGGTGGTAATTCCATTGCTGGTGTCCCTGTCTTCTCCTATTTTTGCCTAAAATTCCATGGCTGAGAAAAGAAATACACAAGCATTTTCTTATGATACCTTTCTAGCTTGGCCCTGCGCTCAAAGTTCACTGATACTTTGTAATTAATTAGTAATATATAGACTGATTCTTGTATGTTCCACTTGAATTTAAACATATGCTAAGTACATAGAATCATAGAATAGTTAGGGTTGGAAAGGACCTTAAGATCACCTAGTTCCAACCCCCTTGCCAGGGCCAGGGACACCTCCCACTAAGCCATGCCACCCAAGGCTCTGTCCAGCCTGGCCTTGAACACCGCCAGGGATGCAGCATTCACAACTTCCCTGGGCAACCCATTCCAGTGCCTCACCACCCTTACAGCAAAGAATTTCTTCCTCATATCCAATCTAAACTTCCCCTGTTTAAGTTTGAATCCGTTACCCCTTGTCTTATCACTACAGTCCCTCATGAAGAGTCCCCCCCCAGCATCCCTATAGGCTTCCTTGAGATACTGGAAGGCTTGTATGAGGTCTCCACGCAGCCTTCTCTTCTCCAGGCTGAACAGCCCTAACTTTCTCATCCTATCTTCATACATCACAGGTATCATATAAAACCTGGTCATGTGGGTCCTTTAAGAAATTCAAGAACCTAACACTCCAGATCGGTGCCAAGTGAGATTTTCAAAATCATATTGGCTGTAACTCCTGTTTGAAAACAATTCTGAATATCCCATTAGCACATTAGACATTATCTCTTTCACACTTACTGTTTAAAATGTGCCCTAGGGGTTGTTACTTGTACTTGGATATTAACTGGCTATTTATCTGCGGGGTTAGCACTCTAGGATGAGAGCAGGTGAATAACGATTGCAAATATCCAATAATTTTTAATTACAGGTGATATATAGATTATCAGAGGCTTTTTGAAATCACGTTATATTTGAGGACTTATTTTTTCTTATTTTGTTACTCCATTGATTCGGAACCTCTGGAAGAAAAATTACCTCTGATGTAATATGAGTTGCTATGGTGCTTCATACTTTCATCTACTTCTGAACTGCATCTTTAGAAGCATGCAGGGGAAAACCCTTGTGCCCCTGACTTTAGTAGAGCCAGAATTTAATCCTTGCTACAGGGAAAACTTTATGATTGAGACTAATAAGAAAATCCTTGTAACTAGTGTATGCTGTTGCAGTCTCTGACATTTACTCATCCGAAAACATCATAATTCTGATAATAGAAAACTAAACATTAATTCTCAATTCTGATCCTTTAAATTATGCTGACGCATCATCTTCTGAGTGTGTTTATAGGGTGTAATTTAATCATGATATTTTTTCCACCTACAGATTATACAATAGGTAAATTAAAATCGAAGCATTGAGGTGAAGTTGTTCTTTTGCTGTAATTAGCTGAAATGATTGTGCAGTCTTTACAGTTACTTTATTTTGCTTCACATAATGCTGGTGGTATCTAGAGCTTTGTTTGTAAATTTCAGCTCTGTATTATTCATATGCTGAGAGAAATATGTAATTTAATAATATTTTCTGTCATGCTTTATTTTCCAATATCCTCACTTAATCCCTATGAAACCCTATTATTTGTGCTTTCAATGAATATTTATCTCACATCATAGAATCATAGAATAGTTAGGGTTCGAAAGGACCTTAAGATCATCTAGTTTCAACCCCCCTGCCAGGGGTAGGAACACCTCCCACTAAACCATGCCACCCAAGGCTCTGTCCCACCTGGCCTTGAACACCGCCAGCGATGGAGCATTCACAACTTCCCTGGGCAACCCATTCCAGTGCCTCACCACCCTTACAGTAAAATTTCTTCCTCATATCCAAACTTCCCCTGTTTAAGTTTGAACCCGTTACCCCTTGTCCTATCACTACAGTATGTGTAAAACCAAGCTATGACAAATAGGATGTCATATCTTTTGCTTAGATACCTGGAGTTAAAATACCAACTCCATAGCTGGTATAGCAAGATTAGATCTGCATTCTGTAACAGTGCAAAAATACTCCTGAGGTCAAAAGTGATCAGATCTTCCAAGGAAACTTTAGCAGTCTCCAGTCAAGGGTTCCACTGAGTGTGGAACTAATGTGTATCACCAAATCCTGAATTTCATCGCTTGTTAAAATTGAGCCATCTCTTGCTCCTGCTTTCTGTACGTATGGGACCACAGGATTGTGGTTTTAAGATGTCAGAAGATATGAAGTCTCAAAAGTTATGCTAGGGGAGATTTAAGTTGGATATTAGGAAAAACTTCTTCACTAAAAGGGTTGTCAAGCATCGGGACAGGCTGCCCAGGGAAGTGGAAGTGTCACCATCCATGGAGGTATTTAAAAGATGTGTAGGTGTGGTGCTTGAGGACATGGTTTGGTGGTGGACTTTGCAGTGCGAGATTAAAGGCTAGACTCAATGATCTGAAGGGTCTTTTCCAACCTAAATAATTCTATGAGTCTATGAAAAGAAGCCTGAGATGACATAATGTGTAGTTTTTTCTTGGTCATATTTCTTGGTGTCCCATGCTCTTAGAGTCATCTGTACTCTTCCCATGCGTGCTTTTTGGGAGACACCCAGTGTGACAGAGGTACATTAATGGAGAAAGTATTCTGAAAATGTGTGGCATTCTGAGGATCTGTGGGTGCTTTTGAATAGAAGCTGGAATTTCTGTTGTCAAAAACAAGTGCTTGTTTCTTCAGGAAACTCCAGTGTCTCCTAAGCCTTCACCATACACCAGCAAAGATTATGGGGAATGACATCTTTTGCTTCTATTGTTGTTAACACACTTATTCATTATTTTGTGATGCAAAGTGGAAATGGAAAACATTTACATTACAAAACATGAGACATGATGTCTAAAAGCCCTTCAGCATTGACTTCTGCATTGACTTCTGCATTATGCACACGCAGCATCTCGCTAGTACTGTTATTGCACATAATCATGTTTAAAAATGCTTCAGTGCTCTCTCTGAATCAGTAATATGAAAGAAATAAAGTACAAAACTGTCATTTTCTGACCATGCAGAGACAATCGCAAGCTGTGAGCTCACTTGCATTGTCTCATAGGGAGGGGTGTGAGAAAGCGACATGTTTCCATTTCAGTCTTACCAACCCTGAAATACAGCCCAATGGCCTTCGTGTGTTTTCTATTACAGTGCATTTCCCTCTTACTAAACTTTGATTTCTTTGTTTAATGGCTGCACCATTTATCTCAGGGAAGGGTTACTTTGCAGACTGCATTTTTAGTTTGTTTTCTTTGTCTGATTTTATGCAGTGCACAGATGTAAAACATCGATATACAAATTACGCATAATAATTTGAAGAGAACTTAGTCTTAGAACTCACACTCTGTCCTCTGGTCTCTTTCTCTTCTCCACCAATATGCACCTAGGCTAGAATGCTAACCCCATTCTTTGAAAAGGAGAGAAGGAAAAAACTGCGCTGAGATGCTGCTTAGAGCAGTTATGGAGTCAGCAGCATCAAGGTTCACTTTCAAAAATCCCTCCCTGGAATTTAAGTGACAGTTCTCTCTTTTGCTCAAGCAGGAGTTCTGTGGCCTTTCTCTCATCCAACACTAATGGAATATGTTTTCAAACAAGGTTCCGGGAGTCCATTGACTTTCAGTTGAGAATGAAGGTGATAAATGCCTTCCTCACTTATTTTTATTTTATTACACAGGAAAACATTTTATGCTTGAGTTTTCTGGCACTGGTTCTTGTGGCTTTTGAGAAAAGGTAATAATTCATTCCAGAGCTTATTTAATGCTGATGAAACTGCTGGGTTTTAAAGAAATGTCCCATTGTCAGGTCGTTTCGTGATCGTTTATTGTAGAGCTGTGCATTGATCTGAAGGACGCTGGCTGCTCTTGGCTGCAGGTGTTTGAATTAAATTCTGCATTGTTCTGGAGTAATAGTAGCTGAAATGTTGGCTATCCATTTTAGAATAATAAACTGGGGCTGAGATCTTGGATTTCCTGAAATGAAAGTGTGGCTTGTCATTAATGTCACTGGGGACTTCATTTCTTCATTTTACTCAGGGTTGTTTGGCGTAGTCACATAGTTAAAATGAAAAACAAAGTTTGTAATTAAAGTAGCTCAGAGTGCCGAAATCTATAGAGATGGCTCCTCCTGTTATAGGGTGATACAAAGTGGATTTCTATTGTTTCAGGCTAAGAAAGTGCTTTTTTAACTAGGTCCCATAAGTACTCTCATGGGGCTTGCTCTCAGTTTGCTGTGACTAGTGATTCTGCTTATCTTCAGTGCCAACTGGTGTAAAAATTGGTATTATTTTACTGTGCCTATTTGCATCATCTAAGGAAATAGCTGACAACATTTGACAAAGTTATGTAGATTTTTTTCTCTTTATGAATAATTTAAATTCCTTAATTGAGGCACTGGATTTTTTCTGGAGGCAGGTAGATCATCTCCTGTAGGAAAAAGGGTACCACTGGTATACCATGCCATCATTAAATTGTTCTTCAGCCCTACCATTTGAATTTGGAAGGAATACCATTCCCTAAAGGAATTAAAAGGGCAGGATTGGTGGCTAAAAAGTCAGCATGAATTAGTCACCAGAAAAATCATTTATTCATGGAATTAATATATAAGGAAGAACTGCAAAAGGCGTGCTGCTGGGTTTTGTCACAAAAATGAAATGAAAGGAATTGCAAAGCTGGCTTCCTGACAAAATGTCATTTCCAGTTTAAACAGTGCATATTTTAAAATTGAATGCAAAACCTGCTAGTAAGTTTTGTTTTCTTTTGATTTTGTTTGTATCTTCTTGTGGATATTTTTTAGATCTGAAGACTTCCTTTGTCAGAATATCCATGGAGGGCTGTGCTCTATGCAGTCTTATACAAACTTTTCCATTTCAAGCTGGTCTTGTGCCACCTTCCCTGTAGTGGAAAGGCTCCATACTGTACTGGAGCAGCCACTGTACCAGTAGGCTCCAAACAAAAAGGAATTTGGGCAGGAGTGATCCTTAGGGGCTCAGGCAACCCTACTTCTCCCTCTCCCTTATTAAATACTCTACTAAGTGATGAAATTTGTGCCTTTTGGCTTTAGAAGCTGGACTGTCAGAAGAGAAATCTGTGGTTTTAAACAAACCTCAGCCTTGAATGTGACAGTTTAATTTTTCCTTGTTCTTTTTTGTCTTTGCCTAAAAAGCTCTTCTCTAGATATCGCACATTTTTCATCTCTGTGGTCTGATCAAACTTGTTCTGAGATAGTTGAAGGGAAAAGAACAAAATGGTCTTTTCTTTCTTTACATAAACATACAGAAAAAGCACTCCTTTTTTTTGTCTTTTTTTTCTGTTTAAAAACCCTGAAACTTTAACCATTAAAATCAGTGAAGGTTTTGTTTTAAGGGTGCTTTAAAAGCAGTTCACGAGGATGGGAGAGTTCTAGGAGGCTGTGCAGTGTGACTTTGGTGCTGAGACATAGAGAGGCAGGCTCAAGCAGTAAGAATGAGCACTTGCACTTGCAGATAGTATGGAAATGGAGGCATTTGTTCCCCTGCCACTTCAGGAGAACTCTTATGAGAGGATCAGGGGATCTGGTAGCATTCACTCAAGTGTCCAAATTCTTGACTTCCCTTTCATGTGAGACAGGAGTAGCTGTTAGCTAATTCCTGTCACGTAAAGTCATTTTCAGCAAGAGAAGAATAAGACCTAGAGTCTATAAACCATGAAAATTCTCTAGGTTCAAAGACTTGTAGTTGGAAGGAAGCTCTAATACTTTTCGGTAACATCCTTGACCCTCTTATTTTTCATTATGCCGCAGTAAATGGATTTTTTTCTTGGATTATTTTTTTTTTTTTTTAGCAAAAAAAAAAAGTTTGTTAGCATTGCAGTATTTTTGAAATGTCATACATGGTGCATAATGATAAATTAATGTTCATTCTGTACTTTAAAGATTTGAAATGAGAAAAATTAAATTTTACAATTACAGCTTTGTCCATTAGACAATGGCACCAGCATAGCGTATGAGCTCCTAACTATATTACTCTGAATCAGCTTCAGTTGAGTTTAAAAATATAATCTGTGCTGTTGTTTTGTAAATACAGCAGGCAGTGAATCTGCTCTGGTTTGTGCTGCTGAGCATCTACCCAGGCTCCAACCCATACTCGTAATGGTTTGATTTTCTTCTTGTATCAGTTTGACCTGATGTAATTACAGTGCCTTCAAAAGACTGTCTCCTCATTTTATGTGAACAGGATGTGAATTAGACCTAAAAATATAATTTAGGATAGATATAATCCAAATTCACTACCACTGTGTTATTAACATATGTTTATATTCTGGCAGAAAGTATTCTGTTAAGAATGAATTTCTATCAATCATGTTACTGTTATCATAACAGTCAAGGTGAAATGCCACCTGTATTATCCATTACAGTCACAGAATAGACAAGCTGTATTTTAGTGTCAAAACCTGTATCAGTTTTGCTGTCTGAAAAGGTACCAATCTGTTATAACAAGGTTCTGTCAGTGGTATCTTGCTTGGGTAAGTACCACTGATCTGGGTAGGGACTGATCAGGTGACCAAGCTCAGATCACGCATCTGACTGCCTTTCAGCTGTGAGATCTGGGACTATGGATTCTTTGACTATAGGACTGGCAGATTAGATTTATTCACCACTAGGCTGCAAGAGCTCTAATAGTTTTTTGCTCCATTCAGCATGTGCTTCCACTATCTGAAGGGGGGCTATAAGGATGCTGGGGAGGGATTTTTCTTTAGGGACTGCAGTGACATGACAAGAGGTAACGGGTTAAAACTTAAACAGGGGAAGTTTAGATTGGATATAAGGAGGAACTTCTTTACAGTGAGGGTGGTGAGGCACTGGAATGTGTTGCCCCAGGAAGCTGTGAATGCTCCATCCCTGGCAGTGTTCAAGGCCAGTTTGGACAGAGCCTTGAGTGGCATGGTTTAGTGGGAGGTGTCCCTGCCCATGGCAAGGGGGTTGGAACTAGATGATCTTAAAGTCCTTTCCAACCCTAACTATTTTATGATTCTATGATTCTGTGATCCAGTCCTTTCAACATAAGTTACAGAGTTGATAAGTGGAGTGTTATGTACTCACTGAGCTTTCAGACATTATGTGGAATATGAGACAAAAGGTAGGTAAACAGAGCCTGACTTTTCTTCCTTTCACTTTTCTTTACTGGAACAGCTCTCTTCCCCTACTATTAAATTGATGACTAATTATGTGCTCCTCTTGTTATATCTCATGAAACTGATAAATAGGAAATACCACAGGAGCAACAAGTACCTCCACTGTTTATCCTATCCGTGGGCTACATCCCAGATTTGGTCTTTTTCCATTGGAGCTGAAAGACATGAAAAGATAGGGAAGTACAGGGAATGTGCAGGTAGAGGCAATGTTGCTGAATGTGCTGATATTAATCAGCATTTCCTTCTATTTACTCCAGCTGCAATGAGATGAAAAGCCAAGAGGATTTGTACACCTCTGGAACTTTTGGTACTTCCTTTGTGCTCTTCTCTTAGCAGTTTCAGAGAAATGGTGGTTAAAGAGAGAATCTCTTGGGAAAGAGCTCGGAGTTGGAGTGGTTGTTGACCCACTTGCCAGCTTCCCTTGTGGCTTCCCTGACATGGTGACAGAAAAGGCTGATGAATGTTTGCGCATTCAAAATTTGAGACTTAAGATGCCAGTGAACATGTGGTAGCATTTCACTCTCTGGTATTCTGAGATTTGGCTTTTGAGCAAAAGATTCACTACAAAGTCTCTAAAATGTCTTAATTTTCAGTATTCTCAGGCTTATGTTACTCAAAAAAAAAAAAAACCAAACAGCCAACCATTTAAAAAAGGACAGACATATTTTCCTAATGCTGCTAATGTTTTCCAACTACTAACCAAGCCAATTTCTTCTTAGTGGTCAAACCTGTATTTATACTGCAAAGGTGTGAAATAGAGACAGAACATGGTTAGCAAGTCTATATACTTGTGTCTCACAGAAAATATTTATGATTGAAGTACAAATATTACAAAACCGGTGGGTTCTTCATAGAAAGGCTTCTACAACTTCATTAACAGTGGGATGAATGTTATGGATGACCATAAATGTGGAATCAGATTCGTTTTCAAAGATACTCTTCCAGTCAACCTCCACTGCTATTGGTTTTCTACAGATCCATGCTTCCAAAGTGGAGAAGCAGAGCTCATAATTCCTCCACTGTAAATGAACTTATCCATGTATAAGTAAGGAGAAAAATCAGTTTAATAAGTGACTGAGTTTGAGCTCTATGTTAGCTGGAATGTTACTGAGGTTCTTTTCTCTAGGCTTGCATACAAGAGTCATTGTATGAAGAACATACTTAGAAGTCCTAATTTGATTAAACTGGGCTTCATGCCATATTTTTCCTATTATTATTTCATCCAGGAGATTGAAATTGAGAAATATTCATACTGGAATTTTTAAGTTTCTCACGTTAAATTCTGGGCATAATATTTCATTGATTCCCCCCCCCCCAAAAAAAAAAAAAAATTAAGTTAGCATATTCATTACTTTAATAAGCAGTTAAACTTAGTTAACTTTCTGGTTGGTATATATACCCCACTTGGAATGTTCTCCTGAGTGTTTGGCCTGCTGGTATGATCTCAGCTGAGCAAAGAAGAACCATTGAAATTTATTTTGCTTGAGGGTGTGGCTTTGTGTTTTCTTATTGCTAGTTTATTAGTACTGTCAATGATTCGGTGGCAGCAGCTGCAAGTAGGGTGCATGGAAAGTGTTTATTCATGCTTCATCCCTCTGGGTTCTATTTTTCACAGTAGAAGACAAATGGGAGCAGAGAAGTAGTGTTAAAGAGGGCAGAGAGTTTTCTGGACATCCAAGTTTGCCACTGTACCTGGCCTGCTAGACACAGTCTCTTAATTATTTTGTATGTAAACAGATATTAGAATTGTAGAATCATAGAATAGTTAGGGTTGGAAAGGACCTTAAGATCATCTAGTTCCAACACCCCTGCCATGGGCAGGGAAACCTCCCACTAAACATTGTCACCCAAGACTCCGTCCAACTTGGCCTTGAGCACTGCCCAGTGATAGCGCATTCACAACTTCCTTGGACAACCCATTCCAGTGCCTTACCACCCTCACAGTAAAGAACCTCCTCCTTATATCTAACCTAAACTTCCCCTGTTTAAGTTTTAACCCGTTACCCCTTGTCCTATCACTACCATCCCTAAAGAAAAATCCCTTCCCAGCATCCCTATAGGCACTCTTCAGGTAGTGGAAGGCTGCTATGAGATCTCCACGCAGCCTTCTCTTCTCCAGGATGAACAGCCCCAACTTTCTCAGCCTGTCTTCATACGGGAGGTGCTCCAGTCCCCTGATCATCCTCATGGCCCTCCTCTGGACTTGTTCCAACAGTTCCATGTCCTTTTTATGTTAAGGACACCAGAACTGTACACAATCCTCCAAGTGAGGTCTCACAAGAGCAGAGTAGAGGGAGAGGATCACCTCCCTCAACCTGCTGGTCACGCTCCTTTTGAAGCAGCCCAGGATACAGTTGGCTTTCTGGGCTGCGAGCGCACACTGCTGGCTCATGTTCATTTTTTCATCAACCAACACCCCCAAGTCCTTCTCCACAGGGCTGCTCTGAATCTCTTCTCTGCTCAACCTGTAGCTGTGCCTGGGATTGCTCCAACCCAGGTGGAGGACCTTGCACTTGTCATGGTTAAACTTCATCAGGTTGGCTTCAGCCCACCGCAGAAGCATGTCAAGGTCCCTCCAGCATATCAACCGAACCACACAGCTTGGTGTCATCAGCAAACCTGCTGAGGTTGCACTCAATCCCACTCTCCATGTCACCAACAAAGATGTTGAACAAGACCAGTCCCAACACCGATCCCTGAGGGACACCACTCGTTACTGATTTCAAAGTGGACATTGAGCCATTGACCACAGCTCTTTGTGTGCGGCCATCCAGCCAGTTCTTTATCCACTGAGTGGTCCACCTATCAAATTGATGTCTCTCCAATTTAGAGAGAAGGATGGCATGAGGGACAGTGTCAAATGCTTTGCACAAGTCCAGGTAGATGATATCAACAGCTGCTCTAAAAAGCAATTTTCTGTGTGCAAACCAGAGTAAGAAAAATAACTCATACTCTACTTCCATGGAAAATTTCTAATTGAAAAAATGTTGAAATGTTGTGTTAGAAATGGAGTTTCAGAAGCTGATTCCTGAAACTTCTTTCTAACGCAAATGCCAAGTTATTTAAAATGTTCAGGAAAAAATCAGCCATTACATTTTGTGTATCAGTTTAATCTAGATCTAGCAATTGTTTAACCATTTAAGTAGCACAACAGCATATAAAATATTCAGCAGCTAAAGTAGAAGTGATAGTTCATCTGAAATTATCTCATAAGAATGTTCTCAACTTTAATCATTCTACTAGTTTACCAGTTCACATTGTGAGCATTTCTGGAAAGGCCATAGAATTATTAGCCTGACATGGAAGTGTTCATGGACAGTCAAGTTAGTCAAGAAGGTAAAAAAAAAATTCTAAGTATTGGCTCAGTAAACCATAAAACCACATGCATATTTACTTATGCAGAACTGCCCTCCTCTGCTATTACATGTCTCATTTTCAAATCCAAGTAGAATGGTAAGTGCAAGGATTACATAAATGCAACATGTCTTTTGTTTTCATGTCACTGCATCTTCTGGTTCAGATCTTAAAAGTCCAGCATCGTTGCTTGCAAGTTGGCCTTTTCAGCAAATGACATCCACAAAACTCATGGAAGCCTAAAAGCATTTTAATGAAGGCAAATACTTTGCATGTGCCATTCCCTTTGTGCTCAAACATAAATTAAATGTGCTTTTCAGATTGTTGGAACTTTATGCATCTCACATCATTATGTGGAAGTGGAAGATAAGTTAGTCCATTACAGTGATTCATATTCTGTCAGAGGAACACAAATATTTTCTGACGAGACTGGAGACTGAAGCATACTAATGCAGTTGAAATTTTTCAACTCCCAAAATAGACAGAAAAATTGTTACAAGGGATAAAACTAGAATAGCTAATATTACTATCTGTACAAGTACAGTAAAAATGCAAGTAGTCTGCATCTAGATTGCCTGGCACTGCATTCTGTCTGGTTTTTATCAGCTGAGCTGTGAAAGACACATCCAAGCAGAAGGTGCTGGCTCTTGGTGATGTGCTCTTTCAGCTGATCTGGTTCCTGGTGGGAGGAAGGGGGTATTGTGTCAATTGTGCTGTCCACTGAACGCAAAGTAGAAGTGAGATTTTTAATTCCTTTGGTCATTAGAAGCATCCTCTTGCATCTTTGTGAGGATTAACAGAATGATGATGGATTTGAGGCAAGTTTCAGGAATATATTCATCTGGTAAAGGGGAGTGGGTAAGGTAAATTCAGCTCTACCTAACAGCTTGTGAGCAAACACATACTTTCTCATACCACACTTGGCTGCTGCAGCCACACAACCCTCCCCCATCAGATCAGGGCTCTGTCCATCCCAAGTAGTTTAATTACATTTCCTCTCTAAATAGCAGTAATTATTTAAGGTTTCCTGGGAGGCTTGGAGGAACACGATCAAGCATTTTTTCTGTGCGTTGTTGCTTATTTTTTCTCTGAGTCTACTGCAGTGTGTAGATGTGCCTAGTGAAAAGGCACTTGCAACGCATCAGGGAGACGGATGTATTTGATTTGTGATTTCAGTGATTTCCATATATGAGAGGATCCTTAGAGATGTCTGTGCATGAAATGAATGCAGCTGCTCAGGTTGTTGCCTAGAAG
The DNA here is from genome assembly GCA_028858755.1 of Ara ararauna. Taxonomy (NCBI): domain Eukaryota; kingdom Metazoa; phylum Chordata; class Aves; order Psittaciformes; family Psittacidae; genus Ara; species Ara ararauna. Next base: position 42,000,226 of record CM054381.1, read on the forward strand.
AACAAGCATATGGAAATTAAATATGTCACTAAGATGCTCTCATTTTCTGCCTATTCTCACTGATGTGAACTTCCATCTGTCTGCCCAACCCTGAATCTTCCCTGTTGTTTACCACAAATACCTCTCCTCCACCTTATGCCAAATACTTGCTCTTGCCACATTCTGACAGATCACTACAAACTGCAGGCTTCTTTCTCTAAGGAAATCCCAAACTATTGCTCCCTCCCATGCCAGCCTGTAGCATAGTTCCCTGCTCTGCAAGACAGCTGAGTGAGGGTGAAGAACTGAATCCAAACAGAGAAAGAAAGTCACCTTTGGCAAAACTCTGGTTTCTGCCTCTCCCCACTGCCTGGGCTGTCCCAGGTCAAAGCTTAAGATTTCAAGCAGTTGTATAAATATAACTCAAGATTTTTCATATCCTTTATGGTGGGATGTTGAAATTCTAAGACTGGCTAGTATGAACCCCTTGAATAAAACCCTCCTCTTCTTTTGCATATTCCTGCCCTATCTTATAGTGCTACTGCCTGAAAGGTCTAGAAAAGCATAGAAGTGGACTCATGCAGGAAGTATTAGTATTGGGGTGGCTTGAACCACGGCCTTTTTCTGAAGTGACCTGAGAATCTGGCCTGTCATCTTTTGTACAGTACTTCAGGGTTAAAAATTATGCTGTACTTTTTTGTAAAGTACTCTGCCTTGCATCCTCAAAGGGTATCTGAAACCACCCCAAAGACACCATGAGCTGAGATGATGACTTTCGTCTGTGTGTGCCTGTTTCCTATGATCTGTTCTTAGGTCAGACTGTGCCTTATCCAAGCAGGTACAATATGCACCACTACGTATGTGATGAAAGGGTTTAAAGATTATCTTTGTGGTGCTGTGCCTTGCATGTTGCTGCTAACATGTAGACATAACTGAATTTGCTACTCTGACAAAAAGGGTGCTGTGGTGGAAGGACATAGCAAAGATCCTTTTGTTCCTCTGTCTCTCCCTCCTTCTCACATGCTCTATCAGATTTGCTTGGGTGCAGGGTGGGAAACCCAAGGTTGCTCCGTCAGAAAGCCAGGCAAATGCTTCTCCAGTGCAGGCAGCAGTGCCAGGTGGTACTGAGTGCCATCATTATACAGTCAATATAATAACCAGAGCCATAATACAGGTGTGTGTTGCAGCAAGTGCTGTCACTGAGACTTTGTGCCAGTGGTATTCAGCTGGGAATGTGTAAAATTTTTGTATCTGTGGGGAATTTCGTGCTTTCTTTTCATACATCTGGCTGCTGGAGAGTGGATGGCAGCTCATCATTGGCTTTGGTGTGTCTCAGAAAGGCAGTTCCTTTGATCTTTTGCAGAGGCAGCTCCAGTGGTACTAAAGCATCATGTTCAGATTCCTGTGCTAGATTTTGCCAGCGGCCTTTCTCATCCAGCTAGGAATTCATTATGATTTAACCTTGAACCTGAAAACCTTTTTCTAGCTCAAAGGCTCAAACATTTCTAACTTAAAAAAAATTGTCACTTTAATTAATCTGAGAAAGTACTAAAGCAATCCCACAAGGTTCACTTTTCTTTGCTAAGTACTAAGTCAGTTAACACAGATCGGTTTCTCTCAACAAGGGACAGTAATGCTCTAGAGGGCAGGCTTTGCCTGTATTGGAAAAAAGCATTTCCAGCTTAAGCCCAAATTCTGTCAGCTCAAGTAACATTTCAACTACTTAGCTTTCTTTTTATTCATAAATCAGACAAATCAATAATTGTTCAAAATGTGGAAGTTCTAATTTGCTGGCATTACATGAGAAGTAAAGGCAGCATTAAATTAAAGATGATACTGTGATGAGGACATGATGTCTCTCTAAATATGCAAGTCACCTTTTCACTGGTGTGGGCTTTTCTTTTTCTCTGGTATTATGTAGGTTTTGTGTTGAAAATTAGAAAAGGTCATCAGCCAGTTATTTTAAGGTTTCTTAAATTAAGAAGGTTGCAGTTTCGGAGAATACAACATTTTAAGAGCATATGTTGCTCTTTCATAAAAACACTTGTAAAGAATTTACTGGGGAGGTCTTTGATCATCCCCTGAGCAGTGATATTTGTTGCCTGATCTTGTCTTAATTGGTGGTGAAAAATTCTGAGGTGAAATACGTTGTCTTATAATAACATTGTCTTACAACAACGTTGTCTTATAATAACATTATCTTAACTAGCTCTAGTGGTTTTATTGCTGTGCACTTACAGATGGGTGGGAGGATTAAAAAAATCTTTGATTACTGATGTTTTTAAGGGAAATATCAATGTGGTTTGAAATGTTATAACTATACTGTGATCAGTGAAGTTGGTACAATATACCTTTCCTGAGGATCTACTTAGACCTGCCGTGGGCATAAGCCTGGTGTCACAGCCTGCGTGTAAGATGCAGATGGACTCACCAAAAACAGATTAGCAGCACTTTGGCTTGTTGCAGAATGGCTTTTCTCCTTCTGGCTTGTGAAGCTGCTCATGCACTTTTGGTCAGCTCTGCGCCCAGCTGAGATGTACCAACATGCACTCAGTTGCCAAAATGAGTACCCTGACTGAGTGTTCCTGGAGAAAGGAATCTGAAAGAAGGCAAAAGGAAGCTGACTTCATTCAGTGTTTCATGATTCTGTGTATTTTTATTCCCTATATATAAAAGCAAAGGGAAAAAACCTAAGATAAAAAGCATAAGGAAGAGCTTTAGGTTGTTGAATAAAATCTCATATTCCTTAAATTTGCTCCTGGGCTGGTCAGTAAGGGTAGGGAAATAATCATCCTTGTTTATGGCTGTTTCAACTGAGTGAGGAGGTTGAGAACTGTAGCAAGATGATGAGAGACAGTGTATAATTTAAATATCAGTTTGAAATGTCTGTCTTCTAATTATGGAGTTCTTATATCGCAATTTTGCTTTTTACTTTCTCTGTGGTTTTGTGGGGTTTTTTTCTCAGCCGTTTACAGCTCACCTTTTAAGGCACTCACAGTGCTTGGACATGGGGTGAAATGATTACTAGCCTGTATCGATTATTTTTTTTTAAATGAGGAGATACTGTAACATGAAGCAAAGAACAGCAGACTTACATTTTCCATTATGCTTTCACTCCTGGAGAGAGTGCTTGGAAATGCCTATTTCTATTGGAATGTCAGTGAGTTTCTGAATATTATCAGTCTTTTCTTGTATTTCTTTTAAGACTGACAAATACTTCCATTTACATTTTTTTCTCCTGCAAAATTCTTGGTTCTCTTAGGAAGTGATTGTATTAAATGGGATTTTAAAACAAAGTGTCAGAAGAAATAGATTAATTGTCTGCCTGCCTGTACATGATTGCCAAATGAACTGTATATTAAAATGGTGGAGCAATGGGGCATGCAGATAGAAAAGATCATTTTTAAGGAATCTGTGAAAATTAGAAAGCCAATTACTATTCTGGCAATGGAGAATTTTTCACTAAACATGTTGTAGTAAAAGTTTAAATGCCTACTAATTAATGTTTAACTGATTCTTAATAGCAGTGAAATCTAGTGACAGTATGACTTCCACATGAAAATTAGTCTTACATTGGCTCTGTGAAATGGGGAGATATATCACTCTTAATATGGTAGCCAATTTATTACCCTGGTGTCTTAATTCAGTTGCATTCAAGGGCAGTGAAGTGAGAATACCATCATCAGTTTGAGTAGGAATTTAAATGAGAGGTATGTCAACATGGTGGCTGTGCACCCATCTGAAGGTCGGGAGAAAGGCAAAGGGAACTTCAGAGAGTGGGAGCTGTGTGAAATTGCTGACCCTGGCTGCTCTCAGCCGCAAGCTGCTGTGAGCAAACCCTGACCCTGGGCTATGGAGGTGCCTCTTGCTTCATAGGGTGCCATTGCCACTGAGGGCCTAAAGATACGTGCTGTGAGGTGCCTAAAAGACCTTCTGCTGAAACCTCTTTTACAGCTCTACATGGAGCAAAGCTATATTCTAGATTTTTTTCTACCTGATCCGTCTTTGTTTCAATAAAGGTTGCCAGTGATCCACTAAGTATATTTAATGGCATTTTGTCTCAGAGGGGCCTGAGTATCACCAATAGGAATGGGAGAACACAGCAGCAATGTTCTCTTCTGTCACCTGGATTCAAATAGACCATCTTGCCACAAGACTACAGGAGCCATGTGTCTTTTTAAGGCATAGGATGCCTAGTGGGCCAAGCAGTGAACTCAGATGTGTGTAAAGATGGTATGTCCTATTAATATTGCACTGACTTCTTTGGTGCAGTGCTAATTTATAGGACATTTTCTGCCCTCTGTATGATTCAGGAAGGAATTTGGTCAGTACAGTGTTTTAAAAAAAACTGAGATAAGCTGAGCTGTTTGTTTGTTTTTTGTTGTCTCATGTGTTTTAACTAATGAACTCTAGCATGTTATTTCAGAGGTACTGATGGCCTGGAATTCTGGCCTAGTCAGAATGATCTTCCACTTCTGATCTGACATCTGTAATTTCCGGTTATTTTTATTTCTAATCTGCTGAGTTAAAAGAAGGACCAGAAAGAACCAAACTGTTCCTCTCCTCAGGTAGGAGTAGAGGGAGAGTACTAAAACCTCCAAATAATGATCTCCTTGTAAAACCCTGTCCTGTTCTGCCATAGCCTTGAAATTCCTACAAAGTTAAGGATCTTAAAGGGAATTGAGTTTTTCTCCCATGAACCACTATCCCTGTAGCTGTCAGTGAGCCCGTTCCCGCTTGTCGATGGGGGACAAGACATCTCCACCTTCCTTTTGCAGCAGGCCACCTGCCATGGACACACATGCACAGGCTCGGGAATGGAGCAGAAGCCACGACAGGAGGGGAGACTTGCAAATGCCCATGTTCATTTTTGCCTGGAAGTCACTGAAGATTTCAAGATAATGCAGAAATATAAATACAGCTTTTAGTTTCTTAACTTAGAACTGCTCCTTTATCCACAGCGAGATCTGAGCTAAAGGCTCTAAAACTCTGGGAAGGATATGCAAGTTCCCGGGATGCGGGGTGGGGTGTGTCTCAGTACTGTGCCTGCATGTTCCACCTGGTCTTTCTCTTTTGTGGTTCCATTGGTATATGAGTGCTATAGTTACCGTTGCCTACTAGGGTGTTAATGACTTGCAGTTTGAGAGGTAAACCCTGCGTTTTGCTTGGAACTTTGTTCCTTAGCAGAAAATAGGACTTTGCATGTTTCATGTTTCCAGTCTTGATTCTAGTCTTTTCTCCATTTCTTTTAATCATCCTCTATTCCTGTGTTATGAAGAGGAAACCCCACACCAAGACCATCGGTGCATCATCTTGCTACAATTTTTCCTGTTTAGAAATATACATGGTATCTGCATCTGTAGATCAGCTGTTTAAAAAGAGTCAGCAGTTAAGACTTGTTTCAGTTTTCCTCTACTTTTTTCATGTGAGCTCTGATTGTGTCCACATGTAAGTGTAGGAATGAGTACCCCTGTATAAAACTGAATTTGTCTGCAAAAGATAAATTGTTCATTTAAATGATTGTAGAACTGTACTGAGCACCTTTGAGTCAAAGTATTATGCATGGGTGCTTGAAATATGACCAGTGATTAATCAAATGAAAGACAAAGTTGAGGATTTCACCAGCGTGGTGTTCTGGAAAAGATATTCAGAAGATGAAGCTTAACAGTCAGTGAAATCTTTTCTTTTAAATTTAGAAAGGTTGCCCTTAAACCTTTGCTTCTGATATAGGCAAAACGGTTTAGATTGAATTAAGATGGGCCTGATTTTTCCATCCAAACATGAAATAAACACAATCTAACTTTTTCCTTAACGTTATATTCCCCCTCTCATTATCGTATGTATGTTTAATCTTGTTCTCATGCAATATATTTCTTCAGCTTGATTAATTTACCTTTATTCAGTATTGCCATAGAAAAAATAATCAGAATCTAAAAGCCAGTCCTGAATAACTGTAACAGGCCCTACAAATTGAAAATTTAAGTACAATAAATAGTAGGTTTGTGTTCCCTGCCATTGTACTTGTGATATTTTAGAGTATGTTTCTTCTGGCATGTACAGGTTCTACTCACATAAATTTTATTAAAAGCTTAAATTGTCATGCACTCTCTTCATTCTAGTACTGGGGCTTTACATGGACTTCATTATTCTTAATATTATTTTAAAGTTGCAAAAATTTACAATGTTGCCAATAGTCTACATACATGCAAGAAGTGTGTTATTAGAGAGCTGCAGTTTGTCTTGTTCTGGAAAATGAAAAGGAGAAATTACAGGAAATGATAGAGAGAAAGTATTGGTTTTCACATGGAGGAAATGGAGAGACGCAGTGGTATGTGCTGGGAAAGAAACAATTTTTCAAACGTTTCTTGGCAGAGATATCTCACAACTCAATAGTTGGGAAAGAGAATTAATGGCCAGATTCTGATCCAGATTCTTTGGGCTTTTTTTGGAAGGCAAATAATGTGCTATAACTGTCCTATAACTGATTGTCCTAAACAATAAGGTGTCTCCTTTGCTCTGCGTGAACTCTATTGTGCACTGATGTCTTCAGAGAAGGAAATAGTAACATTAAAGAGTGATTTGATCTTGTGAGAATGGCGTAATAAGGAACAGTGACTGGATGCTGAAGTCGAATTCAGAGAAAAAACTAGACAAACATGATACAGTATGTTTACAGCTGTGGAGCTGGACTAAGCGCTGAGATAAACCAGCAACTGTAGCAGTAGTTGCTCTGTCCACTGAGGCTTTGCTGCCTTTCTGCAAGCTGAAGCACAAATGGTGAGCTCAGCAGAGGATGGCTACTTGTCTTCTGCACAAGTGCTGCCTGCTGAGTTTAGAGGGTAGTGGGGTGTAGGTGTGCAGGTACACTCACTGCTTGTAGGATGTGCCTGTACACTCACTGCTCAGCCAAAATAAGCAGGGCTGTTCTTGTCAACTGTCAGACACAGACCCTCATCTTGGTCAACTGAAGAATGGGCCGTAACTATCTGCAATAAAGATGTGTGGACTGGTTTAGAAAGAAGGGCAAAATTATTGGAAATCTCATCTAATTGAACTATATCTTGCCAATTAAGACTCTTAAGATATATTATGCTATGCCATTGAAATTAAACTCTTTTTTAGTCCTGTTATGGACTGCATTAGTGTGATACCACAGGTATGCTGGAGCTGAGCACTAGGGTATCCAATCTGGCTGTACTGCAAAGCCATCACTGCAGTGCTCATAGAAATGGTAAGTCTCTGATATTTTGTTAGCTATTATTAATAAATGCGAGAATGGAAATTAATGATCAGTCTTCATAAAAGAACTGATTGTGCAATTTATATCAAGGCAGTTTTAATAAAACACCTAATCCTTAAATGTGCATAATTAGATTTACATATTCACATCACTGCAATTAGAAGTTGGTATTTAAAGGGCACACTTCCTGTTTCACATGCTTTTAATCTCTCTTCTCAGGATTACTTTTCGAATTACAAAATGAAGGTAAACACACTCGTTTCATTTTTTTCCCCCAGGCATGTAATATCTTTTCTTCTGGAATGAAATTTATATATTTAGTTTGTTTGTGCAAATCTGTAAAATATATAAATAAGTAAAGAGATAATCCCATTCAGCACTGAGGAATTTCAAACCTTTAAAACAATGTGGGGTTAAACAATTTTTTTTCCAAGTGTTGAAATGTTCTGGCATACAGCTTAAGCTGCCTCTCCTCCCAGCCATGTGTCTTTGCTACCTAAAGCAAAGACCTTAGTACACTATTTAACAGATGAAGTTCATGGACTGAAAACTGCCTTGTTAGTTTTAGACCCTGCACAGACTTCCCCAGCCCATTTGGTCAGATTTGCAATAGTTCTATGAAAGACATTTACAAAGTCAGTGGGGATTACTTCCAAAATCAGAGAGAAGCATCCCTGTGATTTTTATGAAACTAATGTCTTGCAGTGGAAGATGCAGTTGGAATCTGTCCAGCCCAAGTCACAGAAGGCAAAGGTGAGGACTGCAAGAATGAAGAACTGCCTGCTGTACGAGATCAGATTTGAGACTATTCAAGGAACCTGAAGTTGCATGAATGCATGAGACCTAATGAGATGCCACCCTGGTCCTGAAGGGAACTGGCAGATGAAGTGGACACTAAGCTGTGGCAGTCCAGTGAAGTTCCCACTAACTGGAAAAAATTAAACATAACCTGCAATTTTAAAAAAAGAAAAAAGGAGGATCCAGGGAGCTACAGGCCAGTCAGTGTCATCTCAGTGCCTGGCAAAATTATGGAGCAGATCCTCCCAGAAACTATGCCAGGACATGTGGAAAAGAAAGAGGTGACTGGTGACAGCCAGCAGGGCTTCAGTAAAGGCAAATTGGGCTAGACAAATTTGGAGGCCTTTTATGACATGCTTAGTGTTGGTGGACAAGGGAAGAACAAATTGGACTTGTGCTAAACATTTGACATGGTCCCACACAAGATCCTTTTCTTTAAACTGGAGAGACGTGGATTTGATGGATGGACAACTCTGTGGATCAGGAATTGGCTGGATAGTCGCACTCAAGGTTGCAGTTAACAGCTTGATGTCCGAGTGGAGACAGGAGATGAGTGGTGTTCCTGAGGGGTCAGTGTTGGGACTGGCACTGTTTAACATCTTTTCAGCAACATGGACAGTGGGATTGAGTGCGCCCTCAGCAAGTTTGGGAATGACACTAAGCTGTGTGGTGTGGTCAACACACTGGAAGGAAGGGATGTCATCCAGAGGGACCTTGACATGCTTGAGAGGTGGGCACATGCAAACCTCATGAAGCTCAACAAGGTGTCCTGGGTTCAGCAGCAGCAGTCATTTTTCTCCGTCTTAGTAGCTGGTGCAGTGCTGTGTTTTTGACTTTCAGCCTGGGAACAGCACTGATAACGCTGATGTTTTTAGTTGTTGCTCAAATGTTTACACTGGCCAAGGACTTCCTGAGTCTCATGCTCTGCCCAGGGAGGAGGGGAAGCCAGGAGGAAGTAGAGACAGGACACCTGACCCAAACTGACCAAAGAGGTATTCCATACCACAGCATGTCATGCCCAGTATATAAACTGGGGGCAGTTACCTGGAAGGGTTCGATCACTGCTCAGGTTGGGTTGGGTATTGGTCGGTGGGTGGTGAGCAGTTGTATTCTCTTCCCTTGTATTTCCCTTATCATTATTATTATTGGTGGTAGCAGCAGTGGTTTGTGTTATACCTTAGTTACTGGACTTTTCTTATCTCAACCCGTGGGAGTTACATTCTTTCGATTCTCATCTCCATCCCTCCCGGAGCAGGGGGAGGAAGGGGGAGGGAGGAGTGAGCGAGCAGCTGCATGGTTCTGGGTTGCCAGCTGGGCTTAAACCATGACACAAGGCCAGTGCAAGGTTCTGCACCTAGGTCAGGGAAATCCCAGGCACAGCTATAGGCTAGGCAGAGAATGGATTCAGAGCAGCTATGAGGAAAAGGACTTGGGGATGTTGGTTGATGACAAGATCAACGTGAGTCAAAGGTGTGTGCTTGCAGCCCAGAAAGCCAACCGTATGCTGGGCTGCATCAAAAGGAGCATGACCAGCACATTGAGGGGGAGTGATTCTGCTCTCATGAGATCCAACCTGTAGTACTGTGTTCAACTCTGGGGCCCCCAAAACAAGCGGAACATGGACCTGCTTGAGCAAGTCCAGTGGAGGGCTACAGAGAAGATCAGAGGGCTGGAGCATCTCTCCTATGTAGACAGGCTGAGAGTTGGGCTTGTTGAGAAGAGAAGGACCGGGGAGACCTTAGATCAGCCTTCCAGTACCTAAAGGGACTTACAAGAAATCTGGAGAGGGGCTTTTTACAAGGGCGTGTAGTGATTGGACAAGGAGGAATGGCTTTAAACTGAAAGAGGGTAGATTTAGATTAGAGATAAGGAAGTAATTCTTTACTGTAAGGGTGGTGAGGCACTGGCACAGGTTGCCCAGATAGGCTGTGTAAGTCCCATCACTGGAAGTGTTCAAGGCCAGTTTGGATGGGGCTTTTGAGCAACCTGGTCTAATGGAACATTTCACTACCCATGGCAGGGGGGGGTGGAACTAAATGATCTTTAAGGTCCCTTCCAACCCCAGCTATTCTATGAAAGTGATCTGTGCTATGCATGCCGTGGTGCTGTACATCCCTGGGTGGTGTGGCTGTCACAGCAGTCTTGGCCTGGCTTTGATGCTCAAACCCATAGGTTTGAAGGAAGTTTTCTCTGAGCAGGCAGCTGCCTCTATCTGCATCTCAGCTGTCTGCAAGGAGATTGAATCCACCCACTGCTCTTTATGTGTTACACTTCTCTCCGCCTCCACAGAATACTCTCTCATCCTGAAGGCACCACAGAGCCTACACTGTATGCCTTCCTGCACAAATGTATCTGCAGTTCTGCTGGTGCTGAATGGTAACTGCATTTGGTAGAAGTTTATTTTGCACTTCAAGGAGCCCATATTGATAGATATGCTTTGGAGGATTGCTGTTTCAGAGTCCTGAAATTTCTTAGGTTATATAAAGACTTAACATTATATAAAGAATTAAAAAAAAAAAAAGCTAAATGTGACCAGAATGAATAAGTCAGAACATTGAACTGAAAGACGAAAATAAGACAGGCAATAAGTTAATGCTTATGTTCTGCTGACTGTACACGCTTCAGTATGAAATGCTTTCTCATCAGCTGTCATAAATTCCAATGGCTGTGGTAGCCCTGTGGGACAGCTGCCCTTCTTTTACTCAGGCAACCACTGAGGATAGTTTTATCTGTCTTTTTGGGAGCATATAGGAGATGCTATTTGTTTTGCATATGCTGGGAGAAATAAACTGCATTTTAATTTTTTTTTAAATTTCTTTTTAATTATGATCCTGCTTTCTGATCTCCTCAGTTAAACTCTGGTTTTCTGTGTTTAAAAGGATGTTGGTCTTTTTTTGCTACTGTCTTCCTCTCTCCCTTTTTTACTTTTTCCTTTTTTCCCTATCCATTTATTTCCACCCCCCTCCCCCCCCCAGGTTTGTTTTCCCTTTTTTTCCTATTTTTCCTTTTTTATTTTTCTTTTCTCTTTTTTCTTTTTCTATTTTTATTTCTTGTTTTCCCTTTTCAATTTTCCTTTCCTCCTTTTTGTATTTTTCCTCCTTTTGCTCTCCTCTCATTTTCCTTTTTCTTTTCCCTTTTCCTCTTTAGTGAGTGGTGCACAGTCTTTGGCTAGGTGGGGTCCAGGTAGTCTTATGATGGAGACGCTGAAAGGTTCTGCATCTTGGCATGCATCTGGAACCAGAGCCCATGGCCAATGGATGAAGAATGGGAGGCTGCAAGGGTTCTGCTGGTGAGCAGGGTCCTCCAGAGGGCTGTAGGGTGGGTAGTCCAGTTAAAGTCAACCTACAGACCCTAGCTCAGAGCTCTGCTCTCAGGTGTTGACAGGGATAATGATTTTCTTGTTGCCCTCTTGAAGGCAGACTGAAGCAATGCAGATCCAACTTTTTCCACCCTAGACCTGAAGCAACATGCATACTTTCTCTGGTTAAAATTATCCAGAACTGTTGGTTTCATCTGTGTGGTGTGTGTAATGATAAGCAGAGAGGGGTTCAGAAGACTTTTTTTTCCCTGTTGTCACATACTTAGCTAGGGAGTCACCTTTTCCTCTTTTGAAATCTTGTTTTGCTGCTATACACAGAGTGAGAAGCTCTTCTCACTGAAGAAAAGGTGAGTGTAGGAAAGTGAGATAACAAGATTAGGAAGAACTCGTACTGATGTAGGAAAATGATGATGTACCTCAATTGCATTTATTTTTGGAGATAGAGAAAAGGCGGGCCTATAGCATTTCTAACAGATATCAGTGCTCCTGCAAACCCAGTCTTGCTTCAAACCAGGGTAGAAATTGGGGTGATGGACATCCTTACAAAATGGGAAGGGAGTGCTGCAAATGTGAACGTAGAGGGAACAGCTCTGATTTATTCTTTCCCATAAATGCTGCCTAAATGCTGCATCCTATGGGCAAAGCAGAGACCAGAATCTGGGGTGGTTTTACATCATTGACTTGGCAAAGGGGAAAGGCCAGGACTTGTTGCTTTCGGACACATTTTTGCAAAGCTCCACAGGCAAAATTGTCAGGGTGGGAGTGGTAGGGGGGAAAAGGACAATATGGTCTAAAATGCAGTGTACAGCAACTTCATGAAATTATATTCCTTGGGTGGCAGCTTGGCTGGCACTCCTTGAAGAACATGGGGATGAGTTACTTCCTACCAAACTAAGCATCTATACTGCTTCTTCCATGGCTTTGTCTCTTTTCCTCATAAGCAATGAAGAGAAAACAGATTTCATAGTTGACTAAGCTCAGGTTTTTCTTTAGTTTGAGTATACACTGCTACAGCATGCTTAGTTTTTCATATATGCTCAATTCTAAATATGATATTCTGAAGAACTCACTAACATCAAAGATGTATTAAAAATCAATATTTGTGTAACATATTAATGGAATTCTGCTGAAATGGAGTTGGTTATACAGGTGCTTTGGTTTTGAGCAGTTTAGGATCACCAAGTAGCATGTGAGGTAGAGAATTGCAATTGAAAATGAAATATGCTGTGGGAAGTGTTACATTTAATAGAAATGTGGCTGTTTCAATATCTCTATTATACTTCATAAATCTGAAGTAAATGAAAAAGAGAGAGATCAATATGTTATTGGTATCTCCAAGATTGCGTTTCATAAATTGCCTTTCTTGACCTTGGCAACATATGATGAGCCTGATCAGATTAATCACTATGAATTTGATGTGCCTAATTCAAACCATAATGAACTTTGTTCTACATTACAGTGATATGAAAAGATTGATACGTTTGGCAGCCATCTATTTACAAAAGGTTTCCCCAGTGGAACAAGCAGAGCACAGTGTCAGAAACACGAGCACCCTAACAAGCAGCTGGCTTTTCCTCTGATGAGAAAAAACTGCACACTTTTGGACCAGTAAGCTAGCAAGAAGTTAACATTGGTGCCTGAACTTACTTGTAATGGCTGACATATGACTTGTTAATTTATTCCTACTGATTTTTGTTACTTCAAAGCATCTTTTACATGTAGCTTTACCTGACTGCTTTTGCTGCTGATGGTGGAAGTCTGTATTTTCCTTATTTCCTACCGTTGCCTTGGTGTCAGACTGATCAGGACCTTTTAAGTGGTTATCACCACTTTAAGGAATGCCAAGGTGCAGGGACAGGAGATATCAGTCATCATCACAAGTTAGTTCATTAAAGAGGAGGAACTGTTTTAAGTAGAAACTTCCATGCCAAAAGGGCAATAACAGGTGAAAGTGTTCATGTAATTTATTCAAAGAATTTTGTGATAACTGTCAAGTTATTCAACAGTTTTCTCTTATTATCATTTACTTCATGTATCTTGACTTGGCAAAGCCTTTAGGAAGACATTTAATCAGATATATGCAAATGGTCCTGCTAGTTTCAACAGGAAATTGGCACTTAGGAATAGCAAATCTTAAATGTTTTCAGAAATGTTGAGACATATTGGTACTAGTTACATATGATGAGTTATGGAATCGTCGTCGTCATCTTTTTTCTTTTTTTTTTTTCTCTGCAATACAGTTGGAGAAATTTTCTGCAAGTTTTCAAATATTCCCTAAGCAGGGCTGAGTAAATTATTCTAGATGCTACTGGGTGACCTGAACCAAAAATGTTTCTGGTTCCATGGAAAAGAGAAATCCTATGGAGTGAGGAGAGAAAGACTTTTTGATCAAATAAAACTTTTTATTCACCACTAAATATTTTTTTTTAATTGGATGTGCTAAATCTGGTCCCAAAATAACACTTGGAATTAAAAATCCCATGTGCTTTACTTAGAAAATGTCATAATATATATTTTTTTTTCTGACATGCGTCTTTCACAATGAAATTTTGCAAAGGTGCTGGTTTCTCCAAACTGCCTTCCACAGAGAATTAAGCAGTTATAAGAAAAATTAATCTGACTTTCTTTCTATAATGATTTCTTCAATAGAGTTAGTCAAGTGTTTCAAATACTCAGCAAGTGCTCCATATTGTCTTTGTTTCCTATCCATCATGATTGAAACAGTGGGGCATACAAGGTTGATGCCCTAACTCTGGCTATATGTACTTATTTGTGATTCATACTATGTGTTTCCTATCCATGAATTGAAGACTTTGCAAAAGAGGCTAAAGGCTTAAATTCAGACAGCCTAATTTCTACCTCAACTTTTGTACGTTTCCTACTGCCTGGCCGTAGATCTTCAGAAATGTTTACCAGAAAAAATATTTTGCAAATGAATTTAGGGGAAAATTAGTCTGAATCTGGGCTTAGAGTGTCTATCTCCTTGTTGCAAACACGTTAGCTAAAGCACATGCACTGAAACAATTCTCCCAAAGTTATCCTAAAGGAGAGGTGGAGAAGTGAAGAGCAGAAGTTGGTTGTCCAGCTCCTCCCTGTTTCCCCTATGCAGGGTTATACTTGTATTTGGTGCAACATGGTAGTGAAATATAATCAGTTCTTTATGTTTGGTTATGCTTGTTTCATTGTCTTTATCAGAGGGCAGCAAGGGGGCCTTCAGATCTGCAAATGCTTCAGTCATTCCATTTTGGATATTGCAGTGATTGTATTTTTGATTGTGGAACTGTGACAATATTTTGAGATCGTATGTGTGCCTTGTCTTTCCTTATAACCACCTAGGTTCAGGATGCCTAGAGAAGAATGATATGGAAAAAGGCCTCCGTGATATAGATCCCTATTGGCACTGACTGTACAAGTGGAAAGACACCTAGACAGAAGGTAAGAAAAGCCTCTTTAAATTTTTTAAATTCACTGATGTAAAGCCTAATGAGGTGATTTTAATTTATTTGGCTACCAGCAATGATATTTAAATGAAGCACATAATTTGTTAAATACTAACAAATATGCTTCAGGCTGTAAAAGCTAATGTAATTTTTTGCTTCACTGGTAGCCCTGGAGGCATTTGATTTCCCCTTGCCCAAACTTCAACTTCATCTGTAAGCAGGCCATACCAGCAGATTTGATCAAGCTTTTTTGTTTGTCACATTTTAAAATATGGCATTTTAACTTCTTCTTTAGCCTGTTGGACTCTTCCAAAGCCATTGCTGCCTGTCCATCTGCCATTTCCAATGTGTGTCTGTGCAGGAACACCAAGTGAGCTGGGCTGTCTGCTCAGCTCTTGTTCTGCTGAATGTGTTATCACGTGCACATATATAATTCTGCTGCTTGGTTTGTTTCTCACATTTAATTCAGCTTAAGCAGTGAAGGAGTTTCTGACAACTGAACACTGAAACCTCCTCTAATCATTTTGTCAAACAGAAGGCTATAGATTTTAGGACCTTGTCACAGCTTTCATTGCAAGTACTTACATACATCCTGAATTTAAATTTTCTTCATCTTTTATTGGCCTTGACCCTGTATTTTGTGAGACAGAGCAGGCAGCATGGAGTCCTCTGGAGCCATCATAAGCTAAATGCTCACACTATGTCACGCTTACTACCTTGCCCAAGGAAGAACATGGGATATTTGAATACATAATAGGTTTCATGTATAATTTATTATTTCAGAGTATTTTATGAAGGTTATGTGGTTATTTTGAGAGAGAGACGAAAGGGAGTATTGTTTGATTATTTTCCAGAAAGAATGATGTATGAAGCTCCAGAGAGCTATTTTAACCATCTGACATGCATAAAACTGGACTAAGAGGTAGTTTGAATGATAGATTTTTTAATTTTTTGGGGGAGAATTCTTTCAAAATGAAGCCACATAAATATTGGGGTCTTTTATAATGACTGTAGTTGCAGAAAGTTTGATGGACATTTTTAACACATTGAAGTAACTTACTATTAGAGGGAAAAATGAAATGCTTTCCAGTTATAGAACACTGAAATGAATGTGCATCTATGGAGATACTGGAAGTGGTTGTAGGGGGCAAGACCAGTCTTAAAAGACCAAAGAAATGTTGATTGTAGTAACTGTGATCAGTAAAAACAGAAAGGCAACACTGAAAATTTTCAAGTAATATATGGATTTAATACAATGTTCTTGCAGGAACATTTTGCTGGGAAAAAGGGGAAGCATTCTTTTGTTCCAGATAGGGGGAGGAAAAGCTTTATTTGATTCACAAATCTTCTGAAAGAACATTTATGTTCTCTGTCAAATATATGCAAATGAAATCATATTTTAAATCTTTTCACTGGGTCCTGCTGGATGGAACACGTCTCAAGGGCAATCCAAGGAAGGGGAACATTTGATAAACACACATGGCTCTGGGCAAAGTTCTGTGCATCTCTAGAGAGCCATGATGGTAGTGAGCTTTCTGCCATACCACACGTTTCTTCCTCTTCCTTCAGGCTCTGAATCAAATTTATTTGAAATCAGCGGAGCTCTCTCTGTAGACTTCAAAAAGCCCTGGATCAAGCACTGTGGAGGAAGTGCAGGTCAGGAAGGACTGATCTGAGCTTCATTTCCTTTTGCTTTTCTCTTCCTTTACTTGCCCTAATTTCAGAATGGAACATGGTATATTCCATCTGTTCTCAAACAGACCTGGGCCATGAGCCACCAGAGCCTGGCACCATGTCATCGGGCTGTCAGAAAAGGGAGGAGTGCAGTTTTTCTGTTCTCCTGACTTCCTTAATGGCAGGCTTCTTCCACCAGATCTTCTTTTCCTTTCTTATTATATGGTGCAGTGGAAGAAAATATCTGGATTCTTAATATTAGTTTTTGGTAATCTGGTTTTCAGCTGTGAGATGAACATCAGATGCTTACATGGTCTCTCCACCCACAAACAATGTGTGTTGGTGTGCATATAAATTTATACTATACCATTGCTGTTATAGAACTTTTCAAAATTTAAAAATTACTATGAGTGTGTATTTACTTGAGACAGAAATAAATGATATCCCCATCCTGCTACAGGGATATCTGCTGTTGCTTAGCTCTTTTTGCATCTAATGGAAGGACAAAAGACTGCGTGGAATCATGATGGTGAAAACAGATTCAATTTTGGAGGCAAAATAATCCACTTAAAATTCTTCCATCTGCATGCAACTATGTGTTTTTCCAGGCAGCCCAGACAGGCTTATGGCCATTTGAAAACCAGAGTCAAAATATTCTACCCCCTTCTCTCCCTGCTTCTGTCCTTCCTGGTGTTCAGCTTCATGTCCTTCCCCCTCCCTTCCCTTCCCTTAAAATTTTCTGATTACTGAGCATAACAGTGCTTGCAAAGGGTCAGGGCAGGACCGAGCTGTTGTGATTTAAGGGTTAGATACTCTGGTGAGCGAAAACTTGAGGCATAGACAACCTTTTCCAAAGGGCAATACAACAAGGTTGGATTTCGCTTGTCAAAATAAGCAACAGTGCTATTCTGGAAACAGAGTCTTCCTCTCTTCCATCAAAACCTCTTGATCACATTCAATGTGTACATTTGTGATGACCTTCCTGTAGCACAGAAATTCTGCTTCAGGCAGATTTTTGCACGACAAAATTCTTGTAATCCCCTCCTCTGGGAAAATACATTTTGTAGTGAAACATTTTCTGGAGATGGAATCTTAGGCACCCCTCCCATTTCTTCTTCTTTCCTGCATACCACAGAACAATTCCTAAGTGACAACAAGAAGATGCATTTTGCAAAGCAAGTTTATAGTTAGTAGTTAAATGTATTTGTGAGATAAGCTGTATCGATGAAAATATAAGTCTCCCTCCCATTCCTTATCCCAAAGAAAACAGAACAAAAGCCCAGCTTTTACAAAGTACTTAAAGCTTCTAACATGGCATACAGTGGATGTAGTCCAAAGTTTGAAAGATTAGCCAGGGAAATTTCATGTTAATTGTGTCAAACACCTTTGCTTGGGGCCATCTCCCCTGCTTGCTGCTGCTTTCTGTGCTGCTTCCTGATGTTTGAGCCCTTCCCATTTGTCAGAGGGGAACTGTGGGTTCCTGCGCAGACCAGCGCTAGCCCTGACAGCTCATACAGGTGCCCACACAGACACTGCATGTTGTTGGAGTGGGTTGCTGAGGTCCCTAAGAAAAAGTGTGAGTCTAGTGTTTAGCTGAACAGTGAAGGAAGCTGAATTGGGAAAAAAATCCAACAAACTGCCTGGCTTTGCTGAAAGTTTACCCAACAGTTAGCTGGTAACTTACTTGGTAACTCTAGGGTGTTACAGGTTTCCATGGTGGCAGACTATCAAGAAAAAGTGTGAACTGGCATTTTTCACCCCTACAGTTCTGTAGCGCCTTGAAATACAGAGGTTTGCTCACAAATTGCATCTTCTAAATTCTTTGCAATTTACCTATATTCATTGTGTTTTATCCCTTACATGTCTACAGAGCGAGACTCTGGAAACACTAGCAAATATAGTATTTTTACAATAGAACCATTTTAACATGAAAAACGCTTATTAGGAAAGAGGACAGAACAAAAATCATAGAGACAGATGCATTAATTTTTTTTTGTCTGGTATGAGCAGAGCAAAATACTATTTTCAAATATGATGTAAGGAAATCTTGGGGGAGAAAACAACGGAAGGAGTCATTGATTAATCATGCAATGGCAGGGAAGAAAGCAAGTATACCAAATACCTAGGTATATTAGGACAAGAAGCTCAGTATAGGTGAGCAGTGTGCTGCTGCAGCAAAGAAAGCCAGCAGGATGCTGGGTTACATCCAGAAGGGCATCACCAGCAGAGATAAAGATGCTATTATCCCACTATTCTCCGTGCTTGTATGGCCACACCTGGAATACTGTGTTCAGATTTGGTTCCCACTCTACAAAAAAGATGTGGACAGGCTGGAGAGGGTCCTGAGAAGGGCCACAAAGGTGATCAAGGGACTGGGAAGCCTGATCTATGAGAAAAGGCCCAGAGAACTGGGTTTATTCAGCCTTGAGAAAAGAAGGCTTAGGGGAGAACTTATCACCCTGTTCCAGTAAATAAAGGGGGCCAATAACGAAGATAGAGATTCCCTTTTTAAAAGGAGTTACATGGAAAAGATGAGGGGTAATGAGTACAAGTTACTCCTGTGGAGAGTCTGGTTGGACACAAAGGAAAATTTTTCAGAATGAGAACAGTGAGCCATCGGAATAATCCCCCCAAGAAAGTGGTGCATTTCCCAGCATTGGACACTTGTAAGATTCAGCTGGGCAGGATGCTGGCCATCTTGTCTAGACTGTGATTTTGCCAAGAAAGGTTGGACCAAATGACCCTTGAGGTCCCCTCACAACCTGGTATTCTATGATTCAATTTCACACACAGGGTTATATTCTTCTTTGGAACTCTAATTCAACTGGTTTTTAAGCAATCATAATAGAAGACACTGGCCTAGAGTGAGGATGTAATTGTTAAGATGAAATAAAACTCAAAAACCCTGTTATTCTCTCTTTTATGAAAAGAATCATAGAGTTATAGAATGGTTAAGGTTGAAAAGGAGCTTAAGATCATCTAGTTCCAACCCCTCTGCCATACATTAGTATTCTTAGTAGGATTATGAGCCAGAAATAGGTACAAAAAGCATATGGGCCTGATTCTGTTGCCTGTGTCAGGTATTCCTACTTGGACCTGCTTGGAGCTGCTGCAAATGAGGAACATTCTTGCCATGACTCCCATGCTAAGAGTTTGTCTTAATTAAAATGTGGGTAAAGCTTATAAAGCAATGGGTGACAAGGAGAAGGAAACACAGTGGGTTTATGCCTTAATGCAAATATCCTAATTCAGAATTTCAGTGTTATAGCCACAGTGGGGTTGAAGTCTACATGACGAGTGGCAGGGTCCTTAGCTCTTATTTGTCTAAACCTGTTTGTTAAAGGCTATGCTCTGCCATGCTTCCTTAGCTGTTTCAGTGCAGCTGCATCTGTCGTCATTCCCAGAAAAGCGGGGTGACATAGACATATCATTCAGGTCCCTGGGGAGCTCAGTCAGGCCCTTCAGAAGACAAAAATCTTTGTAGAATTAAGAAATACTATTTCCAATCTCCATTAGGTAGTGAAGGCAGAAACACACCTGTCTCTTAGCATCCCCTCCCTTGACATGGTTTAACATAACCTCATTGCTGCATATTGCCTTGTTGCTGTGTGCATAGACAACCCTCTCTGAATGGCAACTCACACCAGACATCTGACATCTTACTGGGATGAAAACATTTCAAGAATTGTTATTAATTTGAAGGTGGAATTTTATGTTTGGACCACATGCATAGCTACATATATATTCAATCTGGCTTACATTTTTCACGTCCTTTTAAACTATCTGCCAGTAGGTAGTTCAGGACATGGATATGACCAAATAAAGTGTAGCATGCTGAATATAAATCTTCTCCACATATGTCTAGAATTTGCCTTATGAGTTACAGGCAGAACTGCATGTCGTTTAGTAAAGAGAATGGTATATATTTAATGTGGATTTTCACAGTTGGTCCACTGATGGCAAGAGGAACGGCAGTGTGAGAGTCTTTAATAACAATAAAGGCTTACTTTTTTCCCTACCCAATGGGATCTATTATCCTCTAAGTGCATTCCCTTATTCTGGCTTTCCCTATTCCCCCTTATATGCGTGTCACTGCTGGAACAAGACCCAAAATGCTACAGAGATTAATTGAAGAAACGCTTTTTTAAATATATTTTTTAAAAGACCCATCATGTAAAAATGTTTTTACCTCTGTCAGCTCTCTTCACAAGCAGCATAATACAATTTATTTTCATTTGCTTACCTGATTTGCACTGTCATATGTGTTAAGCCTTCCAGTAAATCAAATACTTTACCTTACTATCTGTAAGCAAAAGGCCTTCCTTTTATTTTAATGCCAATATATTTGGCTTATACAGGCCTTTTAAATGATTCACAGTATAAATTAACAAACCTCTTGAACAGAAAATAATAATAAAACAAATCCGGTTTTCATTGATGAAAGTTACCAGCTGTTTTCAATGAAAATGAGACAATGAAGGGCTATGAAAGATTTAAAACAGAAGGATTACCTAATTATCTGAATGCATATGAAATTATGCCATCAAGTTTGCAGATGAAGCAAACAAAATTTCCATTTTCTGCTCATGTGGAATTCTGTGGATATTGCAATTTACTTTCTATTATTTTAGCAGGGGCTGAATTGGAGCCATCTGCAGTTCTACTACATAACAGAGAGAGATTGTGAGAGCTCTGCTTTCACATCCCTTTGATACAATAATGGATTTCTGTGATAGAAAAAATAAGAAACAAGGAATGATTCTGAGAGGAAAGAGAAGATTAATTGGGGAATTTGGTTAACACTTGGATAAGCAATTTTAAATTCTGGATTTTCTGTAATAGGCAGAACTGCTCAGAACAGCTCATCTGAGCTGAGGCTTTTGTTCAAAAGGTTTGATAAAACAAAATGAAACAAAGCAAACTGTGAGTAGGTCTCTGCAATAGAAGGAGAGGAAATGGAGGGGCCAGTTATCTCAACTGAAAGAAAGTTTGTGAATCAGCATTGGTTAGTTCCCAAAAGAAGCCCTGCCATTTTTTAACTTGCACTGTGCATATAAAGTGGGTGAAGGAACATGAATGAAGTTAGCTTTTATATCTCTGTGTGTGCACTTTAAATGCAGTTGTACCATTCAGTTAAGCCTGATGGTTTGATTTACATTCCCAAATTGTGGCACTTTATGTTTAGGAAAAAGAATACAATTCTGAGCATAAGAATGAGATGGCCCTGATGCAAATAGCTTTTTTTTTTTTAACAATTTTCTTTGGTTTTCTTTTTTAATTATTTTTTTAAAGATAAAAATAAGGAATTTGTTGTAATTCGTAAGGAAGAAATTTCCCGTAGTGGAGGTGTTACCCATTACAAAACATCATGTTCAATCCCTGCCTAATTTGTCCCTCAGACGGAGTGGAGATAAGATCCTGCAAGCAGTTCTTGCTTTGAGAGGGTGTATCAAATCCTGTATCTCTCTAGCAATGAAAATGTATTTATGAGTGTAAAACTCCATATTCCTTGAGGCTGGGAAAGGGATGCATTACACCCATTTAAATCTAACATAATTTTATTTGTATATCTAAACTCCAGCAATTATTTGGTGTGCATAAAAGTCTCAGACTTGTAGTCTGAGAGGAAGAGTAGAGATGGTATTGGTTCATGGCAGCCACAAGCCATTTCTGTATCTTTCTGTGTCTTTGGCACCTGGTGAAACCAAATGGCCATAGAGGTCTTCTAAAGTTACTACAACTCAGACATTGGGCCAGCATGGCTTCCTATTCAGGCCTTCAAATGACAGCCTAGGGGTGGTCTTCCTCACCAGCCCTGTTGGGGTGGAAAGTGGTGATGGGGGGAAACTCAGGCTACCCAGCTCAGGGACTTCAGGCTGAATTGAAACTTTCCTGAAGTTCTGATGCTGTTACATGGTAGAAAAGTGCCCTTATGAAACAATTACTTCGCTTGGGATTTAAATCTATAAGTATCCTTTTTACGTAGATGCTTTGCTCCCCCTGCCTAGAATAAATGGAAGACAGAAGGATTTAAGGTCCTATTTACCATAGCCATTTCTCACAGCAACAGGCAGCATAGCTACAGCATGGTGACAACATTTTTCAAGGCCAAGTTGAGGGATAGAATCAAAGGCAAAATAAGAAACCTGCATAATCAGAGGTATTGATAGAAGCTAGCAAGATTCACCGGTAGGCTTCCTTCTGTGTAGGATGTGATAAAACTGCACTTTAAAATCAGCAAGATACTCTCTTAATAAATGTCCAATTTTTTTCTTCTGTAGTTTAGCTCTGGAATTCAGGATGACCTCAAACAACATTCCTGCCAAAATTTGTTTTAGAATATAGGGGTTTGTCATGACACACACCTAGTTTAACTGGGAATAATTCAGAAGAGAAGATGTTCCAGCCCATTCCCATGTGTGGTGAGCTGTTTGTCATTTTCTGTTTTAATGCAGATGCAAGCAGAGTACAGACCTGGAGATAAGTGGTTTAAAAAGAGCATCCGATAGATCTGAACCAAAGAGTTTCATAAATATTCAAGCAAATATTGCTTCCGTTGAACCCTGTGGTAAAATCTGCCAAGCCCTGCAGCTTCAACAAAATTGTACAGTTGTGCTCAGTATGAACCTTACGATCTTAAACTTCAGATTGTCTATTGCCATTTTGTAAAATCTGCAAATTATTTAAAGGACTATTTTTATAAGACATAGTTGTCTGTGAAGAAAATATGATTGAATTTGCCATGAGTCCATATTTAATTAGGCCAAAGGAAAAAAAAAGGTGGGGGTTAATAAAGAGAAGGAGAATAGAGAAAGAATGAACAAGAAGAGCACAAAAAAACTGCAAGTATTTAAATGGCTACAGAAAAAGGAATTATGTGTTGTCCATTTCTGAGGTGAAGGTATAAGGTCCTTTCCAACCCTAACTATTCTATGATTCTATGATTCTATATCCTTAGGTGAAAGCAAAGGTGCTGCTAGGAAGAATTTTTGAACTTCAGATTTCTATAGCATCTAGAATCCACAACTGTTTAATTCCTATCCCACCACAGAGAGGATAGTGGGGAGAAACATCTGCCAAGAATGATCTCTGTGTTTGTACAATCTTCTTGTGTGTTGTTCTCCTAATACAGAATCTTTCTTGGAAGTGATTCATTAAGTGAATATTCAGTTACAATGAAGTGGTTCACCTGGTCTTTTAATTCACCTGCTATCTGTATTTATATTCTTGCTATTATTTAGTTTACTTGGTCGAAGAGCTACACCATTGTTTTCTGTTGTTACCTAAATATATATGAGAAACAGATTTATTGATACATTTAAAGAAGGTAAGCAGCAGACCAAATTCAACTCGGAGTACATTGCCACATTGAATGGCTAAATTAGACTTTTGTAAAGAAATATGATTGAAATGATGTGGCTCTTGCTGCTTTTCTGGAAATGTACAAACACAGAAGTGGGGGAGGAAGGGAGAAGGGAAACAAAATATGTGGAGTCTTCAGACTGGAAAACAGCCCCAGTATGTGAACTCAAATTCTCTTAAGGCGCAGACTATCGAGCCTACGCCTGTGGATTTTATAACTTTAGTAATATTATCTTTGGATGTGCCAGTCAAGACAAGGACTTGTAGGACTTGTAATGTAAACATGAGCTATCATTTTGCAAAGAATTGCGTGTTCTGAACTTCAATTCTATGCAAATATCACCTGAGCATTTGTAGATAGTCTGAACGGCATTTGTTTGATGCATAGCATTTGTTACAGAGTATAGCAGTTATTACTGGGGCTAGTGAAATGGGGAGATGATGTCCAGTCTTGATTCACAGAGTTTGTGGAAGTGTTCACCAAGCCAAGTAAAAACCTAAGAATAGTCTCTATTGAAAAAAAACAACAAAAGGCAAATCGGAGTGACTAATGGTTTCTGTCATGAGTGTTCTATTCTCAAAGTACTGATATAAAGGACACTCTAGATTAGTTTGACTTAAGAGTTTTTAAAAAATAATTTAAAAAATGCTTTTTCATTTTGACAATGAACATGTGAGAGCAAGTCTGTATACTGTGAATGCTTGAGGCAGTGCAAATGAAATGTGATACAAATACTTCTTTGTTTGAAAAGAATAATATTATCTTTTTGGTAAGGGGAGCTCTTTCCTGGCTTCCTCTGTTAGCAATATCTAGGCCCTTCCCAGTAGTGTATCCATCAACAGGAGCTCTCAAAGAGACCTGGACTGGTGCCAGCAGTACAGTGTGTTCTGTGTTACTCTAATGCTGCCATCACAAGTAATATGTGTCATCATGTTTGGAAATCAGACCTGTCTACATGTAAACCCCAGTTTCCTTAATTGACTAAAGAAAATGGGACAGCTCTGTTTTCAGGTTTCCTTTTGAAGGAAGTTGAATTATAGGCTTTTAGATGTCTAGCTCGTTTTAAAATTTTATTTCTTTTCTATTTTTTTACCTCCACCTTTTAAAGTTATGCTGCAAGAATGATTTGCAACTGAACTTGCTTCCTTTATTTGAGGAGTATTATGTTTACTAATTCATAAACATTCACAGAAAGTTCTGAGAAATACTTTTATTTTTGGATGTGATAACACTGTACAAATACTAATTGTTTTCACAAAAGTGTAGTGTCTGACAGACATCATTGTTAAATATATTCAGTGCTGACAGATCTGTAAAACATTAATGGTTTGCAGTTACAACATCTACCTACACTGGGATTTCTTTTTTGTACATTATCATAAACCTAAACTATTGAAAGTTTAAGGCTTGTTCTAGCAGAGAGACAGCAAGGAAGTGGAGATTTTCACCTCTATAATAACAGATTGACTAGAGTACATAAATTTTGAAAACAGACTCTTAAGTAACTCATTAAAACTATCAACTAAGAAAAATCCAATCTGGTAAAATAACCCCTTCCAGCAGTCATAGCACAAGCATTGCTTTTATGTCCTTCTGCTGTAAGTAGTATTTATTTTGTGCCATTTTACATTGCTGTCATCCCTTGCAAGGGTAAAATCTCTCTGAGACTGGAAGACTAATTATGAATTACCAAATAGCTCGAATCAAACAACAATAAACAGGAAGAAAGCACAAGGCACCACAAAATAGTTAATTTTTTACTACAGTAATGTGGCTAAAACGATTTTTGATGCTATCATACCACCATTGTCCATGGTGTACACTAGCAGTCAATTCCAGTCCTTTCTTAGGCTCTGAACTCCAGGGCCTGGAGCTCTTTCTTACTCTAAGACATTCAACACAAGGTTTGCTCACATATGTGTTGTCTTACAGAGCTTATGGTGACTAAGGGATTGGTTCAGATGGTTCTATAAATAGCTAGGACACAAAAGGGTCTCTGCTTTTGTATAAAAGCAGATCCTCTCCTTGGTGATGAGCAACACTGAAATCTGATGAAAGCAAATTAGGGTAATAAGTACAACACAAGCTGAAGAATATGTCTTACCCCACAGCTTATCCACCGTTTGTGTTGTGGCAGCACAGCTCCTCTGGCCTTCATCTGGTCCCCAGTTCATCCCACCCTCAGCACCAGCAGCTCTAGTTCCCCTGTGTAGCTCCTGATGACAAACAACCTATGGCCTCCCAGCAGATGGATTTTGCTTTGTCAAGCTCTCAGCTCCAGCAGCAGTGGAGCAATGTGGGTGAACAGCAAAGTCCTGCCTTTCTAGTAGCGGGATGTCTCTCTTAACAAAACCATGTGAACCAGTAGGGCTTTTCCTTCTTAAACATGCTGGAAAGTTGTGCTGCACTTCCCCTGTGTTGTCAGTTTATCCATTGGGTTAGCTAAGCACCACTTGTGGGGCTGAACTCAGGTTTTCCTGAAGTGACTCTAGCTTGCTTCTGATGCAAAAGTAATTTTTGAAGCCAGATGATAATTTATATGTGGACAGAATGCATTGATCTTGCTGGCTTTAGGATTGTGTGGGTAGGAAGATTATTCCTGAGAATTTTAGAAGGAAGTGATAGTTATAACATCAATGCCTAGTTATTTTTGTCCTAGTTACATCTCTTCCAAGTGTTTTTGTGAAAGAGCCAGATTGTTTGAGGGTGCTTGAGCATTTTGTCTGAGGGTATGTGTTCATTTTTTTGTGTAATGCCTAGATTCCAGATCCTTCAAAAAGATCCATGCTGAGCCTTCTACTGTGTGATTAAGCCATCTAAATTCTGTTAGGCCAGCTAGAAGATAAACTGAAGCATTTTTAAAGATCCTTTTTAAACACATTGACCTGAGAAATTATTGTGGTGTGTATTGAGTGTAAATTACCAAATAGATATCTTCATATGATATACTTTAGAATGGGCAAGGTAGCCTCAATAAGGGCAGTCAATTAAATCTGAAATTGGTCTTGGGTTTGATCTGCTGAAGACTTTGAGGCTGGCTTTCAGTAACAGTTCAGACCATGGTAGCATCCTCTGAAATTATATATCCATAACTCATGTTTATTTAATGAAGTGTGAAATGTACTTAGAAGCCACACCAAACTTAATTGCTTCTTATATAATGGCAACACTTCTACAGTAGTAAAACAATTGGTTCTCTTGTCTGGGTTAATATTGTTCTAGTTTATAGACTAGCAGAATGAATTGTCTATTAAAAAAAACAAAGCAGACTTTGAAGAAAATTCACCTTCAGATAAACAAATGCACAATCTGTGAAAATTATTTAAACTGCTCAAGTAGAAGAAAAATACCTAATCCACAAGAAAACAAAAAACTGTGGAAAACATTTGAAGGTAGGGAGAATATTAAAGAAGCAAATGGAAATGTTGGTTTTGTATGATACAAATTCAACTATAAATGCAAAGGCAGATCAACCTAGGCTAATAATAACAGCCACTTCCACCTAATTATTTAAGGAGTGCAACTGGAAAGTAGGTACTGCTTAATGCAAAGGCTGCTGGGGCTATTACTAAATCATTTTTCTCCAGTTAAAGAACATTATTTTCTTGTGGGATGGAAAAAAAGTGCATTTTCCATTTCTGAATGACAACATATATGCTCTTTGACATATTCCAGCCTGCACTTTTAAACACCTTAAAGAGGAATTGGGTTATTTGAAAGATTTTAGGAAAGTGAATGCATACACTGATATCTAGCTAAATTCTAGCTTCTTATAAAAGGAGTAAAAAATAGAGCCTAAATATGACTCATTTTATAGTGACATCAGGATATTTCTGGCAGATAAAATGGCTATTTCAGATAATAAGACAGGGCAAGACAAAATGTGTTGAAACTCATGCTGATAGCATAAGCTTTCAATTTGCAATATTTTTTTAAAAACTTTTAAAAGCCTTTGTGATAGGGTAAAAGAAATATGAGAACAAATTATCTACTTCAAGTCTACAACTGTATGAAAAATAATAAATATTAGCAGACAAAAAGGGGTCTTTAAGCGTGAAATACCTAAATGAAACAGTCAAATGTAGGATCATTGTGTGCTTTTGCAAACCTCTGCAAGGACGATCACTAGTATAATATAGCGCAAAAAGACTAAGGCAAAACAGATCAATGAAAGTGGAGAATCTATAAACATAGTGCATAATTATTTAAGAAGTTAAGATGTTTTCAAAGTCCCTTACAGAAAATAAAGCTATTTGTTTCCCTGAAGCATTTTTTATTAGATGCTTTAAAATCCAATTGGCCTTCCAAAATATGAAAGAACAAGTAGGAAAAAATAAAGATCCAGTGGAAACTTTAGGGAAGTTAAAAAGTGAAGTTACAAACTTACGAAGTGCCATTATTATTCATGGATGATAACTTAACTGCTTGGAGATGATCATCTCCTGATAAATATCACGGTTATCCAAATGTGTAAATGAAGAAGATGATTTGAGAATGATGACTGACCTTTCTGTTAAGTAGGTCAGTGAGCAACTGGGTTTAGACTGGTGACTTCTTTAGTTTTGTGTGTATTGAAATGCCAAGCAGTAATGTGATGGGTAGAGTACAAAGGTGCTTTATGGTACTTTGTCCATAGGTCATCTAGCCTTTCCATGCAGAGATAAGTATACACAGGATAACGTATCCATTTGCGATATTACTATGTTTCTACTGCTTCTGAAGATGAACAATCAAATAGACTCTCGTGGGACCTCACTTGGAGTATTGTGTGCAGTTCTGGTGTCCTCAACATAAAAAGGACATGGAACTGTTGGAACAAGTCCAAAGGAGGGCCACGAGGATGATCAGGGGACTGGAGCACCTCCTGTATGAAGGTAGGTTGAGGAAGTTGGGATTGTTCATCCTGGAGAAGAGAAGGCTGTGTGGAGACCTCAGAGCAGCCTTCCAGTATCTGAAGGGGGCCTATAGGGATGCTGTGGAGGGACTCTTCATGAGGAACTGTAGTGATAGGACAAGGGGTAATGGGTTCAAACTTAAACAGGGGAAGTTTAGACTGGATATGAGGTAGAAATTCTTTACTGTAAGGGTGGTGAGGCACTGAAAGGGGTTACCCAGGGAAGTAGTTAATGCTCCATCTCTGGTGGTGTTCAAGGCTGGATTGGACATAGCCTTGGGTGGCATGGTTTATTGGGAGGTGCCCCTGCCCCTTGCAGGGGGGTTGGAACTAGGTGATCTTGGGGTCCTTTCCAACCCTAACTATTCTATGATTCTATGATTCTATGACTTACATTTTTTATATAGCCTGAATTTCCTATCTAGACCAGATTTAAACAACATTGAAAGGAAAACTTCCATGTATTTTAGCAATGTCAAAGCAGGAAGTTTAGCTACACCAGCTCTTTTCAGCCTTTCTCTGGAATATCTTTGGAAGAAGGGCCTCTGCTACCACAGATTTCAAAATATCATTCGCAGTTCAGTGATTCTCAGACAGAAAGTTTACTGATGTATTTTTGTCTAGAAAAACCTTTGTGTTGTGGACTCCTGTGAGAGATTTTGCTCTAGAAGCTGTGTCCAGGCAAGTCACATAATTGTTTTCAAATGGTGTCCTCATAACAGTGTATTATTTACTTATTTGTACAATGGCAGCTTGCAGAGAAGAGAGCTAAAAGGAACCAACGGTGTACCTCCACCTAAGCCTTGGGCTCTGTCAGGCCTAACTGATTACAAATACTCTCACCTCTTGCTAAGGCAGGATTCACCTTGGTTCCCCACACAGCCAAACAAAGATACACAAGAGCTTCCTATCAGGAAATTCTATTCTCCACTATCAAGTGCTTTGAATACCTTGGGCAGAGGAACAACTTCAAAGGTTTTGGTAGTTGGATGGGGTGTTTAGTTTGAAAGGCATTGCCTGCCTTTCTGTGTATTTTCAGTCAGCTAGTGAAGATGCATAAGTTCCTTTGAACCCTCTAAGCAAAAACCCATCATAATCAAATAAAACCAAATAGATCCTACTGGTGAAGTATAATGGGCATTTCCTATGGTCCTTGCAAAACCAGGTTAAAAGTACAAAGAATATTGTTTCTTTTTTATGCTACTTTCTTCTCTTTCCTTGCTGGCAGTGTACATCTTTTGATAAACCTGTAAAGCCTAGCACAAAGGCTAGCAGTTTTTAATGTGCTTTCTTTTCTGTCTTGATGGAAAAGTCCTGTATTGATTTAAAGATCTGGAAGGAACGAAACAGACTCCTATATCAAGAAAGAACCAACTAAAACATAACATCATTGCCATGCATCCTGTGCTCAATCGTGTCAAAAAACTGAGCTCAGGGTATTTTAGAATAAAACCAGAAAAGGATCCACCAACAATGTTGTTATGTTTGGACACTCACTTCGAGTACTTCTGAAAGCTTATTCTAAAACTAGTTGTCTTAGCAGCAGCTTCTTAAAAATAATGTGTGTATTTGTAAAACCAATTAGCTGAGTTAAGCTGAGGTTTTAAGCTTTTAAAAAACCCATTATCCCTTGAGTCAGATAAGCGGTGAAATCATGAATAAGTCAACCATTAAGCTCATCTGTTGTTTCTTTGTGTCTTTCTTTGTTTCTTTAATGGGTAAAAGATCAGATATATTTGAATCTTGTTCAAGCCAAGCAGTTAATTCCAAACAACTGAAATGGATCTGACTTTGCCCTAGGCTTTTAGCTACCAAATCCAGGTCCCTTTGGTCGTTTCTCTACAACATATCAAATATATAGTGTTTCCTTGTTACTGTTACCACATTTTCATGTGCCTTGTGCCACACAGAAAAGATTACATAGTTCTATGTCAATTTATATAATCTTAATGAGAGGGTTGTAATAAGTTGGAAATATTCTGTGGAGTCTTTCGATGTTTTAGTGTAATCATTACAGATAGAGATAATAAATAGCATAAAGTTGCAAAAGGTGCCTTTTTCAGGCTGTATCTGTTTTCAAAACTGCTGGGTCTTGTTCCATGAGTGTTAAGTTGAATAGATGAAGGATTTTATAAACTGTATAAGAAGAGGTTGACATCTATGCTGATATTTAGTGAGTCAAATTGTTTCTATTGCCTGAATTGACACAAGGACCAAAGGTATATGAGGGAGGCAGTAACCACAGAACTTCCTTCTCGCTCACAAAGCCTGGAATTGGTTCAGTGTGATGCGACTTTTCAGTTGAATTGGCAGCAAGTGTGTTTCCCATTCCTCTTTCAGAGAGGAATTGTAGACATTTACATTACAGAACATTACAGACTGTTAGATCTTGATTTTCAATTCTTTGTGGCTGATTGAAAGCTCTCACATGCATAGTAATGCTGCCTTAACTCCAGGAGAATAGACAACTCCACAGTCATCTCTTCATAGAGAGAAGTGCGATTCTAAAATATGTTTTTGCATAATTTAAAAAAAAATCTTTGGAGGCTGATTTTCAAATTAATCTGTCACAAATGCCATTTATTTATGAATTGTATAACTGAAAACATAGCCAGTTATAGTATTTGATATATTATTGTTGAAAGATTGCAGTGTTCTGTACTAGAAGCAGCATATTAAATCTATTAAGTAGGGTATTCCTTGATGATTATTTCAAGTTAATTATTCTGATGAACTATCAACAAATTAACTTCTCTTGTGTCCTGTCTTTTTACATGAAACAGACACATATCTTCCAGAAATAAAAACTCTGCCTAGCAAGAGTATGACTTGAAGGTAGATTGATGGAAACAATGCATAAAGCATTTGCTGATGTTAAATTTATGTATTCAAATGAAAGAAAAAATAAAGAAAAAGAGGAAGAATGCACTGTGGAATCCTGGAATATGAAAATATTTATATGAAACATGTTCAATATTTGTCCAAACAATCCAATATTCAATGCAGGATCAAATTCTGTCCTTGTATTTTCACATTAGCAAATTTTGAAAGTTTCTCATGGACAAAGTAGGTTGATGACTAAATGAAGAAATGCGGCTGGGCAAACCCAGAAGCAACTATTCCCAGACTTACCTGACAGGTAGGAAAAGAAACAATAATTACAATCTAGTCTTTTCAAAAAGGCGCTGGTCTCCACCTCAGTGTTTTACTGTGCTGGAATATTTGCTTTGGATAGTTTAACACAAGCAGTATCTTCTGCTTTCTGCTGCCAAATACCAATTCATTTATTTCAGCAAGAGCTTCAGCCGCTGTATTCCATGTGTTTGTCATCTCCACAGTTCACTTTCGTAATTCATTCAGCCTGCCCAGTCTTACTTAAGCTCAGAATGCAAGCCATAATTCACATATAGTGTGGTAAACCACATCCTCAAGCAGTGACAGCATAGAAAGCCTATTATACAGGTGCTTCATCACATCTGCTCTATTGGGTTCTGGGAGGAGAAAAAAATAATTCCTGTGATAGATTAAGCCTATCCCTATAAGAGCTTCATAAATCAGTGCTACCAAAAGCAAGAGTGGCTCTGAATGTCTGCTGAGATCCAGGAGTGGCTGTAGTCCGGGAGATAATTTACAAAGAAGGAGAAATGCCATTAATGGAAAAAGAGAAAAGGCCAATCAAGTATAGGGCAATGCTTTAGTAACCTCTCATTGCTGTAGGATTCACTCACTTGTTCCTTCATCATACCATTCCTCCAACAGCAAAAGTAAAAGGAAATTCAAAGCACGCTCAGAGGAGGAGTTTGCGATTCAACTGGGAGAACTCACTGCCTTTGGGGAGGAATCTCAAATCACTGTGAACCACTTAAAGGCACGTAGGAGGAAGGACATGATAAATTTTGTTAGAGAATTATCAGAGTATTTTTGACCTTGGGGTCAAGGTTTTGATGAGGGTTTGGCAGTATTATTCCTTTATTGGAATTGTTTTGCCCAGTTTTACGAGCCAGTGTTCCAGTCAACTCAAAACCTGCAGCAGGGAGGATGTAGCTCCGTACTCTTTATTAGTTCAATGCAAAAAGTGTAACTGAGTGTGATAATGACAATAACTTTTCAGACAAGGTTAGTGACAGATTATCTGCCAAGATCCTGATGAGTAAGCAGTTTCCAGTAGGACAGATAAATCAATCTTGCAGAAGGTTATGATGATATAAGACCTATGCATGAGTGAAAAGAGGAATATTAGAGAGCAGTGTGGATGTTCTTGTGGGTATGAGCCGAGTTCTTGTGTGTGGGATGCCACTCATATAATTCTGACTGTCCCCTTCTCCTAGACCTGGCCCACTTTTTTGGGTGCCCTGGCTGTGTTCAGAGTTAAAAGGTAAAGAGGATTCTGAGTAATACTTGGTCCTGTGGGACAGGTTATGCAACTGGATGCTATTTTAACTCTACTGACCAATTTTATTTCAGTAGGAAATATATGCTGCACTGTCAACACATTTTCATCTAAGCCATGTACATGTTAGATAATACCATAGGAATAATCCTTTGGATTTTCTCTGCATTAATCAGTAATAGATAGACGAAGTTTTCTTGGCTCTATTTAGCAAAATAGACATAAAGCTAGCAAGTAACTTAAAGATAAGAAAATTAGACAATACTGGATCATGTGAGCTCAAATCTACTGCAAAGAAGTTTCTATGCCCTGTTGGCAGTCACAGTTCTAATCTCACATGGCTGCTGCTTTGAAGTGCCAATTTATTTCCTCTGTTTCTTTCTGGCTTGAGAGATGCCTGTGAGTTCTGATGAGCCATCGCAATCGCAAGTGCTATGTTGGTGTTTTGTTCCTCAGTTACCTGTTTGTGTAGAATGGAGTTCAGTTTTACCTGATGCACCTCATTACACATTGGTAATCTGTGAAGAAGTAATGTGCAAATGGAATCATTCATTATCAGTGGCACAAAGTCCATGTGGAGGCTGGTCATGAGTGGTGCATCCCAAGGGTTGATGTTAGTGCCAATATTGTTTAAAGTCTTTATTAATAACATAGATGGCAGAATGGAATGCACGCTCAGCAAGTTTGCAGACAGTAAGTAGGGGGAGTGCCTAATGCACCAGCTGGTTGCAATGATGTTCAGAGGGACGTCGGTAGATTGGAGAAATGGGCTGACGTGAACCTCCTGAAGGTCAGAGGAGGCAAAAGTCAAGCCCTGCACCTGGGGACGAATAATCCCAAGCCTTAGTACGAGCTGCAGATCAAATGTCAGAGAAATGGCTTTGCAGAAAAGGACCTGTGGGTTGTGGTGGACACCAGGCTGACCTTGATCCAGGATGGGGTCCTTGCCTCCAGGGCTGCATTAGGAAGAGAGTAACCAGCAGCTTGAGGGAGGTGATCCTTCCCCTCAGTCTTTGTGAGATCAAATCTGGAGTGCTGCATTTTGTGCTAGGCTCCCCTGTACAAGAGGCATACTGGAAGGAGTCCAGAAAAATGGCACAAAGATGACTAAGAAATTGGAGCATTGATCACATGTGGAGAGGCTGAGAGATCTGAGATTGTTCAGCCTGGAAAGGAGAAGGCTCACGTGGATCTTATTAATGTGTACAAATACCTGATAGGAGGGTGAAAAGAAAATGGAGCCAGATTGTTTTCAGTGGTGGCCAGTGATTGGGCAAGAGGTAGTGGGCACAAACCAAAACTGGAAAATCAATTTAAACATAAGAAAAATTTTCTTACTGTGAGGGTGCCCAAATGTTGTGACAGGTTACCTAAAGAAGCTGTGGGTTCTCCAGTCTTGGAGATAGTAGAAATACAAGTTCATAGCCCTGAACAACTTGCTGTCTAAGTCACCTGTCTTTTTCGGGGAAAGGGGATGGGGTGGGTGTCAAACCCTACGACTCCCAGAAATCTCTTCTAGCCTCAGTGATTCTGTGACCTGTATATAATCGGAACAATCCTCAATGTATGCACCATCCCATAAAACTTGTGCTTTTATGATAAGAATAATGCCATGGCAGAGTCCTGCTTTTCTGGATTATCCTACTATTCAGTTGCTTCCTCTCAAAAAGAATACCTGAAGAAATTTGTGGAGCATACCATTACAGAAACAGCTGTTTTATCTGTGAGTAGTCCTCTTGTTCTCATAATTATGCTATTAGCCAAGGCAGCTCTAACTTAGTTTCTTGAGGCATGTTACTCCGACTGCTTGATAACCATGGACAGGCTATTCATAATTCATGGAGTATCTTGAATACCTGTCAGATCTGCCCCCTGAGATGGTAGGTATCTAACATTCTCTCTCTCTCCTAAAAATAAATTATTTGTAAATTTTCTTCTTTTGGAAAGGAGAGATAATGCTCCTTCACACAATTGTGAGATTTGGAGATTTACCAAAATCACTGGGGATGATGAGCGAACTTAAATTCAGCATTTGTTTCTTGCGGCATAGTTGAACACTTAACACCATCATTATTATAGACCATGCTCCCCTGCCACAGTTCTTCACCAGGGTATTTATTGACATTTATCCAAAAGTCTTTTTTTTTTTTTTTTTTTTTTTTAATGAAAATCTATTCAAGGGTCTTCCCTTCTTCCTGACTTGATGTAGTATTTGCCACCTCTCTACTCCTTGTGTGTCTCTCTGTATCCTGTGTTAATGTAGTCAAACGCACACAAATGTTCCTTCTTTTCTCCAGCATACCTGTCCATTAGGTGATCCAGTGAATTCATTTGTGAACAGCTTACAAATTTGTTTTGATACCAAGATCTCCTTTTGTTTATCTTGAATAGGACTTATATGAAGTTGCAGATGAGAACTTGGCTGGATTTTCAAAAGCAGGACTGTGAATCCTGAGGTGCAGAAAGCTTTAGAGGATGTTGTTCAAAATTTCCTGCTCATAGCTGCTCAGGTCGTGTGGGAGCATTCCAAGCTCTAGCCTGCTCTGCCTGTTTGTTTAACTACTCTTTCATTTCCAAGGCCGATTTTTGAGGAAGTTGCAATATAAAATACTGTTGGCACAAACTAATTTGCAGTCATTTGTCTTCTATTTCCAGTGAAGCGAGCAGACTGTAATTAGTAGCAAGCATACCTCTTTAAAAATAATAACTGACTTTATAACTATGGTGGAAGGCTGGCATGGATATTATTAATATATAAAAATTATTCAGATTGTGCCTTCAAATATAAAAACATATTTGATATGACAAGTTACTGAGATCTCCCATATTAAGAACAAGCTTTAGTTGGTGAGAAATTCTGTCTGAAACAAATGAAATAATCCAGTGGTACAGACTGGGTGAGGACCTGTATCTTCTCATCTCCTAGCCTCTGGTCTGGGCCAGGAGAGGTCGCCATCTTTTAACCAACTCCAATAATGTTTTTGCTGTGCAGGCATTTGACTGTATTTACAGTGAATTCAGAGCATGCTTCCACTGCCAGTCCAAACAAATGGGTCTTCTGAGAGCTGACACTAGGCAGAAGTAATGGACGCAACCCTGCAAGCTGGCCTCATCTTCCACCCCTAAAGCAATACAGAGGAGGGAAAAAACAACCCTACAGCTTTCAGGCCCTCTGTGCTGGGCCAGGTGGCCTTCCTGGCTCCTGTATTCTTGGGGCCTTCTGCCCATGCTGCAGGTGTGGTGTAGATATGCCATTGGGCTACCTGCTCACTGCAGTCAGGTCATGTAGTGGTGCCATGTGGTGAGAAGTGCTGGTCCTCCTGGTATGGCTGGGGCTTGGCGGGAATTCACTGTTGCTGTTTGGTTCCTCTTTGACATATGCAAACTGCAAATGACCCTGAAGCGATTACCCTTACTTTATTACACAAAATATTCACTACTGAAGTAATGCTTTTTGGTAGTAGTTTATAATAATTTGTCAAAGGCATTTCTATTCTCCCTGCCTTATGTTGAAATTGCTGATACTTCATGCGTGTAGTTGCTTTCACCATGCCCAAAATGCTTAAAAAGTCGAAGAATCCAGGAAGCCTTTCAAATTGGTTTATGTCTTTTGTTTTAAAGTTGCCAATCATAAATATTTCTGTTTATTATTTCAGAGAGTAGTCCTATGGACTGTTGCTGTGTTACCACTCTTCTAGATAATTACTTGCCTTAAGATATTGCTTTCAGAGGGAAGGAGATATTTTTAATATCTTATTTTTAAAGACCTGCAAAATTAACTCTTAGATTTCTGCTGAGCCTCACACATTTCAAATATAGAACTGTGAGAAAATGCTGCAAATTTGATCTGAGTTATTCCCACCCTCTGCACTGCAATTACTGTTGTCTGCCTGTAGGAAGAGAACTAGCTCTGTTGGAGCAAGATCTGCATTGCTAGTGTTCTGTAATACCCATCTTGTATGCTGGTGGCATGCTAGAATAAATTGATCTGGTTCATGCACAGATTTACTTCTTAATGAAAAAAGTTTAATTAAGAAGATCAGTGTTAATTTAAAGTCATTAAAAAACCCTTAACATATTGTTGTAAATTTATTAGTGCTAAAAAGCTTGTTATGTGTTCAAGCCTGCTAACATGAATAGTGATGTATGAATCTATGTTATCTTTGTTTATAGTATTCTTTACTGACATCAAAAATGTGCAATAGATATGAAACCTAACCAATTTTTATTTTGATGGAGTTGGCCGCTATCTTTGTAATTTCTCTGCTGTTACATTGAGTGCAAGTTTAAGCCAAAATGGAGAGAGAATGAAAGTCTGAGAAAGTCAGCATTTTTAGAGCCCAGTGGGACCGTATTCACTTTGAATGCAAAAGCAAGGAAAGCCATGCCTCTCATATTGCCTAGTTTCTCCTCTGTTTACAGGTACAACACAGCTTCAGTCTTAATTTCAGTTCATATTATTTCTGGTGGCTGCCTTCCACTTTTTTACCTCTTAAACAGGACACTGACAGATTATGAGTTGGGGATTGCTTTGTCATGTGTAGTACTTTCAGGCTCTGATGCATCATATATAGAGAAAAAAAGTTTATAAAGTAGATATTTGGAAAAATCTGTGGGACTGCTTAGGCAAGTATCTAAATTGGGTACATTTCCATGCCATCACTCCTGAGCAGGGTGGTTTCAGGTACCGGATGCCCTAATGCTCAATCTCAGCCTTTCTTTCCTCTCATTCTCATGTTACATACTAAAAAGCAATGCATTTAATCCAGAATTTCATCTCTCTGGCAGTGGAGATTTGTGTGTTTTTTTTTTTTTAACAATGTGACTGCTACTTTACTTGAGATTAAAATGTTATTTATGTTTTCAGTGGAGTGAATAACTAAACAAAAAATAAACCAGATTCATAATTGCTGTAAATTTGCTTTGTTCCACTGAATTCTAAGCAGTAATGCCAATTTCACACCATGTAAGGATCTGAACCAGTATTTCATGTGCACAAAAACATTCATTAAAGACAGGGCTTTCAAGTGAGTAGGTAACGGAGGTGGACATTTCTGGAGGCTGACAATGCTATACACATGAAACCATTTGCTTATAATTTTTAATACTCTATCAGATGGAGTATGCATATATATTTGAACTTTTTGGAGTGACAAATTATAACATCCTTAGAAATTAAATGTGATGCTTAAGAAAGTTACTGAGTGTTAACGGATTTCTTCATTTGTTTTTTATATAGTGGGTTTCATTCTAAAGCAATTCAGGAAAACAACAGAAGTAGCTACAAATGTTTTGTGAATATTAAGATGAAATTTCAGAAGAACTAATGAGTATGTAATTGGAAACACAAATTTGCATACAAATTTGAACATGATATTTCAAAGCTTGCAAACATCAAAGTGTATTAAAATGACAAGCTACCCCTGCCAATGTACAGTTTTTATTTTAAATGAATGAAAGAATAAAATATAAAGGTTTTACTTGTGAGATGACTAATTATATCAAATCGCTTTAGGCAAAAGGCAATGTCAAGTCATCATGAGAGCATTTACTTCACTTTTTTTTCCTGTTATTGTATGCAATTTCTGTGTACCTTGGGGGTCAGAGAAGTGAAATGTGTCAGGCATATTAAGATAATAGACAGTTGCAGCTTTCAGTTTAGCAATTAATAGGCATGCTTTACTCCTACTTTGAACTCTAGGCAAATGCACATCATCTTAATCATTCATGGAATCATCTTAATTTCATTCATGGGGCATAGTAGAAGCTATCTCAACTCTGCTTTGGTAATCTAAATCTCCAAGAAGCTGCCCTGGCTGTGAGTGATAAAGTCTGCAAGTTCCTGAGTAGAGGAGTGCTATGCTGAAGGGAAACCAGGGTTAGGTACCACCTCTCTAACCACCACACGGTGCACATTGATGCTGCTGCCCCACATGGCTTCACTATGACCAAGACTTCACCCCTTACCTCCCCTACTCAAGTGGAGAAATGGGAAGCCAGAATGGATTCAAGGTTATACTGTTCCATTCGTATGTTCTCCTGCTGAGTTTATGCTTCTGCAATTGGCTGTGTGAGCATCCTGGCTCATGTCACACTAACTTGGGGTTTTCTGCACCATGTTTCATTGCTACCTGCCACTTTCTTGGTATGTTCTGCTTTGCATTAGGACTATTACTTTCACGTGGGAGCTAGAAAGGCTGCAACATCTGGCTAAGTAAAACATGAAAGTGATATATGAAATGAGTAAGTGGTAATATGTAGTTTTTAATTGTCACTTGGATGCGCAAAGTAATTGTCTGTGTACTTGGGGAGAAGTTAAAAAAATTGCTTGTGCAGAAAAGTAAAAAATAAATAGTGATGGGCTTTTAAAGTCAGTCAGGAGTGTCAGTCAGATTCCTCACATCTGCAGAGGACACCAGGTCATGACAAGGATTCTTATTAATGGGTGAATTTTCTGTAGTTTTCAAATGCAACTGCACGTGAGAGTTCAGCAGGTCTAGTGGTATAGTGCATGGCAGCAAATTAGCAGTTCTGTAAGAAAAGCATGGATCAGTGCTCCTCTCTTGTATTCCAAACAGAAATATATCAGAGAAATTCAATACTAATACAGAAGGATTCTTACATTTTGACTTTGTCTATTTAGTGACCTTTGCAATGAGTCTTTGTGAGAGAGTCTGTATAAATATATATATCTACATGAGATGTCACTTAGTGCTGACAAAAAGCCTGACAGTCAAGGCTACACAAGACTAGCTCTTTTCTGCATCTGTCTAGTAAGAGGCAACAGGATGAAAGTGAAGCTATTAGCATGAAGACTTGCCACAAAAAAGTCTGTTTCAGCAAAATTGTAGCAATAGGACAAGGGGTAATTGGTTTAAACTAAAACAGGGGAAGTTCAGGTTAGATATGAAGGAAAAATTCTTTACTGTGAGGGGGGTAAGACACTGGAACCAATTGCCCAAAGAAGTGCTAAATGCTTCATCCATGTCAGTGTTCAAAGCCAAGTTGGACAGGGCCTTGGGCGACATGGTCCAGTGTGAGGTATCCCTGCCCATGCAGGGGGATTGGAACTAGATGATCTTAAGGTCCTTTTCAACCCTAACTATTATATGATTCTAAAATGCACTAAGTGTACATCAGATAAAGTGAGTGCTAGCTCTAATTATAAGAGACTTTGCCTGAATAGAAAGGTTGTTGGTTTAGAACTGCCTCCATTCCTATCAGTGACATGTGGGGTTTAGCTAGAGTAGGAGGTTCCTGTTTTTTCACTCTGGCAGTCTTGTATAGGGCTTTAAAACCTTGCAGGATTTCAGGAAGCAAAATGCTAAGCACAGGGTTAGTTAAGCTAGTATGTTATAAGATGTCTGATTTCATTGCAGAACTAGAGTGAATCTAAGTATGTGTTTAAAGTTCAGGCCAGGTGAGAATGGCTACTCAAGTCAAATCATGTTGCTTGTCTTTGAATTATATGAAACCAGTAGCTGGAATTGTGTAAAGCAGTGCTTGCAGGGTAGGACTTTATATACTTCAGAGCTCTTCATAGCGTTATGCATAAACTAGCAATTTTGTATTCTTTTTATTAATGATTAATTTTCCAAGAAAAAAACATTAAAAAAATCAAAATTAATAATGATTTATTGAGGTAAAAAAAAAAAAGAGATGCCATTAGGTATAAGAAGACAACAATGAAGGAACTGCTGTCTTGTAGTCTTCATGGAACTATGTCCATCAGGGCTCTCCAGCACAGCCCTGGAGTAATTTATATACAGAAGAAGTAATGACATGAGGCTAAATCCTCTGTTACTGTTAAAAAAAAAAAGAAAAAGATGCCATTTAGCATGCAGAGCAGGAAGCTTTGTCAGATTTATCTCCCAAAGTTTCCTTAGCATACTGGTCTCAGTAACAAGAAGTCACTGGAGGAGTCAGAGGTTCCTTCAGGATGCTGCATCCTCCATGGAAGAGCAGTTCCCCCTATAAAGGTGGGTACTTGCCACATGACTACAAAGGTCTTCAAGATGCCGTAATCCATGTCCCGCACCAATGCAAACATCCCCATACAGCTGAGTAAATGGTTTTTTTGCCATGAGCTGTAGCTCAAAATGGCTGAGAAGGAGCAAAGTATGCATTTGTTTTAGCTGAACATCACCAAGCAATCTCTGCCAATGAAATATGCTGACAAAATTGTTTGAAGAGCATGGAACTACCAGTCTTCAGGAATTTTACAAAGGCTAGATAAAATACTGCAGAATATATGGGAGAAAGAAATGTTGTCCTGTCAAGGTGACACGGATAACCAAATGTGTTTCTTTCATCTCTAAACTTATGAGACATACTCTGTTATTTTCCATATTTAGTATATTGTAGGCTATCAAAGCCACACAGAATCAGTGTAATCAGAATGAGTGCTTCTCAGAGCTTGCCCCAAACCTAAAATAAGTGTGGTAGGGGGTAATTTTAGTAGCTGCTGCTGAACATTTTGACTGAATTGTTCCACGGGATCTATGTGGATGTCTTCTTTTGCTTGTATTGTGCACATAAATTGACCACTGTTTTCCTTAATATTTTAGCAAAGGTCCTCCTGGAACTTTTAAGCAGAAGGGAAATGGGAGTTTGAAGGTAGTTTTGTTGATTTCTGTGCTTTGTTTTTTTCCTCCAAAGTAGGAAGCATGGTCCTTGTAACCTAGGTGTGATTTGGGGAGTGGCCAGTTGGCTGGAACACATCTGATCTACTGGTTTTCCCTGGGGCCTCTTTCACAGTACTGAATCCACGTGTGAAGGGGGAGGGACTGGGGGTGGATGCTGTACCCAGATGTGGCCAGACCTAGGAGCTGCTAGCTTGCCTTTGTATGACTGGGGGAGGCATCCTGGTATTCTGTGCCCACCTAGAAAAATACTGGACTATGCTGGTCTAGCCCTGCTGGAAGGCAGAAGACAGAAAATGGATTCTTTACTCAAATTTTGTTTCCTAATATAAAGTAAAAAGGGTAGTACTTAGTATCCTAATATTCATTATCAACTGTTAGTGTCATAAATCTAGTCTTCCACAAGAGAAATACCAAAAATGGGTTTGATGATGAATATTTTGATAACTGCCTGAGCTGAAAGGTTGGACTGCTGTATTGCTTCTCATTGCTTTATACAACAGTCAGCAACAAGTGCATTAGTGACCTGCAATCATTACAGTGCCAGTGACCCTGCATCTTACTCCCAGAGCAGGGAACCTAGCAGGGTTTGTATCATAAGAAATTTTACCTCTCTTCAGTGACACAAAGCAGATTTTGCTAGCAAGAAACTTGCATATTTAGCAAGGTGCTGTAGCCAAACTAGATATACTTTCCTTCCAATTTTACAGGTTTCCTTTCCTGTAATCTCCCAACTTTAGAATGATGCAGGTGTGAGTGCCTCATGCACATGCTAAGTCTAAGGTACTCCCTGCAGTTGTTAATGAGTGCTCAAAACTCCAACTCCTCTCACAAGGAGTCACAAAATATGTGTGCTTGTTGGATTGCATCTCCCCATCATTTTGTGGACTTCTTTGGCAGATTTTTATAAACAAAAAAGCTATCTGAGCCCTACCTGTTTGTATACCTGGCTCTCAGTGCATCACAAATCACAAGGATGTTGGAAATTTCTCTCACATCTAGGTTAATATTGATGCTAAACATTATCTACTACCTATTTTTAATTCTTGTTATAAAACTGTTGATGGGATGGCTGATGAAAACTATTAGCCTCCTTTTCTGTGGATAACTACTGTCACATACTTTAAAGAAAAGTAAGATAGCACCTTCTGAAGTATAACACCTATTACAAAATGCAAGAGATATCTGTCAGTAAGCCAGCCACCTGTGAGGATCATTATAAAACAGATGGTGAAGAAACAATTTAGCCAAAAAGTCAAAATCATGGCATAATCCTGGAAAATATCACCTGATGTTTATTATTACAGCAGTGATGACCCCCAGTCATTTGTGCATTCATAGTTATTTGTGCTTACTCCTTTAAATGAAATATTCATTATGGAAAGGTGCTTTCTGGCATGTGCAAGTGTGAAAGAAAGTTGCTGCAATGTGAATTAGTCCATTTTGATCCAAATAAACCACTGACTTTCCCTGTTACTGCGTTTGTCATCTTGCATATTCTGCATATAGCATGATCTGTATAGGGGAACAGATGTTGTCTGTTGCAAATTAATATACAGAAGGGTGTAATTTCTTCATGGTACAGCTTCAGGTGCTGAATTGGAGATACTTGTGTATACAAATCAATCAATTTGCAGTGTTTGCTTTAGAATCTGCTCAGTCTGTTTTGCCTAGGTCAATTGAGAGGACTGATGTGAGTAGTCTCAGTTTTCTCTCAGTATTTGCCCTGGGAAATCTAGTGAAGGGTGAGCAGCGATACTGTTTCCTAGTCTAAAGCTAATGGCAACCATCTTGGTTTGGGTTTTGTTGTTTCTTATACTTGGTACTTACACATCATAGACAACACAATTCTTGCTTGCCAGGCTAAACAAGTGTTATGGGGAATTGTCGTGGTTTAAGCCATTATAACTCACCCAGTTTCCTCACTCACTCCCCCCACTTTCTTGCCCTGCTCCCGGGGGGATGGGGAGGAGAATCAAAAGAATGCAACTCCCACAGGTTGAGATAAGAACAGTTTAGTAACTAAAGTATAACACAAGACCACTACTGCTACCACCAATAATAATAATGATAAGGGAAATACAAGGAAAGAGAATACAACTGCTCACCACCCGATACCAAGCCCGTCCCGCTGCCAACCCCCACCTTCCAGGTCCCTGCCTTCTGTTTTTACATCCTGGGCATGATGTGCTGTGGCATGGAATACCTCTTTGGCTAGTTTGGGTCAGGTGCCCTGTCTCTGCTTCCTCCCGGCTTCCTCCCAGCTTCCCCTCCTCCCTGGCAGAGCATGAGACTCAGAAAGTCCTTGGTCAGCCTAAATATTCTAAACCATAACTAAAAACATTGGTATCATCAGCGCTGTTCCCAAGCCGAAAGTCAAAAATACAGCACTGCCCCAGCTACTGAGAAGGAGAAAAATGACTGTTGCTGCTGAACCCATGACAGGAATAATGAGCAACCTGTTCAGCATGAACAAGGTCCTTGTTGGATCTGGTCTTTATTTCCATGCAGAGCTTGATTTTTGACAGGTTTCCCCTACTACCACCTCATCTCCAGGGAAAAGTTTGTTTTATTTTAATAAGTTATTTTCCAATCTTGTAAAAAATGCTTCAGAAAGTCAATTCTTGATCATTTTGCCAATGATCTTCACAATGAATGTGAGTCAAAGGGATTTGGTACCTTGATGAAATAACTCTTTTAAGCCTTTTCCTGTTTATAGGTTATCACATTAGCATAATTTATATACTATCTCATTAACATAATTTTGAAATTTCAGAAGAAAAGTGGATATCCCATTAATTTTTATGTAATATAAGGTCAAATGATGGTAGATAAAAAAATAATTGTTTGCAAGAGGTGCTGTTTTTCAGGCTATTTTTGACATACCTGATAAAATACTGTG
This sequence comes from Ara ararauna, assembly GCA_028858755.1. Lineage (NCBI taxonomy): Eukaryota > Metazoa > Chordata > Aves > Psittaciformes > Psittacidae > Ara > Ara ararauna. The sequence continues at coordinate 42,044,867 of CM054381.1, forward strand.
AGGTTCAAGACATTTAATTGACGTTATTTATCCGTGTTCTGAAGCTTTTGTCCAGAGCAAGAGAACTACTGTTCTTATGAATCTGAAACTTGTGAACTAACTTGTGAATTTTGAAAAATCTATTAGAAGATTTTTTCTGTCTTGTATTCACTATGTCTACCTCATCTATGAATCTGGAAACAGTGATAAGCATGAATATACATTAGTAGTATTAAAATATATGGTGGAATTAAAATTTACTTTTGAATTCTACCAAATAGGGTTTTTTTTTTTGCAATATCTTGCTTTCTAACAGTCAATTTATTTTGCATGGCAGAAAGCTATTCTAGTAATTATTATACTTCAAAGGACTTTCTGGGCTGTATTTTAGAAAGCTGTACAGGATTCATTTTTAGCTGTGTATGTGAGTTTTTACAGTTCCATGTAAGGGTAGGGTTTTTTTGATACATGAAATATACAAAATGGAAACAGCTATCAAAGCAGAGCTCCTAATTACTGTCAACCCCTGACTGCAGATAAATTAGAATAGAATAGACCCTTTCAGTTGCAATGATCATCTAGCCCAACTGCCTGACCAATTCACGGCTGACCAAGTTAAAGCATATTGTTAATGGCGTTGCCCAATTGCCCCTTAAACACTGACAGGCTTGGGGCATTGACTGCCTCTCTAGGAAGCCTGTTGCAGTGTTTGACTACTCTCTTGGTAAAGAAATGCTTCCTAAGATCCAGTCTAAACCTCTCCTGGCACAGTTTTGAACCATTCGCACATGTCCTATCACTGGATACCAGAGAGAAGAGATCAGCACCTCCCTCTCCGCATCCCCTCCACAGGAAGCTGCAGAGGGCAAAGAGATCACCCCTCAGCCTCCTTTTCTCCAAACTAGATGAGCCCAAAGTCGTTAGCCACTCCTGTCAAATAAAACAAAATTTGAACTTGTATTTCCATTGGACTGTTAATCGACTATTAAGGAAATAACTATGAAAATAAAAGTGAACATGAGGAAGATATAACTCTGGATGAGAAAATAATAATGTTTAATGTGTAGTGAATTACATACACAGTTAAGTCCTTTGCTATACTGAGGCCAGAATGCCTAGGCCTAAAGAAGAAACTCATCGGGATAAAAAGATTTAGAGGGGGAGGAAAGAAGGAAACAATGGTGAAATGGCCTTTGTGCTAACAACCATGCTTGTTTTCCTCTTTCCAGTTTTAGAACTAGTGTCTAGAATCAGCAGACAACTAGTTGAGCAATGTCTTGCTTGCAACAAAGCTCAAAACAGCTCTTTGTTAGATGGTATTAATCATACATTTGCCAGATCATACTGCTGAACTAGGAATGATAAAATCTCATTGACAAATTAATGGACAACAAATGTTACCTACTAGCTAATCAGGTAGTGTTGTTCACATTAAAATAGCGCTAATTCATTTCATTACTATCATTCCTTCAGTCCAAGCATTGCGACCAAAATAGAGGGTGCAGCTCAGACCTGCAATCTGGAGATAATAACGTGTAGCTGATTTGGCTGTTACAAGTGGAAATAAATGCTCCATTACGTATTGAGAGTACAGAATTTGGGAAGAAGAAATATGCCAAAAGGTTATTTATAGATAGTAAGACAAAAGTTGCAATAGTAAAACTTTATACCAAAGTTATCCCTCCTAGCCATCATTTCAGCTCCTGCTCAGTGGTTTGAACAGCACTTAGACACTTCTATTACATAGAAAGAGCTATTTCTTTTTAGAGGAAGAGGTCCCACCACCTTTTTTGTTTTTCCTTTCTGTCAAGCAGCTAAGAGGTCTAGACTATTGACCCACATGGGTAACTGGTGTCTTTTAGTATGGGAATTTACAGTGATGAATGCATTTAGGTGCTCGTGACTCCCTACATCAGGCACTGAAGCATGATTAGAGATCAGAAAATATCCACAGTACCTTTCAGCTACTGTTTTCACATCCTGCTTTTTCATGAATTTTTTTTAGGCAACATAAGAACAACTTGGAGGCCTGTGAATCCACTGGAGAAAAGCAGCTTCCTCATTTGGATCTCAATTACTTGTCTCTTGGACTCCACATGATTTGAAACAAAGAGGTCTGAGTTCATGCCTGGCTTGTGTGGTGGCCAAATCCTTAGAGGTACAATCTAGATCTCTCTCACTTTACCATGTTTAAATACATACTGTGACAAGTCTCCATTCATTTTCCAGGAACATACTTGTCTGTGGAGAATGAAACTGGGAATTTAATTTTCAGTTGCGACTCTGGAAGGTGAAAATGAATAAGTGTTTTAAAAATGATACCTTCCAAATCGACAGCCCTTTCTGAGCCCATGACTATGTGCCAACATGAATATTTGTTACTAGGAAAGTGAAAGCTATACCCTGGCTTTTTGTTTTGAAAAGTTGAAAAGCTGTGAATTCATCACTCACAGTTCAGGAGGAAATAGGCCTGTTTATAGGCCTATTTAAATATTCTTTTTCCTCAATTGCCATTTATTCCCAAAAACATTATTTTGAAAGGCGTCTTGAAATAATTTCTGTTAATCCTGGGCTCCTTCTGATTATTTAAGCCTTCTTCATGTGTTATTTACAATATCTGGTTTAAAAAAACAGTTTCAGCCCAAATCGATATGCTTGTTTTCACAGGGAAACATTGCTTCTTGGGTGTAAAATCTGAGTGTTTTGTCTCTGCAAGGACTGCTGGTTTAGCCCTAGCTCTGATTATGAAATGTAATCCTGTTTTAGTGTACCAGGTTTTTCACTTGCAGTGAAAACTTAGTGCTGTAAAAGTAATTTTTTTTTAATTAATTAAAAAGGTAAAACATCACCTAGTTTAAATGACTCACAGTAGCTTACTTAGGGTGGATTATCATCTTACATTTCACCTTTATATCGTCTTAATGTTTTTTCTGTCCTAGGCAGTGTAATAAGCTACTCAATTTAAATAAGCTCATTGCTTGAATACTGGAAAGAAAATTGAGTAAAAAGTCATTTAAAAAGTCAAGTTCAGAGCAGCTCACACTTCCCCTTATATGTATCTGTCCTGACATAATGAAACTGGAATCTCAGAAATTACATGCTAGTAAGAAAAGGCAAAGCCACTTGTTTCCAAAAGAGTTTTACAAATGCTGTAGGTATGGCATTCATATTCCATGAGCTGTAGACTAACAGCCCCAAGCAGTTATTAAGCCCTGGATGGAAATTTTCCATCCAGATTGGAAAATGGTCATTTGACTAAATTGAACTGTGTGAATTCTACTGACACTTTTGATCCAGCACAGATGAAATTCAGGTTTGCCTAACAGGGTTCTTGCCATACAGCAGCCTGGAAGGTAAGCAGGCTGTCTGGGACCTCTGTTAGCAGCTCTGTGCCTTTCCAGTGTCCTTGGGGGTATTTTAAGCTAGCTGCAGTCTTTAGGTAAATAAGCAAATCCCAGCCTGGCTGATTTGCTTTCTGGTTCCTTTCTTGCCTGGCCTCTTTCAGCTCCTCTTGTTTCCCTGTATAGTGAAGATGATTTCCGTTCTGCACAAAATTTTATGTTTACATCTTTGGTATTAAAAATAGTTTTCATAATGAGAACTCTCCTGTAGAATGGAAATTCCAGTTCCTACCAGTAAAAGACAGAAGAATTGATCCAGGGACCTTGTGGCCTTTTTGGTGTTGTGCAATATGTTTATAGTATTATTGTGCTTGTGAAGGACAAAAATCTAAATGAAGGAGGAAAAAACCCAGATCATGATGAAGCACACTCCACTGGGATCTCCTCATGCACTGTCCCCGCAGCTGCTCTGTCGGAAGTGTGGCTTGCCTCCACTCTGCACTTGCATGAGTGTCACATCCAAATGCTGAACTAGCTCACCAGCTCGAAACTGCCACAGCTCTCCCACAGGAGTGTCGTGGTTTAAGCCGTAAATCATGCAGCCCATTCTCTCACTCCCCTCTCTTTCTTCCCCCCACTCCTGGGTGGATGGGGAGGACAATCAAAAGAATACAACTCCCACAGGTTGAGATAAGAACAGTTTAGTAACTAAAGTATAACACAAGACCACTACTGCTACCACCAATAATAATAATGACAAGGCAAATACAAGGAAAGAATACAATCGCTCACCACCTATACCCAGCCCGACCAAGCAGTGCACCCCCACCCTTCCGGGTCTCTGCTCTCTGTTTTCACATCCTGGGCATGACGTGCTGTGGCATGGAATACCTCTTTGGTCAGTTTGGGTCAGGTGTCCTGTCTCTGCTTCCTCCCGGCTTCCCCTCCTCCCTGGCAGAGCATGAGACTCAGAAAGTCCTTGGTCAGACCAAAACATCACAAGCAGTAACTGAAAACACTGGTGTTATCAGCGCTGCTCCCAGGCCCAAAATCAAAAACACAGCACTGCACCAGCTACCAAGAAGGAGAAAAATGACTGCTACTGCTGAACCCATGACAAGGAGAGAATCAGTGGTCATGCCATAAGAGCTTCTGCTAGCCACCCTCAATCAAACGCTTTAATAAATGAAGTTTCAGCTCTTAAAGAAATTCTGCACCTCGTGTCTTCAGCTTAGTTGCAACCATAGAATCATAGCATAGTCAGGGTTGGAAAGGACCTTAAGATCATCTAGTTCCAACCCCTCTGCCAGGGGTAGGGACACCTCCCACTAAACCATGTCACCCAAGGCTATGTCCAACCCGGCCTTGAACACCGTCAGTGATGGAGCATTCACGATTTCCCTGGGTAACCCATTCCAGTGCCTCACCACCCTTACAGTAAAGAACTTCTTTTCTTATATCCAGTCTAAACTTCCTCTGTTTAATTTTGAACCCATTACCCCTTGTCCTCTCACTACAGTCCCTAATGAAGAGTCCCTTCCCAGCATCCTTATAAATCCCCTTCAGATCTTGCTTAATTCTCAGCCTGTAAGTAGACTGCCTAAAGGGATCATGTTGCTCCTGTGTATATATAATTGGAGTTGTTCAGGTTCCAGGAGACAACAGTGGTGAACTCCAGGACAGTCCTTTCCAGATAAGGCTCAGCTATGTCTACCCAGACAAGTGCACTCATGCCTTTTCTCTTCATGCAAATATAGTTGATAAAAATGCTACACACATAGCATGAAATGCTGCTTCTCTTCTCTTCCTGCATATCTCAATCCTCATCCAATGAACCTGTGTCATGCATACCTTGCCTATTGGTTTGTGTTATACACAGACTGGTATGTCTCAAGAGTAGACAAGTAGTTCGCCTAGCAATTCATGGTGTGATTTGGTGACGAACAAGTTTAAAAATGTGTTCTTTCTTAATAAACCATTGGAGTAATTGCTGGTTTTCTTCATTGCTGAAACAAATACAAGAAAATGCATTAGTTCCAGAAATTGTGGGGAGTGGAGTTGATGATTGACTGATATTTTTACAGCACGTTCTAGAATAATTGGTTTTGGAAGATGATAACACAGCAAGGTAGCACAAGTTTTGTCGTTACAGTACTGTGTTCGGCTCTGGGGTCCCCAGCGTAAGAAGGACATGGACCTTCTCAAGCAAGTCCAGAGGAGGGCAAGAGAGCCTCTCTTATGAAGACAGGCTGGGAGAGTTGGGCTTCTTCAGCCTAGAGAAGACTCTGGGGACACCTTATAGCAGCCATCCAATGCCTAAAGAGGCTGACAAGAAAGCCAGACTGGTGCCTCAGCTTTTGAGGTTGACCTCTGCTCTGCAGTGTAGTTTGATATATCAGAGACTCTAATCTGAATCTCCTGCCTCTAATTCACACTAATTTATACAAGAAGTGAGGTTGAAAATTAAGTGCTTTGTCCCATTTAAACTGTTTCTTGTAAAACGGATTTAGAAGAAATACGACTCAGATTGACTATTTTCCATTCTACCAGGAAGAAGAATGGGAGCAAGGAAGTGTGACTCAGAGAACATTTTGCTCATCAGCATGATCTCAGCTCTTTGGTCCAAAACCTTCCCAGTTTGACATAAACATAAATGTGACCTGCTAGAAATTGTTCTGCCAGACAGGGGTATAATAGTGGCTGTAAGGGAAATGAGAAAAGCAGGAAGATAAAGAAGAGGAGCCAGTGAGATGTAGCTATAGCTACTGCTATTCTTATAGGAAAATGGAGAATGGGATTGTGATGATGAGGTTATAAAAGACATTAGCAGTATTCAAGCACATACAATCAGTGTAAGGAGAAAATAAGCCACAGAGGAAAATATATCTGTTAAAGTTATAGAATAATTTTTGTTGGAAGTGACATCATCTGGTCCAACCATCTGATCAAAGCAGTGCCAACTTCAAAGCAAGGTCCATCTGTCTTGTAATTGGGTGTCCAAACTGGATAGCATACAGCAGCTATAGTCTCACAGGTATCAAATGGGGGAAATAGCCACTTCCCTTGATCTGCTAAATATGCTCCAAATAATGCAGCCCAGGTTTTTAACTTGATTCCTGCAGCTCCCAGTGTTTTCAAAGACCCAGGAGGACCTGGAGCAGGGGCACAGCCTCTGGAAAAAGAGGTTTGTTGTAACTCAGGTTCTGCTCATGATGAGAGCTTGCATGGAATGGCAGGTCTCCTAAGTTGCCCAGAGAAGTTGTGGATAGAATCATAGAATCATAGAATAGTTAGGGTTGGAAAGGACCTTAAGATCATCTAGTTCCAACCCACCTGCCAGGGGCAGGGACACCTCCCACCTAAACCATGCCACCCAAGGCTATGTCCAATCCAGCCTTGAGCACTGCCCCATCCATGTCAGTGTTCAAGGCCAGGCTGGATGGGGCTTTGAGCAACCTGGTCTAGTGAAAGTTGTCCTTCCACATGGCAGAGGTGTTGGAAGTAGATGAGCTTTAAGGTCTCTTCGAACTTTACTGTTCTATGATTCCATGCCATCATCAGGATCTACAAGCTACCTTCTTGCTCTAACTTATGCCCTAAGCTCCTACTGACATGATTTCTCTCCCTTTTCTTTCTTTGCATCTTTCCTTTCTTTTTTTTTTTTTTTCTTTTTTTTAACCTTAGCAGAAATGGCGGGGGACTGTTTTGTTGCACTTCTTTGGTCTTTTCACAGTGCACATAGGGACACATTGACCAATACACATTGTGGTTCCTGACTATAGCCTTGGCAATGCAAAGCTACCATAAGCCATCCTAACTTGTAAGTTACGATAGGTTCATGACTGTTTCAGTCATTGATGTGCTGCAGAGGGCATAGAGCATGGCAGTGACTCCTGTTCTTAATCTTTCAGCAGCTGAGAGTTCACCCTGAGGCAGATGCTTAGAGATTCATTCTGATCTTGGTTGCACCTTGGTAAGTAACTTTGAGACAGTAAATTTAATTATGTTCTGGGAGGGGGCATGAGGCCAGAACAGACTATATTCCACTTTGGTTTTTTTTTAGGCATTTATTTTTAAAAATTATTTAATTTAGAAGGGGATTAGAATTCTACTTTGAGCTGCTTTTCTACCTGTCTTTATTATTTGCTTTTCATTTATTTGTGCTGCTACATGATGTTTTCTTTCTTAATCACTTGCTAGCACGGTAATTTTTCTTAACATGTATTCAGATCACAACAATTTTCTGGCAAAGAAAAGCGTGAAATTCACTGCCCTTGAAATTCTCATCTGTATGGAGGAAGATATACCCTTTCATATTTCACTGTCAGAAAAGAATAGTAGCCATGGAGTTATACTTAGGTATTGAACTTTGCAATATTCAAAAGAGGAGCCAAATAATCTATAAAGGATGCTGATTTTTCTCTCATGCAGCATGTATATGATTTAACTGACAATGTTCAGATAATAATTATAAAAAGCTGCATGTGTTTCAGGATAATATAGGAGGATGACACTGAACAGACTGTCATTACTGTCCATATGGCTGTGGTCTCAGACTCCCTAACAGAGTCTTCTAGCCAGTTAGAAGGCTGGAGAAAAAGCTGGTCAGATTTCCAAGTCCACCTCCCTTTCTTTGCCCTGAATGCTAATCCTGGTTTAAGGTGGAAAACTTAAACTTGAAATACTTCTTGAAATAATGCATAAATGTAAATGCTTAGTACATATTTTGTACTTCTGTTCTTTGAGCTGTTCTTCTATAATTTTCATACAATACACACAGAGTGGCTGAAATTCAGAAATCATGTGGCATCAGACTTGTGAAGGGAATCTATAGGTCTTGTGGGTAATACGATTATTATTTAATTTACCTATCTGGGAACAGCAGCATAGAGCTCAGAACTTGTTGATTTGTATGAAAAGGACCTACAGGGCTTCTCAGTTGTCTCTTAATTTTGGGAATGTGAACTTCAGATGAGCTGGGAAACAACTGTTCCTGAACAGAAAACTGACTGGAAAATCTGCTGATTTCTATAAATGAGCTTACTGGATATTGAATCTTTCTCATGTTATTTAGTATTATGAAATTGGGTATGCTAGTGTATTATTTATTAGCAGAGTTATAAAGTCAAGAAGAAATATTGCAGCCAATTTCCTCATTTGTAAATGACAGAATTTGGGAAATTACCTTGTATGTTTTGCAACCAATGGAATTTTTCAGTGCCTTCCAAAAATAAAAATTGCACCAATCACTGGTTTTATTTCTCTTTATCTAGCAAGGCTACTTGCATACAGTAACATCCTTATTTCTTTCGTAACTGGGTTTTAGTTTGCTATCCACATTCTTTATGGTAAGATTGTAACTGAGATGTTTCACTTCCATACTTCCTCATAGAAAAGCGGTTCTCCAGGAGGTGTACCAGTATATACTGAGGCTCAATGGGTCCAGTGAAAATGTGGAGGACAGAGGAAAGACAAGGCTATATCAGACATTTGCTATTTCCCTTTCACCATAGTGGCACACAAATTCCTTCTGTGTCCTTTTTCAGAATTCAGCATTACCAGACTAGCCTTTTAGCTACCTCTGAAAACCCACAGATTCAAAGTTCTTCTCCTTCCTCCAAGTGTGAGGGATCTAGAGGAAAATCCCTTCAGCCTAAGTAGTTCGTGCAATGCGAGAACTGAATTGAATGCCGATGGAGTCCAGCAGCACAGTGAAGCTCCTTGAACTGAAAGGTGTACAGACTTTCCCTTGCATAAAATTAAAAATATACATTGTCCAGTTAAACAAGATATGGAAACCTTATAATCCACTGTTGGACAACTACTATTAAGTATATATTTTCCTCTCTTGTTTTCCATTAAATATTTAACTAGACAATTGCCTGATTTGTATTAACCTGTCATAGGGCAGCTGTTCTCAGTGTATTATCTTACTGCTGATACCTTTGACAAAACTGAACGCTCTCAGAGAGCATGTGTGTGATGTCTGTCTTCTCTACTAACTCTGTTTCGTTCCATTTCAGATGAACCTCTGTTCTTTTTCCAAATACATACCATTTCTTTCCTTTGTAAGAACCCAGACCTGATTAGTACCAGTGACAGAAAGGATGGTGGTGCCAGCCTTCTTTTGCTCTTCATTTCACAGGGATTATGTAGACCCTAGGGTGACTGTACTGCTGTATTACACATCTCTGAAGCCAAAAAATATGTTTCTATTGGCACTGCCAGTGCTGTGCCTGTTTTCCTGTCACCTATCACTGGTTGGTATCTATACTTCTATAGTATCCTGCTATCACAGTGAAGATGTAGGCCTGCTTCCTCATACAGAGAGAGAGCCAGTCCTAGGTAGCTTCTGTTTGGCTACTTTTTACTTTGTGTCTACATTTTAGCGCACACCTTTAGTAAGAGCCCTCAGGCATGCCTGTTTGGCTCTCCCCCTTCTTTGCCATTACATCTGAGCGCCTGATTGATGTAAGTAGCATGTTAACAGATGGCAGGTATTCTTTTCCTGTCAAATAGATAACCTGAAAAAATTGTCAGCTTCTATGAAAAAGGGCTGGAAGCCCCATTCCTTGGCTATAATTTATCAAAGCATATCTCAGTTCTGTTTACACCAGGTACTCACATGGACCCCAATCTTTAACAGTTGTGCTCTACACATTCACTATGTTATTTTAAAGTAAAGTGACAAGACAACAGTTTCTTGGGCTTTCTTATTTTTCTTTGAAGAAAAGGATAATCACCATTTATCCAAAGAAAGTCTGGGAGCCAGTGATGTGTCCACTGAATGTGCAAACAGCTGCCCAGATAGCCTGCTTTTTCTCACTCTGACATAAAGCAGTCTAAAAGAACTGAGAAGCATAAGAAAAGCCAATACAGATTTTGCTTTGGATGTGGTATTTGTTCTATTGTACCTGGACATTGCACACTGGAGAAATGCTTAGAAGATAAGTAGAAAGAGCTTGATTAGTTATGGTGTTTCAGACGACAAGTAAATCGTGCTTTAGAAAAACAGCAAATCTAATTGGCTGCATTCACTGAAACTGGAGCTGTATTACAGAAATATAATATGTACATTTGATTTTTTTTTCTTTTTTTTTAGATGTTTCAATATTTCACTCACAAATGCATAGATTTCAATAGTGTTCTTTTGATTTTTGTTAGTTTAGATAAATATGCCTGGAAAGTACAGTAAATGCAGCATTTTGCTTGAGGTATTTGTACAGGGAGTTCCACTAAACGTGTACAGCCAGAGGGTAAAATTAATCTGAAATTAATAATGTAGAGCACTGCAAGAGGGCTAGCAAGTGTGCTACAAAAATGGGATCTAAAAATCTCACCCAACTAATTTTTTACCATTGTACTCAGAGGAGTGAGCAAACATTATATATTCAAGAAATGTTTGCCAAGTCTGCCGCAAGAAGTGTAGACAGCTAAAAGATGTCAATAGGGAATATTGTCATAACACTAAGAATAATATGTTATCTAGTGCTTAACGCTGAACACCGTGTAAACAATTAATCACAGAATAGACACTACTGAAAACAAGCAGTAGCATGGAACTTGTATTCACAGCCTTGCACTAATCAAGGCAGTTTATTTATTGCTTCTAATGGATAAATCTTCTCAACCTTTTTTGACACGATGCACCGGCATTTTAAACACCTGCTTCATTGTGATGTTTCTGAGATCCTGTTTCTGGAGGGAGAGTGAATACAAATGTTTATTTTTCTGCAGTGGAATGAGCCTTGTAAAAAGACAAGACCAATGAGAAATATGATTGCTAAACCTTAGGGTGCAGTGCTGCTGTTCATACTATATGGTCTCATATACACACATGTATAAAATAGCCATGATGCAAAGGCATCCATTTTGCTCAACAAGTTTACCACTATCTACCAAACTCAGTCACTGAGTGACATGTGCTGAAGTTTCAGATATTTCATAAAATGCTAAGGCGTATCGGTTTAGTTATGGTGCAAGAAGTGGTAGTGGGGGGTTGCAGTGCCCCGGTCTTGTGAAAAGAACTCTTTGAGCATGAAACAGGTTACACAGTATTTAATCGTACAAATCTTGTAAGACTACAAGGTTTGTAACATACTTATACTTTGCAAGTCAGGTAAGAAGAGTCTTTGATGGGAAAGGACAGTATTTTGTTGCAGTAAACTGGTCTTGAATTAAGTGGATAAAGACTCTGGCCTGAGATTTCACAGGAGGTGGACAGCTGGTGTCCCTGGAGCTAAAGGACTATGAGCGATACAGGCAAAGCCCTTGCCAGGGCTAGGCTATTCACCATCAGCAGGGCTGTGCCCCACAGGGTCTGACAGGTTGCCGGCACCTGAGCTGGTGAGATGCAGTGAGTTATTTGAGCTCTTCAGAGCTGAGGTTACCAGTTACCACTGGTGGTTTTCACCCTATGCACAAGCTGCCAGCCTTCTAAAGAGTGGCCTCTTTCTCCATCCACGGAAACGAAGTATTTCGTTACCTAATTTAATAAAAGCAGGACTCTCTCATTGCCATAAGTGAATCAAAATTGGCCTGTTTTGCTTGCAAAGAATTTTGCTCTTTCTATGACCAAAGGAGGTTTCAGACTGAGAAGAAGGTCTGAGTGTTCCCTGAAAGCTCCACCTGAAAATTGTTATAAGCTTTGTTTCTGAAACTTTCTCTTGCTACTGGTGTTAAATGGCTTAATAAGGTATTATCTTTTTGCACTCAGAGAAGTTGTTTCCATTTTAAATGATATCTCATCACAAGTTAGTATATAAGCTAGTTGATCTCATTCACATTTGGAACTCAAGGGAAAGTTGAATGCATCTTCATTTTGTCTAAAAGATTCTCAAAGGCATGAAAGATTAATCTCTTATTAACATTTGCCTGCAGCTATTTCTAAAATGCATTAGTTGGTTTCTGGGAAATTAATTAATCCTCAAGGAATGATCAAGTGTTCTTAGCTTTGTGGGTTTTATGCAGGACTAGGTTTTTGTCAAAAGAAACACTATTTCAACAGCAGAGCATTAAAGGTGCAAGTTCAGAGCAGTGCAGCTTGACCTTTTCAGCTTCCCAGCTCTTGTAGAACTCCTGTAAGGCTCATTTTCATAAGTCACAAAGTGACTATTGCACCATAAACAGCAGCAGAAAATGTGTTAATGTTTCTGGTAGTTAAACTGGTTTCTCATATTAAAAAGATTATCTTAGAAAGGCACTGAAGTTCATATAATAATTTAGTATCAATTTAATCTGGCCAATCTGCAGGACCGTTTTTTGCCTGTTCTATTTCTATGTTCTGTAGCCAGGCATGTCTATCACTGACTTCCCTGGCAAAGGCAAGGTGTTGAGTTTTTAATGCATTTCTGTTGAGACTTTACCCTTCAGATCTCTTTAGGATTGCAAACTGCTGCTTTAGAGAAGTCACTGAAGTCTTTAACCCAATTTGTATTGTAAATTCCTCCTTATGGTGTTAAAGTCATTATAAATCGCTGTCTGTAGCATTCATATTATGTTTGATAGGACAACTTCACTAACGCTGCTGCTGCTCCAGAATAGGTATCGTCAGCAAAGCCTGCAGGGAAATCAGGGATGGAGCATTACTGACTGTGCTGTGATGCCCTTCATAGACACTAGACTCTCTCTGATAAGTGTGCATTCAAGACCTATAATAATGGACTTAAGTGCTAACATTAAGGGGATGAATGTCATCACTCCCTACATAGGAATGTGACATGAAGTATGAAACATAAGGGAGGAATCAAGGAAGCTTGTGAATTAAACCTGGGAACTCACAAAATAGGTGCGAAAGATGGGATATGCTATAATAGGGTGCACACAAACAAGTGTCAATACTTAAACAGGAATGATTAATTGTACAACTACCATTACTGCAACAATCTGAAGATGCTAATGGCTCACAAACTGAATGTGAGTCAGCAATGTCATGTTGTGAAGAAAAAGGCAAACATCCCAGTGGGAATGTCATAAGCAAGACAAGAATCTGCAAAACAAGATAAGGCAGTCTTCTGCTTTACTTCACACTGCCAAGGCCTCAGCCATAGTACAGTGTCCAGCTGTGGGCATGCATGTTAAGAAAGATGTGGGATAGTTTTCAGAGATCCTAATAGGCAGCAGCAAGAACTATTAAGAGTATCAAAAACATTGACTATGAGGACAAAACTGAGGCCTAGGGCTTTAGCATTGGAAGTGGAAAATGCAGAGAGATATTATTTAATTTTTCAGCTCTCTATGAGATAGCTGCAAAAAGAAAGGGAATCTTCTCCATCTCTGCTTACTGTTGGGATAAAACTTAACATGTTTAGCAGGTGAGATGTGGGATTAGAAGACAGGGAAACCTGCTAATGACTGGAGTGATTAAATGCTGGAACAGATCACGGGATTTGGGGGATGTTATGGAGTTGCTGCTGGCTGTCTTCGAGACAGTAGGACAGATCATCAGAAATTGCTTCAGGAGTGGAAAAGATGGATTTGGGTTTTCTCAGTCACTAGAGCTGCCAAACGGTAGATTAATTCAACTTTCCCATTGATTGCTGCCCAGAGAGATCGCTTGGTCACCCATGGAAGGCTGTATCAGGATTTCTGTAGAGTCAGCCTCTGACCTGGGTTTTACATTAAAAAATATGGACTTCAGCTGACATGGAGCCAATCCTGAGTAGCAAGACAGGCTTTACAGCTTTCTCCCACATCTGCTAATTTATTTCCTGTGCTCTCCCAGGATCTGTGGTGTGAAGTTAATTTTATGGTTGACGCTGTATAGGCTCTGTAGCAGAACAAACTATTTTTCTGAGTTTGCACAGCATCTAGTACAATGGAGCTTCACAGTAACACAACAAGAAACATGAGTAATAATGGCACGGAGGGAGTTGTTCCATCACTAAAGAGTATTTTTCTTTAGCTTTCTTGTGGCTCTGTCCATCTTACATACAATGAGAGCACAGAGAAAGAGCAATCTGTAAGCAAGACTATTAAACTGACAGCTTCTTACTGCTATTCACTGCAGGGCAGTCACATGCCAGATATTAAAAAGACTGCTCTAAAAATACCAAAATGAACAATAACATCTACATGATACCAACAGGAAAGGCACTAAACAAAACAAAATGAAGTAGAATGAACCAAGGGGGGGGTAGTTCTTTTGTGTTTGTTCCCCTTAAGGTATAAATAATTTCTTAGATGACTGACACATAGGATTGAATTAATCTGAAAAGTTTACTAATTTGAATCTTTGACAACTGTTGGCCATACAAAAGCCTGGGGGGAAGTTACATAACTGTCATCCAGAGTTGTGCATTCAATGGTGTGTCAAATAAGTTGAGCAAAGTTATATTTCGTAATGCTTCTGTAAGAAGGACTTCATAATTCTACAAGAAAATAACAAGTTTGTTATTTCTCTGCACAGTTTGGGAACATAGATGTTTACCTTTAAAAACAGCAACCTAACTATCCAAAGAACAACAGTCAAAATTAATTTTCTTACAGTTCATTTGTGCTTTCATTTTTAAACAGTCTTGTCTTTTTTTCCCCTCTAATGCCTTTTATTTCATTTTTAATACCAGCTTGATTCAATTTCTTCATGCATCTTTTTCTTAATTTTAGCTCATCTGAACTTCCTCCCCTGATATAGGCTACTCATCTATGTAGATAATAGGCATTTAAGACTGAATTCTCTTAACGAGAGTTTGGCTTCTCTTTGATAGAACATCGGGACTTCTGTGTCCATGTAACTCATGTCTCCTTAGTCTCCACCTCAGTGACGCAGAAAGTGTAGGCCCTAAGAGGCCAAGACCATGTCCAGCCACGTCCAGGGTTTCAGAAATCCACCACCCCTTCACCTGCTCCCTCTGGAATCTCATGACTTTTTTCGCTCTTTTTGGTTTAGCAAATTCGGTATATAATCCTTTAATTGAAAAAAATAACAGATTGACACATCGTACTTGCTTTACACATGTATTCTTCTTCACAAAGTATGCTATGATATTCTAAGAAGACAGGGTGACATGAGACCTCCTGGGGCAATCCTGGGACCCCTGGAGATAGTGGAGAGCCACTGAGCATGGCTGGGGGAGCAGGCTTGTGAAACAGCAAGGTTTGGCGAACAGTTGAGTTATAGCAGGAAGCCAAGAGCCTGTATCGCCTACATAAAGACTGCAGGAATACCAGGAGAGGCAGTGAACATACAGGCAGACCTCCTTGTGGCTGAAGGGATCTGGTGACAGAGTGTGCTGCTACTTAGAAAGATTCTGAGTTGATTAAAAGCAAAGACACACAGTGCTTTGAGCTCTCTCTGTTTAAAAGGAAACATTTCAGGCTTTATTCAGACTAAATGAGGCTTTTTTGCATTTAAAAGTCTTTCAGTCTTTTTGGTAGAGTATCCTCTGGAGGAGGTCTAGATATGTATCTACCTCAGAACACTGGCCAGCTTTTACTCTTTCTGTCAACTCTCACGCTAATTATGACATACAAGCAGATGTTTGCTCAGATATGTCACACAGGCCTCTGTGGTTTTCCCCACAGATAAAGTCCTTCGTAATTTTATTGCCTGTGTGAATTTCCCAACTATGCCATGCTAGCACTCTGTAAGCCATCTTCTGTTTCCTCCTGTCTGTCTCTATAGGAGATGAACTGTTGGGTTTTGATGTGGGTCTCTGTAGTCCTTAATCTCTTTATGTCTTGATGAAGCCTTCATAACTGACATACATTTTCATTGCTTCTAGATATACCACATCCATATACATATATATAGCATGGATTTGTTAAAAAACCCATGTTGTCCACATATGTTGCGTCTTACACGTAAAAACGTGTAGCAGAACTCCTTCCACGCTGCAAACACTATGGGTAGTTAAGAGCATAATGAGGCATTACAGGTGCTTCTCCTAAGACAACATACACATATATATGTGTTTTTCATCAATAGAAAGTCGTAAATCGTAGAATCATAGAATAGTTAGGGTTGGAAAGGACCTTAAGATCATCTAGTTCCAACCCCCCTGCCATGGGCAGGGACACCTCCCACCAAACCACGTCACCCAAGGCTCTGTCCAACCTGGCGCTGAACACCGCCAGGGATGGAGCATTCGCAACTTCCCTGGGCAACCCATTCCAGTGCCTCACCACTCTTACCGTAAACTCAACTAGCTGATAAAATGGGTGCAGTGCTCTCCCTCCTGCAAGAAGGGAAAAGCAAAACTTAATAGCATGCTTTATAAGCAGCAGGCTCTTCTGTCTTTGTCTGTAGCTTGCCTGGCAAGGGAGGAGATTTTCAGGAATTTTGCTCTTGTTGTAGTGCAGAACATCCTAATAGACTGATCCTTTCCCTCCAGTCATTCATTCTTTTCATTACTGTGTAAAGGCAGGGAGAATATAAAAGGCTGAGCTGTATCCTCTCCTAGTCCATGAGTAGGCCGAAAGATCTCACATTCATGTGGCGGGAGCAGAGATTTGGCAGAAGAGCGCTGCTCTGCATCATCTGTTCTTGGTCCCAGCCCCACCCCTGGTGCCATACAGTTTGAGAAAGAAAATTTAGCAAACAGTTCTAGGTGTGTCATTGAGAATCATGTTGCCAAGACAGGGCCGGTGCAGCTCCCCTAGAATCATGCTCATGGCTTAGGCTTATGCCTGTGAAATAGGTAGGTTCTTGGCATCAGCGCCAGAATAGGATGTCGTGGGGCTCCAGAGATTTCCCAAGAACAAGGAAATATCTTGGTAATCTTTTTCAGGGACAGCTGTTACTCGCATATAAGCAGAGGGAGATGTCTCATGCTCCAGGATTACACTAAGCAACAGGTTGCTAATATTTATTATAGTTGCTTTCACTGGCTTAGGTGGTTTGGAAAGGAAATTAAATACTGATAACACTAGAGTGTGGCTGAAGATTGAGAATTTACATATTTAAATCTGGATGTTGGTTTGGGCATTGTTTGTTTTATTTTCAGGAATTGTTTACATCTACAAGAAGAACGCTGGATTAATTTTCTGGTGGGAAAAACTACTGTTTCAAGTAAGCAGCAAAAAAAGAGAAGAAACATACCTTCAAGCTAGCTCATCCAGTTTTAGCTGAACAGTTTAATGTTTTTTGGATCTAACAACTTCACATTGTGTAAGCAGTGTTCCTGAAGAGCAAAGACAGGCGATTTAGTAAATCTATTGTCTGCAAAATACAACTTGTGTGACTCAGGCAAGCAATATTCTTTAATATAATAATGAATTTATTTCTATATAAAGACCATTCTCAGACTTTCATTTTCAAATCTTTGTAGTTATTAATGTAAAAATACAGAAAAACTTTTATTTAAACTTCATCTGTTTTCTCATTATCTTGTGTCTACTCTGGGATAATTAAAATACAAATGAAATAAGTTTTAAGTGCAGGGGGTAATTTTAATGGAAGTTGAGTTTAAAAAGTAGTGGAAACAAACTAAGTTGTATGTCAAATCTCTTAGATCTCAAGTTAATAATACTGAAAATCCTGTAGGCCACTTTTACTTTCATAAGATTAACACGCAAAAACACCAGCAGGCAAAATACAATATGCATAATTGAAGCAAGTTAAATGATATGAAGAATGTCTTGAACAAATAGCTGTGAGGGACATGTACTTATACATAACCATTAGTGTAACTCCATAAGTTTGCTTAATTAGACTTAATTACAGTTCTGTAGAAGTCAACACAGAAGCTGTGAGATGTGAAAAGAGACATTTTACATATTGCTGTAGGGATCATTGTATTTATGCAAGACATTGACATGGCTTTACTCTGAAGGGCTAATTGAAGCAATTGGTTTTGACTACACTAGCAATATAGAAACAGAGCTACTAAAACAATGGCAAGCACCGCAGGACTGCTCAGGAGTCAGAGCAGTCATCTCTTCTGATTTGCACATGTCATATCAAAAGCATTCTAATGCTTTGCTCCAAACTTTTTACTCACAACAAATGCGCATACACCGAAACCCAAATCTCATCAGAATATTTTAATTTCACCACAAATAAAATATTGCACAGTCCTGACAACATGCCTGGAAAAAAGCAATGATAAACTATTGCTACCCTGAGTCACCTAGCTTGGAGAGAGTTAGTTTGACATTGATAACACTTATATTGATGTAAATCAACAGATTTTGTGACAGTTAGTGGTGGTACTCCAGTGAAGACCTGGTCTGATACCAAAATTAGGTCTACAGTTTATCAAAACTACTAAAGGCAGGGCAGGATACTGGAATTTGAAGAACATTTTGTAAAGTTAACTGTGAAACATAAAAAGTTCTCTCCGTGCTGTATTTTTCCAAATGCAATAATTGCTCAATATGATCATTTTCTAAAGACAGTAGCGAGGCTTGCAACACTCTTCTACGGTATTACTCTATCCAGATGAGAATGTTGAAGTCAGAGTGGGTAGAGAACTGATTGGATGGACAGAAGGTTCATGGGAAGTCTTCTACTCAGAGACCCATGACAAGTCCACCACAGGGGTACCTACCGAACCTATCCTTTTCAGCATCTTTGTCAATGGCCTGGAGGAGGCGATAGAGTATAGGCTCATCAAGTTTCCAAATGAGGAGCACAAAGGCACGTGAGAATAACAAATGCAAAGTCCTGCGGCTGGGAAGGAAGAACCTGGGTGTCCTGGAAGGAGCAATCTGGGCATGAACCTGCAGTGTGCCCTGGCAGCAAAGGCAGCCGACAGCATCCTGGGCTACACAAACCATGGCAGAGTCAGCAGATTGAAAGGAGAGTGAGAGCAAATCTGGATGTTCTGTCAGTTTTTGGGCTATCAATACAGAAAAGACACTGGTAAACCAAAGCAATTCAGCAGAGGGCCACTGACATGCTTGGGGGGGCTAGAGCATTTGTCCAGTAAGGTGAGGCTAAGGAAATGGGGCTTGCTGCCTAGAGTTGGGAAGGTTTTCAAGGCACCTAACAGCAGCCTGCTGGAACCCAGGAAGATGTTATGAAGACAGAGCCTCTTTCACAGTGGTGCATAGTGGGAGGGCAAGAGGCAATGGGCATATTGGAACAAGAGAGTTTCAGCCTGGCTAAAAGAAAAAACAGCCTAATCATGAAGGTTGCCCAGGGACATTGTCATCCTTGAAAGTTTCTGTGATGCAACTAGATAAAGCTCTGAGCAACCTGATCTGACCCAACAGCTGACCTTCTTTGAGCAGAAGGTTGGACTAAAGCCCTTCTGAGGTCCCTTCCAAACTCAGTTATATTGTGGTTCTGTGATTTCATGATAATTCTAAAAATCACTTGGTTTTCAGATTGTTTCCATAGTTCTCACTTTCAGGAGTTTATTCAGGGAATTAATGCAGAGGATAACAGCGGAACACAGAAA
Source organism: Ara ararauna (assembly GCA_028858755.1). Classification (NCBI taxonomy): domain Eukaryota; kingdom Metazoa; phylum Chordata; class Aves; order Psittaciformes; family Psittacidae; genus Ara; species Ara ararauna. The sequence goes on from CM054381.1 coordinate 42,064,530, forward strand.
AATTTTAAGCAAAATTTTGAGAATAACTTTTCTGAGAAGCAACCAGACTTTCTGGAACACTTATTTTTGTGGTGATTTTTGTTTGTTTGTTTGGGGTGTTTATCCCCCCCCCCCTTTTTTTTTAATCATTGCAAAATTTGGTGAGGCACAAGACAGAGATCATAGAATCATATAATGACATAATCAGCTAATGACCTAGGAAAGCCATGCAGAGATGCAGAAGGAAACAGTGCTGGCTCCGTAACTGTAAAATCACTCTATTTTTCCCTTCTTCTGTTTACACCACTCTTCACAGCCCTGGACATGAACCTTCTTCATGGGAAGAGTTATGAGGTATGATGAATCTGAGGGAAGGATAAGATTAGGGGGATCCTGATTTAATAAAACAAAGTATACTTTACACTGCATACTGCTAATTAATGCAGTGAAGGGGCTAGATTATTTTACTATAATTGCTGTTCTCAGGAAGGATGACATTTAACACCCCCAACTACCCCCCTCCCCCCCAAAAAAAGGATGTTTTTTCTGTGCCAAAAGCTTTGAGTAAACAGTTTTAAAAGCATCTCCAATTTAAAGTAACCACATATTTAAGACCTTGGGCCACTTCCTCAGGTTTTGTGAAGTAGCATGTTTCTTCTGACTTTTGTGGGATAAATGTGACTCATACTGGTGGAGCAGAAAGACCTAAACCCCCTTCTAGGCAGAAGAAGCAGGCAAATGTTCCTATATGTGAAAAAAGCTTAAAAAGGTGCTGAGAGTAGATGATTACCAAAGGCCTTTCTCCAAAAAAAGGCAGTAGACTAAGAAGTCACTTTCAGGGCTAAGGAAAAGAAAAGGAATACTTTTTTTCTCAGATCAGAAAGAAACACATCAGTGATATAGAGTCCATCTGGCTCCTGGGCTCCCGAAATATGAGAGCCCCTGAGGCTGAATTGTCTTCTTTAGGAAACAGTGTTCAACCTACCTGTCACTCAGTGACAGAAAAATAAGTTAAAAATAAAATTTATTAGGGAAGAAGAAGAAGCTGGAATTGTGAAGTCCAGAGAGGGGAAATAAATTCACTTTGGACAAAATGATGAAGCACGTCAAGAAGATGAAGAGCATATTTCATGGAAAAAAAAATACCTGCCAACAATTATCACTACACTGAGCTGAAAATTTACATCAGAGCAGATACCTGTTCTTATGGAGAGAGGGGAAATAAGGTTCAGAATCTCTTTCTTCTTCTTTTTTTTTTCCCCAGTGTCCTATTAATTCTGATTTATCAGTCTGAAGGAGTATTAGTGATTTGGAAGGAAACCATTTTGGGAGAGCACGAGGAATGTGCTGGTGTGTCTAAAAGCTAAGATCAAGGTTCTTAGTCTCAAAAGAATTTGCTAACAGGGAAAGAAGAAAATAAAGCCCGTTGTAATGGACAACCACACCTGAAATGTTTTAAAAGACATCTTAAACCAGTGTTCTCCACTGCCTTCTATAAATCCTCTGTCTGGGTAGACTGTAAAATCTTCCTGCAACTGTTAAGACTGGAAAATAATATGAATAATGCTAAGGCATTGAGTGACGTTAAATTTTAATCATAAAACAATATCAGTGCTCTAACAAATTTTAGGATGGTATTAGGTTTCTCTATCTTATTTCCCTGCACTAATATAAGAAATCATGTTATTTAAGGATAACTTTATGAAAAAATGAATTCAATTCAGCTATGTAAGTCCTGTAGTACTAGTATTGGATTAGCGTTCATCACAAAATCAGGTAGATATCCTTTCTGTAGTCAAGGCCATTTTTGTGGAGGACTTCTCCTGAGCATAGTGAGAGAGAGTTCATGTCCCAGCGAACTCTGTGCAAGACAGTAAAGCTGAGGTACTGAAGTGTATGCTAACAAATGATAGTGTCAAGTACAATTTTACATGTGCACAGTTTACTAATATCCTGGTGTTTCTGACCAGAGAATTTTAAAGGCTCCTGATTTTTGGCAGTACTTATGTTCTCCAGGTGGAATGCTTAATCTTTTCAGGCATTTTTAACACCTTCCGAGTGTTAATTCATGTTGTTATTCCACCAGAGGAATTTTTGGGAAGTGTGCATGGTGTCTGCATTTTTTTTTAAAAAGTTTTCCTAAGATTCTTTATGCAATGAAATGCAGGTTTCATAGGCTCCTTAATTAGATCTCCTACATATGTTTGCAATTTGGGAGGCTGCAAGTGGCTAGTGGGAAGTCTTGGCTGCTGTTTCTTTCTGGCTAGAGGACCCATACTCTAGTTCCATGGATTTTAGGAGACTTAGAAAAGCAATTAATGTGGTCTGGTTTATTTATTATACTTGTCAGGCACTTACACAATGTGAAATCAGATCAGCGTGGCATATGTCAGATCTGGTTTGCACACTGTAGTTCCACGATTTATTTGCACCAGACATATACCTGAAGCATACAGAATGCACTGCACTGTCATGGAAGACAAAACTAAGCAGTCTTGATTTTATGTGTGGATGTATTAGGAAAAGTATTTTCAAGCTGAACCTCTGCAAATAAAATCATGTTTCAAGTTAAGATATGCATCCAGCTTTTTACATTAACTTTAAATTTTGCACCTCCACTCTGGTCATTGCACCAATCTGCAGAGGCTCACCCAGTGGTACTCAGTGTATCATACTCTGCTCATCAGAACTGACTGGAACTGGAAACATGCTGTCTTACAGGGCTGTTTCACCCAAATAAGGGTTTTGTTTGAAGCAACTGAGCCTTTCCCATTGTTCAGAGTTAAGAATTATGGGTATATGGAACAAGGGCAAACTAGGGCTCTTTTTCAATTTATCTTCCTTGATCCTGACCAGAACAAGTTGTTTTCTGAAATGCTAAAAGTTCTTCTATTTTAACTGGAATAATTCATGTATATATTTATGCTTGTTCTTCAGAAAGTTTTGATTTATCTCTCCAAACACAGCTTAATAGAGATTCTAATCAGAATGTTGTCTATATAGACTCAAACCATTTAGCTATAAATCACTCCTTCCAAAAATATGTAATTGGTCTTCTATATTAAGATAAAATATGTTATTTGCTCAGACCTATGCTAAAGATCATCAGTAACTGATGCTATAGAGGTTCAATTAAGATGTAAGTGTAAATTGTCCACAGTAAACTTCAGAAATTAGTCTTCTATGGGACACATTAACATTTCAAAGTTTTAAAGCAATATTTGGGAGTATGAGTCACTGGGCTCATCCTGAAGCTTCATCCTGCTTAGTAAACTAAGATATTTAAAAACCTGACTGGTCATGGCCCTGAGCAACCTGCTCAGGGTTGACCCTGTTTTGAGCAATCTCCTGAGGTGCTTTCCAATGTCAACTATTCTTAGATTTGGAAACTTCTCGAAACTCTCCCTTCTGGTGCTATTCTCTGCTTATAAGGAAGTTCCTGTGGCAAGTTATTATATAAACTTGATTTACAGGAAAGCCTCTACTTAACCTGTTTTCAGCAAATGACTTTAACTGAATTTTAAGCTTGTCTTTGAGGATATGCTATAGCTACCCATGTAGTGTTTCTGTTAATTAAAGCAAATAATCTTCACGAAGGTTCTTGAACTGTAGTCATCTTAAAGTGAATATTATATATGCAGTAGCATCTGAGTGTTCTTGCCAAAGCTAGGCAGCAATTTCTCTTGCTGATTGAGCACTCCATCATGAGAACAAGGAGACAACTTCTGCACTGTTTTGCACCTGGCAGAACTCCACTGACTTCATTAGGTAGATTTATCCTGAGCATTGTAGATTTCTGAATGTTATAGGAATACGACATAAAAAGACACCTAGATTTGAAAAATTAAAACATAAAAAGTTACTAGCTCTGGGCCCCTAAAAACAAAGTGGTAATGCTGGGGATGTATGTTCCAAATGCAGGAGGCTGAATTTACTATATTAACGTCAAGCTTGGATTGGGATGTGTTGGACTGACAATAGTTTTGAAATGACTTGCAAGACAGAATTTTAAATGGCATTTTGAGCAAGTATAGTATTCCCCTGATCAAAACAAAAACTAATTGATTGTAGTTTTGTTCAATTTCCCAATAAAGACAAAAATAAGCCTAAGAAAAGACAGGACAAAAAGTCCTTTTTTGACTTTTTCAGAATGGTACTCTGGACTGGCAAAATCTGCATTGCCTCAGCGTATGTTGGTGAGCACTCTGCTTGACAGGTTGTCAGCATCTTCAGCAGGAAAATGTTTTGGAAATCCCAGCACTTGTCTGCTAGGCTCCTGTGCCAGCAGTCAGCCCTGGGGATTAGCTAAAGTGTTTGGGTTTTTGTGATGTCTCTCACAATGGGATACATGCCTGGAGGTCCACCAACTAATGATGCTCAAATATTCTTCCTTCCACTTGAATCCAGCAAGAAGAGACAAAGAGTGGAAATGAAAAGAGGGAAGAATAGACAGAGAGGAAAAATATAGCAGATACCCCTGAAAAAAAAAAGCCAAATGGTCACCCAAAGAGTGAAAGAGAAAGTTATGAAGAGCCTGGGGGAAAGGGATTGGTGAAATTTTTCTTCAAGATATTTTTACAGGTTTATTGTTAGTCTGCTTTTCCCATGGAGAAGCAGCATACCTTTTCACGCTTTGTGTATGAATCTTCTATTCCCATAAAAGTTGTTGAACTACTTGACCCCTGTAAGTTTCATAAGCATGAATGCTGGTGCAGGAGAAGAGGAAAATATCTTCCTCTTTGGGAATGGAGGGGAAGATGTAGCACAAACACATACTATGTAACCTGGAGAATCCACAATGGAAAGAAAGGTCGTGAGTACCTAAACTCTGGAAAAGCTTCAGGAAGAGCTTATACATCAGCCTATCAACTATGAAACCCAAGTAAGTAGAAAACAAGGTTTTGCTAGTTACGAAACTTTTGGATTTCCCTTTAGAGAAAAATTTACCAGAGAATGAGAAAGATGAGTGACTCCCACTAGCTCCCACTATTTTCTAGAAAGATTTTCTTCCATTTAACATAATTTTAATTGCCATATTTCTTCTAATGTCAAAGGTCATATAATCATGTGTTCCTTATATTTGAATGAAAGTAGGCACACACAGACAACATCCAGACTAAATAGAATTTCTAACATATTTTTGTTAGAGGGTCTAATTGTCCTCAATTTGTTTATATTGGCATAGCCACATTGACTTCAGGGGAACAGAGTATATTCAGGCAGAGTGAAAATCTAGTCCATGAAGTCAAGTCCTCTCTTTCTCTCTCTCTGTGACTGAGCAAACTACGCTTTTATTACAGCACACTTGTTTTTCTTATGTGGAATTCAAAAGGCTTTATCATTCCGTTGTCAAGCATCCCATTCTAAGATTTTTGATATCAAACAGACTTTTTAGAATAATACATTCAACACTAAAACCTTTCACCTTATTAGATAAAGATAAGGAATAAATATCATTATCCAACCGCCCCCTTTATTCTTGTATCAAACACACTCCACTTTTCTAGGCTATTTAAACCACTTGACAAAGTGCAGTTAACCAGCATGGATGGCCACCATAATTTTAGGGACTGTATTGTGTGAAAAATACATTCTTGTTCAGACTTGATTATGTGATGGCAAACATGACTGCTGTGGAATTTACAACATATAATGTAGCTATTTAAAATAGAAAAACAGTGGAAAATATTTTATTTCCTGTTATGTGGGGGTTTGTGTAGAAAGCTTGACTGGATAAAAATATTTTGGAATTCAGTGTTAAAACAATTTTTTTTTTCAGAGTAGTCAGCATTCCAAAACCAAATATATTGCATTTATAGAAAATTACAGTATATTTTATTCTACTTCATGCATCATTAACAAAATTGCCTGTTCACTTCTACTAGAATCCACATTGTGGGTGCTAACAATAATAATAATAATAAAAGAAGCACAGAGAGAGTTTTAGCCATTATGTGGTGAGTGCAAGCCCAAAGGTTAGAACAATTGTGTTTTGAGTGGTATGCAGAGTATTGTTGATATCTAGTCCATTAAAAAAATAATTGGGTCAATTTTTTTTTTTTTTTTCTGAGGTATTTTGCCAACGCAGCAACAACTTAAAAAGAGATTAATTTAAATGATCATAGAACTCTGCCCGTGTTTCTCCCTCAGCAATCTTAAATTCTGACCCTGTGCATGATTTAAGCCAAATGGTGTCAAAGAGGATGATGCAGGGTACGGACTGTAAACTTTATTTTATAACTATTGCAGTGGAAGAAAGTAGATATAATCACTGTGCTCTACAGCAGATCCTCAGAACATCATAGTACCTTGACTCTCTGCTTTAAAATAATGCCTATAAAAGAAGACCAATTACAAAGCAGAACATTTCACAAGTCATAAAAAAACAGTCAAAAGAATATTTTTTCACTTAATATGAGTATGTCTGGCATTTCAAGTGACTGGAAAAATTGTCTGAGTGTAATTTGTTATCTTTACACACTTGTTTTAAACCACAGCTATAAGTGCTTTATTTTGGAAACTGGGAATAATACCAGCACTAAAGGCACGCTCTCACTTTGATTAAACTATATTTTTATTAATGCAAACTTTAGATATATGATAGTTAAGGCTGAACTGATTTCAATTTACTTGTACAGTTTATGCTGCTGTTCAGCGTTGCAATTTGTTAGTCTAGTACTGGGACTTTCAAATGGACCTAAAGGAGCTAAATGTCTAAATCTGACTGAAATTTAGTGGCAAATGGATATTTAGTTACCTTGGGGCCCTTAGAAATTCCTACCAAGAAACTTGTCAGCTTCATCAGGTTTTATAACACATAAATACAGGTGATATTTGCCGATTTTTAAGGCAGAGAAAGGATGGTTCGTTGCTTTCCCCACATACAGAAGCATAAAACAGCTGGGTCAAATCAGGCATGGAGTGGCTGTAACTATTAATGGAGAACATGCAGGCAGAGGGCTCTGACTGTGCTGAGCCCACCTGTTTAATTGCCCTCCCTGGTGCAACAAAGGTCAGTACATACTCTTGTGATATTCTGACTACACTTAATCATTCTTGCAAGCTAATGCAAACCGGTTTGTTGCTGGCTCCCTCTGGTAAAGCCTTGGCTAAGCAGAGCAGCTGAAGCAAAGCATCTGCTGGGCGTTGGATGGTCTGCACCCTTGAGCAAGGATAGCTGTAAAGCAGGTGGGCAGCAGCCCCTCTTGACTCATCCTCATGTGCTGTGGGAGGGAAAAATGCTGCTGGTGGCTAAGGGAGACAGGTAGTGCACCCCACAGAGGGCTGCAGTGAGTTACACGGTGGCAGTGAGTGGAGCAGATGGGACATGGGATAAGTGCCTGGAAGGCATGCTGAGGTTGCCACAAGTGTTTGGGGGATGCTATCATTCCCAAAGGTATCACCAGATGCCTGCAGTCAAGGGAGTCCCATTACTAAAGAACAAAGCTGTGAATGCCTGTCCTCTGGAGCTGTCTGTGCTTGAGGCACTTGAGGACCAAGCCCTCAGGAGAATGTGCTGACATCACTATTTGTGGGCTTTTGTAGTGGTGTTTTCTCATGTTTATGATGTGTTTGTATTGGTCTTCTCTCCAAGGCTGCTTGTTTGTTAGTTTTCAAATGAGAATCATATAAAAATTACAATAATAAATGTCAGAGGCTGAGCCTAGAGAAACAAAGCGACCAGAAGATCATTCACCCTCTTTGTCTTTGAAATAAATTCAAACATATGAATGGTTTATAGGCTCTGTTTCATTTTCAGAGTGTTCTATAGACTGAACTTGTTAATGTTTAAGAGTACCTTGTTAAATCTGGAGTCTCAGGTTGCATGCTGGCAAATTAATTCTTTATGAAATCTGAAGTATTGTTATGGTTTTAAAGTGATAACCTAGATGTTTTCATGTGTTTCTCCTGACTACACGAGAGCCTTTTTCTCCCCCAGGTATCCCACTGTCCCAGTCCTCAGTACACTAGCAGATTAGCTAGTTTATTTTCTTGGTATTTTCTTGAAGGTGTGGGTTATGTGAGGATTTATTTTCTTATTCTGCTAGTTTTTCATGGTCTGTGTTGGAGGCTTGGAGTCATCAGATTAGAAGATGGTGGCTTCCATGCCGCTGTCCAACTTTGTAATTATTGGCTCATATGTTAAAAAAAATAATGTCCTTTTGAATCTTAGAATTTTGGTTTTCGCAAAAGATCATGGCATTTCAAAATAACATGATCTTGACACATCTTTAGTGAGAAAAAACCTCCAGTGTTTCAATTTTTTTGGCATTTTGATATGTTCTGTCAGGGTATATCAGTCATGTTCTGACCACACACAGCAGTGTGATTGACAGGGCTGTAGGAGCACGCAGCAGTCCCAGCCTTTCTCTTTCTCAGTAAGATGTATTCAAAGAGATTACAGACGCTCCTGCTTCTCATATTTTTAAATGAGGTTTACCACCCCAAGCATATCCCGCACATCTTCCTCAGCTCTTTAGCCGTCACTAAAGCCACTCAGTCATGTCCATTCCCTGGTCATAATATGGCCAGTGCCTGCCTGAGATACAGGAGCTAACGAGTTGGAATCTCATTGTCCTTGGGTGGAGTTCTTTCCACTAACCGGAGAGCACAGCTCCCTCCTGCTTCAGAAAGAATGCCTGATGCTGAAAACACTAGCACTCATGTGGAAGTATCAGGTTGAAATATCCCAGACCAGTGAGCAATGAAGGCTGGAGTGAAGAACAATCCAGACGATGCTTTCATTGCTGCTTCAGTATTACAAACGATATGGTTTTGCTTTCCACTTCAGTGGCACTTGCAACTTTCATTGTCAGTGATGCTTTCAAAATCAGTTGCGCTGCACTGTGCTGTGATGTGCTTGGAGAAGTGCTCCCCTCACTTACTTGCCGGTGTTGGCTACTCCTTACTCTTCCTTGAACTGTGAACTGGAGAGGAGGAGCCCTGTAAAATATTAAGGAGTAGCCTCATGGGACTAACTTCTTCAAGCTCAAAAGGCATCTAGACTCTCCTCGCTGTGTTGCCCTTTTCTTCTCATACCCAGGAAAATGTGTCCCTGGCAGTTGCGGTTTCAGCTGTTGCTACAGTTGTTGGTTTTGTTTTTTAAGAGCAAATTCACCCCGCTTTGCACCTCACTTAACAACGCTCAAGCTGCCTGTCAGCAGGGGCTGGCCTTGTGCTGTGGGCAGCAAGCGTACTAAGGCAGCCCGCCAGCCTGCCTGGGGCCCCCGCACCAGCGGAACTCGGCTTCAGGTGAATGTCAGAGAGGAAGGAGTTCAGCTTTCGGTGTGAGGGGTGGCCTCGTGGGTTTCTCCATGTGGCAGGATGGTGGCTGCCGGCGGGTGGAGCTGCGATTTACTGTGGTTTGCTTTGCTGCTGGGTTCCTCATGCAGCTCAGCCTCTGGTAATGCCCCAAAGCCAGACAAAGAAATGGTGGGAGATTGTGTTGTTGGTTTGGGGTGGTTTTTTTGGTGGTTGTGATTTGGTTTTTTTGTTTGGTTTTTTTGGGTGGTTTTTTTATTTTTTGTTTGCTTGTTTTTGTTTAGCAAGAAATAAGAGAGTTCAGAAAGGCTGAATGTGGGGCTATTATTCGAAGAGAGGGAACGACTCTGTGCCTCAATGCTGGCCGTCGCCCCAGGGTGAGCGGTGTGAGGGAAGGGGGGGTGGGGGTAGGCGTGGGCTGCCGAAGGGTTTTCCCGAGGTTTCGTCTTCCAGATCCTGCGTCCCTAAAATACCGTATAAATAGGTGCCAAGTGCACAGGCAATAGTGAGCGAAAGATACGTGCAACTGTGCTTGGCTTCAGTGCCTGCAGAACCTGTGTAGGGCTAGTCGGTGTTGAAGAAAATACTGGGGTGTACGTCTGGTTTCTGTTTAAAAAAGGGTATTTGGTACACTTGAAAGCAAGTTGTTTGGAAACCTGTTATTACGTGTCAAGTTTTTGTGCTTATTCCTTTGACTTCCATGTTTTTATAAAAGGAGCTGGGTTTTTTGCCTTTTTTAGCCTTCCCACCTCCCGCAACCCCACAACAAGCAGCTGTAAAGGTTGCAAGCAAATGCAAATCCTCTAAAATACCCCAAGTCTAAGCTGTATTCAAATGGATTTTCTGAGCTTTTTCTGAAGGCTGAATTTGAAGAAGGGGATCTGAAAAAAGCAAACGTTATATACCGAGGGTTTTGGCAGGATTTGGAAAGAGAGAAAAAGGCTGATTTCTCAACTGGCTTTGTTGATTGAAACTGAGCTCCAGTGATTTGTATTCACTAAGGACTTGGTCTGGTATGGTGAAAGGTTAAACACAGACTTAACCTCTTGAAATCCTTCAGAAGTATTTTGCATTCCCCAGTCAAATTGCTTGTGAACAGCTTTATCCCATGAAAATCTACTGAGTTGTGAAAAGCTCTCTTCTTCTAACACACTCTGCTCTATGGCATAATGTTATGTAATGTCCTGACAATTTCATATTGTATAGTATATTGAAGACCAAATGAACAGCAGCCAAGAAGAAAAAATGTGAATGAATGTATTACTTGCAACTAATTAACTTCTTTGGAGTGCCTGATCGGTGGCAATATTAGCAGAAGTTGTTGAGAGAGCAGAAGTGGGATTCAGATTTTGTGCTTCACTGGAATGGGAAGGAAAACCACTTTAAATTCCATTTTGCTTTACTATCGTGTCATTTGCTTAACAGTGTGGAAGTTATTTGGTTGGGATGAAAGGCACTTGCCAGTTGAGTTTTTCATCTGGATGCCTTAAGTTGGTGTTCAAGGGTTTTAGTCAAAATTTGCACATTTTATGGAATACTGTCACTCATACCTGCAGTGAAAAAAATCTTACATTCAGTGGTATAATTGTTCTCTGCTTAATCTATTAACTTTTTATGCTCTTTATGAAAAGATGTTGAAATGTTAGTGTTTCTTCTTGATTATAGGTGAGAATAAGGGAGTGCTGTGCATCCGTCATGCAAGGTACTGAGATTTGGATTACATTGGCATCCCCACGATGGTGACTTTCGAGGTCCTGTCCTAGATTCTTCCACTAAAACCCTGGGATGCATATAAAATATAAGTCCAGGGCTAGTCTAGAGAGCTGGCAACTAAATGTGCTGGTTTAGGCACTCTGTAAGGCCCAATTAGAGAGTCGTAAGACCCACTTCATCAAATTGCTTTGGCATTTGGTTAAATTGAGCTCTATCTGGAATGGCTCAGAACTAGGTTGAAGCCAATAGTGCTTTTAAGTGCTAATTCAAGGGAACTTCATAATGTCCTTCAACTTGTGTAGATGTCATTGTGAACAGAGCAGCTTTTTTAAATTCTAAGTGAATTAAGATGCAACAGGTAAAAAAGTCTGTTATGAGTGATGACCCAAAATTCAGGGTCTGGCAATGTGATACAAACCAAGCGTTTACTTTGTGAAATCTTCCTTGTTTGCAAAGGAGTGAGTACAGAGTAAAAGCAACAGTAAGAAATCTAAATTCTTAAATTGTGGCCATTGTCTTTGCAGTGTGACTGCGGCCTTAGTGGCCTCCATTCCATTTCTTCCCACTAGAGTAACAGCATGACTGACTTTCACTGTCCTTCAAGTGCTTTTTTATCTCTGATGTTCACGTGACTGTACTTAGTCCCCTTGCTCAGGAAATGCTGGTTACGTGACTGTATTCTGCTCACAGTTTACTTTTCAGGTGAGGAGAGAGGTCTGTTCTCCCTGCACTTCCATGGTGAGCCCTGTCCTCTGATCTGCAGAGATGGGATGAGTGTGGCTAGCAGCTTCTAAGGGTACTTCACAATTAGCTGTATAAGTATACTATTTAATGACAAGTGCTAAGAGACTAGGAAATCTGCTTAGCATGTTGATGTGTAACACAGAGAGCCATTTTGTCCTTAAATGGTCAGTAAATATCAGCCGATTTTCCTTTTTGGCAAAGAACAGTAGGGGTCAGATCACAATGTGCTGTCTGGCTAGGTATAGGCTCTAGATTACCAGAGCCTGAGGAAAATCAGTGAAGTAAGTCACTGGTATAAAACAGTGAGGGAAGTCTATATGTACTGTATGGGGCTAGAATCTCACACATTAGCAAATCCGACACATACAATTCTTCTGTAGAGGTCAGGAGACATTTATCTCTTTAGTGAAGAATAGTGGTTTCCATTTCTCAAATTCAATCTGTGTATGAGCTTTCACAGCAAAGATGAGTGAATTTTCTTTTTTCTTTTTCTTTCTTAAAAAAAAAAAACTAAACAAAAAACCAACAAAATAAACCCTGTGAAATATGTAGCCTGTGTATAGAATCCCAGTAGAGGTGAAGCATGAGCTCTTAACTTCACGAGGGTAAATCCCATCTAGGAAATATAAGCAATGATCTGGCAATATATAAGCGAGTCTCTGACAAAACTTTCACTGGAAATTAGCTTTATCCTTACAGGATCGACTGGTGAATGTGAAAGCTGTACTTCTGAGACTAGGTTCTTGTCCAAACCATGTGCGGATGCAACTGCTTGTACAGTGGTAGCTCAGGGAGCACTAAAAAAACCCCAGTCTCAGAAGCAGAACAGCTTCCACATTCAGAATCCATATCTGCATTACTGTAGACACCATTGTGCTTTAGGTGTTCTCCAAGTTGTCTGTATCTGCTTAAAGCTCCCACTGCATCACAAGGGTATAATGTGTTATGAGCAGGGATGTTGGATTTCTGTCATCAAAAGCAAAAATGACATGAGATAATGCAGGTGGAGGTTGTCATGATTTCTTTGTTGTACATGATACAAAAACATCAACATGCTTGAAAAAACAGCAAATGAAGTAATTTCTTTTTCTGACATCTGCAGTGAATTTCTAAAGGATGCTTTGTGTATATCATTTTTTGGTTTTGTTGGGCTTTTTTTGGTTGGGTGGGTGGTTGGTTTTTAGTTCAGGGTTTGACCCTGCAAGTATTTTTGCGTGTTGAATAACTGCTTATACAGGCAATTCCAATGGAAAAAATACTGTGAGTATTCTTTTAGAAAGCCATCTCTTGTGCACTTCACAGATTAAGGCTTTGTGATGAAAAAAATGACCATTTAGTATTGTAATCTTTATTTCAGAAATTACTAACTATAGATAATTCAGTTCTGTATTTATCCCTAAAGTAAATGATCATTTTCAGTATGAAACAAACAAACAAACAAACAAACAAACCCTTCAAACTTAACTTTTACCTCAGGAAATTGGGAAGTTTTGAAATAATAATTTTAAATTTTCTGGGCTTGTTTCCCCCCTTGCTTCTACCCTAATTTTTGCTGGCCTTGAAGCTATTTTTTGTTTAATTGGTTTGTTTGAAAAATGGAATATCTGTATCTAGGAAGAACAAGGTGATGTTATTTGAAAGAAAAAAAGGAAATAAAAATATGAATTATTTTGATGTTTCTCTACTTGAGAGATTTAAGATAAAAGAAAACCAGTTAAAGAGAATTCATAGTTGGATACTTAAGATCAGAAATTATTGAACAAAAATGAAGCAGACTGAGAAGATAGCTAAGCTAGCAAGGGGTTCCTTAGCTCTTGCTACTTGAAGACTTTGAAATTGAGGAACTAAGAATTTCATAAGGGAATAAGTTTTGGTGGTGATTTTTATTTTTTTATTTTTTTTTCTGGACTGTGATTGCAAATCTAATCTCTTGTCAGTTTTCTTTTCTTTTTTAAATACCTTTTCTTGCTTTTCTTTTAAAAGTTTTGGAGGCCAGAGCCTTCACTGGACAATCCTTGCACAACTTTGATTACAGCATTTTCTAGGTGTGCCTATAGAATAGGCTGATTAAAGTGTCAGTGGTATATGAAAAATTCTTGACTGCTTGCAACTCTAACTTATATCCTTCCCTTTCACACTGGGAGAAATTGTAGATGAGGGCAAGAAAAAAACTGAAGTTACTGAGGCATTTTTTACAGTCTGTCCTCAGTCACTGCTACTTAAGTTGACAAACTATTTTCTCTTTCACCTGGTTGGCTTTGTCTATGTCTCTGCAAGTTAACTTAATCCACACTTGGCTGTTAAAATACAGTTTCATGTGTCCTGTACCCGCTTACACCAGTATGTAAGTCACCTAGAAACTGAACAGTTGAGGTTGAATTCTCCTTTAGGAGCTTAGGGTAGTAAGACAAGAATCCTGGTGCTGTTTTTTATGTCCGTGCAGCACAGAGTATGACCAGGACTGAAGAGAAATGTCTCTCATTTCACATTCATATGAAAGCTAGTCACAGAGGCGAAACTCTGGTGTTGAACAGCATCTTGTTGTTTGTTTGTAATAAAGTATATAAATATACTTGGTGTCACTGGGGAAACATAAAGCTCACTGTCCTTATAAACTTCAAAGACTGTCTGCTCAAATAATGCCTCAGCTGTTGGCAAGGTGTCAGTCATCTGTAAGAATGCAGTAGAAAGCTGTTGCACATAACAAAGCATGGGAAGGCAACATGCTTTATATGGATTTATTAATTGTAAATCCTGAAAATCAGATTCTTGAAGAGGCTGGGGAAGCTGATACCGCAGAGGAGTTGCAAGAACCTTTTCATGCTTCTGGTTGCTGACAGCACTAGTTTAAGCTGGGCTCAGGCCAGCAGTGTTTGTGCTAGTAAGATTTAAACTTGTTGCTATTTGAAAATCGCCTATTGTATCAGTATATCAGGCTTTGTACCTGGCAAATTGTTTGCAGATCTGCCGTGCTTGGGAAACAAAAGCAAGCTCCTGAGCTGGGGGAGAGGGAAGGATGTGAGAGAGGATTGTCAGGCTGTATGGCTACAGATTGTCTAGAACAAAAGGATGCTATCACATACTGCTCTCATCTATTTGACTAGACAGAGGAAACAGCAGTCCAGGCATACCCTTTGCCATCCATCTACTATTCTAACATTACTTGATGCATCAAAGACATGGTTTATTTACAGCTTAATTCTTATAATGTTAATATTTTTCCAGTATTGGAAGGCTTATCTACTCTGTTTTGTTCATTAAAACCCCACCTCAGGCAGGTTCTGAATGTCAAAGGAATGATGCATATTGCCTTTATATTACTTAGTAACTTCATTGAAGGGATCTAGCTGCCAAACAGCTGCCTGAGCTGGCAAACTGAAGGGGGCTTGGTTTGTGCCAGAGGGCTGACTGGCTGCTTTCAGCTAAGGAGGCTGTTCATGCCTACTCCTCAGCCAGTGCTCTTTGGAGAAAAGTCAGGACATCTGCATGTCTATAGGTATCTGTGTGCATGCCCATCCTCTGCAGCTGTCCCTGTACTAGATTTGCAGAAGCAACCTGCTTAAAATGTGTGTTCTGTCTTGCTAAAGGAAAGGTAAACAGGAAGATCACAACCGGCCCAAGAGGTAGATAGATATGAATTAGGGTCTGGTTTTGAGTGGTAGGGACAGGTGGCTGCCTGCAGAAGAGTGGGACATAGTCCAGAACCTCTGCATCTGGAGAAAAAGGTAAAAATCTCATGCCTCAGATGAGAGGGGAAGAAGCTATGGAAGAAATGGAAGGAGGTAGTGTTGCCACCTGCATCAAAATCACCATTGGTTTCTCATAGAGTCGCTTTCTCATCAAGCTTACGGGTTTGCTCTTGCAAACCTGATGAAGTGGTGCAGGTTTCTTTTCTTCCTTTCAGCCTTCTTCCTCACTCCCAAAAGTTACTCTCCTGTCACCTCTGCCTACATTTCTGAATGATGTTGCTCAGGCTCTATCATCTCTTTTCCAAATAGTCCAGGAATATGAGGACAACAGCAAGAATTCCCGGTAAATAAAAAATTAATGACTGTGATTATTACAAATATATTCTCCTATTAAATGGTGCAGATTAACTCACTTGTTCACAGTGTGCATTGGCAAAGTGTGTGGGAGATTAAACCTGGAAAAGCTATTAAAAAGCTCAGTTTCTTTTCTAGTCCCTTTATAGTTGAGAAAACAAAAAGTAGACAAGCTCAAGTCAATTGAAAAATTTGTTTTTAATAGTTCTAAAAAGTTAGCCAGCTATTTTAACCTCATTAAATCTATCTGGAGTGTATGTTCTAAGACAAACATAAGTTTCACAAAACCTTCAGAATGAGCTTTTCCTCTAATTTCAAATGTGATTTCTTTTTTAGTGACTAGAGAGAAGACCATGACTCAGAGCGGCTAATAATTCTTCTCAAGGAGTTTATCAGAGACAGCAGTTGTGTTGCTCCTGACTTGGCCTTGCTTAGGGTAGAGTCCTGGTCACTGAACTCTACAGACAGTCCTTCTGTGACTGTGACAGGAAAGATCACCTTGACAGGTCCAATCCTAGCTGTCAGTGGTATGCTTATGTAAAGCCTTTCTGACTAGCCAAACTAGCGCTGTACAGTACGAAAACAGTTTCTTCCTAAGATAGCGTTTGCCCCTCAGTATCTTGGAAGTATCTCTTACCCAGAATCTCAGAAGACATGTATGGTCATCTCTATTGGGTTTGCATAGCAAGGTTTTGGTACTGGGAGGGCTACAGGTGTGGCTTCTGTGAGAAGCTGCTAGAAGCTTCCCTCATGCCTATTAGAGCCGATGCCAGCCAGCTCCAGGGCAAACCTGCTGCTTGCCAATGCCAGGCCCATCAGTGGTGGTAGCAGAACCTCTGGCATAAAATGTTTAAGGGAAAAAGTTACTGTGCAGGAGCAATTGCAGCCGGAGAGAGGAAGGAGAATATGTGAGGGAAACAGCCCTGCCGACACCAGGGTCAGTGCAGAAGAAGAGGAGGTGCTATAGGTGCTGGAGCAGTTTCCCCAGCAGCCCATGGTGAGACAAGCTGTGCCCCTGTAGTCCATGGAGATTAAAGGGGTAGCAGATACCCACCTGCAGCTTGTGGTGGAAGGATGAGCCTGTGCTGTGGCAGGTTTGCTGGCAGGACTTGTGACCCTGTAGGGAAAGATCCACACTGGAGCAGTGTGTTCCCAAAGGACTGCACCCTGTGTAAGGGACCCTCACTGGAGCAGTTTGTGAAGAACCGCAGCCCGTGGGAAGGACTTGGGTTGGAGAATTTCATGGAGGACTGTCTATCATGGGTGGGACCCCACACAGGAGCAGGGGAAGAGTTTGAGGAGTCCTCCCCAGAGGAGGAAGGAGCATCAGAAACAACGCATGATGAACTGACCACAAGCCCCATTCCACATCCCCCTGCACTGCAGCAAGGGAGGAAATAGAGAATTTGGGAGGAAAGTTGAGCCTGGGGAGAAGGGAGGAGTGGAAGGGAAGTGTTTTTAAGATTTGGTTTTATTTCTCATTATTCTACTCTAATTGGACTGGTAATAAATTAAATTAATTTCCCCAACTCAAATCTGTTTTGCCTGTGACAGTAATTGGTGAGTGATCTCTCATTGTCCTTATCCTGACCTATGAGCCATTTATACTTTCTCTTCTTGTACAGTGGAGAAGGGCAGTCATAGAGTGGCATTGGTGGGCACCTAGTGTCCAGCCAGGGCCAACCCACCACATCATCCTAGGTCTGCTAACCCGTAGGAGGTCAGAGGATGCTTTTTAAACAGTACCTACAGATATGGGGGAGAATGTAGTTGATGTGAAGCGTAGAAATAACTGCTGTGGGATTTCTTTCTGAGCTTTCAAAACCTGCCCAGAAATATTTTGTGTTCGGTATGTTCTTAAATGGTAGACCTGAGTTAATGAGTGGGGTTAGTGAATGTCTTGTTATGCTGCTTTTGCTACTAAAGGGAATAATACAGTCATCAGCCTGCCCTGTGCCCAGGGAAGAAGCAGCAGCATTAAGAAGACTGGGGGGATTTAATATTTCTAGAATGTGATAGTTGTTCAAGTTCTTCAGGATGCTGTAACAGAAGAAAGTAGTCTGAGGTCAGGAATATGTTAAGGTATACAACGGCAATGCTAGTCAAGGATGGTGGGGAGAAGGAAAACCGAAGGCTTTATTGCCTCCAGTCACAGGAAATAAGGGAGTGAAGCCTACCTAAACAAGGGCAGATCCACTTGAGAAGGTATTAAAAAGGGTCATATCCTTTGCTTTTTGTCTCTTTTGCTTTTGAGAAGGGGATGACAGCACGAGTGGGCAGATGGTGGCAAGAATGGCCATCATCTTGGATTACAGAAGCACAGGAGGTTTCCTTAATGTAATCTGACTGCTCAGCTTTTAAGCAGTTGTAATAAACACAGTTTCAAAAGGAATATGGCAGATCTGTGTTGACCCCTACTGTGCAGTAATGCTGACTGTGAGGGATCTGACAAGCAGCAGTGAATTCTGCACTGCTGCATCTGACAGACTTTAAAGCCCAGCAACTGGGAGGACTTAGCAAGCATCCAGGTATCTAACCTGTCAGTCCCACAATGCCAAGAAGTAACAGGGTTTCACTGGGCTATTTACATGTGCTGTTTTCAAAGCCAGTATCACTGAGATTCAGCAGAGACAAAAGAATGTTGCAGTCATATGCAATAATCTAAGTAGTTAATTGCCACATATCAGTGAATGGGAGGGTCAATGGAAATAAAGAATACTTTATTTCATTGTTTTAATCCCCAGTTCCACCTTCTTACCAGTACTGGAGGCAATTGGCAAAGCTGCTCTGATAGTAGAACTCCTTTTGTCAGAGCCAAAATGATTTGTCATAGATTGCTCTTCCTTCACCCTCAGTGGAAATTATTTGATCTTAAATACTACTGTGTGAAACATTTAAGTGATGCTTAGAGCACTTTTATTCAATAATTCTTCATTTTGAGAAGTCATTTGAAATAATATGTTCAAACATAATTGCCCAATACTCACTTTTGTGTTTTTTATTTTTTGCCCTAGGATGAGTTGATACAGTATTTCATTTTGAATTTTGAAAAAAATTTTTGTTTCATTTAAAATTTCAACTTGTTCTACCCCTGCTCACTTCCCTGCAATTTCCCTATATTCATCTGCTAACACTAAGTGAATCTCATTATTTCTGATTTTAAACAAGATTTGGTTTCTGCTTTAGGTATCACTAGATACCAAGCTCTTTCTGCTCATCTAGAGGAAAAAACAGAATGTAATGATGGAGAAGCTGTTAACTGCTTTGCTCCAAACAGAGCTTCCCCCTCCCAATAATACTACTCAATTTGCAAGCAGATTTTTCACTAGCTTCTGTATAAATTAGACCTCATATTGCTGGGATCAGTTTGGTTCCCCTTAATTTGATTTACTTATTGAATTAGAGGCAGATTGAAGTAGTGACAACATAGTGGTTAAGGAGCATGGAAAAGGCTATGCCTGAAGTGGTGAACTCTGTTATTCTAGTAGGGTTGCTATTATTTGAACTATACTTTGCCCTTTGAAATAAGCCAGTTTAATTAGACAAACACTCTGATTGAGACTTCTGATAAGCATAGTCATGAAGATACAAGAAATCGCCTCTGCCACTCAATTAAATTTTAGTAAAATTGATTATGTTTTAAGGTTCTTTAGTGTTAGAAACCGTTTTCTTGTGCTGTGTTCTCTCAAATGGTAAACAGTCCCCTTTTTTGCTGTTGCTGATCTATGAAGTTTTGTATGATGATTTCATTGACACTGAAATTGGTGCGTTCTATTAATTTTTACAGGATCTGAGCTGATGAATATTTGCAATTCACTGTGTAGGCTAGGGCAACACTGCTCAATATAGCAGAGGACTTAACTGTGGTGGTGCTTCAGAAAAAGTACATATGCATGCTCAGCAAGTAGTTCGTTTGGGTTTTTTTTGGTTTTTTTTTTTTTTTTTACCCAAAAGAATTTTCATTGCCACATGTCTATGAATAGAAAACTTTTCTTTTACCTTGATACCAAGGGTAAGTGCTTAAAAAAAAAGGGGGGAAAGAAGGGAAGTGAGGTTTGAAAGACTATATCTGAAGTTCAGAAAGGTCCTCCATTGTTAAAATCTCTTGAAAAGCATTGATGGTAACAAGTAGCAAAATATTTCTTGTTTTCTTTAAATATTTAGAGGGTGTTATGCTCATGCCTTTCTGCTACCCAGTATTTGTTTAGATTAAAATTAGAATTGCTAAAATACCATGAAGAATCTTACAGTGAGGATATTTTTAACTGGACAAAAATGTGTATTCGAAGTCACAGTTGCAGAAATGTTTTCCAGACTTGGATGATAAAATCCTGGTCTTGCTCTGGATGTTCAGAGAGTTCAGCCATGCTTCAAATCTTTTGTTCCACAGAATCATCACCTACTTTATTTCTGATTTTAGGGAATTCTATTATTGTGCTGCTTCTGTACATTGCATTATCTTCTACACAACGGAAAAATGGCATATTTTTCAAAAAGAAATACACTTACCTTTTTGTGCACACAATAATCACCAAATTATTCATTCTGCTATTGGTAAAATAACATCAAGCCCTGAAAATGGGGTTTAGTTCACTCAGAGAGAGCTGCTGAAGACAAAAACATTCTCTGTCCCAGTAGTCTTGTTAGCCTTGTTTCTAAAGTTCTGAATGGGCCACCACAGACAATTGGTGATGGTGTTATTAAATAAACTGTCAAAGTTGTTGACTAGTGATTTTGCTCATTGAATATGGATTAGATTGTGAATAAGCTGATAGAAAGTTATTTTCTGACATGCTTAAGTTTATGAAGATGTTATGTCACATTGTATCTTATCACATTATGTTAATTTAGCACTGTGTAGGCTTTTGATGTGATGTGCTTCAGCTCATTGTAATATTTTCCAACTTTAGAGAAGTTTGTTACCAAGAGGCACAAGATTTGGCTCATTTGACAAGCTATTATAGCCTAATGGAGTAGCAAGGTTTTAAAAGCTACCAAGATAAAATAAGAAGTGTGTGTGTATACACATGTAGGGTGTGCCTTAGTTTTAAAACTAGTTCCAGGAATGGGCTTTTCACTTACCAGTATGGATGGTCAATGACTATTTCGCTTTCCAGGCTGGGCCTTAGAAAGGCAGGTCAGTCTTGCCAGGCTTCCACAGAGGTCAACTAAGGTGTCTGAAGTGGAAAAGTCAATTGATTCTGTTTTCAATTCTAAGGTAATTTGTTCTTTTCTCATGTCCTCAATGTGCATATTTTTTGTTTTCATCACTGGCAACTGGAATTGTTTGACATGAAATTGACAGACATCTTGCAGGAATGGCCTTTGGAGCCAGTCCTTATTGATTTAGATTTAAATAATGTCCATGTATATGCAAAATTAAAAAAACAAAACCAAAAACTTAAATGACAAGGGGAATTAATTCACAGCCTGAAGCAAGAACAGTCCTTTCTTTTGACTGTAATTTTAGTGCCTAAATCTGAATCCAGCATGGCCTGGATCTTTGTTTTTTAGTGTGCTGTCAGACATCTCAAGGTGAAATTCATCTCCCTTCTTGTTACAGTACTGGCAAAAAGCAGAGATAGGAGAAAGGTACTGCATAAAACATGAATCATTCTATCTTGAGTCTCCCTCTGTTGTATAAACCCACCCCTCCCCACCCCTTGTTCATCAAAAAAATCCCCCCTCTCCTCCTGTGTTTTCTGTTGTCATGTGCTTCCCACCTCCTGAGGCATGACCAGGTCCTTTGCGGTTGTGTTACCACACACACCAGTCAGTTTAGAGGTGCATGGATTAGATACATACTGCAAAAAGAAGAAAATCGTGCAATAAAAGAGCAGATTTTGGGAGGTAGTACTCAGAAGCAAGCTTATTTGGTCTTGTGCTGGTGGGATTGGGCAACAGTGCTGCATGAACCAAAATAAGTCTAAGTCCTGCCCTAAGGGGCAGATGCTCTGAAGCTGCAGTGCTGTAGCATAGAGCCCGTGTGCTGCCTTCTGTGTGTACTCTCATCCATGCAGGAATCTCATGCTTTGTTTCTTTTCAGGACCCTGAAAAGGCATTTAATAGCACTTACCTAAAAAGTAGAGTTGTTTTTAAATCAGTGTTTTCCACTAGTACCATAGGCACAGATCACTTGAACACTAAGAATGGAATCAATTCTAGACATCTTCCCTCCCTTTCCCCTCCATGCTTGCTTCGTGTCTATCTTTTTCCTAATCCCAGGTATTTTCCTTCACCTCAGAGAAAATGACACTGGGGACTATTTTGCTGGCTTTTTTATTCTGTTCTGCTGTCCTTTTTGGTATGTTCATGTCATTAAATTCTTAACTTGATCTCTGTGAGACAGCTGAACTCAGAGAATACTCAAGGTGCATGATTAATGGCAAGTTATCTGTTAACAGAAGTGAGGCTGGAGTCAGTAGTATGCAGGGAGAAAAACTGAAAATTTACAGGTAAAGAGAAGTTATTTAGTGCTCAATAGCTGGTGAATGCCAAGAGCAGCCACTAAAAAGTGACATGAAACTAGTTGACATAAAAAAGGACTAAAATAAAATCTCCTAAATTAATTCATAGCATTTATAGGGGAAAATAAGGAAGACAACAATAGTTTCAGTGTGAATTAGTAATTATTCTTGTTCTCAGTATATATAGGGTTGAACCTTGAAAACTTTGTGCATATGTTTTGAAACAGCAATAAGTGATAAAAATAAAATTTGAGACAGATTTATAGTTCCTCATGAAACATACCATTTGAAGAACATAACTCTAATGGTGTAAGTTTGGCTTCCTGTTTTATGACCTTGCCTTCTACCATGATCCTTATAATATCTTACACTTCATGCCTTCAATGAGAGCCAGGAATCTGCTACAGGGAAAGGAATGCTGAGACTGTGGGAGATTTATTTTCTTTTATAGGATGCTTTATAGGGTTTCTTTCTCTGCTTTTGTCGCAATACACTTCCTCCTATGAGTTTTATGCCCAATAGTATAACTAAGTCATTTCACCTAATTGTAACTAATTCCTGTCTTGTCAGGTTTTGCTTGTTAGTGCTTCGTATTTTTTGTCTTTTCAAGTGAATACATTTTCAGCCTTTTTGAACAGGGCAGGGCTGGTCTTCTAGTTTGGGACTGACCTCTAAGGAGACTCTGTCCTTACTACTCTCCATACTTTGAAGTCTTTCATGCCTGAGGAGCTAATTTCTAAGATGTTTTGAAGCCAGAAACCAGGCCACCGATTAAAGACAGAAATTGAGCCTACCCAGCGTTCTATAGGAAGCCAAAGCAGGGAGCAGGAATGTTGTTCCTTCTGGACTTTTCAGAGGGCTGAAGGATACATGCCGGAAGTGTTTGATTCCTGAATAAAATAAACCAAAAGGTCATAGCTGAGGCGAGATTGTTGTTCACCAAGAGGATGTTGCCCGTTAGTGCAGGCAGCACTCAATATTGTTTTGAAGTGTTACTGTTTTGCAAGAGCTTAATTTCAGCAGGAAGTCCTAGAGCTCCTTTTCTAACCAATTTGTGCAGTTTAAACAAAATGTATTATTGATGTGATTTCCCCCCCCTTCTCCCCCCACCCCCACCCCCCCCTCGTTCTCCAAAACAACAATCTTTTTTCACTTGTATTCAGCTTCTGTTAGGTAATCTTTCCCAGACTGTTAAGTGTCTTGTTAACGTTTGATCCTATAGGGCATTTCTCACTGATGGACTTACAGCCATTCTAGCAAATCACCCCTGACTCTTGTGAACCTTTTAGACTGGGCAACTGCATTGCTTGATTAACAGCGTCAGAAGGTTTAGAGAGGTCTGGAAGGGTGAAAGCTGTGCTTGCTTATCATCTGTTGGCATTAGGAGACCATCTGCTAATACTGTGGCTGCTCAGAGCCTGGCCTGAATCCAGGCTACAATGAGTACAGTATGCTGGGTTCAGCTGTGAGCCCTTCATTAGTTTTTACCTAGTTCTCCTATGACCTTTAATCAAAATGATATTAAGTAACAGTTTGGCTGTGATCCATGTATTCTTTTTCCCTTTTATAAAAGAAAAAAACCCTCACTTTTTGGAAAGGAAAATTTTTTCTCCAAGTCAGACTCAGGCAGTTGTGACTAGCTAGAAGTAGAAGAGCAGCTGGTGCATTTCTTAGGCACAAGCTCTGAGCGCCCAGGGCTGTGGGCTTAGGACCTTTCTGAGATGAAGGTGCCATCTTTGAATTTTTTCCACTGTGCATTTTTCCAGTTCCTTTTTGAACCACACTGTACATCCACAAACACTTCCACAGTAGAACTATGTGTTCTGGAAGTAACTTTGTTCATGCTAATTTTACATGGTTCTCTGTTCATGTTTTGAAACCGTGTGTACAATCGTTTCCTTTCATGCTCTGCACGTTACTCAACCTTTTGGTCTGTGGACTGAAGATTTGTGTACTGTTGTGTCTGAAGTTTTCTATTGTAAGAGAAGAAGTAACATCTCACATAAGGCACACTATTTACACTTAATATTTTAAGAGAAAGGCAGTATTTTTTTTGGTAATTTTGGTGTCTTTAGGCCCGTGATGGGTGAAAAAATCCACTGGCAGAATAAAGCAGTTTAGCAGAAGTTTTTGATGTCAGATCTTAAACATGTCTTTGTCTGCTGTTTCTGGCTTTGTTAGATACCATACACTGCATGTTTTAGCCATTGGGAGCTGTTGTTTTTCCTGAGTTCTGAAACTACATAGCCCCGCATGCATAGCCGTTTACCCAGCTGCCTAACAGTGGGAACAGCTCTAGCAAAACTTCCGCATAGAATTGGGAAGACATCTGAACTTCTGCATGTCCAAATTTCAGAAATGTGGAAGGTTTGGGTGTTCTTTCTCAGAAATGAGAGGGGAGCGCTAGAATTTTCTAAAGAGAGAAAATTAAAAAGAAAAGAACTGCTGATATTTAAACTGCGGAGTCTTTAATCCAACTTCTTCATTATGTCCCACTTGCTGACTTTTTTTCAAGTGTACACCTATGTAGGCAATGAGTTTTCCTGAAGAACCCTCCCACCCAAAAGCAAACCCTAAACCCAGATGCTTGTTGTGGTTTTTTGTTTGTTTGTTTGTTTTGTACAGACTGGAGGTTGCTACAGTTCTGAGATTAACTCTTCTTCTTATAGGACTTGAAAAATTCTGTCCTGATAAGAAACACCCATCTCTTGCTCAATGGCTGTCCTGTGAACTTAGGTCAAGAGCCTAGCTTTTGTAATTGGAATGAGTCATAAAATAAAAACTCTTGGACAAGAAACCTAGAGCCTCAGAAATCTGCAGTGCTGTTGCTCCTGTTAAACAGGGTTGAGTGGGTAGATGAAAATTACACTGTGAGAGAAAATCATTAAATAGGAACCTTACCTTTGCTTTCCTTAAGTACGTGGCTGTGAGAGGGTGGAATTGAGGTTACTGTGAGCAATAGTGGACTACTTAAAGTCTGCTTATTTTAATTTTTTAAGTGACTATTCCCATACCTTTCAAATGCCTTTTATCTTACCGCAAAAATGGTTTGCTATGCTGCTTCAGTACACTGCTGTTAAAATGGCAGAGCTGTACCTCAGAAGCTGTTTTGGAAAGTGTTCTTCTGTTCAATGCTTGTAGCACCATTAAGAGGTTGGAACTGTCATTCTGAGCCATGGCAAATGAGATACATATCAAATGTCAGCCAAATCAGATTGTACGCAAATGCAGAGTGACAGCAGGGTAGAGTTTAGTAAACAATCATGACAAGTAATTTATAATTTATAGATCTGTGAAATCCCACTAAATTTCTTACTTTGGTTTCAGGTAATAGAGATGTTCCTTTATAATCATAGAATAGTTAGGGTTGGAAAGGACCTTAACATCATCTAGTTCCAACTCCCCTGCCAGGGGCAGGGACACCTCCCACTAAACCATGCCACCCAAGGCTATATCCAACCAGGCCTTGAACACCTCCAGGGATGGAGCATTCACAACTTCCCTGAGCAACACATTCCAGTGCCTCACCACCCTTACAGTAAAGAATTTCTTCCTTATATCCAATCTAAACTTCCCCTATTTAAGTTGGAATCTGTTACCCCTTGTCCTGTCACTACAGTCCCTAATGAAGAGTCCCTCCACAGCACCCCTATAGGTCCCCTTCAGATACTGGAAGGCTGCTGTGAGGTCTTCACACAGCCTTCTCTTCTCCAGGCTGAACAGCCCCAACTTTCTCAGCCTATCTTCATACGGGAGGTGCTCCAGTCCCCTGATCATCCTCATGGCCCTCCTCTGGACTTGTTCCAACAGTTCCATGTCCTTTTTATGTTGAGGACACCAGAACTGCACACAATACTCCAAGTGAGGTCTCATGAGAGCAGAGTATAGAGGGGCAGGATCACCTCCCTCGACCGGCTAGTCATGCTCCTTTTGATGCAGCCCAGGATACGGTTGGCTTTCTGGGCTGTGAGCGCACACTGAATCTGGCTCCTGTTCATTTTCTCATCGACCAACACCCCCAAGTCCTTTTCCACAAGGTTGCTCTGAATCTCTTCTCTGCCAAACCTGTAGCTGTGCCTGGGATTACTCCCACCCAGGTGTAGGACCTTGCACTTGGCATGGTTCAACTTCATAATATTCAAATCCATTCATAAGGAGTGGTTGGGTGAAACTAATTGTTGTGGTATATAGAGTAGTTAACTTATTTATTTGGCTCAAGATATCGGGGACTTCCTCTGTAAAAGAGCAATTGTTTTACATGTTATCATAGAGCACCCTGTATTATTTTTTATCAAGGATCTTGTAATACGAGAAGAATTCCCAGAAATTTGAAAAGGAGAAATGTAGTTCACTTATTCCCCTTTGAGCTATAGTTACTGAACTCCTTTTCAGTTTATAAACAGTTAATCGTGGCAAGTCCTTGTATTTTGCATTCTTCTCCCTCTTCCCTCCCCCTTTCTCTCCCCAATGGAAACATCAAGGGAAGAATTGAAGTAAAATTGAAGTAAAGCAATTGAGGATGACCACTTTTAACTTTTTCCGGAGTTCAGATTGTGAAAATGTCAGTTTGCACGACAAAATATGATTTTTTCCTTTCCCTTCCTTCATGCACTGAGAAAAAAAAAGTTAAGTAGAGAAAAGGAGGAATATCAGGGAGAGAATATTTTCTTTCTTTTCCAAAGCTTCAGAAGGAGGAGGAAATTTAGTACACAGGAAACATTTTGCAGGTTGTATTTTCACTTCAAATTCTTCATTAGGAATAGATTTGGTAATGGAAATTATTATTTATTTTTTTTTAATTAGTTTTCTGTTATTTGTTAGAGTTGTATTTATTACAATTTCTGAAAGTTTTAAATGAATATACTATGATGAAAAACCTTATTTAAGAGAGTCAGAGTTTGTCAATCAAGTCTTTATTTCAAATTTAAAACTATTAGTGTCTCTTTCCAGGATTGGTTTAGATGGAATGAAAATTGGGTGTAGCAAAAGCATATCAGGTTTCTAAAACCCGTTGGAAATCTGAGTGCTCAAGCCCTCTCTGAATTAGTTAAATCACTTCATTATGGATTTTGTATTTAAATTCACTATGTTCTGTCTTACTAACTCCATTTAACAGTACCTTTAAAAAAATTAATTTTTATATAAATATAGCAAAAAGAATATAAAATACAATATGAAGTCCTTTATCTCTGTCACCATTTTTGCAATGAAGAAAACCTGAACCAACCTGATTGGTCCAGGACTGCTTTCTGTAGAACTGAAGTCTCCCATAATAAGAATGTAGTGTCTCACAGCTGGGAATAGACTGGAGTGACTGCATATACTCCAAGTATGCACATTGCCTGTGTGGTCATGTTCCCTTCAACAGTAATTAACATCTGGCTGGGATCTGTCTCAGAGAGCCTGGTACAAGTTGGGTATGGTACATCTGAGGCCTGAGTACAGCCTCTCAGAGAGGGAAAGAAGAGCTTTGTTTCAGCAGCCAGAGAAAAGTATGCTGGCTCTTGCATTGATCCTGTAGGGGGGGGGGTGTTGGAATGCTGAGAGTTTGGGAACTTGTTGTAGGTTGTATAAACCATGTCCCTGTGGTCCAAAGCATTTCCTCTCTGTGAAGACTTATTGCCTTTGGCACAAGTATGCGCAAGCAGCCCAGGTCCAGCTCTGTGCCCTTCACATGCGTAGTACTCTGGGACACAGAGATAAGCAATAGCTCTGTATGAATCTGTCTGTCTCTGGGAGGTATGATGAGTTGTGGCTTAGGGTTGTACCTGCCAAATCCAGGTTGCTGATCCATCTGCCCTGCTGATCCTGGGATATATACCATCTGCCTTTTCCTATATCCACAGTATTTCAGCTCACATCATCTTGGGTAATGGCTTAATGATTGTGCTGGAGAGTATCGGCTATTATAGATACAAGGATATAGGTTATGCTTTTGTAGATCTGATAATTTTTATTGATAATAGCATTACTTTGTACCATGGAAATGAAACACTAGGGAAGTAGATGATGCTTTATGTCTTTCTTTTCTTTGGTGGTTGTTGTTTTTATTTTTGTTTTGTTTTGTGTTTTTTTTTTTTTTTTTTTTTTGGTGGTGGTGGTAGTTGGTTGGTTTTGGTTTTTTTTCCTTAACTTTACTAGCTGAGAGGCCAGAAATGCATGGAAATGATGAGCATATGAGAATATGTGATGCATGTATTCCAGACTTCAGATTTCAGCTGGAGCAAAATTGAATGTGAAAAGGAGAATTTGTTTTGCAGTATGAAGTCAAATGATCACTATGGTGTCAGGTACACGAGTGCTGTACGCTGCACAAAGTGTGGGATCATTTCAGTCTATGCTTCATGTACTCAAAGTGTTGCAGACAAGACTATAGGGATGAAGGGAAATCTTATTTGAAATCGCATGGATTCATCTGCTTTCCAGCTCTCATGTTATGTGGGCTGCGTTGTTTTTTCTTCCCTTTTTAGCTGCTGCCTCCCTCTCCCTCCCACTCTCTTCCTGTAATATTTCGTGCTTTTAAAAATTTAGTTATTCACTTAAGGCCTTAGGAGAAAAGAGAAAAAAAAAAAAGAAAGCCAAATACAGTTTGAAAAGCCAGAGGAGATGAGGTCGTGTTGTTGTGGTTTAAGCCCAGCCAGAACCACTCAGCTGGTCGCTCACTCCCCACCTTTCTTCCCTTTCCCCGGCTCCAGGAGGAATGGGGAGGAGAATCAAAAGAATGTAAATCCCGTGGATTGAGGTACCACTTCAGTAGCTAAAGTATAACACAAAACCACTACTGCTGCCACCAATAATAATAATGGGAAAAACAAGGGCAGAGAATATAAATCTAACAGGAGAAAAGAAAAAGAAACCAAACACAAGTGATGTACAATACAATTGCTCACCACCCACCGTCTGATACCCAGCCCAACCTGAGCAGTGATCTGGGCCTTCTGGGTAACTCCCCCAGTTTATATACTGGATGTGACGTGCTGTGGTATGGAATACCCCTTTGGCTAGTTTGGGTCAAGTATCCTGTATCCCTCCCAGCTTCTTGTGCCCCTCCTCACTGGCAGAGCATGAGAGACTGAAAAGTCCTTGATCGGAGTAAGCATTTCTTAGCAAGAACTGAAAGCATTGGTGTGTTATCAGTGCTGTTCTCAGACTGAAGTTGAAAACACAGCACTGCACCAGCTACTAAGAAGGAGAAAAATAACTGCTATGGCTGACCCCAGGATACATGTTTAATTCATTTTAAACAATAGACCAAAGAAGAAGAAGTCCCCTTATACTACATGGGAGTTATTCTGTGTCCCTGTGGATTCTACCTCGTTACACAAGTTACCATCGTTTTTGGTGGTTTGTTTGGTTTGGTTTGGTTTGGTTTGGTTTTATTTCTGTTGGGTTTTTTTGTTTGTTTGTTTTTTAATGGGAAAAAATGTTCTTTCTGTATGACAGTGGTATCTAGACATACAAAAAAGCAAGCATAAAGCTTTTTGTCAGGGCAGGCTGCTTTTAATACTAGCTGAAGTTTTGTTTGTTGCTCTCAAGAGAGATTTATAAATTACTACTTTTTTATATGGACAGGTGGTTTTAGGAAGATGACATTACATTTCAGTCAAAGAAAACAGGCATTTTTACACGGTGTTACCAGCAACTGTGCTGTGTTTTGCCAAAGCCTCAATGTACCCAGCGTCACAGCCCTCCCTATTAATGTTTAATAGGAAAAGCAGCAGGCTTCCCACGTTAGTGCTCCAGCATGGCAAAATAAGTTTGGAAACTGCACTATAGTTGCTAGCATTTTTTTTTCCAAATACCTGGCTAACCAGTTTTAATAAATCAGTACTGAGAAGGCACCTGATATTTGAATCAAACAAGCAGTGATAGGGTCACAAAGTATTATTTTATTATAGATGTTTATGTGAGGAACAATTGTGCTGTAACTTTAAATTCTGTTCCCTGTCCATGATCGTCCAAACCTAACAGTAATGATGAGAATGATGTAGTATGGGCAAAGCCATTGAAATAGGGAGAGCTGCTTTTCCAGGGTTTGTCTCCAGCAACTGCAGGCACATGCTGTCTGGAGTAGCCAATGAGCTGGTAAGTTAGCTACTCTTACTCAGGGCGGTAAAACTTGAGTCAGGCTATTCTATCAGTATAGTGTAGTAAAGACTTTTAATATAGAGCAGTCTTTCCACGTGTTGTGGTTTAAGCTGTAAATTACACAGCCTGTTCTCTCACTCACTCCCCTCTCTTTCTTTCCCCTGCTTCCGGATGGATGGCGAGGAGAATCAAAAGAATGCAACTCCCACAGGTTGAGATAAGAACAGTTTAGTAACTAAAGTATAGCACAAGACCACCACTGCTACCACCAATAATAATAATGACAAGGCAAATACAAGGAAAGAATACAGTCGCTCACCACCTAATACCAAGCCCAACCACGCAGTGCACCCCCACCCATCCCGGTCTCTGCTCTCCATTTTCACATCCTGGGCATGACGTGCTGTGGCATGGAATACCTCTTTGGTCAGTTTGGATCAGGTGTCCTGTCTCTGCTTCCTCCCAGTTTCCCCTTCTCCCTGGCAGAGCATGAGACTCAGAAAGTCCTTGGTCAGACCAAAACATTACTAAGCAGTAACCGAAACACTGGTGTTCTCAGCACTGTTCCCAGAATGAAAGTCAAAAACACAGCACTGCACCAGCTACCAAGAAGGAGAAAAATGACTGCTACTGCTGAACCCATGACGCCATGGGATGGGTTTTTCCTAAGATGGTCACTGAGGTATATCTCCAATGCCATTATTTCTGTTTGCTTGTTTTTCTGCTATCGCTGTTTTTAATGATGTGAGGAGGGGATTGTTGTGCAGTTTACAATACCGAATTTATTTTTTTGGTAGGGTGAGCCTGTTTTATTTACTTAAATTCTCTCCTCAGGTACTGCTGTTCTGCCTTTTTAAGTATAATATCTTCCAAATGTGTTGGGATTTTTTGTTCATGGTAGGTTTTTTTTTGTTGGGTTTTTTTTTTTTTCTTTTTTCTTTTCTCTTGTGTGGTCAGTGCATCATTTTCAATGAAATTGAATTGGTGGTACTGTATTCAACTTTTTGACAGCATGTGAAAGTGCAATAGGACTGCTGAACTGGGCAACTCTTAATGTTGTAACCCATTGATTTTATGTCCTGAAGTGAGACTAGATTTGTGCCTGAATCTTCCGAAGCTTGAATTATTCATGTTTCTAGGCTTGTTTAGGTGGCTTCATAGGTCACATATTGTCCTCTGGCAATAATAAAATGTAAGCAGGATCTCTCTAGGTAGAGCAAGTATGGGCACAGACTTAGCACCTCTGAAACCATCCCAAAACCTATCTGTGGTGTAAATTAAATGAATCTTGTGCAGAAATTCATGTCAGCAAAACGCTTGAAGGGTTCATGAAGTGAATGTGGTCTTCAGTGCTACATGAAAATTCAGAAATCTGTGGAATTGATGGTGCAATTGAATTTGCCAGAACTCAGCAAAACACACAGAGATGCAATGGGTATATCCAACAAAAGCATTCACTTAAAAAATACACCTGTGAGTCACCACTTCCAGCAAGTATAGGGGATCATATCTGGCAACAAATCTGGCCTCTTCAATTCTTAGCCCAGGTAGAGAGAGAAAAAAAGAAAGCAAGTTAATAAGCTGCATGATTGAATTTCTATACAATTTTTGATGCATTTTTGTGGACCACTATAAGGAAGTACTATATCTCAAATTATCTTGCAGAGAAGCAGATGTGTTGCTCTGGATCTAC
This sequence comes from Ara ararauna, assembly GCA_028858755.1. NCBI lineage: Eukaryota > Metazoa > Chordata > Aves > Psittaciformes > Psittacidae > Ara > Ara ararauna. The sequence continues at coordinate 42,096,518 of CM054381.1, forward strand.
GGCATGCATCAAATAGTAGTGTAAACTGCTAGCAATTGTTGCTAAAGGTATGGGTATTCTTGTACTTTGACTTGAGCTTAATAATTTTGGGTTTTGTCTAGTCTGTTAAATGGGAGCTGACACCTATACAAGGACTGTTATAGCAATAAAATTAAAGTTTCTACAAGCTTAGGAACTCCATACAATTTCTAAAATTTAGTGTCTTTTCAGATTGTAAAAAACCAAGGGCTGTCTTTACACCCCTGACTGTACTACAGCTGAAGGTGACAAATGTCATCAGCTTCTCTGCTAGAATTGGTAGCATTGACTCAGCCCGTTTCCATCATCCAATATATATTTAGCATGTGCCATGTGCGGATAATCAAACATGAGCTGGAAGACTGTCCCCACAAAGTATACCTTGGAGCTTGTAAAATGCAACTGGTGGTTTTTGCTAAATCAGAGATTCTGTGTGTTTTAATGATGGCTACAAATGCACAGGTATGTATATGTAGACTGCCATCTTATACCAGTCAAGAGATTCTCCAGATAAAGTAGGCTGGTTTTCAGGATCATTGCAAGGAAATCCTGAGGGAGGGGAACTGTACATTTTAAATGTCATTACTTTTTAGTGCTTCACCATTATTCTACAACACAACTAACTAATTATTCTCAAAGATACTGTTTATTTAAACAATTATTCTTTAGTTCCCTATGTTCAGAATATTCTCAATGGGACCAAATAAGTCTTTACTGTATTAATCAGTAAGTAGAAAGAAATCATTCCTAAGAACATAATTATTGGTACTGCAACTATCATGCGTCAGAATTTATTGTAAAGTCTACAGATACAGACAGATATGAATGTCTTCAAAAGGCATCATTGAAACCCACCATTTCAGCATGTGAAATTGAAATTTGTGATCTTAGTGTAGTGACTTCGAACTGAAGGCAGTGAAGTCACTGAGCAACTTGCATATCATCCATGAATTTATGATTCATAGCTCTCTAGCTCACAAAAGTCTAATTACATGGAAAAGCCTCAAATACGGTCTGTTTTTCTGATCAGCTGAAAAAGCAACTTGCTAATCAGGTCTCATCCAGAGAGAAATTCTTTTGGTTTCAGTCAGTTCTGCCCCGTACATGAGAGATGAAGATTTGGAGGGAGGGAAACTCCTGCTCAGGCCCTCTATATGAGCAGGAAAGACAGATGTTTTCTACTTTCATTACCTTAAGTGCTAATAATTTTCCTTTTCAGACTAGTAACTAGAGCAGTTTCTTCCTTCTCTATTTTAATAAACCGAGTAAATCATATGCGGCATAATCTTTAGTGGAAAGTTTCACAATTTATACCTGTACTTACAAGCCCAGTGAGCTCTGGGATGTCTGCTCTCTAAATAAAGCATGAGGGGAGCTATTCTTGTATGAAGTATAAAAAGTGGTCCAGACAAAATAACAGCTGTGTTTTGCTTTTGTAACACCTTGGCATGTATCACTTCACAGTGACAAAAATAAATCTCAGTTCTAATTTTGGACTCCTACCCAAAAGCTGAAGTTTTGTTCCCTTACATAGTTTGGTATGTCTCTCTTTATATACATTTTCCGTTAAGAAGCCAGATGCCTTGTGTATGAGACAAGCTCTAGAAGTACTTCTGCTCTATGGGCACTTCAGCACAGCACTAAAAGCCTGATGTGTCCTTATTTGCAGTTCATCTTCTATTTTCACTGTGGCATTGTGCTCTCCAGCACTTTGATTGTTGCTTTTTCCTTCTCAGCCACCATGGAAAGGGTAATTTTTTTAATTGGTGGCCTTTGAGGCTTAAACTTGGGAAAGGACCTTGCTTCCTCTGAAGAAAAGCATTTATGTTGAGCTTCCATAGTTGTTTGCTAAGAAGTACAGTTATTTCGTCCAGTTTGCTCATCAACCTTAATCTTCAAGACTGTATATAGTAACAGTACTTTCTGAACTGTTTTGATGGTGATAATCCATTGGTTGGGTGCTGAAACAGCTGAAATTTGCATGTCCTGCGGTATGAGTTTTCCCAGTTAAGGCAAAAAGCAATTTTTAAGGATGCATTGAGTTGTTCTTTGCTCTGTATAATAGTGTTAATAGGCAGACAAGGCTCTAGCTGCACCAAGCTTGATGTAGAAATTACTGTATGGTTTTATTACCTGTATTATTCAGCAAGCCAGACAAGATGGTACTAATACTCTCTTCTCGTCATAAATTCTGTAAGAAGCTTAGATACCACATGGTTACAGTGTTGGCGTATATATGCAGATGGATACAGATGAAATTAATTTTTAGATGTTTCTTGTAATTATTTCAGTGATAGATGTCTTAATTTGTCCATAACGTATTAGAGAAAATGTCCTGCTGTATTACTGCTACTTGTAAAATTTAATGGCTGCAGGGCCTGGGGTTGTGGTTCTGCTGTTGCCTTTTTGTTCTACAAGTGTACTTGTGGTTCCACTAAAATTATGACCCGAACTGCACACTGAAGCATGTAGTTAGCTCCTGGTAATCATAGTGCATAAGTGCTCGAGAAAGACTCTGGCTAAGAGGAAGAGCAGACTAGTGAAGTGGATGGAAACGTGGAACATAGGTCTGAAGCACCCCAGCTGGTAACAGGGGAAGAGTGAAGATGCTGACCTCAGTTTTGAGGCTGAGCAGTGTTACCTGAAAGACAGTTTCTGAATTTTGGGGTGGTACAAAACTCTTCTTTTACTCACAGAGTTGTTTGTGCTACTGTTCTACAGTAGGTTTTAACTTCCAGGGTGTCACAGTGGTTTGTAATGGGAGGAAAGGTGACATGACAAGTGTTACACTTTTTTTTTCCAGTTAAAGAAAATATGATATCTATCTTTATTAAAATTCCTGTGTTGTCAAAAAATGTCCCTGGAGATGCAAGAAATAAACTGGTATATGGTCAACTTATTTATACATTTTTATTTTGCTGTAGCTTTTGACAAAAGTGGAGATACCATCAGGGCAACACCACTGTACTTTGATGTACTTTGTTGGTGCCAATAGCGTTTAAAAAGTAGTACTATTTCAGCTAGGGTGTTTGAAGAGAACAGACCTGTATGTGTAGCCTATGGATTACTATCAGGTACTGCTGTGGTATCTGAGTGACTTTGGCCTGCTAGACTAAATGGATGAAGTTCAGAGAATGAATGAGAACACTGTCCTATTGCTTATTTTCCCTGTTAAGAGAGTAACAGGAAAGACAGCTATGAAAAGGAATCAGCCTTCTGTCAGCCTGTGACCCATGGTGGGCTTTTTGTCTTGTATACTTTGGCAGTCTGATGCTCATTCAGGCTATCTGATTGCTGCATGGTAAAGATGAATTAAGTATTTCCATTTTTTAAAGTGTGGGAAAGATCTGAATATTCTATGAAGGAGCTTTGTGTAATTATTAATGTCTCTTTAGCAACGAATGCATCAGTCACATTTATGGTCATAGAAGAGTAACTATATTTGAAGTAAATAATTTATTGTTATTTCAAATAATTTTTTTGAAGTCTAATATTTCAAATTATTAGTCTAGTTAAAATATACACTCATTGTCCAATTTAACATACCAATAATCATATTTAGTTTCCTGCAGCTGGTAGGGATCTCTAAACTGAGAGTGTTTTGGAGTTTGGAGGCTGAGTACTAGCACATACTAAAACGCCTTAGCTGGGGTATCTGCAAGTGCTCCTCAGTTATGCTGTTTCTCAGCAATGCCTTCTGAAATGGCGAGGCCTTGCTACAGTCAAAGCTTTTTGAGCTTCAAAGGCAGGTGAATATTCACTGCACAGTACATTCACTGCACAGTACAAATGAGTAAGGGAAAGGGGCTACCTTAGACATGAAAGAGGCTGCACAAGAAAACTGAGAGTGATGCAGGCCGATTCATGCAGTCTTGAGTTTTGCAAAGCCAGCAGGTGTGCTTTTAGGGAGGATGCAAGGCTGCTAGACCCCCTCCACTTTGGCCAGTGAGAAGGTCATGTGCCATTCCCAAGTACCATCTCTGCTGAAGACCAATGCCTTGAGACCAGGCTGGAGGGGCATTGGATTCATCCTCTCCATTAGCTTGTGGGCTGCTGCTGGGGAACAGACAGCAATTAGTGGGTAGGCTAAAGCCCCACTTGCCTTCCTCAAAAATGCATGCAAATATATTTTCCTTTTCTATTTTTTTCTTTTTTTTTTTTTTTTGTAGCTGCAAAAGCAGGTTCTTCTATTTCCCTCTTCCCCTTATTCGCCAGTCCCAAATGCTTCCTTCTCCTGGAGAAGGGACAGGAAACTTCAGGCCTTCAGGCTTTCCCTTTAATGTTAATGTGGTAACCTGGTTTTGTGTTAATAGGAGCCTCAAACTATGTGCTCTTGTACATGTTGTTTTAATACATTGACTTGAGTCACTTTAAGTGGTCTTGCTGTGAGCAGCTTCTCATGAAAAAAACATGTGAATTTGCAAGGAGTTTTTCCTTAGGGTGATGATAACCCCTGAGAAAGTCTTCAGTTGGTAAAAGAAGGAAACAGCCTGCGTAAACTCAACAGTCTAAATCATGTAGGCTGGCTCTATGAGAATTCAGGTGATGAGCAGCTGTCTGCTGTATGGAGCCTTGCTCTGTGATTGCTCAGTGCACCTTACTGGTGTTTCATGGCAAGTGCCTTTGGTTTGCTGCTGAAGCAAGCACTGATATATAGTTAATGTGACTTGGGATCTGTTTGCTCTCTATTCTTCCTTGCAGCCAGAAGGACTAGAAATCTGCCACTTTTAATGGAAAATTGAACACTGAAGCATCAAGTAGCTGGTGATTAGCAGAACAGTGTTAGGAAGTTATGTACTATTCAGTGTACAGTCTTTTTGTCAAAGCTTTCTCTTCGTCAGTAAAGTGCTATGTCCAAAGATGTACTTGCTTTGGAATTTCAAAAGGAAATACTTATTTCTGTGATAAAACAAGTGGTAAGCCTTAGAAAAAAAACCACTTGTCCGTCTTTCTTGCTGATACTTATCTTCCTAGGATGTATATTTATAGTCTTACTGTTCTAATAATCTTGAACAACTAGCTCTCAAGATAACTGAAGCGTGACTTTGGTTGGAATTTATCTTTCTTGCTGAAAGAGATTAAATAATATGAATAGAGGGTTAATAGAAGCATTGCCTTGAATTTTGGATGTTTTTCAGTTCATCTTTTAGAAGGCTCTTTTTAAATTTCTTTGTTCAAAATGCTTCTGCAGGAGGAAAAACATCACTTGGGATCTGTGTGTTATTCAGTGAATGTTGTGCTGATTGCCATAGGATACAATGGGTGTCAAAAGACCCAGGTGTAAGAATTGCTTTCTAGAAGCATAGCAGTACTCTGTTCACAAACTCCGGTCCATGTGCTATATAATACTTAGTAAGGCTGGTGGCAGCCAAAGTTTTATATGGCTTTTGGACTGGAGGCGAAGCCTGTGCTCATTTACAATCAAAAACTGTTTCTTTAACTGCTTTGGACAAGAGAATGTCCAGCAAATTGTAGGTTTTCTTGGAAAACACCATAATTTATAGCCTGCTCTGTTTTGTTATCTGTTGACCCCACTGGGGCTGGCTGTGCTCTCTGTTTGGTGCAGCTGCGCTGAAGGTGACCCAGAGTGTTGATTGAGAAAGGCTACTCCATTGTTTCTCTGATGTTTTGATGGGCACCAAACTTTGTCTGGGTTGTCCATGCCACTGTCTCCTGGAACTGCAGCTTGTACTCCTCCCTTTTAAACCATCTCTAAAGCTGTTAACAACCCGTCTGGTGGAGATCAGGTCAGGAATCTGATCAACTCCAGAGCCATGCTTCATTCATAGGTGGAAGGCCTAACAAGCTTAGTAGGGCTCTCTATACTTAATTATTTGTAACAAGTAAATAAAATTTAACCAAAGTTTGTATTTTTATGGGTTTTTTTTTGTGTTTTGTTTTGTTTTTGTTTTGTTGATTTTTTTTTTTCTTAGTTGCTGATGCTGAAACAGATACCAGAGTACTAATGGAGATGATATTGAATGTAAACCATCTTACAAAGACATACATTTGGAACCTTAAAATCTACCTCAATCAAATTCTGTTTTCATCATCTATTTGAAGGATTCTCTATTACTGCGGAATAAACTGCAAAGGGTATTCATAAATCTGCTGATAAATGCAGTAGTACTGTTGGAGACCTTGATCCATAGCACAGATTGGTGGTGCCTGATCTTTCTGGCTGGCTAACCGCTTAGTTTTTTTGTGTGCCAGAAGAGCACCATTCCTGCCTCCCCCTGAGGTGGGGTGGCAGCATGATGAAGAGCCCCCCAATGGATGCAATGCTGTGGAGGGGACCGCTGCTGCTGCTGTTTGGCTGCTGTCTGCTCCTTCATTGGTCACCTGAAGAAGACACACCAGGAGTGGCTGCTGGTGCAGCATCTTGAGCTCTGGGGTGAGGGTCTGACAGCAGCTCACCATCCCTGGTTGCAGGACCCTCATCACAAGTGCTGTTTCCACCACCAGAACAAATGGGTCTTACCAGAGCTCAGGGTTTACCTGGGCCTTTGGCCTTTTCAGGCTTACCCTGCCCCTCTCAATCCCCAGCAGACAAGCATTTACCTATTGCATTTTATTTGCCCAAACCACCACATTTTTCTCAAATCAAGATCTTGAGGATATAGCTCTTGTCACTTGCTATAATTATACTACAAACGCCTGACTTAAGGCCAGAATCTAGAGTTCTCGTTTGGTACAATGGCAGGCATATGCTGCAGCAAGGTCTCGCATCACAGCCCTACTTGTTTTAAAACAGAACACAAGAGCAGAGAAGATGATATAAACCAGTAATTCTGGTGTGGCCTGGATATGCCCCATACAGGCAGAAGGAAAGAGTTTCAGGCTTCTGCACTCTAAGTTGTGCTCTCATATTTCATGGTCATGTTTGTATAAGGGAAGCAATAGTTTAAAGGAAGGGAGATAGCCTGGCAAAGAAACAGTCAGTTGCTATGTGTCGTGGTTTAAGCTCAGTCAGCCCTGCAGCCTCTCTCTTACTCCCCCTTTCTTCCCCCCCCGCTGTCGGAGGGATAGGGAGGAGAATCAAAAGAATGTAGCTCCCACAGGTTGAGATAAGAACAGTCCAGTAACTAAGGTATAACACAAACCACTGCTGCTACCACCAATAATAATAATGATAAGGGTAATAACAAGGGAAGAGAATACAACTGCTCACCACCCACCGACCGATACCCAGCCGGGCCGAGCAGTGATCTAACCCTTCCAGGTAACTGCCCCCAGTTTATATACTGGGCATGATGTGCTGTGGTATGGAATACGTCTTTGGTCAGTTTGGGTCAGGTGTCCTGTCTCTGCTTCCTCCTGGCTTCCCCTCCTTTCTGGCAGAGCATGAGACTGAGAAAGTCCTTGGTCAAGAGTAAGCATTACTGAACAACAACTAAAAACATCAGTGTTATCAGCGCTGTTCCCAGGCAGAAAGTCAAAACCACAGCACTGCACCAGCTACTAAGAAGGAGAAAAAATGACTGCTACTGCTGAACCCAGGACACAATGTAGAGAAGATCTGGGATTTTTGTGTCATGATTTGACCAGAGTAAAGATGGAAGATCATAGAAGACCCGTATAATCAGAATAGTTAAGGCTGGAAAGGAACTTGGGAAGGGACACCACACACTAAACCATGTCACCCAAGGCTATGTCCAACCTGGCCTTGAACACCGCCAGGGACGCAGCATTCACAACTTCCTTGGGCAGCCCATTCCAGTGCCTAACCACCCTCACAGGAAATAACTTCTTCCTTATATCTAACCTGAACTTCCCCTGTTTATGTCTGAACCTGTTACCCCTTGTACTACAACTACAGTCCCTAATGACGAGTCCCTCCACAGCACCCCTATAGGTCCCCTTCAGATACTGGAAGGCTGCTATGAGCTCTCCACACAGCCTTCTCTTCTCCAGGCTGAACAACCCCAACTTTCCCAGCCTGTCTTCATACGGGAGGTGCTCCAGTCCCCTGATCATCCTCATGGCCCTCCTCTGGACTTGTTCCAACAGTTCCATGTCCTTTTTATGTTGAGGACACCAGAACTGCACACAATACTCCAAGTGAGGTCTCATGAGAGCAGAGTATAGAGGGGCAGGATCACCTCCCTCGACCGGCTAGTCATGCTCCTTTTGATGCAGCCCAGGATACGGTTGGCTTTCTGGGCTGTGAGCGCACACTGAATCTGGCTCCTGTTCATTTTCTCATCGACCAACACCCCCAAGTCCTTTTCCACAAGGTTGCTCTGAATCTCTTCTCTGCCAAACCTGTAGCTGTGCCTGGGATTACTCCCACCCAGGTGTAGGACCTTGCACTTGGCATGGTTCAACTTCATCAGGTTGGCATCAGCCCACCTCACAAGTGTGTCAAGGTCCCTCTGGATGGCATTCCTTCTCTCCAAGGTATCAACCGAACCACACAGTTTGGTGTCATCAGCAAACTTGCTGAGGGTGCATTCAATCCCACTGTCCCTGTCGCTGACAAGGATGTTGAACAAGACCGGTCCCAACACCGATCCCTGAGAGACACCACTCGTTACTGGTCTCCAGCTGGACACTGAGCCGTTGACCACAGCTCTTTGTGTGCGGCCATCCAGCCAGTTCTTTTTATCTACCGAGTGGTCCACCTATCAAACTGATGTCTCTCCAACTTAGAGACAAGGATGTCATGCAGGACACTGTTGAGCACTTTGCACAAGTCCAGGTAGATGGCATCAACTGCTCTACCCCTGTTCATCAGTTCCGTAGCCCCACCATAGAAGGCCACCAGATTGGTCAGGCAGGATTTCCCCTTAGTGAAGCCATGTTGGCTGTACCCAAGCTCCTTGTTTTTCATGTGCCTCAGCATGCCTTCCAGGAGAATCCGCTCCAAGATTTTGCCAGGCACAGAGGTGAGGCTGACTGGTCTGTAGTTCCCTGGGTCTTCCATATTCTTCTTCTTGAAAATGGGAGTTATATTTCCCTTTTTCCAGTCGTTGGGAACTTCACCTGACTGCCATGATTTTTCAAATATGATGGACAACTTGCTTTTCATGCAACAATCTCCTTGCTTGAGCTGTAGGGGTTAAAGCTGGGCTCTTCAAGTTGGGAAGGAAAGAAAAGGGATGTTAAGTAGTCAGTTTGCCAATCCTGGGTGTATTTGTGAAGTCTCACAAACTAGGGCTTGAAAAAAACCCAATCAAAGCCTTTTAGTGCTATACATCAAATTCTTATGTGCACAGTTGTGGATAGACTTTCCTGTTTTTTATAAAAAAAGTTTTCAAACTTAGATTTTATGAATACAGAGTAAAACAAACAAACAAACAAAAAAAACCCAGAAAACAGATGTAAATGCTTATAGTACAACTTTTTTTGCCAGAAGCAATTTTTAGTGCTTTGTCTTTCCTGTTTCGTTTTTGTTTGTTCTGTGTGTTCTCCCTTAAGCTTGCTCAGATCTTGCACCAGTTGATTGATCCTGTGCTGGCAAAGCCCTCATCATCACTGTGGTGGCTGAAGGGCTGGCACTGGTGGAGCTATTCCCTGGCTGTGTCAGAGAACTGCGTGCTGCGGGCACTACCTGCTCATCTGTGGTTGCAGGTATCAGACACTGGCTCTGTGCTTCCAAGTCAGGATATCTGTGCATGTAATATATCAGATTAACCCCATATGATCTCACTATCATATTTTTAAAGTTTGCAATAATTATATACAGCAGAAAGTGAGTGAAGATGTCTGCAACTAGACCTTTAGAAAATAGTCTGTGGTCATTTATCATCTTAGTCTCTAAACAAGAAACAGAAAAATTCTCAAGAGTCTTTTCAAAACTATTTTCAAACAAAATTTTCTTTCCTATGATGTCAGAGTGCTCTGAGTTCATACACTCGGAGTTGACTACAGAAGTAGTCAACGTGGAAACCAAACTTGTATGAAAATAGCAGCATGTGAACAGCAGCTGAGAAGCTTGATATTTTCTTAGGCAACTAAAGTGCTGTTAAGACTATTTATTTGGAACATTTAGCTATGGTAAAGATTAAATGTAAATCAAATGGATGTACAATGCCTTTTCAGTTTGTTACAAAACACAAATTTTTTCCCACCATTTGGCTTCTTTCAGCTATGGCCATTGTTACATTATTTTGCGCACAACAGTAATTTCAGTCTGTTGTCAGTAAAGAATGAATTCTGTTTGTCCGAAAGCAAAAGAATGAGATTTTTCTTTATGGAACATAAAGTTGAAATAGCATGTTTTCTAATTTTTTGCAAAGAAAAACTCTGGAAGACTATTTGTTCATTTCATATAATTATGAAATTGATCAGCAAGTATTTTTGGAAAACATACTCTGTATGCACAGCTATGCACATGCACAGCTGTTCTTAAATATGGAACAAGTGGGAGCTTACAAGCTGTGAGCTTACACTGTTCCAAAAATTACTTCAATGCTTCCAGTGCCTGAATCTCATCGATTCACTATTGGTTTGGGATTTCTTTTGTTTAGAAGCTGTGACTTGGGAAGCAATTACATGGTTCTTTTCTTCCATGCCTTCTCTGCTTTGGCCAGTGAATAATTCCCTACATTTGTTAATTAGCGATGTAGCTTTTCCTGACTTTTAGCTTAAACATTTCATTTGCATATGCAGATGGTGTTTTGAAAAAGGTAATATGCATACTGCTAGATTAAAGAACAAAATACTTAATAGGTTGTCAAGTGGTAATTTTTCAGATAATATACTAAAATCAGTGATTTTGTCTAGTCCTTAGGTATCAGTACAATAGGCTCCTAAACCGTTTTAACTAAAAGAACTGTATTTTGATAGTATTTATATTTATGTATTTTCTTCGTGTACTTTCTGTGATTTTATTTGCTTTTTGAAGAGGCAGAAAACAAATCTGCCGTGTATATCCATACTAATTATGCATTACTTAAAATGTAGGCTCAATAATTTAGTTCTTTCAAATGTCTTTTTAACTGTAATACTTTTCTGTAACTTAAAAAATTGTGTTTCCATTAAAAAAATGAATTTGTTATTTTCCAGTAAAAAATAAATGAAGTGCACATCCTGACTTGTAAGTAAGGAGGTAGGGAAGGGAAAGAAATGTCCAAAGCAGTAAAATCTGTTCCTTATTAAGACCATTATCTGCTTTAATGTAATCATGTTCAAGTCCAGACATCCCTTAATCACTGCAGTCTGGACAGATGATATCACAACAGCTCTTCCAAAAGTTCAGATAACACCGGTGTCAGTAGACTAACTCAGGGACAGGCTTAAATGTGCATCCAGAAAGCAATGAAACCAGGAAGAGATGAGAGAGCTGTGACCTGTGTCTCTGCTAACACAAGTAGTATACTTTGGGTAGTAATTTTTTGTTACTTGACTGTACATTTGTCATCAATAAAGGCAGAATAACCAGAATAAAAAGTATTTACTGCAAGGGCAAAAGCTGAAATAATTTTCTGGGGACTTAACATTTAGTGGTTTGAATTTTTAGTATTTCTAAGTAGCTACAATTAGAAGCAAACACTTCAAACCTTCCAGCAAAAGAAAGTTAATGTTCTTTTTTCTTTTTTTTCTCTCTCTCTTTTTTTTTTTTCATTTATTTTCTTTTCTTTATTTATTTTCCCCTCCAGCTTTCTTTAAATATTTGTTTATCGTGGTTTACTTGGGGACCCAAGCTTCTGGCCAGCCAGGTTGCTTTCTGGTCTGAAGTATGATCCCTGGCCCCAATAAACCAAGGAAAGCAGTGATGGTGGGAACTGAAAGGTGTGATGAGGGAGTCAAGATTTGCTGAGGCAGAATTAAGTTTTCTTTATGTCCCTGGTCATTACACAATCTTCTTGTAGAAGGCAAACAATCAAGAGCATTTGGGTACTGGTAAGTACCTTCCACCTTTGTACAGCTGCTTAAAGGAACTGAAGGAGTTCTGTTGACAATACTGAGGGATCAAGAGGCTGGTATTTAAGTGTTTATGTATTTTAAAATAAATGAAAGAGCTTACAAAGGACCAAAAAATGTTGAGTATTATAAATGGTGTTGTAACCAACAAATGGTTCATAACTTCAGCATTGCCCACCTAACTTGTACCCCCATATTATGCAACAAGTGAGGAAAATGAAAGAGCTTGCCCAGTGTATAAGTAAATGACTGCCTCCCAGGATATGCTGCAATGGTTGGGCTTAGGTGTTAAGTTGCTGGATTTTTTGAAGTCAGGAATTAGGCCAGTTGCACTCAAGAGACAAGTAGGCTTCTGCAAGTGGAAGAAATCTCATTTGTGTGCAACTCTGAGGTTAATGGCCTGCAAGGGGAATCCTTAAAGGACAGGACAGACCCCTGAGAGAGCTGCAGGTGTTCAGGAAAGGTTCTCATTAACACAGTCTCAAAATTAAATAGTTTAATTGGAGGAAGTAGAACTGAAATGATGCAGAGAGGGGTTAGAATGGGAGAGTCTCTCTTAGTGTGCAGAACAGCTAGACAGCTGTTGGCTTGTGACTCCTCCCTGCCAGGTCCCAAAGGGAAGCATGGGACTCCCATCTTTTCACTACTCATGTTGGACATGCTCTGAAAAGACAGATGAAGCCGTTATTCCCATTTCTCTTGGGGGATATCAGGAGCTTTCAAAATAATGGATATGAAATTAAAATTGTTAATACAGGCACCATCTTGTGTGTCCAGCTGTCTTAATACTAATCCTGCAAATTTCTATTCCTGTAGAGTAGGATCAGTACATAGGCATGCATTTCTAATCACAACAATGAGACTAGTCACATGCAAAAACCTGCGGGGTTACAATCGAAGCTCTGAATATGTTGCATCTGAAATGCTGGTGAGACTGCCTTCTGCAGTTACTTATGCTTGTTTTTTCCAAGGCTTGCCTAGCCATAGATCAGCTATTACTTCAGGTTTTCCCTTTCTTCTTACTGTCCCTTGTATTAGATCTCTTTCTGTACCAGCAGGATTGATCTAGAGCCTTTTGTGGCATAGAGGATATTTCCAGGAGGCTCGCTGGGATCCCTACTGCAGTTAGTTTGTGCTTCTGGAGCCTTCCAGAAGGTTAAGTTATTGAAGCAGAATTCTTAGAATAAAAGATTTTAGGTTTCTTGAAAGGAAGGATGAGTTTCATGTGTTCTGATAGACTCAAGGGAGTAGACAAATACTTTCCTCCTTTATGGCTGAAAAATATGAAAACTGCTATGCAATAGATATGCTTAATGTTTGTAGAAGACTTGCCTCTTGTCCTGGCATCAGTGGTGAAAAGAGAAAAAACTTTTTGACCTGAATCTTATTTTATTCTGTACTTTGATAGTAATTCTACTGGAATGATAATAATTCTCCCTTGCCACACTCTATGAAAGTGTGGCAAGAGAGAACAACTTGTCATTTCACTCTACTGAGTTTTTCTGCCTTGCTCTCTGATTTTTTTTCCCTTCCATTTCACTGATATGATTCCTGATAACACTGTTTCATTCTCTCATTTAAACTAAAGAAAGCATTGAACATAATCATGGTAGTAGCTGCAGGAGAAAGGCACTTTTAACTGCACACGTTGTGCTCTGATATTTGAATGATCTCTCAGTGCTGTTGCTGCCGTGCAGGTTTAATGCCCATCTTGCATGGTTCTTCTCAGATTTGCAACTTCGGTAGGACTGCAACTTTAGGGCTTGGTCCTTTGGATCCATTTTCTTTCCTGACATGATGTGTGCAGGAAAGAAACTGACTTCATGAAGTAGGAGTTGCACTGTGAATTTCAATAGCATATCTTCTGGCACTTTCTGACTGCAAAAGAATGATAAAAACGTTGCCCTAAGAAGTCTCCACCAATAACTCCTATGGGTGTCTTCTGGAAGAAGTTCAGGCTTTTCACCCTTTTTCCCTGGCAAAAGACAGTAGGCTTGACCAAGGTTAAAAGTACAGTACTGCTAGATCAGCAAGGGCAAAAAGATTAATGTAGGTTTTCCGTTATTACCATTTCCAACCACTGCTTAATCGGAAGAATGTAGGTAGTACACTGTATTTTACAAATTTACTGAAGTGCACAGGGGTGATGTTTAATTAATCCTTTGTGATCATAGGCACTGGCCTCCAGCACAAACAAAGCTGCAGCTGTTTGGTATGATGCAGGTTGTGTAATCTCCACAGCATAGACCATACTCACTGCCAGAGGGGAATGAAAGGGAGGAAACAAATCACTGCCAGAGCATGCTGCACCTTGCATGGACCTAGAGAGGAAAGCAGTTCATTTGCATACCTTTCATTTTAGTGCTTTGTAACATCCAAATTTGGAAGGTTGCATATAGGAAATTGAGATGTAGTCAGTGAAGCAAGCTATGTACTTTTTGCGATTTGGTTGTTATTTTGTATATTCTTCTGCTTCTGTAATTGCTGCTAAGTTATTTAGGAAACAGCCTACTTGTTAGGTGTATCCCAGAAAAGGATTAAATTGTGTTTAGCCCTCTCTCTAGATGGATCAGTGAGTATGTGGCTGGATAGCCTAGACTTCTAATGGATTTCAAGAGGTTAAGATTTGAGGAAATAGAAGAGATCAATGACATTTTGTGACAGAGGGGAAGCAGACTAGACAAAGGAATATAAAATACCAACCCAGTGCGAGTATTGAAAACTGGGGGTAACAAATAGAATTTGATAAGGATTTCATAAGAAAAGTAAATTAATAGGGTAAGCTGATCTAGCTATTATAATGATAACAATAGGAAGGCACTGATGTATTTGTATACAGCAATCTCTTTGTAAGGGATAATTTTTGTCTTTACTTAAAATAAATGTCTGTTACTATGTAAATACAAGGTGTACATGGCAAGTTGGAAAAGAAAATTATCTTGATCAAGTTCTCCATCTTCTGAATTTGAAAGAGCCTTGATATCACTTGTATACACCACTCAAATCTGGTAGGTAAGATGGAGGAAGGCTAGGGTTTGGATTCTTGGTTAGTGTGTGTGGCCAAGAACTGGGACTTTGGTGCTTTTTCTGTTGTTTTGTTTACTTCACTGTAAGATTGGTAACTTGTTTAGCCTCCCTGTGACTTTTTTAACTCACCTTTACTTGGTGAAAGGAAGATTCATGCTTTCAAACAAACAAACAAACAAATATTGTGAAATTTATGGGTGTGTATTTTAACTTCTAATGTTTTAATAGGAGATATATCTCGTTAAGATATATTTTCATTAAGAAAATGGATTTATCACCTATAAAGATTCTTAAAACCATAACACTTGAAATCTTAGGATATATGTCTCACGATGTTTCAGGATTGCCTACTTTCATCTTAAATCTCTAAGTAAGCAGTGATAAACTTCTGTGCATTAGTTATAATATAGTGCTCCAGAGTTCAGCATTCTCTTATTGCTTTGTCAGTGAGATTGTGTTTACTTCCAGCAAGTTACTCCTGCCTCTGTCTTCCCTCTGCAATATGGGTTGAAATATTTTTCTTCAGGGTAGTGCTCTCTTCAAACCTTCTGTCCTAGTGAGAGATGTTCAATTATTACAAAAATAGAAGATGGAAAGACTGATAGGTAATGCCATGTGTTAATGTTTTGGTTCCCATTTCCCATAGACAACCAGCCAATAATTATGCATGAGAAAGTAAGTATCGGAGACTTCTTTAAAGACCTATTCAGATATGCTTTGCTTGAAATTTCGTTCAGGTACATGTTGGTTGAAGTAACAGCAGCTGAATGGGGATTGACTGAGGACTCATGAATGTGAAAGTCTCTGGAAAGGGCTAGCAAGACGTAGACCATAGGATTCAAGAACTAGGTCTGAGGAGAGCAATAACTATTCAGATCAAAACCTGAAATGATCACAAAATAAGCTTTTCCATTCTCTTACTTTGTCCCTCTTCCCCAGGATTTTGGTTAAAGGGAGGGATCATCAAAGCCTGTGGCAATATATTTTTGAAAGTGGTAATTTGCTTTGGATGCTTTTTCAAGCAATGACCTTTCCCCATATATGTGCAAAGAAGATTGTCCTCCTCTCTTCTTTGCTTATTTCACAAGTGGGAGAACTGAACAAGCATGGAGATAGCCTCTCTTGAGGACAGTGTAACAGCAGAAATAAGGAAAAAGTTTTTCCCAAGCATCTGATCTTTTCCTAGAGAGTAATAGAAAATGAAATTTTGAAGGTAAGTTAAGAAAAAAGTAACAAGAAAAGCCTTTATTTCCCTGCTGATTTGTCTTTGACAGTCAAAAATTGTGGGGAAATAAACATATTAGGTGAGGGATGACCTTAGGAAACTCAGAAAGGATGCATGGAATGCAAGGAATAAATCGTGTATATGAGGTTTTTTGCTTGTGGTGAGTTTTTGGTTTTGTGGGGATTTGTTGTTGTTGTTGGGTTTTTTATTTTATTTTTGTTTGTTTGGTTTTTTTTTTTGTGTTGTTTTTTTCAAGTTTTCAAACAAACTGAAGTATTTGAAACTCTCTGTGATGAAGCACCGGGTAAACGCTTTTAAATGAGCAAGTCAATACCACATGCTGCTACAACTTAACAAGCAACTGAGAATATGCTAAGTCTGCATTTGTTTGTGCCTAAATACGAGACCTTATATTATTTTAGTAGCGCATCTTTTAAGTCTTACATACATTACACAGCACTCAGATCATGCCTTTTATTACTATAAAACATTAAAACATGACTTGTAACTATGCTTAAGCAGTAAATCTCCACATAAACCAAAACCCAATGCATCTTTAGTGTGGTTTCATCATTCCTTATTAGTACTGTAAACGGGGACTATAAATTTCCCTCTTCTACAATACATGTAATAAAATAATGGATTGTGAATGGCATATTATAAAGCTTGGCAGTAGGTACTGCAATTTATATTGAAATGCATCTCAGACATAAATAAATGATCTATAAATAGAAATCTGTCTGAATTCAGAATACATATAATCACTTATTTAGGTGTAACAGTTTGGATGATTAATTCATTAGATAATAATTTCTTTCTGCAGATACATGCATTTGTTGTATTCTGAAGGGAACTCCCCCAACCAACCTGAATAAACACTCTTAAACAGAGGAGAATTCTTACAAAAAACTAGAGGTGGTGTGTATATTCCTGGCAGGATTTTGGTAACCTCTAAACAGAATCCATAATTTCAAAAGCACCAAACTAGAGTAACTGCTGCAAGTTAAAACAGTATTCATGGGGAGCAGGACTGGGGGCCTGAGGCAGACGAACGTGACATGCTCACTTAAACCACCATATTCAGATTCCAGCCCCTCAGTGCATTTCTCTTTGTGGAAACAACTTAATTTTAGATTATAACTGATATAGCGCCACTTGCCTGAACTGCCAGTTAGCCATGACACTTCCTTATTACAGAAAGCAGGTGTTGTTCAGTGATGGAGCAAGAGGGAAGTATGAGACTAATGAAGAGGTTAAAAAAAGTAAAAGGTCTTCCAGAAAGAACAAGAAGAATCTGAGTAAAAGCAGTTTCACAAATCTTAGCGAGGGCTGATGATCAATAGGTTAATGTGTGCATTCAGTCATGATGCAAGAGCCAAAGGATCTCAAGGACAAGTTTGGATGAAAGTGGTTCATTTCCAACATGCAGAGGAATGAGGCAGGACTTGGAAAAAGGCCACTGAGTCCATTCCAGATTGTTCCCTTCAGAATGTTCAAGTGAAGACAGCTTAGGTATTTAGATGGGTTCAGAGCTGAGCACTTATTTCTTCCTCTTGTGAGAGAGGTTAGTAGACATGCCCCCAAGGCAAACCGTGCAGAGTATCTGCAGCACAGCTTAGACCTGAAAAAATGAAATAATATACCTGCCTGTCTGCCCTCACTCTGTTTCCCTGTCTATATCAGCTATGGTTTGGGGCTGCATCGTACTACCTTTTCCACAAAGGGTAGAAACTAGGGCTTTTTAAAATTGGTGTTGCTTTGGGCCAGCAATCAGAAAACAAATACAGAACAGGTCTGCATCAATTCCTTTAATTTTTGCATGTCCGCTCTCTTGCTGCTGCTGAAGATATGTAATTTAGCAGTAGCTCTTTCAGTAGCTTGGGGTATACAGTCTACTAAACAATAATTTTCATTTTCCTGTGTGTTTTGGTGATGTTTTCTCTGGGTGTGTGCACATGTGCTGTTCTGCATAATGCAGAACAGGGGGGACAGCTGGGTCACAGAAGGTTCCTAATGTTTAATGCTTCTGTGACATGTTTAGCGGTGGGCTGAACTTGCTCCTTGGGCAGACAAAATTGGGCAGACAAAATTTAGTAAAGAAAACATAGACTCAAAAAAGGAGCAAGGAGGCAGGGGAGACAGAAAGGCTGATTTTAGTTATGATTGGCTTTTTCTGCCCTGCAGAGTGAAGGGGAGGCTGCAGTATGCAGGGATACAGTGTTAGCTCTTGGGTGTCTGGAAGACTACTTTTGTGAAATCATTGTAAGGGGTTTTCTCCATTGCTTGACTTGTCTTCTTCAATGAAACTGGACAGAGATTAATGTGTTTCCACTGTAGATGGATTTGGGTATAATCACCCAGGTACTCCTTCTACCAGCAGCAGCAGCATAAAGGAGCATGAGGAAACTACTGGGTGATTTCCTGGAGGGGAAAAAACCCCAAACCAAGCCAGGAAAAACCCAAATCCAACAAAACCCAGGTGGTGCTGGGGGTTAATCCATGCAAACTTCTACCTATATCTCAGATTTGATTGAAATTGATTGAAATTGTAGTGGAGAAGGGGCAGAGATATGATGGAGTGATTGCAGAGTTTTATTTCCCTAAGAAAGATGTTTGAAAATGGTCATTAAGGTTAGGAATTGATAGTTGCTAGGTTTGGCTCTAAAATGGGTTATTCTCCAACAGAAATCACAAAGTAAATTACAGCCTGGTGCTGCTGTCGATCTGTGAAGTTGTACTAAGCAGAATTAAGGTGAGAGAAAGCAAGGACCAGGCTAGTACCAGTACGTACAGAAGGGTTTTATTTTATTTGTTTTTTATCCTGTTTATTTTTCACTCTTTCATTTTCTTGTACTTCTGGTGGAAAGTGGAGAATCACCTAGGAGAGGCCATGGAGTCTGGGGATGAAACTGAGCTATTGCCTCTGCGTGTAACAGGACATCACTGTTTCATAATATCCCTCCGTGATTCTGTCCGTGTATCAATGCAGCATGCTTGCTGAGTTGGCAAAGCCAAAAAGGCAATTTTGTTTCTGTCTCTACAGTGGGAGAGAAAGTTAGAGGAGGTGTAATTTATCTGGGCTGTGGCTCTAACTGTTATATAAACCTGCTATATAATTTTAGCCAGCAGTGCTGCTAAACACTTAATCTATGGATATTGACTCTTACTGCAAAGATGTTGAAAGAAGGTGTGAAGGATTTGAATACTTTTGTTTCCATCAGATTACAAGTACTTCTCAAGTGTCAGTAATAACTAGAAAAGTGCTCTCAAAAGGGAGAAAGTTAGTCTTCTTGAATTTTCACTTTACTGTATTATAGAGTTCTTTTTCCTTATTACAATTAGTTCACCTTGAATAAATTGAAGATTGAAGGTCTCGAGCATAGAGATTCATTTTAAGGCTTTGATCATGTGAGTCACCTGATGTCTGAGGCATTCCCAGTAAAAGTTACGTCCATTTACATTACTAGATAGAAACCTCTGGATTTCTACACAAAAGGTAGAACCTATATGGCAGCTTGTACTCTAAATTCTTGTGGTACCACTGCGGTAACACCTCTTTTTCAGACCTTCATTATCAGGAGTATCATGAGATGTCATTCAGTACGCAGCACTGCCTAGGGTGCATCAGTACCCCCATAATCAGATGGAAGACCACAGCCCAGACCATGAGTAGTTTGATGTAAGTCTATTAATGTTTCATATGTTTCTTAAAAGGACTCGGGGAAAACTCAGTCTCTACTTATAGAAAGACTTGAGGTGGTTTG
This sequence comes from Ara ararauna, assembly GCA_028858755.1. Classification (NCBI taxonomy): domain Eukaryota; kingdom Metazoa; phylum Chordata; class Aves; order Psittaciformes; family Psittacidae; genus Ara; species Ara ararauna. Next base: position 42,116,420 of record CM054381.1, read on the forward strand.
ACTTGGTCCAAAGCTGTCATACTGCCTCCCTCTGAGAGGGCAAGGGTAAAACTAGCTGTGTGGTTTTGGTGTAAAGTTAGATCTCGGTAGCACCTTGAGAGAGTTTCTGGAACATTTGCTTCACTGGAGAAATCTGTGATAGAGCAGATGCTATTTAACTGGTGAAGGTATACTTGAAGAGGAATGGTTGTCATACTTTCTGTTTGCTTCTTTTCTCAGATACTCTTTTGTGTTCTCCCTGATTGTTAGTCTGTAGGGCTAATGCTTAGAGTTATTTATTAAATAGTCTTACTGGCTGTAAGGTAACTGAATTGGTTGGTTTCCCTTTTCTTTAGGGGAAAGGAGTGCAACCAAGTGGGTGCTCCTTGTAGCACCGTTCCACAGCTCAAGAGGCATGCAACCACCAGAACTGAATTAACTTGAAACAACTCATCTTAAGGCCAAAACAAAAACTTGCTAAAGCAAAACAAAAAGCAAGTAGATTTCCTTTCTTTAATGCTGCATTTCCTCTGCTTGGAGTTGGTTCATTAAACTGAAAATTGTTCAAAACAAGCTTCTCTGTAAAGAACACTTTGAGCAAAATTAATTAGTTTTGCAAGGTTAGTAATGCTTGGACTGAAATTGAAATTATTGTTTGCAATAAAGCCATGCCACTTTTCATCACAATTGTCAGTAATTGTAGGAAATAAGAATGGGATGGAAGAATTTGTAAAGTCTAATTTATTCATACAGTGACCCTTAAAAATTATTGATTTTCCTCATGAAAAGTAAGATTTAAGGTTGCATCTGAACATTACCTAACCAGTGCTGGTGTTTGTATCTAGTTTGAGGATTTTTCCAAGCCATCTTTTCATATTGTTGATGGCTAAATGATGCCTAAGGGTATTTGTAAGGTGTTGAAAAAGAATTACTTATTCTGAACATGTTCATGTTTGCTGTTCCTTTTTTTCAATCACTCATGGTCATTTTAAGTTGTGGTACAGGTTGGAGAAGAGCTTTGTTTTGTGTTAACAATGTTTATGTGTGGTGATCCACTGAAAAATTAGCATGGGCTTGTAAAGCTTTACCTTTTTTTAATTCTGCGCTGTTTCTTTGATACTTTGGCTGATTTTGAAAGTTTTAAGTGGCTAAGGCAAAACATAACTGAAAAGTCAGATGAGTAAATCTTGTTAACAATATATTTGTTGTTGTTTCTACAATGAACATCCTCAGAAAACTGTGACTGCCACAAAGGTGCTCATCACTGAAACTGGGTTAAAGGTGAGCTCATGGAGACAACATCCCCCTGCTAGGTATTTAAAGCAGCTCAGGAGTTTCCAACTGATGCAGTGAGAATTTTGGCTGGAAATTCCAAATATATTCATCTAATCATCAGCAGTGCTCCCTTCTGGTAGCTTCCCTCAGTATTTTTTCAAATGAAGAATGAGGGTATATCATATGTACAGTAACATCACTTTAATCTCACCCCACGAGAATGTTGTCATACTTCTAAGACTGACTACAGTTTGGCCTTATCCTGATATTCTGCTTCCCTCTGAGAATAACTGAAATCTTGCTGTTGCAGTTTCAACAGAAACAGCATGGTTTGTTTTCTGTGGGGAGAGCTTATTTTTGTTTTTCCCAAATACAACTTTGAGAGATTTCTTGTCTTCAGCAGTTCTTTTGTCTCTCACAGCATCCTTACTGTGTCTTTTTGGTTTGCTGTCCCCCCCCCACTTCCCCCCCCCCCCCCCCCCCCCCATATATGTATTTTGATGCTTAATACACTTTTCTTCCATGGCATTCTGCCAAAAACATAAATACGGAAATAATAGGGACAATAAGTATCAGAAATATTAATCGTTTTGGACATTTTAATTCCTGCTGGAGTCCCTAATTTCCTTCCCTCCTCCTTCTTCCCCCCACTAATCTCTTCTGTATTGATTGATACATGCATTCATTATGTTGCAGTGAGGATTTACCCTTCTTTTTTCCTCTCATGTAGAGAACATTTCTGCTGCAATATTTTATTTTTATGCCACTGATAAGATCATTATCTTTCTCTCAGTAACTAATGTATTGTTAATATATTTAACTTTCTTTCATGATACCAAATCCATGGAATTAATAGACACCACTTCCCCAGACCCATTTTATTATTATACCTTTGAAATGATTCAGCAAAACCTATTGCAAGTATCAAATTCCTTAACTTAAAAATCATGTTCTGTATGTATCTTTTCATTAGGAATTGTAGTGATAGGACAAGGGGTAATGACTTCAAACTTAAACAGGAGATGTTCAGGTTAGATATAAAGAAGAAGTTCTTTACTGTGAGCGTAGTGAGACACTGCAACAGGTTGCCCAAAGGAGTGATAAATGCTGCATCCCTAGCAGTGTTCAAGGCCAGGTTGGACAGAATCTTGGGTGACATGATTTAGTGTGTGGTGTTCCTGCCCATGGCAGGGGGTTGGAACTAGATGATCTTAAGGTCCTTTCCAACCCTAACTGTTCTATGATTCTACTTAGGTTTAGATGTAACATCAGTCTGACAGGATCTTTCATTTTGTGGGCTACTTGATGAGACAAAAGACAGCCTGAGCCATATCTGCACAGCATGCACTTTGTGGGGAAAGTGTTGTCCCCGTTTCCCTTCCACAGCGGTGGAAGCATTAGTGTCCAGAATTCTCTGCGTACTTTATAATTGCACAGTAACTAATGCGGCTACAAGTGATGTGATAACAATCAATATGGAAATATTCAAAGGGGTTTTGCTGCTGATTGCTGTTCCCTTCTCCGCTGGTTTGCTAGAACTGCAAGCGTAAAATTCAACACTTGTTTTTGCATGATAGGAGACCTGTCACAGGATTTTATTTTCTACATTTAAAGCAAATATGTCAAGCCTGCCACCTGAGGTTAGGATGTGACTAATCAAAATAGTTTGTTTTGGGTTAGAGGCCTGGCTTTGGAGGAGCAAGCAGAACTGTTGATTTGGGAAGGGGCATACTTTGGAATGAGCTGAGTAATTTCTGATTTATAGATTTTGAAATGTCCATTTTTTCATTTAAAGGAAAACAAACAAAGTAATAGGATGCAACAGTTTTGCTCTTTTTGTTTTTGCTGGAAGAAGTATTTGCTACTTCTGAGATTAATTTTGAATATTGTTTTTGCTGAAATGGAATGTAATTCAGTGGTTGTGAGGGTACGACTCTGCTCCATCCCTCTCAAGTTACTTCTAATTTTCTCTAAACATTTTACAACTGTATTCTCACCCGATCTGTCCAGTTGCTGTAGTGCCAGTCCCTTGCCTCATGGTGTTTCATAAGGCAATACTGGTTTCAACCTGCTCCCAGTTCACACTACGGAACGTGTCAGCTCTACTTCTCCCTTGTCACAGCAGGCACCCTTCTTGTCTCCATATTGATTTACCCATTTAATTAGTTTGGAGTTCAGAGATATGACAGGAAATGGGAGTTCAAGGGGGAGATACTATGTGAGCACTCCTCTGTTCTTGTCCCGCTTGCTTTTTGTTGTTTAGCAATTGTAAATGATACTGACTTAAGGCACTCGGCACAGGATTTGGAAAGAGGGTATGTCCACTTGGCAAACACTAGTTCTTGGAAATCTTGCTGCAGTGTAATACAAACAGACTTTTAAAATGGATTTTTGCACTGGGAGTATTACATGTATAATTCACACTTCTAATAAATTGTAATTAATGTGTAACATAAAGCATGCGTTCCAAATAGCAAACAAGGATAATAGCAAAAGAAAAATTATCCCAACTAACTAGCCAAGATCTGTGTTTGAGAGAGGCGTGGTAAAAAGATTAACAAACAGCTGTAGAGCAATTTTGCTTTCACAGTGGGAACTGAGCAGCATTACTTGGATACTGGTGAGACTCCAGGTGTTCCTATTGGGAAAAGATGTGTACATAAACTAGCAGAAAATTTCCTAGCTATCAATAGGTGATGCTGAATTTCTGGCCTGACTTGCACCACTGCCAATTACTGTAGCCAGGGTATATAATTCGTTCAGCATTCATTGCTCACAAGTTGTATTTAGGCCCCTCAAAGTGATAATGAGACTGAGTGGCATATCAAAATGTATTCAAGAGCATGGAAAAGGGGTGGTGGTGGTGATACAGAAGTGTAAATCATGAATGAAGTAAATACAGGAGACTGACAGTTCCACTGCATCCAAAAGAGCACATATGTGTGATCTACCAATGCACTGCTGAGTATGACTAGCTTTGAGATTCTGTTGGAGAGTTTGTCTAGAAAATCAAGTATGTCTGTGTTATATTTAACCTTGACAGGTATTGTTTTAATCATGTGCTAACTTATTATATACTGCTTGTCAGATATCATCTTAGAAGCTCAGCAAAGCTGAGCTTCTCAGGAAGATAATTTCTCAGGAAGGAAATTGGAAAGTACAGAGAAACATCTGAGCTCTAGCGGGTGTCACTAGCTCTTTGTTCTAGGCATTCTTCTCACAAAAGCTCCTCTGCATTGTGTTTTCATTATGCTTCCCATGCAGAGAGGTTTCTGTGTAGCAGCACACACAGGACTAGTAAATATTTTTTCTTACAATACTGAGCAAATGTGCCAGGTACTGTCAAATCACAATGAACTGACTAGCTTGTTTTTTCACTCTGTTTTGGCATAAAGAGGACTCCATTACTGTAGTGTTCGTTGCATAGATTGTTGTTGCTGCTGAAGTACTGTGGAAAATGACTATTTGCACTGTTGTCTGTCAAATAGCAGGTAGGAAAAAGAAAATACAGACCAATGATACTATGCTATTCAGCATTCCTCTGTACTCTTGTTTACCAGTAATCTCTGAAGAGACAGAGGTAGGGATGTGTGAGTTGATGGCGGTTTAAGTCAAGAACCAGGTATTTAATAAGGCTTTAATTACCATAGTTAGTTATTTAAACATTTCTGGGAAGCAATATTATAATTAATTACAGTTATTAATTGTAGGTTTCAGTGCTTGTCTTTGAAAGCTCTGTGCTGCTCAGGTCTCCAGACCTTTTCTATCAGCCTGTGAATCAGGTTTTGGAGATGATAGACTCTCTTGAGGAAAGCACCATCTCTGTACTGCCCTTGAAGATAACTTTCTGCCACGTCTTGCAGTCCCCAGGGTGGTATGTGCAACTTGGGAGAAGAGAGTGAGCAGGGCAGGAAGCTTACCCTTGAAGGAAAGTTAAATGCCCAGGGTAAGTCAGAAGTATTGACTTGACTTGTCAATACTTCTCAAGTATTCTGAAGACCTGATGTCTGTCACATTTAGATGACTGTTCCAGCACTAGGAAGCTCCTGGGAGGCTTCAATGAGAAGTATTACAATCAGCAAGCAAACTGTTTTTCACTCCCTTCTTACTGTGCACAAGACTTCTTGACATTCCCTTTGGAGCACAGCTGTAATGTAACTGTAAGCTGTAATGTAGAGTATTAAATGTGCCAGAATTTCTGTTTAAAATATCTTGGTTTCTGTATTTCACCATTTAGATCTATTACATTGTTGATAAATCTTTACAGAATCCATGTGTGGGTTGTGAGGATAGTCTGCATCCTACTATATATTTGAAAGTGTTTGTTAGCTTACAATCAAGTACTTATTTCTGTGCAGTAAAATCAACTCTTTGAAACTTCATCATAACCCTGGTAGCATTTCTTGAAATAAGAAAGTTTTCAAGATCTGTGTTCGGAACTGGTTTTTGTCTTTTGTAACTTCTTTATAATCCTTCTAAAAAAGGATTGCATTACTTTGACAGAAGTATGGTTATTACTTCATCTGATCCCTACAGCTTTTGATAAAGAATTTCTTTTATGAATAATTTTTTCTGGACAAGAAGTTCAAGTTTTCAGTCAGGCATGCTGTATAGGTCCTGCAGTTCTTGTTTCCCAAGGTTTTAAACTTCTTTAAACATAGTGTCAATATGTCTTCTTGCACAATCAATATTTTTAAGACCAGTCAAAGCTATAAATATGAATATATGGGTGAGTTTGAGCAGGAGATCAGCGTATGTCTGTGTCTGTGGAGCTGGAATCTGTGGCTCAGATTGAGGATTTCTTCCATCTCTCTGAAGGACACTGCACATAAATAGCACACTCAAATAAAACCAGCAGGAGTGTGCCAGCTCTTACATGGAGATGGTTTTAATGCACACATCTGTACCCCCATACAGCAGCTTTCTATGTAGACACTGGCACAGGAGCCACCTGCATGGAAAAATGCCTATGAATAGCTGTGTAGGAAGAAGTGACGCATTCCTCACCTAAAAGCTTGTTGTGAGGCACGTGTTTCAACCAGACACTTCTGCAGAGATGTGCAAAGAATGAAGGAGGTAACTTCTCTAAAGCAGTCTTGTGCTCCAGGCAAGGTTTTTGTGCTTGAGAGTCCTGTTTCTACTGAGGAGGCAGAAGTTCATCTTGTGTTTTGTATCTGTAACACAGGAAGGGGTTTGAGACAATGTCTCCCTTTAAGCCACATCGCTAGCACTGTATCTGAGGAAAGTATCCCTACTGTGGGACTGAAAGGTACCCCAGAGTCTTCTGGAAGTTCAGGAGCCTTGCTGTTGCAAGGGCAGCCTCCACTGGGAAGGCTTAGTTGCCCTCATGTTGGGCACGAATGCAGTAATACCTTATGGAAGCCTGATGCTGTTGTTCTGTTGTGGTTTTGTAGTTGTTTTCTAAAAGCAAGTGACTGTTTTTGTCATGTCACAAACTTGGGATTTATTTATTTACTGTCAGAGGTCCACACTGCTGTGCTGTGATCCCCACAAATACATAGGCACCAGTGAAATTTCAAAAAAGACATTTCTGTTGTGTTTAATAAGAAATTGGTTTTGACGGACAGTTTTAAGAAGGTCACTTTCATTTAATTAGGAATTATATTCAGCCCTTCTTACCATTGTTTGGTAAAGATTATTCACATTTTTTGTGCAGTTTAAATCTGTTTTCTCTAGTCAGAAAACTTAAGTTGCGGCAAAAAGACAGAATCAATTATCTATCAAGCACTTGCATAATCCTAAAATATACCTCTCTGTAAGTATATAATGACAGTGTGCACTTTTAAATCAATTCTTCCAGCAGTAACAAAGCTGGGGATTTGAGAAGTCTCACGGGCCAATTTCAAGTGAGCAGAAAGAGACAATTTGTCACAGTCAAGTGATCTTAGGACCTGCTGTCTTTACTTTTTTTTTCTTTTTTAATACGAAGTATAAAACCTTAATGCTGTAATTTTATGGAGATGTTCCTAACTCAATTTATAGGGATTTGAATACAATAAGTAGCAGTATGTAATAGTTTTTGTGGAAAAAAAAAAAAAGTTCTTGGTGCCAACCCACTTAAATCAAAATAACCACCAGTTGTTAGAAGTTAGGGGGAAAGTTAGGGGGAAAGGCAGAGATAACTGCCTGAAAATACCTTCAGTTATTCTATACTTCTGAGCTCAAAATTCTAATGCTTTTTCTCCTCTGGAAAGTAGACTCTAGATTGCAACTGATTTACTTGTGTTAAGCACACAAGAAATTGGGTTGTGGAGGATGGTTTTATTTCACTATCACACCAGCTTTACTTTCTTGTTTTTACTCCCTTTGGTTTTTCTAGTCTAATAGCATCATTTGTGTGCTTTATACAGGGACACCAAGCATACTCTGAGTAGGTTTTTTTGACAGAATTAATGAACATGGTTATACAGCTCTTTGTGCCTCTTAGGCAGTGGAAACTCTCTGCAAGTGCTAAACCAGTGTAAGTGACGAAAGCAGTAAGTAAGTGGAAAACAAAGATTTTGAAGCAAATATTGTAGTATGAGTAACCTTTTATTTTTGCTGATACAGAGTGTGAAAGTGGGCAATTTGAATTCAGAACAAGCCTGTGCTCCCCTGTCAGATCCCTGCTCCTCCCTTCCCAAGGCTGTGATGTGGAGGCACACCTGCCCCACTCTTCCCTCCTGGCACCTGCAGAAATCCCTTGGCTCTACAACCTACACAAGCCTTTGTGACAGTCATATATTTCTGTAGCTCTTTTCAGTGGTCCTGGCATGAGTCACAGGATGTAAAACCCAAGTGGTGTTGAGGAAAAGAGGCTGTGTGGAACCCTCTATATGTCTGTTCATTTTCACAGATAAAGGGAAAGAGTGTTCTGGAGAAGTGATTTGACCTGAGTAGGAAAACACAGAGTTTCTACTTAGGTGTGATTTACTTTTCCTGCTGTTGATGTACTGAAGATAGTATTTTGTTCTAAACTTTTAACTCTAGTTATAGTAAGAAAAGTAACACCTCACATTCCTGTAGTTATTCAAGTCCATCTTACATTCTGGCAAGTGAGCCATGACACCCATATATTATAATCAATTAGGTTTCATTTTTCAGTGTTGAATTTCTAATAAATGACCTCTACAAGAACTGGATGATGGTCATAATATCCAATACTTTACAGTACTCTTTATTTTCTGTGTCTAATTAAATATTCAAATGTTGTCTTACTACATGTTTGTTTAATTGTAGTGGTTGGTGTAGGAAACACTGTTAGAACCTAGCTGTGTTGCTCTGCCTGTTGCTTATCACCTATCTTAGTAGGAATATATAGAGAAGTAAGCATGGGTGGGCAAATTTGTGGGTTTTTTTTTTTGAACGATTTAGCATTACTGTATAGTACTGTGCAAGATCTTTATTATCTTTAAGTAAGTGCATAGTAGCTTGAGTGAAGCTTCTGGATTTAATATTGTAGAAAAATGTCAACAATTATAGTGTAGTGTGGTCAGATGTCATTTGTTTGACATAATGGTACCAAACTGATGACTTGCGTATTACCTGCAGTTACAGCTGAAAGGACTCATAATGTCTTTTCACTATAATGAGAGAAAAAGTGAGTCTTACATCAGCCTGTTGACTTCCCTCAAAGAAATTAGGAGAGCAGAAAACCAGCACAAACTGATGAAGGACATTATAGTCTGTAGGAGAAAAAAAGTTTAATCTGACAGAAATACTTAACTGTCCTTAAATTGGGTAAAATTGAAGAAAGTAGTTTCATATGGATTTATTTACCGTTTGTTAAAAAACCACAAACCTTTCTCTCTAATCCCTATAACAGCACAGCAGTAATGTTGCAGTGAGTAGTCTGCTATTTACGGCTTTTTTGGTGGGTAAATTGTATGCATATTCTACTGCTTTTAAGTTGTCTCTGCTACTGCAGTTTATGAAGAAAATGAATCAGAAAGGGATAATTCATATCAATGATCAAATGGACTTATACTTGCAAAAATAACCTATTTGATAAAGGTTGTTTTTTTAAGTGATGCAATAATTTCAACCGAATGAGGGCTACAAAATGTGGATGCCAAACTCGTGTTAGTAATCCTTTACCATACTTCCCAGAACAATTGATGCTAGCTGCAAATTTAGATAGACTTTGAATTCTTGCCAAGCTGAGCCAAATCTGCATCTAGAAATTGAGACTCCATTTCTGTGTTAAAATATTGACTAAACATGGAAAAAATTTTTTTAATTAATTCATGACAAGCCTTTGGTTTAGTTCTTCTTATCTGTTTTCCAATTTTATTATTCTTAAAATACTTTTCTATCCTTTATATTACTATGTTGGTTTTAGATATAGAAAGATTTCTAGTCGTATATTGCACTTTCAAGAGGAAATTGGAATTTGAGCGGGAAAACAATCCAGATCATCTTAACGTGTTTATGAGAAACTGCTGTAATATCTCAATCCTATATACTGCTGGAGATGCTGAATGTTTGGGTTTTTTTTCCTGCTTTGCTCTGGGATGTCCCACAGAACAGTGTAACACTGTCCAAGAGCTGGAGTCAATTTAACTTCTTTTGAGTGCAGCATTATTGATAAAGATGTGACTTAACCTGTGCAGTTGGTTGTGCAGCTGTGTTCTCATGGTGACACTGATAATGCCCCTTGTTTATGAGAATATCATGTTGGGATAGCATTGAGGAGCAGGGGAACGGTGGTGTTCTGCATGCTGGTTACCACGAAACTGAGAGCTCCTCCCTGGAAAGAAATGACTGATTCGATGTTATTTGTAGTCACCTAAAAGCAGTGCGCAAATGCCTACAACTTCTTGGTCAAGACTTAGAAATATTCTGGAATAAACTTAAGCTAACTTACTTTATTTTATTTTATTTTATTTTAATTAGGGGGGGTAGAGTTAGGACATTAAAGGTGCAGAGTTTCGTCTAACATTTTATGTAATGAACAGTGGTTTATGTCAGGACCATCATGTGACTGGGACAAAACTAACTTACCTAAATATTCTTCAGTTGGTTCTCCCTGTGCAGGTGAGTAAAGCAGAATAATCAGGCCCTGTCTTTCCATGACTGTCTTTATCCATGATCCAGCATTGCATTTGGACAATTCCTGCTGAATATTGACAGAGCCTTGGGTGGCATGGTTTAGTGTGAGGTGTCCCTGCCCGTGGCAGGGGAGCTGGAACTAGATAATCTTAAGGTCCTTTCCAACCCTAACTATTCTATGATTCTGTGATTCTAATATTGCTCTGAAGTTAGAGAAGTTTGAGGAGCTGTGTGTGTGTTAGAGGAGCTAGAGGTAACCATATGGCTGAATACAATTCTTGCACACCACTGCCAGAGTTGTAGGATTGTGGACGGTCTTATGTTTAAAACAAAAATCTTTGCTTCAGGTATTGTAGAGCTGGCTGTGCCCCAAGGGTGAATAGCTCATTCTTTTGGAAGGCCAGGCAATGTTTATTCTGTGATTTTTCTCAGGAGTTACCTGGGAGTGTCCCTTCAATCTGGACCAGTGGTTTCAGAGGAGCTCTCTTACTAGATGCTGCCTGGGAATGTGCCCTTCAGACTGATATGGATGCTGCTGCTTGGAAAAGCTGCCAGATACTTTTAAATATTTACAGCAGAAATAATGAAACTCTTTGGAATGTCTCATATATTTTAAATATCATTAAATAATTTGAGTTGCAAAACTGGAAGAGGAAAACAGTGCTGTTTCCCCTCAGCTTCCCTGACATCTTTCAGCCTAATAACAGCGTCCTGCAGCACAGCCACCTGCGGCAGGAGGACCTCCACCAGGAGCACCGAGTGCAGCCCTGCCCATTGTGCACCCTCCTCTCCGGAGAGCAGTGCAGGCACTCTCTACACCCTGAGCTCTGCACTGCAGCCTCCCCTCTCATCGGCTCTGTCTGGGTGCCTACGCTGGGCACCGCCGGGGCAGCCAGAGCAGAGCTCCCACACCGGAGCCTGGTCATACGGCGGCTGCTCACCATCCCTCACCCCTGCCCGCACGACCTGCCCCGCCTCGCTCCCTGGGGCAGGTTTTTACCCAGTCAGGGCTGGCTCCGCTCGTCCTGGCGCCGCCCCCTGTGAGGCAGCCGCTCGCGTCGGCTGAGCTGCCGACCCCTGGGCAAGTCCTGTCCAGGGCTTGAGGCTCCCTCGGTGGCTGTTGCTCCTCTGAGTTGAGGCTCCTGGACTCTGAGCTTCCCCCGATCAGGTGTTGAAGGCGTCCTCTCTCGGGCTACTCACCTCAGCAACTGTAAAATTGCATCATTGCTGGATGAGGACTGCGTTAGAGACAATCTGTTATGCATCTGTTAGCGTGCATCTGTGCCAGACCAGTGCTGGGACTCTTTCAGTGTCTGTGTGATATAATAAGTTTGAAGTTTTTCAGGAGGACTTCTCTTTCTGTCCAGAGATTTGTCTTCAGATCACAAACTGATGTCTTCATGTTAAGTGAATTAATGCATGAAACTGCATTTAAAAAAGGTGTACAGGAGGGAGGAACAGGAGTCCTGCTCTGGAGATGCAGCTCTGCCACAGAAAACTGCTGTCCTTTGCTGAAGTTCGATGAAAATGCTAAAAGTTGAAAACTGTGGTCAGGACCATGAGTTAAAAAATGGCATAAGGCAAGGTGAATCTAAAGCCTTGTTTCACTCTCGATGGCACCTTCAACGATCTTGGAAAAAAACCTTGCCACACAAAATCTAAAAAATACTCAGCTCAATAAACTTATATGCTAATGAATGCAGTGGAACAATGCTGTAGGGTTCAGTCAGCAGGCCACATGTATGAATTTAAGACAGCATTGGATTATCCATTTATATGATTAAAAGCCACATGTCTCTTGGAACAGTCCTGAGTTCTTTAAAAAACACCCTTTGATTCTTGCTATGTGAAGTGCACTTTGGGTATATGCAGTTTTTTATGTATATTTTACCCTATTTCAAGAGCTGTTGGAGAGCATTTAATGGCTAAGCTATAGAGATTTCTCGAGGTGGTGGCATGAGTATTTCTAAATAGGATTTTCCAAACTTAGATTTATACAATGAAAATTGCACTGCAACCTGAAGATTTTTCCTGCACTGGCAGAACAAATCTTTGGATGCTCTGGAAATGTCTGTTTCATACAGAAACATAATGAAGTAAGTGTTCAGAAAGTATCTAGAGATATATAAAATTGTTAGTGTTCTACTCTGAAAGTTTTTAACATTTAAAAAACCCCCCAAAATACTGTGCACTGATCCCACAGCAGTTCTTTCCAGGACACGTAAGACTTAGCTCGCAGGAACTGATCTGAGATTTAGAATTAAATCAGAAGTGGAAAATATAATGTATGTGTGATTAACTCTTGCTTGCATGAGCCACTTCCTTCCTAAATTAAGTGTATTATATGGCCAGCTTGAGAGCTGGGTATGTAGTTGGAAGATGAGTTTGTAGGTTTAGATATGTAGTTTGAAGCAGAGTTCCTGTGAGGTGCTGGGTACCTCTGAAACTTGCTGAGATCAGAAATTACTACCTCAGGACAGTAAGTATTCCGAATCCTGGTGTACTTCAGCAGTTATTAACCTGTGTTGAAGAAGACATAATGCATGTGTGCGTAGGTATAAAACAAGTACTGAAAGCCGCATTACGTGTTTGGTCTGAGGCCAGAATGAAAGGAGGAGCACAGATTTTCTACAGTAAGAGTTTCCCATGAAGCACTTAACTCTTGGGCACATTGAAGTGCTTGAAATCATCTCTGGCTGCTCCATTTCTTGCATCGGTGAAAACAGATGATGCTGACTTAGTTCAGTGGTTGAATACCTGTTAATAAGCACTCAGCCTGACAAGTATGTCTATAATTATAAAGTGAAAAAAAAAGACACTGAATGGGAACTCTCAGCTTTAAAAGGCTGGTAATAATATTGCCTGGCATTACAATCAGGGACTGTATCTCTGCATATTGTGTTGATGTGTATTTATGAAAACAGTGTCTGTGATGTGTAGGCTGACAAGTGAGTTCTTGTCCAAGGGTCAAAAAACTTCTCACCAAAGAAAGTGCAGGGCCTGACACACTGTAGGAGATGATGTCCAAAATGAAACAGATTTTTCAGACCAGCAGCACTGATTTCAGTTAAGGTTGATATTATGTTTCTGTGGAGACAGCTATTAAATTGGTTGAATTTCCTGGTCAAAGTTAATCTGTTTCAGTTAAGAATTACATCAGGGACAAATATGGTCCATGTTTGGAAAGCTTAGGCTGTAAAATCAGAGATCTTCTTAGAACAAAGGTCTGTTGATGTATAACACCTAGTACAACTAGAGAAATTTGAGGTTTGTGTACTAGGTTTTTGATCTGTTGCAGAGAGAGGCTGGTGCCCCTGAGAAGTCCTCAGTGGTACCCTTGATGAATTGTTTTTTTTTCCCTCTTAATAGGGCTATTCCCCTTCTCTTCTTTGGGAAGGTGGCGCCACTGTGGATGTTTGTGCATCTCTTCCATGGTAAAGATGCTATGAAGCTACGCTATGGCGCTACAGTACTTAAGCTAGATTTACAATTCCTGCAATTCGCACTTCAGTGACTTGAATTTAATCTTAAAATTCAGCGGCTATTTAAAGAACAATTAAAATTTTCATAATACTCATTTGCTAAAACATTTAACAACATTTGCACAGGGTACAGTTTACAAACAGTTCCTTGAGGAATTGTTTTTAGGCTGACTATTTTTCAAGTCAGTTTCATGTTGCTGTCCTGGGTTCAGCAGTAGCAGTCATTTTTCTCCTTCTTAGTAGCTGGTGCAGTGCTGTGGTTTTGACTTTTGGCTTGGGAACAGCGCTGATAGCACTGATGTTTTTAGTTGTTGCTCTGTAATGTTTACTCTGACCAAGGACTTTCTGATGCTCTGCCAGGGAGGAGGGGAAGCCAGGAGGAAGCAGAGACAGGACACCTGATCCAAACTGACCAAAAAGCTATTCCATGCCACAGCACATCATGCCCAGGATGTAAAAACTGGGGGCAGGGATCCGGAAGGGTTAGATCACTGCTGGGTTGGGCTGGGTGTCGGTTGGCGGGTGGTGAGCGGTTGTATTCTCTTCCCTTGTTGATTCCCTTGTCGTTATTATTATTGGTGGTAGTAGTAGTGGTTTGTGTTATACCTTAGTTACTGAACTGTTCTTATCTCAACCTGTGGGACTTACATTCTTTTGATACTCCTCCCCACCCCCTGGGAGCAGGGGGGAAGAAAGTGGGGGGAGTGAGAAGGCAAACTGTGCGGCTGATTTACGGCTGGGCTTAAACCACGACAGTTAAACCAGGCACTTAAAGGGAATGGTTTCCTTATTTATTGTCCTTTATTTTTTTTTTTCTTTTTAATGATCTTGAGATGCTGCAATGCAACTTCACAAGGGAAAGTGGCTTGAATTGCTTAGACTTGCAAGTCTGAGATAATGCTGCACTAACTTGATAGCTTTTCCACCTTTTCTTTCACCTTTGTTGTTACCATTATCCCAGACAGATGGAATTCTGTTGTGACTGGGAGCAGCTGGCGAGTTTCTCTGTTGCATAATGTGACTGGGCAATGTGCTGCATCTGCTATCAGGGGTGGGAGTCATGCGTCTGCACATAAGGAACTTAGCAGAGCTGAGTCTGAAACTTGGTGTGTATTTAAATATATGCATGGAGAAACGTGCTGCGCTTGTCTGTCCTCTGACATCTGGGACTCTAGGACAGCAGACATTGGTTTAATCAACAAGGGATATGGGTGATATGGTTGGCTACTACCCACTATCAACCAGCAGTGGTTTAGTGATTCTGTCTTGACTGACTGTGGTTTGAGCCACTTTCTAACTATTCTCTATCCTGTGTGGATGTGTTTAGTGAGTCTTCAGTGAATCTGGTGGTGACGTTGTCATGGGTTCAGCAGTAGCAGTCATTTTTCTCCTTCTTAGTAGCTGGTGCAGCGCTGTGTTTTTGCTTTTGGGCCTGGGAACTGTGCTGATAACACCAGTGTTTTCAGTTACTGCTTGGTAGTGTTTTGGTCTGACCAAGGACTTTCTGAGTCTCATGCTCTGCCAGGGAGGAGGGGAAGCCGGGAGGAAGCAGAGACAGAACACCTGACCCAAACTGACCAAAGAGGTATTCCATACCACAGCACGTCATGCCCAGGATGTAAAAACAGAGGGCAGAGACTCGGAAGGGTGGGGGTGCACTGCATGGTCGGGCTGGGTATAGGTGGTGAGCGATTATATTCTTTCCTTGTATTTGCCTTGTCATTATTATTGGTTGTAGCAGTGGTGGTCTTGTATTATACTTTAGCTACTAAACTGTTTTTATCTCCACCTGTGGGAGTTGCATTCTTTCGATTCTCCTTCCCATTCCCCTGGGAGCGGGGGGAAGAAAGAGGGGGGAGTGAGTGAATGAACTGCGTGAGTTATAGAGGCTTAAACCATGACAGATGTGTGATGGAAAAGCTGTTCCTCTTTGTCCAAAACTAATCACGCACACAATAGAGATGTCCTTTTTGTTCACATGGAATGTTTTCGTGGCTAGTACTTCTCAAGTTATTCGCATCTTTTACAGTTGATATAGGCAAACACAATAGTTGTTTCTCTGAGGCAGACCTGATAGGGTTTTAATATTTATACTGAGACTTTGGTCTGTGAGTGGGAGTACTGAGAAGACTCAAGAAGCCAAAATAATCCCCTCCTAATAACAGCTCTGACTCATAGGAAGAGCCCTAAAAGGTCATCCTTGCTTTGCAGTTTCTGCATCTTCCTCTTGTTAGTAATCAAATCAGAATATCAATATTTGGTGCTCTCATGTTTCTACAGATAATCACATTTAACAGCTTTAATTTATCTTCTTGAGGAAGAATTGCATTGTATCTCAGTAATTTTTTTCTCCTGTTTGACTGAGACCAATCAGGCAGACAGAACTGTGCATTTGTTCTTTGCCTTCTTAATTTAACTTCTCTATTTTTATACTTCTCTCCAGTTTAAATTAATTTCTTTCTTGGCTACAGAGGACTGTGATGAGCTTTTAGTGAAAAATATGATAACAGAGTCAGCATTTAATCAAAACAACTGTGTATTGAACTTAATTTCTCTGAGTTTATTTATTTCATTATATTTCCCTGAGTTTATTTATTTCATTAGATACCTGGTATATGAGTTAAAGTGATGGGGCTTAATGGTAAAAGCAAATGCTCACACGGAGAATCTGCTGGTTCCCATAGCTCTTGTCTTGAGTTAATAGTATTCCATTAATTTAATTTGAGATCCTATGTGACAACATAATTATGATATAATAAGACTTAGCTAGGTGGCATAAAATTATATGCCAGTAAAACCTCAAAGACAAGGTTGCAAGTACAAGTAGACTTCAAAATTATGTTTCTAGAACTAAATGTTGCAGCTACAGAAAAAATAAAACTAATGTTTTAATTTTTGACACTACTTCTAGAGGCTGCAGAGCAGTTCACCAAAATGATTTTGCTAAAGCACTTTAAAAAAACATTGAAGTTAATTTAGAATTCATTTTTTGTTTATGCTGGGCTATATTAAAAATCAGTTTTGTGGATATGAAGCGGGAAGGTAAGAAAGCAGTAAACAGGTCTTCAAGCATCTGCTCCATTTTGTAAGGCAGCTTTAAATTTGCTGTTTCTGATAAAACAATGCTTTAATCCTTTTTATGGGATTGATACACAAAACTGAGTAGCGCAGGTGCCTTTAGATAATAACATACTTTATGTAGGCTTTGTTGTTTCTAGATCGTTCCTCAAAGTATTTTCTTAACTTACTTAGTCCTGTCAGTAACCATTTTTCATAGCTTCTTCTGTGTAGGACCACCCCCTAATTCCCTATATTAAGAGAACTTCTAATATGAAGATGAGGTTTTTATTCATCCCCATTATATAGGAAAGAAAAAAGTTTCCTTTAGGACTTAATGCCTATGAACGCATTTGGCAAGACAGCCAGTAAAACCATTAGGATATTTGATAAGTATTTCATTTATGTTCCAAGTAGTGTAGCAAGATGTGTCTGGTGACTAAAGCAGACCTGTAAGCCAGATTTATTTAACCTTGAAGAGGTCACTTAAACCATAGCCTCCCTTGTGAATGCACTGGGGCCAGCCTCGGTGTACATGGGCTTCACAGAGGTTCTGCGCAACCATTGCTGGCAGTGATGTGAGTCACTGGGGTTAATGACATATGAAGTCACTTAGGTATTCAAACATAAAGTCTGCCCAATACCTTCCTTTGTATCAATTTCCTTGCCTATTAAACCAGAGCCTGCTTTACTACCTATATCAAGGGGTTAATCAACCAGGCATTTTTATGGAGTGCCTGGAGATCCCAGAATGTATATTGTGGCATTGCAAGGCATTTGCTGTTGATGCTTCTAGAAAATAAAATCAATTTAAAAAAATATTTTTATAATTGCAACTTCAAGAGTTTTTAGATTAAAAGGAGTATTCGTGCCCATTTTCTGACATGGAGATGTGTGTTATTGGGTCTGCTACCTTCCTGCAGGAGACAATATATTCTTATTTTCATCCAGAATAATTCTGATAAGTTTTTCCTTGATTGTCTTGTATATATGTTTGTGGTTATATCTCTGTGTGTGTGCATACACGTTTATTTTATAGTTTATACCATCAACCAAGCTAACTCTGGAGCTAGGTGATTTCTGAGTTTTTTGTTTGTTACTGCTTTAAAATCTGTCCTAGTCAGTGTTATGTAGCAATAATGTATTTTGCTTTCCTTTGCTGTTTTACCTCTTTTTTTAAAATTTGACTCACTTTAAATTCTTCATAACTTCCTCCTCATTTGGATGCAGTATTTTCTTTAGTCTTTGCACTTTGCTACTTGCCATGTGAAACTACACTTACTGTTTCTGTTGCCGCCTTATTTGAATTGAAAGGTAAAGAAATGTAGCAGAGGTAACTAAAAGTACTTCGCTGATGGGAAAAGAGCAACTTTGACAATTGTTTTTTAATTAAAAGTTTTAAATTACTCTATATCATCAATTCTCGGCTGTGATACAGCCATTTGTCTTTACTATCCAGTCTGTTTTCACATGATCATGTACATGGCCTGGGAGAAAGCTATTGGAGCAGAAGTGGAATATGTGAAATTTTACTAACTAAAAGGAAGTAATTGTTTCTCCTTTTGAGTTATCTGTTTTTCATATTATTTTTTGGCCTTTATCTTGAGTCTGCACTTTACCAAGAAACTTTTATAAGATAATTATTTGTAGTTCATAATGTGTAATTGTGTAATATTTGATCAGTTAATAATATCTTTGAAATGGAGAAAGCTTGTCTCTGTAAATAGTTAAGAATTCAAGACAAGGAGGCACCTTCCTTTTTGTTGTGCACCAGACCAATGAATAATGCTTATGCCTTGCCTTGTAATTTCTCTTTCCTGATCCTGACCTGTCAGTAATTTTGTCTAGGAATGGAAAATGCTAGATGGTGGGGACCATTCACTACATCCATAGTTAGAAATGTCACCTTGAAAATGGCAAAGGCATTCGATAGTATGGGACCTGCATTACCTTGATTCTCTTATTCTTACTATGATTTAGTTCTACAAATAGTCTTTTCAGCAAGTTTAAAATATGCTGATTGCCTAGAGTCGACATAGAAAAGTGGAACAATTCAGTAACACACACACGCACACACACACACCCCCCCTTCTTGTGCCCCCACAAGCCCTCTAAAACAAACACTCCCCTCACAAATCACCTCCCTCAGCTGTCTAGGCAGTGCAAGACCTGATATGTTGAAAGAGAGAGGTTATAATTTCTCATCAACATCTGAGCTGATTTCTTCATCTGAGTTTGTTTCCACACTTTATGGCCAACTCTATGTCCAATTATTATTTGCTTTTGTTTTTATTAATATAACTTCCTAAATAACTGGGAAAGACTAGTAATACAGAGAAATGGTTTATTTTTGCTTGAAGTCTTTGTATTTTAATTGGAATTATGTTGCCTTTCCTAACTCAAATTGTGAATATTAGTTTAAGTATCTTGTATCTCTTTTCCTTATTTGGATACAAATTGCATTCTAACAAGGAGCCAGGTTTCCACACTCTGCGTTTTTAGATGAAAGTCGATTTTTAAAATGTAATGCCAGTCAAAGCGTAATTTTTTTTTTCCTCCCTCTCAAAATTACGTTCAATATGCTAAGGTTATGGGGTTTGCTCTCTGAGGGACTCCAAAACATTTTTACAGGTCATCTTTCAAAAGGAGCAAAGCAAGAAACAAACTTGGAGCTTCATTTACATGTAGATGTCAGGGCTGTGATATTTTTATTCCTTCTCAGGCTAAACTTAGACCAGTGTGATTTAGGGTGAATGAAGTTTAGGGCCAATGCTGGAAACACAGCTAACTTAATTCAGTCATCCTACTACTGAAGCATGAGGGCTTAGCACAGCTTTCAGAACTCAGGAGTAAGTATTGCCAAAGGAAGCTCTGAGTGTCTGGTGTGTTTCCTGGGTATGACCTGTACATCTTATTGCCAGCTAAGTTATTTTAATGCAGAAGAAAAGCTTGATCCTAATGGGTCAAAAAAAGATTTGTTTTGCCCAGTGTACCATCTGCAGCAGTGGCAGTATGCAAAATGATTAAAGCAAGTGGGCCACCTACTCAGCAAATCAGACTTTTTATGCTTCACCTGAATACCCAGTGAATACTGGTGGTGCCTAGCAGTTTTGTTGTTCGTTTTGTCCACTTACTCTACATCTGATCCTGCAATTGCTTCAGTTCCAGACCAATCTCTCCAACTTCTTCCACACTGAACATTTATACAAAGCTTCCCTGTGACAGCCCTGTTCTTTGAGTGCTCTTTGTGTCCTGGACATTGATTGCCTTTAATGAGACTTTGGTGCCTCTGCTTAAGAAGGATTAATGGGCTAGTTTTGTCAGGGATAGAGATTATTTTCTTCATTGTAGCAAGTATGGGCCTGTGTTGTGGGTTTGTGCTGGAAACTGTTGATAATGCAGAGATGTTTTTGTTATTGCTGAGCAGTGCTTACACAGACCCAAGGCCTTTTCTTCCTCTCGCACCACCTCACCAGTAAATAGGCTGGGGGTGTACGAGGACTTGGGAGAGACACAGTCGGGATAACTGATTCCAACTGACCAAAGGGATGTCCTATAAACGTGTGACGTAGTGGTCAGCAATAAAAGCTGGGGAAGAAGAAGGAAGAGTGATTGATGTTTGTCTTCTTCAGTAACTGTTACATGTGATGGAGCCCTGCTTTCCTGAAGATGGCTGAACATCTGCCTGCTGATGGGCAGTAGTGAATGTATTCCTGTTCTGCTTTGCTTGTGTGCACAGCTTTTGCTTTACCTATTAAACTGTCTTGATCTCAACCTATAAATTGTCTCACTTTTACTCTAATGATTCTTTTCCCCATCAGACCAGGGAGGGAGTGACCGGTGCTTATTTGCCAACTGGGGTTAACCCAAGACAGTCCTTTTGGTGCCCAATGTGGGGCTCAAAGGGTTTAGGATGACAGGTTTGATTGCTATGTGCTAGATCAAATTTATAGTCATTATTGATGTTTAGCTATTAATTGGCAGGCTCCTGTGCTTGCCATGGGGCCTATTAGTTTTGATTTCTTTGTGCCTGGATGAGTTTTGCCTGTCTTACTGTGGTTTTGCATTTATGTACCATTTAATGTTTTCTTCATTTCAACACAATTGCAGCTTTTTAAGTCTATCATCTTGCTTCTGATAACCCCTCACTGTGCTGTTCAGCTACTCCAGCTTCCTTCTGCTTGTTCTCCAGCTCCTCTCAATGGCCCTGTGACTCCAGCATGCTGCCCTTCAGCAGTCTTCACCACTGTTAGCATTCAAATCTCTAAAATGTCATTTTTAGCTGGTTCTTAATAAGTTTCCTAATTTTTTTCATTTGTTTGCATCTGCTGTCCTGAAGTTAAGTGTCACTAAAGGATTATCTTTTTAATCCATTTTTTATTACTCCTGCAGGAGATTGCCTCTAACTACTTTGTGGTCACTTCTGTAGAGATCACTTCTAGTTGTGTAATTCTGATTGACCTGTACCTACTTAGGACCAAGTAGGCTTTTGCTGCTTGCTTGTGAGCTTGCAGCAAGCTTCTTCTCACAGTTACTGGCAGCATCTGATTAAATGACCTCTCTGCTTCCTGTCTCAGTGTGATGCCTAGGCTGTGACAGTAACTGAAGGCTCCCTATTGCTAATTTGTTTATTACCCTTTCTTATCTATCCTGGCGTACTGTGATTAGTGTAGTCACCATGTTTAGCTGAGAGGTAATATAGACCCCATCCTGTATTGCTCTGTTTTAGGCAAGACATCTCAAATTGCATGAGTTCTGGGTTACTTGCAGAGATGACTAGTGTGTTACTTTGATTCAACCTTTATCTCTCCCTATCATAGAATACTTCAGTACAGGTAGCTCATTTTCTTGTCTTTTCTGGTTTTGGGCATTTGGAGGGGATTTTTGCTCCACTTCCTTCCCCCCACCCTCAATTTTTTTTTTTTTTAAATCCTGCTATTAAATTGTCTCTCTTACTGTCTTCCTTCCACGGGTTTTTCGTATGCATTGTATGTCAGTGCCTTCACTTAGTAGTAGGCATTGCAATTCCTCAGTCATGTATTGTTGGAGTTTAGGATAGGAGAAACTATTAAACTGGACATCCTGTTAAGCAACTGGAAGCGAGTGTGTTTGCTATTAATTGATTCCAGTGTGCATTGAAAAAATTTGTGCTGCTTCTGAATAGACTCAGAAGCTGGTCTACACCTTCCATAACTTCAAAGCACTCCACAGCACTGTGTTCAGTCTTTCTGATGCTTGGCCTCAATCTCCCCCTCTCCCCCAACTTTGCACACAGGCTTTCAAAAGTATGCAGAGATTATTTTTTTTATTTATTTTTTTTTCTTTTTGGACTCCTATAAATTTTCAGAATACTGCATTTGATTCTAATTGATCCATGGAAATTTAAAACCTTTGAGCAGACCCAAGGTATTTCAAGCATGGCTCTAAAATCTATAGACAATGTTGAAAATATTGGCAGTTGCCCGTTAATGACTAGCTGTCCGCAGTCAGTGCACCGCTTCTGGGAAGAAAGGCCAGACAAATAACGATACAACTGCTCTCTGCGTAGTTTCTTCCCATACCCTGCCCTCTTTTTTCCCTGAGAAGTATGTTTATTTGTAATGTCAAAAGGTGCAAAAGGTGTAGATTAATGGTGGTGGTAATTTAGTGAAATCTCAAGCACACACTTTCATATGTTGTATGTGCTACCTTTAAATTCCAGTAAAGGATGTGTATGAAGAAACCCTCTTATGCTAATCTGGTTTCTGCAGTGCTTCATTTCTTGGTACAAATATATTTTAAATTACAAAATGTAGCAGTATTTGGCATGAGTAAAATTCCAAAGACAGTATACATAGGTACCACTGGTTGTCTGCAGAAAGGTTTGTCAAATTGACTCCTTTCAGCACTTTCAATGCTACGATTTTAATTGGGTGTCTTCCAAATATATTCCCATTTTAAAGCTTAACTGTTTTCTTTCATTTCTTTATAACTGAATGGGAAGTAATTTTGTATCAAGAGACTTAGGTTATGGGCTGTAGTAATGGAACTGTCTTTTTTTCAATGTAGCAAAATACCATTAAGAATTAATTTATGGCCCAGTTACATTACTGAGTCATAAAGGAATGTAGGAACGTTACAATCCAGGTATCCTTTCCAACAAAGTTCTAAAGATAATTTTTAAAGTACAGACACTTTACTCCTTCATTGCACTGTAAGTCATATATATAAATATGATTTAAAGAACATGTTTTTACCGGAGATGCTGAGGTAGCAAAATGTACAATTGCAGGTAACACTCGACAGTGTGACATTCTGTGTATTGGATGTAATTTTGCATTTCATAAGCAGCAAATGGAACAAAGGATGATTACTTTAAAGTGAAGTAAGATCCCATCATCCATTAGTACAAATGTCAAATCCTGGGAGGTGGTTCTGCTTGACTAAAGATGAAAAAAAGGGAAAAGGAGCCCAAACAAATATATAAGAGCCACATCGTACATTGATGGACTATGATGAAAAGGTTTCATTTGAGAAGGAGGTTTCTGGCAGGTCTAGGGGATGTGGCAACATAAGCCCCAACAATAAAAACCCCACCCCAGACAACCTACCAACAAAATAACATAAAACACAAAAGAGCCCTTTCCACCCCCTGCTCTCAAACCACGCAACCACCCCAGAAAACACCTCAGAGTGGGGAGGATAAGGAATGCCTTGATGTCACAGTATATGTGACATCATTTCAGTGATGTAATGTGCTAACCTAACTCCACTAGCATGAAGTGACAGCATGGATAATTGAGGAAAGTGAAAACCATATCACCTTCCACCATTCAGCAATAAAGGATTCCAGTCACCTTATTCATATTGGCTGAGACCATGCTGTAGATGCTTTTATGTAGGATGTTATCTAAGGGACATGATCATAGTAGGTCAGACTAGGAGGGTGGTATGTTAGGACCAGCTGTGGTCCGGTTCAGTCATCATTTTTTGATTGGAGAAATACATTATGACCTAAAAAATATACAAAATTTAACACATGATAGGGATGTGTGGAATGCAAAAGGGACAGAATCATAAAGGTAGAAACATTGGAAGTGACCTGAAAATGAAAGAATGAAAAATCCACGCTGTTACTAAGCTTTCTTCCAAGCTGAAGTGTTGGGGTTAAAGGAGGATGAAATTACTGCAGAACTTCTGTGTTCAGCTCCTTCCACTTAACTCATTTTATGTTATAAATGTGAAATCAAAGCTCCCTGCCCATGGCAGGAGAGTTGGAACTAGATGATCTTAAGGTCCTTTCCAACCTTAATTATGCTATGATTCAGGAGTTCCAGCAAATATCTAGGAAGCCAAGGCTGCAGAGAGGCAAAGGCAATGACTCTCTCTTCTGCACTGCACTGCTATGCTACTTTGAAGAAGGAAGGGTTCGGAGCCATTGTGTCTTCACATTTTCTGTTATGCTTGAAATTACCTTGCTGTTCTACCAGGGAGGAAATATTTCCTGGAGTGCTTTGTCCATACTGGAAGATAATTCCATAATTTGTAAATCTCTGTTTTCTTCTTCATCTGTCCTGCGACTTTTGTAATTTCATGCATGCAAGGTGTCTGTAAAAGGCTGCATAGTGGAAACAGTAGTGCTTTACCTAAGCAGGTGAACAGCTCTTTGGTTTTCAGGTGATGATATATACTATATTTAACTCGAGTAATTTCCTAATGGCAGGATTTCTGCCTAGTACATATTGGCTCCTGGAGCCCAAGAAACTGGACTGATTTATGTTTAGGACCTGGCCCCTTGCTGCTGTTTCAAATCGTTTTTGCTGTGGATTGTGATCTCGGTGTTAATTTATCAAAGTTGGGATTCACAGGTCGCAGTCTTACAGCCAAGCTAAAAGAGTCTCTTAAAGAAGGGTATATTCATCTTGTGACTGCATGTAAATATTCCGAGCTCCTATAGCTTTAGCTAGATGACTGTATTTTCTCATTAATCAGTTTATGAGGATTTATGTGGTGGTATTCTCTCTTCTCAAGGATAGACAGACATTTAACACTTCTGTGATCAATAACTGAGTTATCGGAAGGTGTAGTGCTTATAAACTGAAGGATAAGCATTGCTGTCTGCTGCTTTTGTTGGCTGGCTTCTGTAAGAGAGTCGACAGGTGAAAGAAAAGGCCAGGGTGTAAGAGCTGGCAAAAATGCGACTTGCTAGATTAGGGAAGTCTAATTTCAAGATGAAATTGAGTTTGGACCTAATATTTTACTGGCTCTAAGCAGTGATTTTTCTATCCTTTTTTTTAACCTCTCAGGGTATTGATTCTTTGCAGTAACTGGTGTATAGGAGCATCCAGCTCCTTCAGCTGTGGAGAGCTGCCCAAGCAAACCTGCCAGGGTGTGCAAGAGCAAGGTTGCAGGATGGGAAGAATGGATGCTCCCTGCAACGCCTTTTCTCGTAGCTTTACTCTGCTGCTCCTGCCTTTTCTTGCATTAGCTATTAGGGAAAAAATATTAGATTGGATATTAGGAAAAATTTCTTCACCAAGAGGGTGGTCAGGCATTGGAAGAGGCTTCCCAAGGAGTGGTGGAATCACCGTCCCTGGAAGTGTTCAAAAACTGTGTAGATGAGGCCATCAGTGATATGTTTAGTGGTAGACTTGACAGTCCTAGGATAACAGTTGGACTTGATGACCTTAAAGGTCTTTTTCAACCTAGCTGATTCTATGGTTGGAAGCTTGTTGAGAGAGCTGGTGGGGGTCAGAGACTGGGTGACTGGGTACTCTGGTATTATCCATATGGAAAGAAGCTGAGCAAAATATTTCTCCACTGACTAGTGGGCAGTTTTACTGGAGCTAGTAACTTATGGTACTCTTAAATCACAGGTTATCTGCTGCTTTTTCCCTGCATGCAAGGAGGCTGTCCAAATAGATTAAACCAAGACTGTTGCAGCTGTGTAAATCGCGCATGCTGGCAGTATATATTCTGTGTCTCTCTCAATATATATGTTTTATATATTTTTTTATTTTAAATAAAGCTGGTTGTGCTCCTGAGAGCTATCAAAATGTGAACAGGACGGCTACCATCATGCCTACTTGCTCACACAGCCACAACAGTCCTGAGTTTAATCTTTTCTTATAGCCTCTCTGCATGCTAGGAAGAAGGACTGCAACTGTTTTTTCCCTGAAGTAATTTGTTTCTTTTTCTTAAATTTGTTTTTTAATTCCTAAAGGAAGCCCTGTTTAGCAACCTTACCCATGCTTTATAGTTAACCAAGTTAGCTAAAAGTTTATATATGGCAATTTTATTTTCCTCAGGCGAGATCTTCTTTTGCTTACGCTGCCTCATGGTTGATTTTAACCAGATGTCTTTCACATATCTCTCCTTACAATTGTTAAAGAAAACACAAACTATCAAAATGGCCTTATACTTCTCAGAAAATTCTAATTAAATTTTTCTCATAAAAACAACAGAGGAAATTATGGTTCTAAAATAAATGACCAGCCAGAGATCATCAATGACCTCAAAAGAAAAAGAACACTTACACTGACAAAGGAAAAATGCTACAGTCAAGTTTGAGAAAACTGATATATAATGAATATGGACAAAAAACTTGGTAAATGTCTGAGAAATAACTGACAACATGTAGTAGCTTCTGTTCTCTAATGTAGGTTTAAAATGTTTCTGATACAGATGTTTTTTCTACTGAAAATATAGTGTTCTGGGATGATAATTTTTGGTAATGCAAGTTTGGTTCACTGTAGCATTTCAAAATGTACAGTATTTGCTTGATTTGTTGAGCTGAAGAGATGGTTTGGGTTTTATGTTGTCTTTTTGGTTTTTTGGTTTTTAAAGTATTAAGGAAAACCTGTATTATATGTTGAATTTAACAAAGTTAGTAGTCTATATTCTTTATGCTGAGGGATTTTGGTGGTTTTGGAGATTATATTTTTGTTGTGGGTTGGGTTTTTTTTGTTTTTCTTCACAGCAGTTTATGTAAGCCACTTCAGAAGGGTAAGATGCTGGAGAAGATGCTCAACTTGGCTATCCCAGCAAGAGGTTAATTATGTCCTCACAAAATAAAGCTTGAAGGATACCTTTATTGTGTTTGTAGGGCACACATTTATGGTCAGTCAGGTATTTTTATGCTGAAATCAGGTCACTGGACTATAACCAAAGCTGAATAAGAAGGAGAGTATTGATCTCATCAATCATTTCTGGCCACTGAAACGACTACATCTGCTCAGGTGCAAACAGTGTAGCAAGTAGATTTTTACCTGAACAGCTGTGATAATCAAGGGCCTGTGTTACACCATGCATGTTGATGGACATGCTTTGCCTTTTCTTATCCAGCTCACTACTGCTGAACAATGTGAACTTTGCTTATAATCCCTAGGTCCAAGAGCATGTACAACATCTTAATTAAATTTGGAGAACAGCAGTAAAGAATGCAGCCAGCTCTTGCATGTAGCTTTACTACAGGGCAAGCTCTCACTTGGCCCAATTCATCATCCAAGTGATTAATCCTAATCATCATGCATATCAGAGCTCAGAATACTTGATTATGCTCATGAAAACTATTAATTTGAAAGAAATCATTATAAAATTTAAGGTGCATTGTCACTAGGTGGCTGTCTGCCCTTTCCAAGTAGGAAGGAGCCACCCCACCATGAGTTGATGTATTCCTAAATTAGGAGAGGGGTGCACGCCTCTGGGGCCAGCACCTGCTGTACCAGGAAATCCCATGTAGCTGTAGAGGCAGAGGGATGAAGCTCTGATGAAGCAACAGCCCATTGTGACCCCAAAAGGGGCTGCAGTTCCTTTTCTTTGTTTTGGAAGCCCCTTTTAATGTATCTTTCATGGGCCATTTTATCTTGAAAAATGTGTATCTAGAATGTGAGTGGTCATGGCTTGTTGCCTGCAGTGAAGGGGGAGGAGGGTAATTTGGTGGGTTGGTCATTTTCTGCTGAGTGTTTTTTATGGATAACTTTCACATTTAGCAAATGCTTTTTTTCCCCCATGTACTTGTGATTTGACATTTAAAGGCCATATTGTGTGAATTAGGGAAATCACTGGGTACTAGAATGAGAAATGGGCTGAAAGAAAAATTGATCAGTAATTAGGAAAGTTAATCCACTCGTGGCAGTGAGCCTGAGATTTATCCTGATGTACTGCCAGTCAGCTAGCATAGATATAAATAAAGCAAGCTGGAAAAAAGTCTCAGAAGTCCTAGTAACAATGACACGGGTTAGGATTATTAGTTTTCTCATCAGAGAAGAGATTTTGCAGAGTACAGGTTTATTAATTATATAAATTCTCTAATTTTCTTTCATTCATATGTTTCAGCTACTGAAAGTTGTAGTCACATGTTTCCAACCATAACCCCACAAGATAACATTTTAAAAAGCTAAAAATAGAAGAGCAGAGAGTAGACATCCACCTTCCCTTTGCCTTGTCAAGGAACTATTTCCACTGCAGAAATAGGATTTCAAGCAAAAATGCAGGCTTAACATTTTTTCTATAATTATTTTCTGCAGTTTGTTGTGCTAAATATAATCACAGAGGTGCTTTATGACAAGAATACTTCTCATAAATATGGCAGAAATGTATGGTTCTGTATTTGAAATTAAGGCAGCCTGTGGCAAACTGTCTGCAGAGTTGTGATAAGGAAACATGTTGAAATCTCTGGGTTTACATACAGTATGGTCAGCCATACAAAAAGACTACTGTCTACAGATTGTTATCTTACTGTATTTTCTTACTCTCTTATGGTTGGTCATTCATTGTAAAGTTAAAACCAAAATCTAACATTTAATTTGAGCATGAAAAATGGATGAGAAAGCCGCTGCAGATAGTTGATTTTATCACATTAAGTGAGCATATCGTTAGAAGGATACATACACCACAAATCCAAGCTGCAGGTGCTGCCTCTGGCCATTCCCCTGATCACCACCATCCCCACTGTCCTCTTGGGGTTCACTCTCTGGCATGAGCTTGCTGATGGTGCTTGAGGCACGTTGTGGGCTACAGGCTGCTGCCATAGATGTTTGTCTTTTGATGCTCTATAGAGTGAGATGTGAGACTAATGTTCTTCATTATTTGCTGCCACCCGCTTTGCCAAGGAATAGAAAATTTCTTTAGGTACTCTGTTTATTCCCATCCAGAAATAACTTCTGTGTTCAGGACCAGCAACTGTTACAAGATTTCTGTCTCGTTTTCCCGCTTCCTCTGTTGCACATTTTATCTCCAGCTACATTTGAGCAAACTTTAGGTTTAGTTGGTAAGTGAGCAGTAAATGTAAGTTGGAAAATGCTGATAAACTTAAGTTGAAAATTATTATATGTTTTTGTATTAATTTGAGCAAAATAGTATCTTGGCATTGCTAAACTGTGTAGATGGAGGGAAGCTAAAAAGGGAGAAGAAAAAGAAGTCTTAAACTCAAACAAATCCTTGGCCTGAAAATTTCTAAGTTCAGAGGGGTTTTACTGCCTCAAACATGCTGTACTAAGTTACTATAATTCCTGTTTTCAGGAATTGCTTTAAAAATATTTTTATTTTTTCTTTCTCTAATGATCATCTTAATTTTTGTTGCATTGGATAGTAAGACGTTAGTGATGATTTAGTATATATAATTTTGTAATAGTGATCCTTTTACAACTCCTAAAGGATGTAATAGAAAGAAATACCCTGATTGGAAACCATAATAACATATCCTTAACAATTTAATTTTACTTGTGTAAAGTAAACAGTAACACAAAGTCAGAACAGTGGGATGTGGAAGAGAATCAGAAGAGTAAAAGTGAGAAAACTCATGGACTGAGGTCAAGGCAGCTTAATATGTAAAGGAAAACAGGAATTAATTCACTACTGCCCATCAGCAGGCAGGTGTTCAGCCACCTCCAGGAAAGCAGGACTCCACTGCACATAACAGTTACTGGGGAAGGCAAACGCCGTAAGTCCAAATGCCCTCCCTTCCTTCTTCTTCCCCCAGCTTTACATTCTAAGCATGACATCCTATGGTATGGGGATGTCCCTTTGGTCAGTTGAGGTCAGCCATCCGGCTGTGTTCCCTCCCAGCTTGTGCATCCCCAGTCTACTTGCTGATGGGGTGATGTGCGAGCAGGATAGACTTCGGCTCTGTGTTAGCACTGCTCAGTGATAACAAAATCATCTCTGCATTATCAACACTGTTTCTGACACAAACCTACAACATAGCTCCATACTAGCTACTATGAAGAAAATAAACACTATCCCAGCCAAAACCAGTACAGATACTTATGTACAGAGTGCTTTTTCTGTAGTGATCTAGGCAGAGAAGAGAGGTAGGAGTAACAAGAAAATCTATATAGACCCAATGATTAGCAGACCAGCAAGTGGGGAGTAAAGGAGGTAGAAAGAGATATATCTGTACTTGGGAAAAAAAACCAAAACTACTGCAGAAACAGTAGATATTCTTTAAGTTGGTAGATCAGCACCTACAGGGAATAACATGTTTGCCAAATAATGTGGAGGGGTGGAGGGATGGAAGGCTCACCAGGGACCAGCTTGATAAAGTAAACTGTGACTGTGTAAAGTGACAAATGTACACTGTCAGTCACATCTGTAGGTGATTCCAGGGATGTGAGTAACCATGATCCTGGTCTCTTTGAAGGGGACTCTTCAGTACAAAATCTTTCTACTGCAGGCTGAATTACTGCTCTCAGCCACATCTCCATGCTCCTGAACTTGGCTGAAGTTAAAATAGAATGACTACTTGCAGAAGGATATACAGATCTCACATGGAGACAGAGCAAAGGACAGACCTTCGGGCGGAGTTGACCGCATGGAAAATGCTAGGAGCATCAAAGGGGAGGTTGCCACAGCTCCACAGGCTTCGGGAGGCAGGAGGATGTTCAATAAAAGAACAGTGCTGGCAAAGCATTGTGATCGGCATCAAACCTTGTGAGTAAAAATAAAAGAAAAACAAGAAAACAATCCTCAGTGGTGTCATTTTAGTGATTCTGCACACTTAAGGTAAGCCTGGAATGCCTTCTCTCATCTTTGTTAGAAGCCCTTAAACTTTAATGGGATGGCATTGTTGCTCTCTATTAGAAGTGTTATTTGTGCTCTGCACAATCTGCAAGTGATATCACCTTGATGGAAGAAACAGGCTAAAACTGGAGTAAAGAGGGAGAAGCCCACAATTTTGAATCACTTAGGAATCCTCAAAGGAGGAAGAGAGAAAGCAAGACAACAGAAATGAGAAATCTTCAGACAAGAAGCTTACACCAAAGTGAAGAAAACTACATGAATGATTCTATTCATTTACCCTACAGATACCAAAAGAAGACAGAAAATAAGAGACTGTAGAACTGTCCTAGCAGCAAAGTTTGACCATTTGTGGAAACCTTAGACCTGTCATCAACATCTCTTTATAGATGTGAAACCTGCAGTAGAAGCCATGGAGTGAGAATGAATTCAAGCCCTTAATTTCAAAATGTCAAATGACTTTACATAAACTGTTCTGATAGCCAAAAACTAATAATTGCATTAGAAAGAAGTGTAATCATTTGGTCTGGTGGACATGTGCTGGTAGAGCTAAGAAGGTGGAAACTGAACCAGTTTTGAAATAGGATCAGAGTAACATGCCAGGCAGACACTCATCTGCAGAGAAAAAAGACGAAAGGATTTCTCAAAGTCAGAAATAAATAAATGCATCAATCAGTCATTGAGTATAAGGGGAAATTGGGAGCTAAATATCATTATATCATAAATATCATATATAATTTATCTGTGCTTCTAAATCATAGAATCATAGAATAGTTAGGGTTGGAAAGGACCTTAAGATCATCCAGTTCCAACCCCCCTGCCATGGGCAGGGACACCTCCCACTAAACCATGCCACCCAAGGCTATGTCCAACCTGGCCTTGAACACCGCCAGCGATGGAGCATTCACGATGTCCCTGGGCAACCCATTCCAGTGCCTCACCACCCTCACAGGAAATAACTTCTTCCTTTTATCCAATCTAAACTTCCTCTGTTTAAGTTTGAACCCGTTACCCCTTGTCCTCTCACTACAGTCCCTAATGCTTTAGTCCTTATAGGCCCCCTTCAGATACTGGAAGGCTGCTCTGAGGTCTCCACACAGCTTTCTCTTCTCCAGCTGAACAGCCCCAACTTTCTCAGCCTGTCTTCATGTGGGAGCTGCTCCAGTCCCCTGATCATCCTTGTGGCCCTCCTCTGGACTTGTTCCAACAGTTCCATGTCCTTTTTATGTCGAGGACACCAGAACTGTATACAATACTCACAATGCCACCTTAAAGCTGAGTCAAGAGCAGGAAGATGAAGAAGAGGAAGAAGTCTCAAAAATTCTCTCCTCAACTGGCTCAAAAGAC
The DNA here is from genome assembly GCA_028858755.1 of Ara ararauna. Classification (NCBI taxonomy): domain Eukaryota; kingdom Metazoa; phylum Chordata; class Aves; order Psittaciformes; family Psittacidae; genus Ara; species Ara ararauna. The sequence goes on from CM054381.1 coordinate 42,148,609, forward strand.
TTCTGTTTACAGGGCATGCATTAATCTTGTGCAGTAGATAAGCTGATTTGATTTGCATTAAAGTCTGGTGTACATACAGCATAAGGTAAATGTGAATTCCTAATGAAGTGAAGAAAAGGGAGAAGCTCATGGCACTTGAAATGCTAGAGAAATATTACAGGAGACTAATACTTTTTTTGAAGCTTAAGGAAAAGGAAAACTCTGATTAATCTTGAGTCTTTCTTAACTTCACCCTCACCCTCTGCTGAAGTTTGTGGTGTAGGAATTGATTCAGTTCAGGCAGGTCCTGAGCAAGGGTGCATGAACAGCATGGTTTTGATCTTGGTCTCTGTCCGTAACCTAGGAGTGGGGAGGGAGTGTGTACGGGTACACTGGCAGCTTCTTCAAAATTCAGTGCTTAGGGTAAAGTGACAGGTTGCCTAGTTGCCTAGCAGAGGAAATTACTGCTTGTGAAGCAGACATCATATAAAAACTGGTGAAACATAGGGAATTTAGTTGGGATGGATATATAAATATATATGCATAAAAATATGGTTTGCACCTTTGTAGCTGGATCATTGCCAGAAAGTTTCTCTGCTTCTTGAGGGTAGGGGTAGTAAAAAGTATTTTAGAAATTATGAAACCCAGGGTTTTCAAGTAAAGTATTTCCTCAGGACCTGCTACCCAGTGGAATTGATGCTGTCTGGCTTTTGGGAACACAAGTTTGTGAAACACAGGAAGATTCAGGATAAATCCGTCAGCCTTTTGGACCTGCTAGGTTTTGCCTCTCTCCCTGTGAGAGTGGGGGTGCTGCGCTGCATCCTCTGGGAAGTACTGCTTCACCCCTATGCTGGGAATTTGTTTCGCTTACCACTAGCTGTCCTTCATGCTGCAAAGGTGAATGTGGGTTATTTATAATGAATTCTGCATAGTTGAATGATAATGAACCTGGTTACTGAATAATTGGCATTTTTGGTGCAGTATATAGTGGAAAACAATGGGAAAAGCTGGAGCTGCAGTGAGCTGTCACTGCCAGAGAACTGGGTTATAACAGTAGCTGTGTATAACTGAAAATGGGATTTTTCTTTAACTGCCCCCTTTCAAAGAAATTCTAATTATTTTTTTCTGTCAGAAATGTTAGCATGCTATAAAGTTGAATGCAAGAATGACTGGAGCAGTTATGACAAATGCAGTTTACTTGATAATAACCCCAATGGTTAAGAGTCACAAAGGACACCATTGGCTTAGAAAACTGCCATTATGATATCGTTAATCCTGCACTTGTACACAGTACAGCCTAACAGAAAACACACTTGAGAAATCTGGTCTCCATTTTTGGCTCTGCCCATGGCCTACTGATTATCTCTGTCTCATTTCTGCCTCCTTTAGTCAAATAATGATTCCCATTTGCTTTGACATGCACAGAATTAAAGTGCGATGTCTTTAAAAAAACAGAGGTCTGCAATACAATATAGATGTTATTAGAGTATGCTTATTTTAATCACTCTGATGCAATAATATTTAGCTTATCTAAAATAAACCCCTGGCCTCAGCCCACGAGGAATGGTTGGATGCTTACACTGGAAAAGATTTTGGGCACTATTAGCAATCGTATGGTCTTCTCTTTCTGTGGTGGAAAGTTTAGTGAAATTCGGGGCAGAAAAGGAGTAAACCCTGATGTTTCTCTTGCAGTTTAGCAGCATTGCTGGCTCGTGTTGCAGACACTGTTCTGGCCTGGCCACTAGCAATCTTCCCAGAAATGATGTGTCTCCTTAACATTGGCTTGTTTTGGATTTAGTTTGCGTCTTCAAGAAGTGTCATGCAAACTAAGGAAAGCATATACCCCGAGGTATTTGGAGAATAACTGCACCATTTTAAGGACGAATGACAAGGAAGTTGGTATTTTCAGATGTTGTTTCAGCCAACTTAGGAGCACTGCAGATCAGCCTTCAGAGATTGTGTTAGCATGTCTCTGTGACTCCACAGGCTGGGCATAATGTCTTGACCTTGTTCCAGGGCAGCCAGTCTGAAGCAATATTTTGCAGTCCTGCATGGGGAGTGGTAGGTTGGCAGTGGTCTGACAACGAGCGGCTGTCTGTAGCTGCTGGCCTGGAGTGCCTCTGCCTGAAGTGAGTTTTTGCTGCGATGGCCCAGCAGCTGCATTGTAACCTTTGGAGGGAAGAGCAGTGAAACTGGATAACTTCCGTAGCCTTTCAGGAGTTGGTGTTAGACCCATCTTAGCACATTTAGAAATATGGTTGATATCCTCTTATGAGCATGCTTTTTCTGTTACATATGATTTAAGGTAATTTTATTCTGTTCAGACTTTCTGCATGAGGGAAATTCTGGAGAAGATTTTTGTTCATTAGTTTCAAGTTAGTAGCATGTGTAACTAAGCCAGAAACTCCTGCATCTTTTGTAATTTGAGATTTCTTTCAACTTTGAAGAAGTTCAGTCTTTAATTTAATCTCAGCATGTGTGCAAAGCTGTCCCTGAAATAACTGTTAGCCAATGATTTTAGCTTCTGCATTAGTTGACTGCAGCACAGTATACTTGATACTTCATCATCTATTGCTAATAATACACCATGAACAAAGAATTGTGTTTCATAGGTCTGTTTTACAAAAAAATAGGTGACAGGAAACTCCTGAGAAATCTTAAGTTAAAAAAGGTAAATGAAAAAAAGAAAATAGTTCTTAGTGCAACTTTTACCTACTAACCATATGGATAGGATTGCATCAGAAATTACAGCAGTGCTGTTCTCTCCATTACATTTGTGATTGGGTCAGCTTTTATGCAATAAACACATATTTTCTGGGCATGCTATAAAAATTCACATGGGGCTGGAAATTGCTGTGCATGTACTACATCTCGGCATACTAAAAGTTGTATTAAAACTGAAGGAAAATTTTCCATTAATGTCTTTTAAAAGTATTAGAGAAGAATGAAGACTTGATGCATGTTGTCATGCTTACTGCCAGACAAAATCCACTGAGTTATCCATTGCAGGCTTATCTTTGTTCACTAGCTAAGAACCGCATCTGTGTGCTTGCTGTGAGCTATGCATCAGAGCATCTATGTAGTAGCTCTTACTTACTGCAATCTCCATGAAAGGAAATTATTAAAAGGGGAAAAAATTGATTCACATTCACCCTCTCCCTCATCCATTCCTTTTAAGTGGAATGGGTTTTGTTGTCTATTTATAAGAATCTCAAGGGGTAATGGGTTCAAACTCAAACAGGGGAAGTTTAGACTGGATATAAGGAAGAAATTCTTTACTGTAAGGGTGGTGAGGCACTGGAATGGGTTACCCAGGGAAGTTGTGAATGCTCCATCGCTGGCGGTGTTCAAGGCTGGATTGGACATAGCCTTGGGTGACATGGTTTAGTGGGAGGTGTCCCTGCCCCTGGCAGGTGGGTTGGAACTATATGGTCTTAAGGTCCTTTCCAACCCTAACTATTCTATGATTCTATGATTATGGCCTTACATATAGGCAGACAGCTGCAGTAAAAGTCTGATGCAGTGCTGGTGGGAGTGGCTTAGTCTCTGTGTTGGCTTTCATGACCTCAGCGCTGGGCCCAGTAAATGGTCACTTAGAATCATAGAATCATAGAATAGTTAGGGTTGGAAAGGACCTTAAGATCATCTAGTTCCAACCCCCCTGCCATGGACATACTGGAGGTGTAAGGCATTCTGGGGAATGGGGTTTAAGTATATAGGTATTTGTTGTTATCCTGGCCTCATAATAAGATCCCTAAAAAGCTGAATGATAAGAAGTGTGGCAGGCTAAAGCTCTTATGAAAGAATTTAGTTGAACTACCCTTCATGACAATAGTTTGAAAAGATTTGTCTTTCTAGTTGCTCAAAGTATGTGGAAAAAGGGAGGAAATACTTTTTTTTTTTTTTAACCATTTAGCACACATATACAGATAAGTACTTTGGAAGATTCTAGATTGCAACAAGTAACACTAATAAGATTAAAAATAACCAGTTAATATATCAGATCAAGTGTGTTCTGATTGCTTTGGATGAAGATGATAACCATGTCCTGTTCTGTAATTCAAACCACACTGGGAAGTGCAGAGCTGTGCAAAAGCTAGAATTTTCATTCTCTGGAAAACTAAGATATTTCAGCTTTTTTTTTTTTTCTTCCTAAATCTTACCAAATAGTTGAAACATTTAAAAGCTTGGTTTGGGAAAAATCACAATGTTTACTTCTTTGGCTGTGCTTATGGCTAAATTAGAGCTACTTCAAATAAGCTGCTGTCTCTGGTAGCAGCAGTGTGGGTGACCTCAATCACTGCCTGACAAGAGATCCTATCTCCCATAAAATCATATAGTCAACTAGGCTGGAAAAGACCCTTAAGATCATTAAGTCCTACTGTTATCCCAGGACTGCCAAGTCCACTGCTAAACCATGTCACTCAGGGCCTCCTCTACATGATTTTTGAGCACTTCATAACTTTGGGACAGTGATTCCATTACTTCCCTGGGCAGCCTATTCCAATGCCTGATTACCCTCTCTGTGAAGAAATTTTTCCTAATATCCAACCTAAACCTCCCCTGGTGCAGCTTGAGGCAGTTACCTCATCCTGTTACTTTGGGAGAAGAGACCAGCCATGTCTCTTCATCCTCCTTTCAGGCAGTTGTAGAAAGCAACAATGTCTCCCCTGAGTCTTCTGTTCTCCAGACTAAACAACCCCAGCTCCCTCAGCTGCTCCTCATAAGACTTATTCTCCAGGCCCTTCACCAGCTTTGTTGCCCTTTCCTGACTTGCTCCAGCAACTCAGTGCCTGTGTTGTAGTGAAGGGCTGATGGTAGCTAGGCAAGGAAAAAAAAATAGGGTGAAGTTTTTGGTCTACTCTAGGAATATCTTGGCTATGAGAACACTTACTAGAGGGGTAAAGAAGGGGAGAGAGAAAAATCACTGAAGTTTACTCAAGAGGTCATCTTTCATGTGCGATAAGAGAATGTTTTCCCGAAAGCGTATTTTACATGTAGGAATGGATTCTATAGTTGCAAAAAAAGTTTGCATAACACAATCTGTGTACAGGCTTGCTATTCTCCTGTCTACTCTTGTGTTTTAGTTCTTCAAATGTTTTAGACTTCTAAATGTTTGAAGATAATTTAATTAGCAGCAAGGGCTTCTCCTGTCTAGGACAATCCCATGCAATTTTATTAAGAGGAAAAATGGAAAAAGATAAAGATCAGGGCCATCATTTTTAATTCAGTATCAGTGTCTCCAGTGTCTCATTATTCTCGTAAATGATTCATGACCAGTAATTGTCTGTGAAGAACAAACAACTCCCCTATTCCCAAATCTCCCACGCTCATCCGTGATCTACCTTAGTTTGGAGTAAGACTTTCCCCTACAAAGGCTGCACAAATGTCTTTTCCTGCATGGCTGTTACCAGTCATAAGAGGAGGGCTGGCTTGGAAATTGTTAGCAGGCAGGGATGTCTGCAATGTCTGGGATGGCTGCACTCATCTAGCTCTGTCAGCAGGTTGCTTTGTGGTCCTGGATAAATCCTCTTGCACCTCAGACCTTATTGGCAAGGCGTCATGCCAGGAGCTTGTTACCCAGAAAATGCCCTGCCTGGGAGGCTGGTATTGATGGGGTTGCAAACAGCGAAGGTTGCCCTTGCTTCAGGAACAGTATTTGTAAGTTGAAGCAGCTGAGGATGTCACCTCTGCTCCTTTCCTCAGTCTGGTGTGTGTCAAGGTTCATGCTCAGCAAGACCTTAATAAGCTGTAGAGATCAACCCGGGAGCAGGTGCCAAAGCTCAGGGACCATCAAGGCTAGTTGTAATCCGTCCAACTCTCTTGGAGAGAGATACACTGTACCATTGCAATGTAACCCAGTCACTTTGAGGCCTGCTATGTGCATGAAATTTGGCAGTGGTTGCACTGCTGCCCTTTAAATCTGTGGCAAAGCCAATAGTTATCATTTTGTGATGGCTGTGATACAAAAAAACCACACCTCTTTCTTTTCTTACTAGAGGATAGGAGAAGGATGTATAAAGGATCTGTGTTCCGAGGTAGACCAGGAATGGGTTTGACTTGATCTCTGTAGGTGAGAAGGAAACTGCTGTGATAAGAAAATTGCTTTGGTGTCTCAACAGTCTGCCAGACATCAAAACAAACAACTTCAGGGTGATCCACGCATTGTCTTGGCTGTTTCTAATCTTCTGATAGTAGTTAGTCTTTGCCTGGATCACATACTGTCCCCTGGACAGTATTGCCTGTTGACTAAATAGCTCATCAGTACTCTTCATTTAGCCCTGTTAACATGCCACTCAAAACGTTCACTGAAGATGATGTCCAGGAGCAGAATTACCTTAATTACCAGATGAAAGATACAGCAGTGCTAAGGCCATGGCAAGTGAAATGATTTTAAAGGCAAAAATTCACAGAATCACAGAATAATTTGGGTTGAAAGGGTCCTTCAAAGGTCACCTAGTCCAACCCCTCTGCGATGAGCAGGGACATCTTCAACTACATCAGGTTGCCCAGAACCACATCCAGCCTGGACTTGAATGTTTCCAGAGATGGTGCATCTACCATCTCTCTGGGCAACCTGTTCCAGTACGTTACCACCCTCATTGTAATTTTTTTCTTCATGTCCAGCCTGAATCTCCCCTCTTTTAGTTTAAAACCATCACCCCTTGTCCTGTCGCAGCAGGCATTGCTAAAACGTCTTTCCCCATCTTTCTTATAGGCCCTTTTTAAGAAATAGAAGGCCACAATAAAGTCTCCCTGGAGCCTTTTCCAGACTGAACAACACCAGCTCTCTCAGCCTTTCCTCATAGGAGAGGTGTTCCATCCGTCTGATCATTTCTGTGGCCCTTCTCTGGACCCTCTCCAGCAGGTCCATATCTTTCCTGTACTGAGGACTCCAGAGATGAACGCAGTACTCCAGGCAGGGTCTCAGCAGAGTAGAGTGGCAAATTCACGTCCCATAATTACTTAGTCAAAATGTAATTCTGTAATTAGGGATGCAGCTCACCATTCGAAATTATTTCTGCCAGCTGCCTCTCTCTGAGCACTCATTCATGTCACCTCCTGGCCTCCTGCACCAGCTTTGGTATGCCAGGAGCTCTTGCAATATGTCCCTGCAGCTGTAGGACACTCATTTCAAAAGCAGCTCGAAAAAAGCAGTGTCGCAGTAGCCTTGGGGTTTGTGCTCACTGACACACCTTTTGTTTCTGCACAGTGTCTGGTTTCTAATTTCAAATGTATTGGATCCATTTCAAAATGAAGTAGTAACCTTCCTGGTTTAAAAAGGCACGCTAACTTTTCTAGACAACAATAAAAAGCTGTTGCAAACTGATTTATTAGAAAGCATTAAAAATATCAGATCTCAGTTTTGTATGTCAATATTTCTATATTTCTGTATAATCAGGGTGTGATTACAGAGCAATCACATTTGCCAAATGTGGTGAGTTTTAATTGTGCCTCACAAAATATTATTCTGTTTTCTTATGAGAGTTGGCCTGGAAATATGAGTTATAATTTGTAGACATTTGGAGATAGATGTATTATTAGCAACATCCTAACAGGAATGTTTTATGTGTGTCATTGTAAGTGGACATAACATAAAAAACATGTGTATTTAAAGAATCACCTTTGACGTTGTGAAGTCAAGCGCCTAAAAATCTGAAAATGCTGCAGCTAAACCATTTGTATAAACTACCTTTTCCCCTTTTAGGCAGGTGGGAGGGAGCAGGTCAATAGGAGGAAACTATCTTGAGACGGTTTTTAAGGTTGTAGCAGTTTCCACAGTTACCAAAGAATGCATGGCTTATTTGGTGTATATTCACTGACCAGTTAATAGAGGAAAGAAGAATGTTTGTTAAATAAGGCAGTCATTTAGTTTTAAAATAAGGTGTTTGCCTTGTTTACTGCAGAAAGTGAACGGCGGACACGGAGCAAGAAGGAGCAGGAAGAGGCAAGTGTAAGCTACCAGTCACTTGGGTGCTGCATGAGGAAATGGCCTTCTCGCCTGGCCTTGGCCACTGGGTTCCTTAGTGATGGTGAGTTTGGTCATTTAACCCAGATTTCTTATAAACCTTTTGCTAAACCAGTCTCACGTTCTGGGCTCTTCTAGTTGTGGCATAAATCAGGCCATGTTTGCTTTAAAATTATGAAGTTTTTAATGATAGGTACTCTAGGGAGAGATGGGGGAATGATTGTAGGAGCCCCAGTTTATCCCCATTCTTGAGAATGCTGCTGTGAAGGCAGAATAAATTTAAGGAGTAACTGGAATAGAAAGCGTGAGTGCAATTGGCATGGAATATATTTGTCCAGTTTAGGAATAGCTGCGCTACTTAAGATACTGCCTTCTTTGCCCTCATTTCCTCATCAGCTTCTTATTTTCCACATGCTGAAAGCTGTTATCATCTCATCCTAGCAGAATGGATCGTGCAGTGATCTTTTCTGCTTCATTGCAAAGTCAGCCAAGTCAAATTAAACAACCTTCAGGTTAAACAGCCACAGTTTAACCCAGGTGACTTTGTAATGAAGCTGGTGAAAAGTACTTTCTGCAAAAAATTATATTGGATGGTTGTGTGAAGCACCAGAAGAAGCTAGGGCTTCTAGAGCAGGATTTAAATAGTTCAGAATTAATAAACAAAACTAAACAGAAAATTGGCTAGGTGCTCATTAGTTGACTCCAGTTTAACCTATGTAAAGGGTGAAATAGCGTTTCATGAACATCAGTATGGCAAAACTGCGTGTGTGAAGACTATATCATAAATCACCTGTTAGAGGACCAAACTAGTATTACATTGTGTAATCTTGATCCTGATTCTTTTGTAAAATGTTTTGCTTTGCACCTTTGTGTTCTTTTAAAACAGATGATAACCTGCATCAAAAAGTTGCTAGTTTTTATGAAAGGGGCATTAGCATTTCAGGCTTTCAGTCTTCAAAAAATCTCACATATAACTGGTGTGGAGAGCAGGTTGTCCCATACCTCCATGGTTAATACATGCTATCCAAATGTGTCTGGTACCAAGTATTGCCAGGGATGTGATTTTAGGCTTGGGTCTAGCCAAGGCTGGAAAACTGTTGAAGCTCTGTTTCTTGTGGGGCTCTGAGGATAAAGCCTATTCTTTTCCAGTGGAAACACTGGGGTGCCTTGACTTCCACCAGCCAGGTGCATTTGGAAATCTTTCTTGTTCCTTAACTTGCACAAACTAGCAGGGTTCACAGATACCCATAAAAACAATGAGGCCATAGTCAACTCTCTTGTTATCAAATTTGGGAGGAGGATCAAAGCTTAAACCGGTATAGGCATTCCCCGCTTCTGCAGAATACTGGTGTCTAGACTCAGCTTGAACTGTGTTGGAAGCTTGCAAAACTGCTGGAAGCCCTGTACATAAAGCCAGATTTTAATTCTGCTATTCTCTGTTTCAAACAGCCATTTCTTACGTTGCACCACAGGAAAGAGACCTCTGTGCAAGAATCATTTGAATACATTGGAAAACAGATCAAAGCACATTTCTGTTGCAATGAAAGATCAAAACACATGTTTTACAAGCTCTTTTTGTTGGGCAGCACTGTCCACAATTCCCCAGTACAATATTAGAGGGACAGTTCTGTTTACAGTTCCTAAACTGGGTTTTGGCAACTTGCAAACAATGACACTTCAACGGCAAGTTTTTAGTCATGTCCTGGAGCTTAAAGCTTATTTTGTTTCCCTATCCTCTTCTTTCTCCCCTTCCTGTCCTTTGCTCAACCCCCTACTGTCAATTTTTGTTGTTATTTTTAAATTTAAATCTCAGCTGTCCTGTGGGTGTTAAAGTACAAATACATATTCTGTTCATGTTTTTTAGCAAGTACATCTCTCTCAAACTCAGCTAAATTTAAGCCAAGTTCAAGTACAAATAGGCATAATGCATGGATTTCAATCATTTTGTGGTGAGTGCATAAAGGCACGGCACAGTGACTGGCAGCTTCGTTCGTTTTTACTTCCTGTCACACAGGGAACTAGATATTCACTCAGTAAAAAACATTTGTTGCCCCGTTAAACAATAGTAATGTACTCAAGTATGAAAATCACTTTTATGCCAGTAACAAGAAAACCCTTTTAGCCTTTCAGATGCTTTTGCATATTGAATAATATTTATTCCGATAAAGCATTGTGAAACTGTGTTTTGGAGGTTTTTTATACCCTTTTCAAATGGGTAGACATTGAATACATCAAAATGAAAAAAAGAAGGATGTATGATTTCTTGTCTGTTTGAATTTTCAGTCGTTTAGCTCTTTCTCTTTTCACCAGGATGTTGCATGTGAAGTATGCAGCAATTTTATATTTTAGGTTTGGAAAGGTTTTATTGTGGAGATGAGATTCCTGCTGTGAATACTGCTATATGCACAAAGATGTGTGAATTTATAGTTGCCTCTATTCCTGTGGCTACAATAAATTGAAATGGGAGGGGGAACTCTCACTGCGCCAGTCATGCAACAGAAAGATGTGAGGAGGGAAAATGAAGTTTAAGCAGGTTAGAGAGACTAAGGCAAAAGAAGTTCCCTCTGCTTTTTGCAGAGGACAAGGAGCTTTCCTCGGATCTCTGCTTAACTGTGGTGTTCTTGTGCAATAGTGCTGTGCTTATCCTAATCAAATGGCATTCACACACAGCCCCCCTCTGTCACTATGCATTTTTAAAGACTGCCTGATCAAAGAAACGCTTGTGAATAAGTTAGATGTGTTAGAAATTTATTTACATCTTCTTGGTTCAGTTCAGTTCAGTGTGCTGGAAAAAGAACACCCTACTTTATGCTTTCAGGCGCCAGGTTTTTTTAAAAGTATTTCTTTTCAACCTCAGCTGTGAGTGTTGTTTAGTTTATGTTAAGGACTCTGTGACCTGACAGGATTTCTGCTGAAGTAAACCTATTGAAATCAAAGCTCTCCATACTCTAGCTGGAGGTGGGTCCTTTGTGGGCAGTGCTGGGGAATCTGACATCATGGGTTGTATCTGGGATTGGGTGGGAGGTTTGGAGAGCATTGGCATGAGCGGAAGTAGAACTCAGAAGGCTATGTCTTATCCAATTGTAACAGCCCACAGTAGAAATGCAATGCATGCTCACTCCCTTGTGATCTTTTTCTTTAGTGTCCTGACAGGTAAGCTTAACCAACATCAAAGGCTCATTCCAATTGAGCTCTTATGTGTATTTCTCTTTAACCACATTTTAGGAATATTACACCTCCTACAAAGGTTTCTTTTAGGTATGAAATAATTGGGTCAGAAAAGAAAGGTTTTTTAAATAGTATTTTTTCTATTCAAGAAAAATAAGTGAAATGAAAGCTAGCTAATTGAACTTGAGGCTTTTCATAGCTTTTCTGTTCAAAGAGAGTAATCCTAGCTAACTTTGGAATAGCCAGCAATGCAGTGCAGTGACCTGTGGGAAGATAAAACACCGGTGGATCAAAATCCTGCTGCTTCTTGGAGTGTGGACTTGAATCTGCTTTCCTCTATTGCATAAAACAGATCCAGCCTCCAGGCTACTTCTCTCTTTCTCTGCAGAAGGTATGTGTATAAACAAATACGTGGGTGTTTTTACATAATGGAACAGTTCCAGTGCAAAAGATGGATGAATCAATACATCTGAATTTTTGCAAATCAATGTCCTGACAGAGGTTTGTTGGAAGTAGTTAATCTGCCTGTTAAAACCAGTGTCTGTTATACATACCTCCTCCTTTGAAGTTGGGAGATGGAGTATCCTTCCACTGCCCCCTCAGTAAGACCTGCCCTCACACTTCACGGCTCCTTTATCCAGGCAAAGGGCAGTTTGCTCATTCATGGCTGGATGAGGATCGTTCCAAAATTTTGCCTGGGTGATATGTGGCATGCTAGAAATAACTAATGGTCACTATGCTCTAATATTCTGTGTGTGTCACCCAAATGCCAAGTAAGGGAGGAAGTAATTTGTGGCATGTATGCCACTTTTCAGGGCTATGAATTTAATGAAGATGGCTGAAATGTTCAGAAGTACCTCAGCTCCTAAGTTTAGGTGGTGGGGAGTGGTTAATTTTTCCAATTGTTTGCTTTCCAGCTGGATCTAAAGTAACTAAGGTGGACACTGGTGTGTGAAGGGTCGGTGGTGGCATAGCATGTATAGGGCTGGGGGATTGCAAGTGTTTCACTTGTAAGAATTGTGACAACAGGTATCTAGAGAGGCTATGGAAGGCTTTGCTTCTGGTGCCAAGCAGTGACCTCAGCATGCAGCGATTTCTGGGGTGAAGGGTTAATTCAGCCTGGAATTAGCTCCCAAGCTCTCCTGCCCTCTTTCAAGCCAGCTGCAGATAACGGACTTTCAAACTTGATGTTTACCTCCCCTTTTCTCTTGGCTTGTTGCAAAGAAAAGCTCCTGAAGCTTGGGTTCTCCTAAACCATTCAGCATGTTTTTCTACCTCATTTAAATAATAATAATAATAAAAAAGATTACTCACAGCGGTGAGCACAGCTTACAGTAAACAGCTTTTGTTTAAAATCTTTGTTGAACAAGAAATGACGTAATTATTTTCTTACAGAGAAACATGCACATGTGCTCTATTGAATCACTCCATGTGCTGGTCATGCGTTCATGCCCTTAGTTGTTGCTCTGAATACTGGTAACATAAGAAAGTATGTACCAGAAACAAAATACCTACCTGGTTTTTGGAACTCTGTTGTATAAAGGGATGACAGTAAAAAATAAAGGTAAAAGGCCTTTCAAGAAATACTGCTTTATCCTTTTTATGAAAAGATGGATTAAAGTATTCAAATTAAAAATCATTAAAGATTAATAAAGAAGAGAGGCAACAGGAATAATTTTAATTTTCTTCGTTACCATATATAATGATAGCCTTGGGGTAGCATGAGAAAATGTAGAATGTATGAATAGAAATGTATCTGTTAGGACTATACTATTTTTGTTTCCCTCAACATGAACACATAGCTAACAAAAATACTGTTACAGTGCAAATGCTCACTCTGTAAAAATATTAACTATTAGCTATGATAATGTACAAACCATAAAATGGCTATAGGAGGAGTTCTCTTTCCTCAACATGTAGAAAAGTTCTAGCTACTTGAACATCATATTAATTTTGATCTTAAGCAGCAGCACCAAATTCATCCCTGTAACAATATCAGGAATAGATCTGGCTCCTTGTATCTGCAGAAGCAAAGGTGAAACTGACTGGAGTTTGGGGTGCGGGAGTAGGCTCTGCAGCAGAGAAGCTCTTGTTTAGAGGATCCTGTACCAAGGCAGAGTAAGAGCATGCTTTGAAATACCTTTGTATTGCTACATTTTGCTGCATAGAGAAAAGCGCATTTAGACCTGATGAAGGAAGGAGAAGCAGTGCCAAATAACTTGTATCTCTATTTTTAATGAAATCCACTGGATGAGTGGAAAGTAATGCTATGGTGGCAGTAGTGATGAATAGTTACTATGCTGAGCTCTCTCTTCACTGACAGTCCTCTGTTTTGGAAGATTAAAGTCCCTTTGCTTTTTTCTAGTTGGCTAATTGTATGATTCAAAGTTCCTAGTGTTTATGATGCTGAGTAGCTGTTATGTTCCCAGGTCTGTGTTCTTTTGCATGTATTTCCTAGCCTGTGTCATAATATAACCAGGTTTATGATTGCTAATGAACAGAGAAGGCCAGTTGGCAAATCAGACCAGATGGACACATAATCAGTCTAATGACTTAATGTCACAAATGAGATGATGTTGCAATCAACTGTTCTTCATTTCTGCCAAGACTGTTTCTGAAATCTTAATACAGACTCTTAAGGCTGCTTCCCTACTTACAGCAAATACGACAGCCTTACCACCCTGGTCATATCACTGCATGTTGAAGTCCCTTGCTGTACCAACAGGATGATGGGTTTTACCTAAGAAAGCTACTGCTGCATTATGCCTACCTGTTTCTTTGTATTATTAGAATGCCACACAGATGATCACTTTATTCTTGAAATTTAAAAATCTTTCCTGAACATCTTGCTCTCATGTAGTCTCTTTGACCTGTATGCTGTGTGTTCTTGTGCATGTTCTTTAGTTCAGTATCTGTGCTGCTCTTTTTCCTCTGGAAGCACTTGTCACACCCTGTTGTGTGGCCTTATCAACAAAAATCATCCTTGTCTTTTCCTATGCCTTTTAATATAGAAAAACACTTAGACCTGTGACTGAGTCCTCATTAAAAATCAGGAAGGCTTGGGGAGATGTTTAGTTTTTATGTTGTGCTGGAGTAATTTGAAGAGTTGGAGGCCAGAAATCACCATGACATTGCTCATTCCTTCTGAGCTACACAATTTTTTGAATTTTTGTCCCCAGAGTATCTCATTAAAAAAAAAAACACCAAAAACAAAACCAAAAACAAAAACAAAAGGTGGTGGTGGTGTAGTGTGTAGTGTAGCATCCCCCATACTTAATATTGTATAACATTTCAAACATAGCATACTCAGATGTGCCTCTTGGTTTGTGGAGAGCAGACAGGTCTCAGTTCGTACTGTGCTTTCCATTCGACTTGTAAGCATGCACTGAAGTACCTCTCTTATTCTGGCCTGAGTAGTTTGTTGATGTTTTTAAAAATGAATAGGTTTTTCAGCTGATAATCTCAGACCTATGAGTTTCTGCCATTTCTGTACGGCAAAAATTTTCTTGTTTTCCCTGTTGAAAAGAGTCAATCATCACAAGAAGTAATTGCTCATTAGTGAGGAAGGGAAGAGGGTAATAAAGTGGCATCAATTATTTAATGCGCTGCTGATCTATTAATGTTGTCCTTAGTAGATGCATTACTGAAAGAAGACATGAGGCGCTTAAATTCCTTTCTAGGTCTCTATTTTATCTTTGCAGTTTTTCAGAAAGTTATAAATTAGGTTGTTAACTAATTGATTTATGTGGTATACTTATTGTGCCAGTAATTTTCTGCGTCAGTTGTAAATTACCTTCTTTTATTTTGCCATCTGCATAATTATATGTTACCCATTTGCCTGTGTACATAATTTGTTACCCTGACAACCTTTATCATTCTTACCTTTTGGGGGTTTTGTCATTTTTTGTCATGTGAATGTCATACTGAAAAAATAGACGTATACCTCAGTGATATGAAATTTTAAGTGACAGCACTATCTAAGGCTTAAATTAACTAACATGCCTGAATAAAATAAATGGAAAAAATGTTTTTAAACTGCACAAAATGACATGTAAAGTAGCCTGTTTATAAACTGGAGATATGGAAAAATAAGCACTTGTTGTTTTTGTTTGTTTGTTTGTTTCATAGATTTATCTAGTTAAATTAGTTTGAGTTACAGTAGTGTGAAATGTGGGCAACTTTAGTCATTTTTGCATTGGCTAGTTGAGTAATAATATCCCTGTTGTTCATCTCTTTTGAATATAAAAATATCCATGGGGATCCCTGTGGTACACAGGTTTGGTTTTCATTATAATTTACATTTACATTTAAAAAAACTATTTCCTATACAACTACTCTATGGTCTACTGTACAGATGGAAAAGTAGAAATTTGTATCTTGTATATCTACAGATACTCTCTTTACATATATATATAGTAAGATAATAATCCAAAACAAAACCAAAACCAAAAGTGTGTCCATTTTTCTGTATAAAAGTAGACCATAAAATTTTACTGGTATTAACCTTGAATTACATGTAAGGGGCTTTATTTGTATTTTTTACCAGATAATGGTGTTCCACCTCAGATTTTGCCACATAGAAACTCCCTTGATATCACATAAAGAAATAGGCAACAATAATATTGTAGGACACAAATGAAAAGATGCTGTCTAAAACCTGATCTATTAGGTAGAATTACTTTTTTTTTTTTTTTTTAGCATCAAAAGAAAGCATGCGAAAGAAAGGAGACCTTAAATCCTCCTTATGATTTTTATTTCTTAAATTTGCTTCATCTAGAGGAATTATATTAAAATAACTTCTCCTTAATCTCATCTTGTCAGAAAGAATTATTTGTAACTCAGTTCCCAAATATAAATACAGTCTGTCCTTTTGTAGAGGTTGTGCTGGCATGTAGTCATAAGGTGATTGGTTTTGTGGGGTGTTTTTTGTTTTTTCTGATGGATGGTTATTGAGTAGCTGGATATTGCTAGTTATTTCTCAGTTATTTTAATAGGATTTTGTCTCAAACTTTCCATAAATGGGAGACAATGTCATTTAATGATCTTTCACAGAGACAAAGTTATACCAGCACCTTCAGAATTAATCACATGATATCAACTTTCTGGCATACTGAGGAGTCTGCAAGCTTACAGCCTCTGAGCTTTACAAAATGCTGAACTTGAGTTGATTTCTTAATTTGGAAGCTCAGATATCTTTTTCCAAGGTGACACTTGCTGAGGATGAGCTCACTTGCTCAGTCTGGTTTGAGTCAAATTCTGGTACCTCCTGATGAGCTTTGCCACGCCAATGTGATTGTGGCACCAAGGAATTGCTGGGACGTAGCTGTTCCTTACTTTCCCCTTTCTCCTGGGTGTCTGCTCTGCCTGGGGTGGCAGCCTATGCCCATTAGGTACTCAACAGACCTGGATGCTGGAGTACTGGGAAGGGTGGAGACCACCAGCCCCTGCCTGTTCCCTCCTGTAGTCTGTTAGCTGAGGAAGAATCAGGTCCTCCTTGGTTTGTATTAGCAGGTATAGATATTCCTGTCCTTGTATGTGCATATGAAGCAGCTGCTGGAGAATGAGGACCTAGTCAAGTTTACAAAGCTCTAAATATGATCTAATAAAGAGAAGCATTAACATGTGTTTTGAAATATAGTAGGAGGCACATTTGTATATGTAACAGACATATTAAATGCTTCTGCTACTCTGGCTAAATTTGCTGCATATTATCTTTTTCTGCACTTAGAAAGAAAGTCTTACACACCAGTCTATGATAAGAATGTGTAAGGCATATTTGACTCCAGAGTTGTTATTCATTAGATGGTAACTTATTTTATAAATATCTCACTGCTGTCACAGTAAAGATTAAATTTGTTGAATTTTTTAAATTGGGATTTATAACTAAACGCATTGAAATTTCTCAAGATTCAGTCTTGTAAATTCAGTAGATCAGTGATTTTGTTCTGTTAATTCCAATGATTTAATTTGTTTTGATAACAAACTTCAGCTTAGACTAACTTCTAGATTTCACTTAGATAATATTTTGCTTCAGCAGGTGTCTGGTGCTCTTCTATTAAGTAGTGGTTTATGTTTAAGGGCACATCTCTGTTTTGTTGCTTGTTTGAGTTTGGTTTTACTTATGTAGCAACTGTAATAACAGGTCACCTTATGGCAGCTTGTTTCTTTTCATCGTCAGCGTGGATCCCAAATGTCTAATCTGAATGGCAACCAGCTAGTCCATCTAAAATATTGGCTAGTTACCTGTAATTATCTTCACAGCAAGTTGTTCTTTATTACTCTAAACCTTCCTTGGCCTTGGGCTATTTATCACCTTAAAATACTAAGCCTGCTTTTGTTTCACTCTCTCTTCTCTGAGCATGTCTCACTTGAAGTTTTAAAATGTTACAATTCCCAGTTTAGCATCATTTTAAGCAAGCGTCAACAATGCATTTTAGAACCAACTTAATGCATTAGCGATTTGAAAAGTTGTCAGGAAGTACCGGATTTGGAAATACACAGGTTGAGGGTGTTTACTTCGCTGGAAAGAAGGACAGGATGGATTTTACTAATGTTCCATAAACAATGTATAGCAGATCAATTTTTTTTCTTTGAGACCAGAACTTTGAGCCTGGAGTTTGCAATCTATTAATTGGATGTAAGAAAAAAACCTTTCAGCCTCTTAATTTTAATCTTCATATTGATTTAATAATGAAATATAAATCTGTATTTTAAAGAGTACAGTATTAGGTTTTTAGATCTTATTAAATAATGTTTCAGAGATGGTATAGGAAATGAAGAAGTGAAGTTTGCTTAGGAAAATAACCTTTAGAAGGCAGAACCTTAGAAATCTTGTCTGCTAGTGATTTTGGCAGGTAGTTGCAGTGATGTTGCCAGGACTTGAGAATTCACTTGCTAGAGCTGAAGATGAAACAGTTGCGAAATATCAAGTAAAAAACAGCGAGCAAAATTAACATGAAACACCCTCATGTATTTCTTTTGCCTCCTGAAAGATTACTACGAGTTGTCTTTTCTTGAATTCATCTGGTTGAGTTTTATTTAATAATTTCACTGATCTGTCAGCTTGACTCTTTTAGTGTTTGTCTTATTAAATAGGAGTATACATGTGGGTGAAATGAACAGCAAATATGAAGATTCAAAAGCCCTATAGTTTAATTTATCTGCCCAAGAAGAAGAAATAAACCCCTTCAGTTTAGAAAGTATTTGAATACATTAGGGTTACTGTTTGGGGCAAATCTGATATATTTTTGTAATGTTGAGTTCTAGAAAAGATTTTTCCTAGAAAGATGGTAACTTCATTTCTGAGGAAGTGAAAAATGTGGTTCCTTACAGTGACCACGAGATTTCAACTTTAATTTCTTTGTTCTGTAAAAAACTGCATAGTGTTTCTTATAGGGATTTTGCTTATCCCACTGAACAATCTCTTTAAAGAACATGCACTATATACAGAAAGTAGTGCAGCTCTCCCAGAAATAAGATACTGTTGTATCTGCAATTATAAAATATAACAGAAAGTGGATGATCCTAAAAGCTTAGCTATACAAAATTATTTTATCACAAAGCTATGAGAAATGCCTGTTGCGGAATGGAAATATGATGTGTCACTACTGGATTTTCAAAATATGCATCAAAGTGGTAGGAGCTGGCAGACATACAGTGGAAAGATTTAAATCTATCTTGGCTTTAAACATTGTGGTAATTATCACTAATGTGGATAAATGTTAGATAAATATGTGTGGTGTGTGGTTTGAGGTGTACTTGCATTTGCAAGGCACAAAACCAACTGGAACTGACTGAGTTTATAAGTGCATTTGGGGTAGAACACATAAAGTAAAGCAAATAATTCCTCAGAGAGCTGTTTATCAAATTATCATATTTTTTGTCATCGTGGTAGTTTCATGAGCTTCCTTTGGTCTGTACGGTTTAATATAATCTCGATACAGGTAACAGGGTCCTGTGAGTGAAGGTTTTAATTCTCTTCACAGAGCTTTTACATACACTGCTTAACACTTCCATTTAATGCCATGGCTTGTAGATTTTAAGATCCGTAAATTGTTTTAAAAGAATACATGTTGCTTCACCACAAAATAATTACTAATCACGATAGATAATAAAGAACCAGACCTTCGATAAAAAAAAGTACTGATGACACACTAACTGGAAGTAATTTCAGAAGATGGTGAAGTTCTGATGCGGATGGGCACCTCTTGGAAAAACATGCTTGTTTTCTTGTAGATAATATGTAAAGGACTCCTGCACCAAGTTGTTCTCCAGCATTACAGTAAAACCTTCCTTTAAATGTTTGCAATTTCAATACAGATAAATTAAGTTGGAGGTTTATGCAAATAAGTAGAATCTGCTCTAAGTTGAGTGTGCTGTAGCACAGGACAAAGGAGAAGTAACAGCTACCAGAGACTTGGCATTTGGATAATGCTGCCAGTTGGCAGCTACCAAACCTAAAACATTATAAAGAAGCAATCCTCCTCTTCCTAAATGAATCTATTGACTTTCAATTAGCACATGTGGTTTGATGACTACAGCATAACGCTTCTTGCTTATGTTAGGCAAATTTGTTATTTGCATCTCTGTTCTGTATGCAATAAAATAATGTAAAGCAGTTCATTTACAGCACTTGGATGAGGTGCTTGCCCTAGCTCCAAGGGGAGAATGTCAGATATATTATGGTAATTTGGACCAGTGAGCATACCTATACTGCCCGGATCTTCTCTGGCACGAAGTGTCAATGCCTTTGTGGCATCGTGCTTTGTGCCGCTAAGTTTTAGCTTGTTTTCTTGCTTGCACATTACACAGCTTACTGAGAAGTTACCTATGAAAGTGCTGACAGTATGGTCATCCCTGCTGACATTTTTTAGGGATGGCCAAAGGGAATTTGGTGAGTGTGTTTACATGAACTTTTCAAGATCTGTCTGATGAGAGCTAAAATTGCTTCCCGATTTATTTGAGCTGATGGCCCTTAAGCAAAGTCCATTGGTCTCCTGAAAGACTCCCATTTAACCTAAGTGGGCTCTAGATCAGGCTTTGCATCATTAAACGGCTATATTTCCTGGTTCTTGGAGATGAATGCACTGGATTCTTGCAATGATATCTGAATTAAGCTTTATAAGCCTGATGTACAGTGATATTCTGTAATGTAAATTATAAAGGAAATTGGAATAGAAAATGATAATGATTCCAGAGGGACACAGTGGTTATTAGTCTTGTTATCCCTCTTCCATCTGTCACCTCCCAGAGTCAGAAAGTGGTGTGGAGGCAGAGACCACAATACTGGGGACAAATATCAATATCTTTGCAACCAGCTTGGTGAATTGAAGCCTGCTGTGGCTTTATGAAAGGTAGCTAACTGTTCCTGCCAGCAACATGCAGTTAAAAGTATATTTATGGGGAAAACCAGCTATAGCTATACAAATATAAGAGTTTTCTCATTAAACTGAGATGATAGCGAAGAAGTCTTTATATATAAAAAATTTTTTTTTTTTCCTCAGAGGTTGAGGCAGGTTGTGTGAATTTCACAGTTCTAAACACTAAATTTGAAGAAAAAAAAAATAATTTCAGGTTAACAATTGAACTGCATAGAATTACTTTGGAAAGGTGCCTGATATTACTTCTTATTTCTCAAAAAAAGCTCAAACATCTGATAGCCGAAGTGACTAAAGTCTAGAATTGTGGTGATACTGTGCTAGCTTTTCAGTGACTGTTTTCTGCCCACCTGAAGGTTGAAGCTGCTCAGTTTGCTTGTCGGATTTATGAGTGGTAGCAAAGTGAATGGCCAGGAGATCTCAGCTGTCCACAATTATGGATGGGTGCACTACATAATTCCTCCTTATCGTTTATAAAGTGCGTAGGGTATGTAAAATTATGTTTCCTTAACATATGTATGTCTCCTGAGCGTTCTTGGGAGCATTTGCACTGTCGTGTGCGAGTGCTTTCCCACAGTGCCTACCTAAGCAGTGACATGGCTGCACTGTCACTTTCTAGATGACCTTCCCTGAGGTTTTGGGGGTTTGTGTTTTCTGTTTCTTGGAGAGAGGAAGAAGAGAATTGAGAATAGAGTGTATTAAATCCAAGTAGTTGCCTTTTCTCTTCCATGTTGTGTCTCATTCCATTTTTTCATCTGCATATTTGTTGTGTGCAGTCTATTCAGGAGCCAAGAGCAGGCAGAAGCCAGAGAGAAATCTGACTAATTTGCAAAACAGGAATGCAGGCAATGTGTTGTTCAGATCTGAGTTATATTTTATGTCCTTCCTTGTTTTTCACAGTCCTAGCTTTAAAACAAGTACATCTCAAAAAAGGTTAATCTTGTCAGTTGACTTGATGGTACAAATTCTAATCTTGCATTCTAAGCATGAATAACAAAGGCTGTAGTACAGAGAAAATCAGAGGTGAACTCATTTTTCTTTATCCTTGATTATAGAGTTCAGTGCTTGCACTGCTCCCTTCGATGAAAAAGCACTGTAATCACCTTCTGTACTTCCTTTTTATGCTCTCCCACTACTCAATTAAGAACTCATTAAACTGCACACCTGCAGTGTCTTTCCCTGAACTGTAGTTTTTAACCCCCTACTTCTACGTAATTATAATACAGCCTGTGGATTGCTTGACTTCAGCCAAGTAAAAATCACGGTAAAACTTATGAAAATAAAACTACTGGATTGTTTACACCCAGTTCATAAACAAGAAGTGAAATGGTTTTTTTGGTGAGCACTGAGGACTAGAAATTATATTTACCATGGCTTTCTGAGTAGCTGGTGCAGGGTACAGTGCTAATTGGTGAATTACTGTAGTGAATGATTGTAGTGTGGTGATGCTCCCATTTGAGTGGATTTGATGGAGCAGAGGCTTGGGGATTTGCTGCAATGTTTATGTTGGATTAACTCGCGAGATGGTACTGTTTCATAATTTTTTTTTTTAGTGTCCCCTCTTGGCATATGAGCTTTAAGTCTTGGAGGAAATGTTTTGGCTCAGGTTTGTTTTGGAGGATCTGTTGAAAGTAGCATGAGTTTAGGGGTTTTTCGTGGTGTTTAGCACAGGTTCCCTAATGAGGGCACTGCCTGTATGCTATTAGTGCCCAGCTGTGTTGAAGGAGTAGTGAAAATACATAGGATCCATTGGGAAACACAGGAACTTCGCATCCTGTTTTTTTTCTCCAGCCATAAGGTTCCATAATTTGCAATAATCATTGATGATTTTCTAGTACTGCAAGAGAGGCAGCAAAATAGTTAATATATATATGAACAATATATATATATAAAAGTATAAGTATAATATGAATAATAAGACTGGAACAATATAACCCTCAGTATATGCTGAGTGATGTTTGCATATGAGCTCTGGGACTTCAGGTATTTTTTTTTACATTCTTTCCTGAATTAATTTCCTTCCAAGTCTGCCATTTAATGCCACCATAGCAAGGTATTATAGTGCTTCTTTTTTAAAACTCTGTACTTACTGTCACTGTAAGATGCCAATGGTAACGAAGCTGCGAGAAATACCTGCTTTGCTTTAATAATGATTTAGCATCCTCAGAGTGATTTTTACTGTATGCATCTCTACAGTGTCCTTTATGCACTTTTTCTGCCTACACTGAATAAATTTGATGTGCCACTGCCAGAGAGTCATTTGAGTGCTTCCTCCTCTAAAGTTTTAAATGGCAGCAAAATGAGTGATGGCAGGAGGGCAGACAGGAGGAGGAGGTGAGTGCAGGTTCTCATTATTTAGAAGAGACAACAGAGACAGGTCAGAAGCAGGGGAAAGATGAGAAGCTCTAGGAGGGAAGGCATAGGTGTTTTAGAAACATGGAGAAAATGAAGGATAAAGGAAGAGACTGTAGCAGCAAAAATGTAAGTGGGGAAGTTCAATCTCATGTGACACAGTTTTCTTATTGGATACTTAGCTACCAACAGGCTGACACTCTCATAGCAAATGAGATGTGAAAACTTGTGAGGATGCCAAATGTCTACCAAATGTCCCAGTAGCACTCCTTCAAAAATAATGTGCATGTTCAAAAAAACAAAGGGACAAGTGTCTTTCCTGGCCAGTTCTGGTGGGGCATTTTGCTGCATGTGGGAGGAGCCTGCGGGAAGCATGCTGGAGCTGTGCCTTGCTCAGGGATAGCTGCTGTTTTTGGGGAGGTTGCAAAGCCAGGCACAGGCGGTAGTCCTGTGAATGCGCATGTACTGTCAGTGCTGTGCCTGCTGATAGGTAAATACTGCCTGCTGTTGAAGGGCAGTGATGCCTGATTCTGTGCCTTAGGTGGTTCCCCTACAGGTGGTATCTAGACTGCAGATACATGCAGTGTAGAATAATAATTACCTCTCCCACTACATAACCCTATCTGGACTCTATAACCTTCAGTATAGTGGGTAACAAGTAGATCCCCTGTAAGAACTGGTGTTTCACAAATGTATCAAACTTAACCGGGAGCTCTGAAACATGGTTCTTTCAGGTATTTTGTTGGGTGGGGAAGCTTTAATGTGTTAACTTAAAACTACATGTAAGAAGGCAGCAGGAAAAAAAAAACAAACAATCAGCCTAATGTTGTGGCTAAATGAGCTTTTATCAAGGACATGAACAAACACATTAACAGTCAGTTTGATTGCAGTTCACAGCCAGGAAAATTGTATGCTTGATGGGCTCCATCAGGAGCACCTGTTAGCAGGAGGGATTCCTCTCTGACAAAGCATGAAAACTCTTTCCCAAAAGGTTAGGTTTTTTTTCAAATGTGACTGTTTCTCCAGGCTATTGCTGGAGCTTGCAAACTCCAAAGCACCAAAGGGAATTCTAATGGATCTGAGCAATGACGCCAAGTGTAGCACTTCAGCGCAGCGCTGAGCAGCAAGGGAAGGCAGACAGACAGCAGGAGGCCACGCAGCCCTATACACGAGGAAGGAGATTGTACTGGACCAAAATGGAATAGAAATCCAGTCTTCTCCATTGTATACCCCAGGTAGTGATTTGGGGTCTTGATCACAGAGTGAAAAAGCAGATGTAGCTGACATGTGTTCTCTATGTATTTATAGTGTGTTTGCACATGTGTGTTATTGTTACACATATTGCAGGGTAGGCATTATTAAAGGCATGAATTTGGAAAGGGCCACAGGGCATGAGGCTGTTACACATATTCTCTCAAATGAAGGGCTATAAATCTGGTTGAATTTCCAACCATGTAAAATTTGCCAACAGTTGATACAACTGCTTGAATATTTCTTTTCTCCTGTTAACAATTTATGTGAAATTGTTCTCTCTTGTCCCTTTGGCTATTCATTCCACTGGCTCAATCAAATATTTGTCAAAATACAGCTCTACTGGGATAGCAGAGTTGCTTTGTAGCATGGACAACATGGAGCAGAATGGATGTAACTTACACAAATGGCAGCTGCAGACTTTAAAAGGTAACTTGCACAGAAACTTGAAAGCATTTGGGAGGTACCTAAGCCAGTTTGACTTCTCAAAATGCCAAAGCTTTTAATGATGCTATCTTTGGATCATTTTAATGCTAAATCCGTATCTGCAGTTTCTTTGGCTTTGTGGAGAAGTTGCTAATGCTAGCTCAGGCTCTGGGCTGCAGAGTAAGAGAGAGAAGGAAGACAAAGAATTTCAAGTGGCATGACTAAACCATGTGATTGCTCAACAGTTTAGCAGACAGGAGTTTATGGACACTTCCTCAGTTTCATAATGCTTTTTCTTTACACATTAAGAAATTATACAAGCTCATTGAGGATTTTACTGAGAACGTGTCCTACTTGTTTTTCTTTCACAATCAGTAATGAAGAGACTGTCTTCTTTTGGAAACCTTAAAGCAGTTTTTTTATACCAATATTTAAGATGTTTTTATTTGTTAGAACATTTATGATACTGTAAACCTAGGCTCACTTGGAACATGCAGAGTTTTATCAGAAGCGCTTAGCCAGGTAATCAAGATGCTGGCATCTGGAAGGGATTTTTATTGTGCAACAAAAATAACAATTAAAATACATTTTCTAAATAGTGTCTGAGTTATGACTAATCAGATCTACATCTTTATGTAAGTATTTTGGTCAAATCAAGCAGTATTTATGCCGTGGTACAACAACTGTGTTCGTTGACATTCTCTGACTGTAGGCTTTGGTGATTTATTGTTCTTTGCTCAGCTTTCTTCCTAGCGGATGATGCTATTTGTCCTCATCCTAAAAATCCAAGTTGGCTTTGTATAAGTCAGTGTGATATTTTGATTATTTTCTCCTGGGAAAATGAAATTATTCAGGAAAAGTGAAATCCAGGATTTTGCTTGGTGAACAGGATGCACTTGGAAATACTAAATGAGGGCTGCCCATGATTTCTTTATTGGACCCCTCCTGTGTATTGTTTCTGCAAAACTGGTGCCCTGTTCACTGCTCATACTAAGCAGCAGTTAGAGTAATTCTTCAGCATTTTTATTCAGTCAGAAAGGAGTTCTTGCCCTATTCGCATTATATCTGTGCTGAGAAATTAAGCAGGTATTTTCCTCCATATATTACTGCCAACTTTAATTGTCTGATGACAGACAAATTCAGCAGGCACAGATGTTTACACTGGTTTCAGCTGAACCTGTTCAGAATTGGTTCATTGCATAAATCTGTAATCAGTGCAAGAAATAAAAAAGTGAAACTGTTTTCTGAAGACTGAATGCATATTCAATTTATGCATAGTATGCAATTATAACACATAAGTCTTACAATGTAAAAAAGAAATATCAATGTTACAGTTCTAAATTCTGTGTTGAAAGTACTTTGTCCTTGAAGAGCTTGCCAAGGGCTGTATCCCACAGAGACTGGGTAATAACTAGCTTTAAAAAAGGATTAGCACATGTGGTGTTTCATGGAATGGGGCCTAATCCTGACTATGACTTTTAAGTTCTGCCGAAGTACAAATGCTAAATAAGATGGGAAGTAAATACAAAATCTCCTGAGGTAACATTAAAATTTCTGTAGTAACTGCTATATTTTGAAAAGACCAATAAAGCTGGCAAATACTGAAATAGCTTTTCATAGGAAATTGACATAACTTTTTAATTGTGCTCCTAAAAGGTGCAGCATAACAAATTAGTTATTAAGCCCCAGAAGCAGCTGTTGTCTGTGAACAATCAGTTTGTATCTGCTAGTTATGGTATTGTTTTCAGGACTAACTTGTGGCTTTTGCAACCTGAGGCAACATGAAACTGCATGCTCCTGTGTTTTTCAGTTCCTGTATTTAGTTTCTCCATGTGAGATGTACGGTCTTCAGCTTACATTAAGATGGACCCTGAAACTTTTTATCTCATCTCCATCAGGCAGAGCTGGAGGTAAAATCCCACTGTAGAACAAGTGCCCTTGAAATGGGGACCCCTGAAGTCAATGCACCCATCAGCCATGCACATGTGAGCTCCTGTAGAGGGCTGAGCAGTGCTTTGCCAGTGGCTGCTGTTTCAAGGTCTGTATGGAAGTTGAGTGTACCTGCTGCTTGCCTTGGCATCTCTGCCTTGCTTGAATCTTGTATTGATAGCTTCAGCTAGGACTCATCAGTGTCACTTTTGTGATTTGCTGGTGATATCAATACAGCTATAATTTCCCAGTGTCATTTAAAAAGTAGTGTGCTAATGCTGCTACTCTTAGGCTGGCATGGAATGTAGTTATTTCCACTGAGCCATATTGTCTGTAATGCAACTAAGCTGAGATATGTTCACTGATCATCACCCCACTGTGCTTTTAGGTTGTCCAGGTGTTCAACTTAATGAGGCTAATACCTATCTTTTTCCTATTTTTCTGTGAAATTCATGAATCGAATCAGGTGCTTCATGGGAGCACTGCGGGAGTGCATTCAAGAAAGAAAATGTTAGTATTAAAAGAAGTTGTTAGGGTTTTTTTTTATTTTTTTTTAAATTTATTTATTATTTCTATTATCCTGGATAGGGTTCCACACTCAAACATGCCTTTACTCCAAGTTGTTGGAGTTTACCTGTCACTGTTACAGCATTTTCTGGTGTTATTCTCATGTCCTTTGTGTAGCAATTGTCTCTCTGTGACCTTTTTAGAAAGATCACAAAAATTTGCAAGGCCAGCATGTAATCCCAGCAAGTGCTGCTGGATGAAGCATTCTTGCAGCTTTTACATGGGGCTGTGGAGGGACTGAATCAAAGAAAAGCCAACTGAATGACCCAACTTCTTTAAAAGCAAAAATTCTCCCTCTGACAAAATTTGGAAAAATAATGGACCAACCCCAAATTCACCACTGGTGTAACCAGCAGGATGAGTAAAGGCTGGTGGGGAATTTAACTCCATGCATTTGCACACACAGAACATACACTTTAACAGGAAACACATATGTAATAGAGCAGGATTTGTGGGTATATTTGTTTGCACTGGCAGAGAAGTTACAGGATCGGTGTGTACAGTATTTGATCATCTGAGTCATTGATTTTATTTCTCACTTTTAACTGCCCTTTGTGTTGAATGCAAAGTACTTCACATGAATTCCATCATTACCTTTTGTATTTCAAAATACGGCAGAAATCTCTGAACAATGAGATCAAAGGTAAAATTCAGCTGATTTGCATCTGTGCAGTCTTCAGAAAGGCTGCACATGTATAGTCAAGAGCCAAACTTTATCCCCATGTTTTTATATTTTAATCTAATATCTATATGGAAAATATTTTTCTGTAGTGCAATAGATTATTATTGCATTTCACCTCAGAAAATTATCATAATATTGCAAAAATGATTGACGCTTTTGAGTTTCAGCCCTTGCTTATGAAAAGCTTTTGCAGCTTAGTTCAAATCAAAGTTCAAATGCTACTTTGATCTGAATGCCTATTTTTGTATTTGTGTAAACATAAGTAAATAGAGAACCTTTTTCCTTAAATCAAAATGTGGCGTTTCATCTGAGAACATTCTTCTTTCAAGGAAGCCTCTAAAAAACTTGCATCAATATTCTTGTTTTGATTGTATATTTTTCTGAGACCACTACAATGGAATCAAATGTAGTTAAATTCGGTGTCTAGTGGTTATTTTTCTCCTCCTCTTATGGATTTTCAGTGATTTTCTATATGATTAATTGCTTAATCTTTAAGAAACCAGATCCATATACTTTTATATTCCCTAAGAAACTTAATCTTGCATCTAGCAAGAAGGGATGGTGTCATGGGTTCAGCAGCAGCAGTCATTTTTCTCCTTCTTAGTAGCTGGTGCAGTGCTGTGTTTTTGACTTTCGGCCTGGGAACAGCGCTGATGACACCGATGTTTTCAGTTAGTGCTTGGTAATGTTTTGGTCTGACCAAGGACTTTCTGAGTCTCATGCTCTTGCAGGGAGGAGGGGAAGCCGGGATGAAGCAGAGGCAGGGCGCCTGACCCAAACTGACCAAAGAGGTATTCCATGCCACAGCACATCATGCCTAGGATGTAAAAACGGAGAGCAGAGACCCGGAAGGGTGTGGGGATGCACTGCATGATCGGGCTTGGTATCGGGTGGTGAGCAATTGTATTCTTTTCCCTTGTATTTCTCTTGTCGTTATTATTATTGGTGGTAGCAGTAGTGGTTTGTGTTATACCTTAGTTACTGAACTGTTCTTATCTCAACCTGTGGGAGTTGCATTCTTTCGATTCTCCTCCTCATTCCCCTGGGACTGGGGTAAGAAAGAGGGGGAGTGAGTGAACGAACTGCGTGAGGGGCGTAAACCACGACAGCTGGCCAAGCAGAAATGCTTGTGCATAGGTAATATGCCATCCTTAACCTTACAGCGCAGACCTGCCTCTGAAAGGAGAGCATATCTCATTTCATTCCTAAATTTTAAGATTCTTGTGTTTGTCTTTATTCAGTTGTTTCCCAACACTTCCTAGCCAGCTCACTTTTATTCTAAATAATGATTGCTCAGTTATACCCCCTCAGTGTGGAAAAGGTATAACTATGCCAAGATCTTTGATGATCTGTATTTAGCAGTGATGTAATTCTCCCTTTTTTGAACCCAGATTCATGACCATATCTCTTTTGCCTACCCATAGCTACTCAGCCAAGTTATAAAATCAGCACCTATTCAGGGCCAGTCTCTTAAGCAAGAGGCCTAGTGCTTGACTAGAGTGAAGCTTGCCTGCATGATACCTGTTACTAAGTCTGTGAGCCTCGTGATGCTGACAGATATTTGGGATGTAACCCAGAACCGTAAGGTGTAGTGTTTTCTCTGAACATGCTAAGTAACAGGCCCTGTAGACATCTTGTCATAAGCCTAAAATGATGATTCCAGAGTTGGCTGTGAATGAAAATTAGCAGTCTCACGATATACATTTAGCATATTGTGCTCTCTGTGCATACTGTAATAACTAGGTACGATGCTGAGCAAATGGGAGGCATTGCCAGGAAGAAGGGCAACATCACAGAAATTGAAGATGCTGTTAAGCTGCTTTCCAACAGTCTCTTCAATAAGGAACAGTCCAGTAATCAAGGGGTTGTTTGGATTATTGGTCATGAATGCCCAACCTGGTTTGTCTCATCAGCAAGTTCTGGGCAGTCATACAGGTTCCTCTGGCATGGTTTGTATGTGCTTATTAAGAAATCAGTTTCTCTCCTGTGTCCTGGCTGATACATGCCAGAGAGCTGAACTAACAGTGGGACAGAAGGGCCAAGTCTCTCCTTCAAGCTGGAAGTGAGCAGCTGCTTTGTGCATGAGCTCATCTACCCCAGCAGAGCGTGAGGGGCTCATTTTTTAAAAAAATGAAATGTGTTGTTGGGTGTCACAGACGATAAACTCCCGAGCACGTCCTTCAGTTCACACGGAAAGTTACGGGGGAAGCTACTACGTACATTCAACATTTTGTTTGAATGTTGTTATCACAGGTATGCCTTATTGTGTATTTCTGTGTGTGTGTGCTACCTGACTGTGACCTAAGCTGACTCTTCCACTTTCCACATAATTAATGAAGTTGAAATGACTTAAGTACAAAGTCAAGTCATATTACTGAAATGGTATATGTTGTTATTAACATGTTATCTCATTTGCATAATGAAATCAGATGGCTTTAGAATGTTTAAGCTTTTTCATTTTAGATGTAATTGTCATTGTGTCTTTCATTATTAACTAAAAAAAGTTACACGAATAATGTGCATGAACTTTTGGAATGATTGACTTAAAACTAAAAGCCAGAGCGAATTATTTGCCTTGTACTGATGTGATCTGGCACCAGTGAAGGACAGTAATGGTTCGAAGACTCATCTGTTTAGCCTTAAGCATATTTCTAGATCTGATCTAAAGTAAGACTAACAGCTTAAGCTATAAGGCAGACATGCCTTATGGAAGACTCACAGAAGTTTCCTTCATACAGACATCTGAGTTATCCTGGAAACAGTATAGAAAGCAGATAAGCTTTGCTTAAACTTACCTTAACAATGCAGTTGAGGGTAAGAATTGGACTTAATCTGAAAATCTGTATATTCAAAACCTAACTTTTAAAGTTAAAATCAGGAAGCACTCACCTGTTTGTGTAAATGTGGTAACTGAAGAAGCAGGTAGTTGACAATGTATAGCTATTTGTATTCAATTTTCAGGTCATGTGCATGCATATATTTGGACATGTAATTCCTAAGGTCTGCTATACAGTGTCACTTCCTGAGTGTTACATCTTTCAAAAATGTCTCCTAGTGTTAAATGGGCTGCAGCAGATCTATGCTGGCCCCTTGGTAAGTTGCTTATAATTTAGTATTAAAATTGTCCTGCCTTTTTCTGAGGCATTTTCTGAAAGGCACTGAAAAAACACAGTTAAAAACCTACTCATTCTGCAGTGCAGCTGGAGGAAAACATCTTCTTACTTAGCCTTTTGTAGGGTCAGCTTCTCAGGCAGCACTGGCCAATAAAACGAAAAAGTTTGACCAAGCTTCTTACAATACTGTGAAAACTGCTTTAAGTAAACCTGGAGAACAAGGACTTTACAGGAAATTATTTGAAACAAATAGCACTGACATGGAAGGAACATGGCACCAAACCTATTCTCAAAATTCCCTTGAAGAAGTCCAGTGAATCGGCTGTAGTTACAGTTTTGCAGTGTGCATATCTGGGGTTGTTAAGGGCCTGACATAATATGGTAACTAAATAAAATAAAAAGTATAGAACAAAAAGAAAATGTACTAAGTGTTGAGCTGAAGAATGCCTGCAAGCATGCAAAAAGCTTCATGGGGTTGAGGTGGAGTCTCAGTCTTCCCCAGGGAGAGTAGCAGAGGTCAAAGACTTTCTTGTCACTCATTCTTATCTGAAGGCTAAACAGGGCTATAATAAGGAGATATTAATTAGCACTTATTACTGTTTTTCTCAGAATAAATTGATAGCTTGTAAGGAAATTATTGTGTTAGAGTTTAGCACCTCATTTGCCTTTAGCAGCCTGTGATTCTGCTTCCTCTCCTGATGGAAGTTACATTTTTTACAGTTAATCTCAAAGTTTGCAAGTTACAGATGAAAGAAATTGCTTACATATCTCCAGTCAAGTCTATGGGCTGAAGAAAGCAGCAATACAAATTCAATAAAGAGACTTTAAAATTAGCTTATACATAAAAAGATGTTACCGACTAATTCAAACTCACCTGTCCGAGTGTACCTTATATTTGATGGACAAAGGCTTTAGTTCTGATGAAGTATTATAATTCCATTTTCAAGAGCAGACAGGTTTTCAAATTAGAATGAAAGGTGTTTAAGCGGATATTACTATCATGAAGATAAAGAAAATACTACAGTATCAGACAGAAGTAACTTTTCTTCCACTGATAATTTTGAAAAGCTGCACAAGTGTATTGACATGTAGATACTGCTAAACAAAAATCCCAGTTCCACAAATTCTCCATGACTTTGAAGTTCAGACAGTAATCCAAAACACTGATTGTACCATTAAAGAGGAAAACTTAAGATCTCAGGCAGCTCCTGAACTCTAGGAGATACTAAATCTCTAAAAAAAGAATGCAACATCCTTGATGAACAAGTAATCCCTTGCTGAATAGCAAGTTCTGCATTTTTCTGCTCAGGGGCATTGTAGCCAGGGATAGTTTAAATCTGCTGATGTAAAGCTGATTTGGCATATCATAGTACTTTAAGCTGTTGTGATCTTATGTCAGTGTGACTCTAATAGGTGTGTAATAGACATTGCATGGGAAATGCTGCCAGATTTTATTTCCCTTGCTTTGCTAGGTAGTGTCACAGTACTTCTTACATGCTCCAGTGCTTAAAATTGCATAGAACCTCATATTCCTCTTTTCCTTCATGTGAATATTGGACTGCCCTTAGAGAAGGATGCAGCCTCTGATTAATAATAATTAGCCTCTTCCTAACGGACAGAAGCTTTCAGGGTACATTGAGCAGCAGGCAGATGAGGTTCAGGAAGGAAGGACTTGTAACAACTTTCTGAGATTTGCAGCTTGTGCAGAGAAACTGAGAAGCTGCAGCAGTGAGAAGGGAGCAGACCCAGCCAAACCTCAGAGGTACTAAAAACTTCCTGAGGATCACAGGAAAAAAATGTATGGTTTGGTGCAAGCCAGAAAGCCAGAGCTCATTAAACATCCACCTGGAGCCATAAGCCCATCCTGCAAAAAACCTAAAGGTCTGTTCTGGTCAGAGCTGTAGCTCTCACTTCCCTGGTCCAGATACATAATGGTGAGTCAGCGTGTGCTCTGAATTGGTGCAGCCAAATTTTTTATCTGGTTTGGACTGAAAACTCGATCTGGAGCTGAGAAATCTTTGTCACAGAAAGTTTTTTTTATTAACTTTCCTAAAAGGTCAGGCCTCACCAGAAAAGTGCTTAGATAAATCAGTGAATTTGCAAAGAAAAATGTTTCAAGAAAAGTTCTCATTCAGCTGTACTTCTGTTCATATAGTGTGGGAGGATGTTTCTTTAAGAGAAGCTGGTGAAATTAATAGTCCTTTTACTATTCTACCTTAAGGTTTCTTCTATTTTTACAGGTAAGTATTTTAAAAGCTTGAAATCCATTAAATATGGAAGGAACAGCTGCTATAGCAAATGTACCCTTTGATGCAAGCAGCATAAAACAAGAGGAGGTCTGGAAACTGAAAAGTTACTTTACTTTGAGGTGTCACAGACCCAGTAGGAAAATCCCAAACACATCCCATTAACAACCTGTTCAGAAAAAAACAAGCTGTAAAGAGTATGTTTTTGAAAAGGTTCTGGCATATGTTTTCCAATAAATTAGAAAGAAACATTGAATGTTGAGTTCACTTTTGGTGGAGGAGAGAAAGAAAAACTATTATTAGCAAAGGTCTGGGCTGGAACTGGAACTTAATCCTCTCCGATGTGTTTTGCTACTCAGCTGAATTTTGAAAGCCAGTAGTCACTGTGTATAAAATGCACAGTGTCAGGAATGGTCCCTTTCTCCACTCAAAATCTATTACTGGAATTGAAGAAAATTATGTACAAACGCTGTGCAGAAACAATTGGGACACAAACTGCTGATCTTTATTATTTATTTACATGAACTGGAACATTACTGTTAAATCTAGTAGCTCTTGCAATAAAGTCTAGCTACAAGTTTGTTTGTTATCTGTTGGCCTCAGAAAATACTGCATGTCTGAACTTCATTTGTGTTTTGCTTAAAGGAAGAACATAAACCCTTACGCCTCTGTATTAGCTTATAAACTACAACAGCTCCTAAACAAACTTCACTTTGACTTCATTGGGAATCTCAGATGGTGGAAAGGTCTATTTTCATGTCTTCTGAAAGCAGCTGGACAAACTTGATAAGGTTTTTCCATTATATATTAAAGGAGAGATTTCATTTTTTTGATGCACTTCTGACAGTTACAGCATATAGACATCTAAGAATATATGCATGTATGTACAAAGTAATTTTTAGTGCATTTTGTAAAATATACTGGAAGCAAAAACAAGGAAAAGAAAGAAGGGGATGGCAGTAACAGCACAAAGTGACCCAGCACATCGCTTTAGTCTTCTTTTTTTTTCCTTTGAAATAGTGTATCCTACAACCTGGATGTGGGTGAGCTATCTTTATGTGGATTACCATCAAAACTTTCAACTATGATGCCTCAGTGTTTCTCCCTAGGTGAGAACTGGGTTGTATTAATCACTGGAGGCTGCTATTAGCTCTATTTAGCATTTATGAAAAACTTTTAAGGGGAATGGGTGCCTTGCTTCACTACCGTTGACTGATGCTCCCATATGATGTATTTAAAAAGGTTCCAGAGAAGATTCCTTCCCCACCTTGGACTGCAATATGCTTGTGATACGATGTTGTGGAACTTGGCGAAGAGAGACTAACAGAACTGCTGATCTAAATGAAATTTTGCAGAATCATCTAAGTACTGCGAGAGAGATGTTGATGACCATTGTCCCAGAATACTTGTTTTGTTTTAAAAGATGTATGTGTAATTACCTCTGCATTTCTTTAAAAAAAAAAAAATCCCAAAATCCCCTTATCAAACTGTCT
Organism: Ara ararauna; assembly: GCA_028858755.1. Classification (NCBI taxonomy): domain Eukaryota; kingdom Metazoa; phylum Chordata; class Aves; order Psittaciformes; family Psittacidae; genus Ara; species Ara ararauna. Next base: position 42,183,161 of record CM054381.1, read on the forward strand.
TGGTTTAAGCTGTAAATCACGCAGCCCGTTCTCTCACTCACTCCCCTCTCTTTCTTCCCCCTGCTCCCAGGTGGATGGGGAGGAGAATTGAAAAGAATGCAACTCCCACAGGTTGAGATAAGAACAGTTTAGTAACTAAAGTATAACACAAGACCACCACTGCTACCGCCAATAATAATAATGACAAGGCAAATACAAGGAAAGAATACAATCTCTCACCACCTATACCCAGCCCGACCATGCAGTGCACCCCCACCCATCCCAGTCTCTGCTCTCCGTTTCACATCCTGGGCATGACGTGCTGTGGTATGGAATAACCTCTTTGGTCAGTTTGGGTCAGGTGTTCTGTCTCTGCTTCCTCCCGGCTTCCCCTCCTCCCTGGCAGAGCATGAGATGCAGAAAGTCCTTGGTCAGACCAAAACATTACCAAGCAGTAACTGAAAACACTGGTGTTATCAGTGCAGTTCCCAGGCCCAAAATCAAAAACACAGCGCTGCACCAGCTACTAAGAAGGAGAAAAATGACTGCTGCTGCTGAACCCATGTCACAAACACACAACAAAAACAACAAAAGAAAACACACACTCCCACCCCCAAGTCACTATTTCCTTATAGATTTACAAGAAAACAGGAAAGAGCTTAACGAGAGTCATGAAAAGGTTGCTGTGGAAACAAGAAAAGGGACAATGAAAAATATCTTTGAGGATGTAAGTCAAGAAATTTACGTCAAAAATGAGATATGTTTAATTATAACCAAAGAAATCTTAGGGGAGAATTTTTATCTTAATTTTGTGTGGAAAAGTTCAAGAACAAATAAAGTATTTGCTGTATTAAATGCATAAATTTGTAGATGAGTTTTTCCCATAGAAGCAAAATTGATAAAGAGTAATTCTGTAATAGGGAAAAATTAATGGAATGAAGTTACAGTTGCAAGGATGTGCTGGATTGAAGTGGTCTGTTTTCTTATTGCCCACAGCATGTGCTCTGTACAGAGATATTGATTTGCATGGTCAAATACACTGGTGAATGTGTTAGGAGTACCTCATGAAAAAGTGCTTTCCGTGCCAGTAAATCTGCTCTTTGCAGTTTGTTGGATGGGATGTCAGGTAGCAGAAAATGGCATTGTGGCTCCCAAAGATGAGATGCTGTATAGCAAAGTTATGCATTAGGAAAACTGAAATTCATATCAGGAATTTCATCAAGATATATCATGTGCTCATTTTTTTTGTACCCTGGTTGATGTGCTGTAACAAGAACACCAATAAGAGCGGTAGAAGAAACAAATCAGGCTATTCATAATGCCGTTGCTCAAGCAGTGCTATCTGAGAGCTGCAAGCACAAGTGCTAGCTTGACGGGATTTATGAGCTCTTATGTACACTGTTATTGTTTTGTGCCTTTATTCTCCTTGCAAAGCACAGTGGCCATAAATTGGCTCAAAGCATCCAGAGCTTATTGCTGAATCTGCTGTCAAGTTTTAATTATGGATCTTGGTCATGTTGTATTTTCCAGTGTTTTCAAATATTTGTACAAACATCCTGTGGGAAGTTGGGTCTTGGTAAAGGGCAGCATGGTGGCATAGAGGAGGAAGATCACTTACTTTACCTACAGACCATCTCACAGGTGATCTTTGTTATTCAATCGTATTGTTACTATGTCTATGGACAGAGATGCCTGACATTTAATTAACATGTTCTGAGGTGCCCTGGAAGAAAAAAAAAAGGGGGAGGAGGGGACAAAATGTGAAGTAGATAGAATAGTTGATATGGTTCTTTGAAGTGGCAGTACGCTTTCTGCTGCTCTCAGTGGCATGTTCCTAACCAACTAAGAATAAATGATGGCATCAGGCAGCTTTCCTCAAACCTAAAGGGCAAAATACAAGGGAAACTCAGAAGAATTTAACTTTATTTCATAAGATTTCACTTCCTAATTCACAATTAGGAAGAATTATGCATAGAAAGAAGTGTTAAATAGCATTTAGGGTTTTGATGTGGACTTTCCCTAAGCAGTTGTTAAATGTCTGCACCCAAAATCCTCTGCCAGCAGTACTTTGCACAAGGCTCTGTTGCAGAACAGACATTGTTTTGGTAATGAAGTGAGACTTATTCTGAGACTGAAATGAATTTCTTTGTAAAATTTATCTGTGTAGAGCAGTTATAAAATTGCTTACAGCAATCAAGCTCCTGGTAGCTTGCCAGCTTTTTAACAGATAAGCAGTTTTGAAATAATTATTTTCCAGCAGTGTCATTGAAGCTGAGAACATTTTTGTTCCTCCTGCTCTCTTAGCTTTCTTTTTAATTGGTGGGGGGGGGGGGGGGAGGGGTACATTTCTAGAAATGTGTAATGAACAGGCTGTGAATACCAAGTGTGAATATTGTACTTCTTTCTTCTTTCAAGTGTTCTCAGGGGATACTTGAAACACTTGAGCAGTACAACTTATGTACTGTTGTATTCTATTTTTAGTAACATTTAAGGTATGTCATAATCCATATCTGTAGTGCTATTAAGTAAATCTATCTTTGTTGTATGAAAATACTTATATGTGTCTTTGTATTTAGCTGGGAGAGAACATCTATGCTCTAAAGTAATATAAAAATAAAATTACAGAAAACTACTTAATACACATGTAGAAAAACATTTCATACCCCAAATCAAGGTGGTTGTACCTAAATGCAAATGTGGAATGAGAAGGGAATGTAAGGAACAGATTTACCTGTTTGTGAGGTTATCCTGTGTTTTATAAATCAACATCCTATCCCAGTAGCTGTGTGGGGCATATGGTCACTTCATGAAGCTCAAAGGGCAGTTGGCGTGCTTTTGTTAGAGACTTGCCATGGGTGCTAGGGAGGAGAAGGAGGACTAGCTTTCCTTTTGGCAGGCTTTCTCAAGTCCAGAAATTGTCACACACAGTCTCCCTGCAGGTGAGATAATGTGGACAGGGGAAAGAGTGAGAGAAGAGATACTTTCAGAGGCTAAGACACGAGCATTTCTCCAGTGGAGGAAGCTGTTCCTCAAAGATGGGCAGAGCATGGCTATGTGCAGGAAGAAGGGCAGACCTCACTGCTGCTTTTGGCTTGGCAGAGAGCACTTGTTACTCTGGGGAAAGAAGAGGGGGTGGGGTGGTTGGGAAGACTGATTAGGACATTTAAGACATTGTATGCCAGAATATCTGTGGTACATGTTGTCCAGGCCAGCAGGAGGTGTGATTGGACTGCAAATTACTTGTTTAGAATGATGAGTATAGTCAGTGCAAATTAAAATGTTGCTCAACCTGCAGCCTGTTACTTTTCAAGTGCAGTTACACACCTGCTGTATTTTTTTACTTCTTTTCCTCTGTGTGAACAACAGAGAATTACTGATAAGTTAGAAAATTGTATGGACAGTCTGTTGTTTTCTAAACTTATTTTCTGAAATATATCCCCAAGTAATGAAGAAAAGGTTTTTAGGACAGCAGCAGAATTGCAGGAAATATGAAATATTGATTGATGAAACTGAGTGGGAAACAAAGCAAATGAAACGAATTTGCTATCTGTGTCTCTCTTTCTGTTATTTAGTTAATAACCAGATAAGAATGGTTTGTATTTTTTTGTGGTGCAGTAGCTTTCAGAAGCAATGACAATATGTGGTAGCTGACAACATATTAATAGAAAGAAAAATGATTTAGAAAATTCATTATTGATGCCAGGGCATGGAAGCACCCACTTGTTGGGGTTTGCATTTCACTGGCAGAAACAGCAAGGACAGGCTTCTTTACCTAATGGCCCTAGAATTGTTTTGGGCTTGCTTCAAAGTTTTCCAGGACAAAGATTTCTGTGTGAATCTTTTACCATGCAATAGAAAAGTCAGCCTTACTTTTCCAATTAGAAATCTGTGAAGACACAGACGGGCCAAAAATATGAAACGGAGCAGAGAAGAAGTCGGAGCAGGCATCAGCCAATGTGATGTGCTTTTGACCACCCTAAATAGGTTGGTAAATTTCTTGGTATTTTCCATTTCTGGACTAAATCCAGAAGCACCCGTAAGCGCCTAAGATAGATGAGTGTGCACCTTCTGTCTCAATGCTCACTTAACTAAGGAATCAGATCTACACAATGTCCTCCTAAAAACACCCTGACCCGAATTAGAAGCACCAGAGCACTGAATTAGAAACTTTGAAGTAATCCTACTTTTTTTTTTTTTGTCTGCATTCTGGTGTGCCTTTGGAGTTTAGTTGTCATTTGCCCCATGCATGCCTGTCATTCCAAAACTGGGATATACACTTCCTTTCCAGAGGAATTACCTGTACTAAAATGATCTTGCCAGTTCCTAACAGCTATGTGGCCAGATGACAGATACATGGTTTAGAGAAATGCATTTTTTGTTGCAGAACATGAAGTTGCAGCTTCCTTGATACGGCAAAGGATAAGAAAGAGAACGGAGGAGACGCAGTCACGAGATGAGAAGAAAGTAAGGGAACTGTTCAGAGGATAGCCACTGGCTTTGTGTTCTGCAGGGCTGCTCAAATATTGAGAGGATTCTCAGTCGTAGCAAGAGTGCAGTGGTGGCACCTGGTAGGATGCCTTTCTCCTGAAAGGAAGACAGGAAGGAAAAGCAGCACTGGGAAGATGCAGAGCCTGAATGAAAGGTAGAGAAGTGTCATGAAGTGGCTTTGGGGGAAAGCTGGCAGATGTTACCACCATTCATGAGAGGTGGGTGCTGGTGAAAAGTGTGCTGTGTGCTCAGTAGGGCTTGAGGATTCATGATAGAAAATGCGGCCTGAAAAAGGGCAGTTCAGGGAAACAGAGCAGGCTCAGGTAGACCTGAGCAGATAACTGCAGTGATGATACTACTTTTCCTGAGTAAATTAGGCTGCAGAAATTGGCTATTGAAAGACAAATTTGTGGGCATGTGAGAGAGCTTCTAAGGTAAAAATTACAACAGAGTAGGGCTACATCTAAAAATTCCTTTTGGCTCCAGTACTGTTTGTAAACTAGTGATGTACAATATGAGAAAACTGCATATGGGTCACCCTGGGGGCTTGCAAGTGCACCTGGTCCCTGTGTATGCTCCTTGTAGCCTTGGCTTGGGCAGTCAGCAGGAGTGCTAAGACTACAGCTATCCTGTTTCTGGCAGGCTACATCTCTTTGTTGATCACTTCCTTATCCAGAGCAATAAAAACAAGCAGGAACTCAGATGTAGGCAGTTAGGCTTTGGCCTGATCATAAGACTTTTTCACCTGTAAGAATAATTTCAGAAGAGCGGACTAAGGGAAATATTTTTTTGCTTAACAAGTTACAGCATCTCATCAGTCACATACCACACAACACACAATTTTATAAACTGCTGCAGTTTGCCTGGGTATAAAGGGATTGTAACTGATAACCCATAAAAAATTAATAGTTAGTTGTAAGAGTTTTAATGGAATAAAAAACATCACAGTCATGAAAAGGCTGATGTTTTAAGGGCTGATAAAGCAACAGATTCGTCAGAAGAATGTGTTAGCAGAAAAGCTGTGAGTATTCTTGGCTATGTTTAAAAGACCTATTATCACAAGATGGCAAGAGTTACAGGATCAGGATAACCAAAAATTGGGGGTAACTAAAAATCCAGGAAATTGAAATTGGAGTATGTGAATTTGTAAGAGATTGAGATTAGAGGATAAAAGTATCTAAAAAATGCTCGAAAGCTAGTACTTTGGCAGAGTTGCATTCTTGGAACTCTTGATCTGGTCATTACCTTGTATAATACTATGTAAAATTGCACCACAGGGTTGCATGGTCAGAGCAAAGATCTGAGCCTGTGCTGTTTTACTGTGTTTTACTCTTTAATGTATTTAATTGGCCATTTTCCATTCAAGTTAAATAGGATTTTTATAAGCCTCAGTCGTTTTGTTTTCATGAATTACATTTTCCTCTGTCCTACGGGAGGTCTGTAACATTTGATTCCTCATGACAGAAGGAATCAAATGGGAAGTCAAACAACACATGACCTAATCAATATTGGTAAATGAATGTCATTGAGTAATTAGTCTGTGTTTTCTATGGGTTTTATAATAGTGGCTTGTTATTGTAGTGAGTGGTCAGCAGAGCAGAACTGGTCTAGATGGAGGATAAAGGCCTCTGGTGAAAATCAGCTTTTTTCAAATGGAAATTAAGAAAATATTGGAACACAGGACACTTTATTTATTTATTTTTATTAGATACAACCTTCTTTCTAAATCAGCACCAGTACTTCCCTAAATTAAGAAATGCAGTAAAGACTGGAATTATTAATGACCTTGTGTAACTGTACTTTGGGTTACCTCTATCCCCCTTTCGTTATTTTTAAGGACTTGTTTACTGAATTCAACAGTAAAATCTCATTAATTATTTAATACTTAATTTTCTTGAGAAAGAAAAAATAAGATAAACACTATTTTCTTAGGTAATTCATGATTATGAATTGAATGACTTGTTCAAAATCAATGTTAATAAATAATGTGTAGCACTCTTTTTCAGCCACCCCAGAAATACTAAGCTGATTGAAGAAAACAGAGAACATACAAATGGAAATATATCTTTAGGCAGTGATAAGATTTTTGTGTGTATATTCCAATTTACATGAAATTGATTTCATGCTTCCACTGGCAAATGAAGTTTTGTATCAATCAACCAAACACACGAGCAGGTGAGCACTTAAACATAACTTTCGTCTTGCTTAGTTGCAGTCTTGTGCTGAATCTGGTCTACATGGGTGCCCCACATAAGGATGGCACCTTGCCTAACTGAGGCAGAAAAGGCACTACCAAGTTACTGTTGGCAGGCAATGACAGAGCTGGAAGCAAATAAGGGCAGGACAAAGGAGGAGAGCTTCTGTGTTTCGGCTGCAGTGATCCTGAAGCTCCAAGAAGGTAAAATGCTAAAATGAGCCCTGAAACCATCAATAGTACTGAGGACTGCTAGACAATACAGTATGCAAAGAAGGCAGTAAATTGTATAAAGTAATGAACAGATTCACAGGCTTGTAAAATGGTGAAGAAGAAAAATGCATTTAGGTTAAAAGCAAGCAGTGGGTTTCTGGACAGGTGTGGACACACATCATGAGCAAGAGAGAATGAGGTTGGGAACAGTGTGTGAGTGCCTGCTATGAAACCAGTCTCTCTGACTTTGAAACCTTGTGGAAGTGACATCAGACTTAATAATGTAAATGCTCTTACTTTTGTTTTAAGAAGTTTCAGCACAATTCATGAAACACTCCAGAAATCACTTCAGACAAGAAATGTCCCAAACTCTCACCAGCTTGTGACTTTTCAATGTGCCCAGGCAGAGCTGAGTGTGTCACTTGGGTGAGCACGTGGGCCTTTGCCTGCAGAGTGTGTTAACTGAAAAGAGGGCTACACAAACAAAAACTTTGTAGAGAAAGTGCACCAAAAAACAGTGGGCTTGATAGCCTGTGCTTTCACTATATGCTTGTAAAATAAAATAGGGTGGATTCACACCCCTGTCTGTGCTAATGATGCGCTTTTTGCGCTGCTCTAGATTTTGCCTTATAGTTTTGTATTAAAAGACATCTTGAGAAGGTAGGCATATGATGATGGACAGCCTTATGCCTTTATTAGCTGCTCAGAAGATATTTGTGTAAGAAGTAACAGCATATGGTATAAAGCCGTAAAAGAGCAGTTCCAGAAAGGCTTGAGATTCACCGAAGTAGTGCCACAGAGAGATTGCAGATAAGTCAGTAACTCAAGCAGTAAGTAGTCAGTATTAGGACCAGAAGAGAGAGATTAGAGTTATAAAAAACAGATTAAGATCACTGTTGGAGATTGTGTTTACAGATCCAGAGTTGTAGCAGTGCCAGCGAGCGCAAGAGTCAAACAAGTAAGTGAGGCTTTTGGGTATGAGGATTCTCATGGAAAAATTGCCTATTTTCAGCTGCAATCATAGTAATAAGATGTATCGTAAGAATAAGATGATAATCTCACTTGAATAACCTTGCAGTGGCAAGTTTTGTTAGAATTAACAGTATATTATGCCTTGTTTCCAAATACTATATGTATGTTTCCTCCTCAAATGTTGCTTATCAATTGATACTTGCTCATTTATTTTTTGGCTTGGGATATTCTCCAGTGTTACTCTTATCTTTTGCTCTTGTCTTTTCCAGCAGTAGAATTACAGCTAAAGTCTAACACATGCCTGACTCTTTCCATATGTAAAGCAGATCCTCTTTCTGTTCCAAAGTATCATATTCCTGATTTGGATCATTTATACTCTAATTTCTTTCTAGTCTTTAACTGAAAGCTCTCAAGGACAAGTGGTTTTCTTAAGTACTAATTATTTAAGATTCTTAATCATTATTACTAATTACATCCTTTTCTAGCATGGAATTTCTCAGCACCTCCATGCAGAGGCCAGTAGGAGGGTTACAGCATGATTGCTCTCTCAGTTGGAGTACTTCTGTGGCTTCCATTTTCAAAGCATTAAATTGAAGCTAAAACCGAAGTTAGGTCTTTATTTTCTGGCATTGCACTTTCTTTCACTTCAGTGTTTCCTTTTGCATGTGACAGCTATGGCCCTAAACTTTGAGGACTGTGAGCACATGCCTTCGTGACTCAGCTTTTATTTTATTTGCCTCTCTCACATTGTTTTGATGACCTGCATTTCTTTCAAGGGAGGAAAGAAATATACTGATACCAAACACAGCAGAGACAGGAAATCACAGAGGAATGACATTTTCAGAGAAGCAGAGGGCAGGCATCCCCATCCTTTAGATCACTGAAAGATAAATTTTATTACTCTGTAAAGGAGTATCAGCAGCTACCTCTTGATAACAAGGTTATTCCAATGAGATAATGTTGTGCTATGAGTCACCTCCTCCCAGGAAGAGAAATGGGGAAGAAGGACATTTTCACAACGGCTCTCTTACAGATAAACTAGAAAATAAACTGTCATGAAATTTGTCTCCTATTGAAATAGGAGGCAGAATACATACATGCGTATTACATCCTGACAGTGGCTCAATGCAGAACAGTATGGAGTACTTGTGTACACACAGTTTTGTGTATGGGGTAATGCAGTTCTGTGGGACTTCTTGAGTATAGGTAACAAATCACTGAGGGTATAAATATCTCTTCTTTAAGGATGCTTTAGAGGAAAGCCATTTTTCTGGGGAGAATGAAGCTTCAGCTTTGTCGTGTTATAAGCCCAGCCGGCAACCCAGAACCACGCAGCTGCTTGCTCACTCCCCCCACCCCTTTCCTCCCTCCACTCCCAGAGGGATGGGGAGGAGAATATAAAGAATGTAACTCCCACGGGTTGAGATAAGAACAGTCCAGTAACTAAGGTATAACACAAACCACTGCTGCTACCACCAATAATAATAATGATAAGGGAAATAACAAGGGAAGAGAATACAACCACTCCCCACACGCCGACCGATACCCAGCTCAACCCAAGCAGTGATCTTGCCCTTCTGGGTAACTGCCCCCAGTTTATATATGTGGCATGATGTGCTGTGGCATGGAATACCTCTTTGGCTAGTTTGGGTCAGGTATCCTGTCCCTGTTTCCTCCCAGCTTCCCCTCCTCCCTGGGCAGAGCATGAGACTCAGAAAGTCCTTGGTCAGAGTAAACATTACTGAGCAGCAACTCAAAACATCAGTGTTATCAGCGCTGTTCCCAGGCTGAAAGTCAAAAACTGAGCTACTAAGATGGAGAAAAATGACTGCTACTGCTGAACCCAGGACAAGCCTTTATCTCCTTCTGCATGCTTTCACTAACATTTTTATTTTCCTCTGGTTTCAAGCAAGGCTTTATGTGCCCACGTAAGGGAACCATCAGATGATTCCAACCATCTCTCCTTAACCACACTGTACATTGTATTTTCCAAATGCTCTGCAGTAGTGTAATGTCACAGCAGGCTGACAGAGGGGAAGGATGAGTAAGAGCCTAGTGTGATCTGTGCAACATGGTCAGCCCCATATCTGACCTGAGCTAGGACCAGAGTTCTCCTGACATCCCTTTCCAGTCATTTATATGCCATAATTTAAAATGTTTACATTTTCTTTTGTCTCAATACCAGAGTCAGTGTTTAGGTGCTTGTGTTAATCAGCAAGGAATACATTCAAGTAAAAATTCCTGAAGTTACAGTGGTTTTGCCCACAACAGTAGTGTCAGTCCAAGGCTCTGTATCAGGACCAGCATGTAGAGAAATTCTCCGCTGGTATCTACCTTTGAAATGCTCACTGCGCCTTTCATTTTGAGATCTAAAAAGTTTGTGCATTTGAAGCAAAGGTAACGTAACACATAATGCATTAAGATAGGATTCCTTTTGTAGTATCTTCTATTAGATGATATTAAAATCCCACCGGAAATAACCTTATCTGAAAATTTTAGTAGAACTTTTTCCTAAATTTCAGTTAATAGTACTTCCATAACTTTGGTTATTGGTATTTAAGTGAGTGCACTGAGTGTGCCATCCTTACTTTAAATTAATATCTGATAGAAGTCTTGAGAAGTGGTTCTTAAATTAGACTTGCATTGTATATTAATGATGATACGCTCTCAACTGTTCTCATAATGCTTGTGATGAAACAAATCATTCCTCCAGGCCAGATGGTGCCTTTTGTCAGGTTAACTAAAATACTGTGCCTACTATATGGGAATCGTTATGCAAATAATTAGTCACTTCTTTGGCCAAGCTAAGAAAAGCAAATAAAAAATCCGTCTATGACATTCCAAAGTCCAGGAAGAGTGAGAGCAAAATGTAATCACAGGTGGAACATTGGTATTGGCCAGCCTTATGGCAGCCAGCAGTGGTTTCAGCTTTTGTTTGTTTCTTTGGAGAGCAATGTAGTATCAGTGTGCCTTCCTTCTCCCTTGCTAGTAAACACCTCAGCAGCTCACAGCATGAGAGCCTTTGACTGGAAGCATTTTTAAAAGCAAATACAAGGAGACAAATTTGCTTTCCAAGAATGATATGCACAGTGCTGGCGCAGAGCAACAGATACTTCTGCATGGTGGGACTTCACTGAAGTTTATTTGATCCTGCAGGTGTATTGCTATGTCTCTGTAAGATGATGCTCCCGAAAAGGCAAATGATGCATTACAATTTACTTTCCATCTCATCCTTCTGGAAGCCTTGAGTACTGTAATTTATTATCAGCATTTTAAGGAAGAAGCTGGGAGGCTGGTGCAGAAAAATATGATAGGAGTTTGAAATTCTTCTGTCTCTACAAAGATTTAAAAAAACTCTAACCCTCCTTCTACCAAGACAACTAGCTTGTGATTGCCTAAGTTGTTGTTTTAACCTTTGAAATGCTGAAGAACATTGTTTTATTAATCACGAATCTATTAGATTATTAATCATTAACCTATAAATCAGTTGTCTTTCAGGGCAACTGGGTATGGCTTTTGTAACTGTTCAGGAAATAGGTCAATTTTTATAATCATAGTTTTTTATCAATGTTATGGTGGCATTAGAACATGACCCAAACTTGTTTGGGGATGGTTGTTCTAGTACATTTCCCTTGCATTTATGTTCAAATCACCTCCTTCACTTTCTCTCATTTGCTGTGCAAATACTGTACCCATGGTGCTAAACATAATGGAGGAAAGCTGTTTCATTTCACTGCTGCAACAGAAAACTTTCTTAGGAGTTTGAGGGGGCGAACTTTTGAGGGACTTAGTTTCTTCATTAAACTGCAAGTTAACCATGCATCGCAGTGCTTCGTTAGAGGCATTACCTTGCCATTTTGTTTCTTACACATTATTTCTAGTAAGACTTCTTAGAGAGGTACCTCTCTCCTAATTTCCACTCCTAAAGGGTAAGAATAAGATCTTTACACATTCTTTGGATCCTCAGTACAAAGAACAAAAGCCGTGCTTTGGGGCTAGCACCTGCATAACCAAGTTGAGTTGTGTTAACTCTCCCATGTTTTCAGGGTAAAATACAGCATAGGTGTGGCATGGGAGAGGGGTGGACAAGTGATATCAACCATTGTAAGAAGAGTCTTTTAACCTTTTGAATAAATTTCTGTCTGTCCCCAAGACTGAGATGAAAGTAGCATAAAACAATCAAGTTCTGAATTTGAGGAAGCTTGAAATACTGCTTGTGGAAAATAGGGCTCTCGTCCAAGATGTTGGTGTACATTCTGGAATGACATTTTGTTGTGATTAAACCCCAGCCGACACCTATGTACCACACAGCTGCTCACTCACCTCCACCCCATGGTAGGATAGAGAGGAGAATCTGAAAAAAGGTAAATCCCATGGGCTGAGATAAGAACAGTTTAATAACTGAAATAAAATATCATATAATAATAATACAATTTTATTGAAAAGGGAGACAAGAAAAAGGAAGGAATAAAACCCAAGTAAAAAACAAGTGATGCACAATACAATTGCTTACCACCTGCTGACTGATACCCAGCCTATCCCCAGATGGTGATCAGTGGCGCCTGGCCATCTCTCCCCTAGTTTATATGCTGAGCGTGACTTGCTGTGGATGGAATACCCCTTTGGCTAGTTTGGGTCGGGTGTCCTGCCTGTGCTCCCTCCTGGCTTCTTCACTGGCAGAGCATAAGACTAAAAAGTCCTTGATCAGGGTATGTGCTACTTAGCAACTAGCAAAACATTGGTGTGTTATCAGCATCGTTCTCAGACTAAAGCCAAAACAAAGCATCATACCAGCTATTAGGAAGAAAATTAATTCTATCCCAGCTGAAACCAGCGCACATTTGTTACCTGAAGGTCTGATATACAACCACCTGTTAGTGGAAAAATCTGCTTAACTGAGAGTAGCTTGATAACTCCCTGTACCAGACATTAGCACGAGATGGTATGTTTCATGAGCTCCACTCTTCTTTTTACATCTAATGAATAATGTAAGTAGTGTATTTTATTGCTGCTTACTTTTCAATGAATGGCAGAATGATGTGTGACCTGAATAAATATTTAAGTATATTAATGTCTGTGAAATTTTCCCTATGCTGTAAAATGTATCTAAGAATATGTTAGGCAATTCAGAAAGGTAAAAGCAGTGAACTGGAATTGTACCAGATTATATGATAGAAAACAGATCTGTAGTTTACTCAGCCTCTTCTTTAATGTAAAGGCTAATAAAAAAGTTTCTGATGAATTATGACATCATATGTTTTAAATTACAGCTGACTTTGTGAAATGTCAGCTAGGCCATATAAAACAATACTGAAATTGGTGAAATATCATGTACAATTATGTATGGTGAACTGGATAGGCTGGATTAAAGGAAGCTGCAATGGGAATAGGTTTAACATGGCAGACCATGAATTTACTCGTTTAATGCCAAGAGAAGGATGGGGAATGGGCACTTTTCGAAACGGGAAACTGGGGGTAAGACTATCTCACCTGATTGTGGAAGTAGAGTAATGGCATCTCTCTTACCAAATCAAACCCTTAACTTTGAATTTTGTTCGAGATGGGATATTTCTTACAGTGATTCAATCCATGCTAAGCCTAAAGCCTCATTTGTCTTAGACTCAGTGAGCTTTGGTGCTGGTACTTTTTTGGCTTTGACAATTCCACCACAAGAATTGTTTGCCTCTGTGTTTTATCGGTTGTGCAAGACACTTCTGATCAATTGACCTAAAGGTTGTTGCTGTGGGTCTCTTTTATCTCCAAATGGTTAATGTATCATCTTCCAGAGCCCTCTTTCCCCATTCTACTTCTTCATACAGGAAGGCAGAAAGTGAAAGATGACTATACTAAGCATTTTTCCTATATTGCTTTACCTGATTATTTTTGCAGTGCATCACATTCAGTTTGTCAAAACCTCTGCTTTTCTGAATACTACTCAAAATAGCACAACTGCTTTGGTCTAAAGGAATTCTTTGCCTCCTTCTTTGCAATTCTTAATGTTTTTACTCATTGTCTTAGTGCCCATTTTTGGATGGATTTTATGGGTTTAAGAAGCACAGTGAAAGCACAGCTGATTTGTTCTGGCAATTTGGGTGGAAATTGCCAGGTACTGAACACTTCCAGACGTTTCAATGGAAAGTTTCAGCTGGACTGTCTCAAGGGTGTGCTTATTTTGTTTAAAGTGGTTCAGTAATTTCTCATAATTTCAGAAGTTGTTGCCCCGGTACCTTTTTTAGTGTCGATTCAAAACCTTGTCTATCTCATGTTAGTATTTCTATTAATAAATACTAAATAAATTGACCATTTCTAAAGTACATTATTTACAATTGATGGTATCTTTTAGAAGCAGGAAAATCAAGTTGAGATTTGTTTTGTTATTGTGCTAAATTTCAGTTTGTGGTTTTGTCTCCTAGTTCATTAGAAGGTAAAAACAGTAGCTTGTTAGTAACTATAAGGAAGAGATCCGGTGATCTCAATTAACATTGGTCTCAGTGTGAAACTGAGAATTGTCAGATTGTCTGTCTAGAACACCAACAGGCAGTGTGTGAAGCCCTGTCTGGTCAGGGTGGCCAGAAATCATCCTGTCACTCGATAGTCAGGTTGGAAGACTGAATTATCCCACAACAAACTGTATTTCAGTTTCTGTTTTTTGAAGGAGCACTTGTGCTATGAAGTGTGTTAGCCAGCCTGTTTACACTGGGTGTCCAAGTCTGACCACATTATATCATTATGGATGCAGGGGGTAATTTGGAGTCTCTATGTGGATTATCATCTCTTCTAACCAAGGCTTTAGGGCAGAAAGTATCTGCCATTTCAGGGATGCAGAGCAAGTGTACAGTGTGCCTGATATTCAAGAACATCTCCTGCTAGTGACCAGCAGCCATAGTCACTCCCAGACATTGAGGACGCATGCGCAGCAGAGCGCACAGCGCTTCTTACTCTAGCATGGATTTGTATTAGTGGTGGCAGCATGTTTTAAGCATTTAGCAACCAAATAAACAGGGTTTTGCCAAAAGTTTTGCAGTTCAGAGTTTGTCACAATGAACTGCATAATTCTAAGGCTATAAAGCATAATGAGTTATTTTAACATTTGCAGTGTTTTCTGTATTTCATATCTCTTAAAAGTATATGCATGAAGATATGTATGCAAATATTTGCAAATTTTGGTGCCTTTTGCTTATTTATGGAAGAAGGCACCTAATTCTGGAGTGGGATCCAGAATGCTGTGTATGCATGCCATAGATTGCACAGGGCAGGGGAAATCTGCAAAGGGGTTTCAGAACAAGCAACACTGAAAACAGTCATCTGGGGTTAAGTAATGGGCAGACTGGACAGTGTATTAGTCCATTTCCACATCTGTGGAAAGTATCCCTGTCTGCGTGACATGCTTAATTCAGAACCCTGTCTGGAAAGCAAGATCGTCTTGAGCATGGCATAAGCACTCAGACAACAAGGGCAGCTGTCACAGTACGCCTCAAAGAGCAACCCCCTGAAAAAGGCATTACTGCCTTGAGTGGCGTGTGCCTCTGTAGAAAATGCTGCACTGCAGTTAGAAAGCTGTGGTCAAAGTCATCCAGCCTTTCATTAAACTCATCTGTTGAATTTCTTGAGTGAAATCTTGATGCCACTGAAATCAGTAGCAAAAGTTCCACTGACTTTTTACACAAAGCAAGATTTTCTCTCATTTGTGGTAAGTACAGAGAAACTGTAACTACAAAGGCCAGGGTTTTCAAAGCTACCAGAAGGATTTAAAGTGCCCTGAAAACATGAATTGTGGGTGTTTGTTTCCCTTGGGCAGCTCTTGCAGCCTGAATTCTATGCTAATGGAAAACTATGATGAAATATTAAAGATCCTCAGAGTCAGGACATAAGAAGTTCACTGTATGTGGATTGCTGAACTGACCATTCATCAAGTGCTGGCCCTTGTCCGTCAATGCATGTAGGTACAATTCCAGGGCATGAGGTTTGCAGCATGCCTGGGATTTTCATTGCAAAAAGAAAATTTGAGTTCAGTAATTACCAGACATAGACAAAAACATGTAAAGGAGAAATACACACAGATACACTTGGGGTTGCTGACACTGAGTCAGGCTGCCAAGGAACAGAGCTGAATAAGGGTACAAATAAACTATAGAATAATGAAGTTCTTTTTTTCACAAATCAATGCTTTTTGATTTTTCCAGTAGAAAGCCAGATAACATTCTTAGTTAATGAAGCATCAGATTAGAACCATGACACAACCTAATTAAACACTCGTCATGTTAACTTGCTGGTAGTAACTGCTGAAAATAGCTTTTTTTTCCCCTCTCCCTTCATTATAATCCATATATTAGTGTTACAGGGCAACACTTCTTGTGAAGCAACGCAACTTTTTTTTAAACATTTGGTGGGTATTTAGTTCTTTAGGACTGAGTTCGCCTTCAAACTGTAAGAAGTATATCTATTTGCTTGAGATTATAGAGTACCTTAATGCCCCCTTTGTTCTTTAGATTGATAGGGCAGGATCTTAATTTCACCAGTTCACAAAAAATTACTTCATCATAACAGAAAGCAGCAAGGGGCCCCAGGAGAGGAGTGTGGCATCTGTGTCTGTTCCCTCATTAGAAGGTTCATAAAAATGTTCTTGTCTTACTACAACAGAGAAAAGCCAAGATTTGAATGTTTTGTGAATGATCTAAATCAGTCCTTGTTCTGAGCTGCTCTCAGGGATGTCAGTGTTGTTTGATAAGGGTTTTTTCAAACAGAGATGTTTCTTGTTAAGGAAAGAGAAGTGGAATATTCCCTACAGTCCGAGCACAAATGTTTCATGCTTGGGTATTTGAAATGAGTGTTACTGAAACTCTAAAATACCTCCAACTTTTCTTTCTTGAACAGCAGTGAACATCACAATCAATATGGTCAGTATCATTCTTTGTCCCAGTCTTGAGCAATGTCTTCCAGCTTGAGTTTAACTAGGACATCATTTGCCTGTTGTGGTCTGGTTGCCTCATCTATCACAAGGGTACGGTATTTTGTTATTCATTCATTTGCTGAATCACATGCTGATTTTGTGTTTCTTCCTCTTCCCTCTCCACTCCCAGTTTCAAAAACTGAACAAGGCTAATAATTTCAGCTCTCAAACTTCCAAGAGAATAAAATGAAGAGAGTTCTGTAACTGCTAAAATTTATTAAAAAGCCACTTCTCCCATTTATGCCAGAGGATCTCTGTGGTCTCTGAGTTTCAGACCCCAAGGCACACATTTCAGAAAGACTGCCTGTCCTTTACATATTGCTCTGCGATGCAGAAAAGTACTGCTAACCGTACAGTCTTGCATTCTTCAGCTGGTTCATTCAGATCAAGAAGTTAAGCACTATGTGTCTATAAATCTCATCCATGTCTTTGTATAAGGGGACACTACTGTTCCCTACTTACATACCTAGAAAAAAAATGAGAAATAATCCTATTTGAAGCACCTAAATGAAAAAAAAAAGGTTTATATTTTTGAGTGCTTGAATTGCATTTTGTGGTTTTTATATATGATTGTGCTAATAATACAGTGCTTTTCATTAAGGAATATGCATTACCAAGAAACAGAAGCTGTCTTAGAGGTCATGTTGTTCCCTGACTAGCTGAAGTAGATACTCCTGCAGACACTAAACAACGCTGAACTTAAACATTTGTGTCAATATTCCCCATATACAGCAAATTCATAGGCCTGATCCAATGAAAATAGGTATGAGTTTGGCCTTTAAATACTGATGGTTCTGTATTTACAAAATGAATGTAATAACAATCTAAACAAAGACATCTAGAAGATTTTTGTTGGAATCTGGATGTTGTATTAAATGGAACTGGTTAGAATTACAAAAGCTGATAGAACTGTGAAATCTGAAATGTTCTTGCTAACAGATCTTGTACTTACTGACTTCTTTCACATCTTAAATTTTGCCAGCCTGGGAGAGTGTGGTAAATCAACTTTAATCACTGGAATATCCCACAGTTTTTATCCTTTCAATCTGTAATACAAATAGAGAACAACTACAATCTATGTATCTTGAAAATGGGTTAAAAAAAACCCAAACCAAGACCAGTTAACACAGAGGCCGACTGCTGAACAGGGACACAGAAGCACTGCCAATGCTTCCCCTGATTTTTGGACTTGTTATTGTTTTCCTCTTTGTTTTCGGGTATTGATAACCTAAGACCTGCAATTAAGAGAGCAAAGGGAAGGAGAGTGATTAAATTAACATAACCAGAGTCACTGAATGGAACCCCCTGAAAACCCACAACTGCCAGAAAACTTCCTTCTACCAGAGGGAAACAGGCTCGACAGTCAGTTTCTGGGTGATGATCTGGGGTTTGGGTAAGTGAATATTTTATTGAGTCATGGTTGTGAGGTTGGGTCACTGAACTTGGTGAAAGCTATGTGCCCTATGCAGGTGGGAGAACACAACAGATGCAGCAAAAGGTAAATGCTCCTGTTCAATTAACAAAAGTCATGATGGTTTTAAAATATCAAGGCCTCTCCCCACTTTGGCAGTTCTTAGCAGTGGCATTATTGGTAATAAACTTATTTTGGTAGCAAAATGATGATGTGATCAGGAGAAGGGAATTTCTGTCATGCAGGTTGTCCTAACAGTGAGGAGTGGGGGATGTCTAGAACTTTTACCAGAAGACTAATATTACACTTAAAGGTGTGATATCAGGTTTGTACGTTGTTAATAAGTAAACTATAGAGGTTTTATGTTAACTTTCCAAATTAGACAGTTTTGTTGCATAGTGAACTACACAATGCAGGATGGCATGGCACATTCTCAGAAGATTCATGAGAACATCGGTTTGCTCCGACAGCAGTTGTGTTTCTCTACCAGAAAAACTCTCTGCTTTTCTTAAATACATCCAACAAACCGCATGGCATTTATCTTTCTGCCAAATTAATTATGCAGCTTCTCTTTTCACCCTGTCATCACTAACATTATGTTATCCAGGGATGAACGTCAAGCTGGCCCAGCTGGGCTGGGTGAGCCCAGGCAAGCCATGCCAGGAGTCAGGCTGTCCTTCTGCATTCTTCCCCAAGCCAGGGCAATTCCGCTCCACATCACAGTTCCAGCTCTTCTGGTTTCTGAGGTGTTTTCTGGGGTATGTGGAATGTCTATTAAACTTACATGGCAGATCTGCTTGTGTGGAGATGGCAGAACAGTCCTCTTTATAGATTAGGGAATGTTCTGTTTCACATCACAGAGTGCCACCGAAACCACAGCTGTACTTCATTTGGTATCCCGTGTGTCCTCTCAAGAAGTACAAAGGCAGCATTCCAAAGCCAAGGAAACAATGCTGTACCCTTATTACCTGTATCTTGTTTAAGTTTTTGATAATACATTCTTGGATCTAGAAGCAGGTCATAGGTAATATACTCTCATATCCATGCTTGCATAGAAGACCTATCCGTGACTCTGTATATGTAATGTTAATCACAGCTTGATGTAGTTTCTTTAATGTGCTTACAACACTCTAGAGAGATTTAATTATTATGATTTTGTTATTACGAGTTTTTTTTCTGCCGAACTTCCTGTGCAATACTGTTCAACTTTTTGCTAGTCTGTCAAAGAAACATTCTCAAGGGAAGGTGGCACATTTTTTGGGACCAGATATATTCTAAAAACAAAACAAAATAGACCCACTCTGAGTTTTTAAACTGATTTAAAGATGAGTTTGGGAGGAATTTGGGTCTTTGTTTCTTTTGTAACTATAATGAACTTACGTTGAATGCATGCTCCGTTATTTTCTTCAACAGTATTTGCTATGGTACAATAACTCAAAAGAATATTTAGACCTGCATGGTTAAGTGTTTTCTTGATCATTATATTGTCTCTCTAACGCATTGTTTAAAGTAGCCTATGGTTCGATCTCTTTCTGCCTATTAATTATCTCTGGTGATGTTTATTATTGGATACACTGCTCCTAATGGAGATAGGTGTTCAAGGAAAGTTTGGTGATTTTCCCACCAAAACCCGTTTCCTACATACTGAATTCGGATAGCCTGAACAGAAAGACTGGGTTTATATTTTGTTATAATGTTTTAATTACAAGAGACTCTATGAAATATTTTGGATATTTAGAAGAAATAATGCTTTGAAAATTATTTATAACTTTGCAAAACCACTTCATTAAGCAGACAGGTTGTTTTGTTTGACTGTCCAGCAGAGGCATTAGATTACTTATCATCAGCTTTTATTCAGCTAGGTTTTTGACTTTGAGGGGTGAGGCTGCTGTCAACAAGGGCATTCTTCTGCAAAGCACAGTGGAGAGTTCACTTCCTATGCACAACATTTTAACGTAACATGTTACCTGATATTGCTAAGACTCTAGATATCAACAACACACTGCATGTTTCCCACTGTCTTCCATAACAAGTAATAATTTTTGAGAGGCCTTCTCAAATAATGAGTTAGGTCCCTTCAAACTGTATAGCTAGGTGGTCATCCTGGCTATGCCAGATGTGACCTTAGATTTGGGAGAAGCCCATTTGTTTATGAAACGTACTATCCCTACAGGGCTTTGCACTTGAGCAAATCACCATGATATATTTTTTAAACTTGTCTGCAGATTTGCTGGAGATGGAATTGATTGGAGTCTCACTTCTGTCTTTAAGTCCAGCAATTCTGCTTTGTCATTACATACTGCCTTCCAGCAATTAATTAGTTAATTAGTTTTGCTTGTCAGCAGTCTTGAATTGCATCAGTGAGGTTTTATGGAACACTTCTATCACTCTTTTGAAGATTTCTGGAGGTACATAGTCTGAATGAAAAATAAATAAAATAGCCCAACTTTGTTCAGCATGCATATCTGAAACACTATTAAGGAATCAAAGCCCTGTCTACCTTCACTCTTTAAGATCTTTTTATTCTTTTAAGAGCAAATGTTCTCAAATACCTGTGCTAGTAAAAGCTTGCTACTGAGGCTGAACTTTTGTATTAATTACAGTACAAGTGGTATTGAGAAACATGAACTTAAGTAATTGCAAAACTTGTGAAACAACTTTAACATTGTTTTAAAATTAAGTTCTAAACAAATGCTGTTTCTAACAGCTTATTTTACACATATAGAGAAATAATAATAAAAAACGTGTATAGGGAGAAATTCTGTGTAGGAAAAACATTGTTTGCTTCATGGATGTAGAATTAATGGAGATTTGTGTTAAATCTGTGATTTTTTTATTTATTTTTTTTACACATATATTCGAGATTTGGAATAGGTTTCAGAAATGCAAATTCTTCATAAACTATTAGTCCCTTTTCTTAGGAATGAGGATTTTATTCCTCATTTTCTTTGCTATTTTATCTCTTTTCCAGATACACTCCCATTTATTATTGCTTCTTCAATCAGTGAATGGGAAATTGCCTGAATAAATAGTTCAGGATTTTGCTTTAAGATCAAAACAGAAAATAAAAAAACCCATTGGAACAATTAATGAAAGAAAACCCCATCAATGGCTGTTGAAGCATAGATACCTCCTCTCAGCCAGGAGGGCCCTGAGCCTATTAGTTTTTGAAGTCCAGGAGAGGTTTGTGGGGGGTAGGTTTGTGCTTCCATCTTTTAGTCTTTTCTGGGCAATTGCTGTTGGCTACTGTTAGAGAGAAGATGCTTGACTGAACTTGGTTCGTATATCTTGAGTCATATATCTGTCTTAATGTCAGTTGGTTCATCAGATTTCTGAGATACCGGATCTGGAACAACACTGTTAATCTAATCAAGATGTTAGTGTTTTTCTGTGGACAGTATTGTGCTTCCTCCACACCTGCTTCTTTCTGCTCTGTCTTTCCAGTGCCATCTGCATTATTGCTCGTTCCTGAATAAGAAAGTAGGAAAGTGAAGGTAAAATCACTTAATCAGTGTTGTATCTACTGTTTTATTGCATTTCAGAGTGTGTTAACAAGATCTTTTGGTTTGCAGAATTTATACACAGGGGTAAGAAAACAGTGAAACTGGGAAAATTCTGTTGAGCAGAATCTTTTGATGAGTTTTCAGTTTCTCTGTTTTTTTTGTGTGTGTGTATATGAGTTTGGGTTTTTGTTACTTTTGAGGTTTTTTTGTTTGGTTTGGTTTGTTTATTTTTTTTTTTTTTTTGGAAATGAGTTTTTCCTTAATATACTGCCTAGTGAATTTGGACAGCGGCTGCAGTGACAGCAGGGATATGAGCAGGGAGCAGGGCCAGTTAACCAGAATCTACAGGCAGCCGTAGAACAGAAAATGTTCTTTTCATTATTTCTGCTGTCTCTCTTCTCAGCTTTTACTCACTGTAGTTAATGGGAGATATATCTGAAACACACAAGGGAAATAAAAAGGACTATGATAGAAATATCAGACAATTCTTATAATAATAGAACACTGAAGATACAGCAGTGTGTTTGATTCATTGTGGTGTATTGTAGTAAACAAAGAACCAAAATACTGCTCTTGAGGTTTTAGTTCTATCTTAATTTAAAACTTGAATGAAAGCTAATGGGTAGCAAGAAAATTCTGCTATCTGCAATGTTATCCTTGTATTTTAACATCCTAGATGATGGAATTAGGAACCTGACTGCATAATTCTTTGCTTGTGGTACCACTTTGGCCTTTATAAACATTTTCATTTTGTCAAGAAATAGTTCTCTGTTACTTCTGTTATTTTCAGTGATAGAAGTGTTCCCTTTTTCTTTTTTTTTTTGGTTGGTTTTTTTTTTTTTTCTTTTTTTTTTTTTTTTAAATACTGTAAAATGCTCCTAGGTGTGCTCTCCCCCATCACCACACCCCAAATCTCTTATTAACAACTAACTGCTGTTTAGTATATGCAAGGAATTCAGACAGAGACGTGATTTACATGCCAGCTCATTGGGTCATGTAAATGACCACACTTGCAAGTGGTTAAAGTGGCAATGAGTGGAAGTGTTTGTGTCAGCAAGATCCTGGTTATGGATATGGCAACTGAGGCAGAAAAAGGTTGAAAGAGGCAAGATGACCATTAGGTTAATAGTCAACAAGTACTTTACTGTCTGGTTTTATTTGCCTATTATCTGCTAATACCACAATTTGTTTTAAGCATATAACACAGGACTTTTCCTATCTTCACTTTAGCACCTTAAGTTTGCCTTTTGTCCTTATTACTGGCAAGCTAAGGAAACATCCATCATCTCCTTTGTGTCAATTGATGAGGTAATACACAATCAAAGCAGAACTCAGTACATTTGAATTATGTATTTTAAGATTTCCAATAGAATATTTTCTGTAAATTAAGTTCTGCTATCTCTAAACTGTTTTCATTTGTCCTTGCATCTGAAATCAATGTTTACATGCATTGGCTATCTGCTGAGAGTTTCAAGACCAGTTTTCTAATTTGTTTTGGTATGTATTGTACTGCTTACCATCATTATTTGTTGACTTGTGACTATTCTAAAATATATAAGGGACTAATTTTATAAGATGCTGAGGGGCCCCATGCACTATCTCCAAATGGTACTATGGCATAACAACATAGATTTGGATCAGTAATTTAACCTATACTTCCCCCCCTCCAGCCCAGGCTTCTCTCCAAAATGACTTGAAGGTAACCAGATCAGAGCCACTCCGTGGATGCAAGTCTACATTAATATAGCGGTGGTACACTTGTAATTTGTGTTTAGACACAGTAGAAGAATGTGTTATCATTATCAAAAAGCCAATGATCTTTTCCACTAGTATTTTCAGAGTTGATTACTATTATCTATAACTATTGAGAGTAATTAAAAAACATATGAATGAGCATAGTTTGGGCACTCAAACTGCAGTAGCAATACCGTGCAGTGACTCCGTACACTAGCCATATGGCTCTAATTAAGGCATCTTAGTATTAGTGTTTGCATACTAGAGAAAAAGAAACAGATATGTCTTGGACCATAATTTAATCTTCCTCTTCATTGTGCCATTTTATTCCATAATTAAGGATATATGCACATCCTAACTGTGCTTTTCCACTTTTAATATCTACCATTTTATTTTAGCATGATAAATATTTTAATTTGGTGTAATTGCAACAGTTAGGCAAGGAGCTTTGTGTCACACTAACACTGCAATTCCAAACCAGACCCCTGTCGTCAGCCAGCTTCTGCCAGGAAACTTCCATGGTCTGGCTTTGTTTAGTGTCAGATAAGAATATTTTAATGAAAAATAAGCAAGCATTAGCACATAGTATTATCAAATAACAGTTGTTTTTCCTTTTGACTTTTCTGGTCCTCATCAGTCAATTCTGACTCCTCTGTGTATTTGGGAGAAGTGTAAAACCTCTTGATCGTATTTAAAACGGTTTAAATAATGTTTGAAGGATCAAGAACTACAAAATGAACTTGAAGGCTTTTTCTCTCAATTTCCCTACCTACTGTCTTTACATTTCCCATCTTTCCATGTTTCCCTATTCCTTCATCCTTTGTGTTTGCCTCACAAATACAAACAATGTTCTGCATGACTTCCCTGCAGCTCATATTCCTTCCATCACAGCTGTGCTATTTTCACTGCCAGGCTTGTTTTCAGAGCCCTACATTTTACTTACTGTCTTGACTACTGAGATGCAAAGGAATAAGTAAGTTTTGAAAATTAATATGATCGACTAATATGCATAGTTTTGTCCTTCTATGGTGAAATTGCAGTGTTGTCTGTTTACAGGAGTCAATGCATTATAGATGTCAGCTTTACAGAATTCTGTACGTTCTCCTTGTTCAAAATGGCTACTGGTTTCCATTGTATAACTGTCTGTGTTGAATTTAAAGTTCTTCCTGCTCTTTATTAACTGACTAATTATGGCAGTTAACACACAGTTCTCATTTATAACTTTATTAATTACAATGTAAGCATTTAATTAAATACATGATTAAGAATAATGCTAGCTATTTTTAAAAGGTCATACCTACATTGCTAAGAATCTTCAGATAAAGACAAACCTAATATCTTTAAAAAACATTAGTTTTGGTCAATTTTAATCCCTATTTTTTAGAAGATACCGTTTCAACAACCACTGTGTGGTAACCAAAGTTAGATTATTAAAATGTTTTTCAAACCAAAGTTATTCCTCAAAACTTTTGAGGAAAGTTTCCTATTTAACATACTTTCAATGAAGTTCATACAGTCTTTCAGTCAATGCAGCTTGCTTAAAAAACTTTAAATCTCAGACAGTTTAAAACATGTATTTTTATGAAATGTAGAATCATAGAATCATGTAAATACCTTATTCAAGTTTCTGGACTTTTTAGGGCCAGTGTCCTTAGAACCAACATCTTTATCTCACTGAATCGACCCTCAGTTTTACTGATTATGAAATATTTCTGATTAGCCGTCTTCTTGACTGGCTGGTAACTCCAGCTGTTGGCTACTGCTTATTACAGTTGTGAATAAAGTGCAATATTTTCAAGTCAGCTACTCAGTTAATACATGGAAATAAACTTCTATGAAATAGGCGCACATTATTTTGGAAGACAATCCTGCTTTTAAAAAGAGGTAATGTTTAAAAACGTAATTTATAGAATCATAGAATCATAGAATAGTTAGGGTTGGAAAGGACCTTAAGATCATCTAGTTCCAACCCACCTGCCAGGTGCAGGAACACATCCCAATAAACCATGCCACCCAAGGCTCTGTCCAACCTGGCCTTGAACACCGCCAGCAATGAAGCATTCACAACTTCCCTGGGCAACCCATTCCACTGCCTCACCACCCTTACAGTAAAGAATTTCTTCCTCATATCCAATCTAAACTTCCCCTGTTTAAGTTTGAACCCGTTACCTCTTGTCCTATCACTACAGTTCCTAATGAAGAGTCTCTCCCCAGCATCCTTATAAGACCCCTTCAGATACTGGAAAGCTGCTGTGAGGTCTCCACGCAGCCTTCTCTTCTCCAGGCTGAACAGCCCCAACTTTCTCAGCCTATCTTCATATGGGAGGTGCTCCAGTCCCCTGATCATCCTCGTGGCCCTCCTCTGGACTTGTTCCAACAGTTCCATGTCCTTTTGATGCTGAGGACACCAGAACTGCACACACTACTGCAAGTGAGGTCTCACAAGAGCAGAGTAGAGGGGCAGGATCACCTCCCTCAACCTGCTGGTCATGCTCCTTTTGATGCAGCCCAGGATACGGTTGGCTTTCTGGGCTGCAAGCGCACACTGCCGGCTCATGCTCATTTTCTTGTCGACCAATGCCCCCAAGTCCTTCACAAGTTCCTCATGATCCTTAGATTTTCTATGTTTTAGATTTTAATATAAATGGTAAGTTTACTATTATACTAATGAAGGCATCTTCTCTTTATGTGGAGTTCTGTGTTAAAGTTTCTTCCCTAGAGCTTCATAGACTTGTCTTAATATTCACTAATCCCATGTACCAGAGATTGGCGCACACATCTCTGACATGAATACACTTCATGAGAATACATACTAATTGTTGGTGCATACTTGAAAATAATATTTGAAGACAGGAACTAAGGAATTTTTATCTACCTGAAACTGCTGGGGAAACTTTAAAAAAAAACCCAATTGGTATTTTGCATTAAATATTTAAATTGAATTTTTGTTAGGACTAAAACATAAACCTGTATTCTAAAGCTATAATAGGCACCTATTAAAGATAATGACCAAAACTTATTTTCCACAGCCCTGACTTTTTCTTAAATGCTTTTGTTTAGAAGAAGTTTGGAGACAATGCCGAGCTTTGTATTGGGAAGACACATTGGGATCCAAGTCCCAGGACTGCAATGTAGTTCTGCATGACTCGCTGCCAAGTTGCACAGGGGCTCAGATGCTGTTAAAGTATTGTTCTCACCAGCATTCAGCTGCAAGTGCTTGAAAGCAAGCAGAACCAGTGAAATTTGCAGGGTATTTGCTGTCTTCTGCGGTAGAGCCAAGTCCGCACATGAACTCCAGACCTGATTCTGCCTCGTGCTTGAAGCTATGCTAGATCAACCTTTTTGTTTTCTTATGCTATCTTGGTGGAGGTATTTGATGAAAGCAGGCTGTGTTGTAAAGCTCACACAAGCTGTGTTCTCATGTAAGCCATGACCTTGTACATTCAATTAGAAGAGTTTGCCTTCCCCATAGCTTTTTTGCTGATTTTTGTTCAAATTTGGATTTTTCCCTTTTGTATCTGGAAGAGCAACTTCTGAGTCGAAGTGCCAGCATAGTATCCTTGCTACTAAAGCTAAATTAGACCAATCTTCTTTTTAAGTAGGTAAATGTGCGTCTGTGGCTTCTGTATTTTTAATTGCACAAAATGTCCCAAAACATTAAAATGCCATTGTGGAACCAACTTTCAAAGCATTGTTGTTGCTGCTTCTGATGAATTATTACTACTAAGAAAATCAATGCTGGCATATGATTTCCCTGCATGCAGGTGTCTGGCTGATCCACTGCTTAAATAATGACATAAGTCTAAACTAAACTCAGTAATAGCAAGAAATGTCAGCCAATGTATTTCAGGACAAGAACCAAGAAATTTAGATTCCTTGAAGTCTGAGGGCAACATGCCACATGTATAAGTACTTATGAGGGTTCAGGGGGTTTTCTTCCTCTTCTCCCATTCCCCAGAATGCTGCTGTGAGTGAATAAATGCCTTGCTGTCTTTATATGTTATATAATTCCTTGCCTTAAAGAACTTGCCTCCTGTTGCACTCACTGAAATCCCCAAACCCTAACTGATAGATGAGGATCACTAAGAGAAGCAGTAACGCAGTGTGAAGCTATTTGTCCTGGATCTCGACGCTGTTGTTTATGTTAGAGGGGACATCAGATAAGACATTTGTAGGAAGGACTCAGAGCACCTTTTTTCCTCCTTTCTTTTTTTGTTTGAGATGATTTTCCTGGTGCAGCCTTTGCAACAGGAGAAGGGATTGTCTCCTTGCCCTGGAGTCCTGCCCTCATTTTAAAGACAGAAATGTGGGAGTGTTTTGGGGGCTTATCCAAACTCCGTCAGCTTTAGTCCACTTCAGGACTCTATATAGGTAAGCCTCTAGTTTGAGCAGGAAAGATGCTGGGGACAGAAAGGAACTGTGTCATATGGCAGGGGCTGAAGGCAGCAGGGGAAACTGGAAAGGGACTGGGAGAGAAGGGAAGGATCTAGACTGAAACTGAACCTACCAATCAAGCCTGCCTCAAGCATATTGCTGAAACAAGCAATAAGGAGGTCACTGTTAGCATTATTGTTCGACAGGGGCTGGTTCCCATGCTTCTGGTATTGGTGAAGCCATTTGGGGATATTTCATAGCAGTGGGACTATATGTGAAGGGATATTAAGCTGTTATCAGACGCTTTTTCTGTCTGCTAGCTCTTTCTGCTGCAAAAGTATTGCTATGGAGATAAGCAAGGGAATACCCTAGAGCAACAGTGACAGGAACTCCTCTTTCTATTAAGCTTTCTATAGCCCCAAAAGAATAAAAAGAGCTTTATGAATGGGGAAGAGTCTGTTCAGTTAGTGTATTCCTCTTACTGTGGCTGAAGTCACCCAGAATGAAAGTAAAAATTATCAAAGGTTTTAAAGGTGGTTATAATTTCAGTGACGCATGCTGCTCAATACTGTAAATAATGCTAGTACAGTTATTTTGCTACTATGACAGTTAGTAACGTTTACTCCTAACATGCTGGATGAAAAGAGGAGAGTACTGCAATGCAGTCTTGCAGCTGATCTTTTTGCTCAGATTATTCTGTGTAAAAAAGAGCTCTTTTTGTGAAATTATGATGATAAGAATGTTGATGAGAAGTTGATTAAGCTATGGCACATGATAGCTCCTAATTCGATAACGCAGGCAGAAACTGAAAACCCAAGATTTTTTACTGTAGCAATAAATGCTTATCATTCCACCAACAGCAACCAGCAAAAACTCCCAAACTGAAGAAGAAAAGATTAGTTTGCACTTTAAAGGATTCAGAATGTGGCAGTCAACATAAAAAAGGTAAATACATGGTAGCAGAAATATAAATACTTGCTAAGGAAGCAGTGTAAGTGGGCACATTCTGCAAATATATGTTAATGGTGCAGGCTCCATATACCATAAAGTGGCCTGTAGACTATGAAAATATTTAATTTCTAATTTAATGTATTATAATTTGTTGGTGGTGAGCTAAATTTGATCCCTGCCTGCCGTGGTGGGATGGGAAGAGAATCAGAAAAAGTGCAAAACCATGTAGGTTAAGATAAAGACAGTTTAATAAATAAAGGAAAAGCTGTACATGCAAACAATGCAAATAAAGAAATTCAGTCACTACTTCCCATGGTCAGGCAGGTGTTCAGCCGTCTCCATCAAGAAAACAGGGCTCCAACACACTTAAATGGTGACTTGGGAAGACAAATGCCATCAGTGAATGTCCCACCTTTTCCTGCTCTCCCCCAGCTGTGTATTCTGAGCGTGATGCCATATGGTCTAGGATAGCACTTGCTCAGTTGGGGTCAGCTGTCCCATCTGTATCCCCTCCCAACTCCCTGTGCACCCCCAGCCTACTTGATGGTGGGGTGGGATGAGGAGCAGGAAAGGCTTTGGCTGTGTTGTAAGCACTGCTCAGCAATAACAAAAACATCACTGTCTTATCAATGCTGTTTCTGTCACAAATCCAAAACATGGCCTCATATCAGCTACTGTGAAGAAACTAAGCTCTAGCCCAGCAAAACCAGCACATCCTCCCAGGATGCCCAGGACAGAGAGTTTGTGGGACAGGGTTAAAGGGAGAACACCTATGGGAGACATTACTGTGGCGATCTGTTACAGACCATCTGATCAAGAGGACTCTGTGGATGAAGCAGTCTGTAGACAGATAGGAACAGCCTCACGCACGCAGGCCCTTGTTCTCAAGAGGGACTCCAACCACCCTGATATCTGTTGGAGGGATGGTACAGCCCGGCACAAGCAATCAATCCAGGAAGCTCCTCAATTGTGTTGAAGACAACTTCCTTCCGCAAGTAATAGAGGAGCCGACAAGGAGAGGTGCCATGCTTGACCTCGTGCTCACCAACAGGGAAGGGCTGGTTGGAAATGTGACTCTCCAGGGCAGCCTTGATTGCAGCGATCATGAGATGGTCGAATTCGAGATCCTCAGGACAGTGAGAAGAGTGTGCAGCAAGCTCACTGCCCTGGACTTCAAGAGAGCAGACTTTGGCCTCTTCAGGAACCTGCTCAGTAAGGTTTCATGGGATATAGCCCTAGAGGGCAGGGGGACCCAAGACTGTTGGTTGGTATTCAAGGATCAACTCCTGCAAGCTCAGGAGCAATACATCCCTACTAGAAGGAAGTACTACAGGAGGGCCAGGAGACCTCCTTGGATAGATAAGGAGCTGCTGAGGAAAATTTGAAGGAAAAAAGAGCTTAAAAAAGGTGGAAGCAAGGACAGGTGGCCTGGGAAGAATACAGGGATATTGTCTGGGAAGCTAGGGATCAGGTTAGGAAAGCTAAGGCCCAGTTAGAATTAAACTTGGCTAGGGATGTGAAAGATGACAGGAAGGGATTCTATAGGTACATTGCAAATAAAAGGCAGACTAGGGACAACGTGGGCCCTCTCCAGAAGCTATCGGGAGAACTGGCTAGCCTGGATTTGGAGAAGGCTGAAGTTCTTAATGACTTCTTTGCTTCAGTCTTCACTGGCAAATGCTCTGACCACACCACTCAGGTCTTGGAAGGCAGACGCAGGGACAGTGAGAATGAAGACCCTGGGCCCACTGTAGGAGAGGATCTGGTACAAGACCATCTTAGGAACCTGAATGTGCACAAGTCCATGGGACCTGATGAAATCCATCTGCAGGTCCTGAAGGAGCTGGCAAATGAAGTTGCTAAGCCACTCTCCATCATATTTGAAAAATCATGGCAGTCAGGTGAAGTTCCCGATGACTGGAAAAAGGGAAATATAACCCCCATTATCAAGAAGGGGAAAATGGATGAGTTGGGGAACTACAGAACAGTCAGCCTCACCTCTGTGCCTGGCAAAATCTTGGAGCAGATTCTCCTGGAAGGCATGCTGAGGCACATGAAAAACAAGAAGGTGGTTGGTGACAGCCAGCATGGCTTCACTAAGGGGAAATCCTGCCTGACCAATCTGGTGGCCTTCTATGATGGGGCTACGGAACTGATGGACAGGGGTAGAGCAGTGGATGTCATCTACCTGGACTTGTGCAAAGCTTTTGACACTGTCTCACATGACATCCTTGTCTCTAAGTTGGAGAGACATCAATTTGATAGGTGGACCACTCAGTGGGTAAAGAACTGACTGGATGGCCGCACACAAAGTGTTGTGCTCAATGGCTCAATGTCTACTTGGAGACCAGTAACGAGTGGTGTCCCTCAGGGATTGGTGTTGGGACCAGTCTTGTTCAACATCTTTGTTGGTGACATGGACAGTGGGATTGAGTGTACCCTCAGCAAGTTTGCCAATGACACCAAGCTGAGTGGTTTGGTTGATACACTGGAGGGAATAAATGCCATCCAGAGGGACCTTGATGTGCTTGTGAGGTGGGCTGATGCCAACCTGATGAAGTTTAACCATGACAAGTGCAAAGTCCTGCAGCTGGGTTGGAGCAATCTCAGGCACAGCTACAGGTTGGGCAGAGAAGAAATTGAGAGCAGCCCTGCAGAGAAAGACTTGGGGGTGTTGGTCGATGAAAAAAATGAACATGAGCCGGCAGTGTGCGCTTGCAGCCCAGAAAGCCAACCGTATCCTGGGCTGCATCAAAAGGAGCATGACCAGCAGGTCGAGGGAGGTGATCCTGCCCTTCTACTCTGCTCTTGTGAGACCTCACTTGCAGTAGTGTGTGCAGTTCTGGTGTCCTCAACATAAAAAGGACATGGAACTGTTGGAACAAGTCCAAAGGAAGGCCACAAGGATGATCAGGGGACTGGAGCACCTCCCATATGAAGATAGGCTGAGAAAGTTGGGGCTGTTCATCCTGGAGAAGAGAAGGCTGCGTGGAGACCTCATAGCAGCCTTCCAATATCTGAAGGGGGTCTATAGGGATGCTGGGGAGGGACTCTTCATGAGGGACTGTGGTGATAGGACAAGAGGTAATGGGTTCAAACTTCAACAGGGAAAGTTTAGATTGGAAATGAGGAAGAAATTCTTTACTGTGAGGGTGGTGAGGCACTGGAATGGGTTGCCCAGGGAAGTTGTGAATGCTCCATTGCTGGTGGTGTTCAAGGCCAGATTGGACATAGCCTTGGGTGGCATGGTTTAGTGGGAGGTGTCCCTGCCCCTGGCATGGGGGTTGGAACTAGATGATCTTAAGGCCCTTTCCAACCTTACCTATTCTATGATTCTATGTCCATAAGGCTCCTGGTGATAGGCCTCCTTGTTATCCGATGACTCTTGAACAGCTTTTAAAACGTATTTCAACATATTTGCAGAGTGCAGATGCAAAGTTTGCAATCATGCCTTTCAGCTGGGGAATTAGAAAAGTTGGAAAATACACAACTTAGAAATAGAAGAATAATTCTGAATGACAAATTAATTATTTTAATATGTTAAAAATAACAGTCTGTAAGTAGAGCAAAATATGAATTTTGTCCTAGAAAACACATTACTTCTGATTGATCTGGCCTCTGAGAGGAGATTTTGGCAGTACCAGCCAAATGATGCTCTGCTGGCACATTTCTAACAGGAGAATCCAATGTTACCTGAAAAGAAAATCCTGGAAGCTCCGGGTTGGGCCCTGTTTGCATTTAATTGCCCTGATGAGCCTCACCTGGGCCCTTACCTGCCCCTGCCCCAGGGGTCGGGAGACCCATGTAAGTGTGGGCAGGGCTCTCTGTCCTATTCAACCTGACCTGCCTGGCAGTTCAAATAGCCCCATACTGTCACGTGTCCTAGGATATAAGGTAAGGGGAAAGCTTAAATGGGGTCTTTGTTTTTTCTCTTTACATTTTTTGGGGGGTTTTTTTCCTCATGCTGGTAGGATTGTTGTGGAATGGCAATAGACAGATATTCTTGTTGGGATAGAAAAGCTGGTATAGAAATAAAGTAAAATCTTGTCTCTGTTTAAGCAAGCAAGTTGTATAAATCCTGACTAAGGTGTCTAGGCTGCTGCTTCTATCTTTGTTACCATTGGGTAATTGGAGGGGTTTCTGTTTCTTCTGCTCCAGGGTGCAGTACAATTCTGTTGAGACCTTCTGGTTCCTGGCACCCACTGTGGGGGGTCAGGTGGGGAAATAATTTCTCCTGGGATTTTTGACACCATGTGCCATCTGCTGAAATAGTGTGCTGAAATAGCCTTATAGCTAAGTTAATTTGGAGCTCCTGGTGGTGTGCTTTGAGGATTTTTCTGCCCCCAGGGGCTCGGAACAAGAGCTTGAATTGTTCACTGCCACATCAGCTGGGGTTATCTCTAATATGCTGCCACTTTTACTGGGAGAAAGAAAAATTTGGGTATTGTCTTGTGAGACAGAAATTCTGTATGTTCCCTGACTCCAGTGACTTAAACTCGCTGAGGACTTGCAAAAGCAAATAGGCTGGCATGGAAGTCTGTAGTGGAAAGCCTCTCTTTTATGTGACTTTTATCTGCTCCTTTGTCCATTGGCTTTTTTTTCTTTTTCCTCTGAGACTGGCTAAAGAATATTAGGCTACTTTTTATTCTATGACTGAGATTTTGCATGCATTTCAGCTGCTTATTTCTATACAATTTATTCATAAAATTACACTATGGGCATGCCTGGGTTTCTGAAATATCGTTGTCCAAACCAGTAATTTATTTAGGATGGGAATGCTGTGCTTATATACTTAAGAGCTATGCTACTGTAAATAATAAGAACTAAATTTGGTTGGTTTTATCTTCTTATGCAGAGCAGTGAATAAACATTAAAGAAATAAGTAGCAGCAGGATAAGAAAAAGGGAAGGACTGAATGTAGAGGAGATTGCTTTAATTAAAATCTGTGAGAGCCTGTGATTTCTTTGATGTTTTAAATTGCATTGAGCTGCAATGTAATTTAATTTTGAAGACATTTAAGTAGTCCATTTTTAAGTATTGACTGATTATCTTTTGCTTCATATACAAAATTGGAATAACCATTTACCTTACTGTTGGAAAACTGAGTTCTGCGGCATAGCTTCTGCTTTAAAAAAATATTTTGAATCAGTAATCAAGACAACATCAGTTACTGAGAATTATTGGAATAAAACTCTAATGGCTGCAGAAGGTTAATAGAAGTGCAGTTAAATCTTGCACCAGAAATAAGTCTTACATGAGCTATTACTGCACATCAGGAAAGTGTTCAGCAGCCCCAAATTAACTGTAAATTTCCTTGCTCATTTGATTGGGATTTTTCTTGCTACTTTGCACCTAGATAAGTATGTGTAGTACTTCTGAAATCCAGTTGTGTTGGCATAGTTTTGGCCCCCCTTGACTGATTTCAGGCAGTCTTGTTTTGCTTGATTCTTTGCACCTCCTTTGTCTCATGCTATCAGAAAACTCACTGATCATCTTTCTGTAAGTGGGTTATAACAGCTTGGCCTGAATTTGCAAATGATGTTTGGACTTCTGCTTTTGTCAGCTGAAACATTAGCTGTCACGTGTTTGTCATCACTGAGCCCCCATGATCTTCTGCTGAGGAGTCTCAGGGCTGGGTTATGCCAAGTAGCTGGTGGTGATGGAGGTATCCTTTAGGAGGAAGGGGGGGATCACCCAAGTGACAACAAGGAGCATTGAAGAGCGTGCTCAGGCCACCTGATTTCAGCCCTTCTGCCCACTGTATGGTCTCACCATAGATGGATGCAACCGCTTCCTCCTGTGGTGGGAGTTTCCTGGGACATGTGGCTTGTCAAACTGTGCTGGGAATGTGAACCACACTTCTGGGGCATAGATTAAAGTATTTACATTAGTGTACAGTTTTACATATACACACATGCATAAGGGAGCAAACTAGGTCAGTTAATCATAGGAGTATAGCACTAGCTTTTGAGAAAAATTATTTCAACATAGCTAATTTGCCATCTTTATAACTGAAATTTGGAGCTCTGAAACATTTTTATGTAGTAAGTAATGACTGTTCTTTCACTTTCAAGACTTATCTATTGGAATTAATAATTGTCCTGGGAAATTCTGTGTTTCTTGAATAGGAAAAAATGTTGTAAAAGCAAGCTTGTTTTCAGGCTGTTAATCATTCAGATCAGGTACTGCAGCATTACAGCTACTGGTTCTTGTTATCTGTGGGCTAGCTACATGTTTTCCTGTCTGAATTAGACTTACCTTCTTCAAAGTTAATCATAGAATGGTTTGTGTCAGAAGAGACCTTTAAAGGTCACCTAGTCCAAGCCTGCTGCAAAGGGATCTTCAGCTACATCATATTGCTCAGAACCTCATTCAGTCTTGCCCTGAATGTTTCTAGGGATGTGGGTCATCTGCCACCTCTCTGGGCAAAGTGTTCCAGTGTTTCCTCACCTTCTTTGAAATAAAGTTCTTCCTTATATCTAGTCCAAATTTATACTGTTCAGTTTAAAACCATTCCCCTTTGTCCTATCACAATATACTCTTGTTAAAAGCCCCTCTCCAGATTTCTTGTAGTCCCCTTTTGGTACTGGAAGCTGCTCTAAGGTCTCCCTAGAGCCTTCTCTTCTCCAGGCTGAATAACCCCAACTCTCTCAGCCTTTCCTCATAGGAGAGGTGCTCCAGGCCTCTGACCATTTTGTGGCCCTCCTCTAGACCTGCTCCAACATGTCCATGTCTTTACCCTGCTGAGGGCTTAAGAGCTGGATGCGGTACTCCAAGTGGGCTCTCACCAGAGAAGAGTAGAGGGGAAGAATCTCCTCCCTTGATCTGCTGGTCACACTCCTTTTCATGCAGCCCATCAAACACTCGGCCTTCTGGGCTGTGAGCATACATTGCCAGGTCATGTCCAGCTTTTCATGACTAGCATCCCCAAGTCTGGGGGTAACAGCAGGGCTGCTCTCAATCTCTTTGTCCCACAGCCTGTATTAGTACCATGGGTTGCCCTGACCTGGGTTCAGGACCTTGTATTTGACCTTGTTGAACCTCATGAGGTTCACATGGACCCACTTCTTGAATTTGTCCAGGGCCCTTTGGATTGCATCCTGTCCTTCAGGCGTTGTCAACTGTGCTACTCAGTTTGGTTGTCTGTAAACTTGCTGAGGGTGCGCTTGATCTCACCGTTGATACTGCTGATGAAGATACTATACAGTACTTGTCCCAGCAAGGCCCCTGAGAGAAACCACTTTTCACTGATCTCCATCTGGAATCAATAAATTGTGACTTCTTCTGATTTGTACCTCTTGTAAATATTCACCTTCCTATTTTTTTTTTGTCCCCTTTCACACTATTTAATTTTCTTTGATGCTTAGATTTCCCATTATTTAAATGTTTGCTCAGCTGTATTACGGCTGTTAGCCCTTTACTGCATGTTTTGTAGATTATCTACCACAGCTATTTTATTCAGATAAAATTGTTTTATAGCTGGAGCTGTTGCTCAATAAATATGGTTCTCATGTTTTTTCATGGGATTCCAAATTAATTGGATCTGCAATCTAACTTCTCCAATGTTTAAAATTCTTACTGGGCTATGTCTTAGGGACTTTCCTGTTTATTTGGAGCTAATTAGGCCTGTGAATTAATTGCAAGTGTGAATTCTTGCATATTCAGAATATTGTTGTATACTCTAGAAATGAAAATGCCAGAAAAACACTTAGTATTTTGAACATATTGATCTTAATGGATGATTCCCAATCTATAAAAGTGTAAGAGGAAGTTATTTTAAGCCTTAAAAAAGCCATGCTGTATCCAGCTGTGGTAATAATTTTGGAAGCTTTCAACATTGATCATTTTACTATACACAACAGCTTGAGCTGGTGCAAAGTGTATTTAGTTTCATGAAGCTACTGTGCTCGGAAAGTCTTAGAAATTTTTTGTTCTGCTTAAAAGAAAAATAGATCCAATGCGTACATTTTCTCCTAATTTGGTTTTTACAAGATTCAATAATAAGAAATGATCTTGAAGGTGCTTATAGAAGGATTAATCTGTAGCAGTTCTGTGAAAACTGAAGCACCTTAATTTTTTTGTAGTTTTCTTTTTGATAGAGACAGTTACTATATATTGTGGGATTTTTGCAAGGAGCATCTGTAGTCTTACTCCAGCAGATGAATCCTGACCTTTGATCCATGAGAATGAATGTTGAAGTGCAATGCTCACATGGAAAAGGATCCCAGAAAGATCTTTAAATCTATTCCTAGCCTTCAAATTGATTTTTTGGTTGAAATAGGTTAAAAAAAAACAAACATGGCAATAGATTGCTTGGGTGCTGTGGTTCATGCAACTGTACCTCTTGTTCCTCCAAGTATGCAGTCCAAGGGACTTTGGCATGAAAGGGGAAGGTTCCTGGCTTCTGTAGAAAGAGGAGTGGGTCCAGCGTGAGGAGATGGTCTTTTTTGACTGATGTACTTTATCTTAATGTAGAAATAGTATTCTGAAGAAACTTGGAACTCATTGCTGTGAATTAGGGTAAGATGAGCGTCACAGGAAAATAAATCCATGGGAACTCTGACCTCTGAAGGACGCCTTTGGGTTAGTTTTTTGACTTAAGTGTATGCTGGGGAGAGAAAAGGGGTGAGTAAGAAGTCTTATGCAAAGCCAAGATGACAATCTGGGCAGTAGCTGCCACATGCATGATGTAAGTCAGGAGAAGGGCATGTGTGACCTTTCAGAAGGTGCAGCAGGGCTGGGCCTTCCATGCCAAGGAGGAGGAGTGAAGGACTTGGGGGTGTTGGTCGACGAGAAAATGAGCATGAGCTGGCCGTGTGCGCTTGCAGCCCAGAGAGCCAACTGTATCCTGGGCTGCATCAAGAGGAGTGTGACCAGCAGGTCAAGGGAGGTGATCCTGCCCTTCTACTCTGCTCTCGTGAGACCTCACTTGGAGGATTGTGTGCAGTTCTGGTGTCCTCAACATCAAAAGGACATGGAACTGTTGGAACAAGTCCAGAGGAGGGCCACGAGGATGATCAGGGGACTGGAGCACCTCCCATATGAAGATAGGCTGAGAAAGTTGGGGCTGTTCATCCTGGAGAAGAGAAGGCTGCGTGGAGACCTCATAGCAGCCTTCCAGTATCTGAAGGGGGCCTCTAGGGATGCTGGGGAGGGACTCTTCATGAGGGACTGTAGTGATAGGACAGGGTGTAATGGGTTCAAACTTCAACAGGGAAAGTTTAGATTGGATATGAGGAAAAATTCTTTACTGTGAGGGTGGTGAGGCACTGGAATGGGTTGCCCAGGGAAGTTGTGAATGCTCCATTGCTGGTGGTGTTCAAGGCTGGATTGGACATAGCCTTGGGTGGCATGGTTCAGTGGGAGGTGTCCCTGCCCATGGCAGGGGTTGGAACTAGATGATCTTAAGGTCCTTTCCAACCCTAACTACTCTATGGTTCTATATGACAAGCTAATAACCATTGTCACTTGGGCACATGAGCAGCCCCATCTTCACCTTTTGGGAGCCTTAGTTTCTAGCTGAGTTTCCAGAATTGCAGTGGCTTGTGCCACACTTGTGTCTCTCCTGGCACTTCTCACAGGTTTATTTTCAAAAGTGATAATAGAGCTTGTTCAGGTGATACCCTGCTATACTGCCATCAGTCGCTGTCTTAACTACCTTGTAGTCACTGATCTGTCCATCCAGTTTCTCTCTGTCATCTCCATGACTCCTCCCCACTTTCTGTTTCCATGATAAAATCTATCTGGAAGAAAGAATCAATCATGTACCTGTCCCTTTACAGCTCTTCACCATCACCAGCAGAAACTACAGGTAGTCAAGCTTGTATCAGTTGTTTCTCCTACATTTCCCTGCCTTGAAGCATCGCCCATCTGCCTTTTTGTGTGGTGAGCAAAGGCATCCTTCAGCTTCTTTCTGCTAGTACCTTTGTGATTCCCAGTGTTCAGGGCCTCTGGTTTTCTCTTTAACAGACTCCCTAAGTACCTTCTCACTGCTTTCCAGTACTGATGTTTTATGACTGTGTACTTTTGCTTCCTAGGGCAGCACTGTGGTACTGGCAACTCTGCTTTTTCTCAGGCTTTTAAGGCACCCAGGCAGACTCTGCATGGGGTCCTCTCAAGCTGTGTAGCTACACTCCATGGTGCTCAACCTTGCTACCTGCCTACTCCTTTACTCTGTTCCTGAGCTTATTCCTGTCCCCTCCACTACTTTGGTTTGTAATAACTACAAGTTGTTACTAAAACTGCTGTGATCACAGCTGTTAACTTAAATTTTGCAGGTAGATGGAGCTATTATGTTCATGCATCCAGAAATCTTGAGTTGTGCCTTCAGAGCTCTCTTTATGTTTGTTGTTCTTTATTGATTCATGCTTTTGGGGTTTTTTTTGCTCTCCCTTATTTTAACATAGAATTGACATAATTGTCTATAAATGAGAACAGGCCTAATCCAATACTGAATTGCTTTAAATTCAGAGAAGCAAATGGATTGAAGCTTGTCTGTGTCTTTTTAATCTCTATATAAAGTTTTGCTGATGGCAGAAAGAGGCATTTTTGGGGCAGGGAGGGCCTTAAAAAATTGATTTTTTTTTCTCCTTTTTTTTTTTTTTCCTCTTGTGGTTCCAATTCCACCAGGTTAAACTTAGTTTTTACCACCTAAGACTTTTAGTACAGAGATGCTTTAATAAACCCTAGGGCTTTAAATTCTTAAAGAAGCCTTTAATTGTTTGATGTTTGCTTTTTTTCTCTAACTGTGGCTGTTCAATAAGAACATATGCTTGTACTCTAGATGCTTTTAAATTCAGCAGTTTTCCTTTATCTGAACTACTTCAACCATATTTGTGTATTTTCTGTTTTACTTTTATGAGTCACAGTGTTCAATTCTCTAAAGCATTATCTTGGTCTTTTATCTCTCTGTAAAGTGCTAGGTGATACCTTGTATGCAGGATGTTTTATTAAATTGAATTTATTTGCTTTGCATTATACCACGGATACTTTAATCTCTGTAAATCTTATCCTAGACAGGTCTGTTCCTCCCTCCTTCCTTCTTGTCCCCTCGCTTGCTTGTCTTTTTAATCCAGATATCTCTCGGATGAGGATGAAAGGCATTGCTCTTACACAGCTATTCTAAGTGGAGATCAGACATCCATGACTTTGTGGTATTTCTCCAGTGAACACACTTGTACCTTTTTGTAGCTTTCATCAGAGATACTTTACAGAGTGGAAAATTTTTGAGCTTAGGTTAGATAGTGGTGGAAGCAGCAGCAGCTAAGAGCGAAGTTGTATACATGAAAAGAAATGAGATCTTCCTAAGAAGAATGGAGGGGACAGAAAAGATCAGCAATTGTTAACATCTATCTTGGAAGAGGCCTTGGAAGAAATGACTACAGCAGCCTTCCTGTGGCAGGCAGAATCTGAAGGCAGGTGGTTTATTTACCAATAAAACTTCTTCTTAAAAAGTTAACTTTTTAAACTTTTTTCTTATTATTCTTACAGAGTGGAACAAGATAGGACAAATCCTTTTTCACTCTTCCATTTTTTAAGCCTTTTCATTCTCAGCAGCATTAAATGTAAGATGCTTTAAAATTTCTTCAGCGTTTTCAGGAGCTGCTTGAGATTGAAAATAAAAGAAACACAGCTTGATTCTTGTGCTGAGTTTGTGGGTCTAAAATCTTCTTTATTTGGAAACAGAGCGATAGTGCTCTGGTTTCCTCTTTAACAGACTTCCTGAGTACCTGTCACTGCTCTCTAGTACTGATGTTTTATGACTGTGTACTTTTGCTTCCTAGGGCAGCAAATTTATATGAGTATAAATCGTTAAAAGGGAGACTGCCCTGCCTAATGACAACAGCCTTCAAAGGAAGCACCTAATGATCTTTATTTTACAAGTTTTTAGAATAGAACTTGAGGTTATAAAATAAGAAATATCAGAGCTAAATAAAAAAGCAGAAAATCAAACTCCGTCCAGTCAAGTTTACAATAGCCAAAGAAATAAGAAGTGGACATTACAATTATCACTTGAAGAATAATGACCTGGGGTCTTATTCTGGTACTCTGCAGAAAAGTTCTTAGTAAAATGAGTACTTTGGTTTGGTTGTTGGTTTGGTGAGGTTTTTTTATAGATCAGTTTCCCTTTTGTGACTGCGGGTCTGAGGCATTCATATAGCAGAGCTGTTTAAAATGTCCATCTACTCTTTTCTCTTAAATTAAGCAGACAATAAGAGAGTGAAAAATTTTTTCATAGATGTAATTCTGCTAAATATCAATTACCCAGTCAAACACTTTGCATTCCCATCTTCTGTGTC
Organism: Ara ararauna; assembly: GCA_028858755.1. NCBI lineage: Eukaryota > Metazoa > Chordata > Aves > Psittaciformes > Psittacidae > Ara > Ara ararauna. The sequence goes on from CM054381.1 coordinate 42,224,229, forward strand.
CCCTTTTGAAAACAGCTCTTTATTTCACTTGTTAAATTTTAAAACCACTTTTGAAATGGAAATCAATTCCTAACTTAATTTAAATCTGAAATTGCTTGCATATCAGATCAGTCTGCTCTCCTTCAGGCATTTTATTATGAAGTATCAATTAGGGCCATAATTAACTTGTGAATTCTGTGAGATTTTTAGATTTCACATGTGCTATATACAGAAAAACATGTATGAATATCATGATTTATGTATTTCAGAACTTAAATTGCCTGTCATCAAACTCCAGCCCCCCTGTGCACTTGCCTCATTCTCATTGGCTTGTTAAGAATGCAAAAAGGAATTAATAATGTAGACATCATTTGTATTTAAAGGGGAAAATGAATCTATTGGGCATTTGTTCATGTTATACCTAGCAGATAAATAGGTGCAGATTTTTGAAGTAAAATGTAGCCTATTAGCTTCCAGACCAAATTTAAGCTGTTATTAAGACCTGACACCCCAAAAACAAGACATGCAGGAAATTTTGGGTCATGGTAATCTTGCTGTGATTTCTATTCTCCCTCCCTGAGCCCATTTCTTTTGTTTATCAAACTTGTTTGTGTGTCACAGTGAGGTAAAAAGAGGCTAAAGAATTTTCTCTGCCTTCATGTGATAGGCATCACCTTGGGGATTTAGGCAGGGAGTTGAGTGCTCAAAGCTTCAGTTTGAGTTGAAAACCTGACATTTCTGAATGAGTCTTTAACAGACTTGTATTTCCATAGAGACTTTTGTAATTATGTAAGCATCATGTAATACTTCAATGGGTACTAAAATCTAAATAACACATGCGGGTTCTTTTTCCTAACAGCTAACCCCTGTCATAGTGTGCTGCTTGTACAGGTGAGATATTCCATCTGTTAATTCCATACAAGATACTACAATATTGTTTCAGCTCTACTGTCTAATTCGTATTACCTTTAAAAACACAGATTTAATTATAACAATTTTACTCTCAAGATTAAATATGTACTTGCCCAGAGAACAAAAGATAATAGAATAAAAATCAGTTAAGCAAATTCGAAATTAAATTCGAGCTATATTGAAACTGAATGTGGCTCAAAAAAAGATCACAAGGAAAGGAGGGTAGGTACTTTGCTTATTGGGTTGGAGGAGAAATAAATACAATTAGTGACAGTCAAACAGCTTTTTTATGTACAGTAAGATTTTAAGCTAGATGAACATTTTAGTTATTCTGTGAAGAAGAAAATACATCCAAAGAAGTTGCCTGCCTGAAGCAAAACTGAGTCGTGCAGAATAGCAGAAAGGAAGGCTCCTGCAGCGCCTTCTGGGTGCTGGCAGCTCCTGCCCTGGTGCTGCGGGGAAGTAATGCAGGTTGGCTGTGTCGGACCTGGGGTAGGAGTGACTGGGCTTGAGCATGACAAAATCATGAAGGTGACAGTTTTGCATCAAAGACCTGAAAACAAACAAGAGCCCACTGAAGGCTTCACCTGAAGAAACTGAGTGCACTGTAGTTTTATGACGGACCCTGTGTGTGTGCTTGAAGGAAAAAAATGCCCAACTTTGATAGTTAAATAAGTTGGTAAATAAAAACACTGGCTGTGCCCTTGGAAGCTGCTTGTCAGGTGGTTGTGGTTTCCCCTTACTAGCAGCAGGATGGTGTGGGGCAGCTGCCTCTGGTGGGAGGGCATCTGCTGCCACTGAGACATCTCACCTTGTTGTGGCCTTTACCTAGGAGAAGACACATGCAGACCCTCATATGTTGGAGTGTAATGCATACGATTTAGTGTAAATGATAACCCCCTTTGTGTTTCAAGGCCTTAAGGAAAAGGGAGGTCTTGGTACTGTGGTATAGGAAAAGGGAAGTGGGGAAATAATTCCCATTTTAGTATGGAAAGAAAATACCCTAACACAAAGGAGGAATCTTTCTGGTATATGGGTTGCACAAGGCATATGGGCATCAATGCCATTGCATCAGCTCACTCTTCAGGTTTGGTTACACACTGTTGTAAGAACATCTGTCCCAGGACTGAAAAGTGGCTGTGTCTGGCAGTGGCTGCTAGCAGGTGCCTGGGAAAACATAGAAAATAAGTAGGAATGATGTTTCTGAAAGCTACCAGTTTCCTGGAATGGACCAGAGATGTCTTCAGGCAGATGTCTTTGCACTTAGGGCTAAATTGATGGGTTTTGGGGGTTTTTTGGGTAGGATTTTTTTTTTTTATTCTATTATCTGATTGCTTACTGGCTCTATATAAATGTAGCATCTGCAGAAGCCAGGGCAATTAAGCCAGTCTAGTCACTTTATGACATCTTTCAATTTCTTTGGTTCAACTCTATATCAGATAACTTCACTTAGTGTCCCCTATTTCTTATATGTGAGACAGTTAATACTCATTCCTTATTATTTTTCCCATGTCACTGCTGAGTTGGCAGACCTTGTTACAGTGCAGCTTTGTCCTGATTCTTCCAGATGACAGGTTTAACCTTGCCTGTTCCTTGCACTGAAGTACTTCAAGTCACCCACTCTAGCTTTCTACTTTCCTAAACATACAGTACAGAAAGAGAGGCTGCATCTATGCATGGTATTTGAGAGGAGGGTTGAGCTGACTGGTGACTTGCTGATTTGCTTTCTATTTCTCTTCTAACTCACAGGCTTCACCTCTTTCTTTCTTTTTTTTTTTTTTTCTTCTTTTAATTGCTTTTTTGACCAAAAGTGAGAGCTGAACTGATGTGATGTTGGCAGCTATTGAGCATGCATGATATTGACTCAGTGGATTATATACCTTGTTAGCGTGACTCCTTTCATCAGAGCATGGAATGTGGGATAGGATATTGCCAATCAGTCATAGTTCCGTAACAGAAGCAAGGCATAATGGAATTGGATTTGTTTATGTTAGAAACACCAAATTTGCTGAAGGTCACCATAGCTCTCAAAATTCAGAGGGTAAGGGTTCACATCTCGAACTTCCTTTCCTTCAGGATAAGGGTTTGTGGGTATTACAAAGAGATTCATGTTACATAAAACCTAACCTGGAGTGCAGCAGAACTGATTTCATTAATTCAAACCAAAACAAACCAAAATCCAAAAAAAGTTTGTCTTCCAGTAGTACTTTTCTGCTATTAATTTTCACCGTTTGCAAAGATACCAGTAGGATACCCAGTTAATTCAGTCCTGCCCATCTGGTGGTTCCTGTTTTGGCTAATGCATTAAAAATTTACTTCTGTATGATTCCTTCTAGGTTGCTATTTATTAATGGATTAAGAATGAACAACATGTGTGCAGCAAACCATTTTGTTCAATTTAAATGAACAGAATGAAAGAAGTGCTGTTAGCCTAGTTCTTTGAAGATGTTTGGATTCAAACATTCAGTTTGAGGTGTTGCTGTACTTTATTTTCTTCTTTTTTTTGTAATAACATGCCTTTGAAACGAAACAAATTTTAAGGGTTTTCTTTTACCTTTTTATATGAAGGTTCTCTTCTTCAAAGACAAAACTACCTGAGTGACAAGTAATGCTTGTTGTGCACAGTCTCTGCTGCTGTAGCAGCAATACTGCCATGGGAGCCTGTTCTGCTCCTTTGCCCAGAGGGCAGAGGTGGCTCTGCCTGTATCCATGCTATGCCCACCAGGACGGATGTGCAGCTGTGGCAGCTGCCTCTCTAATCTGTGCTGGTAGGGAGGCTTCTGGGCAAGTTTTGAGGTAGGTGTTCCTGGAAGGAGACCCCATGGTTTCCAACTAGAGAAAATCCTCTGAAGGCAGGAGAGATTTATCCTGGGCTCCCATCTGCCTCTGTGGCAGAGATATTGGTGCTAGAGCTTAACTGGAAGTGTTGGCACAGACCTGGGAGGTCTCTGTTGCTGCAGCATGTGGAAGTTGGCAGCATCTGTAGTTTTGGATTGGTAGGTTTGTAGGTAGCTGTTATTTGCCTTCAGCATATCGTGGGAATTTTCACTGGTCGTTGTGAGAGGACAAGTAATGTGTCAGAGCACCAGCAGTGTCCCGGGTTTATTTGGCTGGCAGACTTCTTGTATAGATCCAGTTGGTCCAAATAAATAATTAGAGTAGAAGTAGAAAATCCTGATGTATGCACTGAGGCCAAGAAATACTCTTCTGTAATGATCCCCAGTCCCAAATGGTATTTTGTACTCCTCTTAGTTCCCACTAGGTGATCCTGGTGACTGGGACCATGACAAAGAAAGGAGAATAGAAACAGCAACAGCATGAGGAAAAACAGTTCAGCAGAGCTTTGTTTAGCCTCAAGTTTTCTATTAACAAGCTATATTGTGTACTTGGCAGAGGCATTCAGAGTGCAATGAAAAGCATTGAAAAACAAGTTGGTGTAAGTAGGACAATAACAATGGATTTCATATGAGTGGAAGCTTCCTTTTCATAATGAAATGTGGGATTTGTGTGCACTGGCTTGAAAAAGGCATGAGAAATCTATGGGAAAGGACTGAGGGGAGGTTGTCCTCCCCACTAGACTTGTATTTGCTTCAGTGCCTAAATCAATCCTTTTGGGAAGAGCATGGAGGCTAGGGATGACTTCTGTAATGTGCTTTACTTTCTGCATGTATCTCCCAGCTACATGGCATAGTGATTGTTCAAAAGCATAACTGTTATTACAGCTATGCATTATTCACAAAGAGAAAAAGTGTTAATTATTTCTGCTTGATGCATTCAGTGTTAACCTGCTGTTGTAATAATTCCCTCCCCTTCTCCTCCTCCTGAATTTCTGGAAGGATTTTATTTCTTTTTGCCAGGAAATAAATCATCTCTAGTGATGAAATTGCAGTTCTTTACTGCATTCCTTTTCAAAAAGGGTGGGTCCAAATGCTACAGCTGAAAAAGTTTTGTGGCAAAGAACTATTCCTTTGTTTTAGCTGTATAAAATTAGAAATGAAAACAGTATGTTTAGCCTGCCATGTAAAAAAATAATTGATAGATTAATCACTCAAGAAAAAGACAGTGCTATGAGTGTAACCCCCAACCCTAAAAAAGATAATTCAGAGTGAAAATACAGGACAATTTGATGGATACTCAATACTATTTTCACTGTGATACTCCATCAATATAAATAAGCTAAAAATGAAGATTTAAGATGGAAATTTTCATCAGTCCTTAGAACTACAAGGCAAAGGGTGTAGAGCCAGCATCTAACAACGAAGAAGTGGAAAGCAGAGAAATGAACCAGTTCTGAATGGACTGGCTACTTAAGAGTTTTTTCTTGATTCCTATTTTGCCTTGCTATACCAGAAAATATTTTGATTTATCTACATGGAACGCTTCATTAAAAATGTTTAATTTTTCTTTACCAAAACTGCTTTCTGTATCATCTGCTCCCAAGTGGAAAATTCATTTCATGTTCATCAAAAGATGGTTATTAATGGAATGGCATTGCTGAGCATAGTCGACTTTAGGGGGGGCGTGGTGTTGATGACCATGTGAGGGATGAGCTGTGGTCTGCTGGAGCAGCTGTGGCTTGAGTAGACCATCTATGTTTGCATCTCCTCGCTTTCTGTGAGCAAAGAAGTCTGCACACATCTCTGTGCAACTTCCCCTGCCTGGTTGTAGCTGAAGCATTCACACAGCAAGTGAAGCTGTTGCATAGGTGGTAGTTTGCCATTAGCTGTCAAAACAGATACAAGACCATTTACACGAGCATTTCAAAGCTATGATGAAAGAGTTCTGTTTCCAATTCAGACATGAGGCACACAGGCTTCTTATATTTGCTCAGTATTCCCACTTCACCATTAGACTGTGGCTGCTCTGTGCAATCTGTTTTGATCTGCTCCCATCTGCTCCAATCTGATGTTTTTTTCTGAAATATGAAGCTGGCGGTGTGTGATTGTTGCAAAGGCAATCAATTACTGAAGCTGTAAAAGTGTTCTCCCTTGTAGAGATGGAATGTGGTCCTACCAGTCTGCTGCATTTCTTCCACGACTTAACATTGTGCAGGTAAACTACACCACGGGCTATTGCCACAGACTTAAGCTGGTACTAATAAGGCAGCTCCAGCAGATCTGCTGTTGTACATAAGGACAAAATCCCTACTGTATTTCTTGTTTTGTGAGGGGACTTTGTTAGTAAGAACAGGTGATGCATGAGTGGCTGGAAAATGGCATTGGGTAAATAGTTGTAAGTGGCCAAGTATGAAAGAGGACAGATACTGATTTGGAGTTCCTCAGCAGTCTGTCCTGGTCTGGTACTGCTCAGTGCTTTGAGGTTTTTTGTTTTGTTTTTTCTTGGGGGTTTGTTTGTCTGTTGGGTTTTTTGTCTGGGGGGGGAGGGGGGTGTATATGTGAATGACTTGAAGGAAGGAATAGAGAATATAGTTAAAATAGCATGTAATTCCAAACTCGAGGAAATAGAATTCCAAAGAAACATTATGAATTGCAGAAAGCTTCCCCCTGTCCCCCCCCAAAAAAAATCCAGTTTTACTGGTACAGCAGATTTAACAGATAGAAGAGTAAAAACAGAATCTATGCAGACATGGGGTACAGAATAGCTCTTCAGAAGAAAATGCTGGGAGTTACTGTGCTCTGTTCACTTGAACCTCGGTGCTAGCCACATCAAGCTTTTGTGAAAAATATTAACTCTGCTAGGATATAAGAGGAAGATTTATTTGTCTGCAAGACAGGAGGACTCATCCCCCCACTGTGCTTATTATGCTGCCAGGTGCAGCTTGGCGTATTGCAGCTAGTTGAGGCTTCAGTCTTACAGCAGCTCACAAATCAGGCAAAAGTAGCCTTGTAGAAAAGCAAAGAGTGATCAGAGGTAGATGAAATACAGTCTTGGAGAGCCGGAAAGAACTGTGTTCACATAGGCCTACAAATATAAAATTAAAGAGGGAGATTTGGAGGTGACTTCAACTTTCAGATGTGAGAGAGATCTGTGGAGCACCAGGCAATGATCTGCTCTGTCCCCGTTCTCTGGGAACAAGAAGCAATGCACTAGAGTTACTGCAGGAAAGATGTAGCCAGAGGAGGCATCCTAGTGATAAAATAGTTGATTTTTAATTCAGGCTTTTGGTTCATGCTGTGGGGCCAGAAATAACAGAATCATCCCAGAACAACCCAGGTTGGAAGGGAGCTTGAAAGGTAATCTGCTCCAAGCTTTTATGGGAAAGGAAGCCTAGGTGAGATTTTTCTAGCTCCCTGTCTGGGGAGGTTGTTTCAGTAAATGATTGTTCTGAATATTAAAAAAAAAAAAAAAGAGAAGATGAAAATCGCGATGTAGGTCTGTAATGTTACGAACCTGCTACTTGCTGGTTTAGAGAAAGGGTTGAAAAAACCTCAGTGTCTTCATTTATAAAAAGAAGATGGTACTTTCTGGGTTGGGGTGAGGTAGGATCATCTTGTGTAGTAGAGACTTAGAATTGTTTGCCTTTTGCTGCTGTCTTAAGGAACAAAATTTTCTGTCAGCTAATACATGGCAAAGCCCTTATATGGCTTGGGAGGGAAAGCATCCGCATGTTGCTGCATTAGACTTCAGATCCAGCTATGGTAGACCCTGAATGCTTCCATGTACTTTAGCAGTAGTTTAGACTTTCAGCAGGTATATTTTGAGAATAGCAGTACCTGCTACCAGATGTAAATAATTACTGCTTACTTCTACCTTTTAAATCTCCATATTAATAAATACTGTATTCCCCTGGATTACAATTATACTTTGTTCCTCTGACATAGCAATTACAGCATGTACATGTGAATCTTCATTTATTATTGTCCAACTTTAGGCTTTGTAAATAATGAATGTTTTGGAAAGCTGCTTACATAAACTATTCTTTTAATAAAGCTGGCCCAATGACAAGCTAGTGGTGAAAAGCAGTTAAATGATACTGTTAGGCAGAGATGACAAAGGTGTATCAAACTGTTCTGAGAAAAATGCTGATTCATGCTATTTAGCTGTAAACTTACTGAAGTTTAGATGTTGCTCTTGTGATCTTTATGGGACCGGTGCCTTAACTTTCAAGGAGTGATTAAGTGCCACAGCATGCTGGCTGCTATGTGAATTGTCTTCAGACTAACATTTACCTAAATAAGCAATTTCCCGAGTTATGAATATGAGAAATATTTTTTTGAAGGTGCTTGGTGTATTCTTTAGAGAATGTGGCAGGATGAGCCACTGAAAGCAGAAGAGGGAAAGGGCAAAGTAACAATGGAAATGAGGGATCTGTATTACGAAGGAGTTGGGACATCTCTGCATTATTTCAAAGAGTGTGTCTTGGGGGCTGGTCTGCTCTGGGCAGTGAGAGTCTGTCTGGGAACAGTGAAAGAGTCTGAAATGCCCTAGTGTGTCTCTGCACTGGGATTAGTGATGTTTTGTGTGCTGCTGCAGCATCAGTGTGTGGTTGCTGAGCCAGAGCCATGCAGCATAACACTCCCTGTATGCTGCTGTCTTGGAGAGCTTTACTGTTTACCTTTGTTTCTATTGCTGGGTTTTTGTTGTGTCCACATGAACCAGACTAGCACTTTAATAAAAAGTAATAAGTTTTGGAGTGTGGTGTCAGACCTTGAAGCAGAGGCCAGGACTGAGTCCAACAAGCCCTCACTGTGGACCTCCCTTGCTTTCCAGGCACTTCACACCCAGGCCCTACCTTGGTTACACTGCACACAGGTCTGTGCGGTGGTGCTGACTACTTTCCTCTCCTTTTTGCCTTTTAGTTTCCCATTTGTCACAAACTGCTTTTTACCCCTATGTATGGATAGGTCACAGAGTGTTCTTGATGTGTTCGTATCAGCAGAGCGCCCTCACAGAGGTGTACAGCGGAGAATTTTCTGCCAGTGCTGGGCTATTGTGCACTTTTACTGCCAATGCCATTAAGAATGCTAACCTGACCCCCATAAAAGCACAGAAATTAAGTAGCTCCCATTTTGAGAATCCCCTCATAGTGAGGGAGGAAGTACTAATGGATGTTGCTGACATATTCCCTGGCCTCAGGAATGGTACAGCTGAGATTGTTCCAGAGGGTTCCCACACATCCCTAAAAATAAGGTAAAGTCAATTAAAAGACATATAAATAGGTTTTTAACTCAAGATGCTTATCTGAGTCTTAGGAATAATTCTAAAATTGAGTTGGTACCAGGAACAAGCTTTCTTAGTGTAATAACTGAAGAAAAATAATAAATTTTGAATTGTGATCCCCTCCACTCCCACCTTCCCTGTGTGGAGCCTGTAGAAATAGTTAATGTTTTGCTTGGATGATTCCCAACCTCCTTGTGAGCAATGTATTAAAAATACTTTTAAACATTCATAACTCACGAGGGCTGCATTGACAGCTATGACTTGAATTGGTCTGAGTTTTTGCTAAGAATTACCCTTTTTTTTTCTTTGAGAAGTTCTTGCTTGCTTAGTTTACTTAATACCTCTCAGCTTCTGATATTTGTGTTTTGCTAGGTCTAACATATTGGACTCCTTTTGCAACAGCTGCATTGAGGGGTGTTTTAAGCTTTCTGCTCTACTGTTCAGAACTGCTTCTCTTCTTCTCCCGCTTTTTTATGTATTGAATTAGACAAACTATGAATTCCTTTCTGACTAAAAGAAAGATCCAAGAGTCGGCTCAGATGCCTCTATACAAATGCTCATAGCATGGGGAACAAACAAGAGGAATTAGAGATGTCTGCACGTCTACGGGGGTATGATATCATAGGCATCACAGAAACATGGTGGGATGGCTCCTATGACTGGAGTGTTGGAATGGAAGGTTACAGGCTCTTCAGGAAAGACAGGCCCGGTAGGCGGGGAGGGGGAGTTGCTATTTACTTTAGGGATAGGCTAGAGAGTATGGAACTGTGCCTGGGGACAGGTGAGCAGTCGACAGAGAGTGTGTGGGTCAGGGTTAAAGGGAGAACAGCTATGGGATACATTACTGTGGTGATCTGTTACAGACCATCTGATCAAGAGGACTCTGTGGATGAAGCAGTCTGTAGACAGATAGGAACAGCCTCACGCACGCAGGCCCTTGTTCTCAAGGGGGACTCCAGCCACCCTGATATCTGTTGGAGGGATGGTACAGCCTGGCACAAGCAATCAATCCAGGAAGCTCCTCAATTGTGTTGAAGACAACTTCCTTCCGCAAGTAATAGAGGAGCCGACAAGGAGAGGTGCCATGCTTGACCTCATGCTCACCAACAGGGAAGGGCTGGTTGGAAATGTGACTCTCCAGGGCAGCCTTGATTGCAGCGATCATGAGATGGTCGAATTCGACATCCTCAGGACAGTGAGAAGAGTGTGCAGCAAGCTCACTGCCCTGGACTTCAAGAGAGCAGACTTTGGCCTCTTCAGGAACCTGCTCAGTAAGGTTTCATGGGATATAGCCTTAGAGGGCAGGGGGACCCAAGACTGTTGGTTGGTATTCAAGGATCAACTCCTGCAAGCTCAGGAGCAATACATCCCTACTAGAAGGAAGTACTACAGGAGGGCCAGGAGACCTCCTTGGATAGATAAGGAGCTGCTGAGGAAAATTTGAAGGAAAAAAGAGCTTAAAAAAGGTGGAAGCAAGGACAGGTGGCCTGGGAAGAATACAGGGATATTGTCTGGGAAGCTAGGGATCAGGTTAGGAAAGCTAAGGCCCAGTTAGAATTAAACTTGGCTAGGGATGTGAAAGATAAGAGGAAGGGATTTTATAGGTACATTGCAAATAAAAGGCAGACTAGGGACAACGTGGGCCCTCTCCAGAAGCTATCGGGAGAACTGGCTAGCCTGGATTTGGAGAAGGCTGAGGTTCTTAATGACTTCTTTGCCTCAGTCTTCACCAGCAAATGCTCTGACCACACCACTCAGGTCTTGGAAGGCAGACGCAGGGACAGTGAGAATGAAGACCCTGGGCCCACTGTAGGAGAGGATCTGGTACAAGACCATCTTAGGAACCTGAACGTATACAAGTCCATGGGACCTGATGAAATCCATCTGCAGGTCCTGAAGGAGCTGGCAAATGAAGTTGCTAAGCCACTCTCCATCATATTTGAAAAATCATGGCAGTCAGGTGAAGTTCCCAACGACTGGAAAAAGGGAAATATAACCCCCATTATCAAGAAGGGGAAAATGGATGAGTTGGGGAACTACAGAACAGTCAGCCTCACCTCTGTGCCTGGCAAAATCTTGGAGCAGATTCTCCTGGAAGGCATGCTGAGGCACATGAAAAACAAGGAGCTTGGGTACAGCCAACATGGCTTCACTAAGGGGAAATCCCTGCCTGACCAATCTGGTGGCCTTCTAGGATGGAGCTACGGAACTGATGGACAGGGGTAGAGCAGTTGATGCCATCTACCTGGACTTGTGCAAAGTGTTCAACACTGTCCCACACGACATCCTTGTCTCTAAGTTGGAGAGACATCAATTTGATAGGTGGACCACTTGGTGGATAAAGAACTGACTGGATGGCCGCACGCAAAGAGTTGTGCTCAATGGCTCAATGTCTACTTGGAGACCAGTAACGAGTGGTGTCCCTCAGGGATTGGTGTTGGGACCAGTCTTGTTCAACATCTTTGTCGGTGACATAGACAGTGGGATTGAGGGTGCCCTCAGCAAGTTTGCCGATGACACCAAGCTGTGTGGTTCGCTTGATACGTTGGATGGAAGGAATGCCATCCAGAGGGACCTTGATGTGCTTGTGAGGTGGGCTGATGCCAACCTGATGAACTTTAACCATGACAAGTGCAGGTCCTGCACCTGGGTGGGAGCAATCCCAGGCACAGCTACAGGTTGGGCAGAGAAGAGATTGAGAGCAGCCCTGCAGAGAAGGGCTTGGAGGCATTGGTTGATGAAAAAATGAACATGAGCCGGCTTCAGTGTGTGCTTGCAGCCCAGAAAGCCAACCGTACCCTGGGCTGCCTCAAAAAGAGCGTGACCAGCAGATCAAGGGAGGTGATCCTGCCCTTCTACTCTGCTCTTGTGAGACCTCACTTGCAGTAGTGTGTGCAGTTCTGGTGTCCTCAACATCAAAAGGGCATGGAACTGTTGGAACAAGTTCAAAGGAAGGCCACAAGGATGATCAGGGGACTGGAGCACCTCCCTTATGAAGATAGGCAGAGAAAGTTGGGGCTGTTCAGCCTAGAGAAGAGAAGGCTGCGTGGAGACCTCATAGCAGCCTTCCAGTATCTGAAGGGGGCCTCTAGGGATGCTGGGGAGGGACTCTTCATGAGGGACTGTAGTGAGAGGACAAGAGGTAATGGGTTCAAACTTAAACAGGGGAAGTTTAGATTGGATATGAGGAAGAAATTCTTTACTGTAAGGGTGGTGAGGCAGTGGAATGGGCTTCCCAGGGAAGTTGTGAATGCTCCATTGCTGGCGGTGTTCAAGGCCAGATTGGACATAGCCTTGGGTGGCATGGTTTAGTGGGAGGTGTCCCTGCCCCTGGCTGGTGGGTTGGAACTAGGTGATCTTAAGGTCCTTTCCAACCCTAACTATTCTATGATTCTATGAAATACCAGATGGTGGCACTGATCTTTTACGTCTGACAAGTCTGGATCATGCAGTGAAACTAGGAAATTTATGCAAGGTATGCTGCATGCCATCCTGATTTTTTCTGGTTTAAGCTGCACAGCTGGAATGAGGAGTATGACATACTTTAAGACTTATCTTTAGAGAGTGCTTAAAGAAGGTGAGACATGTAGCTAAGGGACTAGGAAGGATAAGCCATGGCAATCTCTGACCATTAGTAATACTATTATTTTCTGTGTTTGTATCATGCCATTACATTTCATTTGAAATGTAGTTTGGATGGCAGCTGAGCTGTGCCAGCTTATAGTAGAAGAAGCTGTAGTTGTGAGTCCTAAAATCAGACAGGTACCTTTGATTCTCAGTCTCAAAATATCACCTGTTACATCCCTGAGGCTCACACAGCATTGTCCTGCGCTACATGCAAACAGTACAACAGAAAATTTGCTGACCATCTGTGCTCGTCTGTAATCTGCAGAGCAAACCTTCACACAGGGAAATGTCCCAACACTGCAAAAGAGGCAGGAGATGGGACCTGCGCCTCGGGTTTCATCCACAACAGGAAGTGAACTGTGAACCCCTAAGGTGTGTTTCTTAATCATGCTGTCAACACATTAGTCTTGAGGCAGTTAAAAATCTGGTGACCTTACTAAAAGCAAGGTGAATTGGAAAGGTTCAGACATAGTGCCCTATTTGGTTTGATGAGAAGTTAACTGCCTTGCAAAGCCACCTGTGACCATTGTTTCAAGGTGTTTCTTTATTTTAATTATGTCTTGAATAAAGTGGTGGTGAATGTTTTCAAGTCACCATAGCCTCTGTATGTAGTGCATTCCATGGTTACTGAAAGAAAAAAAAAGTTGAAAGGCAGTTGACTTTACACAGTGTGCACTCTGTCTTCAGAAGTTTAGGGTTCCTACCTATGCAAGGTTTTTTGTCCACATCTGTTCTGTCATAGCTCTAGTGCATAGTTCAGTTTTATAATAAAGCTTTGACCCTCACTCTGAAATCAGAATTTTTTTCTTTGAATTACTGGACTGAGATTTGCCTTTTCTTTCGTATTAAGTCAAGCTACATTTTCTAGTCTTGAAAAAGTGAGAAAAGCTCCCACTTGTCCCATAAGGCATAGTTGTTACTTAGGTATTGATGACTGTAAGAGAAACCAGCAAAAAATAAATTGATGTTAATGACTAATGAGTATGTTGTTATTCAGTGGGAAAGTTGGCTGTTGAGTGTGTGCTAAGAAAGGTTGGTGGCTTTTTCATTAAATATGTTTCAAAGTTTCAGTCTGAAGGAAGTATAGACCATGGATCAAAATAGAGCCTGAAAGTTGCAGTGTGAAATTGTAGGATGTCTGTGTAAATAGTGTGTGCTTTTCAAGTGACAGAATTTAGTAGCAGCTGTTACACATTTTCTGCTTTCTTAGCAGCACCTGGCATTCTGTAGAGTCAAGCCTTTATCAAACACTTGAAAAATACTTTTTCCACTTTTACCATATCTTTACAATTTACTTTCCTTTTGTCCCTTAACATGACCTCAGCTGTGAGCAGTTAGGAGAAGGAACATTATATGGCTTGTTGCAAGATGGCATCCTGACAAATGGCACTGGTTTGCCATGTAAGTTGTATCAGTAGCGAATTGAGCTCTTTGGCCTGAGGTAATATTTAATGGCTTATAATTCTTAAGTTGTTTGGTTTTGTTTTTTCTTGCAGGGAAATGCAGCCTGCATTTCATGTCTGCTCTTGAGCTGATCATGTGCTAAGAGCTGCCCTTCTGATTTCAGTTAAAGCGTTTTTATAACCAGAAACTTGTAAAAGTAAGACCTATGGTCACTGGTTTTCATCTTAGTTGAGGTATTTAACCTGTTTTGTCAATGCACAGGTATTGCCTCATCTTATTGCTCTTGTGTTGCGTAGGATACATAAGGATCAAAATGAGTATGAATGAAGCCAAGGAGCTTAGGTTGTGGCTTACTACTTGAATAAAATTAGAGTTACTGCTTTCATTCTCCATTGTTGATTCAGACTGTTAGGGGTTACTTTGGGGACACAGGTGGTCAGGTGTGGTGCAGGGAAAAGCAAGCATAACATCATTCTTTCAAAATGGGGAGGAGGACCCTGGAATGTTGAATGTTACATGCTTAAACTGGAAGAATTTCTGTCAGTACTGATAAAGTGAGTAGATAAGTTGTAGTCCACGCTGACACAATTTGTGGTTGCTAAACTCATCTGACTTCCTTCTAAGCAGTAAAAATAGGACTTCATTACAGAAGAAGCAGGGGCGGTAAGTTTAGTGAAGCTTTTGACATTCTATGTAAGATTCTCTAAAACCAGCAGTGATAAATTGGAAATACTCATGAAGTAACTACAGCTAGATACAGCTTTGGCTGAAGATTGCTAAATGTTTTGGTATATGACCTAGCTGGCAAGTCTATAGAGTAGTAGAACAGATGGATTAAGAGTGTGACTGATGAGAAAAACTGTCCAGAGAAATAAAGACAGAAGGTGGTAGAGTGCCTGGGTGGGGAGAGGATGCCCAAAATGGATTTTGAAAGCAGAAAAGTCTTATTTATTCCAGCTATCTGTAGTGGTTAGAACAAAAAGCTAAAAAGCCAGATTTCAGCAAGAAAGGTGCAAGGTAGGAGTTGAGAACTTCTTTAGCAGTAAGACAGCACAAGGAACAATGCCTATGAAGGTTTAGGCTCCCCACTGTCAGAAATCATCAAGGCTAAATAAAAGCTGTCAGGACACAGAGGCTGTAATACTGGCTTCTAGGGAAATCACTGGTGCGGCAAAAACAAGAGATTTAGGAGGCTTTCTCTCTCTCTTTTTTTTTTTCTTTCTTTCTTTTTTTTTTCCTTCTTTCTTTTTTTAAGGGAAATTCTGTAGTTATTTAAGTAATATGGAGTAAGATGGCTGTGACAGAGGTATCAAAACAGCCCACAAATTAGTCTATAAACCTGCTCTGCTTTAAACAAATCCCTGAAGCAAATTAATGTTTCAAAGTGGTCTTTGCTAAAATACAGATCACAAAATAGTTCTGCCACAGTATTCTGTCATTACATGTGTGTGTTTTGGGTTTTTTTCTTTTTTACAAGAACAAAATAATTTGCAGATAAAAGGATTCCTCAAATAAGATATTTTTCTACTTTTTATTCATGCAAGCATGACAGTAGTTATATTCCTTTTAAGGAGTCTGTGGTTCTATTTGCTCTCTTAGCTACACTTAGTATTACCAGGATGTTGCCCTTATTCAAGTTTTAGTCCAAGGAAAGGCATGTAATACTTGAGCTTATAATGTGTCCTATTTTTAAAGTGCTTGCATATATGGTGACTCACTTGTGTGAATTCTAGGCATGATCAGTTTTGCATCAGGTTGTAAGTAGATCAGAAAACCAACATTTCTTACACAATTACTGATGTTTGGTTGCCCAGTTTCTGCAATGAGTTAGTCAAGTGAGAGGGCAGTAGTAAAAATAGCAGTTTTAATGCCTACAGTCTGAAGAACCTCAGCTCTTGCATTTTCCCTGGTGAATGCTTGTTTATCCTGCACAGATATGCTTCATTACTTTAGTTATAGTTTAAAAAGAGCAAGCAAGTCAGTGTGTCATTGTGATTCAGACTGACAGAAAGGCTGATAGGGAGGGGAGAGTGTTTCTATCTCTTCTAATAGGGACAAATAAAATTTCTAATATTACCACTGTGGGCACTGTGACCTGAAACTTCTTGGAAGAAGATGTCAGGCTGTGCTTTGACCTCCAGACCATCCAGAAGAGTCTGGGTATAACCAGTTGTTGTGTAAGCTTTTAAGCAGAGGCAGCATAGCATTTCTATTTTCTCTGGTGCTTGTGCTCTAACTTCTCTTTTGACTCAAATGTTGAACTGTACCTCAACCATTTCATGAATTGCTGTGCAAAAATATTGCAGTTGGGGCCTGTTGTCAATGCCAGGAGGTGGTCAAGGAGGTGAGAGGTCTTGCAGGCACCCTAGGGAACAAGGGCTCAGGTCTATGGGAACCATTTCTCTGCAGGGCCAGTGGATATGTCCAGTGAGTTTCAGTCTCATTTATTATTGCAAGAAGTGTCAACCGGGACCATTTTGATTGACAGGTACTTCATTTGGAGTAAAAAGCTTTTGCTCTGTCATGTGACAAGAAGGAAAGTGGATGTAGGATGATGTGTTTTAGTTTCCAGGGGGAAGCTTGAGTTTTCATTAAGTTGAACTTATCTACCTAGTTTACCTCCCACTTGGCAAATGGGTTGTGCTGTCTGCTAGACATGACCACATTAAGTCTATATGTTTTATGAACACTTGATGTAATTTTAAGATTCTAAGAAAATGTCTCTGAAAGGATAGCATATGAAAATCAATAGTTCTTTTCGATGTCATCTTGTTTATGAGCTAGAAGCAGAAAGAGGGTTTGCTGGAGCAGGGCTGAGATCAATAGCTCTGTGAATTTTAATTGGACCTTCTTTTACTACTAGCTGAGTGCTGTCTGCTTTTAACCCTGTAAGAGTAAAATATAAGACCATTTGGCGACTAGTGACTTCTCCATCCTTCAGTCCACAAGTGTCTCCAATAGGACTATCTCAAATAGAAAGTGGAAAGAAGGGAACTGAGAAGTGATGTGATTCTTACTACTGTCATATAATTTCATTTAAAATAAACAGGAAGCCAAAATAATGGAAAGTTAAGCTTGGTTAACATATTCGTTTTTTTTTTTACTGTCATTTTACCTTTTCACATTGTCCTTGTTTCCAGTCCAAGTAAGTTTTCCTGCATCCCCCCTACCCTTTACACATGCATACATGTGTCACCTTACTTTACAGTGTACACATGCAGTGTGTTAATAAAATCACAATCTCCATGGACCCTATGGAATGTGGAGATGATGATAAAAAAATTACATCCATATTTCCTTGTGAAGAAACAGTCTTTTCTCAGTTTCATTAACCC
This sequence comes from Ara ararauna, assembly GCA_028858755.1. Lineage (NCBI taxonomy): Eukaryota > Metazoa > Chordata > Aves > Psittaciformes > Psittacidae > Ara > Ara ararauna. The sequence continues at coordinate 42,241,607 of CM054381.1, forward strand.
TTCTCTTACTCTGTGATTGCAAATGATGGTGGCCAAAATGAGTTTCTTTATGCTTCCTTTTTCAGCCACCCATATAAAAAACTCTTTTGAAATGCTCATAGTAACATTCATGTGTCGTTTTTGTTTCATCATCTATAAATGCTCAGAGCCAGGTAAGTCTCTTTTTCCTCCAGAAGTCTCACTGGGATCGTTGTTACTGTGGTTTCTTCTGCACAATCCCTCTGTGTCAAGTTCAGTATAATATAATTTGTATACTGCCCTATGCTTTTCCAAAATCCTCTTGGTGAAGCAGCTCTGTCTTCTGGCAGCTGTGAGTGTTAATGAGAGGAAGACTTTTCACAGCATATAAAACTTCAGGAGGACCACTTACTCCCTCCTGCCAAAGGTCCCAACCTTCACTTTAACTGTTCTTAGATTCTTATTAATTGTGAAGTGGTGATGAGGGATATGTTTATTCTTTCCTCTCCCTGCAGGCATGGAACTAGATCTCATCTGAGATGACCACTCCTCAAAAGTTTACTGGAAGAAGGACAATGTGGTGTTACTGCTCTGTCTATACCCTGCAGGTTTCCATTGAGGAGGAATTTTTACCCACTGACATGATTTTTATGAACAAGACCAACATCAGGTTGCATTTTTACAGTGTCTGCTAAATAACAGACAGGTTGCTACTTCTTCCAGGATGTCTGTCTGTGAAGTGGTGATGGGATTTATCAGAATGTGACTTTTAATTTTATGTTATGCAGTAGGTTGGGAGGTAGGGTTCTTTCTGCTGTTTGTGGTGACTTTTAAGTAGAAATGTTAAATGCTGTGGTGGTCTCTAATTTTTAAAATTCCACAATAGCGTAATTTTACTGTCTCAAGTGGTATTTTTCCCAATGTATAAGAGACTTCTCTGAAAAGGAGAGGGTCTGTTTTGTACCAGCAAGGACAGATTCTAGCCGAAGGCTGTGTTTTATGAATATATGGATTTCCTCTCATTTTATGCTGTTCTTGTAAAAGGCACAATACAAAAATTACAGCCTGGGAGGGAGGAGGTGTTATCATGGTTCCTGTTTCTGGTCCTGTTCCAGAGGGTGCTGTAGAATTGGTAGAGGCTTGATGGTAAAACAGAAGGATTTGGGGACTTCAAAAATGTAGTGCAGCCCGTTGTGACAGCTTTGTAAGTCATGATCAGAAATGTCTGTGATGCCTTTGTTGAGACTTTTTATTGCTCATATAGTCTCTTTTTTTCCCTAGCTAAGTCCTGACCAGTGCCAGCCATCGCACTTCCCTTTCTTTAATAGAAGCTGGAGCATATCAACATCTTTACACTGGTTAAGCTGCTTAAGCATCTTAGTTGGAGCATGGCAAAGTTCTGATTCAGGATGTTTAAGTTCAGCTACTTGGGCTTGTTTATGGGAATCCTTTGACTCTGGTAACTGCAGAAAACTATGACTTCACCAACTGTGGTATTTTTCTTTCCCCTCTGAGGTTTTTCATTTGTGAGACGCTGCCTCGCCATCCAACTAATGTGTCTGTAGGACTCCTGAACTACAGCTGGCTTGGGGCTAGTACTACCTACAGGGCCAGAGGGGCTTCGGTCTGTATTCATGTAGCCTGTACCTAATTGTACAGACATGCTTTGAGTGTTATCTGTAAAGTTCAGTTGTGATTTCAGGGTGTATGTACAGATTTCTTTTCATGGAAAAATTAGAGTTGTAAAATTATAAAACACTTGGATGGGGGAAGCACAGTAGCATACACAGTTGCAGAACTACCCTAAGGAAGGGGCATATTTTGTTGGTTCTGGTAGATACTGCTCAGCAGTTGCGGAGTTCTGGAGCATGTGTTCAGTCAAACTTTTCATTCATAATTTTAATTTTACCAAGAGACTTGCTGCTTATATTCTAAAAACTTTGTCCATTGTCAGTTCTTCAAAATACGCAAGTAGAAAAGTGATTTATTTTTTATATTTGTTTCCATCAGATCTCTTAGCAATTGATATCTAATCTTCCATTCACTGTCACTCCAAGGCTAGTTTTGGCATTACTGCTTTTCAGTTCAAGGCATCTCATTGACTCCATATTTCAGATTCATTCCAGATTATTTTTCACTGAATGGTTTTATCAAGTTTCAGGCCAGAGACTCTCATAGAGTTGTAAGCCTCTTAAAGGAGGGAAAGTGCTGACATAGCCTTAAATTTGTTGTATGGCAAATGTTACACTGTAATTACCTTTATCTATCACCAAACTCCCTTTCAGAGGTCTGGCTGTGTGCCATGTGACTCCTGATGGAATGCTCTATTACACCGAGATTTTTCATGGGGGGAAAAACTCTAAAGCAAACATGATAAAGTACTTCCATACGAGTACTCTTAGTGTTGGTGACAGGCTGTTGAGAAGAAGAGAGATGGTGGCGAGTTGCAGGAGGAAATACTCTGTGGCATTAGTGGTAGATCTGTACAAATTATTTTTTCATACCACTCTGTCTCAACTACACTACTACGTGTCTTCCAGATGCTTTGACAAGTCAACATCTGGCATAAACTGTGAAATTTAAGACAATAGTATGTGTATTTTTATTATGCACAGGAGTATTGGACAAAGACATAGAAGTTGGCAGACACCAGGCAATCTGCAAAGTGGAAAGCAGTATAATAACGTTAGTGTGCTATTGCACTTGAGCTAATGCACCTGGCAAAGTACAGCTCTGCAGTTCTGGCACAAGTCTGCATAGAAGCTGCTCTGCTGATTTCATGACTCAAATGGAGTGCATGGACTGTTTCATATCCTTGGGTACGTGCTCATTTGGTTGCCCTGTCATCTGGCCCACACTGTGAATTGTGTGGGTTTGGTTTGTCAGCTTCATGGCCATGTAGCAAAGGTAAAAGAAAGGAGCCCTGAACTGAAAAAGATTGGGGAAGGCTGAAATTCACACCAAGAATGAAGGGGTAGGTGCTCCCATAATGCAAAGTTTTCAGGAGCAGGAAGAGAGGCACAGTACTAAAGCAGTTTTTCTATGGCAACACAGTCTTATCATCTTAATATTGCAATATAACAACAACCCCTCCTTTGTCTGTTTTTTATATTACTCATAGAATAGTTAGGGTTGGAAAGGACCTTAAGATCATCTAGTTCCAAGTCCCCTGCCATGGGCAGGAACACCTCCCACTGAACCATGCCACCCAAGCCTCTGTCCAACCTGGCCTTGAACACTGCCAGTGATGGAGCATTCACAACTTCCCTGGGCAACCCATTCCAGTGCCTCACCACCCTCACAGTAAAGAATTTCTTCCTCATATCCAATCTAAACTTTCCCTGTTGCAGTTTTAACCCATTACCCCTTGTCCTCTCACTACAGTCCCTCATGAAGAGTCCCTCCCCAGCATCCCTGTAGGCCCCCTTCAGATATTGGAAGGCTGCTATGAGGTCTCCACGCAGCCTTCTCTTCTCCAGGATGAACAGCCCCAACTTTCTCATCTTATCTTCATACGGGAGGTGCTCCAGTCCCCTGATCATCCTCATGGCCCTCTTCTGGACTTGTTCCAACAGTTCCATGTCCTTTTTATGTTGAGGACACCAGAACTGCACACAATACTCCAAGTGAGGTCTCACGAGAGCTGATTAGAGGGGATCACCTCCCTTGACCTGCTGGTCATGCTCCTTTTGATGCAGCCCAGGATACAGTTGGCTTTCTGGGCTGCAAGCATGTAAAGTGCAAATAAAAGGAACACTTAAGGACAACATTGAAAAACTATTTAGGAGCTCTGTGTGTGTTACATATGCATAGAAACGTTTTTTTGATTAAGTAAAATAAGCATATTTACATGTTACTTGTCTTCATTGGCTTAAGTGACTCTTGTATGGTTGCTGTCTGCTGTTAAACTGGTAAGGACAAGGTGCATCCATTACTGAAATGTAGCCATGATTAATGCTGTCTAATGTGTATGGGAGCATTTAATGTGCAGGTGCTATGTAAATAGATGGAGAAGGAAAAGAAGAGAAAATATATTGGAGAATATTAATATTTTGGGTGCAGATGGCTACTGAGGTAAATTAAATTTGCATAGAAAGCTAAAGGGAAATTGGTTTTTATACTTGGGTCACTAGAGCTTGTTTAGAGTATGAAATTGCTTTTTGAGTATCTTTACATTCCTGCTCAGTACTTTGTTTTGGTGGCTAACACAGTTCTGATTTCTGCCTAGCGTATGCCACAGGAGATACACTTTAAAAAAAAGAGAAAAGTGAACTAAGCATGTTGTAATTGCATTTCTTGCTCTGCTTGTTTAGTTATTTGTCTCACTACAATGTGAAATATTCCAATCATATTGTGTTTGGTTTATTCTTCAGTAGAAATGAATAAAGACTAGTGTGTTGAGAATCGAGGAAATGGTTTCTAGCCAATTACGCCTTTATGAATTAGTGAAGTTACTAAATACTGTTAAAGATACACAAGATAAACCAATGTTAGGCAGGAGTGAAACAAATTCAACTACTTTGTAATGGACTAATAGAGTCAACTGAGGGGAATAGTCGATGTACTGAAGTGGGGACCCTATTTCAGTGCAGAGCTGCTGTATGTAAGAGAAGCTGTGCAGTCCCACAGCTTCGATGACTGAAATGTGCCCACCAAAGTATGAAGAGATGCATCTAGGGGGGGGAGGGTAGGCAGGGGAGATTTTTCCATTGAATTTTTTGTCAGAAGAGAATCAAAATGACTTGAAATATGACATGAACCATCTCTTCTAGCTTAGGATGTTCTTCTGTGAGTTCCAACAGGTCACCTTGAGGAGAGGTGGTAGGGAGTTTTGGCACTGAGTGGGTAGGTTTGCTCTTACGTGCCCCCTATCTTTCTACCTCCTGAAAAAATAAGCAGTTTGTCTACAGTAGGACACAGTATGTTTTAAAAAAAAAAAATTAAAAAAACAAGGAAAAAAGCTCTAACTCTTTAATTTTAACATACAAAATGAGCTGCAGCTGGGATTTGAAATGGTGGTGTCGTCTTGAACTGCCTTCATCTGTATTGAACATGAGCACCCTGGCCTTTCTCCTGGAGGAAGGGGGAACTAAGGGTAATAGCTGGTGATTAGCTCATCGTGTAGTGTGGTTGGTTTGAAAGATAAGAGCCTTATCAAATTTCTGCAGCAATCAGGTGGTAGTTATGTGCTGAAAATTGCAAAATTTAATTCTATTGGTTTAACCTTCAATCATCTATAGCAATTCTACAAGAACTTAACTGTTGCAGCTCAAACTAAGTCAAGTTTGACAGTCTACAGACCTAGGCTTGAACATGTATATTGTGAACTGTATTCCGGTTCTGTGAATATAATAGAGCGGGTTTGGTTTTTGTTTTTTTACCTCAGGTATTTTAAGTCACTTTTTAGTGTACAGCTGCTATTCTACAGGGTAGGATTGCTGGGAAAGATGGCTTTTGCTATCATGTCATTAATGGGTGGGTGCATGGCCCTTTGCTGTGGAACATGATTACGGCTGGAAGCCATCTATTCAGGCTGAACCTGGGTTATTAGTGCTGGGTTGCCCAGAGGATCTTATCTGCATACTGTTTTTAAAAACTATTTTCAAAGACACCTTCATATAGGTATTGATTTGACCGTAGTTCTTGCCTTCTGCTCTTCATGTTGAATCTGGAATAGTATTTTCCCTGACATGACAAAGAAATGTCAATATGAGCAGGTATAATTCACAGTTTATTATACTTTTATAGTCTTTAGAAGAAACAGTAGGATCCAGTGGGCTCTTGAATGTTTATATAAGACCTACTTGGGAGTTACAGTAGACCTTACTCTGCTGGTTTTGGCTCTTCTTCTTCTGTTATTAAAATGAGAAGTTAACTTCCATTTCAGGACATCAAATGATGTCTGCAAGACTTTCTCATCTGTAAGTCTTGTTTAAACTTAGACTTCTTTCCCCAAAGCACTTGTCTCTGTTTTAATATATCTTTATTGGTCATTTGAAACCCTGTATATTTCTAAACATGAACACACTGTGCAAACAGAAGAAATATTCGGTGTGTTTTAAGTGCAAGAATTTTCTTCTGACTGATATTTACCTAATGTGAAATACCAAAGCGACTGAGACCTGCTGTTCACATCTGTCACTTTTAAAAAGGGAAGTCCTGATAAATGGCGTTTGAGTGGTGTTTGAGTGCTCTGGAAAATGTTGGTATGCTTGAGCATAATATGTTTGAATGCATTAAGAATGTTTGTCTTATAGTAGCTAGTTCAAATGTATGGAGACTGACATGATGTCTTCCTGCAGTAGAAGACTATGCTGCAGGCTGTGGCTGAGGGTGGCAGAAGACTCGGAGCTAAACTACTATTCTTCCATTGAAGAATCAGTCAGAAAAGCCAAATAGGTTTCTCACATTTCTTACCTAATAAGATAACACAGATGTTCAAATATGATTCTCTCTGCTCTTTCCAGCATGTAGACTTGTATATTTTTTATTTCAGATCACTTTCTAAAAAAGATGGGATAATATGATGCAGTGAGCATCTCATTTTCCCTTTTTATGTGGGAGAAAATGCAAGGAATCCATTGGGTTTGCATCTTCTTGCCTTGACCAGTTACTTCTGTGGAGCTCAGGGAGTTGATGTGGAGATTAGGGCTGGCAAGGAATTAACCAAGTAACTATTTGTTGAGGGAATATAGTTGTTTTCCTTTGCACTCAAACTCCACATCCATTTATAATAAGGGTGAGTATATATTTAGCTTTGTTTACATGTACTAGCTGTGCTACCCTCAATAGGCATTAAAAAAAACCGGCTTCACTGTCATTCTAAACAGGCTTTAGTGTCTCAAAAGGGTGAACTTGAAACAAAAGGCATGATAATATGGGCTAAATTTTGGGAACCTTCTGTGAACATTTATATTTAACATATCTGTGGCAAGATGGAGACATCTGGAGTGACCAAATATGGTGCTTTTTACTTTGACCCTCAAATAGGTTCTTGTAGATCTATATATCCATTGCCTGCTTTCATATGAATTTTTGCTGAATTTTGTTACTGGCATTTTAGTTTTGCACTCATTCATGGTGACATGAGGAGAATAGAGTCCCAAAGGATTAGTCAGATGATATTACAGCTTTTCAAAATACATGATACCATCTCTGGGTAGCAGTACAGTTTCCACAGCTGGACTTACTGGTGTGAAAGCTGACTGATGAGTGTTGCTGCGTTTATGGAACTGAATGTGTAGGAAATAAAGCAGCCAGAAAGAATTGTTACCAGCAAATATGAACAACATGGGATAACATGGGCTCTCTTGACCTTCCTAGCTGCTCGTGCAAAGGTGGGGACAAGGAGAAAACATCACCTACATCTTGTGTGTCCCAAACAGCGGGGTGACATACACAGCAAAAGTACCTTAGTTGTGTGGTATAGACGCTCAGCAATGGTTCCTCCTTATGCACAGAGCAGCATCAGAAATACAAGGTCTGTGCTTCTTGTATAGCTGTATGTTCTGATGAGACAGTGTGAGCAAAGGAAAGAAGAGCTGCAGGTCTTTGCCAGGGAAATGGCCTTTGTATTCTCTGTGGGGGAAGCATTCTGTGCTCATTGCAGTTGGACTAGCTGTGTTTTCCAGTTTGACTTTCACAAATCATCAGCCACTAATTCTGCAACTTTCTGCAACATAATTATACTAATATGGGTTCCTTCTAGAAGCCTGGGATAGCTTAAACTGAAATGTTTGTATAGTTAATAAGTTGCTTTTGTATTACTCTAGTGTTGCACATCCTTGGTTTACAGGCAAAGTTTACAACACTTCCTGTGCTGGGTGCAGGTTGGTTTGTTTAGGGAGTTTGTTTTCTTTTAAGGTGGATGGTCAAAAAAGGCAGTGACTTTCTGGGAAATAGATGGTGGCAGTACAGCTAAAATAAGTGAATCCAAAAGTGTTTATCAGCAAAGCTAGAGGGGAGAAGGCAGAAGAACAGCAGCTGTGAAAGGCTCAGGTCACTGAGGGCTAAATAAGTGAACTTCACCAGACAGGGTTTTGAATGCCATATCTGAAATTCAGCTGTTGTGGTCAGAGGGGGACTGCTCTGCAAGCAGAGCTGGTGGGGAATGTGGCGGGGTTTGGGCAGGGTGTTAGCTTCCATATCTGCAAGTGGTAGTGCAGGACTTCAGTCCTCCCACCCTTGGAATCCCACCTTTATGGCAGTTTCACCTCTGGGGCTCAGTAAAGAGAGGGTTCACTGGTCTGCTAGGAATGTTACTGTCTTGGGACTTGACAAAAAACTATGGGGTTTTATGCTTTGAGGTTGGTCTCTTTCACAATTCTGTTGGGTGTCTATGAGTTATTTTAGTTTTGGGTTTTTTTTGTCTCTTGTTACTTTGGAGTCTACTGGGATGGAGCAGGGGATGTGTTTCATTTTAGCTGCTGGCAAGTGCGTGGTGCAGCTTCTTGCTTCACAGGGACGCCCATGTTTCCGTTAAACTTGAAGTGGGCTCCTGCAGTGCTTTTGCCTAAAGAAACAATAGGGGAGAGAGAAAACAGGCTTCTGCTCTCTGCTCCTGCTAAGAGACTGTGTAGTGTGGATGGGACTGACAGATGCTGGAGTCTGAGGAGGTGGGTGACTGCAGTAGCAGTGACTGGCACTAACCTAAAGGAAATGATAACCAAGGAGTCCTGGCATGTTCAGTTAACTCCTCCTGCATTGCTTCACAGGGATTATTTATTATGCTGCAGTAGTGAAATATGTATCAAAATATCCACTGAAGCTGCTCTGTCTGTGGATGAAATCTGGAATAAAGAAACTGCACTTTGAAGGTTGACACAAACTACAGAACAAGAATTTGAAAAGCCTGAAGTAAGGTTGTTCATTGTGGGTTTTGCAGGTGTGGGGTTTGGTGTGTTTTGATTTTTGTTTTATTTTGTTTTTCAAGTGTTAATTTGAAATTGTGTCTTGCACAAGAGCTACAGCAAAGGCAGACGCATGAAGCTCCATACTTCTCAGGTTCTTGGTATCCTTAGGCTATATGCAGTTCAAATCCTGCCTTGCAGGAGAGGTATAAAGATTCAGACAAAGAAAAGGTGAACTCGGAATGTATCGTTGAGTGCAATAACATTATGAGGACACTTTAAATAGCGAGTAAATGTGCTCTTACAATATCAGTCATAGATTTTAGAGTGTTTGATGTCAATCATCTTAGCAGTACAGCAAATGCTAAAGAAGTTTCATGTTATAAGTCTAAGTAAAATGGAGACAGTCAGTGGCACAGAATGGTCCTTAGATCCAGCAGGCAGTAAATACATTGTAGAATTGGATTTAGACAAATGGAAGCATGGGCTGTATCATTGTGTTAATGCCTTTCATGCATGTAAATTGTCTTCTGCCTTTAAAAAAAAATAAAAAGAAACAGAAGCAGTGGATGGACACAACCTGTACTGCTTAAATGAAGTGCAGTTCATAGTGTTCAGTTTTCTCTGTTGATGGGAGTCTTCCTTTGATTTACTGCTCTAAGAAAACCACCTGCAGAATAATCCCTATATTCTTTTAAGCTTTGTTACCCATTTACCCTGGCTGTTCTGATTTGTTTTACTGACATGTTGAACAGCTGTTCTTCCAAACATACAGAAACATAAATAAAATGAGAAAGAGAGGCTACCATCAAAAAAAAAAAAAAAGTGCCCAGCTGCAAAGCTAAAACTAGCTCTTGAGGCTGCATCAGCTGTAGAGCTATAGGAATGAGTGTTACATGCTAACATTCAGAAACTAGAGGGAGGTTGAGGAAGCACAAGAAAGGGATGGGAAGAAATAGGGGAACAATTTAGCACAGTACTGAATTTCTTCCCTTGCCAAGGCATCACCTTGTGTGCTTTCCTAACACCAAGCTGATGGTATAGGGTGCATCTTATACTTAGCATGGCAACTTGTGCTGGTTTTGGCTGGGATAGAGTTATTTTTCTTCCTAGTAGCTGGTACAGTGCTGTGCTTTGGCTTTAGTCTGAGAGTAATGCTGATAACACACTGGTGTTTTATTTGTTGCTAAACCTTCAGTGCTTACCCTTATCAGGACTTCTCAGTCTCTAATCTTCTGCCAGTGAGGAGGGGCACAAGAAGCTGGGAGAGAGCAGAGAAAGAACACCTGATCCAAACTAGCCAAAGGGACAGTCCACACCACAGCATGTCATGCCTGGTGTACAAACTATGGAGGAGTTGCCAGAAAGTGACTGATAGCTGTTCAGGGACCAGCTGGCTATTGGTCAGTGGGTGGTGAGTAATTGTTTTGTGTATCACTTGTCTGTCTTAGGTTTTATTCTTTCCTCTCTTTGTATTTCCCATTATTATATTTATATTCAGTTATGAAGCTCTTCTTATTTCAGACCACTGGTTTTGCCTTTTTTTTTTTTTATTCTCCTCCACATCTTGGCAAGGTGGGGGGAGCAGGTAAGCGGCTGCGTGGTACTTAGTTGCCGGCTACCTTAAACCACAGCACAACTGTACAGCCTTCCCTCTGCATCATCTCATTTGCACATGTTTGTACTATTAAAAAGAACAAATTCTGAAATAGCTTTTAATTTTGTCAGCAAATAGGCAAGCATAGAAGTCCTGTATGTCTGAAATTTCATGCCTTGAATTAGTCTTCAGGTTGGAGAGCTTTGAGGAGAGATGAAGGAAAGCAGCAGAGAAACAGATGGATTACCAGAATTCAGAAAGGCAGAAATAAAAGCAGGATCAGAGGTGTTTACAGGAAAGAAAAGAACTTCAAAGACTGCAGTATAGAAATGTTAATTGTGCTCTCTGGAAGGCCTAGGGAATGCAGCTTATAGTTTCATAATGTAGTCTGTAATGGAGAAGCAGGGCTATGCATAGTAGGACTGACTTGCCATTCCAAATGCTAAGGAAGGATCTTCTTGAATCTGGTCTCAACCCTAAACAAAGCCATTGGGAATTTCTTCTGTTGACCTCTGACTTTAGCTGTAGACTTATTTGTGTACTTCCTGACAGGGACTCTCCTACTTGGAGGAGAGGATTTTATAAAGCCTTGCACAAATACGTTTCAAAGTACAGATATTCTTACTATCATTTAACAAAATGGTTTATCAGCAAATAAACTTTAAATTGAAAATTGTACAATCAGGCCTGTGGATGAACATCGGAGTTAAAGTTTTGCTTGTTCCTGTGCACTTTAATGCCAATAGTAATTGTAATGTGTTGGCTTAGATTTTTTAAAAAGTAAACCAGCTTGACTAATATTAATCTTGTACCTCAGGTCAATTGTGCAGTAATATTTAGAACATGAATAACTTTTCCAGAGCTTTTTAGTTTCATGGTTTAAAGTTTTTTTTGCTCTCTTATGCTCCCCACAGCATGGACAGCTGTCAAATGCTCGGTCAGCTGCCTCTCACTGTGTACTGCTCTGCCACTGACAGTAAAGCAGTGTCAACAGGGAGAACTAATTGCTTTTCTTATTCACTCAGATCTAGGGTTTAGTATCCCGAGTATATTTTTAGCATTCTTTTGTCTTTTAATGCGTTTTAAATACTTGGCTGTCTCTAGATCTATTCTGTGGTCTCAGTATTGTCTTCTAACATCACTTTTTTTCTTTTTTTTTTTTTTTTTTTTTCCCCCTTGTGTGCACATGTGGAAACTTAATTTGGAGCCCAACAATTGCAAATACATCTCGTACCCAGGGGGTTCCTCTTATGCGACATTTTTTTCTCACACCTTTTTTGTAGGTGCAACTACTTGCTGAAACATTTAGCAACAAAAAACAGTTAGGTTAACAAAGCTTCTGTGTTTCATAGTATATTTAGCAGAGTTACAGTAAATACTTAATAAATTGCTTCAAAATTAGGAGTTTCCTGGGTTCATTGGATCTTTGTTCTTGTTTTCATTCTTGCATTGGTGTTTAGAGGAGGCTTCTAAGGCCCAGAGGGCAGTTAGTTCTCAATTACAATACCTTTTTTTAGTAAGAGAAGTTTTTATTATTTTTTTTTTTAGTAACTACAGTGGAGAGGTAAGTTATTTACATTGTATGTATTTTGTATTTAATATTGTTAAAGAGATTTACTTAAAAGTAAGAATAAACATTCTACTGAACTGTGAAAAAGCTTACAGAAGTGATTTTGTTTATATACTGTCTCCAGCTGGAACTGCAAACATAAGCAATACTTTAATATCTCACAGGCCATCTGGGAATGAGATTTGCTCAAGGGGAAAACGTAGCACCATAGATGACACATTATGTATTTCTCTCCATATTGAACATCTTTGCCAAATAATCTTCTGATATCTTGTCTGTGCCTCCTGCAGAGAGAAGCATCTGCAGTCCTAAAGTGACCATTTCCTCACCATTTTAGAGGCTACATCTCTTCTTTCTGTCTCTTTTTCTCTTATTTTCCTCCTGAGAAGCTGAAGCCTAATGGAGGCTTTTAGGAAAGCTGTCAGCCTCTTGCAGTCCTTTCTATTGATAGTTTTGTCAGTCTCTCTCCCTGTCCCCCAGCAGAAAAATTCTGCAGCTCAGTTGTGAAGTATCATAACATTACTGGTATAGATATTGCATATATTTCCATATATGCTTAAGAATACACAATATAGTTCATTATTCTGTTCTTGATCTATTACAGAGTTATGAGTGCTGAGTAAATGCAATCGCTACCTCTCAAATGCTCTAATATGGGTGCATTTTACTTGGTTGTCTTGATGTAGTGCTTTACAGTGAGCTGACATTTGCAAAACTGATTTAAAAATTCTTCTTCTTGGATGTTAAATCAGCTGATGAACTGTACTGTGAAATGGGTTTACTTGCTGTTTTGGTATATATCTGCTGAGGGCAAAAAAGGTAATTTCTGTGATCTGGATTGGTTTAGGATTAAAAACTTAAAAAAACCCTGAGCTTTTGACTTAAAGTAGTACAAAATTAGCAGAATTGGATTCAGTAAAGTAGTGCACTGGGGATGAATATGGGTGGAAAAGAGAGATCAAAAGTAATACTGATGGTCAGTAGATAATTGCTTCCCATCCTCCAATGCAGATCATACTTTCTGACAGATTGAAAAACTGAAATTAAATCTACTTGTCTGCACAGGTTGCGGACCTGTAAATCTACCTGTTGCTTGATCTTTTTAGCAGGTATTAGATGGGATAGTGCCCACAAGCTGACTCTTATGTGGAGCTTCTCAACAAATGACTTTAACATGTCCTGCAGAGCAAGCCAAAGCTGTAACAGGATTTATCAGTGCAGTAACTGAGTCACAGTCAGTGATGTGACTGTGAACGTTTGACAAACTATGGCATAGGTGTGTGTATCAACCATTCTGAACCTGCTCTGCTGTATTCAGTTGTGACATTAGAAAAGCTGTATATGCAAAAAAGGATGCTTTGTTAAGAAACCTTTTGTGAGGGCGTCAGGGGGAGAGGGAGTAAAATCCAAGTGCAGCAGTAAACCCTGCAATTACACCAGAAATTTGTATTGAAATCCATTCCCATTCTACTTTCTCCAAACTAAAGAAATTTGTGCTAATGCATTTCATATCCTGTTTTTAAGAGCAACAACTGTTTTACATTGATCGGGTGCTGTCTCTGTGAAATTGTTGGGAGTTTTGTTCTTGTTGTTGTGGTTTCTTTCTTTTTTTTTTTTCTTTCTTTCTTCAGCATTTATGGAGAAAAAATGCTCTGTATTTGAAATAGTTAGCAATACACAGCATCCTGCAGTGTTGGTGAAATTCTATCCTGTCTTGAGTAAAGTAAAATATGTATCTTCTTAGTTTTTATTCTACCCTTTGAAGATAGGCAGTTTCATTCTAATTAGCTTCTAGACAGTGCTAGTTTATTTAAACTCAGAAACCAAATTTTGATGTGGCTTTTTGGTTTGGGTCTGCCCCCCTTCCCCAAGAAGTATTTTGTATGTATAAATAGACTGCAGTACTTGCTGTATAGTCTAATGATGCTGGTTTGATTCAATTAACTGTTTTTGTTAAGCTTTGTTTCTGAAAATACTATCCTAGCTGAAATAGAATCCACTTGTAATAGCAGTTGTTTTGGTTTATGTTGTCAAATACAAAAATGAAAAGGTAGGCTTGCTTTACAAAGGGATTTTTCCAAAAACGCGTTCCTTGTGGGAAACATATTATGTACCTCTGAAAGAGGGGTGTACTGAGCCTTCTCTGAGGGAACGAATGGTTTTCCTTCCTCACTGAAGTTTGTTTATGAATGTCTTTGCCATTAGTATATAGATGATTTACTCATGGGAGTTGATTCATAAATTGCTGTGTCTCCTCTCAGCATTACAGCAGATGAGTATATTTTGGGACTCAAGTTTGTTAAATAGTTAATTTAGCCAGCTGCAAAGAACATGCAAGCTATTCCTTTTGGTGCATGTTCAAAATCTCTTCTTGTTTGATCTCAAAGATATAAGAATTGGTGACCTCAAAATATCCTTCCCAAACAGGGTTTAGAAACAGTCGTAGACAAATGAGGAAAGGCAAAATAAAAATAACAGGTAATTTTGATAGAGTAAAAGTATAATCTAGTACTGCTATAACTTTTACATTGCTGTAGGACCTAATTAATTTTCCAAAAATATGGTCATTATCACTTTTATTGTTTGCAGTCTTTTAAAGTAATGTCATTATGTATCACTGAGTAAAATTAATGCTTGATTAAAAAGCTCTCCAAGCTGAAACCATAAGCAGTTTGTTGTAACTGCAATGATCCAATCTCTGGATTGCTACCACCTTTTTTATATTGTGTGGAGAGAATGCTTCTATTTTAAAATGATGAAACTGGGCAAAAGTAAATTTATGGTCTGAACTTGCTGCAAATCATTTGTATTGATCTGTTTTGTTTCCATTCTGCTGAAGCTAATGGAAATCATTTGTCACCTGGCTTGTCCCAGTTGATTTGGAAAACCACCATACCATTTATCAGGCCTGTAGAAGGTCTGAGCAAGTGTGCTTATGTCTGCAGTCACAAAGATCTCTTTAACTTCTGGCAAAGTATTAAGCATCAAGCCAGAGTGTTCTTATTCTAATATTGGCTTGAATACACTGTCTGTATATTCATGTGAGTATCATACTGAAATTGAGTAATTATAAACCAAACGGGGATCATCAAGGGTTCTGTCTTGTGTTTTTTTTTCTATTACAAGGTCAATAAGAGGTCACTGGTTCTTGTAAATCAACATCTTGCTACCCGATTTAAACAAGTAGGTAGCCATTAGAACAGGACTGATGGTAGCCCTATGTTATCATGTAAATGATATCTTGGTCTACATTAAGTACATAATTTCTCCTGAAGGGATAACTGTAGTCTCTTAATAATCCTTGCATGTATATTTTCACCGTGGGCCATCTCTCTTCTGGCGGAGGGTGGGTGTAGGAGAGCATTGTGTCACTGCATGGTGTGGGTGCAGGCACTGGCTGTAGCTTCGCATCTGCACCAGTCTGTGCTCCTGTTTATTACTCATACGGATGTGATGGGGTTGGGAGGAAGAGACTTTAACTTTGCTACAGAAATAAACTAAGCCTACTCTTTACATCCCTAGGAGATTTATTTTTTTTTTTTTTCTGATTTCTTCCAGATGGCTGCTCTTCTAGCTGTAGCAATCCCTTGCTATTCCCCCAGACTCTTAACACTGATTCTTTAACTTTCGTCTGAAGAAATGGTTGTAAAAACTGTGCCTTTCTCAACTCAGCTTACAAATGTGGACTTCTGATGACCCAACATGTATCCTAGAGGATACACATCACTGTACACCAATAGTGCCTTAGAGCTGAACAAGATTCCACATGCACCCAAGACTGTTTGCATGGATAAGATTGAGGGCGCAGGCTCTAAAAGCTGGTTTGTTTGGGGCTTTTGCATCTGCCAAGGCTTCATGGCTGGGGAGAGACTCTTTGTTAGGGACTGTAGTGGTGGGACAAGGAGTAACGGGTTCAAACTTCCACAGCAGAAGTTTAGATTAGATATAAGGAAAAAGTTCTTTACTGTGAGGGTGGTGAGGCACTGGATTGGGTTGCCCAAGGAAGTTGTGAATGCTCCATTCCTGGTGGTGTTCAAGGCCAGGTTGGACAGAACCTTGGGTGGCATGGTTCAGTGGGAGGTGTTCCTGCCCGTGGTAGGGGTGTTGCAACTAGATGATCTTAAGGTTCTTTCCAACCCTCACAATTCTATGATTCTACAAATCAATGTCACTTTGAAATTGGGAAGCTAGGTTTTGCTATTCTTTCCACCATAACAGCCCTAAATCCTACTTCTGCTGTATTCTCCATTGCAGAGTCATTAAGATGTTGCAGCAAGAAGGAACATTATCTAGCTTTCATAAAACTGCTGATTAGAACAGTCTGAGCATACTGTGATTAAAGAGTATTGAAACAAACTGTGAACCCTACAAAATAATTAGATTCACATTTTATAACACAAGTTAAACCATAGTTCAGTTACTTTTAAGGCAAAGTCTGAAACATTTTGGTTTTAAATCTGTCTCCTGCAGTTCATTACAAGCAAAAGCCTTAGACGACCTGCTGTCTGATCTGTGAGGTCAGGAACTGACAGCTTTTCATGATGTATGAAATACGACTATAAGCAGTGTGTTAAGAGAAACTGTTCTATAGGTGCTAATTGCTCTCTTTGAAGATAAGAAAAATATTTGAAATGCCTGATGTTCAGTTTGAAACTCCTACACATCTTCCAAGTTTTAAAATGTCCTAAACTTTTATTATTTGTAAAATGATAAAGCAGTTTTAAAATGTAATGTTATTTCCTAAAGCCACATAAACTGACTCCTCCTGAGTCTTAATGTTTGTAGATGTGGTATGTTTTTATAAACAACCCAAGTTTTAGATTCTCATCTGCTGTACAAACATTCAGCATAGTGGCAAAGTTGGTGAATGGGAGTGAGAATTTAATTTTGGTGTCTAAATACAGAAGCTGGCTTACCAGCCGACTCTCACCTCTTCCTGAGGTTTGATCTCATGTTTTGGTCAGTTTTAGAATTCTTCAAGAAATCAGCAATTAGTCTTAGCAAAGCTGTATTAGCAAAAGGTATGCTGCCAAAAACGAAGTATCTTATACAACTAAAGAAAAAGTATAAGATAACTTTAAAGGTATTTGTTTTGTTTTCTCAGCTTCAGTAATCAGAGCTCTCTTTAGTATGTTCCAGTTACAGTTTAGGGATGTATAGAATTTCCTTTGCAACCCAATCTTTTCTTGCCTCTGTCCATACATAGTTTCTCATGATTGTCTCCAGGATAGTTATAAGTTACAGTGTAGGCTTTTAGTATTCATTAATACATGACACACACATTGCATGAATTGTTTTTAATGTGTACTTGTAGCACAGTTGGGGCTTTCTGATCAGCTGTCAGCTATGTGGAGCCACTCTTCCTAAAGAGCAGAAAAACTGAGTAAATTCTCTTTTACTTCCCATGTGCGAGACACTCTTTTCTATCAACAAATGCATCCAACAATTTAAGATTGGTTTTGGGTTTTGTTGTTGTTGTTGTTGTTTTTCCCCCCTCCCCCACTGATGTAGTTGTAGTCGCTCTGCTGTGATTTATCAACCAGGTCAGAACTAATGGTTTGTACTGCTTAATTAAGGATAACTACTGGGATTTGATGTGCCTTCTTTCTAGAATTTCAACACCAAACAGTACAATCTTTTTATTCTTGTGTGGGAAAAGTTCTCCAAAATGTGGTGTTTGAATGGCAACTGATGCAGTGTAACTCTACATTTCCGACCCTGAATCTAATTTATTTTTTTTATAAAATGTCGGAGAGTGTGACTGACAGCATAGGTCCGATGTAAGAGACATCTTTAAATAAATGAGCTCTGCTCCTGAATTGTGTTCTTTATTTGAATCTGGACCCAGTATTTACCATTGAGAAGCTTCCCCCAGAGTCTCTTTCAGGATAAATGTTTTTCAAACCAGGTGACTAAATCCATATTTGGGTACTCTAAGAAGCTGTCTCTGACTTTCTTGAAAGTTGAAGATCACTCTGAAGTTGGTATGAGCTGCAGTTTATCGAAAACTTGAAATAATCAAGTGAGATTAAAGAGACAATGTTTAATTAGCATTGTGATATGTATAATTTTCACACCTGCTTTGTCTCTCCATCAGCCTTTGTAAAACCAAATAAGGCAGTCTAGTACTCATTTGCTCTATCTATATTTACTTCAGTATTTTACATTCTCTGCTTCACTTACTTCAAAACAGTATCAGTCTGCAAGCAGTGAACGGAAAACTCAGATATGGAAAGACTCATTATGGAGGGCTGAAAGAGAGAAAATGTCTCTTTAAGGGATTATGTGGAGCTCTGAGCAAGGAGACAAAGGCAAGCAGATCTCTGAACTCTTGCTAACAGCAGCACTGCCTGTGTACAGTCACAAGAGTCAGGCTTAACAACATTCATGACTGTGTTTTGAGATGTATGGTATGTTCACCAAGTACATTGGCCCTAGCTGTTAGATTTTTTTGAGGAATATGGACTATTTCTTAGTTTTTCGGATCCACTCAGCCACACTCTGCCTATTCAGCTTTCATTGGGAGGTACCTGCACAAGGTGGAACAGCTATGGTTTAGACAGATGGAGCTATGCAAATTATCAATCTGATTAATATCGGCTAAATATCTGCCCTGGAAAAGACAAAACCAATTAGAAATGCAAATGCTTGCTTCCAAGAGGAAGCTGCTGTCAAAAAAACAAGGTAGACATGTAATTAAGTGGCAGTAAGCTAAAATGAGAGGAGGTTTGGCTTTGTTGTTGGTTTTTTGTTTGTTTGTTTGGTTTTTTGTTGTGATTTTGTTTGTTTGTTTGTTTGTTTTTTAAGGGAATTCGTAGAATGAGAATTGGAATTTCACATGTGCTGTGGTGAGTAATACCTAAGATACAACTGCCTCCTATTTTTAAATTTTCACAGTACATGCATTGTGCTTTTCCCTGACTTGATACACTGCATTGTTCCAACATTTGCTCAATTGATCTGGCTATTCCCCGTAACACTATTTCTGAGTGGTATAGCCAGGTTCCTTGTATTTGGCCAACAGCCTCCATTAATGTGGTAGTTAGTTCTTCATATTCATTATATACTTGGAATCTCCATAGCGCTGGTATTTAACTTGCCCTCTCATCATCTTATTGGTATATATGTCTTGAAGTAATATTTCTACTGTCTACGAAAGCTAGGCAAATTCTATGTCTTTTTTGTGTCAGGGTTTTTTAGCAGAAGACTTAGCCAAAAATTTACTTAGTAGGAAAAGAAACACTTTGGTTGAAAATATGATTGTTAGAGAGATGAGTTATTTAAAAACTTGTGGATCTTCCTGCATTCTATTGGGTATGTTTATCTGGGGGCAGCTTAATGGTTTGAAAATATCAAGAAGAATAAAGGAAAAAGAGCATATAGCTGAGGAATGAAAAGATTCTTGTCGTGTGAATCAGGAATGAGCTCAAGAGGGAGCAGAGCTATCCCATGGTTACTTCTGCTCTTAGACATGAGAAGTTTTTACTTTTGTGTTTGTAAAAACTACTGTTTATAGAGAAATATTCAGGAATATTGTATAAAAAGAGAAGTTGAGAGTACAGTGGGTATGTGAGTGTATTGCTACCTTCCCCTTCTAAATTACAATTTCACAGAATGATCTAGAGAACATTGATTAAAATACATTAATTATTAATAGTACAATGCTCACTCCATGTCAGGTTTATCTTTGTTAGATGTCTGAGCTGGCTTTGGGAACGATACAACTGGTTCCTGCTCTCATACTCTCCAGGTTACTGTTTATGATTATCTCATAGTATATAAATATCTCTGCTGGTATTTCATTAAACAGAAGACCTTCAAAAACTGTGATAAAAGCCTATGGCTATGCATTTTTTAAAAGCTTTGTTACATTTGTACCTTACAGTAGCAAGAGTTGATCGTTCCACCTATGAAATGGTGCCTTCACTTAGGTCTTTGCTTGTGGGCTGTGTTTGTGGGGTTTGGTTTGTTCACAAAATAATGTATAAATGTTAATGTGCTAGAGAGCAGACTGCCAGCCTGGGAAGTGTAGCAGTGACTCAAATACTGGCAGTACGTACTTCTTTCTGCTACCCTCCTAATGAGCCACGTTCAAAGTGCTTCAGCCCTAAATATGCAATAGGAGCAGAATCTCTTCATTTACTTTGTAGAGTAAGTAAAGTGCTGCTTGCAAGGAGAGCTGTGTTTCAGTGATGTTTTTTTTGTTTAACACAAACAAATGAAACATCACAACAAACCAACCAACAAAACAAAACTCCATGTGTTCCCAGTTCTCTGTAACTATTTATGTTGGGTTAAAAACATATTCACCATTAATTCAAGATTATGTATGTAGCTACATTTTAAATATCAAACACACTTAAACATATACATACACCTGATATTTTAAGTTTCTGTGTTGGTACTTACCCAGTTTCTGTTACATGTGATGAGTTACTCTTTGTCTAGTTCAGTAGATGTGATATTTTACATCCATTTGCAGGAAGATTTAACCCCCAGTACAGATTTATAATTACTTTTAATTATCATACATAAATTCAAATAATCCCCTTGTAGCATTTAGTTAAAAGTATAATCTGTAATTTAAAAGAAATAAAGGATTTCAGTAAGATGAAAGTAAATGTTTTTCTACATTTTTCAGTCATAAGTGAGCGTACTGCAGTGCTGTGGTTTTTTTGGGGTTTTTTTTTTTGTGTTTTTTTTTTTTTTTTCTTGTTAGTGCTTTAGCTGGTAGACCAAAAAGATGCTTTGACTGACACTGCATGAACATTTCAGTTTTATTATCAGTTTATGTTGTCTGTATATTTTTTTTGTACAATGCTGCCATTTGATCTGATTCTCTGCTTGTATTGTCTACTGTAAAATAGGAGTTAAGGGCATATCAGGAGTTTTTCAGTACCTTGCTAGCTATGGGCTAGAGCTGGTAGTATTTTATTAAAGGCAGCACGGCTTTGTTTTTACCTCCTTGCTAGAGTGACACACTGTTGATTTTGTAATTCCTGTTGGCTTCCCTGCTAGCTTCTCTAGTTCTGTCTCTATGGAGTATGGTATCTTTTAGGATGCTGGTAGGTGTACATGCCTGACTTGAGAAAGAATCAAAATTATGGTTTGGGGTTGGCTTTCATTCCCACCACTCTTTTCCCCTTCCCACTATAGCATTCACTGCCTCTTTTGTGGATGTGCTGGAGCTCCTCACACTGCCCAGTCTATGGAGCTAGACTGGCAGACTGTAAAATAGTATACTGGAAAAACATAACAGTGTAGTCCTGGAGAATTCTTATAATCTTGAAGAGTAAGGTAATTAAAAAGTTGTGGAAATAAATGTTGATCCCTGTTACATCTTTATAGTGTGGGTCTTTTGCATTTTAGTTTCTGGTTGCTGTATCTCAGTGCAAACATACGTAGCCTCTGCAAAAGAGGCAGCAGTCTTCTTCCTTTCCCTGTACCCCTTGCCACAGGTCACTGCTAATTCCATTGCGTTAGTGCTCATGTTCCTGTGGAATAAATTGATTTCTTGAAGAACTAATTCTTTGAAGAAGGAAAGGGGAACTAAACCACTTTCAATGGGCATAGTTCCTGGACAATACAGTCATGTGAAAGCAAAAAAAGTCTGTAGGTGTGTTATGTTTAACAGTTTCACCATCTGATTCTTGAAGTCACTACATTTTTAGCAGTTGCAGAAAAAGCTAATGGGGAGGGTGAATTATTTTGAGCCTGTGTCATGGGTTCAGCAGCAGCAGTTGTTTTTCTCCTTCTTGGTAGCTGGTGCAGTGCTGCGTTTTTGAATTTCGGCCTGGGAACAGCGCTGATAACACCAATGTTTTTAGTTATAGCTTAGAATGTTTAGGCTGGCCAAGGACTTTCTGAGCCTCATGCTCTGCCAGGGAGGAGTGGAAGCCAGGAGGAAGCAGAGACAGGACACCTGACCCAAACTGACCAAAGAGGTTATTCCATGCCACAGCACGTCATGCCCAGGATGGAAAAATGGAGGGCAGAGACCCAGAAGGGTGGGGGTGCACTGCTTGGTCGGGCTGGGTATAGGCGGTGAGCGATTGTATTCTTTTCCCTTGTATTTCTCTTGTCATTATTATTATTGGTGGTAACAGTAGTGGTTTGTGTTATACCTTAGTTACTGGACTGTTCTTATCTCAACCTGTGGGAGTTGCATTCTTTTCAATTCTCCTCCCCATCCCCCCAGGAGCTAGGGGGAAGTAAGAGAGCAACTGCGTGAGTTACAGAGGCTTAAACCATGGCAGCCTGGTAGGCCCATTATGCTTCAGGCCATCAGGGCAGAGATGCAGCATAGAGATGGACTTATGATTGAGGGGTGGATTTAGCTATGGACACTATTGCCTAGGTTATTCATGAGGACGAACTCTGCACACAGCCCCTCCTGCTCTGAAAGACTGTTGCAAGAGATGGAGCCCGACATCATGGACTGGATGGACTCAGAAGTTTTATAGGGATTGGTCCATGCACTGAAGAATGATCTCTCTCTCTCTGTGTGGATGTGTATGAGATAAGAGTGATGGTATATTGAAAATGTGGGATCTGAGCATGACGTGAACGGTATGGAATAAGGGGTGGATACTGTCCTGGGTTCAGCAGTAGCAGTCATTTTTCTCCTTAGTAACTGGCACAGTGCTGTGTTTTTGACTTTCAGCCTGGGAACAGTGCTGATAACACTGATGTTTTTAGTTGTTTCTCAGTGATGTTTACTCTGACCAAGGACTTTCTGAGTCTCATGCTGTGCCAGGGAGGAGGGGAAGCTGGGAGGAAGCAGAGACAGGACACCTGACCCAAACTAACCAAAGAGGTATTCCATACCACAGCACATCATGCCCAGTATATAAACTGGGGGCAGTTACCTGGAAGAGTTAGATCACTGCTGGGTCGGGCTGGGTATCGGTCAGCAGGTGGTGAGTGGTTGTATTCTCTTCCCTTGTTATTTCCCTTATCATTATTATTATTGGTGGTAGCAGTAGTGATTTGTATTATACCTGTTACTGGACTGTTCTTATCTCAACCCATGGGAGTTACATTCTCCTCCCCATCCCTCTGGGAGCAGAGGGGGAAAAGGGGGGGGAGATGAGAGAGTGACTGTGTGCATTACAGCTGGGCTTAAAGCACAACTGAAATAAATTCACTTCCAGACTGTGAATATCTAACTGAAAATCCTGATTGTATCACCCAATGGATGGCTTAGTGCTTGCTTAAGTTTTTAACTGTTTTAATTTACTGGAGTGTTTATGGTTTACTATGTTAGAGAAAAAATGAAAGAATCCAATTAAATCAGGCATTGTTAATGCATTAAAATGAAGAGATTGGTTAGAGATTACCTATTGCCAGGTTAGATTTTAAGACTGGGTTATATTGCTCAACTATTTTTGAGTACTAAAAAAGCTGTGTCTTTCAAACAAATCAGACTTTACTGATTCTTTGATCATGTCTGATGTTGCCATTGCAAATACCTGCTGTTTTCAGTGCTCTTCTTTCTTGCTGTTTCTTGCATTGCTGTGGAGTGCTTATGATGTCTAAGGGAAGAATGATGACAGCAGATATTGAATGGGGGGTGATTTATTTTTATTTGTCAGGCATAGAACTCCTCTGGAGAGATCAGCAGTGTGCACACAGAACATGTTGATTATCTAGATTTTTGAGGATCCACCACAATTGCTGTTTCATAGCATGCCTAAGATAAGAGACTAAAGCATTTAAAACTATGTATGGCTAAAGGGCACTTCATCTTGGTGTCAGACAAGTGCTTGTTCAGTCCTCATTTCCTTAGATATGGGTGATTTTTCATAAAGTGTTTCTGGTACTGAGTTCTCCTGCTCATGCTTCTTCTGGTCCCAGTGAAAATCTGGTTTTGCAAGTTGACATTGAGATGAGTAAGACTTGGCTGGTCTTGGATATGATGCTGTATTCACAAAGGGTTTGTCTTTGGTTCCCTTCTGCCAGGGCACCTCACTAAGGGATCTGATAGCTGTGCAGAAACTTGTTTATAATAAGCATCAGCAGCTGTGTGAGGCAGCATAGTCCCTAGCTAGGCCGATTTGGGCCAAATGAAATCTGCAGGTTTGTGAGGCAATTGATACCATAGTTCACTCTCAGCTGCCAAACTGCTAATAGGCCAGAATGATAACAGGCTTTAAGGGAGTCAATTTTCCAAATTCTTGTGGGACCAACTTCAGGCACACAGATGGTAGCCAGAAGGAGAATAGAAATGTATCAGCAGCAGGAGGTGCTCTTCAGTTTCTGTGTGAACTGTTAGGATATAAGCAGAGTGGTTATTCTCCCCAGATAACACTTTGAAAATCATGCCTTGAATACATTAATCCATTGTTATTTTAACAGCTTAATCTTCCACTGTTGCAGCTTGTTGTACAGTGATGTTGAAGTTGACAGGAGATTGTTGCAATGACTCTGACAGATGTACTTGTGGAAGCATGGTGATGTATTTGTTAGGTATACAGCAAAGTGTCTTTGCTTGCAAACTGAAGATGTCCAAATCCATCTGCTTGTCTCTGTCATTGCTGTGCCCTGTGCAGCAGCATAAGGATAGGGGAAAAACATTCTGTTAGTCACTGTAGGAAGTTGCTGATTTACAGCAGGAGATGCAGTTGTAATCAGACAGTCCAAATCCAAGAGAGTAAGCAAGTTAATGGATGTTAAATGTTTATGTATCTTAATCTTGCTTTATTAGGTGTATGAGGAAAGGTGTGGATGTGTTTTGTGTTCTGTTGCACACTTTTACTAGTACTTCAATGTAATAACAATTTTGAACTCATGGGTACCTGGGATTTTTAGAGAAGAAGTGCACAACTCCAGGAGGAAGTAAATGACGTGGGTGCAGTTTCACTGATGACAATTTTCCAAATCGGTCTTTTTTTTTTTTTTATAATATCATGGTGGCGAGCAGGGTACAGACCAGCTGCCTGTTTCATGTTTTAGCTTGACTTTGGATCCTATCCAAGTGATCTTATGGCTTCTAATGGTAACTGTGGTGTAATACAAAGATACCCCAGTTGAAATTTCTCTACAGCAACATAAAGCACAGCATAAGCTGATGTGCCAGCAGTGTCATACACCATGACATACATATCTCTTCTTGCAGAATGCATCCAGGTATTGATGATGATAGGGGCATAGAGTCAGCTGCTGGGAAGAGCTCTTTTGGCTCCATATGAATTAAAGAGTTGCTGAGGAAGGAAAATAGATTTTCCCCTTAGGGAGCAGGCTAAAAAGATGTTCCTGGTGTTTGAAGGAGCTAATGTCAGAGACTCAATGTTAAGGCTCAGGGGGAGCCAGGTAAGGTGAGGGCTTATCAACCATAATATGTAGAGATAGAATTGGTCAGAAATAACTGGAAAGAAGAAATGTCTTGGCCAGTAACCTGAGTCTTGTCACCTTTGTGCAACTACTCGTCAAGCCTGGAATGCCATTCCAGAACTGTAAATGTAAATAGGCTCCTGTTTTGATAGTATATCTGAGGATACTGCTGTAAATTATTCCCTGTGACATCATCTTGTGATATTTGTATTGGTGTGAGCATGTGAATATTTTGAAGCAGGTGTATGAATTTGCACAGTAACCTGATTAGTCTTGAATGTTTGTATTTAACAAAATGTCTTAGATACGCAGCAATATTACCTCTTTCTACAAGTAATTCCAATGTTGTTAATGGGTACTTCTACATAGTATTATTAAAAATATATATTTTCAGAAGAAAATTAATGGCGACAGAACAAGAGTGTGACATGAAGAAACATTTTGCTGTCTAGACCACCAATGTCTAGATTTTGCTAGACCACCAATGCTAGAATTTTCATGAAGCACCTTGTAAATAGTGAAGTTAGGACTTTGTACTCCGAGTTTGTACTTGGAGAATTATTCATATGATGTGTTTAGAGAAGGTAGGCAGGAAAAGAGAAAGGCAAACATGCCAGCACCTTGGTATAACTCTATAATGGCTCCTTCATCATATTTTTCAAATGGATGTTAAGCTAGCTTTAGTATAAAACATATTGTGTGGAGCCTTCTGTATTTACAGTTGATATGGTTGTCCTGGGTTCAGCTGTAACAGTTATTTTTTCCTTACTAGTAGCTGGTGCAGTGCTGTATTTTCGCTTTAGTCTGAAAACAATGCTGATAACACACGATGTTTTAGGTGTTGCTAAGTAATGCTTACCCTGATCAAGGACTTCTCAGTCTCTCATGTGTGCCTGGCAAAATCTTGGAGCAGATTCTCCTGGAAGGCATGCTGAGGCACATGAAAAACAACAAGGTGGTTGGTCACAGCCAGCATGGCTTCACTAAGGTTAAATCCTGCCTGACCAATCTGGTGGCCTTCTATGATGGGGCTACAGAACTGATGGACAGGGGTAGAGCAGTTGATGTCATCTACCTGGACTTGTGCAAAGTGCTCAACACTGTCCCACACAACATCCTTGTTTCTAAGTTGGAGAGACATCAATTTGATAGGTAGACCACTCAGTGGATAAAGAACTGGCTGGATGGCCACACTCAAAGAGTTGTGCTCAATGGCTCAATGTCCAGCTGGAGACCAGTAATGAGTGGTGTCCCTCAGGGATCGGTGTTGGGACTGGTCTTGTTCAACATCTTTGTTGATGACATAGACAGTGGGATTGAGTGTGCCCTCAGCAAGTTTGCCTATGACACCAAGCTGTGTGTTTCGGTTGATACGTTGGATGGAAGGAATGCCGTCCAGAGGGACCTTGACATGCTTGTGAGGTGGGCTGATGCCAACCTGATGAACTTTAACCATGACAAGTGCAGGCCCTGCACCTGGGTTGGAGCAATCACAGGCACAGCTACATTTTGGGCAGAGAAGAGATTCAGAGCAGTCCTGCAGAGAAGGACTTGGGGTGTTGGTTGATGAAAAAATGAGCATGAGCTGGCTTCAGTGTGCCCTTGCAGCCCAGAAAGCCAACCGTATCCTGGGCTGCATCAAAAGGAGTGTGACCAGCAGATCAAGGGAGGTGATCCTGCCCCTCTACTCTGCTCTTGTGAGACCTCACTTGCAGTAGTGTGTGCAGTTCTGGTGTCTTCAACATAAAAAAGGACATGGAACTGTTGGAACAAGTCCAAAGGAGGGCCATGAGGATGGTCAGGGGACTGGAGCACCTCCTGTATGAAGATAGGCTGAGAAAGTTGGGGCTGTTCAGCCTGGAGAAGAGAAGGCTGCGTGGAGACCTCATAGCAGCCTTCCAGTATCTGAAGGGGGCCTCTAGGGATGCTGGGGAGGGACTCTTCATGAGGAACTGTAGTGATAGGACAAGGGGTAACGGGTTCAAACTTAAACAGGGGAAGTTTAGATTGGATATGAGGAAGAAATTCTTTCCTGTAAGGGTGGTGAGGCCCTGGAATGGGTTGCCCAGGGAAGGTGTGAATGCTCCATCGCTGGTGGTGTTCAAGGCTGGATTGGACATAGCCTTGGGTGGCATGGTTTATTGGGAGGTGTCCCTGGCTATGACAGGGGTGTTGGAACTAGATGATCTTAAGGTCCTTTCCAACCCTAACTCTTCTATGATTCTATGATTTTGCCAGTGCGGAGGGGCACAAGAAGCCAGGAAGAAGCAGAAACAGGACACCTGACCCAAACTAGCCAAAGGGGTATTCCATACCACAGGACATCATGCCCAGTATGTAAACTGGGGGAGTTACTTGGAAGGATCCATTGCTGCTTAGGTCAGGCTGAGTATTGGTCAGCAGGTAGGGAGCAATTGTATTGTGCATCACTGCTATTTATTGTTGTTTGGGGTTCTTTTACTTCCCTTTCAAGTTTTATATTCTCTCCCCTTGTTATTTCCCATAGTAGTAAGTAGTAGCAGTTTTGTATTATACCTTAGTTACTGGACTGTTCTTATCTCAACCTGGGGGTTTTACATTCTTTTAATTCTCCTTCCCATCCCACCTGCAGTGTGAGGAAAGGGAGGTGTGTGTGAATGAACAGCTGTGTGGTTCTTCATTACCAGCTGGGCTTAATCCATGACAATGCTCTAAGCCAAAGACTTGCTTTTGTTTTGTTTTTTGTTTTGTTTATTTTATTTATTAATTTATTATTTATTTCTTTATTTATTTTATTTTTATAATACCCCAAATAATTGGCAATATTTGAGGTGTATTTTTGACAGAGCTTTGAATAAAATGCCAATGCATTTTTCACTTGTTTAAAACACCATGCATTTTACTTTCCATTTTTCCCATGTTATCTAGAGGCAATTCCTTGTATGATCTTGTATCTTTGGTAAAATGTATGAAATAGTTGGTTATGCCAAGGACTAGAAATGTTTCATATTTCATCTAGTCTAGTTTGCAAATGTAAACAGATATACTGCAGCTTGTTTTTTTCATATTTCATTGTTTTCTTGTTTTCTTGTTATAGCATCTTAGTTTGAAATTCAAGTGAAATACCTCTATGAAAATATCTATGAGCTCCTACTGCTAGCTGTAAGAAAACTACTTCCAAAAGCAGCTCTGCCAGATTTAAACTTGATGGGAGCAGTATTAAAATAGAATGATTTAACAGAGAAGATTTGTTAAAGTACTTGTGTCTGAGTGCCATCTAAATCTTTATGCATTGTAACCTTTTCACACATTGGTTAATATAGCCAAGAGATGTGTTATGGTCTATGGTCTGTGTGGTGGCAGGGTTGAGCATGCTGACAGGCTGCGCCCTGAGGGTGAATATGGTAAATATTATAAGTTATATGGTAAATATAATAAACTATGGTAAATAGCTCCTTTTCAAACTGGCAACCTGTCACTAGTTGGGACTCCAGGGATCCATACTGGGTTCAAAGCCGTTTAATATCTTCATAAGTGAGATGGAAGATGGGACCAGCTGTACCACTGTCTATCAGTGATACCAAACTTAGTGGGGATGTAGACATTTTGGAAAGGAGAGCTACCCTGAAGGAAGACCTGGAGAGGCTGAAAGAGTGGGCTAACAATAACCTTAGGAATTTCAACAAGAACAAGTACAAGGTCTTGCATCTGGGTAAGCACGATCCAGGAGTGCAGCACAGGCTGGGATCTACCTGGCTGTGGAGCAGCTCTGTGCAAAGGCACCTAGAGGTCCTGGTGATCAGCAAGCTCAGTATGTGTGAACAGTGTGCTACTGCAGCAAAGAAAGCAAATGGGATGCTGGGTTACATCAGCAAGAGCATCACCAGCAGAGATAAAGGTGTCATTATCCTATTATACTTGGTGCTTGTCAGGCCACACTTGGAATACTGTGTTCAGGTTTTGTTCCCGCTATATAAAAAAATGTAGACAGGCTGGAGGAGGTCTGAGAAGCATATGTATGTGTGGAGCTCTTGTGGGTATGAAAGCCCAACTTCTTGTGAGCTCAGTCACAGAGACCTGGAGAGGGAATGCCATCCAGGCACTCAGATGACGAGTGAGTGTCCTGCGCAGACAAGCTAGTGCAATTTAGACTTCCATTCCTCATGGAAGTCTAAATATTAATTTCAGATTTCTTAACGGGTATTCATGGGTGACTAAATGCCTCTTCTAGCATCTGTCTGCAAGTCCTCTACTGTCATTAACCCTACATTTGTTGAAATAGCCTTGAAAATAGTTAAAGCTTTATACGATCAGAAACGCAGACTTCCCTGTATAAGGAAAAGTGAAGTCCTTTGTGTAATGTAAAGGATTTTGGAATTGGGTATAACAAATGTTGTTTACCAGGAGAAAACACTGAAGAATTCCATAGGATAGGTTTCTGAGAGAAGACCATGCAAGAACTGTATTATTTTGACAGTGAGAGCTGACAGATGTGGAGTAAGCAGCCATTTTTCATCAGTAAGAGTAAGCATAATTTGAAAATTAAATTTCATAGTTTCAATTTTACAGACTGCCTGTCAAAATGTATAGCACAGTTAATTATAAGGAAATCACTGTAGTACAAATTACAGTTTCTGTTATTAAATTCCTAAATAATATTGGATTGCATCCAGGAAAATGAGAATGAAACTAGATTATTAAAAGAAATAGTTTATCAGGACAAAATATGTCAAAGGCTGACGTTAAGTACTTTCAAGTGAATATAAGAGAAAATGATGCAGCATAAAGTAACATAGTCAGTGACACTGTGTATATATCATGCTATAAAGTTATCTTCAGTTTTGTCTGAAGTTAATTCTTTCCCATTATTCTTTCAGTCATTTGTAAGAACAGTTTTTTTCATTGTCACGGTAACAAGAGCAAGCCTGTCTTCATTTGTAGTATTTTCTGAGATATACAGAAAGTATCTGTCGTGGTTTAAGCCCAGCCAGTAACTCAGAACCATGCAGCTGTTTGTTTGCTTCCCTGATTTTTCTCCCCCTCCTCCCAGAGGGATGGGGAGGAGAATCGAAAGAATGTAACTCCCATGGGTTGAGATAAGAACAGTCCAGTAACTAAGGTATAACACAAAAACACTACTGCTACCACCAACAATAATAAGGGAAATAACAAAGGAAGAGAATACAACCGCTCATCACCCGCTGACCAATACCTCGCCCGACCCAAGCAGCAGTCTAGCCCTTCTGGGTAACTGCCCCCAGTTTATATACTGGGCATGATGTGCTGTAGTATGGAACACCTCTTTGCCTAGTTTGGGTCAAGTGTCCTGTCTCTGCTTCCTCCCAGCTTTCCCTCCTCCCTGGCAGAGCATGAGACTCAGAAAGTCCTTGGTCAGAGTAAACGTTACTTATCAACAACTAAAAGCATCGGTGTTATCACGGTGTTATCGGTGTTATAGCTGTTCCCAGGCTGAAAGTCAAAAACGCAGCACATCACCAGCTACTAAGAAGGAGAAAAAATGACTGCTACTGCTGAACCCAGGACAATATCATAGCAGCAGTCAGTGTAAAACTGAGCTTTCAGCAGTGTCTATGGGTTCATTGGTAAATTCTGAATGAATTTATTGATATTTCTGTAACAGTAGTTCACCTGTAGTAAAACTCATGAGATACTGAGAGGGGAAAGAAGCATATTATCCTGATTTTCACTGTGTCTAAGAGTAAATATCTGATTTTTGGTAAAATTCAGAGGAACTTCAGACACTGCTAAGTGGCATAGTATTAAATTGTTCCTGGTAGTAGAAGTTAAGGATGTAAATCAGTGGGTTGAATGGTAATTTTGAAAATTATAATCCAGTGTTCCTGTCTCAAAACCAACAAGCAGTTTTGAGCTAAGCTTTGTTTGAAGCAGTAGGGGCATGGTTATTAAATGCTTATTGCTTTTTTTGAAATGGAAACTTTGGCTCTGGAATTGCTTTTTGTAATTTTGTTCTCTCAGAATTAAAAGCTTTTAATTCTTCTCTTAGTTCAGAAACATAATATTTTACTTCTTTAATTTTAAAGCTTTTAGTACATTATGTTCTGTAATATACTTAGAAAAATATATATTTAGAAAAATTACAATATTCTGAGGCATTGCAAAACCTTAGGTGTGTAATGGCACTTGCAGAATGCTATATGACACCAGTAAAATATTTACAATCACATTTTTAGTCCCTCTGTTAGTGGCATATTGATTATATGCAACTACAAAGCAGTAAGAAAGGATCAAGATATTGTGAAGTACTTTGTTTACACTGCCTTCATAGAATACTCCCGTCACTCAAGAGCCCTATTCAGTCAGTTATATGGCTTTCCTGCACTTGTAATTTCCAGTAGGATATGTAAGCTGGCTAAATATACCATGCCAGCCTATTCAGGGAAAACTTGATCAGTGCTGCTGTGCTGGAGGGGGAAGAAAAATAATCCTACCTGACAGCTGATTTTTTTTTTCTTTTTTTTTTTTTTAATTCTTATTTTATTCTTTGTTTGGAGCTGAGTAGTGTGTGGCTGACAGAACTTGGGCCAGAGGACCAGGCAGTTTGGTGTGTTTTGTGCAGACAACTTCACTTTCAGAGAAACCAACAGAGAATCATAGAATAGTTAGGGTTGGAAAGGACCTTAAGATCATCTAGTTCCAACCCCCTGCCATAGGCAGGGGCACCTCCCACTAAATCATGTCACCCAAGGCTTTGTCCAACCTGGCCTTAAACACCGCCAGGGATGGAGCATTCACAACTTCCTTGGACAACCGATTCCAGTGCCTCACCACACTCACAGTAAAGAACTTCCTCCTTATATCCAATCTGAACTTCCCCTGTTTAAGTTTGAACCCGCTACCCCATGTCCTATCACGATTGTCCCTCATGAAGAGTCCCTCCACAGCATCCTTATAAGCCCCCTTCAGATACTGGAAGACTGCTATGAGGTCATCAGCTATTAAGAATCTGTAATGAAATATAGCCTTGAAGTAGCAAGTAAATATTCAGTTACTGATTTCTTAGGTAATTATCACAGTCCTCAACACTTCCAATAGCTAGCAAGGGGTCTTTTTCTCCCCTTCCTTCCTCGTCCTCTTTCTTTCTCTGATTTTTGACAGACTTTACTTGTCTGCTCCACTAATATTAAACATCATTGAATGGAGACTTATGGAAAACCTTTGCAAAGGAGAGCTTTCATTCTGACTTGTTAAACTAAGGCTGCGTTAAAACCTAGATGATTTTAAAGTTATTTCCTGTTGTAACTTTGGATGTTTTTCTCTGCCTTATGAAAGATCTTTTCTTTTGTGGAACCTCACAAAGGTCTGACAGCTTGAGTTACGCAGTTGAATTTTTGGCTGAACTGAGGAGCACCTTTAAGGTGATATGCCGGTGTCTAAACTAAAAGGCTAATAAAGGAAATAGCCATAACAGAAGCAATATCTAATGTTTCCCACTCTGTTTGTCCTAGTGAATTGTAAAAGAAAAAGAGTATGTAATAAAATAAGAGACAAAAAGTGGTAGCTATAAGTTCAGAGTTTGAGAAGGCATTTAAAAGAAACTCAGAGTGTAATGAATACACCTTGACACTTACCAAGGAGATGAAAAACATGGAAATTGTGTATTTTTGTATTACAAAATTGGTAATGGCAATTGTACTGCTTTGAAGAGGTTCTTGGAGAACTGAATTCCCAGCCAGATTGAGGAGATACAGTTTTGGGAGACAACAGCATATGCATAGGGCGTCCACTGATTTCAGAAGCCTTTAGCATTGCTAAAAAATTTGCCTTGTCATTTCAGCTTTCCCACAAACCCTTAATTTCATTGGCAAACTCATGCAAATGGATGACTTTGCCAGGAAAAAAAGATGGCATGCACAGACTCATTGAGTAGAATTACCTGGTGGTTTCTGGGGATACTACTGACACAATTCTTCCGTTTCCCTGCTGTCTGCTGGGCTCCAAACAGGACCTGATTTGTGCTGCCAATTTCCATTCAGCAAATCTTTAAAGGGCTGCAGAAACGCAAGCCATTGTGTTAGTATGTACTGGATGTTTGTTTTCATCAGAGATTCTGTACTGAATTTTGGGGAGATTTTATTCAGAGCTAGAAAGAATGGTGTGAGCTTTAAGAAAAATCTGGAATTTGTGCTGCAGAAGTTGGTGTCTTCTGCTTCCCATCTCCTGGTGGAAAGCAGGAGGATGAGCTCCCCCATGCCCCCTGCTTTCCTGCAGTTTGAAAATACAAACTTACAAACAAGGAAAATATCTTCACTCAGTTTAATGTTTTAATATTTTATGTTTTCAGGTAACATATATGCATGGTATTCCTACAATATAATAGGTTAACTGAGGCTCCTTAGTGAAGCTGGAGAGGTAATATTCCAGTGTCAAGTGTTGGATTTCAAGTTAAGAAGTGCTAGATATTTTATAGGAGGTATTCTTGAGGATGGAGGTGGAGTGGGGGATATTAGGGACATAAAAATTTAGGAAGAAATAAACATCTGTTACTAAAAACCAGGTCAGAACAAAAATACAGCAGTGAATATACTTAAGTGTTAATTTTCCTAGGAAAAAAATTGCTTCATTCTTTCGTTTATACAATATTCTTTGAAACTTTCTTCACAGTGAAGAATTGCATTGATCTCAAAATAGTTATTCATTTGTGTAGGTCTATGCATGTGTTTGAGTTGTTACAGCCAGGGGATCTTACCTAGTTTAGGTTGCACTGAAATTTATAGAGAATTTTGAAAGAATCATAGTGACTATTGATTTTTAGCCATTACATTTACAGACAACTGTAACTAGAAGAATTAGGATGCTTGCAAATAGGCAGAAAGACATGTTTGCTCAAACAAGTAAAAGGCGGATAAAAGGGATGGTGATGACCTGTAACTTACTAAGATAAAGCATAAAGTAGTTCCAGGAGATCTAATTAGTAGGTGAGCTCTCAGTTTTATCTCGTGATCTGCCAAATTCTCGCTATTATTCCATTAAATATGATCAGTAGGGGAAGAAATACGACAGAGCTCACTGTTTTGGGCATTTCAGTCAGGAGTTATTCAGATCACGCTTGAAATCAGATCCCATTGTAATAGTATAAATGTAGTAAGCCATGCCTTACATTATATACTCTGTATATTCATCTTCAAAACATTAATCTTTCACATGCTTCCAAAGATACAGGATAACAAAGTGATATTTAACCATAGGTTTCAGGTATCATTTGCCAGATGGGGCAAATTGCTGCTTTTCACTTCACTTCCTCCCTTTTTCACAGACCAGACAAATGTTTTTGCTTAGTTTCTGAAAAATGGCATATTTAATTCTATAGGGCAGGAAAATTGGGAGAAGTTCTGTTCGCCATGATAATTATATCAGTAATGGAATATAGATATACTGCCATATGTGTATTGATTTTACTAGCACGTGATTAATCATTTCTAATAATTAGGGTGAAAAAGTTCACTGCACTGTTTTCTTGCATATTTTTTTGGCTGATATTACTGGTAATATATGTCTTAGAAGAGAAAATCTTAAAGGAGAAAAATCTGTTTTCTAAGAGTCCTGCAGTTGTGTTTCATGAATGAAATTTCTTATATAAGAGAGCAACCATTTTGTAAACACCCAAAGAAATAGAATATATTCCAGCAATATATCTGGTTCATTGCAATCAGCTTCTCCATGGTGATTAAAGAAAAGAAACCAAGGAAGGTATAAAAGTTTATTTTGACTCTGTCCAATAGTCCTTCCTCCAGTATTGGAAAGCTGACCTGATAATTTGTACAAATACGAAGGCTTATTCTTTTGGAGGTTCTTGTGTCTTGGTCCTGCTGTGAGCAAGCGATGAGGTAAAAGTCTCAAGTAGAACATGTGATTCAGTTTAATGTTGTATCCAAATTGCATTGCTATCCTCTTGTCAGTAAAAAGGAAATCCACTTTATATAAAGCCAAGAATTTATTGCTAGTATAATAGAAACCTTCACAGTCTAATTGGAGAATCATTATTTGTCCACATCCACTTACTACAGGAAAAATAAAACAAATCAATGCTCCATACAGAAGTATATCCCAGTAATAAATAATACAGGTTAAAACTTGTTATACTCACTAACTAGTTTCAATCCCTTTTCCTGGTGTTACATTCACCATTCCTTGCTCTTCTGAATAATTAAGAGCTTCAGTCAGGTGTTTGGGGTTAGGGGTGATGCAGTTGTGGCTGGGCTTAGTGGCTGGCTTTCTGTTTCTGCTGTTGCAAGCAGAATCTTGTGAAAATATCCATGTCTGGGAAGGTGATCTCTAAAGGAAAAAAGTTTCAGGAAAGGCTGGAGAGGCCTTGTTTAAAAAAATAGCTGCCAGCAAAGGGAAAACCTGAAAAAAGAGAACTTATATTAAGAAGCAAACCACTTTTCTTTGGTGTACTGTACGTTCTATATTTAATAGGTCTTTTTGTTATACTGTACATTCTATATTTAATAGGTCCTTTTTGTTATGCATGGTGAGTCTTCAGGGCCAAGTCAAAATGAATCTCCCTTTCCTGTGAAAATTAGGATTGTCAGGTGAGGATCTTCCCCATGTGCATGTGGTACAGGTGGGTTATGGAGCTTCCTGTGGTACTGGCAGGTTATTTGTAGCAGTCCACCTGGCCCATGCACAGTCTTGTTTGGTTATCTTTGTCCTGTTACCCCCCATGCATCTGTGTCCTATCTGTCCAATACCCCCTCAGACTTCAAAGATGACCTTGTGTGAAAGTTGTGGGTTTTTGTAAACTAAGAGCTGTTATCTGGGGTCGCAGTGTGCCGAAGGGCTTGTGTAGTGTGTGGGGAGGAAGGGGAAGGCTTGCATGGTGGTTTGCAAAAATAAGCTAGTCCCTTTGATTTGATGTGCCTTTATCATCATTCCCCAGACTTCTCCCTGCACGCACCTTGTACCTTACCTGTTATATGAGCCCAGAGGGTGGTGGGGCCTGGAAGGTTCTGGGGGCGGGCCTCCCTGTGGGGAAGGGGTGCTCTGGAGAGACACCTCAGGGCAGGGTGTCCTTGGTGAGGGGCTGGGAGTGGTTCTGGGCCTCTCTGTCCTCGGGGGTTTTATTTATTAATTTATTTTTGGTGTTTGGTTGTTTATGGTCTGGGCAGATTTGGCCAGAGCATCCAATTTACCTCGGGTACTGAACTGGCCAGTACCGAAACAGAGGGCAGGGTGCTGTTACAACACGCTCTGTGGAAAGGCACTGTGGCATGGCCAAAACAAGAGGTGAGAGGACGGGTGAGTGGGCTGTGCTGAGGCAGCGAGGAGAGCAGCATTTTTGGCAGGAAGCACTAGAGCAGAAGGAGGAAGGGTCATGGCAGAGGAAAGGTTGGTCTGTGCAGGAAGGAGGCTGTGGGAGTGATGGTGTATGGAGGGTGAACAAGCCTGAGGCAGCAGGCCCTCCCTGAGCTCGCAGTGGTCTCAGACCTGACTCTCTTGTTAGCAAAACTGATTTTGATGAAAATTAAAATTCTCCCTTTTTTTCACCAAACAAGGTGGATGTCCTGTGGAAAACATGTGGGATGGGTAGTTTACATATGACCATACATCATGCAACAGAAAGGATTTTTTCTGAAGTCATTGCCCATATTAAACACGTTTTTTCTAGAATACATTAACATGTACTAGAAGCTGTCTGTAGGATTGTAATGTAGTAACATGAAACATCAAGATGCATTGCAGACTGTGCCCAGAACAAACAAACAAATAATCATAAAATCATAGACTCATTTGGGTTGGAAGTGACCTTGAAGATCATTCAGTTCCAACCCCCCTGCCATGGATAGGGACACCTTCCACTACACCAGGTTGCTTAAAGCTCCATCCAGCCTGGCCTTGAATGCTTTTTTGGTTCTAACTGCAAGTTGTCTTCTTTCAGATTGAATATATTTTTACATGTATGAAATGTATAATAGCATTATAAAACAGCCCTAATCTATGTATAAATTAGTTGACGCAGAAAAACTGTGTAACAGCATCATGATACATATAACTAATATATGCTTTAATTACAAGTAGCTGCCAACTATTCCACTATAAAATTAGATGATGTAGCAATTCTTTTTTTTTTTTTTTTTGGGGGGGGGAATCTGTACCAAAAATCACTGATTTATCTTTGCACTTAATTTTAGCAAATATAAACCAACAATAAGGACTGTAATACAGATAAGGAACTACATATGCCTTATTGCTTTTTAATTATGTAGCAATTTCAATTGGCAACGCTCAGTGTGTGTCTTCTCATTTATAGTTCACCAAGCTCATCCTAGTAGGAATGGAGATTCCCAACAAGAAAGCAAGCCAAAATAAAGCTCAGAATTAGTGATAGTTCTGACATCAATTCTTTTTGAAATTACCTGATTGAGATGAACTAAATGTGCACTCTAGTAACAAAGGGATTGTATGTCATGTAGCTAATATGCTGAACAGGTGCTCCAATTTTTTGTCAACTTCCATAGCTTTCTGTGTATTTGAATTTCTGAAACATAATTCAAACTAGGAGTGTGCACAGATCTAGGCAGTAGATCTCATGACTGAACTGCAGTGCTGCTGTCCTGGTATGCTTCCCACACTGCTAGCTAGCAAAAAACAATTGTTTAAACAAGATCCCCTGGTAAGCAATTCTCTCTGCTTGTTCATCTTTACAATGTAGCAGCATGTACAGCACCCTATAGCTTTAGATCTGCTTCAATAATTAATTACTTACTGCATGTATATTTTGAATATTTTTCTTCATGTTAGGTGTTGGTGCACTGAAAATATCCCTCAAAAGCATGTGAAAGCTACTAGACTAATTTAAAGTTCAAAATCTGAAACTGGATAAGCAATTGTGGGTTATTAAAATAAATATGGGAAGCAGTAACTGTGTCTCAGTAACTAAATTCTTTAAAACTTCATAACTAGAATCTAATATTGTTGTCTTGCATTGCTAAGGTTGTCTTCTGTCAATGAAAAGACCGACTGTCATACATACAAAACTGACATGTTGGGTAGCATAAGTTTGCAGCAGATAACACAGAAATCAGCTCAGTGGAGTGGAAACAAAATCATCTAGTCAACTTCCTTGAAAACAATTATCAGAGTTTTTCTTTACTTTTCTAAAACTTTTTAATTCCAGTAACTGAGGAATTTACATTGAACAGTTGTGTGCAATTATGCTGTGGCGCTATCCAATTAACCACCCAAGGTAGCACAGTTTAAAAAGATAGCTAAATGATACCTCTCAGCAGTAGTACACATCTGTAAACCAGGGGGCTGTAGCAATGTTTTTTTTTGAGTGATGAATCCATTTTATGATGCTTGCATGCTGTGTTAAGGAGTACAGTTTTTGTGTTCACATGTTCATTCTAATGATGAATATATTTGTGCCTAATTACTCTCCCCCTTCCCCTTTTTGTGTGGGTGTGTTGTGTCCCATCCTTTCCCTGCACTGGTATGTCTTTGTTCCCTTTTCTTCTGCCTAGTGCATATACATGTAAGATGTGGAGGATGTGATTTCAGTTTCTTTCTGCTGCCTATCTGAAACGGAGTGCATTGCTTCTGAAACACCTTTCCAGTAAAGCAGCAAATGTTTTGTGCTGTTTGCCATATACCAACCTTGACCTGGGCTTCCTCTTGATTGGCTACTGCTTGCAGTGGTTCTGCTTGGTCATCTGCATTCCCCCGATCTGTAATACCTTGTCCATAAGGAAAATGCTATAGGTGCAAGCCATCCAGATCTCAGATAAAGTGTGTGTAGAGCTCAGTCTCCACAACTGCCCCTTCAGGAATGTGACGTGTCCAGTTTTGACCATTCAGCCTCATCTCTGGCAGCCCCAGAAACTTCTAGTGCAAATCTTTTGAGTCAGGCAAGGAGACCACTGTCCTTTTTTGTCGTCTTGCAAGTGTGTTGTACCTAAGCTTCCTTATGACTGTGATGAAGCTCTCATGGTGACTGGAGTTACTAGCTGGTCTTGTCAGGCAAGTGACATTCTTCTTGCCAAAGCAGTCATCTATGGCTGTGGGCTGCTGTTGGCAAATACTGCAAGTTTGGTTTTCTGTGGAACTGAGCAGCATCAGCTGGCTTTTGTCATTATTCCTGGAACCATTTGCAGGCTTCAGGGATGGTAGTGGCTGCATTCCAGTGCTGGCAGTTGAGCAAGTCCCTGCTATTACACTTTTTCGGTCATTTATCCTCACAAATGTGCTTTTCCAGTACAGACGTTTCAGCAGCAAAAACATGAAGCAGTATTCCCTCCCAACACTGCACTTTCTCATGAGCAGCCCTTTCATACCTGTTGCAGAAGGAGATCTTGCTGCAGAAACGTAAAGGATATGCCATCCTTTCAGCTGATGCACTTCTACATGGTCAAAGGGAACAACAGGTTACTGAGGCCTGTTTTTAATTTTTTCAAGCTTGTGGCTGGCACTGGAGCTTATACCCTATCTTTCCAAGTCTTTGCAGTGGCACAGTGTTCCTTAGTCCTTAAACCCTGGATCCTTTCCCTTGACCTGGAAGAACATGGAACTGATTTTCTAATAAAACCAGGGGCCTTTATTCAGCTTCTGTGAAGCACACAAGAATACATGCGTGTTTCCCTCTGAAGCTGAGTCCTACTGTGTATCTCACACTATCTTATTCTGTCCCTTGGATTTTCCACATACCATGCTGGAGCTGGTTCAGATAGTAGGCACATGTTTAGTTTTGTGTTATTTTGTGTCCAGTAGACTCGCTCTCAATTTTCAAGGA
Source organism: Ara ararauna (assembly GCA_028858755.1). Taxonomy (NCBI): domain Eukaryota; kingdom Metazoa; phylum Chordata; class Aves; order Psittaciformes; family Psittacidae; genus Ara; species Ara ararauna. The sequence continues at coordinate 42,281,662 of CM054381.1, forward strand.
GCAGAATGCCTGCATCTTTGCAGCATATTTTTCTGTGATAGTGGCAAGTGCATTAAGGAAGGCTACAACTGCCTAAGAGATGTGGATGTGAAGAGAGCAGGTGATCTTGAGAAACTGGCTTACCACTCATGTTCACTTCAATTTTGCCTGGCAAACTGTTGCAACTTGTTTGCCTAGCAAGGCTTCAAATTACTGGGCAAACTGACTTCTTTTGTGGTCTTTATTCCATGTTTATTGTGTACAGATGGCTTTCCACACTATCTTCCAGGTTTTCTTTAAATTGGAGGACATACTTCATGACTTAGTGTTGTTAAGAGTAATGTACCTTAAAAAGTTAGTATAGTTTACATAAAAAAAAAAAAAAAGGATTGCTATAAGTACATTGGAGAAAATAATTTTGATCAAGTGATTTCCCTTCCCATATCTCTCTTATTTACAGACATGATCTTAGAAGTGATCTATTTTTGCTTTATAATTTTGCAGCCAGTGTCTATAAAAATACTTTGGAGCAAGCATTATGGTTGGGTATCGGTTTGTTACACCTGAAATATTGACATTTTAGGGGTCAGTGCCAAAAAAGCTGATTTTTAGGTGGTTTGGGTCCTCTTCCAGTTATGGTTTGTTTTGCCAGCAAAAGGTCTTTCTTATTTATTTATTTATTTTAGTGAGCCATTGTAAAACATTGCGTGTGATACAATCCAGCAAATCTCATTAGCCCCAAATCTGCAGAATCCTCTTCTCATCTTTTTGTCACCCTTTTGAAAGAACTCTAAACTCTTTCTCTTATTCTCTGTGATCTTCAAGTAATAAGGCATATTCAACACACACAGCACCACCAAAAGCAACCAGAAAACCCTAAAACAAGCCCAAAAGCCTAAACCTAAACTTGAAAGCCTAAACTAAATGTGGGACAGAATCAGAATATGACTGTGTCTAATGTGAGTACTCTTTCGCATTAACATGAACTTCAACTTAAGGTAGTAAATAAATATGACCCCTCATGATATGCAGCTGAGGATTAGGCTGTGTGGTGAGAGTGGTGTAAAGTAAAGCAGAGGGCTTGGAGTCTTTTTGTGCATGTGTTCACCAGTTCCTCGTTTTGACCTAGGTTTGAATGGAATAGCCACCATCTTCCAGCATTTGGTGCCAAGATATTCTACTTCTGTGTAGGTGGAGATTAAATCTTTTTTTGAAGTAGTTTTCCCATGTGCTCCTGAAGCTGTTTAGTTCATCATATTTGTGTTGTCTTTTGCATCAGATTTCTTGGGTTCCTGTGTTTTTGTCATTTGTTTGGGTTTTTTTAAACTGAGTTATTTATGCAGAAAGCAATATAATTAGAATATATAAAATGAGAATGAAAGAAATCAGTAGGAAACTATTTAGTCAGCTGTAGATTATAACCACCACCCTTTCGAGTATTAGTCAAGAAGAGCGAGTATTCCTTTTCGCATGATTTTATTGGCTAGTTAGGAGCTTTGACTAATGCAAGAGCTGCGTAACAGTCAAATTTAAATATCAATTTTCAAAAGTATTCTGTTCACATACCTACACTTTAATGAATTTCTGAAAGTAATATTTGATCTCACAGGTTGGCATGCAATAAAAATAGTTTTATTATAAGCTAAGGTATGTTATAATGAAAAATACCTTAATTTTTTTTTTTTGGCTTTATTTTGACATTTAACAGATGTAGTCTTAAAAACAATAATTGATGTGATACATGTCATAGAAAGCAAGCAATAGGGAAAGAAAGTACTGAATAAAATGACATGGTTAATTTATTAAAACTCAGGAAACTACCAATTGCATTTCTCAAGAGTGTCATAGCACATCTTTAATTAGCTTGGAAATAGCCATAGCACTGAGTCAGGCAGTCACGCTTTCTAGAAGTTGTAACTTCTGTTATGATAATGACCATGTTTCCTTGCAAAAGCAAAATAAGCTGTGATTTTTAAACTCACTTCACTGTGTATACAAAGCATTTCTTTACAAACACATTTAAGTAGGCTGAGATGAAAACCTGTACTAAATGCTTTTGAAAGGGGGTCGATGTGATGTCAGCCATACAAAATCATTGTTCACTCTTTCTTTCCATTTCAGGTATTCTTGGATACCTGATCAGTCTCTTAAAAGAATTCAAAGTGTGAATCATTATGCTGTTATTTCACATTAATGATCTCATTAACAAAGTACTTTCTTTAGCAAAATACTGCTTATCAAACCATGTCTGTAAATACAGATTGCAATCCCTTGTGGTTTTGCCAACAACATTTTGATTGTTTTTTAACACAGTAAACTTAAGTGCTGCTTTTGACTTCAAAACCTGAATTATTTTATATGGGAAGGGGAAGATGTACTAGTTTCTAGCTATGTGCTCAGGATGACAACCCTCTTAAAAAACTATTCCAGGGACTGAACAGCCCATCTTTATTACAAAGTATTTCTTGTATCACAATGCATCACATTCAGTTACATGCTGATCAGCGCTTAATTCTGCTTTTGCCCATCAATCAAGTGTCATACTGTCACCTGCTTGTAGTTCAAACTTTGGGATGCTGGTGTTAGTTTTAAATTCAGTAAGTCCTTCTCTTAGAACCACTTTCTACCGTGAATACTGTATTTTGTCCCTCTTCATTGCATTCAGTCAGCAGCTTCCTTCATTAATAAAATGAATTCAGAGGTACTTCATATTGGATCTTGTGAAAGGCCTTAACAATCACAGTCTGGAAGGATGGTGCACAATTCCAGCAGTCAACCAAATGCTGGTTTTTTTTAGGTTCACTAGATACCATATACAAAACCTGATAAGTTTTGAGCATCAGTGAGACTAGACTAAAACCAGAGTGCCAATTTTTTTTTCCATTTTGCTGATTTTTCTTCTGACATGTCACCATAAAATTGTTAGAGAAATCCAGAGGTTCACTTCAGCAGAAGCTTATCACTTGCTGGTTGTAACAGAAGATTGGCACAGGCAGCAGGGAGGCAGGGACAAACAAGGGAATCTCTCATTCGTGTAAGCATTCTTGAGGCACTGTATTTTATATACTAAATCTATATAGATATACGTACCTATATATATCTATACAGTGCTGATGTAGCAACAGAAAAGCTTTTTTGCTTGGAATGCTTTTGTTAGATATTTGCCTAAATATGTTCTACTCAAACTTTCATTGGTTAGCTCTTTGTATCTGAAATACACTTCAGCAGTCCAGGTGGTCTGTCTTACAGAAAAGCATATATTGATTTTTAACCAAAAAGGCTACTGTAACCTTTTGGGGGCAATAGATTCAACATGTCAGCAGACTTGGAATGCAACTTGTTTCTTAGGCTTAGCTTTTTTATTTTGAAAAGCTGAAAAACATCAGTGGGGTCAATCGTATCCTGGGCTGCATCAAAAGGAGCGTGACCAGCAGGTCGAGGGAGGTGATCCTGCCCCTCTACTCTACTCTCATGAGACCTCACTTGGAGTATTGTGTGCAGTTCTGGTGTCTTCAACATAGAAAGGACATGGAGCTGTTGGAACAAGTCCAGAGGAGGGCCATGAGGATGATCAGGGGACTGGAGCACCTCCCCTATGAAGATAGGCTGAGAAAGCTGGGGCTGTTGAGCCTGGAGAAGAGAAGGCTGCGTGGAGAGCTCATAGCATCCTTCCAGTATCTGAAGGAGGCCTATAGGGATGCTGGGGAGGGACTCTTCATGAGGGACTGTAGTGATAGGACAAGGGGTAATGGGTTCAAACTTAAACAGGGGAAGTTTAGATTGGATATGAGGAAGAAGTTCTTTACTGTAAGGGTGGTGAGGCACTGGAATGGGTTACCCAGGGAAGTTGTGAATGCTCCATCGCTGGCGGTGTTCAAGGCTGGATTGGACAGAGCCTTGTGTGGCATGGTTTAGTGGGAGTTGTCCCAGCCCCTGGCAGGGGGGTTGGAACTATATGATCTTAAGGTCCTTTCCAACCCTAACTATTCTATGATTCTATAATGTGTCTTCCTTATTAAGGTGTGTGTAATAAACAGAAGTTGGGAGGATGGACAGTATAGACATTAATAACTAATCTTTCATTTTAGGATTGTTTTGCACTGTTGCCTCTTCTTTAATTGCTTGAATTTAGTTAGGTTTTTTTAATAGTAAAAATACTAAGTATAAACTCTTCTTCTAAGTACTGTATCTTATTTAATAGATTAGTTAAAATGCTGTTGTATCTGGAAGCATTTTACTGAGCTTCCAGATGAGATTTATGATTGTTTTGCTCTATCTAAGCCAGGTGCTCATAGCTTCTACTGACCTTTTGTCAGTTAAAGAGTAATTTCTAAATTATTTAAACTGTGGCAATTTAAAATGACATATTAAAACGTGTTGATTTTTGATCACAGACTTTAAAAATGCACTTCTTAAATACACAAAAAGTGTAAATATGTTCTACAGGCATTGAAAACATGTTTGTAGGTATGCATCATATCTACTTAGAGCAATCTGTTGATACTATTCATGTATTAAAATTATAGTTTCAAATCATTAGATATTTATCTGGAAGGCACTGGGGGGTGGGGAGGAGAGCCCTCCTGTAAGCCTGAGGTTTTTATAGCATTTGCAGTCCATTAGTTAGAAGATGCATTACTAATTTTTTTCAGTAGTGGAAGATTTATATCCTGCAGGTAATTGCTTGTATTTATGGTTTTAAAGGCATATATTCACTTGAAATAATATTGGTTTATATATACGAGAATAAATAAACGTGAAGCTATACAGAAACTCCAGTGTGTGTACTATGAGGTACAACTAACATGCACATGTTAGTTGGAGCGGAGAGTCCAGCAGAAGGCTCTTAGTTGTGTGATGGTATACTCTCAACCCCCCCAAAATCTATACAATTTGTATCTTGAACAGTAAGCCTTTAGGCCTAAAACATCTGAGAGATGTGGGTTTGTTTTCTTTTTTCTTTCTGCTAGAAGAGTTATAGGGAGCTGCAAAACACAGGTCCTGTGTCTGTATTGTGGCTGCAAGCATTATTATAAATCTGCTAATTAGTAAGAAGACAAGAGTTAAAAGTAGTCTTAAACCATGCAGGATTCAATTTCAAAATAGGAAGGAAATAAAATGCAGTGGTAGTAGTTACTAAATCAAAGAGAGAACAAAGAAAGAACTTCTAAATAACTTCTGCATTTGTAAGGACAGATATAGTCCATCATCCCTTTTTTTTGGAAGGTATAAGCATAGCTGTATACTGCATTTAGAGTTTTAAAATACATTAAAAATATGAAATCTGAGGAGGAAAAAAAAACTACGCATATTTTGAAGAGTGATTAAGGCTGGAGTAATTGCTGTTTGTGCTTTTGGAAATTATTCTTGAAAGACAAAGTACAAAAATTATAAACAGTTACTTTGGAGTTAATAATGACAGTTCGGGAAGGCATGTATTTGCTCTGGTTTGCTTTAATTTCTTTCCAGAGATAGTTGTAGCTTTTTGTTGTTGTTGTTGTTGCTTCCACCTTATTGTTTCTCCTTCATAGTAAAGTTTTGGAAAAGTTCTAATGTAGTATATTTTATATTTTGAGAGCCATGTGATTTGTGGTTCTTGTGAGACTCGATCCAGAGCTGATTTCTTTAGGCTTCAAGGGACCGGCCCTAGTAGATCTGCCTCTGGGCTCTCATGCATTTTATCTAGGTTTAACACTTCAGATTTTCCAAGAAGGTAGCCAAACCTGCATTATTTATGTCAGAAGAAAGTTAAGGGTGTTTTTGGTTGGCACAATGAAAGTACTTACTTGAGCTGGCACTTCGTGATCTAAAAGCCATGCATTAGTCTGGGCAATGCCAGTGTTACACAGTAGATATCCAGCACTGCATGTTTCTTCATAGTGATCTGAGCAGCTTCTTAATCATCAATTGAATTAAAATTCCTTTGAATTTACAATGAAGCTCTATTATAATAGTATAAATAGTTGTGGGGCACCTTCCCACTGGGGCTTACACAGAGGAATGCATGTACAAAGAAAAGCAGGAAAATAGAAACAGTGGAAATTAACATCTTCTACAGTGTGGTGATAACTTCCCTTGTGCCTTCACCTCTGGAGTCATCTGGAAAACAGTATTTGGTCAGTATGCCTTTGGTCATCATCTGGCCTCCTTTTCTCTAAACTAGACAAGTCTGAAGTTTTAACAGTTCCTCAGAAAGCATTCCTTCCATCCCTTTCACTGGCTTTGTTAATCTCCTCTGGATGTGTTCAAGGCCTCCACACCCTTCTTAAATTGTGGGCCCCAGAACTGTACATGGTATTCAAGGTGGGGCCACATCAAGACTGAATATAGTGGGATAAATGACCCTTTTGACTGGCTGGTTATGCTGTGTGTGATGCACTACAGGATGTGGTTTGCACCTCAGCATGATTCATGCACACACAAGGGAGGCAAGGAGATAGAGGGTAATAGAAAGTGGATAAAACCTTTTACTGAAATGATTATCGACTGTTTTCTTGCTGAGAAACTTCTGGGCCTCTCAGCTGTGTGCTATAAAAATCTAATGCTGGTTTCCTGTCAAGACCATATTCTTAACACTGGCAGCATTCTTCTTCCAACAAATACTCCTTGCATTGTATTTCCAGAGATTCACTTCTGCCCTAGCTGTCTGTGCTGCACTGAGGGACTTTGTTATTCTTGATGAGGTGAAAGAAGACTAACTGGCACAAGCACTGGCTTTACTGAAGCCTTAGGATTGCCTTTGGATGCTGGGCTCCTTTGATGGCAGCCATTAACACCTTCCAATATAGTATCATTAGGCTACTAATAATGGTTGTAAACCCTTGTTGAACTTTACAGAGCCTGTTTTACTTAAAATGTAATGGGAAATCAGGTGTGAACTGTAAATTAGAGTTTCTGCTGCCACTATTGTTGTTTGCTGCAGCATTCCTTAGATGTATTAGGGATTGCTTAGTATGAGGCATGCATTCCAACGCAATTTCTTATACATATTTACATTATATGTATAATGAATTGATGAATGGCCCAGTAGCACATACTAGAGAGTTAGGCTGGAGTCTGGTCAAGAGTGTTTATTGCCAGTTAAGCTTGAATTTAGCACAGGAATAAGGAAATGTAGTCAGCAGAGTGATTAATTCTATCTGATAATAATCCTCTTTCAGTTTCTCCATACATCCTCTTTGAAATGACTGATCTACAGTATCCACAGTATTTTACAGTGGTCATTAGCATTATGTGTGGAAATGGAAAGGGGTACATGTATGTGAATGTGGTGTGAAAAACTTGCAAAGTGATGTGATTATATAACTAAGAATTACTTAATCATGCTGGTGAAAGTTAATTGCATCATTCTCCATGGAATAAATAACTGTATTCCCAAAAGACATTCATTAAGTTTAAAGTAGTAAGAAAATGACAGCAGTAGCATAATAATATGTAATTTTGATAATTTTTTTATTATTTTTTTTTATTTATTTATAGCCTGGTTAACTACCCATAGAATTGATTTTTTGACTAACAGACAACTGATTAAAACAGAGGGAGGTATCTCTAATGATAACTGGGTAGTTTCAGATCTTGGCCTTTGTAAGTCAAAACTACAGTTTCACTGAATTCAGTTGTTTGCTACTTAAGTGGGGTTAAGGGGGATAATTCCTGTGAATATGATAGAGTTTAGGATGAATGTATTTGTTCAACTGAGTTTCAAAGGTTGAAATATTATTTTAGTATTCCAGGAAGGAGAAAGAAGTTAAGAAATTATTATAATTTTATAAGATGGGTCTTGGGTAGATTTGTATTAAAGTAGCAACTTTAGCAACTTTGAATAAATGCAGTAACAATACTAGATGTTTAGGGCTCTCATTTTCAAAATGTTACTCAACAAAGTTCTTAAGTTATTTCAAAATGACAGCTTCTTGAAGATAAGAATGCCGTACTAACTCTACCTAGCTAAATAGGTTTGGATGGGAGGTGTGCTAAAATAAGATTAATGATATACTTGCATTTCTTTTTGTCCGTTTTTTCTGAACTTTCAGGTAGATTCAGAAAAATCTCCAGAAAGAAACGAATGGGAAAAAATAATTGTGCTAAAATGTACAAGTTGAACAATCAGAAAAAAGTTAGAAAGTGGATTAATTGGGCTGTTACTTCCTCAGGAAGAAAATACAAGGCAAAGAAAAGAAGAAAATAATTTGGGTTTGGTCCAAGTGTAGAAAGCATACAAAGCAAAACTGCAGGATAGGAAACACATTTTGTACTTCAATAGAAATATGATACAGTTTGGGGTAAATGAAGCGTGGCTACAAAAAAAGCAGAGTAGGGTCTTGAAACACCAAGACAAGGTATTACAGAAGTAAGTTTTCAGAGGACAGGTGGCAAAATGTCTGCCCTAGGTCTCCTATTGCTGCTGAGCCAAAAAGTGACTCTCCAGATACTTTGTGGCTTTTGTGATGTCTCTTCAGCAGCACAGGATGGCAGTATGTTAAGCTGAACTGCAACTTTAATTACATTATAGAAGTGGCAGGAGGTCAATAATATTTGTAATATGAGCATTTGTGACAAATCAATTGTATAATGAAAGTGATTATAACACCATTAGAAGTCTGATAACCCAATAACTTTGTGGTAATTACTTCTCAGTTACAGGGAATAATTTACCACAGGAGATGCTGGAATATTAGATACAAATGCTAATAGTTGTAGTCATATATGAGGCATATGTGCCATTTAATAGCAAGTTTGAATCTCATTCATTTGAACATTGTAGATTTTTGACAAGCAAGAGGTGGGTTTGGAAATGTAGTTAGTTGCACACAGTCTTTGGGTCCCTAAACTTGAGAAATATCACTTTAAACTTTGAATAGGAAGATGATAGGGGTTGTTTTGATATTTGCTTTTGCTTGCATCCTCACTAGGCCCAAGGCAAGGGGAGGGCTGTAAACAAGTGGTGGATGGCAGAAGTTGAGAATGAGAGTCCACTTTTTGATAGCAATTAGCAAAGGCAATGGTTTATATCCCACACGAAATTGTACCACACTTCTGAAAATTGATTTATACTCCTGATTAAGTTCTAAGACACTGCTCCTGCCCCCATGCCTATTTATTTAACCTGTATAGAGGATTAAACTAATTGCTGGGAACTGTGCTTGTGAAGCAAATCGTAGGTTGTGTTCTAAGACTAGTATGATAATAAGATTTATTATATATGAAACTATCCTGTTTGAAGAAAGGACAGTCATTCCCTCTCAGAAAAGTTCTCATGCCAGACTACTGACTAACAAACAAAAGTTAATTTTTAATTCTATATATTCAGTACTTCCTCTGCTAAAAAGTGTTTTCTATTCTGTATATTATATGACATGAATGAAACAAAAAAAAAAATAGATATGATGCTGAAAATAAAGTATGTGAAGAACAACTTGCTTGTGTTATTCCTGAACCTCATGAAGGAAATTGGTGTGCATTCACATGGCTTCTTATTCAGTTGCACATAGGTTGTCTTTTTGCTTGGTAGTTGTTAGCCAGTTTTGTAGATGGTTGTTTTGGAGATGCTTAAAATGCTGACTCTTCAAGCTGGATATTTTAAAGAAAAGTATCATAGTAAGGGAGAAGAAATAATACTGGAATTACAGTAGTAGCTTGGGAATTAAGTAACAGAATTTTGACTTATGGGGGATTTTAGTTATCTTCAACTGATTTTATGTTGTATATTTTTGTAAATAAAATTTCCATCCCTCTGGAACATACCTGTTGAAGAGAACGAATTGCTGGTTGTCACTGATTCTAGCACATTGATTGGAGTGTCATAGCACAGGGCTGTTACATTTCATTCCTCGCTAAGGTGAGGAACTCTGGTCCATAAAAAAAATAAAATAAAAATAATAAAATCTCCATGGCAATGTGTTAATCCTGTAGTGTAAACAGCATGCTTTCTCCTTTCATATTTGTTACTCTGAGGAAAGAACATCCTTTTCTATATACACATGTGTGCATTTAGATGAGTATAACAGTAACTGTTTGAAATTAAATGCGTTAAGGAACTGAAGTTGATTTTTTGTAAGAAGACATAATACAGCAAACACACAAGATGTAAACTTGTCAGAGTTCCCACTGCTGTCCTGTGATGCCCTAATTCAGAAAGAATCCTTCTCTTTGCATTTTGTGTGCCAAAGTGTTTGCCTGCGTTTACATTTGGTGCTGTTAAAGTGCGTGTTACACTGGATTCCCCTGGTATTTGTCCTTGTGCATCCATGACACACCGTTTCTTGCTTACTGTTTTCCTTGTCTCATCTTCATATTTTACTAGTCATTTCTTCCCATCAGGTGGCTAATTGCGAAAAACTAATTATTAAAAGCCTGTAGAGCCTTCAGGAACCTATTAAAAACTCTGCTCTCCTGATGAGTATTTTCTGCTTAGACTTTCAACTGAGATTTGTCAGTTAATCAGCTTTTAATCTGATTAGCACATGACATATATTGACTTTGTTTCATTTGAGATTTTCAGTCAACAACTCAGGAAGTAACAGGTCTAATTTATCCACAGAAAGTTCTGACTACATCAAGCAATTTTCTTTTTAATACAAACTTTTAATCTCATCAAGTTAGTTGAGATGCATTTTCTGTAAACATATCCTGGTTGGCATTAATTAGATTACCATCCTTTAATTCTTTGTTTATGAAGATATAACTGCATTGTAGTTTGTGTAAATTATTATAGACTGGATAAATATTAAAAAAGGTGAGGTTTCTGGAAATAAGTCCATTTCACTCTGTTTTCAAAGTGAATCAGATTTGGGGTATGTTTGGTGGTTTTTCTAGCATCTTTTGTTACTGAATCAAATGTCCTGATGCTAAATGGTACTAGTGCTGTTGCACTTGGAAGGAAGGATTTAGTTTTAACTGGGATTGGTGACATGGAGGAATGTGAGGGTTTTTGTTTTTTTTGTTTTTTTTTTTTTTTTTTTGTTTTTTTTTGTTTTTTTTTTTTTTGTTTTTTTTTTTTTTGGTGTATGCCCTTTGTAAACAATGTAAAATTAGTCTCTAGCTACCTCAGTAAATATTTTTGTTATATTTACAGGTGGTGGAAATATGTTCACAGGAGTTGAAGGCTACTGTCAGAACTTCCAGCACCTAAGCTGAGGTAAGAGGCTTTCTTTAGATCTGTTTTATCATTCTAGATGTGAAATGTGTGTTTAGACAAAAATTAATATGTGGTTTCCTTATAGTAGTACTAAACAGAGAGATGTTTATGTTTTTTTCCACTTTCTGTGTCAGGAGGTTTGAAACAGATAAAACTCCATTCCTCAATATTTATCCTTGTCAATAGCACTGAATAAATTAAAAGAACTTGCAAATAGCCTCTGGTTATCCAAAATTTGTCATGTGTCTCTTGTCATGTCGTGTGCCCCTTACCTCCTCCGTTGTAAGAAAGAAATTGTTTTATGTACATCTCTGGTATAACGATTTTTTACATCAGTCAGTGTGTTAAGGCTGTACTGAGGTTTTTATTAGTGTAGCCACTACTTGGATCAAAAAGTAATTAGAGAATCATAGAGAAAAGTGATTGACTACTTAAAGCAGTAAGCAGATTTTGAAGGTACTTAGGCAAAAAGAAGTCTGGAGTCTTGACTGGCATAAGAGAAGTTAGTGGAAAGAGACTGGCTGCTTTTTAAAACACTTTCAGGAAACATTGCATTTCAGAGGCTCTTGGATCTGTTTGATGTTAGATCATTTTCACATTAGTTTCTTGCTAAAATTTTTAACATAAAGATGTGATGTTATTGTGCATTTATGTGCATTCACTAAGGGAAAATCCTGCCAGACCAATTTGGTGGCCTTCTAGGATGGGGCTACAAAGCTGATGGACAGGGGTACAGCAGTTGATGTCATCTACCTGGACTTGTGCAAAGCATTTGACACTGTCTCACATGACATCCTTGTCTCTAAATTGGGGAGACATCAATTTGATAGGTGGACCACTCGGTGGATAAAGAACTGTCTGGATGGCCGCACGCAAAGAGTAGTGCTCAATGGCTCAATGTCCAGCTGGAGACCAGTAACAAGTGGTGTCCCTCAGGGATCGGTGTTGGGACCGGTCTTGTTCAACATCTTTGTCAGTGACATGGACAGTGGGATTGAGTGCGCCCTCAGCAAGTTTGCCAATGACACCAAGCTGTGTGGTTCAGTTGATAGGTTGGAGGGAAGGAATGCCATCCAGAGGGACCTTGACACACTTGTGAGGTGGGCTGATGCCAACCTGATGAAGTTGAACCATGACAAGGGCAAGGTTCTCCACCTGGGTGGGAGCAATCCCAGGCACAGCTACAGGTTGGGCAGAGAAGAGATTCAGAGCAGCCCTGCAGAGAAGGACTTGGGGGTGTTGGTCAATGGAAAAAATGAACATGAGCCAGCAGTGTGCACTTGCAGCCCAGAAAGCCAACCGTATCCTGGGCTGCATCAAAAGGAGCATGACCAGCAGGTCGAGGGAGGTGATCCTGCCCCTCTACTCTGCTCTCTTGAGACCTCACTTGCAGTAGTGTGTGCAGTTCTGGTGTCCTCAACATCAAAAGGACATGGAACTGTTGCAACAAGTCCAGAGGAGGGCCACGAGGATGATCAGGGGGCTTGAGTGTGGAGAGTTATTTGGCTGAGAGTGGCCACGTGAGCAATCCAGACAGTTACTTGACATTAATGAAGTAGTGAAACAAAGGCTTTGAGGCCTTGCCTGAAGGTTACTAGAGGGCAGGTATGTGCAGAAGTTTGAGGAGGCTGGCAGGGAGGGCTGCTGGGCGGGGTGTGCAGGGAGAAATCTGATAGCCACGACCTTGGAACATATGCTGTTACAGTTAACCAGTCATTAAGCTGTTGCTAACACTTAGCTAAGGGACGTTAACCAATCAGTTATTGCCGAATGTTCTAGTAGCTTGAAACTTTCTATAAAAGGCGACACTTGTGTTACAATAAATTGTCAGCACCTGATTACATTAATCTGCATGTGTTGTCCATGATCTCTGGCGCTTCAGCACCTCGCATATGAAGATAGGCAGAAAAAGTTGGGGCTGCTCAGCCTGGAGAAGAGAAGGCTGTGTGGAGACCTCATAGCAGCCTTCCAGCATCTGAAGGGGGTCTCTAGGGATGCTGAGGAGGGACTCTTCATTAGGGGCTGTAGTGATAGGACAAGAGGTAATGGGTTCAAACTTAAATAGGGGAAGTTTAGATTGGATATGAGGAAGAAGTTCTTTACTGTAAGGGTGGTGAGGCACTGGAATGGGTTTCCCAGGGAAGTTGTGAATGCTCCATTGCTGGCAGTGTTCAAGGCCAGGTTGGACAGAGCCTTGGGTGGCATGGTTTAGTGAGAGGTGTTCCCTGGCCATGGCAGGGGTGTTGGAACTAGATGATCTTAAGTTCCTTTCCAACCCTAAGTATTCTATGGTTCTATGATTAAAATGGAAGGCAAATCCTGTACATTTTAGGTACATGATTAGTACTTTGCCAGCAAAGTGATGTGAATATCTTGCTTTCAATGAGAAATTTAGTATATGTACTTAATTTTGTACTGTACTTTTATGTGTCCTTAATATTGTGTTTAAATAGTCCTTCCTGTGTGTAATGGTTGTTTCTCTTCACCTCTGTGGAGTTAATTAGCGGGAAGTGTTGCTTATAACTTTGGCCACTCAGGCTAATGTCCAGTAGCGGTAGGGGACATTGCGATCTCTCCTCCCCATCTCCAACTGGAGAGGATCTGTTTCACTTAGGATGCGTTTGTTAAACCTCACTTAAAACTAAGGAGCAGCTCACAGCAAAGGGGTGTTGCATATCTTACCATGTATTACAGCACAGTGCTGAAATTAGTGAGGGACTAGTTGGAGGTACAGTGAGTAATGTGCAGTTTCTAACTGTGGAGAGGTTTTTGCACAACCTCTGTCTCCAAGAGGTTAAAAGTCACATGTAGCACCTATTTTTTATCATCAAACTCCTGATGTTTTTTGTTTTATAATGCTAGCACTAGGCACACAAGATTCTATAAGCTTAAACTGTCATTAGCAGTTCAGTTATGTATAGTATCAGACAGCTCAAATACTTCTCTTATAGTAATATATTTTGATTTTATTGCTAGTCCATCTTTCAGCCTGTCTTTTTAATGACTACAGACTAATTTACTCTCTGCTTGCACTGCTATTTGATTTCAAAAGACAATGCAACAAGGAAAATTATTACAAAAATAGAGTATTTATGTTTTTACTTAAAAGAAAATGATAGGAAATATGAGGCTTTTAGATCAAGGGTAAGTAATTAAGGTCACATGGATTTGTTTTGTTTTGTTTTTTTCTTATTTTCAATTCCAAATCCAATATCTGTGAACAGTGATTAAGTTAACCACATGCCTTCCTCTCCTCATTCCCCTGTAGGAACACCTTCCTTTTAGTGCTTTTACCTGTATTTGCTTGGAACTGAAACAGCCATTATGAATTTACAGTTGTATTCAAAAAATATGTCAGGAACTTTTCTACAAATAGACTTTTTTAAAGTCTGTTGCATTCTACTTCTACTTCCTGTTCTAAAATTCACTTAGTTTAAACATGAGAAAACAGTGAGAGTGTTCTGCGTTTAAAATCTTTTTGGTATTGCGAACCTGAATGAGGGCACGGAAGCTTTGAAATGAGAGGCCAAACGTGCAACTTATATAGAACTACAGAATGGTTCAAACTTAAACAGGGGAAGTTTAGACTGGATATGAGGAAGAAATTCTTTACTGTAAGGGTGGTGAGGCACTGGAATGGGCTGCCCAGGGAAGTTGTGAATGCTCCATCGCTGGCAGTGTTCAAGGCTGGATTGGACATAGCCTTGGGTGGCATGGTTTAGTGGGAGGTGTCCCAGCCCCTGGCAGGGGGGTTGGAACTAGATGATCTTAAGGTCCTTTCCACCCCTAACTATTCTATGATTCTATGATTCTATGTTTCTATGATATAGACTAAAGTATCTCTAGAAGTCATTGTGTCCAGTTCTGCACTCATGTGCAAGCCAATTTGAAACATGTTGCTCAGTAAAGTCACTTTTCAGCTTGAAGATTCATGATTCATTGGTTTTATGGCCTTGTTGTTTTTGTATTTCTCTTTACTTTTTGTCATGGGATTTGTTGTAACCAAAATTGTTTGGGAGAAAGAATTATGCTTAGTCAAAGAAATCTGCTGGCTTTTTGAAACGCATGGATTTATTCATCACTCAGCTAGTCACGACACTTAACAGCAACTTAACAGAGCTGTGCCAACTCATCTGCCATATTACCAAGGTACAGCCACCCTTTTGTTTTGTCTTTGTCTTCTCTTTCATCAGCCATAGAGTCCTAAGGTTGATGAGCAATTCTGAAATTGGTGCACTGCAATCTGACATCAGTGTCCAAAGTTCTCGCTGAGAGACATCCCTGATGCCTTTTCTCCTCCTGCCCACCTCCCTCCCTTGCCCCCCCCAGTTAAGCTCACTTTGAGGTGTTTCATACAATTGCTCTAGCAGTTCACTTATTTGTTCCTCACTGGTCTGCAGCCTTATGCTGCACTGAAATTTTGTATAATAAAGTATACTATTAACAAATACTTGGTATGGTATATTGCAGCATCTGAAGTTAGGTCATGTACTTTACATGAGTGTTAGAGAGTAGCTGTATGTTATCTTTACTCTGACTGTCCTCTATTCAAAAAATACATCAGGATGTTTAAGCAAAGGAGTCCCAAAATCCTGCAGTTTTCACCAGAAGCTGATGGCTAGGTAAGCAGCGCCATTCTGTCCATAAATTCCAAGGGATACAATTATGCTGTGTGAGATGTGTGCCATCAGTTTGGACAATTGAAAGAAATCTACTGTTGCTGTTTAGCCCTCTTCACTGTATAATGCACCTTTCTAATTTCTCATTTCATAGGCTTAATTCTTTTTTTAAATGGGTGATTTGAAATTCTATAGCAGTTTGCTGTGCAGTGTATTATACTCCTCAAGCTACGAAAATGTAACCAGAAAATTACAGAATCTTTGTGTGGAGTTCATTGAAATAATGGCAGAAGATGTGATCAGCATTTCTAATAAAGGCGTAAGGCATGTTATTTACAACTACTTTGGATGTTATACTGTAATTAGTAGAAGGTAGCAAATGGGCACTCTCTTTGACAAACTGAGTTAGGGTAATTGAGCAGTGGTCAACCTCCGTTTAAAAAATGTCTATTAACACAGTTATGGTCAATAGGAGCTGTATCTGGCACTTTCAGAAATCAGGTCAGTGAACTTTATTCAATGAGGTAGCTTAGTTTTGTTAGTATCAAGACAACAATTTAGTTTATCTAGAGCAAGTCAATAGTTAGAATTTCTTTCAGGCTCCAAGTCATTTTGATGGTCTTACGTGTAGAAGTAATGAACTTTTATTAGTAACACAGTTCACAGTTCTATACACTACTGAATTTTGTCACCACATTTGCAATAATCTCTACAAAATCAAAATACTAATGGGGCAAAGTAAATGTTGCAACTAATCTGAATCATGGAATCATAGAATGATTTGCTCTAGAAGGGACCTTAAAGATCATCTAGTTCCAGCCCCCCTGCCATGGGCAGGGACAACTTCCACTAAACCAGGTTGTTCAAAACTCCATCCAACCTAGCCTTAATCTGCCCCTGTGATGGGGCATCAATAACTTCTCTGGGCACCTCAGCCCCACAAGCCAGTGCCTCACCACCTTCACAATGAACTATTCCTAATATCTAATCTAACCCTACCTTTAAAAAAGGTTAAAGTGAGTTTAAAGCCTTTCCCGCTTACCCTGTCACTACATGCACTTGCAAAAGTTTCTCTCCATCTTTCTTGTAGGCTTTCTTTAGGTACTGAAAGGCTGCTGTAATGTCCCCCTGGAGCCTTCTCTTTGTGTTTCAAACTATAATTTGTAGAAATTTAGTCATTGCCATGGGCAGGCAGGCAGAGACAGAATTAATTATGCCAGTATCAGTAAAAAAGAAACAATTCCAAATGCATATGGGTAAGGAAACCAGATTCTTGGATGAAAAGTGTTCATTTTGCTACACTTAGTATTTTTAACATGGTAGCATAAGACTTAATATCAGTTTAATGTTATGATCTGTGAACAGCGCTCTTAACTTGAGAGCTGGAGAATGAATTATTCATAATTGAGGAGAAAAGGCAGGGGATAAAGTTCAGCCAAAGGTGAGATGGAATGTGATTTATTAGGAAGGGAAGGGGAGATAAGGGTTCTGTTACTGGACTGGTCTGTGACCTCAGGCAAGGAGCTACCTCCAGCTTTCTCCAGTATTTCTCCTATCATTTTCCTGTCTTGGCTGTTTAACTTGTGAACTCTGAGGCAAGGACTGTGTCTTGCTACTGATGCACAACACATGGGGGCCCTAATCTTAGTTGAGGCTTGTGCATATGGCTGCATGTGCATATGGCTTGTGCATATGACACAAGCAGCTGACTTGCAGGGGGTAGCACCAGCAGGAGTGGCACCAGCCCTTACTGGTTAAAAACCTGCCCCAGGGAGCTCTAGTGACCAGGAGGGCAGGCATACAGGGGGGATTCGAGGCAGTTTGTGCGGCAGTTCACATGGGCAGGCGAGCGGGATGGTGCGCATTCACCCTATGGCCAGGGCCTGGTCTGGGAGCTCAGCTCTGTCTGCCCTGGTGGTGCCCAGTGTAGGCACCCAAACAGAGCTGATGAGAGAGGAGGCTGCAGTGCAGAGCACTGGGTGTAGAGAGTGCCTGCACTGGTCTCCTGAGGCGAGGGTGCACAGTGGGCAGGGCTGCACTCGGTGCTCCCTGGTGGAGGTCCTCCTGCGGCAGATGACTGAGCTGCAGGATGCTGTTACTAGGCTGAAAGATGTCAGGGCAGCTGAGAGGAAGCTGCACTCCTTGCTCCAGGCCCAAACTGTGCAAGGGCTCCAAGCGTCCATGGTACCTCATGGAGGGAAGAAGGAGGCTGCTAATCCAGGAAGCTGGGAAACATAACAAAACAAACAAACAAACAAAAAAAAAAAACCCAAAAAACCACAAACAACAAAAAAGAGGAGGAAGAGGACAATTAAAAGCAAGGGGCTTCCTCCTAAATCTGTTGTCCCCACCCAGAACTGCTTTGCTGTTCTGCAGGGGGCTAATGAGGAAACACCCTCAAATCACAAACAACAGGCTGACGCACTGCTAAAGAAATCTCTACTGGTGTTGCCAGAAAAAAAGCGACGGGCCGTAGTAGTAGGGTACTCTACTTTGAAAGGACCAGAGGCACCCATCTGTCAGCCTGACCCAGTCTCAAGGGAGGTGTGTTGCCTACCAGGAGCTCAGATCAGGGATGTTGCAGAGAGGCTGCCTGCTCTAGTCAGTCCCACTGACTATTACCCACTTCTAGTGATCCATGTTGGTGCTAGTGATATAGATAACAGTAGCCTGGAGAACATAAAGAGGACTACAGAACCCTGGGAGAGGTGGTTAGGGGCTCTGGAGCTCAGATAGTCTTTTCATCAATTCTGCAGGATACAGGGAAGGACCTTAAAAAGGCTAGGAGGATTGGCCAGGTTAATAAATGGTTAGAAGGATGGTGCCATAGTCAGGGGTTTGGGTATCTTGAACATGGGACTCAATTTAATAGGCCAGGTCTACTGGGGGCTGATGGAGCTGGTCTGACAATGAAGGGGAAGAGCGGTTTTGGTAGGAGGCTTGCCAGACTGGTCAAGGATGTTTTAAACTAGATGTGTTGGGGGAGGGGGGCATCGTTACATTCCCAACGCACCCAGTCAGTTGCCAGCACCTGTAATAGATGCTCAGAGCAATGTAGAGATATTCCAGCTGCTCCAGCCAATGAGCCGGCTTCATTTGGAGCTTGGCTCAAATGCCTCTATGTAAATGCCCATAGCATGGGGAACAAACAAGAGGAATTGTAGATGTGTGCATGTCTACGGCGTATGATAAAATAGGCATCACAGAAACATGGTGGGATGGCTCCTATGTCTGGTGTGCTGGAATGGAAGGTTACAGGCTCTTTAGGAAAGACAGGCTCAGTAGGCGGGGAGGGGGAGTTGCTATTTACATTAGAGATAGGCTGGAGAGTATAGAACTCTGGGGACAGGTGTGCAGTCCATAGAGAGTTTGTGGGTCAGGGTTAAAGGGAGAACAGCGATGGGAGACGGCCGCATCAAAAGGAATGTGACCAGCAGGTTGAGGGAGTGTCATGGGTTCAGCAGCAGCAGTCATTTTTCTCCTCCTTGGTAGCTGGTGCAGCACTGTGTTTTTGATTTTGGGCCTGGGAACAGCGCTGATAACACCAGTGTTTCGGTTACTGCTTAGTGATGTTTTGGTCTGGCCAAGGACTTTCTGAGTTTCATGCTCTGCCAGGGAGGAGGGGAGCCGGGAGGAAGCAGAGACAGGACACCCAAACTGACCAAAGAGGTTATTCCATACCACAGCACGTCATGCCCAAGATGGAGGACGAAGAGGAGAGACCCAGAAGGGTGGGGGGTGCACTGCATGGTCGGGTTTGGTTTTAGGTGGTGAGAAATTGTATTCTTTCCTTGTATTTGCCTTGTCATTATTATTATTGGTGGTAGCAGTAGTGGTCTGTGTTATACTTTAGTTACTAAACTGTTCTTATCTCAACCTGTGGGAGTTGCATTCTTTTCTATTCTCCTTCCCATCCCTCCGGGAGTGGGGGGCAAGAAAGAGGGGGGAGTGACTGAGCAAAACTGCGTGAGTTATAGAGGCTTAAACCACGACAGTTCTTTTTGGCGCCCAACGTGGGGCTCGAAGGGTTGAGATAACGACAGGATTAATAGCCACTCATCACAATGCTGATTTATTGGCTCTTAAAGTTGTTGCTTTTGGTTCTCTTGCGTTCATGGTTTCAGCCTGTTGTACCTTACTTACAGCCGGTATTTGTTATCTTAGCATGTTTCAGATATGGGTTTTGGTTTAAGGTTCTTGTTTCATTGTACTTTATTGGAATGGCTTGTGATACGGGCGGGCTGCAGAAGCCGTGGGGGGCGAATGTGTACCTGGCAGTTCGGCTGCTCTTCACCGTCCTGGCGAGGCTGTGGAGAGCCGAGGGGGGGCTGCCTCTGGAGCCGCCGGCTGCCGAAACGGCCCGGGGGAGCGGACCCGGGGAGCAGGAGCCGAGCCCCCCCACCGAGCCCAGCCCGACGGCTGCCGAGCAGAGGAAGGAGGTAGCAGAAGGGGTGAGCCCCCCCCCTGAGCCCAGCCCGGCGGCTGCCGAGCCGCGGGAGGGGGAGGCTACCGAGCGCAGGAGGAGACGGCAGAGAAGCCGGGCCCCGAGGCTGAACAGAGTCCCGCGGCCGAGCCCAGCCTCGTGGCGGCCGAGAGCATTCCCCGGCAGCTGCCCGCGGAGCCGCAGGAGAACGCAGGAGACCCCGCAGCACTTCCCAGCAAGGCAGAGAAGGAAGCTCTGGATTCAGACAAAGAGCAGCTGGTGGTGAGAGAGCCGGCAAGCACAGCAGCTACACCAGCCCCAGTGGCAAGCACAGCAGCCTCATTTGAGAGCTCTGAAGGGTTTGAATGGCCTTTGGGTACCCTTGAGACCTGCCTGCTGATTGTGATGGGGATCAGCATGGTGGCATGCATACACAGTGTGTTTTACCCACAACCATTTTGTCTGGTCCCCAGAGTTAAGCAGAGTGGGGTGTGGGCATTGTCTGGGGTTAGTCTGCAATCTATGATGACTAAGAGATTTTCCCCAAGCCTGGACAGTTATGAGTGGCAGGGTGTGTGGGACTGTATGGGCAAGTATCTTGTCCACTGGGCCCCTCCAGTGCTTTGGAAGCATTGGAGATGGAAGGCAGCTGTATGGACTCCCCATTGACAAGCTGCAGAAACTGCTGGAGGGGAGAGTGAATTACTTTGAGCCTGGTGGGCCCATGACACCTCAGGCCATCAGGGCAGAGATGCAGCATACAGATGGACTTATGATCGAGGGGTGGACTTGGCAATGGACACTGTGGCCCAGGTTACTGACGAGTGTGAACTCTGCACACAGCCTCTCCTACTCTGAAAGGCTGTTACAGAAGATGGAGCTTGACATCATGGACTGGATGGACTCAGCAGCTTTGTAGGGATTGGTCTATGCACTGAGGGATGATCTCTCTCCCTCTCTCTGTGTGTGTGTGTATGCATATACATATACATGTGATGGTATACTGACAATGTGGAATCTGAGCATAACGTGAATGGTATGGAATAAGGGGTGGATAATGTCATGGGTTCAGCAGCAGCAGTCATTTTTCTCCTCCTTGGTAGCTGGTGCAGCACTGTGTTTTTGATTTTGGGCCTGGGACCAGCGCTGATAACACCAGTGTTTCGGTTACTGCTTAGTGATGTTTTGGTCTGGCCAAGGACTTTCTGAGTTTCATGCTCTGCCAGGGAGGAGGGGAGCCGGGAGGAAGCAGAGACAGGACACCCAAACTGACCAAAGAGGTTATTCCATACCACAGCACGTCATGCCCAAGATGGAGGACGAAGAGGAGAGACCCAGAAGGGTGGGGGGTGCACTGCATGGTCGGGTTTGGTTTTAGGTGGTGAGAAATTGTATTCTTTCCTTGTATTTGCCTTGTCATTATTATTATTGGTGGTAGCAGTAGTGGTCTGTGTTATACTTTAGTTACTAAACTGTTCTTATCTCAACCTGTGGGAGTTGCATTCTTTTCTATTCTCCTTCCCATCCCTCCGGGAGTGGGGGGCAAGAAAGAGGGGGGAGTGACTGAGCAAAACTGCGTGAGTTATAGAGGCTTAAACCACGACAGGGAGGTAATCCTGCCCCTGTATTCTGCCTCACTTGGAGTATTGTGTGCAGTTCTGGTGTCCTCAACATAAAAAGGACATGGAACTGTTGGAACAAGTCCAGAGGAGAGCCACGAGGATGATCAGGGAACTGGAGCACCTCCCGTATGAAGATAGGCTGAGAAAGTTGGGGCTGCTCAGCCTGGAGAAGAGAAGGCTGCATGGAGACCTCATAGCAGCCTTCCAATATCTGAAGGAGGGCTGTAGGGATGCTGGGTAGGGACTCTTCATGAGGGACTGTAGTGATAGGACAAGGGGTAATGGGTTCAAACTTAAACAGGGGAAGTTTAGATTGGATATGAGGAAGAAGTTCTTTACTGTAAGGGTGGTGAGGCACTGGAATGGGTTTCCCAGGGAAGTTGTGAAATGCTCCATCGCTGGCAGTGTTCAAGGCCAGGTTGGACATAGCCTTGGGTGGCATGGTTTAGTGGGAGGTGTCCCTGCCCGTGGGAGTTGTCCCTGCCCATGGCAGGGGTGTTGGAACTAGATGATCTTAAGGTCCTTTCCAACCCTAACTATTCTATGATTCTATGTTTCTATGAAAACCGAAAATAACTAGCACAGTTTGTGTGGATCTCATTGGAGGAAATCTGGGGGGTGAGAGAAGTAAAGTAGAATGGTTGCTGCAGTGACTTATCCTTCATCCCTGAAGTGTGTTTGCATTACACAACAGTGGCACAGGAAAATGAATGCCCATTTTACTTGCTTTAGACTGTGACATTAATGGACTTGCTAAAATTGTAGTAATATATTTCTTTTAAAGAGTCATTCTGGCAGTCTGACAAACCATCATTTAGCTCTAACTAAACAGTCAGTTTGATCTTCATCCTGAGCAATGGACTTGTTGATTACATTGAGAAGACTGAAGTTGCAAATGTATCAGACCAGAATAAATTAAGGAGTTGAACTTGCAGAGAGACAGAACAGGGCAGTGAGAGTTTACTGTTTCCAAGCTTGTTGCTGACTTTGAAGATTTGTACCATTTTTTTTTTTTTTTTGCAGTCTAGGTTTTGTGGCTTATTTTCGCATGTCCTCTCTTTTGTTCTATTAAAACTTTGAGCTTTGCCTTCCCACTTGCCCAGCTCCCACGCACAGATGCGTTGTTATTCTTCTCCATTGACTCCTTTGCATAGGACAGCTCTTCTAAATTAATTTCTACCAGGTTTCTCCATGTTGCAGTGTTTCATAGGAATGCAGCTGTTAGACGCTTGTTGAGAATAAACTTTTATATATACAAACTTAGACTTCCACTCAGGAAAACAGCTGAAACTGTTACGTATGTTACATTCTTGAAGAATAGGGACTTTTTTTCCAGCAAGAGCCCTTCAGAAGCAATTACAATCTGTGTCATATAATAAAAACCCCAACTAAACAAAACCCAACAAAACTAGCCAAAATACTCTAGCCACCTCTGTCTTCTGTGTGGGGAATTGCTTTTTAGTAGATACTGTAACCTTTACTCTTTGCCTATAAAATATAAGCAATTTGGGTGTAGACCTTTTCTCGCATTCTGTTAGAAGGATTACAAACCACAGCACGCTTGTGTTTGTCCTATACTCCTTTACTCTTTTTGTGTTTCTATTATTACTTTTATTTGTGCAAACTTTAATATACAGTAACTCGTAAGAATTGCTTATTCCAAACTTTCTTCAAGGGAAAAGATGGAATGAATATTCATCACTTCAGGGTAGAGATACTGTGTGTGAAAACATACTTTTCTTAGAGCTGAAGTCAGTAACAAAACCAGCAAATCAGAAATCTAGTTTGTATGTTTTTGCGAGGAATCTGCAATTTTGCTAAAAAAAAAAAAAAAAGAAAATCTTCACTTTCAGTCAAACCAGTTAGCTTAAGTCATTTAATGGAGTAACTATATGTGTGTGGAGGCAGGAGCATACTGGGGAGAAGATTAACTTTTTATCTACAGATATATTTGAATATATAGCATTCAAATTGGATACAGGGATAAATTCAAGAGTCTACAGTACACTAGTCCACTTTTTCCATATCTTCCAGAGAAACTAATTTCTTCTACAGCCATTTTCTGCCATTTCTACAGAACTACTAGGTTGCTGTATCTCTTGAGTGAAGAAAATTCACTGATGCAATTCCTTCATATACAGTTCATACTAATTCTTACTGCAGAATGAACTCTTACTATATTCTTTTCTTACATTGCTCCTTGCCAGCTGTGCCAGAAGATAGACTTATCTTAACTGTCTGTCCATGCAGCTAGTATTATTTTTAATGTTTGGAAAATGTCACTAGGGAAGCAAAAAGAACAGGTAGAAAAGGGGCAATTTATATTATTTCTATTATGCAATGCAACTGACCTGAAATTGTGTTTTCTTAAGCATGTTTATTCAAATCAATCTTTATACTTTAAAAAAAAAAAAAAAAAAAAAAGTTGTGTGTGAGGGAAGAAGAATTAGAACATGTTAGAAATATATTGTCAAAAATCCTATTTGAGCTTTAGTTAGTCTTTTACAGATGCAACATGGGCTGAAAGTGATTTTAAAAAGATAGCTCAATTACAGTATGAGGATGCAATAGGATATGTTTTTGTGTTGAGCCAGCACACTGCTTTTGCAAAATCAAATTTATTTTTCAGGATCAATACTGTTAAATTACTTTTAGAAGTTTCTTATAGAAAAGGAGTTAAAGTTATGTCACTCAGGTTGTCACTCATGCTGCCCAGGGAGAACTGTTTTCAGTTATTCTGACAAAGGACTTTGTGTTTCTGTCTGTTGGACTTGACTGGAATGTGAAGATTAGGACTTTGCATCAAATTTGAAGGAGGAATTTAAAACATATTTGTCCTCATATACATGAGGAGAATCATAGAATCATAGAATCACAGAATTATAGAATAGTTAGGGTTGGAAAGGACCTTAAGATCATGTAGTTCCAACACCCCTGCCGTAGCCAGGGACACCTCCCACTAAACCATGCCACCCAAGGCTATGTCCAATCCAGCCTTGAACACCACCAGCGATGGAGCATTCACAACTTCCCTGGGAAACCCATTCCAGTGCCTCACCACCCTTACAGTAAAGAATTGCTTCCTCATATCCAATCTAAACCTGCCCTGTTTAAGTTTGAGCCCATTACCCGTTGTCCTCTCACTACAGTTCCTCATGAAGAGTCCCTCCCCAGCATCCCTAGAGGCCCCCTTCAGATACTGGAAGGCTGCTATGAGGTCTCCACGCAGCCTTCTCTTCTCCAGGCTGAACAGCCCCAACTTTCTCAGCCTTTCTTCATACGGGAGGTGCTCCAGTCCCCTGATCATCCTCATGGCCCTCTTCTGGACTTGTTCCAACAGTTCCATGTCCTTTTGATGTTGAGGACACCAGAACTGCACACACTACTGCAAGTGAGGTCTCACAAGAGCAGAGTAGAGGGGCAGGATCACCTCCCTCGACCTGCTGGTCATGCTCCTTTTGATGCAGCCCAGGATACAGTTGGCTTTCTGGGCTGCAAGTGCACACTGCCGGCTCATGTTTATTTTTTCATGAAGCCATGGTGGTGATCTGGCTCTATTTTGCTTAGCGTATGCTAATGTATTCTTCTCAGTGTTATCTTTTACCTTGCCTAAATAAACTTTTAAATGCATATTTTTCTCAAGGTGCTCATAGAAGTTTATGTTATTCTGTAGTGTGAAGCAATTCCCAGAAAAATAATACCAGGAGAAGTCACTGTGAATTGTGTTATCATAAAAGCTAGAATCACTTTTTTCCCCTTACAAATTAAAATGTTGCACAAGATTCTCCAGGGTACAAATAACATCTCCAGCTGGCCTGATCTGTGTTACTAAAAGTAAAAACACCAATGAAGTACTGCTTTTTATAATTTAAAATCAGACTTTTACCTTATTTCTGGATTAGGAAGATTGCATTTCACTGTAGTTCTCAAGGCAATGTCCATCAGCAAGAAAAGAAGAAAAAGGCAGAACAGCTCTCACCTAATTACAGAGCACCCTGTATCATAAACGTTTGGTAATGAAAATTAGAATTCAGTGAAAATCTACTTGAAACGTTTCAATGAGAAGCAGTTTTTATGGAGGCTCAGGGTATAATGCAGCTTCTCAAAATTAGTCGTTTAAAGTTGTGCCCATTTTGATATTCTGAATTCACTTTGTGGCTTCTTGTCTCCCTGAACAGATTTAATTGTCTCTTGCTGAAAGACATGACAAGATTAATTGGCCAAAATATACGTGAATTAAGAAGTGTTCTGTGCGTCATGGTGTCTAGATTGGTGGGTTTGTGCCAGTGCAGAGGCAATGATGCTTCATACCAATGTGTGAAGGGTATTTTAAGTAGAGCAGACATGACAGGGCTGTGGCCACCATGTTTCATATCTCTCTATAAATATGGAGTGCAAGGAGAACCAAACACTGCAGGGGAATACACCCTGCAGTTCTCCAGGTTTTAGAGAGTACGGTAGCTCCTCAAATTAATTATATGAAATCCTGGATGTTATGAGTAATAGGGTGAAAGTCCATCAGCATTTGTCAAGAGTCGTGTTGACTTGAATGAGATGAGAGTTAGCTCAGCTGGGTGAAATCTAATGTAAAAGGATGGGAAAGGAATGCATGCTGTTAGAGGGCAGGTCTCTGAACAGTACTGTTGAGGCCACACCTTGAATATTGAGTTCAGTTCTGCAGCCCTCAGTACAAGAGAGATACTGAGTTGCTGGAGAAGGTCCAGAGAGAGGCAACAAAGCTGGTGAAAGGTCTGGAGAACAAATCTTATGAGGAGCGGGCTGAGGGAGCTGGGTTTGTTTAGACTGGAGAAGCGAAAGCTCAGGGAGGACCTTTATTGTTCTCTACAACTACCGGAAAGGAGGATGAAGAGGGGTGACTGGTCTCTTTTCCCTAGTAGCAAGTGATAGGACAAGAGGAAATGGCCTCAAGCTGCGCCAGGGAAGGTTTAGATTGGTTATTAGAAAAAAATTTCTTCACAGAGAGGGTGATCAGGAATTGGAGCAGGTTTCTCAGGAAATGGTGGAATCACAGTCCCTGGAAGCGTTCAAAAACCGTGTAGATGAGGCTCTTAGGGACATGGTTTAGTGGTGGACTCAGCTATCCTGGGGTAAAGGTTGGACTTCATGATCTTAAAGATCTTTTCTAACCTAGTTGAACCTAATTGATTCTATGATCTGTGTATATAATTTTTGTGACCCTTCTGAGGTTGTCCACAGGTAGGCCTAATGGACTTAATAATTATGGCTTAAACTGTTACCTCCGATAATTACCATGCTATTACATCCTTTTGTTTAGGGTTGCTGCTTCCCCTGCAGTGACTGGAGATCTGAGTTGAATTCCAACCTGAATTATCTCAGGATCCCATGAGCAATCTTGGCCACTCCAGCAGTAACTGAGGCATATGCGCATGTTTTCTTCAATCAGCACTGCTATGGGGCTACAGTTTCTGATAAAAAGAGGTGGAGCAGACAGCAGTTGAAGCTTCCATAAGTTGTTTGGGTGGAAGAGTGGGAAAGCCTTCAATTAATTTGATGCCTTGATTAGTCTGAAATAATCAATATATCAAATTCATTGAATCCTTTGTAAAAGGATGTGTCTGTTAAGACTCGAAGGTATACTTGCAGTTGATGTAGATAAGGAGAAAAGGAAGAAGAATTGGAGGGACAGTATACGCTCTCAGACATAGCTCATAAAACAGTAATGGTATTGGGTATTATTTTTCTCTTAAAAGAAATACTTATTCCGCATGATTAGACTTATGTTTTCAATGGTCTTAAGTTATATTGTTGCTAGGATTTTTTTTTTGTTTGTTTGTTTTAAATTCTCCCTTCTTTAGAGGATGGTCTACTTGATCTATACTTAAACTTTGATCAGTTCTGCTACATGCATGTGTACCTTTGGAACTGCTGCTTTTGTTTCTGGTATGAAAAAGGGCTTTTTATCTGGAATGTTGTCTGGGTTTTCCATGAGTACCAGTTGGTCTAATGAAAGATACTACTTCTACCCAAGATGCTTTTTCTGCATATGTGTTTGCTCTGTTATTGCTGATGTAAAATATGTTGCAGCAAAATGTTTTGCTATTGCTACTAGGATCAGTTTACAAACCAACTGAATAATTGGTCAGTGTTTTTTACAGTGAATTTCTTTTGCTGAAATGATCTGCCATGTGATAAACCTGAATCAGGATCATGAATGATTAAGCTATATTAGATTTACTGAGTCACTGAAAAAATATTTTCAAGTTCCCCAGGCAGTATTTTGAGCCATATTC
The DNA here is from genome assembly GCA_028858755.1 of Ara ararauna. Taxonomy (NCBI): domain Eukaryota; kingdom Metazoa; phylum Chordata; class Aves; order Psittaciformes; family Psittacidae; genus Ara; species Ara ararauna. Next base: position 42,309,714 of record CM054381.1, read on the forward strand.
ATTTATTGAGCATCCTTTTGTTTTGGTGGTAGTTTTCTGACATCATCCTTCAGGTCTGTCTGTCCTTGCGAGCGTCTGCCTGACACTGAGACTGCTTACAGCCCTGGAGCAAAGCAGAGTCTTTGAAATAAATGTAAGAAACAACTTTTGAAGTGGGTATTTCCAGAATAATAGCACAGTTGGTAATTTTTTTTTTCTTGACCCTGCAGACCTTGGTGGTAGCTTATCCTTGTAGGGTTGAATGCAGCAAAAGCAGGAGAAACAACAAATGGGTACTGCCTGAGGCTAGCAGTCTTTTTAAAGAGGATCTGGGGGCATGCTGAGGTACTTTAGGTGGTGATACTAGTGAAATGAAGAGGTTAGTGGGCCTCCACTAAGTGTTGTGTGAAGATGTGTCTTTTGAAATGTCACAACCTCAGACAGTTGCTGTCCAGAATATGCAAGTTCGCTGTAAAAATGTGCCTGACTTCTCAAATTCGAAGATGGATGTAATTTTTTTCCCATTTGCTTCTCCCCTTCCGCCCTCCGCCTTGCTTTTAAAGTGAGAGATCTAGATGAGGGAAAAACCTCACCTTAATCATAGAATTGAGGGAAAACTATTAGGGAACAAGACAATATTCCCACTCTGTGTTTAATTCTAGACAAGCAGTGTCCCTCTGCAACAAAAGTAAGTAAACTGCTGGTTTAGGACCTCAGATGTCAAGGATATGCCACAACCATTTGCTTGAAATGCTGATTCATTTTTGCCTCTTTCCATCCTGAGATGGTAGAACCAGCTATGTTTGTAGAACACTCAGTAGCAAAAGGTGCATCTAAAGTAAGAGTTATTACCAGTTCTTTTTCTTCATGGCATCTGAAAGGAGATGCTATGTGATGTGTGCTGCTTGTCATACCCCAGCTTTCCTGATTGTGTATTCATGGTACTTCTTCAGGATAGCTTGTCCCATAGTTTAAGTTTTGTCCATGTCCAGTCAGTGAACATGGTGAGGCTTTTATTCAGCTGAGTAAGCAATGATTTCTTGCAGAACATGGCCTGAAAATGGCAAGGGCAGCATACCAGTCTGTAGAAAGACTACTCTGAGTAGTGTATTGAGGAGGGAAAACAGGAGGCTGCCGGGAGGGTTGTAATTTATTAATTCCACTTTCTTTAATATTAAGTAAAGACCTGTCTCCCTTTCTTCACTCTCTTAACTGCTTCAGTCTAAATAATAATGAAAACCAACTATTCTCTTGCTCTTTTTTTCATTTTTACTGATGTTGTTTACAGAAAAAATATTACTCAGTTCAGTATGAAGCCGGCACATTTATTTCCATCAGATTTATCTGAAATCTTTCTTTCTATCTGAAATCTTTCTTTCTCTCTTCCCTCACCTCACCCGTGCTTAACTGGCAATGTAGAAAATGCTTTGGTGGAAAATCAAGACTGCTGTTTTTCCTGCCACTATGTAAACAATGCATGACAAGTGAGCATAGATATTTAAATTTCTAATATATGTCTCTGAATACATTGCTAGTCCAGACTCTGCTTCTCATTTTCTTCCTCCTTATTATAGATGACATATTTGTCCCCAGAAGCTGTATTTCAGCCTTTCTGTGAATTCATTTGTTTTCTGCAAATACTTGTTTTAATTATGTCAACACAATCAAAGCATCAATGATAATGACCAAATAAAAGGTTGTACATACAAAAAGAGAGAGCAAACATTCCATAAAAAGAAATACATTTGGTTTTGTTGCGTCATAAGATCATAGGATAAGTGGTTGGAAGGGACTTCCAGAGGGCTCTAGTCCAACTTAGTGCTAAAAATAGGATGCAGACTGCAGAACCTCTCTGGGTAACCTGTTGCAGTGCCTGACTGTCCTTGAGAGGGTGCAGAGTCTGAACCTGTTTTGTTCCAACTTCATTGTACTGCTTTATGTAATAACATACCTTTTTCTTAAACTTGATGCTTACTTTTGACAGTAAAAAAATGATGGGGATAATGTAATGGAAATGTAATGCTATATTTGTCACTGCTGCATGGGTCAAGAGCTACTCACAGTATAAGGTGGGTTCATTTACAGTTTGAAGTTGGTTCTTCTGCAATGAAGTGGAAGACTGTTGAAAAGATTTGGGTGTTACGGTGGTTGTCCTCCTTTACTTGTGTAAATATCACAAATTTTGTGAGTGTGCCTGATAAATTATATCAGTGAACTGATCCAGTTCAAAAATCAGCAAGTATTTCACTATGATCAGTTTGTTCTGTGGCTAACAGCATGAGGATGCAGGCACAGAGAAGAGGGACTCTGAATTGGCTGTTCTTTCAGTAAAGGGATAGAAGGAACTCTACCTGCAGGCTGCAGATCTGTAAAGAGTCTAAAGAAAGCAAAAACTTTTGCAGAAGTGTAATGCACAAGATAAAACTATGTCTGAGTGCAGCAGTTCTCTTAGAACAGCTCAGGCTGTCTGGCTGGCCAGTTTTGACTGACAGACATTTTAGGAATAACTGCGTTTTTTGAAGAAGAAAGTGACACTGGTGTTTTCATGACCACACTGAGCAGTTTATCCTCCAAGATTGCTGTGGAGACAGCACCAACATAAACCTCAGTTTTGTTTGCAGACACTTACCTGTTATCATGGAACAAATTTAATTCTTGGATCAACTTCCGTTTATGGATCCTGATGAGAAAGAAGAACAAATAAAACTAGAGGTAGTACTGTGAAGCTGAGTTAATGATCTCTGTCTACTCCCTCTCAGTATTTCTCTATGAGACCTACCAATGTTTAAGCTGCGGCCCAAAGCAATGAGGCCCAAAGTATAAAAAGCTGCAGACTGGGTTCAAACTTCATTCTGTTACTACTGAGCGGAATTCCTGTTGAAAGAGTTAGGTGCCTTTCTGGCTGGAAGTGAATCATTACTGATATAATGGTCTGAGATACGACCTAATCACTTCAGCAGTAGGTAAAACTAGTAAGAATGTTTTTTACTTTCTGATTGGTAGTTATATTAAGATGACATGTTGATCCTACAAATCATTTGCAAATAATTTGCAAAGTAATGACTGCTATGGTTGAAGGTGTGTGGCTCATTGAAATGAAGTAGAAATAAATGTCTTTCCCGCAAAATGGCAAAGAGGGCAGATAACTGGCTGTCCTGGTTTAAGCTCAGTCAGCCATGCAGCCTCTCTCTCACTGTCCCTCTTTCCTCCCCCCCCCCCCCCCCCCCCCCCCCCCTTCAGAGGGATGGGGAGGAGAATCAAAAGAACGTAACTCCCACAGGTTGAGATAAGAACAGTTTAGTAACTAAGGTATAACACAAACCACTGCTTCTACCACCAATAATAATAATAATGACAAGGGAAATACAAGGGAAGAGAATACAATTGCTCACCACCCACCTCCACCCGAGCAGTGATCTAACCCTTCCGGTTAACTACCCCCGGTTTATATAGTGGGCATGATGTGCTGTGGTATGGAATACCTCTTTGGCTAGTTTGGGTCAGGTGTCCTGTCTCTTCTTCCTCCCAGCTTCCCTTCCTCCCTGGCAGAGCATGACACTCAGGAAGTCCTTGGTCAGAGTAAACGTTACTGAGCAACAACTAAAAACATCAGTGTTATCAGCGCTGTTCCCAGGCCCAAAGTCAAAACCACAGCACTGCACCAGCTACTAAGAAGGAGAAAAAATGGCTGCTACTGCTGAACCCAGGACACTGGCAACATAGGGCAGAGGAGATGCTGAACACTCGCAGTACAGCCTGTGTAATGGTGTTCTGAATTACTGGGCATACTTAATCTGAGAAAGGAAAGCATCTTGGTGTTGATTTAGTATTGATATGTGCTGCCGTAGGATCATTCAGTGAGTCCCAGTGCATTACTAAAATAGAATAATCTCTGTTCACTTCACCTGAAATGCAAGAGGAAGAATGGCATGGAAATAGTTTTAGCAGACTAGAACAACAGGTGCTCTAATCCTAGTGTTTCAGCTCAACAGTATAGGATCATCTTTCTGTTACATGTTACTTTTATTTTGTTTTCCTCTTTAGATGTCTTAATCCCTAAAAAGTCATAAACACTTTTCATTTTAGCTTGAGAGTCAAAGTTCTGCTTAGTTATCTGCGTCAGCTGTGCTGTTCTCTTGTTATTTCTGTGCAGAAAATGGAGCACAGGAACTACTTTTCATTACAATTCTCCAAGACAGTGCAATCTTGTCATGATTTAAATTAGAGTTAGCTTCTGAAAAAGCTGTCTATTGTGGGTAGGAAATCAGTGCAGTGTGACACACGAATTTCTCCATAGCTAATTGCCCCATGACTGATTTACAATTGTCATGGGTTCAGCAGCAGCAGTCATTTTTCTCCTCCTTGGTAGCTGGTGTAGCGCTGTGTTTTTTGATTTTGGGCCTGGGAACAGCGCTGATAACACCAGTGTTTCGGTTACTGCTTAGTGATGTTTTGGTCTGGCCAAGGACTTTCCGAGTTTCATGTTCTGCCAGGGAGGAGGGGAGCCGGGAGGAAGCAGAGACAGGACACCTGACCCAAACTGACAAAAGAGGTTATTCCATACCACAGCACGTCATGCCTAAGATGGAGGACGGAGAGGAGAGACCCAGAAGGGTGGGGGGTGCACTGCGTGGTCGGGCTTGGTATTAGGTGGTGAGAATTGTATTCTTTCCTTGTATTTGCCTTGTCATTATTATTATTGGTGGTAGCAGTAGTGATTTGTGTTATACTTTGGTTACTAAACTGTTCTTATCTCAACCTGTGGGAGTTGCATTCTTTTCTATTCTCCTTCCCATCCCTCCGGGAGTGGGGGGCAAGAAAGAGGGGGGAGTAATTGAGAGAGAGTCTGCGTGGTTAGAGAGGCTTAAACTACGACAGTTCTTTTTGGCGCCCAACGTGGGGCTCGAAGGGTTGAGATAACGACAGGATTAATAGCCACTCGTCACAATGCTGATTTATTGGCTCTTAAAGTTGTTGCTTTTGGTTCTCTTGCGTTCATGGTTTCAGCCTGTTGTACCTTACTTACAGCCGGTATTTGTTATCTTAGCATGTTTCAGATATGGGTTTTGGTTTAAGGTTCTTGTTTCATTGTACTTTATTGGAATGGCTTGTGATACGGGCGGGCTGCAGAAGCCGTGGGGGGCGAATGTGTACCTGGCAGTTCGGCTGCTCTTCACCGTCCTGGCGAGGCTGTGGAGAGCCGAGGGGGGGCTGCCTCTGGAGCCGCCGGCTGCCGAAACGGCCCGGGGGAGTAGACCCGGGGAGCAGGAGCCGAGCCCCCCCACCGAGCCCAGCCCGGCGGCTGCCGAGCCGCGGGAGGGGGAGGCTACCGAGCGCAGGAGGAGACGGCAGAGAAGCCGGGCCCTGAGGCTGAACGGAGTCCCGCGGCCGAGCCCAGCCTCGTGGCGGCCGAGAGCATTCCCCGGCAGCTGCCCGCGGAGCCGCAGGAGAACGCAGGAGACCCCGCAGCACTTCCCAGCAAGGCAGAGAAGGAAGCTCTGGACTCAGACAAGGAGCAGCTGGTGGTGAGAGAGCCGGCAAGCACAGCAGCTACACCAGCCCCAGTGACAAGTACAGCAGCCTCATTTGAGAGCTCTGAAGGGTTTGAATGGCCTTTGGGTACCCTTGAGACCTGCCTGCTGATTGTGATGGGGATCAGCATGTTAGCATGCATACACAGTGTGTTTTACCCACAACCATTTTGTCTGGTCCCCAGAGTTAAGCAGAGTGGGGTGTGGGCCTTGCCTGGGGTTAGTCTGCAATGTAGGATGACCAAGAGATTTTCCCTGCAGCTGGACAGTCATGATTGGCAGAGTGTGTGGGACAATATGGGCGACTATCTAGTCCACTGGGCCCCTCCAGTGCTTTGGAAGCATCACAGATGGAAGGCAGCTGTATGGACTCCCCATTGACAAGCTGCAGAAACTGCTGGAGGGGAGAGTGAATTACTTTGAGCCTGGTGGGCCCATGACACCTCAGGCCATCAGGGCAGAGATGCAGCATACAGATGGACTTATGATCAAGGGGTGGACTTGGCAATGGACACTGTGGCCCAGGTTACTGACGAGTGTGAACTCTGCACACAGCCTCTCCTGCTCTGAAAGGCTGTTGCAAAAGATGGAGCTTGACGTCACGGACCAAATGGACTCAGCAGCTTTGTAGGGGTTGGTTTATGCACTAAGGGATGATCTCTCTCCCTCTCTCTGTGTGTGTGTGTATGCAGATACATATACATGTGATGGTATATTGACAATGTGGAATCTGAGCATAACGTGAATGGTATGGAATAAGGGGTGGATAATGTCATGGGTTCAGCAGCAGCAGTCATTTTTCTCCTCCTTGGTAGCTGGTGTAGCGCTGTGTTTTTGATTTTGGGCCTGGGAACAGCGCTGATAACACCAGTGTTTCGGTTACTGCTTAGTGATGTTTTGGTCTGGCCAAGGACTTTCTGAGTTTCATGCTCTGCCAGGGAGGAGGGGAGCCGGGAGGAAGCAGAGACAGGACACCTGACCCAAACTGACAAAAGAGGTTATTCCATACCACAGCACGTCATGCCTAAGATGGAGTACGGAGAGGAGAGACCCAGAAGGGTGGGGGGTGCACTGCGTGGTCGGGCTTGGTATTAGGTGGTGAGAATTGTATTCTTTCCTTGTATTTGCCTTGTCATTATTATTATTGGTGGTAGCAGTAGTGATTTGTGTTATACTTTGGTTACTAAACTGTTCTTATCTCAACCTGTGGGAGTTGCATTCTTTTCTATTCTCCTTCCCATCCCTCCGGGAGTGGGGGGCAAGAAAGAGGGGGGAGTAATTGAGAGAGAGTCTGCGTGGTTAGAGAGGCTTAAACCACGACAACAATGACCTTTTTTAATTTATACTAATAGCTGCATCAGATGGTGAGAGCAATGTACTAGATGGGCATCTAGAAGGCAGTTGTGTTACACTTAATTATGTAAATTTGACAGATAAAGTGTAATAATCAAAAAGAATCCATTTTTAATGTCCCACAGTATCACATGTCAATATTTGTGCCTTAGCTGACCACAGGGGCTTCCAAACAGGATGAGCAAATTTACTGTAATTCATATAGAATTATACTTTGGTCATGTTCATATAATTATAAAAATGAATCTTTAGGGGATAGTTGGAGACAAGCTGCTGTAATACAAATGAGGAGATGCTGTTTGTGTCACATGATGGGGTGTGTTGTGCTCATGCAGGCAGATGTGATAAGGGCAGATCCACAGTTTAGTGTTTTACTAAGGAGAGGTGGGCATTTCTCAGCTACAAGCAGTGCTTCAACTTCTCATCTGCTGTGGGACCTGATGGGCAAGGCTGACATCTGCATCCCATAAATTGTGTTACGAAGTTGGAGGAAATCTGCCTTTAGGAATGTATGAGTTAGTGCTGAGGCACAGTGAGAGATGCAGGCTAATGATCCTCATCCGTTGTGCCTCCCACTTTTAATCTGCACCTAATTTTGCTTGGTTACACCAGTGGCACTAGCAGGATATTTGGAAGCTTCTGCTTCACAAATAAGATGCATCTTCCCTAATCCTTTAAGGCAGTCAGGAATCATAGTATGACACTCAAAACCAAATGAGACACTAAAGCATACTGAGACCACTTTGAATTTAGAGCAGCTGTGGGACAGCCATTCACTGGGTGAAACAAACAATGTGGCTCTAGAATGGGACATTAAGATGCAGCGAAGGAATAATACTATGAAGAATTGAATATAGATGACCAAATAACTTGAATATCATGTGACAGCATCAAGCAGAGGTATATCAAGATGCTAATTATTTACAGAGCGCTTTGTGTTCTGAGGACTTGCAATCTTGCTATTGACTGCAGAGGATTATATCAATTACACTAACCCAGAACATCTTTTATTTGCCTATTACCTGGTTGTGGAAGACTTATGGAAGAAATTTGTACTGTAGTAAAATTCAGGGGTTCCTTTTCCTTTTATCTGAGAGAGCAACAGAGCAGAGTCTGAAATTCCATTCTCTTCAGCTTTCACTTATTCCTTGTTCCTGAAGTTAAATCATCTATTCAGAATAGATCTTAAAGGAAGCATTAGAAATTCAAGCTGATAAAGACCTTCTGATATCTTTCCTTTTGGTTTGGTTTGCAGTATTAGAATGCTTTAGCCTCTTCGTTCTTTTTTCAAGTGGCTGTAGCATGCATACATGAGTAGGTTTGGGAATGTAACGTGCACTTGCATCACGTGTGTTGAGCTGTAACAGTCGTACCATCGCTGAAAATGGGAATGTCCTATGTAATTGATAGATCAGGTCATAGAAAGATAAAAGAAAAACAAACATGCTGGTTATGTATTTGCTGGACATGGTCCTTATCCTTTCCTGCTACCATGACAATGTTGGATATGTGGTTTTATAAATTCTGATGTCAGCAGGGGTGAATCAAGCATAGAATATAGCCATGTGTATTAATTTAAAGAGAACAAAAGTGGATTTTTTTTCTTCCTGCTAAATCCCTGGAATGTATTACATTAGTGTACTAGCTGCCTCATCAGAAAGCCTGTATGTTGTGGCATGCATCACCAAAACACTCTTGCTCTAATGATTCATAGTGGAACATGCTGTATTAGAGGTAATCCATTTTAGAATTGCCAAGAGTCACCAGAATAATTTATATTAGTTTTTCTTACAGAAAGAAAAGCAAATCTGCATACATCTTCTAATGTATTGAACTTATACTAAGTTCACAATGTTAATGTATTTTTTTTTATATTGCAAAATCTATTCATGTGTTAAGTATACATTGTATAAGCAGTGAGTAAAGTAAAGCTGCCTTTGCTGCTGAACTGTTAAAACCATTGCATTCATCATTATGTAGATGCTGCATGGGAACTAAACCAAACATTATGCCTATGGTTATTCAATTTATATGATAGGGAGGAAAATAAATATATGTTGATTAGCACCATTTCTAATTTGTTTCAGGCAAGCCATCACAGAATATTTAAGAGAGAAACCAAAATATTTCCCTCTCCCCTGCTTGTGTTTTGCTGTGGTGACACTGTTTGGTGAAAATCCCTGTCCTGTGACCAGTTCATTATCTTGCAAGAAGAAAGCTGCATACATTCTGCTGACTCGTGGAGGGAGACATTTCTGTATCCATCCAGGCACAGACTAGTGAGGAAGTTTAAAACAGAATTGCATCTTTCTCAGTTGCTTCTGTTAATAATCATGTTTGGGAAAATAGAGTAAGAATGTTTGCTCTTACATTTGGGCAACTTTGTTCTGAACTGTTTGGGGAAAGGTGGATCTTTCCCCGCAAATAAACCAAGTTCTTTTGCATACATGAAAAAAGGTGAAGGAAGTTCACTTTGAAGGACCCTGAGGTATCAATAAAATGACCACTGCTAGAAGATTAGTATTCGGAATGGTAAGAACTCTGTCAGAATCACTGTCAAATTACTGGACTACAATTAAAAAAAAAAAAAAAAGAAAGAAAACCTTAGAAGAGCGTTTTTCTTCCACCGCAATTTACTGTTTGTGGGGTTCAGGATTTTGGTTTGGTTTTTTGTTGTTTTCTTTTTTTTTTTTTTTTTACTTGTAACTGCTTACAAATGACAACTGGTTATCTAGTTATGAAAATGGCTCCTTCTAGTCTTCTTCCTACTAAGGCAACTTACTTTGGAAGATTGCCAGTTTAGTCTTTAACTTTGTGCTTGCTGACTCCTTCAGAGAATTCTTGTAGATTTGTGAGGTGTCGCTTCCTTTTACGCCATCCATGTTAACCCTTTCACAGTGTATCACACTCATCCACATGATCACAAATTCTCTTTACTGTAGTTTCTACTAGTTCTCCATCTGCAGACATCAGATCTACTGGTCTGTACTTCCTGCTTTTTCTCCTGGAGCAGTTTTTCAAAATAGGTTTCTATGTGTGACCTTCTAGACTTCTGGTAGTCAGGCACTTTTAAACAAGAGATTTCACAGTACAGTTAACTGCTCAGTTATATCATTGTAGGTTTTGTCCAGAAGATCATAGGTGAATACAGTCCGACCCGGTGACTTGTTATGGTTTAAAAGTTGTCATGGTTTAAGCCTCTGTAACTCTTGAATGACCATGCAGCACTTCCCAGCAAGGCAGAGGAGGAAGATCTGGACTCAGACAAAGAGCAGCTGGTGGTGAGAGAGCCGGCAAGCACAGCAGCTACACCAGCCCCAGTGGCAAGTACAGCAGCCTCATTTGAGAGTTCTGAAGGTTTTGAATGGCCTTTGGATATCCTTGAGACCTGCCTGCTGCTTGTGATGGGGATCACCATATTGGCATGCATACAGAGTGTGTTTTGCCCACAACCATTTTGTCTGGTCCCGAGAGTTAAGCAGAGTGGGGTGTGGGCCTTGCCTGGGGTTAGACTACGATCCAGGATGACCAAGAGATTTTCCCTGAGGCTGGACAGTCATGAGTGGCAGGGCTGTGGGACAGTATGGGCAAGTGTCCAGTCCACTGGGCCCCTCCAGTGCTTTGGAAACGTCGGAGATGGAAGGCAGCTGTATGGAGTCCCCAACAAGCTGCAGAAACTGCTGGAGGGGAGTGTGAATTATTTTGAGCCTGGTGGGCCCATGACACCTCAGGCCATCGGGGCATCTCAACCTGTGGGAGTTGCATTCTTTTGATTCTCCTCCCCATCCCCCCAGGACTGGGGGAAGAAAGAGGGGGGAGTGAGTGAACGGGCTGCTTGATTTACAGCTTAAACCACGACAAGAGTGTTCTGAGTAGAAGTTATTTTGTCCTATTACAGTGTCTTACAGAAGCCCTTTAATTTGGAAGGAGGATGGGCAGGGGAACCCTTTCGTATGCCTTACAGTACAGGGGGATCCAGTAATGGAATTCTCTTTAAGGTACCCTACAGTAAAAATTAATAACTAAAAAAAAAAAAGTAATGCAATAACCTTATCTTCCTTAAGCACTTCTTTTATACCTTGAACAGTAGTTGCTTCTGCAGATTCCTAGACAGGTATTCTGATCTTTGAAAAAAGATACGTCACTAGGGTTTATGACTCTTATAAGCTGATCCTAAAACAATTCATATGTCCTTTTTCCTTGACTGTGTTCTTACATTTAGCCTGCCGGAATTTATGATCCTTTCTATTTCCTCTGGACAAACCTTTAGTTTTCTGAAGAACGTCTTCTTGCTTTTGAGTCGCTGTTAAGCCATGTCTGCTTTTGCATGATGCTTCTAACACCTGTTTGATTTGAGGGCAAGCACCTGCGTTGAGCCTCCAAAACAATGTCTTTCCTTATTATCCATGTGGAGAAAAGTGTTTTGTGTGTGGGAGAGAGTTTAATTAAAATTAAGTTAGAACCAAACCCAAAGGCCTTGATGTTGTGATAATGATACTCTAATGCAGTGTGATATTTCGAATATGTATATTAAAAAAAAATAAAAGGATTAAATCCAGGATTGTATTTACTTCAATAAAAGAAAATCTACAACATTCAAGCCCCACACAATTAATTAATGTAACACTGCATTCCGTGGCAGTTGAAACAAAGAAAGAATGAAACTTCTTGATCCACATCCATTCTTGATCTCCTTAGCAGGCCTGCTGAAAATTATAGGACTAATTCTCAAGTAAGATAAAATTAATGTTGTGTGAAGCTATTAGCATTTCAGTGTAATAGCATAGAGCATAACAGGGTTATGAAGCAATGGCTGTGGTCATAGGAAGATATCTCCTTTTTTTTTTTTTTTCATGTTTGGGTTAGTCCTATAGTAAATACTGAAAGAGGCAGAGGTGACATTTGGGAGGATTTTAATGAAAGATGTCTGAAAAAGAAAAAAATAATCTCACCAGATCAGCTTGGAAAAGAATACTGTTGTATACAATAACTAATCAAAAGATTAAAAGCAAAAGGTTGTGGTATCAACGGAGAGAACCTTGGATGTTTTCATGAGTGGGCAGGGAAGTCAACTAGTCTAGCACAAGTGCATGATTTAAACATATTTTTGAAAAGTGCTTGTTTTTTTGAGTGAAATGTGGTTTTTCTCACTATCTGTAATGGGACAATGAGTTAAAAGTTCAGTGGCTGAAAATTCATGCAAATGCTCTGTCCATGTAATTTAAATAAATACATTGCAACGTTAATACATTAATTCACGGAATTTCTCTAATGCTCTGGGCTGGATTTTAGTATGTGAACTACTTGAAAGGGGAAGCTTTCCTTGGTTTCTCATACTCATTAAATTTGCCAAGAACTTTCCAGTTTTGTCCCTGCTGTACTACCTTTGCTTCATTCAGTCTTCAGAGTTTTACATTGTTCTGTAAGAAACATCTTCGTAGAATCATAGACTAGTTACCGTTAGAAAGCATCTTAAGATCATCTAGTTCCAACCGCCCTGCCATGGGCAGGAACACCTTGCACTAAACCATGTCACCCAAGGCTCTGTCCAACCCGGCCTTGAACACCACCATGATTTATGTATATTCTTTTAAACATCTAGTACTGTTTACTGTACTGTGCCTTGAATTCCACAGCCCACACTGACATGAAGCTGTTTGGCAAAATGTCTTAAGAGGAAAGCTCTCACTTCAGGCTACTTGAAGCTGATAGATGTGTAGAAAATGCATGTTTCTTATGTTTGTTTTTCTGTAGATGAGGATCTTGTTCATTTTGCTTTTTCTGCATCAGGAAGTTTGGCAGAAGAGCATGTAAAAGCAGATACTGTACAAAGCTGACCAAGAGCACTATGGAATAGTCTTCACACTGTAATTTTTTTATTTATTTATTTTTTATTGATTGTGGCTAATGACAATCGTATTCTGCATCTTTAGAGTTCAGTATCATGAGTTGCAGGTAATGTTATCTGTCATCTTACATTTACTGATCAAGAATATGTCTAATTGGAAACAGATACTAAGGTTCCCTAGTGTTCTCAAACAATGTGAAGGTAATGCAGTAGTTTAGGAATTTGCAGTTCAAGTACTTCTTAATCACCTGAATTAGATTTTCTTACTCTCATAAAATATATTTTTGTATTAGCCATGCTGTTTTCCAAATCGGTTATGTCACTTTAAACTTTTGTTTAAACTACTATTGAATATTACAGAATTGTCTGGAAAATCAGTGTAAAAAAATTTGCTACATTTTATTTAAAAGTTATTACAGTAATCTACTTTTATGCTCTTTAGCATTAGATGGCACTGTTTTCCAAGCTTACTTTTCATGAGTCTGAGAATTTAAAAGCTAAAATTGAAATGCAATCAAGTAATGGAGGCTTTAGTATATTTGCCATAATTTAATTAAAATGTGGTAGTGTGAATTGGCAATGTGTTGGCCATTATCAGATGAAAGCGTAGAGATTTTCTGAGTTTGTGCTGTTACAGTTTCAGATTAATAAGGCATCCCATCAATACACTAGGCTTGAATACATTTAATATAGCCTTTTAATTGAACCTTTGGGTTTACCCGTACCTGTGGCTGGTAGAGGTGTGACTGACCCAAAACCAGTGATAAGTTCACCTGATTTTTATCTAGTTCATCTGTTTATTTTGTTTGGGCGTGGGCTTGGTTTTTGTGCGTGTGTGTGTGTGTGTGTGTGTTAGATGGTTTTTTTTTCTCTCTTTTTAGTTTCCTGTCCTTGCAGTCCTTAGGGTTCTCATAACAGCTTTGTTTTTTTCAAGTGAAGCTCACCTGTGCTGTCTTAAAATAATTTGCCTGAGAACCACTGCATGAGTTGAAATAAAGAGAGTTCAGAGTGCTTTTATTAGTCAGCACAACAACAGGAAGAAGAAATATGTCTGAACTCTCTTGCTGAGAAAGCAGTGTGTCTCTGAAGGTACATACCTAGTGAATGTCCTGGCTTGCCCTTTGAGGGTTTCCCCACTCCTTTTTCTTTCCTTTATGACTGGACAAAGAAGGGATGTTTGCCCACAAGAGGAGCTGGCAAGTGCATGTTACTGCCAAGCTGGAGTTGGGCTACAGGTATGGAAGGGTAGAAGGGTTGTTAGGGTAAATACAGGCTGTGCCCAAAGCTCTTGTGATGATTCAAGGAGTGGAGTTGGCAAAATATTTCTGAGCTTTCCAACACTGGAATCTGCTTTGAAGGCTTTCTAGGTCCAAATTTCATGTGCTATCTGTGCTTAGAAAGCCACAACCAAACATGAACATGAATGTGAATAGTGTTTTTGCAGTGCTGTCTCCAGCAGAAGGGAGCTATTTGCATCAGGAATATGCATTCTGCTGTTCAGAACCAGGATTTGCTGCCTCCAGACTAGTTATTTTCTGAGGTCTCCAGGATTAGCTGCTTCTTGGTAGGATTTGGATGCATCCTCACATACTGTCCATGCTGTTGGTATCTTGTCAAACAACTTTTTTGTGGATATTTAAAATGATCATTGGGGATAATTATATCGGTGTGTGGCTTAAGTATTTAATAAGAATACTTTGAGTGCTAATGCAATTCTACTGTTTTAAGAATGTATTAATTCAATAGCATGAGTTAAAAAATGATTACTTTCATTGTATCAAAATTCTAAAAGAACAGAAAAATTACTTTGTAACTGAAAACTTCAGGTTTACCTTTGGGATTATTAATTTATATATTTTTCCCACTCTTTTGAGGTATCTTTTATTTTCTGATTGAATTTGTGAGAAAAAATTATTTTTCTAGTGGCATATAATATTAAAAAAAAAAAAAAGCAAACATCTAGTAAAGAAAGACCAGAATGGTTGTGTTGAGACCTGGGTTATTAGAGAGAAGTGGTCTTGCTGCAGGCAAATCACTCCTTTACTTCGCAGGTGTTAACATTTTAATTTTAAATTAATTTCGATTAATCAGTGGGACTTAAGTTTAATCAGTGGAACTACACAGGAGCGTGAATAGTCTCTTTTACTGTGAACAGCATTGTAATGGTGCCACACTTAGGAGCTGCCTAAAGGCTTAAGGGACTTCCAGCTTCTGGGGCAATAGCCTATATCCCTCTGCTTTCCCACTGTGACTGTTTGTCCTTTTGTAGTGAAGTAATACCTTTAGTTAGTATCTTAACTTCTGATATTGTTTGGTGATAATGACAAAGTTAACCAGACACCTTTCACAAGATGTGATATTTATTTAGGGCAGCAAGAAATACAGAGAAAATGAACATTGAGTCAATAAGCAGTTCATGCTTGCTGGCTATTACCCACTACCTGCGCAGTTCTGTCGTGTGTGTATGTGTAGGTAGTACACTGTGGACAGATAAAAGCTCATTCTCCACCTGATCTGAGTTGAAGAAGAATTGTTTGTAACTGAATGAATATATCCAGCACAGGGCGGGAGGCAGGATTATGAGACATGGTCCACTGGGCTAGACTCTTACTGTTGCTTGGTCATGTGTGGCTTTCTCCTGTCCCGGAGTGTTGACACGGTTTACTTGTATCTGCTTGCAAAGCACAACCCAAAGGCATCCCTCAATAATCAAGTTTATCAGATTGTTTTTTTTTTTTTTTTTTTTTTCACTCAGTAAGCATTTGCATCAGGGGCATCTATTAATTCAGGTTGTTTTTCATTTTTAATTGACTTTCTTTTGTTCAGGATTTCTGTTTCACCTTGCAGGTTTAAGAATACAACAGCCCTGTCACTTGCTTCTGTAATTTATATTAATTAGTTTCTCCTTTTCCCCTCAGACTCCAGTTCCACAGCAAATTAACTTTGAGCACAAGTACAGAAGTTTGTAGTCCTTGCTATGCTCAACATTACAAACACTGATCACTGCCTATGATATCAGAGGCCTCTCAGTATATTTGTCATGTGAACGCTCTGAAGACTCTGATTCCTCAAATACAATAGTTATCTTAGGATAATAATGCAGTGTTAAACATTTTTTAAGACATGCATGTTTATTCACTGGGGAATTTATCAGTTACTGAAATGTTTCTGTGGTACACCAACCTAATCTGTTGTCCTGGGTTCAGCTGTAACAGTTATTTTTCCCCTTCTTGGTAGCTGGTGCAGTGCTGTGATTTTGACTTTAGTTTGAGAACAATGCTTATAGCACACCAACATTTTAGTTGTTACTAAGTAATGCTTACCTTAGTCAAGGACTTTTCAGTCTCTCATACTCTGCAAGTGAGGAGGGGCACAAGAAGCTGGGGAGAATTGGAGACAGGACTCCTGACCTGAACAAGCCAAAGGGGTATTCCATACCACAGCATGTCATGCCCAGTATATAAACTGGGTGAAGTCACCTGGAAGGCCCAGATCACTGTTCAGATCAGCTGGGTATTGGTTGGCAGGTGGTGAGCAACTGTATTGTGCATCACTTGTGTTTATTGGGTTTTTTTCCCTTTCTGCTTTTAGTTTTATATTCCTTCCCCTTGTTATTTCCCTTATCATTATTACGACTAGTAGTAGTTTTGTATTATTATTAGTTATTGAACTGTTCTTATCTCAACCCATGGGGTTTACGTTCTTTTGATTCTCCTCCCCATCCCTCCAGGAGTCTGGGGGGAATAAGGGGAGGAGTGAGTGAGTGGCTGCGTAGTTGTCAGTTATGGGCTGGGCTTAAACCACTACTGTGTTTGCATATCTTTTTTTATTGAATATCCTGCTCAGTAGAAGACCTCAAAATATACTGAGGTATTGGGAGCTATTTTGTAATTTAAGAAAATTCTGTACTGTCCTAGTTTAGCTACTGAGTATTAGTTTTACTAGTTGGCAGTTAGGTACCAAATAAGGTGGGAGGAAATAATGTTCAGTGTAAGCTGCTGTCTAGTAAATATTTGAGTATTGTTAATAGACAATGCCAATTCAAGAAAATGCCCAAAGATATGGCAAACCAAAAAACTTTGGGGAGTTTCTCCTAGATGGGTAAATTACACCAGACTACAGGCATTTTCTGACATGTCTGTGGTATCCTGAGGAAATAAGACATCTGCAGCCAATCATTTACCTAAAAGAAAACAGTCTATAGTCCTATGAGAAGGCTTTGTTTCCACTACAAATTTAATATTATGCTGATTTCGAAGGTTCTCCTGTCACAGCATGCTAATGCAGAGAACTGGGAAAAATATTTAACTGAATCTGCTGAGTAAAAACAAATAGAATCTGTTGGCCCTGAGTTTTGGAAAATTGCATAGTTGTGCCAGCAAAGACAACAAGAGTAAGGTATTTGCTTCATAATGGTTAGAAGAGAAGCAAACTTACATTACTCCACCTACATATGTAATATTTTATCCCACCCCATCTTAGCTGGTGGGTGAGGGAATAATAGCTGCTGTGGAAATTGTGGATGAGGATACTGAGAGCATGTGTCAAAGTTCTGTATCTGCTCATCTTCAAACCTATTTAAGATGAAAGATAACTCTGCAGTTTCTGATTTTGCCTGTATGTAAAGATGCCATATTTCAGTGGGTGTGTCTGTAGACATCTCAGTGTGTGTCTTTCAAGCAATGTCCTTAAGGGAGTGAACAGAACATGACCACTGCCTTCTGTCACAGTAGTTGAGGGCGAAGAAGATGTTAAGTGATTTTTCTTGATTAATCAAAAAAAGCAGCAAGTACAATTTCCATAAAAATTCTAGGTGAGCTCACACAGTACTCAGGTATACTTACTGCTTTTTCTAGAAAGGCATTTGGAGAAGTAATAGGCTGGAGGTGTGGAAAAACAAGGAAGAGAATTGTCTCCATCAACTATATGCTGGTACTTTCCAAATAGGAACCATGAACATGCTTTCAAAAAGTTATAGAAGAACAAAAGTAAATAAAAATACAAGTATTAGAAAAAATAGAATATGTAGCAAGAAAGAACTGCCTTATGGGATCTTGTAATAAAGAGTCTTGTATGAGAATATAGAGGTACTCTGAAGACCACTGAGACAATGGAAATGTCTAATTGCAGTAGTTTGGTTCAACATGTAAGAGTCATATATACCAGTCTGTCTTGGAGAAGGAAGGCTATTGAACTGAAATTAAAAGAGCTCAGTTTTTCATTTCTTTTTTTAGTTGAATTGTGCCTACCTGTCTGTGCTGTAAGGAAATCTGTTGAAGCGCCATGATATATGCAAGTGTTGCATGCTGAAGAAAACCTGGTGTGTTAGTGTGTTTAGAGATGCTGATCTTCAAACTTCCACCTCTTAAAATATTACAGTATACTTACCTTAAATTTCCAGTATAAACCAGTATGCATCTTTCCAGGTCATCTTTGGAAAAATCTAGTAGTACTGGGCATCCTAGGGTCTTGTACCTCTGGTTTCTGAGTGCGTGCCTCTGGCAGTGCTGTCTATGAGATCTAACTGTTGCTAAAACTGAACTGGCATTGCAAGAATCTGGTGAAATTTAATTGTCAAAATGTTTTAAAAATAGATGTTTGAAATATTAAATAATATGGTTCAGGATAAACATTTGTAATTGCCACTAGAAAGTTTTGATACTGTTCTACCTTAAGGGGAACAAATTCAAAGCTTAACAGCTTGATTAATTTTTTTTTTTTCCTCTGTTCCTCCTGTATGTAAACTCAGTCTCCTGAATATCAAGTGGTTACGTTACCAAATGCTTTTAGCTGCAAACCATTCCAGCATACTGCATTGATGTTTCTGTCCAATAGCTTAACCTGCTTCTTTCCACACACTCCAAAGACAGCCAGATGGTTCCTTAATGTACGTCAATACTTGGGCATAAAACTCACTTCAACAGCACTCTATAGTTTCACAGTGGCGGATCCCAGTGCAGTGTTTTCAGAATAGTGATTACTTCAAAAGAAGCCAGTTTGACACAATGTGTTTCATGAAGGTGGTTATAGCTTTGTTGATGGATATACATAAAATTCTAAGCCTGTTTTTCCTCTACTTTTTGTATAAGAAATGAGGTCAGTTAACCTGCTCTCTCAACAAAAATCCCACTGTGAATGTTCCCCATTCCTCTAAGAGCTTTAGCTGTGATGGTTATAGTGCTCTGGTTTAACCATGTATTGTAGCAGTATGCACACATGCACATATATATTTGGAGGGATGGATAGTGTAAACACAAAGTAAAAGTTCCAAATAAATGGTCTTATTGCAAGGTTGATGTATAGCCCCAGACTTGGGGTAAGGAAGATGAGAAAAGGGTGATTATAATTATTGTGTCATTCAAGTCAGCGGTTGAAGTGTTGCATACCAAGTACGTACAATGTTTTTCACTGTGAGAGTGAAGATTTTTGACAGGAATTCTGCTGCAAGAGCAATAGTGGAAATATTGCACACTGCAATATTGTTTGTGA
The DNA here is from genome assembly GCA_028858755.1 of Ara ararauna. Taxonomy (NCBI): domain Eukaryota; kingdom Metazoa; phylum Chordata; class Aves; order Psittaciformes; family Psittacidae; genus Ara; species Ara ararauna. Next base: position 42,328,914 of record CM054381.1, read on the forward strand.
GGTACAATGTTAATATTTTTCCTAAAGAAAATATTCCTTCTCCTCCCTCTTCCATAAAATCTGAAAGAAGTTGAAATTTTTAGTGCATTCAACACCTTTGTAGGCAGTTAAAAATAGATGATCTTGAAGTAAAATGGATATGGGTTAGATGTGCTGTGTAACAGCCATTGAAGTAGGAATATGTGTGCAACTTGCCTTCTCTAAGTTCCTGTACATCCATCTGCCTAAGAAATGGTGAAGATGACATTTGTAACATACATCAAGAAAAGTAAGAAAACTGATTAGCAAAATTATCCCATGTATTTTTTATTAAGTCTATGGAAAGGTGGCTTCTTGTTGTGTGATGTTTAGCTGTAAAGCTTAATGAAGAAAAACCAGAAAACATCTCTAACTTACGATGGGGCCTTGCTGATCTGGTAACAAAGACAAGTAAATGGATTAAAATGGAGCAAGTACATTGGCTAGCTCCTTGTCTTGTGTATTCCTCATATCATCATTGTGCCTGCCCAGCAACGTGCTTTCTCTTTTGTCCCCCCAGGCATGAAGGAAATATGAAAATATTTCCAGGAAGCTTAGTTATCTTTAACTCAGTGAATGTCTGAAAACAACTGGCACTCCAGTAATGCAGTGCTCCTAAGAGCTGGGTGAGTCAATAATAATAAAATACTTTTTTAAATGAGAGTGGTAGGACAAGGGGTAATGGGTTCAAACTTAAACAGGGGAAGTTTAGATTAGATATAAGGAAGAAGTTCTTTACTGTGAGGGTGGTGAGGCACTGGAATGGGTTGCTCAAGGAAGTTGTGAATGCTTCATCCCTGGCAGTCTTCAAGGCCAGGTTGGATGGAGTCTTGGGTGACATGTTTTAGTGCAAAGTGTCCCTGCCCATAGCAGGGGGTTGGAACTAGATGATCTTAAGCTCCTTTCCAACCCTAACTATTCTATGATACTATGATTCTATGATAATATAACTTTTAAGGCAGTTCTAAATATGCTGTGCCTTTTTTATGTGTATAGACAGAATAATGGTACCAAATTAAATGTCAAAATCCCCCATATTGTTGGACCGTACTCATCATGGATGTTTTGAATCTGACTTTACAATGTTTTTTTCATATTGAGACTTGGGCCTAGACAAATGTTTTGCTCTGTTTTTTTTTTTTTTGTGATCATCAGCTAATGACTTCTGATATATTACCTGAATGAATAAAGAAGAAATTAGGCCATTGTAACTTGAACTTGGAAATTTCAATAGCTTGGATTCTCATCACTAATTGCTTTCGTTTATGCTAGTGCTTTAGGACTTAGGAGGGGAGAAATGAAAATTTTTACAGGGCAAACATCTTACAGCAGGGAGATGTCAGACTCCTATTATTTGAATGGAGTGAGAAAAAAAAGTGCCTATGGAAACTCTACTTATGGAAACTCTACTTATATAACTATGTGGTTATATTGTAAAGTAGCTAACGTGGAAGTGAGAAATGGCGCACAATTTGAAATGCATCTGAAAGGTTTTATCTCTAGGAACTTCTTTAGATACCCCAAATGGGTATTTTGAGAAATAATGTTGCCACTGACAGCACCAAGTAGCACCCCTTCCAAATTAGGAAGTCAGAGTATGTCCTCCATTGAGAGCTGTCTGTGGATTTTCTAGCCTAATTTTAGTTGTAACTTATGTTTTAACAGATTACATTGAACTAAGGTTTTTACTGTGTGAATTTAGAATTATAAGGCCATTTATTGACTGAGCATAAGCTGTGAGGTATGAAATGAATGATCAATTAAAAAGTTTACATTTCTACTGTAGAATGTAACAAAACCATAGCAGTTGATGTGAATGAAAAAGTCTCAAAACAGAGGTGTAGCATGGGCTTCTAATAGATTTTCACAAGCCTGTTGTTTTAGGGCTTTGTTCTATTTTCCCTTAGCCTTGCTCCACCTTTGTTGTTGCTTCAAAGCTTTGGTGATTGCTTTCTGAAGTTGCCCCACATGAGGACTCTGAAATACTGGTCCCTTTGTGGGATTTAAACCAAGGTTTTCATCTTTGGCAGGTCCTTCATAGGAACTTTTCTAGCATTCTGCACAGTTCTGTGTCCTTTACAAGCTGGAGTACATTTCTGGCATTAGTACAAAATGAGAAAAAAAATCTCCAAATGGTAGAAAGGTCTTGGTGTATGATATTCCACTAAAATATGTTTTTCCTGAGGCAGGGAAAGAGTTTGCTTCTCAAACAACATTGTGTTCTTTTTCCAGGAAAATTTTCCTGTATAGTTTTTGCAGTAGCTCACTCATTAAAGTATGCTTGTCTGGATGCTTGCACAGCTCTGTCCGTCTTAAAGGGATGAAATAGGTTGGAGCTTCAACTGACTACCTCACACCCCAAGAGAGGTCAAAAGACCAGGCAGAGTACAAGAAATATGTAGCTGTAGTATATTTTTTCCCTAAATATTTATTGTAATTTTGACTAGGCAAAAATGCACTTCATGTTAATATAAATATCTTTGCTTTGGGGAGTATTCTGTGTTCTGCTGGAACATAAGCCCTTTTAGCATCTCTGTAGCACTACAGATTACAGTGCAATAATGCTTCTATGTGGTCCTTGCTATATACTGTGGAATACTACAGCCTGTGCTTCTTACTGAATAGAGCAGTATACAGCATCCAGATGAGAATGCTAACTATACATAATAATTGCTCTATTTTTGTCAATAAATAAATCTCTAAGTAAATAAAACCATTTTTGCTAAATCAGAGGAGAGAGAGCAGTTACTCCTTTATCCCTGAACTGAAGCTAAAGTTTCAACTTTGTGCAGTGTGTATCTTCTGGTATCTTCTATAACCAATCAGACATAAGGCTGGACTTTCTGTTGCAGTTTCCAATATAGGAAATTTCATACAGACACTAAAACACTACACAAAGTGTAGTATATAGTGTAAAGAGTTTTTCGCTTACGTTATTTTTTGAATGTTTGTCTACTTTCTACTAACAACACAAATCATAACTCATTACCTAGTGGGGAGTTCCAGACTGAACCCACATCATTTTAGTCAGCTAATGGAGTTGTTTAATTTAGGAGTGGTATTGACAGTTTCCTGTCAGTGTCAGGAGAAATAAAAAACCAAATGTTTTAGTTCAGAACATTGTCCTGTTCAACTTCAAAACCATTTGGACCTGATTTTATTTTAATCATATTTTAATCTTAACTTCCCTTCTTCTCAAAATATGTCTAATTTTTAATAACAAGATGAGGAATCTTGCTTGAAACTTTTTTCTCAACAGTATTGTGTTTTGCTGTGTCATGGGTTCAGCAGCAGCAGTCATTTTTCTCCTTCTTAGTAGCTGGTGCAGTGCTGTGTTTTTGACTTTCAGCCTGGGAACAACGCTGATAACACCGATGTTTATAGTTACGGCTTAGAATGTTTTGGTCTGACCAAGGACTTTCTGAGTCTCATGCTCTGCCAGGGAGGAGGGGAAGCCGGGAGGAAGCAGAGACAGAACACCTGACTCAAAGTGACCAAAGAGGTATTCCATACCACAGCACATCATGCCTAGGATGGAAAAACCTGGGGGCAGGAACCCGGAAGTGTTCAGTTCACAGCTCGGTTGTAGGGTGGTGAGCAGTTGTATCCTCTTCCCTTGTATTTGCCTTGTCATTATTATTACTGGTGGTAGCAGTAGTGATTTGTGTTATACCTTAGTTACTGGACTGATCTTATCTCAACCCGTGGGAATTACATTCTTTCGATTCTTCTCCCCAATTCCCCCTCCCACCCCCCCCGGAGTGGGGGGGAAGAAAGAGGGGGGAGTGAGTGAACAGACTGCGTGATTTACGGCTTAAACTACGACATGCTGCTAACACTTGGTGAAGACATGAGCTCAGGAAAATCTACAAAAAGCAATAGATTGAAGTACAGAAGATAGATGTTAGTATCATCTTTTTATTGCCAGAGCTTTACATAGCAGTCATAAAAGAAAAATTCTAGTATCTCCCTATGCAGTATAACTCCTCTCTCAAAGCTGTACTATTCAGACACAGACTGAAGACTGTGTTTCTCTTACATATACATTTGATGAAATAGGATGTAAAAGTAGTAGAACAGAGTAAGCATTCTGATTTTGTTCTGCTTGTTGACTTTACATGCTAAGAAGCAGCATATTGGGAGATTGGCTCTCATTCTGAAACCAAGAAAGTGTGGTATGAAATTCAAGATTAAATCTCAAATCTTGTCATTAAGAGCATTGTTTCTACTAGTACACAATTAGTTTCAAAGGCAAATTATTTCTTTTAATATTTTAGGAAGTGTTAAATAAAGGTAACGCTTGGAGCATTTAACGACACTTAAGTGATTTTATTCTTCTTTCACAGTCCTTGCCTTGCAAAAAGCAAACTAGTTCTTGCAACACTTGAGGTAGTTGATGAGGGAGATGGGGAGCAAAGTCTTACTGCTGTTGATAATGGAAGTTTCTGGAGAGTTATAATGATGACTTCTATCTTATCATGAGGCAATCAAAGAATATGGCATTTGGTAATACATTTAACGGCTTATGAGTAAGGAAATCTGTATGAGTTTCTTTTTAAACAGATGAGGGCAAAGTTATTTATCATTTGTGTTCCTAAAACTACCCTTGAGATACCTTTTGTATCAGATTCAGATAACTGTACTAGCAATATCAGTAATGAGGTATTAAAAAAAAGAGTAATTTCACTGTTACTGTGGTATTGCATTATCTTTAATGCTGCACAGAAATCTTTGGAGATAACAGCCAAATACAATTTTAGGGATAAAGATGAATGACTTCCTACAAGCAGGCCTGTTTTTTGAGCTTAACAAAATGGTAGGCATGATGATGCTAGATGCGTGGCAACAAAGAATTGTGACTAGTATGTTATGAGAAGCCAAGATACAAGATTTTACGGTGCACAAAATTAACTAAAAATATAAATGAAAGGTATTGCAATTAAGATAAGCAGATGAGTAAGTTTTAGAGGGAAGTTGCATTGCATTCTATGTTGTTTATAAATATTGAGAAAAAATGTTTTACTATTGCAAGCCTCAGTTTCTTTTTTTTTTTTAAATTGAGTTTTCTCTGTTCTTAAAGGTAGGTATTACTTTTGTGTGTTGATTTACAGTATGAATTTGGTTCTACAGAGTTGGATATTGAAATGTGTCACAACCTAGACATTATTTCTAGGTAGGAATTGTCCAGCTGTTTTGGTGTACATGTGAAAAGACATTGTTATGTTGTACTACAATATATTTTGTGACTTTATATGGTATACCACTTTAGACATTTGATCTCTAGTATGACGTGTAGGACTTGTGTAACAAATGTATTTAAAGTTGGTAGCGTGAGAAAGGAGACTTTATTTTCCCTGGTATAACAACCTGTCAAACAAGAATACACACTACCTCATGCTCCAGTTACATATGTCAGAATATTGCCCTCATCTGCTTAAATGTTACCTTTCTCTACACAGAGCGTTGTCATTGTGATTATCTCTGCTCCCCCTCACCCCCACTTCCTTTGTCTGATTGTATCTCTGTGTGAATCTTCGTTTATGTAGTCTATTTAGAACTAAATTTGCGTAGCTGAAAAATAATCCACATGTAAAACAGTAGATTATGTCCACTGATTGATCCCTCCAGCCTTTCCAGAAGACCACATTCATCAGTGACATTGAATAGACTTTTTACTGAATTAAGCAAATATAAATCATCTCTTGAAAACTAAGTAGGTCCCCAATGAAGCTTTATTTGATGGTTCTTTTAAACTTCTCCTAAGCATGGAAATAAAATGTGATCCTTGTCTTTACTCTGATACATCCCATTCATTCAAACAAAATGCTTTAAAATAGTTCATAAGCTGCTTTTTGATATGTAGCTTGTCTTTTCCGTGTCAAGTGGTTAATTATTTCCTCTAATGGTATGATTTATGGTTAAATATTTCAGTATTAATCTCTTGCCATAAAAAGATTTCTCACCCCTGGTCAGGGCTCTCGGTTGACTTTTATGATCTAAAATAAATCCATTTGCATGGGATATCAACAGGAGCAGCAGTCACTGACTTCTCATTTGCATCTTTTAATAACTTAGCTGATTTCCTTATCAGACATAATTTTTCATGTCTATAAAATCCTGAAATTTACAGTTCTTAAGTAGTTCTAGAATCAAACAACAAGATTTTTAGCAGCTATGAAGCATTTGAAGGCTGAGGCGGATAATTAAGGCATCTTGATTCATCTTGATTCTGAGAACTTTGCAGCCGAACCCTAGTTGGACAGACCAGAGGAGCTAATGCAGATTGTGTTTCCTAGCTGTGTAGCAAATAGCAAGTAAAATTTCTCTTACAAAAAGGCAACTTCTCGAAGTGTCTTGTGCCATCAGTTTGAGCAGAAAAGCTAAAAACTGAATGAAAATACAGGCTGCATTTTTATTTTGGATGAGTTTTTTTCTGATTTTCTGATCCCTGAGGCATACTGGGGTGACAGAGGGCAAATAGCAAGCATATGTGGATATCTGGCACTTGAAAGCTGCTTGTTTATGAATCTTGCACCTTGTTAAGCACTCAAATTAATTGTATAATGAATAAATGTATGTTTACAAAGAAATGCAATGAAATGAACTGTATTAGTTTCTCTGATGGAACCTGCAAGGAATATTTGACAGCTCAGAGCTGTCAGGTGTGTATATACATACATATATTTGTATATATGCACGCAATCCCTCCTTTCTTAGCAGTTTCTCAAATCTGTACATACAATTTTGTGAATATAACAGGAAGCTCACAACTAACGTTTCCAAAAAATAGTGTATAAAAATTCACCCATTACTAAAATACTTATTGCCACCTCTTTCTGGAGCCAGACTTTTCTAACATGTTCTATATTTCAAACTTTTTTTTATTCATTAGCATGGAGCTGGTAAATGGGGCTAGCATAAGAGTACAGCCTGAAAGTGTGTTTGAATAACCTCTTAACGAGACTGTGCATGAATATTGCAAAGTACTTAGTTGTTCAGCTTGAATAGATTGATAGGAAACCAAGTGTTGATCAACTTTCAAACTGAAACCTGGTTTTGTAAATCTTTGTGAAGAAATAAGAAACTGTATCATTATAAAAGGCTATTGAATACTGGAGGATTTTGAGAAATTCACTTCTCCCTTTTGCATCCCTTCTGTGAATCCCAGCTTCTCGTTATGGAGGGCAGCTGCAGATGTAACAGTCTGTCCTAAGACAGTTATGAGCCTTATTAATTAATGAGTAACAACTAAAAACTGCTGATGAATTTTCTGTGGGCAGTATTCATGTTTTGATCTGAGTGTACTTTACAGGTCACATGGCAAAGGACCAATGGTAAGGATTTTTCTCTAGTAGCTGCTTTTTGCTTATTCAGAGGTTATTTGAAACTCATTTCTCTGGCAGAAAGAGAGGCATCATGTTGTTAGAGGACTGCAGAGATCTTTGTTCACAGGATCCTACCAATTTGATTGTCCTGCGCTGAACTGCAGCATGGGTGGGGAAAGAAAAGCATATATCTGTATATGTGGTATTGTGGTTTATGACATCCGTGTCTTAGAGCCATCAAAGAGCTACTGTAGACTTCTGCTGGGTTGGTTAAAAAATAAATCAGTTACGCATTTCTTATTAATGCTTTGCAAATCCAAGATATAAAAGTTCATTATTATTCAGCAGGGAAAGTAACCAGTCCCACCAGTCCTGCCTTTCTCTCCCATATGAATTCTATGTGATTTTCAAATACAGGAATACAATTTGTTGCCATATATGCTTGATTATTCAAGCTCTTTTGCAAAGAAACATTTCAGTATCTGTTATACTTTAATTACATACTACCTTTCAATATTTCAAACAGTGTTTAACATGATATATTCTAGAAAATATTTTTATGTCGACAGCTAGAGTTCCTGAACACAGCTAAATTTAAGTTATGCAGCAAAAGTTCTCAAAATGCTGAATAGCACTGCAGATCAGGTTTTAGCTGGTGGTACTAGCAGTTTCTGGGTGTTAACAGACTCAAGGAAAAGATCTGTTGCTTACTTGAATTATTGGTAGCCATAGTTTCTTTTATTATCACTCAGGCTATAAGTGGCACATTTGGCCTACTATGCAAACGGTTCAACTTTCCTTCCAGTCTAAGGCCCCCCTGAAACAGTACTTGACATTTATAATGGAAACCACGTATGTTTTAGTTTAGAATTTTTTTTAAAAATAACTCCTGTTTCAAAGTGGTTTTTATTTTACTTTGCTGAGTCTTCATTTATATTACTTCAAGTATCAAAATGAACTTTAGCTTTCAAATAGCACTTTGTTGGAAACTTTAGTGGTTGAAGAAAGTATGTGGACAGAACTTATAGCCTTATAGAAAGGTTACTGCTTTCTGTTTCCAATTAGAAAACCCTGTATGATTAATCCAGTTCTGTGGTTGAGAAGGTTCCTAATGGCCTACATTTCAGTGTTCTATCTTGTCTAATGAGTCAGCTCCCTCTTGCAGAGAATTTGCCTTGTATATTGAAGGTTTCATGTAGACTACTCAGGCTATTAAAAAAACCAACCAAAGTAAACAAACCAACAACAAACCCCAAACCAACTAAACAAACAAAAAAGACCATCACACCCAAACCCCAAAACAGACAGCCCACCCAAAACCCACCAGAACTCCAAAAGTTTATCTTAATGCATAACAGAGCTAGTGGTGTGGTCAGTATACTAGTTCAGTACTTTTAACAGTACTGTTGGGTTTATTTATTGCAATTCAGGACTTATAAAACTAATGTAATACATTGCCTATAAATGCTTGTGCAATACAGTAAAATGCTAAAAATTAACTCACTTTAGTTTCTAAACATTTGAAGCTTGTCAGACTGTCATACAACCTGTAGATTCCTCATACACTCGCTCTGCCTTATAGTAATGGCTTAGGCTTCACTTTACAACGTATTGCACTTCGGCAGCACCTATTAGACATAGCTATCATCTTTTGGCACTCATCTAATTAAACAAGCACTCCAATTGGGCTGATGGAGTTTGGCAAATCAAAATCTTAGTAATTTGGTTCCATTCCCATGCTGATTGGAATCAGCAATGTTGCAGTAGGGAATGTTTGAATAAAAAGACAGTATGGATAGTTATCTCTAAATTAGGCCTGTTTGCAGGTTTTTACTTAGAGCTGGCTCATGGCAGCTTAGCAGTATTTATAGGCAGCACTACCTAAGTAAAAATGTCCCTTTAATAAAAATCTTGATTAAAAAAATAATAATCCTTTACAGTTCTCTAAGCAGTATCTGTGTTCTACACAGTAATAATGGTCATTGACTTTCTGAAATAGAAAGAAGGATAAGCCAAACTTTGATATAATAAATGGTTAATACCTCTTCACTACGTACAGATATTTCTTGCATAGTTTGTGTCAGTAATGCACCATATTGTTTAGTGAATGTTCTTTTCATTTCATGGAAGTTCTGGTGGGTGTATCATTTAGTATATTGCCACAGTCCTGAGAAAGCATTTTAAGAATTAGGAAACATAAGAGAATTTTTTTTTTTTTTCTTTGAGGACAGTTGGTTTTAATTTTTGTTAAACTAACAACAGATACTCAACTAATGCTGTATATTTTTATGAAGTAGTCTTGTTGCTGTAGCATTAGAGGATACTGTTTAAACATGAAGCCTTGTGCAAGCACAAGGAGATAGTTGACAACTAAGTAACTAATTTTTCAGCTTAGTGACAAGGGAGCTGGGTACACTCTGTTGCTTCTGTCCATCTTCCCCTTCAGCTAGGTCTCTACACTGTAAACACTTTCACCTGGCCAGCCTGTCTGAACTGAGTTAAACACCATAGGTGAGAGAGATCCATCTTACCTGTCTTTAGACATTCAGAATATGAGTATGTGAGAATAGGAGCTAATCATCTCATATTTCTTTTCTGGTCAATGAAGAGAAATGGGCATTTCCTGAGGGCTGTGTATTTGACCAAAATGGTATGAATCACAATCCCGACCGGGGGTTTCCTTCCGTCAGACTATTCTGAATAGCTAAGAAGATCTTTAGGTATAGTCAGCTTCCTTCTGAAATTCTCTGAGTGGGTCGTTGGAAATGCTTATTTCTCTTTAGTACATAGGGAATATCTGCACTTGTTTTCACATCAGCTGTAGCCTGACTTAGGGCTGTTGCAGAAATACGTAGTCCTAACCCTGTGCTTGGTCTTCTCACCAATGCATAGTGACAGTTTGAGTCAGATTTTTTCACTGATCAAGCCCTTACCCCCTCAAAAAAACCCAAAAATTTTCTTGCAGATCACCTGAGTAATTCAACTTGCATTGCAGCCACCTGATCTTTAGATTGGATGAATGGCAGGGAGCAGGGCAGCCCCCAGCTGCAGGTGGGTGTGGTCATGTAAGGGAGCAGACCTGACCTGTTCAGCAGGCAGATGTAGTTGGATGAGATGACCATGGGAAAATGTATCCTTATGCTCCTATTTTCAGTCCTCTGCATTGCACCTGAAGTACATGTGCAACAGATGGTAGGCTAACTGAATTTATATGCAAGTTTAATATTCAAGTGCTATTTTTTGTGTGCTTTAAGTAAAAGATTGAGTGGGTGAGCGCCAGAAGGGAAGGTTCCTTTTTGCCTGATCTTGGCTCTTATGTTCTGGGTTTTGAAGCATCTGCATGTGCTTAGGAGGTGGAATGCATAGGCTGAAAGGAAGCTTGCAGCTTTACTGGCAAATGCCCAAAAAAGGCAAGAACCCTGTGTGCAGTTGTGAAAAGGACCGAAATTCAAGGCTTGGAAAGTGGAAGAAGTTCTGTTGGGGCAGGAAAGTGAAGCAAGAGAGAGGACAATGGGGGGGGGGGGGGGGGGGGCGTGTTGCCTCAACTCAGGCTCTGCTTTCTTCTGGTTTTGAAAAAAAAATGGGAAGATACACACTGGAACCATACATTGCGTTAAATGTGGTCTTTTGTTCAACTCTGCCTTCCCTCTGTGCCTAGGAGCTTTGTTCGAGTTTGCTGCTCTTGTGTTTTTACTCAAGTGTTGTACTAGTGAGGGGTTTCAGAGGTTTTTGGAGTGATTTTTTTTCAATACAGGGCTACTTCAAAATAAAGTTCATGTTGGTTCGTGGACACATTCCCTCTGCTAAAAAAGGAGGCCCAGGTTGGGTTAATTCTTGGCCTTCAGCATATTGTACCAAGTGTCCAAGATACCCACAGGTTTTTATCTTTCTTGAGAGCAGTAATTAGAGTAACTGTTTTCCCCACATATTTTTGTTAAAGGCATTTGAATTTCTTTTTAATACATGAAAAAATTACTTGCAATTGTTGTGCTTGATGTACAATTCTGCAGAATTTGCACTCATTTTATACTTTGCCCTTCTATAGCCTATGTAGTTTAAGTTGTGTGAAGTGTCATCCATATTAGGTAACAAGCTTTACAACAGCTTTCTAAAGTTATATGTAAGGATTATTTCATCCACTGTTTCATTAAGCTGAGGTCAGCCTGTCACCATTTAAATTATCTGTCTCAAAATTGTTTGGAAATTCAAGATGCTGCTGTTAGAGGTTTTGAAGATACTAGCCCTCCTGTCAACTCAAAATAACTGTGAGTCTGTGATCTCGGCACCGAACTTGGTTTGTATCTATCCAATTTTTCCAGTTCTTTTGAGAACAAATGAATGTCTCATTACTGAAAAGAGCAGCTTGACACCTGACTCCATTCATATTACAAATGTGGCCGCCTGAGTCTTATACATGTGATTTCCTGAGGGCACAGAACAGCAGCATCATTCAAAGTCATCCACAGCTGATGTTTCTCTTCTTCATATAATAGAACTGTCAGCTGGAAGCCTTGCGAGTTCAGGAATAGGTTTAACTGGAAAAGTTAAAGCTAGACATAGTCACAGCAAACACTTGCATGATCCTTGAAAGCCCAACAGCTCATTTTTCCCATTAGTAAAAAAAATAATTAATTACAAGTTGGCAGGATCTTTTAATAGCAATAAAAACCCAGAAAAGACCTCTGTTGACTTTTCACAATTTTGTTAGCAAGTATTTATATTAGGTACCAAGTTTTACACTATTTATTTCAGATGCTTGTAAAGGTTGCTGTAATGACCCAAGTGAAAATTAGTCTCCTGCATATGTTCCCCTTGATTACTGACTTCTAGAGTCAATTTATTCTTCTCATGTCCAAACCATCCTTCTTAATCTCCGTGTCTCTGGCTTACTATCTCCTTCCTCTGTGACACAACTCAACTGGTGTCCTGGCTCCCAGACTGTCTCCTGGCCTTTCAGACTTGTTCTCTTCTGTTCTTTATTTGGAAACAAACTGGATTTGAACAGTGTTTAGGATAGGGAAGTGTCTTGACTTAGCACTACAGCTTTTCTAACCTACAGTAATGCAAAGAAGGGATAGATTATTTCCAGAGGTTAGCTTGGTCTTGAATCTATTATCTGCAAATAGACTGACCCTGAAAATTTACTGTTAAGATGCATGTACTCCTATGGCTGGTGTTTTTAACAGAGAGCTTGGTTTACATAACAAACATATTGTCTCCCTTTTGGCTTCTACTTCCCCGACAGATTGATTATACAATTAGAAGCTCACTAATAATCATATAAAATCCCACAGATAATCACCGATGAGGGATTTGTTCTTGTTCTGTGAAAATAACCAGTGAACTCTCAAATATCAATACTGCATCTTTTTGTACTTGCAGACAGCTTAAAGACTTGGCTGTTTGTCTGCAGGAGCACCACCAGGAATTTCCATGTAACAATTTGGCAGCCAGAGCATTTATTTGCAACCTCAAATGATTCCTGAGGTGGTTGCTCCAGTAACAAAATCAACCAAGGATGCTTTTTTGCCCTTTTAATTATTGTGAGGTTTTAAAATATAAACAGTTTGCCTTCACTGCATGCTCAGAGGGCCAGTAAAAAGAAAACCAGACAAACCTTACCCCTTAAATAAAATGCTTGGTTGCTTTCTTAAGTCATATTTATAGTCATATGGAAATTGGGGAAGATACATGTATGATATTTCTAAGTGTTTTCAAACATGGCATGGGAAATAATTGAGAACTTGAAACATTTTGACACTTCTAGTGAAAAGAACCATTTCATTAGAGAGCTAATTGTGTCTTTTCTGTTAATATAATTTGGGGATTTTTTTAAAAAAACAGACTTGGGGGAGGAGAAGGCAATAAATTTTGTACAAAATCTGTTGGTTTCAACACAAATGAAACAATAGTTTACGAGGTCCAGGACAGATTGTAGCCAGAGAGAGAAAGAAATGCCAGCATACTCAGTACTGCTGATATTAAATACTAGCATCAACCTTGTCCAAGAGCCTAAAAAGATACACATACCTCTGGAATAAGCTATTTTCTGGTGTGTGCCTCATGTTCACTTTTTAAAACAAATATAAATATATGTTAATTTAGGGATTCAGTCCTCATCAACTGTTTCATATATGCATGCCTTTTCCATTGCAATCCTGGAAGGTGAAGTGGAAAGTGGGCTACAGAGGTCTGTTCAAGTTCTGGCTTTACCTTAGTGATGAAAGGGAATCTTCTAAAAATAGCACATTTTTGGGAGTATATTAAGGGATTCATGTCGAGCAGATTCCAGTAGATAGTAAGTGAAGAATACTTCAGGGGGAAAAAGGTACAGAAATCCCAAGAGGAAGACAGTGCTGGCAGAGGTAACTTTAGGTCTCTTAATTAGAAAATACATTTAATGTGAAATGTTGGTGATCAGGACTAACTGAATATAATAAATAATAATCAAGTTATGAGTCAACTGTATCTAGACCAAGCAGGGAAGGGTGATGCACATAGAAATTTTGCTGACGTAAGTTGCTACAGCCTACATGACACACTGAGCCACTGGCGGACCCACCAGCATAGGTGCAAAGACTGTAGGTACACACTAGGTAGCAGCCCACCTTTGTTCTACTGATGGCTTGATCCTGGCTTCATAGGTATGGTTCCATCTGGAATATAAGCCAACCTTCTCTTTCATATTGGAACTGAGATCTTTTGTGTCTTAAGTAATTGTTTTTTGCATTTTATGGCTCAAGGTAAGAATAACCTTTTATTAGAAAGGATGCAACAAGAAATGGTTCAGCAAGTAAAAATATCTGAGATAAGGTGTACTTCAAACTTGCTGTGGAGGGACTGTGAAAGTTTAAAACATTGATAGAATAGAGGTGGATGAGTAAAACAAATAAAATACAGGCATTGAACCAGCATCATTAGTCTTCTTTCAACAAGGAAAAAAATCCAGGAAGCATCATAAACTGTTTTGGCCGAGGGCTCTGTCTTTATTGTGAGTAGCACAACATTCGCAATTTAAATAAAGCTGGAAAAAAAAGAGAGGGACTCATATTGGTCTCCCAGGACCACTTTAATTTATCGCTTGAGATTATTGTGTTTATGATTTAAAGTAAACCAAACATATTTAGGAAATCCCAGCAGCTTAAAATTGATATTTCACTACACTGTAGTCCCAATTAAAAATACAATTAAACCCCCTGAAAACACTTGCTGTATAGGAAAATGATAATATTTCAATATTGCAGTGTGTGTAAATGTAGACTGAGCAGTCATTTTGTCCTTTTAGTCAGGGAAGAGATGAAAGCCAATATCTCTGAAGATTTTAAAATAAATATTGGGAATGGTATGTATGGTCCCATTTGATAGTGGATTTTCTAATATTGTACTTAAAGACACCCGAGACAAAGCACTATTGTATTTTGCATTGGTAATTTAAAATCAACAATACAACATAGCAAATAAAATTTAAAAATTAGTCCTGAATTTGATTGATAAAACCTGAATTTTATTAGTCTTTTCCATACTCATTCAGCACAGACCTGAAAGTAATGAAATATATAAGGTTTCCAATCTAAAATAATAAGCCCAAGTTATTTTTCTGAATTTCATCTGCAGGTACACTTAAAGACTGATGCTGAAATCCTGCATATAACTGGATGAACAAATAAACCCATAACATATACTCATCATGTTTGCCACATTTATTTTATTTTTTCAAAATAAATCAAATACCAACTTTTCATTTCAGAAAACTTCCAGGAAGTATTGGTTGTAAAGGTAGAATCATATTCAACATAGCTGTCAAAGTATAATCTTATGAAATGTTATGAAATATATGCTTAGTGCATGTGACTATAACTGGTATAATAGAACTGAATTCAGTTACACTCACTGAAAACTGTAGTCTAAGATGGTATGAAGTGTTCACTTTCACACTTCAAAACATGATGACAGTAGTCAAATTTATTTCTCTTTCAAGTACCCAGTACCCAGAATAAGGTGCTCTTGATGTAAATGAAATCAATTAGTGCATCTGCCTTGAGATACTGATTTGCAAAGTTCTGTCAATTTTTCTTATAACTGATATACATAATATGGTATCTATTTTTGGACAACAGTAAAATAGATCTTTAATAAAGATTTTTAATAAAGATCTCAAATGAAACACCTTGAATAATCAGGGAGACCCACTGCCTATGATTTTTGATTTAGAGGCCAATTAAAATCCTGGTCTATTTGACTGCAGTTGTCAGTGTCAGTAAACACTTAAGAATTAATCCAGATCATATTTTTTCATTGCTAGTAAAGCCCCAAAATCATGATGCTCTGTTTTACTGAAAGCCGTACGTAGTATCTCTGTAATTTACAGATAATGTCATAAACTATTAGCAGTGGTTTTTGGAAGACAACTTACTTAGAGTTTACCCCTTCTTTATGCTGAAGTGTATTTCAGCATTTTGCTCTAGGTTTGGGAGCATCAAGTGCATTTGGACATGAAGAGGGCATTCAAATTTATATTGAGAGTGTGTGGGAGTGAACCTAGAAAAAAAAATATGAAAAGGGTCAGGTTAATATATTTAATGCAAAATGCTGATCTCTTGGATGGAAAAGATAACTTGCAGATTGAATTCCCTTCTCTTTCCTTTTAAAGAACAGATGTGGATTCTGACTCCTGTCACCACAATTTATTGTTTTTCAAGTGTAAGGGACAAGAAATGATACTTATTTTTTTGAAGAGACCAGGGAGATAGAGTGGCTAGCTTGGTGTTAATTGCTGATTTCTGTACCATGTAATCAGAGTTACAAGTAGGATATCTTTGTTAATTAATTAGTTACTCTAGCCCTTGTCCTTTTTCTCATCTGTAGCTTTTGTAAGAATGAGAAGAACCTCTTTTTCTTGCTACTCTGGAAATAGTCTATTCCTATTGGTGGCATATACATGTAACCTCACATTTCTGAAGTAAGTGTGCTGTGGCAGCCAGCAAGCAGCTTTGACTACTAAACAGCAGAGTATATTATTTTGAAGAACCACTCCTCAGCTAATGGAGTTTCCTGCAGGGCCAGCCTTCATTGTCTTGTTGGCTCCACTGGAAAGCTTCATCTCCTCCGTGCTCTGGCAGATTGAAACTTTGGGGCCAGCTCCAGTTTGGAACCACTGACCCTGTTCATTGGAAAGGCCAAGAAACAGTGGGAGTGACTTTATAACCATGTTTTTTAATGCTAGGTGGAGTTTAAATGTAAGAAGGAAAGTCATTATTCATGAGAACGTAGGAAGAATCTGATAAGCAGGTCAGGAAAAAGTCTAAGTTTTAAAGATTTGTAGTTTTGCTGTCCAGAACAGAAGCCTGCTTTCATGTAATTAATAGTATTAAGAAATCTCATGGGGCTTTTAAATTCTATTCAGTTGGATAATTGTTTGGTACATTTTTATTTCTATACATTTACAAATGCAAGTCATTAAATGTGAGATCTTGAAGAAAAAAACCCCTTATATATGTGATGGCACGAGTGCTCTTACTCTCTCAGCCCTCCCAAACATTCTAAACAACATAGAATTTAATGGAAAAAGCCCACCCAAATATATGGACACCACATAACAACAGGCAAAATTTTGATCTCAAGAAGAATGGTAATTAATTACATGTCAACATTGCAGATACAACTAAAAATCACACTTTGAATCACACTGTTGCCAGTCTGAAGTGTTGAAAATCATTACTGGCTTAAAGTGATAAGGTTTTTCTATTTTTAAACTAGCATCTGTTTTGTTTGCTGCATGTATGTAGGCATTTTAGAGTTCACTCAAGTTTTACTGTCTAGCCTCATAGTGTCTATGCTAATTGAGTATTAGTCTCATGAATCTGAGGATCAGAAATTTGAAAAGAAAAATTTGAACTACTGTGCAATTCTTCGGTTATTGACAGTGCTGAGATAATTGAAAGGAATAGCATAAGAAAGGAGAGGAAACCTCAGATCTATGTGTCACTCTTGAGAAATATGTTATATTTCTGTAGTGATACATTATGGTATGCTATTCTCTGTATTGTAGTGCTTTTCAAGCAAGGTAATATTTTTCATGTAATCAAATATTAACATCTGAACTCAATTTCACTCTTTGTTTCTATGTAGCTTCATGTTACAGTTACTAAAGGGCATTAAACTTGGGATAGTGAGAAAACATGCTTATGAAAATTCAATACAGATAATTTTTTTCCAATATTCCTCCAATGACTAAATGCTGCACAGAAAACACAAATGTAGGTTCCCAGATATTACCTTATTTTTGTTTGTTTAACCCTGGAAAAGGAGCCATTATTGTATCTGCTGAGAGCTCCAACAGTGGGACCCAGCCCAATATACTGGCACTTCGTTATTTTAAGTGTGCTAAGAGGCATAGTTGCTGCCGATTCAAATCTGTGTGTGAGGTTAATCTTTTAATGATAAATCTTGTGGAAATGGGCCTTTCCCCTGTTGAAGGTTTTAGTATCTTAGTGACATTTACACATTTAAAAATATTTCTTCTTCATATTTAGTCTGTTGGTGAATGCTAATTTTTACACTTTTTTATAACAAGCTATTTATATATCCTTGTAACCATTTTCTATTTCTTTCAGATGTGGCAAGGAATATTTTCAGTGCTGTGTATTGACATTTCTTCACAGTCCAAAAGAATTGCCTTGAGATGCATCTTTCATAAGGTAAAGAAAATTAAAAGATTGATCCCAAGCAAAGAAATGGATTAAGCTGCTTACTTTCATCCATCCTAAATCATTCAAATATATGTATATTTGCATGTGAAAGCTGCTGAATTATCATTCCAATAGAATTGTTGGTATAAATAATGCCAATCACTGTCTAACTTCTATTTTATTTGCATCTAGAGGAGCCTTCCTGGAGAAACACCAATTTCTATTTAATTGCCATAGAATTTTGCAGACAGAGATGAATCCATTGATGAATCATGCATTTCTGTGAACTGATAGGATTTCTGAAATGTCATATAATCTAAAATTGCCATCTTGAAAAACAAAAGATGAAGTTTCCTGTTTTCAGAATAATGACTATATATAAAGAAGAACTTCCTTGTTTGTGTTGTTAAAACCTCTGTTGGAGGGTAATGATGACACTTGTACTATTATGTTTATATGTGTGGTTATGTACTGAGACACTTTTTCCATTTATAGGCTGCAATGACAGGAAAGCTGGTAATGTTTTCAGACACGTTAGAGGTGGTGGGACAGCCTTGCACTGAGAGAAATTGAGTTGTTTTTTTTTTTTGATTGGGTTTACCACATTAAAAAAAGGGGGGTATTGAAATGTCCTCAAGTGGATAACAAGGAGATGCAGCAGAACTTCAATTTGGACAGAAGGATGGGAGGCTGCCAAAGGACAGAGATTCCGGCTCAGCACCTCTGAGTTGTTCCCAGAGGTGTTGTAGCTGAATAAGTGTTTAAAGATATGGGTATGAAGAGAGGAGAAAGGGAGGAGCAAAGGGCAGCACCTGACTGGAAGCAGAATGAGAAAAGAAAATCTTCAAAGAACAATTTAAATAGGGAAACATTTGGAAGCTTGGGAGCATCCCAGTTTTAAAGTATCCTATTCCCAGATATGGGAAACTGAGATAATCTCATCTAACTTTCAGATAAATCTTCATTTTAAAGGTGCAGATCAAAAAATTAAAATCTCCTGCCTGATAGTTTTATATATGCCTCTGTAAGATATATAGATATGCTTTTATTTATTTTGTGATCTTAGAACTTGCAAAAAATTACCAATTATGAAGAACTGGTTCTAGTTACTCATCTTCTTTTCTGTAATCCTTTTTGATTTCTTGACTTGCACATGTAAGCAGAAATCTAGCTCACCAACTCAGAGCTAGTGGAACTCTGGATTTAATGCCTTTTTTTGGGGAAAACGTCAGGGAGAGCACAAGCATTTGCAGCTGAAGACAGAATAGAACTAGGCCTTTAGTTAGCATGTTCTCTTCATGGACACTAATACTGTGAATGCATTTCAGACTTCTATGTTGATGCCCTTAAGTACATCACATAGGACAAAATCCATCAAGCTTTGAGTTTTGAGGGACTCCTACATGGAAATCTTAGCCAGATGACAAGGTTGCCTCTTCAAAAGCTGGCATCTCCACAGCAGATATGTGCATCGGAGGCCTAACAGTGAGAAGGCCAGCGGTACAAGTGCAGGCTGTTCTAGTTAGGACTCTAAATCTGACATAATATGTTAAAAAGAGAAAGGAAAGTCAAGAAGAGGAAGGGAACTCTTTAAAATTATTAGCCCAGAGCAGCTCTCCAAATAGTGGTGTTCTGCTTTTCTGGAAGATATTTTGCTCAGCTTTGCTCTGAATGAAAATGAGGGAATCCTTGGTAAAGTTACTCATCTTTTCCCTTTTCTAATGGATATGGAGAAGTCCTAGAGTAAGAGTCCAAAATCGCTTCAAAAACCCCTTGCACTCAAACTGAAACCTAGCACATAGCAAGAGACAAAAGGCCCCATTAAATAAGATATAAAATGTAAAGATTGCCTGTTTTAATGATATTAAATGATTGTGTAAGGGAAAGAGAGAATAAGAGGGTCCAGGAAGAAATTAGGGAGCGTATTAATACCTCATTAGTGTGTGTTTGTGTCTGCTGCCAGCTTGAATGGGCGAAGGACAGAGCAGCTTAATTATTTGACTTCTGCAGCTTACCAAAACTGCAATTACTATTTATTTGTTCTTACCTGTTCTATATACAGGCATAGCCAAGATAAAGTTTCCCTTTCCCCATGTCTTCAGGTTGTGTTATAGCAGAGACCCTATAGTGCAAGGAGCTGCCTTTTGAAAGAACCCCAGTTTGGTGAGATTTGGTTGTGATGGTGAGGTTGTAATAATCCTGGGCTCTGAAAATTTGATAGTCAATGTCATGTATTAAATGAGAAGGCCACACTATTCTACAGGAGCATTCTACCAAGGTTTTACCAACACTGTTATCCTCCCCTGCCGCCCAATGAATAAAACAGCTTGGCAGCTCTGTAACGGGTGGTCTGGTGTGAGAGTATTTTACACCACATTGTTCTTACAAACAGCTCAAATTTTTGTAGTAAACCATGGACCATATTAACTACTAAGTGTTGAGACATCCCTGGAAATTGAATTACATTTCTCACAGGCCAAAGTTTCTAGTATTACAGTGATTTCTGAAAGCCTAGTCAAATGCAGATGTTGTGTATGCATTAACTAATCAATTAGACTGGCTTTATTGATGGATATAATTGGGAGGAACAGTTGTTTTGTCTGGATTTTTTTTCATGAGTATCTTACACAACAGAAAGGATATTAGACTTTACAGATGGTAAAGCTACATCTTAAATCAATGTAGGCTACTTGAGGATTTTCATTTATTTATTTTTTTTTAATTTGAAGGAAAGAGTCTTAGAAAAGGCATTGAAAATAAGAAAACTACATTGATTTCCAGACTGTGTATACTTACATTCCATCTTCTCTACTGCTATATTTTTGTCTCTTGGCCTTTAATTGTTTTTTCTTGTTTCATCTGGGAATTTTTTTTCAACATTTGTGCAGTTTTTATTTATCAAAGAATTAAAAGTATCTACCGGCAAAACCCCCTTTCCTTAGAATTATGGCTTCAAATGCTTATCATAGAAACCTGTACAAAGCCAAGAAGCCCCCAAAGCTGTTCAGAAATCATAAGCTGAAATGCTAAATTGTAAATTAAAACCACACGGTTAATTGTAAGCTGTAAATTGGGCCCCCTCTGTTGAGAGCAAGATGGGGCTGCTTCTTCAAGGTAATGAATAAATCAGAACAAACTGGCCTAAACTGTGGGCGTAGTTGTTAAGTAATTCACTAAAGTCTTTTGTACGTGAGCAAGCACAGAGGTTCATCAGCGGATACGGTGAGGAAGACTATCAATGACTGCCAGAGACCCCTTAAGACCACCACCCAGCAAGGAAGTGCGTCTGTGATTAAAATGCAAATATTGTAATTCCAGGAAATCTAGTGAATATTTGTAAACAAATTGTTGGCCCTCCAGGTGGCTCAGTCGCTTGTGAGGCTTTGATAAAATATTGTAACAAATTATAAAGTATTACAAACTGGCTACCAGGAACCCTAATGAATTGATCAGCAGTGCTCAAGAAGCTATTTATAACTTAAATTGCATTATTTGGTTACGAATGAACTGTGCCCTTGATCTGTTAGCAGATCAGGCCAGGAAAATGCAGACAGCAGTATTTCAACATTGCGTGGTTCTCAACTACCTGCTAGCTGTGGAAGGGGGGGTTTGTGACAAATTAAAAGATGCTAATTGTTGTTTGAAAATTGATAATGGTAAAGAAGCAAAACGAGTCACATCTGGAATTAAAAAAATTGGCTCATTTTTCCTGTCGAAACCTGGAAAGGATGCGAGTTTGACCATTTTTCCTAGCTTCCTGGAGGCCTATGTGTTAAACAAATTTTACTCTGTTTGTTATTTGGCTTTTTCAATGTTTTTTGTTTTGTATTGTTCCTTGTCTCATTCAGTTAATTTGGAGCGTTGTAACAAATGTGCAGTTTGTAACTGCTGCCTCTCCTGATGGAAGTAAGCAAATCAGATTAATATGTCCACATAAACCATTGGTTGTAGAAATAAACTGCTGCTTTTTTCATTTCTTGGTCTCTTTTGCACTGTCTCTTTCCTAAACCCACCTGGATCCAGAACAATCTTTGAGACTCCGGGTGGTGTGAGAGACTGATCTGAAATCAGACTCCGCTGTCCATTGTCTCAAAGATTGGTCTGAGAAGCTGAGATGGAAATCCACCTATCTTTTGTCTCAGAGATGGTGGGAGGTGTTAAGGCTCCAGTATCCATTGCCTGGGAGAAGGGTGTGAGGAGCTGAACTGGGACTCCACCATCAATTGCCTGAGGGATGAGTGGGAAAGAGCTGAGATAAGACTCTTTCATCATTAACTCGAGGATTGGTGTGAGGTGTTTCTCCCTGACGTGTACCTGATCCAGCTCTAACATGCTTTTAGAAAAAAAAAAAAAAAAAAAAAGGTGTTCCTTTTAGGTCCTATTTTGACTTAAAAGTGAAAGGATTTCAATTTTTCTAATCTGAAATTCTTGGATTGTTTTTGGTCACAAACTGTTTATGCAGGGAGCTGCAATACATGACATTTCAGATAGGTTTGTTTACCTGCTTTAGTGCACATTCTTTAAATGTTTGTGGATTTATTTGCCAGTAATTTACATATTCTGTCAGAGTAGGGGAAGTTTAAAGAAAACTTCATGTTAATAAGTGTATCTCCCTTGTGAGTATTTCTCTATCAGTCAGAAACTCAGTGTGATTATGGTCAGGGTTATTGTTATCTTAAGATTTGTCCACCTCATCTAAAATACATGACTGAAATGTTGAGAGATGTATAGCAACTTGGTAAAAAAAAACCAAAACAAAACTGATCCTTAAACTACTGCAAATAAGTGGTTACAATAGTTCCCCATGAATTTTTTTTATTCTTTCTTTTAGGCTCCATTGTATACAATGAGAGAAAAAAAACTCAACTGATGACACCCAAGAAAAAGGTAGGGGCTTATTTGAGTTGGGGGTTCAGGTGGTTTTTTGTTTGTTTGGGGGTTTTGGGGGAGTTGGGAGTGTGGCTTTCTTGTTTGTTGGGGGGGGGGGGTGGGTTTGGTTGTTTGTTTTGTTGGGGTTTTTTGGTGGGGTGGGTTATTTGTTTTGGGTTTGTTTTTTTTTTTTTTGTAATCTTAGATTTTATTTTATTTTTTTCCTTGGCTATTTATATTTTCCTGGATTGGATGCTATACACTGATGTGCAGAGTGCCTCAGGGTATTGTGCTTTTTATGTCCAAATTTCAGCCAGTACGGTTCATTTTGGTGTGCAATTGCTAGTATTTTCTACAGAGAGAATAAATATCAGGGCCCACTTTAAGTTGCTTGTATTGTGTTTCCTTTTGGCTGAACTGTTGCATTTTCAAGAGCAGTCTTTCTAGATGGAACTAAATATCATGGAATTTGAAACACATTCTTAAATATTCATTATTTATTTAAATAATCATGTAAGTTTTACAAATTATATTTTCTATTTCCAACCTATTCCTATCATTTCTTTGGTGATGGTTGAATTAGTTTAGTAATTACTTCCCTTACTATTGAGTAGTTGAGCAATTAGTAGAATAACCATTAAAGTAATTACTTCTTTGTTGGCTAAGAGCAATCTTGATAGTGAAAATCCATACATGTTAGCAAATCAAAATGTGAGAGCTTTTCTGGTGCAGAACTCATTCAGCAGACAAAATTAAAGGGTTATATGATGTGGTGGATTGAATCTGTGTCATAAATAGGCACATCCCCAAATATGTTTTGAAACTATGTTTCAAACTGCATATTGTGTTATTTATTTGTATTGAGGTTAAGGATGGGAATTTAAGCATCCATTTATTCTTTTTAAAGAGAAACATTGGTGAATACTGCAGTAATTGAGCTGCTCTTCACATTTGGTAGCATCTCATCACTCCCTACATTTCTGGAAAATTAAACGTATGTGAAAATTAAAATTGAGATACTCAACAGTATTTTCATATGTTATATATGTTAGATGTATAGGTATTATGTGTATCTGAAGTATTATAGGTTAAAGAAGGTCTAATTCATCAGTGCAACAAACTGCACACAAATATCTGAGTGCTGCATGTACCACCTGGAATTTAGAGAGCTCTATCAGCCTTGCTTGTGCCTTGTGGGCCACAAAGATGGATTCTGCAATTTACCTTCCTTAGTCCCCTACCAGGCGCAGTGCCACTGCTTTATTTACTTCTCAGAACATTCTTTGACTTGGATCAAAGTTGTAAAGAAAAGGCAAACTTGAGCTGGGCAGCCTAGTAATTTACCATAATTAGAAGCTCTTATGCCATAGTTATTGGATTAATCTTCAGCATGAGACAACCCGAGTGCTGAAAATGTTGAGTCATGAAACTATATACATGTATATATATTTTCATGAGACACATGAAATTATGTATATAGCCCAGAGGGTTTCTGCAAGAGAGTTGCTTGTAAATTAGTATATGAGAACTACTAATATTCAAAACTACATGCTTGATTCAGTAGAGCTTTTCAAAACAAACTTAATTGAGTCAATTAATAGGGCCTTCAGTTCACAAAGGTGCACTATATTAGCAGTAGAGCATTTCTTTCTCATCACTATGATGGTACCTTTTTGTCCATGTGCTTGAAATGTGATCATAGGGCAATCAAAGGGCAATTTCTGGCATTCAAGTGTACCTAAAACCCAGCAAAATTTAGCTACTGACTTTCCCCACCCTCACATCCCACATGCTAGATCCAATTGAGGGTGTGGTCCCCATTATGATATAATAGACTTATCTTTGCGAAGCCTTCAGATGGTCAAGTATTATATATGGTGTTTCTAGGTTTCCCCACAGCTTTTTTGAAGAAAACTTGAGTTTATTCTGCTAAATATTGTACGAATCACCCAGCTTGCCTCCTTAGGCACCCTAGGTATCATGTATTTGAAAGGTTGCCCATGGGTGAGCTTTAAAAATGCAATAGCTAGTATAAGACAGATGGACTTGTGGCTCACGTTGCAAATAATATTACAGGAGCCATGCTTATGGTAGTATGAGAAGTTCTCAGCACTTAAATAATTCTTGGAAAGTGATTCTTTCTTCTGAATGTTCTTTTGTGATTTACTCTTATAATCTGACCCTTGACAATCTTTGCATTGACTGCCTGCCATTAGCATATTATCAGTTGTAATGTCCTCACAGTTTACATTTGCTCTTTCAACCTTTAATCTACTTAAAAATCCAAAATAACATTTAATTCAGGAGCACATATGTTTTGGGATTGTCACATGTAACGTGAAGGACTGCAACCTCTCTGATAATGATTTACATAGGCAAAGTAAGTATGTTATCTTACTAACTGACAGCGTCTGCAGAACAAAATACAGAAATCCTCCCACATGATGGCTGGAGTTCTTTCTGGATGTCAAGGATTTGTGTTGGTATTTGCATTTACAGTAAGGCTGGCTAATAAGATACCTTATCTGAGTTATCTGTGGGTTGCTGATGTTTGGTCTTCATATAGACATTTAAAAAGGATTTTAGCACTACAGACAGTATCCGAAAAACATACCTGGAAAAATCAGGTTGCTCAACATTGGCTTTTTACTGGTGTGAACTGTACTCAGCCTTTTGTGATTCTTTCAGGCTCCCTGAAACAACTCTTTTGGCTCTATTTCCTTGCCATATTTTCCCAGAGTATAGCCCTACTCTATTTCACTTTTACAGTTAATTGAGGTGATTGGAGGCCAGCCAGTTTGACCAGAGATCTACCAGTCCCTTTTATGATCCTGAGGTGCTTAGCGCTGAAGATTCTTTGTAGAGTTCATAGTATTGAGTTGGAATTATGCTCCATATATCCAAAGTATATTAAACATTTGTGCTTGAAAGGGGCAACTGGTAGGGCAGGAAGAATTTTATCTACAGTGGATTGAGATAGGAACTAGATCATCTTTAAGGTCTCTTCCAATCTTAACCATTCAATAAATTAACATTGTTCTTATTGCCTACGCTGACCATCAGGGAAAGGAACATGCAGTCTAGGGGAATTGGGAGTGAAGCAAAGGAAGTAAAAATCCAGTAGGAGTGTTAACTTTCAAGAATTCTAGCTCTGCAGCTAGCCTTGCCTTTGAGTTAGGAGAGTGTCCTTCCTTGACTGAGGCTGGAGGGAGAAAGGGGGTCCCAGGTTTCAAAACAACATAACTGTTGTTGGCTGTATAGGTTCACAGTGCTATAGAGTATTTGAACGAAAGGCTCAGAATTTTACCTTAGCATTGAATTTAGAATGAAGCTTAATCTGTAAATGTTTCCCTTTTAGAAAATGAAGCTACTAATAACATCCATTATTTTTGATCCAATCCCATTTTTAGAAAATGCTAAAAAAAAAAAAAAAGGGGGGGGGGGAGGAAAAAGAAAATCACCAAAGGTTAAAAAGGCATTTCTGGATACAGTGTATTTTAAATCTCATGTGGCAAAGAAGATCATATCATTCTTCTGAGTTTCAACTCTAAAAGTTGGTTTTATAGATGTTCTATCGCATATCTTCTCTGGCTCATTTATACCAATCTCATAACTTTTTATTGTAACTTTTGTAATATCAATGTTTAAAAATAGTAATGACTTGGAAATGGCTTTAAAGAGAAATCACAGTACATCATCTAAATAGGGTTATTCATAGAAATAATGCTATAATCAGAGCATTTACTGATTTTCCTATGTTTGTGCTGAACAGCAATATACAATTGCAACAAAAAGATTTTTTTTTTTTCTAAAGTATGAAATAACTTTCTATGGAAATGTATTTTTCCAAAGTCTGTAACTGTTACCATGACAAGAAGTCCCCACTCAGAATATCAATTTTCTGCATAAATAATTGCAATATTTTTCTCAGAAACCTTCTGTTTTCCTAACAGAAAACTATGAAATGCACAGTAGTGTGAATTGGATTACCTGCTTGCCCATGGCAATAAGTGCTAGTCTAGAAAATCTAATAAAGTTGATGATAATGGGAATGTAAACAATAAAAATCACAGTAAAATTTTCTTTTTGTTTAAAGTACACCTTTCAGGGGGCAGGGAACCTGGCTACACAAGGGAAGTTTATAAACATACAGCAGAGTCTTTTCAACAAATTTTTGTCATCTGGGTTAAAGAAAATAGACGTTTCCTGCTCCATCAGGCTATTATTGCTGACTTAAAGGCACTTCTGCCCGTATAATTCCAAATGGGTATTTCTGGAATAAAGCCAGTACCAGCCCTCTTGAAGCCAAAAAAAGCAATGAAATGGTATTTCCTGAGGTTGTTGCATTCTAGAGTCACTTATGCTCTCTGGGGTCTCAAGTCTTTCATCTGATTCAGTCAGCCCCAAATTATCTCCATTATCTCTTATTCAGGATATCCAAGTTCTCATATTCAACATACACTGCACCAAAATACGATAGTTATTTGCCTTTGGAAATCGGCATATGATAAGCATGAGGCTAATGCGGGTTCCACAAACAAACCCTTTCTTCTGGGAAAGTTGGGTCCCTGTTCTGCATGAGTCAAGATCCCAAGGGAGACAATTCTCAGATGCCTTCCTGTTCTCTGTATGCAAGTGGTAAGATTAGCAGCTGTCTATTATAACAACTCAGCTATTTGAGGAGATAACCGACTTTTAAACCATTCAACCAGGAAAATAAGGGTGAGGTATGTATCAAAGTTGTTTTAGGATGCAGAAAGTGAAGGGGTTGGGTAGAAGAGCAAAAAGATCAGCTGCTTGGTCAAAGCAGAGGCAAGATTTGCAGTATATGGATCCTAGCTTGTTGCATAGGCATGGCATGTGTACCACTGGCGGTAAGGTAAGCTCCGAATAATTAAAATGCATATATTTTAGAATGTGACCTGTTGTCATATCTATATTTCACATCCAAACTTCCTGGCTTAAATTTAACTAAATTTAAAATACGTGTTATATTTTGGTTTCCTTGTAAGAAGATCAGAATATCACACATGAATTGTGTTTTTAATGGACTCGACTGATAGGATGGCACAGCTATTGAGTATGGCTGAGCGTGATGTCTTTTTGCTTTTGGGTAGGCTCAAGATCAACATAATGTTTTAAGTCCTGTGTTAACCTTGATGTCAATTTTATTGTATGGTTTGTTGAAGGTAGTAGATTTTTATTTATTTTTTAGAGAGATTACAGAAGCATGAAAGTATCCAGGAGTATTAACTATATTGTATTCTCCAGCAGTTCACAGAAATTACATCCCAGCATTGACAGCTTTTTGGTTTGCAAGGCACCTGTCTTAGCTGGGGACCTTCTGAAACTTCTCTGTCACCTATGTTATGAGGAGCAAAATTAGTCTTGTGATGGCACATTTGGATTCCACAGACCTACTTCTCCCCCTTTCTCCCTCCTTCCCACTCATGTGTCAGTATTGGCTTATGCAGTCTCTAGTTTGAATCAGATACTTTTTTTTTCTTTAATAGTGCTGGAAAATTAACAAAGTTTTTAATTATTATTAATCTACTGGAAAAGGTTTTAGTGATTTTTCTTTACTAGAGATCATTGAAGTGACAATTCAGTCTTCAAATTTAATGAAGCATAAGGCAGCAGGCGTCCTGATGTAAATAATGAACTCCATATCCTATTTTTGTCAAGCTGTTCAGAAAAGAAGGATTCGTGTGTGCTTCACTGGGTAGGCAATGAGAACTGTCTCTACTGAAACTTTTTTGTAGGTTAAACAACTGTCAAAATACCAAAATCTGATTTTTTTTTTTTAACATTTTTGATGTTTGTTACCTAATAAATAGTCTCAAGCAAATGTCTGATTACACTTATTAATGCAAATCCTAAGTATAGCTGTTTGACAGAAGTATAGGTGATTTTCCTGTGTTAAATTCAGTTAACTCTGATGGAAGTCAACCACCCTTAGAACAACAGTGTTAACCCTACTGAGGCATGCTGAAGTTCATGAACAGTAGGTATGGAAGGAGCCAGTAGTGCGTGCAAAACATTAACTTATTGTGCTTGCCGCTTTTCCTGTAATTGTATGGTCCAGAGGGAACAAAAAGAGTAAAAGAGTGGGCAAAGACAAAATAGCATAATGATGTATGTAAGTTTGTGTATCATTTTGTTTGCAAGTGCGCATTTCTGTAGTGTGCTTTAGCTACTACGTTGCATATGTAGAAGGCTTGTGACACTTTCACAGTATTCAGAAACGACAGCAAAGTTGCATTCTGAGTGGAACAGGTTTTACAGTTGTGAAATTGCACAGGTGTTTCTAGGTTGTGCTACAGAAAAACAGGAAACTTCCCTTGTCAGGATTCAGCTGGGACAGCACAGAAGTCTCCATGTATTCACCATGATGATGTACCCCATACTTCTAGACAGTGTAATCAACATTCAGTTATCCATGAATAGCCTATCTGGACTGTGCGTTTTCCATGATGTAGGGTGCAAGATTTGGGTAGCTCCCAGCAAGTTCAGTGTGGTGGGTACTAGTGACTCGGATGCACTGCAACATGGGAACAAACAGCAACCGCCAGTGTGAAAGCAATTAACTAATTTTAGCATGGGTTGCAGACTGTTCTAATAAGTCTGCCAGAATTAAATAGATTTCTAGCAGAGCTATCCAGTGCCATTACTATACTCCAGGAATGGAAAGAACTATACCATGTTAGTTTAACATGTTCACAATGTTAGCTGAAGTCCCGGTGAATTTGTTAGGTCTAGCTTGGTATTGATTGCATGGGAAATTAGGCACTTGTGCAGAGCTGTGCATGTCCTAGTGCAAATTCACCTTATCCTCTGGGTTTTAGAGGTGTTCTGTTGTGTGACTGTGGGGAGATGTGGAAATTTTGATGGTGAGCCTGAACAGAAACAGACCAAAATAATACAAGGTTTCCAAATATTTGTTCATAGGTCATGTAAGTTCTTATTGCCAAGGGTACTCCCTGCCCCAGCATATGGGTGCACTGTGCTCTGCAAAATGTCCTGTCATTCTTATAGGTTCTGGGTTCTCAGGCTGTGCCTGTATATATCACCAAATAATGGAGTGCTGACATTATATGGGAATCTGGTGTCTGTGAACAAGCAGTGCTTCTTTCCACTGAAGAGTCAGGAGTAAGTAGGAGAGAGTAGGGCATAAAACAGAGTGAAACATTACTTCAGAGTCTTCTCTGGAGGAGACTTAAGGTCTGAGAACATGTTGTGTCTCATCCAGCAAGCTTTTGGTATGCAATGCTGCATACCACCTCCATTGAGCTTGTGTATTGGATGTGTTCCCCCTGCTGCAGTCAACCATCGCAGATGGGTATGCCCGGTTTTGCCTCCAAATACATCATGAGTTTTATGCCAACATACTGCCAATTGCTATCATAGTCAATCTGTGTAATCAATTCTGTAGCTCACTCTTACCTGTAGGAATTAGTCTCCATATGTAGATAGGTCTACCCATTTTATTGACATGCTAACAATATGTTCAAACACAGGTCAAGATTAAATTAGGGCTAGCAGAAAATTTAATGGATTCCTATGATGACTTCTGAAAAGATGCCTGTTTCACTAAAGTCTGTCCACCCAAACTGATTTTTGTGGGAGAGTATCCAAATAATCTACAGCATAAGCTCAGATTTATAGCTCTAGTATGCTGATACTTGTTTCAAAGTTTTGTGTGTTTTTTTTATTTGTGTGGTATTTTTTTGTTTTGGGGGTTGTTTTTGTTGGTGTTGGGGTTTCGTTTTGGTTTGGTTTTTAGGGAATTCAAAACTGATATGTTGAAAGAGAGAAAGAATTGGTGCTTAGGATGAGATATGCCTATGGAGAGATGTACAGAAATGCAGCAGTGGGCAGGAAGGGAAAGGATAAAATTGCAACACAAGATAGGTCCAACCTTGCAGCTGTCATTACTACCTCTGCTCCCAGCATATCAGAATTAACTACCACAGGTGAAAAGTAATCTCTGCTCTCTCTCAGATCCTCAGTTGAGAGTATTTTACTTATTTTCTTTAGTCCAGCTGCATCAGCCAGCTGAAGTTCAACCTATTCCATAGTTCACAGTTAAAATTTTACACCATATCTGTATCTAATTCAGCTGTTGTAAATTGATTTAGGTGATGGAAGATGTTTAAGAATATTTTTTTACATATTGCTAATTTTATGGGTTTATTTAGATCTATACCTGTAAGCAAAATATGCAGGAAGGTCTAAATACTACAAAGCAAGGGATATTAACATCTGCCTGTGGAATTTAGGAGGAAATCTCTTTGAAGGATAGTCTCCTGAACTGCATGAAATGTAATTCACAGTAATTGTGGCTGTCCACTACTCCACAATTTTTTTTAGTAAAATCTAAGAGAGTGTGTGTGTGTGTGTATATATATATGTGTATATATGTAAAATCCAGAGATTTCATGATTATATACATACATATGTATATCTACATCTATTATTTCATAATAATTTATCTCTAGCTAAAGAAACAGGTTACTATTTAAAAAGCAGTGAATTAAAAAAAACCAAACACCCCCCAACAATAAAAAATCAAGCAACCAACCAAACAATGGAATAAGTTAACTTAATAGAAATCATAATAAAAAAATTCAGGCGTATTTCTAGTATTTCTTCAATTTCTTTGCTCCTTACATTGTTCTTTTTCTCCTAACCTTCCCGGCAGGCTTTTAGCTGATCTGTAAAATAGAAGAAAAATCCCAACCTCTTCAAATTCCGGTTAAGATGACAAAATATTTTTTTTGTACCACTCTCATCCTTTTTGTGTAACAGTGAAGAGTCAGTTGAGTATTTGATATTACATCCTGTGATAAGACTTCTGGTTTTAGACAGTTTTAACATTTGATAGGAAAATTTAAAATGTTGCTTTGAACTTTTCCGTCTGTAACCTCTGTTTCAGAGCTCTAAATTGTGCTCTTGATAGTGCATTCTGAGAGGGATCAGACCACTTGCTCCTCTGGAGCAGATTTTTAGCTGTAATTTGTATTAGGGCAGTTGTGTTTACTTCTCATGAACATGTGTGTTCAAAGATTTAAGGAACAGTTGAAGAGCCAGTATGATCCTTTCAGTAAATAGCACTGGAGATTATGTATGGTACCAAACTTCGAGTACTGTCCAGTTGACCATGAAGACACAATGGAAGTTTAGTGCCAGAGGCTGGATTTTGTTTGTTTGTTTGTTTTTGTGGTTTAGGATGCCTCTGAGAAAAAGGATGACAGCTAAAATGTAAATATTTTAAAAATTCTTGTTTCTTGGGGATTTCACTGAAAGCTAATGGAGACTTTTGATACAGGGACCATATTCATTTGTCACTTCTTTGTCTGTACAGCAGCCTTCCTTGTTTGGAAGGGGAAAACTTCAGTTCACTGATGGATTTTCAATCAGTTGGAAGCTTTTCTGCTTTTGAGAGAATGGCCAGAAGGAGATGAAGGTTCAGCTGGTATATGTACTGTGAGTCTGCAGTGCAGCTATGCCAGGCTTAAAGTGTTAGCCAGAGCAAGTGTTATTTTGTAAATTACTTTCCTGTTAGTGTGTTCAGGTCTGTATCCTTTACCAGATATTCTCGGATTGGACAAAGCTGAATGGACTATCCTATTACCTTGTTTTTCACAGAATCACTGTGGGGCTGGAAGGGACCTTTGGAGATCTAGCAGGGTCAATTACTCAGGGCTATGTTCATTCACATTTTGATTATCTCCAAGGATAGGGACCCCACAACTGTCTCTGGGCAGCCTTTTCTAGTGTCTAATCAACCTCATAATGAAACATCTCTTTCCCATGTTTTAAATGAAAATTCAAATGGAAATTGACTGTTGATCGATCTATCGATTGATCTATCTGTCTTCATCTTCTTTCTGCTCCACCAGGTGTTAATAAGATTCCCCTGGAGCCTCCTCTTCTCAGGACTGAACAATCCCAGCTCTCATAGTCTTTCTTCATATGATCGATGCTCCAAATCCTTAATCATCTTCATGGCGTTGTGCTGGATAATCCCCTCTATGCCCATGTTTTTACAAAGCTGCTTTCCAGCTGTTGGGACCCCAGCTTGTACTAGTGCTTGAGATTATTTCTCCTCAGGTACAGGGGATCTTGAGCTTCACGGTGTTCCCATCAGCTTATTTCTCCATTCTGTCAAGGTCCCTCTGAAAGACAGCACAGCCATCTGGTGCATCAGCTATTCCTTCCCATTCTGTATCATCTGCAGCCTTGCTGAAGCTGCCCTCTGTCCAAGGGCATTAAATTGAATTGGTCCTAATATCAACCCCTGGGGTACTTTGCTAGTAAACTGTCTCCAGCTAGACTTTCTGTCACTAATTACAACCGTTTGAGCCTGACACTTCAGCCAGTGTGCCACACTCTCCACTTACCTTGTCCATAGTTCATCAGTTTGTCAATGAGGATGCTATGGGAGACAGTGCTGAAATCATTACCAGCATCAAAATAGACAATATCTGCAGCTTTCCCCTCTTCCTCTGAGCCACTCTTCTCATCACAGAAGGCCATCACGTTGTTTAAGCATAATTTCACTTTTGTAAATCCATGCTAACTGCTGTAAAACTTTTGCCTAGTCCTCCTGATGTTTGGGAATGGCTTCCAGGATTATTTGCTGCAGCAGTATCTCTGGGATTGAGGTCAGGCTGGCCAGCCTGTAGTTCCCAGATATTCCTCCTTGCCCTTCTTGTAGAAAGGAGTGACATTTGTTTTCTCCCAGGCCTTTCCCATTGACAATGATCTTTCTTAGAGGTAATGAAGATGCCGCACAATGGTGTTAGCTAGTTCCCACAACACTATTGAATAAGGGAGATAGAGGAAACAGCAGTAAAGTGAATGGGGCAGGATTTTGATAGTGAGATAGCAAATAAATGTTCTAAAAGTAATTTTTTTTTTAAGCACAATAAATAGCATTTTATATACAAAGATGTTCAGGGAAATATGTGGTATCTGACTGGCTGGATAAAAATTCATCCTGTCTTTAATCTGTATGTAAGAAAAAGTTACATTAATGTTGTTTTACCAAGAGATGGACTGAACATATGCAAACTCATTGAGACAGATTATTCTCAGGGTTAATTGAGATATATCAGTTTGCACTTTCTCTCTAACAGTTTTCTGCCTGATTTTCAGTACAAGATGGTCAAATGCATGCACCATTATTCAGTGCAGTGTCTCTAAGGTTAGAAATCCTGAGAAAGACAGATTTAGAAGGTTTGGTTCACGGCTGCGATAATGAATAAAACTGTAGAACAAGTTGTTTATAGGGTCATGAGACCTAACTGGGAAGGAGCAGTCAGTGCGGCTCCCTGCAGTCCTGGTGCCTCGATTGTCCTTGATATGCAGGCACTTCTGTTGTGGCTTTCACCATTTGCACAAACCAGGTTTTGTTTTGGAAGAAATCTTGAATTTAGGGGCAGGAAGTTTAATTCTTTCATCTGAACTGTAGATAGCTTCTGTCTGTGGCACCATGGTTCAGTCTTAGGAAAATAAATGATTACTTTTTCTGCAACTCATTCTGGAGCTGCTACGTCTTAGAATCATAGAATAGTTAGGGTTGGAAAGGACCTTAAGATCATCTAGTTCCAACCCCCCTGCCATGGGCAGGGACACCTCTCACTAAACCATGCCACCCAAGGCTCTGTCCAGCCTGGCCTTGAACACCGCCAGGGATGGAGCATTCACAACATTCCAGTGCCTCATCACCCTTACGGTAAAGAGCTTCTTCCTTATATCCAATCTAAACTTCCCCTGTTTAAGTTTTAACCTGTTACCTCTTGTCCTGTCACTACAGTTCCTAATGAGTAGTCCCTCCCCAGTATCCCTATAGCCCCCCTTCAGATGCTGGAAGGCTGCTATGAGGTCTCCACACAGCCTTCTCTTCTCCAGGCTGAACAGCCCCAACTTTCTCAGCTTATCTTCATACGGGAGGTGCTCCAGTCCCCTGATCATCCTCGTGGCCCTCCTCTGGACTTGTTCCAACAGTTCCATGTCCTTTCTATGTTGAGGACACCAGAACTGCACACAATATTCCAAGCGAGGTCTCACGAGAGCAGAGTAGAGGGGCAGGATCACCTCCCTCGACCTGCTGGTCACGCTTCTTTTGATGCAGCCCAAGATACGGTTGGCTTTCTGGGCTGCAAGGGCACACTGAATCTGGCTCCTGTTCATTTTCTCATCAACCAATGCCCCCAAGTCCTTCTCTGCAGGGCTGCTCTGAATCTCTTCTCTGCCCAACCTGTACCTGTGCCTGGGATTGCTCCAACCCAGGTGGAGGACCTTGCCCTTGTCATGGTTAAACTTCATCAGGTTGGTATCAGCCCACCTCACAAGCATGTCAAGGTCCCTCTGGATGACATTCCTTCCCTCCAGTGTATCAACCGAACCACACAGCTTGGAGTCATCAGCAAACTTGCTGAGGGCGCACTCAATCCCACTGTCCATGTCACCGACAAAGATGTTGAACAAGACCGGTCCCAATGCTGATCCCTGAGGGACACCACTCGTTACTGGTCTCCAAGTAGACTTTGAGCCATTGAGCACAACTCTTTGAGTGTGGCCATCCAGCCAGTTCTTTATCCACTGAATGGCCCACCTATCAAATTGATGTCTCTCCAACTTAGAGACGAGGATGTTATGTGGGACAGTGTTGAGCACTTTGCACAAGTCCAGGTAGATGACCTCAACTGCTCTACCCCTGTCCATCAGTTCCGTAGCTCCATCCTAGAAGGCCACCAAATTGGTCAGGCAGGGATTTCCCCATAGTGAAGCCATGCTGGCTGTGACCAACCACCTTGTTGTTTTTCATGTGCCTCAGCATGCCTTCCAGGAGAATCTGCTCCAAGATTTTGCCAGGCACAGAGGTGAGGCTGACTGGTCTGTAGTTCCCTGGCTCATCCATTTTCCCCTTTTTGAAAATGGGGGTTATATTTCCCTTTTTCCAGTCATTTGGAACTTCACCTGACTGCCACGATTTTTCAAATATGATGGACAGTGGCTTAGCAACTTCATTTGCCAGTTCCTTCAGGACCTGCAGATGGATTTCATCAGGTCCCATGGACTTGTGTATGTTCAGGTTCTTAATGTGTTAGCTAGAGACGATTACAAATGGGAGCTCCTGTTCTGTATTTACTTGATGCTTTTTGTAAGTTATCTAATTTCCGGCATAAGGGCTTCAACTTGATGAGCCAAGCATTCTTTCTCAAGAAAAGTGCATCTTTCCACTTGAAATGAATGGGAATTTCATGCTCACAGCAGCCTCGAACATAACTTCTAATGCACATCATTGCATATTTGGTGTGGATAGGTACACTAGAGATCATTAAAGTAATTAAGGACCTTTTCAAAGAAGTGCCCAGAAGAAGATGGGATACCTAATAGTATGTATCATTTCTTTGAAGGACACAGATTCAGCAGGTAGACTGTCAGCTGCATTGTTTGTATTTGTGCAATTGCCCATAAAGGTCTGTACTCTGGGATTGCCAGAATGGAAGATGCAGGATAATGAATAGCAGATAACGACCAGTATGGTTTTAGTAGGTATGTGTTTCTGCCAATCTGTAATACAAATACTTATAAGTAATTTGTGTTATTAGGATGTTTATATATGACCTCAGACCTAACTTGGCATTTTTTGATATGAAATGTAACTTATGGATTGTTGTTTCTTCAGCGAGTCCTGATAGTGAAGCAGAATGATGGAAAAACACATGGTAGACTGGCAAAGGACAGACTCCACTAGCAAATAAATGCTGAATTGAGCAATCAGGCAGGAAATCAAAATGAGGATTCACTCTTAACACACCACATGGCACATGATACAAAGCAAGTCTTGAAACAAGCCTAGAAACTGGCAGAGCATTGTCAGCACCTGGTAGTGTCATCTATAGCCAGCATCCTGCTCAGGGGACTCTAGAATGGCACAAACATTTATCTTGTCTCTTTTGAAACATTCAGATAGCACCAGCTGGCTCAGATTTATTTATGTATTTATTAGTTTGGGGGGAGTGGGGGAGGGGGAAAGGAAGTTCCAACTGGAAGAAAAAGTGAGGGGTTTAGCTCTTTTAAGTTCAGTGTATGAAAAGACATTTCCTTTCATTTCAGTAAGTCTCTGTTATGGAAAACAGTTGCTGTGTATTGAAGGAAATATCTGAAAATTGAATACTTTAATTTTAAATATTTTCAATAAGTATTATGTGTTGTTACTGGCCAGCATAGTAAAACCACCGCAATTATGAGCCCAAATGAGTTTGTGGATTCAGTGATAATCACAGCCTGATACTTGCAGCTAAATAGATCTTGTGTACAAAGTTAGCAGAACAAACGGGTGTATACAAAAAACTCCCAGATGTTTTTCTGCCTAACCTTGAATTTGGCTTTCTATATAGACCCTAGGTACTGGTGGTACTTTTCTGGGCCCTCTCTGCATTCTTTAATTCAGATGATCTATACTTCAGTGTTATGGTAGGAATTCAGTGGTGCAGAGAACCTTGTTCCTGGTCTTCTGAACAGAGTTTAATTTCCACATAGTGGTACTGTATAATGCCAAAACTTAAATGGGTCCTGCTTGTACAGTGTTGTTAATACGCAACTGTCAAAAGCAGCAATATTCACAGAGAAAAAATATTGAAACTGGGGGGTGGGGGTAATCATTCTCTTGCCAGCATAATGAACAATTTAAGTCTTCCTGAAAGAGTTTTCTGCATTATTTTGCAAATATTTTCTATATCAGAAAATCCACATAGAAACTTCAGTCAGACTTTTACTAACTTGAAAACTACTTGGATAACTTTTCCATACCAAGCAACTAAATTTCAGTGTTTTTAGCATACCTTGGGGTATGAGCAATGTTTATTGGAGGCATGAGAGTAAAGTGGTGTGCATGTCACTTGTGTGACACAAGCTGGCTTTGCTGTCAGGTAGCTCCTGTTTCAGCTGTTGCCCAGAAAGTTCCTGGGCAGGGAGGAAGGCAGAGACTGGAAGGTATTTACATGTGGAGTGCTTTATGTCTTAGTGTGAAGGACAGGCCTCTAGTTGCAGTATTCCTGGGTATTTCTAGTGATCTGCATATCCTGAGAAAGTGTGTTAAAAGCTGCCATTTTAGTGAAAAATGCAACTTCTTGCATAATATCATCAGTGTCATAGAAAAATAAAACTTGTGGAAATCTGAAGGGCTCCTGTATATCTTTTCATATCATCTGCTTTCCTGTGGTTCTTTCTTCATAGCTAGGAAAAGTGATCCCCTTTATTTCAGCAGACCGCAGTCACAGACTTGTGTCTGTTAACTGAAGTAAGTTCAGTATGAGCTGTGAGAGTTAAGTGTTTTCTCACTTTTGGTTGAGATATAATTTGTATAATCAAAATGAAAATGAAGAAATATTTCGTGAAAAATGAAAGGGTACCATGTTGTTTCAGTGTGGATTGCTAAATCATGGCCATCTGGGACAAATTCCCATTTGATAATC
Organism: Ara ararauna; assembly: GCA_028858755.1. Taxonomy (NCBI): domain Eukaryota; kingdom Metazoa; phylum Chordata; class Aves; order Psittaciformes; family Psittacidae; genus Ara; species Ara ararauna. The sequence continues at coordinate 42,367,305 of CM054381.1, forward strand.
AAGCTCAGCTGTGCTCTCTGGTGAACTGCCCTGTGCCTAATGACTGTTCTTTCCCAGTTCTGCTGCAATAGGAAATGTTACCTAATCGATTTTGCTGGAATGTTGTAGGGACCTGAGACTCAGTGAACCATTTACATTCAGGAGAAAGATTGATTCAGAATGTAGTTGAGAGGATTACAAACCACTGAGACTAACAGATAAGTAAAACCAAATACAATTCAGAGCATCATCATTCAGTGATTGCTGCCAGCTAATACTGTCTGAGCCTCCCTATTGTGCAATGTAGCCTTTTCATGGAATGTAAGTCAATAAATGTATGAAGTCAGAGGCTGCATCTCAAAGTGCATTGAAAACGTGCTTTTAAAATAGGGCACTTCAAGGGTAGGATCATTAGCATGAACTTCCTTTGCTCGCTCATAGTGGGAACTTTTCATATAAAGAATGAAGTCCTAATTATTCATATCAGTGAGAATAATTAAGAAATATTACCTGCATTAATAGAACATCGGACAGATCTTAACTACTGCAAGATTGGTTCAGGTTGTCTAAATGGGAAGAGTTGCCTATTTATTTTTGATTGGCCTGGGTCTCTAATTTTTAAGGGAACTGGTAAGATTTGGAGGTCTTGGCAACCCAGAATGTTATTAAACTTTCTGATGCATGCACTACCCTTTAGCTTTCAACATTGACTTCAGAAGGGAATAAACCCTTCACAAAAATGTGCTGATACAGTTACTTCATGCAAGCTGTAAGAAAGGTTCTGTGTTCCACTGTTTCCTAAATGTGAGAAGACAGTTCTGTGCCTCTCCCAGCTACCTTCTGGTGGTGCTTCACCTTTAGGTTCATTGCTCACCGCCAAGGGTGCTCTGCTCGTTGTGTCATTACTATTGCAAGAGAATAATGTTTACATAGTTCTTTGTATCTCCAAGTCACTTACCCACATTCTGCACAGCTCAGTGTAGTTTTGGAGATGTTTCTGATACAGGATGAAGTTATATTTTTTTTTTAATTTTTTTTTTATTGTTGACAAACTAAATTCCCTTAGAATACAATTTGTGTAAGACAATAATAATGACACCCTCCTCAGTAAAGGCAGAGTAATTGAAAACAGATGGAACTGCATTATTAATGGGAACTGAAAATATTCAGAATAAGGAAACAAAAGGGCAGAATAATACAGAGCATCTACTTGATTGTTTGCTAAGGCTGAAGCTATAGACGGTTTCTTAACTAGCACAGCCAAAACCAGTGCAATCGAAACTAAAAGTTACAGAAAGAGATTTTCAGATAAAAATAACTACATAATATTTATATGTGGATGGTTCTTTATGGTGTCGTCTTGGGTGGGTTTGTGTTCATGAACAGGATCAAGATCCAAGACAAACAGTTTTCCCCACAGGTGGTAACTTTAAGTTAGAAGCTGAAAACATGACATCTTAGTGTAATCAATTACTTAATTTCTTTATTTTTAGTGTCTATGAGACTCATTTTCAGAGGCGGTAAAGGAAAGATAATAGAGGGAAATTTTCTTGGCTGCTTTTTTAAAAAATTTTTTTAGTTGCTATCAGCCTTTTTTTATTGTATTCTAGGCCAAGTTATTCTGCTAATATTAAGAGCATTCACTTGACTGTTCTCGATCTTCTCACTAACATGGGCTTTGCTTACTTATCTAACCAAAGGAACCTGAAGAACATTCAGGGGAAAATGGAATTTAAATGCCTGCTCTTCTCAAGTAAGGAATAATAAGGGTTCACTGACTCCCAACAGATGGAAGATTTTTCTTGTGTGTCAGTACAAATTTATTTCAGTAAAAGAGGAGAAATGCCTACAAGCTATTTGTGCAGAATCTTGAATTTGGTAGCTAGATAGAAATTGACTTGAATGATATAACTTCATTGGGTAATAATAGTTGGTTACCTGCAATCACACAAGAGTAGTTTCAAAGATATAGCTGGCTAAGCCTGCTTTAGACGTTCAAGTAAAAATGTCCTGTCCTTCAGCCTTGTCTTATTTTTGTTCACAATAGATATATAATTTATGAAAAGCTTGATTTAGATGAGAATAAAAAGAAAACTATTTCCCAATTCACCTAAATATAGTTGTTTCAAGGGTTGATAAAAGCCCGTGAAGGTTGACAAGGGTCTTTCCTTTGAGATTAGTGGAATTCGTGCCATTTCTTATTTTGGTACATCTGGCCTGCAGGCATCAAAGCAAACTGTAGATTCAAACAATTTGTTTGCACACTCCTCATTTATAGTTGGGGGATGAAAATTTAATTGGAAATAGAATGGATCAAAATCTTTATATTTTTAGTAGTTACAGTCCCTGCTAACCAACCAACCAACAAACCTCAAAGTTATGCTACCTGGATAGCTTTGAGGTAGATAAAGAAATTAATTAAAATTAACCCACAGATCAAAATCTTACAAAACACTTAGTCTGCAAACACCGATAACATGTATTTTGTTCCTGCTCTTCAAGCAATAGATGTAAGTCTTTTGGGGATTTTTGTGTTTGCCAACCAGAATAAGCAGTAAAATTTTTCCTTCCCTGACAAAGTAGCTCAATGCAAGGAATGCCAATGCAGTGAAGTTCTCTCCCTTTCAGTGAATGGAAAAATCAAAGGCAGTTCAGTGATGTGGATAATGTCTAACTGAGGGTGATAGTGGTTTTCAAAATTTGTCTTGTTTTGTTACATATGTATCTGTATGACAACTTTGTGCAAAAGTTGCACTGCTCCATCATGTCACTACAGTTTGCTTCTGGCAAGTGTGCTTTTGCCTGCGCCACTTCCTCAAGCTCAGTGTTAGTATTAGTATCTGGTTTATCATTGACTATACAACATATTCCTTCGGAAAACCCACACCAGCACAATTTTTAGAAGTGCTTCTCACTTTGAAGAACATAATTTAGGAGGAGAATCAAGGTCAGTTTCCATGTCCCAGGTTGCCTTAGAGGTCACCGAAAAAGTGTTTATCTTTCTGTTTAATACTGTAAAAATGGTTCAAAGGATCATTCTGCCCTACTAGAGGAAACAAAAGAAAATGCAGGACTCCAAACTACATCTTAGTTTCTCAGAACAAGGTTGAAGCCATTTGTAACTGTTGAGATTGTTTCTGAAAAGATGATAATAGAGGACAATTCAGTGATAAAAGGCAGAGTCTAACCAAAGAGATTTTCATACTTGGGAAGGAGGGATATAGGAAGAAAGGTTGGCACAGAAGGGTAAAGTGTACTGGGAAGGAACTAGTGAAGTTAACATTAAAATGTCAGTCTTCCTTTTGACTGGCTTTTAATTTGTCTTGGTATATATTAAATCCCATGCTATTGTGCAGGCTCTTTGTAGCCTGTTGAAAATATATCTGTGTTAGCAACTGGGGTGATACAGATGAGTATAGAAAAAAGTGCCACTGAGAGAAGGAACTGGAGGGGAAAGATACTGGTCTTGTTTTGGATCACCTGGGTAATTTCGACAGGCAATCAGTTTAGAGTAGTCAGACTGACACTGACAGCAGTAACTGGTATACTGGTGACCTATAAAGCACAGGAAGAATCAAGAAACAGATGGTAGCAAAAGGTTAGTGGAAAAAAAAGTGAAATTTCAGTTTTCTGAAACTTGAATAATTTCCCATGTACTTTGAGCAAAAGAGTACAAGTTATATTTTAATGCTGCTTCTAAAACACTTTTTTCCTCCATCTCTTCAGTTTTCTTCCTGTTTGCATTGAAGATTTGCTATTCCTACAGTTTGAGTTGCTTTTTCCGGAACCTGAAGTGACATAGGTCATGTTTCTTGGAAAATGTACCTAAAACTAGGGAGAAAAGATGAGTCCTATAATTTTGATGAGACAGCCCTGAAGCCAGGCAGTTGACAGCTGGGTGATCCATGCTGCTTCTACAGAGACATCTGTAGTTTAATATGGTAAAAACTAGCAGAAGAGATGGAGAAATTAGTGCTATTTCTACTGCTGCTTTCTGTTGTAGTAATTTTTAGCAGTCTACCTCAATTATGGTTCTACCTGCTATTCTCAGAATCACTTTACAAGCACTGAGAATCAGCAAAGAGCTTAGTCTCAGCAATGAGCCAATAAGACTTAAACATTTATTTGCTGTTATAACTAGGGAACAGAAACACAAGTTTTGTCATGTCTGGTAGGGTGTGCTGGTTTCCAGTGCCTCCTATTGAGCTGTGCTGCTGTTCCCAAGAAGGAAATGTTTATCTACTCTTGCTGAATTTTGATAGTTTTACTCTGGAAATTAAAGATTCCAAGAAACAAAGAGAGAAATGCATATAGGTTGTCACTGAAACCTGATCAGACAATGCTGTTTTCAGGTAGCTTATTGAGTCGGTATTAACAGAAAGAGCATAGCCACCCTTAGGTTGTTTCTTCCAGCGCTTAACAGCTGAAGCCAGAAAAGAGGAGGAAGTGAGTTGTTTCCCTCCATGATATGATCATGTTAACAGAAGCAACTGTGAAGTTGCTGTTTGGATAAAATCTTTTATTCCTCTTATTTTCTTTTATCCTGCAGATAATGCAGGTAACTTAGAAATAGATCCAAGCTTTGAAAATCTGTAGTGAAATTCCTATTCTTTTAAAGCTCTTTTCTCTTTGGCTTTTACTCTTCCATGGTGTGAGGAGCAACTGCATAGAAGCCTGCCAGTTTCTAGTACTATCAGAAAAATGTAATAGGGATACAGTGACTTCCTCTCAGAGTGCCTCCACAGTAAAGTCTTCATCATCTAACAGCCTGGTTGCCTTCTCAGGATTTCACATTCACAGAGGATATGCATTATTAAAATATTACCTTATTTAACTAGAACATCCCCAGAATATCAACTGCTTATCAAAGCATCCTTCGTTCAGACTTTGGCCACAGTCAAATCTATACAATACATGGACTCATACAATGGTTTGGGTTGGAAGGGACCTTGAAGATCATCTAGTTCCAACCTGTCTGCTATGGGCAGGGACACCTTCCACTCGAATGGGTTGTTCAAAGACCCAGTTACCAGTTTTCTCCAAGAGCAATGCTATCCTGCCTGACAGTACTGGTGAACAGGTTCTCGTGTGTAATGACTACTTATTACTTGAGCTGAGAACCAAAACTGGGCCTCTCTTAAAAGGCAAAACAATATATCAATGCTAAAAGGCCTGAAAAACTATTTTAGAATGTGTGACTAATACTCTGTATTAGTCAAAAGAGCAGTAAAACAAAACAACAGATTTTAGGGATGAATTAGCATTAGAAAAAAATCTGTGCCTCGATATGATTCAGTGGGGGATGAACAGGACTCTATCAAACAACCCACAAGCTGCCTGGCTGTCAGTAAAGACCAAAATTTCTAACAAAGTATTTTTCACTTAATATTTTTCTAATTATTAAACACAGTATTATCAGTGTAGTGAAGAAAGAAGTAAGTTGATTGGTAGTTACTTTACATTTTAACAGCTACTTTCATTTTGGAGAAACATTCATGTTACATGTAAGCATACAGATATGTATTTATGTAAGACCTTCGGTAAATTTCATTTGCAGTTGCAGCACTTATTTCTCATAAATGGCATTTCTAAGAAACTTGAAAGGGAAAATGATTCATTTATTTGGAAGGTGATTGGAAAGCAGTTTTCTTCTCTTAGTTTTACAGGTGAAAGAGTTAAGACTGCCTGCAGTAGATTTATGAATGTTGCTGCAGGCAAAAATTAGCTTAGCAGTTTTTGCTAACAACTCCATTATTTTTTCTTCTGAACTCCACTTTCATCTAGAAGAACTGTAAATTGTGTACCAGTAGAGTAGGTAAACCAGAGGTCAGAGAGAAATGTAACATGCTGAATCATATGGCTTTGCTTCCATGAAGGTAGGAAGAACTTCGTAAGAGCAGTTTATAACCAAGCTGAAAATAGTGGGGGTCAAAACAATATAGAAAAAGTAAACATCTTTTTCCCCAGTATCATTTTTTAGAGGAGGGATGGGGGGGAGGTGAGGTTTGTTTGGTTTTTTCTTTTTTAAGAAAGAAGAAGAAGTAATATACTTTAACCTTGTGCCTTGCTGCATTCAATTTACTACTTATGAAACTTACGAGTGGAGTTACCTACTGTAGATTTTATCTTTGTTGCATGATACCTGTGGGAAAGCCCTGGATACTTTCATTCCCTTTATAGAAGCTTCTCTGGACTCAGATGGAAGAGCATTTTAATTTTTGCTGTGCTGCACAAAGATGTTTTGTTTTTACTAAACCTTCTGTGACACAATTTGAGGTTGTTCCCTCTCATCCTTTTACTGGTGACATGGGAAAAGAGGCCAACACCCACCTCACTACACCGTCCTTTCAGGAGGCATTCAGTAAACTGCACCATGAAGGGAATTGTGTTTCTGCTTCTGAGGTCTGCAAACGTCAGGAGAAGGTTGGTGATTGCAGTGCAACATGTCCTGGTGCTGGCAGACAGTGAATACATTTAACTTTTTAACTCTTCACAAGTATACCTGCAGAGAGTTTGAATACTTGAACTTTACATGTGATCATTTCTATTTCAATGTAAATGTGGAACGATTAAAGACTTAAGATCAGATTTACGTCTTCAGCTTTGCCATTTGCCCTGTCAATGACTGGGAACAAGATACTCTGTATCTCTCATTTGTCACCAGCTATCTCTAGTTTCTAGTCTTGTATTCAGAGCAATTCTGTAAGTTTATTCTTTCCAAGTCTGTTCTCTCCCATCTGACATTAAACAAAACTTACAGGCTCTGCTCAAAAAAAATTTTTTTCCTGTTCCTAGGACTGACCTTCTGTCATCTCTTATACAGAATAAATGTGATCCCTGCTGCAGAACTGCTCATTATGATACTGTTTGTCCACAATAATATCTTTGTATTTCTTCCACTGTAGCTAATCCCAGTATGACCAGGTAGAGTTCTAAAAGTCATTGCTAAAGTTTCCCTCTGTTCTTCTTCCTATCATTTGTGAAGATGCTCTTCTACCGTAATGCTTATGTAAAGCTTGAGGGAATTTACTTGGCTGGTGTAACGAATTCAGTGGTCTTCACTGGAATCCAGAATTTACTGCCTCATCTGTCTTTCTGTAATTTTTTCACTAATAGGCCAAAAGTGAGTACATTTTTATAGCAGTCACAGAGTCTAGGTTACCTTTGTGTAGGTGCTGAATGACTTAGGCAGCTGATGGCAGTGCTAAACCTGTGATGTTCTTTGCAGGTGTTCTGTGCTCTTTTGGTTCGAAAAGACTTTAATTTTATCTCCAATAGATATTTTTGTGTTTCTCATAGATGTTTTTGTGTTTCACCATTTATGTACCGGTTCTACTCTCTTTTTACAGTATTAACAACAGAGGTGGAGGGCTAGGAGTCTTATATACTGTGAAAAAAAACCCCAAATAATATAAGGAATACCAGCTGTTAATGTGACATCATTACTGATGTGGATTGCTTCTCTTTGCAATATATGATTGTTTGCTATTCTTGGGCGTGTTGGGTTTGTTTGCAAATTGAATTTTTAGTTGTCAGGTCTTTATCTTGGGCTATTGCATCATTTGCTGCTTACTCTGGGTGAAGCAGTGTGATTGCTGACTGATTTGAGCTCTTTTGTCGGTGGGAGTCCTTCATCTGATATTAGTGGGTTTTGAAAAGGGTGCATTATTGGGAACCTAAATTCCAGTGTTGGCTGCCTTTTAAACAGCTGATTTATTTAAATATCCTTATTGTCTTTTTAGGGCCTTAATGCTGTTATCTCTATTTGTGTTCAATATCTTGATCTTTGCTTTTGTTAGTAACTGAAATCAAATATCTAATTCTGTCAAAAGCCAGTTTGTCAAAAAGAAAAAAGTTTTTCTCTCTGTTAAAAATACCTTTCTAATCTAAGTATTTTGAAAACACTGCTTACAATATACAATGTATGTTGAGTTTATTATTTTAAATTAGAGCAGTTTTCTCCTCTTTTTTGAAGACAAAGCATTTCCAGGTACTCAAATGTAAACTGTAAGTATTCATAAGGAAAACAAATTCTTAACCACTTCTGTTTCTGTAGTCCCTATACTTTTAAAGAAAAGTCTATTAAATGTCCACTCACATTGTTTCAAAACAATAAATTGAAATATCTCCTGGGCCTACATTTTAGTAGTCAGGTCTGTATACCAATTGCTCTCTCTGGGTGCTGCTTCTCATGAACATCTTAGAAGAGGTTTAGACATCACAGGGGACTGTTAGTTAGAGCTGCACATAATGATTCTCAATTAGGTCAGGTAATGGTGGATATCAGCATTCTTCAGCAAATGAGCTTGAAATGTTTTGAGAGTGGAAGGTGGGTTGAATTTCTCCATAAGATGCTTTTGCTTAAGTTCAGGAAGCACTTGACTCTTGTTTATGTAATCAGCCCCATAATTTTTTTTTTTTTTTTTTTTTTTTTGTGGGGAGGTTGAGGGTGGGGGGGAACAAAACAACGCCAAACCCAACCGCCCCCCCCCCCCAAAAAAAAAAAAAAACACCAAAAAAAACCCCAAACACAAATCAAATGATAAAAAAAAACCCAACTGCTTTGTTTTGTATTACAAAAACACAAACATGTCCACAGAACATGATGACCAAGAGGTCATCGTAATGCTTTCAGTTGTGTCTGAGTTGTATGCCATGTGCAGTTGTGTTAATGTAGTAAAAAATATTTGACTGCATATTTTATTAAGCATTTTGCTGCCTTCTCCTGATTTTGTTTTCGTAAAAATTAAACATTTCTATGCTATTTATGCACATTTTAAGGATTATCATAAGTGTTGCAAAACTAATTATATTTTCTATTCATATGACAAATGGATTAAGAATCCTTGTTATGAAAAATAGTTGTTAGAGTCCAATTATAATTTGTTTGTTAGCATTCTCAAATAATAGGATGCTTTTGTGGTTAAAGAAGATGCATCATTTTTCAGACTTCTTAAGTAGAGGCTTAGAAGTTTTCCCATAGAAAAGACTAATCTCCTCTAATAGATTATACTGATGTAGCGTTCAAGGCTGGGTTGGACAGAGCCTTGGGTGACATGGTTTAGTGGGAGGTGTCCCTGGCCATGGCAGGGGGGCTGAAACTAGATGATCTTAAGGTCCTTTCCAACCCTAACTATTCTATGATTCTGTGTAGTGCGTTTTATCTGAAAGCCTCATTGCTTTTGTAAGCATCATTATTATTCTTCATCTATGTTACAGTAGCATCTAGAAACCCCTGCTGAGATCAGTTCCCTTTGGTGCTAAGCACTGTGAAAAATACTGAGCGAAAGAGATTCTTCCCAAATATGCTAATGTTTGAGCACACATCCTGTGTACCTGCTTTGTGCCAAGGAATTCCATGAATATGAGATAACTCCTCCCAGCTGGAAGGACTCCTTGGACTGAAATGTTGCAGAGTCCTGTGGGAGAGGCATTGCTGCAGAGAGCCAAAACAAAAAGTGTAATTCTTAAATATAGTTGCCATAGCGCAATATACTTGGGAAGTACAGATTTAGAACTTTCTTCACGTAATTCTGAGTGAATCATTACAGGCAGATGTAATAAAATGAATTATTCTCATCCAAAATAAGATGATTAGAAATTGAATATTTGCATTAATTATTTTCCTAGGGAAAAAAAATACCTGAAATTAAGTGGTACTTCATGGTACCTGAATATTACATCTGCACCTGTTGTTCTTTTAAAATCACTTGTTTCTCCTTAAAAGTTGTCAGTGTACAGTTTTTACTCTGCATGCTAGACAGACAATACAGCAGTTAAGGGAAAAACTGAACAACATGTGACTGCAACACCACAAACTGACTTTCAGCATTACTGTCCCTGCAAAAGCATGATTTGGCCACAATCAGGGATAAGTGTAAAGATACTGGTTTTCATAATTTTTCTGTCAGGTGCTTGCATACTAAGTGTCTTATGGGAAACCTTAAGTTTTATTCTAAGCAATTATGTACTTACTTTCTCATTTAGCATAGATGTTTCTATGATAATTATAGCCAGTTAGCCCTCTACTCTGCTCTCATGAGACCTCAATTTGAGTATTGTGTGCAGTTCTGGTGTCCTCAACAAAAAAAGGACGTGGAACTGTTGGAACAAGTCCAAAGGAGAGCCACAAGGATGATCAGGGGACTGGAGCACCTCCCCTATGAAGATAAGCTGAGAAAGTTGGGGCTGCTCAGCCTGGAGAAGAGAAGGCTGCGTGGAGACCTCATAGCAGCCTTCCAGCATCTGAAGGGGGGCTGTAGGGATGCTGGGGAGGGACTCTTCATGAGGGACTGTAGTGATAGGACAAGGGGTTAAAACTTAAACAGGGCAGGTTTAGATTGGATATGGGGAAGAAATTCTTTACTGTAAGGGTGGTGAGGCACTGGAATGGGTTGCCCAGGGAAGTTGTGAATGCTCCATCGCTGGTGGTGTTCAAGGCCAGGTTGGACAGAGCCTTGGGTTTCATGGTTTATTGGGAAGTGTCCCTGCCCCTGGCAGGGGGGTTGGAACTAGATGATCTGAAGGTCCTTTCCAACCCTAACTATTATATGATTCTATGTGACAGAACTTGAGAAAAGAGTTTTGCAGGAAAGTTTTCAGGATTTTTCCCCTGGGGACTTAGCTTTTCCCAGCTTTTTAACTTTACTGCGTGAACCTTGTTACGTAGTTCCTGAGGTTTTCCAAGTATCACATTCTCAGTTTCTTAATTTCCAGCCTGTAGGAAAAAACAACCTTGCTTATTTATGTAGAGTTTTGTTCCTCTGTGTTGCTGAGGGCATATATGTCTGAGGCAATTGCAGTAGTTGTTAAAGAATCTCAGCTGATCGAAGAGTAGGAGCAGCTTATGTCTATTAAAAGATTTCCATGACTGTAGCTTAATTATCTTTGTGAACAGTAGAGTGGTTAAAGTTTGGCAAAGACAGGATATGTCACTCAGTTCCTCTGTACTAAGTGGGGCTCTGAAGCTTTCTTATGCCTGATCTTTTTGTGTTTTAAGTAAGCTTTCAGAGGCTGGGGGTGTCTTGCATGTTGTTATGTGCTTATCAAACATAAAGCATGATGAGACCTTTTATCAGATGGTTCACATGGACCAATAATACTGTAACAATACCATAAAAATAAAAAAAAAGCAAACCCCTGTTTATCTCCTGAATCCACTTCTGATACATCCTTCTAGAAAATGAAAGCCTTAAAAATCGTTCACCTAGAGAAATGAGAACATAATGCTAATCACATTAAAAAAATCTGAAATCCAGGGTTGCTTTCATTATCCTAAAGTCAGCAATATGCTATCCTCGTTGTTCCCTTGTATAATGGAATTTATTGAGGCTATTCATCCTTCACACATGCTGCAGTGGTACACTTTGTAAAGCTGAGAAAGCTGTAAAGTTAAGTGTGTCATAATTCAGCAAGAAAAACTGATTTGCAGGTAACCTGTGTAGCAGGCTGTCAATGGTGCTTAAAGGTAGTTCATAAATTCTTGACAAAGAAAGGTTTGGGCTTTGGGGACCACCCTTTTTTTATGAAGAAAATAGCCTTGTAAGAATCGGTCACAGGAGCTTAATGCAGAATGTTATTCTTGCATGTAATTTACATATCACCAGAGGAAGGAAGGAAAACATTTTGAGATCAAGAGCTAACACAAAACCACCACATCTCTAAGTACCAAGCAGTTTTACTTGAATCTAGACTGTATTAGAGGTGCTGTAATGTTCCTCTCCCCCCTAGCAGTTTCCAGGGGATCTTAAGCAATTAGTTTTTTCAGGGTCATCGTTCTTTTGGTCATACTCAGGCATATAACTGCCATCTGGATGTGATATGAGGCTGTCATTTTTCTGGTTTTGAGGACCTTCGGTTAGGTCAGTAGTGCTAGAAAAAAGCTGTCTCTCTGTGAGCTAATAACATGGGGCTTTGAGCAGCCCTGATCTAGTGGAGAGTGTCCCTGCTCATGGCAGGGGGTTAAAATCAGATGATCTGCAAGGTCCCTTCCAACCCCAACAGTTCTGTGATTCTATGTTCAAATTAAAAGTGATCCAGGAACTAGAATTTGCCTGAATGGAATTTATCTATAAATGCATATGTTGCTGTGCAATATCTAGGTGTTTCCTGTAAAGCAGGTTACACTCTAGCAGTCATTTTGCTGGATGAGAAATAAAGGATGACTATTCTTATTGGCCAGTCTTTGAATAGTGAAAGGATTGTTTTGCCACCTTCCCTTTCTTGGTAAGGGTCTGGCAGCAGCTGCTGCCCTAATGTTTCCCTTGCTGGGGGGTGGGGGCATTGTCTGTGAGTGTTGTGTGCCACGGCCTGTGATCAAGTTACACCGAAATGGGTATAGCTGAAAACCTGAGATACTGGTTACTCTGCAGGGGTAAATAGAATAATTTTTTTTTGCACCAGCTGTGTATATGTAACCAGGTGCATCATGTTAAAAGCAGTTTTTACTGTTTCTGTATAAACTCCAGATAGAAGTAGGTTCAATTATTTAAGGATTATTTGACAAAAACATGTTCCTGTGGGTTTATATCCCTCCTATGTATAGAATGGATACAGCAGCTCAATAATTGGTGAAGTTAGTGATTGCTGTAAGAGTCCATTAGTTTAGAATGTCCCATCACAACCTTGGGTGGCATGGTTTAGTGGGAGGCGTCGCTGCCCCTGGCGGGGGGGTTGGAACTAGGTGATCTTAAGGTCCTTTCCAACCCTAACTATTCTATGATTCTATGTCCCGTCAAGTCAGTCAGTACCTCATGTGATTTCAGACAAAAATGCAGTGTGGTAGGTTTATACACACTTTAGCACATATGAGATGTGTGGATAGAAGCTTTTTAAATTAATTTAAAAGCTGATTTCTATATAATGAAAACATAAGCTAGAGGTATGCTCTCTAGCAGTCTATTCAGATTACTCAATTGAATTTCTGCATGTGGCTCTGAATGATTACAAATACATTTCATAATACTTCCTACTAGGCTTTTTTATAGACATAGGAGCTAATGATCAAGGTATAAATATATAAATTAGACCTTGAAGGCATCCCCAAGAAATTTATTGAAGGGCCTAATGTAAGAAATTAGACCTTGTGACACAGGAAAAATAAATCACATCAGATGTCAGGAGAGGTCATTTGAGAGTCAAAGGAATTGACTTTCTTTAAAAGGATTTTTATAATTGCCCTTTAGAAAATGAGTGTAATGACACTGTACATAAAATATATGTCTAAAACAAACAGAAGGCAATAGGAGAAGGGCTCTGCTTTATAACCTTTTTTTATCACCTCCTCATCCTCCACAGCACTGAGAAGTCAAGGTTCAAAAATGATTCCACAAGATTGGTTGACAATACATTATTAGCCACCAAAGCTTCCTTATGGGTGCTTTCAAGCATAACGTATCTTTTGCCTTTTTTAAAAGATGACATTAAGTTGCTATGATAAACAGCTAAGCTGCTGCACTCAGCAACGTAACTGAAAGCGGCTGTATGCGACCCATGTTCTTGAGAAGAAACTGAAATTTGTATTACCCCCATTAGAAATGCTAAAATTCTGTCTGTCCTTTGTTCCTTGCTGGCCAGACTACAGTTCCTCGGAAGAAATGCCTGTGTTCTCACTACTGACCTTCCAAGCTTACTGAACGAATGATTATGGAGCCACTGAATATGAAAAGTTATTGTATTAATAGAAAGTCAGAATCATAGGTCTTAATCAAATTTACCTTAAATGATGGAATTTCTTTTGTCTTCATAAAAAGCTTAGTAAAAATGGAATATAGATAGATTATAGAAGTTATGGAGCAAGGCAGCCATCAGCAGATTTACGTTTGTACTCTGTGGTACAGATGCTGTAAGTGTTAACTCTTTAGCCATGCTAATTCAGTTCAGAGCTTCAGTAAATCTTGGAGCAATTTATTAAGGTACCTAGTGGAGAAGAAAAAAGTTACCATTCCTGATATTTAGAGAAGTCAAAGTGCATCAAGTAGTTGCTCAGCAAAAAAATACCTGTAATGAAAGAAAGTTCTCAATTTCCTTCATTTTGTAAAAGATGTTTTCTATAGGTCTCGTGCTAGGACATGGGTGATCCTGTATTTCCTACTGTAGATAAGTCTTCCCTTTGTGACAGAATTATTCTGCTCTGTGTGTATACATATATATATATACACACACATATGCACACTCACCAAACAGCTAATAGTTCTTCCATTTTCACATTTGGTGACCTCCAGGTCTTGACTCATTTGTTATATTCTGGAAGAGTTGTGTAATGCTGAAGGTAATTGTTATGAGATCAGATGTATTGATTTAATTGCGCATTTAGATCAGTGGTCTTCAAACTCTTTTGATTGCATTCCCCTATTCATTAAAAAAAACACACCCTCAATAATTTTATATTTATTTTTAATACTGCTGTCCTAATGTGTTATGAGTATTATAAACCATATGCAAAAATAGAAATTGAAAAAGGATGAGATAACACTGAAATAAATGCTACTTTAAAAATTATTTCTTATTTTATTAATGGTACCATCTCTTGGGATGTGCACACCCCACTTCAGATACCAACCCAGTTCAGCACACCCACTTTGCCTTCCTTGTACAGGAAATCATAGAATCATAGAATAGTTAGGATTGGAAAGGACCTTAAGATCATATAGTTCCAACCCACCTGCCAGGGGCAGGGACACCTCCCACTGAACCATGCCACCCAAGGCTATGTCCAACCTGGCCTTGAACACTGCCAGCAATGGAGCATTCACAACTTCCCTGGGCAACCCCTTCCAGTGCCTCACCACCCTTACAGTAAAGAGCTTCTTCCTCATATCCAATCTAAACTTCCCGTGTTTAAGTTTTAACCCCTTGTCCTCTCACTACAGTCCCTAATGAAGAATCCCTCCCCAACATCCCTACAGCCCCCCTTCAGATACTGGAAGGCTGCTCTGAGGTCTCCACGCAGCCTTCTCTTCTCCAGGCTGAACGTCCCCAACTTTCTCAGTCTGTCTTCCTCTAGTAACAAAGAAAAGACATATGCCAGGAAATTTTTGAATACTTCTTCTTATTAGATGTACCGGGAATTTTTCCATGTTTAATTATGAGCGTAAAATGCATAATTGGGCACTTCAATATATGTATTTGCTGTTTACTTTGTGGAGAGCTTCTAAATAAATGTTTCCCAGTTTTAAAGTGTTCATTTTGAATATTATGAAAATCTATTCAAAGCTGTTTAAAAGCCTTAGTAATTTTCAAATTAAGTGAAACAACTAGTTTTAGGTCAAATTACGTATTCTATATGGAAATATATTCCCAGTTCTTATGGTTTGCTGAGAAAATGACAAAGAAGTCTTTTTCCAGTCATGATGAAATACTGTTTGGGTTTTGGAGTAGATTAACAATTGAGATGGGAAAACTTATCATTAACTCAGCTCCACACAGGTAGCATGCCTTTCACCAGCAATCTTCAAGCAAACCTTTGTTTTGCAAGAGCAAACAACAGAGGAGTGTGAATTGCCTGGATGGGGTGAGGCTGGGAGCCATAGGCTATACCTGGCTCTGCATACCTCACCTCTTTGGACTGTGGGCAACTGCTTCAAGAGCCAGGAGGTTACACGAACAGGATAGCTGTAATTTTTCTGTTCTTTTGTTATGTTTTGTTTTCTTTTTAAGTTAAGTTTCTTAGGTTCTAATATTTATGCTTATATAGGAATTTTTTTGGGTTTTTTTCTGTTTGCATTGATATTTTCGGTGGTTTTCAGTGCTTGTTGTTAGACTAAAACTGACAAAGCGAGAAAATCCCTAAATCCTGTAGGTCTGATGAACATATGTCATCATACTTCTGTCACACATCAGACTTCTTGTCATACTGTTCCTCCTGGCACAGGACCTCCTCTGATATTTCTGGGTTGTTGAAGGCGCTTGTCCCTGCTGGTTCGGAGAAATCTCCAGGAACTCGCCAACAAAGCTTAAGTTGACAAGCAGGTATTCTTTATTGCGGCATCTGGAGGCACGGGGGATAGCTTCTCCTAGCGTGTCTCATCCGAGCATCAACCAGACTGCCCTTAAACATACATGTTCATTAGATTACATACATAGTCATTGAGTTACTTATACATTACATCATACTTCCAGAATTCTTCCCGCATGCCCACTAAAATGTGGTGGGGGCTTTGGGACCCCTGGTGGTTATTTCTTCATCATCTTCCTCTTCATCGCTTCGGTTTAGGATCCTTGTCATGTCAGTAACCACCAGGCCGGTTCTGGACAGTTCTTGCACAGTGCTTGTCTTAGCCATTTCCTCATCTCTGTAGTTGTTAACGAAGCCTAATGTTCTTGAAGTTACTTATTTACAACCCCATTCTTCAATCCCCCCTTTTCTTGTCCTATTGCAAATTCTTTTGCAACTGAGTTTTTTCATTCTTAATTAAAGTTTCTTGAAGTATTTTCCTGTTTCTACTTGATGCTTAGTTTTGTTTCTCTTCCATTCTTCATAGTTCATCATGGATTGTTTGCAACACCAGAAAAAAAATTATATCATACCACAAGTGATTAAGATTTAACTTGTGTTGTTTTTGTTTTTGTTTTTTGTTTTTTTACTGTGAGGGTGATGAAACTTACTTTAGATGACCCTGCTTGAGCAGGGGATTTTGACTGGATCATCTACCAGGCTGCTTGGCCTGCCATTCCCTCCTGGATGGCCTTTTTATAACACGGTAGGCTATCCCTCACATTGAGGTCTGGCATGGGATGTGTCCCCACCGCTCAATGCCTGCTGGGTTGCAACCAACAGCGGAGCTAAAGGTTCTTCTTGGTGGCAAATGCAGACGCCAACCCAGTCTTGCCCTTGACTATGGTAGGAGGCATTTGGCCAACCTCGGTCCTTGCACCTTGTTGTCCATGCAGAGTTTCACTTGCCTTATCCAGTAACAGGTCGCTACTGTAGCAAAGTATACACACATTTACATTAACAGTAAAACTACTACAGGATGCAGCAGCATGTTGAGGATGCTGGTGGCAGTGGGGGACCAGCCAAACAAAATTTCCCGCCAGTGGGGTTCTCCCACCTTCTTTAGTTATTCCATTACCTGCTTTATAACACTGCCATCATACTAGAATCTTTCTGGCTTCCACCTTAGCATTTTCTAGCAGCTGCTGTAAATTTTCATGCTGCAACATCTTTTTTGCAAGTGACAAATACATATGATACAAAGTGTAGTTTCTTATTAGCAACTGGCTAGTAAATATAGGTGGTTTATACACAAAAGCACAGTCTCTAATAATAGCTATGTTGCAAGTACACATATTCAAGTCGTTACTTTTCAGTCGTCCCCAAGTGATGTTTTGCAAATCATTCTTTTTTCTCTTCCTCTGTCTCATTGCCCTTGGGGTCTTCAAGGTCAGCTCCTGCAGCAGAGGCATCTGGTTCTTCAACTTGTCTGTCTAGCTCATGGTATGGCTTGACAAACTTTGCAGGCAGCCACCACAGACCTGTAGGTAGGAGGACACAAACATACCCCCTCCCCCAGATTATCAGTTACAGTGGCCCTTCCCATTTCTGCGGGCCCAAAGGATCACAATACCACATTCACCTTTGAGCCACAAGGATTTACACCCATGGCAAATAAGGATTGAGCTATTACCTGCAGTCAAGGCAAGACCTGACAATTTGCTTTGCTTGAGAATAAAACCAATGCAGCAGCCAGTACAGGGGCCCTATGAGCCTCTGCTCTGACATCCTGACATGCCCCAACCAACTGGGCAATGTCTGTAAATTTTCCTCTGACGGGGGCTAACACAGCCTCACAATCCCCACCTGCACCCTCATGTGCTAGCTGGAATAAAAGTGCACATGTAGCCCTGTGACTGTTAATCTGCCTTTGCACAGCATTGCCCAATCTGTCTATAAAAGACACACAGGGTTCCTGAGACTCCCCCCCCCCCCCCAGCGAACACCTGTGAAAGAAGTAGTCTCCCCCACTGATCCAGGCACTCACCTTCAGGCCTGAACAGCCACACAGGCGACCCGCTGGAATACCAGAGGGTTTAGATCTGAGCTATGAAGCCAAACATAAACCATATCAACCGTAGTGACAGTCTTCAGTCGCTATAAATTCCATTCTATAAACAATCACTCCTCAGGCTGTTTCCCAGCCTGATCTTGCACCCGTGCGCACAAACATTGCCTGGCCTTCTCCAGACCCAGCTGCACTAATCAGCAATTCTTCTTCTTTAATTATCCACGCTGTGGGAATAGTACTGCTTGCGGGTCCAACATCTCCCCCTTTCCTTCTCTCCCCGGGTCCTGAGCTGCTTTGTCCAAGCCCAGTCCTGGTAAATCCCCTAACTGCCTTGGCTTTTCAATCACTTATTCAGTGGGGTTTCCTTGTTCTGATAGTAGTATGGGGTTTTTTTGGTTGGTTGGTTGTTTTTTTCCCATCCACCCCGTCTAGCAATACAGTATCTACATACATTACTTAGTCCCACTTTCTGTCTTAAAAATGACATTAATTACAACAATGTATTGTAATTCAAAGTTCCATTTTTAGGCCATTTTTCCTGATCTTCCAGAGTATACAAAAGCCACCATTGGTTACAATATTTTATCAATGTTTTCTTGTTTGCCAAGCCCCCAGGAGACCCTCCCAGTTCTTTCCAATGTGTTAAAATACATCCTAAAGGACTCTTTTTCAAGATTTCTCCACTCTGTGGATTTCCCATTATTAATTTCGCATTCACACACACTAGGGATCCCACAGTCACACTCCACAGTTACAATACTTGAGACAGAGACTAAATTCAATTAAACGAACAACAATTAAGAATACAGTTACAACATCCTGTCACCAATGCAAAAATTTTTACTGTAATGAGCCACAAAATAAGTCAAATACCAGTAAAATCAAAACCCATTTCCACAAGACACCCCCTGCATCTTGCAGGACCTGAACCACAAGACGCCCCCTGTGTCTTGCGAGTCCCAAACCACAAGACACACCCCTGTGTAGTGCGAGTGTATACCAAATGGATGCCAGCAGCCGGGTATATGCCCTTACCTACGAGATTTCCTATCTTGATTTATGGAAGGCTTCCAAACCTTGCATACGCTTACCAACCCGATTTAGTCTTTATGTAAGATGCCCCCTGCACCTTACGGACTATATAAAAGAAAATAATACCTTTCTTAAAAATGATCTTTTTCTGCTCCTGCAGCGATCCAAATGAGTTGAGGGGTCCCTTCGGGAAAAGTTCCTGAGGACCCTAGGGAGCCCTGTCCTCAGCGGTTCCTGCAGCTGAGCAAAGCAGGTCCCATCTGGGGTGACAAATTGATTTGGAAAAATCTCCAGGAACTCACCAACAAAGTTTGAGTTGACAAGTAGGTATTCTTTATTGCAGCACTGGGAGACACTGGGGATAGCTCCTTCTAGCATCAACCAGGATGCGATTATGTTGTCCTTAAACATACATGTTCATTAGATTACATACACAGTCACTGAGTTACTTATACATTGCATCATACTTCTAGAGAATTCCTCCCGTGAGCGCGCTACAATGTGGTGGTGGGCTTTGGGACCCCTGGTGGTTATTTCTTCGTCATTTTCCTCTTCATCACTTCGTTTTAGGATCGTTGTCATGTCAGTAACCACCAGGCATCCTGGAAGTTACTTATTTACAACCCCATTCTTCATTTCACCCCATTTTTCACTGTTTTTGCATGGAGAAGAATGTCTGTGCCATATTGTTTTGCAAGCATTTCTTAAAAAATTTATATACACACATTTATTTGTGAGTGTGTTTGTATTTATGCATGTGAGCCCCACGTGCCTTGTAATCTCTCTGGAATGTGACACTCAAGCTATGTTCAGTCTTCATGTGGCTAGCTTGCCACCTTCTTAGACGTTTGTCTTAGGATCTCAAATTGCTTTCTTGGTTATTTTATGGTTTCTGGCCCATCTGAAGGGCCTGGTTCTCTGGGAGAGGTGGGCGCTGCTTTGAGGGAATCTCTGGGCAAACAGAGTCTGGTCTCTGCTACAGGGGGAAGCCATCCAAGAGACTTACTGGTGCCGCTGTGTGCCAGAGAGGAGGCACAGCCAGGGAGAAGTTCCCGTATTCCCTGACATACTGAGTGACCCAGTGCCAGATCTCAAGTTTGAGGTTAGACTCATCAGGCTGGACTCATCAGGTTGGACTCACCTTCCTTGTGAAGATGTGGGATTTTAGAGTTTTTCTGATACTAAAAGAAGCTTTGCAGAGGATTTCTTTTCTTATCCCATTACCACATGTCTGCTGTGCTGCACAGGTAGGGCTTTGCAGAGAAGCTCAAAGCGCCTGCTCAACAGGGACATGCTGAGTATGTGGGTAGAAAGGAAGGCTGAGAGAGTGCCATCAGCTCTGATGGGACTTAATGTTGTAGTAAGATAAAATTACAGTATATTGTGAATTGTAGCCTGCTGAGCTTAGGAGTTGTAACCACAGAGATGTGTGAAGCGTACTGAGCTAACATAGTAGACGTATTGTAACCACCAGTGAAAATCAACACCATGGAAGATGCCAAAGGAGGACAGTTACATGTCTTCCAGTTACTGCAAGGGTGCAGGACATAACCTTGGAATTACATTCATTTACTCACATCACTAAAGGCTGTAGAGTCTGTGCAAGGACTTTTACTGGCAAATGCAGTATCACAATAAAGTTTTTCATGAGGATAGGGTGGGTTTTTTTTGTGGTGTTGTTTGTGTTTTGTTGGGGTTTTTTTGTTTACTTTGGTTTTGGTTTTTGTTGTTGTTGTTGTTGTTTTTGCCATGGTGGTTTGGGCGTATTTTTGGTTTTCTTTTGGAAAGGCAGTGTCATGCTGTAATACCCATAAGTACACTTCAATGCAGAAACTTCCTTTCTTCACCAAGAAACATTGCCAATAGAAATACATCTCTAAGAGGCAAAAAAAGCATGTCCACAAAAGGAAATTATGCAAAATAAAAAAGTTTGCTATTTGGTTGAAAGAAATGAAACAGAGTTTGTGTGCTTTGAGATGATTCATAGAGTAAAATCCCCAAATGAAATTAAATTGCATTTGGCTTGCTGGTTGTACTCTGTGATTTCTTTAAAAACATAATTGATTAAAAAAGATTGAATGGAAAGGCCATGATTTGGGTAGGATTCTCTCTCTCAGGCTGGATGAATAATGGGTATTTTGCCTCATTAGAAAACCTCAAAGCTGGGCTGGGGGAAAGGTCTGTTGAGATTGAGAAGAAAGCAGGGGGTGATTGTGGTGAAGCCAAGATAGCATGAGAGTTGCAATGCTGGAATAGGGGAAAAGAGGAATGTTTGTAAAAGAATGATGTAAAGGAGAAAAGAGGAATAATGTAAACTTTGTAATAATTTTGCTTTTTTGAGCTCTGTTTCTGTTTTCTCTCAAGAAAACAAGTTAACTCTTCCTAAAGAAATATTCCGGTTTTGAATAATCAGAATATTTTCTTCGTTTCATATCTCTCTCCTCCTCTGTTTTGGGGGTACTGAAATGTCCACTAGAATTAACAAACACTGTAGGATTTGGAGACTAATTAGAAAGCTCCAAACCATTATTCAGATCTAGTCTTTGTGCCTACACCAGCCTCATTGTACTGTTTAAAATGCTTCAAGCTCCATGTGGAGGCTCACGGAAGTCTCCATAGTCTTCTTGAGGAGTTTTTCCTACACTTTGCTGCTGTTGCAGGCAACCACAGACTGTTTACAAAAAGACTTTGTGTCATAGAATCATAGAATCACACAGTAGTTAGGGTTGGAAAAGGCCTTAAGATCTTCTAGTTCCAACCCCCCCGCCATGACCAGGGACACCAAGCACTAAACCATGCTGCCAAAGGCTCTGGCTAACCTGGCTTTGAACAGCCCTCCAGGCAGGGTGATGTGGGTGCCTTGCACAGAGGCGTGGGGCAGAGCTCTCCTGAGGCTTGACAGGATGGGTGGGGAGTTGCTGTATGCTCATTGCACTGCACCTGACTTGTTGCAGTTTTCATAATTGCTCGTATCAGAGATGTCACAGAGCAGCCATTATTTGCATAGCTCCATAATTGCTTGAGGATTGCATGAAGGTTTCCATCATGCATTTTCAAAGTGCAAACAGAAAGTCATCCATGGTGTTAGCTGCAGACTGTTCAGCAGCTGTAGTCACAGTTACATTGAAAGGCTTCTTCAATGGCATGAAACATATTGAAATACATGAAAGAGAGCAGGAACAAGGGAAATTATGTACTACTCTGAAATTTTTGCATAAGCTTTGGTCACAGTACTGGCATGAAAAGTTTTGTTTGCAGCTGTTATTTAATCAGCAGATCAAACCATTTAATAATTATTATCATTGCTGTTGTAAAACTCTGTAATTACAAGTACATATGAGAAGGAAGGGTACAAATTCTTCATAATGCTGTACTATAAGGAAATGTGTATCACAAGCCAGGTGCCCACTTACAAAAGTTTTTCAATGTGTGTAGGATAGTGGATGATATATGGTTTAAGTCCTTACACCAAGGTAATTATCATCAAACAGGAATGTTTAGACAGGCCATTATAATGGCATTGCCACAGCCTGCTCACAGGTATGTTATAAACTGACTTAAAAGGTTAGAGCCTCTAGTAAAAGTTAAGCACCAATATCCTGTACTACTAGAAGTTTTTCTTCTACTAGTTTCAAGGATTTATTCCATGTCTCTGTCTGTTGGGGATGCCCTTGCTTGAAATACAGGACAAATGCAAAGCTAACTAGAAATACAGCCATCCTTCAAGAAAAGAGTTACTTTTTCAGTAACAAATTGACTTGAAAATTGATTAAAAATCCAGAAGAAATCACTTAGTTATTAACTTGAGTTAAAGCCAATTGCAATGTAGTTTGGCTTTAAATAGGTGGCAATACGTATCCATTATTCTGTTCAATATGTTAATTGAAAACAAGGTCAGAATAATAAAAAATCTAATGAACTAAAAACCTTGACAAACAGTATCTGTTCGATGTTTAACTTTCTCAATTACAGGATAGCAGCAGGGAAACACAGGCTTTCATCATATAAATTTCATTTAGCAGAAAACTGAGAACTGGAATACCTGTAGGTCTAGAAATTTGTGTTTGAGTTCTGCAGAAGTAAAAAGGTTGTTACAAAATAAAACATAGCATATAAGACTTGTGGTCACAGGAGTTGTATTGTCTGCGTGTATGACAGTCTGTTGCTGCAAAACTCAATAATCATGTCCCCATAAATGGCCCTGCAGGTTTACAAAGTTGACTTACCAGATGAACACACAGTAGCGAAGACTAATGATACCATCTTTTTCCAAAAAGGAATGAACAGAGGTAGGTAGTACATGGAGTGTCACCAAGAAAAATTGCAGGAGTGACTGCAGCAGATTGAGACAGATGGTCTTCATGACATGATGCTGTCAGAATGAGCTGATGTATCATGTATGTTGTCTCTTGTAGTCATCATACGGGTGGCTCAGAGCAAATGTCTACCACCAGTCAAAAAAGACTTTAGGAAAATTCAAAGAAAATCAGCCTAGCCAAGTGACAGGGTGAGCAAAGATGTTAGAAATAAGGCAGTACCTTTAAAAAACTGAAGTACCAGAAACCAAAAAGGGTGATAAATTAGCATAAGGTCCTGCTCTGAGAGAAGGTTGAGCTAGCTGATCTGCAGTGTTCACTCACTTCTTACCCAAAGTTTTATTCACTTCTGTGACACGTAAGTACAATGTAGCAGGCAAAAAACCCAACTAACCAACACCACCACTACAATAAAAAACACCCCAAAACTTGAAAATGGCATAAAAAAAAATCTGGGTTTTTTTTTTTTTTCTTTAAGCACAGCAGGAATATGAAGTGTCATGTAACGACATGGAAGAGAAACTTCTTTAATACATTATCTTTCTGGGGAAGACTGGGGGAGATACCTGTGCTGGAAGTGTATTTAAAGGCATCATGTGAGTTGGTAGTCCTTAAAGAGAAATTCTGGTCGATGAGGTTGCCAAACAAATGAGGGAGTTATATGATCAGAAATTACTAGGAGCAGATGAAAGGAATCCTTCTGAAGGATTTCTCCAGTGAACTTGCTGCCTCTGGACCTGACAATAAGGGTTGTGTTTCCTTTTTAAAAGGATTCCAGAGGAAAGCCAAAGCCAGAGCACTAGTGGCATGAGATCTAATGTCTGTTGGGAGTTGGGGGGGAAGATAGAAACCATTCTAAGAAATAGAATGAATGAACATATGGATGAATAAGATATTTTGGGAAGAAGTCAGCACAGCCCCACAAATCTATTACGGTTCTCTAAGCAAGTGGATAAGATAAAGACTGCAGATATATAATCAATTTGGACTTTCAAAAAGGCATTCAACAAGGTTCCTTACCAGTATTTTATGCTTTAAGAAACTTAGCTATTATTGTGTATTCATTGAAACTTATTATTGTGTATTCATTGAAGGAATAAAAAGCAGTGTGATGACTGATGGCAAAGTTTGCTTATGAGATCAAGTTGTTCAGCATAGTAATGAGGAGGATCAGAATGTGAATGTAAGATGAAATATCTCATGATACTGAGTGACTGGGTGGTAAAATGCCAAAGGAAATTGAATGTAAATAAAACGTAAAATAATACGCATGAGAAAGAATAATACCTTAGTAGTGCTTGTTTCCAATTTGAACATAAGCACTAACAAGTAAGTTTATTGATAATTCAGAGAAAATGCTAGAATTGTGCCCAGTAATGATCAGAATAAATAGGTATATGAAAGATTATTATGGTGCAGATAGAAAAAGGAATGAAAAAATGTCATCATGTTGCTACATTTATCCATGATACACATCCATTGATTAGCATGCACAGTTCTGGTGAAAATACATCAGCAAGATTTAGTAAAACTAGAAGTGGTACAGATGGAGGTAGCAAACACAATCACAGATGGAGTATACTCCATATGGAAAATTACTAAATTGACTCTTAAGCCTAGAAAATAGCTTTACGTTCTGTAGCTGAGAGGTGGTTTGAGACAAGGTAGAGAAAACCTGACTCTCAGGTGATTCCTGAACTTATTCAAGGTGGTGTACCCACAAAATCAGACTGAAGGAGAAAGGGGATAGTAGGAAACCTGCACACCCTGATCAGTATTACCCCTGAGTCAGCGCTTTGCAAAGTGATGTTGTAGGCTGAGAGGATGTAGAGAACTGTTGGGAGTGAGAAGATGGGAGTAGTAATGTAAGAGGATTAAATGAATGAAAAATGTCTCCAGGCTTTCATGGCCAACTTCTTTTGTTGTTTGAAATGATCAGCAGGGAGGAATGTGTCACATCTGTATGCCTGGAGCACTTGCAAAATGTGCTCATCTTTAGAAATTAAAATAAGATTAATTCAGTCTTCTTTGGGTTCTTGGGACTAGTTCTTTGTTTCCTAATGTTGCCCCAGGTTAGTGCTGCAAGGTGCTAGGTAGCAATGTGGGTTTAAGGAAGTAACAGCCTGGGGGAGCCGTGCATATTCTTCTCAAAGTAAACTGTTCTAAGAATTATAATTAGTTAGAGGGCTCTGAAGATATGTTAAATTTGAGTTGCACAAGCAAAGCCACATCTGCTTCCCCAGGAGTATTCCTGGTCACATGCAGTCTTGTTTTGAAATCCTCGTAGTGGGAAGAGGCAGGTTTCCTTTTCGGAGCACGAGTGTCAGTGTATCTCTGATTCTGCTGCTTTTTTACTTAGTGGAAAGAAAGGTACAACTGAGTAACAGCAGAGCTAAGATGGTTTTGTGCTGTACTTTCCTGTGCCTATGAAAGCTGCAAATGGTGTTTAGGGAGAAAATGTATTACTTTTCCTTCCTCAGCATAAAGATTTTTTTTTTCCCCTTGCATAATAGTAGTGTAAGCCTGACTTTCTGTCTAATTTAAAATAGGCAATGGCGTTTTTGTGCTTTGGGGTGCACAGGTGCCTCTTTTGTTGTTTGATTTCTCCTTGAAGAGGAATAGTGAAGAACATGGGTGCAGCTGAGATGTACTGAACTTGCGAGTTAATGATTCCATCATGAGAAGGAAACAAAGGTATCATCTGTTTGTCATTCTTTTTATGTCCTTGAACCAAAGCACAGTCTCAGCGTGTAGAAATGGTAGCTGGGAGTGTATATAGAAGCAGAGTTTTCACAGACGAATTCCTGTCACTGTAAGTGAAAGAATTTCTTAGACTATGTGTGCAATTTTGTAACAAATTTGGGTTTGTCTTTCTAAGGCCCATGTAGGGTACTGCTGCTTAGCTTGGTTTTTTTTTTCTATCAGTACTTTGGTCAAACTTCTCTTGGTGTTTTTATTGTGTCAGCCTAAGTTACGGTTTTTGCTTCGTTAAAATGACACTATCCTTTGACATATGAAATGGTGATTCCTAAGTGGGATAAACCTTTCATAGCAGACCCCTACCTACATGTTTTGTTTCATCCCTTCTGACCTGTAACTCCTCACTCTTAGGAGGAGCTGTTCTTTAGCTTCATTCCTTGATAATGGCCATAAAACAACTTGACCATGATGAGGATGCTGAAGCTCTGGGTGTGTTGGCTGCAGTACTGAGCATCAGTAGAATGTTGCATAGTACTTCCCTCTTGGTCTGTTTTTATCTATTGTCTCATATTTTATACCTTTTCTTAAGCAAATGTTGGATTTTCAAAGGGAGCTTTAGTCTTTGTTTGCATAGCACATGATGCTACACTGCAGGGTGCTAATTAGAATGGTATTGTAATGATCATAGCACAGCCCAAGTCCTGTGGACCTCACTGGGAATGTTGCATGGAGATTTAGGCATGTAACAGTGCTTTCCTGTTTTTAATTGTGCTTACTTACATTTAACTTGTAAAAAGAAGTAATGAGGTAAATGCTTAAATAAGATTGAAATGGTTAATAACCTGTCCCCAGAAAGCAACTTCAAAAGGGTTTGGGAAAAATGACCTTCCAGCCTGCATGAAAGGCTGCATTAGGCAGTCTGATGTATACTCAGCGCAGACACAAACATAGAAATGCATCAAAACTATGCAATAGCAAGTAGTGAAACCTCATGCAACTCAAACATACTGTCACTAGTTTTCTGAATCAGAAACTGTTGTCTGCTGCAATGTTCTATCACTGTGTGAAACAGGCATCTGCCACTGGGCAAAGTGTAGTGTGGGGTTTTTTTGGCTAGTGAGATGCTATGAAAATGCCATCTGGGAAGCATGACATTAGATGGCTTTGCCAAGTTATTATTAAGGAAACTATATTAAAACGGTATTGGGTTTTGCATTTTGGTATTATTTACATTGATCTAGCCTTGTTACCCCCATGAATCTTGTTAAAAAAGTACAGAAAATGCCAGGAGGATTGGGTATTATCTACGCTATTTACCAAGATGTTTATCTTCAAAATCTGGCGAGATGTAATGATCTGGGATATATTCTGACAGACTCACGCCCATGTCAGTCAGTACATACTAATGTCTGGAGGAGGGGATGGGCAGTAGGAAGCAGAGCATCTGTCATTCTGTGCATAGATGTCATTGTGTTTGTTCTTCTGCAATATCAGATGGTTTCCTGAGATTCCTTAGATCGGCAAAGGCTGATCATTATACTAGATACTATTTGTAAACTACCTGATGAAATATTGAATGGGATAAAGTTATTAATTCTACCTGAACTTTAATAATTTTGGAGTAATGAAAGTGTGTGTGTGTGTGTGTGTGTGTGTGTGTGTGTGAAGACTGTAAGTACCAACCAGTGCATGATTGAGTCATCATTTAAGATACCAGTTGCTGTATCATTGTGGTTTGTAACCCAGTGAAGCAGTTCAACCTGGAGATAGGGGAATAACTTTTCATCTTCATTGTCCAGGAGATAACCATGTGTAAAATGGGAGTGCTTTTTCAAATGCTGGTTGTTAGAAGGTTTTAAAATCTCTGGTATGGATTTTTCCTGATCTCTAATGGAATGGCTTTCTTGTGAACTGTCTTGACAATCCCAAAAAGCTCATGACTGGCCTAACGGTGAAATACCTGAAAAAAATACAGTGTTATTATTATTATAATAGTGTCATAGCCCTCATGGATGTACAGAGAGCATCGGGAGCTTCTCTGCTTGAGCTGGACTTTTGAATTTTTTGAGAGACAGCTAGATATGCTGTGGAGTCTTTACTACCAAGCAGCAGTGTCCCTGCTGGTAAAGAGAACAAGGCCTTTCTTCAGCTCAGATGTTCTCAAGCAAGAACTATAAACGATTCACAACTGCAAGTTTCTATTTTAACAGTGCATCAAAGTCATTCTTTAGTCTGAAGTGTCTCTGCTTTCGGTAGAGTGTACAGGTTGCATTTAATCCACTTAATAATTGGTTTGGTCACTTCTCTCCCCTCCCAACCACCTAGTTTTATTGTTGCCCCCTACCAGATCACTTAGAACTGTGAGACAGAAAGGTTTGTTCTCAAACTAGTTATTCTTGGTACAAAACAAAATTTCTTTAAAGAAACACAAGCAGATTATTAAAATTGTTTTGATAAAGGCAACTAAAGTATTTTTCAATTGTTAACCAAGTGACTAATTCAGAGAAATACAAATCTCAAATTTCATTAAATTTTAAAACAAATTAAAAATTCATTTTAGATTTAGAAATCTGATGTTATGATAATTCTCTGTAATGATTTATGAAAGGAGTTTAGAGCAGCATTCTGGCTCTCATCAGTGCAAGTTCTGCATATGTAGGAGGGTTCACTATCAAAATTTGTAGTTGAAATTGATTTTGAAATAAAGAGAATGTTTTTTAACAGTAGTGTATCCCTTATAAAAGAAATCAAGTAAACAAGTAATGAAATACATTAATATTTGAAGAACATCACAGTGATGTGCCAAGGCTTATAAAATGATAAAATGGTTAGATAAAGTACCTTGAAAGGACATGTAGCATGGAAGTTTCTTCATAAGGAATGAAAAGAGAGCAGCGATTTAAAATCCTAGAATGTCCCAAGAGTGGTTGTGTTGAACTGAGATTAATAATCAAGATCACTGGCAACATTTAGTAAACGTATTTAGGGAAATAGCATTGTATAAATTAATGCAAATTCAGTGAAAATAAGCATACTTATTAATATCAGAATTCAAGTTAATCTAGAGATTCTAAAGAAAAAAATCAGAATAAAAAATAAAAAAACCAAAAATACTACACTTGAAATTAGCTAACCACTGTTAAGGAGAAAAAAAACCCAAACAAACAAAAAATAAAACAAATCCTTTAAAGATCCTCTTCATAATACTTATAGGAACAAGGAAGTAATGCGTACCTAGAAGCATATGTCTCAATGACTATTTCAAGACTGATAGTTACAAGATTATTCATGTACCTGTGCTTAGCTGAGGGTCGTTGCAGTAACTATATATATAAAAGTTGAGAGTATAATAATCATGTTATGATTTTCTAAGTACCATTGTATAATCTGGTTTGGTAGAACTTCAAGAAAATAAATTGTTGAGAGGAAGGAAGTTGGGAAGAAGAATTTTGTATTCCTCTGTATAAGCTCAGCAAGTTTAGACGCTTGGAATAACCTTAGAATCCTCTCCAAAAGGCTTTGAAGTAGGAATGGTTGGCCTGTTGGGGCTTGATGATGATTTCAAAGTTAACTGTCTGTATTACTATTGATATAGATCGCAGAAAGGTTGTCAAAAGTAAGTAAAATATAACAATCCGATTAGGCAGAATACACAAGAAAATACAATACCCACAGCAGAGTGTTAAGAGTAATTGCAGTTTTATTGGCTTAGTATGACTAGTGCTAAGTTACCACTCCAAAATAAAAATTTTAATGATGGTGTTTTAATATATGTAACATTCACTCATAGATGGAATATTTCTGTAAGTAAAAATATGCAACACATCCAAAATCGGTGAGGAAAAGTATTCTGAAGTTTTTCGGAAGCATGTTGAATAGTATAGAACAAATTAAGGCAGGAAATTACAATCCACTTTAGTACTCATCCGTGAGTGGAAAACATTTTTGTAAATCTTAGACTGTCTTTTCCCTTTTCTGAGATGTACACAAATATTCTAAAGTATATGCTGATGCACTATGTATTTGTAGCTCCATATGCCATGCTCAGCAAGACAGCTATGATCTTTGTTGATTTTATGTGAAGACTAAATGCAATGTGAAGTGTTCCACTGTTTAATCATAGGCATCTTGCTCGATGTCCAAATCAGCTGAATAGCTGCAAAACTAACCTGAGTGTCTTGGTATCACCTGGGGATGTTGGTCTCTTCAGGAAAGCACATAGTCCCACTAGATGACAATTCAGGAAGGCATGGGTAAATTTCTAGGTACTGCAGATGCAATTAAACTTTACTACCTTATGAATGATGAACTAGAGCCAGGCTGTGATGGCCATGGGTGGCACTGCATCAACAGTTAATCTGCCAGGTAAAAATTCTGGAATTCAATCCATTTCTTCGTTTTATGAGGAATCTTAGAAATCTTCAGCTTGCTTTGCATAGGTAGCTCCTGCCTTAGTGTACAGTAATAATGTTTTTAGTAATTGACATCTCAGTGATTCTTAGAATAGGTTGACTTATCAGGTTGTCTATTTCCAATCATTAGATGCTGTTACACAAAACCCTGAAATTATTAGATCTTAACGTTTTCAATATCTTAGCGAACTCATAACTTGAAAACCAAATTCTGAATTGAATTTTAAATAAGAGTATTTTTTTCTGTGGAATCTTTCAATGCTAAGTGCTAATTTTTTTCCATTTCACTAGGTGCTTATGGAAATTTGAATAATATTAGTTTTACGGCAGGTAGGTAGGCCCAGTTCTTTTGATGATAAGCATCTTGCTCTCAATGAGGGACAAGTGGTACTTTTGTTTTCCTAAATTGCCTTAGAGTTGAATATCTATCCTGGAGGTCTGACATTAAGATTTTTTTTTTTCTTATGTATAAAAGGCTCTGAATTGGAGTATTTCCTTCAGACTGATGAAATAACTTGCTTGTAAGAAATAAGTAGGTATGTCTGATTCAATGAGGAAAGGCAAATGTGCTTGTTAGCTGTTAATATTTTGATGAAAATAGAAACTTGAAAGTTCCACAGATCTAAGCAAGTAAGGAATTTCATAGTCTTAGAAAGTTCAATATTTCCTTAGGCCCAGGCATTTGTTTTGGTATGTTATTTTTACAGTGAACTGTACCAAGGAGATATTCCAGCCTCAGATGTAATCAATATCTTTACAGACCTTTTTATTGGACAATCCAGTACTGCTGGTGATGACTTTAATAATTGCATGATTCAGTTGTCTCTGCTTATTTTCTGTCTGTCATGGAAGTTGCATTCAACTTCAGTGAGGTTTCAATTTTCCTTCACATAATTCGTGGTCATTTAAATCAGTTCTATATTGTAGAAATATATAAGGTGTCAAAATAGGAATTTTACGTAGCAAAAAGGGAGAGAATGAGATTCATTTCTTCTTCAAAATTTGGAGTTTCATCAGGGCAAGAAGAAGGTAATTTTCTCATTCTTCCCAACAGCATGTAGGCGTCTGTTTTTTGTTCTGGTTACTGGGTTTGGCGAGGGTGGGGTGTTGTGGTTTGTTCTTTTCGTTTTGTTGGGTTGGGGTTTTTCTTTTCACCTTTATATTCTTGCTTTGTGTTTTGTTTTGTTTTTTTTCTTGGGGGGGTGTTTTTATTTTGGGATTATTTTAAAGTAATAATGATGGTTCATATAGTTGTTAAAAATCCATCATGCTGGGTGCAGAAAAAATTACACTAAATTGGAATTAAAATATTTAGAGCCCAATTCATATCAGCTTAAAACTAAATTATAAAAAAATGTTTAAAATGTAATTAGAAATTATGAAATACCTGCTTTATATTTTCTTTATTCAGATATCTGTGTCTATATAAAAGACTTTAAAATACTGTAGGGCTCAAAAGTGAGCTTTTTATAAAGAAGTCATAGTTCAAAACAAATGTTACTGTCTTTTAGGTCCCTCTTGGAACTAAATGGTTCCAGTTCTTCTAATCTCTTTTCATTTACCCTTTTCTAGACAGCCTTAGCTCTCCCTGGCATTGAGTTAATTCATATCTTTCAATGCAGTACTCCTGTAAAGGAATTCACAGTGAGAGAACAAACAATTTAGCTGTATAATAGCATGGGCTGCCCCCTCTTGGTACTTTCCAGGTGATTTTTACTTCTTAAAATGTATAGCCTTGCTTGTTTATTATTGACTTCCAAACCTGTTGAACAAACACCTAAACAACCAGCTAATCCATTGCTAAATTTTCTTCTGACTAATTTGATACTTGCTGGTTTGTAATGCAAAGTCAGAGATGCTGATGCTGCATGTTTCTAACATAAAGCTCAATATCTGGGGATGGAGCTGAAAAGCTATCAGTCAAAAAATGGTGTATAATTATTACAGTCCAACTTTTAGTTTTTCATTTAAACTAGCAACAGCTGATTCAGTAGTAATTTTGGTTTGGTTTTTATTTTTGACTCAAAGTTGAGTATGTTCTTAAACACTTTGCTGATTTGGGACCTATAAGGCAATTAGATTCCTGATGTTGCAACACTGGCTGTGTTGTTAACATTAGTTCAAAAAACTATATCAAATCAGTAAAATGAATGATACTTCAAAATTTTAGTTCAGAAATCTTTCCAATATTTTAAGGACCGGCTAAAATAGTGCTGAGGTATTGTTAAACATTGAGCATAGTAAATTTGTGTCCTTTTATTCAGTCTCTGAGTATGTAGGCCTGCAGGCAATATATAAAGAACAAAGTGACTGGTAATCAGCAGTAGTTGATTCATCTTCACCAGGCCAGAAGATTCAAATTAGGACTGAAAACTATCCACATGAACACAAAGCTCTTGCTGCCAGAGACTCTGTTGCTGTCATTAGTACTAAGAGCCAGAATCCCTCAAGCCACAATCACCCTTCAGCAAGAAGGACCCTTCATTCCTAACCTTGCAGGAAGCCCTTTGGTTGATGATAAAGGAGTATATTATAATAGTGGACTAAGAACACTCAATTATCGTCAAATACTTTAAATATTAAAATTGCTTGCAACTGAACACTTGCTGTTCAGACAACTGGCTTTATTTCTGGCTGGATTTGGAAATGGGATAGAAATATGGAATTACTTGTTTGCTGTTTGCATAAAATTTTCATGTTGCCATAATTTTCTCAATTTTAAAATTGCTTGATTTTAATTTTGATACTCTCTTTTCAAACATAAATAAGCGTGATTCTTAGGTAGACAGTTTCAGTTGACTAATTAATTTGTAGGTAGTTATATCACAGCCCATAAATCTGCAGTTATCCGCATTTTTCTGATTTTATTCCAACTAGTATTTAAATTCAGGCAAAACCCCTCAAAAATCAACATTGATTCTTTTTTTTCTTGATTGACCTGTTTTTACTAAAAATGTTTATTTTCCCTTTGTAACATTTTCCCCCATGTCCTAAGTGCTATAAAATAAATTTGTCAGAAAAAAATTGCAAGTTTATATTGCATATTCATAATTTACCAGAAAATTATTGAAGAGCCTCAGTTATTTTAAGATCAGTTGGATTGCCATATACTTAAATTTTCAATGATACTTGTTAGATGTGACTGTCAATTTACTGTCTTCTTTCCCACAAGCAATAACAAAGGTATATTGAGCAGTCTTTTTACTTGTCAGATGAAAAGGCAAGAGTCAATTCTTTTTAGCACCAAAAAAAAATAAAAACTATTGAGGTTTTTTTTTTCTCACCCCATATAAGGTATTTGGGTTTTCTCCCTTCTGTCTTATATAGAATAGAATCATAGAGTGGTTTGGTTTGGAAGGGACTTGAAAGATCATCTGGTTCCAAGCCCCCTGATATATAACTCTGACAAATCCAAAAAGACTTGCTCAAACTTTAAGGTAATATTTTTCTATGCAGAAAATGCTAACAAAGAGAGAGAAAGATTTAAAACATTATAGTCATGTGAAAGCTGTGTGACTTTTAGACTCTCTTGGCATGTTGTGCCATCAAAAAAATTTAAAAGAGAGTTTGGCAGGAACAGGTTTCTTATATGTCCAATAAAAGGTTTGAGGAAGGAGAATGAAACAGGAGATCAAGAGGGAAGAAAGAAGACTATTAGAGTAGAGGAGGATTAGGTAACAGAGAACACTGCCATGGAGTAAGAGAATAAAAAAGTGTTTGCTTTTTATTTGTTGAACTTCCACTGTGTGACTCTGTAGACTCTTTTTAATGGATGTAAATTTAATGAATGAGGTGCTAACTGGGAGACAAGCAACATTTGTACAGGGGGGAAAAGGTATTTATTATGACAGTTTAAAAAGATGCCAGTTCCCAATTCCATATAGCTCTCATTTAATGTTTTGTTTAGGGGTTGTTTGTTTATTTTCCTAGACTAAAGCTCTATTACAGTATAAAGAGGTGGTGTTTTTTGACACCCGTGTACAGGGATATTCATTGTTAGTGTATTTAGAATTGTGGTCAACACCAAATTTCTTTTAATACTGCATGGTTTTGATTTGATTTTTTGTTGTTGGGGTTTTTTTCTAAAGCAAATTGTGTCTGTTTGAGATTTCTCTACAGAACAGTTTTTCTAGGTGGCAGACAAACCTGGGGACATGGGCCAAAGACAAGTGCCTTATGCAGTTGTCTACCAAATCTCAAACATTTTTCAGAAGTACAAGAAAGTAGAAGTGTCTTGGACACCTTTAATTTTGGCATGAACAGCCATTGTCAGAAATGAAGCCAGGTCAGCTCTGCTTGCTCAAAATCTAGCTTGAAGTTTTTCTCCTCTGTGTGTGAAGGCAACTGAATTTGTTTTTGTTGTCATGACCTCAGTCACCTAATAAAATACTTCTGCCATGTCAGTTCGCAGGAGGTTGCAGACAGGACAGGATCACAGCATGGCTCAGGCTTGAAGGAACCTCAGGAGGGCTCTGACCTAACCTCCTGCTTAAAGAAGCCACCACTGGGGTCAGTCCAGGTTGCTCAAAGCTTTCTTTATTCAGTGACATCAGTTTATTCATTCAGTGACAGAAATCTCCGAGGATGGATGTAGCACTGCCTCTCTGGGCAACCTGGTGCACTTCTGGGCTTTCCTCATGGGGGAAGAAAGGTCTTGTCAGCCCATTTCTCCAGCCTATATGGATTCTTCTTGATGGCAGCCTTGCCCTTAAGCGTTGCCTTCATTTTGGTGTTTTTTGCAAATTTGAAAAGTGTGCGTTCTGTCATCTCTTCCATGACTCTGATTAAGATTTTAAACTGGACGTGTCTCAGGATTTTGATCTCTGCAGTGCTTCACTTGTCACAGGCTTCCAGATGGAGTGCAACCTATTTACCACCACCCTCTGAAACTGATCACCCAGCCATTTTTTTCAATCCACCTTTCCAGACTGTGATGACCTAACAAGTATAATATGGGTGATGGTGTTTACAGCCTTGTCAAAGTAAATTCTATTGCTGGTTCCTCATCCACAAATGTGGTGATTTTATCATAGAAGGTAATCAGGTTGGTTAGGCATGATTTATCCTCACTAAATCTTTCCTGACTCTTCCACCTTATTCTCCTTTATGTGCCCAAAAATGTGTTCAAAGGACTTACTCCATGATTTCCTGAGTGACTTAGGGAGATTGTCTGTCCTGTAGCTCCCCACATTGACCTTTTCACTTTTTTTGAAGATGCTTTCTCCAGTTGTTGTGTATCTCTTCTGATCTCCATGAAGTTTTCTAATCGTGACAGAGAATGGCTTTTCAAGGACACACCAAATTTTCTCAACAAACTCAGATGCAATTTCTTGGATCTCAATGACTTGTAAAGATCAACCTATGCTAAGTAATTTCTGCTTCAGTCCTCATATGCTGCTTATAGTTCATCTTCTCTTTGAACTCTTTGACCAAATAGATGTCTTTCTTGGAGAAGACTACAGCAAAGGTGGTGTTCAATAGCTCAGCTTCATCTGTGTCCGCTAAGTCACCGTCCTCATTCGTCAGCAGGCCCATGTCTACCTTGTTCAGCCTTTTGTTGCTAATGGAGCAGTAGGACGTGTGGCTCAGCTGAGCCTATGCATGAAAATTCTATGCTTTTATCTTCTAGCATGCAGTCAACATCAAAGGCTGGTAGAGCCTGTACAGACCTTTGATCTGATTTAGCCTGCTCATGTCAAGCAGTAATGGCCTCCTATAAATGCCCAGACATTTGGATATGATGTTGGCTTTTGCATAAAGAACTTAGTGTGTGTCATGGGTTCAGCAGCAGCAGTCATTTTTCTCCTCCTTGGTAGCTGGTGTAGCGCTGTGTTTTTGATTTTGGGCCTGGGAACAGTGCTGATAACACCAGTGTTTCGGTTACTGCTTAGTGATGTTTTGGTCTGGCCAAGGACTTTCTGAGTCTCATGCTCTGCCAGGGAGGAGGGGAGCCGGGAAGAAGGAGAGACAGGACACCTGACCCAAACTGACCAAAGAGGCTATTCCATACCACAGCACGTCATGCCCAAGATGGAGGACGGAGAGGAGAGACCCAGAAGGGTGGGGGTGCACTGCGTGGTCGGGCTTGGTATTAGGTGGTGAGAATTGTATTCTTTCCTTGTATTTCTCTTGTCATTATTATTATTGGTGGTAGCAGTAGTGATTTGTGTTATACC
Organism: Ara ararauna; assembly: GCA_028858755.1. NCBI lineage: Eukaryota > Metazoa > Chordata > Aves > Psittaciformes > Psittacidae > Ara > Ara ararauna. Next base: position 42,403,925 of record CM054381.1, read on the forward strand.
TTAGTTACTAAACTGTTCTTATCTCAACCTGTGGGAGTTGCATTCTTTTCGATTCTCCTTCCCATCCCTCCGGGAGCGGGGGGAAGAAAAAGGGGAAAGTGAGGGGAGAACGAGCTGCGTGGTTAGAGAGGCTTAAACCACGACAGTGTGCAAGAAGCACTGTGTGGTAATTAGAGCAATGAGACTGAAGGCCAGAGCTTGTAAACTTTGTGCCATTTTTCCTTCCTTAGATGACCAATAAGTAGCTTTGTGTGGTGTCCAAATAGGTTTTGGTCTTTTCTCTTCCTCTCTAGCCTGAAGAGTGTTTAGTGTATCCTGAGAAATTTCTTATCGCTTGGCTATTCCCTTCACTATTCAGGTTATGAATAGTAACGTGCAGCCTGGTTTCTGGCCTGCCTCCCAGGGGGGTGCCACTCACTTTATGATGAACAATGGACTTACTGGGAATTTGAACATCTTCAATATATTTACTGGGTGGAGGTGAGGCACTTGTCTAATTAGAAATAGATCTGTGTGGAATTAACCCTTTTAGTTGGCTAAATCCAGTTTTGTTGACTGCATCAGGTCAACTTTGAACTGTAAAGGTCAACAGTTTCCTGACTTCAGAAAAAAAGTTACATTTTACATATATTAGAATTTTAGCCATCAATACAACGACTGGAAAACTTGAGAGCTTTACAAGTATGAAAAATAATGTGCCTTTATAATGAATTAGAATTGTGTTAGTTAATAATGTACTGTAACCACATTAGTTTCTATGAACTATGGGACCAGTTCAGCATCTAGCTGTGTCTAGTGAAGCTCTCATAAATGTTAAAAGTGTGGCTGAATGCTGTATGGATCTGGATAGTGCTTGTCTTGTGTAACCGAATGACATTCCTCTAGCAAAACAGGAGAGAACGTACTATTTGGCCCTGCAGCAGAAATAGTGCTGTAGCATTTTTCTGTAACAATACATGTGTTTACTGAAGCAATAATTTAATGAATGAGATGGACAAAGAACAGCTTTGTAGGCTGGGGATGGTGCAGATGCTGTTGTGAGAGACAGTGTGCTTTTGTAACTGCCATTTTCTTGAGATCTCCTTGCCCTTATACAACCAGCCCATGCACCAGGGCAGGGCAACCAGGAATTTGAAGGCTTCTGGGCAGCAAAGGACACCTAAGCTCTGTAAACTGTTTCTTGGGTGCATGCCTTGAAACCCTATAATTGTCTTCAGCCAAGGTTAGCCCTCTAATTCCAGTCTCTTTTTATTAAAGGTGCTTTATATGACTCAGGAGGAGTAAAATAGTCAGGAGGAGTATAATAGTTTTTGGTTTTGTCAGTAGAACAGAGATAACAAAAGCTTTTGCTTTCTTGTAAACTTTTATTTTTATTTTGGACAAAGCCCTAAAGCATCTTTTATTTGCATGGATACATTATTTGCATAGTTAGTTTGATGTTTGTTGCAAATTTTGCTTTCTTTCCTGACACTGAATTACTTAGTTCAATAGCATTAACAGTTCATTGGTGTAGTTTTGGGAGTTTTGACAGATTTATGACAAGCACTGTGAAAGAAGAAAAATTACATTCCTTATGCTAGTTACAGTTTTAATAAGGTTCTTTCATGGTTTTTAAAATTAATTCTGTATGTAATGAAAATAGTTGTTCCAGTTTCTTTTTCACCTTTTTTTTCTCAATTTTTATATAGTTCAGTGCAATTCTTTCCTAACATGCTGTAGGAAGTAACAAATACCTGTAGGAAAAACTGATATGTATGGCTGTGATTTCATGGATTTAAAAAAAAAAAAAAAAAGAAGAAAAGAAAAGCAGGGAGAGAAGAATAGCTTTTTGTGTTTGAGGGGGACTAAAGCTTGGCACAATGAGTTTGGGAAAATATCTTAGTCATTGCATTTTAAGATCTATGCTCATCATCTCTAGTAGAAGTGATGATAGTGGTATATTCTCTGTATTGGAAGACTGATTTTGCCCAGTTGTATATGTGTCCCCAAACCAATGTAGTAGAGCACTCTGTCCTGTCATGCAAGGACATTATTTTTGAGCTAAGCAAGGGGCAAGAAGAAATTTTTGCTGCGTAAAACTCTTAAGTGAATTATGAGCTGTGTAATTGTGAAAGAGTTAAAGTATAAAACAGCTATTCAAAGATAAGCCAGTTACACAAGCGGTTGCTTACTGTACATGCGAAACCATCTAAGCCAGTTACACAAGCAGTTGCTTACTGTACATGCGAACCCATCTTGCTAAAGTCAGTCTCATACATAATGAAAATTTTTGAGAAAGTAATCATAAAGCAAAATGAGTATCTCTAGGTATCTAAACAGAATAAGAACATTGTGAAATAACATTGCTTTGTATAGGGAAAGATTTTGCTATTTGAAATTCTTTGTCCTGTATGTGTGATTTTCATTTGGAATTTGCTTTCCCAAAAGTGAAAAATCTGTCCCTACAGTTTTTAGAGTATACTTTACATAAAGTTTTACTTCGAATAATTGGAAATTTAAGAGTATGGTTGCGTGTAACTTATCTTATATATCTTATGTGCTCATCTAATTTTTCATAACCATATGTAATTTCAAATAAGACAGTGCAATATTAAGTGAATCCAAATGATGCGAAATAGAAAATACATTCTACACTACATGAATTCAGAATAAGTGAATAAATAGAAAAAATTATATATGTCCTGCTAAATTCTACGCATGCCAATGGCATAAAATATAGATTCTGCTTGGTAGTTCCATTCCATTGTAGCAAATTTTTTTAGCCTCTGGTAAGCATAGAAATACCAATAATTATGGCGAGTTTGTGTATCTTGGCAAATCAGCCATGGATTATTGAGGTTGTCGTTGGAGGAGGAGAAATCCATGAGGAGACAATTAGGAGAATTTCTTATAGCTGAAATATATACTATCATGTTCGTGAGAAGCAATGCTGAATTCCAACAAACTCATTGCATCTCAGGTCCTCCTAGGGACACTGGTCATCTGCTTGGTTTTCTTTAGTTTTCCAGAACTGAAATATTTGTATGAAGTAAAGGCTTCTGTTGTACCTGCCTGTCTATCCTCTGGGTATTGATGAGTACTTTATCAGCCCTCGATGTATGCACTGTGAGACTTCAGAAAGGGAAAGGAAAAAAATAAAGTTTAGCACAAAACACAATTGTGAAAAAAGTTGAAGATAAATTAATGTGCATTCCAGGCCTATAAAAAACAGATTACTTTTATATTCAAGATGGTACCACAAATTATTTAAAAAAAAAAAACAACAAAAAAAAACCCTAAGCCTTTTATGCCAAACTTAAAATACTAAACCTTTCCTCCAGACTGCAAAGATAAATCCTTTCCCTTCCCTTTGAAATTAGTGTTACCCTGGTTCTCAATCAGTGAAGTATGTGAGTGTATATGTATTTCTTATGCATGTGTAAGTTAAAATCACTTAGGAGTGCTTAGAGGATCACATTTTATTGCTTTTCTGAGACACTGTCATGGGTTCAGCAGCAGCAGTCATTTTTCTCCTTCTTGGTAGCTGATGCAGCGCTGTGTTTTTGATTTTGGGCCTGGGAACAGCGCTGATAACACCAGTGTTTCGGTTACTGCTTAGTGATGTTTTGGTCTGGCCAAGGACTTTCTGAGTCTCATGCTCTGCCAGGGAGGAGGGGAGCCGGGAGAAAGCAGAGACAGGACACCTGACCCAAACTGACCAAAGAGGTTATTCCATACCACAGCACATCATGCCCAAGATGGAGAGCAGAGAGCAGAGACCCGGAAGGGTGGGGGTGCACTGCGTGGTCGGGCTTGGTATTAGGTGGTGAGAATTGTATTCTTTCCTTGTATTTCTCTTGTCATTATTATTATTGGTGGTAGCAGTAGTGATTTGTGTTATACCTTAGTTACTAAACTGTTCTTATCTCAACCTGTGGGAGTTGCATTCTTTTCGATTCTCCTTCCCATCCCTCTGGGAGCAGGGGGAAGAAAGAGGGGGACGTGAGTGAGAGAGAGACTGTGTGAGTTAGTCTTAAACCACGACAGACACACACAAGCATTTTAAAAATGATTCTGCTATTGCACTTGGTTTGAATATGCATGTTGATTTGAAAAACCTTTGGTTTTCCCAAATATGCTTGTGAATAAAATACTTTTAAAAAAATCAAAGTTAGTAAATGCTCAACACAAAACAACTACTCCAATTTCTGCTTTTTTTATTTAGAGTACTGTTTGAAAGCATTTTGCTTGTACTTCTACAGCCTGTTTTATTACTCTCGTAACAAATATTCGTAATAAGTAATGTACATGGTAGGAATCAAAGAATTATGATGAAAATTTGCTTAGCTTAAATACTGTGGATAGACTACTTTAAGATGAAGCCTTACCTCTATCGTTGTTCATCTGTTTTTTATATATAGACTATGGATATAATGTCTTTTGCATATGTCTTCAGACTTATTTTTTGGTGCTGAGAAAGATACTGCACCTAGAGACTTTCCTTGTACTTTCAGAAGAATGGAATGCCTCACTCATCTCTTTCCAGAATTCTCCATCTTCATGTGTCTTTTTTCTTTTTTTTCTAAAGAATAGCCATATCAGATTTCCTCTCTCCTGCGCCTTTGTACAAAACTCTTTTTTCTGGTGCTTGATGTAATTGATGGCATATATAGAATTTATGGTATTGGATTGTGAAAAATATTCTCCAGTAGGTAAAGGGAAGTTTCCACAACATTTATGTGGTTAGCTTCAGAGTGAGGATTATGATGAATGTGAACTTTCAGCCTGGTAACACCCTTCCTTTCTTTGAAAAAATGGGAGGTCAGTTAGGAATTTCAGAGACATGCAACTACAGGGTATGATGATTCAGTCACTGGCGGTGACAAGCTGTTCCACTGCTGGCTTTTTTCTGTCAGAAGGCCTCTACCTTACATATGAGAAACAACTCATCTGGTGACCCGGGGTGTGCTAGTCCTCATAGCACTTCAGTTTGGTGGAAAACATCCAAATTCCCAGGACTAGTTAGCATGGCCAAAGCAGCATGTAATTGGAAAGTATGCGTACATTCTCTTTTTTTCTTCTGTTGCTTTATTTACCCCTATGTTTTAATGGCTCCTCAAAGTCACCTGGGAGCACTGCCGAAGATGAGAACAGATATTCCAGCAAAGCAATGAGTTAGGTTCTATATTTGGAAAAAAATGTCATCCAAGTTCTGTTTGGCACAAAATTTCTCTTTAGATACCTCTTCTGTTTTTCAGTGCATTTGGGAAACCGATGATAGTAACCTTGCCTTTTCCTTCTACTCTCTTTTCACACCAGGCTCCTCTGAGTCATATTTTGTTCCTTAACTAATACCTTTCTTCTTTCTTAAGTATTCTCCCTTGAAATCACAATGTTTTCAAGAGTACTTCTACCATTTTATGAGTCATGTGCTATAAAAATATGTTTGTACTTATCCATTGAAACATTTGTTCAGTTTCTCCACAGTTCTGATAGATAAGAAACTAATACTATAGACAGCAGACTTGATATTTATAGTGTTTTTGCAAACCATCCTCTTTTGAATCTATCATCTACAATATCAAATGCTTATGTTGTCCAGCAGGATGCACTCTAGAATACACGGGTGTATCTTGAACGTGGAGGCATGTATCCTGTGTGTGGTCTTTGTTCCACATACCAGGTGGCTAGATTCTCAGCATGTATGGTGAAAAAACTGTAGTTCAGTTGAAATCAGTGGGATTACAGGTATCATTAGTTGTAGCTTTGGCCCAAAACACAAGCAGAGTAAACAGATATCTGTCTGCTTCAAAGATGTGAAAGCCATTATTGCAAAAGATCTCTAGGGATTTAATGGATTTATATTACCAAAGTGGGTATTTTCAGCATTTAGAAGGAAGATAACAGAGTTTTGGAAGCCTCATTTAATACTATCAGTGTAAATGCAAACTTTCTTTTATCATGTTCCAAATTCTTAGAGCAACTCTTGCCTCTTTTTGATGGCCCAAAATAGGTTCAGTCCTCAGACTAAGATCCTTTTTGCAAGACACTCTTCAAGTCTATCAGAAAGATAGTCTTGGCCCCACAGAGCTTCCAAATTAGGGGCTACCTTGCAGTTCACTTCATGCTTAATGTTGATATTTGTGGCACAGCTTTATTTGTGGATTCTATGTTTCTAATCATGGGCATCTTCTTTGCCTTTTTGTTTTCCCCAAACGTTTCTTGCCACTTTTGTTCCTCCAGTCTGTGTGTGAAAAAGCAGCATTGGCAGGATTTTGTGATTCAGGATTTTAATTAGAGTCATAAACATCAGCTGCCATGTGCATGTAGCTTTCTGAGTCCTTTTCACAGATTGTGCTGAGAAGAAAGATGCTTGGCAAATTTGTCACTGGTACCTAACCTTCTGGCCTCATTTGTAAATGGCAACCATTTGTAATTCATCTTTCTTTTTAATATCTCTATTTTTATATATGCAAAACAAGTAAACAAGAAGGAAATGAAGGAAGTAAACAGTAGCATTCATGAAAAACAGAAGGGGTTACCATGGAGACAGAAAACCAAGGATACAGATCCATTAATTTGTTTTCGAGCCAAAGTGCTGTAACAGTCTATTCATACTTTATCATGCAGACTTGTGGATTTCAGGAACAATAAAGCCAGTAAGTGTGCATGTTACCCATATAGTTTTAAATATGCCTCTAGGAGAGGAGAAACTACATGTGAATTGTGAAAGATCAGCTAGGTTTTTGTGTTCATTGCAGCCATCAGGTTATGACTCAGGCTGTTGTTTATTCTTTCCTTTTATATGTGGATTTAACTTGGTGGATGCAGACTGCCACCTCATAGTCAAAGACATGTTTTTAGTTCTGAATACAAAAGAGGCTGTGTGCTGTAGGGAAGAGACTTGTATGCTATCCTGCTGCTTTCTAAAAACGAGGAACTACTGACAATCATTTTTGCACAGTATTACAGATTTGCATTTCTGTTCATATCCAGTAAAGAACAAGTATGCTTTTGTATGTTTATTTCATAATTAAATATTAATTGCATTTATTTGCTTCTTATTGTGTCTGGGATAGTTAGAGCTGGAAGTAGTATTTCTGATATTTCCACAATAACAAGGGAGGTTTAGACTCTGAACTCCTCTACTACCTGTAGCCAGATGTGCGTTATTAATGGCAGTAGTGTCATAGCTAATCTGTATTAAAATGAATTGAAGTTCTTGAAATCTGCAACAGATAAATACTGTGCAGCTTTTAAACTGAAATTAAATGGCATATCTGTATCTAATGTGTTGGTTATGATATGGAAGTATGACCTTTCTACTTCCATCCAATATTTTTTTCTCACTACATTCAATACCACACTACATTCAATATTCAGACCAGTCAGTCTCACCTCTGTGCCTAGCAAAATCTTGGAGTGGGTTCTCCTGGAAGGCATGCTGAGGCAAATGGAAAACAACAAGGTGCTTGGTGACAGCCAGCATGGCTTCACTAAGGGGAAATCCTGCCTGACCAATTTGGTGGCCTCCTATGATGGGGCTATGGAACTGATGGACAGGGATAAAGGGGTTGATGTCATCTACCTGGACTTGTGCAAAGCATTCGACACTGTCCCACATGGCATCCTTGTCTCTAAATTGGAAAGACATCAATTTGATAGATGGACCACTTGGCAGATAAAGAACTGACTGGATGGCCGCATGGAGAGTAGTGCTCAATGGCTCAATGTCCAGCTGGAGACCAGTAATGAGTGGTGTCCCTCAGGGATCGGTGTTGGGACCGGTCTTGTTCAACATCTTTGTCAGTGACAGGGACAGTGGGATTGAGTGCGCCCTCAGCAAGTTTGCTGATGACACCAAACTGTGTGGTTCGGTTGATACACTGGTGGGAAAGGATGCCATCCAGAGGGACCTTGACACGCTTGTGAGGTGGGCTGATGCCAACCTGATGAAGTTTAACCATGACAAGTGCAGGTCCTCCACCTGGGTGGGAGCAATCTCAGGCACAGCTACAGGTTGAGCAGAAAAGAAATTCAGAGCAGCCCTGCAGAGAAGGACTTGGGGGCATTGGTTGATGAGAAAATGAACATGAGCCAGCATTGTGCGCTTGCAACCCAGAAAGCCAACTGTATCCTGGGCTGTATCAAAAGGAGTGTGACCAGCAGATCAAGGGAGGTGATCCTCTCCCTCTACTCTGCTCTCTTGAGACCTCACTTGGAGTATTGTGTGCAGTTCTGGTGTCCTCAACATAAAAAGGACATGGAACTGTTGGAACAAGTCCAGAGGAGGGCCATGAGGATGATCAAGGGACTGGAGCACCTCCCGTATGAAGACAGGCTGAGAAAGTTGGGGCTGTTGAGCCTGGAGAAGAGAAGGCTGCATGGAGACCTCATAGCAGCCTTCCAGAATCTGAAGGGGGCCTACAGGGATGCTGTGGAGGGACTCTTCATGAGGGACTGTAGTGAGAGGACAAGAAGTAATGGGTTCAAACTTAAACAGGGGAAGTTTAGATTGGATATGAGGAGGAAGTTCTTTCCTGTAAGGGTGGTGAGGCACTGGAATGGGTTACCCAGGGAAGTTGTGAATGCTCCATCGCTGGTGGTGTTCAAGGCCAGGGTGGACAGAGCCTCTGGTGGCATGGTTTAGTGGGAGGTGCCCCTGCCCCTGGCAGGGTGGTTGGAAGTCGATGATCTTAAGGTCCTTTCCAACCCTATCTCTTCTATGATTCTAGTATCTTTTCATTTTCTCCCACAGTTTCAGCTTTTGATACAGAACAGATCTTTGTGAATACAATGTATGGTCTGCTAGGGATGAAGGGAGAGACTTAATTGCTAGATTGGCTGATAATAGAATCATAGAAACATAGAACAGTTAGTGTTGGAAAGGACCTTAAGATCATCTAGTTCCAATCCCGTTGTCATTGGTGGGACGCCTCACACTAGACCATGTCGCCCAAGGCTCTGTCCAACCTGGCTTTGAACGCTGCCAGGGATGGAACATTTACCACTTCTTTGGGCAACCTGTTCCAGTGCCTCAGCACCCTCACAGTAATGAACTTCTTCCTTATATCTAACCTGATCTTCCCCTTTTTAATTACCCCATTACCCCTTGTATTATTGGTACAGTCCCTGATGAAGAGAACCTCTCCAGCATCCCTGTAGGCCCTCTTCAGGTACTGGAAGGCTGCTATGAGGTCTTCACTCGGCCTTCTGTTCTCCAGGCTGAACACTATTTTTTAATGTTTTTTCTGTGGTTATAATTTTTGGGGGTTTTGTTTCTGTTTGTTTGTTTGTTTTCCTGAGCAGGATTGGCAAAGAAAGAAACACCTAAAAAGAAAGCCAAGACCCTTTGCAGTTGTGATTGAGCTAACTTAACTCACCAGCATTTTTCAGATTTTGTTGATGAAAATTTACACTCAAGAGGGAGTAAAAAGCATTTAACTGTAAACATGTAAATGTTGTTTAAAATGGGAGTTGAGGAGACTTCTATGCATGTTTTAAAAAACACACACTAGGGACAGTAATTGTTACCACCTATGTGTGATATGATCCACTTTCATGCTTCTGTATTAAAGACAAAACGCTGAAGAGTGATACCTATGCTTTGAAGTGCTCATAAGCGGAAATCCTTCTCCCTGGAGTCTTACATTTTGCTGAGTGAAGTCAACAGCAGTGGTGTAGTTATAGAAGTGCAATATCAAATTCATGTATCATTTGACTGAATGTTAAAGGGATATGACTTTTCAATCATAATTTAAAAAGATAGTTTGTAATCATAAAATATTGTATATAACTGGTCATCCCCATACGTACCTTCCAAGTAATGACAGCTAGAGAGCTGTTGATAAATGTGCAGAATAAACTATGGAATCTCTGCACAGTAATAGAAATGCAGAGTTGTAGCACCAAGATCATCTTCCCCTGTATGTAAATAGCCTATGTCTATGTTTTACTAGTGTGTTACTAAGAAACAACAACAAAAAGGCTAAAAATAGGTATAAAGATGTTAGAAGAACCAGCTATTGCAGCATGAGAAGGCTGTATTATATGTAAATGTTAAAAACATACAAAATTTCAGAGGCAGAACAAAATATAATCTGTAAGAATTGTTAAATGCAAAAGTTTTCTACTATTGTAAATTTTTTTCAGATATAATGGAATCATTTAAGGCATAGAGATATACATAGTAATCATCAAATAACGAGATAAAGGGGTTTTTGCCAAATAAAGCTTCATGACATCAAAATATGAGATAAAAAGTAACAAATGCAGATCATAAATTATATAAAACTCTGAGCCCATGATGAAGCTGAAAAAAGTCGTAATGTTTGAATTTGAAGCATTCCAGATATGCAGGGTGAAAAATATATGAGGAAGAATAGAATGTCAGAAGCGGACCATGAGATGGTGTAGAGGTGACCAAGTGTAGGTCATTACTGCGTACATTTGTATACTAAATGAATATATTGAAAGGGAATCCTTGCACAATAATTAAAGAGAATTAAAAAAAAAATCTCTGAAGGCTGTTTTGGTCAGGGATAGTTTCAGTAAAAAAGAAAAAAACCAACAAAATGGAACAAATCTTAAAAAATTAATATGGTATTAAAGACCTTCTCAAACTTCTGGGAAATACTGCTTTTAAACAGTCTCTACTTCCGATGTAAAAATGTTCTATAGACTGTGTTGGTAAGCTCAAAATTATCACAGACAAGTGAAAAACCTGCAACTCTGTCCAGCTTATCAGGAAAAAAAAAAAAAAAAGGAAATTATGAGGATCTTAGATTCTTGTCTGCAAATTGGTGTTTTGAAGTTTTGGAGAAAATATGCCTATCAAACATAAGGCAATTAGATTGATCTGAGTATCTCTAGTATTCCGGAAAACTGTGCAGAACTCACAAATGAGCATGCACTTATTCTTGATACACAATTTGGAAGAGAGGTTTACTGAAATAACTCGTGTATTTCTGAATAGCACAAATGATAAGAAGAAGCATCTTTCTAATGACACTCTTCTCGTGGCACTCCAAAGTTCAAAAGCATTTGATTCAGTTTAAAATGCCTTCAGACAGAAATTACTTTAATAGCCTACTTATTTTGTCAGGTTTTGATTGTGGTGTCGCGGTTTAAGTCCAGTTAGCCACATAGCTCGCTCACTCACTTCCTCCCCTTCCTTCCCCCACCGGCTCCCAGAGGGATGGGGAGGAGAATCGAAAGAACGTACTTCCCACGGGTTGAGATAAGAACCGTCCAGAAACTAAGGTATAATATAAACTGCTACTGCTACCACCAATATTAATAATGATAAGGGAAATAACAAGGGAAGAGAATACAACTGCTCACCCCCCGCCGACCGATACTCAGCCCAGCCTGAGCAGTGATGTAGCCCTTCTGAGTAACTGCCCCCAGTTTCTATACTGGGCATGACGTGCTGTGGTATGGAATACCTCTTTGGTCAGTTTGGGTCAGGTGTCCTGTCTCTGCTTCCTTCCAGCTTCCCCTCCTCCCTGGCAGAGCATGAGGCTCAGAAAGTCCTTGATCAGACTAAACATTACTAAGCAGTAACTAAAAACATTGGTGTTATCAGCGCTGTTCCCAGGCTGAAAGTCAAAACCACAGCAGTGCACCAGCTACTAAGAAGGAGAAAAATGACTGCTACTGCTGAACCCAGGACAGTGGATCTATCCCTTATGTGGATTTGCAGAGGGGTGTCAATCTTGTGACAATAATATTCTGAGCTCTTTTTGCCAGGGGTTTGAAAGTTTCTTTACTTGCATGGACAGATTCTGAATTGGTTGTTGCAAAGCTCTGGGTCTCTGGCAGACCAAACTCTCCTGAACATATGTTTTTCCATGATAAAACACAAAATGAGCTGTGTGGGTAGTCAGTCTCCTGGCAGTACAAAATAACTCTTCTGAGCTTAAATGGTTTCCTTCAGCAACTTAGAGATTCTAGTGGAGACAGAGAAGCTGGTTTATAAAATAGTACTTAGTCTTCTGTTTCACTTCATGCTGTTCCTGGAGGGCATGAATCCTGAGGTGCTATCTGAAAAGCCCAGGAAAAAGCTTCCAACTGAGCCTTTTTCTGGAATTGTATCCCTGAAAATGAGAACAACCAATGTTTACTTATATTTCTAGCTGTCTCCACATGTAGAGTATGTTTGTGGAAAAAAAAAAAAAAGGTAGAAGGAAGTCTGAGAAATTAAAATTTAGGGAAATCAAGGCAAACTCTTAAGGCTCATCTTGATGAGGACTATAAAATCTTCACGTATTTAGTTTAAAAAACAAAAGGAGGTTCATGGCTGTTCTTTAAACAAAACTATAGAAAAAGAAATACTGTAGTGCTGTTGAAGGTCTGTCTTCCTACTTGTAGTTAGCTCTTCTAGATAGAGTAATGATAGAGCATCTAAAAAGCTCTTGATCTTCAGTAAAAACAAGTAATAGGGGTATTTATAATGCCAACATCACCTATTCTCCCAAAAGAAATTTGAAGTTGCCCTTATTTCCCCAGATAAACTGTACCCAAAAAGAAAAGTATATCATATCTCTTTCTGCCTTTGGCAAATTGCTTTGAAATATGCTTAACTGATTTAGCAATACTGTGACATCATCTCTCTTTTTAATTATTTTTTTCTCTCAGATTCTTTTGATACATTTGCTATGATATGCGGTATATAACTGCCATTCTAGAGGAGTCACACAGATCTCTGTGGTGTTTGTAAGGAAATTTAAACCCCTAATGATACTCTGATCAAATAAGGTCACACCAGCAGTTACAGTGCTGATCAAATGCACTTTTTACATCCTCATCCACATCTCAAGTATTGTATTGGAAGCTGTTTCAAAAGAGCAGGAGGATGGAAGTTCTTTGGAAACTTGCACTGCATGACTACTGACCTCTTTTAAGATCTTATTTCTGCTGAAGACACTGATGTATAAGAAGAAAAAGGAACTGCTGGGTGACTGCAATTCTTAAGTCAGTATGCTCCATTCAGTTTCACCAAATGTGCAGAACTTTTAATATGCTATCCGTTCAGCACCCTTTTTGATTGTAGCATCAGGATGGGCCTGAAATCCAGGCAGCTTTCCCCTCTTTTGAGGTACAAATCAAAATGAAAACCCACTGTGACATCTTGTCTTGTAGGCAGTGCTCACATATTTGCTGTCAGAAAATGGAGGTTTGTATTGTTGTTACCTAACTGTTTAGGCTTCTGATCAGGCTGCTGTTGTAGATGCCATCCAGGTCCAGATGAAAAATTAATTTTCAGACCTTAAGACTATGAAAGTTCTATGCAAATTACAAAACAGTGTTTTAAAATGGAAAGAAGTGCAACATGTCCAATAGAATAAGCAAAATTCAAGCCAAACTGCTGCCAGATAATCCCTGTAATTTATAAATATGTATTCTAGAGACAGAGGCACCAAATCGCTGTGTTGCATAGATGCTGTGCAAAGTGAGATTTATTCTGGTCCCACCACTGGTTTTTAGCAGTAGGACAAGAGGTTGGAAGATTCATAGACAGCTGAAACAATTTTAGATCAACTAAGCATCATTTTCCTTCTTCACAAGTGCTGTGCTAGATGCAATACCTTTATTTTTGCATTTAGGTGTTGGAGTTGCAGCTTGTAGGAACCCTAGGAATTCCCAGGTGAACCATCCCATGTTTTCTTGCTTACACTGTGGAATGGCAAAGCTTCTGTAGAAGTCTTGAGTCCTGAAATGTTTGACCATTGCCATCAGCATCCCAGCACCCTTCTAGGGGTATAAAATGATACTACTTGCTTTCTTCATTGGAGTTATAAAGAATAAAGAAAGAACACTTATGGGACTCCTTGAATTGTTGAACATATTGCCAGTGAGTAGCTTGTCTCTAAACCAGTGGGAAATATCCAGTACAAACAGATGGCCAATTTTCATTCAGCTCTATGCTGTATAGCACACAACAGTTTTCTCTCTTTTTCTTTTCACAGCATTCTCATTTCAGTCAGATTACTGATGGGAATATTCATAGCAGTTTCTGACTGCCTGGGCACTGCCTGGCTCTCTCTGCCAGAAGTACCTGGCCTGTTGTTTTCGATGCAGAGATCAATTATTCTCATTCTCCTTTGCTAGACTGCGCAGGACCTAAGAATCATGTTCTACCAATGTTATTGTGTTGGGATTCAGCTTGTAAGGCCACTTCTGAGGAATAAAGGGGGGAGAATGGACTATTAGGATGTAGTTATTTCCATTTTTATTCCTGAGGTCCTCAGGACTGAATTTGCCTTCCTAATTGCCTTGCAAGATGATATAAATGGTTTTGCATTGATATGTACGGCTTAACCCCAGATACACATTCATAAGGAAGTGTTAAATGCAGCAGTTCATTGTGACTACAGCCCTGTGTGTACTGCTAAGATTTGCCCTACTTACCCCTCACTAAAGAATATTGAAAACACTTCTTTATTTCTTCTTTTCCCATCCTTCCATTTCTGGGACCAGTGCTGTGGCATAATTAGATATAGGATTTAGAAGTTTGCTCTAGTGTATCATACAATATTTACTTAGGTAGTAGAGTGGACAATTGAAAACCTATACCAGCTGGTTAACCTTAAAGGCTACAGGATTCTTTCAGGAGAAAAAGAGAGGCAAAATCAAGTTACTCTTAGGCAGTTCTCTCAGATGCAGTCTTACTGCCCTTGCCATAACACCCTACCAGCTGGGTGCTAGTATCTCTTTTTCAAAGCAATTTTCAGATGCTTCCATTCCAAGAAAAAATAAATTCTTGAAAACATGTTTACCAAGATGAGCAAAGAAAAGATGATTTTGGCTGGCTGTAGTCATTTACTTGTAAATAAATAAGATGTTGGCTACATGAACATCTTGTTATTTGTTCCTGTTATTTGCAACCTGGACTGACAGTTAACCTTTTAAAAACTTTCAGTTAAAACACAGCTACAGCAGTCTGCTTACACCAGACTCTGAAAATGTGCAGGGTTTTTTGTTTGATGGGTTTGGCTTTGTTTTGGTTTTGGTTTTGTTTTCTCTATTTTGCATAATGTGTTATATACCTCCCTGTGGTCTTTAAATTACCTGGTCATCAAAAAGGCATTTACATTCCTGTTAAAGTAAGTGCAGTCAGAAGTGCCAACAGAAAGTTATGCATAAGGATATAGTTTATGTATGCAGATTGCAATCTAATAAAAAATCAGTCACTTCATGTTCCTAGGTTCGTGAATATTTATCATTATAAACAAGTAGCAGATAGAGGCTGGGCTGAGTGAGAGGGTAGGGGAAGATATCATTAGAACCAATAGAAAACAACTGTCCTAAGGTTGGAAGCAGGTTCTTGCAAAATCCCAGGTAAAAGCTGTTGACATTCCTTTGTGTCTCTAAGTGGCACTGACCTAAACAGCCCCATAAATTAAGCTGCTCAAGAACAGTGCATAACAGAACAGACATTCTGCCAGCTCCTCGCTAGTACCCAGCAGGATCCCATCATTTTCTATAAAAGCAGCTGGGTGAGCTAATTGTGTGGCTAAAGAAGCATCAGGAGGCTGCAAGAAATCATTAGTCACCTCTGCAATGCACCTGGTACATTATTAGTACACCTAAGCAAAGCTGTCTCAGTACAGTAGTGTAGTCTGTAGACAGGTTCAAGGCTCTGTACATAATCAGCAGATGTGTGTCTGTAATTAGAAAGCAACCATCTCTTCGAGAACCAGGTCAATGCAGAAGAGTTGTGAGAGTGCCTGGAAGCAGGCACAGCTTCTGTTGTTTTACTAGGCACCCACAGCATAACAGACCAAACTGACCTGGTGTGCAGCACACAATCCAGTTCTTTCAAATCACCCACTATCTGCTGTATGAAGTCTAAACAGGTTTTAAGTTTTCATACCACCAGAAAATGATAGCAGGTGAAGCATAATGAAACACTGGCAGGGTTGGATGAGGCACTATCTGGGAGAAATTCTATGGTGCAAAGCTAACTCTTCAGGGGAGAGAAAAGAAAAGGAACCTGTATTTGATTTGTGGGGCAAGGTTTTGTTAGCAGGGGTGGCTTCTGTGACAAGCTACTGGAAGCTTCCCATTTCCAATAGAACCAATGCCAGCCAGCTCCAGGTTGGACCTGCCACTGGCTCAAGCCAAGCCAGCTGGTAACAGTAGTGGTGTCTCTGGGATAACATGTTTAAGAAGGGGAAAAAGTTATTGTGCAGGAGCAATCGCAGCTGGAGAGAAGAGTGAGAAAATGTGAGAGAAACAGCTCTGCCAACACCATGGTCAGTGAAGAAGGAGAGCAGGGGATGTTCCAGGAACTGGAGCAGAGATTCTCTTGCAGCCCATAGTGAAGACCATGGTGAGGTAGGCTTAGCCCCTGCAGCATATGGAGGTCCATGGAGGAACAGATCCACCTGCAGCCTGGGTGAACCCCGCCCCACAGCAGGAGGATGCCCGAAGGAGGCTGTGATCCCATGGGAAACCTGCACTGGTGCAGGTTTGCTGGCGGGACTTGTGACCTATGCTGGAGCAGTCTGTTCCCAAAGGAACTCTGTGGAAGGGACCCATGCTGGATCAGTTCATTAAGAAATGCAGTGCGTGGAAAAGACTCCTGTTGGAGAAGTTCATGGAGGATCATCTCCCATGGGAGGGACTCCACACTGGAGCAGGGCAGGAGTGTGAAGAGTCCTCTTCTGAGGAGGAAGGAGCATCAGAAACAACATGCAATGAACTGACCACAACCGCCATTCCACATCCCCCTGCACTGCTGTGGGGAAGGAGGCAGAGAATTCAGTAGGAAAGCTGAGTCCGGGAAGAAGGAAGGGGATGGAGGAAGGGATGAGTTGTTTCTAAGATTTGATTTTATTTCTCATTATTTTACTCTGATTTGATTTGTAGTAAATTACACAAATTTGCCTAAGTCAAGTCTGTTTTGCCTGTGACAGTCATTGGTGAATGTCCCTATCCCTGTCCCTATCTCAACCCACAAGCCATTTGTTACATTTTCTCTCCCTGTCCAGCTGAGGAGAGGGAGTGATAGAGTTGCTTTAGTGGACACCTGGTGTCCAGCCAGGGTCAACACACCACTTAATCACAATGAATTTACATTTCATCAGTACTTTGACTTAGGCATTGGATTGCATCTTTTTCACAATGTAGGATGATGTAAGGCTGGTTCATTTATACTTGCTTGGGTAAAGTAAATTGAAAAAGTGCCGCTGTGTCAAGCGGAAAGTATTCTGAATTAGTCTTGACCATTGTATGCTAGATAAACCTTTTATTGTCACTCTTTTCAGCTCAATAAGCAATCAATGAATCCCTACAGAGATAGAAATAACACTTTTGTCACCTTTGTTCACATTGAGCCATGCCTGACACCACGTGGATTTCCCTGGAAATCTGAATCTGCCCTGAAGGGTAAGGCAGTAATTTCTAGCAGACTTCATCCAGAGTGAAGAAATCTGCTGATTATCTTCAGACAGGCAGTAGATGAATGTCTGCACTGTTCTGCTATTGATGTTCAAGCTGTGTCTCTGTGCTGGTTTTGGCTGCAATAGAGTTAACTTTCATCATAGTAGCTACCTGGGGGCAGAGCGGGGCCTATGTAGTCTGTGCTGAAAACAGCACTGATAAAACAGGGATGTTTTCCTTCTTGCTGAAGGGTCCTTACACAGAGTCAAGGCCTTTTCTGCTTCTCACCCCAACAGCAAAGAGGCTGGGGGTATACAAGAACATGGAAGGGGAGACAGCTGCGATAGCTGACCACAACTGACCAAAGAGATATCCCATATCATATGACATTATGCTCAGCATATAAAGCTGGGGGAAGAAGAAGAAAATGATGGGTTGTTCAGAGTTCTGATATTTTGTCTTGCCAAGGCAAAATTACGCTCTTTCCATTACATGTGATGGAGCCCCACTTTCCTGGAGATGGCGGAACGCCTGCCTGCTGATGGAAAGTAGTGAATGAATTCCTTGTTTTACTTTGCTTGCTTGCATGGATTTTGCTTTACCTACTAAACTGCCTATCCCACTGGGGAGAAGTGAGCAATCAGCTATGGGGTGCTTAGATGCTAGCTGAGGTTAAACTGTGACAGTCTCTGAAGGGCAGCCTCAGTGTATCTCACTGTCATGTTTCATGCTGGGAGGGAAAAGATGTTTTTTACATCTGCAAGCAATATTTTGTTCTTTGTTGTGAGTTACCAAAATCTGACTCAAGCCTGACAGTCAAGTTTTAATCTTATCATAGAATGGTTTGGGTTGGAAGGCATTAAGGAAGATCATCCAGTTTCAACCCCCGGCCACAGGCAGGGACACCTTCCACTAGACCAGGTTGCTCAAAGCTCCATCCAGCCTGGCTTTGAACACTGCCAGGAATATACTGTAATTTTGCACTGCAAATTCTTGAAGAATTAAAAGAGGGTATGAAATTAGTCATGAGAAAGGACCAGAGTGGATGATGTTAGTTCTGGTTTCTTCATCATACCCTGCATGTGGTACAGTAGGAAGAGTGTTTGCCAAAGATGACATATTAAAAGCAGTAGCACTCACCAACGGTCAGAAAAAGGAGGTTGCTGTTTTCAGGTTCTCAGAGATGCTTGTATAGCCAGTAACATGTCATCTCAGGCATGCATTTAAGTTGTCAGACAAGAATCCGGGAATAGCTGTCCATTTTGAGAGCAGTTTTCAAGGCTAGTTACATCCTGTGGAATCTGTCTGGTTCATCAGTCAGGCTATGAGCAAGAGAATAGCACAATGGAAAATAAGCATATCAGTTGTTGCCTGTGTCAGTCCACCTGGTGAAGCATCAAATGCATAGGAGCACTTGGTCCAGGTAGAGTAGTTGGGACAATGTGCTGGTGAAATGTAGAGAATCTGAGTAGTAAGTATGTACTCTTCTCTTTTGACAGCCTGATGAAAATATATTTTTACCACTGGCTGGACCGTGCATGTCCTATTCTATGAGACCTCTTACTGTTTTCCATGCTGTGTGGTGTAACTTCCAGTGTGCCTCTGCAGAACCTCCTGTGGCAGCTACTGCTTGTCACAGCTCCATAATAGCTCTTGATAACTCCACCAGCTGACACTCCTCTCTAGAAATCCAATGCCATTTATACTGCTTTACAGCACTTTTGCCAAATTTGGGAGATACCAGACCAAAGAAGTCTTGAATCTTGGTGGAGGCAAAAATTGGACTTTTCAAAGCTAGGTGGTTCCCTCAGTATTAAGGTGGTTTTATGTGGGAGTGGTCTTCTTTCTTATTAAATATAGGTACTAGAAATGTAGTAAGCATTCAAGTCATATAATTTTTTTTTACTGCCTTAATGAGAAAGTTACAAGCATTTCTGTTTTATTATATAGAAGCTACATAACAGAAATACTAGCAGTACTCTGCATTTGCACTTAGAATGCAAGTTTTATATGGAAGAGGTTTTAAATAGTATTAAATACTGTCTTGTAGAATTTGTAGAATCCAAACTTTATTATTGGAATAATATTCTAAAAGTCAACTTTCACTTTCACTCTAATTATCCAGTAGTTCTGTACTCATGCAGCTATGGTGTCGCAGCCAAAAAAAAATTAGTGAAACACAGGTAATGTTAAAATATATATACGCACACACAGAGAGTAAGTTGACAAATAAAAAAATGTGACAATGGAAAAGCACTGTAACAAATCTTGCTATTTAATGTTCAATTTAACAATTAAGTGGTCATACATATGTATATATGTGCTGCCACAGTAAATACTGTTTAATTTTAGTCCCTTAATCCTTTGGCCTCTTACGCAGAAGTTTGTATTACATCTGTTAATGGTAGAATTGCTAATACTACACTTGCATGGTGCCTCTTTCTGGGAGTGCTTGGGATAGCACCAGTGGGTACAGGGAAATGATTGTTATATTATGCCAGTTTCTTCTCTTAGCTGTATGATGAAGATACAGTTCTCAAGATGCAGGCTGGCTGCTTGATGGTGGTGACGTGCTGTGAGGAATTGTTTTTTTGAGAGCAGTCTGCCAGTGGAGAGTACAGGGGTGAACCTACCTGTAATGCACATTCTGTGTATAAAGGAATATATGGTCCTATATTTAGGCCTTAAGCAGAAGTAAATGGGGAGTACACTTGCTCCCAGTCTTCTGAAATACCTTGTTCTGTGCAGCCAGCACAGCTCTGAAACAACCTACCAGTTACTTTTACTGCCTTTGCCTGCTGCACCTAGAATGCAACATTGATTACTCTCTCTTCTGCTTCTCCCATGTCCTTTATTACAAAGCACAGGCACTAGCTGTGGTAGCATCCATGTGGGTCTTCAGTACACAAAAACAGAATTAACAGTTTTTTCTTCCTTTACAGAGCAGGGAGGTTCGTTATAGAAGAATCAACTTGATTAGCTCACTAGTTTTCATGTGCTTGTTTGTTTGCATGATATGAAGGCTTTTTCTATGAATGGGAGGAGTGTTTAGCATCTGATTTTACTGAACAGAAAAAAGATTTCCCATCTGTATAATTAGCCTTATTTATATGATTAGAGTTTATCCACTGATTGCTTGGGTTTTTTTTAGTTTGCCTTCCCTGTATGTAGAATATTCATGTCAGGAAGTCAGAGATTGAGCAAGATTGTTGTTTCTCTCTTTTTCGTGTCTCTGCAAGGAATGCATTTGCCACTGAAGCGCTGAATTGTTGAACATTATCTAAACACCACTTAACGTCAGCATATTTTCCTGAGTGACACGATGATGAATTCTGGAGAAAAAAATGTCTTAGTGAAATTTTATCAAATAAATAATCTAGTTCTGCCAAGAAATCGCATAATGACCTCAAGACATAACAGCTGCCAAGTATACTGCTTAGTATTAGCCACTCTTCTTGAGGTATCAAAATAGTGTACAGGGAACACTACAAAGCCTACTTTCTCTAGCACTTTTAATGTATCTTTTCTAAACTTAATTCTTTGTGTGCAAATAACTCTGTCTTTTACAAAGTAGCATGTATTATGCTCAGCATTGTTCTTTGTCTGTCTCTCAGCATGATAAGGACAGTGGTGAATCCCATATGTATTAGAACTTTATTGTTCAATTATCCAGTAAAATTAAATTTATGTGAACATGCAGGTGAGAGAGAGCATCAGACTCAGTTGAAAAACAGACAGTCCAAACTTGAATGTCATCTAGATAATTTACCAGGCTCAAATGTGAAGGAATTAATAATGAACTTGTCTTTTTTTTATAGAGATTTTAAAGATTGTCTAGGTTATCTAAGAATAGCAGTGGAATTATGATTATTAGAAAGAGCAGTGTAGGGTCATTTCTTCTTAATCCATAAGTAGTCCTGTCAAGTAAAAATACTCACAAGATTAGCACAGTGGAATCTACTAAGCTGATGGTTGCTTCCTTCTGTCAGAGGAACTAGTTCTCTAAGGCTTCACCATGTTCTAACCTTCATCCTTTATAATGCTTTGTTATAAACCCTGTAAAATGGAAATTACACAGGAGTGGTAAAAACTTTGGGTGAAAAAGTTCTGCTCAGTGATGTTATTTCTGATGCTGTAACACAGCAGTAAATGCAGGATTAATGGTCAGGTATTTACAGGATTTTTTTGAGGAGTGATGGAAGTAGTTTTGATTCAGTAACTAAAAATCAGTCATTGATACAGCTGTATGGCAATGGTAATAAATAATGTTATAAAATGCATAAATCATATTACTTCTGTATAGTAGTTTGATTTACATAGCTATAAACTGCCTCCCTTACTCTTCAAATAAAAGCACACCTACTTTTCACACATGTCCCTCTTGTTGTTTAAAATGGTGTAATAATGATCCATTAATATCATGACTTGTTTTCCACATAAGTGGATTTGATCACTACCATCCATTACCAGTTTTTAAATGCTTCTAGATTTGGATTTTCCACTACTTTTTATAGCCTCACATGTCAAATATATTTTCTCATACTCATTTTTTTCATTTTGGGAAAGCCCAGGTTGAGGTGCTATCCCAGTTGTCATTATTTCTTGGTAATTCTTTAGAGAAATTCTTAAGCTTTAGTAAATGCATCCGGTAGGATATGGTTGGCCACAGAGAACTATTTGAGAAAATTCTTATATTTCAGGCATTCTCATAGAAACTGTCAGAACTGTCATTAAATCATAACTCTCTCTAGAGTGTGTCTCTATTTCTTTTAGGGCCTCTGAGATGAGCCTTTCTGTTTTACTAGACTGAAACTTTTCTTTTACAGCAGACAGCTCCCAAGTGGCATATCTAGCTGCAGTGATGTATTTTTCTTCATTAATGCCAGTAGTGTTAACAGCATTGGATTGAATTAAGCTATACTAAGACTGTAGCAGTTAGGGAGGATCTTCAGATGCTTGCCTCTAAAATACTACAGAAGAGAATAATTTGATTTTTTTTTTTTAAGTCTAATGCTTAAGAACTCACACAGAGAACTTCACTGCTGTCACTGAATTAACCATCCACGCATATCACACAGAACTGTGATATAAAAAGTCATAATTTTTTCCTCCAAACTCTTTGAATCATGGGTGCCTTGAATAGGTGCTTCAGGTTTGGACAAATGTAAGAGACAGATTTAAAGTCCTACAATGGGGGCTCAAATTCAGTAGCTTAATTTTAATTATTCTCTCCAGTCAGACTGGGTTGTCGTGTGAAATATTTTAAACCAAATGTAATACAGTGTTTCAGTGAGAAGCGATTGTCCTTACAATTCTATCAACTCTCAGTATAAGTAGTGTTGTGGATAGTTGCACAAAGATAGTATACTGCAAAAAAAACCTGTTTTCCCCATGATAAAACAACCCTGGGAGGAATTATGGCAGCCAGGCTCCTGAATAGTGTATAATGCTGCTAGAGATGTGTTACTTCAGGTACCTATTACAAGAATACACTGAAGACCATTTATTGTGAGGCTGATGTGTAAGCTAGTAGAGCAGGTGGAACTGTTTCCGTGGCTGTAGTAACTAGCCTAGGCGTAGTGTTGTCATCTTTGCTACCCTAACTACAGGAGTGGTTTGAATAGTTTTGTCCTGTTGGAGAACTTACTATCTGTATAAATTGCATGTGAATTAAACCTATGGCCAGCTTTAATTTACACAGGCTTTTACGAAACTGTAGAAATTCCACAGCAGGGCAGACTCCACTCCAAACTCCAGTTCCAAATGGGGTATCAGAAACAAGGATTATTTGAAATAAGGATTACTTGAAAACCAAAACATTTCAAAAATCACTGATGACTTGAGCACAAATGATGCTGAATGAAATCTTTTAAAAAGACAATGATATAAGTACAGGTTCTGTAAATGGCACAGATCCAGTTGCCTTAGGGTGGAAATTAGATTCTTATGTTATCACTAAACAGCAGCTGCAGTCAGTTAAATAAGTGAAAGCCTAGTAGGATCATTCCTTCATCCCATTTCCAAGGCAGTCTTTAGACTTTCTCATTGCCAAAACTAGAGAATTATTCATTTTTTCCCAGCAGATGTACACTGAAGGGCTTATCTCCCCTCTGCCTATTAATAATTTCCATGACTGTTAAAAAAGCACTGCTCAGGGTGCAAGTATAGCTTGTTAAAACAAACAAGCTTTTCTCTTCCTGTCACTGCTGTGTTCAGGATGCTTTGAATCTGCTGGTGTATGGTCAACACACTGCTAACTTTCTAGTAGTGAAGAGTATTGATTTACAATACAATAAATACCTTGTAGGCATTTTTCCTTCTTTAGTCATTGTTCAATAAAACACAGCTGGACTCAAATAGATTGACATCATAGTCCAGACCTCCTAGCAACTCCACTCATATCTCCTGGGGTCTTTCTGTAGCCTGCAGGATTTTTGTAAATATTTGTTTCTCTAAAAATGATTACATGATAATATAATTATTTCATTATAATAATTCTCATAATTAATTTTGCTGTGTTAAAACTTAAAGAAATGAGATAGAACATACCACTATATTAATCTGAGGAGCATATTTTGCATTTCTTCAAATTATTTCTGATTTTTATTTTATTGGTCTTGTTGATATGATCGGTAAACTTCTCAGCCACTTCCAAACAAAAATATTTATTTTTATAGTACATCAGTAAAATTTAGATGAGAGATGAAGAGCAAGAAGGAGCAGACACATAGTTTTATGCTATTTTAAATGTGAATGCATTACATCTAGTTTGCTAATGTGAAACAATATTGATAGGCCTGAAGTATATAGAGGGAAAAATGCATATTTTAAATTCAGTTTCTTGTCTTAGTGTGTAGGCTAGACACTTATCTATCTCCCTTATACTAATAAAGAAGTTCTTTATTTTTAATTCTTTTTTTCTTTTTTTAATTGCATTGTCATTTCATGCAGATATAGAACTGTTTTGTACTGGCATAACTACATGAAAATCTCTTTGAAATAGATGCAATTTAATTTATTCATCAGTATTTTCTGTGTAGTCTTAGAAAACAAATTCCTTGGTAACAGTTCACAAGCACTTCTGTTTGTCTTTCTACAGCTTCATGTTTTATAAGTTGAATGGGCCAACCGATGGACTTATATGAGAAAAGTTTCAGGCAAGCAAATTTTGTAAGGTATGGCAAATATTGAAAACACATCTGGTTTCATTTCTCAGAAAGCATATTTTCTCAAAATTAATAGCATTTTGATGATCAAAAACATTGTAAAAATAAATGATGTGGTTACTTAGGATACTTTTAGAAATGGCGTTGGAGGGATTCTGCTGTACTGTTTCTCAGTATGTATGAAAATAATTTTTCTTTTTGTTTTAAGTTCTTGCATATAGAGAGTGTTTCAAGGAAAAGTCAGAGGGGGTTATGTCTTTTTGAAGTAGGATGAGTAGTTTTTCTGAAAAAGAACAGAACTCAATTTTGATATTCCATATTCAGTGCTTCATATCTTCCAATGTTTTTATGTAAACTAGACATTTCAGGGGGTTCTCCTTCTGCTTTCATAATAGAAAATCGGTTACTTTATGTGAGGAACCCACCCTGTTGTTTCAGATAGTTTCTCATGAAATTTCAGTGGAAAAAAATAGCACTCTGCCCCAATTCTTAATGCTCTTCTCTGTTGTGGGTACTGTACATACTAGGAGCAGTTAAATACTTGAGCCAGGGTAATACTGATCTGCAGGAGAAGGTGGAATCAGTTACTGTTTTTGCAGCTGGGAAGCACCATTCTTCCACTACATTCTTCTCTGTTCTTCCTACTAAATTTGACCCTGTGGCAACCTAAAAATTTTTCAGAAAAAGCAGCTTGAGGAACAGGGGTTAAACTGAATTTTCCCATTTTGAGAGCGGGGCAGGGAGAATAAAATCTCGTTCTCTCATCTTGATTCTAATTAAAGTGCGTGGGATAAAATAAGAGCACAGTTGAACTGAAATATAAACCCACTCTTTCTTTAGTATTTCAGGTTTCTTAAACCAAGTCTTTTAAACAGAAAATATCTGACCTGTTTTTATGACAGGAATATATATTTCCAAAGTTTGTTTTGTCACTAGTCATAAGGTATTTAAATCTTTACCTTTAGTCAAAAAAATCATTTGCTAAATGCCAACTCCATATACATAGATTCTGCCTTTGGAGATGAAAGGGAACTATCTGTACAGATGTATCTAATCCCTCCTGAGAGCATGCCCTATGCAAAGACACTGGACAGCTCAGTACAGAGGTCAGTCTGTCTGGGAGCCTGAGGGTGATAAAAATGAACCATGTCACCTCTGTCTCTGTTTCCCTGCTAATCCTTTTTGCCTATTAAATCACATCTGTCACCTCATCACCTCCTTGTGCTCTGAAAGTTTACTTCTCTTTACTGCATTTTAACCATTTGTTTATCCATTTGAAGAATTTCTTATTCTATGCCAGCTATTTTTTTAACATCTCTTGGTGAAGGACTTGTCAAATGCGTCTGAATACATAAATATAGCCTGGATTTCTGTTGTCAGTATGCCTACTCATGCCTTTAGAAAGTATTTTGATAAATAATGAGGCTTAACTTCCTTCACAAAATCTGTTTCTATCATTGCCAATAAAGGTATTTGTCTATAAGGCACTCGTTCTATTTTTATAACAGTTTCCACCAATTTGCCTGGCTTTACTGGTCTATGGTTGCCTAGTTCTTCTTTGGTATCAAAGTAAATTTAAGCCAGAAGTTGACTAGCATTTTGGTGGTTAAGTCTTGAGTTTCTTTATTCTATTGGCAGTTATCATGTGATTCTGGTGTTTTGTTGCTGCTAATAAAACTGGTTTGAATGTCTTCTGTCATTAAATTTGATTTGAGATAGGCTCTCTAATATACCACTGTAAAGAGATATTCCAGCATTGGAGTTTTTCCAATCTCCTCCACCAAAAACACATGCAAGAAATGCCTTTTTTTTTTTTTTTTTTTTTTTTTTTGCAGTGGCTTTATCTTCTGTAAGCACTTACTCTATATCCTCATAATGTTTTGACCCTACAGATTCTCAGCAGGATTTGTTCCTCTGTGGTTTTGATGTCTTTTTAAACTTGTTCCTCAAACTTTTTTTGGGTGTGTCATATATATTACACCTGTCAGAGTTTATGATCCTCTCTGGTTCCTTCATCTGGACATGAAACCTCTTACTCTGCTGTTTAGCAGCACCAGGTTCTTTTGGTTTCCTTTTAAGTTTTTAGTAGGCACATTTTATTTGTCTTTGAATACTCTTTTTACTGTCTTTAAGAATTTTAGTTGCCATTTTAAAGAAAAAGCAGGACTGGTCCAGTGCAGTGCTGCTAGCGAAAACAAGAGCTGCTGCTTCTTCTCTGAGTTTCCTGACTGGTCATGAAATAATGATTCCTGGCAATGTGTCTCTCTATGTTTACCACTGTCTACTGGGTGTTAAGTGAAGTTTTCTGCTTACCATCCTGTTGCATAGTTGATAATGTAATGCTAACAGCATATTTCTTTTATTTGTCCAGAATACCAGTTCCATAGACTCCCATCATATTAACCTGACTTAGAGGGCTTAGCTGATTTTTAAACTACTCTTTAACATATGATGCTACTTACTGCTCAGTGCAGCTTACTCCATCTTTTATATATGCTCTGACTTTTTTTCAGTGGCTCTGATTGTTTTCTTTCCACTAGGTGTCCTGTATGCTTATTATGTCCATATTTGATATTGATACCATCAGTGAAAAGAGTGTAGGCAAGCTGGTCTGGGAGGCAGTCTGGTTCCCCATTGTATTGTTTAGATAGCTGCAGAAAAACATGTATAAGGTTTTTTTACTACATTTCTCTATAGAACTATTTTTTTTTTAAATGTAGAACTGTTGCTATTCTTTGCTATTTCCTAGTCAATTGTTTCTAGCTTCCATCCTTTATATAAATTCTTATAACTTTCCCAGTGAGTTTTTCTGTACCCATCAGCGTTCTTCCACTTTTTGATTTCAGCAGCTTTACGCAAACCTGGCTCTGTTCCTGGGAGGTGAATTACCCAGAGCTGTAACCTACAACTTTTAACTAAGGTTCATGACAAGAGTGTATTTACCTCTTGTGAGGAGGATTTGTCATGAACATAATTTCTAACTGGGGTTCAGGACCCTCCTTCCACACAGTGGGGGCTGCTAGCCTGCAAATGTTCACTGCTAGGAACATACACACAACCCTCCTGAGGAGCTCCTGATTGCTATGTCTGTTGCGCAGTGTGGCATGTTCTTTGGACCTTCAAAGTCTTTCGTTTTCTAGTTGGGTGGGCTGCCTTTCTCAGTTCATCTTGTCAGTGCTAGCTAATTGGCTGCCCCTTGTTTACTTGTAGCTCAGATATACCATGACAGCAATGTTTTTAATTTTTTTTTCCTAGCAGTCCTTTCGCAGGCAAAAAAAACTTTATCTGCTAGATTCAGTTTCCACAAAGCATTGAGACTTCTCGTGGCAGAATCTGGGCTGAACAATCTCAAGCAGACCTCTCCTCTTGGCATTGAAAGTGTCTCCAATAATCTGCCTTTTACCTAGACAGGCGCCTCAGCCACTGTCTCTCCTGTGTCTACTCTTCAGTATACTGTGATTCTGATCAGCTTATTTCTGAAACTCTTCTGATTGCGTAAGCCATGTGGTTCTGGGTATAACTACTTGATGGGAGGGAACAGCTCCTGGATGTGTTGAATAGTGGTTATTGCTTGCATTTGAGTACATTTGTGTTGAGGGTCACCCTATTGGCAGCAAACTAAGCATGGAAGAGGGATTACTTCCAGAGTCCCAGTGTGTTACTTAATTACATAGATTAATTTACTATAGCCTCAGTAGCAAAGAATTTTCACTACGGTCAACAGCAGCAAACTGGGGAAACTGCTCATGTTATTGCAATAGAAGAACAAATATCCTGCCATGTTACATGGGCTAAGGTGGGCTGTTTCTGCCCCATGTATCAGAGTATATCAGGGAGCTAGTTAAGGCAAAATGAACTCTGCTGCTGAAATTCTTTAGTTACAGTGAGCAGCTCTGCATGTATAAATTAGCTGTGATTGCAATTTAAAGGATGTTGCCAATTATGGCATGCTGGCTAAAATGTATTAGAAAAATTGAACAGAGCCTTGTGTCCTTTCAGAATGAAATATTGGTAATCCACCTGTTTAATGAGAACAATTACCTCAAAATAAGAGTCAAATGCAGCAATATGAATAAATCCAGCAAACAACTTAAAAAATAAAGTCCAACTAGATGAGTAGATGGGCAGTGTTCATGATTTATTTACTTCAATAGATTTGCAGAGCTATGTCATGTGCAGCTGTTTGAAAATTTATGGAATTCATTTCTAAAACAAACCACTTGGATGATAGACATGGCTAAGTTTTCTGTTGTGTCTGTCCCAGGAAAGCATTTGGTTTTGTACTGCAAACACTCTTTAATAACAGATCCTGTGTTTAGCCTCTTGGCTTTTGAAAACAAATTATTACCTTTTGATATCCATCTAATTGTGGTGCAACCTCATGATTTAGCTTGAAGTTTATATTTGTTATTTGATAGCTATTCTTTTCATAACTATGCAGCTAGGACTGGCAGTGGATTTGTACTGCTGAACTATATATTGTTAATGCAACATAATGCTCATCAACTGCATCTTGGTGCGTTATCCAATGTGCCTGTATGATGATACTGTTGATTTTGATTGCTTCTTGTACACAGATGTCCTTTTAAAATGTGCTTGAACTCCTGATAGATTTCCAAGTATTTCCAGTTGACAGCCTCTTTAGAAATACCCATATCAGTGAATATGAGCCAACATTACCATAATTATATTTGGTCATTCACACAGCCGTCACATTTGAATATAATGAGAAAAACTGTGCTAAAGCACAAGCATTAATTGAAGCAAATGGCAAAAAGATGTTTTCACAGTGAACGTATTGGTATCTAAGTAGTTTCCCAGCATTTTAATATCAAAAATATGTTGCAATCTGCCAGCTCACTTGGTAATCTTGGATAATACCAGAGAAGCTGCACATTGATACTCAGCACACTTTTTGGGGTTTTTTGCGTTTTAGAAGCAATTACTTGCGCCTTTCACAACCTTAGCTACAAGTATCAGAGCAACTGTGATTTTTGTCAAGGGAAAGTACTATCCTGTAATTCCAAGGAACACATGGGGACACCACTCATGATAAGTGTTTTACTTGGGCCTGGAGTATGAACCCATTTACCGCCCAGCTTAGTAAGATCTGCCTGCCCTGTAGGGTTGCTGTGTAGACTAGGATGTGGATTCAGACTGCTGTTGACATTTACACAGTTAAAAGCCGAAGATGGACTTTATTTCATGGGGTTTTCACTGATTTGTTTGCAGTCATAGAATCATAGAATAGTTAGGGCCCCTAGATACACATTGTGCCATGGCACAGCAGTGTCTGAAACTCAAAATTGCAAAAAAGCAAAGCAGGTCTATAAAATCCAACTCCATTTGCACACTGCAATTCTAAATTGGTTAAAAATAAAACACTAACTAGATACAAAGAGGAGCTACTGAGAATCCATTCAAGATTCTGTAAGTAACACAGCTCATATCTTATGGAAAGTCACATGCAGTTCAATCAATCAGTGTTTCATTTTCCATTATACTGTTGGCATGACAAAGCAGAGAAGTGTTGCCGGAGTTAATACTCCAACTCTTATCTGTGTCTAGAAGCTGATTCATATTGGCCATGGGAGTGTTTTAGACAGTATTTCCATCATGTTATCGCCCAGTTCTGATTCCTTGGCAGACTGCCAAATCTTATATATTTTGCTCCTGCAGGTTTTTGCTTTCTCCCTGGGCTGTGCACAGTTTGTCTTCTTTGCTTTTTAAGTGGAAAATACTTTGTAGGGGGTTTTGGGTTTTTTTGTTTGGTTGGTTGGTTGTTTTTTTTCCAGAGAGCTTGAGGATATTTCTTTCTCACATTTTTCTGTATTAGTGTGTAATTTTCCTTCTTTGTGAAAGGAAGTATTGCTCGGAGAGTTCCCAGGAGCTATGGCCACCATTTAAATTCTTTATTGTTGTCTTTCCTGTTGTGGGAGGTTTCAAAAGGTATTTACTGGGAGGGAGGGAAAAGAATGAAGGAAATCTGATCTTATTTGGGGGAGGGTTTCTCCATGAGGAAATAAATTGTTCTCTGTTCAAGCATCCCACCAGTTCCTAATTGACACTGTAAGTAATTACATGTCATGCTAAGGAAGCTTAATCATGCTCTTCTTTGAAAAACTATTTCTAATCCCTAACATTATTAAGGTGCAACATTATTTTTCAATACAGATAGCTGTTTTTTCTCTAAGGTGACCAAATGAGCAACTTTTTATGTTTCTGTCTGCCTTGTGTAGACGTACCATGATACTATCGTGTTGTAGTGGATGAAAATTAGGTAGTGTACCTCTTCTTTCATTAAAATGTGTCCCCAGTCAGGATTTTCAAACTTATATGTCTTATGTGATGATTAAGAGAAAATCCAGTGGCTAAATGCACAAATAGTTAGAAAATGCCTTGAGGTATAGAATTGTATTTGGATTTCCAAAAAAGTTCAAATGAGGTCTCTCATTGAAAGGTTTTAGAAGATCTAAAAAGTCAAAGGATAAAAAGAAAACATGACTTGTAGATTGATAAAAGACAAACCCAAAAAAGGAATAAAGAGTTAATTTTCACTGAGTAGGGACACTTACTAGCATGTCCTAGAGAAATCTCATCACCTACTGAGGAAAGGATAGCAGTAGAGAGGAAGCATTTGCTGAATATGACATAATTTGCAGGAGCAAAAATTAAACCAACTATGAGGAGGTGTACTGGGAATCTCAAAATAACAAGTGACTAAGGGATCAAATGATAAATTAAGCCCAGGGCTGGTAATTGCAGAGCACTTGACTTTTGGAGAAACCAGTCCTAATCTGTACAAAATAGCTCAGCCCTGAGCTAGTGGTTCTTGCTG
This sequence comes from Ara ararauna, assembly GCA_028858755.1. Classification (NCBI taxonomy): domain Eukaryota; kingdom Metazoa; phylum Chordata; class Aves; order Psittaciformes; family Psittacidae; genus Ara; species Ara ararauna. The sequence continues at coordinate 42,435,296 of CM054381.1, forward strand.
TGGATAATTCTGTAACTGTATCATTCTGATGCTCAGTGTCTTCATCTTGACTGTTAGATACATTTCTGCCGCCTCCCCCTTTTTAGAAAGATAAATGAGGAGCCTAACAAAGCTTATTGCGTTTTTGAAGCTGGTAGACAAGGTAGACAAGAAGTCTTCATCTGGGAGGAAAGATAACTGAACTGGTGAAGTCTGCAAAACAGTAAGTAGAAAACAAAACTTTAGCTGGATTAAATACAGTATTATAAAGGCAGGTTCATGAAAGAAAATACTGGGATAGGCTGTAAAATATCAAGATACAACATTTGGCTCAGGTAGTTTGAAGGGTTTGCAAGATGAAAGATGAAATAAACTTGCTGTGGTTTTATATTCTTCCCCTAAACAGTCACTGTCAGAGATAATGTGCTGTATGGACCTTTGGTCTGACTGAGGACAGCAGAGTCATGTCATCAGTAAAACATCAATATGTTACAGCAGTGGCTGAAAACCCCCAAACTCTACTACTGTATACAGATTAAAATACGAATTGTAAGTGTGCTGTAGCCCTTCATATAGCTGTAGAATTTGGCTGAGTAGGCCACAAGAGAAGCAGTGCTGTTCTGGATTGCCCTGACTCTTTTTATGGCCATATTTCTTTTTTAACTTTAAGGTATAAAATTATTGCATCCCCTTTCTCTGAAGACCAGTGGCCTGTGAACCTGGTTATAGTTTAGGTTCCCCAGGAGACCTGGAGTTTGAAGGCCTTCTCTATAGAATAACTATACTCTTTCTGTCTTGCATCTAGAGAGTATTCTGGCTATGGAAAGCTGGATGACCTGTATTTGGCAATCTGTACAATATGGTTAAACAGCTAATGCCCTCACTGAAGCTCCTCCATCTCTGTTTGGACCTGTGGTGCTCAAGCAGAGATGCTGCTGTCTATAATGGAAATGGAAAGATTGTCCTTCTCCATGGGGTGCATTTTAGTTTTGTGGAAATACTGCAACAAGCTTCTGCCATTGCTTACGGTCTTTTCTTTCACAAACACTGTAGCAGATTGCAGTGCTCTGTTAGGACAGAGATATTGATTTCCCAGGAAGGCAGTGAGGTATGCAAAAGTGATGTGTTTCCATGGCCTCTGTTACTGAGCAGATGGGCTGCTGCTTCTCATACTAATTGGACTATTTCAGTCAACTGTGGCTTTATTCCCAAGTATTAATCCATCAACTTTGAGGCTGGAACTCTCAAAGAGATAGTTTACCATGACCAGGTGGTCTATGCAAGCATGGCTATTGAGGTGTTGAGTGGATTTTTTGTTTGTACATATCTTCCTGTTTTGACATCCAGTAGCCTCAAAGACTCCAGCTGAAGTCCAAAACTGCAACTCATCCTGATCATCTTGCAGATGTCGTAGACAGATGGAGGTGTCATGGAAGTGCTGCTGAAGCACTCCTTCGTATCAAACTACCGTCATTTCTACCTTTTCAATGTTATGATGCAGTAGCTGGGCTCCTGCCAGCACAGCCAGCCAGAGAGGTCTCAGGGAGAGCCAGGAGAGAGCATAGGCTGTAATGGAGAGAGAACAAACACCCAAGTTTTGAGCAAATGCTTTCTGTTTGCCTGGAAGTCTGCTATCATGCACCTCTCACCCAATAGGGAAACAAATATTCCAATTTTGTAGAAAAAAAATATTAAAAGACAAATGAGTAAGTTTAAGCCATTGACCAGGTATTGCTGCATATCAAAATATCTCTGTTAGACACTGATCCATCTTGGAAGGAGTATGAAGAATTCTATTACACTGTATACAAAAATACCTTAACTCTAATAAGAGCTTAGCTAATAGGCAAGGGGCTGCTCGTCTACCTCTGCTTTAAAACACATAATCCGTAATGCCTTCTGGTATTTAATGATTTCCATGACATCAGTCTGTTAAATTTCATAGTCTGAAGTACTTTGGGAATTTTTCCAAATCTGTTTTTAGCACAAAAAATACCATCCAACCTGTTGAAAACTATTTTTTTTTTTCAAGGATCAATTATTTCTTTAAGAGTTTGCAGGGGACAAAGCTTCTGACATGGAATTTAAGGGCAATAGGAGAGTTGGATGCAGATGACCTTTCCCTATGCTCCTTAAGAATAGAGGAGTTAGCTGGTGTGAGAGCATCCTCCAAGGAAGCAGAAGATTGAAATCTGTCATCTGAATTAGTCAGAAGAATGTCCTTGGTCCTTGTTTCCCACATCCCAGCTACTGCCCTAGGTATTATATATTATTCTTTGTTGTTGTGGCTTTTGCACAGACACTGAAATCTTAATGGAGAAAGCAAATGAGATAGTTGTGTGCTACTGAAGACACAGGAAAGTGGGAGAGTCCCCTGTTAATACCTAGCTACTAATAAAGTGTAGGACTGCACTGGCAGAAGGTGGCTGATACCTGCTCTGGGATGAACAGTTATTTCACTAATAGGGCATCACATAAATGCAGAATAGAGAAGTGGTGATGCTAGGACTTGAACTGCTGCCTCCTTCACTGTGTGAATGAGACTGCTGCATTTATACGTATACTTCTTCATCTTATTGTCTTCTGGGGTGAGAATTTTTAAAAACTTACTTACTCTTTACAGAACAGGAAAAAAACTGTATCACTTGTTCTGCCTCATGCTTTAAGTTGCAGTTATATTCCAGTGAAGAAATCACATCATCAACCTACGTTTAAAATTCTGGTTCTACGTTGTATTGAGTGTGGCTATTATAATATCCTTTTTTTCATCTCTGTCATGGGTTCAGCAGCAGCAGTCATTTTTCTCCTTCTTGGTAGCTGGTGCAGTGCTGTGCTTTCAACTTTCGGCCTGGGAACAGTGCTGGTAACACCAATGTTTATAGTTACGGCTTAGAATATTTTGGTCTGACCAAGGATTTTCGCAGTCTCATGCTCTGCCAGGGAGGAGGGGAAGCCGGGAGGAAGGAGAAACAGGACATCTGACCAAAATGGACCAAAGAGGTATTCCATGCCACAGCACGTCATGCCCAGGATGTAAAACTGGGAGCAGAGACCTGGAAGCGTGTGGGTACACTGCTTGGTCAGGCTGGGTATAGGTGGTGAGCAATTGCATTCTTTTCCCTTGTATTTCCCTTATCATTATTATTATTGGTGGTAGCAGTAGTGGTTTGGGTTATACCTTAGATACTAAACTGTTCTTATCTCAACCTGTGGGAGTTGCATTCTTTCGATTCTCCTCCCCATCACCCCTGGGACTGGGGGAAGAAAGAGGGGGGAGTGAGTGAACAAACTGCATGAGGGGCTTAAACCACGACACTCACTCACAGGCAGCAGGAACTTTTTACATTCCATTTCACTACAGCATCCTGGAGAAAGCTGACCTCCTGACCTTATTTAAACTATGTTGGTTAGTAATACTATAGTCATTTTGCTGTTAGACGAAATTAGCAGCAAGCTGCATACACAGTCCATATCCTTATGGAAGAATTAGGATTGTGCCATATCTATGTATAGTCCTGGCAACTTCTGCCAATCAATGTGCAGTGACAGGACCTTTTTAGGAAACTTTATTTTATACGTTCCCAAAAGATATTGCAACCATAAGAATCTGATGAGGAATCCTAATCAAACTGCCTGTGGTGTAAGTAACTTCAGACAGCATCCTACCTATCAGACCCCTGGTAATTTGTCACCAAAGGAAGTTGTGCAAACACAACACTACCAGCAGTGCTGGAACAATTGCAATAGATTTTTTGATCAGAAATGCATGTTTATCTTTCATCAGTCAGTAAGTTCCATTAATAAAAATGAGCTTACATCTCATTACAAATAGCTGAATGAAATATAGAATATTGAATAAAATGTTGCTCTCAGAGAAATAAATTAATGGACTTCTAGTTTGCAGGAATGCAATGAACTTTTCTTGTCCTGATATAATTTCTTTCTTTTCGATCATTGGAGAAAGGCTGGATACTCCAGCAGACAAGGCAATTTTGGTTCAAATGTGCAGTAGTGATGATCATAAACAGGGATGTTGCCTCATGGTTACAACAGGATCAGTTTTTTCTGTGCTTCTAACACTCCAAATATGCCTGAGAAGCTTTTTATTTTTTATTTTTCTCCAAAATCAGAAAAAGTAAATATGCTACCCCTCTTTGCTGGCTTCCCTTTCTCCTCTTTTCTGTTTCTTAGTCTTCATTACAATTTGAATTGTTTTTCTGCCTAGATAGAAAAATCAGAGTTTTTGTCTAGACAGGAGATCTTTACTCTTTCTTAAGACAGTTATTTAAAGCACAGTGTTAGAACAACATTTATCAGTGTTATTTGCACTGCACACCCTGTCTAGGCACAATCAAAACTCTTGTTCCTCACCCTTCACTGAGAACCAGAGTAAAATATGGTCCCTAGCCATGAGTGCTTACAGTCTGATTTAAAATGTTGTTCACAGTAATGTTGTAGAATGCATCTTTCTCTCTACAGCCTTAGGCTGCTGCCACTGTGCATAGACATGTCTTCAAAGGCTCCTGATTTAAATTCTCCCCAGTGCCTGCAAGCTGAGAACTGAGGCTTGGATGCACGGAAAACCACTTTGATACAGTGAGTGCCACTCTGATTCTGATCACTCTCTTATGGTAACTCATGCAGATACTTAAAACACAACCACAACCATTGCAAAATTATATTTTGTGACTGGTTTATAAAATAGGTCTATTTTTTTTGAACATCATTATATGGATGATTTTGTTTCAAGGAAGCTACGTGAGATGGATGGATATAGTCAGATGAGAGTCTGTTGAATTTTATAGTGTTGAATTTTTCTGTTTACTTGAAAACAAACTGCTCTTAATTATTGTTTTCTTAATGAGGGTAATGCAAGCAAAGTGGTTTAGATATACAGCATATCAAAGCAGCTGTTGAGAAAGCTCTGATGTGTAATAGCATGAGAAGACAGGATGGCAAACAAAGCTGTTAGTTTTTCAACAGCATGAAAATTATTGTGGAGATAAGGGGAAAGAAGTGGAGAGGGGTGTTGGGAAACAGTGAATTGCAGTATCACTGTAAAGAATAGAAAGGTGTATTTTCAGAGGAAAAACGCTAAGCAGCTAGGAGAACTGAACATCTGAGGAATATTTTTCAAGGCAGATATTATCAGAAAGAGTTGCAGCATTTAGTTAATGGGGGAAAGCCAGCTATATTGGCACGTAATGAGACTTGCTGGTAAGCTACACTATGGGTAGCTTTACGTGCCGTACAGCTTACTGAAGTCACTAGGATTTCATGGGATGTAAATTAGATCAAATACCATCTCCTGATCTTACTGAGACAGGTTAGTTGGGTTAGAGATTTGAAGGCTTTTACTGTACTTGGTGAGAGCAGCAATAGGAAAAAGGGGGCTGATAGCCTCAAGTGGAGATAGAGATGATTTGAAGGTGCAAAGGGATGCTGAGTTAGTAGGATAGAAATACTACAGTAGAAAAAGCTCAGTGTTGAGACCCTTTTCCAGTAGCTGGAGGAAGGGAAATGAGGCATTCCTAAAGTCAAGACTCATTAGCGTAGTAGCCAGAAACATAAGGTTACAATTTCTGATGGTTATTTGGAGTAATAAGTGTCTACTGATAAACCAGAAAATATTTAGCATTTTTTTAATAGGAGTGTGCTGAAGACAAATAGAAGGGTTAACACATTTAGGCCAAATCATCACCTGTTGTAGATTTAATTCAGATCAACAAATGTCACTGCTTCCAAGTTAGTTGTGCAGATTTATGCCAGTGCAGGTTTAGGACTTGGCCTTTTCTCTCTATGTTTTCTTCAAATAAACAGAATGTAGTTAGAAAACAGACATGAAAGGTAAATCAGAAAAACAGACCAGAATATTAATGCCCTTGTAAGAATGATTTCTATTTTGCCTCTCAGAGAAATCTTGGAGAAAAATGTAGCAAATTACAAAAGTAAAGTAATTACTATAGTAATAAAAAACAACCACCCCAAAACCTGGACTTAGATACCTATTGAAAATCAAAGGTGTTCTGGAGCTGTATCTGAAGCAGTGAAAACTCCTATGTAAACATAAGTGCAAATCTTAAGGCCAGTATAGGATGACAGTTTAGTCAATAGGAGGTGAAAAACCAAAATGCAAGTGCTGTGAACATCACAGTGAGGCAAAATTATAATATACATTTATCTAGCACTTAACATTTCCCAATTGTATGACCATTAAATAATGTGGAAAGTTGCATTGATCTTAGATGCATAGAAACAAATAAAAGACATGTCATATTTCTTGAAACTCAATAGCTATGATCAAGCTGATATTAGGCTGGAGGCCTACATCAGAGAGACTGTGACTAAGGAATTATGGGTAACTTAAAATAAGTAAGAGGGAATGAGTGCTTTCTATCTGGATTTAATAAAAGATATACATAGAGGTTAGATTAAGCCGCCCTTGGAAAACAAAGTAATTGGTCTTTGAGGCTGAAATGATATAAACTGGAGTGTTTAAGAGAACAAATTGGCAAACAACAGACTTGGAGTATTGTGTGCAGTTCTGGTGTCCTCAACATAAAAAGGACATGGAACTGTTGGAACAAGTCCAAAGGAGGGCCACGAGGATGATGAAGGGACTGGAGCACCTCCCATATGAAGATAAGCTGAGAAAGTTGGGGCTGTTGAGCCTGGAGAAGAGAAGGCTGCGTGGAGACCTCATAGCAGCCTTCCAGTATCTGAACGGGGCCTATAGGGATGCTGGGGTGGGACTCTTCATGAGGGACTGTAGTGAGAGGAGAAGGGGTAATGGGTTCAAACTTAAACAGGGGAACTTTAGACTGGATATGAGGAAGAAATTCTTTACTGTAAGGGTGGCGAGGCACTGGAATGGGTTACCCAGGGAAGTTGTGAATGCTCCATCGCTGGCAGTGTTCAAGGCTGGATTGGACATAGCCTTGGGTGGCATGGTTTAGTGGGAGGTGTCCCTGCCCCTGGCAGGGGGGTTGGAACTAGATGATGTTAAGGTCCTTTCCAACCCTAGCTATTCTATGATTCTATGAAATGCACTGGTAAAGAGCAGCCGTCATTCTAAGATGCTCAGTGTGTGTTTGCACACCAGCTCCTACCTGCCAGGGACCCCCACGACAGCCCCAGCACCCTCCTGCCCTGTGACAGGGTGGGAGAGCTGTGCGCCGCAGGGCAGGCTTGCCAGCCAAAGCACAGGGCAGGCAGAGGTGAGTCAAAGCTTAGGCTTATCATCAGCGATTATGGAAGAGCAGCTGAAAGCCATGGGTCAAAAAGGCCACCTTCTGCAGACCATATTATGCCTTATGTGCTCACATACTGACTTGATTGTGGGGAAAAAAAAAGCCTGAAAAAACGGTGACTGTCTGTCCAGGTAATTAGAGATGTGACTGATCTCCGTAGGGCTAATTCTTTCTATAAAGTTAAAAGTATGTCTAGAGGGTTTCCTGCATATACTGACGAAGTTCATTCAGTCTCAAACTTGAGTAATAAATGAGGGTAAAATCATAGTAGGTGACAGCTCTTAGGTGCAACTTACTTTCTGACATTGCCTGTTGATCACTACAGGAACAGGGGCTAAGCAGGCAGCATGCATGACCTAAGCTCTTAGAAAAGGAGTTTGGGGGTAAATTTGTCTGTTCACAGCCTTAGACAAATTTTTTTTTGTAGCTGCCATATGTGAGGGCTTTTCATAATTGACATCTGTGAAACGACAGGCAATTCAGGCAAAAATGTGCACAGTTGCAAATATTAGAATATACGGCCATTATAAAAAGTCATAAGAACTTTATGCAAATGTTCCATCTACAGTGGAAGGGCCAGATTCTAATATCACGCATGATGCACAGTAACAGATTTTTCTTAGGTATGCTGGGATGCCCACACTGCATCTGAGATTAGAATCTGTCTCAGAAATGGATTATTGGGCTATGAAAGAGCCAATGATGAGGAAAATAAAATTTTACTGAGCTTTTCTTTCTCACCCTTTCTACTTGAGTTTTGGCTTTCAGCATAGTTCTTGATCTTTGTGATTTATTAGAAAAATGGTCAATAAAAATAGTGACAAAATGTAAAAAATCTTTATCCTCCTTAAGAAATCCACATCATCAAATTAGGACAAAGAAGTGAACTCTATGCCCATTTGCTCAGAGCAACTCGCAAATTATGTCTGTGTGACATTACCTGAAGCAAACAGCAGAGACTCCACTACCAGGGGGATTCCCCAGATTCTATCTGTAGCAGTATAGTCCTGGTGTCATGGTGGTTGCATGCAGGTTAATGTACTCTGCAAATCTTACAATTAGCAGCAGTATCTTAATTTATTTAAATCCCAGACTTTATTCTCTTTATTTTCACCTATATCCACATACTGTCATTATTTCTTGTCTTTTAGGGGAGGAGGTAAATGAGATTTGGATACCAGCCATAATTATTCAGGGAAAATCACTTTGTGGCATTGATTTATATGCAAAATCTTGCCCTGCAGCAACTTGACAGCTGCACAAGGCTAGAAAAGCAAAGGCTACAGACCTTCTCTCCTTAAACAATGTATTTATGGCCCCTATCTGTTGTCTTCAATTCACAGTGACCCAAGCTTAGTGAAAGAAGTTGGTATGGCTATCCCATTCTCATCTCCAGAGCAACCCAGCACTCGCCACATGACAAACTCCCCTTGGATATAGGAGATTTGATTTTCTAATGTCATGGAAAGATCAGTGGTGCAGTGAACCCAGCTCCTACGCACTGCCAGGGGCAGAGCTGAAGAAGTCCTGGCATTAGAAAGCCCCTTGTAACTTTAGACTTCTTCAGTATCAAATAGAGCTGCAGCAGGGTCTCCATGATTTTGGATTAAGAGAAGTTTCTTGGAATGCTATTTAGAGTGCAAAGGTTTTGAAGTACAGAGTGTTACTAATGACTTCCATGGAAATCACAATATCGACTGGTTTTGAAAATGAGGTCCCTTGTCTAAACGGCCAGGTAGGAAGAAGCAAACGCTTCAAAGTGAAGCGTTTTGTTGGATCATTATTATATACCCATTTAGCATTCAACACACAGGATTCTTATTTTATTGCAAACAAATGACTACTTAATGTAGACGAAATTCCAACAGCAGATTCAATGTTTTTAGCAAAGGCTAAAACCAGAAAAATGGTCACTGCAAATGTTTTTCTAAGCTACAGCTTCTCAGTTGTTTCTGAGAGTAATATCCTTAGGTAAGTGATGCTTCAGAGACCAACTGAGAGAAACTCTAAATCTCTCTAACTCACAATGGAAGTGTTGAAATTTCCTTGGCAAAATGCTTTTGTCTTCTGAAAAATGTGAAAAATATGCCACTGTGTAAGGACAGGAAACTTCTGCAGGAAATTTTTGTTAAGACTGGCTGTGCATATTAAGTAAACACCTGAAAGTCCACATCATTTTAAGATGTTATCTTTGATCAGGATTTTGCTTTTCAAATATTGTTTTAACTAGCCATTTATCTTCAAATATTCTGAAAATAGAAGAATTTCATTCATCTTTCATAAATGCTAGCTGGATGCTGTAGAATCAGCTACTTTTTAAGGCCTTTGTATTTAAGGTATTCCATTTCAGAAAGGTTTGAATATAAAAATTATATATCTGCTCATCTTTATATAATAATATTAATTCCAAAATGTCTTTTTCTTTTAAAACTATAGTAGTTATTATTAGAAATATCAGGGAATGTATCTGTGGTTGCAGATTTTTAAGCTTTTTAAGATTTTTTAAGGGGAAATTGGGAAGTAAAATGTTGATGTTAGATGCTATTTAAGTTTACCAAGGGTAGAAAACCTTTATGTGGGAAAATATTTGCGTGGGATTTTTGTGTCTGACAGTGAAGCAAGCATCCATGCCTTTTCTCTCTGCAAATTTGATTGTTGCATAGTTAGGTGTATGTGTAATTTAGCGGGCTACAGCTGGAGTTCTGTCTATTACTCATTCCAAAACAGGCAATAGCTTTAGCTGAGTCAGAATTTCATCTTTATTTTCACCTCACTAATCTCACATTTTTATGTGGTCATCCAATTTCAAGCTAGGATCACAGCTTAACAGTAAGGAAGACTCCTTACCCCTATCATTGTCCCCTCAGTGGGGACTTGCAGTGCTTAGACAGCTTCAAGCAGACCTTCCTGTGCCATACAGAAAAATGGATAGTTACTGAAGCAACCCAAAGGTAAGGCCTTCCATGTACCACTAAAGATAGAAAGTGCTTTTCTGTGGTGGTATTGTGGCTACATGATTCTCCTATAAATTTGCAAATGCTCTCCTTCAGCATTTCTCTACTTTCCTATGCCATTCAACCCTGGTATGTTGTGAAAAATAACTGATACCTACTTTTGCCTATGCAAGGCTGGAGCCACACTTCCTCTTAGGGATGACTCAAGCTGAAAACAATCAAGCTCCCTCTGGCAGTAGTCTCCAAGAAGCAGCAATTAAGTAATCCTTAAGTAATGGCTTTGCCATTGCAACAAGTTTTGAAGCCAGAGTGACAACTTTTGTAGCTGATAGGGGAATAAGGACTGGAGCAGTCACTACTTCAGTCACCTCATCCGATCGCCAGCAGCAGGATATTTTCGAGGGCTAAGTTCCTCTTCTGTTCCATCTGCTCCCCTCTGGGTCCCTGATTTGCCTCTTACCTTCAGAGCAGCTGCGCGTGGTTTTCTCTGCACCAGCGGGAGGCATCCTGCTGGCTCTTGGTCCTCTCTCAGCACTGGGGCCCATACAGCAGCAGCCCTAAGTGCTCAGATTCAGCCTCTCTAGTCATGTGTGGTGCTCTCCTGATATGCAGAAACATTACCCATTAGGTCTTGTAGCTTGATGCTGAAGCCTGTTCATGGCAGATGGAATCTGTAGGGAGCTTGGATAACAAATTTCTAAAAAAAAAAAAAAAAAAAAAAGCATGTGGCCTGCCATGTTTCAAGCTTTTTTTCCCCCTAGATTAGAGTGATATTTGAGTGTCACATGATTATATCAATAATTACAGCAGTTACATTCTTTAAAAAAATTATTTTTTTCTTGATTTTATGCTTGAAACTGACTAAAACTTTTTTAAAATCTCCCATGAAATTCAGGTAAGGGATGTACTTGTGGTAATAAATAGCTAGGTATAAGAGTTCATAACAGGAAGCATTACACCAGACTTATCTAGGGAAGGAAGTACTCTTTCACTTTAAAAGAAAAAATGAAATAGCACAAAGTGGATCTTGAGGACACTAAATCATTAGTCATGAAAAAAAGCCTATAGAAATCAAACTTGTATGGATTGGCCAAACAGTTAAGTGCATATTCATATCTGTAAAAAAATTATTCCAGGCCAACACAACTTTACTGAAGACATCTGCTCCCCTAATTAGCATACTGAGTACTTATCATCTTTGCTTGTTCAAAATGCGAGACTGTTTCATTACAACAGGAGGTATTGTGATGAAGAAAAGTTCAGCCGGGACTAAAAAGTAGCTATCGCTATCGATTCTTTTAAAAACAAAACATTAAATACAATTTTTTTTTTTTTTTTTTGCATTTCATTGTATCAATACAAAATTGTAGGTACTAGTAGTCATATATCATTAAACCTCTGCCAAAACACGAAGGACAAATCTGCCACAAAGTTTTCCTCTAATAATAAAATTTCAAACTCTTTCCTAATTGTAAATATCCAAAAAGTATCTGTTAACCCCTCCAGTTCCTCTTTTAATGGGGTATTTTGAAAATGTTCTGTTTCATCCTGACAACATTTGGGTTTTTTTTACACTGCCTCCAAGATACAAATTCCAGAGCTCAGTCTGTTAATCAGCACAATCTGTTAACCATGAAATAATGCCCTGTTTAACACTGATTGCTGGTAAACACATTGTCTTGGGGAATTATTATTAATAGCAGGTTCAACTAATGTTTGTGGCAGCCACAGCAAGAGTATAGCTGGCTCAATCCCTCTTTTTCTTGCATTTTCATATTATTCTTTGTAATTGTCTTAAACCCTAGACTCTGGCTTTTCAGCATTTCAGCCCTTTTCTGTGTTAATTTAAATGTTACAAAATGTCGGGCTCTTTTGGCTGAAGTCGAAAGCAACTTTGTTAAACAGAGATGTAGTATTCTACCATTAAGGGCTTCACACCACTTTCTCACTTAAGACAATGAGGAATGAAACAATGGCTACAAAAAGAAGAAAATTTTTGCTCTGCTGAACCCAAGCTTCTGCCAGTGTGCTCACCAAAACCTCACCATGGACAAAGTGGGCTCATCCAGGGAGTTGTTGAGATCCATATCATCTCCACTGATTACTCATTTTATACCTGTAGGCATATCATTTAACTGTCTCCAAATCAAATTCTCCTTTGTTGCAAATCCATAAAGCTTTGTGGATTTCACTGTACATGTGCCAGCTGAGGATTTTATCCAGATTCTTTCTCTGGAATATGTCAAGCTGGTGAATGGACTCAGCATTGCCCCTATAATATTAAATGTTCATAAGATATTTTGGACTTTAAAAATTAAAGGTCGTTACCAGGCTGATAAAAAGTGATTCTTTGACTCCCACGCTACTGCTTTTAAGAATAACACCAATTTAATTTTGAGTAGGGATATGTCAAGCTGACCCTAAATGAGTGCAAATGAATATGCAAAAATATTTTGTTACCAGCAAGCACAAAGGTAAGTTCTGCCATTTTTTAACTGAAAAACAGGGTTGTGCTACATTTCTCACTGTTTCCTTTCATAGGTCTGTCAGTCAGGAACATTTTAGAAACTTTTCATATTCTAGATTCGGTCAGGTTTTTTCTTTCTCTTTAGACTTGCAAGATTTTAGACCACTGTCCTTAAAAAAAGCCGAAACTCTTCAAAGTGAAAAATTGTTAGACTCAGTCACATCAAGAAAATTTATACAAAATAGCTACTGTTGTTATTATCACTTCTTTCAGCAGAACTTTCAGAACTTTCTTGACCTTCTTCAATAATTTTGCTTGTTGTGGATTATGTTGTTTTAAAGTAGTGTTCTGTCATCCAGGGGAAGGACTGCAAAAAAAGTGTCAGTAAAAGAGAGGTGGGCTGTGGTTCTCAGGTGTTACGTTGGTGTTGCATATACAAAATCACTTTTGCTAGAGCTGTGGGTGACACCATATGACTCTGAATGTTCTTGAACTATTGCTATTTTGGTAGTTAATCAGGCTAGATACAAGGCTATTCCAGGGTGAGAGAAATATATTTGATTGCTTTTCTCAAAAGTTACTGCTTTTGGAAGTAGAGCTTGGGGTATGGTGGAGCCAGAAGATTGCTTTATTCTTTGATGACAGTATCAGGTGTTTTTAAAGTCACATCCAGGCATAAGAAAATGCCTTGTGGTCAATGTATTACTTTAGGTTTTGGACAGTGTAACTGATGGTGGAAGCGCATCACTAGGATTCCCTCTCTAACTTAAAGACATGGATATATGAGGAATCCTCTCCTCATATGGGATTCAAATACAGTATTTCAGTTGTAGCTTCTGTCAGCGTTAGGTCCAACATTAGCCTCCTCAGATCTTGCTTTGAAGTTGAACAGGCAGTCTCTGCAGAATTAACAGTAAAGAATTTTATGTGCAGCTGCATGGAAGCTTTAAGGGGGTTGATTGGCTGATCAGACTCACCTCTGTCTGCTGTAGCTACTTCTATTGGGGGAAGTGAAGGTTCATGGGTCATATGCTGTAGCTCTGCAATGGAGAAGGGCTTTTGAAAGCAGGGAGGCTTGCCTTTCAGGGAGAAAAAGATTTGTAACTGGAGGAGGCCCTGAGTGGAAACAAATTCTGTATATTTTGACATAATTCAGGGGAGTTTTCTCAGATTTTATGGGAATGAAGGCACTGATTCCAGCCCGAAAGAGATGGTGGTAAGATGGTTGCACACTCTTGAGATACAAGCAATACCTTAAAGAGGTGCAACTCCTAGCAATTTGCAGTACCTGGATTTGAATATAATTCCAGGAGGAAAAGATTGTGATTCTTTAATGGATGATAGACAGTTCACTGAAAAAGTCAGATAGGAAATAATAGTATGTTGCAGGGACAGGGAGGGGGGAATAAATGAGGCTGTATACTGCATAGATCTTGGTTAAAGTGCTTCCATTGCATGCATGGAAAATTGAAGTGATGATTAACTTAATTAGTAAAATGTGTCATTCATATTTTCATACATTGCTTGCTTGTTCCCATCATAGAATCATAGAATGGTTAAGGTTGGAAAGGACCTTAAGATCATCTAGTTCCAATCGCCCTGCCATGGGCAAGGATGCCTCACACTAGAGCGTGTAACCCAAGGCTCTGTCCAACCTGACGTTGAACACTGCCAGGGATGGAGCATTCAGCACTTCTCTGGGCAACCCATTCCAGTGCCCCACAGTAAAGAACTTCTTCCTTATATCTAACCTGAACTTCCTCTGTTTAAGATTAAACCCTTTACCACTTGTCCTATCGCCACAGTCCCTCATGAAGAGTCCCTCTTGACTGAGGGGCGTAACTTCTTATTTTGAGACCTCTGATTATAATATTACATATTTTCTTACTGATGTCTAAAGGTTTGGATCAGTTCTTTGCTGGCCATGTAGCAATAATCTTTACAAGCTGTTGGAGAGTTTTTGTTCTGTTGCATAAGGGTTTTTTGATGAAAAAAACCCACATGTTTTAGGGAAGCATGCTGCTGCCACTGCCTTGAAGAACATTTACAAATACCAGAGAATTGATAGGTTAAATATTGCACTGCTAAAAGCTTCTCGCTGTTACTGTTTAAACTGTTACTTGTAACTTGAAAGAGCCAAAGCTAAAAGTCGCATAATCTAATACTGCTATGATTGATGTGCTTGAGTCTCAGTTGAAGCTCTGCTGCTTCAGTAACTACAGAGGTATTTCTTAGACTAAAAATACTGTGTTGAACATCAGGAAGTCAAGTTATATCAGCTTAATATTAAATTAATGTTCTTTCATATACATCATTATCTCCTTCCGTAAGCTGTGCAGATGTTCATGAAATCTGCACCCAGTTTTTGACCTATCTTTAACAGATATTTTTATCAAAAACCCCACAATGCCTAACCTTAGAATTTCTTACATGTACCTGTTAGTAAATGTATACCATCCCTTATATATGTATTCTAGCAGTGTCATGTACATGGTCTAACAATTACCTGCATTTAATGCTCCTTTGTGACCCTTGTGCATGTAAGGAGCAATAAAAATGCACTTGTACATGTCATAGTCAACCTTAATCTTTCATGACGGAAAAAAGCTGAGCATGTAAGATAGAAAATAATGCAATAACTGTTTCTTATTCTGGAAAATACTGTCGAGGTTGGTTGTATATGCTGGAAATAACATCAGATAGTGCTCTGTAGAGGACTGTCTTCAGCCACATCATCAAATGTATTGAGGTTCTTCCATCAGTGGAGGATGTGCACATTCTTAGAATTAGTAGCAACCCTACTTGGGTTAGAAAAGTGATGGCATCATAGAGCTGATAGCATTTCAGAAACGACTATTTGTGAGATCTTTAAAAATATATTTTACTGCATTTCTTAAGTCTCCAAATATTTCTTAGTACTCTCTTACCTACTGTAATTGCTTAGTTGCACTGAAGTTGTTGCAAGGTTGGCAAGTTTTAAGTTTAGCATCAGCCGGGTTCCCAAGAGTGAGACAAGCACCTTAATATTGTTGAAACCTGGGCATTTCAATGCAACCTGTGAGGAAGGATAATAACTAGTGTGAATAAGGATGGTGGAATTTGGCCCTAAATTAATACCTGCAGTAGCCTTGAGCGTTTGTGTTTATTGCCAGCCTAAGCTATTGCTTCTAAGGGCTGGCTTTGTGTATTGATTACAAGGATTTGTTTAAAACAGTTCTCCTCTGATAGCCATTGTAAATTACTGCTTTAACTTTTAATTATTGTCTGGGCTGCTGGTTTTCTGAATTATATTCAGTGTCACAAGGTTGTTTTTGTTGGCTTAAATACAGGCTGTTAAATACAAGGTGTCTCAGGTTCACCTGATCTAAGAAATAAGAAATCTGAGAGGATGTGAGATAACTTAGCTGATGTTTTAGTGAAAGGATGTTAGAGAGAGGCTAGAATAAATGAATGAAATAATTCTAGTAATGCATGGACTGATACATTGACTTCAGATCATGAACCGCATTGTTTTCATCATATAATTTTTTTAACTCATGTTTTTTCTTCTGAAAGGACACATTTTTGCAGGCAAAGAAAGGGAATGCTGTAGTGCTTTTACTCGGTAATATTTATTTTTTTAATTGTATGAGTTTTGAGTATATAAATTTGCATATTAAAAAAGTGAAAAAGGTTGGGGGTTATTTTTTTTTAGCTTAATAAATCCTTTAAATTCTCCTTAGTTATTACAAATTAACATTGTATGTAGTGTTTAAATGTTAGCTCCCCATAGAAGATGGGGAGAGCTTGGTGTCTTAACACAGACATGAAAGTGTATGTTTACTGATATAGTATACTTTTTTTTCCCCCTTTCTCTTTGCTTTTTAAAAATTGAACTAGGCTCAGGTAATAGAAACTGTTAAAGTACAAAATTTAACATAAGAGAAACATTACTTCTGGGGATAAAATAGAGGATTATGATTTATAGCTTTTAGCATACTGCAATAGTATCTTGAAACAATCTCTATTTTGAGAGTTATGTGAGATAATATTACAAACATTCTGGGATCACACACTTTGTGGCAGTCTAGTGAACACAAATGGTCATTGCAGGCAGAATCACAGACTGAATGGGATGAATGAGTTTGTGTATTTGATACACTTTATATTCTAAAGCTTTGTGCACACTCTTGCATACAAAACTTTTTATGGGCAAATAGGGAACATACCTTACGTACACAGCAACTAATCTATTGCTAATCTAATAAAAGAATAGTTACTAATGCAGGTCTACTTATTACAGAAAAAAAATAATTTAATGCAATTTCAGGAAAATAAACTAATCATGAAACAGTTGCAACTGTTGCATGCTCCTTAGTAGCCATTCTCTTCTCTTTAGTGTGTTATGGTAGCCCTTCCACATGCAGCTTTTCATTAAGAGGAGAATTTTGACTTTGGGGTTTCACCTACCTTGCTCCTGGACCCACAGAGTTAACTAATCAGGGTTATTTGCTTTTTCTTTCTTTGTAGGTTCCCAATTTCAGTTATGCACAATTCCTTATATATGTATTTGTGCTCTTTGTTCACATTATTATCTATAAACCAGTTCCATAGTCTCCTTCCTTCCATGACAGTAATTAACTAGCTTTCCAGTATCTCCAGGAGACCTACAAGGATGCCAAAACGGGACTCTTCATCAGGGACTCTAGTGATAGGACAAGGGGTAACAGTTTCAAGCTTAAACAGGGGAAGTTCAGGTTAGATAGAAGGAAGAAATTCTATATTGTGAGGGTGGTGAGGCACTGGAACAGGTTGCCCAGAGAAGTGGTAAATGCTCCATCCCTGGCCCTGGCAGTGCTCAAGGCCAGGCTGGACAGGGCCTTGTGCGACATGGTCTAGTGGGAGGAGTCCCTGCCCATGGCAGGGGGGTTGGAACTAGATGATCTTAAGGTCCTTTCCAACCTTAACTATTCTATGATTCTGTGACTGTGATATCCCTGGTGCCTCTAGTATCATCCTCTGCCTTTATTTGAAGGCCACCACCACCATCTCATGACTGACAGTAATTTTGATAGCACTTTTGGATACCTTATGAGTGATCTGGGGATGCTTAATCATAGCTTGATGTTAAATTTAGGGAATGGCCATAGCATTTAGCATATGTTTCTTTCCTGGTCAGTTTGAGACTGATCCTGCCTTCTAGAGGCTATTTAATTTCTGAATCTGTCTTTCTCTACTGAAATGAAATAAGTAATTCACCTCCAAACCCAGCCAAAACAATAAATCTAAAATTAATGGTATAATACCTCAGTCAAATAGTGCAGAACAGCTGCAAAACTCCCTTATAATTGGTCCTGGTGATTCTCTTTCCTGGAGATTATCTACTTCATATATACATACAACATGCATGTATGTATCTCTATTGCTACAGCAGGTTCTTGGCAGGTTTGTTTTTCTGCATATCAAATAATGGCCTGAAATTTCTTTCATAACATTTATTAATTCATTAATTATATAATTTCATTAATTTCCTCTTACCTGTAATTTTCACTCCCAATAATTTATTGAACTGATGCTGATACTCAAAACTCTGGATACAGTAGAAGCAAATTATTGAGCAGCTCATGTTACCTTCAGTTGAATTACGTGCTTATGCATAGCAACAGCTTCAGGCAAAATAACTCAACAGAAACTTGTAGTAGTTAGCAATAATCAGTTGTCTACAACACAGTGAGAATTTTCTAATAAATGGAATCTTTTCTTAATTCAAGATAGCAAATCAATTCTTAAGGTTTGTTCCTTCTAAGCTAACATGTGGTGGACAGTTTTTAGCTGGTATCTTTTTTACACCACTGGGAAAAATTTTGAGAAAAGGCCTGAGAAAATATTTATCAACTTTCACATAAAAAAGGAGCTCTCATATATAAAATGCTTTGTGTTTTTCTAAAATGACATGTCTACTTGGAAAAACTGTCATTTAGGAAATGAAGTAAAGTATTGAAAAAACTCTTTAACATTGGGGGTTGCATTTAGAAAACACTTGTGTGCCTGTGACACAGCAGACACTATTACAGAGCTGTACTCTCAGGATTCTCTGAACTGCTGAAAGAGGGAATCATACTCATTTTAAATCCAGCCTGAAAAAGGCATATTTCAATAAGATACTGAGTTGTATCAGTCGCTGATCAAACTTTAAACAAGATATACGGGAATGGTATCATATGATCTAATCTCAAATCTGTCCTTGTAATTTTTTTTATTTTTTGCATGTGTATAGAGGGGAGACAATAGTTAGATCAGTGGATCCACTTTACCCCTGCCTGGATGCATGTTATTATTTTAAATGTGTTTGAAGATTTTTCAGTAGCTGTAATGAAAGTTCTACATGACTTACACAAGGCTTCTGAAATGGATGCTGTGGAAACGTTGGCCTTTCTGGTCAGTATATTCTAGTGAGTATTGAGGAGAAATTAATTTCGGTAAGGTAAGCAAATTCATGCTGAACATGGTATAATTAGAGATATATTTTTCCAAATGAAAACAGAAATGTAATTCTTCTTGGCTCTAAAATGGATCATATTTATTGATATAATTATGCCTCACATAAAAAGATTCCTTATGAGAAGCAGTAAGCAATTATAGTAGTGGTTTTACTGGAAGATAAAAGAATATAGCAAACACAGCAACACTTTAGAAAATTGATGAGTTGTGTATAAATATTTACCCCTCCTCCAAGTAGGTGCTTTCCTTTAAGAATCAGATACCAGAATTCCCCTTTCCAAGCCCAGTTAACTTTGCATTTCTTTTGGTAGGATCTCTGCAACTACACAGTTTATATAGTGGTAGGAAAGCCATAAGAATGGCTGGTTGGTTTCTGGCTGGTTGGTGATCCTGTTCCTTCTTTTCCTGAAAAGGCATTTTTAAATTCCTATGTGTTCTTATTCCTCAAATCTGTGTTTCTGGCCTGCTGAATGGCAATCACAGCTAATAGCTCCCTTCAGCAAACTGTACCTCCCGCTTTAGCTCTGTCTTTGGAACAAATAGTCAATTTAAGCTTGTATTAAATGTGAGCTTTGGATTGGATTGTACAGTACGCTCCTAACGTGAAAGCTATGGCTTTATAGCACTCTTTATAAAGCCTTCATAATTCATCACATGTTCTCCTTTCTGTACATTCGGGGTATATGTATTCTATAAATCACTTTACCTTTTATAGTCTCTTTACATCTCAAAATAAATTGAAACCTAAAATTGAAGTGCAAAAGTAATTTATTCCTTGAAATTTATTACATTAGCCATTTGGTGCTTCCTCTTTTTTTCCAGCAGTTACTGTTTACACTGCCATCCTCCTTGGTCAATTCTTACAGCTTTATCTTTATGTGTCATTATTAAAGAGAACAGTCATATTTGAGATGCTTTCTGTAGCACCATCTCAGGTCAGAATCTAGAGAAAAACTTGAAGGAGTATTATAGGTAGTGTAGTATACCTACTGCTTGCTCACTGTATGTATGTTAGTTAGTTGTGTTTTAACAGACATGATCAGCTGGATTCTATTTAACCACTTGCAGAAGACTGCTGTTCTCAGTTGCATAGAGGGAACCATATAAGCGGCAGACCATAGAAAGACTCCCACTTTTAGATGGTTGCGTTTTGTGATTACCTCATTCTTAACATGGTCATGACGATTTACCACAAGGAGCTTGTTTCCAAGAGTTGCAGATTCTTGCCAAAGGCTTTCTTTTGAGAATCAAGGTTGATGTTATGTGTATCATGAACAAGACCCTGAGTGTTTTGTGTCCCATAAGTGTTCATACCAGCTTCAGCTCATTCAAACTGATTTGCATTCCAGCTGTATTTTTCATGGTCTATTTGGGAGCATTTTGCTGCCCCACAAGATACAAACTCTTACTTTATGTGCTCAGATCAGTGTCTCAGTGAATATCAGCAGCCCCTGTGCAGTGTGCACTTACTACAGGACTGTTGGGCCTTGGGACTTTGTGTTCCTCACTCAGAAGATTGATGAAGAGGGTGTTAAGTGACATTGGCCCTCCCTTGCAGCTGGTAGTTATTTTGCAGTACCCATTAGCTCACTGTTGACTGGGATTTTATGTCTTTGTTATTGCTTTTCAGTAGTGTTAGTCATCTTCAAAGCCTATGGTGCATCATAGCCCAGTGCCTTTCTGAAATTGAGCTCATCCTAGGGCACCAGTTGCAGAAGTCATCAGAAGACTTTGTCAACCTTGGAGTTATCTGTGGGTAGCCTCAGGCACAGGATTTATTACAATGTCTCTCTGTCTCTTCAGAAAGCAGAATAGACATTTTCTTTTTTTGCCTTTTGAATCTTACCAAGAAAACTAGAGTTTTGGCTCAGGCAAGGTATTTCTGAATTCTTCATAATACCTTTTGGGATATTGTCATCAGAACCAACTTTCTCACTCGCCTGTGATCTTTATAGACATCACTTCATAGCATATGTTTATATCAGTCTGTTCCAATCATGCTATAATAGGCCCTGTTGATACATCATCATCTTCCAGGCTTACTTTCTTCAGTATCTGAACAAAGGCAGTCTGCCTTTTCCACTGAGTTTTCATCAATGTTGCCATCTGTCTAAGGTAGGCCGTAGTTTGCTGGGTTTATATGACTTCTTTGGGTTTTGGTCTACCATCCAGCTTTGCCATAGTTATTCCCTACTCCACATGATTCTTCCTCTTTTCTGAAAGCATCGAGATGTATTTTCCTTTTAGTCCAGCTTCTCAGGTAGTCCTTCCCACTGATCTCCCATTTTAATCTGAATGTATTTCTCAGTTTGGAGGCTTTCAGGAATTGTTTGGCGCTGCAGGAGTCTTCTGTCAGCTGCTTCATAGCTGCTGGTCCATCTCCATATGACTGCCTGAAAATGTCCTCTTTCCATTGGCTTTCTGCTTTGCAGTAATCAGCAGAATAGGTCTTCTGCCATTTGTGTTCTTAGCTGCCTTCTTGCTCGCCAATACAAATGAAACAATCAATTTTTAAAGCTCATGTAATCTATTACATGTAATTTACTCTTTCAGGAGAACATACTTAGCTTTATCACTGTACTTCTATTTTATTTTTTCTTTACTTCAGTCTAATCTAGGGCATTGGTTCTGTCTGGACTTAGCATCAGCTTAAGTAGAGTTCCTCAAATGAAGCCTGGCCATTGCAGGTGACAAGTTTGTGTAAGACACTGACACGGAAGTGCTGCAATTCCAGGTAGCCTAATATGACATTTATTGTGGTTTTATAGATATGACAGAGAATTTGAGGGTGTTCCTGGGTCTTTTATTTGGGCTGGAATTTCATACTGTGTATCCGGAGAATACGGCATCCTACAGATGGTACCATTCATGTGTCATATAGATTTCCAGTGCTGTACGTGAATCTCTTGAACTTTGTTTCGTATTGTTTAGCAACCATTGGACCTCTGAAAATTTCAGCAGCTGCTTACCTTTAGCTGGAGATGAAGCACATCTTTCTTCCATAATTTCCCCTTAGAGCCATGAATGCTAGTCACTAGTAAGTGAGGAGAACTGAAACAGATGCCAGAAAATTAAAATCAATTTATTTTATGCATAACATTAACAAGGCGTTTTATCTTGGCGGCAAACAGTGCTATCTTGAGTAAGCATTCATTTGACCTAGTGGCTTTGATAACATTGCTATTAATATCCATGTAGCACTCATTAACAAGTCTGCAGCTTTCAGAGATTTAGCTGAATAGTAAACAAAACTAGGTGTGAAAATAAACTGACCTGTAAGCAATAATCTTCTGGGGGAGGAACCAAACAAACAAATCCCCCAAACAAACAAGTAAAATAACTCCACAAAAACCCCAAAGGAAAATATATTAAAGCTAGTCCAACATAATACAGAAGGTTAATAAACTTAGGGGTTTAATGAATACTGTCTAATAAATAGAAAATAGATATTAATGATGAAGAGTGTCTAATAGTCCAGTTGTCTCAGATGAGATATTTAGAAAAAATTTATGGAAGTCTTGTAATGTGGCCATAGGAACAAATCAAACAATAAATGGATGACCAGAATAAATGCATAATTAATGCTGTGCACTGAAATGAACTGTACCAGAGCAGCTTTCATGTTCCCAGAAAATTGAAGGAAGCTATCTAAAAGCAATTAATTTTCAATACAGAGCTGATGAAATAGCATTTGCAAATGTTTCTACTGTGTTGGAAGGCTGAAAAGATACTAATCAATTCCCCTCAGTTATAAAGTAGGAATTGAAATTATTTCAGTGCCTTCCCCCATTTCACCAGCTGTGTACCTAACCTGGCATAAGCCCATATTGCTATCTTTGAACTTCTTCATCTGAAAGTTACTGCAAAATTCTTCTTTGGTCTGTAGATCAGATTCACAGCTGTATCAGAAGCCTTGAGTCAGTTTTTATTTATATAACAAGACAGGTTTTCCTTCTTTTTGCAATATCTCTATTTTAAGCTGTATGTTTTGTTTAATTTTTTTAATTAACTACAGTAAAATTCAATAGCTGGATCAATGCCATTTCATGTCAGGTAAACCTACCTTTCCATAGGTTTCTTCATTTCCATTCTTTAGCTTATTATTGTGATGATACTAGCTGGACAAGGAACATTTTAATTATTGATGCTGTGGTCAGTTCTTGTGGTGCCAGGAAAAGCTAGAGCTTTACTTGTGCTTGTGGCATTCTATATGCAAGCAACTTGGCTGTCAGACAAGGAATCTGCATTAGAGCTCATTGGAGAGATCGCTAAGTAAACAGAAGCATTGATATTCTTTTGGTTTTGGTGGTTGGTTGGGGTTTTTTTGAGGGAATAACATTAGGATGATGGAGATCTAACTATTGATTCAGAGCCTAATCCTTTTAAGTAACAGTCTGTGGAGAACTTGAAATTAAACAAAGCTGTTCAAATTTTTATTTAATGAATGGTAAAACAATCTTGCACAAGGAAGGTGATTAACCTGATGCCTATTAATGTTGATGGCATGGTCCTTTCAAAGTAAGTGTCAGACTCCCTGTGGTCTGACCAGAGCAGGATTTTTCTGTTTGAAACAGAAAAAACATTCAGTGTTCTTACAAGCAGATCTGATCCAGCTCCATCAAAAGTCATCATTTTTCAAATTCTCTTTAATCTGATTCATATTCTGTAGCCAGTATTACACTAAAATGGCAATTCTAGTGCTCCTTTAGAGGATAACATCAATTGTCATTGGCATCGATGGACTGAGGTGTCTCCTCTGAGGTTTCTTGCCAGATAGTACCTCTATGAACAAACTCTCTGTTATGATATGAAACATCAAACATCAGAGAGGCAGGATTGCTGACTGCACTGCAGTATTGAAGGCACCTATTTGATTCATAGATATATTATATTTAGTTTCACAAAAGCCAGGGAACGTCAGATCATACAAGAATCAGTTCAGACTGCAGAAGTTCAGCACAGTTTTAACTCCAGGGCATCATGTACATCACTCAGTGACATAAACATGATCTCTGATCACATGTTTGCTTAGAAGCAGCAGCATATATTTTTTGGCTCTTCTTTGTGGAGTACATCTGCAGGCATACAAACTGAACCCTGCAGAATTTGCTAAATTACCAGTTCCTCATTACGTTTAGATTATAATAATGCTCAGGGTATTTCTGTGGCATTCATGTATGCACATCAGTTATAGTGGAAGTTTGCCAGTTTCAGACAGTTGAAAAATATCTGTATCTGTTTTCATACCTTAATCTGACAGGTGTTTGTGCCTTCGTTTGAAAGAAACAGCAGAAGTAGAAGACAAATTAGTGTCTGTTTAACTCATTACTGAGTGTGCTGGGCTTCCTTGCAGAAGCAACAGTGTAATAAACCTTTGGATCTCATCATTTGTAAGAGCAACGCTATTTTCCTCTTCAGTGACCATCATCATCTCATTGTGTTGCATCTCATCATGCAACTGTCTCAAAACAACAGAAGAATATTTTTAAAGGCCTGCTGAGTGAAAATAGTTTTAAGTACTTGTGTAGTATTTTGTAGGCAGGGCTACATACTTGGAAAGCAATGAATCTAGACAAACTTAGGTATGTTTTTGTTTTAAAGGACATAGTAAACAATTGTAGAGCTCATAGAATAGATAACCAAAGATAATAGTGAAAGTGCAGAGAGTAGATATTGAAATTACTGGTTAATTATAGGTCAGACTATTTAAAAAAAAATATTATTTTTTAAATGAAACTGACATTGGAATTAGTTGTTTTTTCTTACATTTCTGTGAACAGTGGGGAAAAAAGAGGAAGGGGAAGAGGCATGGAGAATGCCTATATTCTAGTGCAATGATTTGGGCTCTTAACAATGCTTTTGTGCCATGCTAATGCTTCCACCTTGAGGAAAAAGACAGGGAAATCACCTTTTAACAGAAAAATGGAGGCCTTCAATCTCATCATTTCAGAGAAAGCTTTCTAAAAGCCCTTTCTAGACAGGATGGAAGAATTTTTAAATTGCCATAAAGTGGATCTGTCATCCTTCAATCTGCTTTAAAAGTCACTTTGAGAAAGTGAAGTACTCCATGAGATTTGTTACCTTACATTCTAGCAGGTATCCTGAGAAAATCCATCTAGTAACCTGCAGTTGGAAGAAAGCTTGTACTGCTAATTTGTAGCCACTCTAAATATCCCCAGTTGAAACACTGCTCTGGTTTAGGAAGATGACTGGTTGACAGTCCCCTTTGAGTAATCATTCACTATCTGGGTAGCCACACTTCTTTTCAATGGCTTACTTCCTACACCTGGAAGTAGCTTCTCTTTCACAGCAGTTTATTGTTTAATGAGATAGAAATACTACTCTGAAACGCTTTCATTACGATAAAATTCTTTTAAATTGCGTGGTTTTTCTTTGTTTTACATAAGGTTTGTGTGTCCTATAGAGCACTGGGGCTGAATCAATGTCATGCAATAAGAAAGACAGATGTTATCATCGCTCCTGCCTAGACTACTGCAGAATCTGCGCAGTGAGTGGAAGAGGAATGTCAGAAAGATAGCTAGTTCCATGGTTAAGGCAGTAGAAAGCTGCCTCAGAGAAACAGACTCTCACTATACCCCATATCAGCCAATGTCACACCATTCATATGTAATCTAAGCAAGTAATCTGAGCTGTAATTTTCATTTTCTTGACTGCATACTGTTGGATTCTCAGGTGGCCACCTTTAAAGTCAGGGTTATACTTCTGGGAAGCACCAAGCAGGAGATGCATCAGATGAACATTACACCCTAGATACTGGGGCCAGTACTGTAAAATATCTTCATTAATGATGAATGCTTGCAGAAGGTGTACAGAACTGGGAGGACAGGGTGTGCTGCAATTCTGGGGGACCACAGCAGGCTAGAGAGATGGGTTTACAAAAACCTCGTAAAGTTCCACAAAAATGAAATATATGTACAAGCAAGTGAAATCTTGTGAAGTTGAGGAAACAAATCAACATAGGGCAGTATAAAAACCACTGCTACCATTTTTTTTGGAAGGGAAATTCTCTGCAAAACTGGTGATTCTTTGAGACCTATCTGAAAGTTGTGCTGCAGCATGTATTTTTGCTTTTGATATCCTACATTTTAGATCACACCTTATCATCCAATACTGATACGCTTTTTGTCCAATCTTTTCTGGTGCATGTATGAATAATGGTCTTAATTTGATTTCTTTTTGCATTTCATTAGTTACTATTTTGTCAGGATGGACTGGAAAGTTTTCCTTTTCAGATATCCAATTGTAGTAGCAATAAACACATGTGAAATACCTGAAAAGGGGTTATACTGATAACAAGAGGCAGTTGCAGTTCCCGTCCCTCCTAAGACTCCTGAAATCTATACTAGTGACTTCCAGAAGAGGCAGACCACAGAGAGGTTGCAAGGATTTCTTCCACTGAGTAGTTTTAAAGAACTAATAAAAAAGAACTCCTTGGATACGGGCTCTTTCTAGATTGTTTTCATCTAGAAATAGAATACTAGTGAGTCAGCAAGAAAAAAAACCTACATAATCTAAAATCTTTACTGTATTTTTCAGATCTGCTCCTGAGCAAATAGTCCCACTGTACTGGCAGAAAAGTAATAGAAAATGGCCTATTAGTTTCTTTATTTATAGTTCGATACTCAACAACTCAGTGATTTATATTTTCAATTTAATTACACCAACTGATGTAAGAAATAACTAGAAATGCAGGTATGACCTTGCTCAAGCATGCTGTATAAAATTCAATGTAGCAAAGCTTGTATATTGAAAATTGTGCTGTAATAAAATGTTTTTTGCATTGTGCAGCTTGCCAACTACATCAATACAATCTAATGGTTTAGGCAAATTACACAACTAAAGAATTAGAAATGTAACTGGAAAAAGGAAACATGATACTGGGTTTGTGGCGAGAACTCATTTTATATGATAAAACTAATTTGTAATTTGATCTTTAAAGCAGAACACAAAAAGTACTGAAGCACTTGACAAGCAAGGCCTATTATAGAATAAAGGAAGCGTGAAGACAAAGATATAGTCTGACAGCAGCCTAGACAAGGGCAAAGAAACTCTTTTTTGGTCACAGTTAAATATTTTATTCTTAAGAAAATAATTTAGTTATTTGAAATAAGGAGCTGATGAAGTTCTTGGAAGGGAGAACAAGAAATAGCTTAATTCAAAGTTCAGATTTAGAGCTTTCATTTAATTGACTCTGGTTTTATCTTCACTTAAATCTTCCTTAATGTATTCGGGCAAGAGAGGAAAGGTACTGAACTAGTGGAAGGATAGAAATTCAGCTTAAAAAATATAGTTTGTTATTTAAGAGTTTCCTAGGCTCCATGTGTTTATACTGAAAAGAAAAACAAAGGAGTGTGAGAATCTTTGTGACATAAACACAGGAAGGTGGGCCCGGTGAATACCCTCTTTGGAACAAACTTCCTGTCTCATGTGGAACATGTGCATGGTCTTCTCTAGGGAAATGAGGCTTTGTTCTGCCTGTGCTCTCCACCACATTAGTGCAAGCCAACTCTTAGCTGGAAGTCATGAAAGTAAGTGCTTTAGATACAGCTTATGATAACCAAGATTCAGAGCAGGCTTATGTCAAGCTGACTTGGAGCCCAGGCAAGTTGTTGTTGTTGTTGTACTGCATGGACATACCTCCCTGCTGCAAGGGTGTTATGTGTTCTTATTGCAATTTCCTTCATTTCTCTGCTTCCATCCAAGAGTGTTTAGCAGAATAGCTTGGAGTGATGTTGCAGCTCAATCTAACGATTGTGAAGACTGATGAAGTAGGTGGAGAGCAGTTTCTGATATACTAGTCTACTGCATTGTGTTCCCTGTAGGTGAAAGTGTCCCTGCTTTTCAGACCCACCTTGTTGGCCCAAGATGTCTATATGAGGCTTTTGTCTTTTAACTCTTGATGAAAGGACTTCTGGCAGGACATTAAGGATTTTCCATTTAGTAGAACTGAGTAAAACCTACTCGTTCCCTGGAACATGTGAAGGTCGTATCCAAATAGCTAACTGAAAGTCTCTGAGTAACCAAATGTTTCCACTGGTGTTGAGTACTCTATTAGTAAAAATAACTTCAGGGATCAAAGGAAGGATGACTGCAGTAGTTTGAGGTATTTCTTACTAGCAACAGTGACTATTTTTGCAGTCTCCTCATTCACACCTCCATGTTGGGAAGAAGAGGACCTAAACCATTCAGTGCAAACATTTTTCATACAAGTTACATGTGTTTTTTCCAAAGGATAATTCCTCTCCTGGTACATCTCAAAAAAAATATAAGTTCATTTATTTGTTAAAGTACCCTAGTGGCCTAGCACAAGTGCAAGAGGGTATGATTATTCCTGAGTTATTAAGGGAAGGCTCCTTTAGATGCAAAGTTCACATTGCTTCATTGAGAGATTGTAAAGTGATTGTTGAAATAGGTTTTTCGTCTGTTAGGCTCCTCATTAATCTTTTGGGGGACCTCATTAATGTGCTTGAATGATAAAAGGCATAAGGATAGCATTCATCAAGTGACATTGTTAGTTGTGCATATCATGCATGAGGTGCATTATAAGTTATGTTTATGATACAAGAAACCTTGCAATAGCATCTGATGTACTGCATAAATCATTACATCCTTGGGACATGATAAATGCAAAGAAATTTAATTTTGGGACAGTTCTTAAACAAAAGAAATTAGTGAATTGTATACTTCTTTTTTGGCTTCCTACTTATTAAGTATGAATTATGTGCTCCCTTCCCTTTTCCCATACTACAGATCTTGAAGTACAGGGCTTGAGTGAAGAGCAGCAATGTTGAAATGCTTTGGCCTATGTCCTTTGAGTCAGGTAGAGATAGTTAATCACATGTTAGAAGTGAGTTTTGGGCTATGGTTGATGCCACATGTTGAGAATTATCTTTCAAGAAATCATTTAAGAGAGGGAGCAAGTCTTTTGAAAAAACAAAACAAAAAACACAACAGAGACAGCATGCCAGAGAAGAGTATTTTAAACATCCTGTTTGATCAACAGGTGCCTGGTGAGAAAACTCAGCTGAATATGTTTGAAAGAATTATTATTCAGCAAGTGAAACCCTTTCAGATGGACTGTTGTCCCAGTTTGAAATCCGATAATGTGTATTGGAAAGATGAAGAACAGTTGGAAGTACTAAAGGTGGCATGGAATATAGGATATCACAAATTTCTGTTCAAGCATATTTTTCTATATTTACTGTATTTCACTTGTGCTTTTATAATGAGCTGACAAGTTAAAAAAAATTTTTGTTTCCCATTATTTATTTGGACCTAAATTGCTGAGGAGAAACCTCTCAGAGCAGAGACCTCAAATTGATTTTTTTTTAATTTTTTTTAATGTAGGCAAGTGTGCTTACAAACCCAGGGTCTGCTCTAACAGCCTATATTTACAGTTCTTACCGATCTAACGAGTAGTCCGTGTGTAAGCTCAGCCGTTAAATGTCTGTAGAAGACATGTAGAAAGAGGTTTACACAAGATGCAGGAAAATATTTTAAAAGATTCCATGAAATACCTACATCTGATATAACAGCGCAATGTACTGGGCTCATCTGCATAGACTCCATTTGTTTATTCAAGGATTTGCTTAAATCTCTTTCATCTCAAAGATAAAACTGCTAATAAGTTTTATTAGCAGCGTCCCCTGCAATTGGATGTTCAACCCATAATTCTCATCTGATCTTGTATGTTCATTGATACAGAGATTATGTTACAATGTTGCAAGAGGTAACATGTAAAAGCTCTGCTGCTGAAATAAGGAAGACATGCTTTCTAAGCTAGAGTCTAAATTGAATATTTGCCTTAAATATAAATTTCCCCTATGTGAGGAAGTTTGGTTTCTTTTTTTTCATATGAAGAGTAATTTTGGTGATTCTCACACTGTTCTGAGGAATGAATGAATGAAAGCGGGGAGGTAGGTTGTATTATCTGTTTGGGGATGATATTACAGACACAAAGGTCTTCATTTTTAGTGAAAAGGCCATAGAGAAAGTAGTAGGATAGTCCAGGAGGAAAGAAGTTTGGGCAAAGTTTCCAATGGTTTCAGTAGTTCTGAAGCTTTTTCTCATGGGCAAGGCTCACTGAGTAGTTTAGTTGAAAGTGTTTGTTATGCTTACAGATTGTACTGTTCTGTTTAACACATGTTTTTTCCCATTTTTTCCTGGAAGAGTTTTGTTTACTGTGCCATTTAGTGAACAGGACACTGTTATGATGTACTCAACAGGCATCTACTATTTATGTCATGGTTAAAACTTAAGAAAAAAAAAAAATTACTTATTTTTTTAGTGTGGCAATTACTGAATTTGTTCTGAGCTTATTTTATAAATGGCACTGGTCATTTTTTAAAACTACTTTAGAATTCTTTTTGTCTTTGTCCACTTTTTCTGGTCCACCAGAGTGTGTTTGAAACCAGTATGTAAACAAATTATAGTAGTTAATAGTAAAATATATGCAACTTTTACTACTGATCTTACAAAACTTGCACAGGCAAAACATGGTAGATGTTGCCTTCCTCTTTTAGCAATAGGAAGACTGAAACTATACTATAGCCTTTGAACTCTTGAAGTTCATCAAACCGTTTATGGTTTTACATTCCCAAAATAGAAAAGAGGCAAGCAGCAGCGAAGTGCAAAACTACCTCCATCTTCAGTTCAACACAAATGTAATTTATAGTCTCCTTTAGCAACTATTTCAAAAATAGCAAACCAATGCTTAATTTATGTCAAAACAAAGCTAAGTAGCCTTGGTTCAACATTTGGTAGATGGAAAAAGATAGATATTGAAACCATATCACAGAATATGAGTTCTTTAAAAGGTCTACTTACACTGCCTTCTTTCGACAGCTCTTACCACTTTTACCCTTGTTCATTGTACATTTGCTACATCAGTTCACATCTCATTGCTGATTTTCCCTTTATCATGTTTCTCTAAAAGCTCCCTCCCTTTATAGTTCTCAATAGCTTGAAACACAAGAAAGAAATATACTAAATTGAGGGACATTTGCAGGTAACATATTGCAGATCAGAAATATGAGACTAAACCCCTAATTTCAAGCTCATTGGTTTCTTATATTATTAACATTAACTCTCGGAAATATTTTAATACCAAAGTGACCAAGTCTTTTGATCTCAAATTCATAAAGCACCATATATTCCAAGAATGGCAAATAGAACTCTTAAGAAAGACTGTAAATGGTCATACGACAGTCACAGAAGGTGAAATGCAAATACCAATCCATGAATAAAACACAGCAAGCAAATTGATATGAACATTAAAAGAAATTATAGATATGTTGCTAATAACACCTGCACTATTAAAATTAATTTGTGAAACTGTAAAGATTAGTCCCTGCTTCATATTGATCACTTGCAGTGATTCCATTGCAATGTACGAAAGTAGGAGGATTTATACCCGCCTGTGTAATCAGCAAGAGCCTTAACATCTGAGTGCAATGAATAGATGCTTTAATTAAAATTAATAAGAAGCAAGTCTTTCTTGGTATGCTGCATATTTTATATTGTCAGTCTTAGATGTACTTAACGTACTCAGATATTTGTTCAAAGAGAAACAGTCTGTGCCAAAGAGCATATTTGACTGGGTAGAGGAGACAAATGATGCTTTTGTTGTGTAATGTCACTGGTGAGAGGTATGTCCTAGTTCCAACAGAACTGGTGCATTTCAGAACCCTATAACATTAATTGGATCCTGTTTTTTAAATACAAAATTTACACTAGGAGCCAGAAGAATGGAAATGTTCTAAAATAACTCAAATGCTCAGAAAAAAGCAAGATCTGTGTTATTAAAAATAAAGAAATTGTCTTTTATTAATGCTGAACTCACTTTAATTTATGTAGGTTTATATTATTTTGTCTGACTGAAAAGCATTACCTCAGAAGAGGCTGAGAGCTGGGAGCAAAGCAAAAGCAAGCAACGTATTGAAGCAGAGGGCCCAATACAGAAAATGCTAAATCCTGAAATTGAACAATGGGGAGGCTGTTAGACGGCACTGTCTTTTCTTAGGGCAAGATGCATATTCTCATGTGAAAAACAAGATTCAGAGGTTATACTTAAGGAGTCCAAGTTATAAATGGCCATGAAAAAAAAAGAGTTGTAGAGGCAGTTTCTGGCTACAGCTTTTGACAGAGAATCTGCAGCAAGGTAGTTTCTCAATCAGTTTCACTGTCCTGATTATCTGATCTTGCAGATACTGGAAATGGTGGGAAAGATTACAGTTTAAGTGAGGTAATTATTTTTTTTTCTTTAATCATTATTCTGTGTGCTCTGTATCTTTTGGGTGATAAATAATGCTTTGCTGTTCGCTGATTTGGGATGCAGTGATCCAGCATTGTGACAGAATCCTGGGGAAAACTCAGGTAGTATCAAGCGCCTCGGTGTTAACCACTCAAGATTTTAGGAATGTGGAGTCGCTGTTGCAGAGCAGTGACAGTGAACAGTTTCAAGTAGAGAGAGAGAGAGAGGAAAAAAAGACAAATCTGTTTCCAGAAACATGTATCTAAGAGTTAAAAAAAAAAAAAAAAAAATTATACAGCACTGATAGTGGAAATTCAAAAAACATAGCTGTAGATTTGATGTTCTGTATCATAAAGTGTGCCATTGATGGCATTACTGCTGGGCTGGGACATGTATAGTCAAACCCAAGAAGTTTATAGGTTACTACAGGTTAGGAAATATCTCTGTTAATATAAATTATAAAAGCGTACTTAGGTTTTCTGTGGAACATCTGATGAAAAGTGACATATGTGACAGTGTGTTCTGGGTAGGGCCTCTTTCATGTTTTTATAACTCTGTGGACAACAGTAATTTTGTTTTCTGAGTTTGAAGTGTTAATAAGTCAGATATTTTGTGCTACATGCCAATGATCTTGCTTTTGTTCTATTTCCTTTAAGCTAAAAGAAATCACTGTAGACTGAAGATGGTTTCCCATTGCTTATGGCAATCACAGCTTGAAGAGAAATCTCTTAATACTGTTGTTCATGTTTCTGTTCACAGTACTTAGCAGGGAAAATAATATATACAAAAAACCAACTATAACCTCAAAAACGCTTGTGAAGATTTGCAGAGAGAACACTCACCTCTGTGGGTGTTTTCCTCTTGGTCTGAATTTTAAGTGTGAGTATGGTTGGCTTGAGTAAGGTTGCTGTATTAGCTTTTCTTAACTTGTCAGATTAGGAAAACCAAATCCTGTTAGGGCCAGACACTTCCACTTGACAGCTGAGCTCTGAGAGGCATTTGGAAAAAGCCAGGTTCAGTTTGAAAAAGCAGCAGCTTCTGTCTTTTGTATAGAGCTCCGTCTGACAAGCAGTGGCACTGTACATTTCTTACCTTCAAAAATCCATTGGTAACACTATCATTTTAGTTTTATATTTGTCTTGACATAGGTATCACTCAGTTTTGCCAGGGGAAATATATTTATTTCATGACTGATACAAAAATTTCCTCATCTGTTATCTGCCTGAGGCTGACATGGTATTATTCTTGGGCAGAGGCCTACATGCTAAGGCTTGTAGGACTATTCTCTGGTATTTCTTGGCATAGTACCTGAAAATTGATTTATCTGTGGTATTAGCCTTTTATAGCACATTACCTTTGTGTTAGAAAACAGAAAAGATCAGACCCAGGAGCAGTAGCTGAACTAAAAACATTGTTTGTTACTGTTATCTAGGGACAGACAGACGGTCAAGACTGCATCCTGTAGCTTACTTTCTTGCGGCAATGAACTATTAAAAGCAGCCGCTCATAAAGCTTTAATCAACTTTGCAAACTGAACAAACTAGTCCAAATCTTCAGTGATTTCAGGTAGATCCCTCTCAAAGTCTGTTGGAGCTGCTCAAGATTTTGTTGAATATCTAGTATTTGCTGAAAGCATAAACATAAATGCCTTTGATGTTTGGCCAGTCACCTAGGAGCACAACCCAAGCAGTTCAGGTCAGGTTTTTTGTCAGTATTTGATCATGTATTCACAGAGAATAGAAGTGAACCCTTTTCTGACAGACTGGAGCTGTTAAATTCCTGGCCCATGGCAGCATTAATCTCTCTAAGATCCAACTCAGATTCCAGCTGGACAATTTTCCATACGCAACTGCCATTGTTCCAGAGCTGGTACAGCAGAGCAGCCTTAGTACTTTCTTAGCTTATTTCTGAGCACAGTTTCCATCATGTTAATGTGTCAGGCAAGTGGGATGAATTTTTTTTCTAATGTTTACACATTTTGACTGTTCAAAAAATATGTCCCTTTTTAACTTTTCCCTGTAGTCATTATTCATAATTCATCATTTCCCCTTCCTCCTGAAAGAGCAATTAAGCTAAGCCTAGCTGTTTTGGATTTGATGTGTCTGAAGAGCAGACACGTGGCCAGCTATTACAGCTCACTTGACACAGAGTAACTTTTTTGCAGTAGGGTATGCTGGCCATTTTGTTGAGTTCCCTCTGCCAATAGGACTGCTCTAGATCTTGCTGCTGCCTGGGTAATAAGCAGCTTAGAGGAAGAAAAATCCCCATTTGTGTAAAGTAGCAGCTGACTACTCCCTCAAACACAAGATCACACACGTTTTATAAGTGTGAGTGCAGTTCCTGAAATGCAGAATCCATTTTTAATCACTTACTCTTCTACTGCAGTGAATTTTCCTGGTTAATTTTCTGTTGCATTAAAATACCCTGTTAATCAGTTTTTAATGTGTTTAAATGTAGCCTTGTGATTTCATTAACTGTATCTTTATCTCTGTATTATGACAGAGCACTTGATCTACCCAGCCTATACACTTCATTGTTTTGGCTTCTTCAGGCAAATTCTAAATTAGTTAATTACTAATGTGAACGGCATCAGTCTTTCTAATTTTTGTTCATACAGGACTCTCCATTTCCCTAACAATGCTCATTGAATTCCTTTTAGATTCCTGCTGCTTCTGCTCTTAGAGTTTTGGAAGAATACTTCTGGTTTTATAACATCATTATAATTATCTTTGTATTCTGTTCTAGTCTTCAGCATTTTTTCACATTCTGAACAGCTTTGCAAATGCATAATTGTTTTTGTAAAATTTTGTTATATTAATACAGCACCGCAAGGAAACCTTTTTGCTTCAGTTTTGCAGGTGGGCGTAGATCTGAATGCTGTCACAACCCTAGTGTTTGACTTCTATATTTAGTCTCTGGTTTAGTCTCAAGTTTCCATAGTCACTTCATACATTATTTCATTGACTGGAACGAAAGCTGAACTGAGCCTTTTAATGCAATTATTAGTAAAGATAAAGTAGTTCATACAAGCAGCCTTGTTGAATTCATATTGTCTTGATTTATGATTAATAATCTAGGCACACTCATTTAGACAGATGTTTAAAAATATTTGGAATGTTGACAAAATTCTGAAAAAGCAGTTCTCTACACTGATAGAGACTTCTGAAAATAATGAAATACCATTGGTTTACAAATACGGTAGTTTTTAAACTACCGAGTAAGTTAATAATAAGAGGATCAGTACAAATTGCAACAAGTACTCTGTATTTCTTCTTTTGTCTATGCAGTGTGTGGTGCTTCAGGCCCAAATATTATTATTTTTTAAAGATTCATGGATTTTAAAAAGCACTGACCATATTACATTATATGATAAATTCAGTCTAAATAATCTAAATTCTGTATATGCTAGAACTGTGACAGTCCTATGCCAATCTAATGAAAGACATGAAACAAGCACGATGAAAATTGTTTTTCAAAAAATTAAAATATGAAAATCTCTTCGACTGTGTTGAGGAGAATTCGGGAAGGCAGTATTTTGTTAGAATA
The DNA here is from genome assembly GCA_028858755.1 of Ara ararauna. Taxonomy (NCBI): domain Eukaryota; kingdom Metazoa; phylum Chordata; class Aves; order Psittaciformes; family Psittacidae; genus Ara; species Ara ararauna. Next base: position 42,471,245 of record CM054381.1, read on the forward strand.
TGTAAATAAATAGGCAATATGTTAAATCTGTAAACTATAGTCATTATTTTGCTGCTGGATACTGCTTATTTTGAATGTTGCCTGAAGTAACGCATTTTTGAGTCAGTTAATGCACCTTTGGAATCAGTTCTTTGTTTAGAGGCTGAGCAACATGGTTGTGCAGAAAAGAGATGATGCTGTGGAGGCTGAGAAGGGCATATAATACTGATGTATCTTTTGTTTGAACTCTTGACAACTGAGAGAGAAACTGATTGCACTTCAGATCAGTTAACTAGGATTTGTGTGGAACTGTGGTATTTCACAGTTTCACCTGTGAGCCCCAAACTGATTGTTTTGCAGTCCTTTGGAGGAGGACATCCTCACAGAAGAACAGCTGTGAAGCATCTCTGTGTCCCTGGCAAAGTACGCCATTGCGGTTGTGCTTGAGTGTCTGCAGCTGGATGCTATGCTGCAAATTTTCATCTTTCTTTCGCAGTATTTATGGCAGCTAACAGTAGTGTGGGAAAATGGGATGTCCTCTACATAAACCTCTGGAACACAATGACAGGGAAAACAGGTTAAGGTCCAAGGCTTCTTTACCAAAGCGTACTCAATTTAGGGATCCTGATTTCATTTGACCCCAGTGTGTTTTTTTTTGCAACTGGAAACACTGTTACAATATTCCAGTAACATTGGATAAAATGGGCTTTACTGGCAGTGTTTCCAAAACTCTCTGACAGTTTTCTCCTTCTCGTTACCTATTTCTGTCTTTCCCTTAACAGCACGTTATGCCCTATTTTTCAAACAACACTTTCTCCATTTTTCTTTTCAGTCATTAGTGCTCTCTTGTTTTTGTCTTACGGCTTTTCTACAACATGTTCTGTACCACTTCATCAACTGAATCTCTTGGACAGAGAAAGAATATGTTCCTGTACCGCCTATAATGTTGCCCGAGGCAGCAGAAAGTTTCATGCATCCCATATGGAGCTTTATGACTTCAGGTGAGAAAGAAGTAATTGAAGCAGATGAATTTTAAGAGAACTGTTTATGTGCAAATCTACTAGTGGAAGTCTGTGATTCAAATGTCTGTGGGCTAAATTATGGAAAAAGCATTTCTCAATTAAAAATTTATCATAAAGAATTTTGAAATGCATTATGAAATAACTGGTAAAATGAATCTCAAACTACTGTAAAGCAGTTTGAGGTATAACTCTATACTTTGTCATTACAATTACTGTTTTTAATTTTTTATTGATTATTGATTTACATGATTAATTTTTTTTTTGTTTTCAGGTCAGTCGTTTTTAGTATCTCCTGGTTTAGCTTTTGCACCTGCTCTTCCAAGGTTTTGATTGGTTGTTTTGTTGGATATTTAAATATCCTAGACCTCATAGGGTATTGCCATGTTTAATTACCAGGAATTTATACTGGATTGACTGCTCTGGCAGACGAGGTTACTTTTCTAATTCCCTCTTCTGGTTGGATCATTCAGACTGGACATTACTGGCAAGATCAGATTAATGTATTGCTGTAATGACATATGTAGGGTCACTATTAAAACCAGCTTCTTTTACACAGTGAATAGAATAATCATCAAAGATATCTGGTTTTTAAGTTAGAAAGAATTATGAATTAATACAGCCCTGCCAGTGTGCTTGTACACTCTTCTTAAAGACTTCCCTCTGAAGGAAAATGTACTCAGCTAATGAGCTCCAGTGATGATTCCTGACCTCCCTTGTTTGTGTTGGCTTTTTTTGTTTCGGCTTTAATTTAATTTTTTTAACCATGGAGCTTCATATCTTGAATATTGCACTGGTATTTTCTACAGTGGTTTTAAAAATTATGTTAAATTTTCAGCTGGTTCATTGCAATGCTTTTTTTAGATTTGTTTTTATCACTGCTGGAGAACTGCCACAAAAAAAATACTAGACAAGTTGACATCTTTGTTTTTTTCTTTATATGCTGTAATACTTGGAAATACTATTGCACATGGGGAGACAGAATACAAACAAGAGCATAGTGTAAAAATGGTGATGGACAGCTTTTGCTTGAAGATTTTGGTGAATCAGGATGTAGTGTACAAATTACATCATTTCCAAAGTTGTTCCTGTTCTGAGCAGTCCATGTTACCCTTTTCCAGAGGTGGTGGTGTTGTTTTTGATAGACAGGAACCTATATCTGCTCAGGTATTTCTCTCTCTCCCCCTGTATGTGTATGTAGATATCTGTTTATGTTTCCTTGCTTTAGTTAAACTTGCACCATTTTGTTTTCACTATACTGAAATCTGCTTCACAGCTTTGCCCAATCATGTCTGTGTAGACTAACTGTAGAGTTGTTTCATCCACAAATGTCAGTCAGAAGATTCCCCACTACTGAGGAGCTCCCAGCTGATCTGTGGTTAGCAGATGCTTTGCAAAATGCGCTTATTTCATCAACTGTTGTCTGTAAGCCTTTCTTTGAGGGGGTATCATGATATCATATGAATTTGGGGGCAAAGACTGCACAAGGGAAGCTCTTGACTAACATTCAAGAAGACACTGATAAAACTACTTGATAAAAGACTTCTTTAAGAAAAGAAGCAAAAATTGTATATATTTCATTTGTGGATTCATCACAGTGGATTTGTTTTGGTCCATTCTGCATTCTGATTCAGTTCAAATAGAACCTGGAAGACTGGTAAACTGTAAATGCTTATAAGGAAGCTGGAAATTGATAGAATTGGAGAGTAATGACTTCAAATGCTCAATTATAAAGCAGAAAGCATTGAAATTTATCTGGTTACTTTTAGTAAAAGTCCAGTTAGAACAGCAAGGTCAGTTGTTTAGTATTTACTGCTGACATTCTACTTTTCCAGTAACCAGGGCCTGAAAGTACAACTCACTGAAATCAGTGAAAATATATCCATTAACTTTGAGGTTACAGATCTATCTCTGAAACAATTTTAACATGATTTGTTACATATTTCTAGATCCATTTTAGAAAATGATTGATGTAATTTCTTAGAGGAGATAATATACCTGCTTAAGCAGCCACTAATCTTTCAAAACTTATTAAGGACTTTTCTCTATACTTAACCAGGAAAGCACAAAATGTGCGGGTAAATTTATCTGTTAAATCTGAGAAAGAGTAAGAGGTGCACAATCCTAGTAGATAAAGTTCAGTTCTCAGTAGGCATCAAATAGACTTAAGAGGTCAGTCACCATATCCATTATCATTATTAAGCCAGATTTTGCTGTTCTAAGCCCAAGTCAGCCCGAGTAGTATACATTAAACTGAATGCAATGGCTTCATTTGACTTTTCTTGTATATAATTTGGGTAGCAGGATCATCAGACAACTGATGGTAACTGGTGCTAGTTTCCAGCAAACCAGGAGAGCATTTGAGACCGCAGACTGAGTTACATTGTAAGTGCATGCCTTTCTGTGGCACTTAGGGGAACAAATTGTGTGTAAGGAGATTATTATACAAAATGCTCCTGGAGTTACATAATTCTATAAATCATGGATGGAATCTTGAGATCCAGAGTTGATATGATGCCACTGAACTCTTGATTGTAAGATTTTTAGAAGTGTGACAAGAACTTCACATTTTATCCTGATGGTCAGGGTGGCTCCAATGCCTTGTTCTATTCATTTCAGTTCAAATTAACCCTGTAGCCTATCCAGAATTAAGTAGTGTATATGCTGCAAGACCATCTCATGTTTAAAGCATGTGGTAACGCTATAAAGCCAACTATAAAAAAGTGCTTTGTAGAGGAGCTGGACATTTTTAAAATGTGAAAATTCAGTTTCATGGCAATTTAGGATAAAAACTTTGAAATTCTTCTGTGAAAGAGAGTGAAGCTTCAGTGCAGGCTTTGCTGCAGCAAATGAAACTAAAGATATGAAAAAGAATGAGAGTGGTGGGAAGAAATCCCAGGAAGGTGGATTGTATCTGGAAGATGCTTCTTTCCAGAGAATTAGGTTTTTAACTCTGTTAGGGTGTAGAGTCACAATCTTGAAGGACTTCTAAGAAGGGGAGGTCCCCAGAGCTGATAATGTGTGCTCTTCACAGGAGGTAGGCTGATAAGAAGATAATTTATAAACTCTTCCCTAAAGGCGTGGGGAGTAGGGTGGTGGCTCGTGAGCTGTTATAAGTCCCTAGAGGCCAAGAAATTCGGTTCTCTGTTTTGCACAACAGCTGCCAGGTCATAAGGAGAATCTTTTGACAATTTGGCAAAGAGAAAATCTCTTTAAGAAGCAGCAGTTTCTTGATTTTTGACTTTGCTCTGAAAGCAGCTTATTTTTATTTGTTCCTTGCCTTTCACTTGGGACTCTTCCATAGTTTTATTAACAAGAATCCATTTTCCCTTGAGAAAAAAAACCCACAGTGGGATAATCTTCTTTTTTTTTTTACCTCCCTGAGCCGACCTCTGTTTACGACTCATGTCTCAATTGCTACAAAAAATTTCAAAGATCACCATCTCCAGTCATTTAGCACACTTTTTCATTTTAAAAAATAAACATTGTGAAAAACAAAACTCTTGTGCACTATTTTGTTGTCAAAAAAGGGGAAAATGTAGTTAGTTATTCTGATCTAGGTCTTTGGTTACAAAATTCAAGTCAGAAGTTCAAGCAACTTCTTATATTGCATCTTATACATCCTTAGTTAGCCTACTACAAAAATTCTTTTAATTGATGTTATTATTCAAAGAAAGATAACAGTTTAGAACAAAATTTGGCATAATTGTATCTCTTTGCTACAAAGCTTCTCCAATAACACTGGCATTGCAATGCAATTTCTCTTGCTGGTGGTAGACAGGACACCAGCATGCGCAGTATAGGGAAAATTGTGCATCAATGGGACAGTGTCTGAAAGCACTGGTCAAGCACATGCAGGGTGCTTCACCACTGAACAGCTACATGAACAGCTACACAGAGAACATAACACTTCCTATGATCTATTTGTAACCAACTTAGTTTCTTTTCTCTTCCTCATATTTCTCTGACTTTCCTGCAATCTATCTTTGTTGTTACAATTATGTAGTTTATCTGTTATTGCTATGTCTTCTTTAATGAGCATTCTTTCTTTGTCAGCTTCCTTTCATTGACACCATCTAGATCCTTGCTCTACACCAGATGTGTGTTATACCTGAAAAAATTTCTCTATTTCCAATCTTCTCTAAATTTCACAGAAAAGGAATGACTTTTTCACACTTTAAATAAACATACTGAGTTCTTGTTAAGAAATATCTGCCTTCTACTGAGGCTGCATTGCTTGCAAATGCACTTGGCAGATATATGCAGCTTTGGTATAGGAATAACTGCAAACCTCTGCTCCTGCTGTGGGAGTTTGTTTTGTAGGTTTTTGTTTACCATCTATTTAGAAGCACAGATTTGGGTTTGGATTTCTTGCAAATACCTAACTTCTGGCAAAACCAGATCTATTCTGCTTAGATAGTTGACTCCAGAATAAACAGACAGTGTTGCAAGATGAGGTCCAAATCCTTCAGAGGTTTATTGGTAATGTTATGAATCTCAAGAAAAAAAAAAAAAACGAGTTAAGCCCCGTAAATCAAGGACCTTTCTGAAAATGTAAAAATAATGAATGTTGGATTCTTTAAACATCTCTGCTAGTTCTGTTACAAATTCATTTCTTAATAAGATTTGATAGGTAGATTTAGCAAGATCATCTTGGATGGAAAATGTGCATGAAATCCAACTGGACCAGCCAGGTGACCACAAAAACCAAGCAATACAGGATGTCCCACAGCAATATTAGATATATAATCCAATATTAGATATATAATATACCTAGGAACCTGAGACCTTGAGAAAATACGAGCTTGGTCTTAAGCCATTTTGATAACTCTGCCTTACAGTATGCTTTGGGTAGTGTTTTCCAAGCATCTTTTTCTCCTCTCTTCCTATTTCTGTATTTTGAAAAATTATGTTCTGACTCTTAACCAGACTACAGCCTCCAACAACTGCATCTCTAAAAGCAGAATATGATTCATTAAGCTTGTATCACTGAACACTGAGATTTTACTATTGTTACATTAATACATGCATGCAGATATGATCTTTTGAAAGATCAAGGCTAACAAGCATATTACATGCTTGTGGATGCTAAACTTTTACAAAGATTAAAACCAGTATATGGATAAGTCAATGAAAGAAAAATTCACTGATAAGCAGTTAAAAAAAAAAAAAAAAAAAAAAAATGTTTAAGTAAATTACCTTCTCTCTGAAAGCCTCTAACTGAAATCCACCAGAGAAGTCAGAGAGTAGCAAGTTTGCCAGTGCCAAAGGATCCCTACAGTCCATAGCCCACATCCCCACTGTATTGTTCCAGCATGCCCTTTAGGGTTGCTTCTGTAAGAAAGACTGCATACAAGTGCTACCAGTCTTCTGCACCCTGCATGTACTGACCATTTCTGCCTTTGTTCACTGAGCACGCAGTTACCAGCGCATGTGTTTTAAGCTGGTAACAGGCAGTCTGCCTACACTGTTTTTGGTTTTTACTTTGAACTAGGTACTTGCTGTGAAGACATTTGAAGAGAGTTCTTTAATAGTAGTCATTAAAAATATCTTAACATCAAAAAAGTTGTAATTGCTACCATGAAAATAAATACTAAATTGCTAATAAATGTAAAAAGAATTTCATGCAACACTATGATCAAAACCCCATCAATGTATATTAGAAATAAAAAGTAATGAAAATGGTAAACAACTATGTTTATAAAAATCAAGATGAAAATGAACAGTTAATATAAACCACAGTGCGTGAAGAATGACTCTGAAGATGATTACAGTAGCTGTGTTTCATGCTTTGAAGTAGTAACATCCTGGGCAGTGCATTACTGTTGTTCATAAAAAAAAAAAAAAGATACAGCACAAAATTATTAGCAACCCCCTACTCACTTGGAAACAAAAAAAACCCAAAACATTCAAAATACATTTCAGAATTAGGACAGTATATCTCTGGTCCAATTCTATCAGCAGTATAGCGCATAAATTTCTAGGCCAACCTTGAACATTGCCAGCACCAAAACCACTGTCCTTGAGGCTGACTAGTTGCTAATGTAAAAATGCGGCAGCACTTCCCAAATGAACTGTTGAATCTATACATGTTTGCAGCTACAAAAGCCTGACAAAAAATAAAGCTTTATGTGTGGACACGTTTGCTGCCCTGTATGCCTATGTCTGTAATGTATGTTTTATTCTGATAGCTTTCAAGTAAAAGAGCAATAAAAATTTTAAGCAGCTTCACTTTCTGATAGCTGCTACCTTGGGACTCATTCCAATGCTCATTGAAAGTCAATAACAAAGATCCTGTTACCTTTAATCATACAGAATCAGGGCCTTATATGACATGGTCAATCCTGCTGAGTGTTTTTTCAATAAATACTCACTTGAGTTAGGCTGTGATTATGCTTTTGACTGCACTAACTCATTTCTGTATTAGTTCTTCATAAATATTCTTGTTCAGGCATATCGGTAACCAGGGATGTCTGTGGAAACAAAAGTAGTTGAGTAAATATTAGAACAGAGTCCTGAAAACAGGTTTTTAATTTAGGAATTTACATTAAAAAAGAAATCTGTTGCAGAGATACTAACTTGCGAATCAAAAGCCATAAGTAGGTCATGCAATTAATGGGTTCAGTGATAACCAGAAAAGTCTGAAGTTTAAACCCCAGATACTTCCAAATAATTAACTGCTCACATGCAGGCCACAGACAGGGAATGATCTCTCAATATTGTTTGGAACAAAATTAATTGTCAGGCTATTTGCTTGCTTCTACCGCCCTGCCATTTACAACAAACAGAAAAAATAAATCTAACTTTCTAAAGATAACATCTTTACTTTGTAACTGTAAACATGTGTTTTTGGGGTACAGCCTTTGTCCTTGGAAGTGCAGATCATGCTTTCTCTTAGTACAGCTGGCTATATTTTACTTATTTTGAAGTTACTCTTCTTAAAACGGCTAAATTATTCTGTCAAAAATGCCTTTACAAGAAATCTACATATGTCACATACGTTATTTCAGAAAGAAATAGGTAAGAAAAGAAAATCCTCAGCAGAATTGCTGCAAAAAACATTTTTGTTCTTGGCTTTGTTGGTTTTTTTCCTCTACTGCATTGTGGCAGTAGAACTGAATGCATATAAGAAAAACAGCCCAATCCCAGACACCAATTTTGTGGGATTTAATTTAGGAATTGAATCTCCATCTGGAATTTTTTTGAAGAGAGATTTGCAAGTCAGATTATTTGAAAAATCCAGACAGTCTTTTTTTGTTGTTGTTTTTCCTAAGCAGAGGGGCATTTCAGCTTTATCTCCTCTACGTTTTTTGCAGAAGCTAGTGATAAAAGGCCTCTTGCTTTGGGACTGTTTGTGCAGATGTGACATTATCTCCATTTCTGCCTCCTCTGTGGTGCTGTCTCTCTAGGTTCTAGCAAAGTGCCTTAGAGGTCTAGGGACACCTTGTCCTTTTGATAACATGTTTTCTCTTGTTTTCCTTCTTTTCTTTTCCTTCTCTGCCTTGGCTGAATCTGCCATACAAATACATTACTGCATAAATGAAGGGCATCTTTTGAAATATGTGCCAATATCTGTACCTTTCATAATTATCTTATGGAAATAATGCTTTCTTGAGGAGAACATCTTTTCACCCTACATTGATAACATTTTACGCTTTAATCAAAACCAACAAAACCTTATATAGGGGATTATTCTAAACCATTAACAGTGTTTGATCATTTCTTCAAGGTGATTCTCTACATGATTGTGCATACGCAGCTGTTTCATCTGGAGGGTCCATTAAAACCTTTGCTCATTTTTCAGTTCTGGGACTGGATGAAATTTTATTCAGGTCTGCTGATGTGGGAAAGCTGGGAGGAAGGTGTGCCTTTTAAGTAACTTTCACCAGTAACAGCACCGAGCTCTGAAAGTATAAAAAAGACATTGTCTTAATTTTGTCTAAGTTATCTCCATCATGCAAGTTGATAGCCACTTTTCTTTGTAGCTTTCTATCTGTACTAGACATGATTTCCTGGGGTGTGAAAAGCCAGGCTTTCTCATCTGCTGTTTGACGGTAGGCCTGCTCCCACTTCCCCTCGCCATGCTCATTTATTTGTCTGTTTTAATGCAAGACCATAATGTTTCCCTCTAGAAATAATATGGAAACTTCTGTCTGATCCACACACACTTTTTTTGTAATTTTGTTACAGTACCCTCCAGCCAATAATTCATGCAAACATATAAAATGCAAATTGGTTTGGTTCTTATAGAATAAAAAACAATTCTACTCTCAATTAAGTGTGAGATTAGGATTATTGTAAGGCTCCATGCTAGGAAAAGGTGTTAAGTTTTTCAGCAGGAATAAACAGGCACTGAAAATATCTACCTCAGTTGGCTGGGTCCTATGAAAGCCTGTAAGATAGAGGTGAGACAAATCCCTCTCGGGAGCAGTTGTTCCCACTTTTCTGCACAAGGGTGGACCAAATGACATCTAAAGGTTCCTGACAGCTCTAGGCTCTGCTTATTTGATGATGATGACTGTATTTTCATTCATCAACATTTGGGCTTGTTTACAGGTAAAAGCAACACACACTGAGATAACACAAGCCTAGACTTCTGAGCTTCCCTTTCTGAATTAGAGCTAAGACTGGAGGTAAACTTTCCCTTTTTAGCTTCCTGGGATGACCTTTCTTCTCCCTATCCACACTTACTACCTGTACTAGCTATGCATAGGATAGGATGCCCTCTTTCCCTCCTTCTTCTGTACTTGTTTCTTCATGGACCACCAGAACGTGCAAACTTGTCCAGTTCTGACCTGAGAGTAAACAGTTTACTGCTGCATCTGCCCTGCTCATTCCAGCCTCCTTTGCAGCCCTCAGCTTCAGAGGCTTTTGATCTACTTCAGAAGAGGGAGTAGGTTCTACCTGGACTGCTGCTTCGTGTGGCTTCTGTGCTCCCCTTCTGTGCTGGTTTATATAAAAATCCCATTTGAAAGGTTGCTTATTCTACCCAGAGTACCTAGAGAAAACAGTCGTCTTAGTATAAAAACATCATTAATAGGATGGCAAGTATCCTAAAAATACAGATGAATTATAAAAACATTGTCTTGCTCAGTCACCAGGTGTTGAAATGTGTCCTATGTTTGTTTTGTTTGGGTGTTTGGTTTTTTTCCCTGAACATTTTTTAGTGTTAAGATCTCTGTGATCATCACTTAGACTTTCTTTGCACCTCCCAGACACACTGTGTTAGTGTTAGAATGTTATTAGTGTAGCAGTGGCTCACACAAGGTCCAGAAATTCTCAGACTTCAAATAGTATCCTAGCTGCTATAGTGATCCCTTTCTGAGCAACGTACAACTTCAGTTTGCTTATCTAAATTAGACTGCATGCTTATGATATAAGCCTAATTGATAGAATCTGCACTTACGAAACAGTCTTATGAAACTAGTCTGGAGAAAGGAAGTCTCCTAAATTACATTCGCTTTTGGACTCTTCATGACATAGTACCTCCATTTTTTAAGGCAATTTAGTGGTGGTATCTTAAATTTTAGTGTTTAAATTAATCCACTGAGGAAATCCAGAGCCAAATTGTTAGTATAATAAATGCTGAAAGCAGATGATTTTACTCTCTGAATCTATTCCTACGGTGCTACAGAAAGAGTCCTCCTTTGGTTATTAAAGAATTTAGGGCATGGATGGATGTCAGCAGGAGTCCACTGAAATAATTCCATTTACTTCAATTGGATTAGTATCAGTTTCTTATGAAATAATTGTAGGAAATCATTGTGTAGGAACTGCTGCTGAAATGTGTAACTCATAGAAATATCAGACTGAAAGAAATAAGTATCAAGCTGGTTTCTTCTTGTCAGAGACAGACAAGTTAGGTACCTTCCACAAGCTAATTGAGAAATACTTTTTTATATATATCATACATTCAGTGTAAAAAGCAGCTACTATATTGTTGGCATAATTTCAGATGTGGTGGCTTGGGGAAGAGGAAGTCATCAAAAGTCTCAAGAGACAAGTCAGCACATTTCTTCTCTCTGCCATTCCTTGATGTTTGCCTGTCTCTGGACAGGTTTTTCCATCTCCACATTAAACCTGGTGGAACAAGGCCTCCAAGGAGAGACATTTCCCCAGTTTCACAGAACAGATGCTCTCATGCTGAACTATCTTCACTGACTCAGAGAAAATAGTGTCTGTATGCTGAAGCGTCACTTCAGTTAAAGGTCTTCTCTCCTTCTATTCTGCTGAATCAATATGGAAATTTTGACGTTTCCTGTAAAGCTCCTTCTTGGAAATTCCCAAATCTTTCAGAAGTTTTTTGGTCTGGTTTGTTTTTTTTCTCAGTTGTCTCAAAGGGCTGCTGTGTTCACAGTACTTGCTGAACTTTTACAGTGGCCCCCAATATCAGCTGCCCATGTGGCAAAATTTCACTGATTGAAAAACCGTTAGTGAACCTTCCCTCTCGTCGTAAAGGTCATCTAGTTCCAATCCCCCTACCATGGGCAGGGATAACTTCCACTAGACCAGATTGCTCAAAGCCCCATCCAACCTGGCCTTGAAGACTTCCAGGGATGGTGCCTCCACAACTTCTCTGGGCAACCTGTTCTAGTGCCTCACTATCCTCTGTCATGGGTTCAGCAGTAGCAGTCATTTTTCTCCTTCGTAGTAGCTGGTGCAGCGCTGTGTTTTCAACTTTCGGCCTGGGAACAGCGCTGATAACACTGATGTTTATAGTTACTGCTTGGTAATGTTTTGGTCTGACCAAGGACTTTCTGAGCCTCATGCTCTGCCAGGGAGGAGGGGAAGCCGGGAGGAGGGGAAGCCAGGAGGAAGCAGACAGGATACCTGACCCAAACTAGCCAATGAGATATTCCATACCACAGCACGTCATGCCCAGGATGTAAAAACAGAGGGCAGAGACCCGGAAGGGTGGGGGTGCACTGCTTGGTCGGGCTGGGTATAGGTGGTGAGCGATTGTATTCTTTCCTTGTATTTGCCTTGTCATTATTATTATTGGTGGTAGCAGCAGTGATTTGTGTTATACCTTAGTTACTGAACTGTTCTTATCTCAACCTGTGGGAGTTGCATTCTTTCGATTCTCCTCCCCATCCCCCCGGGACTGGGGGAAGAAAGAGGGGGAGTGAGTGAATGAACTGTGTGAGGGGTTTAAACCACGACACCCTCTCAGTAAAGGATTTCTTCTATATATCTAGTCTAAATCTACCCTCTTTCAGTTTAAAGCCATTCCCTTTTGTCTTGTCACTACATACCCTTGCGAAAAGTCTCTTTATTGCTTTTTTGTAGGTCCCCTTTAGGTACTGGAAGGTGGCTATAAGGTCTCCCTAGAGCCTTCTCTTTTCCAGGCTGAAAAAGCCAAACTCTCTCAGCCTTCATAGGAAAGGTGCACCAGCCCTCTGAACATCTTTGTAGCCCTCCTCTGGACTTGCTCCAACAGATCCACATCCTTCTTATGCTGGGGCCCCCAGCTGAATGCAGTACTGCAGGTGGGGTCACATGAGAGCAGAATAGAGGGAGAGAATCACTGTTTTGAGGGTTATGATTAAACTTCATTAAGAAGTCAGGTTTCTTCAGGCTGAGTTCTATACTAAAAGCAAGGTTTAATCAGCAGTATAGCTCTGCTCAGGCCTGATTGATTGATTCAGCCTTTCATGTACTCCTGAGATAGAGGAAGGAAATAAAAAATGATCCCTGAAATAAGCAGTGTATGCTCCTTTAACATAAATGGCTGTTATCTCTCTTTTGGGCTAAGCCCCAAGTGCTCAGCCATACCATGGTTTGTTTTTATTATTTTACTGTACACTATTTTGTCTCCTAAGACAGACTCTCACTTCCCCACATCATCTTAGCGATCATTCACTTAATATTTTCTAACCTCAATTCCTGTATATTGAGCAGTTGAAAACTGAATGGCACATTCTGTTTTAAGTGAGTTTTCTTCTGGGTCATGGACAGTGACCTGATCATTATAAACAAAATCTGAGCAACAAGGTTTTGCACAGTTTCTACACAGCAAGACTCTCAAAACTCAAGCAGGTGAAGTATCAACCCAGCTGTGGATACAGCTTCCTGTACAAGACAAAAATCTAAGATTAACTTGACTTTTTCTGCATGTAACTGAATTCAACTATGCTTATGCAGCCAATTTTTATCCTGAAATATATACATAAACACAATAGAGGGAAAAAGACTCTTTTGAAGGGCTTTTGAAGGTATGCATAAATTGGTAAGGGCACCCTGAAGATGATACCCGCATTATATAAAGGCAAACTGCTAGTTTCCATAACTTTGTATAAAAAGAAATTTTAATGATTGTATTTTGGTTTAGGCTTTAAAATGCAGCTATTAGGAAATGGCATTGCAAATAGAAATAGGTGTCAGTGAAGTCTACATTAAAAATGTCAGCTGTATGAATCAACATATCTGCTTAATTGGGTTTTCTTTCAAATAAAAGAGTAATGTTTAAACAAAATATCTTTCACCAGTGCAGACCATTGACAAATCGCTACTCATTTTAATGAGGGAGTATTCTCAGAAAGAGCCCAAATAAGAAATAAGTTAACCATGAAAATGCTGTATTTCAGAAAGCAAAACTGGGACTTATTTTACTATTGTTCTCCTTTCTGTTTAGGATGTATTGAGTTCTGCATCTTGGGAAGAGGAAATAACAGCATTTTTTTCATCTTAACTCCAGAAATACCTCATTTCCACCCTCCCGTCCCCCCAGAATGTCCTGGTTATGACGATGCTTGCCCATGTTTGCACAGCAGATAAGTTCTCTGATTTTCTAACACTTCTCTGACAATGAGCAAAATTCAATAAAATTCCCAAGTGCCAATAGACGCACTTGTTTATTTGCATTGCCTACACCAGAACAAATTGTGGCTGAATGTAGCAGGTTGGCATGGAGCCTTGGGCAGGCACAGGTTCCTCCTAAAGAAGTTGCTAATATCCTTGAAGTAAAACGCTTATTCAAAATGTCTTCATGGGGGTGAGAAATAAGAATTTCTTTTGGAAAGGTAAACTTATTTTCTAACTATTTGCTGAGGTATAACTGCTTCCCAAATCTCTCTTGTTAATTGACAAAGCTGGATTTGAGGGCAAAAGTTAGTGTTTTAAGTCAGGGATGTTTTCTGTCATCTTATTCCTGACTATTCATAGAACCTGCAGACATTTTTTTCATATGCAAAAGTTATTCTTTAATAATTTTCTCTTCTATGATACTTTTCTGCAATTTCAAATGTCAGTTACGGCTCATCAGATTCATTTCTAGATTGAATTTTAATGTCTAACTGTTCCTTCTCTTTCTAATTATAGTCCGCTATCTCCAGCACAGAGCCTACAGATACAAGGTATCATGCAAGTCCTACTTTTTAGTCTATTTGCGTTCATAGTGTCCAATAACATTAAGAAATTCTACATGACTTTGAAAGTACGCCTTACATGATCACAGAGTATGTTAAATTGTTTTTGGGACATTGCTAAACCTTTCTTTTTTAGAAGCAAATACCATGACCCCCCCCCCCCCCCCCAAAAGAAAAAAAAATAGAGAGAGGCTGATTGTTTCAAATTAAGATGCCGGCAACACTGTGTACATGTGTATACATATATATATACACACACCCACTTCCTCTTGTTGGAGCATATTCAACACCCTTTCAGTTTCTCCTATCTTTGTGCAAATTTATTTGTTGGGTTGGCATTTTCTTTGTTGGTTGCTAGATACTACTTTTATATATATATTTCAGCCAATTTCACATGTTTTTCATGAATTAGATGAATAAAAAATAACTCTTTAGAAAAAAAATGACAGCTAGAAATAGGTTCAAGATAAGTTACTAAGCTTTAACATTTTCATGTTTTCAATTAGACATATGAAATGTAAGGAGGTGTCAGTTTCCCATATTCATGAAAATATCTGCCCCAGTATGGCCAAATTACATGTATAAAAACTGGAGTTTTGCATACATGTCAGAGCAGAGTGAAAGCTCTGAGGACTGCCTTTGCTGTTCATGCTCTGTCCCTCCGTACTTGCAGTGCTGACTAGCTTGGGTGCAATTAACCCACTGAGCAGCACAGCAAACACTGTCTTCTCATAACTCCTAGGTCTGACTAGATAGCGCATATGCTGTCCCCATGTAGTAAATCAAACTTTTCTTGTAATTGCTGTCCCCAGCTGCTCTTGAATATGCCTTATATGCTTTCAGCGACACCCATGCTGGTAATCAAGCTGTGTGGATTTGAGGTTGTTATGTCTAATTTGATTGTAGAGTGGACTGGAGCCAGATCAAGGACAAAGAAGGAATATTTTGGAATAATATTGGTGACACTTGACCTGAGGGGCAGGCAGGAGGGAGAAGAAATAGTAATTAACTTGACAAGTGAGTTTGGCAACTTTGAGCTAAGTTACAGGAGTAACAGGCAAGGAAGTGGAGGTTTTTGTGTGTTCAAGGAGCTTGGGATGCGATAAGCAGTAGACCATGGCTAACTACAAAAACTAGGAGCCAGTGGCATGTAGTGGGAACACACACGTTGAACATGACAGTGAGAGGCAACTTTAACTTGGTAAGTACTGTGTAAATGCTACAGATGTAAGTAATTAACAAATTAAAACAGACATGAGCTTGAGAGAAAGACTGTGATAAGAAGCTGTAAAAAAACCCCAAACAAAACAGATTGGGAGAAGAAGCCAGAGTATGTGAATGAGGCTGGCATTTTATAGGAGCCCAGAATGGGAAGTGGGGACAGGTAGCCTTACTTGTCTTCTGCTCTCAACAGCTTTGCAGCTCACCAGTTAAGGAAGCTGCCCTCACATCTCTCAGCGAAGTGGACAAAGAAGTTCATCACTCTTTAGCCAGCCAGTCTTAAAGCTACCCAGTATTGTGGCTTTGAAATAAGGTTGGGGTTGTATGGTTTTTTCCTTCTTCTTCTACTTTTTTTTTTTTTTTTTTTTTTTTTTAATTCCATTTTGTATTGCTTGTATTTAATGTTTTTAATGTTGCATTCTGAAGAACAGAAAGCCAAAATTAGTTCAAGGAAGAGGTGAATCTGTTGAATAGAAAACAATGTCAGATATTTAATATAATAACTTTGGTATGTTTGGGTGGTAGCAAAAGATAGCGAGTCAATGTGTAATAATTATTTTCCTGTTTGTGTTAGCACAGCCTTGTACTGTTGCAGTTGTAATTAATGTCACTATTCAGGTGGAATTGTGAAAAGGCTGTGCCAGCCAATTAAAATAGTAATATGGCTTCAGGATCTATTTGTGATCATATTGATTTCTTTAATGGAAAGCTCCTCTGTGACCTTTTCAAAGCACATACTGTACTTTTACACCTTTATAGATTAATCTTGTAAACAGTATTTCAAATTGTCACTTGTAGGATTTTATAAATTGCCTAAAGGATGATAAAAACTACTGTGATTTTGTGGTAGAGCATTAGAGCACTGCTAACAGATCATGAAAAGTGGCTCTGAAAGTCTTCTGGGAATCCTTCTGCCAGAATGAAAATTGCAGTAGAGCAATTAGCAAAAGGAAGATGTCTCTTATTAAGACACAGGTGTTTGTTGTGGTGGAAACTTGTTTTTAAAATATAAAATAGCTATAGCTATCAAAGAAAAATTTAGGATGTGAAGAAAAGTTCATAAAGTTCATACTTTATAAATGTGAGTAAAAAGATTTTTCTGAGATGTGGAAAAAAACAAGCACTACCTCTGAGTCTGTTGCATCATAAAATATCAGTCATGGACTTCATTCCTCAAATATTCAGATGTGAGAGATGAAACTAAAGCAAAATTCCAAAGTGGAGTCCAACTCCTTTCAAGCTTTACAAATCTGAGCCTTCAGATAAAAACCAATGAGTAAGGTGTAATGGGAGTTAAATTTTCTGGAGAGAAGAATAATATTTGGGGAGGGGATTGTGTGAGTGGATTTTAGTTGTAATGAAAAAAGGCTGTGAAACCTCATAAGGGCAGAAAAGTAATGTCCTACTAGTTTTACTGAATTGTAAGGGATTCCTTGGCACTTAATGGGAAAATATTAAATCATAACGGACAATTGTTGACGATTTAAAAATTATACTTGATTCAGCCTATTTCAAGAGATAGTTTCCAAATGTGTTTTTGTTAGCCTTCATATTACATGCCAAAATACATGTGTTGGGTTAGTGTTGTGCTGAACCTTGTCAGCTTATAAAACAAGGAGAAAACAAAAATAGGCATTGGTCTCATGATCCATTATTAGGGCAAGCACTGGATTGTATAAAATTTCTCAACTTACTCAGTCGGTTTAGACTGCATATCTGTGTAATCCTTATGCAATTTACTCAAAATTTTTCTGCTGTCATGTACTCTGCTTATGGCATCTAGATCTCTTGGCCTGTTGGCTACTCACACTGCTATGCATGCTCTTTAACTGTGTGATTCTCAGTCAGATCCTGGATACTACTCGTCGTGGTTTAAACCCAGTTGGCAAATCAACCACGCAGTTGCTCACTCACTCCCCCCTTTCCTCCCCCCCCCCACTCCCAGAGGGATGGGGAGGGGAATCAAAAGAACGTAACTCCCACGGGTTGAGATAAGAACAGTCCAGTAACTAAGGTATAACACAAATCACTGCTGCTACCACCAATAATAATAATGATAAGGGAAATAACGAGGGAAGAGAATACAACTACTCACCACCCACTGACCGATACCCAGCCCAACCTGAGCAGTGATGTAACCGTTCCGGGTAACTGCCTGCAGTTTATATACTGGGCATGACGTGCTGTGGTATGGAATACCTCTTTGGTCAGTTTGGGTCAGGTGTCCTGTCTCTGCTTCCTCCCAGCTTCCCCTCCCCCCTGGCAGAGAATGATACTCAGAAAGTCCTTGGTCAGAGTTAACATTACTGAGCAACGACTAAAAACATCGGTGTTATCAGCACTGTTCCCAGGCTGAAAGCCAAAGCCACAGCACTGCACCAGCTACTAAGAACGAGAAAAATGACTGCTACTGCTGAACCCAGCACACTACTCAAGATCAGATCAAGGTCACCTCTTCAGAGCTTCCTTAGCAGCTGTTTCTTGAAGAAGTTTTTGCTAGTACCTAGCCACTGAGTCTCTTCGTCCCATCCCAGTGACATGATCCATGACCTATCCTGGATGGTGAATGGGTAATATAAACCTAAAGCAAAATTCTTCTGATTAAAGCCTTTGGTTTTATATGGGTTTTATCTTACTTGTTCACTGGGAAATTTACTAAATTTATAAAATTCCAAGCTCTCTTAACCATCAGAGTCTGCTCACACTTTTCTTTGTAATGCCTTGTATTCCCAGTTATCCACCTATCATCAAATTTCTTTATGTGAAATACATTTATACTAGATAACTAGAGATAGACCTTCCAGTTCACCACCTTTACAGAGTTTCATTATGCTTTGAGTGTTTCTTTAATGCTGGTAGTGTTATTCCTGCATGCAAGGGAATAAATGGATACCTAACTGGACAGTATCTGCTGTGAGATTTGTTTGCCCTGGTGTTTCTGCTGCAAGTGAATACTTGTGTGCCCTGTGGATGGTGATATGAGCCAACCAGGTAGCTGGTCATTATTTGGAAACATAGTCTGTGCATTGCTATCCCATTAGTTGGAGAGGCGATGGGAGATTGGTGGTAACAGAAGTGGCTCTTCCCTCTGCAGCGCAGCTTTATGTCATGTCTGATGGGTTGCAAAGACATCAGGCATGTTTTAATACACATATCTTTTGCAGCAAGGGGACAAAAACCTAACCAGTAGGCCTAAATTTTGTCTTGCTCCCCATGGTGAGTGTTTTTTGGGAGAGATTTCATTGGAGGCAACCATTTCCTATACTTTCCTCTCCCCATACCAGGCAGAAGCAAATGAAGAAGCTGTGGTAGGTGCCAGCCTGCTTTTCCGAAATAGTAGTATACCTGTCTGGTGCAGCATAGCTTTGTGGAAGCACATTTTCTGTGGGAGTGAATGCCTGAAGGTACACTCTTTGAGTGGCCCACAGAGGCCATTACACTTCTGGCCAAGCTCGTAAGAGATGGATACAGGACTACTTTTCTCTGATCTTACTGTAAGATCATATGGGCCTGTGTCAGTGCTCTGAGAAAGATCAATTTAATTTCCTTTTTGGTGTTGTAGTCTATCATGTAAAATAAAGAGCATGCTGCTGTGCATCAGCGAAAATGGTCTTATAGCTTTGTCAATGTATGTTTCATTTGCTGGTGTAGGGAAGTGTGTGTGGACATACAGAAATGTAGGGATTATCAGAACAGGCTTGGTGAGCTGTTCAGCATGGCAGGCACAGAGCTTATCCCTCCCACCCCTGTATAAACTAATTGCTGTGTGGGTTTTGTCACAAAGGGGACTGCAGGGGATGTGGATGATGACAAGACCAGAGCCTGGAAGCAAAGAGTAAATCCAAATTAAGCTGGTATGGTAAGCACAACCAAATTTTGAAAAATTTCAGAAATACTGGTTCAGTCCAATGTAAATAAAACTCTCTTAATTCAATATTCTGCTGGGCTACATATCTTGCATTCTACTTAGCTTTAAGTCTGGATTTTTTGCTGAGAAGGTCATGATTTCCTGGCTGGATGAATTTCCCCTGATAAATTGTCTGATTTACATACATATGTGCTGAAATTCTGGGGTTTGCAACCTTCACCTGTGTAAATCTTGTATTAGATAACTGTGCCCTACTCAAGGTAATACTAGTGGTTCCTTTCAAAGATGCCATCAGATCCACCACTGAAGGCTTTCTTCTGCTGCTTCCCACCTACTGATTGATTCCAACTGATTTAAACACATGGTAACATGCAGTGGTAACAGTACTTCCACACCCTTGCTTTGCATCCAAATGGGAAGCAGAGGAAAGCTAATGAACTGCGCACTATTTTCTAGCAGCTCTCCACTTGTTTGTATGCCCTCTTTATAGTTCTTTCTGCATCAGTGGTCATTGATGATGGGCAGTTTACAGCAGAACTAAAGTATTCCCGAGTATCCTGAGTGGACAACAGGTGCACTTTCTGTGGGAGATGTGGTGCATGGTCTTTGGTTTGGTGATATCATTCCACGGTTATGTGGCTTTGCTTAGTTCAAAAGGTCTATTTGAGGCTTTTGAAAGAATCTCTAGATCCACACTACTGTTTTCTTGTGTATGCAACTCATCACTGAAAATTTATTGTAACTTTGTGTAATAACTGAAGCACGAGTTGGCCAGACACCAGTCTGGTGAGCCACACTGTCAGTCAAGTAGAACTCCATTAAACTATCAGCTTCTGTTTTGAGTATTCCTATATGAAAACAGATTTTCTCTCCAATATTCACAAGTTTGACAGAGAGCAAAATATTTCCATTTCCCCCAGCAAACAGCTTGTCCTCATGTAATGACAGTTTTCCATCTGCAAGAACTGCCTTTTTGATACCACAAACCACCTGAGGTGAAAATGTAACTGACTTGCTTTTCTGTAAACCTGCCAAAGCTAAAATTATTTTGGCTGTAGCAAGAACTGTTTTCATGCCAGTGTTTTCTCTAACTTTGCTTAAAGTTACATACTTCTGATTTTCTCAGAACAGAAGAATAGCTGTAGTGTATCTCTTGGCAAATTAGCCTATTTATTGTGAATCAAGACAGCAGTTTGTGAGTTTGGGTTTAATATTCACTGAAGAAAGCTGTGGTGTGTCAGATTATGCCTTGTCAGTACCTAAATCTGAGCTTCTAAATCACAGGTATGTGTCTAACTGAAAAGCAGACCCATTTCTGGAAATAAAGGGAAATGCAAACACCCATTTCCAGCTCCTTTTGAAGTCAAGGTATTCTGGTTTAGATTTATAAATATAGATTTACGTGCCTAACTTTATGCATTAACTTCGAAAATATTTTGACCTGAAGAGTCACATATTAATTACAAATGTTCCAATTAGAGAGGGGGATATTTCCAGAGGAAGGAAAGGTGGCATGAGAGAAAAAAAGATTAGAAAATATGTTTTCTTGGGAAAAAAAAAAAAAATCTGCATCTTACTTTTGTCATGGTTTAAGCCCAGCTGGCAACTCAGAACCACACAGCTGCTTGTGTACCCCCTTCTTCTTCCCCCCTCTCCCCAGCCAGGATGGGGAAGAGAATCTAAAGAATGTAAAACCCACAGGTTGAGATAAGAACAGTTTAATAACTACAATGAAGTACAATATAGTGATAATAGAAAGGATACCAACAATACCAATAATGATAAGAAGCAAGAGAAGAAATGAAAGACTGGAAAACATAAATGATACACAATACCATTGCACACCACCCACCAACTGAAACTCAGCCCAACCTGAACAGCGACTGATCCCTTCCGGGAGACTCCCCCCAGTTTATATACTGGGCATGACATGCTGTGGTATGGAATACCCCTTTGGCTAGTTTGGGTCAGGTGTCCTGTCTCTGCTTCCTTCTGGCTTCCTGTGCCCCTCCTCACTGGCAGAGCATGAGAGACTGAGAAGTCCTTGATCAGAGTAAGCATTACATAGCAACAACTAAAATATAGGTGTGTGATCAGCGTTGTTCTTAGACTAAAGCCAAAACACAGCACTATACCAGCTACTAGGAAGAAAAAGAACTGTTACAGCTGAAACCAGGACAAATGTTTTCACCAACATCTTTTTCTGACAGACTCTGAAGCCAATCTCATGTATAATTATTTATTTTAAAATAATACAGTTTCATATGTGGTTAAAACTGACTTCTAACAGTGATTTATTTTTTTCCACACACTGTGATTGTCTTTATATTTGGCAGATATTTCATAAAAAACATTACTTGTCTTCACCTTGCCCGCATTCCAAAGGACATGTTGCATCATGTGTTACCTAGTTATCCTCTGTGTGTCTATGCTAACTTTGGATAACAAGGAACTTACAGGGTAGAATACAAGCCACAGAAACATTCAAGCTCCTTCATACTGTGTGACTTAAACTGATGGCACTGCTGGAGAGTTTTCCTTCCATATCACCTGCAGATTTTGGAATATCTTGATGTTAGGCATAGCTTCTTCCTTACTGTGCATCCTGTTTATGCGTAGATACTTATGCTATGATTCCTTTATCCTGAGCAGCCCCGCCTTTTTCTCCTGTTACCCATGTCAGCATCTTAAAGGCTTCCGCTTAGTTCTGTTATTCCCCAGGAAGGATATTATCCCTTAGAAGGAAAAGAGCAATGACTGACCTTTCTGCTGCTGCAAAGCTGCCTGTGCACTTCTTAAGCATACTGAATCCAATTGTATTTATGGTGGGAAAGGTGAGAAGTGCATTCTGTAGTCCTGCCTTTTTGGATAGTCCCCAACCTCCTTCATGATCATGGAGGCATTGACAGGAGGAATAGACATCAAGGAGTATTTTATCTAGTTCTTTACTGTTAGAAGGATGAAGATTTCTTTAATGAAGTTTTACGCAGTGTGAAATATAAAGTGAGAAAAAGATGAATACAAGATACCCAAGTATTCATCACAGTTGCTTCCTTGGAGGAAAATGTTTATCCTAGGGAAACCAATATCAATAGCAGTGTGTCTGTTGATTTTTGCAGAGCTCAGAAGAATTTCAAAATTAAATAATAAGACTTGGATGCCTATTTTACTTGTTCTATTTGTATTCCATCAAGTAATGGAGTCTCAGCTACAGCACAGTAGAAAATTCAATCTATATGCTGACCAGCTGTGGACGCAGTAATTTGACAGCTCTTTAAGTCAACATTATTTAAAAATATTTTCAATCACAACAACATAAAAATAGCATGGATTATTACCCCCTAACAAATTTATGTAAAAATGTATAGAAGTGGGAGACAGTTAAAAAAAAATGCTGCTGAAAGAGACCCTCTTCAACAATATGCAATAAAGCTTAACACTTTGACAGTTTAAAAATTGACAGTTGAATAATCTTAAAATAATACAGTCCAATATAGTCCATCAACAACTGTTCGATACCAATAGCCCTAGAAAAAGCACTACAATAACTCAAGTTATAACGGGCATTCAGAATTTCAAGATAAATCAGTGCAGTATTTTTTACATTATAAACATAGACCAGTGTCAAATTGCATCAAAAGGAGCGTGACCAGCAAGTCGAGGGAGGTGATCCTGCCCCTCTACTTTGCTCTTGTGAAACCTCACTTGGAGTATTGTGTGCAGTTCTGGTGTCCTCAACATAAAAAGGACATGGAACTGTTGGAATAAGTCCAAAGGAGGGCCACAAGGATGATCAGGGGACTGGAGCACCTCCTGTATGAAGATAGGCTGAAAAAGTTGGGGCTGTTCAGCCTGGAGAAGAGAAGACTGCGTGGAGACCTCATAGCAGCTTTCCAGTATGTGAACGGGGCCTATAAGGATGCTGGGGAGGGACTCTTCACTAGGGACTGTAGTGATAGGACAAGGGGTAATGGGTTCAAACTTAAACAGGGGAAGTTTAGATTGGATATGAGGAAGAAATTCTTTCCTGTAAGGGTGGTGAGGCACTGGAATGGGTTACCCAGGGAAGTTGTGAATGCTCCATCGCTGGCAGTGTTCAAGGCCAGATTGGACATAGCCTCTGGTGGCATGGTTTAGTGGGAGGTGCCCCTGACCCTGGCAGGGGGGTTTGAACTAGATGACCTTAAGGTCCTTTCCAACCCTAACTATTCTATGATTCTATGATTCTATGACTCATGGCATCTTGAAACCCTCAGTCCTGTTGCTTTCTTCTTTACCATTCTTTATCCATATATGCTCCTGCAAATCTTTAATTTCTTCAGCCACAGATTATATCAATACAGACTTTGTAACTCTGAGGTTTACTTGCACATAATATCTGAAAAATCACACAGCCTTTTTGTTTTCTTATTACTGTCCTGCAGCTTGCAGGGTAAAGTATCAAGGGTCATAATCACTGTTCTTCTTTCATTAAGAACTTTCATATTTCAATCCTTTTTTACTAGATAGACTAGAAATACTGAAAACTATGTGCTACAACATCTAAACCCAGACTTTACTGAAGGCAGCTTGTGTTCCACTCTCTGGGCTCCACATGATGTAATGTCAGTTTTATCATGCCTTGCAAAAATCAATCTGATCTTAGTGATCTTTTGTTCAGCAGGGTATCCTGTCAGGGTCAATGACCTGAGAACTGAAGTCTGCTATGGGTACTTACAGTCATTTCAACTAAATCAATGCCATGATAGCTCTAGGGGATCTTTTTTGATCATTAGCACATGATTGTTTCATACAACCTCACTTCTTTGGCATATACCCTAAACTTGAAGAAATTTTTACGATTATCTTTCAAGGATTTTTCAGTATTTATTTTTCTGGCTTACTCTCTTTCCACTCCCACGCCCTCTAACAGTCTTAAAAGCTTTATTTTACTATAGCTAAATAAAAACAAAACTGGAACTGAATGCTTACTCCCAGACTGTTGAAAAAAACCCTGTAAAATTGCCGTTAGAAATTTTACCTCCTTTGTGTTTTTCAGATCTTGTCGTACATTACAGTACTGGCAGTCACAGTTTACATTGTGAAAGCCTATCAGTGACCTAAGAAATGTATTGAAGGTTATCTGATGGCTTTTACTGCCTCATTTTCATGTCAATTATATTTGGGGAGTTTTTCAGATACTTGAGAAATATTTCAGTCTTGCTATTTTTCTTGTAATTAGCAGATTGGTGTGGGAAGATATCATTGGGACATAGTGATGCTTCCTGCATCCTATATATGCAGGAGGTAATGTTTATGAGTGTAAACAGCAGCATTTTGAAATGGGTTTTGCAGCTGTGAAGTGACAAGATATTAAAGTAAAGAGTTTCAGTAATTTCATGTTGTTTATTTCATGTAGCTTTCACATATTACAGAAGGATTATCCATTAACTGGATAGTCATTACAAGGGTTTAAAAGAAAACTCTGGACATATTCAACAAAGTATGTATTCTTTTTACCTGTCATTGAAGAGCAGGTAAAGATTTTCATACATGCAAGTTAGCTCAATATCCCAATAAGTAAATTAATTTTTTCTTAGTGAGTACACACCTTGTAATTTCTGTTTTGGACAAACTGCAAATAGATAGGGCCATCCCCTCAAAAAAAGTGAAAAAAGTATAATTTGTAAGGAATTCACATCCATGAATTAGCATGTATGAGTTGTCTATTTGCCCATACTCCCAGAAATCTCAGTATCCAGATGAAAATACTTTCACTGGTACCAATTTGTGTACCTAACAGGAGACTAAAAAATGCAGTTATCTGCAAAAAAAGATGCCCAATGTTTCAGGGCCAGAATGAGGAACAATAATAGAGAATGTGAGTTCTCAGGGACCTTAAATATGAGCATCTATTTTCATCCTAATAAAACGTAAGCTCCAGAAGAAGCAAAACCTGAGTGCTCCAGTATACTTTGTGTTTCCAGTTCAGTTCTGAATATTGGATACATTAATTTACCTATTAATACAATGGAAATTGCCTAGGAGATGTCTGAGTGTTGGAGTGATAGATATACAAGGATTAAATGTCTGCCTTCAGATCAAGGTGTAGAGGCCTCACAAGTAGAGGGAATTTTGCATTTTTTACAGAATGTCTGAAGATTTATGGTTAACAGCATCCAACTGTGTTGCTGGTGGCATTCCTTCTTCCTTACTAGATCATAATCAAATAATTAGTTTTCTCCAATTACTTCTTCTGACTCTAAGCTGTGTAGCTGAGGTCCATGTAGGTGGAAGAGGATGGAGATGGGTTATTCTCCCAGAACAGGCAGCTTGCCACAGCGAGAGCTGCCTGCAAATGGCAACGCCTACCAGAGGAGCTAAAATTAAGAGGTTGTTGGGGACTGTGGCAGCAAGAGGGGATAGAGCTGTGAGGCCTTGCCAGCAGAGACATGTGACTACCTTTAGACATTCCAGAGAAGAAGCAGTAGAGGACTAATTAAAAATGACCTCAGGAACTACAGAGAGTCTAAAAATCCATAGGCATGACTAGAGACCCTCATTCCCATACTAACCCTCAAGAAGGATGTCAGACTGGTTGGTGCTACACTGAGAGGGAAGATGCTGCTAAAATGCTTCTAAAATGCCATTTCTTCAGCTGGGTTCGGTAACCAAATTAACAGATGGGACCTAGAAGGCAGCTGCCAGCTGTTCCCTACATATGCTAGCATACACATTTTTATTTCCATATGATCCAAAAGGTATTTTTCCTTCTGTATAACACTTCTATACCTTTAATGAACAGTAATACATTAATGGACATAAAGGATAGGTAACAAGCCCCAAAAATATAAATCTATTAATATTTGTATCCATGCAGAAGCAGAGGAAAACTCTACATCTTACAGGAATTTCTCCTGAATTTTGGCAGTTCACAAAACCAACCTTTTTGGCTTTTTAACATACGCTTGTGTACATGCCCTGCAAAAGAATCGAAGCGATAGAGAAAATAGCTTCGCTGCAATTCACATTGAGTCTTCAGTGTGCTTTCAGCCTACTCTTACTGGTCCCTTAGTGAAAGGGACCACAGGAATGTTCAGAGTATGATCCCTAATGCTATGAGATAATTTACATTTCTTCATTAATATAAGTGAAAATCTTTTTCTATAGCAGTAGGAGTGATTTATTTATGACCGTAACAGTTCACTTTTCATGGTGAACACATTTGCGGTCTTGGCAAGTTCTACTAAATACAGATATCCTATAAAAAGGTTCAGCCTTGACTCTAGCCTGTTAAAAAAGAATGTTGCAGGAACAGATGGTGTAGCTCTTTATTTTGTGCTTGCTGCTTGAGTGGAAGGTTCAGAAACTATTTTTTGAAGAACTGTACTTTTTGGTGGGAGTGCTAGGTAAGCTTGTACTGTGTGCTTGGCTTTTAATGCATGAAATGGTATGGAAAAGATGAACTTTTTAGGTAAAATTCTAAGTCCTTCAGGAGTCTGTCTTTTTATCTCATCTCCTCTTTACTCTTTTTCTACAAAAAGAATAAGCGACAACCACTTATGATTGTTTTGCTAAATATGTAACTGTTTCTCTCAAGTGTATTTAGTATAATATAATATGAATGTCAACATCCTGGCCTATTTTTAGCATAGGTTGAATTATTGTTTGTTACTTTGTCTTCTGAAAGGTATGGTGTCACTTTGTGGATTAAATCAATAACAGGTGCTGTTATAGTTCTTGGAAGAACCTGCTCAAAGTACTGAAAATCTGTATTATCAGGAGAAATAGCAGCATCTTCAAGCAGAAAAGGAATTGTACTTTTAAGAAATTAATATGAAATTCCTTAAATGAATCTCTGTGCAAAACATTGGGTGTATGGTTCCCTGCAGGACTTAACTTCAGAGAAAAAGAAGGGTGATGGGACCCATATAAGGTGGAGGTATACAGTGAGCACAGGTACATTCCTGAATTAGCAGATCTGTATGAATATTTGAGTCACAGGGCTGCAATTAAGCTGTGTTCCTGGGCTGTTTAGCCTGCCTTCTTGTTGGACTCAGTGTACAGTTTGAATTGCAGTGCGCTCCAGTTTAGGAAAGTTTTTATGCATGTTTTAAATCAGTCTTTATTTAGGAGGTTTAAATCCCATTCATTTCAGTGAGAATAAAGTGTGTGGTTTAGTATTCTTAAAGCCTACAGTTCTAATTATTGAAAATAGTTATTAAAGGAGGTCGCACTCCTTATGTTAACATTATTTTGTGATAAAATGCAATTAAAATAAAGAATTATTAGGAGAAATTATTACACTTCAGTACTACAAGTGACAGATGTGGAATGAGGTCCATTAACTGAAATTACAAGAGAAGAATGGTAAGTGGAAACAGCAAAGTATTTTGATCTTGAAACAGAATTATTCAGAGCAAAGTATGTTTCTTTTATACTTGCTAGCTACCTGCTTTTGTGGGTGCTTACTTTTTTATTAAATCATTTCATAAAGACAGATAGTCAACTAATTTTTTTCCTAAATTAGCTACATACTGTTTTAAGTAGGAAAGCGTGATTTCTATCTCAGTTTTAATTTTTTGCTGTTGAGATGAAACTACTTCAAAACAAAGTAATATTCGAAGCCAAGAAGCAAAAGGTTTTTGTTGGTTTTGGGTTTTTTTGTTTGGTTGTCGTTGGGTTTTTTTTATTAATATTAATAACATATATAAACATGGGTGAAATAAAATAAATAATATGTGATGTTTGCAAAATGCAGTATTCTGCAGTAATTTGAATTTCTGGAAAAGCATTTGGAGCTAAGAAAACAATTTTTTGTAGAAGAAGGGCAGGAGGACTAATGGGCTGTTTCATATCTTTAATTAAGCAGCAGGGTGCATTTAAGCACACAATGCTGTTATTTTTTATGTGTGGATATTAAATCAAATTGAAAATAAGTATATTTTAAAAAATACATGTATTATTAGAAAAGTTTTCTCCTGTACACATGCATCCAGTTTTAGGTTATGCTATCTTTGTTGCTTTCAGTGAGTGCTATTCCATGAAAGAAATTCCAGGCACATTGTAATTCAGTTATAATTTTTCACTTTGATTTCAAGGCTCAAATGTTTCTATACATAGTATGATAAAAAAGCTTTGTTCTTCTACCCTAACAGCATGACTTCCATGACAGCAAAGCAGTTCTCAGAATGGGTGGTGTTAACCCTGCTCTTTCAGTGGAAGAGGTACTTTATTGCAAACATTGGTGTAATGTTTGGTAAAATTTCTTCCTGAGGTTTCAGTTAAATAGTAAAATATAGGATGTTTTATTCTATTCCTCTACTGATTTGACCCCTGTGTGTGAATATCATGTATGTACACATGCAGTACAGGTACAGAAGTAATGCATTATTTTTTCCCAACGGTCTTCAGCTTTGTACGCTAATGAACTATTTAAATTATGTCCCATAACTGTACATACAAAATGAAGGGAACTGTATTTTTAATGGCATTTTGTACAAGAAATGTATTTTTCAATCCATCCATCTTTTGTGCACATCCTGGTATTCATGAGAAGTGATGCTCCATATTTGAGAAAAAAAAAATCCCTTCTCACATTACTTCCTATGCAGCAAACTTTCATGACATGTAGTGACCTAACACTAGGGTTTCATAGAAATTTATGTGCAGGCTTGATTTGGGTCCCTCTGTATTTATATATATGGTGAAGTTTTCTCCCATTTTCCCCAATTCTGAATCAAAGCTTTTCTGCCATAAAGAAGGTAACTACGTCCATTATAGGTTGAAAACTTCAAAATGAAAAAAAAATCGTTAAGTAATGTTTTTTGGATGCTTGACCAGTTGTCTTGAAACTGCAGGATATTTGTCCTTATTCTTCAAAGATAAGCTAGGGTTTTACAAATACAAAGCCAATCTGAAGGTAATGCAGGGAGAGATATGGAAATTAAAATGTCAGATGCATTTAGCAGTGTGTCTCTAATAAGTCCATTCTCTGATTAAATTCTGAGCAGTCAGAGCTTTATCTGTTCAACATGCTTTTAGGCCAGATTTATGACATTATGAGAAAAGGACCAACTTTAGAGCCAAACCTTAAGATTGTTAGCTGTACTTTAATTAGTATTTCTTTCTTGAAAGCCCTATGATACTAGTAAGTGCTTAAATATTCTCAAGCCACTCTAGATCTGTAAAATTCAGGCACTGAAGAGAGAAACTAGGAAGCTTTAATGGTCTTTTAAAACTTTATGTAAATCACCAGGCTTGTAACTGAGTGTAAAATATATTTAAGATCCTTGGAGTCTGATCCTGATATTTTAATAACAGAAGTGATTGGCAATAACTGTTTCAGGACTGCTTTGGGAACTGAGCAATCCACAGTCACTTTGCTGATGTATAGGGTTGACTGACTTGCAAGAGAAGTTAGCAAATTCTCATTTCCTCTTGATTGCTCAGTATTTACAACCTGGCTTTGGTTTTCCTAGTGATCCTTAATGTTGATCAAAGGATAAGAAATATGAAACATGATAATAAACTGGCTACATCTGAATGAAGTCTTATTTCATGAATGCGAGGTAAAATCTTGTTCTGTGGTGGCTCCTCAGTTCATTGACTTCATTGAAGTGAATGGTGGATATTGCAACTTTGGCAGTTTCCAAACACAAGTGACAGAAAATCATCAAGAAAAATCCTGACAAGACTTAAGTTGAGAAAAATCAGTAAGATTTTTTTTTCTCTTTTCCTTTTGATTTATGAAAGGAAAGATGAATAGGTTACATTCCTTTTTATTTAACATCTATATAATTGAATTGTGGTTTTGCTTAGTTTTTCTTGTATATGTGCTACAGTTTAAAGTTTGTATTTCTAGCTGTGAGAAGAAAAAACAAAACAGGCTTTCTAATGATATTTTTTTCCACCTGTTCTGCAAAAATACTATTTTTGCATGTATGCATCTGTGCTTTTCCCACACTGCTGTACTTGTAAGTTTTGATCACAAAAAGTTTTTTCCATTGCTAATAAGTTTAGAAGTACCTCTGCTGTTGGAAGTAAATGATTAATTGCTTTTCATGTCATCTGCTCTTAAGCAAATAAACTAATGCCTTTTAATTCTTGTAATAACTAACAAAATTCACTAAATGGGAATACTTTTCTTTAAAATGTTTTCATCCACCCTTTAATTTTTTACTTTTCCTAATTTTTGAACTCCAGTTATTTTGGGGTTTAGGGTGTTATTGGGTTTTGGGAGGGGTTTTGTGGATTTATTGTTGTTGGTTGGTTTTGTTTGGCTTTGTTTTTTTTTTTCTATTTTTAAAGCAGCTGAACTCAATATATGGTATTATATGTCATACTCCATAGCATCTGATTTGCTACAGTATATGTAGTGAAGACTACCTTTCCACTGCATGCTTCTGCTGCCTAATGTAACAAAGTCCTGAGACATCCAGAGCTCACAGATACAGTGGTAATAAAGTATAATAATAATAACAACTTACAAGAGAAAAGTGGCAGTGGATCAAATATAAAATTGGCGTAAGATCACTAGTCTTAAATAACAATGCCTTTGCTCTAAAATACTAGTCAGAGCTTTCCTAACCATCCATTTAGTAAGCATATAAGAATAGAAACCATTAATCCACTAAAAACCAGTGATGGAGTTGACAAAAGCAAATGGCAAAGGCTAGGTTGCACCTGCCCTATAATGAAATTATACTGCTTCTGGAGATGGGAAGAAGCATGTAATCAGTAATCTAGGAAGTACATAATGTAATATGGTAATAAAATGTCATAAAGAGAGGGGTTGTATTTTTAGCATCAGATGCTTGCCACAGTTCTTTGTAAAAAAACTTTTTTTTTTTTTTTTGCAATTTCTCTCCTTCCCCATAAAATGCTTTTCCCTTTTTTCTTCTTTTTCACAGAGTTGATTCTCAATGTTTTCTTGATGATGAACTTTCTGATTTTCTTATGGGGAACTTCCACATTCTTTGAAATTCTTTTCAGACTTGAAAGGCTTGAATTGTATTTAGTTCTGTTTTCTTTCCCCCATATGCTGTAAAGTAGCTGGGCATCACTTTCTAAGTACTCTCTGTTTTATGGTCACCAGATAACTAATGACTGTTTTGACAGGCCATTAGGATATTATGGTTCTTTAAGCATAGACACAAGGTATTCTCCAAATAAATAGCTACCTATGTAGAAACTGTTGGACAAGTACTTAGTTTAGATTCAGGTTTAGATTTAGGCTTTTATTTCTTAGGAAAATCAAAAAAAGAAAAAGAAAAAAAGAAAAAGCTACTGACTGCACAAGCAATAAGACTAAACTTAAAAATCATACTAGTTTTGATAAACTAAAATCCTCTAAGGTCTTATTACAGAGCCTTTATTTTTGGTGATGTTAAAACTAAAACAAAACAGAGACTTATTACTTTGATCTGAATCTCTTGTGAAAAATGGCATTAGTTAAAGAATAGGGTTGATTGAACAATGGGGTTGATTGAAGAATGGGGTTGTAAAAAAGTAACTTCAAGAACATTAGGCTTTGTTAGCAACTATAGAGATAAGGAAATGGCTAAGATAAGCATTGCCCAAGAACTGGCCAGAACCAGCCTGGTGGTTACTGACATGACAATGATCCTAAAACGAAGAGATGAAGAGGAAGATGATGAAGAAATAGCCACCAGGGGTCCCAAAGCCCTCTACCACATTTTAGTGTGCATGCAAGAGGAATTCTCTAGAAGTATGATGTAATGTATGTCAATGCATTTGTATGTAATCTAATGAATATGTATGTGTAAGGACAATATAATCACAGCCTGGTTGATGCTCAGATGAGACAGGTTAGGAGAGGCTATCCACTGTGTCTTCCAGCACTGCAGTAAAGAATACCTGCTTGTCAACTTAAACTTTGTTGGCGAGTTCCTGGAGATTTCTCCAAATCACTTAAAATAGAGCATTAAATACATTGTATAGCATTCTGCTGTGAGTCAGGGTAGAACAAATCTTTTGTGGATTATAACCTAATTTCAAGACTTTATTCCTATAAAATGAATAGGAGGCTGAATTATGTTTGCTTCCTTATGCTGAAGCTTATAATTTATTTCAGTTTTAACTTTGTGGAATAATAGAATTTCGCACTGGTGCTGGTTGTGTATAAATCTTTACAACCCAAAAGTTGTAATGGATAGAGCTACTGTTCATATTCATTTTTGAAAATAACAAGACAATATAAGACAGCATATGCAAAACTAGTATAGAGGAGGGGATTAAGTGATTACTTGGCTTTGGAAAATTAGAAATGTATGGTTTAAAGAATCGCTAGTATTTAAGGGAATGTGTTTTGACTGCAGAATACTTTGCTTCCAACTGTTCCTGCTAAGCGTCACGTAAAATTCAAATATAAGCACAATAAAGTGTATTACAATAAAACCACTTCATACTTTCCCCTTTCTGTACAGTGGGCATATATCACATTGACTGGACAATTGCTTGAAGTGAGTAGAAGCTGATCTGTAAAGTCCAAGTAAATGAATTCAAAACAGTCATTCATACTGTCCAGCAGTTCCAAGCTTGATTTCAGTAATACTACCTACATGTGGCTGATAATTAACGTTCTAAGAATCAAAAGAGATAAGTTTGTAGCATGAAAACACTACAGAGAATCCTTTAAATCAGTTTATTAGAATCTTCAAGGAAATGAACATAAAACATTTTGGTGTGAAATATAGCTAAAACAATATCCTGTTAAAGTAAACATTGGTCAAATCAACCTTCTGTTGCAGCTGTTTGATCACTGATATTAAAGCTGATAGCCATGAAAAGGGATCTTGGAACACATCTGGGCTTTGCAGGCTTACGCGTTTTTTTCTCTTTTCTCCCAGTTACCTTTCTCTGCTTCGTACACCACTTCTGCCAATTATCTCCATTTGTGGCACTTCTTAAATGGCTGTTGCAGCTACCCCAGTACTGGCTAGATCTTCCCAAAATACTCTTTGCAAGTGAATTTCCAAAGGTAATTCTTTTCCCTGTAAGTCAATTGTTTGTAAACAGATTCTGAATGCTGCAAAGTGTCAGCTGTTAATGAATACTTGCCAGGTAGCTTGCACAACCAAAAGAGATGTTAAAGTGCACTGCATAATATGCATCTTATGCCTTCTTTGTGAGAAGTCATTTAAGTCAGGGAAGATGTTGAAAAAGCTTTACTATGACTTACCCATTTTTTTTTTTTACATGATACAAACAGAATTTCAGAAAAAGTATTTAAAATACCAAGTTATTTATTAAAAAATATTTGTAGAAGAAAGCACGAGAGTAGGTTGCCTGGAAAAGCTGTACAATCTCTAGTATTGGAGATACTTAAGAACGCATTAGATACAGATGTGCCAGAATGACTTAAATAGATTTAGGCAGCTGGCAAGGGTATAGGATAAATAACCCCTGTAATATTTTTAGTTTCACATACAGAAATACAAGCAAAGATTTACACAAGAGGTGATTGGGAATTTCTGTTCAGTTCCAATGAGATTTTCACTGAGCTGTTTCCTAAGTAGTACTTCAAGTTTGCAGATTAACGGGGGGTAGGGGGGTGGGGGGTGGGAGGGGATAGAGATGGAGGGGAAGGGGAAAAGGGGAGGCCTCGGTAATGAACAAGAATTGAGATAAATGGAAAAAACATAATGGGCTTTGTTCAAATTCAGAATAAACTATTTATTTAGCTAAACTCCATCAAAAATCTCAGTTCCTGGCACTGTTTCATAACTGGCCTACATAACCTGTCTGACTACAGGGAAAAAAAATCACACACAGTTGGTATTCTTTTCTACTGTTCTCCACTTTAAAGGGCAATTAATTCATTAAGAAGGAGTTAGGGTGACTGGTAGACTTCCAGTCTGGTTAGATACCTTCTTTGTGGTACCTAACCTATAAGCATCTATCTGCTGAAATCACAGTCCTGTAATTTTCTTTCCTGGACAGGGTCACAGTGCAGTTCAAATTCACAGGCTGCCCTCAGTCAAACCTTGTCACCACTTTCTTTCTGACAATGTCTCATAATGCCTTAAAACATAAAGCTCCATCCCAACAGATCTGAGAGATGTAAGTTTATTAAAAGCACATGTTCATAACTCTGTATTGGAATACATTTTTCCCTTAGGGATAGAAACAAAAGGACTCTGAAATAAATGTGAATGTGACTTATTAGTCTCATGATAGCCATCCATTTTCTTACCTTACTGTCTCCTTAGCAACTATTTGTGGCTCTGTCCCCAAAACACATGCTTTAAATAACTCAAAGAATGTTATTTCATTTTTAAAGAAAAAGTGCTGCTGGTTTCAACCTAAGAAAAGTAGACCTCTAATGGATAATGTATGAAATAGAAATGTTACCATTTATTGATGTTCATGCCTCAAACCAATTAATATGGGGCTTCTGGTATGGGTTTCTTGAAAACAAGCTGCTACCAACTGGAAATTATCTGCTAGTTATTTTTTCCCCTCTCAAAACTGGAACATTTTCCATACCAAGTAATGTGGTAAAGAAACTACTATATAACTGAAATATGTGGTGTTTGGAGTCTGCTAATTACATTTCCACTGGCTGCAGCAACTGCAAGGGTTGCTATTTTGATGTTCTGCTGAGATTATCATCAGCATTTCAGCTCTTTGAAGATAAATCTTTAGATGATGCAGCCTCATCCATATATTGTTATTCTTAAATTTGGCAAAGGCCTTTATGACATTAGTGAAAGTGATGTTTGTTCATGAAAAAGTCTGTCAGGCCCATTGTGCTCATGAGAACTTCAGGGATCTTCTTTACCTGGAAAGGAACTGAGCTTTCCTGCTCTGTACCTCCTATTTTTAAAATGTCCTTGAAGAGCTGGAAACAATGTCACCTATTTAAGAGTGTGGTTCTGTGGCAGTTTTGGCCGGTAGATTCAGGTTAACTTTAAGACACTATTTTATTTGAGCAAAAAATCTGTGTCTATTGCAAAGGCAGAAGTGATGACATGGCTATTAAGCAAGTTAAAATAGCCTGCAGCGTGCATTGGCTTTTGTTACATGATCATGTAGCTGGTGGTCAGAACTCAGATACGGAACATTTTGATGGAAAGAAATGTGGCCTATCCAGAGGACTGGGGTTTTCTTATTGCAGATGAATGAAAGGCAGTTTTTACTTCAATACAAATTAAATTCTTAGTTGTTACCATATTGATTTCAACTGGGCTAGTAGCAACAAGCAATTATAGTAAGTGGGAATTTAAAAGATGTACTACTGGCCATTTTAATTCACAAAGGGCCTGGTTAAGAACTTCTTATACAGGAAAAGCTCCTGTTAGGCTTCCGAGAAAACTGTTTCTGAGCACCAGCACTTCAGCATGTAGCCAGAAGTTATGAGGCTTGGCAAACATATTCAAATCCTGTGTTTTGGGGAAATGAAAAACCTAAATGCAGATGTTTTGGATAGGAGGTCTGTTATATGGCACATCAGTGTAATGTCTACAGATATTTTAAAAATATTAGTATTTAAGCTGACAGGACAAATTACAGAAACTTATTCAAGGAGGTATAAGTAGTAGAAATGGGAAGAAGTTAACTGAAATAAAGTAGACTCTTGAGGGTTACTTGCATTGTGACTGCAACACAGCAATAGGTTTTTCAGCCTGGTGGTTAGCAGACATGGTCATAGTGAACATTAAATTCCTTCAAGCAAAGTCCAAAGCAGAAAAGATAAAGGATAAAGGTTCCTATAGAGTTCATTCCAGAATTTTTATGTATCTGATTTTTCCCCTGTATTCAGAGCACTGTCACCACACTGTTCCTTGCAAGATCAGTTCTCACACCCTCTACTGCCAATTTACCTAATTGTTCAATCAAGCTGGTATTTCTGCTGTCAGTTATCTTGGCTAAAACAGCAAGAGTTGATTGTGAA
The DNA here is from genome assembly GCA_028858755.1 of Ara ararauna. Lineage (NCBI taxonomy): Eukaryota > Metazoa > Chordata > Aves > Psittaciformes > Psittacidae > Ara > Ara ararauna. The sequence goes on from CM054381.1 coordinate 42,507,596, forward strand.
AACATTAATGTGGAGTGGTTTCTCTCTGCAAAGGCAAAGGCATGAACTGCCAGCTTGGTGGCAAGGCAGGTGCCATGCAGAGTTGGTTTGTACGCATTTCCAAAAAAAGAACATTTAATATGTTAAAAAAGACAATACTGGAAAAGGGTGAGGAAAGAGTTCTACAATAGCATTTACAGATGTAAATATATAAAAAGTTTTGTTGAAATTAAAAGACATGTTAGTTTATTCCAGCTAAGGATCTAATCCTGTCTCTGGAGCTGTTTCCTGACATCAGCATCCATTCAATTTCAAGGGTGTTAAAAATCCAGTTTAGATCCATAAGAGAGATTCAGAACTATAAAGCAGTAGTAAAGAATGAGTAAGAAATTACTAATAAGATAATCCATAGATATGAAGGGTCTTCTAAATTATATCTGTGCAAGTTATGCTTGTGTAAATGCTTCAGCATGTTGCAGGTTCTGGATCTGTCTCCCCACATTGTTAACCAGGAAAACAGCATATGAACACTGCAGCCAAAATTAGGCTGAAAAGCCTGCCTTTCTCGTTTCTGTTCTCTGTGCTGGGGTGATGTTCCTGGGACTGGTACTGACGGATAGACAGGCTACTTTGCACAGCAGCAAAACAGAGTACCTGTATTTGGAGATTTTGTGGAACTACTTGTTTTCAAGATTTTCTTTTTCATGTGTTGAAAATTTAAATCACAAAAAGTTTGCATAAGTTATAAATTGTAATGCATTCTGTTTAGATGTATCTTGTGATTCATCTCATGTAATCAGAGATAATGATTACTGAGTGCTTTTAAAATATGTTCTCACATCCTTTAAAAAGTATCCAAAGAATTCAGGAAGTTGTTATTGCTCAGTTCTACTGACGAGATAGTGCATTGGCTATGACTTTCTGGCTCTTAAGCACATTATTAATGTATGGTTTGGTTGTTTACTTAGTTATTACAAAAATATTTTTTGTTCTGTAGAGGATACCTGGAAATAATATCCTTTTCCACCTCCCTCTAGACCACCCGAATAGCTAAACTTTGTGAACAGCTGCAACTGTTGCTTTAATGAGAGAAAGAAAACAATACTTGGCATGTGTAAAAGCATTCCAAAGTGATCCTCAGCAGCTGGTTATTTGATAAATTTTTAATAATATCTATCAGTTTAGTTTGATAAAGAATTTCAAGACAGGTGGATTTTTTTTTCTAATTACCTCACAAAGGTTCTGTAGTAGAAAAAATATGCAAAAAATTTCAATTGAAATAAGATTTACTTGTCTTTTGGATTGATTTTTCTTAAAGGTGCAAACTGATATTATTTTGTTCATGTGCTTGAGTTTGTTCTAAAGAGCACTATGAATGTGTGTTCAGAGGCTAAGAGTTGAACATACGTATGTCCTGGTTTCACCTGCGATAGAGTTAATTTTCTTCCTAGTAGCTAGTACAGTGCTGTGTTCTGGCTTTAGTCTGAGAACAGTGCTGATAACACTAATGTTTTAGTTGCTAAGCAATGTTTACTCTGATCAAGGACTTTTCAGTCTCTCATGCTCTGCCAGTGAGGAGGGGCACGGGAAGGCAGGAGGAAGCAGACAGGACACCTGACCCAAACTAGCCAAAGGGGTATTCCATACCACAGCACATCATGCCCAGTATATAAACTGGGGGAAGGGGTCACCTGGAAGGGATGGATTGCTGTTCAGACTGGGCTGAGTATCAGCCAGCTGGTGGTGAGCCGATGCATTGTGCATAGTGTTTATTTTATTTTTTTTCCTTTTCCCTTTTAGTTTCATATTCTCTCATTATTGCTGTTATCATTATTATTTTTAGTAGTAGTATTATACTGTACTTTAGTTATTAAACTGTTCTTAACCTGTGGGGTTTACAGTCTTTCGATTCTCTTCCCCATCCTCCTTGAAGAGGGCGGGAGAAAGAAGGGGAGGGGGAATGAGCAGCTGTGTGGTACTGAAGTATCAGCTGGGTTTAAACCACAAAAGCATAAAATCGTTTGGTCTGATTTTTCCAAAGTAACCTTAATTTGTGCTTGCATTAATTTCTGCTTTTATGGAATGTTTCCATGTTTTTGTACTTGTAGTTGGAAAGGAAATTCCCCTGATGTGTGGAGTAGATGGTTTTATTTCCTAAAATTATAAAGCCTCTGAAAAGGACATTTGCCTGCTTTAGTACAAGAGTTTTGCAAAGGAAGATAGGATGGATAGGCAATTAGGCTTAATTAACCAATACAGAGTATAATAAAGATACGGGTAAGTAACGCTCTCAATTGACAAGGAAAAGACATGAAACATTCTCCCCTTTAACTGTTTAGACCGTACATATAGCAAGACTATACTTCACCAGAAATTAAAGAAAGGAAAATGGAACTGCATCTTGAAATCAAAGGGGGGTACTGCAGTGTCTAGGTTTTAGGATCCTAGTCCTTGGAATATAAATTACAGGATCTATACCCCACATTTCAATTTCCTGTGAAGAGGGATACAGTCTAGAATGACTCGGAAACTGTACAGAAAGCTGCCTAGGGCGAGTGGGCTCAGTGCAGAGCTGTTTGGGCCTAGCCAAAATGGAAGTAGCTGTGGCCCAGGGCTGGTTTTAGCCCTCCCTGTTAAGTGCAGTAATTCAGTCCACAAAACCAGATGTGGTTGTGAATCTTCTAGGACGAAAGAGATGTGCAAACAAAATGCCCTTCCCCACACTTTTCAAAGAGTAGAACAGTACAAATTATGAAGAATTTGTGATTATTGAACTCCCTTTTATACAGCTTTTTAAGTAGTAAATCATTTAGCAATGCTAAAAACAGATTTGCATTTCCTTTCTCTGTCAGACAGTATATCAAGCCACCTACTGGGGGAAGCCTGAATCATTAATATGGAAATTGGTTCGGAATAACAAGCCTCTACACGCTCTGCTGGAGCCAAAGAAAGTTCATGTGTGTTTGGATAGGGTAAAAGCCTGAGACCATGCAGGATTTCTCTCAGCTTATTAGAAAAGAAAATGAATGGGGGGGGGGGGGGGGGTCAGTTCCTTGCTACAGGGACTGCTAAGCATAAACCCTCTGACATCTATTAGTCATCCATAAAATCAGTGATGGACTGCTCAACTTTTAAGATATAGAAACTTCTGCACATGGGTGGGAGCAGAACTGTCTGGAAAGCTTTTAATGCATGTGCAAAGCCTTTAAAGTAAGACAGCAGCGTTTGAATTTAGGCATCCTGAAGTCATGAGGCTGCTCATTTGGATTCGAGGGGAGGGAGAAGAGGCAGTTAATGATTTCTTCTTTTGATCAGGAGAACCTTTGTAGTCCCTAAATCCTTGTCGGGATCTGGCCTATTCTGTTTTAGTTTTATTGTGTGATTGTAATGAAATATTGGAAGGAAACTGGATGTGATTGTGTTATAAAGAGTCTATAGATATAGCATTACAGTCTTCATTATGATTCCAGTTGTGCTGTAATTATCTGTGCTCCATGTTAAGCAGAGCATGAGTGAGATGAATGGGCTGCTGGGAGAGAAATTCAGGCAGAGTGACAATGCAATCAGTGGCTACCTAGCTACTATGTAATGTGAAACAAGCATATGGGGTATCCATGCAACATAGAATCAACTAGGTTGGAAAAGACTTTTAAGATCAAGTCCAACCATCATCCCCCAGGTATTTACAGGTGCATTTCCAGAGACAGCTACCCAGCTAAAGCCCCATTATGTAAAAATGCATGAGGAGTGTTACTCGCTGTTCATTAGTATTCCTATCTGCAAACAGGAAGAGAGAGCAGACAGTACTTAACAGAAGAAACTGTGTTCCTGTTTCAAGCCAGCAGATACTTGGCCAGTTAGTTTCAGTGAGGCCAGAATCTCATTGCGTATCTAGGCTGGCAGGGTAATTTGGGTCTTGTATTCTCTAACTTCACTATCCTGTTCATTCAGGGATTTAGGGATTTTCTTTTTTTTTTTTTTTTCCAGCTGGGAGAATTAAATTCCAGTAATCTTTTTCAGTCTTTTCTACAGATATTTGTACTCACAAAGTATCAGCAGCGAAAAATTTCACATTATGTTTGTGATTATATCATCCAATATTTGGTCAAACATTATCTTAATTTACCATTCTTGGTGTAATTACATGTTCTACGCAGTAAAATAGATGCTGGAATTTTCCTGCTTCCTTCTCCTAAGAGGCAGGGAAAGCCCTTGTTGCAGGCTGTGTAGCTAGACTGACCATATGTTCTGTACGTTATGTGTAGCTAAATATAATATCCTACACCTCTGGCTGCAGGGCATACAAAAAGGGTGAGAAGTAGTAAAGAAATCATAGGCTATTTAAATCCCATGTTCTTTGGGGGGTTTTAAGCTAAAATTGCAAATGGGATATGTTAAAAAGTCAAATGGAAATGTGATAGGTCAGAAAAACCCCTACAGCTGCTAACAGGTAGCATTTAAGTACCTGGACAGTTTTATACCAACACATAAAGTACATAAATAACTAGAGGTAAATGTATATATAATTCTTCTAAAGTAGTATTCTAGAACTTGCAAACTCCCCATATTTTGAATCTGGAAGGTCAGTTAATATATTAACCCATATGATGATGTTAAAAGAGTGGTTTAACTGCATATTAATTTTAGTATACATTTCAGTTATGTTTAAAAAACCGATGTGTAGGAAGCATTCAATTTGATGCAATGAGAAACACAAGCCAACAGCTGAAAGTGGTTGTGTCATTCCTATCACGAATTTAAAAAAAAACCAACCCAAAACTCAATGAGGACTATTAGTGTTTCTCCATGGTCTGGTTATCTGTCAAGTCTTTGAAGCTACAAAGGACACAGAAAACACTGGAAATGGCTGTGTTCCACAGAGTATCTACGGCTGCTTCAAGCACGTGGATGCCAGCTCTGTTTTCCATCGGTAGTCTTCCCTCATTGTTGCTCTGGCGCTGGTACTGTGAACACCCCGGAGCACAAATGTTTTCCCTGCCAAAGCAGGCAGTAAATTGGAACAGACCTGTGTGCCCTGGCTCCTGACCTCCCGCAGACAGCCGCTCTGTCAGCCGAGGGCGCACTGTCTAACCCTGTCCCTCGTCACACCCCCAAAACACCGGCTTCGATTGGTCTTGCGCCACCGCAGGCAGGTGACAAACCACAGCGAGGGCACGGCCGGGCACGCGACCCTCCGCCTCTGCGCCCACTTCCCCCGCCCCACTGCCTGGTCGCGAGCCAGCAGTTGGGCTTTTTCGGAGCGGATGTCAACGGCTGTTGATCGCGCGCGGCGCAAGGGGGCCCCTCCTCAGGCAGGGTGAGGAAGGCTTCGAGCTGCTGCGAAGCCGTGAGGAGGCGCCGGCGCCTCCCCGTGGCTCCTGGTGAGTTCTCGCCATTGAGAAGTGAGGAGGAGAGTCGTTCTCTTTGTTATCTTTGGGTTTTGACTAAATAGAACGTGAATCCGCATACTCTTGGGATATAGTGGCTAGTGGAGGTAATAAGCCTCATTTAAAGGGTAGCTGTCTTCCTATTTTCCTTTTAGTGCTAACCTCCTGGAAAATACCCGGGACAGAACATCTGTGGTATTGCCTAGGGGGTAACATACCGTATTGTTTGTCTGTTTATCACAGATGATAACATTTCCAAATCGGGGCTAATATTACTTGGCGTAGCTCAGTGTGTAAAGTGGGAAGTGTTTCAGGAAGGCTACATCTGAGGTAGACAGTCGTTAAAGGAAGCAGTCCTGCTCCGCAGCTTCCCTTCATGTGGGGTGGAAAGGTTTTTTTAAAATATTTGGAGGCGATGACAATAAATGGAAAGCCATTTAATTAACAGCTAGAAAAATTTTTAACTTCATATTTCCACAGGGACGTTATTAACAGCAAGGAATAAAGCATTTAAATTTTTAACAGTATTTTCAATGGTTGCTACCCCTTTGTCTTGCATAGAATTGTTTCTTAGTTTGCAGTGTTACATGACAGTGCTACAGGTTCTCTGAATACTATAACTGTCAAATTCCTTATAATTTAGACTTACGAAAGACGATACTGTACACCATTATTCTAAATTCAGAAAAATTGTGCTTTACTTGAGTTGTGTCACATGGTACTCCCGAACAGAATTGCACTTCATGGTTTAGTTTAAAGGATACCTTTCCATTTTGTGTTCCATTTAAGCACTTCAGGTATTTATTTCTGTTGCTATCCCCAACTTCAAAGCTAGTTGTGTTATCAGCTGAATATAATACTGAAACACATCTGTAAAGGCTTTCCTGTGTCAGGGGGTGTAAGCTATTGTTATAAAACAAATAGGATCAGATTGCTTATATGAGCTGTTAAACAATCATTCTATTGGTGTATTTTGAAAAGTAAATATGAGGAGAACGTAATTTTTCAGTTATGCAGAAATATTTTTTTGTGGTTTTAAGACATTTTTGAATTAAAGAATGTAAGGGTTGCATAATTGGGTTCCATCTGTATGTCTAATAGGCTTGATGTAGTTGCCTGTTAGTTTTCACACCAGGCGCAGTTACTGACCTAGGGTATAAAAATTCCTCCTTTCATCACTGAAGATGTCATGTCATGTTTAAGTAATGCTCTTCTACTGTTGCCTGGCTGGTATCAGAAACTAAGGATATATATGAGGAAAAGAGCTTTAGAATGTTTTTCAAAATGCAGCGTTTTTTAAAACTGCATTTTACCCAAGAAATAGACACTTATCTTAGGATAATTAGAATGATATGCAGCGATTGCTATAGTTCAGGTTATGTGTCCTTAACAGTAAGTGTGTTTTTATGGTGATAAGGATATATTCTCAAACAGAAAAATGTTTCAAGACTGGGAGACAAAGCAGCTTATTGCATCAATAGCTCCAGTACTAACAGTGTTTTACTGCTTTGGCAATCCTGTTCAAGGTTTACTTTTACTTAATGGAACTGCTATTGGAGTACTTAAGAAGTAATGCTGATTAGTCTCATTGTATTCTCTGCTATACTTCCTATATTTTTTAATGAAATGTTAGAAGAATCATCCCCTCATGACATCTTTTCCTGTGTAGAGGTTCATCACTGTCTCACTACATGGAGTCATTCTTAAAAATCCATATAAAGGCCTTCAACCTTTGAAGCAGGAGGTAGGAGTTGAGGAAAAGAAAAAATCAATTCCATACTTAGAATTTCTGGTTGACTACAGGATGCTCATACCGCTGAAATCCCTTGTTTATAGGGAAATGTTTTAGGTTAGATTTCTTTCCTTTACTTAAACTCAATGCGTGATTATAGAATCATAGAATAGTTAGGGTTGGAAAGGACCTTAACATCCTCTAGTTCCAACCCCCCTGCCGTGGGCAGGGACACCTCCCACTAAACCATGTCACCCAAGGCTCTGTCCAACCTGGCCTTAAACACCACCAGCAATGGTGCATTCACAACTTCCTTGGACAACCCATTCCAGTGCCTCACCACCCTTACAGTAAAGAACTTCTTCCTTATACCCAATCTAAGTAACTGAAAACATTGGTGTTATCAGCGTTGTTCCCAGGCTGAAAGTCAAAACCACAGCACTGCACCAGCTACTAAGAAGGAGAAAAATGACTGCTACTGCTGAACCCAGGACAAATGATTATTTTTGTCTCATTAGAATTCTTAGTGCTCCAAAAGGATAGTTTTGTCTGGAAGCTTTGTAGCAGTGACTTTAGGAGTGTTTGGATATTTTCTGTATCAGATAATTTCATTAATTATTTAAAATTCTTTTTTTTTTTCAGATTCTGTTGAATATATAGATTGCTCTGTGCCAAATAGTGATCATGGTTTTCTCAATTTTCTGAAAGAGAAGAAAAGGTAAGTAAATTCTGTAATGAGTACGACACAGTATGGAAGCGTTAGATTTTCAGCGGAAATTTTTCATGTAGAGAAGTCCATAGCTACCACTTTGTTGTTGTTGCTGTTGTTGTTGTTTGTTTTGTTTTTTTTTTTTTTTTTTTGTTTTGAAGGCCTTTCTTTGTAGGATAATATTTTCTTTGTCTTAAGTCAGACACCTGTTGCCTGTTGCATTTTCCTTCTTGCTTTTTGGAAGGTCTGTTTATTGACAACCTCCTGCAGTTTTGTAAATATGTACAGCTTTAATACTTGCAAATAAGATTTTTATGTCATCCACTGTCATTTCCAGCAAAACTGAGTAGGAACGCATATGTGGCTTTACATGATTTATGTATCTCTTGCTTGTCCATATCATTAGGCAGGCTGCTTATATATACTCTGGCCTCAGCACTTTTTTGAATTGGGCTCTACAACCTATTCAATGGAGCAGAAGTAAAGTCTGCTTTTGTGCCTACTATATAATGAATTACCTAATCACTTAAATCAGAAGCAGATATCACTCAAGATATTTTATACCTAATCCATTTGCCCTATGAGTGGCACACTTGGATTAAAATACCAGTGTTGCAGTGTTGTGTAAGTTGCCATGCATTGTATCTTCTGCAGGGAGCCCTTAAACTGCACAAGCAGTTCTAATAGCATGGGTATGTTCTGCAAGTGCTGGATCATTTCTAAGTCAGTGTTGCTGGAAATGGCAAAGGAACTGAAGACCTTTTGACTATTTAACTTTCTCTTCAGAGGGTTCTTGAAAGCATGAGTGTCTTAAAAAGTCTTGAGATGTAAGAGTCCTTGATAGTCTTAAAAGTGCCACTCACTCTTCCCCAGCTTCTTGAACACGCAAAAAATCCCAAGTGCCACAGGAGCTCTAGAAGAGGCTGGCAGAAACACATGCTGTCTGAAAGCAGATGTGTAATCTGGATTAGAGTTGTTCAAATATTCTTGCAAACATCATTAACCTATTCTCAGTGATGAGTGCTATAGAGTTCTGCCACTTTCAGAAAACTTTAAACTTTGTTGTCTCAATAACTTTATTGAAAAGAAACATCTTTAATAAAGTACATGCATATATATGAATAATTTTAAGATGTGTATCATAATACATAGTTACATGTAACTACAGGCCAGTTGGTCTCACATGTGTGCCCAGCAAGGTCATGGAGCTGATTCTCCTAGAAACTACACTAAGGCACATGAAAAGCGATGAGATTGTTGGTGACAGCCAACATGACTGCACTAAGGGCAAATAATGAGTGACCAATTGGGTGGCCTTCTGTGATGGGTCTATGGAACTGATAGGGGCAAAGCAGTTAATATCATCTACCTGGACTTGTGCAAAGCATTTGACACTGACCTACATGTCATCATGTCTCTAAACTGGGAAGACACGGATTTGATGGATGTACCATCTTCCGGCTAAAGAATTGGCAGGATGGCTGCACACAGAGAGTTGTGGTCAATGGCTCGATGTCCATGTGGAGAACAGTGATGGGTGGTGTCCCTCAGGGGTTTGTGTTGGGACCTATCTTGTTCAACATCTTTGTTGGCGACATGGACAGAGGGATTGAATGCGTCCTCAGCAAGTTTGCCAATGACACTAAGTTATATGGTTTGGTTCATAATGCTGGAGGGAAAGGATGCCATCCTGATGGACCTTGACACTCTAGAGGGGTGGGCCAGTGCCAGCCTCATGAAGTTCAACCAAGCCAAGTGCAAGGTCCTACACCTGGGTCAGGCAATCCCAGGCAAAGCTACAGGTTGGGCAAAGAAGGGGCTCAGAGCAGCCCTGTGGAGAAGGACTTGTGGGTGTTGGTCGACAAAAAACTGAACGTGAGCTAGCAGTGTGCGCTCACAGCCCAGAAAGCCAACTGTCTCCTAGGCTGCATCAAAAGAAGCATGACCAGCAGGTTGAAGGAAGTGATTCTGCCACTCTGCTCTCATGAGACCACACTTGGACTACTGCGTACAGTTCTGGTGTCCTGTCATGGTTTAAGCCCAGCCAGCAACCCAGAACCATGCAGCCACTTGCTCACTCCCTCCCTTCCTCCCCTCCACTCCCGGAGGGATGAGGAGGAGGATCGAAAGAGTGTAACTCCCAGGGGTTGAGATAAGAACAGTCCAGTAACTAAGGGATAACACAAAAACACTACTGCTACCACCAATAATAATAATGATAAGGGAAATAACAAGGGAAAGAGAATACAACTGCTCACCACCCGCCGACCGATACCCAGCCTGACCGGAGCAGTGATCTCGCCCTCCTGGGTAACTCCCCCCAGTTTATATACTGGGCATGACTTGCTGTGGTATGGAATACCTCTTTGGCTAGTTTGGGTCAGGTGTCCTGTCTCTGCTTCCTCCCGGCTTCCCTTCCGCCCTGGCAGAGCATGATACTCAGAAAGTTCTTGGTCAGAGTAAACATTGCTGAGCCACAACTAAAACCATCACTGTTATCAGCGCTGCTCCCAGGCTGAAAGTCAAAACCACAGCACTGCACCAGCTACTAAGAAGGAGAAAAATGACTGCTACTGCTGAACCCAGGACATGTCTCCAACATAAGAAGGACATGAAGTTTTTTGAGCTAGTCCAGAGGAGGTCCATGAGTATGATGAGGCTTGAGCACCTGCCACATGAAGACAGGCTAACAAAATTAGGGCTTTTCAGCCTGGAGAAGAGAAGGCTATATGGAGACCTCGTATCAGCCTCCCAGTATCTGAAAGGGGCCTACAAAAATTCCAGGGGGGGACAAGGGGTAACGAGTTCAAACTTAAACAGGGGAAATTTTGGTTGAATATAAGGAAGAAGTTCTTTACTGTGAGAATGGTGAGGCACTGGAACAGGCTGCCCAGGAAGTTTTGAATCCTCCATCCCTGGCAGTGTTCAAGACCAGGTTGGCAGGGCCGTGAGTGACATGGTCTAGTGTAAGGCGTCCCTGGCCATGGCAGGGGGGTTGGAACTAGATAATCTTAGGTCATTTCCAACCCAAACTATTTTGTGATTCTCTGATAATTAAGAAGAGGAACAACTCAGCAAAAAATATTGCAGTACATAAAATCATAGAATAGTTTGGGTTGGAAGGGACCTTCAAAGGCCATCTAGTCCAACCCCACTGCAATGAGCAGGGACATCTTCAAGTAGATCAGTTTGCCCAGAACCATATCCAGCCTCGCCTTGAATGTCTCCAGGGATGGCACATCTACCACTCTTCTGAACAACCTGTTCCAGTATTTTACCACCCTTACCGTAAAAAATTTTCTTTGTGTCTAGCCTGAATCTCCCCTTTTTTAGTTTAAAACCATTACTCCTCCTCCAGTTGATGCTTGTGGCACTTAGGGAAACAATGGTAATCCAATTAATCGTTCTGAAGTGATAATGTAGATTACTGAGATAACATATAAAAGACTTATCTAAGCAAAGGGCATTCATCCCACTTCTCTGGGGGATGACTCAGAACTGGTAATGAGGAGTATCAGTCCCCAGCTCTTGGATGACTACCCAGAAGAAAATGGGCAGTAATTAGGTGAAAGATAATTTTGGCTGGAGGCTGCATAACCCACAGACTCAAGAAACCCACTGAGTCAAGAGAAAGACAGTATGCATGCCTGATTGGCATGAGAGGTGAGAGGGACCTCTGAAATAATAAGAGGTGGAATACTGATTAATGAACAAATTGTGTAACTCTCAACCAATGGACACTGATTTGTTTGTTTCTCAAAATGTATAAACAGCTTCAAGTTTCGATCATCAGTGTGCTTGATTTGTGGAGACTTCCATCAAGCACCCTGAGCAGAATAAACAATGTCTCCTTTCTAAACTAGACTGTGTCTTTGTTTAGAAAGCCCCAAAATGGCAACAGGCCCAAACATGATTTGCATATTTACAACTCAGGCAGTCTCAATGAAACTTTTCTGTGTCAAGCACTAGGAGAATGCAAGTTCCTATCATGAATTTTAAGGAAATAGGACGAATGCAACTTCTGAGGTGTCCAAAAAGTCTGTCTGAAACTGTAGAGAGGCTTTTTAACATTCCTAAGTTGTTTTCCTAGAAAAAGTTCTTACAGTAATGCTATGGTTAAATGGTAGAGATTTGCTGAAATACTGCACATGGATCACAGTTGTCTGCCATGGGTATTCAGCTGTTTTAATTTTTGCACAGGAAAGCCTTGGCACATGTTGAGACAAGTAGGCACAAAATGAAATACAAACTTTTGTAAGTAAGTAGAATCAGTTCTAAGTAACACTAAGTTTGATGGCTTTGTAACAGTAGCAATGGAAAATAACTAAGGTACATGTTTCACAGAAGAAAAAAATAGAGTGAAGCTACAGTACATAATGAAAATACTTGTATAAGATAAACCATTGGAGCTGGCATAGTTTTAGGTCCTTATGACCTTAGTGCAAAAATGAGTGTAAGAAACAGGATAGAAAAACAGTGTAAATCATAGAATCATAGAATAGTTAGGGTTGGAAAGAACGTTAACATTATCTAGTTCAAACCCCCCTGCCATGGGCAGGGACAACTCCCACGAGCAGGGACACCTCCCATTAAACCATGCCACCCAAGGCTCTGTCCAGCCTGGCCTTGAACACTGCCAGCGAAGGAGCATTCATAACTTCCCTGGGCAACCCATTCCAGTGCCTCACCACCCTTACAGTAAAGAATTTCTTCCTCATATCCAGTCTAAACTTCCACTGTTCAAGTTTGAACCCATTACCCCTTGTCCTATCACTACAGTCCCTAATGAAGAGTCACTCCCCAGTATCCCTATAGGCCCCCTTCAGATACTGGAAGGCTGCTATGGGGTCTCCATGCAGCCTTCTCCAGGCTGAACAGTCCCAACTTTCTCATCCTGTCTTCATACAGGAGGTGCTCCAGTCCCCTGATCATCCTCGTGGCCCTCTTCTGGACTTGTTCCAACAGTTCCGTGTCCTTTTTGTGTTGAGGACACCAGAACTGCACACAATACTCCAAGTGAGGTCTCACAAGAGCAGAGTAGATAAAGAGTATCTGAAACTAGCAGATGTCCAGGATGGACTTCAGCTAAACTAACTGGTAAGTAGAAGGACAGGATGATTATGTCTGCAGTGTTATCGAACCAGTTAAGCTGGTGTAAGCATTATCTACTGCATGTGCTTCAGAGGCTGCCAGAAGTGATGAAGATTGTTGGAAGAAGTAAACGACCCCCAGAGACCACCACCACATTTTTGCACGCATGTGGGGAAACTTTCTGGAAGAATAGTGTAATACATACGCAGCCTCATGAATATGCATGTATGTACGTAATGAATATGTATGCTTAAATGACTATAAAAGGATGGCTTGTTTAGCAATTCAGAGAGACAGCTAGGAGGAGCTATCCCCTGTGTCTCTTAACGCCGCAATAAAGAATTCCTGCTTATCAACTTAAACTTTGTTGGCGAGTTCCTGGAGATTTCTCCAAACCAATGTGTGCATATTTACTAAATGAGAATCAGAGGAGACATGCTTTATACAACTGGGATTTTGTTTATCATTGTGAGAAGGCTGTTTCAGATGTATCAGAGAAAATACATATGCACCTGTTGTTGCAGGCATGGTTCTGGGCACCTAGGTGCACCCACCTGAAGAAGTGGTTTGTATGAGAGTGGTGTGTACAAGGATTGAAAAGAGAAAATGCAGTGTAATTCCAGCCTGCTATAAGGGTGAGGCCAAAATCTAATTGATTTTGCACTAAGAAGAAATTGCAGAATATTTTAGTAGAATTTGGCTGGGAAGTTCACAGACTTTCCATGCACTTTGCTCAGGATCCATCAGTGATTCTTCCAGGATGAATGTGATGAAGTGCATGCTTTCCCCTCAGCAGTAGTTGAAGAGGCTTAATGTGGAAACTCCACCTGTGACCAAGCAGCCAGTTAGAAACAGTGTGGGTAGCAGGTGGAGTAGTGCTTTGAGAGACAGTGTGGGCAGCAGGTGGAGTACTTGTGTGATACTAGTGAGAGAAGCTTCAAGACGAGGGAATACCTAGAGGAAAAATAGCCATGCAGCAATGGGTAGGAACAGTATGAGCAAATGGCAAAGGAGGGAATGTGGTTATTGAACAACAAATGGCTTGTGGCTATTGAACAAAAACAGAGGAGAGTCCAGAATTAAAGGCTTGCTTTTTCTTTCTCATATGGTAGGGGAAGTGGGAGTTGTAGAGCTGAGGGTCAAAGGATTCCTGTGTCTTAAGACTGCAAAGAGACACCGTGCAGTGCGTATGGATTATGATTTTAAGCACCATTTTTTTCCCCTCTGCTCTCAGGCCCAGCCACTCTGGATGGGAAAACCAGTGATCAAGTGAGATCTGCAACAAGTCTGGCAGTTCTCATACCAAGGATTCTGCTGTGCTTGATGCCTGATCCACTTTCAGTGATGCAAATGCAGAATGCACCAAGATGAGCTTGATACAGATAAGTGATTCTGAGCATATGGGTCAGCCAATAGAAATATTACTATTTTGACAGTTAGGTTACTGAACTAAACAGGTAGTTAGTCTGACTCAGATCTCAGATTTTTGGAGAAGAGCTGAGGAGAAGCTACAAAACTTGTGATTTTACAGATTTCATTTACTTACCCCACCAAATAATAAGCATTTGATGCATACTTCCACAGTCTCTTGTTTCCCTATGACATTTACTCTTCTGTTAAGCTTTGTTAGGTATTGTCTTTACCCTGTTAGAAGTTCCTCTTTCTTGAAAAAAACATTTGTTATTTATTCAAAACAAGATCTTACTAATTTCCAAGGCTGTAGGTGCAATATCACAGGGGCAAGATTGACAGTAAAGTTACGCAGACTATAGCATCATAAAGTCATAACACTTTATTAAAGACTGTGCAAAAAAAAAAAAGGTGGCAGTTCCCTTCAATTTTTATTCCTAAACCTCCTGGTGGCTGGGAATGTAATTTATACTGAGTATGCTTTCTGAAAGTGTAGATGTGCTGGAGTCATGCTTCACTTTGGAAGAAGTGGTAGCAGCTTCTATGACTTCAGTAAAGAATATGAGGGGGATGGTATTTAACTCATAGAAAAGATATGTAAGGGACTACTATGCTCAAAGTTTGGGTTTATGTTTATTGTCTGCTCAGCATTTTGCTACTTGCTTTATGAGTATATTAGTGCTTAAGTGTGTTAGTGTCATACACACTGTCTTTATAATATATGTTTGGATTTCATGTGTTAGCTCTGCAGTGGACAATAAGTATGCATAATCACCTAATCATTGCTATGTAAATGATAAATCACAAGATTAATGATGTTAAGAGTTTGAAAGAAAATGAAAAATGTATAATATATAAAGGAGATTATTCTGCTACAAGATATTATGGAGAGGCATGATACAAAATAAAAAGTTTTCTAATTCCCAGATATGAGATTTTTTAAACAGCCTCTTCCACAATAACTAGATTATCATGTTCATTCAGGGCCCAGTAGTATGCAGGTATCTGCACTCACATTTCTTTCCCCTTTGTATCAGTAAGTGAGTGGAGGCATTTTGAGAAAAGGGACAGAAGGATCCTAAAGAGCTGACAAATTTATGTATGTTACCTTTGCCATCATAAACACATTCTTTTAAAGCTTGGAAGTATAACTAGATGAATATGAGTAGATTTTATAGCCTCTGTAGAGCCCCATTGCCTTCAGCCTGGGTATAACAGTATGACCCTAAAGTGGACTTCTGAGCACCGGCATGGAAATATCACCATCTTTATCCCATTGTTTTGGTTCTAAGTGCATGACTGTGGGAATGAGAAAAGCCAGAGTAAATTAAAGCAATCTAAACAACCACATCAGCAAACTTTCTCTTTATTTAACACACTATTCTTCTACTGTGTTTATCAGTTCTTTTTTATTCTTCATGTCTTACTACACTTAAACTGAAAGATCAGATAGAAAAAAAAAGGGAGGGAAGGATTATTAAGGAAGTTATCTCACTGAAAGGAATGACAAAGTTTCCATTTACTTCAGTGGGTGCATCTTGTGCTTTACTTTGAATCAGGAACATGCTTTTGAAGCAAATTTGATTATCACCACTTACTGTGCTTTGGTTCACATCATGAAGTGATCACAGAGACACAAACTGAATTCCTTTTGAGTAGACTGAAATTAAGGATGCATTCCAGAAGTACACTTCGTCAAATGAACGTTCAGACGATGGGATGAGAAAAGGGCTAATGTGAAATTAAAATGCTGTGAAATGGATATAATGTGGACATGAAGTTCTGTGCACCACTGTTTCCTTTTGTAACTCTTCTCCTGCTAGGCCACATTATTTGCAATTAATAGACATGACCAGTGAATCCGGGATTGGTCTGTGTGTTTGTTTCAAAAGGAACTGCGCATTTTGGTGCTTTAACAACTTCCTTAAAAATGTTGACTGTTGTGATGGCTTAAAGAGATGGGGAACAATTCAGTCGATATTTAATATGAAATTATGAGAAGGAAATATCTGAAATTAATTTGAAACTGTGTTTCATCTTCAGAGTTTAAAAGTACTGTGGGTTGTAATTTAGAGGGCTCTTGTATGGAGCTGTTATTACCAAGTACTGTCAACGTGCTTGACTGATTTAAAACATAAATGTCTTAGAGAAGATGACATTTTCAGGATGCATGTCTGCAGAACCAACTTATCACCATAAATTAAGTGCTCTGCTTGGAGTTAAATAGCTAGGCTGTATTTGCATTCTTTCTCATACTGTAATAATATCTAGTGAAGCTTCATTATTTAGTTTTTGAGGGGTTTTCTAAATGAAAATTTGAAAGGAAAAATTGGATGGTTCTTTTGTGGCAGGCAACAGGAACAGATACATGTTACATGGTTTTCTGCATTATGTGCTGTAAGACTGCACAAAGTTAATATGGCTTTTTAATTGTGACCATTTTAAAAATACATTATTGGTGATCTGAATTAATTAGAGATAATGTAAAAATCAAGGGCATAAAAAGACATGTCATATAGCATGTGTTTGCTCATTAGATATGACAGTAACTCTGCAGGGGAAATTGATATGTATATTGAAACAAAAATACACAGGAGAGAGAGGGGTTGAGCACTGTTCATTGCCAGCATTAATAATGGGAAAATAAACCAGAAATTAATATTGACTACAACTTATGCTAAGCATTCTGTGGCTCAGTAGGTTTCTCCCAGTACCATTTGATTTCTCTGAGACAAATGGTGATTCTATTAATATTGATATGCTTCAGGCAAGGAAGGCTTCATAACTGAGTGATTTTTTCCTAGCTACCTTTATACTACAAAATTGGTGTGAGAACTTAGTGCTACAATCTACACAGGCTTTGCGGTGTTTGTGAAAGCAGGATACATATTAAGCATTACATGAACTTCTCCATTCAGTTTCTGGATTTATTTATAGGATAAGCAGATCTGTGTCGCTGTTGCTATTTCTGTGATATTTGTTCTCTCCGGTAGCAAGCCAGCAGTAAGAACTGGGAGGAGGGCAGTGGGCTGTTATGCCAGGTGTATACTTTGTTATTTAGTTTTTAACTCACTGAATTTAACAGTGTGCCAAGATGTGTATTTAAGTTGCATTTCAGAAGTATTTGCAAATATTTTGACTAGCAGAAGTTTGTCTTTAATCACTATAGTTGGGTTTACTGCTTTTCTTTAAATGTGAAATTAATGATCAGCAGGATCTAAATAGTTAAGAACATGAACCATATTGTAAATTGGTGATGTGATGCTGACCTTGTCTGGTTACTGCCTGTAGGAAATGCCTCATCTCCACCACTGAGACTCTCCAGTAAGACAGTAAATGGGACACAGTGTGCTGATATGGTTTCCTATCATTTTCTTCAGTTTCTTTCCTTTGTTCCTACTCCTGTCTTTCTGAAAGTTGGATCAGATATAAGGAACTCTCACTACAAAAGTTCCCATAGTAACATCACTGAGGAATTGTGAACAAACTGTATGCTATCAGCAGACTTCTAGTTTAGATGCAGCTGTGCTGAATAGTGCCTTTGCTGGCTTAGCTTATGGTAGCTGGGAATTTATGACCTTCTCCAGGACATACCACGGAAAAGATCTTATGTATGTTTTATCTCCAGCAGAAGAGCCTGTTGCTTTAGCTATGCTCCAGTCTCTGTTAGGGATTAAAACTTGATCAGTGCATGAAATCTTTAGGATTTTAAGTGCCTAGGAGTAAGGAAGATTTGATTTGTTTTGTTTTTTGTTTTGTTTTTGTTTATTTCTTTGTGTTTATATAGCATCCTCCATGCTAGTACCAAGGAGGTACTAGCTTCTGGGGCTAGCCTCCAGGCTATGACCTGGCTTCTGGGCCTTGCAGTGATGTTCCTAACACATGCTGGTTACATGCAAAAAATACTGTTTCAGTAATGAATAGAAAAATAACCTTCTGACATTTTTTGCATGTCAGATAATGGTCCATGACCCAAAATGTCAGGGCAGTTGATCAGAGCCACTACCATTTTCCTGGATATGAGCACCTAAATGAAAACTTGCCAATACCTTTATTCTCTCAGGGTAGCCCAAAATTCTTTACCAACAGGCTTGTTTTCATTTTTGCTTTTTGGGTTTGTTCCGAAGGATTGTAGAGAAACTGAATACTTCCTCTAATGTTCATTCTTGCATTCTTCTTCTTGGTTTTTTTTGTTATTTTTATTTTATTAAAAACAGAACCTGCATTTTTTGCCAGTCACTAGGAAGCAGAGAGCCTTATTTATGTTAATCATTGTTAAGACAATTTGAATATTGAATTGAACTCTGATTTATCTTAATCTGCTGTTTTGATTTATCTTGATCTGCTGTTTGAGCTTCTGAATGCTATGACCAGGATGTTTTTATTTTTATTCAAGACAAAAAAGTAAATTTAAGTGAACAGCTGAAAATTTCTACAGTGCATGTGAGATACTTTAGCAGAATAACAAGCTCTGTTACCTGTCTCCTCTTTCTAGCAGGTTTGAAGGGGCATGCCTAGCACTAATAGCAAACACATGCATCATGGGCACAGTTCAATTCAACAAGTTCCTAATTTGTTGTAATTTATGCTGCTGGAATAATAATAGAGTATGTCCTTTGTGATCAAAGGGGTACAGACCATTGAACTGGCTCAAAATTAGTTTTACAGAAATAGCAGGAGTGCTTAGTGTGTGAAAATTTCTACTGTTCTTATGAAGTGAAATACTGACTCATTGACATAACTGGCTTACTAATGGTAAATTTGAGACCCCTTTGATAATGCAGTTGAATACTTCTTAGCAGGGGTTACTTTTGGGGCTTATGGCTAAAGTCATGAGATAATAGATTCATGAATTATGTGAAATTGCCCTGTAAGCTCAGAAAGGTCAGCAGGATCCTTATTAGTGCTGTTTGAGGACAGGCTGTACATTTTGTACAGTTAGGGAAAAAATTATTCATTGTTTTTTCCTGTTCATGTCTTTCTACAAACAGCTGTAATGATCTAACTTACATGTCTATCAATATCCTAATAAACTGGAGGAATTGAAACTTTGCAAAACACTTTGTTATCTTTTAAACATAATGGAGGGAAATTAAATTTTGTTGTTGCTTATACCTGAGTAGTATTCTGTTTGAGGGTTGCCATTGCTGGTGCACATCCTCAGTATTAGCTGAAGACAAAACAGGTAGCTCTGTCATTCTCAAAAGAAGCCTGGGAACTCTAAATCACTATGATCATTCTCTCGGCAACCAGGGAAGCTATTGCACAGCTATGGAGAGCTGCCTTGGGTCTGAATAGATGTAGAGCTTTTTAGATGTCATAAATTTTTGTATTCTGTCATTCAGCAGCCCAACATGTAATAGATCTGTAGAATTTGTCTTGGTGATTACTGTAAGGTAGCTAGCACCTGTAAAAACAATTAAAATCAAGAATTACCGTGGCAAAAAGGGAGCTGTAATAGGGAAAATGTGTGCACATGTGTACATACGAGTGTGCATGCTCTCTTTACCTCAATGTATGTAGTATATGCAAGTTTTTACTTTATGTATGTAGTGTCTGTTAGCTTCGTTATAGCTGCAGGGACTGTTTTTTTATTCTATTAATTGCCAGTGTAGAGAGGCCTGTGTAGCATTGCCAAAAGTTATTTCAAAGCAAGCTGTGTGCACTCTACTTAGATGCTAGTGACCACTCCTTTGCTAGTGTTTAACCTCTCCAGATGAGCCTGGAACTAACAGAATTGTAGAAAACATTTTTTTGAGACAACTTGAATTCAGAAGCAAATGCTGGTATTTGAAGTCGAGGAAAACATGATCTTATTAGAGGTAAAAACTGGATGCAATTCCATGTTTTCTAATGAATGAAATCATAAACATGGCTTTCTCATATCAGAAAGATGATGCATAAGTCATTTTGGGCAGTGCTCTTAAAATGAACGCTAGAGTCTGCAACATTTTATGGAGGTAGTAAAAGTTAAGGAGGCATTATAAGTGATGCATATGAATCCATCAGCGTTTAGCTGTGACACCATTGTGTGCTTTCAACAACAGTCTTTCCTATTGGGTTGCACTGGTCAAGACAATGATTTGGAGCCTGAGCAGAGGATACATTTGTGCTGTATGAACATTATATCGGTTGTCCAATTCATGTGGGGAATTTAATTGTAAAAATGTGGACTTTCAGAAAATAATGCATTTACAAATCTTTCTAACAAGGGAGAGCTTGGTTTTACTTGCTGTGCTGAAATTTTCAAATGTTAAAAGTTGCTAAATGCAAATTGAGCTCTAGTTTCCATTTAAGTGCAGTGCATGCTTATTATTTAATAGAATTTTCTTTAGAGCCATGCAGTATATTTTATTCCTAGAGAGTGGAAGCATATTCTACGTTTTGTAGTTCAAATATCGTAGACACTTAATTTTAGAATAAGCAAGTTAATGCAAAGGTAAATATGGTCATACTATTTTTGTTGTATGGTACCTTACCAAAGCATTTTTTTTTTCAACCCTTAAAAATGGTTTATGATTTAATACATTGTCCTGTGGTAACCAGTGCTATTAATTCAAAAGAAAGGACAGCAAATGGAGAGGGAAACATCCTGGTATACTGCAGTGCAGTTGCTATCTAGTGTGTATTCATAGAGGTATATAGCACTAATGCAGGTAACTAAAAACTGTGAGATAGCTAATGAGCAGTAGGTGGATTATAGCCAAATGATAAAATTGAGCAAGAAAGACTTATCTGTCCAGGAATGTTCTTTAAGATAGTTTAGCAGTCAGATCAGGGTGGGGGAGACATCAGAGCAATAATGGACAAGGGCAGTTAATAATCTTGATGGGAACTGTAATAACGGGGTTATGAAATTTCCTCAAAAGAACTTGAGGTTAAAGTCCTAAGGACCTCATCCAGTTGTTATGCACAAAAAATCTCTTCTAGTCAAATATCAAAGTCTTTGGATAATTTTACTTCCACTTCTGAGAATGGAGAAGCTTATGCTTAGGGTTGGGATACCAGTCCTTTGCCCTTGCACATCGAGGCTCTAAGTCTGTGTCATTGATCATGGGGGCTTCAAATGGACAAAAGCATGGTTGGATCTATCTGAGTTTTGTTAATTTTCCATAATTTTATTAATTTCAGTTAAGTACAAAAGAGAGCAACTTACAACAGAATAGATGTGCAAATATAGAAAACATTTTGCTCTAATTTGAAACATCCTTTTAAAAAAGGGAAGGTGAGTAGTGAACTGGCTAGCTACAGGGTAAATCCTTCTAGGCACAAGGAGCAATACCATCACAGGTACAAGACTGCCTGACACAGATAGTGGAAAAGTATTTATTGCATAGAGTAAGTAGTCTTGACTGTGTGGAAAGTGTGAAAGCCTGCACAGCAGCGGAATGCCAAAGGAAGGACTACTTGAGCGTGCTATATTCCCTCCAAATTTCCTGCTTTCTGATTACTGCCTGGAGCCCCTTGAATCAAAACATAGATCAAAGCAGCCTAAGGTTGCTCTAAGTTCCCATGTGACACAAAGAGGCATTCAGACGGTATTGTAATATATGGATCCATGATTGCTTTCTACTTTGTTTCAGTCAAGCACCACTCTCAAGAAATAAAGCACCTACAACATAATAACTTGTAATGGCATTCTGCCTGGGGATTTACCTCAGCTCTCAGTTATTCAGCTTGAGAAATGTTTACTGGCTGTATATGTTTATATAACATGCTTTGTAAAAGAAAATCTCTGAAGAGGAATTATCAAAGTATAAGTAGACTGCTACTATGTTACAAACAGTTTTCTACATTCTGCTGTGTACCAATGGAGGGCCATCATGAAATATCAAGTGGAGTGTTTTGTCTCTAAAATATACGCCAAAGCAGAAGCTGCCCTTCTGAAAATAAGCCAGAAGTACCCTTTAAAGCTGAATTTTTGAAGGCGCTTGACTTCACCTCAATGCTAATGCTATTTAAGTTCATAAGAACAGGACCAGGCCAACAGTGAATACTTCAGAAGGGTTATTCACCTCCACATCCCTACTTTCTAATATTGTGCTATACAGAGAAGTCTTAAGAGGAGTGTTAGGCAGCTCTTAGTTCTGATATATCCTGAGATCTTTTTAGAACTTTAATAATAGCTAACTATCTCATACTCTATCACACATGCTTTCTCCCTCTGTGTCTTTCTGAATTCTGTCTCCCACAGAGCTGTACAAAATCATAAATGCAGTACAAAGAGTTTGGATACCTAATTAAGATTCTCTTCCTTTGCACATACATCTTCTAAGACTCACTGCTTTTCTTTCTCCTTTGGCCTAGGTACCATTTTTGAAACAGTCAAAGCTTTCCAGTGAGTTTTATGGAAATTTCCTTATATAAGGCCTAGTCTATTGTCTCTATCAGTTTAAATAAATTAGACTTTTAAATTTACAATATTTCCATTTATTTTTAATATGTAAGATAGTGTGCTTTGTGAAGGAGAAAATACAGCTTTTAATTACTTAGTATTTGTTTAATTTTCTCGTAGTCACTACAGCAAATTCTAATGGATCATAGCACATTTACTTTCATTTTTTACCTTATTTCCTACTTTTGAGTTAGAAATATGTTATTTTACCTTTTGTGCTGTCATTCCGGAGTTCTCAACCATGTGGTGATCTTGTCAGGATTTTGAATAAAGAGCATAGTCTCTTAAGGAATGTAGACTTGTATCGTGTTCTGAAACATTATCATCACTTTTTAGGAAATACGTAAAAATAATGACGTGAAATAAAGTTCTTTGGCAGGGTCCTGTTGCACAACTGTCACAAAGGTGAACAGCATGACAAGGTGAACAATTCTGAAATGAGGACCTGGTATGATCAAGAGAATGCATGAACTCAGTGCAAAGGGCAGACTCTGGGAGCCAGTTTGTAAAATTCAGTCAGCCACTGAGTGTGTTTAAAATGACTCAAGGAAAAGGCATAAAACTACAAAAACTAAAAACCAACAGCAACAAGTAAACCACCTCGAAAGTGAGTGAGACTTTCATTATCTGCTCTCAGATCTTTCTACAGGAAAGCTTTGGAAGCTTGGACTGTCATAATCTTGTTAAAGGTAGCATGAATGATACATTTCAAGGAGAGCTTCAAATTAGTGTTGTCTTAGCTGCTTGTGGAGTGCTACGATGTAGTTACAAATTGAGCTCCAGGGGGATGTATGACTCAATCCATGTGTACTCAAGGTTTATACGGTCCAGATAAACCCTCAACCTACAGAGCAGCTCCTGCAGGTTATGTTTCTCAGATAAATTTATGCAGAGTACGGTATAATTTTACATACCAGTAGAGAAGTATGTGTGTATTATTCTTGTGACTCTTTTGGCTGCAGTACAATAGAGGCTGACAAGTGTAGGAAGCTATAATTTAAAAAACGCATTGTTGGAAGCAGTAATATGAAAGCCTGGACCAAACAAACTTGTGCTGAAACTCAGTGAAGCTCGTAGTACTGTGTGGTGAGTACTGAATAGAACATTGACAATAGGAAAATTGAGGAGGTTAGTTTAACAGTGCATGCAACTTAAGTACTGTGAAGTGACATCAAATAACATTTGATTCAGCGAGGACATCGATACAGTCCTCATGCAGCAGTACAATCAAGATTATGACTAAATAACCTGAGAAGTGCATTGCATGGAGGCTTGCGTTTGAGCCCAGTGCTTAAATGAGAATATAGAGCCAAGTCCAGGGCTATACATAGTCTTCTGATTTGAATTATTTTAAATACCTCTCAGACTGAACACATATAACAATGCTCAAACTTATGGTAGAGATAAATTGGTGTTAAAAAAAGAAAGAAGTTATTTAGGCCTGATACTTAGAGAGTTGCAGTTGTTTTATGCACGTTATAGAATTGTTTGAAGAAGTATCTTCAGGGTTATGGTAAAATACGTGAAGGAAGGTAGGAAAAAAGAATTAAAAAGCTTACTTTGGTCATAGATGTAAAATCTGGTTAAGGAATATATTATTTGAGAGAGCAAAGCAAACCAGGACCATAATTTTCAACTTATGTAGTTGTTTTGGAATATTAATCTGACTTTCATGAGATTTTATGAGATCTTTACTGGAAGGTGCTTCCATTAAGCAGGAATCATGCATGTCAAGTCAGTATTTGTGAACTATGAGACAGGGAGGTCTGAAAATGGGATCTGTCAATATGCTTTCTAAAAATTCCATAGAATCAAACCAAAAGTTGTAATTAGCACAAGTCAGAGTCCATCATTGTTAAAGAAGATGTCAGAAGGGAACCATATGGCTAACATTATCAGAAGAACCAGCAATTGTTAAGAATATAAATATGTAAATAAGATGAAGAAAACAAATTAGTATGATGTCCAGAGAATTGACATATCTTAAAAAACATTATTTACTGCTTTCCCAGTCATAATTAGTGACTATAAACAATAGTGGTTTTCTGAGAAGCTGCACTTCCAGAATATATTCCCAACATAACCTGGAGAAGAGTAAGTAACATTTAGTCCAAACCATGGAATGTTGTCCTGAGAATGAGATACTGCTCAGAAAGGTCTTTGGCAATCAACAGCCTTATAGTACATGAATCTTAGGGTGTATCAGGGTAAAGCAGAAAAATCATAGACCATTAAAAAGTGATTTGTTTGGTAATGACTGCTTGGAGAAAGTACATTATATTTGGAAAGCAGGACATTCTTGTTCTTGACTTTTATTTTATGTTATGATTATATCTTGAAAATTTACAATGCTTGGTGTATCATACTTGTTTGGTGTCAGTTTATCTAGGGATTTGGCAAGGCAAAATGTCAGTTTTAAGAAGTTAGCTTGTAAATAAACATGGAACTGTTACCATTTTAATATAGGGGTTTTGAGATATTGCAGTAAGAGGGAACTAAAATAGAAATCTAAAAGTCCCCTGTAATACTGATGGAAAAAAATATATTAATTCAGATTTCTTTCTAACAGACCACTTCAGAAGCCATTACAGATTACTTAGGAGGAAATGACTATGTCTGATTATTTAGGATTGAAAAGAAATTATGTTAATTTGGGAACACTGTTAATGATAACTAAATTCCAGGTTCTGAAATTTAAGATAATCTGAGTTGGAGAAATTGAAGTGATTATAGAAGCAACATTAGGAGGTCTAAATAATTACAGCTTTCAAAAGCTGTAGGGGAAGGCTACTTTGTTTTACTTGTTGGCAAAATCGTACTTTCAAATTAAAGACTTATTAATAGCAAACAGGAACAACTAACTTATTTGTTACTACCTATCCCTAATAATTCTTACTAGAATCAGGTTGTTTTAAAATTAATATCATACTCTCAGATCGTAGTACCTGCCTCTCTAAGTTTAGCTGAGAGATAAGAATATCGCTCAGAAACAACTACACTAATATTTGCTATTAAATTTTCTAATTTAGAAAACTTAAGGTACTTTTATGAAATAAAGAATGATTGTGGTTGCAGGTATGATAAGAAACAAACTTTGGCAGTTGCAGTAGCAAAGCTAGCTAGTCATTTGGAGTCCTTAATGCTTTATGTGTATTAGCCCCCACATGCAGCCATAAAGGGATATTATATAGCAAGTGCCATTAAATATTTGAGTTATGGAGGATGTTGCTATTGTGATAATCCACATTTCACAACTTTGGGATTTTGCCACTGATGTTAAGGCTGATCTCATGAAAGTATGTGATGATAGCACTTCTAATGTAGTTGTTTGTCTTAGATTATTATGACAGTGGTGATTAAAATAACTTGTGTTAAAAATGTGTATTAAAAATAACTAGTAGATTTGATTATTACAATAGTGATAAAAATTATTTATATTGAACATAGGGACTGAATTTCAGGGCATTGAGGATTACTGGAAATAAAAAATTAAATGCTCAGTTGAAGCTATATTTTGCTGTGAAGAATAAAATTACTTGGAAGAAACAGTACTTTGGAAATCAAATCTCTGTTCCTTGAGGAAACAGGGCTAAAGCAGCATTCCAGTATCTGAAGGGGGCCTATAAGGATGCTGGGGAGGGACTCTTCATTAGGGACTGTAGTGAGAGGACAAGGGGTAATGGGTTCAAACTTAAACAGGGTGCCCTGGGTTCAGCAGTAGCAGTCATTTTTCTCCTTCTTAGTAGCTGGTGCAGTGCTGTGTTTTCGACTTTGGGCCTGGGAACAGTGCTGGTAACACCAGTGTTTTCAGTTACTCCTTGGTAATGTTTTGGTCTGACCAAGGACTTTCTGAGTCTCATGCTCTGCCAGGGAGGAGGGGAAGCCAGGAGGAAGCAGAGACAGGACACCTGACCCAAACTGTCCAAAGAGGTATTCCATACCACACCACGTCATGCCCAGGATGTAAAAATGGAGGGCAGAGACCCGGAAGCGTGGGGTGTTTGCTGTTTGGTCAGGCTTGGTATATGTGGTGAGCAATTGTATTCTCTTCCCTTGTTATTTCCTTTGTCATTATTATTATTGGTGGTAGCAGTAGTGGTTTGTGTTACAGCATAGTTACTAAACTGTTCTTATCTCAACCTGTGGGAGTTGCATTCTTTCGATTCTCCTCCCCATCCCCCTGGGAGCTGGGGGGAAGAAAGAGGGGGGAGTGAGTAAGTGAACTGCCTGAGAGGCTTAAACCACGACACAGGGAAAGTTTAGATTGGATATAAGGAAGAAATTCTTTACTGTAAGGGTGGTGAGGCACTGGAATGGGTTGCCCAGGGAAGTTGTGAATGCTCCATCGCTGGCGGTGCTCAAGGCCAGGTTGGACATAGCCTTGGGTGATATGATTTAGTGTGAGGTGTCCCTGCCCATGACAGGGGGGTTGGAAATAGATGATCTTCAGCTCCTTTGCACCCCTAACTATTCTATGATTCTATGATTCTAATCTTTATTTTGTTCCTCCTTGATTGTGATATAAAAGGTGTCTAGCACAGTTTATGTGCTGGTGACAACCAGCTGTGGTAACTGAAAGGTTTATGCCTTGAGGACTGCTTTGCAAGCTTGCACATAATGCTTAGTATGAAGCTTGCAGTATGCAACTTGGACTGGAATCTGAACTTGAGATGAGATAAATAAAACCAAATAAAAGGTTTGAGAATAAAAAAACTTAAGGTATAGGTTTATTTTTTCTAAGTTTGCATTAGGTCTTAGTTATATAATTTCTTATTTATAAGTCACTCCTTTAATCCCTTTTAAATAAAAGATCTATTTTTCTTTCATCTTGTTGGAGTTGACTCTGAAATCATGCACAAAAATACAGCTGTATATAATTTTCTGCTGATTTCTTAGAATTAATGTGATTCTTGTTCTCGCATTTTTTTGCAAAGAAATAGGCTTAAGGCAACCGACTGCATTGAGGGAATGAACAAGTATGCTATGAATTCGTAAGTTTCATGTTAGTAAGAAGGAGTTCATTCTCAAACAGCAGTTTCATGTTCATGTTGAAAAGAGTATAGAAGTGTGGTGGTTTAACTTCCACTTTCCCAAGGTCACATGTTTCTTTTGGTCCCTTCTAACCCTAGTGATTTTGTGATTCTAATCCAGTTGTGATCGTAGATGGCTAATTACACAGATGCTTTATTTTTATATGAAATACTATATAAGCAACCAGGTTGAAGTGGATGCAGTGTAGAAATTTTGAGCATAGTATTTACAGGGAGCAGCAATAGGGATGGATGTGGAAATCTGGAAACATCATAGAGGATTAAATTTATCATTTTATTTAAGAATTACAGATTGCTATTTGAGCATAAACACGTGATTCTAAAATGTGGATGATACTGTAAAGATTACTGATGCCCCTTATTGTGAATAACACAGTCTCTGAACTGCTTATAAGAAACTTCCATATGTACTATTTTGAGTGGCTGGATAAAATAAATTAATGTTTGCTCTACGAATTCACATACTGTTTCCCAGAAGAAAAAAAAAGAGCTATTGTGTAATTTACTTTCTTCTGATTTTTGTGTGTGTGTGTGTGCCCTGTGTTTCTGCAGCTTTCCTGTCTGCAAGTACAAAAGCAGATATAATCAGATTTGCTTGTTTTATGCCTGGTGCCTTGAGCCCTGCCCTTTGCAGAAAATTCTCAGTTCAGGATGTCTGTAGCTATTATGTTTATTTGTGGCGCAAAATCCTGTAGATTTCTGTCACAGAGGTATGCCATTTGCCCAGTGGCTTCAGTCTTTAGGTCAAACAATTTTTTGTAGAACTATTTAGAATTTATATCATGCACCAAAGCAAGCAGTAATTGGGTATTTGACCACTTAGTGATACCAGGAGTTTTGAATCCACCTAAAGTATTTAGTCATCTGCAGTAAGGTCTTCTTGCCCTTATCCCACTTATGAATTTAAGTGTTTGCTGTCATGGCTAGTCAGCTTCAGTTTTGTAAGAATATGTGAAGATGGTCAAGCTGAGAAAATCACAGATCTAATAAAAGTAAGAAGCTCAGATGCATGGGACTTGATGTGTGTGCCACAGTCCTGCTGAGCCAGTGTAGTACTGATGATTTGTGAGTACCCAACAAATTCATAATCTGAGCACATCAAGAGTCCTCATTAAGACATCCAGTGTATCCAGGCACCTATTACACACACTGCCTGAATGTTCCTTCTGAGTTTCATTTGCTCCATTAAAAATGATAAGTGCAAAGTCAAAGTTTTGATACCATGCTATAACTGGAGCTTTCTGTATTTTAAATTTTTCCTACTGCAAATGTAGGGATTACACTTGTTTCCGACTTTGATTTGGATTCTGAACTCCTCCCAAACAATAAGTCCTTTGTCCAGGACCATGTGTCCAAATCATGAGTCTGTATTTTAAAATTTAAAAAATTGTGATTTTATTTGAAGTGATCTTTACTTTTGAGGGTGGGATAGTGTGCTGGTTTTGGCTAGGGTAGAGATAATTTTCTTCACAGTAGCTAGTGTGGGGCTATGTTGTGGATTTATCTATGCCTGTTTTTCATAATACTTATTCTGTATATATCCAAAATGTTCATTGATCACCATGGGCGAACTATTCCGATTAACAGTGAAATTCATTAAATAAAAATATGGGAAACAACTCCATCAGGCTGTAGGAAATTAAATGAATATTTGGTAGTTTGTGAATTTGTGATTGCAGTGTAAAACCCATATGAATAGAAAGTGTTTTTAGAAGCATCTGAATCTCATTACCAGAGTGTAGCATTTTTACATATTAAGGTTATCAAAATTTATCTTGAGGAAAATGAATCTTTAAAGTACTTGCTCAGTTTGAAAGGAAGGTTA
Organism: Ara ararauna; assembly: GCA_028858755.1. Classification (NCBI taxonomy): domain Eukaryota; kingdom Metazoa; phylum Chordata; class Aves; order Psittaciformes; family Psittacidae; genus Ara; species Ara ararauna. Next base: position 42,537,175 of record CM054381.1, read on the forward strand.
ATGTAGAATTACATTGTTCTATAATCAACAAAGAGTAAGTTTACTAAATAGTAGATTCAGACCTAGGAAAGTGAAGGGACAGGAAAATAGATTAGGAATGGAAAACCTCATACATATTATGGTCCTTGCAGAGTCACGTAATGTACAGTGAAGAAGTGTATACATAGAGCAGAGGAGGCTGATGAGCATACATAGGTGCATAAATCTAGGAAGATGAAAGTTCTTGGAGGAGAGGCAGGGAATGGCTGCTGACAGAAAGAAAAGCCAGAGCAAGTGCAATGGTAGAAATTAAAATTCTGTTTCAAAGTCCTAGATGCTTCTGACAATGTTATATTTCTGTTAAAAGCACATTACCTTTCAGCCTTTAAAACTCCTGTTTTAGGAGGGGTGCCCTATTTCACAGTGCAGGCAATACCCAGAAATACAAACTTTGAAGGCAGCAAGGCATCTATACTTAGCAGAACCTGTGTTAAGTATGCAGGTTGAATTCTCAAATGGGTCTTCGTAGCATAAGACATTTTGTAATGCAAATCAATACTAGAAATTATCTCTTGCTTTAATTTGTTTAGGTTCAATTCAAATGTTCAGTAATAACGTATACTGGAGAGAGAAAGAGATCTTGTAGTCTCTGGTTGTGCCACATGTAATTAAAACAGGATCTGTTTCCACATTTCAGTGCAACTTTCGGAATTCCAAGAAACTGAGAAAAATCGTGTCTAGGCAATATAGAAATACAACAGCTACTAACAGATACAAAATGTTTTAAATCTAGTGCAATCAGTGATTGCCACAGAGCTTTTATCTGGTTTTAGTTTATGGAAATATTCTTATTTTTGTCTAAGTTGAATTTGGTTAGAAAATGGTGTGCTGTGATAAGTGAATAAGGCAGACTGTCAGAATCAGTTACTTTAAAATTGCAGTTTTAACATACCTCATTCTTGATCCACTATAATTAAATTTAGCAGTGTAAAATTTAGAAGAAGGGAGAGAATTCCTTTAATCTGGTAAAATGCTCATGCTCTGATAAGGCCTCTAGTCAAATGCAGCATGTTACAAAAATCCTACATAAAGGATGCTAACGAGATTAAAACATTCATAAATTTTCTTTGGTGAGTTATTTTCTCTTTATACAGTTCTGCTACTGAAAAAGTGGTAAAGAAATATAGTAGAAATAGAAAATGCTTTTTAAGAACAACTGAGAGGTAATCGGAGTAAGCCATGTGCTACATTAGCTTGAGTGTATCTATTTTGTTAGGATAGCTTTAATATTTTAAAGCTGCATTAAGATTAGTCATTGAGTTTAAGGTTCAAGCATAGCCGAGCTGAGGCTGATACAGTGCTTTTAATTTTGCCCAGTGGTTAGTTCAATATCTGGAAGGGTTCCTCATTCTGAAGCAATGTTTCCATAGAATCAGTGTTAATAGTTGTTGGGACAGCTCTGTTAATTGACACTAGCATTAGTTTCTTCTGGTTTTGACATACTTATAAGTTTTGTCTTGTTTAGTATTTCTTTCTTATTTGAGTTCTCAGTTCCAATATTAGTCTTTATCTTTTTCCCAGTGTTGACTCACTCGTTTCAACTTACTATGTTCTTCCAGTCTCTCTTTACTCTTACTCATAATCGTAACTTATTTTTCTGAATCTATGAATTTCTCCAAGGGACAGGGATTTCTAATAGAGGATGTTTCAGAAGTTCAGGTTAATGATTCGTAAGTGTGCAGGTGAATGCCAAATTTCCAGGTTGCTGCTCCAGCATTTCACTGCTCAGATGGAATAGATTTCAAACACATGGGCCCAAAACTTCCAACAAAATGACTTCGTAGGGCCATTTTATTTCTTTAACCGTTCCTATTTCTGCAGTGGCAAAAGCAGTAAATTTTTTTCAAATTATTTCTGGTTTTGATGGTTTTGGTTTTTTTTTTGTTGTTTTTGTTTGTTTGTTTTTTGTTTCTGTTTTTGTTTTGGTTTTTGGTTTTTATTGGTTTTGGTTTTTTACTTACTGATTATGAGTTAATTTAGAACAAATTGTTTTTAAGAGAGGTCTACTTGCACAGTATCATGAGTAAATGCTATAAGCCTATAACGAAATACAGATACTGCTGGACCTAAGGCATTACTAAAAAAATTAGATCTCTCATGTATTTCAAACAAATGTCTGCTAGCTGAGATTTATAGCACGAGTGTGTACAGATTTATGCAGTTCTTTCTGAAAACCATTAGAGGTGTGGTAACTCTTTGTCATGGAATTTATTAACAGTGAGAAAGAACTGAAGAGAGTCCTGTCTTTCAGTAACTCAGTGTTAGAGGTTCTTACTGAATATTGCCACAGAACGACAGTTCCCATTGTCTCTCCCTTAGAACTTACATCTTTGTATTGGCAGAAAAACCACAAAAGAACTAACAAAATATATCAGGGTAAAACTCATTATGTTACACCGAGCATATGCTTAAGCAATTCCCAGAAGCATGTCTTAAACATTCTGTAATGTTCACTAGATGAAAGAGTGTTTAATACATTTTTTTCTTCTTTTTATTTATTTACATTTTTCAAAATAAAGCATCCCTGCATTTTAACAAACACAGGGCAGATTCCCATTAGCAGAAACAGAGCTAGTGGTGTGAATACACGGACATGGAGAACATTATCCCTCATAGTACTGTATCACAATTTTTAAGGGTAATTATTTGTCTAAACTTGTAACCAAGTGCATTAGAAATCCTAGTAGGGCACCTGGCTTTATATTTAGGTGTCTAAATACCTTCAGCTGGTAGCATAGCAGACAGTTATTCTATATGGATCATATCTGGTGACAAAGTGAATGGTAAACAATATCCTGTAGCAATACAGTAAATTGTACATAAATGCCGTTATCAAAACCGTACTTTTCATAAGGTTCTTCATTGAAAAGTAGGGCAATGAAATTAGAATTTCATGCTTCATGAAGACAGATACATTTTTAGCAAAACTAGTCAAAAATAAAGCAATTTTTATGATGCTGAATTCAGACGAAAGTACACCAAGAGAAAGTAGCACCACCTGAATTTTCTTGTGGTTTATTCACCAATCAAAAGCTTTGCAAATACTGCTCCTATTATAGATATTAACTGCTCTATATCACACTCTGAATTTACACTGTGAAGATAATTTTCTGTGATATTCTGATACGTGCACATACCTTGAACATTTCCATAGCTACTTCTTAATTCAGTTGCATATTTTATGATAAAGCTTTGTACAGGAATCGTGCTTCTTAAGGTTAATTCTTACACACCTTAATTCTTGAAGAAGAATTTGGCAATTAGATGGTCACATAAATTTCTAATGTTGAATGGAATGTTGTAGAGCTTGTGATTTGAGAAATATCAGACAGTGTTATCATACATATTTATAAGGCTGCAAGCTATTTTCAGTGGGGCATTTCCTTATCTGGGAATTATTAATATTAGTTATGCTCCAGTTTAGTGATACAGCAGGTCCTGAATTTTAAGATTGCATTTAAGTGCTGCGTAATGAATAAGAAGAGAATGGAGGCTCTATTCTATGATGAACAAGAAGAGAAAGAAGGCAAAGAAGGCTCTTTTTTTCTTTTTCTTTTCTTTTTTTTTTTTTTTGAGATGAGATACATTTTCTTCAAACTGAAATCCCTTAAACAAGAAAGTATAGTCCTGACTTCGCATAGTTGATTAATAAGTGATTCAAGTGGGTAGACATGTAAGAATAGGCTCACCTGGGACTGAAGTACTGCAGTCGGTGGTCTGGAAGATAAAAAAGAATATAAATTTGTCAGCTACATATTAAGTGGATCTTGATTTCATATGCAAACTTTCATTTTTCTTGCTTCGTATTTCACATTTTCTTACACTTTTGTCTGAGGGTTCACTGCTTTGTGCAGCATTTCTTCACAGCTATCTGGCCTAATTAGCTTGACTAGACAGTACTTCAGAAGATTCCACCTTTGTATAAAATGTTAAAAAAATTGAGAAATAGAAGTGTTTATTTTTGTCTTGATTGAGAAAATGTCAATTGCTGTGCCAGTTCCATTAGAATTTGTTGACAAATTTAATTGTTTAACCAAATTTCTAGAACCTGGATAACTTTTTTATCTTTCCCCTTATGCATGCAATACCATGGTATATTGTTATACTTCAGTCCTTTTGTTAACACATTGAAATAAAACTCTTCTCTGTAAATTTCTTCTTTCAGGAATGTGCATGAACAGATGTCATCATTTAAGCTTCCCATCAGTCAACCTTTTTAAAACTGTTAATTATCTGCTCTTCTTTATTTGGCATTGGCATGCATCCAGCAACTGTTTCAGAAGCAGTCACTAGGTTAAACTGTCATGATATTAGAAAATTCTTAAAAATCTTAGTCAACCCTAGTTGGTTTATACTTTTTGAGTAGTTTAACAGGATGTCTTTTAAGAGATAATAGTCATTTCCTTACTGAATGGTGTTTCAAAGTCTTTGAAAGTAGAAACAAATCTACATAGCCATGGCAGTCATATCTCAAGCTCATTTCTTTAAACTTAGTAAATCTGCATTTAGACTATGCTCATTAAGCCATGCACATTTTTAAAAAATTTTTTTTAAAATAAATGTAGGCTTTTGCTGATAGACTTGTAGAATCACAGAATAGTTAGGATTGGAAAGGACCTTAAGATCATCTAGTTCCAACTCCCCTGCCAGGGGCAGGGACACCTCCCACTAAACCATGCCACCCAAGGCTATGTCCAACCTGGCCTTGAACACTGCCAGGGATGGATCATTCACAACTTCCCTGGGCAACCCATTCCAGTGCCTCACCACCCTTACAGTAAAGAATTTCTTCCTTATACCCAATCTAAACTTCCCCTGTTTAAGTTTTAACCACAGTCCTGTTTTAGCTGAATCAGTCAGTGCCATTTCCACCAAGGAACAGACATCTTTCCGCAGCCATACTCTACTAGGTTGTCATGGCCATTTCAAGTTAATAGTTGTGAAAACTTTTGACTAAACAATTCTAGGATGCGTATTTCCTACTTATTGTTGCACAATTGTTTTTTTAACAAATTTTATGGTGAGATTTTTTTTGTTTGTGTTTGGGGTTTTCTGTTTGAGTTTTTTTTTGGGGGGGTGGGATTTTTTATATGGAATTATTGCAACATTTGGTTTTTTGCGGCCACTGATGAGACTAAGGAAGTAATATAAAGAATGTTCTTGCTGAGAATTATATCTGTAGATCATCTGTTCTTCCACATCTCTTAGTGTGCTGCAGCCAATGTTCTGAAGAGGGTGAAGATAGAGGTCCAAATTTTAAATTTAAAGAGAAGTAGAGTTTTGTAAAGTGTGAGAAATTGTGGCTTCAGGAAGTGGGTTAACCAGTCTGTATACATATACCTTAAACTCTCTCTCTTGACTGAAATAAGAACTTTTCCCATAAAAACTGCCCTGTTTTAAATAGCACTTTAAAGGATAATGTATTATATGTTCCTGAAAGTGTTTAATCTTTCTGAGGGTTCAGAACTGTCCTTGTTTGGAGGTTGATGCTTTATGTAATAATGAAGTGTTTTGCTATGAACTATACTTTCCATTTTTTTTCTCATTGTCTTTTGTTCTTTTGTTCTGATAGTCTATCTATCCTTGTAGACTAAGGAGGAAGAGAGGACAGCACTGAGTTATGCTTTGGTAAGCTGTTTTTGTAATGACTTGATTCAGCTTCTCATTCTGAAACATCTCACTGTCATCAGTTTCAAAGTCATTTAATGGCTCTGCTAGATCTAAATCAAAGGCGATGTTCATATCTTTACTTAGTAGTTGAAAAAGTCTTGAGTCAGCATTGGTCATGGATGAATGTACATATTATATACAGTTGCTTGAACCTACCTAGGAAATGGTTAACTGCTTTCATCTATGACAAAGAAGAACAGCTTTATTTTCCTCTGCATGCTAGAGGCCAGTGAGGTGTCAGCATTTAACTGTTAGAGTCTCAATTCTGGAATTTAGTATAGCATTTAGTAATCAGTAAGAGCACTCAGCAAAGCATTTAAACATCTGCTTCTATGAAAATATATAATGTTATGCATGCTGCCTATATTATTCAGTGATAATAGACTGTGGTCATTAACTTCGGGGAAAAAAGGGTAAGATTCTGAAAGAAGGCAGTGATACAAAAGGCAAGGAAGTAAATAAGGAAAGAAGAAAGAGCAGGGTAGCAGCTAGCATAACAGGCAAGTAACTTGAGCAAGTTAGACTTCAGGGGAGGAAGTGAGCACAGCAATATAATGAAATAAGAGGTCGTGCAGGATTATGAAAATGGGAATGGGAAGAAGGTAGTAAAGGAAAAGCTTGATCATCAACAAAACCTGAAAAGATGAAATTGGAGTGAAATGACAAACTAAACTAAGTAAAAGAGTTTTGTTCTGTGTTATGTGAAAAGAGTGGTGGGCCTGTGTAAGCTGAGAGCTCCTTCTCTGCAATAATTTATATTAAGACACTTCTTGCACTGATTTGGTTGCAGAAGCTGATAGCTGATAAGTCAGACAGAATATAGAAAACAGGCCAGTAGCAAGAAAGCAGTGGCTTTCTTGCTGTGTCTGCAGGCAAGTGGTGTTCCTGCTCAGCACTTCAGGAGGACTCAGGAATTTATCTTTTACTGCTTTCTTCTTGTTCCCTATTTCCCTCCCCTCTATAGTTTTGGATTTTTTTTAAATTTATTTTTTTTTCCCTTTGTGGGGGGCACAGCTTAGCTTCAGGTCAAATTGCACCCTGAATTGAATTAATTAGCTGGTCCTGGACCACCCTCTTTCCTGTCTAATTTTGCTAGGTCCAAGCATTAAGTCTATTCTTAAACTTAAGTTTACTGTATTTGTTTCTATTGTTTCTCTTCTCCCTTTAAAGAGATATTGAAGGTTTACCCTTAGATCTGGTTTCTGACATTATTTGTAGCTTATTAAAGATCAGTGCTGAGGTGATCTTATCTAAAAAAACATGTAAGAATGAAAAAAGAGCAAGTTGCTTAGATTTGCACATAATGAAAACAGGAGGTGAAACGGGACCCAGAACCATCCAGAGGCTTAGGAAAGTAATTTTTACTTCTTTGGTGTCTGAAATGGAAGTGTCCTGATTTTAGCTGGGATAGAGGTAATTTTCTTCATAGTATCTGGTAGGGTGCTATGTTTTGGCTTTAGTCGGAGAATAATGTTGATCACACACAGATGTTTTAGTTGTTGCTAAGTAGTGCTTACCCTAAGTCAAGGACTTTTCAGTTTCTCATGCTCAGCTGGTGAGCAGGTCCACAAGAAGTCAGGAGGGAGCACAGCCAGGGCAGCTGACCCAAACTATGGAAAGGGATATTCCATACCATAGAATATGATGCTCTGTGTATAAATGGGGGGGAGTTGGCCTGGAGCCACTGATCGCTGCTGAAGGACTGGCTGAGCACTGGTCAGTAGGTGGTGAACAATTGTACTGTGCATCACTTGTGTTTCTTGAGTTTTATTCCCCTCTTACTCTTTTTCGTATTAGTATTGTTATTATCAATCTTCTCTTTCCTCCTTCTCCTCCTTCTTATTAAAATTTATTTTATTTGAATTATTAAACTGCTCTTTCTCAACCTATGCAAGCAGATTAGACAATTCATTAATAACTTGGAAGGTAAAGAAAGAGGAAAAAATGCTGGTTTTTTGTTTGTTTGTTTGTTTCTATGACATGGCACTTTGTTTTGAGTAGTATTTTACAGTATATTCTTGCTGATACTTAGGGAAAAAATTGCTGGACCAAAGCCAAATAAAGTGTCTTATTCTTATGGTTTGGTGTGGTTGAGGTGCTACGATAATGTGAAATCAATATACAGTGGCGTTACTACCAAAGATGATTGTCCTGGCGTTTTTGCTACTGCTCTTATGTTGACACTTCTGTGGTTGTGCAGTCAGACTGTTCTATTTTGGCTTTAAATCATCATGCACCACAGATCCAACCAAAGAAATATCTAGAGTACAAACAGATTGGGAAGCTGAGAATAGGACTGCTTCATTTGGCAAAAGTCCAAATTTGTGTTGGTTTAGCAATATAATGAATCAGCCATCTGAGTTATTTATTTAAGCCTGTAAATAATGTTTCATATACTTTACTTTAGATATATTTATAATGCTATTAAAAATTATGAGCTTGTTTACATCTTGAGTTTACACATAAATGGAAGAGTTTGCAGCATGGTGGCTTTATTTTGATACCTGTGGGAATTTTTACTGTTTTTCAGTTTCATTCAAGACTGAGCGGGTATCATGCTTTGAAAGGTAACAGAGGTTGCTCAGAAGAAAAGATCTTGTTTTGATCTTGTTTGATTGCTGCTTTATTTGTGTGTGCCAAATGCAGTTTTCCACAGCTGAAAGTACTGTTTACACATAAAGCAAGACCAGTTAAATGTACATTTAAAAAATAATTTTCTATTATGCTGTAGTCCCATGTAAGCTGTTAAAGTTTTCCCTGAAAATACTGTGTTGTTTGCACAGCAGAAATTGTAAGATTTAGATTTGGCAATTTTTAATAATACTAAGTAAGGACAAAACAAAAGTCTTTTTTTTTGTATGTGGTTTTTTGTGGTTTTTTTTTTTGTACTGTCTGCTACTTTTTCTAATAAGACAACATCATAAGGTCTGAAGCTGTAGAAACAGCCTTTTTTCTTTAAACAGATACACCTTCAGACATGATTCCTGTCTTAAAATTGCCCAACTGACATAGAGATTTATAAGTATCACACATGTGGGGTGCGCAACAATATATGTGGAATACCTTATCAATTTTGCACCTTGCTACCCCTTATATTATTTTGAATTTAAGTCTTTGATATAATTGGATTTTTCTTTCTCATAATAGTCTTGTAAAACTCGTGCAGAATTCATGCAAACCTGGTTGGGTACTCTGTTCACAAAAGAGTAGTTCTGAATGATCCATTACTGAATTGGAATTAGTCAGGTTTTCCAGGGAGACTGTTCGGAGGTTTGTACAGATTTGTGTCTTCATTAGCGGTTAAAATAATGGAGTAGAATTGTGCTTAGTATACTTGACAGCATCATGCAGCTGGGAAGAACAGGGCAGGTTGGAAGGCAGGTTTGTAACTGAAAAAGAATAATGAAAAATGGAAGAAATACACTAAAAATCCAAGCCGTGGCTCAGTCAGAAGTATACATTTCAGTTGGAATGGAAACAAAAAAAAAGTACAGGTAGGATTAAGTAGGAAATAATTTTTTTTTTTTCTTCAAAGCATCTGATGGTTGAAGCTCCCAAACCGAAGAGGAGTCAAAAATACTGTTCTGTTGTGCACTGTGGGGGAGACAGATTATCCGTAATAGGACAGTTTTAAACAGTGAAGACAATGTCTGTCAGTAGTGACTGGAAACTGCTAAACCTGTCTTAACATCAGGAGATGGCCTAGCCAATAGGGTTCCTTCCTGCTGTATGACCCATATCAATTTAATGTCAAAATAGTTAGTGTTTTTCCAAACATTAACTTGCAAATTATCAAAAATATTCATCCTGTCTTCTTAAGTATGAAGACAGGCTGAGAAAGTTGGGGCTGTTCAGCCTGGAGAAGAGAAGGCTGCGTGGAGACCTCATAACAGCCTTCCAATATCTGAAGGGGGCTTATAGAGATGCTGGGGAGGGACTCTTCATGAGGAGCTGTAGTGAGAGGACAAAGGGTAACGGGTTCAAACTTAAACAGGGAAAGTTTAGACTGGATATGAGGAAGAAATTCTTTACTGTAAGGGTGGTGAGGCACTGGAATGGGTTGCCCAGGGAAGTTGTGAATGCTCCATCGCTGGCGGTGTTCAAGGCCGGATTGGACAGAGCCTCTGGTGGCATGGTTTAATGTGAGGTGTCCCTGCCCCTGGCAGGGGGGTTTGAACTAGAGGATGTTAAGGTCCTTTCCAACCCTAAGTATTCTATGATTCTATGATTCTAAGTATCTTTTAGAATCATTAGGTACTGGATCATGTAAATATTTCGACCAACAAATAAGTAAGTTAGGGTGACTTGTCATTCCAGTGAAGCTTAGATGTTATCCCTGTGAATCATGGATAGATTTTGGTGTCCTAGTAAATTTTTCAGGACAGTGCTTTCACCTGAATGGGATTTTCTCAGTATCCTTTTGAACTGTGAACCTAGGAATGGACAGATGGTCATTCTGTATTAAAAGATTAATTGCTCTTGTTCCTGTAGTAATAAAAGCAGTAAATCATTATTCTGTTTCAGTTAATGTTCCATGCTTATTTTTTTTTTTTTACATATCCACACCTACTTCTGTAACAGATCCTACCTATGCTTAGATAGGCATCTTGAAAGTGTAAGCGCCCATCTGTTTGTATACATCTGTAACCTTTTCTGTTCAAAATCCCCCATTTGAGTAACGAGTTCAAATACCACCTATCAAATACAATTTTGATTAGATTTCCACACAATGTGATCCAAGAACCTACTTTTCAACAGCATGTAACTTAAAGGAATCAAAAATCCACAGCAGCGACGGTGTGTTACAGGAATAGGGCCAAAAAGACCAAGGATCTTGTTGATAGGCTAAATCCTGTTCTTCTAGTAGGGAATATGTGCTTTTACTATCAGGGCAATGAATTGAATAAACTGTTTCATGCAAATACAAATTGTAAAAAAAGATACTAAAAAGCATGCATAAGTCAGATGGTATCAATAAACATTAAATTAAATTTTATGCCATTAATAAATGCAGAGCTGCATAATCTCATCTCATTAGCTTTCAGAGCAGACTTTATATGGATGTCAGTTCAGGAGACTGCACTGTTGTGCAGTAGATTAGTCCACTACTGTGCAGACAGGCTGCCTTCTCACAGCAAAAGTCTTCATGAACCTCTGTGCATTATCCACCTGGAAATAAGTTGATTTCTCACAAAAGCAAAAAGCCTGTGACTCTGGGAGGAATGTGATTCATTCCCAGAGGAAGTGTAGGAAATAGAATATTCCCTGCAAAAAAGAGAAGTGACAGCTGAGGATCACTTTGTGCAAAACCTCAAGGGAATATTTTTCAGTGAGTCATTTTAAATACTGTTAAAAACAAAATAAAAAAAGCCTGCATTACCTATCCTTTTCTTCCAAATACAAAATGTTTGAAAAAGTGAAGACAGTCCCAAAGCTAACCTGGCTATAAAATTTGTGGCTGCTTGCTTGCTTTCATAGAACGTCTTTATAGATAAGAGTGAAGTTTAAGATTGTGTTTAGGTAATGAGAAGTCTTTAGATCACAATTCTTGATAACATATATATACAGCATTATGTCAGTATTCCATAAATGCTTACTTTTAGAATCTTAGGTTGATTTCAGTGGAGTTGGTGAAGCATGTGTTTGCTTTCTTTCCTCTGTGGAATCTGCTTTACAAATTCAGAAGCAGCGGTATTATGCCACTTAGGATGGGCAATTTCCACTTAATAAGAAGCAAGGTGTTTGCAAAGCAAGTTCTGACAGGCAGAAAGAACAAAATTTTGTTTTCCAATACTGGTCTGAAATAATTTTCAAGAAGGGTAAAGCAGGAAGTTGGTTTCCCAAGATACATTCTGCTGGCAAACGGTTCATTGGAAACCATTTGCCACACTGGTTTAGCCTTTTATTTTGTTTGCAAAATTTTTTACACCAAACTTCAAATTTTACAGTTTTGTTATCCTGTGTTATTCTTCAAATGTTTAATGAGGACAAGCTTTATCTTGTGGATTGTTTAAAAATTATGGTTTCCATATATTATGTTCAGCTTTTCTGTTGAAGGCTTTCATCATATACTTGAGGACTGTTTTCTTCCAGAAATTATTATATGTAGCATAGTGCTGAAAAAAAATATGGAAGCACTAAAATCTTTACTTTCTCTGGAATGGAATCTTTGAGACCTTGCTTGCTAAGGATACTTTAGAATTTTGTTTCAGATACATTTTGAAAAATATGTCTGTCTGCAGCTTTTCACTCTAAAAACTGATGTTACTAAAACCAGCCTGATGATGGTGTTAGCAGCTTTTATCTGTATGTGGAGCTTATATTTTGTCAGATACAAGCATTCATTTTCATGAAATGATAGCCAACTACTGTGTCTACCCACCAGGCAATCTGTTTTATGTTTTGGTCTTGGAGCAGACTTAGAGTCTTCAGATAATATATAATCTTTTCCTTTTTACCTCCTGATTTCAGTTTTCTTCCATTACTTTTTGCATACTGAGATTCAGTCTTCCAGCTGTCATGCTGACGTACATTCCCTGAGACCCTCTCAGCTTTTTAGCGCTCTGATTCCAGTATTCATATAGCCAGGGGGTGGTCTGCCAGGGTTCAAGTGTTATAGATTTTTTTTTTTTTTTGGTTGATTTTGCTCCCTCCAAGCCCTCCCCCACCCTCAAGTTCTCTGTTATATTTTTTGTTTATATATTAAATCACCTGCTTGTGATTAGAAAATCTCATCTCCAGTCACTACTTGGCTCTGGGAAAACTAATTGTAAAGGGGTGGGTGATTAGACTGACTCAGCATTTCAAGTAGGCAACATGTTGGTGAATATGGTTATCTTCTAGGAGGCAGAGAAAAGATTGAATTATCATTGAAGAGAAATAAGAGTTTGAAACTATTAATGGTTTTGGAAGCATTACACTTTCTGCACTTACGAAATCCACTATTTCTTTATGATACCAGTCTTACAGCATGCACCTAAGCAGTGTGTATGTTTGGAAGTATGATGCTTATTGATTTCAAAACACAACATGCTCTGTATCCTCTGACTTCCACTCTGTATTTATTTCTTTGTAATTAAGAAAAAAGAGGAACATCAAAGCAGGACATGAGTCTAAAAGTCTGTCTGTCACACAACATACGAGCTGTTCTTTCCCAAATAAAGTCACTCGCAAGAATTCATTCTTTTCCATATGAATAGTAATCTGCCTTTGTGGAAAAGGATTTTAGGGAGGTGTGTCTCAAAGAATTTCACCAAAATTTTAAACATACATCTTTTATGTATCTAGTGTACTTCTAAATTGATATTGCCTGGTCATTTCTTGTAGTACAAGGAATATTCAAACATATAGACACAGTTTCAATTGATATTATAACAGGAACAACTATAGGAAGTTAGTATTTTTTCTAGAATGGAAAAAGTATGATTACTTGAACCCATCAGGTTCCATTTACTCAAGACACACTTAAATAGCTGTGAGTGATATTAGTATGAGGACATCATGTCAGCCCAGAATCTTTCTGTACAACCGAAACTAAAATTTATCTTAGATTTCTGCACAGGAAAACTAAAGACTGAGAGAACTGACTTATAAATGACAAAAGGCAGAAAAGAGGCTGTTTTGGTCTATTAGTACCTTTTTCAGAAGAGGCAGATTTTACTTACGTAACTGTGTTACGTATATGAAAATAAAGGTTGGATGTCACCCTGGTTTTAATCTAAGCCTAGGAAAAAGCCTCTTGTTTAGTTGAAGAACTAGAATCTGTTTAAAGTGCTGTCTAAATGTCTGTCCAAATTTGAACCATGAAAATCAATAGAACGCAGCAGAACTTCGATAAGGCCCATAATAGCTCAAGGACATGAAGACTGACTATGTGTGTTTTGCTAGTGTTCATTGGTGAAATGTCTGACAGAAATGACAGCTTCTGGAGTGAAGTCATTGCATCCTTTTTTTCCTCTTCTTAATGACAGCCACCCATGCTAACCTTATAGGAGCTTAGCAAAATTTTAAGAAAGGGTTTTGTTAGAAATGTTGTTTAAGATCAGTTATTGACTCCTGGAATATTTCAAAACTTCACGGAGTTTTTTGTCCCAGTTTTTAGCATATGTTATTTTTAACACATTGAGTAATTTTCCAGGATGGCAAATGACTTTTAACTCTTCTTCCTTGCCTTGGCTATGTATGACCCAAACAATCTTTTTTTTTTTTCTTTTCCCTTTTGATTTTCTGTTCTAAATGAAAACTCAAAACTATGCTCCTTAATCATGGATTTCTATGTATTAAGTGGTTACAACTCTTACCAGAAACTGCTTATTTGCAGGACCCACATTTTTTGTAGTCAGTAGAATTAAGACTGATTTCCGTGGCAAAGCAAATGCAAGGAAAAGAAATGGTGTAGCAAATGGATATAAAATGAAAAAAGAAGGATTTTTTTAATTGACCTATATTAAGAAAATGAAGATACAAACAGAATATAATCTTTCCATATCTTTTTACATTACTATCTTCAGTTTAGTTTATGTTGCCTTAAATTTTTAATGTGCTTCAGAGTTTGTAGCTGACAGTTATTACTTTCATAAAGAGACTATTGAGCGAGATCTGAGGTTTGGGAATTTGTGGAAGGAATAGTTATGAGATTCAGCAACCCATCTCTGAGAGGATTTGGGATTGTTGGAAGATGCGACTGAAGGTTAAATGCTGAAACTATTATGTGTCTGAGTTAGATGGCAAAAAAGCAATCTCTCTGTGTGGATCTAAGTTGCTGTACAGTATTCATGTTCTGGAAGATAATATAGCAATAATTTGCATGTAATCTATCGGAATGCTTTCAACCATTTCACTTAATTGGAAGCCTTTTTCTTGTGTATGTTTATAAATATATACATGCAAACATAAATGGAAAAACCCATGAATACACTTACACATGAACATTCATGTTGAACTTTATACTTATGTAGCAAATTCTGTGGTTAGAGAATAAAAAAATATGTGTGCTTCTTATGTGTATGCAGCTAAATCCTTCCAAAGTCCTGTGGGAGAGTCTAGTTTCAATGTTAACAGCAAGCATTCACAAACTGCTGTTTAGCACTACTTCTTCTTCCTTATATATTTATTTCTTGAAAAATTTCTACACTATGCTAGCCCAGATTTTATGATTTAAGATTATAGGGAATGTTACTTTGTCACCAGAGTGCCAAAGACATGGTTATATTGCTGTTTGATGACTGGCTTAAGTGGAGGAATTGGTGCTGGTTCAGCAAGATACCTAAAATAAGTTACCACTTTTTATATAAGTTAGCTCTTTGAAGTGCAGAGAATTGCATTGTCCCTCAGGTCCCAAGAAGTGGGTCAAATAAAGCAATTTTGTTCCACTTTAACTGCTGTTGTTTTAACTGCTTTGGGACAGCATCTACTAGATGTCATACATTAATGAGGAATTTAGCCACTGACTCTGGATCTCTTGGCAATGAGGAAGTGACATCCTTCTCATTGACTATATTATGTTTACTGTGATTAACAGAGAATTAAAAAAACCCTAGACAAAAAAAACTGGTAAGTGCAAATTTGCTTCTTGAAACAGGCCTGACAGCAATCTGTTAAAGGAAAATGGTTTTGGGGGTTGTTTTTTTTTAGTTGTTTTTGTTTTGTTTTGTTTTGTTTTGTTTTGTTTTGTTTTTTTTATCTTGAAGGGACTAAGCCCAGCCATACAGCCAATCATTTTCTTAGTAAAACGTTAATGCAAGTCATAGATTAGGCTGTTAATCATAGTCATAACCCTTTTAAGATTAAAGGGCAGAAAAAAAACCACTCTATACTACTATACCAGACATTAATTTTCCTATAACTTAAGCTGTCATGACCAATGATGTGCTGGTTGTAAGCAGTTACAACTAAAAACAACTAGGCAGTTATTTTTAGGGAAAATATGGAAGGAAGTAAAGCAACAGAGTTTAGCTGGTAAAAGCTGAAAACAAGAGTTATGAAGCATTAGATCAAGAGCTAACAAAACAAAACAAAACCAACAAAACCAACCAAACCAAAACTTGTGGCAAAAGGAGGGATTAAAACAACTAGCCTTAAAAGTACATGTAAAACCACACAGTATCCACAAAAAACTGCAATAGAGCACCACGTTGTAAGAAGACCTAAACATGTAAAGGTAAGCTTACCTCAGTTTGCTCACTTTATCAGTCACACAATTATACTATAGCCAAATGAACACATACAAAAATGGAGGGGATGTACAGTGATAATGATTTCTTGCCATTTTTTCTAAATACACTCCACCTCAGAATTGAACTTCCATCACCACTGAGGGATGGCTGTGCCAAAAAGCCAATTTCAGTGATTTATGTTTAAATCAGCAAACAGAAAAGAAGCAAGGTCTGTGCAGTACAACACACAGTAATGAAATTTATCTTTACTGGAAGCTTTTTGGGGTTCAGATGAAACAGCTTGATACTATTAAGGAAAAACTGGTGAAGTATCTCAAGCCATGCTGCATTGTGGCTTTTCAACTGGCATCATTTGATTTAGACAACTAAGAGAAACATGTCAGTGAATTATTTTGTACCTACTTTTCACAATCTAATCTAACAATGTCACAAGTATGGGAGCTGAGGACCTGACTTAGCCCAGGGACTTCATTTAAGACTGAATGACAAAATGCCAATTTTCAGACAAAAATAATAATGACATTTGTCTTCCAAGACGTTATGTAAGATTTTTTTCAGGAATGATTTGCAGGAAGAACTCTCTATCAGTATTTGTATGGGATATATAAAGAAAAATATTAGGTAATATCTGTGGGGAAAAAAAAGCTCCTCACACACCAACAAAAAAAAAAGTCAAAAAGACAACAAAAAAACAAACCTCAAGACATAAGGCAGACAGCTTTGTGATTATGGGATAGTCACTACAATTGTCATGGTCAACCATTCCTCACAAAAAAACCCAAAACAAAACAAAACAAAAAACAAACCCTGCTCATAACAAGATGCTTTCAGTATAACCACTCAGGGAAAATATTTACTGTGATATCTATGTTACTTGTGTTGGTCTTCCTAAGATATTTCTTTTTTGTCTTGTGATTAAGCCATAGATCAGGTTCAAATCTTGTGTCAGGGAGAGACTTCTGAAGGTTTGGTGGTTTTGGGGTTGTTTGTGTATTTTTATTTTTTTTTTAATTAAGACTAAACCACAATGTTTAATGAAACTTAATTGTGTCTATCGTTTAGATGCTTAAAATTTAGGAAGTTTCCCTCATTTTTTTCTGCACGCATAAACATTCAGGGGGAAAAAGACGGAAATTGTAAGAGGAACAATCCAAATATTAACGTCATGTTCTCAAAAACAAATAACACAATTAAAGTATGCTTAAAACTCCACTTTTTTCTTTGTCCATATAAGATGAATAGCTTCAGGAAACAAATGTGTCCCATCTTGGCTTTAGTTATGTCTTCTTGCTGAAAAATCTGGCAACTTTTATCAGTCAGTGTTGTCTTTGATTTGATTATGTTAGATAATTTGGTGAACCCATCCAGAAGGAATTGTTGAAATTTATAGAGTTTTTGGGAAGAAGTTCTGCCAGATTCAGAGGAGCTACGGTTTTGGATTAGTTAATTTTCTTTTTTTACTGTTTTGGATAAAGTGAAGAAAGTGGGCTTAATACTGAACTAGGTTGTCTTTTGAGTATTCAGACTTGTTTATAGTCAGGTCACTGATAGGGTTAGGGTCAGACAAGATCTAGAGCTCGTGCAAGAAATTCAGAAGAAGAATTAAATATGTTCCTGGACACATGGACTCATCTTAGAAGTTTTTCTCTCCAGCTTTCCATAAAAGCATTCAGAGATACAAGATCCAAGAACTCTTAAAGCAGTGGTGTTACATATACTTTCTGAGAGAGCTGTGATGGCAGACTCCCAGCAGCAGAAAAAAATCTTTAATTAAAATGTAGAACATGTATTTCAATTTCTGGTTTTTTTTTGTTGTTGTTGTTTTTTGTTTGGTTTTGTTTTGTTTTGTTTTGTTTTTTACCTTTGAAGAGCCTTATCATAGCTGAAAGACTTTATGGAGCCCTGCAAGCCTATTAAGATTAAATAAGCAGAATTGCTCATAAAAACTGTTGTAGATGTGGTATTTTTTTATCCCATTAGAGAAAAATGCTGGAAAGAACTTCAAAGAAAGAAACAAAAATATAGAGAAAAGAGTGAGCAAGATGAACAGAGAAAGGGAATGGGGGGATGGAAGGATGGGGAGGGGAGCAGATGTGATTTTGAGCTATATCATAACTAGTTGCAGACTAAATTTTACAAAAAAGAATACAAGTTCACTTTGTGGTTGCAGATCTGATGGCAGGGTAGCACAGAGATGTCTCCAGTGTCTGTAACTACGGTCAACAAGGTATTTATTGTCCAGGCAATTATCAGTATGCCCACTGTATACCTTCAGTGGCAAACAGGAGCAAAACCGGGCCTCCTACCATGACAGGATTACTTGGTTTCTACAGCAGTGGCCCAGCCCTATTCCAATACCCTTCCAGCACTGAAATGTGGTTTCCTCACACATTACAGCCTTGACATGTTTCTGCACAAAAGAACAAAGCCTCATGAAAATGGTCAAGCTCTTCTCCCACTCAAAAAAGCAAGCTAAGCATGCACATGCCCTTCCATAAAGATCTCTCTTCCATGAAGCTCTCTCCTGAAGATGACAAGGGAAAGACAGACTCAAAGGTTCCTTAGAAAGTGTTTTAGATCTAACAATTTAATGATATCAGATGATTCATAGCCAAATGTCTTCAAAGCAGAGGCTGAATCACTAGTATGAAGCTTTTTCTGCTGTCTGTCCTCTAGAGAGTTTCATGGGTGTGTTTTGTTTTCAGTCTTTTTATTTTCATTACTTGGTCTTTAGGAAAGACATAGACTTAGCAATTTGTCACAGTTGATTTTTTATCAAGCAGGATTTAGTCTTAGCTGTGAATACTTAGAGCTATTGTCCAGGGTGTTTAATTAGCTGTTATTAACAGCTCTCAACATACAGAGATGTTTAGATCTCATGAACTTAGACACAATACATATCAATTACCATTAGTATTACCCTAATATTTCATATTAATAAAATATTATTATAATATTATGACATTTGATTGTTTATATCTGATAAATATCTTTAAATATCCAGAGAGATATTTGGAGGTTAGACTCTGTGCGAAGGGGGGGGGGGGGAATTTATTTGCATTGACCCTAGAAACAATGGTCTTCAATCTGTACATTCCCCACTTTCATATAGAACTTTCTACTAAATGCTTATCATAATTCTTCAGTAGAGAACAAGTTTTAAGCAATTTTAACTTCCCCTTACATGATTATGGGTTCCCTAAGTTGTCTTGTAGTAAGTTGATTCCTTTACTAAATAATATATGCATTTCCCTATTAAAAACAAGCTCTCTCTCTCAGTTCCTCCTCAGAACCCTGTATTTTTAAAATAATTTATTTAGTGAAAATTAATTAGCTTGTTAAGATAGAATTGTATGAGAGCTCACTGAAATGTAGTCTGTAAACTCTAAATCAGAGAAATGTATCCAGTTTTTGCCTCATTTAATCAGACCCTGAAATTGCATTAGGCATCACAAAAATTGCTACTGGATGTTTCAGGTCCCTAGAGAAATGTAGGTTGTGTGTCAGATCTGGTCAGGAATTCTGATTTAACTGGCTTTATCAGAAATTCTAATTCATTAAACCTTAAGCATTGTATAAGAATACAGCTGTTACAGATGAATGGTGTCTCAGCTGTTAAGAAGAGAGATGGACTCAGAAGATGGTTTTGGTGCTCGCCTGCCAGCAAACCATTGTGCAAATTCATGCTTTAATTAATATTCAGCTTACACAGTGGAACAGCTCCAACAGGAAAAATTGGGATAAGCATATCTCAAACTAATTCATAGGCTGATTGTGTGGTGGCATTTATTAACATTGTGGGAGAGCCAAATTTGAATCACAGTTCTTCCAATAAATTATGGGGCTACAGAATTGCTATGTGTGACTTCTTAGCAGTTAGCATTTTTTCCTCCTATTCTCAAGAGCCAACTTTAAGGATTACATTAAAACATGGCACAGATTGAATGATGCAATTTGCACAGTCAATAATGGAAGAGAAGGAAATTGCTCATTGAGAGAAAGGATCAGAAAAGCGTATGTTGAAAGACAGAGGAGGGCCTCTTCCTATATTCTCTCATGTACTATCTATAACACTTTGTAACTGCTTCAGGCCAGGTGTCCTGCCTGCTCTAAGAAATTCCTGCTCCACCCGCTTTGCAGTTCCACTCCTGATTGTGCTGAAAAAAATCTGTTTGTGGGACTGTCATGGGTTCAGCAGCAGCAGTCATTTTTCTCCTTCTTGGTAGCTGGTGCAGCGCTGTGTTTTTGATTTTGGGCCTGGGAACAGCGCTGATAACACCAGTGTTGCTGTTACTGCTTAGTGATGTTTTGGTCTGGCCAAGGACTTTCTGAGTTTCATGCTGTGCCAGGGAGGAGGGGAGGCCGGGAGGAAGCAGAGACAGGACACCTGACCCAAACTGACCAAAGAAGTTATTCCATACCACAGCACATCATGCCCAGGATGAAAAAAGAGAGAGAGCAGAGACCCGGAAGTGTGGGGGTGCACTGCGTGGTTGGGCTGGGTTTCAGGTGGTAAGCAATTGTATTCTTTCCTTGTATTTTCTCTTGTATGATTATTGGTGGTAGCAGTAGTGATTTGTGTTATACTTTAGTTACTAAACTGTTCTTATCTCAACCTGTGCGAGTTGCATTCTTTTTGATTCTCTTTCCCATCCCTCTGGGAGCAGGGGGAAGAAAGAGGGGGAAGTGAGTGAGAGAGAGACTGCTTGAGTTAGAGAGGCTTAAACCACGACAGGGACCTGTACAGGTTACGTCGGTCAGAGAAGTTAAAGATCTGTAGGAAACTATATCATATGTAATATATATTTGGTTCAGCCTGATCAGCCCTTAGTCAGCACTTAAGAATTGGCAGGAATGAGCATAAGAGGCTGAGAACACTTTATGCCAGTAGTGAACGGCCCTTGATATACAGTTCAACTAAGGCAATCTTATAAAGCAAATAGATGCTTATTTGGGCACAGTAACTTCATGGCTTCACCAAATTTTGCTCTGTATGGCCAGGGACCAGTTTATCATTGTCTTCTTCATTATGGAGTGCATTACACATATGGTAGCCACTCTTGCTCTCTGCCAGATAGCAGTCCTCATCAATATTCAAAACTGATAAAGCTTTTTTAAAGAACTTCAAACAGCTGAATGCTGAGGTAGCTTTTGCATGGTAACTTTCTCATTTAACCTAACCACTACTTTATTCAGCATTTGGGAAAAATAGCTGTGCTGTGTCTTTTTGACATTGACATTGAATTACATAGGAACAGAGAGAGAAGGAAAAGGATATTCAAGCAAACGATGAAATGAGTACTGTGTTAGGAGTATAGATTCATAGCATTTTAAGCCTTTATCATAATCTGGGTTATAAATTCTCCCTTACTAACACTGTTAAATCCTTACCCTTGGCTATAGCAATCCCTAACCAACATTTTGAGGTATTTTCAGGTGTCGGGTTAGAGGTGAGTCCCTCCTGCAGTTTGAACAGCAAGCTCAGCAGGCCAAAGTCTAGGGCTAAAACCATATGGTGGGTATATAGCCTTTACTATATACAGGCAAATATAGTTCAGATACATGTTATCCTTAGACAGAATACTGTCAGAGGATAAATGTCACTTGCCTAAATCTGAAGTGATTCCAGGGTCCCTCACAGAGAATTCAGTGATCACTGAAAGCTTTATACAGTCGTAAATGAGTAAAAAAAATGGTTTAAAATGTGGAGGAGAATTGACCACTGCTGGAAGAAATGTTTTCATTAGTTTTATTTTATTTTATTATTTATTTAGAGCACTTATTAGCACTGTTTTCTTCTAATTAACTTTCTGTCATGAAGACAGTTGGTTTTTCAAATTTTGCTAAAAGCCAGAGTAAAAAACATTTACCTCAAGCACTGCTTTTGAATGCAGGTAATATCTGACATTGTCAGAGCGTGAAACAATATCCCACGAGCATGCTTGCCTTTCACTTTTCTATGTTGCTACATTTCAATTAAAGTTTAATAAACTTTAGTTTGTTGGTTTAGTTTAAATATTAATTATTAATAATTACTAAAATATTACCCATGTATTACAAAAAATGCTGTCATTCTGTTGGGTTATTTGATTTAGAAAACCAGGACTGATCATGAGTGTCAGAGTGCAAAATATGTACACTTCTGGAGAGTTTGTTCTTACTTTCCCAGTTGTATTTGTTCTTTTCTTCTACAACAGACACCTCTTTCTTTGCCCCAGGCATTTGCTTCAAGCAGTTTATCTCAATGTACTATTATATACTAGTGTATTATAGGATATAAATAATATAGTATATAAAAATATACTAGCAAAGCAGAATTTCCTGGAAAGCAAGGAATTTTCCTTTTCTGGCCAAGACTGATAATTGTCATTCTACCGTTCCTAGTTTCCTAGGAAGTTCATCATGGAAATCTCCCCTGATATTTTTTCCCATTCCAGCCAGTGTTACAAAGGTACAAACTAGAACAGAGTTCATCTGTTGACATCGCTGTTGAATTGTCATTTATGCATTAAACTCTTGTAGTATTTTGGACTATGGTGTAATTTATTTCAAAGTGGTTGCCAAGAAGAATGGCCAGTAACACACAAAGAATCCATGAAATCCATGATGTCTTTCATGGAACTCTGTGCTTGGGACAGACTAACCTGAATGCAAACCTCTTTTATCTCGTATATTTCTAAGTTCCCTTTGGTCTTACTATTCTGGGTTTTCCAAGGATTAATTTTCAGGACTCAGAGTTGAGCAAGAATAGAATTTTACAGACCTCTTCAGAAAGAATGAAGAAAAGAATTAAAGCAAATGAGACAAGGTCGTCTTAGGAAAGGAGATATATATCAGAGGAAAGCAGGAGAGGAAGGGGATGCATGGGAAATGGAATATGCAACTTAATTCTACAGAAGCTAAGAGCAGAGAGAATTTTGATACAGATCTGTCTGAACAGGGCATTAGGATAATTCCAGTAAACCAGACTGTTAGCATTAACTTTTTTTCAGAGTGCCAGTGGTACTGCTTATCTATCATCTGGTATGGGGACACAAGTTCTTTTCTGCTTCTTTTCTGGTTTAGCCTCACACACCTATGTAGGACTAAAATAATTCTCAATGTGACCTTGTACAGTTCCCACTAAAAGCTTATGCAAGGGAGAAGTAATTGATGTTGCAGGTTTTCACTGAGATTTTTAAAGAAAAAATTAATCTAAATATTGATTTCCATCCTCCATTAACTATTTGAGTAAGTATTTCTTTGTAGGGCACTGGCGCTTCAAGTTGTTATAATAGTTTGAGAAAATCCGAAGGCTTATTTCAGTAGATATAGTTTTGTGTTTATCTACTGTAAACCTGTATGAAATTCGATTCATCAGTGAATGGGTAAAAGCTATAGTCAAAGTGAGAAAAATCAGTTCTATCTTTGTGTTAAAATGGATGAGCTGTCCATGGGAAAATCATGGCACAAATTAAATGCAGTTCAGATACTCTGTAAAAGCTATATACCTCATCTGCTTTGAAATTTCATTGTACTTTAAATACTTTTTAATTTGCTAAGTGACAGAGCCCAGTCACAAAAGTGTATCCTTTCAAGGATATATTTTTGATATGCTTGTCAATAGTAGCTAATAAAAGGATCCAGTCAGTACTAGTTAATATTCTTCATTTTGCATTCTTGTTTGAAAAGAAAAAAAAAAAAAAAGAAAAGTCGTGAGTATTCTGCATGAGTGGCTAAAGATTTTCCTTTCCACATCTGACCAAGCCCCTGCTTTCTAGAGTTCTTAAGTATAGCAGGAGACTTTTATAGCAAAATAGCCAAAAACCAATGGCTAGAACTGGAAGCATTAAGTGCATTGAAACATTTGTATTTAGGTTTGTAAATTAATTTACAGGAATTTCAGAGGTGATGAGTCACAGACATGTACTACTTGTGTTAATAGGAATTTCTAAATCCCAGCAACTGCAATATGCTCCTAACTTTCTGAATTTCTGTTTTATTGTTTCTGTGAGGAGGTACTTGTATAAAATAAAGATTTTAACTGTCATAATTCATGGAAGAGAAAGGATGAACTAGACTGGAACTTGAATGTTCAGACACACCTAAAGGACTCCAGAAAAGACATTAAACTTTGCTATGCTTGACTTACCTGAAGCCATTCCTCAGATGTAGTGAGAGCCTTTGCAAATGTGCAGCCAGTGCTTGGGGCCCTAAAAGGCAGCTCCTCATTAGCTGTGCAGGTTTGCATGCTAATTCATCCAGTATCTATCCACTGCACTACTCACTGCATTTCATAGTGGCTGTTCAAGCCATAGGCACTAGCACTATTTTGCTCACAGTGGCCTTATTATGAGCAAACTGCTTTCTGGGCCCACAGGCACAGCTGTGTGTCCCGACACATTTACCATCCCAGAAGAGGTGGCCAGTGCTTCTTCAATGGAGATTTATTCACATGTTAAGGAATTCTGTGACAGGATGATAGAAGAGGATGCTAAGGATCACAAAGTACAATGGATAGGGCTTCTTGTGTAACATTTAATGGCATTAAATTAAATGACATTTCATTTTTCTGCATCTTCATGAGGCTTCACAAACTTGCATAATTGACTTCTCTGTTTTTCAAATTGGGTAATTATTAATAGAGTCATGATTTGGCTTTCCACTTTGCACTAGGTTCTTTTATAAAATGATTTACTCTTTGAAACCATTGAAGTATACAATAATAGGGGAAATCAGTTTGTCCAGAGGCAACCTTTGTTAAATGATAAAGAAGCTTAATCTAATTGTTAACCCAATCTCACTATTTTATATGAAGGGTTTTGGATATATCATTACAGCATTTGAATGTCTAAACAAAATATTACAAATTGATAACCGGAAGGTTGCTTTTTCTGATTACAACTTAAGTTAACTGAAAGCTCAAGTCAGTTATTATTTGCAGGAGGTGAAATAATTTTTCAGTGTAAGTGTAGCTATAACTGTATCTGTTAATGAGATGCAGCTGAGAAAGAGGAAATTCTGGCTAAGTAGCAGGAAAGTCTGTCCAATAGTCATAGGTTTAGAACATTTCAGTAGTCTCCCAGAAGAGAATGGCTGAATCCCTTTACATCTCTGTTGTGATCAAAAATATGTTAAACGGAATTATTCTGTAGTAGAGGATAGTGAATTTGATAATTTATATATATTCATGACCTCTGGCTCCTAAAATTTCATGAGTGACTTGTTCATAATGTTTATGTTAGGAGCCCATACTGAAGCTTGTATCAGAAGTGCACTCTAAAGTCCAGAGAGCAGACTTGAGGCTCTGACTTGTTTAAGTAGCAAATGGCATGAGAGTAGCCATTCTTCCTAAGTCTGTCTTTGCTATGGCCTTTATTAGTTTTGATTTTAAACTGCTCTTCTTATCCCCCTGAGCACTGCAGAGTTTTGCTTTCTGACCAGTTACATCAATATGATTTTCAATTCTGTCCCGGTCTAGGATGAGATGAGAAATCTCCAAAATGCACTGGCTCAGTGCCTTCACACAGCTACAGGTGTGAGCCATGCTAAATGCATTTGATTGTGGGTGTCATGAATACTTAAATAATGCTAATGTCTTCAGGTTAAATACTGGACTCTTTTACTAAAATAGTATTTTGCAGCATTTAATATTTACTACTAAATGGCATAACACAACTTCTTAATCAGAAAATGAAAGGCAAAGAAAGTTTAGGATCACTGTGAAGGGCCTAACAACAGCTGAGAATGGCAAGAAATAGAACAACATCATCTGAATAAAATGAGAGTTAGCCCAGTATTGCACTGTAACTGAACTCATTTTTTTACATTACTAAAAAGCACAAGGTTTGTTTTTGGTTTTTTGGGGGTTTTATTTTAAGTTGCACCAAGCCTTTCTAAATAAGTCTCTATCAACTCTTTGTCCTGAACCTGAAATTTCATGAGGAATGATGTTTAAATTAAGTGGGGAAAAAAACCCAATACAGTAATTCAGCATTACTTTTGTACACTGCAGGATGCAAGTAGTGGAAAGTAAGTAAGCATGGAATTCTGAAAGTTAAGGCTGGATGCAGGACCTCAGCTACAGAGTTATAGAATCATTTAGATTGAAAAAGACCTTTAAGATCACTGTGTCAAACCATTAACCTGGTACTACCAAGCCTACCACTAAACCATGTCCCTAAGCACCAGTATCTACAGCCCTGTTAAATACCCCCAGGGACAGTGACAACACCACTCCCCTGGGCAGCCTGTTCCAACACTTGACAACTCTTATGGTGAAGAAATCTTTTCCTAATATCCAATTTAAACTTCTACTGGTACAACCTGAGGCCATTTCTGCTTGTCCTATCACTTGTTACTTGAGAGAAGAGACTGACACCTAGCTTGCTTAACCTCCTTCCAGATAGTTGTAGAAAGCAATAAGGTCTGCAGTCAACCTCTGTTTCTACAGGCTGAACAACCCCAGTTCCTTCAGCCTCTCCACATAGGACCCTTATAGAATCAGAGAATCATAGAATCGTTAGGGTTGGAAAGGACCTTAAGATCATCTAGTTCCAACCCCCCTGGCAGGGGCAGGGACACCTTCCACTAAACCATGTCACCCAAGGCTCTGTCCAGCCCAGACCTGAACACCGCCAGGGATGGAGCATTCACAACTTCCTTTGGCAACCCACTTGTCATGGTTTAAGCCCAGCTGTAAATCAGCCACACAGTTGGCTTGCTCACTTCCCTCCCTTTCTCCACCCCCACCCCCCCCACCCCCCAGCTCCCAGGGGGATGGGGAGGAGAATTGAAAGAATGTAACTCCCATGGGTTGAGATAAGAACAGTCCAGTAACTAAGGTATAACGCAAACCACTACTGCTACCACCAATAATAATAATGATAAGGGAAATAACAAGGGAAGAGAATACAACCGCTCACCACCCGCCAACCAATACCAAGCCCGACCCAGCAGTGATCTAACCCTCCTGGGTCCCTGCCCCTCATTTTTACATCCTGGGCATGACGTGCTGTGGTATGGAATACCTCTTTGGCTAGTTTGGGTCAGGTGTCCTGTCTCTGCTTCCTCCCGGCTTCCCCTCCTCCCTGGCAGAGCATGAGGCTCAGAAAGTCCTTGGTCAGACTAAACATTTGGGCAGTAACTAAAAACATCTGTGTTATCAGTGATGTTCCCAGGCTAAAAGTCAAAAACACAGCGCTGCACCAGCTACTACGAAGGAGAAAAATGACTGCTACTGCTGAACCCAGGACACCATTCCAGTGCCTCACCACCCACACAGTGAAGAACTTCCTCCTTATATCTAATCTAAACTTCCCCTGTTTAGGTTTTAACCTGTTACCCCTTGTCATGTCACTACAGTCCCTAATGAAGAGTCCCTCCCCAGCATCCTTATAGGCCTCCTTCAGATATTGGAAGGCTGCTAGGAGGTCTCCACGCAGCCTTCTCTTCTTCAGGCTGAACAGCCCCAACTTTCTCAGCCTACCTTCATACGGGAGGTGCTCCATCTCCCTGATAATCCTCTTGGCCATTCTCTGGACTTTTTCCAACAGTTCCATGTCCTTTTTAATGTTAAGGACACCAGAACTGCACACAATACTCCAAGTGAGGTCTCACAAGAGCAGAGTAGAGGGGCAGGATCACCTCCTTCGACCTGCTGGTCACACTCCTTTTGATGCAGCCCAGGATGCAGTTGGCTTTCTGGGCTGTGAGCGCACACTGCTGGCTCATGTTAAGTTTCTCATTGACCAACACCCCCAAGTCCTTCTCTGCAGGGCTGCTCTGAATCTCTTCTGTGCCCAGCCTGTAGCTGTGCCTGGGATTGCCCCGAGCCAGCTATAGAACCTTGCACTTGTCATGCTTAAACTTCATCAGGTTGGCATCAGCCCACCTCACAAGTGTGTCCAGGTCCCTCTGGATGGCATTCCTTCCTTCCGACGTATCAACTGAACCACACAGCTTGGTGTCATCAGCAAAGTTCTGAGGGTCCTTCTTTCGACATACTCCACCACCTCAATGTCAGTCTTATAGTGCTTTTAAAGTAAGCATATATGCTTTTATTGGTACACATTATAATCAAGCAGGTAGCTATGTGACTGCCTCCTGTTCCTGATTCACTTTCCTACATGAAGGTACCACTTTTCTTTCCTCAGGAAGCCTACAGAATGATGTGGATATCTTTGAAGTATTTCTTGTGTTTTAAAGCATTTTTTTTTTAAACTGACTGCATGAAGACAATGTCTGGGGGGAGTTTGAAAAAGTGACTTCTTCCCTTTGGTAAGTACCTTTTCCAAAATACTGGCTAAACACTCAGAAGTAAAAGTTCTGATGTTAAAAGGGCAAAACTTTATTTGCCTTCAGTCAAGGCAAAGCCTGCTTAATTTCTATTATCTCTTAACAGAATACCCTTTTGCTCACTGATGTCTCTTCTTCCCTTTGACTGCATTCTGAAATGTGCAGGAATGGGGGAGTAAGTCTGGATGGTCAGTTACTTGCATTTGGCATATATGACTTCGTTGGGTTACTGCCTTTTTGTAATTTCAGTGTGTAAAGGAGGCAGTACCAGATAGCAAAATTCATAATGAACTGGCAAAAGAGGTTTCAGAATTACTGGCAGTCATTCTTTGGGGACTCATTAAGAACATGAGGAGGTAAAGAAGAATGGAAGAGGGCACATATCCAACAGATTAATTTGGTGATCTGTTGCATACATGCAAGACTGCAGTCATAGCCATGTACAGATTATAAAAAGCGATAACTTAAAGTAAAAATTTCCCCCCTTTTTCAAGGTGAGGAAGGAAAAGAGATACCTCACAAGTTACTGAGATACTGAAAATAAAAATATATTTGAGGAAGGGATAGGTAGCATTTACATCCCTCAGTGTTCGAGTATACACTGATTGTGATATAACTCACTTGATGAAGTTTGCTTTTATGTACCCCTGCTTATCTGAATGTTTTCATGTAACAAATCCAGTGAAAATAGGAAATCTAATAGATACACATTTAATGAGTCATGTGACTTTCATGAGGTACTTAAGCAATGTGTGCATTACTTAAAAGACTTGGCAAGAAGATTGCTATGAGAGAATAAAGTAAATGAAGGACAGAATGAAGATTGCACCAATCATATTTGCTGACAAAAATTAATCTAGGAGGGCTTGCTAACATTTGTGAAGTTGGAAATAAAAGGCTGTAGGAAGTAGAGCAGCTAGCAGAGGTAGATTTTAGCAGACTAAAATGTAATCAAGATGAATACAAAGAGGTTCTTGGTGTAAAAACTAACAATGAAAAACATAAAATGTGGGAATGCTGACTAAGAAACAGTATTAGAGAAGGAGGACCTTGGGAGTGCTAAATTGAACATAAGCATGTAGTATTGTGCTTCCACAAAAATGCAAATATGGGGATAGAAGAGAAAGGGAACTTTCATTTTCTCTTTCTTTGGTCTTAAAATAAATGATAGTTTCCTTAGGGAACATTCTCTGACTGAAGTAGTATCACCAGAATTGTTATAGAAACTGTTGTTTTGGGTCACTGTTTCAAATTGACCCTAACCAATTCCATTAAATAATCTTAGTAGCACTCATTCTTCCTCTCTTCAGAGCTGACTTTTCAAAAGGATTGCATTTGTAATTGCTACTCTGAATTTTTAAACAAATTACTACCATATTCCCCTGTGCTTGGCATTATAGAAATTGTCCCTTATAGCCTTTGTTTCTGTCTTCGTTCTCCTTGCAGAACTTTCGATTTACAGTACTCTTCTGCAACCTAACAATGAAAAATTGCTACTGTGTTGTTTGTTCTGTGTAAACTGTTTTATTATTGTGTCTCTTCATTGAGTTTTCAACCTCCTCCTCTTTCAGAGCATCCAAGAACAAGTATTTCTTTGGACAGCTGTTTTTCCATTTTTTCCCTGTGCCACTACCATTTTCATCTGACCTTTTGCACATAGACTCTGCTACTGAGTACTAAACATGCTACAAGGAACAGAGATGAGAACTTTTTTTCAGACACAGGTTCTTGTTCTCTCCTTAGATTAATCATCAGCTTTTCAATTACCACTGAGTTAAAATAAGGCCACTTATGGAGAACTGTATAAATTGGAATTCAAAGGAGAAGGAAGTTGGGCATTTCTGTTTCTATTACAGAGATTTCTACTTTCAACAACTTTCATCTGACTTACGCTTTCGAAATTGTCTTTGAAGAGATCTTTCAGTGGCTTCTTTGCTTAATTTCCTTGTTAGCATTTTGTTGATTTATTCCCTCTGTTGCCATCTGAATCTTACTTTATATGGCTTTTGACAGATGCTTCTGGGCTTAACTTGCGGCAAGCTGTGGCTGTTAGTTTCATGTTGTATATTTGCATTGGCATTCTCTACTATGGATTGCACTTTCATATTATTCCTTTTTGGTTTAATACTGCCGAAACATACATAATTTTAGCTTCAGTGTTACTAACTAGATGCATAAACCACTTGATGTGTGCAAACAGTTGCTCTATTTGAAGTAGGGGCTGTTCTTCCTTTAAAGTTGTCTGAATGGCAGCATATCTTTTTATGCTTCCAGACTGAACAGCATGTATTACATTGAACAAACTTCTTACAACTCTTAATACAGGTGATATGACTGTTACCTCAGCCTGATGTGGTTATTGTTCTAAAGAAACAAAATTATTCTTTTACTTTCAATGCCTTTCTAATTATTTTTAAAATTAGCTGTATGCAATGCCATGTGCAGTTTTACTTTAATATTGTCTAGACTGTAGTAAGGTAAGATTTCTTTAGTTAGCTGAAAAAGAATTTAGAAGTTCTTGGTTCTTCTGAAATAATGAAAAATAGGTAGGGCTGTTTTTTCTCTTCAAATCCTTCAGACCTATGTAAGTTCCTGGGATAACAGCTTATGTTAGATATAACTGCTGAGAAAAAAAGAACAGATAAATCAGAAGTAACTGATAATAGCTGTTGGTGATGGAAATTAAGAAAGCTTTTTCAGAATGATGGTCTCAGAGACAAGAGGATCAAGGACAGTGACAACAGATAGTTCTTGAACAGCTGACAAAGACAGCAACATTCCTGTCAGATCACAATTCAGATCAAATATATTTTTTCCAGGAATTGTGCAAGTAAATTTCCTGCTGCAGTGCATCTAGTTCTTGATGCTTAACTTGAGCAAAGGAAAAGGGATGAGTGAGACATTGATAGGTTTGCCGAAAGAATGGGACAAGATTTCTACCCATGCAACAGTTTAATTCCTTTTTTTTCTACAAAAAAAAGCTATAATGAATTGATCTCACTGGCTTTTGCAAATTGTGTAATTACACATAGATGGCACAAGACAAAATGAAAAAGACACTTAAGCATGAAATACATTGCATGCAGTGGTGGGCTTGCCAGTAACTTCTGGGGAAGTAAAATCTGCACTTCTTTAGTGAAATGCTATGAATAGATGTCACAGTAATGGTAATAGAATATTAATAAGGGTCTTTTTTATGCTTTGTTCTGGCAGCAATCTGGTCTATAATATTGTGGATTTACTTAATGTACTCTTCTTTAACCTTTATTTTAGGTTTAGGCTTGTCGTGGTTTAAGTCCAGTCAGCCACTCTGTTTGCTCACTCACTCCCCCTTCTTTCTTCCCCCCAGCTCCCAGGGGAATGGGAAGGAGAATTGAAAGAATGTAACTCCCACAGGTTGAGATACGAACAGTTCAGTAACTAAGGTATAACACAAACCACTACTGCTACCACCAATAATAATAATGACAAGGGAAATAACAAGGGAAGAGAATACAACTGCTCACCACCCGATACCAAGCCCTACCCCAGCAGCGAACCCCCACCCTTCCAGGTCTCTGCCCTCCATTTTTACATCCTGGGCATGACGTGCTGTGGCATGGAATACCTCTTTGGTCAGTTTGAGACAGGTGTCCTGTCTCTGCTTCCTCCTGGCTTCCTCTTCTCCCTGGCAGAGCATGAGGCTCAGAAAGTCCTTGGTCAGACCAAAACATTACTAAGCAGTAACCGAAAACATTAGTGTTATCAGCGCTGTTCCCAGCCAAAAGTCAAAAGCACAGTGCTGCACCAGCTACCAAGAAGAAAAATGACTGCTACTGCTGAACCCAGGACAGGTTGTAAAGTGCTTGGGGCGGGGCTGTCTTCTACGATGCATATCTACAGAATCTTTAAAATTGAGCTTTGATTTTAAAAAAGCCACAAGGTACCAATTCACTTTGTAACTGGATGCATAAACATTGGATAGAAATCAACGGTATCAGTGCCCTCCTATATGAATCATGATTGACTCATCCTATCAGCAGCTGAAGAACAGAATACCTCACTTTCAAGAATGTTTTACAAAAATTTCTGAATTAAATGGATTTAATAATTTATAGTTTTTCCTATTCAGTTCATTATTCTTTAAACATGTGTTTCTATAATTGCGTATCTTATCAAAAATTCAGTTTGTCTAGAAACAGCAATGTAAAAAGGTCATGCTGGCAATTAACAATTCTTTTCAGCCTAAATTCCATCTATAATATTTTTTTGCTGTATTTTACTTAAAAGTCATTTGCTCTCAATAACTAATATTGATATTAGTTATTAGTATTTACTCTAATAACTAATATAATGCAAAAGTATATGTGTATCTTGCAATCTGATGTCTTCTTTTATTAGTTTATTGGGTTTTTTTAATCCATTATAATACAGAAGGCTGCAGAAGTCTTGGAGAGAATAAAAATGTACACAATATATAATAATTCAGTTCTATAATCTTATAAATTGCTATACCCTGTCATTTTAAGAGTATGATTAGACAGTAGTCTTCATTAAAACTGAATCCTGAAGAAGGAGATATCGGTACTTGTTTAATCATTGCCAAAAAGGGCTAATGGAAAGATAACAATAGTAGTTGATAGAATGTGATTCTAGTAAGTACTCCATGATAAGTAATTGCATATATAAGCAATCCCTCTAAAAAGTAAGTACTGGACCAAATTTCAAGAGGATTGATATGATGCACTAGTGTATTTAAGTATAAGCTAGTAGAAAGAATATAAGATTAAGGCCACAAATCAGAACTATAAAAAATGTCAAGGTTTCATCCATAATTTGAAAATTAAAATGTGGCAAGAGGTAATGAGGAATTACATATGGGATATTTGCAAGTTGCCATTGTACTAGCTGGATCCAGCTCTTAGCAACAAATAGTTGTAGTAGGAAATAACTTAAAAAAATTAATTTATCTGCTAGTCCTTTGATGACTTTGATTATCCTAACTGAAAATGCATTTTGCAGTATGGTTTTGTGGTGTTGATTTGCATTTTTTAAAATTTAAAATTTGCAGGTTATCCTTAGAATTTCAGTTAGCATACGGAGATAATATTTTGTATTAGGCTGACAAACACAGCTGAGAAAAAAGAGGCATGCTTTCATCAACATAGGGTTGTCTTTGAATCTGAAGAACCTGTATGTTTGTATATGACATTGCTATCCTAGGTTGCATTTTGATAAGTATAGTGAAACAGTTCTTTGAGTGCAGGAACTTTCTTGCTTCTTAATGACAGTAAGCCTATTAAAAATGCTTACCCAAAGAGCTCACAATTGTCTCACATTTTCTTAAGATTAAATTGACACCATCGTGCAAGATCTGCACAAGCAAGAGCTTTCCAGCTCATTGCACTATCCTCCTGCTGCAGCCAGAATTCCCTCTGCTTCCTTGAGCCCTCATTTTGAGCTATTCCTTTTCTGTTCTGTGTAACTGTATTCTCCATTCTCTGTCATTTGTGATGATCTGTTCTGTAGTCTTCCTTCTTGCTCAGAAGCTGTCTCTTCTAAAGTCTGTCCTTTGATCCATATAAAGTGTAAGATCTCACCAAATAGCTGCATGACTCTACTGTACCTTTTCCCTTTTCTCTTCTAGATCTTTGTGTTTTCTTTCACCAAGACTAATTTTTTTCTTTTTCTCTTTGATCTCCTCTGGGTTTGTTTTTATTCCCTCTGGTCTAAACAAACTGCCCTAAAGGCAATTTTTCCTCCTGCTCTGCACAATACATTTCCTGACTTGGACATATTCTTCTTTTTTGCCTTTTTACAGGTATTGCTCTGTTACCTCTCCAGCTATTTCTTTTTCTTCTATGAAACAGGTTTAATATATTTGAAATTGAATTGTGAGTTATGATATGTTTGAAAATAGCATAGGATCATAGGATCATAGAATCATAGAATAGTTAGGGTTGGAAAGGACTTTAACATCATCTAGTTCCAACCCCCCTGCCAGGGGCAGGGACACCTCCCACTAAACCATGCCTTGAACACCTCCAGCAATGGAGCATTCACAGCTTCCCTGGGCAACCCATTCCAGTGCCTCACTATCCTTACAGTCAAGAATTTCTTCCTCATATCCAATCTAAACTTCCCCTGTTTAAGTTTGAACCCGTTACCACTTGTCCTATCACTATAGTCTCTCATGAAGAGTCCCTCCACAGCATCCCTATAGGCCCCCTTCAGATAGCGGAAGGCTGCTATGAGGTCTCCACACAGCCTTCTCTTCTCCAGGCTGAACAGCCCCAACTTTCTCAGCCTATCTTCATAGGGGAGGTGCTCCAGTCCCCTGATCATCCTTGTGGCCCTCCTTTGGACTTGTTCCAACAGTTCCATGTCCTTTTTCTGTTGAGGACATCAGAACTGCACACAATACTCCAAGTGAGGTCTCACGAGAGCAGAGTAGAGGGGCAGGATCACCTCCTTCGACCTGCTGGTCACACTCCTTTTGATGCAGCCCAGGATGCAGTTGTCTTTCTGGGCTGCGAGCGCACACTGCCGGCTTATGTTCATTTTCTCATCAACCAAAACCCCCAAGTCCTTCTCTGCAGGGCTGCTCTGAATCTCTTCTCTACCCAACCTGTAGCTGTGCCTGAGATTGCTCCCACCCAGGTGAGAGGACCTTGCACTTGTCATGGTTAAACTTCATCAGGTTGGCATCAGCCCACCTCACAAGCGTGTCCAGGTCCCTCTGGATGGCATTCCTTCCCTCCAGTGTATCAACCGAACCACACAGCTTGGTGTCATCGGCAAACTTGATGAGGGCGCACTCAATCCCACTGTCCATGTCACCGACAAAGATGTTGAACAAGACCGGTCCCAACACCGATCCCTGAGGGACACCACTCATTACTGGTCTCCAGCTGGACATTGAGCCATTGACCACAACTCTTTGCATGTGGCCATCCAGCCAGTTCTTTATCCACTGAGTGGTCTACCTATCAAATTGATGTCTCTCCAATTTAGAGACAAGGGATGTCATGTGAGACAGTGTCGAATGCTTTGCACAAGTCCAGGTAGATGACCTCAACTGCTCTACCCCTGTCCATCAGTTCTGTAGCCCCATTGTAGAAAGCCACTAGATTGGTCAGGCAGGATTTCCCCTTAGTGAAACCATGCTGGCTGTCACCAAGCACCTTGTTGTTTTTCATGTGCCTTAGCATGCCTTCCAGGAGAATCTGCTCCAAGATTTTGCCAGGCACAGAAGTGAGGCATGGTCCAAATCAATCTGGAATGCTTCGTTCTCAGCTGTCTCCTTTTCCTCCCTAGGAGCCATGTGTTTCCTGTTTCTTAGTTTATTATTCTCAGGGGGGGAGCACTGCTAAAAGCAAAGCCCTTTTTCTTTTATTCCCTCACTGTTGCCTTACCTGTGGCACAATAGCTGAATAATAACACTGTGAAAGTTACAGTCCAAATTTCAGGTAATTGATTAGTATTTTCTTACAGTTTGCAAGGGAAACTGACATTTCTGTTGGCTGATCAGTCTCACCTCAGTGCCTAGCAAATTTATGGAGCAGATCCTTCTGGAAACTATGCTAAGGCACATGGAAAATATGGAGGTGGTTGGTGACAGCCAACTTGACTTCACTACAGACAAATTGTGCCTGACAAATTTGTTGGCCATCTATGGTGTGGTTATGATGTTGGTAGAGAGGGAAAAGCAGCTGACTTCATCTACTTGGACTTGTGCAAAGCATTTGACACTGTCCCACCCAACATCCTTGTCTCAATACTGAAGAGGTGTGGATTTGTCAGGTAGACCAGGTGGATAAGGAATTGGCTGGATGGTTGCACGCACAGAGTTGCAGTCAACGGCTCAATGTCCAAATGGAGACCAGTGATGAGGGGCATCCCTCAGAGGTTGGTTTTGGAAACAGCACAGTTTAATGTTTGTCAGTAACATGGACAGTGGGATTGAGTGCACCCTCAGCAGGTCTGACAATGACAGTGACCCGTGTTGTGTGATTGACATGTTAGGGGGAAGGGATGCCATCCAGAGGGACCTTGACAGACCTGGGAGGTGGGCCCATGCAAACCTCATGAAGTTCATCAAGGCCAAGTGCAAGGTCCTGCCCCTGGGTCAGGGCAATCCCAAGCACACCTGTAGTCTGGGCAGAAACCGGACTGACAACAGACCTGAGGAGAAGGACTTGGGGGTGTTGGTTGATGAGAAGCTGAACATGACCCAGTGGTGTGTGTTTGCAGCCAAGAAGGCCAACTGTATCCTGGGCTGCAACAAAAGGAGTGTGACCAGCAGGTCGAGGGAGGTGATCCTGCTCCTATACTCTGCTCTCGTGAGACCTCACTTGGAGTACTGTGTTCAGTTCTGGGGCCCCATACATAAGGATTACATGGACCTGTTGGAGTGAGTCCAGAGGAGATCCATGAGGATGATCAGAGGGCTGGAGAATTCCTCCTAGGAAGACAGGCTGAGAGAATTGGGCTTGTTCAGCCTGAAGAAGAGAAGGCTGCGTGAAGACCTTAGAGCAGCTTCCAACACCTAAATGGGACCTATAAGAAATCTTATAGAGAGGGATTTTTTACAAGGGCATGTTGTGATAGGACAAGAGGGAATGGCTTTAAACTGAAAGAGGTACATTTTAGATCAATAAGTACATTTAGATCAATACTAGGAATAAGTTTTTTGCTGTGAGGGTGGTGAGACATTGGAACAGGTTTCCCAGAGAAGCTGTGGCGGCCCTATCCCTAGCAGTGCTCAAGGCCAGGTGGGATGGGGCTTTGAGCAACCTGGTCTGGTGGGAGGTGTCCCAGGGGAGTTGGAACTAGATGATCTTTAAGGTCTTTTCCAACCCAAATCATTTGATGATTCTATGATGCAGTGCATCTTTAAGTGCATACAAATAGTTTAAGCAAGAGAGGCTAATCTCTCACTGCAGGTGTGTGTGACTGTTGACTGTAGAGGGACTCTAGCACGCACTTTCTCTGCTTGCTCTGAACTCATGATCTACATTTGCTAACAGAAATGAATAGTCCTCATAATCTGCAGCCTGTCTATATGCAGCATAACTTCCACTTATTATAGTCTTCTTAGAAGCCGTAAGGTAAGATGAAATTAAGGGCATCAGAATTTGGGTATGCATAAATTTTCTTTCTTGTGTTGCTGCATGGAGGTCTCATGGATGAGTCCTATTTATGTAGGTGAATATGATTTGTACTCTGAAACTATAAACTTGTCTCAGTTGCCCTACTGGAATATATCTGAAATTGATTCCCTGTTTCTTTGATTATTTACATTTAAGCAAAATTTCTCAAAGAAGGCGTAAGACTTGGAAAATAAAGACCTTGGTTATCTTGGAGTCATGAATCTAACACCAAATGTAAGCAGGAATCCATCTTTATGTGAACAGCAAATGTCTCTTAATTTATCCATTCTTTTAAGGGAGGAGGAAAGCAAAAGGAAGGGAGGTATAGGACATAATGCTAGTAAATGAAGGACACTTCGTAATGAAAAAGAATGCCTTTTCAAGTTAAATGCACAGAAATATACTTTCATGGGATGTTTACAAGCTTAACATATGGTGACTGATTATCAAAATACTGTATCTTTTGTAAGGTAAAGCCTTCTGTTATTAACAGTACTGTGTGATTTGGTTGTTGTGTTCTTTTGTTGGTTTTTTAATAAAAAATACTAAGATAAATCTCACAAATCATTTATTTATAGGTAGAGAATAACATTAAAAGGACAATCTCTTTTCTGCTAAGAAAAACACACACACAAAAATTAAAGCACAGCCTAACAGTTCCAGTTGCCACAAATTCTTAGGTTCTGGTAGAATTATTATTTATTTTTTTTTTTTTTACCTTTAGCTTGCATAGATCACACCAGGGAGAAGAATCTTGGTCTTGTAAAATGGAGAAGGGGGATGGTAATTAAGTGAACAGATTTCTTTGCTGCTTAATTCATTTTGGTGTTTGCTTTAAAACATTAGTATACTCTTCTTACAAGGAGCTGCTTTCACATCAGGTGCAGAGATGATGCAGGAGTTGTGTATGCCTGCAAGACACAACACTTGCAGAATAATGGAGAGTGCCAGGGGAGAAAGCGTCACTGTGACACCGTTCTGCTGAATTCTCTTTTGAACAATCATTTCCTATATCCAAATACGTAATTGCAGGGACAAAAACTAGGCCTGGACAAGGCATCAACTATTTTTTATGGGAAAATTGCATCAATTTTAGAACCTGCAAATGGGGTGAGACAGAATTTTTTGTTGGGAAATTACTGAATTTTAACTTCTCCTGTCAATCTCCATTTTGTGAGTGCTTACCAACAGCAGGTTTTGTTTGTTTAGGGCTAAAATCAGTGATGCTTGAGTTTGACCATCAGTAAAGTGGTACGGAGAAGGAGTTGTGCACTGAATGAGATTTTTTTTGTGTAACAGAATCAGTGTATATAATACGTCCTTGTTGCCTAGTGTTTCCTATTAAATTCATTATCACAACCCTGAGTTACTGTTGTAACTGTCTGGCCAGAGGTGTGTCATTTAGCAGTTGGATTGATAAAGATACCATCAGGTTCAAAACAAGACAAGACTGCACACGTTGAAGCACACTGTGTGTGAAAAGAAAACAACAGGTGTTAAGACCACTGTAAGCAGACCAGAAGCTTTACTGCCTGGGATCAGTGTTTCTCTTCATCAGCTGGGAAGGAACTAAAATTTAGCCAAAAGAATAAAAGAAAAACTTCCAGATTTCCAGAAAAAAAAGAAAATCCCATGTGAATAATTTATTATTTTGCCTTAATTTTTCTGACACAACCAGGGCTTCAGGATGAGAGATATGGAAAAGTTCATCCAGCATTTATCATTCTGTCCTTAAACTAAAGGTTGAATAGCATGCAATAAATACTCCGACATGTTAACATGCCTTGTAAAGAACAATAAGGATTAAAAGAAATAATACCTGCTGGGTGCTTAATTGGCCAGTATTCACTCTGAGCAATAACTGAGGCTGGAGTTCTTTGAGAAAAACAGTTGTGATCATGTAATGAAAGATAATTACAACTCATGCGCAAGGGAATGGATTGTGTTTGCAGAGATACCAAATGCCAGAACTAAGATTATTTTTGCACCCGTAGCATATGGTCCTATGAGGAAGCAAATTAGACTAAATAGACTCTTGATCCTGTACAATGACTTTCGTATATTCTAATTAAATATTTTTAATTGTCACACATGGAATTCTTTCTCCCATGTGAAAAGAGATAATTTTTACATGGAGCATATGCTAGTCATTTAAACATCCAGGCCCACAGAATGTACATGAGAAGAAAGTCTCAGAATATTTGACTCGTAGGATTGTAACTATAGATCTTACACCCATCCTTGAAGATATCCTCAAGATCAGGATCATCCCAAAATTCTTTTAATGCCTATGAGGATTTATATCAGACCTCTTATTTTCTTAGGGTCAGGGTAATTTACAAGTTGTCTTGCATCTGTCTGCAATTTTACAGTGTTGCATGTGATGAGGTAGTATTTTTCAAAGTTGATTCCACTGCTCCCAGGCCAAAATACTGTTGGATTGAGACTTCTTCCATGTCAGCAGGAACTCATAGGAGAGCCATCTTTGCTCTTGGTCTTATTTTCTCATACCAGGGGAATATGCAGACCCTTCTTATCCCAGCTCTGCAGGATGATTAGCTGCACAGTAAACAAAGGATTTGCAACCAGGCATTATTTTCTATTCCATTTTAATATGACCATGTCCTTAGAGTATACCATTTAAGCTTTAATTAGTTATTAACAGTAGCCATTGCAGTTAAATAATTCCATGAAGAGAAGGGAAAACAAATTACTTGCAACTAATCTGTGTTCCGTTTCAGTGCCCTGAAAATGAAGGGTTGCCAGGAGAGCAGGAGGGAGGAGGAGAGAGAAACACTAGTTGAATACACACTGTTTTTTCCCCCAAATGTCAATAACAGCTTATTCAAATTTATTGTCTAGATTTCCAGGGCATTAAAACTTTGTGCCAGCAGAAAGTACTGTGGTTGTTAGTGAAAGATTTCCCATAAGAGGTTCATGTATATACATCTAAATGTGGAAAATTACATTAGAAGGAGATGGAAGTTATAGGCTGCAATTACATAGCAGAAAAACAGTCCAGAAGTTTGGTAAAATCTCCTTTTTTTTCCCTAGGAATAATATAATGATGAAAGTCTTTTTGTGGCATTGATGTGAAATTGCTATCTTACAAAACATAGGTTTATTTTTAGCACTTTCTGAGAGATTGAGAAGCTAACTTTCTGATCCTCACTATAAAAAGTTTCAGATTGTCTTAAATTTCTTTCCATAAGCATGCTATGAGAAAAAAAATCCTGAAGCCGGTTGGTACTGTATGTACTGACAAAGGAGTTTTAATCAATACTTCCATAAA
The DNA here is from genome assembly GCA_028858755.1 of Ara ararauna. Taxonomy (NCBI): domain Eukaryota; kingdom Metazoa; phylum Chordata; class Aves; order Psittaciformes; family Psittacidae; genus Ara; species Ara ararauna. The sequence goes on from CM054381.1 coordinate 42,577,758, forward strand.
ACTTTGTGATGGAAACTGCCTTTTCACTGCCTTTGTAAAGAAAGCAGATACAAAATTAAGTAGACACCTGTAAGATTAATTAAAACTCAAGAAAAAATAAGGTGCGATATTTTTTGGTTTATTGTTCTGGTTATTTTTTAGATGTTTAGATTTTTTAGATCTAGCTGTAGCAAATAGGAAACATCGAACACAGGAAAACAGGTGAAATTTAAACCATCTGAAGATGCAAATGATGAGTACATTTGTCCTAATCATGTAGAGTTATTTGCTGGAATGTCTTGAAGTATTCATTTCTAGTGGCTTGGTGTTCAAATTTTAGAGATACATTATGTGACCTGTAAGAATTAACTCTGGACTGCACTGATATTCCATGCCTCAGTTCTCCACCATTAAAATAGGGGTAATAACTTCTTCCTTTTGCCAGATTGTTTGGTGTTTTGGTTTTGGATTTTTTTTTTTTATAAAGCTTAGATTTTGTGGTCTGGGACTCTCTGAGCTATATATGCTTGGTCAGCAGTGTGGAATCCTTCAGTACTACTATTACTCTCATCATAACAAATAATAGCTGTTCATCAGTTACCAGGTTTTCTATTCAATGTTAAGACACTGGCTGTCCTCAGTGCATTTTTAATAAAACTCCATAGACATTTTTTCATTACTATTCTGCTCATTCTGAAAATCCATTTCCTATAGCTACTAGTTTGGGGTTTTATTTGAGTTAAAGCTTACATTAGCTGACAAGACTTAGTAATTTCTTATGTAAATCAACCTGCCATTAGTCACCTAGGTTTATTTTCTCCTGAGATATTCTAACGCTCTCACCTTCCCCAAAATAGAAACAGTAGCATGTTTGCACACTGGCAAATGTATGACACTTTCTCAGGGGAATATTCAATGGAATTAATTTTCAGAACCATAGAAACAAAAGATGCTTAGAGGTCCCATCATAGAGAGTATATACAAAAATGGGTTTGTCATCAGCATGCATGCAGTCCTTGGACTGTCAATTATAAAAGTTCAGAGATAGACAGTAATTTCTGAGCTAACTTACTACTCATTCCTGCTTTCTAGCAGGCAAATAATCAGTGAACTGTTTAAAGGTATGGAAGAAGTACCTGCATAAAAAATAAAATGAATGCTAGTAGTGTGAAATGAAAATGATTTGTTTATGCTCTCTCACAGTAAAATATGTTTTAATTTTTTCAGCTGCATTGCTGCAGTGATTTGAAAGCCAGACCACGTTTACCAGGGGCATTATTGCAAAACTGGAATTAAAGCTCAGCCTACTCAATCTACCTGTATCATAAAGCAGTCAAAAATGCTGATGGCTGTTGAACTGTTGATAGTTTATCCAGTTTTATGGACTGATGGAATGTAGATCATCAGTATTTGTGTTAATAATGACTTTATAGTACCGTTTTTAAACAAGGGCATTGATTAAAGAATAGTCATTGAAGAATATGCCTGATAGTTCTCCAGAAAACATTCTTTGCTTTTTATTCTTTTTTTTCTCTTTTACATTGAATTCAGAAGCTCTAAGAGAGGTAGTTTACTTACTGAGGAAGAATGTGTCAGTAAGTGTAAATCAGAGAATAGCTAATAAATGTGCATGCTTCTTTTAATTTCCTCTTGATTGCACAGTTTCAGAAAACTCTGTGATGTTACTCCCTTTCCCTCCTTTTGTGTTCATACATATGCATGTACATATCCAGCAAGGTACATTTTGTATAGTATAGTTATATTTTAACAACTTAATCTAAATTGTAAAGCTAATTGTTTTGCAATTAGATGTCACTGATTTGTCATTTTTGAGAATTTGCAGACCTATTAAGAGCTATTTACGTGACAGCCATAACTAGAAGCTAAATAGATGATAGAATCGCAGAATGTCAGGTTGGCAGGGACTTCAAGGCTCATCTGGTCCAACCTTTCTACACAAAGCATAACCTAGACTAGATGTCCCAGCATACTGTCAAGCTGAATCTTGAAAGTGTCCAGTGTTGGGGAATCCACTAGTTCCCTGGGGAGATTATTCCAGGGATGTAGAAGACCACAACACTACCTAGAAATTTTTAATTCCAAGTTTCCTATCATCCCTTTTCTACAAAGGTACAATAAAAAGACAAAGTAAATTTTTGTTTCTTTTGAATATTTTAATTGACCTGTGGAAAGGAGCTCTGAAATACATAGATGACATATTAAAGAATATATCTAAATGTAATATACAGTAGGATTTATTTGCTGCTTTGTTTCAGTCTTGATTAAATTTTAGAAGTAAATGCTGAAGCTCTTTGTCATATTTTGAAAAGTATCCAGTGGTAGCAGTTTTCTATCTTGTTTTTTTCCTTTGTCATCTTTATAACTGTGCTTGCAAGCAAACTGGAGTCAGAGAATCACAGAATAGTTGGGGTTGGAAAGGACATCAAGATCACCTAGTTCCAACCCCCTGTCATAGGTAGGGACACCTTCCACTAGACCAGGTTGCACCAGGCCCTGTCCAACCTGTCCTTGAACACTGCCAGGGATGGAGCATTCACAACGCAGAATCACCAGATGATTTTCATGATTAGCTGATGTGACACTGTCATCCTAGTTGTCATGGGTTCAGCAGCAGCAGTCATTTTTTCTCCTTCTTGGTAGCTGGTGTAGCACTGTGTTTTTGATTTTCAGCCTGGGAACAGTGCTGATAACACCAGTGTTTCTGTTACTGCTTAGTGATGTTTTGGTCTGGCCAAGGATTTTCTGAGTTTCATGCTCTGCCAGGGAGGAGGGGGAGCCGGGAGGAGGCAGAGACAGGACACCTGACCCAAACTGACCAAGGAGCTATTCCATGCCACAGCACGTCATGCCCAGGATGTAAAACTGGGGGGGCAGGAACCCGGAAGAGTTCAGTTCACAGCTCGGTCATCGAGTGGTGAGCAATTGTATCCTCTTTCCTTGTATTTCCCTGATCATTTTTGTGGGTGGTGGTGGCAGTGGTGGTTTATGTTATACCTTGGCTGCTGAATTGTTCTTGTCTCGGCTAGTGGGAGTTGCATTCTTTTGATTCTCCTCCCAATTTTTCCCCCCCCCTCGGAGTGGGGGGGAAGAAGGAGGGGAAGTGAGTAGTCGGGCTTTGTATTAGAAGGGGTGAGCTATTGTATCCTTCCCTTGTATTTGCCTTGTCATTATTGTTATTGGTGGTAGCAGTAGTGATTTGTGTTATACTTTAGTTACTAAACTGTTCTTATCTCAACCTGTGGGAGTCGCATTCTTTTCGATTCTCCTTCCCATCCCTCCGGGAGTGGGGGGCAAGATAGAGGGGGGAGTGGGTGAGCAAAACTGTGTGGCTGACTGGACTTAAACCACGACAGTTCTTTTTGGCGCCCAACGTGGGGCACGAAGGGTTGAGATAACGACAGGATTAATAACCACTCGTCACAATGCTGATTTACTGGCTCTCAAAGTTGTTGTTCTGGTTCTCACGGGTTCAGCATATGACACTTTACTTACAGCCGGTGTTTCTTATCTTAACATTTCTCAGACATGGGCTTTTGGTTAAGGCTCTTGTTATATTGTACTCTATTGCACTGATTTTTAATACAGTAGACTCAATGATCATGAAACTGATCCGGTTTTTGTTCCCGATGTGGTCACCAACTCTATACTTTGGGAGGTATATAATAGAAGTGTTTAGCAATTACACATCTTTTTTCACCTCCTTGGGTGGTCAACCTGTGAGAGAGACATTCTTTTATGCTCCCAGCCCCCCCACCAGACCGTTTACATTATCGTTTGAGAATTTTGAAGGTTTTGAATGGCCTTTAGATACCCTTGAGACCTGCCTGTTGATTGTGATGGGGATTGTTGTGTTGGTGCGCATACCGAGTGTGTTTTTCTCACGACTTTTTCGTCTGGTCCCGAGAGTTAAGCAGAGTGGGGTGTGGGCCTTGTCTGGGGTTAGTCTGCAGTCTAGAATGACTAAGAGATTTTCTCCAAGCCTGGACAGTCATGAGTGGCAGGGTGTGTGGGACAGTATGGGCAAGCATCTAGGCCAGTGGGCCCCTCCAGTGTTTTGGAACTTCACTAATGAACAAATGCAGAATCCAGAAAAATTAGTAAAACACTTAAAGGAGGTGTGTTGTCATTCTGGTCACACCAGAGATGGACAAATCACGGCAACATGCTGGGGCTTGGCCTATGCTTACAGAGCCTTATTCAACACCGTCCAGCACCTTCAAAAGGAAAAAAATGTCCCTGGATCTGAGGGTGGAATAATGGACAGCGCAACTGCTCCAGCTCTAAGCACAGCAGCTACACCACCCCCAGAGACAAGTACAGCAGCTACTCAAACTTCAACAGTAATGGACAGCGCAGCTACTCCAGTTCCAAGCACAGCAGCTACACCACCCCTAGGGACAAGTACAGCAGCTACTCAAACTTCAACAGTAATGGACAGCGCAACTGCTCCAGCTCTAAGCACAGCAGCTACACCACCCCCAGGGACAAGTACAGCAGCTACTCAAACTTCAACAGTAATGGACAGCGCAGCTACTCCAGTTCCAAGCACAGCAGCTACACCACCCCCAGGGACAAGTACAGCAGCTACTCAAACTCCAGTGACAAGTACAGCAGCTACCCAAACCACAGTGATAATCACCGCAGCTAAACCAGAGGACCAACTCGTACCAATATCAGTTGCCCCTGTACGCAGGAGGAAAAGCAAAAAAGAGACAATGGACTTACCACCTGGGACAGCATCTGATCAGGAGTTATTATCACATGACGAAGAAGAAGAAGAAGAGGTGACTTCCCGATCTCGGACCTCAACCGAGCTCCGGAATATGCGAAAAGACTTTACCCGTCAGCCAGGGGAGCACATCATCACATGGTTGCTCCGATGCTGGGACAATGGGGCCGACGGTCATGAACTAGAAGGCAGTGAAGCCAAACAGCTGGGATCACTTGCTAGGGAAGGGGGAATTGACAAAGCAATTGCAAGAGAGAAAAAGTCCCTCAGCCTTTGGAAGCGGCTCTTGGCAGCTATGAAAGATAGGTTTCCATACAAGGACGATGTTATGAGTCGTTCGGCCAAGTGGACTACCCTGGAAAAGGGCATCCAGTCTCTGAGGGAATCAGCCATTGTAGAGATGATCTACAATATCAAGCCGAATAATGGGAATATACCCATAGATCCAGATGAAGTTGAATGTACACGACCTATGTGGCGGAAATTTACACGGAATGCACCCTCATCATATGCCCACTCATTAGCAACAGTAACCTGGAATGACGTAGTACCACCAACAGTGGATGAAGTGATTCATAAACTCAGAGAGTTCGAAGACAATCTCACCCCTTCCATCATCTCAGCTGTGGAAAAGCTGTCCCAGGACCTCAAACAATTGAGAGACGATTTATCCAGCTCCTCACGTGTACCAACACACGTCTCAGCTATTAACAAAAGGCGTCCTACTGTTCAAGAGAGAAGATATAGAAGGTATACGCCACGGGGCACCCTATGGTTTTACCTGCTGGATCACGGGGAAGATATGACAAAGTGGGATGGAAAGCCTACTTCAGTTTTGGAGGAACGGGTGCGTGAATTGAAGAGGAGAATAAAGGTCAAGGCTGATCACCCCATGAAGGCTGCGGCTTCAGTCTCTGGTGAGCAGGCTCCCAGATGGAGCGGAAGAGATGATTTTACTTCAGCTCCTGTGATAAGGAATAATTCCTGTCAACAAGACATGAATGACCAATGTGATGACTATTAGAGTGGCCCTGCCTCCAGCCAGGTGGAGGTAGGGGACAATCGGATTTACTGGACTGTGTGGATCAAGTGGCCTGGCACAGCAGTCCCACAGAAGTATAAGGCTCTAGTAGATACCGGTGCACAGTGTACCCTGATGCCATCAAGCTGTCAAGGGGTGGAACCCATTTATATTTCTGGAGTGACAGGAGGGTCCCAAGAGTTGACTGTACTGGAGGCTGAAATCAGCCTGACTGGGAGGGAATGGCAAAAACACCCCATTGTGACTGGTCCAAAGGCTCCATGCATCCTTGGCATAGACTACCTCAGGAGAGGGTACTTCAAAGACCCAAAAGGGTATCGATGGGCATTTGGTATTGCTGCTTTGGAGACAGAGGAAATTGAGCAGCTGTCCACCTTGCCTGGTCTCTCAGAGGATCCTTCTGTTGTGGGGTTGCTGAAGGTCGAAGAACAGCAAGTGCCAATCGCGACCACAACAGTGCACCGGCGGCAATATCGCACCAACCGAGACTCCCTGATTCCCATCCATAAGCTGATCTGTAGATTGGAGAGTCAAGGAGTAATCAGTAGGACCCACTCACCCTTTAACAGCCCCATATGGCCAGTGCGAAAGTCTAATGGAGAGTGGAGACTAACAGTAGACTATCGGGGCCTGAATGAAGTTACACCACCCTTGAGTGCTGCTGTACCGGACATGCTAGAACTTCAGTATGAACTGGAGTCAAAGGCAGCCAAGTGGTATGCCACGATCGATATTGCCAATGCATTTTTCTCAATTCCTTTGGCAGCAGAGTGCAGGCCACAGTTTGCTTTTACTTGGAGGGGCATCCAGTACACTTGGAACCGACTGCCCCAGGGGTGGAAGCACAGCCCGACCATCTGCCATGGACTGATCCAGACTGCACTGGAACAGGGGCAAGCTCCAGAACACCTGCAATACATTGATGACATTATTGTGTGGGGCAATACAGTGGAAGAAGTCTTTGAGAAAGGGAGGAAAATAATCCAAATCCTGCTGGAAGCTGGTTTTGCCATAAAACGGAGTAAGGTCAAGGGACCTGCACAGGAGATTCAATTTTTGGGAATAAAATGGCAAGATGGACGTCGCCAGATCCCCACAGATGTGATCAACAAGATAACAGCAATGTCTCCACCAACGAATAAGAAAGAAACACAAGCTTTTTTGGGTGTTGTGGGGTTCTGGAGGATGCACATCCCGAATTACAGTTTGATTGTAAGCCCTCTCTATCATGTGACCCGGAAGAAGAATGATTTTAAATGGGGCCCGGAACAACAACAAGCTTTTGAGCAAATTAAACGAGAGATAGTTCATGCAGTAGCCCTTGGACCAGTTCGGACCGGGCCAGATGTCAAAAATGTACTGTACACTGCAGCTGGGGAGAATGGTCCTACCTGGAGCCTCTGGCAGAAAGCTCCAGGGGAGACTCGAGGCCGACCCCTCGGCTTTTGGAGTCGGGGATACAGAGGATCTGAGGCCAGCTATACCCCAACTGAAAAAGAGATACTGGCAGCCTATGAAGGGGTTCGAGCTGCTTTGGAAGTGATTGGCACAGAAGCACAGCTCCTCCTAGCACCCTGGTTGCCAGTGCTGGGCTGGATGTTCAAAGGAAGGGTCTCCTCTACCCATCATGCAACTGATGCTACATGGAGTAAGTGGGCTGCACTAATTACGCAACGAGCTCGAATAGGAAATCCCAGTCGTCCAGGAATTCTAGAAGTCATCATGGACTGGCCAGAGGGTAAAGATTTTAGAATGTCACCAGAGGAGGAGGAGATGATGCGTGCTGAAGAGGCCCCACCATATAACGAACTGTCGGAAAGTGAAAAGCAATATGCTTTGTTTACTGATGGGTCCTGTCGCATAGTGGGAAAGCATCGTAGATGGAAGGCAGCCGTATGGAGTCCTCGACAACAAGTTGCAGAAACTGCTGAGGGAGAGGGTGAATCGAGTCAGTTTGCTGAGGTGAAAGCCATCCAGCTGGCTTTGGACATTGCGGAACGAGAAAAGTGGCCAGTACTTTATCTCTATACTGACTCATGGATGGTGGCCAATGCCCTGTGGGGGTGGTTGCAGCAATGGAAGCAGAGCAACTGGCAACGCAGAGGTAAACCCATCTGGGCTGCTGCACTGTGGCAAGATATCGCTGCCCGGGTGCAAAACCTGGTGGTCAAGGTACGCCATGTAGATGCTCATGTACCCAAGAGTCGGGCCACTGAGGAACACCAGAACAACCAACAAGTGGATAAAGCTGCTAAAATTGAAGTGGCTCAGATGGACTTAGATTGGCAACGTAAGGGTGAATTATTTTTAGCCCGGTGGGCCCATGACACTTCAGGCCATCAGGGCAGAGATGTGACATACAGATGGGCTCGTGATCGAGGGGTGGACTTAACAATGGACACTATTGCCCAGGTTATTCATGACTGTGAAACATGCGCTGCAATTAAGCAAGCTAAACGGTTAAAGCCTCTTTGGTATGGAGGACGATGGCTGAAATACAAATATGGGGAGGCCTGGCAGATTGATTATATCACACTCCCACCAACCCGCCAAGGCAAGCGCCATGTGCTTACCATGGTGGAAGCAACCACCGGATGGCTGGAAACATATGCTGTGCCGCACGCCACTGCCCGGAACACTCTCCTGGGCCTTGAAAAACAAATTTTGTGGCGACATGGCACCCCAGAGAGAATTGAGTCAGACAATGGGACTCATTTCCGGAACAACCTGATAGATGCTTGGGCCAAAGAGCATGGTATTGAATGGGTATATCATATCCCCTACCATGCACCAGCCTCTGGGAAAATCGAACGGTACAATGGGCTATTAAAAACTACACTGAGAGCAATGGGTGGTGGGACTTTCAAACATTGGGATACTCATTTACCAAAGGCCACTTGGCTGGTCAATACCAGAGGATCTGCCAATAGGGCTGGCCCAGCCCAGTCAGAACTTCTACATACTGTGGAGGGGGACAAAGTTCCTGTGGTGCATATAAAGAATTTGCTGGGGAAGACAGTCTGGGTTATTCCTGCTTCAGGTAAAGGCAAACCCACTCGTGGGATTGCTTTTGCTCAGGGACCCGGATATACTTGGTGGGTAATGCAGGAAGATGGGGAAGTCCGATGTGTACCTCAAGGGGATTTGATTTTAGGGGAAAACAGCCAATGAACTCAATTGTATGCTGTTGTCTGCTATGTAATACTTTCATAGCCCGACAACTAGATGTCTTCAAGTCATCAGCGACGGGCCCTCTGATCGTTATCCCAACAGAGAATGAACTTTAATGAAACCGGGCGAGTTCTACAGTAAAGGAACGATCAGCATCAGCAGGCAACGATCCAACACTGCACACGGCTTCCACTGCTCTGAAGGACTGTTACAGGAGATGGAGCTTGACGTCACGGACCAAATGGACTCAGCAGCTTTGTAGGGATTGGTTTATGCACTAAGGGATGATCTCTCTCCCTCTGTATGTATGTGCCGATGTGTATATATACATGTGATGGTATATTGAAAATGTGGGATCTGAGCATGACGTGAATGGTATGGAATAAGGGGTGGATAATGTCATGGGTTCAGCAGCAGCAGTCATTTTTTCTCCTTCTTGGTAGCTGGTGTAGCACTGTGTTTTTGATTTTCAGCCTGGGAACAGTGCTGATAACACCAGTGTTTCTGTTACTGCTTAGTGATGTTTTGGTCTGGCCAAGGATTTTCTGAGTTTCATGCTCTGCCAGGGAGGAGGGGGAGCCGGGAGGAGGCAGAGACAGGACACCTGACCCAAACTGACCAAGGAGCTATTCCATGCCACAGCACGTCATGCCCAGGATGTAAAACTGGGGGGGCAGGAACCCGGAAGAGTTCAGTTCACAGCTCGGTCATCGAGTGGTGAGCAATTGTATCCTCTTTCCTTGTATTTCCCTGATCATTTTTGTGGGTGGTGGTGGCAGTGGTGGTTTATGTTATACCTTGGCTGCTGAATTGTTCTTGTCTCGGCTAGTGGGAGTTGCATTCTTTTGATTCTCCTCCCAATTTTCCCCCCCCCCTCGGAGTGGGGGGGAAGAAGGAGGGGAAGTGAGTAGTCGGGCTTTGTATTGGAAGGGGTGAGCTATTGTATCCTTCCCTTGTATTTGCCTTGTCATTATTGTTATTGGTGGTAGCAGTAGTGATTTGTGTTATACTTTAGTTACTAAACTGTTCTTATCTCAACCTGTGGGAGTCGCATTCTTTTCGATTCTCCTTCCCATCCCTCCGGGAGTGGGGGGCAAGATAGAGGGGGGAGTGGGTGAGCAAAACTGTGTGGCTGACTGGACTTAAACCACGACACTAGTGAAAAAAACCCTCTATATTCTAGGGCAGATTGCTGTGCTTTCTGCACTATGTGGTGCTCAAAGTTGCTCTGTAGCTTTAGGGAAGACAAAGAACCATGTGTGGAAGCCAAATGATGGTCTGTAAAACACAGGTAGCTTAAAAGATGTCATATTCTTCAGAAGTGGCTCAAGTGGGAGATCTGCATTATGAATGTATTGCAAACAGGTACAGCTACTTGGTGTTGTAGAAAAAAAAAAAAAAAGTTCTCACAGCTGTCCTGATAACTACCTTCATGCAGGTACAGCTAAATATGGTAGTTCTGTCGGCCAACCTTTAGGACAGGTTTCCAGAGAGGCTATTGGATCATTCCCTATGGACAAAGCATTAGCCTGGTCTGACCCCACAACTGACCCTGCTCTAAGTAGGATGTTGGACTAGAGCCCTCCTGAGGTCCCTTACAAGCTGAGTTATTTTGTATGTGTCCTGGGTTCAGCAGTAACAGTCATTTTTTCTCCTTCTTGGTGGCTGGTGCAGTGCTGTGTTTTGACTTTCGGCCTGGGAACAGCGCTGATAACACCAATGTTTTCAGTTACTGCTCAAATGTTTTGTCTAACCAAGGATCCTCTGAGTCTCATGCTCTGCCCAGGGAGGAGGGGAAGCCAGGAGGAAGCAGAGACAGGACACCTGACCCAAACTGTCCAAAGACGTATTCCATACCACAGCACGTCATGCCCGGGATGTAAAAACTGGGACAGGAACCTGGAGGAGTTAGTTCACGGCTCAGTTGTCAGGTGGTGAGCAGTTGTATTCTCTTCCCTTGTATTTCCCTTATCATTATTATTATTATTGGTGGTAGCAGCAGTGGTTTGTGTTATACCTTAGTTACTGGACTGTTCTTATCTCAACCTGTGGGAGTTACATTCTTTTGGTTCTCCTCCCCATCCCTCTGGGAGTGGGGGGGAAGGAAGGGGAGGGGAGACTTCAGAGACTGTGTGGTTTTTCTGAGTTACAGCTGGGCTGAAACCATGACAGTATGGTATAGGAGTTATTTCTAGAAAAAAAGCTTAAAGCCCCAAGTTGGTGGACATATCCATGCATTTCCATTGGAGCTGTCTTGACATAGCCATAGTAGAGAAATAGGAAATGCTGCACAGGTCTTGTCTCATCCCAGTAAATGCAAGGACTTCTGAGTGTTTTGCGAATTGTTCATGAAATGATGAGCACTTGGGACAACAAGCAGTGCCAGCAAAGATTAAAAGCTTGCTCTTCCCTCTCCAAGGGAATTCTGACGACTGACAAGGTTTTATTAATATGGCATATGTGGGACAAATTGCTTACAAAATTTCTTCTGGGCATGGTTAGGAATTGAGGTCTCCATCACTTCCCCATGCTGAACTGTGAGGTTAGTCACCTTTATTCCTTTGCTCTCTTTCTGGCATAACTAAATCTTGCAAAATGAGCAAGTTTCATTGAAGAGTTTGCCATCCACCTGAGAATTGTCTATAACATGAATATTCTCACATAATAGATGGAATAGAACCATGTTTATTTCACACTGTATAAGCTTAATTTATTAGAAGATGGTGATGCTACTACTTCGGGGACTATGTGTGAATTGAAGCCTGTTTTGGCCATGTCTAACAGATCATGTAATAGTAGTCAGAGGACTGCCAAGTTTTTTGATCCTGACAGAACCGAGGACAGAAATGATCAGCAATATCATGTCAGGCAGTTTGGGGCCTATTTGAAAACCAAATTCCATAATTAAAAGCATTTGGTATGTAGTATTTTCAGAAACCATCAGAATGGTTTCTGAAACATGAGACACGTCTTGGATGATATCCGAAGTGAGCAGTATGTAAGGCTGGATCATTTAAATCCTTTGTTCTGTCTGTCACTTTGGCAGCTCTGAGTAGAGCATTGCTAGTAAACATATAGGTCTGGGCTTATTAACAGTTCATAGGAATCAGTTCCTGTCATATCACTGACACAAGGGAATTTGTTAATACTTTTAGAATGTACAGCTCTGATTTCTCATATAGTTAGTACCCTTTTTTTTTTTTTTGGCTAGGGAGTAAATGGTTTGTCATTTTGGTAAACAAACTTTCAGTAACATATAGCTAAAATAATCTTAACCACAACATTTTGCTTCATGTATCATTTTGCTTTCTTCACTGGAAAGCATTTTCTCACTGTCAAATTTTACTTTATATTAGGTTTCCTGTGTCCAACTTAGAGTCAACTTTATTGTGAAGTTCTTAGTGTAATGTGATTTTTTTATGTTATTAATCCTTTATTAGTGGATGCAGCTTCAAAGCATGTTAACCATGCACTTCAAGAAAATATCTACCTTTGGTACTTCAGAGGAAATAATAATACTAATGACAGTGGTACTAGTACCGTCTAGTTAATTCATATGCAGTGAAGCATATCGTTTTTATCATTTGGAAGGTCATTACCAGTTTGTATAGTCTTGTATAGGGTTGGCATGGGCTAATTTTACTCCTGTAGTGAAACATGCATACACCTTGGTGTTAAGAAAAAGTATTTTTATGCAGAAGTAGGCTTCTAAAATTAATCTCAACATAAAGCTAAGCATATAGTTCATCAAATCATAGCATATTTGTCATGGGTGGGCAAGCTGGCTTGATTCAGTGAATTTTACTTAATTTATTGCCAATTAACACAAACTTAATTACTGATTCATATATTGAGAAAAAAGAAAATACAGTTTAACCCTTAGAGAAATACCCTTCCTCACCCTTCTCCAGGCTTGGCTTCAAGGTAACACTTTAACCTCACCTTCCTACCCTTGTTTTTACTATGTATTTTACATCATCCCTCCCAGTTGGAGGGGCTGCTGTTAGATGCTATAAAATCAGTCAAAGAGTGTTGCTATTGCAGGAAGAGCTTTGCATTCCATTGATTGTTCTAACTTCTAGTGCTGTAAGGATAGAAGTACTGCAGAAGCAAAAAGATGAGAGAGAAAGAAAGATGTTTTAAGTGAAATTAGCTGTTATTTACTGAAATAGCTCAGTGTTATGGAAATCACCCTGTTTGCTTCCCCCTGGTAACAGATACATCTCCTCTCTGTAACCTCACAAGCTGTGGAATAGCTTTTTTTTTTTTTTTTTTTCAATACTTTAAATCCTTGGAGAAAGATAATAAAAGGGGTCACCTTGTAGCTATAATTACATAAATAATAGGCCGTTAATTTAAAGACACATTAAAAGGCAGTATCAGTCAGGTAAAAGACCCCCTCTTTTCATAGCATATGCATTTTGGATGTTTCCTTCATTCTACATTTGTGTTTAGATTCCTATTCATCATCTCCTGCATAAGTCACACGTCTGAGAACTGAACCCACGTGGCAGAAAATGTCTTAATATTTTTATTTCTTCTGTTGTTCACATCTAGAGGAAGGAAATGTAAAATTGACTAGAAAACTCAATGCAGCCACAAGTAAGCAAAAATCCTAATCCTTCAGAGTTAGAGGGGTTTTTAATGACTTCAAAGGATGCCTTGTGAGGCTGATGTACAATATGAGACCGAAGCCTCACAATTGTTGTTGATGATATTCCCTAGAAGATTACCTTGTGCAAATACCTGAAAATGATGCCTGAAGTAACTTACTTATGTGATGTTTTGTCATTTGTTTAACTTGAAATAAGTAAGTGAAGAGTTAGTCCTGCAAAAGTCATTAAGTGCATAAGCCTATCAAGCAAGACCTCCAAACACCACATTTTGGTGATGGATAATCTAGGAAGTCTTTAACTTTCTCTCTACAAACTCCCTGTATGGTTTGGTGCCTGATCACTGTCACAAACAGTGGTGCCTAAATTAATGTTGCCAATTCAGTTGGTACCTGCTAGGATATTTCAATCAGGCTTTTGTCCTTCTTGTTGACTTTCTTAGACCCAGCAGTACCAATTCTCATGGAACAGTTGGCGGTAAGATGGTTTACTACTTCTACTAAAAATAGCCATTCTACCCTACCTGGTATAATAAAATGTTGAGAAAGGCATCTGGGAGAATAGAGGCTGCTACTTGTAGAAAAGGGTGCAGATAGAAAATGAAGGGGTCATCTAGGTTGATGGAGGTCCAGATAGAAGGTCGTAAGGGGGCTGGAGTGTAGTACTTGGAAGACATTTTCTCTTTTTGCTTATATTTTTAATTGGTTTTGCCAGCTTAAGAATACGTTCTCAGCCTGTTTGCATATGAAATCTGCAAGGGTCTTGCTTGTTTCATTTTATGTAGAGTAAGCATTGTAAGGACTGGTTGTGAAAGGGCACTAGAAACCAGGAGTTGGCTGAATTTTCTCAAGGACCAGAGTGATAGCTGGGTTGAGAAGAACCTAAGGATTTCTGTCCTTTAAAGGAGTGCCTTCCAGACACTACTGAGTTCTTACAAGCAGGGGACTGCTGCCTGTTTGGATTCTAAGTTGCACAGCTCAAGTTGTTTGCCTACAATAACTCAATGATGTTACCTCACCTTTTATTCCCACCTCAAGCATTGTGTGTTTGTTTATATTAGCAGAAAAGTGACTGCACAAGTATTTTAATTTTAGAAATTTAGGGTTTTCATTCTGTATTGCATTTTTATGCTTTTATAAGTTTTTTGCCTTTAGTGTGATCTATGGACATGAATCAATAAAATGTAGATAACTCAGGTTTGTATATGACTTTCAAGTTAACAGAAGCATGCTTGTGGTTTATTGATGTACTTCATGTAAGGTACTGAAAATCAATTTCTTATGGATTTATTTATGTTTGCTAAGTATTTATCCAGCAGTTTATCCCAGGTTCAGTTCTACCTTTGCACCTGCTTAATGACAGGTACTTATGTACGATACTTAGCAGCAAACATCTGTGAAGCAGTAGCACTGTTAAGCAGTGGCTTAAGCTGATATATTAAAAATAACAAAAAAATGAGAACCAAGGAAAAAAGATAGAACAAGATATGAAAAAACAACCTAGAAGTGATAGAAGTATATTTAGTAAAGTTAACTGACATGATATTTCTACATTGATTAAGCTATAATGTCCCATGGATCAGGCACATCTCAGGAAACGTATGTGTCAATATTAAGGATTTGCAAGTTGTTTTGCTAATATTAAGGAAAGAGACCAGTAAGACTTTAAAGAACAAAGAAAAAGTCCCTAACTACTTAGATGAGCTGCAAAGTTAAAATATCCATTTTAAAGTTACTATTGGTGCAGAATCAGTGTTTGTTCTGTGTGCTCCTACTTTCATATATATCTGGCAAAGAATGGCATCTTTTCTGTCATGCTTGTATTCTTTTTTATTAAAATTACGATCATCATACAGGGCCACAGAGAATTAATTTTCTACATATATTTTTTTTCCTGGGAAAGGGCTTTCTGTTCATAAGATGCCAATATGCACTATTGATTCTTGTTCTGGTGGGGGGAAATCTGTTTTGAAAAACCTTCACTATAGCTGTGTAAATGGGATAGATTTCTTGAAAACCTGGCTATATGAATAATATTTTGTAAAAATGGCAGCACCTGGAGTCAGTGCATCTTTCAGCATTTAGTTCTTAGTTGGTATTTAACGGTGATAAGACAAAAAAGTGATGACTTGTTACGGTTTCTTATATTCAAAATGCTCTTGGTGAAAGAGGAAGCATTTCCCATGTTTTAGTTTTGGTTAGTTTAGGGAAAGGCAGGTTGTGCTACTCTGGATAATTTCAGTAGGTAAAAATAAATAAATCAGAAATCTCCAAATATCCCAGAAAATGAGCTTTGAAGTTTGCAACACACAAATGCCTTCAAATGTCTTAATGTCTGTGAAAATGTTTCTTAGGGGGAAGAAATGCCTCGAGAATTTTAATTACCTTTCATTCCTATTAATGCAAATAGTCTTTCTAAAGAAATGAAGGAGAAACCTTACTTTGATTGATGTAAAATGTAGGACCCTTGCTGTTTAATTTCTAGTATGGGTTAGTCTTTCTAACTCATGAATAGTTGTCTATATAAGAAGAATCCATAATTTACTGATTTCTCGAATAAGCATCCCCTCATCATTAATAACATAAAATAACAGACTTAATAAATAACATTGAATAACAGATTTGATCAGATTAAGAATTTATCTCCCAGAGTTTTCACTGAGCATGGGCATATGTGTTGAGGAGCACTGTAAATGTTGAACAACGTAGAAAGCAGGCAGTTAGATGGCAAGTGCACTTCTCATTATAAGAGCTCTAAAAGAGAAAAGGAATTATAATGGGACTCCAAAGAGTTATAACCTGCTCTCATAATAAGCACCAGTCTCTCTAGAAGTTCTCTGTAAGGTTCTGATTTTCTCTTTGTCTATAATCTTATACTGAAATGACTGACTTGACTTTTTCAGATGCATGGCTCCAAAAGCAGTGTTATTTGTCATCTCATGGGACCTTTGAGTTTCATGTTGTGATACTAACGGAAAAAGTGGTGCTAGCACAAAACAGAGGTTTCCTTTATGTTTGCTCATTGTAAGAAGCTGCTTGTGGGAGGATAAGACAAAAGGATACTTCCCTAATTTACTTCCTTCAAAGACATGGCAAAATTTCAGGCTTTGAAATTGCAAATGATTTCCTGCTATTTACTGCTGTACTGAAAAACTCAGTTTGACTTAATGAGCGTGAAGATGAAGATGTCTCTTACTTTGTTCATCACACAATCAGGCCAACTAAATTAACCAGTAAAATTGTTTGCAACAAGCCACACTGTTCAAAGTAATGAAATAACAGCATGATAGACTGTGCTGGAGAAATCTGTGAGGGACAGAGCACATGCATTACTTCGGGGTCAGTGAAGCCCTGCATTTAAAACCCTTTATGATTTATAGTGTCTCTATTGTAATTCTTCAATATTCAGAAAAATTTAACAGTATTTATCAAAATTTTCATATATTCAGAATTGAGCAATAAACTGCAGTACTTTTTCAGAATGCTTTTTTTTTTTTTTAAAAAAGTCAATAAATGACACGCCTATATCTCTTTTTTTAGTGTTTCTCAGTTTCTTAGCACTTGAGAAATTAATAGCAGGAAGAATGAGCCCTGTATACAGGAAATGTGGAAGTAAAGCAGTAAGGAGCGCACTCTTTGGAATTAGTTGCTTCAGCTGACGCCTGGTATGTGGAGAATGACTGAATTATACAATTACCAGCTCTTGGTAAGGCTGAAAGCTCACAGAAACAATAAGGGAACAATTCCTATAAAATTGCTCAAATGATACTTGAGTTGTCAGGGGTGTCTTGCTACATATTACGGCATCAATTCTTTTAACCCTAAAAAGTAGGCAAAATAATAATTAAGGAAGCTTCTCTATTTGATATTTGTATGTAACCAATATTTAATATTGGTATCTGTTTTCAGCACTTAGAGTTACATATTACTTAATTGCTTTAGAGACCAAGAAATTAAGATATTTTAAGTTGCATATTGTGAATTCTCACAGTTGTCTTACTAATTTTTTCATATATACTTGTTCAGACTTACAGTCTATGGCAGTAAAACTTTCTTTTGGTACTCTGAGTTTATGCAGTACTCTCAGAGCTTTTGTTTGTTCTATTAGTAAGTATAATAAATATTTGTTAATAAATAAAATTACAACATTATTTTTATTTGTAGATATTGGAGAATCCTCATGGAATGCATGGGGCTTTTTGTCTTTCTGCAGGTAAAGAAAACAGGGCACAAAGAGGTAACTTGGACCTGCTCAGAATCACAGAAAGGTCACCAGCACGACTGGCAATACTGTTGAGTCCTTTTCATTATCAAGCAAATAGGTCAGCTAGGTGAGTAAATATTGCTGTCAAATGCCACAAAGACAGAGTATATTGACATATCTTGCTTGCAGCCCAGAAGAGTAATTATGCTTACAGAGCAGGACTTCAGTCTGTCAGAACAGACCATTCCATGGTCTGGTGACCCATCAAATAGCATTTAATTGTTAGATTTATGCTTATGTGATTTGACTGAAGATAGGCTGAGAAAGTTGGGGCTGTTCAGCCTGGAGAACAGAAGGCTGTGTGGAGACCTCATAGCACCCTTCCAGTATCTGAAGGGGGCCTATAGGGATGCTGGGGAGGGACTCTTCATGAGGGACTGTAGTGAGAGGACAAGGGGTAACGGGTTCAAACTTACACAGGGGAAGTTTAGATTGAATATGAGGAAGAAATTCTTTACTGTAAGGGTGGTGAGGCACTGGAATGGGTTGTCCAAGGAAGTTGTGAATGCTCCATTGCTGGCAGTGTTCAAAGGCTGGATTGGACATAGCCTTGGGTGGCATGGTTTAGTGGGAGGTGTCCCTGCCCCTGGCAGGGGGGCTGGAACTAGATGGTCTTAAGGTCCTTTCCACCCCTAACTATTCTATGATTCTATGATTCTATGACTTGAAGAAAGGTAAAAAACTAGGGAATGTTGAATGAATTAAAATGGCTGGGTTTGACCGTAATCTTATGACACAAAGCAAAAGGACTGACTACAAAAGTAAATTATTCAAGTATCCGCCAAAGTCTTTAAACAATGCCTGCCCCTCCTAAAGTTTGTTATGACAAATAGTATGCCATTTGTGTACTATGAATCCTTGGAAAAAAAGTTGTGGCCCATAAAATCTCCTAAAATGGCTGACCTAATTTTGGTTCAGCAAGAATAATTTATCTTACTCTGGCTAGCACCAAATATACATACAACCAGTGCAGCTATAACAATAGCCATATATGGTCATGTTACTTATAACTTGTCAGTGTAATCTGAAGAAATAGATGAAGGTGACTTGCTGTGTGCCTTATTTCTTTGTATCTCCACACACTTTCTAAAAACAAGCCTTGAACTGTGGAATGCCCTGTTGGCTGTATAGCATACATGGCTTTTCTATAATTGATGAACGGACAGATTCTTTTTTGTGGTTATATTAACATGAAGTTCCTTATATTTGGCATTATTCCATATATATTATTTTTTTACTCTACGCTGGTAATTTTTCAGGATTTTTTCTCTTCCACTTTCAATTAATCAAATATTCTTCACTTTTGAGATTTTCAATTTTTATTTATTATCAGGAATAAATTTCTTTTTTGTTTCTTTAATTCAAGCAGTTTGTATGGTGGTGGCCTCCCACCTTTTTAGAGCGTTCTGTGTTTGCTAAATGACCATCAGCAGACATAAAATCTGCATTGACATTGATAAAATAATGTCAAGAGACACGATACAGGCTGCTGCCTCCCCTCTCACCGGCTCTGTGCGGTGCCGACGCTGCCACCGCCGGCGCAGCGAGAGCAGAGCTCCCAGACCGGGCGCTGGCGCTGAGCCGAGCGCTCCCCACCGCGATCGCAGCCGGCGCGCGCTGCCGGCGCCAACTACCGCGCCACGCCCTGCTCCAGCGCTCCCTGGGGCGGGTTTTCCTCGCTCAGGGCGGTGCCGTCCTTCCTGGCACCGCACCCTGTGAATCCCTGCTCGTACCGGCGGAGCTGCGGGGTCCTGGGCAAAGCCTGGCTCCTCCCTGGCTCTCACAGCTCAGAGCTGAGGCTCCCGGGGGCGGGGTTTCCTTTCGCTCCGGGATTGAAGGCTCCTCTATGGAGATACCTCGGCGAATGGGAGTTAGTGGTTGACGGTCACCGGTTTGAATCAGGTCAGAGCAGACTGTCACGGTAGTTCCTTCCAGCCCCAGATTGAATGACTCTTTTCTGTTTGACCTGGGATATTGGAAATGGTAACCAGTGTTTGTGGGGTGAGTTTAAATAAAGCTGTTGCCAGCAAGCTGTTAAAAAAGCCCCACAAACAGCTTTGTTTGGGTTTTAGAGTTGGAATCTCTTTCAGGCGCATTGAAATTCATGATCACCAAAGGCAAACCTATACTCTCTAGAAGTGGTGTGTGAGGAGAAGGGAAGACAAGAGAGAGTTATTTTTGTTTAATCCCCTCAAGATCAGAATCTTACAATTTAGCAGTCATAGTAAAATAAAGAGAAAATCCATGGAGCTAGAGAGCTCTTTTACCAGTGAGACTCATGACAATAAAATATAGGAGAGGTAGAACTTTAGGGAAAAGAAAGGACTGTTTGAAAACCAATCACTGATGTTCTGGGGGAAAAAGGGTACTGAGTTTACAATATCCTAGAAGAGCCAATGTAAACAAAATTGGGTAAAACGAGAAAAAGATGGTAGGTGAATGCCTGCTCCTACACCTAATAGGCCTTGAGAAATATGCCTAGCTCTTCTAGTATAGCAGAGAGAATTCATTCATCTTTTAGCTCCACAAGTTCCTTTAGGGTAATGTGAATAGAAGTGATAGCCCAATTTTAATAGAATGGAAAAGACCAGTGGGTGACATTTTTAGGA
Organism: Ara ararauna; assembly: GCA_028858755.1. Classification (NCBI taxonomy): domain Eukaryota; kingdom Metazoa; phylum Chordata; class Aves; order Psittaciformes; family Psittacidae; genus Ara; species Ara ararauna. The sequence goes on from CM054381.1 coordinate 42,598,185, forward strand.
CAATAATATAGATAAAGACCAATGTTTATTTAATATTAATTAAATTTTACTGCAGGTCTGCACAGGCAGTGCAGCAGTTTACCTAGTATGTTCCCTACACAGCACTCATGTTTCAACTTTAACTCATCTTGGGGGAATGAAGCATATTGGTGGCAAGCTTCCAAAGGTATAAACAAATCACACAGAAACAGCATTTGTTACACATCCAGGAAATATGGCACATGGTATTACAGCATAATTTAAAAGAAGATAGTAATAAACAGAAAGCTGCCCATCAGAATTTACCCCAGAGGCCTAATTGAGGATAAATGTTTTTCATCACAGAGATCTCACTCCCATTTTGCTGTCAGTTTATGTATGCAGCAGTTTAGCTAAGGGTGGGACTGAGTTTGTTGGGGTAGAGAAGGGGAGAGTAATTTGAGTTTAAAAAAATATTTGAGATACTTTGATAGAGCAAACTAACAAATAGATTTACAGTCTGAAAACAATCTTTCACAGCAGGAACCTAATTTCGGTAATATGTTGGGGAACTGTTACTGTACTCCTTGAGGTGACTTAAACACACATTTGTGCTGAAACATATTTTTTAAAGAAGTATTGGATAGAGTCCTACCACCATAATTGGTTCTACAGAGTCTGCAAAGATACATCACAAGCTGATTCCTTATTTACACTTCCAGTGGCACCAATTCCATGAGCAATGCCTTGGGGTGCCTTAGCCCTGTGTTCGGTCCATACTCCCCTTTCACCCCTCCCCAGCTCTGCTGCCCAAAGGTGGGCCCTGAGCACTGGTGTTCCAGGATTTCTACAAGACAGTGCTGTCTTGTAGAACATCATCTCATCTGCAAGGGAAACTTCGCTCCCTTACAGGGAGTCCTTCTGTCTTTGGTGGTGTTCCAGCTTCCAGACAGTTTAACCCCTTCTGCAGATGGGTCATTTTGCCCACCATGCCAGATCATTTCTTTGGTCACAAATTACCATTGCTAAGCAGTTACAGTTTGAATTTCCCCTTCAAATACTTCAGCAGTACACGAAGCCAGGATCTATACAAAGTCTCTTTAAATAAGTGAAAAGGGAAAAAGGAAGCTATTATGTTGAACCCAAAGATAACCATCTAGCTCAGGATTTGGGGCTTATGGATGTATGCCATTTCTAGAATTGGTAACATCCTTTCTATAATTGGTAACACTACACTTTTGTTAATTTAATTTAATTTTTATTGTGATGGTTAAGTTACATCTGGGCACATGCATCCATGGTCACTTGGGGGGAAAAGAAATTTGTTCAATTTTACTTCTAGTGTCTTTCATCAGGCTACTTTCATTTGAATCTGCCTTTGCTCTGTATATTACGCTTACAGCGTGACAGTTGTGAATCTATATTTCTGGGGAAGACCTTTTTTGCCTCTGCAGCAGTCAGTTGTGACCTAGTTGTATATAAAAATCTTAAGTCTGTATGCTGGAAGCCTGTGTGCAGAAGTTAGGTGTTATGGAGTTGTCATTTTGAGAAGCTAATGGCGATACATATGGGATCCCAAAGTCAGAATAATACCACTGATTGTTCCTGAAAAGTAGTCCATTTTCCTAGAAATCAGGACATCAGGCAACAGGAGTCAATGAAAAGGAGAAATAGGGATTATCAGATGCATATCTGAAAATTAAAACATCTGTCTTCCTTTTGACCCATGTCCTCAAATCTTAGAAACTATTTGGGTATTTTATCCTTTTCTTTCTTCTCATTTCCAATAGGCAGATTAAGTCATGGTCCCTGGAGCTGCTTTTAAATCAGTACAGAGCTGACAGTAACATCTGGAATATGAGGAGGAAAAGAAATGGTAGCACTATTGAGACCTCTTCCATACCACCCTCTGTAACTGTTTGCGGTACCAGTAGTGACAGAGAGTACATTTTTGAGCTGCCAAGTCAGTTGCAGCTTTTAAGAGCTAAATATTCAACTACTAATAGCAGTATAAGACTGCAGGTTTCCATTCAGTAGTGTAAGATGCAGAAATGCATAGTGGCCAAAAACCAGTATGAAGCTCCTTTGCCAGGAGGTTTACAGCTTGAATATTGAAGCTTTCTAAGCATCATGGGCCAACCCTGTCAGTCAGCTAAATGCCACACAGCCGCTCGCTCACTCACCGCCAGTGGGATGGGGGAAGGAACTGGAAAGACAAAAGTTAGAAAACTTGAGGATTGAGATAAAGACAGTTTAATAGATAAAGCAAAAGTTGCACATGAAAGCAAAGCTAAACAAGGATTTCACTCGCTACTTCCCATCAGCAGGCAGGTGTTCAACCATCTCCAGGAAAACAGGGCTCCATCATGCATAACAGTTACTTGGGAAAACAAACATCATAATTCCAAATGTACCCCCTTCCTTCTTCTTCCCCAGCTTTTATTACTGAGCACTTTCTCATATGTTACAGGATATCCCTTTGGTAAGTTGGGGTAAGGTGTCTTGGCTGTGTCCCCTCCCAGTTTCTTGTAGTACCCCCAGCCTACTCACTGGTGGGGTGGGGTGAGCAGCAGAAAATGTCTTGACTCTGTGTAAGCACTGCTCAGCAATAACTAAAACATGGTTGTTTTACCAACTCTGTTTTCATCACAGATCTAAAACATAGCATCATACAGGCTGTTATGAAGAAAATTAACTCTATGCCAGCCAGAAACAGTAGACCAGGAAAAAAGGGACAGGAGCTAGCAGGGCAAGTCTGAGTTCCCTATTCAGAGGAAACATGCTGCAGGAAATTTTGCTCGCCAAATACATGATCTGCATGTTGAAAATAGCAGTATAATGCATTCTCAGTTTGCAGCTCCGAAATCTGTGCAGAAGACACATGTATCTGGCATTGCTTGTGGTTTCAAGCCATTTTCATCTTTTCCAACATCTTTCTCCTCACACATCGCCAGCTCCTCCTCTTTGTTAAAAGGGCATTCCTTCGGACTGTTCTGTCCTAGTACTGCCACACCATGTGCTGTCTTGGCTGCAGGAGGGTGTTGTCAGAAAATTCTTCCTGTAATTATCAGGAAAACTAGCAGCCTTAGAGGATCTGCTCTGAAATATTTTCATTTTTAAATGAACGTTACGTATTACCAGCCTGTACCTGCTTGTGTTCTGATAAAACATGGCATCCTGAGGCACTGTCAAATTTTTGATAAGAATTATTTGCTCTGTGGGTATTCAGGTTTTTTCTTCAGCTATTCTAACTTCTTTATTATTGTCAGCTTTTGACATACAAAGAGGCCAAGCAGCATAGACCTTCTGTTCTCATCTACTGACTAAACTCTTTACCATCTCCTACCACTTCCCACTTTGTCACTAATGTTCATGTTGGCCACCAGTTAATTGTTTTTTAACTAGTAGGGACCCCTTCAAGTCTCATTACAATGGTAATAAGAAAGTCCCCCAGCATCAGACAACTCAACATACAGACTTCATGGTTACTCTTCAAAGTAGGCATGGCTCTTTAATCACAGCAAGATCCAGATCTCCAGCTTTGATACTTTTACCTTCAAATTACAGGCATCATTTCAGATGGAGCACTGCTTCCTTTGAGAAGAACAACCTATTTTTTTATCATTGGCTTGAAGCACTGCGCTTTGCAGTGCAACCTGTACCTGTGCTGAGACCATTAGGACTATTCCAATACACTTCCAGGGTAGAATCCTCCCTACAGCAGTCCTCCTACAGCTTTGCTTTCTTGCAAACTGTTCTATTTCTCTGCCCTAGCCCCTTGGCATATTCTCCAGAAATTTTCCAGGAGTAAATAATGGTCTGCTGTTGTCAGTTCTCAGCATCAAATACCTCAGCAGTGAGACAACTCTGTCAGATAGCTGAAAGCTGTTAATCCTACACACAGAGATCCACCACCCATAATTCCAGTCAAATGTCTTCTCAAGGACAGACTGACAGATTTAAATCCTAATGGCTGTTATAAATTCTGCAAGACAGGCTTTTAATATCCTAGTCTATGGCTGCACTTTCTAATTCTTGGGAATACTTTATTCCTTCTTCCGCATCCCCTTTCTAAGACACCATCACAGGTTCTTGAAATCCTATTAGCATTTTATCCAGGTTCTATAAAATTGGTTCCCTATACAGTTTGATGCTAATGAGTTTTCAGCACTTCTCCCCAGTTAAAAGAATGAAGACTAGAAAATGTTTTGAATTTTTTGATCAGGAATTTCTCATTTGGAATAGTGCCTCTGTGATCAGTAATTCTGTGGAATAAGGAAGTAATTTTCATTTCTCAGGCAGTAGGACATATGCATCTATATCTGTATGAGATCATTATGTTAGTTCTCAGCAGGTAAAAACTTGTGTCAGTCAGTTCAAAGCTCTGCTTGTCACTTTTCCTGTAGCTCATTTATAAAGATTTTTGCTTTCCGTTGACAGACACCTTAGATATGAAGTTGCATAGAACTTCTTTATGTGGTCAATTGCTTTATAATAAAGCATTGTTTCTACCTTAGTCATTAACTTAGTAAAATGTTAGGTAAAGTAAGATCATTGGACCTCTGCATAAATACACTACAATTACACTGTTCTCTAAGGTGCTTCTGTAACTTTTATAGCGGTATTCACCTTTTGGTCTTATTTCCAGGCCTTCTCAAAACTCATCAGGTAACTTTACCACCAAGCAAAAATTCAAGCTTCTGGATTTGCTCAGAAGTAGCATTCAACACACAAATGCTAGAAGAGACACTTACTAGCATTCCTAATTGATCTGCTGGTAGAATATTTGTGCTCATATTTCAGGCACATATCCTGCATTATGCCTTCAAGGGTGAAAAATTCCAGACATTGTCTACAAAGGTTGTCTTTCTTTTTCTTCTATCCAAACTGAATTTCAGAAATATTGCCTGTAGGATAGAACACATTGTGTGTAGGCTAAAATACCTTGTGCAGAGCCCAGCAGCATGTTCTGGAAGACTTCCTCAAAGATTTTGCAAGGAGTGCTGTTAGGTACCTTTGCAGCCACCTTTTCTCCAGGCAGAACAAGCTCACTTCCCTCAGACTTTTCTCACAGAGCAAGTGATCCAGCCCCTGACCCTCTTGGTGGGCATCCACTGAACTCACCCAGCTGATCTAGTCTTCCATTTGCTGTGGAGCCCATGACATGGTATCTAGATGTTGTCTACTGGGTGCCAAATAAAGGGGGCTAATTACAGCTAATTACTGGGTGCCAAATAAAGGGGGCTAATTACAGTCTCCTGGCTCTGCTGTGATTAATACAGTCCAGGAAACTTGACCTTTGCTGCCAGGGCATACTGCTGGCATATGGGCTTGCTCTCTGTCAGAATGCTCAGGTCCTTTTCAGCTAGAGCTATTTACCAGCCAGGCAGCCCCTGGCTTGTATCATTGCTGGACATTGTTCCTTCCCAGTTGGAGGACTTTGCGTAAGTTCTTCCTAAATTCTGTAAGGTTCCTCTCAGCCTATTGCACTATTTACTACAAATGTATGAGCCTCCTATAATTTCCATTAAAAAAATCTTACCTTTATTTAGTGAGTTCTGAAGAACTCTGACACAGTTCAGGAGTATAAAAATCTAAATACTGTTATTCTGTTGTCTCACCTTGCTACCCCTGAGTATACGGCTGTAAAATAAAATAAAATTAAGCAAAATAAATAAATAAAAAGGTGTGAGAGAAATAGGCTTTCATTTTTACTCAGTCATAATCCTAACCTGAGCAAAGGCTGAGCTTTAAGCATCTCCCCCCTGTCCCTGCCAGCCTCTCATCGGTACACATAAAAAAGCTCCAACAGCCAAGTTATTTTTGCAGTTTCCCCTTTCCTTTAGCAGCTTCATTCAAGACCCATTCTAAATGAAGCTGTAAACTTTCTTTTAATTCCAAATCTAATCCTAACTCTGACCTTCATCCCAGTCCCGAGTGCAGGCTCATTTTTTGACTCTGCTGTGTAAAGACGGAACCTAGGCAAGAAACTATAGCTGAAAATCTTCTGCAGTTAAGATACTTTGCTCTGATCCTTCAAAATGAAAGATTCCTCAACCAAAATTATATCTCCAGAAGCTGAATAAGATGGAAACATACGACATAGCCTGCTGTGCTCGCATAGCCTTTGCACGAAAGCACCGATTGCATCCTCCTGTCAAAACACAGAGCTATTAGCTGGAATTTTCTGTGTGAAAAGTCTTAGGGAACAAAGTCTTGAGCAAATAATTTGATTTATTTATGTAAATATTCATTTGGATTTTTAAACTAATGAATATTGGGTGCTTTGAAATAATTCTGTATTTACTATTCATGGCTGTCTGGGGAATCAATTTCTCTCATGTGAATTCTCACAAGTAGCTTGAGCAGGATCCAACTGTGAACTACAAAATGTGTATCAAAATTCCCCCTGCTCTTGTTATCTAAACTATTCAGTAAGGAGCAGAATACCATTTAATTTCACAAATGATTGTAAAGAATCTGTTTGTCAAAATATTTTCTGAATTTCTTAAGCAAGTTAATTTTGATTAATAAATCTGTTCAATATTTTTCGCTATATGTGAATTTTATCACATTTCTTAAATTGTTCCTTTCAGATTTTAACACATTCAATAAGAATTTTGAATATGCCAAGAATATCTTGCTGCTAAAAGGCCATGGACTAGAACTTTGGCCTCCATCTTCTCTGTGAAAAACTGGTCTTATCACAACAAGCCTTGTCATAGGCTTCAGATGAGAGCCAGTCTATTCTGTGTTCATCAAGTGCATAGCAGAATACCTCTGTCATCCACATAATTCTTGTTATAACTTAAGAAAAAAAATATTAAACTACAACATAATAAAAGTTTAATAAATTATTTTTTCAGAACTGGTAAAAATAGTGTAGTCTATAGTACCTGCTTTTCCAAAGCATCTTCACACTGAAAAATGGCAATTCTTATTTAAAAATCAGTAGGAATTTAGATTATGAAGCCTCTAAAAGAATTTAAAAAAATCCTTTAATATATGCTTAGTTATATTATTTTAATGAAATAATAAATTTATAGTTACTGTGTATTTGAGCAGTGGTATTACCAAACCACTTTTATTAGCAAGTACTTTGCTTAGTAAAGAAAACTTCTGATCTGTTCCACTGCAGTATTCCTTATCTTCTATTCGAAAAAGGAAACTGTTTGGTATATTACACACAGAAGTTCAGCAAGAAATTAGATATTTATGAGGTGCCATGAGGAATGCTGGTTTTTATACATCATTGTATAAAATAGAATTAATAATTTTAAGGAAATTACGTACAGTTATACAAAAAACCAAAAAGCATGCTCAAGGTCAGCCATTGAGGAAAATAGCCTTAACAAAAAAAAGATTATTTTTTTATTCATTAAACTGCTACTTAAAGTAAAACACCGTTCTTCTAAAATTCACACTTAAATTAATGCTTTCTGCATGTTCACTGTAGCAGTAAATTACAAAATCCGTTATAATTTATAGTTAAGAAAACAATTTGGTTTTAAAGTATGGTAGAAAAGAGGTAATGATAATGAAAATAATGTGTTCATATAACTGTGTATGCATAACATAGGGATAACATTTTAATCCAGAGGAAGACTTTTAAGTGCTAAGCCGCAGCGTTTTAAGGCCAGATGTTATAGTTGTTCTCTGTAGAACTGTCATGGTTTAACCCTAGGTGTCAACTAAGCAGTGTCACAGAAATTCTAAACTATTTATGACCTTTTTACTCTTATACTGTCTCATCTCACCCTACCAACTTTGGTCACATACAACTTGCTACAGTCATCTCACAGAGCAGTATTTTGTGATAAAGAAACAATTAATGTAACTTCTTTTTGGGATCTCATGCCTATAGAGAGTTAGGAACAGTAGCTTGAACAGTGCTGAAGCAAGGAATGGGCTGATAGAAGCCTCATGAAGTTCAACATGGGCGAATGCAGAGACCTAATAAACTGAAGCAAGTTCAGAAGAGGGCAATCAGGGTGATCAGTTGCTGAATCATTTGCTCTGTAAAAGGAAACACTGAGGCAAGTGGGCTTGCTCTGCCTGGAGAAGACACCCTAAAAGCAGCCCCTCCAATGCAAGGTAATGAAAAAGATAGAGCCAGGCTCTGCACAATGGCATGTGATGGGAGGGTGAGAGACAAAAGGAGTAAGCTGGAACAGGAGAGGTTCAGCCTGACTACAGGGAAATCCTGTATCCCCTGGAGGACAGCCCAGCAGTGGATCAGGTTGTCCAGAGAGATTGTGCAGTCTCTCTTCTGGGTGGTTTCCAATACATGACTGGAGACTGCCATGAGCAACCTGGCCTGACCTCACACCTGACCCTGGTTTGAGCAGAAGGTCGGACTGGAGCCCTCTTGAGGTCCTTTCCAATCTGAGGGATGCTATGATTCTAAGTCACCTGTAGTTTCTGAACTTGAGAATTGTTATGGTTTTGCTGAAGCTGTGTAATTAATTTTTGAACTTCCAGTGCACCAAAGTCTCTGTAAATCACTACTGATTGATTGGTTGATACTGGTATCAAAACAGTTTTTAGATTATTTAGCTGAGAGTTTTTCCTCTTTCCTTCTATCCCTTTCTAAATGTCTCTTCTGCATTTTTTACACAAACCTATTTATTCCATAGGTTTACTCTCTTGAGTTTAATACCTCTTACTTTATGTCAGCATCTAAGGATTATTTTTCATACGCAGAAGCTAGGCCAAGTAAAAAAGGAACAACAAAAACCAAGTCTCCAAATTTATTCTGTTATTTTTTGTTAGTTAAAAGCACAGCACTAGGAGTTAGCTGGCTGATAAGAAGAGCATCTGGCAATCATTAAGGAAATTATCTATCTTAAAGGTTTCAAAACATTAAAGGCTTTTTTTATTTTTTAGACTAGAGGTTTCAGACGTCTATAATTTACCTCTTCAAAATCAAATCAAAATTAAAAGGGAAATAAACAGTTAAAAACGTGCTCTTAAATCCTGATTTTTTTAGAAGTTGAATTTTGGTATAGGTGCATCTACAAAGAAAAAAATATTTCAAAAGACTTGTGTTTAAATGTAAGTAGACTTGTGAAGGCAGTGTGATAAATAGGCTTGTTTTCTGTGAGTCAGACTGCCTTATGCTGTGTACTGTAGAAATTGCCTCATACAGCCTTACTCTCTTTTTGCTGGAAAGGCTTGTTTCTTTGTTCGGCTGTTTTGTGTGCTTATTTATGTATGTGTTAGTACTTTTCTGTTTATCATAGACTTGCTATTTAGCTTTCAGTTTGGTAGTTGAATATTCATACAGTTCTTGGCATTTGGGATTACAGATACAGTATTATGGTAATGCTAAGTATGCATTTTTGCTTGTACTAATTTTTTTTCTTAAATTATATACTGATTCGGAGTCTCAGTGCCATGGTTTAAGCCCAGCCATAAATCAGCCACACAGTTCGTTAGCTCCCCCGCCCTTCCTCCCCCTGCTCCTGGAAGGATGGGGAGGAGAATTGAAAGACAGTAACTCCCATGGGTTGAGATAAGAACAGTCCAGTAAATAAGGTATAACACAAACCACTGCTGCTACCACCAATAATAATAATGACAGGGGAAGCAACAAGGGAAGAGAATACAACCGCTCACCACCCACCGACCGATACCAAACCTGACTGAGCAGTGAACACACTCTTCCAGGTCCCTGCCCCTCAGTTTATATAGTGAGCATGACGTGCTGTGGTATGGAATACCTCTTTGGTTAGTTTGGGTCAGATGTCCCGTCTCTGCTTCCTCCTGGCTTCCCCTCCTCCCTGGCAGAGCATGAGACTGGGAAAGTCCTTGGTCAGACTAAACATTTGAGCAGTACCTAAAAACATCGGTGTTATCAGCGCCGTTCCCAGGCCAAAAGTCAAAACCACAGCACTGCACCAGCTACTAAGAAGGAGAAAAATGACTGCTATTGCTGAACCCAGGACACTCAGTTAGATCTTTCATGAAGAATTGTCACCTATTTTATTATTTTTAACTTGTTTTCTTGTGATAATGTCATGGTTTAAGCCCAGCCAGTAACTCAGAACCATGCAGCCACTCGGTCGCTCCCCCCGGCTCCTGTTCTGAGTTACTGGCTGGGCTTAAACCACGACTGATAATTACTGTTCTTATTTTTTTAAATTGAGACTATCCTGGAAAATTTTAGTAGCCATTTCCTGATCATGTTTTTCAACCCACACAATAGCAATTCCAACTTGATTCCATGGAATTTTAGTTGTTTATCTGTTTGTTCTGTGGAAAGTCACTGTGTATGACATATTGCACATGTACTCACCAGCTCTGTGATGTCGCTGTTAATGTGGGTTCTTCATATGCTTTCTCTAGTTCCCTTGTTTGATTTGACTGTTCCAAGGTGCTTTTGTCTATTTATTTCAGTATTTTCCTATCATTATTACACCTACAATTTGTGCTCTTTTCAAGTGCACTGCTGAGATCCCTGAAAGCTCATTTTTACTAGAAATAAGAGTAGAGCACATTGATCTTTTCCCTCCATTTTATACCATTACTTGTTAGTTATCATATTTAGTGGTTCTTGTCTACAGATCACCCCAGATGCTTAAAGCTATTCTGTATGATGCTTTTGTCAGGGTCATGTACATTTGTTGCTTGTTTGAGGTTAGTGGACTTAAATACTGCGACTTTGATAACATACGCTCGAGAATATGCTTTCCATTACCAAATAGTGATATGCTTCTTCAACTAGTAGTCCATATTGAGCAAAGAACTACAGAAGTAAATAATAGCACAGCATCCATTATCTAGGAAATGTAGTCTAGATTGACATGACAAAAAGTGACTTGACTGAGGTTATAGAATATATATGTGGCAGAGCAAGGCTTTCATCTCCTTCACTGCTTTGGTGACAGCATTATCTTCTTTTGTCCGAATAGTCTGTGAGATTGTAATCTTAGACTCTTCGTATCAACGGAACTATTTTATTAATCCCACCTCTACTAACAACCAATTGTACGATGTAAATCAGAGGGGATGAAGGACATCTAGGACAGAGATAGATGGATAAACTTGTAAATAAATAGCTGTTTTATGTGTCAAAGCAAATATATAGTGTAGTCATCTCTTCACCAAATGAAGCAAAGACAAAGATAATTTGATTGAACTGTTAAACCCCAGGTACTCCTAATATGACCTAAACCAGTATGGAAACATGTTTTATGAGATACTTGCCTATGAAAAGGGTTAGAATTACTGTTTCATTGACAGTGTTTCTGTTTAACTCCTAACCGTTTTTTGAAGTACATACTTACATCTGTCATACAAACACTGCTGACAACATTTGGGATTATTTCTTCGCATTTAGTTCACACTGCGTTCAGCAGTAGCAGTCATTTTTCTCGTTCTTAGTAGCTGGTGCAGTGCTGTGGCTTTGACTTTCAGCCTGGGAACAACGCTGATAACACCGATGATTTTAGTTGTTGCTATGTAATGTTGACTCTGACCAAGGACTTTCTGAGTATCATGCTCTGCCAGGGAGGAAGGGAAGCCGGGAGGAAGCAGAGACAGGACACCTCACCCAAACTAACCAAAGAGGTATTCCATACCACAGCCCGTCATGCACAGTAAACTGGGGGCAGTTACCTGGAAGAGCTAGATCACTGCTTGGGTCGAGCTTGGTGTCAGTCGGTGGGTGGTGAGCGGTTGTATTCTCTTCCCTCGTTATTTCCCTTGGTGTTATTATTATTGGTGGTAGCAGTAGTGGTTTGTGTTATACCTTATTTACTGGACTGTTCTTATCTCAACCCATGGGAGTTGCTGTCTTTCAATTCTCCTCTCCATCCCTCCGGGAGCGGGGAGGAGGAAGAACTGGGGGAACGTGCAAGCAGCTGCGTGGTTCTGAGTTACGAGCTGGGCTTGAACCACGACAGTTCTTTGTGGTGCCTAATGTGGGGCACGAAGGGTTGAGATAACAACAGATCTGACCAGAGTATGTCTAATGATATTTATGATAAGCATTCGCTGGTTTTGAATTAATAGTCACTCATCACAATGCTGATTTATTAGCTCTCAAAGTTGTTGCTCTGGATCTCAGAGTTTCAGCATGTTGTACTTTACAGCCAATATTTGGTGGTTTAGTGTTTATCAGCTTGGGGGCTTGGGCTAAGGTTCTTGTTTCACTGTACTTTATGGTGATAACTTATAATACAATAGAATCATTGATCATGAAACTGATCTGGCTTGTGTTCCCAGTGTGGTCATCACCTCTATACTTTGGGAGGTATATAATGGAAGTGTTTAGCAATTACACACCTTTTTTTCCCTTCCTCAGGTGGTCAACCTATGAAGGAGACAGTCCCTTATGCTCCTGACTCCTTCACCAGACTATTTACAGCATCATTTGAGATTTTTTGAATAGCCTTTTGGTACCCTTGAGACCTGCCTGCTGATTGTGAAGGGGATCACCATGTTGGCACACATACAGAGTGTGTTTTACCCACGACCATTTCATCTGAGCTCGAAAGTTAAGCAGAGTCAGGTTTGGGTCTTGTCTAGGGTTAGACGACAATTTAGGAGGACCAAGGGATTTTCCCCGAGGCTGGACAGTCATGAGTGGCAGGGTGTGTGGTACAGTATGGGCAAGTATCTAGGGCAGTGGGCCCCTCCAGTGCTTTGGAAATTCACCACTGAACAAGTGCAAAATCCGGAAAAACTAGTAAAACACTTGAATGAGATGTGTTGTCATTCTGGTCATACCAGAGAGTGACAAATCATGGCAACATGCTGGGGCTTGGCCTGTGCTTACAGAGCCCTGTTCAACACCATCCAGCACCTTCAAAAGGAAAAAGAAGTCTCTGGATCTGATGGCAAAGCAACAGACAATGCAGCTACTCCAACTCCAAGCACAGCAACTACACCAACCCCAGTGACAAGTACAGCAGCTACTCAAACCCCGACAGCAACAGACAATGCAGCTGCTAGTGCTACTCAACCCCCAAACACAGCAGCTACCCAAACCGCGACAACAGATAACTGCAGCCACTCCAACCACAGTGACAATCAATGCAGCTAAACCAAAGGACCAGTTTGTGCCAGTATTGGTTGCCCTTGCACGTAAGAGGAATAGCAAAGAAGAGGCACAAAAAGCAACTCGTACAGTGAAGAAAGATGAAGAACCAGTGCACTTACTACACAGGACAGCATCTGATCAGGAGTTATTATTATGTGAATCAGAGGAAGAAGAAGAAGAGGTGACTTCTCAACCCCAGACCTCAACAGAGCTTTGGAATATGCAAAAAGATTTTACCCGTCATCCAGGGGAGCACATCATCACCTGGTTGCTCCGATGCTGTGACAATGGGGCCAACGATCACAAACTAGACGGTAGGGAAGCCAAGCAGCAGGGATCACTTGCTAGGGAAGGGGGAATTGACAGAGCAATTGCAAAAGAGAAACAGTCCCTCAGCCTTGGAGGCAGCTCTTGGCAGCTGTGAAAAAGAAAGGTTTCCGTACAAGGACAATGTTATGAGTCTTTCAGCCAACTGGACCACAGTAGAGAAAGGCATCCAGTCTCTGAGGGAATCAGCCATTGCAGAGATGATCTATCGCAGGTCGGATGCTGGGAATGCGTCTGTAGATCCAGATGAAGTCGGATGTACACAACCCATGTGGCGGAAATGCACACAGAGTGCACCACCATCATATGCCCACTCATTGGCAGCAATAAACTGAAATGACATAGTACCACCAACAGTGGATGAAATGATTCATCAACTCCTAAAGTTCAAAGACTATCTCACCCCTTCCATCATTTCAGCTGTGGAAAAACTGTCCCAGGAGTTCAGACAATTGAGAGATGATCTGTCCAAGCTATCCAGCTCCCCACATGTACCAACCCGTGTCTCAGCTATTAACAAAAGGCATCCTACTGCTTAAGAGAGAAGATATAGGAAGTATATGCCACGGGCCACCCTATGGTTTTACCTGCGGGATCACAGAGAAGACATGAGAAAGTGGGATGGAAAACCTAGCTCAGCTCTGGAGCAATGGGTGCGTGAATTGAAGAGGAGAACAAAGGTCAAGGATGATCATCCCATGAAAGCTGCAGCTTCAGTCTCTGGTGGGCAGGTTCCCAGATGGAGTGGAAGAGCTGATATTACTCCAGCTCCTATGATATAGAGGACTAATCCCTTTCTACAAGATGTAAGTAGCCCATATTGTGGTCACTATTAGAGTGGCCCTGCCTCCAGCCAGGTGGAGGTAGGGGACAATCGGATTTGCTGGACTGTGTGGATCAGATGGCCTGGCACATCAGTCCCACAGAAGTATAAGGCTCTAGTAGATACTGGTTCACAGTGTACCCTGATGCCACCAAGCTGTCCAGGGGTAGAACCCATTTATATTTCTGGAGCGAAAGGAGGATCCCAAGAGTTGACTGTACTGGAGGCTGAAATGAGCCTGACTGGGAGGAAGTGGCAAAAGCTCCCCACTGTTACTGGTCCAGAGGCTTCATGCATCCGTGGCATAGACTACCTCAGGAGAGGGTACTTCAAAGACCCAAAAGGGTACCAATGGGCTTTTGGTATTGCTGCTCTGGAGATAGAGGAATTTGAGCAGCTGTCTGCCTTGCCTGGTCTCTCAGAGGATTCTTCTGCTGTGGAGCTGCTGAAGGTTGAAGAACAAGTGCCAATCGCGACCACAACAGTGCACCGGCGGCAATATCGCACCAACCGATTCCCTGATTCCCATCCATAAGCTGATCCGTAGACTGGAGAGTCAAGGAGTGATCAGTAGGACCCGCTCACCCTTTAGTAGCCCCATATAGCCAGTGCAAAAGTCTAACAGAGAGGGGAGACTAACAGTAGACTATCATGGCCTGAATGAAGTCACACCACCCTTGAGTGCTGCCATATCAGACATGCTAGAACTTCAGTATGAACTGGAGTCAGAGGCAGCCATTTCTCCTGTAGATAACTTTGTGGGTCAGTTCTCACTTTTTGTGTGAGTCTAGGTTGTATCAGGTGCTGTTAAGTCTCAGAAACTGAGGTAAAAGTCCTTAAGGATTTTAAAGCTTTTTATTGTAAATAGAAGCATTTTGGCTTAGGCATGTATTCAGTGTCACTGAAGGTAAATCACCCTGAATTAGCCACAGATATTGTCGGACAACACATAGCAAATTTGATCTAAAACCATGCCAGAGAATATTGATTACACAAATACCCATAACTGATTTTTTTTCCCAGACTGACTCCAAAAAATGAACTCAGCTATAACTAGAAAATGTACAACATGTAAAAATTGAATTTGCCTCCAGTGTTAATTACCAATAAAGAACTATACTTTGATTAGGAAGATTTAATAAATTATTATTCATGCTATATCTGGAAGGTTATATTGATAGTTAATTTGATGAATAAGACATTTGTTGCCACTTGTTTGCAATGTGTTATCAGTAAGCTTAATTTTTAATTGCAAACCAAGTGAAAATATTTTTCTGACCCTATGAAACACTAACCACACTTTTTTCTAATCGTATTTTCTCTTTAGCAGTCTTTTATGGAAGGATACATTTTGTCATCTGGCAAGTGGCTCTAAGTACAGTTTCCTTCTTGAATTGGGCTTAGAATTAAAGGAAAGGATTAAAAAAATAGGGGTTTTACTTCTGGCAAGCTTTCCTTAACGTATGAATTTATTGCAGTAATACATTAACCTTCCCTTCATTCAGAATGCAGTAAATCAGCATATCCCTTTTTTTGCGTTCCTGACAATTTATCCAAACTTTGTTTGATCTGAATCTTCAGTAGTGAAAGGTAGATAACATTACGTATTTAAGTATTTTAGGAATCTTTTGTGTGCATTCTGTCCAAATAATTCATATTATCCAAATGTAGAAAAGAAGTTTATCTTTCCATTCTAGTAGATAATTCCTAGATCTCTCATGCATCAAAGTAAAATGGTCAATTATCGTAAAAAAATGGAGGATAAAGAGTAAGCAAGGATTGCAGAAAAGTTTTCAATGTCAAATATTTACTAACACTTCAGTTATTGGGAATTCTCTTGTTTTCTGGGTCTTGTTCAGTGTTTTTCAAGACCATGCATATTTTACTTACGAAAAAAAATCTTGAATTTCAAGTCTTTTTGCTTTTAGTATGGATTGTAACCCTGTCTTAATGTGTTAATATTTCCAGTAAAGCAAGCAGATTTCATGTAATAACTTCAACCTCATAAAGAGCAATTTTATTAAGGATGTTTCTAGGGAACATGCAAATTTGAGCTTGAGACAAAGAAGGATTTGATTTGATTGGCATTCAAGATCACTGTGGTACATGCTGTAGAGAGGTTGGACTTGACTGTGCCAAGCTAGCATTGCACTACAGTTAATACGCCCTCATGAGAGGCAGGAGTTGTGAGCACAGACACAGCACGTCACTAATACGTTGACACTGTTCTGTGCAGATGTGCCAGACAGCACTAGCCTGACCTCTTTGCACTACCATGTGCACTGCAGACATGCAATTAGTTTTGATTTGTTTTTTCAAAGTGAATTCCTAGTGGCTTTGGGGGACTTCAGATAATTGTGCCTGAGGCAGACATCTAAGCCTGGAATAACAGCTTAAAGAGCTGAGACCTGCTTGTCCTTTTCGTTTCAGAGTGGCGCTACCTCAGCTGCAGTGACACAGTATGCTATAGTATCCTTCCTTACAAAAGAAAATAACATATGAAAGAATTAAATGCTTGCAATGATGCTTGATTCTGGAACAATAGAAGCCTCACAATAGCCTTACCACTGACCCAGCTCTGACAAATCCTGACTGTGAGGTAAGGTTAGGTGGAACAGAGCTGATTTAACACTCCTGCTCAGTCTAGTGTTGGTGATGTCTCTGTATCAAGACATATCCCTGAAGTACTTCACACTTAAAATGCTCTGTACATGCATGCAGGAGGACTAACAAAATAACCAAACAGACTACGAGCAGCTATTATACAAGGTAATTGTCCAGATAACACTCAATTGTAGTAGTGTAAATCATAGAATCATAGAATCATAGAATAGTTAAGGGTTGGAAAGGACCTTAAGATCATCTAGTTCCAACCCCCCTGCCAGGGACAGGGATGCCTCCCACTAAACCATGCCACCCAAGGCTCTGTCCAACCTGGCCTTGAACACTGCCAGCAATGGAGCATTCACAACTTCCTTGGGCAACACATTCCAGGGCCTCACCACCCTTACAGTAAAGAATTTCTTCCTCATATCCAATCTAAACTTCTTCTGTTTAAGTTTGAATCCGTTACCCCTTGTCTTCTCACTACAGTCCCTCATGAAGAGTCCCTCCCCAGCATCCCTATAGGCCCCCTTCAGATACTGGAAGGATGCTATGAGGTCTCCACACAGCCTTCCCTTCTCCAGGCTCAACAGCCCCAACTTTCTCATCCTGTCTTCATAGGGGAGGTGCTCCAGTCCCCTGATCATCCTCGTGGCCCTCCTTTGGACTTGTTCCAACAGTTCCATGTCCTTTTTATGTTGAGGACACCAGAACTGCACACAATGCTCCAAGTGAGGTCTCACAAGAGCAGAGTAGATGGGCAGGATCACCTCCCTCGACCTGCTGGTCATGCTCCTTTTGATGCAGCCCAGGATGCAGTTGGCTTTCTGGGCTGCAAGCGCACACTGCTGGCTCATGTTCATTTTTTCATTTTTTCATCAACCAACACCCCCAAGTCCTTCTCTGCAGGACTGCTCTGTACCTCTTCTCTGCCTGAGATATGTAATAAAAGTTTGGCAGAAAAGGTAATGAGTGTAGCACTTTGAGGGAACTACTAACAGTACAAGCAGGTTATATTTCAAAGGTTAGAAATATGTGGACAGGACAGGAATTAGCAAGAATCTTTAGTCTTTGGTGATTAAGACAGCCTTCTGAAGAGATCTTTCCAGCCCCTCCAAAAGACTTCCTCACCAAAGGGTGTGTCTTATGAATTAGCTCAACCAGAAGTTATGATTTTGATGCAGGAAATTCAGTAATGAAATTCTGTAGAAAACTTGTGAAGAAGGTTAGGCTAAATATCTAGCCATCAATTTTTGGCATTCAAATGTCCTATGTGAAAATATCCATAGTTGTTGAGGTTTGATTACAGACTGGATCATATCCGGTGAAATTTCAGTAAGTTAAGTAGAATATGGTTATAAACTGTATTGTAGAAGCCATAGCAATGCAGTAGCTCTTGGGACTAAGAACTGTAGAGCTTGATCACTGTAATATAGCATCTTAGTCATAAGTACTGTGGGGGTTTTATCAAGTTATTAGAAACAACAATCAAAAGCCAGGCTGTTTTAATAGATACATACCATATAAATTGTGAAATTGAGACAATTATTACTCATTTGCTATAATTAGAGTAAATCACGTTGTGATGGTTAGCGAACTGCTATAACTAAAATTCTGCAATCTTCTCGTAAGTAAGGACTATGCAATGAAAATAAAGAAAAGCTCGAAGTAAGAAAACATTACTTAGGATTCTTTAGATCCCCGCTGATGGGGGTTTTGTTTGTTTGTTTTTCCTAGGAAAAGCTGTTGGATTGAAGTTCCTCAGTGAGTTACTGACTGTTTTCAATCTTCATCCATAACTCAATAATAAGAAGACTTTTTAGTACATGAAAACGTGTTCTATTAAAGAGTTATTAATAAACAAACTCTAGACAGTTAAAAGCTTTTTCAGAGAATCCTGAGCCATGTCCTCTACTTGTAAAAATAGCCTGGCTCCACTGAAGTTGCTCCTGTTTACCTCAGAACCTGTTTGCCTCTTGAATCACTTAGCTGCAAGAGGACGGAAGCTACTTTTTCCAGACCTGATGCTAGCCCACCTGCAGTAAACCAAATTTCTTCCACCTCATATACAGAGATAAATAAACACCTTCTCAGTTGTTTCATGCCAAATTTCTAAATGTTAGAAATGAGTATTGAAACAAAACAACAAACCAACACTATTATTTATTGTAGTACTGGCTCCTTGAAAGCAAATATATAGAAGCATTTGAAGGTATTATCAGCACCTGAGATACCACCATGGGTAGCAACCAATCCTGAGGTACCTGTGAAAGAACTAGCAGCCTCCCTCCCCCAGAGCCTAATATGGCCTCATCAACTCTTCACCTGTGCCTGAGTAGCAAAGAGGAACCAGCTGTGTAACAGGCACAGCCCACCCAGCAGCAAGTGAGAGGCTGTCCTGGAAGACTTTAGAGAAATTGCGATAGGAACGAAGAATGAACAAAGCACACTAAACAGAAAGCAGAAGGAAGACTGGGGAAAGTATTGAAGTGGGCTCTGCCTTTGAAAGGCTGGTGTGGAGCAGCATGGGGAACTATGGGCATGGTGCTTCAAAATACTGTTTGGATGTTCTGTAAAAGTGACAGCAAGAAAAAGGGAAGAGCACTCTTGCTGCAAATATAGGTATTCTGAACTTGGACCTGGAAGAGCCTATGGAAAAAAAGGTGAGAGAACCTGAAATAAAATGAGACAAACTTAGGGATGCAAGCACATGGCGTAGCATAAAACCTTTTTTGAACTTTTGTAAAAACATGTTTGAAAGCTCCAGTAAAATATGGGAGATGCACCTTTATCGGTTTAGGTTTATTCAGGATCAGAGATAAGACTCAGTAGTAGAAACAGGTTTGTCGCCATAACTGTGTACAGTAGGGGGTTTTGCTGTTACTGCTATGGCAGGCACATATCATGTATCACTACACGCTGACCTGACAGAGCTGGTGAAAACTGAAAATATTGTTCTAGCTTTTGTGACTGTTGCCATCTGGCAAAGCATGTCCAACAACCCTGCCATCTTTCTAGGGTAAAACTCATTGTGAGTCATGGAAATCTGTCATCTCTGCTGCACTGAGTAGAAATACCCCACAACAGGGACTTAGGGGTGTGTGTTTACACAGAATATTTGTATTTTGAACCAGATGAATATGGCCATAGTTCCGTGCATGTGGTTTCTTCTATTCCCTCGAGCTGGGGCTATTCATCTTACCTTTTGAAAAAAATCTTCCCTACAAATGCTCCTAACCTTAGTGCAGCACCAGTCACTTCTGTACAGCTGACTGTAGAAAAAGACCTCCCTTTAAACTAACTTTCATTTGCTCCCTGAAAGCCATATTCTGTTGGAGAAAGATTGGGATTTTTATTTCTCTTTTTTTTTTTTATTTTAATAAAACTTTGGTTGCAATAAGTATGCCTTTATAAAGGATTTCTGCTGACACATAAATAACCTTTATTACAGAATTCTGTCACTTCACCAAAATGCTAATCTGTATAAGAGAAAGGGGGTAATGGTGCCAGAAAGTTATGTAGCATACAGTAATACTAATATCACCTCATGGTCTACTGTATGCTTACGTCCGTATGTCCAACACATACATGTGTGAAGAGAAAGGCAGGTGGTAAGATGGACAACTGAGACACTCAGAAGAATGGGTTAAAGTATGCAAAAAGCTTCATGGTTTTGGAATTAAACTTAGGAAGTCTAATATATGGATCAAAATAGTAAGTAGCAGAGTATTTTCTTTGTCTTTTTGATGTTTTTAGGTGTGCAATCATAGAATGGTTTGGGTTGGAAGGGACCTTAAGGATCATTTAGTTCCAACCCCTCCCACCGTGGACAGGGACACCTTGTACTAGACCAGGTTTCTCAATGTAGGTAGTTCGAAATTTTTATGTTTCAAAACCTGCCACCTAATGTAGAGCTCAAAGACTAACCAGAATTATCTTGGGCTATATTATGGGCACAGTACACTTCAAAGTAATTTTCATATAGGCTAGCTCAATAGAAATGACTCTTACACTTTAAAAAGAAATGTGTGTTCCACAATAACTCCTTATTTCTGTGAGGCTTGAATTATATCAGCCAGATAAGGTAAAGCAAACGCTTTTGGAGACTGGAATTTATCATTTGACTTTGTTGCCTATGACAACTACTAAAATTTACCAGGCTTATAATTAATGCTGGCACTGAGAAAGAAGGAGAGAGAAGTGGTCAGGAGAGGTAGCAATTTACTGTATTGAAACCAAGTAAGATTGGTAAGGAGAAAGGCTATTTGACAGAGAGTCAAAAAATGAGGCAGCACAGAGACATTTCATACTTATCAAAAATAAAACTAGATGATGACAAGAGAATTGACCACTATAACTAAGGAAATGTCTTGACCGAGTAACGACTAAGGAAAGCAAGTGGGGGAGGGGTTTAAAAGTCTTGATAGCTTAAAATCAGTGAGTTAATATTTTATACAAACATTTTCATAGCCTCAGTTGCTATTGCATAATTAAATCAAGACTTCTTGCCGCAAAGAAAGTGTTTTGTATTTTTATTTATGATACCCTCAGCCTCTTTTTCACCATCTATAACATATAACATGTATGAGAGGTTTTACTGTTTAGTGTACATTTAAGAGACAGCAGGATATCATCATTTTGTAACTTGATAATAATGGAAGGGTGCCATTCTTTGTAGAAGAAAGGATTATTGGCATACCTTTTTTTTTAAAAAAAAAAAGAAACATTTATTAACATTCTGCGTTCATAGACACTGTATTTCAAATTTTCTAGAACAGCATTGAGAAAACTTTTTTCTGTGTAAAAATAGAATTTCTAAAATACTGATTAGCAGTATGAGTATGCTGAATTTCAGATATATTTTGTTCTTCAAGGTAG
Organism: Ara ararauna; assembly: GCA_028858755.1. Classification (NCBI taxonomy): domain Eukaryota; kingdom Metazoa; phylum Chordata; class Aves; order Psittaciformes; family Psittacidae; genus Ara; species Ara ararauna. Next base: position 42,619,820 of record CM054381.1, read on the forward strand.
CATTAAAGTTGTCTACAGCTACTTGGGTCAATAGGGTGAAACTGAAATAATTTGAAACATGATACCATTAACAAGATACCATCTATCAGTGTGCTCTATCACAGTTCTCACCTTCTTTTGTACTTGGCAGAACCTCTAACAGTTTTCTTTTACTGTCTTTAATTAGTAGATTACCAGTATACAATAAACATTTTTTAATCCCTATCTAGAAATACCCCTGTACTGGGGAAGGTTGTATGTCTTTTCAGACTACTTTACTGTAGAGGAAAAGATGCCTGTGTTTGAACATAGTTTATATGGCTACAATGTTACTCCTTTTACTCCTTCTACTGTGATGGAATACCAGAAACCAAATTACAGAGTGAAAGGCAAATGTTAACATCAGAGTAGTAAGGAAGGATGTATACCTAGAAGTAGAAGAGCTTCCCTGATTTTTCAGATTTTTTGCTTTGTTTTTAGAAGTGGTGTAGGAAGATAAACTCTTCTTTGTGGCGTTTCTATCAGAACTAAAGTATTCCAGTTGGTTCCTGGTTCATAGAAAGAACTTCAGCTTGATCAGCCAATAATGAAGAGGAAAGAAGTGGGGAGAGAAGGGCAAAATCTCTTTAGAGTGTTATATCAAAGTTACCTTGGTTTTAAACTCTGTTGGAATGGGAGAAGAGGCAGTAGATGCTGAGACTGGATTCTGCAAATGATGTTGGCAGTAGCTGGGCAAGGAGAGTCAACATTACAGCTAAATACTTTCTTCCTAATAGGTGAACTTCAACTGTTGAATAGTACAAACCTTCACACTTCTACAGAATTATTTATTAAATCCCCACCACACCCATAACTAATACAAAATTACAGTCCAGAATCAAATGAGTTCTATTAGTGCCTCCTAAGTTACATCTAACAAAGAAAATACCCAGTGTATTAAAACATCTACCTGAGTGGTAGATACAGTAAATGTCATTACATACATACAGACAAATGTCATTAAATTTTATTCTTAGTCTTTTCTGCTGTCATCCATTTTCTTATGTATTCCTAAAGCCCTGTTAGTTAAAGCTGACCTTTGAAAGCTTGAACATATCCATTTTATTCTATAAATTTAGCCACATGGCAATTTTAATTTCAGCTCATAGTACTGAAGACAAACAAGTTATAATTTGAAGGAGCAAATGTGTTCAGTGTTTCAGTTATTTTTAATCTGTCAGACTCAGGGACTTCCTCATTATTCCTGAATCAGAGAAATTTGAAGTTCCTATGTTTCTTGCCAAAAAGGCAGATGGAAAACTGATGAGCAGAGACAGTTGAGACAAGCAGGCAACCTTGGAGCAAATTGTTTATGAAACATAGGTTTTTTAGACACCAGTACTTCTTTCTTGTTTATAGATAAAAATAATTGTATGTGCTGTGGTCATGTTTTCTCCTCAAGCAAAAATTATAGTAACTGTTGTCTGTACAGTTTATTGCTAAAGTGCTTAACACCAAACAGGCCACTGGAGTTACAAATGGAAGATAATGAAGAGTCTTTCCTTGAAAAGCATAAGGCTAGCTGTGAATTGTAGAATCATAGAATGATTTGGGTTGGAAGAGACCTTTTAAAAGTCATCTAGTACAACCTCCTTGCAATGAGCAGGGACATGAACTAGATCAGGTTGTTCAGAGGCCTATCCAACATGACCTTGAATGTTTCTAGGAGTGGGGCATCAACCACCTCTCTCAGCAACCTGTTCCAGTGTTTTAGGTATCAATACAGGGTGGGAGATAAAGGGATTGAGAGCAGGCCTGTGGAGGAGGACTTGAGGGTATTGGTGATGAAAGGCTGGACGTGACCCAGCAATGTGTGCCCAGAAAGCCAACTATATGCTTGGCTGCATCAAAAGAAGCATGACCAGCTGGCTGAGGCAGGTGATTCACCTATTCACCTCTAATCCCTTCTGTTGAGACTCTACCCGGAGTACCGTGTCCAGTTCTGGAGCCCTCAGTACAGGAAAGATACGGATCTGTTGGAGTGAGTCCAGAGGATGGCCACAAAAACAATCAAGGGCATGGAATACCTCTCATATGAAGAAAGGCTGAGAGAGTTGGAGTTCAGGCTGGAGAAGGCTCCAGTGAGACCTTATTATGTGGATCACTACATTTTTATCTGCTGCTTGTACATGCAACGCTGAAGTCAGTGTAGTTACTGGTACAGTTTTAGGAATAGTGTCTTTTTCTGGGGCTTTTTTTTTTTTTTTGTTTGCTTTTGGTTTTCGTTTTTTAATTTTCTTTTCCTGTTTAATTTTGATTTTGAAACTTGTATTGACAATTATTGAAAATTGACAATGCCAGTCTTTATTGAGGCCTTTTGAAATGTTTTTTGTTAATCTCTATTCTCAGTTAAGGGATGTGTTACTCTGTAAAACTGACGAATTCCCTATTGTTGAAGCTTAACAGGTATTTTAAACATGGCTAGGAACAATATCCTTTACTGATGTGCATTGTTAAAGAACTGCTCATTACACAGGCATATCTCCGACATGAATTCAAGGAAGTTGCCTTTCCAGCAAAGCATTTTCCCCACTATCAACACAATCTCTGTGATACTGCGTATTACAGATAGCTACTGACATAGATTAAACCTTTGCCATAAACAGCCTAAAAAGCAGTCTTCTGTTTTGTACTTAAGGAACTGGCTAATATGCTGTCTCATTTGTGTTTTACAAAATTGCAGTATAAATTCAATGCAGATTGTTATTTTGCAGGGTTGCTCAAAGTTTTTCCACTAAAAGATAGAAGAATCACTGTAGGACTTGAATCCTGTGTTTAGTCTGAATCTCTCTTTAAATCAAAGCTCTCAAATACACTAAGGAATGTGAATAGGGAGCTAAATCACATAAATCATTAACAGCTGTCCTATAATTAAAGAATTGTGTGAATTCTGTGATGTCAGATTTTTTCATATTTCATCTGTCAGAAAGCAATCTGAAGAACAGAATCACAGTAATGAGTCAAAAGTTAGTTGTGAATGCATCAAATAATCGTGGCTTCTAATAAAGGAAGGGTTGCCCCAAAGCAACACTCTAGGGTTATAGTATGTGACCATCAGTGGTCTGTGCTTGTACTGGGCGCTATGGAGTAGTTTAGATCGCCGATTTAATGGTGACTTATTTCCTTGAAGTACTAGAAAGTGAATTCCATATTCCTTTCTTTGGCTTCATGAGTTACATAGTTGAAGGACATATACTAAGATATCTTAGTGGTGATTTGATGGAGATGCATGAAACCAAATGGAATGAATAAACTGGAATCAGTTGTTAACATTCTTATTTCAGTACAAGAATGAGGTGGATCAAATGAAGGTGTTAAGAGACAGTTTCAAACAAAGAGAAGACCAGGGTTCCTTGTACAGCTAGTAATTGAGCTGTGGAACTCCTCAGCAAAAAAGTATATACACTAAAATTTTGGATGAATTCAAGAAATGAGTAATGGAAGAGATGTCTGTGAAGGGATGCTAAATTTATTGAAACGTCGTCCAAGTCAGACAGTACCTAGGCCAAAAATAGTTGACACTTAGAAGAGTTCTACTTTAAAAGTTAACTGAATTAGAAGTGTTTTACCTCAGAAGTGCCATTGCCGCTTCTGGAGGCAGGATATTGGCTCTCATGTCTTTTGTCTCATATAGTACTGCTTTTCAGATGTTCAGATTCTATATTCAGTTTGCAGCCTGTACTGTCAGAGGAGTTTAAGTCGTTTCTGTAGCCCAGCTTATGTAAGATTTATTATAAAAGCCTTGGGCCCCAGGGCTTGAAATACCTGCCCAAGAAGAAGGAGGTAACTCAGAATGTTTTTTTTTTTGAAACAGATTATGTTCTGGTTTGGCTTATTTTTTAACCATGATTTGTTGGCACCTTGAAAGCCTCACCCACTCAACTGACCTTGCTAAATACATACTGAATTTCTGTCAAACTGTATGAACTTGAATATTTTGTCAGCAGTTGTAAAATTTACAGCATCTTTACACAATTAAGTAGAAATTAGACACTGGTTGTGCAGTTTTGTTTAGGTGTTGCTTTCATTGCTTTGTTTTCTTCCCTCTCTCCTTTTTTTAAGAGAGTAGCTATAAACCTTTACTTTCAGTGCTGAGCAACTTGTACATAAATGTTACTGAATATAGTTAATACTTATCTAAAACTGTTTTGATTAAAATAGTGGATTTCCTAGTTAAATACAGCAAATGAGCCTGTAAGGATAAGGTTTCTTAAGCTGAAGAATAAAGAAGATTTTTTTCTCTACCTATTTTTATTTTAATGCTGTGAAGGAGAAAACGTAGATACCTTTAATTCACTCTAATTTGTCATCACTGGACATTGTAGATTTGGGGTGCTGAAGGGCTTGAAGTCCTATAAGGTTCAGTTGTTCAATGGCCTAATAATCCTGAGAAGCTAGGGCTTAGATTCTGCTTTTGTTTGAAGAAGCAGATTTAATTTTTGAACAAACTGAGGCAAGTACATTATTTACATAAGCTCTGTGCCTGTTGCTGGTAACTCTGCACATCTGTTTGAATGAGTCCAAGGTTTGTGGTAATGTATGGATATCTAGACATAGGGATGCTGGGGAGGGACTCTTCATTAGGGACTGCGGTGATAGGACAAGGGGTAATGGGTTCAAACTTAAACAAGGGAAGTTTAGATTGGATACGAGGAAGAAATTCTTTACTGTAAAGGTGGTGAGGCACTGGAATGGGTTGCCCAGGGAGGTTGTGAATGCTCCATCGCTGGCAGTGTTCAAGGCTGGGTTGGACAGAGCCTTGGGTGGCATGGTTTAGTGTGAGGTGTCCCTGCCTCTGGCAGGGGGGTTGGAAGTAGATGATCTTAAGGTCCTTTCCAACCCTAACGATTCTATGATTCTATGATTGGAAATTTGCACTATTCCATAATGACTGCAGCCAGTAAATACAAATTGTGTACACTTATGAATGTATATGGGTGTGTGGATAAATGGATGAGCATAGGTCATTTTCCTCACTGAGGAGCAAATGTTGTACTTTTTGTTTCCATGTAAATGAGCAGGAACACACGGATGCATTCTAAGCATACCCTACATTCAAGCAGAAAGAGCTGCAAGATCCAGAGCTCATGGATAATATCTGTCTGCTATCACTAGATGTTTAAAATCATAATCCTCAGGGCAAAAGACTGGATGTCTGTAACTTTTCATAGTAACTAAAAAATCTTTGAAGTAAAAGAGGTCCAGCATTTCAGAATCAAGTTTTGGTCATTTTATTATGTTTATACTGCGAAAATATGCCTGTATTTGTAGAGTTAGATTTGCATGGGAATTTGTAATGATTTTGCACCATATGATCAGATGAAATAAATACATTGGCTTATTCCTGGCCCACTGTCCCAGAATGTGGGATTCTTGTACCCGGAGAACCTGTACCAGTGCAAATTTGTAAGGACTTTAGGTAGCAACACTCTAAGTGTTAGCTGAGCAAGCGTTCTAGGGATTTACATTTTGGATTTAAGAATTAAGCCATATTTGTATGCCGAAATTCTCAATGAGATGTGTGATGATATATGTGAAATGGCTAAAGGCTAGCTTAACATTGAGGAGTAGCAAAGAAAAATCATCCAAATACAACCATAGACTAGATGATTTATGGAGTAGTTTTAATCAACTGCTGAGAAGTAAATTGAAAACCTAAGCCATCAGAAATACTGAACTGCTCCATCTGGAAGTGAGAAAGATGAACGTTTTCATGGGTAATGTTTGAATTTTTGCTAATGTATGATGAGTCAATAAGAGGGGAGATGCAAATTCTGCTTGTGTAATGGGATGATGTGCTTCCTGGTTTTCTTTGCTGTTTTCTTAACAGCTACAGCTCTTACAGAGGTCAGTGAAGCATTCCAGCCCTAATGGAGTTGCAGCTTGGTAGTGAAATCTTTCATGAGAAAGTCTTAAGAGATTCATGGTCCCCTTCCTCTTCCTCTGTGGTGAAATGAAAGTGGCTTTTTTGGTGGCTATTGGCTCTGCTAGATGAGCTAGAGATTCAAGTCGTAACAACTTGCCTTCTTTACCTGATCTTTTTCTAGTGTTCCCAGTTCATTTCTCAAACTATCACTCAATTGAATTTAAGTAAATAAAAAGAAAAACAAAACCAAACCAACTCTTCAGCTTACTCTGTCCTTAAGCTTTATGCTGTCTGGGTTTCAAAAAAATCAGTTCTCATATTATGTTTGGTGGAGCTTTCCATTTCCATCTCTGGAGGATAAAGCCATTTTGAGAGAAGTTTAACCTCTGTTTACAGGGCAGAAAGGCCATTAAGGTAACTGGACTGTTGCACCGAGTGGGAGATCTATAGTAAGTGTTTTCGGCAAAGGTCAAACTGCGTCTGTGAGCTGAACATTCTTCAGGAGAATACAGGTAACCTTAGAGCATCTCTGATGAATGTCTTAGTTCTCAAGACTTGTCTGAAGTTTTGTACACACCTTTACTAAATACTATGCTTTGTGGAAACTACCAGGCCTGAACAGCTCTCTGTAGGTGACTTTCCAATTACTCTTCTTCTAGGAAATCTTCATGTTTACAGTCTATGCAGGTTGGGTTTATACCCCTAACAGTCACTCACAATCACTGTGGAAAAGGAGATAGGTTACTTGGATTTACCCTTTTTTTTTTTTTTTTTTTTTTTTTTTTTTTTGACAAATCCTATCCCTACATGCATTTTATTAGTCCTGGAGTCTTTCTTTGCACTGGAGTTATACCAGGATATATTCTGAGGCTTGGGACTGAGCTTCACTCATACAAAAACGCACTTGTGATGATAAGGTACGCACACTTTCAGATACTGCTAAGGCTGAAATGTCTAGATTGTTTTTGTTTGTGCCCATCTGTGGCATGAATGTATTGACAAACTATGAATCTGTACTGGCTTTAGCTGTAACAGTTATTTTTCTCCTTCTTAGTAGGTGGTACAGTGCTATGTTTTCAACTGTAGTCTGAGGACAACACTGATAACACACCAATGCTTTTAGTTGTTGCTAAGTAATGCTTACTCCAATCAAGGACTTTTCAGTCTCTCATGCTCTGCTAGTGAGGAGAGGCACGGGAAGCCAGAAGGAAGCAGAGAGAGGACACCTGACCCAAACTAGCCAAAGGGGCATTCCATACCTCAGCATGTCATGCCCAGTATATAAACTGTGGCGAGCTCCATGGAAGGCCCAGATCGCTGCTCAGGTCAGGCTAGGTATCAGTCAGTGGGTGGTGGGCAATTGTATTGTGCATCACTTGGGTTTATTGGGTTTTTTCCCTTTCCACTTTTAGTTTTATATTCTCTCGCCTTGTTATTTCCCTTATTATTATTATTATTGGTGGTAGTAGTAATAGTTTTGTATTATACCTTAGTTACTGGACTATGCTTTTCTTAACCCAGGGGATTTACGTTCTTTCAGTTCTCCTCTCCGTACCTCTGGGGGTAGAAGGGGAGGAGTGAGCAGGCATCTGTGTGGTTCTGAGTTACCATCTGGGCTTAAACCAAGACAGATTCCCAAAGAATCTCTTGATACTTTTGATTGCTATGAAACTGGCATTTTCTATCAACTGAAACTTAGAAGATGCATCAAGTCTACTGTATCCCTTTGGGGATTGTTACGTGAAAACATATAAATATGAAGATAATGGTCATTGGTCTTGTTAGAATATTTTTTTCTTTAAATGTATAAAATTTCCAAGTTATCAGAAGCTGGAATATTTTGGTAAGAGACATGAAGGTAATAAAGAAAATAGGTAAAAAATATACAGTTCATACAGTTTGTTACTACCACACATTTCTCCTTCATTCATTCTAAAAATGTAGTAAAGTCGACCTTTTCTCCTTACTCAATTTTGTTGCTTTTTGTTCATTAAACATTTTTTTTTTTTTTTTAATCCTCCTGATGTTTGCTTATTTGTCTCACACCTGCCTTGTCATGTTTGCTCATTCTAATTCTAGGGGATGAAGGAGCTCTTTTTGTTGTCTGCTTTCTTATCAGATTAGCTTCTTAGATTGTTGCTGCAGGATAGTTAAGGAATGTGGCCTTGATCTGAAATTGTTGACAGATTCCATCTCTTGTTGAGGGAGAAATGAAGTTGCATGTGCATCTTGCACATAAATTTCTTGTAGTGTATCTCTTTGCCTGTATATTTCCTGTTTTAGATATTTTCTGTGTTCCTACTTTGATACAGCTGTATTTCTAGAATGTAATCGGGATCCACTAGATCTTCACTGCAGATCCATGATTTGCTTAGGTTGTTGATTGTCTTGCATACAAAGGAGAACAAAGACATTCTTAAAAAGCATTGCAATTTCATTGCCTTTTCTGTGCTGACTTCTTCACTTAGACACTTGTGTCTGGTCCCAACTCAAGAATATGTTTAAAAATACTAGTATGAGAAGATGTCCACAGAATTTAATGAGGCTATTAACAAATTTGAGTCTAGGTGATAGCTTAAATACTGTCATACATTCCTGAATACAGAACTAACAAAATAAAAAGACTGTATTAATAGATCATGAGGAAACAATTAACTTGTTTGTTTTGTTTTTTTTCCTTCTCACCTTGAGGCCTGTGATTGTGATAGCATGTTATTAATTCCTTACAGCTTAGCTCGAGACTCTTCTTATTTGTGCTCTTTTAATGATTCCAATCAGATGTGAAATTGAAGGTATGTTTTCATGGTAGGTATGCTATAATTTGTAAGAAACTATAATGCTAAGTGACTAACTTTGGCATAGTCTATGAGCAGATTCCTGGCATGCATTCTAGTTTGTTACACTGGTTTATAAAAAAGAGTAACTAATTTTACTTCTGGAGCTGTTCCAGATACTGATGGAAATAAGGTTAGAACTTATTTGCCCAGTTATAAATAAATTGAATAGCCATGCTAAGCGCAAAGAATGGCTAAAACTCAGACAAATTAGTACTCTAATGGAAAGTTGTCTACAAACAATACAAAACCTTTCAACATGTCCATTGTACAGTTGGTAAACTGCTCCAAATACCTGACATAATTCTGATATAGATGAATGTAATGAAGGAAAAACAACCTTGGAAATACCACTTGAAATGGAGAAAATATGAACTGCTTTAGACCCACTTATGATTACTATGCAACACTATTGATTTAATTGAATTAATTATTATTTAGTACTTTAGGTATGGAAACAGATTTCCTGTAATGCAGTCATAATTTTTTATATATTATGTACATAGTTTTTAAATATATGGGTGCATATAGAATGCATACATGCATTAATGAATATTTTTATATGGAATATATACTTAGCAAAAGAGAAAAATATACTGTGGGTCTGAAAGAAAATGCAAGCGCATTGCAATTTTCTGATTAGTTTCTTTTAGAAAGACTTGCTCTCTGAAATAGTTAAACCACAAGACTAACTTTGTTGTCTTCTGTATATATATTCATGTGGAAAGTGATTGTTTTATTATGTTGATATGTTCAAACTTAAGTGTGAGACAGAATGGCTGTCTAGTACTGTCAATGAAAAGAATGAAACTTTCATTAAATTATCTAACCTAACTTTACAGTTAAAGGCAAAGTATAGTATGTGGAACATTATAAAATTAATTTTTCCAATGAAATAATAGTGTTCAACTAATTATTCTTTGACAACTTGTGGGATACTTAAAAATTTCAAGGACCATAAAATGTTGAAATCTAAAATTCGAATGAAACTCAGTCCTAGCTGTCAGAGTGAAATTAGTTGGAGCTGAGTGGCAGGCTTTAGGATTAACTACTCTAGGAAAACGTCCAGTATGGTTACACAAGTTTCATTACATATACTGTCTTCTGTATTAAATCTGATATTTGTAAATGTAAAATTCACCAATATGATGAAGAACCACCAGGGAAAAAGCTAGCTGAAAGGTAAAGCTGAAAGTAGTGCCTGTAAAAGAGTGCATCCACAAAAAATTGGCAGTTTTCCTGTCCGCACTGGTTCACTGTGTCTGCCAAGAAACAAGCATTAACTCAAATAGGCCTCCATCATGGCATAGCTTTCCTGCTGAGAGAAGCAGATACCTCCACACAGCACTGAAGCTGTGTAATCAGGTCAACTGGATTGACCAGGTAACGTTGGGGTTTATATCTGATTAAGAGGGTGGAAAAAAAAGATACTTCTTGTTCAAGACCTTAGAATTTTTGAAGGCTTCAAAGTACGCTTCTGTTTGAGCAATTTTCTTCTAGATGTGAATTCTCCTCAGGTTTATGTCATGATAAAACACTTGTTTCTCTTTGCCAGTCTTTTTGCTTGCTTGATTTGCAGCTAAATCCAACAGTTTGTATTTTTCATCCATGCTCTTCTTGGACTTTCTTCTTCCGTTTTTCAATATATTCTTGAATGGTTATCTTTTTGGATTGTTGCCTATTTCCCCTCCTGAATCACATGACCATATTTTATAGATTCCTGTTAATCATATTGACAAGGTCATTCATCCTACCACTCCTTTTTAACATCCAGTTAGAAGATAATTGCTGAAACTAACAGCCGCTCTCAAATCTGGGGTGGTTGTATTTGATCTAATATTACTACACCCCACCCCCAAATCTGTCTCTGCTACCATTCTGTAAAAGAAGCAACATCCAAAATGCAGTCTCTGAAGCACCCCTTTTTCCTTTTTCACAACCTCTGAATCTTACAGGTATGTGTTGCTTTTAGCAAGGTATTGTCTTCAAAAACCATGGATTTCTGGTTTTCATCTAACGCCTATTTTTTCTTCCCGGTGACTGATACATTTGTCTTTTGATTCTGCAGTACTTCAAGAGTATTTCTTTCCGAGAAAATGTTTTCTTGGGAATTATTTTGATCACTACTTGAGCCTAGATATAAAAACTCTTCAAATTACTATTCTTTCTCCATTAGCACCGTAGAATCATATCTTCTTGTGGTTTAACCCCAGCACCACACAGCCACTCACTTGCCGCCCTGCAGCAGGGTGGAGGAAGAGAATTGAAGATTAAAAGTGAGAAAACTCATGGGTTGAAATAAGAACTGAAATAAAATAAAAATAATAATATATTGTAATGAAAAGGATAACAGAGAGAAATAAAACCCAAGAAAGACATAGACATGTCCTAAAGACAAGAAAAACAATTACTCACCCCCAACTGATGACTAGCAAGTCCCTGAGCAGCAGTCCCTGGCCCATCTTCCCCTTAGTTTCATTGCTGAGCATGATATCCTGTGGTATGGGATATCTCTTTGGTCAGTTGATGTCAGCTGTCATGGCTGTGTCTCCTCCCAACTTTTGTGCGCCCCCAGAGTTCTTGATGGCTTGGTGGGGTGAGAAGCAGAAAAGGCCTTGACTCCTTAAGCGCTGCTCAGCAGTAACAAAAAGATCCCTGTATTATTAACACTGTTTCTAGCACAAATCCGGTACGTAGCCCCATACCAGCTACTATGAAGAAAATGAACTCTACCCCAGCCAAAGCCAACACACTTCCTTATTTAAAGAGATCAACTGAGAATCCACACTCCTAGTATATATACCATATTGACATGTTCTGTGGATCCTCAGACCAGCTGGTAATCAGTTATACAGACTGTTGTTGTATAATGTTATACAGTCTGCATGCTTAAAGTCAGATTTCCTCACGCTTTTCATGCTTTCTATGCCCTCTCTGCTAGAATGCTGGATCAGATGATACAACTCACCTTTTTCTGTGCACCTTTATTGTCCAAGAGCCACTTTACATTATTCTAACTTTTCACAGAGCAAATTAATTATTCTGGCAAATTACACAGTAGCTCACCTGAGTGTGGTAGAAAACCTATCTCAAGAAGCACCAGCCATAACCAATCATTTTCCACTAAGTCAAATGCTTTAGTGAAGTCAACAAACAGAACATCATGGTCTTGAGGTTTGTTCCTTGTGGCTCTTCAAGGTGTGTAGCATACCAATTCACATTGATATTGAGTTGTTGTTTTTTACCTTTGAATCCTTTCCAGAATGGAATTGATCTTGTTTCCATGCCGTATCAACAAAGTTGATTTGTAGTTGTATTTTTCTTCCAGTACTCTTTCTAAGGTCCTGGACTGTACACTGATCTTTTCCATGAATCTGGCTACCCTCCACTTTCACATACCTTCATGAGTATAGACAGCAGCTTTTCTACTGCCACTTTTCAAGAAGCTTTATTGGTGCATCATCCTGTCTTTGAAGTTTTCCATTTTTCATTCTTTTAGCAGCATGTGCTGCTTTAGACTGTAATGGTGGTGGTTCTGTTTTATGTGCTCCATCAGCATCATTCATCTGTTCCTTATCCTTACATAATTTCTAACAGTTTTCTTTCTGTTTGTGATTACTTGCTTTTCTTCTACCCAGATTCTGTCACTTTTGACTGAATACCTGTGATGAGAGCTTTTAAGCAACCCTGTAGTGACAGTGCTACAAATATCTTGAGTCAACCATTATACTATCTTCTGAATTTTGATCTTCTCATTGCAGTTTTTAAAATTATTATTGAATTTGTATATATTATTCTCTAACTTTTTTAATTATTTTTTTTTATTTTTACTTTTCTATCCTAAATAACCTGTCGTAGCTTATCTAGGCACCATCTTTCTTAGTAATATTCTATTTTCATATATTTAAAGAACATCCATTATACTTGTTTTACTAAAATTTGGTCTGTTTCTTCTTGTTTGGATCTTGCTCTTCTCTCAGTTTCAACAGTGCTTTAAACCAGTTTTTAGTATCTCCAGTATGTGTTCTGTTACATACACAAAGGTGAAACTCAACAAATCAAGCCCTTCTCTTCCTTCTACCTTCTAACTCTCAAGTACAGTTAATGAATTACAGACTGTACCAGGATAAATTCTACCTTTGTGCTGTAGTGGTCTCACTGACTGACTACGTGCAGGTATCCTTCTGATTTCCTGACTCTGTATTTGGCAGTGTCAGGGTGTAAGCATTTTCCTTGGACAGACTTTCAGTACAGAATTCCACTAGCTGTTAGCCCTTCCTTCTAGTTTTCTGACGTTGCTATTTTTTTTTCTTCTTTTTTCCCAAATTTGGCATTTACCACTACAAAATTTCTCCCTTTATAAATCTAGTTAACTCTTGATTTCATTCATAATGCAGAAGTAGACATGGAGGTTATGATTCACCACCAGTGGTATAAAATACCTTTGTTTACTCATGTGTTTAAATTATTTTGACCTAACTCATGGCCACAATTCTGAGCATATCTGCTGTCTGTCATTGTAATTCTTTTACAATTAATGCAATTACTACAAGCAAGATGGAGTTCTAACCATTAATTTGTTTTCTTAAATTTGTTTGATTTGACTTTTGTGCTCAATAGCCACAACAACTAAATTTGGCCAGGTTGCATCGTAAAAATGCTTTCTCAAAGTCTAACCATTCTCATGTCAATAACCTGCTGGTTTCATACTTTAATGAGAAAAGGAAAGGAATGAGAGGAATCTCAGTGATTTCTGCTCTGATTTGAGTCTATCAGATAAAGTAGTTCAGTCTGCTCCAACAGAAAATTAGTTTCCTCGACATAGAAAAACTGTCTAGAAAAAGCTAATGAGCTGATCCTGCCTGCATTATGAAATCGGTAATCGTTTCTCCTGTTCATAGGTCTGTTTTGTTTAAAGGATTTCTCCTTCATTAAAAGGATATAGTCAGCACTGTTCTATTTCAGAGCAGGGATTTATTTTTTTTTTTTTTTTTTTAGGTAATCTTTGTACAGAAGATATGGTGGGAAATATTTGAAAGCTGTACTGAGAATTAGTAGCTGGAATTAGTATATGTATACAAATTGGTATATATACATGTTGATTTCAAAATGGATTTTAGATATCATTCTGCAGTCTTACAGTCACGGTAGCCCTGTTTTTCTTAAAGAAAATATTATTCAACAAACATTATTTTTTCATTGAATCATACGTATTTATCCTCTGAATGTGGGGGTGAAAAGTTTTAAGTACAAAGTCTTATTTTCATAGGTTTTCTATTTCTGAATTACCACTCCTCTACATTAGAATTTTTCAGTCTTCTGAGCAACAGACTAGTGTTTGAAGCAGAGAACCAACATAAAATTTGGTTTTCTCCAGATATGTAAGGGACATAACTGAGGAGAACTGAAGTAGCACAGAAAAACAGAGCATCCCCTGTCACTGGGGTTAGCATCACAGATTACAGCAGGTCAAATGAAAAGTGAAATTGTATGTCCTCTGTGAGTAACTGCCATCTGGCTGACTTTGTATCCAGATGTCACTGCTCCTTCTTAGCCTGAGAATGCAACAACTGTTTCAAGGCTTAGGTGGGGTGGAATGCAGCCTGTATGGAGGAGGCAGATGTGAAGTAGACATAAAGATTTTTGGAAGGTAATTAGGAAAGATTGGATATTCTGTTTTATACTCTTCAGAGATTTGTTCCACCTGGTTTACTGTTATTACAGATGTTGGGAATATCCTTGAAATGTCACATAAGACAAAATTGTTTATGCCTTTCTACTATATGTGCAAACTGTTTGGATTAAAGGTCTTGAAACATTTTTTTTTTTTTTTTTTTTTTTTAAAAAGCACAGCAGTCTTCTATAGAATTGAAAAAGCAGTAGTTACTAAACCACTTATTCCAACAGGATACTTCAATTTTAAATAGCGTTTACAACATGAAAGTTCACTAAACCATTGATATCAATACAATAAATAATGTGTCATGATCTAAAGACCGAAATTAGTATTACTCAAAGTTAAAAAGATTCTTCCTGGTGGGGGACAAAGCCTCCAGGAAACTGTGTGATTATGCTGAATTCATTGCCCATCAGAACATACTCTGCCTACAGCAGAAATTGCTACTGCACTGATTTGAAGTGTGGTTTATACTAATTTTTTCCCTGCCTACTTGTAGGAGCAGGCACTAGTGTTGATATATAAAATTGGTAACGCAGCCTTTAAAAAATAATGCTGTCTAACATGATACCTTCTTCTCTTCCAAGGATACATATTGTGCATATGATCTCTCTTACACTGAGAGCTTTATGCTAACAAGGGTGGTGGCAGCAGCTGTCTGAAAGAGCGAAGACTTAGTTCAAAAGAAGGGCCACAGACTCTGAGAAGTGCAGACTAGGTCACTGGTTCCAGGTAGAATTTAACTTGGAAGGTTTTGAAATTTAGACTTGAATCCAATTTCTGACTTCCTAAGTCAGCTTGAGTCTATATTCAACTAGAAAGATGGAGAAATGCTAGTTAAATACTTATGCATTGAATATTCAAGTATGACTAATTGATGCTTTTTATCTATGCCATGGTTCTGCTTCTCTTACGGAAATAAAATTGGTACAAGTTTCACATCAGCTTTTGAAGTCTAGATTAAATTAATTCCAGCAGCAGAGATATCATACTGGCAATTCGGTAGCAGCATTGCAGTGCAGAGGGAAAGGCATGTGCTCTCTTCCAGTCAGCCTGGAGCTAAACCTGGAGGTATCCCACCATCAGTGATTATTTTCATAAACTCTCATTTAAGTTCTTGTTTGTATGTACATCATGCTTTGGGAACATCTGTGCAGGAACTGTTGATTGCATAATTTTTACTTCACCTGGATGCACAGCACTCCTTTCAAAGCCTCCTCCCATGTACAGCACTTGGTCATTAAATTGGCAGAAAACATCACACACTTTCAGCTGTCGTCTGAGCTGGAGGTTCTTTTTTTTGCTAATTGTAATTGAGTCTAATTGCTGAATTTTGCTTTCAACGTTTATTGGTTTTAAGTCATCTTTCGTACTTTCAGGAGCCTGTATTTAGAGGACTTTATTCCTTTATGGGGCTTAGGCCTCGGTTTCTATTAGCATGTGTGCTCACATGTATGATGGTAACCTCTCCCAAGAGCTGTGTTTTGAAAGTATCTGAGGGGCATATGTTATGCTTATACTCCCTAGAAGAAAACACTGTAGCTATTTGATTTATCTCCTTAGTCTTCAAACCTATGGCACCTCAGCACCGTGAAAAAATCCTGAGATGAAGTGCAGAGCTAAATCAGGAATCTAATTCTTTTTCTATTTATTTCTGTTTACAAACACACATATTTTCAGGAATGGGCTGCTATTTTTTTTAACTGGATTTGGCAGCCTACAGTTTAAAAAAAATAATTGGAATTTTGCATGCTTATCTCATAACTTTTTAAACTTCTATTGTTAAAAATACAGTGCTCCCAGCCCTCTTTTTCATTGCCTTTGAGCCTTCCCTTCTCCCTTTTAGGAAATGCCTTTGTGAGAGCCTCCTATAGGAGGCTCAGTGCTAAAAAATGAACCAGTCCTTGCAGTGAAGATATATTTTAATGAAGAAAAAAAAAAGGCAATCTACTTACTCTGTAGGGGAACTTTGGATATGTAGCACATGCCATGGAATTCTTTGCTTAAATTAATTTTGTGTGTGATGAAGAGACCCAAGTAAAATTATTTGGAGCGCTTGACATGCAGAAGATAGCAGATGCCCAAAACCAGCTTGTTGGAAGGTTACCATATGGTCTCGATGTTTTTTTGGCACATTTTGTAGACAGTTCGAAACCAGATCACATCATCTCACTAATAAAACATAAATTTCAAATAAATGCTTTCCTATCTTATAAATATATGATTGTTTTGATAGAATAATCAGTAAAATATGGATAGCTTCAGGGGGTCTTTCTGTATAGAACTACTAAAAAGAGGGGAGTCTGTGTTTATAATGGTATTATTTTTATGGTCTCATATTTTTAAACTGATCTAAACCCCCCAGGCATCTAGTGTCTTTGATTTGCTTGACCAGTCACTCATGTTTTACTCCTCACTGTCCTGTATTCATCCACAGTTTTACTTACTATTATCACTTGCACATGTGGCTGTGTATTAGATTTCATTTTTCAGTTCTAGCATCTATTTATATTAAGATTGTGGAAACACATCATGTTTATACTTTCTTTTTCTTCCTCCTATAAAAATTTTCCATATATTTTTGTCTTTCGGAACTTAACCCATCATTGATCTATGGCATGGTAACAACAGTCACACATCTGTCAAGAGAACATTTGTTAGGCCAGAAAACCTGAATGGCTAGGCTTCAGAATCCAATTCTGTTTTGTGAATCTTGAAGTGCCCTCTTGGAATCCACCAACAAATCAGTGACTTGGAATGTTACACTTTGTGTAATCAATGCAGTAAGATATACCAGATAAATTTGGGTGTGGGTTTTTTTTTTTTCATGGCCTTTATCTGCTATTGGATGTTAATTCCAGTTTTTCTATATTATTTTGCTTCCTCATTGGTATGTCTGATTTATATAAAGACAGGCAAAGCCACAGTATTGTACTTTTGGCTCAGCTGAGCCTCTGATCAATTGCACTTCCATAAAGTTAATGTTGAAGCTCCCACTTCTTCTCAGTAGCTGGGAAGGTAGATAATTATTTAAATATTGTTACGCTGTTAGTGGGTTTGTTTACATGAAGCCTACAAACAAGCCAGGCACACTGCAAACAGTATTTTAGTGCTACAGAAAATAAAATGATAGTGTTTTTTCTATTCACACAGCTGCCAACTTCATCTCACTAGTGAGTACTGCTTTAATTATTTGGTATTTTTTTCTTCACTTGAAGTAAAGAAAAATAGATCCCATTACATAAATACATGATTAGGATTTTTTTAAAAAGCTTATTATGTACCATACACATATATGTTTTGCTACAACTGAATGCAATCATGCCTTCAAAGCAGTAAGTCAGTCCTTTCATAATTTCATTGATGAATCTTCAGTCCAGAAAGTTTTGAATATGTAGTCTACACGAGTGATATGCTATGAAGCAAAATTACCTTTTTCTGACAATGACTGCCTACAATGGAAGTATTTCTCACCTAGGTGGATTTATTTTTGTGGATTTTCTTACTGCTGTGAATTTTTCTGCCGAACTGTAAGCCTCTGGAAACATAACTCCAAACTGTAGTAGCACTATTAGAACATATACCACTACCACAAAATTATTCTTATGAATGTCTCAAGTATAATGTTATGTGAATAATACTAATGTTAAGCATTTGACTTTCAAATACTGTGACACAAAGTCTAATCCTTATAGTTTGCACTAAACAGAGCTTTTAATAATCTAATTGATTTTTTTAATTATTTTTTCATTAAAATGGCAGTGGCTGAAATAAGTAATTCTTATGAAAGTCTAATGCCTAGAGGTTCTAAGATGGAACTTGTGCCTGAGTTTCCATGATTTGAACCATTAAAATATCATGGGTCTGTTTTGGTTGGGTTGGGGTTTTTTTTCCCCTAGTTGGATTAATTTTTTTGTGTCAGCCATCAAACAGTTTTAGGGAAATTGAAATGTACTGTCAGGACTTAGCAGTGAAAGAAGAAACAAGGTAGTTTGGTCTGTATTTTCCATTTTAGTTTCATTTTAGTAGGGTTTTTTTCAGCAAATAATTCAACAAGCACATGAAGTATCTACCCTCCTATGTGTGAATCTGCCAAAGATGCAACTGTAAGAAAGAAAGAGATACTTATCCATCTATTTTGTCTGAAGACAGCTCAGAAATGCAGCAGACAATCCCTACACTAAGGAATGCTTCCTGTGTAAGACTTTATTGTCCCAAGTTCCGTGGCTCCAGAGTAGCATTTTACCAGATTTCCTTGAGGCCCTTGGCATCATTGAGAGCAAACTAAATGTTGACAGCAGAAAAATTCCCTTGTTACCTTCTGCAGTAGCAAAAAATATGAAGGGAAACTGGTAAACTTCATAATCTCTCAAAATACAGCTGCCTGATGTGCAAGTAGCTGTGACATTAAGAAATTTTCTGCATATGTGACCTGTGTCCCTGCTTCTGGGAAAAAAAACTTTGGAAAGGTCTGTGACAGGAGAGTATGTTTTGTATCCCTAGTTTGTGCTCCCAGGCAAGAAGCCTGTGAGAGGTCAGTGGTTCAGGAAGAAGTTTCATGCCATTTCCATTTCATGGTTATTTTAGTTAACTTCTTTAAAAATATAAACAGTAAGGGAGAGTCCAGCATTTTTCTCATCTTCAGCTTTACTGTATGAATCCATAGCTTTGTGCATATGAGCACCAGTACCTGAATATGTGGAAAATTGGAAAAATTTCCCATTGAGTATGCATCATAAAACTTCTCATCGGGGCATGTCCTACCATTATAAGTCACAAAGGTTGTCATGTTTTTGCTTTTTAGGGATTGCTTTTAATACCTTTGCTCCTGCTGGGGAGGAAGAATGTGGGGCCGGAGAGAAAAGTCTTAGTTACATGAGAGGAGATGCTTTTGACATTGTAACTTAGACTTTGCTTTGTGTAGGAGCGTAATACGTATAATGAGATTCTGTGCTGGAAAGTGGGAAGGTATCCCTGAAAGAAGTAAATTCTGACCCAGGGGTTTGCCCACCCATTATGTTAATATCTATAAGGCAATCCATTCCCCATTAATATTTCTCCTTTTTAACTCATTTATATTTTTAGTTTTGACAACATTTTGTGGCAGTACATTCCAACTTTACCTGCTGAATAATAACTCTTTTTTTGTTTGAAATTGTTACTTGCTAAGCTTATAATAAAATATTTTTATAAATATTGTATCATTTATAATATATGTTATAATAGAAAATGCAAGCAGAGATTTTCAGAAAGAGATACCCAAAGTTAGATGTCTGAATTAATTTTTTAAACTGTATATCATCTTATAATTTCATTTAGAAGTGCCTATATTCATTTTGCAAAGTGATAGGTCAGGTGTTCATTTCCATTTCTAAATTTATATGTAACGAAACCAAAGTGATTGAATTTTATTCACTGGAAAATTCTTCGTTTTCACTTTCTTCTTCACCAAAGTGAAATGTTATTTTTGAAGCTGGGTATGCCCATTTTCCACATATTAATGTGATAGGAAAAAATAAAACTGAAGCATTTAATTTAAATATGCTTCATCTGTTAATGGTCTTTCTGCCAATTTTGAATAGCTAATACCAGTGTTAATGAAACCTGATTTCTGAACAATTAAGCAATATATCTCATACTGGCAAAATGAATTATTGGGATCTTTTGTAGGAAAGACAAAATAATGGCTAACATTGTGTGTGTGTGTTTGTGTGTGTAACATTCACATGAAATTCTGTAGTTTTAGTGAATTCTCAGAGAATTGATAATGAAATACAGTGCCTTTCGCCTTTGGGTGAAAGATATCATCATAGTAATTGCTAGAAGCAGTAACGATGGTGATCACTAGGGAGAGAGCCCAAGAACGTTAGTGGATGAGAAGATGAATGAACGGTTTTGTCATTCAGCCATGATGGTTGCAGGCAGAGCAGCAGCACACTGGAGGGGAGGAACATGGGTGCTTTTATTCCTATTGTTTGTGATCAAGCAGACTCCAACCTTTTAAAGGAACTTTGAATTCACCATGAAGTGGAACTATAAAATAAATTCTCACTTGAAACCCTGCGGCTCCAAATCTGCAGCCTTTTTTTGTTAAGTAACATTGGCATAGGTAATTAGTCTCCTTTGAAAGCAGTAGTCCATCTGATTTAAATGTAGTTAGATAAGTCAAGTAAGCTCAGGGCCTGTTTGTCAAAGTCTTGTTTTAGGTTTGGTGAATTATTTTCACTGTCCTAGGTACAAAGGAGAAAGAAAGAGATTGACCAGCTGTTAACCCTATAATTTACTAAAATAGTCTCAAGTTCAAATACCAGGATGGGATTTGAAGCTTGTAGAGTATGTGGTGGGGGTAACATTTGAAAACATTAGATTCCAGGATTGTCTTACTGGATAGAGGATCAAGAGAGAATCAAAGTAGTCTGGGAGAATTCATTTGGGAAGGGAACATTTCAGGTCATCTGAGTAACATCTGAGAAAAAAAATAAATATGGGAAACAAGTAACATGTTACTAATTTGGGGAAGTTTAGAAAAGGAAATTAAAGCAAGGGAAAAGGACGGAGGGAATGGCAAAACACAGTCATTGAAAGCAAAGGTGGCTATGGGTGAGATCTATATTATCAATTGAAAGATGAGCAGGTACAAAGAGCATTTCTCAAAAATTACATCTACCACTATCTCTTACTGTGGCTCTTTGGGATGCTGCTTTTCAGTTGAAATCCTCTGCACCACTGCATTGTTGCTAATAGAAATCTCTGTCCTGTGACAGCAGGGAAGGACCATCACTTTCTGTGAGCTGCAAAAAGAAAAGAGCCTGAGGCAGGTTCTCTTTGTATATCTTCTGTGCTTCAAATATGCTTTGGTCAATGTCTTGTACACACAGAAACCCATGCTGGATTCCATGCTTGAATGTAGTAAGTTTTAGAGTTTTGTGAGGACTCTTAACACATAGATTGCTCTTGGAGTTTTGAGAGTTGTATTTTCCACCTCATACCTTTTATTTCCATTTTTCTTTCCAGTTAAATAATTTGAGGTACAGTGAATGTACTATGTTTAGTGGGTAGTGTTTCCAGAATCTGTTGAACTTTAAAAATGCACAGCAGTACACATGTAATATAGACTTATATACATTATTTCTATTTCTAGCTTTCTGGAAATACATTTCTACATTTCTGCTTTACTTTGTGGAACCAATTATTTAATATACCACGAAATGTTTCAGGAAAACCTGATGAAAGCATTCTGTGACTTTACTGCTGATGGATTAATTCTGAGATATATTAATCTGTTCTACGAGCAGTACAAGCTTTCCAGAGGTAATTTGGCCTTTAGATTTCCATAAGTTTAAACATTTAAAAAAAGTTTTCCCAATTGAGCTGATCTGAATATGCAATAAGAGGCTCTGATTCATGTACTGTTTTACTGTCTTAAAAGAAATTTAAGTTACCCCTATGGTTATGACATGTTATCCTTTACTAAGGATAACAAAATCTTGGGTATCTGCTTTTGCATGTTATAAGGAACCTAGAGGTCTTTCTTGGTTTGATGTCATTGAGTAGCTGGCCATTCCAGTTTATAATTACCTGGGGTCATGATAGAATATCAACAGTGCTGAAATATTCCACCCTGTGTACTGATGAAGAAGTTACTCTGCTAAGACTTGTTTTATAAAGTGAATAAGTAGTATACATAAGGATCTATATTAATGGAAGTATATAACCAGAAGCAAATTACTTCAGTTTCCATTCTTTAACAAAAATCAGTCAAAGAGGTGAAGTTGAAACTTGTCATTTGATTTGCTGATTTCTTTGAAGGGTAACTGATCAGGAAGATATAAAAAAATCTGCATTTATTTGGGCTATTTCTGAAGAGATGCTGATGAGTTAGGAGTCATCTCCACAAGCCATCTTAAATACTTGGCCACAGGGAACATGCAGAGCTAGATTAGGGTTATGTTTTCCACTTGGTGCCAGGATGCTTGAGAATTAAGCCTTCCCCCCTTACCTCCCCAAAATCTGAAGTTACCATCTTGTATCAATCACCTTAAATTTTGGCAAACTCCACTTGTGCTGCTATTTTCTATGTTCAGTCTTTATTTTCAAGTCAATAAATTGTATAAAAAAGTTTTGGCTAGGGCATACTTTTTAGCAGAGGGCTACTTATAGAATAGTAATACCTTACTCCTTTGAAAATCTCCTAAGTGTACTGCATTTATAAGCCTTGCAAAAATTACTGTTTTATAATCCATTCAATTTATGCTTTCTTTGTCTGAGCTTTCCATCTGTTATGCTTATCTGTTGAAGCTGTTCCACTTTCCAGAGTAAAATGTATATATTTGCTTGCCCACAGAGGAAAAGAATTTGAATAAAAGCTCACCCCAGAGATCTAAAGAATCAAAGTCATGCCTCTATTATAGTGTTCTGATTTGCTTGTTTTAACATAATAAACATGAGAAAACAGAGAGTAATAAAAATGAAAAAACAGAGAGTAATGTGGTCATTGGTCCAAGTCAAGCAGAAAAAAGAATTGTGTCCTATATATTGGAGCAGTGTCTGAATAGGTTGAGCTGCTTAGCTTGCTGTGTGACAGTCTTTTTCCTTTGTCCATCAAAAAAAGTCTTGAAGCTGAAGGAAAACCACAAACAAGCCACACTAGTGTAACGGCAGCAAAAGCCCCCCAGAAGTATCATTTTGAATCTTCTTAAGGCTGAAGTATCTTATACTTTAATGCAGTTATGTTTGAAGTGTCAACATGTTCCTCAGGACACGTATTTAGTCATCTAGGTAATTCCTACTGGTGTAAAATAAGACTTTTAGGATATTTATGTCTGCACAGTGGAGGCAACAGCAACATGCAAGTTCAGAATATCTCAAATATGGGATTGTTAGATGTGTCAAAGCTTTTATGTGTCCAGCACTATTTTAGGTAGTGTGACTAATTAATAGCAGAGGCATAAGCAGAAATTATTCTATTGCGTTGATAATAGGAGGGATGCTTTCAGCATTGATGTAGGTTATGCTGGGTTACAAAGAGTTACAGAATTTGTAGTGTTGATATCTATATTTGTTTAGATAACTGGTTTACATTAGATTTCTCATTAAAATTCTATGCTTATGAAGACAGTTAGGAGTTGTCTTACTCCCTTCAATGTGTGAAATAGCGTAAGAAAAAAAATTTCTGTTTCCTAATAATTCAAAACCTTCAAGCAAAGTCGAAATAGTCTGTTTTCCTTAATCATAGCTTCAACATACAAATTGCCGTATTAAACATTTCTCATAGAAGGGTTCTCGGCTGCAATTACTGTATCAGTGTAAGACAGAATAAATAAATACATAAATATTTGTGAAAACAAGTAACACTAGTCTTTTTGCAGACTTACAAATCTGTCTTCTTTACTTTCCCAGTCTTCTGTCATACGCACTATCAAAAGTCAGCTTGTTAGGATATAATGGCATATGGGAGTGTTCCTTTACAAGACTCCCTTTCAGTGTTTTCTCTCCATAGAGGAGACTGGTATTTGATGATCTTCTGAACCAGCAATTCTGTTTTCTGAAGAAGAAAATTAAGTTTTCTTTACTGTGAAGAATCCAATGTGTGTTTCATATTCACACTAGACTGTTCTGACATACAAGCAGCAGAAAATGGGAAAATAGAGTGTCCAAGCAGCTAGGACAGCAGAACACAGTTTTCCAGCAGTCTGTATCAGAAATGTCTCGCAGGTTCTGATTCTTATTCATACTAAGACACCTTTAAATTGCTCTGGGAATGCAAACAGTTTTCCCATGGATGAAGGTGTAATTTATGTGCTTTGCACTGCCAAGAGACCGTAATGTAAAGAATCAAATCCTGTATCTATTCTCTCAAAACAATATGGTATCCAGATTTGCATCTGAATCTTCAAGTGAGAACAAAGAAATATCTAAGATAGTTCAGGTAACAAAACTAAAATTAAAAAATTGGATTTTGGATATTATATGCACGGATGCTTTAGGAGAAGCTGAAAAGGGGAGCAGTGACAAAATTTCTCCCAAAATGTCAGGTTGTATATCATTAAAGCTGGTGAACAGATGTCTCCACTTGCATGGAGTTCAGATGTTTACCGGGGCAGCAGGTATCCCAACCGACGCACCCAGCCCCTTGCACTGGGATTTCCACTCAGAGGAAATGCTTCATCTTCAGAATCCTGACAGTTGGGTTTTTCAGGTTATGCTGCTCTGGGTGATCAGCCTAACATTTTGTCTTAGTGCTACTGTTAACGCTTCTCTAGCTTTTTCTTTATTAAAATGGGGTAAAATACTTGATCAACCCACAGTGGGGATTGTGTGGAATGATTTTTCTTGGGGGCTTTCCTATAGCTCTACTGTAAACCTGCTCAATAGTGTAATTCATTCTTCCTGCTGAACATTATTCAGCTCTTCCTTTAATTTAGGTTGGAATAACAAGCAGAGAATAGTGTATTGGGCCTTGGAATATGGGCTTGCTGAGTACAATCAGTACACCAGCTGTGTGTCTTACATGAAAGACGTAGGGTTTCCCATGAAAGTTAATCCAAATCACGGTGTCCCAGTTCACTACTCAGTAGATGATACAGCCTTTCTTCTGTCTTACTTCCCAGAAGTAAATAAAAGAGATTATGCTTAATTAGGCTGAATTTTGAAATAATGTATATGTTTATACTTGCAGAAAATAGGGAAGTGAAAACATTTTTTCCCATCCTGAACAGAAATGGAAGGGAAGCTAATTAAATGAGTGGAAACAGTACAGAAGAGCACTACAGTAACATTAAAGATGGATTGAATCTTGTTATTCATGCTCTGTTGTTGGCAGATGGTTTAATGTATTGAAATGGACAAGAAAGCATTACAGGCAGCATGGCATCATAGCTGTACAAATGGAGACAGTTCAGCCAGTAGCTCATTGCAGTTTGGGGAGTGACTGAGAAAAGAAAATGATTCTGTCACACTAAATTAGAAAAGTAGAACTACAGTACAGAGTCAAAACCCAGTGCCAAGTATTGTCCCTGCAGATCAAGCATTAGATACCTTGTACAGTCTGTACGGAATCTTTCAGCTTCTAAGCTTACTCACTGCATAGGTGATAAGACTTTTCACTAATTTGACAGTCGTAAAGAGAAAAGCAAGCAAAGATCAGCCAAGGGAGGAAGACCCTGAAGCTGGACAATTCCTTCACTTCCTTCCTTAGATAAATATGGGTGCATAACTGAATATCAGATCACCCTTCTGAATCCTTTCAGCAAATTTTTACTTATTTTTGGTGCAAGCAGCATTTTTGAAATGTTACAGCTGCTAAGAAAAACAAGGAATGTTTTTCTTTTTTTTTTTTTTTTTTTTTTTTCATGTATTTCTTTTTATCCCTAACTTCCAGCAAATAACTTCTTCTTCTTGGCAGTAAGCTTTAATCATATTCAGCAGCAATTTCCCTCTCTTTATAGTTCAAGTAATTTAATAGGTTTGAGATGTCACAGACGTTCTTTTGGGTATCTGAGGTGCAGTAGTTTCATTAATGGATTTTCATTAATGGCTGGTGACAGGGTTTGGTTCACAATCAGCATGAAGTGGCTGTGGGCCAGCCAGTGATTCCCAGCAGATAAATTACCTTGTGCAAGCATCATTGTTGCATACATAGCACTAATGAGCATGGCATGGCCCCTCCCGCACTGTTTGCCCAGCCATATCCTGTTGCACACTGGTTATCAGATGCACACAAGGGCAGCATTAAGGCAAGATGGACAGGGAGAGCCGAGCTCTGCTGCAGTCACCAACAGCTCCCTTCCCAGCAACGTGTGTGAACTGAACTCAGAGAGACAAACCCCCCCAAGTTTGAGACCTTAGCTGGTTGGCTTAATCTCCCTAGGCCAGCTGTACGGTCAGTGGAAAGTGATAAGACACACCATAATTCAAAGCATGTCACTATGCAGGTGTTCTGAATTTCCCACAGGAGTTTAAAACATAAGTGGAGATTTAGTTAGTGCAGTTAGCTAATTTAGGTACCTATAGTTGGAACAATATGAATACTTCCAAAGTTTCCGTGTGCTGTCCAAGGCTTACCAAATCTTGAGGGATCATTCGCAGATGTAATCTTGGTGACTGATGGATTCTTCAAGCTGCTGCTCTCATTGGCCTACAGCGCTGATAGGGCATTATCTTAATCCCAGCAGCCTGCCTAAAATTGAAGTTTTCCAGGCTTCATGTTGTCCTCCTGCATGAGTGTATTATGTGTCCCACAGCAAAGGGCCTACAGGCATGAAACTTGGAGTTTTATCTTGAAGGGTTTATTGACTAATTAATTTTATGATTTAAAAACTTTTTTAATCCCAGAAAGCTTTGACCACAATTAGTTATCCGAACTTTTCAGGAATTTTCCTTTATTTGTCAGGAGTGGATCAGTATTAATTGCTCATTCCCCCTCTGCCATTTGCCCAGTTTCTTCCTCTTCAAGCATTCTACCTGCTGCTCCAGTTCATAGTCATCCAAGAGGTTCCAGGGAGGCTGTTTTATCATATAAATAAATAAGAAACAAAAAGCATGTTGTTTGATGTTCTTTGGATACCTGCTACCAAAACATGAAGTCAGAGTTGCTTTAGGATTAATATAAAAGTCCTAGTTAGTTTTTTACTTTTTCAATATTTTTTTTACCAACTTTTATGAATGAGAATGCGAAGGATCCTAAAGGAGGCTTTAACTAGTACTCTTCCAGAAGTATATTTCCAGTGTTACACGTTGTCTCTTCAAGACCAAAGGAACAGGACTTCCTTAACAGTCCTTCCAAGCAGTTGGACAAGCTCACAATCAGCAAGTTTTTCATGGGGCACAATGATTTTTTTTTCAAGGACGCTTTGATTTTTTTCTCTGGTTTGTTTCTGGTTGTCATGCAATTGGTTATCCTTCAGTATATCTCTTTCATTCACAAAAACACCAAAGGTTTCACTCCTGACATGTAAACAAGATCTTAGATATCCCTAGCATCTAAGAAAACTGGTCTTATCTTTATTGGCATAACTCTAACAGCCTTTACATCCTATGTTGTGTATTTTACCTTTCTTTATTGTAGAGAATCCAACTGTTCCATCATAAATCATCTTACACATTTTTTAATTACCATAGATAAATCATGTAGCATTTCTGCACTTCATACTGCAGCAAAACTCCAGGTGCTTTCAGTGCGAACTTCACCTGAATGAAGCAAATCACCAGTGGCCCAAGGATATTTAAGTCTGCAACTTCCTGGGGAAGTTTTTTACATGCATTTACCTCTGTGTAACTTGCCAAGTCTGCCTTCCTTTTCCTTCCTTCCTTTTCCTTCCTTCCTTTTCCTTCCTTCCTTTTCCTTCCTTCCTTTTCCTTCCTTCCTTTTCCTTCCTTCCTTTTCCTTCCTTCCTTTTCCTTCCTTCCTTTTCCTTCCTTCCTTTTCCTTCCTTTTCCTTCCTTCCTTTTCCTTCCTTCCTTTATGTCCTCTCTCTATATCTCTCTCTCTCTCCTTTGTGATAATGAAGAAACCTCCTTTTTACCAATCTCAGTTCACTATTGTTTGTTTGTTTGTTTGTTTTTTCCCTATGTTGCAGTACTTTTTCATTTCTAGCTTTGGTGTTCCTGAATGTTTTGTTAGATGACTACGGTGGTGAAGGTATGGGATGTTTAGCAAGTAGAGCATTTCCTCAGTATATTTAACAAGCAAATTCAAGTCTCTTTCTAAACACCAATTCCTTTGAATTCCTGCTACCTCCCTACTCAAAACAGGCCAGATTTTAATTTTTCTATTGCAATCTATTGCTCTGAATTTACTCTTACTTTAAGAGCATTTCATTTGTTCTCCAGTCATTGGTAAATCATGAGAGTATGCAAGGCCTTCCACTTCACATTAACCTTGTCAGTCATTGTTTACATCTTACTTCCATCATCTAATGAGGGGCTTTCATCTAAAAGTCTTGGTTTACATGTTGTGGTTCTTAAGCTGAAGTAAGTTCTTTGTGATTGTTTGCCATATCAGAAATCACTTGCTAATCTCCTTTGTCCTTTACCTTTGATTTGAATTGCTTTATAGAACTCGATTACACACATTCTGTAATTATGTCACCTGTGTTACTTTGTAATAATTCTCAGAAAGGCCAAATGACTTTCCTAAGGTTAAGTGTAAGAAACTGATACAAGACTCTCAAGTGATATAATTTATTCTGGACAGGAAATAAGGAGCTCCAGTGCAAAACCTCGCTAAAGAATAAAGCGCATCTAAAACATGTGCATATTAAAAATTATGATTAGAATGTACCATAGGTCCAGTTATTCTTTGTACAGCCAAATTAACTTGAAAATATGTGGATGTGGACAGAACACACACGTCCTTACATAAAGACACATTACGTACAATTCTGTTATAAAAATCCACTCAATATGGCAAATAATTGGAATAAGAAAGTTCAACTGAGTTTAACAATTAGTTTATCAGAATCTTCAAATGTTTCCGTTTTCTTCAATAAAATACAACAAAATTATGGAAGATGATATCAGTTAAGATAAAGTCATGTGCACAAAAGATTTATTCAAATAATTCATTCTTATCTGTACTTTGCATAAATTCATACTAAACTAATTCATCACCACCCGAAATCCTGTTTGCAGGAGTTTATAAAGTTATATAGCTGTTCCTCCATTTGGATAATCCGTGCTATGCTACAGAAAGTTATCACTACCCAGGAAGCAAGACATGGCCTACTGCTTAGGTGGCCCAGCAAAATATGAAGTAAAAGCATCTTGATTTTGAAACAGAGTATATGAATACTGGATTTGTTTTGTTGCTGTGCGTTTAGTGTGAATCCTTGTTTTATGGTCTGTATCTTACTCTCCTGCATTAAAATGTCCACAGTTGTCCTATTCACATTCAGTTGTTCTATTCCTGGGGGATGATACCGTTTTCTCTGGGAGTGCATGCTGTCCTGAAAGCTGGGGACCCAGCCCCCTCGGGTGGTCACCCCATGCTGGCCCAAGCAGTGCCTTCCTGCTTCTGGAAATCAGACCAGCCTGTGGTCAATTGTGCAGATGTGGGAGGCTGGAGGGAAGCTCCTCTCTGTAAATTCTGCAACTCTGATACACAGAATACATCCACACTGCAGGAGAAGGCATTCTTTCAGTCATGTGTCTTCCGTTTGCTCACTTCAGGCAGTCAGTAGTATTTTGAAAGCTCCTTTCAGGTGAAATAATGCTTTTAAACATGTTACAGAGACATGATAAGATTATAATGTATCTGAGTCTACCAGAGGATCAGCTTTCTTTTCATAAAATAAACTGTGTCTGCTCACAGTTCATTGCTTGGGACAAGAGATCTTGGGAAAATTGCCTACAACCTACTACCATTTTAATGGAGAACAGTAAGCAATGGCTCTTTCTCCCATGCCATATGTATCTTAGAATTGCCCTGCAGCATTGCTTATCTGTTATATTCCTTACCTGTGTGGCTAAGAGTAATAAAATGCCAACCTCTGAGATTCAAAAAGAATTAAAAAAAGAAAATAAGAAATGATGGTCACTGTGCTTCTGGGAAGAGCTAGACATCAGTGATCACAGAATGTTGAAACCAGTGTCCTTAAAACTCAGAGACAGCTACAGAAGTGAGCAATGACAGAGAGGCGGCTGTGGTCTTCCAGATACTTCATGTTATCTCCTTTTTTAATGTAATTCTCAAGAGATAGCTGATTTATTTGAGACCCTGTTGGACTAGCTTATGTAGCAAGGAATTGCAGTGCAGTGGCTTCAGGAGTCCAATGAAGAATTCCTGGTTTTGAAGTAGTAAACTTGTCTTGCATCTCTCTTCTGTCTAAAATTCTTGTTTTGTTTTATATGTGGTTTGCCATCTGTCCCCAGAGCACACACATTTAAGGATGGGAGTTTTAAAAATTAAGGTAACCTTTTTCTAAACAAGTGAATATTACTGCTGTTGACAAATAGCATTGCGTTTTGCAAAATCAGAGGGAGAAGCCTGTGGCCGCTGCAATTATTTTGTTGACTTTGCAAGTATAGCTTGCTGTTTGCAGTGTAAGGGTTTGAGGGTTTTGTAAATTCTTCTCTCTGTGCTGCGTTGATTCTTTAGTGTTTTGCTACTAGTCCCTCTTTTATCCCTCCTTTAGATATCAGAATCATTGGGCATTACAGTGGGCAGTTAACACACCTTGCTAAAACTGACTGCCATTGCCAAAAAAAGGAAGTTGGAGTCCTATTGCCAGGGAGACAGTGTTGTGAATAATTACAATTATGATGAGCCTGTGGTGGAAGCTGGTCATTGGATCTTTTTTTTTTTTATTGATTTATGGAGATCTGTCTCTAAGGGAAAAAAAGATGTGTTGAAAAAATACAGGGAGTTTATACCTATCTGCTTCTGCCAGGTTAGAAAAGTGGGAGAGCACAAGCAGGGCGTGAGCATACAGATTTGATAGGAGGAAGAAAGACCTTTCACTCCAGAGGCAGGGGTAGGGTTCAGGTAAATATTTGATTTTTATAAATAATAGCAGTATTAGAATCACTGCAAAGTGATCTGACTGCTGTCCCAGCAGCACAGCTGTGATTCAGCAAAGCACTTGCATATAATCCTAAAATCAGGCCTGCTGAAGAGATCATTTAAGCTTGTGCTTAATTATATTGTCTGCAATACTGGCATCTCCACGAGACTTCTTTGAAGAGGGAATCATTGCATGTACTCACTGTGATAAAATGTGATGAGGTATGTTATATTGGTGTGCGTTGGAAGGTAAAGCACCTTACCATTAGTCTGACCAAATACTAGCAGCTGCCAATTCAGGCTACATTAACTGTAAAAAAAGATAATTCAGCCAAGGTTTCCCCCCCCACACTCATTATATTGCCTAACACTTTCATGTTATAGGGAATACTACATCTGAAATGAGTAATTCCATTTTTCATTATAACAGACTATATCAATCTGTAAAAATACCAAACCAACAAAGAAGTGAGAAGTATACCATATGCTATCTAATAACTTGGCATGTTTCCTGGTTTAAGTAAGTCTGTATCCCTTGTCTAGGTAGCATATCGTATGTTCCTTTTGAGCTTTTGCTAAGTCTGTTTATATAAAAGTCAAATAATAAGATATAATTTGTTTTCAAATTTATCAACAGATCAACACTGCCAGCCAACTTGGTGTCATCCTCAAATTTGTAGAGAGCTCACTTGATCTCCTCATCCATATCATCAGTGGAGATACTAAACAACACTGGCCCTAACACTGAGCCACTAATGACCAGTTGCCTAGTAGATGTGATACCATTTACCACCACTCTTTGAGCTCGGCCATCCTGTCAGTTTCCAATCCTGTGAAGAATACACCTGTCCAAGCCATGAGCAGCCAGTTTCTCCAGGAGAAAGCTGTGTTGAATGCTTAAGCCCAAAAAAGTACGGCTACTTGGGAGCTGAAATATAATGTTTCTGAAAACCAGTATTGTAAGGGCTGTTATACCTGGGAACAGCTTCCTCTGTAGTCCTTTTGTCGCATTCTGTTATTTTCTGCTGTTAATAATTTAGGAGGTGATGGGGAGGTTTGTTTGTGCATGTATTTTGCTTACACTGGACTCGTATCATTGGCTGTCAGCTTTGGTCCTCAGCTGTTGGTGATGCAGAAAATTAATGGAGACTTCAGCCCAGGCATTATGGTAATAGAGTGCTTGAGGATGTGCCATCACCACCCACATGATTCAGTAGTTCATTCTACCAATAAGCTCTTTGCCCTTTGGATTGAGTATTAATAACCTTCATATTTTGTATTTTGGTATTTTAAAGTTGGCCCTAGCATACCTAAATAAAGACAAGTTGTTTGAAATGCAGCAAGAGGAAAGGGCAAGGAAGACATATATTCTTTTGGGGAGCATATCTCTTCACTGATGGCGTGCTTTCTACCTGTTCAAAAGCAAACTTCAAGGTGACTGATCAGTCTTAGCCAACTTGAATGAGGGATAACGTTTTTAGGGAGCTGCTTCAGAGGAAGGACTACCATAGCTACTGTAAGAGGGATATTTTACCACTGACATCAAAATAGCTCTGCTGATATAGTCTGACTGCTAAGCTGGCCACAAAGCATTTCTCCTTGTTCTTTTGTTGTAGTGTTTTGACAAGATGATAAAATGAAGCAAGATCTTGGGAAATGGGGGTGGATGTGCTGATAGCCTATATGGTCTCCTTTCATTTAAAGAAGTTGCAGTGTCCAGGACAGAAGACAGAAGGCTAATGCTGAGGGAGAAATATCAAAATGATAGGAAAATAGGATAGATGGAAACTAAAAAAGTTAAAAGGGAATAGGACAAGTGGGTTACTTGGTCACTGCCTACAAGTAATGCTAGGAAATTGTGGGGAAGGGTTAGGGTTCCTTTCCTACTTTCTTAGCTAACCTTGCAGACAGACATGCCAAGCACCTCTGTGAAGCCATTAAAGATCCACTTCCAGTTATATTCCTGAACATCATATGAGCTGTGGCTCCTCTGAATGACACAGAGTGGGCACAGTGTGGTTATGGTATGTCAGGTGATGAATAGTAGTAAAAGAAAGATGTTAATCTAAGCAAGCCCATTCCCACATCTGACAGTAAAGGACAAAATACAGAAAGCTGTGAAAACAGCCACATCCCAAATGTGAGGGACCTTAGCTGCTGGTGCTTAAATAGGTAGCCTACCATGACTACCTGAATCTTAATGCATGACTAGGTACCATCTACATGCAACAATACAGCTGTAATGCTGTTCTTTTTCCTCTAGAAGAGGGCTTGGCTATGACTGAGCAGAGGAATATGGTGCAAACCACATGACATATTTGCTCACAAAATATTTACACAAGTAGTAGGAATGGTTTAATGCCGCCTTCTCTTGATTGCTGCCTATCCAAGCTCTGAGAGACACCACTGATGCTTTGGGCTTTGCAGCTTGTTAGGTGAATCCTTAGTAACTCAAAAATAAGTAATTTGGAACAATCAGTGCAACTTACAGTAAGGGTGGCTTCCAGTATGTGCATCAGTTGCTGTAAAATAACAGCTGGGTGAATAATGCAAAAATTATACTTAGATAATCTGTGCTTAGGAGCAAGTTTAAGACCAAGAAAACAGAGGACTAGAGTGGGCTCATAGAGGGATAGAAAGGTGGAAAAGAATCTCTTGCTGTTTTTTTCCCTGGTCCTTGTAAAACTGTGACTCCAGGGAAATTCTGCTTTGCTGGAGAAATCATTCCTTTGAATGATAGTCTTTCTCCATCAGAGGAGCTGAAAAAACAGGATAGTTTTCTTCCTTTCTTCCATCCCTTCAGCCATGCTGGGTAGTTGTGCAAACAGAGCATGGTGCTCTGTTCTGTGTTTTGAAAGCATGGGAGCAATTTCATATTGTGTTTCCGTCTAATAAGGGAGCTCTGGGAACTAAGCGAACAAAACACCTAGCAGCAGGCTTGCTAGAGCAGATAGCACTAGCTCCCTTAACATCCTGCCTCCCTGAAAGAGCAGTGCCAAAAAGGCAGTCTGCCCCACAGCTCATGAGCTACATGATTATTTTCAGCTGCTGTTACATCACTTTCTGTCTTCTATGAAAATAATTGAGAACTACAGCAGAAAAGTCAACGGCTCTAAAATGGCCAGGCTGATAGAAGACTCAGTCCAGAGGAAACATCATCCTGCGTGACAAGGCATCTCTGTAGTCTCCAGCATGCTTAAATGCAGTCATTTTCACCATCAGGAAGTAGAATGTGAATATTTCCTATCCTGTAAAAAGCCCCTTAAAAATAAAATCACTAGCTCCATCTCATGCATTGCAAGCTTTCATCTTAAATATTTCTAGTTTTTTAGCTTAACTATTTCTAGTATCCTGGATTCAAAAATTAGACCCTCAGCTTTCAGTTCCTTTGACCATAGCAGCAAGTTCCTTGTGTTGATAGTAAATGACAGGGGCTTTGAAGCATTTTCCTGCTTTGTGTTTATATAACTTTTAAGCCATTTCTGCTTTGGATATATTTTGTTTCTCTTTATGGCAAGAAAGTTTCCACAGAGTTGCAGTTTATTAACTGAAAGGTGGTATTTTTCATTGCAGCAACACTACTTTCGGTGTACAGTACAAAACCCCTAAGATAGTTCATCAACAGTGCTAGTGCATTTTTGTCACTTTAAGAAGTAGTTCTGGAAACAAAACAAACCCACTAACCATCTTAGGAGAAAGAGTAAGCCAGTTCCAATGGCGTCCCAGGGAAAACAAAAATTAAGCGTATAGCATCATATGCTTGATCTTGAATTCTTATTTAATTACTCTGCTAATACACTTTGCATTGCATGGTTTTGGACAATTTCAGATGACTGCTTCTGTTACACTAACTTTCTGTTCTCAGCACTCCTGTGGTTTTAGTGGGCTATTAGAGGGGAAGCAGTTTATTAACAGTTGTGTATAATCAGAGCTGTAGAATAAGAATGGAGGTGGGAGCGCAGAAGAGGGTAGGGGAAGAGTCACTTGTGCCTTAAGTGTCCACCAAGAGCTGCTGGCAAGGACCAGGAGGATGAGAGAGGTGTGTTTTTCAAGACTCTTGGGGTTCAGGGGATTGCAGGACTGTGAAGCAGAGGACAGGCACCATTCACTTGCTGAATCCGAAGTGCTGGTCCTAGTCTCAGGTACACGACCAAGATGTCCAGCACCATTTTATCAAACCCTTCTGCCTCTGGACTTTCAACAACTTCCACGTCCTCTGACAAAAGAACCACCCCTGCTTACTAACCTCACTTACTCCTCACTCCAGAGCTCAAGGTGTAAGTGCAGAGAGGGTTAGTGCAACTTGTTTCTACATTTCCCTCCAAAGAAAAGGCCAATCAGTTATGTCAGAACCATGCAAAAGAGCAGGGCTCCAGGGGTGGGCAGAGGTAGAGGGAGAGGTAGTTTTATACTTTCCTGAGGGCCCAAGAGATGAGAGGACTTTCATTACTTATTGGGAGCAGCTCACAAAGTCAGGGCAGTAAGGAAGGAATTGTGATAAACTGCAAACTATACACAACCCGATCTGCAATGACAGAATCATAGAATCATAGAATAGTTAGGGTTGGAAAGGACCTTAAGATCATCTAGTTCCAACCTCCCTGCCAGGGGCAGGGACACTTCAGACTATACCATGCCACCCAAGGCTCTGTCCAACCTGGCCTTGAACACTGCCAGGGATGGAGCCTTCACAGCTTCCTTGGGCAACCTGTTTACAGCTGAGCATCACTAAGTACTAAAGCAGTGGGAGCAGAGTGACACGATCAAGTTGCTTATTAAAAAAATAAAAAGGTAACAGCTTTGGGTTTCGTGGAGATGGCACAGATGTGGCCCCTTGTGCTGCTGTGCTTCAGCAATGAAAACACCATCTAGCGCAGCTTGTAGTGCTTCACAGATTTTATTTCATTTTTTTTTTCCTAAAACTGCCTTCAGTTGTCCATCGTACTTTGTTCTCTAATGGGGAGAGGACAAGGCAAGTTAGTGAAATGATCTGAGCTGCTGAGGTGAGAAATTTGCAAAGCCGCAGTTAGCAGCGTAGTTTCAAGGGACACATTGATATGCTGTGGACATTATACAAACACAGAGGCAAGCAACAGCCGAGTGAAAACTTATACTCTGAAAACTGTGGCTAAGAAGGAATGAGAGCAGACTGCAGGATGAATTCAGTAGCTGCTTTTGAATAAAACTTACTGAGCAGCACATCCTCCTTTAGCATTATTGGTAGTGGCATAGAAGTGGTAGTTCCGTACTTTGCAGGCTACAGAGGGGGTAATGAGCTATTATGGTGGGCTTCTTACATCTCCAGGACTTGTTTCTTACCCTTCTGCCTCTTGAGACAGGAATACACTTTACCTTGTAATGTTTTCACTTGTGTTTGAAATTTAGCCAAGAAAAAGCAGTCTAAATATAATTAACTCATCATTCTTTGGGCTATTTTCAAAAACCAGCAGTGTTTATTTTCTTATTCATTTAAAAGGTTGTTTTTTTGCCCAATGTAATGTTCAATGTAATAGGAATAGTACTAAAAGTTGAGATCAGACTGGCTATTGCGTATGGCCAAGATAAAAGAGTAGTAAGTAACACTGCAGGAAGGAGCATTAAATTAAACAATAAACTGTGCTTTAATGATACTAATGCTAGGAAAACTCTCAATTAGACCTGACTAAGTGTACATGCACTTAGTGAGCTGGAAGACTGGCAGCTATAAGCTATAAGCCTATAGGCAAACCTGACAGACTTCTGAACTAAGTGTTCACTTGTCTTAGAGACCAGTAAGGAGACACATCAAAGAAAAATAAAAATCCCACAACACTAGAAGGCATCTTCTCAGTGGTGCAAATGCTTTTTATTAATAATATGAAAACAAGCTATTAGTTACAAACATTTGAGGTCAAGGTGACCTATAACAAAGGTATAACCCAGAGACATGAGGATTTATTAGCAGAGTAACACCCTTCCAAAACAAGGAACTCTTCTGCTGGCTTCTGGACCTGAACATTGCTGGGGACATAGGTAGTCTGAGGGAGTGGGCAGAATCTGGCATGGAGGTTTTGGCTTTAAAGTGTGACAACAGTGTATGCTCTCCCGATCTCTGTACCAAACAGAATCTTTATCTTGGCTCTAATAGTCTGCCAGCAGACCTACTGAAAGCAGGTAGATACAACCTGCTCTGTATTAGCTCTGCCTGCTCCACTTGAATGTTAGCTGGCTCCCACTCTTTAGTCCCAAGAGGACTAGCAAAGACCTATACATGGTACAAAGATCTTGATGCAAACAAGCTTGAGTGAATCTCAGTTTGAAAAAAGTACTTTTTGTTACAAACTTCTACTTTTGTATCATTTAACAGATAGTAAAGTTGGGGAACATGAAGTAGTGATCTGTAAAATTTTTGATTCATGATTGCTGTATGTTTCATGAGATTTCTTAACCAACAGCCTAGAAATTATACTGCTTTTCTGTCCTGAGCTTAAAAACCTAGTGGCACCCAAAAGAGGGTAAATGGAGTTTGTGGTTATTTTTGCTGCCCACATTGTGCTAGGTAGGTCCACTGCTGTGCCAAACAAGGTAATAAATGACACAGAGCAGCAGCCTATTGTCTGGAGCCACCTCATAGTGGTAGCCAATGACCATCATGAAGTTCTGGCATTTGAGCACTTTCACCTTAGCAAATACAAAAAGGATCTACTTAACTGCTAAGTCAGACATTTTGAGTAACAAGTGCAGTCTGAGAAAACTCAGTGACATGGCAGGGAAGAGAGGGGTTAGATTCTTGACAAAATAAAACTTCATTATGTATGCTGAGATACAGCACAGCCATTTAGCAGGCTGCTTACTGGCACAGTCCTGCATTTAGGATTCTGCTGTCATAAGAAAAAGAATTTAAGTCACTACAGTTACCTTGTAAAAATCTCATAATTCCTAAGATTCAAGATAGGTGTATGTGTATTTCACACGCTGATCTCAGAATGATTTATTTCATACTTTTGTGCAGTGTTTAGGAAAATTTTTTTACTGTTAACATCTGATTTATCTGAACTTCCAAATGTAACAGTTGGCAGATTTATTAGTGCTCACGAAATAGAGTAAGAAGTGGAACACAGGTTAAGTTTAATGTTTCAAAAGGCCTTTTAAAGAGGTTCTACTGCTATGTTGCAGTCAGGTTGGGTTTTTTTGTTATTACATTGTTATATCCATGTTGTTAGAACATTTTTTCTATTTCATAAAAAATTTCAAACTTAGATTTCTAAGACTGGGCCTCGGATGAGAGGAGATCTTCAGATCTTTCAATCTAGATACAAGTTGAGGGCCTAGACTCAGCTAGCATCAAGCAGTCCCGCTGATTTGATCAGGGTGTAATGATGCTGATAAAGGATCTGGCCCAACAGCACGTTTGAAAAGCTGTATATCACAGAACACACAGAGTTTATTAGTGGCTACATTCATTCTGGTAAAGGAATGCTGAAGCCTAGTGAATGTGGTACAGCTTTGGGCAGGTTGGCAGATTGCATCCTCCTTTCCAACTACTGCACCGTCCCATAATGTATCACTCAAAGTGTTCTGCTGAAAACCAGTATATGTGCCAGTATAAAGCCATGATGAGTTTGTCACTGCAAGATGAGTATTTTCTTTTTCAACTATGCATTTCTAATTAATCTAAAAGCATTTTTAAATAATATAAGTGTTATCTTACAGATTTAGAGAAAAGCAAAACATTAACATAGCATAATTATTAAATAAGTGGGGGAAAAGATGAAAGTTTAAAGATCAGAAATTCAAGGTAGAAAACAAGCGTGGCAGAATATTAGACTACCTCTCTGCCTCTAAATTCACTCATGACTTGAACAGGATGTATTCTCTTCTTTGCAGAACCTTTCCTGACAGCCGCATAGATTTCTTCCGGCTTCTCTCTTTTAATTAGTGGCTTCTTCTCTGGAGCCTTCATTCTCCACATGACAACAGGATGTCGTGGGCCAGTAGGACTCTGAATCTTGATTATCTTTGTGGATGCAATATAGGACATCTTCACTGTCTGTACCACAGCATTCATTAAATTTTTGGCTGCCTGAATTAGTGAAGTCACGCTATCCAACTGTAAGAAGAAACAGAAACATTAGCCTAGAAAGCTGGTCTGCTTTTAAATTCAATATGCTCAGGAATAAACAACAGTTAGAAAGTAAGGCTACCATACCAAACCCTAACTTCTTTGTTTTCCCTTGATGTGTTTATAATCATGTTCCACAGTGCAGACTTAAAGTGATATACTGAAATTTGTGCTGGTGGAATACAAATGCTTATGTAGATAATGTTTATTGTTTTCTTTTTTTAAATGTGAATTTATGGTGCTTGTCTGTGGGGTCTCATTGCTATTACTACTGATGAGTAATGAAACCAGCTCAAAGAGCTATGCAAATGTGATCCATTGCTTCTTTTGTATCATCACTAGGCAAAGTCTCCAGCTGCTGCTGTCACATTCCAGGCTCTCACACATGCTCCTGAGCAATGCTGGGATACTGTGAAGTGGCTGGTTTTGTCAGAGCTGTTGAACCTAGTCTTAGCTGCCTAGAATTTTAAGGGTAATTATGAGCCAGATAGCACACAGAAATTGCAGTAACTTTGTGGCCTCTCAAACTATTTAAGGAGGGCCAACCTAAGAGGCAGAATGTGTAACAAACTAATCCCTATCACCTACTACCATCTTCAACAGCATAATACATATGCATACAAGTGCTAAAGCAAAGGCATT
Source organism: Ara ararauna (assembly GCA_028858755.1). Taxonomy (NCBI): domain Eukaryota; kingdom Metazoa; phylum Chordata; class Aves; order Psittaciformes; family Psittacidae; genus Ara; species Ara ararauna. The sequence continues at coordinate 42,659,459 of CM054381.1, forward strand.
TTCCCATCAATACTCATAGAAACAGTGCATTTAATTGGATCTGAAAATCTGCTAACTGCAATAAAGATGACAGCTTTAACAAGAAATTTGGCTTTGCCATACTGCACTGTAGGATAATACAAGCAAACTCACCAATAGCACTGCTCCCTTCATAGATTTGAGGCCTGCAGGCTCCAGCATCTATGGGCTGAGAGCAGTGCACTGAGGACATTACACTGCCCGAGTCACCTCCTCACATGTGACGGGCATCCCAACTAGAGGCTAGTTGCACAGTGCAGATGCTACGACCCTGGGAACTTTGGCTTATCAAAAACCAAGGACAAGCACAAGTATATGACAAAAGGCCAACACTGGCTGAAGAACTGTTCCCTGTAACTGGCCATCAGTATTGTTCCAGCACTTGGAAACGAGCGGTTTTTTTTCATTTCTCCTGTTCCCAAAATACAGACTGATAAGGCTTAGGCTCATCCCTTCAGAAGTAACAGGGACAACGGACACAGAAAGGGTGAGAAACTGGGTGGGCAGGGAGCAGGAGAGGACAAGATCACTATGGTTTGGATGTAAAACTAGTAGGTTTACTCTGTGTAGCATTGCTCTATGTATTACTCTAGGAAATATAGGAAAACCTACATTTCAACTTCTAAACATCCTCTTTGTTGAAACATTTGCCTGTAAAAGCAATGAAGCCAGTGCTCTAAAAGGGCCATCCATTTTAGTGGGAGGACAGTCTTGCACTTTGTCATGCAGTCTGTCTTTTGCAATATGCAGGTTTGCAAACTGTGTTTCTAGGAAAGATTCAGGGTCTTCTCCCTTTTGCCAGGTCACATGAATTGATCAGGTGAGAAGAGTGTATTATTGTCTGTCATGCTGATTGTGTAAGACTTCGCACACATACATCCAAATTCAAATAAGGCAGCAACAAAAATGCAAGGGATGGGATTTAGTTGCATTCTGGAAACACTTCTGAACTGGCAGAAAAACCCTCCGGTTATTATCATGTTTACTGCTGCTCTCTGGAAGTGCGAAATAACCCTCCAAAAATTAAAGTAACGTGCACATATGTGTGATGACAAACTGAAATTATCTCTATACTCTGAGAAAAGGTGTAAAATTTACCAGATGGCCTCTAGTTCATTCCTTTCTGCAGCATGTGAGCTTTTTAGAAGGAATTTGCACTGTATAATAGTTATGTAATCTTTGCATGGTAGTATTTTAACATAAGCTGGTAGGTATAGTTGGGGCCTGTGATGTATAAACTTTACTTTGGGGAGCAGGCTGTCCAGCCACTCTGCTAAGTTCATCAGTGCAACATATTTACTGTCATATGAGAAAAAATGACTGCACTGCTGAACCCAGGACCCTGGGGAAGTTTAGATTGGATGTAAGGAGGAAGTTCTTTACTGTGAGGGCGGTGAGGCACTGGAATGGGTTGCCCAAGGAAGCTGTGAATGCTCCATTGCTGGCAGTGTTTAAGGCTGGGTTGGACGGAGCCTTAGGTGACGTGATTCAGTGCGAGGTGTCCCTTCACATGGCAGGGAGGTTGGAACTAGATGATCTTAAGGTCCTTTCTAACCCTAACTATTCTATGATTTGACATGAAGTTCAAAGCACATGGTAACCTCCAACCTAAAGCTTATTTCAAATGTTGCTTTTAAACTAAACATGTTAAAAACCTCCAGGCTACCAATAAAGTGTTCTGCTCAGAGGCTTTGTCATTACCCTTCTGATATGTCTTCAGTCTCCAGCATATCCATTTCTCTAAGGAGGCTGCCTAGTGGTGCAGCTTTAGCACACTGGCACATGAACTGATATCCTGTCCAGTTTTCAAGCTGCTGAACGTTCACTGTTGTAATATTTATTTATTTGGTTGGTTAGAAGGAATCAGAAGGGGAGACAGACCAAATTTCATGTAAACTTTTTCTTTCATGCTACCCGGAGGATTATATGCACAGACACACATGCATACACGTGTACATAGTCCCAAAATTTCAATTATCTGTTGTTTTCTAGAACAGCTGATGCCTCCATGATCCTGACAGCTTCTTAAAGAGGCTTTGAGTAAGGTTTTTTTCTCCCTCAATGGTTAATATTAGTGATATCATACACACTTTTCTAGCATTGGTTGTGTAGTAACACCACTATGAAGCTGCTGTATACCAGAGGGAGCAAAAGAAAAGATAGTCTTGTTTCTATGGCAGCAGGTGTACGGGCTTAAGGGGCAGGCTTTTTCATGAAGTTTCTCAGTGATACCAGTTTCTGTAATCCTTTCACTCTTTTAAAGTTGCCTGGAGTTAAGAGTTACACTGGGAGGAAATATGTTTGCAGCTTCTACATGAAATTGGTAACAGCATCGAGGCAGGATAAAGGTTGTCCCAAAACTTCATCCAGTTTTTACTGTCACTCTAGTTCATACTGTGAAATGTGGCTAATGAAGTGGAATCCTTTCAGGAGACCGTTACAACTTGCCTTTCCTCTCCTGTGGAAACTGAACAGTTATCACCTCATTCTGGCATCTGTAGCTCCTTTCACAAAATGGCCGTGGCTGTGGAGCAGTCCACAGCTCCGTCACCATACCACTGTGATACTGTGTTTTTATTTATTAAACTGTAATCATATATCTACTATAAACAAATGATAAATAAACTTACTTAATGGGTCTCCAGTTTTGCTGAGGTTGGCATTATTACAAGGCTGTTTAATTTAGGGATTTGACCGTGGTTACTTACCACAGTGGCAGGGGCAGATGGGAGGTAAGTGGTATATGTCAGAACAGGCAGCAGTTGCCATTAGTTTTACTTTGCTCTTAGCATCTCTGCATAGGCAATGAAATATAGGGGAGACTTACATAATGCTGCCCTTTAGGCTATCCATGTTATTTGCAGTGTCTTAGTGTCCAGGTTCCCCCTCAGTTTTCTGGTGCTCACACTAGTCTCACTTCTATACAGAAAATGTGAATATAATGGGAGTGAGAGGGAAGCTATTTTTTAAACTGCATTCAAAATTTCAGAACTTTCAGAAGATGTTATTAAACATGTACCACAGATGGTAAGAGCCAGGCCATATATGTCATCTTTTTTGTCTCTAGAGAGCAGCTGTTTTTATACTTCAATGCCACTAACATTATAGAGTTTGGTGTAAATCTATTCTGTAAATCTAATCTACTCAGGGACTCTCTTCACTTGGTTGCTTTTATCTCAGATATTCAGCAGGCTTTCAAGGTCTCATAATGTATCTAGGAAAACTGATGAAATGAAACTTGGCATAAATGAAAGATTGATAACATATTCATTGAGCATTTAAGCTCATTTCATGTAGCTGCAAACTCTTCAATGTGTAGCAAGTGGTGCATAAAGATTCACTAGCAAAACAAACAAACAAACCAACCCCAAACTAAAAGATGTTTTATTTTTGGGTGACTCCCACTTTTGCTCTTTTGGCACTTTACATGGAGACACAACATTCCCGCCTCCATATTTCACAGGTCTGACTGTGTCAGTCAAGACGGTAATTCATTAAAGGATTTAGGAAAAGCATCTTTTGCCATATCTTTCCTTATGTAAATGTCATCTGTACTGGTTTCCATTGCAGAAGAAACACAGAACAATTCCATAACCACTGTGGTGAAACACGGAAGATACAGATCTAAAGATAGTGTTTTTTTTAAAAAAACAAAAGAAACCTGCCCAACCCTTCTCTCCCCAAAAATCAGACTGGTAGCGCTCATGCTGAAATCGAATCCCTCCTCTCCAGCACTTGCATTTCTCTTCTGTAATGAGTTCGGTGTGCAAGTAAATAAACTCCGCTGAAGAACAAAACCGAAGGGAATTCAGAAAAAAATTAATTCTGAAACTTTATTTCCAATTTGTTTACAGGTACCATATTTTTCACATTTTTGTAAAATAATTTCATGTCTTGGCAGCAGTAGCAATCCATTACTATTAAGAAGTTTAACTATATGGTCAGTAATTTTTGTTTAATCTTCAGAATGATTAAGAGACTCATGATTTAGAATTTAAAGAAACTCTTCTGCTGTCAAAGTATTTTCTGTTCAGTGTACCAAGAAATGCTTGCCTTGTCAGGTGTCAGTAGTTGTTTCTGTAGCAAACAAATAGAGAATTTCCTTATTGTCAAAGCCGGTAAATAAGTCAGCCTCCTGCTCACATTCTTTGCAAAGATTTGCAGATGCTGTCTCTTTGACATAAACAAGTGGCAGACAATTGCCTCCTGGAATAAAGCGTGAGAGACTATGCAAAACAATACTCACAGATCATTTCTTGATACGTAAGGCACCCGTCTGCTCAAACCCCAGTTGGGATACTCTTGATTGATCTGCTGTGAGCATTCATTTTTTTTGCAGGGAACTGAGATTTTAGTATTGGAGCACAGATTTGTCAATTGGCTCTTTACAGTCTCCTAAGTCCTATTTACAGTTCATCCAAACTTTAATTTTTCACACAGGTGAAAACTAAGAATTGACTATCAAACACGCAATAATTAATGTTTGAAGTCTAAACTTAAAATTCTACTAGAAACAAAGCCAGTTATTAAAAATTAATCCTAATTTACCCTCTAGGTTTAAATACATTAGTAGAAACAAATTTTCTTTGTTACATGATACTGTGAGACTAAGATTGAATCTTTATTTCTTTGACAACTAATTCTGAAAATAAAATGAATTCTACATTACTATGAAGAAGAGTAAGCATCTGAGTAATGCTGCATTTAAGGTAAGGAGTAGTTATTCCATTGTCCTTTTCATTTTCTATCACTTTTTTATTATGTGTAACAATTTGCTCTTGTGAAATATTTTGCAGTTCTTTCACTGAGGTTGCCATGTAAAATAAAGTTATTTGATCTCTTAAAAGCAGCAGAACAATGCAAAACAGATACATTATAAAGAGTGAAATCCTGACAGCTGAAAACACGCGGAGTTTTCCTCGGCCTCAGCCAGGATTTTAACATTAGTTACTTGCCTTGTTTTCTGAGCTGAGGATATTCGTATTTCCACAGTTGTTTCTCCACCCAAAACTGTGATAATTTCAGTAATGAAAACAGAGATCTTAGTGTAGAAGATGGATATTCAAGAAAGCACAGGAAAAAATTCCAGAGTTGGAAGCACTACCATGCTTCTTCATGTAACTGCCAGGTGATAAATAAAACCTATCATGGATTCAGCCCCATACAGGTTATATATACAGTAAGGCAAAAGGAGACTTGCCATTGCAATTCTTTTTTCCCATTACTGGAAAACGTTCCCTCAGCATTTTGCTCGCCTCAGCTTTGCCATGCTCTTCCTTTGGGATATCAGAGATTTATTTATTTTGTATATCCAGTTTATGCAACTGGCCTCAGGAAATCTGCCTCACCATTTGGGTGGGTAATCTGGGGGTGTTAATTTTCAATGAACTGAGTTTTCCTAAAAAAATATGCTATTGGTCATCTATATCTGTTGGTTTATCTAGTAATTATGTTATACACCTCAAGGGTATCTGGGGTTTGTTCTCTTTTGCTTTACCTATTTTTCAGGCAAGGAAATTGAATCTAATGAACTAAATAACCATTACCAGAATCTGCTTCAGGCTATGTAGGATTCACAGAATGAAACCGAGTCCTATAATTAGACCAGGCTGTGTGTCCAAGTTAAACAACTTACACTAAGTACTGTAAAACTGTTTCCCTGAAACACCGTAATGGAACATATGCTTAGGCAGGCAGTTAGCCCAGTCCCTACCAAGTCCTGCTGCTTTCACTGGCAGGATGGTTTTAAAAAAAAGGAAACTGTTTTTTAAAATACAGGTCCTTGAGAAATGGTTTAAAAGAAATCCTTTCCTTGCTGTTTCCATCAGTTGCTTTAGTTTGTGAAGAAATGGAGTGCTTTTTGCATCTTTTACATGCGTGGAGGCCAAGAACTATAAAATACAATCTGATTTTGCTAATTAGCAAAGTAATTATTATTAGGAAAAGTTAACCGTCTTGTAGTGTACATTACCAGTAACACTTCTTGCTGCTTTAATTTAATTGTTATTAGTAGAAAGCAACTGAGCTTTCTGTGAGTACTTAACAGGAAAAAAAGATATCCCTTGCTTTGCTTCCAAAGGCCAGGAGTTCTATATACACACACATACCAGCATAGACTATGTAAAACCAGTGACAGACATGGTAGTATTACATTGAAAAAACCAACCCAAAGAGTGAAATATTCCTGTCATCTCTCAGTAAATTCTAAAATAATATCCCAGCTCTTGGGGGTTAACATCAACTTTAAGAAAATTAGCATTTTAGTATTTTCAGAATCAAAGACCGTTATAAGAAATAATTCTGTGCGTAGTGTAAGGCCCTACAAATAGTATTCCACCATTAGTTCAAACAAACTGAACAGCATGACGTTGGAGAAATACCAGCAAGGAGAAGCAAACGGGCTGAACAAGGAGCAATAGCTGTGCCTCTGGCACACAGGCATCAGCTTTGTCAGAATAGCAGCTATGATGTTAAAGAAGGTAAAAGTAAAATTTTTTAACTGAAGGTTGCACAGCAGTAAAAGCAGGACGGTGGTACTGAAGTAAATGGAACAAACTGTCTACCTCTAAAACCAAGAGGGCTGCTACAGAAGCCAGTCAGTGTGACTGCCAGCTTGTTGTCCAGCTCTTGTTCCTATTCTTTAGTATTACAGGAGCTGAAGCTAGGAAGTCATTCTGCCAACCTTGACTTCCCTTTTAGAAGGAAAAAGCAAACCCAAACAGAAACCCTAAAACAAATTGAAAGGTACTACTTTACTTTCCATCTCCTCACCTGCCAAAAGAGCAGCTCTTCACAAGGTCAGCAAAATGCCAGCTCTTGCTGCATGGCTCTACTCGAGCAGTAACTGAAACCCCCCAACTGTAACAAAGGTGTTGAGCAGCTTGCCAGATGCTCATATGCTGGCCGAGATGTGATTTTTCTGGGATACGGTTATCCAAGGATTGGCGCTATGTCAGCCAAAGGCCTGGTGGTAGCTGCAGATACCCTACCTTGTATTTTTCTGCCTGCTAGCTTATAGCTTTGACTCCATCTGTTTTTTATCTGTGGTATAGCCTTCAAAGCTGAAACATGTTCATAGGAATAGTGTCCAGGCAACTTTTGATTTAACTGCCACAGGAACTCAGTGGTAACTCGCTAGGTGAAACAGACATTTAAATACAGCCTTCAAGCCTGAAGTTAGAAGTACTAAAGCACCTACATTTGGCACAAAAGTGGATTTATGTCGCTGTTTAAGTAAGTCTGGTTCTTGGCATACTAACAGGAAGAATCAAAGATGAATCAAATGACGCATTTGATTTGTCCCATTTTTTCCCTGTGGCAAAGAAAGCCAACAGGATGCAGGGTTACATCAACAGGGGCATCACCAGCAGAGATAAAGATGTCATTATCCTCCTATACTTGGTGCTTGTAGTGCCACACCTGGAATACTGTGTTCAGATTTGGTCCCTGCTCTACAAAAAAAGATATGGACAGGCTGGAGAGGGTCCTGAGAAGGGCCACAAAGATCATCAAAGGACTGGGAAGCCTGACCTATGAAGAAAGGCTGTGAGAGAACTGTGTTCAGCCTTGAGGGAAAAAGGCTTAAGGGAGACCTTATCACCATGTTCCAGTATTTAAAGGGTGGCTACAGAGAAGATAGAGCCTCTTTTTATAAGGAGTGACATGGGAAAAATAAAGAGGTAATGGATACAAGTTATGCTCCTGGGGAGATTCCAACTGGACCTAGGAGGAAGATTTTCACAATGAAAACAATCAGCTATTGGAATTTCCACAGGGATTTGGTAGATTCTCCAGCACTGGACACTTAAAACTCAGCTGGACAATGTGCTGGAATATATAGTCTGGGTCACACTTGCCTGGAAAGGTTGGACCAGATGATCGCTGAGGTCCCTTCCAGCCTGATATTCTGTGATTTGCAGGAAAAATAGAGCGAAACAGCCTTCAGTGCACAGGTAGGGCTGGCTAACCGGAGAGATCTTTTCTATGCCATTTATCAAATTCTGTGATACTGTAACTCTGAGAACTCTTTCTTCCAGATTTCCATTTTCTTTTTAAGGCCAAAACCCACCATAACTGGGAGTCTGAGCATTACTGTGCCACTGGCTAGAGTGAAGGTACTGCATGGAGCTCAGGGAAGGGCATTGAGACAGGCAAGTATCCGCATAACTGTACTCAGAGACTACAACGTTCTGTGGACTGAAGTCAAAAAACCATTAACTGAGAAGAACAGTTAGGAGGACTGCCAGCTGGATATTCCTACAGCATTCCAGCTGCCCAGGTACACTGGCCTATTTAACCTACACTAATGATATGGTAGGGGTATTAATTTAAGTAAGAAACATTCTAAAGGAGGTTGTCAGAGGGAAGACACAGGGGGAGGACAGAAGAAAAACAACTAAAGGTAATGTGATCTAGAGAACGAATGATTATGAGCTGTGTTTTGTAGATTAAGTGTACTTTTTCATATGCATGACACTCTTTGTTGTCATGGCAGTAAGTCCTAAACTGAACTATGCTGGCAGTCACCAGCACCTCCTTAGGTACAGTGCTTCTATCAATAAGAATACATTTTCCTATTGACAGATACATGGGTGGCCTTACACCATAGCACTGCTGACCAATGGTACATAGTAGTGTATCAGGTTAATGTGTGTCATGGGTTCAGCAGCAGCAGTCATTTTTCTCCTTCTTGGTAGCTGGTGCAGTGCTGTGCTTTTGACTTTTGGCCTGGGAACAGTGCTGATAACAGCAGTGTTTTCAGTCACTGCTTGGTAATATTTTGGTTTGACCAAGGACTTTCTGAGCCTCATGCTCCGCCAGGGAGGAGGGAAAGCTGGGAGGAAGCAGAAACAGGACACCTGACCCAAACTGACCAAAGAGGTATTCCATGCCACAGCACGTCATGCCCAGGATGTAAAAACTGAGAGCAGAGACCTGGAAGGGTGGGGGTGCACTGCATGGTCAGGCTGGGTATAGGTGGTGAGCGATTGTATTCTTTTCCTTGTATTTCCCTTGTCAGTATTATTATTGGTGGTAGCAGTAGTGGTTTGTGTTATACCTTAGTTACTGGACTGTTCTTTTCTCAACCTGTGGGAGTTGCATTCTTTCGATTCTCCTCCCCATCCCCCTGGGACTGTGGGAAGAAAGAGGGGGGAGTGAGTGTACGAACTGTGTGAGGGGTTTAAACCACAACGTGTAATGCCATTTTATGTCTACTTTACTTTCTCCTCTATAGCTTAATCCAGAAGTCGACACTGGTAAGACAGGTGTTAAGATTTAGCTCTCTTTCAAGATGACAGTTCTTTCTTTTAAAGATCAACAAATATGTGATAGAACTATAGGCTATATCCTCTGCTCTTCATCCCCCCTATTCTTTCCTCTGACTTGGTCCTTAGGCTTCAATACCGCATTTTTTTCATAAACTGCTGTTCTTCCTGTAAGAAAAAAAAACCCAAACAATTCAAAATTCGAGGCTGATTTAAATCTGAGATCCCTGTGCACAGTTGGAGGAAGGGAAGTGGAGGATGGACGTAAGTGTGCTATCTGACATCCGTATGACAATGCTTTTATGTGTGGATTTGTGGTCTATTGCCAGCTTTTGCTCATTTTCACTTCGTACAACATAGCTGACTGGCCAGCTTGGAAGCTGATATTAACTATCTGAATGGAGCTTTCCTCCTTAGCTCTTCTGTTTGCATACCCTATCACAGTTCATGAAGGAGATGAGATGACAAAAATGAACTTTGAGGAGCCAATGACAGACTTCTGAGAGATGACCAAGAATCAGGTAGTTCAGTCTTAAGCATACATGTACATGGGCACAGAACAGAGAAATCACAGGGAAACAGTGAAAACAAAATTATTATTTCCTAATGCTCTTTCTAATACACTTTTTCTTCACTAGATAGATCTTTACTATCCAGAGGATGGATGGAGTTTCCGGTATCTTGATATTTTTACTTAATACATAATGATAGCTTTACTATCTGCAAGGGCATGCCCTCTTTTTTTCCTTTTTCATGCCTGATGTCTCTTTTTTCTGATTCTCATTCTTTATTAGCTTAAACAGAGGAATGAGAGAAGATAAGGACTGGGGAGAACATAATCATATTCCATCTGCAGTTCTGACTCCTAAAAAATAGAGCTTTGCTATTGATTTTGTGTGAACAAAATTGGAAGATTTACTAGTGTTGCATAAACTATAAAAACCCCTTTTGGCTGAAAGAGCAAAACTCAGCTGCCTGAGCAGATACATAACAGATAATCAGGACACATGTTCTGTTCACATATTTTCTATAGAGCTTTTTCCTTGCTATGCTCCCAGTTCTTGGAGTAGGGAAGGAGAACCTCGGCGCTTTCTTATGCAGAACACTGTTTTGTCACTTTTTTCAAGGCCAGCTAGCCTACCTGATCGAATTCTAAAGCCCCCACAGGGACTTTCAAAGCCAGAATTTGCTCCAGGTTTTTTAAAAAGTAATTCAATCAGCCATTTTGTGTTAGAAGTGAATTTCTCTCCCTCTCTGCTTATCACTGTATACATACAACATATTTTTGATTCCCATATTCTCCCAAAATAGGAGCAACTAAAATGCAAATAGTTCACTTACATACAGGTTAGGTTAACCTAAATCTCCTTTCCCTGAAACAGGATTAAGCTCTATTGTCACCCCTCTGGGATTATAAAGTTAAGTTTGGGTTTTTAGTTTTAGAATTAAAATATTTGCACCAGGATTATGTACTTCCCACTGTTGACATATGGGTGACACAATAAAATGGTAAAGAAAAAAATGCGACTGTCATTACTGTGGGGAAAAAATGGAAGAACCAAAGTAGGCTTTCAAAATTTCCTGCAGGATGTCTACCAATCAGCTCCGCTCAACAATGGAAACAGGACCAGGAAAATTACAGCTGGTGTGTACCAGGCGGTATGCAGATTTTTGTAGCTCAAGGATCCTTGTGAATCCAAATTTGCCAAAGTAGCGGACAGCTCAAATCAGATATACACTGCGATGTGCAAGAATCCGTATCTTTTAACTAGGTTTGTAAGTGAATAAAGTTTATCGGTGTTGTCCATTTATTAATTTTTCAGTCCTCCAGTGGCTTTCTAAATTACTAGTTAGCTAATCTCAGATTTCCAAATTTCATGGAGACACAAAAATGCCAAAGACAAATAATAAATCTCTATCAGGTCATAAAACCAGAGACTGCATAGAGAAAAAAGAGTCACAAATAAGAGATCCTAGAGAGAAAAAGAGACAGCCCAATGTTGGCTCTCAAGTGGGTGACCAACAGCTTGCCAGCACAGACTGAGCAGTCAGTATCTGCACCACTGTTCCTTGCTGCACAGCTGTTGTGGACTCTGGGGGAGATTTGCTCCATCTATGTATGTCTCTGTCTGTCTATCATGATCAGGGGCAGCATGTTAGAAACATAGAAGTTGAGGTAAAAAAGCATTAGTACTCTAAGAAACACGTAAACAGTTTATATGCAGGTGAGGGGAGAACAAAGTTCTGAAACAAAGTCTCTAAGCACAGAGGGAATCGTGGGTTTCTGTTGTGTAGGACCATTGGAAGTAGGTTTAAAGACAACATGGGCAAGTTCAGAGCACTGACAGCAGAGGATGTATGCACAGAGGGCAAGAAACAATGAGACTTGGCTTTAGTAACCCACTCTGCTCATTCAGCTGTTGGTAAAAGGAAGAAGAAACATAATAAAGCTAAACTTGATTAATTTACAACCCCAGTGAAAACAAGTATTTACTTCAGAAGGTATACATTCAATTTAAAATTACTAATCTGTAAGTTCTACACAAGGTTTAAATACAACCTCTGAATTTTCATTTGACTGTACCAACAAAAATGGCCTACAGAAGTTAATGTTTCAGATCCTACATCAGCTGTAGAGGCTTAATTTCTGATTAGTTTATAAACCATATAAAATGTACTAGTAGTTTAGTGATACATACATTCCATACTACGTGAAGTCATCATAAAAAGCGAAGTATTTAAATAGTAAGAACGTGGGGTAGCAAGATTTTGTTATCTGGTTTATGTACCATTAGCAGATTTTATGTCTTGAAATCGTAATCCTATATGCTACAAGTAATAACGCTAATAAATAATATATGAATGCCTAGGATCAGATTTGTGCTGAGGACAAGTACAGAAAAGTTCCACAAAATCATAAACAATATCTTCTCTGCTGCTAATGATACTTAGTTGTAATGGAGCTAATGACTCTTAAATTAATGCACAATCAAGAAATCTACTCAAACTACTTGCTCTTACTTTTAATTTTCTTTATTTCTATGGAGATGTAGAGTGTCTTTTATCACTTTTTTCTGAACTGGAAGTGAATCTGGGGATTTATTTTTTGGGTACAGACACACACACGCATGCTCCACATATGTAAATAAATGAGCCACAATCTTAAAATGGGTTACAGTTCTCATATCAAATTACTCCAGAGTAACAGTAAAGAATAGTACGTTTTGAGAATTTAAAAGAAAAATAACTGCAAGTGATTACTACTCCTTTTAAGCCACCAATGTTACATTTCAGTGCTTCAGATGCTCTGTGTTAAGTCAGTGTAAAAAACAGTGAGGAATAAAGCAAGCGATTCAGGGCTACACTGGAACATCTTGCAAGCACAGGAAAGCACAACTGAAATTTAAGATGTATTTTGCTTGACAGAGTAATTTATACCATTTTTCTACTTACAGCAGACATGATGAGCTCTCCACCTAGGTTCTGGATTTCTGCTTTAACTTGGCTGCAGATTTTGAGCTGATGGGAGTATAGCTTGATCTGTTCCAGGTAAGCCAACAAATCCTGTTTGCATGATTGGTCTGGACACTGAAGATTAAGAAAAGAACAATTAATAAAGCATTTCAGCAATTGCTGATTCAAAATTTTGTCTCAAACATTATGTTAATATTTCACTGAAGAGTATTCAAATTGTACACCAGTGTAGCCTTGTTTTTCACTGCAGCTGTGTCAGATCACAGTTCATTCCTCCTGTGAATCTTTTTAACAAAATAATTGGAGAAGTTCAGAATAATCCTACACTTTTCAATATTAACTTATTTTTCTTTATACAGTGCCAGGCTTGCCTTAGGAATATTTCTAAACAAATTCTTTAATGTATGGAATAGTTACTTTCCCTTCAACTCCTAAGAGGTTATGCTTTCTTTTTAAGAAGATACCTACAAGAGCAATGTTAACATTTATAGGAAATTTTGCTTAATTTTATAGTATAACCTATTTTTTTGTATTCCATCCAGAATTTATTCAACTCATTCCACAGATCTTCTGTAACAGTAGGAATAGGAGAATAAAAATGTCTTACAGAAAACACCAATTTCAATACTTTTAATAGCACAGGATTTTTTATTAAAATAGCATCTTTCCACCCTCATTTCTTTGAACTCCCTAAATACCTGGAGTACTTGGAGGGGAAATACTATTCTGTGAGTACCATGCTAGACACTTAAGGCATTTGTTCTAAAGCTGCTTGCTCTGGCAGAGTAAGGGATCTTAAAGTGAATGGTTAAGTCCCTATTGTGCTACCACAGCTGTAAAAAGTGAGCATGATAAATAATAAATAGATCCCTACAAGTTTTTTAAAGACATATTTTTAGTCTGTGTGCATACTTACATTAGAAATCTGGTTACTGTCTTTTGATGGAAAATTGTGTTCAGCTTTGTGTGTTAAGAAAGATATGTTCCCACCAACTCCAGTGGCAACAGCCATATATGGGTTTGTATGTTATTTAAAATCTTGAGTCTTATGGAATTGTGGTCAATGGATTTAAATCCAAAACCTATCAGAATTCAGAAAAAGCACTAATTCTATTTAATTAATGAAATACTGTACCTGAACTACTGCATTGCTGAAGAAACTTGATACTTGTTTGAAATGGGGTTGTGACAATTCCACTCTTCATGCAGTTATGTTTGGTTAAACAAAGCAGTCCATGTTTTAGACTTAGGAAAAGATAATAAATAACGAAGAGTAGGATGAACTATTCTAAATTACTTAATATGAATTAAATGCTCTCGTGAGACCTCACTTGGGAGTACTGTGTGCAGTTCTGGTGTCCTCAACATAAAAAGGACATAGAATTGTCAGAGCAAATCATGGCCAGAGGAGGGCCATGAGGATGATCAGGGGGCTGAAGCACCTCCTGTATAAGACAGGCTGAGAAAGTTGGGGCTGTTCAGCCTGGAGAAGAGAAGGCTGTGTAGAGACCTCATAGCAGCCTTCCAGTATCTGAAGGGGGGCTATAAGGATCTGGGGAGGGACTCTTCATGAGGGACTGTAGTGACAGGACAAGGGGTAATGGGTTGAAACTTAAAACAGGGTGTTGTGGTTTAAACCCAGCTGGCAATTCAGCCACGCAGTTGCTCGCTCACTCTCCCCCTTTCCTCCCCCCGCTCCTGGAGGGATGGGGAGGAGAATCGAAAGAATGTAATTCCCACGGGTTGAGATAAGAACAGTCCAGTAACTAAGGTACAACACAAACCACTGCTGCTACCACCAATATTAATAATGATAAGGAAAATAACAAGGGAAGAGAATACAATTGCTCACCACCCGCCGACTGATACCCAGCCCGACCTGAGAAGTGATCTACCCCTTCCCAGTAACTGCCCCCAGTTTATGTAGTGAGCATGACATGCTGTGGTATGGAATACCTCTTTGGCTAATTTGGGTCAGGTGTCCTGTCTCTGCTTCCTTCCAGCTTCCCCTCCTCCCTGGCAGAGCATGAGACTCAGAAAGTCCTTGGTCAGACTAAACATTACTGAGCAGCAACTGAAAACATCGGTGTTATCAGCGCTGTCCCCAGGCTGAAAGTCAAAACCACAGCACTGCACCAGCTACTAAGAAGGAGAAAAAATGACTGCTACTGCTGAACCCAGGACCCTGGGGAAGTTTAGATTGGATATAAGGAGGAAGTTCTTTACTGTGAGGGTGGTGAGGCACTGGAATTGGTTGCCCAGGGAAGCTGTGAATGCTCCAACCCTGAAGGTGTTTAAGGCTGGGTTGGACAGAGCCTTAGGTGACGTGGTTCAGTGCGAGGTGTCCCTGCCCATGGCAAGGAGGTTAGAACTAGATGATCTTAAGGTCCTTTCCAACCCTAACTATTCTATGATTCTATGAAATGTCAGTCCCTACCTCCTGTTCTACTAGATCCATTACTAAAATGTTTTCTGTACTTTGACAAAATTTAGAAGAAAAATAGAAAAGTTTCTTCACATCATCTCTTATGTGTGATGTTTTCAAAGTGTTAGCATATTACAGAAAGTTATGCTAAAATATGCCTTTGCTTCTTCCTTATTCAACACCACTTTAAGAACTGCACAAACCAGTATTCAAATATCAATATCTCAGTTTAGAGAGTTTAGACTGCTTGGAAAACTAGAATAGTCATTGTTTATTTAATTAAAAAAAATAATCTGTCCTGTCAGTCAAATCCAACTGCAATCCCTTTAAGCATCAGAATTAATTATATAAAGATAGGGTGTATTTCCTGCAATGAGAGATGCTTGCTTTTCTTTTTTCTTTTTTTTTTTTTTTTCTTAAATATAGCATGGGTAACGCGTTCAAACTTAAACAGGGGAAGTTTAGATTGGATATGAGGAAGAAATTCTTTACTGTAAGGGTGGTGAGGCACTGGAATGGGTTGCCCAGGAAAGTTGTGAATGCTCCATCCCTGGCAGTGTTCAAGGCCAGGTTGGACATAGCCTTGGGTGGTGTGGTTTAGTGGGAGGTGTCCCTGCCCCTGGCAGGGGGGTTGGAATTAGATGATCTTAAGGTCCTTTCCAACCCTAACTGTTCTATGATTCTATGATCTCTCCCCCCCCGCCCCAAAAAACCCAAGGGATGGGCAGACAGGGTGCTTAAATAATGTCTCATCCCCTTCAAATAGTGACAATGTCAATTACAGAATGCCAGAGACAAGAATAATTTAACCTTATTATATAGTAGTCTTTCATATCATAATATTAGCAGGCCAGTCACATTTACTATCTATCTTACTTACATACCATAGAAAGAAGAAATGTGTAACATTTTAGGAATGGTAAAGATGACGTGCATCAAAGACCAAGAAACTGCAGTTCAAAAACAAAATATGGAAACACTGTTCAGTGCTCAGTAGATTCGAAAAAGGCAAATCCTAGGCATTATTAGGAAAAGACTTCTGAAATGTAATTATGCAACTGTACAACTCTGTGATACACCCACAACTTTTCTAGCTAGTATAGGTATGATGCATCTTTCCTCTCCCTTGCCCACTACAAGGCATGTAGAAAAATAGGAAAAAGACAGCAAAGATTTTTGTGAAGATAGGTATTCTTTCCTCCACTACAAGAGGTCATTAAAAGTAACTAGCCTGAGTTCAGAACAAAAGGAGATGGCTTTTAACACTGTTGTTAATTTGCAGAAATCTTTGTTGCAAGATGGTTATACTGAAAGCTTACACAGGCTAAAAAAGTTGCTGGACAAATTAATGAAAAAAAAATACCAAGGACTATTTAATGTATCAGGTGCATCAAAAATAGGTTCAGTTAAGTGAACTCTTGAATGGCTGCTGGAGGTTGAGAAACCATATTGCGGAAGAATCATGAAATGCATGCAATTATCTCGCCAAGTTCTGAAGGTATTCACTATTGACTATTGTCAGCAACAGGACATCAGCATAAGTGAACCTACAGGGTCTGACTAAGTGTGCTCATTTTTATGTACTTTACCCATGAAACTTCGCAAGAGCATATGATCAAGGCAGGGACCAACACAATAGAAAGAAGAGGCATTTACAGGGGTAAGGATAAGAATTCTGCACTATTTTTAGCATGATAATGTACTAAAAAAACAACTTACAGCATATACAAATCAACCTTAAACAGATGTTAGAAAGAAATGTACTGTGTAGAGAGGATAGTTCATAAGGAATCCTCTACATATTGCTCAGAAGCATCTCGTACAAGTTGCTCACTAGTGAAACCAAACACTAGGCTGCAACAGAAGGACGGTTAATAAATTCTGAGTTTAATCATCCCAGAGGTAATTGATGGTTACCAGTTTAATGCCTCACATTCTTAGCTAGAGATCCTGGCAAATTATGCGAGGTTCTTTTCCATACATATTTAAGACAGTGGGGTATTAACAAGGGCTCTCCATAACAGGATCAGAACTAACTTGCATCTAAAATATGCCGTGATGTTTTACCTGATAGAGATAATATCCACAGAAACTTCCATATGATTTGATAAATTGTGCAGTGATTAAAATCACAGTGAAACCAGTATTCAACAATCCAGATGAAAAAGCCACTGGCACAGCAGTGCCAAGACAAATAATTCTGCAGGAAAGTCTGATTATAGCAATGCTGTTCTTGCTTCACTTTAATTTCATCCATTTGCTAACAAAGTCTATAGCATTTCTCTAGAATCTGAAGCTGTCTTTATGGTGATTAATACTGCCTATAATCACACACAGACCCACTACTACAAATGTATAATTTATTGCAATTATTTGTTAACTGCAAGCTTTTAGGTAAGATGATCCTGTAATCAAAACATCTTTTTGGCACATCTGCTTGCATCGTATTTATCAGGTTATCATTTTAGATGCCTTTTTCATTTTACTTTCAGGTAAATATTTTTGAAGTACATGAAATCAGCTAAGTCAGGAGACTACCTGGTTCTGTAGAATATAGATGTTTCATATTGATCCCTACACTTTCAGATTGGAGGTCTTTAACATTTCATTGCCTTGATGTATTGATCCTGACCAAGAGACTACTGTACACTGAGGAGCTGGTAACCCACACAGCAGCTGACCTGTGAACTAGGGCCAGACCTGGGCTGTGCTGCAGTGCACAAATCCCTTGGCCATAGTGTACACCTAGCTAACATATGGCAGCAGACGAGCTTGCAGGAAGCTCCAACTTGGTAATGGGTTTGGAACACCTGCATAGCCTTGCCTTTATCCGGGACTGCAGCAAAAAGTTCCGTTGTGAACATCCTGTTTGACAGTGGAAATTACCGAGTTGTTAAATTTATTATCAATTTATTTGTGATTAATCTGCCTAGCTTTATGCTGATGCTGTACTGTGATTATTTTCATAGTTCTTAACACTGAGTCATCTTAAAAGTGCTGTCAGTATGGACTGAAATGTAATATTCTGCTAATTGTACCACACTGTGTCCTTTTCCTTCACAGGAAGAGGGGGTTATAAAAACCTGTCCTGTTAACTGCAAAGGCAGAGTAATAGTTCAGTCATGGGATGACTGTGAACAGTAACATGATGTGGCCTAATTGACAGTATCAGACTTACAGGGTAGCCTAAGCTTAACAGCAAGTGGTGAAAAGTATGTGCAGGAAGTTACTTGAAACTGGTACAATGTAGAGGTCTTTTCACTTTTGAAACAGAGCATACAAATTCATTTTTACGTGGAATAAAAATTCCACATAATTTAGATGTTATTAAAAGGCAACAGGTGAAATACTCCACTAAAAAGCATTAACACCGATGAGAAAGGCACTCATAAAGCCTCGTTGGAATTTATGTTCCAGTCTGGGCACCAGGTTCTTGAAGATTTCATTCAGTTTGGACCATATTCAGAGAACAGCTATTAGGTAGCCCAGAAGAACATAGTTTAGTTTATTTTAGGACCCCAAGAAAGCAGGACATAGGAAATTTAGCAAAGTAATAGCTGAGAAAAGGAATTACTGGTCTTTACAAATACCTTGGAGATTAAAAAAGTACACAATGAGGAAAGAGCTTTATAAGTTAAAGGATGAGTTGGCATAGGCAAAACAGGTTAAAGAAGTTAAAGGATTTCTAGCCATCAGAGGAATGAGAGGATAATATTAAGCATCTCTGTAATAGGAGGAATAAAGGCAAGATTCTCTTTTATCCTATGTTTGACACATGGCTAGCAATGCTTGTAGTTGTGCTTACCACAGTTGTACTGGAAGGGCTGCTTTGGTTCAATTATTTATTATTTTTTTAAATTGTATATGCTCATTTGTTTCTAATACATATAGTATGAAATAACATCTGAAATAGAAGCAACACCTCTAACAGTGTATTTCTGATGCATACAAGGTGCCAAAGGAATAAATACCGGGGGTCAGGTGGCCCAAGGGTATCAACTGTGTGCGAGGTTCAGAGCTAGGTCATATGGAAATAATTTGAGTGAATTCAATAAAAGGGTTACAATAATTTGAATGATGCCACATCATTCCAGCAGCTGCTGTTTCCCAGAAGCTGCTGGGAAATGTGTCACACAAATTATTAGTACTAATGATTCCTGGCTACTTTTTGCTCATACTAATTTGTTCATGTTGCTGGTCTGCAGTCATTGTAGTAACACAGAAAAAGGAAAATTTTAGGAAAGAAGTGACTCAGTGAGACTAGATTCCCTATTCTAAGAGCAAGAGACTGTGACCCTTGCTCATCTTCAGTTTTGGTACCACATTGTTTTCTGCAATGGATCAGTGATGGGTTCGAATTTTTATTTATAACGGGTAAAAGCTTGGAAGGAGCCATTCTCCAATGCTCTTGAAAAGAGGTAAGTGCTGGAAGAATATCTGTCAAGATCATAAATGGGGACTTAACAGCATTTTTACCTTGTTTTTCCACAAATCAGATCACAACTGTATAAATGGAAAATGTAAGTTCTTTGTCTTGTTATCTGGAATTCAGAGACACATACGGTAGAAAACACTAACAGATTGTTACAGCTTCATAGATATTAGAAAAGCAGGGGTTGTATATGAAAATCAAAAGTGAATGGAAGAGAAACAGTATGTAAGGGTGTTGAAGGCAAGGGGGCCTATAGGGATGCTGGGGAGGGACTCTTCAGTAGAGACTGTAGTGAGAGGACAAGGGGTAACAGGTTCAAACTTAAATGAGGGAAGTTTAGATTGGATATGAGGAAGAAATTCTTCACTGTAAGGGTGGTGAGGCACTGGAATGGGTTGCCCAGGGAGGTTGTGAATGCTCCATCACTGGTGGTGTTCAAGGCTGGGTTGGACAGAGCCTTGGGTGGCATGGTTTAGTGGGAGGCGTCCCTGCCCCTTGCAGGGGGGTTGGAACTAGATGATCTTAAGGTCCTTTCCAACCCTAACTATTCTATGATTCTATGAGTTGCATGCTGCCCTGGACCTAAAAGGCAGTTACAAAGCCTAGGAATGTGTACATGCTTTAGATTTGATACTTGCACGCCGACATTTCACTACACTCTTCCTCTGACACTGTCTGGCCCTAAAACCACCAACCTTACTTAGCAAAGCAGGCTGCATGTGGCAAGTTGCTTGGTATATTAATTTCCTAAGCTACTATGGAGTCGTCCTAGCCAGGAACATGAGCATGCTTATCGATTTATATACATCTAGTTTAGGTTTTGAGCTGTCTGATGTATTTAAAATTCAATGGAAATAAAGTAGACCTTATTGTTCCAACTCTGCATTTGATGATGATACATATTTCTTTTACATGCTAAAAAATCACCTCAAGACTGCAGGCACGCAGAGGCCAAAACTCTGACTATCCAGAAGGATATTTACATAGAAAACCATTTGACATCAGTACTCCAAAGAAACAGCCAGTGTTGGGGGCATAAGTGGAAGACAGATAAAACTAGGTACACCAGAAGTACAGATTCTGTAACTAGAAAGGGAGATTAGGTGAAAAACAAGTAATTTCAAAGAAGAAAGAAGCAAAGTTGGTAACCTTACTAAGTGTGGTGCTGAGACCTAGCACCTGTCTAAGCCCACTCAGCAGAATTGTATGCCAGTGCAACACTCCACTTCTAAGCTGACTCACCTGAAACAATTACAGTTGTTTCTAGGTAATTTACCCAAAGAAATGTGTACTATACATCTAAAAAGTTGCGTTCATAGCTCTAAGGAGGTGTGAATATATGTATATATTTATACATTATATATTCATGTATCTGTCTAAAATTTTGCATTCATAGCTTAAAGGAGCTCACAAATATACCCATATGTACAAATACATATGTAGATAAATACATACATGCACATACACATCTGTGATATATGTACAAAGACATTTGTGTGTTCATAAGTGTATTTAAACAGACACATTGATATGTGAAGAGAATCCACGCATACAATTAAGGCAGGATCTATGTATTCAGAAATTGAGAAGAAGATCAGACCGTAAAAATGTCACAAGCACCTTTGTGACTTTCGTAAGTATTAGGGCTTCTGTGGATGGATTAATCTGTGACACAGTTTAATGCATTGCTGCAACAATAACCTACCTGATTGGCAATCAGCCGTGCTAGGACATCCATCCTTGATCCCGACTCTGAAATCATTTTTGCTGCATTAATTACATCAGATGTGTTCTTCAGTGGTCCTCTACCCCTTCAAATGAAAAAAAGAACCCTTTTACATTATTCCAAAAATTGGGAATAAATCATATCCATGCAAGTTAGGCACAGAAGAACTCTACTAAATAAAATAATTAAACCATACGGAAGCAACATTAACATTAATTAAATCCCCACCACCCCAACTGTTTTGTTTTCATGTCCCAGAAATTTGTATTGTTTGGCATCAAGTGGATGCAGAAGTACCAGAAAGATGTCACTGTGTTTTCCTACTGAAAGCGCAACACATGTCAAATCCTAAGGATAAGATAGGGATTTTAGATGACTACTTGTGGCATTTCCTTTTCCCATGGTTATATGAATTTTATGTGCCTTTCCCCTTCAGAAAAATTCCTAGTAAATATGTTCAAAGAAAGTTCAGCCCAGGGATGTATTTGGAGACACATTATGGGTATCTGGTCAGAAAAACAGTTTGTTTGTTTGATTTTTGGTTGTGGTGTTTTCAGGGTTTTTTTCTTCCTTCCTCCACCTCCCCCACCGAAAAACTATGAAGTTCCTGTGAACGGTTTGTCAAGAAGCCAGCTTCTTTTTTTGTACACCCCCCCAACCCAAAACACTTATTTAATTACATGAGACTGTTTCTAGAACCCAAGACAAAATGTGAATACTTAAGGCAGGCAATATTGACAACCATTATCTTCACATTTTCCTGTGCTTAAGCTTCTTCAATGCTGAAATACTTCAGCTAAACTAAAATAACAATTTTATTTCACACATGTATAAAATGAGCAGTCCTGCTAAGTAGTTTAACTTTGCATTTCAACATCTTTGACAGGAATACTTCCAGTTTTATGCAGACATTTAATTCCTGAAGGCCTCACATCAATTTACAAGTTCTAATCTACAAACTATAAGCAGTCCAGTACCCTCCTGCAAAATTACAACCCAGACATCCAGTTAAATAACACAAAAGATGAACACAACCCAGAATTAAAGCATCAGGGAAAGGTGAGAGGGCATAACAGTGCAAGTAACTTATGCTTAGGAAATTCTTGTTAATATCAGCCAGCAGCTTTTTTGATACGTGAAGATACACTGGCTGGGTATTTTGAGGGTTAAGTTGGTAAATTAAACTAGCAATTTTCTTGTACCTGTGCAAGTCCCTCAGAGGATCTGGCTAATGAGAATGAAACAGTTCTTACCCAAGAAAGGTATTTCAAACAAATTAAAAGAAAGCGTTTCTTCCCACCACAAAAACAGTCACTGTGAGAGCCATTAGAGGAACACTCAGGAATGAGGACTAA
This sequence comes from Ara ararauna, assembly GCA_028858755.1. Classification (NCBI taxonomy): domain Eukaryota; kingdom Metazoa; phylum Chordata; class Aves; order Psittaciformes; family Psittacidae; genus Ara; species Ara ararauna. The sequence goes on from CM054381.1 coordinate 42,682,155, forward strand.
GACTTCTGCTCTACTTGCCACCTGACTGCACTAATGATTCAAGGTCTTCTCTGTAAGAAATGTGGGGCAGGATGCTTATGAGCTATAAACCACAGCTAGGTCTTGAAACAAATACTTAGAAATAGTGTTTAAGAATGCTTCAGCCTTATATTAGAGCATTGAAAAACCAGCATGGCAAGTTACGTATACAAAGAGGTCTCCTTTGCTACACAACCAAGAACTATCTGTGCTCCTTTTTTTACCTTCACATAAAATCCAGATCCTTGTACATAAAGTACAGGTTTAATTGCCTTGGGGTATGGCATAATGAGCTGTTGGTATGATGTTTTGCAATTATACCCACTGAACACTTTAAAAAGAACACTTGGGAGAGCACACCAGATCTGCTGAATCACCAGACAAATGGAAGGAACAGACAGGAAAAAAAACAGGAAGAAATTTCTACAGGGACAACTGCACACTCTAGATTTTGACAAAAATCATCAACTGCATAGAAAGAGAGAGATGATAGCCTATAAAGTTGTTTTAAAAAAAGACACAGGAATTATCACATGGGTCAGTTTGAACACCAGTCCATGAAGTAGTGCTGTTAGGAAAGTAGCAGGTGCCACAACATGGTACACAGATAAAAGTTTTCCTTTCACTTTCTCAGTTTTATTAAGACTGCAGCTGCAGTTCTGTGTGGGTTTCCATGAAGAAAGTTTTGACACAGTTTGAGATTGCGCAAATAGGATGGTTAGACATGTCATAAACATAACAAATAAGGAATGACTGAAGGGCTTAGACCCTTAATTTGATTTATAAATTTGAAAATTAGCAGTGGGGCAAAGGAGGAAGCATAAGCAAGAGAGCCTGTAGGATAGACATGGTAACAGTCCTCAATTGGGCTTCATGGCTGTATTGGATAGGGGAGGTAGTACTGAGCTTATATTTGGGAAAAGAAGTTTCAGGTGAGGTGCTGAGATGGTGAGAAACTGGAACAGAGCAGCCAGGAGGTTGTGGTGCCTCCACCACTGGACAAGACTAGACAGCCATTTGTTACAAATGGTGGGATGAATTAAGTCTCCTCTTGAGGTTTCTTCCAGTCCAACAATTTGATTATTTTAAATTTAACAAAGAAGTTTCATGTTGTTCGGCGAATGAGTACCAGTTTTAATGCATGCTGTTTTCTAATGTTATCAGTGCAGCTGTGCATTTTGTGAATTCCCAGTTTTCCTGATTTAGCACCAGATCAGCAGATTCAGAATGCCACTAGATCAGATTAACTCCCTGAATCCAGATGTCAGAGACACATAAAGTCCATTAAATGTTTGACCCAGCCATCACATGGCATCCTACCAGTTTTATATTTACTTGTGTTTTGTCTTGCAAGTTTGAAGTATGAAAAAAAACTGTAGAGGAGGCTGCTTCCCTGAGCTATTTGTCTCACTGCCTGGAATTTTTTTTTCAGATATTTCTCTTAGTTCTCTCTCCATATCACTGTACTGACATCCCTTTCCTACAGATGTAGTCCATGATCCTCCTCCACCAAGTGCTGAAGAATCACTGCCTAATTTGAGAGACTCTTGTGGTACTTTTTTGTGGTATTTGTTAAAAATAACCGAATTACTAGAGATAATGCAGATCTGCATGCAGAAGCTTAAGATTAGCTTAACTCATGCACCTACAGCAGATGCTTAGACAGATTAAAAAAATCCTTCCCACCAAGTACCATCTGCTGGTCAACAGCACCACAACATTTCTCCTTCATGAAGGTCTCCACCTTTTCCCTCTTCTACAACATGAATTCCAATTTCTTAGAATGGATGTTCATGATGCTATGGCATCCATGAAACATGTTGGGTTATTTTTTAGTCACTGTTCTCTTACTATTTCTCCCTGTTTCCAGTCCCTAATTTTTAAAGCCAAACTCCATCTCACACACTCAGTTACTGCATTTACTGAAATTCTTTCACAATAATTTAATTAGGTTCACAGCCTACAGTAGACTCTGAATGCCTGATTTGGATTCACTGCATGGGAAGTCTAATTTATTTTTCTCACCCTTCATTGTTTCCAAGTATAAAGCCTTACTAGCTATGTAAGATGGTACCACACTCAAGGCTATGAAAACAAAGATGAAACACAAAGTACTGTATTTATGAGCAATTATATGCCTCCAAGATAGTGATGGATTGTTCTCTTATATCACCTGCTCTAGCCAATAAAGAAACTGGGAAGACCATGAATAACTTAAGAATCATCCAAGTCTAACCAGAAGGAATGTAGTTGGATTGGGTACAACAAATTCAGTTAAGAGTATCTCCACAAAGTTGTAGGAGAAAAACAGGCTTCACATAAATGTTTCTTGAAAGATACAATTGTAAGAAGAAAAAAAAGCTGGACCGCATTAACTGGTAGGACACCAAGGGTTTTATAGAATTGTGAAAGACAGACCTAAGCCTCTCAGTCTAATCATTCTTACTTCAAGCCATGATAAACATTGTTGCAGAGTAACTCCAGCCCTGTCTGCCTAAACTTAACTATAATAATTAGCAGGCATCAGAATCAGGCACTGTGATCTGTTTTCCTTCATACTGGAATTTCACTCTGAAAAGTAATGATCAAAAATATTCTCCTAATTTTACATCAACAAAAACTTGTACTCTTACCTGAAAACCAAAAGGCATTTGGCATTACATTTTCCAGGAATAGAGCCTTCTGTCACTGAGCAAAGCTGAATGGCTTACCTCTACTCACTGTACTCACATCAGCAAATGTTTTGTACTTCCCCCATGTCAGGAAAAATAGGGAGCTCTACGGACTAGTCACTCTCAAAAATTAAACTTCTACCTAAAATACATCTAACATCATAAACTACCACCAGACACAAGCATTTCATAGCACTGCAAGCATTTGAAGATGTGTACTGAATCTTCACAACTACTGTCATCTCCAACCCAAAACCCAAGTGGTCTTTGTCACATTAAAGTCTTGAGTTTCAGACATCATCAGTCCAAATTTCTAGCTCAGCAGATCCTGACAGCTCCCACTGTAATTACAGGTCTTCTGGGCACACTGCAGAAGAGGTACTAACTCCAGACCAGCACAGATCCAGCAAGACATCTCTCTCTTTGTTCCTCGGTGTTCCAATCAAAGCACAGTGCTGGATCCAGTCTGGCAATCCCAGCCAACCACAGACTAATGATCACCAGAATTGATTGGAACATTTCTTGACTTTGTGAAGAAGGTGCAAGCACTCATTCAGGTGACTGTCATATTACTTAAGATGATACACTGGGAGACAGTGCATTAATTATACTGCTATCTGTTTAGTTTTATAAGGCATATCCATTATCTTATTATCCTGGGTTCAGCAGTAGCAGTCATTTTTTCTCCTTCTTAGTAGCTGGTGCAGTGCTGTGGTTTTGACTTTCAGCCTGGGAACAGCGTTGATAACACCGATGTTTTTAGTTGTGGCTCAGTAATGTTTACTCTGACCAAGGACTTTCTGAGTCTTATGCTCTGCCAGGGAGGAGGGGTAGCTGGGAGGAAGCAGAGACAGGACACCTGACCCAAACTAACCAAAGAGGTATTCCATACCACAGCATGTTATGCCCACTATATAAACTGGGGGCAGTTACTGGGAAGGGGTAGATCACTTCTCAGGTCAGGCTGGGTATCGGTCAGCAGGTGGTGAGCAGTTGTATTCTCTTCCCTTGTTATTTCCCTTGTCATTGTTATTAGTGGTGGTAGCAGTAATGGTTTGTGTTGTACCTTAGTTACTGGACTGTTCTTATCTCAACCCATGGGAATTACATTCTTTCAAATCTCCTCCCCGTCATCCCTCTGGGAGCAGGGGGAGGAAGAAGTGGGGAGTGAGCAAGTGGCTGTATGGTTCTGGGTTGCCAGCTGGGCTTAAACCACTACAATCCTATAATTTCATAATCAAACAAACAGACAAGTTGGAAGCATGCAGAATATAACAAGGAGATGAGTAACAGCCAACTTGTTTTTTCAAGGATAAATATTGTCAGACCAATGTAAAATAAGCTTTTACAGCTTTTGGAAAGATGAGAAGCTGTAAATACCACGTCTCTTCAGACAGGCTTCTGAAACGCTCTCCTGTTGTGTTTTCATAAGCTACCTAAAGAATATGTAGTCTAGACAAAATACTTGCAAGGGAGATGCAAAACTTTTAGAAAAGCATAATCCAAGACAGACTGCTTATCAAAGGCCTGCTGGCACAACAGAGTTTAAAAATAGGAGAAGGAACCTGGTTTTGCTGGAATCTGCCCTGGTTTCTGTGCTGCTCAGTTCTTTATTGATGACTTGAATGAAGGAAAAAAGCGAATGCTTAATAAACTTAATCTTGATACTGATGTGAAAGGAGAAGGAAAGGAGCTGGCAGGCCAGACTTGGAATTAAGAATTATCCTGGGAAGTGTATGGAAAAAAAGTAGATGTAATTAAAAAAGGATAAATGCACTCAGGTAGGATAATCCAATTAACGGATACAACTGGGGAGTCAGTCTCTACACAACAAAACAGGGAATTACAAGCAATGTGGAGTTTCAGTGGATCACAAAATCATCAGGAATGAACACCAGTATGCTGCAGAAGGCAGTGGGAAAATGGTAAACAGTGAGAAGAAGTAACAATTCTGCTCTTTTTTTACAGTAACAAGCTCTCCAGGAGAATTTCTGGAAAGATGTAAGACAACTCAGGAAAGAGAAGACAGTGCCAACAGAATGGATTAGGTATGGGTTTGTTTCATAAGCTTCATCTTATGGTGGAATAAGCAGCAAGGCTCTACAAAAAATATTGACATAGGAATTCCTGTTCAACTGCAGCCATTGGGTTATGTGGCACAAGAGGATTATATGGCGTTTACATACTCAAGGTTACATGGTCTATCTACAATGACATCTTATGTAACATTATGTATGTCTTATCTCAAAGGCTTCTATTCCGTTGAAGTGTTTACCTTCTGTTCCAGTGACACAGAATCTCTGGATGAACCTGCAATAATTAGCTTAATGAATTCTACAGCACTAGCTTTAAAGAAACCAAAGATGTGCGAAAAATACTAAACACAAAACCAGTTCAGAAGTCCAGACTTTTCCTTTGAGTTATATTGTCAGGAGGCAAACTATACTTCCCCCTTCTCCCAGGCTTTTACAGAGTGATAATGCAACTATGGCTAAAAAAGTACTGAAAATGAAGGGCAATGCAATAATCTGCATGAGTAGTTAAATCCTTTACACCACTGTGGCTGTTAAATGGGAACTGGAAAGTATTGTTATTTGCAGCATTTTTTTTTTTACATCAATACAAGTGTGTATCAGTCTTATGATTTCTTTTTCTACTCTGGGGCAGATTCTACTATCTAGATATTTCAATGTTGATCTCATGTTGGTGATTTTCTTATCTAGGTCATCCTTCTCTCTCCAAATCCTTGTGCTTTTGCCAGCTTTACAAAACAAAGCAAGCTGTTATTTAGAAGGCTTTGCTCTAAGAGGAACCCAGTAATTTTTTCTTTTTGTTGCTCTTACTTCCTGTATTTTGCCCCCTAAGACCAAAATAGGGCAATCAAGAATTTTATCAGCACTTAGTAGACAATGCAGAAGCAGATGTTTCAAAGGCCTTCAGTGCCTACCAATTTAATTTCTGACAGTGATGTCCAAAACTCTCTGAATTTCACTGAAAACATGATCATTTGTTGTGGCCTCTGAAGAAAATCTTCATGTTCTGGTAATTTCACAATACATTATGAAAACTTCATGGTATATTTGTAGTTCATCTTTGGTGCCATGCCTGTGCTACAGTGATTCTCATTAGTGGGTCACTGCTGCCCCTCAGGCACTGTGATGCAGAATAGTATGGCCCTGCCTCCTTCTACACCCCTAAGCTCTTGTCAGGTGCCATGGTCCCTGCAGCCTACCAGTCTGCAAAAGCCCTTATGTCCATCCTTGTAGTGTCTGTTCCTGACGTCTTCATACTTTTTCCAAAACAGGCCACTTGTGACCCTGTAAAATAAAATTTAACTGCTTTTCAACAAACAAAATGCCCTTAATTTGTGTTACTGTTTGGACAAACAATATTTTTGATAATATTAATATTTGATAATATTAAAACACAGAAGAGACCTTTTTTTAATGATCCACTGCGTTATTTTCCTCTCTCTGCTTTGACTAATGAAGTAGGAGTACAGCTTTTTAAACATGAAAAAGGACAAAACACTCTTGTTTCTAAGCTGACATATCCTATTATGTCAGTTGTATAAACTTTGTTAGAAAAATCCAGGCACTGAAAACTTGGCTGAAAGGTCAAAGGTGAACATGACAGTATTTCAAAATAACTGTCACTAGAAGTGCTAATTCTGGTCTTTAAAAAGCATATGTCTTAACACCAAGGAATTCTTTCTTCAGAATGGAGGCCTGCATAGCAGAGTATTGCTCCATCATCCTAATCATAACACTTCTGAGATGGAGAAATCCTGAAATAGTTGGGAAAAAATGTTGATATTACCTGAATAGTTATGAACATTATGTTACCTGTCAAAGATGCTTCCTAATTTGGAATTGCATCTTAAAATAGTATGGAAGCAAAGTGAAGCAAGGAGATGTCAAGGCAGAAGTCAAGTGGAAACAGAAATGAATGTATGTCAAGAGAGAAGCTGTACATGTAGTCTGGGACGTGTAAGAGCAGCTGAAAGCCTGACTACACATTGTTAAATCAGAAGTCTGACAAAACTAATCATAGCAACAGCAAAATATGGAAAGCAAAGCAGCAAAGGGATATATATGTACATGTCTGACTGTGATGTTTATGTGTATGCATTGAATATTTATATGCGCAACAATCAGACACAGAACTGTCTGTTTAGAGATGAAACTGTAAGAATTGTGAGATCTTGTCATAGTTACATTTGTGCACACTGATAGACACTCTTTCCCCTCACCTACAAATCCCGAAGTCCAAATCTTCACAATGACATGTGAAGCTCTCTTGCCAACCCTGAAGAAATGTGTTAAAGAAAATGGCAAATTTCTACCCAGTTGAGACCCACTGTGGGTGGTATATATATATTAAAAAACAGCAACAAACCACCATATAATTAAATGTATTCTTTATGTACATATATAAAAATAACTATATTAAATTATTACTGTGATCTGAAGATGAAAAGCTCTTCATAGTGCTTCACAAAGCTAGTTGTTACTAAATTATTTTATCAATGGATTTTACACTGGACGCAAAGAAAGAAAACAATGCTGAATGCCTGTAGTGGTAAAGAGTGGAAAGACAGGAAGCTGCCCTCCTGCAGTGGGTCACAACTGGGTATAAGCTGGACACTTCAATGATGTATTTCATCAAAGACTGCAAGAGAAGTTCAAATACCCAAGGGTGCTCTTCTGTGCATACAATTGCACACAGAGCTTGCAATTTTCAGCTCTGTAAATTCATGTGATCATGTAAATATTTGCGTGTTTGGTAGTAGTTTATTAACAAATAGAGATGAAATTGTAATGAGAGCACTGGTTTGTACAATAAATCTCACCTGAATAAATTTGGTGCTGTTACTCAGCAGATGCTATCCATGAAGCTCAGTGATTTGAATTTTTTTTTGAGGGACTGTAGTGATAGGACAAGGGTTAAGGGGTTAAAACTTAAACAGGGGAAGTTTAGATTGGATATAAGGAAGAAGTTCTTTACTGTGAGGGTGGTGAGGCACTGGAATGGGTTGCCCAGGGAAGTTATGAATGCTCCATCCCTGGCAGGGTTGGACAGAGCCTTGGGTGGCATGATTTAGTGGGAGGTGTCCCTGCCCATGGTAAGGGGGTTGGAACTAGATGATCTTAAGGTCCTTTCCACCCCTAAATATTCTATGATTTTAAATAATGTACAGGTGTAGAAACTGGCTCCCCCAGTTAGCTATTTCATAGCTATTTCAGTTTCTCCTGCACCACCAGAAATCTCTCCCCAAATCTCCCTCTGATCTGTTTATCATATCCATACATAAACATTGTTGCTACAATGTAAGAGAATACCACATCACAACTGAGTCTTGGTATCTAAACCAGGGATCAATTATTTGTTTCTTACCTCTTCTCCCTCTCATTACCTCTAAGATATTTCTCCATCTCTTTCTGCTTCCTTGATCCAGCTTTTCAAAGGACATCTTGATTTTTCAGTTGCTAAGAAGGTCAGCAGACCTTCCCAGCCATGGGCTTTAATCTGGATGCCTATCATTTTTAATCACTGTGTTACATCTCTACTTTTACTGTTTTGTTGATAACAAGAAAAGTCTCTGCTATTTCACTCATCAGTCTCTCTTCTCCTATTTTCCGTCATGAACAGAAATTATCCAGAGACCTTAACATCTCTAATACAAGACACCATCCAATAGCTGCATAAACTGTATGTTTCAGTAATTTTAAAAATCTAACCCTTGTCATAAATATAAACTATTTGGTTATAAAAAAATAATCTTAAAATTATACACATATATGTTAATAAATGCACAGTTTCCCTGCAGAGAGACCTGGATTGTGCAACAAAATGGACAACGCAAAGATATGTGAAATCTTGCCCTCTACAAACAGGCCAGACACACTATGATACTTCTGCAGGCACTGATAGCCTTGTCTGCAGAAGTACTTCAGGTTGTCTCCTACAAGAGCAGGTGTTTGGCTATGTGGAATATGTTTGAAATGTAACAGCAGAACAGCCTCCATATCTGCACTTTCTCAAAGCACAGAGGTTAATTCCAGCTGAGTCAGGAAGTCAACATCATCTCTAAGGACTCCCACTGCTGAGTGGCCCCTCTGCTTCCCACTCTTGTGCACCACGTATTGAATTTTCAACAGGAGTTGTAACATGGTCTAGAAAAACCAAGTGTTAACAGCCTAGAAGCAGAAAAAAAGCCATCAGAGGGTTACTAATGAAACAAAGTATGAATGTAAGCAGTACAGTGCAAACATGTAGCAATGCCACTTAAATAAGTCAATATTGTCCTACAAAATCCTCTCCTTATGCTGCAACCTTTAAAAATGGAAAAAATATTCTTTGTTCTTCAAAGCATATCTTTTCAGTTCTCCAATGAGAGAAAGCAAATAAATTATTCTGCAAATCATTTGCTGCATTTGTTTTCTATTAACAAACACTTTTCCTTAAAAAAAATCAAACCATATATATATATGTAGTACGTGTATATATATGTAGTATATATATATGGAGAAATACATATATTCAGACTACTTACTTGCTGTTTCAGAGCATGCCTTTTAGCAAGGCCTGTTATAGCCATTAACTCAGTGAATCCCAAAAGGTAGAGCTTAAAACTCAAAGAGCAAATTTGAATTTGGTGCTTCATGACCACCATGCTATGATTTTTTGATGGTATTTATTCTCCATTTAATTGTGTCATTTAAAATAACTTAATGACAGACCTTACCCTTGATATTTTACAGCAGTGCACAGACACTCTTAGAACAGAATGTTAAAACTGCGTTACTGGGAATGCAGCACAGGGTAAAGCTCTTGTGGGAAATCACCTCTCTAAACCAGAATACTTGGTCTCCCTCTGGACTCTTTACTGCAAGTGTCCCTACAACAGCATCTTCAGCTGGATTGTGAGAGCCTTCCCAAACTTCTGCTGAGTTTTTATCATTCAGTTGGCCTCTGGTCCTAAATGGACCCGTCAGCCTGGGCATAATCAATCCATTGCTATTCATTAACCAAACTACATGGCATCCTCACAATTTAGTGAGGTAAAAAGGGCTGTTCAAAGTCACCATTTCTGCATCTGCAGCAACAGTTTCAACTGGCTATTTACAAGTACCTGCTGTGCATAATTTCATCAATTTTGCAGCAGGAACTGCTTGGGGAGTCTGGTGGGCCAGGATCTCCGCTCTAGCTGATGTCAACACAGCAGGAGCTGCCTGGGAAACCTTAAGGGCATGCTGGAGCTCCCACCAGAGAGCTCCTGCACCACTTGGCTACATCCTTCTTCATGAGGGTGGCTAGAAGTTCAGTGAATCAATCACCTTGTCTATGCTTAGTCCACTGTTCCAAGTACATCCATTGTCTCATGGATGCAAATGATTACATGAGGAGTCCCTGGACCACACTCACAATTAAATAATGATACTAGCACATTCTGTGAAACATGGCATGGTTTTCTAACTTTTAAATTCTCTTCCATGTTTTTAGAACAAAGCAGGGATGAAGCACACAGTAGTATCTGACCCAACATATTTTAACAGTAAAATGAATGGCATATATGAACGAATAGAAAGTACTTCCCCCTCTGGCCACAAGCAGATATGATCATTCTTGGATGTAGAAAATAAGGTAATACAGAATAAATCAATGCAATTTATAAACAGAAACTACTTGGGTAAAACCATTAAGAACTCTGGCAGATGTGTAACTAAACACTTAAATTCAGGAGGGCTAAGCTAAAGATTGAAGATGCCAACTACCCTCTGAACACAGAGTTATAAAGACACTTTTAATCCCTAGGCAGATGACAGTAGAAACTGAGAAAGAGATAATATTTTCAATTTACTCTGACATACGTTATAGTTTACATAATTAAACACTACATGTATTTTATGGTGAGACAATTAGGTATCTTTTGGAGTAACTGCCTCTATATGGAGACGACCTTACACACAGACATAAAAACAGACACACAGAGAGACAAATGCAAAATACCTTCCTATGTGAAGCAGAGACCTGAGAGGCTCATCTACCTACAGGTCTTCAGAAGCAGATACTTCAAGGCAAAAGACAGAGACACTAATATTGTTATATGCAGGAGAAAACTGGGAGAACTGGCAAAACTGATTAACAGTAGTAATATCATGGGCTAGAAAGGAGGATATGCTACAATCAGGTCTGTGCTGTGGTGTTATTTTACTATACGCAGTTACAGTCTGCAAATCTTTCTAATCTTCCCTCTAACAATTTTTGAATTAAGTTGATTCACAGCACATTTTACCTCTTTCTTGTCAATACTTCCTGATGTGATATTCTTTACTGAATGGTTATCATTAAACTGGAATGGAATGATAAATGAAAATAATTTAAAAGAATATTCAAAATTAATCATTCAGAATGCCTTTGCTACATGTAACATCATCTCACTCATCACCATTCATGTCACATTTCCGAGTTTACATGTGCTATCCTAATTCTGGTGTGAACATGTGCTATTAATAATCATATTTTCCAACACTTCTGCCCACAAGGTATCATTATTAGCTCTTAAAGCTACTTGAAAGACCTGCCTGTGGTGCAATTATAATTTTAACTACCCACTATGTCACAACAATGGAATCAGTCTTCTGAAAAATCCCCAGAAATTACCAATCCTGAAGTTTGATTCAAAAACTCACATGGCCTATCAGTAACCTGCTAACATTTTTGCTCAAAAAGATGCACTTGACTAAATACATATATATAAAAGTTCTGCAAAATTGTCTTTCAGAGTGCTCATTTAGTATTTTGCAAAGAAAATTTGCACTGATTCACAAATATGAAAAATGGAACTTAAGCTGAGTAAGTTTAGGACAGAACATGGAGATGAAAGAAAGTTTGGAGTTAGGGAGTCATGTTTTCTGGTAGTTAAACTACTATACCTTATAATTGTATTTATCAAGTTTTCCTGTTTCATCTTCAGAAATCAATGGTGATATTTGCCTGATGGTAACAGCTGACATTTAGGAAAGGGAGTCATGAAGTTGTACACTCTACATGCTATGAATTGTAAATTCAACAGCAGTTAGAATTAAAGATGCTATCGAAGCTAGAGAGCTCCCAAAATCAGGATTACTAGGACCAAAATGCTGCAACAAACTTGTAATGATAGGCTGAAGGAGAGTGTCGTGGTTTAAGCCCCTAAGCAGTTGCTCTCTCACTCACTCCCCCCTCTTTCTTCCCCTGCTCCCAGAGGGATGGGAAGGAGAATCAAAAAGGATGCAACTCCCACAGGTGGAGATAAGAACAGTATAGTAACTAAGGTATAACACAAATCACTACTGCTACCACCAATAATAATAATGACAAGGCAAATACAAGGAAAAAATACAATTCTCACCACCCGATACCAAGCCTGACCACGCAGTGCACCCCCACCCTTCCAGGTCTCTGCTCTCTGTCTTTACATCCTGGGCATGACGTGGTAGGCATGGAATACCTCTTTGGCTAGTTTGAGGCAGGTGTTCTGTCTCTGCTTCCTCCCGGCTTCCCCTCCTCCCTGGCAGAGCATGAGGCTCAGAAAGTCCTTGGTCAGACCAAAACATCACTAAGCAGTAACCGAAACACTGGTGTTATCAGTGCTGTTCCCAGGCCGAAAGTCAAAACACAGTGCTGCACCAGCTACCAAGAAGGAGAAAAAATGAATGCTACTGCTGAACCCATGTCAGGGAGTAATGGAAGACAATAAACTCCACCTTTCAAAATTAGTTCATTCAATTTGCAGTCATATTTTAGAATTTATCAGAAAACCATAGTCGGATTTTTTAATAAAAGCACTTTCTGTGTGCATGAAGCAAATGGCATGACACATAATGCAATAAAAACATTTTGCAGTAAAAAATAAGAAATTACATATAAAAAATGCATGTTTTGTTATATATCCACCTAGCACATCTGCTATGCCATTGTGACAGATGTTTATAATATGGATATCTAATCATATCGCTAGATTGCTAATGGCTTAGTAATCCATCTTCTAAATACTGCATACGTTTCTGATTATATGTTGAAGCAATTACCAAAATATTTCCTAGGAATTAGTTCTTTACCTCTGTTGGCCTCTGGAAAGCGCCATGAACTTGCAGTTTTTGTTTCAACAACAACATACAATTCCATCACGTCAATACTTAAAATGTTGGTTTATAGTATATATGCTTTATGAAAGACTTAAAGACACTTCCTTAAATATGATAGGTAGTATGAAAATTGGCTAAAATTAATAGAAACATCTTGTGAAAGAATACATTCGATGTAAGGCTGGTGACCATAAAACAGATGACTCAGCTGAACAGAACTACTTTACATTATCTTCAGGAATGTATAGGTCCTAAATACTACTTCCTCATGTATTAGCCCACTCGAAAAATTGTATGCTTTGCAACCTGCAACCTGTTTCTTCTTCCTCCCAGTTTGGTTCTTGCTTTCAGAGGAAAGGAGTAAATTGCCACACATCAAAATAGGGTACTGATTTTCTAATTTCTTTCTCTTGTTGAACTTCAAAATCTAGGAGTACAAAGTCTCACATCTTCCTGCCAGAGTTCTACAGATCATGCACTGATTTGACATTCTGGCATTTGGCTACAGTGTTAATTAGTTGGACAATTCAGGTAATTACTGAAATACTCGGTTACAGGTGAACATCATTGTTTTCAGATTCTGCAAATTGTGGGAATAATAATGGTTTATTATATTAAAGATCATAGTATATTTTTCTAATGGCCCATCTTTTTCTAGTAGCCCACCCATTAACTACTGATGCCCCCTATGCCTTTGTACTCACCTTTATCTTAGACATATTCCCTTACCAACTCTTTTCCTAATTTCTAAGCCCTCATGAAAGTACAGATAAAGCTTACTTTATTGCAAGTAAGTTCACAGAAGATTAACTGGACTTTCTGGGCTTGAATTTCTGAATTGTCTTGCTTTTTCTGATACTACTTCAGTTATTTTTGTACTAGACACGGTCTAGCTCACTGGCAAGTTGCTGTTTCATGTGGCACTGCCACATTATGAGACTATAAGGCAACGGAAGCGTTTGAAAGTGTTACCTTGGACATCAGATGTGATCAGAATTCTTCAGATACAACTCTTCAGGGCTAAACCCCCACCTACTGTCATGCTATTTGTTGCATTTGAAGGTTACAGGGTTTTGGGTTTGTTTGTGTTTTGGGTTTTTTGAGTAAAACTAGTTACTCTTACTTTGTTTACTTTGCCTACTTTTTACTTTGTTTTTCTTGTTTTTACTTTTACTTCTTCCATATTACAATTGCCTAATGGGCATGACCAGAAGAAGCCATTTCAGTCCTAGGTGGTTTTCACGACTGCAATACTTACTTGACTCTTACTGAAAAAGTACCTGGCTTTAAAATGCTATGCAAGGAGGAAACTAATTTCGAAATTTTAGAATAAAAATATATACTTTGCATAATGAAAAAAAACCACTTTTAAAGACAAACTATCATATTTTCTTTGTATTTTATCAATTTGATACTTACCTTGTTCATGCTTTGAAAAAAAAATAATAAAGTAAACATTCTCATTTATACTGTTGATGACTCAGAGAGTTATTAACAGCTCTACAGCACCAAAGAAAAAGGGTCATAATGTTTCCATCCTCCCAAATCACCCACATTTTTCATGGTGGGCTCTCCTCATCACTCTTACCCACTTATGTAAACACAGCGTAACATAGGGAGGATGTGAATGAAATCTTTGTATTGTCAGCCTCGAACATTCAAATACCAGGACGTAGGCTCCAAAATATCACAGAATCGGAATAAATAGCATGAGACTTGAAATAATAAATCTGAAGTTTTTTGTATTTACTTTCTGTTTTCCAAGCCTTCAGGGGTCACATTTTCAGGATTTGCTCAACAGCCATGAAACTCGCTTTAAAAATGCTGGAGGCAAGTTTCACCTACAATAACATATCTCAAGTGCCAAGACATATAAAGATTTCTAATAATGTGGTGATTCATCAACACTAACTATATGAGTCTAAGAAAAGAGCATTTAAAACATGGAATTTGCTAATTCCTGTTCTGTTCATGAAACATCACTAAGAAAGCTCTCTTACAGCCACATGGTGGTGAGAGGTAAATAGTAGTATAAGAGGACATGGTCCCTGACTAGAATCTATCACTGATGCCTAAAAGAAAAAAGAGCAAAGACATGGGAAAAAATTACTAACATGGGTGCTGTTTCCTAGAATGTATGCACTCTGGCAGACAGTTATGTCTGCTTAACAGTGTTGCACAGAGCTACTTAGCTCACTTTACTGTTCCCCCACCCCCCCATCTTAAGAATAAGTAATTTGCTACAGACGCAATAGAGAGCATTCATCATTTCTGCTGCAGAATGCTGGGTGTGAAGAAGGGATTTCCTTCCCTGTAATGATGCAAAAATTCACCTGCATTCATGAGGCTGAAATGCCTGTCTGCAGACACTGGAAACTAGAGCCAGGATTTGAGTCTTACATAGATCCTAACAGTTTTCAACTGCCTGGTGCAATCTCAGCACAATAGGCCATTCCTGGTTATATTAATTACGGACTTCAAAGGGTTTCTTAACAGCCAAGAATGCTAGAAACTTTCTTAATCGACACAGAGTTTCTACAGGAAATTATATTCACACAATTAACACAATTCAATAGGTCAAGTTACTTGCCATTGGCAAGTGCCACTGTCACATTGCTATGTCAAGACGAAAGCACTGGAAAAGATGTTTGGCACAGGCTCTCTGGTTAATGACACTTTTAAATTTTATCAATCTAGTTGAAATTTCATAGGACTGGAAGGGGGGAGCATCCCCTGAGAGTATTTCAGTTGAATACACCATGCCCCAAAAGTAATATCATAGGCTTGAATAAAAATGCCACTGTCTTATTTTTAAATCACAATTACACCACGCTTTATTCTAAGACCTAAAACTAGAGCTGCAGCTTGTTTCCTCAGCCTGCAGGGCTTAAATTTGAAGAGAACTTTTGGAATCAGTTACTGCCTTGGCACGCACCGCAGTACACACAGCAGCTTGTTCACTGAAATCCTGACCAAATTCTGAAGGTTTCTGCTCTGAGGCTTGTGCTCCCTCCCAGGCCATGAAAAGTTCTCTTTCTATATTAATACCCCTGCTTTATTGATGAGAAAAGCTGCTTAAGCAACCCATTAAACAGCTATGTTTACTTACATACTTATTTTCCCATTTATAATGGTCCACTCGCTGCAGGATTATGGAGCTGTATAGCTTTTTAGCATGGCTTGTTTTAGGATTAGTTGGAAATACAAGTCTTCCAAATTTTGTTAAAGCACTAGTAATATTCATTCAGTCAAACGCTGCGCAGCCTAACTCCGAAAAGGAAACACAAGATGTAGGCTCCACACTTAAGCAAAGAGGTAAAAAACAAAAGCACGGTGATTGAGAAACTTCATGAGGACTTCCCTCTACAGTATTTCCATAGTAATTCTTCTTTCCACCCACCTTTTGCTTGCTTTTCCTACTCTCAGAAGCCCAAGTGAGACCTTATCTGAGTTGTTTGCATTTGGGAATGTGAGAAAGCAAGGAGGCAATGTGCATTTCCAGTTCCAGCACTGGCTGTTCTTTAAACACCTGCCAGAAGTCACATGAGGTCCACTGAGAAAGCTTTATGACTACCATGGGGCCTCAGGGCCTGCCATATTGAAGACAAGAACTGGTTTTTGAAAGAATCTGGTGGATTACTCTGGAAATGTCCTTTGAGGAAAAAAAACCAAACAAATCTGAGAGTCAGTTAAAAAGGTATAAGAAGAGAAAGTTAAGATTCTCCAAGTAACTCGTTGCCTCTCTTACTGGTCTAGATGGAACCGCAAGTCCCAGAAGCAAAATTATGGCCTGTGTAAAGGAAAGATGCAAAAAACCCCCATGTGAAAACCAGAACACTCTTGACACTCTTGACACACAGAAGAGCTGCAATGATTCATCTGGATATGACCTACATATTTATAGCAACTGAATATTTAAGAAAGCCAACTAACACATTTTAGGCATAAAAGAAAAATCAGAGGAAATATGGAGTGAACACTTGCAATACTCCTTCCAACAGCAGTAACATCTTTGTCAGCAACTTTTTCCTGCCATATCCTGTTACCTGCACCACGACAGCAAACCCCTTGGTGTAACATAGCACCAAAATCTCACAGTTGCTAGGAGCAGATGTCCAGCATCTGGTGCCTGCACTGAGAACTCTTTGAGGAAATCACTTCTAGAATATTCATGTTATAATCATCTGCTACCTCTGACTGGCCCACTTGAAAAGCAATAGAGACCAGACAGCATTAATGAAGACATTCAAGACACAGAAACTGAATCATGTGTATTCCCATATAGAAACCTTGAAATCCTAACTTAACTGGGAACTATGCTTTTTATAACAATTTAGCCACAAAATGCTGATTAAGAGCAGAGCATTACAGCATGTCTAGCAACTACCACAGGCCCATACAGACAGAAGAAGCTTCTCAGCTGTTACTCAGTGAAGAATATACTGCTCTGCATAGATGATTCAGCCAATAGAAAAAAGGTGTTTAAAACAATGAATGTTACTGTAAAAGTAAACCATTACCTAATGCTGAATATAAATCAAAGGTGTTAGTGTAAATGGCCAAATATTTTCTTATTTTTAGTAGCAGTTGATTAGTTTACCTTCAGCTCAAGGGAAGAGACAGATCCACCCAAGGATAGCAAAAGAACTAGTGATCAAGTCATCCAGGTGGAAGTGAGAGGATGACCTGCATGGTGAAAGGTAGAAATTACATTCCTCTGCTTCCTCTTTCTCTGACACAACACTAATCAGAAGCACACCATCTTCAGAACACCACACATTCCTGGGGGTAGGCATGTGGGACCAAGTGTGCTCACAATCCCCCTTCTCTCCTCCTAACACCTCTAGTTGTATTTTATTTTACTTCTCAGTATGTTTATACATGGCTTTTCCATAAAACTAAAGATATCCTCAGTGCCAATGTCAGCTACTTCTTTTAAGTGAATAAGTGGTGCATATGTAGGGATGATCTCAATGGTCTGCAGCAGTTTTCTTTAAAAACAGCTTTTCAATAAGTTTACCATGAAGTGAAGATAACCTGCTGAAGTCTCAGACTCCTTCCATTAACTCTCACCCACCCAGAGTATACTGAACAGTGTCACTCCTTCACCCTGCTACCACAGAGCGCACAGAACTAGTGAAATTGTTTGATCCGCCAGTTGCTGACAGTAAGGATAGTTCTCAGATGACCTTAACAGTTCTGGATTGAGAAAGGTATGGGAAAATACTGTGAAAGAAAAATCTTCTGTTTGCACTCTGTGACACAAATCCCTCTATATTTCTACCTTTTACTATTTCTAGAGCTCAGATAACAGTCGTGATGCAATCTTTCAATAATGAAATCATGGTATTAGTGCTGTGTGGTGTATGCTGCATTAAGGCTACATATGCATGACATGACTATTCCCAAATACCACATCATATTTACTCACACATCCTCCATATCCCCAGATACTGACCTCCAAGTGATCAACTGGCTGTCGCCATTCTACAAATCAGCCTTGAAGCAGCAATAATTCCCCATACCACATGTTCTGTGGCAGATAGAATGGCACCTACTCTAATTGTACTTCAACTTGGCTGATGAAAACAAGGTCTAGTACACAGAGGCAGAACCATGCTCTGATCAGGTATTTATATGAACATGCCTCACTGCAATAATGGTGATTGTTGGCCATCTGGCTTACAGAAATCTAGCACTATAAGTCAGTCCAACCAAACATAAACTTTGTCCATCATTTCTTGTTCGACATTCTTCCCATCATGTCTCTACACACAACATAGGCCATAACAAGTGAAATGCCACCTTCATACCGTGAAATCTGAAATCTGCTCTCATCCAGCGTCAGGGCACTCAGGAGTTTGGGCCAGAGGCTCAGAACAAGCCTACCTCTTTCTGCCTGCCATGGTTTAAGCCCAGTCAGCCACGCAGTTTGCTCACTCACTCTCCCCCTCTTTCTTCCCCCGCTCCCGGAGGGATGGGAAGGAGAATCGAAAGAATGCAACTCCCACAGGTGGAGATAAGAACAGTTCAGTAACTAAGGTATAACACAAACCACTACTGCTACCACCAATAATAATAATGACAAGGGAAATACAAGGAAAGAATACAGTCGCTCACCACCTATACCCAGCCCGACCACGCAGTGCACCCCCACCCTTCCGGATCTCTACTCTCTGTTTTTTCATCCTGGGCATGATGTGTGGTGATATGGAATACCTCTTTGGCTAGTTTGGGTCAGGTGTCCTGTCTCTGCCTCCTCCTGGCTTCCCCTCCTCCCTGGCAGAGCATGAGACTCAGAAAGTTCTTGGTCAGACCAAAACATTCTAAGCAGTAACCAAAAACATCAGCGCTACCAGCGCTGTTCTCAGGCCGAAAGTCAAAAACACAGTGCTACACCAACTACCAAGAAGGAGAAAAAATGACTGCTACTGCTGAACCCAAGACACTGCCCTACAATATTATGCCTCAAAGGCGTCAAGAATATAGGAGGGAGAGGCAAAACATTTGCTAACCTTTTGAACAGTACTATTACATCAGGTCTAAGGCATACTAAGACAAGCTGAATGCTACTACCACTGCTATTCAAAGGAGAAAGACAGTCTTAATCCCCAACGGTACCAAAACAGCAGCCACCAAAGGCACTGAATGAAAAAAAAAAAAAAAAAAAAAAATTGTGTTAAAAATGCTGCATAGTGTCAAACAAAAGTGTGAAAACCACTGGCAGGCTATGTGAGCCCTGAAAGGTCCTGGTTTAATTGAAAAAGAATGGGAGAGATTCCAGTCATATTTTTAGCAGAAAACACAGCAGTTCAGCACTTTTTCTGTTGTTCGCCGTGCTTCCAAGGTGAGCATCTGTGAATACTTTTTCTCAGAACTACGCATGTTCAAGAAAGAAAACTAAACTAAAAGTATACTAAATAAAATGAATCTTATAGAAAATACAATAAGGCTTCTTGTACCTCTGTAGCTTCTGGGACCAATTATATTTTATTAGATGCTAACTCCATCCTAGCTTGACTCTTGGCCATACAGAAACCAAGGTTCAACTGAAATTATTTCTTGTGGATTGATCACTCAGACAGAAAAAGTCAGACATTTGGTAGGAGAAACAATACAGGTGAACTGATTTTATGAAGATGAAGGCCTTATCTCTCTGAAATAACTGTGGCTTCATCTGCACTGTGTCTATAGTAAGTGCTATGTTGTGCTACAGTGCTGCAAAACAACTGGCCTGTAACCCAGTTCAGGAAAGAAGGGAAAATAACAGTAAAATAATCCTTTAGGAAAGACTGTAGCCATATACTGAAAATACCGAACAGAATTCCTTTCCCTACCCTATAATGTACTTATATACCAAATGACCAAGGCCACACACACAATTTGGACAGCCTCAAGCTGATGTGGATATGGCTGAGTACCCCTGTAAAAATCTGCTTTATACAGTGTGCTGTGCCTTCACCTCATTTACACGTTCAAGGATATGGGATATGTCCAGAAGATGAAAGGCCAAAGCCTAATTTTTCTCCAATGCCTATAACTTACTGTACATACGAATGTAAAATAAGGTAATTTGCTTAAGATAACTGATTCTTAGATAAAAATTACAAAATCTCTTTGCTTTGGAAAATACAATTCTTGGCACCAAAATGTTGTCATGTTTTACATTCTGATAGAGAATCTCTGAAATACAAAGTTGGCAGAGTTTCTTCTAAGGGTGAAGATGAGGGAATAAGACAGCAGAGAACCCCTTGACTACAAGCCTTCTTTCGAATTGCCCACTTCCCTCCTCACTAGATAAGAGCAGCAGCCCAGAAAATGACACCACTTTACTAGATTCATCTCATCCTGGTAATTGTGAGCAATCTTGTCAAGAGCATCTGCAAACTGTGGTGACCATCGCTGCAAAGCCTACACAGCATCAAAAGCACTCCACTTTAAAAAATAACATCCTACTGAATTGCTTCCCCACACTATCTGCAATTACTGTTTGTCTTCTCTATTTCAACAGATACTACTTATTTTTACATATCGGGTACTATCTGTACTATGAAGTTTACAAACTCTACCTTGACAATTAGACTCCAGTCTTCTATTTCACAAATACCAGCCAGGTCAACAGTTCGATAAGTGCCATAAAACCATTTTTTTTTCACCCCTGGACAATACATAGTCAAGAGAAATACAGGTGTTCATCTTACCCTGAATGCGACTGATCTCTTGCAGAAGCAAAACTTTCAGCTGAATCAGCATTAAATACACGGGGGGGGGAAAAAGGCAACAAATACTTCACGCAAAATTTCTGGTCATAATTAATTCACTGATGTGCCTACACTTCCAAGGAAGGGCCTGATAAAAGCAAAAGTTTCCTGTCTTTATTTCTTGGAAACTCTCCAAAGTTTTAAGCTTCTAGTTTCTGCTAATTAATTCAGGAGGAACTGGAACATATGGTGTTATAGAAAAAAATATATAGCATGTACAAAATATAGCAACAAATTCCATAAGAATAGGCCTGCATTTTAAAGGGGGAAAAAAGATGGGAGAGGTGCTCTGCCTTTTTAATTACTTCCTTATTTCTCTAGGAGACATTGCTGGGTGTTCTTACCCAACAACAGCTTGAGCAAAATAAACAGAAAAACAAGACTTTCATCCAGCCATTAAAGGTCAAAATGTAGGCTCAATGATGTGCCAATTGGAAAATGCCACAAAAATCATAATTTTCCTGAACATTATCAAAAGAACAACAAATTGTAATACGGACTGACCATGACCTCATATCCAGTTTGGACACTGTCTGCCCACTGGGTGGGCCTGAGCCACCAGAATGGACCAAGAAAAGGGACAGAGGAAAAGTGGCCCCAGTCAGAGTGATGGTGCTAACCGATCCTGCAGGACCAACTCAGAATGTAGCTGTTGCTTCTGGGGTGCTCAGCTTCCCCTTGTTAGGTGTGAGCTGACACCAATTCTGCCCACCCTTGCTAAATGGTTAATGTCTACAGAGCACAACCTTAACATCTGCAAGGTGGCACAGCACCTTCTCCTTGGTCTGTCATGCCCAAGGGAGACTGTCCTGCCATGGGTTTCCCATTTGCTATGAAAACTGATCTCAAAGCTGTTAAATTACTGCCTGAACTGCTGCTCCTTTACACTCCTTATGTCTCTGTGGGCAGAAGCTAGTAGTTGGGAGTGTTTTGCTGAAGAGCTTGTGTTTTCCCAGTATGATTGCTCTGTCGATGAGCAATTTCAGAGAGTTAGAAATCTATCCTGTCCATATAGGGGAGAAAACATCAGCTCACTCAGATCCAACAGGAATTTAGCAGTAGAACAGTTCCTGCAAATTTTGTGAAATTAGCTCAGACTTTGAAAGACTGGGAAGGAACAGTGACAATAACGTGCAACTAGACATTAAAAAAAGCAGAAGATGCTCATCAGCTATCACAGTAATGACTACCATGAATCTGACACTGTCATGGACCCACTGGAGTACTTGCTAGGCAACCTGTTGCCAAACAACATGCAAGCTAACATAGAAGAAACAACAAACAGCTCCAAGCTAGTCTTCAGGTTCATCTTTAAAAACTTGGGTGTATGCAGACCTAAAGGCTAAGGCCTCACCTCAGTCCTGGGGCAAATTAGGGAGCAAGTCTCTATGGAAGGCATTTTGAGGATGGGAATATGAATCTTGGGTCCTTTATGAGCATCCAGAGATTTGGGGCTGGAGCATATTGGGTATAGAGCAGAAGCTGAAGAAACAAAGCTTCAGCCTCAAGAAATGAAGGCAAAGGAGAGGTCTAATCAACATTCTTCCACTATGTGAAGGTGAGCTTATAGAAGACACTGACTTGTTCCTCAGATGCGCAGTAGTATTTAAAAAAAAGAAAAAGGATAAGGTGCACGGGGTACAAAAAATCCTGTTAGATCAAGATGTAAAATTTCTTTACTGTGGGTGGCAAAACACAGGCTGCCCAGAGTATGGACATGCTGGAATCTCCACCTTAGGAATTTTCAAAGCTTGACTGGACAAGCCCCTGAGCAAGTTGATCTTATGTAGAAATTCATCTGCTTTGAAGAAGCTGGACTAGGTGACCTCCAAAAGTCCTTTCTAGCCTCATTTTCAATATGAGCTGGTAGGAACGAACTGATAAGCAATGAGACTGGACTGCTAGGCAGTAAGTGACCCCAGCAACTAACATGCCTGCCAGCGTCCATTTCTCAACCTGGAATGTTTCTGTGATATACATTAGAATAATGAGCTTCCAAATCACAGCACTGACTCATTTTAAAAAGCCTAGTAGGTGTTAAAGGAATAGGGTGGTATTATGAATGTTATGAGCTGCAGACAGAAGCAGTACTGAGTGAGAAATGTGTTTAAGGGTTTTGACAGTGAAGGCAGGTGGTTTCTTTGATGCAGCAGACGTGAGAAGCCTGTAGTAACGCTGTGGTTAAAGGAACAACAGAGATGATGTAGAAGAAATAGGAAGCTGCAAAAATCCATGAAATTCAAACTCAGTCAAAATCTTCTGAGATGGGCAAGAGGACAGATACAGGATTTTTGCTTTCAAAATCCTCACTTGTGTAAGCTGGATTTGTATATATCTTAGAAGCTCTGTGACATTCAAGTAGAATGAGCATTATCAGCTGTTTCTGTGTTACACGGTATGATTTAACTTGACACATCTCAACAATTCATCACAAATCTGAGAGACTGTGTTTCTACTTGAGGGTAACAACTGCCTGAAGCTACTACATGTAGTTCTTCTGCAAGGACAGTCAGTATCCTGCAAGTACTGTAAAATCTTAAATAGTATTTACACCACCCTAGTTAATGCAATTCTGCTGCTCATTTTAATAGTAAAATTTATATGCTTCATCTACTTTGTTGTAACAAGTAAATTCTGGTGGTTCTATTTATCAAAGTATGTATAGTAAAACACATGCACTATGCACACACAACTAAGTTGAACTTCCTTTAGAAATAAATTTATTTTAAAAGCAACTTCATATAATTAACTCTAATAAAGTTGCTCTTAAGATAGAACCCTAAAGAGGGTTCACCTACTTTGCTCAAAGTAATTTTGTCTAAAATGACTGTCCTGTCTGATGACTCAGCTGGACAACACCACTCTTTGAGAAACTTTCGCAGCCTTCAGCCTTTAGGTGATTTTTGACAAAATACTTAATTTTAAAGTTGTTTGTTCTTGTATGCATCTTGTGATCACACACTGAGAAGCTATGGACTCTCAAAAACATCCCAGACTGCTTAAGAATATAATGCTGACCTATGAATTCTCTGACATAAATACTGGAGATAGGTAAAAGGGAAAGTTTTCTATGTATCTGAAGTGGAACTGTACATGTAATGGCACTTAGTCAGGTCTGGGTTTTTTGTAATAAAGGTACCATTATCTTCTGTGGCAGTGACAAGACTGGGTTGATGACCAGAGAGAAGACAGAGTAGGAGGTCTGGGACCAGTGAGTGATTGCCAAATGGGTGAGAGTAGCTGGTTGAAACTGACAGAAATCTGAGAGCTAGGAGAGGCCAGAAAAAGACAAGGAAGTCAGTGGATATTTGGGTGCAATGGAAAAGTTATATAGTATTTCAGAAGCACTTGGCTGCTGAAGGGAAACTAGGAGGATCATGGGCACCTCTGAAGTGTAAAGGGACACAAGGAAAGGTAAATCAGAGTGTGTTATGGTGAGAACCTTCATGGATAAACTTGAGCAGGAATAGAATCCCTCTTTTCTCCTCATCCATCATCATCTTTCTGTCCCATGGTCTCTTTAAATTCCAGTAACTACAGAATTGCCATCTTGACTTCCCATCTTCTTTTTAGACACCCCCCCCCCCCCCTTGATTTTCCTCAGCAAAGACTAGAATATCAAGGAGAACAGATGATTAAGACTGAAGACTGGCTGTTACCAGGTTAGGAGACTTGCTAGATTGGGCAGCAGCTTAACCAAAAGAACTAAAGAGAGAAAAGTTCAGGCTAAGCTGCAGTCGCTGGAAATACTAGCGGTATAAGTAGAATTGTATTTAGGTTTACTGTAAGGATAAAGGAGGACAGCTTTTCTGGGATGACTTTGTTAGATTTATTTTTCCAAATCTTGTTGATTTGTTTTGCTATTTTTACTATTTTTCTAATGTTAACTCTGATATTGATGCCATTTTAGAAACAAATGTCAAGTATCAAGAGCAAATACAAGACATTTTCTGAACAGTTTGCTGAAAGCTGCAGTTTTCCAGAAAAACAAAAAAGTGTTCATATGACCCCATTTGGAATCTCAACAAACCTACAAAATGGATAAAGGGGATGAAAGCCCAGTGATTCTCATTTACTGTTTATACCACAGAAAACTGAAAGGGATTGTCATGGAGACTTCAACCAGGCACTGTGAATCCTGAATCCATGGACTGTATGCCTTCAGGACATTCTATGAAACAGCCTAGCAGAAGTTAGTTATCAGAGCTGGTCTCTCCCTCGTGTATCTATCTTTAAAATCACCTCAGACACGGCAGCATGCTCTGCCTTGTATGTCCAAATCTCATCTGAGGACCTGGTGCTATCTTTCCTATCAGCAAAATGCTGTGAAATACTTGCACTGAAGATATCCTGTAGTTTTCTGTTATTATAAAGGAATTTGCCATGGAGAGGGTCAAACAGTAAGGCTCAAACAGTAAGGCTGTCCACTACAACTATTCTCAACAAGTTCATGACAGACTTCTCTTTCTGCTTAAACAACTGTCCCTTTCTCGCTACTTTGTCAATAGAAATTAAAAATGACTGTTCTGATCCTAAGCACTGCTTGAATTAGATACGAATTCCTTTATATGAGCAAAAGGAGATTTGTGTCTGTTTACTGGTAAATGCCCCCTTAATTACGAATCCACTGTGACAATGGGAAAACAAAACAAAACAAAACTGTTCCATTTACACAAAGTATAGGGGGGAAAAAACCCACAACCCCAGGATTTTTGTACCTTTTTAGCCAATCAGCAGAGAAATTAGAACATCTTCACCAAAATATTATTAAAACTATTATAGCAGCTGAGGCAATTTCTTGCTATATACCTCTACAGAAGACACAGCAAAAGGACAGAACATTGACACGTGATTGACCCAAGTGGTTAAATACATTTCCCCCATAAAATTAAAAGCTCCGACTCCTTTTTATATGTAGATGTTTTCAGTGCATATTCATGCTTTTGCACCAAGAAAATGTAATGTGACAGGACACAAGGAAGAAAAAAAGTTCAAATCATATAAACACATGTGTATGTTTATAAATACAAAAATCCTTATTTTTTCAACCTTCCATTCCTTTTGCAGGTAATTCTGCCGGTTGTACATTTCAAGACACTGTCAGAGAATAGAGATTCCTGTATAGCAGCATTACTTTCTGAGGTCAACATCTACAGACACATATGTATCTCCCTAACCCAGTGTCGTCTTCAGGGTAATTTTGTCCACACTTTTCAATGTGTTTAAAAACACAATTCATGCTTGTATTTGAGATGAACACATAAAAAACCAGTTATTACAAAAGCCCTGCAAGGCTTCTTTCCAATAATGATGTAATTTTAAAACAGTTAGAAAGCTTGGGGAACAAAGTTTTTTCTTATTGAGAGGAAAAATGAGTGCATTTTGGTACTAGATCAATAATGTATCCAAGCCTGTTTATTAGCCACTTGCTCAGTTTCTGTAAACACAGGTGTGAAAAATAGTAACTCCAGAAGTCAGATGAGAGCTCTGAAATGCTTAAAGAATTGTAACCAGCTTTTCTTAAGACAACTCTGAGTCATATATGCAGTTGTTTGTAAGTGCTTCAGAGTTCCTTGTTCCATGAAACTTTCTTTAATGTTAAAACTTTGTAAGATCTATTTTATTTGGGGTGAACCAAGTGGTTCACAGGCCCAGATTTAAAACTAAAATACGGTGCACAGTACCTGCTTCCAGATAGATCCTATGTCCCAAATCCAAAATAGTCTCCTCTTCCCTAGAAGTCTGCTTGTTCAGATGCCAGTTGTGTTCTATTCTTTCATTTAGATACCACCCATCAATACAATAAAACAATGCCACTACAATAAACTGTAAGCAGCAAGTTAATTGACTGCTCTATGTTTATACAGATTCTTTCCAGGAATTATGTTCACTTAAAAGCTCAATTTAAAGGAATAAAACTCCTTCATTGCTAACAAAGAAGCTCTTCCTTTAAAATAGTATATTCCCCCACAGCAGGATGGATCTGTCACAGCTGCAAAAGTGGAAACTCAAAACCAAAACGAACTTGGATTTTGAAACCAGTATGCATTATGTTTTGGACTGAGTTTTCAAGTCAGTAGTGGTGTTTGTACAGCTGTAGCATGTCAGATGTCAAGCACCTAAGACTACAAAGTTGTAGTTATGTGCAATTAAGTGAATGTCACAGCACTTACTTAAATACATCTTCAGCACTTAAATATATCACGCACATTGCACTGTTAGACAGCAGAAAACCCTATAAATGAGAGTTAAGTAATTCAAAATGGGATCTAGACGAAGCAAAATGCTCATCATGAAGTCATATATGACAGCCAGTACAAAAAACTATGAACAAAGTACAACAAAGTTGTATCTTGTCCTCACCCAGGAAACAGAAGCCTTTCAAAAACTGAACCAAAAACTGAAATCCTCCTTTCCCTTCTCCATAACATAACCAACCAAACACTCATCATGCTGGCAGAATTTGGGACAAGTCTGACTTCAGTGTATAGAAATATAAACACGTTTATTGCCACCTTTCATTAAGAAATGTCGTAATTGCTCAGCTACAGCATACATTGGGTGTGAGGACTATAGAAATGATGGCTTTGTGGAAAGGAGAGAAACCTCATACTCATCTTCCTGTCCCCAAACTATCCAATGAATATTTAACAGACAAATATACATGAAGTTTTTGGAAAAGCAATTGGAATCCCTAAATGCTAGCCAAGCAAATTCCTCTTCTGCACAGGAAAGTATCCACAGGATGGTATTAAAGCATCTCCCACAGTTCCTGATAATTTATAGCCTAATACTCTGGAAGGTGAAAATTAAGTTTAAACCCCCTCCAGCCAAAGAAACCAGAAGTTCTGCTATCTCGAGTGAATCCCTAAGGTATCAGAAAACCAAACAAACCCTGTTCTTTACAGTTCTGCACAGCAGGCATTCAAATGAGATGCAGACAGGCACTTTTGGATAGATCCTGACCCAATAAGGTGTTCTGAAAATACCTAGCCTCTTTGAATAAATTAATAAAGCACCTCTTATGCATATTCAAAGAAGGATGGCAAGTGACAGGCACAAGGCAACGGCCTCCCAGGCTTTGCTCATTTCTGCATAGGCCAGAAGAGAAGTACAGTTTTCTGGTCAAGCACTGCGGAAGCCAGTAGAGCCAAGCCAAGTTGGTATTTCTTGAGAAAGCCAGGAATAGGGCTGCAGCTACATGCTGAAGACAGATAGAAAACATCAGCAGACCCACTGATACCCTCTTTGTTTCTCAGCTTCACTGGGTGCCTTTACTATTGAAGCCATGGCGATACAGGAACAATTTCCTTGTTCCTTTGCCTTACCCACGACAGCCCCCTAAAGATAATAAAACTACAATCCAGTTCATTTTCAGCAAAGTAAAATTCGGGAAAGAAAACTCTACCAAACGCTCTCATTTCTATCAGCAACAACTTTCGGAGAACACACACAACAAAACTATCAGGAACACCCTATGTTATCCCCCAACAAGCAACAATTGTGGTGGAGTCCAAACAGGAATAGAGGGCCACACTTTAAGTAGAGCAAATGCCTGTTGATCTGCTGCCCTTACCTCTGTCTGTTGGGGCCAAAGCTTACTACTGCAAATATCAGAGTATTTTTGCAGAATTTTTAACTGATTCCAGTAATCAGTATAACCAGTTTTGCATACTCAGGCCTGATTATGATGTTCAAACCACTGATGCTGCTACAAACTTCCAGCAATAGATTTCTGCTCTTGTTCAATTACTTTTCAATCTGCCAAGTATACGTTTTCTATGACAATGATTTATAGGATGGTTCACTGCTGCAAGGTTCATCATCAAGTTTCAGTAAGCTTATGTCACATAGCACATACGAAGTTTAAAGAAAGCTGTAAAAATATGTGCTACATAAAATTACAGTAGCCTGGCCTAATGCCTATCTGGACAGGACATGCCTATGAATGTTCAGTAGGATAAGAATTGTTTCAGATTAGGTTCTGTGGGTCCCTTCTGCCAGGACTCAAAACAAAAGCAGAGGCATCTGACTCTCTGATCAAATAAGGAAGCTAAGCCATAATAAGCTACGTCAGTTGGTGACTCTTTACACTGGTCCTAACTTCTGCTGAGCAACCACCCACTGGCCTTCAGTGAAGTATTTTTCTTAATGACCTGAGGCATACACATTGATACTTTATGCCATCATTATTCCCATTACCTTCTGTCTGAATAATGAGTTATTTTAATAGCAACATTAACTTGGTTTTAGTTTAATATATTACTGTTGCATAATACATTATAATACAGGTCAGGATAAAACAGACACACAAACACACTCAGATGCCAAGATAACCTTGAAAAATTAGAGCTTTCGAAAGCACTCATTGAGATTAAATAAAAATGAATGCAAGGGAATACATTTGAAGGAAAACAGAAATCAGCTTAGGTAACAAGTGACTCAAATACAGAAATTTTACTATTTGCCTGAGTAGCTTCTGATGAAATAAATACAAATACAAAATGTCAAAATATTTATTTCCTCAATGTTCAAACACAACTACAGGCTGGGCAAAGACTGGATTGAGAGCAGCCCTGAGAAGAAGGACTTGTAGGTGCTGGCTGACAAAAAGCTCAACATGAGCCAGCAATGTGTGCCTCCAGCCCAGAAAGCCAACCATATCTTGGGCTGCATCCAAAGAAGCGTGGCCAACAGGTCGAAGGAAGTGATTCTCCCCCTCTACTCCACTTCTTGTGAGTTCCCACCTGGAATACTGTGTTCAGCTCTGCGGCTCCAAACACAAGAGAGGCTGAGAGAGTTGGACTTGTTATAGAATCATAGAATAGTTAGGGTTAGAAAGGACCTTAAGATCATCTAGTTCCAACTCTCCTGCCGTGGAGAAAATAAAGCTCCAGAGAGACCTTAGAGAAGCTTTCCAGTACTTAAAACGGACCTACAAGAATTGTGGAGAAGGTCTTTTTCCAAGGGCTGTAGTGACAGGACAAAGGGGAATGTCTTTAAACTGAAAGAGGGTAGGTTTAGATTAGATATTAGGAAAAAAAATTTCATTACAAGGGTGGTGAGGCGCTGGCACAGGTTGCCCAGAAAAGCTGTGGATGGCCATTCCTGGTAGCGATCAAGGCCAAGCTGGATGGGGCTTTGAGCAATCTGGTCAGAAAACAAAGCTGTCTGTTATGGGACACTTAATTCTTTAAAAGTACATATAGCAGCATGATACAGTTCTGATGAAAGCAACAGCGAATAATGTGATATAAAAATGCATGTGTTTGAATGTGTACTGCCAGACATATGCTCTGTATAGTATGTTTTATGCCTGACAGCATGATATGGTACAAGTAGAAAGAACAAAAGATGTCGTGGTTTAAGACCAGCCATACATCAGCCGTGCAGTCGTTAGCTCACTCTCCCCTTCCTCCCTCTGCTCCCGGAGGGATGGGGAGGAGAATTGAAAGAATGTAACTCCCACGGGCTGTGATAAGAACAGTCCAGTAACTAAGGTATAACACAAACCCCTGCTGCTACCACCAATAATAATAATGATAAGGGAAATAACAAGGGAAGAGAATACAACTGCTCACCAACCGCTGACCGATACCCAGCCCAACCGAGCAGCGATCTAGGCCTTCTGGGTAACTGCCCCCATTTAATATAGTAGGCAAGATGTGCTGTGGCATGGAATACCTCTTTGGCTAGTTTGGGTCAGGTGTCCTGTCTCTGCTTCCTCACGGCTTTCCCTCCTCCCTGGCAGAGCATTAGACTGAGAAAGTCCTTGGTCAGACTAAACATTACTGAGCAGCAACTAAAACCATCGGTGTTATCAGCGCTGTTCCCAGGCCAGATCTACTGGAGGCTGGTGGAGCTGCTCTGACAAAGAAGGGGAAGAGCTTCTTGGGCAGGAGACTTGCCAGGCTGGTCAAGGCAGGTTTAAACTAGAGGTATTGAGGGAGGGGTTCATCGATCCATCCCCACACTCCCAGTCAGTTGCCAGCACCCGTAATAAGTGCTTGGAGCGATGCAGGGCTATTTCAGCTGCTGCAGCCAATGTGAGTCAGCTTTGTTTGGAGCTCGGCTCAGATGCCTCTATACAAACACATGTAGTATGGCAGACGGGGAGAGGGAGTTGCTATTTATGTTAGTGATAGGCTGGAAAGAATGGAACTCCATCTGGGGACAGGTGATCAGTCAAACGAGTTTGTGGATCAGGGTCAAAGAGAGAACAGCGATGGGAAACATTACTGTGGGGATCTGTTACAGATCGCCTGATCAGAAGGACTCTGTGTATGAAGCACTCTACAGACAGATAGGAGCAGCCTCACGCTCGCTGGACCTTGTCCTCATGGGGGACTTGAAACATGCTGATACCTTATGGAGGGATGGTATGGGTTGGCAGAAGCAGTCCAGGAGGTTCCTTGGTTGTGTGGAAGACAACTTCCTCTTGCAAGTAACAGAGGAGCCAAAAAGGAGAGGTGCCATGCTTGACCTTGTGCTCACCAACAGCGAGGGGCTGATTGTAAATGTGATGCTTCAGGGCAGCCTTGGCTGCAGAGATCATGAGATAGTCAAGTGCAAGATCCTCAGGACAGTGAGAAGAGCGTGCAGCAGGCTCACTGCCCTGGAATTCAAGAGAGCAGACTTTGGCCTCTTCAGGAGCCTGCTCAGTAAGGTTCCTAGGAAAAAACCCTAGACGACAGGGGGGTCCAAGACCACTAGTTGATATTCAAGGATCACCAGTTCCGAGCTCCAGAGTATTGGTGTCTTGACTGGAAGGAAATGGGGCAAGAGGGCCAGGAGACCTCCATTGATGGAAAATGAGCTGCTGAGAAAACTTAGAGACGAAAAAAGAAGCTTATAGAAAGCGGAAGCGAAGACAGACAGCCTGGGAAGAATACAGGGATGTTGTCCAGGAAGCTAGGGACCAGATCAGGAAACCTAAGGCCCAGTCAGAATGGAGCCTGGCAAGGGATGTGAAAGATAATGGGAAGGGCTTCTATAGGTACGTAGCAAATAAAAGACAGATTAGGGACAATGTGGGCCCTCTCCAGAAGCTATCGGGACAACAGGCTACCCTGGATTTGGAGAAGACTGAGGTTCTCAATGACTTCTTTGCCTCAGTCTTCACTGGCAAGTGCTCTGACCACACTGCCCAAGCATTGGATGGCAGACGCAGGGACTGTGAGAATGAAGACCTTAGGCCCACTGTAGGAGGGGATCTGGCATGAGACCATCTTAAGAACCTGAATGTGCAGAAGTCCATGGGACCTGATGAAATCCATCCACGGGTCCTGAAGGAGCTGGCGAATGAAGCTGCTAAGCTGCTGTCTGTCATATTAGAAAAGTCATGATAGTCAGGTGGAGTACCTGGTGACTGGAAAAAGGGAAATATAATCCCCATTTTCAAGAAGAGAAATATGAAAGACCCAGGGAAATACAGACAAGTCAGTCTCATCTCTGTGCATGGAAAAATCTTGGAGCAGATTCTCCTGGAAGGCATGTTAAGGCACATGAAAAACAATGAGGTAGTTGGTGACAGCCAACATGGCTTCACTAAGGGGAAATCTATCTGATCAATTTGGTGGCTTTCTATGATGGGGCTACAGAACGGATGAACAGGAGCAGAGCAGTTAACATCATCTACCTGGAGTTGTGCAAAGTGTTCGAAGCTGTCCCGCACGACATCCTTGTCTCTGAACTGGAGACATCAATTTGATGGATGGACAACTTTGTGGATAAAGAATTGGCTGGATGGCCGCACGCAAAGAGTTGTGGTCAATGGCTCAATGTCCAACTGGAGACCAATAACAAGTGGTGTCCCTCAGGGGTTGGTGTTGGGACTGATATTGTTGAACATCTTGTCGAACATCTTGTCAGCGACATGAACAGTGGGACTGAGTATGCCCTCAGCAAGTTTGCTGATGACACCAAGCTGTGTGGTTTGGTTGATACACTGGAGGGAAGGAATGCCATCCAGAGGGAAACTGACATGCTTGTGAGGTGGGCCAATGCCAGCCTCATGAAGTTTAACCAAGCTAAGTGAAAGGTCCTCCACCTGGGTTGGGGCAATCCCAGGCACAGGCTGGGCAGATAAGAGATTCAGAGCAGCCATGTGGAGAAGGACTTGGGGGTATTGGTTGAGGAGAAACTGAACGTGAGCCAGCAGTGTGCGCTCGCAGCCCAGAAGGCCAACTTTATCCTGGGCTGTATAAAAAGAAGTGTGACCAGCAGGTCAAAGGAAATGATCCTGCCCCTCTGCTCTGCTCTTGTGAGACCTCATTTAGAGTACTGTGTGCAGTTTTGCATCTTCAACGTAAGAAGAACATGAAGCTGTTGGAGCAAGTCCAGAGGAGGGCCACAAGGATGATAAGGGAGGCTGAGCACCTCCCGTATTAAGACAGGCTGGGAAAGTTGGGGCTGTTCAGCCTGGAGAAGAGAAGGTGAGTGGAGACCTCATAGCAGCCTTCCAGTATCTGAAGGGGGCCTATAAGGATGGTGGGGAGGGACTCTTCATTAATGACTGTAGTGACAGGACAAGGGGTAATGGGTCCAAACATAAACAGGGTAAGTTTAGGTTAGATATAAGGAAAAAGTTCTTTACTTCGAGTGTGGTGAGGCACTGCAACATGCTGCCCAAAGAAATCGTAAATGCTCCATGCCTGGCAGCGTTCAAGGCAAGGCTGGACAGAGTCTTGGGCGACATGGCCTAGTGTGAGGCATCCCTGCCATGGCAGGGGGATTGGAACTAGATGATCTTAAGGTCCTTTCCAACCCTATCTATTCTATGATTCTGTGACAAACGTAGTTCAAAACTTCAAACCTCCCTTCCAACATTTCAGTACTACTAGCTATTGTGCCAACACTAACTGCGTTAACTTTGTTAATCAATTTTATAAAGATGCCTGACATTAAAAATCTCTGTGTTTCCTGCTGTAACAATATGAAAACGGCCTCCAATATTTATATATACTGAAATACCTTTTTTTGCATAATTACCTTGCGAAGTCAGTCATCTCCATCATAATCACACACATCCTCTTGGCCAAAACAATGATGTCATTGCTAGTATCATCCCATATTTCAATCTCTGCATCAAGCTTACTCTTGACTTTTTTGAAGTCAGCCACTTGCTCAGCTATCTTTTCCTTTTCAGCCTCTGGCAGTTGAGTCATCTTTGCCTGAAACATAAAATAATTTGATTTGCAAAACTTTTATGTCTGAGTATTTTTCTTTTTTAAAACTAAATCTCTGGATATTATTAAATAAATAGTTTAAACACACTGTGGCCTGAGCTAACTGTTCCAGCCTGAGCACTTCTGGATTTTAAGATCTATATGCTATCACTGGGTTGAGCCGAATAAATCACTTCCATGTAACAGGGACTGTGGTGTCTGTGAAACCATTAGTAATAGGTAGACAGGGGATAAGATATTATGTGTCCGTATGGCAATCCTGGCCCTTCATAATACCTCTGCCACAGAAAGGAAGATCTTTTGGCCTGTTTGTCTTGATGGCTCTACAGTATACTGAGCACCTTCTCCGTGAAGTGGTCCATCTCCTGCACCACAGACCATGAAGAACTCAGTTACATAGAGCAACTATTAACACACTGTAATTTTGCTACAATTAAACAATAAATATTCTTCTTTATAAAATATTATCTACCATCCATAAAATGGAAAAACAAATTGACAAAGAAGAGGAGTCCAGAGTGCTGTTATGCAAACTAGCATCGAAACATATATGTACAAATAAATTGAATTACTATGGTGGAAATGCCCAAAAGAAAGAGCTTAAAAAGGAAAAAAGGTTACTCTGCAATCTTGCCATCTCACTTGTGGAACACTGTCATTCTTAGTGTTACTACTGCATGCAAAAGCCTTGTAATAGCACAGAAATCTACTGCAGAACAAAACCCACGATAATCCTTATCTAAGCCTTAAAAACTATCTTCCCTATACAGATTCTTCATATTGCTAAATAAGTTCCAGGTATAAATCTTCAAATACCATTATCAAAAAGCAGTCCAAAAAAAAAGGCCTTAAATCATTGTTCATGCTTGCTGCAGCAGCAAATACATTTGTTCAAACACTTAAGAAAAATGTCCATGAACGTTTTGTCAATATGTTGATTTAGGCTGAGAGGTCATGTACCTACTTTAATCCAAGCTATAATGTTCTATTAATTTTGGGTGTAATGCACCAGTTATGGCCCTGATATAACCTGAAATATAGGAAAATTGTTTCCAAGTAAAGATACAAAATCAGGCATTAAGCAATGACTGCTATCTAGATACCCCAAAAAGAAACATTTACAGTAATTGTATTATTTTGGGAAGAAATAGAAGAAAAAAATAGAAATGGACATCCTATACTGTTAAAATACTGTTGCTGGTGTTTTTTCAGATGTATTAACCATAGTTTATCTATAAATAATGGTCTCTTCCACTTCCCCACCAAATTCACTGACAGTGCAGATTATGTATTATGTGTGTAATATATGGAAAACCATATGCCGAAGGTACCTCTCCACAGCAATAAACTATGCCTCTGATTCTCAATACCCAGCTCCCTACCTACAGCAGTCTTCAGCATTTATTTACTGTTTCATGTAGTCATCTGGAAGTATGTGTTACTTATGGGTTGTTTTTGTTTTTTTCCAAAACCCATTCCCTTTAAAGTAGTACTCTGTTTAAACTGAGAAGTGGAAGACCACATATGTAAACATGATCTTTTAAAGCTTTAGTGGATCTTTTGTTACTACACCGTGACAGTAAACATCTACAAACTTCAACTTCTATTCTCCCAGTAAGAGGAAAAACTTCAAGTGCTTTCATTATGGGGTATTTATGAAAATATGCAAGCACAAGCATCTGTACCTGTTCCAAACAAGTTGAAAGCATCCTATGTGGTTAACATTTTAAAGGAAAACCTTGCCTTTCTTAACTACAATAGAAATTTCAGCCTGTAATGTGGGGAAAACATGCTAACATTTCCAAAGAGCAATTTAAATTGAAAAGGGCAGCTAGTATATTTTAATTGCCAATTATGTTTATTGAGTAATAAGATTGTATGAGGTGACCTTTCACACAGTGAAGTTTCTTACAGTGTTTTAAGCATCAACTGACAACATATAATTGATACATACATATGCAACACAAGTGAACAATGTTCATTTTGGGTTGGGTCTTTTTTTACTATTATTGGGGTCTTAATAAAGAAAATATTTGGTTTTGTTAAATTAGAAATTATGTGTCCTGAAAAACAGATGTGAATTAAAATGACATTTTCTTCACATAACTTTTTATATTGAGAAGTTTTGCTTTTTCCCATCTAGTTCTATAATTTGTAATTTCCATAATGGGAATAATACTACAATCAATCCAGTGTGAGAGAGATGTTATTGTTCTAGGTATTGAGTAAACAAATAATGAAGTAGGCATTTCTGGTCCCATGGATCTTTTCACTTCAGAAAGTTGTGAACATACAGTTTTGCTGAAACATGATTTAAAACCGAAACATAAAGAATATTGTTTGCTAAATGCATCTATTTTGTACTAAGAAACCTTTTGCTATCTCAAAAATGTTTTCAGGCTGTTGAAAACAATAGGCTTTTTAAAACAATAAACAATTAACTGTAATGTAGTGAAGTCCTTAGGTTAAATGATGACACAACAGGAAAACCTGATTAAGTGCTTCCAGAAACACTGAAATTGTCAATACTGTATTAATTTCTTCACATTTCTTTATTAATTCCCCAGTTAAGCAATAAACTATAGAATAAGTTCACACATGGACACAGCAGGAGATGTCTGTAACTCATGCACTGTAATGGCTAAGATTCCAGATATATCCCTTTCTCTTTTGTGCATATGAATTTTCTTGTACATAGAGGTTATTTTTTGTTAATTTGCATTGCAGGCTTCAATGGCCTAAGACCAATAGAAACCTAGTTTCTATTAGACCAAGACACATTTATGAAACGGTAACATGGTAGATCTTTATTCATTAAGTATAATAATTTTTCTAATTTATGTGTTCACCAAGTATTTACCACTTAATTACACTGTCTTTCACTCTTTCAGGTCATACACATCAGTTTTATGCCCTCACCACAATTTAACAAATCTATTAAGAGTTGAAATAGATTTTAATGATTTGCTGCATGCCTTTAAGTGGCTTTGTAGGAGCAGTATCACAATTAGCGTTTTTCCTGTCATCAAATTATTTTTTAAATCAACTAGTATAATACATACCCTGTCAGTTTTCCCTTCAGTCTGGATACTTGTACGACTACGTGCATCATGGTCCTCTTCAAGGTCAGATACATCTTCTAGCTCCTCGGGTGTCTGGGAAAAAGAATAAAGAAATGGATTAATCTCTTTTATGGTTAGTAACTTCAGTATTAATGCCAAACATGTATTATAAGTTTGTCTAAAGTAATGCCTGACAAACAAAAGTCAGTCCTGTTCTAGCAGTGCACTGGTTACTGAATACTAATTAAAATTAACTAGTCAGACAGCTTTGACTAGTTCAGAATAGCCATGCTTTAATTAAAGCACTGACTTTTTAAAGTTGGCACTTAGGTGTCCTGGGTTCTGTTATTTTTCTCCTTTGTAACTGGTGCAGTGCTGTGTTTTGGCTTTAGTCTGAGAACAATGCTGGTAACACACCGTTGGTATTAGTTGTTGCTAAGTAATGCTTATACCGACCAAGGACTTTCAAAACGCTCTCTCATGTTCTGCCAGTGAGGAGGGGCACAATAAGCCAGGAGGAAGCAGAGAGAGGACACCTGACCCAAACTAGCCAAAGGGGCATTCCATACCACAGCACGTCATGCCCAGCGTATAAACTGTGGGGAGTCACCCAGAAGGCCCAGATTGCTGCTTAGGTAGAGTGGGGTATCGGTCGGTGGGCAGCGAGCAACTGTATTGTGCATCACTTGGGCTTTGGGTTTTTTCCCTTCCCTTTCAAGTTTTATATTCTCTCCCCTTGTTATTTCCCTTATCATTATTATTATTGGTGGTAGCAGTAGTGGCTTGTGTTATACCTTAGTTACTGGACTGTTCTTATCTCAACCTGTGGGATTTACATTCTTTAGATTCTCCTCCCCATCCTGCCAAGAGCAGGAGGGAAGAAACGGAGGAGTGAGTGAGCGGCTGCATGGTTCTGAGTTACTGGCTGGGCTTAAACCATGACATTAAGGAAGCTCTTTTTTATTTAATACTGTGTTACTGCTGCTAGCAGAGGTGTCTTACAAGAAATCTTTACATGATGAGAATGAATGCCTCAGTTTTTAGAATCAAAACATTTTCCTACTTTCTACTTTACTACTTTCTACGTTCCTGTCGTGGTTTAAGCCCCTCATGCAGTTTGTTCACTCACTCCTCTCTCTTTCTTCCCCCAGTCCTGGGGGGATGAGGAGGAGAATCGAAAGAATGCAACTCCCACAGGTTGAGAAAAGAACAGTTTAGTAACTAAGGTATAACACAAACCACTACTGCTACCACTAATAATAATAATGACAAGAGAAATACAAGGAAAAGAATACAATCTCTCACCACCCGATACCAAGCCCAACCACGCAGTGCATCCCCACCCTTCCAGGTCTCTGCTCTCTGTTTTGCATCCTGGGCATGACGTGGTGTGGCATGGAATACCTCTTTGGTCAGTTTGGGTCAGGTGTCCTGTCTCTGCTTCCTCCCGGCTTCCCCTCCTCCCTGGCAGAGCATGAGACTCTGAACGTCCTTGGTCAGACCAAAACATTACCAAGCAGTAACACTGGTGTTATCAGCGCAGTTCCCAGGTCCAAAATTGAAAACACAGTGCTGCACCAGGTACCAAGAAGGAGAAAAAAAATGACTCCTACTGCTGAACCCATGACAGTTCCTACTACTGCTTTTCACTGCCCAGAAATACTCTTACACCTACCCTCCCATCTTCACATTAAACACAGGTGATCTAGTAGACCCTAACATTTTTTAGCTAGTGGGAGTAGGAGGCTTCAGAATCCTGCTGATTTTTATTGCTACACTGACACCAAACAGTGCTCCAAGTCAGCTGTGTACTCTGGGAGGGAAAGAGCACCTCTCCACCAGTTTTGAATGTGTCACTTCTCAATTCTATCAAGGAGCACAAGTTCCTGCATTAAAGGAAAAATTAAGTGGCCTTAATTTGCTATTTGTTTACATGGCACTATTTAATATGCCACTGTCTGCTCCTTTTTGTCACCTCAACTGCCAATTAAGCAACACCAGTTTATAACATGAAAATACATATATGCGTTATGATAATCTGCTATCCTTTTCTACTGTTTGCGCTGTTTACTTAGTGCAGTCTGATTTCACCTGTAGGTGTATAGGAAGAAGATATCAATTACTGACATAAAGCTATTGCCTCATAATGGAAAGTTAATCCCAACAGCATTAGGTAAATACATTTCCACTTTATTCAGCATATAAGCCTTCCACAAACCTTAAACTATTATCCTTCAGTGACTATATATGCTGGGAAAAAAGTAAATTCTATTTTTAGCCTTCTCTCTTAAATATGCTTTCCTAATTCTGTTCTTCCCTCTTGCTTTTTTTTACTTTAGTTTTTCCTAGTAAGTTCCAAAACATGAGTGATTTGGGCCAACTTTTACTGTGTATACTGTATGTTCTCTAATGTACCCTTAGTTAAAAGAATCTGTTCTGGAAACATATGGTTTGGGTACTAATTTCTTCAGCCATGCATCAGCAACTCCATCAAAAAACACTAAGTTATAACAAGAGGAACTGTCTATAAGATCCACGTCTTCACATTTATTTCCTCCTTTCCACTTACCAAGATATTAAAAAATATTCTTCATCATAAGTTCTAAATTTTATTATAAATAACTCTGTATAAAAAGCAAAAAAAGCATAATGAACATGGCTCTGCAAAGGAAATTTAAAAAAAAATCAAACAAACACAACCAAACCCAAACATTAAAAGCAACTGTACTCATATTACGAAAACACTTCACACAGGCACACCAAACTTTTCGGGTTAGGAACTATTTAAAAAATAGTACTTGTTCTGATGATGCAGTAGGGAAACTCGAATTTATTAAGTACATTGACATTTTAGAGAACTAAAAATATATAGAACTAGATTTCATACATAACTGGTGACAGATCTGCTACTGAATG
Organism: Ara ararauna; assembly: GCA_028858755.1. Lineage (NCBI taxonomy): Eukaryota > Metazoa > Chordata > Aves > Psittaciformes > Psittacidae > Ara > Ara ararauna. The sequence continues at coordinate 42,722,404 of CM054381.1, forward strand.
ATCTACTACCAGCTTGACATCTAGACTTCCAATTAGAGAGAAATCCTGATGTTCTTAGTTTCCCAAAAGCCTGACAGGTGAAGAGAGACATGATAAGAGAAGGACTATCAGATAACCTTACCAAAAGTGAGGCAGAAAAACACCCTGGTCAGCACTTTTTTCAATCATGTCAAACGCAATTTTTTAAATCCAGAATTGCATCATGTTCTCACTGTCTTTTTTTACTGTCAAGTTATTTATAAACAACACCTGTTGACAGGGACACTGCAGGGTTCTGTTATCTTATTTCTAGTCCATAGCACAGTAATGGCACTACTAAATAAATCCACCTGCATATGTTGGTAGCATTTGGGAAAGCACCTCTGTGGCCAGAGGGTGGTACGTAAGCCACTAGACTTCCAACATCAGCCTTAAATAAAGGTTTAAATAGCACTCCATTACTTGAAGAGCACACAAATTTCTCTCATTGAAGAAAACAATACTTTCTATGAGGTAACACTGTAAGAAATAAGGAACTCAAAGCTGGTGCACATGCTGGAAGAAATATAAAGCTGGTGATGAAAAATACACCTAGATTTCTTCAAGAAAACAGGTAATCAATTTCGGGAGTAAAGATGAGCACAAGGGTATGCTGGTAAAGCAGGAAAAGAAAAATTTATTTTCAGGCAAAGACTAACAATGTGATGAAGTCACTCAGCTTTACTCCTGGAATTAGAGATAGTAAGAATTCCACAGTAGCCAAAAGCTACTTTCATAAAAAGTTTTTGAAAACCTGCAGGAAAATTACGTTTTGTTGTGGGTGGTTATCCATAAAATAAAAAAAACCCTACCACAAACTCACTTTAATTGAAACACTTACAGACACTCTTATTAGAGGAACAATAACAGAAAAGGCATTAAAACAGAGTAACTTTAGCTTCTCAGGATTACACTGGCCTTGAGGCAGTTAATAATAAGCCTTGATTCAGTGAGAGATTTACAGAAAAAAGAAATCTCTTTCTTTTTAAAGGTATACAATACTTGGTTACAACATAAAGAAATACATTGTGATTCTTAAGTTTTTCTAAACATCAGTTACAATTTCCACCCCACCAATGATCATAAAGTTGGATTCATGGTAGTAGGGCACCATTCCTTCCTGGGTGAACACACACTTGGGAATGTTTGACCATTCCACATTTCCAATACAGGGTTTTTTTTTTCTTCTATAAAACATGGAATACAAGATGTTATGACAGGGGAGAATGGTTCATAATTATGAGACAGTCGTCTCATTTGTAAGTGATTTAGACCACTGGGTCAGAGTTTAGAGTGCAACTGGACTCGTCTTTGAGCCCCTCTGCCCAGATGTTGTCAGCATTTTTTTTTTTTTTTCCCTCTTTTAAATAATGTCTATGCCTCTTCCAGGTTAGCAAAATTTATTTGTGGCTGCAATGAGAAGTTTCTTGCAGCAAGCCTATTTTCCGAGCCAGAAGAGCGCACTGCCATTGAGTTCTTCCAAAGTGATTTTCTCTGAAGTCCAGATTTCCCAGGTGTTGAATTACTGGTACTGCAGAATTCAGAAAAAGAACTTATCCAGGTATTAAAGACTAAGGACAAAGTTTCAAAGCAGAAAGAAGTTATTGAGTTGTTATACCTGAAATCACAAACCATAAACCATAGTAATTTTCAGACATAAAGCATCAAAAATTGGGGGGGAGGGGAGAATAAAATGTCACCATAAAACGAGGACAATAAAATTAGTTACTCAATTGTTTTATCTCCTGGGAAGCTGTTTTATGTAGTCCAAGCTTTGTGATTTCTCATATTACTTACATGATCCACTATTTATTAAATACCTGAGACACATATGTGTCTATTTGTATTTATATGAGTATTCCATGTGTAAACATACGGATAATCCATATTGGGAAAGCTGAACATAACACAACTCTCTGTTGGTTTTGCATTTGACACTCACTCTGAATGGTACAGTAAGAAAACATTACTGCATATTTGAACTGCTATGGACTACCACTTTGCAACACAAGATAGGATGCTATCACCCATAATGAGAAATTTTGTACAGAAAGAACAGCAGAGCTTAAGTGCTGGAATAAGAATTTCAAGGAAGCAATTAGAGAATATTTAGGGCTCTCACATAAACTGTACATAACCTCTGACATAAACTGGAGTCTGGCAATTGCAAGTGACAGAAGAGGAAGAGGGTTGGGTGCACACAGTCAGTGACAAGATGAATACAAGACATAAATGGGAAATTCACTATTAAGACATATGAAGTGTGGAATTTCCGGTAGATGTAAGGAAGAAAGTTGAGGTATAATGAAGTCCTTTGCAAGACTCCGGCTGGCAATGGCCTACAAAACCATGCATGAAGCACAGTGGCTGAATGAGTTTGGAAACAGATCTGAACAGGAAAATTTAGGAAAAGATTTCCAGCTGCTATAGGAGCAGAACTCCTGAATGGTCTTCCCTAGGGGTGTTGGAGGAGAGGAGAAATCAATTGTAAGATGTAGCCTGAGCAGTCTACAAACAAGATTTTTTAACAGCTGACTGTTGAAAAAGAGCAAACATGTGAGATGGAACAGGCCAGCTGTCCCAGCCTCCTGGCCCAAGATTCTAAGAGAGATTTCGGTCAGTTGTGGAAAGTTGTTGTTGACCTCAACAAAAATGCATCAACGTATTTCCCTACACATTTAAGACTATAACTATAGGGCTCCTACTGACATGTTACATGCTGGTGTGCATATCTTCCAAAATTTTAATTATTGCAAAAAATTTTTATTCTCTATGATTTTGCTACTGAAGACTCACTCTGAAGACTTGAAATCATATCTATAGCCAAGTCTATTATTGATGAATTTTACACCTTCCTGGTATTCAACTTCAAACTGCAATAGCAAGTTGTTACTACTGCGCATGAGTGATTTCAGGCTATGCATTACCTTTTCATCCATGAAATGAAAAACACTCTGTAACCAATAATTACTTGCTTTTCTACTAGGGCATTAGAGAGAGCAATTAATAAAACCAAGGCCCGGCCTTAGTCTTTAGATCTTTGACCAGTCTTTCCAAACTGGGTGCAAATGTATTCTTTGGTTTATTTGCTTTTTAATCCAAGCTTTATAGAGCTATGTGTTTGACTATGCTCTAAAGTGTTTTCTCCAAAACAAAGTTTTTTACTGTCCTGGTTTCAGCTGTAAGCTATTTTTCTTTCTAGAACCTGGTACAGTGGTGTGTTTCAGCTTAAGTCTGAGAATAATGCTGATAACACATAGAATCATACAGTCATAGAATCGTTACGGTTGGAAAGAACGTTAAGACCATCTAGTTCCAATCCCCCTGCCATGGCAGGGAAGCCTCACACTCGACCATGTCACCAAAGGCTCTGTCCAACCTGGCCTTGAACACTGCCAGCAATGCAGCATTCACAACTTCTTGGGCAGCCTGTTGCAGTGCCTCACCACTCTCAAAGTAAAGAATTTCTTCCTTATATCTAACCTAAGCTTCCCCTGTTAAAGTCTGAACCCATTAACCCTTGTCTTATTGCTACAATCCCTGATGAAGAGGCCCTCTCCAGCATTCTTATAGCCCCCCTTCAGATACTGGAAGGCTGCTATGAGGTCTCCACACAGCCTTCTCTTCTCCAGGCTGAACAGCCTCAACTTTCTCATCCTGTCTTAATATAGGATGTGCTCGACCTCCCTTGTCATCCTTGTGGCCCTCAGAGTAGAGCAAGCATTTATTTTTCCTTACTACATTAGTAAGAACCTCACGTAATTGTTGCTAAAAGCCATTACTTTGAGTGTTATTTGCAAGACAATAAACCTCACATTATAAAGGACAAATTTAAAACCTGTGGTTTTAATTTATTTGTCAATATTGTGACATCTCAATGCTATGGTTAACACTATCCCCTCTAGTTATCATTAAAAATTATCATGTCTATTCTTTAAATCTGTTCTTGGCACTTCCCTTAAAATTAAGTCTTTTGCATGCACATTATTTGGAATATTATTAATATAAAGCTAACAATGATTAATTAAACCAGAGATCAGAACTCTGCTAGCAGTATTTTCACCAACTCCTGGCAAGGAATTTGTCATCAAGTAATAGTAAAATCATTATCGTGCCATAGGCTGTACACATTGCAGATAGTTTATTTTCAAATGCAGGTGATAAACAGTTCTGGTTACTAACAGAAAAAGTTGTGAAAAAGATCTTTCATATATATAAATTATAATTTCATGTAAGATTAGTGGTGAAAACAAACTTTGGTGAAGACCAATCAGTTTAATTAAGAACAAACGATGACCCTCAACACTGAAAGATGAAAGTATTTTCAATAAAACAAGATTAGGTTACATGGTAAACAGTTGAGGTTTTAAAAATAATAAACGCCTTGAACTCATAGTATGGTGCAAAATTCACCTTATGTCTACTGAACGCTAGGAGGTTTTATTTGCTTGTTTAACAAGAAGCCAACTTGTTTTTGTCTTGATCTCCTTAATTCCAGGAGATTAAGACAAAAAAGAGTAATTACCATTAGAAACAGCTAGATAGATTAATAGCCTGACTTTATGTGACAATTCCTGTGTTTTCAGTTTTCACTGAGCATACATTAAGATAATAGTTTTCTCAATATAGGAAGGATGTGAGCAGAGGAGTCCAGCTTTAAAGTTTGAAGTGAAATTTTTGAGAACTGCCTTCTGAAAACCCATTTGAAGTAAAAATTGTAAAGTTGTCATAGCTGAGTAAGCAGGCACAGAGAATTTTAGCACCTATTTTCTAAGTTACACCTCTTTTGCTGTAAAATTTAGGTGCAGTACGACAAATCCAGTTCTGTGAACTATACTTTGAAAACATGTGATACAGCCTGCCTGCCTGCAGAACTTCCTTTCCTTCCTAGAAAACTCAACTTTTTTATGAAGGAGAGTACATCCCAAAGCCCCATTCTCAAAGCCAAAACGAAAAAAAATGTTTCATGGCTGACTGAATGCAAGTAAGAAAACTGAATCTGCTTTGGGAAATCATCAGTATTTTAAAGTCAAAAAAGGTGCAGTGAAGATCTCAAAGTTTGACTGTCTTAAAAAGACATTTCTGTGCTCAGAAAGGACAAGAAACAAGAGATAGAACAAACAATTCCGGATTTTGTAAGAAATGTGGGTTTATCAGGTGAATGAAGCCTGACCAATGGCAGCCCCTGCATCAAAAATTTTCTCTAACGTGCCAAATCCATCTGTTTCTGTTAAATAAATTATTAAAAAAAATCTCAACAATCTCAAGATTTGTTCATGTCTTTTCTGTCTCAACTGACTCTCTCTACTATATGATCTGCATGTAAAATATATAGACTTAAAAAAGGTACATAGAAAAAGCCTGTCAATCAAAAACTTGTGCACAATTGTGAAAATACACTATCTAAATGCATAGCCAACTTCTGAATGCACAGGTACCACTATCATCATCCTTCCCACACATTCTCCACCTATGACTTTGTGTTGAAATGTAAACTTCTCTGTTTCAGCAGATGTTCCTCCCAGACACTAAGACACTGAAAATAAAACCACGCTAGCCATGAACCATATATCCATTACTTTAATTCCTGCTTTTAATTATCCAGAGGCTTCTGAAGCCGAGGACAAGCATCCAGCCACATTTAGTCATTCAGTAACCAGTAACTGTTCCACTGAGCGATCACTGCCAGTTGACATGGAACTAAATAACCCATTAAGCACATCATTGTGCAAACCAGCCTTCAGGCCACAAATCAGTAATTAAATTCCACTTTATTATAAATTAGGGCCCCTAAGTGAAGTGGAATTAAGCACATACACACATCCAACTACCCCTCAAAGAACACTATTTCAGGTGTTGTTTCTGAACAAATTACTTATTACATGATTTTGTTACAATTTTTATAGGTGCTAAAGAGAATCATAGACCAACATCTTTTTAGTTATAGGTGCACTGCTATTACTTATGCATTTAACAGTTCATGGAAAATTCTTGGGTTTGTATGTGAAATTATTTAACTTGGGAAGGTTTCATGACAAGAAGATACATTAAACAAGGCAGCAAGGAATACTCCCTCTAACACACCAAACGAGAAATTTTTTCAGATCAGTATTTTCCCTTTGCATATTTTTTCACAATATGCAGCTTTGACAGCCTCTGGTGACCAGTGAAATGGAAGGGGAGATATTCAGCATAACTCTGTCCTTTACAAACAAATGCTACCATAAATAAAAATGATACAAAGACACAACTTCTTTAGTATCTATGAAAATTTAGCAAATTCTTACTCACAGAATTTGGTTTTCAAATGTCTAAACTGAATCCTCCCCCATGCAGTTTGAGCCTACTCTCTTTGTATCCATTATGATGAACATATAACAGATTTTCTCCTTAGAATCACAGAATCAACTGGGTTGGAAAACACCTTCAAGATCATCAAGTTCAACAATTACCCCAGGACTGCCAACTCCAGCACTGAACCATGTCTTGTGCAACATTTTATGTAACTGAAAAACAGCTATCAAACCTTACTCTTCTTTCTCCCCTTCTGTTGCTCTATTCACTAGGTTAATTAAGACTAATCCATTCAGTGTTTCTGTCACTGGTCATATTTTCTAATACTCTGATTATTCTAGCAGGAATAAATCAGAGTGCATTTGCTTAAACAGCTAGGAAATTCTGGAGGTGCTCACTGCTCATCTTGAGATCATAAACCACACTTCCCTTACTTTTAACTAAGGCACATAAAAAGCAGAATAACTGCAGCCAACTGAAACTCAATAAAATCTTGCTTGATTGCATGGGGTGGAAGTGGTCTTTCAGAAATTGCGAGTATTATCTGACTTGAACAGTAAGTGAACAGTAAGAACTAATGAATCTAAATATCAATTTAGGCTGGTTATGGTTAATTCAACTGGAGCTGATCAGCAATATTTTTATCCCATGGCAATGGATGCAATTTTCTTTCAAAAAGTCTTTCTTACTAGAACAGAGCAGAATACAAACTGTTTTTCCTGAAAAAAACACCTTTGACAAATACTTCTTAGAAAAGTATTAATGAGATTCATTTGGTTTGTCAATGGTGCTGCCTACCCATAATTTTACATTTTCATGGAAACTGCTTAGGCACATGAATAATTTCAGTAAAACCCTTTCACAGTCAGTAAATATTAGAACTATATCTGGTTTCAAATCTCCTAAAAGAATTTTAATTCCGGCAATGAAAACAAACCACCCTGATACGTTTTATCCCTTTTATGGATAGAGGCAAAAGTTTTTGTATACTTTCACATGACCTCCTATTCAGTAAACTAGTGAATAGGTTCTTGTCCTGTGTTAAATAGTAGCAGTTATTTTTTCTCCTTCTTAGTAGCTGGTGCAGTGCTGTGGTTTTGACTTTCAGCCACAGAACAGCACTGATAACACCGATGGTTTTAGTTGATGCTCAGTAATGTTTACTCTGACCAAAGACTTTCTCAGTCTCATGCTCTGCCAGGGAGGAGGGGTAGCTGGGAGGAAGCAGAGACAGGACACCTGACCCAAACTAGCCAAAGAGGTATTCCATACCACAGCACGTCATGCCCAGTATAGATCACTGCTCAGTTGGGCTGGGTATCGGTCAGCGGGTTGTGAGCGGTTGTATACTCTTCCCTTGTTACCAGCAGTGTGCGCTTGCAGCCCAGAAAGCCAACCGTATCTTGGGCTGCATCAAAAGAAGCGTGACCAGCAGGTCGAGGGAGGTGATTCTGCCCATCTACTCTGTTCTCATGAGACCTCACTTGGAGTATTGTGTGCAGTTCTGGTATCCTCAACATAAAAAGGACATGGAACTGTTGGAACAAGTCCAGAGGAGGGCCACGAGGATGATCAGGGGACTGGAGCACTTCCTGTATGAAGACAGGCTGAGAAAGTTGGGGCTGTTGAGCCTGGAGAAGAGAAGGCTGCATGGAGACCTCAGAGCAGCCTTCCAGCATCTGAAGGGGGCCTATAGGGATGCTGGGGAGGGACTCTTCATGAGGGACTGTAGTGAGAGGACAAGGGGTAGCGGGTTCGAGCTTAAACAGGGAAAGTTTAGATAGGATATGAGGAAGAAATTCTTTACTGTAAGGGTGGTGAGGCACTGGAATGGGTTGCCCAGGGAAGTTGTGAATGCTCCATTGCTGGCGGTGCTCAAGGCCAGGTTGGACATAGCGTTGGGTGGCATGGTTTAGTGGGAGGTGTCCCTGCCCCTGGCAGGGGGGTTGGAACTAGATGATCTTAAGGTCCTTTCCAACCCTAACTATTCTATGATTCTATGATTATTATTATTGGTGGTAGCAGCAGTGGTTTGTGTTATACCTTAGTTACTGAAATGTTCTTATCTCAACCCATGAGAATTGCATTCTTTCAGTTCTCCTCCCCATCCCTCTGGGAGCAGGGGGAGGAAGCGGGGGGGGTGTGGGGTGTGAGTGAGCAGCAGCATGGTTCTGGGTTGCCAGCTGGGCTTAAACCATGACAGTTCTAGATGAACCTAAGATAAAGTTTGTGCATAACTGGTTAAAAAATTATACTCCAAAACAGTTACCAAAATTAGTCTGTCAAAATGACAGTGTTATCAAGTAGAATTCAAGACATCTGCACTAAGCACAGCATTTTCATAAAAACTTTGTACAATGGAATAGAGTGGGCTTACTAGATCTGTAGGTGAATTATTGAGACTGTGATTATAAAGCCAGTGTTAAAATGTAATGTATCTTGACAAACAGACTGAGAAAGAAAGATAGCACAGTAGAAACAAATGCAGAGTACTGAATTTAGGCAGGAAAAATCAGCTGTACAAGAGATGGGAACTAAAGTGGCTAATAAGAACACTACAGAAAAACTTTAAGAATTACAGTGGATCACAGGCTAAACTGAAAGCAGCAATGTCACATTCTTGAAAATAGAGGCAACCAGATTGTCGCAATTACCTGCAGGAGCACAATAAGTAAGCCGTATGAAACAAGCCTTCTACCAAACTCAGAGCTGAGGCCTCCACTGAAAGTACTGTACCTAGTGTTGGGCACTGCACTTCCAAAAGGAGGTAAACCAGCTGAAGAAAAGGATCACAACAAGCATGAGCATGAGAGCATGATATGAAAATTGAGAGTCTTTAAGTATACAAGAAACAAGAAGAAGGAGATAGTCTGTTCTCCACAGCCCTGATGAACCACACAAGAAATGCTTTAAGCTGCCACAAGAAGACATATGGGGTGGATTTCAGGAAGAACTGCCTAAATATAATGAAGGAGTAGAACAAATTGCTTGAAAACACCAGGGAGTTTCCAGCTGTTTGTAAGAACATGTCAGACAAATGAAGATTGAGAATTATTTGAAATTAATGCTGGGCTGCACAGGAAATGCTACTGACAAGAGTACCACTGTGCTGGAACTACTGAACTGTAACTGGACATGAAGGAAATAGAAGCAAATATTATACAAGAGTCAAGTCCGTAATTTTTGTCAATTTTTTTTAAAAAAGCAAAGATACTTTGTTATGCACAGATCACATTATGGAACAGCTGCTGTTAGAGTACAAGTCAGGTCTTTACAAGAATGATGACTTTAAACACAAACTGATATTACCTAATTAGAATTACCTTAATTCTAATTAGAGAGTGTAAATCCTCAGAAATAGATAAAAAACATGTAGCAGTCATTTTGTGGATTTCTTCATTAAAACAGCACAAACTGTTAATTTGTTGTAGGAGTTATTACTGCTTGAAAGCTTAGAATGGGATTTGCACTATTTAATGTAACGTAAAAAACAGACTTACACAATTGAATAGATTTTGCTTATAACTGGTCATAGATCCTTGATTCATACAGGAAAATCACTTTTGAAAACAGTGATCACATAACTGATACTCTAATTCATTTATATAAAATTATTTGCCATAATGTATATGTTGATCAAAAAACCAGTAAATAATTTGTAACCATTTCAATCATCCAAACTCTAAAATTTTCTCTCACACTAAATAAAAAACAATCTACTTGCTGATTTTACTAAAACTTTTGTTTTATGGAAATACTAACATATCAGTATGCATATATATGCAAGTAGTATGGGTATTTAATTCAGTGCAAGATTTACTATTGCCAGTTATTGAGATACCATGAAAAAACACACCTGCTTGCTAAATATACACTAGGGATGATACAATGACATATTGTTTAGATACAGTGCATTAAGTTCACAGAGAACCTCAACAGTTGTATTTACTAGCTATTTAATAACTTTTAAGTGCTTGTTTCTAAAACATTCACAGCTTTTTAGTGCAGTATTTTAATATAGAGGCAACATAAGAAACAGATGGAAATGAAATCAGGTGCAAGCATCTAGATGTGTCTGTGAGACTAAAAAGAGAAGAGAGAGGAACCTTACTTTTGCAGGTAAGAAATCCAATTCCAAATGGGAGGGAAGGGTAAAAAAATGACTTCAGAAAGTTAAAAGGTAGGAAATAACTAGTTATGAATGCTCAGTGAACTGTTCCATACCACAGGACCACATGAAGGCCAGATACAGGCTGAGGCAGATAGGTAATAAATAGATTTTATCAGTTCCAGAAGGAAGAGATCAGCGCATCCCTCTCCAATTCTCCTCCTCAGGAAGCTGTGGAGAGCAATGAGTTTGCCCCTCAGGCTCCTTTTCTCCAAACTAGATGAGCCCAAAGTCCTCAGCAGTTCCTCATACAGAATTCCTTCCAGCTCTTTCACCAGCTTTGTTGCCCTCCTCTGGATGCACTCAAGTGTCTTAACACCCTACTTGAACTGTGGGGCTCAGAATTGCACACAGTATTCAAGATGAGGCTGCATCAACACTGAATACGGTGGGATAATCACCTCTTGCCCTCTTGGCTGCCAGCACACCCTGCTTACTCCTACTGGGCCTGCTGTTGACTAGCATACCCAGATTCCTTTCTACAGGGCTGTTCTCCAGCTACTCCATTCCCAGTTTACACATGTACCCAGCATTAACTCTGTCCTAGGTGCAGAATCCCGTATTTGCACTTGTTAAATTTCAACCCATTAATCATAGCCTTATGCTCCAATCTATCTAGATCCCTCTGCAAGGCCTGCAGTCCCTCAAGACAGTCAACAGTTCCTCCCAGTTTGGTATCATCAGCAACCTTGCTAATCGTGCACTCAATTTCTGCATCCTTATCATTGATAAACACAATGAACACAACTGGCTCTGGAATTCAGTCCTGAGAAACTGGTGACCAGCTAGATGTAGCCCCACTCACTATAACAGCTTTGCTGTTCAGCCAGCTCTTCACCCAGTGCACTATGAATCCGCTTATCCCATCGTTGGACAACTTGTCCAGAAGAATGCTGTGAGGGATAGTATCAAATACCTTACTAAAATCCAGACAAACTACATTCACCACTCTCCCTTCATCTACAATGTGGGTGACCTTATCGAAGAACAGAACTTTCCCTTTGTGAACCCATGCTGACTGTGCCTGATGACTGCATTATTCTTTAAATGCCTTTCAACAATATGCAGTACAATCTTCTCTGTAATTTTTCCAGGAACTGTAGTCAGACTAACAGGTCTGTAGTTCCCTGTGCCTTCCCTCACACCCTTTCGGTAGATAAGAATAAGACTGGCCAGCTTCTAGTCAGCAAGGACCTCCCCAGACTCCCAAGACCTTTGGTAGATGATCAGGAGGGATCCTGCCATAACATGTTAGCTCCTTCTGTACTCTGGGATGAATCCCATTAGGCCCCATGGATTTCTGAACATTCAGCTGATACAGCTGGTCCCTTATAATTTCAGTGTTCACAAATGGAAAGTCACTGTTTTCACACTCGTGGTTCTCCAGCTCAAGGGACTGAGTAAGCAAGCTTACTTTTAAAAGCATGTTAAACATTTAATAATACTGATAGACTTTTAATGTGCATGTCCACACTTCTAACAAGACTTTTTGAATTGGATTACTGTATTATACAATTTCTATAGCTCAGCATCTTTAAATTTCATACTTGATTATACAATATATTTTAGCCAAGATAAAAATCAGAATTCATGCACTAGTTACCCTTTTCCAAAGAGACTGGCACCCAGAGGAAATTCCATGCTTTACAAAAGGTAATTCTTATACTACCTCAGTATCAGGCAGGAGAGTGAATCTGCACACAAACAACATAGAACCACAGAATGATTTTGATCAGAAAGGACCTTAAAGATTATCCATTTCCAACCCCCCTGCCATGGGCAGGGACACCTTCCACTAGACCAGGTTGCTCTAAGCTCTGTTCAACCTGGCCTTAAACACTGCCAGGAATGGGACCTCCACAACTTCTCTGGGCAGCTTGTTCCACTGTCTCACCACATTCATGAAAGACACTGTAAGTAACAGGAGAGAAAATGTAAAAAGAAAAATACAAAAGGAGAGGAAGAAAAACAAGAAGACACAAAGAAACATTACTTTGTGAGGCAGGACAATGCATAGCTACGCATGTGATGCAGCACAAGTTTCTTCAAATACTAACCTATGCCCTCATGGTAAACTATTCATGTTGGTTATTGAATGGTCCCTAACATGAATTTCAGTTGCTCTTTTACTTTCTATTTTTGGAAGGTGGTATTTTTTGGCAATTAATAATGCTTTCAGATTTCTTTTTTTTTTTTTTTTTTTTGCCCACACATTAAGTAAATCTCTGGGCTCATCAACATATCCAAGAAAAAGAAAATGAAAAAGGAGCAGAGATATATCACAGCGTAAAAACCAATTATGCCTGGTAAAAGCTGCCTGCCAAACCTCTGAGCTATCTGGCAATCCTACAGACTGTGTAAGAGCAAATCATTCCATCTCTAAATATCCAGGGTGCAGGTAATAGTCACTACTGAGTTTTCTGAATTAGGACCTAACAGGAGAAAATTATGGGGTTTTTTTACAGATGAACTAAACGCAGCCTAAAATTTCATCTGCATTTGACTCTACCAGTGAAGAAATGTGATAATTTTACTGGAGAAAACAGTCCTATAAATTATTATGTTCTACAAATGCATGGTGCAATTTCATATGCCAAAAAAACTCACACCCAAACAAAACCAAACATACAGCAGCAAAATTATTAGATAGGATGATCTTTTCATCCAGGAAAATAACTTGCTTTATGCAGATCCTTTCTGCAGTTAAAAGGCAGCGAGGGTGAGTCATCTGCTTTCTGATCTGCGAGTTTTCTATAAACAAGAGAAAAATCAAGCAGCAAGCCTGTGATGGTGAAAGCTTCAAGGTGCGAGGCTTAAGGCTGTATTAATAGAATAGAACAGCAAAGTGGAAAGGGAAGCCTAAGTTTAGGCAAACACAATTTTAGGTTTCATCTTTGCTGTGATCAGGGCTCCATTTCAGAAACAAGTGATTGGTCAGCAAGACCCAGCGCAGGCAAATGAAGCCAAACTTTGTGCTGGTGCTGCTTTGCTTAAAATCTGGGTATGTTTCTACTTCTGGCTTCACTTACCAAGGTGACAGGCTTGTTTTATTTGTTGGCCACCAACCAGTGAGACTAAGATTCATACATAAATAGATCCAGGGCACTGGTGAGATCTCACATCACTTCAAGCACGTAACTGTGTGCTACATAAGGTTTACCTTTGCTTGTTGTGGTTAGCTCTTCCTCACTGAAACAGCAAACAAATATTCACCTTTGCTCTTTATTTGCTGAATATTAATTAAGCTGCATACTTGTGTTTTTTTACATATTTGGAATCCATCTTTCACAAAAACACAAACATTTTCAGAGTGTATTTAACAGAACCACCCTATGTGGTCCACAAAACTCAGAGACACAGCATGGCATGTGTCATGCGGATAAGATGCCAGACTGGTTTCTAAGGCAAAAGGACTGATTCCCATTCTGATAGCACATCAGCAACAAAGAATGTAGAGTTTTCTGTCATCTGCTTATCCGATTTCCTCAATGAGCAAATTACACACTGATTATGAAGAAGGTAAAGGGCAGGCAGTGGTATGGTTAATACAATAAATACAGGCGGAGGAACAATGGATGTCAGTTATCCAGCTGACACTAATTACTGCAGTCAAGCATATGGCCCTTCACTGAAAGACTACACACAGTCAGCTAGTGTATTTCAGCACACCTCAAAGAATGATGATATTCCCATTCCTGCACTGGCCATTGTCCCAGTGGAGGAAACCCAATTACACTGTAATAAGGGAATGAGCTGTTGCTGCTGCTCTGGGTGCAAGGGGGCTAACAAAGGCAGTCATCTGTTGACAAAGTCATTCTCAGGGACATGTTACTGCACCTGTGTGCATGCTCAAGCTGCTGCTGCCTCACTCCACATAGCTATTGGCAGCTGTTTATCTTCAGTACTTCATACATATATGCCTTGCTGCGTCAAAACATGGAAGTTGCTACTTTTTTTTTTTTTTTTTTTTTTGGTGACTTTAACAGATTCCATGATATTTCAAAGGAAAATCAAATTGGCACAAAAATTTCTCATGCACTATTTCATGCTGGACCATGTCTAGGAAAAATGAAGGCTTCTATTTTCAGGAAGAACTTGCTGAATAATTGCCTTTTCTTACATTTTCTACAATCATTTTATGCAGACTGCTTCAGGAGACTAGGATAATAAGGACAGTTGGAGAAACAAACTAATTTTATATTAATGTAACTGTGCTAATTGCCTAAAGTAGTTTGGTATAGTGGGCTCAAAAAAAAAAGGCCTCAAAAGCTAATGGCTTAGTTATACTGAAGGAACGGTGGTCTAAAACTGCAATTTCAACACAATCCATGCACTAGATGATGCACAGTACTCCCTTGCTGCAAAACACTACATTATCAATATACACTGACTTTGTTGATAATATAATGAAGGGTCTCCTCTCTGTCTTTTTAAGAATAGGCAGTAAGTCTCAGAGATTCTTAGGTAATTATATAGTATCTGGTTTGTCAACCTCTACATAATCTTTTCAGGTAAGCAATACTTGAAAATAGTGTCTTCCATTTGGCAAGCTCAGTAGCTCAGTGGAAGATTATTAATGTTTTTTAATTCTCCAAAGAATTTTCTTTCAAATTTTCTGTTTTTTCTAAGTCAGCTTCCCTGTTATTGCTATGGCTCCTTACTTAGTATGCTCACCTACCTTCACCAACTCTGCATTCCAACTCCATGAGCACACTTCAAAGAAAATAAACTGGTGTGATTCAAGTTTGCAAGCAACGGTTAAAAATAAAATAAAATAAAAGGCAAGAGGGCATAGTTAACAGCAAACCTGAACTTAAATACACCTATGTAATACTAATGAATTAAAAGAATGTAAATCAAAAGAAATTATTCAGGGTTAAACCAATCAGTAATTCACCCCAAACATTTTTCACTGCCACACTGCTTCATCGGCCGGGAAACACATGACAATGGGACTAGATCTTACACTGATACACCAATGTCAAGGCATGGAATGACACAGGCCATAGCATTGCTACTCCGTTCTTGTGCCAGGAAAACTGAAATCACAGTCTAGCACAAAATAATCATTATTACGTTTCTGAGGTCCCGTTATATATTGAATACATTTGTAATGTACCACACTGCTTTTCTGCATCATGCTAAAGACAGTCCATTCTACCAGTAAAATGATTCCACAGTAAAAATAATGACAATTGAGAAGTTTCACCTAGGCCATGGACTGTACAGATGACTGTGATCAGTAAAAGGAATCTATGGCCAGATTTACACTGAGCAATGAAGATCTATGAGCCAGAACTGGCACTAGCATCAACAGGGCTGATTTCAAAATCAGAACCATAGCCTGAGCTATTAACACTACTAAGAGACTGCAATCTCCATTTCCAGCCTTGCATTTCTCACACTCCACTGAACCATGTGGCAGGATGCATATTTTAATATAGTATCTGTGATTTGTAACATTTTTGCTGCACCTCCCAGTTTTACTCCAAAAATTCACTCCTTCCCTTTTAACAGAATAATATTCATTCCTTTTCTCTGGGAATATAACTTATATTGGACAGTAAGCACCAAATGGCATGGAAGGAATACACATCACTTTTCTTTGCTGTAAGAAAAAAAAACCCTCAGCAAAGATTTTAATAGTCCAGAAAAAATACTGCCTTGTGCTTAAGTTTCCAATAAGCCACAAAAGTAGAGCTATCGAATCATTCTGTTTTCCTGAGAGAGGGGGATAATTTCGTGAACAATTAAAAACATAAGCATATGTGACAGTTGTCATATGATTTAATCCCTAAACTGGGAAGAATTGAAATTTCAAGCAGTAAGACAAAACTGTTAATGCTGTCCATGTCTGTAAAAAGCATACTGGCTTCTGTCTGAACCAGGAGCCCCAGCACTAACAGACTCTGATGGTAAGCCATACAGCAATTTACTGCTGAGAAGTTCTTAATTCACAGCCTTGCATGGATACAGCTATACAGCCTAAGGCTGTATAGCTTAGGCAAGAGACAATGCAGATTTGCCAGGATGGATAATTACACATTTATACTGTAATGGATACAGCATGCAGCTGACACTTTCAACACTGGTCCCTGTATCACAGAATCATAGAATAGTTAGGGTTGGAGAGGACCTGAAGATCATCTAGTTCCAGCCCCCCTGTGTGAGCATTTCTGAAATAATTCACTATTTTTGCCTATATAGAGAGCCTTTTTTTTCTTCTTGAATTTTTAGAAAACGGCACATCTTTGCCATTAGCTGACACAAACTGAAAATCTAAGGCAGATTAAAGAAAATTACATTTTTAACCTGAAAAAGAGTAAAAAAGGAGAAGATGGCTCATACAGTCGTGCTGAATGTGAACAAGCAAGCATAAACACAGCAAGTGTAGAAGTATTATAGTCTAGTAGTGGCATGCAGTGCAGCAAGCTGCTTGCTTTTTTAAGTAAGATTTAACATACATTATTGTTTTACTTGTCCCATCAATCTACATTGCTGTCTTTACACTAATAAATATAAAAAAAACACCCCAAACAGTGAAGTCAGACTTGGCTTGACAGAGCCCAGGATAGCATTCTGCTCCTAACAGGAAGCTGGACCAAACGATCTCCTCAGGTCCCTTCCTTCTGTGCTCCTCTATGTATGTTTCTCTTCTCTCTTCCTCCTCACTGGTGAGAATGTGAGACAAGTAAAAGGCGTGACAGTAAAAAGTAAGGTTTGGTTCAAAAGATACTGCAGTATTTTGGGTTTAGAAAGAAGGCTTCGTTAACCATAATATTTTGGACAAAATACCGAGTATATTAAAATAATTTAAAATACTGAAAAAAAGTAAAAAAATGTTAACATTCAGTAACTACAGTACTGATACTATCCAAGTGGTGAGTTCCTGGAATTCCTTTCAAGCACTTACTTCCGTTTAGTCATATCTAGAGTCACATGGATGGTGCATGTGAGCTGCTCATTTGGAGGGAGAGGAAAATCTTCACCATCAGACTTGTATGCAAGATGTAGCCTGACAACACCAAGTGCTTTCTCATATGCTTATACATGCAGTTAGAGAAAGAGTCTACTCCTCCAACATATACATAAAACAGTATGAAAATCCTACATATTCTTGCTTGGAAGGGGGCAGCTGCTTTTGACACTCCTATACTACAGAATGATTTTTCTGCATAGAAATAATATAGTACAAGAATGTAAAAAGACAATTTTGGAACTGCATATATGGGGATGAATGGGCACTTCTTTCCTACCCACTAGTCATTTTATATGAGAAAAGAACACAGAATCTAAGATCAGAAATCTTCCTGTAAAATCTGAGTGAATGGCTGGAGCATAGGAGCAGGGTTAATAAAGAGAAGAATGTACAATGAACAGAAAAGTTAAAACTTTTTATCCTGAAAGCGCAGAAATGTAGAAGCACAAAAGCGTCTTCTGTCTCCCTCCCCCTACATGAGGTGCGAACACCCCACCTGTTTTCAAAATCAATAAACTAATCTGGTTTTCTACTAAAAGAGTTTTAAATTTTTTTGTGGAAAGACCTCAACTCTTAAGAACAGATACTTATTATGGAAACTGTGGTTAACTGCAAACTCTAAAGATATTTACTAGGGTAACCCACCCACATGCTCAACTAAACAGGATGCAACTTTCAAGGAAAAGGAGAAGGTGGGATTTTTTTAACAGATAGACTGCTGAGCAGCTCTTCGCTCTATAAAGCAACAAAACCAGCAACACTATCCTACGGAGAACCACAATGGTCATCTGATTTGTTTAAGATGTTAAAGGCCTTAAACTAATGAAACTGGCAGAAAATCAGATCTTTGAGAGTTTGTTACACGGTACATAAATATGAAATGCAAGCAAACTGATATGTGTAGTTGTTTGCCAGAAAACAGAAATCAGCTTTATTTGTTTGGAAACACAACAGACCTGGTACCATCTGGAGATTAGCATTTAAAAAATGTCAGCATGTTAAACTGAAACACGTGTAGACAGTGTCCCAAAACTATTGCAGTATAGAGCATTTTGATGAGACATCTACAGTGCAGACTCACAATAATAATACAGTTTATGATGCTAATCCAGATATAAATATTTCTACAATATGAGATGAGTTCCCAGGTCTGTTTAACTTCCAATAAAAACAAATAATTCCATGAAACTTCAACTTGGTGAATTCTCTTTGACTGTTCTTGATGTATTTCTGTTAAGGTGACTTTATTACTGCTTTAGCTATCAGCAGTTATTATTCACTTGAAGTTATTACAACTTTCCACTGTTTTTAATATTCTAATGGAATACTATTAGCTGTTACTTCAATCCAGCTGTCTCGTTTTCTTCAAGCAACTATGCTTTCATATAGCAGCTTTTTTTTGAGTTCTAGCATCAGTCTTAATATTCTGCAACATTTAATACATAGTCTTAAAGACTGTCAATCTGTTTCCTTTGACTTTTCTATATATTTCACATGGCAGAATTCTTGTCTTTAATTGTACTATTTACCCTAATTTATTTCCACAACAGCAGTATTGTGGTTAAAACACTATCTAGATAATGCTCAAATGTTCTTGTGCAAGATCAAGCTCCCAAAGCCTCTACACTTAAACAAAAATCAGATGCTTCAAGAGTAAAATAAGGACTGAGGAACACAGACATTGAGAAGGACATGTAGGTGTATGCCTTGGATCAAGTATCTCATGATTTCAAATCAACGGCTGCCACTGGGAGAATTAATCCTTGTGAGTGAAACAATTAAAAGCATCTGAAGGGAAGCATCCTGCAGCTCCAGAGGTATTCCTATTTAAGCTCATCAATGCAGCACACCTTCTACTATCTAGTTGCTCTCAAGTGTTATCCACATTGTACCTGCAGGACTGGAATGAAGGTTTTATGCATCTATAGTTAAGTGTGGACATTGAAAAGCAGATCTGATTATCAGCATTAACCATACCATTTGGCAGCATGTTACATTTAGGAACTCCAGTTTTAAAAACATTCTATGTAATTACATGCTTGAAATCCTTCCTGAGGAACTGATCTGGAGAGTTTCTGCTTTTATTTTGATTTTGGAAAAATTCCCCCTGTGGATTGCTGTCCTCATTCATTTATACTTCTCAATTACATTTTGATTAACAATTTCTTTCCCTGATTCAGTCTTGCAATGCCTGGTAATTGACAATCCATTGTTCTTTGGCACTGTATCCATAAGCCCTTATAAGCTGGCCATGGAATGCTTTTATTTCCTCACCTCGGCGGCTGTGGTAACAGCATAAATCTGAATAACCATCAGATTTGCTAAAGCTTCTTCCAAGCAGACTGAAATGAAACTGGCGTTGTCTGGAATGTATCTAATTAGGAATGCAAATGCATCCTCACTCAAAAAATTAATGCCAGGGTTTCCTCAGCACTCTCTCTGTGCTGACAGTCAGTATCTCAAAGGGATGGTAGAGTAGCTGAATACCAATTCACCAAACCTCCAAAAACCCTCGCATGACAGTGTTTGAATAATGGTATTCATTAAGTAGAAAGATGCACATGTCCCTTTAAATGAATAAATTTCTTTTTGATCTCCTGAGCTTTTGTGAGGACTCTCCAATTGCTAGGCTGTTGAATACATTCAAATATAGCTGAATGCACTTCAAGTTACATTGATTTCTGAGGCAAACATATACATAGTTTTGGATAATGAGAGGTTCAGCACAGGTGGAGGCAGGCTCAGAACTTCAGTTCACAAGAGGAGGAGCATCTGCTCTGCTTCCCACAACTTCAGGTACGGGCAACAAAGTAATTTCTAGTAACTTTTGCTTCTCCTTGCATTGTCAAATTGCACTTGTAAAGCAGAAGTGGAAGATGGCACTGACAGAAATCTTCATATTAATACTGTCAATTTAGGTGTGGTGCAATGACTTACAATTTTGCAGATGCACTATGCACTTCCATTGTATACATACACAGTGAATTTATGAGATATGCATATGTGCAGTCTCTTTCAGGTGAAAATATTTTCCTCTCATGCTTCAGAAATTAGTACAGGGGATAGAGAACCTTTTTCTTTTTTGAGTGACTGTCCACATATATATACACATCACAGAAGACTGTAAGAATATATATTCAGAGCTTCCCACTGAGCAGTTTCTACGACTTCATAGAAACCGACTGAAGCTTTGTTACACTCCTCAATGAATTTCCCAAAAATTAATCTCTAAAAATGTAGTCAGTCATGATCAAACCCAAGAAGTCTGAACATATAGAAGACTCAGATCTCACTGATGAACAGAGAGAAACAACTTTGTAATCTTAAAAAAAAAAAAAAAATAGAGTCCCTTAGTTACTTTGGGAAGACGGGATGAGCAACAGAGGCGTTAAATGAAGCTTACCTGATCTAGAAAAAAATTTGATGTCCTAACCAAAACACTTAGCCTGTGTTCACTGGAACAGGAACTGATCAGAAGACCTACAGAGGATCAGCCTCAGTCTGGTTTGTTTTGCCAGCTAACTCCAACTCAAATATCTTGCTAGAGGGAAGATACATGTTTCAGGATCTTTCTTCAGTATATAAAAAATTTCATAATTGACAACTGCAATAAGTATGAGACATGTTAAAGATTTTGCAGATTGGAATTCCTACTGAAAGGGTTTAACTTATACACCACAATACATTAAGACTCACAAATGCCCATTAGAATCATAGAATGGTTTGGGATGGAAGGGACCTTTAAATGTCATCTAGTACAAGCCCTCTGCAACGAGCACTGACATCTTCCACTAGACCAAATTACCCAGAGTCCCATCCAGCCTGACAGTGAATGTTTCCAGGAGGGGTAATCTACTGCCTCTCTGTGCGACTGTCTCAGTGTTTCACCACCCTCACTGTAAAATATTCCTTCCTTGTATAGATTCTGAATCTATCCTGCTGGTTTAAAACCATTCCGATTTGTCCTATCCCTACAGGCTGTACTAAAAAGTAAGCCCATATTTCTTGTAAGCCCCCTTTGAGTACTGGAAGGCTGCCCTGGAGCCTTCCCTTCTCCAGGTCAAGTAAACTCAACACTCTCAGCCTTTCCTCATAGGAGAGGGGCTCCAGCCCTTTCATCATTTTTTGTGGCCCTCCTCTGGACTCACTCCAACAGGTTCACATCTTTCCTGTGCTGAGGACTCCAGAGCCGGATGCAAGTACTCCAGGCGGGGTCTTAGCAAAGTAGAGCAGGGGAGACAATTACCTGCCTTACCTTGCTGGTCAAGCTAGCCTGTAATATTTTTTTATATTTAAAAGAAAGTTGAAATCTATTTCTTTCTTTCAACTGAAAAGACAGTGCAGCAGACAAGCTTCCTTTGAAAAATGTACCTCCATTTTTATTAGTGCTTAATTTTGTTTAAAAATAAACTGCTGAACATACAGATAGTGCAGCTGAGTCATTTTATCATTTGAAATGGGATTTGTGGGCTGAAGATATCTGGGGGAAATTCTGCATATGACAAAACTCTATTTCAGATTTTAAAAATAAGGTGTTCTGAAGCATCTTCTTCAACTTCTGGGAAGCACCACGATTGGTACATTGATTGAGATTGTGTAAGGCTGATAGAAATCAGGCTGTCAAGTGTGTGAAGCTGACAAAACTTCAACAAGAGATTATCAGGATCACCTGAATCTCTGTTCCTACATTCCACTAAATAAGGTGAAAGTGGAGGAATTACAAACAGATTTTGGCTTGTAGCCACAAATTGATAATTAATGAAGTGAATGAAGATCTCTACCAACAAAATATAAATAAGTATTTTTAAAGAATAAAGCAAATTTTAATGCGACATTGTGATCTAGTACTCAATGCAATTCTAGTCTTCTTGAACTATAATCATGTCTGTGTCACTGTAATACAGATTTCCCAGATCAGTTCAACCTGGATATGAGTTTACACAGTTCACATACACAGTTCTAAGTTATCCTGAAAACACCCTGATGTCCTGAACTATCTTAGAAATGAATATTTAATAAACAAAAACCTTACCCGAATCATCATGACTGAGCATCTGATGTTATGAATTGTATCATACACCTTCTTAGAAATGTCCACAAACTGGTTATCATCAAAAAGATGCACTGTGTTCTTGCTTAAGCTCTCCAATGCAATATTTACTTGATTTATAAACTCCGGAATTACTGTTCAAAAAACAAAATACAAACAAATTCAGTGAGCATAAAAAAGATAAAACATGTAATTGTAACATGGATTTACCAAGGCAGTTTACCTTGTCTGACTGAATCAAACAAATCATAATTTTTGAGTCAGTTTGATATTAACTTGTACTTTACCCACAATGTCCTGGCCTTATTTTGCATGGCGATCTGGTACCACTATATCTCTCTTGATCATCAATCCAAGCAAAGTAAACCCAACACACAGAATATAGAGTGAAGAGAAAATACAGCTGGAAAATACATCATGCAGAGAAGGACCTCAAACAAGTACACATCAAGCTCATTTGCAACAACTGAAGACAGAAAAAAAGGAAAGTAAAGGGACAGAACTCAACTTCTGTAATACTTAATATGAATAAGAACGGAACATGGAACAATATTCTGGTAGGCAGCACATAAGGCAATGTGCTGGTTTCAAACACAAGTATAATATGTGTTCAGTCCCTTCCTCCACTATTATGTGCTATGTAATTCATAAATTCATACCCCATGAAAGCAGTACTACCAATACCTTAATTACAAACCACTTCAGGAAAATTTTGAAGTATATAATAAATTTTTATACTGACAAAGCTTCAAAGTCAGCAAGCTATCTGAATTAGAAAACCTGTAACATATACTTTAAATATTAGGAAAGATGACTCAACAATGCTTTAACCCCGAACTTTACAAGGAGAAACCCACACAACACCTGGACACATTTAAATTCACTCAAGTTACAGCAATTTCACTGTCTTCAAGCTCAGTTATTTCTCTCTAGAATTCAGAACAGTTACTTCATGTGTCAGGTCTTAGAAATATCAAACTTCAGTTAGATATTGATAGATATAGATACAGATATAGATGTAGATAGTGGAAAGATTCATCTTCTTCTGTAAAACTGGTGTCCACAAGTGTGACACAAGTAGGTGCCATTTAATTTGAAAAATATTATATTTAAAATCCTTTCTTCCCTCTTCCAATTATCACTTGAATCACCCTGCTTTCTGCAAATGTCAGGGGGAAGAACAGCTTCCTTAAATAGTAAATAGGAAAAAAAGACAAGGTACCTTTTTCATTAGCAACCAAATTAGCAATTAGGGAGAGCAGCATATATTTATTTAGTGCTTTCTGGTAAAAAATAGACAAAAAACCCTACCAAAAAAAGAACCCAACCAAACAACCAAACAAAAATACAAAACCACAAAAAAAACCCAAACAACCAAACAAAAGAACACAACTCACAAATATACAATTTCAGAACATTATTCTTTTTTTCTTTGCTAAACAAAGATGTTGGCCCCTAGACTATCAAAATAATTGCAACTGTGGAAATTTTTAACTGGTCCATCACCTCATACATTTACATAAATATAAACATTCAGCTCTTCACATCTGTTGTAAAACTGCTCCAAAGGAGAATGTAAGAAGCTTCCAGGAATTCAAGATTTCCATTGGTACAGTGAAAACCATGAGATGTTTCCCACAGTCTCGTACATCCTCACTTCTCAGTACATTGTATGTCATATACGTGCAGTACTGTAAAGCACAGACTTCCTGCTTACCAGCAGCATTTTCAGTGGCTGCTAACTACCTCCAGCCCTCTTTTACAGGACAGACAATTTCTTCTCATTTATCTAGTGAGGTTCCATCTTGATGCCATATGCTTATTAATGGCCTTTTTACAACTCCTTCTGAGACCAAACTCATTATCATAGTGTATTTGTTTGTCTGAATGAACACATTGCTTATGAAAAAGGATTTTGCCCAGATACATACTCTATAGCCCGTATTCTACTGGTTGAGTCAGTGCTAAACCACAGGCTGCACTTGATTATAGAAATATGATCTCAGTGGCTTCACTTTGGAAACATTTTTAAGATGGTTGCTTTTTGTCAATATAATTTTTAGACACTGAAAATTAAAACACAAGACTAAACCGTAATTCTAAAATATGAGCATAACAAACTGCTAATGAAGTATAAAAGTACACTTTAGCTGTTATATGATTATAAAATAGTTCTTATTGTTTGGTCATTTACCCTGTATCTGATTGGATAATTCCCTCAAATCCAAGATTTTTCTTGACTGCACGCAATTTATTTAATTTTTGAGTTCCCAACCAAATGACTACTTAAAAAGAGTTTTCAGTGGGTATATGAGTTCTTATCCATGGATCACTGGCATTCAAAAATACTTCATAATCCTCTAATAGTCCAGGCACCACTCTGAAATACTACATTAAGTAGACCAGAATTACATTAACATGCATCTTTGCTGCATTCTGCTCTACTTTTCTAGGCAGCCTAAATACAGCAAAGTGGCTATAAATAAAAATAGATTGGACCAGATTGATTTTTACAATCTTTCAAAAGCAAAGAAAAATTAAACAAATTGAGTTGTAAGTAAAATGAAAAATTGCAAGCGACATACAGTTGAGAAGTAGTATTAGGGTTTTTTTATGATTTTAGTATTAAAAGGCTTTGGAAGAAAACTTAAAATTTTTATTTTTGCTTTTTTTCCCCCCGCTCAGTGAAAACATGAACATCTGTAATCCTGCCTCTCCTGAGGGGGAAGGAGTGGAAAGGAGGAGGATATTTTGGAAAATACCAATACCACTCATAAGTGTCATGTTAAAAGTCCCCAAACTAACTTACAGATTTCACACCACCAAACCACGTTCGGCACTCTTCTTGAAATTAAGCTTATTTATTGTAAAATTCATCATTTCTTACCTAATTCTTCTCTTGTTTTAAATAAAAAATACTATTTGGCTTTCTTTGTAGACCACGTCTTTTTAGACCTTGATACCGTAAAAGCTGACAATTTAAACTCTAAGATTTGTGATGCTGAGATCTTAGAAAGTAGGCATTCTTTATTGCAGCACTGGAGACATGGGGGATCCTTCCACCTAACATGTCTACCTGTTGTTCCCAAAGCAAGCATTATATGGTAATAAGACATATATATTCATTAAATTTCCCAGAAAAGTCAAATGTATATCTATTTAAATCAAGCATGACAAGTTCATTAAATTTCATGGAAAACTTATGTATATATTTAAATAATTTCTTGACTCTCATTCATAATATTTTTCTTTAATCAAAGTCTACCAGAGTTTGTTTCAACAGGGCCCAGGCCAATGCCCTTTGTTTCTATCTTGCATACAGGGACACCTATTCTTCTCTTACTTAAACATTTTCTGTTATCTAAATTGCTTAGCATAGAATGTGCAGCTCAGTTCATTATCTGCCAGGTTTAGCCCAGTCCATAAAGATTAACCCTTTACAGTCCAAGCAAGATAAGTATCAATTTCTAATACTTTTCTTATCTTCAACCAAAACCAACTAAGGAATCCTGTTTATAGTTTCATATCTGTCACAGCTCAGCTCTTAATTGAGGCTATCACATCTATATGTCACAATCACATTAGGTAATACAGAAAAGTAAGCTTCACTAATCATTGCATTCCAGTTGGCAACTCTGTTGTTTTTAGTAACAGATTCATCAGGGCAACTGTTTTTTCAACTTTGCAGAAGGCCAGTGACAACAGATGAAAACATGAGCCATTCTACTTACACCTTTTAATGAAGTCTTGTTAAGTGACCACCATCACTTCATCAGTGATCTCCATCACTTCATCAGTGATCAACACAGCTTGATACTGAAAAAGCGACAGTCTCCACAGCTAAAATGTCCACACGTGTGCAACCCTCACTCTAAAGAATGGTTTAAGAAAATGAATGTAACAGACATGGACAGACCTGACCTCCTAGTACTGATGAAAAAAAAAAATAATTACTTTCATTTATTTATTTTTAAAAAAAATCAAAATGCTTATGATTTTTAATTGGGGAGAAAAAAAAATCACAATAAAACCCTTGCTTCATTTATTTGACAAGGAGAGGGAACAAACAGGAAGCATCTTCATAAAAAAAATAAACACAGATTACTTATTTTCCATCATTCTTATACTCAAGCACTGAAACAGGACTATTTGGTACTCTGACATCTCTACAGGAAAATCCCCAGATCCCATCCCTTGTGATTATTATGCTGGAATTATATAGGCAGGGCATTTTTCTCCCTTGCAGTTCCTCTGAAGTCAGAATGCCATGGTTTCTCTAAGGATGTCAAGGGAGAGCAGATGTGGTGGATTACTAAACGAACATATACACAAATTATCTCAAGAAAATTAATTTATTTAAAGTAACTAAACTTTCAACTTCAATGTTTTTCTGTACATATAAACACCATGAGCAACTTACTGTATGGTGTAAATAGATTGGGAAAAGGGTCAAGAGCTCCTACTAGAATAAAGACTGAAAAACTGCTCTTTCAAAGGCACTTTTGAAATGGAAACAAAAGCAGAATCTAGATGAATGAATGAAGCTCTCTGTGGCAGACCTACAGATCCCAGCTACAGGCAGACTGCAAGACTGCCACAGCTATTGCTTGAACTTAAGTTCAATGACCTTTCAACAAAGAAGAATACTTTGTTGGGCAGTCAGCCATCCAGAGATGACATCTGTGCTCAGAGCCACAGGACTGTTTGGTAGGCGATATGAAAACATAAGCAGTCTTCCTACAAAGTTTATTTTGTCAATATACAAAAATACAGAATACCCAGAGTGAATGAAAACTTTCAACTAATGAAGCACATGAAAGTTAGTACCTAAATTGAACCTCTAATATCAAAGTGAATAATGACTGCAGGAGTATTTAACAAGAATGGCATGAGGATTTGTTCTAAGACTAGAATCTCCATCCTTAACAGTTACTTGAAATAACTGCTACAAAAGAGGAGCTTTTTCTTTCATTTTAAATGTGATCCTTGGTCATGGTTTTCCTCCTAAAGGTAATCAAATCAGGTTAGTTATTCCTGATGAATTAGGATTCTAACAGGAGGAAAAAGCCCCCTGAGAACTTCCAGAAGAGAGATTCTAAAAAAGGATGCAAAAGACAAAAGCTTAGTCATGTAAGGCCTAAAAAGGTAATGAACGAAACTATATATGAAACTAGCATGACTACAGATCACAGAAATAAAACATTTGCAGGCAGGCAAGTTAAAAGGAGATGAGTGCAACCTAGATCTATGCTAAGCCACATGTTTCAACCACTAATATGTTCTTTCAGCACACTATGCCCTTGTCTTATTTAGCCTACAAGGAGAAAAGAACAGCCCCACTGAAATCTTGAAAACCATCCACCATTTAGGCAATAAGATGGCAAAAACCCTAGGGACTCATGTTTTGATAATGACCTCAGCTTGTCATCATATCATCAAGAAGATACGATATCAGAGGAAAAAAAAAAAAATCAAAACAAGAAACGCCACAACTCCTGAAGCCCAAAACTGTCTGCTGTAGCTCAAGATACCACAAAGGCAGTCTTTTGTCATCCAGAAGATACCTCTTGACAAAAAACCCTCTTGAAAGTAATTAATATATTACCATTCTTAACCAGACGCGTAAGAGGGCGCCTGAAAAATCCTTGGAAGAGATTTCTTTCAGAAAAAAAAAAACTGTTATATGTTGATACTAAAGGTTAAGAAAATGATCTTAGGGCACCCACAATCCTGCAAAATGGTCTTCAGAACATCATCATGTATCTCCCCATTTCTGAACATCCACCTGAAGGAACTTAGGTTGCCTTCAAGACCAAGAGGGCTCCTTGGAGCTAACCCAGTAATACAAGAATCCAAAGCTCTCATTCTGAGAGAGAAAGTGCTAACTTCAAGCACAAGTGATCATTAGGAGTAGTATTTTTATAAAAATACTTCTGTGCAACAGAGAAAACAAAATCCAGAATTCTACACTGCTAATGTTTCCAGGGCAATTTTAAACCAAAGAAACTTCCGGAGTTTCTCCAGAATAACATCTAAAGGTAAATTTAGCTGCCAAAGCTCTAAGAGGGAGCTGTTAGTATAAGCAACATGAATAGCAGTAAGGCTTTCACTGCTGGCAAGACCAAACTACCTGAACAAGATGATTATAAACCTTCCAAAGATGGTCTTCATAAGATACCCTGAAAAACTGAACTCAGTTTTTCACTACTGTATGTTACAAAGCACCTATTGAAATTTGAAAACCTGATCTAAGCTCTATTCATATGATGGCATGCCTTGCTTTGATCTCAGCAGGTCTGGGATCACACCAGGAAGGATACTGGCCTTTGGTTTGACCCCATATGTTGCAGTAAGTTAACTCACACTCTTTCCTATATACAGGAACAATATTATCCATGAAATCTGAAATACCCATCCTTTTCTAAGAGTGAAAATTTAAGATTTTCAATTTCAGAGAAATATACCATTGATGCTTTTAAGTTCTGCAGGCAAAAAACTATCAGGAGCTGTTGGTTAGAAAAAGAAACATATCCGTGTAACAGCCAGCTAGTAGATGACACTTTTTTAACACTCTCCTGGCCTCCCTATTTAAAGGAAGAAGATTATACAAGAAAGGAAATAACGAGTTGCCATGTACACTTAAATTCTGACACCAGGTAAATATTACAGGCAAGCAGCAAGGGTATAACAGCTTCCATCCCTCAGGTTAACAGTCAAAAAATGCAAAATGGTAAAGGGAAAAAAAAAAACCTACCAAAAAAAAACCCCAAAAAAACCAAAAGGAAAATATAAGCAAAAGCAAAAAAAAAAAAAAAAAAAGTAGTAAAGAAGCAAAGCAACGGTTACTCTTCCACCAGGAAAAAATAAATCTTTTTTTCCTGTCATAAGGTAATTCACTATTTCTTCTCTGTATAATTTTCTGATTTATTAAAAAATAAATCTTTTTTTCCTATCATAAGGTAATTCACTATTTCTTCTCTGTATGTGCTTTCAGTTTTCCTCTGTGCTTGTTGGCATACCTTGAGTTTAATTTTTATTGTATTTATCTAATTTTTTTGAGCACTAAGGAAGTGGCATACTGGAAGCAATAAAAGCTTGAACTCTGCCCTCCTGAGGATGCTTTTCAATACTATATCCTGGAATTATACATGATGCTAAACTGAACTAATATAGAATTTATTCTTTGGAATGAAAGTTTTCTTTAAGGATGTCCTTCATCTTCCAACAGGAATATCCAATGAGTCCTCCTGTGGCAGCATAAGCAGACAGTTGTGGCAAGTGGTGTGTATGTCAAGTACTTCATTATCTCCCATAATCTGATCACCTAGCATGAAAGTCAGTGTGATCAGTACAGACTTTGCTTTCAGAGGATTTAAATGGTTTTCCAGTTGTGGGAATTCAGCTAAAGTGAAGTATAAGCAAGATATGGTTGGAAAGATTAAAAACACAGCTACCACTTAAATACAGAGTAATGCTAGGGTAAAGAAGAAATCTAGTTACTTAACTAACAGTCTGTATTTAGTACTCCTTTACTGCATTTTGCTCTTTGAGACCAAAGAAGAGTTTGTATTTCTTGCAATCTAAAAAAAAAAAAAAAAATTTTAAATTTCTTCTGGACTGGTATCTAAAAATTGCAGGTAGTAAGAACACCATATATTCTAGTAACCCAGTTTCATTGCCAAGTATTACCTCTATTCTTAATGCCATTTCAATCCAAAATATACAAAGTTACAAAAAGAACTAATAAGTAAATAAAATGAAAACCATCTAAACTAAGGCAACTGCACTGGTTACAGCGTACCATCCAAAATACATGGACTTCTGGCAGAAGCTTGAGTTACATGATCCACTCTTTTTAGAATGAAATAAATCTGAGAGAAAAGATCACTGAATTGCCCATTGTGCCCATCCCTCCTTGACTACTTAGAGCATAAGTAACTATAAATTATCTTTGCGGGATTTAGTATTTTATGCTGATGTTTTTGCATCCTTAAAGTGTAACAGAGCATAAAGTAGCCAAGGCAGATGCCTGTTGCACATAAAAAGAATTTGCATACTAAAAGAAAGGTATGACTGTATTTGCTTCTGTTTAAGCCAAACATAAGCATACTAAAATTGTGAAACCAGAAACAGTGTATAAGTGTTCTGCAACACTGTATGCACTTGCAAAGATGCAATACTGGCATAACCAGCAATTGTTTTGTAACAGTGTCCTGGTTTCAGCCACACAGCTAAGCATACAAATGAATGCATATAAAATAAATATTCAGAAAAATAGGTATGTATATATAAATGCATGGAATGTTTATTTATAATCTATGCATATGTTTACATTTATATTTACATATAAGCTATACATATATGACAGCAGGTTTTTGGTATTACATCTTTACAGCTAGGGTAAGACTTTTAAGAGTTAACAGTCCTGAATTTGAGAAATTACTGATAATAAGTGAGACCTAATTATTGGCAGTATTATTAATGAATGGCAACTCAGTAAACTGCTTGTCGTGGTTTACTCACACAGCTCGTTCTCTCACTCACTCCCCCCTCTTTCTTCCCCCTGCTCCCAGAGGAATGGGAAGGAGAATCAAAAAGAATGCAACTCCCACAGGTTGAGATAAGAACAGTTTAGTAACTAAAGTATAACACAAATCACTACTGATACCACCAATAATAATAATGACAAGGCAAATACAAGGAAAGAATACAATTTCTCACCACCCGATACCAAGCCCAACCACGCAGTGCACCCCCACCCTTCCAGGTCTCTGCTGTCTGCTTTCCATCCTGGGCATGACGTGCTGTGGTATGGAATAACCTCTTTGGTTAGTTTGGGTCAGGTGTCCTGTCTCCGCTTCCTCCCAGCTTCCCCTCCTCCCTGGCAGAGCATGAAACTCAGAAAGTCCTTGGTCAGACCAAAACATCACTAAGCAGTAACTGAAACACTGGTGTTATCAGCGCTGTTCCCAGGCCCAAAATTAAAAACACAGCACTGCCCCAGCTACCAAGAAGGAGAAAAATGACTGCTGCTGCTGAACCCATGACACTGCTGCTTTTAATTTTGAAAAGGTCATACTTTATCCCTCTTTTAAACACACTCATGACAAATGATTCAGCTTCCTACCTGGAAAATATACACTGATTTTCATTTGCACCACGACAATTTAGATATATACAAAGTCACTGTTACTCTGTAAGCAGACTGGACAGGTAAGGGTATGGGTACAGGTAATTGAGCCTCTGGACTTTCCCCTCCCTCAAGTGCTCCCTCCACAGTCCTTGCACAGCCTGGCAAATGCACATAACACTGCAGCTGGGAATTAAGGCAGTCGCTGTAATTAAACATCATGTTTCAAGACTTCAGTGGTGGCTTAAAGGGATCTTTTTCCCCTCACTGAACAAATGTCCAGAAAAAAAAAAAAACACAGAGAGAGTTGGATTTGTTTTTGATGGGGTAGACTGATTCCCCTATATGAGGCATTAGAGGCAGGTCACAGCAGCTAAAAGAGCAGAAAGATACCCGTAGATCATATAAATAATATACACTTTTAAATCTCTCTACTCACTGTGTTTTTCTGCCACGCACAAGGACAGACTACCCATGAGATCTCAGATGAGAAAGACATATCCCCCTAGGTCATACCACTGAAGAATTTTAGGATTTTTTTGCATTTCTTCACAAACAGTGTGGACCATGTGGGCCTGTCTTATCTCATCAGTGCCCTGCTATTGCAGGGCCTTTATGTGCTGTGGGAATATCCACTTGCCCTAAACACAGTTCACAGTACAGAATAGCATGACCTTCTTTAGCCTAACTGGGTTTAATTTAGAGGCATCTGCAATAAATCAAATGATGTGACACATATAAGCTAAGACTAGTAAATACCCTAAATATGTACCTAAAAAAAAGAGCATGATTACTTTTCATTAGTGGATTTCATGGGGCATACAGGGTTTCAGTTCAGCTTACCTTCAGTCCAACTACAGACTACCATGGAACCTCCATATATACGCCCTCACTTCAAAACTAGTGATCATACAGCAGCATGATGACAAAGTTCAATGAACTGAAGCAGTACAAGATTTCATTTTTTTGGCTGCCAAGCTAGTATTGAGGTGGTTTGGTATTCCAGTCCAGCTTGCTACCAGACCAGATAGTTGATGTGCTAGTACTGGAACAAGAAAGGTGGCATGAAAAGGCAGATGGGGCAGGCAGGCACTACTGCTGTCAATAAAAGCTGCATTTAGAACTGCTTAAAATGACTGTAAATTTCAGCTTCCATTTCTCTGACTAGAATTTGTTACCACAGATTTCTAATGAAGTTTTTCTTCACTGGCTTTGTTATATCCAAAGCCAAAGCTCTGCCAGCAAGAGCAGGGAGCCAACTAACACATCAGGCAATTTCTAAAGGCTGCTGAACAAATAAATAATCCCAAATTGGTATTGTTCAAATGTACTGAATAGGACACAGGAAACGTAAAACCCATTAAGAGGAAACAGAGGTCTTCCTATAGGGTAGTCCCTTCATTATATGTAAGAAAGATTACCTGAACAGAGAACAGCTTTTCAGTAATTTAGGTGGAGAAACACACAGCACACACCCCTGGAAACCACCAACTCTGTGAAATTTGATTGTTTCTAGTGAATAAGCATTATGCCATATACTGCTTAAGCTAAAGAATATTGGGAATTAGCAAAAAATCTAAACCAGTCAGACTTCTCAACTAATATATGTTTTCTTTTAGTTTCATGTTTAGAATGATAATTTCCATGAAATTTGAAGTAGTAAGAATTATGCTTAAAAAAGAATATTAGGGGATATTTTGAGGTAACACTGTTTTAGTCATTAAAAAGACTGACCTTTTAAAGGGTTATTTCAAAGATATTTAAAGTCATTTAAGAGCATTCAAAAAGAAACTAAAATAGAAATCTTATTAAGTCTGACCTGGAGAGGAATACTGAAAAGATAACAGACTTCACTTAATACAGTAAATTTGCCACTGTATTAGTCTACCTATTTGGGAAACAGACACCCTGAACATGGAATATATTATTACTGCATGTGCAATGCAACCCCAGGTTTTGCTAAGATTTTATACATTAATATTGCCAAGACTGAAATGCGGGTTTCCTCATGTATTCCCCTATGAATGCCGAGACTACCTGCAGGCTGATAGTCTGTGTATTACACGATTACTTTTGCATCCCAGAAATTACTGGTTAGCATTACCCTGGCCTATGCCCTGAGCTTGCAACTCTTAGTGCACCTTCTCCTTTTTTTGAAGGTAATACAAGCATCTTCAGAAAATGCACAAAGCATGGAACTGTTGGAACAAGTCCAGAGGAGGGCCACGAGGATGATCAGGGGACTGGAGCACCTCCCATATAAAGACAGGATGATAAAGTTGGGGCTGTTCAGCCTGGAGAAGAGAAGGCTGCACGGAGACCTCAGAGCAGCCTTCCAATATCTGAAGGGGGGTTATAAGGATGCTGGGGAGAGACTCTTCATGAGGGACTGTAGTGAGAGGACAAGGGGTAACGGGTTCAAACTTAAACAGGGGAAGTTTAGATTGGATATGAGGAAGAAATTCTTTACTGTAAGGGTGGTGAGTCACTGGAATGGGTTGCCCAGGGAAGTTGTGAATGCTCCATTGCTGGCGGTGTTCAAGGCCAGGTTGGACAGAGGCTTGGGTGACATAGTTTATTGTGAGGTGTCCCTGCCCCTGGCAGGGGGGTTGGAACTAGATGATCTTAAGGTCCTTTCCAACCCTAACTATTTTATGATTCTATTATTCAGGCTTCATCGGATAGTAAAGGACAAATGAAATAATAAAAACAATCTGTTGCTGCATAAGGTAAATTTGTTTGTAAATATACCTATTATAACATAGCAAACACATTTCACATAAGTATTGTTTCTGAAAACACAATGTGTTTTTTAAAAGAGAAAGCAGCATTACAGGATTATTTTTTCACCTTCTTCTGACTGAGTTTTAGAAAACCGGCCTCATTTATTTTCCTCGCTATGAACCATAACTATTTTAAACCCTGTAACTTTCTATTCAACTGCATAAACTTGTATGTACACACATACACACTTTCATATCTATTGAACTCTTTAACTAGCTTGTTTCTAGCACTTGATTCTTATCAAACAACATCTGTGCAACAACAGGCTACTCTCACTGATTTTTCACTAATCTTGTGTTGGGATAGACAAAGCACTCTGATTTTTAATACCTAGTATCAGATTTCATTTCCAATTAAAAACTGTCATAGTGAGTGGGATGTGGCAAGTTACTGTTTTCATCTGGAGGATAATGATGACGTTTAATTCAATTTAAGCATGTAGGAGTACTGGGGAAAGCTAATCAGAACAATAAAATCAATGGGCAAACACTAATATCTACCTTTTCCCTAAAGTGCAAATAGCTAAACGCAAATAGCTAAATAATGATCTTGAAAATAAGATCACTAACACTGCCTCTAAAAACAAAATGAAAATGTACAAAGAATCAAGAGAAAAACATATTGGCTTTTTTACACTGTCTTATTGCTGCTGCCACCCCCAGATGGGAGGTGAGGGGAAAGCACGTGCACAGAAGGCCTCACTGAAAGCACACTGGTAATATTTGGACACACCTAATACTACAGTGTCCGAATGCCTTAGTCTCTAATATGCTGCAGTGCTCTGAAAATGCTAGTCATGTTTCCTAGTAATAGGAATGAGTCACCATCTTCATAACAGGAAAGCCTGTCAGTTAAACAATGGCAAAGAACACTTGTTTCTACATTTTTCATGTATCTGTAGACAGACCATAAAAATAAATTACATTGTTTTGTAAAGAAACAAGTCTGTGACGCGTGCACCAGCCTTCTCCAGGCTGATCACCATGTAACTTTTCATGAACTCAACAGCACAAGGGCTTTGTTCTAGACCCCTTTATCTCAGATTAATATGTATCAAATGCTGCAGTGAAGGAGCACACTACTTTCATAAGCTGCAAGGTTGATTACTTCTGCATTCTGGTACCAATTACTGCACAACACCCTGCTCACTAGAAGGAACACCAAGTGAATGCTTGAATCCAAGCATATTTGTTTTGCTATGCAGGAATCGCATTAAAATCATATTTTAAGGATTTATTGAATCAGTTTCAATTATAAAATTACCTAAAAAAATTAAAGATCATTCAACAAGGTAGGAAATTCTAAGACATTCCTTCCCCTTTACAAATGTAATGTTTCCACCAAATAGACTTTCTGAGGGACAAAGAATGATGCAATTCAAT
Organism: Ara ararauna; assembly: GCA_028858755.1. Lineage (NCBI taxonomy): Eukaryota > Metazoa > Chordata > Aves > Psittaciformes > Psittacidae > Ara > Ara ararauna. The sequence goes on from CM054381.1 coordinate 42,758,209, forward strand.
AACAAACTGAGAAATTAAATTTCTTCAAATAATTTTGTAACAAAGATATTTAAATTCTATTCCAAACAAACAAGCAATACTGACTGGTACAGTACTACCTCACTTTCTCCATCTTACTGTGTTATCTTCGGGGTGTAACTATAGACACTTTTCAGGCCCTACATTTACAGCAGAGCAAGCGATACCTCAATTTACAAAAAGGTCACCAAACACAGAAATAAGAATAAACAAAATAAGAAGAAATTATCTAATCCTTCATCACTACATTTTTTGTCTAAGATGAGTAGGACAGATACAGACTGGCATGCATGTTTCAGTGTAATACTAGCACTAAATACACAGCAGTTTGACCAGTGTTTCATACCATTACCTTTCATATCTTATTCCAGTTTGACTTGCAATGTCAAACTGCGACTGCGCCCCTCCAGTACAATATGTTTTCTACAGAGAAAAAGGCAGAAAATCCATTTATTTTAAGGAGAACCATCTAGGCCATAAATCTGCAAAGGAACCCTTTGTACCCTAACATGCTTGGTCTGTATGATACTTCCTAATATTTCCCATATCTAGGCACTTTTCTTTGCAATTTTTTACAACATTTTGGGATATTTTATATTACATCTAAAGGACAAAAATGAAACATGCTTTTGTTTTTCCTCTGCATGCCACACTACATTTCATTCAAGTCATGAACAATAAAATACAGGAACATAAAAGGAAGAACCTTTCTGAAACCTCCCCCCCCCCAAAAAAAAAAAAGCAGCTGTATTTCTATTTTCGACATTGAAGCATCGCACAGAATGTCTCTTTTGCAATGGCAAAAATAGTAACATGTCAGAGTTTCATAAACAATATTTCAGAGTAGAGACTGTGGCTTACCAAACACAATAAAAATGGATTTGTCTACACAGAAGCATTAAGCAGTGGGTGTATACTATCTTGAGTACCAAACGTAACGGGCTCTTGAGCTAAACATATACGTGTAAGAGAAGACAAGACTATTGTCCAGCACCCTCAGTTACCAAAGAACGGTCCATACCAGGCAAAACATGGCAGCAGTAACTGCTGTCCTGCCCATCTCTTGCTAGAAATGTAAAGTTTAGAAAGACAATAGGCAGGTATGTGAACAGGAACGGGAGCATTGCATACACCTCTGCCAAACACTGCTAGAAATCTCTACACAAGATAGCTGTATTTGTTGCCTTTGGCAGAAAAAACATGTCCCTATAAAATCAGCTGCATACGTGGCACATGAATGATTTGTTTCCCAATGGCTGCTTAGGTTATTTCATACCTGTAAAAAAAACTTAAAGAATCAAAACAAATCTGAATGTTAACATTGTTACAGTTGGCCACAAGGCATACTTACTTAAACTGGTATTAAGTGAAACAGTCATCCTGTAGGGACAGCAAGAATTGGATTCTAAGTGGTGAGAAAGAATTTCCTATGAGAACAGGGGAATGCTTCACAAGGAGAGGTGGGCTGCAGCTGCAGGTTTAGAGAAAAAATTGCAGCAAGAGTGTTCTTCAAATTTTACCATCTATTTACCACCCTAACTACAGAACACAAATGGCATACCAGAAATTAAAACTAATGGCTATGACTATAGTATTCTAAAAGAGGGCCTTCAAAGAAGCCACAAGAGATGCTGTCCACTCTTACATTTTGCCTGCTTGCAAACAACCTGCAGGTTATTAAATGCCTGTATCTAAGTTCTGGGGCTAGAACATCCTGGTTTTACAGGCTGCTCAGAGAAGCTGTGGATGCCCCATCCCTGGTGGTGTTCAAGGCCAGGCTGGATGGAGCTTTGAGCAACCTGGTCTAGTGGAAGATGCCCCTGCCCATGGCATTGGGGTTGGAATTGGATGACCCTTAAGGTCCCTGCCAACGCAAACTATGATTCTATGATTCTATACTCCAACAGTACTTGCTTCTGAAACAGAACAGAACATGCTTCTGAAAATGTGGGGTCCAATAGTGGTGAACTGCATCTTGAGAAATGTCTTTTTCACTATATCACCAAAAAGCATTGTACAGTGCATATGCAAACACTCTTTGTACAGCTGAGGAACTCTGGTCTCATTAAAAGATCCAAATCACCCGCAAAGTTCAATTTGCAAAACTTGTATTTTTTTTTAGAAGCTTCCAGATCTGAAACATCTGTAGGAAACAGTTCCATTCAGGTATCTCCAGAGATCTGTTCTCTGCTCTAATTAATTGGTTCTCATAAAACAGATCACTCATTAGAAAACAACAAAACCATGAAACCAAAACAAAACAAAACAAAAAAAAACAACAAACAAAAAACACACACACACATACAAAAAAACCTCACCGAACAAAAAAAAACCCACAACAAAAAACATCCCCCAAAAACTTGACCTTGAGGCCAAGAATTGTGAGCTACAGTGACAACTTCCATAGTGTTTAAATTCCAAGTGACATAAAACTTCAAAGTCCTATCTCAACAATACTTAAAATACAATCAAAATTGCCATGAGGCTGATGAGCAACAGGTATAGTGAAATATCAGGAAAATGCAGTGCCTAAATCTGAGTTAATCAAGTAAGCCTGTGAGGTAAAGAAGAAGGGAAAGTCAGCCCTGAGTCCCAGAGTTCCTAACATACAAACTTCCGTATTATCCCCAGCCCAGTGACAAATACTCACAGGCAGCCTTCACAATGCCACCTTCTGGACAACCATTTCTACTCCAGGAAGATAAGAAACGACTGCTCGGGAAGCAAATGCTGTCCTGGTAACATTCTTCCAGCACCTCTGCTTACAACCAAATTTTGAGGCCAAACCACATTCATGCCCATGAAGGAAGACAGAAATTAGCTCTAAGTATAGTTCCCTGCTTGAGAAAGAGCCTGGAGTAGTTACTACCATACTAACACAACCTGTAGGAGGATCCTCAATTTGGACAGCTTTGGGCCTCTCCTATTACATCCCTAATTATGCTAAAAGTATACATCATTCTCAAACTTACAGACATTTAGAACATTGCGTTTTAATATGTAAGGTTGCTACCTACTATAAGAACTTCACCCAGAGTGGTTTTATTTTGGTGGTCCTATTTGTAGTGAAAAATGATTTTCAGACTAGGGAATAAAATAATTGTAATTAGAAGATCAGTGAACAAATATCAAACTGAACATATGAGCAAACATTTATCATATAATCAAGCATCTACCTATGCCATAAATACAACTGTAAACCCAAATTAGCAATTCGGACTCACAGATCTCTTTTTATTACAGCTATGCTTTTAAAGGCTTTCTGTCAGAAGTGTTGAAAAGTGAGCTCACCATCTGATTGAGCTGAAAAAGGAGGCCAAGGAAGATTTTATAAACAAAGGAATCTAGGGTGGAAATTCCTACAATTCTGAGTATAATGAAAGATGGACATTATCATGATTTTCTTGCTGCAAGAAGCAGAGCAGCCTCTGGACATCTGGCTTCCCCGAACGTAAAGGCATATCAGAGGAGAAATTTTCAGTATTGGGACACTCAACCATTTTACCCACAACCCTCTACAGAAAGTAATGACAATTAGAGACATATAAGATAACAAAGAATGCCTTTCTTTCGTAGAAAACAGTGCTGCTGTGCTTGAGCACCTTCTTTCACAAAAAAAGTTTAGCTCTGGATGAGGCTATTAAAGAACCCAGTTCTACTGGCTCCTGCTTGTTATGGGTTTGAAAAGGCTCAGGTTCCCTAAACCTGCCTTAAACTACTCACCAATATGAAACAAATAAAACCAAGAGGGAGCAATTTCAGTGCACTGGAACAGGTGTCAGGAGGCAAAAAAAAAGTTAATTTCTTCTTAGCAGATGACTGCAAAAGTATAATAAGCATCAAAGTATGCATCAAAAGAGGGGCATCACCAGGTGCTCTGCAAAAATTCCTACGCACACACAGTGCTCCAGGAAAAAATAAACCAACCCAACTCAAGAACTGAAAACATCATCTCGTTCACCTTCTGCTCAAAGTGGCATGAGTTGTGCCAGAATTTGTCCTATTGGACACTACAATGCATGTAAGAAATGCACTAGCAATGCTTATGAACTGAATAAAAATGCACTGAATACAACTAACATTACTTCTAACACTATTAAGATATAATCTCTGAAGGTGTTTTTAGCTACATGTAATTTGCCTCACAGAACAGTATATAAGCAAGACAAGCCAAGAAATTTGAGTAAATACAATATGACTGTGTTGTTTTGAAGAAATCTGGAGCACTGCTGAAAATCATACTCTTAGCTCTTGGGAGAAAAGAAGTCAACATAGTTTTAAAAGAGCACACTACAGAGCAAACAAACACTTTGAAAAGCAGAGTACCAACAGGCTTTAAATGTTTATCTGCCAACCTGGAAATGTATGAGATTAAATCATGTGATTGACTGAATCCATTTGCAACTTTGCTATGCTTCACCTCTGCATAATATACATGGTACTTCATATAAGAAATTTTTATTAGCATTCTGCAGAAATCTGTAGATTCAGAATGAGGTTATCTACAACCCTTTTGCACTAAAAGTCCTCCTCAAATACTAACACTGTTTTTAACAAAAAGAAAGTCACTAAGGAAGAGAAGGAATGGTCCTCTGGGAATTTGAGATTGGTACTGCAGAGTATGAATGCACATGTTAAAAAAAATTCCCATAAAAAATTATTCTCATCTGAATGCAGCTGGTGTCTAACACAAGCAAAAAAAATTATCATAAAACTTTGTTTGAAAACAGCTTCCATACATTATGTGGATCAACCTCCTCCTTAAAAATAAGACCAACACTACATCAGGTCACAGTTTTGGCTACCTAAGTCTTAAAAGCCTCAAAGGAGAGAAGTCTCACTGCATGTCCCCAGAGAACAAAAATGTCATTGCACCTCTCTTCTAGAGTTGCACTACACAGGAAATACTCCTTCTCCTGCCCCGTGTCCTACTGAACTTTTCATGCTGCGAACTGTGGGTATTACCCTTTGTTGTGCTGTCTCTACCAAGAACAGACTGGCACCATTTTCTCTAACCATCTCTCAAGAACTTGCAGGCTTCTATTTGATTGCCCCTTGGCCTCCACACAAACTCTCGATCTCTCACTATCCTCACAGGTCACCTGTTCTAGGCCCCTAGCCAAACTGAGAGCCCTCTGTTTTCCAGAGCTTTTCTCCCCTTTTAGCTTACATGGCATGCCAGGAGAGGATAAAATAATTATCCAATGTCGAAGTGGCCAGAAGAAACAGTCCACAAAGCCTTCTTATGTTTCCTCCTTGGCAGGTGCCTTTTGAGTGAGAAAGAATGTAACATTCTTAAACTGGAGAAAATAGACAATCCCTACTGGACAAAGAGAACCGCCATTCATTTTGCATAAGCTGTTGTGACAAGCCTACAAACTGTATTTGAAAAAGGCAAGTGAAACATCTAGCAAAGTCCTTACCTCGTGCACATAAGCATGTAAGAAACAGAAAAGCTAAATAAAAAAGCAGAAGATGGAAGGGCACTTGTATCAGCATTCCTATCTTTTATTGCTAAGATAAATCACCTTTTCCCAGGAAAAAGCAATGCAGTACATTTAATCCATCCTGCAGAAACATTAATAAAGTACCGTACTGAAAATTTGTTTCTCTGGTGGAGTGGATCAGTATTAGCGTGGAAGCTGCACAACTGATCACACTGAAAGGGCTGGAAAGTGAGAGGAGACTCTGGAATGTGGCCAAAATAACAATTTTCGGACCAAGAAATAAACAATTAAATAAATGAAAAAATAAATAAAATTCATTACTGATAATAGCAAACAGTGTGATGTCAAAGCATGCTGCCAATACCGAAGACCACAGGGTCAGGAAGAATACAGTCACTTTTAGGACAAAATCATGGGAAAAGACTTAAAAAAATAAAGAGTAACTGAAACTTGTGAAGGTTTCAAAGAAAATCAACAAGACTTTTACAACTTAAGCAAATGAGTATCTGTAAAAGATCTGAACTACTCTTTCAGTATAAGAGGGACACATTTGGAATTCACAGTTACAGATACAGGCTTATAAACATTTTCTGATGCATGAAGAAATTTTCAAATCCATGCTCAATTTTATATCTGGTATATTTATATCACCTCTCTGTCCCAGAGATTAAACTCTGTCTTAATCCATTCTTCAAAGGGAGTGAGAAAAGTATTCTGTGTCATACTAGCATCTGCCTCAGAACAATGCCTACAGCTGACCTTTAATTTGAGAACAGTTCAATTTGCGTTGCATTCCAAATATAATTTTATTACTATTCTTAAACTTAAAGTTAAGCCCTGTATCTATGTGAATTACAAGATATTTCATAATTCCAGTTGCTAAAAGCTGTGGAAAATGGTTTGCTGTAATTCAATCAGCACTACTGCAATTCAAAAAATGTGGACTCAAAAATCCAGTGATTCAAATAATACCTTCACTAGTTCCTTAGGACTTTTAGAGTACTTATCATCTGGCAGCCACAATATAAGGAGGACACTGACTCACTGGAGTGAGTCCATAGGACAGCCATGAAGATGATCAGAGGATTTTCCTATGAAGAAAGGCTGAAAGAGCTAGGCTTGCTCAGCCTGGAGAAGAGAAGGCTCTGGTGAGACCTTAGAGCAGCCTTCCAGTGCCTAAAGGCCTACAAGAAATCTGAAGGGGGTCTTTTTAAAAGGGCATGTAGTGACAGGACAAGATGGAATGGCTTTCAACTGAGAGAGGGCAGATTCAGATCAGATATTAGGAAAAAGGTCTCTCTGTGGGAATGGTGAGACACTGGAGCAGGTTTCCCAGAGAAGCCATGGATGCCCCACACCTGCACGTGTTCAAGGCCAAGCTTGATGGGGCTTTGAGCAACCTGGTCTTAGTGGAAGGTGCCCCTGCCCACAGAAGGGGGTATATGGACCTAGATGATCTTCCCTGTCCCCTTCCAATCCAAACCATGTTATGATCTTTGTCTACAGCCTTTTCCTTGTTTTTTACAAGATCTAAATAACTAGAGGATTTATATATGTGTATACATGCGTATAGTATATCATACATTGACATGAAAACATACCTGCAGCTAAAATTTGCAGCTAAATAAATACAGGCTTTATTCTATATCAACAGAATATGCTGTAATATAAATTATTTACTTAAATTTAACTGCTGCTGATTCTGGCAGACAGCAAAATAAGAGAGTAGACTTTGATATTTAGAAGAGTAGTACAAGGTTATTTTTCCAATTCTGAAGAGGAAATACCTTATGTTTTTATAAACAGTGTTTCTAGAGGTTTCATTTTGCTTCCATGCAACAGTACACAAACCCTATGAAAATGCAAGGATCTGCATATTTGAATCTAATCAACAGTGCCAGACTTCAGGAATGACAGAGAGGTACCAGTAGTAACATATTTTCAGTCTTAACTATGCCAGAATAACACCTGAAGCTTTATTTTTTTATATTATTTAGCTATTTATTACTATCTTTGCACTTGTAAAATCAAGATAGGAAATGCTAGTTTAAACAAGTGCCTGCACAGAGTATGCAGACTACATGATTGAACACTCTTTCCCAGTGGTCTGTAAAGGTTTCATACAGAGCCTGAGGCACGCATTTTCAGGGCATGATTCTCCACGCTGACTTCCAATCATCTAGTGTAGGGACTTGGCTGGAATGTTTTGCAGCTCTCTCTCCTACCTGCATGCATATATGCCCTTCCCACTGAAGCCTAAGAACAGGAAGGGACAGAGTATGTCCCAGTCTCATTGTGATGGAGAACAAGGATGCAGGGAGCACGATACTGCCTCAGACCAGGAGCTGGGAAACGTTCCTGCACCCCACAAGTAGTTGTAGCTTCATGAACTTACGCAGTATCACAGGGGAACTCAGTACAGACAGTGGTAGTCCAAATGACCTATGGAATCACAGAATCATTTAGGCTGGGAAAGACCTTTAAGATTGAGTCCAACTGTAACTACACCCACAATCAGACCACATATTCTCTTCCAGCAGTCTTCTGCTTCACTACTTTACAAATTGATCCAATGGATACCAACCCCTTCTAATGTGTGACCCTGGCATACATCTAAAGCAGGTCCATCAAGAGACCTGAATTAAGCACCTGTTTTGCAATGTAACTGCATATGATCACTTCATCACAATGCCACAATTCATACACAGAGTGGACATCAAAGCTGCAAAGAAAATTTCAGTTTTGGTTTTACCTAACTGCTAGGGGCTTGACACCACAACATAGAATCATAGAATCATAGAATAGTTAGGGTTGGAAAGGACCTTAAGATCATCTAGTTCCAACCCCCCTGCCAGGAGCAGGGACACCTCCCACTAAACCATGCCACCCAAGGCTATCTCCAACCCTGCCTTGAACACCGCCAGCAATGGAGCATTCACAACTTCTCTGGGCAACCCATTCCAGTGCTTCACCACCCTCACAGTAAAGAATTTCTTCCTCATATCCAATCTAAAATTCCCCTGTTTAAGTTTGAACCTGTTACCCCTTTGTCCTCTCACTACAGTCCCTCATGAAGAGTCTCTCCCCAGCATCCTTATAACCCCCCTTCAGATATTGGAAGGCTCCTCTGAGGTCTCCGTGCAGCCTTCTCTTCTCTAGGCTGAACAGACCCAACTTTATCATCCTGTCTTTATATGGGAGGTGCTCCAGTCCCCTGATCATCCTTGTGGCCCTCCTCTGGACTTGTTCCAACAGTTCCGTGTCCTTTTTATGTTGAGGACACCAGAACTGCACACAATACTCCAAGTGAGGTCTCACGAGAGCAGAGTAGAGGGGCAGGGTCACCTCCCCCGACCTGCTGGTCACGCTCCTTTTGATGCAGCCCAGTGTCATGGGTTCAGCAGCAGTCATTTTTCTCCTTCGTAGTAACTGGTGCAGTGCTGTGTTTTCGACTTTCGGCCTGGGAACAATGCTGATAAAACCGATGCTTTTAGTTACGGCTTAGAATGTTTTGGTCTGACCAAGGACATTCTGAGTCTCATGCTCTGCCAGGGAGGAAGGCAAGCCAGGAGGAAGCAGAAACAGGACATCTGACCCAAACTGACCAAAGAGGTGTTCCATACCACAGTACGTCATGCCCAGGATGGAAAAACTGGGGGCACGAACCTGGAAGATCTCAGCTCACAGCTCGGTCGTCGGGTGGTGAGCAGCTGCATCTTCTTCCCTTGTATTTCCCTTGTCATTATTATTATTGGTGGTAGCAGTAGTGATTTCTGTTATACCTTAGTTACTGGACTGTTCTTATCTCAACCCGTGGGAGTTCATTCTTTTGATTCTTCTCCCCATTGCCCCCCACCCCGGAGTCAGGGGGAAGAAAGATGGCAGAGGGATTGAGCAGGCTGCGTGATTTACGGCTTAAAACACGACACCCAGGATAAATGGTATTCTTACATGGTCTTGTTAGTTTGCTTGGGGTTTTTCTTGCTGTTGAAGAAAAGAGAAGAGAAGGAGTAAAATGGAGGAGTGGCATAACATAAGCCTGAGAAAACAGCCACTCTATTGTACGGTGCTGGCCAGATCCACTCGTCTGTTAACTTGTATCTAAACAGGACTACTCAACCTGAGCTAAGGAATTAAGCACCAGTTTCTAATGCTCACTGTAAGGCAGGATTATGATACTACTGTTGAATAGCTCACTTTACTATCTCTAATATATCTGAAGTTTTATAGCTAAACACAGAGATTAGCAATGTTATGCTCTTTTCTTGAACATACTGTAGAGAATTTAACCTCTTTTTTTGTATAAATTACCTCAACATATGCGCTACAATTTAACCTCAGTCTTTATTTTAACAAATAGTAAATGTATCTGTTCCTCTTTATACACAATTTTTCTGTCCTGTTACCACCAGTCTGCACCCTTCCCATTTCTGGCTCCTGTTCTCTCTTTAATTTTTCTTTTTATTTCTCTGCAATTTCCGTATACACTATTATGCTATAATTCTGTTTTCACTAACTCTAGACTCTACTGCAATAATTTCTTTCCAGTAACACATTACCTTTTCACTGGGCGTAAAGGATGCACTTCACTGCCATAGGTTATTCATGCAAGCTAACTTCAGAGCTAATGACGGCATAAACACACAGTTCTCTCCTAGTGAAGTGCACCTTCCAAACCACTGGCTCTCGAAAGACCCAGCAGTGATAGAAAACTTTCTGTTACACCTGATTGCTGCAGCTTACCTGCATTTCCCCTGTAAGCTGTAACAGTTAAACATAAAAATTAAAACCATCAAGTGTCAAAACACGTCCCATGACTTGATGTTTGTACACTGCAGATCAGATAAATATGGATGGGAATGAAAAGAACATTTCTTTTTTTTTACTGCTATTGAATGATGTAAAGACAGTGAATCTTAGGTTTGAAGTACTACAAAGACATCTAAGATGACATCATGCTTGATGACCCTTGACAAAGGCAAACATTCCAACTAAAACCAATTTTATGACTTCCTGTTTTCTGTAGATAAGCCAGATTTAGACACGTTACATATTACTGTCAATGCAGAGCAGAGTAGAGGGGCAGGGTCACCTCCCTCGACCTGCTGGTCACGCTCCTTTTGATGCAGCCCAGGATACGGTTGGCTCTCTGGGCTGGAAACGCACACTACTGGCTCATGTTCATTTTTTCATCGACCAACACCCCCAAGTCCTTCTCTGCAGGGCTGTTCTGAATCTCTTCTCTGCCAAAGCTGTAGCTGTGCCTGGGATTGCCTTGACCCAGGTGTAGGACCTTGCACTTGGCTTGATTGAACTTCATAAGGCTGGCATTGGCCCACCTCACAAGCATGTCAAGTTCCCTCCGGATGGCATTCTTTCCCTCCAGTGCATCAACTGATCCATGCAGCTTGGTGTCATTGGCAAACTTGCTGAGGGTGCACTCAATCCCACTGTCCATGTTGCCGACAAAAACTTTGAAGAAGATCAATCCCAACCCCGACACCTAAGGGACACCACTCGTTACTGGTCAACTGGAAAGTGAGTCACTGACCAAAAATCTCTGCATGCGGCCATCCAGCTAGTTCTTTATCCGCCGAGTGGTCCACCTATCAAATTGATGTCTCTCCAACTTAGAGACAATGATGTGAGTTGGAGAGACATCAATTTGATAGGAGGACCACTCGGTGGATAAAGAACAGGCTGGATGGCCACATGCAGAGTTGTGCTCAATGGCTCAATGTCCCATTGGAGACCAGTAACGAGTGGTGGCCCTCAGAGATGGGTGTTGGGACCGGTCTTGTTCATCATCTTTGTCGGTGACATGGACAGTGGGATTGAGTGTGCCCTCAGCAAGTTTGGCGATGACACCAAGCTGTGTGGTTTGGTTGATACGTTAGAGGGAAGGAATGCCATCCAGAGGGACCTTGACATGCTTGTGAGGTGGGCTGATGCCAACCTGATGAAATTTAACCATGACAAGTGCAAGGTCCTACACCTGGGTCGGAGCAATCCCAGGCACAGCTATAGGTTGGGTAGAGAAGAGATACAGAGCAGTCCTGCAGAGAAGGACTTGGGGGTGTTGGTTGATGAAAAATGAACATGAGCCGGCAGTGTGCACTCACAGCCCAGAAAGCCAACCGTATCCTGGGCTGCACCAAGAGGAGCATGACCAGCAGGTCGAGGGAGGTGACCCTGCCCCTCTACTCTGCTCTGGTGAGAACTCACTTGGAGTACTGTGTGCAGTTCTGGTGTCCTCAACATAAAAAGGACACGGAACTGTTGGAACAAGTCCAGAGAAGGGCCACAAGGATGATCAGGGGACTGGAGCGCCTCCCGTATAAAGACAGGATGATAAAGTTGGGGCTGTTCAGCCTAGAGAAGAGAAGGCTGCATGGAGACCTCAGAGCAGCCTTCCAATATCTGAAGGGGGGTTATAAGGACGCTGGGGAGAGACTCTTCATGAGGGACTGTAGTGAGAGGACAAAGGGGTAACAGGTTCAAACTTAAACAGGGGAATTTTAGATTGGATATGAGGAAGAAATTCTTTACTGTGAGGGTGGTGAAGCACTGGAACGGGTTGCCCAGGGAAGTTGCTGGCGGTGTTCAAGGCAGGGTTGGAGATAGCCTTGGGTGGCATGGTTTAGTGGGAGGTGTCCCTGCTCCTGGCAGGGGGGTTGGAACTAGATAATCTTAAAGTCCTTTCCAACCCTAACTATTCTATGATTCTATGATTCTATGACTCTATGTCATGTGGGACAGTGTCGAACGCTTTGCACAAGTCCAGGTAGATGACATCCACTGCTCTACCCCTGTCCATCAGTTCTGTAGCCCCATCATAGAAGGCCACCAGAGAGGCCATGCAGGATTTCTCCTCAGTGAAACCATGTTGGCTGTCACCAACCACCTCATTATTTTTCATGCACCTTAACATGCTTTCCAGGAGAATCTGCTCCAAGATTTTGCCAGGCACAAAGGTGAAACCAACTCATCTGTAGTTCCCTGTTTCTTTCATTTCCCCTTCTTGAAAATGGGGGTTGTATTTCCCTTTTTCCAGTCGTCAGGCACTCCACCTGACTGCCATGACTTTTCTAATATGACAGACAGCGGCTTAGCAACTTCACTCACAAGCTCCTTCAGGACCCATGGATGGATTTAATCAGGTCCCATGGACTTCTGCACATTCAGGTTCTTAAGATGGTCTTGAACCTGATCCTCTCCTACAGTGGGCCTAAGGTCTTCATTCTCACAGTCCCTGCGTCTGCCATCCAATGCTTGGGCAGTGTGGTCAGAGCACTTGCCAGTGAAGACTGAGGCAAAGAAGTCATTGAGAACCTCAGTCTTCTCCAAATCCAGGGCAGCCAGTTGTCCCGATAGCTTCTGGAGAGGGCCCACATTGCCCCTAGTCTGTCTTTTATTTGCTACGTACCTATAGAAGCCCTTCCCATTATCTTTCACATCCCTTGCCAGGCTCCATTCTGACCGGGCCTTAGATTTTCTGATCTGGTCCCTAGCTTCCCAGACAACGCCCATGTATTCTTCCCAGGCTACCTGTCCTTGCTTCTACTTCCTATAAGCTTCTTTTTTCCCTTCTATGTTTTTCCTCAGCAACTCCTTATCCATTTATGGTCTCCTGGTCCTCCTGCCGCATTTCTTTCTAGTCGGGACACAACGCTCCCGAGCTTGGAACAACTCAGTGATCCTTGAATATCAACCAAGGTGATCCTTGAATATCAACTGGCAGTCTTGGGCCCCCCTGTTGTCTAGGGTTTTTTCCTAGGAACCTTACTGAGCAGGCTCCTGAAGAGGCCAAAGTCTGCTCTCTTGAATTCCAGGGCAGTGAGCCTGCTGCACGCTCTTCTCACTGTCCTGAGGATCTTGCACTTGACTATCTCATGATCTCTGCAGCCAAGGCTGCCCTGAAGCATCACATTTACAATCAGCCCCTCGCTGTTGGTGAGCACAAGGTCAAGCATGGCACCTCTCCTTTTTGGCTCCTCTGTTACTTGCAAGAGGAAGTTGTCTTCCACACAACCAAGGAACCTCCTGGACTGCTTCTGCCAACCCATACTGTCCCTCCATAAGGTATCAGCATGTTTCAAGTCCCCCATGAGGAGAAGGGCCTGCAAGTGTGAGGCTGTTCCTATCTGTCTGTAGAGCGCTTTATCCAGAGTCCTCCTGATCAGGCAATCTGTAACAGATCCCCACAGTAATGTCCCCCATGGCTATTCTCTCTTTGACCCTGATACACAAACTCTCTTTTGACTGATCACCTGTCACCAGACAGAGTTCCATTCTTTCCAGCATATCACTGACAAAAATAGCAACTCCCCCTCCCCGTCTGCCAGCCTTGCCTTTATTCTAAAGAGCTTATAACCTTCCATTCCAACACTCCAATCACAGGAGCCATCCCACCATGCTTCTCTGATTCTAATGATATCATATCCCCGTAGCCATGCACACATCTCTAATTCTTCTTGTTGATTTCCCATACTACAACTGTTTGTATAGAGGCATCTGAGCCGAGCTCCAAACAAAGCTGACTCACATTGGCTGCAGCAGCTGAAATAGCCCTGCATCGCTCCAAGCACTTATTACAGGTGCTGGCAACTGACGCGGAGTGTGGGGATGGATAGATGAACCCCTCCCTCAATACCTCTAGTTTAAATCTGCCTTGACCAGCCTGGCAAGTCTCCTGCCAAAGAAGCTCTTCCCCTTCTTTGTCAGAGCAGCTCCACCAGCCTCCAGTAGATCTGACCTCCCAAATAAGAGTCCCATGTTCTAAATAACCAAACCCCTGACTATGGCACCACCATTCTAACCATTTATTAACCTGCCAAATCCACCTGCCCTTTTCAAGGTCCTCCCCTTTGACCTGGAGAATTGATGAAAAGACAATCTGGGCTCCAGAGCCCCTAGCCACCTCTCCCAGGGTTCTGGAGTCCTTCTTACTGTTGTCCAGTCTACTGCTATCTGTATCACTAGCACCCACATGGATCACTGGAAGCATGTAATAGTCAGTATTATATGCCTAGACCAGGCAGCGTCTCAGCAACATCCCTGATCTGAGCCCCTGGTAGGCAACACCTCTCTCAAGACTGGGTCAGGACACCACATGGGTGCCTCTGTGCCCTTCAAAGTAGAGTCACCTACTACAGTGACCCACCGCTTTTTCCTGGGGGCACCAGCAGTGATCCTCTTTACTGGTGCATCAGCAGGTTGTTCATTTGGTGCGGTGTGCATTTCCTCATTAGCTCCAAAGCAGGTCTAGGTGGGGAAATCAGATTTTGGAGGAAGACCCTTGCTTTTAATTGCCCTCTTCCTCCTTTTTTTTTTTTTTTTTTTTGTTTTGTTGTTTTTATGTTTGTTCCTAGCTCCCAGCTTCCTGGATTAATGCCCTCCTTTTCTGTATGCACTATGGTGGACGCTTGTGGCCCCTGCACAGTTTGGAACTGCAGCAAGCAGTCCAGTTCCCTCTCAGCTTCCCTGACATCTGCCAGCCTACTGACAGTGTCCCGCAGCTCAGGCCCTGCTGCAGGAGGACCTCCACCAGGGCACACCGAGTGCAGCCATGTCCATTATGCACTCCTGCCTCAGTAGACAAGTGGAAGCACCCAGTACACTCCGAGGTCTGCGCTGCAGCCTCCCCTCTCACCGGCTCTGTGCGGTGCCGATGCTCTCACCACCAGGGCAACCAGAGCAGAGCTCCCAGAGCGCTCCCCATGGCGCTCGCAGCCCGCTCGCGCTGCCAGCACCAACCGCCGTGCCACGCCCTGCTCTAGCGCTCTTGGTCGCTCGCGCGGCCCTGGGGAGGCTTTTACCCACTCAGGGCGGTGCCGCCCCTCCCGGCACCGCCCCCTGTGAGTCCCTGTTCACATCAGCGAAGCTGCGGTGTCCTCGGCACAACCTGTCGAGGTCTTGAGGCTGCCCCGGTGGCTCTCACTGCTCAGAACTGAGGCTCCTGGATGCAGGGTTTCCCCTCGCTCCAGGATTGAAGGCTCCTCTATGGAAATACCTCGGCAAAACAGTGTTTAAACATAACCAGTTTCAAGAAAGAAGAGCTCAGCTTTTATATGGGTACCAAAACCATGCTTTCCTAGAACTTCTAATTCTCTTGGTATTTGTCAGAGTACTTTCAGAAGTTATGAAAACAAGAATGTCATGTTGCAATTTCTCAGATTTTCTTATAAAAATATCAGAAATGTAGATAAGAACATTCAATTCTATTTCAAATTCTTCTCACTATTCTGTCCCTTCTGACAATTTATTGCAATGTCAGTTCACTCTTTTCACATGAAGACAGTTCTGTCCTAGATGTATTTGAACTGATGAAGAAAAAGCTCCAACAAAATTCCTGTCTTTTCTTGCAGTAAAATAGAGTAAATGTCAAATGTAAGGTACAAGAAATTTGTTTAGACTGAAAGAGCTAGGATTTAGATTTCTGAGTTTATGAAGCTAAATCCCATATTCTGGAGATGTTCAGACTTGCCAGAAAATTTCCTAGTAACAATTATTTAACTGCCCGATTATTAGACTTGCTATCAATGAAAGAATGGAAGTCCTGGGTGCTGCACATATTTTTTAATGTGAAATATACAATATGAAAGGCCAAAGATTCATTTCTATAAACAACAATTGTTGTAGACCACAGAAATCATTTTTAGAATAGTGCTGTTACACCCCTCCTAACAGTACAGGAATATTCCAATACAGGATACTTTCTTTTGAACATTATGAAAAAGTAAATGGACATTATTTACCATTTTAGAAAGTTCCAAATTTGCTTAGCAAAACTGAAGGTATTTGGGAATATTTAACCACTTTACAACTGTCCTTAAAGTTTTGTGGTAGCACCCACAAATCATGAAACTGCTTCTCTTTCTCTGAGTTTGCCTTTGATCTGCTTACAACAGATGTGGTACAGACCAGTACAACTAAGTGGAAAGCTGCTTCCTCATCAGTTACAAGTCTCCAAACATGTTACTTGTATTTATGTAAGAACTCCAGTCAGCTGGGGGCTGACCTACTAGAAAGCAGTTCTGCTGAGAAGGACCTGGGAGTACTAGTAGATGTTGACTATGAACAGGCAGTGTGTTCCTGTGGCCAGGAGGACCAAGAGTATCCTGGTGTGCATCTTAAAATTAATCTTAAAAATTAGTTTTGAACTGCATGATATCATCATAATTGGATAATATGCTGAAAGGAGATTAGAGCTCATATAGGGAATCATTAGTGCCTTAGAGATTCACAGGATTCTCTTTAAATGTGAAATTTAAATAAGTATTTAAAGTGAAGTTTATATCATGAAAGAAAACAAGAATGTCTTTTAGAAATCAGACTTACCACTCTTGGTCAAATACTGAACATTTGACATCACTTCTTCAGTGTAAGTCCCTGGTTCATAATTATCCATCTCACCCGAAACAATATGAGCTACTCTTGAAGCACGACCTCGGATTGCACCTGCTGCACGATC
Organism: Ara ararauna; assembly: GCA_028858755.1. NCBI lineage: Eukaryota > Metazoa > Chordata > Aves > Psittaciformes > Psittacidae > Ara > Ara ararauna. The sequence continues at coordinate 42,775,147 of CM054381.1, forward strand.
TAAATTGTCTGCATTTTGCTCTCTCAGTGCAATGATACACTTGTTTACATCCTCAAGAATATGGCTTTCTGCAAATAAAACAACATTTCTTTTAAGATGGAGCCTCTTATACAATCAGACATATTTTAGACACAGAGTTGATTGCATTTTTCTTCCCCTATTGAAATGCATTGGCTAACACAAGTTTGGATAAAAAATTTACAATGTAAAATGAACACTGAACTGCCCTTGAAATTCTTAAAACAACTTACTGAATCTTAGAATTCAAAGGTATGATAATAGTCTTCTATAAGCAACAGCAATAAAACGTCGAGTGGAGAGTGTTAGAAAAATCTGAAAATTACAAAACCTCACATGCATAGCAAATATTTGCAGAATGAAGGAAAATTTCATGGGAATAAAACTGTTACCTTTGAAACTTTTTTAAGCCTTAAGTGACAAAAGTTGCCATGAGATGAACCTCTGTCAACAACTGCCCCAACAATTAAACTAACTTGGTTTATATCAATGTGTTAGGATGTTCATGCTGAATCAAACTCTTAGATGAATAGAATGAGCAGCATTTTTGCCTGGTATTAAAATTATGCTACTACTTAGTAAATTATTGCAACATGCATCATTATAAATTACATATTTTACATATGATTTACATTTCTTATTTATAGCAATATATTTACTGCATTACTATGTATATTATAGGTTTATATGCTATAGGTGAGGTTCAAATAAATATGTGCAAATCTGTGCATACATACAACATCACTTATCAAAATATTAAAATGATGACACAGCACTGGCTTTCCTGATACAGCTACTTTATTTCATTATGTCTTCTTACCAAAGAATATTCCTCCCCTTCAGCTACCTCTGTTATTGCCTAATGATAGAACCTCTCTTTCATATTATGATGCTTTCATTCCTTCACTATTCTTTCCTTATTAGAATTTTCCTGTTTAAAATTCATCATCACCTCACAAATATAAAGCCCCATTAAGGAAATAAATTATTTCTTGCTTCATCTTTTCTACAGGAACTGGTTTATTGTCAACTCTAGCTACATGATTTGCTAGAACATATTCCAAGCTTATACATTTTTACTTTACAAATTAAAACATCCACACACTACAATCACCTTCTGTCTGACCAAATATATATACATTCAAAATTTTACATTTGTGGCACAGAAAAGAACACAAAGTTTGGGACCAGCAGGGAGATGCTGGTAATCTATGTGAAACACATAATGACACAGAACCTCTGAAAGTCAAAAAGTCTCTTAGACACCAGTTCTTGGATGAGAAATTAAATGCAGCCACTTGCTTCACCCCACCTCCCACCCTGGGAAATTGCAGAAGAAAATCAGAAAAAAGGTAAACCCCGTAGGTTAAGAACAGCCTATCTGAAATAAAGTACAATATAGTAATAATCATAACAAAAAGGGAGATAACAAAAAGAGAAAGAAACAAACCCCAAGAAAAAGCAGTCATGCAAAATGCAGTTGTCTCACCACTGACCAATTCCAGCCCTTTCCCAAGCAGCCATCAGGCCCCTTCCAGCCAACTCCCCCAGTTCCTATACTGAGCAGGTGTCCTGGATTCAGCAGTAGCAGTCATTTTTCTCCTTCTTGGTAGCTGGGGCAGTGCTGTGTTTTTGACTTTCAGCCTGGGAACAGTGCTGATAACACCAATGTTTTCAGTTACTGCTTAGTAATGTTTTGGTCTGACCAAGGACTTTCTGAGCCTCATGCTCTGCCAGGGAGGAGGGGAAGCCGGGATGAAGCAGAGGCAGGGCGCCTGACCCAAACTGACCAAAGAGGTTATTCCATACCACAGCATGTCATGCCCAGGAGGTAAAAACGGAGGGCAAAGACTCGGAAGAGGGGGGTTCACTGCTGGGTCGGGCTTGGTATTGGGTGGTGAGCAGCTGTATTCTCTTTCCTTGTATTTCCTTTGTCATTATTATTATTGGTGGTAGCAGTAGTGGTTTGTGTTATACCTTAGTTACTGAACTGTTCTTATCTCCACCTGTGGGAGTTGCATTCTTTCGATTCTCCTCCCCATTCCCCTGGGACTGGGGGAAGAAAGAGGGGGGAGTGAGTGAGCGAACTGGGTGAGTTATAGTGGCTTAAACCACGACAGCAGGACATACCGTTGTACGGAATATCCCTTTGCCTAGTTCTCGTCAGCTGCCCTGGTTATGCTCCCTTGTGGCTTCTTGTGCCCTTCCTCATTGGCAGAGCATAAGACTGCAAAGTTCTTGACTTTGGATAAGCACTACTTAGCAACAGCTAAAACATCTTGTGTGTTATCAGCATTATTCTCATAATAAATTAAAAAACTGTGCCAGCTAGGGAGAAAATTTATTCTATCACAACCAAAACCAGGACACATTTTCTCAACCTTCTTCAAATGACAATATTAAAGTTCTATCTGTGCTTAAACTATTTTTTGATACTCAAATATATAGTAATAGGAAAAAAGAACATCAGCAGGAAGGATGTGATGAAGGAGAAAATACTGGTACTAATGTAAGACTGGTCATAAAATCAAAGGGTGACAAACCTGAGTAAGAAGATAGAAGACAATCATGTCAAGAGTTACAGAGGGAACAGATATGTCATGTGCTAGCATTCCCATCTATACCACCAATACTGAAGGGCATATTCCATTTTTTCAGGAAAAGCAATGTAAATATAGAATTTAACTTAGGATATACAGGGCAATACAATATAATTGAAAAAGAGAGTATGTTTATAGCCTTAAAGCTTAAAGATTTCTTAAAAAATTCCATATTAGTTTTGGTATTTAATTTCCTTTTGCCTCTCAGAGAATGAAATAGGAACATCAGAAAATTAGGATGTGAAGGTAACAGTCTTTCTCTATCTTCAGAAGAACCATTGTGAAACATCTCTTGCATTAAGCCATGAAGTAATTCAGAGCTTATGTTTTTTCTTGTTAACTCCCATGACTGCTATTCAGTACACTAGTATTAAATTACATTTTTTGTTATAGAGTAAATTGGACAATCACAGTAACTTGGACAGACCAAACACACTAGTAGGTAATCCTGAATTACTAACTCCACCTGACATGAGTATCTTCGGATTCTACCTATGCAAAAATTATGAAATCTGGTTCAGTTTATGGCACTGCTACATCACGGAACACCTCTGCGAATGTGGGGAATGTCCATACCCTTTCAGGTACATGTCACCAACCTCCAAGGTCAGCTGAAAAAGAACAGCTTAATAATGGAGACTTTGTTAGCACTGTTTGTTCAGTCTGTAACTACTCCCATGAGCTACCATCTACATGCAAGTCAGGCAATAAGAGGTCCAGCAACTACTTCAGTTCCACCCACGCCAAACACAACACATGAAACAATGATAGAAAGGGGCAAATGACAAGATGTGCACAGATGTTACAGGGACCACCCTGTGCTGTACAGGTTAATATCTCATCTTTCTTTTCTCTGGCATCTTTTCTTCTGTGCATTCCACAGTAGGAATCTTCCAAACAAACCAGTTTGCAAATGTGTCCAAGGTTGAAAAAGGCTGAAGAACTGAAGGAAAGAGAAGGCTGACATGCACAGAATGCAGGAGAAAGGACTAAACCCCACACTTCTGCTGCCATAGTTAGATCTGAAATGAAGTAGTATAGGTCACCACTGCATTATGCTTAATATTGTTCAAATATTAATAATCACAGAAATGGACAGCACAACCGCCACTTCAAGGGCCTTTGTGTGAAGAATACACTGCCTTTTCACTGCTCAGCAAAGACAACTTAAAGGACTTAGTCCTGTGTAAACAGAAAGGTAGGGCTTTTACGATATCTACCAAGTGAAATCGCCATAATGGAAAAATGTAGTTAAGTGGCTATTTTGTGTGATACATATGTCAAGTGAATTGAAAAAAAAAAGTATCGCATGTGGCCTAATGGAAATATTGTATGAATGGATCACATGATGGAAAGCTCGCAATTTTCGAACCTTCTAAGAGATGTCAATCACAACACTTTCATGGAGGAAGAAAAAGCAAACCTGAGGCCAGATACTAATGGAAATGCAATTAGACCTGGATGTTGTGGCCTGAGATCCCAACTAGTTGCTTCCTTCCAAATTGCTAAGCCTACTTTTAAGTAATTTTAGAATCTTAACTATCAACGCCCATAATGTCAAGAAATATAAATTAGAATGTGGTGTATCCTTCCAGATACTTTGTTTCAAAGAAGGCAGACATAGATTTAATTAACTGTACCTTGTCTATCCACCCTGCACTAGAAAAGATGTGCAACATGTTTTCTTGCTACATCCATGCACTGCCTACATGTAAGGGGTCAGTTGAGAACAGAATACACAGACAATATGTGCACTCAGTAAGCACAAATGAACCTGTCCCCCCCATACATGCACTATACAGCAGTTGCCTTTCTAAATATCTATAGGCAACACACAGTCTCTCTCAGTGTTCTGAAGCTCTTTCCAGATGAGGTAGTTCACAATCAAGAAAACCTTGCTTAACTTCATTTTCCCAAGGCACAAACAAGTTTATACATTTGCCTTCATGCAACAAATAAAAATAGGCACTGATCACAGTCCAGCTGAAACAGTTTTAACCTGCATCTTTCTTACAGATGCTTTCTCCTATACAAAATACATTAGATCAACTTTTGATTTTCATCCAAGTATCCTACTTTCCAAAACAGAAAAATGAACACTAGGATGATGTACCATCTCTTTGCCATCAGTCAGTGTCTACTATAAGAGTTAGTTGCAACAATGGATTGATAGATGTTTAAAGAAATTGTGAAATTGCCACAGTCACCAGAGAAATTATCAAGAGTGGTGCACTGTACCTGATGATTTTCCTCTGGGATCTTGGTGTAGTTGTACTGGCCAAAAATCATCTCATCTGAGCCAACCAGTGGATAATAAAGCTGTCTTTGACAAAGCCATGACTCAGACTGTCTCTGGGACAAAATCAATAGCGCTTCCTTTGCATTTCATCTGAAGAAAAAGACGTGATGCCCTTCCACTCCACTTGACACTTATAAGGTCTGAGTTGAAGTACTTTTTGTTAAGGTTTTCCCATTCATTTCAAGAAAATTGTGGACCAAATGGAGATACACCAGGGGAAAAAAAAGAGATTTAAGAAATACGGTATATGAAAAAGTATTAGAAAACTCAGTTTGGTCTTCTGAAGACAAGATGGAAAGTAAAAAGTATTTTTCTGCAAACCCCAAACCATAAAATTAGGTGCAGAAGTATGCAGTGACAGTTTAGCCTGACCAAAATGATTTCTATCTTTTACCATCCATTCACATGATAAAATGGGAAGCAAAAGAGCTTTTTACAAAGAAGTAAACTTCCTTTCAGACCACTTCTATTCCCTGGATGTGGTGGCACCATATAGTGTGCCGCAGAAAAGAATTCCAATGTTTGCAATAATGGCACTTCCTAGTGCGGCAACAGACACGCTTCCACAGACTCACAATGCTTTGGTGAATCCCCAAAAGATTTTTGAAAGCAAATATTTATTAATAATATCCATACTTAGATTTAGCAACTTCTGGTGCCAAAGTTAAGAGAACAGGAACACTAAGTGGAAAGTGCAAGTCCAAGTATACTATTCCACGCTATCACTCCTCCTATATTCAGACCAAAAAAAAGAAGTTGCATGTAATTCCCACCTTTTTGCTACATACTGAAGTTCAGGGAATACCCAATGAGCAGTCTTATGAAACAGATTTTCTTGGCACCTGGGTCTCTTTTAATAAAATATCTACACTCCACAAGCAAGACAGCGTCTTATACGCTATTCAAAAACTTAATCACTGGTGATCACTTAATATTTAAAGACCCTGGGAACTTCAATAGAATACTTTTTAAATTGATAAAAAAGCAGAAAAAAATTACTCAGAACAAGGAAAATAATATCTTCTCAGATTGTATTACAAAATATATTTTATATGTAAAAAATTAAGAAACTAGATGATAATTTCTAATATTATTTGTTGCTAATCCATCTGAAAACACTGTCATTCTATCTCAGACTGAGTGGCATTGAGAGGCAGGATTCATAACGGTCTGATATTTACTCACCGCATGCATGGTGCTTCCGAAAATTTTTAGATACATACACCTATAGTACAAAATGCATGTAAGTGTGATATCAGGCAAGGAGGAGGATGCAGAAAGCTATAGGCTAAGACTTCACACCAATTCCTGGAAAAATTGTGGAATAAGATCTCATGGAAGGCACTTTCAGGCCCTGAAGGACAGGAAGATGATAATGAATAAACAGCACTGATTTACCAAGGTGTCGTGGTTTAAGCCCAGTCAGTAACTCAGCCATTCAGCCGCTTGCTCACTCCCTCCCCTTCCTCCCCTACTCCAAGAGGGATGGGGAGGAGTATTGAAAGAATGTAACTCCCACGGGTTGAGATAAGAACAGTCCAGTAACTAAGTTATAACACAAACCACTGCTGCTACCACCAATAATAATGATAAGGGAAAAAACAAGGGAAGAGAATACAGCTGCTCACCACCCGCCGACCAATACCCAGCCTAATGTGAGCAATGATCTAACCCTTCCGGGTAGCTGCCCCCAGTTTATATACTGGGCATGATGTGCTGTAGTATGGAATACCTCTCTGGTTAGTTTGGGTCAGGTGTCCTATCTCTGCTTCCTCCCGGCTTCCCCTCCTCCCTGGCAGAGCATGAGACTCAGAAAGTCCTTGGTCAGAGTAAACATTACTGAGCAGCAGCTAAAAACATTGGTGTTAGTGCTGTTCCCAGGCTGAAAGTCAAAACCACAGCACTGCACCAGCTATTAAGAAGGAGAAAAATGACTGCTGCTGCTGAACCCAGGACACAAGGGCAAATCAAGCATGGTCAAACTGACTGCTTTGAGTGACATAGTACTGGCTCTGTGGATGAGGGGAGTGCATTGATTATTGCTTACTTCAAGAACATTTTTTACACAGTCTCCTTACAGAAAAACTAGAGTGATAGCATCTGGGTGGGTGAAGAACAAAGTGGATGAATCAGCAGTCAGACCATCAGGCTCACAGAGGACTGGTCAGTACTTTAAAGTGAAACTGGAGGCTACTTAGGACAGCTGCTCTTCAGGAAGGGATGCTGAGGCTGATAGTGTTTAACTTCTTCATTAACACCTTGGGCAATAAAACAGAATGCATCTTCAGCAAGTCTGGTGGTGACATCAACTTGCTAGACTGGCTGACTGGTACTTTAGAGGAAAGGGCTGCCGCTCAGAGCAACTGCAACAAGCTGGGCAAATGCACCAACAGGCTATTGCTCAGAAGTTGAAGCAAAGAAAACTTAGAACTTGATGTAAGGGGCATGGAGGAGAGGGAGAGGTGGGAGCAATTCTTCATCATGAGCATGGTGGAACACTAACAAATTGCCTGTGGAGACCAGAAATTAACTGATGCAGAGAAATGGCTGCAAATGCTTTTGTTTTCAGGTGCTAGGTAAAATAAACTAATATTATTTTTAAACTGAGGAAGTCTGCCACAATAACAATCTCCCCTGAAAGGGAAACTGCGATACAAAGAGATCAAATTTCGAAAAACACATACATGAAAAGCCTCTTTGTTAATAGGTATGTGTCATGTTAATAGGTACTAGGCTGCAAGGGCAAATTTTCCTGAAAGAACATACTTAGGAAGTATGCCAGAGAGTTCCAGGAAAGAGTGAGCTAACCTGGAGAAAGGTAAGACAAAAGTGTCCAGTGTTATGGACATAAGCACCATAAACCCAAAAATATGGTGACTATCTCATATAGTGAGCTGGAGGCTGAAAGACAAAAGCTACAAGACAAGTGTAAAAAAAGGGCTGGAAAATAAAGGTGAATGTGGGCAGAGAAAAGAGGGAATGGCATAAAGGCACCCCCCTAGGCAAGGTACTGAAAATTCTTCAGGATCACTAGTTACGCAAGTCTCTACAGATGACTTCTGAAGGAAAAGAGAAGAAACACATTAAACTGTATAATAAATTTCTTGTTTATGTTTCTTCAGACTTCAACTTGTTGTCTGAAATTTTAACTTCTGTTATATTCACAGAAAATTCTGTTCACAGATTTTATCTTAGGGTGAATAAAGTATTGATTGAGTTGGCAGCCTCTCCTTAAGGTTCATTTTCATTCACGTATGCATAAGTGATTCCAAGATGTTAGCATTTAAGCCAAGGAAGCTAAAAAGAGAAAAACAAACAAACAAAAAAATCCCCACCACATCACACACACACACCACCAACAACAAAAATCTCTGAAAATAACATTTTTTTAAAGTGTTTATTAATTACATACTTGGCAAGCCAAAACCATCAGTTTAACTGGCTAATAATTTTAATTACAGAATGTTTATCTCCTTGCATGACTGAGAACCTTATAGCAATATTAATCCTTTCAACCGTTATATTTCTTTCCTTCATTTATTTCAACATGATTACGATGAGATTTGGTTCATCTGAGATGGTAACTGCTTGTGCTTCAACCCTTGCCCTCCATTTCCTGGGCACAAAATTCAGCCTACAGACAGGCTCTCTGGACTGTCAGCTTCCCCATTCAGCATCCAGTTGTATTCCAGGACCTTGGGGAAATTAAGGAAGCAGTGTCTTATATTCTCAGCATATTTAAGTCACTCTCATTTCCTAGACCCTTATATGAGCAAGGCCCAGATAACTCTGAAAAAGAGGAAGTACACTGTAAAAGCATACGAGCAATCTTAATGTCTAGGTAAAGATCTGGAGAGAAGAAAGGCAGAGAAAAAGTAGACCAGAAGCATGGAGACCTGGATGGGCCAGAGAGAAACAAAAGCCAGGAAAAGTCAAAAACGTGAGTGTACCCAGCTGCACAGGGGTAAGTACCTACATACTCCAATTCTCTCCTGGGCTGCAAAATCAAGGAAACACTTTCCTCCAGAAAAACGTAGGGGTGGCATGCAGTCATATAACTTGTTCCTAGCCTTTTTATTTGGCCTAGTCATCTTAAACACACCCGTAACAACAACTGAAGTTATCTGGTTTAGAGACAATCAACCTCATTATTTATATACACATGTAAATGTATTCAAATGACTTAGCGCTTAGAATACCCCGTTTCTTCCCTCTGGCTATAAAAAGCTGAAAATGCTTATTCTAAAAATTACAGGAGATGGTTCATATTCCCATTATCCATGATATTGTGCAGGGCAACAAAGAATTTTTAATGTATTAATACTCTGTAATATGATGCCAACTTTGTAGGACAAGATTGAAAAATAATGGAGATTGTAAAAGGACATTAAAGAAGAGACAATGAGGGAGAAGAAGCAATAGAGCATTCTTAGTTAATCTCTGGAAATCAGCACAACCACAAATCATGTTGCAGTATGTCCTCCCACCTCCAGCTGCTACTAACTTCCAGAATGAACAAATTTTACTCAGACTAGCCATGTCTCAGCTATGAACCTAAGAAACTATGTTAATAACCATTGTCTCCTTAAGGAGTATTCTCTTCACCAAAGCACCTATAACCAACATACAGTAAAATTTTTTGGAGTGTAATTTACCTTTATAAAAAATCAAGCTGAACTTCAGCTTCTTCAAGTACAATGCAATAAACCAGTATAAACCACTTCAATCCCATGTAAACTCCTGGTAACACTTGACCAGAAGGCCATTTGGCCTAGACTAGGAAACTAGGCAGCAGTGGACTAGATGACTTTTTTTTACTCAGCTATTGCAGGTAAGACTGACGGTTCAATGTTATGTTATTTATATTAGAAGTCTCATAGTACACATGTATCTCTTACATCCGATCACAAATGCGGGGACTAAAAAATGCTTTCCCCTTCCTCTTCCATAACAACTAGCACTTCAGTGGACCTGCATTATAAACCCAGTTTTGCTTAACTGCTCCAGAAAGCTCCTCCACCATTTAAATACATTTACACCTAAAACAGTAAGTGCTTCCAGACAGCTTAAAGAAGCCATGAATTAATCAGCAGACATCACTTATCTACTATACCACTTTTCAGAAATATAAGTCTTAGTGAACACATCATGCTGGAAAAACATTGCCAGGTAACCTTAACTCTGCATTAATAGGTTAATTGACTCTTTCACTTCTTCACTGAAGTGTGAGGATGGTGAATGAGAGATAACAGTCAAAATAAAACAGGCGAGGATCTGAAGGGGTTGGGGAGGAAATCACTGCAAGGATAATGAGGTTCACTAGAATAACAAACAGTTGCTCAGACAGGTTGTAAAATCTTTGTTCCTGGTCCAAACACAGTGTGGGCCCAACTGTGAGTAATAGGACAGACTAGACCTTGAGGTCCCTTGAAACCAGAATAATTTCATAATTCTGTGATAGAGGGAAAATAGAATAAAAACTGCCAGCCAAAAAGACCCTGGGCTAAGGCAGACCTGTCCAGGCTCTACAATTACTGGAACACCCTTCTCTGCATCAGAAAGTCCTTTTACAGATTTGATCATAAAATTCTTCAGAACATTTGCCACCAACTGTCAGCTTTAACTTAGACTTTCCTTCTCAGTTTGTTATCTCAGACATAATAATTACTTTTCATTCTTCCCTTCAGCTACTAGATAACGGAGAATTGTTTGCCTTACTAAAGAAAAATACGGCTGATTTCTTATGTGGCATTCAGTTCATAAAATACACAGGAAAACCTTTTTCTTTATACTCACTCTGGGCCTATTTCCTTCATTTATACAGCAATGTACAACCAAAGCATTTATTATCCTCCTCAGAACACTCACTCTCAAAAAAATGCGGGAGACAGCTTCCCTTTCTGTCACCTTCATTAATCTCAGCTAAAAATTTTGGGAGGCTTCTTTTTCCAGTGGATGAACTACAAAAGAAGAGATACTTTTCTCTGGAATTTTTATTTTTTGCCATTTGATTCTGCATTCCCACCAGCCTCTCAGCTGTGTATTGGAACTGTCTTGGGAGGGAATTCTTAATGACAAGAGAAGATTCTCCTTCAGCATATGAGCAGAGTCTGCATCATACACAAAATGCTCCACAAGCCTTTGGTCTTTTTGTGCACCACTTGCCACTTTTGAAGGCAGAGTTGCTCACACAGCTGATGAATTAAAGCAGATAGAGGCTAAAAAAGGAGTTGCATTCTCAGTGATGTAGTTCTCAGTGGAAGTAGACATTCAATTTTCCATATCATTTGCTCTGCCAAAAGAGAAGAGCTGAAGTCTGCAGTTTTACTGCCTTAGGTGAAATATGAGTTGGCCCTAAACAGGGCATAAATAAATCTGTTTTCTGCCCCTCTGTGGTGGTGAAATGGAAAATTTATTGTTGCTTTCTAAATTATGTATTGAAAATCCAAATCTAGCTAAAATATTAATTTCATGAAAATATCTCTTAAAAACTCAGAAAGGTCTTGATAGATCATAAATCCTTAAGTCTAAAATGGCAAAAGCAATGTTCTCTGAATAACAGATTATCTAGAGGAATTAGTTTATGCCAGGAATTACACAGTTTTCCGCTGAGCTCCAGTATTATCTCACTAGAAATGAAAGCCTTTTGAACAGTGAAATAACTAGGCAGATTACACAGAAAGAGTTCATAGCACGTATCTTAAAAATCAATGTATAGCTGATATCCTCGTTATTAATTTCAGTGGAAATGCTACTGAATGAAGATCTGGCCCTTTTCCTAGTTTGCACCAAAAGCATGAAGAAAACAAATCTGCAATTACTAGGGAACACTCCATGCCTGTCTTTGAATCAGCTTAGGATTTGGTCAGTTTAGAACCTTCAAAAGATTTAAGGGGAGGGAATGGGGGAGAGAGGAAGAATTAACAAACATTAAAATTTATTACCTACTTCCTTTTGATGGATTAGTGGTGTATAACTGGAGACCTTTTGCATTACCTGTTTTAAAATGTGTGCAACAAAGCAGACCATATTATGTTAAATGGTAGCTATTTCATTTACGTCTAGAAAATATTGTTTAAAGGTAATAGCCATCTGCCACTCTGATAATTGTCCAGGTGAAAACACTGACTTTATGATAACATTCTCTTGTAACAGCTCTATATCTGCTATAGTGAATATCTGATGAACACCAAAAAATTCTGCTTGACAGAATAGCCAACCCACAGAGAGCGAAAATGTTAACAGAAGGAAAACTAATTGACAAGAAATAATTTCTGGTAGGAAACTCCAATTTCTTCCATTAAAAATGATAGATTTTAAGCTGTGATAAATTTGTCAGTTTTCCTGGTGGAAGCATTATCCTCAAATTGCATTGTTTACTGTTGAAAATAGTTACCTCTCAAAGTATCCAACTTGCAGAAAGAAACGCTGCCTTTTCATTAGATCAGTCTTCCACTGACGTGTAAGCTGGCATGATTCTTGTTGGTGGTGGAGGGGTGGTGGTGATGTTGGTTTGGGCGTTTTTGGGGGGCTGGGCTTTTGTTTGGTTTTAAAGGTTTACACTACCATGCACCACGTTTCTGGGGCCAAATTTAACATATCTGCTAAACTTATTGACAACAGCAGTTCAGACACATCAGAAGTTGTGCAACCCATGAATTCAAGTATGCACATTCCTTGATTTTACACTTCTTTTTTTTTTTTTTTTTTTCTCTTTCCTTGATGTATTAAGAATTCCCAGCTGTGTAGCAAACAGACACAACTGGAGGCTCCAAAAGGCAGGCTGCCTTGTGATCAAGAAAACCTCATTAGTATCTTACTGCCTGTTATCAAGTTCACAAGAGAGGAGCTTAAAGGAGTACATCACATTCAACTATCAGCTTTTGCTGCACGTGCATGTACATATGTCTGTTTTCTCAAGTTTCATTTTTAAAGAAAATATAGGTTGGACATGCTGCACACTAGCCTAGCTGGCTATCAGTAGGAAAAGCACATTCCAGGAGTTTCCAAACTACAGCACAACTGGAACCTACTCTCCCAGTTAAAGATTTTGTGTCTTATCCTAGAAACAAGTCTGGCAATCTGTACCATAGTAGCATAGAATCACAAAATAACTCTTAGCACCACTGATCAAAAAAATCTTCTGTTATCATTTGTTTGTGCTTATTTAGATACCATTTTTTAGAACACTTGTATATGCTTCCAGTAGGCCCCATTACATAAAGCAAGCAGATCAATTCCTGCATAGCTGCACAAAACCATTAAAGCCCACTGCCACAGCTGCAGCTGGAAAGCTATTAGCAACCAACCTGTTAGTAAATACACACACAAAACATTATTCGCAATCTGCATCAAACCCATGCATCTTTGACCGTGCTCCAAAGGCTGCCAAATCTGAACTCAGCCACATCAAATACAAAGTGAATTCCAAATGCATGAGCCTTTAAAAATGTGGAAGAGGATGCCAGCAATTTTACAAAGGTTGTGATAAGAAACAAATCTTGCAGATAACTACATCTCAGCAACAACTTGCTGAAATTCAATATGGAATTAAATATGAAATTTCAGTTTGGTATGGAACTTTAATAATCCAAATGACTAAGTCCACAACTGAACTGCACTGCCTAGCTTCTTACTCCTGCCTGCTTACTGAATGACTTGCTCTTATCCTCTACAGCTCTGCAAGAAGTTCACCACTAAAACTTTCTCATGACCTTAGTAACAGGTACAACAATGTCTTTAATTAGAAAATGCTAATTTGAAGTAGCAGGGTTTTATGGAACAACACTTGCCAAACCAGTTTCTGAAAATCAGCATGTGATACATGGTCAAATTTAGTGGCTAGAATATGGCATATCTAAAAAACTGTCTCTAAGAATGCATCAGTTACCTAAGAAGTGTAACACCATTATAATGTTTGCCCTTAAGCCTAAGCAATCAGAATTAAAAGAGTAATTTGCATGTATATCAGTGTAACAGGGACTGCCTGCTACTTCTGAGCCAAGAACATAAATACCAAAGGAAGGGAGGGGGGCAACAGTACATTTTCAGTTAAAAGAAAATTGATACAATGAACATCCACAAATTTGCAGGAACAAGACATTCCTCTAAAGGAAATTGAAAACAAACTGTTGAATTACTTGTTATGACATGTAACATATCAAGTTTTATTAGCCTTGATAATACAGTAAGAAAAACTGTGTACTATGGTGGTAACATTTAAGGTGTTTGGATGGAATGAAGGGAAACAGAAACCTAATATACAAATAATTTCTGTTGGGCGAACAGGTAGAAAGTTTAATATAAAATAGAACACAGAGAGTTCTTTATTAATAAACACACTCAGATGAGTCAAAATAGCTTTGTAGAGAACCATGTATCACAAACTGGAGATTTTTAAAGGTGCTAGTGAACAGTGAGATAAGCGATACATTTGATAACTACAGACTGGATTTCCAAAAGCCTTTCACCTACTGTGCCTAGACAACTCTGAGATGGCATGGGATAAGATGACATATTTTCCTGGGTGTTAATTATTATAAAACAGAAAGCAACAATAGAAATAAGCAAACTGTTTTCACAATTACATAAACCAGCAGTTCCACAGGGATGGGCTCAGAAATTGTGTGATTTGATTATTTCAGAAATAATATAAAAAGAGAGTATTGAAGCAACAAAGGAGGGATTTTTTTTTCTTATTTATTTTCTCATTTGAATAGCAAAGAACTGAAAATGGGTATCACAGTAACAATGATAGCCACATTAATAGAATCATAGAATAGTTAGGGTTGGAAAGGACCTTAAGGTCACTTAGTTCCAATCAATGTCAATAAAGTCAAATTAATGTGTATAATGAAAAAACAGCCCTAAGTCTCCATAAAGTACTGAGCTATAAATTAGGTACTTCAAGCGTAGAATTTCTGAAGCCAACTAAAACAATTCTAGAAGCACACTTGCTCAAGAATTAGAAGGTTAAAAATGCTAGGATCTTCCAGGAAAGTACCTGACAGTAATGAAAAAAGGAGTTTACTATTCCATCATAAACCATGAAATGTCTATATGCTGCAAATATTTATTGTCCTTACTTCCATCTAAAAGCATCAATTTCAGTAAGCAGCAGGACTAAAACCAGAACAACCTACTTTTTCACAAAATACATCTCTTAACTTGTTGAAATAATAGTTATATAGAATCATAGAATAATTAGGTTTGGAAAGGACCTTAAGGTCATCTAGTTCCAAGCCCCCTGCCAGGGGCAGGGACACCTCCCACTAAACCACGCCACCCAAGGCTATGTCCAATCCAGCCTTGAACACCACCAGCGATAGAGCACTCACAACTTCCCTGGGCCACCCATTCCAGTTATATAATGGTATGGAAGACAGGTTAAAAGAAACAAGACACAGGAAAGGATATGCCCAGCAAGAGCACAGTTGTATGATGGCTTCGATAGAACTTTCAGATGGGTCATGATGAAAGCTATACCAACAGAAACAAACTTTGCATGCTCAGTGACACATGCATTGAGTTTTTAGTCTTCATCAAAAAGGGAAAAATTCAAAGCCATTTTCTTATACTACAGGTGAGAACCACAAAGAAGCTCAGCTGTTTTAGCGAATTACTTACTATCCAGAAGCACATGATAGTTGGACCAAACAAACTTGAGATAAATGGTATTGAAACCCACTGTATAATTTACCTTCCTGTTTCAATACTGTTTCACCTTAAGTAAGGGCATGTACCTCTGCTTAGATTCTTATAGCTCTTTGAAAAAGCATGGCATGGCATTTTGCTACTGCAGGTGACAAAAAGCCAGCATAAAAGCATAGAATGTAATCTTGAGTGTCTGAACAGCATCTTGTTCTCCCCTATCTCCATAGCTACACTAAGACTGAATCTGTAATCGGCAATTTTTGCTATACTTTCATCTGTAAACATGCTACATAGACTGGAAAAGTAGTAATAAACTGAACCAGAGCTTTAAACCATTGATGGAAAACAAATTACACCAAGAAAGGTAAGCAAACCAGAAATTTGAATCATTCCCTTACTCCTAACCCAAGTATTTACAGCATATTTTGTAGTTTATTTTGAGTGACTTTAACTGTCCAGATTGCCATCTTAATGGTTGTAGCTGTCCAAAGTGATCTGAAATATGAGCCTGATCAAAATCTAAAATTTAATGCCATAAATACTTACAGACGAAGGCCTGGCCTTAAGATTCATTATATTTGAATGCTATTCATCAAGCTTGGGTTTTTTAACAGAAGATGTAGCAATATTATAAGGTTAAAAGACGGGAAATCTCAGCCATAAATTTGATAGATGGACCACTCACTGGATAAGGACTTGGCTGGATGGCTGCATGCAAAGAGTTGTGGTCAACAGCTCAATGTCCCATTGGAGACCAGTAACAGGTGGTGTCCCTCAGGGATTGGTTTTGGGACCTAGCCTGTTCAACATTTTTGTAGGTGACATAGACAGTGGGATTGAGTGTGCCCTCAGCAAGTTTGCCGATGACACTAAGCTGTGTGGTTCAGTTGATACATTGAAATGCCCAAGTGGTGGACTTTTGTGTCTCAACTCTATCTCTGCCTGCATTGTTTGTATTCCTTGTTGGCTGTCACTAACCACCTCATTGTTTTTCATGTGCCTTTTTATGGCTTCCAGGAGAATCTGCTCCATGATCCTGCCAGGCAGAGATGAAATTGACTTTCCCAGGTCTTCCATTTTCCCCTAGGGAAGCTTCACTAAAATAAAATAAAAGCTACTAAAAAATCAGCCAAAAATGTTAGGGTTTGGTTGGGTTATTTTTTTGTTTGTTTGTTTTGGGTTTGTTTTGTGTGTGTGTGTTTTTTTGGTTTTTTGGTTTGAGGTTTGTTTTTTTGTTTTTTTTTTTTTTTTTTGGTTTGGTTTGGTGGGTTTTGGGTTTTTTTGGGGGGCCATTTGCACCCACAAAACCTGCTAGTTCCAATAGCTTTACAATAACATCCTATCTTTTGTTGCTTTCCATGAAGTAAAAGTAGCTTCTGATGGCACAAGTTTACATTAAAAGGCAGCTTCTGTCTTCTGTTCTAATGCTGTATCTCACTGTTTATGCTTGGAAAAACTTAACATATTCTTAGATTCCAAGGGAAAAAATAAGAGATTGGGAACAAATTTTGAGGCTGCACAACTTCAGACTTTTAGGAAATTCCTTACATGCACCGCATTTGGAGTATGCTTTTCTCAACTCCATTGAGTGGGAGAGCCAACTTTTCCCTGGATTTCCTGTGAAAGTCTGTACATCACAGTGGAACAAGATTATTACAGGACAGTGAAATATAACTTTCTCTCTTGCCAGGAGTGATTTGTTCCAATTCTTCAGTAAAAATTAAAAATATTCCCTTTTGCCTGTTCAGATCAGCTTGAATGATCTTTAGTCCTATCACAGAATTGCCTTAGCAGCCTTAGAAGTCTTTATCTAAGACACTTCAGTCAAATTTCTGCAAGGATTTGAACTGTGGGGCACATATGTATATAAGTACGATGTATACAGTATAAAAATGAAATCTCCAGGTTTTACTGCAGATTGATGTGCTGATGTTTAATGTCCACTTTTACCACTATCAACTGATAGTAGTAGAAACTGAACAGGGGAGTTACACAAATCCTTATCTGAGGCACACATGTAAGTCATTCAACTCACTATCATTCTGCCAGGTAAATGGCAAATAAAAGAATTTCTAGTAGACAACAAACTAGACATCAGACAAAACCATCTCAACATCTAATGACTGTAAGCTATTATTTGAATGCGTTTACACTAAAAAAAAATCAATTGAAAGTTCTGAGACTGCAAGAAGCAAAATGCATTTTAGATAAATTTTATTTTAAAGAAGTATTTGAAATAGCAGAGAGCAGAGACATCCTTGCACTGAGAACACAACAGGAGAAAGTCTATGTTGCCTGCATTACAGTACATGAGGAGGGATGAGAACAGAGATGAACAAGGAAGTATTTTTATGAAAATATTAAACTTCAATTTTGGCAAAAGAGGAACTAACATTGTAAAGACTAAATGACAAACCAAAACTCAGATATTATGAAAGGCTGGAGAGAAGTTTCAGTAGATGAAACAATCGTTGTTTGGGCAAGGATACTAAGAGGACAGGAAAGCAGCAAACGGATCTGCCATTCAAGCTCTTCAACACCACAGAAAGGAAAAAACACAGATCCTGAGAATTTTGTGTATATAAACACACTTTTGATGCTTTTCTTACCAATGTAGTCCTTGTAGTAGCTAACTCTTGGACTAAAAGATCTACCTCTTACTGGTTTTCTAAAACATAACAATATTAAAATATTTAATAATGTAATTAACTTGACATTTCAATTACACATCATCAGAAGAAGATGAAAATGTGCATACAAAGGAAGGAAACACTGACATTTGAGATTTTCCATCTATATCCAGAAAGTTTATTAATATAGTTTTGAATAGAGTGTAGTAAATTGACACAGAAGAATCAATATTAGAAAACGAACACCATTAAATATTTTCAGCCTAACTGTATCAGGGAAGAGACACTGAAGAGTCAGTTTATGAAAGCAATTGAAGATAAAACTTAAGATTCACCAGCATAAAATTACAGGCATATCAAAGCTAGCTTCCTGGTAATTCAAGCATCAAATGCAATAGCACATTTCAATTTACTTATATGAATCTAAAAACTTCACATCATGATGATAAATGGATGACAGTAGTTTTTAAACTTAACATCAATGGGTTGTAAAGATTAATACCCTCATTCTTCCTTGCATAAATTAATTATCCAACACTGACAGGCTGCTACCAATTCTCTGTTCTTAGGAGGTAAAACAAATCTATGAACAATAGTATAATAATTTATACTATTTTGTAATTGCAATGACATTTCTAATACAGTTCACTAACTCCTTTATGAGGAGTAGGTCTTCATTCAAACTGGCTAGTTGCCAACAGACCTCTCTTTCACTTGTAAAGCTCTGATTTCATCTACTTTTCTGTTTACCGTATTTCTAGTTTTCCTTTGAGCACAGTACCACATACAGATAAATAGCAAGAATAAACCACAACTGAAACAAACAAAAAAAATATTTCATGAGGATAGGTGAATCTGAAAAGGAAAGACCAATACACTTACAAAAGTAAGTGCAGCATTATAAGGACTTAAAAAAAAACCCAACAGAAAAACAACAACAAAAAAAAAACAAACCCACAAACAAACCCAAACTTTTCAAATGCTCACAATTCACCCCTTTTGATCTGCCACAGAATTCTCCTTCCCCTAGTGCTACATCAGAGAAGCACGTGAATCACAACAGGAGAGACGCAGTTTTGCTATGTGCATATGTTTTGTTTTACATGTGGGTTGCAAAGAGTCACAAGATCTTTTCATGTGGAGATCAGTTCCTTCCTGTTCTCTCCTCTACAGCTCCCTTATTCAGCTTATTCTAAGGACAAAAACATCCTGAATTCAATTAACATAGGAAATATTCCATTTGCTACTGAGCTCTGCACAAAAATTTGCGGTGACATTACAAGAGTTACACTGTATTTTAAAAATGTTCAGAACAGAAACACCGCTAAAACTACTTAATTTGCCCTCCAAATGATCCCCCAGAATAACTCACATTATATATTCATATATATATATATATATACGTACTCATAATTTTATAGAATGACTTGCCATCCAAGGCTCTGGTGACACTGTGAAAAGGGCTACATAATCATGGAATCATAGAATAGTTAGGGTTGGAAAGGACCTTAAGATCTCCTAATTCCACCCCGCCTGTCATAGGCAGGGACACCTCCCACTAAACCAACTCACCCAAGGATCTATCTTCTCACCTCAGTCTTCACCAGCAAGTGCTCCAGTCACGCTGCCCAAGTCACAGAAGGCAACAGCAGAGACTGGAAGAATGAAGAACTGCCTGCTGTAGGAGATCAGGTTTGAAAACATCTAAACATTAAGTTCATACACAAGTCCATGGGACCTGACAAGAAGCATCCGCAGGTCCTGAGGGAAAGGACAGATGAAGTGGCTAAGCCACTATCCATTGTATTTGAGAAGTTATGGTAGTCTGGTGAAGTTTCTGCTGACTGGAAGAGGGGAAATATAACTCTCATTTTCATGAAGGGAAAAAGGAAGACCTAGGGAACTACAAGCCAGTCAGTCTCACCTTGGTGCCTTGCAAAATCATGAAGCAGATCCTCTTGGAAACCATGCTAAGGCGCACGAAAAATAAGGTGATTGGTGACAGCTAGCATGGCTTCACTAAGCGCAAGTCACGCCTGACAATTTAGCAGCCTTCTGAGGCAGGTTGACAGTGTATATGAATAAGGGCAGAGCGACTGACATCATCTACCTGGACCTCAGCAAAACACCTGACACCACACAACATCCCTGTCTCAAAACTGGAGAGGCCTGGATTTTATGGATGGACCACTCAGTGCATAAGGAACTGGATGGATGGTCACACTCAAGAATGTGTGGACAACAGCTTGATGTGCAAGTGGAGACCAGTGATAAGTGGCATCTCTCAAGGGTCAGTGGTGGGACCAATCCTGTTCAATGTCTTTCTAGGTGACATGGACAGTGGGACTGAGTGCATCCTCAGCAAGTATGCCACCTACACCAAGCTGTGAGGTGCGGTCAACATGCTCCAGGGATGCCATCAGAGGAACCTTGACAGGCTCAAGAGATGGGACTGTGCAAACCTCATGAAGTTCAACGAGGCCAAGTACAAGGTCCTACACCTGAGTCAGGTCAATCCCAAGCACAAACACAGACTGGGTGGAGAATGGATTGATAACAGCCTTGAAGAGAAGGACTTGGGGGTGTTGGTTGATGAGAAACTCAACATGAGCCAGGAGTGCGCACTCGCAGCCCAGAAAGCCAACCGTATGCTGGGCTGCATCAGAAGACTGTGATGAGCAGGTCTCTCGTGAGACCCCACCTGAAGTACCGCATCCAGCTCTGAAGCCACCGACACAAGAGGAACGTGGACCTGTTCAAGCATCATGAAGATCAGAAGGCTGGAGCAACTCTCCTCTGAAGACAGGCTGAGAGCTGGGCTTGCTCAGCCTGGAGAAGGCTCCAGGGAGATGTTATAGCAGCTTTCCAGTACCTAAAGGGGTCCTACAAGAAATCTGGAGAGCGACTTCTTACCAGGACATACAGTGACAGGACAAGGTAGAATGGCTTTAAACTGACAGAGGGGAGATTTAGATTAAATATAAGGAACAAGTCCTTTCCTCTGAGGGTGGTGAGACACTAGAACAGGTTGCCCAGAGCAGCTGTGGCTGTCCCATCCCTGGAAGTGTCCAAGGCCAGGTTGGATGGGGCTTTGAGCAACCTGGTCTAGTGGAAGTTATCCCCACCTGTGGCCAGGGTGCTTGGTATTGGATGATTTTGAAGGTCCCTTCCAACCATTCTATGATTAACGTAAACCACAAAATACATATTACCAACTCTTAAGAAGTTTATGAACTCTGTTTCTGCCAGATACATTTTGTGTCTGGTAGAAAAATCTGACCTATCAAGCAGAAATGGATTTAAAATAAACTTCCAAGTAGGCAATTCTGTTTAATGATTTAGAATTTTGACTCGCCAGAATTACTAGGGAAAGTATGCTTACCATATTTATTAAAAAAGTGTACTATGTTTTCCAATGTGATTTGAACACTACAGGACTAATCACTACTCTCACCAAGCTGGAAGATGCAGTCAGGGCTGCATCCTCAGCCATTCAACTCAAATGTGAGCATCAGACACTGGGACAACACAGTATCAATTTTGAATGAAGTATGTTGTTTAAAAACTGCTATTCCCCCAGTATGCCCATCCTGGCATGTGGTGTAGAATACTATTTTCTGTAGAAAAAACAGATTCATTATACATCCATTCCTTTCATCTCAAAGATGATGATCCTGCCCCTCTACTCTGCTCTCGTGAGACTTCACCTGGAGTATTCTGTACAGTTCTGGTGTTCTCAACATAAAAAGGACACGGAACTGTTGGAACAAGTCCAGAGGAGGGCCACGAGGATGATCAGGGGACTGGAGCACCTCCCATATAAAGATAGGCTGAGAAAGTTGGGGCTGTTCAGCCTGGAGAAGAGAAGGCTGCACGGAGACCTCGGAGCAGCCTTCCAATATCTGACGGGGGGTTATAAGGATGCTGGGGAGAGACTCTTCATGAGGGACTGTAGTGAGAGGACAAAGGGGTAACAGGTTCAAACTTAAACAGGGGAATTTTAGATTGGATATGAGGAAGAAATTCTTTACTGTAAGGGTGGTGAGGCACTGGGATGGGCTGCCCAGGGAAGCTATGAATGCTCCATTGCTGGCGGTGTTCAAGGCCAGGTTGGACAGAGGCTTGGGTGACATAGTTTAGTGGGAGGTGTCCCTGCCCCTGGCAGCGGGGTTGGAACTAGATGATCTTAAGATCCTTTCCAAGCATAACTATTCTATGATTCTATGATGAAAAAAACTCAGTATACATTATGTTTCCTGATTGCGAAGGTATTTCTGAAAAAGTTAGATACCATCTTCTACTATACATTTAACTTTTCTGTCTAAACAGAGCCACACATGAATTTTTTACTCCCTCAGAACATAGTAATAGTGCTATAACACTGAGGAGTAGACAGAGTGGCTTTCACTATTCCTTGCAAGTAGCCTTAATAATTACTGCTTTGTATATGAGCTAATAAAAAACCCAAAGTATCTTCTCAAAGCAAGAAAGTGATACCACCACAAGGAAATATCTCTCACAGCACACACTTAAGAACAAGCATGACACTGAAAGTTAAACAAATTAAATTCACATGTGCCAAAAAGTTCTACCAAAGCCTACAGAAGATGCTCTACACATGGTTTAGAGCAAATATATGAATGTTTACATTTTGACCTCTTGATAGGTAGGCCTTCACATCATTGCTACTTAGTTACAGTTTCTGCTTTACTTATGGTGAAATATTGTCAATCATTCACTTGTGCTTAATCAAAGAGTATAAAGTACATAAAAAATCCAGGAGTCTACTATAAAAGAGCAGCTGTTCAATGACAGATTCACACACACACACACCCCACCCCCCTCCAGTTATTAATGGAACATTTAACTTTATTCTTCAAGTCAAGGAAACTTTGAAAAAATATCTGTAATATGTCATTTAAAGGAATTATAGTTGTAAAGTTAGAAAGAAAGTTAGCTCAGTGAACTTTTAAACTCTGGAGACTTCACAGTAGAAGATAATTCACTTCCACTACAGCCTATCTTACACAGAGAAAATTAACCTCTGGTTATTTTTTTCTACACTAAGATGCTGAGATATACTTAGGAGAGTAACTCTTGCACTAATTACAGTAAATTCTTCTACATTCAGACCTGTATCACTTGCTATGTATATGTCCCGGCAGCTGTAAAGCAAGGAGAACTTTCATGCTTACAATTTTTGTATTGTAATACCCATATTTTGATCACTGGGGACTCAAGTCCAGCAGATTCTAGTTACCACAGTAAAAGTGGTATTTTTGAAGATATGCGAGTAACCTTTGGAACAATGATATCCAAGCTAAATCTCCCTCTAGACAAGATTCCAACCTCATGTTTAGTAACCAAAGAATAATTTGGGTAAATTAACTCAGTTCTAATTAAATTTTTAATGGTTTCACACTACTGACATTTGTAGAACCATTCATGTTATAGATTGCTGCATAAACCAAGTAATCTTAACAAATGAAATTAAGTGCAAAAGATATGCCCAGATTAAAATGGGCAAAGCAGGACTCACTGGCCATCAGGAAACACAAAATTTAAACTACATTTAATGATGATGGGACAAAATTTTCTTCCTGTTTAGGCTACAAAAGTCAGAAACATAGAATTGGGATCTTTGAACTGCAAGAAAGAAAACAAATGTTTCCTATCTTCTGCTTAAATTTTGAAGATACTCCCTGCTTCAGTAAGTACAATTTACTGCTACCAAAGGTCTCTTCAGTGAGAAGGCTGAAAAATACATTTTGCTTGAGAAATATTTGCAGCAGTGAAAATTTGGGAAATGCTACAATGCATTCCACAGTAATTGGAACACAGGATATGGTGAGAATCTCCTTGTTTATGTATATGCACACTGATACACACTTCCTTTTCTAGAAGGAGACTACTCACAGCCGCAGAGAGGATTTTGAAACATAAAAGCCAAATGAACCTTTGAGGATGGATAAATGTACCCACTGTAACATACCTGTTCTTCTTCATGCACCTAGTTTGCTTCAATAACTGCTAGCTGGGTCCACATTATGCAGAATATAAATATATACTGTACTTGAACATTTTAAACAGAAGCAACAGCTTCACAAAACCTTACACAATCTAAGCTTCCATTGGTTTCCTGTGGAAATGGTACTAAAAGTTTTTAAAGCATATAAAAGAATAATCAGATTCTGAAAATTATCATACCTGATACAGCAAGAAAATCATCAATACTTGTTATATCATCCACAGCTTCAGTAAGAACATGGATGTGGTTCTCCCATGTACTCCTATACATCTCCATGTTGTTTTTCACAACTTGACTTTTTGGTCTGGCAGCAAGAGCTAAAGCAGCATTAATAACCTGTACCAAAAATAAAGAAAAAATCCAACACCAAAATAATTATGCCTTCAGAAATAAAATCTAATGTTTTACTCAAAATTGCAGAGCAGTATTTCTGTTCTCTAAGCAAAAGCAATGTTCAGTTTTTGTTTCTATTCTTAGCAGGACTATTAGGCAGGTGTTTCTTAGGCCATCTTCCATGAGCTTTTTAACTTACGAAGCTAAAAAGGAATATGATACCAAAAATCCCAACTTTTATTTTATTTGGAGAATTCATACTGTTCCAGTTTGCAATATATTAATACAAGGAGGTTTTTACTACCACAAACTTAAAGCACACACTTACTGGTATGACATACATCAGTTTTGAATTTAAACTCTTTCAGGAGCTGTTGCCACAGAGCTTATTATGGAGTATCTTCACTGACAGAGGTATTATCAACCTCTCATAATGATAGAGGGAAGTTTTGGAAGGACAACAGGTATCTCTTTTAGGATCAGTGTCATGGGACATAACACATACTACATTTATACAAAAGCCACAGACTGATATTTCTATACCAGTTAGGCCTAAAAATAGTAACTAAGTTCACATGAAGAGGGTAGATCCCATCTCTCCCTGGAAAGACTAATTAAAGATAGAAATATTGGATCCTAAAGTGAATACTTCTCTAGATACCTCTTCAATCAATGAATTAGCTAGAGGATTTTCTTCCTAATATGGCTTTTTGTTGATGTTTTATCTATAAATGTTATTTAAATTAATCTAATACATAATCCAGGTAGAACTGAACATTAGCCTTATACTAATCTTTTTTTCTCCTTCCCAATATTGCTTACTTATCAAGGGTAAAATTGTTTAAAGACAGCAAAACACCATGTGAAAGAAAAACTGAGAAGAATAAAAACAAAATGCCACACTAATCCCCAGTGCTGACAGTATGCATTCATGAAATGTTCTGCTAAATCATGCCACTGTAAGCAAGTCACATTTCTAACTCTAAGCCCATCTGATGTGTCTTTTACAATAATATCAATCCTCTTGACCCTGTTCTGGCTCATAAGCTAAATCTATAATCAGTTTGGTTTGTATTTTTACGTATCATGTGAATTTACACAGCGGGTGAAATTTAAATAATGAACTTACTAATGACTCTCCTCTCATAATCAAGGAATGCACATCGTTAGGCTTTCACAAAGAACACTGCTAGGATTGAGTCTTTTTACTAACACTTTTGATAAGAAAAGATCATCTGCTTATTACTTATTACTTTTACTGGAAAAGACAGAGTATGCAACTACACTGAAAGAAAAGGTAAGGTTTCTTCACCAGCTTCACAAGTGATTTTTAAATAAAATACAAGTCTGTCCTGTAAATACAAATACAAAAGGATCTTATTCTCCAGCAATAAAAAAAAACAAAAACAACTCAATAGGTGGAACAAATTTAGAATTGGAACCAAGTGGACAGGTAGCAAAAAAAATGTATGTGCATTTATAGTCTGTCAGTCAAATGCAAGTCTACTATGCCAAGTGGCAGTGAACAAAAAAAGTACTGTCAGAGAAACTGACAGTCTGAGAAGCAAAACCAGAATTCCTGAAAAAAAAACCCACCATGAAGCAAGTGTTTTGCTCTACTGCTGTACTGTTAAAGTTTTTAGGTGGAATATCCCCATGCATTTTGGGGCACCATACTTCTAGAAAGACGAAGAATTGCTTTCCCACTGAAGACGGAACCACACCAGTATCAGCATTATAGATTAAGAAACATAAACACAAGAGAAGACTGAAAAAACTGAAACCAGTG
Organism: Ara ararauna; assembly: GCA_028858755.1. Lineage (NCBI taxonomy): Eukaryota > Metazoa > Chordata > Aves > Psittaciformes > Psittacidae > Ara > Ara ararauna. Next base: position 42,801,497 of record CM054381.1, read on the forward strand.
TAGAGAAAGAGAGAACCTAAAGAGAGAGTAGCTGCAGAGATTAAATGAATTAACTACTCTATATGCATCACAAAAAGCAAAGAAGCTGTAAATTGAGAAAAAGAATAAAAGCTACAAACACTACCACCAAAAAAAAAAAAAAAAAAACAAAAAACAAAAAGAAAAACAACCAAAAAGCAAGTTCATTTTTTCAGGCAAAAAGCTCTCCATTTACCTTAAATTCTCTAACACATGAAAACAGTAATTTGCTTAAGATTAAAATATCAAGCACACTGAATGCTGAACTGTGGAAGATGACATTATTAATTTGTCATCAGTTCCATAAAATAGCACTAACATGCAATATTACATCAACATATCAGAATGAGGTAGTACATATTCTTGTAAAACAAGAATGGAATTATCATAAAGATGTCACTTGATTTTAAATAATTATATAATATGCTTAAACACTGTTTAATTGTTGTCTAAATGTAGCCAATCAGGAGCCCCAGCATCTCAGAATTACTACTGAATTAGCAGCAATCTCCACTGCAAAACCTTCTTATTCTGACAAAACATTTGCAAAGTTATGCAGAAAACCACAAAATGCACTGAATGAAGTTAACGTGGTCATTCTCCTCATTTTCCAGATTACTAATACCCAAATTATTTTATTCATTAGACTTTCTACTTTTTGACAATGAATTCTGCCTTCATATATACAGCACAGAACCATGCAGCTACATTAAAGAATGTGCTATCAGACTACCTATATTTGAAAAAGAATTTAAAATTTTAGTAAAGAACCAAAGTAAAGAATCATGTTAATTCTGATTAAAAGCAGAAAGTATATACTATAGGAACAAAACTGCTAAACAGATGAGCAATTAACAGTTTGAAATTCTTGTGTCTGATCAATGTTTAAAAAAAAAAAAGCTACAAAATTTCTACAAAATAGAAAAATAAAATACAAATCAGAAGCACCTCAAAATCCACCACCACCTGCTATGGTTTCAGCAGTTTGTCTATGAAACAGTTTTTTTGGAAGTTCAGTTCAGCTCACCAGCCATATAGCATGACAAACAAGTCTAAATGGTCATTTAAAAGAAGTCTGATTTCATGCAGTATCTTTAAAACTAAGCCACTGACTTTTAAAATAGTAGATGTTATGAGCGGGTGACAGAATACTGCTCTAACGAGGGCCTTGTAAGGACTTGGAAATTACTATTCTTTTTCTTTTTTGATTATAATTTTGTTGTGCTATACAGAGTTTTCCACAGTTTTCAGACATCCTTTCAAAAAAGCCCCTTCCTTGTGTTATACAAGTTTATTTTATCCATACTCCAGATCTACAAAATCTGTAGCAGAAGCACTTATCAGCTGTAGCAACTGCCAGCAGGTCTGTCTTAATGGTGTATGATTCTACCACTAAAAGCAGGCAAACAATTTGTGTCTCACTTAAAAACCACTATCCCAGTGCTTCCCCAACCCTCCCCCCCCTTTTTTAATGTCAGCAAACATACATGGTTAAGAAATTGAATGTACAAGAGGTGCCTTATATTTTAATTTGTAAATAAAATTCTCTCCTCCAATAAAATGCAGGAGAGAATCATACTAACTTCCAGGGGGATTGGAAGAGCAGCTCTCCCAAATGAATGGTGAGTGCAGCCTGCTAATTTTAGCCTGCTGATTTTAGCATTGCTAAAATCATGCATCGTTTCTAACATCTGAAAAATAGTACTAGCATAGCAATGCTGACACAAATTAAAAGGTTCATCATTTATACCTTATCAAAATGTCAAAATTAAAAAATGAGTCACCAGGGACTTTGAAGCCCTATTCAGACACCAAAGGTGCCTATCTACTAGGCATAGGCAAAGCACCATAATAAACCTTCCGCCTACATTCCCACACACACTACTTATTTGCAGCACCACTTTGGAAACACAGGATCTTTTCCTGCACGCATTTATTTATGCTTGGATAGCCGGTTGCTTCTGGCTTCTCAAACAAGTCAACAGACTACTCAAGTAGCTGAAGGCTTAAATTTCCATTCACATACATTGCTCCTACTGAAGGCTCTCTCCAAGTACAGACTTTTTTTTTTTTTTTTTTTGCAAAGAGTTAAAGCGGGGAATTTAAGAGCATATTAGGGTACATTTTTATAAAGATAAGTGTTCGGCATTTTCCTCTAAGTACTACCTTTGGTACTGAACATACATTTCAAATAAATTCTTCAAAGTAGGCAATGACACGCTACGCTAAAGCCAGTCTTAAGTGACTTCCAGTTTTACCAGTTATACAAACTACTTCATTTTTTTATTAAAACAAATGACTAAAATTCCATATATGCAACTGTAAGCAGTTTATGAACTAGGCTTTACATCATCTTTTTATTTTTGCTACCACATTTCGCAGTACTTCTGGTGACGGAATCCACTGCTTAAGATTTCTGTTGGATTTTTGGAGAGAAGGTGCTTCAGCAGTGGGATAAAACCTAAGTTTTTATTTGCTAAAATAACTTTATTTCCAATCTGTAAGAAACTGCAGAATGTGGCTACTCTGTCTGACTCATTGAAAAATTCCACACATGCACAAATGAACACGGAAACTAAAGTACAAGAGGGCCCACACTAATACCCTTTCCTTCACATTTATCCCCTTTAAAACAGACTGGGCTTTCATTTCTAAACACTATTCTCCCAAGTGTGGACTAGAGGCACAAAGCCTTCTTCTTAATGCCCAGGTTTAACTCCCAGACATAGAAAATGAGGGAGGAAAAACCCATGGTTACTCAAGACTGACACACAGACCATATTTTTAAAACAATTCTGCATTTGGTACTTCAGGAGTACCATTTCTGGTGACAGTACATACCACATCCTTCAACTCCCCACAAAAACCTGCAGAGCCCTACCAAGCTTCAGCTCAGTGCAAACCTCCTTGGTTGAAAGACAATGCTACCTGCAGTGCCCTGTCTATACGAAGTGTAGAAAACACTAACATAACATTCAATATAGTAATAGCACATTTTCATAACTTCTTTAAAATATCAGTGTCTGCTGCCCAAAGGGTACTAGAGGTGGGCTACAAAGACAGAGGAAAGTGCAGCCAAGTACTAGCACCCAATTAAACACTTTCTGAGCTTGTTAAACCAAAATAGGATCTGTACTTCTGATCACATTTGGATATTCCACAGTTGCACTACAAATCTCACAGTTCAGGTAAACATTACCAGTAAGTTGTTAATCCTCCTGCTCTATTGCTTGGGCATATCACTAGGAGCTAAATTAATAGTTTTCAAATATCTCTTTGCAATCCTGAGCAAAAGTTAGCTGAGGACAGAATTTTTTTATCATTACTTGCATTGCAGTAACATACATATGTCCTCATCAAGTACAGGATAAATCATACTCTCTGCATTGCATTAAACGGAAGCCAGTCTCAAAAAAATAACATAATAACAATAATAGAAGATTACACAATTAGAGGGAAGGTTGAGAATAGAGCGAAATGATGACAACGATAAAATAATCCTACATACTTCCTACTAACTGCCTTCTGAACAGCTGATGACTACATAAAGATACAGATAAGCTAAAATAAGATTTGAGGCATACCCACTAGATTCAGCTTTCAGGGAGCTACTACTGTGCATAATGGGTTAAAATGGAGAAAAGGGGAAAAAAAATGGTGGAGGGGAAAGGGAAGGAGGAGAAAGGCAGAGGATGACAACCACAAAACCACACCTGGGAAGCATTCATGGAGTAGTCTTGGACTATGAGACAGTTACTCCTGTGTTTAGAAGTACCAAATTGAAAGCCAGCATACATCTACTGTCACAAAGGGGAGGGAAGCAATGTTCAGTGAGATGGTGACTTAACAAAAGGATGTCATCCAGCTTAAGGTCAAGCAAAAGGAGACACCAGAAGAGTAAAGTGCATAGCAGGGTTGCAGTAACATTACAAGAGAGTACTTGTGATCAGTGTTTTAGTTAAAATGAGGAAAGAAACAAGGGCAAAGGTCTGATATGACAGTTACTACAGCAGAAAAAAATAAGGCTTTCTTAGAAATAAAATATAATGATATTGTGAATACCAAAACCTGTTAGTCTCTCTAGCCAAATCAAGAAGTCTCAATTTATTGCTTGGGGTTTTTTTTTTGTGATTTTCTTTTTTTGCAGCTGCATGGGAGCTGACTGCCCCGCTTCATGTTCATCTGCACCTCCAGCAGATGAATTTTGAACAAAATTAAGTGGGCAGATCCATCAAAATGACACACTAAGAGCAGAGCCAAATTCAGTCAATTTTTTCTCAGATATGCCTGAGAAATTTTCTTCAAAGAAAAGAAGGGTCTATTCTGCTCACCCTAGGATACATGGTGTACCAATAGAATCAAAATAGGAACATGCATAGCTTTGAAAATAAATATTCTCAAACCATTTTATTCATCCGGGAGATTAGTAATACCTTAAAAGTATACATGTAATTATAACTAAGTATAACTGCGTACAATTTCAAATGATTGGGGAAGAGAGTAAATTTAAGCCCCCCCTCATTTATAACTGAATTCTAATTTTTCTGTATCCAGCCTTTCAATTAGCTTCTATGCCACTGATAATTCTTTTAATCGCACCTCTACAGGAGGTTGCTACAAAGGTGATCGTGTCACAGTTCATCTGGTGAACTCAAAACCAGAAGTTGATAGTCATCACTGTACTGCCCTTAAGAATTATATTACCCTAAAAAAAGGCTTCTGACACTGAATTTACATCTCTGGTTGTTTCATATTCTGTACCTCATTTTTTTTTCTCCATTGGCTGTGCTATGCCAACTTTACTCACACTGAGCAAAATGAAGGGTTTATAGTGGCTAATATTTAAAACAGATTAGCATGGAAAGCACACACATGGACAACTTTACTCTTCAGACTTAACTGTTGAGTGATTGACTACTTCATCCTAGCCTTTATAATGATAGCATGCTTCATTTGCTGGGCATGAGGTGTTTATCTCTAAGGCATAGGCATGGATAACTATGCAGAAAAATAAGATCTATCTATCCAGTAGTATGTATATGGAAAATGGACTGCACTCAAATGTAGTTCAGCACAGCTATCATGGACTCAGCCAAAAGGAACTTTCAGAAATACATACCAAAAGTGTACCTCTTGTGCAAAGAATACAAAAAATTAGCTCCAGTCGCTATTGCACAAATGTGAAAAACATGCTCATGAGGTGAAGTCCAAATAGGGACTGTACTTGTTGCCCTTTCTAGTCTCACCACATTGGCAAGCACAATAGCCTGTAAAGTTGGTGCTCCTGAGTAACTGCTAATGTTCACAGAAGATGTAAAAGGCCACGAAGTTCTCTTAATTTATGTGCAGAGCTACATGATTGAGAACCATGGCCCCAAACATTAAACTAACTCATGTTTCTTAGTATTACAACTGTCATCATCATCATCATGGCTTGGTTTCACGAACAAAGATTTGAGAAGGGCTTTACCCATTCTTACTACAAGCACGCTTATGGCTAAAAAGGCCAATGCAGGATAGAAAGTCCGGTTGCAAAAAGCACATCGGAAGGTCTCCTTAGGTGGTATAGGCAAGGCACAGCTCTTTCTGCATCTTTTCTCCTTGAGACTGATTCTGCGTGTGTTCTCAAAAGAGACAGCAGCGATATAGAATCACAGAATCATAGAATAGTTAGGGTTGGAAAGGACCTTAAGATCATCTAGTTCCAACCCCCCTGCCAGGGGCAGGGACACCTCCCAATAAACCATGCCACCCAAGGCTATGTCCAATCCAGCCTTGAACACCACCAGCAATGGAGCATTCACAACTTCCCTGGGCAACCCATTCCAGTGACTCACCACCCTTACAGTAAAGAATTTCTTCCTCATATCCAATCTAAACTTCCCCTGTTCAAGTTTGAACCTGTCACCCCTTGCCCTCTCACTACAGTTCCTCATGAAGAGTCCCTCCCCAGCATCCCTATAGGCCCCCTTCAGATATTGGAAGGCTGCTCTGAGGTCTCCACGCAGCCTTCTCTTCTCCAGGCTGAACAGCCCCAACTTTCTCAGACTCAGTTTCCAAATCTCCTGATTTGAGGCCAGGGTGGACCACTGATTGTAGTCAATATGGCCAAGGCTAAGATAATGTTTCAGGGAGTCCTTATACCTCCTCTTTGGGGCACTTCTCTTGCAGCAGTACATCTATCTTATATACATTAACATAATCTCTTATAAGAAAGAATTCTTTTGTGCCTTAATATTAGAGGATAATGAAATGTAGTTGTAAACTGGTACGTTTACTGGCATCCTGCTCCCTGAAATACAGTAATAGGTCCATACTTTCTCCAGAGCAAAGGCTTCCAGAAATTTCATGTTCTGGCTGGTGTAAAAGGTTTTGAGCTGAATGTAGGCTGGAATTCCTTTGGAGTCGAAAGTATAGAAATGGTTTCCAATCAGTTCTTCCTGTGCATAGGACAGCAAGCTCTACATTCATGTAAATAGACAGAAACTGAGTTCAGCATCTGACTTGACCATAAAGTTTTATTACTTGAAGATGGAACTCAGCAGCTCTGTATTTTTATAGCTAAAGAAAAGTATAATGGGATGGTCATATTCAAAGTGAACAGTACATCAAATATGCTATTTGATTGTCATTTACAGAAATCAGAATGCATGTCATTTAGACCCAAACCTATTTTGTGCATCTTGTATTAATTCCAATTCATTTATGTAATGCAACAGTTTCTAAGCATACCTCACAAGATTCATCGAGGCATGCACATGAATAACACAATAAAGTAACACAGAAAACTTTTTTGAGCTTCTAGAGGGTCCTTTTTTTAAGCTATTACTGAACTAATTATCTCATTCTACTTCACAAAAGGAATTGCACTCCTTGGGACAGCATCAGTATGGAATAAAAGTCATGTTCAACTACTTTTTCTCTGAGAGAACCTAAGGTGCTTTTTCCATCTCAAAAATGAGAGTAAACAGAAATAATGTGAACAGTTATCAACAGATAATGCAGCAACATTTCCTGACTCAAGGGTTACTACTGAAGAAATCACAAAAACATGCTGGCAGCCTGCCTTTTTGTTCTTTTAACAGAAAATTCTGCAGAACTTTATTTCTGTCTAGCTGTGCTTTGTATTTTTCTTAAAAAACACAGTAGGGGAGCTTAAATGTCCATACATCCCCAAGCTCTGTAAGAAAGCATATGTATTTACTACTAATGCAAAAAACAACTCTGCAAGCAAAAAAGCCCACTCTAATAACAAGGCTCAGGGATACATGACACTGTTGCTTAGGCATCTGACATAAAAAGCCATCAAAATAACAAAGACCTAAAATCCTTTGAAAAGTTAAAAGCTTTGAAAGCTGAGTATCTTGCATACAAAGTATTTCAGTCTATACAGTTAAATAAAATTGAGGCCATGTTGATAACACAGCTCTAGACTGATATCAGACAAATTCTACCCAAGGAAGAAGTGCATTCCAAGACTAAATAAATTACTTGCTATATTTATTAATAAAATCAACTTTAATGGCTCAGTAAATTTAAAAGGTGAAACCTACCCTCACTGAAAATCTGATCCAAAGTCAGGGAACATTGTTCAATTATCAGATCAGAAGCAACAAATCAGTAACAAAGCAAGATTGTACTTTCACAAGAAACTTCTCTCCTCTTCTGAATACATGAAAATTTACATCTACAGCAGAGTGCTTGCTCTCTCACATCATTCTGAGAGACTTCTATCTCAGCAGCATTAGCAAGTACTGACAGTTGTGAGCAGTTAGGTGTACAGGTGTTATGACAGGACAAGTACATAACTGCGTTTACATTATATTCTGAAAAACTAAGACACCTATGGCTCCAGGCAGAGACTCAAAAATTCCAGCAAGACATAATGATGCAATCATATGAAGACAGCAATCCCTAAAATACTAAATGCAACTGTTGAGATACTTAGGGCAAATTATGATCTAACATTATTTTTCAATGTCTTATTTGCAGTCTCTCTCCACTTTGGCAGAACCGGCATTTAAATAATTTTATGTTCTGTTTCTTTCTTCTTTCCAATCATTTAGAGATGGAAGAAGTGATTGGCACTGAAGGCACTTGGTCTGATAGTGACATAGTTGACTATGTTTGGTAGTAAGTTTTAGAGGTGAAAACCAAATAGGTAACTTGAGAAAAGATCACTGACCAAAGTTGGTACGTATTAACCCACTGTTCAAGCAAAGACCTTCTTGAACATCAACCATTAAATGCATATTTTCATTGTTATTACAAGCCAATGGCCAAGGATCTTGAAAATAAATTAGGAGTACACAGGGAAAGCAATCCCTCAAGAACAAACAGAATTGTAGGGCTGGGGTTAAGCCAACAGTATAATTAAGTACAGTAAAAATTAAATACAATCGTGCATAGCTTTATCTTCTGATGTTTGGGCATCAGTTGCTGGTGAGAAGCAGAAATATATTTTTATTACAGTGGGATAATGTTTTTGAATTTCATTAAAAGTTTGCGTAACCTGACTCAAGAGCATACCTCCCAACATAGCCTAGTGTTGCTGAGAGGCAGTAAGAGGCATGGTGCACTCAAAAAAGACAACAAAACCAAAACAAAAAAAAAAAAATCACTAAAATACAAACCAAACAAAAAATATCACTGCACTAAATCAAGCAAATTAACAACAACAACACCAAAATTACCAAACCAAACCAAACAAAAAACCTCACCTCTACTAAATAAAAAACCACACAAAACCAACTCTCTAAAGCTCTACCCTACCCCAAACACAACTATGCCTTGATTTAATATAGGGACTACATGCACATTTCTGAAAGCATCTGAAAACCTTTTACAGGAAAGCCACACAAAGTTATCTTCAACACTTCAGGGACTGAACAGAGGTAAGGCTTTGACAAGGTCATGCGTTTTTTTAGGTCATGCTTTGCAAAGAAAGGTTGGACCAGATGATATATGAGGTTCCTTGCAATCTGGCATTCTATGATTCAAAGATATAATAGAAATATTCCGAGACAACAAAATTAAAATAAAGCATAAAAATAAAAATATACATTCACATTATTTTAGTTTAAAATTTCACAAAAGTGTAGAAGAACTGAAAATGCAGTAAAGTATTCAGTATTCACACATTTGGGTGGATAGTTTATTTTTTGGAGGCAGAGCACAAAATAGACTGAACACTTAAAGACTGATTTTTAAATCCATCTGATAGAACCTTCCTTCCAGAACTAATTCACTTGACCTGAAAAGTGAAGCAAACAGCAGATCACAAAATAAACTAGGGTTTTTTTGCAGGTCAGATTGCAGGTGCTCGATTCACATTAAATTACCAGTTTCGGTTCTTAAGTAGTTTCTCTATTTCAAAATGCTGAAACTAAAGTAATGAAAATAAATATCTCTGTTATGCTTTATTGAATACAGTGTCTGTAAATGACCAGGGAACATTTTGGACATGATATTCAAAGGTCTGGGGGGTTGATCACACAAATCTCCTAGCTTATTTCAAGGATGAAAAGTGTATTTTTGCACTTAACCAAAACACACTATTCTTTAAACTGTATTTTTTTAATTAGATACACAAGCAGTATCCAGTATCTTATTTAGGATCAAGAAAATCATAAATATTGGTCAATTACCTGAAAAAATTTTAGCTATGGTTTCAATTTTCTAACTAAGCAATTACTTTCTTCTGCCCATGGTTAGCGTATGCGGGGCACAACTAGATTCTACTCACAAAGCACAGACCCTTTCACCAAATTTTAATCAAGCCTTGAGCAATGTGTTCTCAAATGTGAATTTTTATTTCAAGAAAAGCAAAATCTTGAAATGTAAGGCTGAAATAATATTCAGGATTTACTGATGTATGAATGACAAAATAAAAATACTCATAATACAGTTCTGTTTGTAATGTTTCATTTGTTATCAAAACCATAAAAGGAAGTCATATCTTTAACACTGCCCCATCCAGAACTGGAGCTCCACTACCTGTGGTTCAGTACAAACATTAAATTGAGAACAAAGTCTCTTGATATAGCAATGCTATTTAGAGATGTGAGCTTTTTCTGCATTTTCTTAGGTTGCATAAAAGTTTTATCACAGTATACCAACTACACTGGTATAAAAATTATCAACACTGCTGATAGCAGAGTTTGCTGATCAAACTCGGATAACCTAATTTGTTAACAGCCGAAGTTATACTTATATAGCTACAGTATAGCTTTCCAAATATGTCGGCATAAAGGAAACTCTCCATGAGAGTTTACAAACTTGAGACTTGATCATTAAAAGTGTTCAGCATTAAAACCCCTCGTGTCTGAATACAACACCCATAATTATCAATTACATTGGTTGCATATTGAAATTACAATATAAAAATGAAGCTTATGTAATTTACCTTCCGTTCATTGCCTTTCATATCAGTTCAATTTATAGTGTACTGCATGCAAAATAGAACGGTCTTTACAAACTATTCATTCATGTAGCAAACTTTACAGAGATAAAATACAACTGCAGTGAAGCCAGAACAACTGCAGTATAACTACACTACAGTTACATTCTCTGAATACTTAGTAAGATGAACACACATGTAGATTAAGTTTATATACTTCAGTTTATAGAAAAAACCATCAGTAAAGCTCAACATGCAAGCCACAACTGTTGCTCCATGTACATTAAGTCTATTATGCAAAACAAACCCCGTACAACACAAAAATCAATCAAAAAAAAAAGCAACCAACACCAAAACAAAAAACCAAAAACCCCCACAAAGCAAAACTAACGGCAACAGGAAAAAACAAAGAACCTACTAAAAATGTATTAAGTCCACCCAATTAGTTCCTCATTCCCTCTTGGGATTTCTAACAAAAAAGTCACCATTACAGACAAGCTTCTTCAGTAATTGTGTGTCTAATGCCATTGCTCTACATTTCCTATGTAATGTAGGGCATTATGAACTATGGTATGGCCTGAGCAAAAGAAATCAAGAGCAGAAGACAACAGCGAGCTTTCAACTGGGCAAAAGAATGAGTAGAAAAATAAACAGACAAGCAGAAAGCTTTAGGAGAGTTAGATGCAGACAGGGACATGGAGGCCAAAAATTCCCAAGGTACATCTGGAAAGACCAGCTAGAAAAATTATGGTGAACAAGTGGGACCAACAGACATCCTCAAACATATTCCATGTCACTCTTGCATACAGAAGCACCAAGCTTCAACTTTTCACTTGTTGCTGCCACACTCAAAGATCTAAGGAGCAGTGGGTACTAATCTGCCCATTCCCTGGAAGTTTTTTCTATCCTCCCAAGGCCTCACCATATGCTACTGGCCCCTCGCTGAAGGCTCTAAGGACCTTGCTAGGCTTTCTCTCACTCCTGCAATGTACAAACACTCAATTCTTTTACTGATCCTCTCACCCAGTTAATTTTTAACGGACCTAAAACAACACACTGTGAAAAGTAAAAGCCACCAAACAACTGACACCTACAGTTTTGTTTCTTTCTCTAGCAGACTGCCTTATAGAATAGAATCACAGAATGGTTACGGTTGGAAAGGACGTTAAGATCATCTAGTTCCAGTCCCCCTGCCATGAGAAGGGACACCTCACACTAGGTGATGTCACCAAAGGCTCTGTCCAATCCGGCCTTGAACACTGCCAGGGATAGAGCATTTAACACTTCTTTGAGCAACCTGTTCCAGTGCCTCACCACCCTTAGGGTAAAGAACTTGTTCCTTATATCTAATCTAAACTTTCCCTGTTTAAACCCATTACCTCTTGTCTTATCACTACAGTCCCTAATGAAGAGCCACTCCCCAGCATCCCTGTAGGCTCCCTCCAGATACTGGAAGGCTGCTCTGAGGTCTCCACGCAGCCTTCTCTTCTCCAGGCTCAACAGCCACAACTTTCTCAGCCTGTCTTTGTATGGGAGGTGCCCATGCCCCTTTATCCTCATGGCCCTCCTCTGGACTTGTTCCAACAGTTCCATGTCCTTTTTATGTTGAGGACACCAGAACCGCACACAGTACTCCAAGTGAGGTCTCAGGAGAGCAGAGTAGAGGGGCAGGATCACCTCCTTCAACCTGCTGGTCATGCTCCTTTTGATGCAGTCCAGATACAGTTGGCTTTCTGGACTGTGAGTGCACACTGCTGGCTTATGTTCAGTTCCCCATTGACCAACACCCCTCTGCAGCCAGCCAACCAACCAAACTAAAAAAATAAAATAATTTAAAAAGAGTGTAAAATGAAAACAATATGTTGACAGTATCTTAGCAGGTATGCATGACCTTGAGGTAAGATATGTATTTCCTAACTTCCTCTAAGCTTTCATTGTCTGTTGTGCATTTCACATACACAGAAAGTGCAAAAACCAACATAAAATCCTGTTACCTTCCAGATAGCAAGGATAAGTCTGGGCAGATAATGAGAAATTCATATAAAGAAAATATTTTCTCCTCTCAGGAAGGAATCTTTATTCTGCTGTTATTATTAAGAATCATTTCTGAAGCCCAAGTAAAGAAACTCATAACCATGAAATTGGGTTCCACACATCATTCACATTATCATCCTGTAAAAAGGAACACAACATTGCCTAAATTGTATGTCAGCCACCATCAAATGACTACTTCCCCCCCGGCTCTTGTTGTTGGTACTATTTTTCTAATGACTTTAGTCTTTTAATCTATTTTCCACAGGCAGAAACCCCAGCAGAATACTGACTTAAAATAGTACCAAGAAATAGGCAAGCTACTGTCTCCTACAGAAAGATGTACCATTAAGGAAATGAAAAAAGGGGTGATTTTTGAAGTGTCTCTAATTATTTATACATGCCGTGATTTAGGCACAGGTGAAATTAACGTTGGAAGGATGCAGCGTGTTATCCAGAAAAAAATTCCTTTTGAGAACTTCTTTCCCAGAAAACTATGCACAGATGGGTAATAATTCTGCCTTAAAGATATGGATCAAGCATCAACAGCGACAGTCTGCATTTTTCAAGAACTTCAGCAATGCTACAGTAGAACACAAAGTTAGTGTGACTGCAGTTATTAATTTAAAATTCATTTTGAGTTTTCCCTGAAAAAGTTGAAAGGAGAATGAAGTGATATATTGAGAAATACACATACCTTGTATCTATTTTATGCATAAACATAAACATGAGTTCACATCTAGCTAGCACGTCACGTAACACAGCAAGTTCCAAAGAAATCGGAAAGAAAACTTCGCTTGGAATTATTCTGTTTAAAATAGTAGTGACAGCTTTAGGATTGTAAACTTAAGTTTTTTCTAACTCAGCACAGCAAATTAGTATCAACAATAATGTACAATCATCTAAGAGACAAAGGAATGGAACCAACTGGAGCTATACTTGCTTTTTCTATTCCTTACAAAGCTGCTCTTAATGATATATTTCTTAACGACTTTTAAATTTGGAATTTAGCAAAGCATAAAGTCAAATTGCCAGATATATTTTGCATTTACCATTCTGCAAATGTAACACAGAAAATCTATTTGCAGACCATGTTACCTCTCTTTGACTTCTTTAATGACATTTTAACGTTTCCAGAAGAAATCATGAAAACAAGAAAGGTAGCCATCTGCTTACTTGAATCTGAAGCTACTTCACTAGAAACCATTTAAAAAATCAATTTAAAAACTTGGAAGCTCAGAGATTTGAACTGGCCGAAGTTTCTAACATTCAATTTCTTCACGCTTCCATCAGAACTGTACTAGAATTTCCCATCTACATCATCAGCTGCCTCCATGGTGCTGAAGCACCCATGAGGATCCCCATCGCACTTAGAATCATAGAATCATAGAATAGTTAGGGTTGGAAAGCAACTTGAGATCATCTAGTTCCAATCCCCCTGCCAGGGGCAGGGACACCTCCCACTAAACCATGTCACCCAAGGCTCTGTCCAACCTGGCCTTGAACACCACCAGCGATGGAGCATTCACAACTTCCTTGGGTAACCCATTCCAGTGCCTCACCACCCTTATAGTAAAGAATTTCTTTTTTATATCCAATCTAAACTTCCCCTGTTTAAGTTTTAACCCGTTACCCCTTGTCCTAGTTGGAAAAACACCTCAAAATTGGTAAAAAGCTGAAAGTAGCGATATGCTCAATGCCAGAGAACAAAGTTAAATCAGATGGAACCATGTGTCAATGATTTTAGCTTCTTGCTTCAACAAGAGGAATGTGCTCCCTTGCCAACCTATGCTTTTTATATCTATTACTGCCTGCTATAATTATTTACATTCTCTGCTCTTCATTGCTTTTTGCCCCTTTCTTTCCAAAACCATGCAAAACTACATCTCTTAACAGTAGTATTATTTTGCTGTCTGGTGCTACTCTAAGCTTTCCTACTGTATGACCATCTTCCTCCCTAGACTCAGTAGGTTGGGGTTTTATTCACAACAAGCCTCTAATAATAAAGTTTTATTGCTTTTCTTTCCTTCTCTAGCATTCTGCTGCAGGACTGTCACCAACAAAATGTGGCATCTCAGGAAAACTCATAAATTCAGAAAAATGGAAGAAGTCAAAGAGATAAAAAAAAACACCTTTCCAAGAAGAACACTGAAGTTTTAAAGGCACAGTGAAAAAGAAATTGTTTATAAAACATTAATAGCATTTTTGTGTGGTATGAATCTACAGCTAATGCCCTCCAACAACTTTAAGATACTCAATCATTCTCATGTCTTCTGTCCACTAACAGCAGGTGGGGCAGGTGAAAGAAAATAGAACAGTTTCTATACTGTTACAGAAGTTGAGGCTACTCAGGGTTGGTATTTTTATTTAATATTAGAAACTGAAAATTAGTTGAGTATTCTAACACAACAGGTGCTGAAAGATGAAAGACTAAAAACCTCAAAGCATTTAGCAGTTATTCTCTCTCCAATTACTATCATAAAACTGCCAAGCAGCCACAGCCAAAATGAGACTTCCAGTAGAATCCGAGTAACACTGGGGCTTTTTTTTCCCCTTTCAGAGTGTTTACTGGAGAAGTACAAGCCAAAGCAAAAATCTAGCTAAGACCATTCGTGTAAGAGCATAAAGCATTAAGCCTTCCAATACATTTTGGTGGCCCAGAGCTATAGGATTCTATAATACCCAACTAGCTAAAAATGCCACAGGCTTTACCATCTTTTTAAGCCAACATTTTAAACCAAACTTAATTTTCACAAACCAAGAAAGGTAACATCCTACAACTACTAACATCAGTAAATTACTATAGAGGATATGGGAAAGGTTTTCTATCATTTTCAACTCCTGTGAGAGAGCCAGACCAGAAATTGGGGCACAGCTAGTTATACACATGTTCCTTTTCTGATGAGTGAATGTCACATTAAGACTGCAGTATTCTGATGATACAAAGGATCATCCATCCAAATATGATCACTATTATTATACTTCTGGACTAGACTAACAACTTCCATGCAATGTCTCCTATAAGCCAGTAACAACAGCTATCTACTAATACTAAAACCAAATAATAACTTCCAACACCAAAGATGTGCCACTATCAGCTCAACTGGCACTGTCAGTGGCCTGCTCCAACTCCACCCTCCTTTTCCCTCACTCCTTCCCTTGACCCAGCAAGCATTGGTCATACACCCATGTAACAGACAACATCAAGCAACTGGCTTTAATCACAGAATGGTTTGGGTTGGAAGAATTTTAAAAGATTATCTTGTTCCTGCCTCCCTGCTATGGGAAGAAATAACTTCCACTAGAACAGGTTGCTCAAAGCTCCACCCAGCCTGGTCTTGAACACTTCCAGAGATGGGACGGCCAGACCTTCTCTGAGCAACCTGTTCCAGTGCCTCACCACCCTCACAGTAAAGAACTTCTTCCTTTTATCTAATCTAAATCTACCCTCTTTCAATCTAAAGCAATTCCCCCTTGCCTTGTCACTACATGCCCTTGTAAAAAGTTCCTCTCCAGCTTTCATTTCTTGAACAAAACTTGACCTTCATACTTGTTTGCCAGGTTAATTCTCAGCTGCATCAGTATCCTGATTGAGATTGCTGAATAGCTTTTAAGATTGCTATTGTTAGTCACAAGGAGGAAGGTAGAAATAATAGACTGAAAGTAGAGAGGGAGATCAAGTCTCTAGCAGCACTGATGATGTATACCAGATTAAACTGGTTGAAGAACAAAGATATAAGAGAAAGAATTAAACATAGGATTGTTCCAGCAGACTACCATAGCTATCACGGTTAATGGAAATTTCTTCATGAACTTCAGCGGCACTGTGTGTGGACTCAGCCAACATGGTGAAAACCTACATGGAAAACATATCACTTCACCAAAGTATCTTTCCTTTAGTTTAAAAAATATTATTGTTAAGGCATCATATTGTCATGGGTTCAGCAGTAGCAGTCTTTTTTCTCCTTCTTGGTAGCTGGTGCAGTGCTGTGTTTTTGACTTTCGGCCTGGGAACAGTGCTGATAACACCAACGTTTTCAGTTACTGCTTAGTAATGTTTTGGTCTGACCAAGGACTTTCTGAGCCTCATGCTCTGCCAGGGAGGAGGGGAAGCCAGGAGGAAGCAGAGGCAGGGCACATGACCCAAAATGACCAAAGAGGTATTCCATACCAGAGCACGTCATGCCTAGGATGTAAAAACAGAGGGCAGAGACCCGGAAGGGTGGGGGTACACTCCTTGGTCGGGCTGGGTATTGGTGGTGCGCTATTGTATTCTTTTCCCTTGCATTTCTCTTGTCATTATTGGCGGTAGCAGTAGTGATTTGTGTTATACCTTAGTTACTGAACTGTTCTTATCTCAACCTATGGAAGTTGCATTCTTTCGATTCTCCTTCCCATTCCCCCAGGAGCTGGGGGTAAGAAAGAGGGGGGAGTGAGTGATCAAACTGGGTGAGTTATAGCGGCTTAAACCATGACACATATGCACTTTTAATTAATCTCTCAATTGAAAGTTTGAGGATGGTACTTAAGAAGATGTCTGATACTGCTAGAGATACTAACATCTGTTTTCTCTCTTTTAAAGTAAATGGTAGAGAACTCACTGATTTACCACATTCTCTCCCATAACCTACACCCTTGCAAAAGACTACTGTATTTGAAGAAAATGGAATTAAGACAGATAAAAGGAGATGCCACACAGATGATTCAACCAAGAAGATGAAACAATGAAATAACTGGTTATTAAAGTGATATTGGTCAAGAGTTTTTCCAAGACTAATACAAAACTTCAGTGTCTCCTACCATTTAATGTACCATAGCAAATAACTAAATTATTGATTTTCTCTCATGAAAAAAACAAATACATAGGAAACATGAAATGTGCTTCAAAAATCCACTGGATCATAATATATAATTAAACTCAAATACCTGAAAAATGTAACACATCAAAAGATGCTGCCCACTTATTAGATATCAAGCCTCATTTTTGTGAATGAGAATATTCAGGTTTGTTCAATACAGTACCTACTTTCTAGAAAATAATACAGAAGCAAACAATATCCATCTATCTGTATCATCTAAACAATTTAAGTGTAAATCAAAATACAGCTCAAAGGAAATACTAAACTCCAATGTTCGTTTTTATAAAGGAAACATGCACTGATAAATGTTTAATTTTGAGTATAAGATTTTGTAGGACATTCACATTTAAAGCTTGAGCAAAACTTACAGGAAGCATAAGAAAATTATGATCATAGTTTTAACAAAAAAAAAATGCAGAGAACATGCAAGCTGTGCTTGGAAATTAGAGCTTCTCGGTTGAATATTCATATGCATGGGGCATACTGCTGTAATTGTTAAGCTGCTGAAGGCTTCCATGTTATTTTGCACCAAATTATAGGTGTAATAAATGTACTTTGGAAAAAGATGGATTACAACTGGCTAGTGGATTGGAGATGCCTTTTCTGGATCCCTTCTACAGCCACATATAAAACCACACTACACAAAGAACATCTCAGTTCCTCAGCTCATGGTTCCATGCTATTTCTGAATTTACTGATAAAACACAAACCATTTTATATGATCCTAAAAACACACAACACGCTTAATAGGGTCTGCTACAGAGACAGGAAAGAAAGCACCACAACAGTGCTGAAATTGCTACAACTTAAAGAAAGGAAGGCTGCAGAGGCTAGTTTTTTGCTAGGAGTCTTGGTGTTTTTGCCATTCTCCTCACTGCAAGTACACGTGCCAATAGAGAAGCAGATCTGTAACACCCAAAACAACAGTCAATTCCAGACAGTCATTCTGGCACTGAACATTAGGTGAATTATGCTGGACAAACCAAATACAAAATGTTAAAGACAGCTGTCAGATCAGTATTTGAATGGCCTCAAAACATGAAGCGTAGAAATATATTCCCACTGATCAGCTCAGCAACTTGCTTATCCAAATACCAGTCCATGTTACTTGAACTACCACACTGACTTATTTCAAACTCTCACAGCCAAAAATTCAGCCTCTGTATTTAGTGGCAACAATATTAAAAGTAACTACCAGCATATTAAGTTCCAAGCAACAAGAAAAGATGGCACTGCAAATTAGATCTGTATCTTCCACAAATGTGACAACTGTTACTCTCTTTTCAGTAGTTTTACTATTATTTTTAATTACTGTATGAGGGCAAGAATAGCAAATATAAAGACAGAAACCAAATACAACAATGAACCCAAGATACCATACACTAAGTACTTTAGAGGTCTATGCTCAGGTAACACAGGTCAATAAGTACCACGCATTGTCTGTTCCAGCAGGCTTTTATAGCAGTAATAGCTGTTTTCAAAGGCAGTTATGATCAGGACTTTTGACTACTGGCCATGTATAAACTCCATTTTGGGAATCAGCCGTTTTGTTAAGAATTTACTAACAACCAGTTTTGTAGCATGATATTACTGAATGGTGTTAAATTACATAGTAAAAAAAATTATTTGAAAGATGGCAGATTAGCTTTCTTAGAAATTACATTTTTTATTTGGATTGTGAGAGTGCTGAAAACTGCACTGAAATAGGATGCTTACCAGAAGCTTTTGCATACATTCAACATTCTTAGTCAAAGAATTGTGCGGGAAAGGTGAGAGCACCCATTTAAAAAGCAACAATTCTGTGTTCTGTGTAATTTCTGTATTAAATTCTATATTGAAAAAATGACATCTTAGCAAAACAACCCCCGCAAACCCAGACATCCAAAACAGGTCCTAATGCACTGCAAACCAAAATAATAATCAGCCTGATTTAGAGCAGAATACTAACAAGGCTGTTTTCAGGAAAGAAGCAAGCAGAAGTATAACCAGAACATCTATGTTTTGTCCGCAGGACATTTTCAAGTGAGGGAGGATGAGTCTATACATAGATTTTTATATTCTGAAATTTAAACAGAAGTGCTGGAAGTTTCTGAGACATCCTTAAAGGGTGGGAACACACCAAACCCCCTTGTGTTCTTTCTAAACCTCTCACAAAGACAGATAGGAGTCTCATAAAACCCCCATGTAGTTCTGTAGGAGTTCATGAGTGAAATCACGATTTTGGTTCCCCTGCATTGCAAACAATGGAACTATGAAGCAGTTTCCTACATTTTGATCAGTGAATTTAGAAGCCTAAATAAAAAATGGACTCTTCTAACAGAACATGTATGAAGAATAGCAAATTATGGGGTCCAATAAAGTCAGTCCATGTGTTCCTACTAACTGAAGTTGGAGCGAAACAGCAAACAGTTTTCTCTAAGAGGCAGTTTAGATTCATAAGCACAGATTATCTATTTTTTTTAATCATGTCTTTCAATGCTTGTAACAAAATTATCTCATTTAAAAACTTGACAGAAATCTGGTGTGAAGTATTCCCAGAAGTTTTTGCAAGATCTCAAAACTAAGTCTGCTGTCATGTGTCATCACTACAAGTTGCCAGTCTAACCTCAACCGTTCTGCATTTCTCACTGCCTTTTAAATATTTACAGAATTATAAATTTAGTTAGATCCTGATTACATTTGTGTTATTTTCTCACAGCTTTTTCCTCATATCTGAACTAGAAGCATTATAGGAATAGGGCTAACAAATTTATGTCTCCATTTCCAAATACACCAATTTAACTTCTTGCAGCACAGTATTTTGCTAATGCGTAAGAGGAACTGTAGGTGCAGATGTACGAGGTAAACAAGCATAGGAGAGAAAGGGCCCTAAATTAACTACAAAAGATATTTTAACCTAAGGAGAAACAGGATAAAGAAGAAATCACACACGCTTAAATATCCATTTGCTGAATATTACAAACTCAGTAAATCAATATGAGCAGATAAGAGTAAAGTCTGCAACACAAAGATTGCTGACAATGAACATTTTATTCTTTGTCAATAAAAAGTTTTGAACAAGCAGTGCAGGGCAAAAATACTACCATAGGTACCAAACCTTGCCTACAACGGGGCACGTCACTGCAGAATAAGCTTACGAGTAGAGACATCAAGGTATAGACACCAAGAGAACTAACACATCCATTACAACTAAAGCAAATAAAACCATATCAAATCTCAAATATTTGTTTCCAAACTAAGATACTCCACATAAACCAGTGAAGACATGTTAGAAGCATGTAATTTGCTTTAAAAATAACATCTTCCCCTTCATACTTTTCCTCAATAACTAGTCACCATGAAAAAAAACACTTGCCTCTACAGATGTTTCACCAGCACGTGAGAGAACACAGAACCACATGTTCCATGGTTCTTAGAAGAAATGCGCCCTTAAATAGAGTGCAAAAGACCAAGAGAAGCCAGCTTCCATCTAAGCAACAGTATTTCACTACAAATTCTACGATATTTGCCCTCAGAAGCTGTAGATGCCCCATCCCTGGAAGTGTTCAAGGCCAGGTCGGATGGGACTTTCATCATCCTGATCTAGTGGAAGGTGTCCCTGCTCATGGCAGCAGGGTTGTAACTAGGTGATCTTTAAGGTCCCTTACAATGTACTTGGATGCCCAAGAGCTGTGTAGCTGATGCTCTGTCATTATAGGTTCACTCACCTCCCCTACTTCCAAATGGTTTCTTCAGAATGGTGTAGGGCTGTGGTTGGCAAAAAATAGTTTAAATTATGAACCCTTACAGGCAACAGGTAACTGGGCAGGGGAAGAGGAATGTCTGAACTCTCAAGCTCAAGCCTGGTACTAGCCAGCTGCAACTGGTATGTGCTGGTTTTAAATTCTGTTAACATCTCAACTAAACAAAGATGACATCCTGAATCATACAACTAATAAAGAGATATAAAAACAGAGCCACCAATTAGGAGGTAGATCATACTTCATGCTTCTGCACACACACTTAAGACTGGCAAAAATCAAGAGTTATGTGGCCCCAAAAGACGCTGATTAAAATCCTGGCTAGATAAACAGTCCTAAAAGTAAGGACAGACCCTTGAAGTCAGGAAACCATGCGGTGACAGATACTGGGAGACAGCCAGGGACCTTGGATAGCAAGACCTAAGACAGGATACTGCAAGCAGATGCAAAAAACAAAACCATCATAACTTTCCACCCAACTTTCCAGGACTAGCAGAAAATTCCCTGCTCAGAAGAAAAGTCAAGACCCAGTGAAAATAACTCTGTGGGGAAAATAAAGAAGTGAGCATGTGGTATCATCAAGCAGGGCGACATATGATCTCACCAATTCTTAAATAAACCCTTGTATCTAGAAGTACTATGGCCTGTAACTCTGTCTTGCTTGTGACAACATTTTAGGCCTATCACAGGGTGCTCAATTTTCATCATGTGTACTCAGTAAATGATGCGTAACGGGCACTACTTTTTAGCCAATAGCTCAAATAGCCTTAATACAAAGATAAGACTCAGGCTGACAGCATTCTCAGAACCAGTATCACTATCTGAGCATGTACGCTTCATATAAGAAGTGACAGCAAATTTACTTGGCTCAGTGTGCCTTTCATATCCATTGAATCAATGTCTTGTACATAATACATTCTGCACCAACAGTAGCTAGCTGTAAAGAAGGGTATTTCTGCCTTTGCAAAATTCCTCCAGCAGCTCAGGAACTAGTTCTAAAACATGCTGCAACATCAGCATTAGGTGCAAACTAGGAAGAGAAATGAGGTAACAGCTTCATATACATTTAAAATAGCTCAAGATGCAAAGTTTTTTTATGGCTGTTTCCCCTCATCTCCATTTTTATTTTTTAAACACAAAGAACAACTCATCTAATGTATTTCCTATCACACAGAAACCATCTAGCTGCGAAGCTATTAGATGAGAAGGAAATTTATCTATCGCACAATAGTGAAGAGAAAAACAGAAGTCACCAAACATACTAAGATATAAGGTTGTGGTTATACCAGCATGTACCTTTTCTTTTTTTAAATAGCCGGTAAAAATATTACATGAGATTGAATGATTTTATAAAAATTACTTAGCACCAAATAAGCATTACATTAACATACATGTGGTTTTCCTGCATTTTGCTTCCTTGCATGAGGTATCAGAATTAATCACCCTGTGCCATTTCAGTAACTAGCAGCAAGCTCTAGTAGCAAACCTCTAGCAAGATCTTATCTCCAAAGAAAGTGACCCTAGAATTTGATCTTTCAGGTATAGCTCTTACAAAACAAGCCTAAACCTCCTGCTCCTTACAATTCTCCAAGGATCTTTATGCTAATAAAAAGGCTGTAGCCAGAGCCCTTTGACATGCTGAAACTCTTTCCAACTGCTGCCTTGAGATTAGCCACTTCTGATCTCCACTTTGAAATATCAGTTCCAGCTTTAGGCTCAAGGTCATTCTTCCCCTCAAAAATACCAGCTCAGGATCTGCTTGTATTAATGCTCTTGGCACTCCCTGGGTGTCATTCCTTCAGAGAGGAAAACACCATTACCTTCCATTATGTGCATGAGAGCCCCTCCACTACATGTGTTTCTGGCAAACACAAGTTTCAGAGAGAACAAGTACACTGTCGCTCACCTCAGCTGCTGTTCAGTCTTGCTTTTCTGCTCTCTTCCAACATTGTATCCTTATCCCAGGTTCAGTCACATGTCTAAGGCCTTCAACTGCATGCAGGTTCTGATCAATGGCTTCCTTCTCATCTCTTCCCTCTTTCAGAGCTTGTTGCATAAGGCATACTTATTCTTCAAGTTTATCCCTCAGCAGGGCTCCCCAGCCCAGTAAAACCAGAAGCTTACCCTTAAGGGAGGTAAGGAAAGACAACCCAGTACTAACACAGAAGTCAGGTCAAATAATAGGCTAGATTCTCCTTATACACAAACACAGTTTTTTCTAGGTCTTTTCTCCCTTATTCCTCCTCTTGCTGGCCTGATGTACCAGACATACTTACTGAACCACCTGAAAGCTCATTAGCCTGTAAAAATGTAAAAACCTATAAAAAATTTAGAGAAACCACATTCCTTTCTGCTAATCTCTGCTTTCCTACCTTTAGGATATTTTCCCACCTCTATATTGAAGATTTACCCTTTGTGGGGTATCTTTTCCTACTCCAGAGGACTATTAGAAGAACCTAAGACTTCTTTAAACATGACACTGAACTGAAGCACGCAGATAGAAACCCAAGATTTGTATTAGCCAAACAGCTCCATGGGTTTATACCTTTGCTGTTCAGAACCGAAGCTTGCTTGCCTTTGTGGGTTCTTTTCCTTTTCTCTCTTCCTCATGTATGCAATGAGGTCATGACTTTGCACACCAGGAGAGTAACATGGATTCCCACACAGAACAAGTAACTTTGTAGACTCTACCTACCTGACCACAGTCAAGATAATTCTCCCAACAAAAAGCTAGCTGACATGAACAGAAATAATTCTTCCTTCATCAGAACATATTATAGCAGCCTTTTATTACTTTATTCCTTATGACTAATTTAAACATTAAATATTCTTAAAATTAATTTCTCATGAAGTATTCATGAAATTTCAGGAATGACAGGCATTCTGTGTTTTGTGTTGGCTCTAACATACATGCCAAGCTTATTTCATTTATTGTATAAAATATTTGCTAATAGTTTCATTTGAGGGAAGAAAAAACACCAACCCATGGTCCGAGTTCAGAACCAACCCTCTCCATTTTAAATACAGTACAGTGTAACTAAATGTAAAAGAAGCAAAAAGGCTTTTCTTCAGGGTTTGCCAACCCTGTATCTGCCTTTTCCCTAGCGCAACATAGGAAGTTTTCCTAGTCAAATCTGCCAAACTCCCAAGACTCCAAGGCGTTTTCTGTAGGTGGTGGTTTTATTGCCGATTTTTTGGTTATGTGTTCTGGCGTTGGTTTTTGGTGGGGTTCTTCTGCTGTTGCTGATTTCTATTTCAATTCAATCATTTCGGATTTCAATCCAAAACACATGGTTCCTGTCAATAAATAGATTTTTCCGAGAGCAGAAAAACACATTTTTTACTCTGAAAATTAAAAAATATTGTGGCGCTCTAAATACAAATTTCCCCATTCCAAACTCCAATTGATATGCCCTGCAGGGATCTTCAGAGATAATTATTTTCCCTGTGGAGTATTTTTAAAAGATACGGAATAATCTGATTTACTGAAAAATGCAGAAGCCTTATTCAACTATTTCTTACTTAGGTAAAATGCCAATTACTTTCACAGGGAATGATCCTTATCTAAGCAAGCAGCAAATCCTGCACAATGAACACACCATTAATAGCAACATGATCTTATCATGTGCATACCACAGTCTCTGTTTGGACAGATCTATAATCAACAATTTCACCCCTGGTTTACCTCAAGGTTTAAAAAGAAAAAAAAAAGGTGGGGGGAGGAGGAGAGGAGGAGTTGGAAACAAACAAGAAACTTCCATTTTACTCAAGGAAATGAAAACCCTAGCAATTTAACTGGTTGTGGAGAAAAACAGCATTTTAGTAAAAATTGGACTTTAGGAGTTTCTGCTCTTAGATGCAATGCTAAAAGTGATAGTTTTAAATTAAAATACTACATCTGAATTCATAATAATATATTAGAAAGGCGAAACTTGTACCCCTGGAGAAACAAAGAGGCTGGAAGAAGCTATGCATGAGTTCTTCTTACAAGCAAACAATCTTACAAAATCAGTAACAGATTAAATCAAGTTGAGTGGGATGTGAACTACAGAACTGTAAAAGTTATAGAAAAAGACACTGAAACTGGACATTTCAAGAGAGAACACTGATCTGTGATATTTTCAGAATACCACATTTTCTTGGTTAAAGTTTCTCTTCCCCTCTTCCCCCCCATTCTTGTGTTTATTCAACAGTCATAAAATGGACCTCAAGATTATGATTGAATATATTACTAATATTTGCTCTTCACCTCCTATTTCAACTACATTTAGCCTGCAAACACACCAAAGGATAAGAATATTTAGGCCACTGTGTGAACGACAGTATTCTTCAAAGAACTAATGATCTTGAAATTATGCTGCCTCAAGTCTGAAACACTCAAACCAGATTCACACAAATCACTAAAATCTTTACTCTGAACAGATGTTAACTACAGAAGTTTTTACATCTCTATAATTCTAAATGTTACAAATACAGAGTGAATACACATTTTATAATATATTAAGTACCAAAACTTTATTTGTATCTGTGCTGTTTTTCATTCATTTGCTTAAGACAAGTTTTTGAATTGGTAATAATGAGAAGAATTCATGATAACATTCACATACACAAAATCCAAACCAAATGATAATAATATTTCACTTTAAAGGTCAAAATATGTTGCTTTCTAAGTGTAAAAATACTCCAAATTTGCCTATTATGTTACAGTGTTCAATCAGGTGTAATTTCAGAAACAGAGCAGCATGTTTCTTCAATTGCCATTCCTACAGCTTTTTAAAACTCCCCAAATTACTTACAATTCTTATGTTAACCACTAATAAAAAATAAATTAATGAATTGAGTATTTGCCCTTGATTTATCATTTGGTCTCCATTTACTCACTAAGCTGTGTGAATGGAATATGAAGTTAGACGGAAGGAGCATGACTACCTATGCTGTGTGACAAAAACACAGCATATACTCAGTGCACTGTAATGGGAATTAATTGAAAAAGCCATACCTGTGGACACAAAGTCTCTATGTGATTAGCTGCCATTTGGACAATTTTCATTCCATCTTCATTTGTTGATAATGAACAAGCAAGATTAGCAACCTTAAATAAACAAACAAACAGTTTTGTAAGTATTCATCCCCAGACTCTGAAAATTGCCAAAAATACATCTCTGCCAGAAAGCCTTAACTACTTGGGGAATTTAATTTGTTAAAGCACGTATCTGAACAAGGAAACACAGGAAAAGAAGGCTGGGTGTGGGAGAGCTGTACAAAGGTGTGACAGTAATGAGGAATCTCTTGACCTCTCCCCAGTTTAGGTTCAGCACATAATAGCTTCAGAGTGGTGTTTAGATAAAATCATGAAATTTCAAAGATCCTAAGGCTTCAGCTAGACTGCCTGTGATCATGCCTCTTAATTTTTCAGACCACTTCAAATGATGTCCAGATTTATTTTTTTTACCTTACTTTTAAGACCTTCAAGATCAAGTTCATCTGCCTTGATTTGTGGTAATGAAACACAGATTGATTTATGCCCTGCACTATCCATAGGTCATTATTCTAATTAGTGGCACAGTTTTCTACTGTTATAGTCATATCAGCGTAACTTACACTAAAAACATCTAAGAGAACCTGAAGTTTGAGGAAATGAAGGGAAAAAGAGCACTCACTGCAGCTCACTGCAAGTCAGCAGCAACAGGCTGAAACGGACAGGCTTGACAGAGGTACAAGAGGGGTTGGGATACTGACATCAGTCGATTTTTTCATCCTACTCAAGTAATGTAATGCAATGCCCTTACGTAAACCACTACACACTTGCTAGTCTTCACAGCCTTCACTGAAGCAGCTACATTACATATATATCACTCCAATGTTAATTCAGATCAAGAGCTGCCTGAGAAGTAGACCTCTGTAGTGCTACAAATACTAACAGAGATATAGATATGCATAGTTAACGCTGCAAAATACAAGCAAGTCTACTAGCATTTTACAACACTATTTCTGAGAGGGAACAAGAGTCAATGATGATCTACTACCAAAGGATTTATTATTCTTACATAATTAATAGTAATAATTACAGGGAGTTAGTGTATAGTCAAATTTCCTGTCCACAATTCAGAAAAGATTACGCAAGACGCTTCCTGAAAAGGATGAAGGCTAGAATGCATGGCCTTCCATGTTACACCTGTGCCTACTTATAAATACTTTATGAACCTATCCCTGGTATTCCAATATAACTCACTGGTTGCTCTCAAAGCTCAAGCAGCAAATTAAGGATGTAAGCATTAGAAATTCATGTTAAGCGACTTTACAATGACAGAGATCTATTATTTAAATTGCATGTCTTTGAAAAGCCAATATTCAAAAAAAGCTACTTCAGTAAACAAACATTTATCGTGTTATACTTCTCCTTGTTATTTGGAATTCATACTACAGAGTGCTATACCAACAGTGAATTTAATCTTTTGCCTTTTATTTTGGTTGACATTAGACAATTTTTTGTTTCCATTAGAAAATGAGTAGAATTTTCTTCTCCCCGCATTTAAGCGTCACACTTTTCTACACAGAGCTTATGCATAAGTAAAAGGGTTCTCTGTCAATCTCAGTAGGTGATCAGGCTAACAGCTGTTCCACCCAAAAGAAAATCCAAGAACTCATTAGCATGATCGCCACCATCAGTACAGTCACTGTCAGTATTTTCCTCACCAGCTCCTGAAAAGATCTCCTTAATGCAAATCCAAAACACAATAATCCAAATAAATCAAATGGGAAGACTCAAATGGGAATGTGCCTGTCCTGACATCTCTTTCAAAGCTGTGATGTTTCTACTAAGGATAAGAAGCTTTTTCATCACTACTAAAGGCCCGTAACCCATAAGAAAAGTCAAGCCCTAGCTGTAAGAAGATCTATCACCTAACTTTCCTTTAAGTATCATGTACACCTTGGAACATTCCTCAAATAGCAAAAATCCTTTATTACACTACAGTCTCTCCTGTAAGCACTGTAAGCTCCATCACATTTTTTTTGTATCCTCCAAAAGAGTCAAGAGCTTTCTGTAAAGGGATCTGAAGTCCAAGTACACTGCAACTTCAAAAATAAGTAAAATTTTAAAATGAAGAACCAGTGTTTCCTCAGTCTGAAAATCATTCTCTTTCTGAAGAGCAGTGTTTGGCAGGATTGGTCTGATTGAAATCAGCCCCAACATAACTTTAAAAACAAAGAAATTTTTCAACTTTTTTTTTTTAACCACATGAAAAAGCTTATTTGTTCACCTTATACTACTCAGTGCAACAGACCTATTTGTAATCATTCTCTTCAAACATTTCCAAGATACTACGAAAGCAGTAACACAGCTCTTCCTTGAAAACATTAAGAACAGTGAACAAACCAGGATTTTTAACAACATGAATTAATACACTAATTAAGGTGCAGTGGGAAGAGCAAAACTTTGAACTAAGCCTGCAAGTGTAGTGTCGACAGTAGACAAAATACTCCATTAGTCTGACAGGTTTTTTGGTGACTGGATGCCCTTTTTGAAGAGTAAGATCTGTGCACACTAGATGCAATTGATAATAAGAAAAAAAATAGAAAGGAAAAAAAGGGAAACAACCCCCAGCTAATCATATTCCTCTATTCATCTCACACATTACAACATTATACGGAATGTGCATGTGTATCTAGGGGAGTGCACAACTGGAAAAGCTTTTATCTGAAAATGTGCATTAACTTCTCCAATTCCTACTCTTTATCTAACAATCAAAAGTAAAAGGAAGTAGTATATAGAGGCTGTTTGAGATATATTATCTATGAACAAGCTTACACATTCTCAAAAATTCTTGAGATGGAAGACTTTTTACCTTGACTATGATCACACAAATGCACTCACACTATGTATCATAATGTCCTCTCCCTTAGTGGAAGGTAATTGTTTTAAGAAGCCCTCAGCTTCTTTCATCCTCAGATTTCCAGATGGTTTTCCACTGGACATAACAAGGATAAAGCGAAAAAAACATGTAGGCAAAAAAAAAAAAAATCTTGGAGATCCACCAACTGCTCTCAGTGGATCTCCAGTAAGGTGTGCCAAGAAAGATTCTTCAGAAAGGTATGATAATTTGCAGCAGCCAATGCCTTAAAGCCGTATATGGCTGGAGGTGATGAAGATAATGTAATATCCTTCCTGTAGACAAAAGAAAAACTCTACCAAACCATTAAGGGCCTCAGGACAAGTGGAAATTCACCTGCAAAGTGAGTCTGCCTCTTCACTGTCAGAGAAACAAGAGGTGTTACCATATCCATTCTGCTGAAAAGAAAGAGGAAAGCACAATACTGTTGGTAAGAGTCCTTGAGAGAGACATTCCAACCGTGACTCAAGGATGCACGAGAGTGGTTTAAGAATAAGCTGAGGTTCAGAGTTAACCCCAAGGTGAGAACACATGTGCAAAGCCAAATGCAAACTGAGATTTTTAGAGAGGAAGAGTAAAAGCACTCACTGCCTCACCACCTGTTTCATTCTCAGTTAAGAACAGCTTTATTGGTCTAGTACTGTTTGCCCACACTGCAAGCTAAGGATTAAATGGACCCTGAGGGACTTTTTTTTTCAGTCGACTTTAATGCACTAACTCCCAAAAATGAGTATTTTCTTGGGAATAGTCTGCCAGCTACCTAAATTCCTCTTATATACATTGTACAAAATGAAGTAACATGTTATTAAGATGTGCTGCCCCTCACTCCACCTAGAAGTGCTTAGTATCTTCCCACTTTTTTT
Organism: Ara ararauna; assembly: GCA_028858755.1. NCBI lineage: Eukaryota > Metazoa > Chordata > Aves > Psittaciformes > Psittacidae > Ara > Ara ararauna. The sequence continues at coordinate 42,831,299 of CM054381.1, forward strand.
CTACACTCCTAACTCAATTATACTATAAATCACTTGTGTTTCCTCTTCTTGGTGAAGACTTCCTATTCTTCATAGCTAAAACTTCCTGTTAAGGAAACCCAACCACTACCCCAGTATGGCCAAGTCCATCACTAAACCATGTCACTGAAGGTCTCATCCACATGGTTTTTGACCACTTCCCTGGCCATGTAACAAAGATCAGAACCAAGCACAAGTACTTCTTTCTCTTGAGAACTCTAATCAGATACACTGTAAGTTTAATGTATATATGAATTTACCAAGTCACTGACATGATGACTGTAATGTAGGAAAATAAAAAGGCTGAAACCGAGATGAGGACCTTGCTTTGCTCAACATTTCAAAGAAGGCAAAGCCTCAAAGACCTTGTGATGCATCAAACTTTAACTGCCAATGAGATGGGCACCAAATACAAACAAAAGAATTGGGAAGGGGAAGAGCAGGCGGGGAAAGAACAATGGCATAGGGATGATACACAACACATCACACTACAACACAAACACAAATGCAATAAAGCAATCCATTAAGGTAGAAATTAATCCTGAGTAATCATTGTTCAGAAGATATTTCATTTGTAGGAGCAGCTGAATACTGAACTGATGAGTAACATTTCATTTTCAGCATTACAGCAGTCAACATGGCTTTTGATATAAATTATATACTCTCTGAAAATTGTTTTTAACTGTTAGTTTGCTCTCCTCCAATTATAAATGAAAAAAGGTACTTACATATTCTTTGCTTCTAATTTTGTGGTACATTAAATTATCTTCTACAAGTTTATTACGTGTTCTTAGCTTCTACCCCTAGCTCTATTCATGAAGCCTTAAAAAGTCTTTCGAGAAAAATGACTTTTCATACCAAAAAAATGCCATGGAAAAACTAAAAGGTCAGAAATAAATAATGACTCTATATTTTTAAGAAAAAGGCTACACTGATGTATGCATGTATGTCTTCTAGTTGTTGCTGCATTTTTATATGAATTTATGATTACTATGTGCATTTTTATGAGCTTAATAAAACTTACACAGACTGGAATATTTGTTTAGAGTGAAAAAACATATTCCTGTAGACTGAAAACTTACCCCCAAGTGTGCAATAAAGTAGTATCACAATATTGCTTGTTTTTCAACCCATTTACCCATTTTCTATAGTAAAACTTAACTTCTTTCCAGATCAAGTAAAATTGTGATACTGAGCTATTTATAAGCTGCTCCCAAAGTTATAGGTTATTTCTGCATTGCTTATAAAATGCTTCAGGGTACTTCAGGTCAAAAGCTACACTATTACTTTAATTTTTATCACTCATCACTTTTGTGGGAAGTTACAAACTATACTAAAATATATTTAACTATATTATGTCGCTTTCCATGTCTTTTCTATCTTTCCACCTCCCAGTTTTCAAGAAAGTTTCTGGAAACTGCTAAATTAGCTACTGTGGGGGACTTCATATCTGCAAGCCTCTATCTGTTACGCTTGGCTTAATTTTACATGTCTCTCTCCTCCATTTTTCAGCAGAACTGAATTAAACTCTAGTCCATTAATGCCACAATCACTACCTTGACAAAATTAGCTCTACCTTGCACATCCAAGGCTTATCGCTGCCCCTGTTCTACTGTAACCAGCTACCTTGTTAACATGAAGAAACTCCTCAGGGTATTCTAGAACTTCAATGTTTCCCATAATGGTATTTGTCAAGCATGCTAAAGATTCTATTTCCATAATTAATTAATAAAGGGTATTTGAATACCAATGGTCTAGCTCTCTTTTTTTTTGTTTGTTTTGTTTTTTTGTTTTTTTTTTTTTAATGAACAGAAATCTAGAGCAACCTGCTTCAACCTATTTATTTCAAGTTTTATGTACTTAGATAAGTCTTATCTCACACAAGTTCATTTAGGAGATTGCTTTGATAAACTGGCCCTCAACCAAATTAAAAATGGAAAATAACACAAACACAACAGCACAATACTCTGAGGCAAAAATTGCACATGTGTAAGGGACGATTCTGCACAGCAACATTTCACAAACAATTTCCTTTTTGGTAAAGCTGTCAGGCCTGATGCAGAGCCCCATTAATCTTTCTCTCAGTGCTTTGCATCGGAGTACCGGCCGCTGAAGAACTAAGCCAAAGATTCCCTCTCCAGACCTCAATGTGTAGAGCCCTAGCTACAACCACAGAGATTACATTGTATCTTGACTGCATTTGCGCCCTGCAAGCCAAGTCAGCTGAAGAGTCCATTAAACAGTAACAGCTCATAGGTGTGATCTGTGTCTCACTGAAAGTTTCTCAAAAAAGGCACCATCGGCATGAGCACTAGACTTAATCCACTGGAATAATCACAAAGTGGCCTTTGATATGTGAAGATAGGTCCTTCTTTAGTACCATTTGCTGAAATATTAGCAATAGAGGGCTTTCCAGCAGTACCACACAAGTACAGAAATACAAAGAAAACAACGTGAAAAGGAGACAAGGACAAGCAAAGAACTGACTGAAATGCAACAGTTATACTCCTTACCTCTTTCTTCATGCAGACAGAAAAAAATGTCAGTATAAAGGCAAAAAGAATATTTTACCAGTACACACATGTTATATACCATATTAAACTGGAAGAAAGCATGATTTTCAAAAGGAGAAAGTGACTATCCAACTCCATAAGCATATAACCAATAACCAATGTTCTGATTTTCCTTATCTCAGCCTGACAACAAACATGGCAAATAAAACAGCAGTTCACCATGGAGCAAGGGAAACAGGTCATCAGACATGCACAGACTCAGCCAATTCCTTAAAATATGTAAGAGGAGGAGTTGTCAAAACTTCATGCCAGAATATACAGTCCTTGAGGGGATTGGGCACCACACAGAGAGAAATGCTTCTGAACACATTAGTGAGCTGGTCTCAACTGTCTGACATTGACCTGTTGGACGCCAACATCTATCACGAATGAAAGCCTGGAAGGACCAGGGTGGATCAACCACTTCTCAAAACAAATGTATCATCTCATATTCTGAATATTCCATATATTAGTCTTTTTTTATCTTAAATGTTTCAGGGTAAAATTTCCAACCATCTTCTTTCTTCTGCATGTGCATTTCTTTTTCTCCTTTCTTCTCTGCATGAAACCCTCTATCTCCTGCACCTAAATAACAATGAGGCATGTAACAAAACTGCTATTAGAATACTCAAGATTTCAGGCCCTTCCCTCTATAAAACAAAGGTAAGCTCCAAACATATCCATGAATACACCCTTACTTATTTTCTTACTACTCATTATTCCAATATTCTATGAAACAATATCCATTACCCTTGCTTTACAGATTTTTCTGTTAGACTAAATGACTATTGCTTTGTCATCTACAAATACCTAAGCATACTTGGGCGATCTTTGTTTCACTTAGCCACGTCTTAGACTCTAAGATGTCTTAGAAACACTTCTGTTGCAAGAAATGTCCACCTCCTTGCCTCTGACTAGTTAACTGAGATGGAAATCAATCCCAGGACATGCAGTGTAGTTCCTCCAACGTGCATATAACCTGTATTATTAAATCAGTGTGAGCTAAGATGACTCTCAGTCTGCTAACAAAATGAAGCCACACAGCTCTCGCTTCGCACTTAATAAATATTAGCAGAGCAGGAGAGGAAACGCACTTCTTTTTAGCAGCGTAATCACATAGTCTGAATGCCAAATCCTTTCATTTCAATGTAAATGTTTTAAATTTCTTGAAGTAGGACACCTGGCAAATAAAACATTACGTGATTAGTTTTGAATGAGGGAAAATAAAAAAAAATAAAAAATCACAGTTCAGGTAACAGTTCTTTAAAAAGTTTAAAATAGAAACAAAATGTCAAAATAGACATTTATCCTTTTACAAAAAGAGTTATGCTCTAAGCACATTGTTCTGATTCAACACCCGGATTCTTTATACATGCTACAGACTTACATTCTTATAATTAAAAGGTCAATCATACTGATCTCTAGAAAGTTACAAAGAACAACCATTCAGAAATGTAATAAATATGGTATCACAAATACTTTTCAAGAAATCATGATGGGGGGGGGGGGGGAAGAGACTTTGACAACCCACCAACAAATCCACAGATAATCAAAGATAATGAAAGATCAGTGCAATAAAACACACTTTCAGAATTTAATCCATTTTGTGACTAGCCCTTCACAGAACTTTTGCCTCCACAGAAAGTACGGATGCTCATTTTACATCTAACATTAGTATCAAGCATCTGCTTTGGCAATATATAAAGTATATAGCAGTGTAAGTTTCTGAAATATGTACTTTTTGCACTAAGAAGCAGTTAACAGATATTCTAGTTCATTTCCAACAACCATTACTATTAACTTTGGGTACAGAATTACAGATGTGTGCTGCTTGAGCACTTACAATCAAATGTAGGATGAGAATAGGAGTCAACAACATGGCACTGAGGATTAGCTGCAACCGAATAAAGTATGGCTCATTACCTAGAAGCATAAATGAACTCTTCAGCAACAAAAGAATGTTTTCTTCCTCATAGTTGGAAGGAGACAAAACAGGGAGATACAAGCATACACACTCAATAATACAAATTAAATTCACCATATTACCAGAAATAAAGTAGCTAACATCAGCCATACAAACTTTGACGCTAATTTTCACACATCCACCACTAGTAATACCTACTTTATTTTCCACAGGACACAATACTGCATTACAAATGGCATGTGACAAAGTCACAAACAACGAAACTGTCTGTCCTCTAAAAACTACGACAGAATTCAGCACATCTAACTTCTTTTTCTAAAAGAAAAAAAAAGTTATCAAAATTTCATAATGATAGGTTGCCCTTTTGTCCACAGAGTGAAGAGCAAAATGGCGGCCTTAGGTACTCAAAACTGAAATCAGTGAGGCAACTTTGTACTTCCCTGCAAACTACTGAACTGTTCAATGATGCCAGCAACAATCAAAGGAGTACTAAAACATACCAATGCATAGAACACAATTTTAATTTCACTTTATTTGTAAAAATCCCAAACATTATTGCTAGCTTAGACTATGGTTTGCACCAAAAGTTGTCACTAACTTTCCAGAAACTCTTACCTCCTACATTAATTGAACCAGATCATTACTGCAAAAATAAATGCAAAAAACCATACAACCACATATACCAGCATATGTGATCAGGAAACTGGAACAACACACTATCAGTGAACACAGTATTTGCTAATTTACTATTAATGGTACACTGGTACTATGATTAAAATTCAAATTACAATGTAGATTGAATATGTAAAAAAAAGGGGAAATAATATAAAGCTGTATGACAGGAGGGTTTAACCTGAAACTTTAGGCATCCTTACTGACAATCCTGAGAAAACTTCTCCTCAAAAGGGAAAAAAATGTTTTCTCATATAAGTAATTTTCCTGAAATCCCTGTAAAAGCATTGTTAGAGGTCCTCATATGCTTCAGAAACAAAAAAAAAAAGTGTCATTCAACTTGCTTCAAGATTAAGCATGTAGTAATATCTGAATTATAGCACTCTGCAAGCACCCCCAGAGCAAGTGCAAGGTCCATCTCTCATTTTAAAAGAGTATGACAGTGGATCAGAGCCTTAGGCATCATAAAGAAAAAAAAAAAGTCCCATTTCAGAACTTGTCATTAGTTAACTCTCTCTTTCAAGGCTTCTTGGAATCTTTCTCCAACCCAGTCATCTACTGTAACTTCTGAGACAGTACAGCAGCAATTTAGTGTTAAATGGTGTGCAACCCTCAAAGCACATCTACGCATAGGAAAAAGAATATATTTTCAGATTATTTTTTTTGTTTGTTTGTGCTTTACAATTAGTTGGATGACTTAATTCCCGCTTCACATACACACACCCCCAGGGCTTTCCAAAAGTTGAAATATTGACAACTGCTGTTTCTGGGAATTAAAACAAAGGAAAGGAACTTAGAGGAACCGCTGTAGAGAAGACTACCTTAATCATTACCAGACAGCAAAGTAGACCTTTCCATACTGCCGCATTCAGGACAGGAACCAATCACAGCACACAGATGCATGAATTTGTATCTACCATAAGCAAAAAATACATTCATTTCAGAGTTAAACAGGATACAATATACCTTACTGTTATCAGTGTTATAATAAAGACCTTAGTCTACTCTTTTCCTGCTTCCACTGAACAGGACTTGAAAAAATAATACCCAGAGGAGGACTACTTTACTACTCCATCACCAACCAGCTGTAAGCGTAAGCATAATGAAAAATGATTAATTTCAAATACTGACCAAAATAATACTCTAAACTAGACCGCATACCATTCACTTACACTGATCAGCAGTTGCTCACACAGGTGCTCCCAAAATCTCATGATTGCTTCAATGCAGCCCTTTAAAAGGAGGCCAAACATACAGACTGAAGAACTGAAACTGAAAATTTGGGAACCTAGGAAAACATGCGCTTTTTAATATATTGTTTTCTACTGTTTCCTCATGGATTAGCATTTCAGCTTTTACATTGCACTAAATTAGGCCTTAAAATGACAAGGCTATTGAGTTTGTTGCTTGCAAAAGGCAAACACCACCTCTTACCATATACGACTCATAAGTAATAAAAAACAACAGTCATTACTAGCTCTTAGTGGCCTGAGCTGGCCCGCAAGCTCTGGCTGCACACTGGCCTCCCCATGCAGTTTTCTCCTCAGCACCCAGCAGCTAAGCGCTCAGAAAAGCCTCAGCCAGGAATGGCAGAATTCTCCTTCCACAAGACATAACACATTTTTGGTTATCTACATTAAAAGCTTGATAGAGAAATGCACAACAAAACGTACCCACTCCCGCTGACCATGACCCGCCACCTCTCACCCGGACACTGGCAACGGCTTCACCACAACACAGTGGCAGGGTGGCCACTGAACCTTCCAGAACGACGGGGGCGGGGCTAGGTGCTGCTGGGGGTTGGGGCGCTGCCACAGAGCAGAGGTGTGAGATGGCCCGCTGCGAGGGGAGCGGCACACTCTGCCCCACTACACCCAGCCATTCCACGGCTGGTTCTGTACCCACGGTGGCTGTGTCTTAAGTGCGCAGAAACGGGACTGAGTGTAATGGATGGCGCCACAGCTTCGGCAGCCAGCTGACCCCCACCAGGAAGCAAGGAGTCGTGGTGCGGAGCACGGCAGCCACCGGCCTAGCACATCCCGGCCATACCAGATCAGAGAGGTCCGTGCCTGGAAAGCTTTAAAGAGCCTTTTAATTGAAAAGGTGGCTTCAAGAAAAGCCACTTTAAACAACATTATTTCCTACTGCCAATGGTTTTGATTTATTCTCAATGAGTACTAACTAACCATACAGGACAGGCATGAGGCGTGAGTCTAGCTCTTCAAAAAAACTTCCCATCTGGAGTGAATCAAAAATTTAAATTGAAATTTAAGGCTGTAAACATGCTTTTTATGAAATGCTCAAGCAAATGGAATTTGCAGTGGCTTTAAAGCAATCCCTGACTCACTTATAATGAAGTACATACATGTATGTATACTAGGTATCTAAGTTAGCAGAACATTACACTGCTTTAATTTAAAAATCTAGTATGTGCCACAGGCACATAGTATATTCTTAACACATTAAAATATGTTGCTAGTGCAGTTATATTCTTACACATTCACTATTGGCTGCATTTCAAATATCTAGCAAAAATATATTTAATCCTCTTGTTCATTATTACCCTTCCTTTATTCCTTCAGTGACTATCAAAAGAATTTTGCAGGTTTATAGTTTTTCTTCTCTTTGTGAATGGTGTCATGAGCTGTGCTCCTGCAGCTACTGAGAAAGCCATCTATAGACAGCAAATTCCAATTGCAGTGGAGCTGGAAGTAGTCTCCCAGCTACTGTAGTTTATATGGAGTAAATGTACTAGCATAAAATGTTTCTGTGCCAGTGGAACTCTTTATTTCATGTTAATTGAGTTTAAAGGTTCATAAGATATTTTATAAAAAATCCTTGACTCATTTGTGCAATGTGATCTCTCATACAGGAAAGGTAACATTGATCACAAAGGAGAACACTTTAAACTCAACCTTGCAACCAAAAGCTTACATATAAAGTCATCCGGATTTCAAAATTGCAGACTGCAGTGCAGTCTGAGGCATCATGTGGGCTCACCCTTAAGGATGTGGATAGAATTCAAAGTAAAGGACTGTTACACTACTAAATTCGGTGACAAAACTCTTACGGAGACTCTATCTTGTTTACAGTACATTGACCTTTAGAAGGGGCAAATGAAGTCACTGTTAATCACTGTAAACCAATGCACAGATGAGAAACAGTCCTAACACATGGTAGACATCCATCCTACAGCAACAGAGTAAGAGATATGGAGGTTGCTAATATGTTTCAAAAGAAACAAATTCTGTGCAAGACAGTCTAGAATTATGAACTATAAATGATTCCTAATAAAGGACTGACAGGGTACGTGTTAATTAAGCTAAAACACAGAATGGTGATCTAAACTTGACATCAAAAATGTACATGGGATATGCCTACTACTGTCCATCTGTCCCTTTATTGGACCAGTTGTATAAAAGACAGATGAGAGAGTTGTGGCTGATGACAGTTCATTAGAGAAAAGATGCCTACTTTAATTCTGTCCCACTGAGTCTAGTGAGGAGGTTTCTTGTTCTAGCAAGACCAGCCTGTGTTTTCTAGAAGAAAGATTTAGAAATTTGTTTTGAACTTAGCATTTTCAATACCAGGCTAACAGTTATAAAAAAAAAGAACTTTAATATAATGATGTTAAAATGTGAGCAATGTGATTTCCTTGCAAGTAACTATGTTGACTTTACTACATATTGCTCAAGTTTGTTGTTCAGTTTCTCTTACAGAGGTTCTGCAGAGGATGACTTACACCAAAGGAAAATACATAACCGTATGTGCCTTTTGCCTCAAAACCAAAACCAGCCAATTTCCCTCTTAAACAAAGATCAGTTCCCTTCCTTAATCAGAAATTCTAATCTATGACTTTCCATTGTATGTTTTCTTAGCAATTTTCTTGCCTTTTTTTGAGAGGTCAGCCACTATTCATTTAATTTTATTTCTACTGTTAAGTCTATAATATGAAATTATTTGCCCTGCATTTTCTTTTCTTGCCTCAAATACAAGATAATAGATAGATTCTGTAAGTATTGTGCACAAACTGCATTTCAGAACAAGAATATTTATTAGTTATTTCAATGCATTCAGGAATTCACATTATTAAATACAGTCTTGTAAAAACCAACACCCTGGCAGTGGGGAAAAAAAAACCCACTAGTTCAAAAGCTCTTTGGCAGTGCTAAAATAGCCAGAAGGATTCCTAGAGAAGTTATTAAATTTGGCAAATAAACATGTTGCCTGATCCTCTACAAAAGACTCTTCAAGTCATAGAATGCTTTGGTTGGAAAGGATCATCTAGTTCCAACTCCCTTTTCAAGGGCAGGGACACCTTTCACTAGACCAGGTTGCTCAAAGCTTCTGCTTTACCAGATATCACAACATCCATGGCCTAGGGGAGAAAGAAAAAAAAAAAAAAAAAAAAAAAAAAAGCAAACCACAAACCCACAAACTTCAACAGGTACACACACAGAGATATTTGGTATTCAAAAAGCACAAGCTTTAGTGAGCTGCTGTTAACATTTTGATGTGCGACTTTTTTAGCACCTTCAGAATTATTCTGTTATAGGTGAGTGGCTCATTACAAATCAGTACTATCAAAACTGAGAAGATTTTTGGAGACTAAGATAGAATCATGATTCCTGATATTGTGAGGAACTTTGAAACCTGGTTTCTGCAGTAATACAAGGAAAAAGTCACTGCCACTGCACTCGTGTCAGCTGCCTTTACAATATCAGCAAAAATGTTAACTGGGTGTATTTTGATGAGAACTCCATGTTGAAGCAGACAATTTTCCTTTAGGAGCTGATATAACTTAGAGTACACTCTGCCTCACCATTCTAGGTGGCTGACATTTCTAGCTGTTGAAATATGCCTCTCAGACATACAAAGTCTGATAAATCTTCGTGTTTATCTTTTGTTCCCTTACTTCACACTCATGCAATAAAGGCTGTGATTAAGAGGATTAATGAAAATGTCACCATTTATCACCTGAAGCTCAATCAGTAATAGGAAAGTTGAACCTTATTTGATTAATTGCATAAAGGTGCAAAAAATTCTCACATTATGAATTCAGGACTTGCTGCAAGATGTTGGAACTCTGTAGTCCAAAATCTCAAGGTTCAAAGCCTTAAAGTTTACATACACTTAGAAGTACATGATCAACTTTAAGCTAACTTTATTGAATTAATTTTCTTAATTCACTAACTCAACCACATTAACCCTCCATTAAGCCTCCATCTACCAGCTCTAGTATATCAAGGACAAGTTACCTGTCTTTAAAAGCCTCCTCTCATCTGCCTGCCACCTCTCAATTACTGTTGCGAGGCTTCTTTTATTAGATTTTAATGTATTTTTGCATTTAAAATTTTTTTGCATTTTTCCTGTGCTGCTTTTCAATTTCAGAAATAATTCCACACACCTCCCACAAATGCCATTACCATCTTTAGGCTTCCCTTTTGCATGCTATCTGCATGCAGCCAAGCACAGCCACTCCTGACAACAGAGGGTTTGTAGGCTGTAAGCATCAAGGCTGTCTATGCTGTTATTGACAACTGTCACATCTTGACAATCAGGTCAATCTGCTGAAGGCAAAATTTTGAATTTCTAGAGCACAGAAATGAATTATAGATTAAATGGGAAAGTACAGGTTTAGATCTAAATCTTGGGCTTACTGGCATAAAATTTGTGTTTCAGGCATTAAAAGTTTGATTTTTAAAAAAAAAAGAAAAAAACCAGTAAGTAAAATAAGGAATTATATTTTTGGCTTTGTAGTAAGATTGGTAGCTCTTGCTACAAACCTATCTAATCTAAATGTCCCCGCTCATTGCAGGGGATTGGACTAGATGGCCTTTGAAGGTCCCTTCTAACCCAAACTATCCTATGATTCTATGATCCTAATTAAAGATTTGCTAAAATTAGCTAAATCAGCAGTTGGGTTGCTAAAATGGATCTATTTAGATCTCTGGATTTAACTGAATTGCAGCAATAAAGAACCTACAAGAAAGGAATCTTCACTACTGAGATCTCATGAATGTGCGATTAACCAAACCCTGCCTGAAGAGGCAGACTGCACACTGATCTTGCTTGAAAGTGAGAAAGTGAAACAAAACCAGGGTAGTGCAGAATGGGAATTCTGAATCACACAAACTGAGGTTACATAGAAATTAGCAAACCAAAGGTGATTTTCCTCTCAAAAACAAAGCATTATGCTAACTGGCTAAATAAAGAGTTACAAAATAAAATGTGTGTGATGAGAGGAGAGTTAATTTCGAAGTTACACTGATTCTAGAAATAATTATGGTAATGTAATGAAAATCCACTTCCCAGTCATAAATATTGATCCCACTTGAAAGTGCTCATCTTATTTACAAAAAATGTCCTCCTACTCTGCTGACAGATACATTTTATTCCCAAATTCTGACCAATATTCTGCATGCATATCTCTATATGCTAACTGCTTTATGTTTCACACTTAGATACATGCTCTTTCAGGCAGAAAAGCATACTTCAGTTCTGTGTCCACAGATCACATTGTACAACAGGATCCTGTATTCTAGTGACAGCTGCTGTGTATGTTTATGTACATGATAGAAGTTACACTGCAATGCAAAAATAGGGATGATAGTGTATTCTCCAATTTAGAGTCTTAAACTGCTATTTTGACACAGATGTGATTAAATGTTATACCACTGAAAGTATATGATGGTTTTAAGACAAATAGCAAAACCAAAAGTGCCAGCAAAAAAAGAAAACAAAAAAAAAACACAATTACAAGCCCTGGACTTGGTTCTTATATTTGGGGATGAAATTCCTCATCATTGAACTGCTTGAAACTAAAAACTTCTACATAACAGGATTCATGTTTCTTGTCTTGTGATTATGCTCCTATGAAGAATGATAAAAGATTCTGCTCTTTTCTGATATCCTGAAAGTTAATAAAGATGTTCCAATAATCTGTCAGTTTGACCTCTACGTATGTAGTTGTGGAGTTTTGCCACTGTCAGAAGTAGTTTTGTGTTTCAATGGCTCAGTAAAATGAGAGTCTTCCAGTTAACAGGACTTTGTATATGTAGTACTTTAATACGTAAATCAAAATTCATTACTGGATTGTTAAATTCCATTTTAGATTAAGTTGCTATCTGCCAGGAAACTATGTTTTACATTGGATGGAAAATCTGGGGGATTTGTTGGTTTTCAGAAAGCAAGTAGTTTTATTCCCATTACCCAAGTGGCAAGTAAGAGCTATCATCTTTTATATATATGCCAATAAAACAGACTGAAGTAGTGAGATTCTTCCCACTGTACTTGAAGAGAAATATTTACTGTTTGTATAGAAAATGAAAAGCAACTTATCATGATTAAGTTGCAGACTCTGTGTTGAAACTGGGTCCTGGTAGAACTGTTTTAAACAAGAGGCAGATAGAGAAAGCTTTAGTTCAAGACCCAGTGGCCCAGTGTTTTGCTTGAGGGAAAGTAAGGACTTTATGTAGCATGCTTATGAAGTTATCATCAATATAGATTCATTTTGCTTACAAAATACTTACTGTTATTTCCACCATGTTGGGCTTTGCAAATATTTTAACACATTTAATCCTCAAAATGTTTCATTGTACCACATGGGAGTTCTTCCATAGTTTGCCAAGATGGCATTGTAATAGCACTGAATGAAAAACAACTTATATCTATGCATATCACAAACTTTAATTTCTTTATAGAAATTACACCAATTAATGGTTTTCTAAATAGGTGTTAACTCAGATAAATCCTTACATGTACATTCTTAACTAAGTCTAATAGTGACTGATTTTGAGTTAGCTAAATTCATTTATCTCTGTTTTATTCCAGGCTCTGTCATTGATCCATAACAGATTCATTCTCCTGTTCTGCATCCTTTTACAGTTTATCTGTCTCATATTTTTTCCCAAATGTAGGGACTCAGATATTTCTTGGTGTCTCCAAAATGCTACTGGAACACAAATGTAGTAAATGTTACTTTTGAAGAACTTCTGTGAAGGATGAGCAAATCCATGAGTTTGGCTCACATGAATTCAAACACATTTTCTGGGTCCAGCTCTTAGGTAAGTAGGAGAGGCTGAAAACCAGCAAACTAAAAAAATATTTATACTTAAATTAAAAAAAATAAAGGTGCCAATCCAAACTGCTGTCATTCAACACAATAGTTTGATCATGTTAAAATGGCAAAAAGCTATGAACTCTCCAGTCAATATTGTTTAAGTAAATTTCCCTTGTCCTTATTGCTGTGCTCTGCTATCCAGGGACAGAGACCACCTTCCCAGGTAAGGGGCCAGAAGCACTATATTAAGCAAGGAGTGCCTGGGCTCAAACTGTAAGTTATGAAGGAAAGTTCTCCCAGCACATTCAGGACATCAGTCTTACCTTTTTAAAAGCTAGTTTTAGAAGTAATTGAAGTAACAAGAGTCAGCAAGTTATTTTATTGAAGATCTTAACTTTATTTTTTCCTCCTTAAAAGTTAAGATTCTGTTAGTATTCGCATAGTTTGTTCCTATGCATCTTGTTCAACTAGAAAGTGACAAACTAATTTATTTCTATGTACATATATATATTTATAACTCAAGATTTGTTCTCCTTTACATCTTCTAACTTATTTAAAAAGAATGATTTCTTAAGGAGAATTCACACTGAAAATATATTCTGGATTCCCTGCACTGAAAATCTTTAATAATTGGCAAACTTGTTTTTTAACAACACTCTATGTTCTGTAAGCCTTTGCTGTTCTACATCAACAAATTACAACACTGATGAACTTAAATATATCTGCTGTGTGTTACTGTCCATTGTTTATAACAGATTCAACCTTAGAAATCCTAATTCCTAGAAGCCAGCGTTGTCATATTGGATACACTCAAAACTGAAAAAAACCCCAAAGGCAACAAATAGGCAATAGGCTAAACCCTCAAGTTTATGTATTAGAGTAGTAGATCTGAAGTCAGTACTATTAGATCAAACTACAGAGAGTATGACATATTCATGTACTGAGAGAGGAAGAACACAAAAGTTCACTTCATCATCGCCTCCGCTTCTCCTTTTAAATCTCAGCCTCTGCTTCATTCAGCTGACCTTTACATGCTGCAGTGGGAGATTTGCATCTGTGCCAAAAGGAAAGATAATCAGAGGATTCTTCCCTGCTTCCATCAAATTCCTTTTTGAGTCTCAAGTTCATCCAGCCTATCACTCCTCCTTTCAGAAAGCATTACATCTCTTTTATAGATCAGCTCAGGAGAACAGCTTGTCAGCTTTCCCAAATAAGAAATGTCTAGTAACAGAGGACCTGCTTTTTTCTTCTGTGGATGTATTTCATTCTTCCTTTTTACCTCTTTTATTCACTTTTACATACTTGTTCTCTCAATACCAGAATTTGTTTTGGTCTTTGGCAGAAGTGAACCACAGGCCACAACAGTTATTCACTAAAACCAGGCATGTCTTACAAGCCAAAAAGCTTGTAAAGCACAACCAAGTCCCCATGGCTTTTCATTATTATTGTGTCATAATTTTAAATAGTTGTTATATTCAGAGCTAATTTTCAAATTCCCTAGAAGACAGGACTGTTTGAAAATGTTTCCATATAATCAAATATTTCAATTAGATTTGCAACTAAATTGCAATGTTTTAAATGTAAATGCATTTCAAAGCAAAGCCAAATGTGTGAAATCTCAAAGCAGTTAATATTTATTTTTTGAAATATTTTTATCAAAATTGCTGCATTATAATATGGAATTCCAATTAATAACAAACCTTTTTCTAGCAGAAACATATCTCTTGGGAATTTATTTTAGCCAAGGCTCACAGACAAAGACATCAAGTACAGACAGAATTGTAACCCAGATTTGGTTGGTTTTTTCATTCTGCAATGTATCCTAGTTTTTCAATGTCACAAAGTCAATATTCACACTCACAAATATTTGATGCAGTATATGAGCAATATAAGGCACTGTATCCTAGAATAATCTCCATCTGAAGAATCTTTAATATGTCCTTTACTACTCATGAAGATACTTCAGCTACGGAGTGTCCATTTCATATGTGGGAAAGGTTCAATATAATAGCTAAAGTGGACATATTAATGTTTTGGGTTTTTTTAATTTTTACAGTGTAACTAGGACTATTTAACTTCCTCCACAGAGCAGAAGATACTATTCACATTCACAACTAAGAGACTCTGTTTTGTGCAATTACTGTGCAGCTATAATACTGCAAAGATAATTGCCAAGATATCTCAAATTCTTTGCCACTATTGGAGGTTTTCGAGTACTAGCACTGTCCACAAAACACCAGCTAATATTCCTGTTGAGCGTGGCTAACATCCCAAGCGTATGCATTTTTTAACACAAGCTAGAATATCTTGGGTTAGAGCACAGAGTAGTTAATAAACTCAGGAGAGAGAAAAACATAAGAAAAAAAGGAAGAAGATATTACCTACTACCTTTGGAAACATCACTGTCCCAGATGTGGTATTCAGTCTTTCTGTATCATTTATGTTTGGTACTTCACTGAATTCATAAACATGCTCCTGAGCTGTATTATATTGTAATGTCTTGAATCAATTTTGAAAGGAAATACTAACTTCCAAATGTTAATTCAGGAGAAAGATACTTGTAACAGATCTTAATCCTCAAACTTATTTACAAAGGTCACTGGCCTATGAGGATACTGTTTATTTCTTAAATTACAATATGAGCAGTGAATCACTGTAGTGAGCAGTTTAGCTTAGCTCAATTAACTTTGCATATTCAAATAGGAAAAAAACACATTCTTCCTCAAGAACTAGTTTCTATCTGAGAAGTTTTATTTTTCAGATTAAAACAGAAGATACCGAAAATCTTTCTTGATATTTCAAGTAGTATTTCTAATATCCATATCAAATTCATTGTGGGAGAAACCTTTGTGAGACGATGAACTTTTGTTTTTGTAATGTCCCACTCCGTCTATTGCATTTATACACAAAGCAATATCATAACCTACAATTCAAACACCCTTGGTCTTTCAAAAAACAGATGTAAAAAAAGGACTGAAAAACAAGATACACCTGATTAAAAACTGTTATATAGAGCATAAGAAAATGTAACCTAATGTATGTCTCAAAATAGACCAACCTCATGGCACAATTCATCTCGCCTCACTTCAACCATCTTGGGTTAAGAGTAAATGGGCTAAATAAGGTTTTAAATTGAAAAAACACCAACACAATGAAATCTAGGCTACCTACCTGAACTTTCAGCTTTGAAAAAAGACAAAACAAGTGAAACAATTGGAGTGATACTGGTGGATTGGGGAGTGGGGAAGGGACAGTATTGTTAGCACATGTTTTAATTTGAACAAAAAAACGCACAAATATCAATGGTTTGTTTTACTTAAAAATAGATTTAGATCCTAACCCTGTAATAACAGAATCACTGCATTTTCTATCACTACTGGGCTTGCTTGGCTGCAATACTAAAACTGATTTTTAAGGGACTGGAGATCTGACTATACAAATACTCAGGCCTTCGTGGACCAGACTCTGAATTTTATTTTGCTAATTTCTGCAATCAAGTGAAATACCATGGAAAGAAAATTAAGCACTGATGGTTTTATCAATATGGCAACAACAGCTTCATTTACAACTGACAGAGTAATAGAATCATAGAATTGTATGGGTTGGAAGGGACGTTCAAGATCACCTAGTTCCAGTAAAGGACATATTAGAGTAGGTAATAAAACTATGCTGATTCAAATTATGGCTTACTGATTATTTTGAGAATGCAATATCATCTGTTTATTACAGTATGTTGTCCTGCCTCCATTTTAAAAATTATATTAGCAAATGAAACATATCCCTGGCAAAAGGCTAGGCAACTGCCCCAGAGGGCAGAGGTTATGTTTATACATTAGAAGTTTCACCAAGAAAAAGTAAATTATTTGATAGACAAATGGATAATAGAAGTAGTGAAGATTCAAAGCTAACTCATCTCCTTTTTATCTGTCCTATCTTTCTTGCAGAATCAGGCTCCTGGATTTTAGTAGTACTTTTGGCTGTACCCAATTTTCATGGAGTATCCATAACCCACGGCACCATGTCCAGTTGAAAACCAAGCTCCATACATATTTGCCACTTTTCATTTTCTGAATGTCATGGTTTAAGCCCAGCTGGTAACTCAGAACAACGCAACAGCTCACTCACTCCTCCCTCTCCCTCCACACCACCTGCTCCTGGGGTGATGGGGAGGAGAATCAAAAGAATGTAAATCTCAAGGGTTGAGATAAGAACAGTCCAGTAACTAAGGTATAACACAAACCACTGCTGCTACCACCAATAATAATAATGATAAGGGAAATAAGAAGGGGAAAGAATATAAAACTAAAAGGGGAAAGGAACAAAACCCAATAAACACAAGTAACGCAAAATACCACCCATCAACCGATACCCAGCCCCACCCTAGCAGTGATCTGGGCCTTCTGGGTGACTCCCCCCAGTTACTGGGCATGATGTGCTGTGGTATGGAATACCCCTTTGGCTTGTTTGGGTCAGGTGTCCTGTCTCTGCTTCCTCCCAGCTTCTTGTGCACCTCCTCACTGGCAGAACATGAGAAACTGAAAAGTCCTTGATTGGGGTAAGTATTACTTAGCAACAACTAAAAACATCTGCATGTTATCAGCATCGTTCTCAGATTAAAGTCATAAACACAGCACTGCACCAGCTACTAAGGAGAAAAATAACTGTTACAGCCGAACCCAGGACACTGAAGTATGTGTAAGTACACATGTGAAAAAGATCAAAGTCTATCTATCTGTAATATTCCTTGACAAATTAAAGCAATAGTGCAGTGCTCTACAACTGTCAATTTCAGTATATATGCATACTCTCAGTTTAACAGGCTTCAGGCCACTTAAACCAAAACATGCTTCTAATTTTCAGCTCTGATTTATTTAAATGCTGTTCTATCTAGATCAATTGAATTCGTATTACACTTTCCACAAATCAGCTGCCATAATTCTTTCTCTTTGAATATGCTGTCAGAAATGACTGAATTTTTCTTAAAAATCAGATAAATCTGTTTGTACATACAAAGCCCCTTTGTGGCCGCTTGCTTAGCTGTTAATATTTTTTTGATTTCTGGTTGTTTATTTTAAGCCTGATAGGCTAACAGTTGATGGATGCAGTACAACTACTAATTAATTTGCTGGAGAGTTTAGCGGTACAGGCTATCAAAAAGCCATAAATCAAGCTCTTACTTAGGGATACTGGAAACTGCATTACATCAATTTAAGCAACTTTTAAATAAGATACTTCAGTTCTAGTAGATATCCAGAAGATAATTTTAATTTTTTTTTTATATTCATTTTCAGTAGCACCATATGATAAAAGCACCAGTAAAGCAACAATCTGGAATAACTAATTCAGCAACAAGAGGTGGCACTGGGTACAATCTCTCTGAAAGCTACTTACTTACAACATTTTCAAAAGTATTCTCTTCACTGCATGCAGCATATTACATCATAGGATAAATATAAATATTTATATACACATAGAATAAGATGATGTAAGACTACCATTTAATAGAAACCCTTTTATACAACATCACTAAGGATAGCTGTCTTCTGGGCATTCTTATGTTCACAGGCAGCTGCTACATGTCCTTGCAGATTTTTTAGTCAGTGTATCTGCGCAGTCATCAGCCCTTTAGTCACAAACCTAGCCTGACAGTCAGCTAGTCTTTGCATTTGGGAAACAAATTCAAACCCATGAAAGGAAATTAATATTGGATTTTTGGGTTTACGTATTCTAAACTGAGTAATGTTTTGGGTATTCCAGCTGACTTGGCCTCAATTCCAAATTCAGTAAAGTTATCAGATATTCAGAGATCACCTGTCCTTTCTAAAAATCTAGCTGCTTCAAGCTGGTGTAGTTTCAGTATTAAAAATCTTAAAACCTTTAAAACTTCAGGTTTCTGCTTTAGTTTTTATTTGATTTTGCAGCATGGCCAAAATGAGACAGTCTTGTAAATCAGAGAATAACTACATAACCATGAAAAGAAACATAAATACAAAACCCGACTTTTACTTTAGCTATTTACCTATTTGTCTTTCATTATCTGTAGACCACCCAAGATTAATTCATTCATTCTGAACCAAATACTTTTTCTAAGTAAATTTTCAGCCACAGAGTGAATTCATTGTTTTTTCCCACTTTTTGCTTTACTGCACACAAAAGCACTAAAAGCTTAAAATCCCACAAAAATTAGTAATGCATTCCTTACAGGCACTTCAGGTAATATTCCTGCAAAATCCATGGCTTCTGTATTCCAGCAGTGCTTCCAGCTCCAGTTTGACTGAGTTAAAGTCAGTAAATATTTAGTCACATTTACAAGACTGATTGTCCAACAAACTGAAATCTACCCCAGATTCTATCTGCAAATTGCTAAGTGATGAGTGTCATTTATAAGTAATGAATAAGTATATCTTTTAGAAATGAGTATACAATGTATGCGAGTGAATTTGTTCAGCATATATGCCAACATGCTTTCAGTCTGCTAGAGGGTTCACGGCTCTCAACTGCGCGTCAGCACCATTTCCTCTTCAGCATATCATTACACAGGCTGTGAACTTTCAATGTGAGAAAGCTGGCAAACAATTAACATTAATATGGTCTCACACATAGTTTGGGTGTCAGTTTCTGAACACTTTGAGCTAATACTCTTTAGAATCCCACATTTTATCAAGTTCTCACAGAATATCATACACTGAATTCTCTAACTAGAATACTCCACCATGTAATTTCTATGCAATGAAATACTATATAAATGCCAATACCATAAAAACCACTATCTTACTCCATACCATTATATAAAAAATAGAGTATGTTTACTTTACCCTAGGCCATCTATTTATTCTTTCCTGAAATGTCAGGCTTAATTGTTTTATGATATCTACCAGCAAAGTAAATGTGCAGCAGCAAGTCAGTTGTACCATAAATTCAAAAAAAGTGCAACTCCATCAAACGTACCTCCACAAGCCTGCTGGTATGTTCTCGAAATATAGCAGCATATTCCTTTATTTCTTTCTCTTTTCCATTTTTAGCAGCTTCAATGAGAACTAGAAGTGGAACAGTGGTATCCAAGAAGGAGTCTGAGATATGATCTATAATGGCTTTACGGAGCTGCAAAAAAAAGCATTACATCAGTATCTGCTAAGTGGACTATTTATTAAAGCATACTGTACTTACTGCCTATTAGTATTTCATAACATAAACCTGTACACACTGTATTCCTATATTATTTGCAGGATTATGTGTCTGAAACCTACTGCAGTTGCAATTTATCTATTACACAGAAATCTATTTATTTTTAGGGACAATTTTAATATACCACTACCTAAATATACACGTTTGTACGTGTGAGAGTGTGTGTGTGTGAGCATAGATATGTAAAACACTTCAAACATGTAGTACTTCTGTTGAAATCAAGGGAGCCAAACAAATATTCATATCCCTTGATGAACAGAATGATTCCACATATAAAAAATTACTGTTAGACCAAACCTAATGTCTCCTGGGTACTCCTTCTTGAAGTTCTGATGCCAAGGGAGACGGCTGTTTCATTTTATAAAGAAAATATTAATTATATTTATAATCAGAAAACAGTCTACATCACATGTTTTCATAGTTGTAAAATTACCCAAAAATTTTCAACATTATTGGAAAACCCAACGATACAGTCTGATTAACAAAATGCTAGTCTTCATGGTAATTATACCAGTAAGATTACTGATTATGCTACCTGAACATAGAGTAATAGAGCAAGAACTATAAATGTGTCTGAAGTTCAATGTTCTCTACTTAAATTAATTGTTCTTGAACTTTTTAAGTTCTTAAAGGACAAATTACATCTCTGAGATTAGGTCTCATGTAAGGTTACAACTGATCACTGGGACATTACTTCACATAATTCCATGTTATAAACCCACACATGGCAATCATTCATCTTAATCACAGAACACTACAAGAAATGTACCAATTGTAACAATACATGCAATGTAACAAAATTATCAAGTTTCAACTTGAATTTCCTAGAGCAAAAAATTTTTGCAATATATAGAAAAAATATGGATTGGAACAGAAAATAACACAAAAGGCTTTTAAGCTCCTAAATGCTGACAGGTTTGTTGCCAAAGGAGGTGTTTTTACTCAGTATTTTGCTCCAATATATCTACATGAAAACTCAGTAGAAGTAAAAACTCACACAGCTAGAAAAATGTATGAAACAACAATCTTTTTCATGCTGTTGTCCTTGTAGGTAGCGCAGTGAATATGCATAACAGAAATAATAGTAGATAAGTCAGCTGATTATCAAGACAAGATTTGGATATGAATTTTTCTACTAGCTTTTGGGTAACCTCACCTTCTAAAGCCAGCTGTCATTGATTCACCAAGCACATGGGACAGACAACTCTTCAAAAAAATGTAAGTTTATGTTTGGAATGTTTATCTGTCTTCTAACTTACTGTAACTTACCACATTAGGATATACTATCTGGATACGGTCTCAAAAGTAATTTTCACAGGCAGAGGCTATAGGTTTCCAATACAAAATTAGATTTTTAGTGTCATGTTCACATTCCCAGCTTTAATTTGTGGAACCACAGTTTAAAAATTAAGATTTCAATTTACAATAATCAGCAACAGAAGTCTGTTGAAACATATCCACGGCCAGTGATTCATTACTCCAAGAGAAATATTCTGGGGTTCTGCATAACCCAGATTGTAGGGCTTTTGCAGCCTTCGTTGATTATTTGAGAACCAGTGACTGCAATAACCTTAGTCACATTTGTGGCGAGCTTGAGGCATCCGATTTTCAAAGCAGCTGCGTAATTTAATGTCTCATCACATACTTCTTTGCTGCAGCTTTTTACTGGTTTGCTTGGTTTAATTAACCTTTCACATATAAATTGTGATTATTATTGTGTTCTAAGAAATCCTCTATCCTGCAATTAAAAGGTAAAATGCATCTTCTTCAAAAACAAGATAATGCTGTGTCTTTGCTGAATACAAGCACATGTGAAATTATGTTCCTGTTTTAGCTATGCGTAGCAATACATGAGGCTGAGATTTTCAAAAGATGGCTTGCGCAGCAAAGAATGAAGAAATACAATGTAGAACAAAGAAAGGAAACAGCCAAAAGAAAAAAGGAGTATCTGAAACAGTATCTATTTCTCTTCACCCTAATTAAAACAATAATTTTTCAGTACTCGGTAAGTCTGTTTCTGACTCTGGCCACCTCTAGAGCAAAATGCTAAAAGCTAAGTAGCCATATCAGGAGACACATAAAGAGACAAAGAATAGCGCCAGCAGTGTTAGCAGGCAATACTAGGGAAGTTACTGTGCTATAATTAATTTTTTTCTCATACCTCTAAGTAAAAGAGACACCATCAGAAGAAGGAAGATAGAAGGAGAATGATATTTGACAAACTAATTTTTAAGTTGCAAGGTCTTATTCTTACCCTTTGAGCAGATTGCTACAGAAGTGGAAGAATGAAGCTTTTTTGTTTTGATATTGAAGTGCATTGAAAAATAACATAGAAACGTTGTTTATAAAACATGGGGCATAAGGTTGTCCAAAAGAAGTGGAGGGTAGAGAAGAAAATCCCAGAAGCTGTTTACAACACTATTAAATATCCATATCCTGATGAGTACAGAAAACAGTGTTTGCCTCTATTTGCCTATAGCTTTACAAGACTACATTGGCAAAAGTCCTGGAAAAAGTAAAGATTAGCTTTACTGACTGCTCTCTCTTTGCTGTTTCAAAGGAATGCCAGGAAGGCAATCTTCTTTATGTTCAGAAAAAGCTATCCATGGTGAAAAAGCAACACAGAAATATAAGAATATCATCAGGAATAACACATCTATAAAGAAAAACCCAACAACCAACCAAAACTGTGGAGCAACAACAGGAGGAACATCTGTGCAGTCTATTCACAGTATGCTGGAAAGCAACTGGGAGGAAAGAACTGAGTATGGAAATTTCTCAGAATTAGAAATCGAAATGAATAGGCAATTTCTTCCTAAATATTCATACAGCTCTACTAGGCAGGGAAGCAGCGATCTAGGTAAAACTGCACACACAGAAATGACACGTTACATCTCTGGCACAGTACAAGTAAAAGTCAAAACAAAAGAGAATAGTTTAAAATCCCAAGCGCTGGCCAAGTTCCTGAAGTGAATACAAAAAACTTCATTTGAAAAGACAGAGATTTTTAAAACTTCCAGAATATACTGTTCTTGAGATACTTTCTTTTGCCATTGAGTCTTGTCCCATACAAGAAGCCTTCCTTCACTTTACTTACTGTGGTCTACAAAGGCATTCTATAGGGGCTCATGGCATAACCCATTGTCAGCTGGTGACTGCATCAGCACTTACATGACAGTTTTGTTTATTGTACACAACACTGAAGAGATTTCAAAAATACACCTTCATCTGGTTTCATCTTCAACCCCAACTTCGCAGATGTATCCCAGTAACTGACTGAAATCTGAATACCTTGTGCACATCTCAGCCCCAAGTCCAGCATGAGTGTCTTACATGAGACAAGCTGTGGTGCTCCATACCATTAAAAAAAAATTAAGTATTATAAAAGATGTAAGTGTAGACCAAAGTACAATGTTCACGTTCCTAGAAAATGTGCTGAGAGGCAGAATAATGAATGTTGTTAAGTGAAAGCAAGTAAGACTCTACTGCAATACCTGCAAGCATAGAACTTGCAATTTCATGTTTCCCAGAACAGGAATTAGACATGCAGTAAGCAGTCCTCTTAAAACAATTCTTATGCAATTCACATGTATGAATACAGAACAGGATTAAGTAGATAAGGTATTTCTCATAAATAACTTCCAGTGGAAAATGTCAGGAAAGTATACAGCTACTCTGGTTAGAGAAAACTACTGGTTCTACATTGACTGTAAATTGGGAATGATTACCTTCAGCCTCAGTGTTTTACAAAAGTTTCTAGAAACACACAAATTGAATTATTTAATAGATTTTAAACACTGCAATAGAGTCAGTAAACTGTTATATGCTTGAGTTTAAGTAAAGGATGTGATGGTATGATAGAAGGGAAGTAAATGTTCCTAGACACACCGAGCTTGTGATTTAAGATGCTGGATATCTGATCTGAACATATCATTGAAATTAGATAGCTAGTTAGTTGTAGACACTATATTTATATTATATTCATATCATCTTTCAAGGCTGGCTGTGGCTGATTTTTGGGGGACACGAAGGAAGTTATTCACCACCTTGAAGCACAGGCTGGCTTGTAAGACTGTTCGCAAAGTTGGGAGGGATATTCTTCCATCAGAGAATTGACAAATAGCCACAGCTAGAGACAGCATGAAAGCAGTGTGTGCTCATGTTTTGTGCAGCCATAAATTTTCATATAGTTGTTTGGGGCAGCCTTGCTGAAAGAACTGCTGGCTTTCTAGGGCTTTTTTCTGAAGAGGCATATTTTATACTTAGAAACATAATACACAACTTTTCTCAGACATGTTCCTTGAAGAGAAGGGATTTAAACATAGCTAATGTCTACTGCTCAATGTCTGCAGCACACTGAAGTTGTAGATTTTGGTGCATGTCTTACGTTAGTTTTAGGATACTAGGATGAAAAATGGGTGCGTGGACTGTGGACCAGGTATTCCAAGGACCCTTTTTTGTTGTAAGAGTTCTTACAACTGTATAGAACTAGACATAGTGACCCAGTGGTCCTTTCAAGGTATCTGTTCCAACAACCAATAATAATTCAATCTTATTTAAATTTCTCTTGATGTCCAAAGTACATTACCAGCATATTTCTAAAGCAAATACATATTTAGACATGAACACATGAAGAGCTTCGTTTATGTACATACATATAATTCAGCTGGTATCATTTGCTAGGGTTTTTCACCTTACTTTTGAAAATTTGTATACATATGTTTTGTGGAATAGTGTAACTATCTTCAGTATTTTCTTAACATAGAAGAAATCTTTATTTTCAAAATGCAGTGCTACAAAAGCTGAAACCAGCAATTTGGAAAAGCATCCCTCAAGTCTCCTTTTCTACCTTTTCAGTTCCCCAAGTTGCTTACCTGTCTGCGGAGGTCTCTTGTCTTCTTGCACATACTATCTATTGCAACATTCAAGGCATTACTTCTCTCTTTCTTGTCTGTCTATAATAAATATGATAGAAAACACAACAACAGTTATTTCTGCTCTCTTAGAAAGCATGTTCTTTGTGCCCTCAGGTCATCACAGCATTTCTTAAATCATACATGCTTAAGGATTTTTTTTTAATTTTAATACATTTCAGGAACCAGTACCACAATATTCACCGAATGCCAATTTCTAATGATAAGTATAATCAGCTGAATCAAATAATATGCTTTACTAGCAGTATATCCAAATGAAATTAAACACTTTTTTTTTCTTCTGAATTGCTGTAATACTCTGTCTATAGTGTAGGGTTACTTATTTAACAACATTAATGTAACAATTATTGCACTGGTAATATAATGTAAGACGGTGGTGAGACATTGGAACAGGCTGCTTAAAGAAGTTGTGGATGCCTCATCCCTGGCAGTGTTCAAGGCCAGGTTGGACAGTGCTTTGGGTGACGTGGTCTAGTGCAAGGTGTCCCTGCCTATGGCAGGGGGTTGGAACTAGATAATCTTTTAGATTGCTTCCAACTGTAACCATTATATGATTCTATTACTTATGCCAATCCATTATCCCCAAATTCATATGAAAAATCATGTTATTTTTCTATAAGCCATTTATAAATTCAGATGCCCACAATGCAGTTTGGTACTGCTTTAGTCTACAGCATGTATTACTTTACTCCTGTAAAACAAAACAGGCGAGTTTCAAAATGTTGCATGCAAACATTCACTACAAATGAAAATGGTCAATCGCTTCATTTAACAGCACATTCATTCTCAGCATCAATAGAAGACTGAGTTCTGGAGACTTTTGAGAGTTCTTCAGAGAATCAGTTGTATACTTCCAAACAATCTTAGCTTTCTTTTTTTTTCCTATCTATCAGCAACATGGTTATATCATTATTAGCTATTTGAGAGGTGTAATTAGCACTTTTACTGTACTGCCTACCTTTCTTCTACACAATATTACCTAGTATTTCTGTGTCTACTAGCTGTTTTGAATAATCTTTTTTTCATGTTTGTACAGAAACTATATGAAAATACAAAATGTCTGATGAACTTTGTTTCTCTAAAGCAGTCATTCATTACTCACTATTTTGGACTGCTCTGGTCCAAAGGAAAGAAACCAGAAAGAGTGAAAGTATCTTTGCATGAAGTTTTAAGTCAGTACACATTACAACTCTAGGGAGAGGACCAGATTCTCAGAAATGTTGAATAAATAACTACGTACATTGGTTACAGAATTTGGGCTTCAGTTATAGTACACTAGGGAGTCTATCATTATGAACATGACTCTCATTTTGTAAATCATACTAAAATAAATACTAGTGAAAACAAAAGTAGCAATGTACTGGTAGGCACCTAGGTGTAAAACTTTGTTATATACAATATATCAAACTTCAGAGTTATTTCCTTGCTAAAAAAAAGCAATAACCTTTGAACAGAACAATATCCTTAATACTAAAGCAAAGACTAGACAAGATCAGGAAAGAACTTTTTACATTAAAAGTGAATGTGTCATGTAATAAATGCCTTGAAATGTTTAGTACATATTCAACTTAAAGGAAAAATTACTTCAAAAGATAAAGCTTATATATTCAGAGTGACTTAGAAATTTTCCTATTACTTTACTTTTCTGAAATTGCTTACAGTCTTTGCAGAGAACAGCTGGTCAAACACGGGTCTTGGAGAGAGGTCTGAACTTCACCTTGAAACCATCAAGGAATCCCTGAAGGCACATATTGACTTTCTATTTCATAGTAATGGGACCATATTTCATACCAATGCTTGCATATGAACTGAAGTAAATAATGACTCTTCTATTATATTTTTCAAGCTATTGTCAGCCTTTCCAACAAATCAATCCCTTCTAAACTGTGAGGTAAACAGGACCAGTAAAAGCATTGTGGATACAACTCAGCTCATGCCTATGCATTTTCAGATGACAAAAATGCAGTTCCATATTGGCACATACTTTAAAAGCTTTATATTTAGAGCCTCTTTTTCTAAGACGACAAAATCAATGTAAAATATTGGGATTTTTTTTAAGTTGTCTAGTAAGCTGTAACTTCAAAGATGGTAACTAATGATATAACCCGCTTTAAGCAAACATAAATCTTTAAGGGAGCTAATACGGAATAACCTCACTCAGAGAGGGGCATAAAAATATTGAGCAGTGAACAAGGAAAAAATATTTTATTTGCAAACTCGTAATGTAATTGTCAATAGACAATGTCTAGAAAGCAAAACTAATAACAATTGAAGTTATTCTTCATCTTGTGTTTTCCCCAGGAACTGAATACACTGTAAAATGCAGCTTCGGACTATAGAATGTGGACAGGCTCAGAATGTGGGTAACCTCAAAACTGCAAAATTCTCATTCTTCCTTAGATAGCTAAACATCAAAAGAACCCATTACTGTTTGGATCAACCCTTCTTACAAAGATTTAAATATTTCAAAATTGTGCGCAGTATGTTAAAGTCAGGGGGATGCCTGATGACAAAGCCTACTCTGGGAGCACTTCTAAATACGAATGGCCTCATGCCATTTTGTTCAGCTTCTGTAAGGTATTGTCCATTGGGCCCAAGTACATTTGAATGCTGAATTACTCCTTTAAGTTAAGTTTATACTCCTTTGCAGACTTCCATCTCATATATATAGAATCATAGAATAGTTAGGGTTGGAAAGGACCTTAAGATATGACAGTAACTGTTCAAGATCTACACTATGATTACACTTTCATAGCTGAAAAATTCTGTATTTAATATTTTTAAAAGATCTATTAAAATAATGGCATATTGAAAGTAAACATGAACTGAACATCTCTATGCAATGTTCCACTTTCCAATAATGCAGATAACGCCTGTGTTTGCAATACTCTGCATCTGCTTGTCGATTAACATTCTTCTCATGACTGCTGTACTTAAAAACAAGCAAGTCTATCCTGAAGTAGTTCATTCTTGTACAGGGTGACTGAATTAAGAAAAGGGCTAGGAAAATTATGCACATTTTTTTAGGCTCTGGATTTCAAAAATTATGCAGTTGACCTCACTCCTTTCAGTTTTCCTGCACTCAGCTACATTTTTTTTCTGTAAAATATATATAATAACAGCTATATGGCTCCCTTGTGAAGATATTATAAGAAATATCTAGCTCCTATTTCAATGCATTTTTAATATATGGAAAATTTTATGAGCACTAAGTCGTATTATTATTAATACTCCACAAAGTGAAAACAAGTATTTTTAATTAACACTGCATAGCCTGAAGACAAATGCTGAGTATTGCCAATAATACACGCCTATCTATTTCACACACTGGCATGCAGAGTTAGTTGCATGACTTAAAAAACGCATGTGCAGAAAATCTTTTCTGACAGATTTTAATTCAAAACAGTACATATCTAAGGGCAGATTCTCAGTTGAAACAAATCATCATATCTCCACTATTTTTAACAAAGGAGTTCTTTTGCATCAGCAGGGGACCATGACCTTCATGGTTATCACAGATCCTTCTGCACTCCAAGGTGTCTAGATGCAAAATAATATGTTTTTATTAGCTACACAATGTAAGGACTCAAGAACATGTCTGCAGTGGAGTCTTTGGTGGGTACATGCCATCAGTTAACAGTATTAACAGAGACAACAGTAGTTCAAAAACATTCACTCTTCACTGAGTTGAAGAGATAGCTTAAACAAAGGTATACCATTATTCTGATAAGGTTTTGAATTTCACTTTGTTTATACTACTAAAGTTCTACAAATGTTTACCCAATAGTTGCACTAGTGCCTCCCATCTGAAAACTGATCAGTAAATTATAAAGAATATTTGTGGCAGAACTACTTACGTGATCATCTAAACTCTTTAAGTACTGGGGCCAATAGATATGGACTAAATTCATGAAAAAGGATATAAAAAAGGATATATAAAAGAACACAATCAGCCATAAGTATTAAAACAGTAAATACAATAAGCATTCGTTATGTGAATCAAAGAATACCCCATTTTAGCCACAATCAAGAATTCAGCTACAACACAGAAATGAAATAGTCACATTAGCAGTACTAAAACAAACAAGACATGACCAAGTGAAATGGAGACATTTTATCTGGGTATGTAGTGGTGATAATGTATTAACAAGGATTTCCTTAAATCTTGCAAGGCCACACTCCTTGTCCCCTTATGGTCATCAGAGAAAGTAATCCTCTGAAGGTTCTGAGCCTCTACTTGCTAGGTGAGAGACACCTAGTTTGGTAGGTTGGAGTTTTGTCTCGTGATTAGGCCCCAGAAATACTCATTTCATATTAAAAAAAAACTAAATTCCTAAAGCGTCCTGGATATTTTGGACGCATCCACCTGAAATAAGTATCAGGATTTCAATACAAAGTAATTATTTTTCAAAAGTAGCCATACATGTTCAAAACCATGTCTGTAGACTCTAATTTTTCAATGCTGTGGTATAAAACACATCAATATTAATTTATCACATCAATGGTGAGATCAGATATCTTCTGAATTCTGTATTCCAGAACAGCAGGAGTCTTAGCTATAAACCTAACCTATTTTACTTTAGTCCTAAAGGATTCCTTCAAGTATTTTTATGGCAACAAGACAGTCAAGACATTCTACAGCTATGCCATTAGGCAGGGCCTCAAGATATAACTGCTGAATTAAGATCTGGATTGCAAACAGCAGAAGCAGTCAGGATGTATCTGGGACCCCTACATAGGAAAAGTGATTTTGAAGAAGTGAGTGAAAAACCTGAATCTTGGGCCTCACTCTGAATTTTTAATAACTGTCCTCCTCAGCCAAGTTGTCTGTAAAGGAATAAATATATACAGGTACTGGTCAGTATAAGGTTATAAACAGAATGCATCAATATAAGCTGAGTTAGATTATATACACCTCTGTGTGCCACTGACTATAGAAACTACACAGCAGTAAGCAATTTATCTTGTAAGGCACCCTGACTTTTTTTCCTTAGACACCACTATAAAGAATTATTTGTAAACATGCAAAATATGCTTGAATATTCAGATACAAGTTCATCTTGCATGCCTGAGCTTACCTATTGGTTTAAATTAACAGGTTAAAAGAATGCAAGCAAGCAAGCAAGCAATGATACTTCACTGGGATCTCTGAAATTACATACATGACTAAAAACAACCTTAGAACCTTAATCCATATTGTATTCTCCTGAAAATAGGTTTCCATACTTAAAGGCCTAAGGCCAGAAACGGAGCACGTATTTGGTTTCCTGGAATGTGTCTGTTCCTAAACACTCGACAAAAAATAAATTCAGCACACGAGCATGATTTTCACTGCTTATCTCCAGCAGCTGTACCATGACTCTGTGATAAACATCTTTTGATTTAGTTCAGTGTAACCAAGGCCAATTATATATTTTAAAAGACTAGGTTATTAATTGAAATTAGCTCACTATGGAAATATCAAAAGTATGTCAAGCTAAAAAGTAAACACAATTCAATACAACAATATTTTGATAAATGTCAGAGCTCTAATTAAATGACTGATCATTTCAGGCTATGTGTTGACTGACAATAATCCTGTAACTCAATATTTATAGGGTCCTGTATGTTGTACCTTAATAAAAAAAAAAAAAACCCTCACCCAACCTAAATAAGATATTAACACAAAGTCACAGTCTCTACAGAGATAGCAGTCATTTTGTGCCTGTTGTTAAAATTTAACATTTATCATTTTTTGACATATGGTGCTTATAAATATTTCCTCTTTTGATTTATAAAGTCATTTTGAATTCTAGACAAAACTAACTGATAAAAAAAAGCTGTATAAAAAGCAGCTTCACAGCTGTTTGTTTGTGTGTGTTGAAACAATGCTGTCATTACTTGGGAAAATTCTCAGCATCAGTTTGCTATGCAAAGACAGAAATAAGATTTTCAATTTTTTTCATACCCAGTTCATAGAAACTGTGATCTTTCAAATCCTGTTTTGCTATTAAACAAAGTAAAAACAACTGCAAGGATAGATCTCAAAAAAACCCCAAACCAACAAACCAAACCAAACACAAACCATAAGCCTTTATAAGGGAAGATCCAGTTCAATCCTGTTGCAGTCTTCATTTATATTTAAACATATGAACTAACAAAGAAGGGGCAAGAGGCTTGTTGATAACAGGTGGCTTGCTTCTCGCAAAAGTAGTTAACACAGTGCTTCAGCCATTAATAAGTAAATAGAACTAATTTCACTGCTTACATTCTTTGCTGGGAGAAGGCAAAGGACTTGTCACCTTTAAGGTCACATGAAGAGTAAAGAAATCTGAGATGAGTGCTTGGCTATGAAACACCTTTTAGAAGTGCCAAGTCTGGGGCAGCCACACCACAAGAATGGTAACAGTGCCCCAGAAACATGATGGGAATAGCATAATAGCGCTTGCTCCATGCACAGCCTGTGCTAACTACAGGATCTGCACTGTGCAGCAACAGACACTTCTCTGGCATCAGGCCCCCTGGAGTCCCTGTATTTCTCAGGGCACGGTAAGTATACTATTACCAGAATCTGAAAATCAAGCTTCAGCTGTCTTCTCATGTAACAGATCTTTGTACACAAATGCATCTCGCTTCTTAGTTCTAATATAAAGAAGAGATCTCTCAAGCAAGTTTTCTTTCTTACTGCCTTCTTGACTCAGTTTAAACTGATAAATCCTTCAGTCCTGCTGCTGTTCAGTCCCAATCCTACAGTTCCCAGCACATTAGGAACAAACCCTCTTTTAACCAATAGGCAAAATCAAACAAATTAAAATGCTGTTAAGAATCTCTTTCTACTTCCTTGTATCAATTTGTGTATTGCTAGGCCCCAGGAATATTTGCCTTACATGAAGAATTAATGGAAACAGTATTTTACCCTTCAAATTTTCAACTTGCTCCTCAAAATACAACTTCCATATGAAAGACAAGATCCCTTGTTGAATGTCATATGTCTAGTTAAATAAACCCAAATTATGATATCCAAAGCTATAGATACCACTAGACAACTTTGTGTCTGATTCAAACACAAAAGGAAGCCCGTTATTTATAATTCTGGTTTCCAAGTATCTCTCACACTTTTAAACAAACTTTTTAAAAGACCTCTGTGTTCCTCATCCTGGAAATGGATAGCAAAAACTTTTTGAGTGCAAATAACTTCATTAAAACAGTGGGGTGATTTAGATGCATAAACTATTATTTGCACGCTTCTCCTCCCCCTTTCTCCCCCTCCCGAATATTTAAGGATTCACAGCAGTGCCACATTATTAACTGCTGCCTGAGAAATTTCTTAAATTAACATTTAAGAAGTTATTAGGGAATCCTCTGACAAGACAGTAAAGGCATTTCTGATATTTTAAACAACAAAAATTCCTTTGAAAAGGCAAAAGCTCTCAGGCCTTTTCATACAGCATTTCCAAGCATATATTTACTGTACATCAAAAGCCTGCAAAAGAAAATTCATTTACAGGTATATTTATTAACCTTTCTTTGTTAATATAGGAAACATACAGAATGAATAACCCACGAGTATTTTAAGTTGAAAACCACTATATTTACTCAATAACACAGATTCCCTACTAGTGGACTTTTCTTAAAGACACTTGACTCAAGAAAACCTATTTCTATGAAAAACAAGTAAGTATACCTAAATAGTGCGAGGGGGGAAAAAAAATGCTGGAGGGAGAGGAAATGTCCCACAAAAAAGCAACCAACCAATCAAACACAACAAGGGCATGGAAAATCATATGCAACTGAGGAATCTTTCATAAGGAATCTTTCATGTGGAACTGTTTCTCATTATAGACTTTTTTTCTCCTCAACAGCTCCCATGAGATTGTCCTTTTTTTCTCTTGAAGCCATCATGGACAGGTCCCTGTGGCTCTAATGCTGTGAGATGTGAACTTCCACATAAGAAATTAATTACGTCAACCGCTGTCAATATCAAGTGGAGTAGTAAGGGCTCACCCCACTGTGTGAATTACCCCTTCTCAATCAATCTGCAAGAAGTCTTGAATTCAAAGCCTCTTAGTATAACTGTCTTAGCATTCAGTTATACCTAGCTCATAATACTGAAAACCAAATTTAATTCTAAATGAGCATGCATAAAACAGCCAAAAAAACCCCCAGAAAAACAGTTTAGAATTTATAATCCTTTAGCTAAAAAAAAATTAAAAAATTGAAATTAAAAAAACCCACAAAGACACATACACACACAAAAAAAAAAAAAAAAAAAAAAAAACCAGAAAATTTTAGATCCTACTGTGATCCTAAATTATCAGAAATAATTATGTCGCTAGAATATATGTAACACTGCATGTTCTAATACATGCTGAAAAACATCGGTGTCATGCAAATGAAGCTGGGGAGGTCAGCAAGGATTTCTCTAAGGACAGAACTGGATCCCTCATTTCTGGTAAGAGAATAAGGAACTCGAAATACTGAGCAACCCAAAAAACTGAAGCAGAAACCTATGCTGCTTTCAATTTTTATTGTTTCTTTCTGCTATATAAGGCAAATATCTTATTGTATCAGGTTTTCTTTCATTTTTTGCATTGGCAACATTAGAAAAATTCAGCATGATTCCTAGATGAACCTGAAAAAAAACCCAACCAAACTCCCCCCCCCCAAAAAGAAAAAACAAAAAAACCCACAAAAAAACCCAGGCTTTTCTTCTACTTATTTGTGTTAAATTGTTGCAGGAAGTAAATGCCTCATAACTGGTCTATTACAAGGCAAATGCAATAATAATTTATTTTTTCTAATGAAAATTCAAAAAAAATGTACTTGGTGTTTGAAAAATGACAGTCTTCACTTAACAGAGAAATCATAAAGGCCAATGGTACTGTATTTTGGCTTGCATTTCGACTTTAAAACTATTGGAGGAATCAGCAGTGAATAAAAAATTTTCTTTTAATCTGATGTTACTGTCATTCACTGATGATGCAGGTAGGTAAAGCAAATGTAACTAGAAATAGAGCAATATTCATACTATCAAACTGAAAACAGGAAATGTACTTAAGGTTAATCTGCTTTTTACTAATTGTCTAAGTTTGTAGTACAGCAGTTTTTAATTGAATATCCATCTACCATTCACCAAAGTGTTCCAGCAGTTTTACTGCAGCAAAATAGGAAATTAGTTGGAGAAAATCTCACCCTTCAGCTACAGTGTAAGAGTTTTGTATGATGAACTATCATATAAATTGCTTGGAGTAATCTCTCTCTGTTGTCAGAGGAGGAAAGTGATGGAGGGGAAAGCAAATTCAAAATAAAATATAGTAGAGTTGCTGAAACAGTCCTTCTCATACAGATTGTTTAAAAGTCTTAGCTGTACTCTAAATCAAAAAGTTAAATGGGAGTCAAACAGGGAAAAATGTCCAGTGCTAAGCTACTTAAATTCTTCCATACCTAGGGATATACTGAGATACTACAAGTTCCAAAGTGGTATTTTACAGCAAAGCAAAGGCATATCCTGTGTTTTCCAAGACAACAAAAACCAATTTAGTGTGGTTTTAGATGCAGTATTTTAAACCACTATGTACTACGTAAAGAGATTCCAACTGACTTAAGAGAGTATAACAGCATTTAAATCAATCAGCACATACACACGCACACACGTATTTAAATATATACATGTAGTGTTTACAAATATTTTCTGAGAAAAAGACCTCTTTCCAGTCCTCATAGCCACTCTACACCACCCAGTAACATCACACTTTCTCCTTATATTCCCATCATATCAAAGAGTAACATGAAGAGATAAGGAAGGTAGAACAGTAACAAGATGGTAATTTTTTTTTTTTCCTTCATGAAGTTTGCTGTATATATTATATTTATTATCCTGAGATAACATCTATGATCCTATTCATGACCATTTATAGATCAGACATGCCATGATATTTCTTTTCACCCAGCCTATTTTTTTATTGCCATGGATGTGTAATGAAGATTGCTTTTCCTGATTCGAGAGATTTCAGCTATCCACATGTCCATAAACAAGGGAAGTTCCATTTGTAAATACTATTTAAAAACCTTGTAGTTTCACTCACACATACCTCATACTCTATGGAGTGGAATGATTTGAAAGCAGCTGCTTGACACAAACAGGTGTGGACCCATGACAGAACTTGGTCTACAGACAGAAACTTTATGAAAATAGCTACTTGTCATAGACAAGCCCTAAACTGGGCAAAATTTGGTCATTTTAGATTACATTCGTGTTACGGATTTGCTTTTATTCATAACCATGCTTTTAAGTAAAAGTTAAAGGCTGAAACCCAAACCAGACAAAAACTGTAATTCCATGGAATTATACATTAAATTTATTATCTAATCCCTTCCTAATCCAGAGCAATTAATTTACTTTAACACCATACTGTGATGTAATATGTGAATCTAGGAGGCTAGGAGTCACTTAAGAATGTGCAGTGAATGAAAATCCATCTTTTAGGGAGATGACTAGGGCAAGTGGTTTAAACATTTAGCTCTGAAATTTACAAATACTTCAGCTAAACACTCATCACCATACTGCACATATAATGAATCTAGAACTTGTGAATTCTTTTATACATGCCTTGTCTATACAGAAGACTACAAGATAAGAGGTAGCAAAATAAGATGTTTTGATGATTGTCAAAGCAAATAATAGTTGATGCAATCACTTCACCAGGTGAATACAGTACTACCAGTCACTCCTGAATAAAACATACCATTACTTATAGCAACACAATGAAATGACTCCAAGGTGTTATTTCCAGAAACTCATGATTAAATGTTTTCAATACTAAATATTATTTAAAAAAAATCACTATTGTTAACTAGAGAAAATCTATTCCACTTCAGATAGTTTCTGCTGTTAGGACTTAAAGGGAAAAGAACACGAGAGAGATTGATAAAAAAGCACTTGAATGATCCTTTTCACACTGACGACTGCCAGAAAAGAGGCCATTGCATAGCCATTTATTTAGCAGATTGATTTGGAGAGTGAGAAAGCGAAGCATTACTTTGGCCGTTGGATTATACTCTTAGTACAAGTTTGAAGATCCTGGGTTTCTGTGCTACAAGAGTGGAAAAAAAAAAGCAATTTGTTAAATGTAGCAGCTAACAAATGGAACAACAAGGGAGGCTGTATGTGATGGCATGCAGGGAAGACAACTGAAAATTACAGTCTCCTACAGAGTAGGGATTTGCAGGATCTTGCATGAGATCAAGAAAGTCTACTATTCAGGGCATATTCCTCTGAAGTTCTATGCAAAAATTCTCTGCTGCTTTTTTCTGTATTTATTTTTACACAGAAAAAAACCCCATATACCTGTGAAAAAATTCCAACTCGGCATGTAACATTCTTGTCAATCTAATGAAATGATCATACTCGATGTTGGAAGCTCTTTTTCTGATGGACTTTTACTTTAAACATTGTAGAGAATTTTTGTCTAAATTAAGATTTCCAAGTTTCATGTTTCATTTTTTTAACCATTTACATCCCTAATTAGCCAAGGAATTAACTTACTATAAAGTAACCTAAATTTGTATACAATTGTCATCAGAAAGAATACAGCAAAAATGGAAAAGAAATAAAAGTATCTAACTAGAACAGAATCAGTAGACAAGTAACAAGGAATTACGTTGGGTAAACCTAGGAGCAGAAGAAAGATCCATTAAAGTTTTAAGACAGATGTATGCAAGTTAAAATCAGATCATAGAATCATATGCTTATGCATCATTAATTG
Organism: Ara ararauna; assembly: GCA_028858755.1. NCBI lineage: Eukaryota > Metazoa > Chordata > Aves > Psittaciformes > Psittacidae > Ara > Ara ararauna. Next base: position 42,868,390 of record CM054381.1, read on the forward strand.
TACAGAGTGAGCTTTTAACTTGACAGGCAGCAGCGAAGATAAAGAGCAGTGAAAAGTCCTTGGTATAAACAGAAAGCACAAGGAAAACTGTTCTACACAGGTAGAAGAAAAGACACAGGAAGCATGATGACTTATGGCTATAGAACGTAAGAGTCATGCAGACTAATGACATTTGGAAGTAAACAGGAACATACCCTGTAGAGATATGGCCTACTGGTTTTAACAGCCAGGTTCATACTTTTAGATAGCCATACATAATGAAGCAATGGGTAATATAAATGCTCTGGAGAAGAGAAATTAATAGTCGGCAACTGGTGACAGCATTTTGTAATGACACCAGTTAACTCAGTTGAAGTAGAACCAGGCAAGGTGTCTGAATACCCAATAACATAAGCTAGTTTCATGGACTATCACTGCTGAACATACAACATATCAGAACCAAAAATCACTAATAGATTCAAATCTGGCTTTTAGTGGATGACAACATATTTTAAAAGTATGTTACTTATATTTTAAAAGCATGCTACTTACATCTAATCAAGAGACCAATAAAAATTACAAACCCATGGTCTAACAAAAGCTGTATCGAGGGTAGACATCATTCTACTTCTTTAAGAAACCACACCCACTTGGTATACTTTTATTGGCATAACATCAGAGATATGGCAGCACGCTGCCACCATACAGCAGGAAAGAAGATGAGAAAAGGAGCCTTAAAATCAAAAACCAAAACAAAAACAGAAAAATACAATAAAGTGAGGTTTTTCACCAATACAGTCATATCATAGAGTTCAAAGAACATTTTTCCCTGCAAGGTTTAGTGGGAGGTGTCCCTGCCCATGGCAGGGGGGTTGGAACTATATGATCTTAAGGTCCTTTCCAACCCTAACTATTATATGATTTATACTCTTTCCTTCACTTTCAATAAAATTAATGAAATACCTGACTGAAATCTAATGAATAACCTCCTCCATTAATGTGTGCCACTGAATTATATGTGAAGTTCAAATAATATTTAAAATACACAAAGTCAGAAGATTAAAAGTAAAATAAAAAGTTAAGTAGGATCATTGTAAGTATTGTTTGCTGCTTGTTATGTACATGTAAATTCAGACATGTATGTCGAAACATTTATATTAAAAGAAATCTTCAGGTTGTGTTAATGACCTGTAACCAGGGTCTTAAAAGATATGCTGTCTGTTTGCATACTCTAAAAATGCACCACTATGTAAGATCTGAATATTTGCCTTATAATATCTACAGACCGTTTGCTCTCAGACCTCCCTTACTGCTCCTCAAGACAGTGTATGTAGGTCAGAGTGACAGACACAAGTTCAGTTAACTCTCAACCACATGACTGGCACATAAAAATAAGAAAAGACAGGTGGAAATCAAATGTCCACACACACTGCAAACTTCAAGGAACAGTATTGGTAAGGAAGACTTCTTTATTCTCTACAAGGCCTTGTACATATTGTAACGGGTGCAGTTAGTTACCATTTTCAGTTATTAGCTTGAAGTAGTTTTGACATTTCTCATTCAATGACTGATAGTAGCACCATCATGTGAAAAGCCACATCATCTCCTGATTCTTCAAAAATGCTGTATTATTTGATAAAAGTGACTCAGCTTCAGGTGGCAACCCAGCAGCATCTGGAGTTACAATCTCAACCCAGCCACAGAACTTTTTGAGGAATCTTACAGCATGCTCTCACTATTCTGACTCCTTTCAGCAGTTTACTAGCAGGCCCAGATACAGCTTGCTACCCACTTAAATAGTCCTTAGGAAACAGCTGGACACAAAGGTCTCCCAATAGCGAGCATCAGTAAATTGAAAAACTTCACAAGAGAACTCTTCATTGACTCTGTGTGATGCATGAATCATTCATGTGGAGAAAACAGTATTCAAGCATGTATTTAAACACTGTGCTAGTATGCGTCCTGCTGATAGGACATGATAGGTGTGAAGAAGAATCTTAATTCCACCATTTTCCTGCTGCTTTGAATTTCATTGCCATTAACTAGAGAGCTATGGATTTGATCATACACATAGCTATATTATGCAAACACATTGCAATATTCACACATACGTATGCAAATATAAACATGGATAACAATATGTCAGACTGTATCTGATCTACTTTATAAACACTGTTTGGACTGAAAGAACTGGTAACACCACATGCTGATTTGATGGAAATCTGAAAACAGCAAGTTGCACAAAACTGAGTGACTAAACTGACAACTTCCCATATTTGAGAGCCACCTGTTCAAGCACGGCAAATCAAAGAAACCCAAATTTTCTTTTCATTTAAGCATATATACTCACAGTTACCATGGAAAACACCATTAATAAATGTCATGGAATGAGAGTTTAATACATAGTAAATTGAATGAGATTCTGAGAACACAGATCATGTTGATACTTATTAGATATATTTATCTTACTTCAAGCTTTCATGAATAAAGTACTTGCTATGGGACAATGAACAGTATGGCAGAATGTAAGCTTTCTTCCATCATCCCTGTCGCTCCCTCTTCTGTTGCAACAAAAGATAACCCTACATCACTATTCTAAAATCACAAGGAAAATTATACGTCTATTGGGGGGAGGGGAGGAAGGGGGAAGGGAGAGGGGGAAGTAGAAACAGTTCAAATATCAACTGTTTCTGAAAGTATAAGACATTAGAAAAACTCAGTGCTGAAAGTATAACTTTAGTTTGGCATCATCTTTTGTATGTAAATAAATGTATTTTAAACTATACTTGTTACATCAAGTACACTTCAGTGTGCTATGCTTCCAAACTACCACAACAGCATTGCCTGAAAATAAATGTTTGTGGATATGTCCTTTATCAAACTACTTAAACTTATCACACTGGAGGTACCTATTTAACTGTCTATTTTCAGGCATATTAAAGGGTGCATATATTCATTTTTGACTAGAATATGTGTTCCAATGTAGACAAGACCTCTACAATCACATGACAGTGTATATGTTAACAAAAACCTAAAATAATAATTGAACAAAACCACATTAATGGGGTCCAAGAAAATATAAGAGCAATTGTACATGAAAAACTTTATGTCAGATTGTGCTGACAGCATAAGAGAAAATGGATGCTCTAGTAAACCATGTTACTTAAAGAGCAAATCTGATGTGACAGTGCATCTGTGAAGAATATTAAGAACAAAATAAAAATCATTAAAAAAAAAGAGAATGGAAAAGCTAAGCAAGAAAAGCAAAGTAAGTATTCCAGGCAAGGTTTGTTCTGTAATTATGAAGTAGAAATTATAAATTATGGATGAGTTGTTTCCTACTCACAAGACCAAGAAAGGCTCTTGGAACTGAAACAAGTCTGCAGAACTGGGGCTTCATTTTGCTTAAGACTACCAAACTTATGCTCATGATCTTTTTTTTTTTTTCCTTCTTAAGATTACTGATACACTTCTTTTCTGCTCATCCATAACAGCAGCATATTAAACATACAGGACATTTTTGTCAGGCTCAAGAAACCTCAAATGGGAACTAACATGTAACTGCTACTGCAGACATACACTGATATAACTTAAACTCAAGAGCATTAAGATTAAGAAAGCAAACAAAACATCGAACATAAAAGTGACAAAGTTGAAGGCTCTTCCTATGGTGTTTCATTAAGCTATGCTGAGTGCAGGAACCCGGGTAAGAAGAGCCAAAATGCTTTTAGATTACCTTTCTACTAATCCCAGTTCAGAAAGACCTGGATCCTCACACACCATCTAATGAAACTATGGCAGTTAGAGAAAGCTACAGAGACAGGGACAAAACAGAATTTCTAAGACATGTCCATTAAATCCACCATAAGCAGCACAACTGCAGTGCACTCTGAAAAGTCCCTAACAATATATGGACAATGTGCACTTGCAGCCTCTGTGTATTTTCATTCACGTTAAAAGGTGTTTTGAGAGGGAAGGAATGCCTGTAAAAACTTTAAGCAGTGCAGGTTTTGTTTGGAATACACATACATACATCCTCTACAAAAGCTAACAAAATTATTCTTATAGCTATGCTAACTTTGTTACTATTTCTGCAGTAAGCAGCCATTACTACTCCAGTAATAGCAGAAATTGCACACATAGGGTAGATCAAATAGGCTAAATAAAATACACTGAATAATCATAGAATCATAGAATAGTTAGGGTTGGAAAGGACATTAAGATCATCTAGTTCCAACCCCCCTGCCAGGGGCAGGGACACCTCCCACTAAACCATGTCACCCAAGGCTATGTCCAATCCAGCCTTGAACACCGCCAACGATGGAGCATTCACAACTTCCCTGGGCAACCCATTCTAGTGCCTCACCACCCTCACATTAAAGAATTTCTTCCTCATATCCAGTCTAAACTTCCCGTTTGAGTTTGAACCCATTATCCCCTGCCCTCTCACTACAGTTCCTCATGAAGAGTCCCTCCCCAGCATCCCTATAGGCCCCCTTCAGATATTGGAAGGCTGCTCTGAGGCCTCCACTCAGCCTTCTCTTTTCCAGGCTCAACAGCCCCAACTTTCTCATCCTATCTTCATACGGGAGGTGCTCCAGTCCCCTGATCATCCTCGTGGCCCTCCTCTGGACTTGTTCCAAGAGTTCCATATCCTTTTTATGTTAAGAACACCAGAACTGCACACAATACTCCAAGTGAGGTCTCACAAGAGCAGAGTAGAGGGGCAGGATCACCTCCCTCGACCTGCTGGTCATGCTCCTTTTGATGCAGCCCAAGATACGGCTGGCTTTCTGGGCTGCGAGCGCACACTGCCAGCTCATGTTCATTTTCTCTGCTTATATCTCATACAATAATGAGATAAAGATCCCATGATATGACAAATATCTGCAAACACTTATCACTCTACGTATTAGATATGACATTTACTGAAAATGTTGCACTTTTAAATTAGCATTATTAACTGCTTTAATATTAGTTTGTTAGCAGTCACAACATAGAGACGTGCAGCACACAAGTAAGTGCTATACTTTTTACATATTTCATCCACCAAAAAATAATCCTAATGGCATCCAATATCATTTTGAAATATAAATACACTTAAATTTTACCTGTAACCTGAGCCTAAATAAAAACAAGACAATAAAACTTAAAGATTCAATGCATTAGAGCTTGCAGCCCAGGAAGCCAACCGTATCTTGGGCTGCATCAAAAGCAGCGTGACCAGAAGGTTGAAGGAGGTGATCCTGCCCCTCTACTCTGCTCTGGTGAGAACTCACTTGGAGTATTGTGTGCACTTCTGGTGTCCTCAACATAAAAAGGACATGGAACTCTTGGAACAAGTCCAGAGGAGGGCCACGAGGATGATCAAAGGGCTGGAGCACCTCCCATATGAAGATAGGATGAGAAAGTTGGGGCTGTTGAGCCTGGAGAAGAGAAGGCTGTGTGGAGACCTCAGAGGAGCCTTCCAATATCTGAAGGGGGCCTGTAGGGATGCTGGGGAGGGACTCTTCATGAGGAACTGTAGTGAGAGGACAAGGGGTAACAGGTTCAAACTTAAACAGGGGAAGTTTGGATATGAGGAAGAAATTCTTTAATGTGAGGGTGGTGAGGCACTGGAATGGGTTGCCCAGGGAAGTTGTGAATGCTTCATCGCTGGCAATGTTCAAGGCCAGGCTGGACATAGCCTTGGGTGGCATGGTTTAGTGGGAGGTGTCCCTGCCCCTGGCAGCGGGGTTGGAACTAGATGATCTTAAGGTCCTTTCCAACCCTAACTATTCTATGATTCCATGATTAATTGAAAGAGCTGGTAAACATAAATACACCATAGGCAACTTTGTTGATAAAGCTAAAAAAAAAGATAAGAACAAGCTGCTAAGAAGCACAGACACCACTTTGCTTTCATTTTCATGTATAATTAAAATACCAAAGAGTAGTATACTCAGAGGTTCTAAATGATATATGAGGGAAATCATTGAAGAAAAAAAATTGAGTAACTTGATTCTAGTATCAATCAGGCAGAATATTCAACATAGGGAAGAAAATGATAGGAATTGTCAGTTGTTACTGTTTAAATTTCTGAGGTTGTTCCATGCAATATTGCCATCCCTAAATTTATAAAGTACTAATAAAAAACCACATCATCACTTAGGAGCTAGTTCCTCATCCACTTCAAGCATGATATGAAGAGACATAGCAGAAAACAGAGGCATGGACCAATTCTGCAGACTGAAGCAGAAAATTAACAGATTCCCATTTACAGAATAAGTTTAGGAATGAAAAATGAAGAGTTGAGCATGAACAAGTAAGAGGACAGAATGGCATCTTGGGAAGCTAATTCAAGAAGGTCTGAGAACAATATAATTTTCTACAGGTTTACTGTGGACTTGTTAGGCAGCCATATGGAATTGCAAAGCAGGGCTTTATCAAGCAATTTTTTCCTGTCTTTCGACATAGAAATGTAAGATCAATAAACAAAATCTTTGGTACAAATTTCTTCAGTTGCTGCTGTTACAGAACAGTTCAGTTAACATCCTTTCACAAAATATGGGTCATACTCCTTGCTGCATAATGATATGCACTGTTAAAACAGTTCAATTGGTGTAAGAAAGGACTAAACCAATTTTTAATCCATATTTAAATAAGACAAAAATATGATTCAATGCACTGATTAATAAGCCAGCAAATGACATAAATTTTATGTGTGCACAACATGCACTTCTTCAGAGCACAGACAACATTGATACCTCTCTTGGAATTTATATTTAAATGAATATAAAAAGTTGCTAAACTGAAAATTGCTTTGCAATTAATTCCCTTCATTAGCACATGCACTCAAAGTGATGGAAGCCAGCATAGAAGACTCAGACTGAAACTCTAAACGCTGGTGTTTCATACAAAGGATGCCAGGTACCATCTGAGACCTCCTGAAGAATTTAACCTCCACGAGCCTTTGGACCATTCACCACATTTGTAACAACACACTCCTAAATCTCTTCAGTTTTTGGACATCTGCCAGAACAAAATTAAAGCCTCTCTTACTCCATTTTGCTAACTGCAGAAATCCATTCACCTAAGGCTTAATGATGAAAACTTGATTCAATTGTAAATCAAAATCAGTAAGTTTTGTAAAATAAATTCTCTGTCTGCACACTGTAAAATGCTATGCTAAAACAAAAGAAGTTCTCTCTTTTTTAATCTTTTAAATATCTAAGTCCTACTTGTAGTTTACTAATATAAAAGCTGTAAACATTTTCAGATTCTGCTACAGAGTCTGTTTAGATTCTCTCCCTCTTATGCTTAAACTTAAATAAAACTTGGGTAGGTAAAAAGCTTTTGAAAACTACATGTTGTCATTAATTACTCAGACTCTCTAATATATGTTGTATGACATGGCCATAGAAGTACAGCGATGTTTGTTAGCTGTGTCATGGTTTTTAATAATTCTTCCTAGATCCACATACAGATTAAGGTAACTTGCTCAATACAGAGAATGCTGAAGAACAGCTACCCCTAGTGATCAGAGAAACAGGAGATGAAGTTCAAAGTCCATCACTGTTTACAGGAATCCCTCATTTTTCTCCACAAGCTTGTAGCCAGACACAGAGCAAACACTGAACAAAGACAATACCTCAGTGTGTACTTGGATAAATCACTGCTCATCATTTTATCAGAAACAACTTTCTGAATAGGTTTGTGTCATAATGATACATCCCAGTCTGACTCCAGTTTCAAACACTAATGTACATCCATCTAAAAGACTTAAAGCCCAATCTCTGTAAATTTCTCTGGTGTGACCCTCTGAGACACAGAATAGCAAACAGAACCTTCTCTGGATCTCTATGCAATATGTATGCATTTCAATGCACTAACTTAAGAGCAGTCTTTTTTAAGTGTCCTGATCACTTAGCAAAGATCTCTTAGGTGGAGAATCACACATGGGAGTGGTATCAACGGCAGATGGAGAGCAAAAGATAAGAATTTAAACTGGGCAACAGGGGCAAAAGTCCTCAATATAGTAATAGGCCCCGAGCCAAATAGCGTAAGGGAGAGGACATCAATGTATTCATACTGTGCCTAACAGAGTACCAGTTCACAAGAAGAAAATCTAGATGCTACCACAGGGGGTGAAAAAAAAAAAGAATCATAGAATTATTTAGGTTGCAAAAGACATTTAAGACCATCAAGTCCAACTGTTAACTTAGCACTGCCAAATCTACCACTAAGCTATGGCCCTAAGCATCACATCTACATGTCTTTTAAATGAGTCATGGGATGGTGACTTCACCACTTCCCTGAGCAGCCTGTCCCAGTGCTTGACGACTCTTTCAGTGAAGAAATTCTTCCTACTATCCAACCTAAACCTCCCATGGCGCAGCTTGTGGCTGTTTCCTCTTGTCCTATTGCTTCTTACTTGGAAAAAGAGACTGACACCCACCTCACTACAACCTCCTTCCAGGTAGTTGTAGAGAGCAATAAGGTCTCCCCTCAGCCACCTTTCCCCCAGGCTGAACAACCTCAGTTCCCTCAGCCCCTCCTCATAGAACTCGTGTTCTACATTCTTCACAAGCTTTGTTACCCTTTTTTGGACGTGCTCCAGCACCTCAATGTTTTTCTTTCACTGAGGGGCCCAAAACCAAACACAGTGCTCCAGGTGGGGCCTCACCAGCGCTGGATACAGGGGATGTTCACCTCCCTAGCCCTGCTGGCCACAGTATTTCTGACACAAGCCAGGATACCATTGGCCTTCTTGGCCACCTGAATATTTGTTGCTGGCTCATATTCAGCTGGCTGTTGAACACCACTACCAGGTCCTTTTCTGCCAGGCACCTTTTCAGCCACTATTCCCCAAGCCTGTAGCATTGCATGGATGGTTGTGATCCAAGCACAGGCCCTGGCACTGAGCCTTGTCGAACCTCACACAACTGGCCTCGGCTCATCCATCCAGGCTGTCCAACTCTTTGAAGCCTTGCTACCCTCAAGCCGCCCAACTTGGTGTTGTCTGCAAATTTACTGAGGGTGCACTTGATCATCCAGAAACATATTGAAACTGGCCCCAGTACTGAGTCCTGGGGAACACCACTTGTGCCTAGCCACTAACTGGAGTTCTCTCTATTCACTACCACTTTTTGGGCCTGGCCATCCAGCCAGTTTTTAACCCAGCAAAGTGTATACCTGTCTGTGCCATGAGCAGTCAGTTTCTCCAGGAGAATGCTGTGGGAAATGGTGTCAAACGTTTCAGTAAAGCCTAGGTGGACAATATCCACAGCCCTTCCCTCACCTTGTGGGTCACTCTGTCATAGAAGATCAGGTTGATCAAGCAGGACCTGCCTTTCATAAGCCCATGCTGACTGGGACTGATCATCTGATTGTCCTGTTTCCCTATAAATGGAAAAACCTTAACGTGAATGTTCTTTAGTGCAAGCATGTTATTCAACAGAAAATTAGGAGAGTCTGTAGCAAGTAGCAATTTTCCCATGCAATCAAATTGGCTAAATACTGTCCATGGATAATTTTGTACAAGCAACACAGACTACTTGAAGATGTTATTACCTGGAACTTTCTGAGTGCTGTATGGGCTCTTTACTCAAGTTACACAACTGTATTATACAGGTCGGAGTTCTGTCTGTGTTCATAAATATTATACAGTTACTTCAAAATATGCATAATATACTGTTTATAGACTCAAAGGATGGATGCAGGACAAGGAAAACAATTTTTACAAGAAAGCAAAGAAAAAAATTAGCATAAAGAATATTCATGTGACAGAAAATTTAAAGCACGCAAGCTGCATGAGCAAGAAGAGATAAGAGTGAGGAAGAAATCAAAATCTCAGTGAAGGGAAACAAAACAGAGACAAATTAGAAACAATATTATTTTCCATAAAGCAGAAGGCAAAATCACTACAGTCCTTGCTTGGAACAGTGCAATTTGCTATAAACTTCACGCATCTTCTATACACATATCCAATCCTTTCCCAAAATGTATTTGCCTTCTGGACTGTCCTGCTTGAGCATCTTCCTTACACCTTCTGTCTATACACACACTGATTTCTGACCTCTTTTTTCTCCTAATAACCAAATACACTATATCAGTCTCCACCATACCCAGCTTTCCTCAGACTGATAGTCTCTGGTTATTGCTACTTGTCCATCTTTTCATTCATCGTTCACAGATTTACAGAACTTTCATGTGATAGATTCTGTACACATCTTTGTAGAGATTATTTAAACCATGTCTTCTCCTGCACATAACTTGTAGCACTAGCTTTCTATGTAACCAAGAGAGAAGCTGAATGAAAAGAGAGAGAGAATATGCATGCGTGCAAGGATTTTGTTCTATGCAACCTCACTTTTAAAAAAAAAAAAAAAAATATTTTCATTTTATACTCTTTCTGTGAAATAAGAGTGAAATAAGTGAAATAAACCAAGTCAAAAAGAGCAGGTTACACTACAGGTGCTTTTCCATATGTGCTCATTTCAGAATGAAAACACTCCTCTGAAAATAGCAGAAATAAGTAACATAGCATAATGGCTATAAAATAAATAGTCTAATCCAGAAATAGAAAAAAAAATCTAACATTTCTGTTACATACCACCAACTCTCAGTTTATTCGAAATAAGGAAGAAAGGTATTTGAGAGCCCAAGAAAAAAGTCAGTTTGCAGAATATATGTACATTACAAAAGAAGTAAAAAATAGGGGGGAGGGAGGGGAGGGAAGGGAGAGCGGCGTAGGGAAGGGCAAAGTTCATTATGTAACTTTAGAACATGTGTCTTCCACTGACCTAAGCGTCACATCTAGATGACTGCAACAATTTTCCATTTAGATCTCTGCAGAGGAAAGCCAGAAGGTGGATAACTGCTTCCTGCATGCTAGAAGCAGCATGGACTTGGCTCCAATAGGGGCATGGTATTTCTGACAGTGCAAAGCTCAGTGCATGGGACAACTCAGAGGCCTCCACACCTGAGATCTGAGATACAGTTAATCTGCAGTCTGGCTTACCTATCTGTGGGCGACATGGAGTTATCTTTCGGTGTTAAGCACGGACTATGATTCTGTGATTCTATGATTAAACTGAGAAACCACTGAAAAAGTTGCTAAATACTTGACCCTTTTAAAATTCCTACTTTCGCAGATTGTTATCTATAAAATGGCTATTTCCATTCGGAAAGGGAAAAAAGATAAACAAATTGTGTCGGCCTGCTATAAAACAGGGAGGCATATTTTCATCTTTATTACTCAAAATACAATAAAAAAATAAGTTTCAAATGTGGTCAGTGATACATGTTCAGCAGCAAGTATTAACTGGGCATATCAACATGAAAAATGCAATAAATGGATGGAGCCAAACTCTGACAAATTCACTTTGGGTGGGAAACACTTGAAATCAAGGAACATTACTTCTAGTGCCAGGGAAATGCGCCTGCCAGGAAATAAAAGCAAGGACAAATAAAAGCAAGCACAGATACTATCTCTAAAAAAAAAAAAAATCCCATTCAAATGTAACACTGGAGGTGACTTGGAAGCTGACGCAGGTAAACACAGAACAGACAAGCTGGAAGACAACAGCAAACTGCCAAAGAGCGGACAGTATTAGCCACTCTAATTAATGTGTTACTACAGGGCACACCACTGATGTGTGCACATCTAGCGCATTATAATTCTTTACTCAGATGTTTTTTACTTTCCATGTTGGTAAGCATGTGTGTATGTATAATGGTATCTTCCCCATAAAATATTTCCTTAATATATATTTAATGTTAAAAAAACATTCATGAGTTTGTTGGAAAAAACACCCCAAATTACCTAAAATCTACAGGAAGTGAATTCGTAACTGAATTTCTATGAGAACTGCTTGCATTTTCTAAAGCAACTGCTAATCCCATTTTAAAGATGTCGATGCTTCTCTCAAGCGTATTTCTGTTACAAACAATTTTGTATCATTAGCTTAAAAGAAAGGTATTTTAAAAGGTGAAAAGCAAAAAGAAAACCCTTCTGATATTCAGAAACAGTTCTATGAACTGCCTGATTTCGACTAGGCTATTCCTTACAATGAGAAAACAATTTAAGGACGTAAGTGGCATGTTATTACTCAAACGGAAATCCCTCCTTGAGATGCAAATTCACACAACATAAGCTTGTTCTAAGGTAACAAAAAATACAGATACCACCTGCTAAATAACTGCTCCAACTGCAATAAGCATGAACTGAAAATTTAAGGCAGCTTAGCCTAATAAAAAGGCAGACTACTTTAGCTATGAAGTTTACAACCAAAATTAAGCTCATTTGTAGAGTAAGCCATCTCAGTAATACAGGAGGGAGACGCGCATACAATGTTAACATCACTGTTAAAACCCACTCTAGCTAAAGCTTATGTAAACACAAAAAAAGAATGAAATCTATTATCTGCCTTGCTCCTACTTCTCTTGCAACCTCCAAAGCAAATAATCAACTTGAGCATTATCATAGAATTATAGAATAGTTAGGGTTGGAAAGGACCTTAAGACCATATAGTTCCAACCCCCCCTGCCAGGGGCAGGGACACCTCCCACTAAACCATGCCACCCAAGGCTATGTCCAATCCAGCCTTGAACACTGCCAGCGATGGAGCATTCACAACTTCCCTGGGCAACCCATTCCAGTGCCTCACCACCCACACATTAAAGAATTTCTTCCTCATATCCAATCTAAACTTCCCCTGTCTAAGTTTGAACCCATTACCCCTTGTCCCCTCACTACAGTTGCTCACAAAAAGTCCCTCCCCAGCATCCCTATAGGCCCCCTTCAGATATTGGAAGGATGCGGCACAGTAACTAGATGCTCAGCAATGAGATCAATAGAAGCTTTTCTCCAACTATATCTTCTGATGCTTTTAGTCACAGAAATGAGACAATTTTCAACATTCATCATCTGACAGACCTAAGAAGTAGTGCCCTGGACTTCTCCGTGAACCCAGAATAGAGAGCTATTGGCCCACACCTTACAAAATGCATACGGAGACACTCCTGAGAGACACTTTCAGTTCAGTCACTAAGTCCACTACTTTGTTGATTTATTTTACTCTTCCTGCAAAAAAAATAGGCTCTATAGCCAAAAAGTCTTCTGTGGAGACACAGGTTGACTCATTAGTATTTATACTTTGTTATTATGTCAATACAATCAGAATAATGTGATACATAATTAATATTGTAATGAGTCCAACAACTGCAGAACTGAAAGATATAATACCAATAATTAAATCTTAAACTGAACTTTTCTCAAAGTGTTTTGCAAAGAAAGCAAAACTCTTCGCTTATTTTCCCATGAGAAAATTGAGAATGGTGAAGTTACTTGGCCATTGCCACCTTCATCCACCAGCAAAGCTGAGGATAGAAAATAAAACTGAAAAAAAGCAGTCTTTAAGTCAAAGGTATCACACCTGAAATGGTGGTAGGAATGAACTCACTGTGGGAGAACAAAGTAATTCACAGGTCACGCAAACTATAAAAATGAAAATGCATCTCTTCTGCTTAACCAGGATCTTACTCTGTGTGGAATTAGATTAATTTAATAATTGTTTCATTACTCATCCTAACAAGGACCCTCAAATTAGATATATTTTCCTGAACTAATCCCTACAAATTTCAGAAACATTTTGCAAATGTTATTGAGTTGGGGCAATAGAAAGAGCTGGCTGAAATACTGTTGCACATCACAAACTAAGCCGTGAATTAATTAAAGCAAGAGCTTAAATTTATCACTTCCAAGATGAATGAGTGTCTGCAAGTTGTTTCAATGTCTTTGGAACAGTCTACGGCACATAGTCTTATGAGCAGCGCCATTCCTTTCTGTCTTGGTCATCATTAAACAAGCAGTAGTGAACACTTTTTGTTACTGTTTTGTTCAATGGATTTGGGGATGGATAGATCTTATTCAGTTCTCTAAAGTGACAGTTCAGAGTGTTTTGGATGAACATTTCTTTAACTATGAAACTAGAGTCAAAAAAGCATGTCAGAGCACAATATGCTACCACTCATGGTTTCTTCTTCTCTCACATTACAAAATTACTCTCAGAATGAAATTATTTAATTTTACACACCCACAGAGTCCTTAGCTTTGAGGTTAAGAAAATAAACAGGGATTCAAGTTTATTATATAATAAAAATAAAAGTAAGCATTGCCCTTTGGACTTGTCCTGTGTTCAGCTGTAACAGTTATTTTCTCCTTCCTAGTAGCTGGTGCAGTGCTCTGTTTCAGCTTTAGTCTGAGAACAATGCTGATAACACATTGGTGTTTTAGTTGTTGCTAAGTAATGCTTACCCCAGTCAAGGACTTTTCAGTCTCTCATGCTCTGCCAGTGAGGAGGGGCACAAGAAGTCGGGAGGGAGCAAAGACAGAACACCTGACCCAAACTAGCCAAAGGGGTGTTCCATATCACAGCACTTCATGCCCAGTACAGAAACTGGGGGGAGTTACCCCAGAAGGGCACATCACTGCTGAGGTCAGGCTGGGTGTTGGTCGGTGGGTGATGAGCAATTACATTGTGCATCACTTGTGTTCATTTCTGGGTTTTTCCCCTCTCCTTTTTAGTTTATATTCTCTCCCTTGTTATTTCCTTTATCATTCTTAGTAGCAGTAGTAGTAGCTTTGTATTATACTCTAGTTATTGGACTGTTCTTACCTCAGCCTGTGGGGTTTTACATTTTTTTCAATTCTCCTCCCATCCCACCTGGAGGAGAGCGTGAAGCGGGTGGGTAAGCAAGTGTCTGAGTTACCAGCTGGGTTTAAACCGTGACATGACTAGAGTCGATACACCTTTTTTCAGCAGACCAAACACAGCTCCATGTTTTGAATTTTAAGTTTTCCTCCTATTTTCTAAGGACATGCAACTTAATTCCAGAAGGTCTATTCTTTACCAGCTACATTCTCAGGTGTTGCCACTCTAGTGCTTCTACAGAGCAGCAGCTGATCTCCACTGCCACAATATGCTGGTATGCTGAGATCTGTCTCTCCAATGCTGGGAAGGATGAACGTGCTTCTCAGAGCACAGATCAGGACAAACTGTCTTACTGTCCTTGCAACCTCTCCCCACACAGTGGCAATGGCACAGAGGAGGCTTATTAGCCATCATGAGCCAATTCCCCTGGGCCTGTACCCAGAAGGCTGCCCTAGCACCACCCTCTAGACTGCAGGGAACAAGCAGGACCTCTGCATTTATCACTTACAGGTAACAAACACACAGTTCAAGGGGAGCATCTGGAGATCTCCAATTTGTTTGTTGGCAAAAAGAAAACAATACCATGAAGCTTTAAATCTCTTCAGCTTTTACAGTGTTTAGGAATCAATGGTGCTCCTGAACTATACCATCAATACAAAAGTTGTCTCTGGAAGGAAGAACAGTGAAGTACTTTGCCTCTTAGAAAACTCAGTAAGAAGTGTTAACGTAGGATGCGTTAACTATAAAATCATACACAGTCCAAAAGATGACAGTATGGAAGAGACAGAAACATCCATCCTGCAACTGAGGCAACAGCCACTTGCGCATATCTATGAGCTACTACAACAGCTAATCCATACAGATTTTGGTAGATTTATGAATCAATGTTTTGAATAGTCCAAACTATGATTATGGACCAATGTCAAGCCTTCAGAGTAGGCATTTTTTGGTCACTAATAACTTGAGGCTTAAATGCACATGTGCAGAACAGCTGAGAAAAAAAAAAATCTATTAATTGTACTGTCAAGTCAATACCTCCCCTAATTGAAACCATTTCATAAGGTGGACTATGCAGTGCAATGACATCTCCTTTCCCAGTACACCTGGCAGAAAAAAAACCCCTGCAAATCCATTATGCTGAAAGCAAACCATAACTGGAGCTTGCAACTCCAGTGTGTTGTGGCTTAGTAAATATCATAGGTTATAAAAGGCCATGTGGACTGTCATGTCTTCCAGTGAAGGAACTGAATATTGAGGCTGTATAACCTGCTGTCACATGAAGAATGTAGAAGAAACATCCACAGCAGCTTTACAGGCCTGACAATAGTGATGCCCTTCCTCCTTCATGCTTCTCTGGCTCACAGAGTAACTTTGCCACATAAGAGTACAGCCATAGAGATAATAAGCCAACTTCTAATGCATTTAGTGATGATAAATACTCTGGATTAACTGGCTGTTAGTATCCAGTTTGCAAAATGCACTTTGCAGTTGTGAAATGTGTATAAACAGCCAAGCCTTTGTTCATAACTCAGCAGGACAATCCTATAATGCAGCATCTCATATAATGGGAAAGGCAGTCTTGATGCTATTCATACTTTGCCTCTATTCTTTTCGTAAGACGTGAACATGAAATACTGGTTATGACCATTACAGAAACAAAATTATTTGCTAAGCACAGAGAGTATCTCTGGACAAGATTTTAACAGGCTTCAGCATGATAAAAAAAAACTTCCCAGACACCTACAGTCAGTTACTTCAGAAGCAATAGCGACACAAATAAAATATAAAAACAAGAGTCCTTGAGCTGTTCAGATCACCAGGAAATACGTGGCCTAATTCAGTATTAATATATGC
Organism: Ara ararauna; assembly: GCA_028858755.1. Taxonomy (NCBI): domain Eukaryota; kingdom Metazoa; phylum Chordata; class Aves; order Psittaciformes; family Psittacidae; genus Ara; species Ara ararauna. The sequence goes on from CM054381.1 coordinate 42,884,919, forward strand.
CTAATGGCAATTTACTGGTGTGCATGTCAAGTAGATTTGCTTAAATTAAGTAATTATTAAGAATGAGAAATATTTCTACGGTTCACCTGCAATGTCACATGGGAATATTTTTTTTTAAATCCTTTTTAAGGTCTTTTTTATTGGTCCTGCAAAATGGACTTCCTATTACAATTGCATTCACCTTCACTATGATACAATACCTTTATTACACCAAATTCCCTTCATTTTTTCAGCCTCTAGGTCACAAATCTTACAATGTTTCATAGTGGTTATTTATTTCTTTTATTTGTGCTAACCCCAGTATTCATTTTCCTCCACAGAGTACTTTGATTAGGTTCACAGTCATTCCAATTTGGACGAAGAAAAAAACTCAAGCTTCCACGATTTTGCACTTGACCACCACAAAACTTGTTTCCTTTTTCCTTTAAAATTATTTGTGCAGTGTTTGGGATTTATACCCAAATGGTCCTAACTGACTGGTACAGTCATAGATCTTAGAAATATCAATTCCCTTTGAATGGATTACAAGCTGCACAGAAGGTAAAATAGAAGTGGAATAACTGCTGGCTGGACATCTAGCACCAAATTCAGAACTGCAAAATCATCTTTCTAAAACAACCTATCCTGTTTAGGATAGTCTCAAACAACTCATACCTACTTTCCAGGTAGTTTATGAGATCTCAGAATTTATTGTTTGCATTATGTTGACAATACAGCATATGACAGCCGGTAAGGTAGATGGAAGAAGTATATGCATAGGAATTTAGGTGTCTGATCTTAAAGGTTAGTTATCTTCTGAATTCTATTCCAGACTCATATTTTGATGAAGTCCCCTGATCTTTAACAGCAAAAAATTAACAGATTCAATTAAAATCACTGATCTATTCTCTAGTTATTTTTAGTCAATATCTGAAAGACCCTAGTGTATCAAATGTTTGCTATTTTAAATTTCAAGTTGTCTGTTTTTAATATCTTGGTCTATTGATTCATCAACGCTTAGCAATGCAACAATGAGAAAATTCACTCACTGCAATACAGGAAAATCATCTTAGTTCAAATCATCTGACTTTTGATGTCTACAATACTGATATTTAAACCCAAGTGAGTTGCTTTGAACTTTTACTGTGCCAGTGGAGACAGAATCAAGACAAATGGTAGAATTAAACTCAGCCTAAATTTGGCATTTATATTTGATCAGACTGTAGACTCCACTGACTGTACTAATTCATCTGCCCAGCACTGTGATGGGAACCTAGACAGCTAGGTTAGGTGTCAGTCACTTCACTGGAGATACTAAAAATTAAGCAATGCTCGCAGTGTCAAAAAAGCAGAGGTCCCTTTATTTTCAGATGGGTTTGATGGGATCATTATAAAAATGTCTTTCACTGCATAATTTTAAACTAAAGGCCTCCAGATTTTCTGTATTTCCTTTTTTCCAAAGAAGCATAAAAAACGTGTCCCCTGGGTCAAGAAAACTTTTTACAACTTCCTTAGGCACTACAGTAAAATTGTATTACACCTGAAATTGTTTAGCTATCAGCAAACCTGGATGAAAACATACAGACAATAAAAAAATATTTCAAACATCTGATAGAAAATAGTAGAAGATGTAATGCTGCATTCACTGAGGGCAGCAGGAACATTACCACTCACTTAAATGGAAGCAGAATTGAATATGAACATTTTTTTCAAGAAAGTTTTGAAGTATTTTGAAACTAAACATCTATTTTCAAAAAATGTAAGTTTTCAGAAATATACAATTAACATTTCTTTTTTTCCTGAGGTGAGTTTTCTTTTTTTTTTATTTCAAAAGCTCCAAAATATTTCTACAGTAAAATTGAATGAAAACTGGGATTTCCTGCTTGAATGATTTTCAAGCAAAAGTGGCAGTCTTACAGAAATGTTACCGAAAAATACAGATTTTCCCTACGTAAAAATCATACCAACATATTCTCTTTCAAGCCAAATGGGAAGATTTCACTGTACTACAACGATATGGAGAGTTTTGTTAGAAATTAGCACACAAAAAGAAGAGTAACATTTTCTTTTCTTCCCAGTGCATTAAATAACTGGAACTATAGCTGGGATTCCAAAGAAGACCAATGCATCTCCCTCACAATAATGAAAAATGAGAAAACCTGTACAATGCATGACAGCGAGCTGGCTATCTATAGATGTGAAACAGGAAGTGACTGTTGAGCCAGGGAAGCTGATGTCTCCCTCTTTCCACACTCTTCACCTCAGTCTGGCCATCCTCAGGTCAGTTATGCAAAGTGAAATACACTCTTTTTATTTCAAAATGTAAAAAGATTTCTATTCCTATCAGAAAAGTTATAATAAAATGTCCACATTTTCACAGTCTTAATCAACATTATCTTACCTCAAAGTCCCTTTTCAGAGCAAGAATAAAGATTTGAAGTTGGAGTTTTTCAGAAGATTGAAACTGCCATTTCAAAACTATTTTGGTTTATGAAAATAAACATTGTCACTGGCAATGCCATTTAGAAGTGCACTGGGACCCATGTCCAAGTGCTGGAAGCATGGCTGAGAGTTCTCTGTGAGAGGAGCCTGGGGCTGCCCTGTGTTGAACACAGCCGGTTCCAGCTGGTTCTGAAAGGTTTTGGAGCACTTCAGGCAGACAGAGGCTGAGCCCTTCAGCCACACTCGTAGTGCCCTACGAAAACAGATTTAATAAATGGCAAAAACACCAGAAAGAAGAGGAATATGGAAAAACAGTATGAGGAAGAGCCCAGCGAGCACCTAGAGATGAAGGGGGGAGGTGGTGGTACTCCAGGAACTGGCACAGACTTCTGCTTTTTTAAACAATAGGTTCCAAGACAGATTTATGAGCAAAAAACCCGTTCTCAGATTTACAGATAAAACCTTCCCTCATGGCTGTATATTCATTGACAGATACAGCATATTATGAAACATAAAGATAATTTAATATAATTAAATGACAGGTACAATCTGAAACAGTAGCCAAGAAAAAATATGCAACTGAAAGCAAATATTAGCTCGTTGAAAGCAGAGAATAATATTTACCTGATAAAAAGCCAAAGATGAGTAAACAGGACAGAGGTTGATGCTTTCTTTGTAAAGCTCCTAAATTCTGCTCACAGAGCTAATTCTAATTTTATTTTCTATTATAAATCCATTCACTTTAAATATCTTTTACTGCCTGTCATTAAAGAAATATTTTTTTTAGCCAAAGCCCATTTTATGCACTAAACCAAGTCTAAACCTGCAATTTTAGCAATATACAATTCATTGGATGTGCAAATTTTAATAATATTTTGCTATTATGCTTGCAAAAAAATGGGGGAGATTTGGTATAACTTAATTAAAAAACTAATTTAATGCTAATTCTTTTTGTTGTTGTTGCTGTTCTACCTAAATTCTCTACAATATATTATAGTATTTCCTACAGACATTACCCTGATTATGTAGCTTAACACAGAGCAGCTGGCCAACATAGCCAGATTTAACTGATCCAAAGGATGAAAGAGAGAAACTGTGTTGCTGTGTATGCAAATACATTTATATTTTCATGGACTTTAATTACAGTTAAAAATACAGACTAAAAATACATTATAAGATTATGGCAAATTACATACCTCCTCAGAATCAGCCTGATACTATATTTTGATTTTTAAAGATGAAATTCCTGGTTGAATATGTTTCTGTCCTGAGTTTGGTTCTTCAGCTGTTTCACCTGTGAAGTTGTTTGAGACAGAAGAAAGTCCTGACTGTCCCAGTTATGGGCTAATATTCTCATGGATAACACCTCTAATTGCATCTCTATCAATAGCTGCAAGAATACAGGTGGGCAAAAGCCATTTCCTCAGAGCTGAACTGAGGGTGCTTGAAGACAGGCAGCTCAGTGCCCTGGGAGTTTCAGAAAACTATGCCAATCATCAGCACATACATCCCTGTTCGTATCCAACAAGGTACAACAGTACATTTCCCTCAAGACCTGAGCTAGTTCATTCTCAATCAGCATAAATGAAGTGTTTTTCTACACAATTAAGTTAATTTTGTTTATTATTCAAAGCAAGAGCCTGGTGTACTCCACAAGTCATTCATGTACACCCCCTCAACTGAACAATCTGAAGGAGGGTGTACATATTTATGCAGAGAGACTATAAAAATGGGGAGAAGTATAACATGATAGCACAGCCTCTGTTCGCAATACATTCTACATTGATGGATTTCAAATAAACTGGTTATCACTTCACCACTCACAGGAATAAACCAAAATGGCACATTACAGAGAAATGCTATCTCAAAACAACAGCTGTATGCATACTTTGGCTATGAATGTAACTGGCACACAGTCCCAGCAGCGTTGCCTATTCTGTCATCCCTCCCAGGGAATCAACGCCTGATTACATTTATCATGGCCTCTCTTTTGCTACCTTAATTTCATCTGCTATGAAATCACGATTCTCTGTTTTTCATTTCCTCCCCAAGCCTTCTTTGTCCCTGAATTCCTCAGATTACTAATTCCCTGTTCAAAGATAGCCTTTGTATATCTTTTAAGAGCCAGAGCCCACACTGGAGAACTTTTATGCAGGGTTTTCCCCTCTAGAAGTGAACCTGCATTTGTTCACCACAGAGACTAGAAAAAATCTTGTTGCACCAAGTTTGGCACCATTCCACAGCCTTAAGGCAAGTTAGGTAACACTGCGAAGAGTACGCTGAGTACACTACACTTCCCCTCCCAACCTCCCGCAAAGCAAAAAGCTGTGCCCTGCATTAAAGAACTTACCCAGTGGTGGAAAGAATGTAGCCAAGCCTCACAGCAGTACTTTCATGTACAGGGAGGGGTATGGGTTGCTTACTCTCTTTATTTAAGGTACTATAAGAAGATTCATAGTATGTGAAAGAAGCACACTCCTCCAGGTTAAGTGGTCTCTCAAATCAATATTCTTACCTTTGAGATTATAACATAGGCGACTGGTGTACCAAGAACATATTGACATTTCTACAGTTATAGAATCATAGAATCATAGAATAGTTAGGGTTGGAAAGGACCTTAAGATCATCTAGTTCCAACCCCCCTGCCAGGGGCAGGGACACTTCCTACTAAACCATGCCACCCAAGGCTATGTCCAATCCAGCCTTGAACACCGCCAGCTATGGAGCATTCACAACTTCCCTGGGCAACCCATTCCAGTGCCTCACCACCCTTACAGTACAGAATTTCTTCCTCATATCCAGTCTAAACTTCCCCTGTTTAAGTTTGAACCCATTACCCCTTGTCCTCTCACTACAGTTCCTCATGAAGAGTCCCTCCCCAGCACCCCTATAGGCCCCCTTCAGATATTGGAAGGCTGCTATGAGGTCTAATGTACAAGAATTTCTTCTTTACTGAGGACAAACCAATTCATCATAACTACAGCAATGATGAATACCTTGAAGAGTAAATGGATTGTGTGAAGTTTCTAGAACGTCCTTAAGACTCATCTATTAATTCTCCATTAATACCCATTAGTATATTAAAAATTACACTAATGCTTCTCATAAATTATTTTCAGATTTTTTTTCCCTTATTATAGCATATATTCAATATATGCATAAATGACAGAGTATGACATGAATAAGCCAACAGGAAACAACATAATGTAATATGAAATTCAAAACCTATTGAGAGTAAAATCAATTAATATTTAGGACACAGCATCTTGGTTCCTCTTAGATGGACATATAAGACTAGAAAGGCCTTTGAAAAATGAACAGAACATCCATGCAGTGATTTCCAGTGCATTTGTACTATATGCCTAACAACCTGTCCCATTCTATCTGCTCCCTCTCCCATGCGCCCTGTTCACTTAACAGGCCACATGGCAGCACGCAGCATGAGAAGCCAGGCTATGAATGGTTGTTCACCCAGCATGAGAAGCCAGCCAGAATGGTTATTCACCCATCCAACTATGCTGACTGACCAACAGGCCACTGACCCTCCCACTATGGCTAAAGTGTACTTAAAACTGCTTTATGCGCCACGGAAGCTTTAATGTGGACCTCTCCTCCCCAACCAACACAACTGATTTTTTTTTGTTTGTTTGCTTTTAATCTTTATTATAATGACTTCAACATTGACATATTGACTGGAATGAGCCAAAAGTTTAACAATTATCAACAGGGGGCCCATAGTTGGCAGTGTAATCACTTACATCTCATTTTCTTAAGAAACCAAGGTAAATTAGTGATTATTTCAGAAAAGTCCCAAGACAGGAAAATACATTAAATGAATGTCCTATTTTAAGTAGGAATAACTCAAGTTGAATAAGTAATAGCATAGCAGAGGGTTTTTGAGCGCAGTAAAACTTTGCACGCCAACAAATAAGACAGTCATACTGGTTGCACCTTTTCCCATCAGCAGGTGAAACCAGCGCTGGAAACCAATAGAACAGGCTTAATTTAAGCAGAAACTGTTGAGCTCATGTCAGTTCCTACTCTGGTGATGTAAATAAGACTTTTCGCTTTGGGTTTCTTTTTCCCCCCTCTGTTTTATATTTTGCAAATAGATCCTTTATAACCAAAACAATGTGTACAGTACTGTTCTAGCACTTACTCTATTCCATATACACGTATTTTAAATCTGAAGCTCAAACAAAATTTCAAGATAGGCAAAACTTGGGTTTGAGATTTCTTACTGATAATATAACCAGTAAAATATGCATTTGCTCAATAATAGCAGCTAGAGTTGTTAATAACATTCCCTGCAAAAGTATACTATAATATGCAAATAGTAGCATAGAAAAAAATACTTTATGCAGTAAACAATTATATATGATACATATTAATTGAAAAACAATTTACTGTACCATGAAAATAACATTGTATTTTTACTATCATTTACCCCCTTTTTCCTCTCAATTTTAAACAACAGAAAATCTAATGCCATGCAGAGAAAGAAGTCTACTATTTCTGTACAGGACATATATTGCATTTATAATGGAGTGCAGAAATAGACTGGTGTGAGGAAGCATTTAACAAGAAGGAATATTCTTTAAGAATAAATATGAAAGAATTTAAATTAATAAATCTTTAGTACACTGTTGTTACTACAGTTTCTATCATCCCATTCAGCTACTCCAAACTATACTGAAAAATCAAAATATATTTTTATTACTCACTATTTCCTAGACTTTCAATTCACTGAATTTTCATATGACCTTCTCTCTGTCTTTAACAGTACCATACAGGTTCAATAAGAATCATTCACTTAGTTTCAATGGTAAAGTGGTCAAAAATAATCTTTGCCGTAATTCAGCAGAACAATCTACCTGACACAATAGCAACCCATAAAAACTACTCCATGTTTAATGTTTGTGCTCATGTGGAAAGCATTTTCAGATGGTCCCCAAAAGATCAGACCCAGTTAATCGTTACATTAAACCAAACTACATCAAAAAAGGTATACACACAAGTACTTGGGATTTCAGATAAATGCAGCAACATGTGTAAGAGATCAGACCATGCATCCCCACTGCTTTGTGTCCTACCTCTGACAGTAGTTACCCAGGAACAGTTAGGAAAAGTATATAGGACAGAAAAAAAACACACTGATGCTTTCTAAATTGTGTGCTCGAACCTATTGGCAATGTGCAGCAACACTTCCTGAGCTTGGGACTTCTTGAGCCAGAGGAGGTATCCACTTCTTAGTACAAATCCACAGCTGCAGAGAATAAAAATGTGTCTTACTACTGGTTATGTGTAATTCATTTCTATTCTGTCACCAAATCTGAAGTAGAAACAATACTCTGTGACCTAGGTGATCAACTGCACACAACGAACAACCCATCACAACTGATTCAAGCTAAGAGTTTATGCCCGTGGGCTAACATCTGTTCACAAAATATTTCAATTTCATTTGTGAATAATATATAAGCAAAGAGGAATGCCTATTCATGAACAATTCACAGTCAAAAAAACCCATAAATAATGCTGCTTTAGACAGATAATTCTTCTGTGACAAAGAATTTGGCCAACTTCCATGCTCAGAGAACTGCTAATTTTTGGTGGTCTCCCCTTCTCTTCTCCCCAGGTTCCACTGGGGGGGATGCCAATGATTGAGGGGTGGGAACTACTAGATCACCTGAAGTCTGTCTCTTCATTATGATTCCTTTACTTTCCCCGAGCACAAAGCAAACAGAAATCAGCCAGGACCACAGCTAATGTTTTCTACGTACTGTAGCAATTTCAAAGATGCTTCTCTTCTCTTTCTCTTCAATTTAAGATGCTACATAACATGAGGAGCAAAAAGACAAGACAGTAACAAGTGTATCTCCTGGAATTTCTAGTCATGTCTCAATGCTACTATCTGACAGAAAAGAGGACTACTAGAAACTATCGCTGAAAAACATGCTACCTACTGCTGACACTGATATTCACTATATACCAAACAGTGGAAGCCCCTTCTAAATGTTTGTCCCAAATTCCTTGTGTATCTTGTAAATCCCATTCAATTTTCAGCATTTCCAAACTAGTTTTCAAAACAGCCAGAGGGTTTAAACAAAGAATTTCAATACAATACACAAAAAGAGCATCTACGAAGAGGTAGCTAGTAGAAAGTAACAAACACAGAGTGCATCCAATTCTCCTCCTTACTCAAGAGATTAGATGCATACCTCTTGCTTCCAGGCCTGACTACCATATTTTAGAATAGATTAGGTGGGTCAGTGTTTCATCCCTCACACTGAAGGAGGGTGACAATGGAGGTGCCACAGAGCCAGTGTGCACTGACAAACTTCAGGGTAGACCACCCTGAAAAAATATCTCTTGACTTAGTTTCAGAATTCACACTCAGTTTCTGAACAAATAGATTTTATTTTCACTGGATCACGCAGACTGATTATTTTCCTTGTCTTATTGTTTTTTTTTTTTTTTTTTGATGTTAAAAGAAGCAAATCCCCAAGGTAAGTTCTCTTTGTAAGTATTCACATCATTGCAGCATTCATTTGGGACCTCAGTTCTATTTTGTGCTGATCATGAAAACCAAACCCCCTGCTTAGTCCATTAATACTGGCAGATTATTTAATTTTGTTCTTGCTTGGTAGGTATCCATTTTTTCCTTTGTTTGTAGAAGTCCAAAATAAATTCAAAGGGGATACCAAGTCAAATTAAGACTGGACTTACAATACTGTAAACTAAAAACTCCTATTAGTTGGGTTTGTTTGTTTGTTTGAGGTATCGCACACATTGTTGGATGATTAAAAAAGAGGAGGAGGATGATTGATCTCATACGATTCAAGTTAACCAAATAAACTCCATAAACTCCAATAAGCAAGCCTTAGCTGCTAGATTTGTCATCACATTCCGTAAGTTGTGTTTCTAAATCACCTGCACTGCTTTGCAAATTTTATATTGAAAGATTGAAAATTCTCACAAAAGTCTCCTCCTCTATTACCAACGACTAAACATTAACACAGTATACTAAGTAAAATATACGGTAAAAAAATATATCGCATAGTTGTTGTGGTTTAAGCCACTATAACTCACCCAGTTCACTCACTCACTCCCCCCTCTTTCTTCCCCCAGGTCCCGGAGGGCTGGGGAGGAGAATCGAAAAAATGCAACTCCCACAGGTTGAGATAAGAACAGCTTAGTAACTAAGGTATAACACAAACCACTGCTGCTACCACCAATAATAATAATGACAAGAGAAATACAAGGAAAGAGAATACAACTGCTCACCACCTGATACCAAGCCTGACCCAGCAGCGAACCCCTACCCTTCTGGGTAACTGCCCCTAGTTTTTACATCCTGGGCATGACGTGCTGTGGTATGGAATACCTCTTTGGTCAGTCTGGGTCAGGTTTCTGTCTCTGCTTTCTCCCAGCTCCCCCTCCTCCCTGGCAGAGCGTAAGGCTCAGAAAGTCCTTGGTCAGACCAAAACATTACTAAGCAGTAACCAAAAACACAGGTGTTATCAGTGCTGTTCCCAGGCCAAGAGTCAAAAACACAGTACTGCACCAGCTACCAAGAAGGAGAAAAATACAGCTGCTGCTGAACCCAGGACAATAGTAAATGAAGACAGAGAAACAGAATATTTCCAACAGGTATGGCAAGTATTAATGAAATCATATTCTTTGAATCTTTTTCACCAAATTAAAATCAGTAAGTTATCCTCTTTGCTTCACATTTCAAAAAATATGTATTCTGCTATAATAGTATTCACTGTACATACCACTACCATTTTCAGTCTTTGCCACACACATTCATATAAAACATAACTGCCAGCAAAAAGCACATAAGCTTCTAGATACCACTTAAAATTAAGTATGTCCTAATCAAGTAACAAATATACTCTCTGACACATCAGAATTCTTCACTATTTTGAGTGGCAAGGAAGACAAAATACACCACTGCTAACAATTTTGTCATCAGACCAACCATATTATGCCATATATTCTAAACCCAACATTTTCCTTGCCCTACCAGTCAGTGCAAATACAAAATTCGTGTGAAACATACACCTCAAAAATGTGATTTTTTTCATGAGTAAATAGCCCAAAAACTTAACTATGAATCTAAATGGTTTTCAAAACACAAACAAGGGTCACATGCATATGAGCAGATATGCACGTAGTTTTACATGCCTGCTTAATGCATTTCCTGATAAGGCAAAGTCCTTAACTTAGCTAATATTTGGCTTAACAGATATTTACACTATAACCAAAATTGAAATCTGGGAATTGTGAGAGGGTGAAGAAATTCCTGCGACGGCTATGAATAGCAAGGGAAGAACGTAACCAGCATTCTTGGGTTGCAGAGAACAGAGGAACAAGGACTGCCAGCCAGCTGTCCTATGGGGTTTCGGGCAGTTATCTTCAAGCGTCTGCCTTTCCAAATTCCAATTAATGTTGCTCCCAAGTAATCTTTATACTTCCCACTCTCTCGCAATCTGTCCTGCCCTACAGCCTTCACTTCTCAGTTCTCCTCCTTCACGGTTTGGATCCCTCATGTTTGTGCTTTCACGCCTCTGTGGTTCCCAGCTCACAAGTCCACAAGCCTAGATGTTGTCTTTTCAAACACTTCACTCTCAATTTTGAAACAGTGTTGTATGCCTACTGGGGGCATCAAGATGTCCAAAAGCTTTTGCTGCTACTTCTAACCAGTATTCCAAGGATCTGACTTCACTTGAAAATGTGTTAATTTCTATAAAATTTAGTCATCACATGCACACCTAGTCTCACAATTATGTCTATGAAAAAGAAAAAAAAGAAAATCAAACAATTGCTAAGTATTATTTTTTAAATGCAGAAATCAAAGTTTCCTTACAAAGAACATCGTATACTTTTACAACATATTTCTGAAGTTTAGCATTTCAGCTCAAACTACTAGTAACATTCGTGCAACTTACATTTCAAGTTTTGACTCTGGGATGACAATTCTGCAGAGCTGCAACATTCATACGTTTATTTGCCCATCAAATCTAACGCTAAACACTGAAGCTAATATTTTCATACTTTACACACTGCAATTACAAGTTTATTTCTATAAAATATAGTTCAGTTGCTAGAGATGCCTCATAAACCCTGTTTTTTTCCTATAATTTCAATTCCAGACCCTATAATGAGAATCAGGGATTCAAAAAAATTATCACTACTTTAAAACAGTTTCCAGGCTGCACGATAGAGCTGGATATAGTTAAAACATCTATGAGAACGACGGAGGAATAGAGACTTTAAATCTGACATCTTAAACCTGATTAAACTCTTCTACAGTGCACAGAACTGCAACTATTTCTACTAAAAATTGAATTTGGCCCTGAGTATGGAATAGGCATTTGAGAGCTGCTGTGGGATGGCAAACTGAAGGATCACAATTAATGCCCTCTGGCCCACAGAGGATTTAAGGAAAGCAGCTCACTGAAGTGACGCAGATTTCTCAGATCTTCTGAGCTTATATGGAAGATATAAAGTACAAAGTTTCATTTCTCTGGCTTTCAGTGGAAATCATATGGCTAGTTATTTAATCGATGGTAATTTGACAAACCAGTAAACCAGAATGCATTTCTATCAAAGCAGAAAAACCATTATTATTTTAATGTCATTTACAGTCTAACTAAAGACAAAGGCATATACCCAGTATTGAGTTAACAGAGAAGTCTGGTCAACACTAACCATATAGTTCTGCCTACACTGGTATTTACCAATTGTGAGAGGAGATGGGATTTTAACAGTGCAAGTATGAAGCTCAGCATACCTCCTTCCCCTAATTAGCTTTTTAAATACTCTGAAAATATAGTATACCTTCAGGGGAAAAGTATTTCTCTAGCCCCATAGGCACACTGTGGATTAAAAGTTGTACTTCATCACTGGTTTCAGCATGTTACCTCAGCAGCAGCCACCAGCATGCCAGAGGTGATGGCTGCCAGTTATATTCAGGTCAACCAACCTTAAAAATTTGGCAAGCACTGGTGGCATTTGAAGCTATATTTTTTTCATCATCAGTAGGTTAATATGATTTATATTTATACCATCTTCCTTGGAAGAAAAATAAACCTCTCAGTAAAGAGCCTTTTCTAAAGCACTCACACTTCAGCATAGAACCATTTGGCTGTCATTAACTGAGTCACATTTATGCAGATGAGGAATTCACCAATAAAATCTATGAACATGGTTATCTTGTTCCTCATCTCTGATTTTCAGAATCTAAACAAAACAATAAAAATGTTGATTTCTTTTATTATTATCAGTCCATCATATTTTGCAATAATGTTAAGCTGCTTGCAATTCTCAGACAATGTATGCATTCAAACATTACACATTCTAAAATTCAATGTCACTGAAAAGTGCTAATGCAATGGGTATGGTAAATTGAGACTATTCTGTATATGCATTAATTTTTATTAATTCCGTGTTTATTAGGTGTTAGTTAAATCCAGTTTGCTGACTAATTCTAAAATAAATATCTTTCGGTAGTCTTGAGAAATGTTCTGCCTTTTGCTGCAACAGCGTAACATGTTTCTAACAGAACTTATCTAATTATTTCAATTCAAGCAGCTTCCACTGCGGGAGACAATTTGGTTGTGGTCTGAGAGTTCCATCACCACAAGCATTCAATGAAATCACTTTAATACACACTCGGAATTGAACAATGCTGTTTCTACAAGGTGTCGTTCCCACTGAGACCAGACTGGCAGGCAAGTCTCTATGTTTAATAATTCCATTCTTCCCCAGGGAACAATTTTTGCCATAAAAGTTTTATTTCCATTGAATAATTTTAACTTCCCTTAAAGAGAAAGACCTTTTCTGGCTGCAGGTTAAACACAATTTTAAAGATTCAGGACTGAAGTTCAACTTATTCCATGCCATGTCCAATACCTACAGTCTATGTTACACACTCAATCCAGACAATGTATCTTTCCGGAGTCTGTTTACTTTCTTCTTCCTCTCTTTTGTTATGTTTTATCACTCTACGTGGAAAGATTCACCAAGCCTTTCCATCTCCCAAGCTGTCTTTTTAAATAATCCTAACTAGTGGGGAAAAAAACAAGTGTGATTTTAAGTAGGACAACTATGGGAGCCCTAGAGATGTGCATTCAATACCCAACACAAGAAATAAGTAAACACCCTTACATACTATTATTAAATAAAACAGTGAGGATGGAGAGAGATAGGTGCATTTCATTCCATTTCTGAAAAGAGAAGCAGTAAATACACCACTACTAAATATTTACTGAATTCAAAGAAATCTCAAAAATCTTTCATCACACAATGTGGACAACAATAGCTTTTCCTAATGATGTAAATACACTAAGACTGAAATTCAAAGTACAGACAGGTTTTCCTCTTTCTCTCTGTAACTGTCGACAGACAATTATTGTATTGTCTAATATGTTGTGCTGTGTATTGTCTGCTTTTCCTATCTGTGCTAAAGCCCACCTTTCAGGTAAAGCTGGTCAATTAACCTTATTTATCAGTGTATAAAGCACTATGAAATTGAAGCACAGCAGTGAAACTACAATATATACTTTTTGTCTGTAGTCGTAGCTTCATAGCACCAATTAGGAATGTGAAATTGGCAGCAATTACTCTTAACATCTCAATCAAGGCAGTATGGGTCAATAGTGTGAAATCATCAAGCTGTACAGAAAGTTGGTCTATGCACAGTTCTGAAAAGAACTATCATATCTTCCATTCTTCCAGTCATTTGAGAGCACGTCATGTCTTTTTCTCATAGATGTTATAAACTCCTAGGGCAGGGATTAAGCCATTCTGTATACTGTCTACTGTTGCTTCTCCAGCCAACAATTTATGCATTGAAGACCTTCACAGAATTTGCATTTTAAATTAAAATTATGTTAACAAGTGTTGATGGTTAATAAATGTAGAACCATTTAACTCCTGAACACTCCCCGTTCAGTAGTTCTAAAAGCACAGTGCCAGCTATGCTTGCCTAAAACAGCATTTCATTGTCTATTTCTTAATTCTCATCCATGATGATCAGCCAAACCTAACACTTAATACCTAGCTGAACAGAGTATTAACCCAGCGACTTCAAGATCAAGCAATACACTTGGCCTTTTGAATTCTGTTCCGATTGATACCTCAGAAATTGATTTTTCTCTTATTCAGTATAACCAAATGGTTTCATTAAACTGAAAGATTGTGATCTCCCAACAAGGAAAGGCCATCAGAACCTATTCTGTAGCCTGTGTTATATAAAAGCCCAATCAGCAATCAGTGAGTATCTGAGAACATCAAACACATCCACTGCAGTTATTATACAACAATCACACTAGAAGTTGTGCTCAGAAAAAACTATGAACAGAACATTAAACTACCAAATTTTGAACACTGTTAAATGTCTGACAACAGATCACACAGCTGGATTCGGACTGCATGAACATACAAATTCAGCCATTACCAGTTCATTGTAGCAAGTATGTCAGAAAGTTTCCTAATCCAAATGCATCCAAGGACTTTGATACACCAAAAAGTTTCTCCCTCTCAGGTGACAACTTCCCCCAATTGCATGTTTAACCTAGAATAAATGGGGTAATGACATCACTATTAGCCGTAAATGCTTTACTTCCATAGAGGTGGTGAGGTACAAAGGATAAAGGCGATCTCAAGGGGATCTAAAAGGGAGAACGTGTTTTATCATAGAATCCTTTAGGTGGGAAAAATACCTTTAAGATCATTGAGTCCAACCGTTACCCTAGCACTGCCCAGTCCACCACTAAACCATGTCCCTAAGCACCATATCTACATGTTTTTTGAATACCTCCAGCAATGGTGACTCCACCAGCTACACCATGCTGTCATCTCAAACCCTTCTGCCTTCGTAGTATCTGGATTTACATTCTTCTACCCTAATCCCACATGACCATGACCATGACCCTGCACTCACATTTACACTAGCCACTCTCCTTCAATCCCTCATTCAGCCATTTGAGTCCACCACATGCCTGTTCTTTAACTCAGGTAAGCATATTTAGTTTTGTAGTGTGTTTGGGTTCAGGCATGAGGAAGAAGGGAAATGAAAGAGTAACTCCAAAAAACTCTGTCTAAGCCAGCAATTATTAAAACAAGTCTTTCCTGACAAGAGCATAGGGACAAGCAAATGCTTTACAACTGAATGGAGTATAGCAACATTTCATGGTAATTTTCCCTGGTATTTATCCAAGCTCAATAGCAGATACATCTACTTTACATCTACTTGTTTGTCTCAACAAAAATTAGAGGGGGAAAAAAAAAAAGCATTTTAAAGATTTTTTTAATCTTGTATTTCTTCAAATAAATTAGTTTTACAAAATCTGAGTTAGGGTTAGCCTGGTAGAAAAACAGCATATCATAGAATCATAGAATAGATAGGGTTGGAAAGAATCTTAAAATCATCTAATTCCAACCCCCCTGCCATGGAAAAACAATAAACAGGAATTTTAAAAGTGCTGTTTAACAAATGCTTAATCCCAATGAATCACCAGTAAGAGGAGGAAAAAAACCTAACAAAACAAAATTTATTGCATGGCAACGCTGTAGTGGTAGGAGTTTTATCTGACAGAGAAGAAATAAGGGAAGGAATATTAACCATTCCATGCCTTAAATCAAAGATTTTTTTGGGAGGGATGAGTTTTCTGTTTTGGTTTTGGCTTGGTTTGTATTTTTGTTAGTTTTGATTTTTTTGGTTTATTTTTTTTTTATTATTCATTCAAAATATGTTTTCCTGATTATAAGGCTCTGGAAAATCCTAGGCATAAAACAGACATATAATAATGTATACTACTCATTTTAACCTGCTATTGCATTTTTAAATTAAGTTATAGGAATGACACAAAAATTATTTGGCCATAGACACTCAGATTTAATCTGAAAAAAATATAGTACTAGCAACACTTTCTTGAAAATAATATAACACTAGCAAACCTTTTTTGCTCCATCCCTGGCTGTGTTCAAGGCAAGGTTGGACGGATTCTTTGGTGGCATGGTTTAGTGTGAGGTATCCCTGCCCCTGGTAGGGGGGCTGGAACTAGATGATCTTAAGGTCCTTTCCAACCCTAACTATTCTAAGATTCTGTGATTCTATGACTGGACTGGGGAAATATGAAATTTTTTTGCCCTATCCTCACTCTGTCAGTACTGTTTAAATCAACCCCAAAATGGAAAGCTTCAATCTTTCCCTAACTCCATCCATTTCCATACAGCTTCAGTAAATAATGAAACATCCATAAATGATGAAATGCCTCCTCAGTAAGACCAGCGATTTCCCTTGCCTCAACTCTTCCAAAACTTTGCTTTCTGAGCACATTTCTTAACACAATAATATATAACTTTAATCCTCACCACAACCTTACATTTGGCATACCCATTCTGAGTCCAGGCATGACAGCTTGACAAATTCCCAACCTCAACTATAACTGTAAAAAATATTGTATTGAAAATAACTGTGGAGTCTTTATGCTTCCATAGAATCAGTCAAACAATGGCTGCAGATGCCTTTATCTGGATAAAAGACAAGCATATGTCAGTGCCACACAAAAAAAAACCAAGACATGCATAACTGGTCAGAAATTAGACCACATAGTTAAAGTGGCAATGGTTGTTGCTTTATGGAAGTTTGTGTATGTGCAGTAGGGAAAAGCAGGAAGAAACATTACAGAAACAGACACAAAGTAATTTAAACTATCTAACCTCATCAGATCCTGGGACTGTAGAACCCAGAAAAAACCTAAGAGAGTAAGTTTTTTTGGGGTGCGGCCCAGCTGAAAAAGATTTGAAACAGTACTGACAAGGCCTAACTCAACAGCTATTTGATTCTTGCTGTGTACCAGGAAACTGGAGTTAACAAAGAAGATAATCTTTGCCTTCCAATATTTACCCTTTCTCCTAAGCAAAGCTATTGGCAGAGCTGTAACATTTGTCTACCTCTCACATCAAAAGGGGTACCCATACAGACATAAGCCCAAGCACGCAACTAACTCTAATATTTTAAGCACATTTAATAAAATTTCTATTTCTCTGCATTCATATGTTTAATTTAGATGAAGTATTTCTAAATTATCATAAAGTACTTCAAATAAGCTGAAGCAATTTTGTACTCCTTTTGAAAATCACCTCATGAAATAAACCCTGAAACCTTGATTTTCAACACAGTTTGTGATTTAAAACCCCACAAACCTTGAAAACTGGTAAACAGTAGGGGTAAATTTCCCTGCCAATGTGTAATATACACAATGCAAAATCTGATGTCAATTTACTAAAACAGCAGCTGCTAGGAAAAAAAAAATTAAAACTAATTTCTATATGAAACACAATGCCATCTAAGCAGTCCAAAAGCATGTAAAGTGGGTCACAGCTGGTGCTCCCCGGGTGAATATATCAAAATAAAACAGCCAGATAGGGAAGAAGACATAAAGAAAATTCAGTGACTCACTGTTTTCTTCAGTCACTAAAGAAAGCACTTAAGAACTGCTGCGTAACTATTGTCTTCAAACGTGGAAAGTCTGAAGTAGAAGGAGGAAAAAATCCACACATTTCCAAGCCTAAAGATGTAAGGACTAAAAACACAGGATCATAGGGATTTACTAACTATGTTGCCCTTATTTACAATAAAGATTTTCAAGACTTTAAAGAAGAGAGGTTTCAAGGATTTTGAGGTGGGGGAGAGCTATATTTTAGGTCTAGAGAGATGTTTCCAGCATAAAGGAGGCAACAGTAAGGTAGGCTGACATACAACAGTGACCATCTGGACAGCAATATAAGAAACTGTCTTACAGAGAGAATGTTGGAAACACACCTTCACCTTATGAGATGGAAACCTGCATGGTCAACAGCCATCTATAAAATCAGGGGAGGGTTCTTTGTTTTTAATGGATGAAATGGCAATAGTGAAGTTCTTCACGGTTAGAAAAGGTTTGAATCAATGAATAAAATTGATACCTTTTTATCTAGCTGCTGTATCTACTTGCTGAGCTTCAAGCATATTTTAATTACCACTTTCATCTCTTGAACAGGAAATGGATCCCAAAGAAACTGCAAGACTGCCTAAGAACAACTTTTTTAGCAATCTGGAATTCATGGTAATACCTTTTTTCTTTTTTTTCTTTTAATCTGACCTGTTAAACTCAACAGGTTATAAATTAGCCATTAAAAATAGAAATGTACTTAACAACCTCTTCTGAATTTCTTATTAAGTATCTTATCAAACTGACAAGAATAATTATACACCATAGATAGAGATAAAGCTCTTAAATATGGCAGTAAATATAATGCTTTGCTTTCTTTACGTAATAATCCCTATTTGGCTCACCCAAAACAAAAGGTCTGAGTCACAGTAAATGCAATACAGAGGAAAGTGGGCTGAATTTTCATCAGTGTTATATTATCTTCAAAGACTCTCCATGTTAAATTTTTCAACCAAAATGGATGTTTCTACAATAACTTCAGTTCCTTTCCAGCTATGTGAATAGGAACTCTGCACTTTTGAACACCTAAGGAAGAGAAGTGAAATTCACTTGAAAACTTACACAAAACTTTGTCTATACCCTGTTTCAATCAAATGCTGTGAGCACAGATTGACTATATTCATAGATCATAGAATCATTTAGGTTGGAAAAAGAGCTTTAAGATCAAGTCCAACCATTAACCTAGCACTGCCCAGTCCACCACTAAACCATGTCCCTAAGTGTCACATCTACATGTCTTTTGAATAACTCCAGCAACAGCGACTCCACCACTTCCCTGAGCAGCCTGTCCCAGTGCTTGACAACTCTTTCAGTGAAGAAATTCTTCCTACTATCCAACCTAAACCTCCCATGGCGCAGCTTGAGGCTGTTTCCTCTTGTCCTATTGCTTCTTACTTGGAAAAAGAGACTGACACCCACCTCACTACAACCTCCTTCCAGGTAGTTGTAGAGAGCAATAATGTCTCTCCTCAGCCTCCTTTCCCCCAGGCTGAACAATCTCAGTTCCCTCAGCCCTTCCTCATAGGATTTTAGACCCTTCAGCAGTTTTGTTGCCCTTTTTTGGACTTGCTCCAGCAACTCAATGGTTTGGGGTTTTTTTTTTTTTCATTTAGGGGCCCAAAACCAAACACAGTGCTCCAGGTGGGGCTTCACAAGTGCCAAGTACAGGGAGACACTGACCGCCCTAGCCCTGCTGGCCACAGGATTTCTGATACAAGCCAGGATGCTGCTGTCATTCTTGGCCACCTGAGTACACTGCTGGCTCATATTCAGCTGGATGTTGATCAACACCACCAGATCCTTTTCTGCTGGGCAGCTTTTCAGCCACTCCAAGCCTGTAGCACTGCATGGATGGCTGTGATCCACGCACAGGACCCAGCACTAAGCCTTGTTGAACCTCACACAACTGACCTTGGCTCATCCATCCAGGCAGCCTGTCCAGATCCCTCTGCAGAGCCTTCTAACCCTCAAGCACATCAAGGCTTTACTAAAGTCTAGATAGACAAAATCCAGAGCCTTTCCCTCATCCACTAATCAGGTTGCCTTGTCATAGAAGGTGATCAGGTTGGTCAAGTAGGACCTGCCTTTCATCAGCCCACGCTCACTGGGCGTGATGACCGTTTGTCCCGAACATGCTGCATGGTGGCTATCAAGGTGATCTGCTCCCTAGTTTTCAACAGCACCAAGGTCAGGCTGACAGGCCTATAGCTTCCCAGATCCTCCTTCTGGCCTGTCTTGTAGATGGCCATCACATTTGCAAACCTCCAGTCAACTGGGACCTCTCTGGTTAGCTAAGACTGCCAATAAATGATTGAAAGTGGCCAACTGAGCACTTCTGCCAGCTCCCTCAGTGTCCTCGGGTGGATCCCATCTAACCCCTTAGACTTATGTCAGAAGCATTCATTATTGTGATTAAATGGGAATGTCAAGTATCTTGATAAAAGCATTATTGCATTTCCCTTGTATTATTTTCCAGAGCAATAACATTTTTCAACAGTCTTCAGAAATATCAAAACAAAAATATTGTCTGCTATAGCAGAATTCCTATATATAAATCTCATATGAATATTTATTTATTTGTGCATTAGGAAGTGATTCAAATTATATTTATATCTTGATTAAAGGGAGTAGTGGGGAGAAGGAAAACAACTCAAGTCATGCAAGAATGCCACTGTCACCAGGCTGTAATGAACCTGTAAGCTTACAAATTGGTACCAGTACACTTGGATACACACACAGACCCCCAGAAACTACTCGCTTCAGTGTAATGTGGATGAATCTGCATGACTTAAACTGACCTTTAATTGCAGATCTAAGAAGAAGCTGAGAACAGTGAAACATGACATTCTATATTCCCCTACTACTTAGCAGAAATGAACCTTGCAAACAAGAATTTTAACCAGTACCTGAGGGACTTTTCGCTAGGTGGTAAGAATCTGATTCTCTCAGCCTCTTTCCCTGTGGAATACTAATCCTGAATAACTGGACACAAAAGCTCTCCTTTAGAATGTCAAATAAGTTATATGCTCCAGTTTAAAGTTAATTAAGATGTAAATTGAAGACACAATGCTACAGCATAACTTCCTAACCTTAAATTAAGACATTCAATAGTATGAGGAATAGCTACTCATAATAGAAGAACAATCTTCATGCCAGTATGTTTAGACTAAATGGAATATACTTCCTGTGGCAACTAGAGCCAAGTAAATTTAACTCTATGCTGTTTACATGGTTCTTGACTTATAAAGGCAGTCTCCATTTAAGAGACAAATTCAGAAAAAGTGTTCTGCACATGAAATAATTCCCTTTCTTGGGGAAGGAAAGAAAATGGAAGGCCAGTTCAGCTGACTAGTGAATGCCAAAACCTATTCCATTACATAAAAGTAAAGACAAAACTTGTGAGAGACAGCAGGACTTTTTAGTGTGTTCTTATTTATTCATTTTGTTTCAAACCCAGCAGCAACTCCTTTAGATTATCTACTATAGATTCTCTCCAAGACAACAGAATATTTCCATTTTGGATTTTATCAATCTTCTAAAACCACTGACTACAGCATACACAAGTAAGTCTAACACATACTCACTGGTCCTGTAAGAGTAATCACAGTTTAACTTAAAAAGACATAAATGAAATTTTAGTACAAAACATGATTGCTGAATCAACTTGAATATCAGGAGTGAAACTATCCAAATATTGACTCTATGCAAAATATTTACTTCTGACCCTTGTTCTAATCATGTAGAGTACAAATAAGAGACAAATAGAGACACAGTCATTAATTCCACAGGGAACAGAAATCAGCAAAACATACTCTCAGGAACTGTTATGTTAAATCATGAAACTTATCACTAAGTTCCTAATAATGACCTCTGACAGGCATATCTAAAATATGTGCTGGAGGATACTGTTGTTCTGACATACACGTTCATACCTGACTCACTGATATGCCTATTCACTAGCACCCCAGGAAGTGTTTAAATAGTATATCACTCCATATAATGATGAGTAAAACTCTCCATAATTTTTAAATTCTTTTTTGTTTGAGAGCATGAGAAACTCCCTAATGATTTCACAAATGGTTTTATATGTGGTTCTACCTTTCCTGAATGGTAACAATGGAAAGAATATAAACTGAAACAAAGAAGATCCCTTTTCTGTTGCTGACCGGTTTTACATTAAAATGTGGTGAGTAAAATAAGCTACTACTGACATATGATACCTCCAGCCAACATCTGACAGGGAAGTAGCATACAGTACCAAGCAAATTGTCCAGAAAGCAAAAGATAAATATTAGTGAAGGGTGGAAGAGGATGCAAACTTGTAAAGCACTGAAAGCTTTATTTTTAAACATATTCTATGCACAGTGGGACATATAGTACTTCATATATTTTTACTGCAAGTGGCTTTAAGTAAAAAATGCCAGGTAAGTGGCAATGTAAGCAAAGAATACAAACACTTTGAAGTAGGACATAAAATAGCCATCAAGTACTTTCAGCAGTTGTGAAAAGAAGAGCAACAGAAGAAAGGTCACTGGCATATGTATTAAATTATATGCAGAACACTTAAGAAGCTAATTTTGCCAGACTTAAAAGGGTCAGCAACTCCTCCCTTAATCTTTGGGTGCAACTTGTTGTATTAGTTCATGATATGATATAGGATTAAATATTTTAAAACAGAGAGAAAAACATACACCTATGGAGAATCCTCTCTCACTGTGAAATTGAGCAAATGAACTACATTCATTAAGTGATAATTAATACTGCCATCAGTTAAGACATTTGACTGTAAAAAAACTGTGCTACAATGAGTAAGAACTCTCTTTCTTGGTGAACCTGATCTAATTTACAACAACTTTTTCTAAATAGAAAATCCAAGCTAGAAGTTTGTCAGTACTGTGCTAATTCCCACTAGGTCAGTAATGGGCAACCGCAGAGGCAGGCTTCCAGTTCTCACTAAAGGTACAATAACTGTTACAAGCAGAATGGACTTTGTAGCTACAAAAACACAGAGTAGTAACTGTTACCAGAAACCTTTTCTAAATCTGGCTTTAGATGAAACTTTCTTTTTAATCAAAATAAAGGTGCTTTGCAAAATCAGCTCTTGCAGTTAAACTACTGGCATATTCACTCCTATGTTCCTCATGCGATTCTGTGTGTAAGGAAGGGTGGACTGTTAAATCCTGGTACTTATGTGAACATATGAATTATCAACTTCTTTAAAGTGTTATTTTTTTGATCAGCAAGTATCTGATACAAAATACCATGTTACTTATGTAAGGAGGATATATATTCAAGGACACTTAGTGCTTTCAGAGATTCTCTCATACAGTGGCATTCTGATACAACACCGAGACTTTTATCCATTTACAAATATCCTTATTCTAACAGCATATTTCTACTTGACTAATTCACACAGAGAAGAACATTGAAAATGCTGTATCAGATCAGAGAACTAGGTCTCTTCCAGCTTTCTGTCTCACCGTGGCAAGTACTAAGTATTTTAAAGGAAAATGCAAAGAACTTCATGAGAAACAGCTCTTATTCAGTAACATGGCCATACAGTTCTTTCTTTCCTTTTTTTTTTTTTTTTTTCCCCTAAAAACCATTAGTTACTTTCTGGATTTCACATTGAAACATGAGACTTTCATGTCTTTTAGCTTTTACTATGTGAATTCTTTATGCAGGCAAACAGCACAAAGGTACATCACCTTAGAAAGAACTGCACAGAAATTGCATTGTGGGGTTCAACTATCGCAGTGTACTATACTATACAGGTGAAATTATGCATACAGATAAAAAAAAGGTTTTTTTAAAAAAATCGAAGGTAGATTTGGCTTCCCCTGAAAAGTTCTTTGCTATTTTTTCTAGGAATTTCAAATAGAACAACATTTTGACATCACTCTATTCATGGTTGTTCTGTGTACTAGATTTTTACATAGTTATCTTAAGTTTAGGGTCCCTTTTAATCTTACATTGATATAATAAAGCACATACCTTTCCTACAAGCTTACAGTCTTACAAAGGAGCATGGGAAACTGCTCAACATACAGCACTAGAAATCCCCACAGGAAGTATTTTTGTTGTGTTAATTATACTGGTACATGACTATTAATGCTCTGGATTTCAATCAGTCAGTTTGCCCAAATGACAAGTAAGTGATGACACGAACATATGCTGTAAGATCAGATCAGCAAATCACATGATTTACGTGTTTTCTCCATTAGACAGAAGATTTTTCTGTCATATATTTATGACAAAAGAGGTGGCTTGTAAGAACAAGTGGATGGAGATGTGGCTGCTTCCTGTGTCTGAGGCAAAATGTTTGGTTTTGAAACAGTTCATATTTACAAGTCCTTCCTTACTGTTTTCTCCTAATACCTGTTACCCATTTAGAGACACAGAAATGAAGCTGTTGACTCACTCAGGTCCAGTTTTTCCATGCCTCCATTATGTGAGCTGACCAGAGTCTCTACTTAGTTATCAACTGGCAGCATTTCTTGCTTTCTAACCTTTTCTGTACGCAGCTAAGCTATAAGAGAGAAGGCGGTTTTAAGCTTCTTACCTACTTAAGAGATAGAGAATACTGGATAGAAGGATTTACAAAATGAAAAAAAAAAAAAACCAAACCAAACCAAAAAATCCCCTATCAACTATTGTTGCAAGAAAGAGAAGAAAGAGTGAAAACTCCAATTCTTTTCATGTCAGCTTCCTCTCTTCCTCCCTGTGCCTGCAGCACTCTTCAACATTTTGGTCAATCAGAAATTAACATTTTGCAGACATTTATTGTTTTACACTGTGATGCAGCAGGCAAATGCCATGTATAATATTTGAGCCCTTTTGAGTTGGTTTTGTCATTTGTTTGTTGTCCTGTCCACTGGATAAAAGACACTTAGTTTTAATGAACAGTAGTGTACACTCTCACAGAAACAAAAATAGATTGGCAGTTACCAAGATTTTTGTTCTGAAATTATTTATATTGGAGTCTGCTGCATTTCTGCAAAACATTTAAATATGCTGGGGTTCAGGTGCATGTTTATTTTTTTATTTGATCACATTTAATTTAGGACAATTTTCTTTGGTAGGCATGGCCTGAAAAGATGAGCTAATATGTCTTTTAAATCACATATGTTTTTTTCAGAGCCCTGTTTGCCAGATACACCAATGGGAAAAGAATAAGAAGGACGGCAAATACAGAACGGAATAGCCAAAGTGGACCTGCAACAATCCGAATTTTGTTGGGTTTTTTTTTTTTTTTTTTTAAACCAGAAAGTTGTAGTCCATCATTACTGAGCATGGATGAGAGACCTCTGTGATGAAGTAGAAGCAGATTACAGTCTAGGTAACTAACCAAGACTGTCAGTATAATTAAGATTCTAAACATTCTCAGGAGCAGCTACTAAAGCTGGAATATCTAAACACTGCTGTAGCTTGCTTAATTGAAAAAGACTTCATCAAATTATTAAAACCAAAAAAACCCACCCTGAACCTTTTGATGAAAAAGAGAACTGTCCTGGGTTCAGCAGTAGCAGTCATTTTTCTCCTTCATAGTAGCTGATGCAGTGCTGTGGTTTTGACTTTTGGCCTGGGAACAGCACTGATAACACCGACGTTCTTAGTTACTGCTCAGTAATGTTTACTCTGACCAAGGACTTTCTGAGTCTCATGCTCTGCCAGGGAGGAAGGGAAGCCGGGAGGAAGCAGAGACAGGACACCTGACCCAAACTAGCCAAAGAAGTATTCCATACCGCAGCACATCATGCCCACAATATAAACTGGGGGCAGTTACCCAGAAGGGTTAGATCACTGCTCAGGTCAGGCTGGGTATTGGTCATCGGGTGGCGAGCGGTTTTATTCTCTTCCCTTGTTATTTCCCTTATCATTATTATTATTGGTGGTAGCAGTAGTGGTTTGTGTTGTACCTTAGTGTTGTACCTTAGTTACTGGACTGTTCTTATCTCAACCCGTGGGAGTGACATTCTTCCGATTCTCCTCCCCATCCCCCCAGGAGCGGTGTGGGAGGGGAAGGAAGGGGGGGGAAGGGAGC
Organism: Ara ararauna; assembly: GCA_028858755.1. Taxonomy (NCBI): domain Eukaryota; kingdom Metazoa; phylum Chordata; class Aves; order Psittaciformes; family Psittacidae; genus Ara; species Ara ararauna. The sequence goes on from CM054381.1 coordinate 42,910,890, forward strand.
GAGCGGCTACATGGTTCTGAGTTACTGGCTAGGCTTAAACCACAACAAGAACATGTATTTTTCACAGGCAAATGCCAGAAAACAGAATTAGGCTGAAGCCAGGGAAGGAAGTGACTAAACACGTAACTGTAACCACTTGGAATAAATCATTTTTATGCTAGTCACAGTGCGAATGAACATAATTATATGCTTCTTAACTTTGTTCATGTTTTTCTCTTTCAGTTGCAAATCTGCTCAACTGTCATGTTTAGTTTTCTCTTCAAAATGTTAGTAATGCTGTATAATAACACATCACTCCTCCTGTCTTTGGATTTGAAATCACAGTCTCAGAATACCACACTTGAGTCCAAGCATAAGTCCTAATAGAGGTAAGCTAGAATGCATTTTTCCCTGTAGAGCTGTTCATGCATAAGCAAGTGAAAGGAGAAAATGGGAATTATTTAAGAATATTTCAACAGGTCAAATGAAATCAAACTATTCCACATTCTTTACTTGTTCACACCTGTATTACTGTTCGCACTGAAGAACAGCAAGACTAGGGAGTACAAGAACAATTGTCTAATCTACTAATGTGAGTCTGATCCTAAGAAATGCTGTGTATATACATGTTTTATTTCAACTAGCTGAAAAATGTTAGCCACCCATCACAAATTTTACGTGGAAAATTACAGGCAGTATTCAGCAGATTTCAAAATAGTTTTCAAAATGGTACTCTTGTAACATCAAAAAAGGTCCTGCAGTGAACAGAAGTTGTCAAGCTTTATTAATCAAAGATTTAAAACAATTTTGGAATTAAAAAAAAAATGCCTGTTTTCCTGTATTTCACTATGATATTGTCCTCACATGGAACTTTGCTATTGCATCATTCTAGATCAAAACAAGTGCATCAAAATAAATTATACCAACAGCAAGTAATAAGAGAAACAACAGATATGGAATAACTTGTGTTGGAAATCCAAAAAGTAATAGATGGCTTAAGATGGAAAAGACACATGCTTGAAAGGAATCAGTGTCAGACAAAAAGTGAAGCAAGTCATCTATTATGCTGATCAACTTACAGGATAATTAAATGTCACTATCCCTTCTCTCATAAATGAAGATACTAAGACCAAAAGAAAATCAGAGTAAAAGCTGAAATTTTGAAAGCAAGTTATAAGATTTTTAATGTCTTTTGATATGATGTGGATGTCATGACTTCCCTGTAAAGAAAGTTCTTGCCAGTTGCATCCCTCCAGCAGTCAGAGAGACACAGCAGACGATAGATATTCCCATGCTGACCTGAAGTCTACAGCTTCAGCATATAGTGAGATACCAAGGCAGTTTAATTTGGAAAACCAAGGAGCAATTAATGAAATGCATAATAGGGAATGTCTGAAATTCCTAAGAACACGTGTGAACAAACTGACGGCACCTATCAGTTTCAGAGAGTAAGTAAAATAATAGCTTAACATCCCATGCAGTCATGTCTCCAGAGGATGAGAGTGAAGCACAGGCTGCTTGCCTTCAAACAGCTTCAAGACCACAGGACAAAAAGTCAATCAGGGAACAGCTGAGTGCCCGATGCCTCATTAAGGATACAGGAGTTACGACAGGATCCAAAAGACGTAGCCACTGTATGCTATGAACAAAGGTTGTAGCCTTATATGCAATATTGTCTACACTGGGACAGCTTAAAGACCCCTGTGACCTAACCACAATGTACAAATTTAAACAAAACTGTGGTCGTGGTTTAAGTCTAGTCAGCCATGTAGTCCCCCCTCTTTCTTGCCCCCAGCTCCGGGGGGGGGGGGGGGGGGGGAGGATGGGGAGGAGAACTGAAAGAATGCAACTCCAACAGGTTGAGATAAGAACAGTTTAGTAACTAAGGTATAACACAAACCACTACTGCTACCACCAATAATAATAATGACAAGGTAAATACAAGGAAAGAATACAATCGCTCACCACCTATACCCAGCCCGACCAAGCAGTGCACCCCCCACCCTTCCAGGTCTCTGCCCTCCGTTTTTACATCCTGGGCATGACGAGCTGTGGTATGAAATACATCTTTGGTCAGTTTGGGTCAGGTGTCCTGTCTCTGCTTTCTCCTGGCTTCCCCTCATCCCTGGCAGAACACGAGGCTCAGAAAGTCCTTGGTCAAACCAAAACATTACCAAGCAGTAACTGAAAACACTGGTGTTAGCGCTGCTCCCAGGCTGAAAGTCAAAAATACAGCACTGCACCAGCTACTGCAAAGGAGAAAAATGACTGCTGCTGCTTAACCCATGACAAGTGTACAGCTAGGAAAGCTTCTTTATTCAACAGTGTGTAACTGTGCATGAGGAAAGCAATAGCCTGCATTGCCCTGTGAAGAAGCACAGCACTGAGGAAATCATCCGGGTATACAGAAACAGACAGATGTGTCCCTGATGTCCTCTACAAGCAATCAGATGTTAAGGAGTTTACTGACTCCAAAAAAGGGGGCATGGCTCCTATTCAGTTTCAGATGTTTCTTCAGCTTATCACAGAATTCGTAACATGGGATCCTTTTAGAGGCCAGGGGAAGCTTTGTAAAGCTAATTGCTCCTAGCAGCAGAGCAAAGGGATATTTTCACTTATCCATCTACCACTTTATCACCATGGGCATTTCAGTCAGTACAGACAAACCGCTGGGATAAGACCCTCCCTACTCTTAGTCCTCTTTCCCTGTTTTTTTCAGAGCATTTTCTGTTGCCTCCATTTCCCTTGCCTGCATGTTCCTCGAACCTGGTTTTCCCACACTTCCCTTCCCTTATATCTGCCTTTAACAAATCCTGCATCCTGAGTTTCCTCTCTGTCTTCCCACGCTCTGATATTTACACTGGGACTTATACTCCCCCAGCTCTAATCTGATCCTCATGGAACAGCAGGTTCATTTAATCACTGGCTCAAAAATTGCAAACACATTTTATTAGACTTATCTGCTCTTAATGATACAGTAGCACACTACAGTACCATTTAGAACAAACTGCTATTGCTAACCCAGCTGACTCCTAGTTTCTTTATAGTGAAATAAAGCCAAGGGAAAGACATATGTTGTCACTTCATAAACCAAAAAGAACACAGAGCAGCACTTGTTAACTATGGTTCTCCAAAGGATCATACAATTACACACATAAGGGCACTCCTAGACCCAGGAGCTCTATCTGTGAACAGAAAAATGCTGCATCCAGAAGTCAAAATTCTGAAGCTTGTGCGTTAAGAACATATCACACTGTGGCTACAAAGGATCATACTGCTTTTCTGAATGGACTTCTTATGGGAGTAACAGAAATGGAAATATTTTTTTATTTATTATTTCTTTTTTTTTTTTTTTTTTTCTTAACAATATCATTGAACAAGAACTGCATTTTAAAGAGGAAGCATGAAATGTCCTGAGGAAGGCCAATGAGAAGTAAGTGACAGAACAAGGGAAGGTTTTTGAATGCTGATTTACGTGAAATCCCACTAGCATCTCATAACTGCTGGTTCCTTAGGCTTTGGGAAGTTTGTATCTCTTCCCTGCACCCCTCATCCCCATTCTACTGGTGCCTGATCATTCTGTTACTTCCCTTTTTCAAATGTCCTTAGCAAACAGATGTACCTGGTCAGTAAAGGTGCTTTCTCATAAAACTGAAAACTTCAAGATTTGCTGTTTTCCCTTTCTTCTTCAAAATGTGTAAGTTCCAAACTAGCGCTGTGGAGGAACATGATTTCACAGTGTATGTCATCTTTTGATTCACTTTCTACTATTCCAGATGTAGTTCATGTTAAGCTTTCCATAGGAAAGTTGCATCTAAGTACAGACATCACAGCCACAGTGAATGGAAAAAGAAAATATACTAGAATTTAACTATATAAGCAAACCCGAAATCAAACATGAAATTAAATTAAAGCAAATTACTACAAAATCAGGTAATAGTGAAATCCATCTAGAACAATTTCCAGGTAGAAAACCTATTGAAACCTTAGTAACAAGAGGAAAATCTAGGCCATCACTACCTTGGGATACTGCACCATTTCCAAACAACTTTGAGTTTTATTTATAGAATCATAGAATCATAGAATAGTTAGGTGTCATGGGTTCAGCAGCAGCAGTCATTTCTCTCCTCCTTGGTAGCTGGTGTAGCACTGTGTTTTTTGATTTTGGGCCTGGGAACAGAGCTGATAACACCAGTGTTTCGGTTACTGCTTAGTGATGTTTTGGTCTGGCCAAGGACTTTCTGAGTTTCATGCTCTGCCAGGGAGGAGGGGAAGCCGGGAGGAAGCAGAGACAGGACACCTGATCCAAACTGGCCAAAGAGGTTATTCCATACCACAGCACGTCATGCCCAAGATGGAGGACGGAGAGGAGAGACCCAGAAGGGTGGGGGGTGCACTGCGTGGTCGGGCTTGGTTTTAGGTGGTGAGAAATTGTATTCTTTCCTTGTATTTGCCTTGTCATTATTATTATTGGTGGTAGCAGTAGTGGTCTGTGTTATACTTTAGTTACTAAACTGTTCTTATCTCAACCTGTGGGAGTTGCATTCTTTTCTATTCTTCTTCCCATCCCTCCAGGAGTGGGGGGCAAGAAAGAGGGGGGAGTGAGTGAGCAAAACGGCGTGAGTTATAGAGGCTTAAACCACGACAGTTCTTTTTTGGCGCCCAATGTGGGGCACAAAGGGTTGAGATAACGACAGGATTAATAGCCACTCATCACAATGCTGATTTATTTGCTCTCAAAGTTGTTGCTTTTGGTTCTCTTGCGTTCATGGTTTCAGCCTGTTGTACCTTACTTACAGCCGGTATTTCTTATCTTAGCATGTTTCAGATATGGGTTTTGGTTTAAGGTTCTTGTTTCATTGTACTTTATTGGAATGGCTTGTGATACGGGCGGGCTGCAGAAGCCGTGGGGGGCGGATGTGTACCTGGCAGTTCGGCTGCTCTTCACCGTCCTGGCGAGGCTGTGGAGAGCCGAGGGGGGGCTGCCTCGGGAGCCGCCGGCTGCTGAAACGGCCCGGGCGAGCGGACCCGGGGAGCAGGAGCCGAGCCCCCCCCCCCCCCCGAGCCCAGCCCGACGGCTGCCGAGCAGAGGAAGGAGGTAGCAGAAGGGGTGAGCCCCCCTGCTGAGCCCAGCCCGGCAGCTGCCGAGCAGCGGGAGGAGACGACGGTGGAGAAGCCGAGCCCCGTAGCCGAGCCCAGCCCCGTGGCGGCCGAGAGCATTCCCCAGCAGCCGCCCGCAGAGCCCCAATGGGATGCAGGAGACCCCGCAGCACTTCCCAGCAAGGCAGAGAAGGAAGCTCTGGACTCAGACAAAGAGCAGCTGGTGGTGAGAGAGCCGGCAAGCACAGCAGCTACACCAGCCCCAGTGACAAGTACAGCAGCATCATTTGAGAGTTCTGAAGGGTTTGAGTGGCCTTTGGGTACCCTTGAGACCTGCCTGCTGATTGTGATGGGGATCAGCATGGTGGCATGCATACAGAGTGTGTTTTACCCACAACCATTTTGCCTGGTCCCCAGAGTTAAGCAGAGTGGGGTGTGGGCATTGTCTGGGGTTAGTCTGCAACCTAGGATGACTAAGAGATTTTCCCTGCAGCTGGACAGTCATGAGTGGCAGGGTGTGTGGGACTGTATGGGCAAGTATCTTGTCCACTGGGCCCCTCCAGTGCTTTGGAAGCATTGGAGATGGAAGGCAGCTGTATGGACTCCCCATTGACAAGCTGCAGAAACTGCTGGAGGGGTGGATGAATTATTTTGAGCCTGATGGGCCCATGACACTTCAGGCCATCAGGGCAGAGATACAACATACAGATGGACTCATGATCGAGGGGTGGACTTCTCAATGGACACTGTGGCCCAGGTTATTGACGAGTGTGAACACTGCACACAGCCTCTCCTGCTCTGAAAGGCTGTAACAAGAGATGGAGCCTGATATCATGGACTGGATGGACTCAGCAGCTTTGTAGGGATTGGTCTATGCACTGGGGGATGATCTCTCTCCCTCTCTGTGTGTGTGTGTGTATGCATATACATATACATGTGATGGTATATTAAAAATGTGGGATCTGAGCATGACGTGAATGGTATGGAATAAGGGGTGGATAATGTCATGGGTTCAGCAGCAGCAGTCATTTCTCTCCTCCTTGGTAGCTGGTGTAGCACTGTGTTTTTTGATTTTGGGCCTGGGAACAGAGCTGATAACACCAGTGTTTCGGTTACTGCTTAGTGATGTTTTGGTCTGGCCAAGGACTTTCTGAGTTTCATGCTCTGCCAGGGAGGAGGGGAAGCCGGGAGGAAGCAGAGACAGGACACCTGATCCAAACTGGCCAAAGAGGTTATTCCATACCACAGCACGTCATGCCCAAGATGGAGGACGGAGAGGAGAGACCCAGAAGGGTGGGGGGTGCACTGCGTGGTCGGGCTTGGTTTTAGGTGGTGAGAAATTGTATTCTTTCCTTGTATTTGCCTTGTCATTATTATTATTGGTGGTAGCAGTAGTGGTCTGTGTTATACTTTGGTTACTAAACTGTTCTTATCTCAACCTGTGGGAGTTGCATTCTTTTCTATTCTTCTTCCCATCCCTCCGGGAGTGGGGGGCAAGAAAGAGGGGGGAGTGAGTGAGCAAAACGGCGTGAGTTATAGAGGCTTAAACCACGACATTAGGGTTGGAAAGGACCTTAAGATCATCTAGTTCCAACCCCCCTGCCAGGGGCAGGGACACCTCACACTAAACCATGCCACCCAAGCCTCTGTCCAACCCGGCCTTGAACACCACCAGGGATGGAGCATTCACAACTTCCCTGGGCAACCCATTCCAGTCCCCCACCACCCTTACAGTAAAGAATTTCTTCCTCATATCCAGTCTAAACTTCCCCTGTTTAAGCTCGAACCCGCTACCCGTTGTCCTCTCACTACAGTTCCTCATGAAGAGTCCCCTCCCCAGCATCCCTAGAGGCCCCCTTCAGATACTGGAAGGCTGCTATGAGGTCTCCACGCAGCGTTCTCTTCTCCAGGCTGAACAGCCCTAACTTTTTCAGAAAGCCAACGGTATCCTGGGCTGCATCAAAAGGAGTGTGACCAGCAGGTTGAAGGAGGTGGTCCTGCCCCTCTACTCTGCTCTCCTGAGACCTCACTTGGAGTACTGTGTGCAGTTCTGGTGTCGTCAACATAAAAAGGATGTGGAACTGTTGGAACAAGTCCAGAGGAGGGCCATGAGGATGATCAGGGGACTGGAGCACCTCCCGTACGAAGAAAACAATGTATTCATCACAGGCTCCACCCAACACATAATTTTTCACCTGCATAAATGCTAAGACATATTTAGGTACACATTTCTCAAAGTATTTTCTGATCTATGTCATTTTCCCTCTCTATGAAATCCCCAAAAACCAAGTTTGAATGATCATGGAGGTGTACAACTCAAAACTAATAAGCTTCGTAGGTTCTGTGTCATCTCAGTTTATGTATAAGGCTGAAATCCCAAAATATAAACTGTGTGCAAGAATACATACAAACTCACATGGAGTACAGTAACATCCACACCAAGCCTTCAACAGACTCCTGCATTTTAGGCACTCCAGAGTTGTAGTATTAGTTCTAATGAAAACTAGCTCATCCATAAGAGAAGTTAACTTCTTCAGCCTCAATTTCTTTCTTCCTGGTTACATAAGTTACATGGTAACGCAACGGGGTTGCACAGCTGTACAAGGGGGGGTTGATACATGGCAAAGATTAAACAACTTACAAAAGTTATCTAAAATGCAGCTTTAACATAATTTTCTATTTTTCATAGTTTATAATATGGCTTGACTGGTCTGAAATTTTGTATGAAATGTTTCCTACTGGGCACAGCTTTATTTCCACAATTTGAAAAGAATCCATTCAGCTGTATGAAGATACAGAAATGAAATTTTCAAAACCTGTTTATCAGACACTGGCACTTTTCCTGCTTGTGTAATTCAAAAAGGATCTCAGTAAAGAAAATTCAATTTGGCAATCCATTAACATAAATTTGATGCTCTCTCTGTTCATCTCTTGATGTCTCACCCCTTTCAGAAAAATGAAAATAACTCATGGTAAAAGAGTGGCTCTTCCCTCTTATTTGTCCAGTATTATATTGGCAATTATTTAAACCCTGGAAAAGCTGCTGAAGCTCTGCTGACTCATGGTGGCAGAGAAGTTACTTGTTAACTCCACATGAAGATGGAGGAGGGAGAGAAAACAAAAGAGGAAAATTCAGAGACTAGACAAAGTTTGGGCAGAAGGCACAGAATGAGCTGGTATACCGAGTAGCACCAACTCTTAAGGAGAAAGAATTTGGACCTTATCTGAAGCTTTACATGCTGCATTTGAACCAGATGAAGATGCAGACCTAGCTTCATGACATCTAAGTTTAGGAACCTAATTGAGCCATGTCAATAAAGAGTTTACTTCTTACAGGCATCCTCTACTGTCAACAGAGGAAGAGCAGCAGTTCTAAGAGGCAAACTGGCTTACCAAAGGTCTGAATTGTCTTCTGAAACTGTCAGTCCTGCTCCAGCAAGTACAGAGAGACCCCAAAGCCTACAACATGTGCACCAGGACTGACATGTAACACTGCTGTCAGCAGAACAGTTCTCCCGACTATCGCAGTTCCCAGCACAGTCTGCAGTGTGTTGTCGGCTCCTTAACCCTACAGGTAGATCCAAGGGCCAGAAACAAGCTGTAGTAGAGAATGAGAGACGGTGACAGTGACAGAGATTAATGGAGTTAACCCTTTTGATCTCCACAGATCTGATCCAAAGGGGAGAATTTTCACAGGATGTGGCTTGATGCAAGTATGTATTTCCGACTCACATGAAAGATGTTTACAGCTGTTAGCCAGGTGTGACAGTGCTCCTAATTTAGGCACTACGGATAGGCGCATTAATACTAGCTGGATTCCTCTAAGCCCGAAGTCATTCACAGACTAAGTACGAAGCAATGCTGGCATTTTAATGTGTGGAAAATTTCAGGTCTCACCTCATTTTAAGTTCTATGCTCACAGCAGTGAATAGTAGGGGAAAAGTCAAAGCACATTACTCCAAGGGGTAAGGATTCTGCCTCAGAAAGGAAAAGCAGTTCTCAGAGCTGTCTGGTTGCATTTGAGGGACTGTAATCTGTACTCCTCTTCTAAAGAGCAGCATACTTCTCTTCAGGCTGTAGACTATTCTTGCACAATAAAGAACCATGATTTCATATTTCCCCACCATCATCTCTGATCACATATTTCTTGGTGAAGGAGGACTGCCAGCATGGTGAATTTGCTGTAATGACATCTTACCTTTGCTCTACACAGACAAGAGGATGTGTCCTTTCTCTACTACATGCAGGAAAGAAAGGAGGAGTAAGGAAAGAGAAGGCAGCTCTTTACGTGATGTTTAAGGACTGCCCAGAGTCACACATCTAAAAAAACCCTCTGCATATTGTACCTTCACATAAAATCCTATACACATCATAAGTTATAGCAAATGCAATTCACCTGATTAAGGTACTACACCAAGCTGCTTAGTCCCTATATTGCAAGGGTTACAGAAGGCTGTGTTTGAAGTGTTAGTGCTGTGGAACAAAGTGACAGCAAATTGGGAAATAAATGAGCACAATACTCTCTTCTAACCTCCTGGCACTGTGCCTTTTAACAGAGAAGAAAAAAGCAAAAAGGCAAAATGTCAGCTCCAAAACATTTTTCATGCTGTAAAATATAGTGTCCCCACAGAAACACTTGATAAGAGACACGCTGCGAGGGCTGATACTTCACTAAAAAATAGTGAGTTATTGCAAAAAGGTCATGTGGACACATCAAATGCAGTAACAAAAAAAAGACAAAAAAATCCACAACAACCCTTATGAGAGAAAATTTTTATCTATGTCCTACCAATGTCATGTTAGCCCTTCAGACAAAAGTCTCGGCAGTGCATGCTGAGCTGTTAAGTTCAAAGATGCAAAACAGCTTTCACAAACAGCAGAAGAGACTAAGAGGATTTGGATCTTTCAGCACACCTCACTAGTTTACATCGATGCTGCCCATTCTGCTTCTATTAGTCACTGTGAACAGTCACTCTTCCCAGCAGAGCTTACTCATTTGCAGGATAAAAGGCAGGCATTTCTGCACATGCCCATAATATTCTTCACCACTGGGGGCAGCTTTACATAAGACTGCATTCCCCGAAACCAAAGCAACAGTCGGACGGAGCTTTCAGAATGACAGTATGCAGAAGTGAGCAGACCTTGTTCGTTGTGCAGGCTAATTCAACCTTCTATGCTACAAATCAGCTTCCTAGCTGGACCGGGTACTAAGTAAGGGAACTGCTGTTCTATGGAATACAGATGTGTGAATTCAGATAGCTAAATGGTGCTTGGAGGAATTTAACATGCTTTCCTATAAAACGATATTTTAAAGCCAGGTTCCTAACTAAAGATGCAAAAACGTAATATCCATGAAGATCCTATTACCTAGGAAGAATCTGACATTTTGCTGCGAATGCTGTGTTGGGATTGATTTATTTTTGGAGTATTCTACATGGCTGGCAAAGAATAATGTTCCAAAATCGGTCCATCTCCCAAGGGGTCCAATTTTTCTTCCCGGGTGTCAGCGAGCCCTGACTCACTACAGTGCAGCTGACAGGGGCTGCCATGCTTGTGGCACACTAAGCAAAAAACAAAAGACCTAAGGACGACCTTTGAACAACACAAAGGATGGGTATGTTTTTTATGTTATTTTTTTAATGTACAGTTCATAGTCACTGCATAGCCTGTGCTTTAATTACTCCATAGACTTACCTTGATATGATTTGTTATTACAGTTAAATTGATTAGGGATTACATCTTTTACCCAGCTGTTTTTCAGTATTTCTATAAAGGTATTCTTTAAAAAAAATCTGAGTAAAGAAAACAGTGTGAAAAGTAGTTGAGTTGAGCTAGGGATTTTTAAATGATTGTTGAAATAAAAGATTTTAGCATGATTGAAAGAAATGACTGATGTGTGGGGGGATAACTTTTCTAAGTTGTTTTTATTTCCAGGTTTCAATGTAATTAGGCTACTGAGCGGATCAGCTGTAGCTCTGGTAATAGCCCCTACTGTATTACTGACAATGCTTTCTTCTGCTGAACGAGGATGCCCTAAGGGCTGTAGGTGTGAAGGCAAAATGGTATATTGTGAATCTCAGAAATTGCAGGAGATTCCCTCAAGTATATCTGCTGGTTGTTTAGGTTTGTCCCTTCGATATAACATCCTCCAAAAACTAAAATACAATCAATTTAAAGGTCTTAATCAACTCACCTGGCTCTATTTAGACCATAACCACATCAGCAATATTGATGAAAATGCTTTCAGTGGAATACGCAGACTAAAAGAGTTGATCTTGAGTTCCAACAGAATCTCCTATTTTCTTAATAATACCTTCAGACCTGTGTCAAATCTCCGGAATTTGGATCTGTCATACAATCAGCTGCAGTCTCTGGGATCTGAACAGTTCAGGGGCTTAAGGAAGCTGCTGAGTTTACATTTGCGGTCCAATTCCCTAAGAACCATCCCTGTTCGAATATTTCAAGATTGTAGAAACCTTGAACTGTTGGACCTGGGTTATAATCGCATCAGAAGTTTAGCAAGGAATGTCTTTGCAGGCATGATCAGACTGAAAGAGCTGCATCTGGAGCACAATCAATTTTCTAAGCTCAACCTGGCACTTTTTCCAAGGCTGGTCAGCCTTCAAAACCTTTATTTACAGTGGAATAAAATCAGTGTGATAGGACAAACTATGTCCTGGACCTGGAGCTCATTACAAAGACTTGATTTATCTGGCAATGAAATAGAAGCTTTCAGTGGACCTAGTGTTTTTCAGTGTGTGCCCAATTTACAGCGCCTCAACCTGGATTCAAACAAGCTCACGTTTATTGGTCAAGAAATTTTGGATTCTTGGATATCTCTCAATGACATCAGCCTTTCTGGGAATATATGGGAATGCAGCAGAAACATTTGCTCCCTGGTAAACTGGCTTAAAAATTTTAAAGGGCTGAGGGAAAATACAATTATTTGTGCCAGCCCCAAAGAGCTGCAAGGAGTGAATGTTATTGATGCAGTGAGAAACTACAGCATCTGTGGCAAAAGTACTACAGAAAGGTTTGAACTAGCAAGAGCTCTCCCAAAGCCAACATTTAAACCAAAACTCACCAGGCCCAAACATGACAGCAAGCCCCCTCTGCCCCCAACTATTGGAGCCACTGAATCCAGCTCTGAACCTGCGCACGACACAGAACATATCTCCTTCCATAAAATCATAGCAGGCAGCGTAGCCCTTTTCTTGTCTGTGCTTGTGATCCTGCTGGTAATCTATGTGTCATGGAAGCGTTACCCAGCCAGTATGAAGCAGCTGCAGCAGCGCTCCCTCATGCGAAGGCACAGGAAAAAGAAAAGACAGTCACTGAAGCAAATGACTCCAAGCACACAGGAATTTTATGTAGATTACAAACCTACCAACACTGAAACCAGTGAGATGCTGCTGAATGGAACAGGACCCTGCACGTATAACAAATCAGGCTCCAGGGAATGTGAGGTATGAACCATTGTGATAAAAGAGCTTTTAAAAGCTGGGAAATAGTGGTGCTTTATTGAACTCTAGGGACTATAAAGGGAACGTTTTTCTCACTTTTCTGGCACAGCTCTTCCATGTCTCTCTTTTGTACATTCATAATACTGGTCATTTTACTCTCATACATAATCAACTCATTGAAATTTAAGTACTGCAATCAATGTGAAGCCTGAGCTCTGGTTTAATACAATACCTATTGTACAAACCCTCTCCTGATTTCATTAAAGTCTCTCTTGTTTTTAAATAGAAAACTTCTTTCATAAGTAATCCACTGCACCTGCAGCGACTGTGCCTCTATGTAGGGAGAAAAACTACAACAATGGGGGGGGAGGGGTGATCAAGCTCAGTCGTCCCCCTTTCCCACCTCCCTCCCCCCCACACCTAACCCCAGCCTTTGCTCTGGAACTCACTTTTTGAACCAAGACCAAACTGAAGACCCAGGTACTGTAGCATCATATGAATACTGAGTTGTCTGAGGAAAGAGACGGTGCAGGAGCAGCTCTGAAATGTCCTATTTCTGCCCAACACAAGCTGTAACAAAAAGCCAGTGGAGTGTTAAAGCACTGTCTTAGGATATGAGATATCCCATCAAAAGCAAAGCAGAGGGAAGCCTAGACTTAATAAACATTTTAAAATAAAAATAACTGCATTATAATGCAGTGTTTTTCGGGCGATAACAATTAATCAAAACCCGTTTATGCGACTTCATATAAAAGGTGCCAGTGTTTATCCCCTACATCCAGTTGCCTTTCAGAAAGCAGTCAAAAGGCATTCATTAAATGAGGAGTAGAAATTCCTTATTGATGCAATTAGAGGAACTCAAATGTGCAGCAGCAAAAGCAAGACCACTTCCTGCACACATTTGTTTCAGTGCTCATTAGAAATTCTCTTTTCAAGACTGTCAAAGACATTTAGGTAGCTGAGGAAACCATTAAATCTGTCATTTTCTTCTATTTCTTTTTATTTGCTGGGCTGAGCTTTTTAGGGTTTTGTCATGTGTTTTGCACACTGTCCCTCTAAAAACTAAATAAAGCTTCATTACTTACAAAGCCAAACAGTGTACATTTTAGAAATACTACAACTGCAAAGGGCTTTCAGAGAAAATTGGGTACTCACAGAGCTGAGCGCATCCAAAAATCCTTAAAGAAATCACTGACAAATTATTTTTTGCTCTTAACAAAACCCTAACATCATTACAGAATTCACAGATGTTCATCTCTAATGCGCAGTCATTCATCAATGATTCTCAAAAATACAGATTTATAGGACAGCTACTCCCTGCCCTCCCTTTCCCGAAGTCGTGTATTTGTGCTGGCTGCAGAAGAATATAACATCCCCCAGATTTCCAAATAAATCATACCTCTTATTTTGACTATCAGGAAGGGGGTAAGGAGGGTGTGTGTGTGTGTGTGTTTCATTCTCGAAATAATACAGTGGCACCTAACTAGATTACTGACTTGCTTCTATATATCTCTATTTTTTAACTTGATTTGGCTTAGTAAACTGCATGTCTTCAATCACTTGGGAGGGAATGTTCCTACAAAGCAGTTTCACTGCAGCAGATTAGAAAAAGCAAAACCTTAGCAAAATGTTCTTCTGAATTTTTACTGGAAAAAACCTAATCACAGCCAATCACCTTGAAATATGCCAGATACCATGCAAATAAAGGTAGAACATGTCTTGAAAAGAACTAATACATTTAAGGGGGATTGTTTTGGTTTTTTCATATAATGAAAACATTCTCATTTCCAAGAACTGTAGTGAAGAACAAGCCAAGAGTAGAAGCTTGAGACTGTACTGAACCCTGCAACACTGAGACCCTGTTTTACTGAGTACAAAGAAGATCCCACAAAATTAATAATGCAAACGCTTGAGATGCTTTTGCAGTACTGAGCAGGCTGTGATTTTTAACCTGAGTTATACCTTGAAAGTTGCTAGTAAGAAGCCAATACACATCAAATTATCTTTCCTATTATGGGATTCAGTTTTCTACCAGCAGGTCTTGGTTATCTCTGTAGGGAAAGATTATTTTTCTGTAAACTTTGTGTTAAAAACCATCTCCATACTTCTAAAGGCTTTAATCTCTGCAGTGGTGACTAATATTAGGCACAGCCAAAACAAGAAAGATTTGTCCCAAACATACATACATTATATATACATACAAATATGTACGCACACACATATGTGTCTATGTAGATATATAAAAATAACAGAAAATTTTGCTATTTAGTTTTGGGAGGGCTAACAGCAATCAGAAAATCATTTCAATAATTTCATACTATTAATTTAGAATTTTTGCTACTTGAAAACATTCAATACATCTTTTAAAACTTGTTACTGGAGTGTGATTGTGAATGAGTTGTACGTAACTGAGTTTGACTTTACATGCTTCCTTCTGTGTTTCTTTAAGCCTTGTCCTGATCATAAAAATACTCAGAGGGAGCCAATTCATAACCTCCTACAGAAAACAATACCTGCTAAATTATTACTAGCTCCCTTGGAAAAAATTTTTAGTTATGAGCATGAAAAAGAATATAAAGCCAGTATGTCATTAATCATAGATGAATAATAAAAAACCAATGAAAATCCAGCATGTCTATATTCAAGCACAGACATGCTCAGATCAACAAATTCATTTATTGCCTGAAAAACTACAGATTCACTTTTCATGAATTTTCAAATACATATCAAATGAACACAGATGAATGTCTGATTGCTGCTATAGTCATTGATAATGAAACCACTGTCTACACAACAAAAAAGACGCCAAATATAACTCTTTGAATCCTCTTGAACAAACTGAGGCCTGCAAGCTGAATTTTTTAAACCCACTCTAGTGGCTATTGCTCAGGAAACATTTTAAACCTGCTTCATAGCATGTTAATATACACTATAAACCCCATGCTTTCACCTGTGCAAAGACTACATGAACTAAGCTAAACTTGGTCTCATCACTCTCACATTAAACACCATAGAAGTGACTTGTTTTGGGTGGCTAGGCTACCAGAGTCACAAATTCTAATAACCTTGTAGGGAACAAGCCGGTCTTAGCTGAGTGATGTTCAGTTCCTGCGAAAGGCTGCCCCTTTCCTGAATATAAACCGTTACAGCCTCAAGGATTCCAAAGAAGAAATTTCTCCTTTGCTTCTCTCCAGTTTGGGCAGCAGATATGTAGAATTCTGATCCCATTTTGTTTGGGGTTTGGATATTTTAGTGCCAGTCTGTCACAAAACTTAAAACCTTGCTGGAGTGATGTCAAGGAATCCTCAGAGGATGCATCAGAGCTATGATGGTTCCCAGAAACCTCTAAACCTTAAGGCATTTAGGCACCAACTTGAGGAAGGAGATGTGATTGAGTGCCTCTAATGACCTGGCTATCCTTTAATGTATCTGATGCTGCCTACGTATTCCGAGTTTAGGAGAGCAACAATGCGTTTTGAAGGTGTCTGGGGTTTGCTATGTTGTGTTGGGGTTTTTATGTTTGGGGTTTTTTGGGGGGTTTTGGTTTGTGGTGGGAGTTTTGTTTGGTTGGTTTTTATTTTTGTGTGTGTGTGCTGATTTTGGCTGTTTTTTGGTTTGTTGGGTTTTTTTGGGTTTTTTTTATCAACTTCTGTTCTGGGGCTACCACTTGAAGACTAGAGCTTTTCAAGACACAGAGAAAGTACAGTTACTCTTCCATGTCCATTTTCATTTTCATTGGTTTTGCAGTCTACATTTAAACAACATTAAGACAAATGTTAGTTGGAATCACCATACAAAACTGTTCCATTTTAGTGTGGCACCCCAAAAATCTCAAAATAAATCAGGGCTTCCTCTGCTAGACAGTGTACAAACATCTTTCAACAATCTCTCACATTAAATGTTTATATGGTATGTTGAGAAGACAGATAGGAGATGGCAAATAAACATGACAGATTTGAGGTAATTTGCTCAAGATCACACACAGGGTGAGTACTGAGAACATAATCCAGTCTCCTCACACCAGGACATCCTTCTAGCCAGTGGACTACTTGGCCTCTCAAATAAATGGCTTAGGTCCTGTAATATTCAAGGGGTATTTCAGAATAATAAACCACACAGACAGCAGGTCTTTGGGAAAAGAAAATAACTAATGTACCAAGCAAATTCAAGGAGACTGGTAATGTTCATTCAGTGTGTTGAGATTACCTCCAGCAATTGCAGAGTAAGAGAATAATAATGAGAACAAGTGGCTTGAATATAATAAATGCAAGCTTCTTTGCTGGCTGGTAGGTTTTCATTACTCGCTATCTGCACTTACATAGTCATCACAGCTTAAGGTTTGGCAATGCTCTTTTTTTTTTATTATTATGAAATAGTGAACCTTGATGCAAAATGCAGTTTCAAGATGAACATAAATGTACAATATTCCTGCAAACTCAATTAGAAATTTTCAGTTTGCTGCAAGATAATGGTCTTTGCTGTCAGACACACAACTCAAGATAAATATTCTCCCAGATGAATTTCTGTGGAACAATAGTGACATCCAGCGGGTAGTTAGCTTAATCACAGGTATCTATTGTCTAGATCAATTCACACACAGATGTATTTGCTCTTACTCTGCATTCTTCTGTATCACAGGGTAATAGCATCAAATCCTTTCAGCATACATTCAACTGTATCCATGTATAGGAGTCATAACTTGAATGCAGTGAATAAGTGGAGAAAATAAGAGTAGATGAATGCTAGCAAGAAATAGTCTATCTAGTGTGTAAGTCACTACTGTCAGTAAAAGGCAAGAAACACTTAATAAGTGAGCTAGGATAGGAGTTGTAACAAATTCGTGGCCACTGATTTAGAACTTATTACTTATAAAACACCACTAAGTGACTTTAAGATACTATAAACTCAAACAACTCATTCAGCTTCCTAACAGCAAAGATTTTAAAAAAATATATAAAAAATATTGTTTATTTTTACAAAAATGACAGAAAGATCTTATTAGACATTAAAAGGTAGGGCACTCCCCACCTGGGAACAAGTTAAATTAACAGCTTCATCTCAAAAACACACAAGGGACAAACAAGACAAGAAGCAAACGACAGAAGATCAAATTCACAAGCAATAGTAAATTCAAGCAAGGGGAAACTCACCAGGAACATAAATATGCAGTGCATTTGCTTGGGGAAAGGTTCCTTGCAGCAACCTCTGGTATGTTTTGTGGCAACTACTTTAGTCTCTTAGAGTAACTCTGTGCCAATGTTACTGGCAGTTATTTTAAACCGGAGTGAATAACATAAGAATTAAATCAGGATTACAGCTCTATTGATAACAGACAGATTTTGCTTCCCTCAAAAAGATGCACAAGAACTCACTGCACTCTGCACTGAATGGAATACAGTTGTTTTTCTATTGACTTATTTACTCAGGTGTGTTTGGAGGTTACCTATCTGTCAATGTTATGTACCTTTGATTTTTATTCCTAGCTAGGCTTTCTAGAATGGGTGTTATCACAGTGGCACAGTATAGGATTTTGATGTGATTCTCAGGATTACAGCCAACTATTTCTTGGCATAACAGTGAATGGAACACAATAAGGCGCATAAGTGGTAAAACGGGAGTGAGCTATGAACAGATCACCAAGGAGGTCATAAAGTAATAAAGGAGTTTATTCAAGAGCGTTGGGGATGGCTAGTTGATGGCCAACATTTTACTTACCAGAGAAACTGCAAGTCTCATTTAGAATGAGCACAAACATCATAAAAACAATAATCAAAAGATTTTCAAGTAGTAGGCAGAATCTTTTATATAACCAACTCATCACAGAAATCACATCTCCCTATAGTTTCTGTCTTGCTTGTATTGTTAGACTATCATGACCATAGTCTAGCATCCTAATGCAAGAATGAGCATTGTTTACTGAGAAGAGACAAAGGGGCAGTTAATCCCTATTTTCTTTCTAAGCAACTTTATGAAACCTACTAATGTTATTACAAGAAATATCTTATATTCATGGGAAAAATCACAAGTTTAAGATTCTTCACTACTGAAATCAACCAAACTTTTTAGCAAAACAAAATATTTCATTCTTTACTTACAGCTTCTTACTGTTTTCCAAAACTCTTGCTTGCCAAGACGAAACTGAATGACTGGAGATGTAAACTTAAAAGAGTTCTCCAGCAAGCCTCTACATGTGTCATCTCAACCACTAAAACCATTCCCTCCTGTGTTGCTGTGTGACTAATACATTGGCCATGTTTCACAGCTTACACTCCTGACTACATGTTAAATTTCTATTACTTCAGTAGCATTACTAGCAGTAGCACTCAGATCATGTAAGGCCTCATAATTACAGTTCAACCTTGCAAATTCTCAAAGTGTTCTGTGGCAGCCAACCTCATCATAAGGACATACAAAAATAAAACATCCTAATTACTCATCTGCTTACACTCCAGACAAAGACATAAATGCATTATAAGGTTTATTGCTTCACTAGACCACTGACAAAATCATCTGCTCAGTTCTGTGTTCAAATCCCCTTCTTCTTCAACCTAACAAAACATTTAACTAGCTAGGTCTCTCAGGAAGCTAATTGCTTAATGCTGACAGAAAAAAAACCTCAACATGTTGGTATTGACAGCAGCCTGCAGAAGTTGCCATCATGAACTCAGCCTTTATTAGTTATTCTCACTTGAAATCCATCAGTACTTCCTACGCTTGTCATGTATTATACCTGCACTATATCCTGCACTATAGTGATGTACAAGCATACTAACACTTCACATTTTTATGGGCACCTCTATTCATGGGCATAATTATACTGAGAGATGGAAAAGAGAAAAGACTCAGGAAAAGAACTGGATATAGTTTACAGTGCTAGATAAAAGTTAAGGATTACTCAGCTTTTCCATAAGTTAAACAACTAGTTTTAAAGGACATAAAAATCACATTCTGAAGCAAAATTGGAATGCTAAATAAATATTTGTGCATCTCTTAGAAGTATTTTAAACATCTGCTTTTTAAAAACTACTACTGTCTGGTTCTAGGCATCTTTAAACATCAAACAAAACCCTTCTCTAACTTTTATTTCTCACCTAACTTAATGACAGGGAGAAAATAAACTTCTTATAATAGAAGACACCTTTTTCACAAATTGTCAGATTGAGCTGATGAGGAATAATCAAAATATATTCCAATTTACTACTTTGCTGTTTCTTGCATGTACATTTGCAATACCTGTAGAACAATATGATACTGCTAACTGGTAAGATGTACAATGCTCTAGCTGAGTACATTCTCCTGGCATGTATTCTGTGTTTCATGACAAATCACAAGTTGTGTTGTTGGGTCTTCTATGTGCCCTTTATGGGTCTTCTATGCGCCCTTTATGGTCAGGAACAACTTACTGAATGTCTGAATACCATTTCTTTAACTAGTTTCTATAATAATTGGTGCTGTAGAACTCATGGCTCTGACTTTAAAACAGGCACTTATATTTTTCACTTCCTTAAAGGCTGCAAAACTCACAAATCAATTTCAAAATAATGTAATGAGATTACTATCCCCTTCCTGGTTCAGCTGTAACTCAGGGAAGAAAATAAGCACAAAGCATTCAGAGGTACAAAACAAGACCTCCAGTGGAAGCTGGATATCCTTGTTGCCATTGAAATTCTTCCCTTCATTGCCCTCAAGATTAAAAGTAGCTGTAGATGAAGGAAACGTGAAGACTGAACATGTGTTTTGCTAGAGTGTGGATAATAAGCCATAATAATACATTAGTCATACAATCTCTGAGCCACTGAAAATATAACCACCATAAACGGATTTGTTATTCCAAAGTGCAGACTTTATAATATATATTCTAGCATACACATTGTTTCTTGTTGGCTGCTTTTTTTGTTTGTTTCGGTTTTGTTGTTTCGTGGTGGGTTTTTTTAACACATGCAGGAACATCTATTTGGCTTGTGATAAGTTGTGTAAAAGCTGCAGGTGATGCAAGTATAAAAAAGGGAATACAGTTTACAAAATGAAAACTAGAGTAAAACTGAAAACCACATTAGACTTTATTTTAATTAGTGTTTTGGTACTAATTTTTCAGTTCTCTATAGATTATGCTCTTTAGTTTAAAACAGACTATAGGAAAGATTTTCAAAGCTGCAACACCGAATTGTGACAGCTTATCTCCTCTCCCCTTCTGCCCAGACTCAGAAATTCAAACAAGACTGTCTGTAAGGTCTGACCAGCTGCTCTGACCAGCTTCATGAAGCTAGTATAAAAAAAAGAACCTACACAGAGACTTTGGCAAGTTTTTCTGCAAGTGAAAAGAAGCACTTGTGCCTCAATGATGTGCAAATGCATCATATTAACTTTGGGTGGGATGCATATTGGAAAGGGTATATACTGGAAAATTGCCTTCTGATCTAGTACAGAAGAGGCTGATGCTAATTCCTGGCACACAGTCAAAATCAACTGACCTCAGAAAAATAATTACCTATGGTTTGGTTTAAAAGTCAGCTACGGATTCTGAAGTCTGTTTTTTTTTTAATCAGGTGAGTTTATTCCCCACATTCCTCACTAATAACAGTCATAGTAATCTTACACAAAAATATTTAGCCAAAGTTTGAGATATGGAACATCTTTTTCTCTTAAAAAAAAAAAAAAGAATATCAAATAATCATTCCAGCACATCAGACTTTTGTTAGCAGTGCACTATTACTTGTAATATAACACTTTCATATCACAGTTATTAGCCTTCCAGCCATCTGTAATATGAGTCATATTCTCAGAACAGCACAGGCTTCATTCTACATTGCTTCATACCAGCCAGCTTCTCTTGAAATGCACTGTACTATCCAGAATACATAGGCACTGCATGTAATATCAATTTCCAACTCAAAAATTAATTTCATGTGTTATTACACCTGTGACTCACAATGTAATATACATGCTATCTGCCTTCCAAGAAAGGATCACAACAGACAGGGATGGAAACCCTTCAGTGGTTACTTTTCCTAAGGCTAATTGTACCTATTATAGAATCATAGAATAGTTAGGGTTGGAAAGGACCTTAAGATCATCTAGTTCCAACCCCCCTGCCATGGGCAGGGACACCTCCCACTAAACCATGCCACCCAAGGCTATGTCCAACCCGGCCTTGAACACCGCCAGCAATGGAGCATTCACAACTTCCTTGGGCAACCCATTCCAGTGCCTCACCACCCTTACAGTAAAGAATTTCTTCCTCACGGTCTTTTGGGATGAAATGTTTACTTTTTCCCACTTGCATCTATCCTTAACAACAGTTTCCAGGCTATGCTACTGATACAAAATGTGGGACTGAAGCAAAAACTATCAGTATTATTATATGGGTTCATAAGCTCCAATTACTAGCCAGTAACTTGCTCTTTATTAAAGAACAGATGTACTTCATATTTCATTTGTACAGCATATTTCTATTCATCCCTAGTGACACTGGCAAGACAAAAATAGTTTTGCATTTTTCTTAGTGAATAAGTCACAGTCACAGAGAATATGGGGGGAAAAATGCTAACATTCTAAATCAGAATCTTTATACCTTCCACATTTTGCATAAGTGGCTTCCTATTTTTAAAATACATATGTGAAAAATAAACTATTTGCCACAGGGGAAGGAATAAGCTTTGCGAGGCAGTCTGCACAGTAACCACATTCTCTTCACTGAGAGTTTGAACTTACAGCCAGTGTTTATTTTACAGCTTAAGGAAATCTGCAGTACACAGCTCTGGTGTCTCAACAGTCTCTTACTTTTTTATTAACTTTTGCATATGACCTTTCTTAGGACAAACTTTGAAATATTTTAAAGTGAGAAATCATTGACGATCAGGCTGAGCAGAAGGCAGTAACATTGTAGGTGTAAAAGTGAGAAACTGAGTGTGAGTGGTATGCAGCTGCCTTTAAATTGCATATACTAAAGTTCAGCAGTATTCATGGAGGTTTGTTTTTATGAAAGCTCAGTAAAGGCAGAGTAACTTAAACAATTACGCATAATTCCTTGCCATCCAAATGATACAGGTTTGCTATAGCCATTGCATATAATAGTGAGTTCTGATGTGTAAGAGATATCTTATAGCAGTATAAACCAATTTGAAATCATAATATAATAGACTGCATTCTCAAATCCGAAGCATGCTGTGTTTGGACTGTAACAGTATCATAAACTAAAAATGCCTACATATCAGTAATAATAATAATAATAATAATAATAATAATAATAATAATAATAATAATAAAATGCATTTTTCCAAAGCCACAGAACTAATGCTTTGGCTTCATGTATAAACTGACATGGCAAATTCTAAATTTAACAAAGCCAATTTTGTTAAAAGCTTCATCATGCTAATTGCATCCATCGAGTGTGTAAAATACATTTTGTCAGCTAGGAACAGAGGACTTCAATTAAATTTAAATCCTTATTCAGCACTTTAAGCTGTTAATGGCTCAAACCTATTAATGAGATGATGAAAAGAAAATGCTTCTACATACAGATTCTGTAGTAAGAATTTAATACAAGCACTCATTATTTCCACCTAGTTCATATACTTTAAAAGTGTCCCATATTTACGTTACAACTCCAATATGAACAGAGAAAGATACCAAAATAAACTTGTTCGTGAATGTACTTGTATACATATTTGGGGCTTGACAGTCATTTCCAAGAGAGATGACCTTCTTCCCTATCCAACATGCCTCCCAGAATAGCCAGTAGGACACTCTAACCAGCTGTGATCTGCTGTTGATTCAAATTTAAGACACCTTCTTGCTATAGCTATTTGATAACTTTATCACGCAGCACCAGCAGTTAATCTGAAAAAGCACTGCATGTTCCCAAGTCTTTCCTCAGCCATCCAGCAGCATGGGTATCTAAAACAGACAACAAAGTTCACCTGGCAGGTACCAAAGTTCTGCCTCAGAATCAAAATAGAAAAGTCTGTCTTTTCAGCTGTACGGTTGATAAGGCCGTAACTAGGGGAAACTGGGAGACAGGTATTGCAGGCTAACTGTCCAGTATTTTTTCAAATAAGTAATATGAACACTAATAGCAGGCTGCACAGCATGCCTGGGCTCATAAATTTTTATATCATTTTGGATAGACCCTCTATTTTAATTAGTTCAGAAAAGCAGTGGAAAGAGGTTTACAGAACTACAGGTGAACTACCAGAGCAGGACAAAGGGAAGCATGTGTGTCAGAACACAGCCCTGTTCTACAAAATTTTCAAATTTCACTTCAATTTAGCAACATCAGAATTTACAAATTTTTGTCCTTGTTGTGGACCAAAGGATTTTCTGTATGTGCTTGTAACCTTCAGGAATGTTATTGAAGGGATTTCCTAGTTGCAAGACTCCCCTAGATGAGGCTTAATTCTCATAGAAAGGAAAAGCATAATTATATTGATTTCTTTTTCATGTTTCTGTCTCCCACTCCACTCCCTTTCTTTCCTCCAGTCTGGGCTCCTCTTTCAATTATCTATTTCCCAGAAATAAAAAGAGACTCCAAGGGCCATATAGAAGCATACTGCATGCCCTTGAATTTCTAAGTCTACCAAGTACTGCCCCTGTAAAGCCTTGTTTACAAACAAGCTCAGCTCCAACAGCAAGCAAGCTTTTAGCAACAAAGCAGCATAGACATTTTCACAACAGTTTTGAATTACTTCCCCCAGTAGAGAAGACTCCTTGATTAAATAACATGTAAAATGAGATACAGTGTAGTGATTCATACTCAAAAACTAACAATGAAAAAAAAGGTTGTAGGTATTTGTACCTTCTGCAGGAACCCTATCCTACCAATTTTGAGTGAAAATTAACATGTTCACAAATTGTTACGCACGGGAAAAAGAAGTTATCTCAAATTATGGGCCTTGCTGTAACAGTATGATGATTAGTTACAAAGAATTTAATTTTTTTTATCAATGTTTTATTAGGCACTGTATGGACAGGACAGGACATGTCCCTGTACAAAAAGGAAACAGTTTTGCCAAAGGTTAATTCCACACTCTCTTAATTATTAATTAATCTCTCCCAAATGCTTTTATTTTTTTTTTTTTTCTTTCTTTAATGTATGTAAAAAGGCCTTTGCAAACAGGAGTCCTCTGATTATCGACAGGATAGTTTTCAAGGCGGATAGCTCTGCTACAGTACATGGACAACATTTCTTCAGCTGATCCGGTTAATTAAAATGCATGATTATAACCTCTGTTAGAACTGCAGCTGAATAACCCATGATTCCTTTTTTCTCAGTACCACAGAACTTTTTTGCATGTATTTAATAGGGCTGTTTTCAGGATTTAATCAGAGATTTCCAATCTACACTCTGGAACAAGTCATCTTTCCCTTTTCAAAAGGTTTCAAATAAAAGACTAATTTTTGTAGAGATCCCTTCTGAATATCTGTAGCCTGTGTCCCTTACCTACACCTTACTTAATTTAATGTTTGTTTTATACAATTTAACATTTCCACTTCTCTCTATCCTTAACACAAAGAAAAAACAAACACCATTATGACATGTTCCTTCCAGCATAAATCTGTAAGTCCAATTTTGTTGAATGAGTTCAGGAGAACATATTAACAGCTTTGAAGGGGGAGGGTAACTGAGAAAAATGCAAAAGCTGATAGAAAACCTGTGCCAGGAAGTTGATGGAGCAGGACTGAAAGTGGAAATCCAACTGATATGTAGCATTTGCTAACACACTGCAGTGGTGCTGCATGCTAATACATGTAAAAGAAAGAAGAAGGTGATTTGCAAAGGAATATTAACTTTGAAGATGTATAGGCATTAAACTCTTTGGTAAACAGCCCAGAATAAAGGCTCAAAATCAACCACTTAAAACTAGTGGACACTTGAAAACACAGGCCCTCTCTATTTCTGTCTATACACTGTAAAAATCACTGTCATAATTGCAAGGCTCATTTAGTCAATAATGGTAAAAAATATGGACACTTTAAAAATAAGTATCTTCAGTTCAATTTCAATTCTAACTATATCTGACTCAGTTCCTTCAAATGTTGGATCAGTTGGTCATTCACCCAGAGCTAATGTGGATCATTTGTGACTGTATTCTGGAACAATCCTCCATGCCGAATCTCTAACTCAAAATCTCTAGTTAAATACCTTGCCGGAGTTGGCCAGTTGGCATCTTTTCCAAGCAGTACTGGAAGTCTCCAGTAAGTTGACATGGCTCTGTACACTTCAGAGAAAGATTCTATATTAGGCTTCATCTGCTTTAAATTTAGCTGTCCCATGAGCCTACCAAATAGACTAGAAAGCAGATGTTCTCTAAAACATATTTTCCTTTCTAATGGGCAAATTCAAGTAGACCTCCATGGTGCAGACTGCAAAAGGGTCCCGAACTGGCAAGACCATACTCATTGGGCATGCAGAGTGGCCTGATTACCTTTGCAAATAACTTTACCTTCTTTTTATACCACTGAAGCAACACAGAGGGGTGAGGAACCACTGCATATCCCTCTTCTGCTGGTTTCATTCTATTCAAGAGTTTGTTTAATGGACAGAACAGTGCACTTTCCAGGGTCTTCAACAGCAGCATTAGCTTTCTCAGTTTAACAGTCAGCTCCATATATGTTATTTTTTAGGAAGTGCTGTTTTGCTTGACTGTAGTAACACTATAAAAACAATATGTAACAGCAACAGCCTTATGCTTTCCTATTCTATTAATGTTCCAGAAATCAAGGCTTACAGAGCCTGTGGGAAAGAAGCCAATGACCATTAACCTTCACTTTATTTTAAGCTTTTATAATTTTAAGAGTTCAAATTCAGGCTTGCAGCCTTTAAGCTGCAGAGTTGAAACTCAAGTAAAATACAGCAAAGAAGCAAACGTGTGGCACAAGTTAAAAAAACTTTTCCTGAGACCCCTTGGTCATTTTCCCAGTCACAATGCAAAATTCAGTTGAAAGTATTTAACGTATTTTTCCCTACTCAGAGTAAATGTGATACAGTTTCAATTTCAAATAGATGAGGGAGAGAGATTTACAAATCTTCACTGAGAATACTGTGAAATCGCCACTAACTTTGCATCACAGACGTGATCTGCTTTTGTAACAAAGAAAGCCGTCCTGGTTTGATTAGTGGCTGGTTCAGTAAATTTCCAGACCTCCCTGAGAAGTTATGTTGAATAGGCAACACCTGACTATCTTTTAAACCCTGAATTTCTTATTAGTAGACTGGCTGAATCAGGGCTGGAGGGATGGCTGCGACAGCAAACTCATCTCTTAATTTTTGCAATTCATATGTATCCAGCACAAAATTCTACTGCTGTTAAAAAGCAGGAAAACCCCTCTTGTACCTTCATTCTCTCTTTTTCTTCAAATCAGATTAGTCCACTAGAACTCAATACAAGTTAAGAGTTTTCCAAAAGATAAGGGTCCCACAAAACTCAAAGATGGAGCTTATTAAGAATGCTCTTGCAGGAGGACTTTTTGGGTATGGTTACCCACAGAGCTGCAAGGGTGTTTCTGAGAGTTTAACCTTCATAACTAATTCATACAGTAAAGCATCCCAAAAGGTTAGCTGAATTTTACAGACGACTGTCATATGCTGTGGGTTTTAAATCAGCAGTATGAAAGTAGGACAGTGGTACCCTGCTGACAAGATGCCTTAGTATTTAACAACTTCCTCACTAAATAAGCATGACTTATGGTGGCTACAACAAATCCACTCTTCTCAGTGTCAGCTTTTCAGCACAGCCATTGAGAGGGGGAAGGAAAGAGGTAGTGGCAGCCTAACATACCACATTTTCTTCTCAACACAGCACACAGCAGTTGAAGTGTGCCCTTTCCATAGCATCTACACACTTCTATAGAGCACAAGGACCAGAATGGAACAGCTGAAACATTACACTACTGTTGTTGAGGAGCAGAACCAGAAACCATCTGTGGGCGCTACCTTAGACCTTCACAGACGTGTTACACTAATGAGACATGCATCATTATTCCTGTTAAAATTCCTATTAAACTTACAGAATTACTCAGTTTAAGATTTACAAAACTGTATAGGCGCAAGAGAAACCAGCACTACAATGAAAAGATGATTTAATCATAAACAGCCCTTTTTGCATTCTATTTTTCAAAGGCTTGGTTGATTAAATAATATTCATTAGCTCCTATTACACACAAAAGATGCAGAGGAGGGCAAGAAGGCTAATCTGTTCAGTGGAAAGGAAGATGGCACTATTGATTCTTCATGCCTCCTAGGAATCAGGGTCAGTGGATTCAGGACATCTTGACCTGTAGATGAAAAGACAGCTGATAATATCTATGTCATGTCCCAAATCCTCCTCAGGGAGAAGGATCTAGAGCCACCACACTGTAAAAAGGGCTCGTTTTTCCTCTGAGTTTTACGGGCTGATGGCTTTCAGTAATGGATTATGTTCGTCTTTTATATCACTGTCTTTTCTGTTCTTAATAATTCAGGTGGGAAGGCCTGGCAACAGATGCAGGGATTATTCTGACATGCTGCAGTGTGCCACTGCAGGGGAATCAGGCTACTACCCATGAGCCCGCTATTCCTTCCCAAACCAAAGGAGGTCACAAACCACCAAATTATTTTCACTTTTCCGGTTCAAGCCAGTCCCCCAGTGAGCCAAATATCTGTTGTGATCTTCATCTGTCAACCTTCATATTTATGTTTTGGAAAATTAATAGCTAAGGACATAAAGATTTTTTCTCAATTATAATCTCAACAAGAAGACAACAACTCTTTTGTTTTGCTTCTTTCCTTGGTGCATGCAGAAATAAAACTCCTCAATCTGGCAAGTATTGTTCTTATTTGGAGTTTTAATATCAAATATTAAAAAACCCATGAATTTTCCATTCCAATTTTGCAGGAATTTCAAAATGAAAATAAACAGCTCATCAAGTCAGGTATCAATTAATAAATTAAAGCTGATATTCCTACCCATCTGCTCTATAATAGACTAAATTACATGTAATTAGAAATAGAAGTCACTCCTTAAAGTAATCTTAACAACAAAAATATTGAAGCGCCTTTTATTAGAGTCTTAAAACATTTTATGAGACATTATTAATGCCATTTATAAAGAAGAGACGCCTGGTTTTCTTACAGGCTATGTTAGCATTGGAAGCAGATGCTCAGCCTCCCACTCCCAGTTCCCAGCTCTGACTATTAGATCTGTGTGACTGTCACACAACTGCCACACAACTCAGTACAACTTTTTTTAATCAAACCAGAGTGGATTTCCATTTCTGTTTATACTTTAATACCAGTATTCAAATAAATGTTGTACTTGGGAAAAGGGCTAGTCTCTCTGCATTTTAAGGACTTGTTCAGTGACCTCTTTTGTGAGATGGGTGGGAAGAACATCCATCACACAGAGTGATGGATGTGAGTGCCTCACAACCATCAGAGCAACTTCATAGGTTTTTCCCAAAGGCAGGTATGCTAACTCTCAGATGTGCCAAACAGCTTTAACTGTGCAAGGGAGCATGGACAGCCTAATCCGTGCAGCTCTTAGCTGCAGCTAAGGAAACCCTAATGAAAATTGCCTTCCCTCCAACATACATGGTAAAAACTGCCTCTTCATCTCAGCTATTGTCTACCTCCTACTTCAGCAGCAGCGGTGATGACATTTTTGCTTGTCTCATTAATGTAATCTCATTTTATACAATGAAAATTACATATTATTGCCTCTACATCCTTACTCCATTTTTAAAAGCTTATTCATTAATATTATTTTATCATTTTCTTACTCACAAAGAAAGTGGAAATTGGGTAGGAGAAAAGTCAGATGAAGTGAGAGTGAAGGACTATACAGCAGCAAGTGAGCAACCTCAGAAACTACTACCTGAATTTAGAAAGGTACAGATTTTTTTTTAATTAAGATATAACTTTAATCCCATAGTAGCACACTTTCACAAGTGTTGCTTGAAGATGTATAGCCTGTCAACCCATAAAATAAAATTACTCAGAGCTTATAATTACCACAGAAATCACATAGGCCAGTTGTAGTTTGGCAGGCTTTCCTTGTACACTGGCAAACATAAAAGAGATGATGGCGGCCTAAGAACTTCAGGGAAACATATACTTGACAGCATAACAACACTGCATTGGAAAGCACTGTATGTCTTTCAATAAAATAAACAGGCTAGAACAGGCTAAATATCCATTCCAGCAATTATGACCACCATAACAAATCCAGATATTCAGGTTTTTTAGTTCTAAAAGACTCATTCCACTTTGTGAATTATGGCTATTCTTTCTAAAGTGCCTTATGATCTGATTGCTTAGAGATTCATGTACAGTCAGATTATTGCAAAATTATTATTGAGAATGCCTATTCAGATGAATGCTTTCTATATATTGAGAAAATTACTAAAATCACACTTTGTATTTATCATGTAGCAGCAATTTATCTTTTTTTTTTTTAACAACAACGGAAATAACTTTGTATTTATACTACCAGGCAAAAATCTGTTTCATTGCTAAACTCTGTGTATTGATTTCCACTACCTGTCATACCCAACATGACTTAGCATGTTGTGCTTATAACTTCCAAAGGTCCAGGTTTACTGCTGAAAAGTAACCCATTTTGATCCTAGTATTTATATTAGTACCAACAACTAGCATTGAAACACAACTGCTTACGATAAACTAATGAAATCCAACTTAAAGACAAGCAGCGATCTATCTTAGCAGAACCAGGCTTTCCCATATAGAAAGAGCAGGGGATTATTTACAAGGAACCACACTGCAACAAGTGACATACTACCACACCCTCTACAGTAGTAGCAGCTCAAGACATTCAGAAAAGGAGCCCAGCTACACACTGCCAAATGCTGCTTTTCTCCATCCCTCCCTATAAATCATGATGGCAGGTGAGGAGGGCGTATAAATTGTCTTTTACAAGCTGAAAATTCTGATCCAACTTCAGCTGACTACATTAGCATTACAAAGGAGTTGGAATGCTAATGAGATTATGCACTCAAACTGAAACAAATATCAACATGAAAATTGTTTTCTTTAATTCCATTGTGACTCTCTTTAAAAAGCTCAGATCATGATGTCACATGATACAATAAACTACCTTAGATTCAGTGATAAATTTGCAGAAGCACAGACAACTGCAATACCTCATAAAATGAAGGAATTTATATATATTGCATTTAACTATTTGTGCTTTCTCCGAAGCTGCGAGTATCACAATGACACTAGGAAATGTCATACTAGACCTGCCTAGCAGGTGCTCTAACTGTGAATAACCTGTGTATAACAGATAGAAGCATATATTGATAATGGAAAGCAACAATAGTTAGAGAAAAAAATGCTACTGTCTTAGTCCTTAACATATAATACCTTCAGATGTATGGATCACATATCATACTTTTTAAATAACATACTTGTAAGTCTTCTCATAATACATTTAGAAATGAAATCTTTTGATTCATAAATTCTATTGAAACTTTAACATCACCAAGTTCCAGCAGAAAATTCTACAGATGAATTACACACTGTGAATAAGAATGTTTTAATAGGCCATCATAAAATCAATTCCCCATCCCTTGAATCAAATGCTTCTAAACATTTCACTCAGCAAGTTCCAAACTCTTTCTGTTTCTGCTAATCTTCTTTGATAATGCATAAGTAGAATGGAACATAGGCTCGAGAAAAAAGGTGAAATAGTTGCACAGGGCATTTATTAATTTTTTCCTGTATTTCCTGTATTTGCTATCTGTACTCTGAACAAGCCTTTTGAACACTGTTCAGAAGGACACAACATACTCTTTTTTCACTGCTAACATTTTGCTTGAATACTAACAAGAGATGCTTATAGTTCAAATTATTCCTACCATTGCCAACAGGTGTTGGTGTTTTACATTCACCAATTAATTTTGCAAAATTAATTCATGCAATTAATTTTGGTATGGTAGTGCTCATTCATCAAGTTTTGTTGAGTTCTGGAAGGTCCTGGTTGCATTTCCTAGATCTGTCAGACTTAAACAAATGTACATTATCTGCACATTTTATTATTTTCCCTTTCACAGAGACTACCACATGAATCTAACCTGAATACCTGAGGGCTCCCTCCTGTTGACTTTTTGCCATGTGGAAAACTGACACAATTCCTTCTCTTTGTTTTCTGTCTCCAGCCAGTTTCTACTCCAGAAGAGTACTTCCTCTTTCACCTCACAAATATTTAGTTTCCTAAATGGCCTCCTATGAGGAACCCTGGCAAAGGCTTTCTGAGAGTACAGATAAATTCTGCCAATGTGCTCTTCTTTAACCTGTCAGACAGTACCGATTAGCTGTTGTGCTAAAGCTGTTCTAGAAAGAAGAAAAAAATATTCCTGGTTTGGTGCTACTTTTGAGCATATAACGCAGCAGTACTTAGCTCTATTTACCACATCTACTTGATATGACATTTAGGAGACTGATAAAAAGCAGCTATGTGAAATATTTCAAGTATATACTGTACCACCCCCTGAGAAACACATAAGAAAGACTTTCCAGCAGTGGTTCTGAATTTCCTCTTTGGTGAGTTCAGGTCAAATCCCTAATGTTACCTTTAATTATTTTTTTTTCTGATTTAATTATGCTTAGCACTAGCTTCCAACAGGATGCCCTTATGTTAGGCTAGACATACTACAAAGCAGTAAGGCTTAACAGAGTGTAAAGATACAGCTGTTATTTTCATTCTTACACACTGGATTAAATCTAGAAAAGTTTATTACACAGCTATCATTCTGTAGGGGGAACTCAGTCCTCCTTTGAAAATCAGTAAGATGAATATAAAAATCAAGATTTATTATGTTAAAAACTACCATTCAGTAATGAGTGTGGAATTAAATTTCATTAGAGTCTTATTGATACACAATGCAAATGTATGTAAATGATGAAAATTAAAGTATATTTATTTTATGGTTCACAAATAGAAGTGTATGTATGACTAGACACAAATAGCATGCAAGTTTACAAGCATGGCCAATGTTCAGATAAAGGCATATTTACTTCAAGTAATGTCTGTTATTCTAATAATCAATGCATGAACGCCTCCATATGAGATTAAAAAGAGAAGAAAAATAACATTATACAAATTATTTATTTATAAAACATATGAGATCAGTCACTTTTTTGGCTATCCTATTAAAATACCATCTTACAAAAACTACTACTGTCTCATCTGAGGTATTTTTCACCAAACAAATAATTTGCCCCCTTTAAGCCATAAAGAGACAACACTATAAACACATTCTAAGTAAACATATTTTTATACATCTTGCATATATAGAAACAGGAGCCGCTGCTTGTTAATGCCAATAATTAAATACCATCAAATGATATCTCCAGATATCTTCAAGGCACTATAATTCAAGCAATTTTTTCTTTTGAATGCTAATCCACATAAAAAGACACATGCCTCTGTGCTTCTAGCTAGGCTACCAAATCCTAACACAAGCACCTTAACTTCTATTCCAGAGGTAGATTACTGGTCTGAGCTATATGGGAGAGGAACAGACCACACCAAACTTCACAGGAGCAAACTCAACCCCTATACTTTATCAATAAAGTATCTTATTATCCATCCATCTAAATTAGACACAGTATAATCATAGAGGTGTGAATGGCCCTGCTTAGTGTATAAAATTGAATGAAGTGATGGATGTTCTCAAAGTAACATTTGAATGACTACTTTAATAGGTGTGGGTTTTAAGATTCAGGTCTCAATTTCTCTCTAGGTGGCTAAAAAAATGTTGTAAAAGTTCAGCCCTGGCTTCAACATTGTTCAAATATATTTTCCCTTCATAGTTTTAGATAATGTTCATTTTTAATGTACTTCAAATATTTGTAGATGTGCGCATACCTTTTCAAACTACAAAGCCACTATTATAATGCGTGTGTTAAGAGAGAAGCTTCAGAAAACTAGCTGTCTTGTGCAAAAGCAGAAACACTGCAATTTTCATAGTTAATAAAATGCATACCTTTATTTACAAAACTGCAGAGCAATATCTATCTTGCAGGTGCCAACACGGCAGGGTTTATTTTTCCTTTTTGTAATCAATTTAAACAAACAAAATTTAAGTGAAAAACCATTTTCAACTAGGTTACAGAAATGTCATTGTAATATGGAATATTCTTAGTTCATCTGCCTGCCATTATCAGATCAAGATTAGATCTATTTGTGCTAATGTTATTCTTACAGCCACACAAAAAATTAAATATTATCTCATTTCTGTAATAAATCAGCTGTTTTCTGATCGCATGTTAAATATTATGTATTTGTAAAACAGCAAAGGAAATAGGCTATTGCCATATGAGTCCAAAATTTGCCGTGGTTCAAAACCCTATTTCATCATATAGCTTTACACCTCACTGCAAAAAAACAAACAAAAAAAGCAAACAAAGAAAAAAGAAGAAAAAAACCCCAACAAACATAAAACCCCCCCACAAAACAAACCCACTAAGAATTCTCTTGCATTCTTTCTCCTTGATACATTATTGCCAATAATTTTTAAGATTATTTTAGGAAATTATTCAGTGACATTTTTAGAGCAAAGCAGTATGGAAAAACACTTAACCCTAATTGTGTGGGGGCTTATCTTTCACTAGCCAGTGTTCATAATGGCACAAACATTCTCTTTTCTCACTAAAAATACTGAAGCTCCCACTTGTATTACTTGCCTTGCATTTCTAAAATGAAATTGGAACAGTTTTGAAGAGTTCATCAAATGCTATCAAAAAGCAGCATTTTTCACAGTGTCCCACAGACTTTTACAGATTTCAGGGCAAGTCTTCAGCCTCAGCATCTGCAACTATGCTCACGAAAAACATCAATTAAAGCTGACTCAGGAATTAATTTAAGCAGCTGACTGAAACTCCATTAATTTGAGTCACCCACCCCCATAAACATAAATCTATAATAAAGCACAGAAACTTAACAGTCTACCTGCAAAATTCATCTGAGTATTGAGATTTTGTAAAAAGAGCAGAGGATCCCCAGGGAAAGATACATGCATGGTGTGACTTTATGTCTCCTTCCCCCAGTCTGTTCACAAACAGCACAGAAAATGTATCAGCCGAAGTCAAACATGAAACAGGGAGAGCACTTCCCAGAAGAGATGGAAAATAAAACAAAAAAACCCCAAACATATATGTGTTTCTACACAAACGCTGGGAACGTTAGAAAACAGATGGGTAAACTAGAAGACCCACTTTTAAGGGACTATGTTTTGAAGCACGTCAAACACTTAGAAGAAAGGTACCAATTATTGTTACTTTAGTACCTGGACATAAAGGATAAAGAAAAGATGCAATACCTCATGTCAATAGAGGAATTGTGCTAAGAAATCATATTACAAATACCTTAGAATCAAATCAGAGCTCAGTAAAATGCAGCAATGAATACAGAGAATCTATAAAATTTAAAGTCCATGTCCAAATACAGGAAAAACATATTATTAAGGGCAATCTCTCTGCTATTCGGCAACAGTGTCCCAGTCATGCCTACAGAAATTAGAATAATTGCTAGCAAAGGAAAACCAGCAATAATGGTAGATCTTAGTTATCTCAGACATGCTGTTACGTCAAACTAAATCTGCAGATTGTACTTCACGGAGTGGCTAGATGGGGAACACACTAAAAGAAAACCAACTTGTGACACAGACATCAGCAATGTCAAGGACTTCACCAAGAATGACTAACAAGATGACCCTCTGTAAGAGGGACACAAATACATTTAGATTCAAAATATCCGCAGGAGACAGGATACACTTAATTTTAAAATATACTTTGTTCTAAAAAGGTGATCTAACTAAATATGAAAGCTTATTAACAGAAAAGAAAATACCAAAAGGTAAGTACTGGCAAGTATATGAAGGTTATGTATGCATTGCATAGTCGACCAAAACTGAAAAGGCATTTTAATGCAGAGTAAATGGAAAAAGTAAACAATAAGAACTCACCATGACCAGTCAGAATTCACTCCAATACAAAAGAAATTCAAGTTAAAATAAGTAAACTAATCACTGTGGCATGCAACTGAATGCTTTGAAACTACATCAGTGTTAAAAGAACAGAAGACATCACAAGTGACACAGATTCTCATGAAGAAGCCTTGAACACAAGGACCAATACACACAATGTCCACCTAATGTTAAATGGTACGTAGGAGCAATAACAAATAACTAAAGTAATTGGCAAATGGACAATTACTGTGTCTCAACAAAGGGTTAAGGAGGCTTTTGTAAAAAAATTCACACCTATTAAATTAATTCAAAGCTATTGAAACTTCATGTAGCACTTCAATAACAGCCGAGCTTTTCAACTAGTTCTTAATTTAAAATCTAGAAACCTATTGACATTATATCCATGGTGGAGCAACTGACTTGTAAAATGTACAGAATTGTCACACACGCAGAATAAAATCCAGCTTTCTAGACTCTCAATCCTGTATCTCTCAACTGGGATTTTCAAAAGTTAACAGAATTGGGCATGTATATGTACTTCTTAAATACTAGAATTTAACATTTCTCAACATGATTCTGTAACAAAGTTAGCTCCATCCATTCCACTAACAACTACCTCCAACTCATTTCTGTTATATCAAGGTAAAATTAATTCCTGGAGTGGTGTTATTTCGCTGCTTGAACACCATAATTATACAAATCCCAAGCTGCTACTGAAGTTTAAAATAGACACATTGTTTTTCTTTCACAGTCGCCATTCTCTTAGCTTCAAAATTCTCTCAGCCCTTATTCATCACACTCCAATATGTATTTGATAGCTGACAAAATGGCAGACAACTAACAAAAATATACTTTTAAAGTTTATGTTGAGAACGACAGTCAGCAAAGATCAACTCACTCTTTTCCTAAGCAAAGATAAGGTTATATGGATCTTCCAAGTAAGATGGAAGTAAGAGCTCATCGAAGGAGGAGGGAGATGGGCAGGGGGACACATGGTTAAAAAGCCTCCCAGTAAGCTCTGATTCTATTTATTACTGGCCTTCTCCCCCAAAGCCAAGCTGCCTGTGCTTGATTCAGAAGGCAGCTCTTTCGCCTTTCCTCTTCAAGCTTCCCTGCTGATCCACACATGGGGTCCACGGTCCATGACCTCAAAGTAAACTTCTGGCATTGTACAGCCTGTCGCTACTGATAAGCTTTTAAAGAAGAAGTGAAAGAAAGTAAAGTTGAGAGTGTAAGGAGGGGAGGGAGGTAAGAGGAAAAAGTAGGGTAATGAAGAGGAGAATCCAAGCACTCTTAGACACACAAAAGGATCAAAAGGAAAACAACAACAAGAAACAGATGACTGTAGCTCTGCAGATTAATATAAGTGTTAAATACTGCAGTGAAACACAGCTATGGCGGCTGTTTTCTGCTCCTACCTTGTAGCAGTTTTTTCTTCACAAGGGCTCTGCATTAATCAAGATCAGATACAAAAGCCTTAGAGATCAATTACAGCACTGCAGTTCTATAAATCTAAACACAAGTTGTGCACAGTGTGTCACACATACACTTCCAAGGGATAAAAATACAAATACATCTGTAAATCTGTTAAAAAAAGAAAAAAAAAAAAAAAAAAAAAAAAAAACCAAAACAAGAGTGAAGAAAACAAGTGATACACTCATTCTTAATAAAACCACTTTTCACAGCCACCATCTTCACTTTAATCACTATTTCCCTGAACAGAGCCTTGGGGAAAATGAAACAAAGTGATTTAGGCTAGATTTAAAGCTACACCCTAAGTATCTAAATGTTGTACAGCGTGCTCAGATTTGGAGAAATTCTACATGTCTATGGGTAGCAGTGACCCAAGTCCTCTCCCAGCATATGCACTCTCTGCAGCAGTCTGCATCTCTTCCTGCTAGTATTTAGTGTAGAGCATTTTCCATGGCAAGCTGACCACTGCCTCAGGAGTCAATGAGACAGAAACTTTCAACCATCTTACTAGTCATGCCTGCCCACTCTTCAGCCTTAAACACAGTGCTGGGAGAAATAGTCTCCTCCTGTGTGAGGCTGTTCAGGACACTGAGGGAACTGAAGGACATTCATTCCCCGCCCAGGCACGTTAGGTAGCTCATAATTAAACCTTCTGCTGCAAAGCTTTCAAATATTTTTCTATTAACTTCTACAAGGCAATTTTTTCAGGAGCTCTACTTACATAGTACCAATTGTGACTTTCTAGAAGAAACATTAATTTAATATGCCATGCTAGTACTTCTCTTAAAACAGTAAGAGCAAAGGAAAAGCTTTATAATACAGAAGAGATTTAGATTCAGCAATTAAGCCTTAATTTGTATCTCACTTAGCAATATGAGAATTCTGACAGTATCTTCAGAATATTTTTAATACATCTGCACTAATGCACAGCACATAACTCATCAGTGCATTCATTTACTAAGCGCTCTAATGCAGCTATTGTTACCAGATAGCTGGTTCCTGGCAAAATAATTTCCTTGGTTTGACTAGATTCTCCAGGCAGCTTCAATGAAATACAATTGAAGTGGCTCAAAACTTCAACTTCAGAAAAACTCTAATACATTACACTTCATGTTAATCAGAAGCATATGGTCTTTCAAATAACATAAACCTTCAGTGACTCAACATTACCATTCAGAGAAGCAAGGGTAGTACATTAAGCAATTCTTATGTCAAAACAAGTCTTTCAAAATACAGGTATGTCTCTTTAATCTATTTTACATCCTTTAAAAATTAGATAGACTTTAAAATTATAAAAGGAGTGATGTAGTGTTCCCTTTAAAGCAGAAAGGAAGCACAATAACTCATATCAGCCAGCTACACAAAGTGGCTCCATGTTGACAGTCTCAAGGGAGAATTTTGCTCAGAAAGATGTTCTTGTGAGCTTTATGCTGTATCATTATACTCATATAATTTCAAGGAGGTGCATAATTTAAGTATTAGCTCAAAGTATGTGTGTCCTGTCAATGGTGCAATAAGAATTTATCCTTTCATTACACTTGCAGTGATCCTTGAACAAATCAGTGCTATGGAAGCTCTGCACATAGATGCAATCTGCATTTCATTGTAATAATGAGGACTGCCCAAATCATGCAGATTTTCCAGAACAGTCTCTTAAAATTGATTCCTTTTTAACCAATCTAACAACCATTCTTCTGTCTACTTCCCAACATTTATGAGTGATTATGCTTTCCTGGCCTGAGTCACAAGCTTACTCCTTGAAAATGCTTTACATCTGTATGTGAGCCAAAAAGTGGCTACCTACTTGAGCAGTCAGGAAACTTGACTTCTCCCATGACTCATCCATCTAACACTAATAAAAAAATACCTCATTTTTTTATATTCAGAATTAAACATCAAGAAAGAACAATTACATTATTGATCAACAATACTGGAAAAGAACATAAATAAAGATTTTATTGATATGGCATTAGGATCCACACCCATTGCAAGATAAGCAGGAGAAGCCTAGAGCAAATGATTTGCTGTAAAATATTTACCTGGGTCTAGAATTAGCCAGGGCTAATGTCCCCTTTAAATGTGTTACAAGTTGTTGCAAAGAAGAAAAAACAAAGCCTAAAGGCCAGGCTGCGATCCTCTCACTTATATTGGCTAATGTTAATCGATGGTGTTTCCATAAACTCATAAGAGTATGGAATGTACTCATACTATGTACTCATGAGCATGGAGTACTCATACTCATATGAGTATCCTTGTTTCCATAGAACATAAGGACATCACTACCCAGGTCTGAAAACACAGAAAATGGGAATATAATTGGGGGGGGGGGGAAATCTTTAAGATAAGCAAAAGTCCTGCAAATTCAAGATTCTTCCTCCTACCTTGACATTGCATGATAACAAACATAATTTCATGCAAGAGCACCAATATTCATTAGCTAGCAGGCTACTGTACTGAAGCAGTAGAAAGCCCTAAAGATTTGCACTGACTTGGCACTTTAAAATGGTTCCCTTACGTAACCACTGTGAGGTCTATCACTTACCAGTGAATACTGCTAATGATTCTCTCCTCCACAAAGAAGGTACAATACCTGATAAAATACTGGTGAGGCTTTGAAGCCATTTTTGTTGTGGGGAAGGACAAACACAGACCATTTACATATTTTGTCTGTCCCTGGGACACTGTTCTAAACATTTCTTACAAAGTCAACTCTAAAGTCCTGAGCTCTGCCTGAGGTAGATAACTAAAGAAATACAGCCTGTTGGATGGCTTTTGCTGTTTTTTGTTCTTTTAATTATCAGTATTATTAAATCTGTGATGTTCAAATTGGGCAGAGCTGTGATTCAAAGTTTATCACGGTCCTAAATCAGTCTCTGAACCACCCATTTACTCACTCCTTTTTAAAATAATCTGTTTGATTTGATTCATCCAGCTGATGAGATGTTTCCATTTCATCGTGAAAAAAAATACATTTTTCTGTGACTTTGGTTTCATTTGCTTGCCTGTTTTTAACTATCTCAGCTTTCAAAAGCAACTGCAAATGCAAAGTTACCCCCCAAACTTCCTGATGTCAGTAAATAATTCTAGCTACAAACTTTAGTAGCAGTGAGAGGCAGGAATAAATCCTGAGAAGCAATAGGGTAGCTGATGAAAGTCAAGAAGCGAGGAGAAAGGCACTAGTGGGAAGTACAAGTGCTTGGAGCATAGGAGGGAAGTTCCAGGGTGCTGTAGGCAGGCAAGGACTGAATAAAGAGGACTGAGCCTTCAGCATGCCTTTACTGCACAGGCTAGACACTGCTGCTGACTCAAGACAATCAAAAGTCTATGCATTGTATGCAAGACCTTCAGGAAAATAAGCAGACTAGATAATGAGAGAGAAATCCTTATCAAGAGAAGAATTTGCTGATCTTTTCCACCCCAGGCTGAAGCTTCACAATTACTTTACACTGACCTAATTACAGACTGTTGTGAAAGAGGATGGGGCAGTCAGATTTTCTCTCCCTCCCTTGTCCTGGTACTAGAGCTGGTATAGGGGCACACAGGGAGAAATCTGGGGGTTTATACAGGGCACTGAGTCAACTGAAAACTATTTTTTTCTGCTCTTTTTAAATTCTTATCAAATTACTTCTAGGTTGGATCAGTTGCCTCCTTTGGCTGAATCCAAGCACCTCAAAGGAACACTTAGATTATACAAAGCATGAAACTCCACCTAGAGAAGGGCCCAGCTCTACTCAGAAAGGAAATAACCATGGTCCTGGGTAACTCTCCTACCTTTACAGCAACTCCTTGTGGTTCTTAAGAACTCCCATCCACTGCTACTTAATAAGCATTTCCATCCTGCTCAGATCACTAAGTCTTTTTTACTCACAGCAAAAGGCTACAAAAGAGAAAACCTCTGTCGGCCTACCAGACTGCAAACAAGCAGATACAACGTATGCAATGTGTAGTGGAGACAGATTTTAGACTTCAAGTAACATGACACAGTTTAGCAAGGTATCAGGATGAACATTTGGCTATGAGTATTCCATAAACAGCAAATTTGCAAAACAAGCTGCTCAAGTTCTAGAAATCTGTCACTTCTTTATTTTTCATTCTTTATCTCATTATTTTATGTAAGTGTTTGGAACAGACTTCATACTTCTGAGATATAAAGTGGATGTCTTTGTGGTTTTGGCTAAAAGACTACATGCTTCACAGATACAAAAGGATGGAAATTAACTTGTGTGATAAACTAAAAGAGGGATCAAATTGCTGTAGCGCCAGTTCTGCAAATCAAGCAGTAATCATTCAAAAATTAAATAAGAATCACTTTATAGGCAGAATTGCCATTTATATTTGTCTGTAAATAAGCAATTTTTTTCTTTCCAGAACCTGCCCAAACAAACTTTGAAGCTCCTGTTTGATGTTTCTCAGTGGCACTAAGTAGATGCAAGAATCATGTTTTAGAAATTCCCTAGGC
Organism: Ara ararauna; assembly: GCA_028858755.1. NCBI lineage: Eukaryota > Metazoa > Chordata > Aves > Psittaciformes > Psittacidae > Ara > Ara ararauna. The sequence goes on from CM054381.1 coordinate 42,952,329, forward strand.
CTCTGTCTTTCAGTTGCTTAAAAGTTCCTCCTTCGGGTTCATCTGTAGCTCCATACCTGACAAACTATTCTTCTAGGGGTTTTTTGTTAAGTTTTATTTCCTCCTGTTCCTCTTAGTCTCTCTCACTCTAAATAGAAAATGCACAGAAGTACCAAGACAGTAATTTAGGGATCCTGCAGAAACAAGCTGGCTTCAGACAAGTCAGCTGTGGGGCCATTCAGGAAGTGCGTCACAGGTCACTTTGTCTGGAAGAAGACAGAATTAGGATGGAAAGAAAGGAGTGAGGTTATATAGAGGGCTCTTGGAACTGAGACTGCAGAAGTAATTACAAATCAAAGACAAATCCAGAAACAAAGTCACTACTGCCAAAAACTAGCCTGGACTGTTCTTCCTGGAAGCTACCACTTCGCATATGGGTCAAAATCTTCCATTGTTGTGCCTCAGAAACATTAACGAAATCTGAGAGGAACTGGACTACTGAAACAGACAAACTAAGACTCATGTAAGTCAGGAGTGAACATATAGCAATTGACAAGTATTGTCTTTGATAGATCTATCCTTCAAACCAGTTTTTAGAAAAGCTCTTGGTTGAACTTAATCATGAAATTTAATATGTACACTGCCAATTCACACATACCCTAACAATGCAGTACTTGTGCAGAAGAATACCGACAGCTCATCCTTCAGAGAAAGGTTTAGGAACTCAGTTAAGACCAGTTTTGCGCAGTTTATCTGTTCATTTCCTAAGACATAAGTCTATGAAAAATATTACCTTACTGGTATTTCCCAAGAACACTGAAACAACTGAAAAATTTCAGCATTTTCTTAGATCATTGTTGCCATGAATATGCCGTGCTGTTCAGGTTCATTCAAACCTAGATCAGGCTCCTCAATACTCTTACAATGTATTAGATAGCAAGAGAAAGTACTTTATGTTTTTTGAGAATTGACAAAAATACAGTCCCTAATATAGCTGCTTTACTGAAAAGTGGAATCAGATTACTCTTAAAAGAACAGAAGAGAAAGTAATATTTTCTCGCATTTCTTAACCACCATGAATTATTCTTCCCCTTTTCATTTTATATTAAAATAAAGGTCAAGTTAGTAACTCAAATAAAATTAATGCTGCAAATATTGACCTCCATAGGTCTGAAATAATGGCTGGTACCACTAAATCCTTGAAACAGGGTTGGAAGAAGTTGAAAAGTTCAGTAAACTACTGTAGAATTTTCTAGTGCTCTGTGCAACTTGTGAAGCCTTAAATATCTGCCAGACTGTATAGACAGAAGTGATTTACAGCAAAAAAGTTCTGCTCAAGACTAGCTAGCGCTGAAGAGCTGACTGATCCTCATTTAACATTACACAACCATGAATTAAAATAAGAACTCTTTGCCTTTCCAATGTGAAACTCAATTTATCACAGTGTCTCTTTCATGCTTGATGACAAATGACAAGATAATTTCTTTCTGTTTTGTTGTTTTGTATTTTTTTTTTATGCAAAGCAACCATAGTTAACAGATATCTACTGCAACATATCATTATGCAGGTTAACATGCAGCGTGGAATATCCTCATAGTGTGTCTATGTAAAATATAACTTTTTTAAATGTCACTGAGTTTAAAGAGTAATTGGAATAGGAAGAGCGGAAAATCCATATATTCCTTCTCCCTGAGGATAAAGCCATTTTTACTTCAACAGACAGTGAAGAGGAAAGTAGGAAAAGAGTTTTCTGTTGAGCACCTTTGCATGTAAACAGGTATAGAGGCCTAATTTACAAAAATAATGCAAGCCAGTTCATTCCCTAGACCTCCACCAAAAAGCAGCTTAGGTAGATCCTTACAAAGCTTGAGCTTCACAGAAACCCATAGCTTCTAAAAAAGCTAGACAACTTGTGAAATCGTATATTCCTCAGTGGAGGTCTTAGCAGACTAAATGCACCCCTGGGGAGGCTGTAATTGATTATGCTGCTGCCAGTGGCTGAATAAAAAAATGAAGGAGCAGGCATGGTCACAGTTTCATTTATCATGCTTTAAAATTCTATGCTGTCACATTTGCTCAATTAGTAAGTAAATGAGTTCAGAGTGTAATCTTTCCCATTTAAAGATTAAAGGAGTAGTATCTATTTGTACTGGAAGCCAGGGACACACTCATTCTGCAGCTCAAAGTTCACACACTTTGGGACAAGTGGCAGGACAATTCTTATCCTGCCACAGAGAAAGACAAGCAAAATAAACCTCATAAATTCAAACCACTTTTCAAACATGTTTATGATGCAAGCAAGCCTTTTGTCCATTCCAAAAGAATGCTAATTCAAAATACTACTAATTTTAAGTAGTACAAAACAGCATAACATTATGAGGTATTCACTGATAATACACAATCAGTTAACTGTCAAACAGAAAAAGTTGTCAAACAGAAGAAACCCCCAAGCCCATAACATCCTAAGAATAACTGAATTTATTTCAGTGGGAACCTTGGATGAAAACAAATAGACTTATCAGACCAAATATAGTTCAACCTGCAAGTCTAGAGAAATAATGCGACTGCTATTTAATGGAGAAAACTGATCTCACTCTAAAATAATTGTCATGAAAGTTAATGAAAGACTTGCTAGTGTTTTATCATGGGAACCTGATGGTGCCTTAGCTTTTTTTCAGTATCAGAGACCATTAGTTTGCTCTGTGATTTCTAATGGACCAGGAAAGGGCTGTGGGGAAAGGAACAGATACTAATTTTGAGTAGCCGAAGTAAGTAACTACCTGAAAAGCTGATTTCCATAGCAAACATTTCTGAAATTCTGTAATTCCCACTAATAATTTACCCAGATGGATTTTAAAACGTCTGAAATACAGGTCAGAATAAGGGTTAGTGACATCAAAACTAATCCATGGCGCGTAAGTACTGTGAATATTGGTTACTGAAATTTTTATGCATACAATACTAAGTATTTGTTACTTAATTACATTTCAGGAGAACCACAGATGAATGGAAGCATCTTTTTTAAAATTCTGCCTCCCAGTTCCAATTAGACAAGCACACTTACATTTAGGAGAAAAGGAGTTTTGATAGAAAAGCTGAAAATAAGGCTGATGAGAGATCTCGATAATACTCAAGAAGAATGATTATATAAAAAAATGGGACTGGAGGAAGGAAAGAATAGATACTAAAGTTACCTTCAAATAGGATAAGCAATTAATGTTGGCTCCAGGATATTTTATATAAAGCACAGAATATGTAGTAGAATTATTTCACTCCAATTGATCTGAGCTGATACACTACATCCAGTTGCAGATACACATTTTAAGGAAAATAAAGAAAAAAAAAAAAAAACAATTGAGAGAACAGAAAAAAAAAGAGAAATAATACAGTTAAAATTACCTATGATGTGTTAAACTGGTTCAATTTGGAAAAGATTGAAGGAAATTAGAGAATAACCTTCCATCAAAATTTTGGGGGAGAAAACCACAAAAAGCAAACAAAAACTATAAAAACACCAAAACAAAACCCAAACCAACAAAACAAACAAAATATAAACAAAAAAAAAGGCAAACAACTCCCCCCAAAACAAACAAAAAAACAACACAACAAAAAAAAAATCAAAAAAAAAACCAATACAACAGTAATTTGCAATAGTGATCAAGGCTAGGTAGCAGAAAACACTTCATCAAACTCCATTTGCAGTTTTCATCAGTCTCTCACAGCAATAGCATTTACTGCCTTTATACCCAGGGAAGAACGCTTGATCTGTAGAAAGACCACTGTGTAAAAGCACACTGTTAGGCACTGAAGCAGACACAATTTGTAGTGAAGAGCAACTTTCATTCAGTTTCAACCATGGTTCTGAGCTGTCAGATGTTAGTGAAGAATACATAAGCTGCTTACAAGACACAAATAAAAAACACAATCTATCTGAGGGTCTATGCAACTTTAATACTTCCTATATTAGGCTATCAAAGATATGAAGTAATCTTAGGTTAAAGCAATGTAACGGATTACAAGTTTGTCAGTGCACGTATAAAACCAGGCTTCAAAGCAATCACAGATTTACACATGACAAAACATAAATGGCTAGCTGTATAAATAATACAGAGCAGAGGGGTGATTGTCAATAGGCTAGCAAGAGGCAAATGATGAGACTCCAGGACCACACAATGACAAGATGTCCTAGAAGTTTCTCTCCCCTGGGTCTAAGAGTAAAATCAGTGGGTATTCCAGTAAAGACAGGCTCTAAATCACCAAATATAAAAATCATGCCAACAAACTACAAATCACATATTCAGCACAATAGGTAATAAAGATGCCTCGGAAATAAAGGAAAAGCAGTAGCAGCCAGGTATGATATCATCAAGCTAATTTAAAATATACCTAGACCTACTCATAACAGGCCGAGCTCATTCCACCTGTGAGCATAAATCAAGTCTATGCGCTAACTGCATGATGGGATGTGCTAACAATGAAGTGATAACATAGATTTTTACTTCCTTGCATCTCCCTGAAACTGGATATAAACTCTGTTTTTCAAGGCACATCCCTCTCTAAAGAAACTGAAACATTCAGTAGCATATTTCAAGGCAACTCAGTTAGGAGGCTGCTAATACGGAGTGGAATTTGGCAGCAATGAGTGCACACAGCAGTAAGTGTTTTAAGTATGCAAAGTTGCTCAGAGACAACTATGGCCTTTTATCTTGTAAATACCTATGGCTGGAAGGTATTTAGCTCCTGGCAGATATAAAAGGATAATATTTAGGACAAGTGATGTGTATGCCACTTAGTTGAGGAGTCTGGTTTGATAGCCTATGTGTTACAAACAGTTATCAGAAAACATTAAAGAAAACATTAAAACCAAAAGGTTAACAACATAAGGGTGTTCTGAGGTACAACTAAAACTTTGTGTGAAAGGATCACAACTTATAATAATCCTACCTTTTTTTCTCATGTTCCCACCCAAAATCTCTAAAGTAAATGGAATCAGACTTGCCTCACATCTCACCATCTCTCCAGAAAACACAGCACAGCCTCCAGATATAATGGGCAGATTTTAAACCTGATCATTACATTGAAAAATAGTTAAGGCTTGCCATTTAATCGAGCCTTTCTGATGCTCACACCTTCCTCTCACCTGCTGTTAGTCGGTGAAATTAATTCAGCAAGCAGATTGTGTAAAGGAAACATTATATCAGTTTAGTTTTCCTCACTTGTGCTGTATACTATGCTCTTAACAGCTGTTTTGAAATGCCACCTAGGGGTCTTGGTGAAATCATGAAACTTGCCAGCATTTTGGAGCTGAAAAACTGCAGAACATTAATATCGAATATTAGTAGAGATATGAAAACTAGAAGATAGAGATGGATTTTTAAAAAAGGGAGGGGGATTTTAACAACTACATTTAATTACATGAAATGAGAATAGACAGTATTTGTCTGAATTAAATGGATAGCTTACAGACTTGACAGCCTACTTCATACATGGGAGACTGACAGTTCCAGCAGTATTCCATGTTGCTCTTCCACAGCCCAAGGTCTTAGAAATGCTTTGAGAAGAATAGCTTTTATTGTCTTTAATGTTCATAAATTCTGCAATGCCTAATAGCTCTTCTTTGCCTGGACAATTATACAAATAGGGCTAGCAATTTATTTTTTTTTTTAGTATCAAGACAAAACTCCAGCTCTCCTCATACCACACACTGCAGCTAGAACTGGGACATCTGTCTTGTTTTCAATGTTTGCTCCATACCTAGAATTCTTATGTCACAAGCCAACAGCCATAGGTCTTTTTATAACCAAATTCTGGTTTATGTAATGCAGAAGAAAATGCATTCCAGTTGAAAGCTGGCCTTCTTCAGTTTTCTCTCCTGTACCTAAATCAGGAGGTTAAGCTTGGCTAATCCCAGCTCAGCTGCTTCTGACTCTCTGCCAAATACTACAGGAGAAACTGTCGCTTGAAAGTATACCTCCCACGGAACAGTACTGTGCCTGTGCATGCTTCCTACCCAGAACAAAAGTCAATACAGCAGCTAGGCTTGTCTAATGCTATGCATGAATAAAACATTTCAGAAAAAAAGCTGCAGCAGAAAACCTAAACACAAGTCAGAGGTGTTCTTGAATCAAAATCCTAGACTTGATCAGCATCCCAGACTTTAGAAAGCCTCAATACTGGACAGCATGCTGTCCTCATAAGAAATATGTCTACAAACTTTGTGACCTCTTCTCCACTTACCAGCGTGATAGAATGTAAACTAAGAAAAAGCAATTTACCCCCATTTAAAGGTGGAGCCATCCTCATCACAACTGATTCTGCTCACACAACTGGACGAAATAAGTATGTGCTAGTTTGCCAGAGGGGACTAGCAAATTAGGTGTTTAAACAGCATAAAGAGTACAAAGATCTTCTGCAAGAGACAAAGTACCTTCAGTGTTCCTCTTCACATTTGTTTCCCAATATGTAGTCTTGCTGTCTTCTCCCAACAGATGAGGTAGAAGACAGATACAAGTCATGATCCATCTTAGAGCACTGAGACAATAGTAGCTAAGATATGAGCTAAAAAATGATGATACAGATTTTGCATACCAAAATTAAGTGTTAATAGAAACAGGCCATATTAGTCAGGTGTGTGCCATGTGCATGAAATGTATGCAGAAACTAACCATGAGGCCAGAGGATATGCAAAGGCACAATCTCCTGCAAACCTCTCTATGTTTTCAATGTCCTAGTACCTTCAACCACTGAAAGCTCTAAAGAAAGCTTCTCTAAAGCTGGTAAGTTGTTCTTTTGTCCTTTAATACAGTTTAAAAATATGTCAAAACTACTTAATTCTTGTGACAGGCATATTTATCCAGGGACTTAATAGCATCGCTTAGTGCACCACATTCAGACAAATGAGACCAGTTCTCAAACACCCTTGTAAGAGTTACAACCCTCTCATCTGAGCACTACGAAATGGACTTAAACCAAACTGCCTTCTCAGAGGCAATCACACAGAAGACATTAACAGCATTAATACCCCCTTTGTCTAAATGCTCACTAACACAGACTACGCATCTAGTTACTAACTTTCAAGACACCCTACTCTCAAGGGCCAGGTGTAATTTCCTTTTCTAACTATGTCACATAAAGCCCAATCTAGAAAATATACTAGATTTCCCTAATATATTACAGGTGATCACTATTCCCTTAGTATTTTTATATAACTTTGACTTGAAAAATAAACACATGCATTAAAACTGCCTTTTCTTATAATTAAACAATATCTTTCTCTGTAACTTTATCAAACATTTACCAAATTTTTAACTACAAGTTACTTAAGGAAGGTCTTATTTTATTGCCATTATTATTGCCAAGAAGCTCAATCAAATTTAATGGCATCATTTGTTTAATAAGATACTACTCAACGTGAGAAAGAATGGATGAACCCAACTATCAGTAAGGTATCTGATTTATTTCAGTCAGAATTATGCTTCTGCTAACCACATACACATCACATGGTAATTTTCTCCCATCTTTCCCCTGTGCTAGCTTTTCAAATAGTTCTTAATTAGCTCTGTTTTATTTATGAAAGCATATTTTGCTAGACTCTCCCCAAGAGCTTTAGAAAACTACTATTTAAAGCTTGAATTTACTTATCACATTTCCTCTAATGCTTTCAAAAAGGAGGGGAGAAGGGGAGAATGTTTAGAGGGCTAGAGCTGTGTTTGGGTGTGAAGGTTTCTGCTACTTTTACCCCATCTCTTAAGCCCTATTTCCTCAGGAAACTACGTTTTTCCACGTTTATACATGTGCAACTGCCAGTTTCTCTCCTTTCTCGTTAGTTTTTAGCCAACTATCCTATTTTGTCCTAACTTAGTAGAGGGCAAAGCTCTAAAACATACAAACTTCTCATAAATTCTGGGAACTTTGGGAATTGAATTGAAGAGACTGTGGACTATTCAGCTCATTAGATGCAACAAAACTGAAAAGAACTAGCTTTTCCCTCCAAGGCAGTAAAAACTTCCATCAACACTGACCATCTGGTATTGCTGTTTTCCACACATACTTCAATAGCAGTTGCTAAGTTTACAAAAAGGTTGGCTGTTAATTGTCTTGAAAGGATGGCCATCACTCTAAAGAAAGGTAGAAAAAAGTGTTTCCCTGGTTCTGAAAAAACAAGCACTCTCAGCCAGCAAAGAGAGTTAAAGTATTCTGCACCTCAGTTTAGCATGCTATGCTTCAGTTTGCTGGACTGTACCAATTTAAAAAGTAGAGAACGACCATAAATATATTCACCTTGCAAATCATTTGTTAATGAAATGAACTCCTAATATATGAAAAACCTTTTCTGAAGTAAAAAAAAAAAACCTACACACTTTTTATTCCACAAAGCTCACATGCAGAATTGGGACTGTAAAATGGAAAGTGAGTATGCACTCATTTACTTCTCATGCTAAACAAATCTTGCAGCTTTTTGATTTTTAAATTTTTTGATTGTCGTGGTTTAAGCCCAGCTGATAACTGAGAACCACACAGTCAGTCACTCACTCCTTTCCACCCCCCACCTCCAGGCAGGATGAAGAGAAGAATCAAAAGAATGTAAACCGCACAGGTTGAGATAAGAACAGCCCAGTAATTAAATTATAAAACAGAACTACTACTGCTACTACTACTAATGATAAGGGGGAATAACAAGGGGAAAGAATATAAAATAAAAAGAGAAGGAAAAAAAACAATAAACACAAGTGATGCACAATAAAATTGCTCACCACCCGCTGACCCCTGATTCAGAGCAAGCAGTACCTAGCAACAGCCAAAACACTGGCATGTCACCAGCATCGCTCTCAGACCGAAGTTGAAACACAGCACTGCACCAGCCACTAGGAAGGAGAAAAAAAACTGCTACAGCTGAACGCAGGACACTGGCATATACGTATCTAAGAACTGATTGTCCATCTAAACACTCCAAATAAGTACAGTATCTTTCCATAAAGTGGAAAAAGAAACAGAATTAAGGCAGAGAAAAATTTCTGCCCCACCCCCTTTCTTTTTTTTTCTTTTTTCCAATGAGCATAGGTACCTAAAGGGACTTAGAAGAAAGCTGGAGAGGGGCTTTTTACAAGGGCATGCAGTGATAACTGAAAGAGAGTAGATTTAGATTAGATATTAGGAAGTTCTTTACTGTGAGGGTGGTGAGACACTGGCACAGGTTGCCCAGAGAAGCTGCAGATGTCCAATCCCTGGAAGTGTTCAAGGCCAGGATGGATGGGGCTTTGAGCAACCTGGCCTAGTGGAAGATGTCCCTGCCCATGGTAGGGGGGCTGGAACTCGTTGATGTTTAAGGTCCCTTCCAAACATAACCATTCTGTGATTCTATGAATTTCTAAAATATGTCCATTTTTGTCCACAGAGCAATTATTTACTTATTCTAATTGTCAGCACACCCTCTGATGCCACTTAGCATCCAGTACTTGTATAGTTCTTTACACTTAGCATCCAGTACTTGTACAGTTCTTTACACTAGAAAACACTGGTATAAATACAGAAGCATCTGAGGAAAAGAAGGGGTACACAGTCTAGGCACAGGATTGAAAATTACTCCTGTGATTCCTTCTAAAGTCTTGGGAAAGTTATCTAACTTCTTTCCTTCAATTTCCCCCTCTTTAAAATGGGAATATTAATACTTAACAACTTTGAAGGATATGATGAACGTTAAGTCATACTTGTAAACTGCCCTGAAGGCAAAAAACACTACGTAAATGCTAAGTATCATTCCCATCAGCAGAAGTTCCTGGTGTATCCTTTTCTCCTCCAAATATATGAAGGCAGGAAATTATCTTACCAAGGAGATTGATGGCGACTGGAAATCGTAGGCAGCCACCCTCTAAATTACTGTGCATGAGTCACTTTAAAGTGTTACAGTTCCTTACTCAGTGGGAATGTGTTGACTCTAGCATATATTGTCAGAAACGTATTATAGAGATGTTTGTAAAAGGGTAATTGTTACTGAAGACTACTTGTAACTGGTACATAAAACAGCCAGGGTGAACTTCCCAATGATGGAAGAGATGTTGGCTGCGCTTCACTATTGCCATCCCAAAAGATGTATTTCAGATCATGCTAGAGAGAAGCTGTGCTGCATGTTCAAGGTGCCCCAACACATCAGATAAGGAACTGACAAAAGATATTTTAATCAAAAGCAAATTTAGAATAAGAACTATTTCTGGTTCTTTCAAACAATTCATAGGCAGATCCTCAGTAAGTTTAAATAGTTTCCTTGATATTAGTGGAGCTCTGCTGCTTAACAGCATTGAAGATAGCTTATTTAATTCTAAGAAATAACTAAAGCACCACTTGAGGCACTTTGAAGATGAACCTCCACTGAAATTTCATTCTTTTAGCTTCATCTTCTGATGGTCTGCATCCATTAGTCTTTGCAAGAAACAACTTCATTCTGATATTCTACGACAGCAATAGTATAAGGACATGAGCTGTTTGCGTTTGTCCTTGTGCAAATGAAATAATGATGAGTGATGTTCTATGAGGCAGTGACAGCATACACATTAAAGAAAGTTTAGAAGACTAAATCTGACTACTCAGGCTATTTTGACACCAAACCTGTCTGCCCAAACTCTGAATCATCATTTTGGAATCGACCACAAGACAATCAAGGGTTCACATAAAGATAAAGGACCTTTAGTTAAAAATATTTACCTTTCACAACCTAAAAACAGAGTCTTACATATATCAGAAACAGAAATCTAAAATCAAAACAATCAGATTTTTATCTTTTTACCTATCTCACCGTGTAAGGCTGCAAAGTGCCTCGTATCTTAGTTTTAGCCTTGAAGTCCAGCACTTCGACTTCAAGGGTTAAATTCAAACTGCTAAAACATGTCTTCTTCTGAAGGCATTGAGCAAGTTCAACAATATTTCATGCATCAAAAAACTGTTTCATCAGTTTCCACCATCTCTTCCCTCGACTTAGCAAGCCCAGCCCTTTCAATCTTTCCTCATAGGTATTATTTTCTAAGCCTCTTATTGTTTCTATTTCTCCAGCTTGTTTACACTCTTAAGAGATGCTCAAACCCAACACAACATACTTACTTTTCATAACTAAGTGTTATCCAAACTGCACTTATCCTAAGCATCAGTACTGTAAATGTTTCAGCAATATCTGAAAATATCAGTAAAAATATAACTTAGCCTCCCACCTCTTGAGATTTTTCTGTATGCATATTTTCCCAGCATGCAATGGTGAAAAAAGTGAATTATGTTACTCGAAAAAAAAATAAAATTAAATCAAGTCTTGCTTCATGGCTGCGAGAAAAAGACTGAAAAAATATCAATAAGTCAAGAGTAAAGATTCCAAAATTGAGGTGAAAAACAAAAATAACTTTCAAATGCATTAATTCCCCATCTCCTTTTCCCAAACCTTATATTGTGATTTTGGACAGTCCAGTTGGTGCCTTTTGAACACTTCCCACCTTTGAAAAATTGTCAGTGCTTTATATAAGAAACAAAGCAAAAGGCACTCTCGGAAAGTCTTTCTTCTCTGTTGCATTTAGGATAACAAGACATATACTTGACCTAGTGTTCTCTCAGCACTAGAGTAATGGAAATCATATGTAATTCTGTCCATACTATGAATTTTACAGTTTGATTCTTATCATCACTTTGCATTTGCTGTTTCCAAAGGAACATGAATACTGTCATACATTGCTCATTATATAAAGTGTTCTAGACCAGTTTTTCAGCCTTACTCATCATGATTGATGTGTGGAGGAATACTCCCGAAAAACTGAAGCTGAAAATCTCATTTGGATTATGTTCTTTCACTTGATCTCTAAGAATGAAAAAATGGCTTAAGGTCAGAGAAAGCAATTTCCACATATATTTTCATTGTGCATAAAGGACATGAAGTTCTGTCTTCAACAGATACAATTCTTCAATTTTACATTGATTTTGACTTAATAATTTTAGGGATGACTTGAGAAAAGTAAGAAAGCAGAAGACACATAATCATGCCAGTGGAAGTTAAAGGCTCAACACTCTTCTTAAGAGCATAAGGTTAAGAAAATCCTTCTACTAATCTTACTTAACACCATATAAAAAGAAGTGCAAACTTACTCCTAAGCAAGCTTTTTTCTTCAGTTATGATTGCTTCCATCAGTGATAAAAATCAAATATATTTTAAGCCAACAGAAAACAGCATAAGAAGACTGCAAAAAAGGTGAAGAACCATTTAACTCTCAAGCTACCATAAACAAGCAGAAATTTAATTTCTATCAGGAATTAAAACTCTTTAAGGACTGGTAAAGTACCCATCCAGCTTCTATTTTCACAAGTGTATCCAATGTAAGCCCTCAAAACCCTTTACAGGGAGTTTTAAGCTGTCAGGCACTTCTTCCCATGCAGCCAATGCTTATTTTGCTAAAAGAAAGATTTTTTTATTTTTCATATGAAGACTAACATAACTCTAATGCGGGGGTTCTGAGCAACCTGACATGTCAGTGGGTTCTCTGTGTTGCAAAGCAAAATAAACAGCATAACTCAAATACTCAAGGCATTAACCTGGATTATTCATAGAATGAATCAAAGCATCACTTTCTACGTGACATTAAGAGATACCTGTACTTCCACTTGCAGTACTTTTTCCTAATTGTTCCTAATCATAGAGGCCAGATGCCTCCATATTTTTGTTGGAGCAGGATAACCACCACAGCATGTCCTGCATGTCTGGGAACAAATGGGAATAAGAACGTTCCCATTTTGTTCATGTCCCTTCCTGTTATGCTGCATACATTGACTCTTGGGTCTGATACTTCAGTGCATGATTTCTCGTGCCATAATATATCAGCCGCAAATTTGCAGTTACTACTTATCTCCAAAACAGTTTTATAAAGACATGTATAGGCATGAATAGTAATGACTGACAAAAACACCCAGTTCATCAGTAAATCAAAAAGCAATGTCCAAAGGTCAGAGTAAAAATCTGTATTTGAGAGATGAGGAAGCCAGTTTTCCTGCTCCTTATACCCTCTGCACAAGACTGACACAACTCAGAAATCCAATCACAGTTTACTGGTTTTACTCTGTTAAGCCAGGCAATGATATTAAAAACAAAACCTGTCCATTCACATAAACAAATGGTTTACTTGTTTAGGATAATGTAATTAGTACAAAGAACCACCTGAACTTCATTTTTCTTCGATTAGCCAAGATTTGATAGCTAAAGTTTAAGGATTATATAGGCATTACAGACTATATCATATCAACCATTAATCACAAAAACAGCTGATCTGCAACAATTCCACCTTTAAAGTGCGAGTTCAAAAGACTCAGTACTAGAAGCCTATTGCTAAAGACATAGCTTTGGTGCACAGGAAATGTGGATATAAAACATAGCCTTTATGAAACTGAAGCATTGATATTAATGAACAAGGCCAGGCAGGTCTTGTTCATACATTTCCATAAGCTCTGTGAATACTCATGAGTCCTAACCTCTGATGTTAAGGCGTGCCTTTTCCAAGAGTGCTGCAGTGGATCTTAAACGTTTCACTTTTCATGAATAAAAAAGTAAAAAAAATATATTACTATTCATAATGTTTCTTAAGATTGCTGTTGATTGAGAAGAATTAAGATGGAATAAAAATTACAAGAGATATAATTTCAGAACCTGTAGTGTTGCCAGACTTCTTTTAGCTGCCTTTACGTTCATTAAATAATAGAGCCAGCAGGAGGATGGGCAAGTCACCTATACAGGAGCATTAACTGATGAAATCCTCCCTGTCCATTTAGGTGAAAAAGTACAACCTGGCAATAATGCCTTTTACCCCTCAATAACAGCCCCTGAACAGGACAATTTCTCATTAGCTGAAGATTCCTTGCCACTTACAGATTCACTAAATGGAAGAATCCACTGGTCTTACCTCTCAATCTGTGCTTTTGTTTGCAGTAAAAGCAAGCACTGCCTTGTTTTAAAAGATGTCAGACTTATCAATTCAGCATAAAAAGAGACAAATAAAAAGGTGTTATAGTCTACATCAACCAGGTAATTCTATAATCTAGCTCCCTATGAATTTATGACCGGTGCCAACAAGTTATTGCAGCAAACTCTAAAATTAACAGTGATCATAAAATAAAATACAGCTTCTGTAATGCCTTTTGTTTCTTCCAAAAATAGCTACCAGCATTTAGCCTTATTCTTTTCTTAACAAAGGATTGTGCAAAACAAGCACAATGTAACTCCACTGAATGAGATGGAAGTATCCAAAAAAATGCCAATGCAAACGAGCTGAAAAATGTGAGGTAGAAATACAAAAAATGGAGCGGGACAAAAGTCTTTTCTGCCTAAAGAAAATACTACATAAAACACATTACTTTTTAATCTATATGCAGAATTAGTAACATTTTCAAAGTAATCAATTATATCATATCAACTGAGCCACAATTTTCAGCATTGCTCTATTTCAGATCTTTAGGAAGCTGTCTTAATTAGGGCAGTAGTCGATTAGTACTTTATGCCGTCACTGGTCTTTCTTCTTCATGGTCTGATAACAGTATTAGAAATCATTGAAAGCCTTGGTGAGTACTACCTATTTCAGACTACTGACCAGATTTTACTAGTCACTTCTCTGTCATCTTACCCAAAGCAGGCATCTTTCATAATAGCAATCACTAGTTTTCACTGACTTCAAAACAAATCTGAGATTGAGTAGGTATTTTGCAGTATTTTCTTACAATAAAAAGCTGTAACTGGGTGTCACAGTCTCACAAATAAATTATAGTACCAATACAAGCTAATACAGTGCCAAATCTTTTGATGCTGTAAATGTCATCAGTTGAATTTTTACACTGGCAGAAAATTTGCCTACAGATTTAATAAAGCATCAGCAAACACATTTCAGCATTTTTGTGGAGGCACAAGTTGGAATTCATCAGGTTTCTGCCTAATAGAAGTAGCTGACAGCCAAGAAACTCAGCTGGAGCATTGAAAATTAACTTTATTAATCACCTCCATGCACTGTTAGTATGCTGTCTTCTCCTCTAGCTGTTAGAAGCCATACATTTTGCAGGAGACACAGATGAAAAGGTACAGTTTATGTCAATTTAGTGTAATCTGACTGAGGACTCCCATGAGCTACCAGACCAAGCCAACTTCAGGAATAAAAAGTTGTATCATTTCTTGATGCTTTGTTAATAGTTGGATAAAACATCCCAGTGACCTGATGTTTAGAGCATCATATCATAAATACTGTGAAGACAGAACAAGCAAAGGAGGATCATAAATTTAGACACTAATATCCAAACATGCAAATGCTCATCTGGAACAAACCAGAAGGTTACGGATGCTGACTCATTGTGAAATTACCATTTGATTTTCAATTTACAATACCAACTTATGAAATTAATGGGAAAGCCATGAACCAGCATGCTAATTCCATATTTTAGATGTATTTTTCAAATAAATCCAGCCTTCTGTATTCCACACATGCAAATATGAATACAAAGTTTCTTTGTAAGAGTTCTTGAAAGAGTTGTGTGTTTAAAAAGGATTACTTCCTCAGAAAGGTGACATACAGTGGTACTTCAAACACAAAGCCCAACAGAATTCTTCTGGTTAAGATTCTGTGCATTCATGTTCATCAAATGTCCAATAGTTTCCTCATCTCAGGAGACACCTGCTGAAAATGATTCTTTAGTGCTATTCCCTCTTGCTCTGTGGGGACCACCTCCAGATAGTGAAAGAAACTCATGCCCATTAAGTTGTTAGACTCTAATGAAACTGGCACATTGGTACCCACCAGAGTGATTTTTAAAGAGCGAGAAGGGAGACTGCATGAAGGCTTCCAGCTGGAAGTATATTTTTAGGTGCTGTTTAAGATTCACTGCAAGCAACAGTAGCTCTTAAATGGCAAAGCAGCTCTGGAAGCTACAGGAGCCCCTAACAGCTGTGACATTTGCTTGGGATGGGGAAACCTGAAAAAATGCAGTCACACTTCTGGGGACATGGGAGGCAGGGAAGAATCAAAGAAATAATGACATGAAATGTTTTCAAAAGAGGTGCCTGATGTTAGATTGCTTAGACATGGCCTCCAACAATAAGAATCCCACCATGAGATTTAAAACAGGTTCTTCTGTATATGGATTTCACAAGCTTTCTAAGATCTAGTTTCATAAATTCAAATAGCCTTCTGGCAGCTTTCTTCCCCCAGCTTATCCCCCACATTCACCGTTGTCAGGATTACTATATACATATTAAAACATGACCACAATTTTGTGCTTCCCTTAATTGAGTGATCGTCCAACTACTTCTAATTATCTATACATTATAAACTCAGAGAACAAGAATCAACATTTGCACACTGAAAATAGTTACAGCAGTTAGAACTGCTAAAAGGACACAACATCAAAGACAAGCAAAGTAGGTAAATCGCTCATGAGCAATGAATTTGTTGCATTTTGCAAGAAAAGTAGCATAGTCTGATTCCTGAATTCTGCCACTCCAGGACAAACAGCTTATTTTCAATCCAATTTCCTACAGTTAAGGGTAGAGGATAAAAAAAAGCACCAATTGCAAAAGAAGTGTTCATTACCAGACTGTATCAGATAGTCTAAAGATACAATGTTGGCTCCTGAATCAAAGGAAACATGAATCAGTTTAATGTGAAAAGTACATTCCCTGTATATTAGCTGAATAGATTTTCAAGGGACTGTATTACTTCCCTTGCCCTAAACATGTAACATATGTATCTATAATTTCTTCTAAAATGTTACTTGAGCCCATCAAACTGACAATGTTCGCAGCTCTCTGACTCAAAGGACACCTTTGCCTTGTTATGCTCCAGAATTAACATTGTATTTCCTGACCCTCATTCCTGTGAAAGACTTTTGCTCCCCAGTTCTACAAGGTGTCCGGGGCTGCATCAAAAAAAGCGTGATCAGCAGGTCGAGGGAGGTGATCATGCCCCTCCGCTCCCTTGAGAACTCAGAGTATTGTGTGCAGTTCTGGTGTCCTCAACATAAGGTTATGGAGCAGTTGGAGCAAGTCCAGAGGGCCACAAGGATGATCAGAGGGCTTGAGAACCTCCTGTGCGAAGACAAGCTGAGAAAGTTGGGGCTGTTCAGCCTGGAAAAGAAAAGGCTGCATGGAGACCTCAGAGCAGCCTTCCAGTATCTGAAGGGGGCCTACAAGGATAGCGGAGAGGACTCTTTGTTAGGCACGGTAGTGTTAGGACAAGGGGTAACGGGTTCAAAGTTAAACAGGGGAAGTTTAGACTGGATATGAGGTAGAAATTCTTTACTGTAAGGGTGGTGAGGCACTGGAATGGGTTGCCCAGGGAAGTTGTGAATGCTCCATCGCTGGCGGTGTTCAAGGCCAGGTTGGACAGAGCCTTGGGTGGCATGGTTTAGTGGGAGGTGTCCCTGCCCCTGGCAGGGGGGTTGGAACTAGATGATCTTTAGGTCCTTTCCAACCCTAACCTATGATTTTACGATTCTATGATTTCACCTCTGAAAATTCTTCCCCTCAAAGATAGCCACAGCTCACATTTGTGTCAAAGCTCACATTTGGACTTCCATAAGACAAAAAAAAAAAAAATGGAAAAGCCACTAGTTTTGAGGAAGAGATCAGCAATGAGAATTCTGGGGTGGATAAGCAGCTAGTTAAAAGAGAAGCAAAAAATCAGTGTTTGAAGAGAAAGTAAAGGGCAGGTGAGGGACTATAAATGGTTTATCTCAGTATTTTCATTAATGATCTTAACATAAAGTAAAATTATGCTAATGGAATTTGCTGGTACACAGATTTATGTAGTATCATCAATAAAGGGGGATTGGAGCATTACATTGAAAGAGGGAGATGTCAGAGAGGACTGCAGTAGTAGGAAAAAGATTAAAAATAATGGGAAATAGTACAAAGTCATGCATTATGAGAATTTTTTTTTTTTCTGTAAACAATAGGCTTATTCACTGGAAATAACAGCACAAAAAAAGATATTAATGTGTACAGCAACTTCAACCTTACTCTGAAGGAGTAATATAATATGGCTTTGAAAAAGGTAAATCTGATCCTCGGTATGACAACTGAGTCACTTCTTTAAAGGGAATTGTGAATATTATTATAAGAGGTACAATTGTTAAATGGATAGTACGTAACTGTTCGGCTAGATTAGAGAAAGAGATTCAAAGTGAGTCTCTGATGGAAAGAAGAACCTGTATGAAAATCACTAGGATGGATGAAAGGAAATTAACAGCTTGGATGTTTAGTATACAAAAATTAAGGACAAAGGAGAAAATTAGGTATATATCAGTATATCAGTTCCAGGAGAAAATAAGGTTAATTTAAACTGAAAGGCAGCAAAATGTGTTTATATTGATCCTGTACTGTAATCAGAAATTAAAGAATTTCTAACATCAGGAAGATGAGGTCCTACAACAAAATTACTGAAAGAAAAGGGAAGGGAAGAAATCTGGATTTCAGTAATGACCTTAAGCAGAAAAACAAGAAACTTATAGATTTATATTCTATTTATCCCAAACCACTATGTTGAACAAAACCCTTCCTGAAAGTTGTCTCCTATTGCTCTGTACCAACACACCCTCAACCATACTGCACACAGACCTGGGGGTATATGAGTGAATGCAGGTTGTTTTCTGTTAGCAACCTCTGCACATTTGAGCGTACAGGGAATGGATGAATGTCAGGCAATGAATGAGAAGGACATCTCAGCAATACCTAATTCACTCCAACACATTGCTATTTTGAAGTAACCTCTTTTAAAATTATCTGTGTTGGTTCCCAAGTTGATAGGAAGTAGTTCTAAGGCCCTTTGTAGAGGAATCAGAAACTGGATTCAGCAGAGAGATATTTCACAAGCTTTTGTCCTTAGATAAGGTATCTTTTCCCCCAGGTTACATTTGATAGTATCTTGCAATTAGATTAATCACATCAGATTTTAGGCTAACCTATTTCCTTATCTCTCTTTGAGTAACTCATATTCCTACAGAATAGCTTCTCTGGTTATATGCACTGAATTACGGGAAACCTCAAACCTCTGACAGATGCTGTACCAAATTTAATTTTGAATTTGAGCTAATTTTGAGCTATTTTTAAGTCTTCTAAGATCTTGGAAGCAGAGTTCTTTGGCCATCACAAGATTTAATCAAACAAATACCAAGTGGATTCATGACCTTTTTCTTGTCCCTAGAAGATCTAACATAAAGAGATTACTCATTAAAGGAGCAGAGCTAACTAGAGAGCCTAGCAATCTCATTATGGTCCTCCACTGAGATACTACCTTTTGACACACATTTGTTATACACTTGCTTTTGGACATATGTATGTTGCACAACCTCTTACGGACAGAGAATGCTTAAGGTTATGGTTATGATTCCTACAGTGAATCCCTGATTATGAGAGAAGAGTCAGAACAGATTTTTATGGCACAATTTATTCATCTACCAAACTCCTTAATAAAGGTAAAATGTGCCCAGATGCTTTCTTGACTATGCTGTTCCAGAAATTATGTTAGCATAAAACATATTTTTATTCTCAGGGATTTCAGGAGATGAATGACAAGCCTTAATCATTAAAATATTCCTAAGGCAATGCATATACCAAATATCACACCCTGTAATGCTGTAACCCTTCTCAGGAGGGTTTATAGGATTATAAGAAACTTTAGGATTATATAGAAGCCTGAAAGCAGGGAAACTCATGACTTCTCTAAACTCAGTGAGTTTTAAATTCTCTTTTTTACAGAAGGTGTTGTAGCTTTCAGACAGATCACAGTAAATACACTTAAGGTACTCCCATTTAAAAAGACCAACGACAATCTTGGGGGCATGGGAACCATGAAGCTTGTCCAGGTATCTTGTATTATTTGTAGTTCCTACCATCTTTAAACTGTTCTGATTGTATCTATTGAGAGACTGCCATCTCTATGTCCATTTAACTGTAGCTGCTGACTACATACTATCATACTGGTTGAAGAAAAATAATTTTACTACCTCTGACAAAATCCACAGTTTAAATGGTTGGGAATTTCCACCTTATTCATTTGAACACACATGTCTGTCAGTATATTCAAACAAGCACTTCAAGAGCTTATCACATTTTGGCTCGTGCTGCACAGCGGTCTCGAAGCAAACAAACTGCATTCCTTTTTCATGAAACTAAATCAGAGGATATGCTCCAAGAATGTTTCAACTGCTTGAGAATGTTTCAACTGCTTGAGTGTGCTCCCTTCCCAAGATCAGACATGGTCTGACAGAAAAATCATACAAAGCGGACTCAGGTCCTCTTCACAGACTCTACACATCTGCTTCTGTTTGCACTCACTAATTTATATATAGCCAGTGGCTTCTCTAGAAGCTCCTATAACAAAAGCAATACTGACGTGATACAGGACCCATTAGCCCTGACCATTCTTGGAACAGCAGAAACTGAAAAAAGTCAACAATTAGCTGCATTTTTTTTCCTTTCTCCTAATGAAAGAAAAAAATAATAATAATTTTATCTGGTTCCATATTGCAAGGCTTCTGTAAAGCAGAGGAGACCACAGAACAAGATCAAAGAGCACAAAGAAAAATGAGATTAACATCTCCCAGAGGTACCCATCCTGATGTGCAGAAGACACTCTCCCCATGAAACAGGTCTAAACTTTCAAACTATCATGTACATGCTAGGCTATTTTATATAAGCAACATGCTCATTTTCAATTCTTTTCCCTGTTCCACAGCAGGTATGATACGTACAAAGTATGAGAAGCTACGAAATCAGGCCATATTAATATTTCAAGTAAAATTTGACATTTAAATCAATTACATTCAAGGTACATAAATATCTCCTAATCACAATTTCCAAAATTTTCATTTGGCAAATTAAGGAATGCTTTCTATTTCATGACACATCAATTTCAGACTTTTTAATAACAAAATCACATGTTCATCAATACGCCTGGTTAGATAATACAGATGCATAGAAAATCACTTGTATTAAAAAAAAAATACATAAATACAAGTGTAATTATTTTACTGGTAATTTTCTTTGCAAAACATTGCTTTTGCAGTAAAAGAAAACTTTTCATATGCTCTTGACAAAAATCCCTCTGCAACGTTTCTCATCAAAGTAATTTTAGGATGGTATTAATGGAAGCCGTTGGTGGTACTCTTACAACATCACATAGTTGCAAAAGGTAACGAACATCTAGAGGGACTGCTGTTCTATGGCAGAATGATGTCACTGCCAGTCTGAGAAGATGACTTCAGAGCAGTCACTGCCCATGAGAATCTTTGTGGATGCCACCATGATGACACCACCACATTGCAGCTCTGGTAAAGCCATAATAATCTGAAAATTTAATTTGATTGTTTGACATCTAAATAAATTACTCACATAAGACCAGCTGGAAACTAACCAAGCATTGACTCAGCAGCGCTTACTCACCGGTGCCATAAAATGATAAATAGAAACTTTCAAAGCAGATGAGGTATGAGAAGAAGGGAAAGGTAACAAGCAAATTATTTTGTATGCAACTGCTGGGAGAGACCTCCCTAACAAACGAATTCTGCATTCATCATAATTACAAATAGACACAACCCAAGAATGTGTTTATTTTGCTGGCATTTGAATTCTGAGCTCATTTGTAGATGCCAAGCACCATTTCTGAAATGTTACAATACAAATAATATCTCCCAGAACTCTGAGACATGAGATATTAAGATCTGGATGCAAATTTTCAATTCAAGTCTATTTCTACCAATTTTAAATCCAATGTCCTGAAAACAGTTTCCAAGTACCTGTCTTACAGGGGGCAAGGGGAGTTAAGAAAGAGAGAGAGAAGGAAAAAAAGGAAATAATCAAGTAGAAACTTTAATGTTGTTAATACAAAACTTTTCAAGTCAGGATTTACCATGTTCTTATCTATGCAATTGACAAACTTTGTTTTCTGACCCTTCTGGTGATAGTAAATTTTTATATAGTTGTGATATTAAGGAGAACACTACACCATCAACATGTTCCTGAAATGCCAAACATGATTACATAAACAGAGAAAGTGGGCAGAGGAGAAATCTCCTGATTTCTGTCTGGTTGATACTTCAGACTGTGAAGCTATTACAGATGATCCTATAGCAGACATGGACACCTTTCTTTTTTGTCATGTCATTTTTCTCAGTATGTTTCATCTCTTTGAGATTAATTGCCAAGAGCAATAGAGTAGATAAGTAGGATTTTGGTGTGACATATTATTAAGGAATGTGTGATAAATCAAATTTCTGGTGCCTTTCAAACTCACTTTCTCCTCAGAAGGCATATCCTGTTTCTCTCCTAAAAGTTCATTTGCTAATTATTTTAATTTTTTTGTCATCTCACTATTTTTCTATTAGACCTTACAGGCTTGATTCTTACCCCCTTTAAAACAGAGAAATGCAAAAGCCATAATACTCGGTGCTTATATGTGCACATACTCATAACAAATTTACAGCAATGACTTCCCAGCTCTAGTTTTATGAAAAACATGTGACAAAAATTATGGCTTTATTAAATGAGAGAAAAACAAACAAACAAAAGCCACAACATTTTTAAGCATAAAAAAGACAGCCTTAGAATCACAAGGACTATTTTCACAACAAAAAGAACAATTCTACAATGCACATACATGTACTATCAGACAGGTTTGTTTGTTCTCCACTTAAAACTGCTTCTGCCTCTTATGTCTATCTGCAAATACAGATGAGAGGTCAGGTTTGAGAGTATTGCACTTGGCCCATAATACTTAAGAGGCTAAAATGCATAAAGAGGGGTTCTTTTGGTAGGTGTGATAATCTAAATCACAGCAGATGGGTGGCTTTCTCGAAGCAACCTGCACACCAAAACACAAAAGGAGATGGAATCCTCAACTTTCCCTCACACACTACAGATTCCACACAACCCTGTCTGTCTCCCAGGAGGAGAGCAAGCAATCTCCACTCAGACACCCTGAAGAATCCAAAAACTCTTCAGAAGATAAAAAGAGAACTATTTCCAAATTATTAGACTGAATTCAATTCTCTTAATTCTGTTGCAACAAAAATTGCAATGAAATTAAGATTTACTGGGCCTGTCACTCCTGTATTCCAATGTCCCCACTTTAAAAATAAAGCTACAAACAACACAATTTCTTTTATATGAATTGTAATCCACTGACCAGATTTTAGCTCAAAATCTACAAGCATAAAAAGTAGTTACAAGATTATTGAATATATATACTGTATTGGATGAGACATAAAAAGTAAAATTTAAGCTAAATACTAACCTTTCTAATAAAAGCAAGTATTTTCTACAGTGTGTTTAAAGTAATGACCTGAAAAGCGCCACTCCCGAACCCATGTAAACCTTCATTATAATGCTAGAACCACCCCAAATAAAGTTGTAAAAACTAGTATGCAGAAGATAAAAAGATAAAATTATGGAGGTCCCTGTAACTTTCAAATGAAATCTGTGGCTAGAGCTTCGATGAATTCTCTTTTTTTTCTTTTTTAAGGAGTTATTTCAATCCTACCTCACCTCAGTACCTGAAAAAAATAGGATTTTTCAACTACAGATTGCAGATTCTCCAACTAATACACATTAAAGACCTGGGAAAAGAGTTGCACAATTTAAAATAAAAAATAAATAAATAAAAACAAACCACAATAAACCAAAAAACCCAACAACTTCGTTATGCCTAAATGATAGCATTTCAAAATAAGCAAAACACTAAAAAATGACAATGATAAATCCATTAACTTTAGGCTATTTTCATTAGGTCATCTTTTCACTATCACTGCAAAATGGAATGCAATCATTAGATAAACTACTGAATTACAAATTCTGCCCACACATGAACAGGTACATAGGGTTTTCACAATATTTTAAGTGCACATTTGTGCATCAGGATTACTAAGAAGCATTCCCTCATTTTTCCTTCCAGTTATTCACCACAAAAGGCAACGCTGATTTCATAAAACTATTTGACAAATGCGGGTTAAATTTACAAAATTCTTTTTGCCAAAACACTAAAAATATAGGGGAATATGAAGGACACTAATTTAACTCAAAACTTTTCTACTTTATTTAGGTCTTTCAACCCTTCCCATGGCTAGTTAGAATTGTTGAGAAAAGGCTGTGATGAAGTTTCAGTAAAAAAAGGTAGCAAGGGTTTTTGTGATACAACTTTTTCATATGCCATACAGGTTTTTTAACTAATAACAATATAATCTGAACTCTACAAGAGGCAAAAAATGTCAAGACCCATACTAAATAAATATCAGCAGTCTGGAAGTTGATTATACTATCACCTGTGCTTTTTTCTTCGCAAAATTCCATTGCAAAATTCTGTTTAGTGTACTTTTATTCCATGACATAATAACCAGCCTTATTTCTTTCTGGATGCCTCAGACAAAATAAGAGAGAAAATATTAACTATTCAAAATTGCAAATTTATCTTTTCTAGTAAATACATGAGACTTCAACCTTCTTGTCCTGAAAGACTTAAGGTATATCCTATTTCTGGTTTAGTCCAAATATAAAACAGCTGCTTATGAAGGTATTGGTGATCCTTCTATTCACATTTAATTTTCTGTTTTGCTGTAACTCAATCATGAACACAGCCATGCACGACATTAAAATGCATTTTATGAAATAAGAATATCATTTGCTTAATTTGTTACAAGTCATCCAACCCTAGTGCATTTAACAACATAATTAAGTTAACACCAGTGCTGTTCTCTACTGCATTGTGTCAGGAAGTGCCGCACTTAAACCTGCATCAAGGTCACCCTTCCCCATAACTCTCCTAATACCAAATCACCACACAATAAATAACCCCTGCTGTCAGTGACTGAAGAGATTTGATTTTTGACAGCCTAGTATAATTAAAGACTTATGCTACCTCAAGTAGGGGCCAGATTTTAAGTTACTAGGCACGTAGGAATATTAGACACATACTTAAAATGAGCTATGATGCTTCCCATATTCCATAAAAGTCAGCTTCCTTGGTGGCTCCTACAGACCTTTAGAATTGCACTAAAACTTTTTGGGAAAGGAGAAGAAATTGTTCATTATACTAAAACTACCTCACCTAAATATATTTAGTTCGGCCTATTTCAAATACTGTCAAGTGTTATTTACAAGGCATGAAAATGATGTGAATACCATCACAGTAGAAAGTAAAACTAAGATATATATATATATACACACAAGTATACTGAAATATATATACACACACATTCACTGCAATTAGCTTCACTGTGCTAGATTAGCCGACCTGCAAAGAGACCTCCTTCGGTCAGCTTAGCTTCAAACTTGCCATGTGTCTAGCAGATCAAAATTCACTAAGTAGAACATTTCATAATTTATTTGTATTTCCAATATATAGGGAATATATGGAAACATATGTATAGAAAGCATTTGTGCTTATTTCCCTTAAATTGCCATTTATTTGACTTTATTACAGTCTTTCATTAGACTTTCATTACAGACTGGAAAACTCTCAGTATCGCAGAACGGTATTTGCTGTGTGAAAGGTCACAGTCCCACAGATTTTCTTCATCAATCTTAGTCCAACCCTGTCCCACCTTGGGGCCTAAATTATATTTTTAAGTCCTGCTTCCTTAAAATAAGGCTTCCAGAAATTAGAGATGCTATGAATGGCACCAGGGCATTTTTCTCTACCCAGATTTTCCAGACTAGCTAATTAAAAAGCATCTATTGCTGCAACTCAAATGCATACCTCCTGAAGTACCCATATTCTGTACATTTTTAGATACTTAGGTCTTAACCCACACTCTGTGTTGCTACTGACCTCTTCCTGCTGTAGAGCACTGCTAGCAGGACCATCCAGAGGTTCTTCAGGTAATAGCTCCCTCCCTCTATTTCAGAGAAACAACATAATAAATCCCAACACAACATATATACACTTTTACAGACCACACTGCATTTTATTACTTCAGTCTCTGTGTTTGTTATAAAGGTAAATGCAATCTATAAAGCAGTGAGCAATATTTTTACTGACTTAGCAGTTTTGTAGCTTACATTGCAAGATGGCAGTGCCCATGAACTGCTAACTTGAATAGATTGCTATAGAAGTTCTTTTTTTTCCACTGTACGATTAGTATAGAAAAGCTGGAAGAGAAATTATTTGATCAGGAGAATAATACTTTAGAGAAGACCAAATTATACCTTTCTAAATTCCATCACTGGACAAGAAAGATTGACTTAATCAGTCTGGATTTCTGGAAGTACTTCATTTCTACTTTTCTTTTGATCAAGATATATGTGTTAACATGCAATAACTCCAGGCAGGCCAAAGCTTCTTTGAACTTCGAACAAGCTTGTTGGACCCTTTAAATTTAATTTTATCTGCAACTCAATTACAGAGAAGCTGTTCTCTCTCCTCCCTGCAAGAAAATATATTCCCATTTGCATCATCCCATAATTTCATATAACTTCTAGTGGAATCCTATTTCCCTTGTCAAATGTGATCAGCTTCCTTAGGAAAGTTACAGACTGGAGTTAGCAAAGTATTTATTCACAAAGCTTTCTGTAGTCTACTGCCAAGTGAGGATGATTTCAACATTTAAAATAATTCCATTACTGTCATATATGAAAAACTAGAAATATATCTCATAAGTTTTGTACTACAATCAGTTTAGGTCTCTATATGCTCACATCTTGTAAGAAAATCAATTGGTTTAGAAATAAAATCGCTTATTATAACTTGTTAGATGCTACAGATGTGTGGGCAGTCAATCTTGAGAGGAAACTACTGGCAACGAAACCCAGACTGCTATCACTTAGCTACGTCTAAAAGCAGATGTAGTACCTGCAGTGAATACCTGAGTACAACACAGGAAAGAACTGCAAAGCAAACTCTGTACATACAGATGCTACATGGATATCGTAGCACAGTGGGAAACTGCTATTCCAACATGATACAATGTCAAACAAAATACTGAGCTGCCTTCTGATGTATTTGTAACTCTAAGACAAAAATCTGTTTCTACTGTAGGCCAAAATGGCAAAAATCTCTTTTTGCTCAAGAAGACTGGTATATTGTCAAGAAGTCACGTACTTCACCTTCAGCCTCAGGACACAATCAGCTATTACCAGACCAGTCTGACAGATATCTAGAAGCTGTCCCCATGACATAGAATCCACACCTTCCCTACACAAACTGCTTCAATGTTTTGCTATTCTGTATTAAAACAAATGAAGCGTGTTGCTTCTTGTCCTATCACTCAGTCCATGAAAGCAAGCCTCTTCCCCCACAGCAGTTTTTAAAGCCCCCTTGTGCAGTATCTACCAGGATTCTTGTCAGATTTCTTTCAGCTCAGTTCATAACCTTGCTGATACAGAAATAGAGACAGAAACTTCACATATCTTAATGGCTGGACAGGCAGCTCAAGCTAACTGTACTGCAGACCAGCTCTGTCTACACACTGATTCTCTTGCACACCTTATTATGCTATTTAGCCAGAATGGTGAGGCTCAACCTGGGTAATCTGCTTTATTTAATTATCTGAATTACAAATTACCAATAAATCTTTCCTAATAAAACTTCACTGCCTTTGCAGTAACTTAGCACTCTACAATCCTGGGAAAAACTGTAGTAGAAAGATGAAGATGTATCTTGCGGCCAGTTAACAACTCCTGAACTTCAAAGCTGAATTTTTGCAATTGTATGGTCCTGTGCTCTCAGCAGACAGTATACGGAATAAACAGCAACGACAGATACCCCCTACTGCTTTACATGCTGTTACAGATACCCTTCTAGCAATTGAATTATTTTATTTACAAATAGGTCTAACAGCAAGAACTTTTTAATCCATTCTGAATTTGCCCTTACACAAGTAGCCTGTGCTGACTCTACAGTGCTTTAGCACTCATTCTGCTACAATGCTGCAGCATATTCAGTTCATTGCCATGTGTGGTATAAATATAGAGCCAGGCCAAGAAAGAAGCATTAGCAAAAAGACACCTAGCTTCCAAGGAAACACTCAGTAGCTTACAATATATGCATTTAATTTCTTGAATTACCCAAGAGTTATTTTGACAAGTGTGGTGAATTTCATTAAGTCCTAATGAAATATAACAGATTAACCCCCTGTTTTCCTTTTACCTCTACTGTGTTATTACAAAAACCCAGTCAAATCAGTCCTGATTTATGATGCTTTAAGTGGGAGTATAATTAAATCCATTATCCCACTCTCCCAGAAATAAAATATGACATATATCACTCTAACTGGCTTGATGGGGGGAAAGGTGCTCCATCTACCCTCTTTTGCATTTCAAACATGAAAGCCTTTGCATTGTCCATCCTACAGAACTGTCTCTTGCGGGCTGCTATCACCTTCAGCAAGGTCTCATTGTCCAGGATAGAGGAAGAGAGAAGCTCCATTAGAACTTCTATAGAGAACAGACAGAAATGGCAGCAATATATACTGAGCAAAATATTACCTCAACAAAACTCTCTTCCAGGAATGCTTCTCTTAAGAGGAAATATCCTCTTGTCTCTCCAATGAGCCACCAACAAGCAACACAAAGGAATATTCCTCAGACCTACAGGCTACCTACAAGGGTGCTGCAACAAGATGCAAATTCAGGATTTCCAAAGTTTTAAGCCTGCTGTAGGTGCTACCCTTCAATCACTCAGCCTCTAGACACATTCCCAGGCTATAGGCTATCCACTATTTACTCACCACAGAGCTATGCCATATGCTATAAGCTACATGCTTATGACAGAAGATTCAGTCCTCAGTTTTCCTATAATTTCAATTAAGGTGCGATTTTCCTGTTTCATAGTCAATGATAGGTGTGATTAACATACACACTAACACAGACTTTGCAAAGAGTCCTGAATACAGGGTTTCTCACTCAGTTGCACACATCTTGAGTGGGGTTGTCATCTATGTCCAGAACAGCATAATCATTCCTTTACTTGCCTCCATTGGTTAAAGAGGGCTTCTTAAGCTTTGCTGGATCAGATCATCCCTTGATCAGATGACTTTACTACCAAAGAAATCTCTCCATGAAAACTCAGTCACTATTTGTAATATCTGCATTTGTAGAGACAACCAGAAAGAAATCAGGACTTCAGTCAGTCCATTATGTCTACATTTGGACTGCTAGCACAACAGAGAGGTGAAAAGAAAACATTGCTGAAGAGCTGAACAGATGGGACTTTGGCAAGAAGATCTCTGATCCCACACAAAATACACATCTCCAAATTCTCTTTTAACCTACTTGCTGGATCTATTTCTCTACCTTACATGGACTATCCTCACTTAAAAGCATGTGTCTTTGATGTATACCTTTTAATTCTGGAAATGATTAACAGCTTTTACTTATCTAGGAACTAACTAGGCTAAACAGGATTGTTTTCTTTATTATTTCTAGGGGTGTGGAGGAATACCAATTCCAACTACAACAGGAAGTTTTCTATCTAGAAGCTTATTGAGAAAATGTTTACCTCAAACCAGTCTTTGGAAACACAATAAGGGAATTTTCTTTTTTTCTTTTTTTTTTTTTTTTTTTTTTTTATTTTTTTTTATTTAGATGCAAAGCATCTTTGAAAACTTACATTTTAGAAAAAGGCTGGAAGAGGGATCACCTTGCTCATCACTTGCCCCAGCAGGAATGGCCATGATCTGTCTCTTATCCTTGACAGAAGTCTGGCTAATCTATTCCTAACTTGCATCCTGTGAAATACACTTCACTATTTCCTCTGGCAATCTATTACATTACTTAATTATTCCTAACATTAAAAACTTAATCCAATTTAATCTTATTTAAGTCTTACTTCTTGTTTTACCCACCATTATGATGGAGAACAGATCCTCCCTTCTTTGCAGCACCATTTCATGCATCCAAAGGGTTTTATCACATCTTGCTTCATCTTCTCTTAACTAAAGACTCCAAATCATTCCCCTAAGTCATCATTTCTAGATTCCGATTTCTCCTGATGCTGTCCTTCAGACTGTCTCAGATTATTGTATTTTTCCTTAACCACACTGCTCAATATTGGTCAATATTTGTCTCCAGGCAGTGCCTCAGCAGTACTGTATAGTATGATGTATAGCACTATAGTCAAATTAACATACACTAAACGATCTATGTGAAGTACCCATTTTGTCACTGTTTTTCAATTTAATAACATTTTTGCAATATGCAAATAACTAGAAAGATAGCCTATGCTACAGATACATTAAACCCCTACTTTCTAAACATACAATTAAAACATATATAATATGCAAAATAGAAATTCATATTTCTTCTCTAGCATTTGTAGTTTGTATGGCTACCAGGTAGAAAACTGGTTATAATACCATGTACCACAAGCAGTCTGAAACACATAGGAGATTTTGGTGTCATGGCACATGTCCTAAGCAGGGGCAGGCATGCCAGGCACATCTACTACCTCTGTTCAACATACCCTGGACCCACTGAGCCAAATGCACTAAGCAGATCAATTGCACACATTCAATAAATGGAGGTATGCCAGCTCTACTGTTCATGCATGCAATTCAGGAGCAGAGGGTGATCTCTTAGGAAATACTCAGGCATACAGCTTTGAAATCATCTCTCTCCAATTTTAATATATATAAGTTTGAGGGTTCATACAAGAACATACAGAAATCAAATAGAAAAGAGAAGCAACTGTGAATATAATAAAAGCTAATTCACTTACCATGCATTTATCTATAGCTACTGTGAAAATTGCTTTAACCAGTCGTAGTTGTAGGCTGAGAATGAAATACACTCTTTTTAAAGCTTAGTGGAAGAAATAGGCATTAATGAAACACTTGGATTTTAAAAGTCAAGATAAGAAAATTGGAAATCAAAGTTCCCAAAGCAACTGAAACTCTATCATAATTTATATGTGTATGGAAGTGAAAAATGAAAATGCATGTATGCACAAATGGAGAGAATTATAAGAAATGCTATGAAATAGTGTAACAGCACAGTATATCTTCAAGGGCGGGTTTCATCAGATTTCTGTTTCACTTCCCTTCTGGAAATGCAGCACACCCCAAGAGAACCATGGGCTGGATCCAGGAACACAAAGAATTTCCTTGAAAAATTGAAAAAGTAAAAGGACCTTTCATCTAGACAGGTTTGAAATCAGGATTAGTACTGTTATACTTGCCAAATAGACAACAGTTGTACACAGATAAAAATTCTTCACAATTGGACCTGGTCTGATATATATTAACGCCCTACTCAGCTTCAAGTGCTGAACTTGATGAAAAGGAACTTCAATTATGACAGAAGCAGATGCTCTTTGTGACATTTCTGATATCTAACAGACACTATCATAACCAATTAACAAACACTTCAAAGCTAGAGTATTATACACACCAAACTACAGTGTTACTCAACATACTCATTTTGAAAAAGTGTAACTTGCAACAAGTAGACAAATGCAACTATGCAAGGTGCACGCATAGGAGAGTTTAACATAGGATGTTATAAATAAAGACAGTTTACAATCTGCCTCCAGCTTTTTAAAATTCACTCATAGTAAATAGATGCTTAGTGCCATGTATAGAATTGAGATTTTAATATATGATAACGCATTATCATTTACAAGCCCTGATGTCACAGTAAATGAAGAGATTTCTGAAAGGACACCAAGTGATAATGAATATTCTTTCGATACTCTGAAATCTTGATTTAGTAAATTCTCTCATCCTGATTTCTAATAAATGTATATACAAGAGGCCAGACTGTAATACAGAGCCTGAATTTCTGAGATAATTCAAGGATTAATAATCTGTGAGTAAGACTGAATATATCTGTCCATCCCTCACTGTTAATTCAGTAGTCAACTGAAAATATTATTTGATCAATCAACCACAATGACTGAAAAGATAGTAACAGATTAGATACAATACCAAGATGATGCATCAGTCTTTGATTTCTACCATTTATTTGAACACACAGATATACTATATCAGATGCAAGTAGATGCAACAAAACTGTGAAATATCTATGAAATTAGTAAGACACTGGCAATTAAGAGAAAAGGAATATTTAATGGTGAGTAAAGATTCCCATTGCATACTTCAAGCAAGATACTCAGCAATAAGCACCCAGTAACATTAAGAATATATATTAATTTATTAAATATAAATATTTTAATATAAAGAATAAATATTAATATATATTAATAATGTATATAGTTCTCTTGCTGCTTAAACAAAACTAGCCTAAACAGCCTTTTCAATCTGAAGTAGAGAGCTTTAACTTATTGCATATTCTACAAACACAAGCACCTGTTTAAACTTCAAAAAAAACCTTCAGCCAAAACAACGGGGAAAGGATGGGCAAAAAATGGAGAAGAAAAGTTTCATGCAAAATTCTCTCTGCACAAAGACTGTCACTCAAAAAAAAAAGGAAAAAAAGGGATGTAAATGAAATGTTATTTCAGTTCAGAATTATATGTAAACAAGGTTTCAGGATAGCTCAGCCTACAAAGGCATCTAGTAAAAAAACCTCTTTGCATACGCTCTTAACTGGAAAATTAGAAAAGCACTTTACCAAAAAAACAGAGGGATAATATTCTATAACATAGCAATATCAGACGACTTTTGCATTTGGCATGTCTACATAAATACTATGGTAATAGTAGTACTGCATCTTTCCTAAGTAGGTCACCATAAATACTTGGAACTACATTACATTTGTCAAATCTGAAAATTAGTATTGCAGCTGGTAACAACCTCTGCCAGTTTATGCATCTTAGTGCAATCATCCACCTTATATTTATAGAATCATAGAATAGTTAGGGTTAGAAAGGATCTTAAGATCATCTAGTTCCAACCCCCCTGTAGTAAATACTTCTACAAATACATAAAAATGACAAAACTATAGATTTCAACATTTAATACAGACTAGTTGATTTAAAGATCCTGTAATGCCTTGTGCTTATGATTTGTGTATGATTAAGAATCACACTAGTATACAGTAGTATTCTAATATTGACAATGGAGCAGTCTTAGAAAAAGAAAATTAACTCTATCTCAGCCAAAACCAGCCTGCTTAGGTGATGGAGTACTCCATTTGTTTCACTGGGAAGTAACACTGACTCTACAATCCAGGAAGTTAACAATGGCTTATATGTTAAAAACCTCCTAAAAGTTAGCTACTGGGTGTGCTGGCTTGTTTTGACCACTACTCACCAAGAGTAAGTATCCTAGAGGATTTCAATATGTCTTCAAATTTCTGAGGAAAAAAACCTGTATTATATGCACATTTGCCCTTTTGCCTACACGGATAACCATTTCCCTTCCCTGTCAGACTCAGTCTCCAAATAAGAATGAGGTCTAGCCTTCCAGACAGTTAGAACATTAGGTAAGGAGAAAAGCCTCTCTCTTTCTGCCCCAATGTCAATGGCTACTCACTTGCTGCTTCGGTAACACACAATCCAAATATTCATCTCATGCCTTGGCTTTAAGAACCCTGGGTGACAGTCTTTCATAATGTGAAGGTGGAACCATATACTTGAGTTGGGGTTTTTCCCCCTAAAACAACAAGAAGAGATCACTATCTTCAAAAGCAGTGTAGAAAGAAAAAGAAATACTTTCTTATGAATGCATAAAAAGCAGGTCCCATCCAGTCTTATTTCACCTTAATAACACAATACATACAAGAAACTTTTGGGTGATTTGGATGAGATACGGTTAACATTGAAGACATTATTTTATTGTTGCACATTCTGTGTGAAGTGGTGGTGCAATGCTGAGCAAGGAAAAAGATGGCTGGCAGGAGCAGTATGAGTCTTTTAATTACAAGAAGCCACATTCTGGCTGGGGCTTTATGTTAAACAATTTGCTGGTTAAGCAACCACCTGTTCGATCAAGTTAGAATTGGTCCTGACTGAAGAAAAACATTTAGAGAGGCAGCTGAGAAATATTAATAATCCTCCAACACTTAAAAAAACTTAAAGGAAAAAAGGGATATACAGTTCTACCCAAAGTAGAATATTGCATGAAACTCAGTAAAACACATTTGTTGCCTATATTTTAGATATCAAGACAATCTAAAGAACAGGCATATTCCTGATTACAAAATAAAATGAAGATAGATAGAAAGCTCTGCCAATCCTCATGTTACTGTGACCGTATGATGGAGCTCTGACAAGTAAGTGAGGTATCACACACGTACAAAGGGATGCTCAGTGAGAAAGTCACAAACGCAACCACACAGGAAGTAATGCTGCGCTGCTTTCTACGTGGAAAGTAAAGGAGGAACGAAAATGAAAAAGCATCTATCTGAATAGCTACCATAATGTTGCTCAGAACTCAATATATTATGATCAGAGCACAACAGGCAGATTAAAAAGGACCCCTGACCAATGCGAATATCACTAAAAATTATTATGCTTAAAAAAACCCAAACAAACTACACAGCATAATTCTCAGGAAAATTACTTCATTCCTGGAGAGCTTTTCTCCAAAATGGTGTTTTCACCATGGAAATTAACAATATTTAACTTGACAATGGCAAATATTCCCATAATTATGAAAACCGACCATTGAGGATGTCAAATAGTACTGCTCTCACTGCACTAGTTTTTTCCAATCGGACACCTAAATAAGCATAAATTTTTAAAACCACCTTCTTATGACATGTGCATTTGTGTTGCTTTTCAACAGATGTATTGTCTCAGCAATAGAATCATAGAACAGTTAGGGTTGGAAAGGACCTTAAGATCATCTAGTTCCAACCCCCCTGCCATAGGCAGGGACTCCTCCCACTAAACCATGCCACCCAAGCCTCTGTCCAACCCAGCCTTGAACACTGCCAGCAATGGAGCATTCACAACTTCCCTGGGAAACCCATTCCAGTGCCTCACCACCCTCACAGTAAAGAACTTCTTCCTTATATCCAATCTAAACTTCCCCTGTTTAAGTTTGAACCTGTTACCCCTTGTCCTCTCACTACAGTCCCTAATGAAGAGTCCCTCCCCAGCATCCCTATAGGCCCCCTTCAGATACTGGAAGGCTGCTATGAGGTCTCCACACAGCCTTCTCTTCTCCAGGCTCAACAGCCACAACTTTATCAGCCTATCTTTATACAGGAGGTGCTCCAGTCCCCTGATCATCCTCGTGGCCCTCCTTTGGACTTGTTCTAACAGTTCCATGTCCTTTTTATATTGAGGACACCAGAACTGCACACAATACTCCAAGTGAGGCCTCACGAGAGCAGGGTAGAGGGGCAGGGTCACATCCCTCGATCTGCTGGTCATGCTCATGCTTCTCATAGTTTGGCTAAGTTGCAATTTCCTTATCTTTCTTCATTTATGTGAACAAGCTGCAAGAGTTAATGATTTCCTTGCACTAGCCATGACATTTCTGCACAGTTCACACTGGCTTTATTTCTAGGCTATGAGCATCAGATCAATGTCATTCAGACCTTGGGAGGAGCAGAGCAGAATCAGTGGGAAAAGTACAGTATACGCAGCAAAAATAACAATCTTATTTCTCACATGCAATAAAAATGCTATGGTCTAGAGACTATGTGTTTGCTGCAGGGAAGCAAAGAGGTGGTATAAAACAGTAGCACAAGTTGCTCAAACCTCTCCAGAGGCAGAAAGGAATAGAAAGGACAGGTAGATTAGAGACTAGAATACTTTAGGGATATCTTTTTTGTTTGCTTTTGTCTCCTCATTTCCTTTTAGTCAAACACTATGTGTGAAAGCCCCACATACTAATTGGGTAATAACAGAACATAAAGAATCTCAGAAACCGAAAATCCCATTAGGCTGTAGGTACTGCTCTGATAGATTAAGACAGACCATGTCATGAAGGAAAAATAAACATATCAACAATTTAACACGCAGCCATACAATAACATCCCTGAATGGTAAATATTTTTTACCCCTCATTTTTTCTTTGTTAAAGATTTCCTTTCCAAACAAAAAAGATAATATGCGCCATTTATTCAAAGTGGGTAACTACTTTTCAGAAAACAAATTCATAAGAGTGTTTTGAAACCTCTACTGTGATTTTTACATTTACTCCATAAACTGAATGACAGCATGTACTGAAAAAGCTGGATATCTAGGACACTGAGTGGTATATCTTACAGATACAACCCAAGTTTAAAATCAGTTGTTCCTCTTTCCCTTGTTACATTCCTTCCAGGTTGCTGCATTATCTCTGGAGTAGGTTGCAACATAATTTTTCCATCCTTTCTCTTATTAACATTCAGACAATGGTAAAACTGAATACAGTGTTCTTTATCATTTTGCTTTCTTAATTTCAAACAAGTTATTCTTTCCAAATGAGCCAATTTTAAGCTATCACTGTTACAAGACTTAAAGCACATTGCAGGTAAATCTGCACTGCAGAGCAAAGGAGAAAGGAAGCAATCCAACCCTGACTGAGCTTGCTGATAAAAGGCAATGGGGCTGGTAGGGTTACTAAGACACACAGACCTTATGTAATTGTATTGCTTCTGGGACTTGAGTTAGCAGTTCTGTTCCACAGTGCGTAATGTAGAAACTCTCTTAAGGGCATTTTCATTGGACTGATTTACTTCCTTGAGTATGGTACCTTTGCTCAGTATTTTCAGGCATCCAGAAGTCTAATCAGTGTATTTCACTGTACTGTCAAGGACACAATCTTCAGATATGACAGGTCTTTGACACCTTAGGGAATGGTGAAAACACTGATGGAGAAAATGCAAGGTACTATTTTAACTGCCAGGAAAACTAGCAAGGATTACCTTGTGTTGACAGTAAAGCAAGAGCATTGTCTTAGAAAATCAATGCAGCACAAATCAATCTACACACCACTTAGTTACTTCAAAGTAACTTCCTTCTCAAGCCAGCCTTGACTTACTAAAGAAATTAATACACTTGAAATTAGTGCCTTTGCCCTCAACAATCAATAATTTGGCTATATCTTTCAATAATCATGACGGCTGAATTATTCTATCACCCTTCTTTTACAACAGAGTGCCAAACTAAGAGTTTTCACCAAGTCCTGAAATAGTACTATAAAAAAAATAATCTTTTCTGGGCAGCATTTCGCCTTCCCCAGATCCATTTCCTATCAATGCCAGATCCAGAGGGCAGATAAAGTCAAAGACTGTAGCTGCTCAGACAGCTCTATGGAAGGCAAATTAAACAGGACCCACCCATGTGGCTGGAACACAAAACCACAGTAGAGACTTAAACTTTTCTAACAAACTTCCAGGTAACCAAAGCCAGATGACCGATTTAGGTGCCACAGACTCAGTGCATGCTACTTTTTAATCCTTAGGTGATTTAGAAAATATGTTGTTAACATTCATGGCGTTAGAGAATTTTGTCTCTGCAACTGCAAAATCCACTGCTAGAAAATAAACATGCATTCCAGTTAACTTCACTAGCTTCAAGGTAAAAAGCCTTTCATAAAGAATTTTCCAATACAGATTTGAGAGACTGGCAGATTCCTGTACTGGCCATCTGCATCTTTGGTTAGCTCAGCTGAATAGTTCTCTGTTCATCTATTCTTCATGTGCAAATCACATTACCAGAAGGAATTAAATAATAAAATAAACAGCAAACTTGTCTTTAATAACATCTCTGTCATACGAAGTTACACAGAATAATCTCTTCTCCTCAAAAATTACCCTAAAGAAATTCTGCCTAATTTTTCTTTTTTTTTTTTTTTTTTTGGTCCATTTAATTACATGTTACCTGTGACACCCGATTGTGAAATTTGGTCAGATTTTCTGCCCATCTGGTGTGTATATTAAAGCATGCAGATCCAGATTTTGAGAAAGTACTAGAAATTAATTATGGTTTGGTCATTCTTATGCAAATTCTTGTAATATAAGTTTTGCACAAAGGTTTTCAAGGAAGATGGATGTAGAGCGGTTTCATAAGAGGTAAAGTTAGCCAAGACAATTGTCTGTAGGATCCCACAATGGTTTTTGAACAGATACAGGCTCATCAAACACCTATACTGGTCATTCTTCAGGTCTCGCCAGATTCTTTGGATGAAATGCTATCACTATATGTAACTAGTGTTGTAAGTGAATATCTATCTTCCATTCCTTTAGTGTTCAGCACCACTTAACCCAGCTTCCAGATCCAAACACCACTTAACACAGCTGATAGATTCCCCAGTGGTCAAATTTGGGTGGTTCTGAGTGTACAAGCAACACTGAACTGCCACACCACAGGAATTTACAGGTTGAAAAACTAAGGAAGAGGACTAGGGGTTTCCTTCTCTGGTTCAGGTGCATTAGCATCCACTTAAGTGCCATTTAAACTTAGACATCCTTCTGTCAATGAGGCTTTTAATCTGCTGCATGACTTTAAAAATCAGACCCGTAAATACTACTTTGAACATGCATTATTTTCACAGGGAATGATCCAAATGCATGCCAGCATCCTCTAATTCCAAAGCAGTTCAGAACTGATCTTGTAGGATTATAGAACCATAAAGGCACTCAACGGTTACTAACCAAATGGAGGAAAATCCTGTTCTTTCACTGATAAAATGCTATTTGAGCTGTGAATCAAAGTCAATCAAACGCAAGTAATCTGTTACTGTTCTGTTGTCAGCAATCCCATGCAAGAGAACAATACTCCAAAGAAGTGACATTGTTGTTTCCTTACAGCTAATAAATATTAAAATAGAAATTTACAATTACATAAAGTCACGTTACTCTCAACACCTTTTGCCTTAGAACTCCTAATACTATACAGAATAGGTAGCATCATAGCCCTTCATATGAGACAAGTCAAAGTTTGTGCCTATTCTTTTATCACTGTACTCCAAAACAAAGAATGCAGAAATGCCTACGGAAATCATAAGGAAGAAAAGGGAGATCCATGCCACATACCGGTGCATAACATACACCAGACAACGGTTTTCTCAAGCAGCCAGATGATGAAGAACTGACACAGTGATTATCTATATTCTTCCATGACAGCTTAAGTCCTTTAATCAGTACCAGCCACTAAGCACTGCATTACTACTATTAGCTCAATCTATTGCTGTTAGATTGCCTTTTGTGTCTGAATCTGATGTCTCAGATGAGATGCGATGGTACCTTGCTAATACCACCATGCTAATGGCATGATCTTGCCTCAGCAAAGGAACCAATCCTTGGCACTATTCTCAAGGTACTCAGAATTGGTCAAACACATATAGAAAGATTTTCAGAATCCAATCAACAAAATGGATTTACAAAAAAAAAAAAAAAATAATTCTGAAACAACTGCATTAGACCAAAATATTCTCATTATGATTTTAATACACTGTTACCATTTTTAATCTCTAATGATAAATCATATTGTCACAACTTTCTTAATACAGCATGCAACAAAACCGGAACAAAATATTATAATTCAAAATGAAAAGGCTTCAGTGCTGTGAAAAAATTAAAGTCCTAAACTATTTTTCATTCTAATTTACTCTGTATCCAAAATCTGTTTTTTTAATTTCCACCTAAGTGGAAGTTTATATTCTATCATGAGAAGCTCCCTAGAGCTACTGCAGGTAGAGCATGCAGGCTACTGAATGCACATTTCTCAACATTTTGAAAAGCAACACTATTTTATCATCTTTAGCATGCACAGACCCATTAACATGGATAGCTTACACATCATCCTCATATTTCCCAAATACAGAAGGTAATTTCTTTATTACCAGCACAATCTTGCCCCCTTGCCCCATTTATCACTGCCACCTGCAGGCAGTAAATGCTGCGTGGAGACCTCATAGCAGCCTTCCAGTATCTGATGGAGGCCTATAAGGATGCTGGGGAGGGACTCTTCATTAAGGAGGGTAGTGGTAGGACAAGGGGTAATGGATTCAAACTTAAACAGGGGGAGTTTAGATCAGATATAAACTCCATCCCTGGCGGTGCTCAAGGCCAGCTTGGCCAGAGCCTTGGGTGACGTGGTTTAGTGCAAGGTGTCCCTGCCCATGGCAGGGCAGCTGGAACTAGATGATCTTAGAGTCCTTTCCAACCCTAACTATTCTATGATTCTATGATACTAGGCCAAACAGACTAATGAAGATCTAGTACATCTGTATTTAAATTTTCCTTGTACACAGCTGGGCTAGTTTACTATGCCTCACTCTTGAGCTCTGTACATTTGTAGTTCTCTCATTTGTTCTAACAGCAAATAAGCTGTCTGATAAGAAACACATCTTCTATTGTAAATTCTGTGGAAGTTTCCATATAGTATTACATAAATAGAATATATTTATTACATTTTCTGTAATATTTTCACTTGTTTTAAAAATATTCTGGCTCCACACCAGACCTGTTAGAGGTGGCTGGCAGTGCTGCTCATAACCCATTTTGTGTGTTTTTTTAAACTCACACTGGACTCCTGCTGTACATGTGGGCTTTTTCAATACTGTTTACCATCTCAGATCGCATGTTCTGAAGAGAACCATCATCTACCTACCCAGAATACCAAAAATAGTAAAAGCTATTTCTTTTATTGCAGCAACATGATTCAATTTTGACCTAAAGAAAACATGCTAATGAAAATAGCCATGTAGTAAATACGTATTGATGTCTCTTTCCATAGTTAATATAAGAAAGTAAACATATTTGCATGACTGGGTACTAGAAAAAAATCAAAGTGACTGGGCCTGTCTGGCTGTAGATAAATATCCTTATCAGTTTTCATTTCCCTCACTACTTCAGAATTTCTTTAAAAGGGAAATGCACTTTACCTGTACAAATCTGAAAGGAATATTGCTGGTATTAACAGGAGGATGGGGTTTTAAGGTCCACTTGTCAAAAAAGACTTGAAACGGAATAGCCCAGATACAGAATGAGAGAGAGTCTTTTCCTTTTTTGTATTAGGTCTATTCTAGTTTCTGTACCACAAGGACTATAGAGAATTCAACTGTACAGAGGTAACTGAGCAACCTCCTAAAGGCTTTTGATAATGACCACACCGGGCTAAGCACATGAGTCACCTGGATATCTAAAACTTTGAAATAGAGTCCCAGTTCTATGAACCATGCTAACCAGCAATTAAGGTCATCTTTAATGAACAAAAAAGGTGTATGACAACATTTCCAGGATTTTTTTAAGTCCTGTACTCAACTTTGGTCCTTTGCCTGCACACCTCAATTCTGTCACCATGTATTGTCTATGCTCCCTTCCTTACCATAATTTCCCTGAAAATCTGGCTTGAGTGACACATAAATATCTTAGGAGCAGTGCAACTGATGCACACAATATAAATATTTTAACAAGTGCAAATAATAATAATTCTTGTCAATAGAAATAATCTAGCATATACTGCTTGGGAATGTAACAGCTTTTTTATTTCCAGGATTATACAATGATATAATATGAAGGCCACTTAAACATACAGTTAAAAGAAAATTATTTCACTAGCACAAATATTAAACAATATGTGTAGAGGATGTCTTTGTTAAGGAAAATAAATGCTGTATTATTACCACTGTCACATCAGAAAACAAAAACTTTGTATTTGTCAGGTTAATGCAGTGAATTTAAGAACCTCTGCTAAGAAATGAAAGAACCATATATCCCATGCTCCCCATCCATGAGATATAAATTTTAACCCTTGCTCTTGCTTTAAAAGCTGCATCTAGTACTAACCTTGTGTTATAATATCATTCAATTTTTAACAAAGTTTTTTTTTTAATTCACTTAAATAATCACCCAGAGCTTGTTCACTAACGTAATTGAACATAATTCACTCAAATGAATTTTAGAAATTCCACTATTTTGTGAAAATTAACAAAACGCTGCTCATTGCATGATAAATTACAAGAGCTGAGTCTTTTGAAGCAGTATGTCAACATTAAATGAAAAATTCCTTTTTTTTTTTTTTCTGATATATTAATCTCTATTAATACTAAAAGTTTCCAGATAGAAAATCGACTTTTGGTTTAAATTCTGTGTTTTGGGTTGTTTCTACCAATATCTTTCAGGAAGTCTCTTCACTCTGGGTAAACACGTCAGTTCTCCTACCACTAACAAAGAAGGAGGACTTCATTCCAGGAAAGCCTCTCCTAAATCTTCACTAACATTTTGGCATCATTCAAAAGGTTTTCTTCGGATTCATGAAAATGCCCTTGTTCAAACAATTAGAAAAGAGCAACATGCTAACTATATGTAGAATTGATATTTTTTTATTTTCTTGATAGATGATGATGCAATTCTTTCTGCTCCTCACATGCATTCTTCGAGCAACACAAACCCACCCCACAGAACAAGGACTCCTCCTACTTAAGAGCTGCTTTCTGCCTGTATACCCCCACATTAAGCTCCCTCAGCCTGTTTGCCTTCACCTCCCATTCTGTGATGTCCTGGCATTGCCTGAGTTTCAGCATAATGCTCACTGTACACACAGCTACAATTTATTACTGACAGTACCAAACTGCCTTTAGCCAACCAGGAGTTGCCAGCTTTTGCTTCTTCAGCAAAGCAAAGTGTACTTCAGAGCAACAACAGAAAAAAAACCTAGCTTTTGTCAATTTGCTGGGGAGAGGGAACAAGAAAGGATGGATGAACACCTGGAATTCTGTGCAGCATGTACTGTTTTTCAATAAGAAATGCATCATAGATGCATCATACAGTTCAAAATAGATTTTAAATATAAACTGCTTCCTACAATAAACAAACCATTTAAGATTTGACAAATTATTTAATCCCAAAGGAATTTGTCTATGTATTCCAACTAATTTTAAAGATCTACATGCAAAACTCAGCATGTGGGACACATCTGGATTTCAGTCAGGTACTTCAAGAGACTTTGGGATGATAAAAATCAGCAAATGGAATAGAACAGTCTCAGAGAGGCTTTCCATATCTGAGAGGAATGTCTGAATTAATCACTGAAATAATATTATTCGTGTCATAAGCTGATGCAAGTTATGAATGTAAGTCAGATTTTAAAATTTTATTTATTAAGAACACTGTGCACAAGAGGACACCACTCCATGAAAACTGGTTGTTTAAAACATAGAAAGAGGCATTTGCACTGCAACACACTTGAGAATGATATAAAAAACACATGCTTAACATCTTCATTCTTCATAAGTTTTTTAATACATCTAAAGATACATTTTCATAATATGCCTTATAAATAAATCCACATATGCCATATATATTGAGGTACACTTTGGGCAACCTTAAGTACTTATCAGCATTCCCTCACAAAATAATGCAGCAGTACAAAGCTGAGGTTGAGGTGAAAGAGTTTCTCGGTTTGCAGTAGGAGGGAGTGTTGACCTTTCTTACACACTTCATAAGGCTTCTGGAACTTGAGATTTCTTTACAAAGGAATATTCCTGATATCATATCACTGACCACTGAATGCCTCAATATTACTGAAAGTCAGCCAAGAGAGCTGTAACAGCAATCACCCTTATCAGAACAATCTAACAGCGGACCCCCTGCACCAGCCAAAGAACATCCTGACTGATACAACCCAAGCTAATAAAATTAAGCATGGCTTCATCCTCATGAAGGGTTTTCCCAGCACACAGGCGAGGATTAAAATCATCAGGGTTTGGTTTTTGGTTTTGTGTGGTTTTTAAACTGATACCTCAATTTAATCTTGAGCTATTGGTGATGTAGAATTCAAACGAAATACACCGAGTTTGTTTTCAACTCAGTTTTCTACAGAGAGAGAGAGCACAGTTTCTTTTCCCTTCAGATCTACAAATTTTTTGGCCCTGGCATTTGTTGGCCCATACAACTCCAACTTATCCGAACACTAGATTAACTACATGGATGTCTCATCAGCTTATTCTAGCAGGCTAGTCACAACAGCATGCAACAGTTGGCAGCATCAGACTTCAAACACTATGAAACCCACAATCACAGGCCATTCAGCAGAGAACTTTTGGGAGATAAAAGAGAGAGAAAAGGCAAAGGGGAAAAATGAAGACATCTATATCATCAGTATTGTCAAATTTCCTGGTATTTCATAAAGCCCTACTATTGGAGCTTTAAGAACTTCAGCTTTAGCCAAAGTTAGAACATAACCTTTTGTACCAACTCTTCATAGCTTGGTACAAAAGCTATATAATATTCCCCTAATGCTCACACACCAAGAAGTAATCAAGAATCATAGAATGGAATAGTTAGGGTTGGAAAGGACCTTAAGATCATCTAGTTCCACCCCCCCTGCCATGGGCAGGGACACCTCACACTAAACCATGCCACCAAAGGCTATGTCCAATCCAGCCTTGAACACCACCAGCGATGGAGCATTCACAGCTTCCCTGGGCAACCCATTCCAGTGCCTCACCACCCTTACAATAAAGAATTTCTTCCTCATATCCAATCTAAACTTCCCCTGTTTAAGTTTGAACCCGTTACCCCTTGTCCTATCACTACAGTACCTAATGAAGAGTTCCTCCCCAGCATCCCTATAGGTCCCCTTCAGATACTGGAAGGCTGCTATGAGGTCTCCACACAGCCTTCTCTTCTCCAGGCTCAACAGCCCCATCTTTCTCAGCCTATCTTCATAGAGGAGGTGCTCCAGTTCCCTGATCATCCTCGTGGCCCTCCTCTGGACTTGTTCCAACAGTTCCATGCCCTTTTGATGTTGAGGACACCAGAACTGCACACAACACTCCAAGTGAGGTCTCACAGGAGCAGAGTAGAGGGGCAGGATCACCTCTCTCGACCTGCTGGTCATGCTCCTTTTGATGCAGCCCAGGATACAGTTGGCTTTCTGGGCTGCAAGGGCACACTGAAGGCTTATGTTCATTTTTTCATCAACCAAAACCCCCAAGTCCTTCTCTGCAGGGCTGCTCTC
Source organism: Ara ararauna (assembly GCA_028858755.1). NCBI lineage: Eukaryota > Metazoa > Chordata > Aves > Psittaciformes > Psittacidae > Ara > Ara ararauna. The sequence goes on from CM054381.1 coordinate 42,997,091, forward strand.
AATCTCTTCTCTGCCCAACCTGTAGCTGTGCTGGGGATTGCTCCGACTCAGGTGTAGGACCTTGCACTTGGCAAGGTTCAACTTCATCAGGTTGGCATCAGCCCACCTCACAAGTGTGTCAAGGTCCCTCTGGGTGGCATTCCTTCCCTCCAACCTATCAACCAAACCACACAGCTTGGTGTCATCGGCAAACTTGCTGGGGGTGCACTCAATCCCACTGTCCATGTCACCGACAAAGATGTTGAACAAGACCGGTCCCAACACCCAACCCTGAGGGACGCCACTCATTACTGGTCTCCAGCTGGACATTGAGCCATTGAGCACAACTCTTTGCATGCAGCCATCCAGCCAGTTCTTTATCCACTGAGTGGTCCACCTATCAAATTGATGTCTCTCCAACTTAGAGACAAGGATGTCATGTGAGACAGTGTCAAACGCTTTGCACAAGTCCAGGTAGATGACATCAACTGCTCTACCCCTGTCCATCAGTTCCATAGCCCCATCATAGAAGGCCACAATATTGGTCAGGCAAGATTTCTCCTTAGTGAAGCCATGCTGGCTGTCACCAAGCACCCTGTTGTTTTTCATGTGCCTCAGCATGCCTTCCAGGAGAATCCGCTCCAAGATTTTGCCAGGCACAGAGGTGAGGCTTGCTGGTCTGTAGTTCCCCAGCTCATCCATTTTCCCCTTCTTGAAAACGGGGGTTATATTTCCCTTTTTCCAGCTGTCGGGAACTTCACCTGACTGCCATGATTTTTCAAATATGATGGACAGTGACTTAGCAACTTCATTTGTCAGCTCCTTCAGGACCCGAGGATGGATTTCATCAGGTCCCATGGACTTGTGTACGTTCAGGTTCCTAACATGGTCTTGAACCAGATCCTCTCCTACAGTGGGCCTAGGGTCTTCATTCTCACTGTCCCTGCGTCTGCCTTCCAAGATTTGGGTGGTGTGGTCAGAGCATTTGCCAGTGAAGACTGAGGCAAAGAAGTCATTAAGAACCTCAGCCTTCTCCAAATCCAGGCTAGCCAGTCCTCCTGATAGCTTCTGGAGAGGGCCAACGTTGTCCCTAGCCTGCTTTTTATTTGCAATGTACCTATAGAAACCCTATCCTTAACATCCCTAGCCAAGTTTAATTCTAAGTGGGCCTTAGCTTTCCTAACCTGGTCCCTTGCTTTCTGGACTACATCCCTGTATTCTTCCCACACTGCCTGTCCTTGCTTCCACCTTTTATAAGCCTCTTTTTTCCTTCAAATTTTCCTCAGCAGCTCCTTATCCATCCAAGGAGATCTCCTGGCCCTCCTGCAGCACTTCCTTCTAGTCAGGACGCAACACTCCTGAGCTTGCAGTACGTGATCCTTCAATATCAGCCAACAGTCTTGGGCCCCCCTGCCCTCTAGGGCTATATCCCATGGAACCTTACTGAGCAGGTTCCTGAAGAGGCCAAAGTCTGCTCTCTTGAAGGCCAGGGCTGTGAGCTTGCTGCACACTCTTCTCACTGTCCTGAGGATCTCGAATTCGACCATCTCATGATCGCTGCAACCAAGGCTGCCCTGGAGCGTCACATTTCCAACCAGCCCTTCCCTGTTGGTGAGCATGAGGTCAAGCATGGCACCTCTCCTTGTCAGCTCCTCTATTACTTGCAGAAGGAAGTTGTTTTCCACACAATCGAGGAACATCCTGGATTGCTTGTGCCAGGCCGTACCATCCCTCCAACAGATATCAGGGTGGTTGAAGTCCCCTGTGAGAACAAGTGCCTGCGCGTGTGAGGCTGTTCCTATCTGTCTATAGAGTGCTTCATCCACAGAGTCCTCTTGGTCAGGCGGTCTGTAACAGATCCCCACAATGATGTCTCCCATCGCTGTTCTCCCTTTAACCCTGACCCACAAACTCTGTCGACTGCTCTCCTGTCCCCAGACAGAGTTCCATATTCTCCAGCCTCTCCCTAACATAAATAGCAATTCCCCCTCCCCACCTACTGGGCCTATCTTTCCTAAAGAGCCTGTAACCTTCCATTCCAACACTCCAGTCACAGGAGCCATCCCACCATGTTTCTGTGATGCCTATGATATCATACCCCCATAGATATGCACACATCTCTAATTCCTCTTGTTTGCTCCCCATGCTACGGGCATTTGTATAGAGACATCTGAGCCGAGCTCCAGTTGAAGCCGGCTCATTGGCTGGAGCAGCTGCAATATCTCTACATTGCTCTGAACGTTTACTAGAGGTGCTGGCAAGTGACTGGGTGTGATGGGATGGAATTATGCCCCCCTCCCCCAACACATTTAGTTTAAAGTATCCGAAACTGAAGATTATGTCAATAAAAATATCCTCTTTTTCTTAACATAGGCTTATGACTTTTTCAGAGTCTGACTTGTGGTTCTGAATACTCAGAATAGGTAATACTTCAACTTCTAGTTTATTCAGCATTATTTATTTTGCTGCTGGTTTATTTCTCTGTAAACAAGCTTAATGAAAAGTAATGAGATTGCCTGTTATAGCACTTAGGGGATATTAAAATTGGTTGTTACATTAAAATAATTAGAGAAGAATAAAGAAAATAAGATCATATTAATCACACTCTACACAAGCCTATCAAATATATGAGAATATAACATTTGAGGAATAGAGTCCTCAAAAATCCTACTTACAGCCCTGCGATGGGCAAAAAAGTGCAGCTATCAGCCAAAACAATCACACTTCATGAAAATCTGGAAAAATAACTGCAGTCTGTACTACAACTTATTAGATTTTTGGATATAGCCACTCTTCAGAGATTTCTTCCCCTAAAAGGACAGACCTTACTCTCCACCGAGACAGGAAGCATCCCCTTTGATTTCTGCAAGACATCCTGCATGACCAGGCCCTAGGATATTTAACTAAAAAAGGCACTCAAAAGTTTTTCTACACTTACCTGTAATACATTGTGTCTTGAACTTGCTAATATAATAGGGACTATTTTTTTAAGGGAAATAGACCTGCCTTAAATAAGAAACAAATCTTTAATACCAATCAAACTGATTTCATTCATTCCTTCCATTCAGCTCCCTTTTCTTCTACATTTACCAATAAAGTCTAGTTTCCTTTTTAGTATTCTAAAACTTTCAGAAGAGAAGGGAAGGAGCTCCACTGAGCTCTTTTAGGGCTTGTAAGGCTTACAAGTCTATCCATACAACATATACATATCTACCTATGTATGTGTGCTTTACAAACTTATTCCTTTGAGACACCTCTACCAATACATTATTTACCTCTGAAAGGTGCCTTTTTTCATGTGCATTTTATGTATGCAGAGTCTTCATATTTTAAGATTATCTACTGATTGCTAAATAATAAATTATAATGAAGATGCAGTATGATGGTCAGGTTCTCCAAGCTGCAACAAACTTTACTAAGACAAAAATAGCTAGTTTTTCCTAACAAATACTTGCTATCTAATACTCCAAACTGAATTTAGCCAGCATCTAATGAAAAAAAACTATCTGCACCAATTCAGTCTCATAAAGTTCAGAGCTGTCTTTTTGAAATTATACTTCTTTCTTAAATGATACTTCATATGCCTTCAGAGTCAATCAATGAACACCTAGTTTTGTATGTAAACAAAAAACCATTAAGAAATCTAAAAAGATACAGATCCAACTGTAATAACATTTTTAGAAATACTTTAGGCTGTATAAAATTCATTTTTAAATATTTTGAAGCATATTTCAAACAATGTATTAACTGTAAAGATAAATTTTTACTCACAATCATACACTCTCATAAGTACTTCCATAATTCAGTTTACTACACCAGCATTTTAAAGACTGCTATTAAAAAAAAGAAGTGTCCAAAATTGCAGGCTGTTAAAATAAAAATTATTAAAAAATAAAAATAACCCCCACCACCACCATTAACACAAACACACAAACAAATTAAAAAAGAAAAAATCAAAAAGGCAGGGCAGAACAGTATTTAGAATTTGTCCATTTTTTAATATTAATAGATGATAACAGATCTAACTTAATAACTAAAATAAAATGTAATACATACTGCTTTCAAAACCAAGCAAGCAATTAAAGCTAATCAAGTCATAAGCTGTTCTCATCTCATGAATGTCACATCCTCTGCAGGAAGGAAATATGTTAAGCAAATGTCAACCTGTTCGAATTTTGAGAAACTAACAACATGCAAGAGAAAATGTTCAGCAACTAGGAAGTTACAGCTCACTATTTCCTAGACTGAACCCCAATTAACTGAATCCGAATGAAAAATAAAATCTTTTTTATTCTGCTTCCTCCTCTTCCTTATCTTCCTCCACTTAAAAATGAAATTTATAAGGTGATACTCTGTAGCAGCTGGTAGCAGCTGTTCATTTTGGCATTTCAAAAACTGATAAAGGCCCTTGTGAAACCTAGTATACTCACAAAAAATTTTTGTCAATTCCTTCTACTTAAAAAGTAAAATACCAAATCTACAGTAACATAGCTAAAAAAAAAATGTGTGGTTTTCTGATGCAATCCAACAGTGGTTGAATGCTGTCCATATTCTCCCCCATCCCTCAGATCAAAAATCAGCTTACTGCTTACATGTTCAGCATTCAACATAAAGGTTCAAAAGTACTGGCCTTTGTTTTTTAATGCGGTTTTTACTTTTTAACACCATCCTCCTCTCCCAGGGAATATGCTGCATCAAAAATTACTTAAAATTCATGTTAAACATTGAACAGATAAGAATACTATAACTGATGGACTACAATACTAATCATGCACTTACTAGAGCTTCTTATTTGGTATCAATATAAACACAGGGTATTCAGCCATTAGAAGAAGTGGCCAATTCAATAGGAGCTCTGAAATAATATGGGTTTTATATTGCCATGGAGACAACTGGTCCTCACATTCAATGTGATTGAACGGATGGTTTAAAAAGATTAAACCACAGATGTGATGCAAATCTCTCATCTGTCCTTTGCTTCCTCACTCTGATGAGAATGCACAGCTATGACACACTCAGTCGAACATGGCAGTGAAGACTGGGCACAAAACTGTTCTATAGTAACACAAGTTTGGTTTCAGTAGCATTATTTACCACAATGTGGGACCCCAATTTAGGTAACTAGAGATAAACACATTGGAATAGAAAAATTTCTAAACTCAAGCAGAGCATGTGAAACATACTGCAACTGTACTTTATTGCCCAGATTTAGTTCAGAGAAGGAAAAATCATAGCAGAAGAAAAGCAAGTATTCTTGAGCAATATAAATTTTCATATTGAAATCATACACAAAATCTGAACAGATGTGCCCTTTGAATAGAAAACATAATACTCCCTCATCAGGAGGGCATTAACTTAATGTCTGTACAAAGAAAAATTCTGCTGTTCCACAAAAGCTATTGCTACTGCTTACACTTCTGGTAGATTTTTAGTTACAGCCTAAACTGAGGAGAGATTAATTTTGAGAGAAGCAGAAAAATGTTCTGGAAAAAAAAGCTTATTTCCCTTTGTATTCCTTCCCTTGCACAAGTACAGCTCTTCCCTGCCATTTACAAGTAAAACTGGGCGAGTTAACACCAATACCTTGTGACATTTCATGCCAAAGTTCTCAGCAGCTGATCTAACAACATATTGCTTTTTCCCAAGCCTTTAGAATTTGAACTTTCAAAGGCTGAAATATGCAGACACAAGTTTTAAAGAACCACCACCTAAGAATTTAGAAGTTTAAAGGAAAACTAAGATCTTTAAAAGTGAATGGCAATTTTTGCAGTCCATTTTCAGCACTTCAAAGGGACCACAATTCAATCTGAGGTACTCATGGCCCTACAGTAAGGCCTCCTCACAGTGTACACAAATACCAACAACAAAAAGTAACTTCTCGTAACATTACCCCCATAGATGAATTACATTTTGGTAGAGGACCTCAGAGGATCTGAACTATAAATCCCTGACCGCCACAAATTGGCTCATCAGATTTACCTTGAAGCTTGAGTTCCATTTTCTCTCGTTTCACAGAACAGGACTTCTATGTAAATATGTACTTGAAGAAGGAGACAATGAAAGTAATGGGAAAAAAACATAAACAGATAAGTACTTTTTTTTCATAACTATACCTACCAGACAGCTGTAGTGCCCTCCCAGAAAGCTGCTGGACATGCTACTTAAGAGAAAATAAGGGACTTGTTACATGCAAGACCTGCCTAAATCACAGAGAGGATTTAAATGCAGCAGTGCAGGGGATGGAGGCATAGACAGAGGTATAGAAAAATCTTGCTATAGTCCTGTGCTAAGACTCCATAAGGAACAGGGACTCAGATTCAAGGAGAAGCCAGTTAAGAAGTTTGAATGAGTGTTCAGGTAATTCTTGCACAACTTTATCAATAAACCAGAATACTGTGAAGTACTTCAAACATTCCAACACCTATCTAAGTTATTAGAAGAAAACAGGAACCACTAACAAGCAGAGTATCTGCAAGGCTACTGTGCTGTGCCTGGGGTGCATATTCAACTGGTTTTCTCCATTTAGCATGAGAAGTAGTTTCTTATGCAAGCCCAAAAATACACAGAACTGCTCTAGTCCAGCAGCATTAGAACAAGACTTTTTGGATTACACTCTTACATAGCACTTTCTCTGAATTTTAGACCAACAGAAGAAAAAGGAACAACAAAGTTAATATAGGCCTCTTAGGGAAATAACAGTGCTGGAGAGCAATGGAAAATCCCACTTCCAGAATTTATGGCAGAATTTATTTAAGTTGCATATAGAGAGGACCAGAGCTGCTTTCACTCTACAGTACCACAGCAACTGCAGGCACAATCCTCCTGGGAAGGAGGGAATCCATCCTGTTTACAGTAGGGCTTGAGAACTGCGATGGTTGTATTGAAACAGCTACTTGAGGAGATCACTTAGGGTTCAGGGTTCTGGATGTGATCACAGTAATGGTGAGTACATAGCAAAGCCCTGTAGTCTTTCATCTATCATGAGAGCAAAGCTTCTGGAGAGCATACATGCATGTTAATTGCACTGCAGACTACAAAAGTAATCAGTGCCCATAGTGCATCCAATATTGTGCTGCATTCATTAAATTAGCTTAGGAAATATATTTTGAGCTGTAAAAGGAAATGTTGAATAGTTTAAGAAAAGATACTGCTAGTGTCTATGAAGTGGGGCAAGGAAACGTGGAGCTTTTTTTTTTTTATTGCATGTATTTAAAATACCAGAGTTCTTCCTCAGATAAAGTCTTTCCATTATTCTAAGAAAGCCTAAGTGTTCATCCAGGGTTTCATCAAAAAGCAAACAAACAACAAAAAAAAAAAACCAAACAAAACAAACAAAAAAACCCCACATCCAAGGTGGCTACACAAAATGCAGAGAAAGTTCATGAATATTTGGGAGTCAAGAGTTACAGCTCACCAGACACCTATGACACAGTGTGGTATCTTTAACCTTAAATCTTTCAAATACAAGAGTAAGGATAGAAAAAGATATATTTCACTGTTTTTCTGTTTCTATTGTGTGAAGGCACTGTTTTGTCATGGGTTTAACTAATATTCTTTTGATTCAGACAGCACAATCATATGATGTGCCATGTACATCCATCTTCCAAGCTGAATGTTATTCAGCTGTTCATGAGCTATCAATATCTCTTATGCAGGTAGAAAAGTCATCCATTTCCTTATTATTTTGCAGTCTATCTCCATGCTTTGCATAGCGTAAGAGTGGTGTTTACAATGGGACCTCCAACACGCTGTCACATGGTACAAGTGGGACATCCAAACACATCAACCAGTTGTGTTAATGAGAAACAGTTTTAGTTGGTACTATTTCACATTTCAAATTCAAATGCTTTTAAATATTACCCATCTTCATATGAAGTTTTATTACATTTCAGTCAATCTTCAAAATAATAAGAGAACAATAAAAGCAGCAAATAAAAATTGTTCTCTTGGGTTTCACAATGGACTGGAAATCTGATTTTTAAATACTTTAACACATAACTCACAGCCATTACAATATAGTCACCTTTTCCATCCTTCAATTCTCTTACTACATACAACAATAAATCTTATAATACAGATACAGTTTAAAATATAAATTAATTTCACCTGTGATTCTACAGTGTATTGTAAATAATTCTATGCTGAAGTGTGTTCAAAGTCCTCAAGAAAATAGTAAAAAAAAGTTAATAACTTTTCAGCCTAAAGCATTTGAAGGAAACCTACAATAGTGAAACTTTCAGAGCTACTACAGCATAGCAATGGATGAAGCCATCATCTACCATGGTCCAATATTTACCGAAAGCTGCTAGATTCAAATTGATGCTTATGCTATAAATAATAAGAAATGTGACATCTGTATTTCCCAACACACCAAAGGTATCTCACCCACTGACATATTCAAGCAAGATCCATCAGCCTTAAGCCACTCTTAAATTTTAAGTCACTTAAATTTCATTTGACATATTCCACGTATCTTCAGCTGAGTCACTCCTCTTTCTCCTGCCTGATAGATTGATTTTAACAGACGCTAATTAGATTCTAAAGATAATTTGAATTCAATTACATCCTAATCCTCACAAATACATTCAAGCAGACACCTCCCCTGTGCCACAAGATCAAAGATGGTAGTGGTTAGGTTTAAGATACCCTAGTAAAAAACAATGTTTGGGTGGAGTGGAAGGGGTAGAGGGATAGAGAAAAGGAAGAAATTTGTTATGTGCAGCACTGCATTTTCATTAGCTAATGTTCTTAGTCCATTTCTTAGACATCAAATTCAGGCATGTACAATTTGATTATGTCTTGGTAATTGGCTGGTTTTCATCTTTGTTTTTCTCCTAGATACCACTGTCTATGAATGTGTCGACATTTCTTGCTTACGATCAGCCCACAATAAGTTACTGTGGAGTACATCATGAACTGCTTGCTCACAAGCCCTATGACTCGAATAACCAGGAAGAAACAGTGGAAACACACCTAGAAACTGACCTGGATCTGAGCACAATAACAACAGCAGCACGAATCAAGGAACACAGTCAGCAGCTAGCTTAACTGGACTAGAGGGTTTTTGTTGTCTTTTTTTCCTGTAGCAGAGGCTGCAACCAAATTCTATGTAACATTATGGACAGAAGTTAGAAGACATATATTATGGATTCTAGGATCCCTGTTCAAATTAAAAATCGATCACACAGATTAATCGTTTTGAGTCTACAATTTGTAATTAGTTAAGTTGTGCAGCATTTTTTTGACTTCAAAGTATGACCCTTCAAGTGAATCTTTTTCAAAACTCATCCTACCTACCTGTATAAACTGTACAGATGCAATGTATTTTTCATATTGTAAAGTTTCAATTTCCAAGAACAGTTGGTATGTACAGTACCATAATTTAATTACATCTTAATTTACAGTTTCAGTTTCTAAAGTTTAAAATTAACAAAAGCTATTTCTTGTGTTATTAAGTTACTCTGTTTTGTAGGGATCATTTTGTTACTGCCTTTGTGCCCAGAAAACTTTAATCTAAAATTCTGTCCTTTGCAGAATATGCACCGTTTTTACTGTGTTTAATGTGTAGAATTTTATCTACTGGTTCCAGAAGTAATGCATTAACCAAAAGGAGAATTTAACTATTCAGACTTCTAAGAAATTCTTGAAATATGTAAGCAAGTTTTCTTACAAATGAAAACACAAAAAATGTAACAATTCTCCTAAAACCTACCTGTTGCCTTGAAATATAGTCTGATTTCTAAATCAGAAAAACGTAATGGTAAACAGATATATTTTGACAACAAAGTTTATGTATGCACTCTTGGGTGATGCTGATGTTTTGTAAAGTCTCACTGTTCTGCAAGACAGTATGGACAGGAGACTTCACTAGGCAGCTGTCTTTACAAAACCTGCTGGGAAAGTATAGCCTGCCAAATTAGGCATTTGTATTTCTAATTAAAGACAAATGGGCGCAAAACCTACTTCTGTCAAAGATAGCTGTTGACAAAGGTGGCAACAGAAACAAGCCTTTGGAATTATTCTACTGCTACTATGTAAATTGTTACTGAAAAGTAAGAAACTTCTATTTTTCTGAAAAATACAGTAATTTGGACCAAATGGTAAAGGGTAATAATCCTATAACATTCTGATACATCAAGCTAAGGAACAAACACAAAAAAAACTCCAAAGCACCAAAAAAAAAAAGGAACTCAAAAATCAAACAAGAAAACACAAAACCTTTAAATATTAAAAAAAAAATGTAGTATTAAGTCTTTAACAATTACTACATTGCTTATTTGTCTAGCATTTAATATCTGGATTGAAGCATTGTTATATCCCATTCTTTGGTTTTAAATCTTCAAGACTTCTTGATACTGTATGAGAATAACTTTTATAATATACCCTCATGCTGGAATCAATAAAAGATTACAAAAATTAGAAACACATCATATCATGTCAACTTGGTGAATTATAAAAGGGAACCTGAGCCTTCCAAAATATAGGAGAAAAAAACTTTCATATGGTGAAGCAACATTTTTTATAATAAAGAGAAATTATATAACCACAAATCTATTTTTCTGAATGTTTATCCTACCATATTTCCATGTAGCTTCAAAGCAGAAGATGGAAATTTAAAATTACTGTTCAAATGTTTGTACAAAATATAAAGCAACCATAATGAAAAATAGCTGCAAAATATTGTTAAAAAATTAATCTGCATTCACTATCTTTTAAGTGGAAACAAAGTATCAAAACAGAATACATTGTACTGGTTGTTTATTTAGCATTTTAGATTTTGTAACATATTTTGCATAAATTATTTGTTATTCAAAGCATCACTTGTCTTTTTAAGACTCATCTTAAATCTCCATACTTCAGTTTCTTATTTCTTTACTACATGGGTTCTTGGTTTTCTGGTAATCTTTTACAGTGCTGGCATTTTACTACGCAGTTTCAAAATGCATTTTGCCAATTATAGTATTAAACCAGAAATGCAAGTGTCATTCTGGAGCTGAGTGACTTCTGTACAGCAGGAAGAAGTTAACTGCTTCATTTGAAAGTTGTTTTAAGTTTAAATGTTTAGGCATTCTGGTCATAACAGAAGGCCTGAGCTGTTAGGATCAAATATCATCCTCCCAAAAGATTATTTCAGTTATTCTTATTCTCTCCTTCCTATTCTTTACTTTGACCCACTGCCCTCAAATATCTGTGGTGCTCAGAAGTGGTCCTGGCACCAATGCAGTTACTCAAAATACACAATGTTCAAAGGCTCCAGGTACTTCTAATTTATGGAGAACTGCATGATATGACTATTTTCAATGTTAGACATTCTAATGAACCTAGGCTAAGGAACATGATAAAATATTTTCTTATGCCAAGTGACAAAATCTTTTTGACGTTATCTGGTTAAACAATCACAACTGGGTATATATTCACACACACGAATGTTTCTCTTTCTGTTTTTTTCTCAATGATGAAGCATACATTAATGAACCTGGTTTGTCTTGGGCCTCTCCTGAAAGACTTGTAGTTTCAGACCGACATATCAATAAACAAGTGGTACAATGGCAGGGTCACAGAAGTAGCAACGATTTTGCACCTCACAGGTCTGCCACACTACCACAAACAAGTTTTGGGCATTTGTAATGCCCACTATAGTGCCAGGCTCTCTGTGATCCCAATGGGACATACCAGTGCTCTGAATGACAGATACAACATCCCAGGGCCAAAAGCAGCAACTGAATACATGCTAACCCTAAATCTAAATGTGTTAAAACATATTTTTCAGTACAAATAAGTAGATACCTTTTTTTTTTTTAATGGACTATATAAACCTGAAATCTGCTATTCTCAACAAGATGGCTGTCTTCAAGAAAACTAAATGGCAGGTAGGTACCTTCCCTGAAAAAATCACTATCATGAAAAAAATGTGTTCTGGTTTAACCCCTGCCAGCAACTAAGCACCACACAGCCACTTGTTCAGTCCCCTCGTATCGGGGATGAGAGAGAGAATCAGAAAAGTGAAAAATCTCACAGGGTGAGATAAAGATGGTTTAATAAATAAAGCAAAAGCTGTGCACATAAGCAAAGCAAAGCAAGGAATCCATTCACTACTTCCCATCAGCAGCAGATGTTCAGCCATCTCCAGGAAAGCAGGGCTCCATCATGCATAATCATTACATGGGAAAACAAACACCATTACTCAAAATGTCCCTCCTCTTCCTTTTTCCTTCCCCAGCCTTTTGTGCTGAGAATGATGTCACATTATATGGGATGCCCCTTTGGTTAGTTAAAGTCAGCAATCCGGCTGTGTCCCCTCCTAACTTCTTGTGCACTCCCAAGCCTCTTTGCTGGTGGGCTGATGTGAGATGCAGAAAAGGCCTGGACTCTGTGTAAGCACTGCTCAGTGATAATGAAAATACCCCTGAATTACCAACACTGCAGCACAAATCTAGAACATAGTCCCATAGTAGCTACAACTCTACCCCAGCCAAAACTAGGACACTAGGTTAAGCTAACACAAACAAGGACTCACTTATAATGTTCTATGTCAGTGTGTGTACACCTACCTTCCAACAGATTATTGCAAGCTATATACTGACTCAGCATGCACAGAAATAGTAAATGCTCTAGTTATGTGGACAAAACAAAAAAAGTATCACCTAATACAGCCCCAGTCTTCTAAGCTACAAGTTAGCAAGAAGAAAGTACACCAAGCCTATGGGCTCAAATATCTATTTACAGAAGGTTACTTTCGTATATCATTTCCTTTTGCAATAAGATCCATAAACCACAAATAGAGGTAAGCCAACAGCATCAATCTCAGTCTTACAGTTAAGTGACACCACTATATACTGGTACATCATTTCATCAAGAAAAAGCTGGGTGAATTTATTATTCTTGCAAAATACAAACTGATGGAGAGTATAACCTCCATCAATAAAAAAACCTAGACAATTTCAAAAATAAATCTAGCTACAAGCAACAATTTACACCATCCATCACTGGATCATGCTTGTACAGCAATTTACAGGACTGAAACACCAATTAGGAAATTGAGCATAGGTATCTGAATGGAGGTCGTATTTGAGGAAGGTGATATATAGGAAAATTAGTGATTAATCTGACAAATTACTGCAATTGTTTCAAGACATAAAAAAAAACTAACCCCAAAATAACATCTGTACAAGAAAGCAAATGACTGCTTCAATTAAAAAGTGATCCAAATTTTCAGTATGAGGTGTTGTACAAACTATTCACAAGACATCTGAGAGCTACCACTAACACCAAGAAATATACACACAATTTTCAGAATTATCTCACAAACATCAGATATTTTTTGCAACATACAGAAAAAAAAAAAAAAAAAAAAAAAAAAAAAAAGTACCTACCTCAGAACTTGTGTACCAGTGGCCCTCTTCACTGAGAGCCACTCAATCTCTCCCCTTCTCTCTCACAGCACTTTTTATCTCTTATTGCTATTTGCAATCCTCAGGTTGGAAAAGAGAACAGAAATTGTGCAAAAACTGCAATGTGAATGATAAATCAAAACAAAACTGAAAGGGCAACATCACTGAGTAGAAACATAAAGCCAGCATTCCAGTATTCCAGAACTGCAATAAATTCTCAAAATTGTTTTATTAGCAATTCAGATATCCAAAGACGGTTAAAGTAAACAAATTACACAATCCTGGGTAGTGCCAAATAAAAGTAGCTATATTTAGTTCCCAACTGGTCTAGCAGAAGTAGCCTGTTGAACAGATGAGACAGAGTAGTTCAACTCATGTTCCTTCAACTGATCCTCCTCTACTGTGGGAAAGATCATTTTGCCCCAGATTTTTTGCATGTGAGTCAGGAGCCTGGGTTTCCTGAAGGCAAATCTTACCAGTAAAGGCATAAATATCTGTAATGAATATAATAATGGTTTTACTTCGTTAGATCAAAGGTACCTTTAGGCTTGATAACCTGTCCCAAACAGCAGCCGAAAGATGAAACCCAAAGAACTAAGAATGGGGCAAGCACACAGCATTATTTCCCCAGAACGTCCCTACGGTCCCCAACAATTTGTAGGTCAGGGACTTACTGAGCCAAATGTGGTGTCTTAATAGTCACTCTTTGAATGTGTGCATGGCTTCTCTGAAACCACATAAATCTGTCACATTCACAAATCCTGCAGAAAGTAAATTTACATTGACAGGAAAACTGTCTCTCTTCATTGTTCTAGTAGAAATAAAAGATGGAGGAGTGTAATAATAACACTTCTCATTTCCATTTTTGAAACAGAAATATCATGGAATGGTTTGGATGGAGGAGACCTTAAGATCATCTGGTTCCAAACCCCCTGCCAAATGCAGGGACACCTTCCACTAGGCTAGGCTGCTCAAAGTCCCATCCAGCCTGGCCTTGAAGACTTCCAGGATGGGGCATCCACAGCTTTTCTGAGCAACCTGTTTGAGTGTCTCACCACCCTCACACTAAAGAACTTCTTCCTAATACCTTATTTAAATCTACCCTCTTTCAGTTCAAAGCCATTCCCCCTTGTCCTGTTACTACAGATTATTTCTGTAACGATAATCTAATCTAAATCTACCTTCCTCCAGTTTAAAGTCATTCCTTCTTGTCTTATCACTGCATACCCTTGTAAAATGTCCCTCTCCAGATTTCAGAGTCCCCTTTTACATATTGGAAGGCTGCTATAATATCTCCTTGGAGCCTTCTTTTCTCCAGGCTGAACAACCCTAAGTCTCTCGGCCTGTCTTCCTAGGAGAGCTGCTCCAGCCCTCTGATCAGCTTTGTGGCCTTCCTCTGAACTCAGTCCAACAGGTCCACATCCTTCTTATGCTGGGCAGTGTGGCTGGAGCACTTGCTGCTGAAGACCAAGGCAAAAAAATCATTGAATTCCTCAGCTTTCTCCATATCCCGGGTAACCAAGTCCCTCATTTCCTTCTGGAGAGGGCCCATATTTTCCTTAGTCCTCCTTTTATCACTGACATACCTAGACAAGCATTTCCTGTTGTCCTTGATGTCCCTTGCCAGATTTACTTCTGTCTGGCTTTAGCTTTCCTAACCTGATCCCTGGCTACTTTGACAATTTCTCTGTATTCCTCCCAGGCTACCCATCCTTGCTTCTACCCTCCGCAGGTCTCCCTTTTGTACTGGAGTTTGTCCAGATCCTCCATGTTCATCCACACAGGCCTTCTGGCATTTTTGCCTAACTTCCTCTTTGTTGGGATGCATCACTCCAGAGCTTGGAAGAGGCGGCCCTTTAATATTACCCAGCTTTCTTGGGCACCTCTTCCCTCCAGAGCATAATCCCATGGTATTCTACCAAGCAGGTACATGAAGAAGCCAAAGTCTGCTCTTCTGAAGTCCAGGGTAGCAAGCTTGCTGCACACCCTCCTCACTGCCCTACCACCATTTCATGGTCACTGCAGCCAAGGCTGGCCTCAAGCTTCACATTCTCCAGACACTCCTTATTGATGAGAAAAAAGTTCAGCATAGTAACTCTCCTTGCTGGCTTCTCTATCAGTTGCAGAAGGAAGTTATCATCAGTGCATTCCAGGAACCTCCCGGATTGCTTATCTCCTGCTGTGTTGTCCCCCCAACAGATATTGGGGTGATAGAAGTTTCCCATGAGGACCAGGGCTTGCAAAATATGGTTATCACGTACTTAATAACGACAGACTGCCAATTTCCAGATAGCTTGAATAACATCCATCCAGTCCTCTAAAGTACAGACATGAGCTGAAACCCTGTACATTTACTCATCAGATTACCCTTAGATGCAGGTCCTAAATCAAGATAAATCTTACCAGAAAGTAGGATGTTATTTCAGCTTTTTCAAGTTAATCACAATGGTAAACAAAAAATAAGCTCATTTCCTACAAAGTATTGCAAAATACTTTTCCTCATAGAAAGACACACATGAAACTCTTACTAGATACAAGTTTGATTGTATGATCCATATTTAAAAGCAGATGTTCATTAAATTCCTCAAAAAATTCTAAGATTTAAGTGAATTAATAGATCTATTAAAAAGTAACAAGGCCAAATTCCATTTTCCTGCTCTACCTAATTATAGAATCTGATTAATTTTAATTAAAAAGTTTCAAAATAAATCAATGTGAACATCATCAGAGTTCATGATTAATGGTATTTTAATGAACACCTAAGGAATTAATATTTTGCCACTAGAATCTCACCAAGAACTTTTATGTAAGATGAAGTGCAGCATGTACAACTATGAAAATCTCACATGGCATGGAGCTTATATTCTCCTTTATCAACATGAATTTTGTATGTAAATAACTCATTCTTAAAAATGTCTCCTTAGAAGGTCAAGTACAAAGTAGCACCAGCTGTGTAATAGCAAATGAGCCTGCAACATGGAATTCATTATACCTGATCCTGTTACATAAAAGCTCTAACACACTCATAACAGTGGACACTTCGAAGTGTCACCACTGTAGTCAGGATGATAATAGCATAAAAGTGAGCATTAAAGTTGCATTAGTATGGAATTTCTTTGGATTAACATTGATGTTTGATCATTGCTTTATTAATTACCTTAGGTCAACTGGCAGAAACAGGATGGATGTTACTGTAATAAACACTAAAGGAATTTAAAATGTTCAGTTATATAAGAAAACGGGTTTTTTCAACCTACATAGAATACCTTCCACTTTGCATTCCACAACAAAGAGACTTTTAAGGTGGATGTAACTCAGCAATAGGTCTATCTAATCTAATTGTAAAGTGATTGTACCAGTGAAACATATTTCAAAGTCAAATAATTTAAACATGGTATATATTAATTCTGTGCTGCTTAGACAACAAAACCTCATCATCTGGGGATGAGAATACCCATTACAAAAAAAACATGGTACCCTCCAGCACTGTGCACTTCATTTCAGCAGTTTTATACAAGACTGTGTCATAAATGAGGCATGGAAAGCCATTACCTGAACCATTCATATTGAATACTGCTTTTAGTAATTTATTTGTTCAAAAGAAATAATCTAACTGTTTCATTTTGCTAGTAATGATGATGCACCCCTCTTTTACATCTTGCTGTTGGTAACTTCATTTTGAAGAACCTCTAAACTCACACGAATAGTCTAGACTTCACTACCCAAAACCTTTATTCACATTTGCAAGAAAAGAAAAAATACAGGTATCAATGGTATATCTGAATATGCAAATAAGATTAATGACAATCTGTCTTTCTTGTTTTCTGCTGTAGCATTATCTAGACAGTTCATCTTACTTCTATTTAGACTTCTGCAACTTGTCTCCTTCTCCAAGTTCAAACTTGGAGGGTGGGGGGAAGTGTTAAATGCCTTTCAGGTAACCACCTCCAGAAGTGAACAGGTTTGCTGCCTACCAACCACACATTCAATCTTGTCTGACTTAAGTGCCCTTTACTTCGTCACTAGGCCTTGCAAATATAAACTCATAAATATCCTACAGCTGTAGCATACTAATAAACTTTTTTTTTTTTTTCATTCTACTACTACACACAGTGGGGTGTTGGGTTTTGGTGGGTTTTTTTTGTTTGGGTTGGGGGTTTTTTTAGTGGTTTTTTTCATGGGTTTTTTTTTGTTTGTTTGTTTGTTTTTGGGTTTCTTTTTTATCTGTTTGCATCCTAAGGCCTTAAATACAGATGATCATTGGATGTCAGTATAAGCTGTCCTAATTTCACTTTTATCATGTAATCGCAACACAGACTTTAAAGGTGAATAAGGGATGAACGTGATGTCCTCCCTCAACGCAAAATCAACTTTACTATGACAGACGCTTCTCTAGCTTATTCAAAAGCCTTCAGTCTTTGGGGAACACAGTATCTACATCGACCTGTATCCATGCTTAAACATTCTTGCTGTTGGAACATTTTCCTTTATGCCTAACTTAACTACTACTTGTAGCTTTCAAGGTCTACACCTATATATGCTTGGAAAATGCCATACTAACTGAAAGTCTCATGATGTTTTAGGAGAAGAAAGTAAGATATTTTCCAGTATTGGAGCTTTCAGAAAGACAGGTGTACTGCTTGTGAAGATGAACAGTACATGGGGGTTTTAATCTTACTTTAAAAAAAATATACTTATATAGGAATGAAACTGGTTAACCTGATTGGGAATCAGCGTTAATGATTACATTTCTATTTCCATTTTTATGGTGTTATAATTCGTAAGATTTGTAAAACAAGATTTGTAATCCTGTCTAATGTCTGGTGTAAATATAGGCATTTCTATGCTACTTCTTTCCTGAAGCTTTCCTTAATTTCTTTATTTCTTTGAATAATTCCTTGAGTCTACAAAGAATTTCACTGAAGGTAACTGGATCCCAAATAAGACAAAGGTCTGCCTCTGTTCCGCACTGCAGGATCAATCCCACAGTTTAAATTTAAAATGACAACTCAAATGTAAATTGTTTATGGTCTTTTCTCCCATATTCACAAGCTTTGGCACTTCCTCATGTTTTTCTTCCCTACCTGCATGCATTTTGCGTCAGGATTTTTTAATTTCTTCTGCAAAAATATTAAGAAACACACTGAAATTAAGAACTGATTTCAGATAATTTATACTGCTAAACTATATTATCATAGAATAGTTAGGGTTGGAAAGGGCCTTAAGATCATCTAGTTCCAACCCCCCTGCCATGGGCAGGGACACCTCACACTATACCATGCCACCCAAGCCTCTGCCCAATCCAGCCTTGAACACTGCCAGTGATGGAGCATTCACAACTTCCCTGGGTAACCCATTCCAGTGCCTCACCACCCTTACAGTAAAGAATTTCTTCCTCATATCCAGTCTAAACTTTGCCTGTTTAAGTTTGAACCCGTTACCCTTTGTCCTATCACTACAGTTCCTCATGAAGAGTCCCTCCCCAGCATCCTTACAGGCCCCCTTCAGATACTGGATGCTATATTCTAAGATTCCTTCATGTAAAATAGAAGTACCTTACTAAAATTCAAAATTATTCTAAGAAAAAAGAATAAATTGAGCTTCTAGAAGCAAGAATTAATGGCCTATTGTAAGACTGTGTGTTTTTCTTCTAAAAATTTGGAGGAAGGGGGAAATTTATGCAACAGCAATGCTAACATCACAAAAATATAAGTTACTGAAATAAAACACATTGCTAGCAAAAACAACATTACTTCAATGCAAAGAAAATTCAGTGTTACTCCTGAGAGAGGATGCAAAGAAAGAGGATAGAAGCAACATAGATACAACTAAGTTACGATGCAGAAACAAAAAAATATTCTCAAAAATTATAGAGATACAGAATAGAAGATATTTAACACTGTTTTTTAAAGGACATACAGGCAAATAAGGCACTAATTAAAGTAGGAGATGAGGATTAAATTTAAGTCTGGACTGAATACACACAGGCAAACAACCTGATAATGAAAAAGTCTTCTGTCTTCCTCCCAAATGAAAAACATTTTGTTTCCATTTTCTCTGGTACTAAATATCTTCTGTATGTCTGAGTAATCAGGAAGACAGTATCCAAATGTAAATCACTAAGAGGGATAAAAATGCTGGCCTAGACAGTATCCAAATGTAAATCACTAAGAGGGATAAAAAAGCTGGCCTTATATACAGGAACTAAAAGGCGTGAATGACCACAGAAAAAAAGATGAGACCCACATATGCAAACATTTAAATCTTAATTCTCTAATTGCTCTGGGAGGCAAACAACTCCACATTAGAGACTAAATCACGTGCCTTTATGTTAAAAATAACATTTTGCTAATGACCTTTAAGAGAACTTCAGGGAAACCAAGGAAAGCAGAAAAGTAAATGAAAGACAGAATTATTAATAAATAAACAAATACATGACAATATATGTAAGAACACCAAAATATTGCTCACATGAAAATTAATTCAATTACATGGGGCAATGAGGATATACAATGCTGCCTATAAAAAGCAGACGTCTGCTATGCTTTAGCATCATATTTTTCCATTAACAACACAGTTTTCAAGACTCTCAGTTAGAAAGGTAACCTTGGAAAAATAATGTAAAAACTAAGCAAGGGTTGTTAAGAGGAGTCTTTAACATATATATTGTAGCATCAACAGGTCTTCTAAGCTGGAAGTATGAGTTGCATTACAAGTTGTCTATACTGTCACTTAAGAAGTTGTTTATAAGTTGTTTACACTGTCTGACTGAAGAGATAAACAAGCAAACCAGCAATTAAGAATAAAGCTGAAATGTGCTAACTAACAATAAGAACTCTTTAGATCCTTACAGTTATTTCTCACACAAAGCAAATAACTCCATTAAAGTTGACCAACAATGAATCAGCATTTCACTGCAAAACGTCATCTGCTATGCCACAAACTTTAGGAAATAAATCCAACTAGGAAAAAGATTGATTCTATCTATACAGAAGAAGAGGTAGATATGTAAAATGGAGAGAGAAAACAATAGAAAAAATTGATTCAACTACGATTCAAAATGATTCAACTACGAAGGACCTGAAAAAAAAATGTGTAATTGGTCATTATGGTAACAGATTAAGATAAGCAAGTAAGCAGGAATTAATGAAAATGTGAAGGCACAAATTAAGCTGCTTGTTCATATTGATTAGCCCCAAATCAGATTAATTCTCTGGGAAAAGGAGTGAACACAACATCAAGATTCAAGAAGTTGTCTACCTCATCCACCACGGCAGTAAAAATAGGTGAATAAGATGTTATGTTACGTCAGAAGGATAGTCCCACAATATATATATTAAGACAATTTTACCTGAATGGATGTTATCTTTTGAGCTTCAATACTTCATTCTGTTTGGACATCTCAAGGTAGATCCATTATTTTTCTATTGACAAAATGGGCTTTTACTTTGCAGCAATAACTCCCTAAAGAATTAGTTTTAAGAAATGCGTCTTTCACCTTTACTAAAGGCACACCAAAAACTGTAAATACTCCCCAAATTCTTATAAAAATAAGAGCTTTGCAAACAGTTATACTTGATTTAAGGATAATGAATCAGGTTTTGTGGGCTGCAGGACCTTATAAATCTTTTCTAATATCTTTTGTGTTAGAGGGAGAAGGGGAATTGTTGAAGGAAAAGATAATAGATTACATTTGCCTGTGGGTAATAAGGCTTCCTACAAGGAGAAATGGCATACTCTGAATAATTATATGCAGTTTGAGGCCAAAAAAGACAGTCTAGTCCTTTTTGGAAATTTCATCTGCCAGAAAATACTGATTAAAAATGCGTAAGTATAACAGGATGAATTCACACTATTTTTCAACATTCTTTTCTTTTTACTGATTTGCTTAGTTTAAACAGGTCAAACAGCCATTTCTTCCTTCTGCTTTGCAGAAACTCTTCCATTTTGCCTCATGAGTGTCAATAGTAAAAGAACATAATAGCCAAACTGCACAGAATGTCAAAACATCAAAACCACAGCACAATTACAACCAAAAAAAAAGATATAACCAGAACTGTATTTTAACAAAAATATTGAGTATGTTTTTCAAAGAATGTTTATAAGACACTACAATATACATGGGTGTCATGCAATACAGACAATAATGAAAAGCACAGCATGAAATACTCAATACGTACCATGTTTCTTAAACAAAATGACTCCCTCTGTCCCTCATCCCCCCTAATTTTCACCAGGCGCTACACAGCTGTGTTTTTATATCCACAGAGCTGAGCTTAACTTCTTGATACAAGATGATATCCTGGCTCCACTGAAGTCAGTTGAAGTTCATCCATTGGCTTTAGAGCATTTGACCTTTTAAAGTGGTGGGATTTTTGTACTTCTACTGATGATAGGCAAGAGTTTGCAATGGAGATAAGAATGTCTTTTATGTAGCAATATTTGACTTAGGCAATAGCCGCAACACACAAGCTAATCTCATAACTAAATACTCACTTGCAGCCTTCTGAGACATTTTCTATAACAGAAAGACTATTTGATGAGAGGGTAACTCCTTCCTTCTCCCAGTGAAACCATATATTGATTTAAGAACTTAAATATTATGTGTCACTGAGAAATGGCTATCAGGAGCCTCCTTGACCAGAATCTCCTTCACTTTCTCTATATCAAAAAGGAGAATCAAAAGTCCACTGAAATCAAAGTATGCCTTACGGCAACATAATTCTGAAAAAGTGAAAAACCTGAGCCACTCGGCAGAAGAAACTAAAAAATCAAAGTGTTAGCCAGCCAATCTCTCTCATGCTCATCACATACCCTTCCTTTCCTACAAGCTTGTTCTCAGGCTAAGAATTGTCAGTGGGGTTTTTTTGAGATGCAGTAACTTTATAATACTTCCTTAGGCTCCACAGAATTGTTACCTTCTTTCTCTCAAGTCTCCTCCAAGAGCTACCAGTCCCTAGCTTAGGAAAATCCAGAAATTCCCCTCAGCTAAGCATGCTCAGCTGTTCTCAAAGGAAGTGCATTCTCCCTTCTTTCTGAAAAAGCTCCACCTGAACAAAGGCTACAGGGGCAAACAAGGAAAATAAGCAACTTCTCTTCCTGCCTCTGAGACAAAACATAACATACAGTAACACGCAGTAAAGAGTAAAAAATCAAATAACAAAAATCATACTATCAATCACATCATTCCAGAATATCAAAAGTCACATCTTCTATCACAACTCATAGGTCAAAAGCATCAGAATAACTTAAATTTTTCTTCTTTGTATTTTTAGGAACTTCAGGCCATTTTCTAGGTTGCCTTATGTATTACTTCAGTACAAATTAACAAGATAGTGAGAATTCATTAGCAACTGGTCAAGTGTAAACAGCCCATCAATCACTTTAATTTCCTTACTGTCAGCAATTCTATTTTCAACTCTGGAGAAAATTTGTGGTTTAAACTGTGATATATCTCACATAAAAGAGAGACATTAGATAATATGTTTTTAAGTTCTTAGGCTTATTGTGAAAAAGTCAGCTCAACACATAATGAAGTCATTCTTTCTCTATAACCAACAAACCCAATTATAAGGGAAAACCTACTGTCATGGGTTCAGCACCAGCAGTCATTTTTCTCCTCCTTGGTAGCTGGTGTAGCGCTGTGTTTTTTGATTTTGGGCCTGGGAACAGCGCTGATAACACCAGTGTTTCGGTTACTGCTTAGTGATGTTTTGGTCTGGCCAAGGACTTTCTGAGTTTCATGCTCTGCCAGGGAGGAGGGGAGCCGGGAGGAAGCAGAGACAGGACACCTGACCCAAACTGACCAAAGAGGTTATTCCATACCACAGCACGTCATGCCCAAGATGGAGGACGGAGAGGAGAGACCCAGAAGGGTGGGGGGTGCACTGCGTGGTCGGGCTTGGTTTTAGGTGGTGAGAAATTGTATTCTTTCCTTGTATTCGCCTTGTCATTATTACTATTGGTGGTAGCAGTAGTGATTTGTGTTATACTTTGGTTACTAAACTGTTCTTATCTCAACCTGTGGGAGTTGCATTCTTTTCGGTTCTCCTTCCCATCCCTCCAGGAGTGGGGGGGCAAGATAGAGGGGGGAGTGGGTGAGCAAAACTGCGTGGCTGACTGGACTTAAACCACGACAGTTCTTTTTGGCGCCCAACGTGGGGCACGAAGGGTTGAGATAACGACAGGATTAATAGCCACTCGTCACAATGCTGATTTGTTGGCTCTTAAAGTTGTTGCTTTTGGTTCTCTTGCGTTCATGGTTTCAGCCTGTTGTACCTTACTTACAGCCGGTATTTCTTATCTTAGCATGTTTCAGATATGGGTTTTGGTTTAAGGTTCTTGTTTCATTGTACTTTATTGGAATGGCTTGTGATACGGGCGGGCTCCAGAAGCCGTGGGGGGCGAATGTGTACCTGGCAGTTCGGCTGCTCTTCACCGTCCTGGCGAGGCTGTGGAGAGCCGAGGGGGGGCTGCCTCGGGAGCCGCCGGCTGCCGAAACGGCCCGGGCGAGCGGACCCGGGGAGCAGGAGCCGAGCCCCCCCACCGAGCCCAGCCCGACGGCTGCCGAGCAGAGGAAGGAGGTAGCAGAAGGGGTGAGACCCCCGACTGAGCCCAGCCCGGCGGCTGCCGAGCAGCGGGAGGGGGAGGCTACCGAGCGGCAGGAGGAGACGGCAGAGAAGCCGGGCCCCGAGGCTGAACAGAGTCCCGTGGCCGAGCCCAGCCTCGTGGCGGCCGAGAGCATTCCCCAGCAGCTGCCCGCGGAGCCGCAGGAGAACGCAGGAGACCCCTCAGCACTTCCCAGCAAGGCAGAGGAGGAAGCTCTGGACTCAGACAAAGAGCAGCTGGTGGTGAGAGAGCCGGCAAGCACAGCAGCTGCACTAGCCCCAGTGACAAGCACAGCAGCCTCATTTGAGAGCTCTGAAGGGTTTGAATGGCCTTTGGGTACCCTTGAGACCTGCCTGCTGATTGTGATGGGGATCAGCATGTTGGCATGCATACACAGTGTGTTTTACCCACAACCATTTTGTCTGGTCCCCAGAGTTAAGCAGAGTGGGGTGTGGGCCTTGTCTGGGGTTAGTCTGCAGTCTATGATGACTAAGAGATTTTCCCCAAGCCTGGACAGTTATGAGTGGCAGGGTGTGTGGGACTGTATGGGCAAGTATCTTGTCCACTGGGCCCCTCCAGTGCTTTGGAAGCATTGGAGATGGAAGGCAGCTGTATGGAGTCCCCAGTGACAAGCTGCAGAAACTGCTGGAGGGGAGAGTGAATTACTTTGAGCCTGGTGGGCCCATGACACCTCAGGCCATCAGGGCAGAGATACAACATACAGATGGACTTATGATCGAGGGGTGGACTTAGCAATGGACACTGTGGCCCAGGTTATTGACGAGTGCGAACACTGCACACAGCCTCTGCTGCTCTGAAAGGCTGTTACAAAAGATGGAGCTTGACATCATGGACTGGGTGGACTCAGCAGCTTTGTAGGGATTGGTTTATGCACTAAGGGATGATCTCTCTCCCTTTCTCTGTGTATGTGGATGTATACATATACATGTGATGGTATATTGACAATGTGGAATCTGAGCATAACGTGAATGGTATGGAATAAGGGGTGGATAATGTCATGGGTTCAGCAGCAGCAGTCATTTTTCTCCTCCTTGGTAGCTGGTGTAGCGCTGTGTTTTTTGATTTTGGGCCTAGGAACAGCGCTGATAACACCAGTGTTTCGGTTACTGCTTAGTGATGTTTTGGTCTGGCCAAGGACTTTCTGAGTTTCATGCTCTGCCAGGGAGGAGGGGAGCCGGGAGGAAGCAGAGACAGGACACCTGACCCAAACTGACCAAAGAGGTTATTCCATACCACAGCACGTCATGCCCAAGATGGAGGACGGAGAGGAGAGACCCAGAAGGGTGGGGGGTGCACTGTGTGGTCGGGCTTGGTTTTAGGTGGTGAGAAATTGTATTCTTTCCTTGTATTCGCCTTGTCATTATTATTATTGGTGGCAGCAGTAGTGATTTGTGTTATACTTTGGTTACTAAACTGTTCTTATCTCAACCTGTGGGAGTTGCATTCTTTTCGGTTCTCCTTCCCATCCCTCCAGGAGTGGGGGGGCAAGATAGAAGGGGGAGTGGGTGAGCAAAACTGCGTGGCTGACTGGACTTAAACCACGACACCTACTTGCTTCAGTTAGATCAGATGAACAGACTACAATCTATTCCAGAATAAATACATCAGTTTGCACTTGAAGCACCTGTAAAAATTTTGGAAGAATTGCAAAGCTGCTTCATGCCTTATATTTACATGATTTCTGCCCAATGAAAAGCAATTGCATATTCTGGGTTGTTCTTATGTTCCAGTCAGTTACTATATCCCAGTCAACGAGTTACTGTAGAAGGACCTTTCAGCTGATGACAGGAATCACATTAAAAGAATTAGTATTAAAAGTAACTGTAGGTTAAAAGAGTGTTTATTATTAAATATTATTTATTAAATTATTAAATATTATTTATTAGATATTAACACTGGGAAATTACTGTGGATTTCTGCCATACAACCAAATTCTAGAAAGATTTTTCTGTTGTTGGTTGCTTGCTTTTTCACAGTGCATGTTAACTTTCCTCAGAGAAACATGTTAATATGAGAAAACGGCTCACATATTACATTACACAAATGCAATTTTCTGGCTAAAGATTTAATCTTGTACAGCAGAATTCCAATTTTATTTCTTGTACTTGAGTCCCAGACTATGAAAAGATTATAGGATATAAAATTGTTAGGTAGATTCTAAAATACTAAGGCAAATCTTTCCAATATATTTATAAATTTAGCAGGGGGAAAAAAATCCTGAAGATATGATAAGCTGAACCACTGTTCAATGTACTACATTCATGCAAACAGCTCATGAAGAAATACGACTATTTATAGCTTCTTTGGACTATATCCAGCCTTCCCCAGATACTGGAGGCAAAATTGTAGAAGGTACAGATAACCTGGAAGTCTAGCAGCCCCACCAGATTTCAGTCCAGTTCTAGTAACTGCATACAAAAAGCATTCACCATTACAATCCTACACTAATCTGGGGGACGGGGGGAAATTGTGGTAAGAAAATAAACAATGAAGACTGGGAATATTACTTGAATAAAGACGCAAGCCAATAATCAGTGGGCCTAGAAGAGCCCTTGTGGACACTTTCTCCATTCTGACCAGTCTGAAACAGCACAAATGTTCCTAGAGCAGCCCAAACAGACATTTGTCTAACCAGTAGTCTTTTAACTGTGTCCACAAATGAATCTCTATTGTCTCCCACGGTAACTTCTTCCAGTGTTTACTCATCTATATGGTTGATTTTTTTTAAGCTTAACAATGCACAGATTTCACCTTTGGCCAATTACATTTGTCTTTCTCTTAACAGATACAGAGAATAACTTATAACATACACCTTATGGAAACCTCTTCCATATTAGCGATCACTTGCACCTGTCATTTCAGCATGTAGATTTCATTCCAATTCTCCAAATTAATGAAAAAAAGAATAAATTTAAAAAAAAAGGGAGGGGATGTGTGCTTTTATTGGTCTATAAAATAATTCAAACTCTTACCATAATAGCATCATTCAAACTCTCAACAAGCCCATTCTTCATTCCCTCAGCCACCTTATTAATGAAAACATGTAATACACATGGACCCAGGCCAGTCCTTGCAGAATCACACTTTAGTAAACAATCTCAAGTTGACCCACAATAGTATAAATAACAATTCACTAGGAAAGTTGTTTTTCAGTGAACTGTATTTTCCCTTAATACTAAGTTAACTATGCTTCTCAATTTTGCTTTTGAAAATGTCCTCCTCTCAGTGTGAAACACTGTGCACAAAGTTAAATTATAGAATCACAGAATGGTTAGGGCCGGAAGGGACCTTTAAGAGCATCTGGTTCCAACCCCTCTGCCACATGCAGAGACACCTTCCACTAGACCAGGTTGCTTAAAGCCCCACCCAACCTGGCATTAAACACTTCCCGGGATGGGGCATCCACAGCTTCTCTGGGCAACATGTTCTGGTGTCTCATCACCACTCTCACAGTAAAGAACTTCTTCCTAATATCTAATTTAAATCTACCCTCTTCCAGTTTAAAGCCATACCCCCTTGTCCTATCACTACATGTCCTGGTAAAAAGTCCTTCTCCAGCTTTCTCATAGGCTCCCTTTAGGCAATGGAAAGCTGCAATAAGGTCTCCCTAGAGCCTTCTCTTCCCAAGGCTAAGCCCAACTCTCTCTGCCTATCTTCTTAGGAGAGGTACTCCAACTCTCTGACCAAGTTTGTGGCCCCTCTCTGGACTCGCTTGAGCAGGTCCACATCCCTCTTTTGTTGCGGTGCCCAGAGTTGAATGCAGTACTTCTCGTGGAGTCTGACAAGAGTGGAGTAGAGGAGCAGAATCACCTTCCTTGACCTGCTGGCCATGCTTCTTTTGATGCAGCCCAGCATACAGCTGGCTTCCCAGGTTGCAAGCCCAAATTGACAGTTCATGTTGAGCTTCTTGTCAACCAACATCCCCAAGTCCTCTTCCTCAGGCCTGCTCTCAATCCATTCTCTACCCATCCTGTATGCGCTTGGGATTGCCCTGACCCAGGTGCAGGACCTTGCATTGGCCTTGTTGAACTTCACAAGGTTTGAGCTGGCCCACCTCTCAGGCTTGTCAAGGTCCCTCTGGATGGCACTCCTTCTCTCCAGCATGTTAACCATACCACATAGCTTGGTGTCATCAGTAAACTTGCTGAGAGTGCACCCAATCCTACATTTACTACTGGAACAGGCAATTACTATTTCATACTTACTACTGTGGATTTAAATTCATATCTTTAGTATCATGTTTCTTACTTTCTCATAGTATTTTTGACCAAATTACTTCCAGCACTCAGATTTCCAGTACTCTTCTTCATTAAAAGTCACAAGTTACTTCTTTCTTTTAACAGAGAAAGATGTCTTTGATGCTATACAAAAACTTGTTGGAGCATGCCTTGCCTTTTGCAACAGGATGTTTGTTATTTGGACAAAGGAGCAAACAGCCATTCTGACCTAGAAACCACATACAAAAATCATCTCCCCAACAACCAGACCTTACAGAACTGAGGACAAGGCATGACTTTCATAGATGGATAGCAGCAATGGTTTCCCAGTACTCCTAGAAGAGCACTGTTATAAGGTTGTCCTAAGCACAGGTCTAGATCTCACAGCAACCCCATGAGACTATTTTCAAATTCCTCCTCATTTACTTCCTCCTATCACTGAAGGTTCACTCTCACCACCAGCCAGAGGGAATACCAAGGACAGAATATTATTTTCACTGTTAGCAAGCAATAGATGATATGAGATTTACAGGCTGACCTATAGATCTATATCATAGATACACAGAGACTCTCAACTACAATAGTAAACTAGAGAATAAAAAAATTAGTTTCACTTTGAATTAGTGGCCAAAACAAAAATATAAAACCACTCCTCCTGGTTATTTTTTCAACCTCTCTATTTTAATTAAGTTATAATAACTATTTGGGTTTGTAGTAGTATTCCACTGGACCTTTATCTAAATAAATGCTAGGCAAATAATTTCAATATCTGACCAAACATCACTTTTGCTCCAGATATGGAAAATCCAAACTCTTTGACAATGTGTATGAATACATAGAAGTTTGAATTACATCACCAAATTCACCTCTGTCCTCACCAGCATTAAGAGCAGGACTGCCTCCCCCCTATGTTGCAAAATCATAATCCTACTAATAAAATTTTACTTGCCTTTTTTTTTAAATATATAGTCAAAGGAATGTCATCTACTTCCCCCTTTAATCTCACCCTTGGAAACTGTCATCATGTAGCTCATACACAATATACATGACATTCAATTACAGTGTGCTCCTGGAAAACCCCGCTTCCCCAACTTGGCTAATCACATCTTTATTTTTCTTGTCTCAACCAAGATCCAGTTATAATCTACAGATACATGCAGAACATACACACTAGCTTAAAACACATTATACACTGAAACAAATCACTGAGAGACCAAACCAGGTGAAAGGATGGAAGAGGCCTCTGCTGTTTCCAAGAGTAAGAGCTGTTAACCTAAAAAGAGGTGTTGGTGTATCCAAGAAAGTGAAACTGGCTCATGTTTCTTCATTAAAATAAGCATTATCTTTCTATGGGAATGCAAACCAGAAAAAAATCACGGAGGAAAACCTCCTTCAAGCTTTCTAAGGAGGAATTAGCTGCAAGAGCTAGTATGTGTTAAAAAGCTCTCTAATGAGAACCTCTCTAAGGGTATGACCTTAGGCTTAAGACACACATTAAGAACAAAACCATAACACACACCTAGCCAAGAAAGGATGACAAGTCAGACGGATAAGGGAGAAAAAGCATGGGTCTTTCTGATTTCCCAGTGTAGTGTGATTTAGCAGCTCACAGGCCACAAAAGCGGCAGTTCTGCTCAGCTAGCCCACTTCTGCACTCTCAGTAACGCATTCCTGTTTCCCTGGGGATGTAGAAATCTGGTCTGATTTAATATGACCCTGAGGAGTCTGATCTGACTATGTAATGGGCCCTTCTTTGAGCAGGGAGGATTACCAGATGTCATATGTCCCTGATAACCTAGAATATTTTTATATGATTGTATCTTAACTAATAGTTTCAATTATTAAGTTGATATTGATGAAAGCTACAGAGACAAAGTTAAGTAGTCAGGGCACTTACTACTTGCTTACAATTCTATCAAACATTTAAAATGGCATTGACAACATTTCAGACTAACTGGAAAACAAACAAAAATTGAAGCACAACATCAGAAGTCAGGAATACAGCTGACCGGATATTCTCCACAGAAATCTTTCTTCTACTGAATTTTGTCATTTTATCATAAGTAAAATTTTCCATGGAAATAGTGCAAGTACAACAGATGTTCTGACAAAAATATATGCCCTGCCAGCTCTGCAAACCAAAATCTGAAAGTTTCAGATCCACTGCTCCCAGTCAGCTCTGGGAAGAACTTGGAGATACCAGTCCCTAAGCAGTCTTGCTCTAAAAGTCCCCTTTTTTTACAGCTCAGAGAGGCAGGTGTTCTGAGGATCATAATAACTAAGGAGCCAAACAGCCTAAGAACCTGGAAGCCTTATCTGGGGCTTATTCAGATTTTGCTTGCTCACCCACTCATACGCAACAGCCAAGAAATAAAAGCTCAATTTTCTAGCCAATTGTAGCAAGGATCAAAAATGTCATTATAAACTTGCATCCTTACAAACTGGCTACAAGCCATCATGTAGCATTTCACAATTCTTTACCTAGTCATTGTTTGGTTTCATTCAGTTCACACTTTCTATTTGAGCTTTGCAAAATTTTTATCTATTTCTCTTCCTTATTATTCCAAATAGTAGACTGGAAACACTATTACCAAACTGAAGTGGTTACTGCTGGTGTGCATATGGTCTCTTACATATTCATTGTCCATTTGCGCATGTGCACAGTTAGTAAAGCCATGTTAATAATACAGTGCTTTTGTTGTATAAAGAAAAAAGAAAAAAAAAGTACTAATCGAGTTTCCAGAGAAGAAATTTACCCTGGGCTCCAGTTTTATTTTTCATTAACTGCTTCTTGGGTGTATGTAATTATTATGTTTCTTATTTTCACCTATTTATGTGGAGTTCAAATTGATGTTTATTCATTTCTCCTGCAAAGAGCTAAATATATTCAGTAAGAGAATGGAGGGAGGAATTCCTTTACCAGTTATCTTTTCAGACTAGCAATTCCTCCTCTACAATATTAAGGTTTTGAAAAAATTAGAAACATCACTGTTTGATAGAAAAGATAATCTTAAATTATTCCTCAGTACAGCCCCTTTTAAACAGGTGGCTTATCCTTCTTCTTCATCTTCACTTAATTTTTTCTTTTTTTTTGCTGCTGATAATGAAACAGTGTTTAAAAATAATTGGAATAATCTATGATGGCAAAGATTTTCCAGTACATAGAGTAATTAAATTACTCTAATAGATTATTAGTAATACGTTACTAAGCATTGCAGCTGTCTGACTTGAGACATTTTTCACACACTCAAACAGAAAGAAAATGTGCCAATTGGCAACAGAGGCTTAGAAAACAACCACGAGAAGCAGTTCTTGAGGAAAGCTGATCTTGAAAAGACCTTTTTTTTTTTTTAAATATGATATTGGGGGTTGGTTATTTGTTTGCTTTTCCAGCCTTCTAACCATACACACTGGTCGTAAATGAAATTATACAAGATAATATTCCTTTTCATTTTTAGTTCATTAAGAAAAATAAGAGTAGCACATCAGACAGAGAAACAACAACTGGAAATTAATCCACTGAAATGAAAGTTAAAATAAAAAGGAAGTGCCGATAAATGTTGTTTAGAACCACAAAGAAAGATCTGGTTTTATTCTTTAAGCCATGTTTTGATTTTCTTTTCAGAAAGAAAATGGTAATGTAGAATTTGGATTTAGATCCCCAATATTTTTTAAATCACTGTTTTAAGATCTGGCTGAATAGTAAAGACAAAGCATTAGAATGTTTCATGATAGAGTACTGATTTCATTAAAAGAGATCATGAGCTGTTTCACATAAAACTCCACTGTTCATTCCTCATTAAAAAAAAACCAAATGAACCAAAAAAAACCCACCAAAACAATAGAAATCAGGAAAGAAATTAAGTTGAAAAGCCAGTTGAGAACTAGGCAGATATCTCCATTTCTATCAAAGAGAAGCCATCCCCGGTTTTAGAAATTAAGAACTGCAGCATCTCATAGGTTGGTGGTGTTCAGTAAACTACATCTGAGTAACTACAAGAAAAAGCATTTACTTTTTACCATGGGGCATACCTCAGCATTCTCGCTGATGAAATTCATAGGGACAGCCTTTAATCAACCACTTCCCAAATAATTTTTACAAGGAATTCAAAGTGCCATTTTAACTTTTGTTTTATAACTGGCACAGAACTTAGTAACTACTCTTCCTTTTACCACCCCAAGGTGGCCAGAGATTATTTAAATTAAACAAATTTTCTTTTTACTACTTTATGTAATTTCTTGTCCTACCCTCATTACCACAGTAACTTTTTATCTTTCATTAACAAATAATGGGATTTACTTTACATTAAAAGAAACTGGCAGGGACATCCAGGAAGTTGCACAGACTTTGGAATTTATCCAAATATTTACGAGCTGCATATTGAAGTCAGCAGGGATGTCTAGAGATTATCCAGTCCAACCCACTTTTCAAAGTACAGTCAGCTACAGCCAGGTTTGTTTAGGTTTTGGAAGGGGGAACTCCACAACCACCTCTCTGGGTAACCTCTTCCAGTGTCCTTCCACTCTCACATAAAAAAAGAAGCTTCTTCTTATTACAATGCAATTTCCTGTATTTCCGTTTGTGCCCATTGCTTCTTCCCCTGTCACCAGGAATACCTCAGACATGGCTAGCTTTGTATTCCTTACTCATTCCCACCAGATATTTGTATCTGTTGGTAAGATCTCCCTGGAAACTTCTCTTCTCCAGGCTGAACAATCCCAGCTCTCTCAGCCCCTCACTGTATGGTCAACACCCCAAATCCTTAATCAGCTTCACAGCCCTCCACTGGACTCTGTTCAGTATAGCTGTGTCTCCTTCGTACTGGAGAGCTCAGCATTGGACTTCAGATGCACCTTACCAGAGTCCAGTAAAGGCAAAGGATCACCCCCTTGAGTTATGATTTTCCTAATGGAGCAAATGAGCCTGTTGGCCTTTGCTCAAAGAGCACATTGCTAGCTCATGGCCAATTCGGTGTAGGGCTACCTAGTCTTTCCCTTTGTTGAACTTCATGAGGTTCCTTGTCAGCCGTTTTCTCCTGCCTGTTAAGGTCCCTCTAAAGGGCAGTACAGCCAGCTGGTGCACCAGCCATTCCTCTGAGATCTGTACTAGCTGCAAGCTTGGAAGGCAGACACAGGGACAGTGAGAATGAAGACCCTGGGCCCACTGTAGGAGAGGATCTGGTTTGAGACAATCTTAAGAACCTGAACATATACAAGTCCATGGGACCTGATGAAATCCATCCTCAGGTCCTGAAGGAGCTGGGAAATGAAGTTGCTAAGCCACTGTCCATCATATTTGAAAAATCATGGCAGTCAGGTGAAGTTCCCAACAGCTGGAAAAAGGGAAATATAACCCCCATTTTCAAGAAGGGGAAAATGGATGAGCCGGGGAACTACAGACCAGTCAGCCTCACCTCTGTGCCTGGCAAAATCTTGGAGCGGATTCTCCTGGAAGGCATGCTGAGGCACATGAAAAACAACAAGGTGCTTGGTGACAGCCAGCATGGCTTCACTAAGGAGAAATCCTGCCTGACCAATTTGGTGGCCTTCTGTGATGGGGCTATGGAACTGATGGACAGGGGTAGAGCAGTTGATGTCATCTACCTGGACTTGTGCAAAGCGTTTGACACTGTCTCACATGACATCCTTGTCTCTAAGTTGGAGAGATATCAATTTGATAGGTGGACCACTCAGTGGATAAAGAACTGGCTGGATGGCTGCATGCAAAGAGTTGTGCTCAATGGCTCAATGTCCAGCTGGAGACCAGTAACGAGTGGTGTCCCTCAGGGATGGGTGTTGGGACTGATCTTGTTCAGCATCTTTGTCGGTGACATGGACAGTGGGATTGAGTGCACCCCCAGCAAGTTTGCCGATGACACCAAGCTGTGTGGTTCAGTTGATACACTGGAGGGAAGGAATGCCATCCAGAGGGACCTTGACACACTTGTGAGGTGGGCTGATGCCAACCTGATGAAGTTGAACCATGCCAAGTGCAAGGTCCTACACCTGAGTCGGAGCAATCCCCAGCACAGCTACAGGTTGGGCAGAGAAGAGATTGAGAGCAGCCCTGCAGAGAAGGACTTGGGGGTTTTGGTTGATGAAAAAATGAACATAAGCTGGCAGTGTGTGCTCGCAGCCCAGAAAGCCAACCGTATCCTGGGCTGCATCAAAAGGAGCGTGACCAGCAGGTCGAGGGAGGTGATCCTGCCTCTCTACTCTGCTCTCGTGAGACCTCACTTGGAGTGTTGTGTGCAGTTCTGGTGTCCTCAACATAAAAAGGACATGGAACTGTTGGAACAAGTCCAGAGGAGGGCCACGAGGATGATCAGGGGACTGGAGCACCTCCCATATGAAGATAGGCTGAGAAAGATGGGGCTGTTGAGCCTGGAGAAGAGAAGGCTGTGTGGAGACCTCATAGCAGCCTTCTAGTATCTGAAGGGGGCCTATAGGGATGCTGGGGAGGGACTCTTCATGAGGAACTGTAGTGAGAGGACAAGGGGTAATGGGTTCAAACTTAAACAGGGGAGAGTTGAGATTGAATATAAGGAAGAAATTCTTTACTGTAAGGGTGGTGAGGCACTGGAATGGGTTGCCCAAGGAAGCTGTGAATGCTCCATTGCTGGCAGTGTTCAAGGCCGGGTTGGACAGAGCCTTGGGTGGCATGGTTTAGTGTGAGGTGTCCCTGCCCCTGGCAGGGGGGTTGGAACTAGATGATCTTAAGGTCCTTTCCAACCCTAACTATTCTATGATTCTATGACAGCGCTCACTCCCATCATCCAAGGCATTAATGGGTTAAAATGGCACTGGACCCAGTATTGACCCTAGGGATATACTGCTAGCTACTTGCCTTCAGCTGGACTCTGTGCTGCTGATCCCAACCTTTTGAGCACAGCACTTTAGCCAATTTTCAGTCCACCTCACAGTCAACTTATCTCCTCCATACTTCTTCAGTTTGTTATGGGAGACAGTGGCAGAATTCTGACTAAAGTTAAGTTGAACAACATCCAGCATGCTATCACAGTGAACACGTTTGAAGATTGCATCTATAGAGATAATTGGGGTATTGTAGGTTACATACTTGGCCATTAAGAGAAGAATTTGAGAAATTCTGGATTTGTTTATTCTTTCATTAAAACATTAGATTTGGTCTTCATTTGTCTGCAATATCAACACTCTATTAACAATTTCTAAACTACCAATAATCAGTCTTAATAAGAATTGTTACATAAACATGTAGTAAATACCTTTCAATCTAAAACAGAATGCAATTTAGAAAAGTATTCAGACAACAAAATCTGCTGTCCTATAAAAAGGATAAAAAAAAACATATAAATGCATTCTGAAACACCAGACTTCTACAGTATTCCTAGAAATGCTATACAAACACTTGGAAAATTTTCAGTCTTTAAAACTCTCATAAATTGGAAACTGGTCAGGAAAAGCCTCACATAATGGCAATCATTTTCCATTAACAGTTAAAAAGGAAAAAAAATCTTGCAAATTAAAGTTAGGTAGATATTTAGTTAACAGATACCTTAATATTAATTTGTAGTGCATGTTTATAGCCATAATCCAGGATTTATTTCATCTTGGGAGAGAGGAAATGCTACTTTATTGAAGGTTCCCTGAAAAATCTATTCTTCAACAACCCAATATATTTCCAGTACTGTCAGGTGTACCAGATACAAATTACTGACTATTGTACAGAATCATATTCTACAAACCCATGACTCACTCATCATTCTGCATTACTTCAATGCAATCCTTCAGTTAAGATCCGATTTATCCTGAAATAGCTTGGCTCAGAAGCATTAAATGAAAAACAGGGCTTAAGAATAGAAAATCTTTCATTATCTTTCTGTAGCTCATGTGCATAAATTTCAGTTCGTTGTATGTTCTGTAAGATGGCTTAAGCCTAGTCAGCCACACATTCTTTCTCTCACTCCCCTCCCTTCATCCCCCCTGCTCCCAGAGGAACAGGGAGGAGAATCGAAAGAATGTGAGTCCCATGGGTTAGGATAAGAACAGTCCAGTAACTAAGGTATAACACAAATCACTACTGCTACCACCAATAATAATAATGATAGGGGAGGTAACGAGGGAAGAAAATACAACTCACCACCCCATGATTGATACCCAGCCCGACCGAGCAGTGATCTAGCCCTTCTGGGTGATTGCTCCCAGTTTATATACTGGGCATGATGTGCTGTGGTATGGAATACCTCTTTGGTTAGTTTGGGTCAGGTGTCCTGCTTCTGCTTCCTCCCGGCTTCCCCTTGTTGCGTTAAAGGGGAGAAATAAACCCCCTTGCTCTATTAGAGGGACCGGGAACAGCTCCAATATGCAACTACCAGTCCGGCTGCGTTCGCTATATCAAACCTCTACTGATCTGGAGTCACCAATAGTGCACCACACTGCCCAGTCCAATTGTGCTCCTGAACCCTCACGGCCACACTGAGAAATGGGGTCATGTTCAGTGAGAAAATTACCATCGGCTAAAGAAACAGTGCAGTTTATTGATTGCGACTGGCTACCAAAACAGTGCAGTTTATTGAAGCAACAGATACAGGTTCTTACAGATTGCCAGTGATAGATACTGTCCGCAAAAGCACGTGTGAATAATAGTTACATGGATACAAGCGCTTATAAATTTAACAAAGCCTAGCTCTAAAATATAAAGGTAACAGTAAAAAGTAACTCTACAGAGATTCTAAGTTTTCCCGGGGAAGCACTGGATACAGTTCAATTCTTACCCACAGGCGTCCCTATGGGGGAGGAAGAAAGGTCCAGCCCGTCGACCGGTCCCAGGAGTCTGTTGATGTTATCTTTCACAATGCTATCTTCCCCAATGTTCCCCCCCCCCCCCCCTCCTTGGGTCATTTTATGCTGTTTTTCACCTTCAAGGTGGAGCTTGAGTGACTCCAGTCATACATACCTTTATTATTACTGGTGCAAATCTCTCTCACTTCACTTTTAAAGTTATATGACATAAAAAAATCAGAGAGCATGCTCAAAAAAGGGGTGATCTCATTTTGGAGGTGGGTCGCATTGGAGATGGGAGTGTATTTTAGCATGTAAATGCATTATAATGACATTATAATGAAGCAAAGTTGACAGAAAGGACAGCATTCTGTCAAAAGATGACAGGCCGCCGGCTCAGGGTAGCAAGTATGCAGCTTGTCAGTTTCTTGTACCACCTAGTTCCCATCTTTTGTTGATGTTTGGACAAATTATGGCCGCGAGTTCTCCACTCCGCTCCATCATCTATCTGTGTATGCACGGGAACCACTGTGGAG
Organism: Ara ararauna; assembly: GCA_028858755.1. Lineage (NCBI taxonomy): Eukaryota > Metazoa > Chordata > Aves > Psittaciformes > Psittacidae > Ara > Ara ararauna. Next base: position 43,034,603 of record CM054381.1, read on the forward strand.
TGCACATTCCTGGCATACCAGGGGTGGCTGGATCTTGCCCTGAGGGGCCCTGAAAGTCCGTGTTTCCCTTATGTGTGGACAATGCTGCATTTCACATATAAGTTTAATTCCTAATTATTCCACATTTCCTCATTATTCCACACCCCTCCTCCCTGGCAGAGCATGAGACTCAGAAAGTCCTTGGTCAGAGTAAACATTACTGAGCAGCAGCTAAAAACACTGGTGTTATCAGTGCTGTTCCCAGGCCAAAAGTCAAAACCACAGCACTGCACCAGCTACTAAGAAGGAGAAAAATGACTGCTACTGCTGAACCCAGGGCACTATCTATAATTAGGTAAACTTAACTGCAGCTTATTTCTCAACTGTAAATCTATTTGGGGAATTCACAAGACTATTTTTGTCTTCTAAGAGCACTAAAAAACTTCTTCCTGAGCAGTTCATATCTAATTTACCTATAAAACTGTTTGACAAAAGTTGACATTTAGAAAAATAATTTTCAATTACACATGTTGCACATAAAATGTAAGAAAAGCCACTGCAGCGATGTTCAAAGTCAACTGAATTAAGTAATCAGCCAATGTCAACAACAGAATTATGAAAACTGCATATTTTCCTGCATAAATGCCAGCATAATGTGCAATATGGGCCAATTTAATTGAAATAAGTCTTTTTTCTGAAAAAAATAATATTTGATAAAGTAATTTTAAAAAAAATGAATAAGAAAAATCTGAGTGGCACTTTCCACCACAGATCACACATCAAAATTTTTATAATTTTCATTTTGCTATACTTGACTTTCAAAATTCTCTGGAACAGCAGGTTTTTTAAATGTTTGACTGTGAAGTGGACACTGAAGTATGAACATTTGAGTCCATTCTTTTTACAAAAAGACATGAACAGAAGCCCTGTTTATTGATGTTCCTATATAGAAATATAGAAAAAAGGATTTCAGGAAGTCATTTGGTTAAAAAAACACTTGCATGAATAACCAGCAGTTACTCTGTTCTTGAAGACTTTAGCACAGAATTTCTTTAAACTCCCTGGTTAGTCTAGTCTGCCAAGTTTGGGCTCAGTTCTTCAACCAGAGAGCAATTACACAGAACTTTTCTAGATACATTTTAGTGAAAGAAAGTGGAAGTAACCAAAAAAGACAAGTCAGACAGTGCCCTAGTCTTTGCTCCCTAGACATCACTGGTTCCCTCCTAGACATCACTAGCAATAATTTGGAAAATTCAAATACTGAAGCATATTACTGAACAAATAATATAACTCTAACAAGTTGCTGTAATCTTCAGCTGTATCATATGTGATTGATCGGAATAATTTTCATTATATGGAGAAAGAGACACATCAAGCTAAACAGATAAAGATACAAAGCTGCATATGATAATGCATTTCTTCAGTCATAGCTCTTACATTCTTTAAATAATGAGCTGAATTATCAATTTTACAGATTCACAATATCATGTAGCCACACAGACAATTTCACTGGAAGCTACAATCTACATTTTGGAGCTATGAAAAAAGGCATACACACCTTAGCAGAACTGGCAATGTCCTTCTAGAAGTTTCACCATCATCATCATCAACAAAGGACAAACAATGTGAAAATGGTAAAATACACATATTTAGACACGCAGCAATATATGATCTGTTGACTGGTTGTAGCACTTTAGATCTCTTTAGACAAAATTTTAATACACAACATCATAGCAGCTTTCTATAAAAGAGTGAACAGTAGCTGGTAGGTACTGAGATATGAAGGTTTAAGTTTTTAAGTCATGGAAAATGTATCCATGAAAGAAATTATACATTCCAAATACATTTTCAGCACATTAATAAAAAAAATTCATATTAGACTGCTCACTACACCCCCTACTCCAAAATATAAATGCAAATTAGCCCCAAATTAATGACACTTTAGAAGTGCCAAACACTGTTTTCTGAACAGCCTGTGTTCTCCAAAGCCTGTCTGAGAGGAACAGGTTAGGTGAACTCTTATGTGAATGAAGAACATAAACTTTATGGTAAATTAGCAGAAACCAAAAGTGTCTGGAGCTTTTTCACAAGTTTGGTTATCTGATTCATGCAATGTGAATTTTCTCCAGCAAGACAAACCATTTTATGCCTTAATTTTTGTTTATGGGGTACCAGTCTTTTCACAAACATATTATTGACTATAAGTAATCCACTTTTCTGCAGCTATAGCACTGTCATGGGTTCAGCAGCAGCAGTCCTTTTTCTCCTTCTTGGTAGCTGGTGCAGCGCTGTGTTTTTAATTTTGGGCCTGGGAACAGCGCTGATAACACCAGTGTTTCGGTTACAGCTTAGTGATGTTTTGGTCTGGCCAAGGACTTTCTGACTTTCATCCTCTGCCAAGGAGGAGGGGAGCCGGGAGGAAGCAGAGACAGGACACCTGACCCAAACTGACCAAAGAGGTTATTCCATACCACAACACATCATGACCAGGATGGAAAGCAGAGAGCAGAGACCCGGAAGGGTGGGGGGGCACTGCTTGGTCGGGCTTGGTATTGGGTGGTGAGAATTGTATCCTTTCCTTGTATTTCTCTTGTCATTATTATTATTGGTGGTAGCAGTAGTGATTTGTGTTATACTTTAGTTACTAAACTGTTCTTATCCCAACCTGTGGGAGTTGCATTCTTTTGATTCTCCTCCCCATCCCTCCGGGAGCGGGGGGGAAGAAAGAGGGGGAAGTGAATGAGAGAGAGTCTGCGTGAGTTAGGCTTAAACCACGACAAGCAAACAGATAATTAAGGGAAAATAGCCCCAAGAGATACAAATATCTAATATAAACAAACAGGCAATTCTTTACATTCAAAATATGAAACATTCCCTTTTTAAGCTGAATAAAATTATTCCTTCAATCTGAAATAACTCTTTCAGCGGAATTCTTGTAATTTTCAGAACTACCAGAAATGTTCCCCAGAGTACTGAAATAAAAAATCCACTGCTCAGAGCAAGATTAAGCAGCTTAAATGCAAGACACACTGCACCACTGTGATGATAAACCAAAGTGTCTTGTCTTCCCTCTACCCAGGGAAGCATTAAAAGTCTCCATCAGGAAACCATAAAGTACAAGTAACATGAATTTTGAGATATCTGTATTCTTGATGCATCAAAATGTCCTTCCACTCTAAAAGAGTAAGAATTGCAATAAAACACCACACAGAACATTATCAATCACAGGTAGTCTCTGTATAGAGACAGTGGGTCTGACCTTAAGCTGTTGTTCAAGAGTACTCAATACAAGAGTAAAGCAAGGCATGAGCACTCCACAGGGCTCGAATTTATGAGTTGATAAAGGAAAGGCCCAGATCATGCTATCAATAAACAAAAAATCTTGGTTTTCCATTCACTTTCTGATTTTACATTTTCAATCTTTGAAAAGATCATAAGAATATTGGTTTTATACATACATTTTCTAATCTCAATGTTTCAGATATTCCTTTGAAATTATTTTTAAAGATAAAAGACTTAAAAACTTCAAAACTGTCAAAGTAAAAACTTTGAAAACAAAAATTAAAATGCAAACTGCTTAACTGACATTATTTGACCCAAAAAAAACCTTAGGTAATTTTAGCATAAGCCCAGTTAATAAACAGAAGGTTTTGAAATACAGGAAAGAATGAAATTACAACTTATCAAAAAAGGCATGAAGTATACTGGCCCAACATGCATAATACTGTCAGTGTACCTACTCAAATCCAACCAATATCCGGAAGAAGCTGAGAAACTACTAAAGCTCAAATATCATGAAACAGCATTATAAAAATAATGAAACTTCAATTCAATTTCAGCTACTCAATTCAGCTATCACACCATCAGCATATATGACCTTTCTTTACCAGCCTTTTCTCAGCCTTGCCTGAACAATCTAGCCAGTTTTCATTTTATTAAAACCCAAAGGTGGGTGCAGAATAATTATTCAGACATATACCTTTAATGAAGGCAGAGAAAGCAATGCCTGCAGTCATCCTAATTGCTGCGCACAACAGCCACATTAACCCACATTCGATTGCAACTCCATTATCGCTTTTGATCACCCAGAGAACTGCAAATTCCTGCTATGTCTGGGAGTAAAAGCAGACAGAGACCTCAAGAATATGGAGCTAGTATCACTACACTCCAACATATTCAATAACTTTAAAGGATGAGTAGAGACAAGAGCTTGTCATTAGGAAAATGCAAGTGCCTATCATTAGAACAAAATGATTGCTCCTATGAGTACACTGTTGTCCACACACTGTAGTTTGATTCTGCTGTTGAGAAGCTATCCAAATTTACAGTAGTAATTCTGTTATTTGATGTCCTGAAATGTAAATATATCCCTTAATAATGTATGTCTGTGAATAAAATTCAGAGAAGATAACAATAGTACATGAAGGATTATGAAATACCAGAAGAAAAATCACTGCCTTTCAGAAGAATTATAAATATATTTGCAATTTACTATATGTCTGAATTACTTTGTGAACAGAAAAACTTAAAGCTTCTTGGAGACATAGGTTGGAGTGGGTCTTTATTAGTGTAGAGAACATTTTGGTTAACTTTCCATTACACCACCTCTCTGTGATATAGTCTCTGTGAAAAACAGCTACTTACTTAAAGGCAGTATCTGCTGAAAAGATGTTTCTCCCAGCTTGCAGTAAAAACTAAATTTCATCACTAGCACCAACAGGCCCTTGATTTCACTTGATATCTTTCAGGCTCACTAGAGACTTTGAGTAATTGAGAAAAAAATAATAGGAACCACAAAAGCTACATTCCTTGTACTGTTTCAACTCGTCAGGGTTAAATCATAAGTTCCTGTACATTTGTTTAGGCACTGAGGGCTAGTTTCAAAACCAAAGATGACGCAGAACTTCAACAGAATTCAGGCACTCAAGTCCTCGACAATGATCCTGTTCAAGCTAAACATCAGGCAGGCCGCATCTACCATCAGCACCAGACCCAGGGGCTTCAGAGACAAACTGAATGTTACCAGTGTCAGCACAGCTCATGAAGTTCCTGGCAAACCAGCTTCTGGAGAAGGATTTGCAAAGGTGGCATGAACTCTGTGTGTCTCTGAAGCCATATGGCTCCTGCAACACACAGTTAGGCAGAAAACTTAAGAGTAATCAAACCAATATACCAGCATGAAATGACAGACACAAGTCCAGGGAGGGGAAAAAAAAAGTCTTCCAAGCAGCTGACAAGTACAGTTCAAGTGATTGAAAACAACTCAATAGACAGTGGGTAGGCTATGTCTTGTGAACCATATGAATAGTGGGCAGGGTAAAATTTCCATTCTCACATTCAAGCAGAGCTACAGAGCCTCTGTGCCTTACTCTGGCACAGGGCACAAATACACCATGAGAACATCAACATAAACTCACATGGAGTTTCACGTACACAGTGCAACTGCTTCTGGAGTACAACGGTGTCCCCAAGAAGAGGAACAGAATCACAGTGTAGTCCTTAAATTGTACTGTGTTAACAAACATCTGGCATAATTGTAATACCTCATTCAATTCACAGTCACAGCTTGTTGAAGTTATTAATAGAAGAGCTCAGAAGACAGTCATAAGTCAGCACTGTCTCCTGGATCCATCATCTATTTTTCAGTGAGTTAGAATGGTGAAATAAAGTAACTGACACCTGATAATCTTCTCATTGAAAATCTTATTAATCAGGTCTTGCAATAATCATAATAAAATTAATTAATTAATTAATTAATTAATTAAAAATTGTAATAGCCATAAACTATTCTTGGTGAGAGTTTTTCCACTGAAATACTAATTGTATAAGCAGATCAAGAGCACTAAAAGCTACTAAAAGCTTTAAATTCATTCCTGTCATTTAACCCTAGTTGAACACCTCCTACCTTTAAATCTTCTGTATTTCTTCTTTTCTGCTTCCCTCCTCATCTATATCACCTTCTGCAGACACTTTCCCTATTTGTCATATTTAAAAAACTGCTTTCTGACTTAAGAGAGTTAGTGGAGTGGGCTATGTATTTCTCTTTTCCCCTTAGTCTGCATTACGTAACCCTAAAACCATGGTTATTTCTCAAAAAGAAAAGATAATCACAATTTTGTTTCAGGAGTCTAAGAATTTAAGACCATTTGACTTAACAGCAGGTAGAAGGAGATGATCCTGCCTCTCTGCTCTCCTCTGCTCTTGTGAGACCTCACTTGGACTACTGTGTGCAGTTCTGGTGTTCTCAACATAAAAAGGACATGGAACTGCTGGAACAAGTCCAAAGGAGGGCCATGAGGATGATCAGGGGACTGGAGCACCTCCCATATGAAGATAGGCTGAGAAAGTTGGGGCTGTTCAGCCTGAAGAAGAGAAGGCTGTGTGGAGACTTCATAGCAGCCTTCCAGTATCTGAAGGGGGCCTATAGGGATGCTGGGGAGGGACTCTTCATGAGGAACTGTAGTGAGAGGACAAGGGGTAACGGGTTCAAACTTAAACAGGGGAAGTTTAGATTGGATATGAGGAAGAAATTCTTTACTGTAAGGGTGGTGAGGCACTGGAATGGGTTGCCCAGGGAAGTTGTGAATGCTCCATTGCTGGCAGTGTTCAAGGCTGGATTGGACAGAGGCTTGGGTGGCACGGTTTAGCGGGAGGAGTCCCTGCCTATGGCAGGGGGGTTGGAACTAGATGATCTTAAGGTCCTTTCCAACCCTAACTATTCTATGATTCTATAAGCCTCATGAAGTTTTACTTTAAGACCATCGGGTGTAACCATTAAAGGTTGATGCCCTCCTTTATTAAACTTTCAGCCATGTAACAGCAAACCTCATCCACCCTAGAGCAGATACTGCAATAGACAACTGCTGCAAGAAGGCATCAAAGACTAACTTTCCAAGCTAACCAGACCTAAAGAAATCTCACATTACGAAACCCTGTGAAAAGCACCACCAGAAAGGTTCAAGAATTGTGTTGCTTTCAACAGAAGCTGCAGCTAAATTTTGAGTAAAATATGATAGCATCTTTATCTGGCATAGGGACTGAAAGAGGAACTTGAATTCACAGAAAATGGAATCAGCTGTGAATTCCACCTGCCCCCTGATAAATAAAGAGAAAATACCCAAAAGTACAGTATCTGTGAAGTGAAAAAACATCTAATATGCACAGATTATCTTAGTCCCTGCACTTCATTATTCTAATGACAACAGGATAACACAAAGAAAAGTCTTATTAGAACAGCTTCAGACTGTGTTAACTAGTAAAACTTAAAGTAAATAAAAGAATTTCAGCTTCCCAAAACCAATAGCTGTATCATACGATTATCCTCTCAAGTGTTTGAGGAATCATCTTGGGGTGTCTTTAGATAAGAACAATATGTGCACAAAAAAATGTTTCCAGAGGAAAAAATTTATATTGACACTGTGTACCCATGTTAATAGTATCTGATTCTCCACTACTTTACTCCCAGATGTAAGTGCCAAATCCATTCTATAACAGTTATTTTTAAAACATAACCAAACTTTAATCCTTTCAAAAAATTCACAGATTAATTGGCCTGTAAAAATGCCAGACAATCAAATTTCTGGGTTTACCGAGCAGTCCTAGCTTTCTAATTTATCAAGGAAGTCATTTTTACACTTGTAAATTGGTGCTCTTACACAGACCAAATCTCTACTACAAATCTCTACACTCTACTTTAAAATTATACTAACAGTTAACTTAAATTTCAATACATTACTATTTAAATTGTTGCATCCTACACAAATAGAATTACATTTTAAAATTGTAGTCTAGAAAGTGACATTACAAAGACACTCACTGCCAGCGTATGATGGACTACATCTGTTCGCACTAGTGATTATTCACAATAAGTATAAATTAACCTAAACAAGTACCTTGTACCTATAATGCAGTATTTTCCCAAGATTGCATGATATAATACGATTCATACTCATTCTGGGGATATGTATTTAGCTTTTGCTTAGATTTATGCAGAAAAATGTTCCCTTCAACCTTTAAAAGAGCATGTTGAGAAATGAAGGTTAAACTCTAATTTACACTTATTATAGGTTAAATTCTAATGTACACTAAAGTCAGCTTTGAAACAGACATTAAAAAAAAAAAAAAAAAAAAGAAAAAGTCTGGTTACCTACATTGTTTATGTATTCAGAAAGCAGGTCTTGGAGAGCTTGGCGGATAGCATTGCATTCAGCAATGATACGTTCTCGATGAAAATCACGCGTGCAGGAAGAATCAGCTAGCAAAGCTGCTCCACTTATAATAGCTTCCAGACGTTTCTCTAGCGATGGCCTTATTTTCTCTTCAGTCACTACAAGAGGATCCAGGATAATTAAATCCTGGAAAATATTGGGAGTACACGTAAGAAAAGTCAGCCCAACTAAGTTGCCACTTTTTTTTTTTTTTTTTTTACCTGCATGAACACAGAATCATAGAATGGTTAGGCCTGGAAAGGACCTTAAGATCACCTAGTTCCTACCCCCTGCCATTCCACTAGATCAGGTTGCTCAAAGCCCTATCCAGCCTGGCCTTGAACACTGCCAAGGATGGAACTACAGTGATTTTATGCTTTCTAGACTTGCAACTAGACCTTTCTGCTTGAAATACTTAAATTACTTTTGACCATAGCAAATACCGTTTTCCATACTGGGGCTATGCATACAAGTTATCTGCAGACAAAGCCAAGTTCTTTCCATCATTCAGACCCCACTAGTTCTCAGCCAATATCCATGTTATCAAATCCCACTGGCCTGGACCCAGTGCTAAGATGGCCACAGAGCTTTCAAGCTGGACCTGGTTCATACCTATGGAGCTCACAGAACAAGTAGAACAAGATCACATCTACCTGCAGAGACCACGTTGACATTTTCTGACTATAACTGCCTTGTCTTTGAATCCGTCCTCTGATAACTATTTTTGCTGCATGAGATTCAAGATTTTCATCCTCACCTTCAGTCTCTCCTACACCTGTATCTAAGCATTTCTTCTTCTACAAGGCATTTCACTTCTGGAAGTAAAAATGCTGTTTGTCTACCTTTATAAATATGCATGTATTCTTACCACTGCAGTATCTATTTGGTCTATCAGTCTTTACAACATCCTACTCTACAACGAAAAGCTGTCAACCCCATTTTACAAGCAAAGAAATGAGGCCCAGACTGCCAGGTTCACGGCCATACAGAAGGGATATCTTAAAATACACAACTGCGTGACATCATCCCAGTTTCTCAACCAGCATTGTTTCTCCTCTTCAAGCATTGACCTTGCGGCTGTAAAAACGAAAAAAAAAAAAAAAGTATTTCTTTTTTCAAACTCTTTCCTGTGTCTGCCCATGCTTCTTGAGGGTCATCTGTCTTCTTTATTCTCCCATATAATGGGCCTGTTTTGTATACTTACCAAGTTTAGATTGGATATAAGGAAGAAGTTCTTTAATGTGAGGGTGGTGAGGCAGTGGAATAGGTTGCCCAAAGAAGTGATAAATGCTCCGTCCCTGGCAGTGTTCAAGGCCAGGCTGGAGAGAGCCTTGGGCAACAGGGTCTAGTGTGAGGCACCCCTGCCTATGGCAGGGGGATTGGAACTAGATGACCTTAAGGTCCTTCGCAACCCAAACCATTTTGTGATCCTATGAAATAAAATCAGTGGACAACAAACCTTCTTAAACAACTTCTGTAAGACCTTCTGTGGCCTGAAGCTCTAGGAATATAGAATCATAGAATCATAGAATAGTTAGGGTTGGAAAAGACCTTAAGATCATCTAGTTCCAACCCCCCTGCCAGGGGCAGGGACACCTCACACTAAACCATGCCACCCAAGCCTCTGTCCAACCAGGCCTTGAACACCACCAGCGACGGAGCATTCACAACTTCCCTGGGCAACCCATTCCAGTGCCTCACCATCCTTACAGTAAAGAATTTCTTCCTCATATCCAATCTAAAGTTCCCCTGTTTAAGTTTGAACCCGTTACCCCTTGTCCTATCACTACAGTCCCTAATGAATATGTTATGGTTTGTACCAGAAATTGGGACTACATGAACTCTAGCCTTCAAATTTCCATGGATAATGACTAGAAAGAAAAGGTACTAGTGAAATTCTGTCTGTCTCCACATTTTCTGTATTGAATTTTGGAATTTTCATACCACTGCAGTGATACCGCTGGTACAATTTTCTGTCGGCTATATTATGAGAGAATATAAAAAGTCTAAAACTAAGTTACAGACTTGTTTCAGCAACTTACAGGATAGAGCTTTAAATGGTTTATGAGTCTGTGTCAGGTGTTTATGTGCATCTAGCAGATGCAACCATAGATTAAAGTATTAAGTATGTACTTCCAAACTCCTGGATTTTCTCAAACCAATGGTCACCTATCCAGATCCACCTAATATACTGAAAAGGAGTTCATATGCAAGCAGAAGGGAAAGAGCGCAAATATTTTGAAGATGAAAACCACAGCTATTTGTATATCCATAAAAGCAACATACTAACCCCTATTTGTATCTCTTGAATATTTCCTAATTGAAAGATATAAAAAATATGTTGATCATGGAAACATCAATCTCACATGCAACTTTGAAACCAAAGCCAAACTGGGATGGAACAATAATTTGCTCAGTCGCAAAGACAAAACCAAAGGCAACAGGTAGTCCACTGCCTCCATCTTCTTTTGTGGAAGTAGAGAAGTTGAAGCCAATCAAGAACTATTTGGTAGTTACAAAAAATTCAATTTCTGTACTCTTCAGGACAGAGAGAAGAAAAGCTGAAATTTTGTCAGTACCTGGCAGACCCTGCCATGAAGGCTAAAATTCAAAGAAAAAGATCTTGGATAGAATAAAGATGGCTTGCTTTTCTACTCTGAAACATCTCCATATACCTAACCTCTTGCTGGCAGTGGATGAAGCCAAACTGGCTCTCCCAGGCAACAGCACATAAAGCCATTTTGCTTTAGTGGGCAAATTCTTAATTATCAATGCCTAGAGTCAGGTCTGATAAGAGCAGTAACACAGACCTTCATGTTGTCATGAGAAGCCTTCATTTTCTGTAATACTTCCACAGAAGAAAGGAAATGTACTTGAAGACACTTTCACTTTTTTTTTCCACAAAGATAGTTTAGTGACACATTAAGAGGATTAGTATCAGACATCCATTTTTGCCTCATTTCTTCTCTTTGTGGAGCTTCCTTACAATAGTAAGATTATGGGTAAGTGTGAAGAAAAACGGCACCCAACTTAGCTGGAGGAAAGCTAAGTTACTACATGTCACAAACACAATATGCATTGCATGAAATTATGGAAATGCAGTAAAGGAATTCTTTGCACAGAAAAGCTAAGAAGTACCATGAAAAACTGAAATGCAGCTGAAATTAACCCCTTTCAGCTGTCACCTCTCTAAGAAAGAATGCATAACTTTAAAAATAGAATCAAAATAGTTCTCAGCAGTAGGGCCTTCATTATTTTGCCAAAGACACAGCAAAATTAAAAATAAGTTTTGACTAGCATATTGATACAGATTTGCAAAACTGCATAAAACTAGTCATTACTGTTTAAATACTTATTTTTAAATATATATATAAAATAACTTACTACACCCAATAGATAGCTTTAAACTAATCTTACACATAAAAGACTCATCCACAATGATGCTCTAAGATTAACAAAGGAAGGCATTGTAAGATATAGTCAGTTTCTAGAGGTCAGGACATTCATTTCTGATGTGGAAGACAGCTTTATTTGTGGTAGAGATCTGAAATTCTGTCTCCCTTATTCACATTACAGTCCTTAATACCAAAGTGTTCTGTGTACCTCACTTTTATTGGAGTTGTGCCACTTGGTTACTATTTATTGGAGCAGCAACTTCACTGTTGTGCACTCACATCTCAAGTAATCACCCTTAATACTAGGCTATACATAAAATGTCCATCATAACATAAAGCACATCTTCCATGTAGAATATTTAAGTGTTACTACAGAAAGAAACAGCTTCACTGATTGTGGAAGACTAAGACACACCTGAAGGCTACAGCCAATTAGCCATTTTGCAAAATTACTGCCTCCAAATTTCATAAAAAATGTGATTAGAAATGTCTTCTTTAGGAAGTTCATACAAAGATGGACAAATAATAATAAAAAAATATTACAGTTCATCTCTAAATTTAAAAAAAAAAATCCAGGCAATAATAACAAGGAAAATACGATTTAAGATTCTGCTCACAGATTAAATACTTCAAGCAGTTTCATCGAACATTTATGATTGATACATCTACGCAGAAAAAACAATCCTATTTCCAACCAATGAGAAGACACCAGATATGCAATTAGTAGTATCATGGTTTTGCTTTGATAAGGCTAAACAGTGGTTAGCTACCTCAGTTCTTAAGGCAATTGAGCATTTAAAAGGAGTTATTAGATCTATATTTTCTCCCTCATTGGTCTTCTGATGCATAAAAAAGAGAGATCATGGGTATCTAGAAACCTCGTTGTATTTCCTGAGGGTTTGGACTGATTTACCATATTTTAACATCTCATACGTAATTTCTCTGCTAGATAGCCAGGGTCTTTAAAGGACCACATATCAGATGAATATACTGACAGAGAGTCAGGCATGAAGACTTGTATCATTTTGTGAGAAATATCATATTCAGAAGATGCAAGACCAGTGAAAGGCATTAGATAACATACACTCTTTTAACACAAATCTTAATATGCAATTAAATACATAATGTTACAATTTTGTATTTATTTATGAACAAAAATGGTAGTTATATGGAGCTTCTAAGAGAAATTTGTGAGAATCTACTGATTTAATTAGCTGCTCTAATTTTACTGACGGTTTCCTCACCTATAAATCTGTAATAACTTTCACATCACCAGCACCAGCAAAGGAAGAATGACATTGCAAAACATCTAGAAACTAGATTGTTGGGTAAGCTCCATGATACATTTCCACACTGTAAACATTTAATGAGATTTGTTCCCAACAGACTATTTATTACAATCTATCTATCAATCTATTTCATGGCACTGTATTTGGAACAAGAAGACAGAGGAAAGTTCATTTCAGGTCCTTAGCCAATAGAACTTTCTGTGAAGAAATAGAAGTGCAACCATCTAATTCATAAAATCATCTTAAGAAGTTAAATGGTCTATAAATTCTGCTTTATCTAACCCACACAGTTTCAATTCCCATTTGTGTTACCAAGGTAAAAATATACTTAGAACTCCATAAACAAATGGTTTTTTACAACAGGCAGACTTCTATGTTCTTACTTTTGCAGATATAAACAAATTCAATACAAAAGACTTTTTTACCCCCATTTTGTGATTACTGCAAATCTTAAGCACCTTAAAACAATAATAAATTTCATTATTTTTTTAAATCATTAAAATGGTACTGCTTACATACAGTCAAGATGAATTAATCTTCAGTCAGAAGATGCAATCTTTTTGCCAAATTTAGGTTAAAAAATTTTAAGTAAAATAGGTAAATAATACCTCTCATCTAAAATACATAATTTGTCATTCGAGAGCTTCATGTATAGAAATCATGTATTACTCTTAAAAAGTTCACCTTTTTCTTTCATTTATTAAGAAAATAGATTAGAAACTGTAATTTTAAAGCCCAGTGTGAGAAGCATGGAAGGATGACATATGACATGTAACTGGAGTCTATTCCTTTGGGGGGGAAAACTTCGAGCATGACTGAGAGGTCTGTTTCGAGCAATAAAGTGCCACTACAAGATTTGAGTCATATTTCAATGTATTTCTCTAACCTTCCATTGAAAATCTTAGCCAAAATCAATTACCATCGGTCAAAACATTAATCCTCCTGAAAATGTATCAACAAAGTTTGAGTTCTGAGCCTGACATCTGGAAAGTCTGAGAACTTACAATCAAAAAGACCCATATCTGCAAAGGTGTTTAGAAACTTTTCATTCCTTTTTTGTTGATCTGAGCCTACATCAGTTACACCAGATGAGAAGCACTGTTGGTAATCTCATCTACAGGAGTTTTTTTACTATTTTGGCAGGACAATGAAAAATAACACTGGTAACAGGCAAAGCAGCTGTAAGAAGAATTTGTGAAAGCATATTGGTTATGTCACTTTATTTAATGATAAGCAAAAACATAATTAGGTTTCTAAATCCTTCAATTATATAAATTATATAATTATCCAAACGACAAGTTTTAGAGTAAAGGACTTCAACTTGTGTCGTACCAACTGGAATACAGTCATGGTAGCAGTGATCACCATCATCTGGTAATCACTTATTTGTAAACTAAACTCATGGTTTTGCCCATTTATTCAAGGACCTGTCAATCTCCATCATTAGTGATGCACTTGGAACTTCCCTGATCTTTGGATGAAGCTAAATATTCATACACGAAGATTTCCAAACTCTTTTGAAGGAAGTGATCCCTTGCAATGAAATCATTTATAGTTATACTATTTAGACTAGGACTAAGCAGAGCATAAATTTCTAATGCCGTTAGGTCCATCACTTACGAAAGCAATAGTTAATTAAAAAAAAAAAAAAACTATTTTTCAAAAAATGTTTTAGTTTCACAGCTTTACATACCTCAAGCTCATCAAGCGCACTTCCAAGAGTAGCTGCATGAGATGTAGATAGTCCCACTTTATTTCCAACTCCTTGGGAAGCATTAGAAATTACACTGAGAGCATTCTGTATTTCATTGCAAATTGAATCTTTGCTGGCTGATAGGGATGCAACATCTGAATGTTCCAAACAAGCTGAACATATTGAATGTAGGAGAGAGGAATTTTCCTTCAGGGTTGCACGTGCTGCAGCAATTTCATCTCGCTGATTGCTGGATTTCAAATCCTGTCAGCAAAAGAATATGCTGTTTATTTCCAAAAGCACTTCAGAACTGACAAGTAATGTATAAACAATTTTTTTCTATCTGTTTCAGGAAACATCAAGTTGAATTTATCAAAGATTGCAAAAAGAGAGTACAATAATGTTTACAATTGAACCACCTTCATATCACAAGAAATGAACAAAGTGTGTGTAAAATAACCCCAATTTTTCCTGTCTTATAACCAGCACCATGAACTGTCCATATTTTTTGTATTTTTAAGCACAGTTTTCCTATGAGAAAACTGGCCTGGAAATAAGCTGTCTTTCCTCCCAGGAATGTTTTTCTTCATAAACAATAGAGGACAAAGGTGCAAAAAGAGTAAAGCAAGGAATTCTGTGATTGTTCCATCAAAACAAGTCTGTGTTTGCTTCCCTGCCCCACCAGCATATATTCCAAGCATACTGCAGAAAGGAACAACAGGTCAGGGATGAGAATCCTGTATTCCTGGGAAAGAGGAAGCATGAAAGGTGTGGAAATGAAAATAGTGCTTGAGAGAAGCCATCTCCTGGAAGTACCACTACCTGTTTTTCTTCTCTCCTCACCATGTATGCACTTAAAACACTCAGGTCTCACCATATTCATCTTGTTTCTCCCTTCTCCACCCAGATCTTTATGATATCTTACTTCCTCCTGCCAGCCCAGACAATAAGGAACACACAGCTCAACAGAGCTGCCAAGTCAGATTTAACTGTTTCTAGGAATAAAGCTTGGGAGCTGTTATTTGAACAGATGAAAGTTACGGACTTTAAGACAATCATACAGTCAACATCAGAATCCTAAGGAGCCTCCTGTCTCATCCTATTTTACTCTAGATATTCTTCCCACACTCCTTCTATATCTTGTCCTTTGAAAACAAACTAGTAGATATTTGCAAAATGGCTTGTGTGAAGGAGACAGTTAAATTCAGGGTAAAAATATAAAAGTAAGGAAAAATAGCGCATCAGAACAATAAAAAGCCTGTGGCACCAACTCCAAATAATGAGAAGAGGCACAATGAAGAATGAACAACAAAATGCATACAAAACTGCTCACAGCCTGCTGTAAAGCAAGCTGAAGTCTTTCTAATTATTTTCCCTTGTATTGC
This sequence comes from Ara ararauna, assembly GCA_028858755.1. NCBI lineage: Eukaryota > Metazoa > Chordata > Aves > Psittaciformes > Psittacidae > Ara > Ara ararauna. Next base: position 43,050,551 of record CM054381.1, read on the forward strand.
ATCAGGCTCTAATATGCATTATTTAAAAAAACATCCCAATATTCACTTTTCACTGCATAGTTTTTAAGTTTATGGCTGAAGAAAAGAGCATTCAATATTAAGTGAACCAGACTTATGTTTTTAAAATCTCATTTACTTCAAGTTATGCACCGGACATCAGACTGGGTCTTACTTCCTCGGGCTAACTTTGAAATCTCAGGGATATAGTAAAAAACAAACAAAAAAACCCAAAACCAAAACACCACAAATGGGAGAGGGGAAGGGAGAAGAGAGAGAGAGAGAAGTGGAGCCTTAAACAGAAGCAGAGAGTTGTTTAACCAGCTGATCATCTGAATTGGAAAACTGACTTACTCTCTTGGGCATATTAGTACTTAAAATATTTTTACATTTTCAACAGACCAATATATAAATGAATCACTACTGTGCAAGAATGACTTCACTGCCCAGTGTGCTCAAATGCAAATATTAGTGTACCTCCAACCTTGGTAAAGCAACTGCAATTTAATCCAGTGCACTCTAAGCAAAAAGTGTTATTTATTTTTAAACAGAATCTAATTCTACCTTTCCTACAATTAAATTACAAGACAACAGAATGCCCTCTTTTCTCTTGTGCTGCAAGGAAGCCACAGACCTAGAGTTACAATGATAAGTTAATATAACACTTCAATCTAGCTGCCTGCTACACTTAAACATTTCTTACTTTGCTGTGTCATATGCAAACAGTCAAACTCATAAGTCCTTCCAAATTACTTTTTCCCTCTAAAACAGTACTGTCTAACAAGGAAATGAGGTGTTCATACGCTATAAAAAACTGGAAAGCCAGCAGCAGAAAGCCAGCAATGGCAAGTCACATAACATGGCATCTGGAAACGTGCCTGGAAACAGTCCATAAACTCAACGCGTTAATGCTCCTAAAACACAGAATGTTTTGTTTCACACAATTGTCATGGGTTCAGCAGCAGCAGTTATTTTTCTCCTCCTTGGTAGCTGGTGCAGCACTGTGTTTTTAATTTTGGGCCTGGGAACAGCGCTGATAACACCAGTGTTTCGGTTACTGCTTAGTGATGTTTTGGTCTGACCAAGGACTTTCTGACTTTCATGCTCTGCCAGGGAGGAGGGGAAGCCGGGAGGAAGCAGAGACAGGACACCTGACCCAAACTGACCAAAGAGGTATTCCATGCCACAGCACATCATGACCAGGATGGAAAGCAGAGAGCAGAGACCCGGAAGGTGGGGGGGCACTGCTTGGTCGGGCTTGGTATGAGATGGTGAGAATTGTATCCTTTCCTTGTATTTCTCTTGTCATTATTATTATTGGTGGTAGCAGTAGTGGTCTGTGTTATACTTTAGTTACTAAATTGTTCTTATCTCAACCTGTGGGAGTTGCATTCTTTCGATTCTCCTTCCCATTCCTCCGGGAGCGGGGGGGAAGAAAGTGGGGGAAGTGAGTGACAGAACGAGCTGCATGAGTTAGAGAGGCTTAAACCACGACAACAATATTGTGTAGAGTTTCAGAAACATGGTATCATGGTATTGGTAAATTCACCTATGAAAAGCCTTGCCTTTGTTCAATAATACTTAAATAGTTATTGAGTACTTAAATACTCAATAATACTTAAAAAAAAAAAAACAAAAACAAAAAAAAAGTTTAAATCCATTAAACTCATCACTACTTTGCTGTTCAGTTGTGAGCCTTGGACAGCCAGAAAGAAACTGTAGGACCGTTTTTCTATTCCAACTTGATGAAGAATTAATTCCTCAAGATTTTTCATGTGAACAGGAAGAGGCATCTGATAATCTTAGTCTGATCTTCTGCAAAATTGGCCAAAAAAAACACCACCTAAAATTGAGTGATTTCTCTATCAAATCTTTGCATATGTGGATTATCAGACTAATGTAACTAGTTCTCTAAAGAAAGAAGTTAGTTTCTACAAACAAATTATTAATCCATAGTCCATAAACTTTTTCCACTGGAAAGAAAAATACAGAAACTACCTGATTCTTATTTTACTTGTCAAAGAGAATGCACCACTAGGAAAGACAAGAAACTCAAATAGGTCCTCTTCACGTACTGAACCTTGCCCAAGGTTCATACTACATTAACTTTGATACAGAATACCAGAAGACAACATGTTACTCAAGCATGTGAAAGAATCATACAGAGGAAAAAGTATGTATGTATAGGACTGAAATATCAGTAAAACATGGCACCCGAACAAGAGGAACAGGAGAACACAAACTACAACTATGCTTTTTGTTACTCTGAGATTGTTGTAAAGATGGATCATCTTTCATCTGCAGAGAGGCAAAAGACAAATAGGACTACAGAGAAGAAATTTCCCAAACCAGTTCTTATTACTACTCTCCTCATACCATAACATCTGAGCATCTGCAGTTCATCCAACTACATTATTGAGCTTTAGTCTGTTTTTCTTTTTCTTCACAATTTACCACTCTCCTCTTATTCAAACTTCTTTTTACGTTAGTGGACTATTTCCACTGGTCTGGGATGCGTTCTTACATATTCAGTCAGCAGCTGAGTTCTAGATATGCCATATGAGATGAGCAGAGATCAAGGATAATCCTGCTTCCAACCATTGCCAAACTAAAATGGCCAGGATAGTGATAATTCCCCAGGCTGCTGTCCCACACTCCCTGGGATGTACTATTGTGTCTTCATCACCATACCTGGTTGTTTCCTAAGACTGGAAAATGAACTGATAGGCACAGATTTCCAGCTGTGGCTTGTTCAAGCTAAATAGGGTCAATGACCACGAAGACTTTGAATGCAAAACTTGAAAACTACCTTCACAGTTAAGCTTCAGTTATACAACTTCATTAAGAGTTAGAAAAAACAAAATCTATTCTTTATAACACTTTTAAGGTCTGAGAGCACAATACACCAGGAACCCAACTCTTGTTCACTGTGCTTTCCTATCAGCGCAACTCATGAGGTCCAGGCCTCACCCTGGGTATAAACCACTCTGCTGTATTTTACATCTGCTGCAGTCAACACGAGGTTCACAAAGGTAGCTTCAAATAAAGTGCACTGCAGTCCTCTAGCTCACTCTTTGCAGAGACAGATGTCATTGAACTGAGATTTATATCCAGCAAAAACACAGACATAACAAACTCCCACAATTTCATACTACTATATGGCTGGGGGGCAAAATCATTACTTTTTATCACAGCTTAAACTTGGCCTTTAGTGTTCACCTTTCTGTCAAAAGTGACTGCCAAATTATGCATATTTGGTGAATCAAAGACAACAAAGCTCAAACTCTTCCAAGCGCATTCATGAACCATTTCTCAGGGCAGGGCTCCAGTTTACGTATTTCATAAGTACTGTGTGGTCTTATTCAGTTGAAGAAAATATCTCACAGACAAGAAAGTGAAAAAGATACTGACTCTCACATCGTTCTTGAGGTGCGTCAGTTCTTCCAAGGTAATACTACTTTCACACAGGTTTTAAAGGCTTATGCCTGTCAGAGCCCTGAGAGCACTACTAGGTCTCAGAGGCCTGCCTACCCTTAGCTGGGGCTCCATCCACCTCTCACCATTGGGCCCTGGAGCTCCCTTTTAGCTCACCCTGGGACCTTCAGTCCCTGTCTGAGCTATGTTGCAGGAGTGCTGGTCTCCAGCTCAGCCACAGCTGCCACACATCTGGCCATAGTCCCCCAGTCCAGATTGCCACCTACAGACTGACCTCCTGAGCTGTCCTGCCCTGACAAAATGGTGCTTCTGAGATATCACTGGACCGTCTCTCACCTTCTCAAGGCCTGATCCTCAACCTGATCCATGGACTGATTTCCCAGCTTGTCCTGAAATACCTCATTACCACAAACTTTCCTGATGATCTGGATTCTTAGCTGAGCACAGTCACCATCACCTGGCATGCCCAACTCACTTCGATGCAGGGCACTGGGACATGGCCTGGCCAGTGAAACCCCTGCCTCAGAGAGCAGCCAGCCCTTGCTGCACCCCCACAACACCTTTTTCTAAACAGATAAGCATTTACCACCAGCAGGGATCACCTTTTACAAGCTCTATTATAAAGCTGACTCTGCCTACTCTAGAAAATGCTAAATTTACAGAAGTTGAACAGCATGACCTAATGCACCCCTTCCTCCATGTAAGGCTTTTAGCTATAGAACTGATGACCTACACAAGCAACCGTAACCGTACAAAAGACAGACTATAAATACACATTGGGAAAAATGCCTGACATAGGATAATGACTTTCTTAGCGCAAATGAAACATCACTAGATCATAGAACTGTACTACACTGACTACAAAGGGTCACATTACATGCATTCCCACCAAGTTAACCACTCAGAAGGTATGGCAGTAAATTAAGAACAGCACTGAATCAAAGGAATTTGTTTAAAGACACCTTGTGCATTTCACACTGATGAATCAAAAATCTTTACATTACCTCTAGAAAGCAAATGACTACACCCTCCAGTAGAGATGTAAACTCCCTGGAAACTGTTCTTAAAAATATCTCATCTGCTCCTTCACAGAGAAAGCATGTACTCCTGAAGCTAGTTTGTTCACACTTTGTTGCTTTGGTTTGCTGGGTTTTTTTAAATACATATGTTTCCAGAAATTATTCCAGTCCGAACAGGTGGATGAAATAAATTAGCAGTGTTACACTCCAGAAACAAAAAAATTGTTCCTTTCTCATTTCTCTTCTCCAATAGACAGACAATCCTGAAGCAATGACAATCCCTAAAACAACAGTGTTTACAGGCAGCACAGAATTAAGTGATTTTAAAAGAATGCAGTAAATTATATTCTCTCTTTATCCACCGTAAGCCATGCTACAATCAGTGTAACATCTTATAATTTCAGGACTGTGAATTAGATTTATGTAAAAACTGCAGTAGAGTTCTTTTGTCTTGGAAAGTTCATTTAACATGAAAATAACCTTTCTGAACTGATTCCTTTCTTCTAAAAATTTTCTTTTAGAAAGGAAACATTCTTATGATCTATTAATGCAGCATTAGTTGGGTTTTTCTTTATAAGGCAATATCTCACTGTTAAAATGATAAATCACACTCAATGACTATCTAATCAATTTACTTTTTAGACTATTGTTAGAAAATCATTTCTGAAAAGTGAACAGAATTTTTTAAAAGTGTAATCTTTCAGAATGCATAACTGCTTTCTGAAAAGGAACAAATGTTTTGTATTTTATCATATTAGTAAGTTTTTGCACAGTATTGGAGAAGTTATTTTTGCTCAGGAAAAAAGTTCCATCATTTATAATATAAACTTTTTTCAGAATGAATGTGAGATGCAGATGTGTATTTGTATATTTCAAAAGTTATTTTCGTAGGTTCCCCTCCCCATTAGATTTTAAACTTGTGAACCATATTCTGATCCTGCAGTACTAGCTCTTGAAGAGAACAGGTAAAGAATGTCCATTTCTCTGCTAGAGCAGTTTGCTGTAGGATTACATAATAGCAGCTGGGATCATAGTCTTTGCATATAGGCACTTCGTAAAACTAAGATGAGGGGCACTTTGCTCCAGACACAAGCTAAAAGAAACAGGTCATGCTATAGATAAGAGAAACTACACGGAAATGAGAAAATAAACACATGAGCAGAGGGACACATCATTTTAGCCACAGGTTCAGCTTTTTTTTCTCTTAATTAAGCACAATCAGGCTAGGGGGAGAAAAGAATGGACTAGGAAGAGGCAGGGAGTGTTTGTAATTATAAGGGACTGCAACAGTCTTAGGAAAGCTTGTTAATTTATGTGACATTCTCAGTATGTCAATAATAGTGGCAATAAAAAGAAAGCTCACTCCTTTTAACAGTTTCAGAAATGGAAAGACTAGCACCTGTGTTGCAGTTTAAGACCAGCCAGTAACTCACAACCATGCAGCCGCTCTCACTCCCCCCCCACCTTCCTCTCACCACCCCCCTCCCACAAGAGGGATGGGGAGGAGAAGTGAAAGAATGTAACTCCCACGGGTTGAGATAAGAACAGTCCAGTAACTAAGGTATAACACAAACCACTGCTGCTACCACCAATAATAATAATGACAAGGGAAATAACAAGGGAAAGAGAATACAACCACTCACCACCCACCAACCGATATCCAGCCTGATCGAGCAGTGATCTAACCCTTCCAGGTAACTGCCCCCAGTTTATATAGGGGGCATGACGTGCTGTGGTATGGAATACCTCTTTGGCTAGTTTGGGTCAGGTGTCCTGTCTCTGCTTCCTCCCGGCTTCCCCTCCTCCCTGGCAGAGCATGAGACTGAGAAAGTCCTTGGTCAGAGTAAACATTACTGAGCAGCAACTAAAACCATCGGTGTTATCAGCGCTGTTCCCAGGCTGAAAGTCAAAAACACAGCACTGCACCATCTATCAAGAAGGAGAAAAATGACTGCTACTGTTGAATCCAGGACACATCTGGCACAGCAGTCATCTAACAGAGAACAAATGAACAATGGTCCCAAACAGGAATAAAATCCATCAGGACTACTGCAAGCCCACAGACTGTTTGGAGGCTCTGACAGGCCAGCTGTATTCTGCGCTCAATCCACAGTTTCTAATGTGGAGAGAAGGTTCTGCACATGGAGTTCCCCAGAACTTTAGCAACCATATTCCTTCAAAGCTAAATAATGCTTCACTTCAAGAATTTTTCATGCTAATCAAATATCAGTAAAAAACACTCCTATCTCATCCTAAGAAGCCATATATTTCCCAGTGTGGGGAGTGCTTTTTGTGTTGGTGTTTTTTGGTGAGGTTTTTTTTTTTTGTTTGGGGGTTTTACGGTTGTTGGTCTCCAACATAATTTCAATGGTCTCCATCCGACATTCTTTCTACAAAATCGTAATCAAAATGGAAACTGTATTAGGAAATTGTAGCATGGAAAATATTCCTTTGTTAAGGTGCTAATTATACACTAACAACAGCAACAAACCCATCCAAAAAAAAAACTTAACAAGTGCATACACCTTACACCTGCATTCTGCATATTTACTCACTTTACAGTACCCACACAGCAGCTGTGGAATGTCTGTTATTAACTGTTTTTCCTGCTTTATAGATGCTCCTAATTTAGAAAAAAAAAAAATTTTGTCCTTTTTAAGCAGTCACAGAATGCCAACTTCTAGATTTAGAATTAGTCTCATCAATCGCTCCAGCAGAGAAAAATGTCCCAAACACAAAACATTTGAAGCTCTTTTGAGCACTGTATTAAACAGCTAGCCCTGAAAGCTCAGGTTTATGAAAGCCAGTGAAATACATTCAAGTCCTTTGCTCATTCAGCCTGTTAATGCCACAGGAACATTTAGATTAGGAAGCTGACAAAAAATCCAATCCCATAATAACAATTCTCACTGGAAACTATTTTGATAATTACAGTCTCCTCAGGTCATCAAGAAAAAAACAATTTAATTTCCCTATAAGAAGATCATTTTTTCTTTCATAATAAAATTCTTGCTATAGCATTTGTACGTTGCATTCAATAGCTGCTATACTGCTAGGAATCCCTCTGATAGCTCTGGACTAGTGTCATTTTTGTTGTTAAACAACATGGTACATGTGGCAACTCTATGAGGGACTGCTCGTGGACTTGCACCTAGCCATCTGCAAGGAGGTTTGCATGTTGATTAGTAAGAATCCTTCAAAACAGAATGAGAGATATGTAGATGACTGCTGAAAAGTAAGTAAACTATGTATTGAGAATTCCAATTATGATAATCATTACAGTTTACAGTAATCATAGAGTAATTAGCAAAACCAAAATACGCATTTTACCTGACCTGGCTAAGTTTGCAGTTTCAGTAAATTGCAAAAATAGTGGCTTAAATGGATGCACATGCCAGGAAAATAAATAAATAAATAAATAAATAAATAATCCGGGTGAGAAAAGTACATCACCAATTAGTGATATATTATAAGGCAAGCGAAAGTTCATTGTCTGTGCAATTTAAGTATCTAGGCACCTTCTCCCCCACTGGTTGCTGGCCAATACTGCTGCAGCTGCATGGTGCTTCACAGAACGCCTAAATATAAGGATACTTTCTGCCCCCTCAAGTGAAAATGCTGGGTCAAACTGGTTTTGCAGTTTAGGACCTGTGGCCTGCTGTCATCTTGGAGGACATGCAACACTCCTTATTCCCTTCTGGAATGGAATAATTATCATTGCTTCCAAATGAGGCTACTTAACTCCTCCAACAGAGATGGTAGATTTCTTCCTCCTTCCCCTGACAGGTTGTACCTAAAGAGTAGTGCAGTGTGCAAAACCTTATTAACATTACTTCTCAGCACTTAACTGAAAACCTGCAGGGACTAATTAGTAGCTTTTGGAAAGATTTGCAAAGCTGAAGCTCCAAGTAGCTTTATATTCTGTCTAAAGTGCTCCTTCCTGTTGTTCCCCCTGTGATGAAAAATCTCATGTAGAATGGAAACTTACTGACTTCCAGCTTGCCCCGAATAGGATATGGATGAGGTTAGCACAGATAATGCTGGACAACCAGCAAAAGCTGTGACCTCTAACAACTGAACACGTTTCTTCTATGATTAAAGAGGGATGTAGAGTGAAGGAACGTGACAAAACCATTCCATGCATCCAGAAACTCAGAGAGAAACAATGACTACTTAAGTCCACGTTTCCCTAAGCTTTCACTTCCCAATGAAAACAGGTCTGTTCTTTGCTGTTATAAAATAGAAAAATTTAAAAAAACCCCACCAAACAAATAAGCAAAAAGAAACCTTCAGAGGATAAATCAGTAAACCAAGTTATAGCTACTTCCGATGTGTAAAGAAAAATTGCTTCAAAATTGTAGCAGTTTGCTTCTTAAAGAGAACAAAACCAAAACGTGAATGTTACTAGTATCTTGCTCTTTAAAAATGTTCCTTATCAATACACAGACTAATGTACTGGCTTGTTGGTCCTTGTCAGACCTGGACTAAGCTCCTACACACAGGGCACCAATCCAGGAGAAATTGAAAAGGATGACTAAGCTCTTAATCATTGAGCTGGAAACAGTACCAGCTACAGCATGACCTTCAAATGAGGAATAATTTATTTTCAAAGAATTGACCCAGACTTTATCATTAGGTTAAGGAATAATTTATTCTGCAGTTTCTCTCCAGGGAGAGGTGCAGAATTTTCCAACAGACTATCTACCCATCCACTAACACTGGGAAAAACTGTTCCAAAGTCATTACAACTCATTCTTTTTCTCCAAGGAACATTTTTTAGAAATAATTTTTTTAAGATAACAAAGAGACTTGATTCATGAGAGACTGCACCTACGCTCTAGTCATTCAAGAGAATTAAGTCATTCTCTTCAGTTCTGATTCAGCAAAGGACTACATAAATCTAAGTGAAAATACAAGTGACATCACCAACCTTCATGGGATAAGAGACATACTTTCTGCTTCATTTAAAAAAATTATAATGTGGGTATTGCTAGATAATAAATAGACAGAGATGATTGCCAGCAAGACAGAGAACAGCTGTTACTGTCATCTCTAATCATCAGAAAAAAGTTCAGATTTGAACCTCTGGTCTTCAAGAGAAGGCCCCATATACCGGTATCAAATCCTTGGACAAAACAGTTCATCAAATACCATATGGCAAAAATCAAAGATTCTAACCAAGTCTTCCTAGTTAGTAATGAATCCTAAAAGAAAAATCATTCTATCCCTTAGATGGAATATATTTCTACGTATCAGAGCCTTCAAACTGAATTTGTACAAACCATAAAACAAGACTGCCTATTAGAAAAACTACAGGTAATGAGTCTATCATCTTTCTGTTGTCCAGTCAAGAAAGAAAAACAGTCATTTTCACTCTGAAATCAATAGAAGGCCTTCATCTTTTCCTAAATAGACAATTTTTGATGGCAGTTAGGAGAAGCCAAGAGCCATATGCTCAGAATATGGTGTAGTTAACACAGCCAAGAGATCAAGGCAGTTTGTTTTGTATACCAAAATCCAGAAATAATTTAACATAAAACTCCTGTGCTTTCCACTTTCCACATTAGTGCACATGATCTCCAGTTTTTACAGATATAGGTACATTTTTTGTCAGGATTATGGTTCTATATGCTAGCACAAATAGATCAACTTCTGTAGGACTCAATAATCTACTCTTAAATGCTGCAAACCTTTTTGTAACCTCTTTGCCTGCTTTTACTTTCAGCTGAAGGAAGATAAGTGATTAGAATAATAGCCTTTTTTTTTCTTCAGACTTGACTTCAAAGAACAGTTGCAATCATTAGTTAAAATCAGAAAAGAATAGTAAGATTCCAGATTAATTTTCGAAAAGAACACATTAAAGAATACTTAGGATAACATGTCAGGTTTCAAATTGCCTAAACCTGTTTAGTTTAATCCTATCATACCCTGACCAAGCTTGAGAGTCATAGCAGATTAAACTGAGTCCTTGTTGTAGTATTGATGAGGTAATTAGAGGACTAGCAGAAAAAAAGAAAACCAAAAAAAACCCCCCCAAAAAACACAACTCTTTAGAAACAGGGATTCCATAGAAGGAGGAAAACAAGAAGGAGTGAGGGAACAGACATTAAACTGCAATTAAAAAAAAAAAAAACCAAACTTAAAAAAAATCCTAAAATCCTTTATTTGTAAGCACAAAAAGGAAAAGCAACAAGTGAATTAAGCTAATATGGGTTGGCTCAAAAAATCTAATTTTCTTTCTATAACAGGGCCATGGGAGTGTGACTGAAAGACATAGACAACAATAGCGTACTCCATTTCTCTAGCATGGTTTTTAACCCCATCAAAAATGAGGTTCTTCAAAGCAGGCTCAGAAAACATGCTCTAAATGAGATTGGTCTAAGAACTATACAAAAATGTTGAAGGTGGAAGTATCTTGGAATAGATATCAATAGACCACTATGAAGTGGAAATATATATCAATTAAGGTCCTTACAAAATATTTTCTTTGGCTGGAAAAAACTAAATATTCTCAGCCAAGGTTATGAAAAAGAGAGAAAGCTGAAAGAGAAAACAAAGATGACAAAGGGAAAGATTAAAATTTGCAGAAGAAGACCTAAACATAAAAGCAATTTTAAAAGCACGTTTCAACATGCAGGGATGTCTGTAATCAAAGTGGAAAAAATTAACTGCTGGCTATATTATGGTCCTACAAATAAAGAATCACAAGCAATCAACAAATGAATTCACAAGCTTGGTGCAAGGAAAATACGCAGCCTTGTTGTAAATCCCTTTCCTGCCCAAAACAGCAAATATCAAAGTGAAGTGAATGAATAGACTCTAGCCTGTAAAAATATCTGGCTACCTTTCATCATCTTTAACAATGATAAATCCAGATCTCACACGTTGTGAATAGTTGTGACATTATAATTCCTTCTCCCCACATCTCCCACCCTCCCCAGTTCCAGAACCCTCTCTTCAAACAAGAGGGAAGAGAGCACTGCGCATGCACAAGAAGCCTAAAAAACCCCCACTTTAATTTAGAGTAATAACAGGGGAGACTGAGGCTGCAGAGAAAAGTTATGAGAATTATGGGCCTTTTTCAAACAAATAAAAAGGAAATGAATCATCTGTATCTGTGATCACTGTGATCACTGTGGACAATAGATTAAAAAAAAGAAAAAAAAACCCCAAAAAACAACAACACAAAACAACAACAAAAACCCCACAGATTTAAATGACAGTAAGGAAAACAATTAAAGGAGAAGCATTTTAACAGTAAGGACAGTGAAATGGCATAGATAGGGATAGATATTAAAAAAAATAATAATCTGTTGGGATTGCTCACTTGTATTTAATTCTGGTTTGGGATGCACAGATACTGGATGACTTCCTGTGTTTCTTTCAGACCTACTTTTCTGATTCTGTGAACACACATTTTGAAATGGCTAATAAATATCACAACTCTCCACCCGACTAAGCAAAGAGAGATTTCACCTCAAATACAGCAGGAAATGTTCTGACTAATAGAAGAGAGCTATAAAGGCATAAAGAGGTTTTCATTATGGGTCAGTAAACTGGATCTCAGTTTCTCTGGTCATGACCAAAATAACTGCCTTGTACAGACTTATGTAAAAATACCAGGTATGCTGTCAGAACAAGCCATACAGGGTCCATACTTCTGCTCTACTGCCCTTGTGGCTAAACAGACCCACACATGTGAATTTTGTTCGATGCAACACCTTGCACACCAACTAAATGTTAGTACCATACAGTGCTGTGCTATGCCAATGCCACAGGCTGATTTTACTGTCCCAGAATAACTCCTCCAGATACAAAGGATTAATATCTCTGCTGTTTTACAATGAGCAGTGTAGCACAGTGAAAGCATGACAGTTCAAATCAGCACTCATTCCGGTGTGTGTGCCTACCAGATTTCTTTGCTTAGTTGTAGCTAAATCTCTGTTTCCTTTCTGCATGTGAAATCCATTCCATGCACTCTGTTTCTCTGCTATATGAAGGTCAGAAATATCACCAAACATACATACAGCTATTTTATTGATTTTTTTCCCCCTCATAGAACCCGTGGGAAATGTTTCATGAATCATAGTAATAGTCATTTCATTATTAATAGTAATAATTTAGTTATGTATCTTCCAAACTGTGACATAAACTTTTTGAAAGCTATTACTTGTATTCTGGAATCCATACCATTACAATTCTCAAGCTTGAAACGCATTATCAGGCCTAAAATCTTCTTACAGACTCTTGAACACATCTCAGACTTTTAACTGAAAATCTCTTGGAAAACACTGCTTACAAGAGTTTCATGACTCAGCCACATACCCTGGCACACCACAGTTTTGCAGACCACCAGCTTAGAGGATCTTTATACATCACAAGAGCGCTTGCAGTTAGTGCCATACAGACCAGAAAGTAACAGAGAGAACTGACTAACCACAAGCAGGGAACTTAGCTGTTAAAAGTTCGGTAGAATGCAACAGGTATCCCATCAAGTTGCATTTTTTTCCCACCCCTGATTAAAATGATGTGCCTCTGACATCACCTTCTTCCCTTCCCCTTCCATTTCCTCATCTAAGTGCTCTTTGTTTACTTGCTTTACTGGTCTTGTAAGTGAGGCAAGCAAATTACAGACGTGTAGTTATCTGTTCCAAGGGCAAGGCAGGTTTTAAGTCTTGTTATTCTCTCCCTCAAGCCTGTGACAAATAATGTTTAGAAACACCTGTTATCATGGGTCTTTTTAACTACATCAAACCAGTAATCACCCTGAAATATCTCCTCTTAACAGCATGTTTAGATCATACGACAGTTTTGCATTTAGTCATTGTGGGATCTCTCACAATTAACTCTTTACAAAGAATGTCATACAACAGGTTATAATACTCAAAAAGAACATTTTTCAAATATTTTCCTGCTCTCCAGTTTCAAATCCACCATAAAGCTGTACCAAGCCACCTATCTCCTATTATACATCACTACAACATTTCAAAAAACAAAGAGTAGAAAAGTTAAATCAATTAACATGTATTTCGTCACTGTGTGTTGAAATAAATCAGCATGAGAGTATAAAAATCATTGCTTTTTCAAAAGTACATATGGATGGACAGAGGACTAAGACTCATTATTTAATACATTTTGTTTTCAATTCCATGTTTACAGTGAGTAACCTTTCATTTTCATGTCTTGGAAACTCTGGGTAGATCAGTAAACTAATGACAATTTTGATATACTGCTTGAACTAAGATCTGACTGTTACAAACCTTTTATCTTAATTTGGTTGTATATCAATTGATCTTGTGAATCCTATGCTAAATGTGAAAACCTGTCATTTTCATTTGAACACAGGCATTCCTGAACTGGTTTTCAGAGAGTTATTCACAGATTGGGAGTTAACTCTGCAACCTCAGATACTCATGACATAACCTCTATATATTCATTTGAAGACTGTCTTCTCAGTTTATTATTTCCAGTCAAGCACAACAGATACATAATGTGTTCATATATGAAACATGATTAGTGGCTGACCATGATGAGACATCGGCCGTGTTTCATTGCAAGTGTTCAAGATTATTTGCTCTACTTCAGCACTTACAAAATATGGCAAGACAGTCATATAGATGAAAACATTAAATCCAATCTAATGAACACACAACTGCGTCTTCAATATTCCAGCCCTGCCTTTCACACAGAAATTACAGTCCATGTAACCCCCCAAAGTTATCCTAAGTCTGACATGCAAGCAACAGCTACCAGAAGTAGGAAAGAACTTTTCTGAAAAGGCAGAGACTGGCCACAATATTAAAATCATTTTCACCACCATTTGTGTTTTGTATTCACCGTCCTTAGTGACCGCAAGATTGAGAACTGAAAATCCTATAGTTAAAGCTTCAGTGAAGTTATTCTGGAAATTCTGATACAAGTTACAAGCTTAGAAAGAAAAAGCTACCTTGACACATCTCCATACATTTCATAAACAGTCATTGCTCAGCAGTCTGTCAGTCATTCTGCACTCAATGAATTTCCATAACATCTCCACACAGAGCTAAGGAACAGCTTTAAAGGAACATGTTTAAGATATTTGTGCTGGCATCCTGGCCCATCAAACCTTTAGCACTGACTTTAATAAAGAGAAGGAATTAAAAACAGGAGGGGAGGGAGGGAAGAAAAAGGAAAGAAAAATACATTTTAAGTTACTTAGATATTTACAAAGCAAAACACTTCTTGTTTTCAAGGGCATTTTACACAAGAATAGAAAAGGCCAAGATTATTTTGTTCTACTTAACCATAAAAAAGAATTTCTAACATTTGAGAAGTCTGCCCATTTAAACAGAAAGCAATAATACCTACAGCAGTATTGTGCAGGATTTTCAATTAGAAAATAACTCCTACAAATATTATGAAATCAGAAGAATCTCTAAAAAATAGATAATTATTAGGTTAGTTAATCCATACACAACTTCAGTCCAACTCTTAACAACTATGACACATGACATTTTTAAGTATCACAGAAAGCCTTACTTTGGTAATACAGTTGCACTACCATTGGCGCAAGCTAAAAATAAGGTATAAGAGCAGCAGAATTGCTTAAATGTTACATTTTTCGTGAATGTTAAAAATTAGGAAAATTTTGACATTTCTTTGGAAATACTTCAGGAGATAATGTAAAATATATCTACTGATTAGTTTATTTTTTATGTCAGTTTTTTTGGTGTGGTGGGTTGATCTTGACTGGATACCAGATGCCCACCAAAGCCACACTATCGTTCCCCCTCCTCAGCTGGAAAGGGGAGAAAAAATGTAACAAAAGGCTTATGGGTTGAGATAAGAACAGGGAGAGATCATTCACCAATTACTGCCATGGGCAAAATAGACTGAAATTGGGAAAATTAGATTAATTTAGAATCATAGAATCCTGGAATTATAGAATAGTTAGGGTTGAAAAGGACCTTAATATCATCAAATCAGAGAATGAAAATGAGAAATAAAACCAAATCTTAAAAACACCTTTCTCACACCCCTCCCTTCTTCCTGGACTTGACTTTCCTCAGGAATTCTCTATCTCCTCCCCTCCAGCAGCACAGTGGGATGGGAATGGGGGTGTTGATCAGTTTGTTACATGTTGTTTCTGACACTCTCTCCTCAGGGGAGGACTCCTCACACTCTTCCCCTGTTCCTGTGTGGGGTCCCTTGCACAGGAGACAGTCCCCCAGGAACTTCTCCAACCAAGCCCTTCTCACAGGCTACAGCACTTCACAAACTGCTCCAGCATGGGTCCCTTTCACGGGGTACAGTCCTTCAGGAGCAGACTGCTCCAGCATGAGTACCCACAAGGTCACAACTTTCTCTCACATGCATAATGCACATTCATTAATGAATAGTTGAAAAGTTTAACAAAGAGTACAGACTCAAACTCTGTAATACAAACTCCTTAATTCAGCCATGTAAAAATTCTCCATGGTATCTACTCTCCTACAGATCTGAAAGTCAGTCTTTATCACATGAGCAGTTTCTCCACAGTGCAGAGTAACTATTCCATTTCTCTCGTAGCCCATATTCTCTCTTCCTCTACAACAGACCATTCAACAACACTGAAGGAGAAAAAAAAGAGGGGGGGGGGAAGGAGGAGGGAGATAACTCTCTTTTTGAGAAGTAGATAGATTCACTTGCAGGGACAAAGAACAATCCCTGTACTCCCGATCATGACAGCCAGAAAACTATCAGGCTTTCCTTAGCAACCACACATTAATGATAAGTGAGCTTTATTTCCCTTCAGTTGCCAAGGGTATCCTATATTTTCTAGCTACTGAACCAAGGATTCAAGAAGGCATTGTGGGGGAGACAACCCATGTTTCATTTCAATCTGGTTTAGACAAGTTTTTCATATCTCCTTTTGTTCTGCAAGATGGAGGAAGTCAACTCCCCAGCCTACATACTGCACATCATCATGAAGAGACTGCAAAGAAGCAGGAGGCAGTGGGTTCAGCACTTTTATGGCCACATAACACTTCAGGCATAAACAGCTGTGTAAACATTCAGATATTTAAGATTCAGGCTTCAAGTAGTATTTCTACAAAACAAGCTCTAGGAAACCACTGTTATATTATTATTTTTTCTGATCAAGCTATGCATACAAAAAGGACAAAAAGAAATTTATTAATGTGTATTATCTTTCATGGTCATATTAATTTAATGGAAACATATATAGCAACACATTAAAAAGAGCTTCAGTTATTTCACAAAGCCAAGGAAAACCCTGAGAGGTTATTCATGAGAATTTGAATCCGTGTTTCCATTAGAGCCATAAAATCACCTATGATATTGAAAATACTTTTGAGACTGCAAAAATGTAACACAAAAAGAGATCTATAAATATACTTAAACACTATGAATGCTAAGTTACATAATAAAATTAGAACAAAATTTTTAAACTTCTTTTCTTCCAACATTTACACTTTTCTTGAATCCACACAGGTCAAAGATGCTAACAGAATATTGCGGTTCATCATACTTCTTATTTATGGTTTGTCATTGAAAACAACCTGGTACAATGTTGTCTTGCTAACTTTTTGTTCCAAAATTCTGTAACCTTACATCCCTAATGGTTGCTGTGATCAATCATGTGAAAATTATTGCAACAAATGTCAAAAATGGAAGAAAATAAGATTGAGGTTGCACTAGAAGGGATATGTAAAGCACATCATACTACTCAGATTTAAATAGCTCTTGAGCTAGAAAGGAAACAAATATCTCTCATGTACCAGGGAGCTATGTAATGTTAAAAACCTTACCTTTTCTCTGACACTCTAGGATGAACAGAAATATACTGATTTATATTACAGAATTAATACTAAAAGAGTTCCATTTTTATCAAATTTGTTCATTAGAAAATTCAAAAATACTGTGGAAGCCACAATAACTTCTCCAAAAAAAGTGTAAATATGCCATGGTGGCCATATTCCATAGTACACAGGAACAGGTAGACTTCACACAGAACCAGATACTCTGTGGTTCAATTCTTTTTCATACTGGATTTCATCTGCAGCCCTGAAAGATTTATACCCACTGCACATCATATGTTGACTGAATGGCTCTCATTTATTTTTTGAGAATGTTTTGGAAAAAACTGGCTTATGTTTCAACTTTTCTTTTCAAGGTTTCTGAAATGCTGTCCATGAGGATTTAGGCCAGTACTAACAGGAATGCTGGCAAATCCCTGTTAAACCCAGTTTGATCCAAAGCCCAATAGACAGACCCTTCTCAGATAGCAACAGATTCTACATTAGCCCAATGGTTATGTAGCTGTCCTCATTTTTATATTTTTCCAAGCTCTCAATGTTGTAGTCATTTAACAGTAAATAGGTTTTTCAGAGAAGGTCAAAAATCCTAATTCTTACAAATCTCAAAAATCTTTCTCTTTAGAGAAGATTACAATGTAACTATGTAATTTGGTATCATGCTGAGCTCTTTAGTGAGTCTTTAGTGATTACTGAATACTTGCCAGGATAAGCTGCACGCTATTCCCTACATTTTTCATTATCACATGACTACCAAAAGCTTTAAAAGCATTTCTTAAAAGAGTAAGCATGATTATAATTTTTCATCACAAGATGCATGCCCTCTTCTGCACTTCTATCCTCTGTTATTCTGCATAGGTTTACCTTTTTTTAATGGGTTTGAGGCACTACTGCAGTTCCTGAGAAGAATCCTGTGAAGGTCTGAAATATTTCCATTACAAAGAATGTTTCCAGTTTCTTTTTCAGAGTTGTTGTCAAGTATTTCCCAAGAAGACTGCACATCTCACATCTCACAAACAGTGTTAAACCTAAACAGAATTAGTGTTCCTATGCCTACGGTCTTATTTTCATCTGACCCTAGCTGTCACACGTATTTTAAATGCAGACATATCTCGCCACATGCAAATGAGGTGTTTGCGCCCCTTGAACTACACATGACCTAACAGCAGTTTAAATGTTGCTCCCACATAACTGACTGCATGAGTAATCTCCAGCTAGAAGAGCAGGACTGCAGACTTAGAAGGGGCTGCCTTAAAATTTAGACAGATGGACAGCAGCAGAACTACTCAGTGGTGTCTTTCCTTCCCTGATCAGTCAAAAAGCGATTTTGGCAAGAGAAGCACTAACAGATAATTGATTAGTAGGTCAAAATTAGGCAACAGTTGTCAGAATAGTGTATGACAGAGTGTTAAAAAAGAATTGCTACAATATCTGCAGTCTCAGATGGCAGGAAATAGTCAGGTAACTGAAGAAGCAGGGCATAGAGAAAAAAACAAAACAAACACCACCACACACTTGTATCTTGACTTACTGCATCTCCAACATTACTAGTTCCAACTTGGCAAAGCTACATGGTAATAGACGTGTAGAATGCTATTTTTTTCAAGTGCCACACTGTGCTGAAGTTAAAAGTTGAATTGTGTTCTTTTATATAAACCAGAAATGCCTTGGTCAGTACTTTGATTTTATCCTATAGCAGGAAATGACCACCTAAATCCAAAATATAAATTCAGTTTACAAATATTACCATCAGTCAAAACACACTGCATTTTGTTGCAGCTTAACATTGCTAATGAGGTTTATGCTGATTATGCTGATTAATAAAGGTTATGCTGATTTCACTAACAAGCCAGAAACTAAAGAACCATGTATAATCAAAGCTATCCCGCAGGCTGTTTTAAATTTACATCTACACTGGAACATTCAGATTTAGTGCCATAATTTTAGTAATTGCCACTAGACCAGCACATCAAAAGCAGATATGATGACAATATAGACAATATGTACATGTCAGTATAGAGCACTACTGCTCAGCATATGAAAGAGCTGCAGAACAGGTCCAGGATGAAGAAAAATCATCTTATCATTGCAGTAAAGTGTTATAACTAGCACCACAGTAGAGACAAACTCCTTATAATACACGGTTGTGTCCACGTAGATGTCGCTCATCACTGCTTTTTAAAAACCATTAAAATCCACTTAAAAAAAAAAACAAACCCACAAAAACATCTTCCCCTTAACCACCTTCCTGTAACACAGCTGGTTTGGAATTTTCAGCACTTGCTGCATGAACACACAAATACACAGCGGTTTTTGTAAAACCTGCGTGGACTCTTGCTCCCCATGCTCTCAACAGGCATTATTTTTTTTAAGTTTGGTTAACCAATTAGGCATTGAGCTTTTAAATGAGATGTATTTTTAAGAACCATTAGGCACATAACACCAACCATTCAGTGAGAAAAAAGGTGTGGCTCACAATTTGGGAAAACAGGCTACTGCACTTGAAAACGCTGATCTGTCTGCATGATACAAGGACCATAATTGAAAATGTGTAATCCCACATCAAGACCCAGGCAACTTGAATTGTTCAGCAAGTTTATCAAGTGCAGCATAAAGACATTTGTAGAGAGAATTTAGAAAGCAAGCAAAAAGGAAGATTTTCTATATTGGGGTAGAGAGAGAGGAAAAAACCTCTGTAGAAGGGAACCAAGAAAAATCAATGCACTTCTAGAATGTGCCCCATTTCTTCTCCCCTAGAAACTTATTACAAAGTTTCAGGAGTCCCATCTTTAAGTGCACACAACATAACGCCTGGAATTCATTGCCTAGGTGGAAAGCCAAATCCAGCTGTCTTTAGAAATGTAATTAATAGTTTCAAAGAGAAAGATATTGGAAATTTCAGTCTCACAAATACCCTTCTACCAAATGCTCTCCTTTTTCTGCCATATTTTGCTCATTACTTCATTACCCTTTCCCACCCTTCCAAATCTATGGAGAGAAGAAAAAAAATGATGCGCTTTATGGCCTCTACTCCTTAGATTTGCACAGACATGGTTAAAATATTGGTCTACAACAGCAAAGCTGTGAATGACATGATTAAGGCATCAGGTGGAATACTTGCCTATTTATGGTTAAAAAGGTACTCAGATGCTTGGCTGATTCAGGACACCAATATTTTCGAAGAACAAACATTAACAACAGTCTCCACGTTTTCCAGGTTGTATAGATAATTACTTCTGTTTTTTCACTTTGAGGGAATTTATTTAAATGAGAAACTGTTTTTGCCTGCCTGCATAAACTGCTGTGCTAAAGACATTAATATTACATGAGTGAGGTAGGAGGCAAAACTGGAACAGACAATTCTTTAGAAGTTATCTTAAAATTATGTCCAAATGTGGATGTTATGGTTCCTTAAGAATTCAGGGGTTGTTAGAATTAATTAGAAAGCATAATATAGGATCTGCCTGCATTTTAAAATGAAATTTTAATCTTAAAAGCACCGAAGTACATATCATGACTCTATACTGAGCATATAACATATCAAGCACAAAGCTAACTTTTAAGAATCCTCCAGAGCAGATTATGTTTCTATATCTTCCCATAACTTTATGAGTAAGGGGACTAGACTGTTTTCTGCTGCATTCAAAAGTAAGTTCACCTCTGAGAAAAGGTCATTCATGAAAAATTTTAGCCTCAAGGATGAATATTTGGAAAGCTCTGAGCATATAAAATAGGACGCCAAAAGAAAAATATTATTTCAACTCAAAGCACACACCGGTGTTTCAAAAGAGCAAATTTTGAAGAAGAAATATATTCTAGTGCTACTGTAAATTTCTATTTCCTCATGAATAACAGTGACCAAAGGAATTTATTTTCCTTGAAAAGACACTTGTTTTGGAAAATTAATTTTTTTGTTTAAATAATTTTATCAGAGACATATTAATTCCCTTCTTCTAGATAAACTGTATGTAACAAAGAAAAATGTATCTAAAGTTATGGGAGAGCACATTTTTAACTGTATTTATACTATCAATGAGAAATTCATACACAAATGTAAGCCACAAAGTATAATAATGGGTAGCATCTTCATTGGATTTATTTCTAAAACTAATATAAATAACCTACTGGTAGACTTTTTTCCCCTTTAGGGAATGAGTTACATCTTTGTCTATTTTGCAGTTTCTTTTAATAATACACACCAGATACCAGAAAGACACTCAGCCCTTCCAGTCCAAAGATTATAGCCTGAAGGTTAACTCTATAGGGTAAGGTATATTGGAAAATCTGTATAAAGTATGATTTTATTTATTAGCTATTTACTTACAACCTTTTAAAACCATTTCAGGCTTACCATCTCCTATTCCACTACTGCAATTAACTTAAAAATCTTCCAAACCTAGACTAATCAAAGTTGTATACACAGCAAGTATACACAGATGTCTATGTACATTTTCCTGTATTTTTATTATATGTATTTTTAATTTCACTGCTGGTGCTAAAAAAGCCACAAGTACATTATATACGTTAAAAACAGAAACACGGTTGAAAATTTTTTCTGTTCAGGCATTTTCAGGGATGATCTGTCAAAGGAAGAGCAGGTCAAAACAAGGTCAAATATTTTCCATTTTCATTTGCATTTTAAATAATCCATTTGCTCCATTATTTGCACTAAGAAGAACTAATGCACTAAGAAGAACTAACCCATTTTGTTCTCATGAAAATTTACACATGATTAAATGCACTGCATAGTTTACACAGATCTTTACTGTATATCATACCTTCAAGAATTGTTTCAGAAACTTAAATGAGCTCCTATCTATCCCATTTTTGCCATATTTAACATGATTTTGTGATTTCACTGTCTTTTGGGCAACCTGAACCACAGAAGACTGTAAAATACAGCTCTGCTAACTTTTAGATTGAAAGATTTGGTCAGGACTATAATGGAGAGAAAACTAAAACAATACATTGTAAATTTCTATTGGAAAAACTATAAATAACTGCAAGTTAAAAGAACTCTGAGAAGCAGCACTGTATTTTTTTTATCTAGTAAGAGGAAAGAAAAAAGCAGGAATGACAAAAACAAGATGAAATTAGAAGTCTCTGGGGCCAAATTCATTTTGAATACACCTTGAAAAATCGTTCTCAAAGTGTTCCACATTCATAAATGTTTTGATAAGGAACAAGAAAACCACTTCAAATACAAGAAGGCCAAATTTATTAGAAGTCAAGGCTCACACTGCTTTCATATGAACTATTAACATTCATTGCATAGAAAAAGACAGGACAAACACGTGAGCCAGCAATGGCACTATATTACACCTGCTACTCCAAAGGAGATCCTCACATGCAGCATTATGAGCTACAGATCCTGTTTCCTATGGTTAAGTTACATAAATCCATATATCAATCAATATACATGGTTCTGAAGATGAAAGTCCCTGATTTGTCCCTATGGCAAACACAGGGATTATCACAAATGCACACTGGCTCAGCTTGAGGATTTTTTTTTTTTTTCTGCACAAAAAAATGTGCAGCCATCCACTCCCACAAAGAAAAGCCCATAACAATTAATGGTCAAAATAAATAAGCTGCTGTTTTTGTTGAAGATGAGTGATTACACTTGCTACTGATAGGCAACAGGAGTTTTACACATTTTCCACCAGGTGAGCATACAAAAAGATGAGAGCGGCAGCCTTCAGTAAAGCTGTGATTTAACACTGTGCAAAACAGCAACATGGAACAACGAAATGTCTTCAAGAAAAGGGAGGGAAGAAGAGGAAGAGAAGAGGAAAAGGAGGGAGAGGGGGAAGGAGAAAAGAAAAGAAGGAAGGAAAAGGAAAAAAGGGAAAATGGAAAAATGGAAAAACAGAAAAAAGAAAAAAGGAAAAAAAGAAAAAATAAAATTAAAAAAGGAAAAAAGAAAAAAAAGGAAAACGAATAGGAAAAGGAAAAAGAAAGGACAAAAGAGAAAAAGGAAAAGGAAAAGGAGAAGGAGAAGGAAAAGGAGATGGAAAAAGGAAAAGGAAAAATTAAAAGGAAAAGGAAAAATAAAAAAAGAAATAAAAATAAGAAGAAAGAAATAAAGAAAATAGAAAAAAGGCAAAAAAAAAAAAAAAAGCTCAGAGCTGTGCTAGGAAAGCACTCCTAGATGAGGTGTGAGCACCTTAAGTCTCTGGGCACACTGTCGACAAGGCTCAGGTCATTGCTTCCTTCAATGACATTCAGGTCATTCACCTCATCTCTGTTCTTTTCAAGTGCCACTCTGTCCACACTGAGGCCATGTGTGCTGTATCACACTGTCTGTCCTGCTATACCCTGAATGCTAGAAGTCGCATGTAGAGCACAGCATGTTTTGTGCCTCCTAAGAAGAATCAGTTTCCTCTCTGCTTTGTGGTGGAAGCATTTTTAACAGACTTGGACCCACACAGAAGTTCTACTGGCTATCTTGTACTGGTTCAGGGAGTAGGTAAAAACTGAGATACTTTGTGGATTCTTTGGCTGCAAAAATTCAGCTGTAAATTGGAGCAAAATTGGGAAAAGCCCACTTGACAGAGTTCACATTCAATTCACTTCACAGCAGATCCTGAAAAACATCTGTTGGATTCACAACATCCCACAGTTCTTGTCCTTCTAAGCACAGCAATGGGAAGAAAGATGCATTATCTTTTTTCATAATCCACTGATAAATTGCAAATGCAGGAATAATACAACTCCATCTTCTTAGCAGCAGACCTTCAGACTTACAAGATCATATGACATTCATGAAATGTTATATAACTGTGCTTGGAAGATTAGAATAACATTTTGATACAAAAGTAAATTAACTTTTAATGTGGGAATTTTTTTTGTCCACCACCTTTCAACCAAGCATTTACAGATACTGTAAAAAAATATTAGCTATTTGTATACAAAATAAAACCCTACTAGAAATACTTGAACATGCTCCTTCAGTATATTATGAGATCCACCAAAATGAGATTGCTTTACTACTAATCTTAGCTTTAATATCAGACTCTCCAAATTTACAGAAACATTTTCCTGCACAGACAAGTACGGCAATACGATACTCTGCATTAAAGCCTCTACTCAGCTTTTCTTCCTCAAGCAGAATTCCCAGTGAACTCAAGGGAAACTGCTCAAAACAGGGCTGCTGAAGAGATCCAAAAGTAGTGATGCCTCCAGTTCAGGACAATTTCTGCCTGCTAATAGGCTATGATAAGGCATGAAATCCTCACTCCACTGAAATCAAAGGATCCTGCAACTGGGGGTTTAGACTTCAGCCTTTCTACTTGGTGTTTTTGTGTCCTGAAAGTGCTACAACACAGCTCTTTAGAAGAGGGGTAGCACACTGGCAGGACATAGACTATACTTGGTGGTCTACACATCTTTCCTGTTTTCACATACACTGCATATTACTAAGATAACAATTTTGTGCATGCCATCACAGCAGAAAGAGAAGCAAAAGCAGTTTAGTCTGTGAGAGGTTTTTAGGTGAATGACAAAGCCAACCCAATATGACAGTCCCTAGGAGTTTGGCTTTGCCAAAACATGTAAACAAAGATGGTTCCTGATCACTTAGAAATCAGCTGATCCTGTTTTTAAAGTGTTGCATGCATGGTGCTAATGGAAGTCCATGAAGAGAATGCAGACCAATTAAAATGCTTTGATCAAAACAAATCTGATTTGGGGGATACAAGTTTGTAGAGTTTTTTTTACTTATTCACTCATTATTAATTGGATTTATAATTGTATATAATTCATGCAGATTAAAACTCATCTGTCACACTGTGCTGCTTTTTTTTTTTTTACTGTAGTGGCACCTAAAGTACCAAGTTCCAACAAAACGCCAGTTTTAAGCGTCAAGAACATTTTGGTGAATTTTCTATTTTTGTGGTAAAGATATTCAATACAGAAATCAGAGACAAATGTACAGCTGTACTGTTCCTTTGTACTAAATTGCTTTTCAGGAAAGGAATACACTAAGATTTATCTTTTTTCCAATGGAGCTTTACAGCTCAGAACAAAGTTCCATCCTGTGATAAACCCCCACAAACGTGCTGAAGAGCAACACCAAGTACTTGTCACAGTTTATGAACTTACATAAATTAAAAAAAAATTACAAAACAAACCCAAAAAACCCTACCAGCACTTGACACTACAAACTAGTGCTACAATAAATTGCTTTAATTTTAGCAATAAATAATGCTAACAGTACCACTGAATTTCTGTCACTTACAGTCTCATATCCTTTCACATTTTAGAAGCAGCTCTATCAAATCTAACTACTGTTGTAATCTCTATTTACTCAGTCTAACCAACTATCAACTCAAAGTTTTGTTTGTTTGAATACAGAAGAGCACAACATTTCTGTTCCCTAATATTACAGTTTAAAGATTATTAGTTAACAAAGACAAAATTTTCTCAGTCGTCACTCTTTCCTGCCTTAACCCCTACAAATAATTTTTAAAACCTTTATATCAAGAATTAGGATGCTCACAAACAAAACCAAAAAACCTCTGTTGAAAATGAAAGATCAAAATACTACATTCCAAAATGCTTTGATACAGCATATCAAAGGGATTCTGATATTCTAAGGGATTAGGTCTAGAATCTCAAGTAACATTGTGAATCTCACTTCTTTAAAATGTTGCTAACTATAGAAGGATTAGATAGACTTGCTTTAATTTACAGGCTAATAATATTTTTGAACAGTCAACATGGCTGTTGGCATTTACTTATTATAGTGAATATGTTATTTTTCATGTATTTAAGTACTGCAATCTACATTCTTTCTGTTAGCTTTTGTTTAAAAATGGATGTATCACGAAAGATCATGAAGTGACCTAAATAATCTGTAAATCTATATCAAGTCATATCCGGTGTTCAACGGATGGCATAATGAAAAAATTAGAGCATGAATGAAAAATAGAAAACTGATCTTTTCAAGATTACAGGACCCCTCTGAATGTTACAAAGGACTCAGTAAGGTGTATTTTTTTGAATGGTTGACTGTGGTCTTACTCAGTAAGGGATTGAGCTGTGCTGAACTGCACTTCCAAAATAGCTGTTGTTGATTAACATTACCTGGACAACAAATGTCAAATTACAGCAATTCTATCTGTCAAAACTTTTCCCCTCTTCTTCCCCACATTCCCTTTTTTTCCTTTTTTTTTAAAGTTTCTCAGAAATGAACTGTTAATATTAAAATAGTTTTGGGCAAGCAAGTTTCAATGGAAACACTTTCAAAAGCATTTGACTTCAGTCAGTAACTGTTGAAAAACTTACAATATATGATGTACTTATACTGCTTTGTTTTCATTTCTTTACCTCTGCAGCAACAAGTTTAGACATACACATGAAAATAGTTTCACCTTTTAAGGTAACTAGTTTAGACATTGGCTGTTCCATTATGGTAAGGTGGCTAATACACAACTCCAATAAAATTACTCATGCAATTCTTCGATAAACAAAACATTAATATCCTGCAGACTTCCACAGATACTGAGGAAGAAAAAAAATAAGTTGATGTTTCTAAATCATTGATCTTATTTCTATCATAAGTAAGTGTCCATCATTTTTATCCCCACAAATATTCAACTTCATAAAAAACTCCCAGGGTTTACTTCTGTATCAGTGTTCCCCAATGCTGTAACTCAGTAATAATTAATGACTACCCTATTATAAAGATGTTAACGTAGTTCTTTCAGTTTCATTACTGAATTTTTCAGAGTGAAGATGAATGTTGACTTGTGTAAAAAGCCTGGTGCTCTGTACATCTGCAGACTGCCTTATGTAGCTCTCCTATTGTCCAGAGCATCTGTTCATATTTTAACTTCAAAACATACTGTTTCTTCCCATTTCAATTTCAACTACAACTCATTAGTAAAATCTTTGTAGAGTCAAATGGTGAGAAACTGTAAGCCTAGCAAAACTACTTTCCACTTTTTTTTCCAATGGCAGGTTTTGTAGTACCTCAAAAACTGCTCCACCACATCCCCTTGAAACAGTTTTTTATTAATAATGCATTTAAGGCAATTAGGGGACACTGAAACAATTTACTTCCAAGAAGCAGAGAGTGCATAACCTGAAAATATTGAATGCTAGACTTACAAAATTTATTCTGCCACTGCCTTTTAATTCCTCCCTGAATTTCTTACAATAGCAGCATTCATATAACTAAATTCCCAAGAATAAGCCATTAAAAACAGGAATACAATATACTTATAATGTGCTAAAAAATTGCACTAACTTCTATTGAGTTTTAGCAGAATTGCAAAAAACTACATATCACAAAAATTATCCTATTCAAGTTATTCCAGAGGAAAAAAAAAAAAAAAAAACTTTTTCCCAGATAGAAATGCTTTTGTTATTGCATGTTATCTTTAATCATAAAAGCTAACATCTGGTTTAGTGATTTGCTATGAAAATAAAGTATTTTCTAACCATTAACAATGGAGAAATACTATAATCCTAAGGAAAAAGCCATACAGACAACAAGCTAAAAAATTGTGTGCAACAAATCATAGAATCATAGAAGAGTTAGGGTTGGAAAGGATCTTAAGATCATCAAGTTCCAACCCCCCTGCCAGGGGCAGGGACACCTCACACTAAACCACGCCACCCAAAGCTCTGTCCAACCCGGCCTTGAACACTGCCAGCAATGGAGCATTCACAACTTCCCTGAGCAACACATTCCAGTGCCTCACCACCCTTACAGTAAAGAATCTCTTCCTCATATCCTATCTAAACTTCCCCTGTTTAAGCTTGAACCTGTTACCCCTTGTCCTCTCACTACAGTTCCTCATGAAGAGTTCCTCCCCAGCATCCCTATAGGCCCCTTTCAGATGCTGGAAGGCTGCTCTGAGGTCTCCATGCAGCCTTCTCTTCTCCAGGCTCAACAGCCCCAACTTTCTCAGCCTATCTTCATACGGGAGGTGCTCCAGTCCCCTGATCATCCTCGTGGCCCTCCTTTGGACTTGTTCCAACAGTTCCATGTCCTTTTTATGTTGAGGACACCAGAACTGCACACAATACTCCAAGCGAGGTCTCACGAGAGCAGAGTAGAGGGGCAGGATCACCTCCTTCGACCTGCTGGTCATGCTCCTCTTGATGCAGCCCAGGATACAGTTGGCTTTCTGGGCTGCAAGCGCACACTTCCACATGTTGGAATGAATACTGATTTTACCAGGCTGTGGAATTTTAAGTCATTGGGTCTACTGCAAGTTGCAAAAGGAAGCAGTGTACGAGGTTGTAGGAAAAAGTCCCTTCATTTGTAAAGGAATATGGAAAACACCTTTATGATACTGCCTTCAACAACACCTGAACCATAAACACATACCATTCTATTTACAGAATAGTATTTATAAAGTCTATGCACTATAATCTATTCACAGAAAATGGATTTACTGTATAACTTACACACACAACATAATTAGAAGACCATGACCCTTCACACACATATTTCACTGACACTAGTCATGCCAACAAAGATATGAGCTTGCACGTACAGTGCCAAAGGGATTCTCTGAGAAGATGCTTAAGGAACTGAGGGATCAAAAGTATCCTGGGCTATATTATTATAATCAGTATGTCAAGGGAAGTGAATATTCCCCTTTATTTGGGGTTTGTTAGATCTAAAAAACTATGCCTATTTTTGGGCCCTCTGATATAGGAAAGACATCAGGAAGCTGCAGATTACTGATCTGCCATCACTAATCAAATGATGGCGAGGGCCATCAAATTGCCAGAGGGCTGGAGCACTTCTCTGTCAGGAGTGACTGAAAGGAACAGTGCTTTCTCAGCCCCTCCAGTACCTATAAAAAGTTCATAAATAAGACAAAGTCTGCACCGCAGTGCATGGTTGGAGGATGAGAGTCACAGGCATGAATTCAAAAAAAGAAAGGTCCAGAACAGATGTAAGCAAAATCCTTTTCCCCAGAGGGACACCCCAACAGTGGAAGAGGCTGCCCAGAGAGGCCATGCAGTCTCTTTTCCCAGGGATTTCCATGATGCAACTGGATAAAGTCCAAAGCAACCTCATCTGACCGCTAAACTGACCCTAATTTGAGCAGGAGGTTGTACCAGGACCTTCATGTGGTCTCTTTCCATCTGAATTATTCCATGATTCTGTAATTGTAAGGAGAAATTAGAGGACCTGGTAGTCATAAATTAATCACTGTGATGTTTTTGTAGCATATAAAATAATATTGCAGAAAAAATATTATACAAGAGTATAAAGTCTTTATACAAAAATTCATAAGCCATTCTTATAGTATGTATGAACATAGTAAAACTAATATGCATGATAAAACGTCTAATTTTAAACTTTTGTAAGATTTAACTAGTTACATTTTATTAACATTACTTCCTTCCAAAAAAGAGGATTAAGTATTACAATTAAGCACATCTTGCTAAAAGGCAAGTATGCATTTTAATATTTAAGTAATGGACATGCTTCAGATTTTAACTTTGATTTTCTAACTAAATAAATGTTGTCTTTGCCAGAAAACTTTACAGAACGATTCCCACCAGTGCTAGTACAGTCTTTTCTGAACTCCATAACAACGCCACAGGAAGCTCTAATTCAAAACAGGTTCCTTGACTAGGACCAATCTTTTCATTTTGTCCCCTATCTTTCCAACTTAACTACCAGAACAGGAAATGCGCTGCAATAACGTGAAACCTTTTTTACATTATGGCTAACATCAATTCACTTGAACCCACTAGAAGAGGGGTGTTTTGTCATGGGTTTGTGGTTTCTTTGGGGTTTTTTAAGAGTGAGATGTGTCTTAACATCTCTATACCCGACTACGCAAAGTATATTTCAGTCACATCTCCAAAGCAGTTTTTTGAGAGCATACATTCATGTTTGTTCATGTATTTCCTATATCTGTCAAACTCTGTACCAGAGAAAGCTCAAAGAAACAAGATCTGAGCAGAACTCTTTCACAGAACACATGCACAAAGCAATACCCATAAAGGAAAAATATAACATATGGATCAGGCTAAATGTATGTTTTGTCAAACATCTCTGACATCTGAATAGGACTAGGTCAATCACAGCTGCCTCCAAGAATATTGATGAAAGGTTTTTCTCCGGCTGGGGCTTTAGGGTATTTGCTATAGTAGAACTTGCACAATTAGACATATCAGTGTGTGTACCTCACAGCATGCCTCACATATAGTTTCATAAACTTCTGATTTGGTTTAGGAATGAGTACCACAAAGAGCCCTTTGCCACAAGTCACATCAACAATGGCGACAGAAAAGAGAACAAGTACTTAATGCAATTAGACACATTTTTCTCTCCTGGCTTTCAGGTACATTGTTTCCCAGCTAAAAAATACTGCTTTCTACCTTTAATTTATTATTTCTTTCAATTGACAGATAGGTTGATCTCTATACTGATCAGCTGACTATCTGCAAACTAAAGTCTAAGCACAAAATAAATACCGTTTATTTTTTCTTGTCTAGTTCCCATACCACTCAGATGTGGATGAATACTACTGACAGCCCTCATCCCACACTGGGGAGTTCACCCTTGGCAAAGATCCATAAACTGTAGGACCATAAGAGTAATGTAGGCTAACAGGTACAGATGTATGACCTTGCAGATCACTGTACAATTGCACCTATGGCAGACTCACTTAGCAGCAACACACCCACTGCTTACACATGTGGGTGGTCAGTATCCTAAGTTCTGCTTCCACCACGGGTACTGTTTCCTAAAAGGAAGGGTGCCAGTGCTCAGTGGATAGGTGACAGCTCCCAGCAGAAATACATGCCATCTCTAAAAACATTTTCTAAAATCTCATACCTATTAACATTCCTTGCAGTACTCCTGTAAGGTGTGTAAAGGTTTATAAGTACTTACAAAGAATTGTCTTAATGAGATTACGAAAAGCAGTAATGACACGATAGAGAGAGAATGTATGGAAATTATTTTGAATTTTCTTACAATATTTCTCTTCTGCATCTTCCTTGGAGGACTCCAACAATGCTCAAATCTTTTTATATATTATTTCTGTTTATATTTTATTTTCATAGAATCACAGAATGGTTTGGGTTGGAAGGGACCTTAAAGATCATCTTGTATCAAACCCCTTGCCACATGCAGGGACATCCTCCACTGGACCAAGTTGCTCAAAGCCTCATCAGCCTGGCCTTGAACATTTCCAGAGATGGGGCATCCACAACTTCTTTGGGCAACCTCTTTCAATGTCTCACCACCCTCACAGTAAAGAACATCTTCCTTACCTCTAATCTAAATCTACTCTCTTTCAGTTTAAAGCCATTCCTGCTTGTCCTGTCACTACATGTCCTTGTAAAAAGTCCCTCTCCAGCTTTCCTGGAAGCCCCGTTTAAGTTGTTTGAAGACTGCTCTAAGGTCTTCCTGCAGTCCTCTCTTCTCCAGGCTGAACAACCGCAGCTCTTTCAGCCTGCTTTCATAGAAAAATTCCTCAGAATGCTTTCAGTCATCTTTCTCACTAACTCCCTTCTCTGACCTTCTAGTTCTCCACTGAAATGAATATATCCACCCTTCTTATGACAAAATGTGCACTAACACACACTTCCCATTGAGTTCAGAGGGGATATGCTCAAGTGTATCAGGACACTTCACTATCATTTTACTTGTGTTTGAAAATTGCAACTTATCTGTGAAATGAGGAAGAAAATAAAAAATGAAAAAAAAAAGGTATAATATCACTCATTATTATTGTCCCTGTGCCTATGCTCTCCTATCAACTTAGCAATAAAATGCTCCCATGGCAGGGGGGTTGGAACTAGATGATCTTAAGGTCCTTTCCAACCCTAACTGTTCTATGATTCTATGATTCTAAAACATAATCAGCACATCCAAAGTTTTCATCTACAGTCAAATTTTTGTTCCATGGACATGAGCCCCTCCATATAGGTCTAGGTCCTTGACATACAAAGTACTGCTCAAAGAACGGCAGCTATTAATATATTAGTACTATTGAAACACAACCTTTGCCAGGAATCTTACTCAGAGACATATGGTGAGCAGCTCATTTATGAGACACTATTTGCCTATGAACTAATAATCGGTAAGGAAGTTAAATGTAATGCTGCATAGTCTTCAGATCCTGAAACAATTTATTGGCCTCTACGAACTTAGCAGGAGAAATACTGCAGTATTTTCTCAAGACACTCAACTAAAGACTCACATAACATTGGCTAACTCATCTGAATGTATGAAGAAACATAATACTTCTCTTTAGTGTCTGTCCTTACTTTGAGCATAGTGTAATATCTGCATCAGTCAGTAAAGAGAATCAGTAGGTCACAAAACCATCAATCTATTACTCAAAATACATAATCAAACACCATCAGCTCCAAGGACTTCCGTCTCACACTTTCCCTTTGCCATTTCCTTCAATGGTTTGTGACTATGTAAAAAGTTCAGAGAACACAACTGCTTTATTCTCAAATCTTTTTTAAACTGACTGTGCCTAAACTCATTATTTCAAGCCAGATTTAGTACTGATTGTACTGCAGTACAATCTGAAGCACTTTCCCAATAACAGATCTGAATTATAACCTTTTACATATTCAGTCTATACCCACCGCACATTGCTAGACCATGTCAAGATCACATAAGAGCAACCCACAGTCTGTTGATCAAACATTTTGAATCCATAACAGCAATTCTTCTAAGTCTCATTCTTTGTTTGTGGCCCATGCTCCAATTGCAAATTAAATACATCCCTGATACAAAACTCTACACTTCAGACACACCATCTGCAGGAACTGCTCAGAGACATCTTTCCCAGGTCCCAAAAATGAAAAAGCCTCCAGCTCTCCTTTCCCTGAGGATATTTAACTGTACTCTATGAGCACGTAGTTGGTTAGTCTCTTTTACAAGTTAGTGAATCCAGTGCTGAATTTCTTGAGTGCAAATAACATAACTTGGTAAGTTTATATTATAAAGCATGCCTCTTCTTTTGTTGTTTTTTTTTTTTATAACACTTTGTGATCTAGCTAAAACAAACTACATAAAATTGTCCTGCAGTACAGTTTGTACTTCTCTCCTACACACCAAACAGGATCTTATCTTTTTCCCAGTGTTAATCAATCAAGTTACAGATAAAATTGTAGTAATTGCTGTTGCATACATAAAGCTTGACTAAATTAAGACTTCATTACCTATTATCTCTTGTTCTTACCAGGTAAACATAGATCCATTCAGGAGAAGGAAAAAAAAAAAAGAAAAAACACCAAAACAAAACAAACAAAAACCAAACAAATAAACAAAAGGAAACCCCACAATAAAAACAAAACCCCAAACTTTCTTACTCAAGGAAATAAATCTAGATTTAAATTCAATATAGGAAAGCAGTCGCTGTTCCAATGCCAGCAGAATCTATTATCATTAAAGTACTGTTACAAGTAACAAAATCTTATCTACAAAGTTCTGTTCCATAATGACCATCTATAAAGCTACACTTTCACTAAATAATATGAAGAAAGACTTCAAGGTAGAACAACTGAGTAATAAGGTCTATACTGAAGAGCAACCAGCTGTAGGACTTTTAAACCATGAAGATCTAAAACATAGACTCATATTTTAACAAAAGCTAGGTAACAAATAAAGGAAAATATTAAAAGTCTGGTGCGCCCCAGTCAAGCAAGGGAAAGGCCTAACTGTGCTCTCCCAAATCCTTGATGATAAAATCAGTGATGAAATGCCTATACATTGCAGAAAATTGGATGCATTTCTGCTGGGCTGGGACAAGGATCAGAAGTTCTCAGAGGGACAAGAAGAGTGAATACTAATCAGGAAGGTGGAAACTATGTTGGGGTGGTGACCTCCATTATGACCTATCCTTTGCCCTCCTTCATCCATGCTCAAAATCACTGTGACCTGTCAGTCCACACACATACACACGCTTCAACAATTAATGGTAAACCTTCAGGCCCTAAGTACATACATACCAAACATATCCTTTGGGCATGGACAGACAAGAATAAAAGGAAACAGTATATGTGTGGGTGGGATTGTGATATTGTTTGAATCTAATGCAATAAACATTCTTCTGTGAGCAAAATGAACGAGTAAATACCTTTAAGAAATAAGGAGTGGATGACTGTCATGGTTTAAGACTAACTCACAGTCTCTCTCTCACTCACTTCCCCCTCTTTCTTCCCCCCGCTCCAGGAGGGATGGGAAGGAGAATCGAAAAGAATGCAACTCCCACAGGTTGAGATAAGAACAGTTTAGTAACTAAAGTATAACACAAATCACTACTGCTACCACCAATAATAATAATGACAAGAGAAATACAAGGAAAGAATACAATTTCTCACCACCTAAAACCAAGCCCGACCACACAGTGCACCCCCACCCTTCTGGGTGTCTGCTCTCTGCTCTCCATCCTGGGCATGACGTGCTGTGGTATGGAATAACCTCTTTGGTCAGTTTGGGTCAGGTGTCCTGTCTCTGCTTCCTCCCGGCTCCCCTCCTCCCTGGCAGAGCATGAAACTCAGAAAAGTCCTTGGCCAGACCAAAACATCACTAAGCAGTAACCAAAACACTGGTGTTATCAGCGCTGTTCCCAGGTCCAAAATCAAAAACATAGCGCTGCACCAGCTACCAAGAAGCAGAAAAATGACTGCTGCTGCTGAAACCATGACAATGACAAATGACAAAGGCTTGGAGAAGGAATGAGAAGGAACAAAAATTGATGTAGAGTGACTGGAGCACCTCGCATATGAAGATAGGCTGAGAAAGTTGGGGCTGTTGAGGTTGGAGAAGAGAAGGCTGTGTGGAGACCTCAGAGCAGCCTTCCAGTATCTGAAGGGGGCCTATAGGGATGCTGGGGAGGGACTCTTCATGAGGAACTGTAGTGAGAGGAAAAGGGGTAACAGGTTCAAACTTAAACAGGGGAAGTTTAGATTGGATATGAGGAAGAAATTCTTTACTGTAAGGGTGGTGAGGCACTGGAATGTGTTGCCTGAGGAAATTGTGAATGCTCCATCGGTGGCAGTGTTCAAGGCTAGGCTGGACAGAGCCTTGGGCAACATGGTTTAGTGTGTGATATCCCTGCCAATGGCAGGGGGGCTGGAAATAAATTATCTTAAGGTCCTTTTCCAACCCTAACTATTCTATGATTCTATGATAAGAAATTTATCTGCTGAATGACTAGAGTGAGTCTTAGACGGAAACTGCAAATGGGTAACATTATGTAAATGCAAAATATAGAATGCAACTTTACACAGCACATGTTCTAGGAAAGAGGTGTGAGACAATACAGAAAGAAGGACTAAAAGCCCAACTTGATAATGATGCAAAGTACTAGTATTGACTGGATTCAAGACAAGACTAACAAGTAATTCACTAGTGTATGCAACTTTGATTTCTGTCTTCAGGGTTTTATTTCAGCCCGGGGTAGCATTGTTCCAGCTTAGCAGTTTCCTCAAACAGCTGGAATCTAATGGCTGTACAGTATCTACTATTCAAGTGGCAAAAGCCTCATGAGTAGAGCTTTCCTCAAAACAAGGTTCATAGCCAGGGGTGAGCTATGAAGCTCACTTGTTACATAATCCTAACTGCTTACAGAACTGAATTTCATAAGAGACACAGAGATCCTTACCTCTACCTCCTAAATCTATGGCAGTTAGGGGCATCCACACGAGAAAAAAAAAAACACCCCCAAAAAAATCTACATCCTGTATTAGGTTCAAGGAGTGCATTAAATCCAAGACTTCTATTTCCTATCTGCATGTTCTATCTACTAAGGCATTGAAGTATGGGCAAGTAATATGGGCATAGTAACTGCAACACAAGCGCAAACATAGAATAATACAGCAAGGCAACACACCTGTTTCTGGCAGAGTATATTTTTGCTGTTGTGCGCTAAGGATTCCTAAGGAGCAAGCACTTCAGGAACACTGTTCCTGCAGGATTTGTCCATCTTTCTTTAGCATTATATTCTCAAACCATTTTCCACTCACAGCTCAGTCATTCTGCAAAGCTTTGAATTTCATCTAACCTGAGTTTTATGAAGTGCTACAGTACAGAAACATTTTATAAGAGTGTCATGGGTTCAGCAGCAGCAGTCATTTTTCTCCTCCTTGGTAGCTGGTGCAGCGCTGTGTTTTTAATTTTGGGCCTCGAACAGCGCTGATAACACCAGTGTTTTGGTTACTGCTTAGTGATGTTTTGGTGTGATCAAGGACTTTCTGAGTTTCATGCTCTGCCAGGGAGGAGGGGAAGCCGGGAGGAAGCAGAGACAGGGCGCCTGACCCAAACTGACCAAAGAGGTTATTCCATACCACAGCACATCACGACCAGGATGGAAAGCAGAGAGCAGAGACCCGGATAGGGGGTGGGGGGGGTGGGGGTGGGGGTGCACTGTGTGGTCGGGCTTGGTTTTAGGTGGTGAGAAATTGTATTCTTTCCTTGTATTTCTCTTGTCATTATTATTATTGGTGGTAGCAGTAGTGATTTGTGTTATACTTTAGTTACTAAACTGTTCTTATCTCAACCTGTGGGAGTTGCATTCTTTTCGATTCTCCTTCCCATCCCTCCTGGAGCGGGGGGAAGAAAGAGGGGGAAGTGAGTGAGAGAGAGAGTCAGCGTGAGTTAGTCTTAAACCACGACAAAGAGTATTATTATACAGTATATTTATAATATTTACATAATAATATATATAATAATAATTATTATTATATAGTATATTTATAAGAGAATTATTATACAGTATAGAAATATTTTATAAGAGAATATAATTTTTTCTGTGAAAAGCTAGTGAATGTCTGTCAGGCTTGGATCAATACAATATAACATTCCCTTCAGATACTCTTTTATCAACTACTATTACTGTAATTTTCACTGCGACATCATTCATTAGATAGCCTTTCCTAACCAGGGCTCTACATTCCAAACTGTTATTCCACTTCTATTTTGCATTATTTTGGCACCTGAACACACGTTTTTTGTATTTTCATAAATAAAAATATAAAAACCAACCAAACCAAAAAACACCACAAACATTAAACGAGTATATCAGACTAGATGTTTTACTCTGTAAAGATGTGTCAGTTGTGCTCAGACTGAGCTTCACTGAACCACTTCGCTCAGGCGAGACAAGTGAGAGCAAATTCTTTTGGCATGAAGACCCTGTGCCAGACTGGCCTAATACAGAAATCAATCTCCCGCCTTTCAATCCTATGTTGACATGATTTACCTAGTCTGACATAAATCTATCATAGTCTGACAAAAGCAAGTTCAAATATCCACATAATTTTACTGGCAAGACCTTATACACCTATAAATTTTTAACTTTTGGATAGAGGCAATTAGTAATGTCATCCAGTACATCTGGTACTAAGAGGCTTGCTCAAGAAAGCTGTGAGACAGCAAATTTGAAAATATTTGCAAGACACCTATATACACATCTCCCTATTCTATTTCTTTTTCCTCACTTTTCAGTAAGGAAAATCTTAATCTAACCACCACTCCCTACTGTCCAGACTGGTTTACTTAAAAAAGAGAAAAAAAAGTTCAAATCAAAACAGCACACACATCACTTTTGATAATGTTCAATAAATGAAGCATCCTCTATAATTCTTGCTTTTTCTGTGGAATATTCATAGACTGGCTGGGTTGGAAGGGACCTTAAAGATCATCCAGTTCCAACCCCCCTGCCACATGCAGGGACACCTTCCACTAAACCACGTTGCTCAAAGCCTCATCCAACCCAGCCTTGAATACTTCCAGGGATGGGGCCTCCACAATGGCTCTGGGCAGCCTGTTTCAGTGCCTCACCACCCTCACAGTGAGTATTCAGATATGTTACTTTCCAGAAAATTAGGGAATGTATTTTCTCCTTCAATTATGGCTAAGAAACATGGACCACTCTACTAGGTGATGATTTCAACCAATAAAAATGTACTGAGCTCTAGATCTGTAAAACACGGACAAAGAACTTGGCACAATCTTTGAAAATAGCAACCCTTCAGTATTTCAGATTTCAAGTGATTTTTTTATTATTTCTAGAGACATAAAGTCAACACTTAGACCTAGTCCAAATACAAATATTGCTTTTCATGCACAAATATGAAAGTGTTATGTTTTATAACATTTTTTATTAAAAACTTTGTCAAAGTTCCTTAGAGTGCAGCACTTCACAGACCATAATGTTGTATAAGCTTTTATACAAGGCTTACATAATATAGGAATCTTGACAGGTGTGTGAATGACAACATTAAACACCAGCAGTCCCTTGTCCCAGCAAGACCTACAAGCAAGCTGCTGCAAACAGGAGTTCTGCAGGAGTGAAGCATCAGGGGAGAGGAAGATCTGTACAGCAAACCATACTGAGAAAGTAACATAAGGGAAATTTTTCTTGGTATAAACTGTACCTAGACAGAGAACTTAGCTTGTGTGGTTATGTTTTGAAAATTATGATTTAATTTTCTTAATGTTTTTAATATGAGAGGGAAAGGACAATTTGGAGTAACCTGTCCCCAGTGATATGGAGAGTCTGCAGTCAAATTCAGACACCACCATACTTTTCTTCCATGAAATTCAGAGCTTTCTATGAAGCAAATTATATATCATCAGCCTTTTCATTGTCTTGCATATTGCAATCTTTTATTGTAAGAAAACTAACCCCGGTTCTCAAGCTGCAATCTTTTCTTTGTTCATAAAAAACCCATGTACGTATTTCATATGATTACCAAATACAGAAGGAAATGCTTATGCATAAATCACAGATATACCACACCTGAACAAGTAAATTACTTCTTAAAATACTGAGTCATTCAATTCCAGGACATAGTAATGAATTCAAGCTATAAGTGCACTGGCCTCAACCAGAGTTAGCTGGGGGGAATTTTACAGTGACAGTAAAATCTTCATCCAAAATATACTCTGTCCTTATCTGCAATATGCTTCCAAAATTTTTGTACCCTGCTCAGGTTGTTAGTTACTGCATGCTACATGATGAGGAAAAACAAACAAAAAAACCTTCCCTCTTTTTATTTTGCATTCACATTTTGAAATAATTCCTTTCTCAACAGCAATTTATAGGATTAATATACATTTTTACTCCCTTGCTCATAAATTTACAGAAGTCTTATATGTACTCTTGAAAAGCATTCGGAGCACTTCCAGTGAGGAAGATGGCAGCTAGAAAATATTAAATACACTTCATCTGCATTAAAACAAGACATTAATGTACCAATACACAGTAATGAATGATACCTGTATGCAAAATAAAGGTATAACACAGTTCCTCAGAAACATGCTTAGCTACATTTAGGGCTTTGAACAAATGTACTGCCTACTTTAGGGAGCACAATTTTTGGTATAGCTAGTATTCTGAAAATTGCCTTAAGACAACCAATTTGTATGGACTCCAAAGGACAAGATCTTTGCTATCTGTATAGATGAGATAGATGTGAGTCTAATGAACAGTGTAAGTCATGAATATTTTTCCAGGAGTGCTACTATGAACAGAATGTTCTAACAAATATCAGAAGCTGTCAGGGCCTACTACTTTCTTTAGTCTTTAGACTAGTTGATATCAGTCAAAAAGCCTAACATTTGATATAAATCTAACTTGCTTAATACAAACTTTAATAAATGCTGCATTGCCCCCCGTTTCTGACTTTCTGCATGTTCTGAATACAGTCTACAACTTTTTTCTTCTCCTCATATTTTATCTTTAGCTGTACTGAATTCAGCTGAATGCCACAGTTTAAGACATCAATGTCTTAACAGCTTGAATTCAGTCAATCTGATGCCCTTGAAATGCAATTCCACAAGAAAAAGAGCCACTTAATTTTAGGATGGAACATTTTTATCCTATCAGATTACTACAACACGAAATATTTGGCAAATTCTATAACAAATAATATATATAAGAAAAACGTATTTTCAGTTCATTAGTGGAAAAAGTATTGGCTTATTTAGGGGTCATTAGGGAGTATATATGTTCACATATTAATTCTCAGGAGACAGCAGATTTTTCAATTGCACATTCCATGATGTAATGTATTCCAATTTTATCTTCAGAGTTATCTAGGCTTGTGATTGTTTTTGTCACTCAGCAGTGAGAACATTAATTTTAGGATGACCACATTCATATAAAAAATAAGATGGAACCTTGATGTATTTCGTTTTCTCACAGCCTTCACTGCAGTGATTTACTGAGTAGAAACAGTAACATGTAATAGCTCGTTCTCACAGCGGCAGTCGGAAGACTCATGCTGTTTGGCACCTTTTTTTCCTTTGTATATTTTCCATTCCCTCACCTGGACCAGTTATGTTATGGATAATTCAACAGCAACAAAAAACAGATTTTCTTTGACATGTTACCGGCAAGGCTAAGCAGCTTGCCCAGCACAACACTGGTAAATGGGAAAAAAAAAAGTAAATAAAAAAGTACTGCCAGCAGTCTGTCTGTGCTTGAACTCTTAAGTTGCGTTCATCAAAATGGTGGTCAAAGATAAAATCTCAAAATTAGTTTTTAAGTGGTGAAAATCAGAAGAAAAGTCATGGTAACAAACTTTACATATGATATGCACACCCTACAGAAAATAACCAGGGCTCCTTGGTAAGTCATCCTTGGCTCCACTTTCATTGCAAGTACATGTACTGTGTGCCAGTAACAGGAAATCACTTTGAACTGACCTGCTGGATTTTAAAGATTTTTAAGTTGTCTTTGCAAATTATGAAGTTCCTTGTTTCAGTGTTTTGCTCCTGTTGATTTCCTGCCCTCAAGCAGTTTTCAATTCACTCCATTCATGGGGCAGGTAGACACATTCTGTGTCACAAAAAACACTGAAGGACATCCACCCACTCTCAGAAATTTATAGAGCATATTTGCAACCCCAACCCTCTCCATCATACCCAGTTACATC
The DNA here is from genome assembly GCA_028858755.1 of Ara ararauna. Lineage (NCBI taxonomy): Eukaryota > Metazoa > Chordata > Aves > Psittaciformes > Psittacidae > Ara > Ara ararauna. The sequence goes on from CM054381.1 coordinate 43,091,691, forward strand.
AAATACTACAGGGAGCATAGTACATCTTTAGTGTCACTGAACGGCCCCGCATTAAATAAATCCACTCAGATCTGCACAGTAGCCCAACTTCAGAACACAAAAAAAAATACAGAGCCAGCCCTTTTTGGTGAGCTGTGAAAGAACAGAAGGAAGGCAAAAGGCCAAGACACAACTGCATGCTTCAGCATTCCACAGGGTCTTGGGGTATTCAGTAAAAGCTGAATCTGGTACTTGGAAATAACCCAGCCTCACAGGAATGCACGAGAAACTTTGTCCCTGCCTGATACAACCTGAAGCACTGGCAGAGGATGCAAATACTACAACTCTTTATTCAGCCAATCTCAGCAATTGCTTAGTGACCTGTGCCTCAGCTCTGAAAACCTAGTCAACTAATACTAGAGATACCAGGTGATATAACTGCACATTTAAGGATAGAAATGAATAAAATCTATTCAAAGAAAGGTAAAGTGCTGGAGCTTTGCTTGGAGCCAATGTAGACTGTCCCTGAGCAAGCAACATTCAGTAATACATCCTGCTGCTACTGTCCATCTATGATCTCTGCAACTAAGCTTAGCACCTTGTTAGTAGAGCTCTCTGTGCAGTGGTCTAGTTACATTCTTTTTTACATAACTCTTGTTTTAATTTTCTCCTTTCTTACACACCAATCACTTAGGAACAAAAAGATGCAAGGGAGAACTGGAAGATGTATATGGCGTGGGAAAAAAGGGTGTCTCAAAAAAAAAGAAAAGTTAGTATCACCTGCTTTTTAATGAGAAACAGAAGGAAGTATCCCAAAATCAAAAGCACTGCGTGAAAAACTATTTTCCACGGCGAGGGCAAACCCAGGAAAAGCCAGACAACTGGCAAGTCCACAGCCTGTTCACAGTCATTGTCCAGACCATTATGATGAAGTTTTTGAAGAGTTAGATTATTTTAAGCACAGGATGCTTTTAGCATTGTCCTACAGGTATGGTATGTCAGAATCTTTATCCCAAGGTTCTTGTCTAAACATATGATAAAAGATGATATAATTTCCAAAAAGAAGGCAGAAAGCTTCTGAGTGCAGGGACCTTGTCTGCTGGCAGAACTCCAGGTTCAAAATGGTCTGGCATAAATACAGTAGAACTACAGAGGAGAGCATAGCTCTTTTAGTTGTTGGAAGTAATTCCTGACGAGTTCATGATCCATTTCCAGTACTCAGAATCTGACAAACACTACAACATATCAAGGCAGGGGGAGATGGGTGTAGACGAGAAGTCAGGAAAACCACAATCCCATTGATGCATGCAACACGGTTGTTTACTAGAAGCTAACATACCAGGCACAAAGAAAGCAAACAAAAGCAGAAAAGAACAATACTATTTGAATGATAGAGACAAGTGTTAAGGTGGGCTGACGCCAACCTTATGAAGTTTAACCATGCCAAGGGCAAGGTCCTACACCTGGGAGGGAGCAATCCCAGGCACAGCTACAGGTTGGGCACAGAAGAGATTCAGAGCAGCCCTGTGGAGAAGGACTTGGGGGTGTTGGTTGATGAGAAAATGAACATGAGCCAGCAGTGTGCACTTGCAGCCCAGAAAGCCAACTGTATCCTGGGCTGCATCAAAAGGAATGTGACCAGCCGGTTGAGGGAGATGATCCTGCCCCTCTACTCTGCTCTCGGGAGACCTCACTTGGAGTATTGTGTGCACTTCTGGTGTCCTCAACATCAAAAGGACATGGAACTGTTGGAACAAGTCCAGAGGAGGGCCACGAGGATGATCAGGGGACTGGAGCACCTCCCATATGAAGATAGGCTGAGAAAGTTGGGGCTGTTGAACCTGGAGAAGAGAAGGCTGTGTGGAGACCTCAGAGCAGCCTTCCAATATCTGAAGGGGGCCTATAGGGATGCTGGGGAGGGACTCTTCATGAGGAACTGTAGTGAGAGGACAAGGGGTAATGGGTTCAAACTTAAACAGGGGAAGTTTAGATTGGATATGAGGAAGAAATTCTTTACTGTGAGGGTGGTGAGGCACTGGAATGGGTTTCCCAGGGAAGTTGTGAATGCTCCATTGCTGGCAGTGTTCAAGGCCGGGTTGGACAGAGCCTTGGGTGGCATGGTTTAGTGTGAGGTGTCCCTGCCCCTGGCAGGGGGGTTGGAACTAGATGATCTTAAGGTCCTTTCCAAATCTAAATATTCTGTGATTCTAGGTGTTGTGATAAATGTACCACACTTGTCAAAACACTGATCTTTCTTGGGGAAGAATTTTGTATGCAGTTTCTCCATTAATTTACTCAACTGTACTTTTTTTTTTTTTAAGTTCTCTCTGGTTCTATTTTTTTTTAAATTTTAAAATAAGATTTATTAGGAGTGCAGAAAACAAGTTTTGTTCCTGCACACAGAATAGATTGCCACAATCACAGAAACTTCCATTATCAAGTATTTGACCCTGCTGTTTTCAGCCTAATTTAATTTTCTTAAGTTTGCCCTGGGATGGTTTACCTATATCTTGATGTGAACATGTCCTGGGTTCAGCAGTACCAGTTATTTTTCTCCTTCTTAGTAGCTGGCGCAGAGACATTCATTCAAAAATGTGCTGGCTACTTAAACTACAGGGCTGGTTCTTGTATGTATTATGTAATATCTCCACTGGAAAAATAATTTTTATCAGACAAAACCAAAGTCATAACAGATGAACATGCTCCCCATGACACACTCCCTGTGGTGCTCAGGGACATGGTTCAGTGGTGGACTTGGTAGTGTTAGGTTAACAGTTGGACTCAATGATCTCAAGGGTCTTTTCCAACCTAAATTATTCTATGATTTGACAATTCCTTCAAATGCTTGTCACCTATTTCTCCTTCCATTCTAAGATATGTTAATGATAATTTCCTGAGATGTGGTTTGAGCCACAAGAAACCTAATTTATGCTTAATCTGACCGATGGCTTTTTGAACATAGAAGTGTTTGACCTTCTTTGCCTGGTTCTGAGACAAGTCGTACAGCACTTGACTTACAACTAGAAGTTCTACTGCTTCAATAAAAACAGCCACAGAATATTTTGCTCTCGAGGTAGAATGTCGCAGTTTAGCAAAAAGGGAAAAGTACTAAAAGATCCTGAACACTATAATTTACTCTTTCATAAAAGTGGAAAAGGCATTTAAAAAATCAGGAGGTAAAAGAAAATATTCCCAACCTTTCTCTGCACAGCAGAAGTAGGCCTTGAGACTTGCATAGCCCACAACCACAGGCTTTTCATGGTTCTGAGGCACAGCCTTTTTTCCAAGAGGATGTTTCCCCCACTAAGCCCTAGACTTGAAAGCTCACAGGTTCTCTGGTGACATTAACACTTATCTTTTAGACTTCTCTAATGTTTTAGACTTTTCTAATGCAAATGGCTCTTGTTGACAACCAAAGAAATCCCACGCAAACTTCGATATCCACAAGTACACTTGGAGTTGAACCAAAACAGCACTTAAAAGAAAGAAGTGATAATTCCTCTGATTCTCTCTGCTCCATCTTCCCTTCCCTTATACACATGAGCAGTTCCCAACTCAAAGTACGACATTTCTTCTATGACCATATAGAGATTTATTTTTCCTTTAACATCTGCATCAGTGCCTTTCTATTGCAAAATTCTTACAGGTATCAATAAATTTATTTTGCATGTGTATCTTGAAACAGGAAAAAATCAACAGAACAAATACAGTAACTAAGATTCACCAATCAAGTTCATTTTTTTCCTGGTTGCTAAGCTCACTCTCAATGACTTCTGAACACACAGAATATTTGTCTTCTCTAGTAGGTTATTATTTATTCTAAAAGTAAAGGATATAATTCATGAAGTTCACACTGATTTGCAAAGGAGAGAGATGTGTGGTGCTCACAGCTACGTATTGCTTAAGTTTACACTAGTCCATGCAAAGCTTACTACTGATAAATTCTTCCCCAGAAATGGGAGTAAGTATATGTAATGGAAATTACTACAAAGGATTTCAAGAAGAACGTTATTTCTGAAAAAGGAAGACTAAACAAAATAAACAAGAGGGGAAATAAAACTAAAAAAAAAAAAAAATTGCTTGATATCTCCTGGAACATTTCAAAGAATTTTTATTTCAGCTGGGAGTGCTTGCTAAAGTATGGGAAATTGCTATAGAGACCCTTGATTCCACTGTTCTTTGGTCTCTTCTAAAAGGTGGAATGCTTCATGTCTCTCCTGAACAAAAAACTATCCAGGAAGGAAGGAAAATTCCAACTACAGATACTCCAAAAAATACACACACACACATACACACCCCATCTTTGTACTCCCTGCATAGAAAGTATCTGTTGAATAAGCCTACACATGCCACCAAAGCAGACAATTTTTTAAAGTTTTTCCATTATCTTAAAGTGAATTATGCAGTAATAATAATACTGCTGTGTCTTCTAAATGTTCATTCTGAATACAACTCACATAAATGGTGTGAAAATAGAGAACAAAGCCAGGCCTCAAAGTAAGAGTCAGGCAATTTAGTTTTAAAACACTTCATTTACTGATACTGCTCTTATCCAATTAGAATAGATTCTGACCTTAGCTATATTGGTGTAAGTTTACAACACTATTAAACTGCTGAAACTACTTCATATTTAAACCAGTATAAAGTCAGTTCAGAATACAGAAACTTAATATTGAAGTCAATAAACTAAAAGGTAGACAACCTAACATGGAGTCCATACACCACCTGGGTTACATAGATCTATTGATACTGACTGTAACAGAGATCAGACAAAACAAAGTATTAATTGGACAGTATAAAAGAAGTCCCCTGCAAAGTGGATTGTTTATGATCCTTGATTATTTCCTCAGTACAGAAGTTTACTAAAATATAATCCTTTATTCAGAGGAGCATCCATTAATCAGAAAATATAACATATAAACTTGAAGTATACCCAGTTTAGATATGCTTCTCAAGCCACTGCTCTCTTAACATTTCCAATTACTCTTAAAAACTTTGCATAGCTCAAAGACATCTGGCTAACATGGGAATTATCTTATTAAGCACCACAAACTCATCCAGGGCTTTTCTTAAATTTATTACTTATTCTCCATTACAGAGAGGATTAACAAGTAAGAAGCTGACCACGTACAGATGACAAAATTTGCACTGATTACAGTTCAGATGTGGCTCATAAAGTGGACAAGCCACACAGAAACACAGCTTGTGTGTCGCGTGTGTGTATCCTGGACATGCATAAGGGGCTCAGAGGAGCCCAGCAAATCAGCCCAGAGGCAAACCACGATCAATCATCTGTTGCACTCTATGCCCAGAGAAGCAAGCTGCCTCTAACTGCAACAAGATCAGTGTAATTCTGCATCTGTAAGGAAACAGTACTTCAATTATCCCTGTGTTCTGAACTAAGAAGAAGCTTGCAGCCACTGCACTGTGTTGTCTAATTTCTGCAGGAAAGGTAGTATCACTCCATCTACAGAAACTGCCTAGAAACCCTGCACAGTATCCCAGAATGCAGACCCACACTGACTGTCCAGGAATTTTCAGGTAAACTTGGACTGCCATGACTATTATCAAAAGAAAATAAACACAGGCAACTTCAAGCAAAGATAGTGCAAATCTTTCTGGTTCTATAAAACCTTAGACCATGCTGAAACAATTTAAATGTGTTGATTTGCAAAGTCCACAGCAAAAGATGCCTGTTTGATATTGGCATTTGGAGGTATGAAAGTACACTTTTGATAACTCTATGGTCAAAGAATGGAATTGCTCTGAGAGAATGGCTGAATTCCACCAAAATGAATACTTCAGTGCCATTAGACTTCTACAGCTAATGGGCCGGTGTACCAAGAACTTTGGCTTTAGCTGGTTTCAATCCAATTTTTAAAAAAATCTTCTGTTTAAACTAATTAACACTTTGGATAACAAGACATAATGTTAATGCAGCCACACATTGATTTCTCCTGTATTTGTTCATCAGAAGTGCTGGTGACCACTTGTAATTCTAAAATCATCCCATGAATTTCAAGACTTTTCCCATTTTGCAATGGACCATAAATGAAGCAGTGGACCAGAAATTGAAAAACCTTTGCCAAAAGAAAAGACACATTACCCAGAATTACAAATATCAAACTCACTAGACCATGTTGGTATAAGCCTCACAAATCAAATAGAACAGGAACTTTAATCTGAATTTGGAGCAAATACTATTTTTTAATAGAATTCAGTCTGTCTGTCCATCTCATGCTCTTAAAAACAAGAAAAAATCAAACAAAATTTTTTTGGGGGTGTATACATATATATATATATAGGGTATATACATACACACCCAAATATAACTTTTTAATTAAAAAATCCAACCAATTCCAGCAGTTACCGGTACCAGAAATGTCACAGCCAATGAATGCCATTTCAGAGAGTCTGGGCTTTGTAGCATGGAATTATTCCTTCATGCATTTTAATACACAGATTCATTATTTCATCTTTACTCTCCACTAAATCGTACAATCTACTTTAAAGAACTCTATCTGTTCCACCCAGAGTTATTCCTCCATATCAGATGTTCTTTATTTCTGTCTTCCTTGCAAGTGTGAGCAACTCAAATTATTAGGCCAGAAAAGTTATCACTGAAACAAGGGCAAGTAGTCACTTTGTCAAACCACTCTCTTATCCTAGATTCCCAATATATGTACCTAAACCTAAACCTAGTTAATGTCATTGCATCTTCAGCAGCTTAGAGAATACCTTTTTCTTTTAAAATCCTAATTATTAAGATAGGAAGCCTGATCTTACAGTCCCTGCTCAAGAAAATCCAATACCACCTTAAAGTTAGAAATAGGTTTGCCTTGGGAAAGGCTGAAGGAATAAGATTCACAGGCTTAATCAAATTAATTCTAAATCACTTTGCTTCTCTTTCAAGCACTGGATGTTTCTGCTTTGAATCTCTGCATCATCCTATATTTGCACTGTATTTTCTTGATATAAACCAAAGATTTATAACTTATAACAAAGTGCAGATTCTGGTTTGTGTGGGAGTGGTTCTTCTGACCATTCTTCCATAATTAAAATTCTACTCTGCTACACAATACCCTGCTTTATTCATCACTTTGTCTAATCCACTATATGCTTACTGATGTTGCAGGCAATTTTAACAGCCACAGTCTGAACCACTGGTGGGTACAAATTAAGACGTAGTAAAAAGATTCAGCAAGGAAACATCTGCTTGTAGAGCAGATAGTACCTGAAAGAAATGATCTGCTTTCACATATCTTTGATTAGGGCTAAATAATTAAAATATGGCTATGGATTATACCTGAAAACCAATTAAAAGATACTATTATTTCAAAAGATAGGACACTATCTGCAACATGACATTTTTTATTACTAGTATGCAACCACCAGTGAAGTGCTTCTGGCGAACAGGGGCAGCAGAGTGAAATTAAAGGTGTCTACTTTAACCTATCACCTGGAACTGGTTCATCACTGAAAATCTGGCTCTCCCTTTTCACCACACTTACTTCCTTCCACCTTACTCCTTACTTACTCATTTGTGTCTAGAGCAGTAGATCTGAGGAGGCACTGGAATGAGTTGCTCAGGGAAGTTGTGAATGCTCCATCGCTGGTGGTGTTCAAGGCCAGGTTGGACAGAGCCTTGGGTGACATGGTTTTGTGTGAGGTGTCCCTGCCCACGGCAGGGGGCTGGGAACTAGATGATCTTAAGGTCCTTTCCTACTCTAACTATTCTATGATTCTTAAAACTGCACTCCACAAGATCCTGGCTAGGGAATAGCCAATGCTTTTGGTCAATATTTGCAAATAAATGGGAGGCAGCAAGGAGAAACTAGTGTCACCGTTAACCATAGCACTGAGGGATTGTGGGACAGGAATCATTAGGATAACATGGGTTATTAGCAGCTGATTAAATCAGGTCAGGGTAATCAATCATTGTTTTATAAAACTGGCCAGTGGGAGCTCAGCATGCAGCGCAGATTCATCTAGCATCAACATGAAACAGAGTTATACTACTTAACTCTGCTTTATCAGTGATGTGAAATGTTAGAATACACTTGACAAGTACTTTGCACTCTTTTTCTTTCTTTGATAAACTCTACTGAGAAATCTAAAACTATTAACCCCAAACGATTTCTTCCTTTCAAGTTTTACCTCATTCCTGCTCTATAAAAAACACAGTTTTACTAGCTCCTTGAGAGGACATTGCCACCTAAGAGAATACTGTAATTGCCATACTAACAGTTATTGATGCATCAATAAGTACCATTCTCCTTAGACTCTGACCCCACTTACACTGCACAAAGGGAAGAAAAAAAAAAAAAAACCCAGAAAAAAAAAAACAAAACCAAACAACTGTTTCTAGTCTACTGAAAGACTAGTGTTCTAACCAAATACTACTGAAATAAAATACCTACACATCACAACTCACATAGGACACATATACAATACCATACCAGATGTTCAGGTACAAAATCAGTGGCGTTTGCAAGTCCCCCGTGTCATGCACTCAAAATTCTTTATCAGCTTTTTAAGTCATGCCCTTTTAGTGTTACTTAATTGTTACTGTAATTTAATTCCTAGCTGCAGATCTCATTTCCTTCCCTCTGTTATACTCAATTTTGTATTGTTTGTTTGGTTTTATATTACCTGGGCATTCCATGGTTAAACTTGGGAGCCAAGGATGATGCATCATCTGTCCTTCGCTCCCCAGACATTCTATATACATTTATCAGAGACAAGACTAGACTGGAATCTTATCCCCAAACCAAGGACATTTTGGGTGCAGGCAAATGGTAACTCAGCTTCATATAAACAGCAACAAACTCAGCTTTGAAAGACCAGAGGTGGGGAGTCTTTTTAGCCTTCTGCTCAAGTCCCAAGCTCCCTACAAGTCACCTTCTGTTTTCTCAAGAAAGTTAGAAGCAGGTTTAAATAAACCCCTCATAGCCATTTCAACCTTTTTACAGTGCCACTGTTTTTATTCCTGTTTCTGAACTTCCTTTTTTTTATTTCCCTTCTAGTATCAAAATTTAAGGGCTTTTTGGCACAGGCATGTCAGATAATAGTTCAACTCTTCATATCTCGGAGTCTGACTGTTTTACATACTAACATATACTTTTACACACACATATCCTCCACAGACTATATGAAAGAGGGAAAGAGATTATTTCTCATAATTCTCATTGTACATTCAAGATAAACCAGAATTCTGTCCATTTCCCCCAAATTCCAAAACATTTACAATAGCTCACATAAGAATATTTCAAAGACATGCAAAACAGTTATGCTTTTACCTTCATGACTGGGCTTCCAGCAAGATTTGAGCGGCTACTTTTACATTTGGAAGAGAAAAATATACCTCCCTGGTTTTTTAAGTTTCTTCCATTTATCACAGCTGTGGAAAAAGTAATCAGGTGCAAATAGCTCCTCTTTCAGTTCTGGATACACCTTTATTGATCCAAAACAGGAGTCCTACTCACTCTTCAGTTTGTCAGTTTGTTCATAGTTTCAGAAGTTTCAATACCTTTTTAAAATCAAAGTACCCCTCTGCAGTGATGCTTTCAATTACCTACTAAAAATCAACTTCTTGTTATTCCCTCATCATATTGACTAACATCAGGCTGGATTCTGAAGCCATCAGCATCAGGTACCTTTGGCATTAACCACAGAACAGCTATCAGGCACTTAGATGCAAATGTGACCAACTATGCAACTATACTTCTTGGTTTCCACCTAAGGTTTCTTGTCTATTTTACATAATTCTGATGCTCAGATTTTTACAATTAAAAGCTGTATCTATGAGAAGACCAGAAAAACCTCCCTCCTACTCTTTGTACAGCTGCAATGAGCACACCAGGTCCCCATATCACGAGACACACACACAAAAAAACCCATACACAGAAGCAGCCAGAGTTGTTTTTTTAAAATAAATTCGCTACCATGTCTCATTTTATTTTCCTTATTTGACTACACACATGGAGATACAAACTGCTTGCAGCTTAAAATCATGCAAGACTAGCATTAGAGAAAAATTCAGCTGAAGACCTTAGCTATAAAACTATGGTGCATTCAGTGGCAAAGTTGATGGGGGATGCAAAAGTCTCCCACTCCACTACTCTGAATGCATACTAAAAAACTGTAACCAGGGGAATATCAGCACTTTTAGCAGAGCAAGGGAAAGAAAAATCTCTTCATCCCCGTGACACACAGAAGCAATGGCTACATTACAGTTATAATCATAGAACTATCAAGACATGTCAGGTGGCTGGTTTGTGTCAGGTTTGTCACAACTTTTTACTCTCTTAGCTACTGAGACTGATTTATTGTTTGCTTTTAATGAATGCATAAATCAATTATTTTAATTATACAACAACATAATAGATGTTCTTATGTCAAGGGGAGATAAGATAAAATACTGGAAATACAACCTATACTCTCATTTTATAATTTATATAGCATGGCTAAATATTAAAGAAGGAAAGAAAGAAGGCATCTTCAGAAAAGTCTATGGGAATCAGAGGCCTACATGCCCATACTCTGAAGTGCTATGCTTGTTTAAAAATGCCTGAACAAGAACCCAACACATCCAACCCTGCAGAAGAATAGAGAGTGTCAGAGTGGTAAATACAAAAGTAAACAAACTCACTCATTTATTAATCCAGGATGGCAATTCAAAAGACATAATTTTAGCTTTATTCTCAAATACACAACCAAAATACACTGTCATTCTTAAGTCTAGAGGGGAAAAAATATACTAATTCAAATTCACTGGATAGCATAAGCCTTAAAAAGCTTTTATGCCCTTTGACTTGCATCTCAGTTGTTGTACATCTTTTAGAAAGGCATGGATTATGGATATAAAGGCTACAAGCAATGATTAATGTACTGTAGTTCTTAACTAAGCCATCTCAGTAGTTTATTCTCAAAAACATTCATGTGCTTTCTGGTTTTAACTTTTCAGACTTCCATCCATTGGATCTTGTCACACTTCTAGGTACTTGAAATGAGATTTAGTTAAAGTGTCTCTATTTGTGGTATTTCCAAGCCATAACCTTCTCCAGACAAGCTACCAATAACTGCGCTCCTCAAGTTTTCCATCATAACGCTTGTTTTCTTGACAACGAATAATTCACCTCTACCCTGAACTCCCTCCAAATTTCAGCATACTTTTTAAACTGCTCGTCACACACACAAAAAAAAGCCCGCCCCAGTTGATAGGCAGCAGTCTCTTTTGAAAACTTGTTTCCAGTTTCTGGAGTAGAACACTTTTGTGAACAAATCTCATGCTTTACTGGTTTTGGCTGGGATGGGGTTAGTTTTCTTCGTAGCGGCTAGTATGGGGCTATGTTTTGGATTTGTGCTGGAAACAGTGTTGATAATTCAGGGATATTTTTATTACTGCTCAGCAGTAATAAACAAAGCCAAGGCCTTTTCTGCTTCTTGCCCCACCCCTTTAGGAAGAAGGCAGGAGGTTCACAACAGCTGACCCTAACTGACCAAAGTGATATCCCATACCATGTAACTTCATGCTTTGCATATAAAGCTGTGGGAAAACAAGGAAGGCAGTAACATTCAGAGTTACGATGTTTCGTCTTCCCAAGTAACAATTATGCCTGATAGAGCCCTGGTGCGCTGGAGATGGCTGAACACCTGCCTTCTGAGGGGCAGTAGTGAATTAATTCCTCGTTTTGCTTTGCTTGCATGCATGGCTTTTGCTTTACTTATTAAACTGTCTTTATCTCAACCCACAAGTTTTTTCACTTTTACTCTTCCAAAGCTCTCCCCCATTCCACCAGAGGGGAGTGACCAAGCAGCTGTGCGGCGGCGCGTAGCTGCCAGCTGGGGTTAAACCACAACACAGGCTCAACACAGTGCCATTTAAAAAGCAAAGTGAACAATTCAAGGTAGAGAATAAAAATGCACTTATTCCATTTTAACAAAGAGAAATACCATTGGACCATAGAAACAAGTCTTAATTCCAAAATTAAGACTTTGAAAATGTAAATTTGACCTGTATGATCATGAAGACAACTGCAATACTGATAATGACAGACTGCTCTGAAGTAAAACAGGTTAAGGGCTCTGCTTCATCTCCTGGAAGCATTATTTCCCATAAACAAAGTCAATTACTGTGTGTCCTATAAGTATCGATAGAGCCCTCAACCCTTTCAGTTTCTAAAGCAACTTTTTAAATCATTTCTAGATACAACAATCATCAGGAAGAAATCCAGAAAATATTTTAAAATGGAATAACCAAAATGTTTTCACATAGATTCAGTCATTTAACACACAATTACCTTGAGGGCAAACAATCAAAATTGAATTAGTAAACCTTAAATTAACATACCTTTACAGTAGGATACTGCTTTCGTGTGTGTTCACATACTAAAGTTCTGTTGTCAAGTGTTAGATTACCACACTGCTGGAGACTTCTAGGCGAAACCTAAGTATCTTCAAATTATAGCCAGTACTGCTACAGGCATCCTAAAAGCACCGTTAGCACTAAGTTAAAACTAAGAACAGCAGTTTTTCACTTTGACATTTTCTAAATACCACTGAATATGGTTATGATTCCATTTTTATTGTAGCCATGCCCAACACTTCTGAAATGATTTTACAGTAAAATCATTACAATGAATGGCCTTAAACCAGTACTGCTCCAGCTGAACATATATATATGGACATACATATATATAGACAACTTCCCTTCAATAAGAATAGTGTCCTATATAATAAAAATGGAAGTATACACCTGCTGCGGAATCCCAAGAACAGTGCTGGGATAGATAGGGATCTATCACTGAGTTTCCTCTAATCCCAAGGTGCTTTACCATTTTGTCCTATGTCATTTCACCTCTAAATATTCATTTTGCAGTGTTCATATTTAGGTTCATATAAAATAATGTTCAATGTAAAGCTAACTTAACACTTACCAACATTTGCAAGGGATCAGCATACATTCCACTATTAAATATAAATGTTTTATTTGTATTTTATCTTCATCTGGCCCAAGTTAAACATACTTTCAACTAAGTTGGCTAATAAGCCATTGCTCTCAGAAAAGTATGGGAAGTCTGTAAACATGGAAATGTGTGTTCCACTAACCAACAGTAAGAAGGAAAGCTCTGACAGGCAGCAATATATTTGGGAGCAGAGTTGAATATGGTGGGAGTTCACAGACAGCAACAGTAACTAGATCGGGTATACAGATGCAATTCAATACTTCATATTTTATTTGAGACACAGAACGGTGAAGAGCATCATTCAGGCTTCTTGACCATAACACCAGATGTCATTCACACAGTCCATAGAATCATAGAATAGTTAGGGTTGGAAAGGACCTTAAGATCGTCCAGTTCCAAGCCCCCTGCCATGGGCAGAGACACCTCGCACTGAACCATGTGTGCAGTTCTGGTGTCCTCAACATCAAAAGGACATGGAACTGTTGGAACAAGTCCAAAGGAGGGCCACGAGGATGATCAGGGGACTGGAGCACCTCCCGTATGAAGATAGGCTGAGAAAGTTGGGGCTGTTGAACCTGGAGAAGAGAAGGCTGCATGGAGACCTCAGAGCAGCCTTCCAATATCTGAAGGGGGCCTATAGGGATGCTGGGGAGGAACTCTTCATGAGAGACTGTAGTGAGAGGACAAGCAGTAACGGGTTCAAACTTAAACAGGGGAAGTTTGGATTGGATATGAGGAAGAAATTCTTTACTGTGAGGGTGGTGATGCACTGGGATGGGTTGCCCAAGGAAGCTGTGAATGCTCCATTGCTGGCGGTGTTCAAGGCCGGGCTGGACAGAGCCTTGGGTGACATGGTTTAGTGTGAGGTGTCCCTGCCCCTGGCAGGGGTGTTGGAACTAGATGATCTTAAGGTCCTTCCCAACCCTAACTATTCTATGATTCTATGTTGCCCAAAACTCCATCCAAGGTGGCCTTGAGCATCGCCAGTGATGGAGCATTCACAAATTCCCTGGGCAACCCATCCCAGTGCCTCACCACCCTTACAGTAAAGAATCTCTTCCTCATATCCAGTCTAAACTTCCCCTGTTTAAGTTTGAACCCATTACTCCTTGTCCTATCACTACAGTCTCTCATGAAGAGTCCCTCCCCAGCATCCCTATAGACCCCCTTCAGATATTGGAAGGCTGCTCTGAGGTCTCCATGCAGCCTTCTCTTCTCCAGGCTCAACAGCCCCAACTTTCTCAGCCTATCTTCATATGGGAGGTGCTCCAGTCCCCTGATCATCCTCGTGGCCCTCCTCTGGACTTGTTCCAACAGTTCCATGCCCTTTTTATGTTGAAGACACCAGAACTGCACACAATACTCCAAGTGAGGTCTCACGAGAGAAGAGTAGAGGGGCAGGATCACCTCCCTCAACCTGCTGGTCACGTTCCTTTTGATGCAGCCCAGGATACAGTTGGCTTTCTGGGCTGCAAGCGCACACTGCCGGCTCATGTTAAGTTTCTCATCAACCAACACCCCCAAGTCCTTCTCCACAGGGCTGCTCTGAATCTCTTCTGTGCCCAACCTGTAGCTGTGCCTGGGACTGCTCCCTCCCAGGTGTAGGACCGTGCACTTGGCATGGTTCAACTTCATCAGGTTGGCATCAGCCCACCTCACAAGCGTGTCAAGGTCCCTCTGGGTGGCATTCCTTCCCTCCAGTGTATCAACTGAACCACACAGCTTGCTGTCATCAGCAAACTTGCTGAGGGTGCACTCAATCCCACTGTCCATGTCACTGACAAAGATGTTGAACAAGACCAGTCCCAACACCCATCCCTGAGGAACGCCACTCATTACTGGTCTCCAGCTGGACATTGAGCCACTGACCACAGCTATTTGCGTGCGGCCATCCAGCCAGTTCTTTATCCACCGAGTGGTCCACATAATGTATGTCATCATCAATTAAATGCACACACTCCACAAACTCATATACAAACGTCACAGACTCAAAACAGCTTCAGTCTCAATCCAGGTCTGTGAATTTTACACAGTAAACTAGATCTTAACTTTTTCACAGAAAAATCATTTTCTTTTCAAAGGACAACACAATTTAAAGCATCTTTTATAATAAATAGATATGGCAGCTTTTCAAATCCCTCGCTGCAGATTCTCCAGCAAGCTCTGTTGAGATGAAAATCTCAGTATCAAAACCAGGTAAAATACTACTCGAGAAAAGCAGGAAGTGATATTACACTTAATACACCTTTAGTGCCTCCAAATGCAACAGCTTCTGCCAACACAGTTAAACAGCAGAAGTAGCATGGGGAGCTATATGCATGCCTGACAGTAAATAAGGATGTTCAGATTCTCCAAACGGCTTGAAAGTGCAAAGTATTGAAATGGGAAGAGCAGTGAAGACGTGACAACAGGAAAAAGGATGCCCTGCTCAAGGTGAAATTAAGTATGTTATTGAAGCATATTCAGAGTCTGCTAGAAAACCAGATATATATCATTTTAAATAACATGGAATTTTGCAGAGTCCTGAGTGGGAATTCAGACTAGAGAAAACTAGCCCAAATAAAGTGCAATGATAGCTTAAGATGTAATTATAGAATTTACACTTCCCTGGTTTAGAAACATTCTCCAAGCCCTTTCAGATGTGACATTATTATGTTTGACACAATTATGAGATCAGGTAACATAAACACACATTAGTTGCCCGTTAAAACATTGTCTTTTGGTTGCTGGCAGCCCCATATCAAAGGGCACAAAGAACTATGCTTAGAGCTCCCAGAGTTAACATCTCCCACCACAATGAAACTCACTCAAGCCAATTGTCTCTCGACCTGCCGATCTCAATAATTAAATATTCATGTGTTCAGATACCATCTGTCCCTGAGCCCTTTCCTAATTTTTAACTATCTAATCAATTACCTGATATAAACAATTGTGAGCTGCTCCCAAGCAAAAGACATGTTTGACAACACTGACACCAAGCGACAGAATTCAGAAAAATGAAAACCAAAACAACTCCCATATAGAAATGGTCAGAGTATTTCATCAATATTCTCTGAAAGAGGCAAGGTGTCTTTTTACCAAGAACACAAAGTGAAGACCTATTATGAAAGCTGACTCTTTCACAGAAGCCACACATAAGTGACAGAAAATATGTCCAACGTTAAATACATGTTAATTCTATTTCACCTTGAATGTGCAAGCACAAGTCAAAGACCGCACACACTTGAGTTTATGCAATCTAGCCTCAAATTCATTTCTAAAGAAGAAAAAATCAGTGGTTTGCATACATGGTTAATATCTGATTCCATTAACTTGCATGGACTTAGTTCATTTTTCAAGAAAAAAAAAATCCAAACAGTACTCTTATGCCCTTTAATTGAAAAAAAAAATAACCCAAAACCAACCAAAAAAAACCTCACCAAAACATGTTACTTCAAAGCTTAATAGTCTGCCAAGTCTCACTTAGTTGCTTTAGCTCTCTGCTGACAAATCAAAAATATGCAGTTCAACATCATATGCATTAAATAGAACTGTCACCCCTCCTACTAGCTTACCTGATGACATTACACGAACCATAAACCCTACTGACAGAATAATAACTCTACAAACACATCAGTTTTCCCACCCATCATGTTTATGCACAGTATTCTATGACTTTCTACCAAGCTTCCATGTTCTTACCTGCTGACGTTTGTGTGCCAAATAATCAAGGTTTTCCAGATCTTTTTGAAACTTCTGGTAGATTTTCTGTAGATCAGATCTACTGGATACATTTCTTAAGGATTCAAATGTTCTTTGAAACTGTGATGGTAAAAAAAAAAAAAAGGGCAAATAATTCACACAGTTGCTGTATTTTCTGCTCCATTAGGATTTTATTCTACTAAATACTCATGTTACGGAGCTGTGTCCCCTCTTTGGTATACTACCTTCCAGACATTCTCACAATTCTGTTTTGAAATCCATCCCAAAATTCAAAGCATACTAAAAATGCCCTGTTGAATTACATTAAATCCTCTAATTTCATAGCTTAGACTTGCATAAGACAAAATACTAGCGATCAACACAGTCTCTAAAGGTTAGTTCTTTTTCTATGCCATGTTACAGGATGAAAATAAAAAAAAAAAAGCCAAGCTTTTCTGAAAAACTTTTAACTAATAAAAGCACATGCAACTTTATAGAGGCCATGAACTCCTCATACTATCATGCACAACAGTAGATCTTACATATAACAGGGTACTCCTTGTCAAGTTAATTTGCTTTAGAGTAATTTGCCACATACTGACCTTGGGCAATGCGCTCACATTCTATGACATTAATTATACTTCTTTACAGATCTAATTTCTAAATTTAAAACTTCTTTTATGCATACACTATTATTAAAAATAGTAGTGGTATTTTTCAAAGAGATGAACACCACCAACCCAGTTTTAGGGATCTGTAACAGAAAGGCTAAGATTTGTGTGAAAGGAGAATGGGAGTTACAGCTTCTTTGCCACCTTCAGGAAATCATGAACCTTCTCCTCTGACTTTCTCTGTTTTCCCATCTATAAATATTCTTCTTCACCTCATAAGCATGCTGACAGCTGTAAAGCTGTAAGTAGCTCAGAATTGTTATCACAGTGATTGCCACCAGAAGCAAGTCTATAAATGTTTATTTACACTGATATAATCTTGAAGAACTACATGTCTTCTGAATCCATCCAAAATATTGCCTTAGCTTACTACAGTTACAGGCCCTGTAGATGATGTACCTACTGTAAGCTTGCATATGGTACTGATGTCTAGGCAATGAGGCAAAAGACCAAAAGAAACAGACCGCTTTCCAGTCAGTTCTGAAAACCAAGTAGTTCACTAGTAGCTACAGCTCACATTTCTCTAATCCTACTAAGAAAATGAACCACAGGAGTAGAAGATTAAAAAAAAAAAAAAGAAAAGAAAAAAGAAACAAAAAACACTTCACTCATCTTCAGTCCTTTTAAAAAGCTGACAAGATATTTGACCACTGCTCCACAGTGTTATGCATTCTGTGGGCATTTGACTGGACTGAGATCAAGTGCAGCTATACACAGTGTTGAAAAGCCACTGAGTAATTCCTCTTCGAGGATAACAATGGAGAGATACATCCTGGATCTTCAGGCAAGTTAGCACTTCTTGTTTGCCATACTGCAGCCTTTATTTCAGTCTCACTGCTCTCATAACCAAGAAGGAAGTTAAGACAGTGTCTATATCTCCTTGTAATTTACCCTACTATGCCTCATACAGCACCACTAGAGGTTAGCTGGAGACTTTCTAGTTGCATTTAAAATGCGTGCTATCAGAAATTAAAAGAAAGCTTTCTCACCCTAAGTATACTTCATGATATTTTGTAACTACATGGGTAACAACATAAATGATAAAAAAAAATGCAAGACTTTGTTCTTTTCTGCTTGACTTCATTATCTTTCATTTCTCATAGGATCTGTTGTTTTCAGGTTTTCTCTGCTCCAGAGATGCTCTTAAAGCCCCGATTTGGAATGCTTGTTTTCACTGGTTCCCACTCCAGAATAGGCCTCTTAGGTGGAAGCAAATTATTTACAGCATCTGCAAGCATGACCCAAGTACAGTTTAAGCTGACCAAAAGCTATCCATAGTGCTCTCTATATATGTGTGGAAGAAACAGCTTATAATATATCTGTACAAGTTCATCATATACCTTCAGCTCCAAATCATGACACGCATCTCCAGAAATTACCCCAAAGCTGCTGCCCCCTGTAATGGGGTTGAGTAGTACAAGGAAAAGGTCTCTAATGATTCCCAAACTCACTAAGTGGACATAAGATAGCCTTTTTTTTGAGCTTGCTTTTTTGTTTTTTAATCATCAACATGTTAGACTACAATACAGTTGTAGAAGCAGCAGTATCATCCAGCTAAAGATATACTTAATAGCATAGCTTCAATTCTTCCTTTGGCAGGAGCTCTACTAGAAAGCTCACCCACTTCCTTATGTCCTGAAGCAACTTAAGCATTAATAATGCATTTAGCTCTATATAAGAGATATAAGAGCCAGCATGTGAAGATGAGTAAATACAAACCAAATCATAGAATCACAGAATCATAGAATAGTTAGGGTTGGAAAGGACCTTAAGATCATATAGTTCCAACCCACCTGCCATGGGCAGGGACACCTCACACTAAACCATGCCACCCAAGGCTCTGTCCAACCCAGCCTTGAACATAGCCAGCGATGGAGCATTCACAACTTCCCTGGGCAACCCATTCCAGTGCCACACCACAAGTCCATGGGACCTGGTGAAATCCATCCGCAGGTCCAGAAGGAGCTGGCAAATGAAGCTGCTAAGCCACTGTACATCATATTTGAAAAATCATGGCAGTCAGGCGAAGTTCCCAATGACTGGAAAAAGGGAAATATAACCCCCATTTTCAAGAAGGGGAAAATGGATGAGTCGGGGAACTACAGACCGGTCAGTCTCACCTCTGTGCCTGGCAAAATCTTGGAGCGGATTCTTCTGGAAGGCATGCTAAGGCACATGAAAAACAACAAGGTGCTTGGTGACTGCCAGCATGGCTTCACTAAGGGGAAATTCTGCCTGACCAATCTGGTGGCCTTCTATGATGGGGCTACGAAACTGATGCACAGGGGCAGAGCAGTTGAGGTCATCTACCTGGACTTGTGCAAAGCGTTTGACACTGTCTCACATGACATCCTTGTCTCTGAGTTGGAGAGACATCAATTTGATAGGTGGACCACTCGGTGGATAAAGAACTGGCTGGATGGCCGCACGCAAATAGCTGTGGTCAGTGGCTCAATGTCCAGCTGGAGACCAGTAATGAGTGGCGTCCCTCAGGGATGGGTGTTGGGACTGGTCTTGTTCAACATCTTTGTCAGTGACAAGGACAGTGGGATTGAGTGCACCCTCAGCAAGTTTGCTGATGATAGCAAGCTGTGTGGTTCGGTTGATAGGTTGGAGGGAAGGAATGCCACCCAGAGGGACCTTGACACACTTGTGAGGTGGGCTGATGCCAGCCTGACGAAGTTGAACCATGCCAAGTGCAAGGTCCTACACCTGGGGTAATATACTTCAATAAAATAGATAAGTAATAATCAGGACATCCACTTACAAGAAATCTGTCTTTAGATGCAAGGAATATCCTTTATTTATTTTTTTTTCTTTTCTCCCCAAAAATAAATAAACAAACAAGCAATTTTAAGAAAACATATACATGCTCTTTTCACTGCCATCAGTATGAAATCAGACAAGTATGCCTTGGACATACAAAGTTTTTCAGAACACATGTTAAACTTAAAATCACATCTGGACCTTTGTGTGTCATTCTGTTATCAGTGTGAACCATCATTTTGGGTGTGAATAGCAAGACTGACACAAGGACATTAAGTTGCATTCATGAAAATTACAACATTCCTTTCACAATTTAAAAGAAAAAAAGAAGGTAAAAAAAACCCAACAACTGTAAAACTAGAGTCAAGCACCCTGACACTAAAACACACAAGGTGGATAGCACACCATATGCTATGTCCTGAACATGCATTGTCAAGACATTGCTGAACAAAGGTTGCATGCTTATCCAACTGGAAGCCATTACACAATGGATGTCAAACTAAGTGGAGTAACTCTCACAGTCCCATTTCAGCTATCTTGGAGCAACAAACACCATCAAAACTCTGAAAATTATGAACATCCCCGATATGGATAGACAAGTGTTATTAAGATGGCCACTTCATAAACATGATGCCCCTGATTAGTATGGGAACCTCCTCTCAGATAGTGATCAAATCTAATTAGTAAGTGTCCTCGGTTCAGCTGTAGCAGTCATTTTTCTCCTTCTTCGTAGCTGGTGCAGTGCTGTGTTTTTGACTTTAGTCTGGGAACAGTGCTTATAACACACTGATGTTTTCAGTTGTTGATAAGTAATGTTTATTTCAATCAAGGACTTTTCAGTCACTCATGGTCTGCCAGTGAGGAGGGGCATGAAGCTGGGAGGAAGCAGAGACAGGACACCTGACCCAAACTAGCCAAAGGGGTATTCCAAACCACAGCACATCATGCCCAGTATATAAACCGGAGGAAGTTACCCAGAAGGTCCAGATCGCTGCTTGGGTCAGGCTGGGTATCGGTTGGCTGATGGTGAGCAATTGTATTTTCTCCCCTTGTTATTTCCCTTACCATTATTATTAATGGTGGTAACCCAACTTCAGCAATTTTTTCCTTAACTCTTTTTCTTAATTCATAACAAAAAGAAGTTTTTATCCTCCCTTCCTTGGTCTGTTCACCCACCCATACATGCACAGTTTTCACTCTCTCCCAAGCAGGAGTTTTGGAATGGCAACTTGGTGCTTTCTCTCTTTCCTTTTTTTTTTTTTTTTTTTTTAACTTTTCTTTTCCACCTTTGTTCTTCTCTAGAGTGTGGTAGATGGGGGTGATTTTCCTTCACTATTACAACCCATGATTCTTAAAAAGGCAGTGGATGAGCAGTAGAGAGGAAGGCTGCAAATTTATCTACCCTGCCACTACTAAGAGCAAAGATCTGCTCCTACTATACTCTGAATTATGCAGACACTCTGGAAGAAATGGTAATGATCCTCTCTAAAATCTATCAAGCATACTTTGCTCATGGAGACCCTTGTAGAAAACTCAGTAGGACAGGAAACAGTGAAAGACAAGGTGCCTGCAACAAAAACAAAACTAGGAAATTTCTAAGTAGAAATTCCCAAAGGAGCTGACCCATACGTGAGTCTTAGATGTGATAGCAAAGAACAGTTTTCAGTGCATGCAAAGATGCTAAAGAGTATTGCTGACAGATATCTGCTGAGACGTACTGAACTTTGGTTTGGGAGTCTTCATGCTTCATCACTTCAGAGAAATTCTGGAACAGTAGTACCTGAAGCTGGCCAGTTAGGGTCCCTTCAAAGCCATGCTTCCAACAGGCAAGAAAAGGATAATGCTCTTTTTTTCAGTGATTCCTATATTAAGACCAAAACCAGATATTATATAAACAGAAATGCAGTCACGGGGGAGTCTGTTCCTTTGGAATGGTTTGTTAGAAGAGTCATTAAAAATATGACTGTTTCAAGAGAAGCCCTAGGGGTTGGTAAAGCTACGAGTCATCAGGGAATTACAAAGCAGCAGTCAAGAGGCCACACTATACCAAGAACAGAAGTGGATCCAGGTTTCTATTGCACTCAAAAAGATATTCACTTTAAAAAAACCAAACATAATACTTTGGAAGCTGCTTTTTCTCTGTCATTTATGGCATGTTACAGACTGCCACAGAATTTGCAAAGTTCAATGATAAACACTGTAGCCCTGAATACAAACAAATGCATTCCATGTACCACATACTGACCTCAGATTAGTAGCAAGAATCTTTTTCTGCTGGTTGATGAGAAAATAAGTATGGGTATGAACCAAAGGAGATGCCAAATCCTCTCCCAAAGACTCCTGTCATCTTCTTCATACTCCTTATTTTTGGAGATTTCTCTCCATGGGAATGACCCATGCCCACCAAAAGAAAGGTGGGAAGAAAGCAGAACTTAATCTGGCTACTGTCATAAAAGACAATAAAAAATGTTTCTATAAATACATTCAAAACAAAAAAAGGACTTAAGAGAATGTACATCCTTTATTGGATGTGGCAGGAAACATAGTGACAAAGGATGGGTAAAAGGCTGAGGTACTTAGTGTATTCTTTGCCTCAGTTTTTAATACTAAGACCAGCTGTTTTGGGGTACCCAGCCCCCCATAATCCAAGGGGTTAGTGACCCACTACACCATTTATACACGCACAAGTCTATGAGGCTGGATGGGATCCACCCAAGGAAGCCAGCAAAAGTGCTCACTGAGGCACTTTCAATCATTTCTCAGCAATCCTAGGCAACTGGGGAGGTCTCAGTTGACTGGAAGTTAGCTAGTGTGATGCCCTTCTACAAGAAGAGCCAGAAGGAGGATCCAGGGAACTACAGGCCTGTCAGTCTGACCTTGGTGCCAGGAAAGGTTACGGAGAAGATCATTGCGAGTGCCGTCATGCAACAAGTACAGGACAACCAGGTGATTAGGCTCAGTCAGCATGGGTTTATGAAATGCAAGTCCTGCTTGACCAACCTGATTTTCCATGACAAGATGACCCACTTAGTGGATGAGGGAAAGGCTGTACATATTGTCTGCCTAGACTTTACTAAAGCCTTTGACACTGTTTCCCACAGTATTCTCCTGGAGAAACTGGCTGCTCATGGCCCAAATGGGTATACCCTTTGCTGGGCTAAAAACTGGCTGGATGGCCAGGCCCAAAGAGTGGTGGCAAATGGAATTAACTCCAGTCGGTGGGTGGGCACAGGTGGTGTTCCCCATGGCTCGCTGCTAGGGCCAGTTCTGTTTAATATCCTTATCAATGATCTGGACAAGAGGATCAAGTGCACCCTCAGTAAGTTTGCAGGAGCATCGATCTGCTTAAAGATAGGAAGACTCTCCAGAGGAATCTGCACAGGCTGGATGAATGGGCTGTGGCCAGTGGTATGAGGTCCAACAAGGCTCTGTGCCAGGTCCTACACTTAGGTCACAACCCAAATCAAGACTACAGGCTTAAGGAAGAGTGGCCAGAAAGTTGCC
The DNA here is from genome assembly GCA_028858755.1 of Ara ararauna. Taxonomy (NCBI): domain Eukaryota; kingdom Metazoa; phylum Chordata; class Aves; order Psittaciformes; family Psittacidae; genus Ara; species Ara ararauna. The sequence goes on from CM054381.1 coordinate 43,115,260, forward strand.
CAGCAGAAAATGACCTGGTGGTATTGGTCAATATCCAGCTGAAGATGAGCCAGCAGTGTACCCACGTGGCCAAGAAGGCCAACAGCATCCTGGCTTGAACAAAAAATTGTGCGACTAGCAGAACTATGGAGGTGATTGTCCCTCTGTAGCTGGCACTGACGAGGCCACACCTGGAACACTATGTTCAGTTTTGGGCCCATTGCTGCAAGAAAAACACTGAGGTGCTGGAGCATGTCAAAGGAAGGACAACGAAGCTGGTGAAAGGTCTAGAGCACTAGTCCTGTGAGCAGAAGCTGAGGGAACTGGAGTTGTTCAGCCTGGAGAAAAGGAGGTTCAGGGAAGACGTTATTGCTCTCTATAATTACCTGAAAGGAGGTTGTAGTGAGATGAGTGTCAATCTCTTCTCCCAAGTAACAAACAATAGGACAAGCGGAAATGGCCTCAAGTTGCACTACAAAAGGTTTAGATGGGGTATTAGGAAAAATTTCTTTACCAAAAGGGTGACCAGGGGAACAGGCTGCCCAGAAAAGTGGTAAAGTCACTATTGCTGGAGGTATTTAAAAGACATGTAGATGTGGTGCTTAGGGACATGGTTTGGTGGTGGACTTGGCAGTGCTAGGTTAATGGTTGGACTCAATGATCTTAGAGGTTTTTTCCAAATGATTATGTGATTCTGATAATTTTCGGTTTCACAACCTGACCCTGTGACCTCAGGGTAACCTACATTCTTTTTAACCCTTTTCCATTTTTTAACATTTTACTGCATGATACCACACCACAAGAACAGTCAGAAAGTAATGCGGTGAGCAAGTTAAATTCTAGTTTAAGTAGTTATGCAAGTCAAACCAAACACCTAAACCTGAAGCATAGGTAAGCCTGAGATGACTTACCTCTCTTTTTTTATGTAACTATACTGTTTTTATGCTGCTCAAAACATTTTTAATGCTGATGAACACGCTGCAGGGAAGGGAAGAACAGAAAGCACTATGCCCACAGGTCCCAAGTTCACAAGTTGCTGCTTATCTGCAGCCATTCTAACTTTTTTTTCCTGGCAAGACTTTTAAATAACTGTAAGCAAGCATTTTATAAGGAACACACTGTCTGAGGTGTTAATGAAAAATACTGAAGACTTAAACAGTAAATCTACAAGCACGATAAGAAGGGAAAAAAGGCAGATAAAACATGTTGGCTCAGCATGATCTGAAAAAGTTTAGAGAAAGACAGACTGCTAATGTGCTTTTGAGTGAAATTCTCAGAATTTGTCACCTTCTTGCTGTTCTCTCCTGATCAATAAATTCCAGCAATTCCATTAGTGTGTTATTTCACTTAATTAAATAATATGAAGCATTACTAACCATAGTGAATGAGGCCAGTAATACAGGTCTGAAACACAGTGCAATAAGTGCAATAGCCCTTTGTTTGACTACATTTTTCACAACTTGTTTTTTTATTAGATACTTCAATCTCTAAAATGAGTATGGAAACTGTTTCAAGAAGGAACACCCTTCTTATCAGTGTGATGTACTTTTTTTCCTAGTCAACTCTAAAATGTGCTTGCTGTTTGCACCATACCATCATAAACCAGCCAGTATTCTCTTTACTTTATTAGTGAAATTTCAGAAAGGTCTAACCTAATCTTCACAAAAGTATGCTGTTGGACATTTGGAGCTAAATTTCTGCCAAGTTTATCAAATTCTACCAAAGAGACTGACCTGTTATTTGTAGTTTAAAACTTGCATTTCGAGTTTTTTGTGACAAAAATGTTTGTATTTTCAGCATTTTACTCTTTTATATGAAGGTTTTATTACACAGAAGTCAAAACCAGTCCAAAGTCTAAGTAAAATTTACAGAAAACAACATTCATACACTATATAAACTGGAAGTGGGTAGCTGAGGTTCCTCTTTTTTCTTAGATATACTTAGAACAGCAGATGTGACAGGTAACACTAGACAAGACTTTATAGGGCAGCTAAGTCATATTGTCATTGTTTCCTTTCTATTTTTATTCACAGATTACAAAGGAAATTAAAGTTTAATGATCCAGACTACATTCTATCAGTAGAAGTATGGTTTCAAATGTTTTGAATGTCATTGCTGGAATTAACCAGCTTTACTGAGTGAGCAAGACAAAAAACCTTCATCAGCCTCTGATAAATGGGTTTGAAAAATATAGAAATAGATCATTCTCCATTAAGTACTTCTGTATTGATTAAGAACTGACTAGTACTCTACAGAGTTCTTAGATGATGCTGGACAACTTTTTTTCATTTCTTACATAAAACCAGAAAAAAAAAAATCCTTTGTTAGAATTTTCATTTCATTTATTCTACTATTACTTTTTCTTTTTTTTTTTTTTTTTTTTTTTTTGTCATTTTAAAAATTAATTTTGGCTCAGTCCTTTAAATGCCTCCATTTTATTTTATGAGAATTATAGAGATTAGAGTTACGGAAATAAAGGGCAATGAAATATCTCATCTCTTAAATGATTCATAAAGCTGTAACATCCATGTCTATGAAGAGAATAGGCTAGATGCATTAAACTTTTAGAACAGGTTCAAAGAAAAACTGCTAATGACTTTTAAAAAGAGTTGATCTTCAGTCATATGAAAATGCAAACATTAAGACTATTAAAGCTAATACAGCAAAGACAAGGTCTATTTTCTATGCTACATCCATTGTATGAATACAGTCTTTTTGCCAGAGCAATTCCACATTGAAGAAAAACTGAATTCCTAAGGGAGTTCTAAAGTATTATTAAAGGTAAGGACTTCAAAAAGAGCAAAATTGAGACTCATTAAAATATTTAATTGCATTTAAATCTGGCTCAGTTAGGAATGACCAAATGTTGTTATAAATTGAAGGATGTTCAGGAGCATACGTTGAAAGTATTCTATCTTCTAAGTTGATTTCCTGATTAGATATCAATATAAAAAGATACCAATACCACTGATAGCCAGGGCAGAGATTAAATAAACATGGGAAGTGTACCACCTTCCTCTAGGAACTAGGGTGAGCCTTTTTACATAGATATTTTGGAGTGTTATGCCTCACTTAATTTATTCTAAGAGTTAATTAAAGAATTCAGTTGTCATTCTTATCCAGAGAAGTAAATTACAGTATGAAGAAGAACAAGAAAACGTAATTGCACTCTTTTCAGTGTTGGAGTTTTTCCTGAATATGCTTTTCATTCTTTTATGATTTTCAGCTACTGTTTATTTTAATTTTCAAATGGAAAACATGAAGTGAATTATACAGCTGTTTAGAAACACTGAAACTCTAGGAAGGAAAACTACCCATTTTACGTCTCTCATGTAAAATGTACTGAAAACATTTTAGAAGGGTGCATCTAAGATTATGAAAATGCATATGCAAAAATGTAATAGGCTACCAATGAAGAAGATCATAATTTAAGAAATTTTTCACAAATGGTGCAAAAGCAGTCCACTTCTCTTACAGCTGACAAATTTCATACATACGTAACAACACAAGTCAGAGCTCATTTAGCTTGTACTGCATCTCCAACCACTGTTAACATTTGATGTTTCAAACACAGCACTGAAACCCACGCAACATTGTTTTATTATAAAACACTGTTACTACTGTGAGTGGGAGCTAGGTTTTCATTCCTCTGTCCTCACCAAACTGAACTTGCTTCTAAAAGGGTCCCCTCTAAGTGAGCAGGTTCTCTTGTGGCATGAGGCATTATCAGAGGTGGCACTGATTATTCACCTCTGTCCTGAAACATTAAATCAGTCAACCAAACTCAGAATTTTTATCAGTCTGTCACACATTATTGAAGATGCTAGGAGGAAAAAAAAAAGACAACAAAACAAAAATAAAGCAATTTCTTGTTCTTCCCATCAAAGACACAGATTGAATGGAGTAAGCAGCCAGAGAAGAAACGTCAATAAACACATTTCTGTGGTCAGACACATGACCACAAGATGCTTGAAAGATTAAAATCACACTGTTCAAAAAAGGAAGGAAGCCTGCTCACATGGGACACTATGGCTGACATTAAAGGAACTTCAATTTATGTAGACAGGAACGTATGCTGATGTTGAACAACAGAAGTGTGGACATTTTGCCTAATTCAGCAATAGTGACAAAATCACTGGTTAGTTTTATATGAGAAGAATGAAGCCATCCCTTCTGTATAAAGAGAGCCAGGTGAAAAAAAAGGTGATGTAAAACACAATACTTATGATATGCTTCCAAAATACATTATTCCTTTGAGTAAAAAAAAAAAAAAAAAAAAGTAGCTTTTAGAGAATATTTTCTACTGCACAATTTTTAAATCTTTGCCAGCATTAGGGCTTTCTAGCTTTCCGTCTGCAGTGCACAAATATATAGCTGGAGTTGGGGGGCTGCTACAGGCCTCTCTCACACATCTTCCCCCCCTCCTTCTAGTTGATGTCTCCTACAAATTTATTTGAATACAGAGATAGATCCTTACCTACCCAGTTCTTTCCCTCGTAAATATCCACATAAAATTCCACCTTCAAGACCTCTACAAATAAATTATTCTCTACTACTGCCACAAACATCAAGACGGCCTTCATGTATGAAATGCTATACAGCAATGCAAGTGATAAAATAGGAAATAAGAAATCAAAGGAATTTAAAATATTAACTGTATGGATAACCATCCGTTTCCCCAGATCAAATATGTTCAGTTAGAAGACTTTTTTTTTTTGGCATGCTCTACAAATCTCATCTAGAATCTATACTTCTACCAATTGCCAAAGTGTTATGTGTATGAGATCTGCAATCCCATGGCACAAAAAAAAAAAGAATTTTCAATGCAGAAAGAACAATGAACAGACACTTCTCTGGCTAAAGGGAGCCCAAGTTAAGTCAAATTTTACTCACCACAGTTAAATGTTCCAGTAAGTATGCCACATCAACCATGTCCGCCAGAACTAGAAGCCTTGTGACAGCTGTAAGCAGAGATCGTGCTGCTTGGACAACAGCTTGCCTCTTAGGCAGATAGCAGGGATCACTGGTAAATGCCTCTGCTGATACCTTTAAGGCTTGACCTGCAAAATGAAGACATAAATTCCCTTAGACTGTATCACAACAGCAAGGTTGCCATGCCTTGAAATGAAGGTCAATTATTACAGATCATGCAGAACGTTCCACATTTTTAATGATGTCCCCTTCCTGCTCTTCTGAATCATTTAATTCTGAAATAATTCCTTTGGCAATCACACCTGCTTTTCACTGTACACAATGAGGCCAGGAATGCTTTGTTAAACTTTCCCAGTCACTGCTTTTATATTACTATGTACTTTGCTGACCTTGCTATTAAATAATTCCTGGTTACAGAAGGGAATCAAATTTTCTCATTATAAATAAAAGTTAATGGAATGAAAATCTCATACACTTGAACATAGGACTGACATAAAATATGCAGTGGAGCTAGTAACAGTGCCAGTAGACAACAATATACTGCTTTGAAACATGAAGTTTTGCAAATGGAATTTAACAGTGAGAACAATGACAAACACTCAAGTTTCCTTTCAGCAGTCTGACACCTAGAATGAGAAAAAAAAAATGTCATCACACATTTTTAAGCATTTTGAAGTCTATTATCACCTGAAGAGCTTTCATAGTGATGACGCAACCTCGAGAGAAATCACTCTATGCAGAACAGCACTGGAAAAGTCTTGTTTTCAGCACAAACTGATTAAAAAAAAAAAAAAAAATTTGACCCATTAAACTCTCTATAACAGCTTGGAAACCAAAGATAGATCGATCAAAAGTCACAAAAATGAATAGTTTCAGCTGTGCTAAAATTAGGAAACATCATCATATGTACTTTGTACAAATCATGTACTAATCGGTAACTACTGCAAATTCATAGATATACATACAAAAATTACAGATTTCCTGTAATTACATAGATATAGACTTTCATGTGCTCCCTCTATCAGGGTTGAATGAGAACTATTCAACTGCACCAGTTTGCCTGAATGGTTCTATGTGTGACTTCATTTCTCAAGACTCGGAGATAAAAGAAGTTTTACTGCTGTTCATAGAAACTGCATTCGAGACAAATACTGAGCAAAGGCTACAGAAATAAACCTACTAATTACTTCAGAGTCCTTACGCGAGCACCTGAGATAATACTGGCCTGATTCACAGAACACTGGATACTTCCAATATGCTGAAACTCATCTGTTTTCCAATAATACCCATCTTTAATAGTGCTGTTTGGTTCTCTCTTGGATTTGTTAAAGTCTTTGTGCAAATTGCGTATCTTAAGCACATGCTTAGCAAATTCCATAAATAAATAAAAATCATACCAAATTGAGATCAGGTTCTAGCACCTGCTATATCATTAGCCAGTGAAAATAAAAAATACCAATTTCTTGTGCTTGGGACAGCAAGTTAGAACTTTTCTCTAGCAGTTGATGAGATAATGTACCACAGCTGAGCATATCACATCAAATAAAACTACAGGAAATTAAAAAAATATCAAATATTAATCAGAATGACCAATGTATAAGGTTTTTATTTCCCTACCTGCAATGGACAGAAACACCTCTCCAGACGAGTACCCTTTTCAGTACTAGAAGTTTCAAATCACTGATTTGAGTCCAGTGAGAGAGTAAATCCTGCTAACATGCATACATACCTTTAGATGTAATTCTGAAGGTGACTACTACAAATGTTAATAAATTAATAGCAATTTGGGAAGCTTTAGTATGATTTTAAGATACTAACTCTGGAATTTCCTTGTGCCTTAATAAGGACATGGGAAATATAATGCATACGTACTATCATAAATCTAAAATCCTTGCCCTTTCATTTCTTTCATTAATAGAAGCAATTAGCAGTCAAAGAATCCAAGGGGAAAAAAAAAAAACACAAAAAAAAACCACCTCTGAAATGAGAAGTTATAAACCTTAGGCAAAAAGACCTAGGAACTTGCAAGATAACAACTTCATGAAACTGAGCCACAGCTCCAAAGCAGCAACAAAGGCCAACATTTTCCCGTGTGACTGGCAACTGTCTTGCCAGCATTACTGGAGTAATAAATACATTAACACTTTGCTCAGTCACTCAGTCTGAGCTGTCTACTGAAGGCATTAGCCAATAACCAACTACTTTTTGTTTTTTAAGTTCAGTAGCTCCTGCTAGTAGTCTCTTCGTACACAACAAAAGGGGTCCAAACAATAAAAGGGGTCCAAACAAAACTGGCCAGTAAAGCAGAGCTACAGATTTGAAAGGAACTGGTTGGGAGTGGAAGAAGTTGAAGTACTCAGTTGTGAGAAGCCCAGACAGGAGTGAATGGTGAGCCCAGAGAACTGCATGTGCCTTCCGGAAGTCAACATTGTTGAAGGCTATTGTGCCTTCTGGAAGACAATGGCCATATAATCCATATGGTGTCCTTCAAGCACCTGAGAAACTTTGAAACCTCAAATAGTCCTAAATCCTGAAAATAGTACCATTTCAATGCTGGTATTTTCAGGGTATTTGAGCCACAAATATGATTAAGGGACTAGAGCACCTCCCATATGAGGAAAGGCCAAAAGAGCTGAGGACTGTACAGGGTGGAAAAGAGAAAGCTCAGAGGGATCTTATCAGTATATATAAATACCTGAAGGGAGGCTGCAGAGAAGATGGAGACAGACTGTTCTCAGTGGTACCCAGGACAGGGCAAGAGGCAATGGGCACAAACTGACACACAGGAGGTTGTGGCTAAACATCAGAAAAGTATTTTTTCCACTGTAAGAGTGACATAGCAGTGGCACAGGCTGACTAGGAAGGTTGTGGAGTCTCCATCCTTGGCAATATTCAAAAGCTGACTGGACATGGCTCTGGGTAGACTGTTGGCCCTGCCTGAGATGGGCGATTGGACCAGATGACCTTCTGAGGCCCCTTTCAACCTCAGTGCTTCCCTGATTGAGTGTGTGAGCAAGAACAAGCCAGAAGGATGCAAATATGACCAACCCCTTAGAAATAAGTTGGACATAAGCTGTGACGGCTGGATGAACAACTACAAAATCATGACCCTAAAACAGAGGTATGAGATGCAAGCTAGACAGCCAGGAGCTATGAGTACAAGCAGCAAAAAATTACAGCTCCAACAACAACATGATTAGAGCTGTCTTAAAATGGAGTACACAACATGACAGGTTGATGTAATTTTATCCATTTTATTGTAATTCTCATCAAGTGGATGTTCTTCCACAATTACATGTCACAAAGTGAAACATGAAAAACAGTGCCCTTTTATAGGGAAGCAGAAAGATGGGAGGATTCATAGTATTTCAATTATTTTCGACATTAAAATGAGAAGTAATTCAAAGTACCAAAGTCAGGATATATCATTAACTACATAATTATTGGAAGACAGATACTTCCAAGATTCTATCCAGAACACACAGATGGATGACTCCCAAAGTAAATGGAATTACTACCATTAGCTGATCAGCTACTGACAGCTACTGCCACTGCCAAATGCCCACTAATTACACACGCACATGCTCAAAAGGATAAATAAAAAAAAAAAAAAAAAAAAAAAAAGAAAGAAAGAAAACCTATGCTCAGGCATAGGGAAAGATAGAAACACAGTTCCCAGGTAATTTTTAAAAAAATTAGAGGATCCATGCACTATATCCAGCACCAAAAATATCGAAATCTGTCACTGCAAATCCTTGAAAAACAAAGTCAACTGTAAGCCTGTTGGTAAATTTGCTGTTGGCAAATAGCTGACAAAAGGCACACACTTCTGCTGGGCTGCTGGCCGATGGCAGGCAATCTGTCTATACAGACACTTGCAGGAATACCAACTGCAGTCAGTGAGCACCACTTAGAGACAGTGTTCAACATCACACTCTGACAACAGCTAAATGTTCTTTACTGGTTTAGGCAAGACCTAAAAGAATTATGCTTTCTTCTTTTATTTCTTTGAATAGATTTTATTTCTTCTACTAAATCCCATTTAAGGATCACATTTCCATTTGTTTTTACATCTGGTTTTCTCTCTCATTTTTTATTTTTAACAGCAACAATGTGAAATCCACATGGAATGCAGTGAATTTATGCCATTCTTATATCTTCCCACAAGGAGGTATTGTTGCCAAGAAAGTCCACTCCTGTGAACTGCACCCTTAGAGGCTGGTGGGTTTACAGTTCCAGAGAAATACAGTTGCAAAAAGGAGCTAATTGACTAGGGGAGGAAAGGACATTCCAGAGTCAATAAAAAGAGAGAATTTTAAATGCCCTAGTCTCAAACTTGACAGAAAAGGGGGCAGGATGGGTAATCTCAATGGCTTATACTAATAATAGAAAACTTTCAAACTGATTTACACTACTATTTGCAAATTCAATTTCCATAGGCATGAACTAACACATAAGCAGAATCACTACCAGAGAAGGTTGGGAGCCAATGTCACATTAGAACACAAAACAAACTACCCTTTCTAAAAACCAAGAGATTAAGCAATACTAGCAACTAGTATAAACATCTGTTCTGCTCCCACAAATACCACCTCCATCTGCTACAGCAAATAAAGGATCCTGCTTCAGCCAGCCAGCTGTAAGTGACACTGTAAGCGTCAGGGCAAAGCAGATTGATTCCTTCTGCATGTTCCTAATATTCAACACCATAATAACTCAGATTCTCATAATAGCTTTCTGTAGATATTAAAGGACATTTTTCTTCTGCCACACAATCTCTTACCCACTCAGATACCACTGTATTCTGTTGCACTGCAATTATTTCAGAACTGCATTCCAGGAAGTTCCACTTCCACATGTCATACAGCTCTTCCTAATGTGTAATCAGAGCCACCACACACCCCCTTCATACCCATCTCTTCATTCCCCTTTCCCACTCAAGAACACCTGATCCAATGATGGTGATGTCAGAAGCTTTTTTACAAGGGTTCTGTTCTTGGTTTGATTAAAAGGGTGCATAGGACAGGTTATTTTGAGCCACTTGACTATCTAAATCCTGACTCCCAAAATGAAAGACCCTTTGATACAGACCATACGCATGTACCTCTTAATGCAGGATGAGAAAACTAAGCTTATTTTTAAGACTTTTCTTGGGGACAAAGAAGAATATAGTACAATACAAGAGATCACTATCCCCATCCTGTAGCAAATATCCTTACAGTACGCTCCCCATCTTGCCAGTGAATGTTAGTTTCTTCTATGCCATCAAAGTCTTGTCTCCCCTGTTTAATGCCAAGAGACATTAAATATGGACATGTGAAATAACTTTTTTCCTTTTTTTTTTTTTAATTCCCTTTTAAAGGGTAACTGAAGGCTCAAAATGTAACTCCAACAAGTAACTTGCTTTGAATTCACTGTTATGTGTGATGAAAGGCTTATCTAGGAACACGCTTGGCCTGATAACAGCTAAACACATGGAACATTGACATGGCAATAGATAGAAACAACTCAGACAACAACTGTTGTGATTCTGACCATATATAGTCAGTAGGCAATGGCAATAAATACCAAACATTTCAGCTATGCCTGTACAACTGTTTGAAATCTATAATCAACCACACCTTGACATAAATGCAAAAAATCACTACCCTATGTATAATGCTTAGACTTCAACGAAAATTCCTAAGAGAATGTTTCCCTATACAAACTACATCATTTGTCTTGAAATTGATTAAATATCAGAATTGGGACATCAGTTATAGGCTGATATATAGTGTCAGAAGCATTCATGTTTGAACAATGCTTAGAATCACAGAATAGTTAGGGTTGGAAAGGACCTTAAGATCATCTAGTTCCAGCTTCCGTGCCATAGGGAGGGAGAGCTTGTGCTAAACCATGTGACCCAAGACACCGTCCAACCTGGCCTTGAACGCCGCCAGGGATGGAGCATTCACAACTTCCTTGGGCCTTGGTTCCTGCTTCTTTGTGCAGAAGTCAGTTATTTTATCACTAATTCACAGCACATTATGAGTCAGAAGGCAATTTTTTGAAATCTGGCAGCAAGAATTTTTCAAAATACTTGTATTTGGGTTCATTACACTACTTTAGAATAAAAATGTGAATATGAGTACCTTTAACAAAGTTCACCGAACCAGATCAAGAGGAAAACATAGCATTTCTAGGTGATGCACACAGTCCACCACCCAGAAGTCCGCCTGATGACTCAGTCAGTAGAATTCCAGAAGGTGAATCAAGATGCGGATAGAGATAAGCCACAGAGGTAATGCGGGAAGATGGGGTAGTGCGATGTGTACCTCAAGAGGATTTGATTTTAGATGAAAACAGTCAATGTTTCTGTGTGTGTGTGTGTGTGTGTGTGTGTATGTGTATGTGTGTATATATATATATATATAAAAGAATGAGACAAAAGTGATGGTATACTGAAAGATGTGGGATTTGAGCATGACATGAATGGTATGGAATAAGGGGTGGATACTGACCTGGGTTCAGCAGTAGCAGCCATTTTCCTCCTTCTTAGTAGCTGGTGCAGCGCTGTGTTTTTGATTTTCAGCCTGGGGGCCAGAGAGCAAAGATTCTGGAATGTCACCAGAGGAGGTGATGCGTACTGAAGAGGAGAGCAACTGGCAACACAGAGGTAAACCCATCTGGGTTGCTGCACTGTGGCAAAATATCGCTGCCTGGGTGCAGAACCTGGTGGTGAAGGCCAATGGGCTTTTGGTGTTGCTGCTTTGGAGACAAAGGAAAGTGGTCAGTACTTTATCTCCAGAGCTGAGGTAGGTTTTCCATCCCACTTTCTCATGTCTTGTCTGTGATTCCACAGGCGTAGGGTGGCCTATGGCATGTATCTCCTATATCTTCTCTCTTGTGCAGTAGGATGCCTTTAAGCTTGATATCATCATCGTACTGGCTGCAAGGAGAGGCCACAGTTTGCTGAAGGTGTCCCAGGACCAGAGAGAAAAACGACTACTACTGCTGAACCCAGAACAGTATCCACCCCTTATTCCATAACCATTTGAGCTTCCTTTCTCAAGAGGAAGCTCAAATTAAAATGTGGAGGCCCTCTATATTAAAATGATCAGCTCCAAGACTATAAATCTTCAATAAAACTTTGCAGATGTTAAAAGAAGCAGAAACTAGATATATTCACGGAACATGCCTGCCACCCATTATAGCAACACCTCCTTTTAGGTGTCACTAACAGAACTCATTTGAGTTTGAGAGACCAAAACCTCATCTACTGACAGTGTTTGTCAAGACTGAACTGTAGTCAGCAAAGCCATAGCCATGTCCCCATTTCTGAAGATATTAGATGAGTCACTAATGCATCAGATGAATTAAATATGACAAGACTTCTATTTATCTTACCTTCACTGTTCACTTCACCCTATTTTGCCCCTTTCTTCCCCAAAACATTATTATGAGCAAGATTAGTGGCAGCATCTTGGAAAAAGCCTATCACTCCTCTGAAAGGAATACCTATTAATGACCTCCGAAAGTATCAAAGCAGCATTTTCACACTAACAAATGGCATTCAAAAGAAAATAATTTAATACTCACGTTACGGATTCAACTCAACAAGCTGAGTGACACAAGTGAAAATGCAAGAATTGGTGAGAGACTATTTATTATTTCCAGGTGGTGTGCAACTCTGGGAATGATAGCTTGGTTCACATCCGAATGAAAATATAAGCTGTAGCTGCAGCTGCATGCGAAAATTTATAACTTATTTAAGAGCATGTTAATAAAGTTAATAAACATAGCTGCTAGTCACCACAAAAGTAAGCCCACCGAAGATTAAACACTATATGCTATGACATGCACGGCAGTTGACTGCATACAAGCATAGCTTATGATCCACATCCTTTCAAAGAGCTTGAAGTAAATAACATGAGGCATTTAACAGCAGCAGAATGTGGCTTGACTAACAGGTGATAAAGTTACATATAATGCGGCATACCACAAATTAAAAATTATACATAGCTTCAAAAGACGAAAAATATCTGCAAAATTAGCAAACTGCTATTTAGTTTACAGTTGTTCACCAACTTCTTAAAATTAACTTCTGCAGTTTGGCAAATTCTTGGAGGAAGATCAGCTGTGAGCACTCAATTTGTCATTGCATAATGGTAGGTAATAACATGGACTTAACTTTCTTTTAAAATGTATGAGGCATAGATAGTCTATGTATTATTTTTGTAGTTATCTCTGGTCTTGGCTGAGAATAAATAAATAAATTGAAAATGTGAAATATTTTTATATTATCTATGCATAAAAATCAATACAAAACTATATATTTTATTCTTGTGTTATCTGCCTGGAATGGATGGGCAAACTTTAAGAGTATTCCAAAATTAATGATTTTTTTTTAAAGCTTCAGCTGATCAGTGAGGCAGATAACAATGACACTTGCTGGTCATAATGCTTTTAATCACAAAGGGCCTTAAGGTATCTCAGACACCATACACATATATCTAAAATGCAGCCACTTCTGGATCCAGAGGAAGCCAATAGCTAGTAACCATTACCCTGAACAACAGCAGAGACTCAGAAACTGCCCCTGCTGCACATCGAAGATAACAAAAACAAACAAACAAACAAAATCAAAGAAAAAACCAACCTGATTAAGTTGCAACTTCAGTAACAGCAGGGTGATATAAAGACCCTTCAGGCACAGGGAAGATTTCTGGTTTTAAATTTTTGACTAAAAGGCCTTAAACCCAGAGGCAGGTAAACAGGTCTTTCCAAGAGCATTAAAGCATGCATTAACTTAAGCTTGCACTTAACAGCCACTAAAATTAACAAGGCGTAACCTGTCTTACATGGAATGTTCTTCCACAATGGGGTCCAGCTTGCACACTTTACCTCCTTACAAGTGGGATTATGAGAACATACAATTAGACAACTCAAAGTTCAGACATTTGCACATCATAATATATTTCTAATGGATATCCTAGCTCATTTTGATAGCAGTGTTACATGGTAAAACTAATTCCTTGTGGTGTCTAAATTAGTTTTCATACACTTACTCTCTTTCTCGACATCAGTAAGTGCTGCATGAAGTTCTTCTTTAAACACAATTGCTTCCTTGGCAATTTTTTCCCCCTTGTCCAACAGATTCCATGTGGCTTCTTCCACAGAAGCTAACAAGACACGAGCTCTTTTGGAACGCCCCTTTTTCTTACCAGAAGGATTCTGTGGACAGTTCACTAGTGTTGTAACCTACATTTAAAAGAAACAAAAAAGACAATAGAGGTGTAAGTTTAATATAAATTCACCTATTAGAGTTCTCAGATTTTAAAAAATCAAATATAGTTAAGAATAAGCAGTGCTGTTCCCCCTGATTTAGAGAGAGACAGGCAAGCTCAGCATACATACTGAGAACAGGTAAAACTATTGAATTGAATCTGACAGATAATTTTACATAACATGCCTCATCTTTGTATTCTTTCTGTATGATCAAAGCAAAGCCAATAGAAATCTCACTGTCATATTAACCCTGATGCAAATTCCTGACATTGCTCATTTTAAAATTTTTTCATGATGAAAAAAAATTACTACTGCTATCTAAGGAAACTTCAGACAAGGCAGGAATTATAATCAGTGCTGAATCTTTCCATCTCCCAAGCCATCTCAGAAGTAAATACTCCAAATGAGTACAGACACATTTCAAAATGCTTTCTTCTCTTATAAAGGAGGATTGCCATGGTCAGAACTCAGCACCTCAGAATTCTCAGGGGGCTCTCAACATTATAATTGTACATAATTTATCCAGAATGTAGGTTTACGGCAGCTTTGTTCAAATCACGTTTTTTAACAATGCACTTCAACATCCATGAAGAACTTATCTTTATATAGCATCCCACTCCACATTTCTTATCATCCGAGCACAGCCCCCACATTCCAACAGAATGTTTCTAACAGACTGGTCTCTAGGGCTTTGCTTGAGCTGTCATGCTAAGGAAAGAATCTTAAAAGACTTTAAAACAAAAGTTCTATAGAGGTATTTTAAAATATAAATATATATTATGCTTTTTAATTATATTATAATAATTTATAGTGGTTTAATTATACTTTTAAAATACACTTTTAAATAGCTGCAGTTCAGTTTATGGTTTGAGCTGCTCTATGGAAAAGTGCTCCATTCATGGGTAAATGTGTGCTAGCTGTGTCCTACCTCACCTCTAGATCTTTTTCATGAAATCACACACTTTAGGGCTTTTCCTGAATCAGTACTTTTAAAAGTAACTGACAAACATCCTCTGGGAAGCATTTCTATAAACACATCTCTGAAAGACAAAAGCCCTGACCCCTACATCATTCATGTGGAATTGTGGGGGGAAAAGGACCAGCCACTTGACATTGATGCTTGGGCATGTCAGAAGGGAGACAGTAACATAAATAACTCTAGCTCAGACTGTTAAAGACGGCTTGGGTATCTTTCTCACTATGGCTCAAAGAAAGTAAATGAAATTATGTATTGCACGTAAATCAGCCAGCTGATAGAGAATGCACTGTGGATAATAATCTTAATACCTTTTATTTTTACAAACCCTTTAAAATCAGTTCTAGAGTATTTAATGCAGTTTCCATGATCATATTTTTTAAAGTAGTCACAGAGAGTATAGGCTGATACTTCCAACAAGGAAGACATAAAACACTGTAAAAAATTGGATATTGCCCTAGAAATATATCAAGAAAAAGACTTTGTGTCTTAACTATTTAATAACCATTCACAGAAAATGTATGCTATTTCTCAGATTTTTACTGTAGTCTCCTTTATATGCAAAATACCATTCTGTGTACTGTTCACCCATATTTTTTGGAGGAAAGGAAACAAAACAAATGGAAAAATATGAACAATTATTCCTGCAGTTGAAAACTCTTGACTGTAACACTCTTCATCTTCAACTGCCAGGAAATATCAGAAGCAGCTTCTGATCTCAAATACAAGTCAAAATTTGATAGGTCGTTCTTGGCTCTTGGAGATTAAGTAACACAGAACAACTACTCTGAATTTTCTAACAGAATCCCACTGAGGAATGCAAAGAGTTCATGCAGATCCTACATAGAAAGAACAGAACTACACAGTAGCTAATATAGTGCGCCCCTTTGATCCACTGTCAACACAGCTTGTGCTGCAGTGGCAGAATACCAAGTCACAGAATCATAGAATCATAGAATAGTTAGGGTTGGAAAGGACCTTAAGATCATCTAGTTCCAACCCCCCTGCCATGGGCAGGGACACCTCCCACTAAACTATGCCACCCAAGGCTCTGTCCAACCTGGCCTTGAACACTGCCAGTGACGGAGCATTCACAACTTCCCTGGGCAACCCACTCCAGTGCATCACCACCCTTACAGTAAAGAATTTCTTCCTCATATCCAATCTAAACTTCCCCTCTTTAAGTTTGAACCCGTTACCCCTTGTCCTTTCACTACAGTCTCTCATTTAGAGTCCCTCCCCAGCATCCCTATAGGCCCCCTTCAGATACCGCAAGGCTGCTCTGAGGTCTCCATGCAGCCTTCTCTTCTTCAGGCTGAACAGCCCCAACTTTCTAGCCTATCTTCATATGGGAGTCAAAATGCTATCTTTATAGAAAAAAAAAAAAAAAACTAAACAAACAAAACAAAACAAAGCACCCCCATTAATCCTGCTTATGCCCAATTGCATTTCCCAGTTATCAACACCTTTGTATGGCCATATTACAGCAGGTCTCCCAGGGTTCAATTGACATCATTGTTCAGAGGTTATTTTGCATCTCTAGTAGGACTAGAAGCACAAAGCTTTAAGTGATATTTTCAAGCCCATATGCCATCACAGCTGCAAAGCTGAATCATGATGTTGTTGCCTGTTAGTGCCATTATTTATTAGGCTGAGGGGGTGGGATTTTTGGTCATGATTATCCCAAACACTGAATTCCTAAGGAACTGTGTAGCAGTTCTTTCAATGCTATATTCACTTCCTGCCAGCCCTTATAGACAATCTTCTAATACTGCAGTAGTTAAGAAAACAATGCCTTGGTACCTTGGGTATCAAAAGATTTGGTTCACCTTTTCCATTAATATAAAATTATTTTAAAACATCATAAAGCTTTTTTTGTTTAAAATTAATTTCAGTGTAACTACAATCCCTAGACATTTAAAAAAAAAACAAGACATGAACTCAGTGATCCAATGAAACAGAATTGTTTCAAACCCTGCTCACTGTTCCAATTCCAAAGTATTGCCCATACAAATAAATACTGGTTAATCACTTTCAGTGTGCATAAAGCAAACTCACCATAACTAAAACTCATCATATTGTATCATCAAAACCAAAACATCACATAAAACTAAAGCAAACAGTGCAAGTTCTCTGTGTGAGCAGACTTCTGTCAGTGTGGATAACAGGTGAGAATAAATGACTTTCAACTTGCCCATTTTTCTTCAGTGAAGCAAGAGACTCTAAAATACATGGATGTTTCTACATACTTTGTAAAACGTACCTATCTCTTGCAGCCATAAACTTTCCTTAGCTCATATGCTCGTATAAAATATAAAGATACAGAAGTAAAAGCTTTTGAGGAGGAAAAGCTCTTACAAATACTTGCTTATGTATACATACACACATAATGCATATATTAAGTATGTGTGTATAAATAAATATATAGAAAGAGCTTTAGATACAATATCCAAGCAAGTGGAAATTCACAGCTTATAAGACTTGCAATGACTGCAAAGACAGTTATGAAGCGTTTCCTGCATTAAGTGATAAGAATCTCATCAAGTCAGATCTTTCAAAACTTTATCTGTAATATAGTTTGCTACAGAAGCAAGTTTATACCTAGCCATAACTGTAATCATTACATAGTATAGCAAAGAGATTAAACAGACTTCAGTGTCTAAGGACGACATAAAACAAGAGAATATTTTCCATTATATTAATTATTATACGTTGTGAGTAAATCTAGCAGAAACATAACAAATATTAGACAGCAACCATGCAAATGAAAGTGCTTTATGATCTACTGATTGCTTCATACTACTTCTCCATGACAGCGTGCATCTCTAACCTCTAATAAAAGCCTGGAATTAAGGAACAATTGTTCGTCTGAGCAAGTACTCAATTTACATCAAGGCAGCTGGCAGCTGAATTATGTCAATTTTGACAACTATCACTTTTAATGTGCCAGACACATTGTCAGAGAACTTTGCCTGAGAGCCATCCTTTCAAAACTAATGTCTTTAAAGCACCTGGAATAAAACAAAGGCCACAAACAGATGTAACCCCTTTTGATGAGGGGGCAGCTGGATAGGATTAAATTAAATTTTCTGCACTATATAGAAAACAGAGTAATAGAGTCCCATGAGAATACAGATTATAAAGTTGGTCACAGAATTACACTAATGCAGTTATGCCATTTCCAACATACGAGTTTCTCTTTCTGCAGAGCCCTTCACAGCACTTTCCACTCAATATGTAAGTTTCCCTCCCACAGTCCTGTTATGAAACAAATAAAGCATTAAGGTTAGGAGGGGAAGAGACAGTCAAAATTGTATTCTCTTTGAACCAAAGCATTCTCATTTTTGACAGACTCCAGCCTTCTAAAGATGCTTAAGATGAGCTTAAAAATAAGTATTAAAAAAAAAAGGAAAATTATTTTGTTTTGGTTTAGAACTGTATTACTTAGTTATGCCAGGGGGGCTGATCCTGCAGAACTCAGGCCAAAATTTACACTTCTTCATCTCCTCTAAAAATAGCCACAGTGTTTCAGCTGCTTAAGCACAATCAGGCATACTGATATACAAGAGAAAGTTTTAAAATGCAGTTTATCAAGACCTCTACTCCTAGTACTCTGAAACTGATTTTATAATCCATCCTCTTATGATGCTCCAGCTTGACAATTTCCCACAAACCACTGAACTGTTAACTGAGGTTTTAGACACTGTCAATCATATGCAAGCAAAAATAAATAAATAAAGACAGAAAAAAATGCATGAGAGGCAGGTGGAAATGAAGTAATGATAGAAAGAAAAAAGTTACTTTCTGAAGAAAAGAATCTTCCAGAAGGAACAAATGAGTAAGGGAATGCCATGGATTCAGCAGCAGCAGTCCTTTTTCTCCTTCTTGGTAGCTGGTGCAGTGCTGTGTTTTTGATTTTGGGCCTGGGAACTGAGCTGATAACACCAGTGTTTCGGTTACAGCTTAGTGATGTTTTGGTCTGGCCAAGGACTTTCTGAGTTTCATGCTCCACCAGGGAGGAGGGGAAGCCAGGGGGGAAGCAGAGACAGGACACCTGACCCAAACTGACCAAAGAGGTTATTCCATACCACAGCACGTCATGCCCAGGATGTAAAACTGGGGGCAGGAACCCGGAAGAGTTCAGTTCACAGCTCGGTCATCGAGTGGTGAGCAATTGTATCCTCTTTCCTTGTATTTCCCTGGTCATTGTTGTGGGTGGTGGTGGCAGTGGTGGTTTGTGTTATACCTTAGTTACTGGACTGTTCTTATCTCAACCAGTGGGAGTTGCATTCTTTTGATTCTTCTCCCAATTCCCCCCCCCCCCTCGGAGTGGGGGGGAAGAAGGAGGGGGAAGTGAGTAGTCGGGCTTTGTATTAGAAGGGGTGAGCTATTGTATTCTTCCCTTGTATTTGCCTTGTCATTATTGTTATTGGTGGTAGCAGTAGTGATTTGTGTTATACTTTAGTTACTAAACTGTTCTTATCTCAACCTGTGGGAGTTGCATTCTTTTCGATTCTCCTCCCCATCTATCCGGGAGCAGCGGGAAGAAAGAGAGGGGAGTGAGTGAGAGAGCGACTGCGTGATTTACGGCTTAAACCACGACAGGGAAGAAAAGAAGATCAAGTCAAAAATAAGAGAAGAAATTTCAAAGATTATAATGAAAAAGGAATGAAACTGGATGAGCTAGTGAAAGGCAAAATACAACTTTACTAAAGAGAAACTTATTTCAATAAATTAAATAAATTAAATTATTTTTAAAGCAACCTTTCTTATAACTAAAACATGATCGGCACTTCTTTGCTTTTCCTAGCTTTTAGTGCGCATACAGCACTTCTGGAATAAAGGACTTTTCCAACATGACAGTCCAAATAAACATATGAACCATCACACCAAACATACTCATAACTTTATTGTCCTTATCTTTCATCTCTGTATTCTTCTTCCTTCCAATCATTATGTGCTGCCTCTTTAATTAGAATCTGACTGCTCCCCTGCATCTGGTCACCATTCTTTGGCAAGCCCAAGGAAACAGCATGCAAAGGACTGGCTCCAGACAAAGAAGAAAAGATGTCATCACAGCAGTGTGTGTGAAAAGAAGTGCACTCCTGGAATAACAAAATTTACCATGTACCTAAGTGACTAAGAGCAGTCAAATGAGTTGTATGATTTTTTTTTCCCCTTAATATCGGGCCAAGTAAAGTAATAATAGTTTCAGTCATAAGTAAATGGTTATTTATCTCAAAAAAAAAAAAAAAAGTTGCAAATGGAGAAATATAATTGAAAACTTGGTAGACGTCCTCTACTTTTTTCTATTAAGCTGTACACCTCCAATTTTTGCATGTTCAGAAATAGTTACAGACAGAGTACAGTTCTCTATCTGGCTTTGCTCTGTGTACCTGAAGTCATCCTCCCAGTAAGTTTTATTTGTCGATTCTTAACATAACCTATTAAAAAAAAAAGTTGCTGTCTTGTAAGGGGCATCACAAAGAGCTCAACCAACCACTGAATCTACTTCATAGCAATTATACCTGACCATCTTCACAACCTGAAAAACAACAAAGTATTCTTTGTACATTAGCAAGTGAAAGGAAATTCTGAATAAAGTCAAACCTATCTGCACCTAGGCAAATTACTGTCAGAGCAGAGACTGCCCCGTGAGCACACCCCTAGGCAACAGGAAAAGAATACTAAGTAAGCAGTGTATAGCTGTGGTAAGTAGTTTGATCTACACCATCCTGGCAAAGCTGAAGGACAATGATAAGGGGGCATCCTTGCATTATGTGTAATTGACTAATTACATGCAGGCACCCCAACGCATTTGTTCTAAGTACAATGAAGAGAAATTCGAAACAGCTTGAATTTCAAAATAGATATTCTTTCTGTTCTTTACCCTGAAAAATACTGCTAGAGACATCTTTTAACACTTTCATAGTTACACACATTATTTGCAAAATGAGGTCAGGTCTTCAAGTATGTCTTTTCCATTGTATTAAAAAACATTTGTAATCCATGTCAAAAAAAGATACAAGATAATCTTTAACGCACTAAGCACTGTGTATTTAACCAGTTAATACTCGAAATAGAACTGGAATATGCAGTGAAATTGCTCCTCTTAAAAAGTTATTTTTTTCAACAATCCTGAAAGCATTTTTGTAAATCCATTCAGCACAGATGCAATTCTTTCCAAAATTCAGATAAAGAAACTCACCTACAGATTTCAAGTCTTGTCTTCTCCACCCTGTCCACTACTTGCAATATGAAACTTTTCATATGTTGGAAATCCACTTGCAGTGCATTTTACATTTAAACGTGGTAATCCAATTTATTATTTGCAATACTAAAATACCTGAATTATCAATGGTTCCAATAATTTCTCCACTGTAAAGGTCTGGATCTGCAGATCCCGAGGATCAATTTTCAGTTTAATGCTTGGCACTTTTGATGACATTTCACCTAGGTACGAAAAAAAAAAAAAGCAATAAGCAACTATTAGCCACAACCACAAGTCTCACTGCCTCTGTACAGCCAGAGTACAGACGTGGCTCCAGAACAGGCTTAGAATTTCAAGAGATTAAATCTGCAATTTTACAGTTTATGGAGGTATCTGCGTATATTTTCACAATTTAGAAATGAGGAATCTGAAAAAATAATTTAAAGTACATATAATTCCTTGTCTTCTGTTCCAGAGAATTTACCGTCTATTAAAAAAATACACACAGATAATTGCATTAGAAGACCTTTGAATATAAGTCCTCTAGTAGTCAATAAAAAGGAGCTTTAAAGACAAATTATACATTACGTTATTAAATTAAAACCAAATCATCGATGCTGCATGCACAATACCTGTATCTTATCAATTCCAAATTGCAATGGTCATAATAAACTCTCTAAGAACAAAAATACAACAGCCCTTAAAAGTCCTGACAGTTAATAGCAGGAGAAAGTGAAGCATTTAGTTATTTTACACCCTGCAATAACAAATACTTTCTAAGTGTCAAGAAAGCCTATTACTGAAGTCAATAAGATGAAAGTAAAGCTAAGTAGGGTCTTTCAAGTGAATAAATTATTCATTAGGACCTTGATCCAAAGTCCACTGATGTTAATTTAAGGCTTTTCACAGAGTTCACTAAGCCGTGGTTCAGGCCTTTAGCCACAGTGCAATGTGTGTGTGCCAACAAAGAGTTATAACTGTGCTCTAGTAGGAATACAACTGATTAGTGTCCCAAAAATAAAAGACATTTTAAATTTTCCAGTAACTTGACTTCCCATAAAACATAGCTCTGCAGAGCCTTTTTAGCCAATTAAGACTTCAGACATAAATATAACGCATATCTGTCCTTTTTAAGCAGGACTTATTACAATCATTACTGCTGTATAATAAAGTAATAAGGTACTGCAATTGTGAAGGCTAAAGTGATATATTGTCACCTTCCACTGAACCTAGCATTGGTTTAACACAGGACAGTAGCTTCAGGGTTTCTATAGCAAGTTGTGTAGAAATAGATCTGAATTGTTTATCACAGAATATTCATTCCACATTTTACTTGCAAGCAACGATAATAAGAGCAATTACTAAAGAATTAAGGTTAAAGGTAATTCAGTGGTTTAGTATTCTTAGCAAAGTTTATACAAGTGCCAAGTTTATTTTTTATTACAAGTTATACTAGTCGCACCCTTAAGTTCACAGATTCAAGCCGCATGCAGTTAAGTGATAGCATATAGCATAAAGAACTGATAATTCCTAGTCAAAAGATAAAGAAAATAAAAACTTTAAATCAGGCTGACCAGAATTATACTTTTCCTTCCATGGACGTTAATAAGAGAAAGAGAGCTACAGAAATGTCAATGCAAATTATTTGGCCCTATTTTACACATTTAACTTTCAGATAGTTGTACAAAACTCCAAGGAAATAAAGCTTGAGACTCCCCAAATCACCAGCGTCAGCATTTCTCTTTCTGACCAATGAATCGGTTGGATACTCCCACGGTTTTGAAATACTCCAGTTTAACTTACCCCTCTGTTTGAAGGGAACTGAGCCTTCTCATCATTCACTATTTCAGAAACAAGTGGTGGCTCCTTGTCAGGAAAAGGACTGCAGCCCTCCTACTAGCTCAAATTGTTATGCATGATGAAGTTGCAGCCATGCAAGTAAGTGCGCAGACCACACCTCTCATTCACAAAGCCACATTGCAACTGTTACAAAGGGCTTTGAGATGGATGACTTTGTATCTTCTTCTGGTTCTGTTTTACTCAAGGTAAAATACTTTATTCACTGAGCTCAGATAAAAACAAGCTGAAAACACAGAAAAGCTGTAAAGGCTGGTAGGTCTGGCAATGCCCCCAGAAGGCAAAGTACTTTGCTTCCAAACTTTGCTTAACTAATGTTTTCAGAATTTCAGACCAAGGATAACAACAAGAGACAGAAGTCATCAAAATTCAATGAACTCAAAATATCCACAAGCACATCCAACATAATAAATGTCCGACTGAATCAGATCAACAGTCCATCTAGCCCAGTATGTTTATTATGATCAGGCTATCAATTCTTAACGATACACTGTATATGCAACAAAGCAAGAAATAAGGTAGGCTCTCTCTTGCCGTTTAGTAGAGGAATGACTAAGAGACAAATCCACAATCACTCAGAGGGCTTCCTACAACTACAGCTTAGGTCACCATGAAAAAACACCACCACCTCACTTTTTCATTCTGTGAACAGTTATAATAACATCTTGGTGCAGAGCCAAGCTCTGCAACAAGAGCTTAGTCTTACATGTCAGGCCAAAGACATACCCACTCTGTGCTCACACAAACAGTTGTGGATTTTTTTACTTTTTACCTAGAGTGATCCTTCCTGTTAATAGCTATTGGTTCTTCATGGATGGAAACTAAAAATGAACGTGAAACCAATGTCTCAACCATCTAATCCTCTGGAAATACACTAAATATATAATGATGTAAGTACAGTCTGTAAACCACAAGAGCAAAAGGTCTAATACAAAATGCAATCTCAAAGGGACAACTGCATCATTTTATTGAACAACGAACATTCAGAAAGGTTGTGTGTCTGCAAAGTTGATTAAAATTCAGCCTTTCTTATAGCTACAGCTATGGAGTTATTTCCAGCAACATTTGTTTTACTAGCAAGGCAGCTATCAGTGGCCTGGAAGCCAGGTTCCCACTGACATTCAGACCTACACACAATTTCTTGAATAAAAGAAAGCAAATATTAATGAGACCTCCTTTTTTAACCTGTTAAAGTAAACTTCCCTAGAGCACTACTAACTTGCTCTGAAAGTCACAAATGTGTGTCACTGGCATCCCTGGTCTTCTCAGTTAGCTTTAATTGCAAACTACATTGGCTATTGAATAGCTTCTTAAACTGCCTTTCCCATAACAAAAGAGCAGCATATGGCTAATTGCACAGTGCTGGCAAACAGTGTACCATGTCTGTGCCTACCTGTCAGCATGATGGTGCAGCCTAAGAACATACAGCAGAGAAGCGCCCACACTTCTGAAAAATTGCTTCTGCTGTGTCCACCCCTGAACCAAAAAGGCTTTTAATTAAAAAAAGGTATTCTACTCCAGCTTCACTGGGATGGCATCAAATCACATAATTTCACATCTTTGAAAAGACAGACTTTTTTTTTTTTTTTACCATCTGCAGTTCACCGGTTCTCTGAATCTTTGGTCAGCATTTCAATGAATCTGCCTTTTATTCACATTAAAAAAAAATCTTTATGGTATTGCTGGTTCACAACCCTAGTATTTTACATTTTCACAAGCACCCCAGTACACAGGTACTTCTGAAATCCATCACAACAGCTGCAAATAGAGGGTATTGACTGTGCCGTGCATTTTTTTTTCATGTCAAGACATACATCAGTTGAAGAGGACAAGTAAGAACTGGACGGAGATTGCACTTCATACTTCTACTGAGATTTGAAGAAATCACTAGATGATTTTCATGTTACTTTTTCTGTAGATACACTCATGCTTGAACTTTGCAGTGACTTCCCCTCAATTCCTTGATAGAAGAAGGGTATAAGCAACTAGTTTACTCAAAATTCAGGAATAAAAACTTTGCTGCTTACAGTACGAGCTGCTCTCCATTTTCACAGCACAAATTCCTATTCTACAGGTCATCTGTAGTGATCAGATCTGGTCAAATTTGGCTGATAAAAATGTAGTTGTAATTATAGCCATTTTCTCTAATAAGAGACCACTGTGCTCCAGAATCCTGAGCAGTCTCAAACTTGTGAAGCTTTACAAATCCAATTCAACTTCTGCAGATCTGAAAAATGTGAGTACATGTGCTGTGACTTTCTGGGGTTTGGGGTTGTTTCAAGAGCTTTGAGGTTTGTTTTATAACCTGAGCATATTATCTAACATAAGCATTTTTATTCTTTGCTTGAGCCCTGGCTTGACAGGCTTTTGAACTAAGCAATAGCTTTTTAGCCTTGGGTCAGGGGCATAACTTACCATTAACTGAAACTCAATTGGAAAAATAATTGTTTCTGAAATTTTCAATTATATACTAAGGTATAAATAACCTACTTAAGGGCTTACTTGCTGATGGGTCTCACTTGCTGATTCTAGTCTTTTTAGTTTGGGGGTTTTTTTGGTTGTTCTTTTTTTTAGTAAAATGTTAATGTGTCCTGAAACTTTCTTAAAGCAGCCAATATGAAAACAAGCTTGTAAGCCAATGCAGTGAAAGCTACAAACTCTTAAATTATCTTGACACCCTGACTACATACTTCAAAATTATCAGGCTCTCCTTGCTGTTATTTTCCATATTAGCTAATAAGTATTTATATAGGATTTTTTTTAATCAAAGGAAGGGTAACAGATGATTAAGAAAAATACGCACTCAGTAAAGATTATCTGGGGGGTTTTGCTAATATTTCCACTTAGAAAGTGAATCTGTGTCCTTCTAGATCTTCTTAATTAAGATGACAAATTTTTTGGTGTTTGCCTCAGGAAAGTGAGAATTACATGCCATCTTTTTTTTTTTTTTTTTTATACATATGTTTACTCCAGTATAATATGCCCTCTAATTACAGTGGGAATCTTCATGGCAAGACGTTTTGGTAAAAGACTGCTATAACCCACACTCAGCTATATTAACCTTTACAGTAGGTGATTTCAGCACTGTAGACCATTAGCTCTTACAACACTTAGGATGTTAAGCATGTGTCAGAAGATACAGTTGTGTCTCAGAACAGTCAGAAAAGCAGCCACTTGCACACTCCTACCAAGTGCTACAAACTTTAAGATAATGAGAATTTTGTCTTTTCGGCAGACACATCCAAACTGAAACTGCTGAGTGTTTTGGTGTAGGAAAAAAAGACACCAGAAAAACAAAGTCAGTATTCATTTGCAACTAATGTGAACACAGTACCTGCAACTTTTAAACAATCTGTAAGTACACTGCATACAGGCATAGATAAACTAATTAGAAAGCAGAGCCAAATATATTCTGCATAAATTAGAAAGCGTTAACTTTAGAATCCATTTCCTGCTAGATCATTAGAAAGCCAATAGCACATCACTCACCTATTCTAGAATATACACGGTCCATATTCAGCACTAAAACAACTGTCTATGTAATTTCCTTGTGTTAGGAACTACAGTGCAACTGCTATGCCTCACTATTTGGCTTCTGAGGCATCTGCAAGGGACTGCCTGACAAGCTCTCCAGTGTATTTCAGGATGACTGACAGGACACAGTGGCTGCTGGAGGGGTGGCAGGGGGATGGGCATCCTTAAAGCTATATACTAGAGCGCAAATATGTAAAAAAAAAATAATAATTTAAAAGCTTGTGAGCAATTACAAGACATGAAATATGTCATTACTGATAGTTTTGGTGCTTATTTTTATAATTTTCAGCACAGCTACTGTTTTCCCATCCATTCTGATTGTATGCCAGCTTCTGTCCCAAGGCAATGACTCAGTTTCAGACTTCTGAGCTGGACAGCAAAGAGATTCATAAGGCCTTCACCCAGTAACATGGTACCAAATTTGTTTTCCTTATGGGGTTGGGTTCTTTTTTTCCTATTATACATTACACTACGCTGACATAAAATATACTATCCTATCAATTTCATAAAATGCACAGGTCTATTGCCTTCTAAAAAACAGTAAAGACAAGAAAAATACTAAAATAAAACAGCCTGGATTAGTATTCTTTAAGCAAGATACACAGAGACAGGACACCTGAAGACTTCTAAGACATGAAACATTGCTGAGTATATGTAACAGAGTATGTTTTAATATTTGTTCTTAATTTCAATATTTGTTATACAGCTTCATTAATTGGTGCCAACACTGCTACAGAGTCAGTACACCAAGTGCAAATCACATTTTATAGAAGCCACAACAGTCACTGTGTAGTTAATTATCTAGCTGATTAACAAAGTAAGACATTCAGAAAACTAAAATATACTAGTCCTGTTTGCAATACAACAGCATGCCCTTTTTTTTTTTGTTTTTGCTTGAAGACTTGCTGTATTTTGTGGGCCAGAACATACCCTGGAATAGACAAATACCTCTGACAGCAGGGAAGGATGTGGCCCATTTAACACCAGAGAAAACCTATAATGCACCTGCCAATTATTTAGATTTCTACACAAACCTGTCAGGTTCACTCTAATCATCCCAGATTTTATCACTTCTTATCACTAGTAAAGGAAAACATGTCTGTTAATGTATAGACGTCACAAAGGAAAAAAGAGCTGGAGAACTGAAGGCGGCACCAAAATTCGAATCTGTTAGTATTCACTGAAGATTACTTTGCTTAAACAGGTTTTACATTTAAGAATTTAGATATGCAGTGAAGTAACTGGAAGATCATTTTTAATGCTGAGAGGGAAAAAAAAAAAAAAAACAAACAAAAAAACCCACAATTTTTTCTCTTACATTTCCTTTCACTTGCCTCTGTGTCTACTACAGTACTTTTTCAACCTGCTGGCCAACTTCAACCACATTCTGAAAAGTAGCTGAAATTCCCAAGGACACAAGATTTTGACCAAGTTCTTCAGCATCATTCTCAGCATAAACAGTGTCATATGTCATCCCTTATAATGAATCTACCACGGAAAAAAGAACAAAGTATAAGCCTTGCTCTTACTGGACACTGGAGACTCCACACGGCAAGCAACAGGTTGCGACTCACCTAATGGCATGGATACGTCTAACTAAGGTTTCTGGAAAAAAAGTTAGAGATGGGGGAAAGTATTACAACTCCATGAACTTGTGTCATGCAGACTTTCCGATGTCTAGTGAGATAACAAATTAAGATAATATTCATAACATGCTTTCTTCCTTATTTAATACTCATCTCTACTTTTTCTACAGCGTATGTCATCAAAGCACTTTTTCAAGCAGAGGTCATCTTCCAATATCACATAAGGAAACACAGTCATAGAGGAAAAATTATTTACTTAAGATCACACAAAATGCCAGCGGCAGAATCAGGGATGGAGGGCTGGGATACAACCCTCTGGTCACTAGAATACCTTATTCACACCTGAACTGAGGCCAATAAGCAGGCTAAGGATTACCAGGTACAATTTACACTACAAATATAAGAATATAATCTCATCTTCCATACTCATGTCAAAGTTACCCAGATACTAGCACTTCTTCATAGTAAGGTCAGTTAATGTATTCTTCTCCCTTAAACATACTATCGCAATTACTGCCTTGGTTGAATGCATGCACACACTGACGAATTCTAGATGTTCCATCAGAGGTGTGAATTCTATGGTCTACAGCTACAGAACTTTTGGCTTTGCACTAGCATGCCAGACTCTGCTTTTTAACCAACACCTATCCTGCTTGGTTTAGAAATGCTTTGCCAATCTTATCTTCTTAACACTTCTTCCAGGTACTTTTTTTGGAGATACTGCAGTTTTTGGTCTCAGAACTACAGCTGTAATATTTAAAATACTGAAAAAGCATTTGCTTCAAAAAAGACAAAAGAAGAAGGTGGTGTCATGTAATATGGCAACATTTCATTCAAAATTAAAAGGTTTTCATTAATACTCTTTAGACCCATTTCAAATTCTTAAAGAAAAAAAAAATCCTTTCACTTGAGTCTCTGTGCTATTTTCACCACAGGCACTTTGAGCACAGAACAAGGATTCCTCTCTATTTAAGTGACATTAAGTTCCTACATGGATGGCTATCCTCTGCTGGTAACAACAGGTTAAGAGGTCTGGCTCCAAGCCCTTCCTTTTGTTATCACTTTTAAAGTGTTCCTATCTCTATGCAGAACCAGAGACTCTGTTTAAACAAAGTTCAAGTTGACCTTCCACTAAAAATAGGATTTGTTCAACTCATTAAAACAATGGACAAGAAAAATATCAACGAAGTGCTACTAAAAGAATTTTAAATTTTATTTTTATTAAATGCAGTCTCCTTATTTCCCATTGCAACATTATACTACACTGTTTTGCTTAATAAATGTCTCTCTTAGTTGCAATGAGTTAAAACCCATGGTTTTCCCTTTTCTTTTACAGCTGCTACTCTTGCCAACTGATTTGGTAGTTTCATACCCATGCATTACCCCAGGATATGTCACCATTACATACCATCTTATGTAACTATTTTCAAATTGATATAAAGGTTCACATTATTTTTGTCCAGTGACCCCAATATTATAACTCTTCTTCCCTGTTGTCTACACACACATACAAAACAATCCCAAAATTAAAGGTAACAAATGTGATTGATACTTCTTGAGTATATATTAATTCTGAGATACGTATGAAAACAACAGAAATGGTTCTCAAACTGCATTGTTTTGGATATTGGCAAGCAGCTAGTTAGCTAACACCTACAAAAGCACGATCAAAAATATAGGGAACAGGAAAAACAGTATTTAAACAAAACCATAATCCCACCATGCCTGTATACGTGGCCAGACCTCTGACAAGCAGATTAATTCTTCCAGTGGGATTTCTGGTGCTGTATGGCACCTTACTTCCACCATCAACTCAGACAACCAGTTTCAAATCAAAATGCATCTCAGAAGAAAAGTCCTACTTAGTTGATACATCATTTCTGGTGAAACAGTTTCAGAAATAAAGACTAAAGACATTTCTGCCCATTTAGACATCTGCTCTCATTACAATTCAAAAGGACTTGGTTAAAAAGCAACCAATAAAAAAAAAAGACAAAAAAAAAAACCAACCAAACACCAACCAAGAATAAAAAAAAAAAAAAAAAAAGAAAGAAAAGAAAACCAAGCTTGTTTCGAGGCAGATTAACTTCCTAAAAATTAACCAACTGATTAGGAATAGGAGAGAATAGCAACAATTCATTACGCATTTTTTTCTAAATGCCTATCACCAGGCCTAATGCTTCACTGTTGAGTGCCTTTTGGGCTTCACTAGCTGTGAGCATAGTTCTTGTCTTTAATAAAAGGAATCCAAATGCATTTTACATCAAGGAAAATGTGTACATGAAGTTTTTAAATATGTCAAGTGTTATATTGAATGTAACAGCCCTCCGTTACTCCTCGCTTTTAAACAAGTGCCTTTCATATTTTAAAATCAAAAGTAATTGCATAAAATTTCCTTGTACAGTAATTCAGTATTTTCAACATTTAGATGCTAAATGTATGTTTACACATACCTTCCTTGAATTAGATGCAAAATCGAGTAAAGTACCAAGAGGCAAGCTAAACTTTTTACAATAACAGCACCCATGAAACATTTATGCTTCCTTTTCCAGTATTCCAACATGCTTTTTCATATTTGGAAAATAAGCAAACACATGTACAACTTTGACTACTGGCTTCAAGTGACAAGGCCACTATGATTTAAAAATATGCAGAACATTAAAAAAAATGTTTAAAAGTTCTTTTTCTAGAAAGTTGGTTAAGAAAAATCAGCTTTTTAACTCAACCTTTTGAGCTGATTATTTGATTAAGCAACTATAGTTCCATTCATACTTTCACGTACTTTCACTTAGTGGAAAATTCCCTGCATTCATCTTCAATCTTACCTTTTGAATTGGGAATCAAACAAGAGATCCTAGAAACAGCTCCGTGAAGAACTCCTCTTGATGCAGCTTGACTCCAGAGGCACTGACAGTGAGACAGCAAATGGTTCCTGTCATTCCTAGTCTATGAGAAACAAAACAGGGAGGGAAGAGAATCAAAATGGGGAGGGCAATACTCATCTGGGACCTCCTCCTAAACTGTTAATTCCTGTTTGTACTGACAAGTTGCTACTGAAAATACCACTTAAAGAAACCCCAAGCTCATTCCTAGACTTGCAAACACAGTTTGCACTGAGCTTCTAGACCTTACATCAGGCGCCATTTAAGTCAATGGCAAAGGCCCCTGAGAAATCAATGAGGCTTAGTTCAAACATGAGAGGCGAAAGGTGCAGAAGGAATGCAAAGGCCATTATTGTAAAACCCAGGTCAAATATAGTTGCAATGTACATATTATAAAAGTTCATATAAACTACGCTTTACATGGCAACCTTTTTCATTTACCTTCACAAAATATTCAAAATATATTTCTAGACAGATAACCCCACATTTATAAGACTTTCCACCAGGGCAGCCATTCAAGCAATGGACATGAGTGAAGTTATAGCAAATTTGAGTACCCTTAAGTGTAGCATGCAATAGCACTCATGTAAAAAAAACCTAGAAACTCTGAAAAGGCAGAGGTTGCTCAATACTTCTATCTGTTCTGCTAGAGACTCTCCATTCTGCTGCTTAAGATCTTAATGGTATTAAACCATTCAATCAAAAAAATTGTATAAAGTACATGTGTCAGGCTGAATTTTCTTTTTGGAAAAATTCAAGCACTGCAATTTGGCTATTTTTAGTTGATTTAGAGGTAAAAAGGGCAGATACAGCCTGAAGACTGAGGTAATCTGACACCCACTAACAGCATTGGAGAGGCTCCACTAGAAGGAAGACAAAAAAAAAAAAAAAAAAAAAGAGAGACCTGAGCAATGGTTACATATGTGACTACTCACAGGTGAGGAAAAAAAACAAACCTTGGGCAAGCATAAGAGAGAGTACTGAAATAACTCGAGGGAATGAGGGAGAGGGGAAATCAATCACATTAGGCCCTATCATGCAGTGGCCAACAGATTTCACTAGCATCTTCTGCACTTGAAGCATAGAAGGAAAGATTTGAAAGGCAGACAAAAGGCGTATACAGAAGATATTACAGATTTTGTTCCCCTGCAAAAGCATCAAATATTATTCACAGAAACTAAGCACACTTTCCCAGAGGATGTAATTATTTAATATGGGGAAATGTACCTGCTATTGCCTTATTAAACTTACAATTTTATTCAGAATTCATTCCTCAGAATGTTTTTCTGGGTTCAACCTTGAAACATAACCCTTTCTTTACTCACCTTTAACTCATGAATTCAGAAAGCATGAATAACAGTAGTCGGAGAAGAAAGCTTCCAGACCAAGAAAGATTTAATACTCTTGGCAGTATATTAAATCTGTGTGATACAATGCAAGTCTAAATCTTACTAACTGCAGTTACAGTACTTCTCAGCATTTCTCAGCTTTCTTATTTACTTCATGAATGTTATTTGAAAGTTACAAACAAACAAAAACAATTCATTTAACTGAACGATTTAATATAGACAAGTAGAGTTAGGCAGCTGATACCTATTACACTTTTTTCAATCATTAAATCTCTGTAACTACATCAGTGCTTCATAAATTAAGCAAATTACTACAGTGGTGAAAAAAGATCCTCCTTATTTTAACAGGTACACTAAGGAGAGGTGTGAAAAATACTGGTTTTATTTAAAGTTCTTTGTTCTGGATTCACTTAAAGCTAAGCTGCTAGTGACACCTTAGATACTGTAGGGTATCCATGGTACAAGCCCCCAGGGCACCGTAGGTTTCCCAATAGACTTCAACTACATATGCCAGGGCTGGATATGGGGATGCTTTATGAGGCCATATGAGTCTAAACTGTCTCTAGACATGTATGCTCTGGCACCTGAATCATTCACAAGTTGTCTTTAGCTTAAAAAATAACCCCTTCTATTCATTTCTTGCTATAAAGCTTTTCCACTTGAATTTGGCTTTAATAGGTCACCTGTGAAGGTCACCTGTGAAAGTGGCAGGCACATGTCATTAGAAGTTTTGAAGTCATGCAGTGCCACTGCAAATACTACTGCAGCACCAATTCTTAAGCACCATTAAAATGTTCCACATACAGTATCTAAAAATATGTTAACGGTATAGGTTACTGTAAACTACTATATACTATACTTTTCCACTTTGTCTGTCTTCCAGATTTCTTTAACAGCCTTCAGGTAACCTTGTCCATGCCTCTAACATCTGTTCTCTATTACCTAGTCATAACTACCTGTAACTTCACATCTTGAGAAATTTAATCCTTTGACTTCTGTACCTAGCCCATTTTTCACTACTAATGCCTTAATCTGTCACGCAGTGCTCTGCTGGACAACCCAATTCAATGGCATCCACACACAAAAAATGAGCTCTCATCACAGAAATTCCAGTCATTTTTCTGTGAAAACCACATTAAACTAATCACAAAACAACACTTGTTGGAGTTTTTCCTCAACACCCTTGCTCTACATTAATTTTAAAAACTGTCTTTTTAGATAGATTATTTTTCCTTTGTTCAAGTATTTCTCTCCTTTTCTGTTAAATTTAAGAAGTTTACAAAATAGGTGATCGCTGTTCAGGTACTTACAGAACTCAATGGCTTCTTCCAGGCCACAAATTTGGCAATTCCTCTGACAAATTGCAAGAACTCTATATACTGCAGTCATTTCATTCTCTCACACCAACGTAACTTACTCTTGAACTTTCTAAAACAAAATGCACCAACCAAGCTGCATCGCCACTAAGCAACATTAAAAGGTTTAACCCAACAGAGAAAAAGAAGCTAACAGCAAAAGGACTCAAAAGCCTGCTCCCAAGCCTTCCTCCCCTCCATTTCTATCCCCAATTTGTGATGCTTGTTAAGGATTACTTCAAAAGCTCTGGTAACTTCAGAGCTGCAGTCAGAATAGGCAGGTTTTGAACAAGGGTCTTGCCACCCCAAACCACTAAAAATAATCACCTGGTTACAGAAGACCCTGAAAGCACTTTCAAAGTTTGCTAAGGCAGTTGCTGGTAAAGATACTTGCGTGATATGACAGAAAGGGGGCAGCAGAGGTGGGTGCGTATATTTCCCTGGCAAGTGGGCTGCCAAAGCAGAGGAAAGACGATGCTACACTAAAACGCATCTGTCAAAGCCCCTATACGAAATATATTTTCACCTACTTAACATGCTCATACCATTCATGCTACAGAAGTCAGTTTAAAATGCCAGAACAGCTCTGAACAAAAAGCAACCAGATTTGTAATACACCAGAGCACTACCATTGTATCTAGAAACACCTGAGACACATTCTCTTTTCAGTAAGAGGGGACATGCATATACTTCCTTTTGCTCCCAAGCGTCTTCCCAGTTTCTATGTTGAGGGGACTGTCTCAACAGCCTGCTAAATACACACGCTCCCGTTACAACCTGCAGTCTAACATTCCCAGCTTTCTGTTTCCATCGCTCCCTTCTCCTACTCTCTCTCTCTCTCTCCTCCTTCTCCCGCTCCACAGGACACAGATGCTCTTGCCCTATCACTTCGGGTAGGCACGTAAACCCACCCGCGCTGAGGGCGGTCCGGAGGTGGAGGGAGCCCGCCTCCTGCTGCCATCTGCTCCGCTTCTCCCTGAACGAAGGGAACGCCGTCCACCTCACCCCACCTCACCCCGCCACGACGCTCAATCCGCGCCAACGGCCGCGGCCCCGCCCCAACGGCTCTGCGCGAGCCACAGCCCCAGGGCCGGGCGCCCGCCCGAGCGTCCGCCTTTCCTCGCGCTAAGGACAGGCACGCGGCAGGCAGGGGGCGTGCTGCCTCTCGCTCTCTGTACCTTGACAGGTAGTTCACAGAGGGAATCTCACCCTCTTCGTGCACCCGCTGCCCGCCGACCTGGCGCTTCTTCGGGGGAGTGTCTTCCTTTGCACTGTGTGATAAACAGCCCTTGTTCTGCAGTGTGTTTGCGAACAAGAGAGCTGTCTCCTAAACACATTCGCGTGAAGATCGAACACCACAATGGGCATTGTGCAGTGCTGTGTTTGCTTGAGTAATCGGGAGCATGCTAGGCCAAAGGAAATTTTAAACCCGAATTACTTCGCAAAATTTCACACTGCTGCAGTAACTCCTGATGTTAGCTGTCACTTCAATCACTTCAGGAATAATATTTTTTTCTTTTACCGGTATATTAGAAAAAATAATTATTTTTTCCAGTATTCTGACTGTCCATTCGCCTTCAGCTGTTATCTTTAAGTAAATTCAGTTATTAGTAATTTCTATTTTAAGTTGCTTTACTAGTTTATTCGATTTTAATGGAAGTACTGAGCAGAGTTAATATAATTCACATTTATACATTATTAACTGAACTTGTCAGAACTCTAACTGAATCCATAAACTGTAGTTTTAAACAAACAATAAATAATATTATCTAAAGACAGAACTCTTTAAAAACAGCCTGCTTACAAGGCACTACTTCCCAATACTACTCCATACCATGCAGTATGAAATTACCAGTGTGGAAACTTAATTGCAAAATTAATCGTATCACCATGAGTGTCAGAAAGAAAACAGCAGTGCCTGCAGTTCCCGAGCCTATGTTTAAATATTCCAGGGATCCACACAAAGAAAAGACACAAGACTCAATACTTCCATTGCTTGAAGTTTATTTCTTAAAACTACCTTTTGGAATTTTCACCAGGAATATTTTTCGTAAGTAGGAAACACAAGCTATAAAGGTGAGAATAACCAAAGATCAAAAATTTTTATAATATCTTGAATATCACAAGGTTCTCAATTCAACAAAAGCACGTTACCATTGTGTTTCTCCACATGCAGCCTGACAGCAACATAAATCATCAATATAGATGTATAACAAACTTTTAACAATGAGTACCAATATTGTACACCATAGATTTCTGCACAAGCAAAATGCTAACAGTAGATGTGTAATTAGTAGATTTTCTAATATTGTATAACATGTATATGTAGAAGCTTAATTTGAAACAAGGAGGACACTGAGTTGAAAAACTCATGGTAAACTGACTTCAAAGGATAAGCGAAGTTGCATCCGTTCTGTGACTCAGTTTTAGCTTTCCTACATTCAAGGCTTTATAATTCAAAATATACAAAGTATTTTACTTTATATGGGTAAAGAATTGCAAAAATTTATTGCTACAATCTGCCACTGAGGCTTAACAGGAATTAAAATTAAAGTGGTAGTTTACCCAGAATAATTGCAACCTGCCAATACTACAAATAGATTTTATGTTTAGGCACAAATGTGGTTAAGCCAGTCACTGATCAACAGGGAGATTGTCTGATGTTTTAATACACAATTTGTGTCAGGTTCATTAATTCACTCACATTCTTCAAGGGAGATGTAAAATTTACTCTTGAATATTTTAAATTACATATAGGCACAAAGTTACTGTTCCACTGACACGGCTGTGTTTCTTGTTAACTCAGGCAGAATCTAAACTAATTTTTCTGTTGCAAGCATCACAGATACAACATATTAATACTTCTATCAGGAATAAATGTTAAAAGTATTGCATTTGTGAAACTGATAGAGATTAAGTAAGAAGCCACAGAGGAAATGTACGAGAAGGGGTGGATCAGGCATTACTGAATGAAAGTTGCACTTGAGGTCAAAAAAATGCAAGAAAACAGAAGCATTGAAATCCTTGGGGCTCAGTCCTGTATTTCTAAAGAAGACAGTAACAATATAAAGATTATTTAATGCTGAAGAATACATTTGAAGCTGATTATCACTTGCACATTTTTTCTATTGGTTGGTTAAACTGTCCATTTTCCTAATAAAAATTTTGCAGTATCTGTTCTCTTCACTTACAGAAGTTAGACTTGAAAAAAACATGGGCAAAGCTATCTGGTACCATTATTTTATCTAAGTCCTAAACCAGAATTTTCTTTGTTATCTCTTCCAGAGTCCACCTCTTGCTAGTTTTAAGTAATAAAGTAAGAAAGTAAGAAATTAAGAAATAAAAAAGATTCTTTTGGGAGATAAGTTTACTTTCCTAAATGCACTTATCCAGTTGGAAATGTCATGTTACCTGTGTTCCATTCTGACCAGTTACATCTTCATTAAGAGCCCATGAGATATACTAAAGCTTTTTTTAGTGTTTACTTCACATATAGTACTGCCATGAAGAAAAATTCTAGGCACTGATGGTTTTCCTTTAGTTTCCATTTCCAAAGCAGGTGTATTGTAATTGCATTTTCAGTTTAGGAAAACTTTCTAAATACCACAGTCCTGGAGGCTGTCAGCTGTAATTCTTATTCCCGCTTAAAAACAGGTGCCATACATTCAAAAATTCTAGAACTATAGAACAATATATTAATAAAGCAATGTTATATGCATGGATTCTGATAATGAACCAATTCTTTGACAATATCATTGTATGTACATTAACCATATATATGCATAAACTTAGCTAATTTTAGCTTATGACATACCAAATGCTTTAGTAGGCTGTTAGTCTCATAACTAGTCATCTTAAGGGCTACTCAATGGCCACTGGAAAGTATTTCTGAAGAATTTCTCACACTGTTCTGAAGTAGGTGAGCTTACCCTTGCCCACCGCAGACAAGGATCTCCCTCTCTGATGCCTGTAAAAGATGACCTGAGCAGCTGGCTGCAGCATCTAAAAGCCAAGTGCTTACTTGAATGCTGGGGAAGGTCTATCCTACTCGAACTACCCAAGACCATTTTTCATTTTCTCTCTCTCCCCTTCCATTGCTTCAGCCCCTTAAGGTAGCCAAATATCTCAGACTTTAAGGACTTTAAAATAAGATTATGTAGAGTAGGGAGCATGCTTTATTAATTAAACACCTGTACATGCAGAGGCTCTCCAGTACTTGCAGCAGACCTTATTACATTTCAGGAATTTCAGAGTTTTACTTCAGGCTTGTATCTCAAGGTTTTAATGACCTGTTTAGATAATGAGCTTCCCTATCTCAATAACTTAACACCACAATGCTATTTTAGTTGAGGCTTTCTTTAGAGTATTTTTAGTGATTTCTGTTGTCGTAAGATCTCCTGTCTTGGGAGCACAGCAGCTTCATAGCGAAGCGCCAGAATTCAAATAGCACTCAGCAAATTATAACATTCTCCCCTAATCCCTTTTCGATCACTGCTCATCTTCAAAGATTATTATATGAAAGTGCTTAAACCTGCTCTTCCTGCATGTGGTACCCGCAAAGCATCCTATTGGCTCTTTTACTTGCAGCTTGCACAAGGAACACTGGAGGTCACTCTAGCATTGCTTAAGTAACAATTTTCTCTAAATAGAGACAGCCACCAAGTTTTTCAAGACTTACTTGAATTCAGTTGGTTAAGTATAACACTTTGTGTGTCATTTATACAAGTCAGACAACTCTCATGATTTCTTATGTTTTACTGAACTTGCACATTTAACTCTAGTCCTAGATCATGTCAACACAAAATAAAGGCACCTATCATTTAAAGAAAACAGTAAGTTTCTTCTTAGTCCTCCTAGGAAATAAAGACTCCTAAATTCAAAATATAGGAGTTGGACATTGCAAATTGTGATAAAAAAGGAACATTGAGTCTGTTTCCAGGTTTCAATGCTGCAGGGTACTGCATGTATGTTCTATATGTTTCTTTACAATTCTTTGTTCCTTGTAAGCTGGCAAAAGCCTATGGACTTAGAATGGTTAGGGTGTAGGGTTTCAGCTTTCAAGGAAAGACTGAGGGAGAACAACTGAACTCAAGTGTTCTCTCAAGCTCCAGATCCAAACCCTCAGATCACAGTCATAGCTGTTTCTGTGTGAGGGGGATGCGGGGGGAGTGGGTGAACAACCGAAAAACACCACCTATGGTTCAGTCTCTTCAGGAACAGTTAGAACAAATACCTTACTTGAAGGGTATTACCAAATCTGAACTTTGATCTGTTATTACAATTTGCTTTCCTTTGGCTTTGAGTACTAAAAAGTTCTTGCATTCTGTAAGATTTTCCTAAAACAAACTACTTGTATGGATTTCAAGTAGTCTCTTTCCTGTAAAGAGAAAATAAATCTGCAGCAGATGTATTAGTGTAGAAGAGCTCTGCTTCTTGTCTCCAAATCAATTTACAAATAAAAGTTAAAAAAGCAGCAGCTTTGACTAAAAGTCCCAACAAGTCTTTTCTGGCTTTAACACCTGAGAAACACTTGTTTCTCCACCAGCAGACATGATCTCTGACTGTCTCCACTTCTATATCTGTTCTTTAAGAAGTCCCCTGTGGCTATAATGTGGTACACTGAAGGCACTACTTTTCCTCACCCTGTTCTTCACACACTTGCTATTTACATTATCAAAAAAATTGGGTATAATCATGCTTTTTGTCTTCATATATATGAAACTAGGTACACTACGGGATAAAGACAGCATCTTACCAAGCATAATGCAGTTTATGAAAGCCTTACCCAAACACATAAAACTCGATGAACATTGGCAAAACTGTTCAAATCACTCAAAGAATAATCACATTAACCAACCACAATTTAAACAAAGATTATTATGACACTAAACTACTGAGTTGGATAGGGGGATATAAAGCAGGATAATAAGGACCATTTGGTATGATAACATGTTTAAGGTGTTCCTTATTACCTAAAACACAGCAAACAGCAAAAACATAAGTTTGATTTTTTTTTTCCCCCCCAATATCCTGAATAATACAGAAGGACATACAGGAGAGAAAGAAGAAATATACAGATAAGAGAAACAGTAGCATTGAACCCTATGCACTGAAGTGAACAGCAACAAATCACTAATATGTAGTATCAATTTTTCTGTGTCAATCCAGCCTTTTACTGTCTACTTTAGAGGAATGATTAAAGGTCTGTTACCACAACAGGCCTGAGTACAGGTAAGGGACCATCCATGTTCCTACACAGTGGTCCATAAACACTGCTGTCATTCTCGTTTCCCATTGAAACTAATGATAAATTCACTACTGTTTTCCTAACTCAGAACTGAGCAGCCACAGCTGTCTGATAATGACCACAAACTGACCTAACTCCCAATTGTTAGTGGGCAATTAAAGATGAGGAATCAAAACCTTTTTAAAAGCTGTAACAATTTAAATGGTAAAGAGAATTTAATAAATGTGGGAGTACAACAAAATAGCTGACTCATAGAATCACAGAATGGTTCGGGTTGGAATGAACCTTAAAGCTCATCCAGTTCCAACCCCCCTGGCACATGCAGGGACACCTTCCACCAGACCAGGTTGCTCAAAGCCCCATCCAAACAGGCATTAAACACTTGCAGGGATGGTGCCTCCACAACTTCTCTGGTGTCTCACCATTCTCATAGGAAAGAACAACTTCCTGATAGCTAATTTAAATCTATCCTCTTTCAGCTTACAGCCATTCTCCCTTGTCCTAGCACACATGCCTTTGTAAAAAGTCCCTCTCCAGATTTCTTGTCAGCACCTTTAGGTACCAGAAGCTGCTGTGAGGTCTCCCCAGAGCCTTCTCCAGGGTGAACAATCCCAACTCTCTCAGCCTATCTTCATATGAGAGCTGCTCCAGCAAGCTGATCATCTT
Organism: Ara ararauna; assembly: GCA_028858755.1. Lineage (NCBI taxonomy): Eukaryota > Metazoa > Chordata > Aves > Psittaciformes > Psittacidae > Ara > Ara ararauna. The sequence continues at coordinate 43,156,101 of CM054381.1, forward strand.
CGGCGCCCTCCTCTGGACTCTCTTGAGCAGGTCCATGCCCCTTTTGTTGGGGAACTGAGTTCTTTTAAAATTATAGAAACACCTTGTGCTTTCTGTGTCTGTCTGTCCTCTATATTCCCCAGGTTAGGTTGGAGAGAAAAGTCCTAAAAGATTAATTTTATAAGACTATTTTGAGATCCTTATTAATCCAGCAATACTTCTAGTGCTGAGGAAAGTTAAGGAAATATTAAAGAGTACTTCTTAATTAATAACCCATACAAAGGAAAAACAAAACAAAACAAAACAAAACAAAAAAACCCACCCATAAAACAGAAATGGGGTGGATGGCTGGGAAGAGAAGCACAATCATCAACATCACTCCAGCTACTAAATAAAAAAAGTGTTAACAAAACCTGTGACTACAGAAGGGGAAATAGGGTAAAATTCCTAGCATGAGCATATCCAGCAAACTGAAGGGATGAAAAGGGAAACTATTTGTATCCATTGCAGCATATATATAAAGTCAAGGAAGATTTAATTTTCATTATTGGATATAAGGAAGAAATTCTTTACTGTAAGGGTGGTAAGGCAGTGGAATGGGCTGCCCAGGGAAGTTGTGAATGCTCCATCGCTGGTGGTGTTCAAGGCCAGATTGGACAGAGCCTTGGGTGGCATGGTTTAGTGTGAGGTGTCCCTGCCCCTGGCAGGTGGGTTGGAACTAGATGATCTTAAGGTCCTTTCCAACCCTAACTATTCTATGATTCTGTGATTCTGTGATTATACTACTCCTGACACAATTAACTATCGCTAGGGTAAAAAAAAAAATCCACAGTGAATGAAAATACATATAAAAGTTATAACAGAATTCTTGTTATAGTTAAGGAACAGAAATAGTAAACCCAGGAAAATCATTTACAGTACTGTAAAAAATGAATGCAATGCCTGTTACTGTATTTAGTAGCACAAACTGGTTGCATTCAAACTAGCAAATCCAAGCCTGCCTGCAAACATTCCCAGGCAGAATTTGCAGGAGCAGACAAAGCCTTTGTGTTCCAGGTTGAAAACCCCAGCAGCATATGAAGTGACATTTATTTTTTGCTGAGCTGAAAAGCTGCATGGGAAATTCAGTCAAGTGATTACCTACTCAAGAAAAAGTGCAGTGAACTGCACCGGCTGTCTTCTCAACAGCGAGAACTGATGTTTATAGCAGCGAAAAATCATTGTATGAAAGACGGCGCTAATTTCAGCTGCCTCAAGCCTCAGGGTACTGAGCAGAACGGAACTCTTTTAACTGGGGAGAAAGGAAGTTTAAAAGGTGACAGTGGTTGCCAACACGTCTGCTTCCCCACGCTCAAACAGCACTCTCAGATCCACCGGCACGCAGCCCCGCGGTACCCTGCACCCGCGCACGGCTGAGGGGCGCAGCACGGCCGCACTCGGAGACAACACCGCCACCGCGAGGCGGCCGCTCCGACGCAGGGGCAGGTGGGCGGAGGCGGCGGCCAGCAGTGGGACGTGGCGGTGCTCATTGGCTCATCGCACGGCCGGAGGCAGAACTTCCGCCGCCGGAACACTGGGTAAGGATTTCAGCCCAGGGAAGTTGAAACCAACAGCAGCGATGGCCGAGTGGTTAAGGCGTTGGACTTGAAATCCAATGGGGTCTCCCCGCGCAGGTTCGAACCCTGCTCGCTGCGGCCCCGTGGGGGTTACGGTTTTTTCATGTTTTGCGATTGCTTGTAATGTGAAGGTTTTATTCGTCATGTCTTCTTTCACTGCTAAACGTGCTTCTGCACCAAGAAAAAGGAATATCTAGTATTTATCCGGTTGCAGCTCATTAGGCTACACTTCTGCACTCCTTCCCTGCTTTTGTAAAAGAATAAAAGTAGTATCAAAGCAGCGATAGGTCCCACCCACCCACCCACCCACCCCTCTAATCCGGAACAGATGAGAGAAACTGTGTAATGCAGTTTTAGCTAACATTCCAAACTAATCAAAAGACAGAATTAAGAATCAAAATACTAAACCCAGTGGGCAAGCTCTGCACCAAGTCCTTCTTTTTCACTGCATCACTGAAGAGGTTGCCAGGTTTTTTACTGACCATTTAGTCTTATTTCCGAAATACTTTTCATTGCTTCAGTAGAACTGAAGGCAAAGCACCAACCCAATAAATATTTATTAGGAAGTTTGCAACTTCAAAATGTCCTTTTCACTGGAGCTTTAAGGGAATGAAAATGTCAAATGATTGACACCAAAATATGTGGTTACTTTGAATTTTATGTTGAAAACCAGGCTGTTGGAAAAGCAACAAAATCTCATCTAAGGATGTATTTGCATTCAATGAACCTTTTCTCCTTGAAAATGCTTTTCCTTAAAATTTGCAGTTGAAAAATAAAAAAGCAGATACAAAAATAAGCAAACAAAAAAGTTTTTTTCCACCTTCACCCTTCAGCAAGATTTATTAAAATGTTTCCATTAAAGCACTAAAGAACCGTATAGTTTTAATTGCAATAATTCTTTGTAATTCCAGAAGAAAGTAAGGACTGCTAAAAGGCCAGCTAAAGCTCCATATGCATCAGTAGCTCTAGTGTTTGGAGTTCAGTGCTCTCCTCTTGACACCTATCATTTTTCATCTCCATTTTATAACAAAGAGTTAAAGTAGTCCTGTCCTGATCTGCTTCAGGTCAGGTATAACACTGAGAAAGAGCAAGGCAGTAATGATTCTGGTGCTGGAGTACAGACCCCAAAAGGTACATTTGGGCTTAACCCATGTTGAGCCCATACGTACCAACATGTACCATATCTCTGCCTCGCAGTGCAATTGTCCTCCTCAAACCTGGCTCAGGCCCACTGCACAGCAGGGATCAAGGTGCCTCCAATCAAGATGTCAAGTTACCTTGCATCATCAGCTATCCACACTGAAGCAAGCAGCCTCGTCCTTTGGCAGTGGCAGGCCAAAGATGGATGTGGGAATCCTGGGAAGACAGATCCTTTGAAAGCAAGGACCGCAAATAGCGGAAAGCGCCAAAAGCACCCAGGCCCAACCATCTGTAACAGTCTCTTACTCCTCTGGAACTTTCTGCTCATCCTCCTGCCCCACCTGATCCCATCAATATTATTCACACAAAGTTGCTTACGAGGAGAAGCTGACAGTCCTCCTCTTGGGTGCTCCATGGAAATTACTGCCAGTGAAGGACCAGCTCTGACAACCCTGGCAAAATAAATGTAGTTTCTGTAAGGATTAATGCCTGAGAGTCAAACTGCATCTCCTTAGGAAAGATGTTTCCCTTTGGTGCCAAGAGTCCTTTGATATTTTTGGAGAAACAGTTTTGACAAAGCAACAAGCAAATAATTTTGTCCAAAGCACATCAAGACTGGAAACCTAACAAACACTGGCAGCAATTTTTTTCTAGAAGTAACCCCTCTTCCTTACTGCCCCACCGGAAGAAGGGAGCAAGAGCAAAGCACTGTGAGGATGGAATCAAGAGGAAAGAAAATTTGTTTTCTCCAGCATCCATCACCTGTGACAGGTTAGGATATCCATCAGAGACATAAAATGTGTAAAAGTTCCCAGTATGTATTGTGCACTATCATAATGACTCAGACACAAGCCTTTCAAAGCTGGGACAAAAATAATACATAAACAGCCTCATCTTCATTAACATGGGTGGAAGAAGAGACTAATAACTGAAGGTGAAAGAACAAATATACGCAGTGTCTCCCATTACGGGAGAGGCTTGTCACCTCTTATAACAGCAGGATGAGCACATACACCGGGCTGCAATAAAAATACCCAGCATAAACTAACTGATAAATATCACCTCATCTGACAATGACAGAGGCTGACTTACTGAATTGCTTTATCTTTTGCTATGTAATTTTATCAGCCTCACAACAGCTTCACTGCTTACCTTCCCAGCAGTCCTGTCTCTCCTTTCAGATATGAAACTGTAAGATAGCAATGTTCATGCTCAGGAAATTAAAACTACCCACTATCTGTTTTAATCATCAGGATACTTGCTTCTATTACAGAACATATATACTGCCTTTTTTTCCCCCCTATCCTCCACCCTCATTCAAAGAGGAAAGCAAGCATTCAGGAAATGACCTTACCTATCATTAAGCATTATTCAGGCAGAGATTTTAAGTCATATACTATCTGTATTCATCATCAATACTTCAAACTCTTATATTGCCACTTGGGAAACACTGGCAAAACAGCTTGGCAAATACTGGCAAAATAAAAAGCTTATGTAGAACTAGAACATTCTCAATCCCACATTTTCAGCGTTTGCACAGGAACAGACAAGACAGCAGCAATTAGAAGTATATTGATTTTATACAATTCAAGAACACCCTCTCCCCTTGAGCTGCTCTGTTTCATTGCAAACAGCAATAAATCGTTGCTTATTTTTTAATATTACAAAATTGATTTATACAGTCTCAGAGACCTAGAAAGAGTATTAAACAACATGCCCTATTCTCTGTATTTTATTATCATCATCCACCTGTACCCCCATCTGCTACCTCATAACTTCCAGCTGAAATATCATCAGCCCTCACAAGTCCAGTTACAGCCAAGTTTAATCCATACTTTTGACCAGACTCCAGAGGAACTAGGCTCACCTCACAGGTCTGCTTATTTTCACACCAAGCTACGCCAAGTCATTTGGAGCTACAGCTAACAAAGCACTCAAGGATGTTAATGCTCAGTCACTGTGTAGTGGAAGCACACTCCCAAGTCAGACTCCTCTGGTACCCAGAAAGTTCAGGACCCTTTGCTACCTAGCTAAACAACTCAGAAGAAGTGCTAAAGAAAAAAATGGGACCTTACCAGCCCTTACAGGTAGCAGCCCTCTTTCTCCAACTTTAGGTACTTCTAATACATAGCATCTGCTTTGTTGCTGCTGTTCCCCGCCCCACAACTCTCCTTTTGCAGCTGTCTCCATTTTGCAAGGAAAGTTAAATTTTCCGTTGCCACTGAAAAGCTGTGTGTACCTGACTCTTGCCTCTTAATCACATCTTCACAGAGCTTTAGAGATCCACCTTACAACCCCTGCTTCAATTAATATTTAAGCATATTAAGCATGTTATCTGCTTACCAAAGCAGAGGCCAAGGCACACATTATTGTGGATAATGGGGCATTTGCTGGATCTTTTTATGCTACTTGCAAAAATCTTCTAAAAATACTATGTATTTCAAATAAAATAGTAATGACAATAAAAATAAAAAACCGCAGTTCATACTTGGGAGGTAGACCCTGAATCAGCTAACAGACTGATTTGTCAGCTTATTTCTTCTATTTCTAATGTCAGGGAGAACTGGTCTTCCCACTGACTCCAATTAAATGTTCTTACTGGCCAACAGCCCAGGTCTCACCAATGCTGTCCCAAAGGCAAAACAGGCTGCACAGCTTCCTCTTGCTTCCCAGTGCCTCTGGGTTTGCTCTGCTAGGAATAGGTTAATTCAACTCTGTTCAAGAAATACAGAAAATTGGACCATTTCAAGTTAAATACAAACATAAATATTAAAAAAAAAAAGGCTGTACTGGTGCACTAGAGCATCAGTTAATAATCTGCCCCCTTCACTGGGGCAAATACCTGTTAGAGATGAGTACTTGCATTTTTGTCTTGCAAAAAGTAGGTTTTGTTACCAGTTTTTCCTGGGCTAAGAGTGTTCCAAATATCTGCAATTATTCAGGATATCTAAAGGTGTTTTGCCAAAACAAACCATGTTGTAATTGGCTAATAATGACATGAAAAATGAGTTTGCTCTTTAAAGGTCTATTGAAGGTCTATACTCGCTTCTCAGGGGAAACTAGCGGGTTAGGTGCTAAATCATCCATCCAACTACCCCTTTTTACCATTACAAGCAAGTGAAATTGAGAGAGGAGAATCTGAACTGCCATCTGATTTAAAGAAATCCAGCTGGTTGCATTTCCATCTTTTTGTTAGAGAAAAATTCTACCCTATTACTTGGTATCCTTCACATGAACTAGAGTTACTACTGTTCAACATTCCTCACAGTCCCTCCCTACAAAATGGATTGAAAGTCTTTCTTAAGTAAAATACCTTTATATAAAAAAGTATATGCACTAGAAGAAAATCTGTAATTCCATTTAGCAGATACTACAGAAAATTATTAATCTAATCTCTATAACGTTTATCAGCTGCAAAATATGCAAGGGAAAAACATGTAGGATGAAATAAAAGATTTTGGATAAGCAGGATGATGTGCTGTAAAAATAGCTATTGCTACTGATGCCATCAGATCTAGGACTGATGCAATTTTTACCAGCACACCACTAGTACTTTGAACTTTTAAAGCGGTACAAACACAACCAGCATGAACACTGGTATCATCCCCCATAAAGAGATCTGGCACCAGGATAAATATTCTAAGAAGGTTAATGTTGCGCATATTATCAGGATTCCATTGGCAGGCATTTGTGTTCCAATTTATAGCAAGTAGGCACCAAACAGGAGAAGGTCAGGAGGTCACTCCACACATCATACCTTCGCACAATAGACCCAAACATATCCCTCAGGGCAGGGAGAGAGAGACATCATAATATTGTTTCCATGCTGGGAGAAGACCAATTTTCAGATGAGACTTTCTATGGAGATGCTGAAGATTCATAACTGGACTCCCTTAAGCTTTTACCCACTGAGGGTACAAATAAGAAATTCAAAAGGGATCTCGGTGGTGGGCAGAGGATTTTAATTTAACAAAAAATGAAAACAACCCCTTTTTTATGCATGCGTTTTTATTTGTTGCTGATGGAATTACTTGCCTGCACAAAAACACAGTGTCAATACCCGACACATTATCTGGGTTTACAAAGAAGAAAATAAACAATGTAGAATATGAAAAGTTGTCCAAAATATGGAAAACGTATTAATGCTGACTAGCCTGATTCCTCATTCTTCACCATACAAAACCCTGATAAGACCCTGTCTACCCAGCCAGAGCCAGGAGGGAAATTACTATTAAGCCACAGTGTGAGAAATGGTCTCTAGGTTCAGACAGGCCAATGGTGGCACGCACACCAGGGGTATTAGTTGTTCACCAATAAATCTTAAGAAGAAAGTTGCTAACTGGAGAACTGAAGTTCAGAAACTGCCTTCCACAATAAATAGCTGGTACAAAAAGTATACTTGCTTAACAAATTAGAAAGTTAAGGGATTTCTAGGAGTGCTTGATCTATCATGGTGACCTTCTTGAATAATACGAACCTTCTTATTTAATACATATTGTAAGATCACAATTCTCCAACAGATTAAGTTTGTAATAGTATTGGACATGTATGCATCATAAATCACTACAGGAAGAACAATGCAATGGAGAAGTGAACCAGAATACACAGTTTAGAAATAAGCACAGTTTTGTTTAAAGCTCATTGTCATATGGCTTTTGGAAGATAATTACTGAATGGTATGATTTGCTGGAGTCTAACATTGACTTCTGATTCTACCAAGAGTACGTTCTTTACAACATCACAGTATTAAGAAAAATATTATTTGCTACACAATATTTAAGAGTACAAGAAACAATATATAGGATGTTACATAACATCACAAAATTACTTTAGGTTAATACTGAAAAGGTCTTTGCTTATTTAAGTTTGCTCATTAAACAAAAAGAACTCCACCTGTGATGTTCATATCATGCGTGTGAGCAAACCAGTATTAAGACATTTATTCAAACAATGTTCACATCACAATGCATGAATACAAAATACAAATAACTTATAACTGCTGACAAAAATGATACTGAATTGTTGAAGAGATGATCTCACGCGTACTTTTAGATCTCATAGTTTCTGAATTTCCTCAGAAGCTCTGACGGAGCATCCCCTGACCAGCGGAAACGCAAGTGCCAATAATTTGCCTCTGAAAATCCTGAGATAAAAAGAGAAAGACAAGTACATTATTATAAACATGTATAAAACTAAGTTGTCTGAAGTAATACGCTATAATCTTCCCAAGAAAAAAGTAAAAGAATGGTCACTTCCAGGGCTCTTGACTAGCAGCGACAACCTGTATTCCTGGCACCACTTGAGCAACAGCTCAAGCAAACACCAATCTTCAAGATATACATGAGCTGGAAAGAGTCTAAAGGAGAACACCAAAAATAATGGCTATCCAGAAAAAGAGAACTTACAAAGAAAAACGGAACAAATTGCATTTCCTTAGTCTAAAGAAAAAGGGAGAGTGACATGTTGAATCTCCAAGTACATGAAAGGCAGCAGTAAGGACGGAAGCCACAGACGGCTTTCCTTTTTTTTCAGACGCTGTGCAAAATTTTCATGATCTATGGCCTCCAATGCTAAAATGTGATCCTTCTACATCAAGAAGCTGAAACCTATTACCAGACTTTGTGTACAATCTCTCACTCACTATGTGTACTTGTAGTCCGTAATTCTTAGAAACAAGCTGACAGGAACTGAAAATATCCCAGTTTAATAGTGGAATCCTATATACAAAATTTTCCTGGACCAAGACAAAACCATTATCCATGTCCTGACAACAACTATGAACACAGAAGGGCATTCAGGCCCTGTCAAATATATTTTAATGTTAACATTTCTTAATATAAATACATGCTTTTTGGATAAATTAAGTAGGCATTTGGTGAGTTTGATATTTTTACCATTCAGATCTCTGGAAATTAAACTAAAACTTAAAAAAACATTATGAGAAAGAAGATGCCTCCAAAAAAAGATCACCATTACAAGGAACAAAATGATGGTTTATTTACTTTGAAATTTTATTGATCTACAAAGGATATAGTGACAATTTCATTACCAAAAAATAGCCAATAGTGCAATGTTATAAAGCATATTTTTAAAATATAAAATTTTCAGTTGTGCCTCACATACATTTGTACAATTTTCTTATCTATTTTCTGCATTCCACCAATGTTTGGGATTCAATCAGGTTTTGCTATCCTCATAATTCAACATAATTTCCTGTTTGATCAAGCTGGGAAGAAATGACAGGACTTTGTTTAATAATAGTTCTCTGATAACATAAGCCTAAGGTTATAAAATCCCTCAAGAATCAAGCAGAACAAAGGGTGGCCATTGTGGTAACTAAACTTTGATTCAAGCATACAAACCTAAGCAGCAGACAGGAAATGGTCAAATGACAGCTTTTAAAATACACATTTATTCTGCTGCATGCACTATTCAAAAACAAACTGTTCAAATCCAAAAGAAACCTTCAAGTCTCAATTTTTAGTCCTCATTAACTCATCAGGTGCAAACTGTGCAGAAATACTGAATGACGCATAAAAAAAAAAGTAAAATACCTAAATATTTTAACAGTTTTTAAAGTTCTTTTAAATAAAATCACTGAAAATAATTCCCCTCCTCCACCACCTCCTTTTTTTTTTTAATATATTTTGATATAACAGTAAAAGTGAACTTTCCATTTTGGTTTAAGAATTTTTTTCTTCTCCAGTTTTGGGGTTTACTAGCAATCAAACAAACAAACATGGGGTAGGGAGCAAGAATGGTCTGAAAGCTTCAAAGTTAAATAAATAATAAACAACATAAAACCCAAAACAAAATCCCAACCCAAACCCACATTAAAAAAGCTACCAGTTAAACATATTATTCTGGAGAAGAATTCTCATGGCAAAGCCTGCTTTTCAGGCCAATTCCTGGATAATGCAATTTTCTGTAACTTCTGGTTTCACTTACTCGGGGAGTCTGGATTCTTTGAAGACTGTGGTTTCCCATCAGGAATTGCAACATCATCTTGCTCCCTGTTCCCATCTGACAGTCCTTCATTGTTTTCAGTCTTTTGGGTCCAAATCTCACTAATTATGTTGTTGCTATTATTCAAGTCAGGAGCTTCCAGCATTTGGTCCTTCTTATTTTGGACAGCCCAATGCATTGACTAAAGAAATGCAAAAATTACAAATAAAGAACAAACTACTATGCTTTAAAAGATTTTTAGTGAACTTATCTTTTCTTTTTTACATTGTTGTAATGAATGATCAAACAAAGTATATATTACAGAGACACTTGCAGGTCAACAGGAAGGGGAAAGCATGGCTCATTACAGAAATAGCATTTGAGAAGATAGTTTATGTCAGGGGACAAAGAACAAAGTACAAGTGCACCAAATAATTCTGAGGGTGTTTTGATCAGTTTCTTCTCTCATGTCTTCAGACACTTTTTAAAGAGGGCTTGAGCGACTTAGGAATGTCTGTTTTCAAAGCTGTCTTTGACTTTAAGGTGCCTTTTGAAAACAAGATGATTTGGAAAGATTCACTATTGAACACTGTGGAATTATTTCTGTTTGGAACTGAACTAAGCTTGATAGGATATTTCAAGCAAACATTTAAACTTAGGCATAATGCTTTAGTTGAAGAGGCTCTCAAGCTTCTCTCATAACCAGAACTGATGTGGGCAAAACCAGCAATACAAGTATGTATTCACCTGCCCTAAAATATGACCATGTAGACTTGTAACTATCATTCACTCTCATAAGGCAGGGAAAAAAAAAAAAAACAACAAAAAACCAAACATTATAGAATTAGGATCTAATAGGAACATCCCACCAAATTAATTCACTAACAGAATTAGGAGGGAAAACAACCCTCGGAACACCTGCCTGTCACAAATCACCCCACCAGCCTAGCAGGGCCCCTCCAAAGACATGCATGAAGCCCAGGGTTCCAAGGAACCTAGATTTTTCAATGAGCTCTTTATTTCATCAGATAGCATGAAAACCTATTGATAAGCAACACACCAAAAGGAGAATATATTATACAAAGGTCCTAGCTTTAATCTAACTTTGAAAATAATAAAAGGTTCCTACAAAAAGCAACGTGTGCTGAAGTGTTTGAAAGCAACCCTTAAGTTGCTTAACCCTTAAGTGCCGTCATAACTCATCCCCCCACTCACTGCTGCATTTTCTCTGGACCGGCCCTACCTCCCCCTGCTCCTGAAGGCCCAGACTTGGACACCACCAACCGTTTTCACAGAACTGCTCAAGGCCTCCCATTGCTGGAACGGAATGGTAATTTTGCTTCGTCGCCAGTAATCGTAACGCGCTCGTCTCTCTTCATTAGTAAGAATCTCCTTAGCTTGCTGCAGCTTCTGGAAATTCTCCACTAGAACAAAAACCAAAATGATACTGAAGTCAGTATTTCTTTTCAAATAAATTAATTCAGATGTGAAAGGGGAGCTGCCAACAAAGGCTTAGAGCAAACAGAGTAAAGGAGGCACAAGAACTAAATCACAAAGGTATGTGTGTGGTTGTTCTGCTTACAGCTTTGCACAGGTTAGCTGAATTTAGGATCATAGCACCTTTGGTAGACAACTGATACTCTTTTCAAATGAGGACTAAAATGCTCATTTGTCTACCAGCTTCAAAATCTCCTAAATTTAAAGTCCAAAGAAACTTACAGCAGGCAAAAGGCACAAGTCACCCCCTTCAGACTTCATTTAAGAAGAAAATTAAACTAGTCAGAATACTTAGAAGGAACTTGCTTACATCGACAGCAGCAAGGAAGTTACAGCAAAGCACACCACCAAGAAAAAATACGACTGGGGGAAAGGGGACAGGACACAACACACAAGCAAAAACTGACAAGAAAAGAAATCTAAATATAATTTAAGTAACTTGTGCATCTTATTAGATATGTTTTCTACATATACTAAAATGCTACCTTGAATACCAGGCCGCATGAATGAGAGCTCGGTTTTTTTCCCTACAGGGTAATTTGTCATTAAATGGTTACTAAGGATGCAGCTGCATGTTACTATTTGTAGAAGGGCTATAAATTTTATCTATGAGTCACCTGTGTCACAGTGATCTATTATTATTAATATTCATTTATTCCAGTTTACAAATTAGAGAGATTTCTTTTGAAATACACTAAGCCCAAATGCTAATCAAAACTGATAACAATAAATCAAACAACAGGCTAAGGGGGCAGTTCTATCAGGCTTCCTTTTTCTAGTTTTATTAGTTTTCAACAAATAAAAGGTCTACTTTAATTACTCTTTACTGAACTTTAAGATGATGAAATAAACCATAAAAAGTAAAGTTTCACTACTGCTGTAAAAAGTTATTTCAAATAAATACAGCATGTTCAGGTAAATGGAGCATAAAACTTTTCTTCTTGTCAAACAAGGCTGCTCTAACATTTGTCACTTGGCCTCCTTCTTTCAGTTACTTCAGTTAATTGGGGGTGGTGATGGCATGAACCACATGGACTGTGGGGTGGTACAGACAGAACAGGACCACGCACTGGAATAGTCTCTTGTTTCCCTGCTGCAATAGCCAGAATTTCCAGTCAACAAAGTTGATTCCATTGGTTTCCTTGGTACTTGTGCAATCATTTATAATAAATGATTACTTACCAGGTTACTGTTAATACATGGTAGATTGCCTCTCAAACACCAAATCTCAGGGTTCCCTCGTAAGGCAGTCTGAAAATGAAAACTCTCACCTATTTCACCCTTTAACCTCTCTTCCCCATCAGCTCTCTGATTCTAGGCTAGGATAGCACATCAATAAGGAAAGCCAAGCCCTGCTGAGAGCTCTGCTCAAGGCAGTGGAGTACAAGTCTCATTTAACATCTACTAAATTCCCAGCTCTGCTGCTTCAGAGGAGAGCGGGGATGAGGTCAAACTCAAACAAGTAGGTAAGCTATGATGTTCAGTTTATGTGTATGCTGTTCAGCTTAAAACTGATCGGAAAAATCCAAAGGAAAACTTTCATGCATTAATCAAAATGAGAAGTATATTTAATTATTCTACATCAAATTTCTGGTGGGAACCATAAATATGATCAGAACAACCTTTACTATAAGAATATAAACTATTCAGATATTGGTGAGCACTGATTACAGCTATCTTGTGGTTATGAATCAGTAAGGTCACCTCCAAATAACTCAGATGCTGCTTAGCTGTCACACGTATGATGAACTGCACACTTCCATAAACACATATGCTAGCTGCTGTTCTGCAAACAGATGGTTACTCATCTGGTGCTGGTTTCTCTTTATTTCAAGTCATTAAATTACATTAAAAAAAACTAAAGTACATTTAATGTGTTCTGATGGGCTTGTTCATGGAAGCAAATTAACTAGTTGATGCAAGTATGGCACCTGAATGCCACTGAGCATGGAAGCAGGCCAACTTCACAGGACTAGAAAAGGATACTTTCCATAAATGTTTTCTGGATTAAAAGATGTTTTGCCATAGAAAGAAAAAAAATTGAAAGTCCTAGGGGGGGAAAAAAAACATCTAAAAAGTGCCTTCCTGCTCTGGTGTCTAGGAGTGTTCAAGTGTTAGAAATTAATACTAAAGCTTGCCATTTAAAAACAGTATGCTCAATACACCTGATAATTAAATTACATTGGGGGAAAATAATATTTAATAAAGTTTCAAAGCCGAATTTAACATCTTAGTCATGTTACAATAGGAAAAAAGAAAACAGATTGTTTTTAAGGAGGAAGAATACATACCTGCTTTGGGGTTTCCAGGTTGTTTGTCAGGGTGACATTCAAGGGCTTTAATCTTAAATTCTGCAAGAATTTGTTCAACCTAAACAGAATGTTGAGACTTAAAGTGAGTAAATACATACACACAGAAACTATTTTCAAATTTGCCTTTTGAAAGGAGTTGAGAGGAACAGCAAAGAATGCTGAAATTCTCTTTCCTATTCATTTTTACAAGCTTCAGGACAGGCAAAAATTTGGTTATATAAAGGGTACCTTGAAAGTTAAAATATGTGCAATAGCAGGGGTGTACTGTGGATGACTTCAGTTTAAAAAAAAAGAAAATCAGTAGATATAAAAGTTTATACAAAATATATGAAATTTATCTAAAAGATTCTGTGAGATGTTCTACCAAGAAAGGTATCTAATACCCACTATATATGAATAACACTGGTTGTGGAAGAAGGATGTAGCTTAAATCTCTTTTGTTCCTCTCAAGTCAGAAGATGAATTAGGTGTTCTGTGCTCAAGTCTACAAGAAGCCAAGGACGAACATGGATGTTTACTTGAACACAGGGAAAATCTTTAGAAATTGAGAATATTTGTGCTTCAATTTAACCAAGTCAGATCAAGACCAGAACATTCAGCAGTTTAGATGAAAGTACTCAGCTGGGAATGTGCTGTACCTGCCTAAAGAAGCCTGGGCTGCTACAAAGACTCGACTGCGTATGCAAAGTAATGTGACTGCAAAGCACCTGTAATGCTTTGGCTTTCTATTAGATGTTAAAAGTAGTGTGCGCCATCCTGAAGGAAGGCAATTGTGGGATTCAGTCAACTCATGATCTGAATTCCTACTCCCATGTCAAAAATAATTTAGTAACATCTGCTGCTTCTCTTAACAAATAATACTTAACAGATTATCTTTCGAGACCTATTAGCATTTGTTTCATCTTTTTAACTTAATTTTAAGCAATTTGAAAAATCATCATCACACGTACCTGAACTACTCATGAATTGCTAAGCCCTTAAGGAATTAGTGCGAGGTAGAAAATTAAGAAATAGCATCTGCAAACAAGCCTGCACTGAAACTTGAACGCCGCCCTCTGCTGGGACGACTTTTTAGGAGTTATCGCAGGAAAAGCTTTAAATTGCCTTCCGTAACAGATCAAAGATACTTATTAGTATGCTTCTAGTGATACAAATGACAGAGCTATTTTCCCAGCATTTGACCAGTAAGACAGATGAGAGCATCAGATTAAATTTTCTGAGCAAAATACAGCTTTTATCCACAGTAAATACATTTTTCATTAATCAAAACTCCTTTTCCAAAATTCCGAAATCAAAACACAAATTTCAGTTAATATAACAATTAGATTAAAAAATACTAGCATACCCCTAACTTAGACTATCAAAAAAAGATTACAGAGGCACCTTCGGGAAAAAAACTCCACTTGTTTCAGCCACAAAACGTTCAACAATTGCTTAGCTAGATCTCATTACTAAGTATGTATCTGCTACCAAAACAAACTAGTAAAACTAGTATTTGAATATTACTAAAATTAGCATTTGTTAATAATTAATATGATGAATGAAAAAGGTATTTTTTGTTTTCCAACCAGTGAATACAAGGTTTTTAAAATTTTAAAATATGCATATAACTTGAGAAACGCAATAGCGTTATCAGTTACCTACACCTATGAACAGTCATTGTATCAGTTGCAACTTTTGAAAGCAAAAACACATTAAAAAATTATTATTTGGATGTTGTCAAATTTAAGCAGTTGGCTCATGATTCATGACCATATCACATGCTGAACTAAACTAATTAATAAATTATTATTTCAGCTCTATCTATAATACAGTCCAGCTTTATAGGACACTTTCGAGCTTTATTCTAAGCTCTTAACACCGGTATGCAGATCAGAAAATCGAGCTTTACAAAGGGAGATACTAAAAGCAACAAGAAAGAAGGTTCACAATGCATTTCAGATAGTCCTGTCTGTAGACATAAACAACTCCAAATCCCCCCCGTAGATAAATAAGCACACTCAAAATATTAGCCCGGAGGGCAGTGGGGAAGGCTCTTACCGTAGACAGTTCATCACATTCTAGCAGGCTGTAGTAATCTTCCAAGTCATCCGGTCTGCAGTTCAGAATTGCATCCATCTGGACTAGTCCAGCAGCCTTTTTCAACCCAGGCACAGCCGGTGTAAACCAAAGTATCGCTACAAAGCTCACACAAGGATGAGCTACAGATAGCCCGGGGAAGAACACAGCTTCCAGCCCGGTCTGCAGTTCTCTCCAGCGAATTTTAACGCCGGCAGCTCCCCTACGTGACTTTTCTTGAATTCGCGGCCTGCCATTGGTCCCTGCAGGATGCCAATCCGGTTGCACAAACCTGCTAAAGGCAATGCTCCCTGGGATTTGTAGTTGCCAAGGTCACTTCAGCTGCAGGTCTTATCCAGTCTGGAGAGAGTTCTGAATACTAAGGAAAATCTAACTGTATTTGAGATTTAGATCACACCATCATGTGTATAGCAACTTAAAATCAGGCACATATTCATGGGCTTTCCTGCACCTCAACCTATGTATGCTAAAATACATTTTCTGCTTCATTATTAATTTCAACTTTTGCCACAGTCTTTGAAAAGGGTATTATATGTGTAATTATAGAACGAAGTATGGATTGTTTCCAAAATAATGATTACAGGGCTGCAAACTTTTGTACCAACCTTGCCAAAGCCTCTCAAAGTTCTGTCAGTCACTTCAAGGGTGAATTTTTACATTTTGAAGGCTACCCAGGGTACATGCATAGCACTCTTCAAAACCAAACAGCTCTTGTATATTAGTTACAAATCCGACAAAATTAAGACTATGAAAAGACAACATTAAATACTTACTACTATCAAATTAAATAGACTCTTTCTCATGCTAAATTACTTTCAAATTATGTCTTGAAAGTCTGTATGGTGTGAAAAATACATTCCTTGTAAAACTCATTTTACGTTGAAGTGAAATACCTTTAATTTTGACCCATGAGTAACAATCAAGGCCTCAGTCCAACAAAGACTACACACATGGTTAACCATACTGTCTCCTATGATCTGCTGGTTTTAAATCAACCTTTCCTAGGTGCAATACTAACCACTTGCTGAAGTCTTTCCTCTGGACCCTAAGGAGCACTGGTTTTACTTTTCTCAGCCTTGCAAGAGCTTTGTAATCCAAGATGTTTCACATCATTAAATACTGCTGATTCTGTAAACTAACATGAACAGGAGCCTTGAAAAGTTTCACAATTTTAGATGCCGTGACCTACTAGACGAGCCTATGCAGAACAGACACACAGGGTGTGACCAATGCTAGAACTAACGTGTTCATCAGTGAAGGACCTACTGGCTATTCATAACCGTTTATAAGATACTGAATATATAATTCCTGCATTTACAAGTCCTTTATGTTATTATCTATATTATTAATCTTCTGAAATTACCTACATATTAGTGTTCCACTGCTTTCTCTGAAAGGTTGTATTGTCTGAAATTTCCTATTTTTACTGTATGTTCAGATAGCCTATTAAGATTCTTAAATATATAAAGTACACGAAAAGAAGTAGAAATTATATTCAACAGCGGAGCACAAGCCTCACTGAAAGCATTTAAATGTTTTTAAAAACCACTACTACCATATTTCTCTGAGTAAATAAAATAAATACACTTTTCCAAAATGAAGGAATTACCAATTACAAATCTTTCCCTCTCCCCCATTCATAACTTAATAGTAAACCAGAAAAGTATAGGAAAGAAAGCCTTTCAGCAAGAGACCATGTAAATATTTGAATAGATTGTACTCTGGGGGAGGATAAAAAACAAACAGCTTTCCCTCTTCCCAGCTGCACTCCTGACATACTGTTCTTGTCCAAGTACTTCTTGCATATTTGCCTAAGGTGAAAGTGAAGGCTCTTTAACCCCTTCTCCCTTCAGCTTTCAGGGCCTGTTTCTGTGCTGCAAGGTGAACTGCAGGTCCAAGAGCTGAATCTGGACGACAAAACCATGAGATTTGCAAGCTGCTTGTCCACAGGGAATTTGCTCACTGAAGCCTTGGTACAGGCTGTACTCTTGTCTGTTCAGACCAAATAAACAAGAGCTTTAATCCCAACTGCAGCAGTGACCATACTTGTGCCCCTCACCTTGCACACATCCCACCCCAAGATTTCCAGTGCCTGGGGCACAGAGGGTCTCATAGTGCAGTCTGAGTGTTCGTGTATGGGGGTCACAAAATACTGATACTGAACAGTAAATTTTTCACTGCTCCTATCAACTTCAGTGGGACAACTCACAGCATCATCAAAAAAAAAAAAAAAAAAAAGTAGAGCAAGAGAACCTGTTTTAAATACACAGGAAATACAAAGACTGCCTTTGGGACACACAACTTTGTTTGAAAGAGAATTACATGCAGGAAATGGCACAGCTTCTGTGGCTACACACGCTTCAGTTAGTTTGCTCAGAACATACAAACAGTACTGAAAGTGAGGAAATCTCATATTTGTTCTGTGTACCCAACCATGAACAGAACATTTCCATTCACTCCTAACACGTTATCAATATTTTTGCTTGTTTAGAGCCAAGAGTGAAACTAAATTCTGGATCAGTGTAACTGAAGGTTTACCATCAACTCTTGAAAGTCATAAACGGCCCTTCAAATAAATCAGCAAGACCTGGAAATCTCTATTTGGATTTATTCCCATAAAAATATATCAAATCTTCCAGTACCCGTTCTTCTTAACTGACTTTAGTTGTTCTGCTTCCTGAGGGCAGAGTACACATTTTCAAGAAGTTCAAGACACAATACAACTCAAATTGAATTTTGCATTTCATGCTCCCTCTCTATCCCCACACATTCTCCGAGCTGCAGAAATAACAGAGGACCTAATCCCTACCAAACCGACTTCCCAATTTAGGGGTAACTGCTGCAACAACAACATTAACATGTATAAATGCTTTCAGTATTAGAGTCAGCTTTAACATTCTTGAATCAGTTCCTCACCAATACTTTCTCAGAAAGTTTCAGATCATACACCTGTATGACTTCCACGTTTCTTCCTTAGAATGCAGTCTTCACGTTAATTTTTTATTTGGTGCTTATTTAAGTCACAGCTCTCCTTTGCATGCTGACAAACCATCTTCCACGTGATTTTTAAGAAATTTGAATCTTCCCTCTGCCTTAATAAGCAGAAAGAATGTTTGCATCCATATTCACACGGAATAACAAGAATGCTCTGATTCACATCTGCTTACTTCATATCTAGTTTTTGAGAAAGAGACAGTGTAAGAAATGGTACATACATCTTTTTTGGGGGTGTTAATAACTGAAAGAACCAGGGGGGAAAAAAAAGTACCTTCCAATACATATACCACATATACAGTTATCTATAAATATGTTTTGAAGCCAAAAAACCACATACTTTTAAATGGAAGGGTTTAAAATGCTGTTGTTATCAAGGCCTGCAAGGGAGAAATTCTACTTGTGTAATCTTGGTCATGCCAGTAAACTTAGTGATTCAGTTGTATTAAATTCACTGAAACTGTTCTGCAAGTAGTTTGTGATGTTAAGCAGTACCATTAAACAAAACAATATTAAATTTATATCCATGAAGTTTATATAAAAATTCTATATTGGTAAAAGCCTTGGGAAATTGGCCAAGTTCTATCCTGACAAGGCTTTAAGGTAGAAAGAGACACTGTGGAAGAAAGCCCATGTGTAGTACCTCCATATTTCATATTCGGTGGCGGTCCACAATTCAGCATCAAGGTCAGCCACTAAGGATTGTATCTACAATTTACACAGCAGAAGGTATCACTGTAAAACCACAGGGCAGCACAGCTACTGTAGCGCGCATCCCACCAGGGAACGCTGATGTGAAGAAAAAGTGAATTTGTGAATGCCATCAGAGCAAATCCCAACTCTCACAATTTGCCATCAGGTTTCTCACACATTATGTAGACTCATCCAGCTGTTGTTCAAGAAGACTGCTCAGCCCCCCACTCCCCTAAAAAGACCTCCTGTAGTTCAAGGAGTCAAAGTACCATCGCAATACATTTAAACATCCTTACCAAAAAGCTTAACCTGTAGGTGCAAAACCTTTCCCAGGCACTCCGCAGACACACCAATGTCGTCAACAGAAGCTATCATCCTGCAAATACTGCTCTCTACCCCAGCTCTGTTTACAGAAAAGGAAGAGCCGCTATGACACTCTCGGTAACGCGGCCCGACTGGCAAACGAGCTCACGGAGAGACTCGTACGAGTTTCCCCGGCGGGTTCCACCTCATTAGGCGCTGTAGAGATACATGGCAGCCCAGCAGAGCGCCTCTACAGCCTGAAGCCTGCGCTAGGCAGCGCGTTTGCTCCTCGCGAAGACGCGTTCGCTATCTGAAGCTCTAAATACACGAAAGAGAGGGCCGGGGGTTTCTCAAGCAGCTTGTGACAAGAAGACTACCAAGACCCGCCGCCACAAGCGACCGCCATTTGCCAGGAGCGCCCCAGCAGAAGAGCTCCCTGCGAGGCGAGCGTGGGGGGTGGGGGAACGACGTCACGAACGAGCCGCACACGGACGGGGGTCCCCGTTCCCGCCGTCGGCGGTCATCTCTCCGCAAGCGGCGGCCGCCCCGCCAGGGAACAATACACTGCAACGAGGAATACTCGGCGGCACCGCCAAGAGACAGCCGCGCCCGGGCCCGCCCCCGCCCGTGAGGCTCCGCAGGGAGGGGGGGGGGGGGGGGGCTCAGCGCGGCCACACGCGGCCGCGTGACGCGACGCCGCCATGGCACGAGGAGGAGCCCCAGCCCCCTGCCACGCGAGGGCGGAGCCGGCACGGGCGCGCCCGCCCCCTCCGCCCCGCTCACGTGATCCGGTTTGTTGTTGTTGTTGCTGCCTCCGCGGGGCGGGTGCCCGCGTGGGCGGTGGCGCGGTCACGTGCCGGGTTTAAATCGCTCCCCGGGGTGGGGGAGGGGGCCGCGGCGGAGCGCTGCTGCGCCGGGCGGGAGGGGGGCGGTGGCTGGGACTCCAAGATGGCGGACCGCGAGACTCCGCTCCTCCGTCCGCGCGACGGCGGCCTCGGCGGCAAGGCCGACAGCGCCGAGCCCGCTCTGAAGCGCCAGCGCCTGGACTCGGAAGACGGTGACTGCGGGCGGGGCGCGGCGTACGCCCAACGCCTGGACCGGGGCGCAGGGCCGCCGCCCGCCGCCGCTGTGGCGGCAGAGCTGCCGGGTGAGGCGGCTGCCGTTACCGCCGATGGCGGCGGCCGGACGGAGGAGGAAGAGGACGAAGAGGCGGCGGCGGTCTGGAGCGGCGCGGACAATAGGGCCGGGTTGCGGGGCCTGCCCCGGGAGGAGCCGCCTCCGCAGTCGCGGCAGCGGGGCCGGGGGGAGGGGGCGGAGGCGGTGCCCGGCGAAGACGCGGCGGAGGCGGCCATTGGCTGCAGGCGGGCGCAGTGTTCAAACGGGGCGGCCGACGCGACGGCCCTGCATCCCGGTGAGGACCCCCTCCTTCCCCTCCTCCGCTTGGCCCGCCGGCGCAGGCCGCGGGCCGGCCCCTCGCAGCCGTCAGGGAGCGGCCCGGCCGCGCAGCCGACGTCGGGAAAGGCGGCGGCCGCGGCGGACTCCCTCCGCCTTACGCGGGCGCTTGGTGCCGGCCCGGCGCTGGGGCTCCCCGCGGGCGCCTCGCCGCGGTAGCCGCCCGGGCTTTCCCGCCTAGCGTTGGCCCGGGGGCCGTGTCTCTCGCAGGGAAGGTCGGTGTTCACCTGCTGCAGCCCGGGGCCAGCGCTGGTCTGCCCCGGTCTGGGGGGGGAGAGAGAGGACGCTGCTTGCGGGGTGATCCCTGAGTACACGCTGTGTACCGTATATCTCCTGAACCGTACATCGAACGCAAACTCGAGCGAGCTGCTGCATCCATTTTTCTAAACCTTATCAGTTCTAATTCTAATTAGTCCTTGTCAAAGCCTGTTATTTTCTCTGGGTGGCTTTGGAGAAGGAGAAGCTCCTTCACAGGAGGAGATCGATTTGGCTCTTATTTCTGAAAACATTTATTTTGCTGTGTTGCTGGCAACAAGTTATTAAAAATCATAAGCTCTGTTTCCTTTTCATAATCAACTTGCACAAAAATCACAGGAGCAGCAGTCTTGAACAAGTCTTTACATAACTTCCAGTTACAGTTTCGGTTAAGATTTCAGGCTGGTGGTGTTCAAGGCCGGATTGGACATAGCCTTGGGTGGCATGGTTTAGTGGGAGGTGCCCCGGCCCATGGCAGGGGGGTTAGAACTAGATGATCTTAAGGTCCTTTCCAGCCCTAACTATTCTATGATTCTGTGATTGCAGCACAAAACTATAATCTTCTGAAAGACTTCCTTTGCAGATCATGTTAGAAGCATATTGTTTGGGCAGTATCAAAATGAATGTACCTTGCATTGCATTACTGAAATGGATAGGTTTGTGGGGGAGGGGTTTGCTCATTTTGGTTTTTAAGTTAGTGCTTTGGAAAGACTTTTTAAAAGATCTGAGATGCAGCATTCTGCTAGTAAAGTCTCTATTTTATTCTAGAACACAGTTAAAGGATATCTTACCTTTAACTCAATACTAAAATTCTACAGCAATTCTTTGCCGGTGCAAAAGCAATCCAAAAGGGAACAGAGCTGTATGATAAGCTTGGACAGCCTTGGTATTTAAAAACTTCATTGGAACAGCACAAGAGTGAAGCTAATGATCTCTTTCTTATCAGTGCCTTGTATGAAGCGGTTTTGCTCGTTACTCAGATCCTCAGGCGTGTTTTGCTGTGGATTGCTTAGTTCGGGCAAGCATTCCCTTTAGTCCTTTGAAGGACCAAATGGATACATAGGGAGTGTTACAGTTTAAGCTGTTGCTTTAGCCTGCATGTATCTGTCACAGTGTTTTTTAAATACAAGACAACCAGACCTGTATGTGATGAGTCTTTAACACTGTAACCTTTGTTTCTTTATACAGTAGGCATAAACGTTGTTCTGGTAAATCTTGCGCTTCACGCTTACTGATGTGTACCAGTCAATTTTTTTCTTAGTGATGCTTTTTGCATAGCACGTTCACTCACTTCCTGCATAATGAGATGGAACTGATATGCTGTAAATGAATAGGTTAATAATAAGAAACAGCAGTATCAATGAGTACCTGTGGTCTCAGAAGAACAAGACAGCAAGTACAGAATGCAGATTTCTGCCCTCCACCTCTTTCTGTTCTAACCAGAATAAAGTACTTATGCCAGCAACGGAAAGAACAGGACAACAAAATCTCTGAATAAAAACTGATGGTGTTTCGTGGTGTTCCTTATTTAAGAGTAAAGTGAGGTAATCTAGTTAAAATATTGTAGGGGCTTATTCAAATAGAAGTTGAAAACTATTATAGTGATTCTTTGTTTTAGGGAGCCTTACTGTAACTTGTTCTCCTTCATTCATCATTTTAGCTTTTCAAAAAATTAAGCTGCTGTTGCTATTTCTAGTAAAGCCGATTTAAAAAAAAAAATAAATCTTAGTAGTCTAAATTCTGATAAGCTATTCAGGTTAAAATTTAGATTTCTCCTTAAATGTTAGCTTAGTAATGCATGCTGTAAGACAAGTATCTCATTCTTCTTTGGGCTCCTCCATCTAGATATGTGATGAAGTTAGATTGAGTTACTCTGGCTTAAGGCCATAAGCTGAGCTGATGTAACTGTGGCAGTCTAAGCCAAACCCAGCTGCAGGGTAAACTGGATGAGATAAAGCGAAGGTGGTTCAAGGTAGCACGTTTTCTGTCATAACTGAAATCATAAAAGTGTGTATGTGTCACCTGTTGCAGCTCAGCTGCAAGGTAACCACCTAACAAAATTCTGTAACTTTGTTGTATCTAAATGTGTATTTGTGGGCTTTTTTAAAACACTGTGCTCTTGAAACCTAATCATAGACTGGTCTATAAATAGTGATGCGTTTTCATTTTATCTTGTTTCTCAGCTGAAGTGAGAATTTGTAAGAGAAGGTAATTCGTAATTGTACCTTAAAAACATCTGGATTTTTTCTAAGATACAAAATCCTTAATGCCCAACACTTCTGAAAATTTCACTGTGGTCAACATCCAGCCCACTAAAGCCCAGTATTAAGATAGCAAATCCTGCAGTAAATCTACTGAAGGCTTAAAAGCATATCAATAAACTTTAAAAAAAAAAAAAAAAGTAGAAACTTCCCATGGCTACGTGACAAAACTGCTTATTTATAATTCATTGCAATCAAATTTTATAGCATACAATTTTAGGGTTTGTGATGTATTTAAATATATACCTGTGCAATTTAGCCCTAATGTAACCCATCTACCATTGTTGTGCTGTCTTGCAGATAACTTCCTGTTTAGTGATGAAATCATAGCCAATGGTTTTCACTCTTGTGACAGTGATGAAGATGACAGAGCTTCACATGCAAGTTCTAGTGACTGGACTCCAAGACCGCGTATAGGTAGAAGCCTAAATAATATAATTCTTAGATGCTGTTTGCCTTTGAACAGTTACTTAATTCTTCCCACTCTCCAAATGATTTATGTTGGGAAAAAAAAAATATTGGCAATTACTGCTTTTGAGCAGCTGAGAGTTGTTGACTATTCTGCGTGTTATTTAAGGAGTTTAAAAATTAACCTCTTTAAACCTGCTGTATTTTGATTAAAACTGTCAATGTCTTTTTTGTGTAGAAAACTGGCTGTGATCCATATTAAAAGCATACATACAGGCTCACTTAACTGAATGACTGTTAGCATATTTCTTGCCTATTTACTTAGTATTCTTAAAGGAACAAGAAGATGATTTGTGTGTGATTTTAGCTAATCTGTAGGGCTTCACTGTCTTAAGTATTATGTCAGTTTGGGAATTACTAGTCTGCATATATATTGCATACTAGCAATAGATAAGTTAGCCATAGCAGTTCAGAACTCAGTAAAAAGATCCTGCCTTGTACAGAGGCAAGATAACTGCTCAGGTCCCTGGTGATTTGTGTGGGACAGTGGCTTCGAGGTACAGTGGGGTCGGGTCTTTGTCTTACTCAGGCATGACAATACCACAGCATTTATTTTGTTAGTCTTGATAGGAACAGCAGCAAGAAAACACATTATGATGACATAATACTCCATTTAAAAATTGTCTTTGCTAATCCCTCATTGCAGGATCACTGTTTGTTCCTTTTGGGCAAATATGTATAACAGTTGTTTTCTTTATATGTACTGTAGCTCGCCTTAGTGATAGCTATTTGAATCCTCTCTAGTTCAGCTTCTTAAGATTCACCTGTTTTTCTTTTACTGCTCTAATCTTGAATGTTTCTGGAAAGATTGATTTGATGGCTTTAAGAGGTCATGTCTGAAATCATGAGTGTTAGATGGCTAAAAGAACAACAGAAATCCATGGACTCTTTAGAGTGATGTTTTATAATATGTGTGTTTATTGTCTCTTCAACTTATTACTGTAAATAGCTTACAAAATGTTAAAAGAATACCAGTGAAGCCATAAAATGGAGATACACTGTGAAAATCTCATTGCTAAATAAGTGCACCTCTAAGAGCCATCAAGTTTGCTATGAACTGGGATTTTTACCTTGACTTTCATTAAATCCTTCATGGGTAACATCATAGTGAGTAAAAACCCAAGCTATACTATCACTTAAAGCAAAACATGCAGAGGCTTTGATGAACAAAGTAGTAAACTGGATGAATACAATGTTAGTAAGCAAGTATTAATAAATGGGGCAATGATATAATAATCTGAACTATTTGACTCAATTCTTTTTTTTTCTTAGGTCCCTACACTTTTGTTCAGCAGCATCTCATGTTAGGTACAGACCCACGGACAATTCTGAAAGACCTGCTACCAGAAACAATCCCTCCACCTGAACTAGATGATATGACACTGTGGCAAATTGTTATAAACATTCTTTCAGAACCACCAAAAAGAAAAAAACGAAAAGATATTAATACTATTGATGATGCTGTGAAACTTTTACAAGAATGCAAAAAAATAATGGTCTTGACTGGAGCTGGGGTACGTACTGGTACACTTAAGAGGGAGAGAATATGTAGACGGTTAAATACTTACCCAATGCTTTACAGCATGCAGGTGATGTGAACCTCATGATGTTCATAATCAAATAATTATGCTAGATGAGAAGAAGAGGCACAGCTGTCCACTACAGATGATGCACACTGCAAGACTGGAGCTTAAACTGGAAATTACAAGATCTCTCATAAGAAAATACTCTTAAAAACAATTAAGTCCTTATACAGTTGTTTCCATGCAAAATAGATCACTTCTACCTGTTCCAGAACATTTTCTGTCCTTGTCATTTTTTTTTCATGTGAAACAAAGGTAATGATTTTTTAAACAAAATGTCAGGGAATCTCTTAAAATACCTGATGGAGCTAGAGGGCCTAGAAGAGGACTCAAAAAGAAGAGTTATGGGGAAGGGAGATTTTCATTAGGTTTCAGTAGACTAAATCTTACTTTTCACATGTGCTGCTCTATGATGGTAACAAGTTTACTCACTGTTTTACTGAAGAACATCTCTAAGCTGTTGTACATTTGCAGTTTATACCTATGTACCAGATTATGATACAAAAGTTGATAATTTTTTGCTTCTGTTGTCCATACACAGAGGGTATGACATGATTCAAGTCAGCTTGTTAGAAAAGCGCTGCTGTTTGTTACCCAATCTTGCTCTTTCTATAATTGTTATCATACGCCTGTTTCTCCTCCTTTTTCCTTAGTGTTTTGAGGTCGTCTGAGACAATAAATTTCAGTCTTTATTGACTACTACAATGTTCTGATAAACAATATTTATCAAAAGGGTTTTACTTATCAAAAGAAAGTCTACTTTGTGTTAGCATGTTAAAAAAAATATATCAACCACCTTGTCCAAGCCTAAGTTGACAGATCAATGAACACCTATTAATTAAATTTAATACAATGGTATTTTAGATTTTTGTTCACTTCTTACAAAACATCCAGTAGTAAAAGTTAAGTTCTAGTGTCTTATTACTGCCTGTGAGATTGTACTAACAGGGTTTTCTGTGCTGTTTTTCCTGTTTGGGATTTGAGAATCGCTTTATTGGTTCAAAAAAAGGAATAAAAAAAAAAAAAAGAGGAGGGGGGAAACTAAAAAATAAGTAAGAGAGCCCAGACTGGATTTGTTCTTAAAGTCTTCAGCACAGTCAGCATACAGAAACATGATTTCCCATAGTTCATATCATAGCAACTCTTTATAGCTGAATATGTAGTTTTGCTTATTTCAGATTGCAAAAATATGTTTCAGGTGTCTGTGTCTTGTGGAATACCTGACTTTAGATCAAGAGATGGCATCTATGCACGCCTTGCTGTAGACTTCCCAGACCTTCCAGATCCTCAAGCAATGTTTGATATAGAATACTTCAGAAAGGATCCCAGGCCATTTTTTAAATTTGCAAAGGTATGGTTTTCCAACAGTTCTTTTCTTGGTCAGTGAAGACAGATGACAGTATTAAAATGCATAAATCAGATGTAAAGTAATTCTATTAACAAAGCAATATATGTCTTTTTTTTATAATCAAGATAGAAAAATGTGTTAATAGATTGAATTTACTTTAATGAGAGACCTCATTCAGTGGCATAACAACTCTGTTCTTGGGCAGGTCTTTGTAATGTACCAATTTTATATCCTGATGTTACTTTAGTCATTGTGTGCAACCACATACTGGCCTTATTAGAAATATTCAGCAACTCTTTTTTTTTTTAATGTCATTTTTACCATTCCTGTTACAAGTTCATTGTATATACAACCATTCTGGATGCCATGTCTTTAATTTCAGGTAGGATAAATAAAAGCTCGTAGCTACGTGATTAAACTTTAATAGTCTTAGCTGCCAGTACTTCGTCTGAAAAATGAAAGAATATGAGAAATTTTTGGCCAGCACATGAGTAATGTGGAAAGCTACATTTGGATTTGATATCCTGTGGCATGCTTTCCAATGTTGATCAATACATTCACATTTTATCACTGTATTTACAGTAAAGAGGACTAAAGCAGTTTCATGCACTAGTAAGTGCTGTTTCAGGTTTTCATATAGCTGTCACAAGAATCTGTACATCTTAGGGAATTAAAGCCTTTTTGCAGGGACTGTGTTCACTTGAAAGGGAGAACACAGCAGTTTTTAGAAAGATGTTAGAGATATTAAACAGTTTAAAAAGCAGGGAGTACACTGCAGAGATAAAGAATTGTAGAAACTATAGACATACGTAGAAACAATAAAATAATGACACATAATCTGGTATTTCCTTGTGGGGGAAAAAAAAAGAAGTCAAAACCAAAACATTTAGGAATTACTACAGGACCAGTGAGGACTTGTGAAAATTAATCACTACTAGTTTTGCTCACTTTCTTCCCTTTCCTCGCTATTTATACTACTGCTCTGTTATGTTATAAAGATCAGAAGAGAAAAATAAATGTGTTTTGCAGCTGCTCAGCTTTCTCTGGAAGCCTCCTATCTAGATACTAATATGTTTTGATGCTCATTAATATACTCAGTTCCTTGGTTGTTTTGGTGTTGGTTTGTTTCTTTTTTTTTAATATTAGAACAAACCAACCAACCAACCAACCAAAAAATCCAA
This sequence comes from Ara ararauna, assembly GCA_028858755.1. Classification (NCBI taxonomy): domain Eukaryota; kingdom Metazoa; phylum Chordata; class Aves; order Psittaciformes; family Psittacidae; genus Ara; species Ara ararauna. The sequence continues at coordinate 43,184,207 of CM054381.1, forward strand.
CCCAACTGCTAAATCCCACGACAAGAGCAAACAAAAAAAACCCCACCTTACTTGATGCCTGTAGATACACAGGTTTTACCAGAATAGTCCAGTGTGGCTGATAGGTTTTTACCAAAATGATTTCTCTTACTTCTTTTTTGTCCATCAGCTTAGTTAGAATATTGATGTCTGATTTGATGAAGTCTTAAATTCTTTTAACTTTAAGAATGGCCAAATAAATTTTCAGAGTTCAGTGGCAGAACACGTCTTGCTTCTTCAAACTAAGATATAAAAGCTGTTACGACCACATGGATAACTGACTATAACTGTGTAGTAGCCCTAGTCATAATCTAGATAATCTAGCACAATGAGCAATCATTGATCATTGCTGCAGCTTAACTCCAAAGACCCATGTAGTTTCAGAATTATGAGTAACTTGAAATATTTGGGGAAAAACCAAATATGTTAATAGTTGGGCTGTATGGCAGCTGAAGGCTGAGCTGTCACAAAGATGAATTTAACAGTTCACTGTTGCTCTCGAGCATTTGCTTCAGCTTGAAGTATCTACTGGTAAAGGTAGGCAGCACCTTCCTTCTTGCTAACTTTCTTTTGGCCAGTTACTCTTGTGCTTTTTCCATAAAAAGGCCTCACTTGCGCACGTGGGACTCCAGCCCAGTTGCTGTTCAGTGGTGACAGAGTGATTGGAGAGCAGAGGTTCTGAAATTCAAGTTCCTCCCTAAATAAGTGCTTCTGAGCAACAGAGTGGTGGTGGTGGTGGTGGTGCTGCTGCTGTCTTCCTTATCACACAGCAACCAGAGGTACCACATGGGATGGTCAGCTACAGACAGATGCTTTCAGCTGGGTGCCCAGATTGAATTTTTGTTTTGGCAGGCTCCTTGTTCACTGTCAGCAAGTATCAAATCATTCTACAAAAGTGCTTACATTTTTTTCCATATGCTCTTTAGAGCATACCTACCTACTTTACCTTGACCTAACGGAGAGGTTAAGCATCTATCAGGCACAGCAGAATTGCTCTACTAAGGCAATGGTTACTACTGTAACTGGCTAAATTGGCAAAGCTGTTCCAAGTACCACTTGTCTTACCCTTTGTATCCAATGCCATTCTGCTTCCTGGGCTTCCGTCTTCTAGGAATGACTGCTGATAATGCTGAGGAGTAAAAACTGCTTATCCCAAACGAAGAGACCAGAGTCCAAATTCATAATGAAATTTTTGTCCAACTGCACTTAAACCATGTATATTTCAAACAACAAATATTGAGGTTACTTGACACCAAAGGAAAAATGGCTTTTTTATTTCATAATTCTCAAACCCCCAAAAGATCTAAACCTTGCTTTTATGCTGTGTGAAGAACAAAATGCCAACTTGCATGTAACAGTTTATCCTGACACGATCAGAAGCTCAGCTGTTGAAGGAAAAGTTGGATCTGAGAGATGGCAAAATGCAAAGGGAGTGACAACATTAACTGCCAGCACAATCGTTGTTGATGATATTTAGGCCTGTATGAATTGCTGCAGTTGTATATTCATTTGCACTTTCTAATATACTTCTGAATTCCCTAGGAAATCTATCCAGGACAGTTCCAGCCATCTCTCTGTCACAAGTTCATAGCTTTGATGGATAAAGAAGGAAAACTACTTCGCAACTATACTCAGAACATAGACACACTGGAACAGGTTGCAGGGATCCAAAGGATAATACAGTGTCATGGTTAGTGGTTTTAGTTTCACTTTTCTTATTTTATGTGTAGGAATGATTTTTACTGGTATATGTGACAATCACTATTGGAAGTTTTGGGTTTTTTTTTGTTGAATTGGTATCTCTTGGCAATGGATATACTGCTTTTTAAATGTTTATTTTGCTGGGTTTTTTTAGGTAGCTTATATATCTAAATCAGAAGTGATTTAAGTGGAAATACTTCTTTCAGATATTATGCCTGATACATGGTGGTCTTCATGCATCAGTAAAGATCCATACCCTGTTAATACAAGCTTAGACCATAAGTTCTATTAAAGTTTATTTGTTGCTTCTTTATATTCATATATGAGAACATAGCATGGAAATCAGTCTTTTCATAGGTCCCTCTCACTGTGTATCAATAAAATTGAGTTTGGCTGTTATCTGATTCTTTAGGTTATATTCAATTGAAATCCTAAAATATCCTGACACTTCAGTGACCTTACCTCATGTATAAAATATTGTGGAATAAGTACCAGTTCAGCTGAATTGAAGATCATCTTGTGACACCTTCAGTGTCATACACATTCTGTAATTATGATACCACATTGAGTGGAATCACTTAATTAGTTGCTTGATATGCTTTCCATTTCCAAGGAGTTGCAAATGTCAAGCGAAGAGTTCAAGAATTAGTTTTTAAGGAAAGCACACAGAAAATTGGTTCTTAAGGTGCACTTTTGGTTCATTTAGTAGACTTCTGGCAAAGAAATTGGTTAAAGGCAGCACTAGCATGTTTGTAAGACTTGTCTGTCTTAATTCACCTTTTCCAGGGAAAAAAAACTCTCTTGGTTTCTTTACATAGCTTAACTCTGCCAGATTTGTCAGTATTATTTTTTTTAGTCACAGCAAACGCTGTGCTGTTGTGGTGACCAGAGAGCACAGATTAGAATCCTTATTGTTGAATAACCCAAATCTAGTTTCCATTTGTGCTTAGTGTGTCATGCATTTTCTTTTGGTTGTCATTCTGCATGATGTATTTGTCATTAACTTCTCACATAGCTGTGGTTTTGCACATCACTACCACGCTCAAGCTTCCCATTTTTTCAGGTGCACACTACAGTAAGTAGGTTTCAGACCATCTTTAGTGTATGTTCTGTATAAGCTGATATTAAATTAGAAAGATTCTTGAAAACATGCTATGGATTCTGAGGCCTTTGGAAATTAGCAAAGATTGTTTTGAGTACATCAAGCTTTATCTGACATACAATTATGCTGCTATTTTTTACAAATGCTAGCTGACTAATGGTAGTGGCTGAAGAGAAACTGAAACTTTATGTAAGGGTTTATACAGCTATATTATTATTATTATCTTTTTTTGTCTAACTGTGGCATTGACAAGTTAATAATGGATGTGCCAAATTACAAGGAACCTTGTAATGAATTGAGGAGTTCATATATGAACCTTTGAACCCATTTCACACTGCAGACGTACAGTAAAGTTACTAGTTCGATGCATTTTTCTGAATTTAAAATGGCTATTACATTCAACCAATGTGTCTGGAATTAGATCACATTCCTTGCTATTGCTGTAGTTGAATGATCAGAGGCAGTGTGCTAGCTATACAACTCATGCGTAGGGCAGCGTCCTTCTAACAGTGAAAAGCATTTCAAAGAGTTGCAGGTAAGTATCAGCAGATGCCTCAGACAGGGCTAGGTCTGCTAGCCTGACAGATGTCCCTAACACACTATATAAAGGCCTAAATTATTTCTATGAACAAATTACAATGAGCAAGTAACTGTCCTATTTCCTGTAGTCTTTGGAATCCCTCAAGTTCTGGGAGTTGCAATGATGAGCAAGTGTTTCAGAAGCTGTGCACTTTCTACTCCAGCTGTGATAGGCAGACCTGAACTGCCAGTTGTTCCTGAATGATCTGCTCCAAGTTTTTCTGTGCTTTTGCTCTCTTTGTCTTGACCAAATCCAATATTCCCAAAACATATTTTGAAGTTATACTTACCCCCAGAACCCCTTTATTTAGCAGTGTAAGTATTGGTTGGCTGCTGTACCTAGGTTATGAGCAGAAAACATCCTTGGTTTGGGTGGCCTAAAATAATACTCTAGATACACTTTTGGTACCAGAGGTTTTTAGCTGTTCCTGGCTTCTGCAGAGCTTTCAATATCTTAATTGTTATCTTTCTAAAAGTTTCCTTTTGAAGGCAGACTTTTGTACTTTCCAGAACATTATTCAGTCATAGGACTTTCTTACTGTCCTTGTACCACCATGAGAAATCAGACAGCTACAGACTTCTACTGTATGATTCTATGAGTGATGCATTCCAGTGCAGGGTTAAAAATCCCAAATTCTTTTCTTTACCCCTTGTTTCATGGTTAGGAGAAAATCTTGTCAGTTTTTCTACTTTATTTTTCATTATTCTGTGAACTTCTAGCATTATTCCTTCCACAGATAAAAGGCCTTACAGGCTTATCTCTCCTGGACATGTGTACACCGAAAGACCACTCCAGTTTGCCACAATGACTTTAGACCATATTTTCGTATGTGTTAGCCAGCTGGTAAGGTTTCCTCTTAGATGAGACGCAAATGCTCTACAAGATACTAGAGCATCACCTTCAGCTCTTTCAGAAGCAGGCAAGTTAGAGCTACTAAGTGGCTGGATGGAGCAACACCCTTAACACAGTCTTGCCAAATAAACACAGTAGCTAAGGTGGATACCAAGTTCAGAACAGTATTTCAATTTAAACAATGTAGCTTTAAGTTCTCACTTCTGCTGAAAGGAACAGTACTAGTGCTATTTAGTTACCTATAATGAAGTATTTACTAACACATTTTCTTATTTTGCCCTAGTTTCTTGAGTTCATGTAGGTTCCTGTTCTGCTGCTGCTGCTAGCAGAGCTGCTGGCGCTACTGTTAGTTGTATAAAGGGGAAAAGGGAAGGTTCTGTTCTCCTCTCCTTGTATATGCTTGCATAGATTGGGGGAATCAGAGACACAGTATAACTTGTGTTGACATGCATGTGGTATATCAGTACTCCTAAAACAAGATTTCTGCTGACTAACATCTAAAGAACGACTTTTAGTATTATAAGTATCTTCTCTGAATTTTACATTACTTTTTAATGACTGATTTTTTTAGCACTGCAGCATAACAGCCTTTGTGTCAAAACAGCTTGGCCAGAAAGACCAAATCTGAATGACTGAAAATCCTTATTTCTACCATATGGGTTCTTCCCCTCAGGTTCCTTTGCAACAGCTTCCTGCCTGATCTGTAAATACAAAGTTGATTGTGAAGTTGTTCGAGGAGATATTTTCAATCAGGTAAAAAATTTACTTTAACTCACTGCAGCTTTGTAATCAGTAATTCTCTCTCTCTCACAAAAAAACCCCAACCAAACCCAAGCTGCCATGCTTGGATCACTGAAAAGATCTGCTTTTAAAAGGCTACATATCTTTCCATGTATTTCATGAAAGTGCCTAGCTGTATTTCAGCATTTCCTCTAGTATTTAGAAGTATACTCAAATACTATACTGCAAAAATTAGGTAATGGGAAAAAGAAGAACAAAACCTTAAGAATCAGTTTTGAGAAAAGTAGAGGTTAAAATGGTAAGTAGAAAGTTGGATTTATACCTGGTTTATGTTAGTTTGAACTCACAGTCACACTATTAAGAACATTGGTTGCTCTTTGAGCATTTACCTACATTAAAAATATGTTTAATAATAATTAATAATTTAATAATTTACCTACATTAAAAATACATTTAAATGGTAGATGATACATGGAGAAATAGCTAACTACAGCCTCTGAGCAAGGAAGAGGATCAAATGAGATGCTGGACATTGCTTTGTAGGACTTCTGAATTACTGCATATTTGGGACTCCCTGCATCTGGGTGTGAATTGCCTCAGGGCCAAGGCAGGTAGTTCTGCTGTGTCAGAGTGATGAACCTTTGGTTTTGCAAGACCCTCTTTGCTATTCTTCCCTTTCTTTTGAAGGAACAGAGGTGATGATTCTCTGATCAAAAAAAATTTTTATACAAATGGAAGGGGACTCTTTCTACAGATTTATGGGGTTTTATGATAAATGCTTAAGAGTCCACAGTGGCAACTTTAGAGGAGAAACAGAAGGGATGTAAATCTTTCAGGTATTACATTTGAAATTGAACTCGATGAAAGCCTTTCGGAAGAGATGTTTGAGTTAAAGCTTTAAGAAATGTAAATCTCCTAAGCCTGAAGCTTTGTAACACTGAATATGAAGTCTGGTTTACTTTTCTGGTAAGAATATTATTTTTGAGAACTTTTTATCTTACAGATGTTTGCTTTTCCTTTACCTTCACCTTCAAAACCAGCTGGCTGGAGTTTAGGGGTTTTCTTTCTGAACAACTTTCCTAAGCATACTGTAATTTTCTGGTCTGACTGGTAGTGGTCAGCTCTCCTTTTCCCAACAGCACTTTAATCATTGTATGTTCATATTACTGAACCAAACTTCTGCCCCAGTCACCTGTCCCTGCTGCTGGTCTGTAATGAAAGCATGGGGAAGTGGAAAGAAACAGCCTATAGCAATACTTCTGCATGAGAACAGAGGGTTCTTACTCCCAATATGAGACCAAAGGTTCTTTTTAAACTCGGTCTCTCAGGCCTAATCCTATAGTACTGTTGCCAGGTACACGTCTCCAGGCCAGGCCCTAGCTATAATACTGAATTATTTTCATAATGGCCAAATATCATCATATGAGAAACACAGCTACTGAAAGAAAATGTATTCCTCCTCCTCTGGAGAAAAAAATAATAAATTATATTTTCCGTAGCATGCATTTCCCAAACCAGTGCTATGCAGTTTCTTTTTCTGTTGCCTCTTCAGACTGTAGAATTTGGTTCCCTAGATACAAAAAGAAACCTTTTCTGTACTTCTGAAACAAAACACTGTCCATTTCAACAGCTTTGTTCTCTAAGTCCTCTTTCACAAAATATTTTTGGCACCTAGGTCCTAATAGATAGTCTAGTTTCTAGCCTTTGCTGTCCTCCACTCTTCAAAGTTCAGCTATACATGGCCCCAGGTCCTTAGTTTTCCCTAGAAAATACCACCTTTCCTTTGCTCTGGTCCACCGCCTGATGGTCGGAAGTGCTTTGCAAGGAAGTGAGTCTAGCTAACATCTTTCTGCCAGGATTTCCTTTCAACATACTATTGACTGAGAATTGTTTGAAATCTTCTAAACAGAAGAATACCAATTTCTTATTGCTGCACTTCATTCTTTTGTCACTTCTAAGATAATGTGCTTGTACTCTGTAGCATGATTTTTTTCTCTGGGTTGCTGCACACAATCACCCTTCTGGATGAGAAGCAGCAGCAGTCATAAATTGCACATAGAACTTCTGAGTAAAACAGTTGTCAGTCACTTTCAAAAATACCATTTTTACTTTGCTTTTAACTATATTAGGCAGCTCCAGGAAATAGTGAAAGGGTCTCAGATTTAGGAAGTAAAGGCCCTGCAAATGGAAAACTTGCAGCAGTTCTTGGATATTCTTAAGCCAACATCATCTTTACTAATCTTAGCTTTCATACTTGGATAACATCAATAGTCAGTGAGAAATTCCATTTTTCTTTAATTAGACATGAGCAGAGGCAGTGGGGCTTTGGGGGAGTGCTGCTTCTGGAGGGAAAGAGGACCCTAGGCAGTTGAGTGGCCAATTACCTAGCTTTAAATTCTTGGTATCAATTTCAGCTCTTGGAATAGATCTTCCCCCTTACTGACAACCTTTCTGAGGATTAGCAAAGAAGCTGGTGAGCAGTGTAGTGTAGAAAAGCATTTATGGGCCCATTACAGTGACTCAAATGATTTGGATAGGGACATCAGTTGTTCTGTAGAGATCTACTAAGAAACAAGCCATTGGACTTCCTGTGAGAAATGATGGAAACAGAGTTAATATTACCTGGTCTCTTTACATCAAAAGTTAGAGGTCCTCATTTCACCTTCCTCCTAAGACAGAGCAAATTATTTTTCCTCCATAAGCTTCCAGCTGAAAGTGCAAAGGCATCATGAACGTCAACAGAAGAGACAGCAGGGTAAAAAGCTTCATAAAAGTTTTAAGCTGTTTATATGTTACGCACTCTCTAACATATAAAGATATGAGGAAAATATTCAAGATTCATTCTACCCATCTGCTGCTTTTGGTGGAATTCTTCTGGTTGGTTTCCTTTTAGCGAGGGGCTACTAGACTCTCTTAACTTCGGTACATGGTGAAGGTTTCCTCTAGACCAATTCCTAGTACTTGTGCTGTATTACTCCTTGTGTGTCCCACAATGTTTTCTTCAAAAGAGGATTAGATTCTTTGTTTGAAGACTTACATTTCTGGGAAAGGTTCTTTAACACTAGAGGAAGGCCTTGTGATGTTTTATCATTTGGAAAGCATTGTCTTTTGTCCTAGTGCAGGCATCCAGAAACCAGTTCTTCAATTTAAACTTTCTACATTCTGTATTATTTTTCTGCATACATTCTCTGTACAAGAGGGAGTTGTTACGCATATAAATATCAGTTGTCATATATTCTCATATTACAGTGGGTAACATACATGTTTTTACACCTTTACAAAGCACTAATTTGCTTGTGATGACTGCTGCAGGATTGCAACTACATTTAGCTCCTTAGATTTATTGTGGGGCATTGTATTTTACTACTGCAGCTGAGAAGACTTGAACTATTTTAAAGAAAAATTGCTCAGTCTGTACATGTATTGCTCACCTTCTTGCTTTTCTTCTCTCTGAAAGTCTTAAAATAGGAAAGAGTTGAAAGGGGGGGGGTCCAAAGATCAGAAAATCTCTGGTTTCAAGAGGAAAGGGAGCCTGCTTCTCCACAAAACCTGACTTTTGTTTTTTTAGTGAACAAGGATTCTGCTCTGGTTTTAGAGGAACTGGAAACATTTAAAATGGAGACCAAACAAAAGTTCTTCCCTGTGTTCTTGTCCTGTATGCTTTTTGCTAGCTGCTACAGTGGTTGCTTTTTGTCTGTAACACACATAACCTCTGTGGGAAAACAGAAAGTAGAGAGGTAAAGCTCTACAATATACTCTTTGATTAGGGAGGGGTTTATATCAGATCCTACAATGGGAACTGACAGTGAAATGTAAGCTGTTGCCCCAGTTAAACCAAGAAAAATACATTCCTATCAAACAGGAGATAATTTCTCACCAGTTCTGAGCATGACTTCTGGACTTTGGCTTAGTAGTCAGATAAGAACCGTGGTGAAGAGCTGCATGGTTTCTCCCTTTTAAGAGGACTCCCTCTTTATTCCTGCAGTTGCTGCAGGCTAGAATAAGAAATGTACTTGTCTGTATATCCGCAGAAAAATGAAAAGAGGAAATACCACTGCAACTTCCCTGTCTTTTGCCAAAATAAGTGACTGTGAGTTGCTAAAATCTCAGGTTTTCAAGGGTGCAGCCTTGAACTGTAATAATAGAAGCTGGTTTAATGCAGGTTGTACCTAGATGTCCCAGATGTCCACCTGATGAACCACTTGCTATCATGAAGCCAGATATAGTGTTCTTCGGAGAGAACTTACCTGAGCAGTTCCATCGCGCCATGAAGTATGACAAAAATGAAGTTGATCTCCTTATTGTCATTGGGTCTTCACTGAAAGTAAGACCAGTAGCATTGATTCCAAGTAAGTGGCTATCTGGTAGCATTTTCTTTCAGAAATTTGGATCAAAAGTGAAATTCACAGTTAAGAGCTCTAGAAATGGTTTTGGCTTGACTCAATAAAGAAACTAGATTAAGCATCTAGTTTTCCAAGATGAAAACTGATTGCCTATATAAAGCTGAAATGCAAAATAGAGAAAGTAACAAACTCTCAAGTGCTTTTTCTACATTCCAGATATCTATCAAGGTAATGAAATTATAATCTGAAGAACTACTCCCCTAAAACTTAAATAACTTCATTTTTAGATTTGGTTCATTTTTCTCCCTGCTTGCAATGTCCTTTCAGAGTTACTCAAAAGATTTAAAAAGGAATCAGCTCTAAAGATCAATGTAGTATCAAAAAAATCAGATCAAGTACATCAGGTGTCTGAGTTAAAGCTTATTTTAAAGTCAGTACTTAACACTAAATGATGCACAGCAGGTATTATATAGCATTTCAACATTTAATATGAATTAAATGTTCTCATGAGACCTCACCTGGGAGTACTGTGTACAGTTCCAGTGTTCTCAACATAAAAAGGACATGGAATTGTCAGAGCAAGTCCAGAGGAGGACCACGAGGATGATCAGGGGGCTGAAGCACCTCCCGTATAAGATAAGCTGAGAAAGTTGGGGCTGTACAGCCTGGAGAAGAGAAGGCTGCGTGGAGACCTCATAGCAGCCTTCCAGTATCTGAAGGGGGGCTATAAGGATCTGGGGAGGGACTCTTCATTAGGGATTGTAGTGACAGGACAAGGAGTGATGGGTTGAAACTCAAAACAGGGTGTTGTGGTTTAAACCCAGCTGGCAATTCAGCCATGCAGTTGCTTGCTCACTCTCCCCCTTTCCTCCCCCAGCTCCTGGAGGGATGGGGAGGAGAATCGAAAGAATGTAACTCCCATGAGTTGAGATAAGAACAGTCCAGTAACTAAGGTATAACACAAACCACTGCTGCTACCACCAATAATAATAATGATAAGGGAAATAACAAGGGAAAGAGAATACAACCGCTCACCACCTGCCGACTGATACCTAGCCCAACTCAAGCAGTGATCTAGCCTTTCCGGGTAACTGCCCCAGTTTATATAGTGGGCATGATGAGCTGTGGTATGGAATACCTCTTTGGTCAGTTTGGGTCAGGTGTCCTGTCTCTGCTTCCTCCCAGCTTCCCCTCCTTTCTGGCAGAGCATGAGGCTCAGAAAGTCCTTGGTCAGAGTAAACATTACTGAGCAGCAACTGAAAACATCGGTGTTATCAGCACTGTTCCCAGTCTGAAAGTCAAAACCACAGCACTCCACCAGCTACTAAGAAGGAGAAAAAATGACTGCTACTGCTGAATCCAGGACCCTGGGGAAGTTTAGATTGGAAATAAGGAGGAAGTTCTTTACTGTGAGGGCGGTGAGGCACTGGAATGGGTTGCCCAAGGAAGGTGTAAATGCTCCATCCCTGACGGTGTTTAAGGCCACGTTGGACAGAGCCTTAGGTGACGTGGTTCAGTGCGAGGTGTCCCTGCCCATGGCAGGGGGGTTGGAACTAGATGATCTTAAGGTCCTTTCCAACCCTAACTATTCTATTATTCTATGATTTGAATCCTTAGCTTTTAAAAATTATATGGAAAAAGATCTCTGCTAATATATGTTACATTATATAGAAAAATTACCTTTGGGAAGGCTGAGAAAATATCATTATACAGGTGCTCTATTTGCCTACTGAGTGACTTAGTGGTACTAAAGAAATTCTCTTCACATGCAAGCCATAGAAGAACATGTGTTAGCATCTGCTATTAATTGGGAATAGTACTTCACCCCTGGCATCTGTATCAACATCCTCTTCGCTGTACAAGAGGCAGAGTCTAGGCTGCTGGGAAATGCATAAGGAGTGGAAAGTTAGGATCTATTATACAAGCCATTGCTCATCCCATGCCCCAGAACTGGATTTCATTAGTTAGTTATCTGAGGAATTGATGCTAGTTTACCAAACTGGTGGGTGAAGCCTAAATATCAGAAATGGACTGAACATCTCTGGACAGTGTCAGCCACTGGAAATATTTGCCTAATTAAGGGGATGTCATTTACCAGCACTATGTTCTTCGTGTGCACTTAAGTACATAAAATGAAAGCACAAAATCAACATAATTCTTGTAAGAGATTATAGTACTAATTTTAATAATCTTTTTAATACTTGACCAAACATTGGCAAAGTCAAGTTTCTGTGTGTGTATTTCTGAATAGATGAACACCTTTTACTGGAAAAAAAATGGGGAAAAAAAAGTCTAGACAGGCTACAGGAGGCATAGCACCTCAAACTGCTGCTGTTAAATTTGGGATTTGCTTGTCTTCCTGATCTGTTTTGGTCTTGTTGCAAGTGAAGGGAGGTCTGAGCAATCAAGCTTTCTAAGCAGATCTCTGCTGAAAGTAAAACTGAAGTGACTACCTTGACATCCTCTTTTCTATGTGTAGGTTCCATTCCTCATGAAGTGCCTCAGATCTTAATTAATAGGGAACCTTTGCCTCATCTACACTTTGACGTGGAGCTTCTTGGAGACTGTGATGTTATTATTAATGAATTATGTCAAAGGCTAGGTAGTGAATATACAAAACTTTGCTACAACTCAGTAAAACTTTCAGAAATAACAGAAAAGCCGCCACGAACGCACAAGGAGCTTGAAATGCCCTCATCTGAGCTACCGCCTACCCCTTTAAACATTTCAGAAGATTCTAGTTCACCAGAAAGAATGACTCCACCAGATACTTTGGTGGTGTCTTCAGAACACCCAGCTGAATGTAAGGCAGAAAACTGTGATCCTGCCTCAGAAACTGAAGGGGCCTGCATAGAGGAAAAGCTTCAGGACACACAGACATCACCAGACAACCCTGAAAACCCTACTAGTGAACTAATGAACTCTGAAACTATGAAGGAAAACGGATCTAACAATGGAGAAAATAAAGAAAAAAATGAAATCTTCAAGAGGTGCTGGGTAAACAGATCTGCAAAAGAACAGATCAGCAGAAGGCTGGATGGTAAGTGGTAACTCATTTCAGCTTTTTTTTTTTTTTTTTTGCATCTTTTGGCTGAGGTGTTTATTCTAGACTTACTTTAAAGCAATAAATAAGTTACCCTTGAGTGGATTTTGGTGGTTATTTTCGTTCAGGCAAGCGTTTACCTAACTCATCATTTTATCATTTGTTTCTTTTGAAAAGCTGATAGGAAATTCTTTTGTAATTTCTAATTCTATAATCGGTGATGATATGCTCCCTAAACAGGTCAGAGTTGGGGAGGTTGAAGGTAGGGATCAAAAAATAAGTCAGTTTCTAAGATTTTCAAATGCATTTTCAGAAAAATTAGTGTGATTCTCACGTGTTCAGAAGCTGGTCACACTACATCTTAATTTGGTGTGGAAGTAGAACTGAAAGATGAACCCATGATAGTTCAACTGCAAATCTCACAGCTGGAGCCAGGCACATTTTGCAGGAAACTAGAGTTTCCAAGAAAGCCTTCCAATACACAGCCTCTTAACTGATGTAGGGAGTTACCACACTAGGAAATCAATGTGGATGAACCAGGTATTAAACTGCAACTTTCCAAAGCAAAAGCTGCTTTTAAATTTTGTCAGATAATCCGTGCACTGGGTTCCAGTTCTGGTACAAGTGATGGAAATCCAGCTATGAATACATGTACCAGTGAAAAGAGCTGCTGAACATTGAAGTTTAAATGCTCTTCTGTGTTAGAAAGGAGGGGGCAGAAGGAATGCTGAGCCTTCCAGTAGAGCATTTGGTTTGTACTTTATAATAAATACACATACATCAAAATAAATACATGTAATCCGTCAGTGAAGCTTCACTGTCAAAAAACACACATATGTGGGTACCTTCCAATCAGAAGCCTGCAAGATCTTGTACAAATCATTTCTTTTAGTCTTTTACTGACTTTCAAAATTCTGTTTCAGGTACTCAGTATCTCTTTTTACCACCAAATCGCTATATCTTCCATGGTGCTGAGGTATACTCGGATTCCGAAGATGATATCATATCTTCCAGCTCCTGCGGGAGTAGTAGTGAAAGTGGTTCCTGTCGTAGTCAGAGCTTAGATGTGGAGGATGAGAGCGAGATTGAAGAGTTTTACAATGGCATAGAGGATGAGGATGCACAAGAAAGGGAAGAGGAACATGGATTTGGGGAAGATGGAGTTGAACAAGATGAATCGGCAGCTGATGAATCAGCTTATATAACTGCAGCTGCAGGGACTGACCATCTGAGCAACAAGTTGTGAAGTGGTCATAGACTGGTTACAGGAACTTTCCACCAGCATTAGGAGCTTTGGCATGTCAGAATGAATGTTTACGTCTGAATTTAGAACAACAGAAACATCAGGATGTAGTGTTTATAAATAACAAAAACAGATTTTCATGCTTAGTTTTTTACCTTTTTCAATAAAATTCTATTACTGTGCACTCAACACTAACATCTTTTTGGGTTTTTTTGGGGTTTTTTTTGTTTTTTTTTTTTTTTAAGGTACTAGGAATACCTGAACAATTGTCACTGTATTCACTTTTAAGTTCCTCTGTCTGATCAGGCATCCATGTATATAATACATATTTTGCTCAATGAATTTCAGCTTATATTATTTTTAAACTGTTTTGAAAAAGCCATTGGAATGTTAAACTAATATAAAGGGAACAGCTAATTTAGACCAAAGAATGGTATTTTCACACCTCTTGCTTTGTAACAATTTGGTTTATTTAAAACCTTCTTGCTCTTCTGCTAAACCTTTAGTTCTTGCCTAATCTGTCATTAAACACTGGCATTTTCTAAGACCTACTGTGGCAGCTAATTTTTTGCTTTAACAGTTACTTTGTATGTTTGAGACATACTTAAGTGCAAGTAGGTAGTTAAATGGAAACAGGACAGCAAGCACTTGAGAAATCCTATGGGTTTTAGACTGATGAAGAAGTGTTGTGAAAATGCTTGGGGTGTTGAGTTGAACCCTTCCTGTGGGCAGGAAGCGATGCTGACATTGGCTCCACAGCAATTGTAATACTGGCATTTCAAACAGAATGGATCCCCCACAGCAGAAGTTTTTCATGTTGTACACAAAAGACAAATTTAGCATCGCTTGCATTAAAACCAGCTTTTGCTAAATTGCCAAGGCTCCAGTGTGGAAGCTAGGACAAGTCCAGAATAGTGTTTCCACCAGCATGTGAGAAGGCACAAAAAATTAAGCTCTTCCTTTATCCTTATTGGTGCAACTAAGCCAGGAGAAGCTGTCTCGAATACCAAGAGCCTCTGCTTGCCCTGCTGAGTGGCTAAAGCACAGCTTAACAACCCAACCTGGAAGCACGTGGCTCTGAGCTCCTGCCTCAGGTTGAGAAAATAACTCTCTACCTGCTAGCCCCACCTTGCCGATTAAAAGCAAAGCAGCTACTCGAATTACTGCATTGTGTATCTAAGTGCTAGTAGGCTGCCTTAAAACTGGATGTGGCAAATGTTCAAGTGTGGATTGTTTCTGAGCCTTTAGAACTATTTTGTAAAATTGCACAGTGCAGTAGGAAGTGAAGCAGCGTTTTTCTATAACCACTTTTTCCACATTGGCCCAGATGAACTCTACGATATAGATTATTCCTATACTTTGCTTTAATATTTATTACATTTTGGAAGATGTACAGTAGCTGTTCTTTGAACATAAGATACATCAGTTAATAAGTATTTAAGAACAGCTTCCTGGATTCATCAAGAAAGGTTGGCATGTTGCGTCTCATTGTCCAAATTTAATACAGTTCTTATTTGGCTACACTAAAGAATGCAATATGTTTTGTTTCCACTTGCATGTCACAACGTATTAGTTTGTGCTATAGGAGATATTTTAAATTGAAATACTTTGTTTTAAATTATTTTTACAGTGAGGATTGTTTTCTGCTCTTTTATAATTGTATATAGTGTCTTTTATGTAATCTACTGGCATATGTTTTGTAGAAGACTGTTTAAAATGACTGGCTATCTTCCTGCAACTTTTGAAATACAAAACCAGTGTTTTATACTCGTACACTCTGTTCTAAAGTCTATTAAAATTGTCATTTGATTTCCGGTTTCTGTTAATTTCTAGTTAGATCATAAACACGTACTAAAAGGTGCCCTATAACCTCAAGCTACACCCTGGCTGATGTAGGGCATTACACAGCAAATAAGTTTTCTTCCATGTGTCCCCTTGGGGAAAAAAAACCAACCCAGCCTGAAGGAGGCCCCTCCGCCCTGTCTTTGGTAATACAACCTCCTAAAGCACAACACAACATTGTCCTTCACAAAAACTACTTTTCTCCTTTCAAATCCCAAGTTAACTTTAGCTGTCTGTGCTGAACAAGAGTGCTTCTTTCTGCCTGTGCTGCAAGACCATGCAGCTCTGCCACCCTTTTCTCTACCTAGCCCAAAGCTTCCTTCACTTCTTGCACTTGGTGCACTCACCCTGACCCTATACAGCCACATCCAGGAGAAGGTCCCTGTGAAGAAACCTGAGCCGTGCAGGAGCTCGGGGCATGTTTTGGCATCACAGACACAAGTATCTCACTTGTGTTTCGCAATGCTGACAGTAAGACCCCATGTTTCCCCTGGGGGTGGCCCTGCCTGCCTGGGCTGCAGATGAAGCCCAGCTCCACCTGCAGAGCTCTGGGCAGCCACTTTGGTTTGTGCCATGGTTTCCTGTGACCACAGCAGTACTGACCCCCACGTACAGCCAAGAGTCTCTCCCCTTGCACTCGTTCAATTGGCTTTCCACTATGTAACACCTTACCATTTTGATGGCTCCATTGTATTTCCGAACCACCACCCCACAAACACAAATTACATTTGGTTTAGGAAAAAAAAAAATCAAACCACAGAAATTTATAAAACTCACACACTTGAGCCAGGAAATATTAAAAACACTTAAGAATTTTTTACATGAATAATGGTTCTCTATTAATTGCTTATTACTCTGAAAGGACTTCAAAACATTTTTCCTCTGGAATAAAACAGCTGCAGCTTTTTCTAAACTTCAATGAAGAAGGCCTGCTTTCTGTTCTTTCCTGTATCTTTGCCTTTATTACTTGAACAGAAACGTAACCCCAAATGAAAATGTGTCACCTTATTCCTCCACACACCATCCTTCGCCTGTGGTGAAGGTGCTGTCATTAAATAACATTTAAAACAACCATACAGCAAACAATGGAAATGAGGAAGTACTTGCTCTCGCAGCTTTTAGTATTTAGTATCTCAAATGAAATTTGTCTGGATGCATGGAAGAGCATGCTCAGTTCCAGCTGTAATTCATACAATCTCAAAAAGGAAGATGACTTATCTTCCTCATCATTTGCATTACCTGAACTCTCTTAGCATATATATACACATATATTAAATATATGCTCTGAAAAAAAGCAAAAGCACAAGGATCTGCCTAAGAAGATGGTGCCGCTCCCCAGCCCCCTTCCAGCCTATTTTGATGCACCCGTCACAATAATGACTTGCAGAAGTATTCCAAGAGTAGCAGCAGCCCACATTTTAAAACCGTGTACTATTTTTTCCACAGCCAGGTATCCTCTGCGGCTCTGTCCTGAACCCGGTGCATTTTTAATCAGTGGGGTTTAAGTGCGGAAAAATACTTCTTTTTTATTTTTGTTTAAATGCGTGATGGCAAAGCAATCAAACACCATCCAACTGGGAGGGCTCCAAGAGCACAAAGGCTGAGTGAAAGCAGCATTCAGGAGCCATCTGAAAAATCATTTGAGAACAAAGGTGATGTCATTGGGTCCCTCAGGTTCAGTATCAGCACTGAAATACCAAACCAGAATGGTCAAACCTAAAGGCAGCTGCAATTATTTTCATAATATACTTACCGACAGAGTGACTGGAAAAGACAGTCCAGCTCAAAACGTAGAAGTTCAGGCTAAAACAACTGGCCATGACTACGTAAGGAATGGTTCTACACTAGCTATAACCCATCAAGTTATGAAGCCCTAACAGTACCTGTAGCATAGTCCCTCTTGGCTCAGCAGTTTTGAGAAGACAGACAGGCTGCCAGGGCTCAGTAGGAAAAGTAATAAGAGTAGCAACTCCTTTCCCGTTGACATTTACCATCCCAGCCACTCACTCACTCCTCCCCACCTCCCATACACCCAGGCGGGATGGGGAGGTGAATACAAAGAAGGAAACACCTGCAGGCTGAGATGGTAAACAACAAAAAGAGAAACAAAAATCCATTCCCTCCCAGCCAACTCCCCCCAGTTTCTACACATGACATGCTAGGGTAGGGAATATCTCTTTGGCAGTTTGGGTTAGCTGTCCTGTCTCTACTTCCTCCCAGCTTCTTGGGCCCCTCCTCACTGGCAGAGCATGAGATTGAAAAGTCCTTGATCAGGCTAAGTGCTACTTAGCAACAACTAAAACCTTGGTGTGTTATCAGTATTGTTCTCAGACTAAAGCCAAAACACAACCTTGTACGAGCCACTGGGAACAAAATTAACTCTATCCCAGCCAAAACCAGAACACGGCCAAAGGACAATTCTGCTGAACATGCAGGAAAGCAGAGGCAGTGAAGTAAACAATCCCACAGGAACTGTGGAACTCCCTGACGTAGGATGCTGTGAGAGCTCAAAGTGGCCTCAAAAAGGAACTGGGCAAATTCAGGTGAGACAGGTCTCCTGAAGCTCCTTGAGGAGAATTCCAAGGAAAAGAGTATTTTCCTCTCCCTACATTCTCCTGTAAGCTACAGGTGGAGAAAGTCTGTACCTGAAATTAACCCAGTACAGCAGTTCTCAAGTGACATAGGGAAACAGAGAGCTTCAGAAGGCTATTTACACTGGATCTTTAAAAGCAAACCAAGCAAACACTCATAAGGCACATCCCATGTGCATGTTCACCCTGCCCTGGAGATGGTGGAAGCAAATACATCACCACCGGTCTTCACAGGACTAAATTTCCTACGAGGCACAAACCTGGGACTGCTGGTTTTCCTCTCCTAGAGGCAGGGACACGCCACGCTCCCTGCCAGCCACCCCATGGCCCTGGGGTGCAGCCCAGCCCTGCTCAGAGTTGCCCCTGCACAGTGTCCCCTGTGAGGGAGTCACTGACAGAGCGAGCACAAGCAAACTACAAATGGAGTCACAGCCTCTAGATACTCCCTTTGAGCTTTTGAAAGCCACAAAGAAACACAATCACAAAGCCCTTAAAACCAGCACAGAAACACCTTTCAGCTGTTATTCACAGTACCGCCAAACAACAAAGCACCACTTCTGAGCACAGCACCAGCAGAAGGATCCCCTTTCCCACTGCACGCGGGGGGCTCACTCGCGGCCCGGCATAACCAGATCACGCTCCCAGCGCCCGAACCCCGAGCCGGCGCAGAGCAGCACCCGCACCCCGGCCCCTCTTACCACTCGGCGCCTACTACGGCGGCCCCAGAAACCAGCGGGACGGGAGAGGCGAGTCCAGGCGACGCCGGGCCGGGCCAGGCCGGGCGGCGGCAGCCCCTCGCGTGGCTTTACACGCACCCGCCATACGGCTTCCTCGGGGAAGCGAGAGCGCTGGTGAGCGGCCTCCTGCCGGCCAGGGAAAGCGCTTCAGTGCTGCGCTGCTCCCGTCGGGCGAGCCCGCGGGGACTGCCCGGCCCCAGCAGCGGTCGGGTTTAGGAGGGGATGCTGCAACACCAGCAAACTCGCCCGCTGCAGCCGCCAGGAGCCGGACACCGCTCCGCTTCGGCTGCTCGGGGAGCCGGCACCACGGCGCAAAGCCGCCCTCGAAAGCGCCGACACCGACCCAGCGCGCTCATGCCCCACAGCTGTTCTAAATAAGCTGCCCCGCATCCCCCTGCTGGGCTCCACGCAGCAACTACTCGACAAACTGTGTATGGTAAAGATGATCACTCTTAGCCCCTACAATGGAGCATCACCGCCTTCTTATCCCAACCTTTAGCACTGCTCTAGGTATTCGCTGCCGGCCACCGACAGGGAAGAGGCTACAGAAACCTCTAACACGCTGCTGGGCACTGGGCTCACCTGACCACTGCCCTAATGCAGCCTGCTGCAGCGCTGCACCCTGAGCGCAGCCAGTGCACGGGCACCAGAGAACACCCCAAACTGCTGTGGGCTTGTTCCAGCAATGCTCT
This sequence comes from Ara ararauna, assembly GCA_028858755.1. NCBI lineage: Eukaryota > Metazoa > Chordata > Aves > Psittaciformes > Psittacidae > Ara > Ara ararauna. The sequence continues at coordinate 43,203,692 of CM054381.1, forward strand.
CTCCTAAAGATACAATGGATCTCCTCGGTCACCCTCACCCTTTGTTTAATGCCAATTTAATCTTGGCACCTCAGAGTGTGTTAGCATATTCACACCTTGCCAGTGGAGAGCCTCAAGTTTATTGAGATGCTAGATGTAGCCTCCCACCATACTCAAGCACTGCTGCTAGCAGGTGCACCTACAATCACCTCGGTGCAGAATTAAGCCACAAATAATTGAATTAGTTTCACCTTTAAATTTTTTCAAAGCCACAGCAAATATAATTTCTATAGGAAGTTGGGTTTTAGCTATGGTCTAACAGCTGTTTCTTCTGACGAAAAAGCTCATGCGTTTGTTCAAAAAAGGGAACTAAACTGAACTTCCATATTCTATTCAGGTCAAAGTCTTCACATTATACTATAATCTTTTGTTTCCTCACTGCAATTCCTCATGGGATCAGGCATGTGAGGGAAAGCAGTGAGTACCTGTAGATATGTACAGCCCTTAGAGGCACTGCCTAGTCTGGGATTCACATGCTCAGGGAGGGTATGACCTGTCAATAAGCCCACCCTGGAGTCCTGGTATGATAAAGATCCCCACTAGCACCACACACAGACTACGCTGAACATAACAGCTCTGTAGTTTATATGCGGCACAAGGTTCACAAACTTCATTTTCCTTTCTAATAATCTGAGACTGATGCACGTGTCTTTGTCTGGAGAGGAAAAATATGCTGAGTGCTACCCACGGATGTTCTCTGATCACACTCCATGCATCAGCAAAATGTTACTTTACTGTTTCGTAAAAGGGATCAGTGAAGTATGTTCAAAGCCAAGGGATGTGCTCAGAGTGTTCAGTCTACTGACAGTAAGAGACCTGTGGGAATTACAAGTAGTGTATTCCAGGAAAACAGTCAGGGGGATTTCTCGAGGCTGTAAGGTATGGTATTAAATCTGGCCATGGTAGGTGATCAAGGATGCTATGAGCTTTCAAAGGTCAATTTTTTAAAGTTCCTGTTCCAAACTTGATCAACATAAATCTGAACAGCATATTGAAAAACAAACTGACCCACCCAAACTCCAGCCTGATCTACCAATTAAGAAATACCCACTTGGTAATCAACAGGAACTATCACTTTTCTAGGAAAACAAATGTTTTGTTGTCCTCCCCCTAAAGAACCGGGTTAAACATTTGTACACGGACCACACAAGTACATAGGTCTGGCTGCACAATGGAGAAAGTCAACACAGCCATTCTTGTAACGCTCAGTATATACACAAGTCTATCATGCCAAAACCTATATGATAATTATTATCAAAAGAAAGCTTTTAAGAATTTATAAGTATTTATCGTAACTGCAGAACCTCCTGTGCTTTTAAATAAAAAACTCTTTAAATTTCATTCACTATACTTCATCTATTCCTGACAAATCAAGTTTATTGCAACAGGGAGCAATGTGATGAATTAAATTCCTTTGTAAAAGAGCAGTTTGATGTCCTACATTAATAACCACCTTATTAGCAGTAAGTCCCATAAAGAGCCAAAGAAGACAAGTCATTATGCTTAAGCAGGGCTTGTTGCTTTAATAGTTCTACACCCGTGTGGGGCAACCACATTCTTAGGTTTTCCCTGGAACAGGAGGGACACACTTCTGTTGTACACGCAGTTGAAGCAGCCTGTGGACTTCTGTCATGCAAATTCAACCTTCAACCCTGTACTAATGCGATGGGTACAACAAATCAAGTACATGACTGCACCTCTATGACAAGTCCTTTAGTAACCACAACAGAGATAGAAGTTTGACATGCAACTGGCATTCTCCGGTGATAATCCTGGATCTTTATCAAAATGCTAATCTAATTATCAAATAAAAATACTTTAGAGATTTTGAATTTTTGCAATTTTTGCTCCCACTGCAGCCCAAACTACTGCTATCCCCCAGTTACCTGCATCAACCTTTTTTTAAAAGTGGCATTTAAGCCTTCCTGATTAATTGGAGATTTGACAAGGAGGAAGGCCCTAGGCTTTCTTCATTAACACCATGGATATTTTAGCTAAGAATATGGAAGGGATTTGTTTTCCCCTGTATCTCACATGATGCACAGCATCAAACAGTGTATGCAAAATGACACTTGCCCACCTTTTTCCAGCCAGAGAAAAAACTTCAGAGTACAACTTCTGTAGAGATCTTTCACAGGGCCGTTACGGCTGTTAATAGAACTAACAGGAATGTAAGTATTGCAGAAAGCATTAAACTGCTTGAAGGAAGTAATATGATAACTAGCAATAACTCTAGTACTACATAGAAGTCTTTTACCTTGTTACGTAGATAATGTCTGTTTTGCCACAGGGCACCTGTCTCGCTGTACAGAATGAGCTAACACCTGTAAGATAATCAGGAGCATTTAGCAAATACAACCATGCTCTGTAGGACACACCACCATTTCTAGCAGATGCGGACAAAATCAAGGCCAAAATTACTGAAAGTCTCAGGTGAACCCTGTCCTGAGGAAAGTGACTCTAGCCCTGCTCTGCCAGGGGGTTCTGAACATGACATTTAACCAAATATTCAACATCCCCCCCCCCAACCCTCCCAACACTTACTAATGTTCCAAGACAGCAAGAAAGATGTCTTGCTGATACTGCAGGAACTTTTGTAGTAACATGAATTGCCACAGCAGTTTTAGTCAACAATAACTGCACTTCAAAGATAAAGGACATCCAAGCTCTAGCACATCCTAAATTAGCCACCAAAAATTGGCAAGTGTCCAATAACTATGACTTGGATTCTGTCTCAGACTCTCCCATCTACAGCATAAGAATATTACTCAACTTTCCGATTAATACTGGTGAAAAGTCCAATACAGCAATAATCAGAGAAAGACCCATAGGGAAATTAAATACATATATACAGTGCTGGGTTTAGATAATACAGACTAAATTAGGACCGGTACAATTAAGCACAAAAAACCCCTCAGTGAACATCATCAACTGTGTAAACTGAATGAAGCAAGTCCATAGAAAAAAAACCCCAGCTCCTGATTGTGTAAAACACGGGAGTAAAACCCCGAAGACAGCTTTACATTAGCCACTTCTCAAGTTTGAAGTATCTGCCTTTGCAATCTTGGTGTTTCACAATTTTAAAAGTGTTTTAATATTACCTGGTAAAATGAGGAATAATACTGTTTTATTTTCACTCCTTTTCTTTCTTCCGTGCATTGTAAGTAAGATTAAGCTGCTTTAATATTTGTTCTTTTCTTGTTTTTCACAAGAGGGAGAATTTCTCAACCAGATAACAAATGCTGGAAAAGATGGAGTATGGGCTGCGTGCAATGATATTACTAGAGGTGACACTGCACAAGAAAGCTGTAAAAACACAGTGTTAAGGAAAAGAGAATTATTTTCACTGTACCAACCGCTCTGTATGTTATCCACATCTCCTGCCAGCATAGAAACTGCATGTCATACAATTTATTACAATGAATTAATTTCTCTGCTTTTTAATCGAGATCTTGGTATCCTAGCTGTACTCTCCATTTAATACACGCAAGTTACTCTCCAGTTGAAGAAATATGCATGATGCAAGCATCCATACACATCAACCAACAAAGGTTTTCATTTGAGTTTTTTATTATAGCTTGAATTTTCTCACTGCATTTAAAAATCTAAAAAAAATAAATATTTGTTTCACAGCTGCAAGTCACATATGCATTAACACCACAAAGTCTGGAATTTAACCAGAGAAGAAAAGTCAAATCCAAAAGTGTCCAGCTAAGCACAATCGTCTCAGGGCAATTATACTAAAAATAAAATCTTAAGAAAAGGGAAGGGAGGTGTTAAAGGGTTATTTCAAATGCATTTTTCTGGAAAAAAGTGAAAAGTCTATTAGAAACCATAAACTACGCTTTCAGCATTTAAAAATAAACGTTTAACCTCTTGACAGCAACAACTGTCTGGCGCATCTTTTTCTTTCAAGCTGTATTCTTGACACATGGCTGCAGAGGTTTCAAATGATAAATTAACCTCTTATAACTGTGTCCACTTAATTACAGAATCAGTCCTTAAAAATAAAACGGTGTATTAAGTCAGCTTGTTCATCCACATACTGAAAATGCCGTTGTATGCAGGTTTTTATCGGCACTAAGTGACTGCTTCATGGATTGTACATTGTGAAGATGAGTGTCTCTTAAACAATCACTTTTGGTATTAAGGTTCTTAAAACAAACCAGAAAAATATATATCTTCAGAAATCAGAGTAGTCACTTTTTTTTGTTAAAAGCCATAAAATAAGCTCATATTCAATTACAAGCAATAGAAACCATACTGCTATTGGAACATAATTATTTTATCACAAAAATTTATTATTTACAAAATGAAAAGTTACCAAGTGAATTTATCAGGGAAAAAGTTAAATGTTCTTACTAGGTGATTTGAAAAACTTCAGCAAGTCTCTCATGCACTCACACGCCAAATTGTTTGCATAAGGAGAAATGTTAATTCATGTTAGTGAAACTTGACTCCCATTCACAATACTCTTGTTTTTATTGTAAGATGGCAAAATCCACATGGTTCTGTACAAGAAGGTATGTATTAAGACAGTTCCTCATTTTTGTTAATGTGTTTTGGCTCCCATGAATATCCATACCACTGAACATTTTCTCAGATAATCAGTTATATTATCAACTCAATCATTTAATCCACTGAACTTACCACCACAAGAAAGACACAAAGAGTTAGTTTAATGATCCCACGTTACACAGAACTCTCATTTCTGAAGTTATACTAAACTGAAACCTTCGTAGTGATCTATAGCCTGGATCAATTTAGACTTCAGGGTTTCTTTATCTGTGTATTTTGGAAGATCAAGAAGATTAAAGCAAGTGTGAGCTACCGGAAGATAATCTTCTCCACCTCCTGTTGGCTGGATGACTAGTTTAAGACACTTCATTCCCAGAATTGGAATACGATCACTGCCTGTCAGAAACACTGCCAAGAAAAAACAAACAAAAACTTGAAAGTAGCTTAAGATGGTCTCTGTCATATCTACTCTTCCAATCACTGCCTGCATTTTTTTAACTATTCCAACAAGGGTTAGCTTTTCATACTGAAGTTGTTCTGCTAAGTTTGAAAAACATGGAATAATGATTTAACCCCATCTCCAGCTCACACATGGACTCTTAACTGTAACACAACAGATGATATATACAGCAAAACACTTGATTTTAACATAAGAATCCAGTCTTAGGAAAGAGAAAAAACCAACAAACAAAAAACAAAATCCAAACCACAAAAAAAACAAAACGAACAAAAAAAACCAACAAAAAGCCAACCTAAGCACCAAAGAACCACCACCCCAAAAAAAAAAAAGAGAGAGAAAATAGCAGGATGCCCTTCATACAGACTTTGTTATTTAAAATCCACTAGCTAAACCTTTACTGAGCACTTGTAAGCATCCTGTAAATACACAGAATTAGTTTGTAAAATATGAAGTTTATCTGAATTCAAAATTAATCTATGATCTATTCTCAACAATGCTCATTCACAGGAAGCTTCAAGAGCTTCCTCTTCCCTGCACTTTTGTGCTCCTATCAGTTCCACGATGTATTAACAATCACCTATAGCTCAAAAATTCAACCTATATGTGATGAAAAAAAAGTAATGCAGAATGTGAACCTTAGCTCAAAGCAGAGAAAAAAATCCTAGTCACAACTTAGATGACACTAGCAGTTTAGGTTGCTGGGGTTTTGGTTTTATTTTGTTTTGGGTTTTTTTTTGGGGGGGTGGGAGGGGTGGTGGCATTTGATTTTGTTTTCATTCTTGCATTCAATGCTGCTCCGGTATATTGTAATCTTGTAACTTCCCACCACCCAGAATTACTCAGGTCAACTCCAGCAAAATCAGAAACAAGCTCATAATCAGTTTCTTCTACTTTTCTTTTTCCTTCCAAATAAAGTTAATCACATCATTACAGACAAATATGGATGTCTGCCCTCCTATCAGGCCTAAAAAACACTGCTCCTGTTCAGTTAGCAACTTCTGCAAAATAGCTTCAAATACTTACAGAGAAACTGTTTCTTCTTCTCCAAAGACAGCTCATGAAAAACCTCCCAGAATATTTTAATTGTAGGATGGTCTGCCCAGTATTCTCCTTTGTATTCTGTATTCTAAAATGAGCAGGAAATCATGTTATTGTTTGCATGCGGAATTAGTGGGATAATCTGACATTAAAGTAGAATGAATGTGGTTTGTGTAAAGGGACACTGCAAGTGACATTTTCTTCAGCTGTTCACTCTGACTTCAACTATACAGACAGATGCAGGTTCTCCAAAGCATATTCAATCCCAATAAAGTAGAGACAAAGTCTCACAGTGAGTTTTGGCAATGGAGGATATTTACTTGTATAACCTATATGCATTTTTTTCACTTCCCCCTTGCAACCTAACACATTATCTAGAGCTGCCTCTTAGTTCTGTGGATCTTTCTTCTTCTAAGTTTGATTTCCTTCAGAAATTAGATGGAAAAACTTAAAGCAGGAAGGTAAGAATAATATTTTAGTGCCTTCATTCACTGACATGTAAAAAAAAAAGAACAAAAAAAAAAGAAAATTTCCTCACTCATGCAGTCAAATCCAATCAAAGCTGGAAGTCACATTAATGAAAACAGAGTTCAAAAGAACACGTTTTAATCTTCTTTCCCAGATGCAAAAGCATGTGAAACAAATAGCTATCCATGGTTCTTACCTTCTCCAACTCTTTCCAATCATAGTTTGTGTTCCCAATCACCATTGCCTGCAACTCACTGGGCTGGAAGAGCTGAAGAACTTTACCTCCACATACTTTGTGGAAGCCTGCATGGAATGCATCGAACAAGGAAGCCACAGATTTATTGAAGATGTAATCCACATACGCATCTACAAAATCCTGCCTGTACAGAGAAGAAAATATAAGTTCTGCTGGAGAAAAAAAAAATAAAAAAGTACATGTCCCCCTTCTACTGATAAAATGGGAACCACCTCTGTATGGAACACAGCATAGGAAGCTAAGCAAAAAGGATCATATTACATGATCTTCTTCATGTTACAACCATCATGAAGACAACCTCAATGAAAATGACACATAAATGTATTTCCCCACCACGCCCTTTAACACCCACCATGCACTCTAACAAAGAGCCCATAACATGCAACAGCAAAATAGTAACTTTTGGTGTCATTTCAGGCACTGTAACCATTTTTCTCATCTGTATGCATTGCACTGAAATCGGGCTGAATGGCAACAAGCTTAAATGTCTGAATTACCTGCAGCGTCCTGAAACTGACTAGTCATGCTCTGTTGCATTTTAAAAAGTTACATTTGCACTAAAAATGAACTAATAATCAACCTCAAACAGACATTTGAATCCTCTACAGCAGAAAGATCAGTTAATTACCTTTTAATCAATCCTAGTTAACACTGTTGGTTTCTACACTGGCAGAGTGACTTCAGTTATAGATTAATTACCCTACCAACACACATTCTTTGTGGAAACCCAAAGTACTTGAACAACATCCATAGTACCCAAATAGCATCACCGACAATTAAAAAAAATAAAAAACTATCTGAACACATTTTGATGATACACCTATTAAAATGAAGATGAACTGAGGGAGTGGTGAATCACACTCCTTCTCTTCCAGCACTCAATGAGATACCCACTTTATGCACGCCATGTAATCAGCAGAGAGGCAGGTAATTTGTATAATACTAAACCTGGAAGAAAAGGCTGCTCCAGAGATAATTCATAGTAATAAACTAATTGGCATTATTATACTCTATGTTAGTATTTTTAAAACTGAATTCAAGCATCATAGAATATTTGGATTTTCAGAAACAGGAATTCTTCATTGCTGCAAGACAGCAGATGATGACAGTGCTGCATATATTACATGGACACCTTGGAACTTTACTTGTAATTCCACTCCAATTTTACTGCCACTTGGTGACAGACCACCAGATCACCATCAGGGAACCTCAAAGCTATCATGCTGAAGTATCACAAAATGATATATCCCCAGCTTTAAGGCAACGATTTTAAAAAACCACCCCCACAAAAAACCCCAAAACTCTTTCCTCTAAAAGGAGAAAAGTTACAAAAAATGAGCTAGTTACAAAAAAATGCTGCCAAAAATTTGCCCTCTAGGAACATGACTAGAGGTACATTTCCTCCCTCGTTCCTACCATGCATAGCTTAGATGCATTCTGTTCTCACAGTATGTTCTTGCCATTTGATTCTCCCTTTACTCTGGGAGAAGTAAAAGCACAGAGAATTCATCAAGATTAAAGAAGACAGGAATATAAGAGGAATGGACAGAGAGAGATACGAAAATGGTAGTACTCTGAAAAAAAGGGACAAACCACCACATTTATTTTTTATATATATATATATGAGAATCCCACCTCTCACACACTCTTCCAACAATAGCACTAGATAACAATTTATCTGCTCTACAAATAGAACACTTCTCTGAAATATTTCACATAGGAATAGTTGCCACACACTTGTAGTTTGCATACTAATATACAAATAATTGCACCAAGGTTGAATTTTCAATCATTACTCACTAAATTCCAGTGTTATATAACTTCCCGCAGAATCATAACCATTTTTAATCTTAGAAAATGCAGATCATGCAGTCAAAATGGGCCCTAAAGAGCTTTGAAATACTTCTAAGCTCAAAGTGAAAAAAGAAGTATCACACATTCTGAGGAAAACTAGACAGCCTCTCCACAACTGGCAAATCCTTAAATACAGGTAATCATAGAATGGTTTGGGTTGGAAGGGACCAAGGAAAATCATCTAGTTCCAACCCCCCTGCGCCATGGGCAGGGACATTTTCCACTAGACCAGGTTGCCCAAAGCCCAATTTGAGCCTGGCCTTGAACACTTAAAGGGATGAGGCACCCATAAACTCTCCGGGCAACCTGTTGCAGTGTCAATACAATACAATAGCTATTTTAACAATACAAATGAGAACAGCTTGGAAAAACAACTAAAGTAGTTTTGCCCCAACATTACATTAGGGTGACAGCTCGGTACAGGATATTTATTGCAACCCAGTTATGTTCCCAACACAGACAGCAACACTGAACTACCCTGTAACCCATAAAACTCACCTATTCTGTTTGACTACAGGAACATCAGCACCATTAGGAACAAGCTCTTTAATTTCTGTTGTACCAAAATTTTCCACAGTGATCTATTTAAAACAAAGAACAGTACAAACTGTATTTACTGTATACTGTACTTCTTCCCACCGCTTAGCTAATAGCACAATGAACAGCAGGCACAGATGCTAAAATTCATGCAAACCGGCAGCTGATGTGTTTGCTCAAACACTCCATCAGAGACAGTTATAATAGATGGTGACAGATAATACATTTCTGATGAGCTTGATGAGAAATATCTCAAAAACTTTGTAAAACTTACAGTAAAATTAAGACAAAATGCTTCTTCTATGTCATCCTCTGGATAGTCCAGTAACTGCTGCATTCCCCTGCAAAATAAATTACAAGTTACTTGTATCAGTGGACAGAAAGATTAACTTCTTGTCCTGAAGCATTTGTAGTGTTATTTCCTTTTAATTAATGGCTAAAATGTAAAGGTTCTGAATTCCAAATATTATTTTCCCCTAAAATTACTGTAGGATAATAAAACAGAAAACATAAATATTAAACCCAAGCATTTAGAAGCAGGTGTTCAATAACAACATGCATCCTTTCTCAGTTGACATGATGGCTGCAAATTACACCAAGCTGTTTATCCTGTTTGTATGAAAATAACACATTCTCTTTATGTTCTTAAAGGAAAAAGCTGAATTAAAAATTAATTCCTATTAACACTCATTTTTCTTTTTTGCTTACCTGCCAACATCTGGCATCAATTCTTTTAAGTCATCCAGGGATGGTTTCTTATTCAAAAGCTTTTTGTACAAAGCCAAAGGGAAATGAAGGTCTATAATAGTAAAATTATATATTGCTAGCCCACACACAACACCAATCAAATGAAACAAGTCACTGTCTTCAAAGGTCTAAGAACAGAAAACAGACAAGATGGTTTAAAATAAAGAGGTTATTTTAATCTTACAGAGTCCAGGGAAAAAAAAAATAATAAAGTGTAAAGAGAAGTATAATCTGAGTGAGTTTAATTTATAATTTCTTTAACTATGTACGTAGCCATAAATATTGAGGAAAACAGCCTAAGTTTTAACCAGCCGAGAGACACTGAAACCTAAGGAAACATAACTCTGGCTCTGCCAGTGACTTATTACTGCATTATTCAGTCTTAAAGATGCATCAATTTTTACAAAAAAATATTTCTGTGAGGAGGAGCTCACTATTGACTCCTCTGCAGTTAATAGCCAAGGCTGAAAATACAACTGTGGAAATGATAACATTCAGCTATCTGTGATACCACCACCCTAGTGAGAGTTTTTATTTGAAAGAGGATAAAAAAGTCAATGATCAAAACTTTTGAGAAAATATGACTAGATGACTACCTACAAAATGGACCCATAAATGTGACTGAACACTGACCTGTTCAACATGCACTTCAAGAGTTTATCTCTGCCAGCTTCATTTACTGATCCTGTTCTTGGAATTGGTTTACTCTAGCTGGCACTTCTTCCTATGAAACTTGCCTGGGTTGGGGACAACTGGTAAGGACTAAGTGAGGAATGGGGAAAACAGAAGGGAAAAGTTTTGATCTAACAATGTGCCCTGGGTTCAGCAGTAGCAGTCATTTTTCTCCTACGTAGTAGCTGGTGCAGTGCTGTGGTTTTGACTTTCAGCCTGGGAACAGCGCTGATAACACCGATGGTTTTAGCTGCTGCTCAGTAATGTTTACTCCAGCCAAGGATTTTCTCAGTCTCATGCTCTGCCAGGGAGGAAGGGAAGCTGGGAGGGAGCAGAGACAGGACACCTGACCCAAACTAGCCAAAGAGGTATTTCATACCACAGCACATCATGCCCATTATATAAACTGGGGGCAGCTACCCGGAAGGGTGAGATCACTGCTTGGTCAGGCTGGGTATCAGTCAGTGAGTGGTGAGCGGTTGTATCCTCTCCCCTTGTTATTTCCCTTATCATTATTATTATTGGTGGTAGCAGCAATGGTTTGAGTTATACCTTTGTTACTGAAATGTTCTTATCTCAACCTGTGGGAGTTACATTCTTTCAATTCTCCTCCCTGTCCCTTCTGGGAGCAGCGGAAGAAAGAACAGGGGGAGTGAGTGAGGGGCTGTGTGGTTCTGAATTGCCAGCTGGGCTTGAAGCATGACACAATGACAAAAATAAACATTTTTTTGAGAAGACTTCAGCTTCTCCTCTTGAAATAAAACTACCACAAACTACTATGTTCACCCATTATAAACGTAAATATTGCAAGTTAAAAGAAAATTAATGACCGCAGATCTCACCCTACCTGATCAGAGAACCAGATCAGTCTGGACTCTTCATAATACCTGAACATTCCATATTTGGGATCAAGCAACTCCCTCATGATGAGCAAAAAAAATTCTTTCCGAACACCTCCAGCATCAACAGCTTCTTCCCCTACAAAAATAACCTGAAACACACAATTCAGTTAGCACTGAATTAAAAACACATTCTGAAACAAGAATTGTCCAAAAATATTCTCCGTTACTTGCATGGCAGTGAAAGAAACTTTAAGCAATATGTACTGATAATACCTTGAGTGGCTTCTTGTAGTCTACATTTTTTGTTTTCCTTAGGACTTCCACAGCATCTCCTACAATATTGTCTCTCCGTACCATTAATATCAAGCATGGGTTGACAGATTCAAATACTGGCAGAAAAAGAGAAGACAAATTCTGCCTGTGAGCCTGATCAACAGCCATCTGGGAGGAAAACAAAGTGGAAGTGTCAGTAGGTAACATAAGATTTTTGTTGGCATTAGATAACCATCAGTCTGGTCTTAAGAAGCGCAGACGACATGAATGAGAATAGCTATTGTGAAAATACTGAATTTGCCCCAATTTTCTTTATATTCCTTTTATCTCAGGAAATGTTTCATGTCAGGAAACATTTTTCCTTTACCCATTAGCTTCATCAATGCTAATATTCAGGAAGTATTAGCAAATGTTCAGGGAAATCTTAGAATCATAGAATAATAGAACAGTTAGGGTTGGAAAGGAACTTAAGATCATCTAGTTCCAACCCCCCTGCCATGGCCAGGGACACCTCACACTAAACCATGCCACCCAAGGCTCTGTCCAACCCAGCCTTGAACACCGCCAGCGATGGAGCATTCACAACTTCCCTGGGCAACCCATTCCAGCGCCCCACCACCCTTACAGTAAAGAATACAGTTTTGGACATTACAGTCAAAATACTTTTGGTAAGAAAAGGAAGAGAAAAACCACTGCACTTCATCTAATGAAGAATAGGCTGTTTTAACATAAATCTGACATTAAAACATCCATTAAAAACTAATTCACAGAATGAAAAGTGATTGCTCATCTACTTAATAAGCACTTTAATTTTTGTATTAGTTGTTCAGAAACTAAACACTGCTGCAAATGTTCTGAACACAACCTAGGGCTCTAGAAAGTTTGTGTGTTTTAACACTATGTAATTTGCTTGTAGGAAAATCCAATGTGAACACTTCCCTGAATTCATCAAACATTTGTGTTAACCATGTATACATATTTTTAAAGGCATAAGAAACTATGCTTACTATGAACTACAAAAGCAAACTAGCACTTTTCCTAATGAGCTCATTACTTAAGCATGACTTATCTCTTCTATTTAATTTTAGACTCAGAACAATAAGTTTTATTACGTTAAACATTATAAACATGGGGGGGGAGGAATGCTGCTCTTACAGCTGTTACTTTTGCAGTAGCCTCCCTTCATTCTTCCTTTCCTTTAAGAATATGATTTATTATACCTTTACAGCAACTGAGCAGATATGGATTATATGTACACAAAAAATTCCAAACATTGAACAACAGAATAGCTCACCACTGGCGTCAGCGCTACCAAAAGAATCATGAAAACACATAGATCCTTTCAGCTACTTTTGGGTTGTCTAGTGCATCTACCTCTAGACAATAGATATGGGTCAAGATACAGAATTATTTGTATAACTTATCTCTAGGAAAGTCTCCAGTTGAAACAGAAGCGAACAAATTAGGAGCAACATATAATTACATTTAACAGGAAAAGAGCCAAAAACTATTGCAAACTGCAAGATTAGGGAACCTACTCCCACTGTCCCAGGTAGATGCTAGATTTTCAAGATAAGCTTCCTTTCAACTGCCTTGCAGACATTGATCAGACTTCAGAGTTCAGCAGCACTCTGAGGGTGCTTATGACAGACGAAATAGGAAATTAGGTGTGCACTAGATATTCACGTGGTGCCAACATGTTGCTCTCTGATACTAACTAATCTTACGAACAGCAATAGCTCTTAAGTCCCACGAAGAGAAGAAATTAAAATTAACTGTAACTGGCTGCTGCCTCTAGCACGACAGATAGACTTCCAGCCCCAGGCTCTACACATATATACAATTTAAAGTCTGCACATGGGGTGGGTAGAGTTGTTTTTTTGGTTTCGGGTGATGGCTGGGGTTTTTTTGTAGGCTGGTGGTTTGTTTGCTTGTTTGCTTTAATTGTTTGTTTGGAGGTGGTGTGATTTTCTTTTTTTTTTTTCATGCAATTAATAAACAATCTTGAGATCCCAAACTCATAAAACCACTAACTTCTATCATGTACATACCCCAAGATTAAAACTAGATCCATCATTCGTATGGAGAAGAGATTACAGAGAGTTCAAACAAGGAAAAGAATGAAATAAAACCCACCAACACCAACAACCTCCCAAAGCCCCCAACTAGCTAACTAACTAACATTCACAGCTTTAAAAACTGAGATTCTCACCTGCATCTGTATGACTGCATCTGTTTGTAGGAGAGTTGTCTTTGCCTGGGCATCAAATACAAACGGGTATGTGCAAATTGTAACAGGAATATCTGTTAACTACAATGAAAAGAACTGTGTCATACCTCTGCTTATTTAAAAAACACATTTATACTTAAAGAAGCCATTAAAATAATGCTCGTTTAATACATAAAGTTTACTACAAAGAGAAAAAAACCTTTACTCATCATCAATGAAAGACAAAAGCATCTTCAGAAAATTAAGTAGATTTTTAATTATTTAGTACTTCAGCTCACAAAACAAAAACCAAACCCACACACAAACACCACACTCGCTTAATACATATTAGTTTCAGAGCTTTTAATACAGCTAGTGGGTATTATCAAAGTAGTCCCTGTTTTCAAACGCAGCTCTACATTTACAGTACAAAGAATTACGTATTTTTGCCCCACAAAAACATTTTCAGATTACAGTTGTGCTAACCAAGAGCTTTACACCAAACAGAACACATAAGACAATCCTTGACATTCATATCTCTGATTTCCTTACATTCTGCAAAAGAAATCAGAGCGCAACCAATCTTACCTCAGTTAATCCATGGTTGACATCCTATGACAGCATTTGCACAAAGGTAGCAATAATTAAGATGAAAAAGCAGCATTAGTGTCTGCGTTAATTATTCATCTCTGATGTAGAAATAAAAACACTTATCTACAGGTTCCCCCCCAAGAAAAAGTTTACTGAGAAGTATCAACCATAAACATTCTAATTAATCTACCAAATACAACCATGCCTTTTTGACACCTTAGGTACCAGCCTTCAGAAAAAAGACCATTGAAGTATCACGTTTTATTGAATGCAAAAAGTAAAGATTTTAAATGCTTACTTCCATATACTAATAAATTAAATTTGCATTTATCTATGTATATTCAGTCTCAGATGACTACAGTATGTCAACTGAAATGCAAAATATCTTGAATGAGTAAAAATTTAAAACCACAAAGGAACCTCACCACTTTACCATGAAGTCTTGAAGAATTATTTTGATCTATGATGTATGATATAAGAAAACAAATTGACTCTTGAAATTTGAGACAGGCCAATACATATAGCTGGGACTGTGTGGAGACTTCAGCAACAAGCTGAGAAACTAAGTTATCCATCTGGTGGTGTACCCTCCTTATCCTCCACTGAAAGCTAAGCTTGTTTCTACCTAGCAGGCAGAAAACAAAAAGAATAAAAAGTAAGGACAAACTAATACTTTTTAAATTTGACTATATATATATATAAGACTAATAAGTCAAATATCCAGGCATCCATGGCTCAGAGAAACAGATGGCCAAAATACTTTCTATCTGTATCCTTAATTCCTACAAGAAACATCAGATTTGAGTATCCCATTTGTCACAGATTTACACAATTTTGCACTCTTGCCATATATACCATTATTAATTTCTAATTCAAATGTTTTTTCTTAATTCCTTTACGCTATATCTCAAGAATACCTCTTCAAAATCAATAGTTCCATTATTTAGTACCTTTGTTTTACCCCCACTCATTTTTCTCTTGTTGAAAGAATAAGAGGTTTTTTTTCCTTCCAAGTTTCTCTCTGAGAATACTCTGAATACTTCTCAGGTTCTCTTTTCTTCTATATTTTACCCTCCACATTTTAATTAAGGAACTGAGCAAACAGTTTTGCCTCAAGTAATGACAGTAAAAATTAAGACTAGCAAAAGAAATGTTGATTATTACTGTTTCAATAGGCAAATAGGGTTTCTTATAATTTTAAAAGCAAGAACACAGGAAACTAGTTGATGGGAAGGCAGAATAAGGCCATCAAAACCATTTATGAAGGAGATCTGACTAAGGCCATGAATTTTTTTTTTTCAGTCCTATCATAAATCAGAATAACATTTTTTGCTGAACTTGAAACCACGCAAATGAATGACAAAATAATGATGATTAAAGGGAAATTTAGTACCTCGTATTTTCACAGTAATGTCAAGCCCAATCTTCAGATTTAAATAACAAATGGTGCTTAAGACTTCCATTATAAGGTAATTTTCCAGCTCTCATTTTCCCATATTCAGTATTTTCTTCCCCAATCATGACATGCAATTTGGGTTTGTTTACATACACTTAAAGCACAGTTACAAATATCATTATTTTTAAATTCCACCACTTCTGTATCCTTCATTGGCATATGCTTCTCTGTTCCAAATATACAGCCTGTCTGTAATTCCAAGGCCCTGCAACGCTTACCCCTAGCTTCTACACCTCATTTAGTGTACCACCCCTCTTAGCTATCAACACCAGTTTGTATCACCCACCGGTTATGTCTTCAGACAACTCTGCCTGAAACAAACGTCTGTCATGACTGCCAATATTGACTATTTCTTTACACTCCCTATCTTCCTGCTGTTGTTACTTTACAATTATAATTCTTTGGGAGATGGCATCACCTGCTTTGTACTCATAAAATACAGCAGAAGCAGGTCTCCCATGCTCAGCACCTTCCAGGTACTGCCGTAAAAAGTTAAACTTATGTGGCTAGAGAAAGCATATTAACTTTTTCAATATTCTTCCAAAGCATAAGCCAAAGAACTGTGTGGCAAATTCCTATCCAACTCACTAATTCTCTGTACAGACATTAATTTAATCCCACTTACCACTCTTCTGTTTACAGACCCAGGAATTAATTATCTCTGTTCTGTGTTATACTCACACAGTAGAAAACTGTGTTAGTATCATGGCTTAACCCCAGCAGCAACTACGCACCACACGGCCACCCACTCACTCCCTCAGCTGTCTGTCTAGTTATTCATCCCCTGTAACTCCCTATTATGCTTGTAGACTTAGTTTTCCAAGATAGTTTCAGCTTCCTCAATGACTGAAACTATCTTACACAGCAATTCAGATTACCTGGATGTTTTGCTATCATGAATTATCACTTTCCTAACTTTTTTGACATGGCAAGTCTCAAGTGACAGCATTCTAAACCACTTTTTAATTGAACATGTTGAACAGTTTTAATTGAACATGTTGAACAGTGTTAGTACCAAGAATGATACCATACAAGAAGCAGGCTTATTTCGTAATTATTTCTTTGCTAGTACCTGACATTAGTCTGTCCAGCATCAGTGATCTGTGAAGAAAAAAACCAGACTTCTCTAAAGGAGAAAAAACCAAAACAAAACACAGGGAAAAAACTCACAAAAAAACTCAAATAAAGCCTAAAACAACTTACCATTCCAAATACCTGCTGCTGGACCCAGTTGACATAGTCATTTCTGATATCTATCAAATCTTGTATCTCATGAATGTAAAATCTGTCATACTGTATAACTTGTCCTCTTTCATTTACCTAAGAAGTGCAGTTTATTATTAGTGCATCGTATAACAGTTTTGAAAAGAACATCTTCATAGTTTTCAAGCATTTGATACACCAAACACAGACACAGCTACTAAAAACCTTATAAAAAACCAATAGTGCCTAGCAAAATGCAGAAAAAAATGTTAAAGACATGGATACATTGATTATTCAAAATATCAAAGAAAAGATGCAAAGAAAAGTATATTAACAGAGCACACAATACCACACAACACAGTGCTGTGAGGCACTGGAACAGGCAGCCCAAAGAAGTGGTGAATCATAGAATCATATAATAGTTAGGGTTGGAAAGGAACTTAAGATCATCTAATTCCAATCCCCCTGCCATGGGCAGGGACACCTCCCACTAAACCATGCCACTCAAGGCTATGTCAAATCCAGCCTTGAACACTGCCAGCGTTCACAACTTCCCTGGGCAACCCATTCCAGTGCCTCACCACCCTCACAGTAAAGAATTTCTTCCTCATATCCAATCTAAACTTCTCCTGTTTAAGTTTGAATCCCTTACCCCTTCTCCCGCTCTACCCCTGACAGTGTTCAAGGCCAGACTGGATGAGGCCTTGAGCAACATGCTCTAGTGGAAGGTGTCCCTGCCCATGGCAGTGGAGCTGGAACTAGATCATAGAATCATAGAATAGTTAGGGTTGGAAAGGACCTTAAGATCATCTAGTTCCAACCCCCCTGCCAGGGGCAGGGACACCTCCCACTAAACCATGCCACCCAAGGCTGTGTCCAACCTGGTCTTGAACACCACCAGCAATGGAGCATTCACAACTTCCCTGGGCAACCCATTCCAGTGCCTCACCACCCTTACAGTAAAGAATTTCTTCCCCATATCCAATCTAAACTTCCTCGGTTTAAGTTTGAACCCATTACCCCTTATCCTATCACTACAGTCCCTCATGAAGAGTCCCTCCCCAGCATCCCTATAGGCCCCCTTCAGATATTGGAAGGCTGCTAGGAGGTCTCCATGCAGCCTTCTCTTCTCCAGGCTCAACAGCCCCAACTTTCTCAGCCTATCTTCATACGGGAGGTGCTCCAGTCCCCTGATCATCCTTCATGGCCCTCCTTTGGACTGGTTCCAACAGTTCCATATCCTTTTGATGTTGAGGACACCAGAAATGGACACAACACTCCAAGTGAGGTCTCACAAGAGCAGAGTAGAGGGGCAGGATCACCTCCCTCGACCTGCTTGTCACGCTCCTTTTGATGCAGCCCAGGATACGGTTGGCTTTCTGGGCTGCAAGGGCACACTGAAGCCAGCTCATGTTCATTTTTTCATCAGCCAACACCCCCAAGTCCTTCTCTGCAGGGCTGCTCTCAATCTCTTCTCTGCCCAACCTGTACCTGTGCCTGGCATTGCTCCGACTCAGGTGTAGGACCTTGCACTTGGCATGGTTAAACTTCATCACTTCGGCATCAGCCCACCTCACAAGCGTGTCAAGGTCCCTCTGGATGGCATTCCTTCCCTCCAACCTATCAACCGAACCACACAGCTTGGTGTCATTGGCAAACTTGCTGAGGACACACTCAATCCCACTGTCCATGTCACTGACAAAAATGTTGAACAAGACCGGTCCCAACACCCATCCCTGAGGGACACCACTCGTTACTGGTCTCCAGCTGGACATTGAGCCATTGAGCACAACTCTGTGCGTGCGGCCATCCAGCCAGTTCTTTATCCACCGAGTGCTCCACCTATCAAATTGTCTCTCCAACTTAGAGACAAGGATGTCATGTGAGACAGTGTCAAACGCTTTGCACAAGTCCAGGTAGATGACATCAACTGCTCTACCCCCGTCCATCAGTTCCGTAGCCCCATCATAGAAGGCCACCAGATTGGTCAGGCAGAATTTCCCCTTAGTGAAGCCATGCTGGCTGTCACCAACCACCTTCTTGTTTTTCATGTGCCTCAGCATGCCTTCCAGAAGAATCCGCTCCAAGATTTTGCCAGGCACAGAGGTGAGGCTGACTGGTCTGTAGTTCCCCAGCTCATCCATTTTTCCCTCTTGAAAATGGGGGTTATATTCCCGTTCTTCCAGCCGTCGGGAACTTCACCTGACTGCCATGATTTTTCAAGTATGATAGACAGTGGCTTAGCATCTTCATTTCCCAGCTCCTTCAGGACCCGAGGATGGATTTCATCAGGTCCCATGGACTTGTGTATGTTCAGGTTCCTAAGATGGTCTCGAACCAGATCCTCTCCTACAGTGGGCCTACGGTTTTCACTCTCACAGTCCCTGCGTCTGCCTTCCAAGACATGGGTGGTGTGGTCAGTGCATTTGCCAGTGAAGACTGAGGCAAAGAAGTCGTTTAGAACCTGAGCCTTCTCCAAATCCAGGCTAGCCAGTTCTCACGATAGCTTCTGGAGAGGGATCACATTGTCCCTAGCTTGTCTTTTATTTGCAATGTACCTATAGAATCCTTTCCTGTTATCCTTAACATCCCTAGCCAAGTTTAATTCTAACTGGGTGTCTGAACCCATGACAGTGGGCCTTAGCTTTCCTAACCTGGTCCCCAGCTTCCCAGACAACATCCCTGTATTCTTCCCAGGCCGCTTGTCCTTGCTTCCACCTTTTATAAGCCTCTTTTTTCCTTCAAAGTTTCCTCAGCAGCTCCTTATCCATCCAAGGAGATCTCCTGGCCTTCCTGCAGCACTTCCTTCTAGTTGGGATGTATCGCTCCTGAGCTTGCAGCAGGTGATCCTTGAATATCAACCAACAGTCTTGGGCCCCCCTGCCCTCTAGGGCTATATCCCATGGAACCTTACTGAGCAGGCTCCTGAAGAGGCCAAAGTCTGCTCTCTTGAAGTCCAGGGCAGTGAGCTTGCTGCACACTCTTCTCACTGTCCTGAGGATCTCGAATTCGACCATCTCATGATCGCTGCAATCAAGGCTGCCCTGGGGCGTCACATTTCCAACCAGCCCTCCCCCGTTGGTGAGGACGAGGTCAAGCATAGCATCTCTCCTTGTCAGCTCCTCTATTACTTGCAGAAGGAAGCTGTCTTCCACACAATCGAGGAACTTCCTGGATTGCTTGTGCTGGGCTGTACCGTCCCTCCAACAGATATCAGGGTGGTTGAAATCCCCTGTGAGAACAGGGGCCTGCAAGCTTGAGGCTGTTCCTATCTGTCTATAGAGTGCTTCATCCACTGAGTCCTCTCGGTCAGGCGGTCTGTAACAGATCCCCACAATGCTGTCTCCCATCGCTGTTCTCCCTTTAACCCTGACCCACAGACTCTGTCTACTGCTCACCTGTCCCCAGACAGAGTTCCATACTCTCCAGCCTATCCCTAACATAAATAGCAACTCCCCCTCCCCACCTACCGGGCCTGTCTTTCCTAAAGAGCCTGTAACCTTCCATTCCAACACTCCAGTCATAGGAGCCATCCCACCATGTTTCTGTGATGCCTATGATATCATACCCCTGTAGACATGCACACATCTCTAATTCCTCTTGTTTGTTCCCCATGCTACGGGCATTTGTATAGAGACATCTGAGCTAAGCTCCTTTCCAACCTTGACTATTCTGTGATTCTATGACACTTTGAAGCACCATATGATCTCACAGGAATGGTGATGAAGATACATATTCATGTATATAACAGATAAAAATACTTGTTCCTGTATTTCTGCAAGTTTAAGAACTATGATTCATGAATTCTATTCTTAATTACAGTACGAATACTATCTCTATTACTGTGACCAGAGGTACAGTTTCCATTTAAAAATATTAAGCTTAGAAAAACATGTGGAAAAATAGCTTTATACAAAGGTTTGTCTCTACAGTGTAATTTTAATCCAGAAGCATCCACACTTTATTAACACATGCTTCTCTTCCCAAGTACTATTAACCGCTGTTAACTGCCAAAACAGCAAGATCACCAGTTCTGCCTTTATAACCAGATAATCTAAGTCTACTTTTCTCAAGCATCATCCTTCCCATTCCCCACCACTACCCAAAACACCAGACACTAAATATGTGAAACACACCAGATATATCACCCCATTTTTATCTCTTTAGTCCATACCAGCTAATTGTTAAGATTGGAAGAATATAAACAGTTTTGCAGCAGGGTAGTACAAAGTTAACTATTTCTATGTTCTTTTAGCATTATAAATACAAAATTACAAAATAAACTACAGAGGGAAAAATATAGGGAGTGCAAGGGGAAACCTCAGCAGCCAGTAGACAATCGCCCTGATGTGCACAGCCTCGTTACTCCAAACGATTTTTGTTTTTGCTCAAAGTTCGCAGATTTGTTAGTTTGCATGAATGAATTTACAATACTAACAAACTGAATAAACAAATCAGAAAATAAATGTTTGTCTTGGTAATACTGTGCACATCTTTCTTGTTCAAAATATAGCTTGCTCTTATCTTCCGTTTCTGATCTTGCTATTATTTCAACTTTAAGAGGCAATTCTTTCCAACATATCCTCACAGATGCAACTGACTGGGTCAGTCCGTGTCCCCAAGAAAATACGTGATTCCATCACCATGTCACATTGGAATCCAGAATTCCAATGGCTCATGGGTCCCGATGGAAGAACTATAAATATTTCTGTAGATGCAAGTCTAAGTACTTAACACTCTTCAGTAACTTTTTGAAACGACTACACATCAAACAGGTGCTGACAAAAACAAACAGATAAGTAATTGGTTAAAATTGATGTAAACATACTCTGTGCAGTATTTCCAGCACTCTGAAAGCTGTGTGTAGAAAATTGGTAAGTATTCTTCTTTCAGAAGCTGGAATGCCCATCTTGCACAATTTCAAAAGGTGGACCACAACATCCTTGTAGAGTTCTACTATCTTGAGAAACAAGGGAGGTTCAAGTAGAGACCACCAATTTTCTGTAGACAAATGGTGAATATACAAACTCAGTACTTGCCATTATGACCCTATGTTATGCTACCCTTTTAACTAAAAACGTTTTGCTAGAAAGCACCCCTGTACATTACCTTAACACAGTAACAAGTAACACAGCAAGACTGCTGCAGACTTTAAGCAGCAAACTACTCTGTATGAATAATGAAACCTCTATTCAAATGCTCTACTGTTATACACCAACTCTTTAAAATAAGTCTGCTCACTTTGAGTACATGACAGCTTCATGAAGTAACATACGACAAAAAAGCAGATGGCTCAAAACCGTGAAACCTTGACTTAAGCATAGTCCTGAGAGCAATGGAAAGCCATAGAAAAGAATCTACAGTTCAAAGGCATTATCAGTTTGCTTTCCTGAGAGCAGTGGAAAGCCATGGAAAAGAATCTACAGTTCAAAGGCATTATCAGTTTGCTTTTCTTTATGGCAGAAAAGCTCTTTATCCTCACAAAAAACTACTGAAAAACACAAGAGATGGGTTACGAGACAAAAAATAGTTTAGGAAGAAGGAAATACTCTCTCAAACAGGTATCAATTAAAAAGGAAATATTCTTAAATCTCAATTCTTTAAGCAGAATTTCAGGTGAGAGAAGTCACAGTAAGGGGTTAGGATACAGAGTTAAAACAACTTAGGATCAGCGAGAAAACATGAGGCAACAAAGCAAGCGCTGTAGTCAAAACACTGACAGATGTAACATCTGCTCTGTAACACTTCTGTAAATTGCTTAGAGCTTGTTAGCTGCTTGACCACATAATTTTCACTTTAAAGTGTAAATCACATATTAAATTCACTGAACTACACAATTTAATTCTTCCCAGATGGGGTCAGTCCAAAAATTACACCACCAGATGAATTCATATGGATGGCCAGTTAACTCACCCAGAAGGAAAAGAATAAGTGTTAACTTACATACCAAGCAATGTTAACCCTTCATTTTCTCATTGGGGAATTCTACAAAACTGTAAATAGACAGCAGGTGCTGCTGAGACCATGTCTTCCCTGATGGAATTTCTATAAGGTTTTTTTTCCTGGAGATCCTTAGTTTTAACAGTAAAGAATTTATTTTCTTACCAAGAACTTTCAGAGGAGCTTTTTCTAGGTTGAGAATAGCTGTCCCAAAAGGAATAGCTAACGTTGTGAAATTGTTCACATCACTCATCAGTGGGCATTCTGGTAGAGTGAGATACAGCCTCAAAGCTTCAACATCTGGTAAGGAGCCAGTCAATTTGGGAATAAGGTTCTTTTCCAAACTAGCTGCCACCTACAGTACATAATAAAGTTCTGTTTATTTTAATGCAATTGTGAATTTAAACAGATGCCCACTTAAGATAAATAATAATCAAGAAAACAATCATCAAGAATTTATATTAGACTACTATACACTTAGAAAGCATACAGGATATTAAATATTATAACATGCTGCTGTGCTACCTGTCAACACAATACAGTTTTACACATTTGCAGTTGACATATTATTGAGCAAAGAAAGTTATTACAAGGGTCAGAGCAAGCATAATGATGGTATTTTTTGATAGACGTAACACAGAAAGCTAATCCCAAACCTAAGGAAAACATGCAGCACAAACCTGTTGTGATATATGAGAGTGGTCAGGCTGTATAAGTTTGTGAAATAGTAGTCTAGCAGCATTCATATCAACCCCTGAGAATTTAGTGCTGGTTTTGTAATGGTCATCATTGCTGCAAGGTAAAAAAAAAAATCCAGAGAAAAAGACTGAATTTTATATTCTCAGCAACTCAAGAATTTTTCTCACCTTGAAATTTTAGCCGTACTAAGCAATTAAAACACGAGATCACAGTATCAGACTTCCATTTTTGACATAACCTTTGAAGCAACTGAAAAAAAAAAAAAAATTCCTCTAACTGCAAAACAATCATGTAAAAAAACTAGGATCTAAACCAGACTCTGCAATATATTCCCCCTGAATTATACACAACCTATGTCAGAGAAGTAATGAGTTTTGCTGGCTTACATTGTAACAGCCAGGCAGCACACACTTCCAAACTGGCATGAAACATGCTGCGTTTTAGACCAGCTGACAAAGCATATGCCTGTAAAGGAACTAGAAGTTTAAACTTTGGGTATTAGAGTAACAGATAAGAAAATACTGGGAAGGTGTTACAATTGAAACAATAGACACTAGGAAGGTAGCTACCATCAATTCTGTCACAAGTATACTTATGTTTAAAAGCTTCACCACTTACCTCAGAGCCAAAAAGCTTCCATTCAGACACCCAGCTGAGGAGAATGTTCCATCAATTTCACTGCAATTGTTCACATGAAATAACTTACAATTTGTTTTCTTTTTACAAATTAGCATTTGCAATAAAAACTGTATTTAATCCCTAAAAAATTACGCTGCACAAAGGGCAGAACTCTGACTTCAATATGACTAAACAACACTACATAGAACCTCCACTCCAGACACAAGGCTGAAGACAGCTCGAATCAAAGCAAATCTTGGAGTTTTTTTTTTCTTTGCATCTTCCTTTATTAAAGTAGAAGCAATAATCTTTGAATTGTTTTCCCATTCCTTTACATGTACTGTTATTTTTCAATGTGCAGCCAGATACCTAATTTAACCTTGTATATTCATCTAAACTGTGACACGGATGACACAGACTAAAGGAGCTAAACAACTCGACAAGCATGATAATGAAAGCACAGCAAAAGCTCTGTACATAGTAAAAATCACTAATTAAAACCAGATTTTCTATGTATGCAAAAAAACCCAGTAATGCCCAATTCATCAGTAAAATTAAAAGACAACTTCTTCCCTCAAATTCACTTACTTAGCTATCTCTACTGGAAGTCTTCCAGATGGGAAAGTCAGCAATCTTTGAATAAACGTTTCATTCACAGTCCAGATCTGCTTCAAAAGGTCAGGATACCTAAAATCATCTGATGGCACCATGTTCTAAATTTTAAAGAAAGCGTAAAGAATCAGCACACAAAATCAATTTCCAGAAAAATAAATCTTGTGGTTAAGCTCTTTATCTTTTCATTGACCAACCATTTGCCTGTGCAGACTATGTGAAATAAGCCCAAGGATAAATTTACTGTATTCTAGGAGTTCTGCACTCACTACAAAAACAGAGCATACACTAAAACCATCTAGATTAGTTTCTTAATTCACATTATAGCTTACTTAATGGTAAACTCCCTAAACATATGCTATTTCTATTTAATGAACTTTTCTATTTAATGAACTTTTCTATTTAATGAACCCTAAATAAGCTTTAGACAGAGTAGCAAGCATCTCCTCTCTCAAGTCACTATGAGCCATTTAGCTCACTTCAAAGCTGTGAGCAAGCAAAAAAGGAGACATTCCATTTTTTGAACAGCTGCTCTCCCACCCCACTTCCATCAGACTCCTCTGACAATGAATCATGTTTCCCTGAGCATTCACTGCATCATCAGATGAGCTGCATTTTGATGTGCCGCTCATACCAAACGAATTCCAGCAAGATTTCTAATAGTAAAGAGGAGCAGAACTTAGATCATCCTTTTAAGTAGGAGCATTGATTCAAAAAGAGATGGCAAATAGCACCAAAAATAAGATTAAACTAGTAAAAGGAAACATATTTCTCCTGAGGATGGAGTCTGACAACATAGGTGACCCTGCATAATGATGACATTTTAGCTGTTGCCAAAAATGAGTACTTCTGATCCCATCCTAGAGGATCAGGATGAGAAATCCTCTTGCTGTTTCCTTTGTGTCCAACCAAAGTGTCATTTAAACCCACAGTGAAACAACTCAGGGAACAGAGCTGCCCAAAAACTAACATGACAAAACAGATTTTGGCTGAGACCCCTTAACTGGCAAGAGCACACAAGTCCCAGGAGCACAGCGCTTGCACAACTTGGAAATAATTCTACACAAATTACCAAAGAGTACTAAAAGGGATATTTTTGCAGCAAAGTTGATCTATTGCTAATACTTCCTGAAACAAGTCACAATAACTGCATTCAGAGTCTCTAGTTCATCTCAATCAGCCAGTCAGAATCTACTTGAATAATTATGAAAATTGCACAGAAGAATGGAGTTTTAATAGAGACATTTTGAGCCTACATTATCAGTAATTTTTCCAGCCTACACCTGCTAAACAAGCTTCTCTCAAGTACAGCGACAGTTACCACAACTCAATCAGAATTCAAAAAAGAAAACCAAACAAACACACAAAAAAACCCCAAACACCAAAACCCACAAACTAGAAAACCAGTTGTACAGAATCAACAGAAACAGACTGTGGGAGCAAAGAGTTGCTGCAAGTCTGACCCATACTCAGTTTTTCTTGTTAACAAACATGTCGCCCACTAAAATTTGCTCTCCTTCATGCCCAAATTTAGTTTTGACCTCTCATACTCAACTCTTGATGCTTCATCAATCCGCATGGTCTAGTATCTGCTGCACTACACTGGAAACAGCCCTATGTATCTTGATCTTGTTTTTTCCTCTGAACTCAACCTCTAACAGTAGTTTGCTTCCACCATACTTTCACATTGCCATTTTTACCGTAAAGTCCTTCCAGATTTTTTTTTCCATACTAGAATTTGAAAGATCAATTCTTGTCCATTTAACACTTAAACACTACCATAAAATTATCACATAAGAAACCATGTCACCACCTACATTTTTTTGCAAAAAATTCTATTTCTTCCCTCATCATTGTGGTGTGCTAACATAGCTGCAGAGAAGAAGACAACAAAGCTGCAGTCAGGAGTTACTGAGGAGGACTAGGCAGAGGCAAATCAAGTATTGAATCACCTTTTCCTTAATGAAAGGAAAAGAAGTACATGCATCCATCACTCAAGAAAAAAGCTTATGCTAAAAAGCCTCAAGAGCTTACTAACAGCTAACAGTAAGCGTATGCATGTCCTCCAATTGCTAAATTGACTTAAGTGTCTTGCACTTCCACACTGTTCTAATGAGCTTTATAGCGTTGTCATGCATCTTCCAACATGAAAATCTTAAAATGCATCAGAAAAAAACTAAAATTTAACTCTGACAGACTTTGAAACCAAAGTATATTTAACTTGTTACCTGTGGATAAAAGTAGTGTGCAAAACTTTGGTCCCCACCAGAGAAAATTCTCTTTACACAATAATACTCCTCACTGTCTGCAATAAGAATAAACACAGGCAACTGTGAAAATGTGAATTTGAGAAATGATTAAGATACTGCAATCAACACTCCATTAGAAAAAGGCTCCTTTGTTACATAACCTCGTTGAAGCAGATACTTGCAATACAATAGTTAAGACTATCTTTAACTGAGATAAATGCTAACAGCTCTAATCTTCAACCTAATTAGGTCCAACCTTGGACCTAATCCAACAACACAAGCATGTATTACCTACACCAGAAATGGACTTTAGCGAATACAGCACAGTGAAAATGAACTGTTTTAGAAGGAAGTGATTATAGTTCATTCTTAGTTTGAATCTCAAGACTTTTAAGACATTATAAAGAAAGTGGAATACAAGAAGTAAATATGCCAGATGTTGCTTACCTGTGGTTATCGGGCATTGAGTACTATAAGGAAGCCAGTTTCCTTTTACTGTGAAGGGACTTTTCCTATTACTGGTTGTTCCTGTACCTAATTGCCCGTTACCTCCAAGTCCAAAAGAATAAATTCTTCCAGATGAAGGAACAAATGCAGTGGTGTGCTGCCTAGGGCAAACAAAATTCAGTAACAGAAACCTAAGCATTATAACATGCTTTGTGTAGGCCAGCCTAAGAGTTGTTTTAAACAGTATGTTAGGAGTCCTGTAGCATCAAACACTCCACTTGCCTGTTGGCAATACTCTGCATTTACACTCCAACAGGCAATATTCCATTTTCAAGAATTTCAGTGACTGGAGATGCCAGGTTCTGACTTGAGCCCCTGCTTAGCCACAGTCTGGCCTCTAGAGCATCTCTCTAGACATTCAGAAATTTGAATGTTTCTACCAGGCTGGCTGCATCTCCTTTCCCCTCCCATGCATCTCAAGTCTAGATGCCCCCTCTCCTATGACAAGGGAATGGGTCCAACTCAATGTCAAGCAAACTGCTAGGTTTATATTTACATATTCTTTAAACCAAATAACAAAGTGTGCCCATCTTGTAAAAAGTTACGCTGCCTCCTTCGTTTTGTCATATGTGCTGGGAATATTTTGAGTTTCTTTGGTGCTATTTATAATACTTGCAACAAAAACCCATTAGGAACTGAAGTGCCATAAACAGTGTTACAGATATTTCACAAAACAAATTATGTTTCCACATTTTACATTTATCCTCACTGATGCTCATGTACCCCCTTCAGACACACTTACTCCTAAGTAGAAAACAATGAAGTGACAGCAATAAACACCTTCACACTGATTAGTCACACTTTCAGTTTAAAAATCAGAGCCTCTCACACAGTATAACTTCCTTTACTTTTTCAACTGAATGTTTTTTAAATCCCGGTAAAGTCTCTAAATGTCTTTCGTTAGAGACCATCTTGTATTCCCTAACAAAAAAACCCAAAACAAACAAACCAACAAAACAACCCCAAAAAACCCACAAAAAAACCCCAAACCAAAACAAAAACCCCACCCAAAACACAGAATGGACCTTACCTGCCGCAAGTGATCTGTGTGACAACACTTCCCATAAGTTCAAAAACTTTCCTTGGGTTTATCTCATGGCTGGTAGAGTTATGGCCCAACTGACCATAGCCTCCAGCTCCAAATGTAAAAACTCCACCCTCCTAAACAAATAAATTGCTTTCATTAAAAAGACAGTATCTTTCAGAACAAGAAACTTAACAGAAAAAAGGGTCTAGTAAGTATCTCTCTTTGATGCTTTTAGAATTGTGGAGAAAGGAGTGAAAAAATACATGCACAAGAGGGCTCCGAGACACAGAAGGGTCACAGGTTAACTGCAGTTATGAAAACATGGCACAGCTATTGAGTATTACCTTATTCATGTTAAATTGTGTTCTTATAATTTCCACATTATTAAACAATAGTCCTGCCATTAACTTGGGTCAGTAATAGATACTAATCCTTGGGTTTCATCTTTTCCAGTTTTATTAATGAACTACAACAGTATAGAAAGTCATACTATTAAAGAGGTATACTTTGGCTTTAAATTCTGAATATAAATTTCAATGCAATTACTAAATAAGAAGCTGCCCTCAGGCAGACAATGCAGGGTATGACTCAAATAACCAGCTGCATTACTTGGAAGCATAAGAAAGCAGAAACTTTAAATATTGCTGTAAGACAATTTTTTTAAAGTGTTTTTGATCAATTTAATCAAGAAATCAACCAAAACCTTTAATGAATGTTAAATCAGAAATACTATCAGTGATTATACAACTTAAAACAACTTTGAAACTTCCAATATTCAAATAGTTTTGAAATTGTAAAGCTGTTTCGTCTAATTCTGCTCTGCATCAGACTGGACCTCTGCTGGAAATCATCATTCAAATGGCAGCAGCCACTGAGAAGAACCAGCAGCCTCATTCACTGAGCCAGGATAACAAGTAGTGAGGGTTTTTCAAAACTTCAGAAAGACTTGAAGAATTTTCACACATATGCAGTACTGACTACAAAAGAGATAAATCAAGACCCCTCATTCTGCAAGGCCTACCATGAAAGGGAAAAGGGAACTATACAAATGTACAGTAAATTCAGTATCTTAATCAAGTTCATCAGCTTTAAAGCAAATTTAAAGTTAACTTCTATATATTAAAAAGGGAAAAACATTTAGAATGCAAGTTATAGATACTGTTTTCTTTACATTCTCCATTTTCCTAACCTCACACAACACATAAATATCAATTTCAAGATTATAAAGTTGCCACATCTTTTTCAGTCAAAGCGAGAGAATATTTTTGGACAAAAAGCACTGTTTGTCAACTGTCTTTTCCTTTCACTGTAGAACTTTTAAGTGCGTATAAACAACAAAAGTATGACCACATTTAGGCAAATCATATTCTTCAAAAAGAACCTTTAACTTGCTGCAGTGTAAAAACTCAAACCACGATATTAAAAACCACATTTTCCAATTTCCTTCAGAAATACTGAACCCAGTTACCTTCAAAATGCTAATGCCTTCTACAGCAGTATTCTGAATTCAACAGTTTCAGACACAAAATGGGTATTTAGTTGCCTGCCCAAATCTTGATCAGCCAGAATTGTTTTCTACTGCTACCAGTAATAAACTCAAAATAATCTGCTTATATACTGATAAATCTTACTGAGTGATGAACAGCAGGAAACTTCAAAATGTTAATACACACTGATTTATACCTAAACATTGAAGTCTAATCCAACTATCAAAACATAGAAAGAAAAGTACAGGAGTTGATAATTTCAAGTAGAACATAGATATACTGTTTTACCCACCACAGAATAAAGGTACTTAGCATTACTTGATGAAGTACACTATTCACCACTAAAATGAGTTTAAGAAAGAGCACTAGCATTATACATTCTGTGTTGCTTCAAAAAGTTTCCAAATAGGTTTAAGAGTTTAAAAGTAAAACTCCAAATACTGCATTTAGGCAACAGTTATGTATAAAGCAATTTGACACACCTCTATATGAACATGCCACACAGACACAGAAGACACGCTTTTTTCCCAAATCAAATTTGAAATAAACTATCAGCTTTTCATAGAACCTCACACTAAGACTAACTAGTGGATTATGTACACCTTCAATTTCTTCAGTTGGTCTGCCAATAGTAGGTACTGCTGCACAAAAGCAGACAGAAAAGAGGAGTGAGAATACGTGAAAGAAACAACTCTACAGACACTATGACCAGTGAAGGAGGAGAGGGAAGAGGTGCTTCAGGCACCAGAGCAGAGATTCCCCTGAAGCCTGTGGTGGAGACCATGGTGAGGCAGGCTGATCCCTGCAGCCCCTGGAGAGACCATGGTGGAGCAAATATCCACCTGCAGGCTGTGGAAGACCCCACACTAGGGCAGGTGGATGCATCCAAAGGAGACTGACCCTGTGGAGAGCTCACACTGCAGCAGGCTCCTGGCAGGACCTGTGGCCCCATGGAGAGAGAACCTCATGCTGGAGCAGGTTTGCTGGCAAGACTCATGACCCCACAGGGAACCCATGCTGGGGCAGCTTGTTCCTGAAGGGACTGCACCCTGTAGAAGCGAAGCACACTGGAGCAGTTTGTGAAGAACTGCAGCCTGTAGGAAGAACCCACACTAGAGAAGTTAATGAAGGACTGCCTCCTGCGGGTGTGACCCCATGCTGGAGCAAGGGAAGAGAATAAGGCAGAAAGAGCAGCAAAGACAAAGCATGATGAACTGACTGCAACGTCCATTTGCCATCACCTTGCACCACTCAGGGGCAGGAGGTAGAGAGTCTGCGAGTGAACTGGAGTCCAGGAAGAAGAGAAGGATGAGGGAAGTTTTTTTTTTTAAGATTTTGTTTTATTCCTTATTACCCTACTGACTTTTGATTGGCAATTAATTAATTTCCCCAACTCAAGTCCATTTTGCCAGTGATAGCAATTTATGAGCGATTTCTGTCCTTATCCTGATGTGTGAGCATGTAACATATTTTCTCGCTCCCTTCATCTGAGAAGGGGGAGTGATGGAGTAGCTTTGATGGGCACCTGACATCCAGCAAAGCTCAACCCATCACAACAGCAAACAACCACACACACAAGTCCCCCCCAATTTAATGTAAATTTAACTTGGTCTGATCAGTGATGCAGGAGGCATTAAAGTCTGAAAACAGATAATCTCTTTAGGATACACTAATGTAAATTTCAGTATCTGCAAAATCTTCATAATGCAACATACACTGTCATATCAGAAATGCTGTACTTTGTAAACTCAATTTCACAAAATCTGACAAAAACTTAAAACTACTTAAAAGATTGATTGTATTTGGTAAGGTTTTTTCAAATATTTAACTATTCTTCCACTGTTTCTTCAACTTCACCCAATAAAATGTGAAGAAATTTTATGCAGAATTTTATTATTTCCTATTCAGGTAGCATCTTCTCCTCTAAACATTAAAATATCAAAGCAGAAATACATTTTTAAATATTGTACCTTTGTAAGGGCAGCAGTATGATCTTCTCCACAGCATATATGAACAACCTTCTGAGTTCTCAGTGACTTTAGCAGTGTAGGAACATACCTGTCTGAAAAGTTTAACACAGCAGTAGATCACTTACTTGGAAAATAAAAATCACAAAAGAAATAGCATTGATCATTTATGTGAATTCTGTTCCAGTCAAAAAAGCACTTTAAACCTGCTAGTATAATGCAATGATTGTGACTAAGTTTTTGGATCTTTGAGACGTGTTATTACAGAAAAACACAGACTACTGTGCTGAAATACTTTGTAGCAAACAATCTCATTTTCCTTAGCACAGGATCCTATGTCAATATATAAATCACAAAATACGGAACAGTATGTTAGAACTCATCATTCTGGCCATAAGGAACAAAAAAAAGACTTTTTGAGTTATGTACTTTACGTTTTTAAAGTGTTCCTCCAAATTGATATCAGTTTGCCACAGCTCAATATTGCTAAATGTGTAATAGAATGGAAAACAGAATAATGAGGAGGCACAACTAAGTTCCCTCCATCGCCAGTGCAAATGAACTTCGTCATCCAGTTGCACAAAGGCAGCTTTTTCAGATGTTAATGCTAAGGTCTTAAGATTTTTCAGGTATGCCACGATACCTGGAAGAAGCCTTGTCAAGCTAGAAAAAAAGGAATTTTACTGAGAAGTGATGCTATATAAAAAGACAGGGTCATACATATTTCAAGAAATATGTAGAAGCAACTGAAGTCTCACATGCAGATTTTATTTCTGAAAAGTACATATAATTTTCTTATTAGTTTGACTAGATTTACAGCTTTAATTCAGGTATGCAGTTTAACCACAGAACGGTCTCCTTATTTCAAATAGTGTTGACAACAATGAATCAATGAGAAAAACCTGAATTCACAAAACAAGCTATAGATTATTCTATACTAAACTCTGTGTTACAGGAATCTGATAGCATATACTCCACTCTTGGACCCCCGCACACAGATAGTGTGCATGTAACGTAACAAAACAAACAAATGGTTTTTTTGTCTAACCTAAACACCTGATTAAAATCATTAATGAGTATCAGTACCCTTGTAGAGGAAATTCTGGACATTATTAGCTGAAAATTGTGAATTATTATAAAAGTGGCCTGAGAAATGCAGATATTCATATGGCAGTAAAACCCTGAAGATGCCTTAAATGTGTCTACTAAAGACACTTTTTTTTTAATAGATTACTAGTTTTGTCAAGCAATTTCATCTACCTAAAATTCAGTTCAAACTAACTAATGCACAGCATCTTATTTCAATCCCAGTCAGGAAGTTTAAGTTGCAGAAAAATCTAGAACAGGGAAAGAAAACAACTCAAGTGGGCTAGAATTTCAACATTGTCAGAATTCTCATTACAAAACAGCAAAGGAAAAAATAATGCCTTCCTTATGCAATCTTATATGACAGCAGCACTCCCTGACTATATTCAACTGAGGTTTGTTCTGTCTGGTCCTGTTCTAGAAATAGTGCTGTCCTTAGTTTCACAAACCAAGGTCTTTAGCACCAAGTTTTATTCAAGTTTACTTACCATTATCATCATTAAGACCCAGCTGCCCAAATTTGTTGCGTCCCCATCCAAAAATGGCTCCAGAAAGAGTTAGTACAAAACTATGAGCTCCTCCTGCTGCAATCTGTGCAAAAGGGATTCCCAGCAGAGATTTAATCACTTGTGGCGAGTTTTGTTTCTTATACTCATAACCTAAGCCCAGCTGGCCATATTTATTTTGCCCCCAGGAAAACACTTCACTCCCTGTTTAAAGTAAAAAAAGAAAAAGCACCAATATAATCAATACAGTTTAATTATATAAAGTTTATTTACTTTAACAAATGCTAAAAGTTAGACAGTTAACCTTTAAATACCGTTTAGTTTGAAAATGCATAAAAATTCCTGACTTCTGAAGCAAAGCATTCTTGTGTAATTTGCAGACATTCAACCCAAATACTTAATCAAAGTATTTAAATCACATTCATAACCCTCCAAACTCTTCTTAACATCCCTGTTTCAAACAGTGTTAGAGAAATTAACTTCGGTTATCATAAAACAAGATGCCGGTCCATTGGGAGTTCCACTACTGCATGTATTTATAGGCACAGATCTTGTTGAAGTTGCATACCGAACATGCAAAAATCTCCAATTTCCAATCACAAGCCTCATTTAAGCTTTTAAACAGTAACATACTTCATTTTCACCTACCAATGGAATTACATATATTTTAAAAATGTAAATATTGTATTAATGATATTAACTGATGAAGCACAAACGTTATATCATTTGACGCCTAATAAAGAAAATAAAAAAATTGAAGAATCACAAATTAGAGAGCTATCTGCCTCCAAAATAAAGCATTCTATCAAACAACCAACATTTTGCCAATATATTTACTATCCAAAGATCAACACTAATCACAAAGATACTTTGGTTTTGCTGATGCGATGTTTCAAACAGTAATGTTTCAACAACCAAAAAAATCAAACCAAAAGCAATGAGACCAAAAAAGCCCTAAACCCACCAGTTTTATATAAAACAATTTTCCTAACACCAAACAAGTCCTATGCCAATCATTCACAATTGCATGAACTAATCAACCTGATCAATACCCGATACAGAGATACAAAAATACTATGAAGTCTCCTCTCAAAATATGCAATTCAAGTAAGCTTATCCCATTTTCCTCCCTGTGCAAGTACATTTTCAGGACCATAACCTCGCTACATTGCAAGTAATCTTGTGGGTTCGCTGCAAATCAGAAGAAAATCCAAAACAAAACAAAGACAAAACTACCTTAACAATGCATGTGAAGAACAGAAACATAGAGCTGCAAACCCATGAACAGACAATCATAGAATCATAGAATAGTTAGGGTTGGAAAAGACCTTAAGATCATCTAGTTCCAGCCCCCCTGCCAGGGGCAGGGACACCTCCCACTAAACCATGCCACCCAAGGCTATGTCCAATCCAGCCTTGAACACCGCCAGGGATGGAGCATTCACAACTTCCCTGGGCAACCCATTCCAGTGCCTCATCACCCTTACAGTAAAGAATTTCTTCCCCATATCCAATCTAAACTTCCTCGGTTTAAGTTTGAACCCGTTACCCCTTGTCCTCTCACTACAGTCCCTCATGAAGAGTCCCTCCCCAGCATCCCTATAGGCCCCCTTCAGATATTGGAAGGCTGCTAGGAGGTCTCCATGCAGCCTTCTCTTCTCCAGGCTCAACAGCCCCAACTTTCTCAGCCTATCTTCACAGAGGAGGCGCTCCAGTCCCCTGATCATCCTTCATGGCCCTCCTCTGGACTTGTTCCAACAGTTCCATATCCTTTTGATGTTGAGGACACCACAACTGCACACAATACTCCAAGTGAGGTCTCACGAGAGAAGAGTAGAGGGGCAGGATCACCTCCCTCGACCTGCTGGTCACGTTCCTTTTGATGCAGCCCAGGATACGGTTGGCTTTCTGGGCTGCGAGCACACACTGCCGGCTCATGTTCATTTTCTCATCAACCAACACCCCCAAGTCCTTCTCTGCAGGGCTGCTCTCAATCTCTTCTCTGCCCAACCTGTACCTGTGCCTGGCATTGCTCCGACTCAGGTGTAGGACCTTGCACTTGGCATGGTTAAACTTCATCAGGTTGGCATCAGCCCACCTCACAAGTGTGTCAAGGTCCCTCTGGATGGCATTCCTTCCCTCCAACGTATCAACCGAACCACACAGCTTGCTGTCATCGGCAAACTTGCTGAGGACGCACTCAATCCCACTGTCCATGTCACTGACAAAAATGTTGAACAAGACCGGTCCCAACACCCATCCCTGAGGGACACCACTCGTTACTGGTCTCCAGCTGGACATTGAGCCATTGAGCACAACTCTGTGCGTGCGGCCATCCAGACAGTTCTTTATCCACTGAGTGCTCCACCTATCAAATTGATGTCTCTCCAACTTAGAGACAAAGATGTCATGTGAGACAGTGTCAAACGCTTTGCACAAGTCCAGGTAGATGACATCAACTGCTCTACCCCTGTCCATCAGTTCCGTAGCCCCATCATAGAAGGCCACCAGGTTGGTCAGGCAGAATTTCCCCTCACTGAAGCCATGCTGGCTGTCACCAACCACCTTCTTGTTTTTCATGTGCCTCAGCATGCCTTCCAGAAGAATCTGCACCAAGATTTTGCCAGGCACAGAGGTGAGGCTGACTGGTCTGTAGTTCCCCAGCTCATCCATTTTCCCCTTCTTGAAAATGGGGGTTATATTTCCCTTTTTCCAGTCATTGGGAACTTCACCTGACTGCCATGATGTTCCAAATCTGATGGACAGTGGCTTAGCATCTTCATTTCCCAGCTCCTTCAGGACCCGAGGATGGATTTCATCAGGTCCCATGGACTTGTATACGTTCAGGTTCTTAAGATGGTCTCAAACCAGATCTTCTCCTACAGTGGGCCCAAGGTCTTCATTTTCACTGTCCCTGCGTCTGCCTTCCAAGACTTGGGTGGTACGGTCAAGAGCATTTTCCGGTGAAGACTGAGGCAAAGAAGTCATTAAGAACCTCAGCCTTCTCCAAATCCAGGCTAGCCAGTTCTCATGATAGCTTCTGGAGAGGGATCACATTGTCCCTAGCCTGTCTTATTTGCAATGTACCTGCTGAATCCCTTCCTGTTATCCTTAACATCCCTAGCCAAGTTTAATTCTAACTGGGCCATAGGATAGTGATGTTGTATATGAAGCTTGTGTGTAAAATTCACTAAGTGAATTCTATATTGCAAACTCCTTTTAAATTCTTGCACCTCTGACCAATAGAACACTTAACAGCATAATGCTGATACTCCCTACATCTGCTGCTGATCTTAACCCAGGCAAAGGGTTATCTGTAAATTTGTCTGGCTGTCCTGAAAACAAGGAATCTCACCAGGTTGTAATGGTAAAGACACCTGGGAATACGTAATGGCAAAGAAAACACTCAATATGAGCCCATGAAAAGCCATGTACAAAATTAAAGCACATATAGTCAGTATAAGCTGTTATATTTAATTTAAAAAATAAAACAAACAAAAAACCCCAAAACATTCAGCATACAATTAATACCTCTCTCACCACAACTTTATATTTTAATTACGCTTTTTTAAGCAACTGTCAAACTAAAATCTGTCTGGATTTTGTGTTTTGAGTTTTTAAGTTTCTATTAACCCCATCCAGCAGCCAGTTCTTCCAAATGGAAGTTTTGGCAACAATTTTCCTTTGTTACAATGAAATAAACAAGCAGCAAATTTAAATTAATATTCATTCTGGAGAGCTATATTAACGAGATATGCAGTACTCTTACACAAGTTAAGCCAGCTAAGTACATCCTTATAGCCCCAGCAAAATTTTGGAGATAGATGTTTAAACCCTTCAAAAGGTGGGCTGCAATATGACATTACATTTTAATTGTAAAAGCACCAACAAACCAGGGGCTTTGCAATAGAAAAGTCAGAAAAGCAAGTCATTGCCTGCAAGCCTCAGTAACTTGAAGTTGCAGATTAAAACAGACTAATAGACAAAGTGGCATGCTAGCAGGATGAAAAAGAAACAGAACCAAAATAAGGAGAGGAACAAAAATTAATTAAAATGCAGTTACATGAAAGTAAGATGATAAAGAGCAAAAAAAAAAGGTAAGAAAAAGAAAGCAGCACACAACATTTGTTTGTACCTTTATTTTTTAAATTCCATCATTAAATTACACTCCCCCTACCAACCTGAAATCCCATCTGCGTTCAGTGGTAGCATGACTAAAAACACACTTCCTTCATAAAACTAACAAGTGTTGAAACCTTTACAATTACCTGGTAAGAAATTACACAAAATTTCAGAAGACTTTGGCTTACCTTTTGAGAGTGCTAGCGAATGATAATAGCCACAAGCTACTTGAACAATCTGGATCTCTGATAAGCTTTTAATATTTCTATTGGGGTAAGAAAACAAGAGAAAGAATTAAGCTGCTAGTTCACAGTATAGAAATACGAAGTCACACAAAAGGGTAAAATACAGAAAGTGAATCCTTTACAGTGAAGTATATATAAAACTAACTTAAATATCCTAACTTTAATTACAAGCTATTTAGTAAAGTCTTAAGTCAAAATTGCTTCTTTTTTAATACTTCCAAGGACAGGTTCTGCCTTATCTTGAAATTAATACCGTCAGTAAAAGACCATAACCAATAATTTAGGGAGGCTCACGTGCTAGGACAGAGATGCCACACAGCTGAATGGAGGAATAACAGACGCAAGAAGAAAATTATTCCTACTTTCTAGTTTCCAAAAGAAAAAGGTTTTGCCATTGCAGGGGGGTTGGAACTAGATGATCTTAAGGGCCTTTCCAACCCTAACTATTCTATGATTCTATTTTCTGTATAACGATATTAGAGATACAGTCTTTATCTTGCAAGCTCAATTTTTCATGCTACCAACATCAAGATCATGAAAATCACAGAATACCAGGTTGGAAGGGACATGAAGAATCATCTGGTCCAACCTTTCTTGGCAAAGCATGACCTAGACTGGATGTCCCAGCACGCTGTCCAGCCCAGTTTTAGAAAAAAAGTGTCCAGCATTGGGGAATCCATCACATCCCTAGGGAGATTATTCCAATGCTGACTGTTCTTATCATGAAAGATTTCTCATGTCCAGTCACGATCTCCCCAGAAGTAAATTGTAGCCATTACCTCTCGCCTCTTCCACGACTCCTGTAAAAAGGGAGTCATGTCTTCTTTATGGCCACCCTTTAAATACAGAAATATGGGGATACGGTCACTCCTAAGCCTTATTTTCTCAAGGCTGAACAAACCCAGTTCTCTCAGCCTTCCCACATAGGACAAGCTTTCCAGTCCTTTGATCATCTTTGTGGCCCTTCCTGGGACAGCCTGTCCAGGCAGGGACCAAAACTGAATACACACCTTGAATCCAAAGTTCAGTTTACAGAACTGTTAAGTACTGCATGATACTATAAAGAAGTTGCAAACACATACAAATGTGCATTAAATCTAGTATACTTTCAACTTCTGATGAGAATACCAGGAGTTTCTAAAAGGCCTCTGGGATTTTTAAACTGAAATAAAAAAAACTTTATAGTTATCTGTATCTTTCATATTTATACATATGTCATAGACTAACAATTCCTTGAAATGTTAGTAGTGCATAACTTCATCACAAGAAAAGAAAACTTCCAGCTTGCAAACATACAAAATTCCTGCTACAGACAGTTCCACTGATTTCAGTGAACCTATTCATCACAGTAAAAATGTGGACTTCAGCTAGCTGGAACACTTACAGCATTCTGAAAACAAGCAAGTGAATCTGGCTAGCATTCATTTTTATAACTAGAAGGTGTATTATTTCATCACAGCTAAAATTTGTGGTGAGAACTGCAAAGATCAGACAGCAAACATACCTTCTTCAAATGTACTCCCACAACTGGTTTAACATTCTTTTTCTCTAACTTCTCTTAAAGAGTAGTTATCAATTCCTACTTATATTATTAAAATACCCACCCTACTTTTCCAACATAACTCATTCTTAGTAGATGGCTATCAGAAAAAAAAAAGGAAAAAAGCAAACCAAACAACAAGTAACACACTTCTCATGTGAGCTGACTTTTGAGAAATTAAACTGTCTACAGCATATAAGCGCCATAACTAAAATACACTTTCTAACGTGTGTTTTTAATTACAACAGCAGAATAGATTAACCAATGTGATTTAACTACTTTTTTTCCCCAGAAATTAATGTATCATATACTAATTCTTTTTAACCTGGGCACTCTGATGCATTCCTCTGTTCCCGGCAAGCCAAGCTGTCCATCAGTAGCCAGACCCCACGCATATACCTGACCCTTGTCATTCAGTGCAAGAGTGTGGGCTTCTCCACAAGACACAGCTACAATATTTTGGGCATCCAGTGCACCAACATGCTCTAAAATAAATAAATAAATAAAAAATTAGTTGCCTAAAACCAAACTACTAAGAAAAAAAAAAAAGGTCCTAAGAAGCTACTGCTGTTCAAGACAGTTATACTCAGTACTAAAATATCAATCGAAATGACATAGAAGTAAGCCCAAAAGTCTGCCAAAACATCCCTCATTTAAAATTATAAAAGCATGCTATTCTAGAAGTAAGTTAAATTCAACAGCCAAAATTAACCAAACAACAAGTATATCTGGCACAATATAAGTGCACAAAAACTGCAGCTTGATCATAATTGTTCTTTCTAATCTTGCCAATCTGAAAATGAGTGCAGAAACCAATTAACATTAAGGTCAAATAGTTTATTGTCAAATGACTACACGTGTAGGTATTATGCAAGATGAAAACATTCCACCACAGCAAATTAAATTCACCTATTCATTATTAACAAAAAAGCCTGGAAAACAAGGCAGGGCAAATTAAAGACTAAAGCTACTGATTTTGCAATGAGCTACACAATGTCCTCTTTATAATGCAAAACTCTGTAGAAACAGATCCTAAACAGTCATTTTTCTAGATATACAGTGCATGCCCTGAAAAGCAAACACTAAAATATCTGTGATGTTTTTCCAGCAGCCTGCATCAATACCTTTAAATACATTAGGAAAAACTCAGTTTGTTTTCATGCTTATGATTTGTGATCATAAGTCTAACATTTTCATTTCAACAAGAGTAAAGTGGAGAAATACTATCAGGGCCTGTCACTCAGGCTGGAATTTTCAACAGCCCTCTTTAATAAGAGCCTGTTTGGACATTTTATCCCTAGATTTTAAACACTCTTCTATTCCTAAGAACGGCACACCACTGAAAAAGCCTGTGTATCATCAATGTAATATGCACTGTAAACACAACCCATCATAGCCTAAGATATTTCCAAACAGTAGCTAATAGTATCTGCAACATGACAGGCACTCAGTTTCCAAAATAAAGAAAACAAGCAGCAGACATCAGTTCATTCTTTTTAAACAGCTGGTCTGATTAAAGAGGTTACCACCCCAATTCTAGCCATTACGGCCTTCACAGCCCTAGCAATGGAAGCAGTCATGGGAGTGCTTTGCAGTTCAGGCAAGATCATGCAGATTAGTTCAGATGATCTTAACCAGCTGTTAAACTAGCCAGGGTGACTGATACAGGTTAAAGGGTATTCACACAGTCCCTACGGCAAGCAGAGCTCTGTGGGGAGAAAAGAGGGAAGGCACAGCTAAATAGTGCCACTGGTGACACAGAGATGGCAAAGACATGCAGTCAGCGACAACAGTATCTTCAGTTAACAGAAGGACATACAAAAGAGAGCATCCATCCATTTGTAAAGATACCGAACCTCTTTCTATTGCACAAGAAAAGTTATCTCAGTGCAATGACTTCATATTAGAACATTCAACAGCATTGTCAGTAACCTCCAGATGAAAGAAAAATCAGGGAGGAGGACATTACAGACCTCATGACTGCTGTGCCTGGGCATGTTAATAAAGAAAAAAATAAAAATAGAGAGACTTATACTAGATGTTACTCCATGATACACGAAAGCTCATGCAAGTCTTTTTTAAAAAAAAAAACCAAAAAAACAGAACACAGAAGTCAAATATTTTTGTAGTAACCTTAACATTTAAAAGACAATTCAGCATCATTTTCAAAGTGGGTAACAA
The DNA here is from genome assembly GCA_028858755.1 of Ara ararauna. Taxonomy (NCBI): domain Eukaryota; kingdom Metazoa; phylum Chordata; class Aves; order Psittaciformes; family Psittacidae; genus Ara; species Ara ararauna. Next base: position 43,245,641 of record CM054381.1, read on the forward strand.
TTATCCAGGCAGTTTGACAAGCTAAGTTTCTATTCATGCTCGTGAAGCAAACATCGCACAAGATTAAAGTTTATCAGTTTTAATATCCTTTACTGTTTCCCAATAGAAGTCCAAATTAGTTTTAAAAAGTTACACATCAACTACACACACAAACTAACAAAGAAAAAACCCAAACAAAAAAAAACGAACCACAAAACAAAACAAAAAATCTTAATCGGGCACCAAAGCTGAAACTCTGAATAAAGGAGAACTACTAAAATACTGCATAATGACTTATTTCCATTTGAAATATTTCTATCAATTATTGTGCCAAGTAACTCATAAAATTCCTATAGCAGTGATTAGAATAAACTCTTACTAAGGCTTTTCAGTTTGCTTACGATATGCTCCAAGTACTGTCAGAAGCACTGTTGCACATCTCTCAGTATCATACAGCTATGACTCACATGCACAGCTCTGAAGGGAGCCCATGTGCACACTCCTCTGCAGTCCCTGCAAGATGTTTACCCACTTCTGCTATAGAACTGCACTAGCAGAAAGCAGAAACACACATTTAACATAGATGTGAGACTTTGAGCTTTTTTCTTCCTATTTAATGCTTTAGGCTTCTCCAAATCCTCTTCCCGTCACACTGCATATGCTGAAAAATTTTTTATCAAAAGTTGTATTTTCAGTTCTTAAAAAAAAATATAAAATAATATTAAGAATATTGCTTTAATCAGACCTGCTCTACATCACATTTTAGATTATTAAAACAACACAGCATGTTTCTCAGCTATGGTATGCCGCATGTTCGTTTCTACCATATTCCAGTAGCCAAACCCATATATACAGTGTAATTCTAATCCATATACTAAAGCAGGTCACCTCCCCTTGAGATTAACAACAGCCACTGAGTCTCCTATAGCCTTAGGTAAAGTGATTCCATGCTGGAAATAAAACACAGTGGCACTATCCAGCTGCATGACAGACAAAAATATGAGGGGACATACATGTTTCACAGTTGGTCGTTTCCAATTGTCACAAGATGCAATCCAAGCAAAGGAATGCTTTTCAAGTTAAAAACATGGCCATTCTTGGAAGGCCCACCATTCATACAATTGAGCACATGCACAAATGCTTGGCAATCTTGGTAGCATAATGACAACAAATACATGCACAACTATAAGTACTCCCCACATTTCATTACTTCGGAACTTACCGGGTCTTTTCCTGGCTTTTTCATGTCCTAGTTGTCCTAGATCATTGCATCCACATGTATAAACAGTCCCATCATCCAGGACAAAAACAGTATGTCTCAGTCCACATCCTACATCTCTCACCCTTTTATTTAAGAAAAAGTCACTTTTTCTGGGTTCTAAAACAATCTCTTCATCAATTCCACCTAATCCAAGCTGTCCAAAAGATGCGTTTCCCCAGCACAACATGTTTATGCTTCCTTTGATCACAGTGATCTTCCAACTTGACTTTTCTAGAATATCCCTTCTGTGTAGCTGTTAAAAAAAAAAAAAGTGCCGTTTTTCAGTACTGTTCTCAGCATTTACATTACCTTCTATAAAGCATGTCATCCACAAGTTCACTTTCTATATACCAGTATACTGAAACACTGAACAATTTTTAAGACTGTGATTTACTTTCTTGGACAGTATTTACATTAACTTTGCAGTAAAATGCTTTCCTTCCTATTTCAGATAAAACTTTTTATGATGTGCAAGTTCCCAGTTTTATAAAACTTTTTTAAAGTACCATTCTTTGTTAAACTTCTCTAATTCTTAATCCAGATCTATATAAGTGGCAGTAACAATCAATTCTCACAAGCGGCAATGACCTCAAACATTTTTTAAGAAGATGGTAAAGACTTGTGTCATTGCATGAAGAGCTGCATGACTCCAGAAAGCACTGGGTACAGCCTCAAGATCATCCCCAAAACCAACATTTGACTCATAGCTTGGAAAAAATCGGTCATCTCTGATCAATCCAGTTATGCAACACAAGGAAGAATACAATGTGCCAATCATTACATTTAGACAACTATGAGTCAACTGAACTTCCAATTTAAAAGAAAATATACAGGCAAAACTCAAGTCACCAGTCTTCCACTGCAAACAACATGAGCTACAGCTCCATAGTTACTGTGCATAACAGGAGGCCACATAGACAAACTCCCCCATGCAAACCCCCAGCCCTAACGCCTACATTTTAATTACCAGTGTTTGTGATAACAGACTCTGCACCTATCTGGAAAGAATACAAAGCTACACTTGTCTTTCATTTTCAGTACTGCAGATGATGAAGAAATTATGACAATGATTTCACCATTACTCATACTACACTTCTGTGACAGCAAGTTTCCCCATATTTTCAGAACAATTTAAAAATCAATGTAATACACTGTAAAATTTCTGAAATTTTTCAGCTCTGACCATTTGGAAGACAGCACAACTAACGGAATATGGAATAAAAGGCACCATGAATACATTCCGTCTTACGTGCTGCAGGATTTTAACACACATAAACTGCTTCAACATAAAACTGCTCATACTAGCAAGCCACCAGTTAGCACCCAAGTATCACACAAACAGAAAAGGACAGAATTCTTGCCAGCACAACACAATGATCTATTTTTCTCTGCAAAAGTCAAAATGCAGTAAACAAGATGCTTATTTTTGTGATGTTATAAAAACCTCCCAACCAAATAAAACTAGAACAGTCAAATGGCTTAAAATATATTGCTTTCTGTTTACCTATCTCAGAGGATGACGCATGGTCAAATATTTCCCTAGCTATCACTAGCTATATCCTACCACATTCAGAAGAGGACATCAAAACGATGAAGTCTTCGATTAAGACATAGCTATGCAACAGCAAATTTCACACATTTGTAGCAGTGACTGCGATGCAAGCTTCAACCTGCAACACAAGAAGTGAGGAAAGACGTATGAGTATAGCGCTTCAAGATTTCTGTAGTCAAGATTTATCTCCGCCTCCAGCAGGGTAAGAGAAAATGTTCTGCTTTCAGCTGAAACAGGTATGTATTTCCACAGAAGGTGGGTTTTTTGTTTCTTCCTTTCACGAGTCAGTATCCACAGCAGCTTTGTACCTTGACCTCAAATCACAGCAGTGTTTTAGCCCTGTACGTTGCCATCAAGCCAACTCACGTTGTCAGCTGCTAGATACTACCACGCGTGACGTCAAAAGTAGTCCAGTGCCACACCAAATACGGAACGCGAGGGAAACCACCCAACCCCTTTTCTATTAGCAGAGGCAGGGCGGGTAACGGTGCCACAGGAAGAGCCTGGATGTTTCCCGCAGACTGGAGCGGGCTGTGTAACGTCGCTGCGCCCGGCCACCCAAGGGCCGGGCCATACGCCCGTTCCAGAGGTCCCTTCGCGCGGGACACCACAAATGCGGTCAGCCTGCGGTATGGGCTCCACAATTCTCCTCCCTGGGGCACCGCTACCTCGCTGGGGTCCGGAGAGAGCGGCCACGAGGCGGACTAAAGGAAGCCCCGGCGGAGGGGCGCACGTCGGCGACCGGAGCGGGGCCTCCGCCCGTTCCGACGGGGGCGGTGCCAGGAGCCGAGATCCCTCCACAGCGCGCCCCACAACTGCTAAGCGGCATCACCCGTAAACGGTCGTAACTGCCTCGGCCCAACGGCCGCCCCATGCCTGCCTGCCTGCCTGTCTGCCTGCCTCCCCTTCCCCGCTCCCACAACCGACTGCGGCCCCGTCCGCTTTCGCGTCCGCCCCGCGGGGCCGAAGGGCGGCAGCGCCCGCGTCCGCGGAGGTCGGACAGCGCACGGCGGAGAGGCGGAACTCACCGGCGAGGCGCTCCAGCTCGGTCGGCTCCACTCGACTTCCGCCGGCGCCGCGGTGTGATGCCGCGCCCAAGCCCAGCCCACCCGCTGCAGGCACCCACCGGCCACCGCGACGGCGCGGGCAGCCCAACCCGGAGCGATGACAGGGCCCGGCGGCCGCTTCTGCGCAGGCGCGAAATCAGCGGGCGGGGCCGCAACGCGCCCGCTTCACCCCTCGCCTCCTTCCCGCCCGGCCTCGTGCTCAGGGGCGGGGACGCAGCGGCGGCACGGCGTGACGTCAGCCCGGAGCTCGGCCGCGGGAGGTCGTGCCTGCCGGGGTCCGGCGTAGTGGAGCTGGGTTCGGCTGTGCATTCGGTTCTCTGTTGGGCTATGGAGAAGCTGAGCTAGAAGTTGACGATAAAAGCAGAACCGTAGGGGGATGAGCATGAAGCGGGGAATGAGGGAGTAATGCCTCCTTCTTCCCAGTGCTCCCGCGGGACGGCACTGGGGAAGAGCAGAGCTGGGGCGGGAGCGCGCTGTGAGCTACGGGCCTCGCTCAGGGATGGTGATGGCAGCTCTGCGTTAGCCTTGGCTTGGGAACACGTGAGCCCAGGGGAGATACAGCTGCGTTAAAACGGGCCATCATTGTATCGCATCACTGTTTTTAAATCAGTAATTAAAAATGAGTAAGTTCTGGGGCAAATCATTCCCTCCGTGTTTGCTGAGATCTTTGTGATGATGTCATATTTCTCCTTCCCTGTGGAGTAGTTAAGAGAGTTGGCAGTGTGTTGCTAGATTCTGTGATCTATGGGGATATGCAGAAGCCTTTGCCTGATCTCGAGGGCACGAAAAGAATGAGATCAGTGAACGGGAAGGAACTGGATCCACCAGGCAGAAGCAGGAACAAACTGTCCTTCATACTCCAATTACCTGTCAGTAACTTCTGACAGGACAGGAGAGTGATGTAGGTGGTGTTGCTGCAGCGTGTGGCAGCAGTGCCAAGGCCTGTCCTGCTGTTGGCCCGCCAGGCTCAGGGCAAGGGGTGGGGGGGGGGGGGGTGGGGGTGTTTGCTGTATCCCCCCAGCAGGAACAAAGGCAGTTCTCTCAATTCTATGTTCTGTTTCAAGCTTATCTCAGTATTGGAGCATCCACAGGGTGGGCATGTTAAAATGTTTTCACTGAACACATATCTGTAGTGGAGCAACTAAATACAAGTTTACATGCTAGACACATTCTTAGCCTTCTCTCTTTTTTTTTTTTTTCCCCCTAAGATTTTGCTTTCTACCAGGAGGAAAATACATGGCAATTTATGTAAGTGGATCAGGTTGGGAATCCTTATTTAACAGCCTCTCTGTAGCAGTTACAGGATCCACTTTTATGTAGGTCATGAAGTAAAAAAGGCCAGGACCAGGCATACTTCATGGCAAAGTGATTCTGCAAACTATGGGGTAACAAAGTTCTGTGTTTGGTGTCATTTTGCCCTGAAATGGAAAGCATTTAAATAAATAAACGCACCATGTAAATGGGATGTCTTGGTCCAGCCATTAAGTCCTTTGTGTATCTAAATGAATAAGATTCTACAGGACTTCTCAGAATTTGTGGTTGTAGATTTATCAGTAAAGATCCAAACCAGAAATATTAAATTCATACATGGAGAAAATGAGATAGCTGCGTAGCTGACAGAGGCTAAATGATGCAGCATTTTTCAGGGTAGCAAATCCCGAGGTTTGTTATTTAAAGGAGAGATGAGTGATTTGCCTTTTTCCATTCTGCATGTAAGAATGGAAGGTTAACAGTAGCTGCTACATGTAGCAAATGGAGGAAAACATTTAATTCATTTTCTAGTTCTGATCTTCCTTCTCCCTGTATTTGAGACCACTGGAGTAATAACTGCGAATAATCCCACTCTGAAGTAGATTTTAGTCATTTGTTGTGCAATGTGTCCTCTGACCAGCGTGTGGAGATATGTTCATGTACTTGAGAACACCGTATGCCTGGTACAATTTTTACATGGAAAAGGATTTTGATATAACTGGCCTAATTCATTGAATAATATATAAAGGGTGAAACAACATACAATGTTGCACAAATGTCAACTCCCTTCTGTAACAAACATAGCTATTCTATTTAAAAGAATTATTTTAGTCCTAAAATCAGATTACTGCTAGTTAAGTAATTCAAATGTGTCTGCAGATAAAGTATAAGCTGTATTTTTATTCTATTTACCACCTATCTTAGCAAATTTTGTTTTACTCTGCCAGAGAAGCCATATCCTGCCTGTCTTAATGCTTTGAGAGTGCCCCTTCCTTCATGGGGCTAAAGATACCCAGGCAGCAGAGGAAAGGGGAGTACCTGCTCTGATGCCACATCACTGATTGGACTCCCAAACACTTAGTACAACCATCTCTGCATCCCCTGGCATTAAATCTGCCAAAATGTGGTTCTCTAGTTGCAGTGGTCAAGAGAACTGCAGATAAGCATGCCTGCACCTCAATATTTCCAATGTCCACTCTAGTACCTGCAAAAAAACACCAATATTTTGCAGTGACGCAAAATCCAGTGAAAACAAGACATGTAAGTCTGGGTAACTTCAGGGAAAACATTTATTTCTTCTGGATGCCTTAGCACAGAGGGATTTCTCTTAAAACTGCACAGTCTTCTTACTGATGGTCACAACAAGCAGGAAACTATTTTCAGTTGCCCTGCCATTATTAAAATAGCAATGCTTAGTTAGCTACTCCTGGTGATTGCTGTCAGCACAACTGTGGTTTTTAAATTCTGTCGCTGTTAATCATCCATTCAGATAATGCAAAAATAATAATAAAAAAAAGTATATACTGTTAATTAACATATACCTTGTCCTATTACTGCAAAACATGGAAAGCATGTTTTTGAAGGCTACAGTGTTACAGCATGAAACTTCCTGTGTAGCTGATAAGAGAGATGGACTGTTCTCTGCTTCCATTTTCTCCTGGCAACAGTGACTACATGCTTTAGAAACATTAGTTTCCCATTTCAAACCTCTTTGTTTATACTTTGATGTGTCACAGACTACAGAAAATAGAAATGGGTGTCCAGAACAGCTGATAACGTGAAATTAGAGATGTCAGCATTTTGCTGTGAGAAATTAATAACCTTTGTGTGAAGCCTTTGTGTAGAATATTCTCGATTAAGACAAAGGAAAGGCTTTAGAATGCAAACAGCCTGACGAAAAAGGTACAGTGAGACCCTTTATGCCATTTCAGTTTTATATTTTATCATTATATTCTTCACAATGCCAATATTTGGATGTTAGTAATTAATGAAAGTGCCAATGTACAGTGACAGGCATAACTCACATACACACAGAGTACATGTTTTATGTGCTTAGCATGTTTCAGTTCTCTGTCTGCCCACCCTGCTCATTGTACTGATTCTGGTTAGCTCAAATGCAAATATGCCTGCAAGTAAGATCAATTATTTAATAACTGATGGTGATACAGTGAAAAAAAATGAATGTTTTTTCACCTGTTTGTGAAGATAAATCACTATGTGAATACTAAATTGATCATATTGCAAGTTCTGTGTCTATCTCGAGGCACCTACTTAAGGGAGCTGTTTAAGGATAAGGTGAGGAGTCATACCTTCAAATAAGATAAGCAAAACCAAAAACTTGCAACACCCTATTCCCCTCATCTCAGGTAACAAAATGCATCTGAAATATCCAAAAGAATGCTTTTCATAAGACATCAGATGTAAAGAAAATGGCAAAGCAGTGAAGGTTAAGAATGAATCATGGACACGAAGACTGGAGTGAAAAAAACAAGCTGACCTCTGCATTAGGTATGAAGCTCTTGTGCTCACAAACTTCTGTGGATCTTGTATCACCCAGCCCACACAAATTGCAGCTGGCACTCAGAGGACTACCCCATATCCTGGCAGTATGGCAGAAGCTACACAAGTGCCAGGCACCTGCAGGCTGGGGCTGAAGATGCTGAACATTTTCGAGCGTCCTACACAGAGGGTTGGAAGTGCAGTCCCTCCCCACATGCAGCATGTTCTTTTCCTATTGCCATGGTGTTTCACGCTATTACATGACTCTTTCTGTTATAAATAGATTAGCAGACAAGGTGCTAATCAAACACCAGGAAAACTCCCAAGTAATCTAAGTGTTGGCTGCTGAGACAGCAATTCACATGTAATTAAGCTGGGCTTTTGGTCAGGCCAGGACTGATCTTTGATTTTTAAGGAGCAGTCCTACAGGAATACAAGATCAATAATTGAGCTAGTTCTGCCCTATAGAGACCAATCTGAGAACACAGTGAACCTCAGCTTATAAAACAGCAGCTCCAAGTGGTGCCACATGCTGCTGATTCTGACATGACACTGTGTCTTTGCATGGCAGGATGATGAAGCACCCTAAAATTAGCCTTCTTACTATTTCGTAAAGAGCAGGCAGAAAGGTAGCAGCCTTCACTGAGGAGAACAAAGAGGCGCAGCAGAGGACCAGAACCAAGGCTCACACACAGGCTGGTCACAACACTTCATGGTGAGCACTCTTGGCTTCTTTGCAAATTTCCATTTGGATTGTTTAGTGTCATTTCTTATCCCAAGCACTGGGTGACCTAGTTGTGAAAAAAGAAAGGTCCTCACGTAAACAGAGGTGGGGTGGAGGGATCTGCTCTCTCAGGGGGCTTGGGAGAGAGCAGAGAGGAGAACTATCTGTGAAAGTTACACAGATGGTCTCTTTTCTTAGATGTGTGGTGGGACCTGGCATTTAAGTAACAGAATTAAGTTTGTTGTTACTGGAGTAGAACTGAGAATGGAAGAAAAAATCGAGCTGGTACGGAAACCAGAAATACCACGATAAAACCCCTTCTCTGTTGAACCAGACTGAGTTTTTTCCTGATATTCAGCTCTCTTCCCACCCCATTTATTGGGTTATAAGTTTCTTGGATTTACAAAGAGTAAGATTTAAAATGAAAAAAACCTTCCAGGCAGTAGGAAGATAAGCATAGAGGTGTTTGGGCATGGGAACAGAAATAGCGAAGGAAAAGGTCCTACACTAGAATAATGCTAGCAGAGGACAAGGAAAAAGAAACTAAGGAAACATTTGAATATCGGAGGGCACAGTAGGCATGACAGGAAATGAACATTAGGGTGGATTGCTAGGAGAGAAGAAGACACAGTATGCATCTCTAGGAATCCTAGGACATCAGCTAGGTGTAATAGCCTGTGGGCCTGTGCCTAAACAATTGTCAGGACCCACTGTTTTCTCTGTCCTATGGCAGGGCTCTGAGAATAATAGTTGGGAAGAAAATAAATCTGAATTATAAACCAACCAGTATGCTTGAACTACATTCAGCTGTTTCTGCTATTAGTTACCACTTAAAAATACGTCACTATTTTGCCACAAAGATATTTCTCTTTAGTAATGACGTTGGACAGTACTCAGCAGCTCAGGGTAAGACTCATGATTTCACATATATTACTGAAACCTAGAGGGACATGATAATGTAATATCTATTTTGGTGCAGTTAGCAACTGATAGACATTTGGTATAGCATGGACTGAAACATCATGTCAAGGTGATAATGAATCTGTGCTATTTGTACCAACTGCAGTACATGACATCTCTGTTCAAAAAGTGAATTAAATATTCACAGTAGACAAAGACTCATGGACAGATGGAAAATTACATTTCTCTTGCAGAAGTTGTTAAGAAGCTTCACAGAAATTCCATGTGAGCAGTCAGAGCTCAGAGTCCTTGGAGGGCTGTAACACTGAATTTCCTATAATGTTAGAATTAAATTAGAATAAAAGATGAAAAAAATATTTGGGATAGAGAAGGAAAGTGAGCTGTATAATAATAACAATAAAATCCTCATGGTTGTGTGAAAAACAGAACCACTGCTGCTACCTACACACAATTCATATGTAGAGAAAGCTATTGACTATTCATGTTCGCAGAGATCTCTTATGCCAATACTTACTAAGCTCCTATTTAGGAAAGAAAAATTGCCACAGACTTTCATTTCTGTTTACCTAGACTGCAGTTACACTTGTTGATTTTTTAATATGAGTGATTTAGAGGCTCTTATTTCTCTCCAGAAAATCTTGGACAATGTTTTGGGGATAATGTTTCTTTGTTTATTTGGTCTACCAGCATACAACAAACTGTTACAATTTAAAACTTCAAGCTTGTAGAGGGGAGGCCAAAGCAGCTATATATCATTTGGAAGCAGAAACAGTAGAGCAGCCACCTGTGCCAAACCTCCATTGCATTTAGCTGGCTTTTTTCTTCTTGGGTAGGGAGGGAGATAGCAGTGATTCATCACCTATGTCTGATTGATGGAGGCTGTCTTGTCATTAATACCAGCAAGCCACTAGGACACCACTAAATATGATCCCAATCAGAAATGATTATTTGAGGGGTACTGAACAGTCCCCACTTAACATACGTATATCTACTTTCATAAAAGAAGAATACAGAGCCATTTCCAGCTCCTCAGCAGGGTTCTAGAGCAACATTATTACTCTTAAACATACACAGACATAAGTCTGGGAGTAGTCCTAGGGCTTGGATCCCCGAGATTCAAGAGAGATTGTTCCCAAGACTGTCTCAGGGAAAGACACAGCATTTCTACAGTATCCAACTGCGACATAGGAGTTTCTGTTCATCCCATGACCCAGTGGAGACATCCAAAACCAGACAGATTACCAGCAGGAAAGTCATCTTGAAACTCCAGTTTCAACAGAAAGCACTTCCACAACAGTTTTTAGCCAGTAGACTTGTAAAAAAATATTGTGCCCAATGTGATCAAACTTTTGCAAACAGAAACAATTCCATACAAACAATATTGTATGCTTGTAAGTTTGTAGCAAACTTGGCCAGTCTAACTGGCTCACTAACAGACAGTGTAAATATTACAAATTAAATTCCTTTGAGTATAAGGTTGTGGGGTTTTTTTAATAAAATGGACAAAAATAATGCTTGTTTGGTGTTATGGCCAAGTGGTTGCTTTGTAAACAAACAGCATTAGGGTTAAAAATCACTTTTCCTGAGAGGCAAATAACATATGGTCTTTATAATTTTTCTTGACCTATTATTCAAGTCTGAGCCTCGAAATAGCTCATTACCCTTATGAATCTGTTTGTGTTATCTTCTGAGTTTATAATAACCATAAGCATTAAAATAGTCTGTTCGTAACGATAATAATCCCTACTGGCTTCCCTGCAGAATTACAATAGACATGAACCTAGAAGTATCTTGTTTATAACCATTACAAATAGTCATAATTTCCAGTGAGTTATATCAGCAATGATCTCCTAAGAATAAAGCATTTGGGATTACGGTGTCTGCATATTTTCAAGTTAAATTTATGAAAATTGTTATCTTTTGGCTAAGATTTAGTTTAGAATACTTAATAGTTAATACATATAATCTTAATGTATTCACTCTAAAGTTTCTGCACCATCAATTTTACAGCTGATTTTTTTTACAGCTAATACAGCTAATTTTGACTAAATACAATTTAAATTTACTTTTATTCTGAAGTGAGATTTAAAAGTTCAAGAATTACCGAAAAAAATATGTTTACAGCTGTATTTCATAAAACTTGTAATATTAAAAAAAATTGAGAAATTAAAGATTCAAATACCATTCTTGTCTCTGCCATAATGTCTTTAGACATACAGCACTTAATCACAGAATCACAGAATGGTTCGGGTTAGAAGCGACCTTAAAGCTCATCTAGTTCCAGCCCCCTGCCATGGGCAGCGACACCTTCCACTAGACCAGGTTGTTCAAAGCCCCATCCAGCCTGGAAACCATTAATATATTTGTTGTCACACATTTTCTGATGTAAATATTTGGCTGCATGGAATCCTGCATCTCAGGATCTAGACCAGAGGGATCTTCACATCTCTGCAAAAGAACCAAAGATTTTCTCTTGCACCGTGTATATAGAGAACAAGTATTTCAGGATTAGAAAGCATACAGTATGTAAATAATTTCTTTCCTAAGTTTTTCAAAACAGGACAGGAAACAATACTGCTTGGAACACTGTTATTCCTCCTCAATATTTTCAATAATACACTAAAAAGAAGTCCATGGGAATGCACAGAAAGTAGCTGTATCTGCAAGGTGGAGACTGCTATTAGAGGCCTCATTCTTGGGACTCAAATCATTCATTGGTTCTTGGATTTTAAACTTTATTATCTTGACTATAGCTGAGAAAACTCTGGAAATTCTTCCCACTGAGTTCTTTCTTTTGGCCTTTCCTTGCCAAGAAGCCAAAGCCATCATTTTCCCTGCTTCCCTTTCCTCTAGGTCAAACCTCAGGTGGGTAACTTATTTCTCAATGCAACTAATGCCAATTTAAACTAGCTGGGTCTTTATAGGGTTTATATCACAGCTCAAAAATCCACAGCTGAGTATGTCAGGTATGAAAAAATACATGTTTATACTCCTTTCATGCAGTGCAGTCAGCAAACTGAAATGCATTTCACATAAACGCAATCCATCATAGCATGATACCAGCAGTTCTGGCACCCCTGCCTGCTCCAGTCCCCACTTACACTTGTCTATTCACTCAAACACCTTAAATCCTATTCAGTAGCTCAATGCACAATAAAACAAATCTGTTCTATATAGGAGAAATACTTTCCATATACAATACCCATAGGTTATAAACACTACAGTCAAGACTTTCTAAAAGTAAGTGTTTTCAGAATATGTATTTTGATTTTCAAAAAATTATGAGTAAAGATTTAGGTAATTGCCTCTAGTCACTCAAATGTCAAAATCTTGGGCAATATGAAATGATATGAACAGCTCAAATGAGAATATACAACTCCATCCCTTAGTTTTTCAGCAAATATGTAAGATAATTTAAAGTATGTAGTTTTAATTATTTGATGAAAACACAGCCTTGGTCCTCATATCCTGTATTTGAATTTCCAAACATGTAATTATTTCTTTATAATGTAGATGTTTTCTGGATTCACTGTGTTTTCCTGATTTAACCTTAACCTATATTTTAAGAGCATTATGTCTAAAATTTAGCTCTAATACCGAGTTTCCATAGCCCCACACCACCAATTAAGCATGCCAGATACGTTTTGTTCTGCTTTAAAAGGCCTTCACTAATCAGATTAAATGAAAAATACTCACCATAATATTTGCATTTTCTTTCTAAGTGTCACAGCTTAGAGTCTTCCAATATTCTTTTTTTTCTAAAGCACAAAGAAGTGAGACATTAAAAAAAAAACATTTTCAAAGGCACTCTAGGCAGAAAGAAATTCCTTTTCGTAACTTGTGTGTTAGCACATGGCATTACTGTATGTCACAGATGTAGCAGTTGGTCTAAACTTGGCTTGTAACATGCGTGGTTTATCAGATCAGAATATATTTTAAATCCTGCCTGATATATCTTTTGACTCCTTCCATTGAGCATATTAGTCTTTTGATTGTTTGGAAATAAGATGTTTCTGGAAACTGACAACTGCATAAGCAGAACCACTGGCTTAAATATGGCCTGGGAATGTAGTAAGAAACATTTTTGATTGCTACGTGACTTATTTGAAATAAATTAGAGAACTTATTTAGTTTCCAATTAGAAAAGCTATATCCTCCTCTCCTCCTCTCTTTGTTTCTCTGTGTTACAAGAAGTTTTACTTGTGAAAAAGTCTCTAGTATAGTTAACAATTTGCATGGGTAGTCAGAATAGCCAGTACCACCTGCTATTGTTGCTCTGAATTACTTTTCTGGATTGTGATCCTTACTTTGGTAACTGAGTTAATGTTATCTGAACATCACTTGTTCTTTAGCTAGACAGAGCGATTCTGGTGGTGTTTAATAACCTGGTCCTATCAAATTACTTTAATTCTTATCTCTGTTCCTTCTGAAAGTTTGCTTGTGTTTTGACAAAAAAAAAAAAAAATCTTAAAATTGATTCTGTCAGTAAAGTTGTATCCTAAAAAAGCCACAAGCATTTTTTTAAGCTATGTAACCTATACATTTTTTTGCAGTGAATCTTCATATATATTTTTATAAACTATGTTATAGTGCAAGTCAGTTTAAAATTACAATGAAAAAAAGCAACATTTAAAGTGGGAAGGTGACTCAGTGGCCTGAGGGAAGGCGTTCCAGACATATGAGGCAGCATAAGGGAGAGAGCCAGAATCATCGGGATGGGCTGGTAAGCTGATCCCAAGTGTACAGAATAAGGTGACACATTAAAGTGCTGCTGAAACAGTAACTATTTCTCCAGTCAGTCACCTAATGATATTCAGAGTTTGGGAATAATATCTTAGTTATAATTTTGTTACTTAATGGCACTGTTTTAATACAAAGGAGGAAAATTTTAAAAGCTATAGAACTTCTGCAGGAGTTTTCTTCCCTTGTGTGTACAGAGAGCTGGGCAGAGTCAACACTTTTTGAATGCTATGCACAAAGGGTCAAATAGCAGCTATCACTCATTCTCCTAGTTATAACCAGATAACATGATACCCCTAACCCCACGTCATTACTACATTTTATTTGTTCACACAAAAACTGCCATGCTTTGCTGCTGCCACCAGGTGTCGAGATGCTAGGTTCCACGTAAGTATGGGTATAATCTTTCTTCAGACTGACCATTTCTCAGTTCGTCCCATTGTCCCATTGTAATATACTATATATACATGGTTTGACCTGTCCATGGAGTTTCCTTCTGTCGTGTTTTAGCATACTGTTATCAAACCACACTCTCCTGCTACCTAAACTATGCATGTCAAGCTCTTGTCTTTAGCTGGTTCCTCTAGTCACCTCAATGAACAATCATGTTGCTGTCCTCCAAACTGTCCCAGGCCTACCTAGCTGAGGTGATCCATGATCACAAGTTCACAGATGAGCTGACTAACATGTACACTGCTGATAAATCACTGAAACTCTCATCTGAGTGTGCTTGGAAAGCGAGAGGTCTCAAGAAATTATTTTTAAAATGAAGACTATCCAGGAATGCCCTCCCCTTGTTCTCGCAACAATCCCTTAAAACATTCTAATTAGGGGTATATCTCATGAAGTATTATTTTGGCAACTAAGTTATTTTATGTTTTGTTGTATTAAACATCTGACTAGAGCTGTTTTTCTCTACAGTTCAAGCTGTCAATAACAGGTGCAAAAGCCTCTGATGCCCAAAACACTAGCCATTCATTCTGGTTTTGGTTACTCTAGAATCCCAAAGGTCCTGATCTACACTACCATTAGGCTGAGCTGCTTCTGGCTCCTGCCAGCTGCCTGGCCCTTTGTGTTTAATTTGCTGTAGGCCTCAGGGCCTCTAAAAAATCCCAAAGAAATACACCAGGAAGCCACGGTACCTGTAGAAAAAAGATACCAAAGATAATATTTTATATAAACAGCACACATACATAGTTCAGGCAAGAACCGCTAAGTATATTTTCTTCATTACCATGCAACTCACATTAACTGGGTTTCCACAAATAATAGCCAACCCTTATTTCGTTCTTTTATGTTAAAAGCACTTACAGATGAACTCTCAGTGAAGTCTCTCAGTTCTTTAAGGGGTTTGGAATTTCTTTGTAAGTAGCCTGGGTGAAATTATGCTCTCTGTTCTAGATGTGCACTGCCATTTAAGTGATAAGAACCAGGACTGCACTGTAAATCTCTGTTTGATGAATGTCTAATTGGAAGTAGAGACTGTGTGGTTACAAAATATGCTTCACTAGACTGACTCTTAATCCACTTTTAAAAATACAATCCGTAATGTGTTGTTGTGTTAAGCTCAACCCCAAGTCAGAAACATTCATGTAACCCTGTCCCTGGACAACAGTAAGCAGTTAACAAAGGCAGACAAGATAAATGTCAGGTTGGCTTAATTTCAACCACAGAAACAGCTAACATTAGGGGAAAAGAACCAAACCAAAACAAAAAAACCCCAACAACCTTAAAATTAAAGGAGAAAAAGTTCAAGTAATCAAAATACGAAGTATATAAAATGGCTTTCACTTTGGTAATATTCCTGGTTTTCCTTTAGCTTTAGGTTACACTCTTTGCACCAGTCCCTCTCACAATCCATTCAGTTGATATTAATCATGGCTATAAACATATATTTTAGATGTTTTGGAAATGTTTGTTCTGAAGAAAGGTAAAGAAACCAATTAAAATGGATAGATCTGTAGCTGCTAGGGTCTAATCCTGTTTTATCTGAAGAATAATTTTGACAAGCCATGGAAGAGAGCAAAACTCAGAAAAGAATAGCAAAAGTACAAAAACATTGTTTGGCTTTAATGCCCTCTCTTACATATAATCTGAGGAAAACAAGTGCATCATTATATCAGCTACAGAGTCGGTGCCAACCAGCACTCTCTTAATTGAAGACATGAAAAAACATAGCAAAATTAGTCTTGTCTGCTAAGCCAGGTTCTTGTTAAAAACAAAAGGAAGGAAAGACATGAAAGACAAGAGGAAATAAAGGAAGACAGGGAAGGAGAGGGTCATAGTAAGAATGTAAATCTCACATAACACAGAGGGTCCCAAATTAGGTGAAGACGGTAGAACTGCATTTTCAGATCCCTTTTTGTGGTCTGTTTTGGACTAGTGAAATCCTATACTGTCAGTAGCCTCTGAAAATGCTGGGAGTAGTAACCCTGATTGTAAATCTCACACTTTTCAATCATGCAGATTTTTTGGCATCAGTGTCAAATAAAGCTTCTTCCTGCTTCACTTGCCCAAAGCAAGTCACAAAGAGAACAGCACATCCCCTTGATATTTTGTTCAGTAATCAAACCTAGTTTCTGGGTTATTATTTTTAATCCATTGATTTCTGATCTTGTGTTTCTATTGATTACCAGACATAATCTCCACCAATTCGTTGGATTTTATAGTGCTATATCTATTTCATTTTATAGAATTACCTCATTAGTATTATCTCAGTTTTTTCTGTATTTGATTTTTTAATTATTTTTTTTAATAATCTTATATAACAGGTTTCATCAAAATTCTGCTTCTTTGGGCAACTACCAGTCTCTATATATCAATACTTGCTGTGTGCTCTACAAATCATTGAAATCTGCTAGCACTGACCCCAGAAAGAAGGCTGATGTGAGCCAACCCTGCACCCAGACATGGTGGGAACTTCATGGGGATCCTATTCAGCCATGTAAGCGCTTCCAGGTAGAGCTCATGCACTTTATATTTGAATCATACAGGTAAAATATCCACTTTAAAATTTGAATGCTAGCAAACTAAGCAACCTAGCTGCTTGTACAATGTTGTTTGGCTATCCCAACTTAAAAAAAAATAATAATAAAATCCCTTTACAAAAGGAAGAATGTAGGAGAACCTAATAAAACAACTATACAGGGAACAGTAAAATGATTGCAAACAGACACTTTTTACTAATTCTTTTGTATTACAGACATCTTTGCAAGTTGATCAAATTCTTTGAAAGGCCAATATTATACAAGATAGCACTTTACAATGGATAATATTGCACAAGAAAATTTTTACCTCTTGATTCGTTTTGAAAAGCAAATACATAGAACATTGGATGAAACTGGATAAGGGCAATACAAGAGACTGTGGCTCTGTGTAGATGACTGAAAGACTGCTTTCATTACTATGGTTATAACTAACTTGTTATATTATTAGAAAAGTCTGACTCCTCTCCTATTGATGTTAGTGACAGAACAATAACTTATTTCATTTGAAACAGCATCAGGACCCATAAATTACTAGTAAATTTAATCCAAATAATTAAGGAGACTGAAAAATTCTATAGTAACACTCAGGCAACCCTCACATGAACGCTGCCCTGTTAAATGATAAAGTCTGTTTTGGACTGGGTATTAAAGAAATACGCACTGAAGGAATGTTTCAACTTTATAATTTCTGCTGTCTACAGAAAAGAGCTACCATTTCTTTCACCCTTCTGATATGTCCCCACTTCTAAAATTAGAATCTGAATTACAATCGCACAACACCTAGCAGGCTCATGCTAACAAATGCACTGCATAATTATATGAATAGAAAATATCCAACTCATTATGTAACGAGTTTTTTTGCCAATGTGATATATAGAGTATAACAATTCTCTCTGGATCTGCCTTAGCACTCTTGCCTGTCCCAGGGGCAGACATGACAATGTCAATCTATATTTGCCCATCAGCCAACACTTCTTGTATAGAATCACAACCTGTGACATGCACAACATTGCCCATATCTTTAACCACACTGCAAACTCATTTTATTGGTTTAAAAATTAAGGCAAGAGATTGAGTGGTGTAAACCAGGAAATCCTTGCTCCTGTAGACACTGATGGCACTAATAGAATCATAGAATCATGGAATAGTTAGGGTTGGAAAGGACCTTAAGATCATCTAGTTCCAACCCCCCTGTCAAGGGCAGGGACATTTCCCACTAAACCATGCCACCTAAGGATATGTCCAATCCAGCCTTGAACACCGCCAGGGATGGAGCATTCACAACTTCCCTGGGCAACCCATTCCAGTGCCTCACCACCCTTACAGTAAAGAATTTCTTCCCCATATCCAGTCTAAACTTCCCCTCTTTAAGTTTGAACCCGTTACCCCTTGTCCTCTCACTACAGTCCCTCATGAAGAGTCCCTTCCCAGCATCCCTATAGGCCCCCTTCAGATACTGGAAGGCTGCTATGAGGTCTCCACGCAGCCTTCTCTTCTCCAGGCTCAACAGCCCCAACTGTCTCAGCCTGTCTTCATACAGGAGGTGCTCCAGTCCCCTGATCATCCTTCATGGCCCTCCTTTGGACTTGTTCCAACAGTTCCATGTCCTTTTTATGTTGAGGACACCAGAACTGCACACAATACTCCAAGTGAGATCATACCGAGCACTGTTATGTTCTGAAATAATGACAGAACAAACGCAAGAGGACATCAGAATGAGCTTTCCTTCCCAGAGACACTGCCATGTGAGGAAGCATCAGAAGTTACTCTTGCAGGCAAAGATACCTTTCAGATCACAGATGCTTACCTGAAACATGGGACAGGCTGCAAGGACCAGCAGCAGTTCTGGTTACACAGGGGAGGGAACTCTCCATAGCTGGCAGTGACTGATCAGCTCTTGAAGGAAGCATAATTGTGGGGCGCTCTGTCACTCGTGCTTCTTAGGTCTCTTTGTGACTTCAACACCTCTTTCTGACTCTGCACATGTTTCTTAACTGGTGTGTCCACTGTACACAATTAAATCATTGACAAATTTCATTTTCCATTCAGATCCAGTTATAATGGTTGAATGGGTTAGGAAGCATCACCTGAGCTGCAGTAACTTTACATACTTGCCCTTAAAGAGCAGAAACTCTCACTACTTGGATCTCTCCACAGGCACACAGAGAGCTGCTGTGCGTAAACTGACTGGAGCTGATTTGAAAGTGGCTTGGTCTAGTTCAGTTGAGCTTAATTAAAATCAGAAACACTTTGCAAACCAGCTGTTAAAACATGCTGCCAGCAAGTTTTTATTTCTGGAACTGATGTCCTCTTTCCTGTGAGTTGCACTGTTAATGTTCAGCTTAGTGCTGGCTTTTTCTCTTTCTTGGACTGCCTGAGCCTGTGTATGGCTCCTTAGCTGGCTCCCAGTCTTCTTTCTAGTCCTGTCTGTGTCCTATCTCTGGAGGTCATGATATGTTGAAGTGGGCTTTTTAGTGCTCAGCAGTCAAAAGCCTTAATTTGCTGTCTTCTAAAAGAGTAGACAGAGGAACAACAGTCTTTTCATGGACTTTATGCTGTTACTTGCAAACTAATGAATCTAAAATTCTCTGATGTTGCTCTATCAAGATGACAGCTCTGCAAGACACAGCACATTTTCTGTGTATGCTCTAACTTCTTGCGGTTCCTGGAAGTTTTGTCTTTGTACCACTTGCTGTTACAATGGTCAGTCTGTTGGCCACAGTAAAGGCTCATGACTTTTATGGTTTCTCTATGCTGTACTTTCTGCATAACTCTCAGCTCATTTGTTGTAGAGATTATACAATGGTTTTGCAATTCTAGCATCTTATATAAAACTCCTTCTTAAAGTGGAGAAGTTTTGCTTTTTTTTTATCAGTTGAATAGTCACTTTGAATTGCTTAATTCTGCATATCATGCACGAACAACAGTTCATAGCTCAACAAGACTCCATGCACATTTTATAACAACTGCATCTCAGCAGAAGTCCACATATATTTACAGTTATTTTATCAGACATATCAGGCTTTATTTTCAGGCTTCAGACTTTGTAGCCTACAGATACTGTAATGTCCAAGCCACAGCAGAGTGTGGTACAGTATCAACATGCAGTTCCTGTCAGCACTGTATGGCTCACATCTACTGTTACAGATATTACGAAGAATACATTAGATCTCTACTCTGGGTATAAAGTTACATTAGGCATCAGCCATGCCATAAAGTGGCTAACTTGTCCCCAAAAGAAGGGCTGACTTCACTGTACAACTTTTCTGTATAACTGAAGAAGCCATACCACAACCCAATGCTCACAAGGTATTCTGGCAGTGATATTTGTGCTGGGTTTGGCTGAAATGGAGCTATTTTTTTGAATATTTGCTTGCTTGGGGCTATGTTTTGGATTTGTGCTGGGAACAGTGTTGATTATGCAGGGATGTTTTCTCTATTGATAAGCAGCGCTTACATTGTAAAGGCCTTTTCTGCTCCTCAATCCAACCCATCAGTGAGAAGGCTGGGGGTGCACAAGACGTTGGGTAGGCAGCTGGTCCCACCTGACCTGAGGATATTCCGTACCATATGGTGTCATGCTCAGCATATAAGGCTAGGGGAAGAATAAGGAGGGTGGAGATGTTCATTGTGATGGCATTTGTCTTCCCAAGTAACTGTTACACATGATGGAGCCTTGCTTTCCTTGAGGTGGCTTGAGCATCTGCCTGTTGATGGGCAGCAGTGAATGAATTCCTTGTTTTGCTCTGCCTGCATGTGCGGCTTTTGCTTTACTTATGCAACTGACTTTATCTCAACCCACAAGTTTTATTCTTCTGATTCTCTTCCCCCATCCCACTGCTGGGAGTGAGTAAACGGCTGTGTGGTGTTTTGTTGCCAGCTGGGACTAAACCCAATATTTTCCAAAAAGGGAGAGAAATCTCCAACACATCAGGAAATTTTTCATAAAAGAATTACCTTTACCTCTGATTTTTCATACTGTTATGCCTCATAAAACTTCTTTCTGAAGAGCTATATCCTACATGGGAACCACATTCCCAGCAAAGGTGCTCATCTGATAATATTTTGAGAGAACTGGAGGAGGTCAAAAAGCCAGCTAATTATGTTATTATCCATGTAAAGGGCTATATATGGATTCCCCATAATAAATGCACAACATTCTAGTAATCTTTTAAAATCAGAATTGTGATGAGCATTTTTAATAAAATACCAACAATCAAGCAGCATTTTTGGTAAGCTGAACTGTTTAGAATTACAGATTGTGTTCTGTTGCTGGTGTACAGGATGAGGAGAAAAGAAACTCAAGTCAACACTTTCCAAGTGATGTGGTAGGTTTTAGTCACCCAAGGTTTTAACCAGTTAGCTCAGTTTTACAAAATTAAATTCTTTACAGTAACAGGGTTTCTCTGCGTACTGCTTAAAGTATTTTGAAATTATTCTACCTAGGTTTCTAACTCAGTTTTATTTACAGCTAAGTTTCACTTGCCTCTTCAAATTACTTTTCCCCAACAGTTTATTTCTGTGCATTCAGTAACAGGTTCAGAAGTTCTTTTTTCTTTTTTTGAGGATTTGTAGTTACAGGCCATCCTTAAGGATTTCTGCATTGTTGCACTGTATTTATTAAATCAAACACTTCAAAGAAATAAGGAATATTTTGATATTAAATCACTTGCATTTGTTGAGTTTGCCTTTGGAGCTGCAAAATTTTTACACTGCTGCCAGCGGATGGGTTTCCCAGTGACTGTACTCTTCAAGTTCTGACTGAAACATAAAGACAAAAGCAATAACTAATTTTGCAAGACTGAAGTCTAAATCGGCTGACAAGAGTAATGCAATGCCACTACAATGCCTTTTGGATGAATCAGCAAAATCCACATAAGCATCTATAGGGGACGTTTCATGAGTGAGGAGAAGGCGCTCGGTGCCCATAGGTGCTGTCAGAGCAGTGGATTCCCTGTCCAATGAGGTGGAATGCTCCGCGGGCACATGGTTTACGCTGCTCAAAATAACTTGGGACCTGCAAACTGACAAATGCTATTGCTCTGGTGGTGACAGGTTGTCCAGCTTCTTACAGCCATCCTTATAATAACGAAGGTTAACTTCCTTCACTGTATGGACTTGTAGCTGCTTGTGTTCCTGAGGACTCGAAGAATTCCCTTGCTTCCTTAATTTTAATCTCATACTTCTGGATAATTGTCATCGCTACTAATTGCCAGAGTTGGGCAGCAACATCTGGAGAAATTGAAAAAGGTAATCCCTCAACTTTAGATCGGTCTACATTTTGATTTTGCAGTGCAGGTGCAAAGAGTTTGATGAGCATGTATATTTGAATGCTAATTATTGCTGTTAAGACATAGAGAAGAAATACTTTTTATACTGACTGGCTTAAATTATGCTGAGGCATATGTATTGCAGTGAAAGAGAAACAATATTCTGCAGCATTTAAAGGGCTTGAATAGCACTGGTGGAGTTCTCAAATCTCTTGGAGCCAGTCTGACTCCTCCAAAGAGTCAACAGAAGATTGTAACGACCTGAAAAGTTCCTTGTATTCTTCCTGCTTATTTTCCTTCCACGTTCTGAAACATTTACCTTCTGGTATTCAGCCTTAAACCAAGATGCCATAATTTGGATTTCCTTCTTAAGCAAAATCGAACCTAATTTAACGTGACCCCATAGTTAAATACTTTCTATTTATTTATTTATTTTGTCGTGTAAAATGACCCCACTGGCTATATTTAGTGCTGGGAGATCTGTTCGCTGGATTAATGAACACAACAGCTGCAGAAACAGTCCTGCTAGAAGGGCATAGCTCTCACCCTTGAGCTCTCACTATCTCCCTTGCTCTCTTTCTCTCTCTCAGAAAAGTATTTGACTGTCAGTAGCAAATGTTTGGCCCAATATATTGCAACATGAAGCAGTAATCAGAAGCCAGTCTTACGTTTTACGAAATAATATGTCAACAACTGACAGGAGAACAGAGTAGCTCTTGGGTTTACATCAACAGTACATTATACAAATAATGCTGAAGACACTAATTACTTTTCAGTAGTTTTGGTTTGGTCATGAGGTTTACATTTGTGAAGAGTGGAAACAAAATCAGGAAATGTTAATGGAACAATTTCACAAACTTCAACTCTGCTCTTCTCCAACACCTCCTGAAGGTTCCTAAGGTCAGGATATTTCTTTTTGTTTTTCTTTTTCCTTCAGAAATGGCTAACAAAATTAAACAGCAATAGGAAGTGCATTAGTTCCTGTAGCTGAGAAGAATGATATTTATGTATCAGAAATTATTTATAGTCAATTCAGGAGTTAGGTTTTGTATCCGACAGACTACCAAAGACAAAGCAGAACTGTGTGCTCTCTGTTGGTTTGCTATTCCTATGCATTCTTAAGAGGTTTTACAGTAGTTCTTGCTGTGGTACTGAAGGAACGTTTCTTATCAACAACTGCTAAGAATTAGCAATCTAGGCATATTTGCACATAAATGCAACACTAAGATCATTTGTTAAGTATCATAACAGCAATTAGACAATGCAATGCAAATTGTAATCTAAATCACTGAGAAAAACAAAAACCGAAAAACAAAAACCAAAAAACAACCCAGAACAAAACCATAAACCAGTTTACTTTTTTGTTTCAAACTTCAGTGGTTTAGTACTTGTTTTCATAAACAATAATATTCTATGAGGATGGGAAAAGTAATTTTGCCTAATGCAATTCTCATCTAAACATTGTAGTTTGAAAATATGAATCAAGTATGAAGGCTTTTGTGTTACAGAGTTTTTAGGGAAGACTGATGAAAAGGCACAGAAAAGACAGAAGAGCGGACAAAAAGACACAAACACAGGAGTGCTTGAAAAAAGAAAGGCACAACTTGAAAAACCCTGGGGGAAGAAATGCAAGCCAGATTTCTTTTGTGTCTAATTTAAGGCTTGAGATCCCTTTTTCAGTGGAAAAAAGTATTTGTATGAAAACTGAATCTCATTAAAAAAAAATGGCAGCCCATAGATTTGAAATTAACAGACAAAAAGATGTGCATATGGCATGTTGTTTGCATACCCCTGCTTTTCAGGGCTTTTCTTTGTCCAGTTTGTGCTTCTTCAATCTAGCTACACAAGCAGTCAGTTGTCCAGTCTTCAGATAAATGTGTATGATTGCCTTAACATTGGTGCCACTTCCATGAACAGGTAGAATAGAGACTTGCTCACCATTTTAAATTGTGCAAATTCTCATTACAGCACCTTATGCACTAACTTGTCAGTCTAGATTGAGCCCATGCAATACACAAATCACTTTTTAACACCGAGTAGTAAGCTGTAGCTTCAGTCTCAAACTAAAACTTCACAGTGGTCCTCAACTGCTTGAATTTGTGGATTTCTGCACTGCTCACACATACTGCTAGCAGGAATAATAGAAACAACCTCGTTTAAATCATTTGGGTCACAGTCCATGAAAGGCTGTCCCTGTGTTTGAACCAGGATAAATTAATATTATTGCCTGTTAGTGATATTTTCTATTGATGACTTTTGTATGTACATTCAGTACCAAACTGTGGACCTCTGCTGTATCTTTTGGGGCCTTTTATTAAACTCTTCCTCATCTAGGAAATCCTTGAAGGAAACTGGACTACATACATTATTTGAATCATTAAAACTTGTCCTAAATTACCAGCACTTGAAGTACCACAGTCAGAGCTTGCCCTGACATCTGAGGCCTGGCCTTCACAGGAGAGGAGGATGGAGAAGCATCCCAGGCAGGCCTCTAAGACAGCTCTTGCCTGTTTTATTTTTTGACCTAATTTAAAAACAGCTTAAATTTATTTCAGTTTCAGTTTGACTTCATATGTTTTTTTCTTCAAGATATTGTTTACCTTGCAGTTCAAGGAGATTCACTGAAGAGGCAAAGAGAACTTGAGACTTCGGTAAGAAAAGGTCTCAGTTCTCATTTTGAGAACTACTAAGCAACAATATTGATTACAAAAAAGACGTGATCAAAGTAAAAAGAAAAAAGGTCTTTTCACTATATGATAGTATGCAGGAAATGCTGAAAAAGTTAAAGAGCTTTGAATGTGCTTTTTCCTTGAAGAAGAGTTGAATATTTCATGCTGCTTAGGGTGCCTACTACTGTAACACTCAGGTCACAGGCCAGAGCATAACTCCAATTGCACAGAGGCCACTTCCAGTGTGTTCTGCAGGATCACTGGGACAGAGAATATCCCATCCCATTTCTGAGATGATGAATTCTAACTTTTTTTTTTTTCCCTTTTGTGGGCTGTATGATCGTGCTGTCAGCAAGAAAGGGAAGAGCCATGAGGGTCAAAATACAGTGGTAATGAAGAACACATTTCACTTGTAACATTTCTAGCACCAGGAGGACAAATATCCCTGTATGCTTGCAAAATAGGTGCTCCTAAGACTCCTTAAAGTTTCCTAAAGCAAAATAGGCGCTTTAAGGCTATAACATTTGTACTCTTTGACTCACATTCAAATGCCTGTGGGTGAAATGGAGAATCCATCCACGCAAGAGGAAAAGAGCTGTGTTAGAGGAGACTAAAATAACTACAAAATGAAGTCCAGATAGATTATCTGCTACAGAAATCTAGACTCTTAAATATTCCAGCTTCAAATCACTTGCTTGTGGTTTGAAAATATCGACCTCATGTACATACAATATCCGCGTTACATTATATCTCAGAAAATTTAAATTATTTTCACATTAGCATACAATCTTAAACTAAATCTACATTATACATAACTGTATATAGATAACTCTGTATTCGCTTCCTAATGAAAATCCAAATAGCCATTTCCGTTTCAAAGGAATTTAGAAGTGGTTTTACCAGTTAAGGCCCCAATCCACTATCACAAGTATTCAAAAGATGAGTCACTGTTCAACTCCGAAGCCATTAATAATTTATTAAAAATAATGAAATTTTCCCAAAATTTTAAAATACAGGTTGTTCTATATTTACCTTTTTTCTCCTTCTTTCTTCCCTTTTCCTTCCCTTTCTTCCCTTCTTTTCTCTTTTTACCGTTCTTTTTAGAAGGTAACTTTCTTTTATAGGTAACACTTTTCAAGGTTTAAACTTCAAGTTTGTATAGGAAAACTTTGCATTTTATCTGAAAACTGCTTAAAAAAACTACCTGTGTGGCATTTACAAATAAGAGGTGCTGTGAAGTGAGAGTTAGTAATTCTGTTCACAGCTGCAAGTAAACCCTGAGCAGTTTAAGTGAAGTTGCTCCAGTCTATCCTGTAATGTATCTAAGGGCAGAAGGTGGACTGTCAGAGGTTTTATTTACAGAAGAGGACCTGATTCTACTTATTTTTCCAAACAGAAGCAGTAGTAGCCACACATCATTTATAACAGCAATCAAAAAATCCCCTTAACAGCAGTGATTTACATTAAAGCAAAGAGCAGCAGTATGTGAAGAAACTTAAAATATCACCACCAGTCTTTTCACTATTTACAGAATTATGTAACTGTGAGCAAGAAACAGCTACCAGCCTCTTTTAGACTTACATTAAGTGAGAGTTTTAAGGTCTGGAATCTATAAAATGGATTAGAGATGAAAGAAAATGCAACATACACTTAGAATATTAAATAGGTTATATTGAAAAATATACATAAGGAAGTAGGATGTTTCCCAAACATGGACATAACATTTAGCCTACTTGTTCTTACTAGGATTTTGTTTCGTAAGAAGTTGTTACACTCCTGGGCTTGGAAGCTCTCTATTTTCCATTATTTAATTACATTACTTGGAAATAGAAGTTTAGTTATCAGACTTTTTTGATTCATTACAAGGAA
The DNA here is from genome assembly GCA_028858755.1 of Ara ararauna. Taxonomy (NCBI): domain Eukaryota; kingdom Metazoa; phylum Chordata; class Aves; order Psittaciformes; family Psittacidae; genus Ara; species Ara ararauna. The sequence continues at coordinate 43,272,430 of CM054381.1, forward strand.
CGGAATTCAAAACTACTAATGTGTCTAAAAAAGAAAAGTAAACCATCTTTTTGTACATAACTTTCTAAACAAAATTATTAAAAAATATCTGACTCACGCCCCCAAACACACGCAAGACCACTAACCTTAGTCCTCTGCTCCAGCCTAACCTTTTCCCATGTCTGGAGTCTTAAAGTCTTATCTTGCAGCAGCTACAGCTTGTCAACAGGCAGTGACAGAAATGGTGACAATGGCAACTGCTAAATGAGAATTCCTGCGAGCATGTAAGAATGTGATTGTGATCACTAGATGTCTGCAAGACAGATCACTTGTGTCATCTCTTAGCTGCTCATAGCTGTAATCATACAGCTGAAACACCTGTATAACTGTTAGTGTTCAAGAGCACACTCATAAAAGCAATTTATGTGCAGTTAAATCAATTGGAAAAGGATATACCCTCTAATATTAGCTAAACTTTCAAGTTTCCAAACAGAGGTGCTGGGCACACAGGTCTGGAGCCTTGCTGTGTAACGGGCACAAAGGTGCCACTATGCAAAGAAAGCAGCAGCTGTTTGTTGGTTGTTTTGGTACTGGGGTTTCATACAAAAGCAGTCTCAATTAAAGTAATGGTAGCTTGAAAATCTAGACAGGAACACGTACTAAATTACTGACTTTTAACTACTAAATTTGACTAAATTACTGATTTTTAACGACAACTGAAGGCTAAAGATACTCAAATGCCTTTTTGCATTAAATCAGCTATTTGCAGATAACCTCTTTATTATAATACAGAGAAGAGTGCTGACTGCTGGAGTCAGTCATCCCAGTTTCAATCCTAAGTAACACCAGTTTAGAGTTATTATTCATAACTAGCATTGCAGTTCCTCCCCTTGATACTTGTTCATTATGAGAGACTTTCCAGTCTGCAAAATTATTGATGCTTTCATTAACACCACAGATTGCTGTCAACTGTGTTTTTATTACAGTTTGTCCTTACTGCTTACTCAACAGTTACATGCAGTTATCTGCACTTATTTGCTCGACAGAAATATCTGCAATTACAGGATGTTTTGCTAGCTCCATGATATAGTAGTGGTGTGCCGTGCACTGACACTCAGTGCCACTGTTCTGTGCCACTGCACACTGAGGGACTGTGGGGTGTGCCACAAAGACACTTCTGTTCCAAAGGCCCCATCAGGAAAAATTAAAGGGAAGGCTCAAGGCATGTGAAAGCCAACTCCACATGTCACTCTAAACAATACAGAAAGGAAAAGACTGAATTCAAGATCAGATCTTAATTTTGGAGCTTAGATTCCAATTTTGGCTATAGAAAGGCTAAATTATTATTAATTATCATTAATCAAACCTGTAATAGTGTAGTTGCTCCTCTGATGATGTCTTTCACTCACTAGAAAGATGGTTTAATAGATACATTAGAAAATGTATTGAATTCAGCCTTATTGCTGTCTAGACCAGACAACCTGTCAGGCTGAATGCTTGCTCTCCTTTGAATAAAAGCTGTTGTCCCCTGACTGTGAAATCCAAATGGCCTCAGCCCACCCAATGCTTCCTTCAATCACCAGTCCTCTATAGCCCTTGGAGAGTATAAACCCTTGTAACAAAATAAAAAAGAAGAAAAAAAAGAAACTGGACATCTTTCAAGGCATAAGCAAGGCATAATTAATAACTGTAAGTAGATTGTCCAGGAGCCTCACAGCAACATTTGCTAAAACTCAACATTTTACATTTAATTAGAAATACCACATAATTCAAAATGTCTCAAAACTTCAGTAGCCACACACTGCCTCAAAGTGCTACTTTTGACTAGTACCCAACCTCTTCCTTACTAAAAATAGAATTAAAAGTTATCTTCTACACAAGCTGAAAATAGAGAAGAGTTAGATATAATATCCTGACCCTGGGTGAGCTCTAAAGAAAAGTGATGTCTCTCTAAGGATTAAGAATTTGGCATCATAATCATTCTCATCAATATCTTGCTTCCTAACACAAGAAGGAGCACTCTGCTCTCTTCTACCTCTTCCAGCCCCACAGGTACAAGGAAGGAAGGAAGTTGTTTCACCTCCTTTGCTGGGGAACTGTTTGTTTTCTCCTATTCACATCTCTGTCTCTGCCCCCTCTGAGAGAGGGCAGAGCTGAACCAGTGAACCAGCTGAACCAGTGATTTGTACATTTGTTTCCCATATGTTCATTCAAGACTGTGATAGAGAAGCAGGTCATTATGCTCTTCTATCTTTGGTTGTGCTGTCTAGCCTGGTCATCTGAATGGAAGATGCTTTATACAACTGCATTAAAGCTAGCCAAAATGAACCATAAGTACAAGGAAGTTTTGATTTGACTACTTTAATTTCCTCTATAATTTTATATTTTCAACAGGTACAGGCACCCCTAGTTTTGCTATGTTGCAAAAATATGCATGCAATTTTCTTCCTCTTGCTATCACAGTGGCTTCTTAACTATACTTTTCTGCAAAATCGAATGACAAAGCTATTTTGCCAATCTAAACACATCTTTGAAAACATCTCCTCATATTGCAGTAATATTCCCTATGGGAATTAGCAAAAATTATATCTCTCATTAGCAGAAATTATTTCTTTCAAGTTTTGATGCTTTGTTCAAAAGATGAAGATACACAAGACCCAAACCCTAAGTCTCAAAAAAACATACTGAACAAACAGCTGCTTTACTATGTTTATCCACAGAAAAGCTGCTCTGTGATTAACAACCTCTGTTGAAATATAGCACAATATCTGTAGAACAGAGGAAAATGAAACCCTGAATAGTCACAGTCAAATGATATTCATATCCTTTCTCAATAAAATTATTGCAGGAGTTCTTTAACTTCACTTGAATTCAGCAGGTTTTGATCACACAGTATTATTTCCCTACCCTCTTTTCCTCCTTGGATGGCCCAGTGTTCTCTAAAGACCTTCATTGCCTTTTTTCAGCTCTGATGACCTTTACAGACATTGAGATTAAAAGATGTGCCATCCTGAAATGTTTCAGAAAAAGTGGCCAAGAAATGTAGCAAGCTAAATTTTGCAAACCTGCAAAACGCATTTCTCTAACCACATAAAATACAACCTTCCACTGTAGCATTTAAAGCTACACAAAGATATTATATGTTATAATTTATCCAAAGACACATGTAGAGAGGTTAGCATGGAGCTGCATCCCTCCAGAGATAATTCTGAGAGACTGTACCTTCTATAACATCCCACTAAAAGCATACACTGTTTTTTTGCGAGCCAGCTGCACAATGCAGAGCAAAGAGCAATCTCTGGCTCTGCTTTTTCCCTTCTGGTTTTAAGTAGGTACAAGGTGGCACATGAGGAGGAGGTCTATAGCAAACTTGCCCTATGTTACAACTATATTCTAGGTCTACAGTTTATTAATGTGTGAGATTTGTATTCCAGTCAGTAAACTTCTCATTTTAAAATGTATTTAAACTCTTCGGAGTTGAAGCTGTAGCTTTAGCTGTGACCTTTACAGCACATAGTATGCTATCAACACATAAGATAATATAACCCCTTAAACACATTCAGCTTCAATAAGGTTGCACAGCTGTTCAAGAAGTAAAAGCTAAGCAAGCAGAAGTAGTATCCATAGAGTGGGAACCTCAAGACTCATGGAGACCTCTTTGTTCTCTTAAGAGGTTAAATTACACACTCTGTTCAGTTATGAAACAGCTTACAACATTATCTCATGTGGGCTTCCCAAATCAATGTTCTCTTATGTGGCACAGCTTCACTGAAACACTGTGCCAGATAATTTAATGCCAAGTATTCAATTGATGGGGTGCTTAGAAGCATATAATTTATACGGCATTCTATTTGTCATTTTTTTGTACAGGCACAAACTTACCAATATTTTGATTGGATGCATTTGTTGTCTTGCTGATTTTGCTCGGTTTATATTACCAAAATAAAATCAATAAATCTAAAACGCCAAGTATTTACATAAGAAAAAGAATTTCAATATAACAAATAGTGCCTCAGGCATAAGGGTTAAGGTCTCAAAATTCATATCATAATATGATAGCTTTATGTTCATTCACTGAAGAAGAATATAAACAGTTTAAACTGAAGCTTTCCTTTTTGTAAATAATGAAGATGGGCTGTCACTCACATTCCAGGAAGAGCAACTGCAGCAATACAAGATATTGCCACCTCATTTGCTGTTTACTAGCCCTTTTCCAGGGACAAGTGTCCCACTACCAAAGAAAGCTTTTCACAGCAGAAATACCCATTTAATTTTTCTTCTCTTTCTTGGCAGCTTCAGCTGTTACATAAGGCTATAAATGGAAATGGCTGAGGCAAGGGAATGCATAGTCCCTTCTCTTGATGCCACAACAGGAACAGAACCTTCTGCAGCGCAACAAATCAGCCACCTTGGGTTAGAAATATTTGAAAGCATCACAGCAAGACTTGCCAGGGCATAAATGAAGTATGAGAGAGATACTGTGCACCTACATATTTTGAGGGACAGATCCACTAAACAGTCATGCACTTGTTTCAGTATCTGTGAGGAGTCGGCACTCTGAAAGGTTATGAAGAGTATTTGTGTTATGTCTTCATATTTAAGTCACATTAAGATGAGTGTGTTCATACGATGTCTGAATCCCTCTACATTCATTATGACTATTATGTAAATAAAAGGGAGAATATTATGCAGAAGTACTTACTGAAGTATCAGAAAGGATATTCTAGCTTTGCTAGGTCATGCAGGTTAAGTATGGGCTTTCTGATACTGTCTTCTCATGTGGTACATTTTTTCAGAATCAGGATGACCTAAGATAATGGTTTTGAAAGGCCTGAAGTATCAATGATGTTCATATTATTAAGAATTGTCAAGCAATGACATAAATCTCTATTTACTTTGAATAGATTATGAGAAATCATGTTTCATTTAAGAAGGTATGGAACATTAGCACCATTATTGCTTCCTATAATGCAGCATCTTCAAGAATTTTAAATGAAAAATTTAAAAAATTCATTATAGAATATTTTTGTTCTTCTCTCCCCTTCTTCTTCCTCTTCTCATCCCCCAAGTGATTTTGAGGGTTCATTTACTTACTACTTCAGTTTCTTTCAAGATAAATTTACTTAATTTAAAAGCACTGTTATTCTCTCACAACTTTCAGTCCTTGAAATACCCAGCATTTAGTCATTTAGCTAAGAAACACATGTCAGCAATGATAAAGATTTGACATTGAAACTTAGTTAATAGCTCTGTAGTTGAAGTTTAGGCTGAAACAAAGTATAAACTACTGCACTCCCAGTTGCTTTAGCGGCGTGTTCTACCAACTGCAGAAAGTGATAAAAGATTCATTTTACTGATTAAAGGCAATAGTATCTGTCAGTATACAGAAGCAGGCCTTTAAAACAAGGCCATACTTACAAGTTAATATTCAGCACACAGATGCACTTTGAAAATACTGTGTTCTGCTTTTCAGAAACCTATAATGGTGTGCAATCAAAAAATTTGCTATTGATAAGGTGTGGTGCTATTTGTCCTTCTTGTTGGCAGCATGCAAGACGACAGTTTAGAATCCTCGACTTCAATATCTCAACTTCTGAGAGAAAGTTACTTAGCTGAAACTAAACATCAAGGGAAGAGTGAAAGAAGCAGATCAGAAACAGCTTCTCATAACTTCCACTATGGCAACGCTTCCAGTGATCTCGATGAGGTAGCTGCCCAAGATGACCTTCCAGATCTCTCTGCCTTTTTGAGCCAAGAAGAACTAAATGAAAGTGTAAACCTGGCAAGACAAGCTATTGATCAGAATCCACTGGAAACTAAACAGGATGAGCTTCAGGCGCGTTCACAGCATCCCCCAGATCAGCTGAAAAACATAGGAAAATACAAACAAATGGCCCATTCTCCAGCTTTGAAAACAGCAGACAACGGCTTGCACTCAAACTTTTGTGAGGACCACATCAGAAATTCAAAGGGGTCCAAAGGGAACTCTCAAGATCTGAAGAAACAGCACCTCCCTTCTGAATCAGAATCAAAAAAGGAATTTCTAAACAAGGCTGCAGATTTTATTCAGGAGCTCTCATCACTTTTCAAAGCTCACAACTCCGAAAGAATAAGACCCAGAACATGCAAAAACTACAGGAGTAAAAAAGGTAGCTCTAGCCTATCTAGCACATCAGTAAACAGAGAAAGGCTTTCCATTCCAGTACCTCAAGACTTGGAAAACAAAACAGAGAAAACACTTGAACAAACAGATGATCATCGGGTGGCAAACTTGGAATCCATCAACCAGCTAACAAATGCAGAGCTAAAAACAGAGTCAGAATCTGCATCTGTATATTCTGATGAGCCTATTGGACAACCACCACGCTTTACTCAAAAATTGAAGAGCAGGGAAGTTCCTGAAGGAACCAAAGTGCAATTGGACTGCATTGTGGTAGGGATCCCAGCACCTGAAGTCAGGTAAACATACTCTGCACTTGTCATTTTGTATTTCTGTAACAGTAGGTGTATGCCTTACTTTCTCCAGATATTTTGATGCGTACGTTTCGGTATTCTGTAGCAGAAGTCTCTTCATCTTGGTTGTTAAAATTGATTCCGAAAAAAATTGCTTTCTTTAAATCATACAGAAGGTTGCTTATATTTTAGACAACATATCTGGGGACACATTACTTTCTTTGAATTTTAAAGAACTGTTTTAAAATACTGTACTTCCATAAGTAAAGCAAAGTGCTAACTCCTTAGTCAGAAATGTTAGTTATCTTTCTGGAAATCAAGACTGATTGTGTAAACTGGCTAAAAACACGAACGGCCATGATACCTTCAGACATCAGCATTAGGTGTTTGAGATGAGTGAACACAGGATCCCATAAACCAAAAAAATTCATGCATGATCAGAGAGGAAAGGAGTTCATTGAAGATATTATATAAATAACCAGCAGCGGGTCAGTTCTAATTCAGATTCTGACAATGATTCTGTTGTGACCTTAGAAAAAATTCTTCTATCAAGAATATCAAGTGCAAGACACCATTAACTGATAATGTTGTGTGACTAGCCTGCTAATTCTGATGCTTTAGTTTTCACCTATGAGGATTTTGAATGTTAAATACGTAACATTTTTAAAGATCACCGGAGGTGATACGAAATGTGAAAAAGCTACACTTTATTCATCAATGACATCAGTGGAGTGAGAAACAGATTATTGTATCTTATAAGTTTATCTTGAAAATTATTGTATCTATCTCATCAGCATTTATAAATCTAAAGTTGTTCATATATAGCTCATTAGTCAAATTCACCTCCCATTTAGAGTGGTGGAATTGTTCTTCCTTTGCTGGGACTGTACCAATTCAATAGGAAGGAAAACTCTGTTCATCTTTTAAAGACATACTATACATACTTGCATCCTAATATCCGAAGTATCGTAAATAGACATCCTTAGTCTAGATGGCTGCTGATCCTTTTATAGGCATTTTAGAAATCTGTGTTGCTCTTCTAAGTACTGAGAAGAACTATTTGCATCTTCAGTATCTAATTAAAGAACTCGGAGCTTCACAGATGGTCCACTTTTTCCAGTTGTCAGCTTCTTGTCTTCCTTATATACTTAGACAATGATGAATACAGCACTACTACCACTTCTACTGCAGTCAACACCTTTTATAATCTTTCTTACTGTACTAATAGGCACAATCATCAAATGAAAACAACATCCAAAGATGGAAGCTCCAAAGATTTTTGTGGTGAAGAATCTTTGTCTTCCACTGCCTTGAATTTCTGGCACACCAGCTGCTAATTTTTCAGAAGGAAGAAGCTTTTACAATGCACCATTAAGTACATAGGATCAAGGACCTACAAATGAATCCTCTTGTTATTGACAGCCTTGTCATGAAGACAAGAAGTTACCCAGTTCACAGAATCCCTGAACTGTGACTGCCAGACCATTTTGCCCCGCTAGTGCCTTCAGTAGTAATGTGTATGTTCTCAGTCCCTAACAAGACCCTGAGCCACAGTGCCATGCAGGGTCTCTTGTCCATGACATAAATGTAAACTTCCAAAGGCTAAATGATTTGTTTATAGAAGAGGAATCTGTTCTAAAGCTAGGGGAAATACCTTGTTTGGAAAAAATATGCTTTCTACTATGCATCATGTCAAAACTCACTGCTTTGATTAACAATTTTGAGGCATTCCCTTGGAGGAGCTTCTGCCATTAAAATTGTTGTATTGTGTTCAGCCCTGAAGTTCATAGAGGAATCTGATCAAAATGGAAAACAGAGCCAGAAACTGGGGGGAGGAGGGGCTTGACTGAAACCAGACAGGAAATATCATCATCCCGTAGATATTAGCAACACTCTCTGAAGACTTCACTTGCTTATAAAGTCTTTGAGACTTATTTCTCCAGGCACATGCCTTGATAAATCTTTTTTATATTAAAAATGGCAGTAGGATTCCTCATAATTCATAGTTTATAATACAAAGGAAACCACTGAAATAATATTCTTTTATGTATATAGACCTGTACACAAACTCAATCTTTCTTTGTATTCAGAAAAGGTGAACACTGAATTGCTTGTTGATAGACATATACTACAGTGCACCGTGTTAATTTTATGTATTTCTCCAGAATGCCACAACACCATCCTTATAACAGCACATCATGCCCATGCCATTGACACACACATAAAACTGACAAGGTGTTCTTGCCATCAAAGTTTAGGCATTTAACAGCTATCTGAATTAGAAGTTGACACTATAAAGTCACTGAAGCCTCACAAAGGCAGATCAGAGAACCTAGGAAAAATGACTCATCCCATGGAGTATCCAGGAATGGCCAGGATGCCTATGTACCCAGTTCAGGGACTGCTTCATTCCATGGAATTGGATGACAGATATCTTTGTAACTTGAGTCTTGTTTTATCCCAACAAAACTGAAGGCTTTTAACTGAAATTTCTATTTCAATATTTGATTTTAAATAACAAAATAAGCTACTTATGTGAATGCCAGTCAGTACAAGAACTATTACACTTTCATAGAATAAGTGTCCATCAAACATTTCCAAGAACAATACACTGCTGCCAGGCACAGTACTGCTCCAAACAGAAATGTAACCCTGGTTTACTGACTCATGCTTGTAGTCAGATCAGAGTCTTAGAGGAACTAACACAGAAGCCCAGAACTTACATGTTCCAAGGCCACAGACAGTAGGGACAGGGAGAAAGAAGTCCCATAGGGGAAATCAGTCCCAAGTAGTCAAGCTCAAGAAAAAGACTGGGTTCAGTTTTCAGTATTACAATTTAAACTAACAAGTAAGAGACAAACCAAAAGGTGTAAGTTATGATTTATGCAGCACATACATACTCCTTGCATGTGCATGTACGTGCTCTATTAAGGAGAAAGCTGGTAATGTTAGCTGCTTGAACACTTTCCTGATCATACTTCTTTGTTAACAACTTCTGTCCTGTTCATCCAAGATTCTTTCAACTCCACCAATGTGTAGGAGTAACACTAAGAAAGGGTGTAAAATAATTCACCTGCCTGAGTGATAAACATTCATATACTTCCAGTGGCCTTTTTAGTCAGTGCTACAGCATAAGGAAACCAGAAAACGTCATGTACTTTGGGGTATGTGTTCCATTAACTATGGAGACATGAGAATGCAGGGTTTCATTTTTTGTTTTGTTTTCACAAAGAAGAGTGTGTGTCTTTGATCTGCTGTGCAAAGCTTCAAAAATGAAGGAAGCATCTTGTTGGCCATAGTTGTAGAACTGTGCAGAACTGGGCTCAGAATTAGTATATCTTGCTTTGAGGGTAACAGTTTTTCAAGGTTTGTGATGAGTTAGCTTCAGTATCTGTGGAGCTGGGCAAGGAGAGAAGAATTCTGATAGATAAGCAAGAGAGGTATGAAAATCAGTAGTCTCAGGACAAGACTAACTGGCAAAGTGGCAACTGATAAAAGAAAGCTTAAGGCTGACTGGCTTTAAGGTGTGATTTCTTCTTCCTTCAACTTAGCTGAATGACCAAGCTCAAGAAACAAGCATCCTTTGGACCCACCTGTGGTGGTGCATGCTTGCCTGTGTCCTTCGATTTAAAATGGACTTCCTAACCATAGAAAGGAATCAATCCCAAGTTACTTATAATGCTTATAATACATACACTCACTATGTAGAAGCGGTACTGTGGGAACCTAGGCTGTTGCGAAATAACAACATGATTCAACAAGCTCTGTAACATAGCTTCTCAGTCAACACTAGGAGCAATCTGATGGTTAAACAAATGTAATGGGAATTATGAGAGAAATTAGAGACAGGAGATTTAGAAAGAAGCTGATCACAGGAATAGAAAGGACTGGAGAATATGATGGACAGATACTATGTTTGAAAGCAAGACAGTACAAAACAAAATTGATGATGTAAAAATGGTGTAAATGTCATTCATGATGGATCAGTGTCAAAATATCATTGGCAATGATACAGCATTATTATCTACATGCTTGGTAGGTAACTGGTCTGTAGAAGGGCTCACAGAGGGACAGAAAATCGGATGTTGGCGCAAGAGAAGAAACCAGGAACTGATTTGAAATATGAATACAGATATGGAAAGCTAAATCCGGCTTGGATGAATACAGACAGACCTATCCAATTGCTTCTTAAGATAACTCAGCCTTAATGTAACACACTTACATGTTAGAGGAAGCTCATTAAGCCCACCTATCTAGAAAGAAGCTTAAATTAAATGTTATCCCTTTTTCAGTATCATGAGCTGAATGCAGTGTCAGAAGTGACAAAGACTGACAGTGTAGTATATGGCCTCTAGCTAACTCAAACCTTAGTTTGCAATTAAAGAGCACTACTAAGTTTATTGATTTATTACTTTGACTATACTGCAGGTTAGAAATAAGCATTTAAGAGAAGTATTTCTTCGTATTTCCAAACTCTTAAAGGTTTTGATGACCTCTTTCTCATGCTTCCTTTTACAGCTTTGTTTCTGTATGAGTAATCATAGGTGTGACATTCACTCCCCTCTGTGAGGAGAGCACTCCTTATTCCCTCAAGTTCAGAGGTGCCTACATTTTTCCAAACTGTTTGGCACATCACTCTTAGGTTAATTTTACTTATGAATCACATTGCATGGTTTGGCATACACAGCTACCCTGAAAGTGTCATGAGGATTTGAAGTTCTAAAAACAGGCTGTATGTCATAAGGTTTCCATGAAAACATTCTTTAACATAGGCATACAAAGCTTAAAAAAATGCATTTTAGTGCCGCTTTGTTTTAGGAGACTGGAGCTGTAACTAATCACAGATTTTTAGAGACTCTGAAGCCAAGTAAGATTGATTAAGACTTTTTTCTTCCTGGCTGCCAAATGAAAACATGTATCTGATTTAGTGCTCAAAGTCTAGAGAGTCAAACTTCTCTTACATGCAACTCCAGTCAAGTCAATAGATTAAGACCTAGGATTAATTTGGCACAGCGGATGACACTGCTTGTGCTTAATGTGAACCTGCCTTGTATGATGAAGCTATCATTACAATTCATGGCAGGAATGAAATGTCACTGACAGACAGCATTGCTACTTCAGTCATGCACGTATCTCAATGTCAGAACTCCCCTTGGAACTGACATTTCATTGCTAACACGTACAAAGTTTGGATGGTAAGAATAAAATAAAATGTTAATAAGCAAAGAGTAGATATGGCCATGCCAAAGATTTACATAAAACTTAATTTCACAAAAGAGAATTGTTTTTCATTTATAAGCATTTCAAAGAGATAACATATATGGAGAATGTTCTTTTTCTCATCCTAATCTCAAAATAACTTTATGATGAAAATAGTGACTAAAGAATGCACTGCATAGAAGAACTAAACAAATGTTTGAAACAGAAGTTTATTCCTGAATTATTAGATCACTAATGTTGCAAATTTTTAACTAGTCAGAGGAAAAAATAATTGCAAAGAAAAGAATTAACTCAATCCTGCTCCACTGTATGTTTAAGTCAAGTAAAGGAATATACTACTAAAGCAATATACTACTGACATGCTACTAAAATAATGGAGATAAATAGCTTACACGGTGTTTTTAAATTTGCTTGTAGGAAATTAGAATTGTGCCTCACATAGGCATGCAATACACTTACCTTCACAAAGACACACAACGGTTAATTGGAATAGATGATCACTAGTAACACAAAGAGACATTACATCTTAATAGTGATTGTATACAGCATTCTGTGTAATGCGTTTTGCTTTATGTGTCACTTGAGTGAGGAGCCACATTTGAGTGAACACAAAACCAGAATACCACCATACTATATAAGTTAATGTTCTGAAAAGGTGCGGCTGAAAATGAGATAAAATTCTAGAACATGGGCATTCTCTTGAATATTTTTTAGTATCCGCTAAAGCTAACATGCTAAACCAAGGCTACATTAGAAGAAAGAGGCATGCAGTAGGTATATAAAAAGACATGAGTAAGTCCCATGGCTCACCTCCCAAAGTACACAGTTGCCTATACGTATCAGACACCTAAAAGCAACTTGTACATTCACATACCAAATTTATGCTTGTAGTCATACAAATTCTTTCCTGAAAATGTGACCATTTTCAATTATCACCAATCGCAAATCTTGAAAGCAACATAAGAATAAACCATATAATACATATAATACAACATATAATAATTAAAAAAAAAATAAAAATCCCCCTTTGAGATAACAGGAATCCTATGTAATTTCCTGGTCTGGAATTTAAAACAATTTCAAAGGACATTTTCAGTCAGCCCTGTAATGCACATATCCATACTTTTTCATTGGGACTGCTAAACATTTCCTCTACTTACTTGTGGTAAAGTTTCCTTTATCCCAGGCACTAGATGTTTCTGTTCTGGTTTCCAAGGACCCCACTACTAGCTATGGTATCTGTATCTACATGTTTATAAGGACATCACTGTACAGAAAAGCAAATGTGATATGCACTTCTGTGGAGCCAGTCAAAAAAGCTCCACTGTATCTAATTATTAGTGGGGGAAAATACCAGGTTTGGGCAAGTCATTGTGGGCAAAGTCTAAAATAGTTGTTGCTCTTCCTTCTGTTTGAAGAGGTTTGTATTAGAGGATCTGAAAGGCTCCTGACTGGACTATGATGGAATATGAATACTATAGCTCAATCAGAAGCTGGAAGGATCATTATTTTTAAAGGAAATGTATTCTAAATAGAATTGTAAAACAATTATTTCAAAATAAAGATAACACAAATAAAAAGCAGGATTTGCAAGCTAAATGTTAATGAAGATTCATACAACCTACTAGAAAATAATGGCAACAGTACTGTGATAGTGAAATCCTTTAAAAAAGAGGTAGTTTGCAAACAATAATTTTAAGACCACTGATCACCTTTTAAGAATTATTTTAAGTGCTGCTTCACAGCTTCCAAGAAAGATAAAGAATGGTAGATAAAAGATAAAGATACAAGATACAAAGATAAAAAAGATAAGGAGAATGGTTAGATACTCCAGGATAAGTATATTAATATACATACATATATATGTATGTATTTGCTCCATTTTTATACTCTTTCATAAGTATCTGCTTTTGGCCACTGTCAAGTCAGCATGCTGGGTTAGGTGGACTTGTAGTCTGAACACCCAGTAAGTTCGCATTTATCTTTTTACATGTGCTAGCTCACCTGGCATCCTAGGGTATATACTGATGTTATTACTCCCTTTTGTATGATGACAGCTATCTCTTAAATTTCCAAAGATATTGCATGTTGCATGCGTTTCATTAATATCCAAAAAACTCTTTACAATTGTATTGTGAACCACCTTAAACAAGTTCTATTGAGGTTTGAGAAACAGCATGAATGGCTGCTGAAAGCTATCCTGAAGTAAAGTGTTGCCCTAGGCAGATTGTCCACTGACAGGAAGTACCTTGGACCATCTCATTTTGTGCACCAGAGTGGTAGGCAACCTAGCAAATGCCAAACTTCAAAGGGATAGAGGAATACATTCTTAATGCTGAGGCTCACACTGAGTTCATGCAAGCATCCGTGGCAATTTAAAGGCACACGTAGCTTCCTGACTGTCCGGTCCCTTTTTTATGGTTAACATTTACCAAGAGTAATATATAGGAGAATTTCTATAGTTCAGTTACCTGAAATTCACATATCCAGTATCCTGGTGCAAACCCATTTTCATTAGACTAAGACTGGGGCAGCTGGGCCTGGGAACACGTTTGAACCTGCCATTGTTGCTACAAAGTGAGAAACCTTTAGCAAAGAAGTCAGCATCAGAATTGTAGCATTTTATAGCACTGCTGCCACATCTGAAAAAGCTGTTCTATCAGAGCCCTAAGGCTCAAACACAAGAGAAATTAGTGACTTTCGTTGAAGTTCTCCGCATAAAGCAGTGCCAGTTTCTTGCTGATAAGACCCTGCAAGAAGGATGTGGATGTATTTTAGTAAACTGTACTTAGCTGTGAAACGTCAGGGAAGAGAGCTGGGACATTTTAGACCCTACTGGCATCCTCTTTTAACATGATGATATTTACTGAATGACTGTCTGTTGTAATCAGAAATGTTAAATTTATAAAAGTAATTTTCTTAGACACATTTTCAATTCTTGTTACAAAGGAGGCTTGTAAAAGAGGATAAGCAAGCAGATGTAGACACAAACTAAGTTCTAGCTTTCTAGCTACAAAGGTTTGCCTTTCTAAAAGGGGAAATTGTGTTAAGCAGCATGATTCATTCCATAGCACAGGAGTCTCCCTCAGTAACAGGCAGTTCTGTACGCTTTCCAAGCTGCATATTCAAGTCAGTTGACTGTACAGCTACAGATTACACTAGTGTGCAACTCTAAGTGGACTGGGGAATACCCTGTCTACTTTAAGAAAGCCATATTGGATGGCTAGGACTAACGGTGCACAGATAGTACATGGTTTACTTCTTGGCAATGTAATCAGCATTTAAATTCTAGATTTGTACTCCTTCATACCTCACAGTCTCTTTGTGGATCTTTTTTCAGTTCTGCATTGCATTTCTATTCAATTCTGGTTTTCCATTGGTATGGACTGTCTTACGGATTTTTTTAAATATTTTTTTTCCCTAAGATGTTAATTTGGGCTTTTCTTCATGTTCAGTTTGTAGCACAAACTTTATAAAAAACTGTGCTTCCAAGAGATTAATTCAACTGAATGGTTAAACAAATATATTTGTTCATGTTTTTCTAAATTATCTGAGATGAAAATGTATTGAAGCACCTTGTATTATGAGCCACAAAATATGAATTATTATAATTTATTACTCAGAAATATACTGTTATCCTTTTCACAACTAATCTTATTTTGTGTGATATATAATAATAAATATATTTGCCATTGCATTTATAGCATTTGTATGCACTCAGAAATTGGCAGGTACTTATATAAAGATGGATGAAACAATTATTCATTTTAAAAGGTCAATTAAATAAAAAATGTCAGTGTGACAGCTCCCACTCACAAAGCACAAGATGCATTAATCAACTATATGTAGTTAAGAAAGCAGCAATAAACAGAAAATACAATATTTTTATGCAGTTTTATATCTATCTGTGTTTATAAGAAAGGTTATAGTGAAAACACAAATGCACCTTAGTTTGGCTCTTCAAATTCAGCTAACTACCAAAAAATCATACAAATATTTCTGAGTGTTATCCTAAATATTTAACTCTGGATCCCTACTCATAGTACTACAGCTACTCTATAAAACCTAGATTGTCTTATTAAATTTGAATCTGGTTCTTCAAACCCACCAGCTTTTTCTCTTTCTGTTCTGTCTTCATATTAACAAGTAATAGCAATGAGGCCTGCTCTCCTCTCCTACTAGTTCTCAGATTGAGTGATGGTTACCGTCATTTGATGCTTTTTAGGTGCTGCTTTTACTTTTCCTTGGATTCCTGCATATCCTACTGAAATAACCCTTCTGAACACAGAGGCACATAGAAATGCCTCAGATGAAAGCATGAAGTCTCTAAAGGGCCAAGTATATTCTTGGATGTGTAACTGGGTTTTACAGAGAAACAGCAGTATGATGCAGAAAAGAATTCAAGGTCCAGCTGTCTTACTGCCCATGTCCTTGTAAGGAAATGCCTCTATATTGTAATAAATCACTTATCTTTCCTTGTGATACACTTATGCCATCTTTTATAAAAAGCAGATTGTCTTAAATATATGATAAAACAGAGAACAATATTATAGTAAATTTCAGTCACATTCTGAATGAACATGAACTTTGGAATCACAAGGTTGAGGGGAATTTGTTTACTTAGGTGTGTTTTTTATTTTTCTACAGTTTAAGCCACAATACATATCTGAATGTACACCAAGAGAAATTCAGAGCTGAATTGACCGCATTCCAAATTCAGAGCTCTTCTACTCTAGTACTGAAATCTGTGTATCAAGAAAAATACGTGCTAGAATCGTTTATATAAATTAGTTTGTTAGCATGTTTAAATACTGCAAAGAAAGGAGCTCTATTATTTACTGTAGTTGAATATTATGAAAAACAAAAAAAATTTATTCCTATGACTATTGACTCTACACTTACCTGCAATACTCTGTCAGAATCTTCAGGCTAACAACCACCCATTTTATCA
Organism: Ara ararauna; assembly: GCA_028858755.1. NCBI lineage: Eukaryota > Metazoa > Chordata > Aves > Psittaciformes > Psittacidae > Ara > Ara ararauna. The sequence continues at coordinate 43,289,033 of CM054381.1, forward strand.
TCAGAAAGACTTTGAACAATGTCATTCTATTTGTCAAGTTGATTGCATTGATAAACAGTGTATTTTGTCTTGCAGGTGGTACTGTGAAGGGAAGGAGCTTGAAAACTCACCAGACATTCAAATTATCCAGACAGGTGATCAACACTCATTGGTTATTGTTGAAGCTTTTGAGGAGGATACAGGACGTTACTCGTGCTTTGCTTCAAACATCTATGGAACAGACTCTACCTCTGCAGAGATTTACATAGAAGGTAATGATAGAACTGTTGCAGACATTGTTGTTTAAATAGATCATACAGGATTAAGATATAATTATGTACTTTGTATGTTAACTGTGTAAATAGATTTGTCACAAAAAATACACAGCAGGGAGTCAATGCTTCATCGTTATTAACGTCTTCATTATTTCTCTGTAAAATAACCTTCAGATGAGTGACTGCCCTTTACATGTAATTTTATTGTGCTGTTCCCCAGAGACTTTCTATATCTCACTGCAAGATTAGAGTCTAGAAATATTCAGATTCTGATGCCAACATATATTTTTTGTCTGTCATACCCTTCAGAAAGATAAAAATTTAAATTTGTATCTAATTCTCTCTAACATCTTTTCCCTACAGTCATTATCCCAAATTGAATATAGGATAGGTTCAGCCTAACTTATTATTGGGACCTTGTAACCAAAATAAATATGCTAGCAATTTGATATTTTACTTGCACAATAGATGCTATAAATGTCTGTGCTTGGCAGGGATTTACTACTGCTTGAGACTGGGGCCAAGGCCTGCTTTTACCTAACTCAGACGATGTTGGATGGAAGCCATGACTGATGGAGATGCTCACTGGCAGGAACAGCAGAGAAAATGCAAATTCCAAATGCAGTGAAAGCTGAATCAGAAGTGTAAAATGTCTCAGTAAGACAGCTGTTAGTAAACTGAGCTAGTACCTTCTCCAAACTGTGCTACAAGGCACTAGTTTCATTGCAACAGCTATATCCCCCTCCCCCCCCTTTTTTTTTTTAGCCAGTAGAGAAAAAAAAAGGTCTTACGTGATTCACAACAAAAATTACAGACTAAAACCTACTGGTGTCATTTTAAAGAGAAGCTGGGGAGACCAAGGTATGCATTCACTCTTGGATGCTGTTTTCCTCATTTCATTCACACTTTATCCCAAATTTGCCTTATGTCAATAGCAGTTCTGCATCTTGCACAGTATGCAATGTTGGTTCATTTCCACTGCAATGTGATCTTCCATTTTGGCTTAGCTTTATAATATATACCCTTAGAATGTGCTAGAGGAAATATGAATACAGGTTTGTATCATTCATAGATAACTCCCAAAACTCCTCTGCTAAGTGTTTGGGTTTTTTCTTTTTCACAGGAGTCTCTTCTTCTGACTCTGAAGGTGAAATAATCAAAGACGAAATGGATCAGTAAGTTGAAAATCAATTACATCTTCCATATCTCTTACAGTTTAAAAACCCCACAAGCATAGACATTTCAGTTTCCATTAATATTTTGCAACTTCCAACACATTAGGCTTTTGTCTGAGTTTTGCTTGGATTGTTTGGATTACATTTTGTTTGTGTGTTTGCTTGTTTGCTTTAAAATAGTATGGAACAACTTACGCATTTGCTTGTGTGTCTTCAACTTTAGCTTAAGAATTGAAACTTTAAATATAAACATAAGGAGAAACATGTTACCTGAAAGATTAAACTACTAAAATTAATGTACTAAACCAGATGCCATTTGACGGCATCTTAAAATTCAGACTCATCTTAAATGCTGATTTAGGTATCCAATTTAAAAGTAAGATTTCTTACATGAAAGTATGGTATACCGTGAAGTTTTTGGCAGAAGATGGCTATACATGCATTATTTAGATTTAAGATAAGGAAATTAACAGATATGAACTAATGCAAACTGAAATGATGACATAAAAGACTAGTTAATTATAAAAATGAAGGTGTCAGACATAATCTAAAACCTGCAAAATAATTATGTCTTTCCTAAATGAAATCATTGCATTCCATGCATTTAGAACCTGATCCAGTCTTTCAGAATCAGAGTCCTTCTGTGAATTCAAAGGGACTTAGGCTGGTTGAAAACTAAAATAATCAGTCTTTTATTTTGAACTCCTTTGTATGCACTAATTCAACCTCAATAGGAACCAGTGCTATATAAAGAGGACATTTTAATTGAATAGACTTGCACCTTATTTTTTTCTATTATTTATTAATGAGGGTTATACTTTTGGATGAATTGCTAAGGTTTTCATAGTTTTAGCTCAGACTTTTCCAGGTGTCTCTGGCATAATGTTTCTTATTATTCATAGAATCATAGAATAGTTAGGGTTGGAAGGACCTTAAGATCATCTAGTTCAAACCCCCCTGCCATGGGCAGGGACACCTCCCACTAAACATCTCATTAGGTGTTAATGTAATGTTGACTAGGATCTTGATCACTTGATGACATCTCTAAGTTGCTTACCTCATTAAACTGTGAAGTAATTCTTAGGGAAAAAAAGAATGCTGCTCTGACATTGTAGCGGGATGTCCTCAAATGGTAGAATTACAAAATAGCAGGTTTGGGTATAAATCAGAGTGTCTTCATATTTGCTTAGCTTCAGCTGTTGTCACATGAATCTGAACACCTGTAATTAAAGGGAATTAATATAAGAACAGGTGAAAAAAATTCCTTAATTTTAAAAGATAAATCGGTGATCACCATAACTGTATGTTCACCCTGAGTAAGGCTTCCTCTGGTTTCAAGGATGGCTTTCCTGCAGGGACCTGTGGTACACTCCAGAGCAGTCAGTGCTCAAACTGAATAAAAAGACCATCTCTTCATTGTCTGCATTATTTCATTTAGCAGTAAAAAAAAATAGGGTCAACTCTTTTAATTCCATAGAGAAATAACCTAGAAGAAGTGAAGATGTGACAACCCATACACTTCCAAAGTTGCATGATATGTTGGTCAGAAAGCATACCTTTCTTTTTTGATTTTTTAGCAGTAAATTATTGAATCTGTATCCTAGTACACCATGGTATTTTCATTACTTTATAGGGCCAAATCTTCATTGTCCTCTGAGAAACTAGTACTGCTCTCATGCTGCTCAGAGCTGATAACAGCAGCTTTCAAGCCATAAATGAGTTAATACAGGCCATTTATTACACTTGGTGTAACTGAACTAAGTATGAGATATTAGAGTGGCAAGATATGCAGCCTGATTCTTATGAAATGCAGTTTACCTAGGAGTATGTATCAGTTTAGATCAATTGGAATTCGACACCAGAAGTGAAGCTGGGTTCGACATGTAACTGGGACAGACATAAATAAGGGGGACACACACAGCTCTAGCTTTTAATTAGAGAATTTGTTTTTGGTTAATATTCCACAGCAAACCAAAGCCAGCTGACACCTCCTCGAATGAAGCATCTCCTGCTGCTAGAACTGCAACAAAGCACCTAGAGACCTCCAAGGCACCATCTGCTGTGGCTCAGCCTGTGTCTGTACCGATCCAGCCTGTGTCAATACCAGTTAAACAGGTAGGGGAGACAATATGGCGAATTTCAAGGACCAAAAGCAAACTCTTATAAAGGTATTTTTTCTACAGTTTGTGACTCAGAATCCACAATTTTTCTAGTTTTTGCTTTGCTGATGAACTTCAGCTTTGAACCTTGCTGCCATACAGTAGTTGCGTACACAGAAGAGAAGTTCTGCCTACTAGCTAACCTTTAGCACCTGGCACAGGGAAGGGGATCTTTCACCCCCAGGTTACAGGCATCTCTGCGGCAATGAGCAGAAGGAGCAGCTGCTGCTAGCTCAGCCAGAGGTGGGAATCTGTGTGCACTCCAGCAGGTCACAGACCGCATGCCGTGAAGGGCACTTGGATGTGTAACTCAGCTCACTAGCCTCATTGCAGACTGACTCATTCACTTTCAATAGTGGCAGCCTATAACTTTTTCCTGTAACTTTCCTGAAAGTTTCCTATAACTTTTTTTCTCTCTCAAGAACCCACCTGAAATAATTTTCTTTCAATGAAACTTATTTTAAGCGGAATGATTTCCCTACTATGTTTACTTTATATGTAGATATGCTATTCACACATAACATTTTAATATCCGTATCAGAGTTTCTAATTAATGTTAGCATGCACTTTGAGTCCTTTTTGCTTCAAACTATCAGAATATTCATAACTGTGCATTCTTTCCTAATGGAAGGAAGAGCCGTATCTCCTTAAAAATAAAACTGAGGCACTTCACACTGCCTTTTCAATGTTTACAGACTAGAATTAGGTGGCAACCAGTAAACAGATACTGAATAGGTGAAGCAACGCACATGTATTTTTGACTACAAAGAGAACTAAGCCCTAGTGACATTATGCCATTTTGACAGAGGCTGCCCAAGTCCAGAGTAGTGGTTATCTCAAAAATCACCATTTTTAATTTTGTTGGCTTATAAGACACCATCTATAGAATTTGGCCGTTTCCTGAGATACTGAAGCACTAATTCTGCTATTCTGGGGCAGATTCTATTTCACTAAAATGGAAAACTCTATTAATCAAGTCATATAAGGATGTTTTCCAGGAGGAGAATAATTTCATTCTGATTCCACTGAGTAGGCTCAATAGAGCCATATTCCACCTCTGAAATTATTTGGTTTTGGCAAAGGACCAGCCACACACATGACTTGACTTAACTTTTCCTTATTAACATCCACAGATATTTTCTAAGTAAGAGGTTTTAAAAGGAGACTACCACCAAGCAGCCTACATAGATCTGCCTTAGCGAAGTATTAAGGAGAGATGTTACACTGAGGTGAAGTTTTCCTTGCCATGACTAACTCAGTAAGGCAATAAGAGCATTGTTACTCAGGCAGTAACCCATTAAGGAAGATCACTAGCAGTTGCCTACAATACAGCAACTTTTTCTCATTTCATTAAATATTTTGCTTTAGACTTCACCCACGAAAATCTCCTGTGTCATTCCAAAAGCACGTTTCTTCTGTATATGGGAAAATAACCACTGTACGCCTAAATATCATCATATGATGTTTTGCAATCTGCAGGCTCAAAGCCCCACTAACTATTTGCAAGGACTGGATGGAAGACCTATAATTGCTGCTCCTGTGTTTACAAAGGTAATTTGTTCTATGACATATTTGAAAACTAGAGGCCAATTAATTGTATTGAGAGGTAATTAAAATTTTCTAACAAAGATAAAAAAAGGAATTATGCATTTCTTAAGCCATTCAAGGATTAAGTGGCTTTATGAAATCTTACTGAAATCAGTATTACTTCCAGACCAATAAGACATTTACTGACTGTCTATCCATTTTCTCTATTAGATGTTACAGGATATTTCAGCTTCTGAGGGGCAGCTTGTGGTCTTTGAATGTCGGGTGAAAGGAGCTCCTTCCCCAAAGGTTGAATGGTATAGAGAAGGAACACTGATAGAAGATTCTCCAGATTTCAGGATATTACAGAAAAGTACGTTTCTTGTGTGGAAATACTGTGTCTAATGAAATATAGGCAAGCAAGGAAACTGCTAATAGCAACACTTTGAATTTCTTACTGCAATGGTAAGAACTATATAAGCCATACTTATGGCAATATATCTGAGTTCCAGAAGCCAAAACTGTGGATGAATTAAACAGCATACTCACAGGTAGTATCTGTCTGAGATTCCCCAAACTACCAAGTTGTTTTTCCTTCTTCTTTGATCCCTTTGCCACTTCAATGTCCTTTTCTAATCGAGACTTACTTTCAGTGTTTGTTTTTGGTTTTGCACCATTTATGTAGAGCTCCATTGCCCATAAATCCCTCATCTTATAGTTAAGTGCTACTGCAATAGAGCTCGCGAGCAGTGGATCACTTATTTAGCCGCAAAAGTAACCTGATGTACACATCAGCATGCTTATATACGTATGTGCACAATAGATGTTAGGTTGTAAACATATACTTCTACTTTAATTTTTAAGTCCAGTCAAAAAATCTGCAGTTTCCTCATAAGTCACTGGCATGCTAAAATTGCTAAAACTCAATAAAAATTCCTTCAATACCACCCAAAAGTAAACCTATAGGAAAACATATTTTATCACAACTTGTTTTCATGTGTGTAATACTTTCAGAAATTGTCTGCAAGACACAATAGAGTAGTACTAAGATTGAAAAAAACAAAACTTCTTGCAGAATTTATTTGCTATTCATAAATTCTCAAAAATGTTCACAAGTGTTCATATTCTTCAGTGAATTTGACACACATTTGAGTAGAAGGCCTGGCTGTCTCCACCACCCCTTAAACAGAAAATTGCATCAAAAGGAGTATTCCATCTTATTGAGAAGATCAAGCTTGGTATTTAGTGTTTAAGAAAAATTTTTGGCAAAAGGAAGTAGTAACTCAATCTACTAATTCTGCTCTTCTTCTCTTTAGAACCAAGATCTATGGCTGAACCAGGTGAGGATCATCAAAAAGCTCATACTTTTTTGATTATACAAATGTATATTCACAAAATACTAATTGAACTCCACAATTTAACATAATTTCTTCTTTCTCCCACATTCTATAGCTACTTGTAATATGCATGTCATTCTAAACAGTTCCATAAACATATAATTTGAATTAATTCTATAATTTTTAAAGAAAATAATGTTTCAATTCTGCTTTACCCAGTTCTAACTTAGAACCTAAATGTTGCCACCTTATGAGCTGAAGATTAACAAAATTAATGGATGAGGGTCCCCTGTATATCTGAGGTTCGTAAGTACACCAGATGATGTAGGACAGAGCTATTTTTATCTAGTTTACAAGTTAGGGAACATTGCATAAGACATTAAGCCATGTCAGCCATTCCCTTTGCTCTCTACTAGTGTAATATGAGAGTATCACATCAGGTGTTCCACCCCTGATATCAGCAAATCCTATAAAAGTGGCTGGACTTGCTAATTTCATGGATCAGAGCAGCATGTAGGCTACTCTGCATACTTTGAGCAAAGTAGCCTTACAGACTTTTACTACTTCTCCATGAGACAATCACTATCCCCATTATGGTTTTCACTATTAAAAATTTAAAGCTGCCCCTCTTAAGACAGAAAATTACCAAATGATTTTTTCTGTGGAATTATATTAATTAATTCCTGTGGAATATAAACTTCTGTAACTCTTTTCCTTGTCCTATTAAAAGATTTTCCCCCAAAAACGTCTTGAATACAACTTCCTCTCTCTGCAATGTCTCTTTCTGAGACCTAGGAATGAATAAATGGAGCTTCTACCATAATCCACCAATGCTGTTCCTTTACTGTTCAGTGGCATCACTGCTGAGTAATGTGAAGCAGTTTTTAGAGGGTCATCAGTTAGGTGCAGTTGTCACTGCCTCATCACCTGCTGCTGATTCAGAAGGAATCTGCATTTCCATGCATGCAGTGGTTGGCAAATGCAAGTATATAAACTAGATACTATAATACCTTAAATTAGTTCTAAAATCCTAGTGCTATAATAAACTATTATTCTCCTATAGTTGTTAGCAAATAATCTCTTTGTTGCTACTAGGTTTTCCTCAGTGATGACATGAAAAAATCGAGCTTAAGTGTGGTATGGTCTTCCACAGAAACACTCATGAGATATTAATCCTGTTGGTTTTAGGAAAGTTTCTTGCAAAATGGTAGCAAAACAGTCACTGATTAGCAGAAGACATGCTATCAGCCCATATTTCAATACACTTCCAATGTTACTTTTCCTCCCCATCCCAGCTACCCAATCAAACAAAAGATTTAAAATCCCATCACCATAGGTAATTATTAGCTGGTATTGCTGCCCAGACATGTCAGATCCTGGTCAGACAGGAATGCCATAGCCCCAGACTGACTTTCAAGATGGAATTTAATTTCTTCTAGTACAATTTTGATAGTACATTTTTGGTGCCCATTAATCTTCTTCACAAAGAAATGAAAATGCTACTTTGTAGAAGTACAATTAGCACAATCCCCTCTATCTGCAAATCTGCACTGGTACTTTTGGAAAATGCCAGCCTATACATATGTTTTGCAGCTCTTCACCTTACAGAGTGACTCCACTTGAATTGTTCCCACTTAATTATAAACAATCTTTCAATTTGCAAAGAGGTGAAAATACATATATTTTAGTGAGTTGTGAATATAGAATACACTGTACTTCTCCAAATTAAATTTCAAGTTTTTCAGAGAGAAAGTCTGTACTTCATGTGGTTAGGAAAACATTTTCTAATGTTTTCCAAACACTGCTGACACCTGTTCTTCACTTTGTTGGGCACGCTGCAGCACACAGCATACCAGTTGCTACAGACAATGCCGATAACAGCTGCTGCACACAAAGGCTGCCAAAATTGATAATACTGATGAAACTAAAATCAAACTAAGCAAGGTGGAAAACTTAAGGAAATGTCCCCAAGGGTAGTCAAGGCTTTATGTGTTTGTTCAGTGCATGTTCACTTCAAGTAATAATACTGTTCTGATGCTTTGCAGAGGAAATTTGTACTCTTGTTATCGCCGAAGTATTTTCAGAAGATTCTGGCAGTTTTACCTGTACGGCAAGCAATAAATATGGCACAGTATCTAGTATAGCTCATCTAACTGTCAAAGGTAAGAGTTTGTTTTAGTCTTTTGCTTGCTAATAAATACAAGCAGAGCAGGCTGCTACCCTGTGCAGTCCAGGCTGCTTATTGTAGATAGAGATCGCTATGCCTTTTCAAAGTGCCCTTCCGCAATTAGATATGTGAAGGAACAAAAGACATTAGGGAATGAATCTCACACAGCCCTTCCAAAAACAAAGCTCTTGCTGACCTCAAGATTTGGGCAATAGCCATTTCTGGAATCTCTCTGGATTGCCTAGATAGCTGTTTCAATAACCCTTTGGTGCAGAGCCCAAAGGAGGAAACCTCAAGACAGATTCTTTCATATTGCCTACATGATTTAAGCTGCCAAGACACTATGCAGTTAAGTGAGCAAAGTACAGTATATAAAAAAGAACAGCGTGCTGTTAACTCCAATTCAGCTCAAGTTCTGACAGCATTTTTCATGACTAAAAAGTTAGAGAATTCTCTGAAAAGAAAGTTTGCATTTCAAAGATGCTAGTGGAATTCACTAGACACATGGCTGAAGACCACTGCTGGATCTTCCAAACTAGAACTGTGTCTCTTTTTCCCCCACCTTAACAATATTCATTTGTTAAGGGAACTTGTTGCTAAACAAATGAGGTGAAACAACTCAATCCAACAGCTGGAAGGACATCAAAGTGAGTTTTTTTAACCGTAACTTTTGTTATTTCATTTCACTATAATTTATGGGTTTTACATATCACCAGAAGTTTGATTTTTACTATTTCAGCATCTGAAGACAGTAGTAATGCTGCTGCCCTTCACACAATGAGCTCAATCAACTCAATTGCTGCTGAACATCAACCTCCCCCATGTACTCCTTCCCATCATGTAGCAAATCAAACTCCCAAACCTAAACTTGAAGGTGTTCTTGTGAACCACAATGAACCCAGATCGAGTTCCAAGATAGGTCTTCGGGTGCACTTCAAGTTGCCTGAAGATGATAAAGGAAGTGAATCATCATCAGAGGATGGACCTGGCATTACAAACCAAAACAGACCCAACTATTTCCAAGAGATGATAAATGGACAGCCAATGAAAATACCAGAGCCAACATCACCATCTAAGGAACCCCCCCCAGTACTGGCTAAACCAAAGCTGTAAGTAAAAGGGCTTCTAAGTCTCAGGTGCATCACTGATATTATTTAGTATTCATAGAACACCACACTATTGCACTAGAGCAAAAAATCAAATGCAGAAAAAGACAGTCACTATCACTTGGTGCTGGCCTTAAAAACATAGAGTATAGAAAACAGAGCTAGATAATTTTTTCTGTCTATCACTCTTGTGAAAACTGTTCCCCAATTTTGAAAGAGAAATGTTTTCCCTTTGAAATTTTATTTAATTCCACAAAGTTTTCTGCTGCAAACAAAAGATGGGCAATATGGCTTTCATTTGGGCAAAATAAAAGCAGTTTTTTCAAATATATCTCACTCAATTCTGGGTATGCAATTTTGCCAAGACCAGACATATTCAGTCTTACACATAGCATAGGGTAGCTACTAGCTAGCAACTGTGGACCCCAAGACCTCATGACTTTCATGTCTAAACATAACAGATAAAAACTTGGAAATGTTTGATAATGTGAAAACCTTGATCTAAAAAGCCCTGCATGATTAGTGCACTGTGAGCTCAAGGGGAAATTTTAAGAAGTAGTGTAGTTTTCTTATAGGACAATTTACGGAATTCACACTGCAGTTTATTGAGAAATATCTTTGTAGCATTTTTGGAACGTCCCAAATCTAGTTTAACAAAAAACATGCAGAGCCCTTAATTTCATTTCTTCCTTAAGGCTCAGGAAGGACTTTATAATGTAATTGGTACTTTTCAGCAGGGCTGTAATTTCATAGCATAAACATTACAAGACAGAATTTATATGCCATATAGCACAGGAATAACTTGGAGCAGTATTTTTTTAATTTGCTAAGCCCATGTTCACAGCTCTATACACTTTCAGAGCTATGGTGTGTTTAAGAGGGGAACAGAAGCAGCATTTAAATTGTCCAGTGCTTGCATAAAACAGAATTTTTCCCCCCCCTCCCAAACATAACAAAGGAGTGCATTATTATGCCCATGTATATATGAAGTACACAAAATCAGGATTGCACAACTTCTAAGTCTCTAAAATGTTACTTTTGGAAAGCTTTACATTGTCATCTTTAGCTTCAATGTGATTTTTGTTTAGTACATTCTAGAAACAATAATTCTTTAAAAGAATTTCTCTTGACTTCATGTATTTGGTTCATCAGTACCAACTGTGGTTGGTCTCTACTTTCACATTTTTCACTTTTTAACAACAGTTATTTCATATTCGACAATTTATTACATTATAATTTTCCATATTCTCTATGTTGGATTTGGTTTTCAAAGGGGAAAAGTTAGCCTGCTTTTCATATGCTCGATTTCCACATACTTAATAACTAAATTAACCCCTTGACAAGGCAAAATAATTTTCCTTAGTTGCAAAGTAAAAAAAGCCCTGTAGATAGTATCTAAGAAATAACAACTACATGAAATGCAAGCACTCTGAATTGCACTCCTGCCTGTAACCAAATGCCAACACCACCTTAAACTACATTGGTAATATCTCTTTTGGGGGATTATTACAAAGCTTCATTAGCCAAAATGCTGGTTTCAGAACCCACTTTAATAACAGCTAAGTAACTGCAATCTGCCTTACAAATGCTTGTTTAAAATCCAATAAACCAAATCCTTCTCTTAGTTACACAAGCAGAGAGGTACTAAAGTGACACAGAACAGCATATGACAATGCTGTTCCTTTAATCATTTTTACAAAGGGCATGTATAGGTCAAGGGGGAATGGCTTTAAACTGAAAGAGGGTAGATTTAGATTAGATATTAAGAAATTCTTCACTATGGCATTGGTGAGAAACTGGCACAGGTTGCCCAGAGGAGCTGTGGATGCCCTATCCCTGGAAGTGTTCAAAGGCCAGGCTGACTGGGGCCTTGAGCAACCTGGTCTAGTGTGAGGTGTCCCTGCCCACGGCAGGCAGTTGGAGCTACATGATTTTAAGGTCCATTCCAACCCAAACCATTCAATGATTCTACGATTCATGTGTTAAAATGTAAGAAACATCTTCAGTAAAATAATTTTCATAGAAAATAATTTTGTGCCTCTGGCAAAGAGCGGAAGAAGAAGGAAAAGTTTGTTTCAATAGCAAACTAATATTATGCTCTCCTCATAATGTTAGAGAATATGTCATGTAGCAGTTTCCCTTACCTCTTACTGTATCACAATTCACATATGGAACTGTAGCTAGCCTGCACATTCAGGGCTCATGACCAACTTTGTTCATCTTTGTTTTCTATGCAGCGATCAGACCCAGTTAAAACAGCTCCACAACCAGGTCTTGCTTGAACAACAGCAGGTGCATCAGGTATCTGCAAGAGAGTTGTCATTTAACCCAGCTTTACTGAATTCTGCTCCTTCACTTCATCAACAGTCAACTTCGACTACATATAAGCAAAGCAATGCTTCTGCTTCTCAAGCATACAGCTGTACCCGACCTAAGCAACTCTCACCATCACAAACTACACCGTCTACCAGCTCCTCTTCTAGCTTCTTAGTTACAACATTCAGCAACATCCCTCAAGGAATTCAAAGGACAAATAACAAAGAAAATTTCACAGGAAATCCTCCACCTGCCAAATCAATGTCTTCAGGAGGGTTTACAAGCAAAACTGAACAGTCTCTACCAAACCCTAAAGAATCCATGGTGCCTCCATTAACCCTTTCTACATCAAGCGTAAAACAATTTCAGCCACAAAGTGTGACTCCTGCTCCTATCTCCCCAACTGGCCGGATTCAGAATCCAGTAGCTTTCCTTAGTGCTGTTCTTCCTTCACTTCCTACTGTGCCATCAACTAATGCTATGGGACTACCCAGAACTACACCAACCACGTAAGTAGCACAAACCACATGCAAGGAAGCAGGGACAAGAAATATGCATAAAGGAAACTAAGATGTATTTCTGTTCAAGGGTTCAGTGGGGAGTTTACTTAAATGCAAGTCATTCTTAAAATCAAAAAGCAAGTTATTAATATATTCTGGTCCTTTAATCTAAACTTTACATTAAGAAAGGGGCAGTAGCTTCTATAAGGAAATACATCAAGGGTAAGATAAATTCAACATAGAGAAATGTGAGTTTATAAACAGATATATACCAGAAATTGGGGGCTCAGAGATTCCTAAGACTGTACTAGCAGGAGAAAAGAGACTGCATAAGTTTGCAGGGTAGGTCACTCTAAGACTGTGTAGGTAGACTGTAGGTAGGTCACTCTAAGACTCTGTAAGCCTGTATGAGCTATAAAAACATTCTTATCTACTGTAAGCAACAAGTGAAGTTGTAAAAGGTACCTCATAATCTAAGTTATTTTTTAGTCCAGGTAAATCTAAGAAATAACCTATGTAAAGGTATTTGTCTGGTTGCAATATTTTCTATATTTAAAGTCCACCAGAAGATCTCAGGAGAGTTAATTATTTTAACATAAATATTTTAATTGACAGTATGATTTCTGTGATGAAATGGCTACCACCATACAAGCAAATAAGGATAATGATGTACTGGAAAGGTTGTGGCTTTAAGAGTTCCTTCTTTACTAGTAGAGTTGAAATTATCATCCCTTTTGTGGACCATGTAAACTGTGTGTTAGCATGGCTAGCATGAGTAGATTGATACAACTTTTTATCCATAGAACTCCAAATTCTGCACAAAGTGAGGGATATTTCCCCCTTTTACCAATGGTATACTTCCAGGTAGTGACAGCCATCAGTAAGTCACAATCTCCTAACTATCCTGCTGACAGTACATCAACCAATCTCTAACTAGAAAATGTGTTCCTGTGTATATAATATTCACCACTCCTTGTGCCAAGAAATCCTGCCTTCAAACCACTATTGCATTCATACTCACGGAGTTCCTAGTTGCCCAGCACAGCCACCTAATCGCCATCACCCTGTGGCACATGCGTGGAGACCTTCATGTCCCTGGCATCATGGGCAGGCATATGTAATAGTTACAGTGTTCACAGTGATGGTTTTAACTACAGCCAACTCAAGCCCTGGGCCTGCTTTCACAGTACTGCAAGAGCAAGCAGAAGTCAACTGCAACTACTCATCCACTCCCCTACCTTCCCTTCAGAGCTGGTGCACAAATGCACAAGCACTATTCTCTTTGCGTTAATGACACTTAACCCTTGCAAAGTGCTTTACATTGTCTAACTGCTGTACAGGCATTATCAAATACATCCTTACAGTATGTAGAGTAGTTAAATATTGTTTTCTTCATTTCACCTTTCCTGGGTCCCAGCCCAGACATGAATTCCCACACAACTAGAGCTCATCATGCTGAGATTCAAATCTAGATCTCTGCATGGGAGAGAGTAAAAGTGAGGGCAGAAAAGATGAGGTAGGAAACTGAACAGTATTTGTGAATATTGTGAATATTTGATGAAGCTGAAGTTTCCTTCTTTGGCATTATCAAGTGCAATAATTCTGGCTACAAAAGCAGTGAGATCACCATGTCTGCAGAACAACAAAAGGAAGAACATCTTGCACAGCAATCATCAGTTGTGCCCTTTACCTAGACCCCCTGTTATTAAGATCCCAACTCCTGGTAAACTACTAGAACGCTGCACACTCTTGAGTAGTGTGCTGCTGTCATGCTTCAGCAGTGCACTCTCACTCTCCTGACAGTCTCACTCAAGAATTTAACAATCTTCAAATCTTATTAAAATTAAACAGACTACATCTATAAAATAAAAATAAAAAGAGCAGTTGATGTTAGGGGCCATAAAAGGGTGAGAGAAATGAAAGAAGTAAAAGTTCATGGGAAGAGTAAATGATTAATGAAGGTGATAAAGACCAATGAGAAATTGTATGAACTTTACAATTATTGCCTGACTCAGTAAAACATACAAATTGTACGCTCAAGGTAACACCTATACACATTTCCTTAGCATTAATTGTGACATCATTATTCCAGTACAAATATAAATGGAACTTAGACGCTTATTATAGTACTACAATGCTTATTCTCTTTCACATGTGCGTCCTTAATTCCTACTGGCATGGGAATGGGATGCACCTCTAAAATAGTACAAAAAAAATAAAATTACATATTGTGCTTTGGCTTCTACATAAATAAATAACATGCTCCTCCAGACAACTGAAGTGTAACATTTCATATCACTCAGGTGACAAAAAAAATATATACTGGTTGCTGCATGTTAGTATCAGAATTTTCTTTTAATAGCCCAACCCAGGGATTAATAAAGAAAAATCTGAAGCCTCTGCAATTAGCAACAGATGATTCTATTCGGGAAAATAAAGCTGCACTTGTGAAGGACCTGGAAAGAAAACTGCATTTCAGAGAGGATGGTAATCAACAAAGTAGTCAGCAGGTAAGAAAAATGAGCGCTATTAAAATAAATTTCACTCATGAACAAGACATGTATTGTGGAACAAAAGGTGTTTGTGCAGTTTGAGCTGTTACGGTACTTTGCAGAGTGAGCTTTTTTGGGAAGTACTGGTTTGGAATAGCCAACTGAAGCTTTAAATAGGAAGTATGAGGGGTTGCAGCTGCAGAGGGTTTACTTTGTGACTGTGTAGCATTATTTTTCTGAGCACCTCTGTTAGAGACCAGTAGGAATGTAAAACTTCCTTCCTTTCATGGAAGCTTCTGTACATTGGATTTCATTTTTTCACTTCACAAATTGCTCAACTCATTGCACACATACACGTCCATACGCTGTATATTTTTAACACACATTAAGGAGCAATCAAACTGTTTAAGAAAAGGTTTCTGGTTTTACTTTGGTTGAACTAAAATGCAGTATTCAATTTTTAGCATTAAACCTATTTTTCTAAATCTCCCAAATTACATGTACTGACAGGGACTTGTTAGGAACCTAACAAAGTTTTTGGTACCTGTTACTGGTGTAAACCAAACTTCAGGCATTAGTAATGTTTAGCAGAATAGGAAGCCTTTTCCAGAGTTCAAGGAACTAAATACCAGTTCATTCTTAATTGGAATCAATGAATTCACCAGATCTGGTCAGTGTCAATGAAATTAAAGAGGAAATAAAAAATGAAATTATGTTTTGAGGTTGAAATCACTGTAAATCAGGTTCAATCACCTTCATATAACAGGAGGACACACCAAGGACGGCTAGATAGCTGTTCTGTTTGTAGGTGATTATGCTACTCTCACCTTGGCCACAGAGCCCTCCCTAGCTGTCCCGTCAGCTCAGGCTTAATGCAGCAAATAATGGTTTACCCTGATCAGCTGTCGACAAGGGAAGTTTTCACAATGTCTGTTAGCCCTTTTGACAGAGAACATGCTAAGGTAAGCAAAAAGCCATCGAGTCTCTGGAGCAAATTGCCCTCTGTGGACAACTGCAGTGTAATCCCTGGTTTTTTTTAGTTTTGCTGTTGACCTTTCTTTCTGACAGATCACGCTGCCAAAGCACTTTGAGTAAAACAACTGGCAAGTGGTATGTTTTTTAGATGAATCACAAGTGTTACAATTTGTACTTGTGATGGTAATAAGACAAATTATTTAGAGAGCTACTGCGAAATACCTATCAGTCTTTTGACTTAACTGCATGATAACTCCTTTAGAAACAATGACCACTACTAGTATCAAAGTTATCTGGTGACAGCACAAGTTAGTTATACACTTATTTGCTATTCTCTATGAGACCAAATGAAAATCTTGATTCCTATATCCCCCAAACACTGAAAAACTTCAAAGCTGCCAATTCTCTAATTGTGATGGCAATTAGAATGCCCACGGTAATGAACTAGCAAACAATTTTAGGATTGCTCAATAAAAGATTCCTCATTTTCCCCACAGTTCCCACCTATAACCACTTCCGATTTTATTCTTCCACATCCAAGAAGACCACTGCTCAGACTGACTGAAGAAAACTCAAGTCTGAGTTTTCTCCGAAGTGAAAGCAGTGATTATTTAAAGAGATAGAGAATGCATAGTATTTTCCAAAAGTCCTACTGCTTTGCCGTTTCTAGAACAATCAATGTTATGAGAACAATATTTTGGAATGCTGGATACACACCCATTGATTTTGTTCTGGTTTTTCCTCTTATAGTTAACAAAGAATTAAAACGGAGACATTTTCATCCTATATATAGCACATCTGCATTAAATTGGTTATCATAATGGTAGGGAGGGGCTCCTTATTCACTTTCTCATACATATGAATGTCACTCTCCTCTGTGTGAGAGATCACCGCATAATGGACTACAGCATCCAAAAAGAATCTCAAAGTGTTGGCTTCCTTGTATTTTCTGCATGCTATTTTAAAAATTTCTTCTCATAAAATGCATCCTATAGAGTATTTTTATTTAGAGAATGGTATTGTAACCCCATATTTCAATAGTAGCATTTGGTCTCATTTATAATACCTGCAGAACATCTATGGATCATTCAGAATGAAAGCTGCAGATTACAAGTCTGTGCTTTAAAGCACTGGTATTGACTTACATTTACTATATAAAGTGCAGGAATGAACATGAGTGATTTATATTCTGGTGCTCTATTTATTATCTATCATTGACTTCCATACGAAAAATGTTTAGCTTACAAGTCAAGATTTTCCTAAGTGTCAGCATTACACTCTCAGCATGATACCTAATATTCCAGATGTACTCCTTCTGTTTCATCCAGTACATCATTCATCACCAACAATAAAGAAATACAGAATCAGAACATAGTTGGTAATTTTGCTGATGTTGGATGAGACAGATTAGTCTCTGGTCTTCTACAGCTATGACAATCATGCAGTGCTGACAGAAACACAAATATGATTTTGCTGAGATTCTAGCTGCAACTTTGACCAAGTACATGCAATACGAAGCTGTCATTTTTACCAGAAAAAAAAACCCAAACCAAACCCACACCATACCTGTCATTCATGCAGATGGTTGTAATCTATATTGCCAGGTTAAATTTCATCACAATTTGGAGTGTTGAAAAAAATGTGGTTCAGTGAAATCAAACATCTTCAGTCAGATTTGATCAGTTATTTCAAATGGAAGACACTAAATGAGGATTAGCTTTACAAAATTGCAGAAGGTTAGGACAAATCCCAGGATATAGGAGACTTAGTTTCTTCCTCGGCCTGAAGACAGTCAGTTCCAACTCTTAACTCCCATAAGGACAGCATAGCTCCTTGCCAGTGAGTACATGTACTGTTGGTGCTGTCCCAGGTTGCACAGATAATTCAGCATTCTTAGTCAGCAGGATAAAATCTGGAAATTCAGTTGCCAGTGAAGACTGAGGGAAAGAAGTCATTAAGAACCTCAGCCTTCTCCAAATCCAGGGTAGCCAGTTCTCCTGACAGCTTCCATAGAGGGCCCATGTTGTCCCTAGTCTGTCTTTTATTTGCAATGTACCTATAGAATCCCTTCCTGTTATCCTTAACATCCCTAGCCAAGTTTAATTCTAACTGGGCCTCAGCTTTCCTAACCTGGTCCCTAGCTTCCCAGACAACATCCCTGTACTCTTCCCAGGCTGCCTGTCCTTGCTTCCACCTTTTATAAGCTTCTTTTTTCCTTCAAATATTCCTCAGCAGCTCCTTATCCATCCAAGGAGGTCTCCTGGCCCTTCTGCTGCACTTCCTTCTAGGTGGGATGCAACACTCCTGAGCTTGTAGTAGGTGATCTTTGAATATCAACCAAGAGTCTTGGGCTCCCCTGCCCTCTAGGGCTATATTCCATGGAACCTTACTAAGCAAGTTCCTGAAAAGGACAAAGTCTGCTCTCTTGAAGTCCAGAGCAGTGAGCTTGCCGCACGCTCTTCCCACTAACCTGAGGATCTCGAATTCGATCATCTCATGATCATGATTTTGGAGAGCATTTCCGCTTAATGGTTAGGATTGTTTGAGGAAGCTGCTAGAATCCTTTCTTCCAGTTTGGGTTGGAGAAAACAAACAGACTGAGACAGAGAAAGAAAAAGATAATCACTTTCCTGCCTAGGAACTAGAATAAACACCTGGGTTCTTGTCCTTGCTGCAGTGGATGTTTCAGTACATCTGCAAAAAGTGAAACTCCAGCCCCATAATGTTTTATTAGCATAGAGCTCAGAGCTTCCTCTTGGAGACTAAGGTTAAAATCCTGAAAGATAAAGCATCCAAGTCTTGTAACCTCAGTGCATATCTGGGCTTCTGCACCATTCGATGAAAGAAGAGCACAGCCAGTGTTACCTCCACTTCCCAAAACCTGTCAGTTTTGTCTACTGGGCTTTTTATCTTCCTTACAAGTAAAATATCTTGGTAATGTTTAGTTAGAATATGTCATGTAGAAACAAAAAGATGTGTGATGAGAAAAGAGCAGACACAGAATTTGGGGGATTTTGGCAAATGGAAAAAAATATACGTGTCATGCAAACTGATTCTCTTACCTTGGTATTTGAAAATATTTACAGGCTTCAGCAATGGGACTATAAATAGAGGAAATTCAGCTTTACAGGCAAACCTTAGAAATTAATTATATTACCTCCTCAAAACTTTGCTATGCAAAGAATATAAAATAGAAAAATGAGATAATTAAACCTCAAAATCCTGCACAGTAATGAAGAAAAAGAAATAACTGTGCAATAATAAAGGAAAGGAGAGTTACGTACCTGGGCCTGGCTTATACCTTTTGGTTATAAGAACTACAGATTATGCTCACATACCTGTGTCACTTGCTATGAAAACTATAATGTGGCAATGCTGGTTGGTTGTGCCCTGTGTAAGACCCAGACAACAGCATTACTACTGCCTTATTTTAGGATAAAGAGTAAATCTACAGCTGTTTAGAAAATTATGCACAGCCCTTACATGAATATTCTTTATTTTTGCTAGGAAATATTTTGGAAGAAATTTCAAAGTAGAAGAGATGCAGGGTTTGTCTGAAAGCTTTATAGCCTGTAAAGTCATATGCAGAACCCAACTTACCACACAGGCCATTAACACTGCAACATTGATCAGACAGAATCACCACCTCTCAATTCGCATCCTAAGCAGTCAGTCTCAGAAAGGTCCCAAGTATTCCTAAGAACTTTGTTCCCCAGAGCGTAAAAATTACACTTAATTCAATCACCCCAAAAATCTTGCTCAAAACCAAGCTTCACATCATCTCTCAAAGGTCAGCAAATATAGGCAGTTTTGGATTAAGGATGGGAATTAAATCACAAGGAGTCCTCACAGTAGCTTGTTTGCTCTGTACTAGAAGTGAGAAGAGATTAAAGAACCTGACCAAAACAAACTATCAGTTCTTGATATTAATAGGTATGAACTCCCAATAATCATGGGAATGAATAGACGAACAACCACTTGTAGCTGTCTTCTCAAGACCTAGATCTAATCAATAACAAAGTACAGACAGGTTTTCCTGGTCAGGGTCTTGGCTTGCAGAACTCTTCACCTAGGAAAGGGAACCTGAGCTCTTTATGCTTTCACACACACTCCTAAGCCACTTGCTCCAGCTGGTACATCTGTGGAAGTTTAGAGATGTAAACCTCATTTGCTTGCTTTTCTGTTTTCCTCTTGCTCAATCACAGAGCTGGACTGTATTTAGAATATTGTCTAGCCATGTACCAAAGATGACTTGCTAAACTCTTCAAGGTTTTTTGATTACATAGGCATAGCATGATATTCATGTCTCATGCCATGTGAGACGGCCCAACATAATTCATCTGCAAGAAATAAGTCACTTCAGTGACACAACTTCATGGGACATCATAAGTGAAGAAAAGCATGCACATTCGATCTATTGTTTTTGACTCCCACGCTGAAATGGGAGGGTGGAGGGAAAGGAGAGAGTATCCAAACTAAACAGAAGATTTCAGTCAGAGTAGCTGAGATTAGACTTTAAAGCCAAGGAAAGTTAAAGCTTGGAAACAGACACTGAGATACAATATATGTCAGTTCTTAGATAAACTGTCAACTAGATTTAGAGTGTCTCTGCCAAAAAGCCAATCTAATGAAAGTCACAAAACTGGGATTAAATTGGGAAATCTGTCTGCAGCTGGCAACAAGTGACAAACAGAATTAAGTTTTTTATACAGTGTATGAGAATCAACATTCAAATAAAGTTCCTCTAGCCATTCTATTTGTGGTAATTTCCATGGGTTACTACGCAAATGTCAGATTATTTTGATACTAACTGTTAGCATGCTAAAGTCAACAGCAAGATAGGTTTTAACTTCAACAGACCCAGGATTTTAGAATTCATATTCACACCCAAAAGTGCTAAGTAACTTACAGGAATTACTACAATCTATGCAATTCCCATTTTTGCCAAAAAGGTTACAGGTAGCAGAATGGCCCAGGAGCTAGATTACGTGACTCAAGATCTAGCTTTTTTTTCTAGTTGTATAGCTCTGTGATAGAGCAATACAACTCATTGCTCTATCACAGACTTTCTATGTTACCTTACCAGGTTGAATAGCTCCGTTAGGTCTCAGTTTCTTATACATAAAATGCAAGTAATAGCCTTGCCTTGAAGGGTGCCTTGCTGTTAGGTGCTCAAAAAATTATGGTAATGGGGTCAAACAGATCAGTCACAGAGAGAAAATTATGTGAATCTATACCTTCAAAATGACTTGCATTGAGAGAAGATTTTGTTTGCCATACTGGACAAATTATAACCATCCAGCAGCACCCTACAACAATATTGCCAAGGCACTGCAAAGGCTCGCCAGAAGAGAAGCTGCATTTCACTTCTCCATGTGCCTCAAATTTCCAAATTTCCACTAGAACTTCTTTGACACACCCCACTCCCCCACCCCCCATTTTTGGGTTAACTTTCTTCTACCTCACTTCAGCAGAACATGTCACTGTGGGATCGAATGACCACCAGTAATGGCAGGAGGGACATGTGGAGTATATGAATATGAGCAGGGAATATGAGCAGGGAGGGAAGCAGAGGAATACTGCTGATAGCAGCTAAAGCTGGCAGCTAAACAGATTCAGCTACACTGCAAATCACGCTGAATATGCTACATGCCTCTGTGGCAATAATGTTGCACAGCTCACTTACAAGGTGATACTAATGGCTAGAGAAAAGTAGTACACAACTGCTTGAGACATATTTACCAGTTGGCTCCTTAGCTTTTCTCGGCCGTTTTAAGTCTTTTGGCTTTCTAACTACACCCTGACAATATTAATGCAACCACCAGTGCTTTTCACTAATGCTTGTATATGAACTATCCAAGTTTCAAAAGTTACAGTCTACTCAGCATATGTAGATATAATTATACATAAATTATGATATATAGTATATACTAATTTGTACAGAACATTTACACCCCTAGATAGGAGCATGAATTTTACAGTTTTCTAGCTGGTAGACAGCACAATTTTAAATATCTGGCTACTATATTAAATAAGTGTGTGAATTCCTTTCTGTGAAAATTTTGCGTTCCAGGAAAGTTGTCAAACAGCAACCACTACTCTACATTTTTGACCCAGCAACAGAGCTTGAACCTTTGTACTCTTTCCCTTAGTCTCCTCAGAATGCTGAACTGCAGCCTAGTTTTAACACTGTACCCAGTGATCACATTTACTTGTTCTTTGTGTGACACTTCATGAAATATTTGTCTGAACCACAAACACTTTGCCCTACTCCACTTATGTAATCACATTCAGAAATAGCTTTATAGCTTATGTGATAAAGACAGTTCTTCAGAAAGCTGTATTAACAACTATTTTCTGGTCTTTCTAATCCTAGAAGATAATCTACAAAACAAGGAAAAACATCCAAGATTATATTCTCTATACAATGGTGTATTTCCACTTATTTCAGAGATTCCTGTTCTTTATAAGAAATTTGGTACAACACCTTCAGTCTATGTGCGCTGGTATTAACATTTTCACAGCAACGTTAACTTAGTCTTGTAATTCATAAAGTGTATATATGCACACTAAACAATACAATTAGAAAGACAAACACTTAAGTATGAGCACAACACACAGGCAATACTTTGGGGCTGTGGGAACCCTAACTTCAATATTTTCTAATTTAAAATGTAATTTTGAACATAACTCCTTAAAATAGCCAGTCCCAACATGCAGTCAGACTGCACAGTTCCTAGCAGAGCCTGTGGTGTTTGTGTGGAAACACAGTGACTCTTATGTCTTCCATGGGCAGAGAAGCAGTCACCAGAACTGATTGCCCAGTGTTGATAGTGCAGCAATATGCATTTGTTTTGAGAAATTGCTACTTTTCTTTGATACCTTTTTCTGTGCATGTACCTACATTCAGAGTCACATGCACTCAAGAAATGTGAGAGAAAACCTGTCCATGATTCACTTCAAAGTGGCCCTATGAAATGCATTGCCTCCACTATCATATTTCCTTCTGCAAGCAGACATATGAAAAGGAAGAACTGCCCATATTTCTTAATGAAGTGACATTTGTAAGAAATTAATATCTTCAGCACATCAGTCAGGAAAAAAATGATGCACTGTTCACATAACACTTTCTCAGATCCAAAACAGAGGCAAGAAACATTAGGTGAATTGCGGTTTGCAAATAATTGCTCTAAGTTTAATTTATGTTAGTTGGTTACAGAACTTACACCTGTATCATAGAATCATAGAATAGTTAGGGTTGGAAAGGACCTTAAGATCAAGTTCCAACCCCCCTGCCATGGGCAGGGACATCTCACACTATCTATGGAGTAGAGGAAATAAAAGACATTAATTATCTTTATCAGCATTGTTTGGTTTCATCTGTAGGCCATTATGACTGCAACAACCCTACACTATTAATATTATATACCACAACTTCTTTAGGACAGCAGTGAATCTGGAAAAAAAAAATAATTATGAAAAACTGCTGACCAAACTCAACTATAAACAATACTGGACTCTCCCATTAGCTTGAAGTATTTCATTGCCTTTTAACTCCACTCTGTAGCATTTTGTTCTTGAGTCAACACCTTACTCATTAACGGGATGCCTTCAAAGTGTAACGCTAATGCCTTCCTAGCCCCATTACTTCCTTCTGCTAGAGAACACCATATCATGAACAGCTCACTTCATGGACCAAACAATGATTCCCTCATCTTCCACATACAATTGAGAATGTATTTAAAGTATAATACTGCCTTTTTAATTTCAAACATTATTCTTGTCATTAGCAATTTTCATTTCCAAAACCTGCTTTTGACAGGGTCACCACAAAACTGACCTAAAGAAAATCTTGATCTAGAGATTAGTTACATCATTCTGAAAAAAGTCATCACATATACATTTCATAGGTCTAATGAAACATGCATATAGCTCAATAAAGTTCAAGACTGTACACAACTAAGATAGTTCAGTGGCAGATTTATGTACTGCCATAAAAAAATTACGTTAATTGTTGGTAAGGTTCACTGGGCAGTAAATAACTGGTCTGCTGACTTACAGATTATGCAGATTGAACAGTTTTGTATGTGAGAGCAGACGCAGGCCCCCTACTTTTTCTTCCTTTTTTCTTTTTTGTGTTGTACTTAAAATCTAAAAGGTGTTGGCTCTTGCAAAAGCCCTCTTCCATTTTTCAGCCTTCTAGACTACTGCTTCCAGATCACTATCTGACTATGAGAAGTCTTAACACTTTTCATCCCTACTCATTTTATTCTAATCTGAATTCAGAGTTGCCCTTTCCAAGTAAAAATTCTTCACAGACTTACTGCAACTAGCTTCAGAGGTAACCAATTTGTGAGTTCGCCTACTGCATCCATCAGCCCTGTTGCCCTCTAAACATACCTAACACTTGAAAAATGGCTTATCTTCGCAAAGGTAATAACAGTGCTCAAAAGTGCTCAAATATGATAAATGGGAAACACGTATGCAAAATGGTATTTATAATGATGTTGTCATATAAACAATATTCAGAAATAACATAATTTTTGAGAGGTTCATTACACAATAAACAGTAACATGCTTAAACAGGCAGAAATGAGACTTTCAGTACCATACTTGTGATGTTGCTCTGACCTTTATTCATGTGCCAAATCGTTAGATGATGGAAAGGGAAGGAGAGAAATAGATAAGCCCTACCTTAATTAATCCTAATTAACCTCCACATTTCCAAAGTCCACACAGCATGTGAAATTCCTGAAAACAATTTCATTCTTTAAAGAATTATATATATAGTATCTTCAGGTCCTACTGGAAAATACAAACACCCAAAGTAATCCTTTCTCAGTAGGTCATTTTTTTGCCACAGATTTTGCTTTCTGCTGCTAAGAACTACTTAAAACAACATGAAGGAAACTATTGAAAGCTCTCAAAGAAGTAGAAGGAAACCAAAACTCCAGATATTTCTTCAGCACATTGCTTGCAACAAAGTATTTAGGTTTGAATTCCTTAATTTATGTGAGACTCTAGAAAAAAAATATGACTGCAGTACATTTTGATGAAATTGCTGCTTCTTAGAACTCAGTAGTCACTCCCTGAATTTTACTTGATTCTTCCTCCCTAAAAATACACAGGCCTTTTTCTCAGTATCAAATGTAGAAAACTGATTGCTTAACTTTCCCTTGGAACATTATAACTGGCTCTCACCATCTAAACTGAAAAATAATAGCTTCGGTTGATCAGATATCCAAGAATCTCAAGTTTTACACTGGCTTAACTGAGATTAGAATTTGATCTATTAAAGTGATTTGTTGAGACAGGCTGTGTGAAAGAAAAAAGCTCAACAAGATGAAACTTTATAAGGCTGTTTGCGAATCGCCACCTGTTGGCTAGCCCACAGAGCAAACAAAGCCAACTAACAAAGTGGATGGTACCATCTAGTGGCTGGCTCCTACCCTTTGGCACATGTATTGCAACTTCTACAGGCCTGCAAGCTCAAAAACTGCTTGGCAAAGCTGTACTATGCAGTGGTAATTTGAAGAAAGTACCAGAGAGCAGACTGTGCCTGTCAGAGCGGAGGGAGAGCATTAAAGGTAAGGAAGGTATCTTGAAGGAGAGACCGAGCAATCTAAGCTCTCTGTAAACATTCCTGTTACCTTGTAATTAACTGCACTGCTCCAAAGCTGTGCAGAAGGGACAGCCCCTGCAGCATCAGAGAGAGGAGGAGTGGAAGGAGGACGCAGTTTCCAGTAACAGGAGTTCATTCATCAAAGTCCTTTCCTCCTTGCTCAGCAGTCTGCCTTTTCCCACCACAGCTAGACCTTACTAGAGCTGACCTTACAGCAACACCCCCAAAAACATTTTAGATTAAGGGACAGATATTCAACATCTACCATTACAGTACCAATATCCGGTATTACCAGGGTATTTATCTCACCATGCAATTTCTACCTTTTTTACTTTGTGGCTGCCACGTTTTCCTCCTCTCACCCCCAAGTCTTACAGATCCCTTTCCCCTCAAAGCTCCCTTATAACCTCTCAACCTTTCGCTACTTCTGTCTCCTTGGTCTCCTGAAGAAATCTGAAGCTTTTGTCAGTGAAAATTTTATGCTGCCTCTCAATTTTTGCTCCTTACTATTTGGAAACGACTGGTCAAGAGCATAATCAGCAGTATGATGAAATGGCTAAATAATCAGGGATGTAAGTCCCAGTGATTTGGGATCTTTGTTGGTTCTCTTATTTTCTATAACATTTCAGACAAGATGTTTTTTCTGAAACTTGTTTTCTTTTCAGCAAATGGAATATATCTAAGGATAGGCTACATCCTTATAAACTATTAACCAGTTTGTAAAATTCTATTTAAAAAATCAGAATTATGAGAATTGGACTTTCAGAATTGCTCAAGTATTTATCTTTCAAGCCACAGATCATTTCCTTCCAATAATAAAGCAACAAAACCCATTGTAATAGTACTATCTGACAGATTAAAGTGAGATTCTGAAGATCCAAGCTTGCCACAGCACAATAAAACATAAGCCTGCTCACAGAGATGTCAATGTCCTCCAATAGAAGCAGGAATGCAAGCTCTGGACTTGCAAACTGCATAAATCCAGGTCTGAACAAACTGATTTGGTTACTGCTACAGGCCTACATATCATAATACAAGCTTCCCTGTAAGACAGTTTATTATCATTTAAGCAAGACATTCTTGCAGCTGTTTATGTTACTGTGGCTAGGCAGCATCTGCTACCAGAGAAGTCCATTCAGGTGTATCTGTAGTGCTCCACCACGCCCAGGATAAACATTCATTTAGTGTGAAAAACTGAAGCTGGCTGTTGTTCTGAAGCTTCACATGTCACAGCAAGAGACATTTGGCCAAATGCCTCTGGGTCTAGATAACAGTCATCCTCATGCAAAACAGCTAAGTAGAGAGGTTTCTAACTGACAGGATTAGGAGGAGAGTCATCATCACATCAAACTACCTGGAAATGGTCATTTATGGTAGGAATAGACTCAGTTTCTTGCATCATCTGTTTAATCTTCTAAGGATTTAAATGTGTTGTGTTCTGCTTTCTCAGTTACACCAGCTAGAAATCTGATCAAGTTTCAACCTGAAGGAAAATTACCCAAAAATATTTCATTTTCTTCCTAGCTTTCTCTTTTAATAGGTATCATTTTCCTTATTTAAGTCTGAATTGAAATATATAGCAGTTTTCATTTCTATAATTAGCAGATTACTAATATTTGAACATTAAATCCACAAAAATTTGGTAGATCTTAATGATTTTTTTTGACCAACAGTGTGCAAGAGTATATTTTTTCATAGGGAGGTAGAGCAATTACATGATTGAATTTTTAGCTGCCTTTGAAAAAACTCAGTTTCATTAGTTACATTCAGCAAATTTAAGAGGCAATCAGAACCTGTGTCAGCAGACGAAACTCAAACTGTTTCAATATGTCCCAGTTTATGTAGGCTTTTTTGTTTTCACTAATTTTAAAATTAGTCTAAAAGGGCAAATGACTGCACATACCACAGAACACAACTTGTCTTGTTCAGAACTGTGCCTCTCTCACTCTACAGGAATACAAGATTTCAAGCTTTGAGCAAAGGCTGATGAATGAAATAGAATTTCGCCTTGAACGTACCCCAGTGGATGAATCAGACGATGAAGTCCAACATGAGGAAATCCCTACAGGCAAATACATAGCACCAATATTTGATAAGAGACTTAAGCATTTTCGGGTAATGGAAGGATCTCCGATTACATTCACTTGCAAAATAGTTGGAATACCTGTTCCCAAGGTAGGTCATTCTCACTGTTAGCGGTAAAGGAGTAAAAATGCTATTTTCTATACATCCCTCTGGAAAGCCTCATTCCTAAGAGCATGTCTCTCTGGAGAGAGCTCTAAACCAAATAATATATTATTTTAGAAAGTAATGACTTTTTATTTTTATTTTAGAAAGCAATGACTTTCTAAAATAAAAATATATTCTTCTGAGCACGTATCAGGCCTTGATGTAATGTATGAACTGTCTCACAAGTTCCTGACTACAGGTAGCAAGTATTAAGTCACTGGGGATTGTCTGATCACTACAGGTATACTGGTTCAAGGATGGCAAGCAGATTTCAAAGAAAAACAAGCATTTCAAAATGAACAGAGAAGAAGACGGAACATGTTCTTTACATATTGAAGCTTCCACTAATGATGATGATGGCAACTATACAATTATGGCTGCAAACCCACAAGTAAGGTGTTTTAATTTCCACTACAAAAATTCTTGTTTCATTTTTTTCTAATATATGCTAAAAGGAACAGAGATTGGGCCACCTAGTCTGACACTGAGTGGTGACTACCAAAAATCAAATTGCTTCAGAGGTCAAGAGAGGAAACCATGTAATGAAGAATGATGAAGATAAGATGAGAAAGTTGGGGCTGTTCAGCCTGGAGAAGAGAACACTGCATGGAGACCTCATAGCAGCCTTCCAGTATCTGAAGGGGGCCTATAGGGATGCTGGGGAGGGACTCTTCATGAGGAACTGTACTGATAGGACAAGGGGTAACGGGTTCAAACTTAAACAGGGGAAGTTTAGATTGGATATGAGGAAGAAATTCTTTACTGTAAGAGTGGTGAGGCACTGGAATGGGTTGCCCAGGGAAGTTGTGAATGCTCCATCGCTGGCAATTTTCAAGGGCAGGTTGGACAGAGCCTTGGGTGGCATGGTTTAGTGGGAGGTGTCCCTGCCCATGGGAGGGGGTTGGAACTAGATGATCTTAAGGTCCTTTCCAACCCTAACTATACTATGATTCTATGATGAAACTACTGCCTTATTCTTACACATCCCAGTCACAATCATTAAGGACATTTTTTCACATTAGTAACTCCTGTCCTATCTTCTGACCCCACCACCCCTGCTGCTGATAGATACCTTTTGAGATGTGGTGAGAAAACAGACATATATCAGGCAGAAAGAATAGAGCAAGAGGAAACAAAGAGTTATGTTGAACTTGGAAGTGTTACTAAACACAACTCTCCTATTCTTAGGATGCAAAAATGTGGATCTGCAAATAGTCTCATATCCTAATAACATTCTCCTTCACCCTGTGTGCTAACAAAGCTGTTTATTCAGCAGTACTTTTTCCAGTTTGGATTTTTCCTTTTTGGTTGAATTATATTTCAGCCCAACTACTTTCCAGTTTCTGTGTGACTGCACAAACACATATGCTAGTCCTTGTGGAGAGACAGTGGCAGGAATGAACAAGCAGGGACAGACACTGCTCAGGCTGGCTTACTTAGCACCACTGCTAAATACGTTGCCATAGCCTTGAGGCGGCTGAGAAACACACTGCTCTAGACACACAAAGAAACCCCTGCCTCACTTGCGCTCCACCATGATAATAGCATTTGCTTTGAAAAAGTAATATTTATACTATAATTCAGCTACTTTATAAAATAAATCCTATTGCATTGTAAATGATAAATATTTATACGTTACACAAAATGAGCTATTAACCAACTATTAATTCTGTTTCCATTGTAATTTGTAGGGGAGAATCAGTTGTTCAGGCCACCTGATGGTTCAGAGTATCCCTGTTCGGGGCCGAATTTCAACAGCTCAACCTCACAGGTAAAAAAAGACAAGTCCTTCAGACCTTCTTTATTCTTCTTACTGAATGTGTTCAAAATAACTAGCTACTGTACTTCAAAGCACTCTTACTTCAGTTCTCAACGATAAAATGGAAGTAACAGTGACCCAAAAGGTCACTTGTAGAATGTAGTATTTTTGAAGGTCATCTTCAAATACAGTGAAGTTTAAGTGTGAAGTATTATTTTATTTACCTGTCGCAGTAAAGGCAAGGGATGGATTAGCAAGATGAAATTCAGCCAAAAGAAGGCAAAAAGAAATGAAGGATAGCCTGGGAATCCAATGATACTACACGATGTAGTTAATTTGGTAATCTTTCTAAGTGGAAAATATGCAAGTATTAAATTTCAATCAATCCATTTCTTTCTACCCTTTTATTTAACTCTATCTATTCATCCTTTTTGACAATTTCTTCCTTTTTTAAAGCATTAAGAAAAAAACTTTGCCTTCTAAACATATACATGCAATTTTTGTGTTGCAGAACACGATCTCGGGTGCCAGAAGGAGATAAAGAGGCAGTTCAAGAACGCTTTTTCAGACCATACTTTCTACAGGCTCCAGGTGACATGGTAGCACATGAAGGTCGACTTTGTAGGCTGGATTGTAAGGTATTTCCTCTGTTCATTCTTACTTTATCTGTGTACACGGTTTGCTAGGTGTTTTCATGTTTTTTAATGCATGAGAGAACACCTCCTGTTAAAGTTTTAATGCTACATTTAAAAAAATTATTTCTTATTGCCATTGTATCTGAGCTGATTCACGGCATTTCTTTTCAACACATGCTATATGGAATGAAGAACACAGCACGCACAACCCCAGAAACAGAAGTCTTACTTACAAGGTTGTTCAAATGACTAGATATGTGCACTGTGTCCTTTAGCAGTCTGAACTCTGCTCCATTATCAGATTCTTTAACATAATCCAGAACAGCACAAAACCATGAGAAAGAGAGGATTCAGCATGTTGCATTCTGTCCAAACAAATGTTTCCATTGTATTGGACTGAATTACTGAAGGTTAATACTCCCTGAAAAGAGGGAACAGAGCCCAGTTCATTTTATGCTTCCCTGGCATGCACAGATGCAGAAACATCCCCATTTACAGATTCAAATCCTGACACGAGAGAGAGTTGTCAGAGGCTAGAGCACACGCAGGAAATATCCTGTTGTTGAAAGCTTTAAGAAAGTCATCTGCTCCAATGTATTTTAGTAGTACTTCTATGTCCCAGTAGTGCAGCAAAGGTGGTAGTGCTGACACTGACCTCTTCCACACTCCAGAATGTCTCTTACCCTGAAGAGGGTAGAAGCTCTGAAGCACAAGTTAATGTCCTGAAGATGAACAGGATTCATTACTACTAATTTACAATGAAAAGCTTACTAGGGAGCATGCCAAAGAATTTTGTTATTCTTAGCTCTGCTATCCTCGCAGAGCTTATGAAGCCTGTAAAGCATGTCTGGTATTGCACAAACCTAGAAGACAGCAGTCCTCGTTCAGGCAAGTTCCACTTCCCTCTTTCTCTGGTTTGTAGAATATTGCTTGGAAAGCAGTATTTTAGACATGAGTAAGTACTTCTATCTATTGGAAAGATCTTTAAGACCATAATATAGCCTAATAAACTTTCTAAGAGATATTTAATCTATAGTGTTTTAAAGCATGTAAGTTTAGCAGCTACAAAGATCTATATCATTCTTCATCAAATTAATGAAACAAAGTAATTTGCATAAAACACTTCATCTCTATTAAACTCTGAAGTGGTTTAGATTCAGGGCTTTTATACTCACCATTACAAAAAACCCAGAAAACTAGCAGAATACTAGAGTCTTTTGTGACTCTGATATATAACCAAGTATCTTCCTTTCTGACTAAGAAAAAGGTAGACATTTCATGCATTTTTTTGCTTGTTTATTTTCTGGATTTCTCCCTTTTGGAACTAATCAGCAGAAAATAGAAACTGAGAAATGAAAAAAAACAATCAAACAAACCCCAGTCTTTCTGTTCTAGACTTTGACATCATTCAGATAGTATCTGGGGAAAAAAAAAAAAAAGGCTTACCTATTATTTTACTAAAATCTATCTGTCATTTTGACATTTGTCTTTTGTCTGTTTCACTGTCTATTAGGTGAGTGGATTACCAACTCCAGACCTGACATGGCTTCTGAATGGCAAACCTGTGCTACCAGATGGCACCCATAAGATGCTGGTCAGAGAGACTGGAGTCCACTCTCTTCTTATTGATCCTCTCTCACAAAATGACGCTGGAACTTACACTTGCCTTGCCACTAATAAAACAGGACAAAATTCATTTAGTCTGGAGCTCACTGTTGTAGGTAAGAATCATTGAAAAACTAGTCACAATGATGAAGTTATTTCTTCAAATGTACCTTGCCTAGTTTCCCTACAGAGAAGTATACATAAATAGTTAATCCACTGAGATTAGGAGTTCAACAGCTATAAAATTCAGCTGATAGAAAGAAACAGACCTGGTGCTCAGTTGATTAGATGCACTCCTTTTATTAACAGAAGGTTGTAATTCTGTCTCATCATCACTTTACCTCTTCTTTTGGCAAGATGACAAAATTCTCCCCAGAAAATGCATAGGGTTTGAATTCATAATATATGTTGAGGTCTCCTATATTTCAGACCCAGTTTTATTAGTTTAAAAATGCTTTTAAATAGAAAAATACAAATCTGAATACTATTCTTTAGTAAAGCCTTACAAGATGTGAGATATTGAAATTCATATATCTGATATTAGTTTCCTGCAATGGTAGTATGTTTAGATCCATGAGATATGCATACATTCTTTCAAGAACATCAGTTCTGCCTATTATTTTCTTTATGTTCCCTTATAGAGGCTATGTCATGGCATTTAATTTTCCTTCCAATATCCCATTAAAAATTCACAACCTATTTGGATATCACAAGAATAATTTTTGGTCACGTTCTTCCATACAGTTCTAAAGTGAACCAAACAATAAAATATCTGTTGTTCAATAATTCTTTTTACTTTTCCAGCAAAGGAAGTGAAAAAAGCCCCCATGTTTTTGGAGAAGCTTCAGAACTGCGGTATTCCTGAAGGGTACCCTGTCAGATTAGAATGCAGAGTTGTGGGAATGCCACCCCCCATATTTTACTGGAAGAAGGATAATGAGACCATCCCATCAAACAGAGAGAGGATGAGGTACTGTACCATCATACCCATGCTTGGAGTTTCTTGTGTCTGGACTAATTGTTTCCTTGAAGACCTGTGTTATAAGTACAGGCGGTGGTGTTCTCAAAACAACTTCTTCCATCCATAAAAAGTTTTAAAAGCTGGCTTCACTGTCAGGCAAACAATAGCTACTTACTTGATTGAGAATAAAGGCATGGAGTATAATTTGCCACTGATTTGGAGAGTGGTGATGAGCTTTTTGGGCCATAGGCCTGATACAGCATATGCAGCTTCTTATTAAAGATATTATGATATGGTATTTTAAGGCATTTTAGCAACTTATTCTTTCTCTCAACTATTTTTTCCTCAGTTTAGTTCTATGAATGAATTCAAACTCAAAACAGTTAGAACATGGTTGTGAATGCCCCAGAGAATGGAATAATAAAGAGTTTAGCATATCAGATACAGAGGCTGATAACAAAGTTTGGTCACAAACAGAGGCAAAGACTTTGATCCCTGCTGACAAAATAGAATAATATTTGGGATCAGATCTTGCATTCAAATGCATCACTGTTTTTTAGGTTTTGCAAAAGAAAAGCTGATGAAATAATGTGCCTGGCTGTAATAAATGAGAAATTAATTGCTTTCATTTCTTTTTTAAAGATTTCTATTTCAACATAACTCTTGTTTTTAATATTTTATTTCACTTGGCTTCAACTAATGATTGGATTTTGAGTCATTGGATCTCTGAGATCAGCTTCAAGTAGTACTACATTTTTACATGCATATCCTGCAGGCTTTCTGTAAAGAAAGCTGGCTCCACAGCAGCGCTTGTTATGAATGAACACCTATCACAAGGTGTGTTTCAAGCTTACTTGAAAATCTTTCAGTGGTCTCCCTGTCCCCATTCAGAGATTACTGACCCTTTCCAAAAAGTCCACCTGACTTTGATCTTCTACAGCCTCTAGCCTGTTCCTCTGCCTCTAAGCATATTACTCAAGGATATATTTCAAATACTGGTACTTTCACAGGAATTAGTTATACACATTGGAAACACTGTAGTTGATGTAAAATGAACAACTGTCCTAAAAAGCCTCATTTCCAGTTCTTTTGCAGAAAGAAATTAAATATATATTACATTTATCAGAATACCTATATTAGAAAATGAGTTTTTGCTGCAGCTTAGCAGAGAAATATCTAAAGGAAACCTCCCACACCTCACAAAGCCAGGAGCTAACATCAGGTTTGTAACAACTCTGCTATTTCGGCCAGTCATGACCAGACTGCCTGCCCCCAAAGGGTTCAAGTGCTTTTGCACAGGTTCATGTGAGTGATGGCCAGCATTGTCCTTGTTTGTCCCTAACTTGGCTCACTATTATTTTCCTGCCTAAAGCTGAGAGATCTTTTTGTATCATGGTGTGGACCTGCATAAGCTTCTATACTAGTACACCCCCAGCATAAGGCAAATTATGTAGTGCAGAGAACAAATGGTGAACATTCCCTTTTTCATTAGAGCTACTGGAAGCAGAAAACGTCCTCTTGGCCTGAAATTCTTGGTTTGTTTTTTCATTCTAGTTCATAAGAAAAGGAAACCTCAGATTTCAGAACTTCCTGCCACTTTAAGTATTTTGATGTACTCATCTCCCAGCTCTTCCTTAATAATGAGGGAACCACTTGGGTTAATAATAAGGACCAACCACAGTCTATAGAGCAGAGGAGCCTCAGTTCTCTGATATACTACCGAATAATTTTTCCTGGAAATTGCAGCCAGGAAGTCGGAGATCACTGAAGAGCAAAAGAAGAGGAGAGAATAATGAAGCAGGTTTCTTTTAGAGTGTTGGTCAAACAAATCTTTAGGATTTTGCCACTCAGTCATTTTCTCATGGAAAAGGCTGCCAAAAGAAAGTTTATGACTGGCTCTGGTTATTGTTGTGAAGAACATCACAACTTCCTAGAAATGTTCTTGGTATTTTGTTACGTTATTCTTCTAGCTTCTGAACTAGGAAAAAATACAGTATGACTTCACAGCAGCTTTGCATGGTTTTAGTTCATTAAGTTCAATAAGAAATTCCAATATTAAAACATACAGAGTAACAGGATGGCTTTGCACAACTGGGAGGAGGAAGAATAAATTTCAATTACTCTTGTCATTGGCTGAGGCCATACTGAAAACAAACCTACTGACTAAAAATACCTTGGAATGCTAACCTCTCTGCGAATAGAAGCTGTCACCTATCTATATATATATATTTAATGTATGTATTGTAAAATCTCTAAGTTGCTATGTTCTTGAGAAATACTAATTCCAAAACAACTACTTTCCCAGCATGCATCAAGATACAACAGGCTATGTCTGCCTCCTCATTCAACCTGCCAAGAAAGCAGATGCTGGCTGGTATACCTTGTCTGCAAAAAACGAAGCTGGTATTGTCTCTTGTACTGCTAGACTTGACATATACGGTAGGTATTGGCTAGTAAATCAAACAAATCAGAATTTATTTTCTTTGTCTGGTTCCAGTTCTTATCTAGTTCTTAGTCTGTAAATTGCTGGGTTTGACATGGATTAGAAATTAGTGACACAGAATGACCACAGATTAATATGGTTACCAGGACGCATAACGGTACAGCTAAATGGCCAAATTAGCTCTCCTGCATCAGTTTAAAGGCAGGTAAAAATAAAAGGGGAAAAAAAAAAAAAAAAAAACACCAACAGAGGAAGCATTTTGCACAATATTTTCTACTCCCATTTTCCACCTTCCAAATCCCTAGACACTTAAAAATATAATAAATGTGTTCAAGTTGCATCTTAGCTCTGTTCCCTTTGGCACATGAATCTGTTACAGCTCTGACCTGAAATGGAACAATAAATTGCACACAAGACAGTAAACCCCTTCTTCCATGGAGCATGTGTGATGCAAACTATGCGAAATTAATGGAGGCTAGTTTGCATCTAATGTTTGTTTAGGACTCAGGAGGCCACAGCCCAGTTCAAGAACTACAGCACATTACTTAATTACTCTGTATCTATGCAAAATGTAATAGTTCAGACAGTTTATCTAGACCAATAAGAGTACTTTGATCACTTAAATGGCATAATAAAACATAAAACCTATTCCCCAGACTTTTGGATTATAACTATAACCTCGAAGCAGGAAAAAAAAATCAAACCAAAACAAAACATGTTTTCAACCTTATATTTCTTATTTTAAAAAAAAAAAAAAAACCAACCAAACCTCAATTAACAGAGATAACCACAAGACACCAGAGCATCTCTGTCAGTTTTCTGCCACCTTGTGGTGATATAGACAATAGTAACGTAATGTTCAAGAGAGGGCTAGTGAGAGTCTGATTCAGAAAAGGTCACACAAAATGAAAAATAATTCCTTAGGTATCTAAATGTTGCAAGACATCAATTAAATATTCATATGAATAATTCAAGGTAGAAACAGGAAAAAGATGGCAAGTATGTAATGCTTCCTATTTCCAACCGTGTTTTCTAATGCCTCTACAAGCCTTAAATGGAGTGACAGAAATATTTTTTCTTTGGGCTATTTTGAATGAATGGGGTTGGGGGATTGAAAGAGTGGTCTGATATTTGCAATTCCATGTGCAAAGAGAAAGTACAGTAAATAATGACTGTATTGTTTACACAGAAACAAACTGGGGGCTGCAAGAAAAAAACAGGCTCTTTTTCAAGTATTTCCAATAGAAAGGGTTAAAATTCAGAAAGGAAAGACATTTCCTATCAATGCTTCAGAAGCAGATTGTGGGTTCCAAGAACTAAGTTGTTCTTGGAGTTTTTAGCCTGAACTACCCTTTCATTTCAATTGCTCACAGATATGTTTGTCCCGTTTGTGTGCAGTCATGGAGGTTTTGTATGGATAAATACCAGCAGTGATAATACCAATTTCCCCTTCTGAAGTGTTTTAAGAATTATAACTATTACATATTATATAGTAGCTATATATTCATATAAAAGTATAACAGTCTTTGTTCATATGGGAACATGCTGAATGTCACTTTTAAATTACTGAATGTGTTTAGATTACATTTCTTTTGGTATCTTTAAAAAAATCTGGGAAACTTTTTACTAGTTGTAAGTAGTAGAGGAACATAAAAATTGTAATCACTTCTTTAAATAAAATCCCTATATCACCACTTTGAGATTAAATACCACAAAAACAAAAAACAAACAAACAAACAAACAAAAAAAACCCAAACCAAAAAAACAAACAAAAATAACCAAGAAGAAAAGTCCCCCGAAGGACCGAGTAGCACAAAATCAAAAATCAAAGCCATGTCCAGTTTGTTCATCTCTCTTCATCCTATGGTATGGTTTTAGTCATGATTGCAAGAGCTTTGGAGAAGGCTCCAAAGATTAAATGATTGAATTTTGGACTTAGTAAAATCCATGTAACGATTACCACTGAATTGAAATAGATGAAATTCCATCTGTGGACTTCAATAAAAATACTCAACATATAAACTACATTAATGATAATATTTGAAGAAACAGAGCTTAAAACAGGAAGCCACAATGCTGTGCTCTGTCCAAGGATGTTGCAATCAACTTTCAGTTGTGTGCACTGATTTCTGTTGTTTCATTGCTAACTCAATGAGAGGTTCATACAGCCTATTTTGTTCTTCAGCTCAGTGGCATCGTCAAATTCCACAACCAATAAAGCTTCGACCTGGTGGCAGTCGGTATGCAAGCCTTACGGGTCAAGGACTTGACATTTTTTCTGCCTTCCCAACTACTGAAAGCCCTATGCTGTTTTCATCACCAACCCAAAAGGTGGTGGAGAGTGAAGAACTTTGAAAAACAGTTGTTCCAGTTACACCTGCAGAGATACTACAACGGGGGGGGAGGGGGAAGGGAAGGGAAAACAAACCCAAACACACAAAAAAACCCCAAAACCAAAAAAGAGGTACAAGTCAAGATGCTCAACGTTTACAAGCAACTTGTTTGTAATTAAGTGTACTGCTGCGGCAAATGTTGCAAGTAACATCATACAAGATTTTTGCATATTATTTTACTGCAGGATAACTGTGGTACGGAGTGTCGTGCAATAAATTCAGTACTGTGTAGTTTGCTAAGAATTACATAGTAAACATAGTTTTCAGCACCTAAAAGCCAATACCACTTTTACTGCTTGAATTAAAGCTACTGTACTGTAGCAAGCCATGTTAAGGATTGATGATTAGCTGGAGTACTGCCAGCGAAAACATTGACATTACAACAGTAATAATCCTGAATGAGTGTAAACAACAAGACTTTGAATGTAATGCTAAAAAACATGCCAGATAATCACAAAGCACAAGTTACAGGGAAAAGATGTAACTCGTTTTTATATATTATTATACCAATAATCTTTGAATTTTTGAACTCAAGACTAGACAATTAGTGTTTAATGTAGGTGCAGCTGTATACTCTATATATTTATATTTTTGTGTGTGTGTGTACTCTATGAACTGTATTCACAGTGTAAGGATTCATAAATTAAGGGACCGGGCACATGCATAGGATGCTAACATAGGAAACCAAAATTCCTGTTGTCTGAAGCATGTTCTCAGGAGCCCATGGCTGAAACTGTTTTCCAGATGTGCTTCATATTTTTTCTTTGAAATGTTAATGATTTTCTGACTTCAAACACAGATGATATCAAGTTTGTAGCTTTGTGGGTTTTAAATACCATTCAATATCATTTTAAAAAATACCTTTTTTCCTGATTTTTAACATGACTAAATTAAAAATGCATCTGCCCTCTAGCTCTTTTTTTAACTAACTGAAAAGGAATTATGATCTGGTGGAATTTAAATTTTCATCATCATCATTAACGAA
Organism: Ara ararauna; assembly: GCA_028858755.1. Classification (NCBI taxonomy): domain Eukaryota; kingdom Metazoa; phylum Chordata; class Aves; order Psittaciformes; family Psittacidae; genus Ara; species Ara ararauna. Next base: position 43,327,673 of record CM054381.1, read on the forward strand.
ATTATCACAAATGTGGCACCTTCTATAACGAGAAAATTCTGTTAATATACAAAAGTTATGAAGTTAAGCAACAGTTATGTGCAAAGAGCCAAAAACCCTATTATAACTGATAGTAGTAATAAATAAGGCAATTTATTGAAAGTGCAACAGACGGTGTTAAGTGACAACACTTAATGATTGATACAAACATATTTAGCATCTACGCACTTGCATTGATTCCTCCCAGGACTTAGAATCTGTGAATATCTAAGATTATTTCCTGCACCGCTAAATCACTGCTATCCCTCTTCTTTGGACATTGTTTTCAAGCAGTTCTTACTTACTGCTTTCACCATGGCTAGAGAATGCAATGAAGTCCTGATCAAAGTCACAGAGAGTACAAGAAAAATTAACAGGTAGTTTCATTTTAGATTATTTGGACTTTTTCAAATTAAAAATGTAACTTTAAAAAAATCACATATGCAAAGAAAATAATGAGTTCTCTTTAGAGCAAAAGGATACTTGATATAGACAGAGACTGAAAAAGAGATAGTCCTTCATCGGGTTTCCTACAAATACAGCTTATGTTGTTTCCAACTGTTGGTTCCCTAAGGGTTTAGAGGAAGTTGATTTCTCGCATTGTTCCACTTCCTACCCAAGTGAAGACCATAAAACAAAACCACCATTATAACGTTCATGCTTTTGTTACAAATCGCAGGCAAGTCACCCCAGACTGAACAGAACAGGAAACTCAAATCCATTCTTATCCTGGGAGATAAAACAATGTGCAGATATTTCAGTGGGAAAGCAGAAACACCAGTTGTTGCTTGTGTTGTACCTCCTCCCTGGCAAACAAAATAAAACTAGTAGCTATTAAAAGTTCTGCATTGATTCAAGTGACTTCAGTTACAGGGTGACCAACTTAAGACACATTGTGGGGCTGATTTTCTAGGCTAAGGAACCTACTGCTCCTCTACCTTCAGTTGTTTTTAGGATGACTTAGGGATTCCAAAACCAAACCTAGACCGAGTCAGAGTTGGACAACCCAAAATTTAAAGTGTCCCATATTAGTAACTACTCCTGTGAAAATAATCCAAGGTAAATCATTGGGTTTTGCTTGCTTAATCCAGTGCTGTTGGGAAGTAGAAAGTAGAAGATCACATTCTACTCCCATGTACAGCCCTAGTCTTCCCCTTATTTCATGCCAGAACTGAAAAGTAGATTTTGATCCAACTTATTCCAGGCTGTGTATCAGCCATCAGGCTTTATACCTAAGCTTAGTCAAAGGATTGTCTGATTAGAACTCCCCTGTGGCCCCCTTGCCTGGCTTTGAGTGAGAGGTTGGACAAGATGACCTCCAGAGCTTCCTTCAGACCTAAATCACTCTGTACTTTCTAATTTACTCTACTTTCCACTGCCTCTCTGAATACCCTATGTGGATTAAATTACCTATTGACTGAGTAGAAACTAAGAATTCAAGTAAGTACAACCTTCTCCTTTTTAACTGGGATATATCCTATAAGGCAATTCTAGCTATGAGAGTGATCACTTTAATCAGTGTTCTTTACATAGTTTAGAAAAAAGAAATACTATTAGCAAATAACTGATTACCAGTGCTGGAATCATACTTTTTAATATTACTGACAGTAGTAGTGGTTCTCCCATTTTACAACATCAGACAACACCCCCAAAAACTCAGTACAAATTAAAAGACAAAGTGCGCAGAGAAAATATGTAAACCACATCTCTTCAACCTTTTCTCCATGATTTCAGTGGAACGTCTCCAAACTTACATCATTATAGCCTGAACTGACAAGATGAGGATGAAGTGGTACAGTGCTTTTTTAAAATATACATTCAGTTCTTTGGAAGTTGGAGGACAAAGTCAAGTGTTGAAAGATTTTTCAAAAAAATCTGTGTAAGAAGGATCAACCCTTAGTCACTCAGGAAAAGGCCCCAAAAGTTTCCCTGAGAGGTAGGCCACAGACAGCAGATGAACTATAACATTATCTCCTTGACTAGCAAAAGGATCAAAACTTTACCCATTACACCTCCCTACATAATGCTGAAGTCGGTAATCTCAATTACTTTCAGTGCATCTGATACAAACAAAATCAGAGTCTGACCCCAAATGTTCTGTAGTCATTTTGCATGTTAACTGCTACAGGACATTTCTCCTCTGTGTATACTGAGCCTGTAAAAGAAGTATGTAAAGGAAGCTGACGTGGATGGATGCAAATACTGTTAATTAGCAGTATTGATGTCCTCATCGCAAAGCCAACTTGCTAGAAAAGGACAAAAAAATTATGCTGATGTTGCTAACTGATGGAAAAGCCATGGGAAAAAGGAGACAACACTGAGCTGTCACAAAACATGCCGTCTGAAATCATGTCCTGTGGAGGATGACACTGTGTTATCACTTGAGACTTGTAAATGTGCTCCCTTTCCGAACAGCTTGGCTGCTCATTGGTTTTGTTTAATTGAATAACTGATTTGACTTCACACTTGCATGGTATTTCATTCTCTTATTCAGGGCAGGCTACTGAAACAAGAAAAATTAAAATTAGAACTTCCACTGAAGTCAGTGTTAGCTATATTCTTCCAAAAGTCCATTAAATCACCACAGTGTGGAGCATAACGTTCTATCACTAAGATACAGAAATGCTCCGGTTTGTAACCACTCAGTGTTTTCTGAATCAGTGCCCTTAGTTTCCTGTTTCCTTCTAGTCCTGGTTTTACATAGAGAGAGACAGTATTATTTCAAAGAAGAGCAGAAATGACTTTAGTATTGCAGTTCTAGAAAGCAGAAGTATTATCTTTGCTTTAAAATTCTGGACCAGCTTGGTGCAGACCCAGTGCTCAGCAGCACCACATAGCAGTTGTTGGACTTCCCGCCTGGATTGAGTTCCTTTGCTTCCATATGGAAGGTGAAGCATACCTTCTGAATGCCTCACATGTACTAACGTGAGAAGATGAGAGCAGACACTTCAAATGTGAAAAGCCAAGTGTGCAGTTTTTATCTTACTATGTAAACAAATGCCAATCCCAACCGTTTACAGTAATCATAGCACTTCAACAGATCTGAAATAAGAATTCCTTTAAGAACCGTGTTCTTAATGCTACCAGGTTTAAAAGCATTTCTGGAAAATGCCTCCATACAACTTCATTAGCAAGACTTCAATTTTAACTCTTAAATACTGGAGAAGTGATTCACTGTAATTGCCTTACTATTTACAATACAAAGATGTTCACTTTGAGCCTTAAAATTCTATTTTATTTTTTTTTCTTTACTAAAGTTGCTATTTTTTTTTTTTTTTTGGTCCAACTTCATTCTCACTGGAAGGAAAATGTTAATGTCAGTTTTAAAGTACATTTCAAGTGCATATGAAAGGAAAAACCAAACACTTGCCTGTTCAGTAATGTATTTCCCTTCGTCTTGCCTAAACTTAAATAAATGCTTCAGAGTTGCATACAAGACTGTGTTCTTCACGTGCTCAAATAATTTTGACAGTGTGCAATGAGATCAGAGGTGTCCTCGGAACTTTTCTGTGACAGCCAATTAATGGAAACAGGCCTTACAATATTTAATAGAAAAAACAAAATACTGTCAAGTTATACAAAAGCCATGCTTCCAGAAGGTAGTTATGAAATGTAGTTGTTGGGTTTTTGAACAATTCTTCGTATCAGTTCACTTTGGTTTTAAATTATGCTTTCTTTTTCTGATAACCTCAGCTACACCTCCATAGGTTAAAGCAGCTACTACACATTTTATGATTTCCTCTAAGCAACACAAGCTGCTTTTAGTAACATCTTTATACTTCAAGTCCACTATAAAGAACTACTTATAGCATAATACAAAGAAATTGTGGGCTGTATGTTCTGTGAATTTAAGTGGAGTTGTCCATTTACACCAGTGGGAAATTCTGTTCAGAAACTGACCATCCTTTGGGATCACGCAATCCATTAGCAGCAGGCAACACAGCTTTGTAAAGAAATGGAAAAATACTGAAGACATTCTGAAATCTTGGGTCAAAAAAAAGAGGGGACTATGCACCCTCGACTGTAGGAAGCCATTCAAAAATGAACTTCTTATTCCTTGGAGTTACATATCCAGATATTTTAAGCAAACTCTGTGTAAGATATATTTTGTATGCTAGTTTCTGTACAAATGAAAACTGAAGTACAAACCAGGAAAAAATAATAGTAGACAATATTAAAATGTACTCTTTGGTAGAAAATATCTTTAAATATTCTACATGGGGTTTTTTAAAGCAATGTTTTCTTGATATGTAGTTAAAGTTACAAACACAAGGCATGTTTTTAAAAGTGTCCAAGTACCAGGTGAAATCAATGTTTCTTACAAGATACCTGTGTAAAGGAAACACTGGACTGCTTCTTCAATGAATAAACATGTCTTTATTCTCTGTACATTTGTTTTTTCCTGGATATTCTGTAGAGGTAGAACAGCTGAACATAATTAGAGCAGATGCTGTTCTATAAATTCTTACTGAATTAAAAAAAAAAAACAAAAACCTAGATAAATTTCACTCCTAAATTACAGCAAACTGCATCCATGTTGCTTAGCTCAAGTAGCTGGAAACCTAACCTAAGTGTAAGACTGCCTATCTTAAGGAAAAAGCTTATTTTGGAAAATCAAAAATCTGGCTGAAAATCGTATTATTCTTTGTGCCTAGTGAATCACATCACACTACAGGAGTTTCACAAAGATTTTACCAGAGAAGTTCTACTTAAGAAGGTACAGGAAACTAATGATACTCATTCTTCCCTACATGAAGCAGTTGTAATGTCATTGACTTTACAAGAGTATAACCAGGGTTAGCAACATTTTTACTTTTCAGAATTTGTACTGCAGCAGTATTTAACACCTCCAGTCCAAAACTGAGCTTTGCCCTGTATGTGTGTACAGTACAAGATGGCCTGTGCCCTAAATACCTTTTAAATGGTGAAATGGAAAATAGAAGCCTGAAACTGGAATGAAGTTGTAAGATATGCTAATACATACTCACTGATGACTTCAATACTTAGGAAGAAACCACTGTCTTTTCATTACTAACATACACTTAAGGAATGTTCTGCTCTCAGCCACTGAAAACTCACTGCAGTTAAAAATGTCACTCCAGTTTCAAGTTCAAAAATAACTCTGGTCACCTTGACAGAATAGGGTGATATAATTCAAAGAAGCACAGAAGCGGAGTATCCATAGCTACTTCAAATAAAAACCCCTGCAATCTGAACCTTTTAGAAGAATAAAGGTTAATTTCCCACAAATAGTCCATTGGAATTTCACACTGGATTTCAATAGTAAAACATGTATGTGTGTAGCATGCAACAAATATTTAATGAAGCAAGCATTTCACATCCCCAGTGTTTTCACAATAATGTGGGTTTGGAATTACAAGGTACTGATACTACAAATAGAAGTATTTCAGGTTTGCACTGCTGCTCAGTGGGACAAAAATTCACAAGCAGACAAACTCAGTCACTAAGAACACACCAAGCTCTGAGCATCTAAGCTTTTTCTTCATTTGGAGGGTCACTGGCAGCAATAATTATTTAAGGGAAGGAGGCTTCAAATGCCTATACCAGTAAAGTCCAGTATAGACAAATGGTCACAGCCCTTATCTGACAAGCATCAAACAGCCAGTGGGTAATATATTTGAGAGCAATAATCAAACTCAAGTTAAACTTAAACAGTCAAATTTACATTTCACAAAGTGTCATTAAGGAATTTGTAAAGGAAAGCTATGAAAATGAACCTATGATTTCCTGAATAGCTGTGTTTTAGAAGTCCAAAACGCATGGATAGTTTCTGCTTTTCAGACTCCCTTCAGAAAGAATTTTTTATGTTTAAACTTCATCCTCACCCAATTCACTCCCCAAAAACCTTTGACAAGTCATCAATAGACAGACAGTTGTCTATACACTACAAAGAACTACTCTGCTACCTTCAGTACTATAGCAAATTGGAAATCTCAACATCTAGCACAACACTGCACCCTCCCAAGAAACAAAAAATACTACAGCATTATAAAAAAGCACAATTTTTCCACTAGTAATATTACTAATTATTATCAATAGAGATCAATAAAACATTCACATTCCATTAGCACAAACAAATCTAAGAGAAAAGGCATTATAATCATACCATATTATTAAACACCAGAAATTGATGCAATGACCTGACTTGTAAGCGTTCACAAGCTACATACTGCAGTGAAGTGCTTTTTAGGACTTTGGCTTCAATTCTTAATAATTTTTGGTAATATGGCCACAAATATTTTATGGTTTGTGTTGGTTTCTTCCTCTTTACGTGAACTTACTATCATTCATCTAACCATTCACTGCATACTAAACAATTATTTTTATATCTATCATCATACGCGGTAGACAGTAAATTACAACACTGCATGGAAGAAACACAATCTGGAAAGAAATTTATATTAAGTACTTCTACGTAAATTACATATAAACTGCATTGTCATGTCCCACAGAATCAAATTATATGCCAGTAGTGCAGAAATGCACCAGTACCATTCTTGCACACTATTCTGGCATTTATAGCTTTGTATCATATTTCCCTTCCCACCAAAGGTTTAGAAGGCTATCTTTCACTAAGCCAAGTCTTCCATGTCATATAACTGCACAATTTATTTGCATCATATTCCCATTCCAGGACAGAAAAGCCACTACTGTGCTAGCAGTGCAGGTGAGAATGTCTCACAGCTAATAATGTTTACAGCTAATAAACTACTGTAATATGGCACATCATCTAATTATTTAAGGATTGCATTAATTATTATTACAGATATAAACTTGCCCTTTAGTGATGAGTAATATTCAAACAGTATCAAATTGGCTACATGATGGACAGCAAGTAATTCTATTCTCCATATATATAAACTTAAGCAAAGAAATCAGTGAGTAACATGACTTCATACTCCCAGAAGGCTAAATCCACTTTCTGTTGGCTGGTAAAGATCTAATGTAATTCCTAAGAAAAAAGCACACACTTAAATAATCAGCACTGTCCATTACCTTTAGAGAGGCTAAAGTATATGCTAAAATCATTCCAGAATTCCAGTGTTTTAAGTAGAGAGTTCCTCAGAATATATAGTGCCTCTTCTATACGTGTTTAATCAAGCCTGAAATGCTGTCCCAGCAGCTTTCACCCCAGGAACAGTCCAACTCCCTCCTCAGGAAAAGCCCGAGTCTGCAACACAGTGAGCAAGTGCAAAATGTCAGTAAGTGTCCTGAGAGAAGACAGACAGGAAGGTCAGATCTTTGCATGCGACTGTTCCTCCAGCAGAGTCCCTCTCCCCCAAAACCGAGCTTTGTTCCTATTAATGCTTTTGTTTTTCGCTGAAAGCTGCTTAGTTGTTGAAAGTAACTCATATCAAAGCTATTCATTTGTCATTTGAAAGAATTCTAAAATACGAGACATGGCAGCAGCCAGCAGGGAACCTGCCAGGCTTCCCTGCTGGAAATCCACCAACGGACAGCTGTTCTGGGACAGCAGCTCTTTTTCTCCTTCTCCCTCATGGCTAACACTAGCAAGGGATTTTTTCTGGAAACGCCTCACAGCAACACCAGCAAAAAAACCTTTCAGCCTCATAGTCTGCCACCATCAAACCAGCCACTGGCAGCTGAACTTTTGCAGACTCTACATCATGCTGCAAACACATCTGCTTCTCCAGCTATCTTGTGTCGATTCAGTTTTTGATCTTCCCAACCCCCTTTTCCTCTTCTGCCTTTTCTACCCAGATCCCTCTATACTCTACAAGTGAAAGAAGCAAGCAAACAAAAGGCTATTCAGGACATCACCAATGCTGAAATGTACTCAACTGCTTTGCAAGAACGCTCTATAACATTTTACCGAACTTTTACCTTTAAAGACTCTTTTTCAGAGGGTACATAAAACACACTAACTGGGAAGCAAGCATCATTTCCTAGTTGATCCTTCCGCACTACCTAGTCGATCCTTTAATAAACTACAAGGACTGTGACAGAAGTAGTAAAACATTTGTGGTAGGAAAACCACTAGTAATTCCTCAGAGCAGGAATTTCAGGCAGTTGGTGAGGGCATAGCATAGAAAACACTTTATTTATGATTTACAAACTCTGTTACCATTACTAGATAACATAAAATTAGAAAATAAAATCCAAACATTTAAAGTCTACAAAAATCTAGAGGTTTAGGCTATTTTCACATGAGCATTCTCATTTATGGTATATAATAACATGGGCTTTACAGCCATTGAAAACAAAAACATCCCTTCTATGACTTGCAAATAGCTCTTTTTTGAGCATACAAGAGACACCATTAGTTGGATTAAAGCAAATCTACACAAACTTGGAACCCATATGTCAAACTTACAAAGTTTAAGAAGGTTAGTTCTCTGAGGACTAGAACTCCAATACATTATCAGACTTTTTCCATGGGAGCCATTTATGTGAAAACAAACCAAAGAATAATTTTAAAGCTGACGGGAAAATAAAAACATGCAATGAAGTTAATTTCCGATGTTATCCCATTCCGTTACACCATGGGCCAATCCAGCCCATCATTTCTAGAAAACACTGCCATGAATCACCACAGTAAAAAAAAAAAAAAACCACCAAAAACTTGCTAAATAAAAGAATTAAATTAACTAGATGAACTACAAAACAACCATCGAAAAGATTTCAAATTAAAAGTATGCTTTCCACCAGGATTAAATAAATTTAATCTTCTAAAATGCATTTTGATTTAAAGTTCTCAAACCAAATTTATTGTCGAATTAGCATAAGCTGCAAACAAGAATAAGCTATTATAATGCCAGTATTACCTTATTCAAGCAGATTAACTCTTGCTAATTATTAAATTACACATCTGGCCTGCTGTATATTCTTAGTTCAAAAAAAGTTCTAATTAGCTATTTGAAAGTGTTCAGGGTGATAACTGAATATTCGCTGTGCATATGGATCACTGTCTGTTGCCATTTTTGGTCCCGTGTAATGGTGGTAGCTCTCTGGATGGAAGTGCTCACAGTGAAGGCTAATCCATTCTCTTTCAGTACTGTATCGTTCTGCTTCAGCAAGGATTCTAGTGAGAGCCATGATATAACTCAAAGCCATCTGAAGGGTCTCATATTTGGACAGCTTCTTATCTTGACCCCACTGTGGAACCACTTTTCTCAAACGATCAAAGGCTGTGTTCAGACCTTGCATCCGTCGTCTCTCCCTGGCATTGGCAGCCAGTCTTCTCTTTGCAGCACTTTCCATCCTTTCTGAACTGCACTTCACAACACAGCCGGGTCCGCTTCTGCACTGGATGTCTGACTCTACGCCTGAATCCAAATGACTGGATTTACAGGTTTTCATATTCGATGCAGCTTCAGTTTCACAGACACAAAGATTAAATTTACTTTTTAAAAATTGGGTATCTAAAAAGTGGTCGGGAAAGCACTCGTGAGTAGCCTGCGTACCTCTTGAATCTGCTTCCAAATGCCAATGATAGGATATTTTTCTTAGCATCTAGTAAAAAAAAAGATAAAGGTCTTCTGGTTCTTCTGAAAATTTCTTCTTATTGTTTAAATAAAGAATAAAGAGTTTTTAATGTCTTATGCTTTCATTCTTTTAATTTCTTTAAACTCACAGAGAGAGAAAACAATGAAATCTCCATTCTCAAAATGTATGTTACTGAAGAAAATGGTCCATTTAATCCAAAAAGGATCTTAACAGATTAAAGACATTTCAATTCCAAATGGCCATTTCAAATGAAAGAAGTTCTGATTCAGTTTAGAAGAGTATTTCAAAATTATGAACTGTAGCGATCTGAAGATGTAACTTCGTAACAGAAATCACTCCCTTCTTGACTCCTGCTGGCAACCAATGATTGTGTCTTACAGACAAGATGAGGCTTTATAGAAACTGCAAAAGCTAAACAGGTGGTAGCAGGTGGGCGGGCGGCACTCTGCTTCCATCCCAGTACCTTCCCACCCTGGGAACTACAGGGGGAAAAAAAACCCAAACCAGTAAAATCCGAACATTACAGCCTTCAGCTGTTGAGAAGTCTTCCAAAGCCAGTCTGTCCAACCCTAACAACTTGCCATCTGGAGTAGTGTCTGGCTGGCCCCACAAGACCCTGGGCAGTTAAGCAAAAGATCCTTTCAATGGATAATCTGTTGCAACCCAGAGAAAAAACAAAAATCTCCATGCACTGTAGTATTTATATTTTAAAATGCGAAAATTCTACTTAGGCAGTATTAAGGGTAGAAGAAATAGCTATTCTAATGAAACAGAAGAGAATTAGCTTAATGGTATACGGCCAAGAATACTACTGGCTTGCATTATACAGTACCGAAGTAAGCAAACTCTATTTATCAGAAACACTTCAGAATGCTTCAGAATTTTAATATTGTATCAAGTATGCAAGGCTGCAGAGAGACTAGTATCTTGAGGAAAATAGGCAGTATGTATTTGCCTGTCAGCAAATCTAATGTCATTAAAATAATTTAAATATATTTAAACAGTTAAGATGTAGTGATGAATTTATGTAATAATGACTGTAAAAATAGATAGGTCATGATACAGACATACACAGAAACATGTGATTATACAAATTATCTGAAAACTGCCCTATTTAATATACCATATGAAAGTATGTACGTGTATTTTATGTGGGGAAAAAAAAAAGTGCCTTGTTAGTAATATCTCTAAATAAGTAAATGGAATAAAAGCGCATGTGAAGAAATCTGTTTGCTGGTAGTAAAGGGATCATTTCTGCTATGAGTTGTAATGATAGAGAAGCCACCATACATACACCCACAACCCATAATTAAAACATTTCTTTTACAGTACTTGTATTATTAAAACCATTATCTACATAAACTTACATGGAAACATCATTTTATTATATACACAAAAGGTAAAAAAACCCCAACCCTACCACACAATGATTTATTATCTGTATTGATTTCAAACTTAATTAAACTGTTACCAGCATTCATAAATTAGTAACTTTTTTCATTAGAGACTGAATACTGTATATTTATTTAGAACTATAGCTCAATTGTTTTCCTTATGACCCCAGAATTTGGTGTAGTTGTAAACAGCTGATTAATCCCTAGCAGAAGCAATGACAATGAAATGAGGTTGAATAATCCAAAAATAATAGGATGCAATTGAACACTAATGGACTCCAGCACAACAGATGTTGAATGTAGACTGTTACGCCCAGTTGCTCTGCTCTTAATATTCTGAATCCTAATGGTCTTGAACAGACAGGATAGTTGGGGTAGGGAGTCTCCATTATTCCATTATCAAAATGTATGCCACATCTTTAATTTTTAAAGAACTATAACTGCATCATGTTTCATGATAAATGTTCAACATTCCTTGCTGTGTGCACTGACCTATTCTCCCAAACATAAAGAACCACTACCATGCCTTAAAATGCTACTTTCTGAATGACAATTTCTGATTATTTGTGTGTGAGAGTTGAGAACAGCACTATTCAGAAAAAAAACCCCACATAACCATATGTCTTTTACAGAAGGATCAGCAATTAGAACATGTGAGATATTTCTTTTCTGAAAAAGCTTCATGAGAAATACTGCATATGCAGTATAAAAAAAAAAACACCTCTGATCTCCATGCTATTGCTATAGCATGTTTTAGTGCTACAGCCTTCTATGCCCAAATAAGTCTGTTAATTAAATCTTGTCTCTTAAGTAAACTCTCAAAGGATTTTAAATATAAATCAACACAATAAAATGAAGGTGTTCTGTAAGTTAATAAATAGCGTGTGTTTTCATGAGATAGCTATTACACATTTCAGAGAATTAACCACTCTTAGTGTTGAATGATGTTGATTTCATACCAGAAATATGAAAAGCACCCCTTTAAAATATCATATAGTATAATATCGGGTTTTTTCATTTGTCACCAGTTTTTCTATTTTTAACTTAGTATCTCATGCCAGTACGAATTACAATGAAGACTTCAAACATACCAAAAATCAGTTCTTTAAAACTTTTTATTTTACTCAACTAATGCGTAGTAATGCAATACACAATGCTGTTAATCTTCCCCTTCCTAACTGATTCACCACCTTTATCATACTTTGACTAACACACTGATATAATCTCAAGAGAGAAGCTGTGATTTATTGCCCTTACCAAACAAATTGTAACTTTACTTTAAATGATTTACTACCAAATCACAGGACAAGGGCCAAAATCAATCTGGACTAATAACAGACCTCTAACAGGATTTTACAGCTTATAGGCAAAGCTAAAAATTATTCCATGACAGATCAAATGCCTGGTTTTCATTACTTATAATTTTCTTAAGCTTCTGCGTTATGAAAGAGAAATAAGAAAAGTAAATGTTAAGGTCTCATGTACACCAATTAATTTAGTTCATCTGCATAGCCCACCAGCCATATGAAAATACATTAGTTCAAGCCTTTAGAAAATAAACTGTTTTATTGTTCAGTCAATAACAGAAATGCTATCAGTGAAATTTTCCCAGGTTTCCTCCACCAGGTTTGATTTCCTCTATATTTCAGCTTGTCTCTGTTATTGCTTTTGTAATTCTATTCCCTTCTTCATTTATTTTTAAAAATTTCTCAGAGCTCTTATTCTTTGAAGTATTTTTCAAATTATTCTCAAAATTGCTGGAAGTTTTCAAAAAACTATTAATATATTCTGATGTGATACACTGCTGTGGAGCTAAAAACCTTTCTAGATCCCACCTTATATTTTCTCACCTTTATTGTACATTAATAATTTCTCAATAATTTACCTTTACTCTTATTTTATATCATAACATAATCTCAAGCCAGAAGAACATTAGAATCACCAGAAAGAGTCTACTTGTGTCTACTCGATTACTCAGATTTCAATCTTTGAATCTCTGATTATGCAGGTACAAATTTAGTGTTACTCCATGACCCTTGCAGCATTATTCTTGATTCACATTTTAATTCTAAAGCAATACCTTTAATCAAAATAAGATGTTTTTCTCAGAAAAAAAACAAGAGTGACAGGCAAGAATGCTCTTGCAGTCATAAGCCAAATTATTTTAGCATCGCTAAGTCACCACTAATACTAGGAAAATAAAGGGTAGTTTCAGTCCATTAAAGAAACAAACTAGTTTCAGGGTTTATGACTACATAAATACATACATTAAAAATTGCCTGCTAAGATAGTTAATAACTCAGATGTGATTATCACAGCACCCACTATGAAGAGCTTCCATCTGTACTAACATGGAAAGCAAAATCTAATTACTTCTGTTGGCCAAATAATAATTTTAAGAGGAAGTGCAAGTAACATTTCTGGTTATAGTCTAATTCATCAGTACCTTCTCTAGTTCTTCCAAAAATAACATATATAAGCAATATATCAAAGCAAGAATCTTACCTCTTCCTTCCAGCCAGAATTCATTATTTAATCTCAGATTGATCCTTTCTTGAAGTCTCATCCAGACTTCTTACCACCGTAGTTTATACTGAGCAAACGTAAAAGACTAGCATGCTGTATGCTGCTTAATTAAGAGCAGGTGGGTAACTAGCAAAATATGACCATCCTTTGGGCCCAATTTCTGGTAATATTTGACTCAGCTCACAAGACAGGCTAGAAATCCATGGTGTGCAGAATAATGGATTTTCCTTCCTTGTTTATTTACAGTGTTTTCCCGATCACTGCTATAGCACAATTAGCAAACAAAATAATTCACAAGTGAATGTTGTATCCTCAACAGACAGGAAATGTAGACACTAACTGATACTGTTAAGTTGATGTAGCAAACTTATAGGTAAGTTAAATAGCAAACTACAGCAGTAAAATGAGTTTACAGTCATTTCACTTAGGGCTTCCTAACTTCATACTGGACACCCTTTTATACAGAGTGCATAGAACATTTCATTTTCTTCTTATGTCCATCTGGGGTGAGCTTTTCTTTCTAACAGTTCAACAAGTAAGTCTCCCAACCACACTGAGAGCTCTACTTGCCATGCTACTCTCAAGCTATCACTTCTTCTCAATTTATCCATTTCTCCTTGACAGTCATTCTTTTCTGTTCCATGTTACCTTTCTTAAGCAGGTTTCCCTCAGGTGAGGCTCAAAATGTATACAGCTTTCCTCAGTGATCCTGACCAGAAAAGCCTTTCAACATAACTTTGTTTTAAAGTGTGATTTTACAAGAGGTCTGAAACCTCTTAAAAAAAAAAAAAGTAATAAAATAGAAAGTCTTAATTTTATCATGGTACTAGAGGAACATGCTTTGAACATTCAACTGTCTTCAAATGTTTCCCACCTGTATTATATATTGAATATGATTACTATTACATACATGCATATATACACAAACATACATGAGACAGCTCATGAAAAGAAAGAAATTTCCACTTAGAAAGGTACTGCAAACCATCACACCACTAAGGCAGCAAAAAAAGCTTTGACATATTATTACAAAGCCAGCAAATTTTCTGAGTACTTCACACCACAAAGGTCCTCAAGTGCCGACAAATAAAGTTCTCTACCGAGGTCAATTCCACCTGTGCATGTTCAGTGATCTGCAAAAGCTGGCCTAAAATTTTTCACAAAGGGACCTATAGGCAACACACAGTAGGGGACACACATACCTGGCACAATATTCACTGTTCACCATTCAACTAGCATTGTGCAAGGAAGCTTCGATACTGAAATAGTACAGCTTAAATTTATGTTTTGCTTTACAGCTGACCTAGCTACCCTGTGCAAAACATTGATCCTCTGTTCATCTTTCAAACATTAATTAACTTCTTTGGCACTAGCTTCAGTAGCACTGGACAGTACAAATTTGTCCACAACAACCATTTCAAAAAATTTGAAATTACTTGTTACGCATTACAAAGGCATTTTGGCACAGGCAAGAACAGAATCCCTCCATCTGGATGTAATTCAGTTTCTCTAACCATATTTTATTTTCCTATATACCCAGTCTCAATATAGCTTCAGACTTAAAAACACTATCTATGCTATGCACCGAAAACAGATAAGAGAAGGGGATTTAGTTTACCTCCAGACTCCAGACAAGAATTAGTGTTTTTACAGTCTCTGACAGATGTTTTTTGACAGATGTTTTTCTAACTTGTTATGAAAAACCTCTAATAGGGTAACTAGCAACACAAGGGATAAACTTATCTTTTACTATACCACGCACCTCAGGATTAGAAAGATGAAGTAGGTGGTTAAGACATATTTCATCAGCTGATTTGACTGAAGGAAGTATAAACTTGGGACTCTTGCATTCAACTCCAGATTCTGGAGTAAGCAGTACTTCAGGGGGTTACTCAGTCTTGGTCCTGACTTCCCTCTGTTATAGCCCCTACACTTCCTTTACCTTTTTCATGTCTCCCATCTAATTTTCATCCTGCTGTTCCACACTCTTGTGCATCACAATCACCTCCGTAAAATAAGGGGATCTCTGAGATTACAGGGAGATAAACTCTCATGCTTCGTCTCCTGCGCCACTGTTCTCCAAATACAGTAACTTTGAACCAGACATTTGTTCCCAAGACTGGAGATCGTAACACCCGAAGTCCAGCACATGTGAACTAGGATTCATGTATTTATTTTTAAAACTTTATAAATGTAACAAAATTTAATAAGTCCCTGACACAGAAGCAACACCAGCACTACAAACAAAACAAAACCAAAAAATTCTTTTCTCTGTCAAAAGGCATGAAGACCCTCAGACTGAAGCTGACACCTTCCCAGCACCTATAACCACAGAAAACTAAGACACACAAGCTAGCGCTGCAAGTTAGTCAATCTATGGAACACTATAGTGTATATCTATACTGTAAAGACTTTATCTGCAACCTGCAACCTGCTTCACTCAAAGTACAAAAGGAATTAAAGTGCAAGTAGTTTAAAATACAAGGTAGTTTAAGTATGAAAATGATTGTTGAAATTGTTGAAATACTTCTTGACAAGTAGACAATAACCAAAAACCATATAAAATGGCTCCTGTTTCGCAAAGCAGGAAGGTTGCACAAGAAAGCAGCTCTGTAAGGGGTAAAATATGGTGTCAAATGCCATGAACATGTAAGGACTTAAGTATGTTTAATATTAATCCCTAAGAAATCCCACTGAATTCAATGGCAGACTGCTTACAATTTTTAAGTTAAGCACCAGCACTTGGAATTTTAGGGAAAAGCACAGAAAGACAATGGGGAAAAACAAGGACCACAAGATGTGATACAAGCAGAGATAGAAGCAGGAACAGGAAGCGAGAATAAAACGAAGATGAAAAACAAGGAAAGGTTTCAAGTGGGCTGAGCTACACCAGTTTACACTGGCTGGAATCTATAGTCTACAATATTACATAGTGTCTTTTTTTTTCCTTCTCAAACACTTTGTTGTAACATGAAGAGAATTTAAGGCACTTTGTAAATGAATTAGTTATACATCTGGTTCGTAACCAATTAGGAAGAAGAATCTCAAAACTCCTCACTTCCCAAAACATAATTAATGCTGCTTGTCCAAGCCAAAATCATGTACAGGGTGTGCCATACAGTTTATTGACTGAAATAAAAATACATGAAGCAACAATGGTGAGAGTGATGCCAAAGAATGCTGTAATATTTCTATAAAATAATTTTTCAGTTCAGGAGGAGTTATTTTCTTGTGCAAACAGGCATAAAATTACTACCCACTGCCCTGCTTCTCATTGATTTTTATTTGGCACAGTTTGCCAGATGCTGTTTGGTCTAAGTGTTGCCTTGACCTCCACTGGTGACACTGGCCCCTTTTGGCTTTGTTGTGGAGTATTTTCCCAGCAGGGAGGTCCCACCCCTCTAATAGTTCAGTTGCAAGTTTTGCTAAAGGCTTATAGGCTCCCCATATGTTGTACTGGAGGGGCCAGCCTGACTGGAATTAACTCAGAAGTGGCGTCCAGCATTGTGGCTGTAGCTGGCCCAGAGGAGATTATAAATGCCCCAAAACTAATTAAATATTTTGTCTCCTGCTGGTAAACAAAAGTGAATGAGGGCAAAAATATGAAATGCCTGATTTAACTAGGATCTGTAAGTAGCTTGACAACAGCAACCCTGAAGTCAGTGATGCATGATTTAAAAGCTTCTAATGGGTCAAAGCTGTTACACAAATGAGACTTTTGTCGATTATCCTTCACTTTGTATACTTGCAAAATGGTTACATAAATGTACTTACTATCTGTTTTCAAAATATTTCACAACAGCATTTTTGTGGTAAGAGCCATGCAGTCAGTCCAGAGATTTCTTTGGAAGCATTCTTAGCTTTCACTTCTGCACTGAAAATATATAGAAAATAAATGTGTCCACCTAAAGAAATATGTACAAATAAGAAGTGACAGTATTTGCAGTAACATTTTCAAGGATCTGAACCGAGAAATGGTGCTTTATAAAAACAAGACAGAAGAATTATCTAATTTAATAATATATTTAGTAACATTTTAAAAAAAATTGTTAGCTAAGTGCCTTTTTCAAGTTTCTCCATTCAAAGATATATAGAATACATTAGAAGAATACGTATTAGAAATCAGTTAAATTATTTACATACAGAATAATATATATTTAATCAGCTAAATTATTTAAATAATGGATCAAGTGATTTTGATACATGTAATTCAGATTTAATGTATTCAGTTCTGTAAATTAAAAACCCTCCTCATGGCATTTTAAATATTGCATGTCCATAAGGGTATGCTATATTTTAAAATACACTACTGCAGACGTATTTTCTTTTAGTAATGCATAATAGTTAACACATAAATATTCCATTAATAAGTTTCAGTATGTGAAGAAATGTTCTACAAAAAACCCATTAGTAAAGAAAATTAAAATTCCAATTAGATGTTCCACATACTAATTTCACATACATGCTTAACTTCTCATGTTTATGGAATCCTACTGAAGTTAATGAGACTAATCAAGTGTCCAAAGGTAAAAACAGCTGCAAGTTTTGCTAGTCCAGGATCTCAGCTCACAATGCTGTCAGTGTGAACTAGAAAGTGATTTGTTTAACGAAAACACAGCACTCACCTTTTCTGGGAGAACGTGTGTTAAATACTCATGTGTTCCATAAGCCCATTTTTACTTTTTTTTTTTTTTAAATTGACAATAAGGTTATCTTTACTTGCCAAAATTCAAACTTACTGAAAAATGGTAAGGATCAAACATACAGGTAAAAGAAAATGAAACCTCAGAACAAATCAATAGATACATGTATATACCTACATACATAGAAAACATACATGCATCTCTCTTTTTTATAGTACTTTACTATTAGATTCTTGCTTTATATTTAAACTGTTATGCAAATTAAGTAATCCACATTCAGTTTAAGTAAAAAATTATACTATTAACTGTAAGGGCTGATGTTGTAATTATTGCTTTCCAAATTATCCAGGAACTTTTGTAGCTGTATTGGTTTGCATCCTGCCAGACAGATGAGTGCACATGCACACATGCATGTAACACATCTGCTCTTTTGTTCAAACAGACAGCAGGACGCCACAGAGGTTTTTCCATCAAAAGAAATGCAATTTGAAAAGATTAAGTTGCTCTAGTTAGGCACATGGTAACATTTGATGTTTCAGATTTTCAGGTCTCCTAAGTGTCACATTTCCAAGCTATAATGAATTAGATCTGACAGCTATATTCTAAAAGCTACAAGTAAAGTGGTTTTGAATGAAGAAACACTTAATATGATGACTGCAAATACATAATGCTGGATTTAGAATGCACAAGGACAATGTTTCCCATTAGGTACATGGGAATAGTAGAGAATAAAAAGTGATAAACTGCGACTAGAAGAGCAAAAAAATCAATTCATCCAATATACAGAAAAAGGACTGGATATTTGGTACCAAAAAGCTTGTTGTTTGTTTTTCTCCCATAAACCTAGTTGCTTTTTCCATCCCTTATTTCAGAGATTTCAAGAACCTCAAATGACAGCATTCTATCAGACTTCAGCAGAGTTTTCTCTTGAATTATCCAAACTTCAGAATGGGAAAGTTTTCCAAGACTTAATGAATATCACAGTGGAAATTTCAAATTAAAAGCTTTTTACAGCAATATATTCATCCACTTCTGTAAAACTGGTTTCCTTTTAGATATTCAAAACAAATGACACAACCTTCCTTATATAATTGCATACATTGTTTTTTTTGTCATCAACTACTCATGGACCTTAATTCCCAATGCAAAAATTGCAGTAAGCCAGCTGTATTTCTGTTGCAGCTGGTCTTCTTCATAAATCATTAAGAAGCAAAAAGGTATGTATTACTTGTTTTTATTTACAGCTTGAAAAGTAGTGCCTGATCATAGTAATAACTATATTTTTGTAATTCAGACTCACTGAAAAATGGTCTGAATGAAAGTGCTATCAGTTTAAAGAATTAGGAATGCTTTTAGAGCAAAACAACAGGAGAACTTCCTACCCAAGTTTTCCACCAGAAAGTCAAGAATGCAAGCTTTACAGCAATGGCTATTTAATCTAACAGACAAACCCATAAAAAGACCCAATAGCTGGAGGACAAAGTTTCAAAAACATGAACTGAAAACACAGAAAATATTTACAAGAGAAAATTCCTAGATATTTTATCAAGAAATATAATAGGGGTTCTTCAGAAGCTTGTATTTTATATTTACTTTTGATATTTTTCCACTATACTTAAATCGCAAAGTATTGGCTTCAGTACACTGATTGCTTTGGGGAATATTACAGTCTGTGATACACATTCAGGTCATCAGAGCAGATGAGGCCTTACAGGCCTTATATATTTACATCTATGAAATGCAGAAAATACTATCAAAGTTACCTAATAATCCCAGACAGTGACCCAGTAAGAGTCTGAAACTACACAGAACTCTGCCAAACTGCATAGAGATTAATTTTCTTTATTCTCAAAATCTTTTTGTTTAGGGATAGCATGTATCTTCTTTAAGGTAAGTAGCAGCCATTTAATGTATCTCAGGTATTCAGAGAATAAAGAAGCTGGGAAATTCAAAGTGTTCAATGAAGAGGAAACAACCATAAATATTTTACAGATATCACTGAAGCCCAAAACATATCACCATATCATTCTGTCTTCCTCTGAATCTCGAGTACGGATGTGAAATAGACACATTTATGACTGGACATGGAACACAAGCTTGTATCTATTTTTTTCAGAAGGGCTGTTTTCTAGAAAGGATGATAACGTATTCTTCAGCAAAGAAAAAGCATCTATTGATCAAACTGGTCTCAATACATTGTACAAGGCCTTTGCACAGGTACATACTGGAAGAAGCATGTGAGAAAGCTCGTCCTAGTGAAGAAAAGACCAGCATAATCAGTCTCGGGTCTCAACAGTAGAAGTAAAATGCCTGAAAATAGTTGAGGAGGGAAAACAAACATAGAGAACTTGGAATCTCTCCCCTACTTTTTCTTGGCTGACAGGGAAGTCTAACAGAAGAGATGAATTCATATTTTAACCTTTTCAGGATCAAGATTCCACCTTCTTTTTGTCTGTCTCAAAATCCTAGGGCATAGCACAACCCAGTCACATTCAGCACGGAAATCTAGCAAAGATTACACCTCTTTAAGTACAATACCCTTTAGAGCTCTTCCTAGAACTGTCTGACTGTACCACCTTTTAATCAGTGCTAGTCTTTGATGAGACAACTGAATCCTTTGTCAAGAACTTCCAAAATGAAAGAGAAGTACCAATTAATTGGTATTCTGACTGGGACTAATTCAAAGGTGTCTCCTAGTACCTTGGGATATGATGTGTTCTACTTTGGAGAGAATCAATCAGTCAGAGATTGATGAAGGGGTGATAAGGTCAGGACTGCAAATACAGAACCATCTGCAGAGTCTCCTGGGTTGGTACCTGCAGCATAGTAATTCACAGGAGCAGGTGTTTCCTTTTAATCTACCTTTTTTTTCTGCTGAAATTGTAACTTTATTGAGAAAGTGTCTGCAGTTTGTTATTTAGAGGGTACTTTGTTTATTGTTGCTATTAACTATTAACAGCTGAAAGGTTTCTGAAACTTGCAGTAACCATACTCCTAACATTAGTAAGAATAGAGACTGTGACGTTAAATATGTAAGTTAATCAGACACATCTTCAGAAAGTGGCTATGCATACACAGATTAAAGTACAAAAGACTGTTTTAAAACCACTTATTTTAAAAGGAGCCATTTCTGACTGAATATGGGTGACTAAAATTATCATAGTCATTAAGATAATTTATTTCTGTTTATAGACATATTTATAGAGGAAGGATACTTTCTGAAACAAAAGAAAATTTCAAGAATTCCAGCTGGAATTTCCCACCTGAATTAAGCTTGCTGAGATGGGAACTCTGGTAGGTCCCCTTTGGTTTGGATTCAAAGCATAACAAAAGGTCTGTAGAGAATATATCTGAATTCAAATTCAGGTTCCTGGCTTTGCTACAGTTCACACCCTGCTCCAGCTCTACAATAATCTACGTAATACCTTCTCTAGCCTAACATCTCTCAACCTGACTCCCAGATCAAACTGTCTTTGCATCATTAACTCCAACTAGTGGCAAAACCTGAGGGCATGCCCTTAAGTACTATAACTATGGTGACATATTTCAGACTCTACACAGAAATAACACCTCCTTCTCCTGCTCCTCACAAACGTAATTCATCTCCATCAAACTCCTTCCTCTTTACAATTCTAGAAATGTTCTTGATAAATTTTCTTGGGTTTGCTTAATGTATTTTATCTACCCTGTGATTCGTAACGGAACAAAAATTACATACGGGAAAGTTGTTTCTTGGTTTGGGTGTATCACCAAAAAAGTCACGGAACACTGGAAAGTGGATAAAACTTAGGCTTATGTGATTCATGACATTAAAAAAATCGGGATTATACTCCTTTGCCATTCACTGAGGCAAAACCACAAGTGAACCTCTCACTAAAGAAATCATCAGTCTAAACTAAAGGTCTTAGACTAAAACTGACCTCTAGTAAAAATAAATAAATAAATAAATCACACTTTCCTACTGTCTGCTAACACATTGGGCTTTGTTATTCCACTTTCTCATTCTTTTGAAAAATTTTAATTATATTTTGCAGGAAATTTTAGGAACTAAAAGAAGGACAGTCACTCTGCAATTGAGAAAAATACTTTGGTTCTCCTTTGTCCTGTCTTTTTGTTTAAGTCTGGTAATTAAAGACAAATCTCCTCCTCAGGAGGAGGGGGGAATAGAAGTCAGAATCAAACTGCTTAATTGGCAGATTTTTCTGATTTTTAATTGAAATGAATTAATGTTTGTCTGATCTGGCATTACCCTCATTTTAATTTAGTTTCCTTTTTTTTACTTCTGGGAAGCTTCCCTCTGTTTCTGGCATGTTTCCCTGTCACTCTGATAAATACTGAGGCAAAGAAACCTTCCCTTCCCCAGAAATAACTGCCTCATCTGTTGTTAATTTGCCTTCCTATCTCTTACGGACCACATGGCTCCTTTCTATGACCTCTTGCTGTCATGAAATCTTTTATTTCCACCTTTTGCAAAATTTTCCAACTTTGATAACAACTTTCTGTCTACTTTCATCTAGATAATACAAAAGAAATGCAAAGTATTTTCATGAACACTTTAAGTAGATCTGTTAAGCGGCTTATTAAATTAAAACATGGCTTCCCAGTTTATTTTCATCCCTTTAATCTGTACATTCATTCCATAGCAAAAGACTTCTTTGGTTTATGTTGCTTAATTATTTTCTTTTCTTTTTTTCCTTACTTCCTCAGGGTTATGTACTTTCTTCCTGACTCCTACGTGAGGTATGGCTCTGCAAAGGCATATACCAAAGAAGTAAAATGAGCAAACATGCATTTAAATATTAATGTTTCAGCTGTCAGATCTAGCCAAGGGTTTACTCAAAACTAACAGTGACCTGTAGCTTAATGACCTGATGGTCACTGGACACATGATAAATAACTCTCAAGCACATGGCAATTTTTGGAATTGCATTTTCCCTTCACATAATTTGCTCTTTTTATTAAGAGAGCAGCATAAAAAGTTCTGCAAATCCTCTGCACCAAAGAGACAATGCATTTTGGAGCCTTCCCCTTAGTATCTTCACTTAAATTTAACTCGTGATTGATTAGACATTTTAATTTAATCAAAACAATGCAAGTTAACTGTTTTCTTAGAAAAAAAATTTAATTCCAAACTTCAGTGTTACTAACTGTAATATTATACAGGCAGTTCCGAAAATTCTCTCTTTAAAAAAGTTTTATTTAATTAATGGGGAAGTTCTAACAACCTGCATTCAGAAGAGTCCATGGAAAGTCCACTATGATGAAGCCCACAGCACTCAAAGATTGTATTTAGCATTACAAGGACCTAAAATTGTGCTACTTAGATTGAAGATCACATGATACTAATATTTATTTAAATAATAGTAGTCTCTTCACAGAAATCTACCTTTAAGCATCGTTTCCTTTCTGCATTTTCTGTGCAGACTTTGGTTTTTGGAAATTAACTTAAACACCCCTGTCCTCCTTTTTTTCTTGATGTGACTAATGTGATTTTGAGTTTGAATTCTCATTTCAAGTGACAATCAGACATTTCATTTGGTGCAAAGGTAACTTAAATTTGAGCAAGATCCTGAATGCCAAGATAGTTAAATTAGATAAACAATATACAGCTAATAAAAACACCAGGTAAATCCTTCACATGAAAACATAAAACCAGGCCATACAAATTCCAAATAATTTCATCTGAAGCTTGCGCAACCTATTTTCTGCAGTAGGAAAGATGAACAGAATTTGTCACATTCATTTCCTTTACTGTTGAACGAAAATTTGCAGTGTATTAAAGTATGTCTAGGTAATTACAGTCACCAGGTCTACTACACAATACTTCATCAAAGTAAAGTTACTACTCAGAAAATGAGTGCTCTTTTTCTTGCCACTCTCAGCAGCCTTGCTTATTTTGCATATGGTTGCATGTTTAATTAGCAATCCTTCTGTAAGCGTCTGCAATTAGCACAATGATGATTAATAAAATAACTCCTTTTAAGCTCCATTTAGGCGACAGAACTGCACAATCAGGTATAATTAATTCATCATTAATAAATCATAGCTGATTAACTAATCTGTTGATTACAAACACATTACTGCATAATCTCCCATCTGAGCTCTGGTGATTTTTCTATCCTGAACAGGAATAGAGAGAAAGTAGCAGTAAACTATAAAAAAAACGCACTAAGCAGCAGAGATATTGGTTGGGTCAGGATATTTAGATAGCAAGTATATTTAAAATTTACTGGGCTTTGTTCATTATTATTTCTCTGGAGTTAAAAGAAAAAATAATTTTACTATTTGTTAAATGTGGATGAATAATAATTGCTTCTTTAGTTCATTTATATTCTTAAAGAAGCTTTTCTGTTGTTGGTTTTTTTTTTTCCCGAAGAATCTCAGATTCACTCTTTGCATAAACGAGCAGGAAGTAGCAAATGCAGCAAAACAAGCCTGCAGTACTGCTCCTCTAGAAGATCCAGGTCACTAGCCCGAAAGTGACCAATTTGCTTTGTAAGATGGCAAAGTCAAGGTGGCTGCTAAATGACACTGCAACACTGCTGTTAAGCTGTCCCCACAGCCACGTCTTGCATTTGATAATGAGTCCATGTTTACAAACCCATTTCAGGTCCATGAACTTCAGCAAGATTCAATAGGAAAGAACATGCATTTTCCATTCTGTAATTCCTTTTGCTTGCCACCTAGCTCTTGAGCTTTGTAGTGCATTTAAATCACATTTTGAATATATTCTTTGTAGCAGTAGGAGGTAGAAACTTTTATTTCAAATTAGCCATAGGATTTTCTCACTGTTATTTGCCTCCAGATACTTAGGCTTAAGTAAGATGCAAGTAACAAGTTCTGATAAAATTCAAAATAACTGGAAATAGGCACAACTAAGATCCTCATCATTTATAGACATCCAGCTGTTCCTACAGTATGAAAATGCCTTGGAGTTCAAAACACTTCATGCTGAAATACTGCAAAGAAAAAGAACTAATGCAAAGCTTAGGAGAAAAGTGAATTGAATAGGAAATCAAAGTTTTAGATAGAGTAATAGAAACAATTCAATATCACCACTAAATCCAGAGAAAGACCAGAACACTAAAGGAATCATAGAATAGAATTACAGAATCACAGAATAGTCAGGGTTGGAAAGGACCTTAAGATCACCTAGTTCCAACCCCCCCCCCCCCCCCCCTACAGGCAGGGACACCTCACACTAAACCGTGCCACCCAAGGCTATGTCCAACCTGGCCTTGAACACAGCCAGAGATGGAGCATTCACAACTTCCCTGGGAAAAAGTGATAAATCTGAAACAGAAAACTTCATGAAGAAAACTACAGCAGACCTTCAGTCTTTGAAACAGAGATTACATTGCTGTGACCAATAAAGTTTTATTCCAATTTTTAACCAGTTTTACGTGCATCACTATGTCAATCTCTTAAATCCTTCTGCTAAAACTGTTAATTAAAAATAGACTAAGTAGCAGTACTATGAGCCACTGTAATACCATTCATGTTTGAAAACTACGGTTCATAAAAGCACATTTCTAAACCATTTATACTTTTTCATATTTTAATTCAAGTAAATTAATAAACATATGAGCATCATGTCAATATACGGCAGAGAAAATTTATTTTTTTTTAAAAGACTGTAGTCAGATTTCATGGAAAATGAAATGGAAAAATGAATGGAAGAACTCTGATTGTTTTATCAGAGAAGTTTACAATTCAAGCCAGGAAGCAGGAATGGCTTCTAACAGGGAATCTTGAAATAAAGAACAGAATCATTTAAACGCAGAAAAGCAAGACTGTGTCAGTGGACATTTTCTGAGGTCAGTGTACATATGAAATGGCAAGATGAAAGTGAAGAAAATAATACTAAGAATCTTGAAGATTAGGAATATTGTCAATAAATTTTTAAAAATGAACAATAAGTAATAAAAGACTTTTGAGGACAGTGGTAATTCACTGCTTAGAACTCAAATATAATCAGCGTAATATGAATTATTTGAAGGTGTGGGATATTAGCGTCCATTTTCTCAGGGTGGGCTGTCGGGGTTTTTTTTGTTGTTTGGGTTTTTTGGGTTTGGTGGTAGTTTTTTTTTTTGTACGTGTGTTTTTTGTTTGTTGGGGTTTTTTTTGTTGGGTTTTTTTCAGAAAGTCAGGTTTCCTTTTAAAACAATGGCAACTCGCCCCGCAATGTCAACTCTTCCATCATTACGCAGTGAAATCTTCAACTCTCCTCCACGGCGTGAACATTGAAAAGCTAAATGGAAACAAGAACCCATGGTTAAAAAACTAGTGTCTATCACTAATTATTTAAAAATCCAGAAACACTCATGGAAATGAGGCCTCTGTCTCCAGAAACCAAGCAGAACCAGGGCAAGAACTGTTCTAGGACACCCTGGATGGATTGTCTTTATGGACGAAAATCAGCTGAGAGTCTATCTCAGACTACAACTTGTTTATTAAGTCTGACAAAAATGCTAGTTAATACAAATAGCAAAGGATGCATTGCCCTGACGTAGCCAAAGTTTCCTTTGTATATCTAAAGAAGCCTTTAGACCTACGATAAAGATTTTGAGAATTCTCCTATTCATAGGATAGACAGTTTCTGTAGGTAAGAAGACAGAACACCGAGTATTATCTGTATAAGAATGAAGAATCGCTTGACTAGTGCTGAACATCTGAAGTAGATACTAGGTTCAAAGGATGCATTTGGCTAATAGGTAAATAAAGGTCAAGCAGGCAGTGGAAAAAGTCTACAAAGAAACATAGATGCTGCTTCAGTTTTTACAAACTAAGACCAAATTCTTAAACAGACAAGAACAGCTGTTGACTTATATAATCCTGAATATATAATTTAATGCAGCTGGATAAAGTTTAAGTAGAAAAAGCCTTCCACTTGTTAATAATTACAGAACTAAAATTTTGCCTGAACTGTTAAGTCATATAACAGGTGGGACAATAATGCTCACTTAGCAGGTTGAGTCTATAGACTTGTTTCAGTAGTCCAATTTCAGTTGCACAACTACTTGACCAGAAAATGATCTTGTTCAGATGGCATTAAGCAAAGGCTTGAGCTTCATACAGTGTTTTTGTAAAAGACTGTAAATGGATGCAGAGGCAGGAACGTCTGCAGTCTCCTTACTCAATGGACTTTTAACAACTACAAAATTTGTCCAAAGCTAAACAGGCAGGTTTTTCCCCCACAAACCCCCAATTTGTAAATTAGGTAGTGATCGTATTCAGATTCCAACAGAGCACAGGATCTCATCATGTAACAAACGGTGTATATATATTGTGAGCTTTAAAACAACTTCTCAGCCACAGCTGACAAGAATGCTCTTCCTTTTAACGGGATATTAGATTCCTAGACAAAGCAAACACCTCAAAAAGGTAGAAACAGACTGAAATAGATACTTACTATCTTTTCCATTTATAGAACTACTGGTTATTGTTTTTAACTTGTCAGCACATCTATGTATGGATTAATGCCTTCAACCCAGTATTTTGGACTCTTATAAAGATCCAGACCATGCTAAATTTTATCAAGTATTATTGGCAAGTGTGGATACACAGCTAAACTCTCCCTCATGATGGCAGATGTAAATAAAAGAGATCAATTTTTTTAAATCTTCAGAGGTTGGCTGGTTGGCTGTTGGTTTTTTTCCTTCTTTAAATGTGGAGCCAGTGCTGCCTGTTTCATTGCAATAAAAAAAAAAGGAAAAAAAAATAACCCACAAAAGCTTATATGAAAACTATATTTGATCTATTCTTTCTCTCACAAAGAAATACTGATATGTCACCCTATGTCTGGAAGTAAATAGAAATGTTACACTTGTGTATAAATGTGATGTGGTCAATCTATATGCTGAGATAACCTGGGAAAGAGTAAAACCGCAATTACAACTCTGCAAAACTATTCACTTCATGAGAATTCAAATTATCAATAATTTAAATACAGGTAGATTTACTAAAGCAGCTTCCTCACATATTAAAAAAAAAAAAAAAAAAAAGGTGAGGAGATTGAAAAGTTGGAAGATAAGACAGACTGTGTTGATTAAAAATTGTCCTGCATAAAGCCCCTTTTCTTCACAATAACCTGGAAAGTCCTCCATAATCTGTTTGGTTCTATTAAATTCCTTATGCATCTTTATAAATGTTATCTTAAAAACATGAAAACTATGTGAAGGGCTGAATGCAGACACAGTTGCTTAATATTACATTCATTAGCAATTATGAAAGTCTATACTTCTGAGAGATTTTCTTTTAAATATTGCACTCTTCAAATGAAAGAAGGCAAGGATTGATACTGAACTTTGATTTAACATTCAGCTTAAACTCAAGGGCAGGTACATCGTTTCAAGAAAGATCATAAAGTATTTCACCTTGTAAAAAGACTGGAAAATTCTTTGTTGTTGATGGGGGTAGATGCTGTTTGAAGATTTGGTCTAATAAAAGTAGGAAAAGAACCCAAACACAGGAAATTATGTCTGATCCTTCAGCAGAGATGCAACTGACGTCCTCCTAGAGGTCACAATACCCAGAGAGATGTGACAATAGTGTTCTTTGTTTTTATATGATTTCATTATTTATTATTTCATATGGGATCTATCTTGGAACTAACAGATCTTTCATTTTATGGAAGAAAATATTCCTTTATTCTTGCAATAAAACATATCAGATATTACAGAAGCTACCAGAGAGGTTTCTAAAACAGTCAAAAGATACTCTTATTTATTTATCTTAGGCGATATGGAATCTTCTTGATTGGCAGCCATCTTTTCCAAATAATCTCATTAGTAACAGAATTCGCCCCACTACATGATACTCTTCAGTCACAGCATGTAAAGAAAAGTTATTTCTCACAAACACACATAGGGACCACATGTTGATCAGATGTCTTATTCTCTTTAAATTTGTTTTGTACGATTTCTACCACAAAAGTTGTTTGAGGACATAAACACATGAAATACGGGGGAGCAGGAGAAAAATGGGAAGATAGGAAGTTTTTTTCACTAACACATCATAGAAGCTGATTACAGTACCAACTGCCTTGCTGCTTGAGATAGTTTCTCTGCAATAGCAAATGGCACAGTACATACAAAATACATGAAACTGAAAAACAGGTAGAAAGTATAATTGAAAAATACAGACAGAATTCCTGTCTGACTACTTAAAGAAGCAGCATCTGTACGATGGCATGGAAGAGTTTCAAAATCCATATTAACATCTGAAAATGTCAAAAACTTCTGAGAAACAGACAGTCCATAAGGATGCCTTACAAAAGACAGTTTCTTCTCTTCAGAAAATGTGTTGAGATCTCTCTCCTCCACTTCCCTCCCCACCCCCCAAGTTATGGAAACTTTCATAAAGTCATAAAATGATTTGGGTTGGAAGGGACCTTAAAGATCATCCAGTTCCAACCCCTCTGGCACACGAAGGGACACCTTCCATTAGACCAGGTTGCTCAAAGCACCATCCAGCCTGGCCTTGAACACTTCCAGGAATGGGGCAGCCTCCACTTCTTTGGGCAAAGTATGCCAGCGTCTCACCACCCTCACAGCGAAGAACTTTTTCCTTGTATCCAATCTAAATCTACCCTCTTCAAGCTTAAAACCATTCCCTCTTATCACAACTTGCCCTTGTGAAAGTTCCTCTCCAGCTTTCCTGTAGGCCCCCCCTTAGGTTAATGAAAATACTGATACCTGTCCCAGATACCCAAAATGCATGCCGTAAGGACTAAGAGGCAAAATTCCACCAAAACACATTGTCGTGGTTTAAGCCCAGCCAGTAACTCAGAACCATGCAGCCGCTCGCTCACTCCCCCCACTTCTTCCTCCCCCGGCTCCTGGAGGGATAGAGAGGAGAATCAAAAGAATGTAAATCCCATGGGCTAAGAACAGTCCAGTAACTAAAGTATAACACAAAACTACTACTGCTACCACCAATAATAATAATGATAAGGGATATAACAAGGGGAAAGAATACAATTGCTCATCACCCGCCGACCGATACCCAGCCCAGCCTGAGCAGTGATCTGGTCCTTCCAAGTAACTCCCCCCAGTTTATATAGTGGGCATGACGTGCTGTGGCATGGAATACCCCTTCGGCTAGTTTGCATCAGGTGTCCTGTCTCTGCTTCCTCCCGACTTCCTGTGCCCCTCCTCACCGGCAGAGCATGAGACTGAAAAGTCCTTGGTCAGAGTAAACATTACTTAGCAACAACTAAAAACATCGGTGTTATCAGTGTTGTCCCCAGGCTGAAAGTCAAAAACACAGCAGTGCACCAGCTACCAAGAAGGAAAAATATGACTGCTACTGCTGAACCCAGGACACACATAAACAACATAATCTGAAATTTGCCAAGCTTCAATTATGATGAAAGGTCCAAAGAACTAAAATCCAAAATCAGAGATCAAAAACTAACCGCAGAGAATTACAATCCAGAAACTGACACTTCATGTCATGTTGGTGGGTAGGAAAAAAGTGATTTCTTACAGATCACTTCACACAAAATATTACATAACAGAATCATAGAATAGTTTGGGTCGGAAGGGACCTTAAAATCATTTAGTTCCAATCCCCCTGCCATGGCAGGGACACCTTCCACTAGACCTGGTTGTTCAAAGCCCCAGCCAACGTGGCCTTGAACTTTTCCATGAAAGTAGCATCCACAGCTTCTCTGGGAAACCTGTTCCAGTGTCTCACCACCCTCACAGTAAAGAACTTTTTCCTTATGTCTAATATTCTATTTATATTGAGAAAATGGATAGGCAGTTACTGTTACAGTTTGTATTCTAGTAATAATGTTTTTCCTTTTCTAGTGTGTATCTTTCACATAAATGAGCAGCTTTGCAAGAAAGCAGTTTCTCTTACCAAGCATTTCTTTCTTCCCCAGCTGCTCCGACCAGTAGCTGCTTAAGACAGCATGGGCAGATCC
The DNA here is from genome assembly GCA_028858755.1 of Ara ararauna. Classification (NCBI taxonomy): domain Eukaryota; kingdom Metazoa; phylum Chordata; class Aves; order Psittaciformes; family Psittacidae; genus Ara; species Ara ararauna. The sequence continues at coordinate 43,358,674 of CM054381.1, forward strand.
TTAAAAGAAATTGGAAAATAAAGTACAAAATTAAATTGAAATCACTACCCTATAGAGCAAGCACATTCAAAATCTAAATGCCATTAACAAATCAAGTGCCACATGTCTGTTTAGGACAAAACATCTGAGAGTTTGCACAGCAAACAGAACTTAAAGCTTTATCATTTAATTTATTTATGATAAAGCAGTACTACTTCTTCATCCTCTGGCTTCAACAGAGATTTTGCCTAGGCGAGGGCTTCATGATTAGTCACAATTGGTAGCTAAATACAAATACACAAATAGTACCAATTACAATACTTGATCCAAACTACTCATTTGTTTACCAAAAGTGAAGTTTCCTAATAACGGAATCTCAAAATATTAAATTTGAAATATTATTCATATAAACATGATGTTATTCAATGAAACACAAGCTCTCCATCAAAAATGTGAATAGACTTTTGGATATTTTTTAAAAATAGAACAGGTGAATAGAAGTCATTGTGTAAAACTAAAGTATTTCCTCTTCTAACAGTTTTTACAACAAAATCTCAGAGGTTTTTTCCAGTCTTGAATGATGGTAAGTATCAGGATGTAACTCTAGGAAAAATGTAAGGTCTCACCATAGCTTCTGAAAACTAAAAGACCAATTTTTTAATTCCTGACCAGCAAATGGCTTAAAAACTTAAGATGACTTCTCAGATTCATAGCTAGAAATGCTGCTTCAGTCTGCCTTAGCAGCTAGGAGCAAAGACACTCTGCTGGAAACCTTACTGCAAAGTAACTGCCAAGGCTCAAGGACACCAGGACATGTAGCATTATTAAGAAATCATTACAAAAGAAATATCATACAAAGCCATACCACTGTTAGAAGTATACTTCAGCGATACAAGAAAGAGTTTGTTTTCTATAAAAGAAAGGACACTTAAAGATGGGAGACAAGCAACAGCAAGACGAGAAGAATCTCAGAGATCCCAGAAACTTCTAGCTTTTCCTACATATCATAGAATTGTAGAATAGTTGGGGTTGGAAAGCAACTGAAGATCATCTAATTCCAACCCCCTGCCACAGGCAGAGAAAGTATCAATACTAGTCTTCCCAGAAATCCTTAGGAACGAGCTCTGGGATTAGATACATCTACCAGACTCTGTCCCCAGCTTTATGAAGAATGCAGGACTGAGAATAAGAAATAACTGACATTCGTAGATTTTATTTCTTTGTAAACCTTTCTTTCTGCTAGGAGTGTTGAATAATTAGCATTATTCCAACAAAGAAATTTTCTCTTTAGCAAAACATACAATGAACATTTTTGACCAAGTTCTCAGTTGAACAGTAATTAACCTGTGATTAACTGCTACCTAAGCAAATAACATCATTCTGTAGCAACCATCATCATACCTATTGAGTGGAATATCAAGGGAATAGGCAGAGAACAAGCCTTCCTGTCCTCAAATACACAACTGGCTGAGTTATTATTATTCATAGGCATGAATAACCATAATAAGTGTCAACAAACTACAGGATAGCTCAGCTGAAGTACAAAAATAAATACAGACACCAACAGAAGTGGATATGAACTTCTACTGCAATACTCATTCAATACTAAACCAGCTTTTCACTTTAATTGTAATACTTCAGGGAAAAGACCTGAAAAAAAGATACAGGAATATCTGGCCTGATGGTAATAAGAAGCTGATTTTTTCTGCAAGAGTTGGCATCAACCCTGAAAGTTTTCAGTTTAATGAGCAAGCTCCTGCTATCCATATAAAACAGCCATTTATAAGAGAGACTCCAAAGTACAAAACAAGATTAATAAAGTTTAATAAGAACCTTTTAACTGAACTGAAACAAGAGTAAGAGTTGCTTATCACCCAAACACATACCTGTAACAGGGTCTTCCAGAACTCCATACCAAGGTGCAAAATACCTGGAGTAAAAATCATAGCCTTTATGTTTTCCACTGGAATTTCCCTTAAGAGTGAGTATGAGTCCTTTCACCTTTCCCGTCTTTTCAGCTGACAAAAAGCATTGTGCACTCACTTGTAGTTCTTCCAACACAGACCTTGAATGTAATCATAGAATTTTATTAACCCATATTCTTCACTTTACATGAATTTAAGTATTGAAAAGGAACTACAAAATCATCTTCTCTACAATCCCTAAACAACCACATTAAAATGTTAGAAGAACAAGATTCCTAGCATTGCCCTCCCAATGCAATTTGACAGAAGACCACCCTGAACATAATATGCTCTGAGTGGGTGCAGAAAGAAGTTCAAGCCATGTATTTCCTATTTATTTCTGAAAACAGAGCATGCTGGATGGAATATTAGCGACAGAAGAGCACACTTTGTTTCAATATTTAACAACTGAAAGGAATATTTCATCACTACAGAACGCAAATAGTAAGCACTCTAACTCCTTTCAGAGAAAGCAAATAACTAACACCATTCAGATCTTCACAGAATTCTAAAGCATTCTACAACAGTCTCAAGTCTGTGAAGTTGCAGATTGCTCACAACAAAATAAAGTCTGAAAGAGTAACAATAAAAGACATTTATATATCACAGCTAGTGAAATCTCTAAACACTAGTTAGGCCAAACTTCAAGTAAAAATGATAACTTGGCCTGATTAATGAGGTTGTGTTTTGGCAATATCTATTCAAATGATACTTAACGATGAAATTCAGATCTCTGAAATTAACAAATGCTTTGGAGTCTGAACTGGAATCTGAATTGGAGTAAATAGCTATAAAGCTACTTATGATGCTGGTAAGTACACGTAAGCAGATTACAGTCAAATATAAGTGAGAATCCGTGGCGCTCTGTCTCGCAAAGCAGACCTCTAAGCTATGCAACTATTATTTCTTCATTTGAGAAACAAGACTCCTAATTTCCTGCTATGTTACTGGATCTTTTTTTTTACTCAGATAGATAGGGAAAACACATCATTGTTAAAACTGTTTCCTACACCTCTGCGGGTTCAATAAGCCCACATTAGAAGATAACTATTTAACACAGAAGTTCAAATAAGAGTTTTTAATCTTCACCTGTTTTAAAACTAGACAAACCAGCCTGGTATGTAAGGAGTGGAGGCTAAGCAAGCAGACTCAATTTCCGTATACTTGATTTAAAAAAAAAAAGAAAAAGGATAAGACACCTTTCATAAGCATCACTGAGGCGGACTAAGAGTTTCTTCGTGTCAGGAGAGTAACGAAGATCTTGAACAATCATGTCACCAACGGCTGCCTGGTGTAAAAATTAAAGGAGATCAAGAAAACTTCAAAATTTGAATATAAAATACTATTTTCTCAACATTTTCATAGAACACATTCCCTGCCAGAACCAGCTTATGAAAGGTCTCTCATGCGGCCATAAAGTACATGCAAGCAAGAAAAATAAATGCATGAAGTGCATGAATGGATATGGGTAAGTGCTAAGATCTCTGTGCATGTCAACTCAGAAAGAAATTCAGGGACCCAGAAGAGCACAAGGACACTAGACTGCTCTCACACGCATATAATATAATATAATATAATAAATATAATATAATTAATATAATATAATATAATATAATATAATATAATATAATATAATATAATAGGCTGAAAATGCCACAGAGAGAAATACTGACACTCTAAACAATGGTAGTGGGAAATAAACATTCGACTGCAGCATTTTTGAGAATTCAATTTCCCAGGCTGCATGACTCAGACCTTCAAAGCTTAGTGTTTTAAGAGTACATTACACAATGCCATCTTAACACTTTTCAACCATTTTAACATATAAGTATAGCTATTATAAATGTGTTTCTAGAACATATATAGATTCTTCTTTTACCTTTATTAACTCTTCTACTTCCTGAAGTACCTGAAGAAAAAAAACAAAAAAAACCATACTGTAAAAACCAGAACATACATATGTATCTATTCACCTACAGATAGATACACTTGTATACACATGTAAACACAAACACATGATTTCCCTGAAAGCATTTAATGAATAAAACTTTGACTGACCTGTGGGTAGGTTACATAAAGTGGTAAGTCCAGGACAATATGATCTTCCACTTGTCTAGCTCTTAATTCCCCACTAAGTGTCACAAATGTGAGAACTGAATTTTTGTTTTCTAGAAAGAAAAAAAATTGCGACATTATCAAACGTAAGAACTGGAATCTATATTATAGTTCTAAGAGTAGCTCAGTACACTCAGAAAAAGTTAGTTACGCAGCTAAAATACAGTAACTACAATGAACCTACAGTAAAAAACTACAGACAAAATTCCCAACTAACTCAATAAATAAACTGCTGAAGCTAATAAAAGCCGCAACTGCAGGAATCTCTTCTCTGTGTTTCTAGAATGAAGGGAAATTTCCTCTAAACAGAAAGAGCAATATTCCATATTCATCAAATTCTACTGTACCTCTCCCAGATGACATCTGCATATTTAGTACTTTTCTTAAGCAAAAATAATAGCAGGGCATTGCAATCCGAAGCATCAGACTACAACCTTGTAATTACAGAAAGGTTGCAAAAGACAATACCTAAGGTATCTCCATGTGTGTTCTCTAAATGTTCTAAATATTTAATTGCCTTTGTTGTAGAAAATAGAGATTTAATTAAATTTTCTAAAAAGTTATAGTAATAAATAGCTTGTAATCATACTTTGTATGAGAAACAACACAGCAGCTGCTGCAAGTGTTGCATGACCACAGAGAGGAACTTCATTGGCTGGGGTGAACCATCTGAGTCCAAAGCAGGAACCTTGAAAATAAAATTTACTGTTATTAAGTTGAAGAAGTCTCAAAACTTTATGTAGAATGATGACATTTCAGTTAATCAGAATGCATGTTATAATCTTTCTTGGTCTTAAAGACACTTTCAGTAATTTAGGAATTACACTTTTAGGAACCTATTTTGTACTGACTTTTGGAACAGCTATTGCTCTTCAGTCAAGTCAACAACAGGAGACTACTACTAACAGAGGAAAACTACGTGGTTACAAAAGCAAAGCAGCTGCAGAGCAGAAATGCCTGTCTGCCTGAGAACTAAACCTGTGAATCAGAGGCATTCTCGAGAAGTGCAGCTGGCACCTTTGAAGCGCTGCTGAGTAGCTAGAAACTGGAGACATGCCAAGATATCGTAGGTTAGCACACAAACAACAAACTGTAACAGCAACTTATCACCTGCAAAGGTGAAAAATAACCTGGAAAAAGGGAAAAACATTCTGAGAAAGTAAAATTGGTAACTGCCACTGGGTGTTCTAACTGAAAGAACAGAATAACCTGGAATAATAAAAACTGGTTTGAGAGAATAGAAAACATCATCATCTATTGGCTGTTCCAGGCAAAAAACAGGATTTTACATCATTTACTGGCTTCTTGAAGTGGTGGTGTCCTATGTTCTCTTATATCTCCATGATAAAAAACCTAAGTAATTCTTACCCAAAATGTAACTTCTCTCTCTGACAACTTCCTGTGCTGCATAGATCCTTTAGGGGTTAGGTAGTTTTATTGGTATAAGTGAAATTTTATCAGAGCTGGATCAGTTATGAATTATTTTGCTTAAACCACCAGTCAAGTCTGGTAAAAGCCTCTAATGTATACTAACTCTTCATTTCACTAGAAATCGTACTTCTATTTGTTGTTTAAAAAAAATTTGAACCCAAGTGCGCTGTAGTTGGTTTCCTGTAGCTTTTGCGGACTTACACTATGGCATTTAAGATTGTGCTTATGAAAATATATTTCAAGTGAATAATTACCAAACACAACGAAAAGATGCAAAAGAAACGATATCTACAATGAAACCCCAAACAAGTCTTGTCATCACTCCTGCAAAAAACCAGTGCATTAAAATCAGTCCCCTCTCCAATGAAAACAAACAGAATCCCAACAAAACCTAGTGGATGAAACTAAGGAGCGTGGCAGAGAACTGCAGACACAGAACCACAGAACCCAGAAGCCTGCCCTAGTGTTAATACACTCCCCCAAGTGGAAATTGCGGCTGAAAGCAGGAGGAAATGGAGTCAGCCATGCCCAACCAGAGACAGACAAGCTGAGGGACCCAGAACACTTGCCTGAATGCTGAGATACGCAGTCATACACAGACTAAGAAGACATTTTGTATGCTCATAAAATAATATAACCCTAAAATAATGTAGATATTTTAAAAATTAAATTAAATGCACTGATCACAAACTCATACTCCTGGCAAAAACATACTTTGTACTGGAGCCCTTAAGACGTCAATAATGTTTCAGAGAAGATGACAGTCTCACGAATGACATTCTGATGTGTCTGATCTACTCGTGCTCCTACTGCCCCTCAATACACATTCTCAGGTGTAGCTCAGTTGATATATTTCTTTGAAAAAACTGTGCTATTCTTTAGCAGTTGCATGGGTCTGATGTCACAAATCTAGTCCCATTAACACCAAAAACACTTTGATAAAATAAATAAATGTATTAAATGTATTGGCAAGGTGTCAACATGAAAAAAAATATTAAAAATGAAGTGTTATCACTTCTTGATTCAAGCAATTAGTCTAACCCTAAATTAAATTCCAATTTATTAACAATAGGAGTAAATGATAGTTACAACTTTAAAAAATCCTCTTTAATAACAGAGAATGTACAAAATCCCACTCTCTGAACAATCAAACAATAAAGAACAGTTTCTTTGCATACTTTCTAAGGCTTCTTTCATATAGCCCATAATTCCAAAGCTGTTCATACCTGTCTTCCACTATGTCGTATCAAAATAAGGGCATGCAAACACAAATACTTTAACCTAGAATCAAATCCCAGGCTAGTGGCTTCCAGCCCCTTGGCTCTTGTTACCACACAACTGCAAAGTGAGAAGATTCAGCAAACTGATTCAGCTGAAAACTAATCCACAAAGCTATTCAGAAAGGATTCTGTATCTGTTTTCTATCTTGTCTCGTGTCCCTCCATTTCATCTCCCATCGTGTAATTATATATATATACATGCCCTCACAAAGAACACCAGTGAAGTCTCTCCTTTCAAACCAATCAAAAGAGTAGCCTAATGTGCTTCCTTTGGGCAACTTCTGATTTCCCAGTTCTGTTGGCAACTTGTCTTTTCCAGTATTGGCTCCACAGAACACTTGGAAGATTTAGTGACAAACTCAAATAATAGCATATGGTTACCCCAGCGATGACTTCCTGAACAGCCAAGCCAGATTCTACTCACTTTGCAGCCTTGTGCGTGTGGAATAAACACGTTCCATCTCCATTCTTCTGAAGAAATTCTCTCAGGAGATTGTTAATAGTAAGGGAACTACTAATTGAAGGACCTTTGCATAGCATTTTCAGGAGATTTTCTATATACAACTTGCTTATTTAGTAAAAGACATTAAGACTAATGGTTTAATTTATGAATAATAAATGTTTGTATATTGTAAAATGAATTGCATGTAGAGCACAAACACTTTAAAGAATCCATGTGCAAAAGGCTTATTATATTCTTAAGAAGACACATTACAACTCCAAGATTTTGCTTTGGCTGTCTTAAAAGTTACCACTATTCCGTATAAACGCCCCCAGTGTTTCCTATTCCCTTGTGAGAGATTGTGGTGGGTAAACAGAACCACTCACTTTTGTTAAAGTCATCTCCAGGGTGCAGTTTTCTTATGAAAGCAGTTTCTGAAAGATTCATTTCCATCGCAATTTTTTGGTGCAAATCTTCATCCAAGTCCTAATGATGAAACAATAAATCCAATTAAAAACAGGCCAAAAAAATGCAGAATCAAACTTTCTGTCAAATAAACACAATAATTTCATTTTCTATTATAACAAAACAGATTCATTTTTAGGTCAAAATATTGAGAGTAAAAAAAAAAAAAAACCCGAAACCCCAAACTAAGCATAAAATGGAACAACTAGTCCCATCATTGTGATAAATAGCCATTTCTAATATCTGTCTTATTAGTTTACAAATTCTTGGAATACATGGAAAATAAAATCACCAAAAAACCCAAACTCAGTCTTTCCATGAACATGACACTTTTTTTTTAGTTATAAGTCTCACTGAGAAGACATTATTATCATAATCCAAAACTAACTACAATTCTCTTCTTATAACTCTGAACAATGCATGCCAGCAAGAGGTATGTAGTAATGGCTACAGCAATGACCAAGGTGGCTGATCAGTGCTTATGGCCTCGATACTCTTCTTTAGACAATGGGAACAATACGCTAAGTCAGAAGAAGCTGACGGGAGATACACTGGAAAAAAAAAAAGAAAAAAAGGCTGGAGCTCACTACATTCTGCTTTAACTGCCTGCAGCTTTAAATCCTGAGAAGGGTTCAAAAGTGAACATTGATTCCAGGACACATGAGTTGCAGTAACTGTATAAAATTCTACTCCGCCCTTGCTCCGCTTTTTCCCCACAATTATGGTGATTAAGAATCTGGTCTATAACTATGGAAACACAAATGAAATGAAGTACTGTGTGGACTTGGTCAGGTTCAACCCCTAAGAGATAATTAAAGTTAGCACGGCAATTTTTTATTTCCGTTAATAATGTTAATACTCTTCAGCCACAGATCCCATATTAGAGAAATTAAACAATTACTAAGGCGTACCATAGACCTGTATTTGTAGAGTGAATTCTATGCAGTGAAACAACATTCTAACTTTTTACAGTAACAAGCGCCTCTCCTTTATTCCAGAACAGTTCTGTCAGTTATTCTAAAGACACTAAACCAAAACAAAGATCAACCAAAACGTTATTAAAAATAATAGAATTTTACTGAACTACTGCCATCCTGTGGCATTTCTGAAACACAGAAAGGGCTCGTTTTGCCATCCTTGCATTATTCCCAGTGGATTTTGTAAAACATCTGCTGAGACTCTGAATGGAACAGAAATATCACCACTAGCTGCACTTTGCTTTCTTGGAGCTTAGAACAAAATTATGAAGGAGAACATCAGCTTCAACTATGACACTAAAGCTTGGAGCCACAGGTACTGGAGAAAAAAAAATAATTAAAAATCTCAAAGGCAACATGTAAGTAACTTACCCCACAATATATTAATGTAATAAAGCAAAAATAATATGAAAATGCAAATAGAAGCTCACAGTCTCAAAGTAAGTTCACTCTGAGACGAAGTATTTAGATTTCAGGTGGCCAAAAATACCTCTGAAGTGAGATGTTCTCAGTCATAACTTTAGCTGATCTGATAAGTAGGCTATATTGTACAAGATCTAGGCTTAGAAACACCTAGAAAGGATTCATATTGTCAGTTCAAGCTGCTGCCATTGACTGCTCTCCATTTTCTTACAATTTTCATGAACTCTTACTATACAAATAATATAAGACCTATTTGGTAGAAATTGCCAATAGTGTACCAGTAAAAACCAGCTTGCTCAGAGAACTTTGAGGAGGAACACTACTGTCAATTGCACCAAACCCACCACACAAATTCAAAGCAATAAAACTGACTGTGGAAACTTGGTTAAAGCTGAACTTAACATACTAATGGTAAGAGACTGAGATCCAGGTCTATACTCCCCCTCTTTCTTTTCATAAAAAGAAACCCTCCCACCCCCCCAAAAAAAGGGAAAAAACTCATAACCAACCACAAAATCACAAAATCAAACCCCACACTCTGTAAGTTAATAGTTCAAAAAATATAGAATGATTTAATGCATGTCTTTTCAGAGATTTCATTAATTCAGCTAGAATAAAACCAGTTTGTTCCCTAATAAAAATAAATCTAAAACCCCACAAAAAAATACAAAGCGTGTCTTGTATGAAATCGTTCTGATGGAAAAAGCTCACCCCTGCGCTAATATCTCTATATTGTGGATCAATAGCGAACGCTTTCAAGCAGAACTCCTGAGTAAAGAAACCAAAACCTAATGTAGTGGTAAGTGCTTAGGTCAAGTACAGACTGGTAAATCCCACTACAGTCACTCTAAAGTAATTGGGTTTTTTTAACTTACATTTTCAAGCAGACAAACTGCAGCAGGATTTCCAAAAAACGGCCTGTTTGTAAAAGCATCAACCGTAAAAACAGGAATTTGCATTGTCGCTTGCGTCTATTTGAACTGTTCTCTACAAAGTGCTTTCTAACCAGTCTTATCCTCAGCTGATAAAGAGAACTCCAAGTTAATGTTTCCCTAACGCAAGGAGCCAGGGCCCCCATCTCCTCACTTCCGGGTGCATACACGAACACAAGCCTCCTTCCACTCCCCCAGCGCTCAGCGCCAATTCTCACTTCTTTAGAAAAGCTTTTAACCTTTTGTACCGACTCCTGCCAAGCCCCAGAACACGCCCACCACACAGCCCGCCGCAGCGGGATTTATGAGGGATTTCCCCCGGGCCTGTCCTGCCGCGGGTTCACCGCCGCTGCGGGAACTCGCCCGCCCTCCCAAATCCACGCCAGGGGAACCGGCGACCCTGCGCGACACACTTCAGCGGCGGCGACGGCCACCCGACCGCCGCCTGCCTCAGGCGAGCCCTGGGCTGCCACTGCGGGCGCGCGCCCCCAGCCGAGAGCCCGCTTGGCGCCAAAGCCAAAGGGAGGACCGCATGACCGCGCACCGAGCGCGCATGCACCTCAGCGCCCTTCAGCCGCAGCCGGGAGAGGAATAGGCGGGAACTCACTGGCCGCCTCGCGCATGCGTCGTTGCTTCTCCGCGGAGGCGCGCATGTGCTTAGCGCGCCTAGCCGGGGCTAAGGAGCGTGGCGTGGCTATCGCGATATTTGCGTAGTCGGGACGCTCCTCAGCCCGCGTCCCTTGCGCTGGTTTTGAGCCTGCTGGCTCGTGGGCTGCGCGGAGTCCCCTTCTCGGCAGAAGCTCCTGCTGGAGCGCGTCGAGGGGTGCGCCAAGGTCTCCGGTGAGTGGGGAGGGGGAGCGGGCATGATGTGTCCCAGCCGGACAGGCCGGGTAGCGATAGCGGATGGGGCTCGGGCTCTAAGGCGAGCTGGCCTGCCTGCCCGCTTTCCGGCGCGGCGTCGGGGCCGGCGCCCGCCTGAGGGAGCCGTGGGCGGTGGCGGACCTGGAGGAGGATGTGGGGGAGGGGGCGGTGCGGCGCCTCTCCGCGGAGCCTCGTTCCTGAGCGCGGCCGCCATTTTGAGTGGTGGAGTCGAAGGTGGCGACGGCCCCAGGAGAGCCGCGGGCGGTGGTCAAGGACTCCTGTGGGGCTGAGGTTGAACGGGGGGAGGCCGCGCAGCTCCTCCGAGGCGGAGAGGTGGTAGCGGGGCGCGGCAGGGAGCTGGGCTGGAGCGGGGGGTTGGGAGGGGGCGGTCCCGAGGAGGCGCGGTAAATGGCGCCGGGAAGTGAGCGGTGGTTCAGGGCCGCGATTTCGGCGGTAGTCGGTGCCGCGGGTCGGATGGACCGTGGCGCGGAGGGGAAGTGTGCGGTGGTGCGTCGATCAGCGCACAACGAAGGCGGCGATTGAGGTTCTCCGGCTGTTGAGGCACGACTGCCGCGCGGCCCATTGTGGAGCGCTCACGGGCGCGCTTCCCGCCGGCTGTCCATTCCTTCGCCCCCTCCCAACACAGCCCCGGGCCCAGGGCAGTGCGAGGGAGCCGAGGCGGCGGCGCGAGTCCGACTTCCCCTTCCCGACGGGGTCTCGGTGCGCCAGCACCCCGCTGCCCCTCAAGGTGATCCCGCGGGTCCCCGGCTTGTCACCGGCAATGTAACTCGAGTTAACGCATCGCCTGTGCTTCCGGTGGGGAAGACGAAAAAAAAAGCCAAACAAACCAACAAAACCAAAAACCCCCACAATTGGGCGCTTTGTTTGCAGACAAAGGAAGGTCTTGTGTTTCCACGCAGGAACCGTTGCGTGGTTCCTACCCCTTCTTCAGCAGACATGCTTTGAAAGAAAATAAATAAAAACCGCTGAACCCAAACCCCTAAAGGCTGGATGTTGAATGTATTCTTGAGTAAATAATGAGCTTTATGTGCTGTGCCTCCCCACGTGCTTCTCTCCCTACACACTGTGTTCCCTGTCAAGAGTTTGGGGTAGGTTTAAACGTGTATGTGCTGTAGATGTGGTAAAGTACAGTTTTAAATTTGTAATAGAAATAAAGCTTATTATCCACAATACTGGATATCCAAAGAGAAACTACCTGGGTTTTTTTTGTTGTTGTTGAATGTTTCAACTTTTTTTTTTTACCTTTTTTTTTTTTTTTCCTTTTTTGAAGGGTTTGGTTTAAATAAAAGATGGACTGGAGTGGAAAACATAATGGGCCAAATGATACAACTAATGATGGAACAGTGGTACGACTTCGAGGCCTGCCATTTGGTTGCAGCAAAGAAGAGATTGTTCAGTTTTTCCAAGGTACCTCTAGTATAGTCAAAGTCTAGTGACTGGGGTTTCTTACCTCTTTTACGCAATGTGTTGTACATTTTAATTTGTAATAGCTATTAATGGGGTGGATTGGGAGGGATTGTGTTAAACTAGTTTGTCTTAAATAAGAATTATGCCCTGTAAATTAAGTAGAAATAACAAGAGATGTAGTAAAATACAGTATATTTCTAACTTTGTCAAGGTGGTAAACACGTTATGCATATTGGGATAACTGAATGTTAGCTGATGATCCAAGTGGATCAGTTAAATTGTTTGACTGGTAGCTATATTTTCTTTGTGTAACTTAGGTGGTTGTATTTTTGCATAGCTTAAACAGAAAAGAAGTATGGCTAAATCCATAAATGTTTAATGCAAGATGACTAGCTTGTGTTGTTGGGTGATGGGGGAAATAAGGTGGTTTTCTTTTTCGTTCTTGTTGTTTAGATATGCTTTAAGTATTTGCTACAGATGGGAATGTTTCAGCCTTTAACACTGTTCCCCTTGATGGGGTTATTTGTCCTTGGGTTAAAGGGTTGGAAATCGTGCCAAATGGGATAACATTGACGCTGGACTACCAGGGGAGAAGCACAGGGGAGGCCTTCGTGCAGTTTGCTTCAAAGGAGATAGCAGAAAATGCTCTGGGGAAACACAAGGAAAGAATAGGGCACAGGTGGGGATGGAGAGTTTGGGATGGCGTTACATCTTTATTTTTGGGGGTTGTGGGTCAGTAATGCTTTTGGGTGGGTGGGGACCATTATATGGAACTGGCTGTTTTTAAGAATTTCTGTAACTGATCCTAAGTTAACTTGGGAAATACAATAGACTTGGGGGGTGGGGGAGACAGTATTGCCTGGGTAGCTTGCTAAACTCAGAAAATTGTATCAGTTGTTCTTGTGTAGGGTAATTTGTGATTAATGCTGCTATAGCTTAGACACTGTTTTTCAGCAGTATGTTTCTCATACTGGAAAGACATGATTTATGCTTAATTTGTACAGCTAGAACTTTTGCATAGTAATTTTTGCCATTGTAAAGTCTTTTGGGGTTTTTTATACACTTAAGATTCTTATGGTTTTGAGGAGAAACTTAAGTTGTATGGTATCTAGTCACTTTTCTTGGATTGTGTATCTAGTTATAGAAAACATAGTATGGCCTTTTTTAATATTCAGACAGCTTTTGCATGTATGCTTATTGGTACCTTGAAAATCCTCTTTTATTAGATATATTGAAATCTTCAAAAGTAGTAAGAGCGAAATCAGAGGATTCAGTGACATGCCAAGAAGAATGATGGGACAACAACGGCCTGGACCATATGATAGACCATTAGGAGGAAGAGGGGGTTATTATGGAGCTGGGCGTGGAAGTATGTATGACAGAATGCGTCGAGGAGGTGGTGGATATGACGGTGGTATGTTTATCTAATGAATGGAGGTTCTGTTGTCAGTCTTGTGTTTCTGACATCTTTGTCGAGAAATAAAGAAATGGCAGTAGCTGCAGTTCCCATTAGGTTTGATGCACTTCCCAAGAATTTTTTTACTTGTGATGTATCAAGAAATCTGACTTTTATTTAAAATTAATGGAAATAATAAGGAAACTATGCTTTCAGCAAAATTGGATCTCACTTGCATGTTTCAGTCCTTTTACTATGTAAAAGGAAATGTACATCTGCACTCTGTACAGGAATTCAGGTTTAACAGTCTTAGAGGCTGTTTGCAAACTGCTGGGTGTCCAAAGACTGAAAAGTTGACTCTTGTGCATTGCTCTGTGAATTTTGAGTATTAATGTAATGATTTCTTTCTTTCTTTCTGTCCTCTGTACAGGATATGGTGGCTTTGATGATTATGGCGGCTATAATAACTATGGCTATGGAAACGATGGCTATGATGACAGAATGAGAGATGGGAGAGGTAAAATATTTTTTTAATAGCTTGCTTAAAAATATTTTTATGTTATTTGAGTTGTAGGACATCCAAGTCAGAAACAATTGCTTTCTTCATTAGATTATTTTGTACAGAAATAAGGTTGTTTGAAGGGGGGGGGAAGGGTGGAATTGGGGCGCCTTAGGAAAAGGTAAATACGTTGCTTAGGGTGTCTTCTGGTTAAGTGGGTTGGTAGATGGGAAGTGTAAACAACTTGCATGCAGTGGTATAACATGAGTACTTTCAGAAAACCAGTAGTAATGGCTTTCCTGACTTTTCAGGATGATCTTACAAGTGTGTGGTCTTGTTTGGTTTGGGTTTTTTAATAGGCATGGGGGGACATGGCTATGGTGGAGCTGGAGAAGCAGGCTCAGGTTTCCATGGTGGCGGTCACTTTGTTCACATGAGAGGACTGCCTTTTCGAGCAACAGAAAATGATATTGCTAATGTAAGTACAATGGGAAAAAGGGCTTTTTAATGCCAAGAGTTTGCATGTTCTTGTCTGTTTTACTAGAAGCATGGTTGAAATTCCCAAGCAAGTGATTTGATAGTTCTAACAGGTCTGCAGACTCTCTCATAAAGAGAGTAGGGTGGTGGATAAAAGCACCTCTGAAAGATTTTGGGAATACATTCTTGTGTCAGAATAGATTCACTGTTTCTAGGGGGAAAAGTTTTCTTGAGATATAAGGCCCTAGGGCCTGGTTTAAACAGAGCCTCTTTCCAGGGTGGGGCTTTGTCTTTATTAGTTGCACCTATATATTACGTATAGAAAACCTGATTCTTGTTACTTGGGGCTGTGGAGGGGTGTGTGTGTTTTTTCTTGGGGGGGGGGGGGGGGGATTTAATTGAGCTACATTTTCTTCAGTCAGTTTGATAATTTTCTTTAAGACTCAAGAGAACAAGGGCTAAACTTGAGGCTTTGAGTCAGAGCATGTAATTGCAAGTTGATGAGTAGTACTTCTGTACTGTATCAAAGATTTGTTTGCATATACTGTTTGGTAAAAAGGCTGTTAAGTTAGAAGTACCACTGTATATCTTTTGAGTTCTGTAGCAAGGAAGACTGGTCTGATTGACAGCTTTAGTATGTCCTTGAGAAATGTATGTGGCTCTGCTGCTTCAAAACCCAAGTAATTATCTTCCTTTTCCAGCATGGCATCATATTAGAACTAGTTGCTTAAAGCAGTGTGTGTGGGCAGGAATTCTTGTTCCTGTCTTTGCTTTTAAAGAAAGCTGCTCGAGCTCTGTAGCTGGAGCTTTTTGAGCTGTATAATAATAATAGATAGAGTAGACTGACCGAATGTTGAAGGTCCACTATTGCTGAGTAATGCTTTGGAAATTAATTATTAAATTTATACAGTATGATGAGATTCAATTGATGCAGTACTCTACTAACCACTGGGGTGGGAAAAAGTACCTGGCTTGAATTCTGTATTAATCTGATTTTATTGTTGCTTTATATTATTAGTTTTTCTCACCACTGAACCCTATAAGAGTTCACATTGATATTGGAGCAGATGGAAGAGCCACTGGAGAGGCAGATGTGGAATTTGTAACACATGAGGATGCAGTAGCTGCCATGTCTAAGGATAAAAATCACATGCGTGAGTATTGTATTTACCTGAAGCTTTCTTTGACTAGGCTTTAGCAGGGTATACGAGGGTAAAATTAATATTATGGTTTAAATGGCATTAATAATTAGTTTGCTCTGCCATTTATCTTTCAGACTTGCTTTTTGTGGGCAACTGTTACTTTTCAGGTGGTGGGTTTGTTTTTGTTTTTTGGGGTTTTTTTTGCTTTGTGCTCCTGGTTTGTGAAACAAAACACAAAGTGAGGCTTTTTTGTTTCCTACAGAGCATCGATATATTGAACTATTCCTGAATTCAACTGCTGGAGGTGGTTCTGGCATGGGAGGCTATGGCAGAGATGGAATGGGTATGTATCAATTCCAACCTTAGCCAAGGTTTTGCCCAGTGTAATGAGTTCCAAGTTAGTAATGATGCACTTCCTGCTTTTCAGATCAAGGTTATGGCCCTGTGGGTAGAATGGGAATGGGTAGCAATTACAGTGGAGGATATGGAACTCCTGATGGCCTGGGTGGATATAGTAAGTATAAGTTTTGCTTTTCATGTATTTGTTGGAAATGCTGTTAATGTCCATCTAGTAATGGACCATGGGGCAGGGTGGTGGGTGTTGTGGGCTGGGGGGAGCTGGGAGGAGAGGGTGGGGGGCAGCAATTTAGTTTAAACTGTAAATCACTTGGGGGTTGATCATTTTGCTACTAGAGCAAATGCTTGTTAAAAAAAACAGTGCTGATGTATTTTTGTTTTAGTAGAAGTTAAGTCATTTCAATCAACTGTTCTGTATTACCCATCACATTTTTTCTTTTTTTAAGGTATGTATGCGTGACCTTGTGTCAATTGTTTGCAGGTCGTGGCAGTGGAAATAGTGGAGGATACTATGGGCAAGGCAGTATGGGTGGAGGAGGATGGCGTGGAATGTATTAGAAGGGTAGCCTTGCTTCTACAAAACATCCTGGAAGAAACAGTCTCTGGTCTACTAGACTTTCTTACAAAATTTAATTTCTTTTGTATTTTAAGAACTTTATAATGACTGAAGGAATGTGTTTTCACAATATTATTTGGTAAGCAACAGATTGTGATGGGAAAATCTGTTTTCTGTAGGTTTTATTTGTTGCATACTCTGACTTTAAATAAATTTTTATATTCAAACCACTGATGTTGATACTTTTTATACTAGTTACTCCTAAGGATGTATTACGTATTCAAGACTACAGTCGGTTTAAGATGTTGTACTGTGGTTCAATAAAGGTGGTTGTACTGTGACTCTTATGAACACTGATTCAATTCTATGTAATCTTGGTGTAGTAATTGAATTTGAAAAATCCACTTGTTTAAGGGGATAAAAGGTAGAAGACTAGGATAGTTGACTTGGTAACAATATTTCCTAAACCCTTTTCATAAGTTGTGTAATAATCTCAACACAGAGTAAAGGTCTGGAGGCTAAGTCATTGTGCTGGCTTTTTTGTACTACCACAATCCACTGTCACCTTCAAGCGCATGGCTGCGTAAATGAGTATTGCCCAGGTTTTGTGCCTGCACAAAACCAAGCAGTGATGTGTATTTCCACACATGTGCAAACCAAACTGCAATACTAGCACAGCTTTTTGCTAACACAGAATGGGTCACATACTAGTTCATTTGGAGCTCTCTACTTAATCTTTCTTTTCCCTAAAAACTGCTTTTGGGAAGAGCAGGGGCTTTGGGAGCAAATTAGACACTTTTTCTCTCATGAAATTACTGTATTTAAACACGGTTTGGCTTTTTGCTTTTCTTCCTGCACAGAGCTGATTTGTTTGTGTTTGTTCAAAACTTAACAAGCCATTCCCTAGATGAGCTCATTAGAAGTAAAATATCTCTGAAGTAATAAGCCCACTCCCTGGTAAATTCCACAAAACCTGAACACACTGATAAAACTTTCTGTGCATTTGTGACATGTAAGATATGTAAGCAACTATTGTTTGAAGACACTTAACATACCTGATGTGTAATGAAAAAAGGTATTTATTCTGAGCCAGTGTGATCTCCCAAATTAATTGCTTTGTTCTCAATGCCTCCCTTAAAATGTCAAATGTGATCTTGGGTATTGAAAATCTGTCACCTGTTTTGCTAGTACTGTGTTATATATGTAATAAATGTCTTCTTGTGGGAGAGAGGAGAATGGAGTTTATTTCACTAGAGATTGTGGTTTTGTCTCATAGTGACTGGAAATAAAAGCTGTGAAAGGGTAATTGGCACAGGAAGCTTTCCCAGTTCTGGAATATTCTTGGCTAGGCAGGAGAGGGAAGATGAGACCTCAACATCAGTGATCGTGCAGGGCTGTGTTTTAATTCTGCTCTTGTGGGTTCTTGGTCTGCTCCTGAAAAAGCTGCTGTGTTTCAGAAAACTTAAGATGGCAAAGGTCAGGACAAAGAGCTAATCCAGGTGCAGAAAAAAGTATCTTAGAGCAAGTCGGGGAACATACACATCAAACGGAAGCAGGGTTTTTTCTACCAGCATAGCATGTATCTGCAAAATACTGTCAGTTCTGGCCCACTTCCTCACTCGGGTAGATTTTGTGTTCTGTTTTATGAGAAGGAACACCAAATACCTGTTTTAGATTTACCTTTTGAGAGCAAGGAGTGAGTTAGACTTTGAGCTATTTTGTATAACCAAGCAATCTCCAACCTGAGCTTTTGACAAATGAAATTCCTTTGTACTGGACAGTGAAGCCCATGGGACTTCACCCTGTAATGAGAACAGCCTTTGTCATTGAATCTCAACTCACTTAAGCGGTGTTTAAATTGGTTTTGAGAAAGCTACAAAGACAGATTGCTAGATCTTCCAGGAAGCAAGGTTGATTACCCCATACAAAGTTACATTTTAATCTTTACTGTGAAAATGAGGAGTGGAAGTTCCATTTGCCTTGTGAGGCCTCTGGTGCAAGCAGCTGTGTTAGGAATGCCAGCAGTCAGCTGGGGTTTCCCTTTCAGAGAGGCAGGTGCAAACACAGTAGGTTGAACCACCTTTGTGAGAAAGAGGGTTCTGTGTGTTGACCCATGTGGGGAGAAGGAGGAGCATATTTAGAATCACAGAATAGTTAGGGTTGGAAAGGACCTTAAGATCATCTAGTTCCAACCCCCCTGCCAGGGGCAGGGACACCTCCCACTAAACCATGTCACCCAAGGCTGTGTCCAACCCAGCCTTGAACACCACCAGCGATGGAGCATTCACAACTCCCCTGGGCAACCCATTCCAGTGCCTCACCACCCTCACAGTAAAGAATTTCTTCCTCATATCCAATCTAAACTTCCCCTATTTAAGTTTGAACCCGTTACCCCTTGTCCTCTCACTACAGTTCCTCATGAAGAGTCCCTCCCCAGCATCCCTATAGGGCCCCTTCAGATACTGGAAGGCTGCTCTGAGGTCTCCACGCAGCCTTCTCTTCTCCAGGCTGAACAGCCCCAACTTTCTCAGCCTATCTTCATATGGGAGGTGCTCCAGTCCCCTGATCATCCTCGTGGCCCTCCTCTGGACTTGTTCCAACAGTTCCATGTCCTTTTGATGTTGAGGACATCAGAACTGGACACAATACTCCAAGTGAGGTCTCACAAGAGCAGAGTAGAGGGGCAGGATCACCTCCCTCGACCTGCTGGTCATGCTCCTTTTGATGCAGCCCAGGATACGGTTGGCTTTCTGGGCTGCAAGCGCACACTGCTGGCTCATGTTCATTTTCTCATTGACCAACACCCCCAAGTCCTTCTCTGCAGGGCTGCTCTCAATCTCTTCTCTGCCCAACCTGTAGCTGTGCCTGGGATTGCTCCCACCCAGGTGTAGGACCTTGCACTTGGCATGGTTAAACTTCATCAGGTTGGCATCAGCCCACCTCACAAGTGTGTCGAGGTCCCTCTGGATGGCATTCCTTCCCTCCAGCATATCTACCGAACCACACAGCTTGGTGTCATGGGCAAACTTGATGAGGGCGCACTCAATCCCACTGTCCATGTCACTGACAAAGATGTTGAACAAGACCGGTCCCAACACCCATCCCTGAGGGACACCACTCGTTACTGGTCTCCAGCTGGACACTGAGCCATTGAGCACAACTCTGCGTGCTGCCATCCAGCCAGTTCTTTATCCACCAAGTGGTCCACCTATCAAATTGATGTCTCTCCAACTCAGAGACAAGGATGTCATGTGGGACAGTGTCAAACGCTTTGCACAAGTCCAGGTAGATGACATCAACTGCTCTACCCCTGTCCATCAGTTCCATAGCCCCATCACAGAAGGCCACCAAATTGGTCAAGCAGGATTTCTCCTTAGTGAAGCCATGCTGGCTGTCACCAAGCACCTTGTTGTTTTTCATGTGCCTCAGCATGCCTTCCAGGAGAATCTGCTCCAAGATTTTGCCAGGCACAGAGGTGAGGCTGACTGGTCTGTAGTTCTCTGGGTCATCCATTTTCCCATTCTTGAAAATGGGGGTTATATTTCCCTTTTTCCAGTCATCGGGAACTTCACCTGACTGGATTGATTTTTCAAATATGATAGACAGTGGCTTAGCAACTTCATTTGCCGGTTCCTTCAGGACCTGTGGATGGATTTCATCAGGTCCCATGGACTTGTGTATGTTCAGGTTCCTAAGATGGTCTCGAACCATCTTAACTATGGACCATCTCAACATTGGAACTAGATGATCTTAAGGTCCTTTCCAACCCTAACTATTCTACGATTCTATAACCAGATCCTCTCCTACAGTGGGCCCAGGGTCTTCATTCTCACAGTCCCTGCGTCTGCCTTCCAAGACTTGGGTGGTGTGGTCAGAGCATTTGCCAGTGAAGACCGAGGCAAAGAAGTCATTAAGAACCTCAGCCTTCTCCAAATCCAGGCTAGCCAGTTCTCCCGATGGCTTCTGGAGAGGGCCCATGTTGTCCCTAGCCTGTCTTTTATTTGCAATGTACCTATAGAATCCCTTCCTGTTATCCTTAACATCCCTAGCCAAGTTTAACTCTAAGCAGGCCTTAGCTTTCCTAACCTGGTCCCTAGCTTCCCAGACAACATCCCTGTATTCTTCCCAGGCCGCCTGTCCTTGCTTCCACCTTTTATAAGCCTCTTTTTTCCTTCAAAGTTTCCTCAGCAGCTCCTTATCCATCCAAGGAGGTCTCCTGGCCCTCCTGCAGCACTTCCTTCTAGTAGGGATGTATCGCTCCTGAGCTTGCAGCAGGTGATCCTTGAATATCAACCAACAGTCTTGGGCCCCCCTGCCCTCTAGGGCTATATCCCATGGAACCTTACTGAGCAGGTTCCTGAAGAGGCCAAAGTCTGCTCTCTTGAAGGCCAGGGCTGTGAGCTTGCTGCACACTCTTCTCACTGTCCTGAGGATCTCGAATTCAACCACCTCATGATCACTGCAATCAAGGCTGCCCTGAAGTGTCACATTTCCAACCAGCCCTTCCCTGTTGGTGAGCATGAGGTCAAGCATGGCACCTCTCCTTGTCAGCTCCTCTATTACTTGCAGAAGGAAGTTGTCTTCTACACAATAGAGGAGCTTCCTGGATTGCTTGTGCCAGGCCATACCATCCCTCCAACAGATATCAGGGTGGTTGAAATCCCTTGTGAGAACAGGGGCCTGCGAGCTTGAGGCTGTTCCTATCTGTCTATAGAGCACTTCATCCACAGAGTCCTCCTGATCAGGTGGTCTGTAACAGATCCCCACAATAATGTCTCCCATCGCTGTTCTCCCTTTAACCCTGGCTCACAAACTCTCTGTCGACTGCTCACCTGTCCCCAGACAGAGTTCCATTCTTTCCAGCCTATCCCTAACATAAATAGCAACTCCCCCTCCCCACCTACCGGGCCTGTCTTTCCTAAAGAGCCTGTAACCTTCCATTCCAACACACCAGTCACAGGAGCCATCCCGCCATGTTTCTGTCATGCCTATGATATCATACCCCCGTAGACGTGCACACATCTCTAATTCCTCTTGTTTGTTCCCCATGCTATGGGGGTTTGTATAGAGTTTTCATATTTTTCTCTGTTTACTTGCTCAGACCCTGAATTCATGAACTCGGAAATTACTTCCCAAGGAGAACAAGCTATCGTGCTCTGAAAACTCTGCCCAGATCAAGTTTCTCTTGATGAACACAGATGTTCCTATGCTGGGTGTGAGGATAATTTAGAACTACAATCTGTCAAAGAACAGTGTTTGTTTGACAGAAAGGGGAAATAAAATCACCTAGAACATAGAGTACTTGCCCCTTTGTTCAAGGCAGTTTTTTTGCGAACAGGCCAGCACAGAGGAAAGACTGCAGTTAAGTAATACAAATTTAATTTATTGCATGTTACAGAAATGAGCTGTCTTCTTACTCTAAAAGATTGCCTATTTTAAAATTAATTTTGTTTAGTTGACTACTTTTCAAAAAGTTACTTAGGAAAGTACTACCAGTGAGCATCCTCTGTATCCTAGATTGAACCCTGCTGTCTCCATACTTACCCCACATAAAGCCTACAGGCAAACACTTGGAATACTTTCAGGAGCATAAGCAGCACTTGCTTTGTTATGTCATTAGTAGGAGGTAGGTCGCCACTCCCCAATATATGCAAAGACTTCTAAGCAACTTGACCAAGTCCTACCTAATAAAATGCTCAAATACTCTGAATGACAAATTTAGTGACATTATTCACATGGTTAAGTGGCAGATCAATTAGATTTATTTTTTCCAAAAGCTATTTACAGATTTACAAGTATTTGTTTTGTATTCACAAAAAAGTTACATCAGGTAATTTTAAAAACATGTTCCTTTACAAAAGCTACATAAGAGACTACACTGGGGTCTTAAAAAGAACAGGCCTATTGGCTTTTAGAATATTAACTAAATACCTATCCTCAAGAGACAACACTAAGCTAAACAAAGTGCAAGAATAACTAGACCTGTTTCTAGAGAGACCTTTTCCTGTTATTGAGCATATTCCAAGCCCATGGCAGAAGGAACTACCAGGCTGGTAATTCTGCTGATGGCTTGTCAGTACTGCCCAGAGAGTAGAGATTCCACGTCTGGACCCCTTCACACAAGCAGCTAAAGGGCAGAGGGTACATTGGTTCTAGTGCAGTGATGCTGAAGTGGGGACAATTTACCAAAGGATGTATTTGCCTATAGGAAGAATGAGGATTTACATTGCAGCAGAAGTTACCATTGGTGTGAAGAGTGGTCAGATCTGGATAATACTGCAAAGGGCTCTGGAAAAAAAGTGCTGCTTAGGAGCCAACTCTGAAAGTTTGAGGAAGATGATGACAAAATAAGGAAGAACCTTCCTGTCCAACACCGAAAGGATGCGGTCTCCAGTAGCTAACCCTAGTCTTTCCAACTGGCAGATATACCCTGATTCCAGAGCCACACAGTGACTATGTGTAACCATGGCTTACATGAAAACAATACAAAGATAATTTTACAGACAATATCAGGCAAATACTTTGTCATGGACATCTCTCTTTTAACTGGAAACACAGACACGTCAAATTAATAGTTAATTTAAAACAATTCAACAAAATGCACCTCCTGTGACCAAGTGCCTAGAGGCACTGTTTGTTTCCTGCTTGACAAAATCTCCCCTTATACCTGTGACTACAAAGAACAGAGCTGTCAGTGCAATATTCTTGGATATATCCAATCTTGATCAGAGGGGAAGTAAACAAATACAGTTATTTGACAGTAACTTATTGGACCACTGCATTAATTGCATTGCTTTTTTTCTTTTTTAATACAATTTAAAACTACCTACTGCATGGTTTTGCTTCACAGCAGCATATCACAGGCACATTCTGCAGCAGTATTAGGATGGCCTTGTTGCAGACTAGCCTGTCAAAGCAGGTAAGTATATCACCTTTTTCAAGATCATCATAAAGACTAAGATATTCATCAAATACGTGTTAACACCAAGTCTCCTCTATAACCAGCTCTGCTTCCTCCAAAAGAGCTTCTGAGCCATTCATTAGACTAACATTGTCATCTGTATTTTTAACATGTCCATTTTCTACACTTGGGTCCCATTTCCTCTGCTTCAAAACGAAGCAGGCATGTAACCCCTCCACAGTACCTTGAAAACACAACCCTGAACTGCTTACCTGAAATTCTGGAAATGCTGCTCTATGTTCTTTAGTTCACATCCTGTTTTTACAGGATTAGCCAAATACCAAAAGGTAATAAATATCTTGTTGCATACTCTTACGGCACATTTGAAGAGCACCTCTGTATAAGTATTGCGTGGCAGGAATCACAGACCCGAACAGGCTTTGGTGAAGAAGGCAGAGGCAGTTCATTGTCCGAACAGGCATTACAGAAAATCTCGCCACAGTTTCTACAATGATGCTAAAAATGGAGAGAAGATTCAAAATTAAAACTTACACTAGAAATATACTTGGTAATTGGATACCAATAAACAATATACACAGAGCAATCTGAAATGGGATTCCTTCCACTTCTTTGATCTGAGCATGGAATCGGTTTTCAGAAGATAATTCATCTAAATTCATCTAGACAGACCACGGTCTAAGATTGAACCACCGGTTGTAGATTTAATTTAATCCCTGCATTAAGAACATACTCTGCTATATAAAAATGTAGTATAAGCAATGATATTCCAGACTGGATGATTCTGTCAGGCACCTAATTGAGATTTAACATAAAAAGGTAAAATAAAAATTCCTGCATGTGTTAATGAAGCATCACATTTTATTTTAAAATGACAATAACCTTGTACTTTCTTAGCCTATTGTATAAAAAATGACACAAAAAGAATTCCACACATGTCAAACTGACAGTTCCAGAGCTGACAAGCATTCAAGATGATTATTCCACGAAGTAGGTTGAACGATTTTTACGTTCTGCAGTGGCCCTTCACCAAAAGGCAGCGTTTCTCTTGAAACCTGGGCTCAGGTGCATTGTAAATACCAAGAAACTAGAAAGGCATCTCAGAAATAACAATGCATTCATCTGAGCGTTGACATTTCTTGCTACATCTCTAATACATTTAATGTTTTTCTCATAATACATGCAAACAAGTTGTAAGAAAATTCACTGAAGTTTTACCTTCCTTTTGGAAAGAGAAAATTCCTTTTCACATAACTTGCAATGTGTAGCCTCTTTGTCCTTCAACCAAACCTGGCCCTGGAGAAAAAAATACCATAACCGTATGTATTTGATGAAGTTAAACTTTGGGTTCCAGGGGACTAGAAAATCAATAGCAGTATTTAATGCCTGAATTATTTCATGCCCTTAGGTCAGCATAATGTCACAGAGACTCTAAAGAAGTCCAAGGCTGCTCTAAAACAATGCAAAACTTTGTGAGACAGGACAGAGCAGGAGGTGCAAAGTGAACGTGTTTGAGGTTCTAGAGCTGGTCAAGGGCTGAGCTGGAAAACGCAGAAAGGTATCTCAAGTCTCAGAGCTGAAGTCTATTTCCCTGCTCATCACACAGGAACAGTCCCCAAGTTGCAGAGAAGAAAAAACAAAACAAAACAGGTCAGTGTCAAGAACTGTTAATTTCCTTCTGTCTAAACCAATTAACAAAACCAGGAATCTGCTCAACTAAACCATTTCGGACAGCTTCACTTGGGCTGAAGTAATATGCAAGTTGACATGCCACGTGATCAAACATGTGCAGACAAAATCTCTGCTCTTAGTGCTCCCTGCATATCTTTAAGAAAGTTCCAAATCCCTTAACATTTCAGATCATATTTTATCAGCTTCAGTGCTACAAGTCTACTTAATTCCTCAGATGATCAAATATTTACTGATAATTGAGAAGTAACACATAATTTAAGCTCAGTTGGCTACATCCTGTCCCAGATACCTTTTGTAAAATACCAAATGGTGCACCATCAAAAGTGTCAAAAAGCGTAGCTGTACATCAAGCAAGAAAAGCCAAAAGCAACTGAGCTTCTTTTTCCCCGTGAGGTTACAGGGAATCTGCGGTTCCCTCCTGCTGGAGGAAGCCAATGAGTCTCTTCCGTATAGCTGCTGTTGAAGAGAAGACTGCCCATGCTTACGAAAGATTTTGAAGGGAACAGTAAAAAAAAGAATTCCTTCCCCCCTCCCAAAACTCCTCACCTGTAACGCTTTATTCGCTTCTTTTATATCTTCTATTTTCAGCTTTGATCTGAAGAATAACATAATGCTCTTTCAAACTTCTGTACTGTCAGTTACAGCCTGACAACTTCAAAAGTTGTAGGTACTTAAAAAATTATAAGCAAAATACTTTTAACTTTTAGTTAGCATTTTATATTACAACAGCATCCAGGAGATGCAAACAGTATCATGCCCTACTCTACTAAGCACTACACAAAGACAAGCTCTCTAAAGAGCTTGAATGGCAGTTTAGAATCCTCTGAATGGCTACAAATTTGCTTGGGGTTATGTGGATGAGAGAAATTTGCATCAGCAGAGCTCTGCGAAAGTACATAAAGCTAGCACACAGCATTGGTACAAAACCACAATTTGAACTTCCTGACATGTGCAAGACCACATTATGTCATACAGAAACCAGCCTCGCCACAGCCATCCAGTGCCAACCCACTCAGAACTGTCTCGATTCATAGTTTACACACTAAGTTATTCTAGTGCATGAAAGTCCACACCAGTCATGGCAAAACGACTTAAAAGACAGAGATCATTAAATTAAAAACACACAACAATAACAAAATCTGTGCTCAGAGCTTATTGTTCACTGTAGTCTGAAGGGGTTTTGATAAAGCAATCCCCTACATCCTCTACAGACCTGGCAACAATGCTAGCCCATCAGCCGAAAGTAAAAGTAAACAGACCTGAACTAACTAGACACAGTTCTTTTTGATAAGTGCCTAGGCAATACAGTCATATACAGTCTAATTCGCATGACCACCATCCTGTTATTTTTCTTAATACAAACTTATATGACAAAAATAATCATCATCGTGAATAAGGAAATTACTCGCTCAGCTTGGATGCCAGTTCTTGGAGAGCAGCTTCTTGGTCTTGACATATCCTTCGCAGCTGCTTGTTCTTTTCCTGAAGCTTAAGGAACTCCTTAAAACAAAAAACAGAACAGACAAAAAACCACCAATTATTCTCAAAATTGTATTTGCCGACTGCTGAGAAAACTGCTACTACACAAACCTGATCTTACGGAGAAAGCCAAGTGAACGAATGACCCATCACACTCTCTACCAAGATTCCCAAATCCAACTCAAACAGCAACAAGTCAGGATTAAACTCTCTTAGACCCCAAGAAATGAAGCTTCTTTGCTTCTGTAGTACTCTCCAAGAAGAAAATAAAAATGATTGATGGCACAGACCAACAACCCTATATAGCCATGTATATGTACACAAAGTCAGAGAGAAGCTGAAGCACTTTGTGGCCTATGATGAGAAGACAAAAACTTCAATACAACTGAGAAAGGCAAATGAGGATTTAATTTTTTCTTATTCCAAGTAGAGAGTCCTAATCTCAGGACTAAATGGAGAGCAAAAAAACTGTATCTTTTCTCTTAGTCTATTTGTGAAAAAGCATTTATCTAATCTTTCTTATCTACCAGCAGAAAATCATAAAAGTAGCATGTCTAAGTCCATAACTAACTTTGCAGACAATTTCTAAACTACTAGTCAAGTTTCATCACAGAATTTACTTTTTTAAGATTAATTATTTCTTGGGTCTCTGCTTTCAGATGAGATACAGTTTCCTTTTCCTTCTGAAGATCATCCTCTAGGGTTTGCCGCCACTCTTTTTCTATCTTCAAATCCGTTTCCAGCTGAAGTCTGGAATATACAAAACAACCAAAAACATCACTGTGCACAAGAGTATAACTTTTAAAAAACAAAAATTCGTTTTCTGGGTGCAATATACTTTTATGATAATAAATAATCAACTCTCACTTTATCTAAAACAGAAATAATGTAACAGTAACGTATTTTAGGCAGTGATGTAATAAACAAACCAAAACTGACATTTAGAACATGCTTTCAAAAAGAGGTGTATTTAAAGGACCAAGAATATGGCATAATTTTGAAGAGCCGATCTTTGTAATAAAACAGCAAGAGATTAACCACAAAATTCAGAAGCATTTTTGAAACATGCATAAAGCAAAGCCCCCTTAACCTTACCTAACTTGTTTCTAAAATAAAGCAAACCAACCAACCACACTGCCATTGGTGATGCAGACAATGATTGCATGTATCTCTGGTGCTCATAAAAGCTATTTAATATTATACCTTTAGATGTGAATCTTCTATTTTAGACTAAGCCTCATGGCATTTTGAACAGAATTGAAAATAAAGGAGGAACTTTAAATGACTATTTTTAATGAGCTTTTTACATAGCTGAGGTTCAACATAATGAGGTATTTAATTCTATTACATTAGCTGGAGTTCAGTTAAAGGACTTAGGGCTACTCTGTCAAAAGATCCACTCTAGCTGCAATTTCACCACCACTTTCATGGGAGCATTGGTGTTTACAATGTTACAGAGAAACCAAAACACGGAAGTCCACTGCTCAACCTTCTAGATCTAAATTGTGCCAACAGAATAAAAGAGAAAAGAATCTGAGAGTAGTCATGCAAGGGTTTTTTGATGAAAACCTGTACTTTTATTACTTTTCCTGTTTTAAAACCAAAACCATTTTTAAAGGTAAGACTTACATTTTGGGACACTACCTCAGCATCTGGCTGGAAAAGATCAGAAGTGAACATGACCTTGAAGTTTCAGAATTGCAGAATTCTAAGGCTGGGGGCTGAACTGTTCTTTTGCCAAAATCTGCAAAGATGACTGTGTAGTAAAGTGAACATTTGTCATGACAATTAAACAAGTTTATTAACATTCAGAATTGTAAGAGAGGCAGGGTGGGCTAATAACTGGATTTGAAATCACTAACTTTTGATCCCAAATCCTTGCTGGACCACAGATTTGCACTGTCTTACATAATTTACTTGTTACCTTTCTGAACAGTGGCAACACCTCCCCTTAGAGGGAGCTTTTTTTACACTATGTATTTATTTAAATCAGTACTGAGGGATTTAACATTGGAAAGACTAGAGGGCTGGCTTTTATATTACTTTTTAATGTTTGTGACTCCAGTGAATTTTTATTTCCTACACAGTGGTGAGCTAAACCACTTCCACCTTATGCATAAGCCTGAATAATTAAGCTATTCTTACGCTATTTCTGTTTTAAGTTTGTACTACTATATACTTGTGGGTTTTGTTAGTCAGTGTGTATTACTCCTACACTACATATTTTGCCCCACTTAAGGTAATTTTTTCATGTATCAAGCTGGCACTTCAAGACAGAAAATGCTGTTCTTCCCCCTCCTTTCAAGCAGCGCATCATTTTATAGGCACACAAAGGTAGCTTGACTTCCTTGGAGTGGCATATCTTCTTCTACCTTGCCAGTACCTAACATGAAGAACATTAGTATTTACATTCTGTTCAAAACCATTTATCAACAATCAGTGTGTATGAAGACACAGGACATACTGAAATGTAGAACGTTTACTGCTGTATATTTTTACAAACAGGAAAGATGTACTTACAGCTGTTTCTCCTTCTGGGAGAATTCTTTCTGCAGACTTTCAGATTTATTCATATATTCCTGTTTAAGTTTCTCATCCTCAGCCTCAGCATCCATTTGAGCCTTCTCTGCTTGCTGCAATCTGGTGTAATTCAAATCAACTTTGGGTAAAACTGAAGCTAGAACTAGGGTGTAGAGGGTGAAGAAGACAAATAAAAGAAAAATGGGGAAATAGAAATATTTCTAAATAAAAACAAAGTTTGGGGGAAACTCACAAACTCAAACGAGAAATCCATACAATGCCTACGGAACTAGCTCCTGTTTTTTCATACAGTAAGAAAGTAATCAGGGTAAGTAATCACTGTTTTATTTTACGCTCATGAATAACAGATGCCAAAACATGATGATACATATTTTAGAACTGATGCATATACCTTCTTTGATGCTTTTTTTTTTTGAAAGCTTTTTTTCTTCTCTCCAAATTGATCCTGTAAAAGCGCTTGGTTTGTACTAATCGCCCATTAAGACAGGGCAGAGCATGTGTTGTGCAAAACCAGCTCAAAACAATTCAGGCATAAGACTGAATACAGAGCACTGCAATCAGACAGCAAAAAAACTTAACTAGCCTAATAGAACAAGACACACCCTGACAGCTCCCACTACATTAATAGAACTACCTCTACTACATCATACTATTCAATTAATTTAAATAATCTGTATTAAAAATAACATGTTCTTACACAGTTAAAATAGCTCCCTATTACAGACAAAATAAAACTGATTAATCAACAAATTGAGGATTGATTGGGTTTTTTTTAATTTAATCTTTCCTTTCTGAATTCCAGGATTTTGCTTCTGCTTCAGCTAGCACTCCCTTGGAATCCATTAGTTCAATGTGGTTCCTCTCTGCTTGGTCAACTCTTCAGTCCAAAAAAAGATGGATGTAATGTAACAAAGTAAAAGTACTAAAATGGAACTTGTGCTATATCATGACTACACTTGTCTTGATGAAAAGGCAGGAGAGTGAAAGAGCGTGTAAAATACCACTTAATGCCCCTACCTACTGTGTTGCGTTTAACAAAACTGTTTTGAGGGCCTCTCAGGTAAGTGGTGGCAGAAATCTGTGATACTCTCTCTCTGCACTCGATTTCTCACTTCCTGGCAGCTAGCTGAATGCACAGTAACTCACAACTCCCAATGTCAGCTAAAAAGAAATTGTCAGCAGTATGTCTACATTTGTGCTTCTCCTGATGAAGCTGCACCAGCAGGAATTTATAAAGATGCCAGTACACAAGTGTAAAAAGGCTGGAATTAAACTATCATATAAAGCATGTACTATCTCGTTCAACTATACCAGTTGTTTCAGGAATGTTTCCAGTCACATCTGCAATGGTAGTGCACAGAGAGCCAAAAATGTATGGAAAGGAGACTACTGCGAAAAAGCAGAGTCAATTCACTGGGCAAAAGTAGCTGAATGAAGCTGTACAAGACTGTAAAAGCAAAAGTAACTTAAACTGTCCCTTAATCACAAATCAAACTGCAGTGTTGTTTCCATGGCAAAGGTAGAAAGGCAGCTTGCTACCCAAGAAACACGAAAGCCAAACCAAACTACAGCACCAACCTCCAGACTTAGCACCAAGGCTAACTGCAACGCTGTACTCCAGACAAATGCTGAGCTGGACCTAGTTTGCAGCAGGATTTGAGAAACAGATGATATTGAGGCAGATAAGTGTTTGCATAGATGACCGTGAGACGGTTAACACTCCTAGTTCTGCTGTGGTCTACCTGTTGTTCTATTCAGTGTTTCTAGTTTGGGTTTTCTTGAGGATGGGAGATATCTATTTTTGAATAGCTAGCCCATGTTAAAGGCTCTTTCTGCTACCAAACCAAGGAATGAGGCAGTACATAACCATGGAGTAGAAACCCTTTCTGAACTACTGTGCCCTGCCCCAGCTTTTGCAAACATATCCCCTTCTTTCTGAAAGACCCTAAGATTCTTTTCCCAGTCAACTTCCCTTCCACACTTCAGAGCAAACACTGGGAAGTGCATCAAAGGCGGTCAGCAGCTATAACTCTATTTCTGCAGTGCAGGCAGGTAGCAACTCAAAGCAGAAATGAGTTGTGAAGACTGCCTAATGATGGGTGGAGGGAGGGAAAAGGGGTTGGGCAAAACCATAGGTAATGATTGCAGTGTAAATATAGCCACAGATGGGCAAGATCCTTAGCTGACAAGCAAGTTAGACAAGTTGAGGATCTGGGCCCTAAATGTAAATCCTATTTATTGCTACAACTTCTACTGTAGCTATCATGCTGCAGCTGTTCTAGGCAGGAATCAGAACTACAGAATTTACTAGAGCACACTGCCCTTCCTGCCTGGAGCCAAGTCCAGGCTCCAAACATATTTTAACTCCATGAAAATATTTTACCCTACATCTTAAGCTGTTTTATCCACAAATCCTGTAATTCCTCCACTATATATATAATGAATATACATGTTGACATCACCCTCTTTTTCTAAATATATTGTTCTGATATAGCACTCAACCCCCTCCCCCAACTCCTGTCACTCTGTTTAAGAAAACAGAGCTAGGTACAAGCAGAAAAAAAAAACAAACCAACAAGGAGCATGCTTTTGGGATAAATACAGTCTTACAGTGAAAGAAATAAGCAGGGCGGAAGGGATATATTAGTCAGAATGGCTAATTTTAAAACCTATTAGTACCATAAAGAATAGGAAAACCCACTAATCGGAAACAAATGTCATAAAAATGTACAGTCAGATAGCTAACCTTTTAAAATAAGCTTTGTTTGACAACTAAGAAGTGATTAAATAGCATTAGAAAACTAGCTTACATTTGCTCAATAACGGTTACTTTTTTTGTTTGTTTTTTGTTAAGAGGGGTAAAATGAGATCAGAGATGATGTTCTTTCAGAAAACAAAACAGAACCCAGCTACAATCAGTTACAGTGCAGGATTTCTAATACCACTTTATATTTAAAGTTGTAATTTTAAAATTCTTAAGTTATATCAGTGATTATTTAAACACAACAGATCTGGAGGAGCTTTCAGAATGATATGTCTTTGACAAGTTTATACTGGTGCTGAGCTTCATTGCTGGCACATTTGACGAATGACATTGCAATAGTCCTAGTTTGAGTTAACAGATCTTTGTCACTTCATGAATGCAGTGGACAAAAATCAAAGACAGATGAAGACAGCAAAATATTAAAAACAAAAATTGGGATAAAGGATAAAAAGAAAAAGAAAAAAGAGGAAAAAGGATGTCAATAAAAGAATATTCATGTCACTAATTTTTTTAATACATAGCCATGTTTTTCATAATCAGATTTAAACAAAAAAAAGGACATGTCAAACACCAACATATGACAGGGCTTATGGATATGTTATATTTTACAGTTAAAAAGATCAATGTTGAATATAGGCCACTATAAATTAAAATATATGAATCACATTTTAATATTATGTAATACATGCAGTCTAACCATAATACAAATTCATATACTGGAATGTTAGTCTTTCACTTTGCAGCCTTTCAGTGTAAAGAAGTCATTATGTCACTGAAAATAATGGTACTTCCAAAGCAATGGAGAACAATTTTAATACCTTCAGCAAATACAGCACTGATCCATGAAGGCATTAAATGTTTATGTTAAGCACATGCTTAAGTATAAGCAAGATTAATGCTTTGGTTTCTATTGCATTTCATTCAGGTGGGAATGAGGGGGAAGAGGTAATAATGACACAGACTTTTGAAAACAGATGAAAGAACAACTTTTGGTATCAGCACAAAAACCTAGGACAAGAAGAAAGATGGCAGAGGAAGAAAACTGAAATATTAAGTTGCTATTTAAAAATAAGTCTGTGTTTTTTAAAAAGAAAAAATAAATCAAACAGTAAAGCACTAGTTAAAGTTTCACAAATGTTCTTGTTAAATATTCTGGTTGAAAGTTACATTTCAGTGGCATCTGTGTAGGACTGCAGTAAAACGTAAGGGGATGGAGACGTGAATGAAGGAAAACAAAGATGGGCCTGTACCTTTGTTCTAGTTGTTTCATAGTTGCATTAATTTGATTAGTCTTATCCTCTAATCGACCAATTATTTCATTCTTTTCCTTCATAGCATCTTCAGAAACCTGTGTTACAAAAAAGTTAAACTGAAGTAGGTATATATTACACTTTTACCTCAGAGGCTTGGTTCTTTTTTTTCAGCATCAAAAGGGGAAAATGTTAATATGGCTTCAGATTTTGATAATTTTTGCACATTCCTATCTAAAAAACATAGTTGACAGTACTTACAATTTTATGCCTAAATTCACTACTTATCTTTTCAAGAAACCCATTAGAACTGTACCAATAAAGAAGTAAGACGCTTAGTCCTGGAAATCACTACAGCTCTCCAACTCCCACCAAATTACCATATACACCTAAAAATCCTTCCAGAATTTTACTAACATGTTTCACAATTTTGATTTCTTGCAGAGCTGTTACAACTTTGGCTCGAAGATCTAAATACAAGGTAGAGCATTACACTTGCTGCACATATCAACACTTATCAACAGGCCCCTAAGCAGCAGAGAGTGAGCATGATTAAACTGTTTCACTCTACCCAGGAAGTGAGTCTGAATGTCATTAAGTGAAATCAGTGTTACCTCCAGTCCCCAGAAGTACAGCTTTAAAAGAAAACCAAAACCCTTCAGATCCAAACACATTGAAAAACATTCTCTTCTTTTTTTTTCAGTTCTATTTATATTTCGTCTGGTCCAGTTCTGTCGCAACTGCAGGTTCAAGAGTTAGCATCATTTGTTCATCACCTCAATCATCTCTCTACATCACCCTAAGTTTTTCCTCCTCATTCAAACTTAAACAGGGGAAGTTTAGATTGGATATTAGGAAGAAATTCTTTACTCTAAGGGTGGTGAGGCACTGGTATGGGTTGCCCAGGGAAGTTGTGAATGCTCCATCGCTGGCGGTGTTCAAGGCCAGGTTGGACAGAGCCTTGGGTGGCATGGTTTAGTGGGAGGTGCCCCTGCCCACGGCAGGGGGGTTGGAACTAGATGATCTTAAAGTCCTTTCCAACCCTAACTATTCTATGATTCCATTCTGCCACAGATTTGATTGGTTTCTTGTACTGTTTTTTGATAATTTATTCCATAAATAAAATTTATATTCTGCATAAATAAGGTGCTTACAACCCCAACTATTCTATGATTCTGTGATTCCCGGGTGTTTGGACATCTGTTAGCTGCATATTGGGTCTCTAAGATCCGTATTTTCGGGGGGGGGGGGGGGGGGGGGGAACAAAAAACATTGCCTTGGTACATATTTTCTTAATTTGTTAACAGGCTAAAAAATGAAAATGAAATCAAACTGTAATTAGCTTTTTCCATTTAAAACAACTTATTTTCCAAATGCCTTTTGTTACTTCAAAAGTTCAGATGTCCTCTTTAACTCATCACTATCTGCCTACATTCTCCTATTTTTTTATAGAACACAGGCCAAAAAGTGTTTTTATCACTAGAGACACCATTACTTTCTCTATTCCACATTGCATGTAATTAGGCCATGAACTTATTCTCATGCTCTTTTCTTCTATAAACCCACTAACATTAAGTGACTGCCTTAAGAACTTCTTTGGGTGAAATCATGCTTGCATCAATAATGCTCAAAAATGACAAGCCAATGTAAGAAGTGGAAAGAAACCAAAAATTAAGGAAATAGCAGTATTTAACTAAACAAAACTGTAACATATCTCTCTCAGCCCGAAGTCATTTCATCAGTTTAACAGCATATTGTTTCTCTACCTGCAGCTTTTGATACATTTCCATGTTAATTGCTTTAACTTCATCAAGCTGCTGTCGAAGGCCTATGAGGGTATCCTGCTTCTCATGGATGTCCTTCTCCAGCAACTTCATGGCAAGTTCTATCTCATGTTTCATACTAACTTGAACCACTAGCTCATTCTCCATATCCTATAAAACACAAACACAATGCCACACAGAATATTTAAATAACTATGCAACATTTTATCTCTGTTTTGAAAAAGACAAAAGTTAACTCTAACAGTGCTGCAGCATCACCTATTTCACCACTTCAGAAATTCTGTTCCTCTTTAAAAAGGGCCAGAATTTAAAAAAACCTGTTAAAAACCCCTTCTTATTACAGGCACTTAAAGGCAATTGAAGTTGATTAAAGGTAGCATCTAAGCTCAGCAAAAGCAAAACCAGAAATATTTATACACAGACTCTTCTCATGCATAATGTTTTCTAGAAGTGCTGTGTAATGCTAGAAAAGAACACTTACTTGTCGAAGTTGTGATTCTTCTCGAAGCTGTCTACGTGCTTCATTGTACATTTCATCTAAACCCTGCCTGGAGTGTTTGTATGTCTGAAGTTCTGCTTCAACATCCACTTTAGTTGCCTACAAAGACATAGTGAATCTATCTTTCTTCTTCATAAGTTTAGCAATTAATAGCATGAATTTAACGTTTGGGGGAGGGGAGGGTAGAACTTCAAAATACATTCTCCAAGCACAGTACAAACATGGAAGAAGATGTTTCTGCTATGTGGTCATCAGTTTTACAGTAAGAATTGAGTATATTAACCAAAATAAACATCTAC
The DNA here is from genome assembly GCA_028858755.1 of Ara ararauna. Taxonomy (NCBI): domain Eukaryota; kingdom Metazoa; phylum Chordata; class Aves; order Psittaciformes; family Psittacidae; genus Ara; species Ara ararauna. The sequence goes on from CM054381.1 coordinate 43,394,625, forward strand.
ACTACGGTACAGTCCTCCTTCAGTTAAGTCACTCTAACACACAACTGTTTCAGTACTAAGCAATCAAAACATCTGCTTAACCTGTGCTTTTACCAATTATCCTGTGAAACACGTATGAGAAGTGACACAAGTACAAATAACAGCTTTAAAAAAATAGTTCAGCAACTGTAGACACAAGTATTCCAAATGACATTCCATATAATGAGACGAGTCAGAATAGACATTTGCCAACTAAAACACTACTTTGACAAAGTTTTCAGATAATACTGCCTTAAACACTTAGATATAGCTTACAGTCTAAGGAAAAAAGGAAGAAGGGAAGAAAATTAGAAAGAATACAAGAAAAAATGCTACGAAAATTGCATATGATTATAAAACAATCTAGTGTCCTAAAATTTTGATATATTTATGCCACTACAAAGCTTTCCAGCTTACTTCAAGTTATTATGTAAGAACATTTGAATGACAATGAACCACACATTACTACATTAAATGCGGTAATGCTACCATACCTCTAGATGATGCTGTGTTTTCATTAAAATAAGAGTATTTTCACTCCTTAATTGATGGTTTTCTTCCTGGAGTTTAATTATATTGTTTTTGGCTATTGCTAACTGAAAAGTTAAGAGAAGAGAAAAAAAAAAAAAAAGGGAAAAGCAGGGTGACCACTTTTGTGAATGGAAATAAAAAAATGTTCTGATGAATGCAAGTCCAAGACATTCTCTGCTGTACTCTCACAGTCTACCAAGGTTTAATTGTCTTTAAAGAAAACATACAGCTCCTGGGTTTAGTAATAAGCACTTTCATTACAGAACAACAGTGTATTCAAGATACTTCATTATTTCACATCTGGTAAAGAATTGCATCATTATGACTTAAAGACCTTCAATTCCTCCTTCCTCATCCTATTTATTGGGTTTTCTTTTTTTTTCTTTGGATTAAAATATATCCTGTTTTGTTGTTTGGTTCGGGGTTTTTTGATATCTTAATATATCAGATGGAGCAATTTACATAAGAAAAGGCTCTTCCAAATGAAAACATATTTACAAAAGAGAAAACATTATAACTGGGAGCTACAGGATATACCTTAATGTCAGAATTATAAGCCAGCTAATCGAAATAGGTGGATAGTAGGGCTGAGGACCTGTAAAGTAACCAGAATACTCTGAGAACTAACACTCAGTAAAAAAGTTTTCCCTCTCTCTGGATACATCAATACTCAGAGCAAGCTAGCTATAACCTTCAACAGCTGAATTTAGACATTTTGATTCTCCACTATTTCTCAAGCAGCTTGGATTAAAAAAATATTGCGCTCTCTCTATAAAACTAAAAATATTGGAATCTAGTCAAGCATCAAAGATAATCAGAAATATAGGATATAAATACAAAACCAGAGCTAGACTAGTCTAAAAACTTGTATATAGGTATATGGTAAAAAAACAAGAAAATCCTTTGCCTAAAGCTGAGAATTGCAATAGAAATTGTTTGGTGAACTACTTTTTGTCTCTTGGTAGCATCTGATGTCATCCATTATGGACTAGTCTTCTGCACAAAATCTGACTGAGAGCTGGCATTAAGAAAGGCTTCACTTCTGGCTTTGTCCAAAGTGGGAAACTGCAACATTCTGCAGAATAAACTTACTGATGTTGGAGGCTACCCAAACAAGCTGACTTCAAATCCCTGCAGATACAGCACCTTTTATTCAAGCCAAACTCAAGGTAGCTGAACAAATCATACATTATGTTAATCTACATAAGTTCCATAAACATATTTTGAAAAAAAAGCTTTTGAGAATACATAATATCACACAATACTAAAAGAAAATAATACCTCTTCGATCAGTTTAGTGTTTGATTTCTCTAGTGAATCAACTCTCGCATGCAGACTGCTAACTGTGCTACTAAAAGAGAAAAAGAAAAAACATTATTCAGAATTACATCAAAATTCACCCAACCAAGCTCAAAAGCTTTAATGCAAGGTACAATGATTAACAGCGAAGTGCTAAAAGGTCTGCTCCCATTATTTGAGGTTTTCCTAAATATAAGAGAATTAGTCTCCTTTCTTGAACATTTATACATTTCTTTCCAACTTCCGAAGTCACCCCTGTCACCTAAACTCCTGGTTGGGTGGGACTTTCCATGTATTCTCCCTTTCCTTTATCCTCACAACTACATTGTATCCAAACATTTAACCAGCTGCCTTAAAAGAGTTTACAATCTTGGAATAAAGAGAGTTTACAATCTTCTTGGGGGTTTTCCCACCATGTAACAAACCCATTCTTCAGGTTCTCTTCCTCCAAACCCTACTTCTTTTATAAAATCATTTGCTTCTCCACATTTTGTGAGATTTATCCTCAGGCTACCTCTTTCGTGACGCTTCTTGACTTAATTTACAAGTCTCATCAGAATTTTATTCCCTTGTATTACTGTGGGGTTTTTGTTGTACCAAGCTACATTCAGGCCTTCTCCGTCACCTGATTGCCTATTCCTGCTGTAACCATATCTTTTTAGGCTGCACTTCACAAACAAAAACAAACCCTATTCTCTAACACTGTTTACTTTTCTATGCATTTCTACTGTGGTGTTCTTAAGAGTTACCAGTTAATTAAGAATGGCAAGGTAGAAGACATTAATGCATTTTAGGATGTGCGGAAAGAAACAGCTGACCTGAAATTAAAGAGAAGAATTGCTGACCACTGGTTTGCAAATAAGTTAATGCATAAACTAGTGTACAAGACATATTCAGCACACAGGGGCTCATGGGAGTAATGGCTATCACCACACAAACACCACTGTGTTTCATTGTGATAGTTCCTCTCTCCTCCTTAACTTTCGTTTTTCTTGTATTGGATGCACTCAGTCATTCTGCTCAGTGACTGACACCATTTCAAATCAGAATATCTTCACCCCAGCAGCAGACATATAGCAACTAATGATCAAGATTAGGAGCATTAAAAATTAAAAATATTATTACATCTCAAAAAGAGATCAAGAAGATCAGCTATACTACAGGGTCTATGAAGTTCTTTGTGGATGTGGTGTTTCATTTTGGTTGGGGCTTTTTGTTTGTTTTTGCTTTTTTAGCTCCTCCCACTCTTTAATTTTGTACAATACTCCTCAGAGAGTTAAAACCACAGTTCCTTTATTTGTGCAGTAACATAAACAGTGGTGAACTAGGTTTGATCCATCCAGCAAAGTAAATGGAAAAGGCTGCTTTCCTGAACTTTCTACAGACACCACAACCTACAGCGTGTAAGTAGTTTCAAGCAGGCAATGAACTTACTCAGTTTTGGTCCTAGGCATTAAAGCTACAAAGAAAAATAATATGAAAGGCAAAGAAATAAAAACATGTTTTCATCCAGAACACCCAATACACTCTTTGAAAACTATTACATAGAACACAGTTAAAATCCAGATCAAGATTTTAATTCCTGTTATGAATCATAAGGACCTTGATGAGTTAGACCTGCTGGCTTTTGTTTCCTTAAAGAATTAAGATTCTGACTGTCTAAAACAAAAGCACAAAACCAGAATTTGCAAGTTTCTCCAGAAGAGTGTATCCTTTCCAACTTCATTACATCTACAACTTAAACATGAAAAATTTGCATCTCTTTCCCTGAAGTTCTCCCACAAAGCTGTGGGATAAAAGGAATTAGAGGTGTTTTACCTCTAAGCCTGGCCTAACATGCATACTTCAAAGTAATACTTACTTCAGTTGTCTGTTTAGCTCTTCAACATAATTCTTTTGGTCCAAAATTGCAGCAATCTGTACATTCCTAAAGCAAGCAAGTAATACAATTAGCTTTATCAAAATGATACAGTGAACTATAATATAATGCACATGTATGTACTGAAAATACATATCTCATGCAAACGTCCATCTTAATTTCACTTTTTAAAAAGAAAGGAAGCAACTTCATCTCACAATCACGAAGTCAGTAACTGACACATTGTGACATTATTGAGAGACAAAGACACCACAATGCTTTAACTACAAACCATTTCTCGACACGAAATGTAAGAACACAATCTCAAAAGGATGTTCATTTACTCAGCCATAATTCTGGGGTTTTTTTAAAAACAGGTGAGGGCTTAAAGATTAGCAGGTTCCTTTTCACTGGCACCCTGCAATCCTCCAGTACTGTCTGTGAGGTAAAGGAAGCAGGTGATGCTGCTGAGGCTCGCTTCTGAGTACAAGTATTTTTCCAGCTAACTAGTAATACAGAACCACGTAGCATGCCATTTTTCTCAAGACAGTGAGATCAGAATACTTCATCTTTGGGAACCTGACTTATTTCTACAAAGAACAGGGCACCAGTCAAGAAATCACTTGTTAATATGCAAAATCTGAGGTATTCGGTGAGGACATACCTTTCCTTACCTCCAATGTCATCATCACTCTTTAAATACACAGAGAAATCAATCACCCCAACCTAGGGTAAAGCAAACATACAGTTTTATACCATAAAATTAACTGCTGTTGATATTCATGGTCTTCTATCTACATAATTAATACAACCTGAGTTACATCAGCTTTTTTTAAGATTGGTCCAGTGTCAGACAGAAGCTCAAAAAACTGAACTGTAACATTTTAAGCATTTTTTTTTTAAGTATAGCCTCACATAGTTGTTAAGAATTATGTTCCCTTTGAGCAAAATTAACAATGTGCTGTATACCAAATCCCAAAAAATTATCATTTCTTACCTCTGACTGAGCTTAGCCAAGAACTCATAGGAAGACTTTCATTTGGGGAATTATCAGAAACTACTGAACCCCATCACTGATTTGAGTAGAGCTGTGATAAATAATCTGTAGTGTTTCACATGATTTCCCACCACAGCACATCTCCCAAACGGATGTTTCTTCCATGTTTGTTTTTTTCAATTTTCCTTGTCAAATAATACTACCTCTCCCCACTTGCTGATTCCCAGGTATACCAACTCAACTGCATTCATTTTTTTTAAACCTTGCTAAATCTGAATCTAATTAATTTCTTTTCTGTTCAATTGTACTTTAATTATGGAAAAAAAAAAATTACCATAAGTTCTGCTTCCAATTCTATTCACAAAAGCATTTAACAATGTTTGCTTTACCAAAACCCCTCCTTTTTGGTCTCTAGCTGCCTCTTAACAAAAGTATTTCAATTTCTCCTGCTTCCTTCTTGAACTTCCTTTAGCTTCTGAATACAAGTAACTTGCTCAGACTAACATTTCCTTTGTTTATATGATGCTCTGCTGCTCTCGTCAGCCTCCTAGGATGATCTTCTACTTGTTCTTTCCCTACCTTTTCTAAAAAGTGTCTTCTCCAAGAGCTTTTTAAAAATCAATTTAATAAGCAAAATATTTTAATAGTGTATTATCTCTGTAGAAGTTACTTTGTGTTAATTCTCCACGAGTGCTTTTTCACCATTTCATATGTTTCACCACTGAACAGCATTCTTCTAGCATACCAAAACTATGCTCCTGGATGTAACTTCCATCATCCTTTAGAAGTTTATCTTTCTGCCAATACAACTTGCTGCTTCTGGCTTCACTGAGTGCCTTATTTATATTAGTCTTCAAACAGATTTACTCTAAAATCCCATTTGGACAGCCACTACCACCTTCTCAAACCAACTTTTATCTTTCTTCATTCATCAAAACCAAGTGACCTAGATAACAAAGGGGTAGCCAGCTATATTTTTTTATTATTATTTCTAATACACACATATAACTCTCAATACTAAGAAAAGCACATTGATAAGTTTCCTATAATTACAAGCCTTTCAGTTTTACATCTTCTGGTATGCAAGACTAGTGCCTAAAAATTTAGGTAGTAACTAGAATGAATAGCTGAAAACAAGTTAACCCTATGATTCAAGAGCACATATACTAAATTAGCTATAACTTTTCTTTTGCCATAGAAATTGTTTTTTTCAGCAAATATATGTTGAAATACAGTAATAACCACTTAAACTATTACATTTTATCCACAAAGCTGGATAAAACCCTATCAGGACTGAACACAGCCTACACTTATTTACAAATATCTGTGTATCTGCCTTTAAAAATAATCTGTCAAGCTTTTCATGGACAAGATCAGAGTTCAAAGTCAAAGCACTTTACAAACAAGGAAGAATTCTAAGTCTTATTTTCCAGGTTGAAAGCAGTCACCCTCTTACAAGGTCTTCTATCACACTTTGCAAAGTAAGTTTTTGTTTCAGGTCCCTGAAACATTCTTATTACACCCCCTTTATCATCTGATTCAATATCCATACTTCTTATGTTCCAGAACAGGAACAAATGAACCACATGGGATAGATAAACTGATCATGGAACTACACTTCTCCCACACAGGAAAAGTATGAGTTACGCAACTTAAATTTAAAGCACTCTGCACTGCTACTATTGCATCCATTTGACAACAGAGCATAAAACATCAGCCTTGTACTCTGACAATTATCACCATCTAAAGGTCTGACCCAACTGATATCAAAGTTAATACAACAGCCCACAGAGATACAGGAGCTGGATGACACCCCAAACACTCTCTAGTAAGATTTCTAGCAACTCACAACTCCATAGTAACAAAATTCACCGTACATAATTTCATGGATTGCATGTATATTACTTTACCTGTATTGACTTACTTGTGAATCTAGGTCTTCTCCCTTCACACACAGGTTAGCATCTATTACATTCAACCCAACTAACAGCCCAACAATAACTGCTCCTTCTTCCTCCATCATTAGTGCATGATACTCATAAAATTCACTGTTAATGAAGAAAAATGCATCTTACTGGATATTCAGTATATTTAATTGCAATAAATTAATAACTGATAACTACAACAGAATTGTTTCTCTTACTTAAGCCTTACAGCAACATCCTTAAAGATGAACTGGGTCTGTCCACACTTTCACCTGCTAAACATTTATAAACTGGAAGTGCATGGCTTGTCTCAGAGGCTATTAAAAACAAAGATGCTACACCTGGTTCCAGAAATGTGAGCCACAAGCTGCTGGAGGCCTGGGAAACTTGGGGGCAAGACTTATTTTGCCATAAAAACCCCAGAACAAAACAAAAAAAGCCTTTTCCCTATACACTTGCTATTAGCCACTTTGAATAGGATACTACAACAGATGGAAGTTTGGCCACACTAAGACAATTCTTATATTGTTAACAAATACTAGAGAATGCAGAAATATTAGAGAATGGTAAAAAATGTACTGTGTGTGACAAAAGATCTGGACTTGAATAAACACATGCTTGAAATTAAAGAAGCCAAGTAAGAGATAAAATGGGTAAGAGAAGAGAAAGGTCTGAAATACTAAAAAGGTTTTTAGAAGAAAAACACTTCTCTGAGCAACATAATACCAACATTTACTTCCTCCTCCTTGCCTTTTTTAAATAACATTTTGGACTGTGAAACAAACCGTGCTTTCAATGAAAAAGTCCATAGTTGCTGAACACCAATGTCATCTTGAGACACCAGCACTATGTAGGGATGCAAAGAAAGTCTTAAAAATACATTTAGGTTATGGGACTGAAATTAAGATGGCAAAGTTTTTTTCCCTTTGTGCTTCAACTACACCATCAGACAGAAGTTATACTAGAAGAGAGCAATGCCAGTTTTAGAACTGTGAAATAAAATTTCAAGGCAATAGCCCTGCATGAAATGGTAGCTCAGAAGGAAACCATGCAGGCAGGGGTGAATTCATCTCCTCTCCAGAGACTTCCAAACCATATTCTGCATGGCAGAGTAATGCAGCAGGTGCCCTTGCCTACAGGAAGGGAAGGAAACATCCCTTCAACCATCAGCTGGTCTACAGTCTTGATGAGGCAGTGTTGTTTGGTCCCTCTGCCCCGAGAACCAGAAGAACTCAGCTCATAGGCCAGATGTTACACCTTGCTACACTAAGGATACATTAAAAAGTAGTAAATAGAATTTATTTTTTTTCATAAACGATTAAAAATAAATTACAAAGAAAATCTACTTAATTATTTACCTGAGAAGATCTCTCTGAATGATCAAACAGCGAAGATAGTCAGCCATTTTCTTCTGCATTAGTGCTAACCGTAACCAGGCCCGGGCACGGCCCAGTGGTGTTCTGGAAAAAAGGGCATGAGGACAAACAGACCCAAATCAACAATATATCAATTAATTCACTGTCTCAACCATATGCCTAGTGGCAGAGCTATTGGTATTTCTGAAAGGGTACTTTAAACTATTAGTTGAGAAATGCAGTCTGGGAAGCCCTAATTTGAAGGAAAAAAGAGGCTTGTAAAAGGTGGAAGCAAGGGCAGGAAGCCTGGGAGAATACAGGGATGTTGTCTGGGAAGCTAGGGACCAGGTTAGGAAAGCTAAGGCCTGCTTAGAATTAAACTTGGCTAGGGATGTTAAGGATAACAGGAAGGGATTCTATAGGTACACTGCAAATAAAAGGCAGGCTAGGGACAATGCGAGCCCTCTCCGGAAGCTATCGGGAGAACTGGCTACCCTGGATTTGGAGAAGGCTGAGGTTCTTAATGACTTCTTTGCCTCAGCCTTCACTGGCAAATGCTCTGACAACACCACCCAAGTCTTGGAAGGCAGACGCAGGGACTGTGGGAATGAAGACCCTGGGCCCACTGTAAGAGAGGATCCGGTTTGATACACAAGTCCATGGGACCTGATGAAATCCATCCACAGGTCCTGAAGGAACTGGCAAATGAAGTTGCTAAGCCACTGTCCATCAGATTTGAAAAATCACGGCAGTCAGGTGAAGTTCCCGATGACTGGAAAAAGGGAAATATAACCCCCATTTTCAAGAAGGGGAAAATGGATGACCCAGGGAACTACAGACCAGTCAGCCTCACCTCTGTGCCTGGCAAAATCTTGGAGCAGATTCTTCTGGAAGGCATGCTGAGGCACATGAAAAACAACAAGGTGCTTGGTGACAGCCAGCATGGCTTCACTAAGGGGAAATCCTGACTCACCAATCTGGTGGCCTTCTATGATGGGGCTATGGAACTGATGGACAGGGGTAGAGCAGTTGATGTCATCTACCTGGACTTGTGCAAAGCGTTTGACACTGTCCCACATGACATCCTTGTCTCTGAGTTGGAGAGACATCAATTTGATAGGTGGACCACTCGGTGGATAAAGAACTGGCTGGATGGCAGCACACAGAGTTGTGCTCAACGGCTCAGTGTCCAGCTGGAGACCAGTAACGAGTGGTGTCCCTCAGGGATCGGTGTTGGGACCGGTCTTGTTCAACATCTTTGTCAGTGACATGGACAGTGGGATTGAGTGCGCCTTCAGCAAGTTTGCCGATGACACCAAGCTGTGTGGTTCGGTTGATACACTGGAGGGAAGGAATGCCATCCAGAGGGACCTCGACACACTTGTGAGGTGGGCTGATGCCAACCTGATGAAGTTTAACCATGCCAAGTGCAAGGTCCTACACCTGGGTCGGAGCAACCCCAGGCACAGCTACAGGTTGGGCAGAGAAGAGATTCAGAGCAGCCCTGCAGAGAAGGACTTGGGGGTGTTGGTCAATGAGAAAATGAACATGAGCCGGCAGTGTGCACTCACAGCCCAGAAAGCCAACCGTATCCTGGGCTGCATCAAGAGGAGCGTGACCAGCAGGTCCAGGGAGGTGATCCTGCCCCTCTACTCTGCTCTCGTGAGACCTCACTTGGAGTACTGTGTGCAGTTCTGGTGTCCTCAACATAAAAAGGACATGGAACTGTTGGAACAAGTCCAGAGGAGGGCCACGAGGATGATCAGGGGACTGGAGCACCTCCCATATGAAGACAGGCTGATGAAGTTGGGGCTGTTCAGCCTGGAGAAGAGAAGGCTGCGTGGAGACCTCAGAGCAGCCTTCCAGTATCTGAAGGGGCCCTATAGGAATGCTGGGGAGGGACTCTTCATTAGGGACTGTAGTGAGAGGACAAAAGGTAACGGGTTCAAACTTAAACAGAGGAAGTTTAGATTGGATATGAGGAAGAAACTCTTCACTGCAAGGGTGGTGAGGCACTGGAATGGGTTGCCCAGGGAAGTTGTGAATGCTCCATCCCTGGCAGCGTTCAAGGCTGGACTGGACATAGCCTTGGGTGGCATGGTTTAGTGGGAGGTGTCCCTGGCCCTGGCAAGGGGGTTAGAACTAGGTGATCTTAAGGTCCTTTCCAACCCTAACTATTCTATGATTCTATGAATATTTAGGCCTTGACTCAAACCTTTGGGATTACATCAGAAAAATTTTCATCAACTAAGCTGGGCTCGGGAGAGGATGCTGGAAAGAAAAAAACAGAGAAAGCACAAGAGCCTGACAGTAAAATTAACTGTTTTGCTCAGAGAGTGAAAACACGCAACTTTATACACACTGTTGCATTTCAATGTGCTTTGTTCTCACATAGTACATGGCTAGCAGTGCAGCTAAGTACCTTCTTCTTAACCTAACAGAGCTGCAATGATGATCTTGGAAGTCCTCTTTCTAGCTGAAGTAAAACATTTGCAACAATTCAGATTCCCTCCTGCAACTTCCTCATAGTTTTCAGAGGACTTATGAGAAAAGTAATCAAATGTCCATTACATCCCGTCACGCAAGCCTTCCTAATCCTATTCTCTGGATCTACACAACATGTACTGAATTCTAGCTTTAACTCCTAGTTCTTTACAAATTCACAGTATTTCTGACAATTCAAAAAAGGCAAAAAAATGTATGTAACTGGCAAACAATATCCAACGAATTATACCTGGACCTTTATATTCTTCTCTTCTAGTGCTTACACGCTTCAAAGTGGTAAGCATGTAAATGAAACAACAACACAACAAAAAACAAAACCTAAACACATGCTGTATGAGGATAGGAAGAGTATAACACACTTTGCAAAAGACATTATTTAATTTGTTCTGATACAAGAGTAAATAATAATTTATATACCTGTGTGCTTTAGATAAGGTCTAAGTTATAAATTGTAACCCTTATACTGCCATATACCAATGGCAATGTAACCAAACCCTTCTGGAATTCAATGTATAAAGCTAAATACAAGAGCAGAGTGCAGTGGGATAGGAGGAGATTGTAGTTCACAGCATAAATTTAGATTTGAGAAGAACTCTACACACCACAATCTGAAAAGCTGCCTAATACCTGCCTCTTCCATGTGTTACCTTTGGTTTTTATATAGCCTTTGCTGGCTAGACTCACTAGCTTGGTGCAGTTATAGACTGTTCAATACATACAACAGTTACAGGCTGTTCAATACATAACCTATTCCTTTTTGCACTGCTTTTGTTGATCATTCAGAAAACTTCTCCCAGGAACGTAAGGAAAGAACATAAAAATAAACTACCTTGTTTAGCTTTTTTGTGCAGAACATGAAAAGCTAGCAGGATTAATCTGCACTCTCTCTCAGTTAGCATTTTGAAATGCTTGTTCAAAAGCTTGATTAATGCCAAATGGAAACATTAGACATCTGCAGATTCTCAATCAGGTCCTTTATTTTCTTGCTGTATTTTACCAATACTACTTACTTAAGGCCAGGCAAATCTCTGACGCTTGCTGCTATTTCCTCAGCTTCTGGATATAATTTCTCCACAAGTTCCAAAGGACCCCAGATGGTTTTATTGTAACTTAGAAAGGATTTTCTTACTAGAAAAAGAAAAATTAAGTACTGAATTAATTAAAATTACTGGAGTAGCTTCCTTCACAATAGCTGGTGTGACAGAAGGGTTAACTGCCGAGCCTAGACTTCCACATAGCTGATAACTGTGATGCTGGTCAGTTCACCAGTATTCAAAGCCATCTTCTGAATTACATCCCTGTGAACATAAAATTGCTGTGCTAGAACAAAATAGTATAAAAGGGATGACTAGCTAAAAATACAAGCTACATACATAGAAACATGTAGTTGTGGAAATTCTGGGATCACTTGCAAAAAATAGTATACAAAAGAGAAATTGATAAATATGGAAATGTATGCTGTAAAGTATTAATAATGACACAATTATAGAAGGTAGCAATTTTCTCCACTTCTTAAAGCAGCATAACACACTTCATTTTTATCTCACTCACAAAAGAAAGGGAGAAAAATGGCACAGCTGGGATGAGAAATATGCAGCTAGAGCAATTACCACACCTTTAAGACCATGCTTCAGGCAGTGCTCCATGACAACAAAGAACTGCTGTAAAGGTGGGTAGTCAGAATCCAGTGTTCGGCCAAAGCTCAAAGCTGATTCAATGAGTCCTTTGATACTCAATTTAGCCATGTTCAATAAATTTGCTCTTTCTACAGCTGTAGGATCCTTTACAGCTAAGACAATAAAAGAAAAAAAAAAAAGGTTATGGTTTAAATTTCAGAAGAGACATAAAGTAATAAAATGTTTCATGGCCACCTTGTTCAAAGATAAACTTACCTTAATGTAGATAAACTCAAATAAATATTTAATAAGCGCTATAAACCACCATGTTACAGAAAAGCATCCACTCCAACAAACACCCTTACAGATCTTACATAGTTTTAATAGATGAATGAAAAAACAAGGCCAGAAATGTCAGTTCTCAGATACATCTCAGTACAACTCAGAAACAGTCAGTAATTGCAAATTAAAATGGGCATCAATGTTGCACTCAAAAGCTCTGCTGCCTAACAGCAATTGGTGCCCTTATCATGATATCAAAGCAACATTCCTATTAAGTATTATTATTGCCATTGTTATTAAGGTATGTATTGAGGTATCTATTAAGGCATCCTATTAAGTATCTATTTAGTGTATTATAGTCTACCTACAGAAACAGACATCATACTTTTTTATATATAATCACTTTCCACTGCAGTCTTAATTTCACAGTGACATGAACACGTTTCCCTTCTGAGGCTGTACATAGTCTCAGCCAGTAAACCAGGAGCAGGTTCAGGAAAACGTTACACATTACATGCTGAAATTTGAGTTTCTCGTATAGCTACACATAATCGGTAAGACATTAAGACACAGATGTCAAAATACCTATACATATTTGTGTCAGAGAAAAAATGTGAGCCCCTTCCACTACAAATTTGAGTACTGATGTATGACCTTATCTCTGCACATCAGAGAGCATAAAGACTAAAAAACCCTTATCACTGTAACAGACAGATACCTTCTCAGTTCCTCAAACAGCAATTAAATTACTTGTCTCATTTCTTGCATACCACAGCTTTATGCAATTAGGTATTAAATAAAAGAATCTTAGAAAATTACTTGCTGATTTTCTGTACTGAAATATCAAATTACCCTGTTATCACAGAACATAACCTAACACAATTTTCTAGGAAAAACCACAATGACTGAGATAATGTACACAAGATAACCTGATCACTGCTAGGGTCGGGCTGGGTATCGGTCGGCAGGTGGTGAGCTTGTATTCTCTTCCCTTGTTATTTCCCTTATCATTATTATTATTGGTGGTAGCAGCAGTGGTTTGTGTTATACCTTAGCTACTGGACTGTTCTTATCTCAACCCATGGGAGTTACATTCTTTTGATTCTCCCCATCCCTCCAAGAGCTGGGGGGGCAGAAATGGGAAGAAGTGAGAAAGTGGCTGGGTGGTTCTGAGTTGCCGGCTGCGCTTAAACCACGACACCTTAAAAACTACTATTATAGTCTCTCAATTTACCAGTACTTCAACCAAAAAAAAAAAAAACAAACAAACCACTAGAAGATGTTAGAAGACATAGCAGACAATTAGCAAGAATGCTCTGGCAAAAATTTACCTAGTCAGCAGTCACAACTCACTAGTTAGCCTCTTGACTTCCTGCTCACTCAGCTGCCAGGAACTGAACCAACCGTACCAAGGGCAGCCCCAATTACCCCTGTCTGGAACAGAGAGAGGCTTGCAACAACTGGAGCATTTCTGTTGGTAAAGCTGATGTCAGACTTCCTGCCTTTTTATTTGGTCTTCTATTGGCAGCACTAAATACAAGCGTTATTACAGGTAAAGCCTTGCTCGAAACAGATTTCAGGTAGGTAGCTCTCCCTCAGTCTACTTTTGTAATTCAGCCTGTTTCCCTGAAGGCATCTTACAAATTCCTTTTTCAGATGACCTCATTTTGACTTTTGGAGCTGATCTTCCCCACAGATACACTTCCATGCCTACTATCCTTTTAAGTATCAGCCCTCTTGCCTGGTCTGAAGCAGAAACACATTTCAAGTCTGTTTTAAAGCTTAGTCTACCTGCGCATAGCATTTTTTCGTCACCTGCTTCTTAAAAAAAAAAGATAAGATTTAAAATTTCAGATGACATATTTTCTAGTAAGTGTCTCTCAAGCACTGTACAGGACAGACTGTATATACACGGAGCAAAATAAGCTCTTTAAGGGCTCTGAAGGGCCCTTTTCTCACCCCAAAGCACCAACCCAAGAAAGGGACTATTTGCAGGTGGTACTGATGTCACCTGTTTCACCAGGGACTGACTAGCAAGGCTTGAAGAGGCGCTATTCCTCTTCCAGTCTTCATGAGCAGCCAAGCCTTGCTACAAGCAGTACTTGTGCAAAAAACACAAACAGAAAAACCAACCCAAACCTGCAGTCGCTACAGCTACAGGTCTCCCTGTGTCACTCAACAGCTAGCAGAAAATAAGTAATTTCCTCCACTAACGCGTCCCCAAGGGCATAACCCCCTCAGAGCCGGCCCTCGGCACACCACCCGGTTTGCATGAGCGCCCGCCGCACCTGCCAGTGACAGGGTGGAGGGAGCGAGATCCGCTAGAGCTCGGGCCCGTACCGGCTGCCGGACCGCAGGGCCGGAGGCCGCCCCCGCCGCCAATCCCCGAGGCCGCGGGCCGTCCCCAGCCCCAGTTCCCAGGGCAGAGGACATTTTCTGGCTGCGTGGGCACCCCCGCAGCGCAGCTCACAGCCGCTACCTCCAACGCGTGAGGACGGCTGCCGCTGTAGGTCCCCTTCTCCCCCTCCGCTGGCAGCGGCACCCCCAACCCAGCCCGGCCCCACTCACCCATGGCTGGAGAGGAAGTACAGCCACCTCAGCCGCTCCCGTTCCGACGTTGCGCCGGCCCTGCCCGGCCCCTCCGCCCGTGCCCTACGGCGCCCCCGCCGGCGGGAGGACCCGCCCGGCGGCCGCGGCCCTTCCACAGCCGGAGTTTAGCGAGAGGGCTGTAGTCCTCGTACAGCGTGGGCATGGTGACAGCAAGCTGACCACCTTGAAGAGGTGTATTTTCAGAAAGAGAAGGCCAGGAGTGCTCGAGGCCCCAGCCTAGGCACATGAAGCCTTTCATGCAAGAACGGCACAACCTCGAGCCCTCGATACCTCTCTCATGACTGAGCTTCAACCTGTAACATCTATTGCAGATAATAATTCTGACACACATTTTCCAGTGCTACAAATCTATACTATTACTCCAGACAAATATTTGTGATCAGGATCTCAAGTAGTGTGGTGGGAATAAAAGATAATCTTCTAAAAACACAGGTATTACAACTTTTTCATTTGTTATTTTAAATCCCTCCAAAATGCATATCTGAGCAGACCCAAAACCACTGTAACCCCAGATGAGGTGATGATGACTTGCATCATACAAAGATAGTATATCAGTTTATGCTTACTGCACCCTAAGCACTACGCTTTGCTTAATAATTAATCTAAATCATGCTCTTTCTTCTTCCTTTCTTAGGAAAGGCAATTGAGCAAGCTGCAGAGCAAAAAGATACGCTCTACACCTTGCCCAAACAAGCACAGGAAAGAAGGATATCTGTGCCTTAGCCTGCAAGGAAGGACAAGGTAAACATAGGGATAGAACATGGTAACAAGGCCTCTTCTTACATCCATGATTCCTACCTCTTAAAAGAAAATTCCCACCTCTTATAAGAAAAAAAGAATCTATACATTTAAACATTAAACAGTTCCAGTAGTCGGGCTCTGATTCTACAACTCTGGCATAAACAGCTTGCCTTTCTTTCTTTAGGAATTGCAGCGACTCATAAGTCTGAGTTAAGATCATTGTAGTTTACTTTCAGGTAGTTGTGTGAGGAACAGGAATTTGGACTTAATCTGATGGATCCCTTCCAACTTGAAATATTCCATAATGCACTAAGGCAGGGCTCAACCTGTGTCTGCATTTTTTCCACTAGTATCAACAGCTGTTCATGCATAAAGCTGTCGTAAAAGCAAACAGGAAAAGTGATGCTTTTTACAAGATTCTCCTTTGATATATATGCATTAGAATGCAAGAGTGTTTTAGAGAATCACATCTCAATTTTGTTTGAGGGTATTAGATCAAAATATTTAAACTGTAGATCTCTGCTCAATCTAATTTTTACCATGCAACAAGAAGAAATGATGCATTTTAGAAGTAGATAAGGAAATACGGGACTGGTTTGTGCCTGTGTCTGATGCAAATATGTAGGAGGAGGGCAATATGTCTGATTGATTTATTAACGTTTGAATAGCATACACATCATTTTATGGATAAGCATAACCTGGTCTAAAAAAAAAAAGTTAAGTCTTAGGAGTTTTATACACATAGATCCTAAGCACAGGAAGAAAAGCTTTTTATATAAGGGTATGTTATTCTGAAATCAATTCTGTAATAAGAGTATATTTTACCCTATTTCTGATCTTTTGAAAGACCCAGAGCACATACACAGTTGCAAAATAACGCATTTTCACCTGAAAAAGAGGATACCCTGTCAACTATTCAACTAGTTTTGTATTGTTCAAAATATTGATTATATGAAGAAAAGCATTAGCAAAGTATAAAGCACTATAATAAAAGCAACATCAAACTTTTATTTCAAACATTACAAAAGTTAGGGAGCAGTTTAAAAAAAAACCTAAATCTACAAGGTTGTCTGCAACGATATCCATGCACACAACTACTTGACATTGACCCAAAAGAAAACAAATACTAATGATTTAAAAAAAAAAAAAAAAAAAAAAAAAAAAAAAAAAAAAAAAATCTATTTTCAGGTTTCCACCAGCAATCTTGGAAAGAAGTTTCTCAGTAATAGTCTAGAATGTGAGGTAGTATAAAAAAAAACCAAAACCAGATCTGTTAAGTAAAGGATATTTTGCATTGTACATATTTTTCATCTTTACAAAAAATACAACCTGAGCATGTAAACTTCTTAGTCATAAAGCTGCACCTCTAGTTTTGGGGTTCTGGGGAGGTTGGTTGGTTGTGGGGTTTTTTGTTTAAGAAAAAACTTCAGATAAACTGAAACTAGAGTTTTACTATGATCTTCATATCAGCATAAGATGCTTCTCTGGGCATCATTTCACTCCAAATTTATCTGCTAAATACATGAGTTCAGAAAAGTGAATCAGCATCACACTTCTTCCAGATGTATGCAAAATCAAGAGATTAGAAAAGTCATGGGATGTTTATAATAGATTAATTGCATTGTTTATATAAATATAAAAAATATATTTATATATAAAAAATACCTTGGTATTTAAAAAAGCAGAAGCACCCTTTAAAGAACATCATGATGCTCTGGGAAGAGAAAATTTTTTCCTATTTTTTTTTCCCCAAATAGCACAACAACACAGCATCTTACTTAGGAATTCTAATAAATGGAATTACTGTATGTAGACTACATTTTAAAGTCTTTAAAACCAAACTCAGCCCAGAAGACTGTGACAGAATGCAGCACTGGTTTCCCCTCTTCCTCAAGAGTTTCCTCATTCCCTTATGCAGGTAACTGTTTATCAAGCTAAAAGTGAAAATAAAAGTAGCTATCCAGTATCTGAAAGAAGAGTACTTCATATTTCTGATTTGTCTGAAGTACACCGGTACCAAACCGACCCTCTTGAAGATAGAGATGCGT
This sequence comes from Ara ararauna, assembly GCA_028858755.1. Classification (NCBI taxonomy): domain Eukaryota; kingdom Metazoa; phylum Chordata; class Aves; order Psittaciformes; family Psittacidae; genus Ara; species Ara ararauna. The sequence continues at coordinate 43,412,410 of CM054381.1, forward strand.
GTTGTTCTTTTTCCAAAAGGAAACCTTCAAAATAACTGAATCTTATTTCTGGTTTTGCTTTGTTCAGAGTAAACAACGCACATCAGCGCTCATACTCCATTAAACAATCATCTAAATTAAGCAGCACAAGAAGGAAATATACAAACGCTTATAAAACTCTTCATCTTCACAATCATAAAATGTTACACATGTGGAGACTTTCATGAGCCCCTGCTGGAAGATTGAAGATGTAGAAAGTTAAGGAAGCACTTTGATATCATCACTTTCACAAAAAACCCACAAAACCTGTTTGAGCATGTATTGGTGTTTGCAAAGAAAGCAGCTAACAAGGTCTTTCCTGTTTAAACAGGGCATGGAAACAGCCATAGGTAGAGCAAATTCAGTACAATGCCAGAGAAAGAAAGAATTAAGCAAGTCACCTGAAATTTACACCATTTTCCATTCTAGCAGCATTACTCATGAACAGTTCTCTCACCAGATGTGTTTAAATGCATGGTACTTAGGCAGAAAACAAATCACACTGACATTAGATGACTAGATCACCAAAAACACCCACAAAAGCATTAAACATTAAAAATTCAGGCCTCAAAACTAGAAAATGTCAATTTGACTTGCAAATCAGCAGGAACTGCTTCTGCTTTTGAAAACAGTGAAAGTTCTAAATCCATTTATTAGCTTGATCTCAAGTATATTTTTGGCATATTTATCACATGTTGGACTGTGTTGCCAATAACTGTTCAAAGTATAATCTAACTAATCAAAGATCTTCCCATCCTTACCTTGATAAGCCAATCTGACCTATCCACTTTCACAAAACAGCACAGAGGAAAAGGATATCATTGCCTCAGACTTCAAATGGCAGAGCAGCTTCTCTAAAGGCGGATAGTAGGACAGGGATGGAACACAGCCCACCATGATTAGCTTGTGCTTGGCTCTTGTGATAGCAACATTAAGACGTCGCCAGTCCTTCAGGAGGGCACCAAGCTGTTAAATAAATGTAATTTGCCTTTATTATTCTTAAATTTCAGAATTTACTGTAGGTAGATGCATTATGAAAATTAGTGGTTTATCTATTAAAATCGACTGAAAGTTAATATGACCAACTTACATTTTCTTCATTGCTGTTTCTAACAAAAGAAACAATTATGATACTTTTGTCTCTTCCTTGGTATTTGTCTACTGTGTTGACTTCCACTCTATTCTCCTTCAGTTTTGCCATCAAATCAGTGATTGTTTTTAATTGATGTCTGTATGGTGATATAATGCCAATGTCTGAAGGGTTACAGCCAGCCTGAAAGAAGAAGAAACAGAAGGAAAACAAAAACAAACAAACAAAAAAAAAAAAAAAGTGGTCACTGCAGTTAACTTGGGATACTCATTACTGCCACAAGACTCTCAAGGATTTTTTTTTTTGTTCTCTTAAAACAGAGCTGTGAGATATTGTATCTACACCAAGTCACCAATGGAACTCTAGGTGTAACTGGTATTAACTGAGAAAAGATTAGTTACTGGAAGCTCCCAATCTTTGCCTTAACCTAGCACAAAGATACTCTCAAAATCCTAATTTTTCTTTCTTCCTCAAATGGTGAGGTGAACATTCAGAACTCTTTGTCTGTACTACTCCTGAAGTAGACTGGATGAAATAAGGAAGAAGGGCAAACCTCTCTCCCCATCCTCACAAGAAAGTCATCTCTTAAAAGAATACAGCATCCAGCTTTTCTTGCATCCCAAATCCAACTGGGCAAGGGACAGGGAACAGAATGCAGACCTCAAGCTCCTCACTATATTGACATGTAGCCAACATTCAATTTATCCTTATGATTATAATTCAACAAATAAACCATTACATATATTGTATCTACATATATTCATATATACATACATTCATATATATATACATATATATTCATACAGTCTCCATTACTACAGCAGCATAAAAATGACTCATTAGAAAGCTTTCCCTCTGTACAATGTAATAAATTAAAGATACCTTAATAAATAAGGATGTGAGGAAGAGTACTAGTTTAGCTTCTGTCATGTTACTTACACCACCTTTTTCTGCATGTTCTGGTGCTGGAACCTATAAAAACAAACCAGAAAATAATGACTTTTGCTAACCTACAGTGACATATTATGTTCTGATCGCCATATCATACATGGTTATAGTAACAGCTTTAATTAAAAAAATACAGCTAAATGCTAAATTTTACAGAGTATAAAAGCCTATACCGTGAAGTAACTTCAGCACACATTTGCAAAACAAGTTGAAACAATTTACCTAAATGACTTCCTAGTATTAGCAAGTGACCTTAATAAACTGAAAATCTTGATCTTTTGACTTTACAGTTCACACAATATACATCATATGTAAAAACCCAGACACTGTCCAGCCTGACAAAGCAACAGAACAAACTGCATTTCATACAGGACTTCTGTTTTGAAGCTTTCCATTCAAGAATGTTTACAGTGAATTTTTCCCATTCCGATGGCAGATGTTTTTTTTTCTTTTTTAATGTTTCAAAGCCTACATTTAAAACTACAGGAAGAACTACCCAAAATGGTAGTACTGAATCCCTTCATCATGTATGAATGAGACCATAAAAGCAGGAACAAGCTTAGAATGTAAACTCTTGCTATATCAGTGTCAGTTTTACAATTTATTCTCTTTGCTTAGCTCTTGCCTTCTCTAAAGTTTAGCTAGAATCATCAGTAATAAATGTGTCCCTGATATTGTCCTAGTAACCTGGGGCCCAGCTAAGCATCTGGGGTCAAGCAACAAACCCCTTTACAAACAGTCCAAAACTGAGCATACACTAAACTGCCTTTTGCCTCTAAATTCCATTTACTACCATTCCCATTTACTACTTCACCCATTCCACTACTTGCCTCTCATACTAGTGACATAGGTCAACTTTGCTTTCTTAGATGCTACTTTGTTCAGTTTTCCTTCCAAATTATTATGATACTTAAAGTGGAAGGTGGTATAGCCTGACTTAAAGAAACACCCTCAGAATTCTATTACAACTAGTTTTACTTCTCCAAACATCCACCCCAATATAATCCGAATGGCTGAATTTGGAGATCACTATAATGTTTAACATGTAGGTAAAGTAATACATCATTAGTATTTGTAAGAGTATCCCAGGTGAGTGGCATCTCCTTGCCACCATGTACAAAATCTGACATTGTACAATATGCATCAAAAACTTGACAAATCCAGGAATTTAACTGACTGGGAAGCTCACCAAGTGTAATCTATGTTCAATACCTAGCACACTAAAGGACTGCACTTGAACAGACAAATAATCTAATAGAGATTGACAAACCCATGTGCAACACTGCTGCAACTCTAAATAGTGGTCTTTGAGGCAGCACATATATATATATTAATAGTAGGCTATGGCACCACATTTATTTTAGGATTCCAGTCACATACAAAAAAATAGTCTGTATTGTGTTAAGTAGGGTACTGCATACTTCAGCAAGAATCCTATTCTTTTACATGTCATCCAAGCTTTTTACATGACATAGTTAATTTTTAGTATATTGTATATAGGAACAGAATATATTTTCCTTCATATTAGAAGATTCCATTGCCTTTTCCAAAACAGTAGCTTCACCATAGCTTGTGTTTCAACAGCTACATAGCTTAGCTTAATACTTACTGTAAGTTAACTTTTTTACACTGCCATCATGCACTCAGTTCAACTGTAATGACCTGTCATATCACAACTGAATTAAGAGCTAAGCTACACTGTTACAGCTATGCTGCTTTCTGGGGGTTTGGTGGTGGTGGTTTTTTTTTTTTGTCATTTTGGGTTTGCTTGTTTGGGTTTTGTTTTGGTTTTAAATTCACTATTCTGAAAACATTGCACTTGAGAAGCCTCCAAATTTACATGTGATTAATTTTTCTTCAAGCAGAAAAGCAATTTTAATGAACTGTTCATTTCTATCCATACTAGCATTGACATAGCAAAGACTACAAAACTACTGTAGCTGAAAAAAAGTACTAAAAGGCAGGTCATGCATACGATAGTATATTCACAGAATACACCAAAAAAACCTAACAAAACCAGCTTTGGCCTAGAATTACTCAGAAGACTGATAATAAGTCAAGGATATAATTTTCAAATATTCTGACCCAAACTGCCAGAGGATGGGCAGACTGACACGCGGTTTGACAGAAAAGCAACAAATACATTTGCTTGCTGTAACAAACATGTCACATTAATAACCAGAAATCAAGAGGCTTTTTCCGAAAAATAAGCAGAATAAATGTAAGCTACCTTGCTTGGTGTCATTTGGTATTTTCTCCTGGTTACACTATGAATAACAGAATATGGGAGGGGGGAGGGGAGAGGGACAAAAAGCAGCTCAAAGAAAACAAAATAAATGCTGGTTTTATTTATTATTGTGTTTGGAGGAGAGGGGGTGGTTCCCTCCTTCCCCCACCCCACAACTACACACGGAGTTTTGACAGGAAGCCCAAAAAGAGATAGATGACATTACAGCCTAATGTCTTCACAAAACCAGGTGCTTTTTGGAAAGTGAAGCTTTCCTGCTGGCTTTACAAACAGAACAGCTGTCTCGCACTGAGAATGGGCTTTGTAGGGAAGAAAAAAAAAAGGAACAGGAATTCTAGCTGTCAGATTACCAATTTTGGTATGATTAATAGATGGACAGTGTATCAGCCAGTTCTCTGCTGGAATAAACCTCTTCCCAAGGACCAACTACCTGCTTTTCTACGAAAGGGACAGCAGCTATTGAGGCATTCCTAGAAAAGGTCCCCCTGTTTAGTTTAGGCATTTTTAGAAATGTCTCTAAGTCACTAATTAAACAGTGTTTCTTTTTAGACCAAAACCTGCAAATATGTACTAATTTATCAGTCTTTTCCACATGCATTTAAACTCTTGCTCATTTTATTTAGAAGTCAGTTTCTTTACATGATTCTTAACCACTCTATAGAGTTTTATTTTTCTGGCAAACATTTGAGTCTCCATTAAAGGACACACCTAAAGCAACTTACTCCTCCCTCACACTTCAGGGTATACAATGTCTGTGAAATTCAATGGAGAATTGCAATTATTCCTGCCACTGGTACACAGCCTAGACACCACGGACACTGGCAATGAGGTCATTCTATGCGTGCAAGGGCATCCAATATGGCCACACACTTTGAGCTACACTTTGTACATGAGAAGTTTATAGCACATTCAATATTTGTCTAAAATATCCAAATTAAACTTTTCTGCTGCTCTTAGATGCAATTGCTCCAGCAGTATGTGTATTACATGTTTTACATGTTGACTGTATTGAGAACTTGCATCAAAACCACAATTTTGAAGGGAAAACATAATGAAAAGAGAACATTACCTTCTCTGTGTTCAGAAAACACACAGGTGTGCCTGGGTCAAGTACATTTTTCAGCCATGTTTTTGAGGCATCTGCAAGGTCCAGTTTCAATTTTATTAGGTTGGGCAAGTTAACAGTGGCATTTGACACCTTCTCTGAGCCACATTCCAATTTGCCTTCATACACTAACATGTTACTCAGTGACATAATTTTGCTGAAGATTGAAAGAACAAGAGGCATTAAATTTTGTGTTTTCAATGCCACAGCATTAAAATAGCAATATAATAGATAAAAGTTTAAAATACCTATTCATTCTGTATTGCACAGTCAATTGGACAACAGCATTTTGGTTTTGTTCCAGCCTTTTAAATAAGCTTTCACTCATGCCAAGATCTCTGCCACAAAACAAGAAAATAAAACCAACAAAGATGCGTCACTTGAAACACTGCAAAACCCTTCCAAAAACTCATGTTACTAATAATTGTCCAGTAGCATTTTCTCTTACTTTGCTTCTGCATTCAGTACAAGTGGAGGCAGCTGTTGATGATCCCCTACCAGCACAAACCTCTTGGAGCAGAACAGTGGGCCCAGACAGATGAGCTGGCTTATCTGGGAAGCTTCATCAACAATACAGAAATCAAACTGCCTCTGAACAAAGACAGGGTGATTTACTCCCATGCAAGATGTTGCTACCACTGCCTGAAAATTGAGACACATTTTAAGGATAAGATACAACTTACACCCTTTAGTACTACATTTTCCAGATTAAAAGAAAAAAAAAAATTCTACTAAACTAAAATGTAAATCAAATCAAATTATTAATCTTCAAAATCAAACCAGCACACCTTAGTTATCTATTGGTCCCATATGCTTGCATTGATTGCAAGGGACAAACCAAAACCAGCTTATAGCAGACTGTAGTAAATAACTTGTTCCTGCCATGTGTTCAGTGTATCAGGTTTTACGCATATACAATCCATGGAGTGTTCCGAAATGACTACTGTGGAAAACTACATGGGTTGGTTTTTTTTTAATCCCAAGGATAAAACTGCAGCACAGTTCTTCCCAGTGCTGTGCTTCCACTGCAATACAAAATGACTAGAATATGAAACATTATGTCACTTCTCTTATGACTTTAATCATTCCTCTGCAATGCCTATCAACAAAAAAAGTAAACGGCATCTTTTGCAAAGTTGGCATTTATTCCAACTACCACGAAGCTTCATTCTATCAAGAAATTTAATTGAAAGCAGCCACTGATTCAGTTTACCCAGCTCCCATTATGGTTTGCATTGATATTCACACAGGCAGCACTTATTTTTCAACCAAAAATTAGTGCTCAGCCAGGTCAGCTTCACAACACACCACTTCCTCTTCCCCATCTGCTCATTGTATTAATGGCCCAACGAGCACAAGTGGGAGGAAAAAACAGATGAACAGCAGCAACAGGTGCACAGAGAAGGTTGCAGCAGTTCACCCCCCCCCCCCCCCCCCCCCAAGATCTCAGATAAAGGCACTGGTGTCTTTGGGACTTATTACAAAGCTAAGTTACCTTTTGTAGACATAAACAATGATTTTCAACTTTCAGACAGTTAACACTGGTCATTATCAGACAGTTAACACTGGTCATTATCAGACAGTTAACACTGGTCATTATTCTATAAAGAAATCGAAGAGATGGAGTATCTTTTTCAGCCCAGATTTCATATAGCAATAACACACCTTTGGGATGAGTTCTTTCCCTGTGGCATCCAACCAACCATAATACTAATGTAGTTATCCCTTAATAATTGGCAGGGCTAGCGCAAAAACTCTTCTCACCTGACTGTTATAGAACTTTTCCAGATCTGCTACAGATTTAATTGATTTGGACCTGAAAATTTCTTCCTCTGTAAATTTCCGTATATCTGCATGAACCTTCTGAGCTCGCCCCAAGCGCAGGAAACCCACTTTGAATTTGGCTAGCTTTAGCAGGATATTGTCCACAGCAGTGTGTGTAAAACTAGTCAGAAGAACACTGAAGCCACAAGCAGAAAGAATTCTCACCTAACGAGTTGCAAAGAGAAGGAAAAGGTATTAGTTCATAAAGAAGAATCAGCAATCCCATGTTTGACTAGGTAAAAACCACAAAGTTTTGGAAGGAGCAAATAACCAGCGTGACTTCATTTATATCAGCCTTTCTCGCCAGATCTGCCGGTTAGCTATTGTCAAAGCAATATGGGCAATAGACCTGATGGTTCTCATAAACAGCAGGCCTACTATATATGTCACAGTGACGGCTAAGAAAATACACACACACTCAAACTGCACTGAAAAGAAAGAACTGCACTCTAAAGATCCCCACTGTCAGAACAATTCATGCAGCCAATTCCCACAAGCACTGTTCTCCATAACAATTTATCCACAACAGATTCAGTAGAACAGGCTGATCTGATGATAGCAGCAGCTGCTTGCTTCCCAGCCTCCTCTTTCCCCATGAGTTGATGACAACTGGAAATGAAATGACACTGCAATTTCAAGAGAAACTTGCTCAGCTCACAGTTTGAATCCAGTATGCTCCTATAGTCCACTCCTGGGGAAAGAGAACCACTAACTAGAGGAGACAGCTAGCAGGCTGTACATAGCTGCGGCACCATGGGTTTATAAAATTTACAGTGAACAAGTTACTGAATTCCCCAAGGAGTCCCATTTCTGAACTGTAACTCAGGATTTGAGGACACTTGGGGCCAAAGAATTTTAATATTAAAGTGTCACAGAAGTGATTAAATATCACACTTGAGTCTCCTCCCTCCCACATACATTCCTACACAAGCAAGAGACTCCTACTCCACAAAATATATTTTTAGTTATACTAAATATAAGTTCTTAAGTAGAAGGAAATGCATTTTCTTTGAAATTATGCAGATACCAGTAGACTAAGTCACAACAATTTCGGGCAGTATGCTTTGGACACAATTTGTCTAATGCTATCCTCTAAATGTCATAAAAAAATTTAAACGTCAAGGTACACAGTCTTACTAGAGCGCATATTGTAGTAGTTTTTCCTGTTCCAGGCATACCCACAATAAGTGTGTAGTCTTTTGAAAGGAGCACTTTTTTCATTGCCTGTTTCTGAGGCTTATTTAGACCTTTAAGAAGAAAAACCAAAATGAAATGTTTATACTTCATAAACATTGCAATAATTGCTAAAGTTAGAAAAACAAAACTATAGTTTCCTCCTCCACTAGACCCCTCAAAGGAAAAAAAACTGAGCAGAGGAAGTCTGTAAGTTCTAATGAAGTGATGATATTAAACATAATACACAATACACGTAATACAGCATCTGTACTACTGGAAATAATCACTGAAGATATTTTTATTCTTAGACATTTTGTGCCTTTTTTTCTGCTATCCTAAATGACTGCCACCTCCATATGATATCGTGTATGGGCATTTCTATTTTATCATACCCACTTTCACCTTCAAGCATACAGCTCACAGAAAAGGAAAATGAGTTGCACATATAGCATCATTTTGTTTAGAAGCAGCATTATGTCAGAGCTGTGCTTCTGCAGCCTGATGTAAATAAGCAGTACATTCCAGCTATTTGAACTAGGCAAAGCTTAAGTAAAAAAAGTCTTCAGACTGAGTTTTAATTAAAAGTTCTGTTTGCTCTAAGAGAATTCAGTTAAATTTCTGCTTTCAGAGAAAAATGTCAGAGAACAATATGATATTATCACCAAATACAAAACATTGCCACATACTTAAATGAGTTTTGTTTTTTAAAAGGACATTAAAAAGCACCACAAAGTATCACATACTACAGAGCAGCCAACAAATCAACAAGAGTGATTATATAAGTGAATGCTTACATCAAAGCTCATCTCATTCCACTCTCAGTCTGATTCCTCTATCCCAAGAGCCTTCCCTGTTCCTTCCTTTTGTAAAAGTTAGGGAGGTAATTATACAGTGCACTGTTTGAAATTGCAAGCTGCAGCAACAGGAGTAAAATAAAGCTGTACACAAACATCTGGTCAGGTCTCCCAACTAGTTTAAGGCTTATTTAATCAAAGGACAACATGCAAGGTACGAACTTGTTTTTAACTTCTAGCTAGAAAACTACCACTGGAACCAAAAGCAGGAAAAAACCCTTACTTAGTGTGATAAATGTTTTGGCTATAGAGATGAACTACCTAACAGGATTTTGGAGAAAGCCACTTTGTACCTTTTAAAATATTTGCAACAGTTTCCTTTGCTTCTGGAGGAAGGACAGAACTCAAATGCTGAATAAAACGTGGTTTGTGGAAATCAATTATCAAGTTGCGGAGCCTTTCACTGGGGATAAAAGAAACCAACCAAGAGTTATCAGTTGAGAAACTTCACCTGAAAATATTGAAAGTGTGAAATTAATTTTAGTTCTTGTACCTGACTGGGGAATCTTTCATCAATTTAGAAAGGTTTTCAAAAGTAACTCCTATGCCAAAATTGCCTTCTTCATGATCCAACCTAAATATGACGTTCTTGGGGAGCTTCGACAAATTCCTGAAGGATGACAGTAACATGGACTAAATAATTCTGTTTACAAGCAGTACGTTGATGATTAAAGACTTCTTACTAAGTGTTCAATGATATCTGCCAGGGATCCTAGGGTGAAGCAACAACTAGAAGAAACACACTTAACTGACCTAAATAAAACACTATTGGAGCCCAATTTAAAGACAATATAGTCCAAATAACAAAAACTACTATTAGTACAGTAATCACTGTATCCATATATGTGACAGTGGAGTCACAAGTAAACAGACATTTGCAAGCATGCTTTTATTCAAACAACATAGTTAAACAGACAGGCATACACACTGACCAAGTATTGAACTTCTCAACCAAGGTACGAGAATTTCTGAAGGGTACCTCCCCAAGCCCAGCCAGAGAAGTCAGAACATGTCAGAGCTTTTAGGACACCCAGAAGCACCCTTCCTGAAGCCAGTATCATAATGTCTTCAAACAGATATTTTGCCTTGCATTCTATTACCTGTCCAATAAACAGGAGACCTTTGTCACACTGACTTCGTTAACATAGCCAGTAGCCAAACCAAGTAAACCATTTTCCTCTCCACTCACAACCACTCGATCACCAACCAATAGGTTTGTTCCAGGGATGGCACCATTTCCACGTTGGAAGAAATGTAGGTACTTTCCCTCAGAAATTTCCTGGACTTCTTCAACTCTGATCATGTTCCCAACACAATCTCCAGCCTTCTCTCTGAAGGTAATGGAAAAATAAATATGCTTTAATATCAAGACACTCTCAGTGAGAGAAACATTAAAAAAAAAGGTAAAAAACATATCGCCTATAACCAACCAAACCCAACAGACACTCCCCCTCAAAAATAAATCCCAAAACCAAAAAACCACCAACCAAAGAACCACAAAACAAAACCACCCCACAAACAACAAACCCAAAAGCAACAAAACAAAAAACAAACAAACAAAAAGAAAACATAAAAAAACACCACAAACCATGCACACCAAGAACCAGGAAGATTAAGTAGTCAACCCTTATACTTGTTCCAAGAACAGACTCTAGTATTTAGGCTAAAGTTACCTATAATCTCCTGTTACAAAGCAAACAGCAGAAAGTACAGATTCACTTCACTAAAATGTTCCATATTTGCTTATGGAGTTGCTTGTTTCACTTAAAAGAACTCAGCTACATTTCACTTTTACAGATGCCTTGAAATGGGCCTACAAACTGCCAACTATTTTTTCCCAGCTCCTAGACTAGGTAATGCATAACAACATGCTACTTCAGCCAACAAGAGCCTTTAGTCTGCTTTTACCCACATTCACAGCCACACCTAGGAGTACAGTCCAAAATGCACCATTGTTTGCCAAGTAAGCCCTCAGGGAAAAGGGCACAATGAGCTAGGCTTCTGAAGACTGAGGCTGCTGCTCACTTCTTCCTATGTGTCACTTAAAAAAAAATAAAAAAATAGAACAAATACAAAACCAATAAATCTCACAAAAACTCTTATCTGTGCAAGTAGCACAGCTAACTATTTCTACAAGCACTATTCTACACTAGAAAACATCTCATATTCCTTGTAGTGAGAAGGCGAGTTACAACGCTTCATTTCCAGTTTCTAAAGGGAACATTATTTGTACCAAGTTAGAATTTACATCTTACCTTTCCAAAGACGGCATCATCCATATATTTTTATATCCCTTTTTACCCTCTCCACTTTGCAGTTCCAAGGTTAACATTAAGTACCACAGGCTGAAATACTCTAAGTGGGAGGGTTTCAGGTGCTGGGTCTCTCTTTCAATAATGGGTACCATAGCAGGAGGAAAAGACACACTGGCCATCTTCTGTTCTACAGCTCTACGAGTAGAGCCAAACACAGGAAAGAATCAACTTGTATCTTTTTTTTCTTGTAAGTCTATATGTAAATACTGCTGATCTAAATATATACCGTAACATACCAGATAGATTCAACTTCATTTCAGTGATGATAGATTAATCTATATCCTTTATTCACATGAACAATCTCATATGACTAACTTTACATCATCTCTATGATTTTGAATGATGGAGGACAATAAGTTCATCAAACAACAGTTAAAGACATTTCACAGATAGTACTGTATACATTCAGGTAGTTGTTCTTTTATTCCTTTTTTGTAACATATGAATACTATATTGAGATTTAGCTAAGGAAAGTGGATTTAATAGTTAATACACAAGCAGACTTTAATGCAATTTATCTCAAAACTAAGTATCAGTAGACATTATACCTAATCAGAGATACAAAATGCAACGAAAAAAAGTTGCTGCAGAAGTGAACAGCTACCCAGTTAGCAATAATCCTCTTGCTCTAACAACTGAATATCAGAAGTAATATTTCACAAAAACTAGTTTACAAAAACCTATCACGTATGGCCATTAGTCTAGCTCCTTCAACCTACACTTTCACCCCTACAAGTTGAAAAACAATCACGCATTATATTTACACAAGATTATCCCAAAAGCTCTCCTGTTCTAATACATCTCATTTGATCTCTTCAATATACAACTTCAGTTCTGGTTTTTTGTGCAGCCTATAAACAAGAGTAAAACCTAATTGTTTTTAAAACAATAACTTTATGTGAGAATTTGTCAAGTATTTGCTCATTACTTCTCTTCAACAGGAGATGCAACACTTTAGCAGAGTAATATCAATGCACCTGTCCTGAGTAAACCACAACAGTATCAGTACTTGCGTGATACCCTATAGGAAAGCAGTCTGCTACAGAGTCAACGTGAAAGAGTTGCTGTCCAGTCATAATACAGCCTTAAAAGACTGCTATTTCAAGAGCTGAAAGAATATACCTTTTAAAATCATTATTATTTACTTAGATGCAACAGAAATCAGTTATTGTCATCAAGTATTTTGTTGAGGCTTATCTCAGACTTTGCCTTGCAGAAAGTGTACCTGAGCAAACACACGGAGTGTCTGCAAGAGCACGGATCTGCACTATAAAAGTTGCAGTGGGGTCTGTGGAACATTCTTTTGGAGTGCAAGAGTCCTCAAAGAAATAAGAGGCTGTCAACCACAAAAATGAAACCACAGTATCAAAACCTACAATTATTCAAGCTTATTTAAAAACATGAGTCAAAACTTTTTTTCTTTTTACCTGCCGTATAGAAAGCAATTGTGTACTTGGGAGCAATATTTACAGGCTTGACTGTCATCTACTACAGGAGGCAAAGCAGCAAGCTGTGAATTTTGTCTTCCCATGGCAGATTCATGTGTACTGTGCATTAAGTAGAAGGCCACATGGTTTCTTAACTTCATTAATTCTGTCAAAGAATTAAAAAACAGACTAAGCTGAAGGTTTTTGTTTTGGGCTTGTCTCTAATACTAACTCTAAAAGTAACCAGCTATCAACTTCTTAGTCAGCTAAGAAACATATAGCAAAGTCCTAGTGGACTACTAATAGAATAATCAAGTTCTTAGCATGAACTTATTGGAATTAGTAACATTGCAACAAGCAATACATCCCTACGTACAGATATGTTCATAAGAGTAAACCTTATAACTATTACTAAAATGTTTCTTTTTTTTTTTTTAATTAAGATAATTAAGATCTGCGGGGAAAGGGCACACCTTACCTCTTCGGTCCATGCGACCTCCAGGAACAGGGTACATAGTACCAGTTTTAAGATAAAGAAGAAATCCAGCTTCAGGATCCACTCTCCGCTCCAAATTCAACAATGTATACAGAATAACCTGCAAACATTATATATAAAAACTTATTACAAGGTATTAAAACCAAAATCCTTTATACAGTATACTTAATTTTTCCATAATTGGTATGGTTAAGCAGCCACTATCATGACAACTAATCTAGAAGCCATAAGGAGTAAGCACCTAGCCAAGGATGTCCATTAAAAGGCATCTTCCTTAACAGAAGCTTGTACATAAGGCTACTACCTCTAGATCAGGCCAGTTAACTGGAAAGATGTGTAACACTAATTCCTCAAGCAGTCTGCCTGAGCCTACAGTAAGAAGAGACTGAAGAACAGATACACTAAGATTAAAAAAAGCCCCAACAAGCCACAACCTACAAATGCATTCAAAAGTGGTAAACATATATACTTCTCACTGCTCAGTTAATTTTCATTTCGTATCAGCAGCTTCAGGCATGTTAGGATCAGCCATCCATAAATCTAGATGATACTACATACAAAATGATTCATATTCATAAAACAAAATAGATCAGCTAATTAAAAAAAAAAATTACATAGCCATTAACAGTGAAATTAGACACATGGTTTTTGTACCTGACTTCTGTGCTCTATGGAATTAGATTCCTTGCCAGACTTGAGCTCTAATGGCATTACCCTAGACTGTACTCCAGGCTGGCGATGGATTTTCACTCTGGCTGTAACATCAATCTTTCCCTTCAACCCAAACCTGGGAGACCATATATTCTCTTCAATGTCTAAGATATCTACAATCTCTATCTTACAAGAGAAATCTTCTGTTTTCTCACCAGTTGACCTAGGAAGAAAATGAAGTTGGAAGTTAAGTTTCCCTTACTTCTTACTATTGAAATATTAAAATGTGTTGCAATTAAATATTTATGGCTTTGCAATACAGGTACTCTTTAGGCACTAACTTTCTATCTAAAGCGCACTGAGTCTCACTCAGACTCTCTTCCCCTGACAGAGGAGTCATCATATCAGAAAGCTACTTTAAATTGCACATTAACTGTTTCTAATAGGTTTTGGTCTCTTCTGAATACCCACACTCTAAAATACTTTGTTCTTAAAGTTTAATGATATACACTGATTTTATACATATACAGATTTTACTCATATCTGCCATCTCAGCAAAACTTTCACACATGGCTATTAACAGCAGGAAGCCATAGACAAGATCTTAGCAGCAGTTAAGTAAAATAAACATTTCACTGATAAACTGTTACCCTAGTGAAGAATTACATTTCATTAATAAATAAATTCATATTTCTGATTTGTAGTCTTGCACATGCCCACAGTAATAATAGAATAATAGACTCCTATGATTTGGGTTTGGGTTGGAAGAGACCTTAAAGATCATCTAGTTCCCTGCTATGGGGAAGGATGCCTTCCACTAGGCCAGGCTGCTCAAAGTCCCATCCAACCTGGCCTGTAACTTCTAATATAGTAGATCAAATATGATTGCTTTTCTAATTACTAAAATTTCTACTTTGTAGTACCTTATTTACAAGGATTTTAAGACCAGTATGATTTTTTATATCCGTTCACCCTGAACTGACAAAATATTTAACGTCTTCCCTAGTGCTCATATTAGCAGCTAAACATGCAGTGCTCAAGATTAGCCACTTTGGCAGTAAGGCCATAAATCAGCTCCATATGCAAACAGATCTGCATAAAAAGTGTTGATCCAAATATGAAAGGTGAACCAAACAAGATACACAATGTAGATTAGTTTTAGCTTTTAATTCTGGCTTCTTACAGTTTTAGTTGCATTTTATTTTGGTTAGCTGGATTGTGCATAAAGTCTTCTGCCCATTTAAAAAATGATGGCAAATACTCTTCCACTTCCCTCATTATTTCCGTTTGTCTCAGATTTAAATGATACCTAAAAAATAAAGCCATGCACATAAGACAGAAATACTAGATTTGCTGCTGGTACAAACAGGATTTTTCATGAAATATCAACAAGATTAATGGAAATAACTATCAAGTTTTAATAAACATTTATAAACTGTAGATAATGGCAAATTCACTAAGGTTCAACTTGCTGATTTGTTCATAAGACTATAACCGAACAACCACTATAAAAGACAGAACACATCGTGTTCATTTCTGATGTAGCCTTCAAAATGTCAGCTGTAACCCAATGAAAGCATCAGCATGGTAGATGTGATGAAATAAAACTAATAGCTAGACTGTAAAAAAATACCAGACTCATGTATTTTAAAATGGCTAATCCTATGCTTTTTGTAAAATTGAAACCATTAAAAAAATAAAATAAAAATTGAAAGACAGCCATTTGGTTTTTGTCTGAATATTGATCCGCTACTTGTTCTTCACATACATTTTGACAGGCCTTAAACCATTTTAAATTTTAATTGGAAAGGAATCATGATCATCTGTAGTTGCTACAGTTAGGAATACAAATGAAAAGGGTCTCATTAAACTGAACCTAATCAAGTGGCATTAGATAATTCAGTGCTGGCATTCTACAATTCAGTGGATATAATGTCATTTTTCTACAGCAACAGGGAAATACAAGTGAGTTTTGCACAAAAATGTTTATACAAGTGCAAATGAGCACAGCCAGCAGACATAGGTAACTTACTTTTCAATCCTAACAATAGCCTAGACACAAAAAGAGTAATTGCAAGTCATCAGTTTCAGAGATACACAGAGTGATACAAAAGGCTTTAAGTCATCTTAGAAGTCACAATTCAAAATGTCTACCTTCATAACAGAACTAGTGTAATAAATATTTTAATTAATTTTAACTTCCAACTCATCTGGGGCTAGCAGATACTGACATTGCCCAATATACAATTCTTTACTATATATATATATTTTTTTTTTTACACTACTTAAATTACATTTTAATCAAGTCTACACTTCTACCATCTTTGCAGAGAAAACAGGTTAAAGGTCCTCTAACAACTGAGCCATTAAGTAATCTGATAAAGAACATGAAAATATCAGACACACAGTGCTTGGTCAGTCACACATTTCAAGTTAATCTCCTGAGGATCAAAATTAGTTATACTTATCACATTTAACTCAACTTTGGGAGATGCCTGGAAATTCAATGTTACAGGCACAAACACTGCAACCTGCTTGGCCTGAAAGAAAAAACACCCCACACATACAGTTACTCCAGAAGCATAGTTCAGATCTGCAGAAGTTGCTCAGCAGGGAAGGCAAATTACACTACAGAACACTATCCTACTAAGAAATACCCAAGTTTCATTAAGCAAGGTCATTTGGCAGAACAATCTCAGAATATGAGCGCTATGGTTTTTAAATTAAAACTAAGGTTCTAAGATACGTCTGCTAATATGGTTCTAAAATAAGTCTGCTGGTTCAAGTGCTCCTACACTGTCTTCCAAACATAAAAGTCACCTGCAATGCTACTTACATTTCTTTGAGATACTTCTGTCCATACACAATTTTTTTTGCAAGTTCTTCTACTTTTTCTTGGGCCAAGTTGTTCCTTACTGATTGCTGGAAAATTTCATGAAGAATTGTACCAACAAGTGTTTGGCGTGAACCAGACTCTGAGCCCTGCAACAGATGTTACATAACACATGTATGTATGTGAAGATTCATACCCACTTCGTGCCAACTTATCTATAAAATTTCTTGGTTTCATTTGCTGCACAATGGACTGCACTTATCTAATTCTAAGACCATTAGGGCTTTCACTTCACTAATATCTGTTCAAACCTGACCGTGTAAACAGACAGTTTGAAATGGGTCTCTCCCTCTTTACCTCTCATTTTTATCCAAATCCTGATAATGTTAGGATACAATCACTATGTGACTGACAGGTGAGAAACACAGATAAAAATCTGTTTTGAGCAAGTTTTGCCTGTGGGTAGTATTAATATTAGTATTTTCTAATGCAAATCCTTTTACAGTCTTACAGATATTATCTTTTTGAATGCAGCAGTTTCCTGCGCGTTAGCAACTCAGACAAAATTATTCCAAATATCACCAAAATGGCTCAAAAAGCCATGTAAGCACCACAAGGATTGGGCTCTGTAGACTTGTAAGAATTGAAAGTGGTAATCAGTTATGACCTCTGTACAAGCCACCACGAAACAACTAGAAATCTAATCACTGTGGTTTAAATACTTACTGATATCTTTTACAGACCTGGCACTTGTGGGTTGCATTGACAAGTGGTGAACGGTGTTATCCCAGAGTCAGGACTTTCTGCATTGTCCCTTCCAAATAATTAGTTTGTTCCTATTACTCCTCTAATGAAGGGCAGATACCATTTCACAGTCTTCTCCTGTGCTTTAATCTTGTTTTAGTCACAGGCTCCCAGTCAGCCCATGCACTCTCCATTATGATTCCTGGCCCATTTGGATTTATATCCCTACCACATCTGGAAGTTTTCCTCAGCTGAAACTGGCAGCTGTGGCGTCTCTGACACATAGCAGTGCTGATACTACCACAAGAAACTTTTCCTGTTTCCAAGTTCTAGCAGCTGGATTCAGATTACCGAATCAGCCACACCAATTCTTAATGAATTGGCTGATTTTTTCAGATGCTTCTAACTTGGCCAAGCGTGGCTACGTATTCATATGGTTAACAAGAAGCAGATCACTCACAAAGGATTCACATCCACCCAAAATGTGGCAAGAAATTATCAAAAAGTTGCCAAAATTTTAAGTAGGAAGGCATTCTTTTTTTTTTTTGTTCCATTACCTATATTAAGAATACAGAATTATTTCTGCCACAATTCTTGAAAAACAAGAAGTTTGATGAAAGACACACAGTTTCCATTCCAAATTACTGAACTGCAAACATTAAGAAAAGCTATTAATAACATTTTGCAATACAGCATCTTGGTCAACTTAATATTGGACTAATCTACCAGTCTCAATGGAACAGTAAGCCATTAATACACTTGATGCTTTAAAATTAACACTCACCCTAAACCTTTCACTCAGCACTGCTCTTCTCATACATCGAATACTATTTGATATTGTAGTACCAGAAAGCAGCAAATCTGGGTAAAGAACCAGGTATCCAGACTGTTCATCGATGACCCAGGTACCAGAGCTACACTCGCCTTCCAAATGAATTATGTCTCCTGGAACAACCGGAACAGACTCCCTATAATGTAATACATTTGAACAATCATTTGCAAGCTATGGACACGATGTATTAGAAATGATACGTTAATAGAGCAGATTCAGCATACTTTGAAACAGGAGGTTACTGCAATTCTTTTTAAGAAGTTGACCTAAATCAACTCTGAAAGTGAATAAAGGAATTTTTACTGACAAAACTTCAATCATTTTGAATACTGGATCATACATCAGGAAAAACAGAAAGCACAAAAATCCTGTTGACTTCGGGTCATCCCAGATCTATGTATAGAGCCATTTCAATATCTTTATGCTGCTAAGTAACATATGCACACCTATGTGTTTCAGAAGACTAAGCTAGTCTTTTCTTCTGTACACACCATGAAATCACTACACAAACACCTAAATTAAAATCCTATCCTTGCTTGAAAAAACTTTTGCAGGAGAGCTCAAGCTAAGATGATTTTAACAGAATGTATAAAACCTCATATTTTACAAGCATCGCTTTGTACATTTATACATATGATAAGGGTACATCATTTAGCAGAACACTTTAATTGTTGCAAGGCAACATTTAAATAGCCTGCTTCATGTTTATTATTTGTTAATACAAAGACACATTAAAACTTCAAGGTAGCAATACCCACTCAACACAAGATACACGACATCAGTTTTCTCAAGATGAATACCCTTAACGCTAATATACTGCTAATACTGCATTAAATAAAGGTTACTTCAAGTTTTCATATCACTTTCAGGACTCATCTCAAAACTAACACAAAGAAAATTGACTTAATAACCCAATATTTCATCCTCTTTTCAGACATTTATATTCCTGTATGGATTACCAGCCGTTCCTAAGAATGCACAGTTCTGTATCTTGCAGTGACTGAGATGCCGTAATTGTCAAGTGCTTCTCTGCATCACTTCCATTTCTCTGTAGTATGCTGACTTCCAACACACAGTATCTGTTGTTCAACCCATTTTTAAGTATTGTATCAGGAAGGTTGGCTGCTTTCTTCTGAAAACTGAATTAACAATTCATTACAACGACATAACATGACTTGAAAACAGGCAACCCATACACAAGGAATGGGAGAGCTTCCAGCATATACTCAACTTTAACCTTCTCCAATTTTTATATATATTTAGTGTGGCTCTTTAGTTCTAAACAGGTAAAGCATCACATTGTCTATTCGAAAAGAGGAATGAAAAACAAGCATTTGGACATAAAAAACACAAGAAAGGAGACATATATATAAAATTGCTATTTACTGCAGCTAGTGCTTCCTTTTGGTGCCCATATATCCATATTCATTTACAGATCAATTATAACTGTACCGCAAAACCCCATTCTTGCAAGGAAGCTTTTCTCTTCCTGAACACTGTAAAGCACACGAGAATTACCACAGACATCCAAATACCTCAAACAGAGCCAGCTAGGTTTTTTCCCCCCTTAACCTAAAGTTACTTAGAAAACTGGTATTCAAGGTTCAGCTCCCCTCTGGCCAACAACCAAAATCTCAGGCAGAGAGGCCAGGCCAGCCACTCTCCCGACACAGACCGATGTCTGCGGGAGCTCCGAATGCAGCTCTGAGAGCAGCGGGTTCCTCTCACCGACTATTCCGGGAATTCCCGACCTCTTCCCAGCTAAAGCCCGTGCCGCCCCGGCGGCCCTCAGAATTCCCTCCCGCGCCCGGAGCGGCAGAGAAGGCTGCCAGGCACCCCGCGCGCGCCACGCTTCACATTTCAAACCTCCCGCGCTCGTGCAGCGCCACTCGGCTGTTACCTCTCTGCCATGAGCGGGTCCTGAGGCACGCACGGCTCTTCCCGCCCCAGCTCCGCAGCACAGCCCCGAAGCGGACAAGCAGGTTAAACGGACGAGCCCTAAACTCCCCACCCCGCAGACGACCCCCGCACACCCCCCACCCACCCCCCCCGGGCGCATGCGTAGTACAGCCACATTCCCCGCCCGCGTCTGGGGAAACCCCTCCCTTCGCCCGTCCCAGCTCGGCCACTGGCGAGGGCCGAGCAAGCGCAGCCAATGGGGAGGCTGACTGGAGGGCGGCAAGCGAGGTTGAAGGTGCGAAGTGGCGCGCGGTTCCCCGAGCCGTTGCCGCAGTGGCGGGGCCCGCGCCGTGAGGGAGCCCGAGGGTGCCCTGGGGCCCGCGGCGGTTACGTCTGCGCGGAACAGGGTAGATCTCAGCCCTACCTGTTGTTATTTCCGCAGCGTCAAGTGCTGTTACAGCCGCGGCCCCTCTTCTGATACCAGTGCAGTAGTATGATGGAAAATTAGATACGCTTTTTGCTCCCAAATACTTATGGGAGCAAATTTTTTCCTCTGATAAGAAATTGTTATGTTCTGAGCTGACACTCCCTGACAGACAGAGGCTTTCTGAGGCGATACTGAAGCTTCAGATACACGGATTTTTAATTTTTGCCACAAAACCACTTCCTCAGCAAAGGATTCTGGATCTGAGACCATCACTTTTAGCAAAGATTGAAGGACTCTGGTATTAAGTATCTTCTTAGTACAGCAGTATCACTTTGCTGTAGTTCAAATGAAAATTATATATTAAGAGTTTGGTCTTGTAGCTATTTAATGCAGCCAAACACTGGGAAACAGCATGGAGTCCTGCAAAGACAACAGTTTTGGACAGTGGTTGGACATCCCAACAGAAAGAACAAGCATAGATTTTAAAAGGTGAGAATATACTTAAATTAGCCCCTTTAGTTTTCTTTGGGATAGTGATGAAATACATGCAGTAAATTACGTTCATATTGCATTCCATTGCAGAACCTCTTGATATGAGCTTACTTGTAATTTAATAATTATGCAGTAATACTATCAAATGCACAGTCACATTATTTGGTATGGCATTAAGAGATTACATAAATACTTCTACTTTGATCACTGGATAACCTTGTGTTCTGCAGTCTCCTTGTTGCCTATGCTGCTCTTATACACTAAAAAAGAAATTTTGCTTATCTTATACACTAAAAAAGGATTTTTTTAACAGAATATGGTTATAGAAGTTTAAAATATGATTTAAATATGTATTTTAAGTTAGGTACTGTTGCGTTAAATGGCAAGGGGGGAAACAAACCCCTGGTTTTATGAAGAGAGGGGCCAGGAACAGCCCCAGTGCACAATTATCAGTCCGAGTCCGTTTAATATCGGATTTATAGACTACTGTCAGACCGAGCGCTTTGAGTATCGGATTTATAGACTACTGTCAGACCGAGCGCTTTGAGTACGAGAATTACGGTCGGATACTGAAACAGTGCAGTTTATTGTGATTAGCTACCAAAACAGAGCAGTTAATTAATGCAACAGGTACAGGTTCTTATGGATTGCCGGTGATAAATACTGTACGCAAAAGCATGTGCATATAATGGTTACATGAATACAAGCGCTTGATAAAGTTAACACAGCTTAGCTCTAAAAGATATAGATGACAATAAAAATAACTCTATAGAGATTTTAAGGTTTTCCTAGGAAAGCACTGGATACAATGCGAGTCTTACCCACAGGCGTCCCTATGGGGGGGGAAGAGAGGTCCAGCCCGTCGACCGGTCCCAGGAGTCGGTTGATGTTATCTTCCGTGACTCGTCCACAATGGTATCTTCCCCAAAATCCCACTTTCTCTTGGGCTATTTTATATTATTTTTACCTTTAAGGTGGAGCTTGAGTGACTCTAGTCATACACACCTTTATTACCATTGGTGAAAATTTCTCTCGCCTCGATTTAAAGGTATATGAGACTAAAAATTCAGAGGGCATGCTCAGAGAGAGGTGGTCTTATTTCGGAGGGGGGTCGCACTGGAGAGGGGTGTGTATTTTAGTATTATAATGAAGCAAAGTTCACACTAGGACGGTATTTTGTCAAAAAGATGACAGGCCGCTGGCTCAGGGTAGCAAGTATGCAGCTTATCAGTTTCTTGTACCACCTAGTTCCCGTTTTATCTGCTGAAGTTAGGACAGAGCATAACCGCAAGATCTCCACCTCACTCTATCCTCCGCCTGTTACGGGAACCGCTGTGGAGTGCACATTCCTGGCACACCAGGTATGGCTGCATCTCGCCCCGAGAGGCCCTGAAAGTCCGTTTCTCTCTTATGTGTGGACAATGCTGCATTTTGAATATAGATTAAATTCCCAATTATCCCAAATTTCCTAATAATTCCACAGGTACACTCCAGGCAGTCTGGGGAATGTGTACAAAGAGTCTGAAATTAAGAAAAATACCAAACATTACTTTAGTACCAAAAATTGCCCTAAAGTGTTCAGGCTATGACTTTTTAAATTCTTTCTGGCATCAGTAGTTGAGAAAAATGTTCCTACAATTTGAAGATGCATAAGCATTCTCCAAGTTTGGACTGTGTAAATTATGGAATTTATTGTAAAAAAAAAGTGTTATAAGAAGATAATTAAATTTTTTCCTTCCAATCCTGTGACAGAGTGAGGTATCTATACGTACAAACAGCTAACATGATTTACTTATATGCCCTCATTTTTTATGCCATACATTGAATCATGGAAATCTATGAGGGGAACCTAAAGCTCTGTCTTCCCCAGCACCTGACTCGGTAATATATATTTGCCTGCTGCCACCTCAGGTAGCAAGTTTATTCTTAAAAGGTAAACTGAGATTAAATTTACCATGCATCAGGTTTAGCAAGTATGCAGTCACAGTGTGAGCTGGTTCAGTAAGGCAACACCAATAAAATCCATTATTTTCTTTTTGTGGGTTAACGTCTCATCAGAACAGTAAAAGCACTATGTAGTTGATCTACCCGGATGAGGCAAAATGTCAAACAGCACCCAAAGGTTAAATAGCAGAACAAAACAGTATAAATGGCAAGTAAAGCCTTCAACTTCCTGAACTGTTTTACTATGCAACTGTCCTAGCAACATGGTAAGAGAACATGTCAGATTCTGCCAATAGGAGTGGAAAGGAGAAGAGTACAGGAATCCTAACTCAGACCAGTCTGAAGCATCCCAAGATCCACTCTGAGGATGCTTGGGGGGCAGTCTACTACATCACTGAAGCAAAGATCTCAATTGAACAGACTAATTCACACTAATTGCACAGAATAAAAACATAGTTAAGGACTAAGCAGACAGGACAGAGATCTTTTGTTTTATACCTGTTTTTCTTGAACAAATATAGTCGTTTTGAGGTGCAAATGTAAAAAAAAGCTTATAATAAGTGCCTTCAGCACTCCTTTATTTAAGGAAAGAGGGAAGGAATTTGAAGAGTCAGAATTTGTGGACTTTGAGGTCTCAGCTCATTTAAATGAGCAATACAAAAACATCTAGAGAACATTAGTAGGGAAAATTTTCAATTTTAAGAATGTGGAGGTGAAGTATGGAGTTTATTGTAAAGACACAATGTTTAATCACTGCACACAAACTCCCCCAGGACTGAGATTGTCAACACATATCATGGATAAGCCTCTATAAGACTGTCTCAAGTAAAGGAGTCCTAAAATGGTGAGGATTTCTTTTCTATTATGTCAAAGAGTATTGGAAATAGGTGGGTTTAAAAATATTCACCAAGGCTAATTGCTAAAAAATAAAAAAAATATAAAAAAAATTACTGGATAGAACTATTAGTTCTTTCTAACATGATATGGACAAAGTCAGATATTCAGGCTCCTTATATGTGCTGAAAAAGTAAACAGAAAAAATAATTAGAAAGTATGTGATTAAGGTATAGAAATGAGCTTTGCTGGACCCTAATCTTGTACTTCTTGCTGTCTAAAATTAGATATTGCTTGTTCAGTACATTGAAAATACTGAAGAGATAGACGGGGAAAAAAGTGAATATATCAGTCCTTTTTTAATACAGTGAATTTAGCTCTACTGCAAGGACTACAAGACAAAAATAAATTCATTGCTATTGGTTAGTTTTCATTTAAATGACATTAAATGATCAGATGAAAATTCTTATTTGTTGTCTCTTATTAAGAATGACAATGTTACACAGATTTACCTACATACATTCTTTCTTATTGTAATACACACAAATCACACACATTAGTTCAAAATTTTTAATAAAATAAATTCAAATACATTTCATTTTATGTCCACAGCTCCATTGTTAAGTATCAAAGAAATACATAATTCTAAGAAACTGGGAGGAAAAAAAAATTGAGCCACAAAGTTGGTATTGAATATATAACTCAAGATCCAGCCTGTCAAATTTGTCTAGATGAAGCAAATCGATCTTAAGACATCCACCACTTAACCAATTCTTGAAAGACACTGCTAAAATATTTACAATAAATAACTTACATTACTTAAAGTAAATGCTTTACAGTTTCCTGAATCAAGTGAGTAAAATCAAAAGTCTTTAAAATAATTCCCTCTACAAAAGGAACTGTAGAAGGAGGAAAACATATAATAGTCTATTGCATACCATACTTTAGAAACAGTACATATACACATCTACAGCCTTCAATACAATCTTCATTTTCTTCTCTTGCACAAGAGGTTGAATATGGTCCATATGCTTAAATAAGTAAAAGCAGCAGCATGCAGTCATGTTTGTCACCATGTTTTAAGGTAGGGACAAACCTGTTTACACAAGCTAGGTCTGGAAAGTATTGTAAAATACTCAGCCATCAATAGGTGAATAGAGAACATTCAGCTCCACAGAAGAGGTACAGAAATGCCTTGTAAAAGTACGCCCATACTACCTGCCTTACAGAGATCTTTTCTAGCACTTGTCACTGTAAAAGTTCCCCCTGCTTTTATTTGTGTAGCATTTTTCAGAATAGAACATATGCCAGGTAACCAGCTTCCAAATTACAAGATCTCTAATAATGTTAAATACAACTCAGCATTTTTTCTTGATATGGGTGAAGAGACTGTCATATGTACCAGTCTAAAGACAGATGCATTGTTCTTGCATACAGAAAACTTGTGCAAAAAAGTAATGAAAAGATGCTTAAGTTCAGCTTCTACAGAGCTGGCAAGTATTTGAACATGAAAACCATTGCATTTTGTTCAAATCAGTTTATTTAATTTTTAAAGAAGAACAGATGCCTACTATCTTAAAAAGCAATATAACCGTGTGTGTAACTCCTGGAATGGTGGAAAGCTAACAGCTTGAAACCCATATAAAATGTGGGTGTAATATTAAAACTGTGCAATTCTTAACATTGACCTAATGAAGCCCAGAAGATCAAGTGCATAAAAGTGTTTATAGCTAACTAATGTTTATTTTGATTTGTCCCCTGGTTTGACTCCAGGAAATTGACAACATTTTGGCAAATAAAAATGTCAGACAACAGCAGCTCCACAGCAACAGATAACTTTTTTTTTTTTTAACTTTCAAGCAATTTACTCACCAATATAATTTAAGGACTGATAATGTAGTTTTACGGTAAAGTCTTCTAAAATAAAAATCAGTTGAGATGCAAGAATTGTTTCATAAGTTCATATGTGGTAAAAGCCACAGCCTGGGAGGGAATGCAACGAATGTAATTTAGAGATAAACCACGGTATAATCCTCTTCGTATTCCATGTTGTTGATACACATATTTCAGTGTTTGCACCATTGTACTGGAAAAGGAAGAACTCAAATCATTATTGGATACACATATTCAATAGTCAAAATCACTGCAAGACACTTGTTACACTTGGTTCTTAAGAGATCTATGGAGAAAAACCTATGGGACTTCGTAAAGACTTTTCAGGACTCAGAACACAGCCTGAGCTCCTGCAAGAAACTTGGCCGTAAGAGCTGGGAGCTGGAAAGAGGACAGTGCAATCCCATCTAAAGAAGTGTAAGTTTGAAAACACCTGCCCTAATAGATACACTAAGACATTTTACACCAGAATGGCTATACATCTGTTGTCTGTCTGACAGGAAGAAGTTGAGAAGCATCAATTCTTCTTACAAATACAATACAGAGTAACAGAAACATAATTTGCTCAATGTAGCACACATTTCTTGCATTACAGATGAGTATTTAGGCTTGCATCCTATTCTCTTTCTTTGAGCACTTGATCATACTACCCATCCTTCCAAAGTTCTGCATAGAAAGTCTCTGTTTAGCTCTCTGTGTAGCTTTGTCCCAAAGACAAAAACCTAGTATTTTCTCTCAGAAGTGCTAAAATTTGTTATGGATATATTCGACCTTATTGAAAGCAGAATTTGCTTTGTGTATGCAAGAACAGTTTTCCTCACATACATACATTGAAACTGAGCAAATGAGTGTTGAATGCAAAACAATGTAAAAATTTGCAAAGTGCTCAGCATTTCCAAGCCGTTAAAGATACTGCTGTTTGAGAACAGCTTCCATGTGCCTCAAAGCTTCAAGGTTTCCTACTTGTTTTATAATCTCCTCTGAAGGTATATATGCCTACTCTCCCTCAAGGCACAGCTCTCCTCAAACACAGTCACAACAATATTGTTAAATTGGGAAGGCTAATGTCTGTAAAACTAGCCACAAAAATGCAGAAAGTAAACCCCCAAGAAAAATTAACACTTTCATTTTAGAAGTATCTGGAATGGAAAACAGGCAAGGCAGGGCAGGGAAAGGGATTTAAGGCTGCTAAGGAAAGCAGAATGTCAGCTTTCATAGTAAGCAACTATACATTTGTTTATGAACGGTCACCAAGAGAGACTACTGTTACTAAGACCCAATTCATCACAGAGGAGATTAACAGTTAATCATGCTGGATTTAGACATGCAATTCCACAAGATTGAAAGTAACCAAGATAAAACTGCCCTGCAATTTAATTTTATTGAGGCAATCTATAATTTAGGAAGTTTTTCAAGATGAAAGCTGATTTAATCCTATGATTTTAAGGATATGGTACTTATATTTCTATTGGAAAACCCCAATATGTGGGGTGTGGGATATTACCATCAATGCAAGAAAAGTCAAATAAATATTGTGTAAAATCATCTTATGGAACAGACTCTGCATCATTAAAAACCACTTTGAAACATTCAGTTTCAGTAAAAGCATGCAGTCTCTCAGCAATCCTGCCAATATTAAAGGAAGACATTGCAAGTTGCGTTAATGTAAAAAAAGCGTTACTAAAACAAACGCAGTATTATTAACAAAAGTGCTGTTGTGATTTCAGTTTTTTTTCCTAATCCCGGAATGATAATGGCAGCTTTTGCCCGTGTGGAAACTTACGCATTAAAAAAAATGAAGAAACTGACAACACAATAGTTTGGGGGGGTTATTTTGTTATTTTTAAAACTAAGAATTTAACTTTGCTCAGACATCTAAGAATTCCATTATTATGGATGAAAAGAAAATACTTACAGGCACTTTTCAGAGTCTGGGAGAACTGCTCCTAACTGCATCCGCCTACGAGTTACATCAAGGGGATATCTATAGAAAAGATATTTGAACAGCAGTTCAACCAGATGTGTGATGAATATATGAATATTGTTTAAAAAACGAATACAAAGAAGTTCATGAACAACCTCCAAGCTCCCTTTTCAGGGAGTCAGGAATCTGGCTCAGATTCTCAACACAGCTGAAAGCTCTCCTAAAAAGGGAAACTTCCCTATACAATCAAAATGAGCAAATCAAATCTCTTAATACATTCCATTTGGCATGAGTAAGGAAGACACATGAAGATCAGATGAGAGTATAAAACAGACTGTAAAACACTGGAAAGTGAATCAAAAATAAAATTAACAGTTTAAGAATTAATAGAAAATTAATTTGTAATGCAGTGCTTTAGTGAAAAACTGATGCCACATAACTCCATTACGTTAATTTTATGGACAAAACAAAACGTGACAAGGACAGCATGAAAATGGAGAAAACAGGCAAAATAATTTTAAAAATGCCAAATATAATAGCTAAGACTTGGGTTTTCCTTTTTTTTGTTTGTTTGTTGTTTTTTCTTTTGTTTTGTTTTGCTTGTTCTGTGGCTTCCCAGGTTACATTGTTTTGAAAATAAATTCCAGTAATAAAATTCTGCAAGTTATATTTATGGTCAGAATTTCATAGCTTACCAAACAAGATTCCAACTGATTTTAGGAGATCTGTCTGAATTTGTTTAATTGACTCAATGCATGTATCTTTAAAGACCCTGAAGATTAAACAGATATTTAGTAAATTAAACAGGAGAAAATAAATGAATTCCCGTGTCTGACTGACCTGACTTAAAAATTTCACCAATAATAATGAGACTTACGTAAAATCATATTCGCAGATACAAGTTGCTTTAGAATGAATGGCTATATAGGCAAACAAACAACCAACCCCACAAACAATACCCAAACTTACGATATCGTCTGAGCTATTGCTCCAGCTATGCCACCACACAGCAGATTTACGTGTGTTTTCAAAACTAGGACATCAGGATTATCTAATGAAGGCCGTCCAAGCAAGTTAGGTGCTTGAGAAAGTCCAATGCTCTTTAAGGTACCAAAAGTAAAAAATGAAAAACCTAAAAGAAAATTTAATGTACTTTCATAAAAAAAAAAAAGAAAACTTTGTCAATGCATCATCATAATAAACAAAAAGCTGCACTTACAAATTCAACTATTTTCCAGTTCTTTTAGAAGTTTTTCTTCAGCAGAAAGAAATAAGACAAATAATATTTTGAACTTCTACGCTGACTTCTGTCCAAATGAATCAGTGTTTATAATTAACATTAAAAGAATTATTTAAATAAGACAGACTGAGGGTTTTAAATTACCGGATTGCTCAGGAGTTAAGAGTAACTCCTAAGATCTTTTTTAACTGAAGAAAATCTCTCATCTTTTAATTATAGGTATATTTTAGCTGGGCACTTCTGAAGTTCCTCCATTCCACATGGCGTTAGGCTAAGTAGTTACATTAAAGTCACCAGGAGATGGAGCCAATACAGAGGCTCTGGATTTCCATTCATAAAGCTCTCCGCTCTCTCATGGATCTGCTCGTTAGAGAAAAAATATCTGAAGTGCTTGGTTGTGGGAGAACTGGGAAGCAGAAGAGAAAGAACCACTACTTCACCTCTCTCTTACCTCCAAGTTTCAGAAAAGGTAAGCTTTGCCTATTGAGGTTGCTTTAACACACATTGATCGATTCTAGATTAAGACTGAAGAGTTGCAAATGCTTCTACTGGCCTCCCCTTTCCATTCACGAAAACCAGAATCTTTTTATTTTAACAGAAGCTAATTAACTAGGTGTACAAATGCATTACATAAATTTAGTAGTGCACAAAACTGCTGAAGGATTGCCATGTTCTGTTTTTAACTTACCTGCATATGGCGCCATTCCTACAATAGTTGGCATCAGCCCTCTGTAGAACCCGCTAAAACCACCTTCCTTTGAAAGAAAAATACAAGTAGATTTTTGGCAAGAAATACAACAAATACCTTAAAAAGTTATATGACTGTTCATACAAATTCACGTGACAGCAATCTGATTAGCATCATCTAGCACAAAGGAGCTAAAATCAAGTTCCATTTCTCAGCCTGAAGAATTGAGGGAACTGCTGACACAGGATACACGGAAGTGAAAATGAAAGAGAAAAATCTACACCCAATAGAAACATCTCTGTATTATACATATCCCTTCTTCCCAGTTTTTTTTCGTGTATCATTACTACTAGCTCTTGAAAAGCAACTCCTGTCTGCTGTTTTTGAACTCCTACTTATGTAGTCTTAGCAGCCTAAGTAGAAGCATCTAGATAATTTTTTACATTAAAAAAATTCAAATGTGCACGCAATGAAGTCATGTTATTTTCCACCAAACCACTATTTTCAATGCAGTGCAACATTCTTTAAAGAGCATACTTTGCTTTGACAGGACTGAAGATTAAAAGAAAAAATACCTTTGTGTAAATCATCTTGAATGCATGGATAATTCCCATGTACTTGTGTTCCCCTTTTACTTGGAATGCCAGACGAACTCTAACCATATCAAGAGGGTAAGTACAAATCACTGCTGTAATACCTTTATTAAAAACAAAAACAAAACAAGCAAACAAAACTCACCTACACCTTATCTGATTCTAGGATTATTTTGAAAATTAAAATTTCCTTTTGCGGCACTGAATATAATAGCATATACAAATTATTTGGTTAACAAAACACTTAAAGTTACTTATAATCAGCAAATAGGAACACTAACTTCAGCAACACACGAAGGATTTATGTTTATACTTTGTGTTCACTGAAGCGGCACACCTAGGCTTTGATTTTCCAAAGACTTACAGGCCTAACTGTATTCAAATGAACAATCTTATTTAAGTCCATTGCTCATACGCATTGGGCTAGCCAACTGCATCAGCTTTTCTGGATTGCAACCATGAAATCCAACCATAGCTTGGAAAAAAAAAAAAGCAAACCACCAAATTTACATGTTTAATTTCAAAAAGGCTGTGTCAGAATTTGATGTGATTAGTGGATATAGACACATGTATCTACTGCCTCTGAAAATACTAAATATATTCTAATGGCATTTAAAGGAAGGTCAGAGTGGTAGTGATGAAAAGTACTTCACTGCATTGCATTACTTCATTTTAATAGTTCATGTTAACACCTGCTTTAAAACTGATCAAAACAACCTAGTTCTAGACTTAAGATGCCAAAAAAAACAAATCTTGGTATTTATCCAGCTATGAACTGCTTCAAAACTGATTAGATGCTGACCAACTTGTACTTTTGGAAACAGAACTTCAGTACATAGAACAACTCCTCAAACAGTTACCTGAGTAACAAATTATGTCCTACTGCTAGTTTTTGAGATAAACCATTCAGTTGCTGACAAATGATTTGAAGGGAACAGTTAAAACTGTTTACTAAAAACAGAGATCATTTCTGATGTCATATCACAAGCACTTAAAAAAAAAAAAAACAAACCAAAACAAACAAACAAAAAAAACTAGGAAAAGGAGAAAAAGAAAGCAAAAACCTTAGTGTTTCCTGGCAGACTCTGAATTACTTAAACATTAGCTTTAAAAATTAGTCCTACAGAAGATAAGCACACTTTTTATGCTGGCAAGAAATTACTGCCTCCTCTTTTAACAGCGTCTGAATAATACTTCTTTTTGTAGGTAATTTCTCCTCTTTTCCACAATGTCAAAAGAAAACCATAACAGGGAGGGGATAAAAAAATAAAACCATCAAAACCCAAACACAACTCCACCAGCAAACAAACTCTTCACAGAAAGTAATTCCTTTTTTTTCCTTTTTTTCCCTTTCTCTTAAAATCCTCTAGCCACAAATTCTGGGGAAAAAATGGGATTTTTAATATCAGCCATGAAATATGCCTTCTTGAAGCAACTGCAAGAGGCATGTTACTGCTTACTGTTCATGTAAGCAAAATATATATACAAGGGATCAAGGTTTCCTTTAGGACTCAGAAGAGACACTATCCTTTCTGGGAAAACGGTGATCAGTTTTGGGACACAAAGTTATTCTGGTGAAATCAACAAAATTACTCATCTCTATTCCCTAATTATGAACGGTCAGAAATCAAACCACAGCATCTTAAGGCTGATTCCCTGTCTTGAGGAAGCAAAGCCTATCCCAGATAATGAGAGTTGAGATGAAAATTTCTCCCATGGTCAGTTAAACAGGACAGAATTGGAAGTATCTCAACACTTAAGAGATACATACTGCAATTCCCAGTGTCTGATCTGAATAACCATAATAGGTTACTGGGTTACACAGATCTTTACTAAGACTTAGCATCAATGAAGCACATCAGGAATTAATGTCTTCAATTTGCTTCCCAGGCTTTGGGAGATAACTACGAGATTATCTGTCTAGGGATTTATCTCTCTACTTCCCTACTATTCCTCCAATCTTAATAACTTATTTTCTTTGGAAACAAAAAATTGTCTGGAGGCAAGAAAAAAAAAAAGTTTGGTTTTTTTAAACCTTTATTTACAGAGATCAGGTCCTGCAAACATATCCTACAGGCAAGTTTTTACAATTTCTGTATTCTGCTCTTTGTACTTCATCATTGACTATGTAGATCAAATTAAGTAGAACAGGCCAGTCTCACCTCTGCCCAGCAAGATCATGGAGCAGATTCTCCTGGGAGCTATGCTACAGCACATGGAAAATGAGGTGACTGGTGACAGCCAACATGGCTTCACTAAGGGCAAATCGTGCCTGACAGATTTGGTGGCCTTCTACAACAGGTTGACAGCACTGGTAGATAAAAGAAGAGCAATTGACATCATCTACCCGGACCTGTGCAAAGCATTTGACACTATTCCACACAACATACTTCTTTCTAAATTGGAGAGGTATGGATTTGATGGATAGACTCAGTGGATAAGCAACTGGCTGGATGGTCACATTCAAAGGGATCAATGACTTGATGTCCTAGCGTAGATCAGTGAGGAGTGGTGTTGCTCTGACATCAGTATTAAGACCAGCACTATTTAACATCTTTGTCAATGACATGGACAGTGGGATTGAGTGAACCTTCAGCAAGTTTGCTGATAACACCAAGCTGTGTGATGTGGTTGACCTGCTGGAGGGAAGGTAAGCCATCCAAAGGGGCCTTGACATGCTTAAGAGGTGGGCCCATGTGAACCTCATGAAGTTTAATAAGGCCAAGTACAAGGTCCTACACCTCAGTTGCAACAATCCCAAGCACAATGACAGAGAATGGATTGAGAACAGCCCTATGGAGAAGGACTTGGAAATGTTGCTTAATGAGAAGCTCAACAGGAGCCAGCAATGTGCACTCGCAGCCCAGAAACGAACTGTATCCTGGGCTGCGTTAGAAGAAGCATGACCAGCAGGTCACACAGTCATAGAATAGTTACAGTTGGAAAGGACCTTAAGATCACATAATTCCAACTCCCCTGGCATGGGCAGGGACACCTCGCACTAAACCATGTCACCCAAGACTCCATCCAACCTGGCCTTGAACACTGTCAGGGATAGAGCATTCACAACTTCTTTGGGCAACCCATTCCAGTGGCTCATCACCCTCACAGTAAAGAACTTCTTCCTTATATCTAACCTAAACTTCCCCTATTTAAGTTTGAACCCATTACCCCTTAACCAAGGGAGGTGATTCTCCCCCTCTAATCCAAGCTCATGAGACTCCACCTGCAGTACTGTGTTCAGCTCTGGGACCCCCAACATAAGGGCATAGACCTGCTCAAGAGAGTCCAGAGGAGGCCACAAAGGTGATGAGAGGGCCTGACCACCTCTCCTGTGATGACAGGCTGAAAGAGCTGGGCTTGTTCAACCTGGAGAAGAGAAGACTCTGGGGAAACCTTAGAGCAGTCTTCAGATATCTAAATGGGGCCTACAAGAAAGCTGGAAGCACTTTTTACAAAGGCATGTAGCAACAGGACAAGAGGGAACAGCTTTAAGCTGAAAAAGGGTAGATTTATATTAGATAAAAAGAAGTTATTTACTGAGAGGGTAGTGAGGCACTGCAACAGGTTGCCCCATCTCTGGAAGTGTTCAAGGCCAGACTGGATGGGACTTTGAGCAACCTGGTCTAGTGGAAGGTGTCCCTGCCCATGGATGGGGAATTGGAACAAGATAATCTTCCTTAGTCCCTTCCAACTCAAACCATTCAGAGGTATACAGTTCAAAAAGCAATAAGCACAAGTCAGATCCTTGAACTGCAGAACATAAGTAGCTCCTTAACTAGTGTAAAGATGAATTTATCAAGGAGGCATCTCAGGAACCAAGCAAAGCTTCAGGAACTACACATTCAGAGAAACACCTGATGACAAAGAGTATTCATCAGACAGGTTGCTCCTGTTTGAGCTGGAATAGAGTTAATTTTCTTCCTAGTAGCTGGTGCAGTGCTGTGTTTTGGCTTTAGTCTGAGAACAATCCTAATAACACACAGATGTTTTAGTTGTTGCTTAAGTAGTGCTTACTCTAAATCAAGGACTTCTCAGTCTCTCATGCCCTGCCAGTGAGGAGCAAGAAGCCGGGAGGGAGCAGAGACAGGACACCTGACTCAAACTAACCAGAAGGATTCCATACCACAGCACATCATGCTTAGTAAATAAACTGGGGGGAGTTGGCCAGGAGGCACCTTATCACTGATGACTACTCAGGGATCAACTGAGTATCAGTTAGTGGGTGGTGTGAGCAAGCATACTGTGTGGTTGTTTAGGGGCGTTTATTCTTTTCTTTACTTTTATTTCTTATTATTACAGTTTATTTCAATTATTAAACTGTTCTTAACTCAAGGGGTTTTATCTTTTTCTAATTCTCCTCCCCACCCCACCAAGACCCAGGTTGAAGAACTGCCTAATTTAAAAGTCCTAATATTTCTAGTCTTACAATATGTAATTGTGATTCTTAATGACACCTGAAGAAATAAACAGCACAGATTCTTTTTAAATAGTGACTCAAATACATAACTGTTAATTACATACTATTTAAAATGGAGACAGTATCCTCTCAGATCCATACCATTTTCTAATTGCATTTACAAAAAATTAAAAATTAAAAACATGTTTTCTGTAAAAGTTTAATGGAATTTGAGTTGATTCTAGAAAACATCTGGTATTTTTTACTTTTTTGATTTTCAAGTTCATCAAGTGCAGGGTAGGAAATACACATTTCTGTGGTTTAGTTCAGATTTTTCAATTAGAAAATACAAAAATACTTAGATTTGCAAAATCACCTTGTGATATAGGTGTTATTTGATCATTTTGTTTCCTAAACCCCACTGACCTCTATGATTTCTCTACTTTCTCTCTCCAGCTGTCCTTCCTTAGAAGTTATACACCATCTATCTGTTAATGAGGTGTTACAACTGAAATTTGAATCACACAAGACTCAGGAAATTCAGAGTTAAAGTTTCCACAGTAACTTTAACTTGGCCTCCTTAAATATATGCATTACAATAGGTTTTTCTTTTCTCTTACTCCACTGCCCCCATCCTCATTGCCTTGTTTTCCCTGTGGATATGTTTTGATCTTGTTTATCAGTTACAGAAGATACTCAGAAGTTTCCCACCACTTTGAAACTAATTCTGTTGACGGCTAGTAATGTTTGAAACACTGACATAACCAACACTTAAGTATCAGTAGTGTAGACAGAAGTAAAAGCAGACAGCTGTGTGGGTACTTGATGTAAAGAGGAGAAAAAGGAAAGAGAAACAAGGGCTACCCATTTTCAACTGCGTAATACTGGGCTCCAGGAAACTGTGAAGACCCCTCTCCATCAACACTGAGGTGCATGCAGTGTGCCATCTCCTTCAGTCAGTTAAACTTGGAGGAAACAGAGTAATATCCCCTATTGGAGCTAGCAAGAAACAAAGCCACAGGATTTAAAGCAAGAAATATTAACAGTTGTTTTTAAAAGTCTTTTCTTATTTTGTTTGCAAACATAGATAACTTCTGTACCAGATTTCAAACTCTACACTCTTTTTAGTGCCTCCTTTCTCATATTTTCTCAGCATACTCAATATAAATAGTAGGACACTCACATGTGACAGTATTACTCTACCTGACAGCTGTATTGATCTCACCACATGCCCAAGTCTAGCTCAGCTATGCAGCTTTGGGGTTCTCCATACCAGACTATTGAATATATTGTACTTAAATGCCCCACATGAAACATTTCATTTGATCATGGTTTCCAGGTAGTACTGTATATTAATTTTAATTCTATTACTTAAGCACACAAACCAGATTTAACCAGTAAGATGCCTCAAACAATGCCAGATGCTATTAATTTATCTACGCAATGAATTCCAGCATGTCCAACACTGCCAGAGTTAAGCGGATTAGTCAATGCTTTCACAGTGCTTCAAGTCAGGTTCCCGGTCTCTCACAAGGCTCCCGAAATAGCTAATAAGCTTTTTCTTTGGGGAAGGCAGAAGAGGAGAGAAGGGTGTGTTTTTTACTACAGTTAAAGCTGGGGGGGAAGAATGAAATTTTTAAGGAAGAAAAAAAGAAAAAAACCCAAAACAAAACAAAAAAAAAACCCAAAGAAACAAAAAAACCCAACCAAAAAACCAAACATGTAGGTATTTTTTCCACTTCTCTCAGATATAAAGCCAGCCAAGTTCTGGAACATATCCTGCAGATGTGTTTTGCTGAGTTTTTGGATCTTTGAATTGTTTCACTTCGTTCTCTTTCGTTTTCTTCTGATGGCACGCAAAACCAAAATACTTTCATAAGATCTTCCTAGTTTAACTAAAGCTAGTATTAACAAACCCCATTATTTTTATTCCAAAAAGAAGCTAAATATTAATATTCATGCCATAACTACTTATAAAACAGTATTAAGCCTAAAAACTACAAACTAAAAGCACACAAAGAACCACCTCAACTAAAAAAACAGTCTGCTATTACTTAGCTTTCTCTGTTTTTTCTTAGCCACTTATGGCAGAATGACTAGCAAAAGGAAAACAGAAATGTATAATCATACTATATACTGGCAGTTTAAAATGGGATTTTTCTACTGATATTGCACTAATTGCTAAATTATGTTTTTTAACGTTCACATGTATGATCTAAAAAATATCATGACACTCCTCCATTGCATGTTGAAAAGTACAGACATTCCTGGCAAATCCAAAAATTCCACCATTTAAGGGTAGATTCTTACAATTCTCTCTAATTCTATAGACTTATATTAAACATAGTAGAAATGGCAGTCAGGCTGATGAGCCAATTCTATTAAAACCTGCATCTTCATACTTGATCTTGATGAGGCTGGATTTTTCATTTTTTTAAAGCCCTAATGAACACAGTAAAAACTGTGCTCTACAACACAGCACAGAATTCAATGCTTGAATAAATATATTTTAAAGAATACTTAGACAAATAGTTTTCAATTAGGCAACTATTTGTTCCATTAACCATTTACTAGTACTTTTGCTTAATACAAATCTGCAACACTTGGACCTGAGAACACATCAAATCATCCTCTAAACAAACATCAACTTTCCAGCAACAGGGATGTCTGAAATCCAAGTACAGAACTATACCTGCCATGGATCCAGCCATCAATCGATGCACATGCCCTGATATCCCAAGTTGCTTCTTTATTACCTACAAAATACAGCACATTTACAATAATTGTACATCAGAAAATACAGGGAAGTACAATACACAGGTTTTTAGCACATTAATGCAACCTCTGCAGCTGTTTCCAAAAAGTTTACAACACTACGAATTCAAACCAAATCACTTAATTACTGTTAAAGGAATTTTCTGAGCATTGCTGCTGTTACCAATTTCTTATTAAAAACATGAAAGTGCCAAAATTCTACTAACAAGGCAAAATGATTAGTTGAAAGTATTTGTACTTTTTACTTCAGAAACTAGATTGATTAGTTATCTTTAACATGTTATACAAGGCAAACTGCATACTGTCCTTGCATGAGAGAATTAAAAGGTCACCGAGAAAAGCTGAAAAGTGAGACATTTGAGATGAGTTAATTTTTCTTCTATGCACAGTACATGAAACATACTCCTATAAGGCTGTTTTTAAGACTTTAACTGGATTAGAAGAAAAAAAAAAAAGCAAGCTTTTATCAAATAACAGACTATTTAAGAAGCAGTTTCTGCTATCAAGAAAATAATTTCATATCTTCCTTTATATTTTTTCCCATTCTACACATTTCTGCAAAATGTCTTGAATGTTGTTGTCAATTAATAAATAAACTGCTCTGATGCCAAATGGCTTCTCAAAATTTGCAGATTTGTAAATCATTTCATTATAAAGCATGGCATGCAGTCTTTCATTCAACACAACATAAGCACAAATCAACAGCATTTATGATTACACCACAAAAAAGAAACTGTAAAGCTTGTAACAATTACTTCTTTGTATCAGCCTTCTGAAATTTGCTCTTTAGGGAAGGGAACCACAATTTCAGTCTCACTGTCTTCAGTAAAGATCATGCAATTTACTTCACGGGGTATTCAATCTGACCTTCCAAACACAGAATTCCTCATCACTAACAGTAAAATGGTATTCTTCAGCACATACATAATAAATGTTTAAAACATATTCATGTTAACACCTGACCTCCAAAAGAAGTTGCATGGATTTATTATGTATTAATGTTTTAAATGCACGAGAGCAGAAAGGAATACACCAATTTTGTACAACCCAGAAATAAGCATTTTCTCTTCCAGGTCATTTCTATCTAGAGCCCGACATAGTCATTTGTCAGGTCAAATATAACAGTCATATCCAGACAGACTTTCAAATTTAAGTTAATCCATCCATGAAGTACTAAGAATCCCAACACAATAGGTTCCATTTCACGTTTTGTTGCTACATTAATCACAAAGGGCTACTTCATAGCTACTTTATAGCAATATAAACAGAAGACTTGAGATTAATTTTTTTTTTTCATTAAAAAAAGAAAAAGCATTCTCACAATACAAAGGTACAAAAATCAGCGTGGGGTTTTTTTTTCTCCTTAAGCAATACTATAAAAAGTTTCACTGGTGTCCTGACATTTTTAACAGGTAGATTCAGATAAATTTAATAAGCAACCTTAGAAAAGACATGCAGCTAACTAATATCGTAAAAGTGTCAGTGTTAGTTTTGAACACTTAAAGAATCTGTATTCATTGTAGGCGGGGGGGGAGGGGAAAGTAAAAGAAAACAAAATAAATATGACTACCTTTTTATATTGGTCAAATGCCATAAACTGAATTGCACCATACGGAAAGATTCTAATCATCATTGCCCCGTTTCCTTTATACAGCCCAAGGTAACCTTCCTTTCTGGGGACAGCACACAACGTAGAAAACACTCCTGCCAGGAATACAAAAAAAGGTATTTTTTGTGGGTAGGGGAAAACATAAATCAAGCAAATATTAATAACATAAGAAAGTATGCATAGAACTGAGGCGGGATAGTGTTGCCTATTAACTGCGAGAGTGGAAAATCCACTTTCAATGCCCAAACACTGCCAGAAGGAGGAGATTTAAGGTTAAGTCTTATCAATTTTCTCACCTCCCAGACTCAGTGAGCCTCTTTCCAAATCACACATTCAGGCCCCATGACTTCCTGGACTGCAAGCAATCCTACTGCAGATGATGCTATCCACCCACAGAAGCTAATACTAGCAACAGAAGGAAAGAAACCGGTTGACTTGCAATTCAGCCAATTCAAAATAAATATTTAAAAAACTAAAACCATGGGAAAACAATCTGATATTGCTACATGCCATCATGAAGGAAAGGAAGTAAACGAGTTTAAGACTGTCACTATATCCGTCTTAAACATTTCACACTTCCTGTCCCAGGATTGTTGCAATGTGAAGCAATCCTATTCCCTTAATAGGTAAGAAATAATGCAAGATCACACAAAGTTTGGGAAAAACCTACAGTTTTATTATAAACATATTATCAGTTACGCACAATTGCTATCAAATGGAATTTTAAATTCTTTTTTAAAGGAACAAACTAACAGTTAAACACTTTTCATTCATATGCAACTATTTAATTATGTAAGAGCTGAACATGTAAAAGGCTTACACATTTATCTTACTTTCAGCCAGTAAAAAAAAAAAAAGAATAGTTGAAAAACTTCAAATGTAAATTTCACTAAAACAAATATTATTTAGTTTCTGGAATTCCAAGAATACAATATTAAATGTATTTTTAAGATGTCATGCAAATACTTATGCCTTGATTAAAATTTCTCTCTATTCTGCCATGAGGAGTTACTGTTCTTATTTCTTAAAACACGTGCTCCAACAGCCATGTGGCACCAATGCCAGACCAAGGGCAGTAAAAACATTTAGTGAGGGCTTTGATTAACTAATCAATCCACCATGTCTCTGCACTTATAGTTATCTCACCCACATAATTTTCTTCTTTGCCTACATGTAACAAGGATATGCAGTCAAGTCAGATACATTTCAAATAATCAGCATCATATCTAACACCCTAAATAGGGAAGAATAGAAGATTTTATTTGCTGATTCTGGCATAGTACAAAGCAAACAGAAAATTAAAATTTAATGTATCAGTCAAACCAATTATTTCAGCCTTCAGTTCTTAGACTGCAGATCTGAGTGCCTACTTATGTTACCAAAACACTACCCTACTTGTGTTTCCCTTTTTGGTACAGTCAAGTGAATATTTCACAAAAACTCCATTGAATTCTGTTTAGTATCTGAGGCGAAAAATTCCAAAGTTTCATTACATGTAAAATTAACCTATTCCATTTGTTTTCTTGACAATGTAACACACTTATATTCAGAACCTAAGTTATATTTCAATAACATATGACATAAAATACCTCAAATGCTATGCACAAGAGGGCACTGTTACAGCCCCACAAAGAATGGTTCTGACCATGCTAACTCTAGGTTTCTTTTCTCACCATGATGCAACACAGATGCAGAAGGCAGATCGGCTGCACAAATCCACTTCTACCTTCGATTCACAACCACCATGCTGCTGTTTGTAAGCAAGCACGTGTGAGTTTTGCAGGATTTGGTGCTCACTATCTTGTAATCACCATCACCTGTGAACAAGGGCTGCTGGGCCCTTAGAACTGGCAATTGCTGTAGCAGACTGCAGCAGCTATCAGCAGCAGTGACGGTTCTTACGTAAATGATCCAAGCTTTGAACCTGTGATTACCAATCTCCTGCAGGCTTCAGTGAGGGGAACCTGTGATTACCAATCTCCTGCAGGCTTCAGTGAGGGGAAGATCAAGCTGAGCTCTTACATGCCTTATTAAGGATTATTCTGACATCTCAATGTCTAACACACCAACCAATGCCACAACTTACTTGCCCAGGGCTTTGCTTTTCTTCTTAAACATTAACAAAACATGGCACAGAGCCTGACCAGACTGATGCAACCTTCTGTCCAATCAATGCCTTTTTTTCTTTTTTTATCAGCCACATCATATATTTCAGCATGCCCAAGCCATCCACATTGCATTTAAAATAAAAAA
Organism: Ara ararauna; assembly: GCA_028858755.1. Classification (NCBI taxonomy): domain Eukaryota; kingdom Metazoa; phylum Chordata; class Aves; order Psittaciformes; family Psittacidae; genus Ara; species Ara ararauna. The sequence goes on from CM054381.1 coordinate 43,453,941, forward strand.
TGAGATACACAGCAGCCATCTTACCTAGGTGTTTGTAATGGTGGTTATGAGCTTGCAGCAAAATCTTTACTCGATCCAGTGGTGCAGTAGTTGTTTTGGCACAACATCCTGCAACACCTTTCCAAGAGGGGAAACAGAAAAGTGATGGGATGCAAAAGTTCTTTACATCAGAGACAAATAAGGTATTTCTTTAAAAAAAAAAAAATTAAATGGAATAGGGGAGGAGAAACTCAGGAACTGAAAAAAGCCCTTATGATGAGTATACAGCCTCGATTAGAAATAAGCTACAAAACCCTTAAAGCCTTAATGAAACATATAAACTACTTTTCCAAATTACAAAAACCCAGGACTCCACTGCTCTCAGCTGCTAAAGTCACAGCAGAGCCTTTCAGAGAAAGCTGCGCAGTTTTCCACCTGGTTTCCTCCTCCCCTTCTGCAGAAAACTGTCCTGGCTACTCTACCAGAGGAGTGAGATACGCGTCCACCGCGTACCCTGCGCTGTTTCAGAGCCAGAGATGCAACAGCCAGAGCAGACTGACATGAGAAGTTTAAATGAACAAAACGTCTTTCCATCCCTTGCAAACCAGGCAAATGGGACGACACCCCAGGGGAAGAACAAAGAGGCTTTTTCCGTCAGAGGTTAATAACACAGGACAGCGCTTGCGAGGCTTGTTCCAGATTCACAGTCCCTGAATCTTCACAACGGCAGTCGCGACTGCTTCCGGAAGGGGACAACCAACCTTTCCCCCGCACCTTGGCGAGGGCTACAGCTCTCGGACCCTTTAGTTGGCGACTGCCCGGGACTCCTCACTGGTACTGATTCACGTGCGAGCCACTCGCCTGTACCGAGCCACTAGAACATGGGGGGGACAGGGAGGGACGGGGGGGGGGGGGGGGGGGAAGGGAGAGAAAAAGGAACTCCCACTTCCCTTAGTGACGATCCTCTCGACAGCAGCTTTACAGGGGATATTGACACGGAAGTGACCTCGGCCACCCCGCACCCCGGCCCACCCGCCCTGCTCTCCCGCTCCTTGCAGCCCGCGGAGGGCCCGCACAGACCAGGCACCGCACGCCGCCAGGCAGGGGCCTACCCGCGGCACCCACCTCCAGCGATGAAGGAGCGCAGCCAGTAGAAGTCGCTGTGTGCCGCGCCCGGGGGCAGCGCGGCACCGGGCCCCGCCGCCGCCGGGGAAGCCATGGGGCAGGGCCGGGCCGGGCCGGGCCGGGTGCGGACGGAAGCGGCTCCCTCAGGCGGCGACCGAGCAGCGCACGGGGCAGCGGCGGCCCTGCCGCGGCGAAGGGGCGGAGCTCGGGGCGGCCCGCCACCAGCCATGGGCGGGGCCGTGGAGGCCGCGCAGAGGCGCTTGCGGATCGCGTCAGACCCGGGCTTGAGGGGGCCTGAGATGGCCCGAGGGGGCCTGAGATGGCCCGGGGGGGCCGCAAGTTGATGCTGTCGGGGCGGCAGTTGTGGCCGGTGCTTGCGGCTTACTCGGTCCGGTGCAGCGGGGAGGAGGGCTGAACGGGGAGCCAGCTCCTCAGGCGGCCGTGTGAATTGTCAGTACCCCCGGGAGCTTGTTGCTGGTTGAAAAAGGGCATCCCTGTCCTGCTGTTCCGACGCATACGTGTTTGTAGACCTGTGTGTGCGTGCAGACAAAGCTTAAATAGCTTTAATTAGGCTATACAGTAAAATACATCAATTTTATTAAGCGTTTAAATGGTTACTCAAACCTCATACTAGAACATAGGTCTTTCTTTTGTCTACAATTACGGTTTCATAGCTAGCAAAAAATACTGAGTTTTTACTCATTCAAGTTTCAAACTGCATTGGAAAGGGAAGTAGATGCTGAAAAAACAACCAACAAACAGCTTTTTTAGAACCAGAAGGGTCAGGGCCAGGGTCGTCTCTGCAACTGTCAACAGTTTTTGCAATTTTTTAGGTTTTCTGCGAGGTCTCTTCTGGGTACAGTACATGGGGCTTTCCAGGAGGCATTTAGTTAAACTTTTGTCCTTAACTCTTTGGAAACACCCTCAGATGGCCTGAGTGCTGGTGCGCGGTGTAAGGAAGGTAAGCATACCTGATGCCAGACGCTGGTGGGAAAGTCAATGCTGTCAGCTTTTCTCTCAGTTTTCCAGTGTTACTCATCTATTTTTTCATGTGTATTTTACCCCATCATGTTGACCAGAGTTTCCAGTATTTCAGATACCAAAATCCCCTCTTTAAAAGGCAGTCTTTTAACGTGAAAAGTTAGTTCTCAGTGCTTGCACAAGTAAGATGAACCCATTTCCAAACAATTTTGCTGGAACATTTTTTCTTCCTGCTTGTGTCAAACCGCCTTCAAGAGGAAATACTCATTTTTTCCTTTATTAGGTTACATTCCCTAAAATTAATATTTTTCTGCATTGTCAAAACTTTATTTTGCTGTTTGATCATTATGTCATTCATATATTTGGGAAATGACTGTTACAGTATGCATTTTTTCCAATAATAAAAAAATGCATAGCAAAAGTGGACAGATTTATTCTAGAACATATGGATTAAGTCCTTTATAGCAGAAAACTCTCAAGCCTTTTACATTTTTTAATATACCCAGGAAATTCATAATTTCTGTGGAAGCCACTCTGATAGTTAAGTCTTTAATGGAAAAGCAATTGTTCTGTATGTGATTGAAGCAAGCTTCATAGTCACTGTTGATATGGTTTTCCCCAACCAGTTTGTGTTCTTCTGGGATTCTGCTCGGGAAAAGCCTCCCTCCACCACACCAATCATACTGCTTTAACAGCTCCAGCTGTAGAAACTTAATTTGTTTACTGCTTTCCCACAGAAAAGTGTTGCAACTACTCTAACAGCTGAAAGTCATCTGGTTTCTAGACTTTCACCAATGACTAGAAAAATTGGGTAACTGCATAAATGGGCTATTACTTGCGTTGGATACAGGCAAGATATTTCAGGAGGGTACTGTGTCAGCCCTTGTAATTTAAAGAAGTATGCGGTGTGAATGCATATTGCTTAGGAAAGCAATAAGAAACCTGTATTGCAAAGTTAAACAGAACATTTCATAGAAATATACTAACACATAAAAGAATTCAGCAATGAGCTTTATGTATTCTTCCTGATGTCACTTCATCTTTTTACCTTGAAGCCTTTATGCCCTTTGCAGGATTTCTCTGGTGACTTCTCTTTTATGATCCATTCTTAGAAGTCATCAGCATTTTTAGTGCCACTCAGGTTACACTTATGCCTGACACTACATCATCCTTCCCTGGCAGATTGATGATAAACAGGGGAAGACGTTAAAGTCAAGATGCTCAAGAGCAGAGCTGCTAACTTAAAGAGTAATTCAAGCAGGTAGATAGTTTTATAAATAGCTGTAATTTGTGTCTGAATTTTTTATTGTTGAAGAGGCTTATTTTCATAAAGATATTTCAAATATTTATCAATAGAAATAAACAATCAAGTCTAAAGTTAGATAAGCTATTCTCATGACAGTCGTTGCCAAAACGATTATTTTCAGTGCTTTTACAATGCTGATTTACGTCAAGCTCTGTTTTGAGACAGTTGTTCAAATTATCTTCAAGAATTATGCCCCTGGGCTATAGACGTCAGAAATAATTTCCCCACACACACACTTTATACTTGCTTCTGGTCTTTACTAGTTAGCAATCTGAAGTGACATCTATCTAGTAGTCTGTTCTTTTGCCCCAAACCCTATCCAAACCCACCAGGCGTACAGAAATTTTCCTACGTGAAACTCAGGTATTTGAGAATTTCTCCTTTGAGAATTTTTTTCCTCCTTCTGCAACAGGCTTGAAGATTGGAAACACTCAAGCAAATCTCAATTCCTTACTAACATTGCATCTCAAGCACTCTTTATCTTTGCCACCAAGCAGACAAACCAGCACTGCTTCCTGCAGTGAGATGAGCTAGAAGGCAAGGGTGACCACAGCATAGGTAGTATATCCACCAACCAGCATAATCCTGTAGCAGGACAGGCAGAACCGGGTGCAGGGAACAGGCTCTGTCAACAGTCACAGCAAGGGCACAAAGGTCTAAAGTCTATCCAGAGGAATAGCAGCAAATAAAGCCCAAAACAATACTGGAGACAAGTCTGAAGGTCATCTAGCAGCCAGGCCCAGACAAGAAACAAGGTCAGCAACAGAACCCAAACCAGCACACTTATAGCTGAGCCAAGGAGGAATTGCCTGAGCTTAAATGGAGCTCCTGGGCCCATGGACCACGTGTGTGGGTGGAGGCCTCAGGTGAGGCTGCCCAGGGCCACTAACACCTATTGGCACCCTCAGGACCCCAACAGTCCTTACCCACAATGTGTCACTGAGGTCTTTGAGAAACAGAAATATGTGACTCTCTCGAGTCATTTGGTCTGCAAATGCAGTGATGCCAAATTTCTCTAGATAACCAGTTCTCTTCCTTTCTTTCAGGTGCAGGGAAGAGGTGTGCATTTCATACCCTGTGGTATCACATGGTTTGCTGCAGAAGTGCAGTAGACTTGGAGCACCCAAAAATGCCAGGTTGGTGCGCGCAGAATTAGCCATGTCTTCCCAGATGTAGTGTTTACTGCCCAGGCACATCACAGTCATTTTGCACTCATGCGTTATGTTGCTTACCCATAATCATGCAATGAAGTAAGGGCCAAGATTTCCAATAAAAAGAAACTGGGGGTAAAATACTGCCTACCACAGCTCAGGTACATCTGATAGGAAATATTTAGAATAAATTAAATGGACCTGTATAATGGGCATCAGAAGATTAAATCATAGTCGCTTTTGGCCATACTTCATGTAAAATGGTATTAATGCTTAAACTGTGTTCAGCATGCTTACAAATGTTAACTTGCTTTCACTGCCAATCAGGCACATAGATACTATCTACAGAACCAAGGCCAAGAAAGACTAAATGAGGAAGTAATTGTCAAAACCACAATTAGAATTCAAGAGTTTCTGCATTAAACTCATGGTGTTCAAGAATTTTCTCTTTCAGATACTGCCAACTAACAATGTTGTGGGTGATTTATCTGATCATAGGTATTACAAATGCAGACGCACTGACAGTGTTCAGCTGGGTTCACAGGCACAGCACCACATCAGTGCAACATATAGTTTCGTAGGTCATATCTGGTCTGGGAGCAAGCTGATCACTTTGTCACATTGGAGTCTGAGCTAAATGTGAAGGAGGCTTTGCAAGGTAGATGCTTTAATCCATGATGTATAATCACACAAGGAGCGAACTTTAATGTCTCAGCATCATGTTTCCACTATGAAGGAGGCAGGGCTGGCCAAGATAGGCCTGGTTAGATCCAATCTTTCCCTTTTAAAGCGGCATAAGTGTCTTTGCAGTGTAATTCCTGGAGCTTTTGGTTTGTAGAGAGCTTAACTTAGGTTTATCATCAGTGACATGTGTAACCTTCCCTAGCCTGAACTGATGCCGCACCTGTTGCAGAGGTCTGATCCAGATGACTCTGCAGGTCTGATTTCATGACAGCATACCTGAATAGTTCTGTTTCCAGGGTCAGGGTTCTGGGGGCACTAATAGGTCTTAGTGGACCTGACCAGCTGCACCTGGGGCTTCTGCCTACATCCTCTACCCATAGGTCCAGGAGATTTATTTAAGCCCAGCCCTGAGTAAGGTATATTCCCTGATGAGTTAGAGCCTAGTTTTGATTGTCTTTTGTCATTATAGCTCCTGCTTGGTAGCTTCTTGCATTGTGTCTAATTTTGTTTACCTACTGGGTCACTACATCTGCTTCTGACCTGCAGGTTGACTTCTTAGTTCAGCCTCAGATTGGCTTCATTTTCTGGAAGCTGATTTATTGTCTGGACTCCTTGCTGCAGGGGAACACCACCCATAGGCGTATCCTTTTTGCCTTGTGTGTGTACAGTGGTGCTGGCTAGTGAGGTCTTTGCCCTGTTGGTTGTTTTGTGGGGCTCCCTGTCTCTCAAGAGAGCAGCTACCTCTCACAGCTCTCTGATAGTCACCACAGACTCAAATTTTGCCCGACCTGCCTGCAGTACAGAGCTACTTTATGGGGTTTTTCACTGTATTCCTTGGTACTGTGTTGTCTGGTTTTATTAATTTGGCAGGTATGTACCAATTTGCATGTTCTTCTGGGGAAGAACCTGGGGATGGTAGCACTGTGTTGGACTGAAGTTCCACTAGCTTCAAACTTTATCTCTGACATTAACCAGTAGCACATACGCGAGAAAGAAGGCTTGACTAGTATACAGGGCTATTTCTACTCTTCCATCTTCAAGTATAATATATAGCTAAAATAATATTTGTCTTAAACAGCTTTTGATTAAACTTCTATTAATTTTGCTTTTAAAAAATCTAACCTGTAAAGATTCAAAAAATCTACGTGCTGTAGCAGTGAGTTACATGGTTTGACAACACGCTGCATGAAGAAGTAGCTGTCTTCTGTTCCAATATGTCTATTTCCTAAATTGATTTGTTACCCTGTACTTCAGAAAAACAGTGACTGTTCACTCTCTGATAAGGCTTTCCATGCTGCTCTTGCTTTTATAATATATAGTTGGCATTTTGCCCAGATTGCCTTCTTTCCAGGGTGAAAAATACTGATGTATTTAGCTGCTCCTTGTGCTTTTGGCCACCCTTGCCACATTTCTCTGTGCCTTTTTAAGTTCCAGCTTTTAAGCATACCAGAACTGCATCTTATATTCAACATGCAAGCAGACAATAGATCTGGACTAAATAATGATGGTGTAGTGATGCTTCCTGTTCTGTTCTCCCCTTCTTTTGTAATGTTTCCAAACACTCGAGCATGCAGAACAGTTTCACAGAAGTTATCTGTCACAGTACCAGGATCTCTATTTTGAATGGTAGTGGCTAATTCAAAGCCTGCGATTTCCATGTTTCCCCCACTATATACCTCACTTTGAAAGGATTTCACCCACCATTTTGTTGCCCAGCCAGTCATTACTGTGGGATCTTTCTCCAAGCCTTTAGCATCACCTTGTCTTGGTAGGTTGAGTGTCTTAGTGTTGCCAGGAAAGACTGTCACCTGGTGCTTACTTGCTTACTAGGGTATTTTAGTGTTGAAAAAGACCATGAGCATATATGTCTGTGGCTGGGAAAATGAACAATTGTTAGTTCTTGTTTGTTTCCTAGCTTTTAGCATGTTTTTAAGGGAGCTGTGATTGCACATGTTTGTGTTTGGCTGCTCCAATTAAGCTGCTTATTCTCATCAAGAACTAGCCCTCCTTACTTGTTCCTTTCCTTCAAGTTGCTGATTTCTCACTCTGCATTTGGTTCAAGTCCACAACTCTTAAATTATTACCATCTACTACTTTATTTTGCTGTTTGCAGTGCTTTGAGAGCAACTGTTCTTTTAGTTCTCAGTCTATTGCTTTATCTTGTAAAAATAGCTTGTGTTACTTCTTCTAGCAGCGCAAGGCTTTGGAATGACAGAAGTGTTGATAGCTAGCCCTCTAGAAAAGCAGTCTTTTCAGCAAAGTGTCAGATTGAGGAGAAGATGGTATGGTTACGCTCAGCAATGAGAACTCACGTACATTGCTAAAATTACCTGCCACTGAGAGCTGATCAGGCCAGTGATCAAAATTCAGATGTATGTGTTGTTGGTTTCACCTTGTTGCATCTGAAGTGTCTGTGAGCTTGACTAAGATTTCTCAGAGTGTATTCCTTTTTCACTGAAAGGAAATAAAGGCAGAGGAGAAAAGAGGATGGAGGAAGTACAGGTTGGTGATGGGCTACCTCCCCACTGGCACTGAACTGTAGCAGTAGCAATAAACTCTGCAGATCTGTGCCACTGCTTCTCCTTTCCCTCGTGCTAATTAAAATAGCAAAACACTGGCATTTAAAGCATCTTCATAGAATGGACATGGACAGTGCTGCTCCCTTGTATGCAGCAGAAAAACCCCTCTGCAGGCTTGCATTTGAATGGGTTGTTTCACATTTGAACTGCTTTATACTATGAGAGAGACTTAATAATAATGAAGTTTTTTTTTTTTTTTTTAAGAAAAGTACTGCTTGGGTATATTGTTTCACAGATCCCATTTCCAACATATGTTTTGCAGTCTGAAGAGACATTAGACTGGTGGCCTGCTTTCCACTCTGTCAAAAGGCTGTAATGATAATGAGACATGTAAGAACGCTGGACCAACTCTTCCTTTTACTATAACACTGTGCTTACCTACTTCCCTCTGGGAAGGAGCAGCAAATATCATCAGTGTTTCTTAATGGATGAGGTGGGGGATGGGAAGAGCAAGGCTCATTATATGTTTCTTCTTCCTTGGTGGACAAAGAGCAGCTCAGCAGCTCTTTCTCCTTAACCAGTATCTTCCCCATGCTTCTGGGTGTGTTTGCTCCACTCGTGGGACGGCCGGGTCAGGGTGGGCGTCTATGTCTGAAGGTTCTCCTGGATGGCACATGTAAGGAGATGAGTGTCAGGCCCCCCGGCGAACCTATCGCTGCTGACCAGACTTTACCTCTTCCAGCCTTAAAAAAAAAACAAGGGATGACTTCAGAGGGTGCCACCTCCGTTGCTGATCGTGAGGTATGCGGCGTCAAACCGCGGCCTCCCCAAGTAACGGAATAATTTGCCTTTCGTGTTATTATCGCCGTTTTATTTGCTTTCGTTGTTGCTAGATGTTTCCTGGAGCTGCCAGCCTGGCACACCGACAGCTGATCCGACGGGGCCGCCGCCGCCACCCTCGCCGCTTTCCCCAGGGTCGTGCCGGGCCAGCCCCAGCAGTGCTGCCGCCGGCGGCTCGCCCCGCAGCGCGGCGGTGAGGGGGGGGGGGGTGGGGGGTGGAAGAGGGGCGGCGAATCCCGCTCCAGCCGCGGGGATCCAGGGCGCGTTTTGCCGCCTGCCGGGAGGGCTCGGTGCGGTGAGCGCCCCGCGGAGCCGCCCCCTCCCCGCTCCCTCCCGGAGGGTCCGGCCAGGGGCGACGCGCGCCGCCGCGAGCACGTTTCGAGGCCCGGGGCTCTCTCTCCCGCGCCTGGGCTCGTCGCGCCATGGGAGCCGCCATCCCGCGGGGGCCCGGGCCGTGAGCCGCGCCTCGCCCCCCGCCGTGCCCTCTCGCCGTGTCCCCCTCCCTTGCCCCCTCCCCGAGAGCGGACAGCCGAGCCATGCCAGCATCGCCCCTTCCTGTGAGCTGAGGGCCAGCCGCGCCGCAGCCCTGGTACGTGTATGGGACTGGTCTGCTGCGGGCGGGGTGGGGGGAACGGAGACCTCAGCTTTCCGACCCCCCTCCTTTTTTTATTTTTAATCCTGCTGTTTTTCCCTCCCTCCCCTCTCCCTTAGCCGCTTGGCTCCCTGGAAAGTTGAGTGAGGGTGGAGTGGGGACTGAGAGGCAGGGGCACCCCTGGGGCTAGGCTTGCAGCCCCACGAGTCGGGCTGTTTCGGAGCGGGGAGGCAGGCAAGCAAGCGGGGAGGCTGGGGGTTATTCAAATGTAAAACGCAGTTTGTTGGCTGAAAGAGCGAAAAAGTCCGGTCTCCCTGGCTGTGCTGGAGCGTGTTTGAGCTGCAGTAGCCAGACCCTGCCTGGAAAAACCCGCCGGGCGAGAGAAGCTGCCTGCAGCCTCCGCGGAAAGCAGGGAACAATTAAAAGGGACCCTGTTCGACAGCCGGGGCCCCCCGGCCAGCCGGAAAAAAAACCCCAGCCACCCCACCCTACCACCCAGAGGAAAAATAACCCAGGTGAGCCAGGGCCGAGCAGTAGCATCACCTTCTGGAGGTGCCGCTGGTGTGCGGAGCCGGGGAGAGCATCCCCTGGGGTGACTCCCGCCTCTGCCGTGGATCCCTAGCGGGCTCGGTGGGACCGGTCCCATTGTCTGCAGCCCCGGGGGGTTCCTGGTGCTGGGGGGCACGGCCAGCGGCGGAGCCGGACCGCGAGGAGCCGCTGCCTCCCCCCTGTGCGGGCCCTGCCTGCCCTTCCCTTCCCCCCCGGGTTCCAACGGCCTGCGCTAAAGAGACTAGAGCCCTACGGGTCTGCAGCCTCCGAGGTGCTTCTGCGTGCTGAGTGCCTCTTGGAGCTGCAGGAGAAGAGGTGGTGGCTTTGTGGGAACTGGAAGTTTGGTGCTGGTGGAGGTGGTTCCTGCCACGCTTGTGATGGAGTCAGGGGAGAAAGGTGCTGTTAGCTGAATGGGACGGGTAAGGAGAAAGGACCAGGCGGCCTGCTGGGAAGCAGGACCAGTTAACCGTACAGAGGTAGGGCTACTAGTGCCCGTGGAGCAAGCGATGAAGCATGCTGGATTTGCAAAAGGACCAGGCGCAGCGGTAGTCAAAGGAGTCGCGCCAATCGTGTGCCTAGCCAGTAGCACACGCAGCCAGCCTATCCTGCTGCCCCCCAGAGATATTTAAAGAGCAACGTAGTCTGCATCACTTGCATCTGTTAGCAGTAGCCCAGCGTGCTGAGATGCTGCTCCGGTAAGGTGGACAATGGAGTGTGCAAGTAGGCATCTAGAGTAGGGCATGAACACACCGATGTCGGTGCCCACCCTCAAGTGGGGTGGTGAGAGATGTCTCTGCAAACAAGCTGGCCAGGTTGGCTGCTCCAGTGTGTGTCTGACCAATGAGCTCTCTTCCTAGGAGTGTTAATACAGTAATGGCAAAACTGAGCAAAGATGCTTTTTCTACGGGAGGTATGCAAACATAACTGAGCAGACTCCTAGGGCAAAGGTGTTTCTTTACATTTTAAGCCAATGGGGAGTCCACCTATAAAAAAAATAATAAAATTATCTTCCAAATAGTAGCTCTTTGCAGCTGTACTCAGTGCTGTTTTTAAGGTACTTTTGTGGAAAGGCAAAAGGCTCTTCTGTGCAGTAATCACCTTGTTTTCATTAATGTAAATCGACATGAATTAGGAGTAGACATTGAATCCAGAAAAACTCTGTGTTTATTCTTCATCAAGGCAAAACTGGGCAGGTAGCTTGGTTGACCCTGACTGTAAAGGCAGAGAAGGCTGGTTTATGCTTTTGAGAAGCAGTTTCTCCAGCAGCACAAGGGCAGGTAGTGGTTGCTCTTGGGATGAGGCTCATTCCCTCTGGACAAGAGGGTTTGATTGTGCTTGAAATAGACAAGGGTGGGCTGGGTTACACAAAGCAGCTAATCAGGGAAGAATTCAAGGTGAGATGTACCAAGGAACTTTCTGATATTTATGGTTTCTGTAAGGCCTAAGTCTTCACTGGATAATAACTCAAAATCCCCACTGATAGTGTTTTATTATGGCTGGCATACTACCCATGGTTGTTAAAGCTGGCCTAAGCATTTCCATCCTGCTTTCTGTTTTCAGTTACTTACATTTCAAAACACCTTTCAGGCTGAAATTTTCCAGGCTTAATCTTTGCCTGAAGGTTCTCCCATCCACTTCCCCCTTCTTTCAATTGAGTCTGAGATAAGGTGATTCAGTTAGCCTTTTTTTTCTTTTTTCTTTTCTTTTTTCCTAGAAAAGGCAAACCCCATGAAGAATGGAGTCAAGTATAATAAAAAAGAAATGCAGTGTTTGGAACAGCATAAATGCAGAATTAGAGGAGCATATGATTAGCTGAAGGGTTTTGTTTTGCTTGCTTGTTTTTATATTCTGCAGTACAGCTGGAGTGTTCTGGTAGAATGGGCTTTCATTTGGTGGCCCCTTCAACATTACTTGGTATCTTTTTGCTTTTTAGCATTCCTCGTTGAGGTCAGTGTTTGATTGCACTGAACAGAGGGTAAAACAAGCCCATGCTCCTGCCTGGGCTCAAGGGAGGATACTTGCACATGTGGTGTGAGTCTTCACAATGGGGTTTTGATGCCAGTTGTTTGTTTGAGGCTTAATCTGGTTTTGTGGTTTAAGCCTGTGTGGCTCCTTGCCACGCTTCTATTTTTTTAATCGTTGTTCTAATAGAGCTTTCCCTGAACCAGGAGGGTTTCTTTTTTGTGGTATTTTATCTGCTTCGCTTACAGTGCAGGCTCCAAGGTGTGTGAAGTCATGACACTGAAAAATGCTAAACATCAGCATCTCTTGCTGATTTCAATGAGAGTGTGTATTTCAGAGCAGTCTTCAGCTCCCCGGGCAGCTGGGGGAAGCAGGATGTTGTAGCAGTCCTGCCTTATCCAGACTTGTCCTCCAAGCACAGATGTGGCCTTGGTCCAAAGAGGACAAAAATTTAGGAAGAAGGCCTTGGTGCTTGGTCTGCTCAACATCATCTTGTGTTACTGATGTCAGAAAAAAGATTATGCTTTGAGTATGTATGTCTTTGTGAGAAACTGAGGTGGCATCCTGCAGTGCCTGTCCCGTTTGCAGTTTTGCTACCGGAAAGTGTTGACTTCAAGGTTTAATATATCTGGATAAAATACGCCTGATTGCCTGAAAAGTTGGCATACTCTTGCAAGTAAAGCAGAAAACGGATACATTGTAAAATAGAAAACAGTATCCTTGAATGATGCCTGAGGTTATAAAAACCCCGCTTGAAACAGGACTGCAGGGGGAGATGTTTGGGGGGGGTTGTCGGGTGGTGAGTGAGAAGGGGACCTTAGGAGTGCCTCTGCAGAGGGAGCATGGGGAGGCCTCTTTGACAAGACTGTATGAAATAACTCAGGGTCATGAGAAGGCAGATCAGAAGTTTAATTTTTATGTCTTAACCAAAATCAAATGGGTATTCAAGGATTAAAGAATGGGTAAAGGGCAAATTAAAGCTATTTCTCTTCTTATAACCCATTTCCCTTCTTTTTATATGCAGAGTGCTGTACAGAACAATCAATAGATGCAGGGAATTAGGCAAGATTGAAAACCAGGTTGATATAATCCTGAAAAGATTGTGGAAAAAGCTTTTGCACCTAACATGATGGTCAGATTTTCTAATGTCTATCTTCTCTGGCATCTCTTGACCTATATATAGCATTTGCTGCCAGAAGATGAGGTGCTTTCAATTCAAAGTTGTAGATCTGAGCTTGTGTGACAACTTCTAAGTCAAAGTGTAGCCCTTATTGCTTGGGACCTGTGTATTATTAACTGGCTTTTATGAAAGCTTCCAGATCTTGTTTCCCCACTGGGCCAATCTCAAGTGACTCTTAAAAAGATACCTGAACACTGAAACAAAATGTATTTAATTAGTGCATCTGTCTGTAGTGAAACCAGGTTCAACTAGTCCTAGCTGTGTCATTTCCGCTCCCATGTAGCTGTGTTTATTCAGGGGTCACTTGCTCTTTTTCATGATGCCATGAAAAAGCTGCCATCATTTTATGGGAACATATCTTTTAATCTTTTCCCTCCCCCCAGTCTTTCAACAAGAATCAAGTTATGGAACAGAATCTTGATGGACACAACCTCTAAATGGAAAACTTGCTTTATTTTTTTTTATCCTTTTATGTAAAGTGAAATAAGAAAAGTAATTTTTTTTTTTTTTAATGTGTGTGTGTATTCTGGGTTTCTTTTTTGTTTGTTTGGAGGCATTCCAGCAGTATGGGGTTAAATTCCTCAATTACTTTGTAGCTAAAATTCTCATTATAATTGTTTGGAATTTTGGCCAGGACAGGACTAAAAGATTTAGCCCTTGATTGGCTTTTTAGCAGTATTTGTTGAGGATTATAGTAGTCAGTGGGATTGCTCCAGATTTATTACTGTGAATGAGTAGAACTTTAGCAACTAGCCTTAAAACCAGCTTTCAGCTTTGCACATGAATTAGAAGAGATAAGTCAGCTCAAGTAACAAACAGCTTTGGGATGCACTGTTATTATCTAGGGCAGTTCCCTGCAAACCCTCCTGTACCTATTACTCATTGTATTTCATAGAGATGCGTACCCTCTGCTCTCAATGGCGGTATGGTAGATCCCACCTGATTTGAGCATTGAAGTAAGTTTGTTTTTCTCCAGGATGATGGAAAACTGCCAAGTTATTATATTGCCCAATGACATTTATATTTGACAATCCTGCCAAGTCCTCATAGATATTTTGGAAATATGATTAATTTCTTGTTATGGAATGTGACTAATGTGATACAGCCATTTGTTGTCCTTAAGAAGCAACAGGAGGCAATTTGTGACTGCTGCAGGCATCAACAGATAGATTGATTGTCAGTGCTTTAAGTATGAAAAGGAAGGTTACAGAAAACAAAACTTGAATACTGAGCTTGTAGCTACCTAATATTTTGGTCCTAAATGTGGAAGAGTAAACAAAAAATAACAATATAATTTAGTATTATTATGCACTTTGTTTAAAAAATGTTAGTTGTTACCTAGCGGTTAAGGTTGTTGTGGCAAGCTAGTATGCACCAAGGCTATGGGCTTTCTTTAAGGGAGGCAAAAATATCTGTTGCAGACAGGTATTTCTCCCAAGAGCTTACTGTCACCTTGGAGGTCCAGTGCTCAAGAGTCCCAGACAAATATAACTGAAATCAAGTATTAATCACAGGGGGAGAGGGGAACCCAAATCCTTAGGGATCTATCACCCCAATTGCTTCTGAAAAACCTAAATTCACTCCAGTGGCAAAATTGAAACAAAATGATAAAGCTGTTGCTGTTCTTGCCCCTGTTGTCCTCTCTGAGCAAGACAAATACCAGCAGCCTTTGCCATCTTCTTTAATGTAGCATTTAAATGACAGTCATTTTCCTACAGATATCAAAATTATTTATTTACTAAGAAAAAGGGAAGTCTTCGACCACTCCATGTTCATAGCTTCTAATTTTGGCCCTGAAAAGAAATAATGATTTGACTATGATACTTTTTTATATTCTTGCCAGACAGGGAAGTTTTTCTGTATTAAAAGAAAAAGACCTCAGGATGCTCTTGCTTCTTCAGCCCTGAAGCATCCATGTTGAGATTTCCAAACATATGTAAAGACATCATATAATTGTTATGATGATTTAAAAAAGATACAAAATTGTTATAAATGAAGCTACTAATTGATAATTTTAATGGTAATGCTTCCCAAACTTTCACAATAGCAGTGGCAACTGCTTATGTAGAGAAGCAATATGAGCAAAGCATTATACATGTTCAGTATTTTCCAAAACTCAGTCTCTTTCCTCTTCAGACCTCCTGTATTCTGTCATCATTCTGCTTCTGCTTCGGGGCTGGTAAAGAGAGAAAGTTTTCACCTCTTCAGTCCCTCTCCTGATTCACACATCCCCATGTTGCTTGGCCCTTGTTGTCTGCTTGCTTTCTTCCTTGCTGTCTTGGCTATAGTCTGAAAATATCTCGCATTTCCTTTCCTGCTACTGTTATGTAGCAGCAGGCTGCTAATAGCTACAGATGCCTGCCTGCTGCTTGCTTCCAACTGGTTTTGCAGCCCTCCAGGCTATCCTTTGGAATGAGGAGCCCAGTCTCTGTCAAAACCGCAAGACACTGGGGAAGCTTCTTGCAAGCTGCCAACAGCTATTTCATGGACCTGTTGACATGATGCCCATGCCCCCTTTGATTCATGGATGACTAGTAATGGCCATGTCTCCCTTCTCCCATGTGTGTCCAGAGAAGGCGGGGAAGGAGAGGAGGAGAAAGTACTCAGATTACCTTCATTTCAGATTTGTATTTATTTTGCTATTTCAGTGTCTGACCCAAGGTTTATAGAGGGCTTCTGCAGGAGCTGTTCAGGTCTCTTCTTCTGTTGCTTTTGAAGTATTGCCATAAATTATAAACAACTACATGTGTCTACTTAGTCTCCCCAGGTTGGATGTTTTGCTGTGGTGGAGGAGGGATGCTGTTAGCTTGTTTATGGTGTACTTGATGGGCATTCTCTTCTGATCTGACCTTAAAAGTGTTTAGCCTTGTCTTGTACAGCAGCACTGGTGCCAAAATGGTATTTGAGTATGTGGAAAACCTGCTAGCTCAGTAATAAAATTCATCTGATGTGTAATAGGAAGATGCAATATAGAATAATCACATCATATTTAGCTAAGATATTTGGGTTTTATGTTGTAGTACACAGGATCAGTTGGCTTGCTACTGCTGAATAAACAAGAGATGAGATTCAAAATGCTTTAAGTAAGCTACTATAAAAGAGTTTAGGGAGTTACTGTTAGCCTTAGTGGGTACTGGTGCCACTGGGCAGCCTGCTCAGGGATAAGGCAGTGAGAAACAAGGTCGTGGATAGCATGCTTGGGTTTTGAGGAGCTGCAGGAGCTGGTGGTCCCGCACAGAGGCCATGCGTGTTGGCTCTGCTAGACCGTCCCCTTGGCAGGCTAATGAGCTTATCTTGGTGCAATGCAGTGCTGTTTGGTGTGGATAGTTGTAAGCTTTCTGCACCCCTTCTGTAGATATGTTTTTGTGATCTGAGGGTCTGTTCTGCTTGTGGAGCCTGCTCTTCAAGTGCCTTGTGCCTTTTCATTTGCCCTACACCAGCCTAGCCTGGCCGGTGTAGTACCATTAAATGTTTTGGGGCATTAAGTAGACTGGGCTGCACTAGCGTAGCTCTCTCATCTTCAGCGGAGTTCAGACCAGGCTGTGGGTAAGTGCAGCCTCATAAGATCACCCTGCTAGCTTTAAGCTGGGGTTGAGGTCCTAGGAAGGAGTGGTGGTGTCAGGAGCTTGATAGCATCTTTTTTTCCCTTTTTATCTCCTTTAGAAGCCAGGATTCCCCTTTTTTCTACTTTTTTCTTTTTCTTTCCTTTTTTTTTTTTCCCCCTTCTTCACCCTTCTTTTAGAGGTCAGGTGTTTAGACATCATCCCCATGCTTCTTGTTCTTCCTTTTCTTTCACTCTTCCCATCAGTGAGGTGCAGGTGGCCTGTAGTTGACTTGATTTGGGCTTAAGGAATTCAAAGGAATGATGACAAAGGGAAGGCACTCCCCTGCCTGAGATTAGAGCCTCTTGCTCTGCCTGCTCCCCCTTTTTAAGCTGCCCTTGTCTACACATCTAATCTATCCAAACAGCTAAATAAAGCTTTAAAAGCCTCCTACGGGTACTTAGAAGCACCAAATACTAGAAAACTCTACTTATGAGAATTACTTTATAAAAGCTTAGGAGAAACGTGTGGTATTTTGTTGGAGGCAAATATGTTGATAGTCATAATGATGAAGCAGAGACAACTATCTGCCTAATACATTTGATATAGCTAGACAGGGTGTAAGCAAGGCTTGCAGTGTAATAAGAGTGCACAGGTATGTTATCCTGTGAGATAATGCTGGGAAAGGCACATCTTCCCTGGTCCAGTTCCCCTGTGAATTACACTACAAGTTAGATATCTTTGGGAAACCAGTTGCTTCTCCCATCTGCAACTGTACCGTGGTGGGCAGCCAGTGGATGGTAGAAGAATGATGAGGCCCTGGTGATGGTGTATGGATGTGCACACACAGAGACAAACACGTGCGCAAACACACACACACTAAACTTGGCTTTGTTCTTTTTTCCTGAATGTCCTTGCTGTGATAGATTCGCTGTTGAGCATAAAGCTATGGATGTGAACTTTTCCCATCCTTACTCAAGGGGAAGGGGATGTTAATAAGATTGAGAAAATTCAAACTTTTTAGAACTAAAACAGGAAATATGTGATGTTGCCTGGTCATTTGACTTCTGTTTTCTTCTTCATTTGTGTTACAGGTGTTTAGGCAAGCTTTCTATTCAACATACTAGTATTTTTCAGAGCTTTTGTAGTAATGGAATATAATGTCCAGTACGTTCCAATGTATGGAACAATACAATATGTTCCAATGTCCAGTGAATTTCTAGTTCTACCAGTGTATTTCTAGTTCTACCAGTGTATTTTACATATTTAAAAATGGATGGTTTAATGCATGTGCACCAATCACAAATTTAAAATAGATTTTGTTTCTTTTTCTGTTTCAGAGTTAATGTTGCATCACCGCAGAGAGCAGCAATGGGAGTATACAGTTTTCTAGTGAGAAGTTCTCTCAAGAGCTCATGATTTTTTTCCATCTCGCCTCTTAACATTTCTACTACTCCGCAGACATGGCTCACCACGCAAGGCCTTCCAGATTAGTCAAAAAGGAAGAGTTAGGCAAAAAGAAAACTAACCAGAGCAAAAAGAAATCTAGCCAAGTGAGAAAGAAAACCACAAAGACTTCTACAAAAGCTATGAGTTCTGGAAAAGGCAAAAAGCCAGCACAAGAAAAAGATGTTAAGAAAAAACAGCAAGAAAAGAAACCAATCATGAGCTCTTCAGGTAGACTTCTCAGGAGCAGTGTAACCAGAACCTTGTCTGGAGCATCTTGGGTGAGTTTGGAGAAAGCTGACAATATCCTCTTTCATAACCAGGATTCTTTCAACATCAATGGCTTTACAATGTCGCTCCGTAACCGACCATTCTCCCGTAGATTGTCCCAAACTCCAACAATTGCAAAACCCAAGAAAGCTGCAGCACAAAAAAGGCTAGAAACAAAGGAAAAACATGAACAAGAAGCTCTGGCAGTAGCAGAAGAAAAAAACATGGAAGCAGGTGAAAGAGTTTTGAAACATGATTTAGCACAGAATGATTTAGCTCCCTTAACTGTAGAAGATGCACCATGTAGTGCAGGTGAAGAGCCTGCTATCACATGTGCCAGTCAAGACAAAGAGGTAGAAATACCTGAAACAAATGACTCCATTCCAAGCAGTCAGGTAGCTGATGATGATACAGAAGCATCAGGGGTGAAATATAAGCATGAAGACCTGCCCTGTGAGCAGACACTCAGTGATCTCAATTCAGGTAGTTCAGCTGAAGCATTTGTTGAAGATGCTGCCCTTGTGCTTCTGTCTTCTCCTTCTGACTCTGCAATCACCTCTGAATCAAACTTGAAGTTGTGCACAGAGACTCCCTTTGATTTGGTGCCTAGCAGTAAAGAACCCGACTCCAGTTTTGTCAATACCTCAGACCTCAGCTCAGCAGTACTGTTAGAAGAGTTGGTCCCACTTGCCAAATCTCACATTGAAGCGGAGTTGGACCAGGTGCTACCTAGTGAAGAACAAGACTTGCATTCTGCACCTATAGTTACCTCTGATTTTAGCTCACAAGAAAATCTATTAGAAGATGCAAGCTCACTTGCAGAGTCCTGCTTGAAGGCAGGCTGGGATTTAGACTCTGAGAATAAAGAAGTAAGTTCAAATTCCAGCTCTGTAGCTGTCATTGAATCAAATTCGCTTTTACATTTTGAAGGTGCAAGCTCATTTGCAGAATCCCATATGAAACTGGATGTGGATTTTGTACCCTTTCACAAAGAACTTGACTCAAATTTGGATTTGAGTTATACGAAAGAGAACTCAGAATCTGACTCTAAAAACATATTTACAGTATGTGAACCAGTTTCCGATACCTCTTTAAACAATATTGAAGTGGAGGACATTGAACAGCTTGTTAAATGTATCGATGCAGAGACATTAATTCTGAGTTCAGGTTATGTCCCCACTTTATCTCCAGATTTAGAAAAAAGCACAGTCAGTAAAATCTCTGGTGAAAACTCTGGACAATTCTCTGGGGGTTTTGTTTCAGAGTTGCCTTCAAGCATGGAAACCTCTGCTCTTGCCTCAGAAAAAGCCATAAATGCAGATTTGCCAGCTGACTCAAGACTGCAGCATAATGATTATTCATCACAGCTGGGAAGTGTTGGAGTAAGCTTGAATTTGGTTCAGGACAACGTGAGAGACATCACTGGAGCAGTTGAAGCCTCAGGGCCATCCTTAGTTAAAAATCTAGCTGGTGATTACCCTGTTCCATATTCAACTCTCCTCCCTATGCTAGAGAAAAAGAAGCGAAGACGTTGTGGAGTCTGTGAGCCCTGTCTGCGGAAAACAAATTGTGAAGAATGCAGCTGTTGCAGGAAACGCAAAACTAGTCACCGGATATGTAAAAAGAGAAAATGTGAAGAACTGAAAAAGCCACCACCACCTGTCATGCTACCTTTTGAGGTAAGCCAAAGAAGTTGTGGATTAAGTCATTCTTTTGATGCTTGAGGTACATCTCAAAATACTACTGAGGGAAATGCAGGTTACTGTACAGCTTTAGAGAGCTTAGGGTTACTGTTGGAGCTAAGAGGTTGTATAGTAACTTTCTGTTATCATCTATAGAGGTATAGATTAAAGTGAGCTGGAGTTTTTCTTACTCCTGATGTGTAAATGCATAAAATCAGAGGTAACTATGGCTTTAACTCTGTGTTTCAGATATTGGCATATTGGCCAAAGCAATTAATTCGTTGGGGGCATGAAGAGATGAAACAATTTAAGTGCAAAATGTGGGGAGGGGGGAGAATGAGGGTAGCCTTAGGATACTATGAGTTATTAGGGTGTGTATTTCAAAGTGCTAAGGGTTAAAAAGCAAAGGAAGGCAGGCTGTTTGCTCTTTAATTCAGTTAAAGTGATTTGCTTGTGATGACAGATTTGGTGGAAATAGATTTATAAAACTTCAGGACCAAATTGTAGCTGCATTTTCCCCTTTCGCATCTCTCTGCCTTTCTAATTGTCTGTTCTTCTGTTTCTCTCATTTCACTTCTCCTGCCTGTCTCCCTTTGTCTTTTACCACATCCCCCATACATACTTTCTTTTTCTGTGTTTCTCACTCATTTTTCTGATCCATCAGCCTTTTGTAACCCAGGTCATTACTTTTGGAACAAAGAGGAGGGGAAAAGACAGTCTGTATGCCCCTGTGATAACAGCACTGACCTTCTGAGAGATTTCAGTTCAAGCTTTACCATCAGGTAAGTAGGGAGTTGAACATAGATTTCCCACATCCCAACTGAATCTCCTGACCTGTGAACTGCAGAGTTAGCCTCTGTGCCATTATGTGCTGCTGAATGTGTTCTACTTCTTATGATCCAACAGTATCTGAGCCACAGAGGGTGAGAGGCTCTCTCAGTAAAGTCACTGAGACGTTTACCTTGGGATGTGGGAAACTGAGGTTCAAGTCTCTGCACCAATGTGTACTCTGAGTGGAGCAGTTCCCACTGGGGAGAATGCACCTGCAAAACCTTTCTCAATAGCAGTTTCATTAAAATGGTGTATTCTTACAGCAGGTAGAAATTCCCGTCAGCTGCGGAGATCTCAGGAGACCTCCTGTTTTCATTGCTCTGTCCTCTGCTTACCAGGGTTTGCAGAGAAGTCTGTTCTGTTCTTAAGGTAGGCAAGCAGAAAGAAAAGTCCTGTAGCAGTGATGGGGTATGATATATTCCCCTCTGTGAGGAAAGTATATTTTAAGTTTTAATGTATAGGGAAGTAGGTTTAAACAACTTGGCTCAGAATTAATTCAAAAACCTCTTTGTGTGTCAACTGCTCCTGAATGTTCTGGGAAAATAAAAGGGGGGGGGGGGGAGGGATAGCTCTAATGTGACTTAAGATATGTATATTAAAACAATAAAGGTGATAGAGACAGATCCTGACTTTTTACAGCTGAAGAGTAGTGCTGTTAAATCCTTTTCTTAGTCAGTGGGATTGAAGAAGCTTATGGGAGAGAATTGATGGAGTTGAGGTAGGAAGTGATCTAACAGCCATGTTTTAAAAAGGGTTTTGGGAGGGTTGGTGAAAGGAAGCACTTCAGCTTTTCTGTCAACCTTTGTTTTCCAGGCTAAACATACTTCTTTTCTGGTTGCTCAGGCTGACCTTCTGCTTGCAGATTAGCTTTGCCCCTTCACCTTTGTCCTTTCCGGGCACTCTGTTTGTTTTCTTTATAAGATTCCTTGGTTTTACTCTTTTCTTTGACAACTTCTTTTTTTTTTTTTTTGTTTTGTTTTGTGTGTGTATGCTTTTATTTTACCAAACTGATCTCATTTTGTACAGTGCATTTAGAGCTGCACGAGGGGCCACCTTCATTTCTTGTTAAATTTTGTGTGAAGTTTCAGAGTACTGCATGGAGGAAATGAAGTATTCCTGACCTTTAGGAATATGTCAAGTATATTCTTATGAAGTTGTATTTGAGTGAAACCTGGTGCTTTCTCAGATATTCTTAGAAGCAAGCCTTGCCTCATTTGTAATTTCTAGAAACTGTGCTCTGAGAAAATGAAAGAGGAAACTATTTCTACAATGTACATATGTTACGAGAACTCTTTAAAGGTGTTGAGATACAGGAGGAGATGTGGTGGGAGGGGAAACATTATCACTGTGTTCAGCAGCTATCTTTTAGATAAGATTGTAGGACTCTGGAAGGGAATCCCATTGCATTTTTCCCAGACTGGTAGGACTGGGACTGCAACAGATGGGACTTCTGTGACAGTAATGCGTTTCAAATAGAGGGCAGCTGGAGGAAACCCAAAACTGTAGGTCTCTGTCCATGGTATAGAAAGTGAACACATTAAGAGAAATGAGGTTGGCTTCGCTGTGTTCCTTGCTCAGAAGAGTCATGCATGTCTCATGTTGGTGGAATGTAAGCATTTTTTAGAGGTGATTCACTGGGAGGAGGGTGTAGGGGATAGATGTGCTCTGCATGGGCATATTTTAAGCACTGGTGTTTTGCCTCAAAGGGAATTATCTCTTCTCATTCTAACTAAACAATGCAAAAGTCAAAGTGAAGTCAACAGGATCTCTGTACATAAAATGGCTGTAGGATAGCCAGTGCAGGGGTTGGCAGTCCATGCATGCTGTTTTAAAAAGAGAAAGTGTTGGTTTTCCTTAAGAATTTACATGGATTTACAGTTACAGGGCGTAAGGCCTGGCTGGTAGAAGCAGTGAATGCAGACTGAAGTACATATTCCAGCACACATGCCCATATGTGTGCACAAGCATTCAACCCTTGGAGAGTATCGCTTGTGTGTTTGGAGCTGGTATTAGTTATGTTGCTGTTATTTTCATTAATTCACACATAATAGAGATAAAGATTTGAGAACTATATTGGACTTGAAAAATATCACTTAAAAATAACATCCACATAAGCCTTCAGTGGTACTTTACCTTCCTGAATGTAATTGGCTTTGCAGAGATGTGACGTCATGAAAGTCTGGATAAAGCGTCGTGGGCTCTAGTTCACAGCCTGTGTGTATAGCAATATTGTTATATGTAATGTCCCTTCCTGAGGGATTCACATTGTGGCTGGTTAGGAGTTGGTAGAGAAAAATCCTAAAGTACATGGGGGAGAAAGCAAGCCAGCTTTGAAAAGAGGAGGAAAAGGGCTTTATATTGGGTTACTGTCCCTCTCTGAATGAATAATGCGTGAACGCTTCACAGTGAAAAGAGTCTGATAAGTTTACCTAGATGAGAGTGTGATGCTTCCACCTTTTTGTCTTGTCTTTACAAATCTGCTGTGTTCTGAAAGAGTATAGCAGTTACTGAAGCATATTTTGCAGTTACTGAAGTATATTTTACAGCTACTTTCTATCAAAAAGCATATTTAATTCCAAGAAGTGGTCTGTTTTGCTGCCATTGCATTGTCATGTGTGTCAAGGCTGTCTGAATGCATTGCAGTGTCAGGCAAGGATTTTGTAGACTTCCAAACTGGCATATAGATAGGGAACGCAGTCCGTGACCTGTTTTATTTTCTCCTTGGAAAAAGGAAAAAGGATTTCTGTTTTGCACAGGCAGGCGTTATAGATGTAGCAGCACATGCCTGTGATGAAAACACTGCCTTCTGGGTGCCTGCGGTCATTGGTCGAGCTGTGGAGCATGGTGTGCTGGGCTCTGGCTAGGTGGGTGGATCTCATCTGGCTCCCAGCTGGACAGCGCTCTCCTGGGCATAGCTATTGCCCTGGCCCGGGCAGGGGCCAAGCTGAGCAACTCCAGTTACTGAGGAGAACTGAACTTGCAGGGTTTTGTAGCATGTCACCAGAGCCCCTTGCCCAAAAGGACAGGAACATACAGAGCTGCTGCAAAACCAGCAGCTGTGGGGAGCTGTCATCTCCGAAGGCTTCTTTCTGCAAAGCTTTCCAGGGTGCCTACATTTTAGGGTCCTATCTGGGCAGGGGAGCACTCTTGGGCTGAAAGCATCTGCCAGGGGGAGCTTTAGTTTGTATTAGGTTACAGACCATTTTAGATTTAGTGGGACTTGGAGTCAATAAACTGATAAAAAAACCCAATCAGGTCACTGAGTACAAGTTCACTGGGTTGACCAAGGTGTCTTGAGGCATCTTCTTTAATAGCTGTAATCTGAGTAACATGGAAATATTAAATAACAATAAGAGCCTGCTTGCTTGTGGGTTTTTAACATGCTGATGAAAACCCAGACATATTTAAAAAGGATGCTGCAGTTCAAGTTGGTTGGGCACTTTCCAGTAAGCCATTCCTTGAATGGAAATTGCTGATTTAGCAGGAAGCTTTCAGAGCTATCTGTCTTGATGCAACTATTTTGAGGGGAAAGTTTCTCAAGGTTCCAAATGAAATTTCTGCTTAAAACTAGAAAAAGAAAGAGGGAGGGAATTATTAGAACAGCTTGGGTGGTCAGGGCTTTTTGTCTGGTGCAGACCAGGGACTTGAACTTTGGTATCCCACATCCCACTTGTCTCGTCTTGATTTTTTGAAAGGTTTGCTCTGCTTTGGAACATAACCAAGTGTTGAAATCTTAAAATAAATAAATACATATGTGTGTATACATATATATATATATAAAGCAAAATGGAATTCTTGTTTTCTAGCCAGACCTAGTTATAAATCAAGAAAAGTGGACTTTGTGGTATTTATTTTACAATAGACTCCAGAAATATTTAAGCTAGATAAATTTTAAAATCAGTGTGCATAAAAACATTCCTCTTGAATACGATACTTGAGAGTTTTGTAAGGGGATAGCACATGGGCTAGAGGAGTTGGTAACGTGGGGCAAAGACGAATGAAGGCGTGCACAGCCTACTCCGTGGATGCAGGGCAGGGAGTTGGAGTAGTGCAGTTTACTCTTACGATTCTATGGTTCTGTTTTACATACGTGTGCTCTGTTGGTATGTGAAATAATTACAACTCACACTGCCATGCTCTGTAGTCCTGGTGTGGGCTATAATGCAGCCTAAATTACAGGGAAATAGGTTAGTTTGGGTTATAGCTATTTGCAGAGGATGCATTTAAAAAGTTGCTTCTTCACTGCTCCTTATTGTCTGTGCCAGTTCTTACAGATTTTACAGAGAAATTTTTATTTGAAGAGGTTTCTTTTCTTCCCTGTTTTTGAGGATCCATCCTAACAGGAGGGGAAACTGCCTGACTAACATGGAAATCTGAAACTAGCACTTTGGTGCTGTCCTGCGCACGCAAGAAACTGGGGACTAAATCAGAGCACTGGTCTTGGCATACAAAATATTTTTTAATTTTTTTTTTTTTTTTTAAATTTTTCGTTTTTTTGGACCTTAAAGCACCTTACCTAGCCAGAACTGCAAAGAAGAGTCAGGTCACTGAGCGTATGTACCTTTCTTGTTCTTACTATGCTGAAAGACCCTTGCGGGCTTGCGGAATTTTGGAAAACGTTACAAATCAATACTTTTGTTTTACCTCATCCTAAATTGTATTTAATACAGTAGTTTGGTGTAACAAAGGAGGAACTTAAATACAAGGTAGCTTTGGGCAACAAAATGGGGAAGCCTTTCTCTGACTTAATTGATGAGCTGCAGAGTGAGTTTTGTGTCCACATCTGAGCATTTGCACTGCTTAACTGATTTGCACCAATCGCCAGACAGCAATTGCACTTGTAATTTAGCAGTGATTAGAGGAAACAGTTTTAAATTGCAGTCTGTAGCTGCTAAAAAGACCTTCATATAGTTTTTTTTCCCTGTGCTGTGCATCGCCAACTTTCTGGTTTGGATGTCAACTGCAAGTTGTTTCACGGAATGCTTCAGTGACTGGTGGTATGTTAGATACCTTGTTATTTGTTTGTTGCCAATGGTTAGAGTGTATCCCTGTGGTACTTTAGGGCTCAGTGTGAAAACTTGCAGAGCTGTGACCCCTCCTTTCTTTTCTGGGGTAAGAGTTTTTTGGAGGGCCTGTTGTGACAGAATGGGGGGAAATGATTTTAAACTAAAGGAGGGAAAATTCAGACTGAATATGAGGAAAAAAATCTTTACAATGAGGATGGTAAAATAGTGGAACAGGCTGCCCAGTGAGGTGGTAAATGCCCAGTACCTGGAGACATTCGGGGCCAGGCTGGGTGTGGTACTGGGCAACCTGATGTAGATGAATATGTAGGGGGGGTTGGACTACATGGCTTTGGAAGGTCCCTTCCAACCCAAACTAATCTACAATTCTTCAACACGGATGGACATTTTAAGCAGGTGGAGATGTGGAAAAACAATTGCATTTTGTGTTTGTATGGTGGCTTGTTGCCATCGCAATCTGTTTGCTGCAGATACTTTCTGTTAGGTGCTGGAGCAATAGATGAAGACGGAGCAGGGCTATGTGGGTTGCACGCAGCAACCACTGGCTGGGTCCGTGTGAGCCTGCTGGAGGTTGAGTACGGTGGGTGCTGGGGTCCTGGCCCCGGGCAGAGATTTTGGAGGGGGCTGGTGCCGTGCAGTAGCTCCCTTGGCTCGGTGCAGCTGGTTGAAGGCAGGCCCTTGCCTACGGCTTCAAGGTTGAGCTTGATCGTACAGGTCTTTTCCAACGTAGATGATTCTATGATTCCTCCCAGCGAGTGGCGATTTCCTCTCTTTCCAGGACGAGCCGGGGTGAAAGGGAGAGTGTTGCCCGTGTAGTGCCCCAGGGCACTCTGCTGTTCACCGGGAGGCTGTTTGGCCCTGTTGTCTAGCGCTTCGCCGCCCGCCTGCGTGCACACATGCGCGTGGACAGGCGCGTACACGTGTGCATGCGGGTGCGCGGACGTGTGTGCCCACGCGCAGGAGCCGTGTCCTCGCCTGACCCCGCCTACAGCCGCAGCCCTGGCGGAGCCCGCAAGGCCCCGGGGCCGCCGCCCGCGTGGGCGCTTCCCCCGTCCCTCCCCCCGCCGGCCGGGCCGTGCGCCGGCTCCGCGTCCGCACGCGTGTGGAGTCCGTGCCGCCTCTTGCGGGCGGCCGCTGCGGTGCCCGCACAGGAGACCCTTTGTTTGGGCAGGGCCGGCGCGGGCGCGGGAGGAGGCCCGGGAGGGGCGGGGGGGGGGGGCGGGGAGCGAGGGGGGCGGGGGAGCGCTCTGGGCCGCAGACACCGCATTGGCTGGGGCCGGTTCGCGGCTCCTCGCGCCCTGCCGCGTGCGCGCGCGCGCGCGCCGCGGAGCCGCACGAGGCTCGCGCCCGCGACGCCGCCTGGAGGAGGGCACCGCTGCGGCAGGAAGCAAGATGGCCGCCTCGTGGGCGCCGCTGTGAGGAATGCGGGGCACCAGCGAGGCCGGCTCCGGGGGGGCGGCGGCGGGGCCTCTCCCCTCGGCCGTCTGCGGCGGTGGCGGTGGAGGGGCCGCGTAAGAGCCTCCGTCAGCCCTCCAAAGTGCCGCATGTAAAGCATTCCGGGTATATAATAAGCAATATTACAGTTTGATAATAAAATCGGAGGTGCCTTTGTGACCACAACTTACTCTGCAATTTGATGTTTTTTTAGGTTCTAACTGAAAACAAAAGGCCTCAGAGGAGGAAGCAAAGAGTTTTAAAGGTAACCGATAATTGCTTTAATATTTCTCCCCTCCCATTTTTAAGCAGCATTTTCTTGTCATATAAATTAGGAAACCAAAGGGTTAATTTATGGGAAGTGGTGCTTTCCAGCTCTTCAGGAGAGTAGCTAATTTTAAAAGCACAGAACATGTTCTTTTTTTCTCTTTCTTTCCAAGCATGTTGTGTACATATTTGACTCTTTCTGCACAAGTCTGCAGACCAAAAGTTTGCTTTCCATTGCCCTGAAGATTCACTTTAATTTCCTCTGTTCCTAGTTTCGTACTTCCAAGGTTACAGTTGAATGTTGGTGGGGTGTTTAGTATACAATTTTATGGCATCTGAAATTCAGTGTAAGAAGTCAATGTTACAATGCAAACCAAATTAAGAAAAGAGGTATTTTACGCTTGTGTTAGTCTAGCTTTGATTTCCTTTTTTCTTTAAACTTTAAAAAGCCTTAAGTGAGACTGAAGATTCTGTGAACTTATATCAGCCTTCAGTCTCACTTGGTAACACGTTTCTTCAAGATTTTAAAGATGGCTATCTTTAATGACAACAAAAGATTGGTCATTCAAATGAAAATGTTTTAGATTTTATAACAAAATGCAGACCTGCTACACTCATGGCTAATGTAGGGTTAAAAAAGTAACAAGTAGCACATCAATGTTGCATCTTTCAGTTAGTCTATAGAAAATTTTGAATAGAAGTAAGTCACTAATTCTGTTATTGCAAACTAACATTTTGGAGGATGGATGCTGCAAGTAAGATGGATGGTATGTGTAGGATGAAGCTAAGGAAAATGAGAAAAAATACATGTTGTTAAGCTTTGTAGAGCTATTCTCTTATATCAGATAAATGTAATACAAGATAGTTTAGAGTTGTTTTAGTACATTAAAATTTCAGAAGTTACTGGACATGGTGGATTTGACAAATGCTGAATGTCTGTAGTGTAACTATATTTGAAAACATCCTAATTATCAGTTTTGTCATCACTGTCACACATTTCAGAAACTTGCTTAAAGGATGTGTGAATTTGTAAGGTAAAGCAAAGTTAAGATGGAGCAAGGAGCAGATAACCTTGTGTGACTTGCAAGTATGTCCAGCTTCAAGGTTGTCTGTCTTTTCATGGGGTAGTAGTTGTGCAAGCCATCTCCCTGTGTATTATGGTAACAGTAATTGTGATTGTACAACACTAGCATGTGCTTTTATTTCTTATGTTAAGTAAATGAATCCATTAAAATGTTAGCATCTTTCATTATGTCAGGGGTATGCTTTTAAGTATGAATTTTATGCCCACGTATACTTAAAACTTTAGCATTTGTTCATCGTATGTTTTGTGCAGTTGATAATAGTGTGCAAAATAAGGACTGTTTGTAAATGAGTCATTCAGCTTTGTAAAGTATGTCACCTGTTCTGTCAAAGAGTAATATTTTGTTTTTTTGGTGATAGGTAGCTATGTTGTATTGGGCATCTGTCTACAGTAGGGGCTCATAGTTGAGTCTTCACTTTTTTGTCTTTGAGTTCATTTTGCCACTGTTTCTAATTTGATGGCAGAGCAGGTTCCTATGATTCTCTAGTGCTTTCATTTCCCCCCTTTCCAAAAAGCCTTCTTGAGAGTGTTGTTTTCTTGTCTCTTAAAGGGAAAGGCTTGTCTGGTTTTGTGTGTGTACGGGTAGTATTGAATGTTAGTCATTGGACTTGTGTTTATTTATGGTCTAACTTTCCCATTGCTGAATTGATTATGCAGTGTTTCCTCTTTGTGTTAGGTACTGTTCTTTGTGCTTACTAGTATTTGTCTTTGTTTTCTGGTGTTGAAGTGTATTTCCTAAGAGTTTGTTCACTTGCATCCACCAAGTAAGGCATGGTACCCCTGAAGGTATCTTATGAAATGTGTAGGTTGGGGTTCGTGGAGTTTTCCTTTGGTTTTGGAGGGGAGAAGGGAGGTTGGTCATCTTAAGTTGCAGCTCTCTGATGGCTCCAGTAAACTTAGAAAAAGCTGCATAATTTGCAGACTTCTTTACAAGGGCATTTTTATAAATCTAATGTTCTGATATGTGACTTTCAAACCTGGCTTCTGTTATTGGTGGGACTGCCATGTAAAGTGC
This sequence comes from Ara ararauna, assembly GCA_028858755.1. Classification (NCBI taxonomy): domain Eukaryota; kingdom Metazoa; phylum Chordata; class Aves; order Psittaciformes; family Psittacidae; genus Ara; species Ara ararauna. The sequence continues at coordinate 43,483,404 of CM054381.1, forward strand.
TATTGTTGTATCTATTAAATTACAATCTTAACATTTGATTTAATCATCAGTAATGATTGAGGGTAACTGACCAGTGACACTTTCAAAATTTTAATAGAATATTTACTTTTTTTTCTTTGTACTTTATTCAAATAGTATTGTAAACTTTTGAAGGGAGGATTTGTTGTACTTTCTTCCAATAATACACAGAGTGAGTATCTTTCTAGTCCTCCTAAGTTTTTATAGATGCACATTTGGTTACTTGGAGGGCTAGTGCCCTCTAATTGTGCTTCTTAGGACCAAAATATTTACAAATTCTTCTGTACAAGATGAAAATAAGCAGTGCTTTTCTGTTGAAAGCAGGTTGGACAGATACAAACATTAAGACTAAAAGTGATACATGCTGCATTATACTATACCTTTTGTTTACTATGTATCATTTTCCATGCTTGTGTTTTAATGCTCCTTTCTGGTTATTGGAGGAGTCATTTAGGAAATTCTTCTGTGCCATAAATACTGTATTAGGCTCTCCATGTTTATTTTGAAAGAACATCTGAAATATTCATCACATTTAGGCAAATCCTCGTTGAAGAAAGAGTCCTTGTGAGTGCATAGTAATAGATACTAAGGAAGAAATATACCAGTGCTTTTTCTTACTATTTATACTGTGTGTTATCCCCAGTTAAGCAGGCATTTCAATTTTATTCCGGATAGTGGAAAGTGTACGTAGAAGAGATACATACTTAAAAATTCATTCATCTGCATTTCAAAAGAAATATTGTACACCCTGCTTCACCTACTATAATTTTCTCTTTAGCTACTTTACAGTGTTCTCACTCAATCTGGGGAGTGCAATGCACCTCTCTTTAAAAGCAGGGAAATGTTTGTAGTCATGCAATTTTGTTAACATAGAGCTCAGAGGAATGGAACAGTTGGACACGGCATCATAATTGTCGGGGAAATCTATGCTTGTAAAAGATAGACAGCAGTGGCAAAAGTAATGAAACTTCATGCAGATCAAGATACAGCTGGTGAAAAAGTACAGTCCGTGGTCTTTCTACTAGGTTCTGTGGAGCCAAGGCTACTATTTGGATGGCTGCAGATGTTTGCTGGGCTGATGGAGATTTAAAACAGAAAAAAAAAAAAAAAAAGGAAAAGGAAAAAAAAAAGGGGGAGGAAGAGGCTGTGAGAGAGATCCAGGATAATATATGCAGTGCTAAGTGAGTATTATAACTGCATGCACATTCTTTGTTCTCTGGCTGATTCTGTTTGTGTGTTTATGCAAAAACACTATAATGGTTATGGTCTTCGCCAGAGAAGTGTGAACAACACCTGCTAAACTGCATAAAACCTGTTCAATTTAAGTAAAGCCAAAAGCCAGAAACAACTCAGTAGCTAGAATTTTTGGTTGGTTTGTAAACATTGTATTAGAAACCAGTAAAAGTTTCATTTCCACCAAAGCTACAAATATATAGTTGAGCACTCTCTTAATTTTTCTCTTTGCGCACAAAGCATAGTCTTTCCTAATCAAAACCAACTTTAAAATATGAAGCTGGTTCAGCAGACCTGCTGTTGCCATATTTATGATGCAGTTTTGGTTTTGCTGCTTAAAGAGATTAAAATTACACCTTTTTTGTCAAGTTGATGTATGTGGTTATGATAATGCTTTAAGTGAGCATGGATTGAACTGATTTTGAACATATACTCTAAGTTATGGTATGTTTTTAGTGCAAATAGTGCAAAATATCTGCAAGAATATTTAGCTGGAAGAAATTAAATCTTACTACTTTTTTTCCCCCCCTTTAAAAATAAGATACAAGCAAGTCAATGGATGGAATTGCACTGCAGTGGAATTTTACAGAGGAAGAAGACAGAATGGTGTAATACATGTTGGAAAGGATGTTGTCCAGAAAATACTGACCTTATTCTTTGTGTTTTTTAAAGGGACACTATCACCTTGGAACGTATTCCTTCAATAAATACCAATTAAAATTGCTTTGAGTACTGGTTGAAAGTGTCTGATTATTTCTTATGTGCCGCCTTGGTCTTTTTTTTTTGATAGGGAGTTTACTTTTTGGTATATGAGTGGCCTACAAAAATTAGTTAACATTTATTTTTCAGAATAAGAGCAGTTACTAACTTAGCTGTTAATTTAGTTAAAAAAATAAAAATCTAGGTATCATTTTTTTGGGGAAAAAAAGTCTTGTGCTTTTTAAAGCTGGATATGTGTGTCTAAATGGGATCAGTTTTATTTTTGCTCTTGATAGGCTCATGCACCTCACTCAGTGTGAGCAGGCATGATTATGGTTGTAATTTAGTAGCACATTTGCATGTGCAGCTTTTCCAGCACTTTCACGTGAATGCACTCATGAACATATGAAGCACTTCCGTGTTTTGTTTGTACAGTATTGCTAAGGCTACTCAAGTATGTAGACATTTTTTTAATCGAGTCCAAACAAAGAATGCCTTTGTAAATGGTCTGTAAATTATTCATTTTACTCTAGTAATTTTCTAATCCTTAATTTTTCCATCATGTTTCTGGAGGGGTTGAAGCCTGTCCCTTGAGGACTTTCCCCTGTGGTGCAGTGAGCTGGATAGAATGCAGAGATACTCTCCTTCCCTTGCCCCCCTACTCCTGCAGAGCACTTCAGGGCTGCTCCCTCTCCCATCTGCCTCCTTTTCAGGACCCATGCGATGCTTGCTCAGTAGCACCGTCATGCTACTCTTTGTCCGCACAGCTCACTTCCCAAAATGCTGAGGGAAGAAAGGGGCACTGTCTTTTGAGAGGAGGACAGAGAGAAGTAGGGTTTTCTGGTTTCACTCATTTGTTAGATGAGCAGTTGCGAGGATAGCGCTGCTCCTTGGGGGACGGAGGAGGCAGGGGCATAATGAGTCTGGGAAGAGTTAAGAACAGGGCAAACCTAATAATTACAGTGGTTTTGGAGGGGGTTTGCATGTTTTGGATACCTGTTTGTAGATCTTGTTGTCACCATGTTTTAGTGCAGTGCTGGGTCTTCCACTTCAGTGGATTCAGAGAAGGAGCCTCTTAAAAAGGTAGAAAATGTGTTTGTGACCAGAAATGTTGTAAAATAATCACTAAAAGCAACATAGTTTGTGGGAAGGAACAAGCTACATGTGTAGATGAAGGCCAGTTGCAAGAGTGTATGATACATTGTTTAGATCTTATTAACTGAACTTCAGTATTACAGAGTAAACTCTGGTTTCCTGTTCCAGGTGTGTTGTTTTGTTGATGCTACTTGTATTTGCTACTGAGTTATCAGCTTTATTAATGCTTGTACTTGTTGTTTGTAATGTAGGCATTGAAATAATTAAGATGGCTTTGCAAATTCCAGAAATCTGTTGTCAGTTTGCTGTTTGTACATACATTTCTAGATAGATATCTAGAAAATGCTTTGAAAATAGGCACTATGTGTTTAGAATCTGATACCATATTGCTAGGCAACTTTGTTTGTTCCTTTTAACTGATGTAGGAAAAAAACAGTGGGAAGGCCTGAATGCATTTGAGCAGCCGCAGATTTTAATTTCTGTGATTTATTTTTTTTCTTTCTGCGATGTTGTACTAAATTTTTTGTGTAGTGTTACTAAGTATGAGAAAGTTAATTTGGCATGTAGTACTGCAGCAGACTTTACCACTTACATTACTAGGAGCCTTGCCTATGTAGAGACCAAAAGATTTAAATCCTACTGAAGTAAGTTCCATTTTGGAGGTAAAAAGAATTCCTTAGTTCTTAGAGAGATGTTTTATTTTTTGATGTCAAATACCTGAAACTTAACCAACATCAAGAAAACAGGAATTATACATAAGGAGCAAATAATAATCACCTTTCATTAACTTATATAAAATTAACGTATAGAATGTATTTGGCTGTCCTTGTTGTCCTAACAGCTTTAATATTCAGCCTTTAAGACTATTAGGATTATTCAAGGCTGCTTTAAAATTGACTGGTTTGTGTCTTGACACTTGACTGTGAATTTCTTTCTCAGTCAGTGTTTTGTTGGTGTTGTCTGTATTGTGTTATAATTTAATTGATGCTGTGGAGTAAAATTTGGCTCTACATTTAATTTTCCTAAAATAAAGGTTTTGCTGAACTTGTGAATAAGAGAGAATTTCTGTGCCTTTAAACATGTAAATGTAAAAAAACCACCCAAAACCCCAGAAAAAAATAAACTAAAAAAAAGGCATTTACTTTTGTGATGGATAATCACTGTCTAAATTCTGCAACGCAGACACCACTGTTGCAGTGATGCCCCAGAGCAACATTGCTGTTATTCCAGTATGTGAGTGAAAGCTGGCACTCCTGTAAAGAGAAAGCAGAAGTTACATATGATGTAAATTCCATTTTAGCTTTATTCAAAACCATAGGTGTGCTAGCTTTGATTGAACCAGAAGAGAAACATAATTTGCCAATTTTTGGCTTCTTTCCTCATGAGAATAAGCAAAACATAGATGCACAATCCTGAGTAGTGCTCAGCCTTGTAGCTTGGTGGCTTAAGTGACCAGCATTAGTATTTTTTTCTTTTATCTGAATTACTTTTAGCTGTTCCTCTGACATATCCTGTCACTGACTTTTCTATTGCTGAAGAGTATTAGGTATTCCTTTTTAGTCTTGTGGCCCCTCATCAGCTGTAAAACCAGGCTAGAATATACCCATAAAACAGATGTTTGAATTTGGAGAAGACTTGTATGTGACTTGTTGCAAAGCGTATTTGGGACGTGTGCTGATATTTCAAAGTGAGTGGGGAAAACGGGATTAATGTGTGTGAGAGCGGGTTAGCATTGTTAGCTTACTGCGTTGTATGTCCTTAGCAGATCTGGTCTGAGAGCAGCTACTGGCATGTAGCAACTTGTAAATAATGTAATGGGTCGTACAAGAGATGGCTAGGCACTTAAACTGGGTCCTAAATTAAGGAGCCAAGTATCTTCCTGTTTAGGTTCTAGGAACTGGAAGGTTGTGTTGTTACCTTAGCAGTTCAGATCTTTACTGAACTGAAATCAAAGAAAAATTAGCTTGTGTCCGTTCAGTTCACATATGGTAAACACTGAGATCACATGTTCTTGTGCTGAGAGGTTGTAAGACTGTATCAATTTATTTAAATTAAGCATCATGTTTTAAAAATAACTCAACTTGAATTTGAAAAGTCCCATGGATAAAAAGATGCATCAAAAACACCTAACAGGATGCTTTAAAGATTCTTTACTCATTCTCTGTCCGTTTGCAAAAACATGTACCATAGTTCAAGGCTAGACTTCCCTGGCCTTGACTTAAAGTCATTGAGTCTTGTTATACTTTTGTCTGCTAGAACAAGGACCCTTCTTTTATCTTTTATTTCCACAGAGACTTATCTGCAGTTCATGGCTTTTCAATTCTCTTTTTCTTTGGTAAATTGCAAAGAGTGAGTAGAGAGTGAACGTGAAGCTTTCACTTCAAGATGTTTCAATCCTTTGTCATTCTTGTGGTCCTCCAAATCCTCTCCAGCATATCAATGTCTTTCATGTACTGGGTATGCCAGAACTGGATGCTTTATTCCACTAGCAGGTGCAGAAGTGCACAGTACAGGATAGAAAGTAACTCAGCTTTTCGTAATTGCGTTGTCTTTTATGCACCAAATCATCTCACTAATGCTTTTGCCCATGAAGTTCCAATAGGAATTTCTGTAGTCACTGTGCAGTTGATTATTAATCATGTTAATGTCCTCCTTAAAAGCATTGCTTTATAAGATGGAAACCTGCATTTTGTAAATACAGTCCCATGCCTTTGTTGCTAGGTACACTTCACCTTTAGCTGTATTGAAATGTGTGCTTGCAGCTGGCTTGCCAGTTAGTTTAGGAGGTATCATGACTGATCTTTTAATTTTTTGCTGTTTTTCTACCAGTATTAATTTCACTTTTCTTTCAGATCGTTGATAAAAATGTTGTGTGTGATCTGCTCCCTGAAGACCCTGTTATGAACACTGTGATGATTCTCCATTTACAGTTAAGGGCCAGGCAAGGCTTTTGTAATGCTGTGGGGATGGTTTTATAAATGAGTAGACCACAAGAGACATTAGCTAGGGTGAATAAATTCGAAGGCTGATCTTTTTTTTCGTCTCTGCTTTTGAGTTAAAGTGCATTAGGCGAAGGTTATATTAGGGAATACATATTGCTGCTAATTGTATCGTTTTTCTTTTGTGAGTTAATTGAGTGCTATATTTTTCAGAGCTGCCAGTTTCTCTTTGAGTGCTCAGTTTCAGTGTTGAAGACAAATACTTGAATAATTCAAAACACCAGTAAAAAACAAACCAAACCCCAAACCCAAACAAAATAAAAACCACCAAGCAAGATGCTTGTCTATGTTTACTTCTTTGGCAAAATGTACTGTAATATTTAGGGTTTTTTCTTTCTAAACACATCCACTTCTTGGGTGCTGTGTAAGAGAATGAGGTATCCTTTACTCTGTTTTTTTTTCTTGCTCTTGTTTGTAGGTTTCACAGCTTAGAGCTCAGGATTGACAAAAGAATTTGAGTTTGTGGCTAAGAAGGCCTATTTCCAAGTAGTAATCCAATAAATACATTTCTCTGGGGATCACCATTTGAAGCCTTTAGAGCCAGAATTAGTGTCCTGTAGTTTTTTTTATTTTGTTAGTAAGTGCATCTGTTAGGTCCTATACTGTAGATCTTCTTTGCGAGTGGTCTCACTGAAGTTGTTACCCAAGGTGGGCAGGAGATCTGAGATAGCAGTGTAGGAGAGAAAACGAAGAGAACAAAGTTGTAAAGACTTTATGGCCCATAATTCCTTATGGAAAGACAAGATAAGGACCTTTTCTGGTGGAAGAGCTGCCTGGTGTTTGGACGTAGCAAAGACAATATAAATGGAGATGAAACTGGGAGGAAGAAAGCTAAGCTGTAGCTTGGAGAATGTACGTTGCTTTTGTGGCTACAGATAAGGAAAAAACCAAAACACCATCAACTAGAGCAGACCTTCCAGCTTTTATAAGATCCAGTGTGAAACAGTACCTGCTGTGATACTCCAGTTGGTGTCTTTGGGTGGATTTGATGCTCAGGGGCAGGGAGTTGGGAGTGAGGAGGATCCCTCCAGGAAAGCCTGGATTTCCTGCCCCAGATCGGGTCGCTTTATCCAGATTTCCAGATATGGAACTCTTGTTCTCCTGAGTAAACCATCCTCTCTGTTGAAACTTGTCTACATAATTTTGTCAAGAGTAGACATTATTTGCTTTGATTGTGGTAGTTTCTGTAATGCTTGTCCTGTGTCAGTGCCATCTGTGAAGGTTGTTCTCTTGAGGAACAAAACTTCTCCTATATGCAGGCTGTATTACATTAATAACAGGCCCCAATCTATTTCTCTGCCGAAAGTCTGATAGAAAATCTAAGTTGTTGTAGAACTGTGGTATATTAAGAGACTGTTTCATATCTATGGTTGTTATGCAAGTGTGGTGGTAATTGCTTTGTGCCTCTGGTAAAGTTCATAGGATTATGCCCCAGCTTGCATCTTGGCCTCTATCTGGCTATTCTCCTCTCTGCTGATTGCCTGCTTGGAAACCCTGCTCAGGCAGCAACTTCCAGCATGTTGCTGTTGTCTGCATTCCAGAGTCAAACATGAGGTAGTGTGGTCTTACACATTTAAAGACAAACTGTTTTATTGTATCTGCATTTATTTTGGAATGCAAAGAAACCTCGACTGTTTCAAAAAGGTGACTTATATTTGCTACAGCATCCCACCTTACATTTATCTCTGTTCTAACCAGTGCACAGCTTCGTACATAGCACTCAACATAAGCAACTGTTTCTCCACACGTGTTCTCTTTGTCTCACTATCCCTGACCTGTCCGTGTCTTACCTCCTTATCCCTGTATGTTGGTCCTGTACAGTGCAAATCCCACATTGCACTGGATTTCTTCATGTCCCGGGGAGCAGATGCTGGAAAGTAGGAATAAATTGCATAGGGCTAAATTGCTGCTGGCCAGCTGGTTGTTACTTTATCTCTTGGTGAAGCAGTGACATCTGACAGTTGGACCATAAACGAAACACCCTCTTCAAATGTTACATCAAGTACATTTGGGTTTTTTTCCAATTTTTCTTAAAGTTTTTCTGAAGAGCTGCTTGCTCTGTGCCAATGTGGAAGGGCATGTGGGGATGGCTACATGCCTGCAGACACTGCAGCAGGATCCAGACTTACCCATTGCACTGCAATGGAAAAGAGTTACAAAGTGCAAGCACTGTCACTCACTTGTCCTTTTATGTTGATGAATGTTGTGACCTTGGTAGAACTGCCTTTTATGTCATCCTGGTTATTGGTACAAACTAATGTCTCATAAAGGCATTTTACCAGTAGTTTGCCTGGGCATTATCTGTTATTTTTTTGTTTATGGGAGCTATTGATTCCAGTTATGTACTTGTACAGTATGTGTTGTTACCATCTATAGAGGGTTGAAACGAGACATAAGCCTATGGCCTGCTCTCTGTTGTACAGAAGATGTAAAAATGTCTTTAGCATTGTGTTTTGATTGTGAATTGGTGAACTCTTTGCCATTACCTCAGAGGCATCTTGTGTTAGAAGAAGAGTTAATACTAAAGTCTGATCATTTCAGAGTGATGGAATGATTTGTTGTAACTGGCTATTCATGTGTGCTGGAGGTGTGCTCACGGAGTGAATTTTTATGTGTTTGTATACAAGAGGTATTGTCTGGTTAAAGTTTAAGTAATACTGCAATGGCTACAGCAGCCTATACTCCATGATTTCTGTCTTAACAGCAATAGCTACTGCAAAGTCTGAGCTTGAGCATGATTTGTTACTGTTTTATGCCTCCAGATAGAGTAGTGTTCTCCTTAATGAGGAAGAGAGGAAATTACTTTTATTGATCCAGTTTATTCCTTAGCTTTTCATTACACTTGTGAAAAAGGTTTAGAAATCAGTCAGGTCAGACTTGTGTGCTTAACTTCCATGAATTTTAAGACTGTTGCTTGGAATTGTGGTATCCTTGTCTGTAGTTTTCACTTTTTTTGAGTACTTATTCAGTATCTGAAGATAGATTGCTCCTAAATTATTCAGGTTCAAGAGGTTTTTGCTGAGATATTGCTTTTTGTCTGCCAGACTTACCTTGAGGAGAAGAATCAAATGGACTCTGCCCCTGCTAGTGTATTTGTATTTCTTTTTATGTTGGGAAGCAATAATTTCACATATTAAACAGAAAACTCCAGTGAAAAGTCTGGTAAGAGAGGAAAGAAAAAGGTAAATTTTAGGATCCATTTGCAGTTCAGTAGCTGAAGAGGCAAGATAGTGGTCAAAAGAAAGTGAGGGTTTGGGTTTTTTTTAATCAAATCTGATTTTATGATAATATTTATTCTTTTTGTGGAAAAATTTAATATTAACAAAATCATGCCAGTGATATGAATCATCTGGTTCTCTTTTCTTCCTCATTGCATGTGGGCAGCTTCCAGTAATGTTAGTGGAAATTATGATGAATGAAGAATAACTTTATTTTAAAAGTTATCCCACTTTACTGCTGTGATCACTGGGGTCTTATGGGGACTCAGCACTGCACCTGTATACTACTGCCAGATTAGAGAATATCCTGAGTGTTTTTTAAGTGTGGCAGTGCTTTTAGGTCAGATGAAAAGTTTTTTATTGAGGAACAACTTAGTGGAGAGAACTGTGATGACTTTTTTGCACTTCAAAGTGCTGTCTGTGGACTCTGTGTCAGATCTTTAATCTCTGCTGATCATGTATGAACCTTCCTCCTTCCCCCCACCTCTCATTGGTCTCAGTTTACCAGAGTTAGTTTTATTCTTTTTAATGCAGTGACTGACACCCTCTGTAGAAATAAAGGAAAGGCAAAAATATGTTGTCGTGTTGCAAATGTACAAATGCTGGGAAATTATTTTAATCTACATGCTTTTTACCTCCTTAGCCTCCTAATTGTCTAATTAAGTAATTTTTTAATAATGATTTTATATGGTTGGGACAACTTTTGGACTGATAGAGGTATTAGATATTCTTTTGCTGAAGAAAAAGGAGCAGTTTCATATCCTGTTTTTTTGTGAAGTTAAGGTAATTAAAATTCAGCTTTTGCACAGGTATAAACTTGTGGGAATCAACTTTTCAGTGGTGGACCCTTAAAATATTTTCTGGTATGGTTGCAGAGGTCTGTGTAATGCATTTACTCTTGCTAACAACAGAACTGCTTAACCACTTTTGTGGATCCCTTAGAAATTGCTTAGTGATCCCCATGGTCTATGGACCATTCGTTGATTGAAAATCACCAGGGTCTGGAGGAGTTCATGCTCACAGGCCATTAGTCAGCATCTGAGTGTACTGAAAAAGCAGTAAATGAAGTATTTTTATGTAATTTTGATAGGTTTGACTTATGCTGGACATGTTTTTACATAGCATTTCCATACGAATTTATGATGCCTCTCATATAATTGAGGGCATGCTATGGGTTCCCAGTTTAGTTTTTTATCAGGAATCAGTTGTGAGGTGGACACTGGACTCTGGATGGAGCTGGGTCTGTGTGCCTTGTTTTACCTAGGGGTTTCTGCCAATTCCATCTTGATGCTTATGATTGATTATAAATCTATTTTGCATTTGTTCTTCTGAGTTTTCTCAGAGAAGTCCATGCACTTCAGTTGGAATGACCACAAAACCATGTCTGATTTAACTGAATGTTTTATATTAAACTGGGTGTATTTTCTGGGAACTGCTAAGATGTACAGTGCCAATGTGTGCCAATTAATCAGTTGTATTGCTTATCTCTGACTTAAAAATCAGTACTGGTTTTCTTGTTAAAGTAGGCCTTACGGCTACAGATGATTTAAATAACTCATAGATGTTAAAATAAGACTAAGTACCGGCACTGTCTATTGTGACTTAAAATTATTTTGTAAAAGAAAATGAAAATAAAATTTGTTTAACATAATAAGAATTAGATTCCTGCCTTTATTGCTGTTTCTGCCTAAGTTCCTGCCTTTTTTTAACTTAAATTGTGTAAATCCTTACTTTATATCCATACCATCTTAATGCTAATATACATATTCTTTCCAGCATACAGTATTTTGATTCTATCTAGATGCTGACATTGTTTCAGCCATGAGTTGTATAATATCAGTGAAGATGAATAATATATATTTAAGCAAATATTAGAATTTAGAGGTTACTAGGATACTGTTAAGGATAGCTTACATGAGAGACTGTTGAGAAACCTAGAAATTACCATCTAAATACAGAAGCTAAACAGTGTTTAGGGGATAATGTTCAGGTGAGCTTATGTTAATTGGCTTACTATCCATTTCAGCTTAGATTTTATCATTTTTTTAAGACCTTGAAACTAAGCCTGAAAACCAGCCATTCTTGTTTGAGTGTCCAACCAAGTGTTGAATCAGTGTCTTGCTCTAGCCAAATTGATATAATTCTGCCTAATTACTACTAAACTTATTTTGGTACAAGCCTTTGTATTTCAGTCCTGCATTGAGAGACTTTCATCTGCTTATGCAAATTCATAAAAAATTGAATCCTTAGACCTGATTCGAAAGGCTAATGTCCACCCAATAATTAATTTCTTCAGTCTTCCCCCACTGCAACATGCGCACACTTTCTTCCTCTGCTCTCGTCCAAGCAGTGGGGAAAACCAGCTATAAATATAGGCAGGGTTTTTAGGCTTCAGGGGGGTTTATGACTTCCTGTTTTGTTGGGGTTTTTTCCCCCGTGTCTGTGCCTGTGCTTGTTTAGGATATTCCTCTATCTGTCAAAGTAGGGTTTAATTGCTGTAAATCTTATGCTTCTTATTTTTAATATTTTTTAACCGCTGTTACAACAATATTTTTTAAATTATTTTATAGGCAAATTTAGAAAACAAACCAGTAAATGGCCGCAGACCAGAACTCATGGAATGCAGTATATGTGGTCATGGTGAAAAATACAGGGTGAAACCAAACCAAACAGTACCCACTGAAAATGTGCAGTCTAAGGAGAAAGGAAGAATGACAGGCTTAGAAGCAGAGAAGTGGGCACATAATGAGAAGCCATCTTTCAGTGTCCATGTCAATGGAGATATCCGTGGAACTGTAACAGGCAATGAACACTTGAAAAACACTGAAGACAGTGAAAGAGCAGTCTCTCCCAGTCACTTAGCTGAGCCAAAATATTCATTTGCACAGACCCTCAAAAATGGCATAAAACCCCTGCATTATTCACCACCAGAAGCAGTTGCTTCATTGAAAAAAGTGTCTGTAGAGGAAAGAACAGATTTGACAAGCAACTCACATATGCAATGGACAAACAATACCAATCTGAATAACATAGTAAACACTCTGGTGACTGGTGTTGGCTGCGTTCACCCAGAAAAACAAGAAAATGTTTTGATGAAAGAGGAAAACTGCACTTGCAGCATCTTTGAGGATTATGATAAGTCAGTGTTGCAGACGGGTTCCATTTCAGATCTTCAAGAAAGCTTGTGTTGCCCTCAACTGCCTGAAGAGGAAGCGCATGTAGGGAAGGATGGCTTTAAAGTACCTAATGCAGAGACACAGCATGAGGATTCTTCATTCCAGCCAACTTTCTTGTCCCTAATTAAAACTAGAAATTTAACTGTAGAGCAGGTTGTAGCTATTGAAGCTTTAACACGGTTATCTGAAGTCCCTTTAGAAACAACTTCACCAGCTAAAACTGAAAGTACCGAACGTACAGAAGAAACAACTTCCAACTTGTTCCATAGTTGTAAAAGGGATATCTCCTCCTCCTTCACATCTTCTGCTTTAAAAGAAATCAAAGATGCTTACTTACAGAATGAACAACAGCTCTTGGCTCACTGCACTCACTCGCAGAACCCTCTCCCTAATAAGGCAGTGTTATACAATGGCCAAAGCTCAATTTCTGATTTGTGTGAAAAACCTGCCAATCTGGCTGGTGAGATGTATAAATTACAGTTATCCTCAAAAGATACCAAAACTTTATCTGACTTAACATCTAATGCAACATCATTTTCAGGATATACTACCAAGAAAAATTATACTCGTGATCCAGTCACCCTTGCACGATATTGCAATGCTTCACGTCATGTCCAGCAAGCAAGTAATAACTTGGAAACTCTTGGCCAGTTAGAGCAAAACCCAACTTGTAATGATTTGAACTTGGAACCTAGTTCTTTGATTAAAGGAGGAATTCACAGCCAGGATGAAGAGGATGTAGCTACACAACTAACTCAGCTTGCAGCACTAATTGAATCAAACCAGACAAATCCTGTGCAGAAGAATGACATAAAGGCATCACTGCTTAATCTAATATCACATGAGAGGCAGCCAAAATATAACCAAGATGTGTTGCAGAAAAAAGAATCTGTAATTTTTAAGCATAATCATAGTTCTTTACTGTTAAAACAGAAGCAGCCAACAAATAAAAAAGGAAATGCTGTACCATGGAAACCAAGACACAAAAAGAAGCCTCAAGAAGGACACTATCAACAAAATAATCGAAACCAGCTCCAGCTGTTGTCATGCCAGCGTAGTGAATTACAGGACATTTGGATATCATCAAAACTGCACAAGCTTGGTCAAACCATGCCACAGGACTCCAGAACGACTCCATCTGAAAAAAGGACTCCAAGAACCAAAGCACAGAGACCACTGAATCAAAATTTAGCATCACAAGAAAACACTAGATTATTTCTCCCACAAACACAGATAAAATTCCATAGATGTTTACCTGAGATACCTCAAGAGAAAAAAAAAGACATGTTATTTGGCTGTGAAGTGGTGAGTGAGCAAATCAAAACTGCAGGTTCTGGTGAGCCACTAGGCATTGATCCTCTGAAAAATGAAGTTGTTGCACATCACCAACATAGTGACCTGTCCTCCGGTAACACTCTGGCTCTTTCACAGTTGAAAACAGCATCCTTATTGAACAGACCAAGTGAAAGCCTACAGATGTTTACAGAAAAATGCAATTCTCAGGTACAGCAAACAGCGGATGTCAGTCAGATGTGTCCTTTGCCTCAAACTTTTAATCAGTCTAACCTGAGAGCTAATGAAATCCATAGTGAAGAAAAAACCTATATTCAGCAGGGTGCTGTCGAACAAGCAGATCCAAAGTCGCAGGTGCTGCCTGTTTCCTGTGGTGGGGCCCAGGTACCAGGTTCTGTTGAAGCTCTCAGGAATACGGAGTGTGCGAGCGAAGTGTCTGTTCTGATGTCAACCAGTTTGAGTACTGACCACCCGCAGAGCACAGGTGACTCAGGGTGCTCTCCAGCAAAAAACACACTCAGCAGTTTCCTTGAATCACCTATGAAGTTTCTTGATACACCTACAAAAAATTTAATAGATACGCCTACAAAAAAAGGACAATCTGAATTGCCAACTTGTGACTGTGTTGGTAAGTCTTTTTGCTGACTTTTCCTGTGCCTTTCAGATAGAGGTGTGTTATGTCGCTTCCTTTAATGTGAGAAGTGTGCTTGATGCTTACTTAACTGTTGCAAAAGAATCAGTGTTTTGCCATTAGGAAATGGCAGTAAATTATTTTGTCCCTTCCTGTAAGTTGTGCTCACAACTCTTTGGACCTGCAGAACGTGGAAGAATTTATTATCTTTGGTAGTGCAAATGGCAGGTTTAAATTCTCTACTTAAATTTAAACCCAGGAGAAAAATGAGTTTTCGTCTTTGTTGTCATTGCTGACTTGTGCTCTGTGTGGATTTATCTGCTGTATATCAGATTCTGATTTTTATGCACTAGTTTCTGTCTGAGATGGGCTGTGTAAAAATTTCCCAGTATCTTGTCATTGTGGCCTAAATGCTGTTAGGTAAGTGGCAGGGCGTAGTTGTGGATGGTATTGCTACTGTCACTGTTAATCCTGATGACCAATGTCAGTTTGCTTTGAAGAGCCTATTTCAAAGGCTACTGGGCGCATTTACTGGAGAGAGGAAAGGGAAAGCGGCATTCCACTGAGGCTGCATACGTGATAATTTGCATTGCAGGATGAGATGTCAGGCCAAACTCAGTACTGAGGATTTTGGAAATATAACGTGATTAATGGTGCTAGACATACTGTGCTTTCAGACTATCAAAGTGCACAAATAGAAACACAAGTCAGAAATTCTACAACAAATTGTACACAGTCAAATTGTTTTATCTTTGCTTTAATGTTCTGAATCAATAGAGTGCTAGTTAAGAGGCCTGGATTATGTTTACTGTTCTGTAGTATATGACTATCAGTTACTTGTTTTTCCTCTCAATTTTCCTTTGTCTAAAATGAATTAATGTTTTCCTAGCAAGAAGAATATTGGGAAGCTTACTTAGCTTACAGCTCCTGTAATGAAGATTTGTAAAGAATCGAAAATATCACTATAATTAGGACTACTTTATAACATAAAGAATAAATGCTAGCAGATTAATAGGAGGAAACAAGTATAAGCTAATTTGGATGCCTCTGAGGAGAAAAATCTGTCATACTCTTTATTCAATGCATTTCAAGGACAAATTTTCTGTATTGTACTTCAACATGGAAGATGCTTCTGTAAACTATTTCTAATCTTATTTGTAATGGTGTAAATAAATTTTGTATGTGACAACTTAGCTTTCTCAACCTGCTTACAGAGCAAATTATAGAGAAAGATGAAGGCCCATATTACACACACCTCGGGACAGGACCAAGTGTTGCTGCTGTGAGAGAAATAATGGAGAACAGGTAAGGAAAATTCAGCATTTAATGCTCACAGTATTTTTGGCTGTCTAAACAGGAAAGAACAGCAGCAATGAGAAAGCAGATGCTATGTTCAGCTTTGTTTTCCTAGACTTTCACAGTACTTATTTGTAAAGCGCTTTCCTGTTCAGATGTGCATGAGATTGGACACTAGCATTTAGGTTCCAAACTCATGTCTTTCCTGAGCCCTTGCAATTTCAGGGTTGAATTTCAAATGCAGTGTGCTCTTAGGTGCTGTTGAAGTCAATAGGAATGACAGCGATCAGCAGCTGTCAGAATGAGCTTTTCTAGTGTTTGACATGCAAAGAAGCTGTGGCAAACTGGACAGAAAGGTCACATTAGTGACTGAGTGCACTAGGATTTACATGCAGGTAACATTTTCTTTCCCAGATAATGTTCCCTTAGTGGCAGAAATGTGTTATCAGAAGAGAGATGTCAAAAATCACGCTTGCAAATAGGATTTTACATTTAAAAGTGGTTTTGACATTATAAATTTCTTGTCTTCTTTCTGTTCTCAGTTACATGAAAATGAAGTTGTTATTCTTGTTTTATTGGAAAAGTTTCCTGTTTTAAAATGGTCTACAGCAGTTTGTCTAACTCATGAACTTTTTTTTAATGCAGGTATGGAGCAAAAGGAAGCGCTGTAAGAATAGAGGTAGTGGTTTATACAGGAAAGGAAGGAAAAAGCTCTCAGGGGTGTCCAATTGCCAAGTGGGTAAGTTTTTATGTTACAGCAGTGAAATAGTTTTGTGTGGCTTTTAAATATCAAATTATGTGTCGTCCTTGATCTTAAACATAATCTGATCTTTAATGAAGATTATCTGGTTCTTCATTTAATTGATCTATAAGTCTGCCTGAATGATGAAGCTAAGGAAAAGAAGTATTTTTTTTTTTTTCAATTTATTGAAGATGTGGTGCTATGTGTTATGCTGTGGTTTGAATGAGTGTGAAAGAGAGATGCTTAACAGAGCTAGCAGGGATGATCAAATCAAGGGTAAGAAGACCCTGACACTGTCTGAAAGTTGGAGTGGTCCGTATTATTGGGATGGGATTGTTGCTTGGGAGAGTTGGAAAACTCTCCATTAACATTTCTTAAAGCCTTTCTTAGTTGTATGAACATCTGAAGAAAAGAGAGTGTGGTGGATCAAGAAGTTCAGTCTCATGTGCCGTGGAGTTCATTACTATTTTTGGAGAACTGAACTTAGTATTTGGAAATGTAAATATTATGGTGATATTTTTCACCAAAGTTTTCTCTCACATTGCTTCCTAGGAGCCAGAAAATGAGGTAACAGACACAAGCTCCAGAGGAGAGCTTGGAAAGAATTAATTGTCCTTAATCTTTGCTGAAGCTACTAAGGGAGGTAAAAAATAGACTGGAAATCTTGTAAGCTGAGTTTTGGAAAGTAATAAAAGAACTTGGTTGTTAAAAGAAAAAAAATTAAAATATTGCTGAGTTTAGGAATTCCAGACTTGATTGAAAAAACAATGAAGATAACTGCATAGTTGGGAGACTAGCATTTGTAACTACATGACGAAAACAAGGTTATTACATATTGTACGTGGATGGTATTGCATGCTAAACATTGGCTTTTGGAACAGCCAAACTGTTTTTTTTATATGCAATACAGAAACTTTTTCAGAAGGGAATCTCATATGTGAATGTTGCTTCAGATAATATTTAATAACAAATCGGTGTCCAAGAAAAAAAGATGACGAAATTAATTTTATAAACAACTGACCCAAAAAGAATGGAATTATTTTTCTCAGTGTTTCAACTAAATAGAACACTCAGTTTTAACTGAGAACATGAGTTAAAAATCTTACCTTAGACACAGTCATGAGCAGTTGAAAGGAAAAAGACATTTAAAGCTAAGTCTTGACCTTGATTTTTTTATTTTGTCAGTATCAACATACTGTCTTTTATGTAAAACAGAAACGCTAGATTTTACTGTATATCTGCATGGCTGTAGGTGTCCAACACGTGAGTACAATATGACAGTTAGAAAGCACTCATGCATACAGAAAAGGCTGTTTTAATGTACGGGGACCTGCTCTCCAGTTAGTTAGATTTTTATATTTCTATATGTAAAGTGTTTTGCAAGAGTAAGCTTTTAAGTTCATCGACTTGTTTTTTTAAGTTCCAAACTTGGTTTATGCAGCAGTGACTGTTTTTTGCGTGCAAGTTCAGACCTAAAACGATTAACGCTTTTCCAAGTCTGCTGTTACTGTGTGACTGTTTAGTACAAGAGTGGGAAGGAAATCACTGAAATCTCCTCTGTAGGACTGTTCATCCTATGTAAAATCCACATATTAGGGCTGGTATTCTTAATGGGTTGTGTTAACTTTTCATTGGCAATACTAATTTTATTCCTTATAATGGAGCATATTTGGGTTTTGGCTATGACCAAAGAAACACAATTGTGAAATTTGTTTGAAAGCGTATGGAAAAAGTTTGCTGTGCTCTCTGATAATTACAGTCACAAGGTTCTGTCAGCTGCACAGAGACTTTTACTTACTCGTTTACAGTGTATTTTGGGACAGATTCATTTCTTTGCAGATGGACAAGCTATTGTCCTTAGGGCTCCTGAGAGACTTGCTGTGAGAGCCCACAGTGGAACTCTGCTGAAACAAATATAAGGAAAGATTGAATGTATCTCTTGATCCTACTGAACTGTTTTTCCCAATGAATTTTCCCTATTTCAACCAGCCTTACTGGTTCATTAGAAGCATTTTAAGATTAAAGGAGGTTTTTTAAAATACCTGTGTCCATACATGCTTCTGTTACTGACTGCATTTCTTAATTCTGATTCCCTCTTAATTTGTTTTTGCTGAAGTGGCTCCAAACATGTGCCTGGTGTGTTAAACATTTACTGAGACAAACTCCTTTTCCCCCAAAGGAGCTGATGTTTTCTTCCTTAGATTTCAGGTTACCATAAACTTGCAGAAACTTTTCTCTTTCAGTCTTCTTTTGAGAAGGAAGAATAAGCATCTGTTCTGTGGGGTTTTTATGTATTATATTTTAGGTTGATATTCTGTCCCTCTGGATGTGGGCAAGAGCCCTCCTATTAGTTGAATGGAGATATTATCAAAAAATGCTACGTGGGTTTTGAAATGTTATGATAGTTGTATGTGTAAGCATTAGACTGACGTCCACATGGGCTAAACTGTGTGCAGTGAAGATGAGCGTGCTGTTGTTTTCACTACATGCAGTGGCAAGGAGACTGCTCAACCTTTTTTTTGGCACCAAATTGTGTTGTCTTATTTTTATGTCAAAATAGAATGAATAAAGTTTTGGCAGTTTTCAAATGTGTTGATATTTGTGGAGATAATAACACATTTTTATTTTTAATAAATTTTTTAATTTTTAAGGCTCCAGCTCTAAATAAAGACAAGAGGTAAGAAGTGATAAAAACTCCAGATCAGGGTGGAGGCTCTTCTTGCTGATATCCTGTCTCCAACACTGACTGATAGCAGAAAGGTGTAAGACCAGGGTAGTTGCTTCCCAGAAGACTTGCTTAGTTTCCAGTAATTCACAGCTCTGTGGTTCCCCAAACTGGAGGCAGTGTCTTTGTGTTGAGTTGCCTGTCACAAATGTTGTCATCATTATTTCTCCTTTTCTTTCTTGTTCTCTTATGCTAGGAGTTAAAATGCTGGCATAATATTTTCAGCCTTGTGCTCTATTCCCAGTAACTCCTGGCAGTTGTTGTTGCTTTTTCTCCATTGCAGAGCAGTGATCTGGCATTCTGATAGGGCTTTCTATCATTATGCCAGCTTCTTATTCCTGCATGGTAATGGCCAACTCACAGTCCATCTCTTATCTAAAAATAGAATTGTTTTCACCATGTGCATTAGATATGCACATCTTCAGTGAATTTTATCTGCTATTTTACTGCCCCCTCAGCAGTAAACATTTCTCCTTCATTTGTTTGCAGATTGAGCTTGTTTTCACTACTCTGAATTGCTTACTGTCATCAACAACTGTTGTCATCCTTTTATTTAACCTTAAGAAACATGCTGAAGAGCACAAGCTTGACCACAGTTCTACAGAGCTCCCACTGGAGACATAACAGCCTTTGTTTCATGTCTTTTCACTAGTTATTCATGTGTAGTTCTTTGATTCGTCCCAAGACACATTAGGGCTTTTAAAAAGCCTTTACCAAGGGACCTTATTGAATGGCTTTTGGAAATCTAGAAAGACCTGGAGTTTGACCAAGCTGTGAATTTCTTTCAGAAAAGTTTATTTGACTTCTCCCTGTGCATCACAGTTTCCTGTGTGATCACTGCTTTTCCCCACACAGATACCAGGGTAATTTGGTCACTGAATTGATGTGTTTTTTTCAGGACCTTTGTAAAACATGATACCCTCTTGGTAATCTTCAGGCCCTCTGATACTAGTGTATTATGAATCAAGACAATACACATCACATTTAATACATCAGTTGTTTCATCTTGGAGTTTCTTTGATGGATCCCATCTGAACTTTTTTTTTTTTGGGGGGGGGTGTTTGTTTAGTTTTGGGGGTTCTTTTGTCACTACTGTCCTGTAACCACTTTTGGCTTTAACTTCAGGGAAAAAATCCTCGGCTGTCCCTTGTGAAAGTTTCTGTCATAGGAATCTTCCCAAATTTCTTATTTGTGAATGCAGGAGAAGTGGATTCTGCATCTTGAGCCTTCTCTTCTCTGAGTGCTGGGGTTTTAATTTTAAACAGTGGGATGATCTGTTGGCTCTTCAGATTGTGCTAGCCTCATGGTGGGCCTAATATGCCTGAAAATAGTTTCTCAAACTTTTTCACTTGTGTACTGTTTGCCTTTTTTGTTTTTCTATTTATAACTTAACAGAGCTTTATTATGCTTTCTGTAGTGTTGGATGTGTATTAGTAGGATATATAAAAAAATAGGGGTGGATTAAAAATGGATAAAAAACCTGATTACAAATACTATAAAAATACAGTTAAATTTGAAATTACAGTCCTGTACAGAACTGAACCTAATGTTAGCCGCTGAAATTAAGCAGTTATTTAAATGTAATGCTTAGATAACCCACTGTTATAACCAAGATTTTATACATCGTTGAACTGATAGGAATTTGTAGCTAAATGCCAGAAACTACAATTTGTTGAGTGCTGAATGTGCTTTCATAACTATAGATTCTTCTGCAGATGCAGAGAAGATGATTTTTTTTTTTTCAGTTTGATATTTTAGTTTGAATTGAGAAAGTGATTTAAATCAGGAACTCAGAAAGCCAGAAAAATGAGAAGTTACTTCAGCTGCTAGGCACTCTACATATAAGATATTGTATCATTAGAAGATATGTGTAATTCATTGAAGAAAATTAACTGATGACTAAACCAGGTACTTTGCAGTGGATGATCACTGCTAATCAATGAAAGTGGTCAGAGGAGCGCTTTATTAGGAAGTCAGGCACCTGTGAGCAGACTCTCTGATGCTTATTTTCTGTCCCACTTGGCAGTGAAATGGTCAGGAGGTCTGGTGGCTAGGACATAGAGAAGCTGTCATGCTATTTGGAACATATTAGAGTGGGGAATTTTTTTTGATATATGTTTGAAAAGAGCTTTAAAGTAAATTCTTCTGGACTGACTGTCGCCTGGCTGCAGGTTTAAGTAAAATGCAGCTCCATTCTGCTTTAAACAGCTCACTGTACTTCAAGCTTTTATTTATTAAACTGTCTTTATGATTAAATATGAAATAATATGAATGTGATTTGAATCACATATGGAGATTAAATAAACTGTCTTTATGATTAAATATGAAATAATATGAATGTGATTTGAATCACATATGGAGATTAAATAAACTGTCTTTATGATTAAATTATGTTCTCTGTAGAAATCTGGAAGGCAATTAATTCTGAGACATGGAGAGGGTGGTTGGTGGGGGTTTTATTCACCTCTTTGAACAACGTTGTCTTAGAATATCACTTTCTTGCCATAATGTTGTAAGATGTTAAATTAGTGTGTGTATAGCAGGTACTATATCTGTGCAGGCACTATTTTCACTGTTTGAAGGTGGACGCATACCTTCTAAATACAGAATTGGAGGAGTTTACTTTGAACAAAAATTTTTGTAGAATCATAGAATAGTTAGGGTTGGAAAGGACCTTAAGATCATCTAGTTCCAACCCCCCTGCCATGGGCAGGGACACCTCACACTAAACCATGCCACCCAAGGCTATGTCCAACCTGGCCTTGAACACCGCCAGCGATGGAGAATTCACAACTTCCCTGGGCAACCCATTCCAGTGCCTCACCACCCTTACAGTAAAGAATTTCTTCCTCATATCCAATCTAAACTTCCCCTGTTTAAGTTTGAACACATTACCCCTTGTCCTCTCACTGCAGTCCTGTCATGGGTTCAGCAGCAGCAGTCATTTTTCTCCTTCATAGTAGCTGGTGCAGTGCTGTGTTTTCAATTTTTGGTCTGGGAACAGCGCTGATAACACCAACGTTTATAGTTATGGCTTAGAATGTTTTGGTCTGACCAAGGACTTTCTGAGTCTCATGCTCTGCCAGGGAGGGGGGGGAAGCCGGGAGGAGGCAGAGACAGGGCACCTGACCCAAACTGACCAAAGAGCTATTCTATACCACAGCACGTCATGCCCAGGATGTAAAACTGGGGGCAGGAACCCGGCAGAGTTCAGTTCACAGCTCGGTCATCGAGTGGTGAGCAATTGTATCCTCTTTCCTTGTATTTCCCTGGTCATTGGTGGTGGTGGTGGTGGCAGTGGTGGTTTGTGTTATACCTTAGTTACTGGACTGTTCTTATCTCAACCAGTGGGAGTTGCATTCTTTTGATTCTTCTCCTAATCCTCCTCCCCCCTCAGAGTGGGGGGAAGAAGGAGGGGGAAGTGAGTAGTCGGGCTTTGTATTAGAAGGGGTGAGCTATTGTATTCTTTCCTTGTATTTGCCTTGTCATTATTATTATTGGTGGTAGCAGTAGTGGTCTTGTGTTATACTTTAGTTACTGAACTGTTCTTATCTCAACCTGTGGGAGTTGCATTCCTTTGATTCTCCTCCCCATCCACCCGGGAGCAGGGGGAAGAAAGAGAGGGGAGTGAGTGAGAGAGTGACTGTGTGATTTACGGCTTAAACCACGACAAGTCCCTAACGAAGAGTCCCTCCCCAGCATTCCTATAGGGCCTCTTCAGATACTGGAAGGCTGCTATGAGGTCTCCACGCAGCATTCTCTTCTCCAGGGTGAACAGCCCCAACTTTCTCAGTCTGTCTTTGTATGGGAGGTACTCCAATCCCCGATCATCCTTGTGGCCCTCCTGTGGACTTGTTCCAACAGTTCCATGTCCTTTTTATGTTGAGAACACCAGAACTGCGCACAATACTCCAAGTGAGGTCTCACAAGAGCAGAGTAGAGGGGCAGGATCACCTCCCTCGACCTGCTGGTCACACTCCTTTTGATGCAGCCCAGGATACAGTTGGCTTTCTGGGCTGCAAGCGCACACTGCCGGCTCATGTTCATTTTCTCATTGACCAACACCCCCAAGTCCTTCTCTGCAGGGCTGCTCTGAATCTCTTCTCTGCCCAACCTGTAGCTGTGCCTGGGGTTGCTCCGACCCAGGTGTAGGACCTTGCACTTGGCATGGTTAAACTTCATCAGGTTGGCATCAGCCCACCTCACAAGTGTGTCGAGGTCCCTCTGGATGGCATTCCTTCCCTCCAACATATCAACCGAACCACACAGCTTGGTGTCATCGGCAAACTTGCTGAGGACGCACTCAATCCCACTGTCCATGTCACCGACAAAGATGTTGAACAAGACCGGTCCCAACACCGATCCCTGAGGGACACCACTCGTTACTGGTCTCCAGCTGGACATTGAGCCATTGACCACAACTCTGTGTGCTGCCATCCAGCCAGTTCTTTATCCACCAAGTGGTCCACCTATCAAATTGATGTCTCTCCAACTTAGAGACAAGGATGTCATGTGAGACAGTGTCAAATGTTTTGCACAAGTCCAGGTAGATGACATCAACTGCTCTACCCCTGTCAATCAGTTCCATAGCCCCATCATAGAAGGCCACCAGATTGGTCAGGCAAGATTTCCCCTTAGTGAAGCCATGCTGGCTGTCACCAAGCACCTTGTTGTTTTTCATGTGCCTCAGCATGCCTTCCAGGAGAATCCGCTCCAAGATTTTGCCAGGCACAGAGGTGAGGCTGACTGGTCTGTAGTTCCCCAGCTCATCCATTTTCCCCTTCCTAAAAATGGGGTTATATTTCCCTTTTTCCAGCTGTCGGGAACTTCACCTGACTGCCATGATTTTTCAAATCTGATGGACAGTGGCTTAGCAACTTCATTTGCCAGCTCCTTCAGGACCCGCGGATGGATTTCATCAGGTCCCATGGACTTGTGTACGTTCAGGTTCTTAAGATGGTCTCGAACCAGATCCTCTCCTACAGTGGGCCCAGGGTCTTCATTCTCACAGTCCCTGCGTCTGCCTTCCAAGACTTGGGTGGTGTAGTCAGAGCATTTGCCAGTGAAGACCGAGGCAAAGAAGTCATTAAGAACCTGAGCCTTCTCCAAATCCAGGCTAGCCAGTCCTCCTGATAGCTTCCGGAGAGGGCCCATGTTGTCCCTAGCCTGTCTTTTATTTGCAATGTACCTATAGAATCCCTTCCTGCTATCTTTAACATCCCTAGCCAAGTTCAATTCTAAGCAGGCCTTAGCTTTCCTAACCTGGTCCCTAGCTTCCCAGACAACATCCCTGTATTCTTCCCAGGCTGCCTGTCCTTGCTTCCACCTTTTATAAGCCTCTTTTTTACTTTGAATCTTCCTCAGCAGCTCCTTATCCATCCAAGGAGGTCTCCTGGCCCTCCTGCAGCACTTCCTTCTAGTAGGGATGTATTGCTCCTGAGCTTGCAGCAGGTGATCCTTGAATATCAACCAACAGTCTTGGGCTCCCCTGCCCTCTAGGGCTATATCCCGTGGAACCTTACTGAGCAGGTTCCTGAAGAGGCCAAAGTCTGCTCTCTTGAAGGCCAGGGCTGTGAGCTTGCTGCACACTCTTCTCACTGTCCTGAGGATCTTGAATTCGACTATCTCATGGTTGCTGCAACCAAGGCTGCCCTGGAGCATCACATTTCCAACCAGCCCTTCCCTGTTGGTGAGGATGAGGTCAAGCATGGCACCTCTCCTTGTCAGCTCCTCTATTACTTGCAGAAGGAAGCTGTCTTCCACACAATCGAGGAACTTCCTGGATTGCTTGTGCTGGGCCGTACCATCCCTCCAACAGATATCAGGGTGGTTGAAGTCCCCCATGAGAACAAGGGCCTGCGAGGTTGAGGCTGTTCCTATCTGTCTGTAGAGTGCTTCATCCACAGAGTCTTCTTGGTCAGGCGGTCTGTAACAGATCCCCACAATAATGTCTCCCATCGCTGTTCTCCCTTTAACCCTGACCCACAAACTCTATGTAATGTTGTCCACATTAAAGCCGCTCTTTAAGTGCTGTAATCCTTTGAGATTCAAAATTATTATAAAGTTTTGCATGGTTTCTGCAGTAAATAAAAGTGTTTTTGTAGTGTTTCATATGAAAAATCACTCAAATATTTTAATAAACATGAAACAAGAAAGGTATGTTAAGTATTACAAAAGCAAGCTTTGCTATTTTCACTACTTAAAACAAATGGGGTACCTGAATAACTGAGAGAGTAATTCTTATTGTCATGTATGTGGTACTAAGTGCCATTTACAGTTGCCTGCTATACAACTGAAAGGGGAGTTTGAGGCAGTAAGGAGTGAAAGAAGGCATTGGGAATTTGAGACTTGAGTTTTGTCCTCATTTCTGGTTGCATGATTCTAGAAGAATCACTTATATATACTACAGTCACTCATTTGTAAGCAGTACAATATTGGTTCCAGTAGCAAGTTGAGAAAAGCTGTTTGCAGATAACTGAATGTATCACACTTCAGTGATATTCTCGTAAAAATAGAATCATAGAATAGTTAGGGTTGGAAAGGACCTTAAGATCATCTAGTTCCAACCCCCCTGCCAGGGGCAGGGACACCTCCCACTAAACTAAGTAACTTAATAGTATTCGTGATTGGAAGTAACTGTTCTGTGCTAACTCTTTATGTAGTCTGCTAATACTTGAGAGAATTCAGGGAAGTGGAACTTATTTCCATTTTTATATCTTAGATGTGCTGAGAATAAAATAAAACATTTTCCAGTAGGAGAAGGGTTTAATGTGCTTGTAGGAGTGAACTGGGAAAAAAGAGGGCAGACTCACTTCTGTGGCAAACAAGAACATTGTTCCTGCTATCTGTTACGCAGCATCACCTGCTAGAATAGAGGTGTTAACGGCGCTGTGCTCTCACTTTGCATTAATGTGGATTATTATGGAATTGTGGCTTAACAGAGAATTTTGTCCAGTGTAGAGAAGACTTCATACACAGACTTTGCAGAGAGGCAAAATCTGCAGGTTAGAAAACGTGGAGCCAGACTGTTCTAAATGAATTGCCTATTTCAGGAAATTACAGTGAACTGTTAAGCTATGGTCTCACTTTAAAATCAACTACTGATATCCTACAAAGGAGACATAGCTATTTTGCTGAAGAAATTCAGAGTGAGTAGGAGTATTACAGTGGAACCACATACAGAGATTAAATAAACCTAAAGGAACCGTTTTGTTGGTTCCATTATAATTTATAGCAGTGTATTTAACTCTCAATTAAAATTTTGTGCTATTTGCTAGTGGTCTGGTTAATGTCATGTTAAAGTTAACACAACTATTCTGGTGATGCTGAATTGGAAAGTAATCTCATCCATGTGGTAATTCAGCATGTGGTATGCTGAGCTGCTGCAGTCTGACTCTTTAGTTACTTACGTAAGTCATGTATGTGCTAATTTAGATAGACTGGCTTATGTTTAAGAACATAAGTAATTTTTATTCACAGTGTACTTATTCCTTGTTCTAGAGCTGCTGCCAAGGGTTGAGACAGTTGCTTCAACAATCTAAAAGAAATAATTCAAGTAAGTAGAACTCAAGCATTTGGACAGCTGAAGCGGGTTTTCTTGATAGCGTAACTTTACTGATGCTGTTCAGTACACTCAGAAATTATTTGTAAAAAATGGGAAACACTGAGGTGCAAACTGCTGATGATACAGAGTTGTTCAAGGTAATGCAGAGGAGGGACAGATATGAAGAGCAGGAAGGGATTGTGAACCAGCACAAATAGCCACTAAAATGATAGATAAAACTCACTTGATAAAGTTGCACAAAAAGTGGAGTGTTGTATTTTCATATACACAGTGATGGGCGCTAGATTGAGTGTAACTACTTGGGAGAATAGTTCATCAGACACCAGCTTCAGTGTTCAGTAGTGATGAAAACAGCAAAAGAAACTGGTGAGAACTCCTGGAGATGAATAAAGAAACACGAAACATAAGTACGCTTCTGTGAGAAAGGATGCTGCACCCAGTCTTGAATACTGTCCATTTCTGGTCTCCCAACTCAAGAAAGCACAGCAGAACTGAGAAAGACAGGTGGAGGCACAGACTCATCAGTCTGGCTGAGAGGGGAGGGGAGACAGCAGGGCTCTCCAAGTCTTTGATGTGGCATGGAGAGCTGGACAGCAGTCTGTTATTCACAGCCTCATCGTATATCAAAACTAGAGGGTACTAGGAGGGGATGAGCTCAGCACGAAGAAAAAGTAGTGGTTTTTCTTTCATGTAGTCTGGAATTAAGCTTTGGCCAGGAAGGCAGTGGATGGTAAAATGCTGCATAGTTTTAAAGTGAGTGGACAAATACAAAGAAGGCAAATTCTCCCGGAGTTGGGAGAGAGCGCATCCCCCAAGATGCCAGCTCCAGGCTGGGAGGTGCCTGGTGGTTGTTGAGAAGCATCTCTGCATGTAAGTGCGTTTCTTACTACTCATCCCTGGACAACTTCTGTAGTCACTTTCAGGACAGGGTAAGCCTGGACAGTCTCCTTGTCTGACCTTGTCCTCTTCTTATATCTTTTAATTCTTGAATTCTCAGCATCCCTTTATGTCTCTCTGCTGTCCCTCAGTGAGGGAGAGAAAAACTAACTTTCTGTCTCATTTATCCCGCAACTTGTTGCTAAATTGCTGGAGTAAATCCTGCTGTGTATCACACCTCTTCAATAAATATACTCTAGCTTTTTTGCTCAAGCTTTCTATTAAGAAAATTGGGTAAACTTCTACCTTTGTGGCTTGTAGAAATAGAGGTTTAGCTGTCGTATGTTGCCATAATAGCTGTTGATTGTACTTCTGTCCTAGCTGGCTGGCTGTGGCTCACCTTGAAGGCTTGCTCATATTCTCAGATTCTGCCATTTGGCAATATCTGGACTAGTTAAAAAAATCAATTACTTGAGCTGCTGCCTTCCTTTAGATGTACACATAAACAAGGATATGTGGATAGCCAGAATAACTCAGAACAAGCATGGTATGAGAAGTGTGCACAGGAGGGATGTACAAAATTTGAATTTGAATATGATCAAAATAAATGATCCTGCCCAAATGTGCAACCTACAAGGATGATACCTGTGGTATTGTGTGTCCAAATTATTATTGCCAGAGAGGCTCTGTGTATTGCTGCTTTGGGAATGTCAGCCATAGCGTGTGATGGGGTATCATCAGTTTATACAGGAAAAGCAATGTGGCTCCAGGTTGGTCTGTCCTGACACTGACTGTGGGCCTGGAGGAGCCATGATTGTTTCGATGCAAATTGTGCTCTTCTAAGGCCAAAGCAGTCAAATGAGAAAAGTGCCTTATCTTGTTGCCACACATGGACAGAAGCACTTCAGGTGTAGTAGTCAGATAAGCATATGACGTAACCTCTTAGGAGCCACAAAAATACAAATTCAGACAACTAGTAAATCTGTTACCTACCTTTGTGACCTGAAGGATGGTGGATTATAAAATGTTTTTGGGTCCAGTAAGAGTGGTGCATTCTGTACTGCATGCATAATGAATCAAATCCCAGCTGTGTTTAACTCTGGGAAGTAAGGTGTTATTTTGAAGGAAAGTATACATTTTCTTCCTCTTCATTGTCTGTTATTTTGCCTGGACTATGTGTTTGCAGTTTAGAACTATATGAGAACTCAAAAAGGGCAACCTGATATTGTACTGAGAAACTAAGAGGTACCGGGTTTCTTTATTGAAGTGACAAAGGCTAGAAACCAAAAAAAGGAAAAAGAGTAAAAGCATCACCCTTCATGCTGGGTAACAGAATTAAATTCCTCTCCTTCTGACTTGAAGGAACTGTGCTGCCTCAGGGATGTAAAACTAACACTGACATGAATAACCTGTATTGTATATCAGCGATAATGGATTTTTGTCAACCTTACTCAAGTGTATATGAGTTTCTTTTTTTTTCTTTATTAAAAATTCTGTACTGGTTGGTCAGTCACAACCAAGACTCCTTTTCAGGACTGGTATCTCAGAGCCATTTCCTTGTTTTGCCATTAAGTTTAAGGCTGATTGGACTGTGAGATTGTGATTAACTTCAGAGTGGTGAGACTTTCTCTCTTGACACAAATTAACTCTAAGCTTGCTTCTTCCTACTAAGCCTGCACAGATTCCCTCTGAAACTGTTCACGTATTGAAAACCTTTTCATTAACAGATTAACTGCAACTGTACTTTGGTCCCCCCTTTTAATGAGCTCAAATAATTTAGATATTCAGAGCTGATCAGGCTAGGGGTCACACGTGAATGACAGCTGCACGTCTGGCAACCAAAGAAGCTTTTGATGTCAGTCCAATAGGGAATCTGCTTGAAAACTCGGATACCTGGAGATATTCAAAGAGCAAGTGAAACTCCATTGCCTTCCTGCTTTTATCATCTGTGACTACTAACTTATCTATGGGAGTTTTGCTGGTGGAAAATGGGGAGTTGGGTGAAAAGGCTGGGTGACCAAATGCTTGCCCTGAGAAGTGTATTGCTGTGGAGCTGGCAGAGAATATCTTCAATTTAAGGGCTCACCATCTGCAAGCAGAAAGGGAGAGAGACTTGCTGACCCCCATCCTATATATGATAGAGCCTAGGAGGAAGATTTAGCCTCTACTGCCCAAGTCCCAGCCTAATGTGTTTGAAAGTTAACACTGGGGTCTTGACATCTTTGTTGAATGCCTCATACAGGCTGTCTGTTAAAATACATTGGAAGAATAAACATAACTTCAAAGATAATGCTCTAGCATTGCCTAGTTTTAATGCAGTTTTTTTGTCTTCTTACAATGCAACTCTGTTTCTAATTGTGATAAAAACCTGGATATGTGGGAGTAGGACTGTCTAGGTATTTGATTTCCCTGCCCTACATCCCTACTTATTTGGTGGTATATTGTACTGTTTCATACTGTGTTAGTCTTTGTGTTTTATGGATAAGGCTGACATATGCAGTTCAGTAAAAGCTTCAGCACTCTGGTAAAGAACTTCAATGTAGGTCGTCTAAGGATATGTTCTGAACATCTTGTTGCTTCCTTCACTAAGAACACAGTTTATTTTCATTGCTTTCTTCTAATCTTACTTTGCAAGGTGGGAACCATTTTATGTCATTATAACAACTCCAGTAAGCATCCAAACATATGCATATGTGTGCTTTTGTGGCGTGTTTTCATGTAGCTGCATTCTGGGACTTGGTAGTATGTTTCCTGCCTCATTTTGAAGCTCATTGTTGGGTTCCCAGTGGATCTGTTGTCTTAGGATTTTTATTTCCATTTAGTGGTTATTTTCCTTTTAATGAATCTTCTTTGTTTTATAGAACACCTAAAATATTCCTGTACTGCTATTTCTTCTACAGGTAAACAGCCAACACAAAATCATGCTGTACACCAGAGATCAGAGTGTGATGCTGTCCCAGACATGCTTGCGGATGGACAAACGCTGTTTGGGCAGCAGTATTTCTTACTCTTCCAGGCCTTGCATGTCCCATAGAAGAGCAGCACATTACATGTTTCCTACACTTACCAAAGAATAAACAAAATTATTCTTTCAGGTGATACGAAGAAGTAGTGATGAGGAAAAGTTGCTGTGCTTGGTACGTCAGCGTGCAGGACATCACTGTCAAACTGCCGTCATCGTGATTCTCATATTGGCCTGGGAAGGGATCCCTCATCTCCTGGCTGACACGCTGTACAAAGAACTGACACAGAGTCTCAGAAAATACGGCTGTCCCACCAGCCGTAGATGTGCGTTAAACGAAGAGTAAGTTACTTTAATAGTAAGTGATGGTTGTGTTGCCTGTTGTATATTCTGCAAGAAATAATTTGAGAACTCAGTAGTTTAACTAATAAAATAAATATGCAAAATCTCATTTAAAATTACAAACCACTAGGTGTCATTTCAGTTTTTAGTTTTTGTCTTTCCTAGGGACAAGGCTTGAAGTGATATTTATACATGCTACACCCAGGGAAAGGGGTGGCAATGAACTCTACTGCCTTTGTGCACACTGCCCAGAGACAGTCAGTGTGCCCTTTGCACGGCCATGCTAAAGAGCTGCTGAGAGGGTGATATGTGACTTTTGAAACACTCAAAATTAGGATCTTCCCCTGTACGCCTCTGAGAGGAATTTGGTTTGATTATCTAGATAATATATTGCAACTGAGGCTCTGTAGCAGTGCTGCCTTTGTGCAACCCATGTTTAAGAGACTCTAATAACTGTACAGTGACCTGAATCTAATGATTGTGTTCTTGAAGGGTCAGGCTGAGTAGAGTTGTTACGCTTTGAAATTTGGAGCATGTAACCAAATAATTACTGGATTTGGGGATAACCTTGAGTTGCAGAGGTATTTTCTTGGATAAAAGTTTTATCCAACTCAACAAGTCAAAATCAAAGTAGCATGAGTATATTCATATAGCTATAATGGACAGTTATGTATTTGTTTCCCAGAACTGGGGCTTTGGGGAGTTGAGTCTGTGTTTATGGGGAAAAAAGTAATTTCTCTACACATGGATAGTTCCTTAACAGAAAATACCTGGTTAAACAATATGTTTTATAAATCCCCGTGTTGTTATGCTGTGTGTTAGAAAAGAAATAGCAAATAGCATTGCCAAAAAAGCTGTGTTGTCAGCTGACTTCCTGTGTCTTTATTTCCTTTCATAGTCGTACTTGTGCATGTCAAGGACTTGATCCAGAAACTTGTGGAGCATCTTTCTCATTTGGCTGTTCGTGGAGCATGTATTTCAATGGCTGTAAGTTTGCCAGAAGCAAGAACCCGAGGAAATTTAGGCTTCTCACTGATGACCCTAAACAAGTAAGATTTATTTCGTTTCTTTTATTGTTTATTTTTTTCCCTCCAAATACTTTGCCTACTGATTTGCAGAACTGGAAATGGACTCTACAAATGTCCACCCCTTCTCTCTCACACGTGTGTGCATAGCTATAACACAAGTACCCAACTAAACGTTTTATAACTGCAGTATTTATAATTTTTCCGCTGTAGAAAATCTCAATGTCATTTATTATGTATTTACTTACCCTAAAATTGTCCTTAAATGCTTTTCTGTATGCATATTTATCTCCGCTGTGTAACTCCTTATGAACTGTTTATTCTTTGGAAGTATAAAATACACCAGAAGGTGTTTTCTAAGAGCAAGCCTGCACCTCAGAGATTCACTCCTTTTGCCTGGTCATAGAAAACGTTGTTGTTGTGCTGTTTTCACGCTGCTGTCTGACCAGCTAACACCTGGTCTTCTGTCTGCCACGTAGAATAAACTGTTTTTTCTATGTTTTTTAAATTATCTTGAAGGAATAAATACACATCACATGAAAATACAGTGCAGTGAAATGATACTGTAATTGCTGCTTCTGAGTGCTAGTGATGACATAAAGCTGAGATAGCATGGAAAATACAGTGATGCATTATATGAAGGAATGAACCTCTAAAAAACCCAACCACATATGCTTTTTACATTGGAAATACTTTAATGAAGAAAGAATAAAAGTGTTTTAAACTGATAACTGTTGCCTGATGAACATGTATTCCTCGGTGTAACTTGAAATTGTCTTCTGTTGTGGCTGTAGATGTCTCTAACTCAACTCCACTGTGGAACTCCTAGGTAAAAAGTATCATGTCTTTACTAGGACATCTGGCATACTTTGAGGCATACATTATCAGGCAGTCAGTTACCTAGTTCTCCATTTGGGTTACCCTGCCGATAATCTTCCTCGGCTCCTGAGCTCCACTGCTGCCAGCTACAGAAAAGTCCTGGCTGGTTGAAGTCCAGACAGTAGCAGAGATATTCTTGCATTTTTTTCAATGTGTAGTGTACCCTTGCGTGTGTACACATGTGAACATCAATTTTTCCTTGGAAGGGAGATGTCAGTTGATTCACTTGAGGGAAATGTTCCTCCCAAGTCCTAATTTTTTCCTGAAAGAGTCGATGGAGCATCTTTTATGCATATGTGCATAAATGCAGAACACTCAATCTCCTCTGAGTTGTGCTATCCCCTCACATTGTGGGTATCCACAAACTTCATTAGTACTTACAGTAGAGGATTTTTGCCTAAGCAGAACAGAGCACATGCAGCCCTCCTGCCCTTCTTCTCACTGAATACATGACTAAGGCAGTACAAGCTGGAAATAGCCCTGCTGGCTCAAGAGGGAATTTGTTTTAGAAATTTTCAGTTTATAGAAAAACAATTTTATTGGATATTCTTTCACTTTTAGGAATCTCATTCCTTCTCCTTTGTCCTTTTCCATTCTCTGTAATCCTATGTTTTTAGGTTCTCCCCCTGTGTAATGCTGTGCATGGCACATTCTGTGCGCCTTTTCTCTGTAGGTTTCTAATGTTTTTAATAACATTAGCTGGGGCACTAACAAAGGTGGCAACCTCCATGTGTACTGTCTAATGAAACGTTAGGCTGTGCCAGATCTCTTGTGAGACAGCTCAAATAGATCTGGCTTTGATCAGAATGTGCTCTGAGACTGCATGCTCTGTCAGTGGCATCACTTTCTCTGAGTCTGTGAAATGGCCACCCTGAGCTCCATTCGGACACTTGACAGGTAACCTGCAGACTTTTGGAGGAGAAGGACTTCTACCACAGTGTAAAAGCAGTTGCCTACAAGAGAAGGCTACTTAACGAGGACATATTCTAGATGTGATCTAAAAGCGTACTCCCTTTTTTTCCCTTTTCCATGGAAGCTGTTTTAAAAACTACTTTGGATTCTGCAGTGGGGATGAGGGTTGCACAGCACACAGGTACTTCACAAGTGTGTTTGCCTGTGAGGGAAGCATGCGCATCCTTAGCCTACCACTCTGCAGAAGCCTCCAGCTCTAGGTGACAGTGGTGCTTGGGTAGTTGCAGTGTCCATGCAGGTTGTCACTGCATCTCAAAAGAAGTTATATTACTGGTAAATAATTTTTGTCTTGTTTCATTTTGTCATTAATTTTCCTAGCAGATCCTTCTTTTAGCTAAATATTGGATATTGATGATTTTGCAGATGACATAAAGCTAGGAAGTATAGAAAATTAAGAAGAAGATAGTTCGAAGTCCAGAAAGATTTGGATCATTTGAGGCACTGGATGGAGTGAGATGAGGTTAAGGGTATAATATGCCTAGGTAAGAATAGTTCATAGGATAGATAATTAAGGATGTGTTACCTTCAATGCAGTTCAGAAAAACTTGTAGCAATCAACAGTTGATAAACTGGCTATAGTACAAGTTAAAAAATACAGTGTCATTTTGTAATGTTACTGTCACATTTTTCAGTGTGATGTTTCCTTATGTTTATATACATTGGTGATTATGATACATGGTGATAAGTATTTTGGAAACAAAATAAAATAAGCTGTTATTTTTGCCACTACACAGTATGCAAAACTGAAGCTGTGGTTGTCTCTCAAAGCCCAGCTCTTGGAGGAGAGCGAAGTAAGGAGTATGTCACCACCATCTTTTATTTCCCAGTTGGTTGGTCATTCTCCTGGAAAAGCAAAAGTTTAGGAAAAGCATTTAGCGATTGTTTTTATAAATAAGACCTTAAATGTTACCCTGCCATAGAAGCTCACCTAACTAGTTCTGTGTTTATATGGCTAACCCCAAGGAAAGGAACATTACTTCCAAATCTAGTAGATATTTCCTTAAAACCCTGAGTTTTGCACCTCCAAAGAACAAAATAGTTAACAAATGTTCCTGATCAGAGTTCTGTTGCAGTGTTAGTTATCTCTTCCCCCAAGAGCTGAAATTAATGCTAAATGCTATTGGGAGTTATTCATATGCTTTAAAGAAAAAGGCAGTGGAAACTTAGGCTTCTAGCAAAGCTGTATCAGCATAAGTGAAGGCCACATAAGCGGAACATTAAGAGAAGACCTGGGGCCCCACTGAGCATGTGGTGTAATTTTTCTCCACTAGATGTTACCTCTCAATTTTGTGTAGAACATACCTCATTCCTTGACTATGCATTGGAAGGGGGAAAGGATGGAGAGATTAGTTCCTTCTGTGTTGGGTTTCTTTGCCTTATCAGGTATTCTCCATTGTTATTTGGTTGATTTATATTTAACAATTTTGGTACTTCGATCATGCAGAAGTAGACTTACTTACGGTTTGTGACAAATGGCAACAGAACAGAAGATTAATAAAATATTAGACACAGGCTGATCTGTCAGGCATCTCTGACCTGGATTTGATTCTTTTAAAGCAAATTAAAGCACTCTAAATGTGGCCTTTCTCTGCAGGAGGAACTTCTTGAAAATAATTTGCAAACCTTAGCTACTGATGTGGCTCCAGTTTATAAAAAGCTTGCTCCTGAAGCCTTCCAGAACCAGGTAGGTCTGTGACATTCAGCTAGTCTAGCTGTAGCTCTGAACAGGCAGCATCGTTTAAAACCAAGATGAAACCCTACAGTGTGTTCATGTGTAGAAGCCGCAGCTGTGGTGAATCCTGCTGCTTGCTTACAGTGGTTGCTTTGTTTGGCTAGTTTTAAAATAACGCACCTTTTTTATTTCATCTGATGGTTAAGTTATGCTCTGAGCTGTGCACACATAAAAGGCTTATGATAATACTGTAAGTACAATGTTTTTATCATTTAAAGACATTTTGACCCTGTTTGAGCTAATTATCTCTTTGATATCCAGTCGTAAGTGTTGCATGTTTCCTGGGAAAATATGTGCTTTCCAGTTGTTCTTACTGGCTGCATTTATTTAGTCATAAGTGCAGCTGTGGCTCATGAAGTTCCAAGTCACTCATTTTCAGTCCCAAGTACCTGTAGTTTTTTTACTTTCAGGTGGAAAATGAACACATGGGCCCAGACTGTCGACTTGGATCCAAGGACGGTAGGCCTTTTTCTGGGGTAACAGCTTGCATAGATTTCTGTGCCCATGCCCACAAGGACACACATAACATGCACAATGGAAGCACTGTGGTATGTACACAGGATTTTCTCATTTGCACTGTTTACTGTTGTGATTACTGTGTGTTTTAAAATGCTGCTTGGTGGGGTGGGTACATTTGCATGAAGTTTTTTAAGGTATCATGAAATTAACTGCAAGTTGCCGTTTATAAATTCCCATGTTATCTGCATACATTTATTACTGGGCTACAATGGGACATAAGTTCCTCTTATTATAGAGCAGATCAGGAAGGGTTTGGGAGTGATCCTTCCTACAAAACACCTTAATTATTGTAAGACACCCAGGACTGGCCATAGGACAGATGACCTATTCACAGTAGCGGTTTGAGGCAAATAATCTAAGCAAGGAGTTGTACAGACCTCTGTGGAGGAAGAGCTAATAAACTGAATTGTTATTAGTTTACATCCCCCAGGGTCAATTCTCATCAAATTCACTTTTTCTTACACTGTTACAAGGCTTCATGTTAGTATAGTTACTAGTCAGAAGGTCATGGTGGAGTCAGGTCACTTTTGTGATCTTAAAATCTCAGCATGAAAGGAAAACCCACAGATGTGGGGGGTTTGATGTGACTGGTGTACCAAATACCTTGCTGGATTGCTAGTGAGAAAATCATTTGGGAATTAGTTAGAAATTGAGACCATGTCCCTGAAGACAGACAAGCTCTAAAAAGAAAAGGCAAAATAAACCTGGCAATCTGATTCTTTTAGTTGCTAGAGCACTGCAGTGTTCTAAATAGCTAGGATGACTTCTTGTTCATCAGTGGAGGTGACACTCAATAATTTATCAAAGGGTGCACGTCTGGAAAAAATAAATTAATGGTAAACCCCCCCAGGTGATGCATAATCATAGAATCATAGAATAGTTAGGGTTGGAAAGGACCTTAAGAACATCTAGTTCCAACCCCCCTGCCATGGGCAGGGACACCTCACACTAAACCATGCCACCCAAGGCTATGTCCAACCTGGCCTTGAACACTGCCAGCAATGGAGCATTCATAGCTTCCCTGGACAACCCATTCCAGTGCCTCACCACCCTTGCAGTAAATTTCTTCCTTATATCCAATCTAAACTTCCCCTGTTTCAGTTTGAACCCGTTACCCCTTCTCCTAACACTACAGTTCCTCATGAAGAGTCCCTCCCCAGCATCCCTATAGGCCCCCTTCAGATACTGGAAGGATGTTCTGAGGTCTCCATGCAGCCTTCTCTTCTCCAGGCTGAACAGACCCAACTTTCTCATCCTGTCTTCATACAGGAGGTTCTTCAGTCCCCTGATCACCACCCACTAACCGATACATCAGCCCCTTCCAGGTAACTCCCCCCAGTTTATATACTGGGCATGACATGCTGTGATATGGAATACCCCTTTGGCTAGTTCAAGTCAGCTGTCTTGGCTGTAGCTCCTGGCTTCTTGTGCCCCTCCTCACTGGCAGAGCATAAGAATGAAGAGTCCTTGACCAGGGTAAGTGCTACTGAGCAACAACTGAAGCATTAGTGTATTATCAGCATTGTTCTCAGACTGAAGCCAAAACAAAGCACTGTACCACCTACTAGGAAGAAAATTAACTCTATTCCAGCTAAAACCAGGGCAGTATGGTAGCAGGTCTCAGAATTCAGCAGGATTGACATGATGATCAAAATTAGGATTGTCAATTTTGGTTTATAACCAAATCTGGTGTTAATGTCTGAAAACTAGTGGTAGGAACACAAACAGAAATGCATTCCAGCATCTGTCTGGTCGCCTCTGTATTCCCATCTATTCCAGAAGCTACTTTGGCTACCTGCTTAGTTTAAAATATATTATGGCTTCTTATATATCACTGATAATAATGATGATTTACATAACTGTGACATATTTTGTCTGTTACATGTTCTGTACACAACTGATACATCTAACTGGGGTGACAACTTTCACATAGGTGACTGCTTTCTGATAATGTGATAATTAACAGAATGAGAACAATTTGCACTGCCTTACAAACCTCAAACATCCAAAACTTCATTCACTATTCTCCTTTTGTACTATGATTTTTTTAAATGGTAGTCACACTGTACAAAGTGTACTTGTCCTCCTGCACCTCGTTAGTGCTGGTAAGATTTCTTCCTTTCCTCCTTATTCTGACACCGAATCTTAATTTATAAAATCTAAAGTTCCTCTGGACTAAAAGGGTTAAAATAAATACTGCATAAAGTGGCATTTGCACATGCTGCCAGCTCTATCACCGCTACTCATGGGGTAAGTGACACTTTCTTATTTTCTCCCATCAGTTGCTGGGGAATCACTTTTACCACAAATATGAGAGGAATGCTGCGCAGTGCACCACAAGGAAAGGAAAACCGGAATCTATTTAAATTATTTAAACCAGACACAAACTTGAGTTCAGCAAAGCACTTACCTGAGTTTAACGATAAGCACAGAGTTTACAGTACACTTACAAGAATATATTATCTAATGAGCTGCCAATAATAATTTCCCTGCTCTGTCTCTACCAGAATTTCAGAAAAGCATTCTGGTATTTTTCTGGGTATAGATGTTTTGATGTTCAACTGTGTTATTTGTGTGTGACTCTGAAAATAAATGAGGCTGTAATTTTCATTAGCAGTGGGGGAAAAAAAGTCCTGGAAATGTCTACTGTAGATACAAGACAGGCTGAGAAATTTGGGGCTGTTCAGCCTGGAGAAGAGAACACTGCGTGGAGACCTCAGAGCAGCCTTCCAGTATCTGAAGGGGGCCTATAGGGATGCTGGGGAGGGACTCTTCATGAGGGACTGTAGTGATAGGACAAGGGGGTAACGGGTTCAAACTTAAACAGGGGAAGTTTAGATTGGATATGGGGAAGAAATTCTTTACTGTAAGGGTGGTGAGGCACTGGAATGGGTTGCCCTGGGAAGTTGTGAATGCTCCATCGCTGGCGGTGTTCAAGGCCAGGTTGGACATAGCCTTGGGTGGCATGGTTTAGTGTGCGGTGTCCCTGCCCATGGCAGGGGGGTTGGAACTAGATGATCTTAAGGTTCTTTCCAACCCTAACTATTCTATGATTCTAAGATAGAATAATTCATCTTAACTTGCACAAATTGAGCATTACCATGGGAGATTTGATTCACTGAAGTTCTTTCCTGGCTGGCAGAATCACGCCCTGAATGCAGCAGACCTAAAATTAAAAATTAGTATTCCCTGTTTGCTCTGCAGTAAGAAAGCACTTGGCAGTTCCACAGGGTGTAAACTGATGTGTTTATCTGAAAGAAAGAAACAAAAGTAATTTCTGTCTTTGAACTGAGTTCTTTAAGAACCTTTAAGTCAATAAATGCATCCTCCATTTTTACTCAGACTCTGTTGTCATCTTTTAATGTTCTTCTAAGGGCCATGGATGTATGTTACAACTGCAGTGTTAGGGTACAGTTTTCCTTGTGGATAGAAAGCTAAAAAGCTTTATAGTTATTAATGGAGTCTGTGAAATTAAATATTTCTTTATTGAATTCATTACAAAGGATCACATTCATTGTACCTGTGTGAGTCCAGTTAAATCCCTGACATACGGGGTTTTACACTGTCCAAAACAACATGGTCAGTGAAGGTGTCACTAGTTCAGTAGCATCAACGTGGGTGTTTGTCATCCTATGGGGCACATTCCCTTTTTGCTGGGGTTCAGAAATGAGAGAGTGCAGCTGCAATTATGTGTAGTCCCTGGTGCTATGCAGTCTGTAGCGGGTACTGTGGGAGAAAGGGAGGAAGGTAAATCTGTGCTTCAAGAGCAGCTGTGACACAAAATTTATTATTGGCAACAGAACTAAGTAGTGTCAATGAGCAATCCATCAACAAACTCTCCTGATTTATTAAAATAATCCTCTGCTCTTCCAATAACTTACTGTATTTCTGTAGTTACAGCTCATCAAGTCACTGCATGTAGGTCCTGACCTTTGCAATAAATGATAATGTCTGTGAGTGGTCAGACTACATTCTGGACCATGCTCACAGCTTGCTTTATGAGCAACAGAAGTACTAGATCCTTAAATTGGTGGTTCAGATTATAACAAACAGAAGAAAAGATAAACCCCAGAGGGCTGTAAAGGAAGGATTTTTTTACTGTTCTTTTTATTGTGAAAATGGAGAAACGCTACAAGTTTAACTTTACTAACCCCTGAGCTGCTGCACAGCGGTTTGTGCGCCGTACCAGTGTGACAGCATGTGGTATAGAAATGCTGTCTAGTGACACTTCCTCTGTGTGCATTTAGTGATCAAAGGGCAGAGAAGTTTGGGGTTTCCTCCTCTGACTCTCAGTCTTATGCACACTTACTCAGGGTGTAACAGGCCAATAAAATGACAGCATGTCTCAGCTGTAAAGGAAATGTGATGTTGTTCACATCTGTAATGGTAAGCAATGATGCAGCAGCACCTCAAGAGTCCCAAATGGCACCCACTCTCTGTCTGCAGAAGGAAGATAAGTATAGGAAACTTGATTTCATCTTTTAAACTTAGAAAGGCCATTTGACTGTTTTGCTGAAACTTAAAGTTAAAAACATCTGTTTGTACAACATAGTGGAAAAGGCTACATCATTTCTACATGTGTAGTTCAAGAGGACAAAGGCAAATCAAAGTCCCAGAATAATGCTCTGGGAGCTGTGTGGCTACAGATGTTTCTCTGAAGATATGTGGAGGCAGTCCCATTGAGTTCATGGGTTTACAAATATGCAAGTTTTACCATGACCTCACTAAACCAGAATAGGTAATGGTTTTGATCACCAAGCAAACTGGAAAACTAAACAAACCACTTGGCCAACATCTCCTTTGGCTTTTCAGCATCCTGGATGATTAAGTTGCACATTCTAGAAAAAGTATTTTGAGTAGCAGGACATGCAGCTTCATAGTGTAAATGGGCTTCAGCAGCATCAATGATGCTCATGTTTGAGTTTAATGTTGGTCAGTTCACAGCACAGCATGAGTACTGATGGAAAATATTGCTTTTAACTTCTCAGCAGTAGCTTCTCTTTAAGTTTATTAATGGAATATTTTGCCCGTTTAAATCTTAGAGGGACTTTTGAAATGGGTGTTTCTCATTTGGTGGATTACTCCAGCTGTAAATTGCTAGCTTTTCACAGGACCTTAATTTATAGATGGTTTCCCCTTAACTTCTCAGTTATCCACTTGCCATTCTGTCCTTCCTTTTATATTAAATTATATTAGGGGGAAGACCGACCTTGAAGTTTAATGTAAGTAAAACATGTCATGGTTTTTAGGCTGTAGTTGTGCTTGTCTTCAGGGTTTTAACATCATTTTTAATAGACATGAATTCTTAATTTTATGTATTCTGATGCAGTATTTAATATATTGTGACTTGACTGTACCTTCAACATAGTTCTGCCAATACATTGCAGCCTTCATTATCTTTAGCTTCTGAGAACGGTTCTTTGGCTTTCTTGCTCTAAAGAGGGTGTTGGCCTTGTGATAATGACAAATACCCATTCATGCTGAAAACAGGGCTTCCTTCAACCTATACTAGCTTTTGGGTTTTATCTCTGCTTGTATGCTCCCCCTGGGCCAAGTATGGTGACCAATGCGTAATTTTAAGTCACATGAAAGATTAATAATGCATTTTTAAGAGTAGATCTTTTTATGGAAAAGAAGAACTCTAATAAATACACAAAATCATTTTTCCATTAAAATGTCTGGTGAAATGCATGAAAATTGAGAACTATAAATTGGATTAGGGTTTTGATTTTCAAAATAAACAAGATGGTGGATTGAATCTTCAAGACTGGGACAATTTTCAGACTAGTGCATGGGTCCAGACACAGGTTGGATGGAATATTTTAAAAGGCAAGTGAGAATCACCCAGTTTCTGATGAGAACAAGTGGGAGCTGGGCCCCTCCATGCTTATTTTATTACCTCTTTTGTTTTCAATTTAGAAGGGGAGGATGTGCTAGGCTTTCTAAGAACATGAGTCATATGTAATTGTGGTCTATGTCCTACCCTCTTTTGTCCTTCCTGAATAACTTGGAATCTGCTGACAAATTTCAACCAGATTTCACTGAACTTTGCAGAAGTTGAATTGTCTTTGGGGATTATAAGCTCTTGTTCCAAGTTGTGAAATTTTACTTGTGTGTGGGAGACAGATCCAGGTTAGCTGCTCTGCTGAGGAGGCTGCAGCAGGGTCCTCACAGCCATGGCCTCAGGTTAATCCTCATACACCTGCTGGCCCAGCAGCTGGGAGGTACCGAGCTTCAGCCAGACCCTGCCTCCACTGCCTGGCGCCCAGTGGAGGTGGTAGCAGGGCATGAAAGGGACCAGGGATAATGGTGCTGGGGTTGGGTGTGTGGGAGCGTGGGGACGAGATGTCCATAGGAAACCAGGCATCATTCGCTGCTCATGGAACAACTTGTTGTTTTTTCTAAATCTTCCTCGTAGTCCAAAGGCTGCCCAGTTGAGGTAAGTGCGCATGGAGCAAGAACATCAGTAAATGCTACTCATCAGCTTCTAACTGCCCTTCTCTCGATCCTTCCAAAATGCCACCTGAAAAGCTCTTCTCCTTTGTCTCTGCTTCTCAAATGTTCTCCTTTTGCTGCTCTGCAACTGTCAAGCTTTGCATATAGCTATTTATAAAGCCCTAACCACCACCTTGTTGATTTAGGATTTTTAGTTTGTGACTCTGTAATTTTATTATTCTGAAAATAATTTTGTGATGTCTTTATGTGTAAAGCTGTGCTATAAAATAAAAAACGTTTGTTTCTCCTCTCCCCTTTCCTCCCAGTATTATTATTATTCCCCCCTGGGATCTTAGGCATGGTGACAAGATTCTGGGAAATTGGATTAACTGTTTATGATCAGCATCACATTCAGCCTGCACAATAATGGAATTCCAATTAGGGAACATCATCTTATTCTTGGATGGTGCTCATGTTCCTGTGTGTAGTTAGTAACTCTCTGTGAAACAGAAGCTTAACCAAGCCATGATATCAAATGCATGGCTTTCTAGTGATGTAGTACGTTGTTGTACGAACCAGTATTCTCTCATGAACTTAGTCAATAAAATTACAAACGGCAGGACTGTTTGTACACTTGCTCATTCATGTTAAACTGTCGCCATCCCTTGGAAAGCACAGAAAGAAACCAGGAAGCACACAGCTTGTTTTAGCGCTTCCTGTAAGATGAAGTTAGTAATAATAACAGCCAGAACTCTAGAAGTGACGAAAATTTTAAGTACTGCAGATGTTCAGGAGTGATTCGGAAAAATTATAATATGAAAACTGTTGCAATAAGTTTGAACATTTATCCACATTTCTGATGCGCCCTTATCAAACTGGGTCTAACCAGCATTCTCCTCTCAGCTTCAGGATCTCAGCACATGATTTAGTAAGAGAAAGTAGATCAGTGGCCTAAGAGAAACCTAACATCGCGTGGTCTTGTGACTTCATTACAGAAGGCAGTCGAGAGCTGGGGGGGATGTTAGGGTAAGAAAATGTGTATAAACATGGAAAGGAGGAGTGAGAGGCGAGAGTTGAGATTTGCTAAAAGTACAGAGCAGTACAAGTAACTGTGTAGGTTTGGGGTTTTTGGCGTTTTGATTTTTTTCTGCCAGCCAAAACAAAACCAGTTCCATGTCATAGAAACTTCTTGTTCAATCCAAAACAGGTTTATTTTTCATATTTTTAGTCCTTAAAAATGAGTCAAAACATCAAATATGTATTTAAAAAAAAAAAAAACAACAAAGAATGCTTAGGAATTTACAGTCTGACAGCTCAGGTTATTTACCAAGGTTGGCACATGGCTGTGGACAGTGTAAGCTGAGCCAGAGCTTCATTTTGCCTGTCTAAGACATGTGCCTTGATCTTGCTCTTAAAGTACTGCTATTTTTTTTGCATCATGATAAATCAAGCAAGATATCTGTCAGATGTTTACATCTGAAAGACTCATAGCATCGAGGCCCCACAATATGAGCAACCAATGAAGTCTAGGCTGACTGCTTAAGCACTGAAGAGACTTTTGTATTTTATGTATATGGCTGTATTTGTAAGTGTTCCTGTTCTTGCCAGGTTTGTACATTAACGAAGGAAGATAACCGGAGAGTGGGGGTGATTCCAAGCGATGAACAGCTCCATGTGTTACCTCTTTACAAAATTTCACAAACAGATGAATTTGGCACCGAGGAGGGACTGGAAGCCAAGATAAAAGCCGGAGCCATACAGGTGCTCACAGCTTTCCCCAGAGAAGTACGAATGCTAGCTGAGCCACTCAGAGCTACAAAGAAAAGGAGACCAGACACAAGGAGGACCCCAACTGAAAAGCAGCCATTAATAGATAAAAAATACTCGACACCAGTAAAGCTGAAAACTGAAGCCCCAGAAAATCTTGGCAACGCTTTGCATTGTTTAGGTGAGTTGTGCCTGTTAAATCCTGCCAGTCTCTTCTGATACTGTGTTGCCTCTTACCCATCTGAGGGGAAGGAAAAGCTCCTTATTACTCAATTTTATAAAATACTTGTAGATTCTGCTTTTTAAGGGCAAGTGTACAAGTCATTGTA
Source organism: Ara ararauna (assembly GCA_028858755.1). Lineage (NCBI taxonomy): Eukaryota > Metazoa > Chordata > Aves > Psittaciformes > Psittacidae > Ara > Ara ararauna. Next base: position 43,527,931 of record CM054381.1, read on the forward strand.
ATCGCCTCCTGTATGAAGACAGGCTGAGAAAGTTGGGGCTGTTCAGCCTGGAGATGAGAAGGCTGCACGGAGACCTCATAGCAGCCTTCCAGTATCTGAAGGGGGCCTATAGGGATGCTGGGAAGGGACTCTTCATGAGGGACTGTAGTGATAGGACAAGGCGTAGTGGGTTCAAACTGAAACAGGGGAAGTTTAGATTGGATATGAGGAAAAAATTCTTTACTGTAAGGGTGGTGAGGCACTGGAATGGGTTGCCCAGGGAAGTTGTGAATGCTCCTTCCCTGGCGGTGTTCAAGGCCAGGTTGGACAAAGCTTTGAGTGGCATGGTTTAGTCTGAAGTGCCCCTGCCCATGGCAGGGGGTTGGAACTAGATGATCTTAAGATCCTTTCCAACCCTGACTATTCTATGACTCTATGATTCTATATTTTCTCTTGGCACAGGAAAAGAAACAAACAGGTGATTGCTCAAAACCAAATTTTTGGTGGTGTGTGAGCATGAGTGAAATATTTCCACGTTCCTTTATTCTAATAACTAATGGCAGTAGAATCATCTTGAAATACTGCTGTAGGAATGTTTATCTAAATAACTAACAGGAATTTTTGTCATTTCAAAGTACAAGAACTGTGTTACTGCCTGGGAAAGACAATGGCTTTCTCATAACATGAGTTGATAATTTCCTACCTGTGGCATGGATACTGCTGCAAAGCAAGGGATTTACAAAAATTCCCTAGATTTTATTAAATAAGACGGTGCTCTTCAGATTCCTCCTTGAAATATCATTAGCAAGGGCCACATAGCTGGAATCTGTCAGGAGCTAGGTAAAAGGAATGCCACGTTTGTTCTGTTACAAGCAAACTTCTATGTTCAGAGTCTTCTGCTACAATACGTGTTTGTGCGACATAGAATTGTGGTGTGGCTGAGAATGTGGAGGACTTCTGATTTGTGCTGTTGTACCTAGGGTCAGATTTTAGACCAGCACTTCAGAGGACAGAACTAATATATGGGACTTTGCAGTAATGAGAAGTAGAAAAGGAGGTGGAGGGAGCCATGGACTTAGATTCTGTGATGAAAGGGAAGAAAAAAATAGAAGTAATTAAAGCAGAGCCAATCTACCTTTTAGGAAGAAGAGAGGAAAATTAGCCAACCTGCTAGAATTCTGAGTTTTATTTCATGAGAGACAACCAGATATATATAGTAGACTTAAGGGGAGGAATAATAGTTAAATGTATTTAGAGAAAATGGGGGGGGGTGTTAAAATTAAACAAACTAAACAAAACCCATTTGTCACATCCATTTGTAATTCATACCCAGCACCCTGCTTATCTCAGCAAAGGAGTCAGGGCAAACAGTAAACTTTGCATATAGCAAGATGGAATAAGAACAAGAAGAGCAGTTTTATTGACACACCTAGGAAATTAGACAGACATTCAGTTAACCTGCATGCAAGTTTGGGAGACACAGTCCAGGCTTTGAAACAAACATAAAACGACTCCTCAGGCAGAGGACAACATCCAGCAGTAACTCCAAAGCAATGATTAATAACTTCCATTGTGCTTGGAGTGGACTGGAAGTCCTGGAAGCATTAGAAGGCTCCGGTTTGGGAAGGAATTATGAAATTGTTTGATCTCACTGGAATGCTGTTTTGAAACACTGAAATAGAGTTAGGAACCACCTACCGATACGCAACATTGTAGTTACCAACAGGCATGGCTTTGAGATCTGAAAACCATGCCTTTAACAAATGGCACAATATCCAGAGTTTTGCCACAGGCTTTGGGATCACAGAACTTTATTATTTGAACATGCAAAAACAACAGCTGTGTAGACTTAAATAGTTTGTGTGGTCTTCAAGTATTTTCTTGACTAATTTAAAAGGGCTGCTGATAAGAAGTCAAGAGTGAGGAATGAATACTTCCTTGAGAAAGAGTTGTTCATAGATGGAAAAATTAGAATGTGACTAGAAATATTTCATTTCTATTATAAAACTGCAGGTTTTGTCATGGAAGTTTTGATAGTGAAATCCCTCCAAATAGATGTAAGCACTGTAATCGCCAGGTCTGCCAATGGCACATGTTGCTGTGGTTGGCCATGGGTACAGTTTCAAGGAGGCTTCACTAACTTGGCAGCAGTGGCATCAGAAGTTCAAGTTTGCAAAGGGCAAGGTGGTGTTACCTGCATAAGTAACTTGAAGCATTTATGCACATTGATTTATGTGTTCAGTCATACAGGATGATGGCTGGGTAAAGACCTCAGCACACCACTGCTGCCCTGCCCCTAACCCACGGTAAAATGCCAATGTCGGTAAATTCTGGATTTAGAATCCTACAGCATTGTACTTGTAGTATTGTTTTGTTGTGGTTAGAGGGGAGCAGTCATTGATTGGTTCTTTCCATTCCACAGATATCATTTTAGTCCTGAGAATGGAAAATTTTAGTATCGCTGGGATCTTCAGGCTTAATATGAAAACAAAATCAAAGAACCTGTGAGACAGAGGAGTTGAAACTAGACTTACCCACTAGTCACTCCTGATGGTGAACTAGAGGCCCTTCTTTTGAAAGGGACCTGACCATTATTTCAGAACCATTGCAGTATTTGCCCAGTAGGAAGGCCTGGAAGGTGTGAGAGACTCCTCTAACCTGCATGTCTTCACCACATGGAGAACTGGAAATTAGGGATAAAAGAGGACACTCTTGTCCTCTTTACTGTCTTTAACCAGCAGCACAGAGTGGTGAGGCAGACCTTCTGTAGTGCTGAAGGCAGATTAAGGCTTGGTAGAGTATGCATATGGGAAGACTTGGTTTGAATCTCAACTATGCCAGGTCTTTTATGAAAATGCTATGTATTAAATAGGAACATCTTGTCAGGCATCTTTTGCTAACAGCAAACAGCACAACTGTTAATTTTTACCTTTGTGCTAATGCTGAGAGCCTTTGAAATCCTAAATTATTATAAGATACGTATTAAATATAGAGGCCTTACATCTTTCCTTGTATAGTTTTATCATTTAACCATGTTACTTTGGTCAAATAAACTTTACAGACAGAAAGGTTATTTTTGTCTCCATAAATATTAGCAATTTTTCTTGGCCTGTACTGGGGAGATGAGCCACCAACTTAGGGATACTTTCTTAGCTGGCTGCAGCACAGCAGTGGCCACTTCAACCAACAGTTCTCAGTGGAGATGCACCAGTCTCTGAACAGGAGGTATTCCCAGGAAGCAATGCCACCTTATCTGAGCCATTACTGGTTTCCTTCTACCCATATATTTAAACTAGCTTCTCTTAATCTCTGCTACTTTGCCCCAGAGAGTAAGGAGCTTCTGGCAAGAGATGTGGAATTTGCTGGTGCCATGGGCATTCTGAAAGTGCTGTGGGTTGTTAAAGCTTATTTCCGGAGAATGTAGGTCTCTCTGCAGAGATGACAGAAACTGCACTTCTCAAATGCTGTGTTTCCAGTGTTTTGGAGGAAGGTCTTGGTCTTGGGGGATTCTTAATTAAGAGTTTGATTTCACAGAAGAGGTTTTTTACAAGTTCATGCGGTTTCCTTATGTCCCTCCCCAATCTCAATATTTGCATACCAACTATTGTGTCCATAATTGATCCCACTTTGCCTTTTTTTGCCTTTCTATTGAAAGAATGTTTTTTTAATCCATCACTACTTATAAATTATTAGAAGACAGAAGAAAGAATAGTTCTTCTATATTCAGTAAAGCATTTAAACATTCTGTGTATTTATGGAACAAACAAGAAACACTGATAGAGACAGTCTTTTATGAGAATATGTAAGAGATCTCTGTGGGGTGCCAGTGTACCAGCAAAACACATGTAAAGCAATTTCAGGTCATGATGCAAAGCCCAACAAAGTTGATGGAATTCTTTCCCCTTACTCCAGCGGACTCTGGATTGAACCTACACAGGATGGAATGAGTCATTGGAGGAGACTGTTCCACAAACCAGCACAACTGCAGGGAGCTGTGACCAGAAATTGATTAGGGAGCCAACTTAAATGTATGTCTCCACAAAGATCTGAAATAATTAATGTGTGGCAATTAGCTGGAAGACAGCCAAATCATGTGGTTCAGCTTTGTAAGGATGAATTTACCTGGAGTGTGTTGCCAGATAGTTGCTTTATTTAAGGGAATTTCTGAGTAGTTACTTGCTAATCAACACACAAATCAGTGTAATTCAGTGAGTTTTTTTCTGCAATGGACAAGATCTAATAACCCGCTTTTTCCTGTAATCACAATATGGGGTTGAGGCAGCCAAGAATTTGGACTGTTTCACGGGCTTCATTTCAGGCAGACTAAATTTCATCAACTATGTAAAAACTTTAACACTGTGCTTCTTGCAAGCCTCGGCAGTGCTGAAGGCCAGCACTTCAGCTGCTGGGAAGCACTTAGTGTTGAATCAGGACGGGGTGGTAATTCCATTTTACCTGTTTATTTGATTCAACCCTCTGTTATTTTATATACCAACAGTCTGGGTGGAATAGGTTAAGGCGTTAATTTAGCAACGTTATTATTATGTACTTATGCTCATAGCGATATGCCTAAAAAGCTAAAAATAACCATTTTGAAAAATCTGTACTCATCATGTGTATCTTTTTTATTAAAAAGTATGTGTAAAAAATAGTATAAAAGTTCTATTTTATTAAGTGAGAAAAAGTATTTACACTTTGGTGTGCAATTTTTTTTTTTTAGGGAACAAAACAGATGCTTTAAAACCTGGAATAAAAACGGAGACTTCCGATCACCTCTATGCCATGAAACATACTTCAAACACTACTAAAAATTGCTCTCTATTAAAACAGTATACGGCTTCCTCCCCTTTCAAGGTGGATAGTTTACATCCTTATTCATCTTTAGCACATAAGCCTGGCCTAACAGCAGTGACTAATATTCAACAAGATTTTTCAGTTCCCTACGGGTATTTTGAATGCAGTAGCAAGCAACCTCATGTGACACCTTATGTTAATTGTAAGAACTTTGATGTGTCGGTCAAAGATTATACTGGAATTTTGCTGAATGATAAGATGAATGGTGTGCCACCGATTCTTCCAGAAGTCACTGCTCCAGGCCCTCCAGCCCATAAAGACCCCCTGCCCACTATACTTGAACATCAGCCAGACAAACAGAATTGTCAGCTTCAGTTAGACAATTCTTCTTCACAGATGGTTAGCTCTTGTGATTTGTCAGTACCGCTAAGCTCTCCAGCAAAGAGTGCAGTCGGAAACGAAGCTGACTGTTCCCGTGGATGCCCAGTGGAAAAGGGCAGTGCCCATCAAGAACAGATGTGTGATTTTAACTGTGTGGATGAAAAGCAGAACAGTGCACTGGGACAACTGGCTGATTCTGAGGAAAAAGCGGAGGAAATGTGGTCAGACAGTGAGCACAATTTTTTGGATGATGACATTGGTGGGGTTGCTGTGGCACCTTCTCATGGTTCTATCTTAATTGAATGTGCAAGACGTGAGCTCCATGCTACAACACCTATTAAAAAACCCAACCGCAATCATCCCACAAGAATTTCGTTAGTTTTCTACCAACACAAAAATTTAAATGAGCCAAAACATGGTTTAGCCATGTGGGAAGCAAAGATGGCTGAGAGGGCAAAAGAAAAAGAAAAAGAAGCGGAAAGATTAGGAACGGAGAATACCGAACTAAATTCTAGCAGCAGGAAAACAAAGCAAACAAGTGAAAACAGAGATCTTTTTTATGAAGACAATGAGTTCAACCAAATTCCATCACGCAGAGCATTAACAGTAACTAAGGATAACATAATAACAGTATCTTCATATGCCCTTACACGAGTTGCAGGGCCTTACAACCATTGGGCATAGGTTTTAGTCTCAAATGCCCCCTCTTGGTGCAGTGTGACACGGTGTTTCTTTAAGGTGCTGTTAAAGAACAAGCTTCGTGCCGTTTACTATTTGCTCATCTCAACCATTTTAAGGCTGAGGTAAAAATAAGAAGGAGGGTATTTCTTCTTAAACTGTGACTAATATTTGGTGGTGCTCAAGCACATTTTAAGCAAAAAAGAAAAATTAAGAAAAATTGTATAGTTTTAATACACTCTAAAAAAGATTTTGTTTAGGTTGTTAACCTTGATTGAATCGTTCAGTTTATTACCTTTAGGAATTTATATTTTGGTGCTTTAAATCAAGTCTGTTTACTACAAAAATCATTTATAGGGATTTTAACAGGTTCACATTTTATGGTGTTAAATCAAGTTATACAGTAATAGCTCTACACAGCTCTTGGTGCTTAACCACATCAAACAGTTAAACATAAATAAGCTGAATTATTACTTCATGGTGCCATTGCTTTAACAACTTCCACCCATTGCTTTATAGTCCAAATTACAGATAAATCTTTTAGAAAACCAATGAATTTTTTCTCTAGATTTGTCATTATGTATGAAATGAAGTTATTGGTAATGATGGCTGGAAGTTGTTTTTAAGCTGTAAATACATATTTTAAAAGCACTTTCTATTTTTAAAATTAACTTGAAATAGTATAGTATAAGGATCATATTGTCTAAGGTTTGTGCATACTCTACAGAAGAAATAATTTTATTCTTGCTGTGTAGAGTTCCATATTGTTACAGCTGCAGTATGTATGCTAATAGCATATGTGATTGTTTTTAGACTTGCCCTTTTTCATGGCAGTTTTTATGTTGCATATAAACAGTAACAAAATACAGAACCATTCTTTTCAAGAGAGTGTACAAACATGAAATTAGGAAACGTCTTGTCAATACGTGTGTTGCTATTGGGAGCCATGAATATTACTTGGGTTTTTAAAGGCAGCGTTTGTTATGATTTCTTTGAGCAATAAGTGCGTAAGTCTCATTCGTTTGGAGCATTATAAGTTAACACAACAACCAAATGTTCCAAATGCCTCAGGGGTAGGATTGTTTTGGGATAAAAAGAAATATACCCCCTAGAGTTGCCTTATTCTATTCTGGGAAAAAATAATAATTTGGGGAAAATACAAAGGAAATTTTGGAAAAGTATGAAATTTATAACAGCAGCAAATTTTTCATTAAGAATAACCTGTCTGTAATATTCACCAGCTTTCTGTGTTCGTTTTATTTTTACAAAAATGTTTTGTAAATTTCTTAAGTGATCTCATGTAGAAAGGGTTGTCTTCTTCCTTCCAAACATATGAAATTTATGTTCTCAATTTCTGCTGAAAAAGTGACATATCATGAAATGAGTATTTGCTAAACCAGAGGAAAACCAGACACTCCATTGCTTTTAAATACTGTAGCATCCCACTCTTCTTTCTGATTCTTCTCTCCTATGTATTTCTTTTTAAAACTTATTTATTTAAACAAATTACCAAATGGCAATGTTAGCTAAGGACCGACCTCATCCTACAACTTCTTCCATGAGAACAGCTCTGCGTAGCCATACCTGCCCCATCAGAGCCAGGAGGACTGCTCAAGCCAGGACTCCTCTCGTGACTGAGAGCTGCAGGATCAGGCCCAGAGATGAAGCTGTACCTTAATTCTGCCTTGGAGTCCTCCCTGGCTGGGTAACCTGTAGGTGTAATGAGATCAGAAGTTTTCCAGTGCGAAAATACAGTAATAATATACTTGATAATATTACAACGTAGTGGTGCTGTAACAGAGGAATATGAACTATCTAGATCTGCTTTATTTAAAACCTAGACAAGGTGCTTTTTCCTTGAAAGTTGAACTGTAAGCACTATGTTTACAGTTCTGGTACGAAAAGTACGTAAATTGTATTTTTAACACATAGTGCCAGTTAGGACCTTGGTGCTACAAATACTTAAATGCGGCTGTTGATGAATGAGACTGTTCTCCTGTACAGACATAGACACACGTGTTGTGGTGGCAGGAGCAAGGTCTGAAGTAGCAATCACTATGTAGTGACCTTGGGTTCAATTCTACAGATGCCTGTCAAAATTAACACAATTGCTGGTGTCAGACGGTGGATGAGTTGAACCCATTCTTTGTATCTTACCTATTTTAAGTAAAATTTGTAAAAACCGGGTATGCTGCAAATTTTAGTTCAAAGCTTAATATTACTTCAAATAGAGGATATGAAGGGATTGTAAATAATAATAAAACAAAAAATATGCCATTGTTTTGTACCAGCAGTTTTATGCTTATTGACTATGTAATATACAGTATACATCAAATCATTATGGTATTTTGTGTGCCTTAGATTTCCATTTTAAAACTTGTCTATTTTTGGTGAGCTGAAGATTAGTAAGAATTCCAGCTGTCCATACAGTAGTACTGTATGTTCTCTAGCTGTTCCATTTTTGTATTTGCTATCTGAAAACCCTTGTTTGACACCACAAGCAATCATTTACAGAAAAGATGAGTTTACTGGTTTCACTGGTAGTGCTGATAACGTTAGTTTCTATGTTGCAAATTGAAAAAAAAACCCAAGTTATTCAGCGCTCTCATGTGAATAACATTTTTTTACACAACATTGGTAAGTTACAGAGCCATCTTTTTGCCTTTTAAAATTCTCAGATCATTAAAGCAGATCATTTTTACTTAAATCATCCACTATAAATGCCCATGCTTAATTTATGTATGACTGGAAACTTTGAGATAGAAATGTTCCAGTGAAAAAACAGCAGCTTCCCTCGAAGAAGTGAGAAACTGAAAGGTGGATCCGAAAGGATACCACCAAACCGCCCCTGGCAAATAACTGCTCAAGTGAGTGCACCGACAGACTTTCAGTAAATCCACATTTACCTGTTTTGAAATGGCAACTCTTAACAGAGAGCAGTGTATCTTAACATCCTAGTTAATGCTGTTAACTGATTGGTGCTAAAACTTGCAGTTACTGCTTTATTAAGGTTACTGACATGAGAAAAATCATCTATACAGTAAAATATCATTCGCAGTGCTCTGTCCTTGACCGTCTATCACATAACTACTTTTTCAGCATGTGCCTAGCAGGCAGGTTAGCTAGCCACTTTCCTGCTGTGGCACACAGCAGGTTGAGATTTGAGAAGCTATATTTTCTATTGCTGTACTGCAGTATAGAAAATGCAACTATTTACTGTTTTGACAACTGTGTGCTATTTATTGTAACATTTCCGAGTATTTATCAGTCTTGTACACAAATTCTGTTGTTTTGAGTAAGGTTATAATTTTATAACGGCATTTGTCGCTTAAAATGTGCGAATCTGTGGGTTTAATGTTTTCCTTTTCAGGCCACACAACCACTTGCAATTTGCTCTTTCTCTTCAACAAAGTCCTTCCAGGATGGCCAGATCAGAGGTGGAGCTAAAACTGAGGTAGCTGGCTAGGTCAGACCTGCGTATTTTACTTGGTTTCCAACAGCTGGCAGCATGCTCTGGGTGAAAAAACAGAAAATGGATTGATGTGTGGGCTGGTGGCGGGGTGTGGTTGTCTTTTAATCGTTTTTCACAGTACGCTAGCAAAAACTGTTGTGATCCAGTATGGGATGCCTCTGACTTCCTAGAAGAAATGTCTGTCATCTGTTTCTCCACTGGGTCCAGTAACAGCACTCCACCTTTGCTCTGGAAGGAAGGAGTAGTGCTTTCTGCAGGAGCTGGTTCTGCTTGACTCCCGAGTCCCTGTCGGAGTTACTGCAGTCATGCCCATTTCAATAGTGAGCTTTACTTATGCAGTTTCTCTGTGCTTACTGCTCGTAACATGCTATTGTATTACAGAAAATAGAAAAAAGGTCTATAAATATTTTAGTCACAAGGTCCGAAAAGCTTTTTAAGAACCTGGCTTTCTACCTGGAACAGTTGTATTCAGATTTATTTTTTTCAAGAACTTTCTAAGCTAACTTAGGAATAACTGCTGTTAAAAATCCTAACCTTACCTATGACGGTGCTTCTCTATACTTAGAACAGGAAATAACTGTAGAATTGTAACCAACATCTTATGTTAAGCATGGGTAAATGACAACTTCTGTAGTACTCAAGATTATTTGTAACATAACAACTGTTTGGGTTTTTTTAAAAGACCTTTTTAATATCGTTGCAGTATTACGCTAAATTTGGTGGGTTAAACTTGGGTCCTGTTTATGTTGCTGCAGCCCCACTGACTGCAATGTGCTCATTCATCAAGCTTTCATTCAATTTTCATATTTAACTGGATGGATAACAGTTGACCAAAGTCTGTGCCAACTCAGACCCTTGCAACCCAACAGGTTTTGCAAGGACAGATGGAGAGAGATTTGGAGTAAATGTACTTCTGGTTAAACACAGAGGTTATATTGTTTGTAGCATGAAAAGTGATTCAAGGTCTGTAGAGAGACGTACTACCCTCACCTCAAGTTTCAGGTGTGCAGGCAGGTCTATTTCATACCTTATGCTCTTGACAGCTTTTTTTGGTTTTTCCCTATCTTATAGGTTATTCAATGACAGATGTTATTGGAAGCATTCTAGTAAAACTGCATCTTCATGGGTTTATATTGAAAATGTGAGGCCAGTCTTGGCCTTTTACTTTTCATGAAATTTCTTGCATGTTAAAATTGGATCCTTTTATCAAGCAACCATCAGTTTCATAAACTGTTTCTACATATATGATTTTTCTCTTTCCCACAGAAATCCTATAATTTCTAGGTTAACAGGAGGCAATATCTGTACCCTCATATATATGAAAAGCTAAATTGCATGGCTACTTCTACACTTTTTCTGCGTTAGCAACAATTACATTCAGGCAGTGCTGAACAAACTCTTTCAGGTCTACTGTGGTTGTTAATATTCAGATTAGGGTGTTTGTGACTTATCTTCCGTAAAACTATGTTTTACTTCTTGTGTGAAAGGTGTCTGCCCAACTGTGACCTGTGATGTGATCTTGAATAACACAATTAGAGATGAGGAACAGTCCGATCACATTTGGAAATTCTGGGTTTTTTCTCAGTTTTACCAGTTGTTGATCTGATTTTCAGGAGCAAGCATAGAGGGAATATCTTTCCATAAAATTAAACTGTAGATAAAGTTGCCATTGATTGTTGTGACACCGTGGTACTGCTCTGCCATGTCTGTGTTACAGCACTGTTTCTAACCAGTAAGGATGTGGTGTTGTGTCACACAGCTGTGGATGTATGTACAAATTAATCTCTTCCCACAGTTCCTCTGGAGGCAGTGATCTCTCCTTTGTTCTCTGTCTGCCTAGACTGGTTTAAGGAGGAAAACAAAAAACAAAACAAAACAAAACAAAAAACCCACACAACAACAACAAACAAACACAACCAAAAAAACAAGAGGAGAGAGAGTTAGTCACCCTTTCTTTAATCTGTGTAGATGACCAAGGTAGCAAGCACTGTGGTCAACACATCTGCTGCTCCTTCCCATGGTATGGAAAACTGATGGGATGCACAGCATGAGTAAGTCACAGGCAAAGCTGTGAAGGTACAATCAGCTTTTGAGACAGCCTTCTCTATACACGTGCTGTAGTTGCCAGGGTACTTCTTCATGTTGACACTTTTTTTGGTACATTTAACTTTAAATTCATAAGCTTTTTTATTTAGTCTGTGACACATTTATGTTCTCCTTTATTCCTAAACAGAGTGGCCAGTGTCAAAAGTCCTGAGGATGTGGCTACTTAGTGGAATAGTACAAAAACTGGCTCAGGATCTCCTGGAATTACCTGATGTTTAGTCAGAAAGTTTTCACAAGTTGTCTATATGCTGCTCCATTATGTTGCTGCAAAATTATAATTGCATAAAGGAGTTTCATACTTGAGGTTTTCTCAAAGACCAAGGATTTCTGCTAGTAACATCTAATCCGGCTCTAGTAAACACACAGATCACTTCTTCTGAAGAGTGGCTGAAAATATATTTTGTGTTTACCTTATTACTTCCCTATTAAAACATTTTTAGTTATTTTAGAGTGAGCAAAACTTTTTAATACTGTCATTTACATGCTTGACTAAATGATGAAAACTTAATTCTAACTAATGCTGTGTTGTCTCCCTGAAGAATATTTAATTTGACTAGTGCTGATTAGTAGATATTACTTTCTACTCTACTAATGACATTGAATAGTACAACCACCTTTGTCACTCCATGGTCTGTTTATGGATTGTCTGCTGTGTCTAGCTATTTTCACAGCCAGCACTAGATCACATTATAAACTACTGCTGAATGCTTTAAATGCTTGTAACTGTTCCAGGAGTTCTTCCTATCCCTCTGCAGATCTACTTCAGTACTCAGCATTAGCAGTATAGCTGTTGGCCTGCTTGTGAATTCCCCACACACACTGTCACTGCTTTGTATGTAAATCAGCCAGTCTTCATCTCAGGAATATCATAAGGATTTATTCTCCTGTGACTCTTCCAAAATAAGTTTCTTTCAGTCATCTTTTGTTCTATATTATGACAATTCTAGGGGTTGTTTTTTATTTCATGTTCTCTCATAGGGAGCCTAGAATATTACAGTTGGATATTTTTTCATTCCAAGAAAGAGGAATAATTCATTAATCTGTCACAATCAGTGTTTTCTTTTTAAATCAATTTTTCAGTTAATTTTCATATTTCTTGATGCAACTGTTACACTCTGTTCTTAAATCTGCAAGTAGCCAAACTTGAGAGACTTTGCAAGAGTAGAAAGCTGCTCACCCCCTGAGAAGGAAAAGTCACACTCTCTCAGAGTACAAGATTTTTGCTTCTGTTGCTAGCATCTCTGTGGAATGCCCTTTTTTCTTTGGAGTTACTCTGCCAGCTCTGTTTAAATCTTGACATGAGACCCTACAGAGTACAAAAGCAGGAGTGTTCCTTTACATCTTCTGGTTTGATCAGTCATAGTCTCTGTGAGAAACCCAAGTATTGCTTAAGTTAAATGCCCTAACTAACATAGGACTGTTTGTGGAAAAAGATGTTCCTTCTCTGTAGCAGCAAGTAGAATTGATTGAACATGAGCAGAAAATAACAAAGTAGTTACTGCCTTTTATTAAAGGGTATAGGGGTGTCAGCATCACTTGTTTTCCTCCTTCTGAGACTTAAGGACTTTAGGATTCTTTTCTCAATGTAGTTCCTAGTTCATCATCCCAACACTGTTTGCAGTATTTAACCACCTACTTGTAACTTCAGTTTTAAAATATACAAGATACTTCTCGATGCTGTAACCTTAACTCTTCCCACAACAGTATATTTTCCTCTTTTCTTCTCCTGGACCATTATATATGTAGTATTTCCACCCACATTTATATTTAAGTGCTAGAATCTCCCAACAGCATACTTGCAGTGAATGCAAGCCTGGGGTGCTAAATAACTTAACGTGAAGGTGACTTGCTCTGGCTGGTGTGACTGATTAACAGTGCTGGTTTTAACACTTTGCACACCTTACCAGCTTTCCTCATGAAGTCATAGGATGCAGGTGTAGATCTCATAAAACTACGTATGTAAGAAGGAGGACAGATTTGCAGTTAATCTACAGTTACCAGTTATACCAGTTATAACTGTATTCCAAAGAAGTGCTGTTGCAGTGGAGCAAGGGAACTGCTAGTTTGATGTTCAGTATTGCAGTTGTTGCCACAGAACATTTTAATACTGTTGTAGAAAGTTTTGTGACCTGATCAATATTTTACATGTATTATCTGTATCTTTATTATAATGTAATGGAAAAGGGTCTAAGGTTTGGAAGTCATCTACAATAAGAATGAAAGCCCTGAGTCTCATTTATACTACTGTCGTTTGCATGACATTAAAAGGATAAAGGGGCCTTAAATGGATGTCAATTTAGCTTACATCCTTTGGAGTATCACATTACACTAATAATGGTGTAAACAGTCAGTAGAATAAATTAAAACCATTACCAAGTGACTGATTTGTACAATCATCTGAAATCAATTTCATGATATTGCTATTGTGCACATAGTGGCCAATAACATCCAGATTGTTCTTACTTTAGAAATACAGGTTGAAAAGAAACTGGCTTGGGTTTTAATCAGGTTTCAAGTATTCACTTCTATTGGCTCTTCGTCTCCCAAGACTGTCTACAAAGATCATGCGGTAAAAGATTTGTAGCTGTAGGTAACGGCCTGGCCAGAAATCTTACAGAATTGTCAACAGTGCTATTTCTAAGCTTTGGTAATTTTTTTTTCTTAAAATACTTGCTTCCATTTATTGTAACTTCATCCCTTTTACTTGATTATATAAAATGGGGTTGTGACAATCTACTGAACTCAGTTCTTTTCTGACTTAAGACCCAGCAGGGTGTGCAGTATTGTGCGGTGCTTTCACATGGCAGTGAGTTTTGAGACACAAAGCTAAAAGCCAAGGTTTTCTGACTGCCCTAACTGGTGCTACTTGACAGTGAAACCGTTTGCACCGTCCTGCATGCTTGAGTCATGCAGAGCCTCCCTCGCTGCCAGTAGAAGCTTTTTGTAAGCATCAAGCCCCACTACCTTGCAATTATGAAATGCAATACAATGCAAACTTATCTTTCAAAAAAAGTTTGAGGAAAAGAAAACATAGCTTTTCTTAAATTTCTAAACTGCAGTGATACTGCAGGGCCTAATTGGAACAGATTTTGTACTGACTTTGTGAATGCCAGTCTGATCCATGCAGCTCAAAAGGCAGCATCTCAACTTTATGAATCTCTTGTCCTCAAAATGAAAAAATAACTGTAGGCAAGAAAAACAAATGTGATATCCCAATACCACTAAAAGAAAGCCAGTTCTAGCCAATACAAGCATTCAGACATTTCAGTCCTCAACAACTAATTGTTCAGTTTGGAAGAGACAGCTCTTCATAATGTGACTGTATCATACCCGGTCATAAATATTGTTCAGAATTTTCTCATAAGAAAAAACAGTAATAGGTAAGGATATACTGTACTGAAATGCTATGGCTAATGAATGCTTTCCTGCTTTGCAAAATTAAAAGATTTATCAGTATGCCAAACCAAAAAACAGTCATCATTTTCTTTCTTTCCTTTTTTTGTCTTTTTCTTTCTTTCTTTGGGATGCATTTGATATTTATTTTCAAGTTTGAATTTGAGGTTTTGGATTATTTCCAGTTAACAACCTACTGTTATTTAGATCTGGAACATAAAATTAACTTTTTAAAACAAAAGATTGTATACAGGGAGGAAAAAATCAGAAAGAAAAAGCACTTCATTATGTCACAGTATTTACAGGAGAAGGTATAAAAATTACTTCTTTTCTCAAAAAAACATTTGGGGCCTGATTCTTTCCTAGTATAACTGAGCACAGCTTCATGAGGCTGGTGGAGCTGTGAAGAGTTACGCTAGCTCAGAAACTGAACCTTAAAATCTTCTTTGCAGACAAGGGAACCCTTACCAGCAGTACTTGAAGACTTGTGAGTTGTGACTGCATGTTACTTGAAAGATCTAATTAAGCTATGTTTTTTGGTGCAAGCAGTTGTTGTACATGATTTCATGTTTATGTAGCAAGATGCATTGAAATGTTGATACTAGTATTGAAACATACATGTAAAAATTGTTGTTGTGGAAATTGTCTGTTCTGTTCTATTTTTCTTGTGTGTCTCATCTGTTTAGATCGTAAACTTTCTTTTTTTTTTTTTTTTATTGTCCTAACTGAATAAGGCTAAATGAATACTGTAATTGAAAATATATTTTAAATCTTGTCATGAGTTTTTAAAAAGACTATTACAAATTGTATCATTCCTGATTACACAGAACTTTGTGGGTGGTTTTAAATAAATTTTATACTTCTATTTTGCACTTAGTCGTCTAATTTTTCTTTCCTGAAGCTGCTTCTTGTAAAATGCTTTGAGAAATAAAAGAAAGTTGTTTTCCAATCCAAACCAAAACAAAGTCATGCTGAAGTACATGAAGACTAAAATTTAGGCCAGGAGAGGCTGTACCATACAACTTAAACCAAGGTTAATGCCCTCCTTCATAATACAGTATATAATGCTACACACATGCCTCATTTTAAACCACTACATGGCTTGAATTAAATTTTTAGACAAGGAATTAGAAAATTACCGATTCTAAAGCTAGAAATAGTCTAGTCTTGCAACATATTGGACGGTGCTGAGAACCTCATCAAAGATGTTCTGACAACAGCAAGGAGCTACTCAACTAAAAATACTAGTCTTTAGATTCTGTATGTTTATATAATTTACCATATAGGCAGTAAACAAGTGGCAGTTAATCACCTTGTTAAGGGAGAATAAGAAAATAATTGCTGATGAAGTATTTTCATTTTATGAGCCATTTTCCCTGCAGAAATTTTGCTCTCATGACTAATAACCATCATTACATGTAGAAATACATTTACGAATTAACGTAGCCCTATAGGATTACTGTGGGTTCACCCACATCAGTAGGGTTTCTGCACCGGAAAGGGATGGGGTATAAATCTGGTTCCTGTCATCAGTCTGCCTTTGTGTCATACAGGACCTGTCCCAGGCAGAGCTTTACAGTAGAAGCAGCAGTCAGAAAATCTTAAAGTTCATCATCTTCTGACTGAAAAGGACAAAACAATTTGTGAACATGACTACACAGTGTGTCTTTCCTACCAGCCTTGTCTGGTGGAGCAAGGTTGTGGGAATCATTTACTGTAGCTTTTATAACCCAGCCACTGGATACAGTCCAGGTTTTATTTGCTTCAAATCAGAGATTCAGTTTGGGATTTTTCTCAAGACAAAACAGATTTCAGTGCTACTCTGCTTTAATATGTGACATTTTGGTGCAGAACAACAATACCAGACAGGATTCCTGTTGTTTAGATCTGAAAAAAGGAGGAATACAACTTTGAATGTTCATATTTGCTGCTTTTCTTTCTTTGTTAAGTACAGTATCAAATGCTGATGTTAGATCTTCCAGATAACTGGAATCTCCTAGAGGGCAGAAAAATGCTGCTATCCTCAGGCTTCAATAATTCCCTAGAAATAGAGCACATTATGTGATATTGGTGCACCTACTTCCTGGGAGCTGAATGTGGAAGGCCTTTACCCTCCTATTTACTGCTCTTTTAGAAGATAATCATAACTGGGGTTTTATAACATCTGCCAACTTGCCCAGGCCTCTTCTAAACCACACTATCAAACCTTCCACCAGAGCTATGCATTCCCCAGTTTGATATTAGAATCTGTAGCCCACAGCACAGGTGCCTAAGAAAATGTAGATTTTGAATGGCGCTCAAAGACTTTGGAGCAAACACAAGAACGTAATTATCAAGGCAGATACATGGATGAGAAACAGTGCCAGCCAACTGCAGATTGCCTCCCCCACATTCCCACGGGATAGTGTGTTTCCATTCAGAGCTACCTTTCTTCATACACTATGGCAGGATTGCACACATTTTAAAACACAGCTTTACCCATAGCTTGTGGGAACAAAACTACATAAAATTGACCTGCCCTGGCACCATGAAAGGTTGCCAAACATGAGCTTATCTTACAGAGCTCAACACCTGGAGGTGGTTTCAGTGCTTTCTCTTATCTTGGATTTTGTTGTAGAAACTATACAGGTAATAGAATATTGATACAGTACAGTTGGTTGCTTTCAAATTCTTAAGATGTTATAGCCTTAAATTACAATACCTATTAAAATGGTATTAATTGGTAATGGTAGTTTAACCTGCAAGATAAACTGTTTTGCTAGTGCTACAGTTAAGTTTTCTGCAGTAATCTAATACCTGATAAAGTTCACAGAATGGCAGGGTTTGACAGTTGCTGAATAATGCTAATGCTGATTACTGTTGATAATATTATTACACAGTATTAGGTTACATCTTCAAAATAGGTATTAATCAAAATATTGGACTTCCTGTGAATTTTCTAAATCAGAACCAGCCTCATATACAAATATAATTCAAACACAAGCAAGATAGTGCTTCAATTAGTAGTGTTTTGGTTAAAGAAATGGCCTAGGAAATCTAAAATAATTACCAGTCATGCCCATCTGTGTTTTTAATCTAAAATGCACTGGAAAAAGTATTTTAAATGTGAAAATTTAAACTCAGCTATTTCAATAACCATTGATTGGAGCACAATTGCTAGTTGGGCCTCAATTCACTGAGATGTCTGTTTATTTCTATATACTCTTTTGCTTTTATGATACAGACCACTTAAAATTTTTAGCAGTTGATATATTGAAAATGTCAACATCTTTTTACAGAAAGGCCAAAAATTATTTTAAATTCCTACTATACCATGTGTGTACCTCCATTCATCCATAAGATAACTGGGTAACATTTCTCTGCTGCTTAATCCTGAAGCAGTCCTGAATTGCTGCTGGAAAAATAAAGCTAAAAATAAGCTGAAAAATAATGCTGAAAAATAACGCTAAGTCATGAAGCATGAGACTACACTCAGCTGCTCTGCACTGGAAATTGTGCCTGCCTGTCCTTCAGATCAGAGGCCTATGCTCTTCTACGGGAAGAGGCTAAATATTGCAGGCAGTTGTGGAAGGGGAAATAAGTTCTCATCCTTCAATCTCTTGATTTTCAAGCAACAGAGCTAAGATTAAGAAGGTGGTCAGGATTTTTCTTCTAATCAGTCTTTACTGCCTGCCTACAGAAGTGCATTGACTGTCTTTGGTTACCCCAAGACTGTAAGGAGATAGATGAGAAATCCTTTCTTGCATACATATTCAAATCTGATACACATAGAAAAACAGGGCCTTTCTAAAGGTATTGAGGACTTTTCTCAAGCACCCAAATACAAGTCAGATTGGGTAAGAAGAAAGGAATGCTTAAACCCTATGTCTTTACGCCTCTTTTTTCTGCCATGAACCACGAAGAATTATCCAAACATTATAGGTCTCTCTAAGCCTATATAAGAAGCTTCCACATTAAACTAACAAACATTCATAACAATAATTTTTCCTTCAACCAACATCAGGTAAAGAGATATCCTGCCCTCCCCAAAGAATTGTAAGACTCAGGTAAGTACTTCTGATAAAAGTAAAATGTTAAATAGTTAAGTAAAGCTGAATGCTGTAAAATTTGAAACCAAATCTGTCTGATTTTATTTAAGAAATTACCTTAAAGGTACAGTTACAGCTTCCAGAATATTTCTCCCTGTTGCAAGAAATGTTTTTCTCTGACTTTAAAGCATTAACTATGATCATCCAAAACAATTTTTAGAAAGGCTTCCTTCTAATACATCTCTTCAATCATAAGAATGTTTGTGTTTTTTTAAATTTTGAAGTGTCAAATGGGACAATTCAGAAGAAAAAAATATTTTATACTTGGTTAGGAGAAGATGTTTAGTTGCTTATATAAAATTACTGTGCCTAAGCATTGGTTCAACTGAACGAAAGCCAAGCTTTTGTGGGATTGATAGAATAGCAGCAAACAACACAGACGCTGATGGCCTCTGCCCAGGGATCTGAGTTCAGAACTGAAATAGAAATGCAGTCACCTCACTAGTGGTGAGTCGCTCCATCAACAGGGCACTGAAACAGTATTTAGATTACATTTCCTCTAGGCATTACAGACAATCTGTTCAGTCTTCTATTTACCTCAGAATATCCTCCAAGTTATTTGCAGAAACTTGTTTAGTTTCCTTATTTTTATAGAAATGCCTCTTTCTTGAATCTAGTCTGTGTTGCAAAATTTTTCAGTTTTTAGCTGAAGACTTATATGTACCCCTTCTAGCCTTTCTTTTTTTTTCTTTTTAATGTAACCACAGAGGCTGTGGAAGGCATTATGCCATGACTGCAACCAACAACTACAGTTAAGTAACAGTAAGGCTGCACTTACTACCATGTATTTCTTCTGCACTGCCACTAGCATTGCCTGTACTGAAGCAGTTCTCTAAGAAAAGACCTTCCATCACTCTCAAGTCCAGCTGTCACTCTGGGTGGAACTATCCTATTAACAGACTAATTTTTCTACACAATTTTTTACTTCATTTCAAATATTCTTCTAAAAATTGTACGACTTCTGTAAATGTTTTTATCTGTTCAAATATTAACTTCAACTTTGAACATGACTATGTTGAGAATTGCTTCAGTTCTGTTAAAAACCCCTTGGAACTAAGCCAGCCTTGTTACATATGCCCTTTAGCCATCAAAGCAACGATTAAAAACCTTTTTGCGAAACATATTGGGATGTATTTCCAAATTGTTATCATACACAATGCAGCTGTGGTGTATTGAGAAGTGCATTCTACCTTTTAAATAATTCTGTCAACCTCTAAAGACCATTAAAGCTTACAGCACACACCTGAGAGACCTCAAACTGGTTTTGTTCTACCTGATGCAGGAAAATATCACAGTATGTCTGTCACTGCTGTACAGTGACAAATGTTTAGTAAGTGCTTAATTTTTGCATAAAGAACACTATATAACAGGTGTTCAGCCATAATGTATTTATTATGGCTTTGAACTCTGTGTATAGTGTCAATAATGTATAGTGATTTATTAAAGAGTAATGGTGAAGCAATCTGTACTACTGTAGGTAACAGGGGAACTTGCTTCTGAAGCACACAGTTCTTAACAATCTCCTGAAAACCAACCTTACTCATGTTCTCATTTTCAAAAGAATGATACAAGCATTATAACAGTTTCTGGTTTCACTTTATTTCAAAACCAGAACATCTACTTTCCCAAAGCTGTAAGGTAAGACTTCTTCCTAAAAGCAAGAAAAAACATTATCTCCAGCTGATACCCAGTCATTCCTTTTAGATTTCAAAACCCCTGCAGCAAACACTTCCGTTTTGTGGTAATTTCATGATACAATTACTCTTATGAGACACCTTAGGGGTATCTGAAGATAGCAAAGATTTTTTTAATGACAAATGTGATTATTTTTCTGCTTCTCCAACATCTTGGGGATCTGAACTTGGAGTAATTAGTCAGCTTCACTAAGTACAAATGTGTTTTTATCTCTGCAATGAATGACGGTATTTTAGTTCTTTTCCTTTCTCAGATGAAGGTGAGATGCTGCACCAAACAACAAATATAATGTGAGCAATGTTGATACATACCAACATCAGTGCAGGTCCAAAATTTACACTGTATACAGAAACAGTACAATTTCATATTCCTTGAGCTAATGGAGAAACTTCTCTATCTCAAAGCAAAACCATACACTAGCTGTTTAACACCCAGCATGCTCATTGAAGACCTGTCATATCCACTTCTCAATGTGTAACCCACCTATACGCAATAGCGTGCTGCTACTTGCTAATTCAGTGTTTATACTTTTTGGTGTATTAGCTGTTGCTCTTACAGTGCTGATTCAGTAATACCAGGTGCTGTGTATTTATTGTGTATTTATTTGTTATGTATTTATTTCTATGATTAAGTTGGATCCAAAGAGTTTTGTTTCTGAGAGCTCTTTTGGTCACAGATCCTTAAAAACAAACAGGAAAGCTGTTAGTTTAAAACCTTTTTAAATAACAGTATTGTCATGGGTTCAGCAGCAGCAGTCATTTTTTCTCCTTCGTAGTAGCTGGTGCAGTGCTGTGTTTTCGATTTTTAGTCTGGGAACAGCGCTGATAACACCAATGTTTACAGTTGTGGCTTAGAATGTTTTGGCTCGACCAAGGACTTTCTGAGTCTCATGCTCTGCCAGGGAGCGGGGGGAAGCCGTGAGGAGGCAGAGACAGGACACCTGACCCAAACTGACCAAAGAGCTATTCCATGCCACAGCACGTCATGCCCAGGATGTAAAACTGGGGGCAGGAACCCGGAAGAGTTCAGTTCACAGCTCGGTCATCGAGTGGTGAGCAATTGTATCCTCTTTCCTTGTATTTCCCTGGTCATTGTTGTGGGTGGTGGTGGCAGTGGTGGTTTGTGTTATACCTTAGCTACTGGACTGTTCTTATCTCAGCCAGTGGGAGTTGCATTCTTTTGATTCTTCTCCCAATTCCCCCCCCCCCCCCCCCGGAGTGGGGGGGAAGAAGGAGGGGGAAGTGAGTAGTCGGGCTTTGTACTAGAAGGGGTGAGCTATTGTATTCTTCCCTTGTATTTGCCTTGTCATTATTGTTATTGGTGGTAGCAGTAGTGATTTGTGTTATACTTTAGTTACTAAACTGTTCTTATCTCAACCTGTGGGAGTTGCATTCTTTTCGATTCTCCTTCCCATCCCTCCGGAAGTGAGGGAGAGAACAAGCTGCGTGGTTAGAGAGGCTTAAACCACGACAAGTATTTAAGAGAGAACCAAATGAGCCTCTATTCAAAGGGGACATATGTATTTTCATTCCAGAAAAACTCTGGTTAGTAAAGAGCATGTACACCACTGTGGAAGGTGCCACAGATAAACTTCATGGCTTTCCTGAGCAAAGGCAAGCAGCTGAGTATTGAAGACCAGAGCTCCAAAGTATTAACTATCTGCACTATGAGATTTTACTACTATGCAGCATTCCCTGATACTAAAATTCTTTGTGCTTTTACATGCATCTTTATTAAATGTACTGATTGTGACAAAAGACATATGATATCGATTATGAGCTCTAAAAATTACCATTTCTGTTCACAATATCCCCAGCATGTTCTTAACTCCTGCAACCACCAAGAAGGCTGGAAGCAGCATATGCTTTATGGTTTTTGCCTTCTAATTTGTATCTTTTTCACAACTTGCCGCCTTATTTTAAGGTAACTTGGAGAATTCTCATATCTTTCAGACTTCTGCCTCTTCATCAATTTTGGATTAAATTGTACCTGAAAGATACTTAGGGTGCCTAAAGTTATTTTAAGAAACAAGACTACAAGTGCTCACATTTTTTCACTGTGATTTCCATCACAACTGTTCTTCATCGAAACAGCATGGTTTATCTTGAAAAGAATTCAAAAGGAGTCATTAATGTACTATAAATTGCAGCGTCAAAATTTGCCAGTAATGGTCGCAGTACGTCTGTTGGAAAAAAAAAGTACAAGAAGTAGTGTTCTACTTAAGGTGCAGGAAATCAGGCTGGTGGTCTCCTATGAGCTTCTAAGGCTTTCTTTGAGATTATCACTATGAATTATGCATCCTCAGATAAAAAAGCCCTGGTCCAAATGACCGAAGAACAGAGCTACTTTCTAAAATTCCAATCATCGCTGCCAATTATTTTCTCCTTTAATACAATTTTGCTACTGTCTTTTACATTTATAGTGTGGGAGGGCCCTGTTACCCTCTCAGCCTCGAATCTTATTTCCAGGTTAAACAGTACAGATACTGCTTTATTCATGGAGTTATGCCAGGAAGAGACATAAGCAAGGTTTAAAATGTCTGGATGTAAACACATGTTTATCAATGTAAAACATCTAAACCCTCATGTAATTTGCAATGTATTTTAAAGGGCTAAGGCAGATCTGCCTTTATAGGTTACTGAGTACCAAATGCTGGCAGAAATTCACCTTCCTCTAGTTGCATCCTGGTGTCTCATAATGCAGCGCACTGCACGTTATTGCCACTTAAGATTTTATTCCCTAACTTTATTTTTAATGACAACAAAGGAAACACCTCAAAGTCCCATTTTCATTTACAAAGAGCGTCTCGTTGACTTTACTTTCAAGTGTGCGTATTTCACCTCAAAGCAAACTCGTGTAAAGGGATGGAAGGCTCTTTGCACCCTCATCAAAAGCAGGAAGAGAAACTACTGTTGCCTACGTGCTATAGAACTGCTTACTGCAATGATTCCTGGGTACAATTTGCTTCAAAGCATCCGAAATGCTTTGATGAATCCCTCTGGTGAGTCTGGTTTCCCTTCACGTCAGATGATCCTATTACCCTCCTCTCCCCATAACAGCATAAATGCTTGCATGCATAAAATCAGCTCTCAGGGGCTCATGCATGACTTTACTTCAGGCTGAAGGCGGTCTATTTCCTACCCCAGTGAGGCACCCATGAGGTAGCGTTAAGAAGCGCCCGACACCTACACTACACGTAGACTCACACCAACTATGAGCGAGCTGTAGGTCGGGGTAAAGGCGGAGCAGAAGCCAACCACCGCGGCGCACACAACACCTTGGCCGAGCTGCAAGATGGCGCCCCCCCGCCCTGGCCAAGATGGCGCGGGCACCCCGCCCGCGCGCCCAACGGGCGGCTCGGCACGCGGCGGGGCTGAGCGCGCGCCCAACCGCCGGCCTCGCCCGGTCTCGCGCGGTCACAGACCCGAACGTCAGCAGTGTGCGCCGCCGCCTGCTGCCGCTAGCGGGGGCGGGCGCGCCTGCGCGGTGGGGGCGCGCTCGGTGCGGGAGGTTCGGAGGGGCTGGCGATGGCTCCGATGGGGCGCTGCTCAGGTACTGCGGCCGGCGGCAGGACGCGCCCGGCTGGGGCCGAGGCCGTGGCGGCTTCCCTGGAGCCGGCCCTGGCGGCGCCCGGGCTGGAGGGGAGCGCGGTGGGCGCGGGCCCGCGCTCAGGCCAGCATTGTTGGCCGCGGGCGGCGGGAGGAGGAGGGGCGGGTGGCGGCGGCCTCGCCGCGGCGGGGTGGGGGGGCGGGGGGGGGCAGGTGGCCTGCCGCTGCCGCGCTGGGCCGGGAGGAAGGGCCGGTGCCCGCCTCCTCCCCTTCTCATTTCTCCCGTGCTGTTTTCTCCTCCGTGGCGGCGGCGTCGCGATGGCTTTTGGAGGCCACGCGCGAAAACAGGGGGGAAAAAAAACACACCCAGCCCCTAAAACGGGGTGGGAGTAGCGGTGCTGAGGGGATAGAGTCGTTTTTAAAAACCGTGGTGGCGCGGCAGGGAGGGAGGCGAGCCGCGGAGCTGGAGGGCGGCCCTGCCATCTTCGCGTGGTTTAACTTGCCCTTGTTCGGGGGGAGGGAAGCCGAAAGCGTGCGCCGTGCGTCTGCCGGCAGCGCTTCCCGGCGGCGGCCGAGCAATAGCCCTGAACGAGAAATAATAATGAAAACTCTTCGTTCTGCAGTCACCTTTCCCTTAGGCTTCGGTGGAAACTCCAATAAATTTTTGCGTTTAAGTAGTGGTAGTCCCATTGTTAAGAAGGGGAGGGTGGAGATCGTGCCCTAGGAAAACAACAGCTTGTCTTGCAACTTTCTGTATTTCCCGCTTTTGATGCGTGTTGCCCACCAGGTTTAGGGATGTAAAGATAATCTCTCAACCCTTTTTTTTTTCTTTTTTTACCAGAATTACAATAGTCTGATGGTGTATGCGTCAAAGACTGTAGCTGCGCTTTATTTTAATAGATTGCAGTTATAGAAGATAGACACCCAGGAGATTTTGCCTTTCACCATGGCTCAGTTTGGAGGACAGAAGAATCCCCCTTGGGCTACTCAGTTTACAGCCACTGCAGTATCTCAGCCAGGTCAGTTTACATATCACTTAATATTTGAACCTTGACATCTAGTAGATTTGGAGATTCTGTAGTTGGGTATGCAGTTAAAGAGTGGTGCCATGCTATCTAATTTATTTAAATGGTTTAAGTTGGAAGTTTTTCACACAATAAAAGCATGAAAGATTATTGTCTAATACTAGCTGTTGGGTTTGTAGAGCTTTTTTGTTTTGTTTGTTTTTTGGTTGGTTGGTTGTTGTTTTGTAAGGGGTGATAAGTAAAATCCCGGGTGAATTTTTATTGATACTCTTGGTCAGTAAACAGCATATCATGTTACTCATGTCCAGAGATGTAGGTCTAATTGCATTGCTCTAGGTTAAGTAATAGTAACACTAATAAAGCATTAAGAATTTTTTTAAGTGCTGCCTGAATTGCATTTCCATGGCAACCTAAGCCACTATTTACAAAATATTTTGTCTTTATTAATACATTTGACTTACTTCACGTAGAGAAGAGGTCTCTGAAATTTGTTATTTGATGGGGGGGATATATTTTCTTTCTAAGTGCCAAGTCAAGACTTACAGATCCATATAACCAAATGTATTACCCTGATAATGGTAGAGGGTTTCTTTTTGAATTACCTAAGAATTATCACAGGTATTAAAAAACCTAGCTGGCTAGGTTTTCATGTTTCACATTGGTTTATAGCATAAAATTTTTTGAAGCAAGAATGTGAAGCTTGCTGCATGGTGAATTTTGGTGCTTCCATTTCCAGTTCTGGGATGCTTTTTTCTCTTACTGAGTACAAAATGTTTCCTAAATACTGTAGTTCCATTGTCTGATGTGAGAAGGTTTTAACAAGGCTGTGGTACTTTGAGGATTCAGGATGTCAGAATGGGAGCACAGGCAGTAACCTTGTTGAAGAGATGTCTTTAGAAAGAGTCGTATGTTTTTTGCGGTTGTCTTTTGCGCCTTGCTCTAATTTTATATGAAGTTGAATTTCATACTTCCCTTGTAAGTGGTTTTATGTCTGGGAGCTAGCAAAAGTTGGGAATGCCTGCCATTTTTTGGAAGTGCATGATTTGGGGATGGGGAGGATAGATCTTTCTCCTGACCCAGTTTTTTTCCCAAAATGACTTCTCCATCTCCATTTTTTTCCTTTGGGCACTGGTCCAGTTGTAGTGCATGTCCTTGGGGGCCTGCTGCCACCCCACTCATCCACACTCCCATGTGTTTCATGATACTTGGACCCAGCGTGCCTATTTCTCCATGCCCATTCTGTCCCACTCTTTACTTAAACTGTTGCTGTACCTAACCAGCTGCCTACAAGCATTTTTTCACTGCTTCTCTGAAGAACTTAAGCTTCTTTGATCCAAAAGGCAGTACTCTCCCTCTCTAATAAACTGCTTAACAGAAGAAGGGGCTGGCATTGGGAAAATGGGAGAGACAAGCTTACCTTTTGGTTCTTGTGTCTGGGCGATCAAAGGATGGTGTTATCTGGGTTAGAGTATTCTTGATACATGGGCTAATGTGACAGCTAATCCATCAAAAATGTTGGTGGAAGACTGAGGGCCAGCTCCCTGTCCTGTTTCAGAGGGAAAGCTGCTTGAAATATGCTGACAGGGAGAGCTGGCAGCCATCTTAGACTTTGCTGAGCTAGGACCAGAAGGGGGCCCTGGAGAAGAGGTGGATGGAGCAAGGGCACTAGAAGCAAACGTAAACTTCTTATCCATTTTATTATTTCTGTGACTCTGCCTTCTGTCAGCCTACTTCGGAGACTCCTTATGTTAAATGAAGTGCAAAATCTAATTGGGCTAGGACTGCTCAGCATCAGTGGCTGTGAGAGATTTTTCACTTGTCCTCACTTTAATGAGGACAATATCCCCTTAGTAGGGATTTTTAGCTGTTTATCTGATCTGGAAGCACTTGACTCAAACATGAGGGCCATTAAAGATGAACATTTGACTGCACTTTTGCCTTCGTCCTGTGCTAGTTCCACCATCCTTTATGTTCGTAGTGTCCTTCTTCACACTGTAGTATATTCTCTCTAGCATCACTTTAAGGCATTTAGCTCCTTGTGTCCTTTGCAGTCCTTTCTTATTCCTACTGCGTTACGCAGTCCTCATGCCTGCCTGTGTCCTCTTTCTTCCCTGTCTGTACTATTGAATCTGGTCCCTGGGATTCTACTGCCCAGCTCCTGTTTTAGTACCTATGTACATACTTGTCCTCCGGCTTTTTATTGGCAATTCTGATGTATAATGATTTATAATACAGAGCACAGGAGATTTGTTTTGCAAAGTAAGCCATGCTCTTTGGCACTGCTGAGAGCTGAAGTACAGTGTTTAACTACTGAACTGCAGCTATGTAGTCACCTTTCATGCATCCTCCAACGCTGAAGTATGAATGTACAGCTAGGTGGTTTGCCTG
Organism: Ara ararauna; assembly: GCA_028858755.1. Classification (NCBI taxonomy): domain Eukaryota; kingdom Metazoa; phylum Chordata; class Aves; order Psittaciformes; family Psittacidae; genus Ara; species Ara ararauna. The sequence continues at coordinate 43,555,478 of CM054381.1, forward strand.
ATGAACAGAGATGCAGTCAGTGCTCAAGCATGCTGTCTAGCATGTACTGCTTCTCACCTGCGCTCAAGAAGTTGTACAGATCGACTTATCCATTTGAGTTTCAGCATTCATAAACTGATTTTTAAAAAACTACATTTACCAATTTTTTATGGGTTTTTTTAGAGGATTAGCAAAAGGTGTTAGATATATTTATGCATACCAGCTGTTTTTATCTACGTGTCAGGTTCTTTCTTCAAAGTGTCAAGGTGCTTGGGTATGGGGAGAGATCTTTATAACACAAGCAAAATGATATATAGCTTTTTTGCGAAGCTGTTGTCAAAAGTGGTGAGTGATGGTGTTATAAGCCCAGCTTGACAGTGACAAAAAGGTAATTTCAGAGTTGGGGGGGTGGTGTTGATTTATATTGCCGACTTGGATGCTGTCTTGGCCATCCCTGGTGATAATATAGGCTCTTTATTGTTAAGGTGTGACACTAAGGTAGTTGTAGAGTGACATGCTGTGAATGAAGGGTTCCTGGGATCCCTTTAGGATAGCTTACTAATTGCTGTCTGTGCCTGTGTGTTAGAAGAGAGATGGGTAATTCCAGGTCTAGCAAAGATCTATGTGTAAAGAGAGACTCCTACTTGGAACACAGTGAAATTGTTTCTCTATTCATTGTCTAGTGGTTTTGTGCATCACATGACTAAAACCAGAATAAAGTCCCTCCTATGCTGTTTAAGCATTATTAAAGCATAAGTTAAATCATGTCTACTATAGAAAATGAAAGTTTATGAAATTCCTAGGTAGCACAGGTTGTTTTTTCCAAGTACTCTATGCTTTTAACTTGCATAATGATGTACAAGTCCCTGAAACTTAAAAAAGAGAATCCCCTTCTATTCCCTCAGGTGTTACTTTTTGACATGTCTTTGGTTTGTATTGCAGTGCTTGGCGTATGCTGTTTTCAGGGTTATATTTTCTGGTTGCATAGTGAAGCCTGTTTTTATAGAACTGTAGTCAAGGGGAAGTCCTTGCTGTGCTGCATTCTGGCTTCTTTGCGTCATCATTATCTTTATTATATAAAAAAACTTCATTGCATTAGAATGAAAAACAGCCCCTGATGAAAGCAAAGGTACCTTAAGTTTAGTACGTTGTTACTGTTGGTGGCCATGAGAAGATGACTATAGAAGTGATAGGACAAGCACATAGTGGATTTCAGAGCCACCAAGAAATAGTAGCTGATGCACAGTTTGCTGGCTTGCTCTGAATGGATGTTCTGTGATAAATACACTGAGCCTAGTTGCTGTTGTGTGCTTGTTAAGAGGAATTCTTTTTGGGTAGGTTGTATGGCATTTGTATTGTAAGTGTGTTAAACTTGAAGAAACTTAAAAAACTAGCACACAAACTCATAATTTCTGACAACTGTGAAGTGTCCAAAGCTCTGGATAGGGTACTCCTTTACTGTAATCCCAGTAAATCTGCATCATTTACCAAGGAGATATATGTAGCTAAATACTTGAAGATGTTTCCATAATTTTTAAAGGTCTCTGGAATTTAGAGGCTGCGAGAGGGGCTATTGGATACTGTCTTTGTGTTTGCTACAACAGAAGTTTGTTACCTAGAAAGATGCTTGAGCTGCAGCTTAGGATTCTTTAATTTCTATCCAAGCCCTTTCAGGTGGTTATGCCATGCAGCATTTGGTGTAAGCGGAAGTTGTTCAGACTGCATTTGAAGGGAGGCATCTCCATTGCTGTACTTTCTGAGATAATTACAAATCCTATGGAGCTATTGTTTGCCATTGCAGATGCTTTTTGGCAGTCAGATATCAGTTCCACACTTGGTGTGCGATTCATTCTGTGTGCTTTGTTTCTCTGTGTGATTTTTCCCTTTTCCTAAAAAAAAAAAAAAAAAAACAAAAAACAACGAACACAGTTGCCTATTAAATCAGAGCCTGCTCAGCTGAGATTGAGTACACGAATGAAAGGTAGTCAAATTAACTCTCAAAATACTTCAGGGCAAATTGGTAGAAAGAAGATACAGCTTTGAAAAACTTGTTACTACAGGTATTAGTTACCCTTCAAGGGAATCTCGGCAGTCTTTTTTCTTTGCTTTTTGTTAGTAAGTTGATCTGTGGTGATGTAGATATGATATCCAGTCAGTATTAAATGCTTATAAAGTGGAAGTAGAGTTGGCAAATTTGTTTTTATTTCCCTCCTCTTAATGGACAAAGTGGGGTAAGAGTCTTAGGGTGGGCCGGGAATTGTTTGAGGTAATTATGGGTTATGCTGGAAGGGAAATTGTCATAGCGGAAACTGAAGAGCAGAGTAACCCCAAGAGCTGGTTTTGGGAGCAAGCATATTTTGTTTGTGGATGTCCTTGGTACAAAAAGTAGGAGAGGACTTGTGAAACTTGCTTGACGACTCTTCCCAACTCCATCTCCCTGTGTTGGAGCAACATTAGAATAGAGCATCAGACTGAATGGCTATAACTAGTGTAGTCAAACAGCTTCAGAGGTAATAGCATGAAGTGAATTGCTGAGCTGATAGGAATTTCTGCTCAGTATGTGGAAAGGAGAAAGATTCACAGTAAATAACGAATGCATTAGTGACCCAGCAAAGGAGTTTATCCAAGCAAAGTGGAAGTTGTCCCAGAATGCAGCAGTAAAGTCTTTTTATTAAACTTAAAGGTCTGTTTAAGGAGGCACTGGTGAGGTTCCAGATGAGAGTGTGTTTCTGGATGGTCAAAAGTGCACATTCGAAGTGGAGCTGATGAACAAGCAGGAGGGAAGAGGATCAAGCATGTGGAGGGCCTGTCATGGAAGAAGCCTCAGATTTGGTTTCTAAAGAAACACAAATGTTGGAATTTTCCAGGGGGAGAATTCATATAATACTGGAAATACTGTACTATAGAATGCTTGGTTTCACCTGTAAGTATTCCAGGAAGTAATACTATTTTATGTATTTATTAATATTTAATATGGATCACAGCAATGGTGATTATTTTCACTGTTCATATATTTCTTCCATGTTTCATTCCAAAATTGTAAGATGATCAGTGCCATCAACTTGTTTCCTGAAGATTGTATTCTGTTGCTAAGAACAGTGTAGTAGAGAGGAGTACCTTATCCAGGATCTTCTGAGTTGGATACAGCATTTTTGTGTATTCTGTGGTGATGATCACCAACTACAAGCAATCTCTTCCTGTATCAGGAACGACAGCTTCATTTTAATCATTAAGAATAGTGTGAAACATAAACTCTGGAGGAAGAATACTGTAAATCTGTTCTTCATTTCGTTGTGCCTCTAATGGCTTTGGAAGAGAAAGGAACCTTGTTCTACTCGAATGTTCTTCAGTTCTGAAGGTGGCTGGCTGACCTGGTTTTGCTGGCAGTGTTTCCCTGCTGAGTTTCTCTTTGGCTTTATTTAAAAATGTGGACTAGACTGTTAGTTTGATGAAGTGATATTTGCTCATGCAGCTGCAGATAACTTTTTCTAAAACTCCTGCCAAAGAGGGAGCAGTTTTCCAGATATGTTTGCAGTTCTTTGCGTTGTGCAGGGCTCTTTGTCCTGAAAAGTTCTGTCTCTAAGGCTTAAGCATATCTTGTTCAGAAGTATCACATGCATAAGAAGCGTAGCATATGGATAGCTGCTTCTCATAATTTGCTTAATCTTCTGCAGTTAATTAAAATCTGATATGACATAAATAAACTAATCAGTCCTTCCAGGCAGTTTGAGTCAGAACAGCACAAACCCTTTCCTGTAAAAGCTGGGGAGAGGTTGACTTGCTCCCTCTATATATGGGGACCGGTTAAACTCCCTGTTATAAGGCTGTCCTTTCACTACCAGCCCCGTATCTACAAAATCCAGCTCTCACAGGTACAAAGACATTACTGAATGAAGCAAAGCCTTGTGCATTTTTAGAGGACATGTTCCACAAGTGTCTGATTCATAGCTGCTATTACAGTAAAGATTTCTCTTGCCCTCAGAATGAAATGTATTAATTTACAGAACAGAGTAAAAAATCTTCCTCTGCCTCATCCAAATCCTTAAATACATTCAAGAAAGAATACAGTGTGTGTATGTGTTGCGGGTGGGTGCAGATGGGGATGACAGCTCATAGAGCTATGAGCTCATGAACAACTTGAGAGAAGGAAATTAAGCAGTCTCTGTGCCTCTGTTGTGGTGTACAGTTTGTAAATTAATGTAGAAGAAAAGCTAGTGAGGTGTGAAACTTTACCTTGAATTTTAGAGTTGGATTTCTGTGCTTTATGGCTTGACTCCGGAGTGAAGCATCACATACTGCATCTCTTCTAACTGTCAGAAACTTCAGCTGTTCAAAGTTGCTCTTAGCGCTTACTGAATGTGTTCTCTTTTCAGCTGCTCTTGGTGTGCAGCAGCCATCACTGCTTGGAGCCTCTCCTACAATATACACCCAGCAGACAGCATTGGCAGCAGCAGGCCTGACTACACAAACACCAACAAACTATCAGCTAACTCAGACAGCTGCTTTACAGCAGCAAGCTGCAGCTGCAGCAGCTGCATTACAGCAGGTAAAGAAAAAGCATTTGCTGTTGACTGCATGAACTTAACAATTTAATACTGTGTCTTTGTAAAGCTAAAGTATTCAGGAGAAAAGCAGTACGGGAAATGGTGAACATTACAGTATAAAGCTGTTTAAAAAACAGTGGGATTTTAGGTCTACAGCTGTCAATAGTTGTATTAGTCTGTGAAGGTGGGAATTTTTGCTGTGGAGGTGCTGTCTTTTGGCTACGGAAATCCTTTTGGGAAAAGGAATTTTGCTGCACCTAAACCAAGAATCTGGAGTTTCAATTATCTTCTATCACTATATGTATTCTTCATGGCATATTGCATGATTTCATGCTGTGCCCTAGCTATTGTCGTAAGTGTCAGGCATAAAAAAAGTTAGTGATTTTAGCTTGAAAGAGTACACTGGAATCCACTGTAAAGGCTAAAATTATTTGTTATGAAAGTAATATGTTGATAGTATTAGTTATGTTTTGTATTAGAATTGTTAAATGTTACTAGTTTCTATCTAAAACTAGCTTAGCAGATAACGTGTTATTGGGGCAATAATACTTTTGTTTATGAGATATTTTGCTTTTATCTGTTTCAGCAATATTCACAACCTCAGCAGACTCTCTATAGTGTACAGCAACAGGTTTGTGTGATTCTTACTGTGTACCTCACAAATAACTTTAAGAATAACATTCATTGTGTGTCTTGTAGGATTTGTCTCCGAAATCATCCTTGTGTGGGAAGTTGTTAAACTAAGTAATACTTTTTTGTAGTGAAAGGGAGTTTGAAATTCATAAACTTGGAGAGACATATCCAGAATGGAAGCCTGCATACCTTCATCTAAAAAGGAAATTTAAAAGTGCATACTATTCCATGTGACATGATTCCTGCTAAACTTTGCTCTAAACAGGGCCATGTGTTTTAACTGCTGGAAAGATGCTGTCCACAAAAAGTTCCGTGTTACATTTTTGGTTGGTTGGATTGTTGTTGTGGGTTTTTTGTGTGGTTTTTTTGTTTGTTTGTTTGTTTTGTCATTTTGGGGTTTTTTTGGATTTTTTTTTTGTTGATTGGTTTATTTTTTTATGGTCTTTGAACTTCACAAGGTTTTGAAAAAGATGGAAAGGACATGGAAATTAGAGACCTGACCTTCTCCAGCTGCCAGAACTTTTTTTGGTATTGTTATTAAGTTTCAGTTACAGAAACCCCAGCATTTCTGCTTACTGAATAAACCTAGATTATACAACCTTAAAATTAACCACATGAGCACAGTTTTATGCGTATGCAGACTGCTGAAATGACCAAACAGCAGAGGACTATTAACTGACACAGATTAAGCAAAAACTCTTACTTGTAAAGAGGAGGTAAAATTGTACACTTTCCTTAAGCAAATAAAATTAATTTATAACTTTATTTATTTTAAGTTGCAGCAACCTCAGCAGACCCTTTTAACTCAGGTTAGTTTGGTTTTATTGTTTGGTCTTCATCCCCAAACACAGATAATTCAGTAGTGCAAATTTGTGAAGTCTTGGGTAGTTTAATCTGTAAAATGAAGTCATATGAATGGACATTTAATTGGTACAGATTTATTTTATCCAGATGTTAAAATATGCATTGCCTTGGTTTCAAAAATTAGTAGCAACCACTGTTCCTTAATCTTGAAAGGAATACGTATGTTGATTTATTTTTGTTTTGTTTGATTTTTTTGGGTTTTGTTTTTTTTTTTTTTTTTGTTCAAACTTCAAGTGTTTTGCTGTCTTGCAGTGAGTGACCACCTGGGAAACTCTTTCCTTTGAGAAGGAATTTTAACCTTCTGTTTTAACAGTATTGCAGTAGGTGTATAGAGAGATATCAAAAGAATCTTGCTGAGCTTGACAGGTTTAAAATTTGCGACAATTTAACACGCTAGGTTGCTCTAGTTTCATTTTCACTTAACCTTTTAAACAAGCTTTGAAAGAAAGACAAACCAACCTTACACTATCTTACTGTGTTCTGCTTTTGTAAGAAGGCAAGCGCTGGAATTCCTGAGTTAGGGAAGGGTTTGTATTAGCCTCAACCTTTAGTGACTTCTAACACTACAGCTGGAGTAGAAATGGAGAATAATCTCTAAGCATGTATTCCTGGCAAAGTTAGGAACGTATCTCCTATTCAGGCCCATTGCATGGGTTACCTGTAAGTTCTAATGCAGTCTTCACATTTTGTATTTTTTTTTTTTCCTAGACTGTGCATATTTTGGGGAAGTTGGCTTTTTTAAAAGAAAAGGATAAACAAATTCAGTCTTCATTCAAAGCAGAAAAGTCATCTACAGACAAAACACTTCCACCTTCTGAAAATCTCCATTCAGAATAATTGCTTTAGAAGCATTTTAAACTCCTGCCTACATGGGTAAAGGAACTGTTTCTTGTAGGTATGTCAGCTGGTTATAAGATTAATAGTTTGCTTTATTTTGCTTACAGCCAGCTGTTGCGCTACCTACCAGTCTTAGCCTGTCTACTCCTCAACCGGCAGCCCAGATAACTGTTTCTTACCCAGCACCTCGGTCAAGCCAACAGCAAACCCAGCCACAAAAGCAGCGTGTCTTCACTGGGGTTGTTACTAAACTACATGATACATTTGGTTTTGTGGATGAAGATGTCTTTTTTCAGCTTAGGTAAGATGTAATCCTTTCCTACAGAAGTACTCTGGGGTATATTCACTCAATAAAAGGTTTAGGTTATTGCATTCTGTTATTCTACCGATAGTGCCTGCAGTTAGTACGTTGTTTTCTGTCAACACTGGAAGTAAGATGGTCAAGTAAGTTAATAGACTGAGTTCGTTTATGTGAATTTTTGAATTTCTTAATGCAAAGCCCGTAGCTGTGAGACTTGCAAGGTATTAAGCTCCTCATAACGTGAAATTCTAGAATTTGTAGGTGATTAAATCCATATAACTTGCTATCTGCCTGTCTTAACTTAGTACTTGTTAGGGAACTTTTGGGCCTAAGGTGGGAATTAAATTCCTGTGCACACTCTGAGCTGAAGCAGGTAGCACTTTCACTGAATTTGGGGGTCCATGCTCTTCCTGTAAGGTTTTTTTTTTTTTTTTTTTTTTAAATGAACTTTGTATACCTTCTCCCATCTCTCCCTGTAACCTGCAAATGTAAAGTAACTAAATAAGACTCAGACAGTATATTTTATGTTTGCAGTGCTGTTAAAGGAAAAACACCTCAGGTGGGCGACAGAGTTTTGGTAGAAGCTACTTACAATCCTAATATGCCGTTCAAATGGAATGCACAAAGGATCCAGACACTTCCAAATCAGGTATGTGGGGTTACTCAGTCTAACTTGTACTGACTGCTTCTAGTTTAAGCTCACTCACACTTAATTTTCTCTTCTGCTGTTAGAACCAGACACAAGCTCAACCATTACTGAAGACTCCTCCAGCAGTTCTTCAGCCCATTGCACAGCAGACTGCATTCAGTGTTCAGGCACAGCCGCAGCCACAGTCCTTGTTGCAGGCACAGATATCAGCAGCTTCAATCACACCTTTGCTTCAGACACAGCCTCAGCCATTACTGCAGCAGCCACAGCAGAAAGGTGCCCCTTCAGTGCGCAAAGTTTGTGTGGTCCTTCTGGTGCTTAGTGTGTGATGATTACTTTTTTTGTTAGTCAGAAGACTGAAGTAACAGTTTAAATAATATGAAAAGGACCCTGTAGAATTTACAGTTTGAATATCTTTTTGCAGCTATATACAAGGCACATTGCCTTCAATAGCTCAAAAGTCACCTGGTAGTGAAATCCCCATGGACTCCTGTTCATAATCCAAAAGCAAAATCAATGTAATAATTTTTATATTAGAATATAATAAATTTATATTTCACACAATTGTGTTGTTAGAACTGTTACTTCTATATCTGTGTTTTATTAGCTAAGTTGGTGTTTGAGAGAAGAAATACTGCAGAACATGGCAAACCTAAAACAAAGGTTGTGGGGTCACTTGAACTTTGGCTGAAGAATTAGTAATAGGGTTGATAATAAGATAAAATGAAGATTTGTCTTACCCATAATAGAAGCAAAGGGAGACAATCTTAAGCTATCACCAAAGCAGAGCTGTTTTGGATAAATGCTTATTACAATCTAATTAGTCCTAGTTGGTGTTTAGTAACGTTTGCTCCATTTATAATCAGTTGGTTAAATACCTTGAGACAAAAAAAGTATGTGCTAGGGGATTGATGCGGCAGTGTAATAAATAGATTTAAGAATAATGTATCAGGAAGATAACTGGTTTTACCTATCAATAGCCTCAAAACCAAGCTTTTTGGTTTCTTGAGTTCAATGGGTAGGTAGTTGTCTAAATTAAATCAAATTACTTTTCCATGGAGAGGCTTAGGTATTTACTGATCGCTTCTGTGTGCTTATGTTATATTAGCTTCCATATTAAGAAGATGCTTTTAAACCAGTTTCACTCACTAGTGTCTCAGTTTGAATCGGTGAAGAAAAGCGTATGTCTCTTGAATTTCTTGGGGTGGACGTTATAAGTACATTTATTTGACTCTAGAGTTAATTTAGAAAATGTACACAAGTGAAGCAACTGTAAAGCAGCGATGTTTGTAAAGTGTGGATAGTTGCCCCCTATTAGGTATTGATCTTTAAAACTTTTGTTTCAGGTGGTTTGTTACAGCCCCCTGTTCGTCTAGTTTCACAGCCTCAACCAGCTCGAAGGTTAGACCCACCATCCAGATTTTCTGGGAGGAATGACAGAGGAGGAGACCCTATGCCAAACCGAAAAGATGACAGGAGGTACGCTGTAGAAGACTAGACTATAATCAAAGCATTCTGTAAAGACCTGTCTGCAAACAGAGCTGGGCTTGCTCCAGTGTGAGTCAGTGATATGCGCAAGTGGCTTTATGATAGTTACTGGTGAAGGATTCTTGCCTTTCTGAAATGAAGGAATTGCATGAATGGTCTCTTGTAAAGAGACAGTGTTCTGAAACTATGAGGAACTTCTCTCCTTTTTGTGAGTTGTTTAGCTTCTGTTCTGGAAACATTTTGTGTTATCAGCATGCAAAAATATTTGTGTCTTGTATGCGTTTTTTAAGTCGTGAAAGAGAACGGGAGAGACGTAGGTCCCGGGAAAGGTCACCCCAGAGAAAACGCTCCAGAGAGAGGTCACCTAGACGAGAGCGGGAGAGGTCACCTCGAAGACCACGACGTGTTGTTCCTCGTTACACGGTTCAGTTTTCGAAGTTTTCATTGGACTGGTATGTTTATAGTGCCAGATGTTTGCCTACATCTCACTTTAATTGTGGGCACAGATTACTGTGAGCTGTGTAAACACGCATGCGTGTGTAGTGAGTGTTAAATGTTATCTTAACCTTAAAGAAATACCAAATATGTAATGGCTGAGAATCTTCTATGATAAATGTTTTCTAGGTTCTTTGTTATTTTTTGATGCTACTGGATACCTTTATAAATATTCCCTAATATGCAGACACCTTAATCAGAAGTATTTACTTGATTTTAAACAATGACACTCAAATATTTCTCTTTACATTTTATGCATATACGTACAGTAATAAATAAACAATGGCTGTATTTGCAATTAATATACCTCTTAATTATGTGCCTTTATTAATTTTTTTATTGCTGTATCTTTCAAATGATATTGTTTATTTCAGCCGTAGCTGCGATATGATGGAGCTGAGGAGGCGTTACCAGAACTTATATATCCCAAGTGATTTCTTTGATGCTCAGTTTACATGGGTGGATGCTTTTCCTATGTCTAGACCATTTCAGCTGGGAAACTACTGTAATTTCTATGTAATGCATAGAGAAGTAGATCCTATAGATAAAAACGCTGCTGTCCTTGATCCACCTGATGCTGATCATCTGTACAGTGCAAAGGTTTGTATGGATTTCCAGTACTGTAGCTATTCATTAGACTTTTTTTAACAGTAAGGTAAAAAAGTAAATTTAACTGAACTGAAAATATTCTACAATTTAAGCAAAATACAGTGGTTTTAAACCTTCTAATAAAGAGCTAGTATGTAGTGCTTAAATCATGACTGAAATTCAGTTTGTTCTTTCTGTTACTAGAGCTGTCCTAAATATTTTTACTGAGGCCTCTACCATTTTCTGCACCCAATAGCACCGATCTGACTCTAGGAAAGAAAGACAGCTCCCCCAAGATATCTGAATGTTATTTTTAGGTGATTCATTCTGAATAGTTAGTGCAGCCCCTTTTTTATTTCTTCAGGGGTCCCTTTTGTGCAGTTTGTGCTCTTCTATTTAGTGATTTTTGCTTTTTTCTTTCTTTCAGATTCCTCTTAATATTATTTTGTGGAAAGTAGATTGAGCATATTGGGATTATCTGAATGTAAAAAAATGTTGCATCAAGGGCTGTAATGATGTATAAAAGACCTCAGTGTCAAGACATCTTCCTAAAACTCTTTCACTAAAATAGGTCTGAGATTTCTAGGTCAATCTGGTTTAAAGTGTATTTCATTATTAAGACAGGTTTAGAAACAAAACTGCCTTTAACCCTTGTATTTCTGAAAAACTTCACTTTTCTTACCTTCTGTGTATATAAGTTTTGAAGCCTTGGGGCAGGTATCAGACATACTGTTTTTTTAGTCTATTGATGCAGAGCAAGAGCTCTCTTTCAGAAGGTCAAACTTCAAAATATATTTGGTAACTGAGGAATAGCATCCCATTTCATAATACTAACCTCTTTAGGATATACAGCAACCTTGTTAGAATTGGCTGGGCTAACAGGATGCTGTGAGGATGCAGATCAATGTGTTAGTCAGTTGCCTTGTGAATGTGACAAAATGGAAGGAGTAAATTACTGAAACCAGAAATGTACTCAGTGTGCTTCTTGGTATAGGCTATTTGGTGTTTAGTGATAACATGCACAGCATTTGCTTTTGTCTGCTTTCGGTTTGGTTTGGTTTTAAATAAGATCACACATTGCATCCATATGCGGTGAAGAGAAATTGGTCCTTGGCAGCCATTTTAACCCTCAGTTTGACAATTTATTTTACCTTTATTTGTTTTGATTTTTTGTGACATTAAGGAAAAAGTACTGGTATGTATGTGTTTGCAAGTTGTGGTCATTGTTTACCAGTCATAGTGGGAAACCTTCACAAGACTGATCTGACTTACACAACAGGTGATGTTGATGGCTAGTCCTAGTATGGAAGATCTCTATCACAAGTCATGTGCTCTGGCTGAAGATCCTCAAGAACTTCGTGATGGATTTCAGCATCCCGCTAGACTTGTAAAGGTAAATATGCTTCAATGCCAGACACTTTTGGCAATAAAGGTTGGTTATAGAGCTTTAAAATACTATGTGATACGGGAGGAGTTTGTAGGCAGCTAAATGATGGCTTCGTTTTCCTTCTAAGGAGACCTAGTTTATATGTGAATCCTGTTTCCAGTTTATAGGAGCTCCATCTTCACTGCTTTAATATTTACTGAATGCTCAACTTGAACTCAAAACAATAGATATTTGGAGAAACCTGTGTTATATATTAACTTTATTAGTCTCTTTACAAGCACTTAGACTATTTTGTTAAGGGCTCAGCTGTGAAGAGAATACAAGTGAAGCAACAGTTAAATAACCAGTGTATGAAGTGAAATTTAACTATTATTAAAAACTGGACAATAAGTGCTATGGTGTTTCAGGATGTCACAGACTTGTTTTCCAATTAAACACTGTTGTCTTAAAGTAAATGGGAGTAATTGAATTTATAATGTTCTTATTTTTTGTAGCTTTGCTTTATTACTTCTAAGCAGGAGCATCTATAAATGCATATTGGAATTAAGGCACCATTTAAATGAGTAGCTGTTTATCTTTTGTGTTAGAAAGCTTTAATTGTAAAGGAATAAGCCTTATGCCATTAATGGAAAGTCTTACAAGCAAGAATGAGTGATGATGTTTTAAACCTATTCCATTTCTGAAATGATCTGTGGAAAAAAATAACTGAACTCTTTCTTGACTGACTTTGAGATTTCAAAATAATGTGGTAGCTTGCTCATGGATTTCAGTGTGTTCTATGAAGTATTATTTGTGCTTTGGGAAAATGAGACTCTGTCCCTAGCAGGGAAACATTCAGAAGACTCTTTTTGTCTAGTTTTTAGTGGGTATGAAAGGCAAAGATGAAGCTATGGCAATTGGAGGACACTGGTCCCCATCACTGGATGGACCTGATCCAGAAAAAGACCCTTCCGTGCTGATAAAGACGGCTATTCGTTGTTGCAAGGCTCTTACAGGGATTGACTTAAGTGTGTGCACACAATGGTAAGTACTGTACTGCAAAGCAAAGTCCACTGTAGGAATACTTGTCTGTTACCCCAAGTTTACAAAAAAAAAAAGAAAGAAATGGAAAAAACTTTTCTTTGTTAGCTGCTCTTGGTAGTGCAGGTAAACTATTCAAAGGATGTTCTGATTCATAATAAGCTTGATTGGTGCCAACTGTGCTGAATACTGCATTAAGAACTAATTAAAAACTCTGGGTTTATTTTGATGTGTTATGCTGTAATTTCTTACTGAATGTGCATTGAAAATATTTTTCATTTTGTGCATAGCTGGAGAAGATCGTCAAGAGAACTTCATTTCATTGTTCTTTTGTTACAAATGAATAGCCGTTTGTTATATAGCCATATTTTCTCTTGCTGAGTTTTTGTCCTGTGTTAACACTCACTGAAGTTTTACTAATACCAGGAAAGTCTATTGTACGCTAAATTTCAAGTGCTTCAACACTTTTATTTGCACATCAAACCTGTGTGCTGAACAACAAGTTACATAAAAAGAATTTTGTGGGGTTTCCTCCTTTTCAAGCATGATACGTTGTACAAGTGTGCTGAAAGAGAAAATATGGCTTCCATAATTTTTTTCTTTAGATAAACTTCAAGGTCTTGCAGCAAAGTTTCTTTACTTGATGTGCTACAAGTGATCTAGGCTCTTTTAAAATGTATTGTAGAATTTTTTTTCCAACATGCTTCTTCCCTTGCAACAGGTACCGTTTTGCAGAGATTCGCTACCATCGCCCTGAGGAGACCCACAAGGGGCGTACAGTTCCAGCTCATGTGGAGACAGTGGTTTTATTTTTCCCGGATGTTTGGCATTGCCTTCCCACCCGCTCAGAGTGGGAAACCCTCTCCCGAGGATACAAGCAGCAGCTGGTCGAGAAGCTTCAGGGTGAACGCAAGGAGGCTGATGGAGAACAGGCACTGAACGCTAATCCCTTTTTCTATTTCTGCTTCTCACAGGCACAGGAACACAGGCACAAAATGCACACCACATGCTACACAACATACATACATAGGAGGAACATAACTGGTAACAATGACTGGTAAACCAGCTTTCAGCAGTGTAGTGGATGTTGGTTTTTATTTTTATTTCAGCTAGTTCACTAATTTTAAACGTGTGTGCTGATACCACAAACGGAATTGAATTGTGCTTATGATGCGCAGAAATTTTTTATCATAGATGTAGTTGCTGGAATCTGGGACCAGTTGTTGAGTGAGATGCAGTTTACGAATAGCTGTCTTTAAGCATTTTGCCATTTTCTAAAAGTTCTAAATTCTCTCCTCTGGCCAGTTCTAATTGTGATACTTGGAATTGAACAAACACTAGTCTGAAACATCTGAATTTCAGGCCATGTGGCTGATCAGCATCTTGGAATAAGGGAAGGTCTGACTGAACAAGGAGTAATTTGGGAGATTTAAAATATGGGGGAAGATCACACACTGTGTGGTTAATGGAGACCAGCAGTGTCTGTGTAACCCCAGTATTCTTTGTGGTGTTGCTTATCACCCTTTTGTGTTCCGCAGATCTGGCTTGTATTGGCTGAGTGGCACTGTGATCATTTATAAAGTGGTAGAATGTGTGTGTGAACTTGTCTAAATAATAACTTTAGGAGAAGACTATCTGAAACAGTTGTGACCTTGCACAGATCAGCAACAGAATTAAAAAAATAACTGAAGTGTTTTCAGACTTTCTGAGTGATAATTTCTCAATTTTATTTGTCAGGATGAAGAGGAAAAGGATGATGGGGAAGCTAAAGAGATCTCTACACCTACACACTGGTCTAAATTGGATCCAAAAACAATGAAGGTAACGAACTCTTAAATTTGCTTCCATTTCTTCCATTTTAATTTTTAAGGCACAACCTGAAATACAGCTATATATTCCCTTAATTGGGCAAAAACCTTCTGTTTTACAGCAAGCGTTTTGAAACAAGTGTTTTATCTTGCTGATTTTGTAGGTATTGGATGTGATATCGTAGTATGCAAGTGTGACACCTGATTATAATAAGTGAATACAGCTAAAGGAAACTATGCTGAGCTTTTGAACTTCGTACAGTTAAAGGGTATCTCATACAATATATTAACTGGAAAATTAAAGTTCTGCAGTGATCTTTATAGTACTTAAAAATAATTTAATGTTAGTTTTAAAAGGCAGTAATTATACAAAAATGTGTGGCAGGGAGACATAAGGAAAAGTCTCCTTGAAGGGAATAATAATAATAATAAACTTTTGCTGCAGTGAAATGGCTTCTTTTCCCCTGTGAGAAGTTCTTCAAAAAGGGGTTCTTTGAGAATGCAACTTTAAATGTAGAGTTATGTATCTGTAAATATTAGTGGTTTTCAGTACAGATTTAAACAATACAGTTGACTGTTCAGTGTTCTTAATTTTTACCTCACCTTTTCTGCTAATCAAATGTTTTGCAGTGTCACTGGTTGATACCACTTACAAAGCTTTTATTTACCAGGTCAATGACCTTCGCAAAGAATTAGAAAGTCGAACCCTTAGCTCTAAAGGACTGAAATCTCAGTTGATTGCTCGACTGACAAAGCAGCTGAAAGTAGAGGAACAAAAAGAAGAGCAAAAGGAGCTAGAGAAGTCTGAGAAAGAAGAGGAAGAGGAGGAAGATAGGAAGTCTGAAGATGACAGAGAGGTTAGGTTTTGGACATATTTGATTTAAGCCTTATTAAATATACATCAATACATTAAACATTATGTGTAACATTTGCTTAAACACATTGGTATAAAAAGTACAAGACTATGCCCAGTTGTGTTGGGATTTTATAGTTCTTGGATGACTGTGCTGGGAACACTTTGCTGTAACTTGAGATGCTGAATTGGAACAAAATCTTGGCAAGTTTGAATTTCTTTATATCAGCAAGTCAGCTGCGATGTGCAGCTGCGCTAAGGGTGTCTGAATTAATGTCAGGCCTTCAATGTAAGGAAAAATAAATTCCAAACTTATGAGAAAAACTTCTTGAGAGCAGGTGAATGCACTTAACCTTTTAAACCTACTTGAAAAGCAACTGCTTAGTTGTATAAAGCCTTAGGGAATTATTGTGGTAATAGGAGGGGGGTAGGTGTGTCCTGTAGAAGTTACAGTGTCTCAGGAACTCCAGTTTCTTCACATGGCTAACAGTTTGGTTAGGTTTGTTTTCCCTTATTGTGAAACTTTAATTTTTGCTTTTGGATGACATTCCTGTGTGCGGAAGTTTCTCAGTTTTGCAGTTGGTAGTTTCAGTGCTACTTAGTCTGTTTTGCTGTTTCCTGAGGATAAACAAGATCTGTGCCGCAAGGCCGAAGCTCAACCACAGAAAAGGGACATAAATGTCCTGAGAATGTATTGTGGGTTAGTTGCTTTTAAACCTGCCTTTTTGTGTATTGCCTGCTAACCAATATGGGATGATTTGAAATTTTATGTATCTGTGTAATCCTTGTTGAAGGAAGCAAAGGCTATGTGCTTGCTAGTTCTGTCAGCTGCTGCCTTCTCACACAGCTTGGATGCACTTCAGTTATCTTCAGGCTTCTTGCCATGGCTTTCTTTAACATTAGGGACAGAGCTTGCAAGATTTTGCTTGTTTCTTTAAAAAGCAGAAGCTCTGCCATGCCTTTTATCTGTACTCATAAAACTTTAATATTTCTCTCTTGGCATTCAGTAAGCTGCTTGGTATTTTACCTTTAGTAAACTTGTTTGATGTACATCAGTTTTATCTACAGTGATTTCATTTCCCATTATCAAAAGAGCTGAATAAATTGTAATCTGGTAATTGTTAAAGCTGTGTTGAGAAGATGATACTTGAAGCTTTTACACTTCCTACGTAAGGAATAAGACAGATTACTGTACTGTATGGCTCTAAGAACACGCCTAGACAATCAAAGTCCCGTCAGGAGCATTGGCTCCTTTGCTAGTTTGCAGTCTGTTTCTTGAAGTGAACTAGCTTGAGTCCTTCCAATGTTGAATAAGTACACTGTAGTTAGCACCATAGGATACTTACAAGGTGCGCATTGCTCTGTGGAGTAAATAACACTGCATGTCTTGCTTTATGTTGCTCAAGTTTGCAGTTGTTACAGTGAATGTTGGCAGTGATGCAGAATGCATTCCAGAAATTCTGGTGTGTGACTTCTATATTCTGTGTTACATCCAGCAGGTTAGGCTTTCCTTCACTTTCTTCAAAGCAGTGAGTCTTAAAAACTAGTCTGTAGACTGAAACTTCATGTTTGGAGTATGCTGTATGGTTGGGGGTTTTTTGCCTCTTTTCAGGAAGAGGAAAGGAAACGTCAAGAAGAAATGGAACGTCAGCGGCGGGAGAGACGATACATCTTACCTGATGAACCAGCAATCATTGTACATCCTAACTGGGCAGCAAAGAGTGGGAAGTTTGACTGTAGCATTATGTCTCTTAGCGTTCTTCTGGACTATAGATTAGAAGATAATAAAGAACATTCCTTTGAGGTAATCTATATATATATATTTGCAGTTAGCCATTCTTGTTTCTTTTAAATTCTGTTACCACTGCTGTGTTCTGAAATTGTAAAAGTATATGATAACGTAGCAAAATTAAACTTGAATAAGTTAGTTTTTATGCCATACCTGGGGAAAAAAAATTGTTCAGTCAGCCATACATGGTTTACAATAGCTGTATAGTCGCTATATAATATCCCAAAGAAATGTGCAGGTTTTCAGATGTGGAAGTGAGTTTATAATTTATATGGCTGGTCTAAGTTCTACACTACTGGAGTACAGGAAAGAAGCATATTTATAAAGCTGTTCAAGGTTTCCATATTCAAAGCAGATGGTAAGAAATCTGATACTACATAAAATCCTGGTATGGTGAAAGTTGGTAAGATAGCACCTCAGAGGTATTTAGTCACAGGTGTATAGATTTTTAATACATACTTTAAAACTTTTTGTCAGTTCTCTTTTCATTTTTCTTTTGTGCAGGTATCATTGTTTGCAGAACTCTTCAATGAAATGCTTCAGAGAGATTTTGGTGTCAGAATTTACAAAGCACTGATTTCTCTCCCAGAGAGGGAAGACAAAAAAGACAAAAAAGGCAAAAAGGATGAGAGAAAAGAAAAAAAAGAAGAAAAAGATGATGAAACAGATGATCCAAAACCTAAGAGGAGAAAATCTGGAGATGATAAAAAAGAAGATAGAGACGAAAAGAAGGTTTGCAGATAGTTCATTTATCTTCTGTCCTGTCTGGATCAATATTAAACTACTTCTATTTGAATTTTACTTCATTGCTTTCAAAACTCAAGTTTTGTAGTGTTAGTTGATTTGACTTGTTGGTCTATTTAAACTATGCTTCAATAATACTCAGCAATTTAAAAAATCTACAGGTGCAATGGTATTTTAACATTCAGCTATATCATATAGATTTTTAAGCAACTAAATATAAACATACGCAAATTTTGAGTGAATGGTAGTGAGGTTCTTTACTTTCCTAGTTATGTAGTTCTGACTAAATAAATTTTTAGGAACTTCTGTTACAGAGGGAAGATAAAAGGAAAGATGATTCTAAAGATGAAGAAGAAACTGAAGATGACAATAATCAAGAAGAATATGATCCGATGGAGGCAGAAGATGCTGAAGATGATGATGAAGGTATCTTGAGTTATGAATTTCGCGGCTTTCAGAATTACTTCTTTATTGTCACCGAATATGTTCTCTGAAGCTGGAGAATGCACTGGAACTAGACAACTTAAAATTGCATTATTAGACTAATTTTAGTAATTCTGGCATTGTATGAACATAGTTAATATAAAGTAGCCATGGTACTCAAAGTAAGGCATGTACATAGAAGTGGTTTTATTTTTTTCAGAATGCAGACCACTCGCAACTCCCATTGAAGTCAGTAGGAGATGTGAGTATTCAGCACCTCTGAAAAACCAAGCCACTCTGACGTGCCTAACTTCCTATTCCTCAGTTCTGAAATGTCATCCTGTTTTTATTAAGACAGAATAAGTGTGGGGTGCCCCGTACATGATGATACGAGGAGTTGATTTCTGTTTGGGTGGAGCTGTGTTTGCCTGAAGAAATGGAGAAAGGGACTGGGGAACTTTCCTGTCTCCAGGGAGCAGCCCTCTTTCCCTGCTCAGAGGTTCAGAAAGGCATAAGATATGATGTATGCTTTTCGGCTTGTAATTTTTTGGGGGGTTTGTCCTTTCGTGGAGTTTTTGCTGGAGGTGTGGGGTTGAACTGCTTAGATACTGCAGGGCCAGCATTTTCTAACCTACATTTTTAGTTGTGTTTTTGGCAGAGTACTGCGCCAATCTTAAGAAATTGGTGCCAATCTGTGATTTCCAAAATAACTCTTTCTTACAATCTGGCCATGAGAGTGCCATGTGCCTGTCTGTTCTGTACAAGTGCTTCTACTTCCCATAATCTGTCATTGTGCTGTTCCCAGTCAGAGTTGCTGAGAACAATCCGTGAGATGCAGAGAAAGCTATTGGTTCTCAGAAACATGTTGGCAAAATTAGACAAATGTTGTGATACGTAGTTTTATCCAAAATTTTCCTCACAAGAAAGGTGAGTTTAAAGCTGAACTTGGGATGTGATTGTCTGACTAAAAACTTGCACATAAGGTACAAAGCTGCATGCCATAATCCATCCCTGAAGTTGTCATATTCCCTTTCTCTCTTGATTTTTAGATTTAGTTTTACTTTAGTGTCTACCTCTAAACAAAAAACCTGCAGTTTGTAATTCATATCTAGTAAGCAGTGTGAGCTGTAATTTCTTGGAGAATCTACTGATCACAGGATCAGTAATACCACACTCAGATATACATACAAACATGCTTTTAGTTACATAGTTGATACAGGTTTTATGGTATAAAAATATTTGAGAGTAAATAGTATTGATTTTTTCCTAATAAGAGTAATGATAGTTGGATGTAGACTCTCTCAAGCCTCATTAGGGAGAATTGTGGTCATTTTCTGCACATGTTTACATAGATGATGTTGGCAGAACTCATTTTGGCCTAGTTAGTGTTTGTTTCAGCTCTTCCAAAGGGGCAGAAAAAGAAAGGCAAATGCCTTATGTTAAATTAAGACCAGAGAAAAAAATCAAAATTTAACAGGACTCACTTAAAGGACATTTTGGTTTTCTAATTATTGTTATTTTTCAGTGAAATGCATTGATTTCATATATTTGGGGATTTATGTATACTTATAAAATAGTGTATGTACTTTGAGATACTGGTTATTAAATTGTTTTCTGTGGGTATGTTGAATTGTCTTTCTGTTTTACAGATCGGGATGAGGAGGAAATGAACAAACGAGAGGACAGAAGAGAGGGAAATAGGCATTGCAAAGAGAGATCATCTAAAGATAAAGTAATTAACACCTTTCTTAACAGCTACATATAGCATTATTAAAGGTGTCCTAATTAGATATTAACTTACCTTGTATTATAAGACCTATTTGCACTCTTTGATTCCTTCAGCACTTCTGGACTGAAACACTGAGTGTACATCGTGATCTGTCTGAAAGACACTAGGACTGATGCTGTATGTGTGCATGTTAGAGACAGCAGATGCAATTTTATCTATTATTTTCAGCTGCTGTATTCTTACATAAGAAAGGAGAAGCTTAGCTTGATATATAAACTGGTTTTTCAGTTGTCAAGTGATGTTTCTACATCTCCCTGCAAGAAAATTGGTGCTTTTTGTGTCATGAGGCCAATACTTTGCTTCCGTAGTTAAGATTAAGGAACAGCATAAGCTTGTTTAGTTACACTTAAACTTTATTTATAAATGAAAGAATAAAACAAGTTTCTGATTCTCTTTATTTTTTTCTTCAAGGAAAAATAGATGTAGGAATAGGAATAATGGGAAAACACAGTCTGCAGAACTGCTGTAGCTGTGGGAGCTAGATGCTCATTCATTACATGCTTATGGGGATTTCACTTTGAAAACAGCTGTTCAGTAAAATACAGGATTGAGAGAAGGGGTGCTTACTATTGTTAGGTTAATTGTTCATTTTTTTGGCATACTAGCATGAACAAAAGGAGAGTGTGTATAGCAGATGTTATGGTCAACTGTGCTGTAATTCTTATAATATTTGAAAGATGAAATAGCTTGTTTACATTTATATTTGAGCTCAGCAGGTAAATGCTAGTTATATTCATCATACAACTGAACTTAGTAATAAAATTAACAGAGGAAAACTTCTGTTGACTGATAAGTTTTGGTTTTAATTACGATGGGAAAATGATACTTTAACTTCCTAATGATCCCATAATGGATTTTCTGTAGGAGAAGGACAAGACGCAAATGGTGACTGTTAATAGAGATCTTCTGATGGCTTTTGTTTATTTTGATCAAAGTCATTGTGGATATCTTCTGGAGAAGGACATGGAGGAGATACTGTACACTCTTGGACTACACCTGTCACGTGCTCAGGTTTTGTATAGTAAAAGAAGTATCTGTGAAAACATTACAAGAGTGCTGTAAGGGGGAGGAATATAGTTCAGCTTCTAAAAGCTGTTGCTTAAATATTTCATCCCTGATTTTTATGTAGCCACATCACATTTACAATAAAATACTAGCTTAATCTTTTGTAAATTACCTTGGAATGAAAAGGTACAGTTTGCGGCTCTTCATAGGCCCATATTGTATATGTACCTTTTCTCTCAAAATTTAATCCTTTTTTTTTCCCCAGCTTTTTTCACTGTAAGTCCCAGTATAAGTTTAAAAAGCTTTGCAGTTTCTTTAAATTTTCCAAGTTAAAACATTCTTGTTTAGGGTATACAATGCACGTGTAAGTAACACCATATTTCTTTCTGTCCATGGCTCTGTTGTAGGTCAAGAAGCTACTGAGTAAAGTAGTGCTTAGAGAATCTTGCTTTTATAGAAGACTAACAGACACTTCTAAAGATGAAGAAAACCAAGAAGAATCTGAAGAACTACAGGAAGATATGCTAGGTGGTATTATATTTTCTTATGCTACAGACTTCCAGAGACTTGTTTCTGTGCAAATGATAGTGAGAGTGCTGAGATACTTGCTTCCTTGAAGAAATTAATTCAGATCTGCAGGGAACCTGCCAGTCTGGAAAAGTAGATCTTGGGCAGTTCATAAATCAGTGTTTCTGACTTCCAGCATATCTGTAGGATAAACATATCTTGGAACAGGAAGGAGGACAGAGGTTAACATCGAGTATTGATGCAGTCATGCCAGTTTTGCAATTGGGAGGATCAGTGCTGTAGGTGGTAGAACAGAGCCTGATTTCTAGAGACATTAATCATGGAATCATAGAGTAGTTAGGGTTGGAAAGGACCTTAAGATCATCTAGTTCCAACTGCACTGCCATGGGCAGGGATACCTCCCACTAAACCATGTCACCCTAGGCTCTGTCCAACCTGGCAGGAATGCAGGAAGGAGGCCTTGAAGAATGTCATGAAAGAGCATGCTCCTTTGGGGGGCAGGCAGGGTAGGAACTGGGATAAGAAGGGAGGAGAGAAATGTGAGGGATAGACCAGAAAACTTGAATTTACTCTTAGGCTGGAGTTTTTTGGTGCTTTGGTTTTGGGGTTTTTAGGGGGGGTTTTTTGGTTTGGTGGGTTGTTTTTTTTTTAGGATGCTTTTTGCGGTTGGTCGCTAGAACTAAAAAATAACAGAATGATTATTTCCTAATGCTACTTAATCTAATACAGGAAACAGATTACTGTTACCATCGCCTACTGTAAAGCAAGAATCAAAAGCCATAGAAGAAAATGTTGGCCTCATTGTGTACAATGGAGCTATGGTGGATGTTGGGAGCCTTTTACAGAAGCTGGAGAAGAGTGAAAGAGTGCGAGCAGAAATAGAACAAAAGCTTCAGTTACTAGAAGAAAAAACAGGTGCGACATTACTTTGAAGGTGGTGCTTACATGGATGCAAGACTTCTTAAGTAGATAAACCAATTTGAGTAATATTTGTGGTCTAAATTTCTTGGCTGTTTTTTTTTTTTTTACCAAAATCTTTTGTTTTCTATCTCCCACGCTCTTTGACCTTGCACACCAACTGTTGTTGAGTACCACTGTCACCATGCTGAAATGCTTTTATGTTATATTCAAGGTGAACGTAAGACTTCCAAATGTAGTCAGACTTGAGTATTATCAAATTGTAATGTAATGCAACATTCAGCATTCTTTAAAAATTAGTAGTTACAGTGTTGGCATGTGAATTGAAAGTTAAGATGCACAGTACATGTCACTGGAAGTGACTTAACTTTTTTTCCTTGTTCCCTTCCTTCTAAGACGAGGACGAAAAGACCATACTACAACTGGAGAATTCTAACAGAAGTCTATCTACGGAGCTCAAAGAGGTTAAAAAGGACCTTGGTCATCTGCAAGAAAATTTGAAGATCTCAGATGATAAAAACTTGCAATTTGAGGGTCAGCTGAATAAGACAATCAAAAATTTAGCTACTGTTATGGATGAAATACAGAGTGTTCTTAAAAAGGTTAGAATTGCTTAATTCCATTTTTTATTATTGTATACAGGCTTCCTGTAGATGAAATTACCGAAACAAAGAAGTTTTTGTTCCAAACCATCTTAGGGTTTTCCTGTCTTGATCTTGTCTTTCCCCAGCAGTCCAAATCTGCTCTTCTGTTTGATCAGTTAAGAGTAGTTTTTCAAGGCAGAACTTAAGTATTTCAATTCATATGGAGGTATTTCAGTAAAATTAGTTTTAAGCCAACCACATAATGCTCCAAAGCATTTCTGTCCTTGTGTGGGAAGATATTTGCATATTCCCTAGGAATGCTGGGATGGAGGGTATTAAGTAAGACTGAATAGAAGTAGGTTGTGAAGACTACTAAACTGGTACTGTAAGGGAGCTTTGATTCTGCTTCTGTCTACGTTTATTGTGAAACGAAAATACAGCATCTACAAATGCTCTAAAACCAAAACAAAACCACATACATACATGCCAAAAAAAATTATGAATTACAAATGTTAGAACTTGTTTTCCTCCGGTAGGATACGAGTGAGGCATCATAGAATCATAGGCTGGTTTGGGTTGGAAGCGACTTTAAATAACGTCTAGCTCCACTCCCCCTGCCATGAGCAGAGACACCTTCCACTAGACCAGGTTGTTCAAAGCCCCGTCCAGCCTGGCCTTGAACACTGCATGGGGCAGCCACAGCTTCTCTGGGCTACCTGTCCTGTATCTTAATCTAAAACTGCTCTCTTTTAGTTTATCCTGTAAATCGCTGTAGCTTATTAAACTGGCAGTATCATGCAGACATCTTGTCATCAGTATCATTATGCAGTCCTGTGCTTCATTACATGCTGTAGAGCTCTTACTGCACCAGAACCCACAGATGAAGGCATTCTATAACCCTCTTTTGCCTTGCTCTTAGCTCAGTTAAATACCTTGTTCATTCTGTCTGGTATTTTTGAGATGAGAATGTCTTTGAAGCCAATTTTTTTCAGATGGCTTTGGCCAGTATAAATACTTTGCCGGAACTGTTACAGTAAATTGTTATCCTAATTTCCTAATTCATTGGATTTTGCAAAAACTGGTTTCAGTTGCTCTTCAAATAAAGAAAGAAACAACAATTAGGAAAAAAAAATTAAAAAGGCTCAGCACCCCCCAAACCTTTAGACTACAAAATGAGGCTTCTGGGCATGCTTTTTATGCTTCGCTTCAGAAGTGCTTAAGTCACGTAATTTCCGCTACCTCAATTTTTCAGGAAAATACTGGAAATCTGAATTGGTTGTAAATAAACTGAGTAAGATAACAGTTCACATAATATTTAAAGTTGATACCAAACAGTATCTGTCTCATGCTGCTTTATAGTTCACATGAGATATATCACTTTATAATTCATGTTATCCTTTCCCTTCTTTCTTTTAAAGGATATTGTGAAGAGCGAAGATAAAGATCAGAAATCCAAAGAAAATGGAGCAAACGTATGATAAAACTGCTGCTGTTTAGAAGAATGGTGTTACATAATGTAATATAAATCATAATACCAGAGTGTATGGGAAGTGATGCATGTTTGATTTTAGTAGTATAAATATCTTAGTTCCAAAAGATGTATAAAGTTTTATGAATGTGAGTGTCTGCTTCTGAAGATTGCTTGTAATTCTTAGCACTCAATTTGAGACACTCCTCGAGTGAAAATAATTTTGCATTGCAAAATGTTTTAGGATGAACTTTGTTACAGTTTTAACCCTAATAAAGTTCATCAACAAAATGAAAAGTAGCAAGTATTTAATTACCAAATGCTTTTCACTGAAGTCTAGTGAAATCACAATTTTCGTTATTTATAGCATTGCCATTTTTAGGTTTTCATTTTGGTCTAATTAGTCTTTTTAAATTCCGATATGGATCACAAAATAGCTGCTTCATTTGGCAAGTAAAGATTTTTTTTTTTTAAAAGAGCTTCTTGGATTTTTATTTTTTTTTGTACTTGTCTCAATTTTCTTTTCCCTTCCAAATGTAACTTTCTTTCCCAAAGCTGCTTGCGTTAAAGCCTCGTAACATACGGTGGTTCAGATGAGTTAGGAAAGCAATAGAAGCCTACCAAAATACTGGCAGGGTTGTGAGATTTATATGAAAATACATGGGCCTGTTTTAAATGTATGTTGTCTGTGGTTTTTTCATTGTTCTTATCTTTGGATTAATATATATGCTCATTTTCAATAACAAAGCAGTGTATCAAAATGTATGGCTGGATACCAGGCCAGTAGGTGTCAGAATAATGCCTTACATGGAGAAAAAGCTAGCATTGTAAGCCACCTTTAATTAAATTCGGACTTCTTTCTTAGTATGTGTAATTACTTCAGAGACTCTAGTCCAACAAAAGAATGGATACATAAGTATCAGTACTTCATATAGTTACTAAGGAGCAGTACACAACTTGGTTTGTTGAAAGTGGATAAGATTGCTTGCCTTTGTAGTCACAAATCACTAGAGATCTAAGTTAACGTGACATCATTGTCAAAGGCATCTTAGTCAAATAATGTGAAATATGAACTATTGTATTTTGATGCAACTTCCAGGAATATTAATGGTTTTCTTACAGGAATGGTTAATTTTAGCAGACCTTTCTTTTTTAGCCTAGATATCCTAGGGTAACTAAATACCTGTTAGGAGAGTCTAAGTGCCATAATATGTATGAATAACCTACATGCAAACGTGTAGCTTTACTGAGATACACATTAAAACGCCTGAGTTTATTTCAAGAGTCTAAGCTGGTGCTTTTATCACTTACCTTTCTTTGCTCTTTCGGAGCTAGACAGGTGTCATGGGTTCAGCAGTAGCAGTAATTTTTCTCCTTAATCACTGGTGCAGTGCTGTGCTTTTTACTTTCGGCTGGGGAACAGTGCTGATAACACCGACGGTTCTAGTTGTTGCAGTAATGTTTAGTCTGACCAAGGACTTTCTGATCTCATGCTCTGCCAGGGAGGAGGGAAGCTGGGAGGAAGCAGAGACAGAACACCTGATCCAAACTAACCAAAGAGGTATTCCATACTACAGCACATCATGCTCAGGATGTAAAAATGAGGGGCAGGGACCCAGAAGGGTTGGGTTCACTGCTGGGTCGGGCTGGGTATGGGGTGGTGAGTGGTTGTATTCTCTTCCCTTGTATTTCCCTGGTCATTGTTATTATTGGTGGTAGCAGTAGTGGTTTGTGTTATACCATAGTTACTAAACTGTTCTTATCTCAACCCGTGGGAGTTACATTCTTTCGATTCTCCTACCCATCCCCCAGGGAGCTGAGGGGAAGAAGGAGGGGGGGGAGTGAGTGAGCGAACTGCCTGAGGGGCTAAAACCACGACAACAGGAAAACATCTTTTCATTAAAATAACATGCAAGCTTTTCCCCTCATTCATCTCAACTGAGTCACTGTATAATAACTGCTCACACTAAAGTAGGAAGTACTGTAAAACACTAATTATGGCATAAAAGTACACAGAAAATGCATGCTTTATGAACGGATAACATCAAAGAATGATTGAATGAGGATGGTGATTGAATTGATCTTGTGAAAGGCGTTATCTGTGGTATACAGATGGTGTTAACGAATTCTTTCGTAATCAGATTATACTTTTCACCTTTACCTTTGTACAAATTATTGACAGCATGTTTCATTTTTGATGTTGAGCACCATTTATTATTAAAGGTTTGCTCATGAAATACAGCAGCACATATGAACATACAAGAAAATAATTCCAGAGTTCAAGATAACATCTTTTTAGGCATACTGAAACATCTGTTGAAATGCTTTGATGGGTGTTTTGCCCTGAAGTTGCTGAGCCAAAAGCAGTTGTTGCCACAAGCAAGCTTCATCTTACTATTCAGTGGGCGGCCCTGCGAGACAGTTACTGATGATACAGATTTTTATAGTATAAAAAAAAAGTATTTGTTAGAGTGAGTGATCTTTATACTGCTTTGATGTGATAGTGTTTCAGATATTATGTACAGTATGCATTTATGTTGGAAAAGAAAAGGGTAAAGAATAAAGAGCAGAAGGGAGGGAAAACAAGGAGAAGTTTTAGAACATGCAGACATTGACCAGTCTCCTGAAGCACAGATAATCTGAGGAACAGAGACCTTTACAGCCTGTTTGTTTAGGTTGCCTTACCAAGCAACGTAAGGTTCTGTATACGTCCAGCATTGATGCTGTATATTAGCTAAAGCTTCTTGGCAGTATTCCCAGAAATGTAACTAATTCTGAAGAAAATTGGATAGATTATTGGTAATAGAGGTTAGAGAAGCAATCTTCTGTTAGTTTTAGTTCACAAACAGTGGTTTTTTGCATTTCATGTTGCACTTCATGGGCTTCACACTTACGCAGCAGGTGCTGGGAAAAGGCTAGTAAAAAGTGAGCCTAAGCTAGGCCTTACTCTAACGCCTCAACATCCATTTTGTAGTTTTAATGTCATCATAGATGCTCTATAGAAAGTAAATCTCAGACTGTCTTGTTCCGTAGAGTAAGCACTGCTGCAGCAGGCCAGTAAATGGAATCTGATCTCAGTTTATAGATTGTTTCTCTCCCCTTTTTGTATTTTGTCTAGTATGGAGGAATTACTGAGCTAAACCCTTAGAAAGTGATATTTGTATTCATGCTTGTCTGAATAAGGCTAGGAAGAAAGTTCCAGGGGATACATTTGCATGCAAAATGGTCTAGAATAAAGGTGACTCTCTTGAGGCCCCTTTGCTTTTGGTCCATTAGCGAAAAGGCAGAGAAGTTCATAGTTTCAGTTCTGCATAGCACCAGTGGCAGATAGACCACTAGGGTGTTTTTGCTAATGTTTTCTGAAGTGTTGAGGGTTGCATGCAGGATAATGGAGCTGTTTCCAGCACTGCTGCATGTTCTACCATGATGAAGATATGTAACGTTTTCTTGACTCACCCAGTGCTTGATGCTTGTGCCCGTAGCATGGGGCACTGCTGCAGCATCACTTCCCAGTCATTGCTTGACTGATTCAGCCTGGGGTGCCCTGGAGTGTATAATGGAGAGGTTGGAATTCTGTGTCTGGTGCCCATGGGTTGCCACAGATCCAGCGTTCCCGGTTGAGTTGTTTCAGAATTTAACATTATGAAAGGTAGTCCTTCGGCATAACGTTTTTTTTCAATGTTTAACTGCTTTGAGAGAGATGAATGTCTTTTAGTCCATCTTTCTGCTGAGTAATGCACTGTGTGAGCATCTGTTTGGACTTACGTAACACAGTTAACTTTCACTGATAATTTTATCAGGAATGTGCACAAACCCTGGTGCTTCTGTATAATCTTTTTTTTATCCAGATCAGGCTCTTGCCTTGAATGCATTTGTTCAGTTCAGTTTGTATTTAAATATATAAAATACAAAATCATTAGTTTTGAGAGACTGTCTATTGGCCAGCAATAGCTTGTGAAATGTGTGCGTAGCACTCAGTACACTTAGGCTAATATTTTCCCGAAAGCAGAAGTGGTCCCAGTAGAAGTTCAGCTGGGACTTGTATGTTGCCAGGTAGTGTAAAAATGAAAATGGCATAAATAATGAGTACCTCTACTCAGCTATCAAAGCTGCCAGTGTTTCCCCATCAAACGTATGTTTCTGCATACTGGGTCTCATTAGATGTATTACACAGAAGTAGTTATAGTAAAAGCCCTGGTAACAAAATGCGTTACTTTCAAGCAAAAAAATAGTTTTCCTTTTTAATTAATCTGCTCCATAATCCATGGCATCATGATACAGCGTATAAATTTAAAGTTTTAGAACACAGCAAATATTGCCTGAAGTCATATGTTTCGTAGTGCTTTACCTGTGGTTAGGAACATTGCTTTTGAATTTCTAGATATTTGATCCCTGAATTTGTATTGAAAACATGTGCCACCGCAGTTGTATGCTGCTTTCGACTCCTTGTATCCTCCTGCCTTTTGAATTGTTGTTCTCTTAAATAGAGTTGATTCTAAGTTGTGTGAGGATTCAGGTCAAGTACCCTACAGTACGCATAAGAACTAGTATCTTTTTTTAGGTGTGATTAAGTGATCCTTCAAGCTGCCCGATCTAGCCCAATATTGGTTCAATTCTTTTTATTCTTCCACTAAAATGGCAGCAGAATAGTGGTGCTGAGTAAATTTGTTTGTTGCATGCTGCAGTTTGCTTGCAACCTTTTTTTTTTTTGGTGGTATATTTGGGTTTCTTTCAAGCACAAGCAGATTTTTTCCCTCTATATTGCTGAATTCTTTTTGGTCTTTCTGACACCGAGGGTCATCCAGTTAAATTCCTATTTTGTCATGCAAGGGGCAGAAAGAGCTGGAAAACAGCAACCGTCATTCTTCTTTTGGCCCCTTTTTAGCAGGGCTAGATGGCAGCCCACAGATACACATATAAAAAAGCAGAAACTGCTGCCACATGTCATGTCATAAAATGAACAGTTGGGAATAAAAGCACTTTGCAGTGCTGGTCTCAAAAACACCACTTGTCTCACAGACCAGTCTGATTTACTGTAAAACAGTCCATTGTGTGTATGCAGAGGGCAAGTTAACAGGCTAGCAATTTTCCCTGTAAATAGAATGTGCATGTGGGTTAGGGAGATGGGTTGTTAACACTTTCAGTTTGGCTCTCATAGGAATTGAGAGAATCTTGCAAGCTGTCTTAAACATCTGGAAATATTCCTTATCTTTTTCACAACAGTTAGTTTAGGTTTCCCATAAGAGACTTTCCTTTTCAACTTTGTTTCCGGATGCCTTATTTTATCGAAGTATTATTCAGGAAAGTTACGTACTTCTATTAAGTGCCTTACGTTGAATATAACTATTAGAACATTTGTGTTACAAGTTTTAAAATCCTGGGGGGAAGGGTTTCCAAAGGCCACTTGGGAGTATTCTTAAAACATTTGTTTACAGAGAAAAACTTACACTTGTCAAGTATCTCTTCTGATACAAGGAAGCCATGTATAATGTGACTGAACAGCTGAAAATGAGGATTATCTGCTTACCAGTGTTGAACCTGATTTCCTGCCTTAGTGTCTTTCCAAAATCAGGCTAATGACCTTTTCTTGTAGAGTGGGGTTATCTTTTCATTATAGAGTGAACAGGAAAAACGGGTGACCTTTAGTACAGGGACATGTATGGGTGGCTGCACATCTATAAATCCTCTGATTATCCATGGGATCCAGTAATATGCTTGCAAGGAATGTGCAGTCAGTGTTTTCAGTAGTGTGATTTGGGCATGTGGTGATTGACAGCACAAAAGGGGACTTGTGGGGGTAATACAATGTGCAATAATTGTGATCCATGGACAAAAGCTGAAGTTGTATAGAGGGAGCTTTGGGTAGCAGGGGCTCAGAAGAGAAAGGATTGATAAAGAGATGGCTGTGCAGATATTCTGAACAATTAATTTATTCTGACATCTACTTCACACCTTAAAGAAAAGGAAAATTAATCCACTTTAGGCCTTTTTTTTCAATATAGTTTGAAGAAAAAAAGTTATTCAGATGCAACCTGCAGTTTAAGAACCTACACAAATTCCCTAAAGAATGCACTGAATTGGACGCACAATTGCTGTGTGAGCACAAGGTCCCAAAGTGAGCAGTGCCCTCATCTTGTCTGTCAGGGACTTTCCAGAGTAGATGACAAGTTGCACTCTAGCTTTGCAGAATAGGAACGAGCTGTGCAACATGTAAAACCAGCACCCAGCAATGCTGAAACAGCCTTGTGTGCCTTTGCACTGATGCGTGTCTGCTCTGCCAGGGTTTCGCCTCATGGAATTGTAATCGGAGACAGGGCTCCAGGAGCCCTGATCCTAGGGGAGGAGCACCCGGGGTGGGGAGGGGAGGGAGTCTTTTGTCTCTCTGAAATTTTAGTGCAAAATAGAGGCAGGTCCTCCAGCCCAGAGTGGGATTTTTGTGGAGGGAGAGTGCCCCATCCTGGAGCAGGCGGGACGGGAGGGGAGAGCTGGGACAAGGCTGACTACGGGCGCAGCCGCACGTAGCTAGTGCTGCAGCCCTCCACTGCCACTGAATTTTTCGCTTTCATCTTGACTGTTTCTTACCTCCTTCGCTGCCTGCCTGCATGATCCCAATGGTGAGATCCTCTCTGTTTTCCAAGCTGCTGGTTGACTCAAGAAGGGTAGCCTGAGCTGCCATCAGCTTTACCAGCTGAAGTACCGAACCACTCTCTCACAGCAGGTAACTTCTGCCTGTGGCGTTCAGTGATTAGCTGTATCAGTGTAAATCCTGGCAGGCAAAAATCCTGCAGCTGGGCTGGTGGAAAAGCAGGGAGCAAGCAAGGCATCACTACCACAGCTTTCTCCAGGGGCACAGCCTCCCCTTCAGTACGGATACTGGGACAAACTGGGTTTCAGCTGCAGGCAGTCTGGTTTGAAGTCAGATCAGTGGTGACAGGGTGAGTCATTGCCGTGTAGACATGGGCACTCAATATTCAGGAAAAATGGCCTAGGAAGTAGGTGTGCTGGTTGGTTTTGGTGTTTTGTTCCGGGAAATGTTTCCTTGAGGAGATGAGTGGATGTAGCGTGTCCAGAGACTGATAATGGCGTGAACTGGCAGGTGCATTCATAACCAGCGGAAGACTAGATTAGTTTTCTTTCATCATGAGCGTTTTTAGAAAAAGGATGATGCATGGAAAGAAACGCTGGGGCTGAATGTTATGGATTGATACTGCACAAAGAATTTATCTGAGGAAGAGCTACGGACTGCTGCCACAGGAGAAGGTAAGGGTGAAGAGGACGCACCACCATGGGTGAGGCAACGGCTGTCCAGGAGGGAAGGCACTTTGCTGTCTAATGCAGACGTGATACTCTGAAGTCAGCGGCTGCATTAATCTTAATTCCTCTGGAAATACTGAAAAAAAACCAAGCAAAGAAAAAAACCTACAAAGCAATCTTGAATCTTTTCTAAAAATGCATAAAAGCAAAATTGTTGGAAGATCTAAGAAGAGATTGGGCTCAGACACATTTCCTTTGCTGCCTGAAGTGTGTGATTGTTCACATTAAGAGTTTAGACAGTGACAATTGTTCAGAATTTGACAGATAGCAGCGCTGTCGTGTTTCCCCACCACTGAAATTGACTTTAACTTTCATGGGGTACACAGAGCTGTCAGACCCGGCAGTAGTAACAGCAACAACAGAACAGTCTTGAGGGAAATTCTGGGGGTATTTTTAACTAGATTGTACCGGTAGATATTCAGCCATCGTTTCCTTCTACTACCTGCAATTAACTGTGCTAAGAACCTCTGCAGTCTAATGAGGCCAGGCTGCAATCAAAGGCTTAGTCTTTTATGTAAAAGCACAGCTGCTGGATTTTAAAGTGCTCGTAATGCAAGGCTGCAGGGGAAAGTCCTCTTGAAATGTTAGCAGTTGCAGAATATACCAGTCAGTATGATAACTGTGGTTCACAGGCAGAGCAGATCAGAATTCTGTGCCAGGTACTGACTGCTGCCTCACAGCTCCCTGATTTTTACCAGAGGCATTGGTTTTGGTCGGTAAAATCCCTTTGCTGCTTGCAATTCCTGGAGGGGGAGCAGACTTCAGTATGCTGGGGTCATTAATCTTTGAGTCTGTTATACCTCTGTCCTGTGGGACTTGTGTCAGTTCATCCTGCAGTGCACCCTGGAAGGCTGCTCTTTTCTGAAGGCTGCAGGAGGAGACGATACTGTGGCACTTCTGTGGTGCTTGCATTTTTCTGTGTGGTTTTGACTTGGTTAATTAGGGTTGCTCTCTGTTGAAGGTGATTATAGGAGACATGAAGTTCTAATTACCGAGCATAATGCACGTAAGTGATATATGAGCAGTGTCTTCCTTGCTTCATGTCATCTCGGACATCAGCTTTAACATTTCCATGTGAACCGCTCGTGCTTTAACTTCCCTAGAGCTAAGAGATTGGAAGCATTAGCAGCCAAACCAGGAACGCTGCTAACAAAGGCCAAGTAGACAATGCTGAAGTGAAGATGTACAGCTGTTCAGCTCTTTAGTAACTACGAGGTACTCGATGAAGTACAAACAAATCCCTTTTCAGTTGGATTTCCAGAGGTTAGTGGGGATTTTCACAGCTGGCATTATTTGAGAGGTTTAGTGTTATCTTCCCAGGAGTGTAGCTCTGCAATCCTCTCTGTTCAGGGTTGAATTATGGTTTAAGTTAGAAGTACATTTTACCTCAGGCTGAACTGGATATAATTAGATCACAAAAGCTTGTTGTTGCAGCTAACTAGCAGTTCTTCGAGTGAAAGTGCAGTTTTGAATTCTTTCTCAAAACAGGAAACCTGTCAATTTTTGAAAGACAAGGAATTCTTCATGTTCTGTTTCAGAAGTTCTAACAGGAACAGTTCTGATGTCTACCCTGCGCAGTCCTTGGCCAGCTCAACCTCTTTATGATTCTTTTAGCACTGGCTTTATCTTAAATAGCCAATATTGATATGTTTTTTCCTGGTCTTTCCTTCCTTCCCAATTATTTGTATAGAATAGCCACTCCCTTTCCTGACTGGAAAATTGATCTCTTCATGCAGTCTGATTTCTCAGGCACTTAGGTAATTTTACTCAATTGGTAACATCTGCTCCAGCATGAGTTCATCTTCCCTTATCACAAGTAGCCTGCTGACCTCTTAACTCCTAATCCAGGTGAGGTATTGTAAGGAATAACCATGTTTTATTTACTAGTCTCCATTTAAAAAGCAAGAATGTCTCTAGGTGTGCTGGCAATGGTTCTCTCTTACTATGGTTATGTTTTATATCGCTGGTGAGTATTGATACCTTACTTGCCAGTCTCTTGGGAGTGATTTAGAGGTCTTTGCCTCCTTTGTTTTTTTTACCTCCTTTCTTTTCTGGTGCATAGCATGGCTGGTTGAATCCACATGTGAATTGCTTTGGTAAATGAGTTAGATAATTTCCTCTATCATCTTGTCTGTTGCTGCAGCAGCACCCAGTGGGGTTCCTAACAAGTTAGAGTTCTCCCAATTTCTTTAATCGAATGCCTTTGAAGCAGCTTCTCTTTGTGAATTTTACTTTCTCAATCAATAAATGTTGAAGCAACATTTTTTTGTGGGTTTACTTCTATTTCTGGAAGCTTAACTGGAATAAAATTGCAATTGGAGCGTCCTTATTTAGGTCATTTTCTAGGTTAAAAATTGATGTATTCTGTGCCTTTTCTTCCATCGGTCATCATCATGGCCATTTTTTGTTCTGGAAGATTTTTCTCCTATTCTTTAAATATATTTTCATCTAGAAAAGCAAGCAACAAGTTAGGCAACTAAAATGCAAGGGACAAAGGTTTCTTGGTTTATTTCTGGTTGTGGGTTTTGTTTGGTTGGTTTTGTTTTGTTTTAAAATAATTGACAATATTTTAAAATGACACTATTGGTATCATGTTTTCTGTCTTTATTTTGCATACAGAGAGATTGGCTGCTTTTTTTAATCCACCTGCTCTCATGTTATTGTTTGCAATAATGTGAAATTCAAGCCATTTGGGTTTCATGTGCTTTATCACTAAAGGCTGGGATGTTGGGATCAAAGCAACCTCCTAAATGGTTCTTAGGGGACGTTTCCGGCAGCAGGTAGCAATTGCAGTGTCTGCAAACTCCAGCAGTGTTTGCTGAATTTTCACAGCTATCTGGGGGCACCAGGTGTCCGCGATGGGAATCACTTGGCCTGCAGCATCTTTACATTGTACATGAAAAGCGTTGAGACCGAGTTTTCAGACTCGTGAGAAAGATCAACTAACCATTTTGGGTTTTTTCCAAGCCACAGCCGCTTGTTTGCTGGACAGTAAGTGAGAAGCAATGGGCATGCAGCACTGCAGCGCTGCTTTTGTGAACTCCCATTTCAGTGAAGAATTATACTAGGGTCTTGCCGTGCTCCAGTTACTGTTCCACACTGTTTTTAAAGCTTTCAGCGCTCAGAAGTCCTCCTCACTGCTGCATCTCGAGTTGCTTTTCTGGCTATTGATCATCGTCAGAAGACACTGTGGTACCACAGATCTTTGTGCTACTCTTTATCCCAGCAGTTCAAATGAGTTTTCTCCTAGAGAAGCACAGTGGGGAGGTGGACAGCCTGACTGTAAGGAATAGACTACACCTTGACTGAATAAGGGAAAATCCAGTCCCGAAAGTTTATAGAGAACCACAGACTGTCCTGCTGTATTTATTCCCAGTAAATTCCCAGCCGTCTTTCTCTTCCCTTCTGGTGGGGATCCCGGCTCCGGTTTACGCGGTACACCCAGGACTGGGAAGGAGCTGTTACATTCTTCTCCTTGGGAGAATACAGGGGAGTAAGAACGGCAAATCACGGCAATTGAAATCTCCCTCAGAGGATGAATTAGCGGCTAGTTTGAAAAACAGCTTTTCCTCTCGATCTGATAACTGAGCCGTCTCGGTCGAAATGCAAACATCTCTCTGTCGGACCATCTCCTGTGCTTAGTTGAGTTGTTCGGGCAATTGTTCACCTAACGAGGGGTAAACTGCTCCCTCCCACCTTTCCAGTACAGCCACAGGAGATGCTTGCAGGGCAAGTGCTGGGAGACTGGCAGGGAGCTGTCAAATGAGATTAAATACAATTGGAAATACTCCGTTTGAGGGCACTGACCTCCGGAGCCTTAGAAGAGAGAAACTGTGGTGATAGTCTAGGAGAATGCATCTCAGTAGCTGCTTGCTTGCTGTCCTTGATCATAACCAGCTTGTTTCTGTCACGCCAGCCTGCATTCTCTCTTGACAGGAACATTTTCCATGTGCCTGAACTGCTTAACTCGTTTTTTGTGGTTCCCATTGGGTAGAAGCAAACAACAGAGAATTGAAACATTTTTGTTTACCCTTTGCCGGTTGTATTTGCTGCTGGTTCAGCATCTCTATTGCAGAGCTACAAATTATTCACCAGGAAAGCTAAGAAAGCCCTGCGTTTTCCACGTAGGCCGAGACTGGGATTGGCATGCAGACTATGACTAGGTCATGTAATGTGTTGATCGCTTCTTTTAATGAGAGGTCTGCTTTGTAGAGTCCCTACTGCAGGCTGTAAATTCATCTCACTTGGACAATACTCTATTGAAGAGTGACATTGAAAGGGCAGTTCACTTTTCTGTGAACTGTTCAGTTTTATCCATTTTTTGCTGGAGGTATTGGCTGAAATGGAATGAGATCAGACAAGGAATTGTTTTGTGTTCTTGTTGTTTGTGCATTTGGTGGAGTAATCTGATAGGTCTACCTCCTCATTTCTCTCCATTTAGCCTCTCACAGAACTTGGGAAGAAGCGCTAAAAGAAAAGGAGCTGAAAAATGGGCACAGATGGTCTCTGAAGCTCCTTGATTTGGGGTAGGGTGTTAATGCTAATTTGATAGTCAGATATCCGTGAGAGGAGAAGGGATGGAATTGAATCTCCTTAAAAAGCTTCAGCAATAGCTGAGGAGTAAAAATTCCGTTGCATTTATGGCCTGTAATTATCTTCCGGGGGGGGGGGGGGGGAGGGACAGTTTCAGGGAATTATTATGTTTGCTCCTGAGTGATGACTCCGAAGTGTAACTTATTTAGTGCTAGCACATTGCTCTGCAGGCACTGGCCACCACAGTGTGGAGGTCCTTAGATACTGAGCTTCTCTACATGTTTGTGCCAGCTTTCAGGAGCAGTTCTGAAGTGCCAGCTGCAGCGCCTGCATACCTTAAGCCCATCTGTAACTGCATACTTGAATGTTCTCTACTTCCTAGCAGTTCTGAACCTCGTTTAAAATGAGAGACAAATTCTTGTCCAGAATGGACTCGGCAAGCTTTTAGGACATATTTATTTTCATTTGAATAATTTAAATTTGTTCACAGAAATTAATGTCAGTATCACCATTGTTCTGCTGTGCATTTAATGAGGCTACGGATGAAATTATGGCCGTCTGAGTAGCTGATTCCTGTTTTGCCTACAAAAGGTCGTGACTCTGAAGTGGATGTTGTTTATCAGGAACTCTGTAGTTACACACAGGAGCACACAATCTTAATGAGGATGGCAGCTCAGCAAGAGACTGAGGATGTGCTTCATAGGATTCCTTTCTATTGGAGTCCCTTTCTTTCAGTGCCTTTCATCCTGCCTCACAAACAGGAATGTAGGTTTGCAAGTCAAAGGAGAATAATTTTGTACTTCAATGGCGCTGGCTTCTGTGAACTGTAACTCACAGTATGTGGCTGTACTTCATATTGGACTGTCTACGATTATTTAGAGTTCTGTTCCTTTTTATTCAGGCCTAAACAGAGTGAATGTCCTAAAAAGGGTGCTTTATTTTGTGCTGCTGTGCTTAGGCTGCCAGAAAATGAAAAGCAGACTAAGTTTTTAACTGTATAATTCTCAAACATTACTTTTCAAGTTATTTTCAGTAAGGTATCTGATTCAGAACTTACTAACTTGCATAGTCTGTTATAACTGGGTTTTCCTCATTATCACAGTTGTTCTAGTGATGATGCTGTCAATATATATTTTCAGGAGGAAAAAAGGAAGAAAACATTTGTACTCCTTGAAGGACAAGTTTCTATCTACACTGCTATTATTTGCTTACTAATTTAATCATCTCCATGTAATAGCTATGTAAACCTGACATTATTTCATCATGTTTAGCATCTAATTTTAGCTGCCATCCAGCCATTACCACTGACTTCAGATGAGATGATACCCCTGCATGTTTCGTGTGTTTCCATATCAAATTTTTACTAAGGTATTAATCCTGTCTCATAAAAGCCTTTTTTTAGTTGAATATGTATTGCACTAAACCCAAATGCTATATTCGAACTACGGATTGAACTCACAGAAGCAAGGTACAAGGTACTGGAACTAGATGATCTTGATGTCCTTTCCAACCCTAACTATTCTATGATTCTATGATTTACCAGACCTGCTTAGATTGAATTACCTGAAAGAGTAATCTGCAAAAGCATTTGTGCATGCAGATTTTTTCACTGTCACAGGAAGCAGTCTCTCGCCACACCGTGTAACAAGCGCCACTGAACTACTTTCAGTTTAATTTACTCTGACTTTTTCTAAAGACAACCTCTACCAGGATTATTGTGACTAACATTATGGTGCATTTCTCAGAGCTGAGGTTTTTCAGCAGAAGCAGCTCTTGCTTCTGTCGTCTGAGTGAGAACACAAAATTCAAGAGAACAGGCTGAACTCTGCTATCCTCAATCTTTTGAATCTTTGCTGCCTGATTCCTGGATGCTCTTTCAGGATGGGAGTAATTTGAACAGCGCTTTGTTGATGATGTTGTCTGAAAAGAAAACAGTTTGTCTTAACATCATGTAGTTAGTTAAGAAAAATCCATTAATTAGTAGCACTTCCACTATAGTAATTGATAGGATTTCAAAATCAGAGACTTAATTTCAAGGCTAGTTTTAGCTTTTCTATACTGCGATCTTGCTTTAGGACATCTCCACTCCATCACTGTGGAAAGCACTAGCTCTAACAACAAACCCATGCAGATGGAGTTCAGTTATGAAAAAAATATTACAAAGCCAGTAGCAATTTATTTTTAGGTTGAAGAGAAAACCAATAGTTTTACCATATGGACACTGTTTTGCATGGCCTCATTAACAGCATGATGTAAGCGTAACCTGTTTTTTTCAGCTTGGTGTAACCCAAGAAAACTTCACAGCTGGCAGAGGTTGAAAGTGCTGTTGCATTGGATTACGGAAAGCAGGGTGGTCAAAGTGGGAGGTAAGAGTGGTTGTGAAGGGCACAGGTACCAGAGTCCAGCTAAACTAGGTGGCTGGACTACTGTTTTAGGGTAGGTTACCACAGGTAACTCCCACTCAAAGCAGGGTAGCTATTGGGTTGCTCAGGGCTTTATGCAGTCGTGTCTCGGAAAGTTCCCAGTATTGGAGACTGCACAACCTCTCTGGCTAACCTGCTCCACTGCTGCACTGTCCTTAAGGGTGAAAACCTAGACTTCGTGGTTTAACAAGCACCAATTCTCTTTGATTTACTATCTCTGCTCCTGTTAATACAGCCTGGGATACTCTTGGCCTTCGTTGCTGTGTTAGTAGTGTTAGACTCCTCAACACTGAGGAGCCTTGTTAAAAGGCTTGCTTTCATTCAATCCCAAATAAAAATTGATTAGAAGTATGAGCACAAAGAAGTGAGCGGCTTTATTCTGTCAGCTTTGCTTCTTATTTCATACTTGGAGTAGGATAGTTGTCTTTTGATTATACAGGCCATGTGGTAAAAATCTGCAGAATAAAGCATGACATGCACAGAAAAGCTGAGGTAGGTGGCAGCGTGGTGTTCTTTAACCTGATAAAATTGCTGTGGTACTTGCACATCTTGCTATCTGTTTTGTTTTTGTTTAAGCATCAAGTTAGAAAAATGCAGGAATCTGCATTTCTAAAACAACGTACATCCAGGGCGATTCTGCCAATTCCTTACTATGCTTTACAAAAACATTCCTGGGAGATATGAACTAAAGAGGTGCTAGTAGTGTGCATCATTAATGTGACTCATTCACTGATATCAAACTTCTAATAAACAGAAACCTCAGTATAGAAAATCCAACAAACTGCCCTTATTTGCGATAATACAGTAAAGCCCCCGGTAATAATGAACATATGACGGGAAACTCTTTAATTATTCTGAGTACACTTTATTTTATACTGATGCATCAGCAGCAATTCGTGTTCCATTCGTTGGTGACGCAAAGCTTCTCGATAAGCAGCCTGATTTGTACTGAAGCAGAAAGATTTCTGGGTAATGCAACCACTGCAACTGCTGTTTGTTTAGCAAACTCAGTCTGTTTTGAAAGCTGAAACGCTGTTTATTTGAAAAACTGAAATAAACTGAACCTCCAGGAGCGCCATTCTGCTTTCTAAAAAGAAACTTACAAAAAAAGAGCACGCTTTCTATTTTGTCTTGTAGCAAGACAAAAAATTATTATTATTTTTTTTTGCAAATACTTGATTTTTCTGTCATGGGCTGTATGCCGAGTTTCCAAGGTTGAAAACTCCATTGAAATAATGACATGTTTCACTTGTTCTCAATAAAATATTGCAGCAAAGCTAACCTGTCATTCAGATCACTTGCTTGGGTACTTCATGGACTGTGTCATTCACTTTTTCACCTGAAATCGTTCTCCTACTCTTTCAGCATCCTGTAGGTACCTGCACAACCCTATAATTTCCATTAGAGGCTTCACCTTGGTGTGTGATATCAAACAACCCAGTATCTTCGCAGTAAGGGTTCTACTCAACTGGCTTTTGAAAAGATGTTTACTTAGTCTTGTGTAATACAATGGAGTGCTTCATTGTTCTGTTTGTCTTTTATCACTTCCTTCTGGCTGAAATTCATATGATCTGCAATATGGAAAGGGTGTTTAATAGTGCCAATAGTGCCAAAGCCATGGAGAAAGGTTTGGAAACTGCAGGCTAAGGTCCTCAGGTCCAAGCCAGTGCTGTTAAATCATCAATGTCTGAAAAATCTGAGACCTCTGGTGGTGATAAAGATATTGCTTTTGATTTTAAAACTTTTTTGGTGTGTTTTTGTAGTGTTTTTTTGTTCTGTTTTGGTTTTGTTTTTTCTGTGGGCCATAAATTCCAGCCCAGTGAAAGAGTGCAGACACTTATTTTGCAGCACAGGGAACATCTTTTAAAGTTGGATATCCATTTAGGGAGAGTGGAAGGAGAAGTGGCTGTGCATATCCATCAACATCACAAACTGCTCTGGCAAGTGTGAAGTTGCCTATATGCCGTCAAAGCTTTGTTCTCAGCTGAGTGACAAAAATCTCCCTGAAGTGGGTTATGTCCTGAAACAAGATCTGAGGCCTGCTTTGTTCCACCTGAGTGCGTGATGGTGGCTCCTGTCCTCACTGCAAGCCAGGGGTTTGGGTCTGAAGGAAGCTACAACTGGACCAAGGTCTCTGACAGCTTCTTCTGTGGTAGGTAGGATTAGGACAAGTGTTGCCTGGGAGAGAGTTGGACATAATAGCTGTCATGTGCCCCCTGATTCCTGGTTTGCTGGAAATGCTCTGCAGGGG
The DNA here is from genome assembly GCA_028858755.1 of Ara ararauna. NCBI lineage: Eukaryota > Metazoa > Chordata > Aves > Psittaciformes > Psittacidae > Ara > Ara ararauna. The sequence continues at coordinate 43,596,693 of CM054381.1, forward strand.
GGTATGTTGTCTTTTGAATAGCTCTGTAGGTGCTGTTCCTCTGAAAGACCAGCGCGTGACTTTCCTTGGCTGGGGTAAATGCAAACTGAAACCAGGAGCGTGCAAAGAAATAAATTTTGGTCCATTCGGGAAAGGGGAGACCTGAATGTAGGTATATCTTACTCCCATTACTGTAGCTTTATATTGTATACTTTTTGGGACTGCCTTTTGTGTGATAGCACATTTACAGGCAAAGGAGTCAGCACTGGGAATGTTGCAACAGCTGGAGTTGACCTTTAGCTGAGCATCTGTATGGTGTTCTTATAGTAAGTCTTTCACTGTATAGTTAAGTACCTACCCAACACCCAGTGACGCTTTCTACTTAAAACAAAGGTTTTGTCATTAAAGAGCTATTTGGATGATCTGAGATTTATTGCAGAAGAGAGGACAATTCTGGGAGCAAGGAAAAGGCAGAGCTGTTTCAGTGGAGAAATGCCAGGGTTGCAAAGGGTTATTTTTGGACCAGGCCAAGTGGAAAAGATGTGATTGTGTCAAATTCCCATAGCAGTGGATGGTAACAACTGCAGATACCTAAAGGAACTAGATGCTGCCAGTGACTAGTTTATTCCTGTTATATTCTTTGGCTCCGTGGGCTAGTCCCTGATGGTTTTGCAACTTGCCAGGGACAGTTTCATTCTGTGCTATTTTTATCTCCCTGCAATAAAACTTTTGAATCAATCTGTCTTTTATGGTCAAGCCTGACACCGAATGCTGAACTGGTTGAAGATGATCTTCCTTGCTATCAGTTGTGCTGGTTATGTTCCATGCCATATGTGAACTGACTTAAAAGCTATCAGCATGCTAAAGTATATGAAAAATAATTATCTCGAGTGCTGTTGCAAAGAGTTCAATTTCTCTGCCAGTTATACAGTGAGCAGCGGGAATGCCCCAATGACAGATGTGTTTGTATGGGTTTGCTTGTTGGCTGTTCTACCAGCTGTTGCAGGTGAAACAAAGATCTCCACTGGACAACTTGCCTGATAGTTCTCAAGTAAGCGGAAGTGCTGTTTTCTTTTAAACAGTCTATTTGAAGCCATCTATATGAACACATGAACATGCTTGCTCACGTGTTTGGTCAGTACCTTTGGAGCTTGGAACCTGCTCCCAAGATGTTCTTGGAGTATTAAAGTGGACATGCCAGTGGCCTCAGGAAGTGTTGAAGGGGTTGTTGTGTCTGAAGATTAGAGCTACACATATCAATGGCAAAAACTTTCCCACTGTGCTTGCCTTAAGGAAAGCTACCTCACAGAACATGTTGTTGTCTGCTGTGTAACTTATTCCCATCTGGGGGCTTGAACCAAGATTGCAGGTGAGAGCTCTTGTCTTCTTGAATCCTGCTTTGTTTTCACCATACCTGCTTGTGGTTTGGTTAAATTTTTTTGTTCATTTGGGCTTTGTTTTGTTTTGCTTGTTTTTTGTCTTGGTTTTTCGGTTTTAATTGCTGATGAGAGAAAGGATGGCTGTGGGTTGCTAATAGCCCTGAGATTAAAGATTTAGTAGCTCTTTGCTGAGAAGCTCAGAAACCTTTTACAGGTCATATTTTTAGAAGTTCATAACGCTTTCAGTTGGGACTAGGCTTTTGGGTGTTGTTGGGAAAGCAGAAGTGTTTTCTTTTGGTTTTGTGTGTGCTTTCCTGTTTTGTTTTTTTACAAATTGTATGGCATTATCCTGTTTGCAAAAGCCAGCAATCGAGTCCACATTGAGGGCATTGTTTGCCTAATACCTGATCTGGAAGTGTCTGTTCTTGCAGGAATAAGCAGGTATAGATACCTGACATTTTGATGTGATTGTAGCTTCTTCTTTAATGTCAACTAAAGAAGTATTAGTGACCCTAAGGGGTACTTAATTGGTTTTGTTTTACTTTGAGAGTTGTACAAAATAATCAAAGGACAGAAACATGTCTGCTGGTCCTGAGAGCTTATGTTTGTTTCAGTAACAGATTAAGCACATCACAAAGAGTTTTACTGCACTCTTTACTTTTTGCTTCAGTAAATGGATACTTCTGAAAACAGGATCTAGTACACAGTATTTATGCCAAAATAGAGCTTCCCTGTTATAAACTTAAAATTGAAAATCATCCTAACTCTGTCTTCATGATGTATATAGAATTTTTATTATTTAATAAGGAAACATCTTGTAAAATCTTCATTAATGTTTGAGAAGGGTTTGCTACAGTTCCCAACTTGCTGGAATATTCTTATTAACATTACTTTTATTTTTATTCCTGAAAATTGTCTTTAATTATAAAATGTTATTTTTGCTAAAAAATATGACCACGATGTGCTCTAGTCTATACAAAAGCCTAAGTCTTGCAGTTCTAGCAGAAGTGTACTTGCTTATGGCTTTCCTGGTGCATTTCTGCCAAAGTGAAGTTCATCAAACATTCCAGAGCTCTCATGCGAAGGGGCACAGGATCTTTTTTTGTGATCTTTATTATGTGCAACTTAATAAAGCATACAAAGCAATTCCAAGATAGATCTTTCCAGCTACAAAACAGAAAAGTCAATCTTCCATTTCCACATGCCGTGTCTTCTCTGTCTCAGCAGATGTAAGTGGAATTATATAAGAGAGTTTATTCTTGATTTTTCTTGGAGTGTATTTATTATTACTCCTTTACTGTTATATAATTTTTTTTACTCAGTATTTTAAGAAGTAAATTAGAATCACAGAATCATAGAATAGTTAGGGTTGGAAAGGACCTTAACATCATCTAGTTCCAACCCCCCTGCCAGGGGCAGGGACACCTCACACTAAACCATGCCACCCAAGGCTATGTCCAACCTGGCCTTGAACACCGCCAGCGATGGAACATTCACAACCTCCTTGGGCAACACATTCCAGTGCCTCACCACCATTACAGTAAAGAATTTCTGCCTCATATCCAATCTAAACTTCCCCTGTTTAAGTTTGAACCCATTACCCCTTGTCCTATCACTACATTGAGCAGTAATGTAACAAAATGCCTCTCTGTTCAGGTCCCTAGCACTAACCTGCTTTTTACCCAGATAAAACTTGTCTTGTATGTAAATCTTAGGGCCAGAAGATGCAAAAATTCTGCAATTGTTAAATAACTCAGTGAAAAAATGGTACAGCTCACATTACAAAGAGAGAACAAAAAATCACTTTGTGCTAGTCAAGAATACCCAGAGGCTTTTCTGTGTGCTGAGTTTTCTTATCCAATGCTCATATTACAGATGACTTCCCCACACAGTGACTGATCCATGCTCTAAAAGGGTATTCTTGGATTTCAGGTGTCCAGGTAATGGGTAAACCAAATTGAAGGATAATAATACGAGTACTGGCAAGCTGCCTAGATTGGCATTGGTAAACATGATTCTGCAAGAGCTTCGGAGCATGAAATGGGAACTGTGCTGTATTTAAACGAGGATTAAGCTGAGTTCCTTGACAGGTACCTTACCCATAAGCATAAGCAATGCCTTCAATAAAAGCTATGAAGAAACTAGGAAGATGATTCTCATCAGATAATTTATGTTGAGTAGGGAAGGGGGCAGGGGATTTTGCAGTCTTTTTTGAGCTGTAAAGGGACAGATACTGAAGAACTTTACTGAACATGGGATTTTGGTGATTTTGCATCAGGCCTCTTGAGGCATAGCTTGCACAAAGTTTTTAGACTGCTCCCTGTGCAAAGCTAAGGGATGCAGCTTTTATGCATTTACATCAAACCTGGGGGAACATCTGAAGCATGACTGCAACAGTTATTTAGCTATGGAAAGTAAATCAACAGAGTTTTAAATAAGAAATTGGGAGACACTTTTAGGGTCCTGCCTGGGCCTTTTTCCACGTGGCTTGTCAACATTGCCAATGATCTAATTCTTGCTTTCACTATTTTAGGTTTTATGTCAAAGTCAGGAAGGAATGATATCTAATATTCATGTTGCTAGCATGTGTGTATGCTACCATTATTTTAAATACACTTGCTTTGAACACCGTTTTAGTGGGGTGGGTTATTTATCAGTATCATGCTGGCTTTTGCTTAATGTTTGTTTTAAATATTATTCTGAAAGGGCCTTCCTGCATGGAAACATGGGATTTGAGGCTGCAAGACAGATGCAGACAGTGATAGAAAGACGATGATGCTGATAATAATAGTAATAATAATACATACATTTTGATTATAATTGGTGATGTTTCCTTAGCAGTTTGGTGCTCTGCAGAAACAAACAATAAAACTGACAGCAGCATGGTGTGTCTACAGGAAAGACCTTAGACAGCAAAGTATTAACAAGAGTTACTACTGAATGCTGATAAACTTTTGCCATACAAAAAGAAAGCTTGCAATAGTTGCTAGGGTACTCCTAGCAGGTGCAGAAACATCACTGGGGGAACTCTATGCCATGACTGTTTCTAAGTGCTTTTTGTTGAACATAGCAGCAGTTTTAAAGCAAAGGTCAAGAGCAATTTAAGCTCTTCAAAGTGCTGCTGCTTAATTAATTTACTCAGATAAATGTTTGTGGTGGTGTTTTCCACCTCAAGGATAAATATCAGGTTGCAGTTGCACCAGACCATCCAATAGCAGTTTTAGTTAAGTGTGAATATCACTTAATCTAAAACATCACTTTGTACTTGCAGGAAAATTAGTGTTAGCATTTAACACTAGTTTTTGCCTTGTGAACTAACCAAGAGTCCCTGCTGCCTTCTGCCTCCTCTGGCAGCTGAGGGCTTTCTGTGCAACACAGAACAGGGAAACACAGATCACTACCAGGTAGCAGGAACAGACCATCATTCCATTAAAAAAATAGAAGAAAGCTTTTATTTTTTTTTCAGTCCGAGAAGTTGTATGCGGTCATCGTCCCACTATATGCACAGGCTTCAGGTGAGTCCCTGCTTTGGTCTTTGTCATCAGCTTTCAGGGAAAATACTTATTTCAGGTTTTCCTACATCATTCGCTGGAAACATTAGAGAGGTTCTTGCTGGGTTTGCTCTTCCTGGCCTTGCTGTCTTGCAAAGGGGAGAAGGGCAGTGTTTATCTTTGTGATTTATGGATGGGAGAGTTGAGATGAAGGACTAAGTAAGACCCTTTTTAGCCCTCCAGGCTGGGGCTGCAGTTACTGGGGAGGAGCTGGGCCACTCTCTCAGCCCCTCCGAGCTTCTGCTTCCACCATGCAGAACAGGGGCAATATTACTGTCTGTCTCTCACTAGGAGAGATGGTGATGTAGCCTAAAAAATGCATGCAGTTTTAAAAAGAGTTTTTGCCTGCTGTCCTCTTTGGTGGATAATTTCTAGTTCTAGAGTGCAGTCAAAAATCTGGAATTTTTACCATTTCTATTCAAGAAAGGGACAAACCTGTTGCTGTTCTTCCACCTCATCCTCTGCATTCTGATTTGGTGACAAGATTTTATACTTACATTACTGGATATTTACCTTTTTCATTAGCTACTTGGAAAATACAGATTCTGTATGGTTTTATACGTAAACAGTCATCTAAAAAGTCAGCAGTCATCAGACACATCTCTCTCAGCTCCCTGTTTATTAAGCTAAATGACGCTTTAAACTAGAATTTACCAAACTAACGTGCTTAAGGTATCCTTCTGTTTCCTTCATAACAAATGCACTTGAAAAATGCTAGTACCATTCCCCTTCTCTTTTAAATATTCCTGAGTAATTTTCCAAAGAAAATTAGCTGAGCATGAGGTGCTTGTTCTGAGGAAATACAAGAAATTTTCAGTGAAAATCTGTCACGGTTAATAGAAAAAATGAAACACTATTCCATCCAAACAATATTTTTTTTCCCTACTTCTTCAGGTGATGTGACCGCTGTTCTCATGAATCCTCTGTCTCAGTCACACTCCATTTCTCTGGCAGAAAGAATATGTCATACCATAGCAGACATGAATACAGATCTTGTGATGGTCACGCAGGAAACTTTAACGGACCAGCTAGTGAAAAATTATCCAGGTGACGTGCTCATTTCTCCCTCCTTTGAAAAGTGACTGTATCATCACGAGTGAATATATTGAACGATATTGGGCAAGTGATCGCTGAATGTTTATAAGCAAAGCTGACAATATGAAAGAATATAAATTAACAGGCAACTGGTAGAACACATGCATGAACATCACTAACATTGTCTTGAATGTAATCCTTTTTACAGGTTTTAATAAATCATCTTTGAAAATAAGAGGGAACTGAGTGCAGTAGCAGGTTGAGAGTATGCCCTTTCTACAGGGTGGAAAAGCATAGATGAAGTATTATCTGCCGGATATGGAGTAGCACAAAATATACTGTGTGTCAGATCACAAAGACTTTGAATCCCCCTTTAAGAGACGGGAATGTAGCTGACTTTAGCAGCAAAGGGACTGGGTAGGAGTCGACATCTGGTATTTGCTATCAAAGAAAAACAACAAGCCTCAAATTCAGACTTTTGTTTCAAATTCCAGTCCCTTTCCGAAATCAAATTACTTACGCTAAATGTAATTATCTTCTGATGGGGTAGCAGCACCTTCCCTTAAATGCTGTGGTTTCAATCTGAAAAATGTTCAGTTTCCCTTAGATCTGCAATGTTGATGTGCGTGTGTATGTGTGTACATAAGACTTAGTAAAGGCTCATTATGGCCCTCTGCAGGAGGTTGCTTTGTTTGATACTGAGCTTCCTCTTTTGAATCTTCTTAATCTTACAGCTCCGCAGACATTACATACAGATTGATCTGGTACACATTTTCAGTAGTGGGAAAAATGTTAATGCAACCCCATCAAGTGCCTCAGAACCCTGCCAGGTACATGATGTAGTCCATATGTACACTGAGAAACCACAAGCTAGCATTTTTAGATCAGCCAGAAGCCGCACGCTCAAAGTTTGTAGGGAGAGAGCATATTTCTTGCTGTTTTCACAGACGCAAAGAGAGCAGTGTTGCTCATTCATGGGAGAACTTCCTAAGCCCTATCACAGCAGTGCTGCAGTGACAACCAGAAACACAGCTGGCCTCTACCTTCCTCCTCAGGTGACTTTGCCTTGTCAGTAAGGAATGGCCGCGGCAGAGTTAAAAAGGGCTTTACAGATCAGTCCTTGGGAGGACACCGGCAGGACTGCACCTACTAGAGCCCTCTGCTGGATGATGTTTCTGTGCTGCCCTCATCTGACTGTCCGAAAAGCTGCAGTTTGTGCTGGCTCCGAGATTCGGGGCAGCCTTTGCTGCCTCCATGTGTAGACAACGCTGCAGAGTGGGTCTGTCCCTGTTCTGCAGGGTACAGTCGCTGGCTCTGGAAGCTCAGCAGAGTAGTGATGTATCTAAAAAAAAAAAAAGAAATCCTGCCTTTTGTTTGGTGATTCTGGACGCTTTCATGTTGAAATTGAGTATGTCCTACTCAAACTTCAATTGCCAGGTCAGTATCAAGCGTCTTTTGGAATCCTGTAAACTAAATACAGTGGGTATTTCATGCTTAGTTCCTTTCAGATCTGTTGTAAATAAGTTATTTTTTGGCCAGCTCCCATTTTATTTGAAAACTTACTTATTATTTGAAATATCTGTGTCTTTATTGCAGGCATTGCAGTCCCCTCCCACAGTATCTTATACAATATCCTTGGTACTCTAATTAAAGAAAGGAAAATCTATTATACGGGAGAAGGATACTTCATTGTGACTCCCAACACATACTTTATCACAAATGATGCCAAGGAAAACAATAGAAGAGTCACATTGGAGGACAGTTGTTGCTGTTCATCACCTTCCATCACTTACCTGGTAAACACTGGGCTCTGTGCAGACCTAATGAAAGAAAACATTCCTATGGTATCCTGTTATAGATCCTGCCATTGTTTCCCTGACCAGAATATGCTCTGTGAAAAAAGACACGTTCAGCTAATGAACTATGACTGTAATGGAGGATATAAGAAAAGCTGCAGCGAATTTAGGCATTCAATGCAAACTCAAGGGATCTCCACATCTGCTGAAAACCATTTCTGGGACACCATCAAATCACTGACATCTGTGAAACAGAAAACGAAAAGCAAAAGGTTTGGCCTTAGCCTTTTCTGGAGAAGTGCTTCTAGAAAAGAAAAACGTAAGGAGGAGTATTCCACTTTTTCAGCCCAGTTTCCTCCCAAGGAGTGGCCAGTCAGGGATGAAGATGACCTAGATAACATTCCATGTGATGTTGAACACGAAATCATCAAACGTATTAAGCCTATTCTTACAGTTGACAATATGATTAAACACACAATATTAATGCAGAAGTTTGAGGAGCAGAAAAATTTTATCAGTAAGGGTACCTCAGCTGAAGTGTCAATAGTCAGGCTAAACCATCTTTCAAAGGATTGTATTCAAAAAACACAAAATAAAACAGCAAAACAGACCAGGAAAACAAAATCAAAGAAAGAGAAGCAAATTAGCAGAAGAAACAGGACATCTCACATACACGAGCTAACATCTCAAAATCAGAAACTAGAAGACAACCTTTTGCTGCCTATCGGAAACCAGCAGCCATCTGAGGTAGCAGTGGCATCCCATGTCATATATAAAAAACAAATTCAGAACCCTTTTCAGGGTCTGTCATGGAGATGCAACTTTAATGCAAAAGGGTACAAAGGTATTCTGAATAGTCAGCTGAAGTCCAGGACTCGAAAACAAGAAAGGGCTCTACAAAGGCGACCGTCTTTGGACTCCTCAAAAACCTTTGACTATGAAACCGAACAGCTGGCTACAAAGACACAGGCTGACAAAGCTAAGCAAAGCACACCACACACTAATAAGTCTTCCCTCCAACTAAAGAAAGACAGTTTAAGTAAAAACTTTAGTCATCCACAAGGCAGTACTATGCAAAAAGATAATACAAATAAATACTTCCTGGAGAGTAATATTCTGGAAAAAAATGTCTACAGAAGATCAGTAAAAAAAAATCCTGGGGATAATAAAACATTCCTTCACTCCTATACTGAAGGAAATGGTGAGCGCAAAGAAGATGCAAAATTTTCATTACATCTGAAAGATGAGCATTGCAGGTGCAAAGCTGACGCTGTAGGCGAGTTATTAGATCAAACAGCAAATGAATTTCAAAATGTCCATCTTTCAAATTATACAGCCATTAACCTGGTAAAAAAACCTGGTGTGAAATACAGACAAAAGACTGGTACAAAGAGTGAACTTATGTTTAAATATGATTGTGCCAACCACCCTGGATCAATGAAGCTGGAAAGTGATGGATTTACTGGTAACTGCCATCTTCTGTATGAAAAAGCACATGACAGTGACACCTGCAACATACTACATCTAGATGACAATTCTGAAGGCAAGGAACCATGTCACCTGCCTCATGGCCATGGTTTTTCAGATGTAAGAGACTGGATCAAAGCTGCACAAAAGGTGGGGACAGCTATGTCCCTAAAAAACTGTGAGATTAATACTTATTCCATCCAGTATGACACAACTGTAACTAAATGTCACTCTGGAGACCACAGATATGAGGAAAGTGCTACTTTTGCAAAATCAATTGATAGCTCAAAAGAGCATCCAAAACCAGATTTTATAGAAGTAAGTTGTTTATGCAGTCAGGTTCTTCCAATAGGTCACAGAAAAGAAGAAGAAACTGGCCTTGCTGAATGTGCAAAGGCTTCAGCTGAAGCAGATTCCGGACACACTGATGAGGCTGACTCAGATGCTGACACTTTGCAGAACTTCATCTGTGAGACAGGCGAAGAGGTGGCATGTTGTGCTTTGGGCTCACAGATCAAAGAAATGAGAAACCCTCTGGGAAAAAAATACCTGTTTTTTAAGAATGCATGTACTGTGATATCTGGACAGAAACAGTCAGAAAGGACAGAAAACCACAGCATTACAGGAGACAGTGGAATTGACTCCCCAAGGTAAGAAAACACATGTAACTATATTAGATGTTTTATCTTCAAATTAACATTCAGATTTTGGCAGGAATATTGCTGTAAATCATAATCCCCCCCCCATAACAACAAAATTCTTATTATCTTTAAAAAGTTCAGTGTTATGTCCCAGAATATTCAAACTGTATAGTTTTACCATGTCTTTTTACATGTACATTCTTACTAAATCAGCAATGCAAATGCTGATGTTTATATCTTGGATTTGGTTTTAGGAGGCAAGAAAATAGTATGAGCTCTGCCTTGCAGACGGAGATGGCCAACTGCACAAATGTTAAGGAACATGATGATTGATAAACTCACTATTAAACATGTGATTGATAAACTCCTGTTAGCAGACAGGTTCAGCTCACATTGATCTTGCCATATGAAATTATGGATATTGTCATATAGATGAAGAATTAAAAGTGCCTTACAGAGGCGTTCTATCAAAATTTAAAGGACAAAATACCATCCAACTTGCTCACAACAGACAGGAGAATGTGCTCATCACTTGAGCTAGAAGCTTCTGCTTCCTTTCATAGGGTACATTTTGCCTGTAACTATACTTGAAAAATCTCCTAATGAAAAACAATAATGAAACAATTATGTATGAAACAATTGTTGCATGTGGAGAAGACCTACAAAACTGTTAACTCTAAATGCTGCGAGGGAAAAATCATATCCATTTTTTTTTAATAACATCACATAATCTTAGGATCTTAAAGGACTTTAAATGTAATTAAACCATTTGTGTTCTCATAACGTATCTACTGTCCCCTTGAGCAACTAGTATATGAAGGAATAAATCGCATACTAGTTTTTAAAGGAAATCTGTTGGCTGGCTTTTGGTTTTTTTTTTTTTCCCTTAAGCAGCTTCTGACTGCGAACGCTTTCAAGTACACTTCTAGTGCATTAATTGGATGTAACACTTGAAATCTGATGGATAAATTAATTTAGCAAAATGTATTTCAAAGCGTCACTTTGATTGTTCATATTGATGCCATCTGAAGTAGCAGAAGTTAAGCCAACTCAGTTTATTTTTAGAATGTGAAGTCTGATGTCTAATAATTCTGTTATTTTAGATGGACTGAAAAGAAGATGAAGCTTCCTGCCAAATTCTAAAAGCAAAAATACTAATGCAAAGAGGAAGACAAAGCAGAAGAATAATTGCAACAAAAATCCTTACTTCAGCTAACTCTAGTAATGAATATTTGATTGCTTTTTTAATAAGATGTGTAAACTTTCCCTTTGTAACACTGTAACCATACTGCAAATGCCATCAGTCACATCTGTGAAGCTGCCTCTAAATCAAAGCTGTTAGCTAAAACTTTAAACCATAGTATTTAGAGAGTTAATGTGTATTTCTGTTGCTCTCATCTTTAATCAGTTTTTGCATTCCTGTGATAATAAAAATGAGAACTGATATACCTCATTCAGATCACACTCTATTAACCTGGAAAGGCTATGTGTTGCTCTAATAGGAAGATCAGTTGGATAGGACTCTTTTATAGTGTAATTCTTAAAAGTGTTTTTTACTTGTGCCATAGAAATAACACCACCCTCCCTCTTCCCTGTTCTGAAAACAGGGCAAACAAACTAGGTTGGTATGCACCTTGTTACTACAAAAATTCCTTGAATCCTGAAGTTCTCTCACTGTGTCCTGAAGAAATCTTAGCTGTCCTCCTGAATCTACTTGGTGTTTATATCAGGCAAGAAGGATTTAGTCTTTCTGAATGAAAATGTTGGTGCAGGAGACAGCAGCAAGCTCAGTGGCATTGCTTTGAAAGAAAACCTGCTGTGGGCCTGCACGCTCCTCATCTGCTCCTGACCACCACTTTCCTTCATCCAACGAACTAACATCCAGACACCAGTCAGTATCACTTTACAGCTTTTAGTTTAGAAGACTAATTTTGACTTCTAAACCCCGATTTATTCCTGTAGCTAAGAGCAGACTGTGGCGGTTTCATGCCGCTAATCACCAAAGGCTGGCGGTCCTCTCAAATCTTGGAGAGGTATTTGGTCATGCAGTTACTGACTACGCTAGGCTCTTTCAGTACTGAAAACCAGTAGTTATGGAGACATTAGACTAAAGTTGTAGTTAGCAGTTTTCAAAGCTATTGGAGATTTCGTTTAAAGAAGGTGTCGCTGGCTGTTAAATGGAAGAAACTGCGTTCGTGCTGGCTGAGGCGGTGCCGAGCAGAGCCGAGCCGCGCAGACCTCTGTCTCGCCCGATTTCAATCCCACCTGCACCGCTGTCTCTCCCCTGTTCTGCAGCAGCTCTCCTCTTTCAGCCTCTCACGCTGCCACAACCTGCCCGCAGCTTTTCCGCTCCCTTAAAAACCTCCTCCAAGGAGCTTACACGCGTCTCGGGCGCTCGGCACCCCGCGAGTCCCGGTGGAGAGCCGCTGAGCGACGCCCATGCCCCCGCAGCCGGCCCGTCAGAGCGAAGAGGACTCGCGACAGGTTCCACCGCCTCGCGGGAGCAGGGCGCCATGGGTCTTGTAGTCCGGGAGGGGGGAATCCCCGAGGCATGCTGGGCGTTGTAGTCTGGCGCCGGGAGCGGCAGGCTATTGGCTGCCGGGAGGCGGTTGACCGGCGCGGCCCCGCCCCGGGTTGCCGGGGCAGGGGGTGGGTTCTCTTTCTGTCACACGGAGATCGGTGGCGTGGCGGAGCGTGGCGCGGCTGCCGGCGAGCGGAAATGCCTGAAGCTGCCCGGTTTAGCGCCAGCAGCGGGACCGAGTCGGATCCCGAGTGCCCCATGGAGAGCGAGTCCGCCATGGAGAGCAGCCGCCGGCGGCGCAAGGTACCGGGGAGGGGCGCGAGGCCTTCCGCTGCCGGGTACGGCCTGGCCACGCCGCTTCGCCTGCATGCTGGGGCTCGTGTCCCGCGGGTCTTGCCTCTCTAGCGTTGCCGCAGTGGTGTGGGCCGGGGCGGGTCTGCGCGGTGCGGCTGATGTGCGCTCCGGGCCGGCCGGCGGGGCTGCCATGTGCGCGGCGTGCTTCCTGGGAGGGCTGCGGGGCCTGTGGTGCTGGGCCGTGGCCCTCGCCTCGTGTCGGCGCCGCCCCGTCGGGGGTGGTGGGTGTGCTGGAACAGGCGTGTGTCCGTTCTCGTCGCGCTGTGGCCCGGGGAACGCTTTCGGGTGCCCTTTTGAGCGGGGAAGAGGCCAGGGTGCCTCGTGGTCAGTAAAATGCCTCCTGGTGGCACCTGCGCCGCAGCAGGAAGGGATCTGTTGCTTTGTGCGAGCCCCACTCCATCCGTAACTGGAGCATAGACTTTTAGTCTTAACTTTGTTGCAACGTCTTCTCTGTTTCGTGTCGCTTGGATCATGCGCATGTGTTTTCTTTTACCGCCGTGTTGCCCTGTGCCTTGCCAGAAGGAGAAAAAAGAGAAGAAATCTAAGCGCCATGACAAATCTCGGAGAAGAAAGGCTCAGACGGATGAAAGTGAGCAGTCAGAGGATGACATTGATCCCCCGAAGCTCAAGAAATCAAAGAGTGGAGTTAAACAAAACGGTCATACGACAGAAGAAAGCCCAGAGAATGCAAAATTATCTTCCTTAAACAGTAAATCCAGCCACAAAAAACGGCACAGTAATTCAAGTGAAACATCAAGTGGTGATGGTGACAGTGAGCCAGAGCAGGTAAAACTACTGATTGATTTAGTTATGGTGATGTATTTAGCTTTCAACTCCTGTGTTGCGGCAAGGTTAAACTTAGAGCAGGTTGTTTTTCCCTTTTTTTTCCTATCAGTGGAAGCACATTTTCAGTGTTTAGAGCTACTTGAACTGTCCCTTCTGCAATTGTTTGCAGAAATTTTAAATGATGAAAGTACTGAAGTTCTAGATCAGCACACCATGGTTTCATCACTTCAACAGTCTGATACCTGTAGTAGCTGTTGCCACATGGATAAGTTGCAGTGAGATGGTGCTTGAATATGATTCAGCATCATTAGATATGGTTGTAATTGCAAGTGGAAAAAGAAAAGTTCTGTATTAATATGGTTTTATGTATCATCTTATTAAACAGCAGATGTTCATGTGATAAGATGGTCTTTAATAAAATATGGTGCTGTAAGGGTTTTGTAAGTCTTTTTAAGCCTTTCTGTAAGTGTTTTCATTTTGTCTGACTATTTCTGTTTGGTTTAGGTTCATTTAAAATTGCTTGACATGAGGCACTTTTTTTTTTCCTTTTTTTTTTTTATTGAAGACAACATCTTCTTATACCTAGGAATTGTTTTGAAAATTCTTTATACCTGTATGTTCTGCAGCCTTTTCCTGTTGTCTGCTGTTACAATTGATGCTTATCAAAGCATCTGTGGCCTCCAGGGTTAGCATTCTTTTCTCATGCTCAGCATTTTAATCGCTGTGCTGTTAAAACTTATACGGAAGCGGTCATTTACCAGGTAATAGTGGGTGTGTTTGCTTTACCTTGTAATGTTATTCTTTTGGGGGTCAATTGCTGTGTCTGTAAATCACTGTCATGTATTAATTGGGTAGTAGGAAATAGGCTGGATATCAAGCCTGATTCTTGCATATTCGGTTAGGCCATTGGTAATTATTTAAAATAGAATCTTCAAATTTAATTAAGAGTTTTCAGAATTTTAATTTGGGTGTTTTGCATTTACAGGGATATACCGTTAGGTACGAAACAGTCTTAAATTACAGATCATTTTTGTCTAACTTTGAAATATGATAGTAAGTAAACCAGAAAGCTTTGCAGCTGCAGCTGTGACACTGTCGCTGAAAATTTGACCCTTGGTATGATGCAAGTGTCTGTGCCATTACTTTGGATTTTCTATGCCATTACCTTGGATTTTCTAATGGTCATATGATATTCACATGGAATGTTATCTGATTTATTTTTTTGTCTACAGGAGATGACTGAAGAACAGAAAGAGGGTGCTTTCTCCAATTTTTCTATTTCCAAAGGGACTGTGCAGCTTCTTCAAGGTAAGTTTCGTGGCATAATGTCACCACAGAAAGTAAATTATCTTTGTCATGTGTTTTTATGCTCAACTGAATCAATGAGCTTTGAGATGTGCTCTGCTTTTATGTACGGAATCACAGAAGCTCTACAGAAGGCATATTGATTGCCTACTCTAAATATGTTTTGAACAGACTTTTCTGTTTGCGGTATTGCCCAATTCAGCCTTTACAGTAGAATTTTGAATGACGTAAGATAAAGAAAAAAAATTATTCTGTGCAAAAAAATTTCAATTAAAAGTTATTTCAATGTGAGTAAAGGAAAAACAGTTATAGAGTCGTTGTCAGTAGTTTGTGCATGACTTAGTATGAATTAAGAGATGAACAGAAGCGCTTTTCACATGTTTTTATTTGAAAGGAAGAGATTTTTGTAGATAGGTGGAGAGTATTACATAAATAGAGCCAAGTACGTAAAGGCTTTCATTAAAGGCTAGTAACTTTATCTGTCCCAGCTAGCACTATGCCTAGTGGTATGAAGTGGGAGAATAAAATGGACAGTCCAGGGGCACTCTTTGCAGATGACCTCTGTGATTCAGGAAGTCAGTGGAGGTGATGATACAGTCCTGATTTACTTTAGAGTTGATGGAAATTCTGCTTGGGATAATTTTCTCTGAAGAGCATGAGAGAACACTTGTAAAATCATATTAAGGAAGTCTGTTGAAATTGTCACAGCTCGAGGAGTGACCTACCTGTTTCCTGTGCAAGTGAAGACCTTCAACCCAGTATATTCTGGCAAAGATGTAATTGCTCAAGCACGAACTGGAACAGGGAAAACATTCTCTTTTGCTATTCCCTTAATTGAAAAGCTTCAGGGAGACTCACAGGAAAGAAGAAGAGGCCGTTCACCAAAGGTAACTGCTTAGTTAGGATGCTAATTTTGCTTTGCCTTATGTCCAAGTGATTCAGATTTTTAGCCCACTGGAGAAGTTCTTCAAGTTTGTGAAGATACAGGGTGATCTACATTAAAGATTATTTGAAAGCTGCGTTTGTTGGGGTTTGTCTGCATCATGTGTTGCCTCTTATCATCTGGTCAAGGTTAAAGATTACAATAGCTCTATCCACTTGTCAATTCCTTTTTCCGCTTACAAGGCGACTGAACCTACAAGTTTTCAACATGTCCCTATTTAATTTTGTTCAACTGTTCAGATCCAGTGGTTACTGGATGCTTGTTTTTCTCCCAAATTAGTAATGGATTAGTGACTTTTTCTGGTTGATAAAAGCTGTCTACTTAATTTGCTTAAACATGTAGATAGTGAGAGGACTTAGTTTTCACTAGGAAAACCAGATACAGAAGCTTCTGCTCCAGAGAATACAGATTATTGTGAGCTGTCTGCATTCTGTTAGGGAATACCAAGTGTGGTTTGGTTTTTTTTTTCCCACCAAATTCGTATGATGCCTTCCAAAACCAGACAGGCTAAAGCTTATAGTATCTTCGATAGTGGAAATGTTTTGTAGGTTTATTTCATCTTGTCACACATCTCTTAGCCTAACTGAAACTCATTCCAAAACTAGTCCTAGCTGTTCTGTTTGCATCTGCCCATCATGGTGGCTGTCTGACAGAATGCTAACTCTAGATTTTAACACAATCTTGCAGAGAAGGGAAAGCTTTCTTTGAGGGAGTCGCAAGTCTTTAAATAAAACAGTTTTCAGGCCTCACTAACTGTAGTATGCTTCTGCTTTCTTTTTTTGTCACAGGTTTCAATGTTGAAAGAGGTAACAGGATAAGGATTTTAAGATTCTATTTGTCAAGCCACTGAAGCTGGGTTTTAGAGCAGTACTGCAATCACATGTTAAACTAAATTAGTTGAAACAACTGTAGTGAAGCCTATATATTGGAAGAGAGGATGGTTCCTTGGTTATTTCTATAAGCATATCAGTACAGGCTTCAGAACCATGCTGAACACCAGCTTGGCAGACTGAACATATGTTTCCCTGAATCACAGAGAGGCTGATACAGTTTATGTCTCTTACACCTTGCAGGACTGTGAAGCATTACTGAACACGTGTAAAAAAACTTATTACCCAGATCCTTTAGTCTTATACTCAAACAGCGTATGATTATGTAGAAGCAAAGCTGTAGCTGATCTGTTTAAGAACTAAAGTTGAATAAGATTTAAGTTCCTGTCTAATTTAAAAAGACGTCTGCCCATCCTAAATGAGTATGCGAAGGAGGTTAATGACGTTTCAAGAGACTTAGGCATTGTGTTTCTCTAATCTTTGCTTAGATAACTATTTAAACCAGATATTTATTTATTTTTTCTTCAGTTATGTAAATGGTCAGACCTAAACTGATGATTAGCAGTCTCTTGGTTTCTTGAAGAAGCCATGGTAAGAGAACATCTGTTTGCATTCTGTCTAGGTACTAGTTCTTTGCCCAACAAGAGAGTTGGCAAACCAGGTTGCCAAAGATTTCAAAGACATCACAAAAAAGCTAACAGTAGCTTGTTTTTATGGAGGAACTCCATACAATGGACAAAGTAAGTGACACTTAACTGTAATAATTGAAATGTTGATTTACTGAAATATTTGAGAAATGCAGTTGAGTCCTTTCAAATATGGACTTTTTAACTGGTATTCATGGGGAAATTCAGTGGCTCAGACTATCTCTTCTTATGGTGAGAAATAATAATAGCTCTCAATAACATTCTTGATGTTCCTTGTCTACTCATGTACTTTAAACTGGAAAAGATTATGCTGTGTGTATCCACAATATTTGGGTTTAGGCTCTTATTAAGCACTTCTTTTCTTTAAAAAATACTTAGAGCTGTAATACAGGGTATCTGGAGGATTTATGAAGTGGAGAAGTTCTTTATTGTGACAGCATAATTTACTGTCTTGATGGTTATAATTGTAAACAAGGCAGATAAGAGCAGGAATGAGAATGAAGATCTTTCATTGTAATGTATCTTGAGGCATTAGAGCTGTTTTTCTTTTTCCATGCAGAACTTCAGTCAAGGAGGTGATTTTGATAATGTGGATAGTGAAATACATAGAGTGGGGTGGTTTAGTTTTATTTTTGTTTTTTATTTTTAAAGTTTCCAGTTAAGGTAGACAATTTGGGAAGAGCTAATTATTTCCAAAGTATGTTAAAAGAAGCTCTTTGTTTACCATTTTATTTAAATCACAGGGAGAGGAAAGGGAGATGTACTGCTCTTTCTGAAGGAAAGATTTTCCAACTTCAGCCTTGACAGTTTGTTCTTGTTTCTTCTCTCCCCCAAATTTTCTCCTGCTGTTCTTCACTTGTTCTTGCTTGCATTTGTAAGGAGAGTACTTGCAAGAGGTTCAAGAAGCTGTTTCATACTACTTAGATACCATGTGTTTCTAATGTAGAGAGTGCTCCCTGTTTTCACTGCTGATTCCTCTTCTGCTCTTTCCTGTTTATCAGTTGATCTCATGAGAAGTGGCATTGACATTTTGGTTGGGACACCTGGGCGAATCAAAGACCATCTTCAGAATGGCAAGCTGGACCTTACCAAGGTGAAACATGTTGTACTTGATGAAGTTGACCAGATGCTGGACATGGGATTTGCTGAGCAAGTGGAAGACATTTTACGTGTTGCATACAAGAAGGGTAATCTCAATAGTTAAACAAATAGTAGGAAATGTTAGTAATAATTTAGTCTGCTAAAATTCAAGTATGTTTTTCTGAAGGTGTCTTTGTTAAGAAATGACTGAATACTATATATCATAGGAAACGTACTGTGAATGCATTACATGATGAAATGTGAAAATGGTAATCACTCATAAGACCTTTGCAAAGGTTATATACGGATCCCTAGGTACTGGATTTTAACTTTCATTGACACTTATCTATAATGTTGTTCTTGGACTTCTTCCATTTAAAAGGAATTAGAAGCTTTTTACCCTTTTCACTGCTTGAAAATAGACTGGATTTTTGGTCATAGTAACTTTTTTCATTATCTTGGAAATATTCAGACTTTCTGGAGTATTTTTTTTCTCCAGATGTTGGTAATGCTTACATTTAAAAAGAAGAATTGTCTTCTTTATTTTATATACACTGATACTCAACCTCGTATTTTTAATAACCCATGAAAAAAACTTGTATACTTCTGTAATATGAAACATAGGAAGTTTATGAAACATTGTTCTGTGTTTTAAGATTCTGAAGACAATCCCCAGACACTACTGTTCTCTGCAACTTGCCCACATTGGGTGTATGATGTGGCTAAGAAATACATGAAGTCTAGATATGAACAGATTGACCTTATTGGGAAAAGAACTCAAAAGGCTGCTACGACAGTAGAAGTGAGTAATCTGTCTAATGTGAAATGTTTTCAGGCCTTCTCCCTTTTTCTTTGTACTACAAGTGGTAATCCTATCCTAAGGTACATTGTTGGAATGATGTTGAAAGCTGGTTTGAGGATTATTTTTAAGCATGTGGCATTTTATAGCTAGTCCAGCTATTTCTTGGTTTAGGTTCTGTCTCTCTTCTCACAGCATCTGATAATCATATAGACATCTCAGAGAGAGGATTCAGTTACCAGTATTGTTGGTTTTCAGAGAAAAGTGGTATCTGAGTTTATCCAAGTTGGATGCCAAAGGCACACATTTACATCAGCCTAGCTCTTTTAAATTGCCAGGGACTTCACAGTCAGCTCCTGCTATTCTGTATATAGGAGATTGTTTCAAACTTCTGTGGTATCTCACCTCACTAGACCTTTGTTGCGCAGTAAATACTATAACAAAGAATACAATACATAAATGCTAGAAGCCTGAATTAGTTATCTTTACTTGATAAGATAATTGTTTCTGCTTAAGTCTTGCTTAGAGATTACTTTGACAGATAAACAGGACATGTAATTGTGTCAGTGGGATTGAAAGACTGTTCATCTTGTGCTTGGAAAAAAGCTTTTAACACTGCATTTATTTGTTTTGCTTCATCTGACATAAAGCTTTAGTTGATAGAACTGTGACGAAATCTTGCACCTTGGCTGTTCTACAGAGAAATGGAATAATATTTTCTGTTTTCTTTTCCTTGCTTTAAAAAAGTGATTTGCAAGCATCTTTATTTTTTTATCTCTTACTGTAATTATTTTGCTTAATGTTAGACTAATTCTGGTGGACATAAGAATCTTAAGGACTTTGCATGTTCCAGTAATATGAGTTAGCATTTTTTGCCCATTGGGAAACTGTATAACTCTTTAGTATTTCTGAATATTACAGTTTCAAATGTATTAAAAAAAGAATCTTGTGTTTTTATGTAAACTAAACACTGGCATTCTTTTCTGTAGCATTTGGCAATAGAGTGTCACTGGTCTCAGAGAGCTGCTGTTATTGGAGATGTCATTCAGGTCTACAGTGGCAGCTACGGGAGGACCATCGTCTTTTGTGAGACCAAAAAAGAGGCAAATGAGCTGGCTCTGAATGCTTCGATCAAACAGGTATTTTATCATCTGCATTAAGTAGCAAAACCTGTCAGAGATGCATCAACCCTAAGTTGATACCAGACCTATGCTGCGTAAGCTTTAAAGAGAGGTTACTAGAGTGGGTAAGGCAGGCTTTTGCAGGTGGTCAGGTAGTTTCAAAACTGCCAAAAAAAAACTTTTAAAAACCCCAGACAAACTGGTTGAAAGTTTTACAGCATTATAGTCTTCAGGACTAGGCTGCGCTGCCAGATACTGGGGTTTTTTTCTTTTATGAATAGTTCTCACTGTCATTAAGTGAAGCAGTTGTGAATTTTATGTAGGGAGGACTGTTTTGGATTAAAAAGTGGTGGTAGACTTAGAGAACTATTAGGATAACAGGTGATGGTACTGGAATAGCAGTTACTGAACTGTGACACTGACATTAACTAGTGTTGTGGGGGGGGGCAGATTAGGGTTTAGAGCTGTAATATTACAAAGGTTGTATTAAGATGTTTATTAGCTGTTGCGAAGAGTTTAAAGATACACAGCAAGAATTCAACCTGCTATCTCTTACGAACAACCTCTAGTGTATTCTTGAGATTTGTCGTATGGCACTGGTGGAAAATAACTCACTGGTGAGGTGGTGCAATGTTTATGATATGTAGCGACACTCAAGCACTGCATGCTTGGTTTTGGTGGTGGTATCACAGCAACTATTTTTTTCCGGATGTACTTTCATTGAGGAGATGAGTTATGTCTAGAAAACAGTATAGCATTATGTTCCCAGGAAAAGGAGGAGCTTTTTCATCTGCTACAACTGTGTTCACGAATGTTTCTCCCATACTCCTGGATAACCTCAGTAGCAGCTAAACCTGAGTGTGGAGTCTTATTCTGTTATTGATGGTGTTAGATTACCAGGTCTTGCACAGGCAATGCAGAACTCGGTTCTTGGCATGTAAGAAAAGGAAATTATTTTGGTGTTTCTCTTTTAGCATATTAATACTCAGTAATAGATATATGGCTATTCCATTTAGCAGCTGACATTAATCCAAAACTGAAAAAGACTTTATGAATTCTGTACTGACCCTAGCATTGAGTTAGTATCTTTTTCAAATAATTCTCTGCTTACATGTGGAAAACATGGTAGTCATCTGCAGGCAAACTGTGAAATGTCAAGTGGAGGAGAAACCAATTTTTGGATGTTTGGTCTACATACTCATTACTGCTGTGATATAGGACTATCAGAATGTGTGGATTAAAATGAGATTGTCTTGGAAGCTGTAGTAGTTGTGAGTTTGGGGTTTTTGGAGGGGTTATTTTTTTTCATGACCACTTGTATTTTAATCCTATATTGGTAGTAGGGGAAATTAATATATTAAAGGGGATTAAGAATCAACACTTTTTGAAAAGGTGTCTAAATAATACTAAGAAGGCCTGAGAAAATTGTTAATGGATATTTTGAAACAGCTAAGTTTTGCAGAGATTGTGTGGATGGCCAGTTAGGGCATAGTTGTTTTCATATGTCACAGTAATTAGAGGTGGAGATAAGACACCTTTGTTAAAATTCTTTGAAGTATATGAATAAGAAGTACTGAGTAAATATTGTAAGAAACCTAAAATATAAACTCTATTAATTCAGTTCTTCTGTATCTTGCCATACAGTATCTATCAAATATCAGGTATTGTACCCAAAACTGACCATAAAATGGAGCACTGTCTTGGATTTTAGTACAGTCCTGTAATTATACTTTTTTTTCAGGATTGCCAGTCATTGCATGGTGACATTCCTCAGAAGCAAAGAGAGATCACACTGAAAGGTTTTAGAAATGGTACATTTAAAGTTCTGGTTGCAACCAATGTAGCTGCCCGTGGTTTAGATATCCCTGAAGTTGACCTGGTTGTACAAAGCTCACCACCAAAGGTAGGATATCGTTACGCTGGGTGCTTTTGTAATAATTTGTAGTCTTCTTTTCAAGTATCCACCACACAGAGTTTGTTGCATTTAAGGATAAGGGTAAGTAATGTTCTGATGTACAGAATTTTCTTAGGGGATTTTTTTCGGAGTGCATCAGTGCCTAGTGTGTTTAAAAATGGTCTCCTTGAAGTACCTTTTCTGAGGCTGTTCAAAGCCTCTCCCTTCAGTGCCACATATGGTGATTGCAAGTCTGGAAGCAGTAGGAAGTAAATAAAGACTGTCTTGCAAGAACAATTCACTAAGTAGGGACATAGATGAGGAGGGGACCCCAACAGTGAGAATATTGGCTAAAGTTAGGGTTTAAAAGAAACAAGGTAGTTTTTAGTGAATTCGCTGTTAATATCTCAATAACCATGATCAAGTTGATGTGCAGGAGAGTGAGTGGGATTGTTATGGAGGGTATACACACTCGAAATGGTTTGGTGTAGGGTTGTTTTTTTTTCCTTCATATTATTTGTGGTGATGCCAAAACAAGACTTAGTTTATCCATGTCTGACTCATGCTCATGGTTTTGGCTTTCAAATTGTGATTTTTAGAGGGCTATAGAAAAGCTCGCTAATTTGACTTTAGTGAAACAATGTTTCTTTATTTCATTCTCTGATGCAGTTACTGTGTATTGTTCAGGCTGATCTGTAATAGCTTCTACTAAGTTATGTGAATACAATTAATTGATTAAACTATAATAAATTAGATAAGTCATAAGGATATTCATTTTGAAGGATGTCGAGTCCTATATCCATCGCTCTGGACGCACAGGTCGAGCAGGACGGACTGGGATCTGTATCTGTTTTTATCAGCGAAAGGAAGAACATCAGTTAAGATATGTGGAACAGAAAGCGGTAAAGTATAGTTCTCTTCTGAGCATTCAGATGTAATGTAGCATGTAAACAGCATGTAAAATCTTCATGTTTTGTTCAGTAGCTCTGTTACAGAATACAGAAGCTGTACAGAATACAGCTCATAAAGCAGCTGGTTGAGGTTCAGTTACCTGGCAGAGGTTTGGTCACATGGTCAGTTCTGGAGCAGGGAATGTGCTGCAGATTTTTAAGCCCACTTTTTCAGCAAATGCCAGTAAGAATGTACCTGTGGCAATGAGAGAAAGCCAGCAGGATTTCAGTGTTCACCCTGGCTTACTGTTTGATCAGTGATTTGCATATATGTAGCTTTACTAAGAACTGCTACTATAGTTTTTGCACTTTGTGTGCTTTTCCATATAGTACTTTTTCTTGCCAATTAGGTATTCAGTTGGGATGAGATATTTTTGTCTTGGCACATAAAAGGCTCAGACTTACATTTAGAAAGGCTGTGTAACTTGTACTTAAATACATATAAACTGGACTAAAATTAATAATTTAGAATTTGTAGACTTCTCCCCCTCCCTTATACCTCACCCCCCTCCCACCTGTAATCTGCCCAAATGGTCTCTGTTTATTTCAGTTTAAGGTCACTGCATCATTTAAACTGACCTGGTACAAACAAAAGACATTTAAGTGTTACCCATTTCTCTGTAAACTTAACCTTCTGATTTTCACTAGCAAAAGTGGGAGTTAAATGTTGAAAAGAAGAACAGAAGTGATAGATTTAAATGCTTGTTTCATTGGAGTCCAGCACTGTTTCTTTAGAACTGAATTATTTATGGTCTGCAAGTTTCACCTGTATTTTGCTTTTTAAATTTCAGGGCATTACATTCAAGCGTGTTGGTGTTCCTACTGCAACTGATATAATAAAGGCTTCCAGCAAAGATGCCATCAGGTGTGTTCTGTGACTCAAGCCCCTGTCATGTCTTACTGCCTTCCTAGTTCAGAAGGGCTGTTGGGGTTGTTCTTTACTGTCTCTCTGAACTCTTTGGACTGATGGCTCTTAAAATCTTGGACTGCGTTTTTTTTCTTCTGTTCCAGAGCCTAGTAAATACTAGTGTATGTGTGTATGTATATTTTTTTTTTGTCTTTTTTTTTTTTCTTTCTTAGGTGTCTGGATTCTGTCCCTCAAACTGCTATTGAGTATTTCAAAGAATCTGCTCGGTTTCTAATAGAAGAAAAGGGACCAGTTAATGCTCTAGCTGCAGCTCTAGCTCATATTTCAGGTGCTACTTCCATTGAACAGCGCTCTCTGCTGAACTCAGATGCGGTAAGGGTGTATGGCTTAACATTTGTCTTAAATCTGGAAAAAAACTCCCACAAAGAAAAAATATGCCTCTATGTTGTTTAAATAATTATGTCTTGTCATGATTTTATTTATGAGAACTGTACTTAAGCCACTAGTAACTACTTGTATAGTTAAAAGCAAGAACATAGCAGCTGTAAATATGCTTACTCTCCTGTAACAGTATCTACTTGGTAAGTTAGTTAATGTACTGTAAATTAGCATGTTTCTTGTGTCTGATAGATGTGCTGAAGCATATTCCTCTGACTTAATGGAGCATGCCCCATTTTTTACTCTTTAGGGATATGTTACGATGATACTAAGCTGTTCAGAAGAAATAAACAACATGAGCTATGCTTGGCGAAAACTGCGAGAACTGTTAGGTGACGATGTTGACAGGAAGGTGAACAGAATGTGTTTCCTCAAGGGAAAAATGGTAAGGTTTTTTGTATCTCTGCTACTGAGCTCTTCTGGTTGTAGCCTTTTCTCAAGAATTTCCCCTGTACCATGCTTTGTTGATAAGAACATGACTGGTAGAAGGGTGGGCCTCAGTCTGTTTTATTAGGCTTTGGTATCTAAGGGGTTTAAGGCTCTGCTCCACTGACATGCTAAAGAGGTAGTAGAATGCAATATGTGATAGCCCAACAGGTAAAAGGTATGAACTGTGCTAACTGCTTCCGTGACAGAACACAGAGCAGGATTTCTTAAGTTGGTTTTGATAGTGCATGTCCCTTGTAATTCTGTTACCTGAAACAGAAAGATCAGAAAGTTACTTTTTGAGTTGCATAATTAACAGTGTTGCAACAATTGTAGCAAAGCTCACTGAGAGATGGTTATTTTAAACAAAAGTGCTTAACTTCACTCTTTTGTGAATTCATGTCTCAGAATTTGTATACATTTTCAGAAACATGAAAATGTGTGATCATACAGTCCAGGATTATTTGTGGTGATACAGAAAACAAGGAATTTATATTTCCTGCTTTTGAGAGTTGTTAGGCATTATTGCTGATTTGCTCCATCCATTTACTCTGTCTGTTTAATCACAGCATTGTTCTGTATTTGATACGTGGAACACTAAGAATGGTTTTTCTTACTTCAGATTTGTAATTCTGTATATCCAGATTGCTTATTCAGACAAAGAATAGCATTTTAAAGTGTTAATTATGTATTGTATTCATTCAAGTAGTATTAACTTCAAATTTTTAGTCTGAACCTAAATATTCAGTTTACTGGGTGTATAGTTTCTTATGATAGATGTAAACTTCTGGTTTGAAAGAATCAAAAGGAGCGTGACCAGCAGGTCAAAGGAGGTGATCCTGCCCCTCTACTCTGCTCTCATGAGACCTCACTTGGAGTATTGTGTGCAGTTCTGGTGTCCTCAACGTAAAAAAGACATGGAACTGTTGAAACAAGTCCAGAGGAGGGCCACGAGGATGATCAGGGGACTGGAGCACCTCCTGTATGAAGACAGGATGAGAAAGTTGGGGCTGTTGAGCCTGGAGAAGAGAAGGCTGCGTGGAGACCTCATAGCAGCCTTCCAATATCTGAAGGGGGCCTATAGGGCTGCTGGGGAGGGGCTCTTCATGAGGAACTGTAATGATAGGACAAGGGGTAATGGGTTCAAACTTAAACACGGGAAGTTTAGATTGGATATGAGGAAGAAATTCTTTACTGTAAGGGTGGTGAGGCACTGGAATGGGTTGCCCAGGGAAGTTGTAAATGCTCCATCGCTGGCGGTGTTCAAGGCCAGGTTGGACATAGCCTTGGGTGGCATGGTTTAGTGTGAGGTGTCCCTGCCCATGGCAAGGGGGTTGAAACTTAGATGATGTTAAAGTCCTTTCCAGCCCTAACTATTCTATGATTGTATGATTCTAATTTACAAAATGGGCAATGGAGAAGCCAGGAGAACACAATTTAGGATAGAGGGGTTATATAATCTTATTGTTAAAAAGCAAGAAAATGTGAATTTGAAGTACTAGTTATGCAGAGGAAAGAAAAAGGTGTATATCTGAGGAAAAGTTTAAGGAAGTAGAGGTGTCTTGAGAAATATTGATGCAATATTTCTCAGTGTTCAAAGATTTATATTAAGTTTCTATTAAAAAGCACTTTGAAATGTAAAACTGTTCTAGTACACAGATTTGTAGGCTCTGGGTTGTGGGTTTTTTTTGTTTGTTTGTGTTTTTTTACTTTTTTTTCATTTGGTTTGTTTTCAGTCAATTAAAAGGCTAGACTTATATCCATTAACATTACCCTTTCTTTTTAGGGTGTGTGCTTTGATATTCCTGCAGCAGACCAAAAGGAAATAGAGGTACATTCATTGAAATTTCTGTTTACAGCAGACTGTAGATAAAACTGGCTGGCCAGAAAACATTAAGCAACCTGTATGCTGCGTCTCATAGCAGTGAAAGGGATAGCTTTGAAGGAATTGAAGAATGGAATAAGCACATAGAGTTCTTCTTGTAAAGAATTCCCTTGTCCCCAAAAATCTGTTACTTGAAACTTTTGCACTGGGAAGTGTGGTGGTGTGAACAAACCCACCCCTTGTTACTGCTGCTGGATTAGTCTTTGTAGGCAGCACGTTTTGTTGCACTATAAAATCCTCTTTTTTTCTATTCGCTGTCTCCCCTTCTTTTCACCTAGAATTCTCTCCACATAAAAGTGAATTCCAGGTTTCTGCTTGGCAGAATTAGTATTCCCATGCCAAAATTCCTTCTTATAGACTTTCCTTCGTGTATTTCTCCCTTAGTGTATCTCTTCACCCATATGCCCTAGCATTCATTGACTCCAAAAGCAACGTTTGGTTCTGGATTAGAGGGGAATTCGGGACAGGGTGTGGGGTTGTGTTCAGTTATAATTATAGTGGTATTCTTAATAAATGAAAGGTGGGGAGTTTACTGATGAGATTTCTCCGTAAAGCTGAGATGGGTTTTGGTTCTGTTCTTTAGTATCTCAGGTGTACTGAGAGAGCTGTAGCTCTTAAGCTTAAAATTTTGAAACCAGCATTGACCACTTTAGTTAAAAACTGAAATCCCCTATATTAGCTCACATTTTTACCTTTTCAATTGAGCAAATTTAATAATAATGAAATACTCTGTGTTTGCATTCCTAGGTTTTAACTTGCTATGTCTGACTTTATTTCAATAGGCAAAATGGGAAGATTCAAAACAATGGCGTTTATGCGTGGCGACTGAATTACCTGAGTTAGTAGAATCACAGCGAGGAGGAGGAGGAAGTGGAGGAAATGGCCGAAGCTTCTCAAGCTCCAGAAACGGGCGGCGGGGTGGCTCTGGTAGAAACAGATTCAGAAGCAGAGGCCAGAAGCGAAGTTTCGACAGAGCATTTGATCGTTAATTTCAACAATCTAGAACTGATACAAATGGGACTGTAGTATTTTATATTGAATTAAAATAGGCTGTTCCTGTGTGTTTGTACCACTTGGAAAAATCTGTCATTCGGGTTTTTTTTTCCTCACTACTACTTCGGTCATAACCAAGATGCTGTTCAATTAAAAGAAAGAAACCCACCCTAAAAAGCCCACAAGGAAAATAAAACTTACTGTTCCTTTCTTGTATCTTCATTTCAAGTGTAAGACCTGAATCTTTATTCTAGAATATGCCTGTCGCATTCAAAACTGTAGTCTGCCTCACATATGTAGATCTTAACTGCTGGTCAAACCTGTACATTTTCCAAAAAAAAAATAAAATTATTTTACAAGTTCGTGTTCTTTTAGAAGGTTTTGAAAGTGTGTATGTGTGTTGGGTAAAGGTGAGTAGCATAGTTTGAATGAGCACAGTTGCAGTATAATTTTTTTACAACATAGAGTCATAGATTGGCTTGGGTTGGAAGGGACCTTAAAGATTATGTATTTCCAGCTCCCTCCGTGGGCACAGACACCTTTCACTAGACAGGGTTGTTCAAAGCCCTGTCCAGCCTGGCCTCGAGCACTTCCAGGGGGAACAGCCACAGCTTTGTTATAAATTACGACCACAGAAGAGCTTAATCTACCAAAATTTATGAATTGTAGTAAGCAGAATATGAGCAAATACAGCGCTGGGCGACAGGGGAGTCTCCGCTCCACCAACTGCCGCAACTCTTCCTTCTAAGCTAGTTCCTTTTATCACCGGTGTACTTCCTTCTTCTGAGGTCTTTTGGCGGTACTCTGCGTATGTCTTTATTTGACTTCCGTCTTTTGTGGTTATTAGGGGTTTGGGTATTATCCTTAGATGGATGTTCTTTTGCTAACACCGTTGATTCCAGGAACCGTTGACTAATCTTAAACATCTCTTGCAGTTTGACTTTTAACGAGCAAATACATTTCGCAAAGCATAAACGGGTGGATACATGCTTTCGCAAAGCATAACCTTTTAACAATTGTCTTAATATTTTGCAAAGCATATCTTATATCGTTTGATAAACAATTCTAACTTTTAACAATCCCTCCTTCTTTTATTTATCATTTGTTTATCAAACAGTTTCTTCTTTTATCTTACAGTGAGTGCACTTATTTTTACGCATACAGTTTTTGCATTCATCATCACTGTTTTCACACATACAATTTTCATATTCATCATTGCTGATGGTTACAACTGGAGCATAATTAGGGGTTAATAATAACAATTTTGCTGTATCGAAGCGGTCTCTAATTACTTTTAGTAAGTATTTAATGATGCATGGTCCGAAAGTTAGTCCAAGTATTAGAACGATTATTGGTCCTGCTAAGGTCGACAACAGCGTAGTTAACCAGGGTGACACATGAAACCAATTTTCATACCATGACCTGTTAGCCTCTCTTTCCTTTTTTCGTTGTTCAAGTCGTGTTCTTAATTCTGACATAGCATCTTGCACTACTCCTGTATGATCTGCATATGAACAACATTCTTCCTTTAATGCTACACATAGTCCTCCTTCCTTTAAGAATAGTAAATCTAGGCCTCTTCGATTTTGTAAGACAACTTCAGATAGTGACTTTACAGAGGTTGCTAAATTATTTATTGCTTTTTCTACCCTTTCTAGATCTTCATCTACTGCGGTTTGTAATGCTTGTATTTCTTTTCCTTTGATCAAAGAGGCCACTCCAGTTCCTGCACCTATCCCACTAATAGCAAGCAGGGTGGCAATAGTAATAGCTGTTACTGGTTCCCGTTTTTGTCTTACAAACTTTTCCTCAAAGTGTTGGAGTACCTCTTCAGAGGTATGATACATCATTCTAGGCACAATAATAACTTGAATACAAAAGGAACTTTCATTAAATATTGCTAGAGATAAACAGGGAGTCACTCCAATGTCTGAACATACCCATTTTGCTCCCCCTGATGGTATTATCCACTTTGAATTATTGTTTTTGTGTTGCTGTAATGAATAATTAGTGATAGTTTGATTACACAGTGATTGATATATTTTTGGTATGTTCCCTATGCACCGTCCCTTTCCTGTAACCATTTGTAGAGTTATACCCTGGGTCTGTTTTTTTTGTTCATCCCATTTGCACTCTCTAGGATTGGTTCCATTGGACCAGCGGACATTATTTGGTTTTCCTACAGCTTCAAAATAAGGTGGTCTCACATTATAACATAGCCAACAATCCTCCGTTAAATTAGGCCTAGTTTTGTTTAGGGCTAGATATGAAATCTGCATCATACTCCAGAGTGGGTCCAGAAATTCTTGTTTTGATGGTATTTTCATTGTAGGTAACATAGGATTAAGAACTTGGGTTCCATTCTGATCTATGACCAATGAAGGTGTTATAGGCTTTTGTACTTTATTAAGAACTGGATTGGGACCTATTGGTAAAGGATCGTGGGGTACCCTTTCTTTTACTATCTTGAAAAAGCTTCCTCTATCTGCTCCAGGTTCCCAATACCTAATTCCCCAGATTCGACCAACCACCCATGAGTCATCCTCTGGTTGTTTGACTTGAATTTCTATTCTCCAGCATACTGATGATGGGGGTCCGCATGATCCTTGCACGCCTCCGTCATATCCATGTCGTGGTGGAGTGCAGCCTGGGGGTCCCCAAGTGATGTCTATATATTTGTCCCCTGCCGTGTCCCAGTTCGAAGCCAAGGTTTCACAACCCCAATAGCCACAGTAAAAATGACCTGGATAGTTACAATAACTTTTTCCAGGATTAGAGGCTGGACATACATAAAATGCTTTACACTGGGCGTCAAACTGACTGTTTTGAGCAGTCCCCCACACACCCTCCAGAATGAAAGGGTATCATTGAGGACAAATGTACCGTGAAATTCCATTTCCCGGGGGCAGTTTGGTTTTGTATCAGTTTAGATTCTTGCATATTATATAACTTCCAAAGCATTGGTTCATGTGGATTTCCAGCTTTTGTTAGAGGTGTTACAGACAATAATATTAGTATGCTAAGTATACCAGGACAAAGAGTGACTGTTATTGATTTCGACTTAACTACCTCTTTACCAGTCCTGAGGAAGTTCAGCCATCGTCGCATGTACATCCCATAGTTTAGGCTCGTTTCTCCATGTTTTGTTCCTCCTCTGCCTCGCCCGTCGACTCGGTTGCTTCGAGCCACGGGGTGTCCCATCTTCTCGGCAGCAAGAGTACTTTTCAGGAGAATGCTGGTCTTGCCTTGTGGACCTATTCACATAGGCGTTCCACTTGGCGCCTTTTACGAATGGGGCAAAGCACGATATTGCTGGAACTTCCCTTCTGCACTTAACAGCTGTAATTTCAGCTACAAATGGAACTGGCTCATTCGTGTGGTAGCAATAGTTTTGAGGATGGATACCCTTTGTGAAAATGTCCCACCACTCAAGGGATCCTTTTACAACCTCCTTTTTTGATTCTAATTGCTTTAATTTCCAATCAGTAAGTAATCTTTCACAATTATAACATTGCATACAGACTCCTTCTGGAGGATATCCGTTATTACAATGTATCCACCATTTATCCTGGCATACCTTGCATTTGAAGCAAACAAATGGATAGCAAGTACAATTTGTATCATTACACCTTATTCGTATATCTTGTGTGTATATTTTAGCTAATTCCGCATTTTCTCTATATTTAATATTAAGCTGCATAGGTTTAGCAATTCCCACGAGCACACTTAGTACATTTCCAAAGATAATACACAATCAATGATATAATTACCGCAAATATGAAAAGTATTACACACTTAATGCTAACAGGTAATGTGATTCAACAAAGTCTCTATCATCACTTATCTCCTCAAGATTACTTTGGTGTCACCTGGAGCGCTGACCACTTTCCAGTGTGGTGGATTTACTGGTCCTTTAATGCAGCAGGCATGAGTCCATCCACGCTCAACAGTCCGAATAGCTGTTTCTGTAGTAAGTAGAACAAGATAAGGTCCTTCCCATTTAGGTTTTAAAGTTTCTTCCTTCCAGGTTTTTACCATTACCCAGTCTCCTGGTTCAATAGTATGTAATTTTAAGTCCAGTGGTGGTCGTTGGACTAGGAGACCTTTTTTCCATAACATATTCCTATGTTTAGATAGTTGAGATATATATTCATTAATCATATTATCATGAATTAGTATATGATCTTGTGGCTCTTCTATTCTATAAGGCATTCCATACATCATTTCGAAGGCTGAAATACCCAGGTCTGCCCTGGGCCTTGTTCGTAAAATCAACAGAGCCATGGGTAGACACTTTACCCAAGATAATTTGGTTTCTATTATTAATTTAGTTAATGTGGTCTTTAATTCTCCATTCATTCGTTCTACTTTTCCCGAACTCTGAGGATGCCATGGTGTATGATAGTCCCACTTAATTCCCAGGACATTTGTTAAGTTTTGGACTATTTTTGATACAAAATGCGGTCCTCTATCTGAATCTATTACTTCAATGATTCCATATTGAGGTATTATGTGTTCTAATAACACTTTTGCAACTTGATTTGCAGTTGCTCTTGAGGTAGGAAATGCCTCTACATATTGTGTTAAATGATCTACCATTACTAACAGGTACTTGTAGCGTCCAACTTTGGGCAATTCAGTAAAATCAATTTGAACTTTGGAAAAAGGTTTATATGCTGGTTGTCGTCCCCCAAGGGGCTTTCTTTTTACTCGGGTTCGATTTACTCTTTGACAGGTTTGGCAGGTAGCCGTTACGGATTTAGCCAGATTATAAACCCCTATACAAGTGTACAGTTGTTCAAAATAGTCTACTAGTGCTTGCGTTCCCCAATGCGTTTTTGCATGTACTTTTGATAGAATTGAGTTAGCAATTGCTTTTGGTAGGACTTCCCTGCCATCAGGCAGGATCCACTTATCTCCTACCCCTTGTATTTTCATTTCCTTCAATTTTTCTTTCTCCTGTTGCGAAAAACTGTATAATTTTATACTAGTAGCTTTATTGTCAAATATCACTGTCTTGTTTCCGGCTACCCTTTTAGCTTCTTGATCTGCAATATTATTTCCTCTAATTTGGAAAGCTATTCCTTTCTGATGACTTCTGACATGGACTATAGCAATTTGTTCTGGTCCTTTTAAAGCGTCTAGAACCTGGCTTATAAGTTCAGGATGTATCAAATCTTTTCCTTGTGAGTTTACAAATCCTCTTTCTTCCCAGATTTTCCCGAATGTGTGTACGACTCCATAGGCGTACCGGGAATCGGTGTAAATAGTGCCTTTCCTTTTATAGAGGTACCTTAATGCTCTCAGGAGAGCATATAGCTCACAGGCTTGGGCTGACCAATTGGCACTCAAAGGTCCTGATTCTATTACTTTAAAGTCTTCATTTTCCAATCTTACCACTGCATATCCTGAAATCCGTTTTCCTTCCACTATCCTTGAGGACCCATCAATAAACACCCTTTCCCCCAGCTTTAATTCTTCTTCCTCTAGGTCTGGGCGTATTTTTGTCGGCTGTTCAATTGTCTGAAAGCAATCATGAATTAGTATCGAGCCTTCCCCCGGATATAGAAATTCAGCGGGGTTGGCTGCTCCTGCAGATTTTAAGGTTAATTTGGGCGATTCCACAAGTATCCCTTGGTATTTTAAAAGTCTACTATCAGTTAACCATTTTTCAGCTTTTTGTTGTAAAATCCCTCGAATATTATGAGGTGCATACAGAATTATTTCTCCATTAAAGGTAATTCGGTTGGTTTCTTCAAGTAATAAAGCAGCAGCAACAATAATTTGTAAACATGTTGGCCAGCCTCTACTGACGGGGTCTAATATTTTTGATAGATACCTGACGGGCTTCTTCTGACCAGCCCATTCCTGGGTTAATACCCCAAAGGCCGTTCCTTCATATATATTTACAAATAAATGAAAGGGTCTTTTTAAGTCGGGTAGACTCAACACAGGGGCCTGACCTAGTTCACGTTTTAAGGTTTCGAACTGCTCTTCCTCCTCTGGTGTCCATTTAGGAAATTTTTCTTGACTTAGTTGATTGTACAAAAATTTGACTTTATAGCTATAATTTTCTATCCACTGCCTACAATAACCAAGCAGTCCCAATGCCTGTCTGATTTGTCGTTTCGTTTTTGGCATACTTAATTCTACAATCCCTTTTATTCTTTCAGGATCCAATATCTTTTTCCCTTTAAATAGGTAGTGACCTAAATATTTTACTTTTTCCTCCACAAATTGTAATTTATCTTTTGAGACCTTTAAACCTTTTTTTGCCAGAAAATTTAACAGATTCACACTATCTTCTAATACTCTTTCTCTTGATTCTCCGGCAATTAACAAATCATCTACATATTGTAATAAAATGTTTCCCGATTGTACCTGAAACTCCTCTAACAATTTTTCTAGGGCTTGTCCAAAAAGGTTTGGTGATTCTGTGAATCCTTGAGGTAATACAGTCCACCTCAATTGCTGTTTTCTATTTGCGTCAGGATCTTCCCATTCGAACGCAAAATAGTCCCTACTCTGTTCAGCTAGAGGACAAGCCCAGAAAGCATCCTTAAGATCAATTACACTATACCATGATTTATGTGGCCCCAGTTTACTAAGCAATGTATATGGATTGGCCACTACCGGAAAACGAGTGACTGTTCTCTTGTTTATTTCTCTTAAATCATGCACTAGTCGATATTTTCCATTTGGTTTCTTTACAGGTAAGATAGGGGTATTAAAAGGTGACATGCAGGGTTCCAATATTCCTTGAGTTATCAACCTGTCAATTTCTGGTTTCAACCCCTGTCTTCCCTTGGGAGATAACGGGTACTGTTTAATCCTGACTGGTATACTTGGATCAGTGATTTGTACTTCAAAGGGGGTCATATCAAGTTTACTCACAGTATCTGGTGAGTACCATACGTTAGGGTTAATCAATTTTTCATCCTCAATTGTTAGAGGATACGCTAATACTCTTAACTTTCTATTTTCTACTTTGATTTCTAGTTTCAATTCCACAATTAGATCTCGTCCTAACAGATTATATTCTGTTTCAGGAACAAGTAGGAGTTCACCCATCCCATATCTATTTTCTGCTTCAAATAACACATTCTTAATTTTGCTGACTTCAAACGGTTCTCCTTTTGCTCCAATAACTTGTACCTTTTCGGAAGACAACTTACACCCGTTTGGTATTTCTTTAATTGTTGATTTCTCAGCTCCGGTATCAATCAGAAAGGTGAACTCCTGTCTTTGGGGACCTATTTTAAGTTTTATCAAGGGCTCTGGATGACTCCGGTCCCCTAGAAGATAGAGCCCCTGACTGTCCTATTCTGCTTTAAGGATTTCCTCATCCCTGATCCTCTGTCTACAGTTTCTCTTCACATGCCCTTTCTTTCCGCAATAAAAACAACATCCTTGTTCTCTTTTCACTATTACTTCCTCACTTTTGCCCCTGGGTCTATAATTTCCGGGCACCATTTTCTGTCCTTCCCTTACTGCTGCAACCATCATTTTTACTTGTCTCTTATGACTCTCTTCTTCCCGCCTCACGTATACTTTCTGCGCTTCCCGCAATAATTCATCTAATCCTCTGTCCTGCCAATTTTCTAACTTCTCAATTTTCTTTCTCACATCTTCCCAAGATTTTGCCAAAAACTGGGTTTTAAGTAGAGCCTGGCCCAAAGGAGTGTCGGGGTCTAATCCCGAATATAGCTGGAGGGCTTTTCTTAATCTCTCCAGCCACTCAGTTGGACTTTCGTCTTTCTTT
The DNA here is from genome assembly GCA_028858755.1 of Ara ararauna. NCBI lineage: Eukaryota > Metazoa > Chordata > Aves > Psittaciformes > Psittacidae > Ara > Ara ararauna. The sequence continues at coordinate 43,632,143 of CM054381.1, forward strand.
TGCCTTTCATTAAAGGCTTTATTAATATTTTGGCCACGGGGGACAGCCTCTCTAATTCCTTGTATTACTATGGTCCTCAGGTCTTGCATGTGGACTCTATGATTCGGATCTTGATTGTTCCAATTAGGTCTTTGAAGTGGCCATTTAGTATCAGCTTGGGGGCCCTGTGCATGCTGGGTGTCCCAGAGCCTCATTCCGGCCCGTCTAATCATATCCCGCTCCTCAGTAGTGAATAAACGGCTGAGTATCGACTGCATCTTGTCCCAAGTATATATATTAGGGCCCAAGAATTGGTCTAATCTTTCGGCCACTCCTATGGGGTCTTCTATTAAATTTCCCATTTCTTCCCTTTTAAAGTCTCTAAGATCAGCCGAACTCAAGGGTACTGATATAAACCCTATTGCTGGCTGTGCTCCCCCCATGGGCATTTCTCTAAGGGGATACATTTGAGTAGTCCCCCTCTGACTACGAGTCCTGGGTCTAGTAGGGGGAGAATCTGACTCTAATTCTGGCGGAGGGGAAGGTGCCCGAGGTACTGTCGGTGCTGGCATGGGAGGTGGAGCATATGGAGGGAGTACTAAGAGGCTATCTTCTAGTTTTTCCTTTCGTTTCTCGCGCTTCTCCTTTATTTCATTAACTGGATAAAGAGAAGTTGCGCTCTGAGGTCTTTCTACCCATATTTCTGCATATTGACTCTCCTCCGGGTTAACTGGCTTTTTGCTATTAACCCAGAGATTTCATTGTTGTCTGATCCAATCCTCTTCTGACCCATAAACTGGCCAGTATACATTTTTGGAAATTTGCTTCCCTCCCCAGACTTTTGTACAATAATTTATCATTTTGTTTTTTTTCTTTCCTATTGTTCCAGGGAAGTGTTTCCAATTACTCAGGATATAGCCTAATGGCGTATTTTTTGGTACTGAGGGTAACCCTCCCATGGGAGTCGAAGGCTTACTATTCTTCGATCCCATCTTCCGGAATACCCACTTGCATACACACACTCACTCCCCTTATTCCTGGCCCAGTCCCTCGCGGGAGATGGGAAACGCAGTACTAAAGGGTCCACACTCACTTAGTTCAGTACATTGAACTTCTCATGCGCTGTATTCCAGGAAATCCAATCCCGACCAAACGGTAATCCGATTTATACTCACGCGCTCCTCGTCTTCATCCGGACCTTTGTGCACAAAATTTATGGGATTTACCGGTTCTTTTTGCTCAGTATTCTTTAATTTGGGTTCGTCGGTAAGGAGTTCAGTAGAGAAAACAGAGTCTCTAGAGCCACAAAAGTATGCGGGGCGCCTCTCTGAAGGGCTGTATCTCACTTTCCTTATCCGAGTCACGGCACCAAACTGTTATAAATTACGACCACAAAAGAGCTTAATCTACCAAAATTTATGAATTGTAGTAAGCAGAATATGAGCAAATACAGCGCTGGGCGACAGGGGAGTCTCCGCTCCACCAACTGCCGCAACTCTTCCTTCTAAGCTAGTTCCTTTTATCACCGGTGTACTTCCTTCTTCTGAGGTCTTTTGGCGGTACTCTGCGTATGTCTTTATTTGACTTCCGTCTTTTGTGGTTATTAGGGGTTCGGGTATTATCCTTAGATGGATGTTCTTTTGCTAACACCGTTGATTCCAGGAACCGTTGACTAATCTTAAACATCTCTTGCAGTTTGACTTTTAATGAGCAAATACATTTCGCAAAGCATAAACGGGTGGATACATGCTTTCGCAAAGCATAACCTTTTAACAATTGTCTTAATATTTTGCAAAGCATATCTTATATCGTTTGATAAACAATTCTAACTTTTAACAGCTTCTCCAGGCAATCTGTGCCACTGCCTCACTACTCTCAGTAAAGAAGTACTTTCAATTTCGATCTACCCTCCCTCAGTGTAAAACCATTCCCCCTTTTCCTGAGCAGACATGTCCTAAGCATTTACTTGTGTTACTGTATGTGGCTAGTATGGTTTTGTCGCCGGTATAGACGCCTGCGGTGCAGCAACGTGCCTGCAGTGTTGCTGCAGGAGCCCCGCGAGGGCAGAAGGCGATGGTGCGGCCGGGACCCTGTGCTCGGGGCGCCGGGCGCGGGGGAAGCCGTCGGAAGGGACCGGCGGGACAGCGTCGACGGAAGGGGCGGGTCGGGGCCGGTGGCGCAGCAGCCGCATGGGGGGCGTGTGGGGCCGTGCGGCGAGGCTGGGCTTACCCGCGGCCCGGGCACCGGCGGCCCCAGTGGGCGACCGGCGGCGGCTGGGCTGGCTGTCCGGCGCCAGTGCGGGCCCGCTGCTGCTGCTGGCGGCACAGCTGCCCCGCGGTCCCGTCCGCCTGCCGGTCGCCCTCGGCGGCGCACCTCACTTCCTGCGCGCTGGGGCGGGGCACGGGGCTTTGGGGCGCCGCTACGAGACGGGAAGCAGCGCCGCTGTCCACCTCCCCGGGGAGCAGTCCGCCGTCATGCCCGCCGCCGGCCCCGCCGCTAGCCCCGCTGAGCCGCAGGCGCCAGCGGGTGCTGAGACCCTCCGCCGGGGCCGCCGGAGGAAGGTCAAGGTGAGAGCGAGCGCGGGCGGGCGGGCGCGCGCCACGTGCTGGGCGGGAGCGGCCATTTTGGACGGCCCGACTCGGGCCGGCCGCGGGTTAGAGGGGACTGGGGGTGTTCGGGCCTGGATGTCGGACAGCGGCGCGTTGTTGGAGCAGGCGGGCGGCGGAGGCGGTTCCTGCGCGTGACGCTTGCTTTCCGTCGGCAGGAGGAGACGCAGGAGAAGAAGAAGCGGGAGAAGGTGAAGCGGCGCGTTAGAGCTGACGGCGAGCAGGCCCAGCCGGAGGAGAGCGGGCTGGGGGATGGTGACCTTGAACCCCCCCTGCCTAAGAAGACAAAGAAAATCAAGGAAAAGAGCAATGGTCTGTCTGGACAGAGCAGTGGCTCCGAGCATTCGGTGAAACCTTCCTCCGCTGTAAGCAATGGCGTGACGGCCCTGGCAGTGCAGAGTGTGTCCAGCAGCACAGCCGCTGGAGAGCAGGACAGCGACACAGAGGTAGTAATGTGGCCAGCAGAGCCTTGTCTTGTTTAATTGAAGACCTACTGGTAACAGATGGACTTAATGACAAGCACTGGGTGCTGTGTGAGGGATGTGGGAGCTTTGTGCTGCTGTTGTAGGCAGTGTTTGCCACTATGCCCTTAGATTTACAGTACGTGGCTCTGGGCAGTGAGGAGTGCCCAGCATCATGCCTGTTTGCCCCAGCTGCAGATGAGTGAGTGAAGCCCAGCAGCATATGCACCATACATGGTAGCTGTCTCTCCTTGTGCTTTCCTCCTCGCGGCAAATGGCAAGCCATTTGAAATAGCTTATCCTGCAGTGGAGGAGGCTAGCTAGCAGTGTACAGTTTCCATTTACTTGCTTCTCATTACGTAGCGACTTGGTTTGTGTCCTGGAGCATAAAGAGCAGTTTCTCACTGCTACACAGTCACTGTCCCAGAAATGTGCACTGCTTTGTGCTGGTTGGCCCTTTGAGGAAGTATTTGGCAAGGTATCCTGTAAGGGAAGGTCACAGTTATCCTCATTAATCCTCGCTTCTGGTGTTCTCTCTGTTCAGATTTCATCCTTGGCCTTGCACATATGTGCGAGAGGGCCCCACAGTTTGCTTTCCCTGAATAGAGCCTTTTGTGGGTAGTTCCCTCTTGTTTAAGATGGGAATGTGATTCAAGAGAGTGCTTTGTGTACAACAGGTGTAATGGTGTGATCTCTTAGGTCTTTGAAGTATAAACTATATTGTGAGTTTTAAGTATCTACTGATGTGCAGAATTATGAAGCTGTTTGTGTGGTGTATTGGGTACATGTGATTTTTAGGGAAATTCCTGCTTCACACAATGAACTGTGACACCAAATGTGTTTTGCTGTGACAGTTTTCTGATGATTTCAGTGGACTCCAGTTGAGACTTTTTAACAGATAGTTTCACTTTCCTGACCTGTCAAGCATATGTGCATGATGTGGTAACCACACAGAAGGTGCATTTGTTTCCTTTTGTTTTAATTGGATGTATATCTGAATTAGGGTTGAAATAGCAGTAGTGGTGGTCTTGAACAAACTGTTGCAGGTAACAAAAGTAAAAACAACTTTGACAGGATGTCTTTCTGTAAGACTGGTATAAAATCAGGATTTGCTTGTCAGAATTCTGTCACAGAGTGGTGCAGCCTGTGTTAGTGTGTCCTGTCTTCATGTTTCCCTCTTTATGCTGTGATCACATTCTTGTTTGTGAAGTACCTGCATCACAAGGGTTTTCCTTTTCTTTAAACAGAAAGGAGGTAGCTGGTAAATTCATGGTGGTAAGGCAAATGCATAGCTTTTCTTGTGTGCCTATGTAGGGTGTGCTATTTGTTAATCTCTTAGGGGTAGTTACTTTTTTTTCATCTTTTATCCTGTTAGGAGCTGACAGAAGAAGCAAAAGAAGGCGACTTCTCCAATTTTCCTCTCTCCCAGAACACCATCAACCTTCTCAAAGGTTAGTTAATGTGTAAAAGAAATGTTTGTCCAGAGCTGCATGCTGTTACCCATATAAGCAGAGACAGAAGACAGGAGTAATTGTCTTCCATTTATTGTGTGGTGAGAATATGCATGTGAGCAGTCACTGTAGATTCAAATAATCTATTGTTAAGTCGGAACAAAGTTTCTGTTTTGTTCAAGTGCTTTGAGGTGAATTTATTCTTCCATGGAGTGGTTAGTCCTAGATATGCATTCTAGAGACAGGGATTCTCTTCTCATCAGCATCATTCTACTTAATATGTATTTTTACTTCAAATCTTGTATCTGCTGTCTATAGTACCATTTCTTAAATAAGTATAATGGTGTTTTGTATGTGAAGACTATTTGGCTTCTGTGAACAGGTAATCTACAATTATTCTCATACTTTTGGGCATTTTTGTATCTCTTCTTGATTAGTTTTTCTGAGGAAGTAATCACTGTAGAGTTCTTGTCCCTTATGTTGGGAAGCTCTGTCATTCTTTTTCCTCAGACAAAATTCTCCTTGATCCTTTAAATTTTCCTTGCTGGGAAGTTTCACTTGTGCTGTGCAAAATCTCTCTGAAGTTTTAGAATGCTTTGACACAAACACCCTCATCTCCTCCCCACCTTCAGACCCAAGCTACCACAAAATCTTGGTCTGTAGCAGAAAAATGTGTGTGGGGTTTGTGTTTTGTTTGGTTCTTCCCTCCCCCCCCCCTTCCGTTGTCGTATACCAAACATCACAAAGAAAGCTCTATTTCTTTGTAGGTAACTCAGCTGTGTGTTTGGGGATGGGATACCTTTTGACCTAGAGTAGGAGTAAAAATAAAGATACATGGTTTTTTTCTATGTTGCATCTTCTATTGTGTACAGGATTTGACATTATGTGCCCTACATATTCAGGCTAGTTATATGTGAGGGCTTCTCATCGTTCATCTTCTAATGAAACCTCTTTGGATTATCTTACAGCTCAAGGTGTAAAATACCTGTTCCCTGTGCAAGTGAGGACTTTTCAGCCCATATATGATGGCAAAGATGTAATTGCTCAAGCTCGAACAGGAACCGGGAAAACCATTTCTTTTGCTCTTCCGTTGATTGAAAAACTTCAGAGTGTCTTGCTGGATGGGAGAAGAGGCCGCGCACCAAAAGTAACTTACTGCTTACGGGCTAACACCAAAACCTTGGAATGTGGCAGTTTTTGAAAGTGATTTTGTAATTGCTTTGAGGAATTTTGGGACTTTTTGCTCCTTTATTGGTGTTTGTCATACTGAGCACTTTCTTTAGATCAGGAGTTACAGTGTGACAGATTTTGCAGCATCACAGTGATAATGTGTTTCACGTTTGGGGTTCCTTGTGTCTGCGTTTGGGAGAATGGTCAGGGCACTGCTGTAGCAGCTAGTGAACTTCCAGACTGCTATCCTCTGGAAGTTAGCATGCAATTTTGGGGTTGAATCCCTTGCCTCTTCCGAGGTAATGTTTGTGTCAGCCGCACTTGTTTCCATTCATTGAAGTTGTTTCTCACTATAAATTCCATGGTGGTAACTGAACGCTCTTGAGTTGTCCGTGTTTCTATCTTCTCACCCCCTCCATGTCTGGAGACTCAATGGACGCAAATGGTGTTTATATTTCTACCTAAGCTTGAGATGGAATCAATAACTGGATACCTGTGATCAGATATCCCTATGCAAATTAAGTATATATATTTATCATTAGACTGAAAAACTGCTTTTAAGATCTTACTATGCCAAATTGTTTAGTGACTGTTGCTATCCTTAGTGCTGAGCTGCACCTTCATTGTCTTTGGTAATGTTACTGAAGTGTCTACTTTATCTGGCATTAACTTAAGAAAAAAAAAGTACGGCTGTTCTACATCTCAGTTATCTTGCAATGCTTTGCCTTATTTTTTCTTGCTGGCTATGAGGCTGTGTTGTACAGGTGCCAAGTGGCAGGAAATACTGCTGGGATGGTGGGAAGGTATGGTCACCTCTGTAGTGTAGAACAAGTATAGCATAAGAATGGGAGCACAAGCTGTTTAATGTGAAGTAAACCCTTTTCTCCTAGCACCCTCTCCCAGCCACAGCTGCATTTTGTCTCTTTTCACTCCCTCCAGGTGCTGGTTCTTGTTCCAACCAGGGAACTGGCCACACAGGTAGCCAAAGACTTCAAGAACCTCACTAAGAAACTGTCAGTGGCTTGTTTTTATGGAGGAACTCCTTATAAAGAACAGAGTAAGTAAATGCTAGGGAATTACTGGTGGATTAGAGTTGACTATCTCCAAATGCATTTCATGAATGAAACTGACTTTTTCTCCCTCAGAGTTTCATTTCAGTCAGGAACCACGATATTGCTTTCAACAGAAGCATACAGCCTGGGTTAAATTATTTTAATTCCAGTAAATCTTGATTTAAAAGAACGGTTGTATGTCTGTGAAGTGACTAGTCCTTTTAGTTTCTTCCTTATTGTGTGTTTGTGTGGGTTTTGTGTGAACATACAGTGGGACTCGACAGCTGTCCAAGGAAAAGAGATAACCACACGTGTGTGCAGCTCTGTCTCCAGAGGTAGTTGCGAAAAAGAATTAACTGAAAGACTGGAGTTGTTACTGTAATAAAGCTCTGGAGATTTCTAATGCTAGCTGATTGTTGCTTGGAAATTGGTGCATCTTACTGTAACTTTGCCTGTGGTTTAGCTGGTATTCCTGACAGGGCAACATGAACTGCCGTCACACTTACTTGTTTGTAACCCAGCCTGGATGTAGTGGTTTATTCGGAGATTAATGTGAAGTGCAATAGGTTTTTGGTTCTAAAATTAGAAGTATTGCTGTGTACTGATAACTTTTTTACCTGCTGTCTCTTAGCATACTGACACTGTGCTTGTTTTTCTGTATTTTCTTCCAGTTGATCTCCTTAAAAGTGGCATTGATATTCTAGTGGGAACACCTGGACGGATCAAAGACCACATTCAGAATAGCAAACTGGAACTTTCCAGCGTGAAGCATGTTGTTTTGGATGAAGTTGATCACATGTTAGACATGGGCTTTGCTGAACAAGTGGAAGAAATCTTAGGGTTTGCTTATAAAAAAGGTAAATTATAATGTCAGGAGACGAACAGGGGACAATATAGAAAACACAATTTGAAACCTACTGGTGCACCCCCAACTTGAATCCTTTATGCGATGTTAGTATTGGACCTCAGAGAAAAGAGGTAGAATTGGAAAAGGTTGAAAGCAAGGTGGCAGATGGCTGAAGGGCTGGAATGGCATCTCTGGAAGGAAGGGAGGGTAAAAAGAGGGATAAAAGCAACAAACCCAACCTAAACCTAAGGCCTAGTGTTCTTCAGTCTGAGAGACGTGACTGAGTGTAGGGTTAGGGTTGTGGCGTTTCTGTACATCATCATCACATAAAGTTGACAGTTAGAGAATATTTGCTCTTTTCTGACGTAGTGGGCATTCAGCAAAGCCACCAGGTAGCAGGTACAGAGCAGAAGGAGGTGGTTTTAATAGTGTGAAATTCTTTGCCATGTTGTGCTAATGTCAAGAGTTTTGAAAAGTGGCTTGAATTACTGGAAATGGAAATATTAGGGATTACTAAAAGCAAGGGTGTAACTTCTGGCTCTGGAAGCCACAAAATGGTTCCTGGCAGTGTTTCTTCACGTCTTTGACTATGTTTGCCTGCTGTTGGAGAGAGTACTACGAGCTTCATGGATCTTGTGTTTGACTCAGTGCACCCAGTCTCTACCTTTTACTTGACTGTTGTATTCTCCTCATTTCTGCAGAGTTGGTCTTTGTCCTGGCAGCCAAAAAGTAGAGATGATCTTCTAAAAAATGAAATCTGTATAGATTTTGTAACAGTTGTCATAATTATTCAATCTTAAAAGTTCTCTTCATAACTGGAAATAAATTGTAGGGAATAATAGTGTCCCTTTGCAGTGTGTGTTTCTTCCTGTCTGAAGGTAGGATAGACTTTTTCAAGATGCTTTTTTTTAAACTGTTTTTACCTGGCGTAGTTCTTCCCCTGGACTGCAGTGTCCTTTTTAGCCTGCCTTTTTCTTTCTCACAGTCATACTGTTCATAGGTAGTTACTTTGGAATACCAGGCAAGGAGGGATCAAGACAAGTTCTTTCAGGTACGTGGGAAGACTTCAGGCACCGTCTAAACTGTTTTTAGCACATGAGCTATAAATGTGCCTTGCATTTCTTCTCAGGCAGGATGAGGGACTCAGTTTGCTCCTGTTCATATTACTGTAATTTTGCCTTTGGTGTCTTAAAGGTATTAAAATGTTTTCATTGTTTCTGATTTCTTGTGGCTGACTTACCACACATAGAAACTTAGCAAGTTGAGAGCAACTATTGCTTTTTTTATCAGTTCTTGAGTTTCAGAGTCTGTTGTGATGGCTGTAATTGATGACCTTTCCTTGCAGGTTCTGAGAACAACCCCCAGACACTGCTGTTTTCTGCAACTTGCCCACGATGGGTGTATGATGTAGCAAAAAAATACATGAAAGATGATTGTGAACGGATTGACCTGATTGGAAAGAAAACTCAGAGGACTGCCACAACTGTGGAAGTGAGTGATTCTGCTGCAGAGTAGTGCAGGTCCTGAGCATCTGGCCTGGGTGAAACAAGTTCTGCACTGACATTACAAATGGTGGTGTGGAATGACTTTTCACATGATTGGCACACACATTTTCCAAGGAAAGCTTTCATATGAGGGTAGTAGCTTGCACGATTAAAAAAAAAAAATATTTCTGCATTTGTTTTTGTGTGTCCTGTGTGTGGCTTATATTTAACATAGATGGTTATCACGTTTCTTTGCCAAATAGCATTTGGCTATACAGTGTCGGTCATCTCAGAGAGCAGGAGTTCTGGGAGATATCATTCAAGTCTACAGTGGCAGCCATGGGCGGACCATTGTCTTCTGTGAGACCAAAAAGGAAGCAAATGAACTGGCTATGAATGCTTCACTCAAACAGGTACTGGTGTCTGAACAGAGAGCAGTGGTTGTAGATGTTCAGGGGTTGAATGCCCGGAAATAAATACAAGGTTGCAACTGTATGGATCAAGTTGTTTGTGTGGGTGGTTTTAAGACTTCTGAAAGCTGCTTCTAAAAGTGGAGCTTTGAAGTTAAAATACCTTCTTGGCTGTGAATATGAGTTTTATTCCTTTGATTTGAAGGAAAGGAATCAATGGAAAATATGAAGCTTATGCTGAATAACCAGGAGATGTTAAGAATAAAAATTAACAGGAGCTAATATAGTGCATATAATCATTCTCGTGTCAGTGTGCTTTTTGGATTCCCATCTTTTAATGGTATTTATTATTTGAACATTCAGTATCCAGGAAAATCAACTAATGGGATAGAATGGAATGTTCTGTTGCCTTTGTTCAGAACTCAGGTGTTAACACTGAGCAGGTTCTCTATGCCTAACTTCAGGGGTTTTTTTTTGAGTGTGGGAAAAGGTGCTGGATTTTTTTTTTTTTCTGAGAGAAAATCCTGTTTGATACTAAATACTAATTTATGGAGAAAGAGCAATGGTGAGAATACATGGTTTGCTCAGTATTTGATAAATGTCATGTATTATCCACACTAAAATCTTGTGGCAACAATTTTTGTCTGTTGGCCCTGCTGCTTTTGCAGTAAATCCAATTACTTAGTTCCTGTGTCAGTACATGACATGTTTTTCTTTTATGCTAGTAAGTTATGCTTTAGCATGTTACTTACTTGAATTCTGAGCCTGTGACTCTCCCCTTTCTCCTTGTCAAACACTTGATCTGTTTCTTGTCCCATTAGAAGTGGAGGTTGTTCAGATCACCCATAGGGCTTGGGCATGCCCTGAAAACTCATGCTTTTGTGAGTTTTGGGATGGCTTCCCATGGAAGGGGGTGAAGTCTTTTGGTAGCTCTTGACAAGCACCGTTTAAGTAAAGTTGCTTTCACTTGTCTCAGTGGAAGTGAAGTCTGAAGTGGGCTCTTTTGGCAGACTGGTACGCTAGGAACAATGACATTATGGTAAAACTACTACTTACGAATATTATTGTCCCAGAAAAGGATAAAACCACTTTGGTATCAGCTGTGTAATTATTTTCCTTTGCTCTGTACAGTAGTTTGGGATTTGTACTAGACTCCACAGTTAAATGACATGTTAATGATCTGTTTCACTGACAGGATGCCCAGTCATTGCATGGTGATATTCCACAGAAACAGAGAGAAATTACATTAAAAGGCTTTAGAGATGGTGTGTTTGAAGTTCTGATTGCAACAAATGTAGCTGCCCGTGGTTTGGATATTCCTGAAGTTGACCTTGTTATACAGTGCTCGCCACCAAAAGTAAGTCATATGGAGAAACTGAAATCGTAATATATTTTATATGACAGAACAGTGGGTTATTTCTCTGTTTCATCAGAATTATGTTCTCATTCACACATAAAGTGGATTATTTGTAAACACAGGCCTAGAATTTCTCAGTTATGCTTTTATATTTTGAGCTTTGAGTAAATTGGAAGTGATGGGCTTTTGACATCTCTGCAGAGTTGTAGGATAGCTTTTGACATCATTCATCATTCATAGCGTTTGACATCAGCATTTCCGAATCCCTTCTAAACATTGTCTTCATAACAATTCTAAAATATTCCTGCTACCTTTTTCTTCTTTTGAAACTCACTTGAGCTTTTTTTATTAACATCCTTCCTCCCTTACGTCAGTAGTGTTTGTTAAACTTGAGGCAACATATCTTGGGCCACATAGTTCCTGCAAGCCCGAGTGGTTTATACATAATTTGGGTATAGAGACCTAATGTGTTGTTCCTTAGGTTTCTGAATTAGGATTTATCTTGCATTTTCTCTCTTCCAGTGTGTAGATGTAAACAGTTTAAATAACTTCAGGTTTTCTCCTGTTCTGTCTGAATTTCTGAAGGATGTTGATTCCTATATCCATCGTTCTGGACGTACAGGTCGAGCTGGCCGGACTGGGATCTGCATTTGTTTGTTTCAGAGAAGAGAAGAAGATCTTCTAAAACAAGTTGAGCACAAAGCGGTGAGTAGTACCTCAGACCTTTGTATAATGAAATGACTTAGCTCCTAAAAGACTCTTCCACTCTTAGACTTTGTAACCATGGACAATTTAGAACTCCAGTATGGAACTCATCCTATTGACTAGTAGGCCTAAAATGTTGATACTTTGTGTTTGTAAGGGCTTTTATATCAGCCTCATAGAATCATAGAATAGTTAGGGTTAGAAAGGACCTTAAGATCATCTAGGTCCAGCCCCCCTGCCATGGGCAGGGACACCTCACCCTAAACCATTCCACCCAAGGCTATGTCCAACCTGGACTTGAACACCGCCAGCAATGGAGCATTCACAACTTCCCTGGGCAACCCATCCCAGTGCCTCACCACCCTTACAGTAAAGAATTTCTTCCTCATATCCAATCTAAACTTCCCCTGTTTAAGTTTGAACCTGTTACCCCTTGTCTTATCACTACAGTCCCTCATGGTGAGCCCATCCCCAGCATCCTTATAGGCCCCCTTCAGATACTGGAAGACTGCTCTGAGGTCTCCACGCAGCCTTCTCTTCTCCAGGCTGAACAGCCCCAACTTTCTCAGCCTGTCTTCATACGGGAGGTGCTCCAGTCCCCTGACCATCCTCGTGGCCCTCCTCTGGACTTGTTCCAACAGTTCCATGTCCCTTTTATGTTGAGGACACCAGAAGTGCACACAATACTCCAAGTGAGGTCTCACAAGAGCAGAGCAGAGGGGCAGGATCGCCTCCCTCGACCTGCTGGTCACTCTCCTTTTGATGCAGCCCAGGATACGGTTGGCTTTCTGGGCTGCAAGTGCACACTGCTGGCTCATGTTCATTTCCTCATCGACCAACACCCCCAAGTCCTTCTTCACAGGGCTGCTCTGAATCTCTTTGCCCAGCCTGTAGCTGTGCCTGGAATTGCTCCAGTCCACTCATGAGTCTGTTGATGTCAGCAGACAGACTGTAACAGGAATGCAGGAAGGATACCACACCTTGCATTACAGTCTGCATGTATGTTAGTGTAAAGTAGCTCCAGATTAACAAAGGCAGGAATTTAAAAGCTTTAGTCTATCTTGAGAAATAACTTAGGTAAAGACTGCATTGATTGTATAAACAATAACTAGTGGTCTCAATGTGACTTAGATAGAGTTGTAGAGTGTTAAACATACCTTTGACTGTACTATCTTTTCTTGTTTTCAGGGGATTACATTTAAGCGTGTAGGTGTTCCCTCTGCTACAGATGTAATTGAAGCTTCAAGTAATGATGCCAAAAAGTAAGCTTATTTGCCTGTTCTTAAAAGATGTCTAGATATGTTACCGACAACAGTGCTGTTAATGCAAGTTTTAAGGGAGGAGACCTGTATATGAGCATATCGATTTACGTTGTAAGTCAGTTGCTTTGCATGTGGATACTGATTTGTTTTCATAAGATGATATGAATGAACTTCTGTGTGCTTGCAAATATTAACCTTTGTTTATATCCTCAAAAATCAATAGCAAAACAGGGAATTACTGTCAGGAAGGGAAACTTATTTCATTCACTCAGATGATATAGTAGCAGTGTGTAAAGAGCAATACTTAGCATGTTGAGGAGGTAACTTTGCCCTACTGAGGGTGTTGTAGCCCTGTCTTGTGTTTCTTTGTATCATTCTATTGTAAGGGTGGGGTTTTTTTTATTCCATGTGGCTCTGTTTGCATTTTCTGTGCCATTGGTGAAAATGACATGAACAGAGATTATTATAATTAGCGAGGATTTGACTGGTGTAAAGGAGACCATGGACATGATGTTGGGTTCACCACATATGGAAAAATGGTGGGAGGTGCTGGTGTACCACAAATAGCGTTAGAGAGGTAGCTGTTCTCCACTTTCAAGCTTGTTTTCACTGCCTCTCCCAGAAATAAATGATTTAATCAGCTTGCACTGAGAGCAAGAAGTGCCTTGCCCCAGCCCAGCAGAGGCATTGTAATGGTTTGCTTCTCTTCCTTGTGAAGTAAAAGCAAGGGTACAGCCTTAAGAATGGTGGTATTTGAGAGCCTTTCCTTGATGTTTTTATCAGTGCTGTCAAACATGCCATGTGGTACATCCTCAGTTTTGAACACGTCTTTCAAGAGGCTTCGCTTAGTGAGAATGCGGGTATTCAACATTCTGAAAGTGTTGAGTTAATGGAGTGGTGATGAAGCATGAGAGCTAAGGCTTTTAGAGATAATTTGTTAATCTTGAAAGCTGTCTATGTCTTAAACATAACTGCACTTCACACAGGCCTTTGCTGATCTATTAAACTTCTGTTGTCACCCATGTAGGTTGTTGGAGGCCATTCCTCCTTCTGCAGTAGACTACTTCAGAAAATCTGCTCAAGAGCTCATAGATGAAAAAGGGGCAGTTGCTGCCCTGGCTGCAGCTCTAGCCCATATTTCTGGGGCATCTTACATACAGCAGCGCTCCTTACTCAACTCGACTGCGGTAAATAATATTACACCTGTGTTAACAAGAATGGATAAATGAATTGCTTACATCCGTTCCAAGTGTGGCATCTTCTTGGGCTCTTTCAGTAGGGTTTTTGAGTAGCTTTTATCCCCAGCTTCTGGTCTGTTGCTTGTTCCTTAATTGAAATCAGCTCTCATTGATACTATACAAGAAACCAGAAAAACTTTAAATCAGTAAATTTTCTAAAATTAAAAGAATTACTCCAGAGATTGAAGTGACAGAAGACTTTGGTCTAAGTATTTAATGACATTTTTACAAGCTAATAGACGGGTTTGTGCCATTGTAGTTTTCCCAGGACGCTGTTATATTTCTGTAGTATTTCAGTAAGTCTATCATTTGATAACCTGATTTCAAAGAGAACTTGACAAGAAAAGTATGGCCCTTTGTTTTTCGGGTGCATTTTGGGAGAACTTGGCCTAGTTTGTATGGTAACACAATTTTGGAAATAGCATGTGGCTGGACTATGCTTCTTTTATCAGTTTGGGACTTTTTTGCCTGTTTTTTAGAAGTAACTTTATGTATTGAATAAATGTGTCTGCTTCTGGCTAAAGAGCAGAAATGATCTTGGTCTTTGTGTCAATGGGCAGTCCTATGTGAGATATATGTCTTCAACTTCTTAGGAGGATTTTAGTTGCTTCACTTTTGGGAAGTTGATTTCTTGTAATTGTAATGTAGTATTTAATACTGTTATTTTTTGCATAGTTCATTAGTTAGTGAGTTACAGGCTGTCCAACCAAGCTTAGTCTTACAAACATTTTACTGTTTGTTTCCTGAAGGGCTTCGTGACCATGGTGTTGAAGTGTTCAGTAGAAATGCATACTATGAGCTATGCCTGGCGAGGACTAAAAGAACAGCTTGGTGAAGAAGTAGATTCCAAAGTATCCGCAATGCGTTTCCTCAAGGGGAAGATGGTAAGATGGCCCAGCCTTGGGGAAGAAGAGTGGGTGGGTGTGTTTGGCCAGTTTTTGCAGTGATTGAGGCAGGTGATCTGAGATATTAGTACAGAAATGTTGATACCTCACTCTATCCCCATTTAATCTCATTTCTCAGAAAATGTTAACCTATCATGAGCCCCCCCTGAAACTGCTGTTTATGTAGTCATTAAACAGCCAACACCCCCCCCCCAAATAAAAAGCATTAAAGCTAGTGTTGTAAGACTCTCATTTGGATGGAAATTCTGCTCCTAAATGATAATGCGGGAATTTTTTCTTTAGAAAAAAAAGGGGGGGTGTCATCAGAAATATGTATATAGTGGGAGTGCTTGTTTTGACCTTTGTATTGTAAGCTCATGCTGATGCTATATACCACCACCAGTAACGAAGACAGCTGTAAAGCAGTGTCTGACTGACCTGAGCAGTACAGCATTCACCTGACTGTTAGCCTGTGATGTTTCTGACACTTGTCTCCCTTGCAAGTGTGTTGTCAGAGAGCTTGTGGTTTCAGATGATGCCTCTCTTCTAAACAGACAGGCTGGTGGCAGGCAATGCTGCTGTCGGCACAGAGCTTATAAAAAGTTTCTCCCAAAAGACCATGGTTTCTGCCATTCCTGGTTTCTACGCTTAGTGTGTGTAAGTGGTTGCAGTTGCTGCCTGTCTGGAGTTGTGTGTGTCTCCATTCTTGGATATGTCTTTAGAAAGCAAATGGCTCTTCTTTTTTTTTTTTTTCCTGCTCCAGGGGGTGTGCTTTGATGTCCCTGTTGGCGAGCTGAGTAACATACAGGTAAGTTTTTATGGTCAGAATTGGCTTTAGAACCTGAGGAGTTTCAGTTTGGTTGCCATGTATAGGATAGAATATAGTGTGGTTTGGAAGGATAACGTTTGTGTTTTAATGAGGATGTTGCACAAACAACAGAGTCATTAGAACAAGCACAGCACAGTCATTAGAAAATACCTTGTCATGTCTCTTTCTCATTTCAGTTCTTAGTATTTTTTAAATTAAACTAAATCCTTTGTTCTTTGGCTACTCTTGTGTTTGACCTCTTCTGTGTATTTGAGAGTTAACCAGTTTTCTGTTGACTTCACTCACTCTTGTCCTTTCATGATTGTTTATCTTCTGTCACAGGACTGAGTTGTCTCCCAGGAGGGCTCTGCTGGCCTGTTTTGGTACGGGTGGGATTTATCTGGAAATGCCTTATTAGGAGCAAGATTGAATGCAGTAGTTTACCTTGGACTGATCTGCAGTCCCCTGACATCCAGTTACATTGGTTTTTTTTCAGGAGCAGTGGACAGACACCAGGCGTTGGCAACTGTCAGTGGCAAAGGAACTGCCTGAGCTGGAAGAGTACTCCCAGGAGGCAGGACGAGGGTTCTCCAGGTTCGGAAATGGGAGGCAAGGCGGTGGCGGCTTCAAGCGAAACAACTGGTTTAAGAATGGAAACCGAGGACATGACTTTAACAAGTGGCTTGATTAGCCTCCGGTACAAATGTGGACTGAGCTGGCTTCTATCAAAGAGTAAAAACCTGTTCGCCATTCCTCTTTGTCCTTATTCCTTGGTAAAGCAGCCTGCCTTTGAGTATCCCCAAACATCATGTTTGCTGAAATGACTGGCTGGTTTTTTTTTTTTTGTTTTGGTTTTTATTTTTTGAAGGTTTTTCTTTTTGCCCAGCTGACATTTTTCTGCTGTTAACTAAACGTCATGCGTGTCTTGGGGAGATGAGTGTTTTGCTGGAAACTTGGCGCAGTGGGGAGCGACATCTCCGAGCACGGGCAGTTACCACACCTCGCCTGGTTTAACAGCTCTTACATTAAAAAATCTGATTCTACGAGGAAAAAAAGGTTCCAGAACAATGCGGGACCAAGGGCTCCACCACCCTTCCTCTGGCGTGTTGCACGGGTGCCCGGCACTGGTGGCCCTTGCGGCGCTCACGCTTGTCTGCCCCCATCCGCTCAAGTGAAGCGCTCGGTGCCGTGTGCCCGCAGCTCCGGCGCACGGAGCGCTGTGGGGAACGGAGCGGGGGGGCAGCAGCAGGACCGCCCGCGCTGTGGCAGCCGTGGCAACGGGACGGGAGGCGGGGCGGGGCCGCCCCTGCGGCGCGGCAGTTGCTGGGAGGCGGCGCGT
The DNA here is from genome assembly GCA_028858755.1 of Ara ararauna. Taxonomy (NCBI): domain Eukaryota; kingdom Metazoa; phylum Chordata; class Aves; order Psittaciformes; family Psittacidae; genus Ara; species Ara ararauna. The sequence goes on from CM054381.1 coordinate 43,649,196, forward strand.
CAGGCGGCGGCGCGCGTGACGCAGGGCGGCGGGTAGAGGGAAGATGGCGGCGGCGGGGGGCTGCGGGTGGGCCGCGGTGTGCGAGAAGCTCCGGACCGCCCGCACGCTGTCCACCGTGGAGTCGCGCAAGGACCCGGAGACCGACCCCTACCGCTCCAAGTACAGCGCCCGGGCGCTACTTCAGGAGGTCAAGCAGCTGCTGAGCGCCGCCGAGGAGGGCGACGAGGCGCGGCTGCTGGCTGTGCGGCGGGCTGTGTTGGAGTACGAGCTGGGTGTCAACCACACCGACACCGAGGAGCTGTCGGCCGGCGAGGAGCACCTGCAGCGCTGCATGCAGCTCCTCGAGCCACACCGCCTCTCCCCGGACTGCGTCTCTCTCTACATACAGGCCCAGGTGGGCTGGGGCTGTGAAGGCCGAAGGGGGTGTCTGTGGTGCGGCTTCGCAGCCTGCGGCCAGAGGGTCTGAGACGTCCAGGGAGAGGGCGTTTTGGTGGCGTTAGGCGGTGGGCTCTGGGGGAGGCAGGTGCCTTGGCTATGGGCCGAGCTCTGTGGTCCCTGCAGTGGGCTGCAAACGGCAAGGGGGATCCATGGCACTTCAGTCGCTTGAAGGGTTTGGGTTTTCCAGCACCAGCAGCACTGGCGTTTATTTCTTGCTCAAAGAAAAAATTCACAGGTGGCAGCTGTGGATGGATGCCATTGGTTTAAGCATGCTGCTGATGCTTCTGGGTGTGCAAAGCATCTAACAGTGTGTTCTGTTAATAGAAAGTGGGTGTTGACAAAGCAGTGTACTCTTCCGCATAGACTGAGACAGAACTTGTAAGAACTGAGCAAGAATCAATTAGTAGAAGACCTCATTATGTCCGGAACTTGCTTTGTGATTCCTTAGCTGTCGTTTTGTTATCCAGGTAAAGTTGAGAGATGTTTCTGTTTATGCCATTTGCCTGAAAAGGTGAATTTTTCTCAGAAGTTGTCACTTGTTTGCTTTTCATTCTTGCCTGTTAACTCTTAATCTGTTCTATTCCAGACCAGTAAATAGAGTTTTATAAGGCTAGAAGTAATACTGAGTTCATTCTGAAGAAAGTAATACTGTTAACAAAATTGGATGTTGCCAGATGAAGATTCACAAAAGACTCAACAGCTTTGTTGTGGCAGCTGGTATATAGTTAGATATTTATCTAGACTTTAAACAGATCAGTTACTTGATGTTTTGCTCTAATTAGAAAAGGCTTGGTAGTGCTTCTTTGTCAAACACTGCAAAGCTGTCAAGGGATTGTGTGTTCAGGTAGAAAGGTGCTAGTTAAACAGTGACTTTACCTGTCTTACATAGGTTAATTTAACTGAGTTATGTGGAATTCTGGTTACATCTGCTCATCATCCTTCAGTGTGACAGTTTGGCTGCACTGCTACAAATCTGTAACTTGTTACAAGATTGGAGGTTTCTTGAGCAGCCAGTCAAAATCGGATAATGTTTTCCCACTGTGTGTTCCTAGGAAGTTGTTGCTTTTGTGACTGAGTGCCAAGAAATCCACAGTGCTTTTGAACTGGTGTGATGGAAAGCAGCATTTCTCTCTGTTGGACAAAAGTTTGCATGGATTTTCCTGTTTTGGGGCCTTGAGGAAACAGCAGGATAGTTTGTTATGTGAAGTGGTGTGATCCAACAGTAAACAGGTCTGGCACTTTCGTCAGGCATGTAGCTGAGAGCAGTGATTGTAAATGAGTATGCCCTCAGCTTTTGTCCCAAGGGCTGTTAAAGACTTGAATGTTTAATAAAACAAATTTCTAATATAAAATCAGTAATTGCCGACAGTGCCTGTACTTCGCCTCTTTCTAGGACATACAGAGTATATTGTCACGGCACTGAATTCTATTTCAAAAAAAGAAGCATTCCTTTTTCCTGCTGGGCCTGTTTCTACAGCCCTACTTCTAACTTCTGAACTTCTGCATAAGATTGTACATCACAGTTTGTGCCTAATTAAATTTGGTCTGGTTGACTGCTTGGCTGTGGGCAAAGTATTTCTGCTCGTAAACATCATGCAGAGAAGAGATTCAGAGCAGCCCTGGGGAGAAGGACTTGAGGATGTTGGTCGATGGCAAAAATGAACATGAGCCGGCAGTGTGCACTTGCAGCCCAGAAGGCCATCCATATGCTGGGCTGCATCAAAAGGAGTGTGACCAGCAGGTTGAGGGAGGTGATCCTGCCCGTCTACTCTGCTCTTGTGAGACCTCACTTGGAGTATTGTGTGCAGTTCTGGTGTCTTCAACATCAAAAGGACATGGAACTGTTGGAACAAGTCCAGAGGAGGGCCATGAGGATGATCAGGGGACTGGAGCACCTCCTATATGAAGACAGGCTGAGAAATTTGGGGCTGTTGAGCCTGGAGAAGAGAAGGCTGCGTGGAGACCTCAGAGCAGTCTTCCAGTATCTGAAGGGGGCCTATAGGGATGCTGGGGAGGGACTCTCCATGAGGGACTGTAGTGATAGGAGAAGGGATAACGGGTTCAAACTTAAACAGGGGAAGTTTAGATTGGATATGAGGAAGAAATTCTTTACTGTAAGGGTGGTGAGGCACTGGGATGGGTTGCCCAGGGAAGTTGTGAATGCTCCATCCCTGGCGGTGTTCAAGGCTGGATTGGACATAGCCTTGGGTGGCATGATTTAGTGTGAGATGTCCCTGCCCCTGGCAGGTGGGTTGGAACTAGATGATCTTAAGGTCCTTTCCAGCCCTAACTATTCTATGATTTTATGATTCTATGCAATATGGTGCTTTCTTATAAAAATAATCAAATCAATGAAATTAAAAGGGGCACAGGGCTGGCACACAACTACACATTCAAACTCTTGAAGTTTTGTGGTGTTTTAGCCCTGCTGCATTTTATAACGACACTGCCTAGGAATTAAATTAGCTCATTAGACAAAGATTGTTAATGCCTTCATCTCATTAATAAAATTAGAGGTACTTTTTGTAAAAGGTGGGTTCACGGATACAGTAGTGTTACTTAGTAACATCGCTGTAATTTAAATCTGAAGGCAGTAATCCATAGTTTTTGCATTTTAACAATTATTTTCATGTAATTTCATTGTTGAAAATACGCAAGCATTCCTTTTGTGCATATCTTTTTTCTATTAAATTTTCTACAGAATCACGATGACAAAGTTCTAGTTCCTTGGCTCTTTTTATGAAATTTTTATATGATATAAAAGCTGTATGAATGAGATGCGTGGAAAAAGGTCTTGTTTGAACAAGCCAGGCCTTACATAGCAAACACAAAAAAAGGTGCAGGATGTGAGGTGGCTTTGTATTTGCAGCTGTGTGAGAATCCCCTCTTTTGAGCAACTTGTGATATGGGCATGATTTTTGCATTTTGAAATCCATTGTTTTAGAACACCTGTATATAAGGATGAGGACTGATAAATTGTTTGGAGAACATGTGTAATGTAAATGGAACATAATGGGAAAATAACTAATGAGCTTTTCCTTTTGCCTTTAGAACAACTTAGGTATCCTGTGGTCTGAAAGGGATAAAATTAAAACTGCGCAGACTTACCTGGAGTCCGCAGAAGCCCTGTATAACCAATACATGAAAGAGGTACTGTGTTTATTATTAATATTGTGGCAGGTTTTACTTTCATGTGCCGCTTACAGTTTTAGTAGTCTTTGAAAAAGAAATCATATGATGCAACTTAAGTTTCTGGGCTTTGTACTGGCTGCTCTGATTCTTCTGAAAAGTGATTTGATTTGTACTGCTGGCATAGAAAGAGGTAATCTAGAGGATCACTTGCTAATTTCAAAATGGACTTATTCAGGTAAATAATTGTGCTCAAAAATAATGGTCCTTTTTGAAAGCTCGTTGTATTGATAATCCAAAGTTGAAGCCGAATCAAACGTATTTGCTTGGTTTGCTCTGGCTGTGCACGGTGTTGCACAGGAGCAAGTAGTTTAGCTCCATATCCAAGAGGACAGTCTTACAAACAGTTAAACTTCTCATGCATATTAAACAGCCTTTTGAGTTGTGGATTAACAAAGACTCTCTTGTGCTATTTTTAAGCTTTTTGCAAAGCTATTCCTACACTTATTTGCCACAGGGACAGTTTGTGAGTGAACTAAATACATTTGAAGCCTTAAAGGAACAGAATCTGTGTCTCAGGACAGCTGTAAATGTTGGATAGACCATAGTTTCATGAATTTACAGTTCAGGATTTACATGAACTTGGTTCATAAAGAGGACTTGAGATCCTTGTAGTGGTGCAGGATCTTTAGGATTTATACAACCCTGTCAACATTAATCATTCACAAATTACAAAGGTTTGAATTTACAGTTCTTAACATTCCCTATGTTTACACTATCAGGAAGCCTTCCTGTCTGGGAATCTTAGGTAAACTGTTAATGATAGAGGCATTTCCTGAACTTGTGGATTTAGTTTTTTACTGATGGGATCTAGTTAACTTACAGATTGGTTGGGGTTGTTTTTTCCCCCTTAAAGCGCCTAGAGCAAAACCAAGTCAAATAGCTACTGTAGCATTGTAACAACACTTTGCTATTAGCAAAGCTGTTTGATTGTTTAGTGCGGTATGGTGGAAATCTGAGGGTGTGAAACCTTACGAGCAGGAGCTTGGGCTGATAAAGGAGACTTGCGGAATCTCCTGGAGAGTTGCAGAGCTCTTACTAGTGGTAATTAAAGGCGTAAGTCTTGACATCAGAAGATAAATATGTAGATTCAGGAAGGAGGCAAGGGTCTTGCTTACAGTGTCATTTCAATTGCTTTCTTTGCAGGAATAGCTCTAGGTTTGCCAGAATATACTCCAGATCTTGTCAGAAGGTTTGGAAGCCTTTGTAAGGTTGTAGGCCTTTGTAGCTAAAAAAAGGGTTATAAATTCACATCTTAAAAACTAATGAGTTATAAACAGAAACCCCTAAAGATTAAAAGATCATGTAAAAAAACCCTACACCTCTCTGGTAGGTTAAACACACTTTTATGGATTTGTCACTATCTGTTTCAGATGTATCTGGTCATCTTTGAAGATGAATAAAACATTTCCTTTAAAAACAAGCAAACAAATCCATCCATGATTTTTTAGTGAGAAGTACAAATATAAGAATATGTTTTCTTCCCTATAAAGTGAATGTGTTCTCTACCGTTGCTTCTGGCAGAGTCCCTGTAATCTTATGACGAGTATTCCTCTGGATTGTTTTTTATGTTACCTTACTCTGTCTTGGGCTAATTGGGGTTGTAATGGATGGGAACCTGGCTGATTTCCTCTCAGGACTGAGAGACATAACAAAGTATGGTTTTTGTCACAGTGTGTTCGGTAGAGTGTATATATTTGTGTTCATCATAACTGTCAGAAAGAGGCAGGTAAATAGATGTGTGCAGCTGTTTTACAACCTTCATACTCGTCTGCACTGGGGCATGTGGCCAATGCTCACAGCGTGGACAACCCTGAACAGCCCCACTAATAAACAATTGGAGATCTGGCATAAAGCTGGTTGTTCTTCTAAGAGTAAAAAAGCAGGACCTTCTTGTGGCTGAATCTGGAGCCTTACCTATGGGTGAACACACCATGTAGGTATTTTCCCTATTGCCTGAGGCTCCTAGCATTGGCTGCAACGGGGCTTCCTAGCTTAAAGTGTTGGCCTGCATGATGATTCAGTGGTATTTGGTGATGTATTTCTTCTTAATCTCTGTTCTCTCTGTGCAGTAATGATTTGATGCATTGCTAATTTTCCTCTGCACTTTTTTATATATATATGTGTGTATATATATGTGATTTGCTTTATTGTACTCATGTACTATATATAGATATACACCTGATTAATGTTAGTGTGCTTGTTTAATAAACTGTTCGTATTACACAGCTAGTGTGTGGTCATTTTGTGACGTACCCTGCCTGTCAGCAGAACAGAGGTCAAGAAAGTGCTAGGAAAGTTGCATACTAAGCTGGTCTCTGTTGCTGGCAAGTATGTTAAACATCTTTCAGGATGCACTGTTTAATGGCAAAAAGTCACTTTTAGAAAGACACCTTTATTTAAAATGTTTTAGAATTGGCATCTCAAGTTATTTACAGTTACAAATGAACATAGCACAGACTAGTAGAACTTTGCCATAAGCAATGTTAATCTCTTGGGTTTGCCAATTATGAATCTAACTTTATTGATGGTTGTTTTAAAGCAAGGCTTAACAGAGCAGTGCTGAAAGGTGTATAGTAGTCTCTGTAAGGATTCTGACATCATGATTTAAAAAACAAGAGCACTTCTGAATGAAATAGTTCAAATCATTAATAACTTGCATGTAGGTCATGTCTTGTATCAGGATTTAGCAGCTTCATCCTCCAAAGATATTGCCTGTTGTCTCATTCATATATTTGATTAGGCTTACTAGCTTGTGAATAAAGGGAGTAATTTCACAGCAGTAAGTCTTTGCAGCAGATCTGCTGAGCTTTGTCTGCACACAATGTTCTTTGCAGTACTTCCTGCAGGATGTTTTCTTGTTACTGATTAGTGCACTCGGGCAAATGAATATTTCACACTAGAAGGCATGCTTGGTATTACATTGATGCTTTAAAAAACATTATAATGTTGTGCAAAATAAAGACAATTATAGCCCTGTAGAATCCAGGTTGAATATTTCTGGTGCCAGCAGCTTGCATTGCTTTAAAGTGTGTAAGCAAAAGCCTTCTATCAGCTGAAAACTTTGTAATTCTCTGGGAATTGTGGCTTTAATTCTCTAGCTCTCCTGAGTTTTGTGGAATTGCTCTAGAGTTGTGACATTGAGATAGGTGTAGATGTGTTATGTGAAGTTTTGTTGAATTTGGGATTGAAAAATGTGAATCATCTGCAGCCAGAAGAGGGAGCACTATGTTACAAAGTAAAATAATATATCATGTACTCTTTCAGGATGGAAATCCTCCTCTGGATCCCAGTGAACATTTCATGGCAGAAGAAGAAAAACTTACAGACCAAGAAAGATCAAAAAGGTGGGTGTGTAGCAGCATACCTAAAATATTGTTACTTTTTGAATTTTATGAGGGCGTATTTTAGGAGGGGAAAGGAGGGGCTGGGGAGGTGAAATCTAAACAGACTGTTGTTTTTCCAGATTTGAAAAAGCCTATACGCATACTCTGTATTATCTGGCACAAGTCTACCAACACCTGGAGATGATTGAGAAGGCTGCTCAGTATTGCCATACTACTCTTAAACGACAGCTTGAGTATTGTGGCTACCACCCAGTAGAATGGGCGCTCAATGCTGCTACTTTGTCACAGTACTATCTCTCTAAGGTAATATACCTAATGTTTTTCTGCTGTAATTATATCATAAATGTAACTCTCAAATAATACAATTGTTTAAGCAGCTGTTTGTGGCAGGACTCCATGTTGAACTAAAAATGTGTGTCTGTCAAACTACAAGTTGTCTTCTGACATGAAACATATGTTAGTTTTTTCTGAAGAGGACATAGTGGCTTTCTTTGGTGGTGTGATGGCAATGGGAAAAATGAGCAAGGGTGTAGGCTGAAGAAAAGTTCTGTAGTTAATGACATATCAGCAGTGATGTAACATGATGTTTATAAGTAAAACTTTAAGGTTATAATAACTTTTAAATTGTTTGTTATATTGTTTTCTTACAATAAATATAATAAAACCAAAAACATCTGAGGGTGAAAATACTTCACATTGTATATTTCCTATAAATTAGTGTCCTTTGTACCTTACACATGCTTAAGACTTGTTTGAGCCTATGTGAACATTAAAGTATGTGAGATGGTAGCTGTTTGCTTTTGTCTTGAGTCTGTGTTGACTCTATATAATCTACTGTGTTATGAAATACTTCAGCTTTATTTAGGACTTTCTATATTCCAGACTATTCACATGCTCTTTTCTGATGCTTAAAAGACTTCAGCCATACCTAAGCCAGTTAATGCTGATTTCAGTAGTAACTCTTAATTTCCATGTCTTTTTGATGCATTGATAGAACTAATCATTAAACAATGCACTACCAAATCTGAGTAAAGGAATCTAAATCTGACTCATAATGTTGACTTGTGTGTCTGGCTCTTTCCAACTAACAGCCCATGATACAATCTTTACCACAAAGCATCACTTCCTTTACCACAAGGAAGTGACAGTAGCATAGATCAGAACAGTGAGAATGTTCACAATACGTGTGTCTAATATTAAAAGCAAGGTTTGCTATTGTGGCTGTGGTAGAGAGAAAATGGTTGGTTATAAAATACTGTATTCAGTAGTGGATGTGGAAACATTGTCTCTCTTCTTCCAGTGTGCAGGAAGAGAGCACTCCAGAGCCTCTTGGTTCTATGATTTCACTTGTATTCATGTATCTTTACTAGATGAGGAGAGGGATTTGTACAAGCTGAGAGCAGTGCTTGGGCTGCTTATACCAGTGATAAATGCTGCCATTTCTGTTTCCTCAGCAATGTTTTATGGAGTCCCGACACTGTTTAGCAGCAGCCAGTGTCGTGTTTAGCCAAGCTGGACAGGTGCCATCTGCTGAAGACAGTAAGTTCCTACTAAAGTTTTGAATAAAATACTGTGAAGTCATGATAAATGACGTTTAAAAATGAAGTCTAGCAATATGTACAAAACTTATCTTTTAAGTAATTAGTAGAGTGGAATGTTTCTGAAGAGCTGCTGCACTGCTGACTGGCTATGAAATGCTGGTGGTTCAGAAAGTGTACCAGAAAAAAGTGAAATTTTAAACCAGTATCTCTTTCAGTACTGGCAATGTTGCTATTCGTCCATTTGTCCTTGTACATATGCTGAAATGCAGCTTTCATTTGCTTCTCGGTGATCAGAGGGCAATGATTCAATGAACTAATCCAGATGCTTCTTGGGAATTGTTTTAAAAGAGGGAGGGAAACTCAGCATTTAAAAACCCCAAATCCAGAAGGCACTTGTATTGTCTTTTTTTTGGTGGTTGCCTCAGCTATTTTAGAGTTGTAGCTCCCCTTCTTGTTGTTCTGGGTATTGATGCAAAGGAACAACTTTGAGGTTCACTGTGAAGATCAATAAGAGAAACCTGCAGAAAACCAACCACAGTTTTAAGGACCTGTGGTTACATGATGGTATCACTCATCTGTCTGGGCTTAGTCTTTGCTTATCTGCAACACAGCCTTTTACATTCTGTGTCTCGGGCAACTGAAAGCTTCAAATCAATAGAGCTTTAACTCGTGGCAAGTGAGCAAGTACTCAGCAAGCCCCTGTGTTAATTCGTAACCAATGTATTCACTGTTCAAAGTCAGATGTAACTTCTAATGGCTTGAGCTGTTTACAACACAAACTCTTTAATCCATTGATGTTGTTATTTCAGGTTAAAATATAACGTGAATAGACCCACCTGAGTTTGTTTTAATTGGAGTTCAGTGACAGTACATTAATTGCTTTTAATATTTCTCTTAGCTCAAAAATAACAGAATTCTGTGCAGTTGCCTGTCTTATTATTGAAGTACTTGGAGGATGATTTCCAAAAGCTTTTTAGTTTCAGTGAAAGAAGGCTGTTGAGTCAGGTTATGTGGATCTGTTATGCTGTTTGAAAGCAGGCTATTACAAAAATTTCAGTAGGTCTGAATCAGTGTTTATGGGCTTCCATAGCTATCTGACTCTGCAATTGTCAGAGCTCATTAATATGATACTTAAGCCAAAAAATGAGGTTTTGGTAGGTGTGTAGAAACATACAGTCAGTTACAGTCTCAAATTTAGGTGCAAGATGGGAAGCGGTAGATAAGAGTCCTATTTTCAATTGTCCTTTATCAATTTCTTGTGTGATTTTTTCATCAAGTCAACTAACTTCTTCTATGTTGACTTCCTCCTGCACCAAACAAGAGCAGTGATATTTGTGTTTGTTTCAATGGAGTAAACATCCTATTTTCTCTTCCTTTTCACTGTACAAAGAGCTGGGCTGTGGACTTGAAGATCATTAAGCAGAAAGTTCTAACTTATAGTAAGGCTAATGCGCAGTCAGCATTAGCCACTCTCAAATACATTTATTTTATCATGTTAATTGGAATATAAGCAAACACAGAGGTATTTAGTAAAGGTACCTTTTTGTAATTTAGCAACAGTTCTTATTTCCACAATAAGAACAACTTGATTGGCTCTGATGAAAGATAATGATCACAATGGATCTAAGTCTAAAGTTGGCTTTTTATTTGGCAAAAGGAATGTTAGCATCCCTTCGTTGTTAGCAAACTCACTGCCCTCTGCCTAGAGACTGGGAAATGAGTTTTCTCTGAAATCCATTGGGTTTCTGAAAACGTTACCTTGAGACATCAGCAGGGCTGCTACTTGAGACAGTGGGGAGAAAAATACACAAGTTGTAGAGCTAATAAATCTTATGCTGGTACCAGGTAGATTAATCACAGGCAGTGTCCCTTACTTTCATTCCCTTTTTTTGTAGCAAGTTTGGGGCTTATTGCATTACAGATGTCCTGAGAAACAACTAGCAGGCAGCTGAATCACAGAATATGGGTTATCCTGATTTCTTGCTCTTGTTACAAAGAGACATGAAAACCTTCTCTAATAAAGCATGTTCAAGATCAAAGGTCATCTGAAACATACATTATGATATTTTTTGTTTTTAAAAATTCATGCATGTTAATCTATATCATAGAATAATAGAATAGTTAGGGTTGGAAAGGACCTTAAGATCATCTAGTTCCAGTGCCCCTGCCAGGGGCAGGGACACCTCCCACTAAACCGTGCCACCCAATATGGTTTCTACCAGAATGACAGTTTACAGGATTACTGTATAAACTGACATGGAGAATATGTTTCTGTCTAATGATGAGGAAAAATTAATTAGCTACAAGTAACGTGTTCTTTGCTTGTAACATTTGAACTTGCTGGAGTGTTTGAGTTCCCTTTAAAGCTTTTATGTGTTTATGTTCGTTCAATAGATGAAACGGAGCAAGACCAACAGGACCTTCGACAGAGAAAAGCTGAAATTGCAAGGTGCTGGATTAAGTATTGCCTGAATCTCCTGCAAAGCGCTCAGAAATTACTTGAGGTAACCAAAAATCTGTAGCTGTCATTGTTTAAAAGCAAACGAAGTATATTTTGATGTTTGTAACAGGAATCAATTCATAGTTGGTAGTAAGTGATAAACAGTGATTGCCCAGTGAATGGTACTATGGCTGCTTGCACTGTAGCAAGTGTTTTGTATGCTTTGGCTTCAGTGCAGCAGTTGGAAATAAGCACCGATGGAAGATCAGCTCTGTAGTGTAATCAGTGTACTGCTTATACAGCAGGTTTGCATATTTTCCTCCTCTGCTGCATTTTCTTACAGCTTGATTTGGCAGATTACTTCTTATTTAGCTGCTAGTCAGAACATCTTAATATGGAACAGTTTTGTATGCTGGTGTTCTCATTCAAGCATTCGTTTCATTCATTTCAACATTCATTTGAATGTTTAAAACTTGGCATGTGCTGAAATGCTTTGCAGAAGTAGGGCCTTTGGGCTTTACAGTTATTGTTTTGGCTATATTGTCCCACAGGGCAGGGAGACTAAATTAAGTCTTAGGTTTTTACAGAATAGAGATTGTAATTTACATGGGGTTTTGTGAATAGAAAGTCTAATATGCCAGTGCATCTTCTCTTCTGTCTTGTTGCCATCTTGTTTATGTTTCAAAGGTAACTCATAAATAATATGATTCAGTGTAAGTCTTTCTTCATAAGCTATGTGCTTTTTTTATGAGTATGCTTTGTCATTTCAGGATAATATAGGAGAACTGGATCCAGACAGGCAATTGGAACTTAAAGCCCAAAGGGAAAAAGAAGAGGATGAAAAAGAGAAGGGCAGAAAAAAAGCTGTCCTTTTTGGGATGAGTGATATATGTGACTCTGTCTTAGCCATGGAAGAGAAAGTGAGCAGTGTATATCCTTTAGATTTTCAAGAAGCCAGAGAAATCTTCCTAGTTGGTCAGAACTATGTTCAGGAAGCAAAAGAGTTCTTTCAGGTTGATGGTTATGTTACTGACCATATTGAAATTGTTCAGGATCACAGTGCTTTGTTTAAGGTGCTTGCCTTCTTTGAAGAAGACTATGAGAGGCGCTGCAAAATGCACAAGCGTAGAATAGACATGCTGGAGCCTATATGCTCGGAACTGAATCCACAGTACTATCTGTTGATCAGTAGGCAGCTTCAGTTTGAACTAGCTGACACCTATTACAAGATGATGGATTTAAAGGTAGCTATTGGTAACAGGCTAGAGGAGCTAGACTCCCACACAATTAAAAAAATTAATTCTCTGGCGCAGTTTGCAATCAAATATTATGAACTCTTCTTAGATTCTTTGAGGAACCCAGATAAGGTGTTTCCTGAAGTGCTCAAGGAAGATGTTCTTCGTCCTGCTATGGTGGCTAAATTTCATATTGCACGACTATATGGTAAGCTTATTACTTCGGATAGCAAAAAACAACTGGAAAATATGCAGACATCATTGGAGTATTACACATTTCTGGTCGACTATTGTGAGAAGTACCCAGATGCTGTCCGTGCCATTGAAACTGAACTAGAACTCAGTAAGGAGATGGTGGGTCTTCTTCCAACAAAAATGGAGAGACTAAGAGCAAAGCTGTGTCCATTTATATAAATACTTGCCTTGAAGGGAATGTGCACTTTTAAAATGATATCTGTATAAACCAGTGCTGTCAGACACCTTCTGTACTGATAGAACTAAGACGTCTACAGTTTGGCAGTCCACCTAGAGCCTGCAGTAGTATGACTTTGTGAAAAACTTGGGTCTCTCCTGTTCAGTAGCTCACCCACACTAATGGTATAAACTTTAAATGTAAAGTGAATGTCCAGCTAATGCTTTGTATTGTTTGTCCTGTATGTCAATATAAACCTTTTCTCCCTCATTTTTTTTTGCCTTCAGTGTATGGTTCGGTTTCTAAGTGCAGTTTTGTCTGAAGATTCTTTCTTTTAAGAGAATGTTTCTCTGGCAAAAGTTTTTCTAAGAAAACTGAGGCACATTCTTCCAACTAGAATATGTTTTATGTCTTCTAACATTTGTCCCAGAAAACTTTATCCATAAGAAGGGAACTTTGTTGCTTTCAGTATTTCTCTTGTATGTTGCTCCGTGTTTTCTTTTTTCCCGTTAATCAAAATCTAGTTGATAGAAGCTCAATAAATGGACTACTTGGCTAAACTTTTTTTTCAGAGTCCTTAGAATTCTGTTTCCTTGTATCTTACCAAATACTATACACATTACAACTTTGGCCAAAATAAATAGTTGTGAAAGTGTTTCCACATGAGTATCTTTGGTAAAAACACATGAGAAATCAAAGTGCCAGAACCAAGAGCATGAAAGCAGCAAACTGTCTTGCTTGTGGTGGGAGCAGATACCCTGCTCTTAATACACTGTAGAGAATTCTCAGTTTAGAGGTGCTGTGCTCTAGTGTTCCAGACTGTTGCTAAATACAGCTTAAAGGCCTGGGATGCCAAAGATGGTTCACACCTTGTTATGGTCAGGGAGCCCAGATGCTGTTTTAGCAGGAGCTGAAATGGGGACCTCTCTGAACATGCTGCAGATCCCACTGCTGCTGAGGCACTATTCAAAATCCGCCTGCGTGCCATCGCTTTCTGACTTCTCTTTTAAAGCTGGTAACGTTCCTGATCTTACACAACCTGTTAGTGTTGCCTTGATCTATTTACTCTTTATGGAAGGCCAGTCTGCATATCTGACCCAAAATGTACACAGATGTTGTCTTTGTATTTCTGCTGTCCACAGAAGGATTATGAACCAGGACCTGTTTTAGGTAAAATCTATGCTGAGCACATTGTTCAACCACATACTAAGAGACCACAGGCAGAGATGCTGAGGGAAACTGAAGTGAAAAGGGGATGAGGTGTGCACTAGTGTCCTACCCATGTGCTCCTGTCTTACCATAAGAAGATATTTACAGCAATAGAGGGCATTGAAGGAAGAATAGTCAAAACAACTGGACTCCTCTGAAAAATGAAAGAAAACAAGGGGGGAAAAAATGACGTTAGTTTGGAGGGTGTGAGGGGGAAGTGTATGCAAGCAAGAAAGCATGTACGTGTAGCAAAAATCCCTAGCTTGCAGAACACTGAACAGGAATTAGTCAAAAGGTCTCCTTAAAAGGACATGCCTTAAAAGAGCCTCAACATGAGAGAATGGTCTTACATAAGGTGTATTTAGTGGGATCCTTTTCAAAAAAAAAGGAGGTGGGGAGCTTGTTGGATTAGGCAGCAAAGTTCCCTTCAGGAATGCTGAGTTTTAACTGTGAAGTACGTGTGAGGTCAGACATTTCTTTCAAAGATTAATTAAAGATTAGGTTCCTGTGAACTCCATTTAACCTGTATTTCTATTCCTTTTTGTACGGCATACAAATCTTACAACAGAAACCTCCTTTCTGTTCTACTGTTGTTTTCTCTTTACCCACCGTAAAGCAGTGACGTTTACGAGAAGCCAATATTTGTGCAGAATTTGTATTGAGTGTGAGATCTGAACTCGGAGGCTATAATCTGTGTACTTCTTCACGTAGTGCATAATGCTCACAAGAAGTAATTAGGTTTGATTAAAACCACAGTTTTTATTCATTTGAACGCTTTTAATTCTCATGCCAACTAGAAACATGGTATCTGTTACAAAATGGGGTGATTACAAGGTTGTGCTGTGCTTACATATTTCAGGAGACAAAGCAAGCAGTGCCTTGTTTTTTGTCTCTCCCTGAAGCCCATCAAAGGAGGTTCTTTCTTTTTTTCCCTTGAGAGCATCAGTGCGGAGGAGAGCAGCAGGAGGTGACAGCTATGTTCTTCGCTATTTTCTCCTCTAAGCCAGCTGAAACACCAGGGGAAGTGGGCAGAAGTGAGCCCTCACTTCCCCTTTGCAGCAGGAAAGCAGGTCCCCCGTGTTGCAAGGGGAGCAGCCAGTGGCGGTTACTGCCTCAATGTGGCAAAAGCAAAATGTCCCTGGTTGGTTCCCTCTGTTCACCTGCCTGAAAGCTCCTTGATTGGGAGTTGTGGTCCTGCCCCAGCACAGGCTCGTGTAGTCCTGGTGAGGCAGATGCTTTCCTTCTCTACGTGCAAAAGAGAGATGTGTCAATCTCTCAGTGCAGTGCTCGCACTGGGTGTGATTGCTGCTGCACTTCCACATCCAGAAATACTGCAGGAGCCTGATTAAACTAGACATCAGACAATGAGAATCAAGATTGATCTTGTTTTGCACGTCTCAGTTTCGTTTGGTTTTTGCTCAGCGCTGAGAGTCCAAAGATGAGCTTTTCTTGTGTTTTAAAAGACTGAGATGGTTGGAGTTACCTCCACAGTTTCTGTGGAACTCTTCACTATAAGATGCCCAGAATTAGTCCCATGAAGAAGGGCATAGCTAGACTAGCAGCGCACGAGGTCAACCCTGCTGTGGACTTGAAGTTAGAAATCTAAAGACTGTTATGTTAAAATCAAGGGCATAAAGTTGTGGTGAGAAGCGTTTGTCAACTTTTCAGTTGCAACATCTTTGGCTACTTCAGAGCTTACCATAGATGACTATTGCAGATTGCAAATTTGGCTTGAAAATTGTTTTTAACTGCTTCCCCAAACTCTGTCCAAAGTGCGATTACTTTTTAGTTTTGCAGTTTGGCTGGTGGTTTCTAGCTCCTCCTTGTCATGGGCAGGTGTCGAACAGTCAGTGGTTTCCTGATAAGCGCTATTTGCCTGGCTGCCTTTTTTCCAAAACCATTGTACAATGGTGTCTTTACAGCTGAAGATCTGGACAATGTGCCAGGGAGACTGTTGGACTGTTGGGATACTAAACACAGTGCACTTTGCAAACACATGACTTCAAACAGAAAATGTCCATGGTATTGAGTTTGTTTTGGAAGAAGTAATTGATGACGTGATGCCTTAACACCAAATGCTTCATTAATTCAGGTGTATTTAGCAATGTTTTAAACATTTAGTGCTGGAGGTTTTGGTATTGGTACACACAAAAGAAAGTCTTCTTGTATAGTCATTGTCACCATGAAAGGGACTTACTAGTTGGCATCAGACAAGGATGCAAGGATTTCAGTGTTTGAAGGTTTTAATGCAATTTTCTGCTGAAACAAAGAGGAATGGGAGGAGTGATTGAGTGAAAGATCAGGATGGCATGTGATGGAGTGAGCTGGTGTTAGTCACTGAACACTAAGAGGAGCGCAAGTGCTTGCGTCAGCTACTCTGAGATCTGTGGGTGAAATGTGTGTGGGGAAAGAAAGAAAAAATGAATTAACAAGATGATTTCCTGTACCCCAAATGTCCTGGAGCAAGAGCAAGTGGTTCCCAGGCAGGGTCTCAAGTTACTCAGAGTTTTGGCCATGAAATTCCTTTTGCTCTTCTGGAGCCCATCTCTGGATAGCCCGTGGATTCAGCAAACACCAGAGAAGTTTCATAGCAGCCCATGAGAGGATGCAATCAGATGGGCCCAGAGCCTCCTTCCACCAGAAAGCCAGAACCTTTTAAATAACAAGGTAGTGGCACCCTAAAAGTGATGTCTAGTCCAGACGAGGAGACAGAAATGTGATGCTGGATCCAACTGCCAGCACGTGGTCTGCAGGCAACAAAGAACAACATAATCTCTTGCCACCAAAGTTTACTCCAAACACCCCAATATCTACCCATGGTTTGTGTGTGGACACCTAGAGCTGATGAGTGTCACACACTGCTATTCACCCTGCTGTCCACATCTGGAACTTTTCACAAATAACTCTCAAATCCTTTTTAACTTCTCCTTGTGCTTTGCCTTACTTTTTAACCAGGGCACCAAGCTGCGGGTGTTACATGGAGCTTGTGAAAACACACTTTATTCTCTATACCATAAAGACACAAGGTACTGCAAGTCTTGTGAGTCCTACCTCCCTGGTTGGCCTGTCCTGGCCTCACCGCTGCACTCGTTGCTGGAAAGGTTAGTTGAGATGAATCCAAAAAGTGCCCAGCTCCTTTGCTTGATAGGAAGTTTCTTTTGCTCTAAACAAATTTTCACCTCTTTCTCGGTTACTCAGTGAAGATCACAAAACTATGACTGCAGCTAAAGGGCTAATTAGCTGGGGCCTGAACACCAGCTCTGCTCCACTTTACACATGGGATGGGAGAAGTGGATCTGGTTCATGGGAAGAGCTCCCCAGGAGCATCCATGCTTCCTCTTCCTTTCCATTTTCCTGAATTTCCCTTTCTCCCCACACACAGTGTGAAGTTTTTCTGTGGCACTGGTGGTGCTTGTGCTTAGGAATATGTTTGCACTTGTGCAGGGAGTGGAGGCGAGGTGAGCTGCTTGGGATGGATCTATGAATGAAGAGCCCAGGTCTGATAAAAAGCACCTGAAAGCTGCTGAGCTGTGAGGTTGTCCTGTGCTGGAGAAACCACCTTATGGAAAAACCTAATACCCAGGTAACTCAGCTCAAACCAGCTACGCATGCAACAATGTCAACTGGTTTGCAATGAAAAGACACATCTGGAGAAGAAGTGGAGGAACACGGCACCAGGTTTTGCTTTTAAAACATCTCTGTCCCACCATTCTTCTCTCCATAGTTAATTCCCTGTGGTTTTAGCAGTGTTTTCCCAATGAGCTGCTGTGTGGAGGGGACTGCCTTCACCCTTGCTCTGCTATGCAGGTCCTGCTCCCAGCGAGCGTTGGGTGCTTCCACCACGGGGCTGATGCTGCTCTGGAAAGAGGTTTTAAAGAAGGAAGGATGGCGACTGAAATTGCCCCCCTAATCAGAAACCAGAGTTTGGCTCCTGTATCTTATCTTTACAAGTTGTTGCTTTTAAACTGTAGCCTTGAATTTGCCAGCCAAAACCTCCTGCTGCACCAGGCTTCAGCGCATGGAAGCAGAAGGCATTTCACCTCCCAGCGTGAAGGAAAACTGCCTTTTTCCTCCTGAATGACAGGCTTGTTTCTTGATTAATGTTTTTACCAGAGGGGAGATTGCTGATGGAGAAAGTTCGTTGGCAGCTTCCCATCAGTCAGTGTCTGCATTCGATCTTGATGCAGCTGTGGCTTTCCAGTGAAGATCTCTCCCTATGTGCTCACTGATCATCATCATGGGAAAAAGTAAGGAGTTGCTGTTCTGTGTGATCTAGATGGCAGTGAATGCCGGATTTCAATGTGATGCACATGAGTGTTAATGATTTCTTGCAAGATCTGAATCTTATCTTCATGGGCCAGGTCCTGATACTGCCCTCAGATTCAAGAGGCAGCAGCACGAGAAGCTGAGGGATGCCATGTACTGCTCTGCTGCATGTGCCATGATGCTTGGGGCACACAGGCAAACAAGGGGCCAGCTGCTGAGCTCAGACATGATCCAGGCTAATAGTTCATCATTGCTTGGGGCTGTATTTACAAACCCTCCACAGCTGATCCAAACCTCCTTCCCTGTGTGGCCTATTTGTTATTTTAAGAGAGGATATAGTTTTGCCTTCAGTCCCCAAAGGTTGGTTCATTGAACACGAGCTTCTGACAGAAAACATCCTAAATCTGCTTGGGCTGCCTGCCTGGAAGGGAGCTCACTTCTGAGGGGAGTCAGGGTGATTTTTGGGGCATTTAACAGGGCAGCTGATGAGTACTTTCTGAGATGGATCAATGTCCTCAGGGCCTGCTGAATGTCCTGGCCCAAGGGATCTTGTCCCACCTCAGCAGTGAGTGTTGAGGAAGAAACCTCTTCTGCCATCCCAAAAGACAAGATGGGAAAAAAAATGTCCCTCTTGTTCAACCCAGCTGCCATTGAGACACTTTCTCCTTTGCTCAGTCTGACCTTTTCTTTTTCTGTTGCCATCATTCTCTCTATCTCCTTTTCCAGCTCTGCTCATTACACACGTGGCCTTTTCTGTACTGGCTGCTGCCCAGAGCAGTGACCTGTACAAAATGCATATTTCCACCTTCCCAGCAGAGCAAATAAAGAGCTGAGCATTGCAGGCAGGGTTTCAGGACCCTATTCAGCTGCTGGCCTTGCTGCTCTGCTGGGGATGAGTGTTTAAGGGGTGCAGGGGTCAGCCTAGATCCCCACTGGAGCCAGGACAGAGCTCCCACTGTTTGGGCCAGTGAAAAATCTGAATCTGGGAGCAGTTAGGGTTTACCTGATTTCCAAGCAGTTATGAATGAGAAGCTTCCTTATCAGGATCCTCCTTCTGGATAGATGTCACCTTGCCTGCATGCCTTGCTGATAAGTGCCAGGACTGTGGGTGCCGTGCATTCATGGGAGTCCATCACCTGGCTGGCTGCTTGTTGGAAATACAGGCTGCAAAGTAAACCTGTGCTGCCTGGCTAGGAAAAGCAGCAGAGGGAGTGGCTGTGTCAGACTGCTCCTCTGGACTGAACTGTTACATCAGAGTTTATCTGGGCTAAAGCAGAGCAGGGGTTGGTGTCCTCCAAAGAATTGGCTGAAACACCCTCCTGGGGGGTTTTTGGATTAGTGAAATGAGCCCACTGGGATTTTTTTCTTTTCCCTACATTCCCCGTACTTGACAGCAAGATGGATGTCCTCATATCAGGCACTCTTGCAGTGTGGTCCCCATTTAGTGATGTTACTAAATTAGTTGTTACTCCTGAAACCAACTGTGAGATTAAACAGCCTCAAGAATTATGACTGAAGAGCAGTTTAGATTCTGAAGCGTTTATTATAGCTTAAGGGCTACTCCCAGATTTTTCAGGCACATAAGGAAGAGCCTGGGTGTCTGATCAAGGGGCTGAGTGCATGGTGCTGAAGCTGCCTCCTCCCTCTGTCTGCCCCCCACTCCCCAAATTAATGCCTTAGAAAAATGCAAAGCTCTTAATCTGCTTTGCATGTGATTGAAAATAATGGCAGCGCTTCAGAGCAGTAGTTGTAAGAAATGCTTTAGGAGTGAGCCGTGTTCTCAAATACCTGCTCCTCATTTACTTTTTTCTTTTTATAGACTTATTCTGTTGGGGCATTTAATCCTCCAGTCTATATACACAGGATCTGTGCGAGAGGGGTACTATCCTATGAATCCTTCTCGCAGTTTACAGGAGGTAGATTTGAGGTAGCTGACCTAGGTATGGTGACTGTCCTCTGCTCTGTGGATTTAAAATGTTTGATTTAAAAACCCCTTTCTCTTAAACTCTGACAGTCATGCGATGGCATGTTTCAAGGTTACTGTTCCAATATCGTATGGCTTGTGTGCTGTTCTCTGTTTAAAAAAAGAAAAAGTGCGCTAACTTATAGCAGTTTGTGGCCTCTAGCTCAAGGTGAGATTGTTTCATTTGTGCTGATTACTTGCATTTTATGTACTGAGTGTTTTACAGAGACATAAATAATTGCACAGTGTTCCTCGGGTTTCCCGTGGCACTCCACAAAGGGCGTGCTTCACCCGTAAGACTTGCTCATCGCAGACTGCTTCAGATCCAGGTCTACAGTATCATTTTCACATTCATAGGAAGGTGAAAAGCTCTTTGCTTGCCAAGTGCAGCAGTGTGCTGGCACCAGTGGAGTGCAGCAAGGCAAGAGAAGATGGGCACAGGCTGACACTCCCTGCAGGCTTGGGGCCCCCATTATGCAGGTGTACATGAGACAGGAGAGTGGAAATTTTGCTTTGGCCTTCCCATGGTTACCAATTGTAAAGCAATCTCATTTCCTGAGGCGTGATGCTGACACAAGAAAATAACAAAACTGTGGCAAAACTGCGGCAAAACTGCCAGTGCTACAAGTTCCCCCATTGGCTGATGGTACAAGAGAGATAACTTGGCTCTGTGAGATCCCCCGTCAGATAAGAGGCTTTTGCAGCTCCCACCTACCCCCAGCAGCTCCCCCCACTCCTGCAGGACCCGTGGCCCCCAACAAACATGTTCATTGGTGGGTACTGCTCTGGCCACATCCCATGAAGCTTCCAGTGCTGGGGTGAAAAAAGCTCTGGGAAGGTGGGAAGGGCAGAAATAGCTGGCGGAGGGGTGCTTTCCCACATGGGGAGGTGTTTGCACACGCTGGAGAGGTGTGGAAGTGGTTGGCATGTGCCTGTGACCAGCAGAAAATGAGAGGTGTTATTGCAGAGATGGTTTCAGCAGCCTTCAGCAGGTGGAGGCTGATCACCTCCCCACACATGTTTACTGACTTCCTATTTATGCTGAGCACCGCCTCAAAAAAAAAAAAAAGAAAAAGAAAGAAAAACGAGTTGATGCTAAAAATACATAGTAAAAATTTGGCTGCTAGGAATAACCGCAGCACGTGAGTCCTGCCCTCGCTTGCTTTGCGACCCCTATTTTACCTGCGCCAGAAAATACCCCATGTGCAGAAGTTTGCAATAAATCTCATGCAGCTTGATCCCTGGATCTGGTAGTAAATCTCAACCTGAGGAGCAGAGCCACTGGAGGGGTCTCCTCCACCTCTCGTGGGGTTTTGGTAGAGCGCTGTGCTGTGGGGAAAGTCACCACTCATCTCAGATCCCCACTGGGGGCCACCGTGGACTTTCCACAGTGTAAAAATAGATGTACCATAGACAACTTACGCTATCAGCTGCAGCATCACTGAAGGTGCCAGCAGCACGTTAGGCCCACGTGTTGGTGCACAAGCTAATCCAGCAGCTAATGGTATGACCAAGGAAAACCCCCACCACTTAAATCACCTGGTTGTTTGTAGTTTATTCTGAAGTGCACATAAGTCTGGTTTAATTGCAACTAAAAGACAAGCAAAAGGTATGAGCTAGCTTAAAGGCAGTTTCCATGTATCTATCTATATAAGGGCTTTCACAGCTTTTCAGACAGGCCTCTTACGGAGCCACATGTTGTCCAAACAGTTTGCCGTGCTTCCTGGGCTGCTTGCACCACACAGGAATGATCTGGTTGAGCAAATCTGCTGTGTCCTTTCAGAAAGGAGCTGATGTATTCCTACCAGCATTTATTCTCTAAATGAATACATTTTTCGCTTCTGCTGTGAATAGCTAAGGTTCTGCTTTAAAACACCCCAAACCTGCCATGAGATTCCAGAAATAGTTTACTTTTCTGGAAAGAAGATTATTTTCCATTCAGTGAAACTTGCACCAACTGCAAGCAGCCAGTCCCTAACCTTCCTGGTGGACTGACATGGGCTTGAAGCAAGGAAAATCACTGCCAGTGCCAATGCAAAAATGCAGCTGACTGAAAATTGGGGTGAGATGAAGCGCTGCTGCTTTTTCTCTCCAGAGGAAACAGCAAATGCCCTGGAGCCCTCTGAGCAACAGGCTCTGAGTGGGATGCACACCTAGACCACAAGCTGCCGGCAGTGCACACCTTCCATTGGCCTGGTTGGTGCCAGGTTTGCTTTTCCTCTCGGGCAAAACTGGAGATGAAGGCAGTGGGGATTTTTTCCGAACATGATGGAGGCCAGGAGGCCAGAGTGCTGTGGGCTTTTCTGTACTTGTCTCACTCCCGTCAATCAGGAAGTGGTGACGCAGGTTTTGGGTTGGGTTTGAGGTTTTGGAAACCTTTTCTAAAAGAAGTTGATCTCCTCGCCCCATCATATTTCTGAAGTGTGAAGCCGTGGTGAAGGCTGGTGGCGACTGGAGGGATGCCAGCCAAAATGCAGCTCCTCATCAGATGTAATGGGAGGATTTTCCTGGCTATTTGTTTAATCCTCTTTGTGGGATACACAGCACAAGGTAAAACAGGGCAGTTGTTCTCTCGGTAATCCTCTTTCTGGGCTACGCAGTGCAGGCCAAGTAAGGAGTCTCTGAATTTTTCAAACTGACCTTCTTCTTTCTACTCGGAAAACCTGTTTTGCTAACATTTCATTTTCTGGAGGGGGAATGGTAAGAAAAGGTGCGTTTTACAAGTGGCACATTTCTGTGCCCCTTTCTCTATGAGAAAGAGGCTTTATAAAATATATTGCTGTATGTGTGTATATTTTCAATCTGTGTATTTCAATTTGTTGTTGGTTTGTTGAGTTTGTTTTTTTTTTTTTAAACAACACAGTGGTCCAGTTACTACTGTTATTCAATTATGCAGTTACAGACAAAATATGTAACAGTTCCCATGTCATAACTACTATGGTCTACTTTCTTGTGATGACAGGAAACTGGTTCTAAGTATGAGGAAATTAAACGTTTGTTCAGTACAATATTGCAACACACAGCACTAATACAGCTAAAAGGAAATGTTGATTCATGATGATATGTACCCTGTGGATTTATTTCTTGTGAGGGAGAAGTGCTTTCCAAGCATGTACAGTATCATTTATCCCCAGACCAAGGCTGTGATAGTGATGGGCTTTAATTAGTATCTACCACTCAGAGGTTGAGGGATTATGGCCTGGTTCTTGTATGTTGTTTATTTGCAAATTATTCTGCTGCAGTTGTATATTTTGTTGCCACTGTTGTTATTAAAAACCTTCTTAATAATATGAGAAGAAAATAAGTATTAAAAAGGCATGTGTTGTAAAAGAAGCAGGAAATGATACCCATGAGATCATTTTTCTCTTACAGAAGAGTGTAGGAGGTAGCTGAAAGTCATCTAGTACATTTCAGTAATATATAGGGCAATAGAAAAGTGTAATTACAGAAAGATATTCCCAAGAAATGGAGAAAAAAATAGTTTGAAGTGCCAACATGTGGAGAATGTGTCAGGAGGCTTCAGAACAAATTAATTACGTAAGACAGAGAGGAAGGATGAAAGGCCGCTGTCTTTATCTTTACTATGCAATCATCATTTTCTCCTTTTGGTATGTTTTGAAGACCACTTTTTAGTGACAGCCCCAGTCAGATACTCGGGGAACACCAGAGCTGCAACCGTAGGTTTACATAACTGAGTCATATCTAGGAGATACCCGAACCATCTCTCAAGGCGGCTCTTGGCACACCTCGAATTTCCAACCTCCCTATCAAAACTCATCCCGTTCAACTTAAGGGAGCTGAGCTGAGTCACTGAAAGCCAAAGCAGAGTTGTCTGTCACCCTTGCTGGAGAGAAACAGAAAGGGAGGGTGCAAGAGCCAGCTCACCGCTGGGGTGACTTGCCCCCAGGGGATTCTGAGATATCTCCACTAGCTTTGGGGAGAACTGCAGGCAGCTGAGCCCGCAGGTCCTCCATGTATATGCCATGCCATGCCCCAACTGTGAATAAGCCCTGCTGTGATAATGGCATGAGGCAGAGGTTTCCCATGAGGTTTTAATTCCTAATTCCTGTGGACTTCCCATGGCCATGTGTGAGAAGCACCTGGTATTTCTGAGAGCAAAGATGCCACTTAGGATGTCAGTAGCCATTTAAAATGTCTTGGGGGTTAATTTATTTTTTAGTGGTTGAGCACTCAGGGCCTCACAAATTGCTTTCTTCCACTCCTTTAAGCTTTATTAGGTACTCATAAAGTTAATAGTCCTGGTGAATAACGTCCTGGTCCTGGTGAATAACACACAGCTGATTCAATCAGGTGCTCCAGTGCAGAAGGCAAGGTACAAGAGAGTGAGGTGCCGACCTGATGCCCGGTCTGCTAACTGCATTGAAGAGAAGGGGCCCTGGTTTTACATGCCCACTGGTGGAGCCAACAGGATCCTTCCTCCCATGGCAGACCCGTCCCTGTAAGTTCATTTGTCAAATATTTGTTGTTAACTCTAGCATCCAAAAATGTCCAATATTCCTGTCTCAACAGTCCTGTCACAGGTTGGCTCACCCATGGGAATGTGAGGCTTCTGTGTGCACATTTAAGAGACAATAAACAAAACAATGGATTTGGAATAAAATTGCTGCTGCTCTGTATTTCAGGATGAAGCGATACCAGGAGCTGGGTGACATATTCCCTCTCTCAGACGAGGAGTCCGGCTCTGGGTCTGATACCATGGTGGAAGCAGAGCCAGCCTCTGGGTCAGGGCTCGGTGATGGCAACAGCTTCTCTGAGGTGAAGCTGCCTGTCTTCCTGGAGGGCCCGCGAGGCAGCGAGCTGAAGCAAAAGCTAACGGAGGAGGATTTGCTCCTGTAGGAGATAGGGGCCTTCTTGTGCCTCCCGCACCCCTTCCCCAGTGCCTGACCCAATGCGATGGCCATGAAGCGGTTTTAAACCAACTTCAATAAAAACTTTGCCTTACAATCTTCATTGCTTTCACTCACTAAAAAGCCTTCTTTGCTCAGTCTGAACTTGCTCTTTGCTTTTGGTGGGTAGGTCAGCCATCCGCAGCAGTGGAGAACAGGTTCTGGGGCTCTGCCTGATCCGTGTGGATATTAAGGTGCTCCAGGGGTAATAACTTAAAAACTTTTGTGTGGTGGGAGCCACCTGCACTGATCACATAAAATACTCCCAACCGGCTGCTTCGCACCCTGAAAAGCACAAAATGTTGTGAAAACATTTTGGGACCATGAGGAGTGTCCGAGGAAACTGGGCTTGTTCAGTCTGGAGAAAGCTCAGGGGGTCCTTATCTCTACAACTACCCGAAAGGAGGTTGCAGTGAGGTGGGGTGGGTCTCTCTCCCAAGTAACAAGAGATAGGACAAGAGATAACGATCTCAAGCTGTGCCAGGGGAGGTTTATACTGGATATTTGGAACAATTTCTTCACAGAGGGTGGTCAGCCATCGGAACAGGCTGTCGGGGGCAGCGGTGGAATCGCTGTCCCTGGAAGTGCTCACAAACCGTGTGGCCCTCGGTGACATGGTTTAGTGGTGGGCTTGGCAGTGCTGAGGTAACGGTTTGACTTGATGATGTTAAAGGTCTTTTCCAGCCCGGTTATTCTACGGTACTGCTTACACCCGTTACTTCCTGAGAGCGACATTCCCCCACCCCCCCGCACTGCCACCTCCCGGCCGCTAGGCAGCGCCCTCCCGCGGGCCGGCCCTTCGGCGGGCTTTGAGCGGGCGGCGGCGGGAATGGCGGAGGGCGGCGGTCACGTGCGGCGGGGGGAGGCGTGGCGTGGCTGGGCTGTGAGGTCACATGACAGGGGCGCGGGCCGGGCGGCTGGTGCTGGCGGCGCGCGGGGCGGGCGGCGAGCCGCGGAGGGGAGCGCGCCATGGTGAGTGCGGGAGCGGGAGCGGGAGGGCCGGCCGCTCTCCGACCGCCGCCGCCTGAGGCGATGGCGGCGTTTGCCCGGGCGGTGCCTCCTCTCTCTTTCCCCCTCCGTCCCTCCCTCCGTCTCCACCTGTGGCTCCGGGTTGTGCGTGAGGAGAGCCGACCCGCCGGGCGCAGTTTGCTCCCCGGTGCTGCCGCTCCTCTCTCCCTCACCTCCGCTCGGGCTGCGGAGCGCCCGGTGACACCCTTCCCCCCGCCGCCCGTCTGGCCGCCCCTTACCCCGGCCTGCGTCATGCGGCCGCGCTGCTCCCCCGCTGCCCGCCTCGCCCCGAGCTGCGCCCGGGCCCGGGTGCGGCCGCCCCGTGGAGGTGGCAGCGGCCTCCCCTCGCGAGCCGCCGCTGTGCGGGGCGGGCTCGGGGGAGAGCTGACAGAACGGCAGGCGAAAAACAAAGGTTTGGGTGTTCTTAATATAATTTACGGATTAAGGCTTGGGATGTTTCCCAGCTTTTCCGTCCGCACCGTATCTTCACCAGGACGGGGTTTAGCCATGGAACTCGGCTTCCATTTTTCCTACACAGCTGCTGTCGGGGAGGCTTTGGAAAGAGTGCATGTGATAGTCCTGAAAACATCAGTAAATCTTTCAGCAGTTCCTTAAGGCAGCAATTAAAATGACAGTAGTTGGTAGTGATCCTTCAGGGCTGGTGAAATAGAGGCCACTTTGTGCTTAGCAGACTTGGCCTAGGTAAAATGCTTGGTGTGCTGTGGTGTGTAGGCTGAAAAAAACCACATTATTTTAAAGAATAAGCTAGATTTGGTTCTGAAGTGTGTGGATTCTTTAATACGTGTCTCTCTCTGTTGGACATGCAAAAACTTTCTAGGGCTGTATGTGAAGCTCAGGCTGGGATTTCTGCACTGTTGATCAGCTGCTGGGAGTCCTTCAAGTCCTTTAGTACAGGCGTAGCACTTAAGGACTGAATGCAGATTGATTTTTGACCCTGATGAAGCAAAATTTTCAGCATCTGTCTTTTGGATGAAATCAAGAACATAGCCTAGCACTTGGTCAGCTTCTGGAAACCTGAGTTTTCCTCATTTTCTTAAGCTGTAACATAATAAGCCATATGATGGCTTCTTAAAATATTCTTGTTTTGCATAGTTTCTTTGCAGCAGTATCTTGGGTAGCAACTGGAGGAGATACCAGCTGTTGACTTCTTTATTCCATATGTTGTTGTCCTCTCTAGATGAGATCATGGCTAATCTCGAAGGGGTACAGTTGAAATATTCATGCACAGTGTCTTGAGAAGGCCTATGTTACCAGTGTTAGGTCTGGCTGACTTTTAAATGGTGGTACAGCTTCATAATTTGGAAGGTACTGTGAGAGTATCTTGTATGATGCTTATGTAAAAGTAATGTTCTTCCATGTTTAGTTGGGGGGGGTATAAGGCTAATCTGGAAAAGTCAGTACCGTTTCTAACGGAAAGATAAGGGCATATTCAACAGGAACTTGTAACAGTTCTTACTGAAACTGTCTTCTTTCTCCCTTCCCCAGGAGCCAAAAATCAAGTGTGGTTCTAGTGTGCAGTGATTTAAAAAAAAAAGTTCTTGTTTCAGCAATTAAGGCAAATATGTGCTTGGCAGAGACTTGGAAGACAGTTTGGTGTTATATTTGACCACTGTGTTGGTCATCTGCTTCTTTCCTCTGAGAATGTGAAGTAGCTATAACTGGTTTTCAGTTATAGTTCTGTACATCTTTGTGGACTGAACTAGGGTTGCTTGCTATCAGAACAAATAGAATGTCAGTTTAATCTTGTGTGAATCGGTGTTTTATAGCTCAAGCTTGCACCATGTCTTTGCTTGTCTTGTAGGGGTAAGCAAAAAGTCACTCAGTCTTCACGCTGCTAAGGAGTATCATTCAGATCAAACTGTTCTTCTAGACTTTTTGCTGTTAATGCTGTATTTCACTTTGGGTTCAGCACAATGTATTGAAATGCAGTTTTAGAGTTTTTGATATTAAATTGATGAAATGAGAATGACTTTCATATATACCAGATTCATAGAGTTGAAGTGGATGCTGTTGTTGAGAACATAGTGTACTTTCTCCAAACCCTGTCAAAACTGTACTGAATTAGTGTTGCTTGCTGCAGTACATCAAAGCAGATTAGTGTTTTAATTCTTGGGAGAAAATGTTGACTTTTGTCCTTATCTTGTTGAGTTTCCCATAGAGCCACTAACATGTTTTGCAGCTGCTTGTAAGAAATGTTTGTGCAAGGTCAAAGGATGATCTCTCCTAGTTTCTTATGTTTGGTGCTGGTCAAAAGCTCGTGCCTAGGGAATGCTGTTGTGAGGTGAGGACAAACACTTGATGCTCATAATGGATTGGTGCCTGGAGCAGTATTACAGGTAAACTTGTAACATCCACTCTATCTGATGGCAGAGTAACTTAAGGTAGACTGCATGAAGAACAGCTGCCTCTTGAACCTGTTAGTGCTCACCTTATTGGTTAACAGGCGTAGTGAGAAACATCAAATAAAAATCCCTATTTCCCTTCACCAACCAGGGGGATGCTTTAGGTCTTGTACTATATCCCCTGTTGTTTCTTTTCACCCTGCTTTGCTCTGCTGCTTGCCTTGCTTCTGATCATCCTTGTTACTGCTATATCTGCAGTAAGTTATAGTGGATATAAAGCAATAAGTTTTTGTTTGTTTGTTTAATAATATCTCAAATCTTAAACCAGATGGAATATATTTGCTAAAAGCTTGTTGTTTGTGGTTTGTTTGCTTTGTTGTTTGGTTTTTTTTTGAAGTGTGGTTTAAAAATTATTTTTTTTAAGTGAAACCAGTGATTGTAAACTTTGCAGTGTCAGAAACTGAAGCTGTGTTACAACAGTAATGTTCTAAATATTTGTTAGTAGTTTGCTGTAGGAGTAATAATGGTAATTACACTGTGTATTTTTTTTATAAATGCTACAGTTTGTAAGAGCTGTTGCTGCTTGTTACTGACCTCATTTCAGTTATTTGTGAGGTGAACAACTGTCTTTTTGTCACTGTTATTTCTTTGGTCTTAAATACATAATGGCTTTGTAAGTTCATGGGAGCACAAATATTTTTTCCCAATGTATGATGTACAGCTGCAAGTAAATACCAGATTTTAAATGGTGTGTCCACTGTGTAGTAATTTTTCTAATTCTTTGTTATTCCAGAGTTTTCTTGGAGTCTTGTTCAGTTCTGTTGGTGAGATTGATGTTATTCTCAATGACGCTGAAACACGAAAAACAGCAGAAATCAAAACAGAAGATGGTAAAGTAGAAAAGCATTTTCTCTTCTATGATGGAGAATCTGTTACGGGAAAGGTAAATCTTTTTTAAAGTGAATATTAATACCGTACTGACTCTGGCATATGAATGCATATAAGATGGTAAATGAAAAACTGATATAAGCAAGAGCTGCAATTTCAGCTTGTTTTATTATTCAGACAGGAAACACTGTTTTCCTATATGTGGGTTTGTTTTTTTACCTGTAGTCATTCAGGCAACTGGTAAAATGGAACATTTTACTAGTTTTTTCTGTTGGGTCATCTTGCATTTGTGAATAAGCTTTTTGTGCAACCATGTGCAATTCTATCATTGCTTCTGACAACAAAACTATTCCAGACTGGATCCTCCTGCTTCTGCTTCCCCTTGAACTCCAAAATCCACAACTCAGCCATGTAACAGTAGTTTTTGTCTGGCAAAGCCAACTTGCTTTGCATACCCTGAAGCTAAACCTTGTGTTTCATGCCCTGGAGTGGTTTATGGAATTGCATAAGACCAGTAATACATGAAGTTGAACTGGCTGCTGCATGAACAAGATTATTTTCTTGTTGCGGGGGTGTGTGTGTGTGTGTCTGTGTGTAAAGAGGGACAGTGACTCCTTGCCATCACTCTGGTTTTACTGGAGCCAGTCTTGCTCTCTGAATGATTCTGTTACGATTTACTTTCCCTCAAAAAAACTTGATCCAAATATTGGGTACTGAGATTGACTTCCAAATAACTACTTTGATCTTGACTGACCTGTTGTCACTGGGCATCTTTTTGCTCTTAAGATATCTTTCCATGCTAAGACCTTGGTTTTCTAGAAAGATCCTGTCAGGGATGTGAAACTCTCACAAGATGGGCCTCAAAACTTGGGAAACTGAGAAAACTAGCTTTTTTCTGTTTGTTGGCCTGAGCACTTCTCATTTTTATTGGCAATGCCTGTGAGGTGCCTGATGATGAAAGGTGTTAGTTAGCCTTCTGGCTAACAGAAGCACAGTGGAATGAGGAGGTCTGGAAGACTAGTAATTTATTGGACAACTTCCTTCTACCTCTTTCCTCCTTTTTACCACAAAGATAAGTTTTTCAAGTAGTTACTGCCTACTCTGATATCAACAATATACTGGGTTTTAAGGTACAGGAATTTCTCTGGTCATCACTACCTTGTAAGAGAACATTATATATCCTTAATATTTATGTTTCCATAGAAAGTAATAGTATGGAATTTTTTCTTGTGAGGTTAGGTGTGGTTTTGAGAATCAAATTCACAAATGAAGGTCTTGATAGTAGATTTCATTATCTGTTATTTTTCATTGACTCCTCTGACACCACTATGTGGCTGGCTGCTGAGGAAGGGACTTAGGTTCACTTGACTTGAAAGGAATGCATCTTATGGCAGTTCTTTTTTGGACTTCCAAATATGACTGTCAGAAGATGGCTTGAAACTTTCTGCCTTCAAAGATTCCAAAAAGGTCACAACTGGCTTGTGAGAATTCTGCTTAATGTCTAGCTGGGATTATTAATTTTGGGACTCAAGGGTTTCAAACTTCATTGTAAATTCAGGTTTGTGGATGATTAGATTTTTCTTAACTGCTTTGATGGTGCCTTGGTAATGCTTAATTTCATAACCAGCTGTTTGATTTGATTGCCTTCAAGCTCAGGTAGTGCTGTTGAGAAGAGGTCTCAGTTTTCATAGGAATGTAGTAATCTTTGTCTTCTTACTCGGATCATGTATTGAAGTGTTGGGAAAAAATGTAACTGGTGGTTTGTTTTAATTGTTTTTTTCCTTGCTAGGTGAACGTTTCCCTTAAGCATGGGAAGAGACTAGAGCACCAAGGAATTAGAATTGAATTTGTAGGACAAATTGGTGAGTTTAAGCTATAAAAGGGATATTAGGTGTGTGTGGTTTATGGAACTTTGCACTGTCAGCAGTTTGGCTCTAACATTGCAACTTTGTCAGATCAGTTGATAAAGTGCCAAAGGAAGATTATATACTCCTTATTTTAATACAAGTCATGTACTGATTTGTGTTGTTCTAAGTCATTGGGAGGGAAGATATGTACATGTGAGAGAGAACTGGGATAGTGAGCATTTTGTCTGTCAGGCTGGTTAAAAGTTTGATTAAGAACCACTTGAGACTAATGTAATTTTTTTCTAACTTTCTTAGTTTTTATCTTGTTGAGAATTGCATGACATAGATCTAGGATGAATTATAATGACACTGGTCTGGAGACAGGAGGTATATTGGTGTGTCTATGCTTACATATTAAAAACTTGTTTCCAAGTGGCTGTCTTAGACCAGTGGTTGTAATAAGCCATTTGATTGTAGACTAGTAGTAATAATAAATCATTTGATAGGTAGTGTTAATCTGTGGGAGACCAGCTGGGATTGCTGACCTGTCCTGTATGAACCAGTCTTGATGTTGCTTAGGTTTTGTGCCTTCAGCAATAAATGCTGAAGCCAAATTCAGGCAACACTAATTACAAAGAATTACAAGAGGTACTTAATAAAGCTAGCTAAACTGTCATTTAAAAAAATGCCATGCTAGTGAAGCTTAAAGTATGTGTTCTGTTTGTTGCAGTTAGTTCTTTAGCAATGCTTACTGTAGGCTGCTGAAACTGAAGATAACTTAGAAAAATCGGATACAACATTTGGTCACATACTTGTAACTTAAATTGATTGACTCTGTTGTCCTCTCCTACCTGCTCCTGCCAAAATAGAGACAGTTTTGTTTGCTAAAAATAAACACTGTAATATGTTTTCCTTTACCTTCCTCAACTGTAGAACTCTTCAATGACAAAAGCAATACCCATGAATTTGTCAACTTAGTGAAAGAACTGGCCCTACCTGGAGAGCTGACCCAAAGCAGAAGCTATGACTTTGAATTCATGCAGGTTGAAAAGCCATATGAATCCTACATTGGTGCCAATGTCAGACTGAGGTTTGTGCCTGTTAAGCCTTCTCTCCTCTCCTCCTTTGCAGAAAATTTGTAATTTAGCAGTTATGCTGCCCTCTCCCCCTCTTCCTCGTTTTCGGTTTCAAATCAGACATGTAACAGCCAGTAACTAGTGTGCCTTGATTGGAGTTAAGGTTGTTATAATGTAGCCATTCCTACTTTTTTTGGAATTGCTCAGTGTTGTTTGTATAGATAAAATTCTTTCACTTCAATCAAGTGAAGATGGTCCCTATGTTTCTGCTTAGAAGTGTTTTGTCTTGTATTTTGGTGTCTTACTCTTCTCTGCTTAGTCTTAAGAGTGTGCTCTTCTTTTTTCAAAGACAACCTGTACTTCAAAGGGCTTTTGCTTATGCAATTCTGAATAATTATGGCTAACTTGGTGGCTTTCTTCCTAGGTATTTTCTAAAAGTGACAATAGTGAGACGGCTGTCAGACTTGGTGAAAGAATATGATCTGATTGTTCACCAGCTTGCTACGTACCCAGATGTGAACAACTCCATTAAGATGGAAGTAGGCATTGAAGACTGTCTTCATATAGAGTTTGAATATAATAAGTCAAAGTAAGTGTCACTTAGAACAAAATAAATTGAAATAAATATCTCGGGGATAAACGCGTGGAGTACATAATATTTGATGAACAATCGTGGCATATGGAGACTTAAAATGTAAAGCAACATTTTCAATTATTGTGTTGAGCTGTTTGGTTACTGGGTACTAATTACACAGTGATCTTTGAGAAATACTTGTTCTGCCATCAGTGCTAATAGGAAAGTCACTAGCAAATATTTAAGACTTGATTTCTGCATTTATACTTTTTCAGTATAATTACAGTACTTCCTTTACTAATATGGCAATGATGGAATGGTGCTAATTGCACTGGTCTGGCTGAGATGCTTTGCTTAGTGGGGAAATAAGCTTTAAGTAGTTAACACGCAGATAAGGCAACTGCCTGTATAACTTGTATTCAGGAAGGTGTAAAAAATGTGTTTATTCTTTAATTAAAACCCCAATTCTGTTCTTTTAAAGGTATCATTTAAAGGATGTGATTGTTGGAAAAATTTATTTCCTCTTAGTGAGAATAAAAATTCAGCACATGGAATTGCAGCTGATCAAAAAGGAGATTACTGGAATTGGTAAGAGAAACAAAGTCTAAAAAGAAATGGCAACTTGCAAGTCTGTTGAGCCTTATGCAGACCTGGAGAAAATAGTTGCAGCTTTGGCTAAACTAATGCTCCACGTGTTTCTTTCTCACTGCTGTTTGACTGCCATTTGCATTTTGTGCTTTGGTAATTGTACTTAGTAGTCAACTTAGTCTGTAGCATTGTCCTGGGATTGTGACTGTGGGCTAGCTTCACAAATATGAACCCTTGTAAATGGAACTTGGGCATAAATATACAGCAGCTTTGTCAGTCTTGATAGATAATTAACAAGGGAGAAGATAGGAAATGAATCTTGAAAACTCCTTGCCCCTGCAGAGATTAGCTTGTAAAGCGGGCTTGGTAAAGATTAGCATGAATCTCTCATGGTCTAGAAATATGCCATTTACAGTTGGTCTAAGACTGATATGATGGAAATATCAAGACTCTTTGAAGCAGCAACAGCTTGAATATTGCTGATCAGGCTTGTACACCATGGAACTAGGAAGGCAGCAAGAGGCTATGGCTCATGACTTCATTCCTCAGTGGCTGGGGCCCCACTGAGCTATTTGTGTGGAGAATGGGAAAGCTTCCATAGCGATAGAGGAATGGCAGAAAGCTCTACTTTGTTGTTGGCTTTTGTGGCTAAATTAGGTGCTCTGGTTTCTTCATCCTAGTCTCTGGAGAAAGGTGGCTCTTGTGCTAGGTGATAACACTTCAGATTCCTAGTCTGATCATGGCTTAGCAATATTGGTCACTAGCACTGGTCACCAAACAGAGTGGTTTCACAAGTCTTACCCCACATGCTTATTCCTTATTTAATGCCTGCATATGCAGAGTTCTTTTGAAGTGCTAAATACTGCCTCATTTTTAGTGTGGGGAGGAGAGAGTAAGACATAGATGCTTTGCCTGGGAGAGGGTTTTGGTTTTTTTAGCTGTGTGTAACTTGTATGCAAGACCAAGTCAAAAAATGTAGTGTTGGGTTAATTAAATGCTGCAGAGTAGAAATTGCTGTGATAAGCTTTGTAAATGTTTAAAACTGAAGCATGTGTTCTCACAGTGAAAACTTGTTTCACCAGGACCCAGTACCACAACAGAGACTGAAACCATTGCAAAGTATGAAATAATGGATGGTGCACCGGTTAAAGGTAAGTAACTCTGCTAGTTTTACAGTGAGCATTTTGAGTTAAAACTGTATTTAAAAAAATCTGGAGGGGAAGAAATTACTTGTATAGATTTTTCTTGGAGAAACCACACTTCTTAGGTTGCTGAAATGATAGTGAATTTTCCTTTTCAAAGCAGACATTTTTTATTAACTTAGGGTATTTCACCTGGGATCCTAGTACCCTTACTTACCCTTACTTACCGCTGGAAATTCTAGGACTAATTTTTTTCTCACTTAGATTCAAACCTGATTCCATGGTGTAGACCAGCTCTAAAGATTTGAAGATACTAATCCTGTTGTCTTGCCTGGCTACTGTTCTTCTGCTGAGAAAGTGTTGACTACTTTTGATTTCACACTCGCCTCTGTGCTGTGTTATGTTTGTGATGTTCTTTGGTGGATTTAGGTTTTTTTATTTAGTCAAGGAAGAGGCACAGACAATGCTAGGGTGGCTGCCTTTATTTTGCATGCCTTCTGAAACTGTATGAGTGAAATCCAGTTTTAAGGAATTAATTGAAGTCCTTTTTTTTTTAAGGTGAATCGATTCCCATAAGACTGTTCTTAGCAGGCTATGACCCAACTCCAACAATGAGAGATGTCAACAAAAAATTTTCAGTGAGGTACTTCTTAAATCTAGTGCTTGTGGATGAAGAAGACAGACGGTACTTCAAACAGCAGGTATGGTCTGAGGAATCTTGCTGCAGAATTATCTGTGGTGTTGTACATGCTGCTTTGAATGTTCAGCATGTCAAAAGCCACCTGGGCTTCATGTATGGCATAACCATTTCTGCTGGTGAGCATACTGGAAGCGGTACAGAAAATGTTAGATTGCAAAAAGTAGTCAAGGGGAATGATGGATACTCATTTAGCAAGTATAAGATGTTCAGTGCCATAGAACAACCTTGGATTTTGAATATCCAGGGAAAACACTTTGTGGGTAAAATAAGCTTGAGTTCTATTTGTTTGCTTGCTTGCTTAAACTACCGCAGGTAGATTTCTTCTCCCAGCATTATCCCAGGTTCAAAATTTCAAAATTATAGTAAGGGATAAGACATCTGACTGAAAACGTAACAAAAGTTGAGGTCATGAAAGGAATAACACTGGAATGAAGCTATGTGAATTAGGTCAGAATCTTCCTGTTAAAAAGTAGTCAAGGCAGTGTAATTAAACATGTTGAACAGAATGTGACTGTGCCAAGCATACAGTGGCCATGATGGGCTTTGGATTTTGAGAAAAAGAGGAAGAAAAACTATAATCCTTTCAAAGTTGAGAGTAGGGTTGTTAAGGAAGAAAGAGGTGACTACTCAAGGTTAATAAAGATAAGTGTTCAGGCAGTAACAAAATACGAAAATTTCCTTGTGTCATCTTTGTTATTTTCCATATGTACTCCACTGTTCTGTAACTAATGGGGATGCAGTTTTTGTGGTCTGTGGTGTGGTTTTGGGTTTTGTGTTTTGTGTTTTGTTTTGTTTTATTTTTTTTCCCCAAAAAGTCGTTGTCTATCAGGAGCTTAAAATATTTGATGCTGCTGACTTAATGGTAATTGGTGGTTTCAAAAGTGTTTGCTTCCTCAAATAGGAAATAATTTTATGGAGAAAAGCTCCTGAGAAGCTGAGGAAACAACGAACAAACTTTCACCAGCGGTTTGAATCTCCAGAATCACAAACATCTGCTGAGCAACCTGAAATGTGAACTTGTATAAGGTGAAAAACTTTGTGATGCATCAGCAGGTTGAAGGTGGCAGCAGCCTGTGGGAAAAGAAGGCCAGAATTCCCATTACAACTCTCTTCCTTCATCTTGCAGTGCTGCATTTACCATACTACTAAAGCGTTCTTCAGTTAAACATTCAAGTATGTATATACATTTAAAATAAAATGCTTTCTCAAACACTGGAACTTTCTTAAGCTATATTTTATACTGCACATTTACTTTTATTTGATAATGTTATCTGCACTTGGATATGCATAATCTTAAATCTGATTATCTCCATGCATGGTAGGCTGGTATATTTGATTTTTGCTGATCACCTATACAGTGTAGACTAAAGCATTTCCCTTTTCTCATGTTGTTTATTGCATGTTTCTTTCCAATGTTGCTTATTTCCATTTGTTTTGTTTTGAAACTACAGTAAGATGCAATTGACTAAATCACACTAAAAATGGAGGTTTACAGTGAGATTGTGTCCTAAGACACTTACTTGTCCTGAGACTTCTTATTACTGTGTTAGACAGGGTTTAACTGAAACTGCATGTATATGCACTATAACTGTGGAGTCTTCGGACCCCTTACCAAGGTTTCTGAGAAGCTTTGAATCTGTCAGTAGCAAAGAATGTTAGGAAGCATCTTTGCCCTCTTTCCCCCAGTTCCCTCTCTGCCATACTTCTCTAAGCCTTTCATGTGAGTCACTCCTGACTTTTGGGTGTTTGTTGCCTGGTAAGCAGCGATTGTAGAGATGTTGTTGTGATTTCACCTTCAAGTGGAGAGCGGGTGAAGAATTTGAAGGTAATTATCTCTTATTGATGAAATAAATGCTGGTAATGGATGATTTTGCAAATATGTGAAACTGTGATTCCTCCTGGCTTCATGCTTCCACTGTTTTCAGAGTCTGTCTCCTCACTACCCTGACAGGAGAGATGAAACGTCCTCAAAGGCCATCCTCCTCCTAGTCCATCTGGACCTGTTATAAGGGCACACAAGCTCTTCTGTAGTCTTCTGGAAAGGTATTTTGAAGCCAGTCAAGCCTTAAAACTGTTGGAAGCTTGTCTGGCACAGCAGATTGTTTCTCTTAATCATCTCATATGCATTTAGTGTTCGAAGAAATAGCTTAAAAATAGCTTTCATTTATTCATAACTGAGCATGCAGTCTGTTACCAGACACATGACTTGGGCATGAAACGAAGCCTGCTGTGTGGAAGGCTACTTGTGCTTGTAGTTCACTTGGTCTTTAAACCAAGGCTTCTCAACTCTGGTGCAAGTGTCATTGGTAACCTTACTTTATGAGTAAGTAAATAATCAAATTACATTTCTGTAAGAACTGTTTTATTACTGTGGCACTTTGATAAAGCAGACGATGACGCTGTACTTTATGCTGGTATACTTCTAATGTGGATATCTTTGAGAGCAAATTCAACTCCCTCATGTAAGTGCCTGTTCAGAAATTTAAAGAATAAAGTAAAAAGCCAAATATTTTCATGGTCACTTGCATGTTGTAATCTGGAAATGGTTCCAAGAGATTTTGAAAACTTGATTGTATTTAACCAGCCTCAGATTGTGCAACCATGTATAACAACCGGGAAACATACTGAGCTGCTATTTGAATTATTAAAACAGCCGTATTCTCACTAACACCTGGGTCGTCTTTGTTGATTGGCTCTGCCGTTTGCAGCCGCGGCGCGTTACTTCAGCATCCCCTTTAACGCCCGCCCCAGGCGGCGGACGGACGGACGGAGGCGCCCTTCAGGGCGCCGTAGCACCGCGGCCGGCTCCTGTTGCGCCTGCTTCGCTGTGGGGGCCGTGCTGCGCATGCGCTCCGCCGCGCGCTGCGGGCGCTCCGTCGGTCGCAGTTCGGTGACGGGGGAGCGCCGCGCCGCCGCCGCTGCCCTTCGGTGCCGATGAGGCGGTGCGCGTGGCCGCTGCTGCGGCTCCCGGCGCGCGCGGGGCTCGTGCTCCGCCACGGCGGGGCCACCGCCGCCGCCCGGCTCTGGCCTGCCGCCGCCGCGTCCTCCTTTTCATCCGCAGTCGGCGGGGACGGCAGCTCCCGGGCTCCCGACACCTCCCTCTTCGTGCCCGTGCCGTTGAAGCCTGTCGGTGCCGAGGAGGACGTGGGCGCCGAGCTCACGCGGCCCCTCGACAAGGGTGAGTGTGGAGAGGCAGCTGTGAGGCGGCAACGCAGGCCTCGTCCCTGCGGGGCGTGCTGCCCCTTTGACCCGCCTGCGGGGCTGGGTGCTAATGAGG
Organism: Ara ararauna; assembly: GCA_028858755.1. NCBI lineage: Eukaryota > Metazoa > Chordata > Aves > Psittaciformes > Psittacidae > Ara > Ara ararauna. Next base: position 43,687,606 of record CM054381.1, read on the forward strand.
GCTGAGAGGAACTGGCGGGCCCCGCAGGGCGTCGTCTGACCGCTCCCCCCCGCCCCGGGGGCCTGCCGTTCCCTTCGGATTGTTTCCTGGGGCTTTATTTCGAGAGGTCTCGCCTTCTGGCTCTGACCGGTGTGGCTGCTCGTGCCCGCGAAGATGAAAGTGGGATGAAAGCTGCCAGGTGAGGTAGTACGGCCGATAGCGAGGTTTTTACCGAGGCTCAGTAGGTGTGCCCTGTGTGTGGGGAAGAAAAATCTCGTTGGCCTAGATCCTCCACTCCTTATTTCAGCGCAGTCGGAATAAAGGTACTTGGCGTGGGGGCAGGCCCCACTGCTAAACTGAAATCTTGTGGCATTCCAAAACTGGAACTGTATCTGAACTTAGGAGTCATAGTTTTGTCAAACGTTTAGTCAGTTGTTTCGTAGTTTTCTCAAGTACTGATGTAGCAGACAGAGGAGCAGTCTTCGTGAATGTGCCTAGATCAAAATTGGGCAAAGCATCTAGTACTTCTCATACTGGCCATCAGCATTAGAAACTTAAGTTTAACTTTCAGTTAGAATAGTGCAGATCTGTTTGTGTATTCTTGGGTTTGCAGATCTTACAGTATGAGCAAGTGTGTGTTAAGTGTAGGTTTCTGTGTAACAATTAGGAAAGCTGTGTCAAGAACTATTCACTTCAGTGCCCTCTGTGTTATGAGCTGCTGAGTATGTCAGAAGCAGAGCAGGAGTTTGAACTTCAGTCTTGAAGTAAAGTAACATCTTTCTCAATGCTTTATGTTTCTCTTTTATCTGTCTGCTAGGTATGTGTCATGTCATTTTGCTTGACACGTTTTTTGACAAGTGGAAACAAGAATTTCTGTGGTTGACCTTTAGATACTCTACACTTCTGTTCTTTGTTGTCTTTACATGTAATTATACCTCAAGAACCACTGAGTTGTAACTGCTTTTCCAGCTTTGACCTTTTTTTTAGGTACAAACCATACATCCTGCTCATTCTTCATCCGTGCTCAGTCTTCTGCAAGGTCTTATTTTATCTAGCTGTGCTAGCACACTATCTTTAAAGACTTCCTACATAAAAAACAAGTTCTTGATCCTTTTGATGTTTGCTGGTTCCAAACTGTGAGGGTGTAAACGGGAACTTTATTCTTCATGTGCTATCAGAACACTTAATTAGGAGAACGTATTATTTATGTATAGGAAGCATGGGAAAATGATCTTAATTTGTTCAGAGCTCTCAAGTAAAGAATACCTGGCCTTGACAGCTGAAAAATCCAGCTATGAGGAAAATTCTTGAACAGCTTTTATGCAAAAAATCTATGTTGTTTTCAGACTTGTCTTTGAGTGTTAACTTATATTAGTAACGCATTCCTTGGGTGTCAGTATGTATGAATGGTGGCATCTTACTTGTACCTTACCTGTTGTCTCAGACTATGTTGGATTTCTTCAAAGGTACAACTAAAATGCCCTGGGAAAATAAGTATAGGCTCTGCTTGGTCCTCTCTCGTTGAGAGAGAACAGATTGGCTAAAATTTTTTATGTTCCTGCAGGTAAAAATTAACTACTTCAAACAGGCTGAAGTTCTTTCATGTGAGACCAGCCAGGTGACCAGCATGGTGCTTGTCTGGCTTGTTGGCCTGTAGTGCTCTCTGCTGCTGTCAGTAATTTTGTATTTTGAATCCCATCAGTAATGTTAAAGAGGAAACTGAATGAGATCTTCTTTAACGAATATTGTCCAGTCTTTTTTTGTGAAATAGTCTTACTCTGCTTCTCCCTCTTGGATTCTGACCGCACATGGTATTATGCATCTGGGTTTGTTTTTTTATAGTTCGAATGAAGATGCTCTGTCAGATTTTGCTGTCAAATACTGAACTAGATTCAATAAAGAAAATTTTTTATTTGTAGGCTTTCTGATTACAGCTTATGAAGAAACTTTGTTACTTGCAGTGCGCATAATTCTAGTGTGAATCATCTTGTTAGCTTGTACTTGCTGAAGTGAGACAGTGCTCATAGTTTTCATGATAGTCAAACACTGTCAGTATAATATAAGCCTTTTTAGAAGCTTGGAAAGCCTTTATAACAAACCTGTTGCTTAATGGCCTTTAGTGAAATTCTTTCATGGCTGTATCTGTTTTCTGTGACTTCATAGGAAGTGGGTGCTTACAGGTGGTGATATGCTTTCAGTTTTGGTGTATCAAGTATGTTACAGTTAGAAGGAGCTTTGCTTTTGAGGTTTTTTTACAGGAATTGTGGCAGGATATATCTTTCTGTAGCCTTCCATTGCTTTTACATTAGTAATATTTCTGATAGATTTGTGTGATGGTGATGTCTTCATTCTGAAAGGCCCAAATGCACAGTGTGATGGGAAACAGCTGAACAATATGAAATTGCTATATGATGGAATGATTTAAGATCTAAGTATGTATTTGCTAAACCTATTGTATGGTTTGCCTTATTGAATAAGCCAGTTATTGAGTGACTAGGTACGACAAGAGCACGTTATACCAAAATATCCAAGGAGCAGTTGTGTAGAATCATAGAAGAGTTAGGGCTGGAAAGGACCTTAAGATCATCTAGTTCCAACCCCTGTGCCGTGGGCAGGGACACCACACACTAAACCATGTCACCGAAGACACCATGCAACCTGGCCTTGAACACCGCCAGGGATGGAGCATTCTACCCTGCTCTCGTGAGACCTCACTTGGAGTATTGCGTGCACTTCTGGTGTCCTCAACATAAAAAGGACATGGAACTGCTGGAACAAGTCCAGAGGAGGGCCACGAGGATGATCAGGGGACTGGAGCACCTGCCATATGAAGATAGGCTGAGAAAGTTGGGGCTGTTGAGCCTGGAGAAGAGAAGGCTGCGTGGAGACCTCATAGCAGCCTTCCAGTATCTGAAGGGGGCCTATAGGGATGCTGGGGAGGGACTTTTCATGAGGGACTGTAGTGAGAGGACAAGGGGTAACGGGGAAGTTTAGATTGGATATAAGGAGGAAGCTCTTTACTGTGAGGGTGGTGAGGCACTGGAATGGGTTGCCCAGGGAAGTTGTGAATGCTCCATCGCTGGTGATGTTCAAGGCCAGGTTGGACATAGCCTTGGGTGGAATGGTTTAGTGTGAGGTGTCCCTGCCCCTGGCAGGGTGGTTGGAACTGGATGATCTTAAAGTCCTTTCCAACCCTAACTATTCTATGATTCTATGATTTTCAACTTCCTTGGGCAACCAAGGAATTAAAAAAAAAGAAGCTGTGATATTAAACTTAGAGGGTAAAAGGGAACAAGAGGTCTGCTCATGCATGTAGTCTCAGAAGAAAGAGTTGTAAAGAGCAATGAGAGAAGATATGGATGTTATAAAGGTAGGTGATCTGCTATCAGTATAGAGAGAGAGAAGGACTGATACCCGACTTCATGGTCTTCAGTACCAAGCCTGAATGTTGCCAAGTCAATGGGCAGCTCAGATTAGGTTTAATTTGACTGTGGGCCTTCTGGTATGGAGATGATCCATTATCCGTTTTGAAATAAATGTGAACAAAAATCTACTGTGTGAAAGATCAACACTTTCTGATGTGGCTTCACAGAATCCTTGATGCAGTTGTTGATTTGGGGCCCAAATGCTCAGTTGTCATATTGAATGTCAGTTCTATGGCTTTGATTGTCAGATCAGTGGACTGTGCTTACTGGTGAGGAATGTAAGCTAGGAAAGATGAGGTGTTGCCAGCAATTCATGCATCAGAAACAGGAGGTGCCCAACCAAGTGGGTCATTTAGATGCACAAAGTCACTTGGACAGGACAGTAGAAGTCTAATAGTTCTAAAGGAGTTTTAAAATACAACAGTTCAGCAGCCTCAGTGGTAGCATACAGAAATGGACTGTTGTCATCTCAGATGCAGGAAAATGACTGAAGAGTCTTCCTGCAAATAGGACTGAAGCAGCTAAACAAATCTGATGCTTTAAAGGCTAACTGCATAATTTCTGAACTTAATCACAGAGTTAGGCCATCCTTTTACACAGAACCTTAATAATTGCTGATGAGAAGTCAAAGTAATTGAGGACTAAGAGCTAGAATACTGTTCTAGAATGAGGAAATGGTAAAGAAAGGGAAATCTTGAAACAGAAGTGAATGGTACAAAAGGTAGTGGTAGGGGCAGGACAAGGATCTGGGTATATACCCTGATAGTTAGCTGTTGCTGTAGAAATAGTACTACGTGCAGTTAGATTAAGCTAATGTGGGCATGCCTCATTGGGCTGCAATGCCAGCTTTGTTTCATTTTGATATACCTTATTGTTAAGAGAAGTATTTGTGCTTAGGAAGGATCATGACCTTGGATGTTGTGGGCTGCCATGATCCCAATGTCATGTTGCCTTGCATAGTAACAAATATTCTAGCATTGACCTTTTCATCTGGTAAGGCCAGTAGGTTGTGAATTTCTGTGTGGCTGATGTTGTTAACTGTCATAACTTCTTGTGGAAGCTCTGAAGAAAATTAGCCTTGTGCTTTTAGTGCAGTGTTTTCCAATCTGTCTTTGATTTCTAGGCCCTTAAACATTTTCTGATGAGAGTATGGATGTCTTGTAGTAAATGTAAGCCTGCACAATCTTGTAACCTTTGTGAACATTTTAGACTGGGTGTTAATCCATTAATAGACTACCATAACCATGTATGGGGTATGGGATATAGCCACCCCTCTCATGCTTCTGGTTTTGCTTGCAGTTTAACTGCCATATTCTTGTCACCTGATGATTTTCATTATGCAAAGCAGGCTACCTCTGTTCTAGAGTATAGTTTTTTAGAAAGAGAAGCAATCTTTCAATAATTGAAGTTTCATGTCATGGGAAGCTTTCCATATCATAGCAGAGATTTCAGAGTTACGAATTAGCTACAGAGAGCAGAGCTTAGCAGTGTTGTGTTCAGTGACTTGTATTGACAAACCAGGGGTGTGCTACATTATGTATCAGTCATAGCATTTTATAATATAGGGTTTGTAGACTTGAATTTTAAGAATAACATAAGCTTATGAAAAGGTGCTCATGATATTTGCTAGATTTTTGTGAATTTCTGATCTGCTATAGATGGAGAGGGGACACATTTTTACCATTGTGATTTAACTAACATTGCAATTTCATGAGCTAAATTCAAGAGTGTACATTAGTAAAAACAGTTTTGTTGCAAGTCTGAAGGTGCCTTTTAGGGGAGGGAAAAGGTTTATTAATAACATTTATACAAACAAAACTGAGTGACATATAGGAAGAAACTCTCTTAAGATTTCTTTTCCCCTCCTTTATTTAACCTGAGAAGTAGGAAGAATACTGCATCTGGTTTGCCTCGTCTTTCTGGAGTGTGTCTTGGAAGCAGGGTGGAGGGAGGAAGGTATTTTGAGATATTTAGTAAAACCTGTCACCAGTAGCTTAAGTAGATTTACTTTTCACATTAAAACCTGCTGTTTCCTGATAGGTACCCATAAAAGGCAAACACCCCAAAACCTTACTTGTTTGCTGCAGGTTCCTACCTTTGTGCTTTCTTATCAAAGAAAGGGATACCAGGGAGAGCATGTCTCAAATACTGACCTCATCTTTGTGTCAGTTCTTACTCTGTTGCAGTTTAAGATTGTCCTTTCCCACAGGGGGCTTAATCATTGATTGTGTTTAATTTAGGATAAATCATTTGAATTCCCTCAGCATAGCAAAGAATCCCTTTCTCCAGAGTAAGGAGACTATGAGCCATGATGATCTTCGTGCCAGGAGAATGTGATTTAATTTTGAGCAAACTAAAAAAAAAGTTATTCTTTTTCTACAGGTGAAGTTCTAAAAAACTTAAATAAGTTCTACAAAAGAAAAGAAATCCAAAGACTAGGAGCAGAAAATGGATTAGATGGTAAGAAAATGTTCTAAGATTTTATTTTTTTTTTTTCAGATGTGTAATCTGTTTCTACTCATGTATGGTATTAGGTAGATCTTATCTGTTATGGGTCATACAACACTGCTTGTTTAGGTTGTTCCGTCACTTGGTTCAAACCGAGTGTTCAAACCTTTATATTTACTTTTAATATCTGATATTAAGTTACAGGGTTTTAATTGCATACAGTGTTTTGTTGGGTGTTTACAAGTATGGTTTTGCAACTCCAGTCACATTCACTTTGTTCCTTTTTTTTCTCTCCCAGCTCGCCTGTTTCACCAAGCATTTATAAGCTTTAGGAAGTATATCATGGAATCCAGTTCTGTGAGTGCTGATTTGCATATTATTCTCAATGATATATGCTGTGATGCAGGCAAGTATCTGGAGTGCTTGTAAAATTAAATGTACATTTTTTCTTGGTTTTGATCCGTATGCCTACCTATGTACCTGTGGACCCCTCTATTGGGCTATAAAAGAGGTTAAAAATCATTGCTTCCCCATCAGAAGTATTTGTGCCTCTCTTATGGAGAGATCTATCCTTAAATCCTCTGAAGTGGAAATGAAAGAGATGGAGGTCTTTGCTAGTAGGCTTGTTTTATAGCATCTTTTCTTCCGTGAAAGAAAGTACTGTTCCATTTATTCCTCTCTTAAAAATCCAGTTGTCACTAGGGGGCACTTTGGGAGCTTTCTCCTGGCCAGGTAGCTTTAAGTGCTTGGGAGTATAGCTCTGACATGCTCTGGTTCTGTGTGCCATTGATAGGAGTGAGTGTTATTTGCTTAGTGCATCGTGTGTTGTAATCAACGGCACTTAAGCGAGAGGTGATGCTAGCTGGTTACAGTGGAAACAGCTTTCTCCACAGTTAGAGTTGCAGTGTTTACTGTCTAAGGAAATGTGAAATGTCTTTTTATATTAGTTGTGCATAAAGTCTTCCACATGATTTCCTCGCTTCCGCTCCTTATTTACTTATATATGAGCATTGTTTATGTATGCCTTAAAACTCATATACATAGAAGTGTAAAGGATTGTGGCAAGTTTTGAAGTTTTTTAGTTTGAGTTTTGGTTGTCTAAAGATGATACTTGAAAATACTACAATTTTTAAATTATTTAAATTTTTCACAATAATTTTGATTGTGAAATGACTACTAATTCTCAATTAAACCCAAAAACACACAAAAAACCCCACTGGTTTTTTGTGTGTCTGTGTGTGTTTGATGACAGATTTTTAGATTGAGATAGTTCTTAAAAATTCTGTGAGAGGTGGACAGTTTAGAAGTTCTGTAGACATGTAGGCTACTAGAGTGAATATACTGAATTTCTTTTTTTTCTTCGAACTGTTGTATTTGTAGTACATGGCTTAGTGAGTCTGTGTACTCATGTTAGTTTATCGTTCTGCCATTGTGATAATTATTGAACACTGTAGGGAGCCAGAAGTTGAAAGAATTATCTAAATGTCTGTTGGAAGTAGTAGAAATTTTTTGGTAAAGTTTATTATGAAGATACACACCTTCAGACAAGCATACAACTTTCTTAAAAGGATTTGTCTTCTAGGTCACGTGGACGATCTCTTTCCATTTTTCCTGAGACATGCAAAGCAGATCTTTCCAATGCTGGACTGTATGGATGATCTACGCAAGATCAGTGATTTAAGATTGCCACCCAACTGGTCAGTGTGTTTAAGTGGTTGTAATGTTTTCTTTGTGTAACAGAATTTCATAGTCTGTGGACCTAAGTTTTTTGATATATAATTGCATTTTATTTTCAGTTCAATTTCTCTGTTTTTACAGTAATTAATGTCAGATACTCTTTATTTGTTCCAAGGTAAACTGCAGTCAATTAAAAGGAAAATAAAATTATATTGGCTGTTAAAGTTGCTGAGTTGTATTGTCTTCCCAGCTGTCTTCTGGCTGTATCTGTTTAGGAGGTTGCATGCTGTAGCATGAAAAAATTAATATACCCAAGGAAAGAGACCCCAGTAATGAGACTTATTTTGAACAGAATGTATTAATTCCACTCTAAATCTTTGAAAGCATTGCATTGTTTAGAAGATGAATGTATCAGTAACTTCATTATAGTGTCTCTAAGAACTTGATCATTCTGCTTTCAACATACTTTAAAAAGTCTATTAATAAGTATGTTTTTAAGCTAATTTACAGTTACCCCTGAATCAGTATCCAGAAAACCAGATTAAGTGTTCAACAAATCTGTTTTTTTGTGTATGTTGTAGGTATCCAGATGCCAGAGCTATTCAGAGAAAGATAATATTCCATGCTGGTCCTACAAACAGTGGAAAAACTTACCATGCTATCCAGAGATTTTTGTCAGCAAAATCTGGAATATACTGTGGTCCGCTAAAACTTCTGGCTCATGAGATCTTCCAAAAGAGTAATAATGCTGTCAGTATGTTATATTACTTACCTATATCGTTAGTACTGGAACAGTCTCATGAATGCATGTTTGTGAAGTACTGTAGTTGCTTAAGCTAGTCCGTGAAGTAATGTGCTTGAATGAGTGCCTTTGCTTTGCAGTAACAGCTCATGTGAACACCAGTTGTGCATTTCTGCTTTGGGCGTGCAGAATGGAACATCATTTCCCCAAATTAAACATCACTTTCCCCAAAACAGGCTGTGCAATCATCCCTGTGACCTGTCTTCGTTTTCCTGAGTTTAGCCAGGTTCTACTATTAGCTTTTTCAGAGTGGAAACTGTGGCTTTTTTTGCCCATGACCTTTATTTTAGCTTGTAGGCAAGAAACTACCCTTGCTTACCTCCACTCAACCTTCTGCTTCAATGTTGAAATATATTTCACTGAACCATCTAATAAAAACTTCTACAGATTCAGATGTGTTGAGTTGAAGAGCAGTGCCCTGTGTCAGGTCCCTAGAAGCAGTTTTCATTAGTACTTTTTTTATTGCTTCCAGCATCCTTTTGAAGGCTCCTCGTCAGTGAGTTTGTGGCTACACAGAATCACACCAGTTCTCAAGCATTATAGTAACACCTCACATGTTAATGCAGCATAGTATGTATGTACAATAGTGTTTACCACATGATCTTACGATTTCTCTTTTTCTGACAAGTCTGTGATTTAGAGCTTGTAATTCCAATTATTCATTTATCAAAGCAACATATAGAAAAGATTGGCTTGTTCTAGGAGATGTCTGTAACAAGTACCTCGTAGAGAATGTGGATGCCATGCAGTGATGTTCTTGGTTAGTAGAGTTACTGCACTTTTTTCCCATGTGTTTAGTGTGTGCAGGGACTTTTCACTTGGCAGCTCATGGATCATGCGTAGCCTTTGAGGCTTAAACAGGGCTTCCTGCATGCCTTTACAGGTGGCTGTAAATATGAAAGGAATAGCCATCTGCCTGAGATTCAGCAAGCGTAGAGCTGACAGAGGATAGTGACCCCTGCTTTCTCACAGCTAGTCTTCGTGAACTCTTGCTGTGTGAGTATAAGGCAGTAGGTGAAACATCCGACAGGGCAATCACCAAATGAACTGGAGGAGGCTGGAGCTTGTAAGGCTCCTTCACTGCTGGACAATGCTTTATGAGCCCCTTGTACTGCAGCTCTTCTGTCAGTTTTTTTGTTGCAAATGTGACAGCTCTGAAATGCTCAGAGGAGATGTAATATCCTGCAGGAGTAGGGGAGGGCATCTAATTACAGACACTACCTCTTCATTATACCCTTCAGCCTGATAGGACTGAAATACAGGACGCAAGTCTCAAAAGGCTGAGTCGTTGTTTTCTGGATAGCGTCCACTATACTGTCTTAGAAGCTACTCTAAGAAACTAATTTTTTTTTTCCTTTTGGAACGGGGATTTTGTTGTATTACAGAAGCTTAACATGAGTTTTCTGAATCCCTTTAGAATGTGCCATGTGACTTGGTGACAGGAGAAGAACGTGTGTATGCCAATGAAGATGCCAGACAAGCTCCTCACATTGCTTGTACCATTGAAATGTGCAGCACTAATACACCTTGTATGTATACAGAATTGTTTCAGTCATATCTGTGGTATCTTCATGTGTGCTATTGCCTGGACTCTGAGGTAGTTGAACTATTCTTTTTCGTTCTTATTTGAACGATTTCTAAACTCTGTTACAGGGGTTAAAGCAGTGATCATCTCAGAATAGCTTTTTGGTGCTGGAGGATTAACTTGATTTGAGCAACTTTTTTTAGCAAGCCTTTAAGTTCGTTCCTGTGTTGATTTGCTGTTCTAGATGCTCTTCCTTGGTGTGTGATATTTTTCTTTTTTGTTTTAAGATGAAGTTGCTGTGATTGATGAAATTCAGATGATCAGAGATCCTGCCAGAGGGTGGGCTTGGACAAGAGCCCTTCTAGGTAATCTTGTTTGTATTGACAACAAGCTAGTTTAGCGTGACTGTAAATGGCACATTAAATTCAAGCTTAGCAGTCAGAATATTCGTAAGTGGTTACAATACGGGATGCAAAATGAAAGTGAGTATTTTTTCTCACGTCTTCTCACAGCAGGATAAAGAGATACTCTGCCTCAAAGGATTTGTCTGTATGCAGCAAGTTACCTGTCATGTTTTACTTAATGAATGTTTTAAGATTCTATTCTCTAAGTTATGCAGATGCCTCTTTTAGTTTTGCTTTCTTGGGTAATATGGAGTCTTCGTGTTGTTACACGGTGTTGTCCTTTTACGTTGATTACTCTCTAAAGGTTTGCTTTTTGTTGTTCAGTTAAAACAACTCAATTGTTCAGAGATTTTGTTATGACGAGATACTGTTAAATGTATGGCAACATGAAAAACATGAAATATTTTATAGTGTTAGTCTGTTAGAGCTGCATTGGTCTGTTAAATTCTTAGAAGAATGCTTCTTTTTATAAATCTAGTATTTTTCAAGAGGAATTTTTGAAACTCATTTTTCCTCAGATTTTGAGCAAAAGTCTGGAATCTGACTTCTCCCCCCTTACTTCCCTCCACTGCTCTTAGTGCTAAGTTCAACAGCATGATTTGTCATGCTTCCTCTACCTCCTGTTTTATTACCTTTTCGGTTCTGACTGCATTTGGGACATATTCATAATTTTAGAAGGACATGCAGAAAACAAAGCTCTTACATTCTGCTGTGGTTTGGGAGTTAGTAAAACATTAGTAGTAAATAAAACATTTTCAAAGATTTGCTCCATTTGTTCAGTGGTTGAGGGTACCTCTTGTTTTGGCTGAGAGGGTGCAACAAGGAATTAGCTACTCTGATTATCATACTAATGGATTTCCAAGCAACACTTGCTGATGTGGGATCAAAAGCAGCTCTAAGCAGTGTATTGTGGGAGGGGCATTAGATACTGATCCAGGGGTGTTGAAGGAAGTGAAATGCAGTCCTCACTGACATGTTTAGCAAACAAAATGTAATTTTGGTTAACTTAAAAATCAGCTGAAGCTACTGTAGTCTATAAATACATAACATTTTGCATTTTATTTAATTGGTTCTTGTTTAGGACTCTGTGCAGAAGAAATCCACGTTTGTGGAGAAGCTGCTGCTATTGACTTGGTGACAGAGCTCATGTACACTACAGGGGAGGAAGTTGAAGTAAGTTTTTTAATTCTGTCAAGTTATGGACAGAACATCAGGTTCTCCTTGCTGGAAAACCAGCAAAAATGAGGTACTTTTGGGAATATCGCTGATCACATTTATTCTTGCAGGACTTCTTCTTAAAATGTTTCTCAATTCCTGTAAGCTAAAGGAGATGTTGCAAAGTGGTTTGGTGGGTTTTATTTTTTTTTAATAGTGGTATTGCTTGGCTTAGACAAAGTGCTTTACTGAGTTCCCCTCAGGGAATGCTACAGCTATTCAGGGATTTTCTTTACAGTTCTGTTCCTCCTGAAGGGCACAGTGCTCATAAATTTACTGAGATTACTGGATCTACATAAAGAAGACATGGAACTGTTGGAACAAGTCCAGAGGAGGGCCACGAGGATGATCAGGGGACTGGAGCACCTCCCGTATGAAGATAGGCTGAGAAAGTTGGGGCTGTTGAGCCTGGAGGAGAGAAGGCTGTGTGGAGACCTCCTAGCAGCCTTCCAGTATCTGAAGGGGGCCTGTAGGGATGCTGAGGATGGACTCTTCATTAGGGACTCTAGTGATAGGAGAAGGGATAACGGGTTCAAACTTAAACAGGGGAAGTTTAGATTGGATATAAGGAGGAAGCTCTTTACTGTAAGGGTGGTGAGGCACTGGAATGGGTTGCCCAGGAAAGTTATGAATGCTCCATGACTGCCGGTGTTCAAGTCCAGGTTGGACATAGCCTTGGGTGACATGGTTTAGTGTGAGGTGTCCCTGCCCATGGCAGGTGGGTTAGAACTAGATGATCTTAAGGTCCTTTTCCAACCCTAACTATTCTGTGATTCTATGATCTGTTGGTATTTATTCTCCATATGACAGGGAAAGTAGTTAAAAGAGCTAACACCTCCAGAACAGTGATTGAAAGATAACTGAAAACCCAACTTTACTGTCATAAATAATTTTTTTTGGTGGGACAAGAATCCTTTGTGAAGAGTATTAAAAAACATAAAATTTGGTCCTAAGTCCAGCCTGTATGATTTTGTGGTGAATTAGAGGTAGCTTTACGTATCTGTGTGTGGTGGAGTGTGTGAAAGAGGACCAGTTACAGCATTCAGATGATTTGAATGAAAACAAACTCTGATTTCTTTATAGAATTGATACGTACCCTGTACATTTCTTTTCTTAAATCTAGTTTACCTGTAAAAATATACAGTTCTTCCCTGTCTTTAAAAGGCTGTATAGTTCTCAGTTTGGGAAGTGCTGCAAGATACTAAGTGTATAAGGTGTATGTCACCTTCTCCCCAGTAATTATCCCTTCAGAACTGTGAGATCTGTCAGTGTTTCAATCAACTTTAACAGTAACCATGCTGGCTGATATTCCATAGGAAGTTTTTATTTAAAAATATTTTATCTTTGACAATTCCTCTGTTTCTAGGTCCGAAACTACGAGAGACTCACTCCTCTGACTGTGCTGGATTATCCCTTAGAATCCTTAGATAACCTCCGCCCTGGAGACTGCATTGTCTGTTTCAGTAAAAATGACATTTATTCTATCAGTCGACAGATTGAAGCCAGAGGATTAGAATGTGCTGTCATATATGGCAGTCTACCACCAGGTGAGATTTTTCCTTTTGCTTTTAAGGAAATGTTCTGCTTCTTGCTCTTTCTTAGAAAAACTTTTAAAATTAAGTAATATGGGTTTTTGTAGTTTTGTATCTATATTGTTAGAGAAAGTAATCAACTTTCCTTGATTGATGTTTTAATCTTGGGATTAGACCTTTATTATGTTCTTAATATTGATCTTCAGATAGATGTAATTAAATGAGGTCTGTCCACAGTTCTAGGAATTATTTAAATCCCTCCTGCCTCCTTCCCCCAACAACAGCCAAATACCAACCAAATACCAATTTGTTTGTTTGGTGGTGGGTTTTTTGGTTTGTTTTTTGGTTTCGTTTATTTGTTTGTTTGTTTTCCCATAAAAGCATTGGGCTTAGTAATACATAATCACTGTTTTATAAGAAGAGTTTTGTATGTGAATTGTTTTGTAATTTTTTTAGGAACAAAACTTGAACAGGCAAAGAAGTTCAATGATCCTGATGATCCATGCAAAATTTTAGTTGCTACAGATGCAGTTGGAATGGGACTAAATTTGTAAGTTCTTGGAACAGGTCATGGTATTGTTTTGTGGCAGATTTTTTGTATGTTGTTGTTGGTTTTAGGTTATTTTGGGGTCTGGTACCTGCATTAATTCCTTCACTTATCTCTCCCAGTTTGGCTAATTTGGCTAAATAGCTGCTATGTCTAGATAACACAGTATATGCATTTTAATTCTGAAGAAGTGATCAATTTGATGGGGTAGAACTAAGCTTTAATTTTAAAACTGATTCTAAAAATTAAATGGCTCACTTGGCCCAATTCTGTGAGAAAGCAGGCACTGTTTAAGATGTGCGCAGTTGTCAGTGTCAGTCTCTTGTATTTCTGAAATATGGAGCAAGTTCAGTCCTATTTCAGATATATTTTGGTGCTGGAGGTGATGCAATTGCATTTCTATAAACTACTAAGGCAGATGATGATGAATGGTTTGCGACCTTACTAGAACGTGGTTGATGTGTGTAGGGATGATGATTCTGCTGCAACTAACCAAAGTAACCAGTAGTCTTATGCTGCCCTTTTGAATATGCTATGTCCGTAAGTGGTATTTGTAATCCTTTAATTTATAGAGGGGGGAAGAAAAACTAAAACCCAACCAAATAAAAAAGCTTTCATGCTTCTGTCATAGGTTGAAATAATTTCAAAAGAAGGATTTCTCTTTGTCTTTATTCAAATATTTCAGGTGTATAAGAAGAATAATTTTTAACTCTATAGTAAAGCCAACTATCAATGAGAAGGGAGAAAAGGAAATAGACTCCATTACAACCTCGCAGGCTCTACAAATTGCAGGCAGAGCTGGACGTTATGGCTCATCCTTCAAACAAGGAGAAGTCACTACAATGCATCATGATGACCTCATACAGCTGAAGGAAATTTTGAGTGAGCCTGTGTGCCCTGTGAAGGTGAGAGGCTCAGTACCTGGTTTCTACAGACATGCGCTGAAGCTGGTTTACTATATTCTGATCCCAAATTATTTTTCCTTGTGTCTGTTTACAAGTTAGTTATAAAAATGGATTGTGTCATGCCCAATGGCTTTTTTGACTTTGTCCCATTTGGAGGCTTACAATATTTCATTTATATTGATGCTGTTCTTTTAAGAACTAAAAGCTCAAACGCAAGCTCAAGTTCTACGTAAGTATGCTAAATAAAGTGGACTCTAGGATGCTTTGATGTCTTGCATTTTGCCTTTCTAGATTTTGTTTCTGATGCACTGACTTAAGAACAATATTGAGAATTAATGGAAATTTTTTTCTTTGTTTTCCCTTTAGGCAGCTGGCCTACATCCTACTCCTGAGCAGATAGAAATGTTTGCTTATCATCTCCCTGATGCCACTCTATCCAACCTAATTGTAAGAATGATCAAAATATTAGCTTCTGCTTTAAAAATTAAGCATTGCTTATGGTCAGTGCTTTTGTTCCAACGTATACTTTGGGAACCTAACAGACAGCCTTATGTATATCTTCTATCAGTTGGATTCTTCTCTCTACCATAGTGACTGCAAATATGTTTAGAATGCTTAACTTTTCTTTGTTAAACTTGAAAGCTGTTGAAGTGTGTAAATAGGTTCACACATGTTAAGAGTATGCAGCAACCTTTTAATTTCACCTGTTCTGTATTATAAGTGTAGACTTTCTGATCAGAGGCTGAAAATACTACAAATTGAAATTTTGATAAATTCCTGGGAAACTGGGCTGGTTATGTCAGGTTTCTGTACATCTGAGAGCTACCTGAGGTTTTTTTTATTCTTGGTTCTGTGGACTTTATCGTAAAACAGTGTCTCCTTAACTTCTAGAAAACAGATTTTTTGGAATCTACTTGATCTCATCATTAGCTGAATAATAGAATTTTTGGAAGTGCCTAAATTTTTTAAAGTAGAAATTAAGCTTATGATACTGTATTTAAAAAACAGTATCATGGGTTTTAGTACACTGGGAAATTCTTAGAAGCTTTCATGGATTTAAACGTGTGTTTTTGTTCTCTGCTGATGTGCTGTTACGTAGCAAAGTGTGCAGTTTCTAACCTTGATGTAAAAGATTATACTTGGAGATTTCCTCGAAAACTTAGGCCGGTAGGGTAACAGCACATGTTTAAAATTCTATAATTGAGGATTTTCAGACTAGCATAGAAGTATTAAGATAAAACTTCCATGTTGTTATTGATCTCTTAAGTATTTAGTCACAGTGCTTCTTTAAAGATCTTTTAAAAAATCTTTCGAAGATTTACACTGGAGAAATAATTTTGGGGGTGCATAAAGATTCCTCCTGCAGTGTGCAGTTGGCATCTCCTTTTTCTCCAAACCTTGGATATGTTTCAGGTATTCTTTGAACTCTTCTGTTGCAATACTGTATTTATCTTGTGATTTTTTTCTTCCTAAGATATTGCTGGCATTGGGCTAAAAATACCTCAGTTATTGAATTTTATGCTGTAAAATTAGCTTTTTGGGTCGTGCTAAGTGACAAACCTGTAACGAGTTCTTAACATCGAGGTGGTTCCTGTGATGGTGTTCTTTGTAACTAAAATATACACTTCCAGAACACTGTATTTGTTACTTAGGAGATGACTTGAAAATGCTTAAATAAAGCATAGTGCATTATGTCTTCTCTGATCCTGTGGTAGAGAATTTAACAAAAGTCCTGTTAAGAGTAGAAGGAACTCCGCTGTCCCCTTTTTTATTACTGTGATCAAATTTGGTATTTTTAATTGTTCTTTCAATATAACTAGAATTGAACAACTCTCTCCTGTGATAACATTCTCTTCATTTGGTTATATTTTCACAGGATATTTTTGTGAGTCTCTCACAAGTAGATGGGCTTTACTTCGTCTGCAATATTGATGACTTTAAATTTCTAGCAGATATGATTCAGCACATTCCACTAAATTTGCGATCACGATATGTCTTCTGCACTGCACCCTTGAACAGAAAAGAGCCTTTTGTGTGTACCACATTGTTGAAGGTCAGTTATTTGTTTTCTCAAAAAAAACGTGGTATTTATATTGGAGCAAGCAGGGTTTGGTGGATTGAGACTGTATCTAGCTGCTATATTAATTATGGGTTTTGTCATCAGATCATTTGAGAGCATTCCTGAAGTGCTCACAGGTAGTGATATAAAATAGCTGGAGATAATTTTTTTCAATTGCATTCTTCACCATTTCTATTGGCCAAAGCTTTTAACTTCTGAGAACTGATTTTCATTTTGTGATGTAAATTAAAGCTTGGATGGCTTTTCTGCTGTTTTCCTCAGAGAATCCTACTGCTTGCCTTGCAGGTGATCTATGAACTGGGAGAGATCAGAACTGTGTGATGTAGCTACGTGTGCGCCATTAAGCTTTGCACTGTAGCGTGTCTAAAAGTAGTCCTTAAAAACCTTAAAAGTAGTCCTTAAAAAATGCTGCTGCTTCAAGGTGTTAGCTTGTCAACAGAAGAATGTGGCGTTAAGTGTGATTGCTGATGTTAGAATACAGCTACATAGAATTAAACTCCCCAGAAAATACAATGCTTAAGTTGCTCTCAGAATTACTTCATTTCACCTTTCAGGCCTGGATGAACTGTTCCACTGTGACCCTGGTGTGATTGTTTTGAGGAATTTGTAGTCAGCTGACATCAGTTTTTCAGGATTAATAATTTTGTTTGGGTCTGTAACTTTGTTAGTATCACCACCTTTGTTCCCTTTTAGAGACTGCATTAAACATTTTTGTTAAAATAGTGAGAAAATGAAGCTGATGTGGTGCCCTACTGTCACAGACCTGTGTTAGACCTCTGCTTTTCAAAATGGCTAGTAATGTTCTTTAAAAATTGAGTGATTCATTGTGGAAAAAAAAGAGAGGTGCCTCATCAAGATAATTTTGAGCATTCAGATCCCAGGTAGTGAAGGTGCAGAGGGGCATAATGTGATGTCTGAGAGAGGCAGGCTGTTGTGAATGCCTGTGTGAATTTAAGCCCCATTCCTTGGCAAAAAAAACCAACAAACCCGTCTGGCGTTAGCCAGTAAGGAAGCAGTTATTCCAAGTCATCAACGCTCCTGAAAATCATAAATATAGATCTTATTTGGCTTGTTTGTCTCTTGGTAAAAGAGCTTAGATGTCTGGATTTCAGAAGGGTTGATTTCTACTGCAGATTAATTGGTTTGAGTCATGAATAGTGTGTTTCCTAAGTCAGGGAGCACATTTAACATTTTCTCAATCTTGGAGATTTTGAAACGAGATAATTAAAGCAACAGGAGCAGGAGAATTAAAAAAACTAAAAGGTCTATTTGCTTCGCTAGATGAAATCATGTATATTAAGTGTTATGCTTTTCTGAATAGCTCTGTGCATTTGTTGCTTAACTATGGGCATGGCTCATGGACAGACTGTGTTAATGAGGCCCTGGGAAGGAAGAGGTGACTCCTGTGTTGAGTAATTAAGTAAAAGAATGTGTGGCATTTGGACTGTGTAAAACAAAGGAGGTATTTTCTGGAGCATTCTATGTACACTGACTCAAGGGACTTTAGCTCATTTGGGATTTCTTCCTTCATGACTAACTGAGGACTTCACTAAATCTGCTTGGTTTTCAGTTTGCAAGACAGTTCAGTAGAAATGAGCCTCTGACATTTGACTGGCTCTGTCAGCACACCAAATGGCCATTAGCTGCTCCGAAGAACATCAAAGAGCTTGTACACCTTGAGGCTGTTCATGATGTTTTTGACCTCTATCTGTGGTTAAGGTATTGTTTTTGTGCTTGAAAATTATTTTTATTTTTTCCTAATACTTACAACTACAATCCTAGAAAAGCAGTGTCTTCGAGTCTCTGTGTACGTGGTGCATTGTGGTCTCCTTTGACCCTTTAGAGGATCTTGACAAATGCAAATGTAGCTATGTTGTGGGAGCAAGTCATGGGTTCTGCAGAGAACAGTTTGCGACTGACAGAGAGAGAAAGTTATAAACAAAGTGATCCAGGACTAGAGCAGCTGAAATGCCAGTTAAAATACAGTGGCCTTGCCATGCAACATGTAATAATTAGATTTATTTTTTTTTACCATTCATAGTACGTATCTCATTTTTGTCCCAGTCTGCAGTCCTTGAATCCTGTGTTGTTTTGCTTCTCTTCAGTTACCGTTTCATGGATATGTTCCCTGATGCTGTCCTTGTGAGGGATATACAGAAAAAACTGGACGACATTATACAAGTTGGTGTCAGCAACATTACAAAGCTGATCCGAGCTTCACAATCAGCAGCTGTTCCTGGCACAGCGGAAGTTGTGTCAGAAGACCTTCCTCTTCCAAGGACAAAGAGGGATACCAGGGTGGTTTCAGACCGTCATAGTGCAAGATCCACAGAGGCGCTCTCTATTGCAGTGGATGTGCCAGGAGAAAGAAGAGCAAAGAACTTGAAAGCCTATCGGTCTTCAACAAGGCAGGAGGGTCTGAAAAGCTATGGACGTGGATCTCTTGCCAACAGATTGCTGCGTGAAGGGCTTCTAACACAAGAAATGCTCAGACAGCTGGAGAGTGAGTGGCAGGATCAGCACAGGAATGGTAGATATGGCATTGGTTCAAAAAGAGATGATCAGAATAGTTCAAAGGAAATGGAGAAAGAGAAAAAATAGAACCATGTCCTAATTCTGTTTAGGTTTTATTAATAAAATAAACTACTATTTTAATAACTTCTTTGGCATTTCATGTTTACACTGCTGCAGCTGCTTTATGTTTTCCTTTCTCGTGTGACCAGAAACGTGAAGCAGTCAGAGAAATGGGCACTTAAAAGCTCAGAGGCCATACGTTTGCATTTAGCAGTCAACTGTACACTTTTTCAATCATGGAATTCAGCAAAAGTGTATGATCTGCTGCTGTGTGAAAATTTGAACTTGATGTCTTCTTGCAAGGTATCCTCACATCATTAATAAATGTCACCTATTTCACTAGTAATGAATTAGCTACTCATTCCATCCCTTCCCAAAGGGCAGAGTTTAACAGATAACGAGCAAGTAATGAACAACGTGGCAGGAAATTGGTTCATAATGGTGATGGGAGTCATGTGCCTCTAACCCTTGTGTATGCGAAAATGCGGAAGCATTTGTGTTAATGCATTGGAGAATGATAAAATTCTGGCCACAGGAATTTTTGAGTAAATTCCAATTCTGTCATCTGAGGGGTGATTACTGAAACAAAGTAAAATCTGTCCTTTCTCTTTAAATTTTATTCTTTCTTCTAGGAAGAGCTCATCATGCTGATTCAGACAAAGTTTTGAGGGAGAAAGAAAAGTGAAAAAATTGGATTATGATTTTTTGGGAGAAAGGAGGAGATGTTAGAAACATAGGTATAATTTTATTTACTTTTGAGAAATTCGGATGTCTGTTTCTCCTTGACTTTTCTAGTTCTATTTGATACAAATTATTTTCTGTGGCATTTCATAAATGTTTTGTTTGCCTCACGTGCCAGTTTGTGATACCTGAATTTTGAGAGGATGCATATAATAATTTATGGAAGCTCACGTAACAGCTTATAGTTTAAGTAAGAACTTGTGAGTTGATATTTGCACCAGTAGAATTTCCACATACCTATTTTATCATGGCTATCATAAACTGGGAAACTTAGGTGCTTACTGCCTAGAGGAAGGTTTAATTTGCTGGAACTAGCTTTTTGGGAAAAGGACTTTTTTTTTTTTTCTGATGCAGTGTCACTGAATAATGTTTAAGTGCACCACCAGGCTATGGTCTTTCATACATGTGCAGATGCTCTGTCATTTGTTTTCGAAGTGTGAGCAGCTTTAAGGCATGTTTTTGAGCCCCCGGTAGGGATACTGCAGAGTGGAAAGAATCGGAAGTGGGTTTCAGCATTAGGATGTGTTGCTCGGGCTGCCTGAGAATAATGCTGCAGCAACTGTATTTTTGGGGTTGGCTATATACAAGTCTGCAGGTCCTGCTTGTCTTAATGCTGGGATGCTTTAAAAGCCAGGTTGAATTTCACTGTATCAAATACCTGACATTCTAAAATGATCAGCCACATATTTTTGCACATTGAAAGTTTGCTCTGAATGCCCTTTGCTTCCTCCTAGTATCAATCCTTTAAGCTGCTGTTTGGAAAGAAGTCTGCAGCAGTTTGAATAATGTTTTAACAGCTGATTTCAGTGTCTTTCATGATCTGTATCCCCATTAAAAGCAGACAGTGCTTAAATGTTTCTCGTCCACATGATCTCTTGCTGATTTTAGTACCGCACTGGTGTGGAGGGAAAGTTTTACGTCCTTCCCCTGCAAAGCTCCAGCTTTCTTTCCCCCCAAAGAAAAACCAAGCAGCTATGTGTGTGTGGCAGTGGCAATGTGAGTATCATGAATTTCCCGCTTTGTGGATAGGTAATTCTGCTTTGCTTTCTCAGGGTCCTGACAGTCTCTGCTTAAGACCAATGTGACTTGCACAGAATGTGAGCTTGCAATTCACCCTTACAAGTACATTCCATTTGATACTGTTCAAATAGCTGTGTGATGTAGATTACGTGATTCGGTGGTATCAGTTGCCTCCTTGTGTCCTTTGCACTTGACAGTCTCAATGGGAAGTTGTAGTTGCGCAAGCCTGCAGACTGGTTTTAAAGGCATGCATTTGCCAACTTAACTCTTGGACTGTAAACTCCTTGCTAAATCTGCAAAACCACTATTCAAAACCACAGCTGTACAAGTACAACTCCTCTATTTTCTCTTCCCCCAGTGCATGTGGGGTGGGGTTGCAGGAGGCCTACATTGCTACTGTACATTGCTTATAGTCTGTTTTGATAAATTTATCCTTTAATTGTATGCTAAGTTGCGTACTAGTGTATATTTTTGGGCAAGGAAAGAGTGGCTGGGACTTCGGGGATATAACACAGCCTTGAGTTTGAGCAGCAAGCCTTGCAATAAGGAAGCTAAATGGCTATTAGCATTCTTTTTAGTATTTTGCTGAGATTAGCACTTGGCTTAACTCATTGCTTGTTTCCGTAGTGACTCCATAGTAACTGTTTTAAGAGCTCTGAAGTTTATTCAGGCGTTCACAGGCTGACTTTTTATGAAAGTTTTCTTCTGAGCTAATGGCGTGGGTGTCATTGACTCCCATTAGAATGACTGCCAAATTGGTCCCATATGGTACAATCTGGACTGGTGTGGTGCAAAGCTATGCCAGCTGCACATTTTTAACATGCCCTGTACAAGCAAGCCCCCGGGGGAGGATTGAATGGCCTCTTGCTCTTCTTCATGGGGCTGTGCCAAAACCTTTTCTTTCTAAACATCAGCAACAGTGTTCACTTGATCTGGGAATCACATTTGCAAAACTTTTTATTTCAGGTTCAGATTCCAGATTCATCTCAAGCGTTCAAGTTACAGATGTTTAGAAGTTTATTGGTTTCACAATTAAATTTTCCGTGTGTTTATTTGTTATTTATCATATGTAAAATGCTGATGGTAACAGCACTACTTGGTAAAAGCCTTATTTCTCTTAAGCCAATGTGTTCTTTTCTGCCTGTAGTGTCTCCATCTCTTCTAAGTAGTGTCTGCCCTTGGGGTGAATTTTCCAGTCAGTCCCCTCAGGTCTTCTGCCTTCTTTTGCAGCCTGATGTTGCCCAAGGAGAGACATGCAGGGCAAATGTGGGGACCCCCTTCTGTTCTGAGTTTTGATGGATTTGTGGGAATATAATGGGGAAAAAAGCTACTGCTATTGGGATGTGTTCGTTGATTCTTGTTCCAAGACCACAGATTCGTTGGTCTTGGAAATATAAGCTATAATACAGACAGATTTCTCTTAATTATTCACCTGTAGCCTTGTTTGTCCACTGTCTCCTTGTAAACCTGGGTGCCAAACCCAGCAACTGGGGTTGCCACTGCCTCTAATACCTCACCAAAGATAGGTGCAGTAAAATGCTTATTAATATGGTACCTTTTTCTGGAGCAGTCTGGTGCATGTTTAGCTGATACACTCAGGCATTTATCTGAATTACAAGTTGTAGCTGTGAGCTCATTTCATTGCAGGCCTTCGACTGCAAGTCTGTTAGAGGCACGTGAGTACCAGCCTCTTCACAATTCTACATGAGACAGTTTGGAGGGAGAACTGCAGGACAAGAAAGTAGGGAGAGGGTTACTCTAACTTTGAAGTCTTATTGGCCCTTGCAAAGGGGGAAGGGGGGGTTTGTGACTCACTTTTACTGGGTGCAGCTCTAACAAAGGGAAAAAACAACATTGCCTCAAGCCTCCAAACTGCATGCAGTTGGAGCTGATCTGTTCACTTGGTCCTGGATTGTTTCCCCTGAACTGGTCAGAATACACAAAATGGCTGTAGCATATTTGGGTATTGGGCCCATAGAGCACTGAACCACTGTCTGTGTGGAAATGAGATAATGTCTTGTCTTTTCTTGCACAACAGCCTGCCTGAAGCTAGGATGTGCCAGGGATGAACCAACAAGCTGGGCAGTGATTCTGACATGTCAGGTGTTTAACAGAGCTTGCTGCCAGTTTAGGAACATTTAGATCTTTGAGACCCTTTTCCAGTGGCATCCATTAGAGAAAGAAAGAAAAGAGAGAATGAAAAATAAATCTACTGTATTACAGACACAATGAGCTCTGGATCAAAGTGGGATGGAGCTTGAAAGGTGATGTTTTCAATTTTGCTGGCCAGAGGGGTTGTGACTGGGATAGCATGGGTAAACAATTGAGGGAAGAGACAGTCCCTCTGGGAGTCAGTGTCTGACTTAACGAGCCAGCAGTTATTAAAAGATGAATACAGGAGAAGTGAACCGTGCTTTCTGGCTGGTAGCATGGCTTTTTCTTTCTTTCTCCCTTTCTCTTCAAGATCAAAGGCCTAATTTTAGAGCAAGCCCTATTTATGGACTGTTTAGCCACTCTGTTTTATTCATGTTATAGAACAGTGGAAAACAAAGAGAGCTGAGGATAGCTCCACGTGTCCAGCGCTTATTCCCGATGCAAGACATAAGACCTCAAGCCTTCCTAGCAGAGGTTCCATATAATTTGACTGCAAAGGGAGTTCCCTTCCCCTCCTTCAGCTCTTTCAGTCTTTCGTGATAAGAGGCTGAAAAAAACTTGTGACGACTGCTGATCTTCAGCAGAGCTATCTCCTGTTCCGTGCCTTCTTGACATACTGTAGCTGCCAGGACTGGGCAGAGTCCTCTTCTTGAGGCTGGTACTGAGTATAGAGTTGAGTGTTGCTTTGTGTGTCTGTGGATTATATTCCTAGTCATACAGCCCAGCATGATGAGCAATTGCACTTCTTTTGCAATAGCATGAGCTTGTTTGATCCAGTTCAGGCTGTGAATTGATATAACCTGAGATCCTTTTCTGCTAACTGGCTGCTTCTGCCCTGCTCTTGACCTGTGTAGATGATTTTCTAATTCTGCTCAGTAGTTCTTTGTGTTTCCTCTCAGTACTTGCCCTGCCTTTTCCATCTCCCTCTTCCACTGTCCTGAGGCTGTTTGTTTTTCTAATTTATACAAACTTTTTTTGATTGCAGTCTTGTTCTGCAAAATTTTGGGTGGCAATTGTCTGTCAGTGCAGTAAGTATGCTCAGCTGCAGCTGTAATACTGAACAGTAATTAGGAGGGAAACACACTGAATGTGTGCCCTGGTTTTTGTTGTTGTTGTTTTGTTATTGTTTTTTCCTTGTTTGTTTCTCTCCTTTGTGTCAACATTGCATCCAATTTCCTTTGGATGATGTTTCCATAGTCAGTAGCACTTGATAAAGTGACAAAATCCTGGCAACACTTGCAGATTCAGAATTAACTTTTGAAGGTAATAGTTGGAGGCTGTGTCAGGCTCAGCTCTGATGATGTTTGGAAAACTGCTCTTGCTGTAGGCATTCTGCGTTGCCCATTAAAGGCATTTATCAAGTGAGCCAGTCTGATATCAACACTGTTGGCTGCCAGGTAAATCTGTCCCCTCCCCAGGTTTTGCAATACTTGAGGATCTGCATTGGTCTGAAGCTTTGTCTTCAGGAGGGATGAAGGGAGAATAAGCTGTACAAAGCTCTCTGCTGGAAATTGCACAAGAGGTATTTCAGCTGGGGGCAGGGGTCTGTGTCTCTGCTCCCTTTATGCAGCTGAAGCTTAATTGGAAAAAAGCCGGGATAAGGGCTCACTGTGTAGAACTAGAGTGGAGTTAATTCATGTAGAAGAGCTTGTCTCACAAGTGAGAGCCCTGAGCAGAGGGAAGAAACCTCCTAAAATCCTCTCTAACTCTCCAGATTCCCTGCAGCGCCTTGTTGCAGGCTGTGCTGGTGGGAGCTTGTCAGCCCCCCGGGAGTGAAGCTGGGCAAAGCAGGGCAGGCTTCGTAGCAACTACGTTGTGAAGTAACAGTTCACAAGTAGGGCAGTAACAAAATCGATTTTTCTCCCCTTCAGCTTGGCAGCTCTCCAGGTGCCTGCTCTGGCACAATGAAGTGTGTAGCTGGGGAGGGAGGGACTTTGGGTTGATGTGGGGGGGGTGGTACAAAGAGACAGGAGGTTAATCATTGAACTGATCACAGTGGATGGATTTATTTCTGGACTCAATTTCCCAGGAGCTTCACTATCCCACCCTGGGGGAAATGCCTCAGCTGAAGTTTCTCTAGCTCCAGCTTCGTGAATAAAGACCTGTCTCTTTGGAGTTATTCACAGCAGCTCTGTCACTACTGAGTCATCCATCTGCTTCAAGAAAATGTTTGCTGTCCACTTGCTAGCTTTCCATTTCACAAAGCTAAAAGAGGATCAAATAAAAAAGGTAAGATGCAGCATTATGTAATTTCTGTTTTGAAAACTGTTACTTGGGTACTGTGGGGTCTGCAGTATGTCATGCAGCCTCAATAATGGTGTTATCTGTTAACACCATACAGCTGAATGGGGTAAAAAGTATTTCGACCCTAAACCATCTGACAAGTGTGAAAATAGGTCTGGTTAGTGCTTTCCCCTCCAGTTGTAAGTTCTCTTTCAGCGATTCAGCAAGTGATCTCCGGAAAGGAAAGGTGGTGCTTAAACTTTATCTGGCATGTTGTGGTGTAACCCAGAGGGCACAAAGGAATCTCTTGCTGAATTGGTTTGCAAGTGTAGTGTGAAGGATGGGATTTCTACAGCTGAGTAGGCATTGGTGTTACTCACATCATAGCAGGGAAAACTCCTGGGGTCTCTGGGCCAGGTTTTTTGGATCTCCAGAGGCAGTTCCAACTAATGTTGGTGTGGGAGAAGTGCATGTGTCTCCTCTGGTTCAAACCTGGCTGATCACTCTAATGTTTATAGGTGTGATCTCATATTACAGTTGGAAAAGCTCAAGATGGCCCATATCTGAAGTCATCAGTACTGGGAGTGAGCAAGGTGCCTAATGGTCACTCTTCCCTAATCTGCTTTAATGGTCATCCTGTAAGGTGTTTTCTGGCTCTCCATCATAAGACCACATGGGACCTGTAAGCTTCTTGGGTCAGAGGCTGCCTGGTTTCTAGACATGTCCACTGCAGTCTTCTGTTCTCCTGGCATCTGCATTAGAGTGCTTTCTGTTGGCCATTGCTGCCAGGCTCCATCCTCTTGTTTTCCAGCCAGCTGGAGGCAGGGCTGTCTGCAGACCCATGGTGGGAGATCCAAGGTCCTGATGGGTAGATCTGCCTGCACTGCTCATCTCATCAGCAAAGCAAGCAGCACTGGATTGTCTTCTCTGTGCCCTTGCTAAAACATGGAGTTGCTTGTTCTTAGGGAAGGCCTCTTCCACTGATTCTGTCTTAAAGAGGAGCATTCCAAGAGAGGTTCTGGTATCTCAACAGTCAGATGTCTCTGACTCCATCTCTCAGTCATAGCCCTTTTATTCCCATTTATTTCCTATTTTATTCCCATTATTTCATCATCAGAAGGGGGCCCAGTGCCTTTTTCTTCTGTGATGATCTGATCTAAGATCTCCCATCTAGACAGCACTATTTCTTCTTATTTTTTTACTAAGGGAGAGACCTTGTGGAGCAGTGCTTGCGTGAAGTGGGCTCTTCAGAGAAACATCCGGAGTGTAGCTGAGGGAAGAATTCCCCGAAGTGAGGACAGTGGAGAGAAAGGGGCAGAGGGATTCTGGCAAAGCCATTTAAACAATTAAATCCTTTTCTAGGTGCAAACTAGCCCAGCCTTGAGGCAAAAAACCCCACATGCTTTGTAGAGTTCTCTTTTAAGAAACCCAGGGTAGGCTGTATGGAACTGAGTTGATTTCTCCTTATTAGAAAGAAGGAATGCCTTTCCACTTCTCCCTCCCCAGGCTTATTTGCTCTCTGGTGCAAGAACAAGGCCTTCCCCGTGATGAAAACAGTGCTGTTTCCGTAACTGAGGCAAGACACTTAAAAACAAGGACCTACTGTCCTTATGCAGTAGGAAGGAGGCAGCAAGACAGTTTGGTGTTGCGCAGCCTGGCCATTCATGTGTTTACAAGCAAATGGTATGTGAGCAGCCCTTGCTCTGGTTGTAAATCAGGCTAGAGAATCAGCAGGCTTTCCTGAGCAATGCCTTATCTAGTTCCTCTGAGAGGACTGTCTCCTCCTGTGGTTGTAGGCAAACAGCGTGGGGAATGCAGTTCCTGTGGTGAGCAGAGAGCTAGTGCATGTTCTCTGCAAACATGGTTATTTTTATTACTGTTTAGTTGTTTGTGTGGGGTTCTTTCCACAGGGACTTTTATTTGGGTCTGTGTGAAAGTGTTGTGAGTGCTGTTACGTCTCCAGTCATTGTAATTTCTTGCTTTCTTTCCTTCTTAATTTCTTTTTTTTTTTTCTTTTTTTTTTTTTTTTTTGGTACGCTCCAAAAAGCAGAGCTGGTGCTCGGGCTGGGCTGGTGGATCATACACAGTGATGGGGCCTCAAAAAAGCCTTGGAGGAAAGCAAGTGCTTCTGCAAACAAGGGCTACAAAAAAAGGCCTAAATAATGGTCTTTTCAAGGCACAGCAGGTATCCAAAGGCAGCTGCTGCTCCTTGCCAACTGTATCTTGTAGTTTAAGACTTTCTCCTCTGTGTGTGTGTGTTTTGCTACTAGATAAGTGCTGGAGTTACTTTCAGGATCCTGGCTCTTTCAGGTTGGTCATTGCTGGCCATCAGTTTAAAATGGGATTATGAATAGGTAATCAGTTTGTGCCTCATTAATGTAGGTGGCCAGTCCAAATTGCAGAAGAGGCCAATATAGCTACACCCTGCATGTTCTGCTCCTCTGTTTAACCTTCTAGACCTCCTTATGTAAGTGATACTGATACAGTGCTCTGCACAGATTGTGTAAGAATGCAGCCCATGCTGCAAGAGCTGAGTGTGTGTACCAGCGAGCGAAGCACTGGGAATTGTCCCACCTCTCTCCCCTGTCTCTGTCCCTGAGTCTCATGTCATGGGAAGCAGGATGTTAACACAGATTACCCTCCAGAGGATGTCCAGCCGTTTGGAGCAGAGAATTATGCCTGCATCATGTTTGTTCATACAGCACCAAAGTCTGGCTCAGCAGAGCATGTAGATGTTGACAGATTCTTATTTTGCTGTGTTAATCCTTTCTTGTACCAGCTATGTAGTTTCTAGGCCACTTTACAGACATGCATCCAGCCCTGCAGGTAAATGTCAGTCCAAGCAGTGTGAGGTCTTGAAGAAGAAAACGTCAAGTTTTGCCCTGATGAAGCTGTAGGGAAGCTGATTAGGTTCTCTACCAGTTTATCTGAATGAGTGTTGTTTCATAGATGCTTTGATTTCCTTTAAATTCAGCTGTCTTTTATTTTGATGTATGCTGTGAGTTACAGACTCTTAAGAAAAGATATTGACTGCACCCAAAAATGTGTTTTTAGAAGTAACCCTAGAATCACAAGAGAATGGAGGACAGAGCTGGAGTGAGAAGAGGCTTTGAGCTCCAGCCTGGCACGGTACCAAGTTAATTGACTGTTGAGTGAAGCAGTAGCTGAATAGATGTTCTCAGGTTGTGGCTGACGCGCTTGGATACTGATGACATTTTCTGGACTTGACTCAGAGAGGTCAGATTTTCACCAGGTTGAGATACTTTGCAGTTCTAGTTCATTATAGGAGAGGGTGGTGTAAAAATAACTTGTCAGAGTCTCAAGTAAGTTTCATGGGATATGTATGTTGGCAAATTATTGAGCCATTGATAAGATAGCTAACTTTTAAATAGTAATTCACCAAGGCTATATTAAACATTTTCAAGACAAAGTTTTTGTAAGAGTAAATATTCCAATGATATTCTGGAGCTTGCTTGCACTGGCAATCATGGGAATTTAGGTGCTGAGGTCAAAACAAAATGAGCTTTTAGAATCAGAGAGGTAGGGTTTGCATAGGTTATATGCTCACCTTCAATTTGTTACATAAGTGAAAGGAATTATTTTGTCTCCATAGGATCTGTTTAGCCTCATGTTCACCAAGTGGGTATGAATGAGCATAGTAATTCTTGTCCAGCATAATAAGGAGTGCTGCTACAACTGGAGTTCAGGATTTTCAGATCCTTCATGCCAAACTGCACCCCTCATGGTTAGAAAACTAGGGCAAGTAGCCATGAAGTTCCTGCATTTTCTCTGCTTGCAGAGATAAAGAAAGACTCCCCAGTATGCATAGTTCACTGTAGCATGAAAGTGGTACTCATCCCAGCATGCTGCTGAGCATTGAGGAGCCTACATGCAAATAACACCTTTCACTTTTCCAGGTTGACAGATACCTGTATCACATGCGTCTCTCTGATGATATCTTGCTGGACGTGATGTCTCGCTTCCAGGCTGAGATGGTGAAGGGCCTGGGGAGAGACACGAACCCTACGGCAACAGTAAAAATGCTGCCATCATTTGTGCGCTCACTTCCAGATGGCTCAGGTGAGTTTGCCTTGCTCCATCACAGCAGTGCTGATTTAGGAAGACGGTGGGTTGCTGCCAGTACTCGAGGACAGCACAGCAAAGACACAGGGCAATCAGTGGCTTTGGATTACTGCCTATCTCATGTTGAGAAAGGTGTGTATTGAGGAGACAGCAGCATGGCGGAGTTCTGGCAGAGGTTTTTTCCCTCCACCAGATGGTTTTTGTCCAAGTGCAGCTTGCTTGAGGAAAGGACCTAGTAAATGCCCAGAAAACAGCCTCTTTCTTCCATAAAACACAGCTGTACCCAGTGCAGGCCTTGCTGCAGAAGTGGCCGGGCACAGCAAGGGCAGCCTCTACAGCTCAGACCCTGCATTGCAGTGTGCTGCAGGTGGGGGGGATGTGGCAGTATTATTGCACTAGCCTTCATGAACCTATAAGAAAGGCAAGATGCTGCAGTGAAACCCCTCAAATTGCAAAGTGTGTTTTCAGAGCTCTGATCCCTTCTTGCCTTCTGACAGCAAACTCTGAGCTGCTTTATTGTCCAAAAAAAGTAATCCCTTCCTGCCCTTCCTTGCCTTCTGCATTGGGAAAATTTGCTTCTGGATGGGGTCTACCAGGAAACAGCCTGCTCTGCTTCTACAGCTAGATCAGCTGCTCCTGAGACTTAAATAGAGGGAGAAAGTGCAGTGGTGTCCTCCGGGAGAGTATGAGGTGAGGTAGTATCTTGTCTTGTCTGAAGTAGCCTGTCTTGTCTGAAGAAATATGCACATCCAAAATAATCTGGCTCAGTTTGCTCCTGGCGTTGCAGGCTGACAGAAGATTACGTTTTTCACCAGGTTTAATCAAGTCTTTGAATCTGTGCAGGAGTTTCTGTCTGGCCTAGGTTAGGACTTGGTGTTTAACAGCTGTGCAGAAACCTTAAGAGAATTATTTGCTTTGTATCTCATTTCTACAGGACTTCATTCCTTCTGAAGGTGAATTTCCTACAGTTAAATGAGAAGTAACACTTTTAATAGCATACAGGGAATGTAAGGACGTTGACCTGTTGGAGTGAATCCAGAGGAGGGCCATGAAGATAAGAGGGTTGGAGAGCCTCTCCTATGAAGGCAGGCTGAGATGGCTGGGCTTGTTCAGCCTGGAGAAAAGAAGGCTCCAGGGACACCTTAGAGCAGCTTCCAGTACTTAAAGGGGGGGCTACAAGAAAACTGGGGAGCAACTTTTTACAAGGGCAGGTAGTGATAAAACAAGGGGGAATGGCTTAAAACTGAGAGAGGGTAGATTTAGATAAGCTATTAGGAAGAAGTTCTTTATTCTGAGGGTGGTTAGACACTGTGAAGTGTTGGAGGTTGCCCAGAGAAGCTGTGGCTGCCCCATCCCTGGAAGTGTTCAAGGCCAGATAGGATAGGGCTTTGAGCAGCCTGGTCTAGTGGAAGGTTTTCCTGCCCATGGCAGGAGGATTGGGACTAGATGATCTTCATTGGTCTGTTCAACCTAAACTGCTCTATGATTTGGAGGCTAGTCCTTGAAATGAAGAATATCTGAGAGAAATTATATACAGTCCTCTCAGACTGCCTGGCTGGAACTGGATGCTCTTCATTTTGCTGCTACCTTCATCAAAGAAAAAGAAATATTTAGGTCAACCCTTGCTATCTCAGTAACCATCACGGGCCTTGAGGTCTCACATGGCACTGACCCTGTCCTGAAATAGTAGGGATCCTCTGAGGTTAGGAGACTTGGCAAATTGCATTTAGTATCATCATGTTGCAAGACTTCATGCTCCTCAAGGTCAACTTTAGACTGTGCTCTCCTGGCCTGTGTGACCTTTCTGCTGCGTCAGTGCTGCGGAGTCAAGCTGGGTTATGTCTTATTGACATACTACCTATTTTAAGTATCCCATTGATTTTTCTATTTTTGCTCTTTTGCAAAGTCCTGATTGGTTTTGTTGTCTGACAAAACTTCCAAACACCTCAAACTTGGCTGGATTTTCCAATTTGCAATAGCAACAGATTTTCAGATATTTCAGTGTCCTCAGTGAAGCTACCTGAAATGACCCATATGGATCATCAGATTTTAGTCATTTAGGGATTAATGGTCTGACTAATGTCACAGTTTACTGAGTAACCCAGTTGGCCTTCTCACCTTTGTGATATCTAACCATGGAATTACAAGTACAATTTCCTGCTTCCTTCCCTTTCAGGGCCAGATTTGATAAAATTTAGTCAGGTGTTTGAACTGTGGATCAAAGATCACGCAAGGCTATGCACATACCACTGCACTTTCCTTTTGGGAAGGGTGTTCTCCTCTGAGAGGAATAGATATTTTTTTTAAATTATTATTACTGTATCCGTGCGGCCACAAGTTCTTCTGTCTGAGGTCTCCTGCTAGAGAAGGTGTTCAAGCTAAGAGTGCTGCTGACTGAGAAACAAAATGATACTTCTACAGAAACATCTAAAGGCATTTGGAATTATTGTTTTTGCCCCACTTGAAAGTTGGCTTCTTCAGTAGGCCAAGTCTTAGCATGACTTCAAATCCTGCATCCTTTGCTGGATGTGGGTGACGGTCCCAGACTGTAATTTCCCCACATTTCAGGTGTACAGTTTTGTAGCCCTTCTGTGCTCTGGTTGGCTTTGCAGTTGCTTTGGGCCTTCTTTGCAGAGAAGCTTATCCCTCTGCAGCTTGGAAACATGCTGAAAATCAAATTAACTGCCACATAGCAAGCTGGCAGGAGGGACCTGATGCTCTTGCTAAGGTTTGCCAGCTCTGAACCTTCCTGGTGGAGGTGCCAGGCTTACAGGATGAGGACCTGCCATGATAGGGCAAAAGAGCTTGTGGCCATGGTGAGGGAGGGGTCCTGGACTGTGGCTTTCACTGTGGCATCTGGGCCATCCTTCTCAGCCACCACTGGTGATGGTTGCTCACTTGTATTGCAGAGAAGGGTGACTTCCTTGCTGTTGATGTGGGTGGCTCCCTGTTTCGTGCCCACCAGGTGAAGGTGTTTGATGATGGAAAGCAGAGCAGCCAGCCGGACAACAAGTTTTACCCCACACCCAAGGAGGTCATACAGGGCAATGGAGCTGAGGTAGGGCACACAGGGTCTTCTGTGCTGGTGCTATGCTTGAATGCATGACTGCTGAACACAGTGTGAGTCTGTCTTCTCCTTTCTCGTGCAGCTCTTTGATTACATTGCTGACTGTCTGGTAGACTTCATGGAGACCAAAAACCTGAAGCATAAGAAGTTACCTCTTGGTTTTACATTTTCTTTTCCATGCAAACAGACCAAATTGGAAGAGGTAAGATGGAGAAAGAAATACTACTGGCAAGCCTAACTCCTTGCAGAACCTGGAGATGCTATTGCATGGAAGTGTTACCCTATGTCCTTTTCTGTGGGGTCATGTTTACATAGCTCTATGGAGAAGGCATGTATGACCATTAGCATATAACTAGACTTGACTACCATTTAGAAACTCATTTCCAATCTCAAGGCAATGTGATCTTTAACCTAAAGCTGTTCTTTTATTTAATCAGTACGCAACTCATACTAACCAAAGTGTTACAAAGACTGTAAAACACATACTTTTGTGTTCTGAAGCATGGTTCTTTTTTTAAATTGCTGTCATTCAGTTTCTTTTTTACAATTGATTCTAACTAGGAAAGACCTCTAGCTGAGCTGTTTGAGAGGCTGCATGGGAAAATGAAGGGCTGGTTGCAGTTATTTTGTGATCTCTTATTCTAGCCTCTTTCATTTCTAGGGATTTGTGCTTTGGGTCCCAGCCCTGCAAATGCTTTGTGCTTAATGCTATTAGTTTGTGATGAACATCAGTAAATAAACAAAGTACAGGGAGAAGCATTTGCAGAATTGGGACTTTATTTCTGTACCTGTTAATTGTGTTTGTACTGACAGGCACCCCAAGGTGAGATGTTCTGACTTCATGGCAGATTTGTATGCTAAAGTTGGAGCTTTTGGGTCACTGGACTGTTACTTTGCAGGGGGTTCTTCTTGCCTGGACGAAACACTTCAAGGTCAGAGGTGTTCAGGACACAGATGTGGTCAGCTCTCTGCGCAAGGCCCTCCAGAAGCATAAGGCAAGTTTTGTACCGGCAGCAGGTGAACCTGACTGGCCACAGATTGTCTTCTTGGGAGATCAACTCTTGGTGTGTGGGTTGTTTTTGAAGCTGTCAGACATTCTTCAAGGATGGCCAGTTACAAATGCCCAACATGGCTTTATATCTAGTAGATCTGTCTGCCTTGGAGGTGAAGCTGTGGAAGGGGTTGTAACTCAGGCTGCCCCAGTCAGTCTAACAGTGATGGCAACTGCACACTGATAAACTGGGCTTGCTGTGACAGTGGACCAGTATGGCCCCACTGTCTGACTGAGCAAAAGGGAATCTGTTGTGAAACAATTTGGTAAGATGTGGATACACACTGTACTTTGTACCCTGGCCTATGGGATGAAGGTTGGGAAGGGGAAGCTGTCATTTAAAATCGGCATACAACTCTATCAGTGCTTGCCTGTCCACTTCAGTCTGTAGGATGGAGTGATTGTAAGACAGCAGTAAGCATGATTCAATCTGCCCTTGAACCAGTGTATACCTTTGAATAACATTATGTTTTAGTATTTTTGAAAGTCTTGTTGGAAAGCTCGGTGCTATTGGTAGCACCATCTAAGAAATACAAAGCATCTTTCCATACGTTGCCATCTTTGTAAAAAAAGAGGAAATTCTTTTTTCTCACATGATAAAAATACATCCTTGATTTTGGTTTTTAGTTCACTTCTTTCTCTGCATCAGTCTTGCTGTAACTAACTAGCAGGATCAAAGGATCTGAGAGTTGCTAGGTGAAGTCTGCCCCCTTGCTAGTGTTGGCATCTGAGTTACAAGAATCCTGTGTTAACTTTGATTTTACTTTATCAATTTACTGCAGTGTGAAAGGAAAATCGCACAGCTTTGATGGAAAAGCTTTTTACTTGAGTGGGATATTGGTGCCTGGCTTTGTGTTAAATAACTGCATTTATGTATGTATATTTTCTATCCCATTTGGTTGGATCTGCTCAGGTAGTAGAACATTATCCTATTGCGCAGTTCATAGGACAGATATATGGGTGCTAGAATATCACAGAATTCAAACCAACATCACACTGCTTTTCTGGCAAACGAGATTGGATTGGGTAAAAACAAATCCAGTGAGCAAAGATCCTGGCTGGCCAAGCACTTGAGAACTCAGAGATATCTGTTACTTCACAGGGTTGTGGGGATAGTGTTATAAAAAGAAATAGTGTGTCTTTCAACTGAAGAGCTTTCCTGAACAAGGCCTTCAAAGTATGACCCAGGCAGTATGTCTGCATGTTGTTGCTTCGACGCACAGGAAGCTTTCTAAGATTATTTTTGTGTTACTTGCTGATCTTTATGCTATTAGGACATAGACGTTGATGTTTTCGCCCTAGTCAATGACACTGTGGGAACCATGATGACTTGTGGATATGATGACCAGCACTGTGAAGTTGGACTCATAATTGGTAAATTTCTCTGATCACTAAGTAGTCTTTTTCTCCTCAATTGTTTAAATCTAAAAAAAAGTCTGTAGTCGAAGGGGATGTCTCAGTACAGGAAAGAGCAGAAAGAAAATGGAAAAAACAGTTATTTTCAAAGATCTTCAGATTTTCAAGCCTGGCTGCCTTCTGTAAAGCAGCTGTTTTTATGCTGATCGCATTGCCATCAAATGCCACAGTCCCCATTTTGTCTGGGTTCAGTTGTGACCAGCATACTAAACTTTTCTGCTGACTGTATAGAAAATTACTGATTGTCTATCTAGAGAAAGCTGAATTCCTCTCACGTCTGGTAGTTAGGATCAGCTATGTTTTCCACAATATCTCCACTTAGTGCATTGTGGTGGCTTTTTAAGGCACATAGAAATACTTTTGAATAAGAAAATATTTTTAAACAATCTAAGCCTTAGATTAATTTTTGGAGTTTTTCATTCACTGTGAAATGATTATTTAACCATGGGGTTAGGTATTTATATTTGCTTTCAAACACAATATGCTAACTTATTTTCAAATATGTGGACTTAAACAAAAAGCAAACCTGGAACAAAGAGGTAACTTACCTGCATTGTCTCCAATATTCACAGGAACTGGCACTAATGCATGCTACATGGAAGAAATGAGGCACATCGATCTGGTGGAAGGTGATGAAGGGAGAATGTGCATTAACACAGAGTGGGGTGCCTTTGGAGATGATGGTGCTTTGGATGACCTCCGCACAGAGTTTGATCGGGAGCTTGATTTGGGATCTCTCAATCCTGGAAAACAATTGTAAGTGATTCCCTGGCTGATATGCCTGAGCAGTCTTGAGTTCTGTGAGGGTGTTTCCAGGAGCCCCTTTGGAACAGGAATTAGGTTAAGTGAACCCAAGTTGACTTGATGCTGATTCTGGCCTATCCAGACCTTCCCTTCTGAAGTGGGACGAATGGGTACCTTTTACACTTCCCGGCTTCACAAGCCAAGGGATTGCTGCTGCAGTTGCTGATGTGTTGTTAAAAATAGGTGGTTGCTCTGGTATGATACTGTGGAGGAGTAAAGACAGGAACAAGGTAAACAAATGGCATATTTAAAGCATGGTTCACCAAAATTGCTTCTACTGGCTGAGTTGCTCTGAAGTCTTTTGAAAATTCTTTAGTTCCTCATTTATCTTGAGGGGCTGGTCCCAGTACCTCAGAATGTACCCCATCTACAACTTAGCTCCCAAACTCCTTTTGTACATGCTTAAATGTGATCAACCTGCATAAGAACATAAGATGCTCATGCTTGAATATTCATACCTTTGGCTAGCAGGTGAACACCTGTAATCCTTCCTGTGCCCCATTCCAGGTTCGAGAAGATGATCAGCAGCCTGTATTTGGGGGAACTTGTGAGACTTATTCTCCTAAAGATGACAAAAGAGGGTCTGCTTTTCAATGGGAAAGTGTCAACGGCTCTGCTTACTAAGGGCAAGATTGAAATGAAGCATGTGTCTGCAATGGAAAAGTAAGAACCAGCAATATGGTGTTTGAGAGTGGCTGTTACTCTTTCACAAGCACACCAATGATAATGAACATATAATTATAATCCATGAATACTGGAAACAATCCTGAACTTTTAAACTTGATTTTGCCTTTGCCTAGGAAGTAGGAAATAGGAATTGGTGGCAGGTCAACTTTTAGCAGAGTACCACATCAGAAAATGTGGTGTTAACCGTCACAGATGCAGGTTGTTTAAACAACCTCTTTGGAGACCTGAGTTTGTGGGACGGTTGTTGCAGTTTTCAGTTTCTGTGATGTTGGAATACTGGCATTGGAGAGATGTAGTACAGACTCTGGATCAGCTAATGGATGACCACATGGAAAACTGATAGATGCTAGTGTTTTGAAGAGGAATCTTAATCCTTATTATTGCTCCAGGAATAATTTTCTTTGTTATATTGAGTGAAGCTGTATATGTATTCCTGTGCTCTCCTTCTACAGACTAAATGTTTTATCCTGCTCTCTTCTTTGCTAGCGAATTGGAAAATCTCACCAAAAACTGAACCTCAGGAAGCAGCCTCTTAAAAGTCTGGTCTCTCCCACAGGTACCTTAGGGAATAGTGCAGGAAAGGCATTACTGGTTTATTGGAACCAATTGTGATGCTGCGTGATAGGTTGTGCCCTGATCTTCTCTCATTTCTTTTTGAGCCAACATGCAGATATTGATTTATGTGTTGCCTTAATATCCTTGCATTAGATGATGTGTTCTTTTGTTTTGGGGCAGATATAAAGAAGGACTGAACAACACAAAAGAGATCCTTACAGAGCTGAACCTGTTTCCGTCTGAAGAGGACTGCATCGCTGTTCAGCATGTCTGCACCATTGTTTCCTTCCGCTCAGCCAACCTCTGTGCTGCCGCCCTGGCAGCCATACTGACGCGACTAAGGGAGAATAAAAAACTGTTGAGGATGCGAACCACTGTTGGGATTGACGGGGGACTCTATAAAACCCACCCCCAGTAAGTAATTAAAGGGGATTTGGTATTTGCTGGCCACATGTTTATGTTGCAAAGACTCGACATCTGCATATATGTGTGGCTTTTCAGGGACTTGCCGGTTTTGCTGCAGGGCTGCGGTGAGATCTGGGGCAGTGCAGAGGATCAGACCAGCTTAGTTACTGCAAGGCTGCCTTAGGAGCTTTAAAACTTGGTGCGGGGTGGCAACAACATGACACATGGAATAATGGTGTCTGGGGAAGAGCAATTGATTCCTCAAGTGACTCTTGGTCTCCAGGGCACTTGCACTTCACTGGCTTCCATCAACTGGATGGAAGTCTAATTCCAGATGGAGGCTCTCACCCTCTGTGATTGTGACTGTTATTGCCTGGCTTTTCTCCAGTGTCCTCCCTTGGCACTGGCACTTGTTTAGAGGTATATTCATGTTCCTGTAAGTGTACAGGTTCTGAAGAACAGCCGAAAATCAGGATCATTTTATCCATCTCCTAGACCAGTTTCTGACCTTATGTGCTCTTCTTGACTGTGCTTCAGCACTTGTACTGTTTCATGTGTGCATGTACCGGAAATGTATATGAAGTAAACCACGCATGAAATGCCTGTGAGAATCTAAAGAAACTCCTTGTTCCTGTAGATATGCCAAACGTCTGCACAAGGTGGTGAGAAGGCTGGTCCCAAACTGCGATGTTCGGTTCCTCCTCTCTGTGAATGGCAGTGGGAAGGGGGCTGCCTTGGTCACAGCAGTGGCTTACAGGCTTGCTGCTCAGCGTAAGCAAATTGATGCTGCTCTTGCACCATTTCTGATGTCCCTGGAGACCCTCAAAGAAGTTAAGAACAAAATGAGGACTGAGCTGGAATATGGGCTAAAGCGAGAGACACAAGCCAGTGCGACAGTGAAGATGTTACCCACGTATGTCTGTGGGACACCAGATGGAACAGGTGGAGTCATTTTCTGGTTACATGTTGGTTGTTCAGGAAAGCTGCTTGTCTGTCTTCTGGGGGGAATATGCCAATTGTTCTGGAAAATGCCAGGGTGATTTATGTTGGCAAACTGGTCCTTCCCGAGATGTTATCTGGCTGACCCTTCAGGCATGTGCTAGCAGGCTGGTGGGATAAATACTAAAGGGAGCAGTGTGCTGTCACTGGCACAAATGAAGTTTCTTGGGGATGTATGGCAGGGTATACCATTCTGACTGGCAAACAGGCTACCAGAAGCACCAAAATGAAATACCTTCCTTTTCTGACAGAGAAAGGAAAGTTCCTTGCCCTTGATCTTGGTGGGACAAATTTCAGAGTTCTGCTGGTCAAAATCAGAAGCGGAAGAAGAAGATCAGTGCAAATGTATAACAAAATCTTTGCCATTCCTTTGGAGATCATGCAAGGGACAGGAGAAGAGGTAACCTCTAATGAACTTTTAACTGATCCAGCCAAGGCCTGTTGCATAGGATTACTATGAGATTTATATACTCTTTTTTCCTTCCAGCTCTTTGACCATATTGTCCAGTGCATAGCAGACTTTCTGGAGTATATGGGGATTAAAGGTGCTCGCCTGCCTCTGGGTTTCACCTTCTCCTTCCCATGCAGGCAAGCCAGCATTGACAAGGTGAGAACTGCAACACAGAATGGGTCAAGTGGCAGCTGTGAATTTTTTTGGTAAATTACATCATTTTGGATGAGGGTGACTTGTTGGTTTGGAAACTGCACCAAAAAGCTATTCTTCTACATACTTTCTTTCAAACAGGGCCTTACAAGGTTAGGAGGGAAGGGAAAAGCCAATTTGTCTTTGGAAATAATATTTCACCTGTTTTGTGGGGATTTTATTACTTTACTGGGCAAATTAATTGTGTTTCATGAGAAAGTTTTCATCCTATAGAAATATGGGAGGCAGAATTTCACCTTCTTTACTCTGATAATAAATGGATGTTACTTGCTTTTATTCTATAAAAATTAAGCTCTTATAATTGTGAAATAACTACATATTTCTAGTAGCCCCAGAATCTCAAATGCTGCCTTTACTCTTCAATGGCAAGAGATAACAGATGTCTCCTTCTACTTGCTCACCTGCAATCCCAGGGTGTTTCCCTAACTGTGCTGCACAATTCTGACTATATAACTTCTGCACTATATTAGTTTCTTTTTGTTGAGTGTCAGCGGGCAGAACTGAGCTTGCTTTTCAGCTTGGGAGAGTTGGCTTTTTGACAGGTATCTTCATCTTTCCAGATCTGATGTAAGAAAAAAATAGAATAAAGAAAAGCCAGGAAAAAATAATTATCAGATATTCTGATGCTTCTCCAAAGGGGGCGGGGAAGGTTGTGTTGCTTAATTCTAGTCAAATATGTAGAATATTGGGGAAATGGTAGGCTCCTAAGTTATTGAATATTATTATGTCCTGGTGGGTTTCACAATAACATCTAAGTCTTAGCTTCTTGTCTCTTCTGTCTCAATTTCCAGATCACAGTTGAGAGTTTAGCAAAAAAGTGGGGAGACAGCTCAGTATGCCTTCTAATCTTAGTATTTCCAAGCATAGTATTTAGGTCATGACCTAAATGATAAGAAAACAAATTCCAAAGCAAACTGATAAACTGAGTGAGATACACCTGTGTCAGGGTCCCACACCCTGTATGTTTGGTCTTTTACTGTTGCTAGAACTTGAGGGAGTTTTTAAGAGCAGCTTTTTCTCTCAGTTGCCCTCTTTTTTTCTTATTTGGACAGACAGTCCAGAGCCAATCACCAAGTGGAAGGTTAATTACTTCATGTAATCTGGAAATCTGCTTCTGTCAGGCCACATCACTGTCCAAAAAAAAGCCCCAAATTAGCGTTGGCTGGAGTACTGGGATCATACCAAGTTGTCCTTCAGTAAAATAGCCAAAAATTAACAGAGGATGTTCATTAATGTTTGTTGGGTGTTTAATTATTTAAAGCAAAAGTATTTTGTAGTCTTTCACATTATTTAGATAATGCAGTCTTCATGCACAGAAGGTTTTCTAAATGAGAGTGTTAGAAGGCGCTGAGTTGGCAGTGTCTTGATAAATAGCTGAGTAAAACTGGAGTCACTACCATCAGCAGTCGAATAACAAAGGTACACTTACACACACTCTGCATGAGACATTCAGAGTAACA
This sequence comes from Ara ararauna, assembly GCA_028858755.1. Lineage (NCBI taxonomy): Eukaryota > Metazoa > Chordata > Aves > Psittaciformes > Psittacidae > Ara > Ara ararauna. The sequence goes on from CM054381.1 coordinate 43,728,048, forward strand.
TGTCCAGGGAAACACATTTAAAAAAAATCTGTGGAGTACGTGTGGAGATAAAAACAGGCTGATGCTTGGAAGGCACAGTCTTCTCTCTATCTTCACTTACTATTTTCTTCCTCTTCTGTTTCAGGGAACGCTTGTGGGATGGACAAAAGGTTTCAAGGCAACAGACTGTGAGGGAGAAGATGTTGTTGATATGCTGAGAGAGGCCATCAGGAGAAGAAATGTGAGCTATTACTTTCTGATCTCTTTAGTGTGTTTAATGCACTCTCCCTCTTCCTCTGGGACCCCACTACTGATTGTGACTTGTGTTTTAGGAGTTTGATTTGGACATTGTGGCAGTGGTGAATGACACCGTTGGGACAATGATGACATGTGGATATGAGGATCCAAACTGTGAGATTGGCCTTATTGCAGGTACAATCATATTAAAGTGACCACTGTAGAAGTAAGCATGCATGTAGGTGCTAGGCCTCACACCCTATTTTAGAATTTGTAAAACAGCATCTTTTATTTGAGTTTGATGTATGGTGTTACTAATCTCTTGGGGTTCTTGGCAGATTTGTATGGTATTCAACAGAGAACATAGTAACACCTGTAGCAGACAGGATCCTGAATCTATTGGACTTTTGATCATATCTCTAATGGTGCATAGTAAGTGTGTGCATGGTAAAAGAATAAAAGAACAGCATACAGAACATGAATCCTTGTTTGGACAAATTTACTGTGTAGCAAGGTCATAGGCCTTGGAACAAGCAAGTATATTTAAAAATCTGAATTAATTATTTTGGGTCATCTAGATGATTCCCCCAGTAGGTACCTCCAAGTTTTCAGCCAGAATTACATCTAAGCATGCAAGGTCCTGGACACATAGAATGGTTAGGGTTGGAAAGGACTTTAAGATCATCTAGTTCTAATCCCAACACCTCACACAAGACTATGTCACCCAGGGATCTGTCCAACCTGGCCTTGAAAACTGCCAGGGATGGAGCATTTACCACTTTTTTGGGCAGCCTGTTCTTGTGCCTCACCATCCTCACAGTAAAGAACTTCTTCCTTATATCTGACCTGAAAAGATCTGAAGCCCCATTTGGAAAACAGACTATTCCAGGTGGCCAAGTACACCAGCTATTGCATTTTGTTTGGAGAACTGGTTCTTGTATTAGTTGTTGTAACCCATGCTGCAAATGGTAAGACCCTGCTCACCAAGTCATTTCAGACTTTGTAGCTGCTTGACTGGCTCTCGGCAGTGTTAGCTTTTGAGAGCACGCTGTCATGCAAGATGATGTGTGGTACATTACAACCAGACTGGCAGCAGTGACTGACACCTTCCATGTGTTTCAGCTGCTACTTCATTTTTCTGGCTGAAGCCTTGTCATTTCTTTCATCCTAGGAACAGGCAGTAATGTGTGCTACATGGAGGACATGAAAAACATAGATATAGTGGAAGGGAATGAAGGAAAAATGTGCATTAATACAGAATGGGGAGCATTTGGTGACAACGGCTGCATTGACAACATCAGAACAAAATATGATAAAGAAGTAGATGAAGGCTCACTGAACCCAGGGAAACAGAGGTAAATGTGATGGTTCTGATGCCAAGAGCCTGATGAAGTCAGTCTTTGAGACACAGTGGCTACTTTTAAAAATGTGCTTAATGAGTGAATAATCAGAAAGGAAATTTTAATATTACATTTAATTTGTTGCATGGCAAGTAATGCAGACATCCAGGACAAAAACCCCAAAGACGTACATTTGTTTCTGTTATAACAGCACTGATTTCACCTTAGGGCAGTTACCAAACAGTACTGCTCTTAAGATTTCCCTGCAAAGTGTAGGCCTTGCTGTGTTCCTTCTCTTAGAGTGTTTTTTCAAAGGTAAAAATACAGCTTGTGCAAGAGGATAAACTGAACCTGACCATTCTTCATTTGGTAAAGACAGCATCAATTACATATGACTTATCGATGAATGCATGAGGGGGACAGACAAATGTTTTGCTTCGGTATGCACTCTGGCTTTAGCACTATGTTCTGTTTAATATTGCAAGTTTTTATTTTCTAGTTCTGCTACCTTTTAACATAGGTAAATATGTTGCAATTAATATTTGTACTTGAAGTCACTGCAACATGATTTTAATGGTTGAAAGATGGAGTTCAATGGCTATTCCTCTGCAAGCTTTTACTGCCTTTTTAGAGTTGATAGGGCATGAACATACCACTCATGTTAAACAGAGCTAACATGCATGTACATCTCTTTAAAAGCTTTTTTTTTTTCTTTTTGAAATACAACAGGTATGAAAAAATGACCAGTGGAATGTACCTAGGTGAAATAGTAAGGCAAATTTTGATCGACTTAACCAAACAAGGACTGCTGTTCAGAGGACAGATTTCGGAATCACTCAGGAAAAGGGGCATATTTGAAACAAAATTCCTGTCTCAGATTGAGAGGTAAAGTTGTTAGATTTACGTGATTTAAATCCCTAAGGTGGTCTGGGACGTCTAGAAAATAGTCTTCTGCAAGCTTTCTTTCCCTCAAGAAGTCAATTGTAGCTGTCTTCTTTGTGTACCTCCCTCCTCTCCCATCCCCTGAATAAAAGTCAAAAAGGAGGAACAGTGGGAGCTCCAGAATTATTCTGTAATTCTGTGAATTATCCTTTTCTGTCCATGCAGCTGTGTTATCTTGCATGCCTTAACCAGCAGGCATGATTACGCTTAGCCTGTTTCTTGTGGGACTTAAAATAGTGCTTGTTTAAAAACCAAAAAGTCAGTGATATATGGATACTCCATGAATATGTGCTTACCTACATATTTGTGCGTGATTGCAGTGGTCTTCCAGGCTATTTGAAACCCTTTCTACTGTTGAAAACCTTGAAAGGTAGTGTCCCAGCTTTGAGATCGAAAATAACGCAATCAGGTGGCTGATATGACTTAGCTCCCTCATGACTTTGGGAGTTAGGTAAATAACTACTGTTTGTGCCTTCTGGAAATACAGTCTAACATAATGAAGGGCATGCCTGGAGCAAGTCTTCACTCTGAATTCAGGTTGGAATCTACTTGAAAGCAACTGGAGGGTGTTAGAGCTGAAGAAGTAGTCCCATTTCCTTTGAATCTTAGCTGTAAGACTGCCATTTGCATACTGCCAAAGCTTTTCCTAATGCCTTGCTGCTGCATGTGTTTCCCTCTGTGCAGTGACCGGCTCGCCCTCCTCCAAGTCCGTCGAATTCTGCAGCAGCTGGGCCTGGACAGCACATGTGAAGACAGCATCATTGTGAAAGAGGTGTGTGGAGCTGTTTCAAAAAGAGCTGCCCAGCTCTGTGGGGCAGGACTGGCTGCTATTGTAGAGAAGAAGAGAGAAAACCGAGGTGTGGAGCGCTTGCAAATCACCGTTGGAGTGGACGGGACTTTGTACAAGCTCCATCCCCAGTGAGTACCTTGGTACCATACCACTTCCTTTTGCTGTTTGCTCATTTCCACTGTGAAAACATACTGATCTGTACCAGATTTCTGCCAGGGTGGGAAAAAATGAGAGAGGGAATAAAGATCTAACATATTTCCCTGCATCCAGCCATTTCTCTTGCTGAGCCAAAGGATCAATACCTGAAAAGTCAAGTCTAGCTACCACTGTGAGACTTCTCTGGGGTGTTGAGTGAGCTTACTCTTCCAGTATTTTTTTTCCAAAGTTTTGGGGGACTTCTGCAATATCTGGGTGTCCCAGATTAAAGTCTATGTTGAGTTTTTGGAGTGGAGTAAGTATTTTGTAAGCAAGGCCTAGAAGTAGATGCAATAGCTTTTCAATTGGCACAAGAGAGCTTCTTCCATGATCTCTAAAGGCAAGGGAGGTGTCTGGCATCATACTGAACAAAATTAAAGTGAAGAAAGAGAAATTAAGTTTTGATTGTGTACAGAATCTTTTATCTATCATGAACAGGAGGAAAAACAAACAAAAAGGCATGCTGTGGAGAACCAGTAGATGTTGGCTGAAGTTATGGTTACTTGATAATATATAAAGATAAAGATCTCAGACCAGAAAGCGGCTTCTAAAATGTTCTGTTCTTCTCTCCTTTTCCTTTCAGTTTTTCTAGGGTCCTGCAGGAAACAGTGAAGGAACTGGCACCTCAGTGTGATGTGACTTTCATGCTTTCTGAAGATGGAAGTGGGAAGGGAGCTGCCCTCATTACTGCAGTAGCAAAAAGATTGCATAATGTTGGACAGAAGTGAAAATGAGAGGTCAAGTAATTTCAGCACTGCCAGGCACGTGCTCTAGAGATTTGCTGAGCGGTGATTCAAGATAGCTTTGCCAGACACCAGTACACAGGTACCTGTTTTCAGGGAGCAGCTAGTTTTGGCCAACCACTATTGTGGATTTTTGTCCTTTGATAAGTTGGATCAGATGTTTCTTCTCCCCACTGGCATTATGCCTTGGCATACCACAATCTACTCAGTTCTGTACTTTCTGCAATGCATCTATAATGCACATGGGAGAATGAAAACAAGGCAAAACAATAACCCCAAATGTGTCTTTTTACAATGGCTAATTAAGCTACTGCACCACAACTGAGTTTACCACCGGTTTCTTAGGATTTCTGTGTGGTTTAGTTTTGGCTTGGCCTGGCTGAAGGAATACTGACATCCTGATGTTGCAGCTATCCAGTGGACATACTTTTTCAATGCTTCACAGGTTTTACAATAAATCGGCAGGTAAAATAAATTAATGGACTTTGGTCAGTGATGCTCCCACCTCCGCTACATTGGTTGCAGGTGCATTGTAATGTAATACTTCCCTGAGTACAAGATGCATGTTTAATAGATGAATGTAAAGGAAAAAAATATGATTCCACAAAATATGAGTTTGTGTCAAAATACATTAGTGCATCTGAGTGCACATAAACCTAAACCAAAGCTGAATGATTCTGACTGTGACTGATTCTTTTGATACTGAGGGAAAGAAAGAATGTAGAAGCAGCTACAGGGTCTGCTATGTTCATTTTTGGGCTGCCGAAGTAGTTGTGTAGAAAAAAAACATCACCTGAATTTCTGAAATTCTCCTCTTTGTTTTCCCTTAGTTATCTCCTTGCCTGCTCATGAGAGGATAATTGCCAGTTTGTGGAAGGGAGCTTATCCTTGGTTTTAATTCGCTGTTGCTCGCTGCTCTGCCTGTGTGTAGTCTGTTGTAAATAAACCTGTGGTGCTGTGAGCCTTTGCTTCTCGGTCTAGTTCCTCTTCTGAGTTGTAGGAAGAACATGCAGGCAAGTGGGAGCTTTCTTTAAACCTATCTATAGCAGGACTCAACAGCACTGCAATTATTATGAAGGTGGCTTGCAGATAGAGCCCATGTGCTTGTGTGATCAAACATCGCTCACCTGATTTACCTATCTCAGAATAAACTGAAACAATAAATAAACTCTGTACCATAGTACAGAGAAGCAGCAAATTTGCATCCTGCTCATCTCTGTTCTCAAGTATTCCCATATCTCCTTTAATCCTCTCTTCTTGGGTATTTGCTTTTTTTCAGGCTGGCGTCAGAAAGTGGGGCCAAGAAATGTGCTTTAAACCTAGTTAGGTCAAAAGTAACTATCATGCAGGGGGATAAGCAGTTGGATTTATGTAATAATCTTTAACAAGGCTGCTTGTTTTAAACTTAGCAATGGCAAATTCAAAATTTGAAGCCATAGACCTTTCCTGTTTTGTAGTACTTTAAAGAAACAAGTCAACAGCTTTACGTCTGTGTTGGAGTCACTGGATAGGTAAAAAATAGTACTTGTAAGTAATCTCCACTTCTGAAGGAATTCCTTGTGGTGCTGAGCTTACTAGACTGAGCAAGTGGGAAGAGACCAGTAACAAACTGGTATTATGTTTTAATGTTTTCCTCCTTTTGTCAAGAAATGCAGTATTTTACTTTTTCTTTATATTTCAGAATCCACAAAGCTACAGAAACCAAAGCTTTCTATATAGTGGGGGTAGAGTTATTTGAAGCAGTTGTCTTTTCCTGGTGATGAACAGGCTAAATTTGGAGAAGATTTGGAGAAGAACACATCAAGTCTTGGGGCTGTGTGGCATAGAAATAGCCTAGAACAGGTCTTCTGCATAGGCTATTTCTCCCCTTGGCTCTCTGAAATCTTGTACTATCTGTGTAGTTTGGGTCCTTTTGGGAGAGTGCTGATCTGCAGAAGTCCATCTGTGGATGAAGTATATCGCTGGAGTGAGGTAATGTGGACTTGCCCCAGGATGGCCACGTGAGTATGGTGCAGAGTGTCTTTTGCACCTTTATTCTGAAGTCTGTTCTGCACAATTGGAATTCAAATCAGTAGCAAAACAACCCCTTGCATGGATCCTTCATTTAAATTTAGAAAGAAATCCTATTTTCCTTTGATTTTTTTCCTTTTAGTCTTTTTTGAAAATTAACTGAGTTGCACAGGGCCAGTTTGCACATCAGTTGCAGTTATTCCTTTTCTCCAGTAGATTAGGCCCACACAACAATATTTTTTTTGCATCTGCAGTTTTTTTCCAGTGAGTCTGTGGGTGTTGTGGAATCCGATCACATGAACCTGAAACTGCTCTCAAAGTGCTTGGCGACCTACAGCTTTTGTCGAGGTGCCTAAGGTCCAGGACACGCATGCTCTTGCCTTTTCTGCAGGCTGCTGGCTTGCTTGGAAGCCAGGCAGTTCCAATGCAGTTCTGATACACATCTGCTGGGCAGGGACATGGCAGCCAAACTGGGAAGGCTGCTGCTTTCTGAAAGGGAATGGGCAAAGATTTGCTGGGCAGCCTTGGAGAAGGGGAGGATTGGCTGTTGCGGGATTTTACCGGGGTACAAACTTCACTTGTATTTTCCCAGGGATTCCATAAACACACTGACGCTTCAGCTGGCTAAAACAGAACACTCTCCATCTGGATAATGCTGCAGCACCATGTTCCCTATTATGTTGACATAGGGAAACTCAAGGACTGTTGCAAACTTGCAATCTCTGTTGTATAGATTTTAAGCCACTGAACCAAAACTTCTCTGCACACTGTATGTGGCAATTCAGTTTAAAGCCCTAGCTTAAAACAAAAGGGGGGGCCTTCCATTAAATGTAACACAGCATATCATATGCTGAAATAAACACAATACAATTCATCACATGAAGCTGTTAGTCAATTTAAAATAAAATTAGATTCTTCCAGTTTCACATCTTGTACGTGCTTTACTAATGCTTTTTGGGATGGCTCTGAGATGCTTCGTTTCTTTGTATTTTGGGGGTCTTCCCTCAAGTTAATATGTTTAGTACTTCTTGAATTTACTGATTTTACTTAGAGGCTTCTTGAAGATGCGAACATCCTTTCTCAGTCCTAGTTCATGCATTTGATTTGGAAAATTGAAAGATTTTAAAACCATGGGTGTGATAGAGGAATTACTGGATGGAGGTACTCCAGTTTGTGCTTTTCAGAAGCTCCCAGTGGATGATTGCAGTTACCCTTTTATCTGTGAGGAAAAGATTATCGGAGTTTGCCTGCTAGAGAGACATTTTGGTGATTATAGATTCAGACAGTGGTGGTGTTTGACTTGTAATCCAGAGAAAATGTAGCAACAGCTTGCTGGTGACATGTTCCTTTTGTCACCCTGATGAAGCTAAAAAGTAAATATGGGATCATGTGTAAGTCCTTCAGAAATCCTGATTAGCATAATCTTCCTTCTTCGGGAAGTCAATATTATATAGGATTAGCAGATCAGTGTAAAGGAGTTTGAGGCTGAAAGGTAGGTAATACCAAAAAGAAAGTATTGTTGTGATTTGTTTTCTTGTGTTTGGTGAAATGTGCTGGCTTTTGGTTGGGGATCCCAGATAAAATGTCACCTTAGCAGTAGGTGGAGAGGGAGAGAGGCAAGGAGGAGGGGAGATGTGGTGAATGTTGTCTACCTATAAGTAAATTAAGAGTTTCTCTAGAAAGAACCTCCACTGCCTTGGACTGTCATTGAGGGCTTATCCAGAGCATGTCTCAGATTTATCAAGTGGATAGCTTGTCAAGTGATAGTTATGTAGTTAGTTGTTATTTTTCTTTATAATTTTTAAATAATTATAAAAGACCTAGTCCTGTACATGACTATGGATGGCCTGTTGGGGAGAGAACGGCAAGGGAAATTGGACGTCTGCTTTGTCCCAACGCTGCATCCACTCTGTAAAGGTGATGTAAAAGATATAAAACCACCAAAAGTTTAATTAATGTTTTCCCCTCACTCATTGATACTATCACATTGCAGGTGCACACTGGAGGTGCTATAAACGTGATGGATCATGTCTATCTGATAGGGGAATGCCAAAAGAACTTTCATCTCATTGCATGCTTTTTAATCTCCTCCAGATGCCAGCCCCTTCCTTACCTGGCCTTACTCTTAGTCTGCACTTTGTGTCCAAGGGCCTCTCGCAGCCCAGGTGCCTCTAGTGATAGTAAAAGCTTTGTGCTGTGAAGAGAGAATGGATTCGGTAAGAAACCTGGTAAAAATGCATTCTTCCAGAAAACCCTTGCCACTGGCACAAGGAATTGGATACAGGAAAATGGACAAAGAGTTCCAGACTGTAGGTCTGCAGTGTAGGAGTTGAGGATCCAGATGCTGGAGAGCCTCAGCAAGCAGGAGCTTGCTGGAAGGAGTGAAAGAAGATCCTTTCACCCTTGATCTTTCCTGATTGCTTATTAAAGATAATAATAAATAAATAATTCCCTGAATTGTTATTTTTATCTAGAAAAACATGAGTTAAAGAACAAAAAAAAAAAAAAAAACCACCCCAAAACCACAACAAGCCAAAGCTATATTAAAACCAGAAAGATTGAAAAAAAATCTGATGGTGACTGAGACTCTTTCATTGCCACTGTATTTTCTTTTTTCCTTTTATTGGGAAGGCTCTTTGGAGAAGAGGGAAGAGATGTGCAGAGTACGGCACATCAACAGTCAAAGCTTCCCCATAAATTCGTTATTGCATATCAGAACAACTTTCAAGTCATAACAGTGGGGAAAAGGGATAGCAGCAATGCAAGATGTGATACATTAAAAGCAGTGTATTACAAGGACTGTTCAAGCATGTAATTGAGTTAACTGGTTCATAATTTATTGTTCTGTGGGCAGGATAAAAGAGGAGGGAGGCAATGGAGGTGCTGCATTACTGACATCCTTTTTCTTTGGACTTGGAGGCAAGATGTAGCTCCTGGCCTCAGGCATTTCAGCAATACCAGGGTTCAGCTCTCAAAACCACTACTGCTGTCGATTCAATTTAGTTTACTGGAGGGATAATTTTGTTGTTCTTAATTTGCTGCTCACTATTTGAATGATCAGCTTGCCAGAGGTTTCTGTGCACCTGGGAAGTCCCCATTCCTATAGGGCTGGCTTGGCCAGTGCCAAATCATACCATGACGCTGAGCCATCTGTTTAGCTGTGGGATTGGGAGCGCTGCTTGCAAGGCCATTGTACAGGACTGTCCTCATCGGTGCAGGCTGCGTCCCCTCCTGGAGCAAAAAAGAGTTGTCCTCTGCTGCCACTGAGCTGGAGAGCAGGGAGATGAGGAGAGGATAAGACCTGCGGGGCTTAGATTAGCATGAGGGGGATTTCCGCAGGGGGGGAAGGCACGTTATAGGGCGAGCTGAGATCCTGGGGCAACAGCCATCTCTGGCTGCAGCTGCATGAAAGCGTGAATAAAGCACAGTTAGGATGCCAAGAACAGCTATTGGAATGTAAGCGGTTAGTGGAGCAGATTAGCTGGTGATGGACAACTTCATGGTAGAGGGGAGCTCTCTGCAGGAAGAGAAAATGGATGACGGAAGGGAAGGGAGGAAAGTCTGTGAGGGTCTGAGCAGGTAAACAAGGAAGAAGCTTTCCCAGCAGGCATGTCCTGAACACTTCAAAGCGGAAAGTTATGGACGCTGATTTGGGAGCTGCAGCTGATTCTGGAAACAAATGGGATAAATACTGGCATGAGAAAAAAAAAAGAGTTGAAATGCCTGAAGGGCACATCTGCTGTGGCCAGCGATTCTGCAGGAAATGCAGTGAAACCAGGGAGGGACGGCAAAGCTGGACACAAACACTGTTCCCAGTGAGGCCAAATGAAAGCCATGGGCCTGAGAAGCGCCTGCTGAGAATTCGGCTTTCTTTCCCTGGCTCTCCAATGAAGCAGCTGTGTTTAACATGGGCCTGAGTCCGGCTGTGCTGAATGAATTGTGAAGGTGTTTTGCATTCTGAATTCAGAAATTCTGCTCTAGAGACTTTTCTGTTGCTTTCAAGTGTGCATTTTCAGAGCAAGGGAGCAGCGCCGTAGGTCTAAAGCCCAGTCTGTTAGTCTGAAATTTGAATAATTGCATGGTCATTAAGTTTTGCACAAAAAGGAATTGAGTCTAAAAGCAGCTGATATGCTATCACGATTAGAGCAATAGCAATGCCTTCTTTCATTACAATGAAGTTACATTGTTAGAGAGCATAATTGACATTTTTTATTGAAAGATTAAGAAGAATTTGTTTACAGCTTGCAAACAAAGAGGTTTTAATTCAACAAACTCCAGCAGGAATAAGCAGTAAGTGGCATTTTCATCTGCTGGCTGGCCAGCGCTTTAGCCGCAGAATGCTGTGGATAGAGAAGTATGAAGGAATTTGCAGCTTAATATCTGCCCAGTAAAGCGTGCACCACGCTGGCAAATGCCAGAAAGCTGACAGGAAGAAACCTTGAGTGCAAAGAAACAAAGGGCTATAGTTAATATCAGCACCTTTGGGGAAGACGCTACAGTTTTTAGAAATCAGCTTCATGCTGCCTGTTGTGCAGGAGTCAAGGTATGGTGTTTCTGAGGATGATTTTGCCATGGAGCCCTCGGGATGACACCTGTCAACTCAACTGGGTGCTAAAGTAGGTATCTGGGTTATTTTTGTTTCACTGGGTTTATTGCTTCATGGTCTAATAGACTCAGGAGCTAAGTGGTACTGGCATTTCAAAGTGGCATGTTGTGATTGGAAGGGGGTGCTGTGTAAGTGTTTGGAAAGCAGATCCAAATGAAGCACCATCGTCACCAGACTGCAGGGAGGCTCTTCTACTCTTTAAATATATTTGGGATCCTGTTTGTGCTGGTGGCTGTGTCTTACTGTCAAGACTGCTCTCCAGATAAAAGCCAAGGGTATGTGAAAAATTCAGTTTCAATTTTAAGCAAATTCCTGTTTTGCAGTTGGAAATTGTTTGGACTTATTGTCCCAGCTCTGGTCAAAGTTTTAAGGAGACCAAGTCGAACCCTGTTGTTGCTGTTATTTGTCCAAAACGTGGTTATAGATGAAAGTTGTGATTAAAACATTTGTTTATATCAATGTCAAATGTTAGAGCAGCGATATCTGTAACCCTGCTGGGAGACAGAGGTGCCCTGAGGGTCTGTCGATGCTGGGTCAGGTTCCAGACGGCACTGGTAAACTCATGACAGCTGTCAAAGGAACTAGCAGGGGATGAGTTGTAGTGGCCTAAGATACTGCGGCTTTTGTGACCATACTTCTGCTTTGCCAAAAATTATATCTCCCCCAGGGAAGGAAGGGCAAGACAAGTAGGGTGGGCTTTTATGTTCCTGCAGCCAATACTGGGGACTGCTGCTGGAATCTAGGGGCAAAGCTGTGGACCAGGAAGCCCATAGAGGTGGGTCACCCATTCAAAGCACTGAGGTGACAAGAAAAACTTGGTTTAGATAATTCATCTCTTGTAGCTATGCCGTGAAGCCAGACTCAGGTTTACTCCCACGAAGGGGTCAGAGGGATGGAGAAATGTATTTAATTAAAATAAGAACTAACTTTTTGACACATACATGAAATTGTTGACAAATGTTTTATCCCCCCTCTACTTTTTCTGCATGTAACAATCTGAGAATGAAAGTAGGGGTCCAGGATCCCTTCTAGATTTGCATTTGACCTGATGCGGCAGGTTGACTGTGTTTGCTTGATACCCACCTGGCCTATTCTCAGTCTCCTCCTCAGCGGGACTGGGAATAAAATAAGAGGAAGAAGCTCACAGGTGAAAACAAGGACGGGAGGTGGCTCACTGCTCACCATCATGGGCTAAAGTGACTCCACTTGGGGAAGATCAATTAAAACAGATTTTGATAGTCAGAAACACAGACAAAATGAAAACAACACCTTCCCTAGTGTAGAAAGGGTTATTAGTGTATGCCAGTATCCCCCTCTCCTCACAGAGACCTCTCAGTCCCACTGCCATCCCTTGGGCACAGGCACCCAGAAAGACCCAAGAGAGCCAAAGTGGCTTGAGGAAACAAATGTTGGGGTGGGGAGAGAAAAGATGCCATTTGCATCAATCTCCAGTTTCTGTTTAGATCAATTTGGATTTTGGCTGAAAAAAGGCATCACTAAATTATCACAGAGCAGCTCAAAATCTCTGGTTGCTACTGGACAAGGCTCAGCCTCAAGTCCACCATCTGTGACCATTTTCCTGCTCTGATTTTTAATGTGAATATTTTGAATTTTCAAGGCTTGGTGAGTTTTTCTGATTAGGATAACAAACAGCAAGACTCAGGTGTTTTATCGCTTAGCATTTGCTTGCTAAGCTCTCCTTCCCTGTGTGCAGCAGGAATCCCATGGCACCACTGTATCTCAGAGCCATGCAAGGGTTGGTGTTTTGCCAACACTATACCCATTTCTACCATTACTCTCGATCACACATGTGGCCTATAACCCATATGACCCAAATTTCCCCTTTCTCTCAGTGTGATGCTAGCCATAAGTTTGCATCTGCTGTATGCCAGCTGCTGGATGTGTTTTTAAGAGAGCGCCTGTCTGTGGAGTGTGTGGCTTTCAAAGGCATCCTGAGGTTGGGGAGGGAGATGTGGAAGCCTATAGTTCTGCCTCCTTTCCTGTTGGCAGCCTCCTGTGATGACAATGTGATGTGGCAAGAGGTGCTCCTGCTATGGCCACGCGGAAGGAGCCTAAAGCCCTGGACATGCCTGGCTACTGCTGCTCCCCATTGTGCAAAGTAAGTACCTGCTTCACATCCCCTCTGGGCTAAAGGGTGGGGGTCATTAAGTTAGTATTGAGGACAGCTCTGTATCATGAGGATATTAACCTGGCCTGGGAGGAGAGTCTTTTACACTGCATCTTGCTGGAAAGGGAGCACAAACTTAAGGCCTCTGCAACTAATGCCTGCACCCCTGTGGGTTTGGGACTTGCAATGCAAACTGATTTTCACTAGCATCAAGTGCTGGATCAAGCAGAAAGATGTATACGAAGTGGAAACTGGCCTCTTTGCTTGGGTTGAGAGGTATCACCTTGTTTTGAATTAGTGGATAGCCAAAAGAGCAGATCCCATTCTCTATGCTGAAAGTACTATCCCTTCATTATGGTTTCACTGATCGCACAGCAAGGATGCACTATAGTTAAAAGGCATCAATTTGGACTCTGACATTCAAACCTTCTTGGAATAGTGCATACCAGTGCACAGAAACCAGCTGTTTGCTGGGGGTTAACTGCTTTTTGCAAGAATGAAGAATTTACTTTGTTTTGGTAATTCTTCCCACACAATGAGTATGGGACTAAACTTTGATGAACGAGCTCTATGATCTGTGAGTAGATGAATGCAGATTCAGGATAGCTGTCTCCGTATAGTAGAATAAATTAGGTTATATTTTCCTTTATTTAAGTAATTGTAACTGCTTCATCACTTAAGTGAATTGCTGGTTATGCAGACACCCTCTAGCTGGTATTGAACTGCCTCCTCAAGATAAAAGATTTGAATCAAACTGTCATATTTTAAATTCATCTCTTGACTTCTCCAATTTCAAACCAATTTGCACTCTATATTTGCCCCTTTTCCAATGTAATTTCTTTTAACATGTTTTGCTAGTGATGAAGATTAAGCAGAGTATCAGAAATCTGCATTTGTTCTCATTTCAGCTTGCTGGAGTCAAGAGATGTTTATGAAATAAAACAAATGCTTCACTTCCTGGTAGGAAAGGCAGCCCATTAACATTAGGTCCATCAACATAACACCACTGCCCTTCTATTGCCTTATAAACTGAGTTTGTTGGTATGCTTCTGTGTGCATATAAATACATGTGTGTGTATGGTCTGTTTTGTATAGGGTTTGCAATAATAACTCACTGCCAATGCACTAGAAGAAGTGGTTGCTTGATGCAGCAATTCTCACCTCAGTGGGAAAAATGTCAAATTAAGGCAGGGTCCCAACCTGAGTCAGAAAACTGGGATGGTTATTACTCTCCTTTTGTGGATTATTGTAAAATGAGTTGTAGCACTGTGGAGAGAGAAGTTCTTGTAGTGAATACCCAGACGGGGGGGGGGGGGGGGGGGGTGGGAAATGGGTTTGGATGGATTACACTTGTATTTCACGTTTATGTATAAGGGATAAAGCAAAGTGAGCAGACTTGCATGCAAAGTGCCCAGGAATGTGTTGAAAAACCACAGTGGGTTGGAAAACCTCTTGACTTTTAATTAGATGTAACTTGCATTAATACAAAACCCAGCATCTTGCATGGACATGAACGTTCTGTGTTAGCTGCTTACTGTTATTTTGACATTTAACCACATACTTCCTTGGCTGGGATCGATGGGTAACAACAGCATGGATGCTGGCATTGTGGGTGGACACAGGCTTATGCCGGCACTCCCTACAGCTATCACTGTGACAGACATGTTGTCATGGCTGTGGATTCTTCTTTGGGATGTGGAGATGCCTGTAATCATCCACAAAGTATTTTAGTACAGCAGTGGCTTCACTTTGTCTGCTGGGGAATGAAACAGAATGAGAAACAGTTTCCTGGTTTATCCATCAGCCTCACAGCAAAAAGGGGCTGTTTCTTCCAGTTGGTCTCTGTGCTTCTTTTTGGGGATGCCTGAAGCAGAAGGGAGACCATGCTGTGAGAGAGCTGCCCCTCTAGCAGCTGTTGCGTACACTGCTACAGGGAAGGAATCCATCATGGGACAGTGTTTGAGGTTTCAAGTAGCTTTTTTTAATGTTATAAAATACCAGATAATAGGTTCCTCTCCCTACAGCAGGGAAATGCCTCTCCTCATCCTACTTCACCTCCAGCCAACAGGGGAGGTTTGGGCACAAACAGTGCTGTTAATCCTCCACTTAAACTGTGACCCTTCAGCTGTGCTGCCTTTAGTGCCCTCTCATGTGCATTGGGGGTTTTATGGTTTTATTTTTATCCCCTCCCCCCTTTTTTTCCTGTGTGTGTGATGGTCGTGGTTGTTGTTTTTTCTTTTTTCTCTTGAAATAATGCAAAAGAAACCAGTAAAGAGCACAAAGTTTTTAGCAACTTCCTCAGCTGCATAGAGTAGCTCTGCTGTGCAACACAGGCACTAGAGGTTAAGTCTTGTGGTGGTGTGACTCCAGAGAGCTGTTTCCTTTTTTCCCCATGGAGGTTTAAAAAGAAACCATCAGCCAGGCCTCCCAAACAGTAGGACTTTATTGTAATTCATAGGGTTTGGGCTTCTGTTGATCTGCTTCCTGGTTTACATGTCTTGGTTTTGTGGGGGTCATTTTCTCTGCGTCTATCTGATGCTGAAGGACAGCAAATCCTTTAAAGAAATAAAAGTAAAAAGTGTCTCAGCTCACCACATCTGCTGATGTTCAGATGAGAGGTGAGACACAGAGAATATCCGTCTGCTCCAGGAGTCTCTGTTCCTTTGCAAACCAGTAGACAGTGCTCCTCTTTTGCTAGATTTCCTGTCTTCTCCACTCTCCTCTCATCATGGCCACAGTCTAGACATGGCTGTTTGTGATCCTTAGTTGTTAGTACACAGCTTACAGAAATACTGCCTTGTCTTTGGAGATCACTGGGATTGGAGTCTTGAAAATAATAGCTCTGAGTAGTGTCATTTGGCCTTGAAATGCTCAGCTCAGTGAATGGTGCTAAAATCCTTCCAAAGGGACTTTGTTAAAAAGTAGCTTGCTCTCCCTCTGAAACAACTCCAACAAAACAGGTCAGAATTCCCTGTTAGTCTTGGTGCCTAAAATACGCTGGGTATTGTGGCAACCCTCTATTGAGGCAGGGGATGAAGTATAATGGATGATTTCTTGTGTTTTGCCCAATACCACATGGGCTCTGCACCCTGTCCCCCCTCTGTGGGACCCAATGAGGACAGCACTGGGGCTGGGCACAGACCTGTGTATTGCTGCTGTGGCGTGTGATGACAGTGGTATATGTATGGAGGTGACACTGCACAATGGTCTGGATATGCTGCCAGGCATGGAAAATGCTGTTAGCTTCTTAATTAAATTATTTTAATTATAAATTATAATGTTAATAATACAGAAAAATAGATTTATTTGTATACAAAGTGTATAATATAAATATAAACCAAAATTATTAATTAAAAAAAAACCAAACAGCTGTTAGCTAGTCATTAGCATTGACAGTCCTCAGCCTTTGTCACCAGAGGGCAAGATCCTGCTTTCCTGGGGCTGCTGGTGGCCATTCTCTCTCTCAATACACTTATTGGAGTAGGGCCCGACAGCCACATGCAGTCCCTGGCTTCAAGCCCTCCCAGTGTTTGAATGGAGGCAAAACCTGGGATAGATAGCTCCATGAGATGTGCTGAGCCTGTCCTGGCTCTTTGTTTATCCAGCGTGTTGCTCCATGTTTCCCAAGGAAAGTGCTCATGTTTTGGAAGCATATGCCTTGTGTGCTCTACCAGGAATATAAAAACCACTTTCTATGTGTGTACAGCTCCATCTGCATGTGGCATGGCCTTTCTGGTGCATGGAATGAGCTCCTCTCAAGGCCTTCCTAGCTCATCTTGTTTCTCAATAGGGGAAATATGCAATAAAGCATCATGGCTGGCTGTGTGGTAGTGTCTGCTTGTTGTGCCTCCTGGCAAGGTGAAACTGCATAATGCATTTAACCTTGCTCAGTTGAATTGCTTATCAAATCAATATCTCTGCTGCTTTTAGATTTTCTTAGTAGCTTCTGCACCACGTTCAGCACAAATGAATGATGGTTATTTCTGTGCAAACATGTAGTTTCCTACTCTGGAATGGGAGCTTTGAAGGCTACTTAAAAATTCCCTTCTTAGTCAGAGGTGCTGCCATGAATTGGGAACTTGTTTCTTAGAGATGTTGCTTTCTTCTACTTTGCTTTAAGTATTTTGAAAGGAAGATGCAATGTGAGGAAAAGTGGATGGATCATTTTCCAGACACTTAAAAAAAGAACAACAAACACAGCTACAACTTCATTGTTTCCTTACAAAAATAGAAAGCATATAGCAACCATGTACATCAAAACTGTGATGGGCATGATTAAACGCAAAATCCTCTCATTGTATAGGTGTCAAATCTGAATGCAGACTTGTATAGAGCAGTAAATATTTAATGAAGAAATAGGCAAAGCAGAAAAAAAAACACAAACCTGCATCCAGAAGACCTGATGCACAGAATTACTTCAGTACAGTCAGACCTGGACAATATGATTAGAGCGCAATTAAAATAGCTGCAAGTCATCGGGTGTCATGTTCAGCCTCCAGTAATTTGTCTTAAAGGACAATGGCTTTCAAATAGTCTGCTGCATGCCTGGCAGTGTACATTAGGTGCCGGTAATTAATTGGCTGCTGAACTGATCTCTTCCAGTAAAGCAGAAGGGAAAACCCAGGGCTAGATGGTAAGGAAGTATGCAAGAGTTGCAGCGGCAAAGATGAAGAGCTGGTTGGTCATTCCAGACAGCCTGTGCACAGCTCCTCCCAGGCCCCCCCAAAATAACACGTGTGGTCACTGCTGGCCTGGCAATGCAAAGAGGGCTTGCAAATGGTTTGGGTTTCTGTAGGGATATTTAGATGCCCTTCCAGCTCTCTGGTAGGAGGAAAGCTTATTCATCCCAGCACTGGTTGCAGCATCAAAGCTGGTCATGCGCTCTTACTTATCCTTGCAAGGAGCAGTTTAAAAATATTAGATGTTCAAACACAGCAGCTGTTCTACCTTGGATGGACTGTTACTTTTTCTCTAATGGTGTTTAGGCTGTAGAGTTCGTTTTTCCTGAATACCTGAATACCATGTTCAGCAACTGTTTGCACATTCCTAAGACTGGTATGTTAAAGAGAAGACCATTCTTATTCATAACCAATTTGTGTATTTTGGACCTCCCAGACTTTTAGGTGGCTAATTCAAATTCCTTGAGAGCCAGAGGAGATGGTTTGAATTGCTTTCTTTGGTCAAAGATTAGTTGAAAACAACTTAAACTTGTGACAAAGTGCTTTAGCTGAATGAGTAAGCATTCCTGCAGGTAACTGGGGGGAATATCGTGTATTTAGGTATCTGAGCTGGAGGGGATAGAGATTAGGGCTTGTAAACCTCCTGTAGAGACAGCTCTGCTAACATACAGTCTGTGGGAATTGAGCAGTGCCAGGTAGTGTTCATACACCAACGAAAGGCAAATATAAATGTACACATGCAGAAAGTGACTTATTGCTTCCAAATTTTTATTCGGGCTGCTGCAGAGCCGCTCTTTGGTGAGGATATCTCTGGCAGCCAGAATGCCATTGCCATGCTGGGAAAACAGGAACAAGGAGGATTTGGTTTTGCATGGGATGAAAGGTCTGCCATCTCCTGGGGGTGGTGGCTGATGGTATGGGGGAATCTTGGTGTCCCGGCTAAGCTTGGGAGTCTCAGGGTTTGTGCTTGTTAATGGGAAGGGGATTGGTGACGTGTTTCCAGTAGGAGAACTGTGAATGTTAGCGCAATGGGTTTTGCCTTCAGTGGAATAACTTACCCAACTTTAGCTGCTTGTTCAATAGAGATGAGTTCAGACTGTAATAAGTGAGGAAAAAGGCTACTAAACCAGCCTGGGATTCTCAGGGAAAGGAGACCAAAAAAGAGCCAGGTCTGTCTTTCCTGGTGAAGCAAAAGCTGAGGATATATATGGTTACTTTCCTCTGTATTTACAGAATATTAGATGGAGGAGAGTAATTTCAGCTGAAAGACAAGGTTTAACAGATGACAAAGCATAACCAGGAGTGAGCCTGGGCTGGGAATTAAAAATAGTTTCTAACTGGCAGAAGAGGATGAGTGTGGCTGAACAGTGAATTACACTGGAGTGAGAGCTTGATCAGCCTGTGTAAGGGACTGGGTGACGTTGCCAGACGCTGTCAGGATGATGCCGCTCGGCTCCACGTTTCTGTGCCGCCTGCGAGCTCCTACTGCGCCTGGTCGCAGTGCGATGCTGGTGAGCCTGCACTGAGGCAGGCCAGAGACCGCAGGCGTGTTTGCTCATTAGCTTGCCAAGAAACCGAGCCGGAGTAACACATGCAGATCAGTGAAACGCCCCATGAAATTCTCTCCGAGCTAAAATCTAATGCAGCAAGGTGGGGAAGGAAATGCTGTCCACCCTGCCTGCAGGAACTAGAGCAATCTAAAGGAGGATATGTCTGCCAAAGTAGCTCTTGATTTTGGCCAGTGCAGTCATTTGAGATAGCACTGAAAAGGAAGCTGGGAACTCAAGAAACAGGTTTTTAGTCACTTAGACTTTGGTAGACAATCTCTATGCAAATCACACCTCCAGTATCACCAGTGTTTGCACGGGTATGTGTTCCTGGGACTGACAAGTTCCCCATGGACTAACAAGCCCTCAGGCAAAAGCCCTGCCAGCTGCTGACATGTATCACCTTGGCATCTGCATTTAGCCTTCAGCATTTGGAGGGGCACTGCGTCACTTTGCTTATGTGCATGGGGGCCCTCAGAGGCTTCACAGTGGTGGATGCCTCCTTGGGATGCTGGGGAATGCATTTCAATGTGGCTAAAATGTGGGCAGCACACAAAGGGGGGAGAGGTTCTGTCCATCAGTATATTTGATGTGGAGATTTTGCTGATGAAAATATGAGGTCCCCAAAAGTACAACCGTCAAAGCACTTGCCTGCTTCCAAAACATACCAAACATCCCCTCCCTGGCCCTGCAAATCTCATACCAGCTCAGCCTGAAGCCTAGCGGGTCCAGGCCAGGTCCTGCTCACTCTGGGAGAAGGCATCACACCGGGTGGGGATGCTTGGTATTAGTGGAGGTTCCCGCCGTTTTGCTATTTTCTCAACGATTTCTGAGCGCAGAGGCTCTTCTGGAAACATTCTTGGGTTAGTTTTCTTTTTTCCTAAATTTATTTATTTATTTATTCTTTTATGTATTTTCCTTTTCAGTTCACTCTACCCATACCACAGCAGAGTTCAAGGAGCAGAGGGAAGCCTTCAGCAGCCTGTCTCCAAGGCTGCTGTGAAAGACCCTTCGGGGTACGGCAGGGCATCGCCCGCCTCATCCTCCCGGCCCTGCCTGCCAGAAATAGTACCTACAGGGGTTCGTGCCGTCCGGCTGTAGGATCGGGGGCTGCGGGCGGGGCCGGGGCCGGCCACGCTGAGGAGGAGGGAGGAGGAAGGGGAGGTGCTGCGGCGGCGGCAGCGCGGCCATCCCCGGGCGCCGCATCGCTGCGTGCGCGGAGCCGCCCGCTGCAGCCGGCAGGATGATCGCCGCCCAACTTCTGGCCTACTACTTCACGGAGCTGAAGGAGGATCAGGTCAAAAAGGTAGACTGACCCCCCCCCGGGGGAGGGCTGTCCCCCCGCACAGATCCCTTTTCATTTATTTTGTATTTAATCTTTTTTCCCTGTTGGTTTTGTTGCTTTGTGCCCGTAGCGGCCGTGCTGTGGGAAAAAGGGGAATAAACCCTTTTTTGAGCATAGCCAGACGGTCCCTCCAGAGCATCCCCGGTGGAGAGCGGATCAGGGGGGTCAGCGTGGAGGCTGCCTGGCGCGGGTGATGCACAGCGGGCCAGGCCGCGGAAACAGAGCTCCTCAAAATGAGGCAGGAGCTGGGGGACTTTGGCAAAGAGGGTGGTGGTGATGGCCTTTCGGGTTTGTGGAAGGTACCAGCATTCCTGGAGAGGGGACTTCCCCTTCTTCCCCAGGGTGCCTCTGGGCATCTGTCACTCCGACAAGGGGTGATGAAGGCGAAAAGCAGGCAGCTTTTGAATTATGTGTCACTGCAGGTTCTGAATTTTCAGGAAGTGGTTGTCAGTTGTGCTTAATAAGAAGCAGTATTTCTATGGGCAGCTTTTTTTTTTCCTTTAGCGTTAGGAGATTGCTGCTATATGGTTGTTATAGCCCTGTGATTTAGCACTGCCACAAGGAAATGGGTGTAGAGCACGGGATAAATAAAAACATGGCAGTTAGGTCCTGGCTGAGCATATTGCAGTGCTGTAGGGAGTGGAGAGCCTGGGGCTAGGGATGTAGGAACATAAATAGGGAATATAATTGCAAATATCACCCGGCTCTGTCTCAGAGCCAGGCTGACGTCAGGAACCAGAGGCTTCCCCTCTGCCACCTCCGGCAGTGCTGCGTGACCCACCTAGGCACATGGCTGAGCACCTGCTGAAGGCATCCCAAAAGTATTTTGGAGATGCCTCAGTGTCAGCGTTAGCAGCGCTGATTTGTACTGGTCTCAGGGCTTGGCCTGGTGGGAGGAGAGCATCTCCTTCCTTTGGGCTTCTGGCTGCGCCTTGGGAGACCCCAGCTCCTGTATGTGGGTGACCCCTCCTGCCTCACTCCAGCCATGCTCATCCATGCCAACTCCTCTCTTGGATAAAACCCAAGGCAGCTCCCCATATTTTCCACATCTCTTTCTGTGGTTTAGGTCTTTTGCTTTTATGCCCAGCGGTTGTTGTGAGGAGCTGAAGGCTTTGCGCAGCCTGTAGCTTTCTGCGCCTTCTGGCCCCGTGTACGTAGCTCTTCCTTTTCCCTTATTTTCCTTTTCCTGGAGCATTTGTAAATGCTGCTGCTGGCGCCAGGCATGCGTGCCTGGGTAAGGCCTTCTCTGTCTCGCTGTGCCTGTTATATTTAGAAACCCAGGATAAGCACAAGGGTGCGTGCTGGCTGAGGACCTGCAGAAAGGCTGTGTGGGGAAGGCATGGTGGGAGCATGCAGGCACAGGGGAAACTGTGGTGTTCCTGGGGGTTGTTTATTGCAGGCTGGTTTGGCACTATGGGGCTGCTATTGTCTGACAGCATGGGAATTGTTTGGCCAGGGAACTGTAAAAGTGTTCTTATGGATCAATCTGGTTTTATCTGAAAAATAAAATAAAAATCCAATTAAAACAAAAACAAGCAGGCTACTGGTTTGGGAGGATGGAAGACATCTTTTCCTGTTTATATCCTTCTGGAACGCATATTGAGCCCCCTCAGTTTTGGCTATCCTGTAGGGAGGGTTTCTGCAGTAGTCAGAGGCTCTGCCCCATAATTCTGCTGCCCTGCAGCCGCTGGGAGCCGCTGAGCTCTGCTCCCTGCTTCCCTGTGGGGCTCTGTCTCAGAGTGCTGCTTGTGAGGTTTGTGCTCCATCACAGCATGCCGCTTACGGAATACGTGCCTACATGGCTTCGTTTCAGGTCCCTCCCTCTCCTCTCTGCTTCCGGAAGGGCAGCACTTTCTGCTTGTATGTGCTTGTGGCTGGGGGCTGCCGACCAAGGGTTTAACCCCCCTCACCACTCTGCCCCACTGGGGCTTGGGGCCACAGTGGCTACCCCTCAGCCTCGCTGGTCCATGGCAGCCATCTGCTTAGCATTCGGAGGCACAGGTGGCAGGTCACCTTGAGGATGCTGCTGTGGGTCACAGGAGGGGTCTGAACAGGTTAAAAGTATTAATGAGGTGAATTTGGGAATGTATTTGTTACTGGGTCTCCACCAAGGCTGAAGATCCTTCTTCCTTTGTGATCCTGTTTCCTTCTTTTTTCTGGGGGGTTCCCATTCCTGCGTGGCACTATACTCAGTGCTGCCTTTCTATGGTAGGAGCCCTGCTGAGGGCCACAGATGGGTCTGGTGATTTCAGGCTGTCAGGGCGCCCTGGATCTAAGAACTAGTGCTTCCATATTGGTTTTGCTGGGTTTAAACACCCCCCCTTAAGCTTGAGAGTAATTTTTTTCAAATTTGCAGTTTCTGGCACATAAAGATGAGCAAAGGGCTGGAGCACCTCTCCTATGGAGACAGGCTGAGAGAGCTGGGCTTGTTCAGCCTGGAGAAAAGAGGGTTCTGGGGAGCTTAGAGCAGCTTCCAGTAGGTAAAGGGGCCTACAAGAAATCTGGAGAGGGCCTTGTTAACAAGGGCATTATCGTGACAGGGCAAGGTGCAATGGCTTTAAACTGAAAGAAGGAAGATTAGAGTCGATATTAGGAAGGAGTTCTTTACTGTGAAGGGTGGTGAGGCACTGGAACACGTTCAGAAAACTCATGGAAATGTTTAAGGGTGGGGCTTTGAGCGGCCTGGTCTAGGGGAAGGTGTCCCTGCCCATTGCAGGGGGGTTGGAGCTAGATGATCTTTGAGGTCCCTTCCAGCCCAAACCGTTCTATGTACTGTGATTTTTCAAGGTGAGTTGTAGCCAGCAGGAGGAATAGGCAGGATGGATGTTTAGTGCTGAAGGTGCGGGTTGTTCATTGCACACTGGCAGCCCCGTGACCCTGCAACCCCTGCAAGGGGGCATTTTCCAATGAAATCATGTGTATGGGCACTTGCCCATAACCCTAGTGTGCAGAAGCAAGCCAACAAATAATGCTCTGTACCATATAAATATGGGTGTAGTTTTACCTCAAGCAGGATAAATTATCCAGATGTTTTTGAAAACATCTTTTCCCTGACCATTTGTGATCCTTCAGTGGCATCAGCAGGAGCCTTGCTGTGACAGTGGACTTTGCACAACCCAAACTGAGGCCCTCTGTCTCTAAAAGGCTGACTCCCATCCTGGCATCTGTGCCACAGGCCTGTGTGCTGGAGAGCCTTTGTAAAACTGCTTTAGAGTACCTTTTCTTTCCAACAGGTTTATACCTGCAGTAGCTGGCCCCAGCAAAGGGATCCTCTAGGTGTTGCCTCCATTCTGTTTGTTAGGGGAACAATACCTTTTGTTTTATTACCTGATGAGAGAAGAAAAAAGTCTTTCAATTCAAGAATGATATTTAAATATCATTTAACCTTGAAAAGAACATAATGGAATGGGGTGTAAAATGTAGCAACTGGCGTCAGAAAAAGCCTCATAGTGGTAACCCGCCAGTATAAAGGTTTTTAGGAACCAACCTGATAAATTGTAAGTAACCCTGCTTCAGGATGTCTTGACTACTTGTTTTAACATGCCTGGGCTCCTGATGAATCTTCTGATGCTGAAAGGAGTATGGAGTATGATTAACTCTGCGGAAAAATGTTTACATGGTGAAGAGTTTTCATGCGAAGGCTGCGTCAGTAAGCTAGGTGCTAATGATTTCTGAAACTGTTGTCCCAGTGTTCTCTTCTTGGATACTACTGACTGTTGTCAGTGTCCAGGGAATGAAGCATGCATTTAAGGAATGGCTCTCAGTGTTGCCTGTTTCATTATGCACTTATAATTATTCACAACTTTCTGTGGAGACTGCTGCGATGGCTGGATTTTCAGAAACTTATTTTCCCCAAGTGCAAAAAGTATCTTCCCAATGAGACCAAGAGAAATGACACACATATGGTTTGGATTATGAAATCCTATTTACAGAAAAATTTGTTTGCGGATTCTGGCTGGCTGGTTTTTTTTAAGGAGAAAAAGAAAAAAGGGTAGAATTTTTGAAGGGCTCCCATAGTGGCACCCTGGGAAGATGCTGTTCCTGGGGGGTGGTTCTGAAATGGCAGCTAAATAGAGAAGTGTTTTCTGCTCCTTGCCCACACAACTGCCTGACTGAAATTGCTGCTGCTCTCCGCCATTCCCAGAGAAGGGCTGGCATCCATCTCCCACGGGGCTGCAGCCATAGGAGGCTGCATGTCTGGCTGGGTGCTGCCGGCAGCTCTCATCTCTTTCCCTGCTGGCCCCTCCACAGCTTCCCTTCAGATAAGTCTGAGATTTGCTTTCTGATCGGCTTTTATTGCAGGCACAAAGCAGGGAGTTATTAAACCTCCGTCCCATAATCCAGCCTCCAGTTCCCCCCTCCCAGTTATTTGTGGCTGTTTGCTGAGGGTTTTCCCTCAGAGGTCTGCCTGTGCTGCCAGCGCAGGAGAGCAGTGCTTTTTCCCTGGCAGCTGCACTGCCAGAATGACTAACGCTTTTCCTGCCCGGGAGAGAAAAATAATGTTTTTTTTTTTTTTTCCTCATTTTCTTTTATTTTTTTTTTTTTTTTTTTGGAAACTGCAACACACAGGAGAGATTTTGTTTCAAACCGAGGTTTAGTTCCCATCTCCCCCGCCTCCCTGCCCCGTGAGTCTCAGCGGTCAAGATGGCCTTGATGCGATGCAACGCAATGTGATGCACCGTGATGCAATGCGAGGTGATGCTCCCTGCTGCAGGGGGGTCCAGCCCAATTATGTAAGGGCGCTGACAGTGCTCCTTGGTTTTTCACCCAAAACAGAAGACAAGAGAGCCCTCCCTCCTGTTTTCTCTCAGCAGCGGAGGGGCAGACCTGTGGAGAACGGGCTTGTCCGATCTTGATTGTGGAAATGTCAAAACCTGCATTCACTACAGAGCTTTTTGTGGGGGAAATCCCGCAGCCCTGTTTTTGAGGGGAGGATGCAGCAGTGGGACTGTGTAGAGGGGTATTTTAGTTACACAGTGAAGTCTGTGTGAATGATGTGTTACTGAGCTTTCACTGGGAGATTTGGGGAATCAGGCTTGTGAGCAGCAGCGTGGGCTGCTGAAAGCTCAACCTTAATAAGGGGTTTTCCCCTTCTCCCCCTCCTTAGAAAGGGAATAACTTAATACTCTGACATCATGGCTTAATACACTCTGCTAATAAAAGCAATCCAGCTATGGCAAGGTTTGCCATGGAGAAGACACCTTCCTGCTCAGCCTGAGACCAGCCTCTGCATCTGAGACCAGTCTCTGCAAATGCTGAGACAGCATTTGGGGCCGCAGAAAGAGTGTCTCCCATCAGGTTTTTGTTCTTGGAGCAAAATGATGCCAGTGGCTGGCTGTGGTTGTCTGGGGGGGTGGACTGTCAGCTTTGACGTGGCATGGGACCCACCTGGGGATGCTGCCCTGGGGTCTTGCATTTGGCCTCTGTTGCACAGCTCTTCTGCCATTCAGCTGCATGCCTGCACTGTCCTTCACCAGCTTCTGGAGCAAATGTATGCTGTCATTTCATATTGTTGCACTGTAACTTCCCTATAGCATCTATTTGATGGCTGTTTTGCCCTTCCTCTGCATGCAATGGCACTGAACACATCAGAACTTGTATAGCCTCTGGCTCTGGCCCCATGGTTCAGGCTTGCTGTGGTTCAGCATCAGGCTGGGTAGCTGTGCGTAGCAGCAGCATCCATATCTTTCTCCCTTGTCTGTGTAAATGCTTGGTCACCGTGGGAGGGCATCTGGCTCACGGAGATACACTGTCTTTGCCACAGACCTTGAGTACATGTGGCAGAAGTACTTTTGGCAGGAGCAATTAAATTTGCACTGGTTTTATGGTCAGTTTAGGGTTTAATTACATTTTGATTGTCTGCATTTCCTTTGAAAATGGCATGATTCATTGTTTTCTGTCTCAAAGTCCTCAGTATATGGAGTACTTGCATGTATACGTTTCACATGGCATGTTTTATTGTGGCATCGGCCCTGTAAGACACAACACCAATGGAGAGATTGGATGAGTTGCTCTCAGTGCTTCCAGAGCAGCAAAGGAGACACAGGCAGCCTTGGCACAGAGGTGGCCTGGTGTTTAAAATGAGGTAGCTTTTCTAGTTTTGCTGAGGATAGAAAGCATGGGAGAGTTTTATTTTCTTGGTCCTGCTATGCTGCAAATGAAAGCGATCCCAAAGGTGTGGCTTGGATCTGAGCTGTTTGCGAACCAAATTTCCAAGGCAGATAATGAAACAAGGCAAGAATAGACCGGCAGCTGAGGTGAAAGGGGTGGAATGTGCATTAAGCAAGAACCCCCCAAGGCCAAGTTGTGTTTTTGAAGCATCAAAGCATCTCTCAATCTTCCTGATGCTGAAGATGGGTGTAATGTTATAGAAGGCAGTATTATTGGAAAACTGAAGCGGCCTCCTTTTCCCAGTGAGGTGAAGAAAGTTCCTGTTTTGGGAAGCCACAAGGGAGAAGTCAACAACTTTTAATTTGATGTTTTGCTTGAGGAGGAAGCCGCTACCTGCTCACAGCCAAGTTCTGCCTCTTCTGACTCTCTGGCTGTGATAGCTTTGGATATCTGTGGATATCCGTGTCAGTGGGATAGGGAAAGTGGTCTGGTACACAGAAATAATTTTGCAGCCTAGGATGTAGCCCTAAAGCTTCTGTGACAAGTCCTTCACAATGGAAGGCTTTAAATACAAGGCACCTCTGTGAACTACAGTGACGCCAACATCACTTCAGCTGGGACAAGGTGCCAAAAGAGGGATTTTTAGCTTCAACTGTTCAGCTCATGGACAGTCAGGAGTGCTGAGAAGTGGTGTGAGGGCTGGAGAGTGTGGTGTGAGGCTGTGGGTGAATGGGTTTGTGTGGAAAAGAGAAGGCAGAGTGATGTGGACTGGGTTTTGCCTTAGGAAAGCAGTAGGATGGGGTGGACTTCAGCTCACATGTGTCCTAGCAGTTGCACGTTTTCCTGATTTTGCGTCAAAAAGACAAGGCATGAAGTGTGTGGCTGTGTTGTCAGCCTGGCCAGAGCTCCATGGCCAAGCTGGGGCTATATGCTGTTCTTGCAATTAAAGAGGTATAGCCCCACATGGGCACTTCAGGGCAGTCTTTCACTCTGTGGTGGTTTTGTTTCTTTGTTTTCCCCAGATTGACAAATACCTTTACGCCATGCGACTCTCTGATGAAACGCTGATAGATGTTATGGCTCGCTTCAGGAGAGAGATGAAGAATGGCCTCTCCAGAGATTTTAATCCAACGGCTGCAGTGAAGATGCTTCCTACATTTGTGAGGTCCATTCCTGATGGTTCAGGTAAGGAGCTGAATATTTGTTTTGTGTATTAAAGATGGTGTGCTTCATGGGAAACCTGTTAGAAATACACCAGTACTGCCAAGAACAAGAGCAATTTACTTTCTGCCAAGCCCTGGCACCTCCTCAAAGGCAGCCTCCCTTCTCTGTGCAGGTCAGTTCCCACAGATGCTGGAGGATTTTGTGAATTCAGTGTCAAACCCGTTTTGATGCCAATGGAAGAGCCCTTCATATTAATCAGTCTACTAACAGTCTGTATTATTTATGCTGAGATTTGTCTGCCAGCTATCAGTTCTTCACATAGGAAGATGTTTGATTTATGCAGTTCATATTCATGTGACCTGGAGTCTTGACAAATACAGTGGCTTTTAGTCATTTGCTTTTTGACTCAACATCTCTTCTTACTTTTTTCCCAGTGGAAAAAACACTGTTGTATGCTGAATTTGAGTTTCCTGGCATTTGTTTTGCTTTTTGTAGCTACCTTTTGCAGACGGTCTAAGGGGAAAACTTGCAGAACTCAAGGAGGTGCAGTGTGTGGCTCAGAAGCTGCTGCTCTGAGCTTTTGCCATTGAGATGTAGGACTTATTTTTTCATGCTTGCTGTACCTGATAAAAGTGTCACAAAGAGCTATCAGAAATCAAAAAGATGTTGTGTTGGTATTTGAGACCAAGATTGTCCCCATTACTTATTTTAGTGCTTATAAAAAAACCCAAACAAACAAACAAACCAAACAACCCCCACAACAACTATATATAGGGTATATAAATATATTTATTAATGGTGTCATGGGTTCAGCAGCAGCAGTCATTTTTTCTGCTTCTTGGTAGCTGGTGCAGCACTGTGTTTTTGATTTTGGGCCTGGGAACAGCGCTGATAACACCAGTGTTTCGGTTACTGCTTAGTGATGTTTTGGTCTGGCCAAGGACTTTCTGAGTTTCATGCTGTGCCAGGGAGGAGGGGAAGCCGGGAGGAAGCAGAGACAGGACACCTGACCCAAACTGACCAAAGAGGTTATTCCATACCACAGCACGTCATGCCCAAGATGGAGGACGGAGAGGAGAGACCCAGAAGGGTGGGGGGTGCACTGCGTGGTCGGGCTTGGTTTTAGGTGGTGAGAAATTGTATTCTTTCCTTGTATTTGCCTTGTCATTATTACTATTGGTGGTAGCAGTAGTGATTTGTGTTATACTTTAGTTACTAAACTGTTCTTATCTCAACCTGTGGGAGTTGCATTCTTTTTGATTCTCCTTCCCATCCCTCCAGGAGTGGGGGGCAAGAAAGAGGGGGAAGTGAGTGAGAAAGAGAGAGTCTGCGTGAGTCAGGCTTAAACCACGACAACGGTATATAATAGTGTTTATTATTTAGTCATAACACTAGATTTCTTTCTCTTGTAGCATGCATTGGTAACTAGTTTGGTGCCTAACACAAATTAAGTCCGTGTGTGCAGGAATTGCACAATTGCAACAACTGCATAATATGACTACCTGTTTTGAGGCTTTTTCTGAGTTAAAATCAATAATTTGTTGGGTGAAAGAACATGAAGCATGGTGCTTTGTGTTATTTGGTGCTGTCTGGCAGGGGAAATCTTTGATAGTTCTGCTTCACTGTTGCTTTCTGCCACCTTAAGCTTTTTAGTTGAAATGTAATACCCTCTTAAAAAAAACCCCAACAACCAAAAAAACCAAGGAAGAACACACTTGAATCCTGCGTTTCCCTTAATTTAGCACTGCTGGTTGTTACGTTGAAATGTTGTGTTGAAATTTGGAGCCTGTTGAGAAAGCCAGAAGCTGCCACACGCAGCTGGGTCACGGGCAGGGCTTGCTCTAAGGATTTGCAGGTGTGAGGTGACTTGAGGGTTTTTGCATAGAATCCCAGTGTTTTTTTACCAACTCTGAAATCCCCATATTTTCCTTTATGTGTTTTGAGTTGAGCTGAGTATAGACCTGTCTCCAGTACCCTCTTCTGTCAAGGCACTGCAGGTTAACAAATCTGGGCTGCTTGCAGTTAGCCAAATACATTTGTGAATTGCTCTATGGCACAAACTGGAGAGACTTCAAGATGCAGTATGGCACAAAGGGAAAAGGGGAGAGATGCAAGAGGTTGCTCAATGCTGCTGGGACTGGGCATGAACCAGAGCAGTGGGTAGCCCTGGTTGAGTGTAAGCGTGTCTGTATGTCAAGGCATTAATTTCAGATCATGTATTACACACCTGCTTAAAAAAGCAACCTCGTGTATTGTGTACATGGTGCTCAGTTCTTAATCCTGTGCCCATTTGGCTCCTGATGGCCCCTCCAGGACTATGGGCAGTGAATGTTGCAGCATGGATTAGAGCAAAGCAGTGCTTTGCCCCGGACAATTTCTGTATAACATGATAGTAATCTGTATATGCAGGTTGTGAGTGTCTGTTTGGATAGCTGTTAGAAATGCAGGCAAAACCATTTAATTATTTCCCAGAAAGGGCATGTTCTGATCCCAGGTATGAGCAATATTTGCTGTTGGTAGGTGTCATGGTATTTCTTTCGCTGACTCACCACCATGTGCCTGCCATGTCTAGCTCAGCCATCACATAAATGAAGCCAGGGCAGATGCAGAGTCCTGTTCCCTCTTCCTCCTAAAGTCTCTGGGAGGCCCTCATGGACATGTCTGTGTTGCTGTGCGCAAAGTGTGGGGTTGGCTCCCGTCTGATGGCAGTTTCTGCCTTCAGCTGTTCCTCTGTAAAAGACAGAGGCTGAAAGCCTGCCCTCTTCTCTGGCCTGTCTCTAATTACTGCCTTGTAAGCTCTTTCCTCTGAGTCTGATTATTATTATGAGAGCTGACTATTCAGGAAAATACTGTTGTTTATTTTCAGATCAGTGCTTGTGTACTTTATTAACAAGGAGCTTTTGAGTGATAATTTTGGGGACTCTGGAGATGTTGGTGTTAACAGGGCTTTTTGCTTCATTCAGAGTTGCTTAATTTACAAAAGCAGCAAGGTTTTTTGTCCAAAGTGCTCAGAATAGTCTTTCAAACTAGTTCAAAATGCTTTCGAAGGATGTTCCTAAATAGATTTACAGCAGGTTTGATTGCACCTTGGTTTTACAAAGTATAGATTAAATGTTGCTTCATGGGTTTAATTCCTGAAACACACTGAAAAAAAGCTACTACTTTGGGTATGAAAGCTTTACACTGCAGAGTTCTTTTTTCTTTTTAACTGAAAAGGTTAATAATTCTTAATAAATTTTACCTTGTGATGAGCTGGATGGTGCTGGAAATCAAACTTGTTAATTTGTTAATTTACTGCCAGGGAAGGTACTTCTATATGAAGTGCAGTGTTTGCTTGAGCTATGTGCTAAGGTGTAAGGGCCATCTGGTCCAGTGTTGATTTTTCCATTATTTATTGGAGGTAATGGCTTGCATTCAACAAGTGATACTCATATGATAAAGCTTATTTGGATATTTGGCTTAATGAGACACTTGTAAATGTTTGACTTCTAGTCTTGTTGTGGTGAAAGGGGTTACGAGTTAATGAATTTATTATGCTGAACCCAGTAAATGGAACTGGGCCTACAGTTTGGTTATGTTCATGTTTTAAATGACATTTTACTGGAACAAAGTGATGTTTAAAGCCAAGCTGTTAAAAAATAGGTAGGGAAGTGCTGTGAGATCTGTAGTTCTGCAAGTTGAGTCTGCCTATGTCTTAAGCAGCAAGAAGGAAAAGTTGCATTGCAATGCAGTAAAATCAGGAGGATTATTAGCAGCTGTGGGCTTCTACTGTCATTTTGCTAGGTTTTTCTTTATGTAGCTTATTGTCATTGTGGTTTCTCGCATGACAGTGTTTTGTTTCGGTATTACAGTCCAACCCTGGAAAACCATATGGGCTTTTGCTGTGTCTTTGCCTCTTTTAGGCTGTTTCTGATAGGCCTCCTGCCCTGAGGGATGCCTCATCCAGCTCATCGATGTTGCTGAGCTTGATGGGGCTCCTGGAGGAGCATGGTGCAATAAGGAGGAAGAAGCAGCTCACTGAATCAGACTTTAGAAGTGTTGATCTGAGATTTGGCAGAGTAGTCTCAGAGGAAAATCTGGGTCTGGAACTCCTTGTGGGTAAATTACATACATGATTTTTTAGTGACAGCATCAGGTCAGGAGGCTCTGAGGGCTGAGTCGCAGTTTGAGGTAACACATCACAAGGTACTGGTCTTCCCAACTGCTAGAAGTCTTTCTGCATTGAGTGTAAGTAGAAGTGGAAAAACAGTGATGGTGGGAATGACCTTCCCAAAGTCCGAGTTCAAAATCATAAGGCAGAATGAGAAGAGGATAAATTGCTCCACAGGATGGGACAGGCAGTATGCATCAAGGTGCAGGGTAGGGGGGAGGCAGCTGATCCTGTCAGGGCATGGGCACTTCTGACACTGCAGAAAAGTACAAATTGATGAGGAAACCAAGATGAGAAAGTACGGTGTTCCTCTGCTTCACTGCCCTTTGAGGAGCCTGGGGTTGCCATGTACAGGCATAAATGCTTGAAAAGACCCTTGGTGATTAACCTGGACACACACTCCTGTGTGACAAGTTGTACACACTGCTTCCCCAAATATTGTCTTTTCACAGACTTTAATGATCGCTGTGTTTGCTCCCGCTTTGATAAGGTGAGATAGCACAAGCAGTTCAGTCAGATATGTTTGCCTTGCTCTCCAATGCGTGCTGAAGGTGTCATTCCTCAGGTAGCCTGGCCACGTGTCTGTGTTGCATGAGGTTTGTGGAGGTGGTAGGGTAGTGGATTTGGCTTGAGACCTTTGAAATCCAAGTCCCTCTCCACCACAGATGGAGGTATCCAAACTCTTTCCCTGGTTTCCGGGGAGGTATTTAGGAGCTCTGTGCAAGGGTTCACAACTCCTGCAGCAGTACAGGGACACCCTATACTTTTTCAAACTGTTTCTCTGACTTCTGTTGTCTTGACTGCAGTTTGCAGTGAATCTCAGCTTCCAGGTGTGAATTAAGTGGTTCCTGCTTTAACTACATCTGTGTGTAATTTGTTGATTTTAGAGCAGTGCACAATCCAGCCACCATTCACTGTTATTTGCCAAAATGACACACGTTTGTTTGCAGCAAAAGACTGCTCGTTAGTGGTCTGGCATCCCTTCATTTTACTGTCTCTGTTTTCAACATCTTTTAGGCTTTCTTTGCCCTGCCAAGCTTCGTCATGATATCTGGATACAGACAGTCCACTGTTAGTCCATTCTAGAGAAGGACTTTTCACAAGGGCATGTAGTGATAGGGCAGGGGTGGGTAGTTTTAAACTGGGAGAGAGTAGATTTAGATTAGGAAGAAATTCTTTACTAAGAGGGTGGTGAGACACTGGCGCAGGTTGTCTAGAGAAGTTGTGGATGCCCCATCCCAGACTGTGTTCAAGGCCAGGCTAGATGGGGCTTTGAGCAACCTGGTCTAGTGAAAGGTGTCCCTGCTCATGGCAGGGAGGTTGAAACTAAATGAATTTTAAGGTCCCTTACAACCCAAACTAGTCTATGATTCTATGAAACCCCCATTACAGTTGCTTGTACCAACTTCATGTTAAATTGTAGGGAATCAGGTTGATGCATCGTGTGGACACCCTGCAGCTTGAACTTCCTGTTTGTAGGCACTGGACATTTGCCTATGCGTTATATTTAACTGAGCTTGATGTTTCCCAGATTTGTGTTGCATGCAGTTTTTAATCACTTGTGTCTTGTTTTCCACATAGAGAAAGGAGATTTCATTGCTCTGGATCTTGGCGGTTCTTATTTCCGAATTCTGCGGGTGAAGGTGTCACATGAAAAAAAGCAGACGGTACAAATGGAAAGTGAAATTTATAATACACCTGAAGATATCATGCACGGCAGTGGAACACGGGTAAGCACCTTTTCCTTAGGATGTGTCTAAAGATTAGCTACTTTCACACTGTCATTTTAGAAAAACACTACCAGAATGACCATAGCATCTTAGCAGTTGCACCTATAGCGTGCACAAACTTGACTACAGCTCTTTGTCTATACTGAAAATAAATAAGCAATGGTTAGTGTAATAAAGCATGTATGGGTGCTGCAAGTCTGCTGTCATCGTATGGGAGAGTTTTGGCTGGGTTAGGGAAAAATAGCCTAGAAATAAAAATTCTGACTTTACTATAAAAATCAATTTCCACAGGTAGAAAAGGAGAGCAGGAAAGCAGCTTAGTCTTTGTAGGCAACAAGCATGACCAGCTCTGCAACTGTAATGTTAGATGAGGGATAGAAATACCCATGACAACCACATATCTGTCTTGGCAGTCTTAGCAACTTGGCATTCATGAAAAGTACAAGTAGATTAGAAAAATTACAGGAAGCTGATAGAATGTTTTGGCACAATTTCAACTTAATTTTTGCTGAATAAATGGTAGGGTTTTTTTTAGTCTCCTGTGTTCCAAAGTAGAAAATGTTTGGATCCATTTACTTGGAATTTTAGAAGGTTCTTTGGAAGAATTTATTTTCTCTTTATGATCAGAAAATGGATTACAATGAATATTTTACTGACAGATTTGTCTCTGTGTTTTGTAAAACAAAACAGGTTGTTTTCAGCATTGAAAACAGTAAAGTTTTTTACACTTTTTACTAGAATGAGGTGCTGTTTTGGAGTATGAGATCCGCAGAAAATTTATGGCTTGTTTCTAAAGGATAAATGAAAGAGAAAAAAAAAAAGAAAAATAGTGCAAAAAAAGCATTTCTACCCTTAATACGTTTTCTGTAGAAACCTTGGTATCTTTAACTGCTGCTGCATTCCTATGCAACAGTGAGTGTAAGATGGCAATCTTATAAGTAGCACTGGTGTAAGGATTGTTGTCATATCTGAACCGCAGCAATAAATACCTTTCTGGTAAAGACTTTTCCTAATATCATTGCTTTGCTTTCTGAACAAAAGGTTGCGCAGTGGCTTTTCCACAAAACGGTGTTGGAGGGGAGCTGAGCTGCCTGTTGCTAGTGGAGGCAGGGAAGTCAGGAGGCAGGTTTGGAGTGGGGGTTGCTCGTCCATCTAGGGATTTTGGAAGCTGGAGAGGCAAGCAGCAGGGCTGCCCACATACCTGGGGGCAAGTGTCTTTCCAGGGAGGAAAGGCAGGTTGACTTAAGGTGGGACTTGATGGAGACATGATAAGGATGGTAAGGAGAAGCCAGGAAAGGAGACACCAGGTCTTCATTCTTTCCGTGGCTTTGTCATGTTTACATTTTAGGCTTTGTTATGCTTTTTAAACTGAAAGAGAGGTGAGCAAGGCATCCACTGACCCTGGGGGAGCAGTGACTCCCATTATTTAAGAAGCAGGAAAAAGAGAACTGGAGGTATCATCAGAGTTCCGTCCAGTTCGAAGTTATCTCATGATGATATCCAACCATGACTAAAACGCTTGCTGTGAGACTTTACAGGGAAGCATGGTGGATGCCCAGGAGGTACACAGGCAGGTGATGATTTGATGCTTATGACATGCGTACAGCTGAGGTTCTCTGAAATTTCTGAGCCCCATTAGTGGAACACTTGGACTGAACTGCCCACACGGGGTAGGTTACTAATATGTTTTCAGCAAGCTGTGTCATTAACTTCAGTGAGTAACTGAGTAGTCTTAAAGCCTAAGACATAATCAGCTTACTGAAGGGATTGTGATTTATGGCTTCATGCCTCACTAGCATGGTTCGTTTTGACATTTTCTACC
This sequence comes from Ara ararauna, assembly GCA_028858755.1. Classification (NCBI taxonomy): domain Eukaryota; kingdom Metazoa; phylum Chordata; class Aves; order Psittaciformes; family Psittacidae; genus Ara; species Ara ararauna. Next base: position 43,763,566 of record CM054381.1, read on the forward strand.
CCACTGCATTCAAACTTCTATTTCTGCTCATCTGTCAGGAATGGGCTGACACCTTTGCCAGTTGGAGACAGTTCCCTGTCAAAATCGAGGGCAAAATTCTCATTGACTTCAGCAGTGTAATAGCAGGTCTAAAATTTGTAAGAAGCCTGTGTTCTGTGTCAACTCAGCAAATGGCAGTGCGCCTGAGGGTTTATTTTGCTGTTGCTTTTTGTGTTCTGCCACCACTGGAGGTAGGTTATGGATTGGTGGCTGTTCTCCTGATCCAAAGCTGTGGCTTCCTTGCTGCTTAAATCAGAGGCTTCAGCTCAGATCTTCAGTTGCTTGCCAGACTCTGCTGGCTGCCAGCCAAAAGCATCCTTGTGGAGACTTCTTGGAGCCCACCCTGAGCAGGCAGCTTCGTGACCAGAAGAAGCAATGAAGATTGATATCATACTGCTCAGCCATCTCATGGTTGTATCGCTTCAGGTATACAAAGGTGTAAAATATGACTGGTCCTTTCCTCTTGGCTCTGGTGTTTGCTCTGTCTTTGACATTTGATAAAATATTGGCCTCACACTGTTCCATTCCACACACCTGTGGGTGGATGGAAATTTGGATTTTTCTTCAATCTGCCTGCCCTACTTTAATGAAATACACAGGAACTTTTTGCCTCTAGTGTCCTGTTGGAGTTGTTTGGCATCTGTAATTTTTGGATGTTAATATGGCACGGGCACATACAATGCTTCCTTGAATCTCCTTATGAAAAATCTTGCAACCGTTAGTGGTAGCAAAATTAATAAATGCCCCTTTCTTTTTTCATTTTTTTTGTACATTTTCTCCTTTTGAGCAGTGCCTTCCCTCTGTGCTTTTACTAAAAACAGTAGCCCAGCCAGACCATGCATTACTGACTACACACTGCTACTGTAGAATGTGGCTAATAGTTAACTGCCTGTGCAGGCTGTGGCATGGGTTATGCTCACGCGCCCCACTGCCAGCCCAGAGCCCTGATGACTGACAGTGCATTGCTTGCATGCTAACTCATGAAGGCGAGCTTCAGCAGGTCACGCTGGGACTGCGAACACCAGCAGGTGCATGGGCTTTCCAGACTGCTATGGGAATGCCCAGGGATCTTCTGCAGACAGACGTAAAAAGCAGGTCTCTTCTCTATGCAGTCGTGGTTCATTGCATTAGAGTGATTTTTGTAACGTCCACTGTCAATATTTCAGTTTCCTGCTCCCTGAATTCCTGAGGGGTTTGAGGTTGACTCCTGGTTATTGTTTGTAGTCTTGAGAGGAGCTGAACGTTTATTAGGATTGAGTGTTTAGCAAGATACTTTCAGATGGAAAGCATAATAAAAACTTATACTACTGTTATCTTTGTGTTCCTCCTGGAGAAGTTGTTGCATTTTATTACTTAACTGTAGTTCTTTTCATAGCTCCTTTACCTCTCTCTCTCGTTTGGACAGCTAAAAATAGTCTTACATTATTTTCCCATGCTGTTTTGCTGTGTGTGCTCAGAAAAATGTCCATGATTTGCCCAGGACAATGGGAAACTACTCCATTTCTGCTTAATCAAATCTGACCTCATTTTAGGAATGGCTTTACTTGTAGCATTACACACATCACTTCTTGACCTACTTTGAATGGCAAAATATTCCTCTTCGTTTTTTGTAATTGTTGCAGCATGTCTATAATGCTTTCCCATATCTCTGAGGTGGTAAATTGTTCCTCATAAAGCTACCCAGGCTAATTGTCACCCATAGATATCTTATTGTACTCCCTCCCAGTTATCCCCACTCTTCTGGGCATTTTACCTGGCCTCATCCCACCAGTGCTGCAGAGAGGATTGGGTTGGTTTTGTTTGTTGTTTTGGGGGTTCTTTTTTCAGGGAGCTAAAATGCAAAGCACAGTTACCTTTTGGGGCAAGCAGTGACTTGTTAGTAGTTTGACATCCATTTGTGGTATGTGTCAGTTCAAGTCATGTCTGGCATTTTTGTACTGGTAGATACAAATGTGTATTTTCATTGCTTCAGTTGCTAAGGCTTGATTTCAGCTTTGAGTGTTGCGATCTACCTGAGTGTCTTTCCAAAGACCTTGGTGTGAGAGACATTCCTTGCCTTTGTGTCCACACACTCCCTGGCATGCTTGACTCCTGGCCTGGCTGGCCGGGACGCATAGTACTATTGTCGCAGGGTACGTCTGGGTGGGAATTGGCACCTGTGAGCTTGCTGCAGGCTGCCTGTGTAATTAGCATTTTTAAAAATGCAGAAAATGTTCCCGTTTCGGGTTGTTTCTCAGAACATGTAAAATACTTACACAGATTCCCTGGGCTTCCTTTTAGTTTCTTTGTTGTGTGCTTTAGGAATAGCTTTGAGAGATGATGCCCTTTTGTGTGGCTCCTGAAAAGTGCTGGGTTCTCTGATCTCAGCAATGCTTGAATGAAGCAGATGTAATCTCCTCTGCATTACTGTAAAAGTGCTCAACCTCCTGTGGGACTGGATCCCAAATGTTCTTTTGAGATGCTCCTTCCTCTTATTGAAAGGTTAAAAGAACATTTCTGTTCTCATAAAATGTTAGATGGAAGGTCTGCGGCAGGCTCAAGCGCCACATGCCCCTTGTTTCAGGAAAAGCGTTTTTATACAGGTATAAATGACGCCATGCAGAATTAGGTGCATAAAAGGACAATGTATTTCATAATTAATTAATTATTAAGGTGTTAATATACACTGCCTGAGAGCATTTTCATAGCTATGTCATTTATATATCTTTGACAATTTGGAGCAGGTATTTTCCCCTTTCCCTTCACCCAGTAAAGTTTTTATATGCAGTTTGAAATATATTCTCCCTGAAACTGTATGTCTAATTGTGGTGGTTTTGTACTTTTCTTATAGCTTTTCGATCATGTTGCTGAATGCCTGGGTGACTTCATGGAGAAACAACAAATCAAAGACAAGAAATTACCGGTTGGGTTTACGTTTTCTTTCCCCTGTCGACAATCCAAGCTAGATGAGGTAAGAAGATTTCACCATTTTCTTAATATGCAGAAGAGCTACTGTGTTATTAAAACACTGCTATGAAAGCAGTATCCCAGACAGGTCTCATTTTCAGGATAAGTGTTATATTTCACTGTCAGACTTCATGTTTGTGTTTACATTTATCTCTGAAAGAGCTGGTTAACAGATGATGAAGAGGCATCTGATGTTTTGTATTGCCTCTGTGTGAGCTCCTCAGTATTATGGTTTACCTTGTAAACACAGCAGCAGCTTTTCCTGCCTCCTGTGCAGCCTTTTTCATCCCTCCATGGGATGTCTAATTGTATTTGTGATAAGGAAGGAAGGACCCAGGCTAGCAGTGTTTGCTGAGAGTTTGCTCAACTTCACAAGTGCACCGGGCAGGCCACCTGGAAGCAATGTGCTTTAAAAAAGAGTGGAAATAACTAGTGTTGTATGAAGTGTCTTATGGGATTCCCATTACAAGGATGCTATGGTATTTTCCTTCTTTGCTCATTGTATCACAAATGACTCAGCAGCCTCCTGGCACAGCATTGCTATGGCAACGGTGTAGCAAATTAATGCAGGAAAGTTAAATCCACACAAAAAGTGAAGAGGTTATACTGTTAAAACACGACCTGGTTTTAAACACGACCTGGTTAAAACATGACTGGTCCAGCTGGAGGCCAGCAACAAGTGGTATCCCTCAGGGACTGATGTTGGAACCGGTCTTGTTCAACATCTTTGTCAGTGACATGGACAGTGGGACTGAGTGTGCCCTCAGCAAGTTTGCCAATGACACCAAGCTGTGTGGTTCGGTGGATATGCTGGAGGGAAGGAATGCCATCCAGAGGGACCTTGACATGCTTCTAAGGTGGGCTGATGCCAACCTGATGAAGTTTAACCATGCCAAGTGCAAGGTCCTACACTGTGTGTAGGATGCAATCCCAGGCACAGCTACAGGTTGGGCAGAGAAGAGATTCAGAGCAGCCCTGCAGAGGACGACTTGGGGGTGTTGGTCGATGAGAAAATGAACATGAGCCGGAAGTGTGCGCTTGCAGCCCAAAAAGCAAACCATATCCTGGACTGCATCAAGAGGAGCGTGACCAGCAGGTTGAGGGAGGTGATCCTGCCCCTCTACTCTGCTCTCGTGAGACCTCACTTGGAGTGTTGTGTGCAGTTCTGGTGTCCTCAACATAAAAAGGACATGAAACTGTTGGAACAAGTCCAGAGGAGGTCCACGAGGATGATGAGGGGACTGGAGCACCTCCCGAATGAAGATAGGCTGAGAAAGTTGGGGCTGTTCACCCTGGAGAAGAGAATGCTGCGTGGAGATCTCCTAGCAGCCTTCCAGTATCTGAAGGGGGCCTATAGGGATGCTGGGGAGGGACTCTTCATGAGCGACTGTAGTGACAGGACAAGGGGTAACGGGTTCAAACTTACACAGGGAAAGTTTAGATTGGATATGAGGACGAAATTCTTTACTGTAAGGGTGGTGAGGCACTGGAATGGGTTGCCCAGGGAAGTTGTGAATGCTCCATCACTGGCGGTGTTCAAGGCCAGGTTGGACAGAGCTTTGGGTGGCATGGTTTAGTGTGAGGTGTCCCTGCCCCTGGCAAGTGGGTTGGAACTAGATGATCTTAAGGTCCTTTCCAACCCTAACTATTCTATGATTCTATGATGTCGGGCTCCATCTCTTATAACAGTCTTTCAGAGCAGGAGAGACTGTGTGCAGTGTTCACACTCGTGAATAACCTGGGCAATAGTGTCCATTGCTAAGTCCACCCCTCGATCATGAGTCCATCTGTATGCTGCATCTCTGCCCTGATGGCCTGAGGTGTCATGGGCCCACCAGGCTCAAAATAATTCACTCTCCCCTTCAGCACTTTCTGCAACTTGTCGTTGGGGACTCCATACAGCTGCCTTCCATCTCTGACGCTTCCAAAGCACTGGGGGGGCCCAGTGAACTAGATACTCGCCCATACTGTCCCACATACCCTGCTGCTCATGACTGTCCAGCCTCGGGGAAAATCTCTTGGTCCTCCTATATCGTCGTCTAATCCTAGACAAAACCCAAACATGACTCTGCTTAACTTTAGAGATCAGACAAAATGGTCCTGGATAAAACACACTCTGTATGCATGCCAACATGCTGATCCCCATCACAATCAGCAGGCAGGTCTCAAGGGTACCCAAAGGCCATTCAAAACCTTCAGAACTTTCAAATGATGCTGCTGTACTTGTCACTGGGGCTGGTGTAGCTGCTGGGCTTGGAGCTGGTGTAGCTGTGCTGTCTGCTTCAGTGAGAGTTTGAGTAGCTGCTGTACTTGTCACTGGGGCTGGTGTAGCTGCTGTGCTTGGAGTTGGAGTAGCTGCGTTATCTGTTGTAGTGAGTTTGAGTAGCTGCTGTACGGGTCACTAGGATGCGTGGAAATGTATCCCTCATAGGCTGACCACCCGAGGAGAGGAAAAGAGATGTATAATTACTGAACACTTCTGTTTTATACCTCCCAAAGTATAGAGGTGGTGACCACACTGGGAACGCAAGCCAGATCAGTTTCATGATCAATGATTCGATTGTATTACAAGTCATTACCATAAAGTAAAATGAAACAAGAACCTTAGCCCAAGGCCCACCCCTGATAAACATTAACACAGCATATACTGGCTGTAAGTAAGGTACAACGTGTTGAAACTGTGAGATCAAGAACAGCAACTTTGAGAGCCAATAAATCAGCATTGTGATGAGTGACTATTAATCCGAAATAATGAATGCTTATCACAAATACAATTAGACACACTCTGGTCAGATCTGTTGTTATCTCAACCCTTCATGCCCCACGTTGGGCGCCAAAAAGAACTGTCGTGGTTTAAGTCCAGCTGGCAATCCAGAACCGTGCAGCCGTTAGCTCACTCCCCCCCCTTCTTCCCCCCACTCCTGGAGGGATGGGGAGGAGAATCAAAAGAATGTAACTCCCACGGGTTGAGATAAGAAAAGTCCAGTAACTGAGGTATAACACAAACCACTACTGCTACCACCAATAATAATAATAATAAGGGAAACAACAAGGGAAGAGAATACAACTGCTCACCACCCGCTGACTGATACCCAGCCCGACCAAGCAGTGAACTAATCCTTCCAGGTAACTGCCCGCAGTTTATATACTGGGCATGATGTGCTGTGGTATGGAATACCTCTTTGGTCAGTTTGGGTCAGGTGTCCTGTCTCTGCTTCCTGCTGGCTTCCCCTCCTCCCAGGCAGAGCATGAGGCTCAGAAAGTCCTTGGTCAGAGTAAACATTACTGAGCAGCACCTAAAACCATCGGTGTTATCAGCACTGTTCCTAGGCTGAAAGTCAAAACCACAGCACTCCACCAGCTACTGAGAAGGAGAAAAATGACTGCTGCTGCTGAACCCAGAACGCTAAGCCAGGGTCTGAATGTAGTTAAGAACAGAGCACTGCCTTTTTGTGCATCAGTTCCGGAAAGATGAGTTGAGTTTGGTGCATCTCTCCAGCCTGTCCATGATGCATGGTAGGGCTCAGGGTACTGACAGAGCAGAGTCGTGCTGGGGATGTGGTTGTGAAGTTGAGTCGCCCTTGGGAAAATTTGTTTAGCTGCATGATGAAAGTTTCCTGTTTGCGGGCTGGTTTGCTCAAGCTAGCTGGGATGAAATCATGCTTGTCTGCGGCAGGGGCAGGTAGGTAGCATGTGGGATGGCTTGGGGTTGCCTGTAGAGACTTGGAGATGAGCCATAGCAGAGTGGAGGAAGGTAGTAAGAGAGTGAGAGTAAGATAGTAAGAGTCTCAATTTAGAAAAAAAAAAAAGTCAAAAAATGAAACTCTTTCTGAGAGTTTTTGTGATATTTTTGACATTTGAAAATGCATTTTTCTGGACCCTGTAGGCCAGATCTTTTCCTGAATTGCTGCTTCTGTGAGGCTGTGCTTGCCTGGGTGCTGTTTTCTTGTGCTTGTTGAGCAGGAGGAGGCAGGGTGGTCCCTGTTTTCTCCAAGGGTGACAAGATGGCACCATATGGTTGTGTCTTGTTCAACCTGCTGCACTCCAAGGGCTCCTCCCTGCTGCCAAAGTCTTGCTGATGAAGAAAAACATCCTTCCAGCACAGCGGCTGGTCGTGCTGAAAGGAGCTGCTCTTTGCCAGTGTGGTTTGACTGGTTTTCTGAATGATAAAACTTAATGGAACAAGGGGCCTTTTTGCTCATGAAAGCTGTGCCCGCAGACTGGGCTTTGACCGCTGTTTCCCTGTGCAGCATCATGGGGCTGGGTTTCTAAATAATGCTAATGAGGGCAGCACAGTGGCAAAACTTGCACAAACTGAGTTTGTGGTTTAGTGGTAGGGCAAATACCTCCTGGCCTGGAAAGAGCTGCCCTGACCCTTCTATCCCCTGCTGGGAAGGGGAATGTGCACAAGGCACGTGATTGATTTTTAAGCTGAGATATGGGCAAATGTGCACCTGGGCAATGGCTTCTTGTGCCTATAGGCTTCAGCTTTTCTGGTTCTTAGCTTCTTGGACTCCTGTTATGACAGATGTGAATTTTGTGATGGGTGTGAAAAGCTGAGCTGATTTGTCTTTCCTGTTCACTACTGTCAATACTTTTTTTTCTTTTATTATTATTTACTCATACACCAAATGCTCTGAATCAGCCAGGCATTATCTAAAAACAAGAAATTCAGATGCAGTCGTTACCTTGGGGCACATGCAGACTCTATACGATAGTTTGCAGACAAAGAATTCAATGCCAGGATTCCCTTTTTGATCCATGCTCTAAGTTGGGGCCATGCATTGTTACCTTTCCAGTATTTCCATTTGTCCTAACCCGTAAACATGATCTCACAGTGAAACAAGCCTGGACAGCTGGGGCTTCAGGCAGCAAATTTGCAGCAGCCTGATCTTTGCAGCTGAGTCCTGGACATACAAACATCACATCCTTTCAGTTAGTCCCATGCAGTCAGCTTTTCTGAAAGCAGTCAATTTCCATGTCCTGAAAGGATTACATGGTTTTCCAAGAAAAACTGTCAAGGAACAAGAAGGATAAGAGTGGGCTGAAAATACAGAATGGCAACAAATAATTTTCTAGTGAGAGAGAGGAAAACAGTTTCCTAACTTTGAGTTTACTGTAAAGAGAATCAAAGACCACCAAGCGTCGCAGGTTGGGTTGCTAGGTCATATAAGAAAAGAGACCTGAAGGTGTATTTGAAGTATAAAATCTTGTTTTTAAGGAAAAAAAATCAATTTGTGTCTTATGGTGGCATCCTGTTGAATACTGCCCTCTTGTTTTATCAGGGTATTCTGATAACCTGGACAAAGCGCTTCAAAGCAAGTGGAGTGGAGGGAGCAGATGTTGTGAGGCTGCTTAACAGAGCCATCAAGAAACGTGGGGTAAATTGTACTTTATGCTTTCTTTAGCTCTGTATCACAGCAAACTGGAGTTTTTTGTCCTTCACATCAGTGACTTGAGTATGTGATCTGAGTGATGGAGTAGCTCTGCTTTCTTGCATGAAGATCTGTGGTTTTGCTGTTTGTTGGGAAAATGAAGTGATGTCAGAGTTACTATGTGGAAGCTGTGATTTTCCTCATAGCACAAAACTGAGACACTATGTTGTCGTTTGTCGCTGGCAACCTTCCACAATTTTATCACTCTCCAAAAACGGAGAAAGTGTTGTGTGTCAGTGCCACAGCTTTTCAGTGATACTGGAACCTCCCATTCCTGAGAAACTGCATCTCATGGTCTGCGTTTAGTTGTGTCGTGCAACTGCCTTGCTTGGGAGCAGCAGAGGAGCAGAGTGGAAGAGAATGGGAATTTCAGGCTCAGTGAACTGTGTTGCTCCCTGCAGTTTCTTGCTGCGGACTTTATAGAGGGTGAAGGTGACCCGGCTGCTGATTTAAACAAAAAGGCACTGAGTGTGAGATGGCATTCATTTGGGTTTACATAATGCTTGCAGCCAGGTGATATGTTGATTATTCAGCATCCAAATTCATTAGACACTGGGCAGTATTTGCTCTGTTTGGGCAGTTGTGGACTCTTAAGCAAACCTGAGTTTTACTGTCACTGGACAGCATTACTATAGACAGTTACTATCATCAGACTTGGTGTCAGGAAGAATAATGCACTGAAGAAGCTGGAAAGGAATGAGTGAATATCATTTGGATAGCTTATTTAATTGCATTATTTGCTTGTATTTTTGTGTCAAAATCTTCACTTGAAATAAAACTCCTTAATGTTTTAAGTGAATTCTATGAGAAATACGTAACTTGAAAATATTTTCTAGATTGACTCCTCAAGCAACTGCATCATATTACTCCATGATGTTTAACTGCAGTTTCTCCCTCTGTCATGTATAGCCCATTTCTTTTCTGCCTAAGGGTGCTTATATGAGGTCTTTGCTCTCTAAAATTATGCTGCTGCTCTTTTATTGTTTGCTTGATGCATTAGTCTGCTGTCATTGTCTTCTTGGGTATGTGGGGCAGGAAACTGGCAGACGGAGCAGATGATATTTAAAAAGATGAGCTGAGGTATTCAAACAAACTGTCTTCTGTTCCTTGTGAAATTAGCTGATACAGGCAAACCAGTGATAAACCAAGCACTGTTTTTCAGAGAAGCCATTTGGTCCAAGTAACATTTTGTTCCTCCCTCAGGACTACGATGCAGATATCATGGCTGTTGTGAATGACACAGTTGGAACTATGATGACCTGTGGTTTTGATGACCAGCGTTGCGAAGTTGGCTTAATCATTGGTAACGCACATTGCTTCTGCAGCATGCATGTGGCTTTTCTCTCTTTGTGTGGCCTGTTTGTTTATCACTTTCTGATGTCCTTTCCCTAAAGGCACTGGTACCAATGCCTGTTACATGGAGGAGATGAGGCACATCGACCTGGTGGAGGGGGATGAAGGCAGAATGTGCATTAACACAGAATGGGGTGCCTTTGGAGATGATGGCTCACTAGAAGACATCAGGACTGAGTTTGATCGAGAGATTGACCGTGGATCCCTTAATCCTGGGAAGCAGCTGTGAGTGAGACAGTAATTTGTGAGCTTAGTTTCTTTTGTTTTCCACTCCATGGTCCCTCTTCCACTTGTGTTATGAATTCAGCAGTTCAAGAAAGTTCAGCTTTTGTGGTGAGGCAAACAGCAGGCTGGAGTGGGCAGTGTAATGGCACAGCTGGGCTCTGCCTCCCAGTGTTGCCCAGGGATGGGTGGGTGACTGCTGCTATCCTCTCCCACAGGTTTGAGAAGATGGTCAGTGGGCTGTACATGGGGGAGCTGGTAAGGCTCATCCTGGTGAAGATGGCCAAGGAGGGGCTGCTGTTTGAGGGGAGAATCACCCCAGAGCTTCTCACCAAAGGGAAGTTTGAGACAAAGCACGTTTCTGCCATAGAAAAGTAAGTACCTAACCCTTTTCACTCCCTGGATTTCATAGTGACTCTGAATGTTAATTTTCCAGTATCTCTTTTTACTTCGTGAGATGTGCTGCACTGGGGTGGCTGCCATCCTCCAGCACAGGTGCAGAGCTGGCATATGGGGACCCCCAGCAGACAGTCTGTCCCCTCCTCCCTAAGATATAAGCCCTTTTCTCCCTTTTTGTGTGTTGGGAGGAACCGTGAAAGCCAATCAGTCCGTGCAGCTACAGGGTATGCTCTGCGCTACCTCTCACCCGCTCACAAAAACTCAGAAGTTTGTGCCCTGCAGCTAAACACAGGGGTGAGTTGGCTTAGTGCCTCTGTGCAAATACTTGTGCTGCTCCTTGCTGTATCCATGCAATCACTGGGCAGAAAGAAAACAAGTGTGACAAGGCAGAGCATTCAGTCTCATAGGCAGTGCCGGGTGCTACATGGCGACCTCTGAGCTATGCGCCAGTTGGTTTCTTATGGTGTCATCACCCTTTTGGTGAGTACTTACTGTGTCTCCCCCCTGCATTTTTAAAATACATATCACTGCGATGGCTTGTACTGTACTCACTGTGCTGGCTTTTCTTTTTGAAATGCTGCTGATTTTGGTGCACACATATAAAGGTACTACTGCTTATGAATGCAGTCCGAAGAGAACAGCCAGTAACTTCTACAATGTCTGCCCCCTGCCCCATTTCACCCCTGTCCCTGCAGATGGTCTTATCTGCACAGATTTCCCTTAAGAGTGTGTGTTCACTCATCTTAAGCACAGAGGTCTGTGTAATTGACCAATATAAAGTTGAACAACAATGAGAAAAATGCAGGTATTGAGAAATTCAGTGAAGAGCAAAATTAACCCTGAAATCCTGCCTCACTTCCTGAGAAGCACTTTGGCTCTAAGTAGAGGGCACATCCCTGTGAAGCTTCAAATTTCTTGCTGATGCTGGCAAGATGCAGCAGTCCTTGGAAAGATATACGGAGTGCAGTTAGTAATGACAAGATATACTCCTTGTGGTTTTTGTCTGGGAAATGGCCGAGCTGGACATGGATAAGTTTTACCAGAAACTTTGCTCTCAGGCTGGGTGCTGAAGAGGGAAAACACAGTTCAAGAGACAGAAATTCAGGGAGGTCATAAAAGCCTGAAAAGAGACACATTAGGATGAAATGACTTAGGGTTTTGTTTTTCATGCTCTTAGTTTGTTGAGACATATGAGCATGGGATTTAGGTGTATGCTTTTGTGGGGCTGGTGCTTCTGGCTCCAGAGAGAAGCTGAAGTTTAAATCATCAGTGTGATCAAAATGGATGTAATTCCTCCAGGTCTGTAAAAATGCTTAGAAGCTGCTAGTTTTCTTGGGAGTGCACTGAAGGAGCTGTCATGTGGTTGCTGCCCTGCTTTGAGGCTGGTGCTGTCAGACCATCTGTAGCCTGAGCTACCACACATGCTGTGCTTGCAGGGGATGCCCCATCTCTGCAGGATACAGCTGGTCCTGGTCCCATGCTTTGTGCGTTCACTTTCGGAGTACAGGAAGCTTGCTTATTGGAAGATTTGTTCTGATCATAGAATCATAGAATAGTTAGGGTTGGAAAGGACCTTAAGATCATCCAGTTCCAACCCCCCTGCCAGGGGCAGGGACACCTCACACTAAACCATGCCACCCAAGGCTCTGTCCAACCTGGCCTTGAGCACTGCCAGGGATGGAGCATTCACAGCTTCCCTGGGCAACCCATTCCAGTGCCTCACCACCCTTACAGTAAAGAATTTCTTCCTCATATCCTATCTAAACTTCCTCTGTTTAAATTTGAACCCGTTACCCCTTGTCCTGTCACTACAGTCGCTCATGAAGAGTCCCTCCCCAGCATCCCTATAGGCCCCCTTCAGATACTGGAAGGCTGCTATGAGGTCTCCACGCAGCCTTTTCTTCTTCAGGCTGAACAGCCCCAACTTTCTCAGCCTGTCTTCATACGGGAGGTGCTCCAGTCCCCTGATCATCCTCGTAGTCCTCCTCTGGACTTGTTCCAACAGTTCCATATCCTTTTTATGTTGAGGACACCAGAACTGCGCACAGTACTCCAAGTGAGGTCTCACAAGAGCAGAGTAGAAGGGCAGGATCACCTCTTCAATTGCAGGATCATCATCTTCAATTGCAAAGAACTTACAAAGTATGCATCAGATTATTTGAAAGAAAAATAAAATACCTGCAGCATAGATTTCAGATGACGTAGCTCCTCTCCTTGATAGATTTTAATATAAGCCTTATCATTGGATTACAATTGATCATGATCTCAGAAAGATACTGTAATGTGGGTAAGAACTGCCCAAGAGCAAATTCACTGCTCCCCCAACCCCTCTCCTCAGTCTGTGCCATTTTTACAAGAGCAGTGAAGGAAAGAAGGGAAGGTGAACAGCTGACCCTCAACTTCTATACGAGTTACAAACTTCTCTAGCAGGAACTTCCAACTGGCCAACAGTCAGATTATACCTAATCAGTGCTAAAGACATCATGGAAAGGGATATGCTCAGCAATCTGATTCTTACTTAAAGTTTTGCTACACAACTTTCTTTTATTCTTTTTTTTTTTTCTCATTTTTTCCTGACACACATGTGGCACATCAGAAATGTACTCTGTGTTGGAAAGAGCCTTGCACATGATTATAATTGGACAGGTTGCCAGTGGCATGATATATGTCTGCCTCATGGGAAATGAATTTGAAGGAGGGCAGGCTCTTGGGTACGTATGGGAGTAATCCTGCCCATAGGTGGCTGCTATAGTACCTGGAATTACATGGTTTGTAGGTGGCATGTTTGCACCAGCTTTTAATGGAAAGCCGTTTCTATCTGTGAATGAATGCATATTTAGAGCATTTTATTTCAAGCCTTGAGGTGCTTTCCAGTCGAGATCTCCAAGAAATTTTCTTTTCTTTCTCAAACCGCAAGCAGGGGCACTCATGGTCAGATGTGCTTCAGTCCTGCATTTTATAGCTCTCCCGCTAAGAAGTATCCTTTATTCCTCTCTGTAGAAGCAAAGAAGGTTTGAACAAAGCCAAAGAAATTTTAACCCGCCTGGGGGTGGAGCCATCCCATGAGGACTGCATTGCCGTCCAGCACGTCTGCACCATCGTGTCCTTCCGCTCAGCCAACCTGGTAGCCTCTACACTGGGTGCCATCCTCAACCAGCTGCGAGATAACAAAGGGGTTGGCCGCCTCCGGACCACCGTGGGGGTTGATGGCTCCCTCTACAAGATGCATCCACAGTGAGTCCCTCTGCTCCTGCCATTAACACTCTTCATCTGCCACAGTCTCTGGCTTGTAAAGGGCTGGGCATGTAACCCCAAGATGTCACGCAGGCATGCGGTTTGGGTGTGAGATGAAGAACCCAAAATGTGCGTGTGGGGGTTTGGTCTGAGATGAGAGCTTAGTGGAAAAGGGAGATGTCTTTAAGTGAAGAAGTAGGGTGATGTCTTAAGAAAAACAACAAAACCACAAAAAAAAAAAAGAACCAAAACTCTGAGTAACTGGATACTATAAGATTAATGAAAACTATGGTGGTTTGAGTACTTATTTTAAGGGATCTCAGAAGACCTCTTAGTAGGAGACTTTTTTTTGTGCAAACCATTACTTTGTGCTTTAAGGAGACCTGCATTAATACACCTTGATCTCTGTTTTCAATTTAAACTCAGTTGTTTAGAAAATGACCGTGCCAAACCCTATTTTTTTTTCAGTCTTCCCTGAAGATACTTGGAACCCAGGGGAAAAAATCATGGTGCTTACATTTCCATGGCATTTTAAAAACTGGTTTTGACTTGGTTTTCCACATCTTGAAAGTTACGTTTTTAATCAAACATCTGTTTAGATTTATTTAGAAATCAGGAAGGAATTTGAGCTCTTCTGCTCTGGGTGTACCTGTTCCTCATAACAGGGTTTAGTGTGTTAGTGTCATAACCCCAGTGCCCAAGCCCTAATGCTGTGGATGTTTAGGAGCGGCTGCACCTGCGTAAGGATTTCCAAGTTCAGAATAAAGAAATGGAAGACATATGCAGTGTGCAGGTGTGGTTTATCCACACATAGTAAATGGTTTCTATTTAGTAAATAAGAACTGGTGAGAACAAGTCAGTTTCCAGTCTTCGCTGGAGGATTTAGCTGTGGGTAAGTAGGTGCACAGCATACAGGATATACCTTGGTATTGGAGCTGGCTAGGTGGGCTGAGTGTCATTATGCGGAAACTTTTGAAAGGAGAAATACGTTTAAAATTTACTTTTAGTTTCTCATCTTTTTGTTGGGGAAAAAAAATTCCTTAAAGAAAAATATAAAATTTTGGCAAACAAAATACTGCTATTTTGGCTAGCTTTTCCAGATGGTAGGTCAGGGGTGTGCTTATGTAACATACATGGCAATTTTTATTCCTGAATTCTTTCCCCACACCATCTAAACCAGTAGGTTTAGACAGCTTGATAACCCCAGGAGAGGGGTTTGGAGCAGCACTGGGGCCAGGGGGTTTCTCCCATCTAGGGTCAGGTTGAGGGGATGAGATGCTCCCCCTTGCTTTTTGCTGGCTTTTCTTAGAAACTTGTGAGGAGAGAGGCCATAGGTAAGACCTGGCAGTTTTCCTACTGGAGAGGCTGTAGCTAGTTTGGGCACGGTGAGGCTCCTTGCTCCCTTTGCGGTTGGTCTGTGTTGGCAGCAGAAATTCTGGGGGCTGCTGGGGAGGCAACACAGACAGAGGCTTGCAGCCTCCCCTCCCCACAGGTACGCCCGGCGCTTGCACAAAACCACCCGGCGCTTGGTGCCTGACTCGGAGGTGCGGTTCCTGCTCTCAGAGAGTGGCAGCGGGAAGGGAGCAGCGATGGTTACAGCTGTGGCATACAGGCTGTCGGAACAGCACCGGCTCATTGATGAGACACTGGCTGAGTTCAAGCTCACCCACGAGCAGTTGCTGCAGGTGAAGAAGAGGATGAGGGCGGAGATGGAAGCAGGGCTGAAGAAGAAGACTCATGAAACTGCCAAAGTAAAAATGCTGCCCACGTTTGTCCGCAGCACACCGGATGGGACAGGTAAAGGCATGCCCTTGCTGGAGTGAGGGCAGTGGCTCAGCCGCGAGGTGACCAAACTGGGCTCTCAGTGAAGGGGTTTGGGTTTGATGGAGGATGAACAGATCTGGTACAATGGAAGCAGAGCCTTTTGAGCTATGCAAAGGAGGAAATCTCAGCCATGGGCAGGGCAGCCTGTGCTGCCCTTGTGCTGCTTGCTGGCAGCCTCGCCCCATGTCCTTCCCCAGGGTCCAAGCTAGCCGTGTCCTGGGGAGAGAAAACCACAGCTGAACTCATAACCCAAACCCTGGTTGCACCACCTGGGCAGTTCTTTGCATTTCAGGGTGGCTGCCCAAGTTTCTGCTTTTTCTCAAGGAACAGTTATGTTGTTTTAATACAGAATGAAACCAAAAACCACACACAAAGAAAAAAAGGCTGGAATAATCAGAGCGGCATCTAAATACTCCTTTGATGAAGATCTCTCCAACTGAGTTTCTAGGAGATTTTCTATCAAAGTGCCTTCTAGGGAAAGCACTTTTTTGAGTTTTACTTATGGTTCTTGAAATATACATACATGTTCTTTTACAGAGAATGGAGACTTTCTGGCACTTGACCTTGGGGGGACAAACTTTAGAGTTTTGCTGGTGAAAATCCGTAGTGGTAAAAGAAGAACAGTTGAGATGCACAACAAAATCTATGCCATTCCTATAGAGGTGATGCAGGGAACAGGAGAAGAGGTGAGTATTTGTGTGTCTCTTTAGCAGCACTGCTGCTTTTCAAATTTGTTAAGAGCATGTAACATGTGCAACTTGAAATGTATGACTTTTCTCTTTAAAGCTGTTTGATCACATTGTTACCTGCATTTCTGACTTCCTGGATTATATGGGGATAAAAGGTGCGCGTCTTCCTCTTGGCTTCACATTTTCCTTCCCTTGCAAGCAGACCAGTCTGGATGCTGTAAGTTCCTTCTTAGTATCTTTTGAATCTGCTTTTGTGCTTATGCTAGGCCTGATTTGTCCGCCTTCATATCATCTATGTGACACTTACAGGGAGGTTGTATGAGGGGAGGGTTCATGATCTGACCCTGACCACTACAGCTGCCCCTATAAATAGTTCCTTTAAAGGTAGCAAAGCAAATGCTCCTCAGCCCAATGCTGTGACAGATAAGAGCATTTAAATTTTTCATGGTGGTGATATCCATTTTTTGAGGTATCATGTTTTTTTCCAATCATATGAACTTGTTGGACTGTGATACTTCCCTGGTTTTGCAAGCAGTAAGCAAAAATCCATCCCTACTGCCAGTGTCTGTTCCCCAGCTGATCTCGTCTCACAGTGTGGACCAGACGGACCAGGGCTTCCTTTGCTATGTCACCCTAAGGGTGACAGTGTAGGCTACAGCATGTCCAAGTCAAGTGTACCCTTTTTCTTTTCGCTTTCATGTTTAACTTCTTCACTGCCACTTACTTCTACCAACTCCACCTGTGCAGCTGTAAATAGATTCCTGTGTACTTAGTGCTTTTTTTGAAGAAAAGACATATTTTCTGACACACTTATTTTTGTTTGTTGCTTTGCTCTGGAAATTTGGAGACCAAGCATGGTCAGCAGTTTTAGATGCAAATTCCACATACAGTAAGAGATATTCCTTTTCATAGAGGCTTTTCTGTATAACCTAATACTAAAGCATTGGAACTGTCAAGTGTACAAGGTAACATTTCAGTCTTAGTGAAAATAAGATGACTATTATATATATATAAGGAAGGGGGAAATAGGCAGTGATGTTAGGAGTAGCATTCAAATTTCCAGCTCTGAAATACTGCCACCTTGCTGATGATAGGAGGCTGGGTCAAACCAGGGAGACTTTGGAGTGTGATGGAGAGAGAAGACAAGTTGTTCAACAAAATGTAGCTCCCATGTTGGTGAATCCTGGAGAACCTCCTATGAGCTGAGGGCCCCTATGAGTCCATGTACCAACTGACCATAAATATTCATGGCCATTGGCTGGGATGTGGGGTCAGAAGTGTGTGATATTCTGTGGTCACCTGTGTGAGGCGTTGTGATTTTGTGCTTTTATGGTCTGGTGAGGCAGTCAAATGCAGGGAAGTTATCAGATAGAAATGCTCAGTAATCATCCCTTAGAGGATTGTAGGATTCTGGGGGCAATTTGTAATGCACCAGGAAACTTGATAACCTATCTTCTTTCTTTTTAGGGTATCCTTCTCAACTGGACAAAAGGTTTCAAAGCTACAGATTGTGAGGGAGAGGATGTGGTGTATTTGCTTAGAGAAGGAATTAAAAGGAGAGAGGTAATATTTTCTTCTGGTTTTGTTTTCTTTTTCACCTCCTACTTCTCCCTTGCCTCCATACTTGACAAATCTCATGGATCAGGCTGGCTTCCTCTCGTAGGCTTTGTGTGCTTTGAGGACATGGGCTGTGCCTCCTGTCCACGACAGAAGGTGTTCGCCTTGCAGCAGGTCCAGGTACAGCGCTGCCAATGCCATGTGGCTGTGCTAGCTGTGGTGCTGACATGTAGCCTGGCTGACATAGGACAGTCTAGAGAGTGCACAGTGGAAACAGGAGAGTTCAGCCACCAAACTATAGTTGCTACTCAAATGTGCTACACTGGGGATTTTGTTTTATTGCTTGAGTTTTGGGTTTTTTCCCCCAGGGATTCTAACTTTCTAAATCTGGCAGAACTTTCAAGGCTTCTTTGAAACCCTATGGCAATTTTCACTGCATCAGAGCACGCAGAAAGGAGTTTTCAATATTGTGAATGTAGGAATGCACGTCAGTGCACCGTAAATGACAGTTTCCCCCCCTCAACTCTTAATCTTGACAAATCCTCAAGCAGCTTAGCTGAAACTTCCTAGAAAAGGAAGAAAAATAGCCTGAGGAGATCATTCATTTTGCAGAATTTCTATCAGCAAGTGAAAAAGAGATTTTAAAACCTTTACTACTGGATTTGCTACTGCACTGCTATAATACAGAATGGCAATAGCCCTCTACCGTGTGTCTGTGCATAAGATCTGTACTTAAATTTACCTAAACTAAAGAGAGCATATATACAGGAATATATTTTCTTCTGAAGCCAGTCTATCTTATGTAGATTGTGCGAGGAGCCTTAGTACCTGCTGGAAGACTAAGTTCCTATTTTTGCATGTGTAAAATCATGCTGGTATTTGTAGTTGTTTGTTTCTAGGGTGTTTTCATGGCTCCCCCTTTGGTGTGCTCCTTTTGTATCCCCTTTGGTGTGAGGAGTTGCTCTAAAGTTCTCACTGTTGTATTTCTGTCTTCCAAAGGAGTTTGACTTGGATGTGGTGGCTGTGGTGAATGATACAGTGGGCACAATGATGACTTGTGCTTATGAAGACCCAAACTGTGAAATTGGACTCATTGTGGGTATGTGTTAGAGTTGCTTTTTATTTGGCACTTTCTTATTAAACAGAATGTCAACTCGTCTGTCTGTATTCTCATGGACACATCCCTGTGGTTAACTGAAAATATATCTGGGGTGTCCAGGAGTGAAAGATTTTGAGATTCATAGCTACCCCTTCAGAAGGAAGCTGCAAGAAGGAGTTAGGAACGAAATTCAGCAGCCAGCTTAGTTCTGTCCATGATCAGTTGAGATACAAGCGCAGGCTGTAGTGCTGAACAAATCCTGCCTGTTTTATCTGGGAAAATCACTTTGCTGTTTGTGAAGTGAGCAAATGTGGACTCAGCCTCACCAGCTCCTTGGGTTAGTTTAGCCTGTCAGAGTTTCCCTGACAGGGTGCTCCGGTAGCCCACAGCTTTCCTTGGGCATGTGGTCTCGGAATAAACTTGTAAAGCACAGCCACAATACCTGAGTGCCATCCGATGGAAAGCTCTGATAGACAAAGTGCAGGAACTGACAGCCCCCTTCCCAGCAGTGAGACAACTGAAATAATTCCATAGGTGGCTGCTGATGCCTTTGCAAATGTCACGCTTGGGGTGCCTGAGGCATGGCACGGTGTGTATTCCCAAAGCTCTCCAGAGCAATGGGTTTTCAGTGGGAGAGAAGGGGATGAGGCACCTGCAAGCTTTAAGAATGCTTTCATTTGTGAGGTGGCTTTGGAGGAAAATAAAATGCTACCAATTTCTCCTCCAGACAGTTGGAAAATGTCCAGAATGAATCAGCACAGTGCAGTGTGGGTAGGAAGTCTGCGCAGCTCTGCCAGTGGCGTGTTTTCAGGGACAGCATTCCCTGCAGGAAGAACAGCATGTCCTTGGGGAGCTGAGAGTGTTCTCTGAGGACCATCTGTTGCAGCCTTGCCAGATATGCTCTCCAGCCAGCATACCTGTGTGCAAAGCAGGGCACTGGAGATGATCTGGGTACATCTGGGATAATGAGAGTGAAATCCCCAGGGGTCCAGCAGCCTCCTCTGCCCTGCCTGAATTGCCTTGGCTAGACTGATGGTGCTTGCTGAGGAGCTGCATGTGCCGGCAGTTGTCCTGCTCTCCTCAGTGCAGGGAGGTGTGTGAACTTTCCTGCTGTTGCTTGTCAGGGAAAAATATTCTTGCAAGGGTGAATTCACATCATGCTGCTGCCCTGTGTCTGCCCAGTGCTCCCTCTCCTGCCCAGGAGAGCCAATGCTTTTGTCTCCACTGCTGAGTACTTTGGAAACTGCCACTGATGAGTCCAGGTCTCTGCTTTTCATCTGCTAGCAACAGGAGATCATCTAGAAGATTCTCAGTCTAACAGCCTGTATTTAACAGGTATCCACATATTCAGGAAGCCCTTACTTATCTCATTCTGGACAGTGAGACTTGGAGTTGGGAGGTTGGCCAGTGCTGATGGTCTACAGCTGGGTTTGGTCCTGCAAACCTGGGTCTTGGTCTGCAAGCCCAGACTTCCTCATCTCCCTGCCAGACCCTGTGCTGTGGCTCGGCTTTCCTGCTGCAGGGGAGTACTGTGGGAGGATCTAGTTTTGCTCAGACTCTATTGATATAGTACCCTAGAAAAATTGCCAAGGAAAACAGACTTGCTTGTATAATTGGTGCAGAATGTGTGATGCATGGTTACATGAGAGTTTGGTAGGCAACTTCAAGAAAACCTGTTGCAGGTAGCAGCAAAAGCTGCTTCTCTTTGCTAATAAATCTTTGCTCCCTAAGGCCTCTGGGTACATAGAACACTTTGTAATTGCCACACTCCTTAGGATCTCCTTTAAGCAGAATCAGATATGGCATCATTTCAACATGGAAGTAACCTTCTTGCTGGAGAAGTTATTTAAGCAATTTGATTAAAAAAACAGAAAACAACCCCAAGCAAAATCTGAAATTACCCTGCAGTTAGCTGGTAAAACCCCTGTGGTTTTCTTTTGCCTCATGCCTCAGAACTTGCTGAGGTTTTCAGTTCTGCAAATTTTCCCCTGAATTTTGTGGAGCCTTGGGTTTTGTGGAAGGTGGCTCCTGACTTCAAAATCCAGCTGGCTGCTGGGTGTGGTTTTGGGTTCAGTAGTGCCTGAAGTACCTTTTGGTGTGCCAAAAAATGGCACTCCCTGTTCCTTAGCACTTCCCTGCTCCTCCCTGTAGCATGGGACCCTCAGCCCAGCTGGCCCGCATGAGGCTCTTATCTGAGCCATCTTAAGCAGTGCACCATAGCCGTAATATTCTCCTTCAGTTTAGGATTTTTGAAGAGTGGGATTTTTTGGTGATGTTTCAAATGATAATTTGACTTCATCATTCAGAAGAAGCACATTCAACATCCCCCAGAAGGGTTGTCATGACTGTTGTGCTTGTTCTAGCTTGTTTTGTTCCAAAGAGTAATTTCAGTATTTCTTTCTTTCAGGAACCGGCAGCAATGCCTGTTACATGGAAGAGATGAGAAACATAGAGATGGTGGATGGTGAGCAAGGACGGATGTGCGTGAACACAGAGTGGGGTGCATTCGGGGATAATGGATGCCTGGATGATATCAGGACAATATATGACAAAGCAGTTGATGACTATTCACTAAATGCTGGAAAGCAAAGGTACTGCTGGATAAATGGTGTATTAAGTATAAGCCAGACTGCCTGAAATGCTTTTAAGAGAGAATTTGATTTCTCCTACTTGAAGAAGGCAGAGGTTAAGAGTGGAAAATGGCTGCAGCGCTGCTGTCCCATGGAATCTCCTTCTGTGCTTTTATGGAGCTTATTTGCTGCCATGGGACTTCAGTAGGGTTTTTGGTGGGAACTTCAAGAGTCTTGAAATTACTAAGAGACTCTTTTTCTCACCCTGTGTTGTACTGAGGAAGTTAAGATGGCTTGTCATTCTTTTGTTCTTGATCTCAGTTTAATCTCTTTTAGCTGAACTCTTTGTAGGGGACTCTGCCTCTAGAAATCTTCAGCTTAGACCAGCCAGCATGGTTGGGGCTTGGAGCTGCTCACTGTAAAGCATTCAGGAGCTTTCTAGCAGTTGTAGCCAGCTGTTACTTCAAGCAGTTTTCTGGATGTCATGTTAGAGGACCTGCGTTAATTATTGGCCCTGGAGTTTGCTTTTTGGGGGTCCAGCTTTTGTTTGGGCAAGTTCTTCCCTGTCCCCTTCAAGAAAAGGCTGACAGGGAGGTGTACCCAGCACTGATAAAACTGGGTTGAGACTGCTGCTTGCCCAGACTACAATTCTTCATAATTTCTCTGCAGCAATGCTTTGATGCCAGGAGCTTTTAGAGTAAATCTGCCTGAAAACCTGGGGGATGCAGACAACTTGGCAGGTCGCTTGGGAAGCTCTTTAGAAGTTAGGGCTCAAGCTGACGCTGAGCAAGCCTCATGCAGCAGCAGAGTTGGCATGGAGTAAGAAGCCAAAGGCAATAGCAGAGACTTCTTGGGGGGATTAATTTATTCCAGAGAGAGTTAGGCACTCAACAGAGAGGACACTTGCTGGGTACAAGCCTGTGAGAGCTCATAGTATTAAATGGATTGCGTGGCCTGCTTCCAGTGGGATGGCATGCTGGGCTCCACTGAGTTCAGGGCAGAAACCCTGCTTTAGAGCTTCAGGAGGTGAAATAAAGGATGCTTTAATGAATGCACTTTTCAAGAAGAGGAAGTGTTCACTGTTTATTGGAAATGGCACAACTAACAGACCCCCAAATGTTCACTGCCAACCAGAATGATGCTGGAGGGGAAGGAGTGCAAAGCAGACTCCTGCCCTCCTCAGCACAGGGCTGCCATGTACCTGTGCTAGGCATCACTCACAAACCACTCCTTGTCGTGTGCTTGGAAGAGATCTGCAGGTGGAAAATATTCTCCCTCTCTATCCTGGGGGCAGGCCTGCATGGGAAACTTGGGTCCTGTGTGCAAAGTCAGGGAGCAAGAGGGGTTGGAGACAGCTTGGTTCCTTCCTGTGGTTTTTGGACTACTGGTTCTGTACTAGAAACAGGTGCTGGGATTAACTGAAAAGCTTAAACCAACCCTGGACACCCAGCTGGCTAGTTTAAAAGGGAGTGATTCTGTGAACATGCTGGACATATCTTTTCACATCTTTTACCTTTCACAGGGTTTTGCAGCACAGGATTCCTATAAAAACGCTGCACTTGTGGTGACTACATTGTGATTTTCCTGTAATTTTGCCGCACAGAGCCTATGAGCATTTTTTTGTTGAAGGTCTCAGCCATGCTTTAAGAGGGATCCCAAATGTGCAGTGGAGATATGTTTTCCCTGGTGTCTACTCAGAGCTGTCACTGGAGGACGCATGGCAAATCTGACTTTCATCTGGGCATGGTTCTGCTCTCTGGTGACATGTTTTCATTTCTTCCATCTGGTAGAAATACCAGCCGTCGTTAACAGCGGCCTGGCTGGGGGAACGTGGTAGTGAGAAGCAGATGAAGTGTTTGTACATGGGCTCACAAGGCTTCCCACTGAGTCTTCATATTTTTTCTTGCCCAGTTTTCCTAGTAAATGGCCATTTTTTGTTGGGACATGAAATACGCAGCCTGTACACAGGCATGTGCATGGGCAGGGCGCCTGGTTGATAACACAGCTGTGATGCTGCTGCCTTTGTAAATGTGAGCAGTGTCCCTCTGAGCTGTGCCGCTGTCTTTCATTGCAGGTATGAGAAAATGATCAGTGGGATGTACCTGGGAGAAATAGTCCGCAATATTTTGATTGACTTCACCAAACGGGGGTTCCTGTTCAGAGGCCAGATTTCAGAGACACTGAAGACCAGACATATCTTTGAAACCAAGTTCCTTTCTCAGATTGAGAGGTAAGAACACTGCACAGGAGGCTGGTTTAGGGTGAAATAATATCATGTGGTCATGTGTCATTAGATGACAGTGCTAGAGGGGAGGGACAGCTGGAGAGTATTGCTTTGTTCTCCAGAGATAATTTTGGTTTCAGTAAGAGGCTGCATGTTTGTAGGAGGACTCTTTACAACGTCACCTGAATTTCTAGTGATGCTTACTGCTAAATCACGGGAAGGGCTGTCAAGGGTTCCCTTACTGTATCATTTTATTTGCTTGCTTGGAAATCAAGCCATTTTCCTGTGCCCCTTGTGTGTGTAGCTATAACCGTTGTACTGAATGATGATTTCTTTACTGGATATTTTTGTGTCTGGATTGGGCTCTGTATTTCAAAGCGATCTCAAAGCCTGTTGAGTCTTTAAGGGGGGAAAAGCCCTGAGGTGGTCATGAAAAGTATCTTCCTAAAATGCCCTTTGGTAGTAAAACAGAAAGGGAGGCATTGCAGAGCTGCACTTGGAGCCGCCTTTGCTGCCTTGTACCCCTCTCCTACACTTCCGAATGGTGTTGGTGTGGATGAATTTACATTCCCTGAGGTCTCTTGCGCTGGCAGGAAGGGCTGCTGCCTGGTGTGGATGCATGGATGAAGCCATGAATACAGTGGATTTGTGGCAGTGGCTTGACTGAGGGAAATCTTTAATTTAACACTGTGCTTTTCTGCATCTGCAGTGACAGGTTAGCCTTGCTGCAGGTGAGAGCCATCCTCCAGCAGCTGGGGCTCAACAGCACCTGCGATGACAGTATCATTGTGAAGACAGTGTGCGGAGCGGTGTCGAGGCGAGCTGCTCAGTTATGCGGTGCTGGAATGGCTGCAATGGTAGATAAAATTAGGGAGAACAGAGGATTAGAGCGCCTGGAGATAACAGTTGGTGTCGATGGGACTCTGTACAAACTACATCCACAGTAAGTATTCACTTTCTCCAGATGTATTTGCTTATGATCTGTAGCTTGTTGCTTGTACATCCTTTCTCTTGATTCACCAAACTGGTCTCCTTTATTTGCTAAGATAAGAGCTAGTTAAAAAGTTTAAATCAGGGATGGCCAGGGCTTTCTAAAGGGCAGCAAGAGGGACAAGAAGGAACTGGAAAGGATCCTTGGGGCAGCGACAAACTGAAGGGGACACAGCTTGCTGAACATGTTGGAAGCTACACAGCAAGGGAAGGATCTGTTTGCTATGCAAAGGCAATGACGAGCAGTGCTGAAATGCCTGGTGCCTCTTTGCAGGATGTTTCTGTTCAGTGTGCGTGGGAGATGGGTGGCTGCAAAGCAATGGCAGGTCAGGGCAGGAGTCTAAAAGAGCTGGCAGCAGGAGGAGGAGAGGAATAGTGCCCATGTCTGGTGTGCATGGAGAGAGATGTGTAGGAAGGAGAAGACTGCATGGTATCTTCTCTCCCCTTTGCTGTGATACTAGCCATCTGTGTTAACCCCACAAAGACAGAGAGGCAGGGATGGGATGCAAGTGTGTTTTCCCTTTAACTCCCACTGCTCCGAGTGTTCAGATCCACCTTTGTGTCTGTCCCATTAAACTGTATATATAAACCCACTCAAGAGTATTCTCACTTCTACTTTCCCAATGCTCTCCCCCATCCCACTGTGGGGAGGAAATGAGTGAGTGGCTGTGTGCTGCTTAGTTGCTGGCTGGGGTTAAACCACAACGGTTCTAATTCTTTCCCCAGTGAAGGCAGGGGCACTGTAAAGGCCCGTGGCAGTGCCACACTCCGCTCTGTAGGTGCAGCGGGACCTCCCTCACCCATTGCCATTGTTTCTTCTTACAGCTTTTCAAGGATCATGCACCAAACTGTCAAAGACCTGGCACCCAACTGCGATGTGACCTTCCTGCTGTCGGAGGATGGCAGTGGGAAAGGGGCAGCACTCATCACAGCGGTGGGATGCAGGCTTCGCGATACTGAGCAGAACTGAACTCTACAATCGTGACCCCGATTCTGTCTTGTGAGCACTTTCTCATAAAGCAGCGACTGCATAGTCAGAACTGGTAAAAACCCAGAACTCACTGTTCTATCGGGGAAAAAGAAAATACAGCTAATGACATAAAAATAGGATACAAGATAGAATGTGTGCTGTTAATAATATCTCCTGTTTCTGGACCCCAATCTGCATGTTTCTTATTCACCTTGTTGGTACCTTCCCCATCTGTAGGTCATGGAAAAATCAGTCTATAATTTCTGCAGCAGTCAAAAATCAGCTGTTGTCTAAGATGAAATTACCCCCAAGTGATATGCGTTGAGAGCTACCGTTGCATTGTACCAAATGTGTTCTTTGCATCGTCCCTGATAAGCGCACCGCCAACACACTGACCACCAGACCTGGGTGTTGACGCTTTTAGTAAAGGGGAAGCAACAGTTCCCTCCTGCATTATCTACCTGCTGTTGTTTCGTCTAAAGCGATTGTGAAAACATGATGGTGTGTCAGCACTGTGCACGCACGTAACTATAGTGGGACTTGACAGTGCGACTTACTTGCTTCCTTGATGCCTGTTTTGTCATGGTAAAAGTAAACGCCCTTGTCCCACAGATCTGGTTCCACTGGTATTTCCCATTGCTTCTGTGAATAGTGTTGTGTTACTGGGTGAAATCTGTCACTTTTCAGCAAGAAATCCCTAAAGAGTAAACACAAAGTGGTTGGTGATTGGGGTAATCCAAATCTCCAGACCCAGGAAACTGGTAGGTTTATGGTCCCTGTGAGGGTTGTGCTGTATTCTTCTGTTTAAGAGTTCTTATAAAAAGTATTTTCTATCTCTTGTCAGTCTAGATAAGGGCACCACAGCTGCCCTTCTACTGAATCTGCAGCTAGTCAGTGTCACTGGGATGTGTATACTTCCGTCTCTCGCCTTAAATGGGTATTTGCTTCCACACAAAGCTTTAATCTTTAATAGTGTTAATTAAGCAGCCACTCAAAACACAAACATGCAGCTAAAGTTAGTGATCAGAAAGGAATATGAGGGTTTGATTTTGATCTTGCCTTTGATGACCTGGGTGCATAAACTAAACAAACCAGAAAGCCAAAATCAAACCCAGCTTATGCCAAGGATTAAAGCAACAACAAAGATCATACACACTTGATGTATCCTGTCCTCTGTCGAGTCAATGCCATTATTATATTTGCATACCAGTCACATTACTTAAACTGAGACACACTTTGGAAGGCAAATGTTGAAAACATTTGTAAGTCACACCACTTTCTGCAATGAGGGAGACCACACAGTAGTCCTTAATTCCTGCTCTTCTACCAAAAATGAATTTGAGATGTCTGCATGGTTTTCCCTGCTGCCTTTTCCTGCAGAAAGTAGATGGAAATTTGCAGGCTACTCTTCTTTGTCCTTGTTCCACTCCCCTAAGATTTGGATTGCCCTACCTATCAATATCATTTCAATATGCATTATGGTGCACTGTGAGTTAATGTTGTAAAGTAACACGTAAGTCACAAACAGTCATTGCAGCTTTAAGTGTGTGTCTACCTGAAAAATTGCATGCCTACGTGGTTTTGCAAAGGTAGAGAGTCTTTTTACTTTGCACACTAGTAGCTCTGGTACTAGTGTTACGTGATATTTGTGAAAATATTAAACTTTTTTTGATGTGCGTTAACTGGTGTTTAGTGGTTCTTTCTGGAAGAGGTGCTGTTGGCTGGTGGCTTAGTGCTTTGGGAAGAGCTATTGTGTAGGGAGAGCTGCAAACTAATCCCAGTGGTGCCTGTGTTTTGTGTGTGTGTTTTTATTCCCGGGCATTCAGGGTAAGGTTCAAACAAGGGTGGATTTTATGCAGGTCCCTATGCCTCATGTTTCCTAACGTAGTTCAGCAGAGGCACAGAGCTGCCAATGCCCAGGTCTTAGGGACATGTAGTTTGTCTGGGTGCATCTCATGCAGGAGGATCTGCAGTGCAGGAAAACTTCAGTGCACTGCACCAAAACCAATGTGATTATATCAGGTAGATACACAATGATGGATATGTTATAGTCGCTGTGTCCCCAAAGAAGTCTGATGCATGTCAGATTCTTTTACACTCCCTGTGTGCATAGGCTTAATGTTTGCAGAATCACAGTGTTAGGTTCTCATACACTGCTGTTTTGCACATCCTGTGTTGGAGTTGCTTCTGAAAGCCCCTTTTGCACACTGAAGCTGTGCTTCTCCAATAACCCATTTTATGTTACAGCTTGAATAGTCGCTGACACCCTTCAGGTGCAGCTATGACCCCAAATAGGAGACAGAAGAAGGTGAGAAACTTTTTGGGTGGAGGGGAGATGTTGAATTTTAACTGCTTGAATATTTGCAAATCTTATGCCTGCCACCAGCAGCGCTATAGGGGTAGTGTGAGCTGTCCCTAGGGACCTGGGTTGGAAGCTCTTCAGCATCTGAGGGCTTTGGGCAGTGCAGGGTAGAGGATGAATGAGAAGTGAAAGTTAAGCTTGGTCTTGGGATGACTGTGAATTTTGAAGATGCTGGCATAGGTTGTTTTGTTTATTGGATCCAGCCCATAACAAATAGGGTGTGAGTTTGTGTTTCTAGCAGCACAATTCTTCCTACTATGGACCATAGATGATGTAGTTGATAAGACACGAAAGTTCTTTTTCAAAGGGAGATCTGGTGAGCTTTCCATTTCCAGACTACTTCTTACCTCTAGGAAGCTGTTCCAAGTGAATCACAAGCTATAGCTGTCTGAAGAAATGTCTCCGATGTTATCCAAGCAATGACTGAGATGTCTTACTTAAAGCTTTTAGGCTTGGTGAATAAAATCATAGTCCTCTTAATTGTTAACATGTAATTACTGCAATATGAACACAGAATCGTATATTTCCTGGGGAAAAGACCATTTGCATACCACTGTTGTAATGTTATCTACTCCTTACTCCTCTGGGGGTTCTCTCAGAAGCCTTTTGAATGGGTTTTAAAACAAGCAGACTTTGTTTAGTTTTGTTTTCTTAAGAAAATAGCAGAAGGCAAAATAAAGTGTTTCTGAACTTCTGAACCCTGTTTTGTGCTTTTTGTTCATTCCTTTGCCATAAAAATTAGTTTTTCCAAATGTTTTTCTTTGCTGGCTGCAGGGACTCCATTGCTGCTTAGAGTACAAGTGACTGTGCAGAGGTGCAGAGGAGGGATTTATTGCTGACCCGGAGGTGTTTTAGTGCTGCACAGTATTTAATCATGTCTATATTTATACGAAGAATTGCATGTACTTACTATGGAGCATGGTGTTCCCGTTACCCCATCTCTCACAGAAGTACTGCAGCCTGCCTTGGCATGCCTTGCAGTATCTAACAAGGGCTCAGAGCATCTCTGCTTTCTTAACTCTTGCTGGTTTTACCAGAGTAACTTTTCAGGATCTGCAGTGTGAGTCTTTCAGGGCACAGGGACTTTCACTTGTGACCTGAAAAAATCATCCTCTGCTTCTTGCACCTGAACAAGAGAGAAAGATGCCTTGAACTGTCAGAAAACATTGGTGCCTATCAGGGACTGTACAGGGGAGGGACTGCCAGCACAGGTGTGACATTTGGGCATCTGAAATAGGTTCTTGATGGCTGTTAAGGTGTGATGGAAGCTGTGATGCTGAAGATAGGCCTGTTTGGTCTAAGAAGATTTGCATTAGAAAGCTGCAGGATTTAAGGGGTTTAAAGGCCTTACAATTACATTGGCTGAGCATGGGTGAAGTACAGCTTATGTGTTTGAAATAGTGAACTCTGCATGTATGTGCCCTTCAGTTCCTTGGAGCAAGAGTCTTTGCAACCTCCAGTCTGATCCCAGAGATGTGTGCCTTGCAGAGTGTCCCTCCCTAGTTTTGAATCCCTTCAAAAAAGTTTCAGTGATGGCTGGCTGTAAATGCCTCTTTCTGCTCCTCCTCTCCCTTGTGTGCACCAGTGGTACAGTCTTGGGAAGAGCAGGCTGGCCAGTTAAGAGGGCTGGATAGATAACATCTAGTTTTGACACTACCTGCTGGAATGATTTAAAATAATGAACTCTTTGAGAGCGGCATACAGCCCTGTGCTCTGTTGTCCCATTAGCAAGACAAGTTTGTTTGTAACATAATTGTTCTCCGCAGCAGCCAGGCATGTGAGGCAGGTGAAGTGGAGAAGGAAGGTCATGTCCCTGAGTACTCTCAGTTCAAGCCACAAACTTTTCTCTGAATTTACTGCAGAATTTAATCCTTTGTAATTTTGCTTTCACAGAGCAAGGTGAAATATTTTAAATAACTGGATCTCATTGACATTTTAGGAGCTTTTTGCATGCTAATGTATGTCTCTGTGATAGTATATATGGACTTGTCATGAAAGGTGAAGGTGATTCTGAGGTGCTAATTATCGCTCCAGTATTAAATGCTGTATTACTTTTATATAAATGTTTATATTGCAGCTTCTCTTGATTTGCATGCCTACACATAATACCTCAGGCTTTGAAGATGGTATTTCAGCCTTTATTTTCATATCTGAAAAGAGAAGAACAGTGATGATAAATATGGGGTAAGTCTGGAAAGTGAAGATGAAGGGGACTATCTGGGAAGAGACAGCAATGGGGAGACTTGTTAGGACTAAGAGGAGATAAAGGAGGTGGATTCAGGTTGTATCCACGAACCCTGACCAAGCCAGTGAGCATCACACACCAGGCTACTGACTCTTCAGAGACTCTCCAATTTAGACACAACAATTAACAATGTGAAGTTGGAGAAATGACTTGGGCACAGTTTAATAGGAAAATGACATTTTGGTACAAGGTAATAGAAATGCACCCAACGAAGACATCTTCAGTAACTGTTTCTCACTTACAACTGATGTGGGACAGTGCTGATGAAATTGCAGGCATGAGACTCTCAGAATTCAGAAAATTTTCAGGGCAGGCTTTTCAGTCCGGATGTGTTAGTGATTGCCTTTGTTCTTTGCTCCACAGTCATGTCCACCATGGGGCTGCTGGGCCATGGGACTTAGCTGCACACGTAGCTCCAAGGGTCCATCCAAACTGGACCAAATGTACCCCAGCCTTTCTGCTTCATCACCCCTTTTCCAGATTTAAATGTCTTGGTGGAACAGAAAGGAGATCGCTATCTGGAAGAGAATAATTGATAATTCTAGTGATTGGCAGTGCCTCAGGTATCCTTCGCTGCTTTTTTTGACCTCACGGGCAAGCTCTCTGTGTTCTGTATTGCAGTTGTTGGTGTACGAGAGAGCTGAACCTGTATCCATAGCTGGGTGATATTTGAGCCCACGTGGATATAAGTATTATCAGTAGGCTGCTTTCAATGCTGATGGCATATAAAAACATCCCGACAGAAACACTTGCTCCAGAAAAAAAGGCCAGTCTCAGGCTTCTACAAATCTGCTGCCTTGGAATGGTGAATTAGGATAGAGCCAGAACCAGGAGGAGGAAGTCAGAGTGTTAGCTGGGTGGGGGTAAATGATGTCTTCTCATTCAGTTGAGTTTCTGTATCAAAACTTGTTGTTCTTGACTTCCTGTGGGTTGTCTGGTAAAGAGATGGGGACATGAGTTTGAGTTTGTCTTTCTCAGTTGCTTTTATGCATGGACACCACCGGAAGGCTAATTTGAAGCCAGAACGAAACCTGTACATGCAAGGAAAGAAATGAAATGGTGAATTGATCTTTTTAATTGCACAGAGAAAGAGCAAATGCATGACTTGGTTTTACCACTGAGTGTCCATGCAAATAAAATATTTCTATTGAAATCAAAGAAGTGAGATGAAGAGCTAAATGTATAAAACCGTGGAGGAAAAGTGCAACAGTAAATATATATGATCAGTGAAATGGCAGGATGTCTGATGTGCTTAGTAGACGGTGATGACCATGCTGATAGCAGCATTTGTGAAAGTGTAGAATCTGAGTAAAATACGTGTGCTTTCCCACTGGAAGCTCTGTTAAAAACCATGAATAATTAAATGAGGAAGCTGTCTGCTTTCTGAGAGGAGAAGGATGTTTCCTGATGTTTGGCCTTAAATGCAGGTTGGCTGAATGGGCTGCAAAGCTGCCGCCTTTTGTGAGCTTATTGTCAGGATGCTGTTCAAAATGCTCCTAAGGAGTGAGCTTCCTTGCATCTCCGTGGAGTTAGACGTGACACTGCACTGGCGGTGCTGGATAAGGTGTATAATAAATACCCTTAAAGCTCACTGCTCACTGCGCACGCAGCTAGGCTGAAGCGAGATGCAAATCAGAGAGAGGTCTGTCAGCAGGATGCGCAGGCAGGATTTGGCATGAGATCCGCAGGGCAGCCAGAGCAGCTCCCCACACTCGGCGTCCTGCCGCACCAGCGTCCCGGGGGTAGCCCGTCCTTAGCACAGAGCAAGAGGGACATCTCTTGGCACAACGGGATTGTGCTCTCCCAGCCGCTCGCTCGCGGCAGCATGCCGGGATGGGACTCCAGGCAGGTCGCCCATGGGCTGCTACTACTGCCCACAGGGGTGAGCCCAGGGCCTGTGTGAGGGGCACAGGGCTGTGCTGCGGGGGTCTGGGAGGTATGGTTGGCCAGCCCAGCCCAGCGTTAGGTAAGCAGATGCGTTGCAGGGGTTACAGATTCCTCTCTCCTTCCTCGGAAATAAGGGAGTCTGTGTGTGGAAATGTGTATAAGAGTGGCTGTGCTTTGTTCAGAGGCTGAAAATCTTATGGGTTGAGTTAAAATCTCACTCATGGTGTGGCTCATCTCACATTATTGGCAGAGTATAAATTATCTGTTCAGCCCATGTACTGCAGTTGAGAATCAGTCTCGTTCTCACCTCCAGAGATTTTTGCTTTTTCAGATTGAGATTTTTGTTTTCTCTGCGCACTCACATTCACACTACTCACCTTTGGTTAAGACAGCAGTATACGATGGGGTTGTACATTGTTGAACTCATGGCAAGGAGAAAAACTGCAAGATAAACCTGTTGAATGTATTTCTGCTGGTAGATGTCTTCCTTGAAGCTTCCCAGGATGAAGTATATGTGATAGGGCAGCCAGCAGACAGCAAAAATGATCACAACTACTACCATGGTCTTCACAAACTAGGAAAACAAAACCACGGTGTTATTCCTGGGCCTCTGGGTGGTCCTATGAGCCTTCTGGGGAAATGGGAAATGCTGCATTTGGTTTGGGTCTGTTTTCTACTCCTGAAGTGCTGCATATAGTATGTAGATCTGAGCTGTTAGGGCAAAAAAACCCAGCACTGATGGTGGAAACTAGGAACAGCCTGAGAGTTACAGCAAATGATTCCTGGTGCACTGAGTGGACTTTCTGCAGAGGAACTGCTTGCAGCTACATCAGAGAGATGTAGTAGGGAAATGAGATAACTGCTGTTGCATTGAAACCTTTCCCACCCTCTCCAGAGTTTTGCCCCGGTTTGTCCTGCACTGTGTGGCTTCACTGGACACTGGGCTTCACTGTCTAAGGACTGCTGGGAACTGGCCTGCTGCCTACTGAAGTGAGCCTTTCTTCCTTGGGTGATGGCTGGCTCATGTAGATCACAATTTCTTTTCATACTTGCTGGGTGATGCCCTTTACCCCCAGCCCAAAATATTTTGTCAACCTTCCATACCCAATCCCACAAGAGTTTGTATCAAACTCAAGCTCCATTTTGGAACTGGAGCCAGCAGCACTGGTGCGTTGAGGGTAATTATTTTTAAGCTTCACTTCTGACCTTTTTTTTGGCATTAACTTGGTGTTCGTAGCGGGCTCTGTTAAGGTGGTTGCCTGGGACTGCACTGCTCCACAGAGTAATTCCTATAATGCTGTATGCAACAAACATCACCATTAAAGGCAGTAAATAAATCAACACGATCACTGCAATGTGATACCTGAAAAAGAAGAACAAGCGCGTTTTCATAGTCAGTACGTCTCTTGAAGGGCTCTTTCAGAAATTGCCATTTGGACATGTGTGCCTGGCTCCCGTTAACTTCAACCTCAAAGCATAAAGAAGCAGAAATTTTGCCTACAAACATTGTTACAGGGACTTCTGTAAACACCAAAAGCTCATCTCTCTTGCGTTGTAACGATTAGACGTTGGACTGGATTCGCTGTTCTTTCAAGATGAAGTAACATGGTTTATTTTTTACCAGCGAGCACTGAACTTTGCTATCCCTCTGCAGTTGAGAAAGAGACACATCTGAGACTCATGCTGTAAAGACACGAGCCTTTAAATGACAGATATTGAAAAGGGATATTCTGAAAACCACAGACTAACTTGACAAATGCAATGGTGTCAACAGCTCAATTTGGCAACGGTGAAAATACCTGGGTCAGGGACTGCAAGATGTAACTGGCTGCTAACAGCGTGCACAAAGCCATCAGGTAAAACTCTGTAGATAGCAAGGAAGGAATATTGCCTGCTTCCAGCATGCAGAAAGTGAATGGCAGTTATTGCTGTATTTGTGTTGCTGGCTGGTTTTGTTTGTGTGCGTGCACACAATTACTTATCACCAACAGGCTACTTACTCTGTTACTGCTCCAGCCAAAAGTGCTGGCACCTCCTTTGGCTGTGTTTTAGCTCAGCCCTTCTTAGCTTTGCACGTTACCCTTCAAGCTGCTGCTGGTTCCTTCATGCTGGGGGTCGATTATTTTAAGCAACCACCATTTATGGGGAGGGAACAACCTGCTCACTCGGTTACAGCAGCTGTCAAATTAACATAAACAGTGTAAAAACTAGGATTAGGCAGGCGGGCTCTGGCACACACTGCTGGCAATGGCCACAAAAGGCTGGGCGCAAATGGTCTTTCTCAGCATGACAACGCCCTGGAGTTATTTGCCGCATTAGTGAGCGGGGCCCACTGCTTTGCAGAGGGCAGTTGAAATGGGTGTTGGGGGGCACGGTGGTGGTTGCTGCTTGGAATGTTTGCAGATATCAAAGTGGTGGCTGCATATAGAAAAATCTTGTATCTGTGAAACATGGCAAGTCCCTGCCTGTTTTCCACCTGTCCCCACTGTCCTCAGAGCAGTACCTCTTTTGAAGGTCTAGTCAGCAAAGCCCTTTTAGAGTTCCCATCCTGTGAGGAGCAGGAGAAGATAAGAGCCAAAGTGGCACATGGCAAAAAGGAACTTTCAGTGTTATAATTTTGCTGCTTTGCTGCAAAGCCAACCTGTCATGAATTAAAAATAAAATAATCCTCTTGTGGTTAAGGCTCTTTATTTTGGTTGAAGTTCTACGGATTCGGTCCCTTTGCATTCAGTATTTCTCAGGCACTGGCAGTCACAGCAGTACATTGTTTGGGTCTTTTTTTACCTGTTTCTATCATACTTATACACATTTTTCCTGCAGAAAAGGATTTTCCCTAGTTCTGAAGTCTAGAAATCTTGAAGGCTGCTTGTACTCAACTACGAAGGATTTTGAGAACCCACAGTCAACAGAGGAACCCAGTTCTCCACTTCTGTTTTTTTCTTTGAGTTTCTCAGTATTTCTTTCCCTCTGTATTTGGACTAGCACATGAATGGCATATGGCTTTTTTTCTCAGTGGTCTGTATTGCAGGCATCTGTCCCAACAGCTCCATCACTCAAGATGATTTCTGGGGAGCACTGCTTCCAACTTCCTCTCTAGGAGAACTACTGCAACCTGCAAATCTGAGGCTGTTCAGGGTGAATGAAGTCAGGTTCTGTGTTCAGGAACTGCTGCTCCTAAGCTGGTGATCCCAGAAAGAACCTGCGCCATTATTTGCATTTAGGACCAGCCTTTCCAATTTGTAGAGGTTTTGTCACTATACTGGGAAATTCCTGTTTCAAACCATGGATGCAGGAGAAATAAACCCCACACTAAATTTCATCTAAATGAAATAGTCATCAGTGACTTACATGAAAGCAATCAGCTATTATCCCTCCTTCTTAATTGACAGGAGCCTCGCACACTGTATGCCCCAGCATGTGCCATGGGCTACCAGCCAAGGACCCGTGGGAGGAGCATCACCCAACATGACGTGAGCCTGATTTTATTCTTCTGTGACTCTGGAGACTGGGGACAACTGGGCACCAGTGGCTGAATTTGCTGCAAGTTGCCCAAACTTACTTGAAGCTCCTGAAACTTGGCACATATTAGTGTGAAAAACAGTTGATTTGGTAATAACTAACCATAGGAGGCATCCAGCTGTCTGCCAGAAATGAAGACAGAGAAGGGAAAAATGTCCCTGGTACATGCAGCTGGGCAAAAGCAGTTCACAGTGGAGAACAGACACGGGGAGTTTAGCACTTTGTTTTGGTTTGAAAAATTGTTTGCATTTTGTTAATGGATTTGTTCCTTTTCCGCAGTTCTTCCATTACTTCTTAGTATAAATATGTTTTGCTTGATAAATTTCTCAAACTACTCTGTGTATCATGTGCTTTGAATAATGATTAATCACAGCACATCCCCTAAATGCAAGGTATGGCTTGTTTCTTATGTCTGAACAATAATGTTTTAAAGCAGGAGGAAATTGCTGTGAGGATCATGAGCTTTTGGGAGCACAGATGTGTGCCCAGATAAATCGGTGTATAACATACCTTAGGATGTTTGAAACGTGCTCCTCTTTCCTACCCCTCCCCTAACCCAAAGAGCAGCCTGATTTTTAAGCTAAATACGTAGCTTTTTGGCATTAAAGACACCCAGTTTCTTCCCGCCTGATGGTGGGAGAAAATCCAAAATCCTTGGAACCAGGCTGCACTGGTTTCTCTTAAATCCACTGAGCCCTGTATCTGGGGTTTCTAGATCTTATAACCAGTTTTCAGAGCAGGGGAGGATAGATCACCCTTCCCTACCCTGAGCTGTGATCACCTGGCATCTTTTTCCACAGCTGCCTTCAACGGGGCTTAGATTGCCTGCCTCACACCCGTATTCCCCCGCTGCGTGGTTCCACCCTGCCCGCTCTCCCTGTAGCCAACAGGTTGGAGATGAAATGAATTTCCTACTTCATGTTTGCATGAATTAGGAGTTTTCTCGTTTCTCTTACGCGAGCTGGTGCTTTGAGCCAACGTCATCGGGCCAGACAACGATGCATTTTGTCGTTCCATTGTCCATCATGATCTCAGCATAGAAGCACTGTGGGAAGGCAAGCCCAAATGCCACCAGCCAGATTATCCCTATGATGACTCTGGTGCTTCCAGCAGAGAGCCTGGGTTTGAAGGGATGAATTATTGCCACATACCTGCAAGAAAAATAGGTAATGCTTTTACAGTTGCATTGGCAATCTATACAACAAATACAAGCAAGTGTAAAAACTCACCAGATTGGTATAGTGGGCTTTACTTATAGAGAGATTTTGATAGGTTCCATGCTATAAATAATTTGAAGGACCTAAATGCTTTCTGAAGAGAACAACTGCAAGTCTTGGGGAATGGTTTAAGGTCTGAGGAGGAAGCAATCATCTATGCCTTCTGGGTAAGGTCTTTCTAAGTATTCCCCTTTCTTGGAGCTTTTTAAAGTTTTTCTTAATTTTTCAAATGTTTGATGTGTTTGATCTGGAATTTCATGCTGTGAACTGTTAATGTTAGTTTAGAGATAGGTGGTGTTTAAAACTGTGCCATGTCTCCTTCCTCTACCAAAAAAAAGCCCCAAATGCTCTTTTTCCCCCCAGATTATGTTGACCTCCTGTGATGCCCCATGTTATCACAACAGCAGACTGGGGTCTTGAGTATCCTTTACCCTGAATTATTCCCCACTGTTTCTTAGCTGTGGAAAACTCTTGTGCCATCCACCTCTGCCTGTAAATGCTCAAGTGCTTGTGCTTGCAGTGGAAAAGAAAGGCTGACCCTTTTATCCCACACCTGCTCAGAGCCCTCAAGGCACATCTGACTATAGGATTACATGCAAGCCTGGGGCGCTCTCTGGTTTTAAGTTCCCTGTGTAGAAGAAATGCATGGTATCATAATGACTACATAATCAATTATGCATTTCTTGTCATGCTTTCTGTACTCTTTGACATGGTTGTTACAAAGGCAAAACAAAGTGGAAAATGCCAATTGCCTCCTTGTTTTCATAGGAAAAATCTGACAAACTCTGTGGTGTCTCTTGGCTGGGTCATTGGGAGGGAGCTCCGCCTGGCTGCTGGTGCAGGATAGAGGGCGGCTGCATGGACAGGCGGCGCAGTAAGTAAGCCAGAGCTGCCTGGCAGCAGAGCCTTTTTTAGCTATAAAATTTTCATGTTGCCTTGCTTTTCTTCAGCTCATTGTAGGCAGTATTATACAGCGCTCAGATCTGGTCAGGGAGGAATCAAGTGGTGAATATTCTCTAGAATTGATTTGTGACTCTCGGTGAAACACAAATCCTGGGTATAAATGATGCCACCCACTGTGCTGCTGAAGCAGCCTGAGTTGCAGGTACCGAAGGTGTTAACCTGGGCTGCTG
The DNA here is from genome assembly GCA_028858755.1 of Ara ararauna. Lineage (NCBI taxonomy): Eukaryota > Metazoa > Chordata > Aves > Psittaciformes > Psittacidae > Ara > Ara ararauna. The sequence continues at coordinate 43,801,480 of CM054381.1, forward strand.
GGAGGAGGCTTTACTACTCAGCCAGGGGTGCATCCCAAGGAGAGCGGTGCTTTTAGGCAAGCTCCTGCCAGTTGGAGTTGGATTTACCGAATCTGCTGAGGTCTCCGGGCCACTCTTTTTGTGTGGTAGGGCTGCCTTTGCCCACTTCTGCTCATGCTCCCTGTGCCCTCTCTCCGAGCCCTGCTCCCAGGAAGGCCAATAGTATCCTGGGGTGCATTAGAAAGAGTGTGGCTAGCAGGGCGAGGGAGATGATCCTCTTACTCTGCTCTGCTCTGGTGAGGCCACACCTGGAGTACTGTGGCTGGTGCTGGGCTCCTCAGTACAAGAAAGAGAAGGAGCTACTGGAGAGGGTCCAGCAGAGGGCTACAGAGATAAACGGGGGTCTGGAGCATCTCTCTTACAAGGAAAGGCTGAGAGAACTGGGTCTATTTAGCCTGGAGAAGAAACAACTGAGAGGGGGTCTTATCAATGCATACAAATATGCTCAATGGTGGATGTCAGATCCTGGTCGGGATGGGGCCGGACTCTTTTCAGTGGTGTCCAGTGACAGGATAAGGGACAATGGGCACAAACTGAGACACAGGAAGTGCTGTCTGAATATAAGGGAAAACTTGTTTACACTGAGGGTGGCAGAGCAGTAGAACAGGCTGCACAGAGAGGCTGCAGAGTTTCCTTCTATGGAGAGATGCAAAACCCACCCGGTTGCGATCCTGTGCACCCTTTTCTAGGTGAGCCTGCTTTAGCAGATGGGTTGGATCATCTCCAGAAGTCCTTTCTGACCCCAACCATTCTGTGTTCTGTAAACCCAACAGTGAGCAATAAAGCTAGGGCCTTTCCCACAGCAGACAAGGATGACTTATAGAGCTATCACTTCTTTTACAAGCTGTCCTTCCTTACAAGAAACCGCTTCAAAAGACATTGTTTTAGCAAAATTAAACAACGAGCCCAAGTGGACGCAAGTTCTCATAACAATAAATGGAAGCCACGAGTTTCCAGGAGACAGTGTCAGGATCTATTTTAAGGCTAAGCAAAGAATAGCTAAATATGGTTTGCAGCGAGATGCCAAGCTTTCTTTCTGATCCATGCCATGTGACTAAAGAGATTTTGGCTGTAAAGGTACTTTCGCCAAAAGTCCACAAGGAATGAGAGTAGGGAGACATGAGGACAGGCTGAAATGGATTTTGTTTTGGTTTTTAAATAATATTTTTTAGCAGACCACATGTATAAAATAGCAGTTGCCAACAACTCACTGTTAAAAAGAACAGCAAAAGAGTACTTGAGTCTAAACCTGAGCTGTCATTACTTCTAAATAGGGATTTGCTTTCATCTGGACAACTGCAGGCTGATAAACACATCGCTCATCCCTGTTCTTATTAGCTATCTTTCCAGTAACCACAGAACCCACTACCCTGTGCTGTGCCATGTCCCCAGCTCCAGTGCGGGTTGCAGCAGGCATCACAGGCACACAGGGCAAAGCTACCTTTCTCCTGCTAGTTTGTTTATCCAGTTTGATTTGCCTATTGATTGCTTCCTGCAGCCGGGTATGCAGGGGTGAGCCAAGCTGTGAGCAGGACAGAAGTTAGGAGCGTGACCCCGATGACTCACGGAGCAATGCTTTATGCGAAGCTCCAGAGGGATGCTGGCTCTGCTCCTGAGGGAGCTGGAAGGGCGTTTTGTGGATTCATGTCCTTGATAAGGAATGGGGGAAACCTGAAGAAAGCTGCAAAATCAACAGGAGGGCTTGACAAAGGACTGACAAGTTTTCTGGATTCAGTATTGGGCTGCCGCAGGGAAGACCTTTGCTGTCAGGTTAAGGAGGTTGGGATAGAAAAGATACAGATGTTTCCAGTGCCAGGCAGAGAGTGGAAGTAATGGAGGGATGACAGGAAGGATAAGGGGAAGGAGGGCAGAGAGCCTAGAAGGGAGCTTAACCTCTCCAACTTGTTTCACATGCCATTGCCTTTAAAAGAGGAAATTCCCATGGACTTTTGGCCTCTTTCTAGTAAAAAGAAAAACAGCATCAGGCTACTAAACAATGAGCTGTAAACACATTCAGACTCCACAAATGTAAGCTTGAGTAAACCAGACTCGGCAGATGTAAAAGAGCATGATGAAAATGCCAGATTACTTCAGAAGTCAAACAAAATCATTGTGATTACTTTCCTCCCTCTTGGAGTAAGTCATTCTTGTGAACTCTTGGAGCAGACTGACATTTCTGATCCAATTCCCATTATTTCTGGTGGTTTGCTGGACTCACAAGCAGAATCTTGGATGCTGATACATTCAGCATTTTAATATATTCCTATCACCCCAGCTCTGTCCAAATGATGGATCCTTCTCATGGTTTAAAAAAATTAAGTATAATGGTTTGCAGGATGACTGGGAAACAACTTGTGATCAGTAATGTGGGAACAACAAAATACCATCCACTTCCACTTGTTATAGATTTGGGGGTGATTAAGACCAGGGATAAACCAGGAGAGCCTTCCTTTCACACCATAACTAGGATCTAATCCCACAGACTGTTTGCTTGGCACTCCTCCCACTTTGCTGATAAGGCACCTGACACAGTATGGGCAGGACAATTGCACAAAGTATTGCAAGAATTTTTTCTAGCTTACAGTGGATTTTTTGGACCTTATCTTCTCCATTCACCTCTTACCTCTCTGCAGCCACGGCTGTCATGGAATAAATGCTCACAAACATTGCGGTGATGGGAAACCAGTTCTGAAACCTGCAGAATTCCTCACCAAAATACCAGACGTTGTGGCTGGCATAAATAAAGTTGAAGATGGTATTGAAAGTGGACATCAGCAAATCCGAAAGAGCCAAATTAACGATAAAGTAATTGGTAGTGGTCCTCATTCTCCTGTGTGCAAGAATAATCCAGATGATGGTGATGTTGCCAACGATGGATGTGATAACAATGAAGGAATAGGTGATAGCCCACAAAGCAATTCGCCAGCCCGGCTGGGTAAACTGGGTTACTGCCGTCCAATTGCTGCTGTCCTCAAGGGAGTCAGCTTGTGACATGTTGCTAGCATTTAAAATGGAAAATGTGCTCATGGTTTTTTTTCTTCAGCTAAGCATAAAATGAAATCTTCTGGCATCTGCTCATTTTCTTGCAGTAGATGCTCGTGTTACGAATCCCCGTGCATATGACCTAAGTGCCATTAAAAAGACATTGGGATGAGATGTCTCATGTCCTCTCATCCTGTTTTCCAAATGATGCAGTGCAGTTTCAGGAGATCAGTGGTACCGAGGGACCCTTCCTTGCCCAGCATTTTAACCTATGCTTGAAGAGCGAAAACTAGAGAACAACTCTCTTCCTTTAGATTATTTTTGGGGCCAAGAAAATATAAAAGGAAATATCAAGCCGGAAAAAACTTCAATCCAAGTGGAAATCCTTCTTTTTGAGGGCAGTGGTTTTCCGAGGCACCAGGTATTTGATCCTCTGCTGCGGGACTGAGGGCATTTGTTTTTCTTTGCCGATGTAACTGTTAAGGGTGAGGCAGGAGCTGTGCTGGGATAAATTCTCTGCAGGGTTTAAGGGGACTCTTGAAAGGAGGTGGAGTCTCTTGCAGGCAAAAACTAAACAACCAATTTGACATCAAATGAAACATGGCAAAATGGTACTTAAAACTTCCCTCTCCTCCCCGCCCCCCCATTTGTTTTGAAATAACCTCTGAAATGGACATGCTGCTCTACCAGGATTTTACAGACTGAACTGCAAGGGTAGTTACTTTGCCAGGTTTATCAGTCCTGCAGCCCTTGCATTTCCAGGACCCTGGCTTCCTGCAAGCTCTCTGCACACCTAAGAATGAAACAAAATATATTCAGCACAATTTTAGCAAGATTGTCTCGCTGTCTGCCATGAGTTGGAGGCTTATTCATAGTTTTAATAGATTTTGCTTAATGATGACTGCCCTATATAATAGGACTTGATCAGCCATATTTAGTAGATTTGGTATGATTTAATTTATTTAAATTACAGCAACATGTCCTGTTAGTGCTTGAAGGGTCACGGGCGAATAATGCCAAGATAGAGGCATTTGTGAGCTGGGACTTCTCGTAAGGCTTCAGTGGGAATTTGGCACCCAGGATTTCACCAAAAGCTCCAGAAATCCTTCTCCAGCTGCTGTCCAGCATAGAAACATCCAGAGAAGTCTCAGCTCCCAGCCTCCACACCCTGCGTTGCTGAGGGGCTTAATAAAGGGCATTGACCCTTCAGACCTCTCCATCCCCTTTCCTGGAGTGTGCTGTAGAAACTTATTGACCTCATGCATGCAAGAAGGAGCATCTGATCCTCATGGGAAAGTGGAACCCCTGCCTCCCTTCTCTGCTCAGAGCACAGTGCTCTTGCTTGCTGTTAGCTTTGCAGTAAGGAACATAAATATAAGCAACACATCAAGGCTGAGATTTCAAAGAGTACCTGGCACTGGCTTGTGCCTGCTCTGCTGGAAGCTGAAAACGTTTCAGGTATTAAAACCTGTTTTCAGGATTCAGAAAGTAACATAAAGGAAAAACTCCCTCTGTTTGCATGGTCCTTGGATGGTCGTAGTCTTTCAGCTCCGGTATTTGCTGGCGCTGCAGCTGTGCCAGGCTCCCCTGCAGTAGGGCAGTATTTATCAGTTCAGGATCTTTTCCACCAGCTCAGCCTGGACTCTCTCCTTGCTTCATTAATTTCTGGAGGCAGTCTTCAGTTAACCCATCCCCTAACTGCAACTCGTTAAAGCAGGTCTTCTCTGATACTGTATCATCGCAGCTTTGGGTTTTAGAAATTAGTACCTGTAGTACTACATGTAGCATCTCCTCATCATGACGGACTTCCCTGCAGGTAATCCCAACCCACTTCCCTACCCAGAAACTGCAAAAAATACTCTTGTACGTGCCGTCTCATATGCACTGCAAAGCAGTTCCAGGCTCTTTTTGAAAGTCTTCCACTGACACCTCATTAAACAGCTTATGAACCTTCCATTTTCTGTATACAGTCCAGGAGAGCTGTTCATGATTTGCCACACAAATTCAACATCTATTAGTGTTCTTCACATTATTATTTTTTTTGGTCTCTCTGAAATCTCTTAAAATTCCAAGGAGAATATGAGCAAAACCCTCCAGCTGTTTAGCTGAGAAGCAGCTAAAGTGCTTTATCAGTCTTTGCTACACAAAGTGGGACATTAGCAAGTGCTTAGAAAAAGGATTGTACTTTTTAATGTTTCAGTGGTGAAACTTAACCTCTCTCAGCTGACTTTGAAGATGATCAGGGTGCCTCTGTTTCCTAGGAACCTTCAACCAAGCCATCTGCGCTGGTCCCTGATCTGTTATTCGGGTGGTGGTCGGACAGCAGCCACCCTTTGGTCAACATTTCCTCATGTAAGTCAGCAGAGACTTGCTTTTATTTATACACACCCACACTTTTTATTCATGTACTGGCTGTGCACTGGCAATGTTATCATCCTGGAGCCAGGCCAGCAATTTAGCGTGTGCTATTGGCCTTTTCACTCACAAAGTGCAGCGATTTTTCACAAAAGGCGGCTACAAATACCTCAGAAAGGCTGCACTTGGCTGGGATTAGGGCAAAACCCGTCTCTCCAATGATTTTGGAGTTATACCAGGAAAAGGGACTATCTGAGTGCAGTGCCTGGGTTTGGCTGGTTTCACTGTTTTTATTACCTGCAGGATTGTTTGAGGCCATGCTGAGTCACTGATCCCAGTACTGGGCACAGGGTGAAAGTTGACCACAACTCTTTGCGTGAACTCTCTGTTCATGGGATCTACCAAGCCTTGTACACACTTGCAGCAACCAAGCAATGGAATTCCAAGCTATGGAATTTGAGCCATTGGATGGTCTTGGGATCATGTAATACATGATCTGCCTTGATGCTGGTAGAGATGCCATACTTTTGGTTGGAAAACTGCAGCTCTGTGCTGCTTGGGGCTGAGGTAGAGAGGACCATCAGCACTGCAGGCAATTCATAACATCTTACTTTAAACCACTCTTTGCTGCTAAACTATACTAATCGCGTCCAGAAATCTTGCCATTTCACTGTCTAGACAAAATCTGTGATTCAGGCAAAGGATTATTCAATTGTATTCATATGGCTTTGTAACAGGAACCTGGTTTTATGTATTGCCTAAGTTCAGAGTGACAGCATCAGGAAAATGGACACTCCTTTTAATCGGCTTCTGCATCCAGCTGGTTGTACCCTGAAATCTTATTTGCAGAAATCACAGCATGAATGACAAGGTGAAACATTAGGAAAATCAAACCAAAGCTATTAACTTAGTTAAATACATAAACAAGGAAAATGTGTAAACGACAGGAACATGTTTGGATGTGAACAATGCCCATGAGACATAAAGAATGTGCAGCGGACATTAATTCCCTGCACTTAAGTGATGTGATTTCCAGCCTGAATGCTACTGGTGGATATTTGCAAGTTTGTCTGAAAATTAAAGTTGCTGATATTTTAGAAGATGAATGCCCTAGGACATTGTATTGTGCAGTATTGCCAGAAACCTAAGAGGCGAGGAGCTGCTCTGTTGCTGGCAGGGCCGTGGGCTGGATTCTTTGTTTCCCAGAAGCAGAGTTTAGCACCACATGCAAAAGCAATGGCACTTTCTGTAACAGAATTATCAAGGAATACGCTGTAGGCTTTATAAGAGAGGTTTTGGGAGCAACTGCTATTATATGGTATATACCTAATGAAATGTTGTGTGACTGACCACTTTTACATATACAGCTCTGAGGTTTTCCACAATCTCTTTGCTGGGTAACTTAAGAATAAATGCTGCTGCACTTCATCTTCTCAGATACCAGACACTGATTTTCAATGCTGTCTGTCTGCTCTGGGCCAGGATGCAACAACCAACTCTGTGACAGTTGTCTGCCACTTTGAATGAGACATTTTTTCCCTGAGGAAAATAGCCCTTTGTGGGTCAGGAGTGCAGCACTGCCAGTTTGAAAGGGGTTATTTCATCTCGTAGGCATGAATGGTGTTTGCAGTTCATGATCGCTGTGTAAGACCCAACACTGGCCCACTGTCACGGCAGAGGCATGTGGATAAACGTCGGCATAGGCAGAAAATGAGGCCAGTGCGATATGCCCATTAACTGTTGCACTTCTGCTGTGTTGCTTGCAGGATGGGACCCTCTTTGCACAGGCAATTGCCGGGGTGTTGTAATTAAAGGTAAATGCTCTGGTATTGCTTAGTCGTGCTCCTGTAAAGCGTAGGGATTCTGCTTTGCACTGTCTATGTGCGCCTAACCAAAAACGCAGCCTCTGTATTTTTGCCCACGCGGTTTTCCATGGCAATTGCCGAGGTCTGTGGATGCGTGTGCCGCTCCGGCAGCACTGTGAGGCGGCTGTTTGAGTAGCGACACAATTTTTTATGACGACTCCAGCTGTGGGGTTGGTCCCGAAGGCGCAGCCCCTCGGCAGCGGCATTCGCCAAGGGAACGGCTGAAAAAAGAAAAGAAAAACAAAAAGCCGTAGCCGGGAGCGCTTCGGAGCTTTTCATTCAGCTTCCGCCATCCTCCCTCTTCCCCCCGCCCCGTGTTCTTTGTGTTCCTCGGCCGTGCGCTGTACCACCACCCTCCGCATCCCCCAGCACTCACCCCCTCCACGCCCCCCAAAGCCCCCGAGCCGGTCCCGCACCCGGAAGCGGCGGCCCCCCCGGACCCGCCCGACGGGGCGGCCGCTCCCTTCCGCCGGGCACGGGCCGCCGGGAAGGGGAGGGGAGAGGACGGGCGGCGGCAGGTGCGGCGGGGCGGGAGGATGGCGGCGGGGGACGCGGAGCAAGTGCGGTACTGCGGGAGGCTGTCCTACCTCTGCCTCAAGCTCACCCTCATCACCTACTCCACCACCTTCTGGGTGAGAGCGAAGGCTGCCGCGGCGGGGGTTGCGTCTGTGTGTGCGGCGGGCGGAGAGCGGCTGCCGTCCCCGGTTTGGGGCTGTGCAAGCTTGCGGTGGTCCCGAGGCGTCCGTGGGTAGCAGCCGTGGGTAGCAGCCGTGGGTCCCGTGCTCGGCTTTCGCGGGAGCGCGGCGTCTTCTCGGGCAGCGGGGTCTCTCCTGCGCAAGGCACCGGCGTTTTGCAGTACTTAATGGCTCCGTCGCGGAGCCGCGGGTGGCACACCTGTGTCTGTGGGTGCAGCTCCCCGGCCTTCCCGAGGCACCGGCAAACTAGTTTTGGCGGATGGGGACCTGTAAGGGTTGAAAGTTTGGTTGATAAAAATCGTTTATGCGTGTATTAAACACTGGGTTTTGCCCCAGGGGAGCTGGGCGAATAAAGCCTTTGCCCTACACAGCCGCTGATCAGTGTACAGGGTAGTTCCTTTTCCGAGCCTTGGCTAGGTGATACTGTAAAGCTTTAAAACTTAAAGGCGTGTCACACACGTGGTCCTTAGCCAGGTGCTCTAAAAGCCATGTGCTGTCTCCTGAAAGTAACAAAGTCCAGGAGGATGGGTCCATACTGTCACCGCTGACTTCTCAAACAATGGCAAATTCACCAGGACCAGGCACCCCCTGCGCTGGAAGGAGCTCTTGGGGCTCTTTGTAAGGACTGCGATTCTAAAACGTGCTTTTTCTGGCTCCAGGATACTAGAGTGATGCTGTCTGGCTATGTTGGCTCCAGGCTGCACCGAGGTATGAGATGCTTAGGCGGGGTTTCTTTCAGCCTCTTTCAGTTTAAACACCTCTTAAGCTCGTTTTGCTGGTCTGTGTTTCTGGCTTAGTAGACACCGTGTTTACAAGGTGGGCACATAAAGCTTTTGACATGTTTATGTGGAAGAAGAGGTTTAGATACAACAGGTTTGATAGTAGGTGTCTGATTAAAGCTATGATTTAAGGATGAAGAAAAATTGAAAAGCAAAGTGTTTGGGTTTAATTCAGACTTTTTGGGATCCTGGGTATCTTAAAGTATTTTTCTTAGCAGACAAATCAATCAAGGAAAGCCTTTGGGTTTAGGTTCCTGAAGTTTCCTTGTTGCTCTATAGCAGCTATTCCCCAGGTGCAATTTTTGGAAAAGGGAAATTTGTGGCATTATTTTTCAAACCCTTTTCTCGCAGCATATCATTTATGAAGGGCTGTGCATATCGTCTACCCCGCATTTTCCTTTGGCAAGGGCCCTTGTGGGTGGGATGCAAACATTATTCTGGTGCCAGAAAAAGAGCCCTTCTGATATGTTTTTCTCTGAGCGTTCGTGGAAGACAAAGCCCCTTTTCAAGCAGTCTGAGGATTTTATTTACTCTTTGTAGTTGCTCGCTCTGGATTTTCAGCGTTCTGCCCTTGCTTATAGCCAAGAGCTTCCGTTTGTCAGCTCTGCCGAGGAGATGGTTTGCTCAGGGAGGGCGAGAGGGCGGTAGGCAGGATGGGGGCTATGGGAAGGGGAAGGATGGGAGCTGATGGTGTTTGCTCTCGGGAAGGCTGGCACTGGGCAGTGTGCCCCTGGTGTTCCGGCCGAACACATGCCGTATTGTGTGGGGAACGGCAAGTGGGTTTCTCTCTTGGAATTTTCTTTTATTCTGGCTTAGCAAAGCAGATCTCATCAGCCCTGAATGTCAGTGATGGGGGTGGTTTTTCCAGCTGTGTTTTTTACTTTTAAAAAAAGAAGTAGAAAATAGTGTAAATGGAAGTAAAGTTTGGCCGTGGAGTATTGGCCTGCTTAAATTTTGGGTGATTTGTGTTCCTTTGCTGCTTTTTTGGGTTTCGATGTACAGGATGCTGCAGTCATTCGTTTCCTCCCTGATGTGCTGTTCCTCTGGTACATCTGTGATGATGAACACCCGGCTTCAATTCCCCAGGATTGCTTAAAATCACCAGGAACTAAATATCAGCCTTACCCAAAAGCAGAAAGGAAATGAAAGCATCGCTGGGAGTGCCGGTGGGGATGTTTGCTGCAGGCCCAGTCGCTGCTGTGTCTTCTCGTGTCACCTGGGGCTTTTAAGAAACTTTTCTAGGCAACTGATTTGCTGGTGAGCGAGGCTGTAACGTGGTTTTTCTTGCCTGTCCGAAACAGCATCCAGCGTTTTAAACAGAAGGTGCTGTTGTTGAGAGGGCACTTTATTTAAGTATTGTAAATACAGGGTTAAAGCCACTGCTTATAAAGAAATAGATATCCTTTCTCTTGGGAAAGCAATTTCTGCGCATGGAAAAGCTCCAGAAAAAGTCCCTGGTATTTGCTGGTGGATACTCATTTAATGTGAGTCAAGGCCAGTTAATTTTTCCCGTGGACGCAGTGTGAATTGCCAAACTGGGAGCTGTTGTGAAGGATGCAGGATGTAAACAGCATGTCTATTGGTGGGCTGCCTACGTAAAAGTCGTGTTTCCCCCCTTAGTCACAGGAAAGGAGAGTACAGTCCTGGAGAAGAGACTCGGGTGGGATGATTCCCAAGTCAGCACATCTGCTTGGCATAAATATTGCTGCTGTTTGTTTGACCATACTAAAGGTTTAAAATATTTTTATTGAATGCTTAAAAAGAGGGAAGATAATAAAAGCATAAATCCTGCTTGTAAAGAACGAGGGTTTTAATGGCGTACTGGGGTGGGCTTTTTTCCTCCTGTAATAGATATTACGTTTCAAAATCTGTGTAAAACTTGGAATTCCTGTGTGTCTACTAGATGTTAGATTGAGCTGAGATTTTTATTTGTTAGCTGATGCTTTCCCCCTGGCATAGCAACAGAGCTGCTGAATGCAGCGTGAAGCGTTTCTGTGGCATATACCCTCTGCGTGCCAGTTTGCAGAACTGTTAATTTGGGATCGCTTGAGGGAGTTTTAGCACATGGGCATTTGTTGTAGTCCTCTTCTTTGGGAGTGACACAGTTGTAACGTCTGAAACCTTCTAGAATAAGTGGCTTGGTGCACTTCTAGGAGAGATCACAGGGATGGTGAGAAATCCCCTGTGGGTCATAAGATAACTTTAATCCTGTCATTTGTCTGGGACGTGACATTAACCACCTTGGTCCCTGGGACAGTAAAAGCTGTAGTGGAGGGGAATTTGCGGAGGGGAATTGGGGCTTTTTTTGGGGACCAAGCTGGTGTCAGAAAACAAAAAGCATGAAGTTTCTTGTACATTTAGAATACTAGAAGTGGCCTTGGAGGATGTGTGAGCAAAAACGCCAATAGAAAGGGGTGAAGATGCATATGTATATGAAGATCACTGTATGTGTCTATGTATCTGAAGCTCTTGAAGTGAAAATGTCTTGTATATCTACTCACAGGCACCTTTGAATCTTTAAAGCAGACAAAAAAATGAATCTTAGATTGAATGTTTTGATGAGAAAACTAAGAAAAAGATTTCAGTATCTGAAATCTGAAAGGGCTAAGAACAAGATTTCAGTAAAATGTTCAAGTCTTGAAACCACACATTTCTGAAACTCAAATAATCCCAGACAGGTTTGAATCCCTTTGGTTTATGTGCAGGTAGTGGGTTTTTGTGGTTTTTTTTTTTTTTTTTTGTTTGTTTTTTTTTAATTTAATTTTTTTAATTTATTTTATTTTCATTTGTCTGTTTTCTAAGCAAGGAAATGACCAGACAAATGTGGACCTTGTTAAATGCTGCGTTAGTGTTTGCAGGAGAGCCTGTCTTTAAGTTGTATTATCTGCTGCTTCCCAAGCAGGGTAAATGCAGTTGGGACACAAAGGTACCAAGTTTATATTTTATTTTTATATTTTTGAAATTGCCTTCATCATGAAAGTAGAACTCCTGCATCACGCACATGTGTGCGCTCACCAATTTTATAACCTGTAATTGTTTTGTATGGTTCTGAGATTCTTTCCTCGATTGCTATAGCGTATTTGAATGTTTCAAACGGAGTTGTTTATGTTGTCGTCTGCTTGAAAAGACATTTGTAATCTGTTCCCCAAATAACGGATTTTTTTAAGGACTAAAGCTAACGCTGCAGATCGACCATTTGGGAATGAAAAACTGTGATTACAATTTTACAGTAGACGCGTACAAGTGGTAAATTTGGGTACCTGTTAATTGTCCACTGTGTTTTCTGCTCCTTAAACTTACAGCACAGTTTCTGGAATTTTTCAGAGAAGTTACTCTGAATTTGGTTGTGTAAAATTTTAAGTTGCTTTTTAAACGGCTTCTGTGTATTTATTGTTATGGGTGAATCCTTCTGAGATTTTTCTGGTTTAAACGACGACTTGGTGGCATTTCCCGCATATTGTCCTTTGAGCTTATTATTGGTTCCTGTAGAAAGTCACAGATTTCCAGTACATTAATATTTGTTTTAAGGTGTCCCATAATTAAAAATAAAATTCAACTGGCTCACAATCTTGCGAGTATGTCTTGTGTTTGTCTAGACCTTTGTCTGGGATATAGCATGTGGTAACCAAAAGCCTGGTATGATTAAGAAGTGTGCTTTCCTTGCCGTTGATGTGCGCGGAGCAGACTTGAGGTTCCTGTGGAAATGTCGGGTCAGAAGAGGGGAATGTTGTTTATCAGATTGCCAAAGCGATTGATTCGAATCTGGTCTCTCCCCTGGGGATATGCCCGGCAGCTGGAGTTGGCAGTAAAGTCTTTCCATTGCAATTTTCATGATTGAATATTGTGGGATTTGCGTTTTATTTCAATTTAACATAATTCAAAGCGACTTTTTCAGCGTGCCATAGATTTAATACGAAATGATTTTGACTTAGCATCGATTATTTTGATTGAAATAATTTTACCTTGTTAAATGCAATGCATTGTTTTGCTTGTCAGCTTCATCTCCTGTTGCTCAAGAAAATGATGTAATTTCAAACTTGCTTTTTTTAAAGACTGTCAGTGCATTTCATCTGGTGACAGGAGGAGTGGAGGCATAGGATCCACCTGGCTGTATTTGCTGAGCCTAAATACAATAGGAGGTGATCTGAAGGGATGTTCAAGCTGTTCATTGCAGAGTGACTTAGAAATTGTGTTATATTTGAGGTATATATGCATGTTCACACACACAGATGTGCAAAGAAGGAACATCAGAGCTGTGGTATTTGCTAGCATATGTAATGTGTATGATCTCAGATGGGTAATAAATTACATTTCAAACAGTGATGTGTGTTCCAGTTTGTTTAATTTCCCCTGTGTTAAAACTGTATTAAATATATTTTGAAATGAACAAATCTCAGGTTTTTTCTAACTTAGCTTTTTTCTACTTTAGTATTTTTGTTTGGGGTTTTTTTATTTTCTCCATCCAAACTTGTGCTTTGAGGTTTTCATTGTTTGTAATGAATTCTGAAGTGAGCAGTCACAGGTACATGTATACTTGCAAAAAGTCATCTCTGTGTTGACTGGGAGAAGGAGTAACATCTGTGCTCTTCTCTTTTTCTGTTCCAGGTGATCGGAGCCCTTGTCCTCGCAGTTGGGATTTACGCAGAAGTTGAAAGACAAAAGTACAAAACTCTAGAAAGTGCCTTTCTAGCCCCAGCAATTATTTTAATACTTTTGGGCATTATAATGTTCCTGGTATCTTTTGTGGGTGTGCTGGCTTCTTTAAGAGACAATTTATGCCTTCTTCAAGCAGTAAGTGTTGGGGTTTTTCATCTTAATTTTTAAGGCTCATTGCTTTTGCTTTTCAGTGCCACCTGAATTCAAACTAATAACTGTGCATTGGGAAAAAGATTTAATAAAGTTGCTTTTTTGATTTTTATTGAACATAAAACTGCTTTATGGCAGTGGTCCCCTAAAACTGTGGTATGTGGATGTCCTTCCAGCAGGGAGAAGCAGTGTTTCATCTTGCCAGCGATAGGACAGACGAGGGTCAGAGCCTAGCGCTGAGCAAACTACTTTACAATAGTTAAGGGGCTTTATGGAAAACAACCAGGAATGTGAAATATTATCAGCCAGTGTGGATATTGTGCAAACTCAGCTGTTGACATACCATGTGAAGCTAGTCTGGCACCACGGTGCCTGATCTTTCTCTGGTCTGGCCATACCGTAGGTACATGCCCTGCTTAGGGGAACTGTGTTAGGGAAGAGGAAATCTTGCTGCCCTTTGGCTGAAGGAAAAGGCGATGTCTGGCTACAGCTTCTCCCCACCAGCAGGGGGGCATTCCCTAAAGCTGGGACCTGCTTGCTGGGACGATAAGTGGAGAGACGAGTTGTGGTGTCTGATCGTTCTCCAAAGGCTACTTGTTTCAACCCAGAGGAAGCCACTAGAGAAAGAAACCTGAGCTCAAGCTGACATCTATCAGGCTGGCAGTGGCTGGAATCTGTTTGCCTTTGTCTGGGAAGTGAAATATAGGGGAGAGATGGAGAAATGCGTGTTACAGTGTTAGCTGTGTAGCACCATAGAGCTTTGAGAGAAGGGGCCTAAGGGAGAAATGAAAGCGACATTTTTTTCTCTTCAGTGCCTCTGAAAGGGTAAATTTTAGGGAAATTCCTATGTAACATTGTGGTTGCAGATGGAAGTTGCACATACGACTAATTAAAAATAAAGCATGAAAACATGATTTTCACCTTCATGGCAATTCAGTCTAAAGAAATGCGAAGTGCATGGCATGTTATGTGGGGAAAAAGCAAGAGGTAATTTGGATTTTGAAATTATGCTGGAATTTTACTGGGTCACACTGGTCCCTAGGCGTTGGTGGCTTCTTTCACTCTGAGCTTGGTGGTGCGTCTTCATCTGATGCCGAGGCTGTTTCCCATCCGCATTGTGGCAGCAAACTCGGTAGGCTATTTAAATGAAGAAAGTCCCTGGTATCTGCTCTCAGGCTGATTCCAGATTTAATAGGAGCAAAGATATGTGTCTGGTGAATTCATGATACTGATACTGGGTATTGAGAGTACAGAAATTAAACCATCTTTGGGGGCAGAGCATTTGAGATTATTTTCAGACGAGAGCTCGTAAAACTTTGCTGCTGCTGAAGTTCATTAATAAGAAGCAGGCCTAAATTCACATAACAGCCATATTTTATGCCTAAAGAATCCTTTTGGTTGGAAAAACATTTCAAGTACTGACACATCGCAGCCATCTCATGGTGTTGCTATGGATTTCTTCATATTATTTATATTTTGCATGCATTTTGATGAGTAGTCACAGATGCATATGGTGTGATCGTGTATGAGTGCGTTTGTGAGCTTGTGTCTATACACACACACACACACACAAATAAATAAGAGCTAGCAGATGCAATTTTTCTTACAGCTGAGCACTGTGACCCTGTTAGTGTCAGTTGTGCAGCCTCTGTGCTCAGCTGGCTTGGTAATGCAGTTCACTGTTCTGAAGCAACACGCTAAAAGGTACTGAGCCCAGAAATGTGCTTTGATTTGTCACCGGCAATTTAGTAGAAGCTGGTTTGGATTATCCTAAAGCACTGCTTTACCCAAGAAATGAAAGCTAACAGTTAAGTACTGGTTTTGTAGGAAGCATAAAAACGTTAAGTTTGGTGTGGTTTGTGCAGCTCATTAGTATGCTTCTGTGGGATGCTGTTATGGAGAGAAGTATCTTGGCATGATAAATGCATCTATTGGTTTTGAGTCTACTCAAAGCAGGAAAATAATGTGTTTGCCAATTTGGCAAAACCCAGAATGACTCAAGTGTGGAAAAAAGGCTTCCTTGTGACATGAACAGTTTTATAAAACCATAGTTTTATATCTTTTTTTGAAATGACATCTCAGATGCAGAAAGCTGAGTGTGTTGGCAGTTGAATGTTACACACGTAAGGACACTAACTGAAAAAATAACGGGTTTGTTCTGTTGAAAGACTCATTTGCAATTGTTTTTCTGCAGTTCATGTACATTCTTGGTATCTGCTTGCTGATTGAGCTGACCGGTGGAGTGGTGGCCCTGATCTTCAGAAATCAGGTGAGCTGCTTGTGTTTAGGTTTTGATCACCAAGAACATAACTCACAACCCGTGATGTTACAGCTATGCTACTGAGCAAATAAAAGGTGTTAAAATTGTCACCTGAGCACTGATTGATGGAGGCCTGAAGGCAGGTCCCTACTTTTCAGGCCCTTGCAGGTTTGCGGACGGGTGGGATTTGCCACCCATTCTGGAGCTGAATTCCAGATTAAATAATACGAAGAAAATCTGGTAACTTGAATGTGCAGTTCAGGCAAAATGACTTTCCAGCTCTTCAAGTGTTACAAAGTTCTTTTTTCTGATTTGCCATCTGGACCTGAGACTGCCAATATGGGAAGTTTCCAGCTGGATTTGGAAGCTGTGATTTTGTAGTGGCCAAAGTGTTTTATGTTACCTGTAGGACAGCTCTTCCCTGCCCTCATCCGTAAGCAACATAACTAATTTCTATAGGTGACCTCATCATTTACAAGCATGCTATAACTGTATAAACCCCTTAGTTTTTTCCAAACAGAAAGAAGCAGACCTTTTTTTTTTTTTCCTTGTTAGAAATGCTTTGAAACATCAATATGTTAACTATGGCAAGTACTGAATTTCCATGCTTTGATTTTTTTCTAATCTGGCAAAATATGAGCATTAAAGGGAGATGCTGAATGATAAGACCTCTTCCCTCTGCACCCCAACCTACTGATCTCATTTCCGCAAAAAGAAGTCACACAGACTATGTTACATGTTATTCAAAAACAATAAAATAAAGCTTTCTTTTTCTAAATAACAACTCAGTTATTTTGAAATAGTATAATGTTCTCCCTAGCTAGTGTTTTCTTCTCACTCCATGCTGGAGTTGTGAACTTGACTGGTGAGAGCAGAGGATGAGGCATCTGTTTCTAGAAGCCATCATTAGCCATTGCCGTACTTGTCGCCTTTAGCCCCGCACAGATTTATTCTGAATTGTGGTGGGAGCACCAGCCGTGTCTGAAGGGAGCAGATCAGCTTGCCCGGTGTAGGAGTGTGGGCCTCATGGGATACAGAGAACTTGGTTGGCAGAAAATTAAGTAAATGCCAAAGACGGTATTTGCTGAGAGGGCGAGGAAGAGTTGCTGTTGACTTTTGGACAAAGAAAATGTACTATTGGGGGTTTTGTGCAGTAAGCGTTTTCCTGACTCATGTATTTGCTGTCTGTGCAGGACAACTATGTTTAGGTCTCTACTTGTTTTGCAAGATAAAGGGAGAAGCTTGGGCTAGTATGGGGAGGAGAAGGAAGTATTGAACAAAAGCCTAGGGTAATAGCCTCTATTTAAATGCTGATTGTTTTGCCTGTCTCTAGTTTTCCTAATTTCTGTCTCTTATTTCCTTCTCAAATCTGTATAGTCTAAATGAGGTGATAGAGGTAATGTGAGAGTTGTCCGTGTTTGCTGCTGTTCCTTCTTCACCATTTAGGCTAGTCCTGAAAAATCCCATGTTAACCCTAAGCAACAGTGTGATAATTGATTTTGTTCCACTTTGTTTCTAAGTGTTGCAGTTTGTAATACTGAGAAATGAGTAGGTGTATTTCAGGTTTCTTTCTGACCTGTAAGGATTTAACTTGGATCATTTTAGCCTCTGGATTAAAAAGAGAGTTGTTACGTTCTGGTTATGATTCGTCCCAGTTTTTGCCATGCTGTGATTGTGCTGGGTGCTGAAAACGAAATACTTTTTTTCTGGAGTATTTTTTTTTCCTTTCCTTTTGTGCTTATCGATTACACTTGTCGCTTTAACCTGCTCTTGTAGTTTTGTTTTGGTGTGTGTAACCCGTGAATCTTGTTTTACTTTTGCCTTCTAGACAATCAACTTTTTGAATGATAATATTAGAAGAGGAATTGAGAATTATTATGATGATTTAGACTTCAAAAACATAATGGATTCTGTTCAAAAGCAGGTTTGTTTTGTTTTGTTTTTTCTTTTTTGTGATTAATTCAGTGCCGAGATGCTGTAGGTTGTTGGTGATGGCTTTGAGCTTTTCCAGTCCTGCGATGATGAAGTTCTTATTGATGAGGGGGATGAGATCTCAGATGTCGTCTGTTGTGGTATCGCTGTGGTCAGGGCTCATCCAGCATCCCAGCTGCCATTTGAAGCACTCTAAATCACTTCAAGAAGAAGGGTGCAAAATGCAGCTTTTGGCTTGGTAGGTGTGATTCAGATGCTCAAGGCCAGATCCTGCAAAAAGGTAGGCTTATAGGGGCCTCACAGCTGGATTCAGGCAAATTCAGCCTAAATTCCACCCAAGCTCTTGTGCTCAGTGTTTCTGCCTGCCAGTTCAAGACATTCAAAAGCATGTCATGAACAGGAGGCTCTGGGTAATGAGAAATTAGGTGGCAGTTAGGCTGTTTAAACCTGAGATGTTGTATTTTCACTTGAGGGCACATAGCAAGCTCTTTAATGAGGTGGTCATTTAAAGGTAATGTCCGTGGAAGTGTATATACCTGTAATTAAATTTCAGTAACTGTTAGGCCCAGCTGAGCATTACTTAATGGCACGTGTAGTTGACTCACAGCCTTTTTTTATTAAGGCTGGTCTGTTGAAATGTTTATTGGATTATTGAAGAGTTCTGCCGCGCAGCTCAGGGGCTGGAGAAGCAGCAGAAAATGCTCAGAAATGCGATGTCAGTGACCATGCCAAGTAATGATTAGAAAGAAAAGAAGTTAACTTAGGAAGTGACACGTGCATTTTATGACATCGTTATGGAGATGGCAGCCTGCTTTGAAAAACAAAATCAGCACGGAAAGTCTGTCAAAGGCAGCCAATCCCGAGGAAATTTTGTCATTAGATTTCATAATGCTTTAAAGTTTCCATGCACTGCCCAAAATTATGTATATGTGTGCTAATATACATTTCACTGATTAAATATACTGCTTCTTTCCCCTTCATTTAGAATATGAAGTGAATATTTGTATTAAGTCAGTGTAAACTCAAAGTGTTTGTTTGCAGCTTCAGTTTTACTAAATTACACCCAAAATATTTTGGTGAAATTATGTTTAAGCCTTGTAGCAACACCTGTCTTTTGGACTCATTCAGAAATGTAGTCACAGTCCTAGAACAAAATTGAAGAGGTATATTACAGCTCAAGATGGAGCAAACGTGAAAACATTGCTTAGTGATGTCTAGAACTGAAAGGATAAGTTTTCAGCTTGGAAAAGATGAGAGGTGGAACGTAGCTCCGAGTACTTTGCTCTGGCACCCTGGGTAATAGCTCGATGAGTGACGGAGGGATGCTACCTGTATCTTTAGTTCTTTTCAGTTGCATCTGTCATATGCATTCATATGTCTGCTGATAAAATGACAGAATTGCTGAGTACCTCAGTAGTCTTAAGATTATTTTATTCTTACTTTGTTTTCTACTTCTTAGAAGAGGTTTGATCTATTTATTTATTTATTTATTTATTTTAACCTTTGCCTTTTGTATCTTTTTTTTCCAGTTTAAATGCTGCGGTGGAGAAGATTATAAAGATTGGTCACAAAATGTGTACCACAACTGTGCGGCACCAGGACCGCTAGCCTGCGGGGTGCCCTACACTTGCTGTGTCACAAATAAAGTGAGTCCCAGTATCTCAGCATCGTGGCTATATGCATGGTCACCAGTGTTGGCTTAAAAAAAGTACCTTACTTTGGAAAGTCTGAGGGAAGAAGTGAAGGAAAAGGGTCCCTCCCCAAAACAGGAGCTATGGATCCGTTGGTCTTGACAGCCTGAAAAGAAAAAAGTAATGAATTAGATGTGTTAGCTCCGGTCCATATTCCTGTGCCACTATGCAGCGCAGTCCTAGAAATGCAGAAGGTATCTGGGAGCTCCTCTAACCTCATGGCTCGCCTGGACCAGCACTGCTTAAAAAGAAGTTTTGCTGGTGTTTCCTTAAGGGTTTGCGGCTCCAGCTTTGCCAGGAAGCCTGGGTCCCTATTGCTTCCATGGGTGGGGGTTGGAGTGATGTGCACCAGCTGCTGTGTGAAATAAAACCAAAACAGAATGACTGCATCTTCCAGTAAAATCCAGAAATGTGAGCAAATTACCTCAGGGTCAGTGCGTCCTCGTGGGTGCACACCTAGACTGGAGCTGCTGCTCGGTCTGTGCCCTAACCCATCCTTGAAAACTGCTCATCTTGCCACCCTGTAAATCCTCCCTGGAAGGACACCCTGTCAGCTGGAATCTGGACCAGTTTCTCAGTCTACGATGAACTGGTATTACCTGGTGCTGGCAGCACTTGAGCAGGCATTAAGTTCCATGTAAAGGTGTGTTATAAAAATGTTTGCACTTTTAATTCATTGTTCTTCATTTGAGGGATGGATGTAATCCTGAATTTGATAATGAACTATTCCTCCACTTAAAACCAGTATGGGCAATCCCTGCCTCACTGGGTTTTGGTCTTTGGTCTGAACATGAGACAGAAGGTTGAGTATGTGTAAGAGCAGATTTAGTAGAGCTCATGATGGATAGCCTACTGGTGCCTGTTACGTGCTGCCCTTTCAACATCTGTCTTGAGCATGGCTCTTTCATTAAAAAAGGGAAAATAAATGCAGTAATTATGTATGTAATCCTGCTAGGTGTTGCTGAGAAATGTGTATAATAGGAAGATGTTTATTAGGTATGCTTACACATTTTTTGCATATGAGAAAAAGTCTGTTTAAACCTCTGCTGAGCTTTGATTTGTTCTCAGAAACCAAAAGTAAACAGTTACACTTTAAGTCTTAAGTGTTTGAGAATAAGAAAGTCATGTATATGAAAATGGTATTTGCTGAACCACAGCTGAATGGAAGAGCTGAGGATTTTGCCCTCAGTTGATGGTAAAGGAAGGTAGAGCTGGCTAGTAAAGAGCAATCTGACGTTTTAGTGGTCATTCAAAGTACTGCTTGTTTTTCTGTAGCTCTCATTTCTCTCTTGAAGTCTTTATTTTAAAAGGTTAGTTCATGTGTGGAAATGCAGCAGTACTGTGAAGGTGAAGCACAGCAGTAACCAGTGTCTAATAATACCAGGCGCCTTTCCAGCGGTGGCACAAAGAATCAAACATGTTGAGGATTTCAGATGCAACATGTCTTGCAGGAGAGTGCTAAAACAAAAACTTCTCCAAGGAAAACAGGGTGTATATTCTCTATATGCTTCATTGGCAACAGGGGAGCAGGGGGTGGGACTACTTGCTGCCTAAAGGTAGCCTGCAAAGTGCTGTGCTCAAGGAAGTTAATCAAAAGGTGGGGAGAAGCCCCAAAATAACAAGTAAACTTATTGAAGAGCAGGCTGTTCAGTAAGATGCTGCAGTATGTTAGGGCTTGTGGCTTTGCCTCACTGGGATGCCGTTGATGTGCCTTGTGAAGTCCAAGTGGCGTAGTCGTGCACTCATCAGGGTGATACTAACAGTGTAGCTGTATGGCTAGCTGCCTTGTGAAAACAACCCAACCAGGAGATGTATAAATCTTGTATGTTTGACAAATGCTTCCAAATACAGGCTGGTTTCTCTCCTGGAAAACTACAGATATGGTTTGTGATTACTCATTTGCTTTGTAGTCATGGAAAACTCCTGCTAATGTTGGAGGTTGGATTCTGAGCCTCTGAAATGCTAATATGGGCCAGGATCATGCTAGGGAGGTCTGAAAGGACTATTTTTTAAGTCAAAGTGTTTATTAAAGACTTACACTAGTGTAGCAGATAAAAATGAGTCTCCAAATGCCTATAAACATATTTCTACTGTATTTATCTCCATTGCATACATTTTTTGTGCCCTGTTAGCAAATACTGGGTTTAGAACTAAATGTTGTGACTGTATTCCTTGTGGTCACACATTTTGAGGATGATGAGGGTGGCTGTGCATTTTTCCATTAGGCTCAAGCATTTTGTAAACATGAAATCACAAACAGCAGACACAGCAACACGCTGATGCCTAGTATTGCAACCTTTGACTTCCAAGGGTATTTGTTACCTGTGGTTGACAGGTGGGTACCCCTCACATTTCCCCAAAGGTCCTGTGAAATAGTCAGAGGATTTCTTTAGGAATATGCTGACCCTTTTTTGTCATCCAGTTGTGTGTTCAAAGTGAGAGCCTGGCTTCTGGCTGGTGTTTCTGCCGTACTGTAACAAACATCTTCCTCCCATCTTTTGCAAGCATCCCTCTTCCTTCGGGGGGTGGCCTGGGCACCCCAGGCTCAGAGGCGGGCAGCATTTAGAAATCTCATTTCTACATCTTTTTTTAATTTTGAGGGAGGTTGTATCAATGCAGCAGAGTTTGTTCTGCCTTATTTTCCTCATTTGCGTGGTTTTGTTTTCTCTCACGTCTTTGGCTTTGTTCATTGCTTCCTTTGATGCTGGTGGGCTTTACTCTGGCTTATTTGCAAGTGAAGGATGGTATTTCAGGTCAGCTTTGCCAGGCTAGGTAATGCTTGTTTCACATGGGATCCATGTGAAATGTTAAATGGATACACAAAATGCATTAGGAGTCTGTGATGAATGCAAATGCTCTTTTTTTTTTTTTAATAAATGAATTTTGTATTAGTATGTATAGTGATATATAAAAATTTCTTATAATAAATTTGGTCTTGTAAGCATTCATGGTATTGGCCGTTATTTGGGGTTTAAATAGTTCTAAGCTTAAATTTGTCATGGTGATAGTATGATGGCTATGTTAGCACCTGGTTTTCTTAATAAGATGTGTTAATTTATTAAGACCTTAAAATGAAAAGCAGCTGTTCTGTGGAAGCAGCTGTTACGTACAGCTCTTGTCATAGCCAGCTTTGGTTTCTTATACCACGCTGGTTTTGCTGGATGGAAATGGTTCAAACATCTCTGTCGTGGCGTACTGACAATACTTGATTCTCTAAAATGATCTATAGCTCTGTTTAAATCTGACCCTTCAGAATAAACTGGTGTTGGACTGGAAATTAACCATGGTGTTGTTTTGTATGAACTGAGTGAACACAGAGTAAAAATAATGTTTCTGTGATTTTTGTTTTCTGCTACAGTTTAGATTTGTTTTCTTTTCAGACTGGCATTATCAACACTATGTGTGGATACAAAACCATTGACAAAGAGGTAATGTAACCAGTGTCCATCCTGTTGAGGGAAAGGGTGATGCTTCTCTGTATGGTTTTGGTCCGTTATGTGTCTTCTGCATGCTTAAATCTTATCAGTTAAATCAGCGATTAGAATTATTTTATCTGGAATAACTTTCATATTTTAAAAAATAATAATCTTGATTGATTGTGTTACCTTCCCTTCTCTGAATCTTCCACAGTTCCTCATTTGATGTGCATGGAGCGCATCTTCCCAAAGCTCATCCCCTTACGCTAATTGCGCAATTAATACAAAGAAAGCTGCTTTCATACTTTTAGTTAGTGACTTGAGTTGAGGAAAGCTTTTAATAATTGAGCGAAAGTTTCTCACCAAGTAAAATTGGTTTCAGTAAAGCCAACTTAGCTGTTCTCAAGTGTTTTACATCCCAGTAGTGGGTGGTTTATTTTTAAGCCTGTAATAGTTATTCCTGGAAGAGGAGTG
The DNA here is from genome assembly GCA_028858755.1 of Ara ararauna. Lineage (NCBI taxonomy): Eukaryota > Metazoa > Chordata > Aves > Psittaciformes > Psittacidae > Ara > Ara ararauna. The sequence goes on from CM054381.1 coordinate 43,824,774, forward strand.
GGACTTCCCAGGTTGTGTTGGCAGCCCTCTCCTCTCTCCAGGAGCGGGATGAGACCTCCTTCTTCTTCAGCCTTCCCTCTTGGGAATAGCCCCAGTGACTCCATAGTAGAGGCTGCCTGTTCAAGGCAGTAATAGCAGGGTGATTAAGAAGGGAAATTGGTAATTGGATCTGCCACAAGTTCTCCACTCTTGGCTTTGGAGTGCTGGTGCAGGGGATAGGTCTGAAAAAGCCCCGCCCCCCAGCTCATTTGCGCATTTCGTGCACAATGCCATCTTTAGTTGTTGGTCTTTGGGATTACCGCTTACCTTTACATGTGACCTGTCTTCATTTGGATTCATTGATTTATGGCTTAATCACCTGAATGCTCCAGCCTGGCTCTAACGCCCAAAGCACTTAAGCATATTCTTAACTTAACCCCATTCATCTGCTTAGGACTCTTTGTAGCCACAAGTATTTTCTATATTATGGGTTGGGGTCAAAGTGCAGCACAGCTTGCACTGCAGGGCTGAATCTGAAATCCTCTTGTTCCTGCCTTTTTTAGTCTATTGCAAAGCACTTGGTTCATACTTTTACACTGCTGTACTTTCGCCTTGGAAGCAGAGATAAAAGCTAGAGAAAGACTTCTCTGCTTTCCAGGTGGCCTAAAATGAGGATTGGATGTATTTCTTTTAGAAAAGTATTTGCAAAAAAAAGATTGTTTTTTTAAAACAAACAAACAAACAAACTTGCTCAGGTGTGGAACGACTTAAACTCAGAAAAATTAGCTATGAGGTCTTTGTGGAATTCCGTGGGTTTGAAGAGATGGAAAGGAGGACCAAGTTTGCCTCCCTGAATTCTGAGTTCTCCTGTGCTACTTTGTCATACACCAGTGCAGCTGCCTGTTTGAACCTTTGCTTTGTTATCTTCCAGCGCTTGAGTGTTCAGCATGTTATATATGTCCGAGGATGCACAAATGCAGTGCTTATTTGGTTTCTGGACAACTACAGCATCATGGCTGGCGTGCTGCTTGGCATATTGCTACCCCAGGTAAGAAAGGATCAGTGTGTTAACCATTAAAGGGAGTATCTGATTTGTTGCTGCAGTATGCAAAATCCCATTTGACTGTATTTAATTATGTTTTTTTTATTTAAATTTATCATAGCTTACGAGCTGAGGTGGAATTCCAGTAACTTAGTAGCATTACTGCAATATATTGCAGGATTTGGTGGGTTAATTTGGTTTTGTTTGGGTTTTTTTGAGTCTTCTCTGCCTAGCTGCTGCCACTGAGGCTTTCTAATGCTCCGAGGCATAGGAGTGGTTATTCTTCTGCTGTATTAGCTCTTCACAAAAGTGATCCATTTGTACCCCTATATGCAAAGAAGAGTAACAGTGTTAGTTTCTGTCTATATATACTACATACCTGCCCACACACATGTGTGTATACATAATTTGTAAAAGCTGCTGCGAGAAGCATTAGATAAGCAGTATTTGAGCTCTGACTAGAGATGCCACTTCTTTTCACAGTTCCTGGGAGTGTTGTTATCCTTGCTTTACATAACTCGGGTGGAAGATATCATCGCCGAGCACAAGCTGAGTGAAAGACTGTTTGAAGAAGTGCAGCAGAGCTCTGCCCCTGAATTTGCTGGAGCCGGCTGCTGCATGTGTTACCCGGGGTGACTTCAGATGTATTCAGCTCGAATATAGATGAGAAAAAAGGCAAATCCGCCTGTTGTGGTTTCTGCTGACTGTTACAGACTGTGGGTGTAATGAATCAGCCAGCAGACCCATGGTGGGTCGGCAGCATGCTGATACCTCCGTAGCCTCGTCCCTCTCGGTGTGTCTGGACGCACCAGAAGGGCACTGTGCTGCTGACGATGCTGCTGTGGTATCATGACACTTCTGGAAGGTGGGCTTGTGGATCGTTAAATCTCTTTTGAATGATTGCTGAGTGATGTGCAGACGGGAAAACTATTCCGGGAATTTCTAGGAAGATTTCTAGGAAGAGTCTTTGTGTCTTGGGATGTTGCATTTAAATGTTTGCCCTTTCCAACTTTATTTTCTTACTCTTTCCAAGAAGGATTTCTTACTGATCTACATGGTGAATATTAAACATGTGTTTAATAATTTTTTATGCTAATCCTGATGAATTTACTGACAAAAATGGATGTGGTGCTGAATGCTGTCATTGCTCAGTCTTTTGTGCCTTTTAATAATGGGGCAAATGCCAGTGTCGAATCAGTCAGGTAATGCTTGATGTATTTTTAATGCAATTTATTACTGTCTGGCTTTTGTATAAACTTACAGGATGTTTGAGCCTTGTATGTACTGTATTTTTCCCTTTAGTAAATTAACTAAGTGATTTATGATGTTCTTTTTTTGTTGGAGTTCTGTATGTTGAGATGTTTCTAAATTTTATTCTTGTCAAAATAAAAATAATATTTTTTTTAAAAAGCACAAAGGTTTTTCTGAAAATATTTTCAATTTTCTTATCTAAGTTAAGCCTGTCCCTCAAACACTGAATCAAAAGGTAGAAATGCCTCGGGTAATAGCCTGTCTTTTTGAATCCCTTGTTTTCTGGCACTCCACTAAGCCACACAAAGGAATATTTGATACTGTTCTCCAATTGCTGCTTTTCTTCTGTGCCTCTCTTTTTTTATTATTTATTAATTAATTTCTTTATTAAATTTCCTTGCCCTGTTTCCTGCTTTCTTCAAAACTCAGTGTTTGCTGCTTAGGTCCCTACCTCCACCAAGGATTTCTGAGGAAGCTTCATGTGTTTCCGAAAGGCAAAGATCGACTCATCCACTTCTTCAATGTTTCTAACAGTGTCAAGAGAGATCCTGCAGCGTTATCAAGCCCATCATCCACAGTGTGAGGTTATTTCATACACAGCACACTCTAGCGTTGGATCCTGCACATGGTTACATATTTAATTCCTTCATATTGTGCCTAAATATTCCTGGTCTCTGTCCTGAATAGTGTATTTGGGTAAATTAAGAAGCAAGGTGTGCTTGAGGGTGGATTTGTGTACAAAGAGAAGAAAGAGAAAAGGAGGGAGCAGCTTTGAAGGACCGAGCTGACTGCTGGTAAAGGGTAAGATCGAAGCCAAAACTGATTTACTGGGGAGAGTGGGCTGGGAAGATGGGACCTGAAAGCACCAGGAGCTTAAAGTATCACCAGAGGCAGAGCTGTGCCTTGCCCTTCTGCAAGAGGAGGCTATGGCTCGAATTTAAGGTGGCAAGAAGGCTGTATTGAATTGTGAAGGAGGGGATAACAAAGGTGATTTTTCTTTACTAATAGTGCCTTGTAAATGTTGTGGTGGCTTGAAGGGAAAGCAGGAGGTGATGGAAGCATGGTTAAAATCTGGGTGGTTTAAATGGAACAGGGAGAGTAATTGGGGGATATTAGGGACCAGTTCTTTAGCAAGGAAATCTGTAGGCTGTACTGAATTTTCAGCCATGCTTGGCACTCTCTGTCATACACAGTGTTTGGGGGTGGGCTTACCTGACAATCATGAACTAAGAGTGTGACATTGATTAATAAATGATTGTTCTAAATACTACTGATCCTCAGATTCTCTCAGATCTGAGGAAATTAACTCTTGGCTTCACAGGCCATGGTGGCTGGAGGGAAGGATGATGCCAATCAGGAGGCAGCTGGGGAAGAGGGACACAGTGGGTCTCTGCTCAGCTGCCTCCAGGTTACTATGGGAGATGATGGGGAGACTATGATGGAAGGGTGAATTTGCTCTTCAGCATGAGGCTTTGCTCTTTTCAGTGTGCCATGCTATGTCCTATTAGTAGATGGATTTTTGAATGGGTTTGTGGTGTGCGCAAGGTATTTTGTGTACTTACAAGCGGCTGTTTTTATCCTGAGCTGCTGACCCTGCAGGGGTGCACTCAGTCCTGCCTGGTTCATCTGCACAAGCGAGGCCTGGAGGGGATGTGGTGTGGTGTTAGTGAACCTGTGGTTCATCTCCAGCTGGTGCTCCACATGAATCACTGACCCAGCTGCCAGCATCTTCTATTTAAATATGCGTGCCCCCATGTCTGCGAACAAATCAACTGCAAACATGTGAAGGGCTACACTCAAAATGTTGTCCTGGTCTGATACTTGCATTTGGCTGTAAGTGAAAACCTCTGCAGCCAATCTAGTGAAAGTCATCTGGGCTTTTCCATTCAGCTGATGTGAAAGCTGATTTTAAAAGGGGTGAAGAATGCTGATCTAATTCAATCCCTGTCTTCCTGTCAGGAGCAGCCACAGCTGGACAACTCCTCACACACGCATCCTTAACCTGCTTCAGAAAACGCTCCTTGCCTGCTGTTTAAAAGACTGAGGCAACTCTGCAAAATCCCAGAACTGTTACGCTTTTTCTTTAGGGCGTGTGTAATTTTAAAGTGCTCTGACAACTGTGAGCTTCCCACGGCCCATCCTCTGTGTGCTCCTGCTTTCCCTGTGCCCTGCCCTCCATGGATGCTGGGTATCTGTTTGTGCTCCCTGCCTGCAAAAATCACCCCCACCAGTCCTTGCTGCCTGACCCCAGCATTGCCTCTCTCCTCCCTGTATCCTGGAGCTTTCCTGCCTGTCATGGGATGGCTGTGGGAGCAGCTGCCTGTTAAAACAACTGGGAAGCAGAATGGTTGCAAGAACTCCTCAGTGCCGGCTGCCTGCCAAGCCACTGGGCAATGATACCCAATTTAAATGCTCTCCCTTCCCTGCAGGTTCAGGGCGCAGAGGGTCACTGCATAGCTTCAGAAATGTGGAGGGGTTTTGCACTGAGAATCCATCACTCACCATTCAGCTAGAAATAGAGATTTACCTCTGTATTTCAGATAATTGCAGGCCATCCAGGCACACTCCTGGCACAGCGCTTGGGTAACTCACACTGGGGAGCTGAGGGCCTGGCTGGAGTATCATGCACGGTATGTGCTGTACGATGATGATACACGATAAAAGCCTTTAATCAGCGCAGTTCTGGAGGAGACATGGTGAGCAGCTCTCCCTCTGGTGGTGTGGGGACGCCATAGCACAAGGCGCTGATTAAATAGTCACCGTGGATTAAATCTCTACTCAGCACATCGGTATGGCACCGCACTGGGGTTTCTCCAGTGGCTCTATCCCCTGCCTTGTTTCAAGACGCAGTTGCCACTAGCTTTGTGTCCCTTAAAGGTGGAAATCCCTCATTCGCCTCAGACCTCCACAGCAGTTACTGTCTGTTATTGAGACAGAGAGGGGTGCTCAGGATATGGCTGCTCCTTACAACCTAACCTGGCAAACCAGCTTTGGAGGCGGGATGAGCTGATTTCCTCCTGATGGGGAAAAAAGTCGGTGTTAAAGATCTAAAAAACTTTAAGCTTAAAGTTGTTTTGCAGATTCGTATTCCTGAGGCCCTTTTCTTCACTAGGACTTCCCAATGCTTGTGACTTTTCTGTACAAGCTGATTGTTAAAAGGTGCTTGCATGGGTTGAGGAATTGGTTTTGGTAAGAAATAATCTTGTGGGTGTTCAGCTGCAGAGTGTGGGTGCTTCCACTCCCCGGGATCCTCTGGACTCCGCTGGGCCAGAGGGATCAGCTCATCCCTGAGCACACTAAAGTTGTAAGCATGTAAAGTTGCTTTGGGTTCTGCATCTTCGTTTGATGTCTATGCCTTTTGTGGGGGGCAGACAGAGGGTGGCATCTTCATCTGTGGTGGTGAGAGCAACTGCTGTTCAACTTGTCAAAATTATGTTCAGTTCATTGTGCTGCTTCAAGCTGACAGAGACAGAGTGTGCTATCTCACTGGGGATGGGAGTACTGCTTTCATTTGGATTCAGCTCCTGGCCTGAAGTCTCTCTCTGCAGCTATAAAGGCCAAAATTTTTGCCTCATAGCAGTGATAGGAGCCCTTGGCAAGCAGCTATTAAATCCCCTTGGGAAAGTGGGTGTCCTGCCCATTTCCAGCACACTCCTTTGAAGGAGGTACTTTTTCTTTCATGGACAGTTTTTTCCTTGATGAAGAGGTAGAGGCAGGTGAAAGCTGTGGTCCTGGAAAGGGCAGGAGAAAAGTTGATCTGCCTGGGATGCGCACAATGGGGCAAAGCAGCCTTGTGCTTCTGGCACTGGGTACCAGTTTGCAGATCACATCTCTGTCTCAGTTCTCAGCCTTCCTGGGGCTTTCTCGGGGGTCAGTGCCACAGGTGGAGGTCTTAGTGCCTGCAGCAAGTTTTGAGGATAAGGAGGCTTTGACTGGGAAAGAACTGGAGCTGCCACCATCAGCTGAGGATTGCTTGCTGCAGCATTCCTGGGATGCTCGGTGATCCCCATAGTGGGAACTGTGCAGGGCTGATCCCTCGGCTGCAGCAAAGCAGAGCAGCACCATCTCCTCCTGCTTGAGGCTACATCTTGCTGGGTTAAAATAAGTATAACAACGACAGGAGGGGGGAGCGCTTGGAGGGTGCAGTGATAAAGCTGCTGGCTGAAGGGGAAGAGCCAGCAGGGAAAATGGGCTGGGGTACCAGGCTGTCAGACACCTGAATGAGAAAGGAGCAATCTGTGAGGTCCCTGGAGCTATGTGCAGGCACTGGCAAGGCTGTTGAGCTGCTGGAGAACACTGGCTTTTGGGGAGGTTTGGGTGCAGGGCTTTGAATTTTCGGGTTTTTCTAAAAGTAACTGGGTTTTGCTGACTGAGACAGCTGCCTCCTCCCCGTCTTTCCCAGTAGGGATGGGGATTTTCAGTCCTCTGGCTGGCCACAGCATCAGCCACATCCAGGGTTGATGTAGCTTTACGGGCTTGCTTTCGTTGTAAAATGGCATTGCTAAACATGGCAGTGAACAGAACTGCAGCTGCTAAAGGTGCTCACAGCCCTCCTGGTGTCCCTCTTGCTGTGCATAGGTCTTGGGAGACAGCGAGCACAGCTCTAGGAAGGTCCCTGTCCCAGTGAAGGGGACAGGGGCTGGTGCTGTGTCTGTGCTCACCCCAGCTAGCACTGGCTTAGGTAAAAGTGGTCCATGCCCTGATGGTCCCCAGTTTCCTGGCATTTGATGTTTACTAAATTGGTGTTCATTCTCTAGGAAAAGGAGGTGAAATGTCCAGTCTCTGGGCTTAGTTCAGTTCCCAGCCATCTGTTAGCTTATTTCCTTATAAAATGTGTTTGTGTCACTGAAAGTATTCAATCCACCCGAAAAAATGAGCTTTGTAAGAAATGTTATCTTAGCCTGGGATGCGTGTAAGTCATGGGGTCATTCTGCAGCACCTGTCCCAGGAGTGGGGACAAAGGGACCAGGACAAATGAGATGCACCTTTTGAACATCCCATGGCAAATGGCCTCATTGCCCAGCAATGGAAGGAGAGGCCATAAGTGCCCAGGGGTGGCTGCAATATTCCTGCTTCACCTTATCCTGTCTTTCTAACCCTGGTGCCATGTGAGCGGGGCAGGATGTGGCCCTGCTGCCCTCAGCCCGGCAGCAGCAGCGGCGGCATGCCAGCCCCTCACCCCAATTATTGCTGGGTGTCGAGAAGACATTGAAAAGCAAGGAGGAGAGCTGTGAAGAGGGTCACTTTAGTGCCTCTTTCTCTCTTTTTCTTTTTTTCCTCCCCGAGGAGGAAGTTAGAAAAGCAGAGCCCTCAAAGCCGCATTGAAAGGGTGACAGAGACAGGATAATGCATAAGACGGAGGGAAGGAATCTCAGGGCACTCACCACGGTGTTTTAATGATCTGTTAACAATTACCCCTTTCAGGGCAGAACATATGGTAGATGGTTTGCTTTAAAAAAAAAAAAAGGACAAAAAGAAAAAAGGAATTACTTCAGAAACTTAAATGATGGTGGAAAACTGTGGGGATTGCGGGGAAGGGCTTGGGGAGGGAGGTGTACTTCCCAGCGCGAGGGGATGTTGGATGGTGAGAGGACGTTGGATGATGTGTCTTTGAGCACGGGGGCTTTGCTGGAGCCTTAGATGCCTGAAAAGTGAGCAGGAGCTGCTGGGGGTGCTGGGCCAGGGCACCTGAAGGAGCCATAGTAGGTTTGAAGAAATGTAGTAATAAAGGAAATTGATAAGGGTGATGATAAACCCCAGGAAGCTGCTGGGACATGTGTGTGCACATGGGGGAGGCAGCACTGTGCCCCCCCAGGTGTCTGGTGCCAGTGCTATGCTACTGACCTGCCGCAAGGTCGGGACCCAGCTCAGACCCTCACATGGCTTCGAAGGGCTTGGCAGTGCCTCATGGGGTGGCTGGGGATGGTCTTCATCCCTGAGGGGGACTGTGGGTGAGAACCCCATCCCTGCTGGCTGTCTGTCGTGCTATGGGCTGGAGTATCTGCCCTGGCTCATGCTCAAGCCCAGCTGGGCAGGCAGGGCTGGTACTGAGCTGGTGCTCCCCTCCCTGCAGCTGGAGGCTGGTGTAACCACACAAACAGCTAAAATACTCTGGATGCACACAGGTGAGTGAGTACTTTAAGATTTTCCTGCTGTTACTTGCCATGAGATCACTGCCTTTCTCCCACTGTCACAGGCTCTTGGCATGATGCTAGATCGTGCCTCACCAAAGTTGCATTATCAAGGACTGATACAGGCTGCTGGTAACTTGTCTTGAAAAGCTGGGCAGCATCTAAAATTATGGGTTAAAATTGCACAGTATTTTGTGTATAAATATCCAGATTTCCACCCCCCCCTTCTGTTGTGAATACATAATTTTGCACTGAGATACAGAAGTCAGGCTGGCTGCTCACCTTTCCAGAGGCCCGGGCATCTGCTGGCAGGAGGGGCTGTGCTGCTTGCGGGCTCCTCATTATACAACTTGACTTGGGGAAGAAAATGGTCCCTTCTGAATATAAAATCATCTTCTCAGCACGCAGTGGTGAAGGGCACCCAGATGGCTTCAGTTCAAAGGGCTTGGCAGATAAACCCTGGTGCTAGATGAAAGGTCAGGAGAGGGGTACAAGTATTGGGAGTGGGGGTGGAGTGTATGTAGATAGGCAGGGACAGTGGGGGAAAACTGGGATGGGGTACCAAGGCTGCTTGGCAGGGACATTAGTGCAAGGTGTGCCAGGAGAGGGGCACGAAGACACACGGATGGGAGCAAGGGGATGGTGAGGCTGGGACAGAGGAAAGTGGGTGAGGAGGGATACTTTGCCAGGAGGCAAAGTGTCCATGCCACACCTTTATGAGTTGAATGCCTTCTGCCACCAGTGGTTTGGCTTGAGCAGTGGTCCAACACCATGGAAAGAAGATGGCAGTCTGAGATCAGCATATCCATGGTCTATGACTATTTACGAATGGCCAAAGGAGGGTTGGTGTAAATGAATACAGAAGCCTCAAGTCTGTGTTTCTGTGTTTTCCATCTGGTAGATGAAGATGACCATTGCCAGCTAGTCCATGTGCTGGAGATATCCTGCCATGAAAGCTGTTGAATTGTAGCTGTGGAGACAGTAGATTTCTAATTACAGTTATTCTTTGAGATTTCCATGCAGGCAGATACACAAGAAGGGGCATACTCTGGACCAGCGATGCTGCAGACAAGTTAAAGATGGACGTGTGCTTGAACACCTGCAGACGAGTTAAAGATGGACGTGTGCTTGAACACCTGCTAAATCCCCATTGTGTTTCATTCAACCATGTTGTAGTAGTGGTGGCTTCTGCGAGATCTTGCCAGAAACGTCCTGTAAAGCTTAAAGCACTAGGAAAAACTGAATGAGAGAGTGTGCTGGATGTGTAACCTATCCTGTCTGCCCAGGCTGTCATCACAGTAGAGGAGAAACCCTCTTTTCTGGCAGGTGAAACAGGCTGAGGCAAGGAACCACAGGTCATAAGCCAAGAGGAGATCAAGACTGGCAGAGCTGGGAATAACAGAAGGTGACCAATTCCCAGAGAGGTGAGGACCATCCTTCCCTACCTGGGATGATACTTGGATGGCTGAATAAATACTTTAAGGTAACAAGTTTCACAGCACCTACCTGTATGCATCACACCACAGTATCTGACTGACTTTTTTGTACTTGGTATTCCTTCCCTGTCTTTTCTTTCCATGGTATTTCTTTTCCTTTCCCCTGTCCTATCCAGAGATAACCCAGGTTTTTGCTATGCTCATGACTGTTGCATTCTGACTCAAAATATGTTTCAGTGTTAGAACACCTGTCTGCTCTTGCAGCTTTATGAAGCCTTCTCCTGTTGGGCTGTGTTTTAAGGGCACATAAGTATGGAGGGAGGTTTATTGTAGAGTGGGTTTGCACACTGGAAACTGTTGGGCTTTCTTTCCCCTGTGTACTATATCAGGGCTTCTCCTCTTCTGATGCAGTGATAGCATCCTTCACCCCAGGCCTCAGTTGGACTTTTCCTGCCCCTGCGTAGCCTTAGTCCTCAGCCCTTGTAAGTCAAAGCATGTGAGGTGCAGAGCCCTGCTTCCGGTGGAGGTAATGAAAAACTCACCAGCCCTGGCATGGATCAGGCCTTTGAGAAAGATTTCTGCAGCACAGAGACAGTGAGGGCTGCCGGATAGTTAAGGAGGGGAATGGTATTTGCAGCTGGTGTGACTTTTGCCAGTCCTGTCCATGGCACATGGAAGGGGCTCTAACCCTGGGGAGATGTTTCCCCTTACACAGCCCCCTTCTACCTTGAGCAGAGCTCACTTTGCCTCCATGGGGAGAGACACCAAGGGGAAGACATCCTTTCCAGTAGCCCTGGCCCACACGGGGAGAGCTTTTGCTATCCAAGCCCTCAGTGCATGTACTAGTTGCTCTGGACTCTTTCTCTTGTACCGGACCCTGGCCACAAAAGATGGAAAGATTTAGCATGGCGAAATGAGCTTTGCCGTCCTTTTCCCAAGCAGCCTTTGCTGCTCTGCCCGTTCTCGGCCCCAGGAAGCCGCTTGCTCAGTATTCGCCGGGTAATTAATGACTTCCCAGGGGTGATCCTTTCGCTCCGGCGAGCACCCCCGGCCCCCTTCCGCTCTCCCCGGGGTCGCGACGGGGTGTCCCCGCGGCGCTGAGCTCTCCCAGCCCGGGGTCAGCTCCCTCCCGGGGCCGCGGCGCTGCGCCTGGCCGTGCGCACCTTCGGGCGGCTCCAGGGACGCGCTCCCGCGGCCGCTTCCCAGTACTTGCCTTTCTTCTCCTAATTTCTTTTCTTTTTTTTTTTAGATGCATTTTCTTTTCGAGCCCCTTCTCCTCTCCCTCTTATAGGAAGAGGAGCGAGGTGGGAGGAAGGGAGAAATATTGTTTGAATTCACAAAGGGGGGCATCTGGTGCACCTTGAGCCTGGCATCTGTGCTACTTGTGTCCCGAGCACCGCTCTCGCACCGGGGCGAGGGGCAGGAGGGGCAGGCGTGCATCTGTTGGGCGCCACAATAAAGTCACAAAACAGAGGCGAGGAGCCGGCCCTCTCAAAGGGGGACGCGGGGCTGCGGCTTCCAGGTATTATGCGCCGGGTAGGTAGGGCCGGGGAAGCAGCTGCTCCGGCTCTGAAGGGCTGCGCTCCGCCGAGCCGCTCGACATATGGCACCGCAAATCACGGTACCTCCTGAGCAGCCCCGGCCGGGGGGCAGCGGGGGAAAGAAGGAAAGGCCGGCACCGCCGCAGGTGTCTCCGCCGTGCGTTCCCCGCTGCCGCAGCGACCCAGCGGGGAAGAGGCGCGGGAGCGCACCAGCGGACCCAGGGCGGACGGGGGGCGCAGAGTGGCCAGCGGACCCCAGGCCCTACTGCAGAGTGGTCGAGAGCTGGTCTGGTCTTATCTGCCCGCTCCTCTCCGGGGCAAACAGCCCCTGGAGGGCAGGCGGGCTGTGGCCGGGACCCGGCTCGCAAAAGGTCCCCGACGCCTGGCAGGCGAGAGATGCGCTGGAGCTGGACTGGTTACCATATGTTTTCAATAAAATAAGACAAATAGGGCCGGGAGATAGGGATTGCAGTAAACCTGTTATAAAGCAGCACAAACTAGGCCAATGTAAACGGCAGAAGGGCCCCTCCTGGAAGGGCCGTTGGGTGCCAGCTACGCGTCGGGGCGCCCCGGCCAGGTGTGAGCGGGAGCCCGCTGCGGTGCCCCCGGAGATTTTTATCACGTTTGTGGTAATATGGTGCTTGTTATGCTAACCATGAGTAAACATACCCGGCCGGGCTTTGTGGCGACGGGAGGGAGTTATCGGAAAGTGGCAGTGGGAAGGTGATTTAACAATAAAGTTGTCTTGTTTGCCAGCAGGTGATGTCTGCCCCCAGTCCCATGATTAATGCTTCCCAAAGCACTCCACTTTACAATCTCTTGTAATTATTTATTAAACGAAATCTATTTATTATTATTTTAGCAAACAGCGGTACCAGGTGGGGCTTTCTTTTCCTCTTCAGCTTTTGTTTGAAGGACGTTTGAAGTGGGCAGTCTGAGGCTTGGAAACTCGCTCGCCAGATTTTTTTGTCATCCAATTGCACAGGCACAAAAAAAGCCCTGCCGGGCCCTTCCTATTCATCCTCCCCTGCCCTGCGAGCCGCCCCTCGAGAAGGGGCGCCCGAGCCGCCGAGGGGGCCGGCCCCCCTCGGCCCCACTCCCCCGCCCTCTCAGCGCCGCCGCCGCCGAGGAGCGGGGCCGCCCTCCCGCCGCGCCGCGCCTGTGGAGAGGCAGCGCACATCGCACCGCCCCGCACTGCCTTGCACCACATCGCGCCGGCTTCGGCCGCCCCGCGGGACAGGAGGCCGGGTCCGGTCGGGGTAGCTGCCCCCGCCTTGCTGCGGCCAGAACGGACAGCTCCGGCCGCTCCTAGAGCCGGTGTCCCCGGTCGGAATCCGCCACGACGCTTTGGTGAAGTAGCGGGGGGCTCCGGCCCCGCCGGAGCTGCGCCTACCCTGTGACCCTGCCCGCACCCCCAGGGGTGCCGGGCCATACAGGGGAGGGTCGGCCCGCAGATGCCGGTTCCCTGCCCTCCGCCGGTGAACGGTGCCCCGTGCCCGGCCAGGTCCCCACAGCCCGACGCAGCCAGTGCGCAAAAGTCCCTGGCACGTTTTGCGCACCGAGCCCCGGCGGCAAGGCGGCCCTCCCCGGGCCCAGCACAGGCTTAGTAGGGCGGGGGTAGCCGGGAACTGCTGCCGGGCTCTTCATCTGCGGGACCCAGGCCCCGATTCCCTTGGGGGAGCAAAGACACAGAGGTGGGGGGGCTGGAGAACCGCGTCCCGCTCGCCCCCCGTGCTAGCGGTCGCCGCTCACAAGGCAGCTCCGCCGGTCGGTACCCTGGGCGCGGGGCTGTCCAGGGCCCTGCGGGGCCGCAGAGAGGTGTCGCGGAAGGCGGCTGGGTCCTTTCGCTCCCCTCCGGGGTCGCAGGAGGGTCCCGGGAGCGTTCCGTAGAGCCGGGGCAGCGAGAGGCGCTTTGTTGCTCTGCCGCTGAGCCGAGAGGAGCCGGAATGGGGCCGACAGTACCCCTCACGGCTGGCACAGAGAGAGACCGCGACTGTTCCGGCTGTACGGCCCCAGCATTCCGAGGCGCGGGACTCGGGTCTGACCCACTTCGCGCAGCCGAATCCTCGGGAGACCCCTGTCACCACCAGGGCCTCCCGCCCCGGCCCCCTCCACGGCCACCACGGAGTCCCGGCGTGAGCGGCTGCCCCCACCGAGGCGCAGTTCGGGGTCGGCGCTCTGCCCAGGCCCGGGTGAGGGTGGGCAGGGGCCGGCCCGAGGGAAGGGGGCGGTGTGGGAGCCGGTGGGCTCTGGCAGGGCCGGGGGGCGGGCGGTGCCGGGCCCGGCACGCTTCCGCGGGCTGATAAGATAAAAGCGTGCCAAGGGGTGGGTGCTGGCGGGGGGGGCCACACGCCGGCCGGCCGGGAAATCCGCATTGTTTGTCTGCCCTATATATATAGGGGCTTAACGGCAGTCGTGTGCCGGCCACGCAACCTTTCCTGCCCGCACTCTAGGGAAAGCGGGGAGGGGGGAGCGGCGCAAAAGCCGCTCTTCTTGCCCCGCAGACTCGTCCGGGCTCAACAGGTACAGCCGCAGGGCAGAGGGCTTTCTCCCCGCCGGCTAACGCAGGCTTGGCTTCGCAGGATGGCTCCGCAGAGTGACCGCTGGCCGGGTGAAGGGCAGCCCTATTTCGGTGGCGCTGAGGACGCCCCCTCCGCGCCCGGCGGCAGCTCAGCGAGCAGCAGCGGTGCCTCGCCGGCCCGCACCGCCCTGACCCCTCGGGAGACTGCGGTCCGCAAGAAGGGGAAGGCGCGACGGGGCCGCGGCAAGGCACGCAGCGAAGGGCTGCTCAGCAAGCAGAAAAGGAGCCGGCGCATGAAGGCCAACGACCGGGAGAGGAACCGCATGCATCACCTCAACTCCGCCCTGGACGCGCTCCGCAGCGTCCTGCCCACCTTCCCCGACGACGCCAAACTCACCAAGATAGAGACGCTCCGCTTCGCCCACAACTACATCTGGGCGCTGACCCAGAGCCTCCGCCTGGCTGAGCAGGACATGCCCGAGCCCCCCCCACCACCGCCCCCAGCCGCCGCCGCCTCCCCTGGGCCCTGGGACTCGTCCTGCTCCGCCGCTCCGCCGCCCACCGCCCTGCGCCGCGGCCCCGCAGCCTTCCCCGCCTTCCTCTGAGCCAGCCTCCCGGCTGCTTTCCCCCTCTTTTGGCCTTCAAATCGCCGGCGGAGAGGAGGGTGGGCTCCCCGCGCTGCGCGCCGGGGGGCGGCGGCCGCCCGTGTGCCCCCCTGCCCCGTCCCGCTTGGCTGGAGGGCAGCGGGAGCGGACGGATAAAAACAAATCGAGATTTTGTACACGGAATCGGTAAATTATATTAATTTGTCGCTATTGGTATTTATTGATTATATTTAGTAACAAATATGTATTTTGTACATAAGAGTATTTTTGGCAGCGGAGGTCCGGCTGTTTGTATCGGGGAGGGGAGCTGTGGCTGTTTTGAGTTTGTTGGGTTTGGCTTGAATTTTGAAGAAGAAGAAGAAGAAGAGGAGGAGAATAAAGTGTGTCAGGGTCAGACCTGTGCAACACCGTGTTTTTTCCACCAATGGCTCTCGGATGGGGTGTCTAAATCCCGTGCAGCCCATGCCAGGGGAGGCAGCGCAGGCCCTGCAGAGCCTTGCGCTGGGACTCGGGCGGGGTGCCCGGTGCCGGGGCCATGTGCCCTGAGTGGGGAGGAGCGGCGATGGAGAGCTGCGCAGCGAGTCCTGAACTTGCGCGCACGCCGGTGTGTGCCCGTCGGGGCCCACGCGTGCATTTAAACTGGCCTCTTTTTGCAGCCGCAGTTCCTCGCAAGGCTGCAGCCGGCCTGTGTGATGCTCCTTCCCGCCGTGCACCCGCCCTGTTCTGTCCTCCGCGTCCCGGCTAGGTGAGTCTGCAGCTGGTTAAGCCTCCCCCCGCAGACGGACTTTCAGCGCCAGGCTCGGACCTGGGGCTAGTTTGAGGATGTCCCCACGACACAGAGCTCCAGCTCCCGGGACGGTGCAGACCCCCGGGGCAGCGTTGCCCCAGGCCGACCCCATCCTCTCCGGGGGAGGGTTTAGCAGGAGCAGGCGCGGGAGGTGGGAAGCGTAATACCTCCCACGCCACGGCAAGAAGGGAAGAGAAGCCGCATAAATCCCGCGATCCCTTCCCGGCCTTCTCCTCCTAGGGACTCAATTTGTAGCTGGTAGATTTACAGTCGGGCTGCCTCCCCTCTCCGCGCTGCCCCAGCGGGGCAGCAGTCTCTAGACAAAGTGGCCCGCGAGGCCAAAAATCCATTGTGATGCTAATTGTTCTCAGCTGAGCCCGTTTGCCCACGGCAAAGAGACACTATTTAGGCAATTTGGAGAACAAAAGAAATTTGGTTACTGGAAAAAAAAGACGCACGCACAAACACCCCTAATACCCCTCTCCTGCACCACAACAAAAGGGTCGAGAGTGAAACCTGACCGGGTGCGGGATCCCGGGGGCCTTATCCTGCCGTCCATCCCCCATCCCGCCGACTAGGGGGGCAAACGCTTGGCGCCCCCTTCACTCCCCTCTGCTCTCCTCCGTGCAGCTCCCACTTCCAGGGAGCCGTGGGGTGAGCTGGGGTGGAGGTGACCCACTGGAGTGAGGAGCGCTTGGGTGATGGTGGGTGCTCGGAGCTGTGCGCGCTGCGCGGAGCCATGCGCGGAGCGTCCTCAGCGCTCAGTCCCGCACGTGCGCCGCGGGCTCTGGCCATGGTGCTGAAAGACGGCGACCGGGCCGGGACCGGGCTTCCCCTGCCCCAAGCCTCTGTGCGCCGCTGCCTCTCCCGTTTCCCCCAATCGGGGCTCATCCTTCGGGGTCTGCCCCGGCCGGGCACGGGGCCATGAGGTCCCTCTGGTGCGGACCCCCGCCCTATGCATCTCTGCTCAGTCTTGCTGGACTCAGCCCTGGCGCAGGCTAGCTGCAGAGTGCTGTACATGCAGGTGGGCTGTGGGCAGCATTGCTTAGTTCTGTGGCGAAGGGAGAGGTCAGCTTGGCCCTGGTACTAACAAGACACTTTGCAGCTCAAAAAACACATGCGCTTGGTGAATTTTGGAGAAGCAGTGATCTCTTCTTGTGCAGTTGATCCAGCCTCAGTCAATGAACTGTCCCACAGAGAGGAGCTGCAGATGCCCCATGCACCTGTGAGAAGGGAGTGAGGGCACCACGGTGTCAGTGCCAACAAGCAAGGCAAGCAGGTGTCCCTTCCTTCTTGACCTTTTTGGGAGATCTGCTCCTTCTGCTGAGTCTTGGGACCTGTTCATCAATGCAGACCACTTCTACTTTGCCTTTTCATTGCTTTGAGAAGAAATACCCACATTTCTGGTGAAACACAGGCCATGGGGCAAGGTTGAGGACTAGGAAAAGGCTGTGTGTGCCTATCTCTGTGTGTACTGTTATAGTCCTGAACGTGATCTATCTGTGTCGTAGATCAGATAGGCAGAATGAAAGACCTAATAGTATTCCTCCCCTTCCCCCCTTTTCTGGCTGAATTGCATATTGTTTTCATACTCTAACAGTCAGCAGAGTGCTTCAAGGCCTCTGTGTGTGGCCATAGGAGAACCACTATGATTACTTGGGTGATAAAATCATTTAATGTTTTCCCTGCTAGTCCAGCTCCACTCTGGTATACTCCCTATGGGAGGTATCATCTTGGCCTAACTATCTGTGTGTGCTGCCGGACTCAGGAGGGGAACAAACACACCCAGACTACAAAAGTAGCATTTTTAAAAAACAAAACAAAACAAAACAAAAAAAAAAAAACCCCACAGGTGTGAAAGGGAGCTCAGGGTCTATATAGGCAAGAAAAGAGGCAAGAAGAGCCTGAGAGCCCCAATAAGAGCAGGTATTACAAAAGTCCAAAAGGATGGCTGTACAGCTTTAGGGGGTTTTACTGCATTGCAGATTCTTTTCTCTGGAGGCTTAGGGTGCTTCTGGTCTTCCATCCGTGAGGCTAAATGCTGAGGGGGGGGGGGGGGGATGCTGGGGTGGATGGAGGGGGGGCGGGTGGATTTACTACCTCTGGAGAACTAGTGACTTCTTTAGGAGCTTGAATGCTTTTTTTTCCCCCTTTTTTTCTTTGCCTCCACATTATTAGGTTAATCATTGCTTGAACTGGTTGCTATGGTTTTGGCAAACCCATGGAAACTTGATAATGAAGACTGAAAGACTCCTTTTCCATTTATCTTTTCTCTATGTTTGGTGCATGATGGTCTCATTTCTCTTGACGGGGCTGTCCCAGCGCCAGTGCCTGGCCTTTATAACCATGTCTGCTGTAATGGCCTAGGGATTTTTTGATGTGGAAGAAACAGGTGGCTGCTGGGACCACGACTGCTTCAGGGACAGAGGCTTGTGCCCTCGCATACGTGCAAGCAACAGGTTGAAAACAAACTTAGCCTGGGTGCTGCCACATTTGGTTGCTGAAATCCCATGCAAGGTGGACTCAACTTTTATTTTCACAGTCAGGGGAGACTCCCTCACTACAAGCTGATGTTTCTATGCACCCAACACTCAGTTTTAGGTTTTCTTCTCCATATCTGCATCTTACTGCTGAACTCTAGCTGTAGGGATATTCAGCAAACTCAGGCCATGCCTCAGAAGCGGAGCTTCCTGCAACTGCCTCACCAATACTCTGTTCTGATCAAGGTTAAGAAGGATTGAGGATAACACACAGTTGAAAACAGAGCCTGTAAATGATTTGCATTGCTCAGAGAGGCCATGCTCATTGCCAGGGCCAGGGGAACATCAGGGTCCTTTCCTTAGTGACAAACTCATCCCCCTCCTCCTTTCTCTTGGCTGGCTCCCTCATGTCTGAAGACTGTTGAGAAAATTAAGGTGATTCCCATAATCCCAGGGCAATTCCTTTGACCTCAGACCTCCACCCTGCGTTCTAAATATGGCTTTAAGTGACTTGCCTCCTGCCCTCTCACATTGTCTGCCTCTGACATTGCAATCGAGTTTTCTGGCAGCGGAGGCAGCCAGGGCTGCTAACCACTGCCTGTCCCCTCCATGCCACTGGGAATCATTGGGGCATCCTGCAATCAGGGCAGACCCTCTTGCCTCTTCCAACTTGCATCGGGGTGCTCTGGGGTCCCCCAGAGATGCTCCTGTGCTGAGCTCTGCTGTGGCTGCATGCCTGTCCTCCTGCACTGCCCGCACATTTTGGTGTAGCCACACTCACTGGCAGAGAAAAGGCGAAGAATTGGGATTCTTTCACATGGTCAGCCCTCAAAAGTCTGCCTTTTCCCCCTCCTCCCAGCTATAATGACAATCCAAAGAGTTCCTGATAGGGTTTTAAAAGATGCTTATTCATTCACTGTCTACCAAGCATGAAAATCCAGCTCATTTGTTCATTTGTTGCCATTCTTCGCCCAAACGACCCCACAGGGGCTGAAGCCTGTTGCCGAAAACTTGTCACTCACACTTTTAACTTCTTTTTGTTGTACTTCTCTTTATTTTATTCTTCTGGGTCCCCACCTCCACCACCACCCCACCCTCTCCTCCGGTCACAAAGGCAAGTCTGGGAAGCTCTTTAAAGCTGCAGTGCCTCCTTTTAAAAATCAATACAAAAAAAAGCAACAGCTGAAAGAAGATCCCAAGTTTGTGTAAGGAAGGGGAAACCCCATCCCGTCTGCACAGCACAGACGGGGAGGGTAGAAGGGGGGAGGGCGCTGGATGCCAGTGCCCCCAAGCTGCCTTCAAGCCCTGCCTGGGGTTCATATTGCACCCTCACCAAGAGTTGGGCCTTTCTGCATCAAAGGAAACGTAAGCTAAAGGTTTAAGGGGTTTTTAAGGAGAAGGCAAAAGCATAATTCAAGCAGTGAGCTCTTCGAAGAGCAGTGGCTCCTCTCCTTGCAGCATCCACTTCTGCACTCAGAGGCTTTGCAGCATACGACTCGTGTCAGTCCTGCTTTCTGACAAGGCTGACCCGGTGCAGATTGCCCTTTGGAGTTGTGGGCTTCATAGTGCAGAAGAAAAGGATAAATCAATGTGTATTTGTATTTGGAACTGGGCTAGACTGTTCTAGCTAGCCTCTGAGCAAGTCCTATCTGCTTGTGGATCCAAGTCCCTGGCTGTCAAGTTAGACTCTTCCCAGCTATGTTCCCCCTCCCTGGAGGAGGAGGAGGAGTGCAGTAACACCACTTACTTCTTCATTCCTGGACACACTGTGTCCTCAGGTGGGTTTTACAGCAAAACCTTGGTGTTGGCTTTGCTTACGTCATCCTGCCTCCCTAGTTGTTCTCTGACCAGGGATGCCCCTAGAAAACCCATGCCAGGGCGAGCAGGAGGAATGAGTTTGTCTATCAGGCACTTGTTGGCATCGCTACAGCTCCATGTACCCTCATAGCAGTATTTGCTGGGATATGGGCAAGACCTGGTTGCTGGACATGAGGCAATTGGAATGACCTCAGCCTCCTGATCATCACTGGGTCTCCTGCTCTGGCCAAAGCATGGGGCTTCCTACCCTGAGAGACTCACACGGATTTTGTGTTTAATGGTCCCCATGGACATTTTTCATTGCATTTCAACTTTACAGGCAGGAGTTGCAAGGCTGCAGACGTGAAGAATCGCTGCCTCTTTTTTTTTTTTCTTTTCATTTCAGCCAAAGCTGCAAGTATTTATCTTGTTTTTCTGGGGCCTCAGATGTGACTTTTGCCTGGAGCAGGTGCTGGCATGAGGAATCACATCTCCTGAATGGAGATGCAGTGAAGACTGTGGATGAAATGTGGGCTTCTTGCTCAGCTCATTGTTTCAGATAGCAGTTGCAGGGAAATTTTCTCCCCTTCCTTTCTCACCCTCTGTGGGCAAGTGGAGCTTGTTTCCTTTGTTCCTCAGGGCACCACATTCCCAGGTCTTCAGTACCCAAATTTCAGTGGAAAACACTGCCACTAATATGCCCAGGTATAAACGCTCCTGCCTGCCTATGGTCCCCTCCGCAGGGCAGAGGCAGTGGCAGGAGCCAAAGAGAAAAAGCAAAACTCTCTCTCTGTCACCTCCCCGGTATCAACAGATCATCCCCAGACCCAGGGCGCCAGTGGCCCAAGCCCTCCCACTCCCTTGCAGAGCAGGTTGTTTCACCCACCAAGACCTTGTGCTTGTGGGACAGGGGGAAGATTAATGGGGCAGGTGCTGGTGCCCAGAGCTGGCCCTTGCCCTGATAAGGTTGGAGCTGAGATAGCACTGGGTCAATACTCAGCGGTGGCCACCTGGAGCTGCAGCTGGAGCCACCTGAGGGGCTCCAGGGAGCAGAGGACGCAGTGGGTCCTTCCCCCTGTGTGGCCCAGCTGTGTCCCATGGGAGACAACAGCTACCATACCTCACCACAGCCCCCTATGCTGTGCTGGCAGGGACCCCCTACTCCTGACTGGACCCCTGGCCTTCCCTGGCCATCTGCTCCCTCTGCCCACTCCCGCCCATCAGCTTTCACAGTGCAGCCTGGCTTCTGGGGCAAAGCCAAGGTTTCAGCCTCCCCCACCGTTAATAATTCTCGAGGGAGCACTGTGTTCCCATTTATCACCCTTCCTTTAAATCCCAGCTGTTATTTATGTGCAACCCCCACCTCGCCTTTCCCAGGACAGCGCTGCTATGCCCTTGCTGTATCCTGCGATGCCCTAACATCCTCGCATTTGGGCAGGAGAGGGTTTTGCACATGCAGAGGTTCCACCGTCAGTCCCCCCGTGCTTTAGACAGCAGAGCTTGGAGATAAATTGTACTACTGACTGAATGTGTTAAAACTCTGAAAGGGCACCTGTTGCTGGAAAAACTGCAACCCAGGGTTAGCTGAAATCTTTTGGGGTTTGAAAAAAACTCTTTTAGTAATAAACCCTGATGTGGTTCTTCGCCTGCTCCTGAATCCAGGTTTTGTTGAATACTTGGTAGCAGGTGGATGCCCTGGAAGGAACCTGCCAAATTTCATTACTATTTAGTTTGAGGAGCAGCATGCTCCTGGCTGCAGGTCATTTACCCCCACTGTCCTCAGACTCTGTAGCTGGGATATGCCCCTGCCCTGCCCATCTCGCTTTGAGCCACTATCTTTATATCAGTGACCTGAGAGACTTATGGACCCGGGGGGTGTAAATGTCACTTTACAAACTACAAATTGCAAACTACAAACAGAAAAACATAGTTATAAACCCATGCATTTGTAATCACATATTTTGGGTGCACTTCAGCAGCCTTGCCATCCTGCAGTTTGGGCTTTACAATATCACGAGAGGACTTTTTTTCCCGAGGGTTTTCTTGTCTTCCCATGGTCTTCCCCTGCTCTCCCGCAGGATGCTGTGCCGTCCTAGCTGCCCCGCGCCGGGCTGCACGGCCGATTAGGGACCCCTTTTGTCACCTAATTGGATTTTTCTCCCCTTATTAGCCTGCAATGAAAATGTCATGGGCGGCAGGGAGGCGCTCATTCATCTCGAATTAAATTCGGTCGCCTCTCGGGCGCGGCGCGCCGCTATTCACCCCGCAGCCGGCAGCTGCCGCTCGCCGGGGGATGCAACTGGGCGTCCTGCACTAGCAGCCACCCCGGAGCCGGCTGTGATGCCGCGTAAAGGGGAAAATACCCAGGCTCGGACAGGCACGGTAAAGGCTGGGGTCCCCGCAGACCCCGGTTTCTCTCTCCGGGTGGTCACCATTAGCTTGCTGCGGGACTTTCTGCCGCCGGTGGTGTGAGGGCCGTGCATGGCGGTGCGTTGCCAGGAGGTGGTGCTGGGATTCTATGCCCTTGGCCTTGGCCGGACGCAGGCCAGGATGCTGCGATTCGGTCACGCTGCGGTTTGTCGGGAGCCATAGGTTGTGGGAGGCTGCGAGGGGAGAGGGTCATGGCTGCCCGGGCAGGAGCCTTCTGTAACGTCCCGGTGGAAAGCCAGGGAGCCACGGATCAGACCGGGAAGGACTCTTTCGCAGGAACAGCACACTGGGGAAGCCATGGAAAAGAACAGACCACAGCTTGTGCCTAAAAAGCAATGTTTTGGGGAGGTTTTTGATCCCGTACTACTCTGACATTACTTAAACCTGCCCTTGAACTCCCAAACCCCACTGGGGACCCCGGGGCAAACCATGCTGCAGCGAGTACAGGTTAGAGATGGTTTCTTAGCTGAGCTTTTGCACTCTGGGCTGTGGCAAGGTGTTTCATAAACGACAATTAAAGAGCTGTCAGCCCCATAAATGCAGCCGCAGTGGGGCAGTTTAGCTGTAAAAGTGGGGCACAGGTCAGGTCTTCTTGGCCACAAGGCACCGGCAGTGAAAAAACAATGTAGAGGTGATGGGAAAAAGGTTGTGCTGTGGAGCGTGTCTGGGCCGAGCCCTCGGGGCCAGCCAGGGGCTAGCCCAGCTATGTAAGTGCTACGTAGTTGTCGGTATGTGATGTTAACTAAGAAAGAGCAGCGTTTTTTTTAATGCATCATATGACTAGAGAAGGTGAAATTATTTGTGGCAAACAATGGTGTTGATAACTTTTTCTGTTCTTCGCTTTCCTGCGAGTAAACATCTATTCTTACTTTTACAAAGCATTGGGCAGCCAGGATTGTTTCTGTCCTGACTGGATGCCTCCCAGCCGCGGAAAGAGCTTTCCTGTTGCCTACCCAAATTCCTCCTCAGTGATCTGCTAAAGACCAGGGCGGCTTTGCCTTTCCCTGACTGCGCTTGCATCCGAAAACCTCCCTAACCTAAACTTAGCAAAAAGCAGATGAAAGAGATCTGGGGCTCCCCAGGGACAATTAATGATATGAAAACAAATGGATACTTGCACAATGTTTTTTTCTTGTTCTCCTCCCCTCTTTGCTGTTGACATATATATTTAGAGATACACTTGGAAAAACGTGGCTCTGGGCATAGGGCTCCCAGAGGAGCTTTTGGAGTTTGCAGGGGTCAGCTGGTGCTGTAAGCAAGCGATGGGCAGGGAGGATGAAGAAGAGGGGGTCCTTGGAAGCATTGGGAAGGGAAGGACATTAATTTCCTTAATCAAATGGCTTTTGCCAATGCTGCCTGAGAACTGAGGCTCTCAAAATCCACCCTATAGGAAAGCAGAGACAAGCAATGAGGTGAACTCCCTGTTGCTTTGGCCCACAACCTGATTCTGTCAGTGGCTGAGCTGGGAAGTTGGGACTCCTGCTCCAAGATATTTTTATTGCCTGGGAACCAGGCTGAGGAAAGGTGTGGCCTGGGCCTTTCTCTTTTTTTTTTTTTTCTTTCCCAGCCTTTATTTGGCCCAATCCAGGAAAATGCAGGGGATGGCTTATGTTTTGGGGCAGTGCAATGGGCTCTGCTCTGCAGACGGCTCTGTGCAATTCACAGGGCCACAGGGACGCTGCTTACCATCCTCTTTCCCCCAGATTGTTATTTGTTACATCCCCTGACAATGTTAAAAATGAATGCACCTGGTTCCCCTGGACCAGAAGGTGAGGGAACCCTGGGGATCTTGGTTGGGGACCACGTTTTCCCACTCTGGCAGGAAGGAGCTGCTGCTGGCAGCCTAAAAACAGGCTGGTGCGTCATGGCCAGTGGTTTCTTGGCACACGTTGGGAAACCCCAAACATGTTACGGGACAATACATCAACAGGGCAAAGGAAAACAATAATATCTCAGGAAGCAGCTCAGGATACTGCAGGGGAGAAGACTGATTTAGACCATTTCCTGGACTGAAGGTCTGTGCCATATTATAGCCATAGCTGTCCTTGCTGTACCCATCACTGGACTGGCCAAGTGACACTGTTTGCAGGTCACTGCACGCTTCTTAAGCTATTTATTTGCCAATTATTTATTATTTTTTTTTCATTTGCACTCTTCCAAAGCAGCCTGGCCTAGGCGGAAAGAAGCTCAGCTATTAATGAGAAGTGAAAACCTGGAAGAGGCATCTGAGGGAGGAAAAATGTGCATTTCTTATAGCACTAGTCAAATTTGCCTCCTGTGGCCAGTTGCCTCAGCTTGTCCCCTGATGATGCTGCCACCTCTCTTTCTACCCCTCCTGGCTTCAGTGTGGGGTGTCCCATGGAAAGGCAGTGTGGCTGGCCCCTCTGCTGCAGACACTACTCCTGGTCTCTACCAACTCTCATCTCTTGTTACTGCACCCAAACCGCTGGTCCTGGCAAGACTAGCAATGACTTGGCTTTGCTGCAGAAGCAGGGATTTGCAGGAAGCAAATTACAAATACAAGCAGGTGGGAGGGGAAGGGGTTGCACTGCCTTCCCTACTGCTCCCCCTGTACTTTTCACCCTGACAAGGTCAGCCCCGTAAAACACAGATGGGGGATCCCTGCAGCTTCTTGATTACTGTTGGTGTAACCCCTTGTAGGAAAATCTCACTGGTGGAAACAGGGTTTAGCAAGGCCAGGAGCAGGGTCAGAGAGCAGCGTCTATAGAGGGTTTTGCTATAGGATATTTTAGAGTAAAGCATTGTTTCCACCCTCAGACCCCTGTGTTCCTCTGGGATACCCCAGCATAGCCCTGCTGTGCAGGAGGGGCACTGGCTGGATAGGGGCTGGCCTGGTATTTTCATATATCTAGAAGCCAAATTGGTTTTCCCAAATATATACTTTTTATATATATATAATATATATATAAAAATTAAAATATACAAAAAAACTCCTGGCCATGAGGCCCAGCTCTCCAGGGCCAAACCGTGTGGCCTCTGCCACAGGAACCTGGGATGGGTTCCCACCACAGTAGAGCTCCCCAGGCCAGCATAGAGCACAGCCTGCTGGGCAGGGTTTTGAAGCCTTCAAGGTTTGGATAGAAGAAATCAGGAAGACCGGGTGTACTTCAGCCAATAATGCACAGCAACACACTTTAGATCTAGTATTTGTATTAAAACAGAAGTTGAAGAACCCTTTCTCAACACTTACTACTCTTTATATGGCTTTCTTGACTTAGTAACTTCAGTTACTGAGGCATTCTTGAGTAGCTTTTTAAAGTTATTTTTCAGCAGAAAAATGTTTTCACCTGGCCTAAATGGCTCCACTCCTGCTTTGTGGGCTTGTAAAGGCTGGCAGGCTGGGTTTCAGGTCTGAGCAGCCCATGGTAGGCTGCACCAAGCCTCTGCCAAGGGCTTCCCACTGCACATTTGCCTTGGATCTGTGTGGAGGGGCTTTGCCATGTCCATGAAAGGCTGAGAAATGCTTATTGGCTAGCCAGAGACTTTTCCTGCCCCACTGAGATGGGATGGAAGCTCCTTCTCCTTGAAGAGGATGTGCCTGAAGAGGCTTCATGCATTCCAGTAATTCCCCCTAATTAGTTTAATTTCCCTCTCAACCCTTTTTCTGTAACTCTGCTGTGCTGTTTGCAATGATGAAAGGTATTTTAACTCCCAAAGAAAAAAAACTGACCTTGGAAATCAAAGTTTCTTTTTAGAGCTTCTTGGAAACAGAATGGCTGGGGGCTAATAAAATTCCAAGTTATGAAGTGCTGTGGAGGCTGAAACCCTCACCACAACGAGGGTGAAACAGGGATCTATTCATTGTGGGGCCATCTCCTATGGAAAAGATGAGAGGGGAGCCTGGTGATATACATGCCACCAGTTGAAAGGTGAGGAGCAGATCAGGCTTTGTCAGAGGTGCTGCAGCCCAGACTGAGTAGAGAGGTGGGTTTGGTGATGCTGGGATGTGCTGGACCTGACTGGGATTGAGGTTTGGATACCGTGAATTAGCAGCGGCTGAGGGAAAAGTTGGCGGCCCCTTAGCAGTGACAGGGCTTCCTGCCGCAGGAAGCACGGCCAGAGCAGCGGCTCTCCCTGTGCTTCAGGACTTGGCTTGTGCCGGAGCTGGGCTTTATCTGCCTGGCAGGGCAAATTAAAAGGCTTTTTGCCCTTAGTCCCTGCCCTACAGTTACTGCAGCAGGCTCAGTCTGCCAGTGAGTACTCTGTGGTGCAAGGATGAGTTTTGGTCTATGCTTTGGGGATGGGTAAAGAAAGGTTGTGTACACTAATCCTGCACTGGATTTCACTGCCCAGAAAGGCTGCAGGATTAATCAAGGCAGAGTAAAATACAGTACAATGAATATGCATAACACAAGGGCCCATGGCAATGTGAGCCCTGGAGGACCAGCCCCAGCACGGACAGGACCGTTAGATTAGTCATTAGTTGCACCTCCATGTGTTGAGCTTTGAGGGCACTGATTTGCCTTAACAGCTCTGAACAGCCTCACCTGGGGCCTCCCCACATCCATGTGCTCTCTCTATTTAAGCCCAGCCTGGGGAATATTGTTTCTTCTTTGCCTTCAGATGGTGTGGAAGGGTGGAAGTTTGGATAGAGAGTTTAGCAATTCCAATCCCTCACAGCTGTTTCAAACACTAAAGCCCCTTCCTGTGTCCTTAGCAGCCACCTGATGGAGGAGCAGCTTTTTGGTAAGAAGAAGCTGTATGGGGAAAATCCATCATGGGACAGGGAAGGAGAGGGTTTCTTCCAGCAAATGCTTTTGGGAATAGCAAGCTGTGCCTGGTATGAGGCCAGTGGTGTGGGGGAGCAGGCAGGTGGGACCCTCCAGCTGGATTGTCCTCTTCGCACTTATGTTTGGGGTTGTGCAGGCTAGCCTCTTATGTGAGGACTTGGGTCCAGGCTTCAAGTAGGATGCTTTTGCCTCTGCTGGCTCTCCTCAGAGAGGATGTAGTGTTGTGTGTGTGGACCAACAGCTCCACATCCTTCTTATGTTGGGGGCCCTAAAGCAAGATGCAGTACTGCAGGTGGTGTCTCACAAGAGCGGAGTAGAGAGGCAGAATTGCCCCCCTTGACCTGCTGGTCACAGTCCTTTTGATGAAGCCCGACATACAGTTGCCTTTCTGTACTGTGAGCACATGCTCCTGGGTCATGTTGAGCTTCTCATCAACCAACACCCCTAAGTCCTTCTCAGGGCTGCTATCCATCCAGTCTCTGCCCAGCCTGTATTTGTGTTTGGGATTGCCCTAACCAGGTGCATTTTTCCATTCCTTCCCCATTCCTGATCTGATTTTTCTCCTCTGCTTGGCAAAGGGCTTTCCTGCCCCTCGCACCCAGTGGAACATGTGTAAGTTGTGTGTTTAACTATGGCAGTTTGCAGCCCTAAATGGATGAAAGTCCCTGGGGAGCCTTCTGTGGGGTGAAGAGCGAGGTGGCCAGGTGGGGCAGCCCTTTTCCAATCTGATTTGCTGTGCTGCTGCATTTCCAACATGATCCGTGGAGATGAGAACTCTTGTGGAGAGTGGGTAGGGATCCCAGGTGTTCCCCTGAGAAGCAGTATTGCTCAGGAACTGCTTGTCTGGTAACCACCAAGTTTCCTTTTGTTTCCTGTCATCTGCATAAATACCCAGGAGATGTTTCCAGCAGCTTATCCCCAGTATGCTTCTGTGGGCCTTGTCTTGAAGGACAAGGAGCTGTGCTTTGGAGCCAGAACATAGAGGTAAACTAGGGTAACATCATGTTAGCTGGGTTGACATGATGATACTTAAGTTGCTAAATTACTATGGGTTATGATATCCCACCTAATGCAGGAGATTTACAGTGCATCAGTTCATATAACTGCCTTTCCAGAGCTTTCCCCATCCACTCCTCCTCAGAGCCAAGCAGTGCATATATGGGAAAGGATTTGCTTGGGAAAAATGTTTTGTTCTATCAAGAGCCCCAGGGGGTATTTATTTTATGCTTTTTAATTTTAGGACATGATATTTTTCTATATTCTGCTTTTGGTTTTTTGGGAAATTTGGCATCAGCCAAGGAACATCGCCTGGCCGTGCTTCGCAAGGCTGAGCATGTCTCTCCTGGCACAGGGCTGCTTTCTACTGTGCGGAGGATGCTGGACAAATCTGTCAAGCAGAAGGTGCTGGGGAGGAATTAACCTTTAAAACACATACAATGTCCATGCAAAATATTCCTCCCTAATGCAGCACATGGGATCTGGGCAAATTGCAATAGCAGAGCAGTGGGGCTGTGTGGGATGTATGGCTGGCCCAACCTGCCTGCAGCAGTGGTTCAGCCAGAGCAGGCAGGGCTGGGGAGCTGCTGGCAGCCACCAAGGAAATGCCAAGAGTATTTTTTAAGAACCATTGTATTGGCCAATGTGTCTCTGGTTTCCTTGCGGTTCTCCCTGCCCAGGTACCCTGGCTCCCCTATGGCTGAGCTGGATATAGGAATTTCATGAGAAAAAAGCTGGGTTTATGGCGTTTTCCCTCTTATTTACTGCATTTAAAAATACATTTTTGGTAGCTAGTGGGGAGCCCTGCTTGGCTGAGCAGGGCTTGCTCTGTGGTGTGTTCCCGCCACCAGCAAAACCCATCTAACAGAGAGGGCTGGGGAGAAAATTACCTGTTAAAACACATGTACAAAAAACTACCTTACAGGTTGACTCAGCCCCTGCCAGATAGGCAGGGCACATCGGGAACTATAACTTGAACGGCATTTGGGTCTGGTGACAAGGACAAGAGTCTGTGAACTGCTCTTGTGAGGGGCTGTGTGGCAGGTGCAGAGAAGCACCACCATATGTTAAACAGCCTCGAGAAAGCTTTCAAGCCGCCGTTGTAAAATTTCCCCATCTTTCTCCCTGTATTTAATGCATCTTTGTATGGACACTAATTCCTCAAGTATCCACACCAGGGCTGACTTTTAGTCTGTTTGTCCAGGCAGGCTGCCAGCAAGCGGTTCCTACAAGGCTCCCGAGCTCTGACATTTGTTAACGCTGCAGTAAATCACAGTAGCTCTTTGGGCAAGGTTTTTCTTGACAAAACAGAGGAGGCAAAAAAAAGAGACCACAACAAAATGCAAAGGGCTGATTTAAGCCAGAGAAGAGTAACCAGCCTGAATAAAGCAGATGGGGGACAATGAGGGAAACATCCAGCTCTTTGCCCTCTGCTCACCCTGTCTCCCCTATTCATTAGTGGGCAATAACTGAAAAGGGAATAAGCCCAAGGTTGATACTTTTAGCTGAGAAAAGTGATGAGGGAAGCCCAGCCATCCAGGTCAGTCATGGAGGCGCTTGCTGAGATATAAAAGTCTTGGGATAGAAGTGTCAGAATCAGCTGGAGCTTTGGTAATGATGGGATTATAACCCTAATATCCCTGCCGTATTTTGGGGATGGACCTTTTAGCAGCTGGTTGTGCTTTCGGGTGAGAAGATTGACTGGGGGTGAAACAGCTCACTTGTTATTGAATGGGGAGCTCTCACTCCATAGCAGCCACCTCTGTGGTAGCATCTCCATCTCAATGTGGGCTGTGTCCCATTCCAGCGCTGCAGCCCCTCTCCCTGTGCTACACTCCCAGCCCTGCTACAGCATATTTATTTATCCCTGCCAGCCTTCTGTCTTCCTTCTTTTTCCCAGCTTATTTATGGCCATTGCCTTTCAGCTCCCAGCCACTGCAGCCTGAACTTGTCCATTGTGTGTGGCTCGTTGTGGAGGCTATCAATCTGTGGGGCCAGCGTGCAGCCTGATGGACTTCCCTCATCATCATCAATTTTCCCTGCCGTGTTGGTGCATCCCTTTGGATCTGGGGCAGCTACACATGTGCCACTGGTGGCCTCTGTGCCCCCACCCTGGACACCTGCCTCATCCTCACAGAAGCCTCTTGTCCTGGCCTGCTCAAAAACATCAGGTGGGTCTACTTGGTTCAGATATCCAGGCAGGGCTTGGGGTGGCTTCGAAGAGGTGATCAGAGTGCATTGCACAGAAAAAAAATCGCATTTTCTCACTCTAAGCACCACAGAGTCCTGCTTTGCCATCCTGATGTTTGAGCAAATTCTCTATATAAATTTTGCAGGAAAGTTGTTCCTATTCTATGCCTTAGGTAGAGGCAGAGGTGGGCTTTGCTCCTTTGCAGATTGATGCCTTCAAAGGGACTGCAGAGCCCATGCTGCTGCACTTCCTGCTCTTGGAGAAGACTCCAGGATGTTTTGCCCGTCACACCATACGTGGGTGCTGTTGAAGCATCATGCTCTGACATGCAGGGCTCGGGTGGGAGGTGTCAGCTCTTTAACAGCAAACAGCAACCCCTTGTTTCTGAGTGACGTTGGTGTGGATTGCATTGGGTACCAGTGGCTGCAGGAGCATATTTTGGAGGGGAGGTGAGAGACTGCCAAGCCTCCCTGCCCAGTGGCAGCAATGTGATAGCCCTTGAACCGTGCCAGTTTTTGGGAGGTGCAAATCCCATGGAAGAATGGTTTGGATGAAGAGAGATCACACCCAGCTCTGCCCTCACATGTGCCCCTGAGGGCTGTGGGGCATTGGGGTGTCTAATGCCTCCCTGAACTGTCCCAGCCACCTCCTGGCTGTTAGGGGCACGAAAGCAGCTGGAAACCTGAAGGTAATTTTCAGAGTCTGGATGGTTTCATCCCGATTTACCCAGAGTAAGTCAGAACTTGAAATAAGGCACTGTCCAATTAAAATAGAAAAATAAAAGCATCAGGAGAGCTGCTCCAGCGGGGCTGTGACTGGGGTCCTGTGGTTTGCAGGATGCACTTGTCTGGGGCTGAGGGATGCTTTTTAGGACTGGACATTGATGCAAACTGGCAGGGGGCCATGGGCAGCTTTGCTTTGTGTAGGAGCAGTGCTCCCATGGCAGGTGCTGATGCCCTCTCTCTCTACTGAGGAGCAGAGGCTGCAGCTTTTGGGGCAGCCAGTGAGGTGCTTGGGGTCATTTCCCAGAAGGCTCAAAATTGCTCAGACTAAAGCAACGCAGGGCTGGCTGCTGATCAGACAGAAGCATTACAGGAGCTTAATTTCATTAGGAGCCTTCATTAGAAGTCACTCATGTCCTGTGGATGCCAAGAGCAGCTCCTAGGATGTCGATCCCTGCCCACAGCCAGTTTGAGTGTGTTATTGTGGCTCTGCTGCTGCCTTGCTATGGGTGACTCTGGGCTGTCACCCTCTGACCCATGTGGGAAGGTGTGAAAGACCAGGGTAGGTCTCACTCAGCTGCTTCAAGTTGCTGTCTCACTCGAAAGCAACTGGGTAGTGTGGTGGCCTGGCTGGGTCACTGTGAGTGACTCTCTGTGAGTGACTGGTGGCATGCCTCTCCTTCCTGCTAGCATTTTTAGGGGTGGTGGCATTTATACTTGGCGCAGGTACAAGCAGCCAGAAAATGCGTGGCATTTCCTCTTCCTGACAGGCGATCCGGAGAGGCTGGATGATGTCTGTAGTCCTGCTGTGCTGGCCACCCGCAGGTGACTAGTATGAAGGGGGCAGTTCAGGGGCACTGAAATAATGTCACCCCCTGGTCCTGCTGCCCAAAGAGGCACTGGGGTTTTATGAGGTGTGTGCTTACAGGTCTGGCCAAAATGGGATGGCAGGGTTTTGCACAGTACCTGGCATGCCTCTTCCCCTTAAAATACTGCTTATTCCCAGTGTGGGCTACTGCATCAATTCACCAAAATATTCCTGGTTTGCACAAGAAGCTTTTCCAGGGGGCAATGCTAGCTGCTGGCATCTATGATGGGGATTTTTGCTGCTTGTCTCATACAAGCTGGGAAATTGGAGCCTAAGCTGTCTGTGCCCTCTATTGATACTGACATCTTCTGATGCTGCAGAAGAAGCCTGAGCAGGAGCAGCAGCCTGGCCACCTGCTGGCCCCTCTACCCGATGTGTTTGCTATGGGCAGAAAAATGTGACCTGTAGTCTTGCTCTTACCTATCTCCCCTCCTCTATTTCCCTCCTCCTTTCTCCCTCAACCTGGAAAAAAAAAATCCAGTGTTAGAGACCCATCTGGAGAAGTCTTTTGGGGGGGGGGGGGGAAGAGCCCATAAATTTCTCTTTGGCTCCCCGACCTTTCGTTTCCCCACGGAGGCATGTGGAGAGACAGGAAGTGTTTTCCCCATGGCAATAATGTGGAAGATGGGGGTCTCCCTGTTCTGAGCCAGGTGTTATATAGATCTGCAAACCTGGGATGTCGGTGGGGAAAGGTGCCCAGAACTTTGCCTTGAAGTCAAACAGAAGGATACTGGCAAGTGAGCTACAAAAGCTTTGCTCTGCCCTGCTGGGACACTACTGGGGGAAACGGAAACCCTCCAGCTTTGTCCATCAACATGCACCCCTGGTGTGTGTGCAGGAGGAGTGGTGGAGGTGAACCTGATCTTGGTATTTCAATTTCATACATTATGAAGTACGCTGTTATTCTTCAAAGTGATTTAAAAATTGGTAGGGCTATTCTCTAGAGCCTGGTGGGGAGGAAACCTGTGGTCTTTTATCAGCCTGGACTGTTGTGGCTGTCACAGCAGCCCATCCCACTGCACACGCGTTTGGGTTTCAGCACAGACGTTCCCTGTGGTGTACCTGAGCCCAAGGCTGAACAATACGTGCTTTCTTCCCCAGAAGCGGAGTGGTGCTGTCTGCCTTTCCAAAGGGGAGATTTATGAGGTGCTCGACTGCAGGGGACACTGACACTGATCCCCTCACCTCCTTCCTTGCTTGGGAAGAAAGGAAAGGAAAAGGGTTCATTTCCAGTAAAGGCTGAATAGCAGTTGTCACAGTGGCACCTGGCTTTATCCTGGTCTGAGGTAATACAGTATGGTGCAGTGCTTTTATGGCTAGGGTAATGCCTTTACCTGCAAAAGGTGGGTTTCAAAGCTAAACTCAGCTTTGATTTCTATCAGTGAAGTATAAATGCTGGATCAATTAACTCAAGACTTCCTGCCTTCTTCCCGTGGACCCCAGGCACATCCTAAGGCAAGATACAATTGAAATAGCTTCTCATCTCCTGCTGCCCCAGGCCAGGCAGGCTCAAGGCGCTGGGCTATTAAGTTGCTAATCCTAGTATCAACCTCCACCAGGAAAAGTAGGAGGTGTACCTGAACTGTGAACCTGAAGTGCTCGCCACAATGTGTTATGTGGCTGGACAAATCTGGGAGGCGTCCTGAAACAGCCCCAGTAGTGGCAGCTCTGACATGCTTGGTGAAAACACTTCACTCTTGCTCCAGCTGACTTGAGGCTTTAAAGCTACCAGTGTCTTCCTGCTGCCCCTTAATTTTGCCTTGGGAAAGTCTGGGTCAGGTTTCTCTCTGGTTAAGTGGTGACACCCTTGCCTGGGCTGAGGGCAGCAAACTGCTCACCCCAGGCCTTGCTGCTTTTTCAGTTTGCTGAAGAATACTGTGGTTCTGTTCCATGTTTAAAGGAGATTTCTTTGAGGATCCCCTAAGGAAAGGTGCCAACAAACCTATTTCTGAGGAAGATGATGGGGAGTTTTCAGAGGATCTCAACTGGGAAGAGCCTGATCTGTACCCAGAAGAGTTGCTTTTCTCTGAAGGAGAAATCCCCACCTTGCTGCAGAAGACCCACAGATGCACCACAGCAAATCCCTACTGCCAGCGCAGACTGAGAAACAATGTAGGAGGCACATTCCAAGCCCAATGTACACTACAAATGGCCTTTCTGCAGCTCCTCAGCTGCACATCCTGCTCTGGGCACCTTTGGGAGAGCAGCTTTCACTAAGGTTGCGTTCTTGGGGTGACAGCTGAACAGCAGCGGTGATTATTTGCTGAAGTAGCCAGAAAGGGCTCCTTGGAGTACATGAGGGTGTCCTCAGCCAGCTCTGCCCCCTCTGAATGGCGGCATGGGCTGAAGCACGGCGTTCGTACACTGGTGTGTGTCCTCCTCCAGGACTGATTTTTATCCATGACTTCAGCACTCTGTGGGGATTTAGAAAGTTGGTCTCTGTCCTCCTGCATGTGTGTGTCCGTGCTGGTGTATACAACAGCTTGAGGGGACATTGCTGGCCACTATTGCGCAGACAACTCTGCACCTGTTTCTCCCCGATGGTTTAAAGCATAATAAAAGGATATAAATACAGCAGTGACGCTCACAGAGGCCAGCTCACAGGCCGTGTGCAGCCTGCTGTGGGGCGATCAGCTGTGCCTTGGCGGGCGCCACTGTTCGGGGAAGGCAATTTGAACCCCTTGGACTTGTGGCATCAGTGAGAGATGGCCAAGACTCTATTTTTTATTTTTTTTTTGTTTTTTTTCTGGGGGGAGGGGAGTAGGGAATCCACCCTGTTTGATAGATGTGTTCATGAAAATGTGTATCTGTGCCACAGACAGGCTCCTGGGACTGCAAGTTATCTTTGTGTGGACCTGTGGACGTGGCAGGTTATAATATTCTGGGCACCTGTGCAGTAGCCATGGGGTGCTGCAGATGAAAGGGGACCTAGGGAGTTGCAATGATTTCCCCCTCAGCCTCCTGACGGTGATGGAGGCCCGGTGCTCAGTGTGTGGGAGCCATCCTGCACCATTTCCTTCCATCGAATGCTCTGATCTTTACAGTCATGAGGGGAAGAAAGCACCCTGGTACTCAAGTGTTGCCTGTGCTGGTTAGAAGTTATCGGCAAGAAGCGTGTTCCTGCCCATGGGAAGCTTCCACTGAAATGAAGGGCAGCCTTGTCCTTTGTCCCCAGAGACTTCACCTGCTCTCTGCAGCACAAGTCTGTAATGCTATTTCCTGACATCACCCTCAGTCATTAGTGTGACAGGTACGATATCATGGGGAAAGATTAGGTCATCCCAGCGCAGCAGGTGTTGGTGGCAGCAGGTCCCTTCTGGCATGTGTCCCGGAGGCTCCTGTGTACTCTTGCCACTCTCCAGGGAAGGACCCTCTTTCCAGGAGATGGCAGCAGCTTTTCGGAGCTGGGACTGTGTTTCCAGCCTGTTTCTGAGGCCTGGCAGCTGAGAGGCAGGAGGAAAAATGAGGACAGAAGACCAGCCTGAGTGAAGTGGAGAGGATGCTTGGAACCCACAGAGCAGTGGCTGTTGTGGCAGTGGGCACTTGCACTGATGGCAAGCCTGTCCTCAGCAATGCTTCTGGGGTGGCTCCTCTTCCTGCACCCACCCCTGCTGCTGTGCCATGTATCTCTGGCACTCCACTGCTTTCCCTTCACCTGGGCTGGAGAGCCCAGCTTTGCTTTGCTCCTGTCTGGCCCCTGCTTTGGCTGTCTTGCTTATTTGTTTTTCTGTGACAAGCAGGTGCCAACAGCACTGTTGCTTCCCATTGCTGCCCTTCTCTTCCTCCTCTGTCCCTAGCAGTTGATTGTGCACTAAGAACAAGGGAGGGAGGGCTCCCCCAGCCCCAGCTGACACTTTGTGGTGGTGTGATTTTGCAAGCAGCTCCAGAGACAGCTGGAAGCTCCTTTGGTTGCAGAGACATGCACTGCTCCAAAAACCCCCTGTCAGTCTGGCTACCTGGCTGCTGTCCCATACTGGGGCAAAATGGGGGTTAACAGAGGGTTGGTTCTCAGGAGGATGCCCAGAGCATCCTTGCTGGGTACACCATGATCCTTCCCTGGGCCATGTCTCCATGTGGGGCTGAGGTCTTGTACTTGTGTGTGGAGAAGGTCTCACCAGCCACTGCTCAGGGATGAGTATCCTCTTGCACCTTTTCTGGCCTTGGCTTTTACAGCTTCTGTCACACCCCAGAGGCGATCCAGGAGGAGGCGTGGCCCTGAGCCCCCACTGCCCTCAGGCACACACTCAGGTAAAGGGGTAAGAGTTACTTGGATTTGCATTTGCACCAGAGCTTGCAGTGCTACCTATGGTAGTCTTTTGGAAAGACCCAGGGAGAGGTGGTTCCTCCATTCCCTCTGCCTTACATGCGTGGGAGGAGAAGGCCCTGTGGGAAGATGGTTTAATGGGAAATTTTCTCTGGACTGATCCAGATACCAGTCTCATGGTTGGTGAATGCGATTTATTTTTTTGTAAGTCCTTGCACATGAGAACAGAATATCCTCAAATGCTGACTGAGAGGGACACGAAGTGAAGCAGTTACTACATGCATCTATGGGTCAGTCACTCTTGTCCTGATGCTCTGATGTCTTACAAGCTCAAAGGCTTTAGGATCACAGCTTTTTGGGTTTATATGTGCAGTTATTTAATTATTCTGTGCCTGTTTTCCCTTTTGTATAATGCGGATAACGATATGGAAATGCTTTTAAAGGGCTTTGAGATCTAAGGCTACATAGGCAGGGACTGTTACAGTCCTTTGTGATGAATCTTATTCAGTCCCTGCCTCAGGTACCCAGTTGTGTAGCAGGGGGCATCAACTTCTGCATGCCAGGAGCAAAATGAAGGTAATGGTTAGGATCTTGGGAGTATAGGCAGGTCCTTATGCCTCTGAAAGAAGGGTAAAGCCCTGGTTTTTAATCAAACAGTGCAAGCTGGGTGCTTATGATGCTTCTTTTTTTAAAAGAAAAGTGAGTGGAAAGGCAGCAACCTTCTGAGTGGTGGCAGGGGTGCAATGGGGCTGCCAGGAGACAGTTTGCAAAGCGAGGAGAGGTACGATGCCAAGCGACAGCCGCTAGTGAGCTGCTTCCAGAGGGCAGGGTATAAATAGGCAACAAAGAGATTTGGTGTCAGAGCAGTGCTCACACCTTCCTGCTGCCCAGCCCGACAGGCATGAGCAGGGAAATGCAGCTGGGGAGCTGCACCCAGCCAGCAAATTCTGCTCCAGGATTTAAGCCCATATGCATAACGTCATGACAAGATAAGGCGTTTATCAGTCTGCTATGGACCTCTGTCCATCTGCGGTGGGCTTGTTCTGTGGTGCTGACTGGCCATAGCAGGTGGCGTTTGGATGGACCCAAGATCTGTTGACCACCTGCCAGAACCTGGAGCCATTGGCTCCTGCCTTGACTGACCAGACTTATACAAAAGGCTGTTGCTGTCCTAAAAAGGGTGCCCTGCTTGTCCTGGCCTTGTCTCTGGTAATTTATGGTGACATCTGCCATGTGCTGCCTCAGGTCTGGGCTTTTACTGGCCTAACTGCTGCTCCTGCAGGCTGCCTGGGCTTTTCGGAGGGGAGGGCCTCACTTATCCTCCTGCCTATTGGTCATGCTGGGCAGTCTTGCTTGGGCTTTTCTTGTGCTGTTTCTTCCCTCTCTGGGCTGTGCTGTCTCCTGAGGAGCTGTTGTCCTCAGTTGCTCCATTTTCTCCTATTTCCCATCTCCTCTCAGTGAGGGAACAGTGTGGGCACAAAGCCACCAGCCTAATGATGGTACAGACATGATGGGTTGTTGCAATAATGTTTGCCATAGCAGCACCAAGGGTACAGGGGTACTGTTTTGTAAGACACCAAGGGTGGTGCATCAGGAGGCAGAACGTCCTCTCCAAGCTTGCTAGCTATTTTCAAAACCACCGTTATTGTCACAGCATTACTTGTGACAGCACTTTTCTGGTGCCTTTCAGGCATCTTTGTGCATTTTGGGGTCTGTCTTTATTTCATAATTAGCTGCTGGGGTTGGCAGGCTTTGGCTTGCGTGATGTGCATGTCCTGCCCTGAGAAGCTTGCATGGATACTATAAAGCACCACAATAAAGGCTGGGTGAAAATGGGGTGAAATGAACAGATTAATCCTGAGCAAAGATAATGAGTAGAAAGACCCATCACAAAATCGGAATGATCGAAAATCAGCCCAGCCTGTAAGAATAATAAAAGCCCATGTTTGTATATGCCAGTGTAAATCCACACCAGCTTTCTCAGGGGCAAGCTATGGGGAGAGGCATCTGTGGGGACATGTGTGGGGCTGGTGGGGCTTGCAGCGAGCTCAGCTGCGAGGATGCTGCAGTACTAGTGAAGGACAGACAGGCTGTCAGGAGTATTTAGGGCTGGGAGCACAAAGCAGGGCTGCTCCCCTGTTGGCCATGTGAAATTCCAGGGATATGGAGGGTCTTTTGTGTGGGGATCAGCTGTCAGCTGGCTGCCTATTTTTAGGGTGGCAGATAGCAAGCTATGTTAGGGGAAGGCTGATGGCGAGAGGTGTGTAGGGGACACTTGTGTGTGCCCCTAGGCAGACCTCACCTGTGCTCCTGCAGCACAGGTAGTTTTCTACTGTCATTTATACCACTCCATTGTAGGTGTACAATTGAGCAGAGACATGGATTTATGCGCAGCTGTGTGTGCTGATAAGTTCAGCCAGCTTGAAGAAATTAAGTTAGATATGAGAGCAACGTTTCTGTGCACAGGCCTCTGATATGTCCTCCCCACTGGCCAGCTTCAGCCTGACCTAAGGTCAGGGAGGGAGAAATTCCCAGGGGTTTTCAGTTTTCCTAGGGTTTGTGAAAGTAGGTGTTCTTGCAAAAGGGATAGAAGAGATCTTTCTGTGTTCTGCTTGAGGGAAAGGCTGTGTGTGAGCACAGCTTGTATTAGACATCAGAGAGTCCAAGCCAGGTGTTTGAGGATGTAGTAAATGGGTTTTCATGAATTCCACTGCTCCACAGCTGTGTGTGACAGTGGCTCTGCTCTGCGTAGATGGACTTGTTCTTTTATGAGCAGGTGTGTGGAAGTGTATCGATGTATACAAATACAGCTTTTCGGGGTTGGTTCACTGGTCTTCAGGTGTGACCTGAAAGCTTTGCTTAAATGTAGCCAAAGTCATTCATTGAACAAAACTGATCTTTGCTTACTATTTTTTAGCTAATATACAACATAATGATGTTTTCTCCACTTAGTTCATGGATTCATCATCCACACTGGTGATGCTGAGGAAAAGAGGTCCATAGCTGTGCTTTTTAATATGAAAGCCTTGCAAATGCACTGATGGAAAAGCCTCTCTGCCAGCAGCATGCACGCTTTCTTTACATGTGCTAAACTGCTCTAGATGCAGCTGAATTTCTTTAAACAAAAGGCATTTGTTTAAAATTGTTTTGGTGAAAGTGTTACAAGTGGATTTTTTTTTTTTCCATAGGAAGCGAACGCTTATGGAAGTGTCTTTACCTGAAGTGGGGCTTTTGGTTACATAAAACTTGAATGTGCAAGTTCCTTTGGCAATAAAAAAAAAATCCATCCTTTTTTTTTCCTTGTCCTCTTTCCGGTTGATAGTAAGACAAAATGACTGTAAAGGAAAACCCTGCAACAATTCACTTACTTCCTAAAATTGGTGCTGAACATTTTGAAGGCCCCTTCCTATGGAAGGATGCTTTCTGCTGTGCCCAACCCCAGTTAGAAATTAGTATTCTTGAAAAGGATTTCCTAAAGGAAGACAATTGCACTGTCTTCTAAAGCTTCTCTAAATACACAGTCAAATGTCTAGGCTGATGAGGGTGTAACTGTATAGCAATGTGTTATTGCACTGTAGTTTGGAGAGCTGTTTGGTGCTACTCAGAGCAAAGGCAAAGAAGTCTGTAATTGCTTTAATTTGCTAATTACATCTGTTTCCTATCCAGGCTGGAAAAATACAAAAGTAAGAAATCCATTGCTCTCAGGCTGTAGTAATTCCTGCAGGAAGTGAGCTCTTGGTTTTTACCTGGTGTAAAGGGCTGTTTATCAAAGAAATGATGAATGCCTGTAATTCTGGGATGCAGCAATGTTATCTTGATTGCCAAAGCTTTGTGGGATACAGCTCTCCACTCTCCTGCTCTGGGTTGCAATGCTTGCTGTCAGCATTCTGTTGTCGTATGGCTCTTCATGGAAATTCTCTGGATTTGTGGAATAATGGAGAGGATGTGCTCTCCAGAAGCTGCACTGTAAGGCTCATGTGCCTCTATGTTTACGTGCCTCCTGGCTTGTGGGGGAGCAGCGCCAATCATGCAGTGTCCCAGAGGCTCCTGAGCACCAGTGTGGTGGCCTCAACCTCCTGTTGGTTTTACTTTCTTGCTTGTTTCTGTAGTCGTCCTGGAATAAACACGCATATGTACAAGCCTGGAAAGAGAAAGCTGAGTCTGCACCTAAAACCTCTCCTGCACTGAGCCAGGAGCTCCTGGCATGGGCTTTCTCAGGGCAGCTTCTGCAAGGCCACCACTTGGGTGCACCTTCCAAGAGCACATAGGTCAGCGGTGAAGTACAGAGGGCTTTGGCAGCCTGCTGCTTGAAGTCCTGACATATGGGCATGTGATGGTCCTGGATTGCAGACCCCCTGTGAATAACCCCAGCATTTGGAAACAATAATGGGGAAATGAGAACTTCAGGATGGCAGCAGCTTCTTTGGAAAGATAAAAAAAAAAGACTCCAAAACCCCAGCCTTGGTCTGGGCAAAGAAACTGTGAGGGCTTGCCAGAACCAGTGGCTTGCTGCAAAGTCTCAGTGCTCACAGAGCAGTGGCCAAAGCGTTATGTTTTTGACTCAAAATGAGGTTAATGGAAGTTACATGTACTCAAATCCCTGTGCACTACTTTGAAAATGCAGGAGCTAACAGTGGTTATTTATTGATTTCATTTTGTCCCTCTGGCTTGTGTGGGAGGTTGAAAGTAAGAGAGCAGTCGCCTGTGGGTGTACGTGTATAAGAGGCAGGTGAAGAAAGCGTGTGCATGGATATGGAGAACACGAGTCTGGCGCTTTAGGAAGTTTGTAATCCCCAGATTTGAGCGCTTTTCCAAGCACCAGTTCAGACAGTCCGTGGGGGCCCTGCCTCTAGGGGCTCCTCCATCCTCAACCGTGCAGCCATCCTGGGCAGCTTGCTTTGCTTCACCTGCCCAGGGTTGCAAAAATTGGCAGGGCAGAAAGTGGTTTCATTCTCAGGGCTACTGGGTAAAAAACCCAGGGAAAATGTAAACCTGAGTCAACTTAAAAGGTTGGGCTTTTGTCCTGGATTCAGCAGTAGCAGTCATTTTTCTCCTTCTTAGCATTTCTGACTGAGCTTAAACCATGACAGATTTTTCTTTATTATTATTATTATTTTTCTTCTCTCTTTCTAGTTTTTCAGGATCTCGGCCCATAAAACTTGGCTGTTCCTCAGGATGGAGGAGGGTATACCCAAGCATGCCCGAAACATCTGTCATCAGTGGAAATGAGCACTGCTCTGGCAAGGCTCCTTCTTTGCAGTAAAGAACAAGCAAATTTGCTTATTTGTGGTTAATGCTTGTTCCAGATGGCCAGAAATAATACATAACACACAGCTCCACTATTGCCCAAACTATTGAAGTGCTGTGGAACATGTTTGTAGCACAAAGACAAGCTAGAGAGATTGTTTAACTTACTGGTCTCCAGTTCGGAGTGATTCCTTCAGCCACAATATAAATGCAGCCTCCCAGCAAGACTAAACTTTCTCAGAGAAAAGCAAAATTTGCAGAGAAGAGCTGTGTTCTTCTGTCCTCTTCCACTGAGTTGATGGCCTCCATGCTATCATCTATATGGCCGCTTTGAGGCCAGCGTTTGCCATTGAAGCAAATACAAACTCTCCACTTCCCACCACAGAAGGTTTGCCTCTTGTGTTGGTGCTGTCAGAAGGTGGCTTATATATGGGAATTTTTGCACTGGGTAGATGCTCTTGATGAAGGTTGGCCAACTTTTCCACCCATGCTGCTGCTAAAACTCATGGGAATGGGAGTGAGCCTCTCATCTAGGTACCTCGGTGTTGCTTTGATTTACCACTCCCATTGCTAATTTAAGGTGGGGTTCTTTTTGTTGTTGTTTTTTTGTGGTGCAAAGCTCTAACCTGCTGCAATGATTCTCTGTGAGTTTTATAGGACTGGATTAGAGATCTTCAGAAGAGAAAATCTGCCTTCCTGCTCTTCGTCCAGCAGATCTGTTATGAGGTGAGAGATCTTTTCCTGCATTGTGAATCTTTCTGGCAACTGGCAGTGATGTTATATGAGTAGTCTCAGCCAACATGTGGGGAGCAGGGTGGCTCTGGATGTGTACTCCTGGCCTGTGATATCTGCCTTGCTGTGGAAATAGGTCAGTGGCTTTTCTGGCCCTCATGCCCAGTGCAACTGGAAAAAGTGACCCAGATAGGCATGATGTTTCAAGAGGGGTTGAGAGGAGAGAAGAAGGGCAAAGCTAAATATCATCAGTGTCTTATGCCTGCAGTGTGACAGGGATGTATGTTGGCCCCACGGTGCTCCAGCATCTGTTAAGGACACTCCAGAGAATAATTGTATTTTACTGAACAAGCATTTTTCTAATTGAGCCCAACCCTTCATGCCCTACCCTGCATCCTGCTAACTAGGTGTGAAATCTAGCCATGTTGCCTCTAGCAGCTTCCAGAAACCTATTTCCCACATCACCTTATGTGCAGCACTCCTGCAGCCAAAGGATTACTTGTTAAGATGCAGCTATACCTAATTAAGAGTAACATCATCTTCCCCTGTGAAGTTTGAGGTTTGTATTTTGATAATTTATCACTCAGGAGCATAACCCTGAAATAACTGCCTGTGCTGGACTTGGGACTCTGTGCATTAACCCTTTGCTCCAGCCTGGCCTCCTTTTGCTCCCAGCAAGTCCTGTGCTGTGATCCAGAAGACTGCTGGCAGCAAGCTGTAGCCAGGATGTCTCAGATGTGTTTCAGGTTGGAGCAAAAATGAGGCAAAGCTTCCATGTGTCTTATGGTTTTGACCCCAAACAATACACCATAAATTAGGAGTTGGCTCGGGCTCACTTGAAGCTCAGCCCAGGTTTGCTTGAAACTCAGCCTAATTTTCCTGAAAGCAAAGCTGTGTGGAAGAGGAGTGCTGGGTCAGGGAAGGGGTGCTCAGCAGGTCACAACAGCCAAAAGAGCTACAGTTTATCAGCTCACAGCGATTATCAGCCCACAAAAGCAGGATTGCCTGCATTTCCAATTTCTTGCTTATAAGGAGCTATGCAGATGATGAGCAAAGATGCCCTTGGCAGGGTGGAGTGAACTGGGGGTCAGTAGCAACAAGGATCCTGCCTGTGTGTGAGTTTGAACATAGGCACCTAAATATCCTCCCACATCACTCCCTTCCCCTAGGAAAATCTTGATTTCCCTTGTTGCTGCCATTCCACGCAAGTGCTGTGTATCTTAGCTGGTGCCTGCACCACCTCCTTTTGGTTTTGTGCTCCTTAAGACAACTCTCATCCTCAGCAGTGCTGCAGTGGCAGAGAGGCAGGGAGTGGTGTTGGACCCTCATTTCCCAGAAATAGAGAAGAAAAACAATGGAAAAAACTTAGAGATGGGCTTTCTGTTCTCATAGTTAGGCCCTAAAATGGGTTGTGATTTGGAGGGTCAGTCTTTATTTCCATGACAAGCGCAAGCAGCCAAGCTGGGGAAAAGCTTGCAAGCTGAAAAACTGGGCAGAGCTAGTCTTCCTCTGTGGGCTCAGCCCCCAGGCCCCTATCAAGATAGGCCTTTAAAGTGGAGGTAAAACGAAATGCATGGGGGTGAGGGCACCCATAGAAATGGGAGAGCCCAGATTGTACCACTTCAGTGCAGTGACTAGGCACCTGGTGCTATGTGAAGGGTGCTAGTGGGACCAGAGGCTCCTGGGTAGCCAGGGCAGAGGGGTCCAATGGTGGTTTTTGGCAGCTCTTGCCCAGAAAAGCTCCTTGGAATTCCATGTGAGCTGTTTTCATGGCCTGCTTTCTGCAATAATTTTGGTTTTATTGCCTTGGGGAAAGGGTTCCTGCAAACAAGTGAAATGCAGATGGAGTGATAAAAGGTGTAAATTGAACTGGCCTCATGCAGTCCCAGGGAAGCAGCAGTGGATGAAGAGACTTCCCACTCTTTTACAGCTATGTCCTCTTTGTAGTAAATTGGGCTTGAGGTGTTACTGTAAGGAAAACAATATTTTTTTGATGGCTCCATTATGGTTGTGACCATCCCCTGTGGAGAGCCCTATGGACTGGTGTTTTCTGTTCATTACACCTCACTTGGCTAAAACCTGGTTTCCTCCTGGCAGCCACATATTCTCCATCTTTGTTTGATTTCCCTAAAAAAATAGGAAGGTTGTTTTTTTCGGTTTTTTTTTTTTTTTTTTTTTTTTTTTTTTTTTTTTTTTTTTTTTCCACTCCTGCTTATCTCCCCAGCTGGCACCTTCCTTACCAATGGAGAGGTAAAGGTGGAATGGGCTGCAAGGCACCCTAGAGCTCTTACCCCTGGTGCTTATGGGCCTCTTGGATC
This sequence comes from Ara ararauna, assembly GCA_028858755.1. Lineage (NCBI taxonomy): Eukaryota > Metazoa > Chordata > Aves > Psittaciformes > Psittacidae > Ara > Ara ararauna. Next base: position 43,868,863 of record CM054381.1, read on the forward strand.
TAGCCTTTCCCCTTTTTTCTGGAGGAAGATTTTTGGAAAGGTGGAGGGAAAGAAAGAAAAGACCCTCTACCCATCCCTGCCTAGGAGACCCAGGGTCGGATGCTGCACTACATCTCTGGAGGGTACCATAGCCATGATGGGACATCTCTCTCTGCTTGCCTTTGGCTTCTCTTCAGCTTGGGGTCCTAACAGATGCTTTGCAGCCTTTCCACAAATGTTTGGGAAGAGAAGCCAAAGTTAGGTTCTTTGGCAGTGCTTCCACAAAAAATCCTTGGCTCCCGGGGAAGACAGATGTTATTAACCCACCTGAGTCCATGAGGGGTCCCCAGGCTAGTGCCAGGGGCTGCTGCTGGGGGCTTGCCTCCAGCAGGAAGCATAAATTGGGAAGGAGATAAAGGCAGTGGCTCTCCCCCATCCTTGCCATCTCTGGTAGTCCGCAAGAGCTGAAATCCTGGCCATTCTGACAACCAGAGTAGCAGGGGCTCCCCTCCTTTCAGGGCTATCCGCTTTCCATTTAGTAGGATTAAGGTCTGACGGTCCCAGCTCACCATTTGTCTGGCCTTCCCCAACTTGGCAGTGCTCCTCGCTACTTGTTTCTCTTCTTTGAAGGTTTGTGCTCCACCCTGATGGGGGCTTTTGGTTTTGGAGGCAAGAATGTTCTTACCAAATTATACTCATGCTTTGAGGCTAACGTTAGACAACAGGGAGGTGACTCAGCCCTCTCAGTGCATGTTTCCATGTTCCCAGCTGCTGTAGGAAATAAACGGTTAAGTGGCTAACATCAATAGCAAGACACATACAGAAGAAAATATTGTCCTAACAACATTGGATCTATGGTTTAAATTGGTCAATGGCAGGAAATTTGGAATTAAGGACGGACGCTTGTCTCACGCTTCTCCATTTGCCTTGGGAAATAATAATAATGCAGGCACAAAGTGAATGAAATGGCACTGGAAATGCCATATTACAGCATTTCCTGGCTTTTATAGCCGGGAATGAAGAAGGAAGAATAAATGAGGTCTTTTGTGTCCTTTAGTTCAAAGTGATGGTAACAAAATCCATCCAGGTCTCTGGAGTCAGCAGAGACTGAGACCAATTGTACTCAGTTTTATCATTGCGTTGTGTAGCCAAGATACCAGAGAGGTTCTTCCTTTGGGGCAATTATTTTTGTTCTTGTATCCAAGCAGTTTATTGGGCTTTTTTTGGTTCAGCTGCACCAGGACTACTTGGATGCCAGAGAACAGGTTTAGTCCGAAGAAGTCTCGCATACACTGAGGTACAGACTTTTAAAGGTTAGAAATATTTCCAGGTAAAAAAGCAAAGCTGATGGAAGTCCATCATTTGGCATGCGCTGTCTGGGCAGAAGGTCTGAAACTCCTGCACTATGCCAATAGGTCTGTAAGCCATGTTGTTCCTACAGTCACCTCCCAGTGCTCTTGTTGATGGCAAGAAGTTTTTGTTCAATCATCAGCTTTATGGATGTCAGTAGGACTGTTGCAGAACATGAACCAGAGGATAAGGGCCAAGAAAGTCAACTGAATGACTAAAAGATTTTGCAGCCTTTAACTGTCAGGTGACCGTTAAGAAGAAAGTGCTGGTCCAAGGCTGTTAAGCAGTCCAGTTGACAAAAAGGTAACTTCTGTAGACTGGAAATGCTTTATTTTGTCTTCAGTTCAACAGCTAATCTGGGAGATTTCTATGAGCAGTCTGTTTTGGGGTATGTTCCCAAGAGAGGGGAAAAAAGATGTTGGCTGGGTCCTGCATCAGGGGTACTCTTTTCTCCTTATATGTCTTGGCATGAAACTGGGGATTAACACTGGAACAGAGATAGACGCATATCAGAAAGGCCTTCAGGCTGGAAGTGTGGTGGGCATGTTGCTTTGTTTGCTCTTTATGCTCTTTTTTTGAAGAACAGTCTGTGGACATTTAGAGATGATGCTGGTAGCTGAATGAACAAAAGAGGTTAATGTTGGGCTTGTTCATTCTTCCACCTGTCTTGGAATTCTTTACTGCCTTGCCAATAACTCAACATGGGGATCAGCCATGTACAGTGCTGCTTCTTCTGTCTCAATTTCCCCGTAGTGACAGGTTTGTCTATGGTGACCACCACACACATACATGCATACACAAATGGGCAAAGGAAAGAAAGAGCCAGACTTCCCCAAAACATGTTTCTTCTAAGACAGCTTGGTCAGCCAGGATTCCAAAACATAAAGCTAGCATCTGCCATAACTCCTTTTTACCAGAATCAAGAAAGGCTGAGGGATGTTAATTTTGTGTTTGCCTGTATGCATTTAAATGTGTGCATACATGTGGCTGTGGGGAAAGCTCTGAGCTTGGTCTTGTCTGACCTTTGGGCACAATGTCAGTTGAGTTATCAGTCTGCTACAGTCCTGGAAACAGCCTCCTCATGACCTGCTGTTCTTTCTGCCCGGGTCAACTAGAAGAGCTGGAGGAGGCACTCTTTAGGCTCCTTTGTTGTGCCACCACATATTTGAGGTACCAGCCTGAACAGGAGCCAGGAAGGATGAAAGCAAGCTTTCCTCCACCAGAAAGCAGCTGATTTCCCTGCAGGTGCTACAGAAGATCCAGCCTGTCCTGAATGTCCCTCTGGATGTCCCATAGGTGTTAAACCCATGACTGAGTCACAGTGATATCTGCTGGCAGGGAGCAGTCTGCTTTTGTGTAGAGTGGCAGATAGGATGTGACTCTTGAGCCTGTGGTTTCTGGTGACTTAACTCCAGGCAGTGCATGGAGACACCTATTTCCCTCTATTTAGTGGAGAGTGAGTGCCTATATAAGCTGAACCACTCAGTGGTCCACCAGACCCCAGGGAAACCCTCAATGTGTGGATAATGCATGTTTTTTTAATGCACAGCATCAACTTTACTCCATGCTGACTACCCGTAGCTGAGCAGGGTTGTGGCCAAGAAGGTGGCGAGGTCCTGGAGAACAAAGCCAGCACCTGGCTACGGTGCTGGCATGCCATGTGGGCCTGTTACACCCCCTCCAGTGCTGAGGGCTGAAGTATGCTTCCTGTGCAGCTCATCAGTGTGAAGATTTTGGTATGTGATTTGAGAGGGTCTGTGAATTTGATTGCTCCTTTGCTGTGGTGTCTTAAGTGTGGGTCCAAACAATTGGTGTGCATGCACTCTGTGGCCGCTCAGAAAATAGTGCCAAGGGAGCCAGATTCTTTCTTCCAACTTGCATGCAAACAAGCCACTAATTTCACTGGCAGTTGAATGCACATATCTGAGGGCAAAATTTGGCCAGAAGCCTTTGGTCAGAACTGACATTTTGCAGAGAGGGAGGCGGGGAAGAAATCAAAGTGTGGAAAGCTTTTCAGTAACGAAAGTCTTCTGAGTTCTTTAAACAGCACAATGGCTATTGATGAATAAAGAATAAGACAGGATGGCATATCCTCTTGAATTTATTCTGGTCTCAATGGGCAGCCGCTGGCATTTTTTTCAGAAGAAACTCTTGAGTAAACATGTTGTCCAATGTGGAAAGACACATAGCATGTCATAAAAATAATCTGTAATATGTTCTGGGAGACACACCAATGCTGTCAGGGCTGGGGAGCTGCTTAGCTTCACTTTGATTTACAGATAAATACAGTACGTCTGGGGTTCCCAGTTGCTGACTGTGCAGGCGAGCTCCTGATTACGTGTTGTGTTCTAACTCTGTGGGATTAATTGGGACCACCTGGAAGCATGGCAGAGAGAGTGACCTTCCTGATTGCGTGTGGTTGTAAGAGTTAAGGAGGCCAGCTTGTGTAAAAAGGAGCTCAGCTTCTCCCATTATGGGACTGAGGACCTAGAGTCACCTGAAAGATAAGGATACTGCAAAATTAGGATTTTCTGGATATTTCCACATTAGGCAGAGCTCTGAGTAATGAATGTGGCTGTATCTGCCTGTTTTTTTAACTGTGATGCACATTTTAGCATCGTTTTGGGTTTTCTGCAGGTGGGAGGTGAAGAATAAAACCAGGTGCCCAGTTGAGATATGTTGTTTTCTATGATATGACAAAACCTGTGTGAGGACATTTACCCTTTAAGCCCAATTTTCAGCAGTTGGGGTGGAGTGGTCTGGAAGGAGGGGGGATGTGGTTTTACAGAAATACCATATTAGCAGGTGATTGCATTTTGGGCAATGCAGCAATTCACACTGGTCCTGGTGATTTCATTTTTTGTTGGCTTCTATGCAAAGGCACCTCCTGCAGAATGACTAGCTGGGGTTCTGATAGTCATTAATTATTGGGCTTTTCCTCTGGAAATGGCAGGCACTTTTCACAATGCTGGTGTACATAAGGGCTGGGAGACAGCAGGAGTGTGTTTTAAGTGTACATACATGTTTTTAGTACAAGGCGGATCTGGGAGAAAAGCTGGCACTGTGGAAAGGAGCAAGGTAGCCTAGAGGATATGCCATGGAAAGGAGCTTTGCACTGTTTTTGGTTTGGTTTTTTTTTTTTTTGTATGTCCTAGCAAGGATATGAAAAAAGTACAAGTAGATCTGCTGGAAGGGTTATAATATTGAAGAGAAAACCTCATGTGCTACAGATGGAAAGAGAGGAAAGTAAGTTTTATGTGTTTGTGCAGAGAACAGGGATGAAGTGAAATTAGCAAGAGCTGCTTACAGCAAGAGGTGACCACATTGTTTTACATCGTTCCAGTGGTGTAGGCCAGCTCTGCCCACACATGTAGTGGCGTGAGCCCTTGCCAGTGAAGAGGAGCTGTAGAGTTTTTGGCCAGGACTGTTTCTGAACCCAGCTCCAAGTGCTCCCCAGCATGCAGCAGGTTTGGATCCTCATCTCCACCTTCCTGTGGTCTCTGATTTTTACTTTAGTCTATATTTTCCCTCAGCTCTGACCTGCAGCCTGTGATTCCTGTCTCCTGCTCCCAGTTTTGGCTGTTGAAGTTCAGCCTTGGCCCTGCAGCCTGCATGCGCGTGCACAGCAGTGGGGATGTATGTGGTGCCTCTGTGCTTTCCCAGGCTGGAGTGTTGTGCTGAGGCCAGCACAGTGTTTGCTAAGATTACAGTTCCTGCCTTGGCGGCATGTGGGAGCATGTGTGTAAAGGGCCAGGAGACCCTCAGACAGTGGCTTTGGACTGAGGCAAAGCACTGCAGCCCTTGGGTGTTCACTGTGAGGCAATGGAGGCTGCTTCTTGAGTGTGGGCACCGGCTCATGCCAGGTCTCCAGACCAGCAAGGTTGGACAGGTCCTCTCTGCCCAGCATCGGGTGCCTGTGCCAGAGGCAGCAGTGGGACTGTGGGGTCTCTGTGAGGAGAGGCGGGAGCTGATCTGAACGCTGCCAGTTCCAGCCGGTTCTGGCAGCTTCATGCAGCTGCACATGGCACAGCCCCTCAGCCCTGCTGGTATGTGACACCTCAGGGAAATGGAGGCGAGGAAGGGGAAAAGTGCTGGGAAAAGCAGAGGAACAAGGGGGAAAAAGTGAGGAACCACCTAGTGAGCACCAGCGGATGAGGTGGGGGTTACCCTGCTGCCCATAGAGACACCATGGTGGGACAGTGGTGTGCACACTGGGGTAAGAGTATTAATTTTACCTGTTATCATCCAAACCTATCTTAATTGGCAGTGAATGAAATTAATTTTCCCCAAGTGGAGTCTTTTTTTCCCTATGGCTGGTAAGGGATCACCCATCCTTGTCTCCATCTGTTGGTTTCTTCTTCCTCCCCTCCCCTTGTGCTGCTGAGGAGAGGAGTGAGAGTGGCTGGGTGGGCAACAGGCAGCTGGCCACCATTGACCTGCCATAGCCTGCTCTTGGGCCACATCGTTTCTATGAGGAAAACAAGCAATGCCCACAGGAAATGTGGGTTTCATCTTATGTGGCTGTGGGCTTAGGTGACAGACATTGAGGCATAAGCTCAAGCCCTGTGAATATTAGCTCAGGGTGCTGGGTCCACACAAGGATTTTGGCTTAGTTTCATCATTGAAAGTGAGTTAAGGAAAGTGTTTGGCTGGGTTTTCCGTTTCAGAGCACTTTGATAACGAATACACAGGTTTGGTGCTGAAGCTCCCAGGTTTCTGTAATCGTATAAACCCCCCTGCAATGTGTTAATTTGCTGGGGCAAGAACATGTTTTGTCTAAGGAGGAAGAAGTTGTTTTGATATTTGTGACTGATAATATATTTTGTGAGACAACCTGTTTTAACTACAGGACATTTGATAGGCACGTGCGAAGTTAACTGAAGATAACATAATTTTATTTCTATTGTGATGTGAGTTGAGACATAGCTATGCCAATAAAGGAATCCCTTCCTCTGGTTTATTGTAGGATCACATATAGTTTATGACTGTTCAGATTAGCTGGTTTAGGGCTAAAAGGGGGTATTGAAGATAAATTCTTTGAATCATTCATTGTGGTTTTGTCCTAGTGAGGCTGGGAGCATGAGGAAGTTTGTTGGGCTGCTTTGCTGTTAGTACAGACCTATCTTTTGTTTTTTACCAGAAACAATATTTAATGGCTTACTGTCTGCTCTTCCAAACACAACTCCTCATAACAACCCTTGCATGGCTCTTTGGAAGGGCAAGCCCAAGAAATCGGCCAGATGAAGGCATTTATGAAATAAATTCTCTGAGGGAAGGACACTTTGGTCCACAGTGGATGCTTCTTGGCATAGTGGGTGGAGAGTGGAAAAATGTATCAGGCTGCTGCTGCAAACCTGGCCTTAGCCTTATGGAGGCAGAGCAAGAAGAGACCAATGACCTTGGTGCGTGGCAGGCAACAGCATGGCATTAACAGATAAATAAAAATGCATGCTGCTGAGATCATACCATAAAAATGGCAGAGAATGAATATGAATAGTGCGTGTGAGCTCTAAAATCACCCACATTTTGCAGGATTTTAGAGTGGCTGTTGCCAGCAGTGGTCTGTGAGGATCCTCATTTCTGCTGAGCAGTGCTGAGCCACGTTTGACTTAGACATAGCACTGTGATTGGCCAATATTTTATTTTTTTTTGTCAGAAGACATAACTGTCTTATTTAATTTTTCATTTTTTCTTTCTGCTTTTGAGCATATTTTTATCAAAAACATCACTGGTTTCTTTCCTTTTTCCAAAAGCGCCAAACAAAAGCCTTCAAAGTGAAGCAAGTTTTCCCCCAGGAAACTTGTTTCCCATCTTTTCAGAAACCGGTTCTCACTAGTCCCTGCTGCTGGGCCTCCCGGTCCTGTGTGAGGAGAGCATCAAATGGGATCAGGAGCTGGGGGGAGCTGTTTACAACCTGAAAGTGTTTGGGAGCAGTTTTGGGTTCACTGTGCTGCTGTTTCCCCACTTTTCAAACTAGCAGTTTCAAGGGAGAACAGAGTTGCAGAAGTTTGACTTGGATCCTGTTCCTTCAGACTTATTTTGTTTTACTGAGTGGAGCAGTAAGCATCAGTCCTGGAGCTGTCTAGCACACCTGCAGCTATTGCTCATAGTTTAACATGTCAGTCCTGCATGTGTTATTTTTTCATGTCTGCTTTTGCACATGTCATTTGATTTAGTCTGCAGAGGAGTCCAAGGACTTGGCCACAGCAGCACAGGAGTCAAAGGCAGAGCCTGTTGGGACTGCCGTGTCACTTGCAGATTTGGCTGGGAAAACATTGGATACCTGCAAATATCCCAAACAAACAGGGCAATTTCTGAAAATTCTGAAAGATGTGGGCAGGAGAGTGAAACCAAAACAAACTACTCTTTTAAAGCAACTCTGGTCTTTCCCGTGGTTGGACTCTGTGTAACTGTTTGGGCCTGAGCTGAAGTGGCTGTGAAGTGCAACCACTCAGATTTAATAATGGTTTAACTTCTTTGCTAAATGTGTGTCCCTGCAAGAGGTACTGGGAAATGGAGACTCAGGAGATGTGTGAGTACTGTTACACTATGTAGCTTAGACCTGGCAGCAGACCTGGCAGCAAACCTGCCCAACTCTGTGTGTTGCTCAACACCTCAGCTCTCCTACACAAGAAACGTGCCTGGCAGAGCCTCTCAATTTGGGCCAGCCACTGTGGTCCTGTTCTTCTGGAATGCAGTGCTCATTGCAAGGCCCATTAGGGCCTACCCGAATCTATGCAAATGCTCCCAGATGCAGCATTGGCTTTTAGGTGTGTTCGTCTTGTTCAGCCTTTCAGGAGCGATCATGCTCATCTTGTCAGCATGGTTGATGATCTTCTGACCTTTGCAAGCTCCAACTGTCCACAGACAATAGCCCCAAGGAAACTTGTTCTTAAACTTTCCCCCAAAAGTTCATTTTAGTCCCATGCATATTGCTAGGCAAATAAAGCTCCCAATACCAGAGAAACACAGAGGTTTTACAATGGGATGGTTGTTCTTCCATCAGCAATGAACAAAGCATTAAGAGTGAGGGAGGCTCACTCACTGCTGTCCCTAAGGGCTTCTCAAGTCTCCCTCAGAACTGATCATTGCTTTTCCCTTCATGATACATAGCACATGTCTCTGAGGTGTGAGGCGAACATGAGCAAACTTTTAGATGATTCTCTGGTGACAGGAGTCTTTCCAGACTGTGAGGTGGATGTGTTCATAGGCAGTATGAGATTCAGTACTTGCAAGGTAGGGGTTTGATAACTCCAGCTTGAAACACTTTGTGGCTGTTTATTCATCTTTTTCCCTTGAACGGTAATCCTGGTCAGCAGTTTAACTTAAAGCAACTTACAGAGTAGCCTTGTTTCACTGAGGAGGAAAGGGATGAAAGAATGAAAGGCCATGCTGAAGGCCACCAAGCAGAAGAGTGGCAAAGGTGGCAAAAAGCCCAGGTTATCTATCCATCAGGCTATATAGCCTTATAACCATATGTGGCTTGCAACAGAAAGGCTGAAAGGACAAAAAAAAGAAGTCACAGACCCTCTAACTGAGGCCACCCTATATGCAGGCTTATATCTGCCTCCACTGCAGATGGGTGGGCACCTTTCAATACCATTTGTTTCACTCTGGATACAAGCAAGTGGCCAGCCCCAGGCATTGCACCTACTTGTGAGATAATAGTTTGTGCATCTTGGCCTGGTCTGCTGTTCCCACCAGGTCCCCAGATTGGACATGTGGAACAGTGTGGCTCAGAGACCTACTCCCAGCCACATTCGGGGGCTGCCTCAAAGCAGTTGCCGCCTTGCCTGGCTAGCCCCTAACAAAGCAAATGACAGCTTGTTGCTGTCAGCGGCAGCATTTTAACACCCTGTGGCTGTGAGAAATGTTAATGTCCCATGTGTAACAGGCCACTGGCCAGCCCCTGAATGTAATCTAAACCAGGGTTGAACGTATCCTTGATTCTGTCCTCGTAGAAAATGAGAGGATGGATCTTGCACCATCCAAATCTTTGCAAGTGTGAAAAGCAGCATGGCATTTGCTTTCTTAAATTATTTTTGATTTGGGATAATGTTAAATGGGTTGAGCCAGCATAGCAGAGAGTCACCCTTGGAAAAGGCAACCTGAAAAGACTTTCCCAGGGAGACAAATCCTGAATCTGGCAGTTATAAAGCTGCTACAGCTGTCAGATAGGCTTCTAGGAAAAACAACAGGACAGCAAGGCAGGGCTGACAGCTGAACTGGTACAGGTGATGGAAAGCGATGCTACCTCACCAGGGACTGCGGTGATCACCAGCTTCTTGAAGGCTGTAAAAAAGCAAATTGCATGCCAGAGCATGCAGTGGACAAAGCTGATTTGTGGGCTGAACACACCGGGATATCTGCTGGTGACTGCAAGTGGATTTTCCATCTGGAAGGCATGACTATCTGGCCCAGAAGCCAATTTAAAGTACAAATTAGATCTAGCTGTTTGTCAGAGTCTCCTCCCTGAAACACAGTAAGGACAGGGTGGTTATATAATATAAACCATTCTTGTTAATTTAGTGGTCCTGGAACAACAAACAAGCCAAGGGGGAGAAAATGGTTTGTAGAAGAATTCAAAGCTGAAGGATTCAGGCTGAGGAATTCAGTCCATATGATCCAGCAGAGATGTGTGCTGCTATTCCTGTACGTCTTGAAAGGAAACTGCCACCAGATCCTTTGCTATTTTCTGTTCACAGGGCCCTACTGATAGGCATGATATTTCAGCCTCCGCGCTAAACCCCATGGTCCAAATATGCAGGGACAGTTGTGCACACTGCCAAACACTGTTCACTGCTGCCGAGGCTGGGGTACTGGTGGGAGGCTGTTCTCTCCTTGCTGACGTGCAGCAGAGCCCTTGGAAGGCAACTTTGGTCAATGGATTACATGGGTTATGGCGGTTTTGCCCTGGTCCATCGAAACATTCGCTGACACAGGCATGATGGGTATTTGCAAAGGTGGGGTGTGGGTGGCAGCACCTGCGACGAGGGGCTTTTACACTCTCTCCCTGCTGAGCCCTCTTAAAGCAGATGAGTGTTTTTTATTCACTGCATTGGGAGCAGCATATGGCCAAAGAAAAGAAGTTATTTTGAGCCTGAAGGATGTGAACCACCATTATAAGCGAATGTCCTTAGAGGGAAATTGTAAGGGTGTGTTTACTACTTCTTAATATTGATATAGTAAGTATATATGCTTTACTCCCTGCTGTTTGTAATCAGCAACAGGCAGTTCAAATTTGAAGCAGGTACCAGTGCTCCAGTGTAACTTCCAATTATTTTTATTCTTATGCATACAAAGTGGATAGAACTGATTTATTGAGGAGAACGTTATAATGCATTCAGTGGTGGTTTCAGATGCCTGTGGTAAAAATGGGAGGCTTGGCTTCTGCGCATGGATATTGAGCTCTGTGGCTAGAGCGCTCAGCTCTCTCCTCATTGGGACTAACGGATTATCTTTTTCTGAACCAGCATAAATCTGGAATGATAATGTTGACGTCAAGCTGGCGTGAGATATAAGTGGCAATGTCTAGGGAAGCCAAAAAGGACAATTTTCCATCGATTTTAATGAGTCCCAAGCGAGAGAAATTGGTTCCTTTCTCTTAAAACAAGCCCTTTTCTTAGCACTCTGCTTTGGACGTGACCCTTGGGTGCTTAGTCTGATGGGGATACAGTGCCTTAATGGAATACTGCAGTCCTGGGTGTGCCCTGTTCATCCCTCATGTGAACTGGCCTTCCAGGCGAGTGGGTGGAAAGTATCTTTCCACTATCCACTTGCTGCTAAAAGGACACAAGCCCCCCATGGCAGTTAAATACCCAGAAGCTGGTAAAGACTTGATAGATGGCTGAGGATTTACTGATAGAGCTGTCTTTAATAAGACAGGTTAAGCATCCTGCTGGGGGGTTTTATATCAGGGGCTGTGAAAGCAACAGTGGTGGGAGGGAAAACCCTGATGCAGAGTGCCATGCTGCTCTCTGACACCATCAACCTGCTCCCAGGGATGGGGACTCATATCCTTCTTGCTTTTCTTCAACTTTGCTTTCTCTCCCCCTGGGGTGCAGGGACACGCTGTGGAGAGCTGCAGTGTGGGAGGCAGAGGGCACAAGGGAGGTCTTTCTCCTGTGCAGGAGAAGCAGTGGTGTTGCAGAAGTACACTAGCAGTACTCCTTGTCTTCTGCCTTTTGTCTGTGAGCAATTTCCAGAGAAGACTCTGACTCGGCTCCATTAGCTACTAACCTCCTGGCTGCTAGCCTGTCTTTTGCATTACCACAAAGCAGAGCTGCTTCGCATGCTGGTGTCGGGGTCTGAATGAGCTTTGATAAAAGACCAAGTGTTGGAGCAAGAGGAAGTATGTACCAAAAGTTGTTTTCAATTTCCTGAGTTTGCTGTATCCATTCTCCTTTACTTCTGGACTCCTAAACAATCAGTCTTATGGGGGAGCTTAGTTTCATTATTTTTGCTTCCCCCAGTGCAGTTGACACTTAGTCTGGGTTTCCTAATCCTCCCAGCTCTGATTCATTAACTTCAAAGTCAGTATAAAGCTGCTGTGGGTTCCCTGGCTGCTTGTGCAGGGATACATGCCTGCCCCAGCACTTTAGGCTTTGGTTTCCTCGACAGAGCTGTGATACAGCTCTTCCTGCCTCTGGGCATGTGGTGTCTTCTGAGCAGGTCTATTTGGCCCCAGGATTTTGGGGTTTCCAGCTTGCCCTATGCATTCACACCACATCAATGTGAACAGATGCAGGTGTGCCAGAGGATGAATGGGAACCCTGTGCATGGCAGAGCTGAGGGGCAGGCAGCAAGAGGGTGCGATTTAGGGTGGATGCAATAGCTCAGCTAGGCAGCAAGGCTGAAGGTATTCAGTAGCTTCTCATGAAATTTAGTTGTAAATCCGAATGCAAATCAGTGCTCTGTTTTATCAGTCCCATGCATGCCAGTGCACCATAGTGAGCACTTCAGTGCATGAGTAACTAACTAAGCAGACAATGCCTGAGTTTGGCTTTAATTAAAGGAGGTTTTCTGCTCAGTAAGAGCCAGAGGGGAGTTACAGCGGGGAACTGAGCAGGTCTTCCTTGGAGCCCCAGCCTTGTGCTGGAGAATGTTTTGTGCCTGGGATAGCTGGTCCTCACCTTTAGAGCTGGCTCTGCTGGTTTGATGCCTGAAAGTCTCACTCTTATTTTCTACCTGTATGAGCGGATTTTTAGCATTCTGTCTGAGTGCCTCTTTGCTATGGTTAATGCTTTGTACTACTCTAGCTGTGCTGAGAGCTTGTAATGATGGTCTGCACCAGTGATTTCCCAGGTTTATCAAAGTGACAGGTGGTTCCAAAGCATCTTTCCTGGCGTAGGTGTATCTCAGACCTGAGCAAACTGCATCTCCCACAGTCTGCTTTGTAACTTTTTAGGCTAGGAAGATGTGGGGGAATAGTGCTGCAGGGATGGAGGCTTTTTATTGTCTTATTTGTAGTGATGTTGTTGTTGTTAATTAGCTTCTCTTTCCCATCCAGGCTTTGGAAGAACCAAGAGAATAGCAAAAATCAGGCTAGCAGAAATGATCATCTCTACAGACTCCAATGGCACCAGGAGGAAAAACAACCCCAAACTGCTGCTGAAAAGAGTAAAGCTTCTCCCCACCCTGAGCTTGGCCATGAAATGCTTCTGTGGGAGAGGAAAAAAATTCTTTCCTCCACAAAGAAGGGCGCAGAGGCTGGTTTGCTCAAAGCCATTCCCCTCATCTTCTGAACAAAAGGTGAGAGGTTAGTTGAAAACATAAGGAAGAACATGGGCAGATTAACTGTGCATCCGCCGCTTACTGCCTAGTGTTTTCTTGTAAAGCCTTCCCTCTGCAGGGGGTGAGGGAGAAGGAGTGGTCAACTTTTAGGAAGGGTTGGCTCCAAACTGTAAAAAAGCTGGATTTGCTTCATCCTCCCTTGAAGGCTCTGACCCAAGCTCTGCAGGAGCTGTTGGTGGCTGGGCTCCCATTCCCTCCCCTGGCGCAGCCCAGCTCTGCTAGTTGTTCTCGCGCAGCTCCGGGGACAGGTTCCCACCACTGTGGCTGCGTAAAGCTGGTTTGGCTTTGATGGGAGGGAGGCAACAACGAGCTCAGGCATTTTAGGGTTATGAAAATATAAAGCCCCATTCAGATACTACTAGCTTAACTTCTTCGTTTCTGCTCTTGCTGGTGTCAAGGCTAGCAGTTCATATTGTGAAGCGAGCCCTTTTGTTTTGTAGGAGACCAAATGATTGAAAACAGCCATGATATTACTATGTGCAGACAGTACATTTTTTCCATGTATCTTCATAACCCTTTTCCCAAAGGATCAAATGTGTCTTTATTCTATAATTCCACAATGGGTTATAGCAGCTCCTCGGGCGGGAATTGTTCTGCTCCATGGGCTACTTGATATTTCCAATAAACAACTACCAAATTAGGTAGGTAATACTTAATATTACTGACCTGACAGGCAAATTATCTCTAGCTGCTTATCAGAGAAAAGACAGGGCTGGAGATGTCAGAGGTGATCTTGGGGTTAAAGATGGCAAAATACTGTTTGTGTTGGGGTTTTGAGTGTGATTTTGTTGTTGTTGTTGTTTTCCTTATAAAAAGCAAGTGTATGTGTATGGGTGCCACTGCATTTCCCTCGAAAGAAATGCAGGGAAGCTTTGAGCTCAGAGCTGTGTTGAACCTTTAGGTATCTCTATGCTTCAGCCTAAGTGTTATCTAGTTGAGAAGAGTTTCACCTCATGTCATGGGATACATTTTTTAGTACTCGTGCCTGCTTGCTTCTTGCTTCTAGTAACACTATATAGTTCTCTAAATAGTATCTAAACATAAACTGTGGTACCAAGACTCCGAGTCAGAGCAGGACCCCTTGGTCCTTTACAGTCCTCAGGATGTGAGATTTCCACTCTGCTTGCCCTTTGAGGAAGGGCAGCTTGGGGCAGATGGGACGCTGTGTCCCATGGAGATCATAGAGATTTCCCACTCTGTGAGTCCCTGTGGCAGACACTGACAAGCTGCAGGGGGGCTGATGTTACCCCACCATGAGCCTGGAATTCACTGGGATGCAGAAAATCTGAGGACTAGGAAAGGTCCATGACCTTACTAGGAAAGAGGTAAAAACCCTCAACCAAACCCAAATCCCAATCTCTCCCTCCAGCTATCCCTTTTTTTCTGGGTGCTCTGACCATTCCTCACCAGGGGCCTGAAAGCTGGGTGTTTTCCTGTTCCCCTGTTGCTGTTTCACTTGGACAGACCCCCCTGAGATGGTGTACTTTTGCTGCCTTGCCTAGGAGGGAGGTGACTGCATGGGCCTTGGCCCTTTGCAATGCTCATCTGAGCAGCATTTAGTAAAGGGATGGTCTGCAGACTCCGATGTACTTCCACTTGCAAGAGTTGTTTTCTCCCCTTTTGTTTTTTTCCCCCTCCCTCCTATCCTTTGCACTCAGAAAACATCTGTTTCCAGATGTTGTTCTTGAGTCTAATAAATGCAACGAAAGGCCTTGAGTTAATATATTTATAATAGCTGGAGATGTTGGCTGCTAGTTAATGGCTCATTCGAGCACACCAAGACCCCTGCGTTTCCTGAGAAAGAAAAAAAAAAAAACCCAACAAAAAAAGAGCAGAAGGAAAGAGGGAAATGAGGTGGGTTTTTTTTCCCTCCCTAGTAAATGGCCTGAAAAGGGGAAGTTCTCCTCAGGCAGTTTTGAAGATTACTGGTGGGATTGAGCACAAAGCCATCTCCATGCTGTTGGCTTCAGTTTGCAGTTAGTGACAGGAAGGATACTTTTTTTCTTTTTTTTATCTTTTTTTTTTTTTTTTTTTTTTTTGAATTAAAGGCTCCACTTTGAGTGAAGAAAAGTGAGGAAGACCTGCTGTTGTTGCTCACCCTTTTCCAGGCCCAAGGTATGGCAATACCTGCTGTAGATACCTTGCTGTATTGAACCATGTGCGTAGAAGCGAGAACTTTGTCTGTGCCCAGCTCTTCCATTCGCGACCTGTGGTGTAGTGTGGTTCATGCCCACGTTACCTACCTGGAGTCAAAGAGGGTTTATGGTCTCTTGCAGTGTGACCACACAGGAGGAATCCCCCCACATCATGCCCCTTTGTGAGCACTGTGAGTCTGTTGCAACCATTCTGTAAGGCATTTTGCCTATGTACGCATGGCCCTGACAAGACAAAGTGCTTGTACCAGCTACAGACTAACAAACCTGGAAGATCGCATACCTGCACGTAACCATGTCCAGCCTGTCAATTGACCCAGTACCATGTGCTAGATGTTAAATGTTTTCTTTCATTGTACAGAGGGGGTTCAGCTGCTGTGGGAAGTATATATTTCTTTATATTTGCTTCAGACATCATTACATACTTGTGCTGAGGTCCATAACTGCCCTGGAGGGCCTGTTGGAAGTGGTGGAAGCTTGTGGTTACAGTCCTTGTAACAAATTGCATCAACCTCCTGGACGAGAGAGCGATATAGCTTCAAGCTTGGTGTATCAAGGGCAGTCTAGCCTGCCGGAAGAGTCACCACTCAGTGAAATTACTCACTTAGATTGCAACTGAGCATCTGCTTCTACTCGACCAGCCTCAAGAGTCACAAACTCACAGGAGGACAGTTTTCAGGCTGGCAACCACCACTTCTTAGACTGCTGAGAAAGCTAAAGGTTGGGTTGTGCTCAACTCAAGGAGTGACACGATGACTCCACGTGCTGGGGCCCATCTCTGGAGGCGGCTTGTTTGGTGAGCAGAGCTGCAAACTCGACACGTGCAGCTGGCTCAGGTTCTCAGCTAAATTAGTCCATTTGTATTGGCATGGGATTACAGGGTTCCTTAATGCCTCATGGATAGAGAAATTACCCTCCCACACATCTGCAACTAAAGCTTCTGCATGAAACCTGGCTGAGTGCAGCTCCCCAGCCTGCAGCAGCTATGATATACCTCCTAAATGAACTGATCAGCTGAAGAGGGGCTGGCGGAGAGGCAGGAAAAGGCACTTCTAGTCATCCAGGCGATGCTTGTGTCTGGACAGCAGGATCTCTATCACAAATCAGAGCAAATGAGCAGAGAGCTCTCCCCAGCCAGTGTGGGGAAATGAAATGTAGACACCCACCAGATCTCTGTTTTCAGATTAGAGTGTGCATTTTTGTGATTTTAGTGCTTGGGGTGGTATAAAGGAGAGAGAGAGTCCAGTGAAACTATGTATAGCACAGGCAGGTAGCTGTAGTTACCAGTAGTACAACCCCAGTCTTTAAGTGGCTTTACTTCAGAGCTCTCTAGGATGCCCAGTATCCCAATTGCCAGCTGGTACTTATCTGTGTAGATTTCTGCTTCCCAAATGCTGCATCAACCTCTAAGCATCTCCCCTTCATTTTTTCACTGTTTATTTGCTGTGATGGCAGATGGCATCTTGAGTAACTTCATGGACCATAGTTTCTCTCTGGCAGAGCCACAGCCTCAAATACTCCTTCTCCTTTCACAAAGAAATAGGTTGCTAACATGGGCATACCTGGGAAGAGACTGAAGAGGGTGTAGGAGATCGGGGTTGGCTGTGCCCCCAAATGAATAGACACTCTACATGCACTGGGTCTGTGGGTTACACAGCTCTGTCCCACTCATATGAGAAACTGTTGAAAGGCTGTAGCCATCAGAGGGATGTTTTCCATGCGTGCCAGAGCAGCAATGTGAATTTGAGCAGTGAGATGACAAGAAACCTGCTAAGAGAAATAAAGAAAGGATTTCCTGCCTTGCAGACGCTAAAACTCTGTTTGGGGAAGCGAGTGGCTATGAAAGACATGAGGATATTCAAAGAATTGGGGCTGTGTGCTACTGGGCCCTCCAAGGATTTGTCAGGTGGAGAAGAAACAGCTTGTGCTTGCTTTAACCCGCTCCCAGAAGGTCTATTTCTTCCAGCTCTCTGAACCAGAGACCGGGTGAGAGATGGATATGAGTTTTCTCTGCCAGTAACTTCCAGCACAGACTGCATGCAAAATCTTCATTTAGAATGTGTAAATGACAGCAAAGGAGCCACAAGGGACCCAGATTTTAGGAGACCAGTTTACTGCCCAGGTTTTAATGACTGTGCACCACAGTGGGCCCTGTGCTCCTTCGCTGCTGTGTGCTCTCAAGAAGGAGATCAAAGGATGGACAGACAGACAGAAAGGGGCTCTGCAGAGCCTGCATGTCACCCTGGAGGATAAAATATTGTATGTCATGCTTGGAAAAATTGGGAGAGGTGGGTCTCCCTTGGTCTGGAAGAACAGAAAGAGGCTTTGTCCTAAGGCACATATTGGGGAGACTGCTCCCTGCCAAGGCGAGTTTCTGCCTGGTGTCCCATGCCTGGAGGAACATGGCAAGAGGAAGCTCTACTTCACTAGAGGGCCTCAGCAGATTAGTTCCTCTAGCACCCTCAGTGCCCCCCAGGCTCAGCAGGTTATACACCCAAATCAAGCCCAAAAGATTCCCTTCTCACACTGCAGCTTGCCTGTCTGGGATGTCGCTCCTTGCTGCCCTTTGCTTGTTTTTTGCAGAGCCCTCAGATACCAGCTCTTGTTTCCAAATGTTTCTCTCTGGTTCTCACTCTGCCTGGCTGCTCTCCTCAAACTGCCTCTGTAAAAATACCCCACTGCTGGTGCCCCTGGACTGTCCCGGGGTCTGCGCAGGGGATGTGACAGCCCTTTTGTACCATCCCGTAAAGAGCCTTTCTGCTGCGGGGAGGAAGGAGACGCAGGCTGGTGCGAGCCCAGCCTCTGCTTCACGATCTTTCCTGCTGCTATAAATAACATAGGCGAGAGTCACTTCAAAGGGAAGGGCTGGCGGCGGAGAGGTGCTTCGGGGACCGAGCGGGACAGGGGCGTCCCGCTGCCCGATCCCACCCCGGCGCTTTGCATAAATAAATAAATCATGCAGCTAGGGAGAGGTGGAGAGAGAGGGCGAGCAGAGGAGGTTACTTTGGAAAGCCGCACAGCTCGCTCATCCCAGCTCCGTAGTTCGGAGGGAGTGTGTCATGTTACAGGGGAGCCACGATCAGCCAGAGCACAACGTCGCCGGAGCAGCTGAGAATTACCTCTTTCTAATGGGGACTTTCATGCGCGAGCTCCTGGCCAGTCTGCGAAGGAACTGAAACTGGCAGCTTAGAAGGAAACAAAACCCAACCAGCGAACCAAAAGACTGAAACACAGAAGGGGGAAAAGAAAAAAAATCCTGATCAGATTTTCCCCCCACACACTTTTTGCTGCAGTTGGATTTATTTTTTTCTTCTACATCCCTTTTATGTGTGTGTGGTTTGTTTTTATTTTTTAAAGATCTCTCCCATCCACTTTTGTCATTGTTGCTGTTATTTGTCATCTGCTGGCACTGGGATCTCCCCTTAGACGCTCTTTTTCTATGCCTTCTGGATTGTGCTTCTTGGAGTAGGAGTGAGGCTTTATTTATTCTATTTATTTATTTATTGTTTCTCAGGACAGGGAGGGAATGTTGGAGGAGAAGAGCTGGAAAGGCGTCAGCGAAGCAGCTTTTGACAGGGCGTGCGTGGCTCCCACCAGGACCAGCGACAGGGAGAGATGCTGCCGCCTCCCTCTCCTGCTGGGCTCGGGGCTGCCCGGTATCTCCCTGCTTTCTCTGGTGCTGAGCCTCCTGCTGTACTTTCGGACCTCTGATCTGCAGTCCCGGGTGTCCCACTTGGAAGCAGACAGACCCACACAGATCCCTGCCTGGCTCTCAGCAGACCAAATGGAGACGGCTATTTTGGGAAGAGTTGACCAACTGCTTGATGAGGTTGGTGTCCTTTCATTTTGCATGTACTGTAGATTTTAGGCATGTGCATGCTTGCATAGTTGCATTATCTGATTTTTGGGGTTTTTTTTTCCTCCCTTAAAAATATACTTCTGCACAAGTGATGCTGCTATGTTGAATTTCACGTGCTTTCAGGTTCCTCCCACCTCTCAAACCTGCCTGGTGTTTGCTTCCCTCTGCCCCAGCTGAGTCCTAGCACTATGCAAAGGGGGAAGCCTCATTCGTTCTAGTGGCAGGGAGGGAAGAGCCTCCAGGCTTCTCTGGTGATGGTGACATTCCCTGACAAAAGAGAGCTAGGGGTTAAACCTGGGAATTCAGTGTGGGTTTGAGTCCCTGGAAGAGGGACAGGCAAGGCATGATACAGCCAGTGTGGCTACAGAGGGAGGTAACTACAAACACACTAATGTCATGATGGGCTTGCTTTGCTGCCATGCCAGCCCTGACCTCTTCCTCAGTTCCTGGCTCAAGAAAATGAGATACACTGGCACTGCCAGAGCATCAGTGCAGAGCATATGGTTGTGCTATGCCTGCATGAGCCCTAGCCAAAGCCCACTGAAGCCAGTGAGCTCTTCCTCTGAGGCTGTGTAAGAGCCGCTATTGATGAGTTTCAGCAGGTCAATAAAGAGGGTCCAGAAGCAGATTTTTTGTTGCCTACACCTTCTACTTTGCTGTGTTGGATGCTGCTGCAGGCTGCCCAGGTTTTTCTACCCTGGACAGGATGAGTATCCTGTAGTATTCCATGCCACATTGGGGCTTTGAAGTGTTTTTGATGTGTCAGGGAGCAGATGGTGGCTTACATCTCTGAACTTTCCAGGCATGTCCACATTGACCTGTTCCCACAACTCTAGGAGAGGCTTGGGGCTGAGATTCATGGCTAGGGCCCGTTTCTACCCACCTTTGCTTTTCTCCATTTATTCTAGCCTTGGCTTGAGACTGGCTGGAGATATTCCTCAGCTATCCCAAAAATTGTTTGTGTTTGAAAAAAATCTCATGTGCTTCTATTGCCAAATGAAGAGAGGAATGGAATGATCAGAGTAGCAGCTATTGGGACCTGCCTTGGGGCAGTACTACTTGGCACCCAGGGGGACCAGGAACACCCACTAGCCCCCCAACCCTGCTTTTTAGGAGCAGTGAAGGTCTGTGGCAAGGAATTTAAACCTACACCTGACAGGCTTAGCTACTGTTTGCAGGTGGCATGGGAGCAGCTCCTGGATCAGCTGGGGTTTGCAGCCAAAAGTTGTGAACCTTGAGTTAGCAAACACCATAGGAGCTGAAGGACGTAGCTTTGAGTGCCCTCTTTGGATGAAGAATGAGGGGGCAACAGGGCCCATGTGGCAGTAACCCACAGAAAAAAGGGTTTATGGAGGCAGAAGTGTTGCAAGTGGCTGAACCTGTGTTCCCTGGTTGCACCCTTGCACAGGACTCCTTCCCTGCCATGGATAGGGAGTAATGTGCAGTGGTCCCCTTGTTGCTGCTGGCAAAAGTCTCCTGGGAAGTCACAGTTTATCTCTACCAAGTGATTTGAGACGTGCCACAGGATGCCTCCTGGGACTGGTGCCCGGGGCCGGATGGCCCCCTGCGTCCTGCTGGTTGCGGCACCTTTCCACCTTTTTATAGCCTGGCTTAGCAAGGAAATGGAGCTTTCATGATGCCCACATGCTCTGTTTTCTGAGCAGCCCCTCCTGAGCCCCTGGGGGTGCCCCAGCACCCCTCACAGCCAGTGAAACGAGCAGCCATGGGACAGAAACTACTGCTTGAGGAACCACCACTTGCTTCTGGGTACCGCCAGGGTTACCACCTTCCCGCTATGCCACACCTTCAAAAATGGCCTAGAGAAAGGTGCTGAAGCTTGTGAAGGACTAGGGATGCCTTGCTCAGCTCTCCTGTCTGTTTACACCTGTGAAGGTCTGCTACTCGGGAGGGAAGGAAGGCTGTGCGCCCTGGGGAGGGGACACTCCCTGACTCCACTGCCTGCTTCAGCTGAGCTCCTAAACCAGCTGCTTCAGACCTCCACAGCTCAACCAGAGGCACTGGTGTGGGCCAAGTGGCTCAAGGTGCAGTGCAGGTGGCTGCTGGCACACAGACAGTGGGGTGGCATATGGGGCTTTTGCTTAAGAAGGAAAATCAAATCCCCCTGGTCCTTCTTTTCATGAGGTCTAAAGTGGGTCTGAGTTGAATTGGTCTCCCAGACTGGCTTGTGAGGAGCAAGGATGGAGAAAACCAGGAAAGATAAAAGAGAGCAGGGAAAGGATAGGTGAAGAAAAATGAGGAAAACAAATGAAAGTGCTGAGCATGACTGGGGGGAGAGGGGCTGGAGCCGGGCTTGCCATAAGTGAACATGAACATGGGATATTCATTTCCCCCCTGCTTAGACCCTTGCTGCGTCTCCCTGCCACATCCTCACAGTTTCCTGGTGTTTCAGCCTTAATGGGTTTCACAGCTGCCAGCTCCGTGTTATCCATCACAAAATAAAGTAGCAAACTTTAAAGAAACCCTGGCTTTGGAAAGAGCTGGTCTGAGCCTGGCAGGGAGGTGGGAGGTTAGGGCAGCCCACAGGCACAGAAGCATGTTTCTAGTTCTGATGGCTGTGAAGATCAGCTGGAGGGACCTGAAGAAGCAAAGTCTGCAAGGGCTGGTAGAGGAGCACTATGGCTATGTTCAGAACCTGTACTGCTTTGCGCTCTGGGCTGGAGCATGTGATGCCCTCCAGGCTGTGTCACATTTTCTGCTCAGGTGTGGGCCAAAGGTTTCCAAGGATCTGCGAGCAGCCATGGGGACGCTGTACAGATTGCACTGAAAAGTGCAAAATGCCAGAGTCCTGTTAGGCGCCCGTCTTCCAGACAGGCAAAAATAACGCAAACTTGCTGGGAGAGGAGCTGGGTTGGTTTGCTTAAAATTTTAATTTTAAGCCAGCTGGTGGGGATGTTTTCCTGGTCTTGGAGCCCAGTTTTTGATCACCAATAGCTGGCTGGGGCAGTGTTTTCATCTCAGTTCAGGATGAGCAAGGAGAGGGCAGCAGATGCTTTCCCAGAAGCAGTCTGACCAGTGCTGCTTCAGTCAGTACTGTGTAAACCTCTGGCTGGTGTCAGTGAATACCAGAGGGGAATTTTCTACCAGACACAAATTGACTAAGTTTTCCCACAAAAACATCTGTGAGGAATGAACCAGGAACAGGTAGTTCAGAAGAACTTCAGCTGCACATTGGAATTCCTCCTCATTTGTGGGATGTCATAAAATCATACAGAAAGCCCAAATAAACTTACTACTGGCATTTGCAGGAGAGGCAAATCTTTCCAAAGAAGAAAACAAGGTCTTTTCCCATGCTGGCTAACATTTGATGGTATTTCATTTGCCAAAATCTTGCCAGGGTGGAGAGCAGGATGGATTTAGTGCTGCTGCTATGAAAAAAAAAACCCAACTGAATTTGTGTGCTCGTAGGTATAGAAGTGTATGTGTGTGTAACACAACAGCAGTTATCCTGTAGACCTGGGGTAAGATCAGCTGCTCCTCTGCACTGTGCTGAGTGTGCTCAACCTTTCAGGGCTTGTGTTGAAAGTATTTGTCATGTCTTTAGTGATGCTGAAGGGATTCAGGGAGTGCCATGGATGGAAATGGAGCACTGATCCTCATTATTTTCTAAGTGCTTCCTCACTGCTTTCGTAGGCCCATTTCCCTTAGATTCTGTCCTTATTTATGCAAGCAAAGGAGGCACACCTGAAAACTCCCTTTCCCTCCTGACTTAAAGCTGCTTTTTTCTCTTGCTTCAATGTCTTAAAGCACACTGCTCAATTCTGCTTCACAGGGTCAGCAAGATTGCTCTGCGCAAATCCCCTGCCTTGAATTTTGGCTTAGTGTTTTCTATCCCCAAATTATGAGATTTTTTTCTTCCCATATCTCTGGTAGCTAAGCCCCGTTTCCTTTCAGCTGCTTGCAATCCTTGAACCTAGATGGTGTAACTTCTAAGGTTTTTGCTCCATCTGAGAAGGCTTGCTGCTTCCTTTTGCTCTGTGCCACTTGGTCCTGTGATTCCAGGAGCTGGGCCTTTAAGAAAAAACAGTGAAATTGGAGATAAAACAATAAGAGTTAACAAAACCACCCGCCCTTGAAATCCTCCTGATGGTTGTAATAGATTATCTATTTGAGACATGTTTCTTTTAGCTGTTGGAGATAGTGGTGGGAAATGATTTCACCTCCCCGGGTGACTGCAAACAACTATGTCTGCTAAAGAGCTATTAATCTGCCCCCTTGAAGAAGTGCCTTCTCTTTCACCTAATCTCAAGTGCCCATCGGAAATAGACAGGCACTTGCAAGGTTTAGGAGGCCACAACCATGGCCCTTTAGTGTCAGGAAAGGTCTCTCTTTCACTGCTGTGTCCACCCAAGCCATCCCTGTTGTGTGATGCCTAGGGGTGAGTTAACAATACTCATGTGAAAAACCAGTGCTGGCATGATTGCCTTTTTCCAGCAGTGTTTCAGACCAACCCTTCTGGCCTTTCCCTCTTGCAGACAGAGTTTTTTGCCTTCTCTGCACTCAGTGATGCACAGAGGTGCACAGTCCCCATGTCAGAGCTGATCAGCTCTGGGCCCAGTGCTTGCAAAGGCTTTTTTGATCACTTTCATGTACGCAGGGGAAAGTGCAGCAGCTGTGTCACTGGAAAACACGACAGGCAAGAGCAAGAAGGCTATGCTGACAAACCTCTCTGTAAGAAATGTTTTCAGCATTTCTGCCAGGGCAAGAGGTAGCCTGTTGCTGCTCTGATGTTTCATGATCTAGTTGTTCCCCAGGTGAAAAAGCGAACTCCAGATCCGAGAAAGGAGATCGTGAGCACTGGATTCTCAGAGACCACATTCTTTTATTTTTGCTTACAGAAGTCAGCCTTGCCCTAGAATTGAATGGTTTTGTGTTGCCCGTGAATGAAAGTTCTCTATTGGAAAGGCCAGTTTTAGAGGAAAGACCTTTTTCTTTGCTCTCCTGAGCAAAGCCACCTTCTCATATTGGATCAGGTGGTATTTTGCACACTGAAAATGAAGGAAGCAAAAAATGCCAGGAATATGTTTTGTTTAACCATCTCAACCCAAATTTGAACTGAGGTCTCCAGAAGCCAAGGAGTTTCTCTCTTTCAGTCAATGTTTGTTTAATAGATTGTGCAGGAAAGTGAACTCCAGTGCTCCTGAATTCCTGGTAGGTTTTGCCTCCCACTGAAGGTGAGCAATCCCATGGCATCGTTGCCCTTTGCACTCCCCAGGGATGTGCAGAGCTCCTGGGATCCAGGGAGGCACCATGATAGCCAGGGATGGGGAAAATGCCCGATTACTGCACAGTACCAGTGCTGGGGCTGTGCCCCTAGTCCTGCTCAGCAGAACCTGCACTTTCCTCCCAAGGGGCTCCCATCCTTGAGAAGGCTATTTCAGTTGTCCCAGGTGTTTCTACTACGCTCACCTGGCAGATAAAGTTGTGGGGAAATACTGTTGCTCCCATTCCTCTCCTGGTCATGCTCAAGTCCTGCTGGGTCATCACTTCCCTAGTAAGTCCAATTATGCTGCTCCTCTCCTTATGCACCAGTAGAGCAACCCAAACAAGGCTTCTTGCATCATGCCATAACTCTGACTTCCTCCCCTTGCCATTTCTCCTTGCCCCCTGGGGTGCCTCTGTGCTTGACGGGGCAGGGATCTGTTGCATGTTTCCTTGCAGATTTCTGTCCTATAAACGGCCCTGCTGCAGCCAAGGATGTTTGGACCTTCACTGGTTAGGAAATGAACCATCACCCCTCCCCTGTGCTAAGCCTGATTCTCAACCATGGGTACCCCACCCAAACGTGACAGGCTTGTGTTCAGACATTTTGATTGGCACATGTGTAGATTGAAACGGGAACGCATATATCTGCATACCAGTGAAAGTGCCCAAATAAAGGCTCTGCTGTCCTATTTGTGCCCATGTTTGACCATAAGCACGAAGTATTTGAAGCTGGGCAGTGCTGCGGAGCACAGCCATGCCATCTGGGGGTGGCAGCTATGTGGGAACATGCCCAAAAGCAGAGATTCGCATATCTGTGCTTTTAAAATGTGAAGGTAAACAGAGATAAAATGCCGTATGGGAACTGGCAATTCTCCTCGCCTGAAACCCTCTCCTTGCCTTGATATCAAATCAACTTACTATCAAAACATTTCAGTCTACCATGCAAAATAAAAAACAAAGCTTTGAAAATATTCAATTTCTAGTCAGTCACAACAACCCTTACTGATTTTGACTTGCAGTAAGGAAGCCAGTCCTTTCAAAGTGAAAAAATGGAACTGTTCCAGCTAGTTCTGCCTTCTCTCATCCCAGGCAAAAATGTGTTCCTTTATTTTTTTCCTTACTAAAATAAATTTCCCCAAAATGGATGCCTTCTTGCTGGAAGGTGCTCACTTACTTGTGAAAATCAAGTCATTTCTATATGATCCTGAGCAGGAGCTTCTGTTGAGCCCAACATAAGGCTGTCTCATTGACAGTGTTGGCCCTGGTTGTGAAGTAGGTCGGAAAGTAAAAGGGTGCAACTGGGATAAACAGTTGGGCTTGAGAGTTAGAAGAGAAGAGGGAGTATCTGTTTAGCACAGGCACCCTGGCAGCTCAGTCTTCTCAAATCATCTAAAATCATTAACCAAGTGCCATTCACAAGTATTAATGAATAACTTATTTGGATTGATTTGCATTTTCTTCACTTAATTGCAGTTATTTTAATAAAGTCTATGAGTGTTGGCGTGGATGCTGTCCCTAAAATGCATTTTGCTAAGGACAAAGGTCAATTTAATGACATCTCCAGTGAGGGAAGATGGGGTGGCCTCAGATGGACACTTATCTCCCCTTAAAGAGCTACTCAGGTAGGGCCAGAAAGTAGACGACTGACACACCAGCACCATTAGAAATCCAAACACACTGAAAATTGATATTTTGACATCGTTCCACCTTGTGGAAGTTCTTGATGGATTTTTTTCTTGTTCTGCACTTGGAGAAAAATAAAGCTTTACAGCTCTGAAGGTTTCAGGAAATGTTGCTGCTGTTTTCAGGCCACCTTCAGCCACAATTTTTCAGTGGGACTCTTCCATCTGTCCAGGAGTCTCCATGAGCATAAGAAGTCTGTTGCAGGGGGCGAAGAGTACCTGCCTCAGAGCTCCATTTTTCATTTGTGGCATGGGTCTTCTGAGAAATGCGGCTTTCTCATGGGGACACAGTCACCTCTTTATTCCTGCTGCTGGCTCTTGATTTTGTAACGCCTGTCAGGAGGATCACATTTGGAGGCCATTACGAAACTCCCCCAGTCTGCTTCCAATCAAACCCCACATTTCTTGTTCAAGGCTATGAACTCTCATGCCTTTCTATGTTCCCAAACTGTTCTGCTCTGTCTCTCCCATCTCTGCTCAGACAGCATCCCCCAGTCTCACTTTTCTAAGAATTTGGGGCTTTGGTTTCAATGGTATTGACGAATCCTTTTGCTCCTTTTTCTCCCTTGACAGAAATTAAAGTTCCATTTGCCAAGATATCGAGAAGTTCGAGAGACACACCAGCGATGCAACTGCCCAGCAGGTAGGGATCTGGGATGGCTTGCACTTTGGAAGGGCTTTTTTTATCTACATCTTGTTGAAAGCTTTTATAATGGTGTGGGGTATACAAACGTAAAATTATGCATGCTTGCATAATAGTGTGCTTGAGGTACAGGATATCAATATGGAGATGTGTGTAACAAGTTGGGTACGTACGTAAATGCTACTTTCTCATATGACAGACACAGCAGGAAAAATGATAAGATATCCAGGCAGATGTTTAGGTAGTCAGTAAAGAAAGAGAGATACGTTTAGAAGGCAAATGTTCCCGTTAATTTCAGACATCAATTTTAAAGTGGACAGAATGGCTCTTGGGAGGTGAATCTTTCTTGGTTGACTTTAGAAGGTTTAAAACACGTAGGCTAGACCAAACACCAAAGCTGAACAGCTGAAGTTTGGTGAGCCAAAATGCCTCTGGGATGAGAAGATTTGAATTCCTTGGTGTTATACAACTATCTGAGGCATCTTGCAGAATAACAGCCTTCTGTCAGAAGCAGCCATTTATCAGGGGATTGAATGAAGTGGTCACTCAAGGTCCTGCTCACATAACATACAGAAATATTATGGGATTGCTTAATTGCATTGTTTTTAATTGTGCTAATATCAAAAGGCTTTTTGAGACATCTTCAGAAGTGGTTTCAATACGATAAGTGACAAAACACTTGTGAATGGCATTTCATTCCATTACCATGAATCACTCTGCCTTTTTCATTGTCTTTTGATACATTTGACTGTGTAGCAAAACCAGAGAAGTACCAACTACCACTCACATCCAAAGTCAAAGTTTTGGGAGTGTTTGAATGTGTATGTTCAACCTGAGTAGCTGAAACTCATCTTCAAAAGAAAGAAGCAGGGAAAGTTGTGCCTGGATGAGCATCTGAAAGCGTCATTTCCATTTTCTGTGGTTTCTCCTTTGGTTCTCTTTGGTGCCCCTATGTGAGGTGTTTGACAGTGTCTGATGGTACACATACCGAAGTGTGTTTCAGTATAATCAACAGTGGGATAATGGTAGATGAAATGATGAAGGGGGCTGTCTTTGATGTAAGTAATGTTGTCTGGAAATCAGTACATTTTAGACCTGTGTACAGACATAGGAGGTACAGTCTCTTGTCAGACTCAAATGGATTTGTAAGGTAGTAGCTCTTAAAAGGAAGAGGTAAAGCTGTGCTGGTTTGTGATAGAAAGGAACTAAAATCCAGGATCCAGACTTGTAGATCATTAGGAAGTGCCTGATTTGACTGTTCCATCTCAGGACTGTTGGACTTTCTTTTTAGTACCAGAAAGAAAAAAAACCCAGGGACTATTTTGGTTTAAATTTAGAAGACAGTACAAATGAAATGTCTTCCTAGTATCTTTTCTCCAATGATCAGATCAAAACTGAGTTCAACTGTTTTTAAATTTCAACCTTTTTCCTTCAGTGGGAATACAAATCATAGCACTACTCCATTTTCAAGTTCCTGCCTAGGCTTGACATATAAATGCCATAAAACCACAGGAATGAATATCCTCCTGGTGTTTCTGAGCCAGCTTGGAGAATGAAACTTAGACCTTGAATGCATAGCAGGGAAAAAAGATTCACTGATTTTTGATGCCGTCTGAATGTGACCCCCTACACCATGTGTGTGATGGGTGAATTACCCAAGTATTTCAGGATAAACAACTTAATACTTGGTTACAGATACTCACATCCCTTGTGAAGCCTCAGCAGTGGTCGATGCTGTATTTCTCATAACACTTAGGTTATAATGCTCATTCCATTAAGCTCGTAGTATTTCTGAAGGACAGCTTTGATTCAAGAGAACAATAACAAAATGTCTCATGTTCAGGCTTCCTTTTTATCTGTCAGACTTGCTTGTCTTCATCAAATATGCTATGGATACAGAAACTACTTGTAAAACTTTCCCCCACCCTGCCAGCTAATCAGCCAAGGGAGATGAAGCTATGTTCCAAAGGTGAGGCAGGTGAAGTCTTGATTGGCTTTGGGCAGTGCAGAAATGAAGGCACCTTTTGTCAGCCATTGTCTCATCTCAGACCCTTTGCTATGGGGTGTTTCCTTTTGGTCTCCAGGCTGATGCAATGCAGGCTACCTGAAAGCACTGTTGTGTTGTTTCAATGTGGCCTCTCTTCCAGCCCAAGACCTTGGGAATCCTTTTCTTCAGTGTATTTTTTCCCTTGTTTTTAAAATGCCCTAGGGACCAGGCAATGTGACTCTAGCAGAAGACCAAGGTATTCGGAAGGACTGAGAAGAATCAAGATATTGCAAGATTTGGTGCATGCCCATTGCTTCTAAACACATTATGTTCCTCACCAAAAATAAATGTTTATCAGAAGTGACATTTGAGTTCTTCCCTAACTGTGAGCTAGGTCCCTGCATGGCAAAGTAGGGGAAAAGGAAGACAAGTTCATTTACTGACCTGTTCTGTACGGATGTGGAGGTCCTGTGCGGTGTCACCCATTGCCATAGAAGAGCTTCCGGAGGCGTGGGGTTGTGAATATAAATGGTTTGGAAAAGGTCAGAATAGAGAAGCAAGAAGGCTGCGAGGTGTGTGACTGTGTTTTGGCTATCTGAGTGCGTGTGATAAGGACTGTACGAATAACATGGTCAGGAAAACAGTGCAGCTGTATTTATAGCAGATGATAAGGAAATGTAAGCTTCCTTCAGCTGGGAAGTTGCTGCTTCAGATCACTTGGGCTGGGGCTGGGTGTGACTACCTGTGAGTGAGATGTCACTCCTCAGCATTGTGTTTTTTGAGCTCAGAGGTCGCCATGGGCTTCTCCACTGGTGTCTCAGCAGAGGGGACACAACCCCAAGGTTAGCATAACCTTCCTGGGTAATTAATGACGCAGTTCCCTCCGTCTGATAGTTAACCTGTGTGGTGCCTTCTGTCCCCACTGTCTGCCAGGCTGATCAGCTTCATACAGCTGGGAAAGGGCCCCAAGGTCTCAACAGCACCAATGACTGTACCCAGCTCTTCACCCTCCCAGGCCCTGCACTTGGGTCAAGCGTGGACAGGGAGCTCAGTGTAGGTTTTGATTCAAGGTCATTGTGAGCTGGGATGAGACCTGGGGAGTTTTTCAGGGTGTGAGCAGATGATGGTGAGACCATGGGTCTGATTTCTAGAAGTGAGGCTCCCCTTATGACTTTTGCTCAGATGAGGGAAATATTTCTTCTCCACATGGAATCTGGACCTGGCTGAGAGCTCAGAAGAGCTGCCTGGGGCTGGAGGGTCCTCTCACAGCAAACTGCCGTCCTTTGATTTCTGCTACATAATAACAAAATGCTGCTAGGGAAAAGCCTCCTGTTTCAGGCTGACAGAAGGAGAACCTACCTTTCCTAGTCTGCTCCAGACCTATATGCGGATCCAGACACTGTCGGCATGGATAGTCTCAAACAGCCAGGGATTACCCCAAATCCCTCTCCCACAGCCTTCCTGGCGGAAGTGGGCGCTTATATATTTTATATACTTTTACTCTCTTTATTAGACCTTTCCCATCTTCCTCTCTTCAGCTCCTATTTTCACTGTCCCCAAGTGGCCATTTTTCACTGTGCTGGCTCTCTGCTCCAGTCTTCAATATCCCTTAAAAAAAAAAAAAGTAAAACAAGTTGGCTCCTTTCCTCCTGCCCCCGCAATGCTTGTTTTGGTCCAGTTTCTCCTAGGGCAGGTTGGGAGCCTGCAGTGCTGGAGGCGGTCAACCATGCAAGCAAGGAAGCAGCTCAGAGGGATGCCAAATGGCTTTTCCATTCCTCCCCCTGGCAGCACTCAGGGGCAGAGGAGGGACCTGGGCTGCGGGAGCAGACCGCTCCGGCCCCATGGGCTCCTCGGGAGTGCGATTGGTGGTCAGATGGAGGTTGCACAGCCCTGCCACAAACCAGTGTACCTTCTGCTGTTACAGGGCCTTAGAGGGGGGTGTGGGGCAGCTGGTAGGATTTCGTTACTGGTCAGGAACTGGGGTCTTCTTGGCATTGTTTGCAAGGGAATTGCAAAGGGAATTTGCAAGAGAATGTGCCCTGGACATTCTTCTACAAAACCTCACCCATGTTCCTTATTTGCTCCAGCCCAGGACTCAGGGAAAGCTGCTTGGCCATTTTCTTCAGTTCCGATTGACCTTACAGAAATACTGGCAGGAGCTGCACATCTCACAAATGCTGTTTCTCTTCTTGCAGGGTGGCCAGCGAAAGCAAAGGTACAACAGTGGCCCCAGTTGCACCCTGTGGCTGTGGGCCACATGGTGTGCACACTCAGTCCAGGCATCCTGCTCATCCTCTGCTTGCCCCTTTAGGTACACCCATCCCATGCCGACTGGACCTCTTGGCACAGCTGCAGCTGCTGGAGAAGGCCAGCAAAAAAACAGCACGGGGCTGCGGTGGGGCTTTGGCTCCCACCCACGAGGTGTCACCCAGAGCTGGCAGGGCCATCTGGCAAGAGGTGGCAGGATTTCCCATGTCCTGACGCTTGCCTGGCCCCACAGTCAGCCAGCAAGCAGGAAACATTGGGAAGGGCAATACATGGGTTGGCAGAAAAGGGGTTGGTGGGGATGGCTGTAGCGAGAGAGACCTCTTGGCAGTGCTGGCTGAGCCCTGGCTCTGCGTCACCTGAGCAGGAGATTTTATCTAAGTGGATGCATCTGTTTCTCCCTTGGAATTCTTATCTCCTTCCCAAGCACCTTTGGGGAGGTGAGCCAAAAACATGGGTAGCACTGGTGTCCTGCCTGCTCCCCACTTCCACACCTCAGCCAGGTGCTCTGCCTCTTGCCAGGTTGTTTTCCTGGCTTTCCTGTTTTCTTGCTGTCATTCTTAACGCAAACCTTTTTCAGCTTGCTCTGACAGATCTGAGGGTTCCTGTGAGGTTAAAAGCCTGAACACACAGGTGAGCCCTGAGAGGTGAAGGAGATGTTTGGAGTCCCTGGTCTGGGGCAAGGGTATGGGAAGGTCACCCCAGCTATTTAAACACTGGCAGCCATGAGCTGTGTCTGGTCCTGGCTCAAAGCCATGAGGAATGTGAGGTAGGAGTGTGCCATGAAACACCCGTTCCCGTGGCCCTCTTGTCACGAGGTGGGCTGAACTAGTTGAAGGGCTGTGATTTTATGTTTGACCCCTTTTCAGGATGATAAGTCAGCATGGTTTTCTGTGCTGACTGTGCAAAAGTTGTTCTCTGTTTTAAGTGTCTGAAGGCAGTATTTGACAACATTTAACCAAAAAATTGGGAAAAAGGACATTTGTCTTTAGCAGCTACTCCTTGCCGAAAGCTTTGAGCTTTCCGAATTGCCTTTTTCCTTTGAATGCACTGGCAAAGCCCTCGCAGCTGGGCTGGCCGAAGAGAGCCGAGCAGTGCCTGGGCTGCTATGGATGGGCATCCAATACCACCTCAGCCAGAGCAGCATGTTGCCATGTCACAAAATGTGATTTGCTGGCACGGCATCCCCATGGCATAGCACATCTGGAAGAAAAATTGCAGTGTAATCATTGCTTAAATACTTCTTTTTTTTTTTCTCTCCTTTGTAAGAAATCTCCCTGGGAATCCATAATTCCCTGAAATTTAAATATGTTCCCCCCATCCACATTTTTTGGGCCCTCCAGAGTGTATACACAGACTTCATCCTCGAAGGCTGCTCATGCGCCTTGGCCTGCTGGCTGTATTTTGGGTTGGGGTTTGTTTGGTTTAGACATACTGTTGTTTCATTTGTTTTGAAGATGCAAACCACACAACGAATTCCACAGATTCTGTGAGCAGTTATGAATAGATGGGGATGAACAATTCAGGAAACAAACAAACAAACAGATTGTTTGGTCGCTTAACTCTCTTTCTCTGAACATGTAGGCAGCTGTGCTCTTACACAACTGCCTGGAGCTGCCTGAGGAGGCACCCCCACCTTGGCTTTAGTCACCTGAAGGTGACTGAGGAATGGTAAGAGGGAGCAAGGATGCTCCTTAGGCGTCTAAGCATCAACTCATCCAACTTAGTCTGTATTTGGGATTTAAAGTGACTTTGTTAAGGAGTATTTAATTGATTTTAACGAGCCTGCTGTTGTTGCTGCAGTGCAGACTAGGAGGGCTCACATAAGCCATCATCATTAATAGAGCTGTGAGCACTGCCAGGCTGCAAAATGGCTGGAGGGCTAGCACATACTTATCGTGCTACCATTCCAATAGAGTGAGGAAGGCAAAAACCTCTGCCTTTCCTTCTTTATCCAAAATATGGTTAGAAACATCAATGCATTAAAAAGGGAAGGTGCTGAGGCACAATGGTGGGCACAAGTGCTCTGCAAGAGGGTGGCCTGTTTATTTACACTCATCTGCTTGTTTGTATAATTTCATCTTACCATGTTCAGGCCTGTGTCCTGCATGCCCCAGGACACCTCCCTTTGTCCTTTTATGTGCTTCCTTATTTCAAACTTCTTCATTTAAGCTTTTTTTTATTATTATTATTTTTTATTTTAAACTGGCTGGAAGCTGGAAGGAAAATCTCCCAAACTCACAGAATTGCTGTGGGTCTTTTTGTTTGGAGGCTGAGTTCTCCCCAAACGTGTGAACCGTGAGCATTTGTGTCCAGGTATGCATGAGTCCTGGTGGTACAAGCATTAACTTTAATGCAGCTTGTATGTTATATCCCAAATATTATATTCTGTTCTCGGATAAGCCTTGGCTGTTTGGTAA
Source organism: Ara ararauna (assembly GCA_028858755.1). Lineage (NCBI taxonomy): Eukaryota > Metazoa > Chordata > Aves > Psittaciformes > Psittacidae > Ara > Ara ararauna. The sequence continues at coordinate 43,902,217 of CM054381.1, forward strand.
GGCCATCCTCCATCCAGAACCAGGGATAAGCAGGCCTCTTACTCATGGTGCAGAGAAAGACATCAAGTATTAAATGTGCGGAAAAGATGGAGACTTTGGAGGGAGGAATAGATGCCCAGCGCTGCACAAGAGCAGATACCTGCTGTGGTGTGCTCCAGCCTGAAACACTGATGCAAAAGGAAACTGTTGTGGCTGTGCTGATTTATATCAGGTAGGAGTCCCTCTGTGACCTTTACCACTGCTGCTAGGACACATCCGAATAACTGGTCCAGTGGTGAATGGCACCCTGCACACAGACTGGGGCCTGACAGGTTGCCTGTGGGGTGCCTGGGATGCGTGTTGAGGGCTGCGGCAGGGAGCTTCTGCATATTTCACGGGTTTGTGTACAGATGTTTTGTAGAAGTGTTTACACCATTGCGTGCCTGTGCTTACAATGTATATGGTACATATGGGCATAAATCAGTGCCTTGACAAAGCAAGGCAAAAACATCCCAGCTGGCTGGGGAAGCCCAAAGAGCACATTGCACTGCTACTGTACGGCAACAGCTTTGATTCACTGTGAGCGCGCTACCGGGGTGGAGGATTTTTCCCAGGCCTGAGCTGTGTGCACATGGCGGGGCTGGTTTGCGTCAGCTGCTGACGCATGTCCGGGCCCTGCGACGTGAGTCTCGCGTGTGCTGCCCATCCTGGCAGCTTTGTGGTGGCCAGAGGAATGAAGGCGAGTCGCACCAGTTGCCAGGCTCCACGGCAGGGCACAGTGCCTGGCGGCGTCCAGCCCCCTTGCGCAAAGCATGGGAGCCCGCCAGCCGGCGGCGAGCACCGAAAATACCAGGGACAGGACAAGGGAGATGTTGTGAGCGCCAAGTGGCTTGCTCCAAAGCTGTTTGCAAGGAGACTTCACTCCAGCGCTAATGCTAGCCTGCGATCGAGGCGATGGTGAGGCAAAAAGCAGGCTGCTGGCCTGGCCAGTGGCAGGAATGGTTCTCTCTGGCATTTCTGCAGCAGGGCAGAGAGTGGGGCTGTGCAGCACATTGCAGAGGCCCAGGAGGAGCTTTTCTCTCTATGGCGTTGGGTTTCGGTGTGGTGACACCCGATTCCCTCTTGGCTCTTCCGGGCATCTGCCCACGCCTTCTCCCCATGGGGGCCAAGGGCCAGGGAGATCTACTGGTGCCCAAAGGGTGTTCCAGAGCACAGATCAACAGGAAGAGTGGAGGGGTGGCTTTCCTCCTCCTGATCTCCTTTCAGCCCCTGTGCCAGGCTGGGAACACAGGTACAGCTGATGGTACAGGGGGAGAGGCAGAGTTTAAAAGGGAGAGGTTGCATCATGCGGGGCTGGGCGGGCTTTGGGAGGCAGAAACCTCATCTGTTAAACACATACCAGCCCCTATGCCCTCCCCCACCAGGGAACATTCAATCCTCTCTTTGATGGACGTCCAAGAAAATACTTCTTCCACATCCTAAACTTGTTAGCACCCGTTAATCATCTTAACCTTCTTCCCCTCCGAACACACACTCCAATGAGTTTCCCATCGCTGGCAGCTGTTAAAGATGCAGTGACGCTTTAAGCATCAGCCTTCGCAAGAAAGGGTACAGCCATTAATTATTAAACATCCAGCTGTCCCCCAGGTGGAAGAGGAGAAACCCACGTCTCGTGCTCAAACCGTTTTAACGTGACTGTCCAGTGAGATACTTAGAGGGTGGATGCACTTGATGCACCTTTCCCCTTCCAGGAGCTGGACCAGGTCTCTGCTCCTCTGTGCTCTGCCTCTTTGACATTCATAAGCATTGTGAAACATAAGCCCTGGAAAAAATTTGTCTGCATTGGAGTGGTGCTCCGATGTGTCCCAGATTGACATTGCAAAATGTTGGTGGCATGACAATCGAAGGGTTGGAGAGGCATGCTCACATATGGAGTCTGTGCCACGCAGACACTGAGGGAGAGCTGGTTGTGGCATGATGCCTGCTTAACTGGACATCTCTCCTTCATTTTGTCTGGTTATTTCTCCCCTTTTCTACTTGGAAATCCACTTGTTGCCCATTGCATAGCTTTGCTGTGTTTTCCCCAAAACAAGGTTGTGTTTCAGACAAGGGAAAGGTTATTCCTTGATACATCCATCCCTGCTGCTGTGCCGGTGGCTCTGGTGGGGTGGTGATGTGCTCTTCGATGCTATCTGCCTCTTACACATATGGGTTTGTACCACTTGCACAGCCTCCCCAGACCAATTCACTCCCTGCTCTGCAAACCTTCCTACTCTCTTCGTCCATCCTGTTCCAACCTGGCTGCCGAGGCTTGGTGTCTGTTTCTTCCTCATGCGATGTCTTGGGCATGCAGCATTGCAGCTGGACTGTGCAAGCAGGAGGTAATTAAATCAGCATATTCCCAGGGGGGTGGCTGATTAACAGCACATTTTCCCCACGCTGGGGGGCTGAGACACACACGGGCTATATCAATCCATCGCTTGCCTCACTCCTTTCCCTTAGGATGCCTGGTTTTTAATTTTTGCTTTTCTTTTTTTCCTCTCTTTCAAAGAGAAGAAGAAGATTATATCAACTGAACTGGAATCTGAATTGACAGAGCTTTGTGCGAGGGACTTGTTTATTATGGTTCTGTATTGCTCAGGGCAGCATGTGTGCTATGCTGGGGACCACCCAGCGATCCCATCCACACCAGGCTTCCCTTGACATGTGGCTCAACCAGCAGCAGGTAGAGGGCCATGGGCTGTGCTTTGCCTTTGGGAACGGGTCTTCCTGAGGCTGAACCCAGTACTGGGTGGGTGGACGTGGCTGTATCACAGTGGCTGCTCTTTGCTTTTCCTCCTCTATCATCATAGAGGATGCTGTCCAAGGGAGGAGATGTTGCTGGAGGCGATGGCATCTGCTAGGAGTTGTGTGTTGGTCTTGTCCCTGAAGTAGCTCAAGCACAATGGGCTGGGATTATTTTTTTGCCTTTTTTTTTTTTTTTAAATTTATCTTTTAAATACTAGCTGCCTATTAGAGGGATTTTGGCAGAGGGAGTAGTCTCCCAAAACAGCAGTCATTGCCTACAGATTAACTCTCCCTTAAACCCTACCATATACAAGTGCAACACAAATGAAAGAGGGGTTGAAACCCCAAAATCACCCCATATTGCTTATGGTTCTGTGGCACAGCCCTGGCCACAGCGAGGGAGCCAAGCTTTAGCCCTCTGTGCGCCAGGCAGCTATACACCCAGCCCTGACCTGTCCAAAATCCGGGGAGAAGCTGTGGGATTGTGAAGCTGTTGGTACCCCCTGTGCAGTATGATTTAACATGGGCTTAAAAACAGAAGGAAAGGAGAGGGGGAAAGAAATGTGTTTTTCTGAAAGATGTAGTATTGTGTTTCTTAGCTTACCTCCAATTCATGTGTGTGGTGATTTGCTTATGGATGAACTGTGTGCTTATAGCAAATATTTTTGTTTGGTGGGTTTTTTTTTTTTTTTTTTCTTCTGGAAAATCAGGAGGAGATGGGGGTTATCAGGTGTGGTTGCAAATATTTCTCTCCCTGAATTTCAAAGCCATCCTGGATAGATCCCTATGCTCTACTGTTGCATTAACCTGACTCTTAATGGGCAGGGGTCCTGGAGTTTCTTGGGATAGTGATGGGAAGTGGCTCTCAGGTCCTTTAGGAAAGGAAGCTACAAACGTGTGACTCTTGGATGGAGGGCTGGTGCGGGGCATGCATTGTCCCTGATCCCACATGGTTTGGCATGCGTTCAACCATTGCTGCCTCCTCTATGTGGGCTTTTCCATGTGCCTTTCCCATGCAGCAAACTGCTGCAGACCTCAGCCCTTATTCCTCCTCTTTGCTCTTTTTTACCTAGGATAGAGAGGGCTTGCTGTTTTGGCAGGATGTGGGGCTCTTTAGCAGTGTCTAAAGCCCACCAATTTTTTGCCAGGCCTATGTCTCTGCAGCACATATTCAGCATCCCCTCCATGTATTAGGAGAAGTTTCTCTAAATATAATGCCTTTTTCCCCTGTTACCTTTTTCCTTTTATCTGGGAAGAAAAGCTTCAGAGTAATTAGTTTCTGAACTTGGCTGGTTTTCCTCTAGGTTACTTCTTCTCTGTTCCAGAGGCAGGGGAAGATCTCTCTTCCACTTCCATTGTGATCTCTTTTCTTCTTGAGATTATAATGGGATCTCTCCCTACCTTAAAAAAATAAGCACCTGTTTGCCTAAATAAGAAAAATCTTTGGGTCTCGAACAAGACGGAGATCCTTACGGAGTTTAGCAATCTTATTCATTGAGTCAAATTTGCCACAGTGAGATGAGAGAATACAGATGCTTTGCAGACCACACTCTGTAGGGAGGCAGCAGTTGTTAGGGGGTTATTTTTTGTCCAATGGCTTTCTTCATAGTGTGTGCTGTGCAAAGCATCTGGGTTTGGCATCAGATGCTTCCCTTCATTCTAGGTAAGAAAACCATGAATCCTTTTGTCCCTGTTAGCCAGCATAGGTTGTCTCCTGTAACATATGCGCATGCTAGCCCAGTCTGGCTCCTACTAGGCAGAGCCCTGTGTGGGGGTAGGCAAACTAGACAAACCTCTCAGAGTTCAAGATGTGCTAAGAAATCATCTGCTAGATTTGGATGAATGAATGAAAATTCTTCTCTTCCTGCACAATAAAGCATGCTGAGCAAACCCGCTTGGGCTCAGAAACCCCATTGCATTGTTCCTTTTGAAAGGACTAGCATCAGCCCTGCTCTCCTCCACATGCTCTGTTTGGAAACAAGGCAACTCATCAGGAAAGAGCCTGAAGGAGGAGTTTATGGTGTCTCTAATTAGTCAGTTTGTTACATCCTTGAAGAAGAGGATAACGAGTGACAGGGATGCATTGCCGGCCTCTGGAGGAAGAGTGCTGTGGCTAGGCTTATGTCCAACTGCTGATAGGGTAATTAGTGGTAACTGGGAGCTATCAATCACCTCGGGTGGAAAAATGTCTTGGTCAAAGGAAAGACCCTCCCAAACATTTAATAACTCAAAAGGGTGTGAGACAGGGTCTGGAAGACAGTACTGGCAGTCTGTGAGGTATTTGAGGAAGGAGTCTATTAAAAGATAAATTGAACACAATAGTCTTTTGTTCTTCCCGGGTAGGTGACAGAATTTGCTGTTATAAAAGTTGCAAAGTATTTTGGACAGAGGAAGGAAGAACAAAAGAGTTAGCAGATGGAAAAGAGGGAAGAATAACAAGAACTGGGGAGGTGTAGAGGGTGCATCAATGCACTAGATATTAAAATCAGCTGCTAATTGCAAAAATGATAGAGGAAGAAAATGAATCTATGCAATCTGTAAAATATATCACTTACTTTTTAAGTGCATGATCAGATAATGTATTTATACATTTATTAGCTATAGTATGTTCCAACTTTCTACTTTTCCCTGACAACCACATTATGAGAGACTGTAATTTTCAGCAGGAAGTAAAAGTGCTGTGGATTTCTTAATTTTAATTTTTTTTTTTTTTTGCTTTACCCAGCCATGGTTTACTTTGGCCAGTTTTACCCTGTGGTTCCTTCCTAATTCTGAAGTTCCCTAAGGAATAAGACTTGTACAGGGCCTGACTGTGCTGAAGAAGCAGTCAGCTCCTTGATGGAAAAGTGTCAGACTTCTTAATGACCAGCTGCAGTTTTCAAACTGCTTTGGCTCTCCAGAGCTTTCGGACACCACCTTTCATATTCTTGGCATGGAATAGTATGTATTAGAGGTTGTAGGGTGGGAGCTGCAGAGAAACTATCAAGCGTCTACTCTGCCAAGAGTGAGGTTTTACTGGAGTGGTAGCTTGTTGCATTGGCGTGTGTGTCTTCAGACTAAGAGTTGCCAGGTCTTGCGGAAATGTCCCAGTATTTGAAGTGTACTTCAAAAACACAGAAGGAGCTGGAGGTGGGTCTATGAAGGACACCAAGAAAATGCTGAAGAAGTTCATTGTGAGTGAGAAGGAAACTTCTCCTCATGGGACTATGAGAGCTAGTCACACCAGACAGGAAGGACACCAGGTTCCTTGAGAAACACTGCAAGAAATCTGTTAGCCTTTGAGGGCTAGTAGAGGACATGTGACATTTCAGAAGGTAAGGGCAAGGCAGAGGTGGTGATGGGGAGGGACTTGGTATCCCTCTGTGATAAGCTAAATAGACACTATGTCTTCTGCCTTTACCAAGTTGTCTGCTGTTGACTTGTGCAGTGAGCCGGAGAGCAGGTTCTCTATTTGAGAACTACACTTCAGGAGGCAAATGGGCAGCTGAGGGGAACCAGTGAAAATGACCAGAGGTCCAGAAAACATGGCCTCTGTGGGGAGACTGGGAGAACTAGGTTTTGTTTAGTCTAAAGACAAGAGAAGACTGGAGAACAGGACAGCAGACTTCAAACATATAAAAGGTAACCGCAAAAAGGAGAGAAATAAAAAAGCTGTTGAGTTTGCTGTGCATCAAAGGTCATCGACTGACTTCAACAACAACACTGGAAATTTTGAGTAGTCTCTAAGAAAGATAATAAATATGATCTTATGAGTCAGGGCATGGGTATCGCCTGGGCCAGATCACTAGGGAAGAGTGCAGCGTCTCCATCCCCAAAGGACAGCAACAGGTTAGGGAAATATTTGCCCAAATGGGCTAGGTAGAGATGCTTTTCTTTTGGTTGCTTTGAAGATGTTCCCTCCTCAATTTCATGTCTTTCTCATTCCCCAGGAATCCTTTAATCTCTGTTTGGTTTGCTCAGGGGAAGCAGAAGGGGAAGGGAAAGGGGGATAGTCAAGAGCAGCAGTTTATGGCTGGCGGTTTGCACAAGCCCGGGGGCTCACTGGCTCTTTGGCAGAAGGTGGCGGAGTGGAGTGAGCTTGCGACCATCTTTTTTCAATTTACCATCCAGGGCTCCGCACCGCTACTGGAAAACCCCGAGGGGGCCTCCAGATCTGAAGTGCAAAATCCCACTGGGAGAACTGACCCCGTGCGCCCTTCCCAGCCCTGTTTTCTCTGCTTTCTGTGGTGCTAAGTGCTTCAGCATGACAGGGACAAATGCGATTGTTTGCTGCCTGGAAGGAGCTTGCTGACCCATGGATGCCTGCCAAAAATAAGCATTGTTCTGCCTGGTGTTGGCCATCCCACTGTCTCTTCCCCTGTGGAGCCAGGGGTGCTGTGTTTGTCCTGGGTACAGCCAGCACCATGCAGGCCATCAGCTCTTGGCCCTTTCCTGCCCTTTGTTTTTTGTATTTGTCAGAATATTTCTGTTTTTCTATTGTTGAACCCTTTTCTTTGGCACTTAAATCTGCCTGTTGGGCTTGCTATGGTTATGCCAATGGTACAGGTTTTCCTTACCAAATTCTTCTGGCTCTGGAGGCCGACTGGCTCCTGTTGTCCTTACAGACGCTTCTTGAAACAAGTAGATGCTTGGAGATGCAGTTAGAGTCTGTGGCTTAACTCCAGTATCAGAACCTCTTTTATTTTTTGAGAGTACTGCTTACTCAAATTAATTTTTCTGTGAGGCTCCACCTTATTGTTCTCTTTGGGCACGGCTTCCCATGGACTTCTCCTCTCAGTGCTCTGCTTGAGGTCTTCTCCTTGGCAGGAGCCGGTGGTCGTGATGGTGCACTGGGATGCTCAGAGTGCCTGAGCAGTGACTTTTATCCTAAACAGCTGCTGATATTAACTGCTGAATCTCGGTGATGTCATGGGTTTGATTTCAGAGGCGAGCTTGAGTGACTGGCATAACCTGGTGCCTCAGCTGAGCTTTGGTCACATTTTTTGGCAGTGAAATCCAAATAGCCTTTTCTCTGTTCAACATTTCTATGATCCTTTGAAGAATCTCTTGCTGCTCTGCAGGGTGTAGCTGAAAGGCTTGAGACAGGGATGTTTTGGGAACAGAGAGTCCTGGTCTTTGCAAGGGGCTCGTGCTCTGGAGAGAGTTGCACGCTCAGATTGTCTGCGGACAACACCTGAAGCAGAATTTCTGGAGGGTATGTTTTGGGTAATCACTGTTGTTTAAGATTTCTCTTATTATTTTGAAAATTTCTGTTGTCTTTAATTTTCCTACAACTAATAATAATGAATTATGGCAAGGCACATGGCAATTTTGCCTTTCATTTGCAGTTCTCCAAGTTAATGATCCCTCCACCTCCCCTTGTATCATTTGTCCCCTGATGGAAGTAGGGAAGAGGTCTCTGGAAGACTAATTAAGAGTTCCCTGGTTTTGTTGTGAGAAAACTGCAGCACAGTCAGCCTTTAAAAAAGGTGAAATCTACCATGGGAGCTCTATGCACCCAAGTGGAGTCTGCGGGCTCCAAAATAGGGTCAATGTGTGCTGAATGTCCATGAAGCCATGAACAAGGGGATCTCTGCCACCCTGGGTAAGGTCGTGCTTGGGCTGCTGACATTTTAAGCAGCATTTCAAAACTAATTGCCTGGCCACAGCTATGTTATTATCAATTAACATAGTCCTGAATGTCAGGAAGTAACTGTATCTCTCGAACTCTTTAAGGCTGCCTTCTGAGTCTGTGAAATGGCTTGATTTCCTCACAGGGATTGATTACATGTTTACATCTCCCCTTCTGCTGGAGTGTGTAGTGAGGATGACCCAAGTGAGGGACAATAACATCTTTATGTTCCCTCTCTGTCCATCTTGTCTTGTGTATTCTACAGAGCAGAAAAAAAATTCCTCGTATGTGAGCTTTTGGAGCAGTGTGGAAGACAACTGCATTACGGACACTGGGCTGCCTGAATTCAAGAAGTTAGAGAAAAGAAATTAAGCAACAGCATTTGAGATCTTTTTAAGAACGGACACTTTTCCAGATGTCAGGAAATGCCCTTAAATGGGTGGGATCATTTCAGTGATCCTATTAGTCCAGAGCGAATTGCAATTTCAGACGCTGATGATATCTCTACCATCAGAAGGTCTCACTCCACACAGACCCTCTCTAATACTGTCCAGCTTTTAAGATCTGATATTCTGGGATATGGGACTTTCCAGATTAGAATAAATATGACCCAGTTAGAAAAGAAGCATCCCTTCTTCTGAGCCTGAAGAGGCTACAGCATGGAGGGTGGCTTTTTATTTCTTTGTGGGGATGAGGGAAAAATGGTCATTGCAGTTCTGTTTTAGTTAGTCACTGGTTGAATGGGCCATGGTGGAGAGCAAGGGAGCAGAGGGCTCTGTGGCATGGCCCTGCTGTCCATCACAAATATGCCCCCTCTATATGTGCGATAAGGTGGACTCATCCAGTCTGCAGACCATGGCTGCTCATTTGCTCACTTGGGCTACAGGAAAGGCAGAGCTTCTTTAAGGAAAGTTTCTATCTGCATAAAAGCCAGAGCAGCTGAGAAGGGACAGTGCAGATGGTGCTAATTTCCAGAGGCCATATGTTTGGAGGGACACTGGGTACCCCCCCCCAAGAATTCTTTGTTTTCTCAATGTTCATTTTCAAAGGTGCTCTGGAGGTCTCCTCTTTGCAGGAGGCTGCTGCTTCCTCCCACTCGTCCACTCCTGACACGTTTGCTCCATCCCCTCCTCCGTCCCCTGCTGCTCGACAAGCCCCGCAGCTGGATAAACAGCAATTGCAGTTGCTTACAGCCCTCCAGTGCCTTCAGTGAGGCACCGGCACGGAGAGAAGCTTCCTGAGCTGCTCATCGTGGGTGGATGATCGTGCTGTAGCCTGCGTGCCAGCACCATCAGCGCTCTGGTCCCATCAAGATCAGGTTCAAAACACACAGGATCTGGAGGTGCTAATTACAAATGTAGGCTCCCTGTTCTATGCAAGGCAGAGGAATTTGGTGATATGGGAGCTCTTGGTCTGTCTGTAGGCTGGGGTTAGCTATGAAATGGGTTTAGAAATGTTCATGGTAGCTTTGATTCCTGCTCTTTTCACTTCTTGTCCCTTCTCTGCTCGCTATTTAGAGAAAGGGAGTTAGCTCATCTCCTAAGCAACACCACCTCAGTCTCACCCAAAAAGAGTCTACTGTAAACACAGGGGGGGAGAAACCCCCATAGATGAGATTAGCACTTGTGGCTGTTGAGATTGTTTGCTCTTCATCATTTGTGAAGATTTAGGAGTTCACCACCAAGACCTGGCTCACTAAAGAAGGCAATAAGGCCTCTTTCTACGCAGCTGCCGCAGTCTGCCTGGGACTGCAGGAGACAGGGAGCATGGGGAACAACATGCAGTGGTGTTGCTGTGATTCTGTTACAGTTCATCTTGTTTTCATGAAGGGTTCAGTGCAGCCTGGTTGACTTGTGTGTTTGCTCCCTGGGCTTACACAGGGTTGACAGCATCCCTGACCAGGCCAAGGTATCTCTGCCAGTCCCCTGGTGAGGGGCAAGCCTGGTGTATTGCGTGGGCACAGCTAGTGCTGCCCACAAGAGGCTGTCTCAGACTGGCTATCTTTGGTTAGAGCAGTTGAGAGAGAGACATGAGGATTCCCTCTCTTGTTTGCCTGCCCTTTCCTCTAATGTGCATTAGGTTACTTCTTGTTATGTTAAAGACTGAGCCTCTTCAGAAGCTCTGCTCAGCCTTCTCATTAATCACCGTGACAGAACATGACAAATCCACTTTGCTGAAGCATTATTTCACTTTGTAAAATCCCCAGAGCTTTGCAATAGCTTATCCAGCAGCACTTCCTCCCTCCCCACTGTCCTTGGCACATCTTCCCTCCTCCTCCTTCAGCCCATGCAAGGCGATGTTGCTTTTATAAGTGGCTATATGCAAGGGCTTCTCTGTCTCCTGGGTCACATGTATGGTCCCGGCATTTGAAGCCCAGTCCCTGGATGGTCTCTACTGATTGACTTATTGTAGCCAAGACTGTGTGACTGCAGCTCACTGATCTGTGTTTATACAAGACTGTGCAGGCCTCTTCACATAACCATTAATTTTATAGAGGGCATATAACGAAGATGGGCCTCCAATATGCCTCCTGCCTTTGATCTGTGTGGGGTGTGTGGCTTGGTGGGCCCAGAGCTGCCAGCATTGCTGATTTACTCTGCTCTGCAAACGTAGCTTCTGGAGCAAACAAAAGCTTGTTTTTTCTCTCAGCGGTATTGCAATACCATTGCAGACTGTGCTGCTGTCTGGTCACATTTGGTCTGGAAGGGCAGGGTGGCTCAGGGTGTGTTTGCCTTTAAATTTTTCTTTCAGTGTTAGCTAAATGGTTTGGTTCATGCAATCCACGAGTGCCCCAGTCTGCCCCTGTGCAGACAGGTAGGCGGGTTATTATGGGTCTATAGTGCTGCTAATGGAAATAAAGTCCGTATATTGGCAAGTTATAAGGATTGACCTTGTGACAGGGTGCTCACTCTGAAACGAAATCTCTCCAAAACAGTCCTCACAGAGCTTTATTGTCATGCAGGCCAGACTTTGAAAAATTGCTTTTTTTTCTCCCAGTCTGGCATAAATTAGGATTCCTGAATCCAAGTCTGACCTTGCCCTCCAAAATGAACTTTCTGATGAGAAACACTTTTGTTGTTTAGACTTGGCATACCAAGCAGGATAGTGACCTCAGCACCAACACTAGTGATTGGCAATTGCCAGACCCAGCAAATCCGGGTCCCTCTGAGCCCCTGCCCTAAATTTGGGTGGAGATGTTTCGAGTTGTTGAGCCTTCTTTCTGTGAATGTTGGCTTTTTAGCACTATCTGTCCATCACCATGAATGTGCTAAACATTTATTTATCATTTTTAGCCAAAACGTAACCTTTGGAGGTAACCTTTTTTGATCAACCATGACGAAAGCTGAGCAAAGGTCTTTAGAGTGTCATTTACAGTGCAATTTTAGGGTACCAAAGCTTGATAGCCAAACCATTTGCTGGAGTCCTTGGTATGAAAGAGTCATGTTAAGTGGGAGATTTCCAATGTGGAAAATGTTTGTTCATCCAAAGTCTCCAGTTTCTTTTGTGGACTTTCAGCCAGGGGTATTTTCAGGATGAGGACATATTCTGCAGGTGCTCACCATGACATCCACCTCCCATGCAAAGAAGAGGTTGCTGCCTGTTATCTGTCAGCTTGCCTGTTACGCTGTTTAGTCTTACTTCCTGGCACTTCACATAAAGAGAGGGGAAAAAAAAGAAAACAGAGTGTCTATAAAGTATGGAAAATGTAGAACCCCCTGACAGTTGTATGGTGTGTCTTGCTTCTCTCACAGAGAGGAAACCACAAAATAGTCAGTCCAGAGGTTTCTTTCCACACACACACAGTATCTGTCAGGATTGTGAGGATTTTTCTGGGAACTGATGAAAGAAATGTGCTGCTTAAGCCCTGATATATATTGTACAATGGTTCTGTATGAGGGAGATGCAGTGCTCCACATTGCCAGCTTCCAAAAAGCTTTCCAAAATAAAAGAAACCCAGAGGATTTGAGGAAATTCCTTCCAAGAGGGTCAGAATGGCTCCTATGGGAACAGATTAGAAGCAAAGGGGGAAATAAGCTTGCACTAAAGAGAAAAGGCACCTGATGTGCTGTAGTTTTCTCATTAACCTTTTCATGCCTTTGCAAGATCATTGATACTGATGGGAAATGCATAGGCATTTTAGCAGGAAAGGGGCTCTTTTCCTCTGCACTTTCAACTTTCTCAACCCCCACGAGTGGGCAGGATGTGAGGGGGAGTCACACAAATATCAAGTCTCCTCGGCTCAGTGGTGTCACACTCATGGAGGGGACCCCTGTCTGCCAAAGGATCAAAAATGAGTTTAACAATGTCAAGAGCTTGACTTGCATGACCTTTCCAACACGGGACTTTCAGAGGCTGCCCTGCACTCCTGGTGAATGTAAAAGCAGTACCGCTAATTTTGAGGATACTTAAGTAATGAATAGGGAGTTTGTGGATGTGCATCAGCAAATGTGAGTAGCATCAGGATCAACCCCAAAAGATGGTACAGTGTATTTATCTAGTCCTTCTTGTTAGGATTTATTGCATTAAAAAAAATATTTATTGTTTATTTTTCTTCTTCTGTCTTTCAGGTCCACCTGTAAGTACCAAGCCTCTATGATTTTAGAAGCTGTTGACACAGAGATTGCAGGCCATGAACTAGCAGTCTTCTGTCTGTGGTGTCTGGTGTGGTAGCTGCCTTCACAGTCCTGGCAACCTGGGACCTCTCAAACAGCAAGTACTATGGGTATTCAGGACCCATATTATTGTGGGGCTGCTCTCAGCTGCATTGCAGCTTCTGAGGGTGATGAGACAGAGGGAGCACAGGGACGGGGACATGGCAAACACAAGGGGCACGTGTATTTATTACTAGTTGGCCCCACATACTCTGAGGGAATCAGCTGTATGTGCTTCAATCCATTGGATGCCACATGCTGAATGAGACGTGTTTGCAACAAAGAGAAAGATAGATCACAAACACATGGCAGAAGATGTGGGGACTTGTTCCCTGCTACTCTTGTGGGCTTGCTGAACTGCTGGGCCTTGAAGTATAGCTTCACGTTTATCAATTTCAGAGGAAAAATGGTGTTGACAGCTTCCTTTTTAAATGTTAGCTAATGCAAAACCTCAGTGCAGATGATTTAGGCTTCAGGAAAACAGCTAGGTTATTGCAGAATTTTCTTACAGCTACTAAGAGACTCACAGTGAACCAGAAGAAGCAATGCAAGGAATGAGGCCATGTATCGACATCTCTCAGGATTATAAAGAAATGCTATATTGTCTCTAGCACAATCCTTCCAGAGGAAATGGTTTATATTCGTGTACAATAGAGTAACTGCTGAATTTCTGTGGAGGAACATGAGAAGTTAAACATACGGTAGTCATCTTTTGTCTGTTCATGCAAAAATGTCTTAAACGGTTTGCAGATGATGTTCTGAGGAGAAGTAGTTGCTGCACAACCTATTTTCCCCTTTCATCGAGTCAAAATGCTGTAGACTGAACTCCCACAGATACACAAGCACATCTCGATTTAATAACAGCAATCTTACAAAAAATTGCACCTTCCAGGCCAAAAGATCTGAAAGCATTTTACAGCTGGAATCCCTGATCCATGAAAACCTTCAGCGATAGTTGATCCTAGGGGCTTTCAGGACTGGCTGCTGAAGTGGATGTATTTCAGTGTTAGTTTTGGGTTATTGGGAAGAAAGCGGTGCTCCAGAGGAGCTGCAAGTGGAGTCCAACTAGAGCTGTCCCTACCATTCTACCCCGGGCAAGCATAGGTCAGTGCTAAAGGGATGGGCCAGGCACAAAATTGGTGGTAGTGAGACATTTTTATTATTGTCAAGAGAAATTAGAGAGAAAGCACAAGGTCAACACAGATGTCTCCTGGAGAGCAGTCTGTGCCTTTGCAGGGTGAGGAAGACACACACTCCAGACTTCTTCTGCAGCAATAAGGGCTAGAAACTTAATATCATAATGAAAGATTGAAGCCTGGCGGAAACATATGGGACCACCAGAGAAGTGCTGACAATATATGCTACCGTATCCTGGCTTATTGCAACCTCTGAACCTGTCTCCGCATGCAGACTTTCAGGACAGGCTGTGAGGAATGCTTCAGCCAATGGAAATAACAAGAGGAAGTCAGGCAGACCAAGCATCATTAGCCAAAGTGGAATGTCTTGGGCTAAGAGCACCCTTGTCTCATTCAGGACCTCTGGGATTCTGATCAGCTCAGTTCACTGCCGAAGAGCAAAGCAAAGCCCTCCATGCCACCACAGGAAATATTTCTTTCCTCTCCCTGCACCCCCACCCCCATATTTCTTGTGATTAAAGCTGCATGGAAACTCAAGTTTATGAGCAACAGACATGGGCTTCTGCCTGGATGGTTGTCTTATGAATCATGCTGGATAGTAACCCCAAAGCACTGATGACCCCACTACTCTCTCCTGGTTTTTTTATCCCACCTTGCAAAAACCAGCATATCTGGCAGCAGGGTTTAACCCCCAGTGTCGGCTTGAGTTTGGGGATGGGCAAAAATACTCATTAGAAGTGCACTGAACCCTCCTTGTGGTCTAGGATGACCAGGAGAAAATACAGGGAAACGGCTGAGCAACACCCCAGTGGTCAAAGGAGCCATCATGCTCTCCTCTTGCCCAACAGATGCTCTCACCGCTGTTCTTGAAATCAGTTGATGCTTTGGTGAAGACAGGGGCAACCCGCAGTCATGTAAGAAATTTGGTGAGATTGGGACTAAAAGGGGCAAAGGAAGGAAGGAAATGATGAAAATGATGCAATAGTCCAGAGGTTCCCAGACTCAATTGCCGTCTGGACCACATCCGAAGGAAAAGATCCTCTCACGGACGTTTTCTCTCCCATTTCTGAACATGCAACATTTCTGTGGCAATTGCAACAATTCCATACATGAAAAAATAATATTTAGCAGATGGAAAATCAGGAAAAAAGTCAGGGCCCTGTAATTAGCGTGTTCTCCGTGGACTTGCAGATACCTTTGGAGCCTGCGTGAAGAGCTGTGGGTAGAGCCATGCCGAAAGGAGAGAAAACTTCACAAACAGGAGATTAGGAAACCAAAGCAATCACAGACGTGGTCAAGGAGCTGTGGAGAGTTTTTTAACCGTTCTGTTTCCTAAACCCTTTCATGTGATTTTGTCTCTTTATCACGCCCTTCCTTCAGAGTTTGAAGCTTTGTGTATGTACTTTGTTTCAGGGCCTTACAGGAAGACCAGGGCTCCCGGTAAATACTTCATTCTTTTCTTTTTCACTCCCTTGTGCTCTGTATCTGGCAGTACTTCCATCAGTAGGCATCCAGGGTTCGTAAACTGGGAGAAGGTAGTAATCTTGCATAGCAATCCCGATGTAGAATACCAAATCCAAACAGCACATGAGACAAGTCTTGTAACAGAGTTGGGAGCACAGGAGCTTTGTAGAAGCAAACTTAAGGGTAACATAATCCCTATGAATCCTCCTGCATATAGGAAACATACTATGTTTGAAGATGCCTTTGTCAGCTTGAGGGTCTGGTTGAAGGGTCACAGTGTGCAGTATTCTTGCTGATAGGGCTTGCTAATTGCAGCAGGATTTAAAAGGCCTGTGTCACTCTGGGACAAATGTAAAAGTCTGTAATAACAGTGTCTGCATCTGAGAGAGATAGCCATGAGTGAAGAAGGAGCATAGGGTTTGACGTTATAGCTGTGTGCTTTCCTGGCTATGGCTTCCTGCTCCCTGGGCTGCAGCTCACCTGGAGAACGCGACAGCCACAACAGGCAGTTTCCTAATGAATGAAATGTAAACTGTGGTGCTGGCTCTCCCCCTGACTCAGGACAGAGGTTGCTTGCTGCCTTTCATGCTCTTCTAGTTCCAATGTGGGAGCTGCAGGCTGCTTTGCATGACCTCGTAACCAACTTGCATGGTATCATCCACCTTGGAGTTCTCTTTCCTGGCTCCTTGTCACAGACAGCCTTTCATTATAAACATCTGGCATTTGTTTGCTGTCCTACTGGGAGCTCTCCCTTTGCTGTTATTGCTTGGAGGGCCGTAACGCTACACAGTCACATACCAGACACAGTGCTGTCATGTACCGGGCCGTAACGCTGCACAGTCACATACCAGACACAGTGCTGTCATGTACCGCTCCAGTACCAGGTACTCGCTGGAGACCTGACAAAGCTCAGCCCTCAGCTTAGGCTCTTCCTGCTTGGGCACCGGCCACTGCAAAGCCAGGAGAAATGAAATCAGCTTTTACCTCAAACCATGAGGGAGATCATCCTGAGCTCAGCTCTGGAGGAAAGCAGCATTTAAGGGACAAAAAGCACAAGAAAACTCAGCATTACGTCTTCCAGCAGCCACAGATTAACCCCACGGCAAGATGCTGACACCAGGAGTTTTGCTTGCTGCCAGCACACAGAGTTAGGCAAATATTAGTGGGATTGAGAACCAACCTAAAAGCCTAGAATAAGTAGCTTCCTACAATATTTCATCTACAAAATTTACAACCAAGCAGCTGCTTAGCTTTTCATCCATCTGCAAGGGATGCTTTTGGAAAGCATATGTTGCTTTTCAATTTATGAAAACATGCACTGCATGGAAAGGAACGCTGCCAATACTCAACAGCCCCTCAGCTACATAGAAGGAAGTGGCTAAACTTTCACCAAGTAATGGTTTATCCTAGGCAATAATGTCTGAGTTTGGTATGCATGGCCAAAGGAGCCTCCGTGCATACACCCAGCAAAAAAACAGAGTTATGTGCATTCCTCATCCAGAGATTTCAGACTACATTCACCCATTGGGACTGAACAGGGGGAAGACACAAAGAAATGGCACCAATGGAGCTGGTATCTCTGGCTGCAGAAATCAGAAACCAGGTTTACATCTACAGGGGGCAGGCAGCCATTGGCAGGGACACTCCGTTTTATATAAGGAAACCCCAAACATTGGTGGAAACAGGACTGAGAGATAATTATCACGTCATATAGACTGAAAGCTACATAACTGCTGAAGCCATATTTGTCAAGATCCTTTAGCAGCCAGCTACTATCTTCCAAATCTGCACAGCCTTCAGTTTTGGTGACCAGGAATGCAAAGGGAATTGATTTAATTTTTTTTTTTTTTTTTTAATTTTTATTTTAGCAAATTGCATAGTTACATGTAGGAAACTGCCTTGTAGGTAAGTGGCCAAAGAAAATTGCTACCAGTCTTGTGTTCCTGTGTTTATGAGCCTCTGCTCAGTGTCACCTGATGCAAAGCCATTCCACAAACCACTCTTTGGATTGTTCACACCATGACAATGCACTGAGGAGTATCTCAAAGGGGTAGAGGACACTGAACACAGCTGCTCATATGTCTTCTTCCAGACATAGAATCATAGAATCATAGAATAGTTAGGGTTGGAAAGGACCTTAAGATCATCTAGTTCCAACCCCCCTGCCAGGGGCAGAAACACCTCCCACTAAACCATGTCACCCAAGGCTATGTCCAATCCAGCCTTGAACACTGCCAGCGATGGAGCATTCACAACTTCCCTGGGCAACCCCTTCCAGTGCCTCACCACCCTTACAGTAAAGAATTTCTTCCTCATATCCAGTCTAAACTTCCCCTGTTTAAGTTTGAACCCCATTACCCCTTGTCCTCTCACTACAGTTCCTCATGAAGAGTCCCTCCCCAGCATCCTTACAGGTCCTCTTCAGATACTGGAAGGCTGCTATGAGGTCTCCATGCAGCCTTCTCTTCTCCAGGCTGAACAGACCCAACTCTCTCATCCTATCTTCATACGGGAGGTGCTCCAGTGCCCTGATCATCCTCGTGGCCCTCCTCTGGACTTGTTCCAACAGTTCCATGTCTTTTTTATGTTGAGGACACCAGAACTGCACACAATACTCCAAGTGAGGTCTCACAAGAGCAGAGTAGAGGCGCAGGATCACCTCCTTCGACCTGCTGGTCACACTGCTGTTGTTGCAGCCCAGGATACAGTTGGCTTTCTGGGCTGCAAGCGCACACTGCCGGCTCATGTTAAGTTTCTCATCGACCAACACCCCCAAGTCCTTCTCTGCAGGGCTGCTCTGAATCTCTTCTCTGCCCAACCTGTAGCTGTGCCTGTGGTTGCTCCGACCCAGGTGTAGGACCTTGCACTTGGCATGGTTAAACTTCATCATGTTGGCATCAGCCCACCTCACAAGTGTGTCAAGGTCCCTCTGGATGGCATTCCTTCCCTCCAACGTATCAACCAAACCACACAGCTTGGTGTCGTTGGCAAACTTGCTGAGGGCACACTCAATCCCACTGTCCATGTCACCGACAAAGATGTTGAACAAGACCGGTCCCAACACCGATCCCTGAGGGACACCACTCGTTACTGGTCTCCAGCTGGACATTGAGCCATTGAGCACAACTCTTTGCATGCGGCCATCCAGCCAGTTCTTTATCCACCGAGTGGTCCACCTATCAAATTGATGTCTCTCCAACTTAGAGACAAGGATGTCATGTGAGACAGTGTCTAACATTTTGCACAAGTCCAGGTAGATGACATCCACTGCTCTACCCCTGTCCATCAGTTCCGTAGCCCCATCACAGAAGGCCACCAGATTGGTGAGACAGGATTTCCCCTTAGTGAAGCCATGCTGGCTGTCACCAACCACCTTGTTGTTTTTCATGTGCCTCAGCATGCCTTCCAGGAGAATCTGCTCCAAGATTTTGCCAGGCACAGAGGTGAGGCTGCCTGGTCTGTAGTTCCCTGGGTCATCCATTTTCCCCTTCTTGAAAATGGGGGTTATATTTCCCTTTTTCCAGTCATCGGGAACTTCACCTGACTGGATTGATTTTTCAAATATGATGGACAGTGGCTTAGCAACTTCATTTTCCAGCTCCTTCAGGACCCGAGGATGGATTTCATCAGGTCCCATGGACTTGTATACGTTCAGGTTCCTAAGATGGTCTCGAACCAGATCCTCTCCTACAGTGGGCCCAGAGTCTTCATTCTCACGGTTCCTGCGTCTGCCTTCCAAGACTTGGGTGGTGTGGTCAGAGCATTTGCCAGTGAAGACTTGATTGCAGCGATCATGAGATGGTCAAATTTGAGATCCTCAGGACAGTGAGAAGAGCGTGCAGTAAGCTCACTGCCCTGGACTTCAAGAGAGCAGATTTTGGCCTCTTCAGGAACCTGCTCAGTAAGGTTCCTTGGGATATAGCCCTAGAGGGCAGGGGAGCCCAAGACTGTTGATTGATATTCAAGGATCACCTGCTGCAAGCTCAGGAGCAATACATCCCTACCAGAAGGAAGTGCTGCAGGAGGGCCAGGAGACCTCCTTGGATGGATAAGGAGCTGCTGAGGAAAATTCGAAGGAAAAAAGAGGCATATAAAAGGTGGAAGCAAGGACAGGCAGCCTGGGAAGAATACAGGGATGTTGTCCAGGAAGCTAGGGACCAGGTTAGGAAAGCTATGGCCCACTTAGAATTAAACTTGGCTAGGGATGTTAAAGATAGCAGGAAGGGATTCTATAGGTACATTGCAAATAAAAGACAGACTAGGGACAACATGGGCCCCCTTCGGAAGCTATCAGGAGAACTGGCTACCCAGGATTTAGAGAAGGCTGAGGTTTTTAATGACTGCTTTTTCCTGTGTCAGCTTGTTTTCCTACATTTTCTTTGCTTCTGGACAGGACTGCATTTTCAAGTCTAAGAGAATCCTGTTTAAACGTGATAACTCTATAAATAAATAGTTAACACCCAGATGACTTTGGTAAAGAGAGTAAAACGTGACAGTCTGCTACTGTAGGAAGCCCGTTCCCAAGATCCGGATTTTATGAAGCACTGGAAACTGGGATTATACTTTGTTAGGCTGAAAACTCTTGCTCTTTTGCTGCCTAAATCACCAGATGTAATTTCTGTTGTGAGATGTACTGGTCCGTCATATGCACATGTCAACTTGTGGCTTAGGTATGTTCTTAGTACAGGTTCCGCTACACACAAACACACTTTCTCTCTGACTTGCTGTCTCACTCTCTCAAAATCCCTGGACACTTGCACTGCAACGTGAAGCCACATCTGTGGCATAGTTCGTTTGTGCTGTTTTATAACCTTGCTTTTGGTCAGTTTCCAATTGCCTCCGATTTTGCCTTAATTGCCAGGGAGACAAAGGTGCAATGGGCATCCCTGGACGGCCGGTAAGTGGAAACTTCTGGTATGTGCCTTGTTCTCCCCATCTTCTTCAACTCACAAGATTTAGGGTGGGGCTTTCAGGATGGTCCTTGGTGGGTGTCAGTGTGAGCAAACCCATCTTCCCTGACCCCTACACCTGAGGGGCTCTCCCTGTCACAGCAGGGTGGCCAGCCCTGCAAACTGCATTCATGCAGTATGGGGGGCTGTTTCCATCCACTCTGCCATATTGCTCAGACCCTGCTCTGGTTCAGCAAGCACCATCCTCCCGTTCCCCCAATTGGGTGCCTTTTGCTGCCACCTCATGCGTTGGCTGAGCTTGCTAACTGTGGGCTTGCTAACACACACCCCTGCTGCCACAGGCAGCTGCCCTTTCCAAACAGCTCTGCCCTGAACAAAAGGGGGTATTCTGTGCCTGGCTGAGCGCTATATTTTGGAATTGCTCTTCGCTCAGGCACCACAGGGTGAGGATGGGGAAGAGGGCTGGGGCAGGAGCTGAAGCCACTTTACTCATTCCAGCCCCTTAGCCAGGGTTTTGGTGTGGGGTAGTGTACCCTTGCCGCTGACGCCTGTGTTTGTGTGTCTGTGTCTCTCTCTCTCTCTCTCCCCTCTGCAACCTCTTGCATGTGGCTGTGATGGGTGCCACTGACCCAGGGATTAAAAGGGCAACCCGGAGAGAAGGTGAGTCAGCTACTCACAGCCCTTAGCATCCCCGACTGTCCTGATCAAGGGCCAGCCAAAGCCCCTCAGTCACAGTCATGGCTGCTGCAGCCAGCTTTGGGCTTTCACCCCCCAAGCCTGCCCCTTCTTCCCCAGCAGTGTGAGTTTATCTCCCAAATTCCTTCCAGGCCACTCAGCCTCCAAAGATGCTGTGTTTCTTGTTTATGACAATTTACTAACAGCATAAGAGCCAGCGGGCACACGCAGGGCTCCCTCCAAGGCTTCCTGGGTTTTAACCCTGAAGTTTCTTCCTTGCTGGCAGCTCCACTTGCCCTAATCAACCCACAGCTCCCTTCCACCTCTCAGGTTAGCCCGATCCCTGGTGCAAGCTGTAACAAGGAAGAAAATGGCACAGCACACTATTTTTTATAATAAAGTGAGACGTCTTCTTACCAAGTAAAACTGATGGTGTAATTTAAGTCTGTGAAATGCCATCTCACAAGCTGTTTGCTGTCCAGTGAACTGGTGTTTTATACCTTCAAAGAAGTGGTAGTTTGTAAAGCATCCTACTGCTTGCCCCATGTTTTGATGTGTTTGACATTTCAGCATGTCTATTTTCCCCAGAGCTGTGAGTATTCCCCACCTACGAGAACAGCAAAATAAAAGTGTTTAGCTTGTGTGAATAACAACGTGTAGAAACTAGGAAAGGGATGTGTATTCACCTCATAAGGGGATCATCTGCACACTGCCATATCAGGTCCATTTGCTCTTCTTCTTAGAAGATAGAAAGAAAAACATAACAAGGAGGGGGCAAGGTAGGACAGAGATTCTCCTTCCTTGCCTTCAAGCTACAGCTTGCTCATTGAAGCCAACCAACATTGCCTAACAGACCAAAATTTCACTGCTTGCAGCCATTCTGCTTTTTCTCTGTGTGTCCTTGCATTTCTCTCTGGCCCAGTTTTCAGTGTGAAAGGATAGCAGGTAGATACAAACAAACAAGGGAAAAACTACTCTTAATTGCCCATGCTTTCCCAAACCTCTCTGTGAGAGTCCTAGGTCCCAGCTATGTTTTGCAGAGCTCTGCTTGCTTGCAAGCCGCTTGGTTTATGGGATGCTCCATCCCAAAGCTCCCCAGGCCTGGGCGCTTCTGAAACTGCCTCTCAGGAATATGCCATGTTTTCCAAAGACAAGGACATGTCCAGCACAGTGCACGTCGTGGGTGGCTAGGAGCTGGAGAGGCAGTTGTTTTCCAGCAAGGACTTTGCTGTTTTCATCCACATCCCAACTGAGTTTGAGAAGCACACAAGAGAGGCATTTCTGGAGCAGCCAGTGAAGTCCTTGCAGCTCCCATTTCCCGGGAGCCCAACACATCCCTTCTTTTCTTTCTTCCGCAGGACGTAGTCCTCCTGGACTTGCAGGATATAAACAGCAAGGGTTTCAGGCTATCTTTCACACTTGTAATGGGGCTGAACCTCAGTTTTACCAGAAAGTGTTTTATGTGTTTATAGTTTTCCTTGCTGTGCAGCTTCCATTTTCTGGCACATCTGAGTAGCTCCAAATGACATCTTTTCTTCCAAAGTGTGGGGTAAGAGCTGGGGGAGGCTGGAACAGCAGCTGCCCTATAAGCCCTGAAGGTCTTTCACTTAAAGCACCCTTGTTTAACCCCAGTCTTGATGGGAATATAATTGTCTTTGTGTTTTACTC
Organism: Ara ararauna; assembly: GCA_028858755.1. Lineage (NCBI taxonomy): Eukaryota > Metazoa > Chordata > Aves > Psittaciformes > Psittacidae > Ara > Ara ararauna. The sequence continues at coordinate 43,925,099 of CM054381.1, forward strand.
TCCTCCATTTCTCACCCCTTTTCCTCTCCTTTGCATATCTGCAGGGTGCTCCAGGAGAAGCAGGCATGTCTATCATTGGGCCCCGTGGTCCACCCGTAAGTGGATTTCTCTCTATTTTTGATAGATGCAAGATGTGGGCAAGTTACAAAGAAATACTTAGGAGGAGCAGTAAGACAGCATCAGCTGAAAGAGCAAAAATTCTGTGTTATGTGGTTCCCATGCTAAGCCAGGTTTGGTTTTATACTCCTATTATGTACTATATATAATGAAATTACAGCTCATGCTCCATGGCAAATGAGGAAGCCTTCCCTTGAAGGAAACCATATTCTTGTATTTAAAAGGAAGGAGCATATTTCCTTCTAGCAACAGGGCTGCTACCACTTTTGGAGAAAGTACACCCTTTGCCTGGCTGATCTCAGCCTTTCAGTGGCAGAGGACAAAGCCACTGATTTTTCAGAAGAGCAGGATCAGAGCTAAGCTAGTGACTTGGGAATTCACAAAGATGGGTAGTTCAGGGTTCTTCAGAAATCCTTGTCAAGTACCCAAAATCTTGGGGGCTCTTCGACGCCACAGTTACTGCTATCTGGAAAGCCCCTTAGCTGGCTGGGGACCTGAGGAAAGTGTAGGCAAGATTTTGCACCTTCTTCCAGCAAAAGTGTCCCTGCAAAGTGCAATGAATCAACCAGACAAAGCAAGGACAGGGTTATAAAAAAGGAACAACATGAGGGGTTGGAGCATTTATGTGCATGAAGCCTCTGCTTTTGAGTGGGTGCAGCCAGTCCTCTCCTCTCCACCCCTGCACAGTCTCTCCTGGAGATTAACATGAAAAAAGACCTAGAGACTCAATTCTCTCCCTCCCAGTGGGCACTTCCGATTTTGATTAACCTGCAAAGAGCACCATCCTTGACTCGAAGAGAGGATGGACCGCCAACAACTTTTGTTTCACATCAAAGGTCAAGTGAGAGAGCCCTGGGCAGTGCAAACACTTGTCTACATCTGGCTTTCCAATTAACTCTCCAAAAGCCCCATGATAAATGTTTCTAATAACAAGCAGCTTTGCCGGTTCCCAGGCCCACCTGCCTGGCACTCTGGAGTTTGAGAAGCGACAGAACCAAAGCCCAGGACACGAACAGGTATCTTCAAGTGTTTTACATTCTGCAGACAGGCTCTGACCATATGGCCAACTGAAGGGGAAGGGCTGCCAGGTCTCTCAATGCCAGACTCTGAGCAAGACCACCCTGTTCCACAAACAGCAGGTTTTGGAAGGTAGAAGTTTTTGCTGTAGCTCTTAGCCTTCTGGATAGTGTGGTTACAGTAACTGGAGAGAAAAGCCATCAGTCCCTGTCACTGTAGGTCTTGCAAACAGACAGGCATCAGTATTTTCTGGAAGGACACATGCCTGTCCTGCAGGGCAATGTTTAATGTCTGTTTTGTTGCTGCTGCTTTGCCTCATTGCCTTTTCTGTTCTTTGGGAAAGTGCACAACACATTGCATCTCCAAAGCAGCGGAAAGCTTAGATGGCAAATTATATTTAAAGTGGGCTTTTGCCTACACCAGTCAAAGCCCTGAGGTGCCAGCACTGGCACAACTCCACACTTCCACCCCAAAGTCTACTGTGAAGATCATCCAGTTTCCCAGAGAGCTGCTGATAGGTCAAAAGGATGGCTGAGCACTGAAGACAAACAAGGAAACCCCGGCCAAGGGGCCACTCGGAAAGATGTGGGATGACAAATAGTTTCCAGATTTTTGTCTGGAGGTTAAAGCTTTCACTCGAGCTCAGAGCTGCTTAACTTCTGGCCAGAGAGGGACAGTATGCCGATAGTGACAGAAACAGACGGTCTCCATGATTTGGCAGCTTCCGGGATTACATACTTCATATGATCAACATTTTAAAAAGAAGACAAGGGAAAACAGCCACCCAACAAAAACAGTCTCTTGGAATCACTCGCTGCTGAACTGTTGTTTTGGCCTGATACCGTGCAAATCACTCTGCCGTCCTCCAAGGAGAAAGAGTCTGCAGTCTACAGAGGAAGCCAAATTGTACCATTTCCAGGTTTTCTCCCTAATTCTTTTTTTAGCACTTCTTGTCCAGGGAGGTGTCCAACAAGGAACCAAAATTAATGAATTGTAGCTAGTCTGCTCTTGGTTCTTGCCTTTTCAGAAACCAGCAGTGGACAGATCCTTTAATTTATAGCCTGTCGTCCCTCCTGGTCACAGGCCAACAGGACCAGGTGGTTTTATATGTATCTTGCAAAGCAAAGCTGACCAAGTTCAACTTTGCAGAACTAAAGAAACAGTGCAAATGCAATTAGGTCCTGTAACGTTTTGTATAGAAACAGAACTGTTGAGTGCAACGTGAGGCATTCTGTGGTAGGGGCATCTTTCAGACTCTGCAAAAAGGTTATTTGGCCCTATCCTCTGAAGGGTAAACCTTCATTGAGTCTCTGCAGATGGAGGAGACATAACCTGAAGGTGAAGGTTTTCTCTGCCAATGTGGCTCTGAGCTCTCTCCCAAGGGATTTTCATTGCTTCACTGTGGCAAACCTCAGCCTTGTAACCCAGCAGTCCTGTCCCCTCCTTCCCCTTCCCTTCCCCGACATGGAATCACTCTGGCTAAGGCAGAGATGCATGCATGTGCATTTCTTTTCAGAAGTGAACCCCTTTTTATACCCAGGTCTGTCCTAGGAAACCCTTGTGAGGCAATATGAGGTACCAGTCATGGTATCTCATATTGCCTAAGAAAGCATTTTATTCCCCCAAATGAAGCATAAGAACACATAAGAAACCTGGGCTTTTTGGCATTGTAGCATGGCTTTTGGGGAAGGCAAGATGCCGTAGTGGTCACTCAATGAGCGTGGTACAGAATTTACCTCCTCCTGCTGTTTCCATCTCTATGAGTGTGCTTCCAGATCTCCTGAATTCTGGTCTATATTGCTTCCTGACTTGGCTCACACATTTTTGGGGGAGATTGAGATTAAAAAAATCCTTAAATAAAGTGGTATATTTACTGGATATCCACAAACCTAGGTAATAATGGCCTGGGATGTCACAGGTCCCAGAAACTGAAGAATTATGAAAAATTAACATCCAAGATATTTTCCTTTTTCAATGTTTTGAAGTGGTGATGAAGAAGCTGCCAAACACGTCTCAAGACAATGTTTGCTGTACCTGATCCCGAACTGGTAGTCAGAACTGGTAGTCAAAACTGGCTAGTCAGAAAGAAGCAGGGGAAAGGATTTGGTGCTCATGTTACTCTCATTACACTTACCTAACTCTCCTTTTTCTCTTCACTCTCAGAAGAAAAAACCCAACCAAATCCAAACAAAACAGAAAAGAAGAAATAAAATTATCTCTTCTCCAGAATTATTTGTGAGGAAAGTGAATGCACTGGGACATGAGATTAGGGGAGGAGGAGAAGAGGGAAGGCTGTATTCAGACATCAGTGACCTGCAAGGTTTGTCTTGCACAGAGCAGCACCCTGCATTAAACACCTCCAGTTTATGGCAGCAAGAATTGCTATAAAATGAGCTCAGCCTCCGGAATATACTCCAAAAGCATAGCATATGGGCTGGGGACACCCATTTAATTAATGTAGAAACTTCAAGCAAACTGCTTGCAGTCTAAACTGGACCTGCTCCAGCATATTCTTGGCCCTGTACAAACCGGAGTGGGGATGAGAAATTTCCCCTCCTTCCCAAGATGCTTTCCCATTGAAGGGGAATTGAGCCTTGTGTAGCTTTTCAGAGAGTTGCCGGATAAATGGGCAGAGGCTGGAGGGAAGGCTCCATAGGGAGGATTTAGAGTCCATCAAAACCCACTTCAGTTCTGAACTGCTTTCTCTGCTTCATCCTTTCCAGGGACAGCCTGGAACAAGAGGTTTTCCTGGATTCCCGGTAAGTGTAACTGCTAGTTTATGAGGTACGGGTGTGCAATAGCAGTAGGAAACCTCATAAGTGCTTGCTATATCTCATAATTTTTGTCTAAAATCAAGTACCTGGTCTGGTATCACTGGAAAAAGTAATTTTTTCTTCATCTGTTTTTCTTCCTTTGTTTTTTCTCCTAAATGATACTTAGGGAAAAAAACCCAAACCTCAAAACCAAACCAACCACACAACTCCGAAAGGAAATTAATTTAAAAAACCCCAAACCCCCAAGTGTTAAAATAACATAGTTGAAGCCCGATCTGTTCAGTAAAAGAAAAGCATCCTAAGAAATATCCCCAGACAAAGAAAATAACCCTTAGGTAAGTGAAATTCCAACCTTAATTGAGCCTTTAGGTGATATTGCAGTATCACTAAGCGCCTGTGACCCAAATGGTCCTGCATGATGCACATCAGCTGTGGACCTTGCTAGGCAGGACACCCCAGTTATACCAAAGGGAAAGGACAAAAAATATGAGAGGGAATTCTTCTCTGACACTGTTACAGATGGGCAAGGGAACAGAAAACAAGCCCAGGTGAGGACAAAGCAAATTTCATTTCAGCAGCACTCTTTGAAGCATTGAGGCTGCTGGAGAACTCAAATGGTTGCTATTTGTTCTTTTGCATTTATCCTGGACAACTAGGAAGCTAAAGCAAACACAAACATCCCCCACTTCCCTGCTTCTGCCAGGCAGCTCAGCTGCTGCTCCAGGACACACGATGTGCCAGAGCAGGTCTGCAAGGGAGACTCTCATGCCTGGAAAATGGGAGGAATTGGCAGCATCTGAACTGTCTGACTGGGCTCCATGGCTCTGTGCTTTGCAAAAAGGGGGGCTGTGAGCTGCCCCTGGGCTGCGGAGAAGCAGATTTCTCTAGGCCTTTGTGGTCTTTGGCTTTCAGAGGAACAGAAAACAAATCAGCCCAGCTTATGAGAAAGTGCTGGCTGGGACAGTCCTCCGTGGAGCCTATTTCTCATCAAATACTACCTTCAACGTGCTGCTGAGCTGTTTGTCACCTCTTCCCTGGGACACTTTTATTATTCCGTCTGTTTCAAAAATTCATTTTCCCCCATTCCCCCAAAGGTGGGTGCCTTTTTAAATCAAAGTCTCAAGAAAACTGCTGATTTTCCACTAGTTTACAGGACGAGGCAAAACGTGAAATGCTGGGGTTTTTTTGCAAATTTCCATGAATTCCTCCTACTTACCCTCCCTTCTTGTGTCCCGTGTTGCTGTTGAAATGGGGTGACAGTGACCAGGTCCTTGCAGAAGCAGTTGGGAAGCTGGGCAGGTACTCAGTGGGCCAAGGACCTGCCAGGACTTGGTGGGAGGGCAGAGAGGGTCACCTCTCCTCTATGTTCTTACTCCAGGCCATGCAATCTTGCAACACATAATGCTTTCCAGGGCAAATGGACAGAAACCCCAGTGAAAGCATCTCTCATAATGTTGTTCTTTTTGATTTCAGGGCCCTATTGGCTTGGACGGCAAACCGGTAAGCAAACAGCTTCTCTCAAGGCTTTCTGCCTGCCTTCTGCTAGATCCCTCTGTCCTGCCAGCCCGTGTGTTACAGAGGATATTTTTAAGAGGATTATTTGCAATGTCATGCACGTGCATGGATTAGAAGAAAATTAGAAGGTTGGCAGGCAGAAGGATACCACAGATGACTTGGGGGAGATGCAGAAGTCAGGAGATTAGTGAAGTCAGAGTGTGGCTGCTTCCTTTCTAGGCAAATCTATAAAATAGCACTTCACAAGTGCAACGGCCTGGCTGCAGAAGGGAAAACCTTAGCAGGCACTCCCACCCTGAATCAGAGAGGCAGAGCAGGTCCCCAAGGCACCAGCCCACTGCCTCAGACAGCCTACAGCTTCATCTGATGTCGACTCTACAGCCTCTTTCTCTTTCCTGTTGTGCTGCAAAGAGTTGCGGTAGAAGAGGAAAGGACTCTAAAGACCTCCATGCTGTCCTTCGGGCCTCCTTATAATCAACCTTATAGTCGAGAGAGACCTAAGTTCTTCCAGTCCTTAGAGAGCTAAGCACAACTCTAGCTACTTCCCTATGAACCAAACTCACATGAAAGCCATAGCTCCAGACAGCCACTTAGACAAGTTTCCCAGCACACTTCCTCTAGCCATGCTGTAATGGAGAAAGAGCTGGTAGCACATATCTCTCGCACCTCATTTCCTGTAGCAGGACTCTGTTTTTGCCATGAGGAACATCACTCTCGAAAGAGACCCAGCAGCTTCTCTCTTGTACTGCCCTGAAAATGTACACTTGAGCCCCACTAAGGTGCAGTACCCTGCACTCAGCTGAAGTTGCTCTGCCAGCCCAAGGAGGGGCTTAACAACATCCTAGCCATGCCACAAGGAGCCTTTGCACCCTGTATTCATCCTCTAGAGTTTTGTCCTCAGCATTGTGGGTAGCCGGGAGTGGTGTCCTGTTAGGTGTGAAAGCAAAGCTCCACATGCACAGTGTTGTATCTCCCTTGACAAAGTTTAGTAACTGCAGGCACCTCCTGAGGCAAGGGGTTAAGTGGGTTAAGTCAACATCTTCTAGAGACTGCAGTGGTTGAAGCTGATGCATGTTTTCTTTCTTTTGCAGGGTTACCCTGGACAGAAGGGGGAGATGGTAAAAAAACCATGTTTCTCTCCTGGTTTGACATGACGTTGCCTCTCAGCAGGAAACGAGCTCATAGGCAGGGTAGTGATCTTAGTTCAGCTAATGCACTAGCTGTGTCCCTAATCCTGTAACTTCATAATAGCAGTGCTGGGATGCACATCTGTAATTTTTACATTATGGCTATCAGATTCATCATGTCACAACAGCTACTCTCTAGTTACGCATGGGATATGTTTTCCTTGCAGTTAGCAATTACATTCTTTAAATGTACTCTGGGAGCTGACATTTTTCGTGGTTGGCCTCATAGCAGAAGTAAAAGTTGATGGAAAGATTTCTGAAAACCCATCTGGCAATTTTCAACTTATCTAACAACAGAAAAACACCATATTTTTTGTATTAAATATTTTTTCCCCTCTTGAAGCTCTCTTTCATATGCGCATCATACTAAAATGCTTTTGGTTGCAAATGATAAACTTAGGCTGCACTCAATGGAAACCTAAATGAGGTCTTGTTCCTCTTGACGTCTCTGCTGATGAAATCCCCAGACATGAGTATGCCAAGCTAGTAGCTCTGTAGTTACCTTTGCTCACTGAAATGCTGAGCTTTTTCTTCTGCTAATTCTTTTTTTTTTGAGCTTGAGTGTCAGTATAACTCTCTGGCAAGCACATGTTGAAGATCCCCTTCCCCAGTGGAGGGGTGAGCTGACATCCCCCTGTTGTGCAATCCTAGCTCAGGCAGTTGCAGCTCAGGCTTCAGTCCTGACTGCTTCTGGTTCAATCCCAGAGTGTCGACCAAGGGGATGCGCTGTCAGCTGAGGTCCTGGGAACAATAAGGGTGTGTTTTCCTGGTTATTTTTCCCCTCTCCTTTTAATAATTCCCCCCTGTGGTGCAGCCAGAACATGTGTGCATTTTCACTCCTCCAGAGTAACAAAGAGAACCCAGATCTCATGGGAATTTTCTCCACAATTGTTTTTAAAAGCTGGGTTTCCACCTACTCCATACACTGAGAGTTTTTGTCTTCTTGTCACTGTAAATGGGAATCCATCTAGCATTCACAACTGTGTTTCTTTAAAGGGTGCTGCAGGTCCCAGGGGACAACCAGTAAGTATGCCATCTCTTGCAATCACACCTCCTCCTAATCCCTTTCATCTTGCATGAACTGAACCTCCTAATTTACTGAGGACTTTTTTTATCACTTTTCTGTTATAGGGACCCCCAGGACAAAAAGGAGAAAAGGTAACTTTAATGAGAGATATGATGAAAATTAAATGTAAAATGTGAGAAAGGAAAGGACTCACTGGAGTTGGTGCTGATCAGTCTGACTGAGTGGCTAAGAAATGCAGCAAGAAGAGAGGGCTCCGGGGCTAAAGGGACAGGAAGCAGAATGCTTGCCGGGTACAAATTGGCATAGCTGCACTGAATTCAATAGAGTCATACTGATTTACACCATCTGGGTCTGATCCCCTGTGTCTATTTTGGTGCTCTCTGTTCATGGTTTAAACTCGTTCCTTTTAATCCCATTCTTTCACAGGGTCAGTGTGCAGAGTACCCACACAGGGTAAGTCATTAGCGTTATTATCATTTGTCCTGTGCCTTCCTGCATGTTAATCCTCCTTCGTTTGGATGGCTTTTTTTGTCGGAAATATAGATAATTTCATTAACAAAATGCATCATCTGGGCCCTGAGGGCAGTGTTCAGCTGATTGATGTGTTTTGCAGAAAAGCAGCAGATAAGGTTTTCCAGGAGGGGTGTTGGTTCTCCAGTCTGTTCCTTCTCACTGGGCTCACCCCCAGCTAAATGCTGCTGTTGCTGCTTCCTTGAGACCCTCCTATGGTTCTGTGCCGGAGCAGGGAAGGGCTGTGTCCTCACCCCAAAACCCAACAAAACCTGGTATTTCTGGAAGTGTGAGCACACTCACACCTTGTGCTGCTGCACCATCTCTGTCCTGCGTCCTCAGCCTCCACTGCAGGTGTGTGGTCAGGAGCAGTATGTGGTTTGCAGACCTTGGGGAAAATCTATCATCATTACTTCCTTTTTCTTCTCTCTTGTGCTGGTTGCAGCCCTCCACAAAGACAATGGGAAGGGTCGTGCTTCCTTTCCAAAAGTAACCCTGACCACCCCTAACCACAGTGCTCTGGCTGGTTCCTGATGAGCTGGTGCCCGTGCCCAGTCCCCCAGCCTGGTGGGCTTTCTGCTTGCAAAGAGACACAGAAGGAGGATTGATGCTGGCAGCAGTTTAACAAAAGCCAGGATGTTGGCCCACTTGCCTCTTTGTCCTGGACTGGCTGGCATGTACCACAGCCAAGAGAGGAGAAAGTACATCACAGGGTTTGAGGGGATTACAGCGGTAAAATTTAACCAGCTCTAAAAACAACCAGAGTGCTGAAAATCCACTGGAAATGCATTGGAACAACATCATATGAAACAGCCGGAATTTGTAATATGGTGTACAGGGAGATAGGCTTAAGGGCTTTCTGTTTATTTTGATGGGCCTCTGAACAATTAGGTGGGCTCTGGTCCCTGGCCCTGAGGGAGCAGGGCCCTGGATGCTCCAAGCAGCAAAGACAGGGGAGAGAGCTCAGCTGGCAGCAAGACACAAGGGAGCCATTGGTCTGTGCCAGTCCCAGTACAATAATAGCTGGTCAGCTGTGTTTATTTAGGCTAGTGGGCTCACTAGATTGTTATGTTAAAAAGAAGCTAACAACAGCTCTCACCGGACTGGTGTTCTGGGTTCCTGTTACAGCCCTTGGCCTAGGCTGTCCTCAGTGCTCAAGGTGAAAAGCAGCCTCAGGACCTGCAGCAACACTGAGAAATGGAGATGCAGCTTGAGCATCACTGGGAGTAGCCAGGCTCATGCGTGGGGTCAAAGAAACACTGGTTTGGGGTTGGAGTTGTAGGCATGCAGGGTGACATACTGCAGGGCTGTGGCAGTGAGGAAAGGGTGAGCTCAAAGCCCCACGTCCCGACAAAGCCTAGCGATGTTTCCTTGGCTCTCATGGAGATACTTCTGGTCTCATGAAGCAGCAAGCTCAACATTTTAAAAAGCTCATGAGTTGCTGCAAGGCAGAAACATGCTCATGGGAAGTGTGACTGTCCTCAGATCAGCTCAAGGGTGGACAGTTCTGAAGGGTCTGGTCAAAGACTGCAAGTTCATGGAGCCTGAGGCACAAATGAGCCAACAGAAGTGCAGTTCTTTCTCTTCCTCTCAGAATGAAAACTAGGTTGAGCTTTGTTGTAAAAATGGTACACATTTGACTGAATTTCTATTTGCTCTTGCTTTACTGGTTGACAGAGTCCTTTGTCAGATATTCTGAGTGAGGAAATGAAATCCAGCATCCTGAAAATCCAGGGATGTTGTTTAGGTTTTGTTTTGCCTTTGTTTTCTTAGGGAAGGAAATATAAGGTTAGGACATATGGATTAGCTCTTGTGGTTTCCTATTTTTATTGAGTGAGCCTGTACAGCCTGCATTGCTGTGAGGGATGAGCCTGGTAGTGTGGCTACACGTTCTGTGTGGCTGCTTGAGGTGCTCCGAAGTGCTGCCCTGACAAAGGGCATTCAGTTCAGGGAAGTGGGGGACCAGACGTGCTCCATCTGCTCTCAGAAGTGCTGTGTGTCTAACTGACCCCATTTGTGTCATGTGTCTTCACTGTCCCCTAGGAATACCTAAGTACCACCCTTGCAGCCCTGCGCTCTAACCAGATCCTTACGCTGAAGGTTTGTGGGTAACGATCTGATGGGACCCAGTTCTGATGCAAAGGCTCGAGGATGGGGATCCAATATTACATGCTGTCTTCTGATGAAAGCTTGCCATTGAGACATAGAAGGGGCAGGGCAGGAGCTGTGTGGAAGAGGCTTCAGGTTTCTTCTCTAAAATCTCCCCCTTGCACCTGAATCCATTGCTGGGTCTTGTCTCACCTCTGTTTTCAGGACTGCTCTTCTCCACTTTCCTCCTTATTCTTTCCAGCATCCTCCCTGCTTCCCCATAAGCTGCATAGTGTTTCAGCACTTGAGGAGCCAGATGAAGCCAGCTCGGCTGGGTCTGAGTCACTCGCACGTACATGCTAAGCGCACTTAGCACAGAGGTGTGGGGATTTACAGCAACATCTCCCTTGAGAAGATTAGCACAGTCCCATACGCTCTCCTGGGCTATGGGGCCTCCTGCACTGTCTTTTAGAAAGAGAAGGATTTCCTTCAGATAAAATCAGTGTAGCTGAATTTCCAGCAGCTTTTGTTGTGATAGCTTGTGGCTGTCTGGTTCATCACATTTGAACACAACTTCCTGATCACAGGGCAGCAATGCTGCAATATTGGGTTACCGCCTCACTTTGCAATAGGACTGGGTCCTTACTTTCACTGCAAACATGAAGAACAGTGTTTAAAGTGATTAAAGTGCACTGCTTCTGTGCGGCTGGTTGCTGTGGTGGGAAACCTGTGGGCACACCTCTCAGATCTGAGTGCGCAGCTCACATGGGGAAACGTTGCATGCAGGGGCACATTTTTGTGTCTGAGCATAGAAAGCATCTTCTCCCTGTGTAAATCAAGAGCAGCTTCAATGGAAAACTGATAGGAACAGGAAAGTGGATCTGGCCAGAGAAGCATTCCTGGGCCTGGAGCCGGCATGGTGGGTGCCAGGGTGACAGCAGCATGCATGTAAGTGGAAACTAGATACAGCAGAAGGACGAACAGATGCTTCTGAGCTTTAGTGCATTTGATTTCTGTGTGTCCAGGTCAGCTTTGTGCCCTAAGGCAGCATTCCTATCTATAAGCAGTCAGAGGATGATATTACTGTTACACAAGGAAAAGCAAAACATAGGCTCCAAAAGCAACACCCTGCTTAGGACTCAGGCACCAAGGCCTAGTCTTTTCGTTTGGCCATGATAGAATGAGCCCAGGTAAATGAACCACAGTAAGACCTGTTTGCTGGCGCTGATGCCTTCTGTTGACCCCTTTTACACTTTCTCCACTCCCACCCCTGGAAGAAGGGTGATGCCTGGAGATACAATGTGTTTTTTTGTAAGGAAAGATGGATAGAACTAGGAAAACTTGAAGAAAATTGTCATTTTGATAGTTGCCTCAAATCTGATGTTGAGAAATTAAAAGGAACAGTCCTGTCACCAGTGAGCTTAGCAGAGCCCATGGGGGGATGCCATGTAGTAAATGCTGCCTGAGGAGATCAGTGGAGATGAGTCAACCTCCACCCCCAAGCAAGTTTAATTTCCAGAGAAAGCAGTAAAAACTCCTTGTGGTGGGAGCATCAGGTTGGCAAGCGCAGCATCACTTGCCAGTGCTGGCACGTGACAGGTCCCCCTGTGAGCAACGCGTGGCATGGAGGAGCTCAGAGGTGGTCTGCCAGCAGGTACCTGCGCTGTGCACCCTCTGTGCGCAGCTCTTGTTGGGGGGTATTCTTAAAGCAATCTCTCTGTTCCCCTTTTCTCTGTTCTCTTCTCTGGCTGCTCTCTGACTCTTGGTGCCCTAACGGCCTCCTTTGTGCTGCGATCTTCTGGTTTGATCTTCTTCAGCTGTTGCCTCTCCTCAATTCAGTGCGGCTGGCTCCACCTCCGGTCATAAAGAGACGCACTTTCCAGGTAGACTTCTCCTTGTTGTCTGTTTCTAAGTTTACCCCAATGCTTGCAATTAATTAGCTTGTTATCTGTCTTTCTTACCCTACGTGGGCTTTCCAAGAGGTTCAGGCAGAGCTGAGGGACTTTCTTTGAAGCAGAAGAAATCTTTGATGTGATAATGTGGCTAAAAAGAAATGCAGTGAAGCCAGTTTTCTAAGCTAAAAGAAATGGGCCATGAAACAGTTCTCAGGACTGTCAACAAGCAGCCTCCTAAGTTATGGAGTCAGTTCCTGCATATTCAATCTTCAGAAGAGGTTAGAAACCTCTTGCTGAAATGCAGCTAGTGTCTGTGAAACTTAACTGAGATGAATGAATAGGCAAATGCTTCTTCTATGGGCTAGTCTAGTCTGAGACACTTGGGAAAATGTGTTTAAATAAGCTCTTATAATGGTTTCATTAAGTTGCATTAAATCTTTGTGTAAACACATTTATTTTGGTTTCCAGGGCCATAATTCATGTTTAGTTTAGTTTATTTTGGGAATGAATTCATAAGATGAATTACAGACATATGAAGGGTGAATAAGAGTGTCCATAGTCAGAGTTCATGTGGCTTTTAATGAGCCCACTTTGAGCTCCCTTGTTCATCAATTGGGGTTAACTTTCCTGTGTGGACAAACCGCTGTAATTACCCCACTGAAGTGTGCTGAGCACCCTCTATTAAGTGGCTTGGTTTTGTCACCCTGCTGCCTGTCTAGACAGTCAGATGCTAGCAGGGAACTGCCATCTGCACTACAGGCCTTTACCACGAGGTGCCTAGTCCTTGCCCCGTGCTGGCAAAATCCTGACCTTATCACTTGAGCTGCCGGTCTCAATTCAGTTTCTATCGATTCAGTGTTTGTAACACACAAAGCCCCATGGACTGCTCTGGTTGGCCTTCAAAGTGACAGTCTGGAGAGCAAGGCCAAGGACTGACCTCTTGGGAAGGCTTTGAAAGCTGATGTTCGTATCTAGGATGAAGTGGGAAACTTGAATAGCTGCCCTGTGTCCTGTTGTCAGCCAGGGCTGCAAATTCCCTCTGTCCCCAGAGGCTAACTTCACTGGAGAATTTTGCCATGATCGGTTTTGCTGTTGCTGCATTCGTTCTCTAAGTGTAACAAAGTGTAATCCACTCCTACAGATCTGCCAGCACCTGGCAATTCCAGGAGCTCAATGTATGCATACTAAGAAAATATGTGAGGCTGCAAAATAAATGTTAGCACCATGCCTGAAAGAGGAGAATCCTGCTGCTGCCTCTGAGCACATGAGCAAGAGCGCTTTGCCCAAAGGCTTAGGCTTAGCAGAGACATGGGCTGAGTGTAGACCTGTGTTAGGAGGCTGAACAAGCATTGCGTTGCTGGGCCCCAAGCAGGGTTGCTTGGTGTTTAAAAGAACTGAAAAATAGCTCCAGTTAATAGCTAAAAGTATAGAATCATAGAGTGATAGAATGGTTTGTGTTGAAAGGGACCTTAAACATCATCAAGTTCCAGCCTTCCTGCCATGGTCACTGGTCACTTCCACTAGACCAGGTTGTTCAAAGCCCCATCCAGCCTGACCTCAAACATTTCCAGGGATGGGGCAGTCACAGCTTCTCTGGGCAACCTGTTCCAGTGCCTCAGCGCCCCCATAGTGAATATTTTTTTCCTAATATCTAACCTAGACCTACCCTGTCAGTTTAAAGCCATTCCCCCTTGTCTTGTCACTACATGTCCCTATAAAAAGTCTTTCTCCAGATTTCTTGTAGGTCCTCTTAGGCATCAGAAGCTGCTCTAAGGTCTCCCTAGGGCCTTTTCTTCTTCAGGCTGAACAAGCTCAGCTCTCTCAGCCTGGAGACATCTGATGAGAATGACACCTGATCTCCAATTTACTGTATCTATTTACCATTCAGTTAGACCGCTGGTGGTCTTTTTGTGCTGAATGCATTAATAAGCGTATAATGATGTGATAATAACATTTTGCATGTTTAGGGATCTGCATGGACAGGCACTCACTTGGACAAAGCACACTCAGTCCAAGGCAGCAAAGTGAAGGCAATGCAAATGGGAGTTTGGGTGAGCTCCTTCCAGCTGCTCCCTGTGCTGGGGCAGGGCTCCTGCTCTCCACATCTCCCCGTACCCTGCCAGGGTGCCAGCACCCAATCACAGCCCTGTGCTGTGTTATAATATCCTAAATCTGGAGCATAGACTGGGCTGACAGAGAGTAGCTGAGATGGGAATAGAGGAGGGAGAACCAATGGGAGACAGGCAAAGCTCCTTTGTCTTCCCATGGTGGGGGTGCTGTAATGTGCATGTACTCTTTCATGCACCCATGGTGGGAGTGATGTAAGATGCAACTGGAGTGAAATCTCTGAAGCTGGGCTGCAAGGTCAGGGCAAGAAGAAACCTAGAAATATACTCTAGTGCCCTCCAAACCTTTTGTCTTCATCAGATGCAAATTCCCTCACAAATTTAAAAGCAGTGAGACCATTTACAGGACAGTTAAATAGCACTGAGTATGGAGGATAGGAAAGCTCAGAAAGGATCCTGTGTCCCCTTGCATTTGCCACAAGGTGAGCCAGGATGCACTCACAAAACAGGGAAAAGAGAGGGCACCTTTCCTGCCTGGCCCAGCAGGCTTCCCAGCATGGGCTGTGGGTCGTCGGCAAGGCGGTGTCTCTCCCAGGGAGAAGAGCTGTTGTTCCACATGACTGAACTTCCCGTGAGCCTAGCCTGCGTTTCAGAAATTTTAAATAGAACTCATGGCAGAAGGGAAGAAATTTGCACCTTATTACTTACATTTATAATTCTAAATAAAGCAGACATCCCTGTATCTGCATATTTCACCAAAGGCAGCCAGGATAAAGAACACACTTGGTAGGAATGCACACAGGGGGCAGATTTCATGCATTCTCCTGCACACACAAGTGCGTGACAGCAGACTTAGTTTTACCCAGTAGTAGTGTATAAGGCTGTATAGAGGATAAATGCAGCAGAGACCCAACTGCACACCCATATAATTGAGAAACAACCATGTTTGACTTACAGCTGCCTGTGAATCCACCAAGGAGAGGTTTTCAAATTTAAATTGGGTCTCCAGCAGTAGGATGCCATGGTATTTTATCTAGGGAGGGGGAATGGGAGGGGAGCCCACAAGTCTAACAGCTTAGCGTGGGTGCCACAGTGACTTAGGATTGTGCTGGATCCATCAATTATAGATCAGCAGTCTGGTATTCAAACGTGGCGCTTCCAACCCACTGTCTCCTTCAGCGCTGCTTGATCCCAAGTTGAGGTCCTTTGGGCCAGATGACATTGCTGAGGCATGAGCCACAGCCACCAAATGGCTACTGAGGGGTCTGGGGAGGAACCGGCTGAAACAGCTTCATTTCAGAGAGCTTAAAATGGCAGGTGGCTCTGCATGCACTAGCTTGTTAAATATTACAAAACCAGGCTCTGCCTGGTGTACATAGGCCTGTTCCATGCAGGCTCCAGAAATGCCGTGATGATCATGTTATTTTCTTTTGGTTTTGTGGCATTTCTACTTTTGGTCCTTGGCAAAACAGAGGGATATATTTGTCCAACAAATATAGCATAGGGAAAAAAATAGGCTGAGGTAAGGCACTGTGGTTCTGCCGGGCAATGCCAGGGTGGTCACGAGAGGCTTTGCTTCACATATGACTGTCAAGTGCTTTGGAAAGCCTCCTGAGAAGCTCAAGAGATGTTGGTCCATGACTTTTAAATTGTACTTGACTGACTCGATGAAGAAAAAGATCTCTTCGAACTGCTCAGTCATCTATAGATCCCTTTTAAAGAGAGGTCTAACAAAGTGGCCTCAGATGTCTTTGCAAACTGTAGGGTGGCAGCTCCTGCTGCCTAGGCAGCCTGGCCATCCTCAGCAGGTCTCTCCCTCACTCTTGGAAACCTCTTCTAGCACTAACCTGGGACTTGTTCTACCTCTTCTGCTTCAGCCAGACTGACCTGCCTTGGGCCTCTGGGGTGGTGATGTGAAAGGTTTGCTCTGCCTGCTCATAACCCGTTGTTTTAACAAACCACAGGGTGAACAAGGACAAGCAGGAATCCAAGGTCCCCCGGGACCCCCTGGTCCACCAGGGCCTGCTGGACCGGCTGGACCCAAAGGAATCCCAGGGCAGCCTGGGCCAATTGGACCACCTGTAAGTACAATTACAAAAAAGCCTTCTGCTTCCTCTTTCCCTAGGGCACAATTTTCTCTGCCCTTTGTTGCCTCTTCTGAAGCCAGGATAGCCACAGACAGGAGATCTGTAGGGGATATGGATGTGTGTGGAGGAAGAAGTTCTCAGGAAGGAGGGGGAGCGGGAGGGAGAGCGGAGGTGTGCACCCAGCATTGTTGCTATCTGCACACACACGTGTGAGTGGGTGACACCAAGGCTCATTTCCTCCTCCTCAGGCTCTGCAGAGGGACATGGGGAGGAAGCAGCATGAAGGGTGTAATTGTCCTGCTCACAGCAGAAACCTGGCTGATAAGAATCCCTGTGACCCCTTTGAAGCCCTGCCTCTATCCTGTTCTCAGGCTGGTAACGATCAGCCAAGGAGAGCAAGACCAGAAGCACTGTTTAAAATAATACCATTGCTGAATGGCAGGTTACTGCAGAAAATCTTGCTAAGGTACCTCTCTCCTGTGACAGGGCATAGCTGGAGAATCTGGGAAGCCTGGCAGAGATGGAAAGGTGGGTAACAGAAACCGTTCCTGAGAGCTGCAGGGAGAAACATGACATGCTGGCCCCACAGTTGCTGCAGCATGAAAGGAGTTTCCATCTCAAAGTTTTTGAGGCCTGCTAGCGGGACAAGCAAGTCTTGTCCCCAAAAGCACCTCTCCAAACACAATATAGGGGTCAGGTATCCTGTAAGCATCTTCAACTCTCTTTGAGCTCTGAGGAGCCAAGGATGTGATTACTAAACATTTTAATTACTACAAGCAGACAACATCAGGGGTGGTATAGAGTGGTTTTCTCCTATCTGCTCACATCAGGAAGGCAGCTCTTGCATGGATATTGTGTTTATTTACATTTATGTACATATGTATCTGGTATGCTTTGTGGTGCATATCAGGTAAATTGTTCAGTTATTTCTGATTCAAAAACACAAGTGGTTTGTTAATATATTCTCTCCATTTAGCTTGTCAGAGAAAGCTGCAAACACCTGATTGACTCCAGAGCTGCACAGTGGGCTTGGAACAAGTTTCCCAAGCAAATGCAAAGAAACAGAAAAGATTCTAGAGCACAATGAATAACACAAAGCAGCTTTTTGGTCTTTGGATTCAGCAAGACCAGGTCTGGTGGGGTGGAGCACTCTGGGCATGAACTTACTTGTGTATATGGGTTAAGACACTACTCATCTACATGAAGAACAGATGGGGGATGTTTGTGCTCACCAGTGCAAATCATTTCTGTAAAGAGGCATTTCAAACCAAAGCAGTCAGCATCTCCCACCACCCGGCAGTCCATATAATGTTGTCTACATTTGCCAACTCCAGTATTTGTTTCGATTTTATCTGCAGGGCTTACCTGGGCCTCCTGGACCAAAGGTGAGACATCTTGCCTCGCTTAGAGGTAGAAAAATACTGAACAGAGGTGGACACTCCTGGCAAGGAGATATGTGTACATTTTGTTGGGAGGAGGAGGGGGAAGGAGGTTACATCAAATAGCTGAGAAAGATTTCTAACCCAGGTCAGTATTGCCTTTGGGGCCTGGCCCATTGCTGACTCAGGGGTTTTATCCAGGCAACACGTCTGAGTTGCATCTTGACTGAGCAAGGCACGCCTCATCAGCCCCTCTTGCAAAATTGTTTGCCACACACAGCTTTATTGGCTTCTTCCATTCTCAAAGCTCTTACCAGTGCTTCAGGAACTGATTTTGCAATGCTATTGTTAACTCCACCACAGTTTCCCATTTATTCACTTGCCAAAATGTGAAGGAGGGGGTGGTTGTTGTTTTTCAGCTGCAACCACCCACCCCCATTTGTTTTTATTTGAGATATGTAGCCAGGGTGAGGAGATGGGAAACACAGAGCTGAGACACAGAGCTGGCACTGGTTGTTCAGCTGCTAGCGCTTGTTGTGCCTCTCCTGCTAGGGCTCAGTCCACTGCAGGTAACACTGACCCACAGGTCTGAAGGGTCAGGAACTTAGTGGAGTCACTCTGAGCAAAAGGTGAATATTCCCCATGGAATGCCCTTCCATTCCAGCATCACCCGGGGAAAAGGGCAGGGATTTGTCCATCTCGGGCCAAGCCTCACTTTCTTTTGTCTTTTTGCCTTTTGTAGGGGGACCCTGGGATTCAGGGATACCCTGGCAGAAAGGTAAGAGGGGAGCTGCAATATTGTGTAATGATTTAAGCTGCACTGATTCCTTGTGGGATCACAAATGCAAATCTGTGGACTCCTCTGGAGCCGTCTTCTGAGCTCTCCTTCTGCTGGATATAGGGCTGTAACTGGTACAGAGATCCCCTACAATCACCCACATTAGGAGAGGCTGGACCTAGAGATACCTTTAGCTTTCTAGTAGACATGGGACAGACGTCTCCCCATCTGTGTGCTTCTCTAAACCCACTTCCAGGCTGAAGGCTCTTGTGCATTCAGACCTGAACAGGAGACTAGAAATGGCCAAATCCCTGGCTATGTGTTGCTCTCTGGAATAAAGAAGGAAAGAGTTGATCCTGCTCCAGGTTAAAAGGCGTAAGCTGGCAATGCCCAAATATCTTCAGCAGCAGCTAACTAACAGCAGGGTTGTCAAGTCCAGAGGGTGTAATGAAAAGACAGAAAGAGAGGCAGTGAAAGCACACAAAGGAAGATCAAAGGGGAGAGAGAGAATGCAGAGATACTACGAAAGAGATGTCAGCTGGAGAAGGGAAAGGTGAATGTTCCCGGCAGGCAGGAGTCCTATGTCCCGTGTTACCTCCACATTGCTTTATGGGTGCTCTGTGAGCAAAAGGCAAGACCTGAGAGCTTTTTAATTAGTTCTGTATAAACTGAGAAGGTTTTTTTATGTCAGGAAGTGGAAATTATAGCCCTCACAGACCACAGCCCACTCCTGCAGACAGACACGATTTATTGCCTCTTCTTGCAGTGAACCATTGGTTTTTCCATTAACAGCCCATCCTGTCCTGCGTGTGCTGGTGGGGCAGCTCACAGCACACAGGAGCAGTGAGGGGGTCCCTGTGATGACCTCTCAGTGAGGGCCTGTCCTACTAGCTCCTCTTACATGAAACAACTTGTCTGGCTGATTTACTTACCAGGCAATGAGACTGCACTGATCCCAGAAGAATGAGCTTGAGGTTGTGACCTTTCTCTGGGGAAGGTGGAAGGAATGGATGAAAATAGGGGAGAAGATCTTCCCTGGCGAGTGGGTCAGGGGAAAGGGAAAAGAGGGTAAAGAGCTGAGCAAAGATGTGATACAGGATTGTGGGACCACTCCCTTCAATCCATTTATTTCTCACCCTAAATATCTTGATGCAGAATGATGCTCCTCTTCCAGAGAGACCCACATGGTCTGTTGGTGTGTGGTGGGTGCCCCTGTGCGGGACATCTTTGCTGACCTTTCAGGCAACCCACAGGCTTCTTTTCTTGCTGCTCACTGTGTTTGCTTCTTCCTACATTTTCTTTCTTCTCTTCCTCAGGGTGAGGTGGGTGAGTCAGGCCTGCCTGGTGCACATGGCCTCCCTGGAGCTACTGGCCCCAAGGTAACTCTTAAATTCAGAGTCATTTGGGCCATCTCCCAAGGACAGATAACTGGCACACAAGCTTAGAGACATGCTAAAGGAATAAAGCTCAGGGGCTAGAGACAGTTCTCTAGAGCGTGGTATGAGCCACGTAAAGAGAAAAACTCACTCCTATGTAAAAAGTGTGGGCAATTTTGTCCAGTGATTCCCTGCTGTCTGGAACCAGGGTCAGGTTCAGCCCTACACAGGCCCCCATTAAAGAATAAGACTAACCCCAACTTTAGGGGCTTTGCATTAAGGCTGGGAGAATGAAAATACTCTGGTCCATGAAATGGTTTGATGGTTTGTCTACAACTCAAAACATGTAGGAAAGCATTAGTATGGGTGACCTCCAGCATCCAACAATGTAAATTGCCTTGCATTCCCAGGGAGGGGTGGGCTGCAGCTAGTGTTTATATATTACTATCAAGAGCCAGTTCTCTCTGGAGGCCTGGGTTGTGTTTGTCGCACACTCCAGCTTTCAGCTACTTTCTCTTCTGCTCTCGTAACAGTTGTACTGCTTGCTCAATTTCTCTTTATGCTCACAATCCTTCTCTCTGTTTCTTCTCTCTCTCTCCTTTGTGGGGCAGGGTGAAAAAGGGGACACTGGCATAAAGGTAGGCATGAGAAATATGGTTTTCTAACATGGTTGATCATCTGGGAGATACTGCTCCTTGGGCTGATGAATTGTAAGAGGAAGTTGGAGCTAAGGCAGCCCTGTGGGGTATTTAATGGAGTACACATCTGTGCTCTGATTAACCACAGACAGGCACTCCAAGCTCAGGCAATAAAGGCAGCCTTTATCCATTTGGTGGAATTTGATTCTTACCAAAGGCATTTCTCTGACTATGAAGCTTGCTAATGATTTGTTACATCTCTCCATTTGATGGGCTAGGTTGGGGTTTCCTCATAAAATCTGGTTAGCTGACGCATCAAATCCACTCAAAACTCTGCAACTCGGGCTGAGGCTTGGCACCAGGCTTTTCTGTCTGTTTCTGGACACTTTAGAGGCTTATATGGACTATGCCCAGATGTTATCTATTTGACTGAAATTTACTGTACCCATATATTTAAAGTATATTACTCAATGTAGGCTGTACTTAAAGCATTACAACACTGGCAAGTGTTCATGACAGTCAGATCATACTGTGTCATGCCATACATCTTAAAGAAGAAAGACTGGTCCTGTAACATTTTGGAAGACATTAACACTGACATACATTTCAAGTATTTAGTACGTGGCATGCACCTCATTTATCATGCAGCATATACATTTTCTATATTTTTTCCATCTGGGTGGATTATTTGAAGGCAGAAAATGTCCCTTCTGAACTTAACATGGATGTGTTACATCAAGTTTAAAGAAATGTTTCAAAATGCAGGCTCTGGGTTGAATAGAACAGCAGTGATTGTCTTCCTACAAGAAAACAATATCTCCTCAGAAATACTGTAGTGCATGTAAAGCCCGAAGGTTTCCACGTGTTCATCTTCATATCAGTGTAATTCCATTGAGCACAAAGCCATTGCTTCAGGTTTGTGCTAGTGTAAGTGAAAGCAGAATTGCACCCAGAACGCATGTGTTTTGAGACTAAGAGTTTGCTGCTGTCTCAGCAGCCAGGTGCTCACACATTAAGCTGAACTGGATGGAAGACTGAAGTTAGAGCATGGCCTGGGAGGGAGAAAAGGCTGGAAGGAGAAGCTGTGTTCCACCCCTGCTTGTACTATCTTTTTTCACTGCTAGCAAACAGGACTAATCAACCCTTCATTGGGGCAAAGGGGAAGTCGCCCAAGTCTTCCAGTGATGTCTCAGGGTCATCCACAGGTGAGAGTCTTCCCTGCTCTATGTAGAGAGTAACAACTTAAGGTGACCCCGGGCACATGCTCTCACTGCTCTGGCCTTTACCATCCCACTTCACAAAGAGTGGAGATGAAACCCACCATCTTTTTGTGATACTAAATTTCAGCTCCAGAGGGGCACCTCCCCAGTCCCAAAGTAGCCTGTTCTTTCACACACTGACTTTGACTTTCATTTGTTATTGTCAGGATCACTTTTCTCTTGACTTCCTTTCTTTGCTCAGAGGAATTGAAAGGGAAGTGAAGAGGTACCCTTAAATCAGAAGCCAGACATCACCCAGTAGCTGCTCCCGGGCATCTGACAATGCATGGATTTGTTGTCTTTGGAAATTACTTCTTTCTGTCATCCTCCCACCTAGGAGGATTGCTTGGGATTCTGGAAGGCTCTTAATGCTTCCACCTCTGGATCCAATTACCTGGGCTAGATTCTGCCTTCTCTGAGGATCCCCAGACAAATACTATGATTCGTAATTTAGCTGTAGTGACCAATTTTGCATAGCATATCACTGCTTTTGCTGGCACTGAAGAACATTCCAAGCCTGAAGAAGCTTGCTAGTTCCACACAGACCCCTTGTTCTTTAATAGCCTCTTCTCATTCAGTGTCAGATGCAACACAACATAGTTTCTGTCTTAGCTATTTTTTTCTGTACTTTGGTCATATTGAGATCTGTATCTGTGTCCAATTAGACAACCAGTGAATGTGATCACCTGAGCAGTTTGAATAAGTATTTGACTCGCTGCCACCCAGCCCAGACATCACGTTCAGCTTTACTGATGTTTTCTTTCCTTTTTTTTTTTTTTGAAAGGTCCTTAGGATGAAGCTTTTTCTCATGCTCTGAGGGAAGAGCAATAAAGAAACTGCCCACAGTCTTGCTCAATATGCCCCATCATAATATGCCTTTTACAGCAAGGAGCAAAAAAGGAAGGGTCTCTGTTATAATTGGCAACCCATAGCAAGTACTGCTAGTGAGCTGATCAGCATGGGGCATGCTCTGTTATGACTGGCACCCAGTGGGTATAAAGCTGCACACACTAGGTGTAGAGTATGAGGGTTCTCTCTGTGTTGGATGGGAGGGGTGCAGCCTAACTCTTGCAGATAGACTGGGTAGTATTTCCTAAATCAGTCTAAAGCTCAGGAGAGCTGGGTGGTGCTGCTGACTGCCTTCTGGGAGCCCAATGGGGACCTGTGCTGGGCATTTTGCCTTTCATATCCACCTTTGGTGATGTTTCCTAGATTCTGGCTTGGCTACACCGCTCCAGTGTTGGTTTTGGTGGGCTGCTGCTGCGTGTCTATGGCACTCTGTGCAGCCCAAAGGGCAATGGGAGATCCCAGAAGGATCAGACCAATGGCTGATTACTGTATTACAACAGCTTTCAAATGTGCAAGGGTTTAAAGATGTTCTGGAGAGTTGTTTTTCCTGATTAGTCCCTGGGTTTGGCTCTGAGGCTTTCCTTCTGCTCTTTAATGGTACAGTGTCATGTTTGTTGGTCCTGCTCTCTAATTAGCTCTGTGTGAGCCTGCTGCGCCAGTGAGGGCTGTGCAAGTGAGCTGAAGCCATCATCAGAAAATGCAGAGTAGGGTGGTTGCTCTGTAACTTGCCCTCTGTTAAGGGGCTACCTCGCTACCTCTCTCTGAGGTGGCTTTGCTTTTGCAGGGCTAAATAATTAAACAGCTCTTCAGGCAGGCAATTTCTTCCAGGCAAGTTTCTGGGATGGGGAATTACTTTCACGTGCGGGGCTGCTCTATGGGGGCAGCCTCTGCAAGCAGTGGGGGTGCCTCCCAGCAGAAAGCACTGATTTTCCTTGCTCGGTCTCACTTGAGAGAAAAAAGTAACAACAAAAAAAACCCCACAACAGATCAGGGAACACAACTGGGAAGGAGGGAGGGTCCCCACTTCTCCAGTACAAAGCATTCATAATCATAGTTTTGTTTTTCTTACAGATAAGCATACCATAGTGAAGTATGCTGCATAGGGTAGGAGGTTCCCACACTGCCTAGGTCGTGTGTATTGTGGTGCTAGACAGTGTTTTACAAAATGCAGTTTGCAGTGTGATACAATTACAAAAAAGTGCTTTTTAAAAAGCACATACATATATTCCTGCTGAATAGCCCTTCCGAGCAAGGACTAAACACCCAGAGCAAAATAACAGCAGTATGCAGATTGTCTGAAGATACTTTATTTTTCAGTTATCACCAGATAAAATTCAGGCAAACAATACAAGGCACCCCTTTCTCCAGATAAGTTTGTTCATCCTATAGTCACTGCAGACTGAGTGACCCCATGCCCTGCAGAATACCATGGCATGGGATGTGGTGGGAGGATACAGAGACAGTTTTTACCCAGCACTGTTGCTGTGGCACTCCAGCAGAGTCTGTCTTGCTGTACACAACAGGCTTGAGAGGTACCAGTGATGGGAAATAGCCCTGGCCAGAGCAGTCAGCTTGGTGAGAGTCAGGTGGGGAAATGGGCTGTGCCTTATCTCACCCAGGAGGCTTTCTCATCACCTGTGCCCCGGGCACTCCTCACAGAGCCATGGGGTGGACTCATCTCCTGTCTCTTTCTCTCTTTCTCTGTGTTTCTTGCTCTGCTCCAGGGGGAGAGAGGCATGCCAGGGCTGCCAGGAAGACATGGCACTAAGGTACCTTGTAAACAGTGGAGTGATGCTTGTCTGCCTGTTCTCACCTATACCACTTGACTGTCCCTGATGCACAAGCATCGTCTGGATTTGTGTGTGTGTCTGTTAGTCAATGACTATCCTCAGCTGAAATCTTTCTGCTTCAAAATTGCAAAATAGAGGGCTTAATTTACAAAGGAGATGTCAGGGGAAGTGTTTTACAAAGCAAATGGCATGCCCAGTCTGATAATGTCTTGCAACATCAGGATCTTGATGCTTTATGCTAGTGAGAACAGCCAATTTCTGATGTTTCTAGGGAATTGGTGTTTTGTAAATTGAGGGTCACAAGTGACTGCTACAGCCTTCAGCAGTGTGTGTTAGCCCACTGCTATCAGTAGGGTTATACAAGTGCGAACCTAGACTAGTGCAGCAATGAATCAGGGTCAGTGTGTGAGCAAGCCTGCATGTGTGTGCACTGCAGTTTCAAGATAAATACTAGAAAATAACATCATCCACATTCACTGCCATTTAAAGGCCGAAGAGTGAGGAACAGGCATCCCAAATGCACTGTGAAAGCTTAACCTAAGCCAAATGCTGCATGTAATTCCTTTCATGACTCTAGCCTGTATTCACTAAAAACCTACTGACCCCTGAGAGAATCTGGAATGCTTTTTTTACCCCATTTATTGCATAGAATCCCTGATTTCCATCTTCTGTCCTTGTGTTTTTTAGCTTTGTCCCTGATTTCTGTTTCAGAAAGCTGAGAGGTATGATCCTGCTGCTCTCTGGCTCCCCATTCCTCCTTGTTTGAACTTTTCCAAGCTTTTTTCACTATGAATGTGGCTCCCAGTCATCCCTTCTGCCTCATGTGCTACATCCCAAGAGCTCTCATTTCCCAAATTCTAACACTACTTCACCTCCTCTCCTCTTCTTAGACTTTTGTTATCCCTCGTATTTGCTTTTATAACTGGAGCTTTTCACTAGGATCTAACTAATGCTAACACAGGGCATACAGAGATTTCAGAGCAAAGGGCTGATAGGGAAGACCTGGGTTTTGCATCAATGCTGTCGAGGGAAATGTGACTGTCCCTGTGGGAGCAGCTGCCTCCTAGGGGTTCTCAGATTGCTGGACTCTGTGGTCTCGTGGTGGTGGCTTGCTCTGCACTGCAGAATGGTACCTCAACTGCAGTGCTTGGAAGTCTTTTTTTTCCCTAAGGTGGCTGGCTTCAGAGCTCTGCTGGAAACATTTTACTGCAGGGTTTGTTTAAAGCAGAATGAGGGGAAATAGCAAGAGCAATGCTCTGGGGTACAAGCTGGCCTTTCTCAGGGCACTCGAACTGATGTGTCTGGGATCAAGTGCTGAACTAGTTGTCCGGGCCTCTGTCTTTGCATTCTTCACTTATTTGACACTGTTCTGCTCGTTGGCCTTCGCTTCACTTGCAGGACTAAAATGGGGGGGGGTGGGGGGTGGTGGTGTGGAAATCTGGCTGTCTTAACTGGGTTGTGCTCATGATGTCTGCATTTGGAGGAGCTCTTTTGAAAGCAGAGCCACTGCCATAGGTGAATGACTTGCACAGGGAAGGAGGATGTGTGCTGTGTGGTGTTACAGCATTACTGCTGAGTTTTGGAAAGGATTTTTCCTTTTTACTTCCACTTGGCTGATACTGGGTTTTTTTAAAAGCTTGTGTCCGATTAATTTCAAACAAGTTGTTCTTGTCTTTCCTCTCTCTGCCAGGGCGCTCCTGGGGTGGCCACCACAGGGATGAAGGTCAGTTTTACGCTACACTGCAATGGCTTAAGTAGCGCACGCCTAAGAGCGAGGGCTGGAGGTAGGAGACCGTAAGGCGCAGGAAAATGA
The DNA here is from genome assembly GCA_028858755.1 of Ara ararauna. NCBI lineage: Eukaryota > Metazoa > Chordata > Aves > Psittaciformes > Psittacidae > Ara > Ara ararauna. The sequence continues at coordinate 43,951,264 of CM054381.1, forward strand.
TCGGACAGCTCCCACTAAAGGGGAGTATCAGAACTGCTATTGAGCTTGGCAGAGATGCTAGACCTGTCTCCAGCAGCACCTCTGGTACTCCGTAACTCTCAGAGCAGAGAGACTGGTGAACTCGTGGTACTCCGCAACAGTGTCAGGATGGCAACAGAGCAAAGGGCCAGGTGCAGACTCATGGGGCTAGAAGTTATCCGGGGATCCAAGATGTGCAATTAGATGATAATAAGATTCCTTTCAGCTGCTGGGGAAAAAAGACAGAAATAAAGAAGTTATTTCCAGGGCTGGTGGGGAGGGTTTTCCTCCATGACACATTGATCCCATATTAACACAGCCTCCCCCTACCCCCAGCTGGAACCACAGCCTTGCTCTGCTCCTGTGCACACAGAGCTAGGAGTAGGCAAATTCCTTAATGCTGGAGATGGGTCTTGTCTTACTATGCTCTCTTGCCCCTGGTAAACCTTCTCTCAAAATACTGCAAGGTGGTTACTCGGTTTTATAAAAGCCACTTGTCTGAGCCTTGCTGGTTTCTTGCAGCGGTTTCTTACAGTTGGCTAATGAAGATAAACTAAGCTCCAGGCACAAATACTAGTATGCATTTAAAGTATCGTCATGCCTTTATTTAAAACCCAAGGCCTTCATAGATGAATGTTCTTTCCTCCACTCTGATAGCTCTAGCAGGATTTTTACTCTCTCCTCCGGTTTTTTCACTTTATTTTCCTGTTTCTTCCTCACCAGGGCGAGCCTGGGACTCCAGGAGAAAAGGTACTCAGAGGAGGTTTTGCTTTGAGCCTGCACTTCTGGTTGTTTGTATATTTTTCTTTTCCCCTCCCAGAGCAGCTGAGGTAGCTGAGGAATGGCTTTGTACTTCCCAGTGCCCAAATCCAGGTCCTAATGATTCGTGCCAGTGTAGGCAAAATGGTAGTAGCATATAGTGATGTCAAGTGAGAGAGGGACAATACTTCAAACAGATTCCCTTCCTCCTGCCCATGTCTGTATTTATGGGAATACTCTCCAGCAGACTTCTTCCTTTCCTTGCTACTCCACAAAATATGCACAGAACACTTTGCTTAGTAAGTATGTTTCTCCTTCCTTTGTCCCCTTCTGCCTCCCAGTACTTCTGTGTCCACCATGAGTCTTCCCAAACAGGGGGGCTGTTTATCTGTCAATGTGCCATATGAACTGCCCTGCACAGCCACCCTGTCTCAGTTTAGCATGACCTGGTTTGAGTTCCCGTGGTGGGAACGGTACAGAAATACCCCATCACTCTCCATCACTAAGCAGCCAGCTTGGTTTGTGAACAGCTGGTACCTCTTGTTTGAGGCTCGCTGGGTTATGTTACAGCATGCGACAGCCATATAACAGACACATTCTCTGTCTCTTTTCTTCCCCACAAAGGGAGATCCCGGAGTCCCAGGGAGGATGGGCCCCCCAGGTTTGCCAGGGAAGAAGGGGCAGCGGGTAGGACATTGTGTGTTTGGGCTTGGTGTCCTGGCAGTGCTGTGCTGTGTTCCCTGCGAGCAGGAGCGGGCGGGAGCCTGCTTTGTGTGGCATTGTTGTGCTTGCAGGGGATTATGTGTCCTTTTCTGAATCTTGCCACCTTGGTGAAGTGTGTTTGTGTGTTCCTGCTTGCAGGAGGTGGGGAGCTGGTGGCAGGCAGGGCAGCATGAGATGCCTGGGGTGTAGTCTTGCTCTGGGAATGATTAAGGACAGTGCTGCATCTTTTAACTCCAGAAATAACAGCCTAAACAGGGATTCAGTAATCTGGCCTGCCTCTTCAAGAAATCTGCTTCTTTACACTACTGTTCAGGCAGCACAAGATGCTTTTAGTAGCCAGTATGGACATGTATATGGAAAACTAGTCCCTGGATGAAAAGTAGGATACCAAAAGCAGAGCAAGGCAGGATCAGGGACTCACAGAGGCCTGAGACAGGATTAGAGATTATATCCTTACAGAAACACCAAAGGCCAACCCTTTTCTTTGGGTACGAGGTCCTGCAAATATTTTCCTTCTTTCCAAGGAGAAAAATATTAATTTATGGCAGCAGTGTGCATGCTGTGGTAGGGGAGGAAAGCTAAGTAGGGGTCTTACAATTACCAAATTACCTTAAAGAAATGGGTCACTGCACTCTAGAATTGACTGAAAAAATAAGATTGCTGCTAGTTAATTATTTTCCATGGAGCCACCAGTGCATATCTATTCATGGATCATTGATGCAAGTCCCCTGCATGTCAGATGCGTGCCCTTGAGTTCTGATGAGACTGGTGTGCAGCACCAGCATCTGCAGGTAACAGGAGGAACTCTTTGCTAACCTGGTGATCCATTGTGCTGCTGCTGTAGAGAGAGCTAGGCACCTGCTGGGGGAAGGACGTTTGAATTGTTCTATGTAATCTGTGCAAGTTTTTAAGTCTTAGAGGTGAAAGGATTGCAGGTAAGAACACACCTGTTTCTGATGATCCATTTGCTGTTCATGGTAGCAGAAACCTCTGATAGCACTCTGTCCTGGCAAAATGCAGACTCCCAAACAGGACACTGTAGCTGAAAACCATGGGTTTAGCAGCTTGATGGAATGGGCTGAATAAATTTAACTTCAGCACAATTAAGCTCAAATGTTCAAAAGATGACCCAGACGTTATGGCAAACTATGCAAAATCACTTCACCAAGTGAACGCTGGATGCCCTCCATTGCTCCTGCCCAATGGCTTCCTCCATACTCCATGGTGCCCCACGCAGCTCAGCCTGCAGGCCTTGCTCTCCAGGCATTGTTTTACACTGTCATCTCCTGTCTGCCATTTTTGCCACTCCAGTTTTCACTGCTTTTCACAACCGGTATGTGTCACTGAGCTTGGCTCTTAACTAAAACACCACACTGCTTTTTCTTAAGAGTATGATGAAACTGGGATTTGGAGTTAGGGAACAGGAGAAGGAAACACCCCTTGGAAGAGGCGTGGAAATGTTGATCGTGAGATCTTAGCCAAAGCAAAGCAGTATAATTCACAGTGGTATAAAGAGGGGTGAAAACTGGGATGGACTAAAGCAGTGAACAGTTCCTGTGAAAAGAGCTGAACTCAGGGCATGGAAAAAGTCCTGCACTCCAAGTAGAATTCACCCTGGGCAACAATATATCTGGGTATATTGAATGGGGAGAGCCTGTGCTGAAGGACTTACAGGGAAAAGGGTTTAGCAGACCAGAGTGATAAGAAAGATGCACGGTGAGGGATCCTGGACTCCTTTTCCACTCAGTTTCCTTTGGAGAAAAATGGCAATGATGTGCAGAGATAGCCAAAAGGGCAGGAGAAAACATTCCCCATGCTAAGCAGGTACTGCTACAGGATGCCTTATCTATGCCTAAAATAAAATCCCCTGGGGAAGAGAAAGAGGGTTTGAAAGCAGAAGCAGTTCAGCCTTTGGCTGCTCCTCCAAGATGGAGAGTCTGCAGTCAGACCCAACAACATCTGTTTTGCCAACAGGGTGAGAAGGGACGAGCTGGTGACCCTGGGCTGCCGGGACTCCCTGGCACGAAGGTTTGTATCTTCTCTGATTATTTATTTTAGGAGGGATGGGGGTGGAGGGACTCCAGAGGGAGACAGACCAAAAACTCCATTATCAGGTGGTTTTATCAGCTCAATTTCAACAGTAGAAGAAAAAAGTTGTGTTCAAACTGGAGGTTGGGGGATGAGGTCTATCCATAGGCAACTTTATATGGCCCTGGGGAATAAGGGCCAATAAACAGTACTGAAGCCAAAGGGATGACGATAGCTGTGACTGCTGGCAGGGCTCTTAGTTGGAGCCCCGAGGCAGAACAGTATTGCTCTGGTTCCTGGACAGCTGGTGGCTCTGGGGCAAGTGCTGTTTCTGGTCTGATGGACCTTGTCTTGGGCCCTGTCTGTCTAAGCCAACAGTTTGTCAAGAGAAATTACAGAGATGGAGAGACTGAACTGACACATGGCTTGGTCTTCCTTGCAAACAGGGAGAGAAAGGAAATGCTGAGAATGCCTTGGTGGGAGGTAAAGGAGAACCTGGCTCTCCAGGTCTGCCTGGGCCCCCTGGACCAAAGGTGAGTTGTGTGTTGTGAGGGACTGTGCCCAACACAAGGTGTACAGGAAGGGGCAAGGGTTGTATTCATCTGTGGTTACCTCTGATTACCTTCTGAAGGGATATTGGGTTCTGCAGAGTGTTTTGGTTCTGTTGTTTTAAATGCTGAAGGTGACAGAATTTGTGAACTGTGTTTCTGTGTGGAAAATACCCTCCTTGTACTCAAATAACTCCCCTCTAGGCTATGTGAGAAACCAGTTGCTCAGAATCAATGACAGCCTCTAGTCCCTGTTCCACCTGAGGCAGGATGGACACAGGGAGGCAGGACAGAGGCCCTCCAAGTCTCCTCTCCCCTTCCTCTTCTACACCCTCAAGGAGCAGCAGCAGTTAAATCCTGCTCCTTGGCAAAGAATGCCAAGAACTTCCAGTCTCAAATGCACCTGGAACAGCCCTCCTGTCCACTTGTTTGGTTCTGAATTGGGTGCTTTCCTTTATGCTGGATATTCCTTCTGTACTGGGTAGAAGAGGAAGGCACCTAGTGTGAAGTCATGGCAGGAGATTTGGATTAGCGAGGAGAAAGGGACACACAGCAGGGAGTCTTAGCTGAGGCAGTTCTTCCTCCTGGAAATGCAGAGCCAGCAGTGGAATCACACCCTCTCTACGCAGTACAATTCAGTCCCTTTCCTTTTCTCTTTCTCTCAGGGAGAAGCTGGTGACGTTGGCCCGCCTGGTGCTGCAGGGTCACAGGGGCAAAAGGTACAGAGTGCTTCTGCACAAACCAGTTCCAGGTTCAGGATCTGCAAATTTGTTCCTATGTGTACAAAACTTAGCTGAAAAGGAACATTTAAAAACTTAGCTGTCTTGTCCCAGACTGTTTCAGAGGACTGGCAGAGAACAATAATTCCTGGAGTTCAAGCAAGCGAAGGGATGGGCTTTGCTAACAGCGTGTTTTTCTTGTTACAGGGGGAACCTGGTTCACCGGGAGACCAGGGACCCATGGGGCCAAGGGTAGGTGTCCCTACAAGAACACTCTTAAAAGAGTTTTGGCCCTTCAAAGGGGTCTAAGGATAGCGAGGCCGCACTGGCAGTCTAGACTGGGCTTCTGCCTTCTTGACAGGTGTTCCCACTGTCACTAAATGTTCTTATAGCTGGGCATTGTCTAAGTTTGAGACAGGACATTTCTCCACTCCATGCCCTCATCAGAAGGCACCCCCACCTTAGCGGATAAAAGTCTTCTGAGCCACTTCAAGGTGACTGCTCCACTGATTTGTAGGAGGATATGGATTTGGACATCCCAGTATGAACTCAGGCCCTTGGCATATCAGGAAAGGGCAGCAGGAGGGTGTTTGGTGCATGCCCACGTCTGACAATCTACTTCCTGGATTCTGGCCTCTACCAGATTTGATGATCATGGCATGGTGATGGTCTAGGCTTATCTAGCTACACTTCCTTAGTGTTTCCTCTATAAAATGTGATTTTAAGAGCTTTGTTTAATGAATTAAAAACTGAAGGCTAATGAAACAGGCCTTTGTAAGAACCCCTTTTTCAGAGTGAACCAGCTCTGAGTATCCCATGGGAAGGGCAATCCCCAGGACATGATTAAAGAGCTGGTATTTTGCAGGGTCCCAAAGGAGAGCCTGGGAAGGATGAAATGATGGACTATGATGGTAACATCAGTGAAGCTCTCCAGGTGAGCAACGGCCCTTCTGTGCCATTCGGTGTCTGATGGGTACTTTACTGTTTCCCAGGAGATGAAGACAATTAGGAACAATGTGAATTTGTTTCCTTGGCAGTAGCAGCAAAGGGAAGTACTTGGCTGTTCCATAGTCCTCTTTATCCCATGGCTCACTCCATATAGTGTTCTGGTAAATACTTGTTCACCTTACTTTGCTGATACATTAACACTGGTGGATGTAGAGGTCATGTGAATCCCCTCAAGAGTGGGCCCATGACATGAGGTAGATGGTGAATAAAAAGACAGCAAAGCTTCCTCAGAAATGTGCACTGATGATGTGTGGTGAGAGAGCCTGTGCCCAGCTCTGGATTAGCCTGACTTCTACTTGAGAAAAGGTGAACTTGTAATATAACAGCTCCACGGGGCTCAGAGCTTGTGGTTTTGCTTTTGTTCATTCTGTAGGCTCCTTGCTCATTTGGGCCAGTGTTACATTAGTGGAGAACAAACTGCGTCTGTGAAAAAGCTTAGTTTTCCAGTGGCTGTTTTCCGTTCTGATTTTCTTTTTCTTCCCTTAGGAAATACGAACTTTGGCCTTGATGGTGAGTTCTTAGCTTTGCTGTGTGGTTTTAAACAAGTAGCCATACGTCCATCCTAAGCAGATGGCCTGACAATTTAGGTGCAGCTAAAACATTTGGCTTTTGGGAGCTAATGTTGGGGCAGCTGATAGCTGAAGGAAGAGCTCATCTTGCCTTCTGGTCTTGGCATTGAGTTCTAATCAGGCCCTTAATTTGTCTGCTTTAAGAGGTAATACATGCTGCTCAGAACAGGGAGTGCCCAAAAGGAGCAGGGAAAAGCGAAGTGGGGCTGACTTAGATTAAAAAGAGGCTTTGGGTACCTTGAAAGAAAGATTATACGAGCAGTCTGTAGTGGACACTTTCTGTGGTGGGATGGGAGGACATGTTTTCAGTGTTGATAAGAATAATTTAACATAACAGTCCTGTACAAAAGTGGTAATTTTAAACAGCAGTGACTACAAGCCCTTTGAAGACAAAGAGAGGCAAAGTAGTTATTTGAGCCAAAATAAGACAAAAAGTGTCCCTGTGTTTTGCTTCTCAGGACAAGAAAGCTGGTTAGGAAAAACAGATGTATTTTTAAAAGGCAGTATGACAAGGTAACACAGGTGTAAGTAGCATCACTTTCTAGGCCAAACTGTTCCCTAGGTCTCCTAAAAGTGGTAACTGCCAAGACTGATCAGGAAATCTGCTCAAAATACTAGGCCATCTAGCTCTGCTTAAGCTGTGCTTGACATCTGAGTAGTAGTGTTTCCTGTGATCTTTTTTCTAAAAATATACCTTTGTAGATAGGAAGGGAAAAACCTTGTTCAGTTCATCTTGGTTTCAGGAGCAGATAGCTGTGGTCGTTTTCGTTTTCTTCAATGGAAATGTAAAGAAATACATACATATCAATAACTCACTTTGGACTGGCCTGCTGCTCACTCAGGACTCTCCATTGCTCGGCTCCCCAAGCAAATACATTTTTAGAAGTCCCTTGAAAATTCCCCTGAAATTTCCCATTAAACTCAGAAGAGCTGTTTGGTTTCAAAACATAAAAATGAAAGCCCTGTTGATAATCTCAAAATGAGTTTTTCTTTATCTAGGGACCCCCAGGACTTCCAGGTGTGGCTGGGCCTCCAGGGCCTCCAGGACAGAAGGTATTTGCTCAGTTCAGCACTCTTAGAGCTAAGGGAAACACAGGCTCGGTCCAGGCATAATCCCCCATCCCAGCCCTCCCCAGTATTCCTGTTTTCCCTGTTAAGCACTATCAGATCATCCTGCTGGCCTCTCCACTCCTCCTCATGTACAGTGTCCTGGAGATCTCTTTTTCCCACAATGATAATGATGGGAAAGATGTGGAAGATGAAGGATTGTTTCTACTTGCCCTTCCATTTAGGAAGAGACTATGGGAACTGATCAGTGATCAGAGATTGTGTTGGCTGGGGACTATGTTATAGCACTGGTGCTGTGAACTGTCAAGATAAACAAGGCTGGTGGAATTTGCAGGCAGTCACACAATGTATTGTTTCAACAGGGGTTTCTGTGTTGTTGGTTTTTTTCCTGTGAGTATTAGTTACCAGAGTTCCTGCAGACCATTTCTGTAATGGCCACCTTTCAACATCATAGTGCTGTGCAGAAGGAGTCAGAATAGCTGCTTTCAAGCTGCCAAAGTAACTATTCTGTGTTTCAGGGTGAAATTGGCTTGCCAGGTCCCCCAGGCCATGACGGCGAAAAGGTAAGACATGGTGCCTCTGTGGACTGCTTTTCTTCAGTGGTCTTATCTGGAGTTAGTATGTTCTATCTCTGTCACTGACATTGCACAGTTGCTTTTCCCACAGGCAGGGGAACAAATTATTTTGATTGACAAAAATGAGCATTAATTTATCAAACTAATAACTTATGAGGAGTGGCTGCGATAGCATGGCAAGTCTACTTTGTTCTGCCCATAGCTCCTCAAAAGACGTTACTGTGAGTGAGAGGATGAGCCATGAAAGAGGAATCACTCTGCAGGAGTATCTTTTATCTGTAAATGTTTCACTTTGTGTTGCGTGGATTTCTTTTAGGGACCACGTGGCAAGCCTGGAGAAATGGGCGCCCCTGGCCCTCATGGACTGCCAGGAAAGGATGGACCCCCTGGAATAAAGGGCGAGCCAGGCCATACTGGCGTCATGGGAGAGAAGGGTGATAAAGGAGAGCCAGGACAAGCTGGCTCACCAGTGAGTAAATTGAAGCTTCTTGAAGTATTGCTAGCTATCCAAGGGTATGGGGCAGGCCCTGAAACTTCTCAGATACCTCAGAGCCCCTCTGAGGTGGGTGCTAGAGGCACCTTATTGTTACTGTATGAAGTATGCCAATACAGAAGCGAGGTCATAGCTCCCTGGCAGATGTGTTGTGCATCTTTCTGGAGTGGCTGTTCCCAGCTGCCTACCCTGCCCTCTGGGCACTGTTGTCACTTCCCCAGCATGCTACCTGGTGTATTACATAAAGCAAGCAGGCCTGACTGTCAGCGAGACAGCTGAGGTGCCAGTACACGCACTCTCCTAGAAAGGCAACTGCATGGATTAACCCCTTACTTCCCTGCCACTAACTGGGCCAGAGTGCCCAGTGTCCCAGCTTCAGTCTGTCACAATTTCTGTGTCCCCAGCACTAGTCATGAGGGTTTTATGCATCGAGTTTCTGCCTCTCTAAAAGATAACTAAGGTAAAACTCTTCCTATCACAACAGCTGGCTATTGGAGAGTGACTTCTAGCATGGACTCCAGCAAACTGCATAACTGTGAGCAGAACATGGAGGCAGGAAAGCAGTACCTCATCCCCACTGTGGGGACTGGCACTTCCACAATTACAGGAGGGTGTTCCATCATTTGAATATTCAGTTTCAATACTAGTGAAGTCCTGCACTTCCCTGGGTTTTTCAGCGTGTTCTTGGGATGACCAGAGCCAGCCTCGGCTCTTGCAGTATGTCTCTTTTGTCTGCCTGACTTAGTCTCGCAAAAAATCCACATATCTTTCTTGATCTGTAGGGTCTTGATGGCTCCACTGGAGAGAAAGGCGAGCGGGGTGACCAAGGGGTGCCAGGACCGTCAGGATTGCCAGGTCCCATTGGACTTCCAGGATTGACAGTAAGAGTGAAAAAGACAGGCTACTCTTTCCTGCTTGGCAAGCAGAAAACAACATAGAGCAACACAGAAGGATTCATTTCCCAAAGTGCTGAGTATCTCAGGAGCCTCAGACTACTATCCCTGGTTAGGTGCTTAGGTGTCACTGAATGTCTGCAGAGTCTCCAGCAGCAGGCAGGGAGCCAGCTGGGCATCTGCTCCCATTGCTGTTTGGAGGTGCTGCCTCTGGCATGCCGTCCTTCCCTTAGAAGTGATAGTCCAGCAGAGAGACATCAGGCCATTGTTGCTGAAAGGCAAGCAAAGTCCTGTAGAACTCTCCTTGCGCAGCCACAGGGTACCATTCCCAGAGCACTCCCTTTTTGTAGGGGGTCTGCTCTGGAAGTAGAGGTGCAGGAGAGCTGCAGGGAGGCTGTTTATGAATTACATGGTACGTTCCTACTCCTCCTTTGAGGAACTGCTGCTTGCTAGCACATGGGTGGTTCACAGATGGCTTCCGATGGAGTGAAACTCTAGAGCACAGCTGGTGGTGACAGGATCTGTTGTTGTGTGCAGGGAGAGAAGGGTGAGCCTGGGCAGCGTGGAGACAAAGGAAATCCAGGGGAATCGGTAGGTCATCTTTCTCATTTTTCCTTCTGCAATCTCAGCAGTAGGGGAGTGCTGATTTGGAAGCAGTGCTGCTGAAAACCAGCACATCCCACCCTCTATGACACACCCTTCACTGAGGACAGCAAGCTTCATCTTGTGGGTCTGAATTGCCAGCTACATCTAGCTCCTGGTGCCCTAATTTTCCCTTACACAAGAACAGTCTTGCTCATGACAAGCAATCAATAATGAATGCTTAGGGAAGAACAGAGGATCATGGAAAGCATAGCAAATACTTTCCTCGGCATTTGCAGTAAAGGGATTTCCTGAACAACACTAACGTGTATCTACATATATATGTATTTTGGATTCTTGAACTTGTCCATTCTCCCCTCAAAGCCCACCCCTAGCTTTTGGAGCATTCTGCATCAAGGAGTCCCACAGGCTGTCAATACACTCTTCCACATGTGCGGAACCAGCCACCTTTCTTATGTTTTGAAACAGCTGCTAGCCGTTGACCTTCTGCTTCCTTGCAGGAATGCTGGTAGAGTAGTGGAAGTGGACCTTTACCTGGAAAAAAAAAATCACTGCTTTCCCTCCTCCTAAATATCTGCAACTGCTGCCTAACCCTCCCCAGAGTCCTGCTGCTGCTTCTCAGCCATTCTGTCCTGGGTTGCTGCCACTTCCTAATGCAGTACTTAGGGAGAGTCCAGGTTTTCAAGCCCAGTAAAGCTCTGCTGCACGGGCTACCCTGTGCCCCGCTACCCTTTTAAGCAGTTCCCCTTCACCTCTGAGGGCAGCAGATTATGACAATAACTTCTCTTGCATTGCTTTCTAGATATCTGGACCCCCTGGACCCCAAGGCCCACCAGGACCTCCAGTAAGTTTTGAGTGATTCACCTGAGTTGCAAGGCACTGGGAGTAATAAGGATAAAGCAGGAACTGTCTGGGGGAGGATTCTGAGTGGAGAAAAAAGCCAGAAACACTGCAGCCTTGAAATAGGAACGTGCTTAGTATCACTTCCAAAACCACCCCCCAGAGTAGGGCAGAGCTATGATGGGCTGGGTAGGTTAAGAGAGAAGGTTATGTTAATCTGAGATGAAAGGGAAGACAGTAGCAAGACGGGATGGATGGGATTAAAGGGATCAACTACAGAAATGGTCTTAATAGCAAGCCTGGCCCAATGTCAAGTTGTTCTTGAAGAGAGCTTCCTCATTACCAGGGGAGAACAGTACATGAAGTGCCCTTTACACAAACGAAGAGGTCTGCAGGCTAAGCATTTGTGCCCTCACTGTGACAGAAAGCAAAAGCTCTATATTGCACACTGAACTGTGATACCTGGATTTTAAAGCACATCCTTAAACATTACTCATATCTTGTCTCTCATCCCAAATACAGGGTCTTCAGGGTCTCCCAGGACCGAAGGTAAGGCCGCAAAAAATTACATTCTGAAACTTTACTGGAATTGTCCCAGCTGCAAGAATTCCCTTCAGTAATCACTTCCCAGCTTTCAAATGTTACTTTTCTTCCACCTTGGTAAGAGGACCAGTCCTTCTGGATATTTTCTTGAAGGAAATGGATTAGCAGGTCTCGCTTTAGGACCCAGAAAACTGGTCATTTGTAGTTTTCACCCAGAGAAGTGGGAAGTCACTGGCCTTTGGAAATCTTCCCATGAGAACATAGTTGAAATTGTTGCTGAAGAGTGAAGGACTGTACAGCAGGATGAACAGCCTGTCATAAAACCCTAAGTATCTGAGCTCTAGCTTAAAATTAGCCAAGTTCTACACCCTGTAAATTCTGCTGTTAAGCCACTGAAGAACTTCTCTGTTCTCATTGATGAGAAGCTTTTTCATCTCCATGTAGATGTGTTCACACTCAGCCTGCACCATTGGTTTGCCTGCTGTAAAATGAAAAAATAGATGAAAAAATATTTGGATGGAAATGCTCAAGGAGAGCTGTGGTTTCCCCCTGACACTCTTGAAAAAGATTGAAAAATGTGGAAAGTGTCTTAGTTCCTCTGGTTATGCTTAGTGTTTGGCTACCAGTGATATCTGGGTGCTAAGGGGGTGGTATATTTATCCTGATGCATCTTTTCTCCAAGTATTGGTTACAGATAGAGTTATCTGTCTTGCTCATCTGTAACTCACTAGCCACTGCTATCAAGTGTCTGGGAAGCTTCCGTAGGATGCAGTTGACTTTGGAGTACAAGCCAAACAAATACAGGTGAAAGTCTGGCACAGCACAGTCTGGATTATAGGCAGAGGAAGTACTGCACCAGTTTCTCCTTGAACAGAGGATCCATATAGGCTTAATTAACAGGTGCAATGAGAGTCCTGTGTGTGGAAGTTTTTGTCCCATCCCTGTGACCTGTAATAAGTTTTTTTGTAGTGAGTCTTTCAGTAGTGGGGAGGAAAAGCATTTTATACCCTTTGCAGACATGTCGGAAACAAGTAACTCTTCCAGGTATGTGCTCAAGCCAAACAGTGCTGCAGGGCAGTGATGCATGGCTGTATGGAAACTGGAGTGCTGGTAGAGTGATCCAGCAACGTGGTGTCTTAGAGTTGTAGAAGAGTACAGCAAGCAGGCTCACTGTTTCTGTGCAAACTTGGTTCTTCTAACACTGCTGTTTCAAAATACAACCAAGATAATGTTTTAAAATGTTTTTTGAACAGGAATGGGGAGGAAAAGCTTTGGGTTGCATTTTGAATTTATGAAAAAAGGAGTATTTTGTTTAATACTTTATTATATATATTATATATATATGGTAATATATAAAACAAAACCTGCTTTATAATTTATAATACAGAATTTTATAAATACATTTGGAAAAGGAATGATGAAATTATTTTTCCCCAAATGTTGAAACTGATGCCTTTGCATTTATGAAAGTCTTTCAAAAAATTATTTCAGTATGATTTTTCTTCAAAGCTCATAGACCCCTGCCATTCACTTCCAATGAACCCACATCTTAAAATGTAAACCCACCCTATCAGATAACTTCTGGTTACTTATTTTTATCTGACACTCCCTGCAGTAGCAGAGAGAGCAGCACAGAAGTGAGCTCAGTTCCCTTTTGAGCATCTTTACCCACTGGGCCTGAATCTCCTTCTACTGCCATGGACCTAAAACACATGCTCACACAGAGGTCATTTGACTGATACCGGGTTTTTTCAGACTGGGCAGAGAATCAGGCTAAAGCATTGCCCTGATGCCTCTTGTATTCTGTTTGTTGCTTCAGCGCTCCCTGAAGGGAGGAATGTTTGTTATATAAGTGGTGTTATGGTGGGTTTATTTTCTGCTCCATCCTTCCTTTAGGGGGAAGCAGGGATTGATGGAATGAAAGGAGAGAAGGGTGCCCAGGGTGAAAAAGGAGACAGAGGGCCACTGGGATTACCCGTAAGTATCCAGGAAGCAAACAGCACTTTATAAGCCAAACTTATATCAGCTGTAAAAAGATCCCTCAATAGGAGATGCATGCAGGGATTTGATATGTAAAGTCAAAGAAAAAGCTGAGCTATAAATAACTGTGTGTTTGCTTTTTAAATGTAAAGCCTCAATTTCTGAACAGAACCTTCATCTTTTAATCTGTTAAATAGATCAGTGATCACTTTAATTCTTCCTGCTTCTGGCAGGAATTGGAAAAACAAGCAATAGATTTGCTGCGGGTTCTTTGCATTTCAAGCAAATGGGGCAAGAGTAGAAACAGAAGTCAAAAAGACATGGAAAAGAAAACACCTTCCCTGCAATTTGCCACCTGGGCTAAACTTTGTACAGAAGCTTGGAAGCTCTGAATGCATCCAGCTTCTTCACTAGCCAGTGCTTTCCCATTACTTCTGCAATGAAACTGATGCTTTCTCTGACAGAGTAGAAGGAAGCTGTGTTCCCTGCTGTATGTGAACTCAGTCACATGAGACTAGTGTTAGTGCGCTGCTTAGCTTAGCAAGGAACAGCAGCTTTAGATGCAAACCGGAAGACTTTGTGAAGCTCTTAGCTCACATCTGCCAAAAGCCTCTTCACCCACTGTCTGAGGCAACAGCTGATAATGAATTAGTGGTAACTCAGTCCCACCCAGTTGCTCTGCCAACCCCCAAGTTCTCTCCTCACAAAAAGCACTGGTGCCAGAGCTCACCGTCTCCATTTGTGGAATGTGCTGCCTGGAAATAAGCACCACAAAGTGCATCTTGTGTACTATGTAACTTTGTCAGCCTGTGTTCAATCACCTGGATCCCTTTTCCCTGACATCGGCTGAAATGTGCATGTCTTTGTCTGAAAAATGTTTTCCTCTTTTAGTTGTGCTATTTAGCAGTTACCTTCTAGGGCCTGTATGCATCTCACCTAACTCTAGGCACTCAGATAAGGTTATCACAAGTGTATTCAGTGTGGCTCCATGCAGAGCAAGTGGGGAGAAAGGGATGCTTTTGAAAGGCTCAAATGCAAAGGATTGTGCCTCTGTGAAACAGTGAGAAGTAAAACCACATTTCCCATTTTTCCCTGAGAAATGCAAATGAAAACTTTCTGTGTAAACAGTTATTCCCTCAAGCCTGTGTGGTATCAGGATACGGGAAGGAACTCCTTTTGACATGCTGAACAGAAGATGCCCCAGCAATTATCCTGACAAGTTTACCAGTGTGTGAGGGAATGTACTAACTGGTTCTCCTACAGCAGTGAGCCCCATGAGAAACCAAGGTCCCCTGGCTTTTTACATCAGTTTTCCTGAGCTGCAGAGAGGGGAAGACTGGCTCAGAAGTGTCCTCTTAGAAATGCATTCTTAAGGGGATCTGAACTTAGTACGTTACAGGTTGTAAGCTCCAGGTCAACATTATATGTATCAGTGTTTCTATGTTCTTGTTGGTTTGCTTGTAAGTACCATCACCTGTCCTTGAGATCTTAATTTTTGTTTATTGCAAGCATATGTTTGTCTCAAGTCACTGCTTCACTCACCTCTCCCCTCCCCTCTCCTCTCCTTTCCCCTTCACCCTCCTCCCCTCTCCTCTTGCCTTGTTTTTGTTAACCCTCCCCCATCTGTTCAGGGTGCTTCAGGTTTAGACGGCAGGCCTGGACCACCGGTGAGTTCCGTTTCTCCATTACCCTATGTTCCTCCTCCCCAGTATTGTGATTTGTCTCGTCTCTTCCACCAGTCTCGTTTATACCAGGAATAACCTTCTTTTCTCCAAAGCAGGCTTGGGGAGGGGGCTAAACTTAGACTAAAAAGTGATGTCATACACTTGTCTTTTTTGATGCTACAAGTCTGCCTGGATTCTGGGATCACAGCCTACTTGTTCCACTTCATCTCAATAACAAGATGAATGAAATATCTGCATGGTTCCATGATGCTCTGTTCTCCTGTCCTCTTTATTGTTGGGGGTCTCCATTCTGTCTTTCTCCACAGTAGTCTTGCTTGACACCTTTTCACAGAGTAGCTCTTCAGTTTTGTCTTAGGCATAATAATACTGTTGTGTTTTGTCCTGTCAGCAAAAAGCTTTGTGAGTTATTTTCACATACAGCACTTAAGACTGCATTGCCATGGGTTGCAGGTATGCTTACAGGTATCTCTCCATAACCTGGTAAGCACCTCACCATGAGGAGAATTTGCATCCAAAGGACCTTCTGCAAGCAGGACTAGCCCTTCACCTCTTGGCAGCAGAAGGCCATTCAACTTCAGCAACTCTGCACATGATTTCTTTAATCCCAGATACCTGGGAGTACATGGTGGAGTGTGTTCTGATCTAGTACAGACATCTGAGGGGTAGTGACACCTAATAGTGGAGCAGGAAGATGCAAGATTCCCACCTCTTGTTGCTAACTGACCATGAAATGTGAAGGAAATAAATTCCTTGTGCCTAAGCTTCTCAGTCTGTCAAACTCATTCTGAGACAAGTAATGCCAGCCTGGTTCTGCAAACCATATATATATATATATATATATATTCTTAGATAACACCTGTTAAAAAGGGCCAAATATTTTTAATCCCTCTTGGGAAGTCACCATCACTTATGTACAATCCATTTGGCTATTTAAAAAGAAAAAGCAATTTATCCTCCTCAGCGTAACTGGAAACAATTCAGCTGCTCTAACTTCTGAATCTGAATGGCAGCTTATGACCAACTTGTTTTGGAAATTGTAAATTTATTTGCAGGTGAGATCTTCATGTATTTCATGGCACTAAATGATCTTAAAATGATGCCTATGTGCAGGCAATTAAGATTTCCATGATGTGCATGAACCTAAGGAGAGCCCAATTTTTCTCACTTCCTTCACTACGTTGAAGCTGTGTACTGCATGAGCTACTTCTATTCTGCAGATCTTAACTTTTCTGAAAAGCTCTCCTAATCCACGAATCATCTTGCTCTCAGTGGAGGGGTTACTTTAGTGGCTAAAGATTCCAAGCTTACATTAAAACATGAAGGACCTTTTCCTTTAAAGCTGTAAGAAAAAGACTTTCCTGTTCCAGAAGCTTCCTCCTTTGTTCTTCCTAGAAGGCAGGTATTGGGCCCTAAAAATATCCCTTTACCGAGGCTCTATGAAGGAATTTTAGATCAATACTGAAATGTTTAGCAAAGTTCTTGCCAATTTAAAAGTATGTGATGTAGGGTAAGGAAAGCAAACACCTATACCATGTAGTTAGATGGGTGTACTGCACACTGCAAACTTGAAAGCTATACTTTTATCTAGACTGCAGAATGTAGTCTGCGAGAATTGTAAGAGACCTTCCAACAGGGAGTATTCCACAGCAAGTTTAAGGAGTCTATAGAGAGTTCAACTCTCTATAGTGACATTCAGTGCCTGAATCTTTTTCTTAGCCATAAAGACTATTGCCTAACTGCTATTTCACCCATATTAAAGATAAGCTTTGATTGGGCTAATTTCCCAAAGCCAAAGCAGTTCTCAGCAGCCCTAGGAAGTAAGTTTGGTATGCTTGTGGGAGGTGGCCCCTGTGTTACAGGGTTAGCAAAAAGATTAGCTTTCCCTGTTAGCACGATTGAGAGCCTGGTGGAGTGACATAAATGGCAAAAAGGGAACAGAGAGACTGGGACTGAATGATGCCCCTTGTAGTCTGCATCTGCATTCAGCTCTGCAGCATGGTGTCTTTCAACTTGCATGACTGACTGGCTGCCTGCCACCAAGTAACTAAATTCTTTCATTTTTGTTCAACTCAACTGTCTTTGGGGGGGGAAAGAAGGTAAGGAAATAAAGAAAAAGAAAATTGCTTATTATGTATCTAAATGTCCTTTATTCTGCTACAGCTTTCAGCCTTGTCTGATGCAAACTAGAGAGAAAAAAATCCCTCCTGTAGAATTGGTAGAAATGCCTGCTGTAACAATTGTCAAGAGGTAGCTTCAAAATTAAAAATAAAGCTCTGTAAAATGGTGCTGGTGTGATCTTAACATAGCAGTTAATATGCTCTTCAAATTGCCTGTTACAACTGCTTCAAACCCATCACCACCAATACTGAAATACTGTAGTGGTGCTAGATGCCTTCTACCACCAGGCTGTCCTTCCCAGCTGCGCTCTTTCCTAAAAGAGCAGCAGTGTCTCCTGGCTTTAATGAGGCCCTGAAATAAAAATGTCCTGATATGTTTTCCTTCCTACAACTACAGGGTACTCCAGGACCAATTGGGGTTTCGGGACCAGCAGGACCAAAAGGAGAAAGGGTGAGTTTGCGTCAGAACTGACCTATGCTCTGTAATTTCTTTGAAGATGCCACATGTCTCTGGGATACAGAACCTCTAGTTTTTTCTAGAGCTGGAAATGCCCATTCCTTGTGCATATTAGACCATTATCTGGGCCTCCTGAATTTTTGAGTATCTCATCCTTGTGAGGTGTTTAGGTGCTTTGAAATGCATTTCTTCCATAGTTCTGCTGTAGCCACTGCTATGCTGCCTGTTTGTACTGAATAGGTATGTAATAATTTCTACTATTTTGTCTTCATTTCAGGGTAGTAAAGGAGATCCTGGAGTTGTAGGACCAATGGGGCCAGCAGGGCTTCCCGTGAGTAATGGAGTACTAGGGATTTGTTATCTACAGTGCCCATTTCCTTGCTATGGTTTATAGCTTAAGATGCTGCTGCAATACAGAATTTGCAATTTTTGTTAGGTTAGATGTTAAAGAACTGAAGTTACAAGCCTGTGTACCCTATGGGGGCAACAGAAATTGCCTGGTAGCTTCAGAGTAATGATTCAGAATGAGGCAGATTAAGCTGAACAGAAGAAACTGTTAATTCACCTGGGTTTTCGAACTACCAAAACAAGCTGCTTGGGACACCCAGGATGTGTATGCTGCTTTTGAGCACATCTGCTCCATTTATCTTTGCACAGCTTGGGTGCCTATCTTCTACCTGTCTCAGAGGGCCCTGTCTTGCCATTGCAGTGACAAAAGCTGCCTTCGATGAGATTAATTCCACTCTCTGGGATTACTTTTTGCAAAAATGGGGCTAGTGCCAGAGCTCTAGTTTTATGTAATTGGAGCTGCTTCGTTGTTTAACACAAAAAAGGAAGTTTGCTGCTTTTTTCAGGGAGTGAAAGAAGTTTAAGGGAAACTTTTTACACAGAGCACTTACTGCAGCTTTAAGTGCTGTGTGTGAAAACTTTCATGAGAAACTTAAAGAAAGTTTAGAGAACTGCGTTGTCTAAACTAGTTAGATTTTATCTGAAGAACCCATACAGCAGTAGTAGTAGTGGTATTACAAGCTGGATGGTCTAATGGAGGAGAAGAGGAGATTGTCTGCTGGAAAAGTTATTGTTTTTACCATAGAGCAATTGGTACAAATGGAAGAAACAAACTCTGGTCACACATCTTTCTTTTTGAGAGGACTACTTGTTTTAAAATATTTCTTTTTGTGTTAATGCATTTCAGGGTTTACAAGGTCTACCAGGTGACAAAGGAATCCGGGTAAGTTACCAGGCAAATTTCTTGTATGTAGTTACTAACATCTTCACACAATAATAGACTGGTTAATGCCTGAGCAGCCTCAGGTGGCCAGCATGCAATTCTGTCTGCTAAACCTTCATATAAGTAACTTTACAATTGTGTTTTTAGAAGGCGATACCTGTAGCTCATATAATCACCGGGTACATTACAGCACATCTATCTGAAAGCTATAGGGTAGGGGTTTTCTAACATGCTCATTGTTGTCATAGCTCTGTTCTCACTGAAGCATAGGACTTCATGTGTAGTAGAGTTAGGGCAACATGGCTTGCTTTAGGAAATGCTTCTTTATCTATTTACTGATGTGTGTAGGGATTCCCATGAGAATTAATTGAGGCGAAGCCATCAAATCTTACTGTGTTACTTTTAAATTCCCCCTGAAGCATGAAAAAGAAGGTTGCCCTGTAGTGAATGATCCTCCAGAGAATTTGGAAGATGGAAATTTGGAAAAGGTGAATTAAATGTGCCTACATTAAAGAATCATACATGAAGTCTTCTCAGGCATTGTCCTGAATATGATGGTGAAGTGTTGGGTCAAAACTAATAATGTGAATGGCTGCTTTTCTATCATACCACCTGTGTTGTAGAAAAATACACACTTCTAAAAAGCGCATATTGAGAAACTCCTGGCTTTTTCATCAGGTTTTCCCAAGGAACTTTTTGGCTGTTAAGGCTCAGAATCTTTTTGATAAAAACCATTTAAAGCTATAGTTGAATATAATTTATATTTAGATAGATAAATGACTTCTGGATTAGTCTTTGTAAGATTACAATTGTATAAATATGTCAAGCAGTTCAATGCAGCACACATGAATATGTCTTTAAGCATGTAGTCACACATACATATGCAACCTCTCTTCATAAGAATCTGGTATCACCTAAGTTTATCTGAAAATGTAAAGTTTCATAGTGCATGTGCCCATGTGGTGATTTCATTATATGAATTTGCTTTTGATACGTAGTGGATGTTGTCTGTCCTTTATCTGCAATGTATGTCTGACCTGACTCTGCACAGAATGGGCAATTTTGGAAAGCAGTAGCCAACTGGCATCTTAAACTAGGGGAGAAAGATCCAAGTTTCATGGGAGCTCAGAAGTTCTCCCCTATTTTAATCATTGCATTTCTGGCTTTGCTTCTTAACTTCCTCTTCACTAAGACGCATTCTGTTTTGTTTGTGTGGCTTCTAAGCAAAACGTAACTTTAGCAGAACTCCTAGACTTTTTCAGTTGGTTTTCAAACTGGTTATCTTATTTATTAGCTGTAGATAGGATTTCTTTGAGCTCTCAAATAAAAATTGGAGAAACTGCATCTCCTTGTAGAGGATGATTTGGAAAGCTTGAGGGGGGAGCTTTGCTGGCTCCTTGAAGCACACATGCACTTTGCCTCACTGCAACAAATATTTTGAAACAAGAAGATATGAGAAACTTGAGATTGTAAATGGGCAAGTGCAATATCTTTGCCAGTGGAGCCTAGAAAATTCTGCTTTCCCCACTTAGTCTTTGCACAGGAGCTTCCCCCTCACCCCTGCCCCTCTTCAAAAGTCGTGAACAGGCCACTGCTAGTTACAGGAGTTAGGCAGCAGTTTTGGTGAGTCCCCTTTATACAGCTGTTTTGTCAGCATACCACTATCCCATTGAAGTCATTAGAGACATCTGACAAGTACCGTTTAGCAGAGCTGGACACAGTGCCAGTTCCCCAGGATTGGCTCTGCAGTCCTGTATCCCCAGCTGAGCGCCAGGTCTCCCCTACAGTGGGACACATGGCTTTTGCATCAGAACCTCCTCAAGAGCATGGGGCAGTCTCTCCCAAATACTGGCAAAACTATGGTGGCGATTTGGCTCTTGCTGACCTGTTCCATAGGGGGCTAGGGTACAACACTGGCCTCTTTGGAAGGGGGAGATGTATTCATCTGAAATGCCTCTCTTTCTTTTTGACAGCAGCAGTATGCGTAGCACTTTAATCTGAAGATTTTCAGTGTTGAGGACATTAAAAATGAGGATCCACTTTGTTAAGCTCCCAAATAGTTTGCCAAAATCCTCTGTTATTTTAGGCAGAGCAGCACTTTTTAAGTCCCAGAAATGCTCCTGCTGCCCTTTGTTTGGAGTGAGAGATGAGCATAGCTGTGCCTGAGGACAGGCAGAGACAGTAGCGTCGCACTAGGTAGTAGTGGAAGCAGATAGCCTTTCAAGTGACCCAGCTGAAAAAGTGTAAACCCTGAACTTGTGCTACCAAGCTGATATCTTCACTGTTGTTTTAATGCCTGTGTTTTTTTCTTGTGTGTATGTGCGTCTTCCTCGCTCCTACAGGTCCACCTTTGTCCCCTTTATCCCTTCCTCCTCTTCCGCCATTCTTCCTGGTTCCTTCCTCCTTCCTGCAGAGCAACCCATGCCACATTTTCCTGGATTATCCTCTGTGTTCCAGTGCTTGGTTCTGGGTGACTTCTCCTCATTGCCTCTCCTCTCCCATTCATTTCTCTTGCCAGCTTTGGGTTTAACACTTTTATTTTTTTGAAGAAGAAACAGCAACCTGTGCTGTCTGATTTTATCCCTTAATTCCTTTAACCCTCCCCACAAGGATCCTAAATTCAGTTCCCTGTGCTGCAGCTCATTCCTGTTTTATGCTCAGCAGCTTTAAGAATTTCTTCTGTTATACGTAAAGATTTGGTATAGATATAAATGACAAATACCCACACAACACCCTGCCTTGGCTGACCTGCTGTGGGTGGGATGTATCCTCCCTTGGTGAGGAGGGGCAACAGGGCATCTGGGCATTCCCTCAGCCCCTTTTGTGGCTGGCTTTCATTGCATTAATGCTGCCCCTCCACAAGAGAGCAAATCTCCTCTTTGGCTGTGATTCTTTAATTGGTTTCCTCCCTGTCCTGACTCTGGTGTAACTCAACCTGGAGCCTGCAGAGAAATTGTGATATCAAACCATTGTAAGAATAGCACCTTCCTGGGGGTATGTCAGTGCTGCCAAATAAGAGGGCCAGGGACCAGTCACTGCCCTGTGGTTGTGCTGCTGAGGACTAGCCCTTTGTCCGGCAGTTGTTTTGGGGGAGCAACTACTCAGGGCACCCCAAAGGACAACCAGGCTGTGCAGATGCAGACCGTGAGGGCTGAGTACTTCCTTCATTCTCCAGCTCTTTTTATTTAGCAGTGCTGATGCACCCCAGTGCACAAACCACTAAGACTCAGGCAAGCACACCCATTCAAGTTAAAGCTTTACTGCTCTGGGATACAGAAGTAATTCTAAATCTTAAAAAAAAAATTAAAACTCCCAACCTTCCCTCCCCACTAGAACTCGCCCCCCAAAACAAAAAACAAACCACGCCGGCTTTTAAGGAAGAGCTAGCAACCCCTGGTGGCAAAGAGTTTAATTAAACAGTTTAAGGGAAAGCTTCTAAACACTCCCATGAGCCAGACTTTGGTTACGAATGACAGCTCAGAGCAGTAAGAAAAGTACAGTCAACACAGGGCATCTGTGCCAGCAGAGCCTTCTTACTGCAGCAGGAGAGCCTGCTTGGGGTCTGCTGCAGGTCTTGTCTGAGACACCAGGCAGAGCCTCTGTGGCATTGGAGAGACTCTCCCAGCTAGCTGGAGACTGAGACGAAGTGGCACACTGGTGGCCAGGAGTCTTTTCCCAGGCTGTGTGCCTAGGGTCAGCCAGTTCTCCGAAGGTACCTCTCTCTCTGAATGTGTACTGTGCTGAACATACAGGCAGCCCAGAGAAGTAGTCTCATAATGATCGTACTGATGGAGGAGGAGTTGTGCTCCCCTGGCTAACTATAGGCCTGTCCCTAAAGTTCAGACACACTTGTAATCCCTTTGATGCAGAGCCCTTATGGTCTATCACTGTGGGCTTTTAGCAATAGCCAATGTGTTTATGCAGCAAAGTAACAGTTAGCAGCTCCATACATTGTTTTTTACTTAACATCTCAAAGGGAGATTTCTCTTCTTTTAAAATGTTTCCTACATGTTTATCTTTTTTTAAACTATCACTGACATTTGTTTGAAACGGATGATCCTAAAGCTTTTGTGTATTCTTTTTTTCTTGGACCAAACTATTATTTACAGGGGGAGAGGGGCAAGAAAGGCTCTAGAGGGTCTAAAGGGGATAAGGGAGACCAAGGAGCGCCTGGATTAGATGCACCCTGTCCGTTGGTATGTTCTGTTTCATCAAACGTATTGTTTTAAGATTTGCTGATGGGGAAGAAAGAAGGAAATCGTAACATAAATAATGGTCTTGCAAAATTACAACACTCAGATAAGGTCCAGCCTGGTTCCCACTGCAATCTGTGGCAAAGCTGCTTTCTTCAGTGGGAAACCACTGATCCTCTGGGCAATCAGGCTGTTGGATGACCATAGTTATATTCCTTCCTCTTCCAGAGCTCACAAAGGTTTGGGATACATGGGGGTGTCCCATGTGTGTGCTGGGAGCCCAGGGCTTTCTCCTTTGTGGATAGAGCCCTGTGTCTCCTTTGCTGGCTCTTCTCTGGAAATGTTTAATGTCATTGTGTCTATGTAATGGCAAAACCTGAATGCTGTTTTTCTTGCCTTGGAATAATGGCCAGCTGATGTGGTCGCCTGGGAGTGATACAGGGCACTTGAACTGCATTACCCAGAGGGAAAATAAATATCAGTTATTTTAAATGGGATATGCTTCTGTCAAAATATATTGTCTATCAATCTAGACAAATTAATAAATATAAGAATATGTATACATTTTCATCTAAACTCATATGCTGCCGCAAACACTGACAAAAGTCCTAGGAGTACTTGTGAATCCTACATCTAGAAATCCAGCTGCTGGGTTTCCTAGTGAGGAGAGGGAGAATGGATGATTTCAGAATAGGCGAAACACCATTTGCATCCTCTCAGATTTAACTCGGAGAAGTATCTCCTGACTTGTAGATTACAGAAAAAACAGTAAGGAATCCACTACTACTGGTTACACAAACACAACCAGAACTGCAAACATGGGCCATCTATGTTAAGGGTATGCAGCAGAGTGCCCTGCAACAGTTCCAGCAGGGGACTCGGCCTCTCCTCCCGCGACATGGAGGTGACTGGCATTAACTGAAATAACGATAGTGGTTGATTTCATAAACAGGGTCTCCGAGGTTTTAAAGGCGAGAAGGGTGAGCCGGGGTTACCTGGGCTGGACGGCCTGGATGCCCCATGCCCATTGGTATGGTGTACCTTCCCTTTCCTACATGCCTGTTTGCTTTTTGTATCTTGGTTGTCACTTTCTAATACCTCTGAATAGGTGCATGCCATAGAAACATCTGGCAATTCCTTCTTTACCTGTCTCCACCCAAACTGCATCACGCTGCTGTTGTCAGAAACAGCCCCTTCCCTTTGTGCTATGATTCACAGCTGCTGTCAGCATTATCTTGTGGCATGAGGAAAAACATAGCAGGAATGTGAATTTATTTACAACTGCCTCAATTCTTTCTTTGCCTTCACTTCAACATCTTTCAGTAGACTAACATACAAAAAACTGCCTCTGCACTGGCTTGGCTTTCTAGCAAGGAGCTGCCATGCTCATGTCCTTCATTAACTCTATTTTTAGATGCTTGTACATGGCTAGCACAGCCTGACACTGCTCGGTATCATCTCAGTCAGCCTACAAGTTAATATAACTGAAAAAAGTTATCCTCTTAAACATATTGACTGGACACTTATCTTCCTTGATTTCTGCTAGATAATTCCTATTTGTGACTCTCCCCAGAAGTCCAAATGGTCCCATAGCATCAAAGAAACTTGAATTTGGAATTGCCTGGTCCCGTAATACATTGGAACTTGTACTCCCATGCCCTTTGGACCCTTGTTTGGCATGACTATGTTTGCTTGAGGGTGGCCATTCCAAGCTTTATGCTCACTTAAAAGCATTTGATGCCATTTGCAAGGGATGGGATATCAGCTAGTTTAACTAGCTGGAAAAATATGTCCCAGAGGAAAAAAGTCACATTCAGTTGGGAAGGTTTTTTCTTGGTTTCCTGAGGAAACTACCCCTGAAATTAAAAGTCTTTGTTTTTTGACCTTTGTGCAGATCTAACATTAGTCTGCCTTCCAGCATTCCATCCTTTTGGGGAGTGCTGTTGTCTCTTTGGTAGACTACCTTTCTCTTTATGTCTCTGTTCTCAGTTAGGATTCACCCCACATGGCTATATGAGAATGTACACTTCTTTTCATACCCATTTTTGTTAGTGTAGACTCAACAAAAATATTTGGTGAAATAGAGATGCTGTTGTTTTTTCTATATATACAGTGTTCTGGCATGCAAGCTAGCTTGGGAATGTGAATAAGCATGAGTTTAGATCCAACACGGTTAAAAGCTTAGCATCCAGCTGACACATCCACGTGTGTAACTTGTGGAGGCCGTGAGCTAACGCTTTACACATCTGAGATATGTGGAAGGAGATACTTGGTACTAATAAGCATGTTGCATTTCCATTCTTGGCAAATTCGCCTGCAACAAACACTTCCTTGTGACCCTGGTCTTCCTTTGATCCCTAAGATGTAACTCCCTGGCCTCCCATTCCTTCATACACCTAACTTCCCATCTCCTCCTGCAATGCACTACACAGGCATTCCTACCACCACCAGAGTACCAATGGGAACACCACAATTTACCTGTAATTCAGTATTTCCACAGCGTGGGGGGATGGGGGAGGAAGTAGCACAAGGAGGGCACACTCCAGAAAATGCATTTGAAAAGCAGTATGATTGTAGCATCATGGCAACAGTCAGTTCATCAGTCCCTTGAAAGTGCATCTCCTTTATTTCTTTATATAGTATCGTGCATTTGCTTTTCTGTTTGGTGTTTTTTCCCCTCTTGCCTTCAGAAATGGGATGTTACGCACTGCAGATCTCTCACACAGTACTTGAAGAAGTGACAACTAAGTTGTTTCAATAAACAAATGTGCCTGCATTGTGCGCTGTACAAATTCACTCCCTGCTCCTGAGTTTTCCTGGGGAATAGCAATAGCCCACGAATCTGACATACCGCAGAATTTTTGGACTTCTCATGTCAGAGGTGTTTCTATCTCCTTACATCTGACTCTATCTCCTGCTCAAAAGCAGGAGATTAAGCATCATTGACATAATTCCTCATTTTCTCACATCAATTTAGGCTTCACTCAGAGGAAATTAATGGCAGTAATTCACAAAAGCATTTCCCAGCAAAACAGTCTCAGTCTATAGAAGCACAGCCCTTAAAGTATCCAACCCTCTTCAACATTAAAATAAACCAGCCACATCCCCACTTTGGGATGTGTAGTCCAAGACTTCAGGGTTGCAGAAGTGCCAGTGGAGTTTTGCAGAAATCTCACTGACCTGGTTGAGGCAAAAGCCTCCTCTCAGGGGGTCAGCTGAGACATCCTCAGCCAGCACCTGGTCTGCCCGGCTGCTTGCCTTCCTTACTTCCCTTGAGCAAGATCTTCTCAGAGGCAAGAGGGGGCAGCTGGGCAGTCTCTCACTTGATAAAGCAAACCCTTTAACAGACAGGGCAGAAAAGAAATGGAATTTTTCTCCAGACTGTCCTTGGGACCCAAGGTCAGTGCTGCCTGTTTGCTATATCTTGAGCGTTACAGAGTCAAGCCCAATGACACAGATCAGCCATCTCACGCCCTCCACTGCCAACTTTCTGCAGTATTTTTCTAGCTGAATGGGACCTCCTGTGCTCCCCCCTACCTTCAGGGAAGCCTAGAAAAATACCTTCCTCAGTGAAGAATGACAATGAGCCTACAGACCTCATGTACATAAGTTCTTGCATCACCTGCAGGCAACCCCCCTCTTCAGCCCCAGCCCTTGCTTCAAGCTACACTGGTTACGTTAGCTAGAAGTCTGGGTCATTCCAAAGGGGTGAGGAATATCTTTCAGGCTATTCCTCCAGCCCTGCTTCAGACTGTTTGTTGCAGCTGTAATAGTTAACCCATGCCTTCTTTCTTCAATCTCAGTGCTATTTTCTGTGTCCTAAACTGCTATTTCAACCATCTTTTTTACAGGGGGAAGATGGCCTTCCAGTTCAAGGCTGCTGGAATAAGGTAAATCCTGGAGATGTTGCGACTGTGCTGAGCTGGCAGTGCTACAGGTCCTGCTGATGTTTTGCAATGAGTCTGGCTAAGATCAGAAGAGGTGTGGAGGCATGCATGAGATTTCCAGGACCACACCCCTGAAAGCAACAAGCAAAACTTTTCTTTGTACATTGCAGTTTAGCTTTATGGGCTAAAAAAAGAGAGAACTGTATTTGCAGCCTTTAAGCTGCCTGGCCTTGAAGTGCTCCAGTACTTGCAAAAAAGATTAGGTTTCCCCCTAGTCAACTCTATTACTAAAGGCTGGGAGCTGGCATACCCTAGGTAACCTGAGTGCCACGGGAGGATGGTGGGAGCAGGACGGAAGTTCACACTTGTTTCAGCAGAGCGCCCATGGGGCTTTCAGCACCAGATCCTCCTGAGCTCCTGCTGAGGGATGTCCTGGTAGTTGTGCTGTAGCACAGGACTTAGGGCTGCTTAGCTCGATTCTGGGCTAGCACTGAGAGGGGGATGTAATACCTGTCCCCTCCACTCTCCCTCTGTTTCTGATGGTTTAGCTACCTCAGGAGTCCCCTTCTCAGGTTCCCATAAGCCCCTCTGCCACTCCTCAGGTCTAGCCCTTCAGCACCTGCTATGTGCATTAGTGCCAAAAGTCAAGCCACAGGGGTAGGAAGAAAGTGGAGGTAGACAGACAGACAGCCTGAATTGAACTTCCCATCCCCACTGCCGAGGGAGGTGAAAAGAATCTCTGCTGAGATCCAGCACCATTTCTGTTCCTCCTGGAAACCCCAGAGCCAGCTTCCCTAACACTGTCATTCCGTCCCATGAAGCAGTCCTTCCCCCTGCTGAGCTGTCACTAACAATTGTTGGCGAATTGTCACTAACACTCATTTATATTTTCTTTTGCAGTGATGATTCTAACCCTGGACTGGCCTGTGTGTGTTACTGTACATAGAATATTTATTTTTATACAGTGTTCTTCTCTGACATGCCGAAAGTTATGCATTTTTACAAATTATCAAAAAGCTGCATATTTTTTGTACAGAAAATACTAGATCTCCCTCTTCCCCATTTGTCAGTTCTCTGTATAATTCTATGTCTGCTTTATGCTTGTTTTGTCATGGAGTACAGCTGTAATATTTACATGATATTTGTGCACACATGATGAATATAGGAACTTAATAAATTATTGCATTAAAAGTGCCCGAAGGAACTGCCCTGTATAGATTTAAAGGTCATTTTCATTTTCCAAGCTGGAATCATTCATGGCTATTTCAAAATAGTATGTATTTTTTATTAAAGCGAAATAGTAAGAATTTTGTTGTGACTAAATTAAGGTGTTGCTGAAAACCTCACAGTAGCCACTGCACACTGGGAATGTAGAGATTCCATGATTAATAACTATCAAACAAGGACTGTTTCTTGATCAGATTCAGAGCACCAAGCACAGCCCCCTGCCAGCTCCTCAAGAGGCTGCTCCTTGGGCATGCAGGAATGGTAACACCTTCTCCAGGAGCTGTGGGGTTACCTTGTACAAAGAGAATCTCTTAGTCTCTTGTCTCTGGCTAAAATGGAGCACTTCCCGTGAGCAGGAATAACTCTCAGGACAATGAGCCCTGGTCAGCAAGAAATTCTAGAATGTTTCTAAATTGCAGGCCTGCAAGTAGCTGAATTAAAGCCTATGGCAGAATACCTCGATGATATCCTAATGGGTGTTTATTACCATAAATCAATCCACATGGCTTTTTTCAAATGTTAACCAAAGGCCGCATGCAAATTTGCAGTGTCATTAATAATTTGCATCTGTGCATCTTAATTATCCCTCCTGACCTCCCTTTGTTAATGCCTCAAGTCTGAACTACCCATCACGCAAATTTATACTACTAGACCAAAGTGAACATCACAATATACTTTTCTTAGAAAATGAGCAAAGGAGTGGAAGGCTAAATCTGTTCCCTGAAACATGGCCCCTTTCCTTGGCCCTTCAAGTAAGGGGGAAAGACAGTTTGCAACCCAGAAGTTTCTGGGTGATAGAGAGAAGTGTCAGTATTTAAAGATCCCTGCAGAGATCAATTACCCACAAGCAGTAATTCATTAGTCAGACCGAGACACTGAGGTCCTATTCTTGACACAGCCACTACAAAAGGAGCTTAGCACCCTCTCCCACAGCACCCCTGTATATAGCTTTTACCACCAGAGTTCCTGCAGCATTGTACATATGGATCACAGGCTGTGCCCACAACAGCTTCGCCTGGCTGCAGCTGTGTCAGCTGAGGTGGTCACCACCACAGCCACCTCCTGCACTCTGCTATTCATCAGTTTACAAACTATTACTTTTTTCCAACTGATTCCACCCAGCCTTTTAGCACCACCAGAGTATGACAGAGGAAGAGATGTGCTTCTCTTGTCTGCAACACCCTGCAGGGACTGCCCGTGAAAACAAGCCCAGCCCCTGACTGTTGCAATCCATTTGTCACTTTGCCCTTTCAGAAATTCATTGGACTTTATCTAAACACCAGTGAGGTTTCTACCACCCTGTGTCTCTGGCCTCCCCTTCCCACAGGCTGTTCCTGACTCAGATTGCTCTTGCAGTTTGGAAACTCCTTGCAACTTTCAACCTAAACTAATTCATGGTATTTACAACCATTTCTTCTCATGCCAACATTGTCCTTTGGATGAAACTTTTCCATGCATGATGTTCTCATCAGATGCTTGGAGAAGCTGAAATGGCACAGAAAGAAAAAGAACTGCAGAGCCGTGAGGGATTCTTGTTTGGTTTCTCAGTAATGTAGCTCATTAATGTAAGACCCAGCTCCCTGTTATAAGTCTTCACAGCTGTGAAGCTAATTGGAACAGCACTTCTTTAAATGAATGCAACACAACTCTGGTGTTTTAATTGCACACCTGTTAACTACTAAACAGTTGCTAAAGACCCAAACAGGCATACTGGTGGTGTCTTGCTTTTCGAAGGTTATAGTAGTAGCAGTAGTGAATTTCTACTTCAGTCTTGTAGCTCTCAGCCCACAAGGTAGGTGGTTTGGATGCTTCAGCTCCTTCTAAAAATGCTGGCTCTCTTTAATTCTCAAAACTTACAACTCCCTCATAGAACCTGTCAGTATTTCCTGTTCTCTTTGGTGTTGGTAGTGTATTTTTGGTTTGTAACTTACTTGTGATTGTACTGCATGGGATTGCCTTTGCTTGGGTTTGCCTGAGCTAAAAGCAAATGGAGTGTACATCTGTTGTGTTGTCTTGACACTGCTATTGAAAGGTAAAGGAGTCTTAAGATGATATTGTATCTGGTTTATTTCTTGGGCTGGTTTTCGGCTGATATATTGGTGAGAAAGCTTTTATCTGAGGCACAGGGGACCTTGAAATGCAATTGCCAGAACTCTTGAAAGTATCTGAGTTGTGTCAGCAAAGAGGCAGGGAAGCAGGGATATGTTGAGGAAAAGAAGCTTGATTTTTCTGTACTTCCAGCTTTGCCCCAGTGTAATTCTTCTGTTACCAGTGGAGATGCTCCTGACTTACAAGCCACAAGAGGCTTTGGTGCCACAGCTTCTATAGCACTTACCTACTTTCTGTCAGCAAAACGCAGCCACGCACACAGAGCGTCAACACATGCTGTTATGGCTTTTTTTCTTCTTCATTATCTCAGATCATTCTGTCCGTATTATTGGTTTGGTTTCAAATTAGCTGTTGGAGTCTAAAGATGCTTTATGTGGGCAGCAGAATCCATGACCTTCTGAAACTTGTTTAATGCTTCCCTTGGCACACCCTGAAAAAGCTGAACATAATTCAGCAAAAAGCATTTTTAGACCTTTCTGAATATGATAGTTTGGAGGAGAGTCTGCTGACTTGAAAAACTGTTTCATTTTTACTTTCCTTTGAAAGCCAGCAGCTCCTTTTCCATCTTGGCAAAAGGAATTGTTAGGCTCCAGCTGTAAAGAAAACTCAGCTCTTGGAGCTAATTCTCAAGAGTGCTGAGGCAGCTGATTCACACTGGTCCCTTTAGGAAGAGGGTACCTAAGTGGGAGTTGTACACCAAAATGCTTCCGTGAACTCTGCCTCTGACACTAAATGCTGATAGGTGCTGCCTAGTGTGTACGGGTATTTCATCAATCCCACAGTGCCTCTCTAAGTTTTGCCTCTGTTGGGCATTGAGTTGTGAGTGTCTCACACAGCTGACTAGCGAGAGAACACAGCACTTCAGGCAGCATATGCAGGGGGAGAGGGAAAGGACCTGAGATTATCTGCAGCATTAGTTTAGAAGGTGAAAGATAACTGATGTAGTGCTGGGGAAAAATCTATATGTAAGATACCTGCTCACCTATCATAAAGGTCAGAAAATGGTGACAAACATTCCCTGTGGCTGCTGCAGATCACAACATATTTTTTCACTGTATTAGATAAGCATTTCAGATGGCTGTTCCTACAGCCCCTGATGCCAATATAATCTCATTGGCCACGGGTAATGAACCAGAGGTGGTGAATCAGTGAAATTTCACTGATGAGCTGCTCTTCCCAAACATGAGCGCTTTGCATTTCAAGAAGAACCTGAAAGGTAGAAGCTGGGCTTGCACCACCCTGAATGTGACAGCTCAGTTTCAGGATCCAGCTCTACTAAAACCTGTAACTGGGTTGCTGTCACTGATGATTATTGCTGTTAATTCTGCCTGGCTGCTTTCATGTGAAACCATTTGTCTGCAACTTCAAGGGTCAAACTCCTTGGCTGATAGCCAAAAAGTGAGACAAGTCTGAGGGTGGAGAAGCTTGGGAAATGACAGCACAATGGAAGGAGAAGAAGGACCTTCCTGAAGATTTGCTGGAGATGTTTTGCAAGTTCCCTCCCTGGAGCTTGGGAAGAGTTCTTCAACTGCACACCAAGAATCTGTGCCAGATGCTGCCTGCTGGGGCTGCAGGAGCTCGGCATGCCAATGCTTTCTGTTTTGCTTTCTGTACTCTCCCAGAAGCCAGAGGCAGGGTTTGAAAATGACACCATTTATATTCCTTTTCTTTGGTCATTTTCACTTCTTTCTATTATTGTGGTCAGACTCTTTGGATGAAGAATTGGGCTCATTTTCCTGCAGCCTCTGTATAAATGAGTGCAAGACACCGACAATATTTCAAGGGGGGGATCCTTTGATGCAAGAAAGAAATCCTTCTTGAACAATTATCTTCAGAAAAGTTGGTGAACCCCCACATTAGCTCAGAGTGCTGCTCAGAGAGGACGTGGAAAAACTTTTTTGCGACTGTTTTGATTGCAAACTTTCACCTACATCGTTGATGATTCCATCTTTAACCTTTTCATCCCAAACTTTCTTCTCCTGTTAACTATAAAAAAGTGATGGGCTTTTTTTGCCAAAAAGGGAAAAAGCACACTGGATTTTGAGGGCATGAAATACTTTGTCACAGGAGGAGAATGTGGAGCGTGGAAAAAAACCTGGTTTCACTGAATAATTTCTTTGCTTCCTGTACTTCTGCTTTGGTTTCCACCATGCACGCTGTATGCATTTTGTCTGGAGCCCTTCGGAAATGTTATTTTGCTGGCCCATTAAGGCCCTTTTGTGGGTACATCTAAGCAGATGTACTTCCAGATGGAAAATGAGGATCATTAAATTCCACTGTTTCATACATACAGCGAAGAAAAATAAAGACTTGGCAAAGTGCTGAGGGGTGCAGAGGACGTTTCCCAGCTGCCTGAAGGGCAGAATATACAACTCGGGGATACCTCGTACCAACTGCTGCACGAATCTGGTGTCCCTTACTCAGCTTCCATTGCTGAAGGTTAAACTCTGTTCACATGTAAACTATGGGGTCTTCCCACCACAGCTCTTGCAATTTATCTTAAAAAAAAAAAAGTAAAAATTAATTATAAAGTGCATATCTTATGAACATGACTCGTAACATTTCTTCTTCACTGAGTGCATTGGGGAATCTCGCTTGCCCAAGCACTAAAACACATGTTTAACTTTGAATGTGTGATTCCTTTTGGCCTAACTGATGCTATTTGCATAATTTAAGTACTCTGGTGAACAGGGGCCATTATTATTAGAGTTAATGAATGATATTATCTAAATCATTAAGCAGAACTAAATGATACACAATTCACATTACAGTTCAGAACGTGCTGACTTCAAGTTCAAAGTGATGTCTTTTAAATCGGAGAAAGTCCAGAAGGCAATAGCCTTCCTTCAGCCACTTTGTCAACTCAGCTGGAATAATCCTGACCTCCTGATAAGGACAGCTGTAGCTGGCACCCATCTCTTCTCACTGGTGCAGGGAAGGTCTACTGTTAAAATAATTCCGGGATTACAAAGAAGTTCTACTTTCAGTTCATCTGAAGAGTTGCAGTTCTTTAAGACCTCTAGGAGAGGTATTCAGCAAGTAGAGTGTTGGGACAAGAAGCTGTTTCAGTTAGGAACCAGGCTGATGAAAGGGTTATTTAATTTGTATTTTTCATTTTTACTTTTTTTTTGGGGGGGGGGAGGAGGGAGAACCTGACCAGAACTGCAGGCGGTAGGTGCGCTTTTTCCTTCTTTTTTAATGAAGACAATTAGAGCTATAGTTTGATAATGTGACTTTTACTTTTTATCAATGATTTTTTGGGGGCGATTTGTTTGCTCTTTAGTGTTTTCTTCTAGGTATATTTTTAATGGGCTTTTGGAATAAGCGTGTAAAAATTCCTCACCGAAAATGTCCTAAGGACATTCCTACTGTGTTTTCTCTCCCTGAGTTCAGTAGCAAAATGGTGCTTTCTAGAGGCAAGCCAGTTTTCAGTGGTGATAATTCAAACCACCCAGGCCACACACAGGGACCAGGTACCAGCGACCTCTCCCAGATAAAATGGTGTCTCCAAAATACTTTGACATTTACAAAACTGAAAAGGGCTATGGCAGGGACCACTCCATTGCAAGTGGTCTCCTCCGATCTCAGGTGATCTGTCAGGAAGCAGTCTGGCAAGAGTTGCTGTGTCCTCTTCAGCAGCATTCTACAGCCTGAGCTCCCAGGCTTAGTTGGAGAGCTCTGAAAGAGCAATTAAAAGAAACATTTTTCTCTTGAGAATGGCAAACTCTTGGTAGGTACCTATGAAAATGTTGTTGTCTCTTCCTGTTGTTTTGCCCTCCTCTAAACCCAGCAGTGCACCCCCGTTACCTTTAGGCTTTGCTTCAGGCTGAGTCTACACTCAAATACATTGCTGGATGAGGGTCTCCTTTTACACTTCTTTGGGTTTGGGTTGCTTTTGTGTTAAGGGTATTTTTTCCCCCCACTTTTGTCCCTGTTGCTTCCAGATCTTTGTTCCAGACAAAACAGCTACTTTCCTGCATTTTCAGAAGATCTGTTGGTCACATTTTGATCACTTTCCCACTTGCTTTTATTACCTATCCTTCCTGCTTTATTTCCTCCCTTCTTATACCCCTTCGTTGTCGAACTTTTTTATCTGATGAAAACATCAGGGCAAAACATGCATTGAACCTGTGGATGTTTGTTGGTGTTTTTCGGAGTTGACTGTAAAGCTTCTACTGTTTAAACTGCTAGGTAGCGAGACCAGTTCAGCTCTGCAGATTTCTTATGATTTTGTTTGCTTGTTGAAGTTATTAAATAAACGTGTTCTTTTTTTAAACAGACTCAGAATTAGTCCAAATACTGCAGATTTTTTTCTTTTACAGAAAAAAACTGCTAACACTTGTTTTTGCTGCAAAACATTACTTTGTTGATCTGCTGCCACGAGGTTTAGTAGGTCAGACATGTTAAGGATAGGTATGAGAGGACTGGTTGTGAAACTTACGGGGTGAAACTAGTATTCTTGCTTTCCATTGCACGCTGTTTGTGAGCCCATTGTCTCTGGCAGGGGTGTGCTGGGAGTGTGAAATTCCATGTTATGATTATTCCATTGTTTTTTCACAACGTTTCAAAATATTGCTTCAGTAAATCTTCCCTTCTACTCTCCTGCAAAGATTTGCTTTTACCCTCATGTTGCACACCACCAGCAGTGCCACAGACCAAGCAGTTTCACCCTTTTGGGGAATCTTCCAAAGGGACTGTGCTAGCTCTTGAAATTCCACAGCTGTTTCTGCAGCGGTATTATGTCAGTGAAAAGGAGAAATAGACATTTGTCAGCAAGACTGGGTAGGTCACCATAAGCAGAATCCTTCTCTGAGCCTGGCTCCTAGCGATGCACTTGTTACCTTCTCCATTACCTCTCCCTTCACTGTGCCAACAGAGCTGACTGTGTGGTCACAGAATGACCCTGCCAAGAACTGACCTATATTAAAAAACAGCCCCTCAAAACAACAGAGCACCTAAAGTGAAAAAGCAAAAGGGAAAGCTTATGCCAGCGTGGCCCCAGAAGTGCGCATGGACCAGCAGTCTGTGACTGCACTAAGGGCAGAGGCATGCAAGCGAGCGTGAAGAAGGGAGGTGGAGCAGAAGCAGCAGACAAGGCAATGCAGGAGAGGCTTCCAGTGGGCTAATCTAGGCTGCTTCTCAGCTGCAGCATGCACTTGTGCTAAATCATTCTTTCCACTTTAACCAAACAGGATTACTCTGTTATTCCTTCTTGCCCCTCACCATTTAAATTTAAATATAGGGTAAATTGGGGCAGAATGTTGTCCTTGTCATGTTTTTTCCTGCACTGATAAAAGGAGGACTGGGAGCATCCCCTTCGTGCAGGGTGTAATAGTCTGACTCCACAACAGTCTCGTAGTTCTTCATGATGCAAAATTGACTTCAGATGTTGAACAGCACAGTAATGGGAGGAAGCTTCTGATTTGTGGGGAAAGCCTGCAGATATCATGGGCTCTTCAAGGGTACAATTCACAGTGCCAGAGTTGCAGGCTATATCTACATTACTAATTGGTGCAGTATGAGAAGAGTTAGGTCTAAAGAGCGAAACAGGTCCCCACAAGGAGCTATCTGGTTTCAGGAGGCTTAACTTTTGACAGCTCTAGTCTGGCTTAGGGGTTAGTGAACCACTAATCACTCCCATTAGTGGTTGGGACATAGGATGTGTGCTACTGGAGCTCACCTTCTGGTTCTGTTTCATCTAGCGGGAATTCAGTTGGTGTATTCAGAGGCTGTTTTGTGTTGTGATCCAAAGCACTACATGCGGGCATGATCTACAGATTTGCTTTGAAGGTACAGCTCTGGTCTGGAACGTGGTGCTAACACAACATGCCTGGCTACAGCCTGCAACGTGCTCTAAAGCACATCTACCTGGCACCATGCTGTGCTGTGTGGAGGCCTGTCTTGCCAAGGGGGGGGAAGCAGAATGCTGCCCACCCTTGTGAGTTAGCTCTACCAAGCCATCTGTGTGGTGCCAAGACACCCCCTGAGCATTTGGAGGCCTCAGAGCAACAGAAAACTGCCTCCTTTGTGTACTTTCTCCACTCCTGGAATGCTTGAGTCATTGGCACTGCCCCTGTTTCTCATCTTTATAGAATTTGGACACCAAATTCTCTGATACAGGGACACTTTCTGTCAAAGATCTGCTCATCAGCCAACATCAGTCAAACATGAATGGCCTAATCCCTGCAGGAGAAGGATTTCTGAAGCAATTTGTTCTTGTTACATATCTGGTTTCCTTGACTTTTACAAGATATTTTACTACTTTTCCCCCTTTGGTGGCACAGAATGTACAATATTTAATATATCCGTAGTGAAGTGCTGAGTCGCGAGTAGATCTTTATCAGGGCATTGTTTCTGCATATCTCTTACATACACTGATTGTTTGAGTCATTTAAATCTGAATACGCTTTTTACACTTTTTTTTATATTGAACTTTTCAGTCTGTATGTTAAATATCCAATGCTATTTAGCATTCATTAATGTAAGTGCTGTAATATACTTTGTGTTACCAGTAATTATTACTGTCATTGTATTGATTCGAAGACATTATTTCGACTTCTTTTGATAGAGTTTAGCTACTTGGAACTTTTTGGCCTTCAAGAAAATTCCACACTAAATAATTGCTAGAATGAAGAGAAGAAAGGGCTGTTCTTTCCCACAATCTTTTTAACCTCAGTAGGAGCTTCTTCAGCTAAAATGAGCATCTGCTTTTTCTTTTTCACTTTTTCCTTGGTAATATGATAACATTGATTCGCTTTGTCTTTCAATCCTGGAAACTCTGAATTCCATGTTGATAATTTCTATCAATATTGTAGAAAACCAGACACAGCTGTTCCATAAAGAGTTACTGATCATAGCAGCTAAAACACTGTAGTTGTTTTGCTTTTCTCTACTAATCTTTTTCCACTATTAAGTTTTTAGCAAGTGATAAGTGTGATAACAGTTGAAAAGTCATGAAAGGATTAAACACTTAACATGTACAAGGACAGGGATTTGCTTGAATTATTTCCATCTCTATGAATGAAAAATAGCTCATGAACTTTTATGTCAGAACAAAAGCTGTGCCTTGGATACCTATTTCTTGTGTCCATTACCTAATCCAGTTGTTTCAATGAAACCACACCTGGCCTTGGAACTAGGGGAAATTTAAAGAACTCCCTGAATCACTGCTCTGCACTAAATCAAGTTCAGTTTTGTAAAGGGAAACTGCTGCTTAATTATACCATCCTGAAAGCATTTCCACCTTCTTGTAAAAGATGAACAGTTTGTATGTTTAATCAATGAGTACCCATTTATCAGATAAAGAAATAGTGCTTATCTTATTCAGAAGTGATGTTTTATATTATGATGAAAACTGCTACGCAAGAGATGTATGTTGCTGTTTAAATACCTTAGCCTATTCACTACATCATTATGAGAATACAGATGGGAGATTCCAGGACAAAGTCAATTTAGGAAATGGACTTTTGGAAAATGGAAGGAGGGATTAAGAAACAGACAGGAGTAAATGAACTTGCCTTGGACTGGATGGTTGTTACAATGGTAAATGTAGCACTGTATTTAAAGTGTCATCCCATCATTTTCCAAGAGGAGTCTGATGAATTCCCTGTGCCTTGCGTTGAAGGTTTACACCTTTGTGTCAATGCTTTAGTGAGGTTTCTATTTTAATTTGTGTGCCGTACATATTCCAGTACAATCTGCATTTGTTACGTATGATGTATATACTTTCTTCTCCCTTTTATAAAGATACCTGTTTACTTACATAGTTTCTGTCTTTTGTAAATGACAGCAAATGCTAACAATAAACCATAAATTCACTTACACATCGTCTTTCCATTTGGGGATGGGGTTTGGGTCAATATCCTAAGGCAATCACGCCATCTGCTGTTTGCCGGTCAGACCCAGTAATGACGGAACGAGGTGGCAGTTTCAACCAGCTCGGCAGAGGAACGGAAGTCTCAGGCATACTGTTATCACCCGCTCTGTGAAAGCAGACAGTCCCAGTTAGTGCCTGTGCTAAGGGGAAGGCAGCAATATCAGCCGAGCTCTGGTACTGGACACTGGGGAACCTGCATGGCAGTAAGACAGCCTCACCCCCCCCCCCCCATTGTATCAATAGCATTATTGGAGCTCTTTAAGACATAAATTAATCAACCATAAAACACAAAGCTACACAAATTGAGCAGCTGGAAGAGTGACTGCAGAGGGGACAGAGCCAAGACCAGAGGACTGTAGAGACTGGCTCTCCAGTTATGCCTGCAATGAAATGATCATGATTATCAGCTTTGTCTTTCTTGTACTGTTTTTCTTTCCTCAAAATTCAGAGAACCAATAAGATGGCTTTCATCTACCCCAAAACCCAAGAGTTAACAGCTATTTGCTAACGGATCCTATCTAAGGTAGAATGTTCACTCAGTTTCTAAGCTAATTCCCTGCTAGTGGGGGGGGGGGGGGGGGGGACAGGGACAAATTGAATGGCTGAGACTTCAGTGAGTGGTCCGGCAATAGCAGAATCTGTCCTGTCGGCTTGTTTTTGGCAAGGCATGGTAATACAGGGGGAAGGTGCCTTTGTCTTCAATTGTCATGACAGCTATTATGATGATTGCACTATACCTCACAGTGATATATTCCTCTCATCTAATGTTAGGTATCTGAAATCTAGCCATCTACATTGGAGTAAGTTTCCCTTGGCTCCTTTTGCAGCCAAAGGGGGGAAGCAGGCAGCCCCAGGAGCATCCACCTCTCCCTCCCCACTCCGATTAGAGACTAGAGACTGATATTTAATCCTCCTCTCCTGTACAGGTAGGTTTGTGCCTGTGCTAGCCCAGAGGGCACACATGCACTGACACAGTGGTGACTTCTTGACATTAGAGTGATTTGCTGAAAAACCTGTAGCTCTTGAGCTGCCAGACAGGAAAAGTGCATGCCTCACTCCTGATCTCCTCTGGGTACACATATTGTGAGGTAAAATCCTCAATGAACTGAATGTGAATGATGCATTATGTTAGATAGAAAAATGACCATGTTTGTATGCTCCAACTATAAAAGGCAGATGTGTTTGAAACATATAATTTCTACCAATCTTTAGGGCTGTAAGGTTACTCTTGCTTTAGAAAACTGATGGCTCCTGGATGCATCCTGTTATTCCCTGGGAGAGTACTAAAATTTGGCACTTGCACAATAAATAGATGTTTTGGAGGCTTGCTGAGTACTGCCGCAGCCAAACATGAGACCCAGAGACAGGCTTATTTCAATGTATCTTCCTTATTTATAGGTCACATTTTGAGATTTTCAATTATTCCTGTCCTCCCCCCTCCAAGGGCTGTCATAAGCAGGAAAGTGAAGTCTGTTATTTTAATGATGTAAATGAGCTGTTTTAAATCAAACTCAGGAACAATTGTGAAAGCAGACAAACAAGCAGGGCTGTCCTATGAAGGTTCTCTGAAAAGAACTTGGAGCTTAGTGGTCCCATCCAGGAAGACATTGAGCTTGTAAATCTCCCCAGAGAAAGGAAAGGTGTGTCACAGCTCCAAACTATACCAAAGAGCATAACTGCAAAGGGACAAACATCTTTACTTGCACAGGAAAAACTGATCACACGTAACTACAGAAAATCCTGCTGCAACATTGTGAGAAGTGGGAAATGTGATTTAGTCTTGTGAGTGAGGTGCCAGTTAGCTAAGAAAGCATCCTGCAGTACAGATCTGGAGCGATCTGTGGGAGAGTGACTTGATCAAGCGGTGCAATGGCACCGTGTTACATATTTGCTCCTCCAACAAAGAAACCTGGTTCTACAAATGCCAAAACCAAAACATGACTGCATCAGAAGCCTCCCAGGCGCCTGCTGGGATGTGTCACTTTCTGCGCTAAAAGACTCTGCTATAGTAAAAACAAACATTTTGTTGCTAATAGTTTGCTTCAAGAAATTCACATGTGTTACAGTGACAGATGCTTTTCTGCCCATTAGATTGGCAGTGTTTGGTTACCATATTAATCTGCGGCCAAATGCATCACTCACAAATGTATTGCTTTATCCATCCAACTTTCCTTAAGCTCAGATTCTGACACAGGTTTTTTACTAGTTAATAATCAAATCTGCAGTCCCTTTGAGGCACAGAGCCACAAGGGAATCAGCAGTGTCCTTTCTCTTACCACCCCTCAGCTTCCTCAGCTAGAAGTGCTGACTTGTTTAATTCTTCAGAAAAGTCGTCCCACGGGTGTGATTGCCACACCAATTCCCCCTGTACCATACTTGTTTTTGGCTACTGTTTCTCAGCTGAGAGCAATTTCTCGACTGAACACAATGTTGTTTTCTGGGTGCCCTTATCCTTTTTTTTTCTGCGATGCTAATAGACTTGTAAATCTCCATTGACAAAAAAAGGACATGATTATTGTGATTAAACGTGATTATTCAAATATTTGTATTAAATTAGTATTTTTACATGTATGACTAAGAAATAACTGAATCAAGAATGATCTCTGCAGCCTCCATTGATGTGTTTAAGGATAAGTAGCAAAGATTAAAACACTCCTTTTTAAACAATAAAAATGAAAACACTCTGGGTTTTTTAAGCTAATAAGCATCATTTATCTTCTAGAATCATTGGTGTTTGGGCAGGAAAGACCTCTCTCCTTGTTTATGCTGTTAGCTAATCTGTGACGTTTGAAGACAGCCCATCCATCAGTCTACCTTAAACGCAACGTCAGAATCTGACACAAAAACGTGTAGTTCTGAAGTATATGGGACGATCTAATTTTGAAAATATTACTATAAGAGAGTTCTCCCAAAAGTTAGGATTTAGCTTTTCTGGCTTCTTTAAGAAGCAAAGCTCATTGTACACAACCTACTAGCATAATAGCCTCATAAAAAGTATAGAGGAGGGATTAAAAAATAGCTTGGGGGCGGGGGTGGTGTCAATACAGAAATATGGATTACTTGCAAACCTCAGTTATTACATCTGTTATTTACTGCCACAATATACACACACATCAACTTTGATTGTATTAGGTTATCCAAATGCCATGACAACGCTTACACTGATTTGGTAAAATTCCTGGATTATATATGCCCATAAAATAGAGCTTTGAGGGTACTTGACATTACTGTACTGTGAGGACAACCCTGGATACCTGCTAGCCTGAGTGAGAGCAAAGCTGTATCTCTTGGTTCTGAAGCTATGAAATATTCATTACAATGTTTGAGACGTAACAGCTTCTGCCCAAAAGTGTGAGTGCCATAAACAGGCTGTTTTTTTCCAATAGCTGGAGAATTAGGCAGTCTATAAATGCCCCATCAATAGCTATGTTGTTTATTTTGACAGAGTAACAGATTGCATTTGCA
Source organism: Ara ararauna (assembly GCA_028858755.1). Lineage (NCBI taxonomy): Eukaryota > Metazoa > Chordata > Aves > Psittaciformes > Psittacidae > Ara > Ara ararauna. Next base: position 43,992,878 of record CM054381.1, read on the forward strand.
CTTGGAAGTCAACTGGCAGATGGTCTCTGCACAACCTAGCGAGGGCGGGCTCTGCTCCTGCTGACTGCGAAAAGCTCTTTTCTAATCCAGCATTGCAAGTTTTTGTTTTGAAGAACTAGTTAGTTAGTAATGATTTTTCCCTGAACAACTAGATTGAAGTGGCCAGAGCATGCAGTTAGTGGGACCTATCTTGGACTTCCAGTCATCTTCTGCATTACAGGATTTGTAAAGATACACACCCTGCCAATTCTCACCATGTGGTTTAGGTGACCTACTGCTCATCACTTTTCCATTGCAGCCTTAGTGTTCAGCACTAAACTTGGAGCTGGAGAGAAAAACCCATGTATCTTGGTGGCTCTAAATAAGCAGGCGGTTCCAAACATGCAGTTACTGCAGAAAAACTCACACAGGGTATTTGAATCCTGCCTTACTCTGATCTCTTCTACTCAAAAATGGTTTATTCTTGTGTGACAAAGCAACTCAGAGTCTTCCAGAAACACTTGAAGCAATGTAAAACATACATGTAATGCTGTTAACATTCTGGTTAAGATAAGCTGTAGCCACTGGAGAAAGAAATAAAGAGGTAAAATTTACTTTACAGTTGGACAATTAAAAACCACAAAGGCAGGAAAATTGGTATTAAAATTCAGACCTCTACGACTGGCTTGAAAAAAGGTGGTACACTATGAAGGTCTTTGCACTCCTCCTCTCTCACTTGTCCAGCACTCCTGTTTCCTTCGGTCTCCTGCGGCGGGAAGGCCGAGATACGATTTGTGTGTTGATGGCAATTCCTTGGCCATTGTGAGGGCAGAGAAGTGTCTGGTTTTCTCCATCCTGGTGCTGCTTCCCTGAACACACTCTTCCCAGGCAGCAATAACAAAAACAGCAGAAACCAGCTGCAGAACAGGAGATCCCTTCTTTCATAGCTGCTCTGCTGAATTACATTCTTATTTGAAGGAACATAAAAGCTGTGCTAGGAGGCCACAGCCCCACGCTCACTGGATGTGGTAAGCCTCTTCGAAGCCTGTGACATTTGATGACCATGTTACATGAAAGTCAAATGAGAAGAGGAGGCCCACCCTTATACCAGTTCATTTCATCGGATCCATCTGATCAACATATACGTACGTGGTGGATGTGAAAACCACAAAATTAAAGCTGGAAATATGCCTGAATAGAAGGAAAATATTGCTTGTAAACAGAGAAATGATCTTGTAAACAGAATGAGTGGTCCTCATGCTGAAAGCTTGTCTCACATAGAAGACAATTTCTTTCCTTTAAAGACCTCCTACATGTTTGTGTTGTTAACATACAGCAACTATTTGATGTTAATCTGAAACAAACTGGGAATGATCTCAGAAATTTATTATATTTATTTTGTCTCATCTCAAACTATTTTTAATTACAAAGCTATGCACCACAGGCATAACTGCTCGGATTATTGGATGCAATTATTTGTATCTGGAAATAGAAAAATGTAAACGTTCTCTTCCTTTTCACAGGGGTTTTACATCGTCTTTCATTTTTACGCTTAGTACTTGAAAATCTTCTTTGTATTCCTCCGACCCTCCCAATATGGTTCAATACACTTACATTCTACAGATATCTTTTTTCCTTGCTAAGTTCAAAGTCTCAACAGGGAAGATCCAAGTAAGGCTTCTCCTTACATGTAAAATAATTCAAACTCATGCACGTGAGCTTTCCTCCTACGGTTTCAAAGCATTTTGACCTGTTTTCAAAAAGAAGTGGGGAAGAGAATAGACTCTAAAGCATTAATCCACTAAAGCGCATTAGATCTCTTACCCTTTGAATGGATTGCTTAAAAACAAAGTATCTTTATTTCCACTTTAAGTGACAGTCAAAATGCAGCCACGTTTAGTGAAATCCTTTACCCAGGGTCACAGAGCAGCTGAGAAAGCCATAGGTCCTCAGTTCGTGCCCTTTTTCTCTGGGAGATGGTGTGGTCCACAATTAACATAACCCAAATAAATTCTTCATTGCTTTTTCTCCCACCAAATGCAATTCCATACAGACATAAAAGTTTACTTTGGCAAAGCCAAAAACAAACTCCAGGAAGCCAGTGAATCTTTATGACTTCTTTTTTTTTTTTTGCAGTGACAAAGGGAAAGCTGAAAGCATGGATGCCTCTTTATCGCTCTGTTGTTCCCAGACACCCTCCTGAACACTGCATGCGGGTAATGCTGATCTGGGTTAATACTCTATCTCCCAGTGCATTAGAGCAGCTCCTAAATATTTTTCAAGTGAAATGAGTGCAATGATGCCAAATGCTTGCACCGGAATGACAATATAAACCCACTTGCATGTAAAAATATCCCTGAGATCAGCTTAAGAGGTGTAGCCCTGCGCTCTTCTGTTTGCACCAGTCTGCATCACATATTTGGCGCTGCCAACAGTCATGCTGCGAGACTCGTAATACAATCACTTATTGCGCGTCTTGGAGCTCAAGCTCTTGAATCCGTGCAACTGTGGGGAAAACGAAAACCACCTCAGCTTTCATTCAGAAAGCAAGTTAAGTTTGCAGCCCTCCTGGCTGAGTTAGAAAGCTTGTGACCGCCTTAAACGCTCCAATGGAACTAGACACAAAGAGCTGTCAGTACTCTTTGTTACGGTCGTTTTAAGCCAGTTCGGGGATGCTGGAACACTTGGATTAAATGCACCGTACCAAGACGCGCAGGTCACCTTGCCTTGGGATCTAGGGATGGGCGGCTCCCTTCCTAACAAAAACCAGAGAGGGTGTGCGGAGGGCACCTCAAGACCCATCCTTGCGCATCAGCCCGAGCTAGGACCCCCTTGAAACCTCCGCGACTCCTAACTCCTTCATCCTGTGAGGAGGGCGGCAAACGAGGCATTTTCCCGTTATGCTCCCGAGCACTGCAAGCCCCGCAGCTCCCGGGGACTGGGGTCAGGGGAGCCCTTTCTCTGCTGGGCGTGCGTGTGGTGGACAGTGATGGAGGAGGCGGGGAGGGGGTGCCTGTGGGAAGGCGGCAGCAGCAGCAGCCCGGGGGCCCGGGCAAGGAGGAGCGGCGCGATGCCTGGGAGGGCGGCAGCGATAGGGGGGTTGTTGCAGGCCCGGGCTGCAGTGACTCCTCCTAGAGGCGGTATGCGGAGCAGGAGGAAACCCCTACCACCCCCCTCTTGAAGAGCTGCCGCCATCTCCATTGAAACATACAATACGGGAGGAGAGCCGGCGACTGAGGCGGAGCGAGGGTGCGGGCGGGGGGTGGGGGAGCCGAAAAGGGAAGGGGGAAGCGGAGGGGGGGGCAAGGAGAAGAGGAAAAGAAGGGGAGAGAAACGAAAAAGAGGAAGGAAACAGCAGAAAGCGGCGGCGGCGGGCGCCGGCAGGTGAGGGGAGCGGCGGCGCGGCGGCTCCGGGGCTGCGGCGAGGCCCGCTCCTCCTTCCCTCTCCCCGCTCCCGGGCGCACGACCCAAGTCCACCACCACCACCTCCTCCTCCTTCTCCTCCAGTCACTGCTGCCGTTGTCCGCAGCCGCCCGGGCGCACCCGACCGCGGCCGGGGCAGCGCAGCGAACGCTGTGAGGAGCGAGGGCGGGGGGGGGAGGGGGCGGTGTGCGGCCCTGGGGAGGGACCGCCGCGGGCCACGAGGCGGCGGCGCGCGCGGGGGCCGTCCCCAGGGGGCGGGGAGGCGGGGGCGCGAGGCCTCCCAGCGGCCTCCCTTCGCTCCCCCTTCGCCCCGCAGCCGGGCGGAGCCGCGGAGCTTCCCGTTCCGGGGACGCGCTCCAGGACGGCCCCCGCCACCCCTCACGGGCAGCGGCGGAGCCTCCGCGGCGGCGGTGGGGAGGATGATGGTGGGGGGGGGAATGACCGTTTGCGCGGGAAAGCCAACGGCCACTCCCCCCCGCCTCCGCCACGCCTTAAGGGCGCCTGCGCGGCCGGCCGAGGAGCGCGCACGCGGCACTGCCACGCGTCACAGCCCCCTCCCCGTCGCTCACCGCCTCCCTGCCAATCAGCGCGCTCCCTCGCAGCCGGCGCGCAGGCGGGGTTGGCGCGCTGGCCAATCAGCGGGAGGGGCGGGGCGGTGCCTGCCGAGGTCGGGTCGCGCTCCCGGGCGGAGGGTGGGTGGTGGGTGCGCGGTTCGGCTCCGTGAGGCGACGGCGGGGCGGTTTAACGGCCGCGTCCCTCAGCGGGCGGCACCGGGCTGCGTGGGCTTGAAGCGGCTCCATCCGGAGCCCCGTGGGGACCGGGTCGCCCCCCCGCGAGCTCGGCAGCTCTCAGGAAGGTCAAAAGAAGAGTCGGTGTGTGAGCCGTGCTGTGCCCCGGGGGAGACGGCCCCCGCGGTGCGTGAGGGGACACCCGGGGTTTTCGGGCTTCGGGGTGCCTGTGAAGCTTCTTGCAGCGGGGACGCACTCTTTGTCTGTCGGTTTGGAGTAGGTTGAGTCCAGGAGACACACTGCTTGCCCACTTGTGCTGTGTGTGCACATTGGTTGTGCCTTACCCGTTTTTTCGGGTAGCAGGCTTTGCCTTAGCTCTTCGGAGTTATTTTCACAACGTGGCTTTTGAATATGAATGCACAGTCAAAGTTGGCACCTAGATGCAATGTCTTTGGGTTACTTGTCAAGGCCTAGCTGTTCATATAGATCTTAATATGGAGATGAGGAAAGTGCAGGCATGCTGATAGTCCTGCATTGTCCTTGACTTCAGTCTTTGCCTGCTGAGTTCAAGTCTTCACAGTGTTTGGAAGTTCACATTTCCAGATGCCAAGCGCATGTGGATCATCTGGAAATGATGCCCAAGGCATCATTGGTAAATAAATTTGGTAGAAATGATTCTAGTACAAAGCCTTGGAAAGACGAGGGGTGTTGGTTCTGTGGGCCAGCCCACCACGGCTGGCATCCAGTTATGGCCAAGCATTTCAGCCTGTCTGACCTTCTGGTGTAGCTCCCAGTGCAATGTCCGTTTCTGAACCTCTAGTGGTCGGAGGGGGGGCACTTGGCACACTGTGCAAAATTCCCTCTGCCAAATTACGTTGTAGCTACCTGTAAGGTCCAGCAGGTTAAGCTACAATGCTGGCTGATTTAGTTTGACTGGGCATTTACCCAACCATAGCTCAAATATTCAGTGATAACTGGTTGCTGGTGTGCATTTGGCAGTTGGTGTAGTTGTTACCTTAGCTTGCCTCTGTGGTGTCTATGTTCTGGGATGGGAAGAGGAACAGCCTAAATTTACTTTTCTCCTCTAGTGTTGCAACAGTTTTGGTTCTTTGACCATTTTCTGTGATATTATTTTGAGAAAAATTTAGATTTGATTTATCTTAGGCATTTTATACTGTGCTGAACTTTCTGATAGGCATTCATGCTTTCTTGCTAGGCTCTAACATACTAATGTCTGAAATTGTTTTCTGGCCAGCTTTTCAAGTTCAGTCTCACTTGGAGGCTGCAATCTGTTTCTGTCTGCAAGTTGCTCTTAGTTCTCTGAAAATTTCGTGTCTTTACTGCTTAAACATGACTCTGAGAATCTGTTCTTCTGTGCATCCATGTAGAAAGGACTGGAAAGGGGTTTTAAGGTTACTTTGGTAAAGCTTGATCCATTTGGATGTGGTGTGGGATACAAATTGCACATTGGTGAAAAGAATATCCCAGGGCGGTCTGTTGTTTCAGTGTCCAAGTGGAGCAGTTATTACCCTCTGCTGATGGTGGTGGTGGAAGGAAATGAAGTGGTAGTGACTGTGATGAAGAGACCCTCCAAGTGGCCAAAGCAGACTGCCTGAGAGAGGCAAGGAGGTAAAGCCGTTTTCCAGCAGGCAGAAAGAAAATGCTTCTGGATTCTTTGGGATCTGAAGAAGATACAGCTTAACAGAGGAAAGCCCAGCTTGCAGAAGCCTACCCTATTTTCATGCCCATGGAGAGAGCTCTGTGAGATCTGCTAGCTACTAAATCCCTCATAGCAACACAGGGATGTTGGAGTCATGGCAGAGTAGGAGTGTGCCATGACCGATTAAGAGGTTGGAAAAGTTAATCGCTTTAAATTGCCCAAGCCTCATGACATCCTTGTCTCTAAGTTGGAGAGACATCAATTTGATAGGTGGACCACTCGGTGGATAAAGAACTGGCTGGATGGCCGCATGCAAAGAGTTGTGCTCAATGGCTCAATGTCCAGCTGGAGACCAGTAATGAGTGGTGTCCCTCAGGGATCGGTGCTGGGACCGGTCTTGTTCAACATCTTTGTCAGTGACATGGACAGTGGGATTGAGTGCACCCTCAGCAAGTTTGCCGATGACACCAAACTGTGTGGTTCGGTAGATATGCTGGAGGGAAGGAATGCCATCCAGAGGGACCTTGACACGCTTGTGAGGTGGGCTGATGCCAACCTGATGAAGTTTAACCATGCCAAGTGCAAGGTCCTACACCTGGGTCGGAGGAACCACAGGCACAGCTACAGGTTGGGCAGAGAAGAGATTCAGAGCAGGCCTGCGGAGAAGGACTTGGGGTGTTGGTCGATGAGAAAATGAACATGAGCCAGCAGTGTGCGCTTGCAGCCCAGAAAGCCAACCATATCCTGGGCTGCATCAAAAGGAGCGTGACCTTTTGTCGAGGGAGGTGATCCTGCCCCTCTACTCTGCTCTCGCGAGACCTCACTTGGAGTATTGTGTGCAGTTCTGGTGTCCTCAACATAAAAAGGACATGGAACTGTTGGAACAAGTCCAAAGGAGGGCCACGAGGATGATGAGGGCACTGGAGCACCTCCCGTATGAAGATAGGATGAGAGAGTTGGGTCTGTTCAGCCTGGAGAAGAGAAGGCTGCTTGGAGACCTCATAGCATCCTTCCAGTATCTGAAGAGGGCCTATAGGGATGCTGGGGAGGGACTCTTCACGAGGGACTGTAGTGATAGGACAAGGAGTAACAGGTTCAAACTTAAACAGGGGAAGTTTAGACTGGATATGAGGAAGAAATTCTTTACTGTAAGGGTGGTGAGGCACTGGAATGGGTTGCCCAGGGAAGTTGTGAATGCTCCATCGCTGGCGGTGTTCAAGGCTGGATTGGACATAGCCTTGGGTGACATGGTTTAGTGGGAGGTGTTTCTGCCCCTGGCAGGGGGGTTGGAACTAGATGATCTTAAGGTCCTTTCCAACCCTAACTATTCTATGATTCTATGTCATGGTAGCCAGATATAGATGCAGTTCTTACAAGACAGCAAGGATGGACTTCTCATAAATGGCATGGCTTTATTTTTTAATGGAGGCTGTAGTTTATAAGGACAAACTTAGAGATGATGAATCAGCTAGCAGTGAGGGAACTAATGTGGGTAAGCTCAACTGCTTTTCAGCTGATAAGCCTTTGGAGCTTAGCTGTGTCACCCAAAGAGAACAATTAGGACAGCAGTGCTCAGCTTGTAGCTCTTCAGCTGTTGGCAGCTTCGGAGCAGTTCAGGTGAGTGAATCATGTGACATGAGCTGATGCCCCTCCTCCAAAGTAAACAATATCCCTGCCTGTGGGAGGAATGATTCAGCAGGATCTGAGCCCTGGGCGTTGCTGCAGATCAGGTACAGCTCTTATGTGCAAGAGAAGTTGGAGATACCAAAGACTGACAGTCACCTGAGCTTAGTGTCCACCCTTCAAGGTGGCTAGTGTAGAAAGCTGGCAACCCCAGTGAACCACATTTCTTCGGACAGGTCCACAGGAGGTGTATTTTAATAGGTGTGACTGTGCCATAGCTTGGCTTTCTACCAAGAATTGCTTCTCATAGTGTTCAAGATGAGACACGAACACACTGTTGTGTATATGACTCCTGAATACACCCTGGTCCACGTGAGTTGCAAAGAAGAGAAAGTGTTAGCAGAGTTTTGAAACTTCTTTTGTAATTAGGTTCTCACGTAATTCTGCAAACATACCTGATCTGTTGCCTGCAGTGTGTTTGGAAAAATGTCTGGGATTCCAGAGGTTGCCTTGGCAGTCGGGAAAAAAGCTGAGACTTGCTGTGAGAGAGAAGGGAAAAATAAAGGGGTAGACAGGGGTAGAAAGTTCAGTGAGACAACAGAAGTAATTAATTAAACAAAAAGTTACATAATGCAATAGCATGCCCCAGAGTGGTGTGCTTAGTTATACAAATGCGTTTTGATTCTCTATCACAGAGATCAAGTGCAACTACAGTATTTTCTGTGCATATAATCTAATCTCATGATGTTTGCTTTGGGTTTTGTGTTTGGTTTTTTTTTTCCAACTGATATACAGGCAATTGAGATTTGGTACTACAGGAGCAAATGTATCAGAGGTCAGCTTAATGTTATTTTGATACATGGTTAGTTGTAGTATCCCTACTCCCTGTAGGGATTTCAGTGCTGGACTGAACTCTGGGGTAATGAAACTCTCCTACTGGAATTGCAGGAATCTGATCACGACCTAGTGCATGCGTTCCTCCTTAAAATGAGTTAATGTTGCACGTATTACTCATGAGAGAAGGCTGTTCCAGAAGTTTGCTCCTCTGATGGCTAGAAACCTAGTTCCCAGTCTGCGTTTAGTCATTAATTTGAATGTCAGTTATCACAAACTGAAAAGGACACTTTATAAATGTTAATTGGTAGCTTAATATGAAATTGAAAATTTATAAAGGCTTTAACACAAATAGCAAATCTCATTTAGCAAGAGGGCTGGGAGGAAGGAACCTCAAGAGATCACCTTGTACAGCCTCCATCCCCAGGCAGATCCAGCCCTGCCTGTGCCATTTCTGACATACATTCTGTAACTGTTTTAAAATTGTCTTGGTGGGAGGATTCTGGCACCTCCCTGTCTGACCGAGCCCAGTGCTGTGCTTTCCTCCCTGCTACACAGCTTTTTTTAAGAGTCCTGCTCTTCTGTCACTTTCATAGGGAGCACTTACTCCCTCCACCTTCAAAGCAGCATCTCTAAAGACTATTACCGTGTCTCTCTGCTTCTTTTTGCCTTCTGATTGTTCTTACTGCCCTCCTTCGGATTCTCATTGCTGTGCATGCCTGAAGTGTGATACCTGTGGTTGGACACAGGTCCTCAGTTTAGTGCTGGCTGTCCTCTTGCTTGTACACCTTGATGTAAGGTTTGCCTTTTCACAACAGCTCTTTCCACCTTCCCCTCTCTGCTTCCTCCCTCCCCCCATAACCTGCTGGTCCTAATCAATGAAGCTGCTTCCTAGTAATCACTCTCTGTCCTACGCATCTGGTTTCTTCTGCATCAATGCAATTAATGGATTGCTTGGGATTTTTTTCCACTTGTGTCTGTTTGAAGTGGCCATTGCCTTTAATCAGCACTTGCAAGTGGCAGTTTATGAGCTCTTTTACCACTGCTCATGATTCCAGTCTGGCAATTCTCAGGAATGGGATGATGAGCAACATCAATTTCAAGGTGTCTGTGTCTGATAGGTTTACTGGTATAATCTTTCCCAACTTTTGTTATCATGCCCAGGTAATATATTGCACACAGAAAGAAAACATCATCTGGCTGATGGACCAAGGACACACCAGGGTTTTATAGATCCCTGAGGCCCTGTGATGATTTTATTTCCTTGATATCATAAGTGAAACCAGTGTTCAAGTTAGGTTGTCTTAGTAACCAACCCTTGACTTTGGGTGTTATGGATGAGCTGGTTTCTGGTAATATCTGGCTTCATATGGGACAAGTGACACTCTTTGTGTATGAGCTTGATTTTAATAAGCAGGTTAAGAATGAAACACAGATTTCTTTGTGCTTCTTGGTTGAATGTTGATTGTTCCCATGGGCTTGCAGTGATGTCAAACAGCTTCTCTCTATTTTTTTCCTCCCTTTATTTTTTAAGGCTATTTAAAATGCAAATTATGATAAAATTCAACTGTATACCCTAAAGTTATCATAACGCTTTTCAAGTCTTCTTTTGTTTCATTGAGGTGGATGAATACAATTAAGTAGCTATGCCTTCACTGACAGAAATACCATCTGTGGCAGATATGCTTTTTGTTTACTTCGGAGGAGTGACCAGGATCATAATTCGGCCACCAGGGCAGCTATTGAAATGGAGTTAGAAACAATTTTTGTAAACAGAGTTAAAACTTCACAAGTATTTGACTGTGGGTGAGAGCTGGAGGTGTAACTAAAATCCGTGCACACCGGAGTAGCTGACACCAGGGTTTGTTGTCTGTTTACCAGCAATCTCACACTTGCCAGAAAAACAAGGAGAAAATGAGATTTGTTCTCTTTGCTTCTACATATAGACTAGACTGGCTCTTAATGCAGGGAATAAAACCCTACACCTTCAGGGAGCTTGATGGACAGAAAAACTGGTAGTCAGTCTTTTTAAGATGAGAGATTAAAGACCTCCTCTCTGCTTTGTGGAGGAAGGTTCTGGGGCTCCCAAGAGCTGCTGTGAAGGGTTAGGGTTAGGGGAGAATTACAAAAGTGGTGAAGTCTGTGAGCTGGCCCTCAGTTCCTGAGGCCAGAGCAGCACTAGGAGAGGTGCTTGATGCATAGCTGCTTGCCTGCTGCTCTGCTTCAGCCATGAATGTGAAATTCCCCGTGTAAAAGGCTTGTGAAGAAGCAGTGTGTTTGTAGGTAGGGTTTATCTTCCATGCAAGCAGTACAACTTTCTCTACTTAGAGATGGCACCCGTGTCTGGTTTTCAGCTTTCTTAATGCAGTCCATTGTGCCAGTACTCAGCTGTTTAAAACCTGCTGAACTTAACAATCAGAATGGAAATCTGCCCTGGTGTGATTTGGTTTTATTTTGGTGGGGTTTTGTGTGTTGGCTTTGGTTTGGTTGTTTTGGTTTGTTTGTTGGTTGTTTTGTTTTTTTTTTTGTAAAATTCATTTGATGTCCAGATTATTTATTATTTTATACATAAATATAATCCAAGCCACTTTTCTGTGATATTGTTACACTGAAAGAGCAGTAATCAAAAGTTATAGCAAATGTTCAAGTTATCGAGCTTTTAATGAGTAATGCCTCAGCTTGAACAGATATTGAGAATGGGTTTGGATTTGTTCTTCTGGACGAATGAGATAATGTATAAAGTTGTTTCGCACATGCTGATCACCCATCCTGTTTCTTTTGTCTTGCAGCTTTTGGATTGGAGCAAGGGGTTAAGAATCACCAGCAATTGAAAAGCACAAAGCTGCAAGATGTCGGGCCGAAGCGGGAAGAAGAAAATGTCCAAACTCTCACGCTCAAGCAGGGCAGGTGTCATTTTCCCTGTGGGGAGAATGATGCGCTACTTAAAGAAGGGAACATACAAGTACCGGATAGGTGTTGGAGCACCAGTTTACATGGCAGCCGTCATAGAGTACCTAGCAGGTAAACCAGGAACCTGATCCTGGAAGTGCTGATCACGCACAAAGAAACCAGGGATATCCATGGAATGAGATACGAACGTGTTCAGCACTTCTGAAACTCAGGCTCTGCAAGTGCAGCACTGATTTGTTGAAATTCTCTTCAAATGTTAAGAAGAAAAATTCGCTTCTTGAAGAGGCTGAGGATGGGAATTTTCTCCTTTAGAGGCACCATGCTTGGAAGGATTATTTGTTATTGCTTTGCAGAGTGATGAGTCACATCTAGGTAGCTTCCGTCCAAGAGAAAACTGATGTAAATTAGGCTTTTGATACACCTGGATCCAGCAAGAGAAAAGAGCACAAACTTGCCTTGTGCACCTATTGTGCTTTCTAAGTGAGCAAACTCTGTTTCTCTGTCTGCATTTCCCCTTGCAGAACAGTGTTAAAGTGTTACAAAATATGGAGATTGTTCATTTGGGTTGCCTAAGTATATAAAAAGAGTGTTTCAGGGTTCAAATTTTCCCACATACCCTGAAGTTTCCCTCCCTTTTTGAAATTGACCTCAGAGGAAGGGGCAGATGTCACATGGTGGTACAATATACTGTGACATATATTGTAATATTTCACTGGCCTATGATCATATCTGCTCTATTTCTTATTTAATTGTGGAAAACAGCACCTTAGCAAGTTGTTACAAAGCCCAGTGCAGAGAGGATTCTCGTTCAGGTTATTTAGGTGTTACAGATCAAGACTGAGGTGCATTAGAGAATCAAGGAGGAGTCACAAGCCTGGATGAAATTAGCTGAGTAAGTTGTGTTTCAGAAGCATAGTTATTCCAGAGTGGCATGGAAGAAGCTTGCATGGAGCCTGGTTGGCCATATAACAGCATGCAGTCTTTATGTAAACATTACTGTTTTTTTTTTTTTAACACATGAAAGCCTGTTCTTGTTTCCAGACAAAAAAAGCATTATTTTCTTTCAAAACCTGAAACAGTGATAATTTCACTATTAAAACTAAATTCCTGATGGTGCCTCATAGCATGTTATGGAAACGTCCACGTTTCTGCTGATTAATTGCAGGATGAGAATTGATTTTTTTTTTTTGTGAGGTTACTTCTGGAGTTGGCGTGAGAAAAGATGAAAGAAATGCGAACAAAATGTTTAAGGTTGCATTTATGTTCACCTGCAGCTCCTTCAAGAGCTGAGTCCAGAAAACGAGCTGGCTTTAAAATAAAAAACAACTGAAAAGCAGAATCAAAATCCAAGATGATGAGTGTTTCTCCCACTCATTTGATATTATTGTTTTACTGTGTAAGAAAAAACATTGATATTAAGTTTATTTGATCATAGAGAAAGATTAGTTCTCAAACTGATTTTGGAGAAGACATTTTACTTCATTAAGAACATACATATACTCATTTGCACAATCCAGTTTCATACATTAAAAATGAAGTCTTGTACCTGCAGAAGTCTCTAGTGGAGCTGGTGCAGTTGTGCTGTGCTGGGGAAGTCATTGGCTTGCAGAGCTTGCTGCAGTTTGCAACAGGGTGCTGCTCAGCTTGCAGAGTTTGCAGCAGAGTGCTACTCAGCAAGGGTGATTCAGGAGTTGCAGGGACTTAGGAGGAAAGGTGGAGATGGAGGATTCATCTTGCAGCTCCCCTGCTCTACCACAGTGATTTTTTAATCTTGTTTTTGTTGATATACCTTGCTTATAGTTTCTAGTGGTGGTTCAGACTGTTTCAGGAATGTCATAAATATTAATTTCTCTATAATAAGGTGTGTTTGCTTTACTTTATCATCAATTATGAATCGCTTAGAAGTTATCTACAGACTTCAGAATGTCTGGGTACTGCCAGATGAACACCATGTCGCATGGGGTTTGGAAACTGCAGTAACTTCTGTAACTGAATAAGGTGCTGCAGAGTGACTCTGCTGGCCTTCAGTCTGTAGGGGAATATTTATTTTTTTCTTTTCCCACTCCGCAGGGATCCATAGCATTCAAAGGAGTTTCTAGTGTAAACATTTGGGGATACTTGTTCTGAGCTCTGGCAATTATTACAAGGCGTAATAATAAATTGTCAACAGCACATGTAGTATGTGCAGCACTTTGGTACTATAGACTGAGTTATAGTCATTTTGTAACACACAGTGCAGCACTGTTTACCTGTTATCTGAACTAGAACAATGTATATCTTGGCTCCATTTCTGGCTAGTAAGTGCAGTTTGAATTAAATCATTAATACCGTAAGGGCAGATCATGTGTGGACCTACACTTTGTTTTGGAGAAAAAGAATGTGTAGTCAACCAGGCAAGGAAGTTGCTAGATCTGTAGGCTGGGAGCCTGTGTAAATTGTAAGAGAATGTTATTTTAAGCTTCTTGGCTCAGCAGAGAGAGACCCCCATCTTGTCCCAAACCTATATGTGTTGTAATAGGATGGAGTCATGTTTCTGAGCAAACACATATTGTTTGTGGATAGTGGTCTTTCCAAACCAAAGTTTCTGTGCTCTACCCAGAGTTTTGTTTGAAAAGATTACAAAGGTGGATAGTTTAATTAAAAACCACTGTTGCAACATCAAACCCTCTCTGTGTGAATATAGTCTTTGGTTTTGTGAAGCCTTTAGAAACAAAATGTGCTTTCCAAGGCTGTTGTTAAAAGGGGTATTATATGCCAAAGGGGTAACATTTACTAGCTTTATCTGATACTTCCTATTACAGGTTCCAGTTTTCTGTCTTGGAGTTGCAGCTATGAAATGGCTCCTCAGGCTGAAAGCCTGCATACAGGAGAACTGCTTCAGCCTAGACCTGGGAGGGTGGGAGTAAGGGCGTCTGGTCCTGTAACTGTTTCACAGATGCAGGTTAAACCATATTTTTCTACTATGTTAACACATTGCCGAGAACTTCTCCTCTAAATGCCTGTGTGCTTGTCTGTGTTTGAGCAGAGACTTGATGCTTTACGAAAGGGGAATGGTAGTCTTTGCCATCTCAGAGAAATCTGCTCTCTTTGGCCAAGCTGTAACTTTGAAAAAGCACAGGTTGCTTATGCTCAGCAGAGACTTCTTTGATTTTAACAGCTAAAATCTCCAAAGACTTGGTCCTCCCTGAGCACGTTCCAGCCTCTCTCAGTGCCCGGTACTGCCCAGACTGCCTATTCATTGTGTCCCTAGAATGACAGAGCATGCCTCAACCTTTCAGCACCAACATGTGACGGGATTGCTCATGGAGCATGCAGTGGCTGACCGTGCTTCAGCCCATGGCTGCAGGTGCTCAGAAGAACTTTATCCCTCACTGCTGTCCCTGGCTGCTCCTGGTCACAGCACAGAGCAGGGAGTGGGCTTTCTGTGGTCTCAGTGATACTGGGCAGACAGGGAAGGAAGCTTTCTGATTTGAAGACAGAAGCCACACAGGTGGGTGGCAAGAGGGTCTGGGACTGACGGCAGTACGCACTTGAATAGGAAGGAGTTGAGGGAGAGGCTAATCCTACTTACTGTTCATGGGGTGGGAAGGGCAGGCTGGAATTAACTGAATAAGCAAACTAGGAGACTGGGAACAGGTTCCACACTGGTGAGAGAAGGAAACAGGACACATCATAACCTTCTGGGGAGATGCTGATTATGGGAGAAGAATATTGATGCTGGAGACAGAGCTGTGGATGGAAAGCTGAGCTGATGACCAGTGGGAAGGAGTGTCCAAAAATCCTGACAGGATGCTGGATTGTAAGTTAGAAAAATAGGGCATAGGTGAAGGACTGGATGAAGAGGGTGCTGAAAATGAAGAACCTAGAAAGGAAGATTGAGCCTGAGTATTACTACAACTGAGAAGAGTAGATAGGAGAAATTGAGACTGTCCAGGAAAGCCAACTGAGATAGAAATTTCAGGTGTGGATTCTCAAGGAAAGGAGAATAGGCTATGGAGCTGGGAAAGCAAGTCATGGCTGGGTGTATGAGGCTGGAAGGGTCAAACAGGACCAGAGCTGTCTGATTGCATACATCCAGGGCCTAGCATGGTCCAGCAATTCTCATGTGAGCTATCAGCTGTGCATGTGGTCAGTTGATGGCCCATAGTTGTGTTGCCCTGAAGCACTGAGTCTTTTGACTGGCATCATCTGGGTGGTGCATACATGTCTTGAGCATCTTTATTCCAGATGCCATGTGGTTCAGACTGCCTCCTGGCTTATGTATGTGTTCTTTGTCACGAGCCACTAGATCCCCATTTTTTTCCCTTGTATGCAGAATTGATTGTGGCAGTACCAAAGCTGTTATCAATGCCAAATCTGGGTTTTGGCTTAGAAACCCCATTGTTAAAATGCCAGCTATCACCACAATGTATTTCAAAAATAGGTACTTTTACCTGGACTGATAATCTCACTATGAAGTTTTATATCTCAGACTTGAAAATCATAGTGCAAATGTGCAGTTTAATTCCTATCCGAAGGTTGTGTTTGCTGGAACGGTGTTGGGCTCCACGGGCTTCAGAGTTAAAATTCCATGAAAAATGGGCCTCAAACCTGTTGGATTTATGGACTTTGCAACACATGCATGCCAGGCTATGCTCTGAGTGTGCATGGGGCTAACTGCAGTCATCGTCATCTAAATCAAACATCAACTGCATGTGTCCCATAATGCGCCTTCCCAAAATGTAGGCAAAGAATGCAGATGCCTCTTGATTAGGAAGCAGAAGACATATGAATGGTGTGCTGGTCAGAGGAACTCATGGAAGGTGTCAGTGGTAAGCCGTCTTCTCTAAATTAGGGCAGAATGCAACACCAGCAAATACTTCCTCCTTCAGAAGGCATTGGCTGCCGTACTCTTCTATCTGTTGTGCTCATCTGCCATCAAGAGACAAATCAAGCAAATACTTTTCCACTTGCAAATGGAGGGCAAAGGACTCCATCTTTTCATAGCAAAGGTATTACTGGTAGATTTGTATGTGGTAGCATAACAGGAACCATTACAGTTTAACCTGAAGGAGAAGTGGAAAATAACCTGTCTGCAATCTTTCCAATTCTATTATCAGTAGTTCTTGTACACCTTTCTTACTAGTTCAGCTGAGTACTTCACAAAAGCAGGCAGAGCTAAGCTGAACAAATAGCTTTGGCCTGGCTAGGATGCTTTTAGTTCCCAAACACTGCTAAATCTGTTGATCCATCGGCTAAAGAAACCTCTATTTTTTTTTCTGTATGTCACAGGGTAATTAATTGTAATCCCATTCATGTCATAGCTTGGCTGCTGCTTGGGATAGTTGGAATACAGTTATGCTCTTTCCTGGTCCCAAGTGCTTATCAATGAGGAGAAAGGCTCCTTTTAAAGTACCACTTGTTGTGTAGAGACAGTGAATAATTCTGGGCATTGCCATGTTGACCAGTATTTGATGTTCTATCTGAGGCCCAGGTAAACTGTGGAGTCTATAAATGAGCTAGTTTGCTTGTCGCTGTCTGCATTTAAGATGTCTGAACTTGAAGTTATGCTTCCAGTGTGGAAGGCATTTTTCTGCATTTTGAATCTTGATGGAAGTAAGATTACTTTCAAATTTTATTTTAGTTTTTAATGCCTACTGCTAAAAGCATATAAAGTAAAACCATGTCTGAGAATATCAAGATGCCTGATTTCAAGATAGCTTGATATAGTACAGGACTTTATTGTAGGACCTATGTTCTTGTACTAGTCTTCTTAGAGTGTAGGTAACCTCAGCTGGAGCTACTTGAAATGTAAAGCAGTTTCTTTAGGGATCTGTTATTACCAGCAGAGGCTGTGAAAACTGAACCTTCCAGATTTGATGCTGAACTTTGCAAGTGCCATTTTGTATTCTGAAGACTGTAAGTCCCTGCCTCCAGCATAAGAAAAGTATGCATATAAACAGTCATTTGAGGGAGGTAAGGCAATTATTCACCTATGCAAACAATTGGCATCCTTTGTTAAGTTATGTGTATATTCCATAATCTGCACATCATCTCTGCCTTGGATTTCCTTCTTTCTGGTGTCCTGTGGTAGACGGCTGGCATTTGAGTGTTCTGCGTTTTTTGCTCTTAACATTAGGCAGAGGACATTTGAGTGCACCATCAGGATGCTGCTGGCCAAAGGACCCAGAACCTGGGGGACTGGGGTGAGCACACAGGTAGCAGGATGTGCGTGGTTTTGGCACATCTGAAAGAACTTCAGTTACCACACAGGTAAGTATGTGTTGCCTTTTTAGTTCCCTGATGCAATTTTCCTCTGCTATCAGCACACACCTGCAAAATCCACTGGAGAAGTCTGGGTCTCTTTTCTTGCTTTATGCTGATCTGCACAATGGATGGCAATCTGTTCCTGTTGTCTGCTGCTGTATTAGCTCCACTGGCAGAGGTCTGGGAAAAAGGGTCTGCAACTTCCAGCCCTGCAGCCCAGCTGGGGTGAATATAGCTGGCTTATGCAGGATCTCTGTTCAGTCTCCTCCTTTAAAGTCCAAGTCAGATGCTTCAGAGTTATGAAATGCTAGAGCCGAGGTTGCTTCCCTAACTTTTAATGTAGGCAGTGTGTGTTTGTGATGTGATACTGTTTCTGACTGTTGGATCACTCACTGCTTCTTCCTCATGGCAGTGCCCTTGCTATCATAACCACAGTTCTGTTATTTTGTAACATTTAAGTGCTTGTCTTTGTAAATTTGATAATGTTTCTTGGAAATTTAGCATGAATAATTATTCAAATTTTCAACTGACTCTGGCTGTTTCTTAAATAATTCACTGTGAATGTGCTCATGATTTTAAAAAATGGCTTTTACATCTTCAACATTCAGTTAAATATGTATGCTGTGTAGTAGTGAAAACTGGATGGCAAGTATGTACTTTTGTCATTCTAACTGAATGAAATTGAAAGCTTGTATGGAGAGCTAAACCTCATATTGAATCCTTTGAATTTTAGCCAGAGAGCATTATGTAGATTTCAGCTAGATTTTTCATTAAAGTTCTTTTTAAGAATAGGTACAGTTCTTTATTTAGCTTATAAAAAGGAGTGAGATATCATTAAAAGGACACTGATGGGCTGTAATTTTCTTATCCCTGTTACGTAAATACGAACCCAAAAACCAGAAGACAGGAACACTGGATACTTTTAAAATGAAAGAAGGTGTCAATAATATTTTTATGATTACTTGGAGCAAAACATTCGCTTCTCCTTCCTTCTCAGTGTTTCAGTAGAGTTCTTGCATGAGAAATAACTTCTGAGTAGGAGCCAAACTGTGTAAGTTAATGATTATACTGCTGCAGATCAAATAAACTCAGAAAGATGTGTCTGTGTTTCCTCTATAACAATTAGAAAAAGCTCAGTGACTGTAATCACAGAACAAATATTAATGCAAATTCAGAGAAAATACTTTTGAAGTGACTTCCTGTTCCCAGAGGTGTAGGAGAAACTTTCTACCAATAGTTCATGTTCTGAAGCTCTTATGTTGTCGCTGCTTGCATCTAAGTCAAACCTCTTATATCTTGTTCTGAAATGAAGCTTCTCACAGATTTTCAATACCCTTTAATGCAGAATAGCAGCATTGCCTGGCTAGTTTGTTGGCTTTCAGAGTACTTTTTTAAATGCACCTCAGTCTTTGTCTTACCTGGTCCTGAGAATCCTTGCTCTTTTGTCAGAACTGTTTGTACTAGGTTTGGGGTTTCATTGCATGCTTTACTCTTCTATTGTTCACAGACTATTGCTGAATTGTGGACTGCTGATGTACGTTTTTATAGGGTGGTTTGTTTGTTTTCTAACTTGGCGCTTGTAAAAAGTTCTGTGTACTTAGCATATTTCTGCTAGCTATCCTTTAGGGAGTTAGGAAGGACAAGTTATTTTATATAAATTTACAAATATATGGAGTGTGGTTTGGTTTCTGCCTTTCTGTAGCAAAGACCATTTAAAACAAGAAACACCCCTGCCAAAGGCAAATGGATATGAAGAAGGAATGTAAAATGTGTATACAGGGTGTACATAAGTTGCATTTTTGTTACTTATTTTTATCTCAATGTGTTTACAGCTGAAATTCTAGAATTAGCAGGAAATGCAGCACGAGACAACAAGAAAGGAAGAATTGCCCCCAGACACATCCTCCTGGCAGTTGCAAATGATGAGGAACTGAATCAGGTACCCGTTTACATTTCAGTGCTGTGGCATGAATGAAGCTGTTATCATGGAAGTTTAGAATCAGTTTAGTCTGACACATGAATAAGAACACAATTATTGTAGCAGAAGGCAGCAGGATTGTGCCCACTTCAATAAAAGCAGACAAAAAAAGAAGGTTTCTGATATCTCATCTTAAATCCTCTGATACAGATTTTGCTTGTTTTGTAGCCTGTGAGTCCTGCTGAAGTGGGTGAACTTGATGCGTAATTTTTTCCTCTGGGAGATACAATACTTAAAGAAAATGTGCCATATGGAAGACCTTTTCTCAAAAGTTGTAGAAATATGTGCGTCGTTAACATTGGCTGAGAGGCCCATCTTGGGTAGGGATCTGGCTCACTCACTCACTATTGCTCCCTCCAGGGCTGCCTCCCTGTCTGTATGCCCAGGCCCCATTAGCAGCCAGACTGTGGTTTACAGTGCTCTGACTCTGCGGATCACTTCTGTTGAACTTAACTGAGAAGAGAGATCATGACATGGGCTGTGAATTGCAGCATTCAAGGATACTGGAAAGGTTCCATCAGCATCAGAGTATGTCTTCTTGTTTGGCCTCATGTGAAGATGTATGACATCACTCACACCTTAAAAGATTCCTGCACTTTATTTGACTGCTTTAAATAATGAAAATGTGGGGCCCATGAAGTCATCTAGCCCTGTTCCTAGGCAGAGGGACAGAAAAGTCAAAACAGAGGCCAAGAGAGAGGGGAAAGCATGCTAACACTACTAGCCTACTCCCTGCTCTGTGGCACTGGTCACTGGCCTCTAAACTGGGGACTAGATCTAGTGGTGTCCATTAGGAGTTAGCCAGACTTTGTCTGCTATGTAATATCACAGCCCATTCCTGTTGTTCACCTTTGCAAAGCAGGTTCTTGAGACTCATGCTTGCTTTTGCTGAATCTATTTCCCTACCAAAGGGATCTACAACCAGTCCTTTGAGCAGGACTGTGGTGCAGAGATGTTTTTGGTTTGGTTTGGTTGGTTTTTTTGTGGGTTTTTTGTTTTTTTAAGTAGCCTGTAGGCACTTCTCTTACCCTCACTCACTGCGTGTGAGGAACTGAAGACAGGTGTGCAGAAAGACCAGCAGTGGAAGAGAGACCAGTGAAGTAATGGAGTTCTCAGTGATGTCCTGGCTGACCTCACCGTCACTGCCAGGTTTTTTATAGTTGTGGATTTTCCCCTTAATGGTTTTTGTTTGTTTGTTTTCTTCATGATAAAGGGGCAAGGTGCAATGGTGTAGGAAGTGTGGGGTCTACTTGCATATGTGTAATGTAGTCAACAAAAAGTAGCTTGAGTGCCAACTAAGAGAATCTGTAATGTGCTGCTTTGCACTGCTTCTCCTTGCAGTTGCTCAAAGGTGTGACTATTGCAAGTGGAGGTGTCCTGCCCAGAATTCAGCCAGAGCTTCTAGCCAAGAAACGGGGTGCCAAAGGCAAATCTGAGACCATCCTTTCACCTGCTCCTGAGAAGAAGGGAAGGAAAACGATGGTGAACAAAAAGAGTGGGAAGAAGGCAAAATCTACCAAGGCCCGGACACCCAAAAAGGTAAGCATGAGGCAAACGTGGAATTCCAGAGGTGTGGGAGAGGAGGTGGATCAAAACTGACTAAGATTATTAGGAGAAATAAATTAGTGCTTCAGCATTGTTTGGAACAGCTAGAAATGGGAGGTAGGACTTAGGAGTTGATAATAGACACAACAGGATTCTTTTTTTCTCTACATTTTAGAAATAAAAGCAAACTGTATTTTAATCAATTTTCATAACAAAAGCTTTTAAAGCTTTGAGAGGAACTTTTTAGATTTTTCATGTCACCTTTAGCAGTGCTTTCTTGATAACGGTTTAGAATCTTTTCATCTCCACACTGTGTGGCAGCAAACTCTAGCCTTTAAACAGAGGAAGCTGTATTTTGAAACATTTTCTACTTGAGACACATCACACCTTCAGCCTTGTACAATTACTGGGTTGCTGTTGAAGATCTTTCACTATTCAGAGAGCTTGTCTCAACATAGTACATAAATGTCATTTTGACAAGCTCTTTGTTTTGCGCGTTCTTAAGTGTGCTGTTGTTAATGGTTTTTTAAAAGAGTTGCAAGGAGAAATTAATCAGAACTTGACCACTGCACCTTCCCTTACAATTGCTAATCCTCTGTCACCACACAAATTGGTTTAATTTGGTAAAGCAGTAATCGGATCAGTGCTCCAGTGTATGCATCTTAAAACACTACTTTTTTAATTAGGCAGGATTAAATGATTTTAAGCTTTGACCTAAGATTTTTAAACTTGTGTTAAGAATATCTTTCTGGATGCCTCTAGGCTTTAATACATTTCCATAGCTGAGAATATCCAGAAACAACTTTTTAAAAGGAAACAGAGTTGCTTAATAGGATGCCCCTGTGTATTGATCTCTGCTACCAGCTTACTTTGAATTGTGCACATGCACTATTGGGAACTTGTTAAGAAGAGTTAGCTTCCTAACATACCTTAAAGCAAATACTGAGAGATGTGCGATGTCTCTGCAGTCCTGGTAGAAGCTAGCCTGCATGAAGGGGTATGTCCCACAAATGGGATTTTGCATTCAAAGCTCAGTTATTAGTTATTTTGTTTTGTCATTCTTGTCATGCTTGTATGTAGGTATGATGGCTTGCTCCTGTCAATATGGATTCAGATCTATGATTTATTAGCTGAAACTTATGGGGGTTTTTAGATCATGAAGTTGGTTTTTTTTCCTTTCATATTGGACCATTTGAGTGGGTTACTAAATTACTAAGTTTGATTTAGTACAAGCTCTGTTCTGTTAGCAGCAAAAATAAACCAGCACACCCCCACCCATAAATAAAACCTTAATTGTTAATAAAACTGTAGATGGATATGGATGCACTGACTCTTAATGCGACTACAAACCTATGTAATGCCTCAGATAAGCTACTGATGTTTTAGCATTATATAAACAGGAAAGACCTGTTGTTACATAGTCTTTGGAGATTAAAAGGCTATAAGAGATTGATCCAAAAAGATGAGATGTCTAGTAACTGATAAAATCTATCAATTTCTGAATAATGGTAAAATGTTGATTTTTATTATTTTTTTCCCTCTGAGAGTTCTTGTTTTTTAATTCCTTCAAATAGAACAAACAAAAGGACAATGAAAAAGAAGGAGCTTCAAATTCAACATCTGAAGATGGACCTGGGGATGGCTTCACTATCTTGTCCTCCAAGAGTCTTGTGCCAGGACAAAAGGTAATACAAAGTTATAACAGATTTGGATCATAGCAATGGAGCCTAGCATAAATGGAAGTGTGGTTTTGATCTAACACCAGTTCAAAACCTCTACATTCTCCTTTAGCGGTCCCAAATTTATTATTTATAAAAGAGTATTTCTGGGCCAGGTCCCAGGATCACCCAGAACTTCCACATATTGGTTTATGCCAGAAGCCTAGGAGCTCCGTCTGAAAGTGGGCTGTGGGGTGCTACTCTCTCCAATTCAAGTTCAAATTGAGAACCTCACCAGAGCTGCAGGGCATGCCTACTTCTCCATCTCAGCACAGACAAGGACACCTTACTTAGAATTACAAAACTCCCCCATCAAAATGCCTGCATGTCGTTGGTGTCCAGCCTACTGTATGTCCCTTTGTTTTGTTTGTTTTTCCTCTGTTCTCACCAAGAAGAAGAGGGATTTTTGTTTTCTGTAGTTTTTGGACTCTCTGAATGAAACTGGAGCTTTTCTTACAGATTTAACTATGGAGGTATAGTCAAGATTTTTTAATATCATTATTATTTCCAATAGTAAGGTCATCTGGAAAAAGTATTTTTCTGCAAACTGCTTCTGTAAGCCCCCTCTACTGATGTCTACCCTGTTGTATGAAGCAGAGCTTATGGGATCAGGTGGACTGAACTCCTCTTTTGCTGAAGCAGTGGTCTAGAATGGGCTGGACACATACTAAATCCAGAAGATTGCTAAAAGCAGTTATCTGGCCAGGTAGACGAAACTTGGATCTCCTCTGTTCAGTTCTGTCCTAAGTTCCTCTAAAATCTGTGTACTTTCTTCTCTAAAATGGGCAGTGCTTATTGTTCTGGTTAGGATTTAAATACTGCAGTGTACCTTGGAGGAAGTGAGGTGTGCTGGGCACATGTTTAGCAGCTGTTAAGTCTTATTCATTATTTTTATTCATTATTTTTATCAGTTGCTATATCCACATGCTTGGGTGAGTAAAACATTCCTTATTTATGCCAGGAACTGAAAGGGTAATTAATTACTTGGGTTGTGAAGCCTTTATAGATCAGGACAGTGGTCAGCTCTTCTTCTGAGCCCCCAACAGTCGTTTATTGGGGGCAAACGTTTTGACAGGAGAAAAGCTTTTTAATATTACTATTTTTTTCTTGAAGCAAAAGCATTTCCAGAGTTCCTCTTTTGTTTTTAAAGTGTGATGCTAGAGCATGAATTTTTCTAGCAGTCACTTCCTCTGGATGCTCTCCTAAGCTGTGCGCATATCGCAATATCGCAATACTCTAAGTGGTATAAAAACTAATTAATTAATGGCTAAAAATCAGAATTGCACATACTGACATGATAAAACTACTGATCTCTGAAAGACTGAATCCAGCCTTCTTTCATTTTAGTGTTTTTGTATGAAAATGATTTCACACTAACATTACTTTTTTTTTTTACTCCCCCGTATTATTTTACAGCTTTCTTTGACACAGAGTGACATCAGCCATATTGGCTCCATGAAAGTAGAAGGCATTGTTCACCCTACAACTGCTGAAATAGACCTCAAGGAGGAAATAGGTGAGGCTTTGCTACAAGCAGAAAAAACAGATCTAGAGTTGGAACAGTAGCTGGTCTACTAGCTGCCTGCTGAGATACCATCCTGTTTCATCTGAATCTTCCCCAGGCCATAAAATGTCACTTACAACACTTCTGAAAATCAGGCTGGATCTGACTAGGTATAACAGGCTAATCACTAATTTACCTATTTTTAATGATGCCTTACAACAATCAAAACACAGATAATTTGTTGAAGCACATGAGCAGCAAAGGTGTAAATAATAATTATTGTGGTCTTTATTGGATTATTTTTACATAAGCTTCTGAAAATTCCATGTAAAAAATTAGATATTAATAACACTTCTAATTATGCATTTCATTGTAGGATTTTACATACTTTAGAAATACTTATACGCAAAACCTTATACTGCTCATGTGAAATGATAAAATACTATTACTGCTGGTGTACAAATACGGAAATTGAAGCAAGAGGGAGTAAAAAGGATATTTAGTGAGTTGCAGAGAGAGGCACAGAATCTAATAGCAGGCTTTTGGAACAGTGTTTTATACAGTCAGTCATCAAGACATTCGGTGGCATCCCAGTTGTGTTTATTTCAGAAAGTAGTAGGGTATGTATGTTGAGTTGATTTTGGAGGCTGAAAATCTGAGTCCTGAAAAACCCTTTCTTCACTATTTTAGCCGTAAGTCAGAGTAAGATAGTGTTCTTACAGATAATTATATTAAAGTGATTTCCAGTAATAACATACAGGGGTTTTCGAAACCAGTAAAAAGTAAACTTCATCTGTGGCTGGACAGAGTGGTAAGTATAAACAACAGCTGCTGCTGATAGATGGAAACAGGATAATGTGCGTACAGTGTTCTTCTTTCAAATAAAGTTTTTTTTCACTTTGATACTTTGAAGCCAAGGCCTTGTGCTCTGTGTCCTTGCAGGCAAGGCATTGGAAAAGGCTGGAGGGAAGGAGTTTTTAGAAATGGTGAAAGAGCTTCGCAAATCTCAAGGACCTTTGGAAGTTGCTGAAGGTAAAAAGGACAGTACTGTCTCTTTTGGAAACAGCTTATTTCATATGTTCTTTTGTCTGGATGTTCTGATCTGTCCTTGATTATATATGTGCCTTTGCTTATGTGATGTAAATGTTTCTGTTTTGAAGCTCTTTCTGATATGGGCAGCCTGCCTGGGGGGAGGAGAGGGTTGGATTCCTGTGTCTTGTGCAGATTCTGTCTTTGGGCTTCTAGGTGCTACCGTAAGTTACAGCAGATTGATTATTTTATCTCAGGCAGTTTCTGTATGTGGGAGTCCAAAATTCAAGGAAAACTTGTGCTGCCACCTGTGTGCCATCTTTCCTGTCCTGTTCATGCTGCATTCTGTAGTGACAATCAGAAATGGCTCTCAGTCTAACATACGAGGTATAAGAACAGTGGTAGTTTATAAATTACTTTGCTTTATGCATATTTGATTATAATCCAAATAGTTACCTTACTTTGAAAACATTGAAAACAAATAAAGATGTGATATGGTCTTTGAAACTGGCATGCTTTTTTGGAAGAGCAATTGCAGCACTTCTCCCAGGCACTACAGCTACATTACAGAAATACAAATTGTCGAAGAGCTCCCTTCAAATATTTAACACATCTGTAGTAGTGCATCATTTGGGACTTGAGATTATACCTTTCTCCTTCCTTTGTGGACAAATTAAAGCAAATTAAAGCAATTAAAACAAAATAAAGGTGTTGAAGGTGGCTGGAAGGCAGGTAGGAAGATGTTACAGTGTATCTTCTCGTGCCTTATTTGGCTTGGTATCTCAATACTCAAGAAACTAAATGTTTTAAATAGTGTAGTTTTGGAAATTTCCTAAGTGAGTAGACTAGTTTTATAGTCTCAAGTAACAGGGAAATTTTTGTACTAGATATTTTGTTTCACTTTTGCATTCAACATCAAAGTAAACTACTTTTCTCTGTCAAAATCACTACCTGTGTAATAGATTCCTGTTATGCTATTAAGGCAGTCCCAGGAAGGAAGATCTTAGTTTAACAGATAGGAAAATGTACTCTCTCAAGTACTGCTTTTTGTTGCTGTATTTGAAATTATCCCTTCTGGTTTTGGGGCAAATGATAATAAATGGTTGTTAATCACTGCAGGTCTGCTGCAAACACTTGAGCTCCAGTCAGTGGGCTTGAATTCAAGTGCTGCTCACAGGATACCTGTGTTGTTTTCAGTCAGTTTGCTTCCTGTTGGTAAAGGCCTGATGTTTCTCTTTGGTTGAAATTTCAGTAGCACAGTGAAGCATTAGACAGAATTCCTCTTTGCCTGCCACAGAATTCCTGTGTGATGGTGGACAAGTGAATAAATTCAAGTTTTTAATCCTTAAGCTTTCATTACACAGCTAATTTCAGGATGTTTAACCTGGGATTCCCAAGACCTACATTTCCAGAAGTGCTAATGGTCACAATTGCAACAAAAGCAAACTGATATTAGGCTTTCTGAAAGATTAATTTAGCTTCCTAATTGGTCATTACTCATGGAGACTTTCAGCAAACATCTTTGATTTTTCATGTTATTGTCTGAAATTACCCAACTGTGAAGTGGGCCTGAGTATTATTTCATAACACTCTGGAGCTGTAATGCTGACGCAGGTATTTGTGAAAAGCATTCAGATAAGGCTGTGACAGCACTGCAGAAATGCCTACGGGGGGATCAGTGTTACAGTGTTCAGTGCAAGGTTTTGATACATTGCGTAAAACAAATCCAGAGGTCATGCTGAATGAGAAAGCTAAAAAATACTATCAACCGTGTGTTAACCAAATGAACCCTGTGTTCTTTGGTCTCCAAAGACATAATAAGTGATCACAAAAGTAATGATGGCACAGTCACATTATGATTACAAGTGAGCCATTGTGGCATATTTTAATTCCTAATGTATTTCTTTGGAGAAGTGATGTAATTAGGAAAGTACGTTGGATTGAGAGGTCATTGCAGGGTGGTTTCTATTCAAAACTAAATGTTATATTTTCATTTGTGTTAGCTGCACTTACTCAGTCTAGCGGCCTAGCAGCAAAGTTTGTCATCCACTGTCACATCCCACAGTGGGGCTCAGACAAGTGTGAAGAGCAGCTTGAAGAGACTGTAAAGAACTGCTTAACAGCCGCAGAAGACAAGAAGTTGAAGTCCGTGGCTTTCCCCCCATTTCCCAGTGGCAGGTATGACTCTTTCTGCATGGGAGGATTCTGTATCAGGTAGCAATGGTATAATTCACTGTCAGAGCTGCTGCTGCGATGAAGAGGTACCCTCTGGTCTGTGTGGCCTCAAGAGAGGGGCTGTTGCAGGTTGCTGTCTGACACCATGCTTCTCCAGATTAAAGGAGCTTGAAGTGCAGTGTTTGCAAGGAATGACCAGAAAGTCTTTTTAGAAATTAGCTAACCCACAGGAGAGCTGGGTGGACTTGCTGTGTTTTCTATTGTTGGGCAGTAACTTTCATTTTTCTGCTATGGGCCTGCACCACCTCTGGTTTTATGTTCCTTCATTTTGCTGTGGGGAATCTTACTAAAACTACATTTGTACTAGTAAGTTTATATCAGCATAATACTGAAGGCAAATAACCATGATGCAGCCTGTGCTAGGTAAATTGGGCTGTTCACTTAAATCATCCTAAGGATATATGTTAAACAGACTAGCCACACAAGTTGTTTCCTTTACAAAGAAAATCTTCTCTTTGAGCAAATGTTTCTCAATATAGTTCTGCTTTAAAAAGTGAACTATGAAGCCATCTATGAAATTACACATTTCTTTCTCAATAACTAGCAAATAAAATGTGCTTGACTAAGAAATCCAAAGCTTTATTTATTTATTTATTTTTAAGCTGACACTTTGTTAATCTTGCTTGGTCTTTCACAAGAAAACTTACACAAGCCCTGCTAGCTGCAGAATTTGTAATTTCGTATTGTAGCTCACACACTTATATTTAAGTTGAAATGTAACTACTGATTTTGTTAGTAGTGCCCAAAGAGTAGAGTATGTAGTATAGTGCAGTTGTGTTGGCCATGTAATGAATAAAATGAAAGTAAAAACTGCATTTTGACCAGTGAAGTCACCACACATCACTGAATACACAGGAGGTGAAAATGCTATTTTTACAGAGATATTTTACAAGTCAGAATAATATTTTTATGGATCAGGATAAAAGAACAAATAGGGGGCAGTGCAATTTTTAATGTTTTTTCTTCCTTTATACACATATCTTTTTTATAATGTTGTCAAAGCATAATGTGATAAATGGTTTTACAGCTCTTTAATAATAAAGTTCAGCTTTCGAAACTGAACTATAGTTTTAAATGCCACTAGAAATAGTCTGCATGGATATCATGTCTCCATAATCAATATCTAAGCAATACCTAAGAATAATCCAGTCTTGGACCATTAGTCTTAGCACAGATCCTTCTGCTGCTTAGTTCTATTTCACTCTCTGTTGCTCTTACAATTACTCCTGCTAACTGAAAATAAGAATAAGTCTTACCAGGTGCTGCTGGTTTCCACTTTAACAAAGCACCTTAAAGTTGCCTGAAAAATGGCAGTATTTCAAATAATACTTAGTGAGTTTGCTGTCATGTTATTCCACCTACATGTCTGCACAAGAAATCACGGAATCACAAAATGCTGTTCTTGTTGGGATACTCGATCGTGCCAGGACTTTTCACCTTTATGATCTTGTCAGTAAAAAGTAGAGAAATTCAGTTTAGATGAAATTGCTTGTGCTGTGAAGCAGATATAAATTAACTTAGAAGCATTTTCAAAAAGTCCTTTTTGATAGCTTGATAGCTTGCTGCCAGAAAGGCATACTAGCCGGGTTGGTGCAGGTGCTGTCCAGAGACTGAAAATAGGAAAATATGTTTGCTAGTGCTCTTTGGATTCCACTGAATGTGGATAAGACAGTTATTGTTGACTAGTTTACAAGCTCTTTTTTGGGTGGTTTTTAATATATATGTATATGCATACACAAGTGTGATAAGTATCTGAAATCACTAGCGTAAAAATGAGTTAGAAGTCAGTGGTGCTAACCTTAGAAAAGAAAGAAACCAAATGCACATGACAGTGGTGAAAACCACTGCAAAGGCTGCTCTGGATGCTATTAAAAGCAATGCCATAATTTTTTAAGTGTAAGGATTGTTAGGCACTGGGATGGCTTATCAGTATATTCTGATGTAGACCCATCACTGAAGATCTTTAAGTATAGGTTAGATAAACTTATTCCAGAATCAGAAAAGTTATGTGTAATCCTGCCTCAGAGGAGGGACACAGGCTAGGTTGTGCTGGCCAGTTTTTTTGGGCATGGATCTAACTTTATCTGGAGCATTATCATGCGGTTGATTCTAAATAGGGGGCATTAAACTCAAGAACAGCCAGCAGATTTATGCCCAAAGACGTGTCTGAAACCTCAGCTGTGTCTTAACTCACCTTCAAACAATTCAGTATGTCCCAGTAAAGTCTCATCCAGGCCCTTCAAGGTACATGGCTTCCTACATGCTCACGTAGCAAGCACTGCATTAACACTCTTCAGTGTTGTACAAAATCAGCAAAACTATTACAAGCATTGTCAGGCAGCAGAGAAACTCCAGCAGGTGATGCAGGAGTATGTCCCTCTCTCCAGATGTCAGTGGCAGACACACACATGGATCACTTCAGGAAGTGATGCTTTCTAACTCAATAAATCTGTTTAGTGTTAGACAGGTAGAACAATGTGGAGACCTTCTTAAGTGTGAACATACTGTAAGGCAGAGTATTTCATTAGATGAGCATCAAGTCCAAACTGTAGAACAGTTCTTGAAATGCTGTCCAGTATTATAGCAGTCAGAATTTTGTGTAAAGAGAGATGCATCTCTATAAAAAGGGCAGGAAGGAAGGACCCTGGAAACTACAGGCCTGTCAGCCTGATCTCAGTGCTGGGGAAGGTCATGGAGCAGATGATCATAAGTAAGATCATAATGGGTTAACGAAGGGCAGGTCCTGCTTGACCAACTTGATCTCCTTCTGTGATAAGGTGACCCACCTGGTTGATAAAGGAAAGGCTGTGGACATTGTCTATTTGGACTTCACTAAAGTGTTTGACACTGTCTCCCGCAGCGTTCTCCTGGAGAAATTGGCTGCTCATGCCCTGGATAGATGTATTCTTCACTGGGTTGAAAACTGGCTGGATGGCCGAGCCCAAAGAGTGGTGGTAAATGGTGTCACATCTAGTTGGCGACCAGTCACTAGTGGTGTCCCTCACCTCATTGAGGTGTTAGGGCCAGTATTGTTTAATATCTTCATCAATGATCTACATGAGCGGATTGAGTGCACCCTCAGTAAATTTGCAGATGACATCAAGTTGTGTGGGAGTGCTGATCTGCTGGAGGGTAGGAAGGCTCTACAGAGAGATCTGGACAGGTTGGATTGATGGGCTGTAGCCAATGGTATGAGGTTCAACAAGGCAAAGTGACTGATTCTGCACTTAGGCCACAAGAATCCCATGGAATGCTACAGGCTTGGGGCAGAGTGGCTTGAAAGCTGATCTACAGAAAAGGACCTGGGGGTGCTGATTGACAGCTGAAAATGAGCCAGCTTGTGCCCATGCAGCCAAGAAGGCCAACAGCATCCTGCCCTGTATCAGCAATAGTGTGGCCAGCAGTGATCATCCCCCTGTGCTCAGCACTGGTGAGGCTGCACCTCCAATACCGTGTTCAGTTCTGGGCTCCTCACTATGAGAAAGAAATTGAGGTGCTGGAGCAGGTCCAGAGAAGGACAATAAAGCTGGTGAAGGGTCTGGAAAACAAGTCTTAGTAGGAGCAGCAGAGGGAACTGGGGTTGTTTAGCCTGGAGAAGAGAAGGCTCGGGGGGGCTTTATCGCTCTTTACAACTACCTGAAAGGAGGTTGCAGTGAGCTGGGGGTCGGTCTGTTCTCACATGTAACAAGCGATAGGACAAGAGGTAACAGCCTCAAGCTGTGCCAGGGGAGGTTTAGATTGGATATTAGGAAAAAATTCTTCACAGAGAGGTTGATCAGGCATTGGAACAGGCTGCCCAGGGCAGTGGTGGATTCACTGTCCCTGGAAGTGTTCACAAACCATGTGGATGAGGCCCTCAAGTGGCATGGTTTAGTGGTGGTCTTGGCAGTCTTGAGGTAATGGTTGTATCTGATGATCTTAAAGGTCTTTCCCAACCTAGCTGATTCTATGATTCTGTGGAAAGCACTTCATAGTAACTGTGCTCTTTGCAATACACTGTCATGCAGTTTCCTTGTAGCGTAGAGATGAGGACAAAGGAACTGTGGTTGCAGCTGAATGGTTTTGTGACTTGTGTCCTGGGTTCACCAGCTACTAAGGAGGAGAAAAATGACTGCTACTGCTGAACCCAGGACAACTTGAGAAAGGAGTATGAGAATTATTAAGATAGAAAAAATGCTGCTGCCAAGAAATTTGAATCTCAAGTATGTGGGTCAGGTGGCCAGCGAGAAGTCAACACAGTTGAAAAGTCCCCTTACTGTAGAGACCGGTAGCTTCTAGCTTTTCAAATTGTAAGTTAGAGATTATTACCATCAAAATGAATGAATTAAGGAGACTTGGCCTTAATTTGGCTTGGGGTTGTATTTCAACTATTTTCACTGAAGTCTCAACCGAAGTATTTTTAATGACGGCATGAGGAAGTCACCTAAGTAGTTGATGTATCTCTGTTTTTCAATTTCCAACTAAAAAATAATCATCCCTTGATTAAAAATTAATCATCCTTGGGCATCCCTGCCCAGCACAGCATGGAAAAGTTTAATTCTAAGCGAGGGCACTAAAAATCTTTGTGTTGTTATAGAAAATAGACGCAAAAGAAGAGAGTAATTATGCCAGCAAGGAAACTAATACAGCAGCAGATGAATACTGCTATCAAAACTTTGGCCTTTCTTCTAGGATTTACACATAGCAAAACTGCAAATGGGACTATCTGACTTAACAGCAGCTTGTAGTTGGTACAGCTATGGCTTGTTCCTTTTAGTATCACGTGTGCATAATGGTTGCACAGGTGACTGACACTCACTTGTTCTGTTTTCTTCCCCTACCACATAGAAACTGCTTCCCAAAACAGACGGCAGCCCAGGTGACTCTAAGAGCTATTTCCACCCATTTTGACGGCACCAGCTCTTCCTCCTTGAAGAACATTTACTTTCTGCTCTTCGACAGTGAAAGTATTGGCATCTATGTGCAAGAAATGGCTAAGCTAGACACAAAGTAGCAATGACAGCCAAATGAAACTTTATTTTTCAACAAACTTGAGTAGCATTAAAAGCATTAGAGGTGGGTTTTATTTTTTCAATGTGATGAGGAGGGGGAGTGGTAGTAGTGTGATGTGTTGTGACTTGATGAAGAGCTGTGACTAGAGATGAGATGGGCTTAGTCTGATTTCTTCATGCTGTCAGCATCCTCTAGCCATTTATATCACCTTAAGCAATTGAGTTACCATCTCTTTTCAGGACTTTTAGTGTCCCTTGTTATTTTAGTTAGAAGTTTTTAAAGAGTAACTTCATTTTAGATTTGTAGTGATGATTTTTTCACACACACACACACACACACTTTAAAGAAAGCTCTTAAAAATGTTCTGCTCCTTTTTCCCCTCCCTTGAGGGTAGATGGTAAGCTTCTGCCTCCAGCCCACAGAGAGGGGAAAAGGATTTGGAAGTGATGCATGAGGAGCTTCTGGTTTGCTTTTGACTCTGTAATTACTGAGAGTATTCATGGTGACCTTGTTTGTTTTATAAGAAAAAAAGAAAAAGATGTGTCAAGTGTGGTTATTGTTATAAAACCTACTTCTGCTCTGGGAATTGTTCACCTTTAAAAGAAAAAAAAAGGCAGCAGCATCTGTAATGGAGTGCTTGCTGTATCACACTTAGCACAACTAACCAGCTTATTTTGCTGGAAGTATAGCCCTGTAAGCACAATGATTATAGCTGCCATGGAGTTGTTAACACAAAGCTGCATTATACTCTGCTGAGTGCTAGGATTACCATAATGCTTTCAAGGCTTTAGGCAGGCTTCCCTAGGCAGTGCTGCAAGCCATGTGTCCTGCATGCTGCAGAGCAGATTCCAGTTCTGTAAGAGGCAGGTGCTTTTAAGAAAAGCAAGAGTAGAGAAAGCCAGGGAAAAACCACATAACAAACAAAC
Source organism: Ara ararauna (assembly GCA_028858755.1). Classification (NCBI taxonomy): domain Eukaryota; kingdom Metazoa; phylum Chordata; class Aves; order Psittaciformes; family Psittacidae; genus Ara; species Ara ararauna. The sequence goes on from CM054381.1 coordinate 44,026,208, forward strand.
GACTGATTTTGAAAACCACAATGTTTATTGTTACAAAATCTAGGTAAACCACATTTCTTGCTCAAAGCTATCTCAACAGGAAGTAAAAGAAACATTTGTTCCCTGATTTTTATCATGTGAATGTCTATACACTTCATTTGCAAAATGCCTCCTTACCCTTTACAGCAAGGCAGGGCATCCCTTTAATGCAGTATGCTAGTGGGTGTCTTTTAGTGGTGGTGGAGACAGTATCAGTGTGTCCAAGCAGTAAACTGCACCCTCACTCTCTTCCTGTTGCTGTATTCCTTGCCAGTTTGTTACTGATCCCATCTTAAGAGGGCATTGTCTGTCCCATTGTCTTCCAGCTCTTGGAGACAAACAGGTCCCGGCTCTTAGCAATGGTCACTAAGAGGTGTCCCACGTAGTAACCGTTCACTTGGCCTACACCATCATTCCTGCCCATTGAAAGCAGGAATGTTAAAGACCCTGGAAAGAAGATGTAGAGGTTTAAGTTAAGCAGTTTCAAACCTAAGTATCAAGCCCTACTGCATGTAGGTGTTTCACTTCGTCCAAACCCTCCCTTCTTACCCACACATACTGCTAAGCATAGGACACATGCTGCATGACAAGGTAAGAGGCCAAAGGAGAACTACTTACAACTCTCTCCTTTCTATGATCTGCTCTACCTCTCAGTAATGGAATTGCTGAAGGTTTGGGCTGTATTTGTACATGCATCAGGAGAATGATTTTCTCCTTCCAAGAGGAAGTCCAAGACATAGACAACAAAATGTAAGTATAAAGAAATTTAAACAGGCAGAGCAGCCTTTAAAAACCAAACTACTGTCCAGATACCCATGTGGAAGAGCTTTCAGTGTAGTTACGGTAAGTATTTACATCAGTTGCTTATTAATGAAACTCATTACCTAGCTAGATTTTTGAGACTAGATTGTTCAGTTTGTTTGCTGTATAGTTTAAGGGGAGAAAGGAGGAGAAAATAAAGTCATCTCCTTGTTCCTAGGATTCAACTGAACAGTAAGCAATTTAAAGAAAAGGAAGTGAATTTGATGAATAGCAGACACCCACCAGTAGATATATCAGAAAGAGAGTGAAGAAAGGACTTGTAGCTGTAGTCTTGACACAGGTAGTTAACATCTACAATGTCTTTGGCAAGAACTAAGATGAAGCCTGAGATTTAAGCTTAATATAGTCAACTCCAGTCATGAGTTCCTTCACCTCTAATCAGTGTCACATGCTTCTGACGTGTATGCGTTAAACAGCTGTTCACTGCATAAAACCAGCCCTAGATCTAAGGCAGGTGCTAGGAGATAATCTTACCTGGTTTGTAGGTTTTAAGAGGCTTATGTGTCAGGCTGTTGATGATATTTGTCACTGCGATGTTGGCATGGAGCCCAGCATGGTAAGCCATCTTTGGTTCATTCAGATCTGCACAGTCCCCAATGGCATAGATGTTCTCATAGCCTTCCACCTGGAGGTGCTTGTTGACTTTCAAAGCACCATTACTTGCCATTTTGTCCCCTGTTTTGCCAAACAGCAAATTTTCAGAAGGAGCTTTGCGTTGCTTGTGGCCCGAGACCCCAAAATGCTGATGATGTTATCAAACATGTCATTAACTCAAAGCAAGGAACTATGAGTTTCTGATGGTCACATTTCACAGTTAAGTATTTAATGTGATGTTGGAGCATTTGCTATGTCATGGGGTAACCACTGCAAGTTGTATATGGTTGATTGCTAACCTCACAGTACTCAACTACAAGACACTGAAGAACTGTGTTGCTTCTCCCCACCCGGTGTTTTTTTCACTTACCAAATGCAGCCGCATATGCTGAAGAGTTAATCTTTATACCCGTGCACATAACCACCATGTCAGTAACCACCTCAGTGCCCTTTTCTGTCCTTACTACCATGTCCTTCTGGAACTGGTTTGTTGTGAGATCTTCCACATTGCTGACCCTTTCACCTGTTGCAACAGAGAGCCCTGGGTCACAAACCTTTACTAGGCAGCTGTTTGACAGCTAACTCAGACATATCTGGAGAAACAGGAATTCAGGAGAGCCATGCTTAGTCAAAAAAGAAGAAATCAGAAGGAGAAGCTCTGGCTAAAGAATAGCAGCTTATAAAGCTTCAAAATCTAAGTACGTACTTAATAAGAGGTGCACTCCTTTTCTGAGAAGAATCGATTTCACCTCCTGACGGACACTAGCTAGCAGCTCCACATCAGCTAGTGCAATTTTTGAATGAATGAGGGTGACCTGTTGGGGACAAAACAGCAAACAGGTGGACACAAGGATGAGACATGGGGTACGAAGTGGGGAGCAGATACAGCTAAGCTTCCTTCCACCATGCTTTATGCCTTTGGAGAGTGAGCTGGTGAAAGGCATCTAGTCCCGATAACTCTGGTGGCAGGTATAGGGTGCTCTCAGAAGAGGAGGCAGTAGGGCTGAAGGCTGCCATTGCATGGAAACTCCTGATTTGCAGTGGTCGCCAGTACCTCAGCAGGACCATTACAGAAGAGCAGTCTTTGAAACCAGGATGAAGTTAATCACAACTAATATGCTACTACCTCTTTGTCTGGGTACTCTGTTTTGATCTCTGCAGCCATCTCTACTCCAGCAGCGCCACCCCCCACTACCAGGATGCACTCAGATTTCTCAATCTGTAAGTAAAGAGGAAACTTGTGTTATAAAAGAACTGTTCATTGCTGGAAGTCAGATACCTTCAGCTAGTCTGTGAATAGACCTTCTGAGATACAGCGCTGGCCCAACAGCAATAAACCACCTAGTTCATTGAGAGGAAACAATAAGAGTCCCATGCGCTCTTCCTGCGTACACTGTGACACTGTTGAGCATTTCAGGTTTCCCCTGTGCAGACAGTTCATCTTCCCCTGGGGCACAAAGAATGCTAGACAAGCTCCTTGTCCTGGCCTCTCCCTGCAGGTATTGCAATCTCTTGTCCTTGGACACAGATGGCTCCAGATACTGATGGTGGTTGTCCGGGACAAGGAAGCTGAACAAGGGCAGGCAACACTTTCTATGAGTAAGTTGATTCCTCACCTCTTTAACCATGTCTTCATAGGTCTGGATGGCACTTTCCATATCAGTGACTTTGTTGCATTTCCCAGGGAATGGCCCATCACTGCCCGTTGCAAGAATGAGATGGGAGTAGTGAAGCTCCTGGGAGGGCAGAAGATGTAAAAACAGAGCATAGAACACAGTTGTTGCCTCCTAGGTACTATTCACTCATTCCCTCTCCTCCAGCCCTTGCTGATATCTAGGAAAGCACTTGCCAGTGTTAGAAAGTGACAGTGTTAGAAAGTGACTTTAGGAAGAGACCCGATCCAAGTGACACGAAATAACTGCCTGTCAAGGGGTCTGAGAGAGCACCATTCTTCAGGTAAGCTGAGACCTTTAAAGACATTACCATAAGTTTACAGGAAATGATCTGATATTTCTGCCATCACAGCTGGCTCCAGAGACTTAACTTCTCTCCTTCACCCTCTTCTGTACAGAGATAAAGTGCTCTGGCTGAAAAGTTAGTAGAGCTGCTGCCCTTGTTTCTTCCTGCTGTTAGATAAGGATCTGAGCTCTAGGGTTAATTGCTGAGCTCTAAATCCAGCTCCAAGAGTAAAAGCTCATCTGAACACTAGATGGGGTGATTTATTTGCTGCACAACCACATCCCAACACAGCTCTAGGCCACTTAAGCATGGTTAGGAGGGATGGTGCCATTCAGCACCTGTGGGTAAGATGGTCTCTTGCCAAGCTCTTCAGAGTGATTAAATGCTACAGTCCTTCCCAACACTGCCTCTTGGTTTTAGAGGAAATTGCTGGGGGTCTGCTTCTCTCTAGGGCAGCCCTCCATAGAAGCAGGTAATTGGTTTTATTCCTCTCTACCTCCTGGAGTTACAGGGCCGGTATTAAGCATGAGCATTTGCATATTTGTCCACAGATGGGAGAAACCTAGAGGAAAGCAATCAGTGCCTTCCCTGAGGGCTTGGGTTGTGGCTTGTTTGGGGTCAGGTATTTCAGCCAAGCTGCAGGTTACATCAGAACAGGAACCCTGTATGTGTGTGAATTCTGAGCCTGGGGTAACTGGATCAGTCCAGTGTTCATGGGCTTAGCTGGCCTGCACTGCAGGAGATACGGGGTGTTTGCCACAACTGGATAGCATTCCCAGCTGTCATCCAACTCAGGGGAAGGAGTCCAGTTTGTTTTTACCAGAGCACAATTCTGTTCTGCACAAGCACACACCTTCCTCTGGAAGATGAGGGTTATACTCCTCCTGCTCAGAGGCACATTTTCTGTAGGTGCCCTGTGGTTCTGCTCATTTCTCTTTCCCCTGAGGACTCCAGCCATGGACAGCAGTCTGAAACCTAAATTCCAAGTCACTTCTCCAAACAGGCATCACCAGTTGAAGCCAACATAGCCTAGATTTGGAGTACTGCAGTCTCACAGCCATGACACGGCTGAAGAAAAACCCTAAAGACGGGCAATTCACAACACAGCCTCCTGAAGACTGACTCGCCACATCAGGTGATCCCATAATGTGGCCAAGTTACTCACTGCAAGTTATTACATCACCCACCTCGCCATCACTGAGCAAGACTTGCTGCCTCTCTGGGTCTATGCCAACAACTTTGCCTTGTCGGAAGCTGTCCCCAAAGGTGACAGAGTAGGAGATAAAAGTCTTCTTAGCAAATCCTGTGAGAAGAAGAGAGAACAAGAGATCTCCCTCTGTGGATGCTAACAAGCCCCTCTTCCCTTCTCCTCTTGTCATCCTTGCCAAGACAAAAGCATTGCATGCACCTGGGACCGCAGGCTAGGCTTCTGCCGTGCGTTATCTCTGCCCAACAATGAGCTTTAGCATTTTTGCCTTGGTTTTGACAAGATCAGCTCCTCAGAGGCCCCATGACACCCTTGGCTAGATTGCTTTGTCTCTGCTCCCCATACGGAATTTCCTGTACTGGTTTGTCTGGTCTGGGACATTTCAGGCAGGATGTCAGTGGCTTTTTGTCACATTATCTGCCCCTCAGACCAAGATTTTGAGAGCCTTTGATGCTTGTTCCCAGCCTTCAACATCAGATTTTCTCCCCCTAAATCCCCAATGACTCGAGTAATAGCATTAGCACAGCCTTCCAGGTGTGACCCAAGACAAGTCTGAGCAGCTCACAGAGAGAGTTTTATCACCCAGGGCCAGATACAGAGAGGCATTCATTCACTCCTTCCAACTGCTGCTTAGTTTTAGCTTAGTCATCTTCTAAACCCTTGAAATAATAAACAGGGACAATCTGAGTAGTTTTTTGCTCAGGTTTCCCAGCAGACATGCAATTAGCTTAACACAGGCAGTCTGTGGGTCGTCCCAGAGCCAAGTACTTGTTTTCCAGACAGAAAACATCAACTCTTCCACCATCAACGGGGTGGCAGAAGCACTTTCAGTACACTGTTCCTCGTTACAGAGCTCCCCTGAGCTGCTGCTGTCACTGGTGGGGGTAAGAGCAATAACCCACCGGGACCGTCGGAGGGGAAAGGTCGTGGGAATGAGCTGAGCCCTTACCGCTCTCCACGGCGGCACGGAGGGCAGCCACGTTGTGATGGAAAGCATCTCTCACGTCCACCAGCACGAAGGGGATGGCCCAGGACTTAAGCAGGCTGGCGGCCGCCGTGCCGCCGAACCCGCCCCCGACCACCACCACCCGCACGGAGTCATCCACGGACAAGCGGGATCCCATCGCGCCGCGACAGAAGGCTGGGGAGGCCGGGCCAGCAGCGGAAGAGAGCGCTCGGGTCGGCCCGATATCGGGGCAAGTCCTTCCCCAACGCCAGCGGGAGCGCTACGGCTGCGCACCTACCTCCGCCTGCGGCGGGCGGAGTCTCGTTTGCCGGCTTATAGGCTGCTACTACAGCCGTATAAGCGGTTGGGAGGGATTGAGTGTTTGGAGGTCTGGGTTCAGCTCGCGGACCTTGGCCCTCCCGGGCAGCAGGGCAGTGCTTCCTGCCAGGGCACAGAGTCCCAGGTACAGGGTATTTTGCTTTTCACCTTTGGTAAGTTCCTCCCATGCATCTTCTACGTGAGAAGGGGGCTGTAAGGATCTTTCTTATACACTGAGGGTTGTGTTTTAAGCGTGATGGGCAAATACGCGGCGACCAGGGAAACTATCCCAGCTGAGCCAGCCAGCTCAGGGACCGCAGCTGCATCTTGGCAGTGGGTAAGGATGCCGTGTGAGACAAGAAGCTCCGCTAATGCGGAGGATGTGGTCAGTCCTGCCAAACTCCAGCATTAAAAAGTCATGAGCTCATCCTTAAACAAAACTCAACCAAATAGAAAAGACAATTTTGTTTTGGAAAGTTCACATGGCTTTGTCTAGCCACCTTGGCTTGTCCTTTGTCAGCTATGATTGTTGGCTAAGTGCACGTTCCCTCTTCTGGGGCACGGCTGAGGGTTGGCAGCAGAGAGGTGCCCTGTTCCTGCCCTTTTGGGGAAGAATTCATGTTTTGTGGCCTTCAGTGACTTGGAGAGACTCTTTGGGAATCCCACAAACTGGCTGAGACTGCAGGCTGGGTGAATAATGCAGCCAGAGGATGGCCCACTCCCTTCAGTGAGAGAAATGGCTTCCTTGGTGGGAGAAAGGAAGATATGTCTGCTCCAAGTGGCAGTGGGAAAGGGAGCCCTGAGAGGGGTGTGTGGGAGGGACAGAATGAAAATGAGCCCAGTGTCACCATGGTAGAGCTAGTGGGGTGAAAGGAGGAGCAGAGAAGGCCTGAGACAGTAGTGAAGGCCCCTGGAGCAGTGAGCAGAGAAGGTTTGCAGTGAGAAGGGCATCCAGATCGTGTTCTTCCGCAGCACGGAAATTACCCTGTAGGCTCTCGGCTCCTGTGGCATTCCAGATAAATATAGCTGCTGGCCGTGTGGATAAATATAGCTGCTGTGCACACTGCAGTGTTGTGAGCTGGTAGAGCTGCCCCTGTGCTCCCCTTCCCCTGATGGCTTGAAGGCTCCCACTGCTCCTCATGCTTCCTTCAGCAAATGCTGGCCCGGTGCCGAAGCTCCCTCTTAGTGGGGTCCCGAGAAAAACTCCCCCCACCCTCCTGGGTGGGAGACAACGAAGGAATTAGCATCTTTTCCAGGGGAAGCGGGGCCTGGACTCAGGGTCGCCGCCAGAGGGTGCAGCCGGCTTGGCCGTGGGGGCATGGGAGGCGGGTATCCAAGTCCAGCGGCGGCAGCTGACACGCTCACCTCGTCACAGGGAGGGATGGGGGGCTGGATGGGGAAGAAAGGTGACAAAGAGGGTGAAAGCAAGGGGTGTTCTTGCACCCTCTTCAGTCTGTAAGAGAGCTGAGAGAGGAGAGATGAACAGCCGACAATAAAGCCAGGAGGGGAGGAAATCCCTTGGCAGGAAAGCCTATGGCCTCAGTTGAAATAATCCAAGGGCAGGTTTGTGCTTTTTGTTACACAGCACTGGGCTGGAGGATGCTAAAATTTTCACTGAAGGAAAATATTTCTGGTTGATCCAGGTGCCTACACACAGGGACACCCATTCTGGCCAGGAATCCAGGAGTTCCGAATGTCCAGAAGCTGGGAAGTATCCCTAGGGTAACAGTGCTCCGGGTCTGCTGCCTGTCATCTCTCCTGGTACCTGTGATATAAGGAAAGCAAGTGCCTGGAAAACATAGGGTTAAAAGACTTTTAACTTAACTTAGGTCTAAGAGAATAAGGTTTGCGTTGTAAGTCTGTGGTGTGATAACAGAATTTAGTGGTCTTACTAACAAGAGTGAATTATTTCTTTTTATCCTTCTAATGACTGAATTCTTTCTTACCATCCTTCTAATTAATCAGTTAGTTTGGAGACAGTGACTCCCGAACATCTGCTAGCTTGGGATACTCCTTGTCTGCCCATCCTGTCCTGCTTGCAATGCATCTTGTACGAAGGTCACACTGCTCTAAATCTTTGCCAGCAATCAGAAACTTGCAAGTACAGCTGGGTTCAGCTAATTGTGATTACTGGGGCATCCAACAGTGCCAAAGGTGAAAAGTGCACCGTGAGGAAGGCTGCTTGCTTTATCTTGAAGACCCCTGCGCATGACCATCGGAGGGCACAAGAGCCAAAAGGGAAGAGACTTACGATAACGAGTACCTAAACAAATGGTAATATCCCCGCTGCTCTCTCAGGAACCTAATGAATATGCATGTTTGTGTGTAATAAATATCTGCTTGCTTAACCCCTCAGTGTGCATGTTAGGAGGAGTGATCCCCCTTGCAGCCGGTGGCGTAATAAACATACCTGCTTTATAACTCTCCTTGAGTTGTAGAGTCTCATTCCGTGCTTCACCTGCATGGGTACTGAGCTGAGGAGGCTGCTGGGATAGCCTGGTGATGGCTGCCTTTGGGAAAGGATAATTCAGTGCAAAAATTGTAAAACACTCAAACCTGCTTCCATTTCTGAAGAGATGAACTCTGGGGTCAAATCCTGATTTAAGCTCTTCCCTCAAATTGCAAGCACAGGCTCCTGGCAGGATTGTCCTTACCTGCATAATTCCCCTGGCATTTCATCCCACTGGAGCTCAGCTGGATCAAAGATCCAGTCCTAGAAGATGGGCAGGCTGAGGATGAATCACCCTTCCTGCGTGCTCCTGTCCTCTCCACCTTCCCCTGCACCTTTGTGTTCAGCTCTGTCTTTTACAGAGGAAGTTTTTGGCTTTTCGTGCCAGGCATTTGCATATATTTTACAGCACATACCCACTGCTGGGAGAAACCTATTAATCCAAGAGTACTCTCCTATTTTCTTCTATCATGTGGTGCTTTCCACCTTCAGGAATATTTGTACCAGACCTGGCACAAAGAAAAAGATCCTGTTCCTGCCCTCTGCAGCTCACAAGGCAAATATCTTCATCGTGCCTTCAAGACAAAGGCAAAGTGTTCCAGGCATGCGGTGGTTTGGTTGTCCTCTGCTTGCCTTCAAATTGAGACAAAATCGCTGGCTAGGACAGCCCTCTACAACATTGCCTCTAGGCAATGAGGGCTGCCATCACATGAATATGGTCATACAACACGAGATCAGGGTCACCTTTCAAAAACAGGGTAAAAAAACCTCTGAGCTGGCAAGTTGGAGATGCACCAATGAGCAAGACAAAGTCAGTGGCCAGAAGAGCGCCCAAAGCAAACACGAGGGGTAAAAGGAGCCTTTGTGAGGACCTCACATCCACCCCTAGGGCAACAGGAAGAAACTCTGAATGCTCAAAACTGTGGTCGGATGGAGCTTTCTGCGTGCAGGTGCGTGCTCAGCATTGGCAAATGTGTTGTTTTGATGCTATTTCTCCAGAGGGCTGCAAGCAGATCAGCTGCAATAAAAGCTCATCAGCTTCAGAGGGTGTTTTGTCTTCTGCTGGTGATCCGCACAGCAGAGGCACGTGGAGAGGCTGCATGCGGCAATCTGCCTGCCCTGGCTTCTCCCAGGCCTTCTCCCTGGCCTTTTCATCACAGCTCCGCCTTTGGAAGAAAAAGATACAGGGAAGGGGCTCTGTGGGATGCTCCTGTCCATTTCTCCAGCTCTGAGACTGAGACGGTCTCTGCATCCTCCCCTCACCAGGTTTAATCCAACATCAGCCAGAGTTAATAGACATTCCTCCAAGTGTGATTCATCAGAGGTTGGGTACAATGGTACTGCATGGGAAGACCTTAGGATGCTGCAGTGCCCCCTGCTCTGTGCTCGTCTGAACCCCCTGTAAGCCTGTGCTTCCTTAGCCTGCCCACCATGAGCACCAGGGTGGGTTTAGTCTCTTACAAGTTTGTAGCAGCCCTCACAGACTGGCAGAGCATTAATATCCCTCCCTGCACTCTCCTCTGGAGTTGCTTTCCCTCCTGGCCCAGCCCGAAGGCTGTATTCCTCCTGGCCAAGTCTGAGCTACTGGAGGGATCTGTCCCCCACTGACAATGCCTCTGTCATAAAACTAAAGGCGACTTGTACCAGCCACAGCTTTTCCTGGCCCCAGTGCAGGAGGGAAAAATGCCCCTTGCAAACACAAAGTAAACAGATAATTCAGGACTTAACAATTAATATCCTCAAACTTGCTGCAGAGTAATTGCTCCCAAGGAGACTGTTATTGTGTGTCTGCCTAGTGGCTATCTCTGCAAAACCAAAGGACAAGCACACTCCTCCTCTTCTGTATCAGCAGCCTTCTGCACCACATTCCCTCTGCTCTGCCTGCAGACAGTGCCTGCACAGCGTCCTGCGACAGCCCCAGCGGCGGCAGCAGCATCCCTGCAGCCCTCCAGCTGTGCGGCTTCAGGCTGCACTTCAGGGAAGGGGGGTTTTGTGTCTTCCCGGGGGTGAGGTGAGGGATTGCTCTTCACTGAACAAACCTTGTCACCCATCCTTGGCACCTGCTCCAGGGCTCCCCATTTTTCCCTGGTGATCCCCACATGCTTCAGGGATCTCTGCCCCAGCCAGGGTGGAATCAGGTCAGTCCGTGGCAAAGAATTGCCTGGAAAAACCAATTCAGACCAGTTCCCAGCTGCGTTTAAACATCAACACTGACTATTTTATACCTTGTAAATAAAATTTAGCAAAAATGAACTAGGTCCTATTTTATGTGTTCTCCCTCAGCCAACCTCATTTTTCATTTCCAGTTTTTGAGTGACATCTTGAGAAGACCAGCTGCTGGCTGCTTCCCATAAACCACAGCACCAAAGGCACCTAATTTTGGCCAGGCTGGACCAGCCAGTCACTTGTATTTACAAGCAGTGCCTCTATATGTGCCAGCCCATAAACTGGTCACAGATCCCACATGGAAAAGGGATTCAGGACAACTCCAAAGGTGAAATGCAATGAATGGTCTCTGCTGATATTTGTATCCAAAAGAAGAGCCACGGGGTCTGGTAGCAGACATCCACCCTTTCCCGTGGCTGTGCCGCTGCACTATTCTTGTGTTCCTGGGATTGAAATGGGCTCAACATGCTCTGGTGGCAGGCTTCATCTCCCTTTTCATCAGGCACCTACAAAGGAGGGCTCTCAAGAGGCTCACCCCCATGCAGGTTTCAGAGAACCAAAGGGTGGCGAGGTTGAGCAAGGACAGAGCCAGGGCTCTCCTTCCCCTCGGGAGAAACCGCTGCTGGAACAGCCCCAGCAGCCGCCTTTGCTCTTCATGCAGTACAAATCTTCCCCGCCCCGCCAGAGCCAAGCGCGGAAATACCACTTTGTGGGAATTTGTCCTTTGTGCTGTGATCCAGGCAGGTGCAACAAGGAGCTTAATCAGCTTTACCCAGCTTAGCTGGCTGGCTATAAGGATTGCAAAGACCTTCCTGGCAAGGCTCTGTGCCTGTGGCAGAGGAGGTGGCACCTTTCTCTTGAGGAGCAATGTGAAGAGGAGTTTTGTGGCGTTAATCCTTGTGGGGTGGTAGAGGTGGAGTAGAAAGGAGGTCAGCAGCTGGGTTTTCCTTGAGAAGAGGAGAGGGCTCGGGCAAGCGGCTTTGGTCTTGGGGCAGATTTTGAGACAGAACAGCTTTCACTCCCAAATTGTGGGGAGCTTTCTCTTTCCTCCCCTCCCTCCCCCCGGTATTTCATTACAGTGAAAGCACAGCGTATAATAAAACTGTGTCCTTAAAAAAAATCAGTCTCACAGACAGGCAGCCTTTGTCCAAAGGTGTAATTACAGGATAAATATGGGACGCAGACCAAGAAATGCGGTCTGGTCAGGCATGCAGTCTCTTAAGAAAATGCGACAGAAAACAAGGCTGTATTTAAATGCTGAAATGTCCATGTGTGCTGTGGCCCCTGGTTCCTCACTGGCCCATGGGTCCCACCGCCGACCCAGGCAGTGAAGCCATAGCTATGCTCCATGTGGGAACCATACTGAGCCCCACAACGGAGTGAAGGGCAAGGGCAGATCTGTCCCAGCGGGGCTGGGTGAGGGCACACAGTTGCTTGGATGATGGGTTTCCCTCCAGCTCTGGTGTAGAAATCCCATCTGATAGAGCTGTGAGGGGACACGGGGGATTAGCTTGTCCAATCCCATTAAATGAAGCGGGACAGGAAAACAAGACAGGGGTCAGGACGGCTGGTACAGCAGCCTCAACGTCTGATATTTGGGACAAACCTCGTCCTAAGCTGTGAAAAGGCTTTTTTGTGCGTTTCATTGGGCCTGTCTGGCGGCTTGGCTTCATGTCCCGATAGACATCCACCGTGCCAGCTGCTGGTAGCAGTTTGCTGCCTGTGCCATGCATTAAACTGCACAGCACCTAAGGTGGTATTTCAGACCTGCTTGCTTCAGTCTGCTCTCTTACTTGGTGAGCAGCAGCACCTTCTGAGTCAAGCAAGAATTGCCTCTCCACAGCAAGGCCATCCATGCCGGCACAGCCCCAGTGAGCCCTGAATGTGTCTGAGAAGGAGGCACAGAAACAGCAGGGTGTACCTGCTGTCCAAAGTCAAGTCTGGATTAGACCAGTGGAGGGAAGCACTAACCAGAAAGATCCTATTTAGGGGGGAGCAGCGCATACATAATTTATTAAAGCTTCCAGTGGTGCTACCCCATCTTGTGTTACCTGCAATAACCCTAAGGAGAAGCAGGCTTTGGCTCTGTCCCACAGGGCACATGTCCCCTCACTGCTCTGGGCTATTTGCAGCATATGTCTCTCTGGTGACAGTAAGCATCACAAGCCCAAATTTCTCCCCAAATACAGCTGTGGCTGAGTGGGTGAGCCCCGAGGCAGCACAGCTGCAGGCACTCACCCATGTGGGGCAGGTTATAGAAGGGCCCTGTTTTTGGGAAGCAAGGGGTGGGAGGGTGGGGTTTCTTTTATTTGTTTGCTTGTGTTAAGGCAAGCCTGGTCCTTCTGGCAGTGGTTTTATTTCTGAAAGCTTGGATCCCTTGAAAAGAGGATGGATTTTTTTGCCATTGGTGTGCATGAAGGAAGGGTGAGGCTGCATCTGTTCTCTGCCGTGGGTTTCCTGTGTGTTCCATTTGAGCGCCGGTATGTGCTTGCTCTAAGGCATTGCTTCTTGCTGAGGCTTTCCCAATGCATGTTTTTAATCCCAGATCCGTGGCTTTCCTCCTATAGGGAAGGACCAGGGCAAGGTTTGGCAGTGGCCAAAGCAGGGTGAGTAGGAGGGACAAACCTGGGGGACAAACCTCCCCCAGGCAGCATCAGAACTCATCTTCTTTAGTGCCCAAAAGACCTGCATGTCCCTTGTGACTTCCCAGTGCGTCTGGCATGGCATGGGGGTCACGGCTGTGTGGGTTTAATGGGAGCAATTAGCCCCTGTGGAAATCTGCATGGGTTGGGGGCGCGTTTCCTTTCTGCCCTGTGACATTTTTGACAGGAAGCTGGAGGGCATCCAGGAAGAAATGCTCATGCTTAGCTAGGAACTACAGGCTGGAGCTAGCCCGGGCTGGGGCAGTGCAGGTGAGAAAGGGAGTTGTCACTATCCCCTCTGTCCTTGCCTCTTTGTATTTCCCTTTGTTTTTTCTTGCTTTGACCAAGCCCCAAGGCTCCTCCATGCACAGTCAGATGGGAAGGGGATGCTGGGCACCCTTCTGACATCCCCTTCCTGCTCCAGCAGCAGAGCAGCTACTTACCCCTTGTGCTGTTTTGCAAAGCAACAATTAAAACTTCATTTGCTCTGCAAAAGCCAACCCAATGGATACTTCTACAGAAACACAGGAGAGGCGTTTGCCTGTAATCATTGCCCTGGGTCCAGCATGTTCCCCCTCATGCTGGCCAAGCTCTGTGGGCTTTTTCCAGCTCGCAGCTGTGGAGTATCCATCTGACCTCAGCGACACTGCAGCTTTCCCAGCAGGAAGCCTCCAAACAAAACCCAATTCACTCTTCTAACCCAGGGCTGCTTGTGATGCTGAGAGCTGCGTGCGAGATGAGGAGGGAGTGACGGCTCTCCATCGCCTGCAAGGGGGGAGGGCATCGCCCATGCTACTCAGCGCAAAGGAAAACCCACTTCTGCACGCTCTGTGCAGACAGACGGTGTCGGGCACCCTGGGCTCACACCTTGAGGCCAGATGATCCCCGGTGTGCAAGGTGGCTGCGCTCGCAAACCTCCGCAGCAGGCTCACTGCGGGTGGCTGCTCGGGGCTCCGGCATGGCTGCTCCCTGCCCGCCGGCCCCGCACTCCTCAATGCTGCCTCTGTTCTCACTCTCGGGTCAAAAACGCAGCTTGTGTGAGCTCAGCCGCGGCGCTGCTCATCGCGGTAGCGGCAGCACACGCCTCCAGGCCAGCACGCACACAGCACAGCTGTGGCCAGCCGCTGGCTCTACTGATTCGGTTTTGCCTTTCGCCAACAGCTCTGGCTGGGAGGAGGTGACGTGTGGCTGCTGGCCACACCTGGGGGCTAGTGGCGACCCCTCAGGGCTCCCCCAGCTCATGGAGACAGCTGCTGCCCTCCACCGAAATGCCTGGCTTCTCCCATAGGTAGCTGCTGGAACCCAAAATACAGGGAGAGCAAACGGATGCGCTTTTGGGCTAAACTGGGCTAAAACCAGGCATTTTCATTCATTAAATGGGAATAGGAGGGGGCAGCTCAGTGCCAGGCTATTGCTGGGTGAACATCTGCACGTGGCAAACACCCTGAAACTCCCCACACCTTTATATCATCAGTACACACACACCGGTGCTGCTGACAGGTATTCCTGGGGCTCTTCCCAAGTCACACTCAAACACCAAGGAGACAGGAGATGCTTTGGACTCTGTGCTGTTGTATTTTTGTTTTTAATTAAATAAGTCCAACCATCTTCCAGCAGGTGCCGGGGTTCACAGTCGCTCCTGCACCAGGATGGCCGTGCTCCACTGGGAATATGGGGGGTTCTAGCCCGCTGGACATAGTGGACTCCGGCCAAAATCTGACCTCCACTACCTCAGCTCTGGTGTCTCTCCATTTCTGTGAGGTACGTTGTGCTGCTCTGCTTTTTGGGCTTAGCTCCTTGACCTGCCTCCCCCTCTTCTTCACATAATAAATAAATAAACTCACCTGGTGACCCTGGTATGCAAATACACAGGGAAAAAGGGATGAAAAGCAAACCCCAAACCCCTCGAACCAACTTTGAAGAGCACCAAACCACAAAGTCATCGCAGTTCACTGCAGCCCAAGTGCCAGCTGGGGCTCTGTGTGCAACTCCTGCCCCAGCATGCCTCTGGGGCAGTTCCCAGTCTATGCTGGTGTATGAAGGCACTAAACCAGTAAGGCCACTGGGGTCTGGGTCCTTGCTAGCACCATGGGGGTCTCATCCTTGTCTTGTCCTAGCTGGGGTGGTAGCAACGGGAGAGTGCTTGGTCTTGTTGCCCTCTGCTCCCCCTCACCCTCCTCTTCCTTGGTTCGGCCCCTGAGCCGGGGAGGGGGCCCTGGTGCCACCCTTGCAATTTCCTCACTCTTGGAAGAATTGTGTAATTCAGGCTCTGCAGGACCCCAGGCTTGGCTATGCCAGGAAGCTTCGGCTCCTGGGGCTGCCCATCTCCATCCGGCAGCAGCTCCAGGAGCAGGGACCCCCGGGTCCCCTCCAGGCTGGCCAGGAGCACGGCCACAGCCCCTCGTACCCCCCCGCTGCCATCCCCTCGTGCTGTTATGTGACCCAGGAGGGCTGTGCCTCCTCCAGCAGGCTGAAGGAGCGGTTAGCCAGCGCGGCAGGGCTGCTGGCCAGCTTGTAGCCAAAGAGGCGCATGGCCGGGGCGCAGGCGTCCTGCACCACTTGTGCCAGCTTGAAAGGGATGCTGAACCGCCACTTCTCAAACTGCTCAGAGGAGTTCTTGCGGGTGGAGTAGACGCCACTGCCGTCACGGGGAGCCTGCGTGTTTTTGCCGATCCACTCCTCCACCTGCGGGGTAAGGGGCAGCCCAGCGAAGCGGTACATCTCCTCTGCCTTCTGCAAGGGCGCCCGCGCCACGTCCTCATAGCGAACCAGCATGTAGCGGCCCCGCAGCCAACCTGGCTGCCGCAGCCCCAGCTCAGCCGACAGGCGGATGCTCTCGCAGTTGCCCCGCAGCCGCTGCACCTCCTCCTCGCGGAGGGGAGCCTCCCCTTCAGATGCCCACTTCTTCCAGGTCTCGTATTTGCCAGAGAAGGCCACCATGCGGGAGGCCAGGACGGCCCGGGGGTCCCGCACCAGCTGGATGATGCGCACATCCAGCCGGGGGTCCTCCACCAGTGGCTGCAGGAACTCCAGCTGCCGGATGCGCACCGTCTTCAGGGCTATGTGCTGCTTGCGCCGGCACGCCTCGGTGGCCAGGGTGATGTTGAGGGGGCCGCAGCGGCGGTTCTTGCAGTGGTACTTCTCAAAAACCTTCTTGGCGCTGGGTGTGCAGACAGGCTCCTCGCAGAGCGAGCGGCTTGAGCCCCGCCGGAACATGAAGGGTGTCAGGTGGCCCTCCGGTGCTGGCGAGATGAAGCTCTCCAAGATGTAGAGGTCACAGAGGAGGAGCTGCTTGAGGACATCCCGGTAGACCAAGGCTGAGCCCACCGCGTTGGCTCCCCCCGGCTCGAAGGTCACTGTCCTCTCGATGTGCCAAAGCGGCTCGAAGAGGTAGAAGATGCTGCCTTGCTGGTTGAAGAACTCCCCCACGAAGGAGGATCCGGTGCGGGTGGTGGCCATGAGCAGGACGTGCCGCCGTGGCGTGGGGTCCCCGTCTCCAGCCAGCTGCAGGGTGACGTTGCGCAGGCGGGACCTCAGCTGGGAGAAGGCGGCGTCCAGCTCTCGCAGGGAGGCCAGCGAGCCGTTCTCAGCTGGTGCCGGGCTGGCCTCAGTCCCGTTGGCCTCTGCCAGTGCCTGCGGGGACTGCTTCAGCTTGTCTGACACCCTGTGGGGAGAGCCAGCACAGCCTGGAGGACAGCGGGAACACCCCCATGCCCTGGCGGAGGGCTTCAGGGGGCTCCCGCAGCACAGGAGCTTGGGATGTTGGGGAGAGAAAGGGCTGAAAGCATGGGATGCTGAGGTACCCGCTCCCTACCTGGAGATGAAGTTGTTCTCCTTCTCAATGATGACGAGGCCAACTACAAAGACCAGCAGGACCGCGTACTTGCTTCTCATCTTCAAGCAGTGCAGCAGCTCCCAGAAATCCTGGGGCAGAGTGCGTCGGAGCTCCATGGGGAGGACACGCAGGTCCCTCCCGCCCACTGGGGAGGTGTCCTAGGCTAGCTGCCTGGCATCCTCTGCCCCGCTGGCCCTGCGCGGGCTGGCCCTGCCTGCGGGGAGAAGGAGGGTCAGCATGGTGGTGGTTCTCTGAGGGCAGCAGGGAGCAGGCAGGGGTCAGAAGCTGATCCTTCCCATAAAGGACAACCAACAACGTCTTGACAAGAGCAGTCAAAACTGGGGAGTTCCCCCCTACTGCTCTATCCCATCCATGAGGAGCAGCTGCCCAAAGCCTCATTAGCTGCTCCTCCTCCTTCCCAAAATACATCTGCCTGACGGGACCCCTTCCCACGGCTCCACCAGCTGCCCCTGCCAGCCCTGAAACCCAATCCCCACCCCCCAACAGCTGCCTGCTCCCCACTGGCCAAAAGCCTGCTGCTGGCAGTGCAGCAGCTCCTCATCCTGATCCACAGGGCATCGTGGCTCCCAGCCTCTGGAAAGAGCGACTTTTGGGGAGGGTTGCAGGCTCCCCCAGCATGGGGCCACACGGCTTCCGCCTTCCTGCAGCACAGCAGTGGCGGCTGCTCAGCCATGAAAATGAAATCCAGAGGGTTTCCAGGAACAGCGGTGGGACAGAAACGCTGCTGCTGCTGACAGTCCCGTAAAATGCTCCTAGGGCCTTTTTCCAACAGAAAAGTGTGATGGCAGGACCCTCTCTGAAATGCACTAAACCAACGTCCCAGGTGGGCCGTGGTGGAGATTCTGGGGGCCCTTCACAGCCCCAGGGCAGGTCTCCAGCACATGCTGCATATGCAGATCTACACACGCAAGGCTTGCCCGTGCCTGCTAACTGGCTGCTGGTTCGCACGCCCAGCATCCATCCGGCCACGTGAGTGATGCTGTTTGCTCGTCCCACTTTCTTGGCCAGACTTTCGGTGACTCAGGGAAAGTCTATTTAGCTTTGGTTTGGCTCCTGCCAGTGAGACCCTGGCAGCCCATCCTGCCCCTGCTTTCAGGGGTGAAGGGGGGGAGCCTGATAGAGCCCCATCCTATGGGAGGCCCCTGGGGTTTGCCGGAGGGGAGATGCCCTGGCTGAGCCACGGTGCCTGCAGCCCTTTGCAGGGTGTGGATCAGGGGAGCCCTGCCAGGCATTGCGTCATGCCCAGCACCGTCCTCAGCCAAAATCTGCTTTTTTTGGTGTTGCTTACTGTATGCCATTCCCGCTGGGAAGGAGGGAGCATGAGCAGGAGGAGAGGGATGCGCCCCACAGCCAGGGCAGCATCCCAGCTCGCCCTGTCCCTAACCCTCTCTTGTAGGAGGACCAGGAGCTTCCCAGCTTGAGCAAACCATTCAGCTCCCAGGGTCTGGCTTTGAGCCATCTCCTTCCCAGCAAAAGAAGCTAAAAAGAGACTCACACCCATGCACCCAGGAGAACAGGCTTTGGTGGACACAGAGGCCCTGGACAGCCAACAGCTCCCAGCCCTCCCTCAGCATTCCCTCTGCTCCCTTCTTTCCCTGCAGCGAGCGGCACTGACGTCCCCCCGCACACATATGTATGTGTTTAACAACCCTGTTAGTTTAGTTTGTCAGCACACAGCTCCACGGGGATGGGCCGCCGGCCGCGCAGGTGCCTTTTGACACGCTGCCCCCCCGAGTCCGCCCTCCTCAGTCCTGCTCAGTGCCCCTGTGACGACAGGACTTGTCGGAGCATTTGAGCAACCGAGAGAAGAAATAAAATACACAAAGTCCTTGCTGCGTGGCCACATCTCTCAGCGCCTGCCAGAGCTGCTGCCTTCACTGCTGCAAAGGACTTCGTGTTCGTGGCATCCTGGGGAGCAGTGGCAGCAGTCTGCATCCCTCCACGGCGCCGGGGACCATCCCCTTGCTGCCCAGAACATGCATGCAGAAGGGGGTGGCATCAACCACTTGCTCAAACAAAATCCCCAGGCAAAGCCAGCCTGGGGTTTTCCCCCTTTAATGCCCGCAGCCAGCCGACCACAAATGAGCCACAGACCTGGAATTATTCAGGGAGATGACACAGAGAGCCATTTCCAGGAGCGCTGGCAAAACCCCGATTCCAGGCCTGGGGCAGACATAATTCATTAAATAAACAGCCGGCTGCAAACCTCCTGCCTGAGACCTGCAGGGTGGCAGTGACAGGCGTGGGGGCCCTTGTGGGGCTAAGCCATGGGGCTAGGGGACACATGGGATGACCTAGAGAAGCTGGCTGGGGCTGCTTGGCATCCTAAAGCTCTTCCTCACGGGGGCCCGCAAGGCGCAGCCTGGCCGGGGCAGTGAGCAAGCCACAAGCGTCCCTTTGTGAGTGGGAACAGAGGGGCTCTGTGTGCCCCGTGAGCTCCCCTCCAGGCGCCTGCCGGTGCTCCGCCGGGCCGGGAGGTGCGAGGAGAGCGGCGGGGATGGGGCTGACCACCCCGGGGTGCACCGCCAGCGTCTGCTCCCAGGGATGCTCGGTGAGCAGACGGGCAGGCAAGCGGACACACATTACCTCTGGTGACGGCAGGCAGTGGCTGGGCAGCGCTCTCCTCTTACCCTGCACATCTCTAAACGAGGCAGAATGATTTCCACGAGCACTAAACCGAGGCGCCCCAGAAGGCAATGGAACTCCCCCGGTGCCACTTCCTGTCTTTTCCGATCCCTCAGGCTGGAAATGTTTCTCATTTCAGCAGAGATGGCTACAGTTCCTACTGTCAAGATGACAAAAGGCTTTGTGGATTTCCCAGCTGAGTCAAAGCCAGCAAAGGGACTTTTTCTTTTGGGTGGCGGTGGGGGTTTTGTTCCAATGCAAAGCTTGGGAACAAAGCTTAGGCAGATATCTGCCACTACTAGCAAGTTAACCTGCCACAGCAAGAAGGACTCAGTAATGGAGATGCCATATCATTCAAGTCTGCTGCAGCAAGTTGGCACACTGGATGGACACTCCCACTGGTAAGAGCGGTGTAGCCCCAGGGCAAAGATGGCAAAGCCCTGTGATGAGAGGAAGGGGTGAAAAGAAGCTCTTGTTGCCCTTCTGCAGTGCTTCATAGGACTGCCTGCCTGGGAGAGTGGAGCTGGGGTTTTCTGCTCAGTTTTGGGAAAGGGAAGGTCTTTCATGAAGCCTTGGGGCTCTTCTCTCGTCTCCTCCTGCAGCTGCCCCAACATCTACCGGGTGGGATCCAGGAAAGGAAAGACGCCTGTGGGCTGATGGGGGGAAGCCAGCTGGAGGTGCGACTGGATGAAGTCACATTTTCCTCCGGTGATTCAAGAGGCAACAACTGAGCTCTGGACAAGGAATGGCAGTGAAACATCTACAAGCTCCCTCTTTGCCTGAGATCCCTCTGTCCATCCAGCCCTCACACCTGCTCTTGTGCATCCTGCCTGACTCCCGGGAGAGGGGAGACCCCAGGGACCTTCGGCTGAGCTCGCTGCACCCTGCACTGCTGCCCTGAGTAATTCCCTCCCCAATGCTTTGCTTCATCAGATTTACAGCAGCAGCATGGGGCAGCAAAACACGGGCAGAATAACAAAGAGATAGGGTGAAGGGGCTCATCTGATCTCCATGCTGCTCTTTGTCTGCAACCTGAGGGAAGAAAAACCCTTCTGTATTTACTCTATCAACTATTTCCGCTCCCGACTTCCTCCTGAGGTTGGCCTTGGGAAAGGCACCTCTGACTCTTCCCACTTTGCTTTCATCTCCCCACAATTTTCACCCTGCCCCTGGCTCTTCTCCAAGGCATGGCACAAGCACCTCGCCTCCTTGGTTTGCCCCGTGGCACAGCTAAGGTGGCTGCATGGGCAGGTAGTTCTTGCTTAAAAGCATGTGTATTCAAGCTAAAAAAAGGTGAGGAAAAAAGAAGTCACCTCCTATGATGCTTATAAAGAGCTAGAATAGCCTCAAGCCTCATCAACTTGAAGTCAGGAAACTGTCCGTCAGAGGAGTAAGTTGGAAATGCAAAGTCCTGGCTTGGGCAGGGACAGAGCTCCAGTGCCTGCAGCAGCCCCAACCTATCCTGCCATGGCACAGAGAAACCCCAGCATGAGCAGGGGCCGTGTCCCCCAGGGAGGACAGGAAGGGCAAAGATGCTGTCCCCCTTCCTTGACCAGCCCTCTGGGGACACAGCCAGGGGTTTGTTCCTCCACATGTTCAGTCCCTCAAGTTAATGCAGGGGCCACGTTTGTTTCTCTTTCCCATTCCCTTCCCAGCTCTGCCTCTCAGTCCTTCCACCTGCCTTGGATTGGTCCTCTGGCTCTCCTCTGTACTGGGCATGCAGGGGAAAGCCACCCCCAGGAGCTGAAGCATGCAGTTGAGGGCACAGGCAGGAGGTTATGCTCAGGAGCAGCAGCAGCAGGTACTGGTACAAATGAGCACCACGTAACTGTTTTTTCACTGCATATGCTCTCAAACTCCAGGTGCACGAGGCTGTCTTTTGTCCACTATTTATTTATTATCCCCCGAGGAGGCATGCTAAGCTCTGGGATGACCCAGATGAGCTGTCCTTGCTCCTTGTGTCCCAAAAAGCACTGCCCAGAATGGATTTCAAGGCTAGTGTTAGGCACAGTAATGCTGGTGACAGGACCAGCCCAGGTGCTATGGCCAGCACAGACCAGTCTTTGCTCTCCCTCACCTTAGGTAGTGTCCAAAGTGAGGTGTTTTCTCCTGACCCAGCAGTGAGAAGAGCTGCTGCTGCGTGAGCCTATGATGAATGCAATGGGGCTTGCAGACACCTCAGTGCTGGACATGGGGGTAAAACATGCACATCTGCAGGTGTGCCATGCTGCACTGCCAGGCAGGGACAGGCCTTCTGGCAGTTGATCTGGACCAGGAGTCAGCAGGACCAGCTGAGCCAGCTGAAATACCCACAACCTTGCTGGAAACCATGGACACTGGTGGGGTGGGCTTTGCAGCACAGCAAGGGGGTCCAGACAGTGGACCACCAAGATGGGCAAGAGGACTGCTCTGCGTTGGCAGCACAATGCTGGCCACTGTGCATGCCATCACCCCCCGGCTGCGCTGGGAATCGCAGATGCCCGTCCCTGCTCCAGTGAGCCCTTCCTCTGGGGTGCAGAGCCCATAGACCCTCCCACTGCCCCACGCTCCTTCTCCCCACTGCTCCACGCTACCCTGGAAGCTCCTCTGTCAATCCCACCTCAAAAGCAGGGACACTGCTTGCCCTGTGCCCCGCTCCCCTCCCTTTCAGCCCAAAGCAGGCGTCTGTAGCACTCAGGGATCTACAGGAGGGACTGGTGGTGAGAGGTGTTCACTGGGGGAATACTGATTCCCTGCCACCCCTGGGAAAATGCAGACCATGCCTGGATCCTGGCAGCACAGGGACACTGAGAGTGTGAAGTCCAACACCAAAGCAACACGGCAGATGTAGGAAAGTTGCGGAGATAGATCCCTGTCCTGGCATGGTGTTGTAAATCCTTGACTGTGGA
The DNA here is from genome assembly GCA_028858755.1 of Ara ararauna. Taxonomy (NCBI): domain Eukaryota; kingdom Metazoa; phylum Chordata; class Aves; order Psittaciformes; family Psittacidae; genus Ara; species Ara ararauna. The sequence continues at coordinate 44,048,698 of CM054381.1, forward strand.
AAAGGAGACACTTTCCCCTGGGGATGGAAGCCAGGCTCAGGTCCTGCAGTTCAAAGGCAGCAGGGTGGGGGCAGCTCCCCCAAATGTGGCTGGGAGTGACTGCCAAAATCCCCACAGGCACTAAGTGGGGACTCTGCCCTGGCAGCCCTTTCCCCCGCAAGGTAACCCCACACCAGCCAAGTCCCGTTGGGCACCTGCGGCCATCAGGGTACCGGTGCCCCAGCGCTTGCAGAAAAGTTGCTGGGTCCTGGTGACCGGAGCCGGCCGAGGGCCAGGGTGCCTCAGCAGCCCTCGGGCAGGAGGGGAAAGGGTGAGGACAACTTTCCAGTGCTCCTCGGAGAGGCTGACAGGCCGGATGATGCAACTCCGGGATAGCTCTGAGAAAGTCTCCTTTTCTCGACCCAGACGCGCTCCGTTCCGGACGGAAGCTCAGCGCTGCAGCTGGAGCGCTCGCCCTTATTTCATTTATTATTTTTGTCATCTTTTTTTCCCGGACAGAAAGCAACGGGGCGAGCTGCTCGGGCGGTCATGTCCCGAGGGGACTTTCACAAGGTGAGGCGCTGGGATCCGGCCGCCCCGCCGGCGGGGAGGCATCTCCAGCGCTGCCCCGCTGCGGGCGCGGGAGGCGTGGGGCCCCGCACCGAGACAAAGGAGCGGTCGAGGCCGGAGGGAGCACAAAGGAGCCGGCGGAGCCCAGGGCCTCCCCTGCGGAGGGATGCGGCCGCGGAGCCCCCGGCCTCCCTGCGCCCCGCAGCCCCGGGCCCGGCCCCACTCCCCCTGCCCGGGGGGATCCGCGGCGGTGGCTCCTCCTCGCACGCACAACTTCCCGCAACTCCCCTCCGCGCCGGGAGAGAAAGGCCCGACCCCCGCCGCCATCCTCCACCTCGCCCCCGGGCGGCCAGGGGCTCCCGCTCCTGGGGCTCCCGCTGCCCATCGCTCCCGGCCCCTAGCTGCGCTCCCGCTCAGGCTCCGGCTCCAACCACAACGCTCCCGGCCCCCGTTGCACCTACCCGGCGGCGGCCGCTCCGCGGGAAGAGCTCGCCTGGTCCTGTCGTGCGTGCGGAGGGAGGGCAGCGGGTCCCCTGCTTTTCTTCACGGCGCTGTCATCCTCCCTCCCTCCTTCCCTCCCTCCCCTCTTCCCTCCCTCCTTCCTTCCTTCCTTCCTCCCTCCCGGGGCGGCGGCGGGGGGAGCGGTCCCGGCGCCTCGACGCGGGTCCCGGGGCGGAGCTGGGCAGGGTCCTCGGACCAGCCTCCCCGCTGCCTGCCCGCCACCTCCGCTACACGCCGGGGCTGGAAACCGGGAATTGCCGGCCTCAGCGCCGGGATCGTCCCGGGCTGGAAGGGGCCGCCTGGGCGCTGAGGGGGAAAATGGGGGGCCGGGACCGCACAGACACCCTGCGAAAGTGTCCCACCAGGGCCAAGGCGAGCTCCTTCACGGGCACCGCGGGGCGATTCGGGCCGTAGGTTCCTGTACAGCCGCCTGCCCAAAGCGGGGTACACCGGGGTGGTCAGGGCTTTATCCTGCAGACCTCTGTGCTGATGGAGCCAGCGCATCCTCTCCAGGCAGCCTGCTGACTGCCGGGCTCTGCTCGTGGGGAAATGTCACTCCTTGTATCTGCTCTGAACCTCCCTGGTCCCAGCTCTCATCCTTCCACTACCTGGGGAACGTGGCTCCATCCTCTCTCCATGACCACCCTGCAGGCATCGGAGGGCTCCTTCTCCTTATCCTCAGCCAAAACTGGCTCCAGGGTCAGCACCTTTCTTCCCAAATCCCTGAACTCTGTTTTTCACCCACACAGGAGCTGCGGGTGGGTTTACCCCATGGGATGGCCATACACCGTGGTGAGCCATATCGGTAAGCAGGAGCCTGTGTGCCCTGGAAGGGCAAGGGGTGGGAGCATCTTACTGGGAGCAGGCAAGGAGCTTTGGGGGACACCAGCTGTCACTAGTCCCTGCAGGGCAGGCATAGGGTTTAAATCATATAGAAATGCCTATTCTGGCTTATGTGCAGAAATTCACACCGCTCCCTCAGTGCTCTGTAACATTAGACACCAAGGAGCTAAAAGACATCTGGCTTTGCAGTCAGAGAGAGATCCGAAAAACTAGTCTCCATAAAAAAGTTTCAGCCCTCTTTCACATTCCTGGCATAGTTTTTCTGCTGCGCATGTGACATAGGCAAAAAATGCAGGTTTTCTTGGCATTCATGTGCAATGATCTGCACAGCTCATTAGTGGCTTCTTATTAGCAAAGGTAGTATGTAGGGGTTTACATACAGAGTGCCAGCACTGTGCTTGCGGCAACAGTGCGTGTGTGCAAACGTGCGTGCATATTCATATATATGTAGAGACATACATTATCACAGGGATGTTGTGGACCTGCCTAGCGCTGCTTGGAGGCACGTGGGGCTGGTGGCACAGTTTGTATAAAGGCAGGAAAGGCTGGGTGTGACGTTTACAGTATAGCCTTCACCTGTCCATACCTCCTTCTGCTTTTCTGGTTTAAGTGAGCATCCCACTGCCAGTAATTCTGCAATCCAGCTGCAGACAGGCGTGCTAACTCTGATACACCCCTGTCACAGTGCTGGCTCCTGCAGCATCAGTGGTGGAGTGTCTCACAAGTTCTGCCTAATTGAGTCAAACTCAGGGCTTGCAGGGTCAGGCCTGTGTAGGCTGTCAGGTTAATCATATCAAACAGCGGGTAAGTCTGACTGGTTGCACAGCGCAGGAGTTTCGTGGGGTTTTGAAACATGGTGAAGAATTTTTAAGCTCCTCAGTTGTTATTTCAATTGAAACAGGGAATTCTGTCTCAGATATTGTGGGCAGAGGAAATCTTGGAGAAATACATTCATAATATGTAAATAACTTTCAGATGAGGGCAGAGAGGGGCTGGTGGGGAGTGGGGTGTCACTGCCTTTGTAGGATGCTTTTGCAGTGGTAGCAGAGGGGTGGCAAGAGCAGAGGGGTGTCACTTCCCCATGTAGCTGTGGTGTGAGGCACAAACTGGACTGAAGCCCACCCACCCGAGCCCAGGGTCTGCTCCCTGCCTCCTGTGCGCATGCATGCGGAGCTCCTTATGGAGATCACCTTCCTGCTTCATCAATAAGTCAAGCTGGCACAGGGAAGAACAAAGTGCCTCCTCCTCCCCACAAATTGCCAAGAGAGGCAATGGGAGAGGCAGGGAGTTGTGTTTCCTCCGCCCTTCACAAGCTGTGGGATCACATTCCCTTTGTCACCCACTCCTCTTCCCTCAGGAATAACAGAGACTGTTCTCCTTGCTCCTCATGTTGCACATCAGCATGTACACATACATACATGCATATACGCCTGCCACGCATGAGGAGAGAGGGAAGCGGTCCCCAGGATGACATCAAGAGCAAGGAAAGGGGGACATGTTGCTATAGCAACGAGGATGCTCTGGGTTTTCAGGAAACAAAGGCATCTGACGCTCATTTTCCACCCAGTCCAAGCTGATAACGTGGTGGTGACCGGGTCAGGCTCCAATTTAAAAAAGCCACCACTGGTCCTTGCTCTGTTAAAGCCAGGGCAGTGTCTGTCTAGAAATCTGCCTGTGGGTTAGGCGCTACCAAATTCTGTCCCCACATCCTTTCATTCCCTGTCTGGTGGCATCTGGCAGCAGGAAGGACATGCTGATGGGGCACTTGGAAACAGTCTGGCAGCTGAAGTGCAAGAGAAACCCAGTTCTCCTCTGCTTTTCTGCTCCCTATGGAGGAGATTTTATTTCCCAGGAGGTCATGATGTGCCTTGGAAATGAAAGACAGTGGAAGGACGCCTGCTGTCAGATGTTATGAGATGGAGAAGGTGGCCTGGCTTCGTTTCAAGGTTGAATCTGCAGGGACGCATTTCGGATTTCTCCCCCCTTACCCCCCTTTATTTTCTTTATGTCTTTATTTATTTCCCTAGAAAGTTGGAAACCTGCTGGTAGCCTTCCCTCTGCTTTTCCTGGCCAAGTGCCCATGCCACGGTGAGCTGTTTTTCGGTATGTTCCTCAGAGATGCAATGGTGCGTGGCAGGTGGACAACCAGCCAGCTGCAAAAGAAGAGACACAAACATCCCAATTTCCTTTTGCGTAAAGGCCTTTGCAAACATAGCCCAGAAAACAATATCCTCCAGCAGCCAAAGGGGCTGGGGTGCACTGGTTTCAGGGGACAGGACAGCAAAGGCACCTGCAAATGTCAGGATTTCTTCCCAGGGAGAGTGGGCAGCTGCTGATGGGAACTGCTCCTAATGGGGCTGGTCTAAGGACCTCTTACGGCTGCATCAGCTGGTCTAGGGAACCAGGGCCCATGTCAGAAAAACATCTCTGCCTCCTCTAGCCCCTAGTTCCTCTGGCAAAAGGGATTGGGGAACTGAAAGCCACACGGATGCTCACACTGAACTAAAACATGCAGCACTGGTTGCAGTGCAGAGCCTCAACTGGCCAGCCAAGTTGTACTTCTGAAGAGGGAGAAGGTTCATCTCAGTGCCAGGGTGCACATGTATCACACTCGGAGCTGGGAGCAGTGTGTGTGTGAGTGTATGCATCCCAGAATACTAAGGCTTCCTGTGCCCTGAAGGAAAAGCAGGCAATTTTCTGCTCAAGCTGAAGGAGAGCCCAGTGTTCCAGCTGAGTGCAGTGTGCCTATCTGTAACCTATACCTTACCTTCTCAAGAAAAGCATTCCCAGGTGCTTTAATGACAGTTCTAATGACACTCACTGACTATGGGCTGGTATGAGGAAGGCATCAGTATGAAAATCCCATATTGATTTCAAGGGCCGGATGTAATTTTCAGTTTCCGAACCACCTGCCCTTGGACTTTTCCTTTTGGATGACCTTCCCACATAGGCTTCATAAGGGCATTTTCCTAACCAGATTGAAGAGCTAACAGTTGAAACGTTTTCAGCTCTTCTTTGGATGATCTTTCGATAACTGAACGCAAACCCACCTTTCGGGAGGACTCTCCCCCCGTGACTGTAAGCGGCTGTCTCACCCTTTCTGCCGCGAGTGGCAACTGTGCCTAAGACTGCAAAAAGCCAACTGAAGGGAAGCGCTCCATCCCCGTTCCAGACCCGACGGGGTGCCGCTGCCCGCTGCCCGCTGCCCGCTGCCCGCTGCCCGCGGCGGGCTCCTGGCGACACCTGGCGGCCGCGCGCCGGCCCGTCGCCCGTTCCTCCGCAAACCGGCTCCCAGTCTGCGCTCCAGAGCCCCTGCTGGGAGCGGGTGGTGCCTCAGCCGGCTTTGGCTTGGGGGTTCCTCCGCCCGGCTCCGCTCTGTGCGGACAGGCCGTGCTTCCTGGTCCTGCGAGCTGGAGGGGGAAAGTGAGCGTGGCCAGGGACCACATCTGCTTTTTCCCTTCCTCCTTCCCCCTCTCTTTTTCAGATGAAACTAAAAGCCTCCAGCTCCTGCCCGCTCCCTGCCCAACATCTGCCTTTCCCCTGCAGTGTCCGTTCCTCTCTTGGCATCTCAGCTGCCACTAGGAGCCCTTCTCTTAATCTCTTGCTGGCAGATCTCCCCCAGCGGGGTGTTTCAGGCCGGAGTAATGGACCTGATACCACGATGCGCAGTCTCAGTACACCCCCTTTTGAAGGAAGGTGCTGCCTGCAATCTCAGTGAAGAAAAAGCAAATTGCCCACGAAGTAGAACAGGGTAGCAAGCCCAAACAGCAGTCCTGTCCAAACAGGACCCAAAGGCTGGGGAGACAACAGCCAGCAAAGAGCATGGAAAGGGGGATCCATAAACCAGGATCATCTGCTGGAGGCTACGCCTGGCTCACTAAGCGGATCTGAGCCCGGGACCATTAAAGAAACTAATTATTTGCTGCAGGGGCAGCAGGCCAATATCTCTGCAAAAGAGACAGCCGCTCTGCACTCACTGTCCAGCACAACAGCGCTTTCCCATGGGCAGCTATTCAGGCCATCCTCTGCTCAGCAAATGATCCAAGGAAGGAGTTGCTGCTGTCCACAGTGAACTGATACTTGGCCAGCTTCTATCCAGTATCTGTGGCCATGGCTGCTTTCTTGTGTTTGCTTTCCTAGATGTCCTCTGTAGGCAAACTGGCTTGTGCTGCCCCAGCAAATCCCATCATTTGAGCTCCCCAGAGAGATTTTCAGTTGATCTTTTTTTCACCCCCAGCAGGTATGCTTAAAACAAGAGGACATAATCAGGATGGGAGCTTGGTGGGAAACTCAGTCTTCACAGCCAATGTGCTTCTGACTGACCTCTGCATATCATTCCCTTGCTGCCTCCTGCAGCCCCCTTACACAACATGTGCAAGAGCTTCAAATGACCCTGCTCTGCATTTTCTGTTCCTGTTTCAATTCTGCTTCTCTAAACCTGCTGAGGGTGAAAGAAAGAAGTTAGTTTATTTTTAATCATCGCAAACACTTTCCAAACCTGCAACACAGAGATTCACTTTGATGTTGTGAGAGCAGCCGAGCCAGGGGGACATCTAGCAAGAAGAGAAATAAGCAAACTTTGAAATAGCGATACCAGTAGGATCACATGCAGACCGCAAGCATGTTTGTACCATTGCTATCGGCTTTGGAGCTGTACTGCACTGAAAAAAATGCCATCGGGTCCTGTCAGCATCTTAGTAAGGTCAGCAGCACCCTCAGCTGGGTAAAATCTGTGTCTCCCTGCTTTCTACAAACGTGGAAAACTCCCCATCTGAGCACCCCTCTCTCCCAACACACCATTCAAGGCAGGGAACTCTATTTAGAATCAACTAAAAGCTTCTTTTGCCTGGTGTTCATAGCTGGGAGACTGATCCTCTCTGATAGTGGGATTTTCTTTCTAACCAGGTGGCATGTGAAGAGCAACCCCCTGCAAAAAGGAACTGACTCTGCTAAATGGTACCAGCTACTGACCCTAAGCCCCAGCAGGAGAGGAAATGTCTGCAAAACTATGACTTGTCCCCTTTTCTCTCCTCCAAAAGAAGGAAGTGAGAACCACCTTTTATTGAGAAGCACTCAGCACCAAGAAAACCCCAGGGGTGACTCAGGTTTTTGTGTGCTCAGCACCCAGTGTGTGTTGAGCTGTTCAGCCGTGTTGCCGGCTGGGTTTTGTTCGTGAAGTTTCCACAGCAGATCAGGTGTTTTGCAATGGGATTTGCAAGGTTGCACCAAGCTCTCTCCATGCTTCTCTGAAGCCTGTGCTATAAAACTAGATTTAGCTTTGCTATGTGGTGGGTTAGCTGATAACTCCTCTTAAAACTCCCATTGAGGGTGTAATATATGGGCACAGGAACACACCAAAGTGTGTGCCAAGGATGCTCTCTGCTCCAGGATGTCCTCTTCTGCTCCTTACTGAGAACATCATGACATGGTCTTGAGAGTATGAAAATAAATTCTGGCTCCAGTGACTTATTAATATCTTAGCCAAACCCTTGGTGTCAAGATGTTTGTGAGACAGTGTAGTTTAATCAAAATGTTCCCAAATGTTGATGAAACCTCTAAGAAACCTTAGGCCAGAAGAGGGTCCTTAAGCTGAGTGCTCCCATCAGTGAGATTTATCAATGCAGCTGATTTCCTTACCCTAATGTGTTATTTGTATTTCATCTATTCTATTGCCCTGCAATTTCATGATGTGCTTAAATCCGCCTAAAGTCAGGGAAGAGGTCATCCTATGCTCTCTTTCTGCCCCTGGCACATGTTCCCTCTCCTGTCCTTTGTGTCGCTTGCAGCAACATGAACCTGAAGACTTATCTTTAATTGCTTTTTCTTTGCAGGGTGAATTTCCAGTTGGATCAGGAGCTGGCAAGAGTGCATGGCCAAGGCACAAGAGAGAGCAGGGCAGCCCCTTCCAGCATCAGTTCAGGCATATGCTTTCACTCTGAACATCACTATGGACACATAGAAACCTGATTTATCTCAGTCTGGGCAAGCATATGTTCATCTTATTCTGAAAGAGCTTCCAGGTTTGAGTTTCCACAGCCGCTGGCTGAAGGATCAGAGCTTGCTCTTGCATGTGACTTCTACTAGTTTGCTTGAATGCCATTTTTTTGGGGGGTGGTGGTGGTATTAATTTTTCCTGGAGCTCAGCCACTGTTTGCAGAAGGTCAGAGGGTGTCCTCTGACAATCCCCTAGTAGTCATGCTGTTGCCTTGACAGTCTGCTTACAAAAGGAAGATAACACCTCTGCCTGGAAACCTTGTCTGGCCTGGTGATAACCAAATCCTTGCTACTTAACACAAAATAAGGGTATTGTGACCTTTGAAGCCTTGCTCACAACGGGAAAGGGCCTTTCCAAAGAAGAAGCTGAAGCAAAAGCCCCAGAGCAGATAAAGAACAGAGAACCAGTATCTCCCCAGAAGTCAGAGGACTTCATTGGGATGTCAGTGTCACTAGGGTCAGCCAAGCCCTTTAGCTGGATCTCTGGAAGATCCACCTCTAGGAAATGGCACTGCTGCATCCTGGCAGCCTGCAAGGATGAGACATGCTTCTCTGTCTTGGCAGCTCTGGACATGGTGGGTCTCATTTGAAGGGCATGTGTGGAATGAGAGATGGTATGTGACACAAGACAAGACCCCCCTAGTGTAAAACCTCAAGAGGGAGAAAGACCAGGTCCACCTTGGACTGCTTTGTGTGGACACCTGTAGGAGGAAACACCATCATGGTCCTTGGGTGCAGCAAGAGAACAATTTGACCTGCTGGTTGGGAGGCTGCCATCAGACCAGCTGCTCAAAGCAAGCTAGGAAAAGAATACTAGGAAAACCAGACCCTTTTACTAGAAATCACTACAAATTCCACAGATCTTTTGATTGCCTCAGGCAGCATCAGGAAAACCAAGTAAGGGCAAACCTGTTTTCTTTCTAAGCTTTATGGTGAAACAGGAGCATCTCAAACCTGATAATCCTCATTTTTAGGGAAAAAACAGTTTCCAAATCTCTCAGGGTTAATTAACTTTAATTTGCAGATGTGTTAGCAAGGACAGAACACAGCTCTGAACCTTGTCCAACTAAAGGAGCACAGAGGGATCAGCTGCAGCTGAATAAAAAAATTACAACCTGAGGGGAAGCAGCTGTTGGATAAGTTTTAAAGGGCATCTGCAGCATGGCTTAGTGGAGGGAATTGGAAATGGGGGGGGTTGGGTCAATGGTAGGCTTTTGAGGGGTGCTGGGTCAGTGTGTCTCTGTTCTTCCAGAACTGGTGGATTTGACCCAGTGTGTTAAGCCAGGAACTGACATTTGCTGTTCTTTACAAAGTGGTTTCTTACATTTTTCTCTTTTCTATGGGCTCAGCCATGCTTTTGTTCTGTAGCTGGCTGGATCACAGTGCCCAGGGTTGAGAGCTAGCTCCTATGCCTCTGCCCTTCCCTGGGGAAGGACAAGAGGGGTTTTGTTTCTTCTCTTACATTCACCATGGCAAACAAAGCTCAGCAGAATGGTAAGTTTTGATCTAGCTATTTCCTGGCTGTAGCTGAGCTTGTGGGGGTATTTGGTGCTGACTTTCTCAGGCCTGTGATTTACAAGTTGATGGTTAAAATAAGCTGTCACTGAACCAGTTCATCTCTGGGGAGAGGTGAAGAGCAAGTCTCAAAGACACACATGAGATAATAACCATGGAAATTGTGATCACCATGGAAAAACAGGCTGCAGGCTGGCAATACTTCATTAGTCACAGCACTATCCATGGGATCCATAAAATATCTCTATTGCCCTGTTTGCTCTTTTGAAGAGATGCTCAAACGTTTCCTCAGCTGCTGTTGGGTAAATGGTGTGAAGCACACAGGTGGGGAGGTTGCTAGCAGGGAAAGGTGCTGCTGAGTTCTCCTGTGAAATTCAAAGGTGCTAAATTGTAGCTGTCTGGCCTATTTGTGCTGCAGTTCAGATGGCTTTTTTTGGGCTGGTGTGAAATATGCTTTTGCTCTATGGAACTGAGGGTGAGGAAACAGTAAAAGAGGCTCAGGAATTGTGACATGGTATCTCACTGTCAGACTTGGAGCAATGAGGGATGAACACTGCAGGGGGCAACTTGCTCCCAGCCATTTAAATCCTGGGCTTAGCTGGGACAATGGAAGAGGAGGCTGAGTCTCTGCATTTTTAGTCTTTTGTACAAGAGGGCAGAGAGCAGCTACTCAGATGCCCACGACTCTGGGTGTGGGTTGTGTGCCACTGGTGGAGGCCAGGTGATGAAAGACCTTGTGGTGAAAGCTACAAGTAGCTGGACTTGCCACTTCCCCATGTCCTTGTGACTTTGATTAATACAAACTCATGCCAGTCTTGGCCAGGGGTTAGCTGCTGGTGCAAACTTCACTGAAATACACTCTTTGGCTTAGATGTCCTCAACTGTGTGTAGTTGAGGTGAGATAACATGTGAGGAGGTGCTGCCTGATGCCTCCTGAGTTTGTGACCAAGAAAAGGGGCTGCAGACTTTGCAACAGCATAGCAAACAGTGAGCAGGCAAGCAGCAGTTCCTGTGTGATCCCTGCCTGGCTTCTGGGGCTGCTTATTAAGACCTCAGACTATACAATCTCCTTGACCTATTCCTACTCCTTTCCCCGCGCTGCAGCTAACACACTATTTGTTCATTGTAATTTCTGGGGACAGATTGCTTGGGCTTTTACCTCCTGTCCACACTCTTTTGCTTTGCACCTTCTTCCCCAAATAGCATATTCAGTTCAGAGCCTTTCCTTATGCTGTGGATAATGAGGGAAGAGAAAGCGAGTATTTCAACAGCAAAGGAAATTATACGAAGAAAGTCCAGGGGATGGGTGTCTTCTTAGTCTGGTTCCCTACAGAAGCCCTCGTAGCTTTTTGTCCCCTGTCAACTCTTACTTTTTCTGCAAAGCCTATAATACTTTGTGCTTTTTCTTAAAGCCGTGGCTCTCCGAGTCCCATGATTATCTAATCACTTCCGTCTGAGCTGAACTGAATCAAATCAGATTTTCCATCTGTTGTGAAAGGGCTGGATTGAAATAGCCTGCACTGCTGAAAAAGCCCTTAGAGCTTCTAAGCGTAATCCCTGAAAACCTGCAAAGCAGAAAGCAAATAAAAGCAACTCAGCCCCATGTTTTGTAAAAGCTTTTTGGTTTTGGCAGGTAAGTTTTGCCCATTTCTGTCTGGCAGTGGCAAAACTGGTGGTGGTATTTGGAGCTGCCGGTCCTGTGTTCAGAGCTGAGGTAAGCTTGAAATCAATGGACAGGTAAAGAAGGAGGTGTTGAAAGGTGAGGATGGGGAATATGTTCCCTTTTACCTTGGAGTGAACACATGGAAAAGAGGGATATCTGACTTCGCTCTGTGACACCTGAGTGATGCTCAGCTTTGTTCCCAGAGGAGAGAGCCATGCGGTGCTAACACTTGCTCTTTGAAAGGAAGATACTTTCCACTCTACACCAAATACTATACTGAAAGAGAGACTCTACTCCCATGCACTCACTATTCCCATCAGAGTTAATGCCAAGGCCTGGCTGTGCCATTTGGTATTTGCTTTGGAAAATGCACACCCTGCTTGACAGCGTACTCTCTGGGGTGCATGTAAAGCTCCTTGCAGGTGCTGCCCCTGGGAAGCAGACAGAGCCAGTGGTCTTTGGAGCCATGCTTCCACATCACCTTGCTAGTGCCGCAGCAGTCTACCATGGTGTGTGCAAGGGACTGTCAGCCAGAGTCAGGTGTGGTGACTTTTTTTTACCCTTAGGCACTGAAGACCCAAACAAAAAACTTGCTTACTTGTGCACTGTCATCCTTTGAGAAGAACCAGCTCATAGAAGTGGGCTGGGATGATTTTTAAAAGGTTGGGATTTTCCCTTTTTTTTTTTTCTTTTTTTTTTTCCCCTCAATAGAGGTGATACACTAAAAGCACCTTCTGGAAAGGGGCGCTTCTGTGGGATAAATGAGCCTGCAAAGGCCTGTCTGCTCTAGGAAATGGTGACTGAGGAAGGTAGAGAGGTGACTGGATGGAATAGGTAAAGGCACTTTTCTGTTCATCCGTATCTTTTACTGCAGAAATCCTAAAAACCATCAAGCCTGCTCCTCTTACTGAAGAGGATTTTAGCTCCCAGTAAGCAGCCCAAGTCATCTGCTTTGAATCTTTATAGACAAGCTAGGAAAGCAAAGGGGTAATGCTTCCCTGAGGGCTGCTGGTGAGCTTCTTCTCTGCCATAGCATGAATGGGAACCAAAGGTGTCTTAAAATCCTCCTCCTCTTTTTGCTTGGTCAGAGTTTATTTTCTTGTGATTTCTGATATATATTCTTAAATCCATTACTTATTTTCTTCATGGGCAACCTAGATGTATATTTATCTTTTTTTTTTTTTTTTGAGGGGTAGGATTTACAGAAAAACACATGACTTAATTCTTCTTTCCATTTATAAGAAAGCTGTTTCTCCTTCAAAGGCTGTTGTAGAGGTTTGTCTGGCTGCTTTCTTATTGCTTACCACCCTGGAAAAGATGACACAATGAGAGCAGGAACAGGATTCTACATCTGTGCATATTCGTAAAGCCCATGCTTAAAAGAAGTGATGATTCCCCTGTATTTAGGAAGAATCATCTGGTTTTCTGGTGGCTGCTGTTGTTCTAGGTCTTGCTAGCACTGGTCAGAAATCTCTGTTCATGAGGGCTTAGCATTCATGGCTGCTGACCCTCTTTGTGTTGATCTAATTGGTATGAAGTATCAGTTGCCCTGGGATATGGTCTGCCTTGGAATATAGGGGTCTAATCCCAGTAAGTAGTACCTACAATGCTGGGGAAACATTTAAACAGAATGCAGATTGTAACTAAAATGTAAAACTTGTGACAACTGACAAAGGAAATACTGAAATGAGAATTAGCTGCAGTGATTGAAGGCTTTATATTATGCTTTGCTCAAAAAATCCGGTGCACTTGATGTGACCCCTTTTGATGATTGTAGCTGCGCTGAACGTGGGAAGGAGCTTGGTCTGTGATTGTGCCAGTGTAAACTGAGCTCTGCTGCAGCATGGCTTCCAGAAGTGGATGGTCATCAACTGCTTTCTCCCATACTGCCACAAGCATTCTGGCAGCAAACTGGATCCAGGTGGAAAACTGCCCAGGGAGAGGAATGGATCACTCCTAAAGCTGGATTGGTGGTTGGGTGGGCAGAGTGCATGGCTGTTTGTGCTGATGTGGGGGGCTGAGAGGCTGGAGAAGCATAGGGTTGCTGCTGTCTAACTCCCTCAGCCTTGCTGAGTCACCACTGATCACTGGCTCTGCACCCTGGGCTGACTCAGGCCACTGATACAGTAAAGAACCATCTGCTTTTTTTGCTGCATTCAGGAGCTGAACAAGACTGGCACAGGGGCTGATGAGCAACAGTGCCAGGAGAAGAACAACATGCTGCTGTCTCATTTGTCTTGTCCATTCCTGGTGGTGTTGAGCTGCAGCATTGCCTTCCCATTTGGAAAATGCTCTAATGCTTTCTGCTCTGAGAAGTATGTCAGGGAGGGAGCTACTTCTCTGCAGCCTGATAGTGGTGAGGAAGGGGGTGTGTGGTGAGAGTGTCTCTAGTCCAGCTAGGACCCACAAACCAAACCATTTGGTGAGTCACGGGGAGGCTGCTCTTGCTTGGGCTGGAACAAACTTCAAAGGTGTCCAAGGCTCTTCTTGAGGCTGCCAGGCTGTAATTTGTGGCTGACTTCGCTTTCTCTCTGATGGCTCGCTGCAGTCTGAGGGGAAATGTGAATGGTCCAAAAGCTAGGCTGTTACAGAAAATGCGTTCATCTATGAAACTATCTATCTGGCTGACTGGGGCAGGCTGCAAAACCAGAGCCTGCAGGGGCCTCTGGCTGGCTTCCCAAGATTGCCAAACAGAAATGCCTCATGTGCACCACTTATGCAAACTGGAGAATTTGGCACCAAGACAGTGAGGCCACAGTGGAAGGAATTTGTGTGCTGTAGGCATGACAAAACTGAGCATCAGGCTTTCTGGAGCCAGCCTGGCTCTGGTGCCAGCCCGGTCCAACTGGTTGGTAGGTGCAGTGCTCCTAGATGCCAGCCCATGGCAAGTGACTCATGTGTTTTGCTGCAGGAGAGTCCCTCACTGAGCCACAGCTTTTCAGCCTGAGGGAGGATGGGCTCTTCCTACTCCCTTTCTCTATGCAGAGCATGTACCTCCCTGAAAACGGGGCCAAAAATCAAGTTTGGGCTGGGAAGGCCCCCTCCCAACCACTCCAAAGTGACTCAGCTGTATATGACTACTGACAAGCCATGGTCCTTTCCTGAGAAGCCTCATCTGACACCTTAACTGAGAAGTTTATCTTCAGAAGAACCCCTAAATCTGAGCAGAAGTTCAGCAAAAGCGGGAGGTGGTAGGCTGATGGCAAGACTGCTGCAGTTCACACCCTTGGTGCAAGGTCTCTCTTGCAGTTGGTCCTCACATCTGTGAGCTGGACCTGATCTCAACAGGATGAGTTGCCCTTTGAGGTTTCCCACTCTTGCAAACAGTCCCATTGTCAATGTCAGGCAGCCAGTGCCTGAACTCTTGATGCCATTTTAGGGTTTTTTTTAAATCCCATTTTAAAGTGAGAAAACTAGCAGGTAGTATGGCTAAACCAGGAATGCTATGTCATGCTGCCACTTTTTCAGGAAGCTGCTGGCCAGATACTATATGCTCTGTACTGGGGGGGGGGGGGGGGGGGGAAGTAAATTCCCCAGATCAGCTAGATTTAGTGGAGCCTTGGCGAAACCTGGGCAAACACAGGCAGTCCTGTTGCCCAGAATGAGAACAGATTCAGGGTAGCACCCACTGGCTAGATGCTAGTCCTTCCTTACCCCTGTCCTTCAGTTCATAGGAGAAAAACACCCTGCCTGCTGAAATGGCTCTCCTGTCCCAGACAGTCTTATTTGACCCCCCTCTTTCAAATATTCTTCATGAAGTTGTTTTTTTTCTGTGTACTCCTAAGCCAGTAGCTGACTGCTGCTTAAAGTCAAGGTGCCTCATCAACAATTTATGTGCTCCCCAGAGATAAGAGAAGCATGCTCAGCCCTGCCTAGGCAAGGTGGCTTTAGTACCAGAGTAAAGGTTGCTTGTTTAGTCTGGCTAAAATTGCTCTTGAGGGTGGCTTTCTGCCTCGTTGATTTGGTCTGGGTGCATCTGGCTCCAGTTTGAGAATTACCTAATAGCCCTGGTTCCTCATGGGGTGGGGGGATAGCAGAGGCTTGGAAAGGAGCTGTGCTGACTGCCAGGGAGCAAAGGCCCTGTGTGAGCATCGAGCTTTCCTGCTGTGTCTTGCAGAGGGAGGTAACAAGCCTCCCACAGTGACTTTTAATCTAAAGAAGATAGTAAGAAGAAGAGAAATGTGCATTACCCTGTCTGGTACAGACTGGCAAAGTAAATCAGAACAGCTCCACTTCGTCCTAACCTTTAAACTGCAAGTAAGCCTTAAATGTTATCAAGTCTCGTCCTTGACAAATGAACGAGTAGGTAGAGACCTAACATGGTAATACCACCTATACCCTTAGGTGAAGGGCAGTACTATGTAGCACTCCTTATGAACCAAGGAGAATGAGCCTCACAGATGTGAGCACTTCAGATGTGATGAGACTGTGAGTTACATTAATGCGGCAGAAGATATGCAAGCCAAGCTCTTCAGGCTGTGAGAAGTACCTAGCTTATAGAGCCTTCCTCCAGCAACAATGCCCTGAGCACGGGTTTAAGAGAGGAGCTGTCTAGCAGTCCTGTTGAGCCTGGCTTCTGCCTGGGAGGGATCAGCTTTGGCCCTCGGCTGACCTGGTTCAGTTTGTGGATCCTCTAAGAAAACACTGCATTTTGTTTTCCGCGTTAGTTTGTTGCTCTAGTTGGCTAAAGCAGGGCAAAGGATGTGGCAGCAGTAAGAGGCTGGGAGGTACCTCAATTCAGGCTGTTTGTTAATTTTACATGTCATGCCTGTTCCTTTAGACCACGCAGATACCTGGCAGGGCTGTTTCACCGGGCGGGGACTCGCTCCCGCTACCCAGGGAGCCCACCACAGACACCACCGCCATTTCGAGACCCCAGAGGAGAGGCGGCGAAGGAGACACGCGCGCCGCAGCACACAGGTAAGGGGAGGGGCGCCCACCTTCCTTCCCTGCGCATGTGCATGAGCCGGAAGGGGGGCGGTGCGGAGGGCGAGCATGCGCCGTGGCGCCCGGCGCAGCCTTTATGTAGGGGCGGGGGCAGCGGTGTCGGCTCTGCATTGCAGACGGGCGCTGGCACGATGGCGCGGCGTCTCCTCTGCCTCCTCGGGCTCCTGGCGGCCGGTAAGCGGTGCCGCCAGCTCTGGCTCACGCCTAGCCCCGCGGTTCGGAGGCTGTGTTCCTTCTCCAGCAGGGCCTGCGCGGGAAGGAGTGGGCTGAGGGCGGCCGGCAGTGTGAGGACGCGGGGCTGGGGTGGCCTGTCCTTAAAGCTGTTTGTCTTCTCTCAGCAGGACCTGCAGGGCCCGGCTGCCCATAGGCGGGCAGGGAGGCGAGGAAGGCGTAGGGAGGGAGAGGAGGCAGCAATAAGGGAGGGTTGGGGTCAGAGGGAGCCTTCTGCAGGGCGCGGTGGCGCAGCCCGCAGTGGGGCCTAACGGTACCGCCCGTAGCGCTGGGGGAGGGGGGGTTTTAAGGGCACCTTCAGGATGGCTGCTGTGGTGGAAAAGCTGTATGGGGATGGGGGGAAGTCGCTCAGAAATAGCGATCAGGTAAACACAGGGAGAAGAGGGAAGTCCCTGTGAGAAACCAGTCTTGCCCACTGCTGCTAGGAACATGACTTTCTCGTGGCACTGTGGTAGCCATGGTAGCCATGATCAGTTTGTATCTATATGTGACACTATCGGGCGACCGTATAACCTCATCGAGGCATGTAAGAGCAATTGGTAGAAGTTGTCTTTCTGCCAGCAGCTCTGTTTATCTTTGGCACTTCAGGCATAGATGGGTGCTAATCCTCTTTCAGATGGCAGGAGGTACCTTTTTCTGTTGCGTGCTTTTAGCAGCCTCATTTCATTAAGGTCTGCTGCTCCACGTGGAAAATTCCACTAATTTTGCTGCTTGCTGCCCTTTTACATATTGTTGCTGAGGTGAAAATGGTGGTGGGAAGGATAACTGATGAAGAATAACTGATATTTGTCTTGAACATTAGGGCTGGAGGTTAGAAAAAGCAATGTTTATGTTTTATAGTTTGAAGAAGCTAGACAAAGCTGCAGAAATGATTCATAGACTGACTGGGGAGGGTAATACACCTTCAGGTTATGGCACGGAATGGCTAGCAACTCCCAAATTGGAAGGTCTAATACAGTGATGCACATTATTTTTTGGAGGTTTTTTCTTTAAATAAGTTTTTTAACCCTGGAGCTTATTTGCTTATGAGTTTAACCTGCAGCATTTCACAAGTCAATTAAAAAAAAAAAAAACCAAACACCAAACTAAAGCCTTTTTAAAAGCCATAGGAATAATCAGTTGGCAGACTACAGTAAATTATGTCATTGCGATCTTGCATGACTGTACACTAGTCATGTACTTAAGTGGAGTTTTAATATACTAATATGTACACGGTTTAATGGAGAATCTCAGATTTTTGGGGCTGGAAACAAGAAAACAAATGTGAGGTTTCACTCTGTATTTGTCTGCCCTGCACTGAATTGACTGCCATTATTTATAATTTCTACTGGGATTGTTTCCAAATCACTAAAATCATCGTTTCTTGTGCTTTAAAAGTGAAAAGGATTTACCTTGAAGTATTTGCCAGGTTTCCTATTAGTGTATTTAGGGAGATAGAAAAACCAGTTCAGCAATGAGTGTTAGCTTGGTCTGCCTGTTAAAGTCATATATATGCAACTGAGCATAGCAGAAGACTTGTTAGGCCTGTTTTTCTTTAGGAAGTCACTGTTTTAACACAAACACCTGTGTTTTTCACCAAGGTTCAGTTATGAATACCAGTTGACTTGCCTATGATAATATTGTGCAGATTTTTCTGAAGATTTTGCTGTAACAACCTGAAACAATGTCTTTGTCTACTAAGCTAACTCATTAGCTGTATCAAATTCCAGCCACCCTTGGTGTATTCTAATAGAGTTACTTGGCTGGCTTACGGCATGGCTGGTAGGCCACAAGGGTTTTTGGATGACCTACTTACAGTACTTCTCTGCATCTTCCCTTCAAGGGAGACACGAAAGAATTAAAGCAGGGTATACAGGTCTCAGGATCTCTCCAGACTACTGATGTGCTCTTTGATGGTTGCTTGTCTTTGAGACCAGGAAAGAAGGAAGGCTGGGTGCTCAGTTAAAGTAGAACTCCATTTCTCTTGAGTGGATTTTTTTTTTTGTGGGTGTTTTTGTTTTTGGTGTTTTGTTGTGTTTTTTTTTTTTCCTCCTGGTAAAATAAAAGTTAAGCTGGGAGTAGAAAGTAAAAAGTTTGTGATTATTTCACACCCTCCCACTGCTAAAATAGAAGACTTAATCTTCCCTCCTTACAAGATTTCAAGCTAATTTATAATTCCTCAAGCAACCACCTGTCAGAACATCTGAGGATAGGAAAACTGAAGGCTGAGTTAGTCTGACTTGAATTTTTGGAGGGATGTGGAGAAAGCAGATAGTTGGAGTATGTTCTGTAGTTCGCAGGCTTGTTCTGGTTGAGAATTTGGTTTCTAGCAAAAATGGTAGGCTGATGCAGCCCACTGCTGTAGTTTAAATTCAGCAAATGGTGGAAGATAACTGTATCTCAAAATTATGTCCCTGTTTTCTGAGAGGAATAACAGGGAATTCTGTGGGTGTGTGTCACCTTACAACTGTAGCGTAATGAAGTGGTGCTTCAATAGTGCACCAGTCACGTGGCTTGTGTAAACCTGCCCTTGCACAATTTCTTCCTTGTTTGCAAAAGTATAAATAGAAAGTTGTTCTTGGTTGTGTCTGGAGGAGCTGTGCAAGCTGTTCTGCCTGGTCATGGTCACACCCAGCGAAATAGGAGATTGCATCTGCAGAGATTCCAAAGTCTGATGTGGTCTTTTTACAATCTCAGTTTGTGCTATTCAGCATACCACAAAGAAGCAGTTCTGGGAATCTGAAAACTGAGATGATATAGAGGGTGAGACAAGAGAGTGTGGGAGCTTGTCAGCAAAACTGAAAGTGTCTCTATCAGGTGATGGTAATGTCAGTTGTGATTCTCTGGGAGTTTGGACTGTGCTGTTTCAGGAAGGATATAATAATGTGCAGGAAGCTTTTTATTTTTCAGAAGAAGCAGGACCAGTCAACTGCTGGCTGCCGGTGGGTTTTTGTTTCAATGTCCCATGTGGAACTGATTCTTCAAAGCATGTTTGGGGCAATGCCTTAGACCTGCTTGACAAAAGAGGGTTTGTTTTTTCTTTTCAGATTTACTTGCAGTTTATTTTCTGTTTTCTTTCTCCTTTTTTATTTTTTTTTTCTCATTCCCTTCATGTGGCAGCTTTTGTATACAATTTGCTGCTATTAAGATCTCAGGGTTTCTATTACAAGTTAAAAGGTGTACTTCTGTGGACTTTGAAGTGTGTGCATTTATTTCGAGGCAATGCTTGTCTTTGTGTTTGGTCATGGAGCAATGTTTAATTTCAGATACCAATATTTTTCATCCTCTTTCATCCTCTTGGAGTGAGGAGGCTCATGTTTATACTGTTTACCCTGACTAGTTTTAAACTCCGTTCTCTACTTCTGTAAGAGACTTCATATAGAGGGATTTTCTTGAAGATGCTGAGTAAATAAATCTTGCAGTGGGATTTTAAAGCTTGTTTTTTTCCAAATGTAACAGTTTAAAGTCCTTTGGCTGTTCACATTGGGATGCAAATCATTAGTATGAAGAGATCAGGTGGTAACGCTTCTTTCGTGCTATCAGCTGCTTCCATCACTGTACTCCTGGGAACATTATTCTTTCACCTTGTGCACTACATTTTGCCTTTTCCAGGCTTTCCCATCTCTTAACTGCTGTCATCCCTGAAGCTGCTGTTTAACATGTCTCTTTTCATCCCTCTGGCATACTTTATCTGCTCAGCTGTGGGGGTCTGATGTCTTCCATTTTCCCAGGGGAGTTTCCTGTTGGGTTGTCTTCCATGTCTGGCTTTCATTCTGCATTAAAGCAGTTCTCAGGCAGCGGTGTGAAAAAAGTATTACTCCCAAGATGGCTATTCTGTTTCTTACTGGCAGTGTCCTCAACTGCCCTTCTGTTTTCTGAAGTTTCTAGGTGCTTCTAGACTTTACCTGTGCTTTGCTGGGACTGCCATTGTAACTTGTGGCCAAGGACTTTGTCTTCTCTTACAGAAGTGGCTCTCTGCATAACTAGCAAACTTTGCCATTCTTTGTGGTGTGAATATATTTATCTGGAGAAAGGGGGATGTTACTACAGAATTTCTAGAGACTCACATGAAATCTACCCCCCTTATCTGACCAACCAACTAATCAAGCAAAACCCAGAAGACATGGATATGGACAAGTATGTTCAAAACATCTGTGTGTATTTCTACAGGGATCTGCTGCAGGGAGAAATGTGTCTCATAACTTCTTGGGAGATGCCTTATCATACTGTGTGGGACTGCTGCTGCTGACTGCCAGATTCCCTTGAGCATCCAAATATCTCTTCTAGATTCTGTTACAGAAAAATCTCAGGCAGAAGTTTGGGCTTGCTTGTCAACCTAGTAGCAGCCTGTAGTCAATGTGGAAATTGCTCTTTTGCAGCCTTTATGGTAACTAGAACAATTTACTGGGACAGTAGAGCTGTTTTTACTGTTTCTGCTCATCCTGTTCTCTGCTGTCTTTAACTTTGTGATTACTTGGGCATACACAAACTGCTGCTTTTACCATGAGGGAAGCAAAGGAGCATCTGAGCTAAGAGCAGTATTTTATAGCAAAAGTAGCATACCAAAATGAGAATATTTCCCACTTTGAGGAAGACCCCAGTCATGGTGTTAGCTCAAAACTTGTGAATTGTGCTAGTTACAGATGTTTAAAGCTTGATATTTCATCAGTAGATACTGGACAGGAAGACTGATTTTTAACTAATGTCTGAAATTATGGTGACAGCTATCCAGATTTCATTCATTTCTTCTGCAAATTGCTTATAATCTCTCAAATACCTTGGTCATTTTACGGCCTCATTAATTTTGCTATGCTAAGAGGCATAGTAGACCTTTGGCATGAATTACTGTTGTATGATGTGGTTACAACTTTTGAAACTCCACTGAAACACGCAAACTGACCAGAGAAGCTGTGGAGTATTTAGCCCTTCAGATAACTTCAGGTTGAGGTCAGTCCTTGACTTGTTGACACTTTGTAATATTTGATGAAGAGAAGTTGATCCCTCTTGACTTCTTTTAAGTTACACAGACTTTGCTTTTGCAGTTCTCAAAATAAATAGGGAAAAGTCAGTAACTGAGCATGGAATGGCAGAGATTGGTGCATTCATTTGGTCTGTGAGTATTTCTGGGAGATAATTAATGGTCGTTCCTCCCCCCCCCCCCCCCCCCCCCCCCCCCCCAACGTTGACAAGTGGGAGAGCCTAGGAAAGTGCATCCCTCCCGATGAGTAAATTAATATACTTGGGACAAATTAGACTGTCATAAAGGTATAAGGGCTGACAGCTCCCCAGGTTATCTTCCGCATTTGAGTTCAACCTGTGAAAGTGAAGAGCAGGTAGTTGCTTTCCTTTTCTTGCCAACTGCAGATTTTGTGTGTAAAAATGCTGTTTACACCAAATTTTTTCTACCAGTTTGGTTTGCAGGATGCTTGTGTCTTCAATCTGCATTTGTTCTGGGCAATAATTTTCTGGTTTATCCTTTGGCTGTTTAGGAATATGATCTGGCACATATAGAATCCATGTTCGTAGGGATATAATTGCTTATATAAGGTGTTACATTTTAAGTGTGATTATGAAAGTCTTATTAGTAGATACAGCAAAGCTTTGGAGGGGATTGCTTCAGGTGTTTTTTTTCTGAGAATCTCAGGAAGAAATTCAATCTGGCTCTCCCTGGAAGAAGACTAACACAGACGTTTCAGGGAAGGGAAGGCTATTTTCAGGAAAGGTAATTACCTAAGAATTTTCCAGTAGCTGTCCTTGAAGAATGATAATCCAGACATTATAAACTTTCTTTTAAGTTCCTGTTTCCTGAAGAGGAGTGAAGAACTGAACTGTGCTTTCACATGCAAGGCTCTAAGCTTTCCACATAGAAAAGGTGGTATTGTCTGAGGGGCCTATCACCTCTACTTCCCTAAGTTCTGACCATATGTTAGCATTTCAATTCCAGATGCCTAGTGTCAAGGAAGGAGGTGGTAGTTAGCATTTGAAGGAAGTTTCTGGGACACATAGACAGTTGCTGAAGTATATAGAATAATACCACTGTGGAAGTGGGTTGCAGGCTTCTCTTTATCTTCACAGCCTTTAAACTGTATTTTGTGTGAATTCCTGGCAAAGCCCCATGTGATGTTCAGTAGCTGTCACTTGTCAGGACTAGTGTACTGGCAGTGTTAGGTTGCTGGCCTGGGCCTTAAAGAAGAGGTTTTTCCTTCCTTTTCTGCTGTTACCCTTCAGCTTTTGGAGTATTTTGATTATGTTGTTGTGCTTCAGGCTTTGTTTCTGTGGCAACACTTGTTCTGGGAGATCACTTCTTTTGTCAAGCTCCAGTGTCAGGGGGGGTATGAATTGCTCTTATTTTTGTTTTAACAAGCTGGAGATATGCACAAGGACTCTGGGGTGCCTGTCAGCTTGGTTAGCAGACCAAAAGCTGAAGTATTTCACATCTGAAAAATGTACTCTTTATACATGGGTTATGTTTCTACGCCCTTTTCTCCTTCCTCCTCCATTTTCTTTCACTGCTTAATTTAGGAGAAACTTGGTGGAGCGAAGACCTTTTCTTCTGAAACTGAAGACCACATCTCTGAAGTGGTTCAAAAAGGGACAACCAGTGGAGAGAACAAGTGAAGAAACACCCTGGTCTTTACAGATAAACTTATTTGGTGCTCTAAAAATAGTGGCTAGCAAGAACATCAGGGAAGGGGGGCAAGTTTGGGTGGGCATGACATGTGACTGTTGAGAGCTAATCTACAGAGAAAGGAGAAATCTATTTAAAAATGGATGACCTTAAAATAAAGAACAATATATAAAACAAAAGGATGCCAGAGATAAGTAAGAAGGTAATCCCATTTGGTTTATCCAGCAAGCATTAGGAGTTGTGTGAGGTTAACTGACGGTGCTTTGTTTTCTCTTGGGTTGCTGCTGTACTGGGGATGTAAAATACCACATTAAGGTGTTACTCCTCTTGCAGCAGAGGCTATTTTGAGAGAACAGGCAGGATAACTGTTAAGACTCAAAACTTCTTTCTATTATGAAACAGCACATGGTCTTAATGCAGTTCACTGGCGTATTTGCTTTTGTTGTAACAGAAGTTAGTATATGAAGAAAAACGCTGTTTCATAATTAAATAGGAAAATAAGGTGAAGAGAAAAGGTTTGGGAACAGTGAAGGATTTCAGGTTATTCTTTACTGAATCTGAAAGATCTGAATTAATGCAGAGTTTTTTGGTTTTGTTTTTCTTTCCTGGGGCATTCAGAAAGGGAGGGCGGATACTGTTCAATGCAGGTGCATCCTTTTGTGTTAGACACTGAGTTATGTAATACAAATATTTCAACATAATACAGAATAAGCTAATACAAGCTCAACTATATTTAAAGTCACTGTAGAAAATGAAAAGAAAGAAGCCAGGCTTAGTGTGTGTTGTCTTTGTTCAGTCGCTGCTTTCTAAAACATGTGGCTCTAATAAATTTGCCTAGTCACCGTTTGACCAGAAAGATCTGTATGGAAGACATCCAATGCAGAGTTGCCTTTCAGAAGGGAAAAACTTCCCCAGTGTCGTTTGTAACTGAAAGGGCACTGCCATCCCTCCATTTTCTGTACATGAGTGTTCATCCTCACGGCATAGGTAATTCAGGTTTCCTAAATTTGTTGGCTTTTTTGATGGAAAAGTTATGTAGGCATATTGGCATTTCATCTTGCTCTGATGTTGTACAAGAGTGAGAATTTCAAGTAATACCAGCGGAAAGGTTTTTGGGGCGTCCTAAAACTAGTTTTCTGTGTTTACTGGCTTATGGTTGATGCTTCTCATTCTTTGCTGTCCCTGCTGGTCTCAAGTTTTTTTGAGTTTTTTGTCTTTGGTCCCCCTATAGAGGATTACAGATAATGTCAGTGTCCTTATTCTCAAATAGAACTGACTGTGTGCTCAGTGGTAGTGCTTTGAGCAGAATCTGAATGAAATATGGCCATGTATGTCTCTTCTCAGAAGCTACTCCTTCCAGACTGGTGTGACATGATGCAGGAAAGCAATGCAATCAGATGTGTCAAGTAGTTAGCATACTGTCAAAAATCAATTAATTTTAACCCTTCCCTCCCTGAACAGAATCATCTGCAACCTGCACTTTGCTCCCCTCAAAGATTTCAAGACTACTGCCTTGCTTTTTGGTTTTCTTCTGCCTCAGTCTTATAACCTGACAAAACCCTGCTGCTCTACTGATATTGCTTGCTGTGTCCTGGCAAGTCAGCCTTAGTGTCTGATTCTGTGTGTGCATCAATTTGATACAGAAGCCATGCAGCAGGGAATTTCTTAAGGGCATAAAGCCAGGAAAACTGATAAGTAAGCATAGGTCAGAAGCGTAGTATTTCTTTTGTCCTGCACTTAACATGACCAGGTCAGAGGCTACAAGAAAAAAGGAACTGTTAGTTGTTCTGCTGAAGCTGGTATGGCTCTGAAAAGTCATACAGTGACAGGATCTTGAAAGTAAAAAGCTGAACAAAACCTGAAAGTTTTCTAAGAGCTAGGTCAAACCAGTACAAGTTATGGCATGAATTCCTCAGTCTGGATTTTAAACGGCCTGCTAGATTGAGAGTTTTAGAAACTGCTTAGAGTAACTATTGTAGTTTTATAGTTCAGTTTTATGATGTGGTTCAAATAGGGGAGGGGCAGTAATTTTTGCTCTGATTTACAGAACTAAAGGCATAGGTTAAAAGCTAGACTTGTAAATACTTGAAGGCCCTTAATTCCACTGTTTAAAGTCAAGGTCTTGCTTGTCTGTAGCCAGAGCTTGACTCTGCTTGCAGAGCCTTTCTACCACAATTCAATGCCAGTATCTGAAAGGGAAGAATAACTTTCTCTCAACTAAGTGTATATTTGGTTATTGTCATCCTGCCAGAGCTGACAGCTATTTGGCTGACCAGTCTGACTTGAAACTGAACTATTCTCAGTGTTTCTAGATCAGTAATGCTGTAGTTTAGAATAGGCTTTTTGTAAATATTTTGCTAACCATACATTATTAGGAGTTTTGAAGTCTTATTCCTAGTCTTACAAGCAGCCCTAGTGTGCTGCCTTGCTGAAGAATAATATTCAGTCTAGGCTTTTTGCTGGGAGAGTGGCAAACTTCTTGTGTAGGAAATTTAACATGCAGAGCACATTTTTCTTAAAATAAATAGGTCATTCCTCTAAAATCCAGTGTAAACAGGCTTTATAAACTGACAGCTGAGAGAGCTGCAGAATGCCACCTATGAGGCAGTGTTTATCTGCTGTGTTTGGTGTGCAATGGCTATGTACCTAGTAGATGCAGTAGTAATTCAGCCATTAAGTTGATCCTCTAATAACTTAGAACCAAGAAATGGGAAAGGAATTGTTTTTCTGTCATAACCTTCCTAGAAGCTTTATAGGAATGAAATGGCCTAATTCCCGCTACTTGCTTGCAAGTGTAATTTTACAGCATTTTGTGATGCATAAACAGCATTGATGTGAGGATAATGGCTCCTGGGCAACACTTATACAGCTAAAAGTTGGAATGTTTTGGTTCTATTGTTTGGGGTGTTTTTATAAACTTTGACAGCAGTGCCTTGTAGGCATAGACTATGGCAGATTTCCTTGGAGCCTATCTGCTGTAAGATTTTAGGAGTCCTATCTTTATTCATAGGTTAGTGCAACATAGGAGACTGGCTCCTGAAGAATTTGAGCTTATTGACAGATGGGGATGGTTTGTAAACCTAGGGGAAGTTCAGTGTCTTGCTGTCTAGGCAGCACAATAATTAAACAATCTTGAAAAGCCTGTTAAAATGTGCAGTTGTGTCGTGGTTTAAGCCCAGCTGGTAATTCAGAACCATGCAGCTGCTCGCTCACTCTTTTCTTTTCCCCCTTCCGCTCAGGGAGGGATGGGGAGGAGAATAGAAAGAAGGTAACTCTGATGGGTTGAGGTAAGAACAGTCCAGTAACTAAGGTATAACACAAACCACTGCTGCTACCACTAATAATAATAATGATAAGGGAATAACGAGGGAAGCGATTATAAAAGTGGAAAGGGAAAAAACCAATAAACACAACTGATGCACAATAAAACCACTCACTACCTGCCGACCCATACCCAGCCTGACCCGAGCAACAATCTAGACCTTCTGGGTAACTCCCCCCAGTTTCTATACTGGGCATGATGTGCTGTGGTATGGAATATCCCTTTGGCTAGCTTGGGTCAGGTGTCCTGTCTCTGCTTTCTCCTGGCTTCTTGTGCCCCTCCTTACTGGCAGAGCATGAGACTGAAAAGTCCTTGATGGGAGTGAACATTACTTAGCAACAACTAAAAACATCGGTGTTACCAGCGTTCTCACACAGAAGTCGAAAACACAGCACTGCACCAGCTACTAGGAAGTAGCATTGCTACATTTTGCCAATTGCTTTTTACAATAGTTGCTACAGCTTAACCCAGGGCAAGTTGGTTAACTTGCCCTATGACTTACTAATAATCCACATCTTTACATGTCTTTAGGAAGACAGGTCCTACACCTGGATTGGAGCAATCCCAGGCACAGCTACAGGTTGGGCAGAGAAGAGACTCAGAGCAGCCCTGCAGAGAAGGACTTGGGGGTGTTGGTCAATGAGAAAATGAACGTGAGCCAGCAGTGTGCACTCACAGCCCAGAAAGCCAACCGTATCCTGGGCTGCATCAAAAAGAGCGTGACCAGCAGGTCGAGGGAGGTGATCCTGCCCCTCTGCTCTGCTCTTGTGAGACCTCACTTGGAGTATTGTGTGCAGTTCTGGTGTCCTCAACATAAAAAGGACATGGAACTGTTGGAACAAGTCCAGGGGAGGGCCACGAGGACGATCAAAGGGCTGGAGCACCTCCCGTATGAAGATAGGATGAGAAAGTTGGGGCTGTTCAGCCTGGAGAAGAGAAAGCTGCATGGAGACCTCATGGCAGCCTTCCAATATATGAAGGAGACCTGTAAGGATGTTGGGGAGGGACTCTTCATGAGGGACTGTAGTCATAGGACAAGGGGTAATGGGTTCAAACTTAAACCGAGGAAGTTTAGATTGGATATGAGGAAGAAGTTCTTTACTGTGAGAGTGGTGAGGCACTGGAATGGGTTGCCCAGGAAGTTGCGAATGCTCCATCCCTGGGGGTGTTCAAGGCCAGGTTGGACATAGCCTTGGGTGACATGGTTTAGTGGGAGGTGTCTCTGCCCCTGGCAGGGGAGTTGGAACTAGATGATCTTAAGGTCCTTTCCAACCCTAACTATTCTATGATTCTAAGACTGTCCAGGAATGGTATTCTGTATTTTACTTCAAAACTTTATATTTTGCAAGCCAATTTCACATTTGCACTGGGAGGTAATGTCCAGACAGGCACCTGATGCGCTTTTTTTTTTTCCCCTCCTCATGTCTCACCCCACAAGTTTTTATGTACATAGTTTTAGAACTGCCCAAAAGGAAACAAAGTCCTAATAGATTTAATGGGTTTCAGAACTGTATCATAGAACATGTCTCACATTGTTTTCTGTCCCTCTTTTGCTTATTTTGTCTTTCTTTAAACTTTATTTATGGTAACTGTTTTAGTCTGCACCTGGCTCTTAAGTCCTCCATGTAATGTGTGTTGTTGTGGCTTCTGATCCAGTTAGTTTCCTAGCTCTCACTTGTATGAGAAAAGGGTCGTTCAGCTGGGAAAAGGAATGCAGGCAACAATTACCACTTTCAGAGTGGAAGCGGTGCAAGGACAGGAGAGCAGAGTGGTAGCCTTGGGAAGGAGCTGTCTGAAGTGTAGGTCTTTGCAATGAGCATTTTCTCTGTTTCCTGTGGCTGTTGTGTGCTAAGCAAAATGCTCTGGATTTTGTTGGGTTTATTTTGGTGGTTTGTTTGTTTTGGTTGGTTTTTTTTTTGTGTGTGTGGCTTTTTCGAAAGGTGGATAATGGGGGAATAGACTGCTGAGGTGCAGTGGCTCAAGCACTTCAATAGGGAAGTGCAACTGTTAAGGTTTTTCTGAGTTCTTTGGCTGCATGATCTTTATTTTGGAATCATTCGTATGTTTCAGGACAGAAATTACTGGGTTAAATGTGCTTAAAAAAGTAAAGCTAAGTGGTGTGCTGGAGAGGTGATGGTTATACGATACAACATTAACGTGCTAGCTTTGCGTGGAAATCATTCAAATGTGCAACTGTGAAAGAACAATTCTTTTTTGGCAGCTGTGGCAAGCCCCGTTTTGTGGCAGAAGGACTGTGTGAAGGGTCCAGAGGTATGGTGTCAGAGTGTTCGAACAGCATCACAATGTGGAGCGGTGAAACACTGCCAGCAGAATGTCTGGAACAAGCCTACTGTAGTAAGTATTGACTGCTGAGATGTCTTCTCACCTGTAGTTGAGTTTCCATATGCTGATGAAAATTTTTCAAGTCTCTGATCAGAGTTAAATGCTACATCTGTATATGCTTTGGATACTATGCCTTAATTTGGGTCCTAGATATAGGTTGCTTTCCACCTCTCTGACTTGCACAACTTGTCTGCTGACTTTTCTTGTGACCTGTTGCACAATCACCAAGTGATGTGTGGAAAGGAGCTAGTGTAATTGAGACTTGTTCCTCTAGTAAGCTTACTCCTAATTCATAGAGCCTTTTCTTATCCTTCATTTGAGCAATGCCAAACTGGTAGGCTTATTACAAAAAATACATGCTTCTTTAGGTCTTACAAGTTAATGTTCCACAAAAGATGCAGCATATACTAAGTTATGAAAGGCATAACAGCAAATAATACTACATTTAGTGTGGCTTTTCAAGTTGCATTTTATTAAATATGAGTGCTGCTTTACTAGATGTAGCTGTAGTTTGTGGTATGGGTTCACAATTTTCTGGGGGAAAAGGCATTGTACTTAAAGATACATTCAGTCTACCTTGGCTATATCTGTGTCAAGATATGTTTCAGTTTGTGGAAAAGCAGGGAAAGGGAGGAATGTCAATGTCAGAGCACAACTAAAATGTGTGAAGCGTCCTGAAAAGTTCTTAGGTTTCTAGTAAGTGTGAACTCTGAAGAGCAAGGTAAAAGAGGTTCAGGAGAATGATTCTCAAGGCAATATACTTACACTTCAAGGGAGGTGGGTCTAGGTGAAATTAGCAAATGGTAGCATGCCTGGTTCTTCATATCATGTTTATGTACTGAGGAAACTAGAGCTGAACATGCTTGGAATAGCCTCACTAGTTAAAAACATCTCTTTCCACCCCAGCTGCAGCCCATATTTCTTCATCAACTTCAATTCCAAATGTGATACTCGTTCTTTACATTGTTATTTGCACACTGCATTTACAGGTACTTCAGTCTTTCTTAAACTAACTCTACTTCCTTTTCCAGAACAGTATCCCCTGTGATTTATGTAAAGAACTTGTGACAGTAGCTGGCAAGGTTTTGAAGGATAATGGCACTGAGGTAAGTACAGCTCCCCTTCTTCTTGCCCCAAGGCGTTATTTAATTTCATTGTTTTAAGATCACAAGGTGAGGTGGTGGAAGGGCGTAGTCTGTGTGATTTATTTATTTGTTTGTTTATTTATTTATTTATTTATTTTTCCAACCTAAGCAGCAGATGTTGAAAGTGGCCAGCGTGTGTGGGGGAAAAGGCTTTTAAACAGCCTTTTCTGGTTTAGAAATTAGCAAATCCTCTCCTGCTCTAGCATCCCTGATTGACTGCAGAAGCTTAATAAAATTTTATCTTGTGCCAGTGGGCCATCAGTCTTCAAAGGTGGCGTACTGCAGTCCCTAGACTACACCAAGTAGGCTTTATTCTGGTTGTGGGTGCTTCTTCCCTTTTTCTCTTGTGAACCTGGGCGTACTTTATATAAACAACTCACTGTCCCATTGGTCTATAATTTCACTTCCTCTTCTTAAATGTAAGTGCTCTGTGCTGGCAAGACTGTGTTGTGCAGGCTGTGCACGAAGTGTTTAATTTTCACTTTGTCAGGGTCTTGTCGCCCTAGGCTCCAAGTGTAGGGGAAATAGAGCTACAGTGTAAAACTGCATTCTAGTTTTGCTTCCCAGCTGCTTGGACCTTGTGTGACTCCAAGGGGCTTTTTTTGGGGGGGGGTTGTTACATGTTTTGGGAATGAAAGAGCATTTGAGACAGACATATATATTTTGATAGTCTGTAGCCCACCTCATCTTTTACAGGATGAAATCCGCTCTTACTTGGAAAAGACATGTGAGTTTCTTCCTGACCAAGGCCTGGTCTCTGAGTGCAAAGAAATTGTGGATTCGTACCTACCTGTTATCATGGATATGATCAAAGAAGAGCTAGTAAGTAGATAAGTTTGCAAGTGTTGGAATTGAAAGTTTTGTTCCTGTCAATGCCGGAATTTCTCTTTCATAGAATTTCTCTTTCAAGATTGAAAAGTCATATGCACAGTCTTGTATGCATCATTGGTGTTGCAGTTAATGGTGTAAGCTTGAAAACTGCTTCCTTGCTGTGAAACACTTCCATGTTTCAGCTGAATGACTTTATACTCTGAACTTCATGTAAAAGTGCCATTAGTCTAGGGCTTTATGTATGTATTGTATCTCCCCTAGGATAAACCTGAAGTTGTATGTAGTGCCCTTGCGCTGTGTCAGTCCCTTCAGAAGCACCTTGCAGCAGTGAAACTTCAGAAACATCTCCAGTCAAATAAGATACCAGAGCTGGATTTCTCTGAGCTGGCATCCCCATTCATGGCTAATGTGCCTCTTCTCCTTTACCCTCAGGACAAACCCAAGCAGAAGTCAAAGGTAAGGGTGCAGTGCTATTCCAGTGTGCAGTTGAAACTCTGAAGCAAAAAACTTGCACTTCAGTGCTCCTTTGCATAACAACTTGTTGATAATTCTTGGTAAGGGATTGCTGTACTGAGTACTTATTAAGCTGATATTCTTCACCTGGGCGACTGTCTTCTACTGAATTTTGTGCTGCTACATAAAGACAGCTACCTTTTTCCTTGACCTGTGGGTTTAAAGCTAAGTAAGGTGATAGCTGTAGCCCCTGCGGACCATAGGTATAATCCTGGATTAATAACCACAGTTTATAAAGACAAGTCTTGTGCTGGCTGTTTTCATCCAGGACTGTATAAGAGAAGCAGGCATTACTGGAAACAATTTATTTTGTGAGCAAGTCTGACACCAGTGTTCAAATGAGGAAGAATTCTCTGGCATTCTGAGTAATTTCCTAGATGTGCTTCAGGGGAAGCATTCGTCTCTGAATCCAGAGGTGACAGACTGTTGTGGTTTAAGCCTCTATAACTCATGCAGTCGCTCTCTCACTCACTCCCCTCTCTTTCTTCCACCTGCTCCCGGGTGGATGGGGAGGAGAATCGAAAGAATGCAACTCCCACAGGTTGAGATAAGAACAGTTTAGTAACTAAAGTATAACACAAAACCACTACTGCTACCACCAATAATAATAATGACAAGGCAAATACAAGGAGAGAATACAATCGCTCACTACCTATACCCAGCCCAACCAAGCAGTGCACCCCCCCACCCATCCGGGTCTCTGCTCTCTGTTTTACATCCTGGGCATGACGTGCTGTGGCATGGAATACCTCTTTGGCTAGTTTAGGTTAGGTTTCTGTCTCTGCTTCCTCCTGGCTTCTACTCCTCCCTGGCAGAGCATGAGGCTCAGAAAGTCCTTGGTCAGAGTAAACTGTTACTGAGCAGTAACTAAAACCGTCAGTGTTATCAGCACTGTTCCTAGGCTGAAAGTCAAAACCACAGCACTGCACAAGCTACTAAGAAGGAGAAAAATAACTGCTACTGCTGAACCCAGGACAGTATCCACCCCTTATTCCATACCATTCATGTCATGCTCAGATCCCACATTTTCAATATACCATCACTTGTATATATACACCCACACCCACGCATGCACACACACACACAGAGATCATTTCTTAGTGCATGGACCGATCCCTGTAAAGCTGCTGAGTCCATCCTGTCAATGATGTTGGGCTTCATCTCTTGTAAGTCTTTCAGGGCAGGAGCGAGAGTGTGATATAGTCAGTCTGCCAGGCCTCCCCGTATTTGTACTTCAGCCATCGTCCTCCATACCAAAGAGGCTTTAACTGTTTCGCTTGCTTAATTGCAACACATGTTTCACACTTGTGAATAACCTGGGCAATAGTGTTCATCACTAAGTCCACCTCTCGATCATGAGTCCATCTGTATGTTGCGTCTCTTCCCTGATGGCCTGAGGTGTCATGGGCCCACTGGGCCAAAACCAATTCTCCCTCCTCTTCAGCAGGTTTCTGCAACTTGTCGCTGGGGACTCCATACAGCTGCTTTCCATCTCCAATGCTTCCAAAGCACTGGAGGGGCCCAGTGAACTAGATACTTGGCCATACTGTCCCACACACCCTGCCACTCATGGCTGTCCAGCCTCGGGGAAAGTCTCTTGGTCCTCCTATATCATTGTCTAATCCTAGACAAGACCCAAACATGACTCTGCTTAACTTTAGAGATCAGACAAAATGGTCCTGGATAAAACACACTCTGTATGTTTGCCAGCATGCTGATCCCCATCACAATCAGCAGGCAGGTCTCAAGGGTACCCAGAGGCCATTCAAAATCTTCAGAACTTTCAAATGATGCTGCTGTACTTGTCACTGGGGCTGGTGTAGCTGCTGGGCTTGGAGTTGGAGTAGCTGCGTTATCTGTTGTAGTGAGTTTGAGTAGCTGCTGTACTTGTCCCTAGCGTGTGTGGGAATGTCTACCTCATAGACTGACCACCCTGAGGAGGGGACAAAAGATGTGTAATTGCTAAACGCTTCTATTACATACCTCCCAAAATACAGAGGTGGTGACCATACTGGGAACACAAGCCAGATCAGTTTCTTGATCAATGATTCTATTGTATTACAAGTCATTACCATAAAGTACAATGAAACAGGAACCCTAGCCCAAGGCCCTCGGTTGATAAACACTAACACAGCAAATACCGGCTGTAAATATGTAAATACATGCTGAAACTGTGAGATCAAGAGCAACAACTTTGAGAGCCAATAAATCAGCATTGTGAGGAGTGACTATTAATCCAAAACAATGCATGATTATCACAAATATGATTAAACACACTCTGGTCAGATCTGTCATTATCTCAACCCTTTGTGTTGCACATTGGGTGCCAAAAAGAACTGTCATGGTTTAAGCCCAGTTGGTAACTCAGTACCATGCAGCCGCTCACTCACTTCCCCCCCCTTTCTCCCCCCCTGCTCCCGGAGGGACAGGGAAGAGAATTGAAAGAATGTAACTCCCACGGGCTGAGATAAGAACAGTCCTGTAACTACGGTATAACACAAACCACTGCTGCTACCACCAATAATAATAATAATAAGGGAAATAACAAGGGAAGAGAATACAACTGCTCACCACCTGCTGACTGATACCCAGCCTGACCCGAGCAGTGATGTAGCCCTTCAGGATAACTACCCCCAGTTTATATACTGGGCATGATGTGCTGTGGTATGGAATACCTCTTTGGTCAGTTTGGGTCAGGTGTCCTATCTCTGCTTCCTGCCAGCTTCCTTTCCTCCCAGGCAGAGCATGAGACTCAGAAAGTCCTTGGTCAGAGTAAACATTACTGAGCAGTAACTAAAACCATCGGTGTTATCAGTGCTGTTCCCAGGCTGAAAGTCAAAACCACAGCACTGCACCAGCTACTAAGAAGGGGAAAAATGGCTGCTACTGCTGAACCCAGGACAATGAGACAATGAACTTGTGAGTAAAGGCTGCACCTTGATAGCAAGTCTAGTTACAGGAGTTAAACAGTCAAGTGGATGGAGAACAAGCTGCAGTGGGTGGAGCATGTAAGATAGATGCCAGACTTGGAAACCTTCCCACTGTGGTTTGTAACAAAACAAAGAGATTTTGAAGATTGGGTATCTTAACAGGTATCTTGGGTTTCAGAGCTAAGTAGGTACCTAAACTCCATCTAGTGGCCGGTGTAAATACCGGCAGTAGCTTGTCTTGTTTGTATTAGCTTAGGCTTTGAAGTATTCTATGAAGTATTAATTAAGGTTTGTATGCAGTTTAAAATAGCTTTTAAAACTTGGTAGTAGCGGAAGCTTCTAAAATGTGTTCTGTGAAGATATGTCAGCTTGTTTCCTTTTACTGTTTGTCTAGGGAAGTGGGGATGTATGTCAAGATTGCATTAAGCTGGTTACTGATGTTCAGGAAGCTGTGAGGACAAACTCATCTTTTGTAAAGTCTTTGGTTGCTCATGCTAAGGAGGAGTGTGACCGTTTGGGACCTGAAATGTCCGATATGGTAGGTGCTTTTTTTGTTGTTGTTTAAAAATGTGTTCCTGTGGGCACACATAAACCAGTTTGTTCAGTGCTTTCATCCTCTCAGTATAATCTCTATTTAATGTAACTAAAGAGAGTGTGTCACATGTAGGATATGTTACATGGTATAACAATAACAGTGAAATAATAAACCTTCTGATCAAGAAAGCTGGGTGTGGTGGTGTGTATGGGACTGGGGAGGAGTAAAAAGACTTCAGAGTCCTGCTAGCCCTTCAGGGTGTTTTTCATAAAACTGATCTGGCAGGGTAATGTGGTTGTATCAACAAGGGGGAATGCTTTTGCCCTAAGAAGAAGAGAAAAGGACTTATCAAATAAGCAACCAGGTGTGCAATGATTGTGTAACCTGAAATGCCATCTTATATTTGGGACAAGGTCTGAAAGACAACAGAATAGTTAAGTAGGTTGAAGTTAATTAATACCTTGAAGTATTAGAAAATTCTAAATTAACTTTACACCTTAAGTGGTTTGATATTTACAAGATTTTCTTTTCTCACTTTCTGCAGTGCAAGAACTATATCTCTGAATATTCTGACTTGGCCATCCAAATGATGATGCACATGGTAAGATCAGTAGAACATAATATTTGCTCTTAGTTCATTTTTCTCCTTTGTGTAGCTAACATAGGGAAACAGGAAATCTTTACTGCAGTAAAAGTCTGAGGAGAACCTTTGCTGTATAAGTCTTGGTGTTAGCACTTTGAACTTGGCGTTTAATTGAATAGTAAGTTCAGTCTTGGAATGCTTTCTTTAGTGCTTTCCTCTTTTTTCACAACCACTTCAGTGGTGCAGAAGCAGTCTTATCTGTTGAAACACAGAAGATGCATTGCATATGTTCCTTGATACTCTTATGTCAGTCCTGTACTTACGCCACTGCCCTCCTCCCCACCAAATACTGTTAAGCGTATTAGAGTTGGTCTTTGTCACAGTGCAGCAAAATTGAACCTTGTATTAAAGATAATGTGTCTATTTTAAAGCAAGACTAAATGTCCTTCTTCTGGAATTGCTCTCTCTAAACTCCTTATAGGATTCATGGAAAGGGTAGGAGCCGTGGAGAGTGAGTGGTACTGCAATAGCTCTCATCTTCTGTAGCAACATATAAAATATTTTATCTCTGACCGCCTTCATAGCACCTCTTTATCCAGTGATCTCAAGGCCTTTAAGAAAAAAGGTTAAGCCTTTCCTTAGAGTGCAGTGCCTGGATGCCTCAAGTAACATAACAAATTATAGGTGAATTTATGAATAAAGTATGTGACAGACTTGAGCCTGAATTTGGCAACATAGTGGCTGCTGTTGTTGTTGCTTTTTTTTGTGGTGTTTTCTTTTCCTTTGGTTTGTTTGTTTCAAGTTTCTAAAGGCTGCTTAGAATTTTACAGTGCTCTTTAAGCATTTGGAGGGGAAGCAAATCTTTGTTCCAAATACAATTAGTTTCTCATTTTAAGCATTGCAATGCAGTGCGGTGTTAATACCTGTAACTGGAACGTGACCACACCTTGCATCCGGCTGAGTGTTCATACTGTTTGGAAGTAGTCTTGCCCAGGGTGCTTTAATAACTTTGAATGAATAATGCTGATTAGCATTGTGCAATTAAATGAGTTGCTGTAGCAATGCTAAGGATCTTTGGGATGGGGGACCATGTCATATTCCATCATTTTCATGGACAGCATATGCAGTTCCAAGTGCCTGACATTTTTTTTCTCTTAACTGTTATCTTTAATTTCTCCTTTCTTCCTCTGTCTCCAATCTTCCCTGTCAACAGAAGGATCAGGTAGGTGAGCAACTTGCCTGTGGTGATAGCCTGCTTGTAGTTCATTTCTTGCTCTCAAAGGGCTTGTAGTTCACTTCTTGCTTGAACAGCTGTTTATGTGGTGTGATTGTACTCAGTGTTGACAGATACAAGGGATATTTATGTAATTAAAATAGGAAAGACTATAGATTTCTCCTCCAGTGGTCATTCCTACTTCCAACTCCAGACACCAGTTTGTGCTGCTAAGATTTCAGCTTGATTAGGCTTTGGGCAGTAGAGCAGAAAATATGCTCACTCTTGTACAAGAAGGATAGGAATAGAAGAAGCATGCCAGTGGCTCCTGTCAGCTTCTGGTTTGAAGTCTGGGCTCAAAAGGCCTTAAGCGAAGCTGTCCCCAGGTCTTTTCTTGCTTAACCCTTAAATCTTGGAGAATGGTATAGATGTTTGGAATACATGAATTGAAAAGAAGATGCAGGAGGCCTTTAGGCTCCTGCTTTCTAGAGCTGTTTGGGCTTTTAATTTAATCAGTCCTGGGAGACCTTGTGTCTGTCATCTCTCTGTGAGAGAGCCTGCTGTGTGTATGTGGGTGTTGCTGTAACATTAATATCTGTAAATGCTTGTTACAATGCATGAACCAAAGGGCTTGACTTAAAGATACTGCCTGGAGTAGTCTGAAGCAGCACTGTATCTTTGAGATACTGCTTTTGCCTGTGCATGAGGTTGTGGCATGATGTATTAACTGTTGCATAAGCTTCTGCTGTAAGAAGCTTGATGCCTGGGTGACAGGGTATGATCTTCTAATTATTAGTAGGACCAAAGGTAGCTTTTTTAGCTTAAGTGTTCAAGTGTGAAAATTCAAGTTTTGTGTATTACTTTGGACAGCCTTTCTCACTTTGTGTAGGTATAAAGTGACCTCCTTAGAGCAGTTTACCTTATGTCCAGCATTTACATTTTGCATTTAGTAATTGTCTAACTGCAGATTGAACCTCCACTTCTGGGGAAGAAGAGGGGGCAGTGAGTGAGCAGCTAAGTGGTTCTGAGTTACTGGCTGGGCTTAAACTGCAACAGTAGTATGTTTTTTAAAACCTTTGAGAGAGGCTTTGTTTCTCTTTGCTCTTTTCCCTCTTATGTGAAAAGAACACTTGAAATAGTTACTGCTAATGCTTGTAAAAAGGGTTAAGCTTAGGTTTTAACATGGTTAACCTTTGTTTTTTGTAGGCTGTTTTCAGTAATGCGGGAATGTGTTTCTTTTTGCAAAATGTGATGTTACTGGATGCTTTAAAGAAGGTAGTATGTGGATGAGAATAGGAGTCCTTTCTGCTAGCATTTCTTTCAGCTTTTGGGTGAACTCTGGAGTCAGGATGATTAGTCTCTTCTGTGATTATTTTAAAGCTTTCAGGGGAGCAGCTTTGTGAATGCAGATCTAATGTGATGCTGGTGGCCTGTTTTGGTGTTGGTAGCTCTTAAGTCAACTCCTTTGAGGGGCTTGCATAGCTCATGATAGATGGGGTTTTTAAATGGATGTGGCCTGACCTTTTTCCTCCTCAAAGGAAAGATGCTAAACTTCATCTGGTAGTTGTCATGCCTATAACCATATCAAATGCTTTGATGATACTTGAAGTAGAAGTAGTCATTAAACTTCTAGTTATGTTGGAGCCTTTTTAAAACTTTGTGTCTACTCACAGGCTCCATAGGAAGGGCAGAGTCTTCTAGGATTTTAAAAATTGCTTATACATCTCTTTCCAGCAACCAAAGGACATTTGTGCCATGGTTGGGTTCTGTTCTTCTGTGAAATCTGTTCCCCTTCGGACTCTGGTACCAGCTCAAGTGGTTCATGAAGTAAAAATGGAAACAGTGGAGGTAAGGCAGACTTTCTGTGTTCAACAGCTTTACCTTCCTTTTTGCTTTAGTGTAGTGAAATAGGTGAAATAGAAAAATACTAGCTTTTATGTGTAGAATAATCCAAGTCTCCCTGCATATAAATTCCTGGCTGCCTTTTGTTTCTGATGCTGATCTGTGAAGTAGGAGAGCTGATTAATTTGTTAGAATAGCAAAGCCTACGCTAAATTGAAGCTATATGATAATGGTTAGGATTAAAATGGGAACTCCTTTTCCAGTGTTAGTGTATAGTAGGCATTCTAAATGACACCTCAAATGTTAGAGGGAAAACTGATGAATTTTAATTTTTCTCTACATTTGGAGTTACGCTTTGATAACTTTTAAAAATGGGTGAGCACTTTGCATGTGCAGATGAGTGATCACAGAATGCTGAAGCTCTTGAGTTTGGAGGAGCACCTTAGCTTCCCATGGCCTTTGAGCAAGACTTGGGCTGAGGATTTTTAGGAAAGAGGAGTCTCTTGAGGTCAGTTAATTTCTGATTAACAGGCTCCAAACTA
This sequence comes from Ara ararauna, assembly GCA_028858755.1. NCBI lineage: Eukaryota > Metazoa > Chordata > Aves > Psittaciformes > Psittacidae > Ara > Ara ararauna. Next base: position 44,087,347 of record CM054381.1, read on the forward strand.
TTTCCCTCAAATCCCTCAATTTCTGTGTTTATTTTTTCTGGAAGCAAGAGTGAGCTATCAATGTATTCTGATAAAGACTTCAGATTTTCCTTGACTCCCAGTCCCTGTGGGGATGTTTATTTCTCCATGTCTACTGAATTCAACTCCCCTCCTTATACAACCTGTGGATTGCAGTCTTTAATTGTCATGACTGTTCATTCAGAAGGTGTTTTTACCGAGACCTTTAAGGTTGGTTTTGGGTTCTGTCTGACCTTCTGAATCCAGCTCAAACTGGCCAGCTTGGTAAATGAATTAGTGTGCGGTACCTGAATGTGAATGCTGTTAAACTGATCTTTTACAAATTGTTCATGTCAAGTGGTTGAGTGCTGATTTATTGTTTTATGTTTCTTCTGTGTGTGCTCAGAAAGCCTCAGTTCAAGAGAAAGCTCTTTCCTTGTGTGAAATATGTGAGACCATGGTGAAAGAAGTGACTGGCCTTTTGGAGAGCAACAAGACAGAGGTGTGTAAGTGGTAGAGATGGTATCTCTTCCTAGGCTTTGACTAAAGTGGGGCCGTAGGGTGAAGGAAAGTTATTTTTGTCTGTTTTCATGAGAGCAAGATTTCCATCCTGGGTGGGACAGAGGAAGAAAACATGCACTAATGAACTGAGTAAGATTTTTGTTCCTCATTGCCATATATCCTTCATTATGCTTCAGGAGGAGATTGTACATGAAATGGAAGTGGTCTGCTACCTGTTCCCAGCAAGCGTCAAGGACCAGTGTAAGGACTTCATTGATGTCTATGGCCAGGCTTTGGTTGACATGCTCTTGGAGGCAACAAATCCTGAAGCTGTGTGTGTTATGCTGAAATGCTGTGCTGCCAGCAAGCCTCCACCACCACCAGGTTGGTAATGAGGAGTCAGTGGTGTTGCAAAATGAGCTGATTCACCTATGATTATATCTCATTTGAGGACTTGTGCTTTAGTACTTTGCTGCCTCCTTTCTTCTGTCTGGGGGAACTACCTAACCACTGATGTTTGATTCTAGTGGTTTTTTTTTTTTCTTTTTTTTCTCAGTTGTAGTGAAACCTGCAGGTGGTTTCTGTGATATCTGCAAGATGGTGATATCTTACGCAGACAAAGAACTAGAGAAGAATGCCACAACAGCTGAAATTGAAGCTTTACTGGAAAAAGTCTGTCACTTCCTGCCAGAGTCTGTCAGTGATCAGGTAAAACACTTGTGCAGGAGGCAGGCTAGAAAACAGTGGTCTGGTTGATGGTTGGGAACTGTCCTGGTTGATTTTGTTTGGTTTACATAGGTGCTACAATGACAATTATGCTTACATCAGTTTTTGAGTGTTTCACCTCATGGTCTGTTGCATTTTACATATGCCCTACAGTAATAATCGTGCTTATTTTGTTTTCTGAGTCCTTTACCTGATATTCTGTCTGAATGCTGATTTTAGGTGCATCTCTCAAGTGTGTCTACTTCTGCTATAAATGCCCAGGTATTCATAATAGAGGTATCTGTGTTTGACCACCTGCCTTGGTCTGTAGCTGGAGACAAACTGTCCACAGGTGCAGCTGAGACTGACTTGTGTTCAGCAACCTGATCCTTCCTATGTTTTTCTCTTTACTAGTTAGCACCAAAGCATAGCAGCTTCTCATGTGCAGTAGAGCAAAAAAGAGGCAGCAGGCTTCATCTGAGGCAGTCAAGTGACCACACAGGCCTTGCTGTGTGAAAGCCTGCCTTCTGGTCAGATCAGGGCAGATGGAGATGAACAGAAGGACAAAGCATCTTGCAGAATATTTGGAAAAAGCATCCTCTAGTGTATTTTATGAGAGTAATCAGCCTTCCTCTGCTAAAGGTTGAAAAAAGTTTGGGGTGCAGGAGGATTAGGTTTTCGCACTTCCCATCTGTGGCTGTTGGCAGACCTTTGAATAGATGGAGACTTTTAAGGGACTGAATTGGCTGGATGGATTGTTGTACAAATTTGCAGTCAGTAAAGGTTTGCCTGGAAATGTTCTGAGAACAGCGGGTGGGAACAGCTGAAAGGGTTTTTGGTTTTTAGTTTTCTTTTGTTTTTTTTAATCAACACTGATCCTCTTCAGGGGATTAACAAAGTAGTTGGAAATAGGCTGGCGTAATTCCAGTGAGACAGCAAAAAGCAATGCCTGTTAGGCTGCCACTATCAAGATTTACCTGGAAATCTTTTCAGGTGGTTGCTGAGTGTCAGCAAGTGGCAACTGCTTATATGCATAGCTTAAAGCAGCTATGAAACAGCTATTCTTGCTAACTGCTGTGAGGCTGTTTAATAGCTGTGGTTCGCTTATTAATTGCTGCTGTTAGTCTCTGCTGAGAATGCCACTATCTTCTGTGCTGTGGAGATGGCCTCTCCACTAGAGGGCTGACTGTTACTCGTGGGAAGCATTCCTCCTGCTGCCTGGTCTGAAGTGAATAGTAACTACTTGGGCTAAAAGTGCTTAAGAGTCGTTACTACATTGCTGCCATCCTGTCTGGGATGTTTGTCTCCAGCTTGTTCAGTGGGCTTTCTTCAGTACATTTACAGCAGTAATGCTCACGATTAGAGACTAAGCTTTGCGAATCAAAGCCTGTCCTGCCTGGTTCTTTCCCAAAAGTCTGTCCTGCTTGGTTCTTTTCCTTTTGACCCCTTTCTCATCATAATGCATACAGTTGCAGCAGATATAAGGTAGCAACAAATGATGTAGTTGTGTCATTAGTGCAGTGCTGAGTCCTTCTCAATCTGCAGAGCTCCAGCCTCTGCTTCATCAGTTTGTTACTGGGATGTTTAGAGTAGTGTACAGGCCTGCCTGCTGAAGACCTGATCTTCCTCTTCGAAGGCTTTAACAGAATTTCTCAACCTGTGTTTTGTTACAGTGTGTTCAGTTTGTGGATCAGTATGAACCTGTGGTTGTGCAACTCTTGGCGGAAATGATGGATCCCACTTTTGTTTGCACTGTGAGTACTGCATTATAGTTCTTTTGAGTATAGGCTCCAGTAGTCCTGCCTGCTCTTCTCTATGCCTTTCAGCATCTAGCATGCACCAACTCTGCTGGAATAGAAGTTGTCACGCTGAATCTTGGAGCAAATGTGGTTGTGCAAAGCCTCAGGCTTACTGTGAATGGACAGCTATCTGACTGCCAGCCTTGTGCAAGGAAGGATAGAGGAAAAGAGCTGCCAGTGGTTATCTGCTGTTGAGGTTCAGTAGTAGTGTGCCTTCAGTGTGATGAGAAGCTAAATGACATTTATTGAGAAAGCTTCCTCTCTAGAAGCTCTCTTTCTCAGAACTTGATACAAATAAGCCCTTGTGGTAACTTAATTCTCCCTTGTGTCAGATTAGGGCTTCACGTTCAGCTGCGGACCTGACTGCAGTTGTCAGTGGACCGTAGTGCTGTGGGAGCTCCTGAAGCTCCGTTAGGTAGAAGCTCAGATGTAAGGTCGGAGTTGTGATCTCTTGGTGCAAATGGAAAGACGCTGACCACTGCTGTTGTTTTTGCAGAAACTTGGAGTCTGCGGATCAGTTAAGCAGCCTCTCCTGGGGGATGATGCTTGTGTTTGGGGTCCAGGTTACTGGTGTAAGAACATGGAGACTGCTGCTCAGTGCAATGTATGTAAAGCAGAATTCTGCCTCAAGTTTTCTATTGGTCCTTGATAGCTCCTTATAAGTGACTTTTCCAGCTTCTACACCACACTTTCAAGTGGATGAACTCCAGCTTCAGGAAGCAAAAGGGTACTAGCTAGAGATGGTTGAGTTTGATTAGAGGGTCTTCCATAGCCCTTAGCTTTATTAAAGATGGCTTCCACTTACTTTTGTTCTTATCCCCCACCTGTCTGCTAGCATTTCAAAATCTATAGTAACATATAGTGTGAGCTTTATATTTAGTCTGTGTTCCTGTGGCCAACAGATCATGTCATGACCTCTCATCAGGCTCTAAAATTTGGCTTCCAGTGTTGTGGGCTGATGCTTTCTTTGCCACACCTTAGTGGCTAAGGGTCATCAGCATTCTTTCCTGAAGCTTCTGGGTGGGGAGGAGGATGTTGTTCTAGTCCTCTCTGGAAACACTTATTTTCAGAGAAAGCGATTTGCCCCCAAGATCTTGGCTCAGAACAAGGTATTGGATCATATGTGTAGATGCACACTTGTTTGCAACAGGCTTTTTTCCCACTAATGTACACTATTTCTTTCCCTTTAGGCTGTTGATCACTGCAAACGTCATGTGTGGAACTAGAAGAAGAATTTCCAGTTCTGAAAGTTTGCCATGGCTCTTAAAAACGTGGGCCGAGGTTGGCAGAGAGCTGTATCTCAAATGTCCCTCCTCTCTGCCTCATTAACAATTTGACCTTCAAGTTCTTTTATTGTAACTCTTCTGTAGCAGTGCTGCTGTTGAAGGATCAGATCTTCATTATTGACTTAACAAAGATATTTTTGATTGTACAGTTTAACTCATTATGCTCCTAAAAATAGTCAGTGTGTTGTAGTTTTTGAATTGATAGGCTGAAGTGTTTTTTAGGTGCTGGGAAGAATAGCAGAGAAGGTGAAATGAGACAAGGCTATTATCTTTTAATTTAAAAAAAGAACAAGATGGTGACTAAATTTTAATGTCTTTCTGTAGTCAGCATTGGGAAGATTACATGCTTTGTTTTTTTAACATCTGGCTGGAATGTTCATTTTCAGTGTAACCTGAGGGAACTCTTAAGGGATAATGCTGAACCTGGGAATCTCTTCGGCTGGAATTTTCAAAGCTCTGTAGATGCAGAGAAGGGGCTTCTTGTGCCCAGCTAACTTTCAAAGTAACTGGTACCTAAAAAGATGCATTTGCATTTGAGTGACCATGCTTATAGCTTGTTGTAGTGTTATAGTTAAGGAAACCCTCCTTCAACCTTTGATCATGTCGTTTTTATTTCCTTGGACTACTTGATATAAGCATGGGTGTGCTACTGTCAAGCCCTGTGGGATTTCAGTCTTTTGAAGCATGCTGATGTACTTAAGGAATGGCTCCCTTTTTTCTTACCTTTGTTGCTCAATTCTGCTTAGTCTTGCAGCTTCCTACATGCAGCCAAATGGGTGCCAAGGAGGTGGAGTGAGCTGGGTTGGTAGAAGATGGAGGGGGAGAAAAAATCAGCAGGGGCTGTGCATACGTCAAAAGTGAGTTCAGCACAGAGGGCAGAATGCAGGGGAAAAAATGGGGTTTATTGTAAACCACCGGTGTGTTCCTTGATCTGTTTTTGTTCTTGTGGCTTATTTCGGTTATCTAAAATTTCAGAGGCTCTATGAGGCTCACAGGCAGTTTCCATTGCTGCCACCCATTCTCACTTGACATTCACCTTTCTGAGTAGTTTAAAGTATAAATTTTTTTCCAGAGCTTCCATTTCTATTGGGGAATGTGAGTAGCAAGCAGAGATGGCAGAGTTAAGAGCACTGTAGTAGGTATTTGGCAGCTCTGCTGGCATACCTGACTACCTGGTTTTCAAGCCTCTGCAGCATCCCACTGAAGTGGCCTGAACTTCTGAGCAAAAGCCTTTTGAGACAGGCTGCTACCCTGGAAACAAGTCAGGCCCTTGAGGTGTGTAGGGGCCTCAAATGAGAATCATGCTTACATTGCTTGAGATGGACCTTGTACTTCTTAGCAGCATTTAGTACATGGTTCTGGTCAAGTTAACCCCCAAAATAGAAGCACCACAAAGTAGCTCTGAGGAGATCGTTGGGAAGGAGAAGCTTGGCAGAAGTGGAGCTTTGAAAATTCCAGTCCTGTTCAGAAAGGAGCTGGCAACTGCTGCTGTTCCTGTGATGTCTTGGGTGAGGCAGGAGCTCTGGTAACTGCTTTAGAAGCAAGCAAAGTAATTTTCATGCTGTTTTAATGAAAAACCACTTTACTGCAGCTTTTTAGTTACTACATGTACATGCTAAATGTCTGGGCAGTGTTGACAGATAGCAGTACTGGTTTGTCTTTCCTGTTTGCATTTCTGCGGTACACTGAAGTACTCATGGCTCTAAAAAGGAAAATAATTTCCCCCAAAATGTAAAATATCTGCAGCTTTCTGTCTTGGCAGGCTTGTGCAGTGGTTCCAGTGGTGTATCCCAGATGGGGGTGGATATGCCAGATAGGAGGAAATGGGCTCTTTTCAGCATCGCTGCCCTGGAGGTACAGGTTGGGTTACACTACAGCATGTAGTATGGTGTTTGATCTTTTAAACTAGATGGTGTTCTCTTGACATGATGGATTGAGACTTACTCTTCCATGTTGGCAAGGTTTTAATTTTCTTGGGTTTTTAATAGTGGAGGATTATGCTAGCAAACCTGTCACGTGAGGTGAAGTGAGTGAAATCCTGTGCTACTGACGGGAGTCTCTTTAGTCTCCTTTCCTGTGGGCCGTGGCACCTGACCTGCTTGAGTTACGCTGGGGGGACACGTGCTTTCTAAAGAATATTGTCTTGACTTTTGCACAAAAGCTTCCTTAATGAACAATAAAAACCTCTTTAAACCGATGTGTTTCATTTTTTTACTGTGTGCTAATTGCTGAAGGGTCTTGTTAGCTTCCCCTTTTCTGCAGAGTCAGCAAATTCCCAAAACGTCAATGGGAATCAGGCTGAATGACAGGACTCTAATTCCCATTGAGTACCATTGCCTTTCAGTATGCATGTCCCATCAAGTCTTTGCTATATTGAGCACAGTTGCAGGTTAGAGGCTTGCCAGGGATTGCTACTGCTGTTCTCTTCCCTGGACAAACACAATGCCTGATGTGAGGCAACAGCCCCGTGTTGCAATTCCTGGTGTGGGCTGGAGGGAGTTCTTGCTGAAGCTGTTTGATAGCAGGCTTCAGTGCTGACTTGCATTTCGTGTGGCTGCTTCCCTTTTGTCTTCATTCCTTGCTTTATTTTGAATAAAATGACTTTTAAAATGGTTTAAGCAAACCATGAGCCTACCTCTCAATACACAATGAATTGAGTTGTCCTAAATTTTCTGGTCTTTAATGTCTTCACTACTGACCCTTTTTGTAAGGGCTGATGCCTTCATCCCTTATGAATGCATTGTGAGGGTGAATTTTGTGAAGAGCATGGGCAATAGCTGCATTGCTGTATGGTGTTAGGACAGTTCTCCCTGGTTGTCTTCCCTTTGCAGCCAGAAGTGGTTAGTGTTGAGCAGCAGGTTCTGGGCTGGTTTTGACTTCCCGGGAATACCTGCCTGGCTCTGGTCCCTCCCTCTACTTGCTGGCTGGTGATGATTTTATAATCAAGCCATAAGGAGAGGGGTGTGGTAATTACCCTGTGTGGGTGTGGGTTCTCACTACTCCCAACCCATCCAAGATTCCTCAGTCTGGGAGCAGCACAGGAGAGGAACCAGCCACTGAGGACTATCTTAGGAACAGCATGGAGATCAGATGGAGTGGCTGGGTGCTGCTGATCCTTTCTGTGTGCCTGGGCTCCTACCAAGGTAAGGCCAGGCATATGGGGGTAGGACTCAAGGAGAGCCCAGAAAACCCCTCAGAACCCCCAAACTATTTGCAGCTATGGTGTTTAAGCTCCATAGTGTGCTTCCTCATCCTTCTGTAGTGGTGGAGTTAGGCCAGAGGAGAGTTGAGGCTGGTGGCACCACTGGCTGCTTGACCTCTTGCCTACCTGGACATGAGCATTGCAACTTCTGCCCTTGATGATGTCGTGGCAAAAAGGTTTGTTCCCTTCCTTTGGATAGCAGGGATTCAGATGGAGCTGGTGTTCTGCTGAGGTATAGAAGGGAGGCCGCTTAATGGGGTGTCTCATCAGCAATGGGGGAGAGGGCACTGGGACCTGGCTATGTATGTGTGATGTGGGAGAAGCATCAAATTTTGTTCTCCTTGCATGATGGAGTGACCATGGTGTCACCTGAAGCTGTCCCCCTCATCACTGGGGCTTTGAGTATCTGTGAACAAATCCTCCTGCAGATGATCTTGCACTGCTGTCCCCTAGGCCTCCCCTGTGAGAGTGAGGAAGTGATACCTGGCTCTTTCCCTGCCCAGCAAACAAGTTGTGAAGAGCCTGGTGGGGAAGCCTGGGTCTTGCTTGAAGGGAATTCACTTATCCCAGGGGCCATTTCCCCAGGGAAGCTGTGGAGCTCTGCTGTTGTAGTCAAAAAAACCCCAACCTTTTAGGGGGAAGAACCTCTTTTGCACCCTAACTTACCCCAGGCTCAGCCCATCAGGCTCCTCTGGCATGACCTGCCTGGGTGCTGGCTTTGTGGTGGAGTCGTGACTGCACACACGTGGCCTGGCAGCAGGGGGGCCGTACCAAGGTGCACAGCCAGCAACAGGCGGAGCAGGAATGCGTACCTATGCTTGGCATGTCTGTGCTTCGGGCAATGCCTGCAATGCCTGCCCTGGAAGTCGTTGGAGGCTCCTGTGGCAGTGGTTGGGCTGCACAGCACTGTTTCTAGGGGTCTGTGGACCGCTGTCAGCCTTGGAGAAGGATTGTGATGCTGGGAAGAGTGTATTTACGTTTTTTGCTGTAATAGGGGTGTGCACCAGGCCGGGAACTGGGGCGCCGGGGCCCACACCACCACCCCCAGGCTTTACATCACAACCGGCTCGCCAGGCTCTGCCGGCTCAGCCAGTGTGCTCCGGGGCTCCATGTAATGCTGGCACAGCCCTGCCAGATGTGGAGCTCGGTGTTGGATCCCCCCTAAGGAAAGCTCACACCACCCTGGGGGTCAGGCAGCTGGGGATAGGATATTCCTGGCTGGCCTGGGGACACTACATCTCTGCCCTGCCCTGTGCTCCGTGCTGGGGCTTTGCTGAAAATAGCATCCATTGGTGTCCTGCTGCCTGGGTGCTTGTCAGCATGAGGCTGCTCTGGCACAGCTCTGAAATGTGGAGGAGAGCTCACAGGGCACCAGTTGCCCTGGTTGCTTGCCCTGTGGTGATGCTTTCCGCCTGGAGAAGCTCCTCCTGCTCTCAGCAGTTGTGTGTTGTGATTAGTATTAATTATTTGTGTGGCCCATCGCTTGCCTGACTTTCATCTTGAGCAGGGCAAGGAGTAAGCACTGATCTGAGAGCCACTGTGAGCCGCAAAGGTGTGAGTCCAAACCACCAGTGTCCTTTAGAACACGTAAATCCCCTCATGCTGTCACTGACAGCATCCTTATGCTGTTTGTCCAGGCTGTGTCTGTGGATCAGGCAGGATCCACAGACAGGGTTGTTGCCTCCCCTTTCTTTTTTTTTGGTGCTGCCCCATCACACTTCCGCTGACTTGTCATTCCTCTTTGCCCTGATGCTGGTGCCAGGGTTAAAAACCTAAATGTTTATCTCTCAGCTGATGCAGCGACCACGGCATCACGCTGCTGGAGAGAGAGCTGTGTGGGAAGGCGTGCATGGGAAGCAGGGGGACCTCGCCCTGCCCCTGGGCTCACTCCTGCCCTAGTGCTGCCGTCAGCCCGATGGGGTAATCACTGCAGAAACATAACCGAGGCACCCTCTGAGCTGCGCCAGCGTGTTTGGGAGCTGCAGGGCTGGTAGTGGGCTCAGGGGTCCCCTGCCCACAGCTCCCACTCCCAGGGACTTGCTGGGGTGGCCCCAAGGCATCTGAAGCCACTGCCCCAACATGTCCCATGAATGAGCCAAAGGTGTTGCCAAAATCTGACATGCAGGAAAACAGCTTTTGGGGAGAAACCTGATAAGGGCAGGGTGCGTGGAAGGAGCAGTTTCTGCCTTTGGCTTTATTTCTGCTATGCAAGATCATAGGGCAAGGGCTGGGTGATAAAAGCTGTATGCAAATGCTCTGGGGGAAGAGGGTATGTTTGCTTAGACAAGAGTATGCAGCAGGGTCTGTCTGTCTGTTCATGTGCTGCTCCCCACGTCCCCCCTGGATTTCTAGAGCAGCTCTGGCCAAAGCAGGGTAGTGAAGGGCCTGGGTTGTGCTGGCTTCTTGCCTCCAGCCCAGCTGCATCCTGGCTGGGCGCAGCCCCTGGTGGGAACAAACCCTCACCCCATCCCAAATGAATCCTGACACACCGAGGTGGAAATTAAACCAGCGGCATTGCACCATACCACCATGCTGCTCGGGCAGCCAGGGTGGGTGCCACCGCCACTGCTGTGCCAGGGATTTGCAGCCAGGAGAAAACGCTGTTGTTGGGAGGAAATGGAAAAACAGAACAACCCAAAGCGGGGTTGCTCAACCATTGCCGGGAGCCGCAGCGTGGCTAACTGGCTACTGCGCGGGGCTGCGTGCTGGCACCCTCGTTTGCTCCTCCTGCAAGATTTATTGCCCTTTTTACAAGCAGCCGCCTCCCCGGTGCATTGAATGGTGCTGTGAGGCTGAGGGTGACGATCCCCAAGTTTGCTTTGCTTTTGACACAGACCCAAAGCTGCTGTGACACGCTGTTGGTAAAGCTGGCAGCACATGCTGGCCTGGCAAAGCCTGCATTTGCTGGGCTTATAAAATCATTTAGAAAACCCAGCAACCGCACCACCATTGCGAAAGCTGCGTGTGAATCACAGTGGGAGGATGAAGAGCATCGCCCCAGCTTGCGGGGCAGGGTGGTGGAGTGGTTGGTGTAAGGCGAGAGATGGTTTTGGGGTGCTCCTGGGGCCCTGATGGTGTTCTCTCCTCCCTCCCAAAGCTGGGGCCAGCCCCCTCCATGAGTGCAGTGAGCGGCCAGAGGACTGGTGCCGCGATGTGGTGACAGCAGCCAAGTGTGGGACGCTGCAGCTCTGCCAGATCTCCGTCTGGGACCAGGCCACGGGGGTAACTGTGCCAGGAGGCAGGGGTGCAGGGGGACGGAGTGATGTGTCCATCCTGACTCAAAATGTGGGGCTGGGGGAAGAATCCCAGCCTGGCTGACCCAATGCTGGGCACCCAGAGGAGCACTGGCTGATGGTGTCAGGCAGCAATGTGTCTGCAGAGTGAGTGGCAAAAAAGAATTCATGCTCCCGGATATTCCCAAGTGCCCCTTGGTGGGATGTTTTTGGGGGGATCAGAAACAAATCTGGCTTGGGATCTGAGGAGCAAGTGGTGGGTCTGGGTGCTGTGGCAACATCCGCTGTGTCCCTTCTCTCAGCAGAAGGGAATCCCGTGTCACCTATGCCAGATGGCAGTCTCTGTGGTAGGCAAGATCCTGCAGGACAACCGCACTGAGGTGAGTCACAGCCTGGCGTGGAGTGTGGGCCTGACTTGTCACCCCCACACCAGTGGGTGCCACCCATTCCTGAGCTTTCCCCTTGTTACCTAGGAAAAGCTGCGGCTCTTCTTGGATAAGAAATGCCAGTACCTGCCCTTCCAGGACTGGTCTGTGAAGTGCAAGAAGATGGTGGACACTGGCATCCTTATCCTTGTCCAGCTGGGCAAGCAAGTGCTGGTAACTGGTGGGGGGCCCCTTTGGGTTTGTGTTTACTCATGGTTTGGGGTATCTTGGGGGCTTGAAGAGCAAGGGAGGTGCTTGGCGCCTGGGACAAAACCTCCATGGGAATGAGATGGGGATGGAAATGACCCAGGCTTGGTGGAGGGAGGGAGGACGGTGATGGGGCAAATGCAACTGCAAGCTCCCATCCCTCTGCTCCCCCAGTCGGACCCGAAGGTGGTGTGTGGGACTATCAAGCTGTGCCAGCCTCAGGAGAGCCCCACAGGAGCCCTGAAGTTTCAGAAACCACCACCAGCCCCTGCGGGCCCTGCTCAGGACTTTGCTGACCTGGTCACCCCCTTCATCACCAACGTGCCCCTCCTGCTCCATCCCCAGGACCTGCCTCGTGGTGAGGCCCAGGTACTACGGCACGGGCAGGAATGCCATTGATGCTGCTCCAGGGTGAGAATCAGTGAAGCATCACCTAATTAACAATCATTTTTAAAAAACACTAAGATTACTGTACAGCTGAAATGGCATCTGATTAGGAGTGTCACTGCTTTTGGGTTGGGATATTGCAGGATGCAGGGCTGGGACCAGAGAGATGCTGGCCAAAAAGCTGCCCCAGTTTGAGACCAGGCATTTAAATCCCAGCCTGGAAAATGGAGGCACTGGGGCCTCTCAGTTTTGTTTCTGGGACCTACTGATGTGTTCCTGCCCGTGTTATCCTGCAGGAGAAGGAAGAGGTGTGCGAGGAATGCCTGCAGCTGGTGGCCGCTGTGCAGCTGGAGCTGGGGACCAATGCTGCCTTCACTCAGGCACTGGTGGCCCGCACTGAGTGGGCATGTGAGGGCCTGGCACCAGACCTGGCACAGCAGGTAAGGGTGCTGTTGTCATGCTGGGCATGCGAGCGTCTTTGGCAGCTTTTGGCGAGCTCCCCAGCAGACTGTGGTGTGGGCAGGGTGCTTGGGTGTCCGTCCACCACTGGGTGCTGACACCGTGTCTCCCCTGCACAGTGCAAACACTACCTGGCTGAGTACATGGACACAGCCGTCCGGCTGCTTCAGTACATGGTAAGAGGGTGAGCAGCTCCCCAGGGCTGCCAGGGACGGGTGGATGCTGGTGGGGGGGTCCCAAGAGACACAGCCAAGGGGACCTCATCAGCAAGTGCGGAGCCCTGCTCTTGTCTTTTAATTAAACCCACTGCTTTATATTTCCCCTCTCTCCGGCTTACAACTGCTGTAATTCGTTTTTATTCTCTCTTTTTCTTGCCATTTTCTGATCCCTCCACTGGCAGCTGGCTGAGGTAAGCAAGACCCATGCCCCAAGTGGCTGAAATCACCCTCCATTGGGAACTAGGGGCACAGGCTCCTCACCCTTCTGGGGGGTGATTCCCACCCGATTTAAGACGTCTCTCCCCAGGACCCCACGGAGCTGTGTGGCCAGCTGGGACTCTGCTCCTCTTCCTCAGTGCTGCCCCTCCACACACTGCTCACAGAGAAGATGATACAGGTCCTGAGCACGCTGTGGGTAAGCAGGGACCTCTCCTGACTCAAACATGCTCCGTCAAATACAAACGCTGGGAAGGAGGAGCCTTACTTTGCTCTTATTTTTCCTCAAGCATCTTCATTTTTCTGAGGTGGGGAATATCTTTCGTGAGGGTTGATGGCTGGGTGGGGTGGGGGCAGCGCTGGGGGGGCTCGGTGTGCATCCCACTGCCTTTTTTCCACAGGACAGGGAGGGGACCACTCCGCTGTGTGAGATGTGCCAATTTGCTGTGAAGGCGGCTGAGAGCCTCCTGGAGAACAACGTGACGGAGGTGAGCCCCACTGCTGCTGTCCAGGGATGGGGGCACTGGGAAAGGGGGCAGCAAGGAGTGGAGTTTTCCCTCTGCCTGCCTTCTCCTGGCAGGAGCAGCTGGTGAACGACATCGAGAAGGTGTGCTACATGCTGCCCCACAGCGTCATTGGGCAGTGCAAGGACTTCGTTGACTCCTATGGCAAAGCCGTGGTCATCATGCTGCTGGAGGCCACAGACCCGGCGGCTATCTGCACCATGCTGCGCTGCTGCCCCCGGAGCTGGGACACCCACCGCGGTGAGCTGGGGGGCCGGGGTGGCACCCAGGCACCATGTCCCTGGGGAGAGGGGTGCTAACACTGCTAACACAGGCCCTGCTGTGTCCCGCAGGGCCTGCCACGCTGGAGCAACTGGCAGCAGGTGCGGGAGCGTTCTGCAATGTCTGCCAGATCATCATCATGTACTTTGACAATGAGCTGCTGAAGAATGAGACGCTGGCGGAGCTGGGTGACATGCTGGAGAAGGGCTGCGAGCTGCTGCCCGCACCGCTCACTGGCACGGTGAGCTGCGGGGAGCGCCTGCCCGGTGGGGACCCCCCGACACCCCTCACTGTGCTCACCCCTCTCTCATTCCCAGTGCGAAGCGCTCGTGGCGCAGTACGAGCCGGAGGTTGTGCGGCTCTTTGTGCAGATGATGGACCCCACCTTTGTCTGCACTGTAAGTGTCCCTGGGACAGCCCTGACCCCGATGAGCATCTTTCGTTCCAACTTGGGGGTCTGGGAGAGGGGCAGTGGGATCAAAGGGTGCTCATGGGTTTTCTTCTTCCACCTCCCACCCTTTTCCTTTGTAATGCAGAAAATAAAAGCTTGCGACTCAGATGAGGAGGATCTCCTGGGCTCAGACCTCTGTGCCTTGGGTCCGCAATACTGGTGCAAGAACATGGCCACAGCGATCAAGTGCCAGGTAAGTGCTGGCCACATCCCCTCCCCTGGGTTTGCAGTGAGCCAGAAGACCCTGTCTCCCACCACCATCCTTCCCCGTCTCTCCCGCAGGCTGTTGAGCACTGCCGGCGTCACCTATGGAACTAGGAGTCACCTCCCCGGCTGGCTGCGCTTGCCCTGCTGTTTTGGTTCAGGATCCCAGACACCCTCCCTTGGGATGTGCCTGCACCCGTGGATGGCAATGGCAGGAGCCCACCAGCCTGACCATACCAGCAGGGGCTGTGGGGTGACCCAGCCACCTCTGCCACTTCCTTTTCCATCCCTGCGGTTTGGATTTCTAGATCGGGTTAAGGGACTCATTGGTATTTTCAGGACTGGGGATTCAGCCTTGTTGTCTCTCAGAGTCGCTGTAAAACCCCCATCCCCACTTCTATCCCCATCCCCCTTGTACGACCCAGATCCTGCAACATGATCAGGCTGGGATGGTTTCTGCTGCCCAAATGCTATCCAACTCCGGGCACTTGGCAGCCAGCAGCCTCACACCCCAGGTCTTGTCAGCTTTTGGCAAGCCCAGCACTTTGCTGGTCCCTCTTCAGATTGGCATGGCTTTCTTTTACACCTCCCTTCCCCCTGTTGCCCTAGAAAGAAACACAGTGGATTAAATTTACAGATATATATATCTACATATTAAATATTCCCCAAACAAAAAATGAGTGAGTTTGGGGGCAAAGAGTCCCTTTCACCCATACATCCTTGCTGGTGCCCCTGTGCTGACCCAGCGGTGGTGCAGAGGAGCAGCGGGGCACTGGCTTGTCCCTCCCTGCTGCAGGAGGGAGATGCCCAGAGTGCCCAGTCCTGAGCATGCATGGGAGCATCTCACCGAAAATAAACTCTTCTGTGAGACCAGCTGGTTGTCTCTCTCCTGCTTCTCCTGGTGTGTAAGATGGAGCAAACCTGCGGGAGGTTTAATGCTTCCCCCAGAATTTGGGCTGCAGCAAAACTCGGGACAGCATCTCATGAAGGTGATTGGTTGAGGGGTGAATTAAAGGGAAAAGGGTGCTTTCTCTTCAAAAGGTCTTTCGAGTAAGTTGAATCCGAGAATGTGATCAGGGAAGGATGACAGACAGGTTACCCAAAGCCATAGACAGTGTATTTCTGAGTCCTGTAACAGACCGTGCCTGAAACTCTCCACAAGGTTACGATTAGAAACAAGTCCCCAAACGAACAAACCCAAAATAAAGAGAGAAGGGGAAAGAAAAGGGCAACAAAAGACACACACGAGCACTCCACATCCAGAAGCCCCAGTTACTGTCAGTCTCTTTCGACATCGCAACATGTTTTGGTAAAGCCAGCAAAATGGAGAAATGTTTTCAGTTTTGGTTTGGGCTTTTTTTGGGTCTTTCCTTGCTGGAAAGGTGCCATTAATGCCAAATGGACTTGGCCTCTCCTCACGCTGCCTGGCCCTCCCTGTGCCTGTGGTTGAGGTATGATGGCTGCTTGTCCTCAGTCCGTGCCTGGGGATGCGGCACATCATCCGCACCTTCGCTGCACCTTCACCCCTGTCCAGCCTGGACTCATTGGATTCATTTTGCCTTTTTTTTTTTTTTCTTAAAAAAACCCCTTTTTTATAAGAAAAAATAATAAAAAAAAAATTAATGCTTTCATGGATGGATGACAGGTGAGTAAAAGCAGACCAGTCCTGAGAGCCCTTTCCTGGGGCCAAGCTCTCCAAGGCTGCCGGAGCAATGCGCACCGGTTGGCCTGGACTCGTGCAGGGGAAGCGGGGGCCAAGCGCTGGCACTGGGGTGGCCCTGGCCCCCACCACAACCCCCTGATCTGTGCTTCATCCCCGCTGGCCCCACCTTGCCTAGAGGAGCACCGCCACCAGCACTGCTTGTCATAACTCCGTGATCTCCAGAGGGCTCTCCATGATCACCTCCCGCATCTTGTGCAGGGGGGTGGACTTGGCTGACTCAGTGCGGGCATTGTGGTCGCTGTAGCCCCCGCAGTCGGTGGTCAGAGTCTCCAGCGAGCGACCCAGCACCTTCTGGTCATCCTCAGGCAGGCTGTTGAGGTCAGAGGCGAGCAGTGTGCCCGTGCTGCCGTGCACCACATGGATACCATCAGGACCTTTCAGCTCCACCGGCTGCTTGTGCCGGAAGCGGAGGCTGCCTTGGCTGGGACTGCGCTCCTCCTCTTCCTCCTCCAGCTCCTTCTGGATCAGCTGTAAAAAGTCCATGGAGCAGAGAAATCACTACCACGTCCAGAGCAGTTTCTGCTTCCTGTCTCCAAACCTTCTGCCATGCTGGAGCCCCGTGGGAGGGACAGTACCCTCCTCTTCTGAAGTGTGGTGATGAGGATCACCAGCGGATGATGGTCTCCAGCCAGATCGCTCACTCATCTGGTGGGTGCATCAGCTGCCAGCCAGGTGGTGTGTCCAGCAGGATCCCCCCCAGCAGCCAATGGGGAGTTTGGACCCGGGCTGGGGTTTGGGGTTGTATGGGGCAGAAGGCAGACAAGGAAAGGAGTTGAAGGAAGGCTGGAGACAGATAAGGGCAAGGAGGGATAAGGGAACAGAAGGGTTGAAAGAGTTTCTCCCATCCTTCTGCTCTCCTCTGCTCTGTTTGCCCCATGTTTTGCCCCCCATGAAGAGGGGAAGGCTACAAGAGGAGTTGTTTCTCCCCTCACCAGCCCTTCTGCACCAAACCCCTCTGTCCCAGCCTTTTTGCCTCAAAACTTTTTGTGTTGATAAGCTCAGAGGAGCACATGGGAGAGGTGTCCCTGCATGTGCAGGGACCTGCAGCTTCTTGGCCACCTTTGGCAGAGACAGGAGGTGATGGACAGAGTCCACCCAGAGACTGAGGGATAAGGTGCTGCTGATGCTCAGAGGGATACGATAGCTGGAGCACTGTGGGGAACCAGCAGCCTCAGTGGAAACCCAGTGTCTGGCTCGTTTTGGCCAAGCAGAGAATGGGGAGACCACTGAGTGATGGAGACCACAGCTGCAGGGAGCGACTGAGAAGGGCTGAGAAGACACACTGCATCCCAGAGGGCACGGCAAGCATCTCCCCGTGCCCATGCACACCAGGTCTACCTCTGAGACCGAGGAGCGGTCCCCCTGACTGGCGGTGGCCTTGTGCACCATCCGCTGGGCAAAGAGTTTTTTCAAGCGCATGTAATCATCCAGGACCACCTTCAACAGAGAGCCCTGGGTGGAGGGGGAGAGATGATGGGTTACCTGCGGGACACCATTTGGTTGGAGGGAGGCTGACCCCATCCCAGCATTTTATAAAGCCTTCCGGCACCGCAGCTGTCAACCTGGAAGCTGTAGCAACTGGAGAAGACCCCCCCGGGTGGAGGATACCCACGCTCAACACTCACCTTGATGGGTCCCTCCCGCATGATCTGCCCCAGCTTGGCAATGTTGTCGTACTCCTGGATGGCTGCCCGCAGGTAGCGGTCATCCTCGGGCTTGGCTGCGGAAGGCTCTCTCCCGAAGGTCCCCTGTGGGAGGAGAGAGTAGCTGAGGAGGCGACATGGGCCTCGGGCGCAGCAGGGAGGGGTCCTGTGGGGGCCATGTCTCACATGGGTGCGGGCAGGGCTGTTCCAGAGGTCAGTGATCTCACTCAGGTTCTCTGGCAGGTCATCCTCATGCTCTGCCTGTGCTGCCAGCTCCATGTTCCTGCAGAAGGGGTCCAGCCATACCGGGTTGGCCCTGCCCAGGGGAAGGGAACAGCTCTCAGCGCAAGGAAAGAGCCGCAGCATCCATAACCCCATCCAAAGCCCAGATGCTGAGGTTGTGCTGCCTCCACCTGCCGTGTAGAGGCATGAATTCGGCTGATCTGGATCCAGATGTGTGTCGACACCCACCGGTCATCTCTGCTTACCCCAAGCCTGGCCAGCATTGGCAGAGATGGAGTCACAGGAGAAAGCACAAGGTCTTTTGGCTTTGAAAGCTCTCAAGGCAAGCAGCCATGGCATGCCTGGCTGCATCCCTCTGCAGAGCAGAAAGGTACAGCATCTCCACATCCCAAGCATCCCTGGCTACAAAATGCAGGCATCCGTCTCTCGGGAGCAGCATGTGATCCTGCAAGGTGGCAAACCAGGGAGTGGAAGGAAAGGGAGAACTCACCCATCAAAGGAGTACTTGTTGGTGTTTGGCATGTCCATGATGTCCATGAAACCTCTGTTTCCTGAAAGAGGCAGGGACAGGAGTTAAAAAGTGGCATGCTGGTGTGCTGAGCAGTAAACCATAGGGCAGCAATTCTTTATCAGGGATGGAAATTCAGTGACCAGAAAGGCACTGGTGGCATAAGAAGCATACTGGGATGCAGCTGGTAATGCGGAGCCTGGAAGCTGAGCAAAGCCTCCCACCACTGGGCCTTGCTGGGCAGGATCACTTCGGGTTTACACCCCACAGACATCCCCCACGTCACCCCCTCTATGCTCTTTATGCACCCTGCTATATCATGCAGCTGGAAAACCCCAGACACTGCTCACCAGTGGAGCCAGCCACTATGGCTTTCAATTTCCTTTTGTGCCTGTGAAGGAAATACAGTAAATCAGGGAAGAAAATAAAGAAGATGTCCAAAGGAGAGGTGGGTACAGATTTGCAATAACCCTGCAAACAACCCCTGTATCTATAAGGATGGCATGCTTGGAGGGGAGAGCTGCTATCAGTATTAAAGCCATTATATTTCAGGGGAAGAGGGGCAATTTCTGAACTAGGCTGAACCCTGGCACAGAATGTGTTGGGAAGCTGATGACCTCCTTTGCTTACTGGCATTGTCAGGGCTGGGAGAAGCTACATGGGTCCTCCTGGCCAGTGAGGCAGAGCCTGGGGATTACTCACACTGTCCGGTAGTACCAGTTCATGAGAATGAAGAGCATGGCAGCCAGAAAGAGCAGGATGGCCAGCACGATGATTGCCATCTAGGAGAGCAAGGGGGTAGTGGCAACCTCTGGCACCCAGTGACGGGCACCCTCCTGAAATTATTTGGGTGAAACATATCTCCAGATCATGGAGGGCCGTGGAGGATGGGATGGGACATCATTGCCGCACCTGCAAGGAGCAGCCGCCACCTCCACTCCAGCTGGACCATTACCTGCAGAGCTGAGAGGTCATCTGGGGCCTGGGCAGTGATGGCAGGCTGCACGTCCAGCACATTGTAGTTCCTGAAGAGGTTCCTCAGCTGCTCCTTGTTCTCATCTATCATCTGAATCACCCTGGGAAGAGGAGGGGCTCCTTGGGCATCTGGACATTAATGAGGTTCCCCAAGGACTCAATGGGCCAGGATATGGGCTGGGTGACGGGCTGGGTGACATACCGCTCCACGTCCAGGATGCGGTTGGTCTCCCTGTTCACCACATGGATCAGCAGCTCTGTCTGTGCAAAGTTCACCCGACCTTTCTTGTCAACATGGAACTGGGGAGAGACAGCAAGGTCTGCACTGTGGGAAAGATATCTCCTCAGGGGGCATCTCCCCTACATTCCTTGAAGTGTGCTCATGTGAAAAGAGACCCTCAAGCATGACATGGGTTTGGACCCCTTTGATATGCCCCAGCCTCTTGTGTATGAGGACCTTCAGAGCTCAGGGGTTTCTATGGTTTATACAGGGAGGGCATGCTCAAATGACACCTTCCAAGCAGCTTGTGGAAGGTCATCTACCCTCAAAGCAACCTCAAAGGTGGATGGTTACCTGCACATCATCTGTATTGACAATAGCACCCGTGATATTGGAGAGCAGGCTGATGAACTCTTCCTCGAACTGCCTGACTTTGTCTGGGATCTCGTTGATAATGATCTTGACCCGCTGGTCATCTCGCAGGATGTAAATCCCCACAATGGCTGTGTCGTTGTGGCCCACCAGGTCAGAGGCCATGATGTCCACCACAAAGTAGCCAGGGTTGTAAGCCGTGAAGAGGTCAAAGGTTCGCAGGATCCCATCAAGGGTTCCTAGGGGAAGAACAGTCACAAGCCCAGGACTAGTGATGCTGGCGATGGGGATGTCTTTGGCCACAGGGATGTCTCTGGCATGCAGGGAGCGCACCTATGGTGAAGATGTTGGCCACCTCCTCAGAGTCATTGGAGTGCTGCTTGATGTAGCGGATGCCCAAGATGTTGTACAGGACCAGGCTGTTATTGCCTACATCGGCATCCACTGCAACCACTCTGATCAGCTCTGATCCCACCTTGGCATCAGTGGCAACCCCTTTGAGAGAGAGACGGGACAGGGACCTGGGGCCAGGCTGGCTCTCACTGCCCCTTCATGTGGCTGGATTTTACCCGGAGCACCACTGGCTCCTGGTTCCCCCCAGATCCCAGCACCGCTTACCCGCTGTGTACTCTGACTTGGTGAACTGGGGGGATTGGTCATTGATGTCATCCAGGAGAATTCGCACCTCCTGAAGTGTCTGGTCCCCACTAAGATCCCAGGGCTGGGCTCTGCCTGCTTGCTGGCCTTGGGGAGGGGTCCAGTTCCTCTGGCTGGATGCTTTGACGATGATGGAGTAGTATGGCTCCTTCTCCCGGTCCAGGTCTTGCAAAACCTTCAGCTTCCCCTCTCGGCTCAGCTGGAAGTTGTTCTCCTGGTTCCCATCTGAGTGCAGAAAGGGGTACCCTGTTAGTCCCCTCTGGGATCAGCATTTTCAAAATGCCACCTCGCCCACTGACCAGGGCAGAAAGGCAACAAGGACATGATGGAAATGACAGAAACCCTTGGTGAGGACTGTACAAGGAGATGAAGAGCTGCCCATCCCCTCCCCACTTGGCACCCACCTGCTATGAAGTAGTAGACGATGGCATTGGAGCCCTCATCTGCATCCACCGCCCCAGTGACGTTCCCCACCACAGTGCCTGGCCGTGAGTGCTCGGGGACGGAGAGGACCTGGTACTGGGGACTGTCCCTCTACCAGAGACCCCAGGAGAAGGGAGGATTATGAGAACTGAGGTGGCTTTAAAAAAAATTGGACAGATCCCATCATGCTTCCCACCATGACGATGCCCAGCAGTGCATGCTCCACCAGACATGCTCGCTGGCACCCCCATCCCTGCATTCCCTGTATTCCAACCCCTCCATCCTGGCACCTTACAGGTGGCCTGAGGAAGAGAGGCTCGTTGTCATCGATGTCATCAAGCGCAACCTGGAGAGGCTGCATGGTCTCGTAGGCTGGCTGGCCCTGGTCGCAGGCCACGATGATCAGCTGTGGAGAGAGGCAAAAGGGCGATCCTGGGCAAAACCATGCGGGGCAGGAGACACTGCTGAGGTAGGAACAGTGAGAACAGCTGGGGGACAGAGGATTTTGGGGGGATTTAACAGGGAATTGGGAGTGCGCCCACTGGGATTCAACTCCCTGTTGGTACTTGATAACAACCCAATTCCTGCTAAGTTGTGGTATCTTCACAACTGCAGTAGCTGACCCCATCCCCACATCATTTGCATCCCGCCAGGCCTGCACCAGACCCACAGCCTTGAGGACCTTCCCAGCCACCCTGCAGCTGTGCTGCCACCCGGCTCACGTTGTACACTGCCTGCTTCTCCCTGTCCAGCCGCATGGCCGTTTGGATCAGCCCGCTGACCGAGTCGATGCTGAAATACTCCCAGTCTTTGTTCCCTGCCCCAGTTTTCAGCAGGTTGTAGAGCACCTCTCCGTTGAGGCCCTCATCTTTATCCGTGGCGTAGACCTCATAGACATTGGACCGCAGGGGGATCTCCTGTTTGCACATATGCAGTCCTTCAGGCCCAGCATTGCATGCAAGCCCCCTGTTCCTCCTGCCCCTCCAAACCCCCTTGCGTCAGGATCAGCAGACTCTCACTGCCAAAATCCAACTGGAGGCTGGCAACATGAGGCCATGATTCCCTTTGGCATGGTGGCTGCTCTATGTATATGCTGGGGACTTGCTGAGCCAAGCCTGGCTTCCCAGAAAGAAGAAACATCTTAAAATGTCAGCATTTTGGCCCTTAATTATAAACAGGCTTGGCCCACAGTGACCGGCTGTTTACTTATTTTGCATGCTGCTGGGGTTTCTGTTCCCCAGAGCTGCCCCAGTGTCCCTGCTCGCACGTATGGAGAGGGGCTGTTGCTGATGGTCCAGCCCCATGACCTTCTTGCCACGTGTTAAACCAAGGTCTGATTTCACCCCTGGTGGAAATAGAGATTGGATTTTGCCACTGGTAGGCAGGAGGACTCCTGGGAATGGTCTTGGCATGTCATTACCTCCCCTGTCTCTCAAGGGATTTACCTCCTTGATGTGCAGGATGGTGCCATTGGGCGGGCGGACAAAGACGGGACGGTTGTCATTGATGTCGATGACCTCAATATGGAGCATGGTAGTCCCCCAGAGAGGGGGATGCCCCTTGTCCGTGGCCACCACGGTCAGGTTGAACCTCTCATACGACTTCAAGCGCCGCTGGGACGTGACAAGCCCGGAGTCTTTATTGATCTTGAAAGCCTCTGGGAGAAAAAGAACACCACATCTCTGGCTCAGAACACTTTGCACCAGACAAATTATAGCCAGAAATCAGGATACCAGCTGAAGCACACCCCTCACTGCTGGGAAATCCCCATCAAGGGGTGATGCAGCAGAGCTGCCCGTCTGAGGCCAGGGGTGTGGATGGTCTCAGGATTTTCAGATTATCCCTGCCCGTTGCCAAATCCCTGACACATGTCAGTGCCAAGGGCCCTGCTTTCAGGCCACCCCTACCCATGTTTCACTCCTGCAGAGGCAGTGGTCAGAGGAGCCTATGGGTGTCAGGAAAGTGAATGTTCTGCCATTCCCCTCTATATTTATGTTGGCTTTTGCCTGGTTCTCATCACTCCTCAGTGTGCAGAGATACACTGCATTTCAGGCACTATCACTATCCACCCACAACCTTCTAGCCTTTTTACTTTTACTCTAAGGTGTGCAGTGAGTTTGCTCCAAGACACATTTGTGTACAGAGAAAATGCTGCTGTGCTGGGGGAGACAAGAGGATAAGGCAAGGGTGGGCTGCAGGATGAAGCCATACCATGCCACACCATGAGGAGCTGGGTACTGTGGAGCAATACCGAAAGCTCCACACTTTTCATTTTTTCTCCTGGGAGTGCAAGCACAACCTTGATTCAAAACAGCTGCAGCACATGGGGTGTAGGCTAGGTCCCTATGACTCCTCCAATTGCTCTTCATCATAACCCTCCTTCCTGGGGAGGAGCACCCCACCACCATTACCTACCAGCTCCGGGGCCCTCGATGCTGTAGGTCACGATGCCGTTATCCCCTTCATCCAGGTCTGTGGCAGTCATGGTGATCACTGATGTCCCTGCTGGCTCATTCTCATAGACACTGGTGCTGAACTGGGTCTTGCTGAACTGGGGCCTGAAGTCATTGATGTCCAGGACTGTGATGAGCACCTTTGACAAAGCACAGCCAGCTGGGTGACGTGAGGCTGGAGATGGCTAGGCAAGCTCTGCAGTCTGTACCCCTGCTGTGACCCAGGGCTACACTGCCAGACTGTGGTGCCCTTCCTGCTATTTGTTTAGTTCTGCTAGCTGAATTCCTGCCTCCAACAATGGGGGCTGCTGTGGCTGGGGCACCTATTCACACTAGAGCACTTGTAGACAATAGCGTCACCCTCCCTTGCCCCTCCTGCAGACATGCTGTCCCCGCAGCACAAATTCCCTTGCACCATCCACCCCACAGCCCTGAGGCCATCTGCTCTTCCTTCTGTCTAATTCGTCCCAAAGACCAATTAGCCTGCTGAGGAGGAAAGCCTGAGGTCTAACACCTTCTTGCTGGTGACCACCTCACAAGGGGTGGTGAGAGGAGGAGAACTCTACCTGCACAGAGTTCTCACGACGGTTACTGGAGATGTCCCCAGGGTTGTCTCTGGCCACAGCTGTCAGTGTGTAGTGATCCTTCTTCTCCCGATCCAGGGCTGACAGGATGTAGATGTCACCCTGCAGTACATAAAGACCTTCAGGTGGACCTTGTCTGGCAGAGCTGGTACTCGAGAAGGCACAGAAGGTGAGGTGTGGGAGCAAGGAACAAGGCGGGACCTTGTCAGCCTCCCCTCCCTTTCTCCCCTCTGTTCCAGCCTCAGTTTGCTCCTTACCGTATTGGGATTTATCCCAAACTTGCCCTCTCCATCTCCCAGGCTGTACTGGATGAGAGCAAAATGCCCAGAATCTGCATCTGTGGCCTTGACCCTCAGGATGACTGTACCCAATGGCACGTCCTCAAAGACAGCTTTCTGCAAGTAAAGGGAGCACGCAGGACCGGCTGTTTCATCTCTTGCGCTTTGAGCAGAAAGTAGCCAAGGGCATAGGGGGGCACCCAGGGGTGGGCACAGCTGGGCTCAGAACAAGATTTCACACATTCAGAGTACATTGGTTGGTTGACCATCTTCTTCACATGGTTCAAGCACAGGCAGAGAAGGTGACCCCAGAGAATCCCCCAGCTCTATGCCAGACTTCATCAGGCAGGCACTGCTTAGCCCCACATGGACTTGAACAGGGGACCCCAGCTCACCTGATAGGATGGCTGGCTGAAAACAGGATTGTTGTCATTGATGTCCACTATCTGGAGGTACACAGGGATCTCAGCAGATCTGCGGGGAGAGCCGTTGTCGGAAGCTCGGACAGTGAAGTTCAGCCACTGCACCTCCTCGTAGTCCACCGTCCTGTTGGCCACAACCTTCCCTAGAGGAAGTCAGACCCTGACATGAGACACCTGCCCCAGGCCACTGACCTGCCTCAGACTCCCCCTCCCCAGGCCACCGACCTGCCGACTGGTCTTCAAGACAGGCGTAGCCTTCTGGGGAGAGGTTCAGCAGCTCATAGGTGATCTGCCCATTGGCACCTTTGTCCGGGTCCACTGCTGAGATGGAGATGAGTGTGGTTCCCTGTGTGGCTCCCTCCAGGATCTTCTCAGTGAAATAGGTGACACCAAAGGGGCGGAAGCGGGGGGTGTTGTCATTGACATCCAAGACATTGACTGTCAGCTTGGCTGTGGCCATGGTGGACACCACAAGTGAAGAGAATAGGAAGAGGAAGTGAGAAAAAAAAGGGAAGAAAAAATAGGAGAAAGGAAGGTTGTAAAGATACAAGCATAAGACTAAATGGTGCTGGTTAATCAAGAAAAAATATAATCAGTAAAGCTGCTATGCCCTGAGCTGGCTGTGGGACGCCTACTTCAGACCTACTCCTGATTTTTGTGTGCTCTCTCACATGCAGGCCTCAATTTACCAGGAGCATGGTGGCAAGACATGATGGAGACGGTAATGAAGAAATGGGTGATTCCTTTGCCACAGTAACGGGCACACAGCCCTCTCCATCATCAGTGCAGCCCTGGCTTGTCAGGGCCATTCAGTAAAGGAGAACCTGAAGCTGATGGGAGCTGGTCCAAGACTGGTCCCACTAGAAATGTTGCTGTTCAGAATGGAGAGGGAGATGGGAGGGTGGCCAGCTACCCAGAAGCTGAACTGGGAAAGGCTGTGCCAGCTCTGGCCCTGCATTCCCTGGATAGAGCCCATGCTTACCATTGGGCACGCTGACTGAGTGGTCGATGACTTCACTGGCATTGTCATGGACGGAGATGGTGATCTCGTAGGTGGCCACCAGTTCCCGGTTGAGGGGACTTTTGATCTTCACAGCTCCTGGGAACCCCAAAAAGATGGGTGTCACAGGTGGCGCCTGCACCCCCCACACTGGGGACCCTCAGCAGACTGGTCTGTACCAGTCAACTACTGCATTCTCTGCTGCGCTTGCTCTCCTGCCTCTCCCCAAAGGCTAAACAGGGAAAACACTTGATAGCTACAGGAGGAGGCAACTTCCTTCCCCCTGCTCTCCACCTCCTGCTTTCCTGCCTGCTCCCTGCTTCCCAGCTAATAGGTTCTTATGCTGCCTTAGCCAGGTAAGGGTTTGAGTTGTGTAGACGAGGGGTTTGGGAGCAACTGCTGCTGCTGCCCTGCATTGACCCCATTTACGTTAGGCTCAGCATCCAGGCACCTTTAAGAGTCTTGTACTGTATCACTTCCAACAAGGGTGCTTTTCTTTCCTGAGTCAGCTCTGTTTCCAAAACAGATGTGAGGAGCTTCTGGACCTCCTTCCCCAAGGGTAGAGCCCACCACCTACCCCAGAGTGCCCTTCTGCTCCCCCAGTGAGGGTGCCCGCATCCGGTCTGCCAAGGCTGAGCAGCCCCCAGCCCACTGTGGGGCTGCCTGCCATGGAGATGGGTGAGATGGAGGGAGGTGACGGATGGCACAGAGAGAGAAACGAGCACAGACACAGAGACAAACCTGGTGGGCTGAGAGCCGGAAAGGAAAGAAACAGGTTAGTTAAGTCAGTAGACTGGGGAGAGAGGGCAGGGCAGGGTGAGACAGAGCAGTCAAAGGAAGAGAGTGGGGAGGCAGGAGGAGAGCATCATCTCCCCATGCTTCAGACACCTACCTCCAGGCAGAGAAGAAGCAGCAGAAGCAAGGAGAGGGGTCCGTGCAGCCCGCACTGCCCTTCCTGCTCTCCTACCTGTCCTAAAATCCACTGCAAACACTCCTTGCTGTCCGGGCACTATCGCATCTGTGTCATCGCGGGCCACGATCTCCAGCAGGTAGTACTCCAGGCGAGGGTGGAGGTCCCGGTCAATGGCAGTCATCTCAGCCACCACAGTGCCTGGTGCGGCTGACTCAGGGATGCTAACTGTTTGGATGGGGTTGATGAATTCGGGACGGCAGTCGTTGACATCATCGATGAAGAGGCTGACAGTGGCAGTGCCTGAGAGTGCTGGTGTGCCCTGGTCCACAGCCACCACCATCAACCGATAGGCATCCCTCTCCTCCCGATCGATGCTGATGTTAGCCACGCGGATCACCCCCGTGGCGGCATCAATCAGGAACTTGTCTTGGCCACCACCTTCGATCCGGTAATCCAGCTGCTGGTTGAGGCTGCTGTCAGCATCCGTCGCCATCACCTGGAGGACAGAGAAGCCTGGAAAGGGGGGATACAGCCCTCTTAAGCGAGGGTAGGAGAGCAGCAGCAATAAGCCCGCAGTCCCAAGGCAAATACTGTAAAGTAATGTAAGCAGTTACTTCTAAAATTTCCCTTCAACTCCATCCTGGTGAGCCCTGACACTGGGAGCTGGATCTTCACAGTCCCAAGGGAGCACCCAAGTCTCCCTGTTACCCACCCTCACACCCAGTTCCGGCTCTCTTCTGACCTGGGGGGCTGTTCTCCAACAGCCGTGCCGTGATGAATGCTGGCTGGAAAATGGGGCGGTTGTCATTGTCATCCAGGATGGTCACTTCCAGGCTGGCGGTGCTGTTCAGCCCCCCTACATCACGAGCTACCAGCATGTACTCCAGGCAAGGGTCTGGCAAAGCCTCTCGGTCTATTACACTGCCGGGCTTCACCGAAATGACACCTGGAGAAGGGGAAAAGCCCAGTGACAGACCCCCATGGCTATCTGGTGATCCCGGGCTGGGGACAGGGACCTGATGAGCCACCCACCTGTCCTGTTGTCAATAACAAAGAAGTCTAGGGATGCCTCCAAGAACTGATAGGTCACTATGGCATTGCTGCCTTGGTCACCGTCCAGAGCTAGGATGGGTCCATTGAGCACTGTGACCAGAGTCCCTGGATGGGATAATAAGGGTTAGGGAGGGTATCAGCTCCCTGTGGAGCCTCCCACAGCCCCCTCCCATCCCAGTGGTGCATGAGGGACAGTAATGAATGGATGGAGGAGGTGACAGAGTGGGGCCTCGCAGGGCACAAGGCAATGGGGGGGCAGCTGCTGCAGCCTTGCAGACCGACTCGTGAGGCCCAGGTGAGGCAGAGGGACGTCCGGCTAAAAACAAACAGACAGACACATCCGTCAGATGGGCAGCACCAGCACCCTGCCACTGAGGGCATCACCTGAAGGCACCCAAACCCTTTGCCTGGGATGTCCCTCGATGGCGGGACAGGGAGGTACCTGAGGCCTTGGAGCAGGGAGCAATTTAAATGGCAAGAAGGCAGAAAAATAAGTATTTCTAACTCTTTGGCTGGGAAATGTCTACCTTGACAAGCTGGACTGTTTTATCCCTAACAGCCAGAACAAGGTGGCTCCAGGTACTGATGATGGAGGGATGGCACCCCATCACCTGCAGGGATGTTGGGCAGGTTGATGGCCTCAAGGCTGCCCCCCGGGCTCGACACAGGCTGCAGGTGCCTCTTGCTGTCTGAAGCCAAGTAGTTCCCAAACAGGGACAATTTCTTGCAGGGTTGTGCCTGACCTGTGCCACGAAGGTTTTCCACCAACAGCAAAGCTACAGTGTCCTCAAGGCTGACTTCCCTGGGTGGTCAGCAGGACCCCCTCATACTCAGCATCCCCATTCCACTGATGAGCAACCTGTCCCTGATCATCATCATGTCTCCTTCATGACGTCCAGAAGACACCTCCCCTTGCCCATCCCCAACATGAGTGTTCAGGAGCCACACAGGGAGGCAAAGACCTACCCGGTGACGAGTTCTCCATCACCTCGGCCTGATAGGAGCTTTGAGTGAAGAGAGGGCGGTTGTCATTCTCATCTGCTATGGAAATGACCAGCAGGTCAAAATCCTAAAGGAAAACAGGGACAAGAGGGTGATGACTGCAACGTCCTTTCCTTGAGCTCATGTCCCACCTCTCCCACCTCCTGCTGGTCAAAGATGGAGTCCTGTGTGGCCATGATGCTGTGCTCCCTAGACCACCCCTGGGGAGTCTGCAGGGATCCTCACCCCGGGACTGGGCATCCCTCCCCAGCCTGCACCTTGAAGGGTGACACATGGGACATCTTGACAGAGCCAAAAGGTGCTCTGGTGTCATAGTGGCTGTCCAGATCTCCAGCCCAAATTTGTCTGACCTTCTGTGATATTTACTGCTGTTGCATGGAATCGACATGGGATGTTGGACTTGCCCTAAATCCTACTGGTCCAGTTATCTGCTGCGGAAGGGTTTGAAGCCCCATCTTTGTGACCCCTGCATGTTTTTTAAGGGATGCAGCTGCTATTGGAAATACTGGGGGCATTTCCCGTGTGGTTTTGGCCATGGCAGGAACCCCTTCTCCCACCTGCCTTGCCACCTGCATTGCTGGAGGCCCTGGCAGTGTCCATAATTACCCGCCTGGCATTGCGTATGTTCTCAGGGTTGTCCTTCACTGTGATGGTCAGCCTGTACTCTGCCACCTGCTCCCGGTCCAGTGGGCGGTTTACGTAGACGATGCCACTCTACCAAGAAAAAAGGGAGGAAATAGGTACAACGGACAAGAGGAGCGCTTCCCCGGGACACCTCTGGCCAGGGCAAGGATGCTAGAGAGCATCCATGGGTGCCCAGGGAAGGTAGGACTCTAGGTACAGGGGTGCCCACCCTCCATGTCCCAGCATCCCACCCCCCTGGGGCCATACAGTGCTGTTGATGTAGAAGGCATTCTCTGTGTTGCCTGCTGTTATGTCGAAGGTCAGGAGAGCGTTTGGCCCCTGGTCTGCATCCCGGGCAAGGATGCGGGTGACGAAACTGGAGACAGGGGCGTTCTCACTGAGGGTGAGGTTCATTGGGAGGTTGAGGAGCACAGGGTCATTGTCATTGATGTCCAGCACGCGGACACCCACCAGGATCTGCCAGGAGAGAAAGAGTGCGGCCACGTGGCACCTATTTCCATCCCTCCCATCTTTTTTTGCCCCCTCCCTGGGTAACAGGTGGGGTTCTCCACTCAGCCTACTATGGTCTGGGGGAGGAAAGCCCCAGGGACAAGAGGAAAGAGAAGGAAGGGAGGAGAGTGAAGGAAGAGACCAGGGGGAAGGAGCTGAGGATGGGAGATGGCGCCCTGCAGCTCCTTATACTGCTCCAGGGGACTCACCGTGGAGCTGAGGGGGGGCACCCCCCGGTCCCGGGCGGCGATGGTGAGGTTATAGAAGGGGATGTTCTCACGGTCCAGCTCAGCATCCTTCCGCACCCGCAGCTCCCCTTCCACTGGGGAGATCACAAACTCCCCTGCCGGAGACAGAGGGGCCCTGCCTCAAGCTGTGCTGCTGCAAGTGGCCAGGTTTTTCAAGGGAATGGCTTATTTTGGAGTCAGGGGACAGGCACCATGGCAGGTTTGGCACAACACCATACCCTGTTATTGCAGATCTGGGAGGACTGGGGCAGCCAGGACTGTCCTTGATGCACCCCCACGTACCAGTAGGAGCAGAGGATGAGTCGAATAGCCAAGTCAGACATGCTTGTGCCTTGACTAAGCCTTTCTGAAGAAGCCAACAGGCCCCTGCCCATGCCATGAGATGGCCACAGCAGGATGGGATACATGGCATGGACTGCCCCAAGCCAAAGGGTTGTGTCCTGGTTGTTCTGGAAAGTTTTGCAGCTGGGTCAGGTGGGAGATGGTACTGGCCTCTGCCTTCCAGATACCCTGGGCTAAAGTCATCACCTGCTCACAGAGGGACAGCCCTATGTCCCCACAGCCAGGGATGCCCATGGCTCTGCTGCCACCTGCTCTGGGCTGCTGGTGGGCCTGGAGCTACAGCTTCACCAGGGGTTACAAAGCAACTCAATGCTCAAATGCCCTGCAAACCCCACAGGAGTGAGGGGATGGGGCTGTGTACTTGCAGCTCAGTTTCTTTTTCTGTTTTTTTGCCTTTTAAATTTTGTTTGCCTTTATTGTTCAGCAGATTTCCCCCTCCCTTGCACAAGCCCCAGCTGCCCCCTGTCTGGCCATGAACAGGTTAAGTTTCCTGTTGCTCAAAAGAGGATTTCCTGGTGTTGAAAGGCTGAATTTGCAGAAGCGCTGGGAGGGAGGATGGCTTTGATGAAACACTTCCGCCCTCACTCCCACAAGCCAGGTTCCTCCATGGGGCAGCCAGAGGAGTGGCGGTACCCCATGTCCCTGCTCACCGAGGGGGTCCCCGGCGACGATGCTGTACTCCACTTGCCCACTGGGTCCTGAGTCGCCATCATGGGCCAGGAAGGTCCAGACGCGCGGGCCAGGCTGCCCCTCCGTGACATCGAAGGGACCCTCATAGGGCCGCGGGAAGGTGGGACAGTTGTCGTTGATGTCGTTGAGGTTCACCAGCACCTGCAGTCAGGGTGAGAGCATGGAGGGCAGTGAGAGAACGACAGAATAGACCAGCCTGCTGGCCAGGAGCATGGGAAGCCATGGACAGGTGACACTGCAAAATACTTCCTGTATTTCTGGCTTTGCTGGGTTCACCAAACATCCAGCTCACAGTCCTCCAGAACAACTCAGATTCAGTTACTCCTGATTCCTGATCATGCCCTTCCTACAGAGACACTATGAAACTCCAGCTGCACACAGGTGGGGCCCTTTTCAAGCATGACGGAGAAGACAACACAAAAGCCAAATGTTCTCAATGTCCACATCTGAAACCCAGACGGGATAGAGAAAAAACACACGCATGGATTTGATCACCAAAGCCATGAGTTCAGAGAGACACAATCTCTGCAGCCAGCTGCACACTTGTTTGCTCCTTTTCCTCCACCAAGGGCTTCATCCCTAGTGCTGAGTAAACTTCAAAAGATTAGCAGCTTGCATCCATATTCCAACACAAACCACCACCAACGCAGCTGGCATATTTCCCCTCTTAGCATCCCTTCCTATGACACACTTAGCTGGCTACAAATCAATCCTACAGATCTCAGAAGGGGGAAGTATAAAAAATTTTAGGACAGAGTAGACCTGCTGGCGAAGCTGGGGATCCAACAAACTTCAGTCTTGCCTTTTAGCTGAGTAGCACTACATAGAAGATATTATATAGCTCTACACTATACTGTATTGCAAAGAGGATTATCCATTTGGTTTCAAGGAACTTGCACAATGGAGAAATGCTGCCTGAGGATGAGAGTCTCCAGTGTCTAATAAAAGGCTGAGCTTTGGTGATTTGGGTGGTTACAAGAAAGATACTGAAAATTAAGAACTTTCTGACCTCCTGAGTTAAAGGATAGTTAAATCCATCAGATGGGCATTTGTTACTGGCTAAATCTAATCTTTACAGCAGAGTATATCTGAGTCTCTGCTGTTTCCTAGCAGTAGAAAAAGCAAACACTGGCATGCCTTATCAGGGTGATGGATTTCCCATCACTTGGGATCTTAAATACTCACCAAACCTCCTACTAAAAGCTATGTCTTTATACGATGCTGGCACAAACTCCCTGGGCTGTGTAGGGAGGGTGTTTCCTATCCCTTGCTGCTTCAGTCCTTGTTGCTCAAGTGGTTTCCAAGTTCACGTCTTTTCTTGGGCCACAAGCAGGGAAAGCTCTGCCTTAGCCTTCAGCACATTGTCAGCTGCTGCTGTTCCTGTCGACAGTTAAATGCCAGGTCTCAAGGTTTCCACTGCAGTTTTCCTGGGCCAGTAATACATCTCCAGCAGCATCAGATGCACACATCTGAAGGCTTTCCCATCTGCACAAGCTGGAGCACAGTGCTCCCTGACTTGTGGGGACTTAATCCATGGAAATCTGCCACACTGGCATCTCCCCTTAGAAATGAGAAAAAACATTTCTCTTTTTTTCCTTTGAACTTATCTCTTTGCACACAAGAATTTATCTCCTTTTGAGAATTTATCGTCTCATTTGAGGTTAGCTTAATATCTGGGTGAGGTATAATGGTCCATAATAGAGAGCCAGATAACAAAATCTAACCTATCCCTTCCACTTGCAGACTCCAAAATCAATCTAGGCATGGACAACATTTGCCATATAACCTGTCAAATTTTGGGTTTGGTCACAAAAAAAAACAACAAAAAAACCCACCCAACCAATAACAATAATAAAAAAATAATCAGTTTAATCAATTCCTGCAAAACATTTGTTTTGTCCCTGCTAGTCTGCGCTCCCCACCCTTTGAGCACCATGGTCCAGGAAAAATGGAAGAGCTACAGTGAAAACTGACAAAAAAAGGGCTAGAGGAATGAGAAAGATAATCTGAGAAGCTAAAGATGAAACAGAACTTATTGCAGTAGCAGTGCTTTACTATCTACTGTCCACTCAAGCAAGAAAGTCCAAGAAAAGACAATGAAGCTTAAAAGCAGTTTTGGGAATTTCTCCTGTTTGTGTGTTTGCAGGATTAAATAATTGGGCTAATTTACCCAGGAGCATCCCTTGCCTGCATGCCTGCAACCCACCACGAGGGAGTGACAGCAACTGGGAAGACTGGCTGCAGCTGGTAAAAGCAACTGGTGACCATTGGGAAGGAGATGTGAAACTGCTCACGTGAAGAAGTCCTCAACCCCGCCGAGGCTGCGGTGTTGCAATCCTGCTGACAGGTCCTTACCGTGGTGGTTGATGTCAGCCGTCGTGAGATGATGGGGCACTGGTCAGTGGCAGTGACAATCAAGGTGTAGCGCCCATGGCTGATCTCATAGTCCAGCTCCTTCACTGTGCGAATCTGCCCCTGCAAGGCAAGGGGACAGCGGCCAGGAGTGAAGGGAGTGGGAAAGGGACATGTCCAGGATGGGGCTGGCTACCTTACTGACCGTGGCACTGTTGATGTGGAATGTGCCCAAGATGTTGCCTTCAGTGATGGTGTATGTAACTGTGCCGTTGGGTCCTTCGTCCTGGTCCAGGGCCTGCACAGTGACGAGGGTGGCATTGAGCATTGCGGGGCCTTCATCAAGGGTCACCTCGTATAGCTGCTGCCGGAAAGTGGGTGCGTTGTCGTTCTCATCCAGGACAGTGACGTATACTGTGGTGGTAGCCTGTGGGACAGGAGGACATCACATTAAGCACTGCAGTCCTTGGAGCTGGCTGGGAAGGTGGGATGTGCAAGGTCAATGACCAACATTGACTCCACCCTGCTAAGAGACACAAATGGGACACAGGGCTCAAAATGAAATGTGCCATGGCTGCAGATGCATCTCCAGGTGGTACAGGGATAAGCCTACAGAGACTGAATCACACCCTTATTCCCAAGCAAAGCATGTCTCTGTGGAATCTCTCTCCTTTTCACCCAGTTTTTACCATTGCTGGTAACAACTGGGAGCAGCCCATGGCAGAGGGAAAGCCAGAGGCTGACCCCATTATGCCTCACTGCCTTTGGAGGAGGCATGATGAGTCCTCATTTTGACACTAGGGACACCTTGGTTGTTATTACTGATGATGGCAACATGGTAGGATGGAAAATACCCAGAAATGTTGCTGCCATGGCTCAGGGGAGGAGCAAAAATGAACATCTTGGACAACCAGACTGACCTCTTGCAGGCCCTGTCATCTACCTGCTGACCACAGTTTCACTGCTTGTCAGGCTCAGCCTGTCCTGACCCTATTCCAGCTGCATCTGCAGTGGCCCTGCATAGGCAGTGAAGTCCGTCTTCTGGATATGTCACCATGGGGGCACACCTGGGGACAGAGAGGTGACAAGCATGCCACCCTATCTACTAAGGGCTCAGGTTAGATATGGGGTCTCAGGATGATAAACCATTTTCTTGGAGTCTCTGGACTTTGTGCCTACGTGTCCCCCAGCAACAAATTTCCTCCAGCTAGACATGGGTTACGTTTTTGATGAAGGCATCACAGATGTGGTAAAAACCACAAAGCCACACAGTAATTAGCTACTTTTCTATTTCATAGCATGCTCCAAATTCAGAGCAGGTTAGAAGCAAAGCTTCCTGTGGCTTGCAAACCCCCATGTGTCTCCAGGCTCTGCTTTCCAGGGAACACTGTTTTGAAAAGAGGTGGCCCATGCTGCAGATGGAGATTTTGTTGATGCTTTCTGAATTCGAAGCTCAGCTCTGTGAATCAGCCCACAGTGCTCCTTTACTAATCAGTGCTGCTTTGCAATTTGAGGGCAGAGTAAAGGCCTCCCCCTGTGTAAACAGGCTGCAGGAGGGGGATGCTTTGCTTCCCTTTTTACTGGGAAAGCTCTATTCTCTTCCCCCTTACCTCTCTGAGTTACCCTTCCCTGTACCTGCATTCCCTCCATCCCAGGAGGGTTTCTGCCCACTTAATCTTCACAAACACAGAAAAAGTGCACTTTAATGAAGAGAGCTGGAGATTGCCTCCAGGGGATCAGCTCCCGGGGAATGGATGGGGATCAGCACCCAGCCCCTCCTGGCTGAGCACCTACATGTCCCCGGCAAGGTGAGCATCCTCCTCAGCTATCTCCTGTGCACCCCGAAAACGCACGCAGGAGACGAGCTTGCTCTAAGCTACGCCCTCCGACTCTGTAATTAAAACCTCAGCAGAGGCACGGGCTGCTGCCCAAGCGGGTGGGACTGAAGAGTCACCCCCCCGCGGGGCCCTGCCGCATCTCACCTCCTGGGGGTGCTCGCAGATCTCCGCAGGGCTGCGCGCAGTGTCTCAATAAAATTTCCTGTGTGTGCCAGCCCGGCCGGCGCTGCGGGGCTGCTCAGAGCGTGCGGGCGGCTCCGCAGAGCCGAGCGATCCCCGGCCCCAGCCGCGATGGAGTCGGCGGCCCCCAGGCTCGGGCTGCTGCTGGTCGCCCTCTGCCTGCTCGCTTCCCACGGTAAGCTCCAGCTTGCTGCTTTCCTCGCCTCCTCGCCCAGGGA
Source organism: Ara ararauna (assembly GCA_028858755.1). Taxonomy (NCBI): domain Eukaryota; kingdom Metazoa; phylum Chordata; class Aves; order Psittaciformes; family Psittacidae; genus Ara; species Ara ararauna. The sequence continues at coordinate 44,122,893 of CM054381.1, forward strand.
AACTCTCCTTGCTGGCGCGCCGCGCTCGCCTGGACAGGGCTGTGCTCGGCACAAGGAATTTAGGGCGTTTGGGGGGTTATTGCTTTCTCACCTTGTGACTGTGGGCTGGAAGGTGGCGGGGGGAGGTCAAGCCAGCCTTTCACACGATGATAAGTTGTGTCGGAGGAAAGGGGCCACAGGGGAGCTGCTGCTTTAAAACTCTGGGACTGGTTTTTTTTCCGCCTCTTTCCTTTGCTTTGATCTAACGTGTGGAAGGAAAGCAGCCATCCCCCTGTCCCCGCCAGCCGCCCGCTGGGGACCCCGAGCTGGCAGTGCCGCCCCGTTCCCTCACGGTGCTTTGCCCCGGCACGGCGGTGCTCCCCGGGCGCACCGCGGTGAAAAGCGCCTTCCAGCACCTCCGGGGAGCGGAGAGAAACGGGTTGGGCTGGGATGCCTTCTCTAAGGATACTCCGCTCAGCCGTAAGCGCTGCGCCGTGCAGGGCAGTTTCTCCGAGTGGGCAGCTGGCCGGGCCAGGACCACCGTATGCGGCTGCCGAGTTTCCCTTCCCTCGAGCGGGCGGTTCCCGGCGCTGGAAGCTCGCCGGCCGCTAGCCAGAGAGGGGATGCTCCACGCCTGACTCCCACCAGCCCTGGCGGGCAGCGTTTCCGTACCAGGGCCGGACAGTGGAACGGGGGCGGTGGCAATTAAAACTGCAGTTCATTTGTGGACGAAGGGACAGAGAACGAAGCTGGGAAAGACCGTGGTGTGTCACCCTGCCCTGCGCAAGCAGGGGATGAGCATCCTGTTGGGCTTGGCTTCTCCTTCTGCCCTGGGACGATAAAGTGACCACCTCCAGGATTTCTGCCAGCACATCCCCAGGAAGAAATGATGCCCCCACTGCCCCTTCTCCTCTGGGGCAGCAAAGCTAGTGTGGATTTACTTTGCATTTCATTTGAACATCTCTCAAAATCCAGGAGCGATTCTCAGCATCCATGTGGGGCTTTGGATTATTTCATTTATCCATCTAGGGTGCTGGGACTGAACATCAAGCCTTTTGCAAAGCACCAACCTTGGACGCTGATGTTCAACATGAGCCTGGTGCCAGAGTTACTGAGATTTGTGCAACTCTGTGCCTGCCAAAACTTTCTGAACCCCCAGCTAATTTTAGCACGGCTTGATGGAGAATTAGAGTCCTTGGAGGCATCCAGCTCCTATGTGGTCTGGGGACACTGGCAGGTAGGTGGATGGAGAAGTGGCACCTCTCCACCCAAAGGACAGCAGCTGAGCCTAGCTTTCCAAGACCGCATCCCAAGTACAAACCCAGTGTTGTGATCCCATCCCCAAGCCAAACTGTGCTGGAAGAGGAGCAAGGTAGGACCCTCCAGTAAGTGCAAGTAGCTCCAGGCTGCTCTCCCCATGACCTGGATGATGCACGCAGGGCACAGCTCTGCAGGAAAAAATCCATTTGGCTCCTCCAGGTGCAGGAGAGGAGAACCATTAACACAGGTGTGTCAAGCATCTTCAGTAAGTCGTTTCTCCTTTTTCTTTCCTCCTCTCAGTACTTGTGCTGAGGTATGGATGCCCCTGCACGTCTCACCTGGCTGATAACCCCAAAACATAATGACGCCTTGTGGCACTTTCACGTGAGGCTGTTAGAAAAGCTCCCACAGGAGGAACTAAAGCTGGGTTCCTCACTTTGACACTGAGCAGTCACTCTCAATCTGACAGACCCTTCCACTGCTATGGTTGAGCTCCCCCAAAGACTGCAGCTCTCCAACCCAGATTTCCCTGGAGTGGAAAGAGGTGGCATAATGTAGAAGTCACTTCTGTAAGTCACAGGAGTGTACATCAGCCACCTGCTTCTCAGAGCAGGGGACCAAAGTCAGGAGAAGCAGCCAGGAGAGGGTTTTGGTCACCAAACCCAGAATTTGGCATAAAATCCTGTTTTATTTAAGCTGTTGGTTGGCAGAACAACACAGGTTCCTTGGCATTAGCACTTCTTTTGCACTTCATTTTCTCTAGAAGGAGAGTTTACAGGTTTCAAGCTAGGCAGTGATGCTAGCACTGGGCATGTACCAGAGCTGCACCAAGCTCCATGCTGCAACCATGCAACACTGCAGCTAGGAGCCAAAGACACTGAGGTGCCAAAGAGGAAGGGGGGCACTTTTGGCACTCACTTGAGCCCTCCTCTGTCTTTACCAGATGGTGACAAGACAACAGCTCTCTGCTTGGACCTTGATGGGTCCAGGCTCTCTCAGCTGGAGATGTGCAGTGATGGGCATCTGGCTTTATTTTGGCATTTGCCAGCAGCACTGACTTCAAAGGGAATGGCGCAACCAGGACGGGTTGGAGCCAGACCTGGGGTCTGGGCAGGGAAGAAGTCCACAGCACCCCAGGGAAGATTAAGATCCATGAGTTTTAGTGCAAAGATGCTGATGAAAGACATTTCCTCCGGGTACCATCTGGCATCTAGCACAGCTTTAAAGCCTCATTACATTTTGGGGAGGGAGCAACCTCCCTGGCACTGCTATGGGGCAAACTGTGCCTTGCCAGCTCTCCTCTGCCAGCTGTTTTCTCCTCTGCTTGACGTCTTTTGGAAGCCTTCCCTGCTTGGGAGAGGGAAGGGAAGTCGGTAATGCCGAAAGCTTCGCGCACGTGGTTAACCTCTGCCCCTCCCCGTGGCTGGGCGCCGCTGCCGAAAGTGTGGGCTGTGTTGACTTTCTGTCCAGACTGTTCCCATCAAGCCCCAGAGGTGGAGGCCGAATGGTTCAGCGAGCTGGAGGTTTGCAGGCTGTGCGGGGATGCGTGGGATGGCCCCGTTTTATTTGAGGGGGTGTGTGGAAAACAGAGTCTCCTGCAGATACTTTTGCAAGGTGTTGGAAGTGTGGCTTCCTCCAATAGAGCCCTGGCTTCCCTTCCTCTGGCTCCCTGGGGAACCCCGAAGTGAATGGGGCACTTCCCGTTCTGGCAGGTATCGAGAAACACATCTGAGGTGCCTTTTGTGCTCAGCGAACCGGCAAGGAGGTGGGGGACCCCTCTGCTGCGTGCCAAAACACAGCCAGCCTAGTTAAGCATCCTGGCCCCAGCAGCATCCGAGGATGAGAAGCAGCTGGGGCTTGAAAACAAGCACAAACTAGGCAGTGTTGAGCTCAGGCCACACAAACCTCTGCCCCAGCACAGTCCTGGGGATATGCTGCTGCATGCACCACAGGGAGCAGGCTGAGGTGCCTGCAGAAAGCCAGTGTTATTAGCCCGAGCAATTTGGCAAATGTCACACTGTCCTCAGCTCCACAGGCCTCCTCGGCACCCTGTGCTGCAGACCAGGGGGGTCTGATGGGGCTGATGCCATCCCCACAGCACCCTCTCCCTGCAAAGCACCCTCAGGCAGGCTGCTGGCGCTCTGAGCCTTCACAGCTGTCCTTACACCGTCATGTTAACACCCATAAATATCCACGAGAGGTGGAAGTCATGGGGGGCATTTTCAGTTTCACTCTCTTGAGCAGAGCCCTGTGCCGGGCGGTGACACGGTGACCCTGCCCTGAGGAGGATGCTCTCCTGGCAGCCCGGCGATGGGGAGCCTCTCACCCAGCTGGCTGGCTTGCAAGGCAGGCGCAGCACACCCTGCCTGTGACTGATGCCTGCTCAGTATAGCAAGTGAAAAACCTCAAAGTGAAACAGTGGCAGAGCTAATGGCACAACAGGATGTTACCAAAATAAAGAACATTTGCTTCATACCATCTTCTCTGTTGCAAACCAGCCCCAGGAACTGTGTTTTCCCAATAATTTAGAGAAAATGAACCCAGAATCTGCTTTTAATTCAGCTTTCGAAAGTGATGTTTGCATTTCTGCAAACACAAAGCAGTGGTGGGGCCAGAGCACCAAAGACCTGCCTGTCTTTGCTTTTTTCTCTTGCCTGATGAACAGATTCCCTTACCCACCAGTATCCTCCACCAGCACGTTGGGATGGGACCAGTAAGCCCCTGGCTCCTGTGTCTCTGCCGGGCCTCCTGCCTGTGCTTTGCAGCTAGCCTCAGTCAGGGATTTCTTTCTGCAAATTGTTTTCATTTTCAAGCAGCTCCTCACAGTCAGCATTGGCCGGTTCCCCCTTCTCCTCTCGAGTGCTGAAAAACAAGCAGGGTGGGACCTGCTCCCTGCCTGATCTCGGGGGGGATGAGCTCCTCCTCGCTGTTTCATTTTCTCTCTGCCTTTTATTTTTCCTTAGCAGCTGGCTCAGCAGCTCTTGTATTTCCTCATTCATGAGCTGTGCCCTGCTGCCTCGCTCCTCATCCTCTGCATGCTTTGCAGAGGTTCTGGTGCCCCTTACCTGCCTCCCTGCCCCACACCTCTGCCAGCTCTGATGGCCCTGGGTGAACTTCTGCTGCTATCGTAAGGCTGATGCTCAGATATATTTAAAGCATGCCTCTCCCCCAGGGCTTATTTCTAGGGTGAAGTTTTGCTCCCAGCCCTGCTGGGATGTTGCTACAGAGCAAGCAAAGGGCTCATGCTGTGCTTCCCACCTCCCTTGTCTTGGGATATGGGGAGCTGATGAGTTTTCTTGCCCTAAGGGCATAGGTGAAGTTTTTTTCCCCTCTGCCTGCAGGCTAGTGTTGATGCTGATTGCTCTCTGCAGCCCCTAGCCATCCCTCTTCCAACATAGGTGATGGGGTTTGCAGTGCTTGTCTGGGGAAGGATCCCAATTTTGCTATGAACTGAGGGTAAACCCAGGACTGTAGGGTCTGACACATCTGCTGTGCCTTCTTCCTGGCAGGAGGACCAGCAGCTTTTCTCATTACCACCCCATATTCACTGTGCATCTGCCCCGAGGGCCAGAACGTCACCCTTACCTGCCGGATCAGCGGTCCCCTTGCCGACCGCCATGACCTGCTCTACAAAACTTGGTACTTCAGCAGCAACGGTGACCAGAGCTGCTCCGAGAAGAAGCACATCCGTAATGTCACTGAGAAGGAGCTGCACCATGACCTGGGCAGGCACCATGAGCTGCCAGGCAATAGCACCCAAAAATCCCCTGCTGGGGGGCAAGCCAGCCATCATGGGGTGGAGTTTGTCCCAGACCACCATGGTGCCTTTCACATTGTGGTGATGAACCTGACACTGCAGGACAGTGGGAATTACTGCTGCTACGCTGTGGAGGCCAGGCGGGAGCATGGCAAACCCCATACCCTGCAGGTAGCTCATGGCTTCGTGGAGCTGCAGATCCAGCAAGGTGAGGAGGGGAAGGGGAGCCCCTGACAGCCCTGCATCCATGCTGGGGTGTTTCAGGGCAAGGAGGCAGATAAGGGCTGGTGGGGAATGCTGGGGTGCAGCATTAGGGCTGGGGAGGCAGGGAGAGCTGATGCTGAAAGCCAAAGCCATGTTGCAAGAGTCAAGGAGCAGCAGATGTTGACGGTTTGAATTAGGGCCAGAGAGCACTGGAACATTAGAAGAAAAAAAAAAAAAAAAGAAAGAAAAAATAAATCAAGAGGCTGGAACGCATTAAAATCCATGCTACATAGTTTCACTGATCTTTGTCAACCTCTTTCTGGAAGAGAGGAAAACAAACCTCAACATAAAAGGAGCTGGCTGATCATCCAAGCCTGAGTGAGGGCTGCAAGCATTGCTTGGGATGCAGGGCTTGTGGATAACCTTGGGGCAGCAGCCCACTGAGGAGAGCTGCCCAGGAGGTGTGAGATGGAGGGGGCAGCATCTCCTGCCCTTGATTTGCAGTGTTAGGAGAGAGAGTTTTTCTTTTAGACAAGAAAAAGAAAGAAACCCAGAGGCTGCATGGCCAGGGCCAGGCCCTGCTGCCTTGAGGGAAAAGAGGTTTTGCAGCAGGAATCTCAGTGTAAGCTTCCCAGGATTAAACTCTTGCTTTTGGGATGCTCTGGGCTGATTTTCTCACTACTGATGAGCAAAGGCAAGCACAGCTATCAGGAGCAATGTGGTACCTGAGCAAATCACTTGAGATTTAACATGTTTTTCTCCTCCACAGGCAGAGGAGGGCTTCAAAACTGCACATTTCATACTGCCACCAGCAAAGGTAAAGGGAAAACCCCACCTCTCCAATGCTCTGCTCACCCATGTATTTCCCTAGGGGTGCCTGTTTGCTGTAAACACACCAGTGTCCAGATGCAACCTCACGGTCGGATGTGGGAGAGTGATTTCTGAGGCTGTCCCCATGGGTGTATCTGACAGGCACATCCTGAGGCTGAGGAGAGCCTCTTCTGGCCCATCACCTGGACACGACTGCCCTGAAACCTGTGGGGATCATTCACCCTGGAGTTACAAATCACCTGAGCCCTGCAAAGCATGACTGGGGCTTTAGTGGCTGCTGCCATGAGCAGATGGGAAGGGACAGAAAGGTAAATAGTTGCAGGAACCTCTTGCAACTCCCTGCCATCATCACAAGCCCATGCCCCCTCACCCCAAGCAGAGATGCTCCAGCAGCGGAAATCCAAATATTGTTTGAGTGCTCAGACAGTGTCTAAATGCTGAAGGTGCCTAGGCAGGTGATGCCTCAGAGGGTTGCTCTATCTACCCCTGTTTGCTGGGGTAATAAATGGGCAGATGTTGCTAAAATTGGTTTGCAGCATGGTTAAGGCCAGCCCAGCCATGGGAAACTGCCCCCTGCTCCCCATGAGTAGTGGTTTCTGCCTCAACCCCGCGGCACTGGAAAACCCTGTCCTGCCAGGCAAAAAAGAAAAGGGGAAACATCTCCCCCCACTCCAAACCACACACACGGACCGAGAAGTTGCTTCCCCACATGGATGTGCGAGAGAAGGGCTTGAGCTGAATTTGCCCTTGATTTAGGCAGCCTTTGACCCTGCCATCCCACATGGACCTTGATGGCCACAGACATGCCTGCAAGGCCGCCAGCCTTTCTGGGGAGCCTCTATGGATAGTACTGTTAGTATTTGTTAGCAGAGGCCTTGGGTAGCAAGTTCTCTGATGCCTGAGTACTTTGAGGCAGCCTGATTTTGACGAGCTGGCCATGGGTTGAAGTCAGCACTCTGAAATTGCTGGGAGCCTTTCTGCTGACTTCAAAGGGCTTTATCAGGGCTCCTGCTTCTCTCCTCATATCTAGAAGAACAAAGATAGATCTTGGGATGTCCTCCAGCAATGGAGGATTTTGGTAAAGGTCCAAAACTGATGCCTCAGGGCTTATCTCTGGAACCAGCAATGCATCCCAGCATGAATCCCGGCTAGGAAAGGACCACCCATGTGTGTGAAAGCAACGCCACTCCTGCCCCATGCTTCTGGTATGGCTTGAGGAAACCAAGGCAATGTAAGGTGAGTCCTCTCCATCACCCACTCCAGCTCTGCCCTCTTGTGTTGCAGATATCACAGCCGCTGCACTGGCAACGGGCGCCTGCATCGTGGGCATCCTCTGCCTGCCCCTCATCTTGCTCCTGATTTACAAGCAGAGACAAGCTGTCAGCAGAAGACGTACGTACCCTCCCCTTGCCAGCTGCCTGCAAGGACACCCATCTCATCTCCTGGGCTGCGTCAGCGTGGCCTTTATGGGATGGGATGTGTCCCACTGGGATCAGCTGGTTCATTTGCCCATGAGCACAGTGTAAGGTGGACCAAAGAGAGCTCCCAGCCAGCTGCCTCCTGCAAAGCTGTTGTTGGAAGGGCCAGCCATGCCTGCAGGCTGCTGGTGAGGAGTGTGGGATAGAAGGGGGAACTGTGATGCCTGCAAGGCCCCAGGGAGACTACAAAGGTGCTGCCAGGCCTCCTCCCTGCTGAGCCTTTTCTTCCCCGTCCCCTGCAAGAGCTGGTTCATTTACTCATCTGTCCTTCCACCATACACCTGAAATAGAAGCCTTGCCTTCTAAGCTATTGAAAAAGCATTATTCATGCTTTTTCTCACCCCCTTACTAAAAAGACCCTTTATATGTCTAAGGCAATAGGACTGCAGCAAGCCAGGTCTCCCCACACTGCCCCAAGCCCTAGAAAACCAGACAGTACCAAGATGTTGCCAGCTCCTGCCCATGCTTGGCTCCCAGTGATTTCAGTAATTAAACAGAAAGGGGCACCACCTTAACCAGCAGAACCATTTCATCAGGGCTTGGGCAAGTCAGGGGCCCTGTGGTTTCTCTCACCAAGCTCAGTGGGAGGCTGTGTGGCATTGAGCAAACCCTTTGGAGAAGTGGTTTTTGCAGCAGCAGTGGGTGTGATGCCAGCACGAGAATGGGAAGTGTGCTTTCGACATCCATCTCGGGCTGAAAAGACTGGCCACATGCCTTCATGCACACATTTTGCTGTGGCTGGGATGCAGCTTCAATCCTATGCTGCAAAGCATCACCTGGATACTATTTAATCCAAGACGGATGGCAAATTCTCAGAGAAATTTGCTTCTGGGTGTCTTGGACTAGGTTAGCTACAGGTTATTTTTACCAGGTGCTTTCCGTCAGCACAGTGTGGGCCAAATCTTGTGCATCTCGGCTCAGGATGCTTTCCATACAGACATCCAGCGCACCTGAGTAACATAGCCTGCAGGATCTGCTGGGGCTGTGGCAAAAGGGGTGAGTGGATCAATAACAGGGTGCTGCCTGGACAAACACAGGGGCAACCAAATGCTGGGGTGGCATTTTTAAGAGCCCTAGGAGGGTGTCATCAGCAGGTGGTGGGTGCATCTGGGTAAGAGCAGTACCAGGCTGCAGCCCAGATGCTGCACTGTGCTCACCTCACTCTGTGCATTGGCATAAGTGCCTCCTTCCCCCTCCTTCACAGGCAGTGGTTTCAGTCCAGGAGGAGGCTAGGTTGGGGAGTAAACAAGGTGGGAGATTGCAGAAGGAGATTTGGGAGCAAAGAAGGGGCTGATGCTAAAGAAGGGAGAACGTGTGTGAAAGATGCAGAGAAAGAGGAGGAATCGGTTGTGGTTGGGATCACCAGAAATTGATGGCAGTGGGTCTGGGTTTGACACTGGGCTCGATGCTGCCAGTACTCATACCAACTGTTTTGTCTTTGGCAGGTGCTCATGAGCTTGTCAGAATGGAGAGGTGAGGAAACCCATGTGCTTCCAGCTCCCCTCAACCTCCTTGCACACCCCTCTGCCTGCACCCTGGACCTTGCAAGGGTTTTGTCCTGTCCTCTCCTCCCCTTGAAGCTAGCATGTATCCTCAGCCCACTAGGACAAAGGGGATGCTGGTGGCACTTATACCTTGAATCCTGTCCTTTTCCAGGCAGCCACTGTTCCTCTTCCCTTCCTTTGAATGGGAAGTGCCTCCTTTCTTTTTGCCTGTGCCAAGGACACACATCTTCCCACACTCCAGAACTTGAAACCAGGGTGCCTTTCAGCTAAGCTTCTCCCTCTGCAGTGGGCTTCCTGCTTGCTCTCACCTGAGGTGCCACTGCCTGAACCTGCTCCCTGCCCTGCCTTTTGTTCCAAGTGCTCAGCTTTATCCCCAGGGATAAAAAAGGCTCCTGCAATAAAGACGCAAATCCCCACCTCTCACACCCTCTCCTCCCCTCTCCTCCAGCAATGCCCAGGGTATTGAGAACCCTGTCTTTGAGGCAGTTCCCTCAGCCAGCATGGAGCCAAGGCCCCGACCCCAACTCTCCTACATGGCCAGCCGGCAGCCCTCCGAGTCTGGTCGGCACCTGCTGTCTGAGCCCAGTACCCCGCTGTCTCCCCCCAGCCCCGGGGACTGCTTCTTCCCAACGCTGGGTGAGTGACTGGCAATCCTGAGCCCCCATGGAGGCCATGGCAGGAGGGGTGGGAAGGAAAGGGGCAGCCAGGGGGATGAATGGGAAAGGGGGGGTGGTGTTAAATATTGGCTGCAAACTCTGTATTATGTGGGACATCAAGTCCCAGGGATTTGAAGATGGGAAGGACTCAAAAGTCTGTTTTCCGTACAAAAGCAGAGTTTCGCTGCTTGCCAGAACACATCCCCACAGCTCTCAGCTGGACTAATACCCCTGGTCTGTCCTTTTCCAGATCCTGTTCCCGACTCACCAAGTTCCTTGAAAGAGTAAAGAGCCCAGAGGAAACCACATCCCTCAGTCGCATTCGGGAGAGGCCAGGCAGCCACAGTGCCGTGCGCCCAGCTAGGACCCTGCGGAGGGCAGCATGGCCATGGGCAGCAAAGCCTTACACAATGAAGCTGGGAGCAGGAGCCCTGACCTTATCTCCTGTCTGGCTCTGCCCTGGGGCTGGAAGTGAACCTCTCTTGCCTGGATTTCAGTTTTTAACTACTTCTATGAGAAGAGCATGGCTTTGTACTCTCAAGTTTTATAGGCTAGCTGAAAACTGGGGCTGTGGGGAAGGAAGGATGACCTGCACCTGCAAACCTCCCCAAGGACTTAACTTATTGCCAGGGGTTTAAGCTCTGCAATATCAACCTGATTCTGCATCTCTGAACATCCTCTCTGGGAGCGGATGGTAAAGTACTTTATCCACCACGAGACAAAACAAGGTCACTGGCCAACCTTGTACTACCTTTTTCTTTGCAAAACAGGAAGGGGAGAGGCTCCCTGCCACTGATGGAGCCCTCCTTCCCTACCAGCCTTCTGAGATGGTCACGGACATGCAAGGCTGCAGCCTTTTCAGCGGGACACATGTTGGGAGAAGCCTTATTTCTGCTGCAATTTTATCCTCAGCTTGGGATCAGGGGAATTTATCTTTCTTTCATTATCAGTGCTGATTAAGATTAAAAAAAAAGAAGGATGTTTATGGTTTGGTTTGGTTTTGGTTTTGTTTTTTGTTTTAAATGCTTGTAAATTAGAAAGTTCATCTGGGGGGTGTAGGAGAATGTTCCCGTGACACAGCCGAGAGCCCTTGCAGAGAGGCAGAGGCATAGGAGCATGCAGTGGGTGCTGGGAAACGCTCTGGTTGGCTTCCCCTCATCCTCCTGGGGCCAGCGTGGCCAAAGCACCCATCCCTGGGGTCACTGTTTCCAGCCACGCTGCAGGACCCTGCAATGCCCCGTGGTACGCAGGTGCACTCCCAGCATCCTCTGTCTGAACACAGCACCCTGGCATCTCCTATCCAAAAGAATTCATGGGTCAGGCTCCAGCATGACTCAGCCCCTGGAGAGGACATAAAACCTTGTGGTAGACACTGTTACTCGAAGGGTGTGTTTCTGTGTTTGTTTTGTTTTCTGTTGCTTCTGTTTCTGTTGTAAAGTGGGGGGGAAATTTCCACTAGACAAACATAAACATTAGTCATATCAAAACAGTGTCAGACCTGAGCAATAGCCATACCAGGCAGCATGCCCGGGCAGAGCATCCCAGGCAGCACGCTGGATTTTCATACTACATGGCTGCAGGAAGCAGCATTTGCCTCTGGGGGGGGTGGGGGACACCCTGGATTGCTGCAGGATTTGATTAATCCTGTGCTGGTTACAGCAAGAGGAACTTCAAGATGGCCTTGCCGCAGGCAGAGGGATAAAGAAGCCAGCACCAACGCCCCCACTGCAGACGTAACTTCCTGAGCACAGGACTTGTGCTTTACTGCCAGCCACAGCTCAGCCCCTTTCCTGGCTTTGCTGGGGAAGCTCGCTCAGTGCCTCTGGCGCTTCCTTCTCCCTGTCCCAGCAGCTGCAGCTGGAAAGGCACACGGGATTTGCCTGCCTGTGGGCCCTAACTGCTTTGAAACCCTTTCCAAGTCACAAAATCATCACAAAATCATAGAATCATTCAAGTTGCAAAGCACCTTTAAGATCATCAGTTCCAACCCTCAACCTAGCACTGCCAAGTCCACCACTAAACCATGTCCCTAAGCATCACATCTACACATCTTGTAAATACCTGCAGGGACGGTGATTCCGCCACTGCCCTGGGCAGCCTGTTCCAATGCTTGACAACCCTTTCAGTGAAGACATTTTTCCTAATATCCAATCTAAACCTCCCCTGGCACAGCTTGAGGCTGTTACCTCTTGTCCTGTTGCTTGTTACCTGGGAGAAGAGACAGACCCCCACCCCGCTACAGCCTCCTCTCAGGTAGTTGTAGAGAGTGATAAGATCCCCCCGAGGCTCCTTTTCTCCAGACTAAACACCCCGAGTTCCCTCAGCTACTCCCCAGAAGACTTGTATTCCAGACCTTTCACCAGCTTTGTTGCCATTTTCTGGACTCACTCCAGCACCTCAATGTCTTTGCTGCAGAGAAGGGCCCAAAACTGAACACAGTATTTGAGGTACGACCTCACCAGTGCCAGGTACAGGGGGACAATCACTTCCCTAGTCCATTTGCTAAGGAGTGCACTGTTTGATGCCAGAAAAAAGCTTTGCTGAAAACAGGTTTCTCTCTGTGTTGCAGGGGTCTTGCTTTTGGTATGCCCTGCGCAGCAGGCAGCTGTGGTGAGCAGGCAGAGGTGAGATGAGCAGCCACATTCTCTGACATGAGGCACCGATGCAGCAGATCGGGGCACTAAGTGACATCAGGGACCGTTTCCTACCTCGTCAGTTTGTCAGAAGGAAAACTAGACTTTTAGGGGAGAGAGGCGATGGCCCTGCAGGCATTCAGCAGGAGCCTTGACACACTGGGTACTGGCACTCCACCCTGGCCTCAATGGTGGTGGAGAAGATGGGATGGTGCTATACCTTTGGGGAGGATGCTCATGGTGAAGGTGACCCAGCAAGATGCCCTTAAGGACCTTGATGGGTCCCCCAGCTCTTACAAGTGCCTGACTTGGGAACACACACTGAACTGGTGCCGTGCTGCTGGCTGTTTCCCACTGCACCAGCACGTGGGGCTTTGCTCATGAGGAGAGTGAGGAGCTGCAGCGCTTCACCTGAACTCTTGTTTCAGAGTGGGTGGACGGGAATAGAAACTGCAGAGGCTGAAGCAGCCCTAGCTCAGGGTGGCTGCACCATAGGCATCTGAGCAGCTTTACTGATCCACCCTGCTTCAGGGCAGCACCAGTGCCTGGGGTCTGTGGATATCAGGAGGAGTCCAGCTCCAGCACATGTGGTTGATGCAGCAACCTTGGCTAGGCATCCTTCCTTCTGCTGCCAGAAGCATCCTGAAGACTCTGGAGCTGGGCCAGCCCCTGGGGAGGTGCGGCTGCAGGCTTGCACCAGTGACAAACAGAGCTTGGGTGACTCCCACAATTCCCATGTAAGGACACCAGGACCCTCCAGTTGCAGCTCACCAGCTTGTGAAGGATTTCTTTCCTGCAGTGCTTGTTGGGGTAAATGCTTTCCTTTTATCATCAGCATTTTAGCTTTTATCCCCTGCATTTCTAGACTGGCCAAGAGGATGGACAGTCTTCCATGCACCCTTGCTGTCCTGGATATCACAGATTATCCTGGAACTTCCAAGTCCTATTCCAGCTCTGTCTCCTCTGCCTCTCCCATACTCAGAAGGCCAAATCTTGAAGTACAGGAAATATGTGAAGTACACGTACAAATTATAGACAATAATCCCCTTTTGTGCATCATTGCATCAGCCCAGACTTATGAAACCAAAGCCTGCAGTAGGCGACAAACTCCTGACAGACATCATTTCGTGATCCAGGCATGAGGCCAGTAGTCCCCAAGTGACATGCAGGACAGCCTTTCACAAGACCTAAGCATCATCAAGCTCTGAAATGGGCTGAAACTCCTTTCCACTCAGGAATTGGGTCACTGGACACTTTGTTTTGCTTCAGCATGGCAGGATTTTGATTGTTGCTGCTGGCATAACTTTCACCGGTGATGTGGTGGTCATGCAGCAGAAACCCTGAAGACAAGCGAGGCTGCTGGGGCACTGCTTTGCACCAGTGTGAATTGATAAGCTGTGTCACTTGTCCCCTCTGGCACTGGGAAGGGAAGAGGGCATTGCCATGGCAATGGCACTTGCCAGTTTAGCACAGGGCATTCCTCACCACGGCAGCATCACCAACGCTCCTATGGCATTGGGGCGATGGGGACAAGGAGGAGCTGGCAGTATCAGGTGCTGCAGTTACACAAAGCTGCCTTCTCTCATTCTGGGGGAAGAGACTTACTAGATTTAAGCCACAGTGGCAGCATGGCTTAAGAAAAAGATGGTGATGCGCAAGAAGGTGTGTGAGCTACCCAGGAGGAAGCAGTTGAGAGTGCAAAGCCTGAAGTGAGAATTGCAAGCCACAGTTCACACTGCTGTTTGCAACCTGTTTCCTCAAAATGTAGAGCAGGGCTTTGCAGAGAGAGCTCTGCTGGGAGATCAGAGAGATGGCAAGAGATAGCAGGTAGGGGCTGGGGAGAGGAAGGATGGCAGGGTGTCGCGCAGGGTGTCACGCCTCCCCAACTCACAATTTGGGCTTGCTTTCTGCACACAGTTCCTCGCTCACATCCCCACAGAGCTGTGGCGTTAGGAGGGACTCAGGGCTGGAAAATGCCCCAAATGTTATCTCCTCATTTGACCCGCCCATGCCAGAGCCCTGTTTAGAGGCCCGAATAATGAAACTTGTTACCTGTGGAGCACGGAATACGCAAGTGAGAAAAGCCAGGCTGCAGCAAATGGAGTTGCTGGGCACTCCTGCAGGCTGGTAACCACAAAGCAAGGTGGCCACATCCCCAGAACAAAGTATGATGGACAGGATGTCATATCAGGCCCCAAATGCAAGCTTAAACCCTGCTCACCATGGGCAGGGCGCTCTGGATGGCAGCAACGTGACCAGCAAGCTGCCCAAGTCTCACAACAGCTATAGTAGTAATTACTGGAGCTCTTCTCATTTGCTGGCATCAGAACAGACATATAGAGAGCTGAACCGTGGTTCAGATGCTGATCCAGTGACCCCCCTGCCCTGAGATGGGTGACCAACATCCAGAGACCTTTCAGACTCTGAGCGTGAGAAACTGGTGGGCAGGACAAATCCTGCAGCCACAAGCACACTTGCACATTGGGATGCTCATGATATTTTTGGCATTTAGAGATGGGAGATAGCAGCTCCCCAGGCGACTGCAAGAGATGGTCCTGCAGGACCAGGTGCCAAAGGAGGCTCTGAACCAAACCTATACTCAGCAGATTTGGACCCTGAGTCACAGCCCAAATGGCCATATCACCAAAACATTGCACTCTGTGCCTGTTCCACCTTCCCATGCTCAATATCTAAGCTTACTTTCCACACTGCTGCCCAGCTCCATCATCCCCTTGGAAAGTACATTTTGGTGGCTCACCGACAGGGAGGGGTTGCCCTCGTCCTCAACAGTGACCACCAGGCTGTATAAGCTCTGCCGCTCGCGGTCTGGTGGGGAGGGCCGGGTGGCAATCTCGCCGGTGACACGGTCCATGCGGAAAGTCAGGTCCTCATTCCCACGGGTGATGTAGTAGGAGAGGACGCTGTTGAGGCCAATGTCCCGGTCGGTGGCACGTACCTGGACCACCGCTGTGCCACCACCGACATTCTGCAGGGTGAGATGGCAGGCTGAGTGGCAGAGATACACAACACAGATCACATGCACCTCATAACATAGAAAATACACAATTAATAACATAATTCTAATACAAATAGGGTTTTTCCCAGGCATTGCGGTGCTTGAGGTTCCAAACTTGCTGCCCCAACACCCAGCAGCCAAGCAGAAGGCTGCGCTCCTTCACCAGTTCCTGGATGCTATTTTTTCGGGGCTTACTGCAAACGATGTTCCGTTAAGTCCTTATTGTAATCCTCTTCCTGTAATTTATATATGGCTTGTACTAGAAATGTTTTTGTTTGTTTTCTAGGTTAGTTCTTTCTCCAATTGTTGTGGGTTTTGACTGTACTACATTTAAGATGAAATAACTCTTGTGATCGTATGACTATAAAGCTGGGTGAGGCACTGGAAGAAGTTGCCCAGAGAAGCTGTGACTGCCCCATGCCCGGCAGCATTCAAGGCCAGGCTGGAGGGGGCTTTGAGCAACCTGGTCTAGTGGAAGGTGTCCCTGACCATGACAGAAGGGCTGGAACTAGATGAGCTTTAAGGTCCCTTCCAACCCAAACCAGTCTGTGATTCTGTAATAGATGCAAAAACTTAACTTCATGCAAAAAACTTAACAAGGCTACTTGCTCTGCCACTGCTAGCTCAGCTGAAAATCAGCCACAGGCTTAGTAATGGAAGGCTCTACCCTTTGCTGGAGCGCTCACATAGTTTTTGTCTTGGAAAGCTGAAATTAAATGTATTTTCTACATTAACTTTTAAAAAGAAATGGAATAAAACTAACAGGTGATATTTGCTGTTAAGTCACCAAAGCCAGCTACTGCTACACATCAACATTGTACCTTTTTTTCCTCAAGTTACAGCATCTCCCATTTATTGCAATGAATCAGTTTGATTCCCTGCTGTAGAAAGCTAGGGCATTAGGTCCTATCTAGGCTGGCACGGCCTGCAAGACTGTAGAAATCAGTGCGCGTGCAAAGGTGAAGGCTGTATAATGGGCTCAGAGCTCAGCTTATTATTTCTGGATGGCCCCATTACAGAGGAAATCAAAACAAATCCTGCTCTTCAGCCAGCTCCGAACATGTATTAAATAGATAAGAAATTCCTAACAGGGCAATAACGTTAATGCAAAGCTATTAATCATGAGCAGCAGTTCTTCACAGCTAAGTGTCACTGGCTATTACTCATATTTCATTTTTCATCATCAAATTGAGAAACCCACTGGTCCAGGAATTAAACTGACAGGAAATAAGTTGTCTTTTCTCACGCCTGATTGTGTTTTATTGCTTAATTATCTAGCTCTTGTGGAGCTGCTTCCTGAAAGCAATTCCTGTTCTGTTCTGTGCTGTGCTACCTCCTGCGCCACTTTGGTGTCATTTCCATTGGTGTGTAGCCACTTCTCCTTCCTGCTGGTCGCTGCATCCTCATGGGCTTAAGTTGCCTGCAGAGCTCTCTCCTACCCCAAAACTATGATGCCATCACAGGTGAAGGCTTGCAAGGGGCCACCAACCCTTAAATCATCCAAGGTGAGGTCTGACCACAGGGCCGGTGAGGACAATGCAGATGGGAGGATGGAAGGAGAGAAGCAGGGCTGGGTACTCACCTCACTCACGCTCACATTGTAGCCGAAGGGGCTGTCGATGATAGGGGGGTTGTCATTGACATCCAGGATGTTCACTTGCAGAGTGTGCTCCTTCTTCCGGGGAGGCACACCACCATCCGAGGCTTGGATCTGCAGTAGGGGATGGATTTTCAAGGAAAATACTATTTATAAGATCACAGCCCCAAGAAAACAGCCTCAGTGCTCAAACCAGAAGAAGACAAAGGAGGCAAGCAGGATGGTTTGGTGCTTACTCGTAATGTGTAGTGATCCAGCAGCTCCCGGTCCAGTGGCTGTGCCACAAACACCTCTCCATAGGTACTGTTGGTGGTACGGATCTCAAAAGCTCGGCCAATGTTCCCTGAAGCCATCGAGAAAGTCACCTGGAAAAGAAAAATAGGGAATGTTGTGAGGAGGAAGGAGAGAAAGAGACCCTACAGTAATAAACCCAGCATCTCCTACGGAAGCCTCTAAGCATTTTAAAAGGTCCAACATGTTGGGATCCACTGGTATGGTGGCTGATTGCAGCCACCCCAAAGCAAACACCCATGTGCCAACCCCGATCTCATACACAGCCCTTCTACGATGCCAGCAATTTTTGTTATTAAGGGTGACAGGACCTCATTAATGTCTGTGGTAAAGAAAACAACAAATGTCAGAGAGCTTCCTGTTCAGCCTGCCAAGGGAGGGCCTCACTGCCATTCCCCATGGAAGGAGATGTCACAGCTGGTTTTCCAATTGCCAGACTCATTTTGACATGTGTCCCACAGAGACCTTTACCCCAGACAGCCCAAGGAGGATGTTTTTCCTCTCCTGCTGCATGCCTCTGTTGGGGAGTGCTGGTACCCACTTCACAAACAAAACTCTTGGCATCAATGTCCAGTTTGCTCTTGCAGGGATGCAGAGGAGGGGAAGGGATTGGGAAGATGCTTATGGAGGCATTTTGCGTCAGTGAAACACTATCACAGAATCATAGGCAGCTGCAGCCTGCTGTGCCAGGCTCCCTACCTGCCCATTGCTGCCTGCATCTGGGTCACGGGCCAGGACCAGAGCCACACGCTTGCCAACAGCGCTGTCCTCTGCCACGCTCACGGATGAGTCGGAGGTAATGTCGAACTGGGGGCTGTTATCATTCTCGTCCAGGACCGTGATGGTCACCTACGGACATGGCACAGGGCTCAGGCAGGGCTAGGGCAGGAGCTGCCCCCCTGCCCACCTGGCATCAAAAGCCAAACTGACAGCTCCAGCAAACTCTCAACCCATTGGACCCCTCTGAGGTGCCAACAGTGTCAGTGTTGTCCATCCCATGTGGGAATGGGTGCAGGTATTTGAGCCCAGGAGCTGAAGCTATATCCCTCTCTACAGAGGAGAAGAAGGAGGAGGTGGAGGGATGCTTAGGGGCTGAAGAAAGTGCAAGGGTGCTGCAGCTTTCAGTGGTGGATTTTCCTATGGAGCATCCTCTGCTTTTTTATCCTCCAAATAGCTGGGCAGAGCAACTCACGCTGCTTCAGGAGGAACCTTTCCTGCTAAGCTTTTCATAAACAGCAATTTCATCTGTGCTTACAGCCCAAATGTTGGGTAGTGTTTGCTTTAAGCTAAAGGGGCACAAAGAAGACAGAACTACATGTATTTAACTAAACCAGAGTGCGATGGGCATAGAGAAGACCTGAGCTTCCTCCTGGGAAAAGGCATATGAGTGAGTGACAGACCGGTCGGGAGAAGCTCAGAGAGGCACCCCAACTGCAGGTGACTGGGGACCAGGCTACGTTGGCCACAATTAGCCAGAGGAAATGCTCTCATCGCATTTGTAATCCAAGAGCTGCAACATGACACAGAAATGGGAGAGGAAGAGCATTTCTGTTCCCGGGGCTCTATTTATGGGTGCCCCAAGCTCCAGGTGTGGCCAGGCTGAATGCAACAACATCCCAGAGGAAGCTGGGGAGTGAGTTGTGTGCTTCAGGGTGATTTGATTATTGTTGCCACTGAATTAAAAGCAGAGAGCAAGGAGCAGGGAGAGTCCATTCAGCTGCTGTGATGGATCCGGCAGCTGCTGTCCCAGATGCCAGATCAGGGTGTTGGGATTTCTGCTCTCCAGCAGCAGGGTGGCTCACAGGCTCCGCACCATATCCCAGGGGATGTGACAGAGGCTGGTGCTGGTGGGATGGGCTGGGAGACCTCCACCGTGGTCCCTCCCCACAGCTCAATATGGAGTTTGGGATGGATCCTGGCCCCCACGATGATGCCAGTGTGACGGACATGCTTACCTTCTGTTGGAGAACAGCAGAGGAGGAAACAGAAAACAGAGAACCAAGAGTTAGTGGGGGACAAGGAGGTGCAGGTATATGCAAGTGGCAGTCCTGCATCCTGTTCTAGCAGTGTTGGGGTCCACAGGTACCCCCTGCAGTGTTTCAGAGGCTCCTCTGTTGGTGCATCCCTTTGTTTTTAATAGATAAACTTCTTGGCAGTGCACCCTGCATGCCTCCTGCCCCAGCAGAGAAATGCAAATCACCCCCATACTTAGCTGCCTTTGAAACTGCCAAATATAACCCTCTTAAATAGAAACCACCATGAAGTATTTCAAGGCACTCAAATCTATCTCTCTTAAAGCTGTTTTAGCTTGGTAAGTGATCTGCAAACTCTACAGTTTGGGATGGGTTTTTATCTTTTTCTTCTGAGAAATTCCAGCCTATGACATGCAGAAGCTAAATGCAGGGTTTCCCCAAATCAGGATTTCCAGCTGGAGCAAAAAGACCAGTAGGACATGCTGTCCCATGCCAGAGAAAGAGGGAGGTGACTTGAGGTTGACAGAGGATGGTGGGGAAGTGGGTAGAAGCTACTCACCACTGTAGAGTCAATCTTTGGTCCTCCATCATCAGCCACCACCATCAAGGTGTAGAAATCCCCTTTCTCTCGATCCACCTGACCTCTGACCGTGATCACACCCTGCCAAGGATGAACAGCAATTGTGTCAGCCACCAACACTGAAGTTCATGGTGGACAACCAAGCCACAAGGGCCCATGCTGTAGCTACTTACAGTGATCCCATTGATTTTGAAGAGGGAGAGTGCCTGGGCATTGGTGTTGGGGTCAAACTTGTAGGTGATCTGGTTGAGGTTGTCAATGGAGCGGGCCTGGACCCGCAGCACCTCAGAGCCTAGGGGGATATTCTCCATGATCACGGCCTCATAGCTACTGTTAGAGAACTGCACAGCCTCGTCCAGCTCATTCAGCAGGCTGACGTACACGCTGCAGAAGCCCTGATTGTAGGGGGGTGCTTGGTCCGTGGCGGAGACATTCATCAGGTAGCTGGTTTTGGTCTCATAATCCAGGTATTCGATTGTTGTGATGAGGCCAGTGCTCTCATCGATCTCAAACTTCCCTTCTGCCCCTGACAGGATTCTGTAGTTCACCAGACCGCCATTCCCTGGGACAGAACAGGAACCGTGGTGCCAGCTGGATCAAGCATCCTGAAGAGATGGGCACCACCAGTGCCGACCCCAACCACGGAGCAGACCCCATCCCACATGGGGATTTCAACCCAGCTAAGCCAGGATCTGTGTAATGGTTGATTTCACCACTTCCCCACCAAGTGGGGTATTTCTCACCCCCAGCTTCCTACCTGTGTCTCTGTCGGTGGCCCGGACCACTGCCACTGAAGTCCCTATCCCTGCTGTCTCCCGCAGCCCCAGGCGGTTGTACTGCCGCTGGGTGAACACTGGCACTTCATCATTGACATCTTCCACGTAGATGATCACCTGTAAAACCCCCCAGAGAAACCATGGGTGAGCCAGGAAGGCTTGTGAACCCTTGCCAACACATGGCATGCATCTGCTGCACAGGAGAAATGTTACCTGTAGTACAAACACCATGTAATGGAGAGTGAACACATAGAGTTTAACATCATAGATTTAAGCAAGCCCCCATGGGTGGAGTGATTCAGTATTTCCCTGGCCACAGGGAGATACAGTCTGTATATTAATTTCAGTGTGCTTTGGGATCTCCTGCTCATAACCCTGCATTTAGAGACCCTGCAATATGGAATTGATGGTAACTTGGTGGGAAATTTTGCTCAAAGTTCAGCAGGTCGAGCTGCTGTTTCCCCAGGGAGCACCCTTTCTCCCCCTGGTTTTCTACTTGCTGCTGGTGCTGTGGGCATGTCATGCTTGGCCAGAGCCCACCCCACCAGTGGGTCTAAAAATAGATGCAGCCAGAGGGCTGGGTCTGTGGGAACCATGGGAAGCGGATGTGTCACTGCTAAAGATTATTGCCACTGGGTCCTGGCTTATTTAAATAGATGCCTAGCCAGGAGACACAGTTTTGAACAGGCTGAGGCTCAGCTCTTCCTCCTGGCAGCAGAGCCACATCTCGCTGGGCAAGCAGGACTCCCTCTGACAGTGGCTGCCACATCACTTAGCAGCATTACTGCAATGAAATGTCACAGGAAAGAAGAAAAACAAACAACCAGCCAAACAAAAAAAGATCTCAACAAGCTCTTCTCCACCCACAGGCAGCCCCCGGAGACTTTGCATCAGCATTTCCATACCAGATTTCTCCAACTTCCTGCATGCTTTCAAGGGCTGGAAAGGACTGCCCTCTGATGAAGCATCCTGAATATTCTGCATTAACTCCTCTGCCGCCCTGCACTGCTGCCCGCCCCTTGGTGGCTGTGAGGTCCTTACCCGCACGGAGCTCCTCATAGGTCCTTGCTCTGTGTTGTAGGCCTCTACCTCCAGGACATGAGAGGAGTTCTGCTCCCTGTCAAGGTGCCGCACGCCTCGCATCACCAGCCCGGTGCTGGGATTGATGCGGAAGTTGTTGTGCTCATTTCCTGGCAGGTGGAAGAAATGAGATGGATGCTGCCCACCACCACTGCATCAGTTGTGGTGACATGCTGAGGAAGCTATCTTGGAGGAAGGTGATGGAGCAAAACCCAAGTCCCATCACCTCCAGCTACATCAGGCTCAGCTACATCACGGTTTGACCCTGGCCAAGCAAGACGCTACAGCATCTAGGTGTCCACCCATGACAAATCATCCCCCCGAAATTAACCTTAATGTTAATGTGTTGCTTAAGGGTGGAGGGGATGTTTTTGTTGACTGCAAAGTGCAAAAGGGTACAGAGTGCAACCTCTTGAGGCTGTGTGTGCAGCTGGCCAGAGTTTGGTGCAAACTCACCAATGCATGAAGGGGCATCTGGACTTACCCTTGACAATCCTGTACCACACTCTCCCGTTAATGCCTTCATCCGCATCTGTGGCTTTCACCTTTATGAGAAAAGAAAAGCAGTGAAGGAGAAGCGCAGAGATTTCCAGACCATGACAAGTCCTCCCATGCTGCCAAGGCTGGACATCCTGCTCTTCCACCTCAGCCAGGAGCTTACCAACTGCAAAGCAAAACAAGTTACCCTCCCCTTGTCACCAAACAGCAGGAATAATGGGCTTGGGAGCCCTCAGCTGCAAGATTGATGGGCTCAGGTTGGGAGCTGGGCCTGAAGACCATGCCATGAATCCCATGGGTCAGTGTTCTAGTGGAGAAGCCTCTATTGATCCCGCTTCACGTGCCAATGCTTGTCCCACTGGAGATGCCGCTGGGGATGGAGCCTCCCTGTCCACAGGGATGGCTTGAGCTGGGCAGGGAAAGCTGTCCTCATGCCTGTTGGGCATGTAGCCCACAGTATCAGGGCAAGTCAATCAACAGCAGCATATGTAAAAATTACCTAAAGAAACATGAATATGACCAGCCTCGAGCATGCTGGTGGTCTGGACACTGCAGAGTCGTTGCAAGACCCCGACCGGAGGGTGGGAGCACCCATTAACAGTGATGCACTGCACAGTGCGTGCAGGCACCGTATCAGCCGTCCGCCCTGGGAAAGAAACCCAAGGCACGGGTCCCCTCTGGTGTCGCTAAACAACACTGCAGCGCTCTCCCGGCAAACTGCAGCCAGGAGCCCGCCGGCCCCGGCAGCTGGGAAGCGGGAGATGGTGAGAGACAGTGGCACCGGGGCTTCCTCCCCGGCTGGCACTGAGCCACTCATCTCCCCTCCACAGAAACTGCTTCCCACAGAGGATCCAAAGCGCAACCGTAGTGGTGGCTGCTTGCAAATCACGGCTGCGAGGACATGGGGAATGCCTTAGCCTTTTTTCTCCACCTGCTTCCCTTGGCAAAGCATCTGCTGCTGCATCTTCTCCCTACAGATATTACCCAGAGGTTTCCTTTTCTCCCGCAGGAGGGGGTTTGCACCCAGACTTGCACTGAAAAGAGGAGGGGCTGCTGCAAAGGATGCACGTGCAGCAGGAACAGCGAGGCCATTTATAGGGGCTCAGCTTTAAAGCCCTGGGCTGGCTTTCATCCACAGCCCCACACAACACTTGCAGGCATATGACATACTCTTCTGAAATGCAGTTTTGAGATGCCTTGAACTGCTCTTGTTCCCTTCCACTAAGTCAATCTGTGTCATCAGAAACCTTAGAAAATACTGACCACTGCACTTGCAAACTAACTGGATTTCCCACCCCTGCGCCACATACAAACTGTTTTCCTCTGTCCCAGGCCAGTTCACACCTTGCTTATGGCTGGACACAACCATATGTATGCCTTGCTCCATGTTTCACCATGGACCCAGCACCTTCCTTTCACAGCAGAGAGCTCTCCCTCCAACACCATCTCTTCCACCCTTGGGTCTCTCCAACGCCATTTCTGGGCAGGAGCTCGGTTGTGTGCTCTCCCGTGTGGTGGGTGGGCCCTGCACCCATTGATGCCCAGGCAAGCGATGGCCAGGCAGATCGGTGGCCTGGGCATGGGAAAAGCTATCCCCCCAGCCTAAACACCCTGATGAGGTGGCAGTGGTGACAAGGAAACCCAAGGGATGGGATGGGAGACAAATCTTTGCCACTTTTTATGCCATTTTCTGCCTGGCTGTGCTGGGAAAAACGCATTTCAAGGTGAGCAAATGGAAAGATTTTCAACTTGATGAGCAAACTGCACCCTGCAAATACCCCCTTAGCCATCCTTTTCCCAGCTCACCCCAAGCATTTGCTGCAGGCAGTTCTAGCACATAAACCAGGTAAAATGGCCTTGCCCAGGTATTTGTTTCTCATTTAAAAAAAACCCAGGCAGTTTGCATTAAACCAATGCATGCTCCCAGCAGCCTGCAGACTGGAAAAAGTTCCTTTGCTGCTGGTTTGACCCACTGAGGTCCCAGAGGAGATGTGGTACTGACAGATCGTCCCAAACTTGGGAAAATAACTGCACTCAAATGCAAGCGGTGGGAGAAAAGCTCTTTCTGCTGCAGGTGCAAGGCACTTTGTGCAACTGAGTGCTGGGTGCCTCCACCCTGCTTAATCCTCCTGCTAGTCAGAGTGGGCTGCAAGCAAAGCCAGCCTTTTAAGCCAACCTTACCCCCCAGCTGCAGGAACGGGATCAGAAAAGTTGGGGGAAAGAGCAGGGAAATAAAAGGATGGGAAAAGAGCAGGCAGCTTGTTGCAGAGCTGCTGGGAAGAGGCGAACGCAGCCCGCAGCCCCCTCCCCGGCGCAGGGGTTCGGCCCACCGCGACTGTACCATTCAGCATTCCCGCAGGGGCAAAGCCCACGAAAATGCATCCCGGCGGCTCGACCCCCCGTCCCAGCGGGGCCCAGCCCCGGGGCACCGCCGCACTGGCAAAGCCCGGGAGGGGGCTCAGTGTCCCCCTCGGCTTTGCACACTCAGGCTGTCCCCAACCTGGCTGCTAGCTCTCTTCCACCCTCCCTTGCCCTGCAAAAGGGAGGAGGGGGCTGGCAGCGCAGAGCGTGGCGGGAGAGGCGGCAAGGCAGGAGTGCGGGAGCTCGGCCAGCCGGTGAGAGGTAGGGAGCCCAAACCCCCGTGGCAAACCCACCGCTGGCCGCTCAGGCTAACCCCGAGGGGCGAGTGAGACACCGGGGACGTGCCGCCATCCCGCAGCCTTGCAGCCGCATGGGGAAAGGGCTGCGTTTGCAGCAGTGGAGAGGGGAGACGCGGATTTTGGGGTGGATTTGAAGTCAGGCATCTCTCCTCCCTTCCCTGTCGCGTTGCTTTGTTTGTCCCAGTGGTGGGAGAGGGGGAAGTCCTGTGGATGCAGCACTGCAGCTTAACACCGAGGGTGGTGGGGTATAGCATCACTTACAACCCCACTTACAGCCCTCTGCTTTCAGCACCCAACTATCCGGGTCTGTAAGCTGTGTGTTTGGTACCTTTCAGCATTCCTGTAAGTGAGCGGAAAGAGTTAGTGAACTGAGAAAAGCTAGGAAGCTCCAGAAAAGCGTCGCTAGGCAAGATGGGGAGGGGCAAGAGAACTGCTTTTCATCTGAGCTGTATTGCAGGCACATAAGTGCCTGAAAACAGCCTTTTCTTTCTCTGCAGGAGTTTGAGAAAAGGGAGGGAGAGCATATGAAAAAACTCCTGCCAAGATATGCAGGTGGGCCAAGCCAGGCAGGCAGCGCCCGAAGCTGGGCAGAGTAACGCTCTTTGCTGCTCACACACAAGAGTAGTTTCTTCTTCCTTTCTACCTTCCTCAGGAACATTTTGCTTTTCACAATTTTTCTTCTTTCCCTCTGATCCTTGGCTGCCTCTTGCCCAGTAATGGGTCCTAAGCACTCGTGGGGATATCTCCTGATAGAGTAGGTCAGGCAAGGATGATCCTGCTGTGGGGGTTTGCCAGCCTGGGCAAACCTCTTATTAACCCATCTGAGTTAATAACATGGGGCTTGGGTGGGAACAGCAATGCTGGGAAGGGGCAATGCTATGAACAGGGATGCAGGAAGTAGCTTGGCCCAGCGGGTACAAAATACTGTGGGCAACTGATCCATTGCCATGCTTCAGAAAGGCACCAACCTCCAACCCTGCAGGATAGAAGCCCTCATTCCTCCACTGCTGCTCTTAACATGCCCTGACCTTTCTGCTGGTAGGACCACAGTTTTGGTGGCTTTTTTGCTGAAATTCTGATGAAACAGCTATAGCTCTGTCTTAGGCAGGATGTGAGGGGGACAGCTTTGTGTACTTTCATACACTGAAAACTTATCGACCCTGAAAAGGAGTCACTGCTCACACGTACTCAGCTCTTTTTCTGAAAGGTCTTAGAGATCAGGTGAGGAAAAGCGTGGACCTCCTCTGAAGCCTGAGCTGGGTGTAATGAGAGGATGGCTCAGAAGCTAGAGGAGAAGAGAGCATAGCTGAAAAAGCCTGGGGAGACATCAGTGTGATCTGTTCTGAGGAGTTTCTAAGGGACAGTCAGCTGAATGTAAAAGAAAAACCCTACAGCCACCACTGATAGAGCACAAAACAACCTGAAGAAATTGCCCAGGCCTCCCAGCTTGCTCTTAATGGACAATATAAGGTTACTAAGCCAAACCACATGTGGTCAGTAAATGCCAGAATTAAGGTAGCTGTAGTAACCTTGATTCAGGCTGCCTTTGGCGCGCACAGTAAGCAGGAGCCCTGCCTGCTGGTTTTCATGCCCAGGCAGTGCACAGGAGCAGCCTGCCTATGGAGCAAAGGGGTCTTCTTGGGATGGTTGAGGCTGCCAGGGGCTGCTCTGCTCCAAAAGCTGGGGGGGGAAGTGGCTGAGCGAGGCAAGGAGAGGTGAAAACATCACTTTAGGGGAAGCGACAAGAGCCCTGGCCCCCTGAGCCTGCCTGCAGTATGCACGGGGATTCACCTGAGCTAAAGTGTTCTCAGATGCTGACCACTTATTTTTGCATTTCTCATCTCTGAGCGTAGACCTGGCTCTGACCAATGGAAGCAGCCACATCTCCCCAGAGCCTCTGAGCTCTGTCCAGGCTGATACAGTCCCTGAGGCTGCCAGCATCACAGCTCTGAAAGCTCAAGCTCAGGTGATGCAAAGTATTCTAGAAATAAATCACATCTCTCCCATGCTGCAAACCCAGCACCCAACTCTAGTGGAAGCCTCTGACCTTTTTCCCTCCGTATCTCAGGTCACTGCCTGCAAGGGGAGGAGCATGGATCATGCAGGAGCAATCTATCCCCTCTGGGACAAGACAGGGTCCTGGCAAACTAGAGCTCGGAGCTCACCTATGTAAGCACCCTCACACAGAGGGTATGGCTGGGGCACAGACAGCCCAAGTTCAAGGACTGCTTAACCTCTGAGTGCTTGCCTGTCAGCTCTCAGAGTGTTTGCTTAAGGTTGTTTCCACCTGCGTAATTTGGACAGTGAGAAATGCTTGTCTGTTCTGATGCAACATCTCTCTTTCCACCAGGCTCATCTCCACCGTGGTGTCTCATAGTTTCCAGCTAGTGATTAAAGACATGTCACTGATGTCTCCTGTCCCCTTTTTTGAATGCTTTATGGTGAATGGCTGCTGCCTATGCAAACCTGTGTGGCTTTTGGATGGCAGTTGCAAGACCAGACCCAGAGACCCTGGCAGTCCCTGCAGCCCTTCTTTTCCCCTCCTAAATTCTTAATTTTAAATGGTCTCTGTAGAAACCCATGCTTGCCAGGAGACTGCCTGGCCCACAGACCAGTCTAACAGCTCTCCATCGCTTTTCTAACTCCCACCTCTCTAGGAAAGTCAGCATAATAAAGCTTTACCTCCAGCATACAGACTAGAGTACCAAGGGCCAAGCCAAGCTGTCGCATTGCAGAGGGTTGGCACAGCAATATTTCCCCAACTCTCGTCTCCAAGCTGGAGAGATGCTGGCCCCTGGGAACATATGCAGGAGGATGCATGGGAGCAAAATGATGGGTGCAAACTGCTTTGGGGACGCAAGCTGGTGGGATCTGGCATGGTGAGTCAACCAGCAGGTGTTCAGTAAGAGCTCTTACTGATGAGGCTTTGGTGAGCTGGTTTGCATCACTGTTTGCAGAACTGGCTGAGAAACCCACAACGTGTCTGAACCTGAAGCGAGGTCAGCAAAACGCCTAACACAAGAGGATTTTTGGCACTAGCATGGTGATGGTATTACGCTTCACCCCTGAAAAAACCCAACCAACCAAACAACAAAAAACCAACTACAAAGGCAATAGTGCAGTACAGCTTGATGAGGACTTAACTGGGCTGATGTTCAACCAACTATCCATTTTCTCTGGGGAGAGTGCATAATCATAAAAGGCCAAATGACAGTTCATTCAACAAACCCACATTTCTGGAGAATAGAGAAGAACCAAACCCCAGCAGCTCAGAGGGGAAGATTTTGGACTGTCTCTAGTGTATGATTATTTATCTCTTCCAGAAAAGCTTCATGCAACATGTGTGCATGTTCCCTACATGTGTCACTGCACCATATGTACATAGTACTACCTGTGCTAGATTTCTGTATCAGATAGTTTTGCTCTTCAGTTCAGGGCAATGTTTGCAGGGTATAAATCCACCCTCTGTGCTTTGCCTCCTGGCAAAACAGACAAACTCCTCCTATCCTGACTGTGTCACAGAAAACGCAGCTGAGAGGACCTTAGACATCAAGGCAAGCCAAAAATCCATCAGGCTAGATAGCGGGTGGCTGTCTGTCCAGCTTCTAGATGGTAATCACACATGTCGCTTGTCTGTGTTACCTTATACACTGCAGGGAAGATGGGCACAGAGGACACCGGCAATGGGACCTCTCCTACCACGCCTCTCCTTGGGCTTCTGGTTTCAACCACTGAGCTGGTCCCTCCCAGCTACGCATCCCCTGAGAGAGCAGACCCACTGCTTGTCATTGTTACACTCGTCTGCATCTTCCTCCTCCTGGCGACCTTCCTCATCTTTGTTACCCTCTGCAAGCCAGCGGCTCTGGACCAGGTCCGCTCTGGGCCCCGCGAGTGCATGCCCCATCACCCAGTGGATGCCAGTGAGCCCCAGCTGAGGCTCTGGAAGCGGCTGGGCTCCCTGCGATGCTCCATCAACACCTTCAGGAGGAGTCAGCCAATGTCCCAGAGACAGCTCACCCGCCCCAGGAGCTCCTTCACCAGCCAGAACTGGGATATCATGGAGTCCACCAAAATGTGACCCTCCTCTGCAGGAGCTAACTCACCCCACACTGCTATTCTTTCCCAAGCTTTGGTTCAGGCTCAGTTCCCTTCTGAGCATCCTGGCAGAGCCCCTTTGAGCAGCTCATTTCCAGGCAGTGACTCTGCAAGGCGACAAGAGATTTTGCTAGGTTCACGAATGCTTTCCAGGTTACCGTTTCCTGGCAGGAAAGGTGGAGGCATCCAGACTACAACCACACACAGCTATCACCAGCCAGTCCAAAAATATTGCCGCGTAATTTCTTCTGGAAAACACTGTGCAAGTTGCGATGCACCTGAACAAACAATCTGGGTGAGAGAAGAGCAAGCTGGCTACCTAACAAATATTGCCTTGAAGAGAGGCATCCTGAGGCAAATGTGCTCCACAAAAAGCAATCCTCAGCTGAGATTGTCCCTGAGTTTTGGTCCTGAGCAGGCAGAGGAAGGCTTGTGCCCCCTGTGTGCCACCCGGTCGCTGTCTACTCTCTCTCTCCATGCAATGAGCCGTGGTTGCTGCGGTAGATGCTTGAAAGGATGTATGCTACAGCTGTCTGCTGGAAACCTGTTTCAATAAACAAGCAGTGGCAGCAGGTAAACATGCCTATAAATGCATTAAAGAGCTTTTGAGGCTCGCAGCTGCTGCCAGCTTGGAAAGGCACTGCGCAAAGCTGAGCTGCTCATTTCTGCTGGGAAAGGGTACAACAATCAGCAGGTAAGCTGACGTGCTTAAAGGAATCAGTACAAAATACAAAAAGTGGCTTAATTCTTCCAGGTCTGCAGCTCACACTATGTTCAGCTATTGAGTTCACCCCTCTGAGTGAAGTCTCCACGCCCATTGAGGCCCCACAGTGAGCACCAAAGCCCATCTCTGGGTTTCACCTGGTCTCTGACCCTTGTGAGGTGCAGCTTTGCATCAGGACCTCTCCAGGCTATCTGGGACATTCCTGCTCTCCTCTGGCCCTGGGCTGCCTGGCTTTCAGAGAAGGGGATGGGGAAACCTTTGAAAACTCTCTTGTTGCCATAGGGACGTGGGGATGTATTTGAAGGGGGAGACCTTCAGTACAAATGGCTCACACTAACGGTGTAAATTAAACTAAACCCAGGTGATTGCCTATTTCCATTTCCCTCTGATTTTGTTCTGTGGAAAACAAACTTCCCCCCAAAACCGCCTCTCCTTTGCCACACACTTCCAAGGGCATCCCCTCTTTTGGGAAGCATTCTTTAAGAAGCGGGACTTTGATGTCAGACTTGGGTTTCCTCCATTCACGGGCTTTTGATTTGAAAACCAGGCTCAGTTTTAGGAGTCCCATGGCAGGGCTTCTCTCCGCCTGCACACCTGCCCTGCACACCTCCACCCCAGAAGCAGGGACTGTAGGCAGATGCCTGACCCCAGAGGCAGGCATCATGTACCACGTGCCATGGCAAAACAGGTGACAAGGAGCTGCAGGGCTCACGCTTGGGGACTGGCTGCCCAGAGCAGGGCTCCCAGCAAACCTTTGTTGCAAGAGTCAAAAGGCTCCTTTTTTCTCTCCCTGTGACTCACCCTGCCTTGGAGAGCCAGGGACAAAGCTGCCCCTTTTCCTGTGCCGAGAGAGGTATTCAAGGCAGGAGGAGCCTTTCCAGGGCCCTCTGCAAAGAGCCTTTGGTGCCTGCTCCAGAAGAGCCCTGGGTTTGAAGAGATGCTGGAAGCCCTTGGAGGCTGCGTGAATGCCAGCATTCATTCAGTGCTCATTGAGCCATTCAGCTCTGCCCACTGCTCCCTTAAAGAGGAACAAAAATGAAAGCAAAGTCCAAATGTTTTTCTCCCTCAGCTCCCTCCTCCTCTCAGAGCATCTCTTCGCATGCACTCCACTCCCTTTTCCTTGAGATCTCCGCTTTCAGCTCCTTCTCTGCTGGGAGGAGGGAGAAAATTGGGACCCAGCCAGGCAAAGGGGCTTCACCAGCACAGTGCTTGGGTTTTCTCCTCTCACCCCTGCAGAAATGGGTGAATTTCTTATTTTTATCTTGCACTTTTCTGTCTTCTCCCTTGTGCTAGCAAAGGAGCAGAAGAGCACACAAGCAAGAACATATCTTGCCCTCTCCTGGGGCAACAGACCACTGATGGGGAGCAAAAATCTCTGCCCTGGGCTTCCTGCAGCTGACAGCCAAGGTACCAGGGCATGGAGAGTGGGGGACCCCCTGCACCCACCCAAGGGCCCTGGTGGAAGAAAGCCACATGCCTGCACTATACTGCTGGCAGCTGGGATGTCCTCGGGGACGCTGACTTCGTAGCTGCTCTGAAGGAAGATGGGTCGGTTGTCATTGACATCCAGGACAGTCACATACACCGTGGCAGTCCCGGTGCGCCGGTTCCCAGTGGGCCCGTTGTCTGTATGGGAGAGAAAGGCGAGGGGAATTCTGGTCACCTCCGTCTCCTTGCACACAGGTCATACTCAGCCCTTGGCTGCTGAAAATAACAGGATCAGAATTTTTAAACTAAAATCCTGTCTTTTTTTGCAGCTTGCAAATCCCACACTGAACCATGGGGTTGTTTAGTTTTATTCTGCCTGTCCTGAAAGAAAATGGAAAAGCTGAACCACCCCTAAGCTCTGCCATGGAGCCACTGTCCAGGGAGCCTGGAAACACAGCTAATCATTAAAGCAACTCCATAGACTAAGAGAGCGATGTATGCTGGAAGGGACTGCTGGAGGTCAGGTATTTGGGAGATGAAGGCAGACAGGGTTCTGATGAGTTTTCTGTAGACCTACCTCAGCTCACAGCCAAAGTGCACTAGGACCAGTTGATGTTCAGTAGATAAGGACATCGCACAAAGGGTGCGGCAATGTGGACCATAAGTTGGGCTTGGCTTTTCAACATGCCCAGTGTGAGAGAGCATTAAATCCACCCAACTGGAGCCCATGGGATCTGCTGACTGGGAAAACACAGGCAGTCTGATACCCATCAGAGGGGCAGAACAGACCCTTTACCACTTGGGATCCAGTCCTGCATGCCCAGGTGGTGCAGCATCCTGGCTGCAGACCCCATGGCACCTGCAAAGCCATGCCCCTGACATTCCTGACCAGGCCACTTCTCCTTTCAAAGGGGATGTCTAAGTCTTCTGTAAACAGGCACATCATTATAAAACTATGGGAATTACGGCCAAGATGTGTTTGGCACCTAGGCCCTCTTCCCGTGCCAGATGGTTCTGTATTAATCGGCAGCCACTGAGCCAAAGGCTGGCATGGCATTCGGTGAATGATGCTGTGGCGCTGTCATTTCTGGGTGGGGGTCTGCCCCAGATAGTGTGGAGCTTCTTGGGAATGGGTGGCCTTGCCTGCCCTGAGGGAAAGGGAAAGGGAAAGCCCCGGGGCTGGGTGAGCCTGAAGGATGAACTTACTGTCTGCAAAAGTCATGTTGGAGTCAGGACATACTAGTGTGGGTTGTGAAATGCTAATGCCAAACACTGACTCTGGTTTATAGAGTGCCTCAAAGGTTGCTGTCTCTCTGACTCGCCCATGAGGCCACTCAGCACCTGCGCAGCCACCCCGTGTGGCTGTCTGTCAGCAGCCCTATGAGAACAGTGGGAAATCCTTACCAATGGCCTCCAGGATCAGTGTATACGATGCCACGGTCTCCCTGTCCAGACTCACGACTGTCCTGACCACCCCATCTCTGAAGCCAACGCTGAATTTGCCATCCTGGTTCCCACCTGCAGCACAGGACACGGACTAAATCACCCTTTGTAATGGATGCAGGAAGCAGAGTCTGCAATGCATGGGGTGCTGCAGCCTGGGCATGGCGTCAGCCCAACTGTGGAAGACACAAGTGCTTAGCCTGCCCTCCTGAAGGGCTGCATTTCACACACTTGTGAGCAATGCAAGCTTTGTAGGATAAGCTTGTGTCTTGTCCTAGACAAAGCGTCTCTGCAGCAGAAGTGGGCAGAGCATCTTCTCTTTTCTGCCACACCAAATGCAGTGCCTGTATCACAGCGCAGGAAAGGAGAGATGGTTGTAGGAAAAGCTGAATCATGTAAGAGCCAGATCATTTCCTGAATGCTTCGGAAGCAAACTGGGGTAACTTTTCACGTGGCCTGCAGTACCTGTGGGACAACACACACCGTTTCTCTTGCAAGGGAAGCTGGAGCGGCTGTGAGATGAAATGTGAGGCTGCTATTGTGAGAAAAATGACTCTCTGGTGACACTTCTATTTCTACCCTCTTCCTGAGGGCTAAATGCCACATGTGCAGTTTGCAAGTCAAAGCACATCCAGGGGGTTCCCCAACCTCCTGCTGCAGGTGCTGCAGATGCCTGCTTGCTCCCTGCCCACCCAAAACCACCTGCACACAGGGCTATGAGATACCCTAAAACTCTGGAGAGGCTTCCAACCATAAATGTGAATGCTGTCCCAGCCCTTGCTCCCCAGCGTATTCTGCCCATCCTCATGCTCCTCCTGGCTGTATCTTGGAAGTGTGAGGGCAGCGGATGCCTTGGGCAAGGGTTCGTCCCGGCCAGAGCACAGGCAGCCAGCAAAGCTGGAGCCAAGTGGGGCTGTTCAGCAGAGGGCGATACCGTACAAGGTTTGGAGGGGCTGAAAAAGGCAGCGCTGATGTGCAGGGCACCATGGCTAAGGTCTGAGGCTGCCTCCTCCTTTCCACAACCAAAGGCTCCTTTTGCAGCGTTTTACAAGGTTGGCATACCTGTGACGAAGTAGCTGAGCTCAGCGTTCAGTCCAGCGTCAGCATCCGTGCAGTTGAGCCGGACCACTTTGAAATCCCGGGCCACATTTTCAGGCAGCGACACATTGTAGATGGCCGGGAAGAAGGTGGGGTTCTCATCGTTCACGTCCAGAACTGAAAGGGGGAGCAGATCTGAGTGCCCCCCTCAGGGCTGCAGATGCCAGGCTGACTTCTGCTGGGCTCCCAAAACCACCTGCCTGCTGCTGCCTGCCATTTGTGTGGCAGGGGTGCCTAAGCACTGCCTGTAAAGAATTGTCCCCGTGGCTGCAGGCTGTATTTTAGTTGCCTCTGACCCACACAGATGCCTCCCCTTACCTCCAAAGAAACCTTACATAACTGTAATTAAAGTTACTATTTGGACCAAACTAATTTCCATCCCCATTCAAAGGAAAATCTGGGGCTTAAATATAAGCTCAGTGTTTCCTGGTGTATGGCAGAGGGCTCTGGAGTTACAGGACCAGAAACTTCTTTTTCCAAGACCTGAGGATAATGCAAAGTCAGTTTATTTCCAGATGATGCTTATCCTCAGCACTAGCCTTGTGTGAAGGCCACTAAATAGACATGTATTAAATTAAAGACAGACCACAGAATAAAGGCTCAGCTCTGAACTGGGATTACTTGGGCTGTCCAGATGCAGCTGATGCAAATCACATGCTGAAGAAAAAGGCAGGCCAAAAGAAAAAGAAACACTGGGGATGGTGGAATGAAGGAAAAACAACACAGAATTTGGGGGCTCTGCCAGAAATGCTGTATTTTCCCCATCTCTGCACTATGCTGACTTCACACTGGGAAAGGTGTGAGGTCTGTGGAAATGGCAGTGCAGTGGGCTGCCCTCCCTATGTGTTGCTGTACATAAAAACAGACATAAGGGGTCAAATCATATATCCATTTGACTCCTCAGTGTGTCTCCTATATAAACTACATTTCCTCTGGTGAGGTGTCCTTGTCACCCATCTCTTTGGGACCAGAGGGGGCTCTGCAGCCAGGCAGGGCTTGGAGGGGTCTTGATGCACCCACCTTTGACAGTCAGGGTGCTGGTGGAGCTCTTGGAGGGCACACCGGCATCACTGGCCACCACCCGCAGGTAGTACTCAGCGATCCTCTCCCTGTCCAGTACTGTGGTAGAGGTGACGAGCCCACTGGTGCTGTTGATGAGGA
The DNA here is from genome assembly GCA_028858755.1 of Ara ararauna. Classification (NCBI taxonomy): domain Eukaryota; kingdom Metazoa; phylum Chordata; class Aves; order Psittaciformes; family Psittacidae; genus Ara; species Ara ararauna. The sequence continues at coordinate 44,157,616 of CM054381.1, forward strand.
AATCCATGCGGGGCATCCCCACTTGCATGCGGTACGTCACCTGTCCATTTGGACCCTCGTCCAGGTCAATGGCCACTACCTGGTGGAGAGTGGAGGGAAGAGGGGAAAGGGGTGAGCACTGGGGAGCCCGACCATCTCCTGACAATGAAAATCACAGTACGTAAATCCTGAGGGGTTTTTTTGCCATCAGGGATGCTGGGCTGAAACAAAGGGACCTTGGAGCATCCCCTCTGCTTGGAGCGAGCACATGTAGCGGGATAGCACAACCCCTTCTGCATCCTCCCAGTTACATTGCTAGAGGATGGATAGGATGTATTGTCTGCTTTACAGAAGCAATGGCAGCGACAGCAGCTCACAGAGTGGGGCATGGCAGCAATGGGACATGCTCACCTGGAAGACAGAGGAGCCTGCAGGAAGACCCTCAGCAATCTCAGCAGCGAAGGGCAGGTTTTGGAAAGTGGGGTCGTTGTCATTCAGGTCCAGCAGGTTGACGAAAACTGTGGCGCTGCTGGTAGCTCTCAAGGGTGGCCTCCCGCCTGTGGAGGCCAGGAACCGGGTCTCAGGGTTAATGCCTCCAACTGTTTCTACCCCTTTTCCCTAAAAAGGAGCCCTCACTTTCTATGCAGGCAGTAATGCAGGATGGGGCTGTCCCCTCAAGGCACTGACCTGTCCGCGTTACCCCTTTCGCCAGCCAGACTAATGAGCACAGTCCTCTGGCAGGACAAAACTGACCCTGGCAGCAGGCATGCAAGGCAGACCAATGGCTACCTGTGCGTGCAGCTGAAAAACAAGAGCAGCACCATCCTGTGCTTATCTCTGTCTTTCTGGCAGGATGAATGGGACAATGGCTTTAGCATGGTGCTGAGTGGTGCAAGAATATAAAGGGACAGAAGTTATATTTGCTGCCTGCCTCTTGGAAACAGGCTGGATAATAGAAAATTATCTTCAAATCTCTTTTTTTTTTCCTAAAAAAGTTTCCCTAGGATCCTCTTTCCAGAGAAGAATACATTTCACCACTCGGTCAGCTCTTTTCCCCCAGCTACTCAATTGACTTTCCTAGATACTGATGGAGCCAGACTGAGAAGAGGGGGAGTTTCTGCCTCCCAGGCTCCTTGTCAGGGCTGCTACAGAAATGACTGTGCTCGCATTTTGAAGGTTTCTGGTTTGTTTTAGCAGAAGGTTTTAACCTACTCTCATTTTCTAACCTCAAAAACATCTTTGCAACTTATGCTTAAAATAGAAAAAGAAACTTCATCATAAAGGAAAAATCAGGCTGAGAAAATTCAACTCAACACGTGAAAACCACCGGGGAGGGAAAGCAGAGGGTGATGTTTGCACAACCTGAGCCCCAGCAATTTCCAGCTACAGTGGAGCAAGACACTGTAGCGAAGAGGAGCAGGAAGGAAGCGGGACTTACAGTCAGTGACCGACACCACGATTCTCCGCATGAGCTGGGCCTCCTGGGCGTTGGGGTTCTCACGGTCCAGCAGCACACCGGTGGTGCGGATCTTGCCCGTGGTGCTGTTGAGGCTGTAGAACTTGTTGGGGGGTCGGATGCTGTACACCACTGTGCCATTCTCCCCCAGGTCCGGGTCAACAGCCACCACCTACCACCGAGAAACAGCAAAAATTAAAGACGGGAATTAACTCCCACAGGGTGTTCTCACGTAGATCCACCAGTGTCGAACAATGAGGCCGAGCTCATATGAGAGGCTTCCCTATACCAGCAGCAGCGAGTTCTCCTTTCTCCATACAGCTCTATATTTTCATGATACTTGCAGAGATTTTGTACCCTTGAGACCTCTACTGTGGTGTTAAATCTCACTAAAATTGTCCTGCAAGCCTGGGAGGTAATGACACGGCAAGAAAGACATAAGCACGCAGCAATTCAATGGGCTTTTTACTTTTAAGTAACTACAGCTAGAAAACAAGCATCCTTCAGGAAAATAAAACGAACAGGACAAACAGGCACGCAGAGGAACTTGTGCTGCCACATCGGAAATGATGGAAATAATTCACTGGTGGAGTTCTCCATGCCAGACATTTCGTGCTTTACTGTTCTCCCTGTGACATTTGCAATTACAGGAGACATCTACATTAAAAAAACCTCCAACTTCATCACACTCATAACTTCCCCAGCCCCTGCTGCTTGTCCCGCAGCTGAATTTACATCATATCAGTGACACAATAATTATTTTCCCAGCAACAAATTGGGATGTCAAAGGCAAGATGATATCAAACAGGCGCTGAGCAGTGGGGCCACTAGGAAGAGAGGAAACTGCCAGGCTCGGGCTGAGCTGCCAGACCTTTCTTCCCAACTCCCCTCTTCCCACAACTCCTCTTCTTTCGCAGCCTTCCTCCTTATATGATTTTGTGGATTCTCTTCGCTTTTCTCTCATTTATTTTCTGTTTCCTGCCTGTCATTTTTCTCCTGGCGTGATGGAGTACAAGCCTCCCTCTCTTCTCTTTTATTTCACCGGAGGGACTTGAAAGGCTGTAAATCAATGTCTTTCAGAGAGGTCCTTGAAGGAGGTCGCAGGAGAGGCTAAGAAACAGAGAATTTGGCCAAATCTCACACAATATGGGGAGGGAAAAATGAAATCCCAGCAGAAAGGAGAAACACATGGGACAGGCAGCAGTGAGGAGGCTCAGATGGTGCTTGACTGAACGTGACACCAGTTAGGAGGCGACTCCCTGCTCCAGCCAAGCAGGTGACAAACTCACCAGGTGAAAGGAAGAGGCTTTAGCAAAACAGCCACCTTCCCTTGCACTTACTGTGGTGACGTCCGAGTTGGGGGGGGTCATTTCCACCAGGTTAATGAAGTATGGCTCATCCTTCCATGTGGGGTAGTTGTCATTGATGTCCAGCAGTGTGATGTTCACCTGCAAGAGAGAAAGGAAGTGATGTATCAGTTCCTGGGGCAGCAGGGCATGTCCCCTGGAGGTACAGCAGCACCAGGTACCCAACACAAGTTCACCCTCCACAGGGAAGGCCTGCAGAAAAACAACTTCTTGCATCTTCACAGCCAAGGCTCCTTGGCATATCTGATTTTGGTTTGGCTCCTGTGGACTTATTACTTTGAAGAAAAATAACTGCAGGGGTACAAGGTGTGTTTTCAAGTAGCTACTTCACTGGAGGGATTGGTCATGGTGGTGGTGGAGAGGGTGCACTGGGAGCACAGCTGGAAAGGAAGGAGAAACTGACTGGTAAAAAGAGAATAAATAAATGGAATACATAAGAAATCAGGAGAGGGTATGGTAACAGTGGTGGGAGGTGCAAAGACAAGAGAGCAGAGGAGAGGGTGGTGCCCTGAAGTGTTACCTAGCTTCATTTTTGGCATGAGAAATGGCATCTAAGTGACAGCAGTGAGCCTGTGGGATGCATCCTGTTGTCTGTGAGTCTCTCACCTCCCCAGATCACCCACTTCAGTCCCGCCTGTGAATCTATAAAGATGCCTGAGGGAAGAGCTGTAGTCCAAGGGAAGGAAGGCAGAGGGGCACGATGGAGCTCCCGGTGCCTGGCTGTGCGATTCCTGTGGTCTCCTCTGAGCCCAAATAAGCGGGTCCCGCCGCCGCGACAGGCTGAGCTGCTGGTGCCACCCGGTGGCAGAAAAGGCGAATCTGGACACCATAGCCCCCGGGCACAAGCCAAGGCCCAGCGGTGGTCCCTGGGGAGGTTGGTGACCCGTCTGTAATCTGAGCACCTCAGGTGCTTGTCTGACACCCAGGGACCTTGCAAAGCCCGTGAATGGACTCTTGTTCCCAGATCAAGAATGATTATAGGGAACAGCTTTGACTCTCTGGTGTATATCCTTGCTAATGACAGCAGACAAACTAAATTGACCCCCCACTTATCACCAAGTTTTGTCTTTAAATTTTTAGGAACTATGATGGTTTCTGTTTGGTTTCTTTGTTGGTTTTGGTGCTTTTTTTTGGGGGGTGTTGGTCACTTGGTTTTGTTTTTTGTTGTGTTTCCCCCCTCCCCTGCCAACGTGCTGCAAAAACTTTGTTTAGCCTTTCAGTAAAGCTATTAGGAGAACATCATCTCATCTGGAGCCCCAAAGGGGAAGCCAGCATCCATCTTGCCACACTATTGCCTGGCCATGGACATCATGTGCCTCTGGGAGGCTGCATAGGGAGCTTCTGGTCTGCTGTCTGGATCATACTCCTCCTGATGGCCCTCAGCAGTAGCAACAATTATTTTAGGGATCTCCTCAGCACAACCATAGTATTTCTCTGCATCACCCTCTGTTGCATGGGAGATCTCTCCTGCAACCCAACTGAGTGTTCCAGGGCCAAGGGCACCCAAATGTTATGAAATGTTCAAACCAACATGGTTCCATGAGCAGTGAGAGGTGGATCTTTGGCTTTTGACCTCCTGATATTTCCAAAGACTTTTACAAAACCTCTGCAAACAACTGGCCTCCCTGATGTCTGCAAAGGGCAAGGCAAAGTACTGGGCTTCAATCTGCAGAACAATGGCTTGTGCCTCCAGTAGAACTGTCTGAGGAGCCTAGGCATCACAAACTGGTTGGAAACCCTTGATACAGGCAGTATGTGAATAGCAGTCATCAAGAACAACTAAGCTTCCCCGCAAGCTCTTCAACTAAGCATTTTCTCAAGAAGCATGAACAAAGGGAGACATGTTGAAGGTGGAATAGGTACCTGTTACCACCCTCGCATGGAGAGCTGGACACGTAAAGCTCTGGAAAGTCAAGTGGCTCCTGAGTGAATGTCTTGCCAGGAAAGAGAGACTGATTTCAAGGTCTGCATAGCATGGACAGTCATTCTGCAAGGGTTGTGAGCAGTGGCAGGAGTAGCTCAGAGGGCAGGCACCACTCTAAGCTCTTTATCCATTCACACAGCTAAAATTAAAACACTGCTAGCATGCAGAACTGAAGCACCGGTGCCTGGGCAGCCCTTCCCAATGCCAGCCCCAGGTAGGCACCTACAGCTTGAACTGATGGGAATTGCTCCTTCACACACTCACCATAGCAATGCCTGTCTTCTGATGGTGGCCCACGCCTCCATCCACCGCCCGGACAATGAGGATGTATTCAGATTTGGCCTCCCGGTCCAGCAAAGACGTTGTCGTGATTTCTCCTGTAGCCACAAGGGATGAGAGAGATTAGAGAAGTTGTACAGTGAGCAGGGCACTGGTGAAAAAAAGGACACTCAAAACCAGAAACAGGATCCTTCACAAATGGGCCCTTTCTTCTGATTAATTTTTAAATAGATGGATCCTGGAAAGGTCAGCATGTGCATAAGCTCCTGCAAACCTCCTGCTGTAACTTCCCATGGGAGCCCATCTAACAAGTGCCTGAGATCCCTCACACTTCTTTCTGCCCATAACAAACTGAAAATTATGTCAGTGGGGGAAGGTGGGCAGCAGCTCCTTCGATAACATTGGACCTTGCAGCCAAAGCTTTTTCTTAGGTGTCACTTCCAAAAGGAGCTGAGCTTCCACTGATGCCTCAGCCAAAGCTCTCACTGTGACCAAGCAAGTGGTGGTGTCTGAAATCTGGTGAATCCCTTAGATTATGTGTCTCCTAGGCAGGCTGCTCCAGGGAGAGGAGGAAGGCGAAAGAGGAACAATGATGGGGAAGAAAGCCAGGGGAAACTGAGGAGAGGGAACTGAAAGGAAAAGCAGGAGAGTATGTGCAAAGGCTCACCTGAGCGAGCATTGATCCGAAAATGTGAGGAGCCCTCCAGGGAGTAGATGATCGACTCCTGCCCATATTCCCTGGACCGGTCCATGTCAGTGGCATTGAGAAACAGCACCGTGGCTCCTTAGGGGAGGCAGAAATCAGGGCCGGGATGAGCATCTGCAGCCTGAAGCAGCAATACCCAGCTGCCCTGTGCCCCCACACCACACTGCAGGTCACCCAGCCAAGGGGTCCCCTCACCTGTATGCACAATAGGGCCAAACCCCCAGCCCTTCAGCTATGAAACTCTGCCATGCCTCTGCCTTGTACCTCTCCAAAAAGCCTTCACCCACCCACTTCTGGCTGTAAGACCCCTAGGGCCCTTCTGCTAGCCTCGAAAAGTAGCAGAGGTGTGCTCCGTACCTGCCATAATGTCCTCCATGATGGTTATAACATAGGAGGCCTTGCTGAATGTGGGGGGGTTGTCATTTTCATCCTGAAACGAAGTCAAGAGGCTGGTTGGGAAAAAGGCAAAATCATCAGGTAGCTGTGAAAGTCTGGTACAGGGGATGCTCCTGGCTGACTGCATCTCAAGATGTGACCAGCTCAAGACATGACCATGGGAAAGGTGGACTTGAGGATAAGGCTCCAGAGGTCTGAGCACACAGTTTTGCTGTGGAGACTGCTGACGTTAAGGTAAGTGGATTGCCAGTGACTTTGCTAAGCTATACAGTGGGGAAAATACCAACTACCTCATTACCGAGCACCCTGGGCAACAGGTCTGAAACCAAACTGGACTGGCCGGTGTAGCTGCTTAGCTTTGGCTGCTTTTGTTTAAGAGGACTGCTGTGGGTGCTTGCAGAGAGATCAGCTACAGTATTTTTTGGGAGGAAGCTGTTAGCATACAAATGCATTCCCTCCAAGCCTGTCTTTGCCAGCAACTATGGCCAGCCTGGTGAAACCAGGCAGGAGCAATTGCTTGAAACATCCCTCAAAACAGATTTTTTGACCAGTTTAAAGCTCCCCCAGGGGGCCTTTAAATGCTATTTAAACAATGTTAAGAATCTGCCTTAAATGAACCAAACCCAACCGCCTACGGAGGGAAGGATGGAGCTGCCAGGACATTAAAACACCATTATGGACACTGCCATTTCCCTGGGGCTGCTCTGGAGACATTCTCTACCTGGAGACTGCTGATGGACCTGCAGGCTCAGCTGCTCCTGCAGCCACCAAACTTGATATTTGAGGCAATTTCACATGCCTCCGATGCCCATCGTACTGCAATTAAATTGCCATCCTCTGCTCTCATTGCTGGAAGCAGGTGGCCTTTAATCAGCCTTTGCATCACTCAGCTTTCACCCTGCCTCCTCCAAGGCTAATGAGAAAACTGCTGGCTGCCCAGGGTGCTGTCCTCACCTTCCCTTCTCAAACAGCAAGGTTGGGGTCATCACCCCAGGGCAAACCCAGGAGGTCTGGGTAGTTTAAAAGCAAAGGACATGTAGATGAGCATGCATCCACGTGTCACCTGCAGCCAGACCCGGGTAAGCTGTGCCTAGGTTCAGGCTGGGTGCATGTAAGCCAGAGCAGACACCATGCTGTTTCATTAGTGGTCCTGACTTCATCAGGCCGTGCTCAGCACTGCCACGGCCCGGCAAGCCAGCTCCCAGGGAGGCAGGGGCTTGCTTCTGGACATCTCTCCATCTGGCTGGAGCTGGTGTGCACCTGCCTGCAGCACACCGCATGGCTTTCCTACTTGAGAAGGACATTTTCCACTTCAGCAACATGAACTCCAAAGCTCCCCACTGCAAACCTTCCCATGTGCCTCCTGTGGCACCTGCAGCGATGTGAAAGAGGACTCGGCAGCTTCCTCCACTCCCACAGCAGAGGGCATCCAGCTAAACATCTAAAACCAGCTTCTCTTGTTCCCTTAACCTCAGCCTTCCTCCATATACCCTCACCCTCAGACAGCGTGATATCATCTTCAAGGATGCAGAGAACCGCAGATGCTCACACTAAGCACACAGCCCCCTTTCCTCCAGACATACACTCTCCATAAGTCGCTGGCTCATCGCCCCGAATGGCGCAGCAGCGGCAGGGAGTGAGGCAGAAACTTATTAGCAGTGATATTTCCCTGGACCCTGGCGTGGCGCGCACTATTAGTTCTGATTCGGCAGCTCCCTCTACAAAAGCGTATTGTCCCCTAATGGGAAATCTACAAGGCGAGTTTGACTTCTTTATTAAAAACCAACAACCAAAGGATGAAAAAAAATCACCTCCCTCCACACTCGCTCTTGTTCTGCCTTTTCACGGCTCTTGTTCCTCAAGTGCCATTGTGAAACACTTGCTCCTCATTTTCTTCTTATTTTGGGGCTTTTTTTTTTTTCCGCTTTCTTTTTCCAGTTAAGAGAAAATCCCTTCAGTTGAGAGTGGGAAAAGTGACAGCTACCTAAAACCCACCAATGTACAGACTCAACCCGGAGGAGATGACCCACTGAAGTGTGGTCTTTAGAAAGAGGTGTTTATGCTGTCTAAAGCACACTGTGGGAAGGATGTATTTAACCACCACTGACACTGCCCACACTGCTTTTTTCCCCCCTCTCCCCAGCATGCGGGGGGGGGAGCTGGAAGAGAGGCACGCTCTTGGGACTTCACTCCCATCCTACAGCACTGTGGACTTCACCTTCTCAGACTGACGCCTCTGCCAGCCTGGCTTAGATCCCATCACTGCAAGACTGACAGGTTATCAAGCAAACTTGTCTCCATTGCCAATACCTCCCTCCAGATGTCCTCGAACCACAATGTGCCTCAAAGTGACAACCCTATCTAATCTTCCCAAGGAACGCTGTGATGCTTTACCTCTCCTAACAGCAACCTCTCCTTGAGGGGGTTTGCACATGAGAAGCTCAGCAAAGCCTGCAGCTGGGGCAGGACAGCCAGTGTTGGGGAGATAAACAATCAACTGCCCATGATTTATTCAGGGACTGATAATTTCCAACACTACAAGTGTTAATGCGCAGCCAAAGCTCTCTCCTCTGCATCCAAGCTGCAGCGAGTGCCTCCTGGCTATGGCCATGAAAAGCATTCCAGCCAGGAGTTCTCTGTGACCCCAGAGAAGGGCTCACCAGGTGCTCAATGAACCAAGAGCAGAGGGTAGCTATCCATCCCATCTCCAGCTCTTCTCCTTGCCCTATGTTTAGTTGTGCCCTATGTTTAGCTGTGGCTGTTGCCATGTTATTTCCAGTGGTTTCCCCATGCATTGTGCATGGCCAAGGACAGGGAGGAGGTACACGGGGTCAGGACAGCCCATCAGCTCTTGTCTGTGATGACAGCCCTCAGAGACACTCTCCCTCACCCTCTGCCACTCAGACCTTACCACATGACAGGGACAGTATTTCTTTAACCAGTATGTCAGAGACACATACATACATACATGAGACACAGGTAATCACAACCCACATGTACACATTCAAGGGCAGAATAGTCTTGCTGGGTTATTGATGAGTTAGTGGCACTGCTATGGAGCAATTGTATGGAAAACACAACAGCCTGGTCACGCACTGTACTTACAAACACCTCTATGGTGACAGGGACGGTGCTGTTGAGTGGCGGGTTCCCAGCATCCTTGGCCATCACAGTCAGGTAAATAACCCCATTGGCCACCTGCTCGTAGTCAAGGGGGTGGTTCACACTGATCACTGAAAGGATGCAAAGTGGGGAAGTCAGGGGGCATTCATGCACCGAGCAGGACAGCTGGCAGGCTCAGAGTGTGGCCCATCGACATCAGCTCCCCAGGCCCAACAGTCACTGCTCGAAGTGGCAATGCTCCTAGAACATAAGTGCTGGGCATTACTGAGCTAGCATAACCCAGAGCAAGCTGTACACCCAGAAACACAGCTCTGCAGTGGCTTGGCTCAAGTCCTGCTGCAAAGAAACATGTTGCAGGTGAGGTCAGGTCAGGACAAGCAGAGGAGCTGCCAGAACAACTTCCTAAAGCTTGCGGATATGATGCTTGCAGGAGTATAAATGCAGCCTGAGCTGCTGCTTCTGCTTTTCAAGGGCACCGTGGTCCCTGGATCAGTGCTTACCTCCATACCCTTCTGACACGGCAATGTCAAAGTAATCTTGAAAGGCAGATGCCTGCACAATGCTGTATGTGATCTGGTTGTTTGGAGGGGAGTCTTCATCAGATGCCTGGGGAGTGAGCAGAGGGAGAAAATGAGCACAGGAGCTGTGATGTGCAACAGTAAAGAGACAAGGGGATGGGAGATGTAGGCTGGGCCCAAGGAGGGTGAAAAAGTGATGGAGAAAGATGCATTTGTTGGGGAAGATGCACCCCAAGGAGGTTTGTAAACCAGCCTCTCCTCTCATCCTGCCTCCCAGGAACAACTTGCTGGGTCCCCCTCTCCTGATCTCCCTGTGTTACTCATCCAGCCTGGCCCTATGGAGGGAAAGAAAGCCATGCTTTTGCATCATGGCAAAGTTTGGTTTTGTGCTGAAGGAGCAAACAGTCTTCTCTACCTGCCTTCTCTCCACAGCAGATGCTTACAGCTCCATCAACAACAGAGCACCTTCCCCTCGGTGCCTGCTGACTTTACTGAGCAGAGCAAGGTGATATAGAGGTAGTGCCTGTGCCCTGGGAGAAGCCCCAGGTCGTGGGCGTACTGTATAGACATGGGACTTGGAGGAAAGGAGAAGGAGGGAGGCAGCTCCTGGCTGCAGCACTGCACCTAACTGCACTTCACAGTAAAGCACAAAGCATTTTTTACGAGGAATGCAAGGGGGATGGCAGCAGGGACAGCAGCAGGGGTGGATGGGGACCTAACCCACTCCTGTCTCCCCACAGCACATCCCAAGTGGAGGAGCTGCTCCAGTCCCTCACCCGGAGCCGGACCACCTGGGTGACAGAGGGCTCATTCTCCCGCAGAGCCCCCAGGTATGCCTCCTTCTGGAAGGTGGGGATGTTGTCATTAACATCGAGGACATTGATCCTGACGCGTCCCGTTGTCTCCTCCCCACCGCCGTCCCGGGCGATGACAGTCAGGGTGTAGCGCTGCATAGTCTCAAAGTCCAGCCGAGCTGTCAGGAGGATTATGCCTGTGTCCTTGTCCAGTGAGAAACTGCAGGGACAAGAAAGGAGAGAGAAAGCCCTGGTGACCACATGCTGTGGACAGAGAGATGGGGTGGCAGCAGCCCGAGAGCTGGCACCACAGCAGGTGAATTTCATGGCTTTCTTCTGAAAAGTATTAAGTCCCAGAACATCTCCAAGAGCTTAGCACAGGTGGTGGGGTAGAAACCCTCAGTACTGCTCTACAGGCAGAGAAAGGGGGCTCAGAGGCCCCCACATCCCTTCTGCTTGGGCAGCCCACATACCTTCCACAACGACCCACCACGACTGAATCACACGCAATGCTCCAGGGCCAACACCTGTTGGTCTTTCTAGGTCCCGATTTAGCAAAGTGATTAAACATGCTGAGCATGTGCTCAAGTTAACTCACCCCCTTGGGAGACACCATAGTGTGGTTTTCATAGGATGTATCACAGGGACAATATGTATGCAGGACATAACAATTGCCCTTAATTGCCATCTGGCTTCTTGGTGAGGTTAGGAGAGAATTTTGAAGAATCAAAGTCATGCTGGTGGGTTCAGTCACACTTACCGGTCAGGGTCATCACTGAAAAAATAACTGACTTTCCCGTATGTGCCCACATCATTGTCAGTTGCCTGAGAAAATAAAAGTTTATTGATAAATGAAGGTATTTATGGGAATGTTGCATTACACACGCTAGTGAATCCATTATGACCTATTTACCTCCTTCTACCCAGATGCCAGCAGGCAACGCCAGTGCATACCTTATGTGCTGCCATTTATCACTCGAGATAAAAGGCTGGGGCTGTCTATGCTTGCCTGAGTTATCCAGCACATCCTTGACTCCCAGCCTGCTCTCGAAAACAGCCCTCTATCAGCATCTCTCAGCATCACTCCCCAAACCTTTGGCAGTGGGAAATTTTATGCCTTCTTACTTTTCCTGATGCACTGAGCTAATCTGGGAAGTGCAAGTGAAATAAATGTCTCCATGGACCATTTTTGTGGGCCACCCATCCTGGCCCCATGAAGCCAAAGAGCCAAGACCTGTAAGCACGTGTCCAGCCGTTCTCTGTGCATTCAAGGCTGGCAGCATGCTGGGGCTGCTGGGTGAAAAAGAAAAACCTATCCCACTTCAAAACACACACACACACACACACACACACACACCCCACCGGGAAAATACAGACCAGGAAAAGCAAGTAAAGGGATGCAGACCTTGCTTGCCACAAGCAGATCCCATCAGGCAGCCCTTCTGGGAGTGCAATCTGCTGCAACCCCACTGAAAGACTGACACCTCTTGGGATGCTGTGGCATGGGCATGCAGTGCCAGCTCTCATCCAGACCAGTGCAGAAGTGGCTGCATGTACACCGCCGCCAGCTGCTGAAGCTGGAGCAGGCTGGTCACGGCCAAGCAACCAGCACCTTCTAGGGAAGGCGTGCAAAATGCAGTGTGTCAGCTCTGGATGAGCAACGCAAGACTTATGCATGTTTTAAAGTTTTTTCTCTAATGAATATATAAAATATGCATGAGCAGCAGCAGGAAAAAGGAGCAGGAAATTTTAGTTCTAGGTGAGGAAAGTAGAATGCAAACCCCAAAATAAAAATACCCTTTTTCTTCCCCACTATATTTTCTAAATGGAGGCCTGTCTGGATTACTTAGACACCAACAGGTCTGTGAAAAAGCAGGGTCAAAGACACATTTTATATCCAGATACCAGCAAAAGGCTGTATTTTAGGACCGGCATGGAACACAACCTGTTCCTGAAACCTTCGTGATTTATTGATGGTCTTGATTACCCTTGACAGTAGACTAGGAGCTTGAACACACCAAACTGCTTTACCCTTTGTGCCGCTTACCTGCCACACCACAGGGTGGCAGAGAGGAAAGGGCAAGAAAACAAGCTAGGATTCATTCATTTTTTCTCTCCCCGAATGCTTCCCCAGCTTGAGTGGTAAATTTCTGCTGCTTTACACCAGCTGAGGGGTGGGCTGGTGGAGCCAGCCTTGCAGACCTACTGATTTTGCCGATTTTCCTCTCCAATGCTTCTCATGTTCATTGCAACTGCATTCAACAAAATGGAACAAGCCTGCCAAAATCTGCCTGAAGAGATGCCCAGAGAGTGAGCAGCACCTGCTCCTGGAGGGCAAGCCCCCTCTGGGATGCATCTCCCTCCTCAGAGGACACCAGGGAGGACACTTACAAAGGTGTGCCATCGCAGGCAGAGACTGCCTGCTTTTCCAATGGAAACACCTGGGAGGAGGGGGATTAATCTACCATCTGCCCACTCCAGCTTCCCTCAGCCAGTTAATACTGGTATTAATTCCCCACCCTAACACCTGCCACCAGCCCAGGTGGCTGTGAATCGTGGTGGCAAACCCACGAAGCTTTGCTGGGGCTGACCAACAAGGGTCCTAGGTCCTCTCTCCCCAGAATCCTTGAATTCTTTGAGCATCCGCAGCATTGCCTGGTACAAGCCAGCCCTCGATCTTCCAGCCGGGATTTTTCCCAGCCATTATTTCTGTGCCCACAATCTCTGTGAACCCCTAGGTCCCATTAATCCCTAAGTGGCTGGTGTGAGATCGAAGCTTAGAAAGGCATTTTCCATGCATCTGGATCAACCTGTGATGAGATAGTGATTTACAGGAGGCCTGACAGTGCCACAGAGCACAGGCAAAATGAATTCCCTTCATTTGGCCCCGTACAATTGCACTTGTAAGTGCTAACTGCGGTGACAGACAACACTGGGAAAGTGTAATTTTCTTCTGATGGGGAAAAAATATATAGGGAAGGAGGAAGGTTAAAAGAAGGTTAGCACAGAGCCTCTTGGTGTGGGAGGTGGTGGGGAGCCAAGCCAGGAGGGTGGGCTGGACCCCGAGCTGTGGGGATGCCAGGCCAGCCAAAACTGCCAGCAACACAAAGTGACCCGCTCACAAGGATCCAGGAGGCTGGGCAACCTAGCTCTGCCCTGTATACCACCTCAAGAGCCAGGCTAATTAATTACCCTGATTTACACCAGGGGAGGTGGGAGGTGATGCCTGCTTGATGGCTTTCCTAGCAACTGAACATCATGGGCATAATGCAGGGCAACAGAGCAGGTTACTTGAGCGTGACAGGGAATATGCAAAAAGCGAAACCATGCATGCTCAGCATATTTAATTTTTGATCTACACTTGTTTCTGCATTACTAAACTTTTTCCCTCTAAGGGTAAAAAAGATACTTGGATGCTCAAACCTCTTGGGAGTTGACATGCACCTCATTTGCAAAGCAATCCTGAGAGTTCCCAGGGAACACATGCAACTTGCATGCAGAATATCCCAAATCCCACTGAGACAACAGCTTTTGGGGTCTTTCACAATCCCTGGGTAGCAGCTGTTTTCTCGCAGCTCAGCCCCTTCATTGACTGGTCGTCCCCCCCAGCATGCACGCATTCCTCTCAGCAGCCGGGGGAGGAAAGGCATCTGGCTGGAAGTATCCCGGGGTTCCACCTGGAGAAGCAATCAAATGGCTTTTACGTCTGCTCCTCTCCTGCCCAGAATATTAAAGTGGGATTTGCCCACTGGAGCCTGCAAAAGGGCAGGATGAAAATGTGGGTCCACATCTGTACTTTTATGAGCTGTCACAGGCACAGAGCATTTCTAAAAAAACCACATTTGTGCAGCTAAACTCTGGGAAAGTGGCAAGAAGGAAAGCCTGGCTAACCCAGAGGATTAATTTACTGAGCTGCAGCATGGTGTGGGCACCTGGTACCTGAATCACAAGTGCACAAAAATACCCACAACCAGTTCTCAACCCATCTCCACCCCCCAGGCAAATATTTTGGACATCCCTCTTCTGTCCCACCAGGGGCCATCATGTACAGCTTTCCCCACCAGCCTGTGGGCTCATAGAGCCAGAGGCAAAAATGAAGAGCCAGTGAGCGGTTCTGGTCTCGTGGGCAAATCTGCAGGAAAGGGCATGTCGTCCAATTTGTTCAGGAAACAATAGCAATGTTTGACATGTCATCAGGATTGATGGAGCAGAAATTTACATGGGAGAATTCAGTTTTAAACAGCTCCACGGAGCTTCACCCGTAATGGTTTCAACATTCATCATCTGCCGAGCTCACCCAACGACTCCTTAAACTGCCCAAGATTAACTCTACTTGCAGCAGCTTCAATGAGCATGGCAGGAAGAGCAGGGAAGGGCTGAGAGAGCCAAGAGGGGCCTTTCAGGGCAACACGGCTCTCCTGCGGAGCCCCCAGTATGGAAGTCCTCCCCCCAGATCTGTCAGACAGGTGTAAGCAGCTGGAGGTTGGTTATAGGGTGAGCAAAGTTGGAAGGATGACTGCTACTGTCTGGATGAGACAGGCTGCCAAGTCCTGCCTGCCTGAAGATGGCTGGATTGGCACCAAGGGAGCCAAATCCTTCCCACCTTTCCATCTGCATGGGGCTGCTAGAGCAGGTCCCAGCTCAGTTTGCCCTCTTTGTTTTCCTGAAACCAGGAAATAAAAATTGATGGGGAGCAAATTGCTTTGGCCAGACGCTCTCCGCTTAAAAGAGTCGCAGCACAAGAGCAATTACAAGACATCAAAAAGCTGTCAGGGTACTGGAGTGACCAGGCGTGAGTCTTGTCCTCCTGATGCCTGCTTGCTCCCCAGCCCACACTGGGAGGCAGCAGGGAGACCAAGGCACCGGAGCTTGGGCCATGGGAGAAAGCTAATAGAAGGATTCCTGTCTGCTTCCTACTTGTTTGCAGTTTTCTAGGAAAACGAGACGGGTGTGGTTGCTCCTTGGTGCAGACCCGTAGCCACAGGCTGCTCAGACCCTGGTACAAGCAACCCAGAGCAGGGAGCCATGCCCTGTAGTCATACTGATTTTTGGAGCCACCTAAACCTGGATGTATTAAACAGCAAGCATCCCTTCTTAAATGCAATCACTGCAATCTTCAGGTCCCGGAGGAATAACAGCTAACCTCTGGTATCCACCCAGATTGCGGTTTGATTTGTGATTTGGGGGAGAGAAATGTGAAGGGCCAAAAGCTTCCAAGAGGAGCAATCACCAGGCTGCAAAACCACATCAAGAAAACCAATAGAAAACCTACTTAAAGTCATTATGCCCTTCCCAGATGGAAAACAGCTCTCTTGCTGGCATTACCTGCCCTGACCAGGCTCTTTCCTAGGCCTTCAAAGAGCAGCTGCCTGGTGGGAGGTGGCAATCAGGCACAAGTGGAGCCCGCGGCTGGCCGGCATTGCAGAGCTGGAAACCAGTGGCATGATTAACAGAGAAGGAGGGAGGTGGGAGTGGGGAAGCAGGGCAATGTCGAGGTACCGCCGCTGCCTCCTTCCCCGGTAGCTCCAGACCACGTGCCGAGCCGGGAGCTCAATCGCCACTAACGACCCTAGAGGGCTGTGCTGAACCTGGCTGGGTGGGAAGAAATAGCCAATCAACCCCCCTGGGAATTGCAGAGCTTTTCCCCACCTGTTCTGCCAGCCACCGGGGGAAAACAACAGCCTCCTTGATTGTGTTTTATAACAGTGTTCCCTGCAACACCAGCTCCTTGCAAGAGAGGTTAACACTTGCCTGGGCAGCCTTGATTTAACGGGGAGTAATGTACTGTAGCTGGGCTGCTGCAATAACTGGAGACAGGGGTTTAAAACACGAGCCGACAGAAGACACCCCTTGAGCGAGAGAAACTGGCATCTTGAGCATGGGTTTCCACTATGCAAGGTGACACCCAGGCCATTTAGAAGCCTGTCTTGGTGTTTTTACTGGAGCTCTATGCTGGAGCTGGGCACAAGTTCTCCACTAATGAACTGTATTGATTTCATATTCTCCTGTTGTCCACCTAAATGGCAAGCTCCACATCTGATAGATTAAATAACCACACAATTGCCTGGCTTGACATCTCAATCACTTTGCTGTTGGGTCTCTAATGAATTTTACAGCCCAGCAAAATGGAAGAAATTAAGGTCAAAGTCCAGTGGAGGAAATATAAATCCCCAATGATCTCTGAAGTATTCACAAAAGCTCCTGGAAGCCAGTCATGCCTCCCATCATCTGCAACTCCATTTCATTCAGGAGATGAGCATGTGCATCATTTGGGGCACATCAGGGAGAAGGGTACAAAAGGCAGAGGAGGAGGGAAGAGCCAAACTAGTCCTCACCTGGACATGAATATGTAGTGGTAGAACAAGGGATAATGGCTTTAAAATGAAAAAGAGTAGATTTAGATTACATGTAAGAAAGGAGTTTGTTACTGTGAGGGTGGTGAGGCACTGGAACAGGTTATCCAGAGGAGCTGTGGAAGTGTTCAAGGCCAGGCTGGAGGGGGCTTTAAGCAATCTGGTCTAGTGAAAGGTGTCCCTGTCCATGGCAGAGGGCTTAGAGCCATATGATTGTTAAGGTCCTTTTTAACCCAGACTAGTCCATGATTCTATGTTGAATCCTGGCTTGGAGAAAGGAAATGACAAAGCCCAGCCTTTGTCCAGAAGCAGTGAAGATAATTCACCCTAAAACTGGACACAGTTCTGAGTGTGAAGCAAATCCAGCCAGAAAGTGGACTTTTTAGTTTGTCAGCAAGGGGTAGTAAGCCCAAATCATATATCTGCCAGGCAGAGGCATTCCCAGAGAGAGCAATAGGGATGCTCCTTGTTAAGCCTGAGGAAAACCATGGTTCAGAAACCATAGGCTGAGCTATAGGAAGACAGCATCCCCGAGTCTCAGTCATACAACAAATATCTGCTTCTTAAGGGTGTTTTAGAGGATGGAGAGCCTTAGATTTACTTCTGTGACTGGAGTTACCAAAAGGGGTTTGGTTACAGCATACAGCAGCCAGCCATTGGAAGACCAAGCAGAGCTTATGGCCTGAGGCAGAAGTAGCCTCTGGATGGTGAAAGGATCTCAGGAGACTGACTTACACATCTCATGACTCCCATATGCCCTGTTTAGGTAAATTAGCCTCCCCCTAACACCTCATCAGCAGCATGAGGCTGCACAAGATCATCTCTTCATGGGGTGATGTTGCTAATGGCACCTGCTGGGTGCTGATTTGCATGGGAGCTCTTTGCTCAAGGAAACAGGGCCCTGGCTGCTTTGGGAGAGATGTGGGTGCTGTGGGTATGGGGGAGGCCAGCTTGGAAAACAGATAAAAATCCCAGGAGCAGTGGCTCTGTTGGAGCTTTGCAGGTGGGAAAGCATGACAGAGTTGCCCTTGCACAGAGCTGCTAAAGGTGGGAGAGAACATACTGAGGTGAAGATGGTTATTGCCCTAAAGGGACTGCTGGGAAGGATGTGTGAAGTCGAGGTGTTCACATGTCAGCAAGCAGCACCTTGAGAAAAAATTCTCCTTTCACCTCCCAGACACCTGCCACATCACCATCAAGAGAAAACTACCCAACCTTATCTCCTACTGGGAGCACTGGGAAGGGTCAGGGGGAATCCTGCTGCCCATCTTGTGCTTTGCAGAATGCAATTTAGACAGAAGCAGGTCTGAATTGCTCCACATTTTTCTTTCCCATCTCACAGGCTGAAATGGCTTTTTTTTTTGGGGGGGGGGGGGGGAGGGAAGGGGTGTGATGTGGCAGGTCTGATTTTGTTTTGTTTTGGCCACCTTTGCACTTTAACTGTGCATTTATCCTGACAGCTCCATCAGGACAGGGAGAGGCTGCAAAAGCTGCAATAAGCGTCTCTCTCCTCAGCGCTCAGGCTGTCATGATTCCTATTCCATCCCATTTCAGTCTTACGGATATTTAGATTAAAGAGATAAACACAGCCGAAGAGCACTGGGCCCTGACAAACAGACGAGGACTTCAGATCTGTCAATCATGCTGCTACCTGGTAACTCCCTCCTCCCTTTTCCTTTATTTACAGAGCTGGATTGATAAGAATATATAACAGGAACAAGGAGAGCAAGCATATTTTTAGGTAGGTTTTTTTGGGTTTTGGTTTGTTGTTCTCTTGTGGTTTTTTTTTTTTCCAAAAAACAAGAGGCGTGCAGGAAGAAGGCAAGCCATTCATGTTCAGCTTTCCAGCAATTTGGAATCGCCTGCTTTGATTATTTAACTATTTACTGTTTCATGTATTTGCAGTTTTTCTCTCCTCTTGCAGATAAAGGATTCAATTTTCTTTTAAGCAGTGGGGAAATTGGAAGAGATTTTGTTCTGTTTAAGCACAGCTGGAGTCGGAGCACTCAGGGGGATTGAGAACAAGATCAATTAAGATGCTAGTGGGAGGAAGATGAGATGTGTGGGCCAGAGGAGGGGAGAAGGGCTGAAAGAAGGGACAAGGTCCATGCTTGGAGGACATCAAATATGTCTAACTGACAGTCCCCCTCTTTCTCCATCCTCTATGAGCTGCTGCTGAGCATTCTTTCATATTCCTGCCAATGTCTTTTGAACTCCTTCCTGCTTTCCTAGAAGTCCTCTCCCCATGCCTGAGCATATACCCTGCATCACCCCCCTCACCCCAGATGTTTGAATGGCAGTGCACTGTTGGAACAAGTCCAGAGGAAGGCCACGAGGATGATCAGGGGACTGGAGCACCTCCCATATGAAGATAGGATGAGAAAGTTGGGGCTGTTCAGCCTGGAGAAGAGAAGGCTGTGTGGAGACCTCCTAGCATCTTTCCAGTATCTGAAGGGGGCCTATAGGGATGCTGGGGAGGGACTCTTCATGAGGAACTGTAGTGAGAGGACAAGGGGTAACGGGTTCGGACAAGGGGTAACGGGTTCAAACTTAAACAGGGGAAGTTTAGACTGGATATGAGGAAGAAATTCTTTACTGTAAGGGTGGTGAGGCAGTGGAATGGGTTGCCCAGGGAAGTTGTGAATGCTCCATCGCTGGCGGTGTTCAAGGCTGGATTGGACATAGCCTTGGGTGGCATGGTTTAGTGGGAGGTGTCCCTGCCCCTGGCAGGGGTGTGGGACCTAGATGAACTTAAGGTCCTTTCCAACCCTAACTATTCTATGATTCTATGATTACCATCTCCCTCATATTCATCCTCTTCAGCAAGGGCTTTCCAATAAGTTTTCCATTTACTTCAGGCAGAAAGAAAGGATTGAAGCTGGCCTGCAAGTTCTCTTCTCCTAGTGGCTGACCACACTGTACTCCCCAAACCTATGTGGGAAGGCAAAGAAGGTGCAAGCTACCCTGTGCTGCCCATCAAACTTGTACCAGTACGAGCTGATAGCTGATTGAGAAAGTGATTTGCATTTTAAATAGGTGCTTATTGATGTCTGCAACTCTCCTTCCCAGAGTGGGAAAACTGCATTATTACTTTCTTGTTGACTGGCATTTACAGCTGGCTGGAAAGAAGGGGAAAGAAAATCAGGCTGGGATCGATTTTCCTACCCCCAATGTGAGGCCAAAGACAGATCAAAGAAGCAGAAGAAAACTGACAGCTGGATGGTAAAGGAGAGAAACTTTGCCAACCAAATTAAAGGTTGCCTTAATGAGGAGAGTAATGGAAGGTTAATTAGTGCATTTACTTCATTAGGCTCTTACTAACAAGGCTTCTCCAGAGGAAATGCAGTGCCAGGGAGGGGGAAGAAGAAAATCCATGTGAAAGGATGTGTTGGGGACAATGATCAGGTTGGGGACAACCCATGGGGGGTAGCAGAAAGGGACTATCCAGGAATGTGAACCAGAATACACATACACACACATATATAATAATATACACACACATATATAAGAATACATAGGCTAAGGCATTTGCATAAATGACAGAGGGACCTTCAATTCTTCCCTCTATAAAATAATCTGAAAATTATGATCTGGAACGCAAGAAAAAAAGGGAAGTTGGTGTTTTTTAAAGCACAGACTGTCTTACAGATTCAGGTTATCAAGTCCCGAGGGAACATGATGCTTATTTTACCCGCCTTGCTGCATACCACAAACTGCAGAAAATCATTCCCGTGCTGAAATTGATGTCTGATGGTTGAATTGGGCACCATAGTTTATAGTCTGAGGTCTGTGGACTGCTGGAGATGCTCAGACTATTCCTGAGGGTCTGCAAAAAGATAACTCTGGAAAGCACAGCAGCAGGCTTGCATGAAAATGTTTTGTATAGGGCAAATATTTCAAAGCTCTGAAAAGTTCCAGCATCACCCTCAGACTTCTTGAGGGTGGTTGTCATGGGGAAAAACTCAGCATCATCCCAGACCAGAGGTATTTCTGGTTAGGGAGGACAGCAAGGCAAAGCAAAGAGCATAACCTTACAAGGATGTGGGTGGATAAGGTCACAGGGAGAAGGCAGTTACTAATTCAACAAGGATTTGGGACAGATTGCTACATGGCCATCCCAGGGAGGTGTTGATGTTATTTTCATAAGCATGGCTCATCTGATCTATGTCAGAGAGGTGCCTGAATGGGTGGCTGAATCGTATGACCTGGCCTGAGTAAGGAAGAGCAGCAGGAGGGCACTGGGAACCACAGGGGTTAATACCACTGCTGGGAGATGCTTGTGTGGGGGTTGAAGGTGGGCAGCCAGGTAGCATACTTCCTGCAAACTCCTCCCTCCTCCTCTCCCCTTTTCATCCCAACCGTTTGCCAGGGAGCCTGGGCACGGAGGGGGCCACCAGCAGCCTCCCCAGCTGGCTCCTGCTTGCCAGCCAGTTGTCAGAGCCTGCTGCTACAGATCCTAGCCTGCACAGCCAAGCCAGACCACAGCAAATAAAGCAAAGAGGAGGGATCACAGAGCTGGGATTACTTTCCACACTTCCCTGGAGAATCATTTTTCTCCAGACCCTTCAAGGCAAATCAAATGCATTGTTGTGTTAAAAACAAGTTACTCTTGGTTTGTTTAGGCTTTAATGATTTTGGTTATCAGAGGTTTTCAGGAGGACTTTGCTGTGCAGCTCTGTAGTGTATTGAGGAGCTTAAGGAGACCTCCTGCCCCTTAATTCGTACCTCCTGCTGGGTCGTCGTAGGCCCCTTCCCCATTCATCAAGGTCTAGCAAATACATCAGCAAAGGAGAACAATGCATAGATCTACACCACTGTGCAGGTCCCTGGCTTTTGGGAAGTTGGCACCACACTGACTCATGGCAGCTGCTGTCAAAGCAGCAGTGTCCAGAGACAGGTTTGGAGGGATGCTGTGCTCTCCACTCCATCCATTACAGTGCTGAGACCCTGCAGCCTTGCAAAGTGGCAGGACCCGGACACACCACAGGCTCAGTGCGACAATCGTGAACACATGCTTACACCTTCCTTGCTCTTCCCAGCCAAGCATCCTCCACCACATGCAAGGGGCATGACTGTGCCAGAAAGGACAAGAGGGGATGCTGGAATGAACCCTCCATCTTTTTCTCCTGCTGAGGCGAGCTTGCTGGAATCTGGGCTGGGTCTTGGTGACCCCAGAAGCAAGGCCACATTTTCATAGCTTCTTCAGCCCAAAAAATTTCCCCACTAAAAGCTTTATCTAGTGCCAATGCCTCTCCCCCTCCCCAAGTCACAGAGGAGCTCCTCATGGGGGGCCCACCACAGCTCATGGGATGTGAGGCTCTGGGACCACTGTCAAACCCTCCACACGTGGGAAGGTAGGAGCAGAGACCTTAGCAGCTAGGTCTGATGCTTGACCAGCTTCAGTCCTCTTCATAGCCATTGGGCATGGGACGCTGAGACTTTTCTTTCTGCTCCTGTCTCAGCTGACATGCTACATGATGGCATGTGAAGAAGCAATACTACTTCCTGCTGATGGCAATGACGCAGCTTGTAACATGAAGAGTAGCAGCAGCTTGGGGACACATACCTGAGGGCTTCTGCTGCATCTGGACTCAAATAGAACTAATGGACTGGCCCCGCTAGGTCTTCCCTAGTCCCAGACCTCAGCCCTTGCCTAGCGCTGTCCCAAAGCAGAGGGCATTCCTTCTGGATCTCCCCCTCTCATCATTCCCTGCTCCCACAGAACTGCTATTCTTCTGTAGTGGGGATTCACTCTGGCAATGTCAATATTCATGCCAGACCTTGTTTCCTCAAGACTTGTAGTGGTGCTGTTAGATAGAGGCAGGGATGTCGGACTGTGCCTTTTCATCTGTTCCTCCTTCATCTGCCCATTGGTTTGTCCCTCTGCAGCAGATTTATCCTCCATCTGGTCTGAGATTTGTGGATGCGACTAACTAGCAACTCATCCTCTCCTCCAGCTACTGGGCTTATCAGCTGGGAGAGACAGGGCTGGAGACACTCTCCTTTATCCTGCACCTCTCACCCCAGGACAAAACCAGTTGCTGGGACCCATTTTGGCAGATGTTTGCTAAGCCCATCACAGACACTGATCGTAGCTGCAGCTGAACATGGCCGTTCATCCACCCTAGCACCATCATTCCCAGGGGCTTCCTATTATAGCTTAAAGCCCTCTGTACCATGTGGAGGGGCACCCTTCCTCAACACACCTCTCCGGAGCTATGTTTTCCAGCCCACAGCACCCATGAAAAGCTATCAGCTGCCCAGGCAGCACTTGTCTGGGGGTATCAGAGCCCTAGTTCATTTAGGGTGCAGTATATTGCTCTTGCTGCCTCTCATTCCTGGAAGGCATGAAGTTATACTGGCTGACTGCTTGCTCAAGAAGTGTGAAATTCTTTCTCTGACCTTTTCTGTTGTGTTATTAAAAGGTTTCATGGCCAGTTGTTTCAGAAAAAAGATATTTCAATATTTATTGGTAGCTGGGGCAGAACTTGTGCACATCTTCAGGATGAGCTCTGGCCACCTCTCTGCTTCACCCCAGCTTCGCTGAGGGAACATGCCACTCTGTGGCCTTTCCAGCTGGGCTTTCTCATGCACAGCAGGGCCTGGGGCAGGGGAAAAGAGAAGTTTACATGGGGAGAGGCCAGTAACAACTGCAGGTCCCTGGGCAGCCTGCACACCCCTCTGCTCAGCTGCTGGGTTGCATTGTATACCTGACTCCAAACTGCAAGGATATATGTTACAGGGCAGCCTGGAAGCTTTGAGTGAGAACCAATTCATGCTGGTCTCTGCAAAAGCAAACAGAAGAAATCTCTGGCCTAAGGGGCTTACCAGGTGGATAAGAGCATGTAGGTAGGAAGGCTGCCTTTGGGTGTATTGCAGGCTCCCTGCACAGGACAAGAGCTGTTCCTGTGAAGCCTGGGCTCTCCAGATGTTCTCATGCAAGCAAATGACTACCAAATGTATATGATAAATGCCTTTCATGGATGGAATTAAACAGATGGATGAATGGATGGATGAGTGGACAGACAGGAGATGAAGGGAATGCAAAATAAAGAACAAAGAGCAGACAAAATCTCAGAGGGCAGACAAGGCTGTGCTGTGCTAGGGAAGTAGCTGAGATCTGCCCAGGAAGCCACAGGAGTGCGTAAGAGGGCGTCTCTGGGCAGAAGGAAAGAGGCAGAGAGCAGCGAGCAGGCAGCGGCACTGGATGCCTGCACTTTGGGTTGTTTTACAGTTGATTTACACATGTAACAGGCAATGTTTCTCTGCTGTCACTGACATTAGGAGCTGAAATGCTGCAGAGGTGAATGGCCATTTGTCACTGCAAATGAAGTCTGCTTGCTCTGGTTTTTGCCTTTGCATTTTCAGCTGGCCAAGCAGTGGGGAAAGGGTGGCAGTGAGGAGTGTGCTTGCTCAACAGGGTGGGATTGCTGCTCTTCCCAGGTCATGAAGGAAACCCCTTCCCCTCTCCAACACCCCTGCAACCGCACACAGCAAAGGGGTCTAGCAGGGAAGTGCTTGCTGGAAGGTGGGTAACCAGCCCAGGGTCTCCTGGGCTGCTGGGAGTAACTTCCCCAGCAACCTCCGTTTGCCTCGGCCCCTGTGGTTTTAGCTGCTTGCCTCCTGGCTGGGAGGAAGCTGCAGGCACTGCTCTGCCCTGCCAGCAGTGCTTGGCCATTTCCAGCAGTGGCTGGCAGGAAGCCTCCTGCCATCCTTTGGCCACCGCTTGCCCAGCCCACACACTCCCCTGTTGATCCTGATCTCATAAGCCTCCTGATTTGTCCTTAGAACCCTGGAAATCCATTGCCCCTCAAAACACATGGCTCAAAACCTGCACTTATCTGTACAAAAGGGCATTTTGCAGCACTGAGATCCCTAACCGCTATGGGTGAATACCAATAAAGAGCTCTCAGGTAAGAGGAAAAGAAGGAAAAAAGAAAAGGAGGAATTTATTAGCAAAGAAAGCAGACTTTTTTGTGTGCGGCACGTGAGCCAGTTGGAGAGGCACCACGCAGAAGGGCAGTGGCATGGAAGCAAGCAGAGGGCTGCATCTCGAAGTCAAGCAGCAGCAGCAGGAGGAGCTGGTACTTTATGAGGGTTGTTAAAAGTTTGGGATCAGCTGGAAGGGCAATCTGGATTTCAGTGCTAATTGCCTCCATTCTGATTTATCATAGAAGATTCAACTCCTGGCATTTTGTGTTCACTCTGAAATGCTGGCATAGCTCGAAGTTGGGGAAAGAGAAAACACAGTAACAATCCCATTGTTTAGTGTCTGACGGCCTGACTAGCTAAACATCTGCTTGAAATATTAATAACTGTCAGATGGGAACAGCTCAGGGGCTCTATAGTTTCACACCATCTGTTTGTACAGTAAACACACTTATGCACAGGCGCATACACCCAACCCTTTTGTCAGGGCTTTTATTCTCTGGATTGGCATGTCTGTGTCAATGGGACACTGGGGGCTGTGTCCTGGGAGAGCAGGGGGCACGGGGGAGACAAGAGGGCAGCCAGAGAAGAAGCCAAACAAATTCATGTATGACAAACCATAGCAGTAGTAATGCACCCAAAGCCTAGCAGGGGTTTTGATGCTCCTCCCCCCCCCCCCCCCCCTTCATATTTCGTGTCCCAAAGGAGCTTTGCTTCTTATTGCCATTCTTCAACACAGGGATTTGTTCTGATTCTTGCTATGCCCCACACTGGCACTGACCTCAACGGACACTGCCCTCACGCCCTGGGAAACATATCTTCTTGCCAGGGATTTTGAGTGCTTCCACCAACCCACACAGGAGGGATGAACCCTATGGAAACACTCCTTGATTATCACCACCTCTGTCTGCTGCACTGCCATTCTGCTTTCAGCCATTTAATACCATCTCTAAATACATCTGCTAAATACAGTCATTCTCCTGTTTTTCCATCCTTCAACCTTTTGGCTCAATTGACCTCCATTTTGTTGAGGAAGATGATGCTTCTAAACATGGCAGTGAGAAAACCCACACTGAAACATAAATATTGGGCATTTACTCTCACTGAGAAAGTGATCAAGTTCAGTAGGTACTACACCATCTTTCCCCATAACAAGCTGAGGCAGGGAGAGGCAGTGCATATTTGATGGGACACAAACCACATACACAACTGAAATACTCGTTGGATCCCATGCAGTGAGGAGAAGAGAGAAGCAACATCATGTCTAGTAGGATCACTATCTGCAGGGCAAGCTGCTGTCTGCAGATAAGATGTTTAAGTGCAGGAATCTCCTTGAGTTTCTGCTGTGGTGGGAGCCACATACATAGAGACCAGCAAAAGTCAAGATACCTGCTTCAAAACCCAAGGGAGGGCTATACCTCACCCTACATCTCCCACCACTCCCTTACCAGGCTCCCCAGCCAATCCCTTGGAGATGGGCAGTGTGGAGCCACATTCATCCCAAGGACTTTGCAGAGAGAGCCAGGATGCTCCTACTCACGTGGACCTGGAGGACGGTGGTGCCCACGGTGGTGTTCTCAAAGAGGCTTACGTTGTATAGGGCCTTGCTGAAAATGGGGCGATTGTCGTTCTCGTTGATGAGATTAATCTTCACGCGTGCAAAGCCAACATGGTCTGGAACGCTCTCATTTGCAAAGAGCTGGGCAGAGAAGGGAAGCAAAGGGAGGGCTGGAGACATTATTTGCAATGTTTGGGAGAGTTATCTTTTCTTCTTCAGTGAGAAAACAATGCTCAACTGAGCTCCCTCACCAAATTAGCCAACTCAGTGCTAACCACCAGAGCACAGACACTCAAGAAATAAAAGAGCCTCTTCTCTGGGAGCTGCTCAGCTCTGGGTGAGCCAGACACCCTGCCTCAGTCTCTGCCTGGGGAACCAGGACCTGCCACCCCACCACAGCCTGAAGAAAGGGTAGGAAGGCTTTTGCTCATCTTCCTCCACCAGTGGTACAAAAGCCTCTCTGTGAGGATGTGTATACACATCGCTGGTGTGGTATAAACCTGCTTTGCCTTCCTTGTGAATTTATAGCTCAGGCAGAGAGTGGAGAAAAGCTGGAGCAAGAGGCTGGAGAGAGCTTTGGTGCCTGATAGATGTACTTAAAGCTTAAATGCTCTATACAGCTTTTATGCTTTGTGACATAGCAAGGGGGAGTACCCTCTGCTTAAGCTCTTGCAGCTGTTTTCTTTACTGTTATTTCTATTTTTTGGCCATTTTATAATGCTCAAAAGTTCCATAGTGTGGATTAGAGAGAGGAAGAGAGAAGCCTGGTCAACAGTCACTCTTAGAAACATGGACATCCCCTAGAGCACAGGGGTGTAGCCTCACCGAAAATTCATAGCGAGGAATGGTCTCAAAGTCGAGCGGCACTGCCACACGGACACGGATGTCTGCCTTCCCCTGGATGGAGGTTGGTGAGATGATGAAGTGATTGGAGTTGTTGCCCACCAGGTAAACCTCGAAAACACTGTTGGGTCCCTGAGAAAGGAGAGAGGAAGGTTGACAGTGACAAAGAAGAGAAGAACTGGCCCATCTGCAGGGTAAAGCTGCAGGCACCTGGGGCCTGCCCAGGGGAGAGCACCGAACAAAAGCACCAACCTGACTGCAAAGCCTGTGTATCAGCTGTGTACCTACCAGTGCCTGCCTGCAGCTTGGCCGCAGCCCTTTGCCTTCAAACATGTAAAAATGCAATTACCAGAGATGCGGGGGAGTGTTTCTCTATTTGGGTTTGGTTAACTGAGCCATAGGGTTCGGCACTGACCTTAAGCACTCTGAGCATTTTGTTATGCTTACTGGGTGTACAATGCATGTGATTTCTCTAAATCTTCTTTTCACGTGCACCTATTTTATAAAAAATCCATGTGCACATTGAAGGAATGCATCCCTGGGATGAACCTGCAGAGCACACAGCTGGAAGGAAAATCTCTTTTACTGTTGCAAGATCCACACATTGCACAGGCTATCACACAGCGGATTTCATTGCCTTGCACTGGGGGGGATAGTGTGAGCGCCTTTCTCCCAGTCAAAGGGCTGTTTCCAGTAAGACAGCTTAAACTGGGAATGGGAAATCTCCTGCTCTCCCAAGACCTGGCCAGCAAAGCAGTGGGACCACCAACATAGCAAAACCAGCACATTAGGACCCTCTTTCTGGGCATGGCACCACTTCCCGAAGCACAGCCCAGCAGAGCACGTAAAAAGCAGGTTCAAAAGCTGCCAGAGCTGAATTTCCAATATTCCCCAAATGACCTCCCTCCTATCAGAGAAAGGGACCAATTAAATATACGAAGGGGCACTAATAGCAAAAGCTGGCCAAGTGTGACTACCACGAGCCAGTGACATGAGTAGAATCCCTTCTTGCTCTCCTCCCTGCACTGCCCAGCAGCCTGCAGAGTGCAAGCTGAGCATCTCCAGCAGAGCCACACAGCGGGAGCAAGCCCCAAGGACACCCACTGCCCAGGATCCCAGCAATGCTCAACTGGTGCACAACAGGGGAGTGAACATCCCTCCAGGGGAATAAAACTGACCCATCTTAGGGCAGACTTCACTCTTTCCAAAAGATGTTTCGCTGGCAAATGGAAGTACCAGACCTGGCATGAGTGAGGCATGGCACGGGTACAGAGCCTGGGAGAGAGGAAGCGAGGGAGCAAGGATACAGAGAACAGCAAGAGGAAGGCATCGCTCCCCAGCCACTATTTGGTACCCTATCCTTAAGGTGCCAACTTATAATAAAGAACCATTTTCCACCACTGACAAAAAGCCATTCCATTGAGGAATTTCTGCCCAGCTCCTTTGCTGAGCCCTCGGTGTCTCTCCCAGGGGCCAGTGCCCACCCTGCAGTACACAAAAGCACCTTTCTTGCTGGCAAAATGTGAGTGATTTTCTTAGAAGCCAGAGAGGAGCAACTTTGTTGGAGGCATGAGATAAAAGTTGAAACATCAAAAGAAATCCAAGTATTTACTGGAAGAGAGCTGGGTGGATTAATTCCCCTCCAGATGGGGAAGGAGATCAGCCTCCAAGATACCCACCATTCCTAATTAGCAGCCCTTCGAGTGCCTCAGTCTCCCCTTGTGAGGTCTGGAGAAGAGGCCTCTTGGGAGGGCTGCTGCGAATTGCCATTTATATATTTATTCAGCTATTTATTTTTTTGTTTCTGCCCCCATGCTGCTTTCTTTGCTCCTGGTTCCCGGAGACTGTGAGCCCCCTGCAGATGGCTGAAAGCAAATCTGAATATTCAAGTTGTTATCAGCTGCCCAGCAGAAGGGGCTGGCTCAGCCTGGCTCACAGCTAGTACCCCCTGCTCCAGAGGAAGCCATGGGGAGCTACTTGCATTTTCCTCACCCCTTCCTACCTGCTCCTGCCACCCAGAGCAAACAACGGATCTGAAATGTGTTTGTGAAGAAAAAAAACAGGTGCTGTCTCCCCAGGCTCACAAAGGTCCTGGTGTGCAGTGGTGGGCTTACAGCAGAGCATCATCTCATTGTGGTGCTGAGGATTAGCATGGGATGCATGGATGTGCTATCAACGCACAATCTTCTTTATCTGCTTGTTTCCTCCCTCCAATCCCTTACCCATCAGCTCCTGTACTGCTCCATTTTTTTCCCCATCACTGAAAACAAATCATCTCCTTTTGCTTCCTTCAGAGGCATAAATTAATGAGCAGCCTGCCAAAGCTTAGCAACCCTACAATAATAAACCCGTCTGCATGTACCCTCCATCCAAAACAAATTGAGCCATAAAGAAACAGGCTTCGGAGGGAACTTTGCTGTTGCACAAAGCTGGGACACAGCCTCTCTTTTCCAGCTCGTCTCATCTTGTGCCAGTCAACAGGGCCAGCACTCGCTGTGGCTTGAGGCTGCTGCCCGCTGCCTCCTTCCCAGCAATCACACTTCCTCCCAGCCATAGCCAGCGTTGCAAGTGATGGAAATTTAATGTCAATTCAGCTAAAAGACAGTCGTAGCTGCAGTTGGGCATAATTATTACTTTGTTCTTCGTGTGTATGTATTCCTTGGAGTGTCTAATAGGAGCTGCACCATGTCCCTGTTGCTGGGACATGATGCTACACGATGCCACAATGCCAGGATAACCTCATGCAGATAGCCAACTCCCAAAAAAGTGACCACTGACTGATCTACCCCAAATGCTTTGTATTTGAAAAATTTGTGATGGGCCTGTTTGCCAGCCCCATGTGCCCAACATCCCTCCAGGGGACTGGAGCAGAGGGGATACCATCCTTGGGCACAGCCAGCATAGTACAGACTGTCAGGCAAGGGCAGAAGCTCAGATGTGAGGCTGTGACATGCCAGGAGGTGGATACATGTGTCCCTCCAGAGGTCCCAGGCACTTACATGAGACCTGCTCATGCACCTCCCATGAGTCATGGCCAAAGCCTGCTCTCACAGCCTGCAAGGCACTCTCACAGGGCTCACGACAAATCAGGGAGACCCTTCTCACATCAGGAGGCCAGAAAAGCCACATCAGCTGTTCCAGCTTTGACTGAAGATGGATCATAAGCTTTATCCCAGCTTTTTTACCCAGCATCACCCACTGGCTTCATCCATCAATCCTGCTCCCACCCAGCCCCTTCCTTAGGGGAGTACACATGGAAATGCTTCAGAAATTATCCAAACTTCCACCAGTCAAAGCAAGCATTTAGCATCACTTACAAATGGTTACACAAAAAATGAAAGTAAAAAAGCAAACCTCTAGACAAGTAAACAATCCTTCCTGAACCATACCACCCCCTGAAATCGCCGTGGTGCACAGGTTGGTGGCTGGCAATAATTTTCAGCACAAAGTGAGCTGGATTTGGGAAAAGCAGCCTGGAATCCTCAGTTCTCTTCATAATGGCTCTGCAGAGGGCTGCCTTTGGCTCCCTTCACCCTAGCTCAGGTACAGCTTACTTTTCCAAAATGGAGAGCTTGCCTTTCTGAAGCACAAAACCCAGTGTAACTCCAGCTTTCCTTCCAGCCACTTTCTAGGCAAGGGCTAGTACCTACAAAGAGCTGAGGAGCATTTAATACCCCTCATTCTGGCAAGTTTGCAAAGAAAGGAAAATTGCTGAGAATTCAGGAGTGGTAGAGGAGGAAGGGGAAAAAAAGAAAGAGTTGGGTGGGTTGTTTTTTTTAAAAAGCAATTAGTGCCTCTTTGTATGGCTTGGATATTTTAGCCTGTGGCTCTAGCTAGTCAGAGATAAATAATGCTTAATCCTTCCTTTGAAAACACAAGGCATAAAGAGGGTTATTCTCTCCACCCACTTTAAAGCATTTAACTCAAGTGCTTTGAATAGCCTCTCTGGAGTTACCTGCCTCTCTTCCACTGCCCAGCCACCCAGCTCAGACTCCCAGCACTCATTGCCCACCCAGCAATCGAGCACGACAGCATCAATAATCCATTTGAAGGCTCACTGGACACAGGCCCTTGTCCTCTGCATCCCTAAGGACTTCACTGGGGCTGTGGATGATACAGGATGCCTGGAGCAAAATGCTCCCCAGCCATTTCGATCCTCCTCCCCACAGTGGCAGCCGTTTTCTCCTGCCTTTCTGTCCATCCTAAAGTGTCAGTCCTTGCTCGCTCCCCCCCTCCTGGAGGAGTTTTCTCCTTCCCCACTCTCCCCAGGTTATCTCCTGAATTCCACACACGCCTGCACAGACGGGATCAATCCAAGGCTGCCTCGCCTTCAGCTTATCTCTGCTCCAAATGATTGATTTTCCCTCTTTATGGGTAATTTGCTGGTGAATTCCATGTATTGCAAAAACCCCTGTGAAATCTAATTCAGCTCGACTGGCAGCTGGCACTTTTGGGAGAGAATACTTGGGCGCCGTCAATTCCCCTTTACAGTTCCTTGCTGTGTAGATCATATTTCTATAAATATGCACGTGTCTATCATATGCATATATATGCTGTGGATGATTCATATATTGCACCTGCACACACATGGACACATACGATATCCCTATGCAAGTCTCTGATGCAGTTTTATGCAACAAATACTGTGTATTCCCACGGCCTGGATTTTCTTTCTTTAATTTCCCCATTTATCTTACTCCATATGCATATTTTTGAGAATTGTTTCAAAATTATTTTAAAATGTCAGCCCATCGTACTTGTCCTTTATACAGCCTCTGCCCTTTTCTTCCTCTTCAGTCAACTGCATCAGGGAAAATCAAGTGAAAGCCATGGTAGAAAAGCTGGCTTCTCTGACGTGCCCTGGGAAACGTGCTGCTTCTCTTAATATACCCACGTGAATCTTGCAGCGATAAAAAGCTCAAATAAGGAATACCCTGAAGGATGTCCTGATCGTTTTCCTGCATAGCCAAACCCTTGTTTTGACCCTAAAATACTGCATCAAGCCACCAGGCTTTAAAATTCCAGCATATCCAGAAAGGATACCCAGGCACCCTACCTAAGCCAGCCTCGGAGTAGATGAGACTGAGCTTACCAGCCCTCTGAATTAACACAAACGTATTCTACTGCTCGGGGCTCTTGCTCTAAATCTGGAAACAAACTTTAATGCAGAAATGGATTCAAGGCTTTAACCTTCCATCTCACACACAGGATTTATTCTTTCCTGCTGATCTATTGCAACGTGAATCAGAGGAGAATCCAGCCCCAGTCTGAGAGTGTATATGCATACTGGTTTTCTCTGGTGTTCAGTTGAGCATAGGCTCAGTCTAAATACTGGGAAACATTCACAGATTTTCATAAATAGCCTTCAGACATCTTTGGAAAGGTATTCAAGTGGTTTGCTGTCTGACAGAGAAAGAAACTCAGCTGCACAGAGGTTAATGCTTTTTTTCTTGGTTTGTAGAAGGTCGTGTCCAAAACTCTGTGCAAACGCTGTGTACTAATTTCTCCTGTGTTCAAGTGTTTTCGATAAGCTGTAGAGAATGAAAAAAAGAAAACCAGCACACCTGGTTGAACACCTCTTGGGTGCACCCCAAATCCATGTCTGGGGTCATCTCAGCTCAAGCTGGGTGCTGCTCCACGTCCCACCCTGCACCACCGAGCCAGCCCCTCTTGGAGCAAGACCATGACCATGGTTGAGGGACAACAGCTGGGATTTTGCAAGGGACAGACTCAGAGGAATGGGTTTCTTCT
This sequence comes from Ara ararauna, assembly GCA_028858755.1. Lineage (NCBI taxonomy): Eukaryota > Metazoa > Chordata > Aves > Psittaciformes > Psittacidae > Ara > Ara ararauna. The sequence continues at coordinate 44,190,592 of CM054381.1, forward strand.
TGCAGGCACCCCACTTAGGTACCTCATCTGAGACGTTAATGCCAGCCAAGCTCCAGAAAGGCACTTAAATACAGAGGTAAATTCAAGCACATGCTTTCAAGCGTGGTCTTGTGTGCAATGTAAATACATGTTTAAGTGCTTAGATGAATCGTTTAATCTATCTCATTCAAAAAGCAATCATTTAAGTTTGTGCAAAACACACCAGAAGAAAGAAAGACCAACCTCCATCATTTAAAAAGGTCACATGGGCCTGGTTACAAAACTCCTTGTTTAATGGCTTTGGTAGCCCATGCAGTGTTTTAAGGGCCAGACACACATGACACCTTTTTCCCCAGCTCTATAAAGACACAACCAGGTTACAATGGCAGGCAGGTTCCTCAAAGCCACCCAACCCTACAGAACCTGTAGGTGGGACAAGGTTCAGGCATGGGCTGCACCGTCCAAGTAGGACATCAACAGGCTGAAGGAAGAGTGTCAAAATTTGCTGTAGGGGCCAGAATAAGGCTGGCTTGGCTCAAGAAAGAAACTAATCTGCCAAGGGCTCTCATAGGACTTTAAGACACAGGTTGAGAGGCAGGAATCAAAACACAAGCAAAATTATCTTCTTGAAGACTCTAGCTTTGATTTCATGTGCCTCTATTCATCTGCTCTCATTTATTTATTTAGCTGCTCTCCCTGGAGACATATGTAATGCTCTTCTTGTTTTCCTTTACCCCTTACACAAATGAATCATGTCATCTCCAGCATGAAGGCCATGCTGACAAAATAGCTCTGTCAGCCATGTCCTCAGTCACATCTCTGCATGAAGTTCTCACTGTCCCATCCCTCTACCCCTGCACTCACAGAAAGCCAAGAAAGCCTGGCACCATCTTGGCTACCTCAAATCCAGATGGTTTGCAAAAGCCTCGCAATTCTCATGGGGTACTTGAGCATTCAAAATGTCACTGTAAGGCAACTCTTCCCTTTCTGTAAGTTTTTTACTGAAAGTTTGGGAGTTTTGGACTTCTGTAAATACACTACCTGGGAAGCAGTGCTACAATAAGCCTGGCTACAGATGCAATCCCATTCCTGTCTCATATTCACGACCTGGGTCTCTTTTTCACAACCTGGCTAGGCTGTCCCAATTTTTTTTTTCCCCCCAGAGTGCTACCTTGATGGTTTATCCCATTGCAAGCATCCACAAGGGGAAATAATAAAGATCCACCACAGGAAAACAAACAAACAAGAAACAGTTGCTTATAACTTTCCTCCCTCCAGATATTTCAGACATCAGCTCTTCTGTGCTTCTTATCGGTAAAAATAATGCTATGGTTAAATGAATCCATGCTAATATGACAGTCTCCAAAGACATGTACAGTAAACTCCCTTCAGACTCCCTTAGCACATGAGGTCCTCTCTCAGCAGTTTTAAAAATCTCAGCCAATTCTTTTGGGGAAATCTCAGGAAGTTAAAGAAATACATCACAAGAATGAGTCTATCTTTTGCTGGTGCAATCGGGAAGGCAAGGTTATTTTTTATTCTTCCATTTTAAAATTAGCAAGGATGAAAAGTGAATTCTTGAATGGGAGTCACTCCAGTAAAATGAGTTTTTAACCAGAAATAATGACAGATCCTTCATCCTTCTGGCACAAACGGAAGTGTTACAATGCCCTTCAAGAACGGATCTGCTGACATCTCTCAGAAAGCACGACAGCGGCTCTATTCAGAAACTATCCTAAGCATCTGTCATATCCATGTCTTCTTTATTAGCAATTGACATTTTCAAGAAAAAACAGTCTCTTTATGTGCTTAATACCTCATCTGCACCTCTTCAGGCTGAACTCATAACTCTTGGATGGTGACATCATGTCACAAGTAGATTATTAGTTCTGTGTCATAATCACTTCCCATGAAAAAAATGGGGTTTCTGGATGGCTTTACGAGACACAGAGAACTCCGCTCAGGACTGGGGAAAAGAAAATCCATCATCTCAGCCACCAAAGGCATCTTAGAAGATGCACAGTTTAATTGACCCACCAGCGTTTTGGGGGGTGAGGAGACAGATTCTGTTTCATATTCCACGGTACTATCACATCATTTCCCTGAAGCATCAGGAAAACATCCTGATGATGCCATTTGTTCTGACAAACCCTCTCTCTTCATCTCTCTCTTGGGATGGCACGAGCCTGTAGCCAGGGCTTTTCTGAGGGATTTTGGAAAATTCACCATGTGGTGTCAGCACTGGTTTGAAGCAGACACCATACAGTGTGGAAGGGTTGGAGGGTACTGGCACAGAGAAGCAGCCAAGCGTGAATTGCACAAGTCAAATAATCAGAGTAATTGAAGTCTGCAAGCCCAAGGCTGGAAAACATGGTGCAATCCCTACCTGGCATGGACCAGCACGTAACAAATAGGAGGCTCCATTAACAAGCCTCAAACGCTCCTGACTCTTTTGCAGTGATGAACTGTTATGCCAGTGTCCCCCACGCTTCCTCCAGCCCCAAGATAGCAGGTATCTTTTAGTTCCTCCCAGGTTGCAGCAGTACCCATCCCTGCCAGAGCAGAGAGCCTGGAAATCCCTTCTTTCCCCTCCCATGGGAGCCCAGCAGAGAACCCTATCCCTTTCTAAAACAGACTGGCAAAGGACTGCCCAACAAGAGCCCTCAGAAGCAGGCAAGAATCAGCATACCACACAATCCTATTTTCTGGCTTTCAGTGACCATGCAATCCTGACTGCATTAAAGCACATGCCTTGCCTGCTCTCTGGGGAGGGCATCTATCTGCTCTCAGGGTACTGAGCAAGCAGACAATGGCAGAAATAAGAGCTGAAAAAAATTATTATGAGGACATAACCATGCACCTCATCACAAGTTCAGTGACTTATCCTTTACTGCACCCCCAAACCCCACATGAGTGCTACCCTGCAAAGAATGGACAGAAGTGCCCACAGCAGGAGATACCTTACCTCATCTTTATCCTGCACCTGGATGAAGAGGGGAAGGGCAAAGCCCACCTGGGCCAGCTCTGGGATGGCCACACTGTACTCCGAGCTGTTGAACTCAGGTGCATTGTCATTGATGTCGATGACTAGAATGTTGAAGGTGGTGGTGACAGTGGCATTGGAGGGTGTGCGGTCATCATTCAGCTCTGTTCCCTGCAAGGAGAGAAAACAACAGAGCAGCCTTTATTTTCCAAAGAATAAATGTAATAGGAAGTGTGCACGCTGTGATTAGAGACTCTTGCAGCTTTTGCTTCCTCCCCTTTGCCAAGGAAGTATGTTCAGTTGGTTCTGCCATTGCCCCTTAACCTTAAGCAGCTTTCCACAGTGCTGACCCATTAGTACATAGATGTTGACCCAGCCCTTCCATCACCCATGTTTCAGACCCATAGTACTCTTGCAAACCTTCCCAGGGGTTTAACATTTCCCTTAAAATGTCTGTGGCCAAGTTCTCACTTGCCCCTATCATGCAACAGGTTGTTGGGGCTCAGAGTCATGCTAGGGGATGAGTAGGCAATTCTCCTGCCCCAAGCATTTGAACAAAAAAGAAAGTTGCCTTGTGAGATGTTTGGGGCAGTCCACAAAGTAAGGGAAGCCACGATGGAGAAAAGAGTACTCCTATTTTCTCCTCTGCCATCTCCTGAGGTGGAGCCAGGAGAAGGGAACTAACCCACCATAGTAGTACTGACGGGAGAGAAAACTAGGGCAACAGAAGAAAATAAAATTTAGACCTTAAAATAGGTTTGGCAACATGTGTCTAAATACAGAGCTGAGTCATGACTCCAAATCACACCTCTGTCTTAAGAAAGACTTTAATTTCTCTTTCCCAAAAGGAAAGAGTGCAGATTTTATTGCCAGAGAAGCAAAACTTGTGAATCAGTCTTTTCAAGCAGAGTCCCTCCTCTTGTCCTTTGGATAATCTTGCTTTGCTGTGGGCACAGAAAAGCAGCACTAACACGACCCACACTGTTCATTGCTATTCACTGCTTCTGCACACAACAGCAGAACAGGCTGATCCAAAGAAGGAGCAATACAGCTGTATTTTCACTGCGTGCTCCAGGACAAGAGCAGCAGAGAACATTTTGGGTCCTGGGGGTGCAGGACGCAGAGTTGGCGTTTGCAGGAGGATGCAAAGTTTGCGAGGAGAGGAAATAAAAATCTATCGGATCAACAGAATATAGTTGGAACTTCATTATCATGCAGGCAGGAAAATGGGCAAGTTTTCAGCTTCACAAATCTCTCCAAAATTAAACTAATATTTTGTCCCTATTAAAACCAGACAATCCTCCCTCTTTCCATTTCTATTGAATCGATACTATAAAAGCCCAAACCAAGACATACCAGGGATGGGTGCATAAAGACATGCATAAAGCCCCACAGTATGACCTGTGTCTGGGACCAAGAGGGGTAATTTCTTGTCCTTTTGCACCCCCAACAAAACATTGTACTTGCCAAAATGAGAACGCGACTCGATAGCTGCCGCCTTCCCAATCAATGACCCTTCCTACAATGCTGATTTTTCCCCACACCAGCCCAGCAGAATTTATACTGCTAAATGTGTTACTAACCAGCTGCCCAGCTTGGTATTGATTTTAATTGCAGGGCTGTGAGCAGGGAGCCGCTCTCAGGTGGGGCTGATAGGGCTGGAAGAGCATGCTCCAGAGCCTTTTCTTGAGGCAGCTTTCAGCATCACTCCCTTGCCATGCCTTTCTGTGCTGGGCAGTTGCAGGTATAATATACCCTGTTATACCTCTGCCCACTGACTTGACAAAATATAACTGGTTTTCCATGGGTCTGAGGAGGAAAGGTAGGAAATAGGCAGAGTGGGCACAATTCAGGTGCCTGAATGTAGGTGTCTCATGCTATTTGCAATCCCAGGGCATCTGCCTGCTGCCAGCAGATACAATCGCAGGCAAATCTAGTTGAAGACTAAGGTGGGCATCAAAAATTACCTTATTCATCCATATAGAGGCAACCACATTTTGGGCCACCATACAAGGGGGCTGTGTTGAACATCTCGCTTGGCTTGGCCAGGGGATAACACATCATGACTCTAGATGCCGATAGGAGCAACATGTCCCAGTTTTGTGCCTCCACCTCGAAGGATTTGTTCCCAGGCAGGATGCCCTCCCCATCCTGCTCTGCCAGGCTGCCTCCCAGATGGTGGAGGTCTCACCTTCACTGTGAGGATGAATCCAGCACTATAGAAGGGATTTTCCCGGTCCAGCTGCCCATTCAGGGTTAAGGCCCCACTGATGTAGTCCAGTGCAAAGATGCTGTTGGTGTTACCTGAGGAAAGTAATAGGCAGTGTGAGCAGAAGCAGCTGGTACAGCTGATGCCAAATGGTGCTGTGGGTAACCCAGAGAGGGAAGTGAGAGGAGACAAGCCTCTTCCCCTGACAGTCTCCATGCATGACTAGACCTGTGTCATGGTTTAAGCCTCTATAACTCACGCAGTCGCTCTCTCACTCACTCCCCCCTCTTTCTTCCCAGGACTCCCGAAGGGATAGGAAGGAGAATCGAAAGAACGCAACTCCCACAGGTTGAGATAAGAATAGTTCAGTAACTAAGGTATAACACAAATTACTACTGCTACCACCAATAATCCTGCAAGAGAAAACACAAGGAAAGAATACAATCGCTCACCACCTATACCCAGCCTGACCAAGCAGTGCACCCCCACCCTTCCAGGTCTCTGCTCTCTGTTTTACATCCTGGGCATGATGTGCTGTGGTATGGAATACCTCTTTTGTCAGTTTGGGTCAGGTGCCCTGTCTCTGCTTCCTCCCGGCTTCCCTTCCTCCCTGGCAGAACACGAGGCTCAGAAAGTCCTTGGTCAGACCAAAACATTACCAAGCAGTAACTGAAAACACTGGTGTTATCAGCACTGTTCCCAGGCCGAAAGTCAAAACCACAGCGCTGCACCAGCTACCAAGAAGGAGAAAAATGACTGCTGCTGCTGAACCGCCAAAAACACGGCGCTGGACCAGCTATCAACAAGGAGAAAAATGACTGGTACTGCTGAACCCATGACAACCTGGTTCTTGAGAGGTTTTACAGAGCAGATCTGTTGCCAGGCCAGGAGCTCCAAGCTGGGCGCAGGCTGGTCTCTGCAAATCCTTTGCTTTATCTCAATGTGCTTTAAAATGTCATGGCTGTTATGGTCCTCTCCTCCTCTCACCTGCCCCAGCTCAGGGCTCAGAACAGTGCTTTCCCTCCAACAGCCAATAATCTTGTGAATGCTGCAGACAGATGAAGAATTTCAAGAGGGTTTGGTTATTAAAATATGCAACAGCACAGCCAAAACCAGGGCCAAATCCCGATACTCCCCTCTGAACAGCTGCCTGCATTCTTGGGGCACCGTGTCTCTGAGGTGGGCATGGCTTCTTTCTTAAAATACAAGAGTTAAGGGACATCAGTCCAGATTAATCAGAGGAAGGTGCAGACAGACTAAGCTCAAAAGTATCAGCTTCACATAACAAGCAGTATTTTAACTGTAGGGCCTCTTGCCGGAGGATAGTGAAGATGATGGAAGTCCACACGTATTCAAGGAGAGACTGGGGAGCTAATGAAAGGGAAAAAACATCTACCAAAGAGCAGAAAAGCCGCATGCAGCTCAGGAATTTTCTTAGCTGGACATATTTGAGCCACGGGGAATATTAGGGTAAGTACTATAAGCGCTTGCCCTGCTTTTATACTCTTGACAGATGTGTTGACCCCATGCAGTTGCCTTATTTCCCTCTACTTGAGCCAAATTTGGCCACTAAGCTGGTCCTTACATGCAAGCAATCCGACAAGGTGTCATGGAGGTCTGTGCTGCACCCTATCCTCAGCTTTAGTCCTACTCTGGAATTAGGCACCCAGAGAGGATTAAGACGACACTGGAGTCTCACAGCCAGCAGATGCTAAAAAGACAAACATCCCGCACTGGGCATGTTATTGTGCCAGTCCCAGGTGCTCTCTCTGTCAGCCAGAAAAAAGAAAGCAGTTGGTATGTGGAGCCTGGGATACCTGATGCCATGCCAGGCCCAACACAATACCAGAGGAGGCTGTTGGCTGTTGAATTAGTGATGACCAAGGAGGTTATATACAGGCATATGGTCACCCACATCACTCCCCTCATCATCTCAAGGTATGCAGAAATCCCTGATCCAGCCCCAAACGGGAACAAGGAAACCCTGCAGGCACGCTATATTCATCCCAGTCAAAAATAAAAAAAAACCCTGTCTTCTCAATATATCTCAGCCTGAAGGAAACACACACAATATTTGTCATTTCACTGCAAGGGAGCTTTATGACAGATCTGCTTTTGCAGAAAGTTGTTTCCATCACTCAGCATCCACCTCACTCCCTTCCAATCCCGTTTAGCCACAGCTGCACCTTTCGCAGGATGGCCAAAGCCTCCATGTCCAGCTCTCCCTCCCTCGCAGCCCCAGGAGCCACCCTGGCCTTTATGAGCAGCTGGCTGCAAGCGTCTCCTCTGTATCACAGATCCCTAAGTGCCAGAACACCTTTCTCCTCCATTACTGAGCCTTTACATCTTCCTCTCATGCTGAATGCCTCCCATTTCTGTCCTTGGTCTTCTCTCCCATCTGAAATGGCCCATTGACTGCTAGCCAGCTTAATGAACTGATACACAGCTACTTAAAACATCAGTAGCAGCTTTGCTTTTTTTTCATCTAACTTTCACTGCCATACATGACGGTCTCTAGTCTCCTCCCTTGGACAATTCCCCTCTTTTCATCTTGACTTCGCACCTTTGCTCTGAAATTTACATCTCTTCAGGAGACACCTTCCGATTCTAGCTTTGGAGGACACTCCACAAGATGCACTGAATTGTGCTGCAAGGCATTTAAATGCTCCAGGTTGCCATGGTAAAGTTTACACATCAGGGCAATCTTGGTACACTCCCCTAATGCAAAGTGTAATGCTAACAAGAACCTGTAAATGCAGAGACCAGTGTATTTTAGTGGAAATAGGTCAACAGGGCAGAAATATGACACAAAGAACTAAACACAGCACTGAGGAATGGCATGCTGCCTCCTAACACCTCCAGTCACTGCGACCTAAGAATGGTTATGCATTTCATATTTGACCATAGTCATTTTTTGAAGGATGGATGAATGAATCAGGGACACAAATACCCTCCCAGGCTACGCATCAGAGCCTTTTCTCTAGCTCAGCCTCCCCAACACAACAGACAGCAGATATGCACCAGATGCCCTCCGGGATGCCTTTCTGCTAGCAGAGAATTGCCAGCTTTGCAAATTAGCCTCAAAAGGGAAAAAAGTGTCTCCAAACTTGTCCCTCAGAAGCCTTTCCTAATTTCCTCTACAATGCTCCTTCAACAGCCACTTCATTATTCCTCTGACCAGTGATCACTGCTGAAGTAGTCGCGCTGCCGAACAATGCACATTTCCTGGAGACTGCAAAAATCTCTCTAATCATTACAAGTCTCCAATTTCCTCAGAGCAAATTTAAAAAAAAAAAAAAAAGGTGGGTGAAAAATCACCAATTTTGTCTTTCTCCCTGGACTTTTACTTTCCCCTCCTCTGTATAATTTCTCCTCCCTCCCTGGTTCTCCCATTATCTCTCCATCATCTTCCTGACCCAGGAAAAAGCCGAGCTTGGGTTAAGCACTGCTTAATCTGCAGCTGCTGGTGCAGACTGCCACACTGGCTGATGGCTTTTAACCATCTCTCCCAGCGCTTGCTCCATCCTGCTCCCAGTTGCACTGGTCTCAAGTTCTCAGCTGGCCACCCATAGCCATCTGTGGGTGCAGGTGGGTACTGTGAGCTGAGCCAGCTTCTCATCACACTGTTCCAACGCTCCAACCAATAGCTTGCATGGCCCGTGGCCAGCATTGCCTGCTGGGCATACCAACAGAGCAATCCTTGTTTTGCTCATCACTGGTTTTGAAGTGATACCACAATGCACAGATGCATGATGGAGAACACAATGGGATGGAGCACCGTTGCACCAATTGAGATCCCCAGATAATCCTGTTTTTCAGAGGACGCAGAACACAAACCTTTCCATCTCCAAGCTTGCACTCTGCAAACTGTTTTAATGACAGAAACTATCATGGGGCTACACTTGACAGAGAAGCCAAGTGGCCTTCAAGAAGGTACCCCATCTACCTGCCCTTGCATGCTCGCTCACAAGCTGGGTTCATGCTGAAGGTACACACAGCCTTCTGCTCCACACTATGGCACACACAGTCTTTCGCTCCACATCAGGCAGGTAATAAAACTATCACTCACTTGGCTCGGGAGTTACCAGCTGCTGGATGTCTTCCTTCTTGAGCCATCTCTTGTCTAGTGTGAAGTCTGGTCTGAACCACCAAAGCATTCTTAGATGGAAACTAAGGACTTAATTTCCATGCCCTTGTTTGAGAAGGGAGACCGTGCTCTGGTTTCTGCTAAACAGAGGCTTACCTATCCTCCACCTCCTTCCCCATCCAGACAAGGATGTGGCATGTTCACAGAGAACCAGGCAATCCAGGTCCATTGCATGGAGCAGGCAAAGCTAAGGAATAAATGGGTCTTTCATCGAGCAAAGAAGGAGTTCTGCTTTCAAGAGCTGGGAAAACCAATGATGACCTTAAGAAAAGCACGGCAGGGAGCAGAAAATAAAAGTGAGGCTGCCTAGGATGTAGCATCCACCAGAAAGGGATGCCCTATAGGAAGGCAGGGTCTAATTCCACCTCTCTGCTACCACTGCAAACCTGCAGAGCAGAACACAGCGCAAGGAGGAAGCAAGAGAGACACCCAGGGTATGAATCAGAGATAGGGCAAAAATTAAATGATGGGAAGGGAAAGGCTGAGCAGAAAAAGGGAACACAGAAGAAAAGCAATGCAGGTAATGTTTTTTGGTACTCAAAAAGACAGAGGAACAGTGAGAACAAAACAGCTTTAGGACAGCAATATGAATACATTTCTGGCAGACTTGTTGCTTTCACCTGGCAACGAACAGGCTTGCTCAGTACATACAAGACCAGCTTCTTGTTATGACACAGATAGAAGGAGAACTTTCCCATTCCTCTGTCCATGTATGCATACAGGGACAGCAGCAGCTGCTACATACACCACGTCTGGCCAGGGGACCAGGAAGGCAGGGACCAATGTGGCGCTGGGTTAAGGGCAACAGGATGGATCACAGTAGCCCATTCTGAGTGTTTGTCCATGCTCATTGAGGAATGGGTGGTGGCATAGGCATCGTTTTGGAGAAACATGGCTATAACGAGGGGTTTTATAGATGAGGGCGATAATGTTTAATTGCCCTCGGCCAACACTCTCACAGCTTAAAAAGGCCATTAAAAATACTGGCTCAAACCCAGGGAGGAAAAAAAAAAAGAAAAAAGAAAAAAGACATCGATGTCTCCTCCTTCCTCCCACCCCTTTGTCCTTTGAGTATCGTTCAAATCCTTAGGAGGGAGAAATGCAGCTATTACCCAGCTGTAGCCAAGAGCTACCTGTCAGCCAAGGGAAGCTGATTCCCCCATGCAGGAGAATTTTCCCACACATCTCTGCATGAAGAGCCGTTTGTATCAGGGAGCTGCATCCTTGAAAGGCACGGGGCTTGCTAAGCTGCTGAACTTGGAGCGGGTGACTTTCATGAGATGTGAAAGGGGAATCCATCACACACCTTGTGCTGGATAATTTATTAATCAAAATGTGCTCTGTCAGGGCTCTTCAGCACTGAAATAGATGCTGTTGGATGTGGTTCATAGAGTCAGCAACAGACACAGTTATTACCGTATAAATAGTCCATCAGCTGCCATGACCACCTCGCTGCTCTTCACCTTGAGTTTTTGCCCCTGCATAATATGCAGGGAAGCATGCCAGGGCAGATTCATTGCCCCATGCTTAAATTCAAAGGGAAAAAGGGATTCCCAAAGGAAAAGGGGTTACAACCTGAGCTTTGTTTCTTTGCTCTGAGTGAAAGTCAAGATGCTTTACAAAACTGTATCTGTTTCTCCTGCTCTGGACTTTGGTTTGCTCTTCTTCCCAGAAGATGCAGCTTTCTCTGGGACAATTGATTCAAGCCCAAAGCTGCATGCAGGCACTCCTCCACACATGCCTGCAACACAACCAAGCATTTTTAGTACCTTCCCCAAAAGATTTAATTGCCCATTCTAACATAACTGGCAGAATTTTTGACCTTGCAGAGCCACAGAAGAAGCTCGGATTACATCCTCACACAGTTCCCTTGTTTAGAACTGAACATACAGTAAGAGAAAATAAAAGGAGAGTTTTATCACGCAGGGTGCAATCCCCCCCTCCTGAAGCCCCTAGGAGCTGCAGCTGGATACCAGAAAGAACAGAGCCTGAAGAGTTTAAACGTTCCTGCTCTGAGTGTAATTAATGACACAAAAGGATGTGGAGTCTTGGACCACAATCACCATTCTGCCACGTCATCTAAAATGTGCTTGGTGGCTCAAAGGGAAGTCAAATTGCCAGCTCTGCCTGGCTTGGCCTTCTTCCTCACAGCCTTTCCTCTTTCCATGAATCTAACCCTAAAACCTGCTATGGGAGAGCAGCCAACAGCTGGATCATGAGTTAAGAGGGAAAACCACCGTAAATATTTATTTCACTCATTTCTGTAAATGCAACACTTTAACCCTCCACCTGAGCTCACAGAGGACTTTGTCCTAATAAACAGGGTGCAGAAGGCAGCATGCATTCCAGGAGAGAGCTGACTGGTCTGGACTGCCGGGTGTCACCATCTCAGAGCAACAGTTGCAGAACACTCTCTCAGCCTGCAGGCAAAGGATGCATGCGCATAAAATGGCACTTCCTTAATGGCTGCGATGCCTGGGCTAGACTGAGACCCACAAATCACCTCTCCTGCCTCTTCCACAGCAGTAGGCAGACTCATCAGGAGACTGTGAGAGGTGTACACTGTAATATGCCCAGTGACAAGTCTGAATCAGCTTTGAACATAAATCCCATATCTCCAGGCTCAACACCTTTCAGAAAATCTTCCATTAAAAACCATCTTAGAACTGACTGCTTTCCCTAGCCCAAACAGGAACAGAGACAGCACAGGTTCATTCTTCTCCAGAGATTGCCAACAGCTTGCATACACATTAAATCCCAGGAAGTTAAATAGGAAGTCTCAGAAATTAAACGAAAAATATGCTTTTGTTTCATATTTACACATAAAAGGGAATGTATAGTTTTAATTACTGAAGGCCATTTGCTGGGAGACCACCTGCCATGCAAACCATTACCACAACCATATCTCTTCTCAGTGATTTCTGGATTGCCAGGGAGCCAAAGCAAGATGCCAATGTGACGAAAAAGCATCATTAGCAGTGGGGAAGAAGCAATTGAGCCAAGAAAAGAGGGCTCCACCATCTCCTCTTTGTGCTGTCTCATCCTCATGCATTGGCAGGGTGGAGAAAACAGCCTTTGATGAATAACTTGACATGAGGCACTTTTCCACCCATCAGCGTGTCCTCCTACAGAAATGTTCTGCTATGATGACTGCCTTTAAATCATGCTGGAAGGCCCTCCCAGCATGTGTAATTTATGAGGACTTTAACACCCTAGTAGTTCACCAGGCGATCAAACTGTGGGAAGAAAGACAGCATGATGTAGGCCAGCCAGCAATGGGAATATTAAAACTAGCAGGTCCTTTTTCCAGTGTTCCTCCTTGATGTCCGGTTTAAGGGTCTTGAGAAAGTGGTTCACTTTGTCATGCCTTTATTAAGTCAGGTCAAAATACAAAGAGGGGTGACAGCAGCTGAGGGCTGGGAGACCTCTTTGGCCATTTAACCTTACCTCAAGTCAACATGCTGCATTTTCAAAAGGAAGGCAACTCCAGATCTGTTAAGGCTACGTGAAACATGTTTTGAGAGCTGCTGCACTGATTTTTACATCACACACACACGTATATGACATTTTATTCCTTAGCAGGAAAATCAGAAGAAAGATGGAGAGCATTCTTTTCAGACATGCTTTCCACTTGCTTTTGTAACTCACACTGCTATTACATTGCTCAAATAATGATTTTTAATTCATGCTTCCTTGGGATGAACCAGCTTTACGAAGAAAATGCTTTGCCAGAAACTGTATCAGTCTCCTAAAACAATCAACTTGGGGAAGAAAAAAAGTGCTCTAAGGGTTTTCAAAGAGCCCTAAGGACCAGCTCACTGACTGAGAGTCTTGCACTCACTCCCCTCTCTCCTGCAAGACTTTCCAAGCCACAGGAAGAACATATGGATTGCGCTTGTGCAATCTCCCATTGCCCATCCATCACTGCATCTGAAATGTGTCAGGCAGGCAGAGACTGACATTGGAGCCCCGGGACCCTTTCCCCTGGTTTAATCCTTCAGTGCCTGCCCGAGCAGCACAGGTCACCTTCATGCCAGGACACATGAAGTCTTCTGGCTGTCCTGGAAATAAATGAAACCCAAAGTTTACTGCTAGTGACCAAAGCACAGGACTATAGTGATACAATACATTTTCCTAACAAAAGCTAGTGGGTCAAAATCTCCTCCTATTAATTAAATTGTTATTTAATTCGCAATAAAAATCCTTCTCTTAAAGAGCCAAAGGATTCCCCTTGCCCCAGGTGATGTGCAGCAGCAGTAAACATTAAAACACACTGCTGTCTGCAGGCCTGATCCTGCCAAGAGCACTGTGGCTCTCCGATTTCCACCAGCAAAATCAATCTCTGTTAGACCAGAGAGTTCCCCTAAATGAAAAGCCTTATCTAGAACAGGTCGTGTTATACAACAAGTCACTCTCTTTGCCTGGGAAATGAAAGATGATGAGCCAAAGTCCCTGGTACAGAGGCTATCTCCATAAATCTGCCAAAAAGGAACTGTGGATTACTTTGCTGGATTAATTATCTGTCCTTCAGAGTCCTGACCTCAGTGGCTGAGCATCTCCAACCTGTCAAAGCAGCTGGGAAATCAGGGAGGGAGGGCTTGTGCAAGGCACTGGCCACAGGATGCCTGCACCCTCTTTTTCACATGGGAAATGCAGCAGAAACACCCATCAGAGTGATGGAAGCCCCAGCACTGGCCAACCTGTCAGCACAAGGGGCTTGAACTGCAAGATTTCAATCTGTATTTCTTTTTCAAATGGCCTTTTGCAGGGCAGTGATACCACTACTTGCAAAGTATGGGGCAAAAAAGTGCGTATCTTCATGGGGCTAAAACATGGAGACTGGCAGGGAGGGGGAGAAACAACTGAATGGCTTTCTCCTATAAAATATGGAAATGATTCTCAGTCCAGGCAGGCAGGAGGCAGGCTCATCTACCCTATCAGGACAACTAGCCAAAGCTGTGACACAGCTAGATCAGAGCTCCTCTGTCATTTCAGGCTTAACAGCTTTGTAAGCTGGCGGCGTAAAGTTGGATCTTAAGTCTTATTTTATGTGGTTATGGTTAATCTTTTAGTTTTATTGTTTTCCTGTCAAGGGAGGACCTTGTGCTGGAGATAGCCGTATAAAGAAGAGCTGCAGTAGTATATCCTGAGGCACAGCTACCTGAGGGATGAAGCTGAAAAGGACACCAGCAATTCCAAATTAACTTTTATATCCTGCCTCCAAATCATACCAATGCTTTAGACATTAATACCAAAGGAATGATAAACAGCTATGTTGCTTTTCAGCCCTCTCACTGCTGTGTATTCAACCCCAGCTAGTAAAATCAGACCAGGCACATGAGAGCCCTGTGCCTGAAGACATGGGAGAGCCTGGGGGAAGCATCACCCATCCCTGCTGTGAAATCAGAACAGCATCACTGCCACCTCCCCTTGTGGAAAGGAGCTGAAGAGTATAATTACAACCTCCACTGGCCATTTTCACTTTTGCTTACGGTCGGTTTCTAATTTAATTTGCTTCCCTATTCCCATATGTTAAGCTGTTTTTTGCAAAATTGCCATAAAAATTTACCAGCTCAGGCACAAAATCTGCTTGCTGACCTTTACCATTGTGATTGAGGATAATGACAAATTAATTAGGCTTTACCTGCCTGCCAAAAAAATCACTTGCCTTGCGTGAGCAGGATTTTGGAGGCATGCTAGCTGCTGGTTCCTATGTCTGCACTCTCAGGCATCAGAAAGTAACATATTCTTTGAAAAGCTAGAATCAAATAATGTAAAGTATAGGAGAGTGCCTTGAGCAAGGCGGGGAGGCACTCACACCCTTATGACTTCAGGGAAAAACTTGTCTGCTCCATGACCATGATTTCTTTAACAGTTGCCCTCAGCCACGCACCTCAACCACAGCCTGGAAACTGAAAGGAGTTGGCCCACTCTGGCTCTGGCAACAAATAACCCACAGTGGAAAGAGGGCATCCTGAAGCCTGGCTTCAGGGATCTTGGAAACCTCTGCCTTAAGCTGAAGGCAGGGTGAAGATTGGGAGGAGGCCAGAGGCAATAGCAGGTGCCTGCAGTTGTCCCTCAGCCCATTCATGGGCTAATCCTTCCCAGCATACCACTCTGGAAGATGCTGGTGCCAACAGAAGGAGGACTCATCCTTGGCAGTGTTCAAGGCCAGGTTGGGCAGGTTGCCTGGTCTCATGGGAGGTGTCCCTGCCCATGGCAAGGGGGTTGGAATTAGATGATCTTAAGGTCCTTTCCATCCCTATGATGGATTCCATGATTCTATGACTCCTGGCCAGTTACAAAAATACTCTGCAATTCTCATGTTTGGGGAAAAAAACCCTAAATAATGCAAAGCAGTTTAATCACTCTTTGATGTGTTCTGCCTGATTCTCTGATACGAGAGCTGCCCCCCACCAGGCAGGACTGGGGGCAGGGATTAAGCTTTTGGCATATGCAAGCAGATGTGAAGCTGTACTCATTGATCTGCCTGTCACTCTGCACACCCCATCCTCCCCAACCAGGCTTGCAGAGCATGCCTGGCTCCCTTGCACCGTCCCTCCATCCAGCCATAATGACCAGACTGATGCTACCATGGCACTGAGCAGGGGACATCATGACTATTTTCCAGGAAACCTCCTGCAAAGACAGACGTGGAAATAAGAGCATGCATGAACATTCCAGGTAAAAATCCAGGATCCAAGGTTTGTTTCCTCGATTCAGTAGAGCCACTGTAACCATCCAATGAGCAGAAAGCCTGACATGGCCATGAATGGATGGATGCATTTAGCAAATTAACCCCCTATAGGTTACACAGTTGTTTCTGTAGGTTTAACCCACCAAGTAAAAGCTCTCAGAAACCCAGAGCTGTTTGTATTGCACCTGTGCTGACAAGGGAAAATTAGATACCTACAGCATAACCCATACTCAGTCAGAAAAAGGGTCTGTGGCCATCAGCAGATACCGAAAGGAGGGTGGACAAACAGGACAAGGGTGATTTCCCAGCTGCTGGCTATCTTCAGACTTTGAGCTGGGTGGGGTTTCTATAAGCTGAATCTTTTACCATCCTCACAGTAGTTCAGCAGCCTCTGCAAAATTAGAGGTTTCAGTCCAGTCTCCAGTGAGACAAAAGCAAGTCCCTGCTGCACTTTAGTCTGTTGATACATGCAGTCTTGGGGAATCTTTCGCTTAATTCATGCCAGGGGAACATTAGAATAAATTGCAGAGGAAATTAGAGGAATAAATAATCCTTGCATCTTCAAAGGCACACTAACCAGGATACTTGCAGTCAGGATCAGTGGACTTGAAAATCAGGGTGAAATCACCTTGACCCTAAAGGTTGATTAAAAGAGAATTTGAAATGTCTGGGCTTTGAGGAACTGGGAAATTATTTCCACACATGTAGCTTGAAGGAGCTGCCAACTAGCATCTGAAGCATGGGGCACAGCAGGGAGAGCAGGCACTACAGCCATTTCTTGCTCTGAAGATCTCTCCAGAAAAAAGCAATACCAGAAATAGGGTTACAACCCAGACTCACCAAGCTGGTCCCTTGCTCCTGGGTTAACTCAAGTAGTCTGTCTGTCCCTGGGGCACAACCCCAGCAAAGCAGGGTCCAAGTGCAGTCCAGTGACCATCAAAGTCTGCCTCGGATATAGCAGAGGCTCACTGACTTCAAGGCATCTTAAATAAGATGGGTCCAATTCCCAAAACTTGCCTTCACAATGCACAGTTGTGTTTTATCTGGAAACACCTGCCCAGTCTGTCCTGCCCCCGGCTCTTTAGCCATCAGAAGAGATCCACAAACTACGGACCCAAAGTAGACAAGCACTGCCCAGCAAGGGTCCTTGGGTGACCAGCTACATCACTTTCAGCAAGGTACCAACACACCCTGGGAGGAGTACCCTGGGCTTCAGAGTCAGCCCACGAAGGTGGGATCAAGCCATGTGCCTCTCAGAAGGCAGAAGCCCCCCGCTGCTTGAATCAACCTTAATTCTCTAGCCCGGCACCCTCGTGGGTCCAGCCCCTGCCTCCCAGCTTGTGAAGCTCTGGCAGTGCTTTGGGAAGCCAGCCCTCAAAAGGGTGGGTGGGGAAGGCAGCAGCTTTTGGGAAACTCTGCAGAAACTGCCAGGAGCCATTTAGCCCATAATCAGTCCCATTCTCTCCCTAAACAATAAACACCTCACTGCCAGCAAGAGTTTTACGCCCAGCTCTTTGCAGGTCTCCTCCATGACGCTGTGTAAAGCAGAGCTGTTTGTATCTCATCATTAGGACAGAAAGGTTTTGCTATGAGATATTCTGAAATTTGTTAAAAATAACATCTGCTGCTTAAGGAAAAAGGGGATGCCACAAACGAAGCGCTCCAACAGCGCTGAAAGCAAAGAAAGCTTTTCAGGGAGGTAAAAGCTTTCGGTTGTAGCAGTAAGCTACAGCAATTAGTGATGTTGAATCAAGAGAGTAAGCAGTACAGTCAAGGAGATACTTAGCCAAACATGATTTCCCAGGCACGGGATGTACAAGGACTTATTGAGGGGCTAGGTCCTTTACCCCACTAGCCTTCTCACCTCATTCTCTCCACAACTTACCTGAGACAATGGTGTAGCCAATGCCCCGGGGACGGCCCTTATCCTGGTCGATTGCTGTTATCATCCGCACGGTGGTACCCTGGGGAGGGAGAGGAGACATGCATTACAGTCACCCCGGATGAGCACTTCTGGAGCTCCTGGTGTGCCCTCCTAAGACCTTGTACTTCTTACCATGGGTCACATGCTTAGGAAAACTTGTCCAAGGACAAAGCATGTCACGGAAAAGTCCCATTACCTGCTTCTTGGGGCAGTTCAGGCTCACAGCTCCTCACTCCTGTGCAAGCTGCAAAACTATGCTAGCCACAGTAGGATATAGATGGCAATGCTGAGGGCATGACCAGGAGAAAATGTCCTCTAAAAGAACCACTGAGCAGGATGAGCTTGACTTCCTCAGTTTATACCAAGGCGAGTGTCTGTAGGGTGTCTGGACAGAGCACCACCAGACACATTCCTCATGCTGCTCATCTCCTGCCTAGAGGGAAAGGATTTGAAGCAAGGTCACTGTGGTAAGCACAGCTGTGAATGCTTGAGGAAGAAGAGGAAGGTGCAGCAATGGCAAAACCATGCCTCCTCATAGCATCACAACCGCACAGGCTGTGGCTGACAGGCAAAGCTTACACTTCTCCATCACAGATATTTTCACTCTTCAGGCTCTAAATTAACAAAGGCAACAATTCACCCTCACCACAATCTTCAGCACAAGTCACTACACCACTTCTATCTACTGTTGGCTTCCTAGTTTCAACTGGTCCTCTTCTTCCCCTGCATTCTTCAAACGAGGCACCCAGGCAGCAAGGAATGCTCTGCTGGCCATTGGCATCCAGCTGTATAACTTACTAGGCAAGCTGCAGAGAATTTAATTGAAACCTTTAAGGAGAAGGAGGGTTGGACAGATGCTAAGAACAGGGATTGCCCACAGGCAGGAGCTTCTGCAACTGTCAGCTCACACATCTCACCCTCCATCCTTCAGTACAGATCTGTTTCTTACAGCCTGGAAGGCAGGTCCATGAGCACAGGAATCCCCCAAAAGTGATGAATAACATAATAGCCACCCAAAATTCTTGCTTAGTGCTTTAAATAAAAACAGCATTTGCTTATGTCAAGTCCATAAGCTGTACTTCTCCCTCCGCACTGCAGTGAGCCCATGTGAATAACAAACACGTGCACATGCACATAATTGATGTAGTGTGAAAAAATTTACAACTCAGCTGTTCTTGTTTTCATTGGTTTATTAACAGTGGGAAAAAAAGCTTCTTTTTTTTTTGCCCTCAAAGGAAATGTCAACGGAGACGTTTGCGTATCTAATGAGGGAGCACAGTGGAAGAGCAGTGTTGCATTTGCCCTGCAATCCATCAGTTGAAGGCCAAAGGGAAAGCTGCTGCAGAAACATCACCAGTGTAAAGTGGGGACTTGCCATCTTCCCTGGCTTTCACAGCCATGCCCTTGTGGGCTTGATGGAGATGCTTTACCGCTGCTGGCCATAAAGAAGGCTCCTGGGACCAGGCAGACTGCCCATGCTCTGATCTCTGAGGGCATTTCAATGGACTACTTAAGTAAATCCATGTTGTTAACCGAAAACATTAGCCATAAATCCCAGGTCACTGGCCTTTGAGCAGTACTCGGCTGGTGAGGCTCAGCAGCCACCGGAAAGCCTCTAAATCACCGACAATAACTGTGCTTTCCAAAGGAGCAAGGACAGACAAAAAGCACAAGAAAAGCGGGAAAGAAGCAGGTGGGAAAGCGGAACAAGGGACATGGAAAGGGAGGCAATGCAAAGTAGAGAAAGGAAAAAAGGGCAGACATGCAGTCCAGTATGGTCTCCCCCAGCATACTCTATTTTAAGCTGCCACCCCCATGGGGCAGGTGTGAGCCCCCTTCTGCTCCCTGGCAAAACGAGAGTCCTCCATGGCAGAGGCAGTGGGTGAAGGCTCTTGATCCAACCTACAACTCGCTCATCACCTGTCAAAAAGCGAGGGAGCAGCGCAGAATGATAAGTGTTGCCTGCCGTGCAGCACTTTCAAAGGGAACGCAGCTGCGGGAGAAGTCGGGGCTCCTGTGATGGATGAGGAATAGCAATCGGCCTGCCACACTGCGGCCTCTTTATCTATGGGAAAGGTCCCTCCTGTAGCAGCCAAGGGGAAGGGCTGTTGGGAGAGATAAAAGGATGAACGCAGATGTTGCAGCAGGGAAAGTTAGGGAGGGGAAGAGGGGGAATCTCGTTCTGATATCTTAGCAGCGTGTGCCGTAGAGACATCCATAGGAAAGAAATTATCAAGACATCTGATCACAGGAATGAGGGCTGTTAGAGAGCACTACAAGGTTCAACTGCAAGGTCTTGGCAAGCCCAGGATGATGGTTTCCACACTCCTGGTTTTTGCGTCTAGTCTCCCCTGTTCTCATTGCAGACCTGTGTGTCTCCTCCTTCTCCACAAGCCCCTTCACCAGCCCCTCCTGGGGATGTGCCACACTTCATCAGTGATGGAGAAATACATGCCAGAGTGAAGCTGAGCTCCGTAACATTTGTGGATGCCATCTCCTGGCACCACAGGAAGGACGGGAACCTAGGCACTGCTTTGCATTCTCCCTGGTTTCCATCCTTCCTGATACCTTTTTCACAAGAGTCTTCTAATATCCACAAAACTGGTAGATTCCAGCTCCTGAGAATGAATAATCCCTCCCCAAGCATTCACACAGTGTTTATGACCTTGATCCTTCTGGGGAAGAGACTGAACAATTGCCACAGGATAGGCATAACATTTATCCACATCACTGGTGGCAATTATTGGTTTTGTAGTGAGTGGTAAGAACCGATGAAGATAGCCTCGGCGCATGATAGTTCAATACTGCTAACAGGAAGGAGTATTCCATTCAACATGTGTTGGAGTAAGATGATGAGATGCAAAACATGATTGCACACAAAGGCTATACCCATCTCTTAGTTCATCTGATGATCATGAAGCCTTGCCCAGCGGCTTCTATACCAGCAGAGAGGAGAGACTAGAAACAAGAAAACACCCAAACCAAAACAAACCCTTGATCACAGTCATACCACAACAGCAAAGTCTGACCTCTCAGCAACCACATCTCAACATTTCCAGTTTTTCTTCCAAAATCCTATCAGACCACAATGATATTCATTTTACTGTCTAGGTCTTAGCACGGTAAGGGCAGAAGATGCTGTGCCCTGGCTCCCTGAGGCAGCCAACTGCACCCCTAAATTGGAGGGTACCGTCTCTAGCCAAGCACATCTGGTAAGGCTTCTACTTACTCATGGAAATGCCATGTTGACTTCCAGTGCTAACAGCTCTGCCCAGGACTCACCCCAAGTTTTTGTGACACAAACCTACAGCTCTCAATCTCCCAAATATTCCTGACATTTCTTAAAACAAGCACCAACTTGCCTATCGCAGGCAATGGTGGCTGCAAAGAAAGCACTCTGCTGGTGGGTATAGGCTGATGCACCAGAACAGAATAACTCTCCCTCTAGGGAAGGAGGAAGAAGGTTTAGAAAAGTAATAATCTGGAAAAGCCTATGCTTAAAAAAAAGGCGAAGAAAATAAAGAATGGCGCATTATCCAAACAAAATCTGAGGGTTTTTTGAAGAGGGACAGGGGTAAATCAATCCTTTTTTAATAAAAGCCTGAGCTTTTAATAAAGTGTTCACACTGATGGGCTGGAAATATTGTAAGAAAGAATTAACTCGGAACTATTGAGACTCTATGGCAAAAATAGCACTGATTCTACATTATTTCTTCAATCCAAGAACTTTCTGAGGAGCAGGGGGATGGTGCAGAAGAATTAAAACTGTTTTAATGATATTTGACATGTACTATCCTATTGCAAGGGAATACAACTTCTGGCCTTGGAACAAAGCATCAGTGGGGTTTGCTCCTGCTCTTGCCTGCACTTGGCTCTCTGTGGGATGAAGCATGCTCTCATAGACCTCAGCTTGTCTCTTAGCAAGTGGATTCCTCCTCTTTCATCCCTGAAGTGAAGCTGCCATGCTGTATGGACCATGCCCTGGCAGAGATCTAAAAACAGGGGGTCATCAGGCCAACAGAATCTCTGCAAGAGGAAATGTCTCCTCTCCTCCAGCTGTTATTGAGTTGTCTGGAGAGCATTAACAATGCTATCCAGTCTTCAAACACTATGAGGATGCATACTCAAAAAGACACTAAAGATGAAAAATACAATGTCACTAAGCTTTGCCACAGCTACAGGCAGCTTTGGTGTACTTGGGTGCCCTGGGAGAGATGTCTGAGGCATGCTGTGAAGATCAACAGCATCAAGAAAGAAGAAACAACACCTCCAGGAACCTCTCCCCACTGCATCTTCTTCCTTTGCCCAATAAGAAATTCCTTTATTCTCAGTGTCCGAATAAGCATGTGCCCAAAATGCATCTAAATCATGCTACCAGATCCCAGCCTGAGAAAAATCAGAGCTACAATGGCACTTCTCTCCCCTGTCACACCCCTCCATTCCTTTTTCTTCTTCTCTTACAGGATTAGGGACTTGAAAGGCAAAGCGCAGCCCAGTGTTGCAGCAGGAGGAGGAGGGGGGAGCTCTTCAGAAAGCTGCCACGGCAAAAAAAAATCCCATTTCTCACTTCTTAATTCCAGTCAATTCCAGTCAAAGGGCTGATAGAGATCTGTTTGAGGTAATTTGCTGCAGTTTATCCACTCTTTTCACCTTCTATCGGCTCTTCACTGACGGGCTGGCTGACATGCTGTTACTCGAGTGAGGAAATTAAAATTTAATGCAATAATCCCAAATAAGAAGGATTTTATTAGGTAACGTATACACTTCAGATGAGGTATTCTTGCCTGATATATTGATAGAGGAACACAGACATGCTGTGCACCACAGATAAAAAGAAAGGCAAGAGAGACAGAGAGCAGGCATATAGAGCAGCAGCAAGTCTCTGCTGTGTTGATTTAGGGGTGGGATGAGATTTCTCAAGCACATTTTGACCTGCTGAGTCTGATGGCAGGGCAAACATCACCCGCAAATGCACTGCAGCCTGTCTGCTTGACCTGGAAGCCTGCTTTTGAACAGAAGTTGACCAAGCCCAGACTCCTCATCCAAATTTGCTGTTATCTTTTCGGTAATCGAGCCATTCTGCAGGGCGACAGTTGCTACTCTGCATGTGCAACTGGTTCCCTCAGGTGGTAGGGCAGAGCTGATGTGAAGACTTCCCATGGAAAGATGATAACGCACATTCTAAAACGCAGGTTTGCAAACCACATCCTTGTTTCAGTAGTGGTTTCTCCTGGGAAAGATGGGACTTTGGTCCCAAACCAGAAGCAGTATCTCTCAAAGAACTGCCCACATTCAGCAGTTTTCATCTTCACCATGTCTGTGATGGTGCCTATCCATCTTGGATACCTCAGTGCCTTTGGAGATGTTACACAGGGCCAAGATAAATTAAATCCCTAAACCCTTCAGGTAACTTCTGTTTCATGAGCCCATGTTCATTCATTTCCTATTTCAGGTTACACAGCAATTATTTGCTGCTTTGCCGGCTGCAAACAGTGTATATTCTGGGAAGAACTCTGGTACACGTCCGTGTATCAACACAAACAGATTGTTGAGCTCCAGCTGATAAATATTAATGATATATATCACTAATTTGAGAGAGGTCCCCTTTCCTGGATACCAGGTCACTCCATGAAGGAGATACAGTCTATAATTTTCCGTACTTGTGAGACTTCCACTTCTGTAATTTCATCACATGCTTTTTTTCCCTCAGTCAAGCGTGATCTAAGTTGTGTTTTTTTCTTCCCTGCCAGCTCATGTTGACCCCCCGGAAATACTCCTTAATCTCAACAGCATTGAAACGCATTTAAACTTTCACTTCATGGAAGTAATTCATGAAGCCATTTTTTGCGATCTTCAGGCCAGCAAACAGGTTGTATGCTGTCTGACCATGGGATTTGTGACAGTAGGACTCAGTCCTATTGATCCATCCCTCTGCATGCCATCAGAGCCAGCGTTTTGCTCCAAAGTGAATAAAACCGAGTGAACTGAAGCAAGCTGGGGTTCCCCCTACCAGTGCATGAACTGAGCCGACAGGCATTTTTGACCCAGTGCACAAGAGATGTTGCAGGATTTACGTGTGGCATTGACGTATGAAGATAGGCTAAGAAAGTTGGGGCTTTTCAGCCTGGAGAAGAGAAGGCTGTGTGGAGACCTCCTAGCAGCCTTCCAGTATCTGAAGGGGGCTATAGGGATGCTGGGGAGGGACTCTTCATGAGGGACTGTAGTAAGAGGACAAGGGGTAATGGGTTCAAACTTAAACAGGGGAAGTTTAGACTGGATATGAGGAAGAAATTCTTTACTGTAAGGGTGGTGAGGCACTGGAATGGGCTGCCCAGGGAAGTTGTGAATGCTCCATCGCTGGCGGTGTTCAAGGCTGGATTGTACATAGCCTTGGGTGGCATGGTATAGTGGGAGGTGTCCCTGCCCCTGGAAGGGGGGGTTGGAACTAGATGATCTTAAGGTCCTTTCCAGCCCTAACTGTTCTATGATGCCTACCATGCTATGATTTTAGGGCAGAAGGTTTTTCCATCCGTATACAAAAATATTTGCCCTGCAGACAAAGAGATGGGATACACAGCCATGCCTTGGGAAGGTGGGTACTACTCAGTACTGGCTGGTCCTCGGACTGAAGACCCTGAGCACACTTGCTGCTCACAGAGCAAACGGCTCCCAAAAACAAAGCTGCCTGCCACGCTCCCCATCATCTGCTGCAGAGGACAAAAACTCTGCTGTATTTAGAGACTGGGAGATGTTTCCCACAAACAGTGAGCTTGCTGACAAACCGGGTTTCAGAAGAACTAAAATGATTGGATCAATTTGGCAAAACCTAGGGAAAAATACTCAAAGTGCTGAAATGGCTGATGATTCTGGCATTTTCAAAACTGGCTCATTTCAGGAACATTTAAGTTTTTCTTCAAGTTTTCTATTAGAAATGGCACACATATACACTGTGGGAAGGAAATGGGGTTACTAAGAACAACATAGAACCTTTTTAAAATTTAAGGAGAAATTGTTTAGGAAAACATTTTATTTGGGCTTCAGGCTTCCTAAACCACCTGGCTTAGGCTCACTTTTTTAAAAAAGGTCAAAATATTTTGGGGCTGGCTTGAAATGTGTTGTTTCAGAAAGAAATGGATTTGACCATCTTTGGATGCCATTTGCATAACACGGTTCAGAGCATTTGTGCTTTAGCATGGAAACAAGGCTCCTCTTTGCACCCAAGCCACAAACATCAGGGCAGAGCAATGCAAGCCTGTGATAGATGGAAGGAGAGACAAATATGGTTTTCCTCCAACTCTTTTCGGATATTTTGTGCTTTCTGTCCCATAGCATGCTCCATCCTCCCTCAGCTCCCGGAGCATCACCATGGTCATGCACACAGGAGCGAAACAGCAGCCCTTACCGGAGGTGAGTTCTCGTAAATGTTCGTGCTGTAGGGCAGGTTGATGAAGATGGGGTCCATGTCCTGCACATCCGTGATGGTGATTGCCAGGTTGGCCAGAGTAGACAGTGGCTTGTTTTTATCTTGGTCCTTGAAAAACAGAAGGGTCAGGGTGGAGGACAGAAAGGATTTCTATTAGAAAAATAGAACTATTCAACAGCATTAAGTTTCTCAGTGGTAGTTGGGTCAAAATTTCTGAGTAGTCCAGGTAATCATCTCTTTTTCAAACTATACGCTGAAATTATTGTCCACTGTTCCTCCCTCTGAACTTAAATGAAATGCAATATGCATTTCACTGCAGCATTAACCCTTTAAAATACAGCAAGCACCAATTCAGTTTTCATGACATTTCAATTGAAAAAGAAGAAACACTGTTCAATGTGTTCTTCAAAGTATAAATTCCCTCTTAATGCAGCTACAGCCTAGGGTACCTCTGCGCCATAAAACCTGAGCATGGTTGCCAGTAGACTCTCATACCCACACATCACAGCAGAGCATCTCATATTTCCCCAGTACCAATGCTTCTGCACAGCTTGGGCTCCATCAGCCGGAACACGACAAAGCCCAGCAGCTCCCTCATGTTTCCACTGCTCTTCGTCACCCTGCAGGCTGCGTTGCAGTCCCAGCTTTATCCTTTTCTGTATTTGCTGCTCTGAGCTTTGCAGAGGGTATGTACACTAAGTGCTGCTTCTGTTTTCATAGGATGCCTCAGCTCTCACACAGAAGGCAGAGTAGAAACCACAACCACAGGATACATCCTCACAGTACAACCTCCTTTCCACTGGGCTAATGATTTTGGCTCTGATAAACTGCAAACCTCCCGCCTCCCACCTTGCATGGGAACTGGCAGGATTGGGGTAACCAGGAGCTGCCTTTTGATGCAAGTCAAGTGGCCTCCATTGCTGTGGGGAGATGGGGAGCCATCCTGTCTGCTCTGCAAAGCAGGTCAGAAGCAGGCAGCAATCTTACAATGAGCGTCAGTGGCTTATGAAGAGTTAAATGCTCTGAGTAGGAACACTGTCTCTCTTACGCCCCTCACAACCCATCAGGATGGAGCTGCAAGACCCTTTCTCAGCGCAAGACCCTTCTCTGGCAGCCAATGCAACAGCAGTACACACTGCCACTGGCTTTGTCCTGGCAGTGCCCTGTTGACACCATTTCCCTTGCTGCAGTATTGTCCCATGGATGCTCAAAAGTGACCCCAATGCCCACAGCCATTCCTATAAAGGCAAGAAAAAGAGATAACATATGAAAGGAATCATAGAATAGTTAGGGTTGCAAAGGGCCTTAAGATCATCTAGTTCCAACCCCCCCTTCCAGGGGCAGGGACACCTCCCACTACACCATGCCACCCAAGGCTATGTACAATCCAGCCTTGAACACCGCCAGCGATGGAGCATTCACAACTTCCCTGGGCAGCCCATTCCAGTGCCTCACCACCCTTACAGTAAAGAATTTCTTCCTCATATCCAGTCTAAACTTCCCCTGTTTAAGTTTGAACCCATTACCCCTTGTCCTCTTACTACAGTTCCTAATGAAGAGTCCCTCCTCAGGATCCCTATAGCCCCCCTTCAGATACTGGAAGGCTGCTAGGAGGTCTCCACACAGCCTTCTCTTCTCCAGGCTGAACAGCCCCAACTTTCTCAGCCTGTCTTCATATGGGAGGTGCTCCAGTCCCCTGATCATCCTCGTGGCCCTCCTCTGGACTTGTTCCAACAGTTCCATGTCCTTTTTATGTTGAGGACACCAGAACAGGAAATAAATCTCTCCTTGCTCCCTAATCAAGCACCGTGGTGAAAGGCGACCATAAGAGGTTACAGCACACTTCTGCAAACTGGCTCTGAACAGCAGCAACGACTGATTGCCAGAAGATTAATGTTAATTTAAACCGTATTCAACAACACAGCTTGCACATTATCCTCTTAACCTGCAGGCCTCAGCGTTTATGGCCTGGATGGATGCTTATTTCTGACTCACACTCTGCTGTTAGCGTTATCAGGTTGAAGTCTTTTGTTTCTTCAGATAATGTTTTTCCCCCCTCCCCTTCACCTCTTAAATTTTGTTTAAATGTTTACAGATAGCACTGAAAAAGCAAGCAGGTTTCAAATTTCCTCACCTACCATCTCTCATGCTGCCCTTTCCAGTCTCTTTCTGCTCTTGCTGCCTACATCATTGGGATGAAATGGTTCCTGCCTGGAAGCAAGGCTCCACAAATCTTCTTGCAACCCTTACAGCCACTGCAAATTCACTGTCACCCCAGTTCCCATTCCAGACCATGCAAAATTTTCATCAAGCAGGCAAAAGACTTCATTTGCTCTTCCAGCTCCTGCTGTACTGATGCGCTCTTGTCCTTCTTTCCTGGACTGAGCTTTGCCCTGAGGTTTCTCATTGCCTTTCTACTAGAAATTACCAGTGCCCTGTGACCAAGCTGAGAAGAAATTCCCACAACTGCAACCAAGCCCTGTTCAGATATTTAACATTTAAATCTTTGAACTCCCTGAGCTGGAAATGACTAAAACCCAGGAGTGTATTAGGTAGCAAGTACCAGATATGTCCCCACTTTATCTTTGCTCCAGGTGGCTACTGCATCTGGGATACAGGGATAGAGCTGGAAGGACCAAAGTGCATCCTTGTGTTCTTGAGGAAACCAGAGTTGGACATGTGGATAAAAGGCATGTTTCCATCAGGGCTTGTGTTTGGTCCTACATTTTCTAACCTGCTAGGTAGTTCAAAAGCACATCCTGGGAAAGGGTGTTGGTGACAAGAGACTGATAAAGAAATAAACAATGCAGAGGGTCTCTTATCAGTGGAGTATTTAAAATAAAATTAGGTACATTTCAGAAAAAATAAGCTTCTGAGAAAAATTCCCCAGCCTTGGACATGCAAGGATTGGGCTGAAAGGTTGAGCTGTTTACCGTGCAGTCTGTGAATGCCCAATCTCTGTGGCCGTGAAGAGTAAAGCAGCCCTGCGCAGCCCTCTCTATCCTCATGACATTTGTGGTTCTGCATCAAGACAATGATCTTGATTAAATCACACGCTCTAAGAGCTCTAGCCAGCTGCCTGGAAGGGCCAGTAAGTTTTCTCCACCTCTCCTGAATGCAGAGTTGGTCAGACATAGTGTAAGGCTGAACCTCACCTTCCTCTGTTGCCTGTGAGATGGGAAAGGAGCACCATCCAGAGCACCTGCATGTGTGGTGCTCCTCATTCACATGTGCGCCATTCACTTATTCCCTGCCAAGATCTTGCTAGATTTGACACCAGGAAAGAAGTTTCCTATTCAGGTAGGGCATAAATTTGCCATGGTGGCCACCTGGACATACATCTCCCAGGGGTCCCCTCCCAGTAAGGTGGTATTGACTGTAATTATATTAGAACCTTGGTTTCTCTCCATACACCAGAATTTTAACTCTTGATGCCTGAACTTAGCTTTTGCTGACTGGGGCTCAGGGGGATTAATAGAGGTAAATCCACTTGTATACACATCATGATGCTTAACAAATGAGACCAGAGGATTTAATGGTTTGTATGCCCCATACTGGCTTTCTTCAGCAAGGGAGCTGTTTGCCTTTGTATGGAAGCCCTGACATGCATGAGTTGCTGTTGAAGCAGCACAGCAGTGATTTGGAACTACCCAGGTAAAATACGTCTTTAAGTGGAAAATGCTGGATGTAGGCAAGGAGATGCCAGAGTAGGGCAAGACAATAAGTAAGAAGCAGCTCCTTCCCCATTTCAATCTCTCCAGAAAATGCCTCCTCTCCTGTAGCCGCCAAGATAAGACTCACCGTCGCATTGACCTGGAGCTGGTATGCCTGAGTCACTTCATAGTCCAGCTCCCGTATCACCGACACGATGCCACGGCCGCTGTCGATGGCAAAGAAATTGGAAGGAGGCTGGAAGGAGTAAAGCACGCTGCCTCCTGCCCCCTGATCTGGGTCTGTGGCGTTCACTATGAAAATCGGAGTGCCCACTGGTGTATTCTGAGAAAAAAAAATAATAAAAAAATCAGTGAAATTGTGCACCAGCCCATTTTCCCATCAAACACAGATGAGCAATTCCCTTTGCCCACCAGAAGGAATACCAGGAAACCCAAGAATTTCAGTCCTGTATTTTCAGGACATTTATAAGTCATACAGCTGTTTTCTTTATTACAGTATTGTAGCAGCTATAATAGTTGTTACACACTTATAATAACAGTTATACAGCTGCGGTCATGATGGCACTCTATCACAACCCCTCATTTTCCCAGACATCACAACTTTCCAGAAAAATTACTCTTTACTGAAACTTGTTTTCCGCCCAAAGGCACTTTTATTTTCAACGCTGATTCCCTCTCCATTTTCACCATAAGGCATTTAATACGAGAGCCTAAAAAAAAAAAATGCATTCAATGCAACGCAGAACTTTACGCAAAAGTCACTTATAGTTTCCACAGCAACTACAACCTGGCCCGATTAACACAGACATTAACAATTAAATCGTCATAAATCTGGAACTAATCTACATGCATAAAATATGCAGCTGAGTGCACAAAATCAGCAATGGCAAATGCAGTTTGGCACTTCTTATTGTTTAACTTCACAGCAGGGAGAACAATTATCCATTTTTGGTGGAACAGCTGCATGTTCCTATGCAAATCTTAAATGCATATTCTTGTCTCTCTAAAGGCAGAAGCACAGACGGCAAGCAAGACGATTTTGCAGGGGACCTAGACTGCAGGTAAGCACAGATCACGATGGCTTGAGCAAGTCCATATGTTTGTAACATGTTTACAGCCACATTAAGGGTTGACAAAGAACTAAAATTTGAAAGGGAGACGGCAAAGGTCAGAAGTGAGATGTGACAGGGGCTGGTTGTGGCCAGTTGGGGTAATACAGATTATTTCTGCGAACCTCTTCCCAAGCCTCTGTGGTTTATTGTTAATTTCATTTGTATTAAATTTTTTGTCCTTAGCTCATAGAGGAGTATCACAAAGTGCTGAGAAGGTGGAAAGCAAATTTGAGGAGAGACAGACCTTAGAAGATAGGCACTGACTCCAGCTAGAGCACCTTCTGCAAATCATTGGCTGAAGCTGAGCAACAAACAGTCATTTTCAAGTTTTCTGGGAACCACAAAGCTTTCAGTGAACCATGGCTAGGGCTTCCTCAAGGCTGTTCCAGACCACCACCTCCATTAGAAAGCATGAGAAACCAGGGGTCCATGCTTGGAGATCTGATTTAACCAGTTTAATACTCGGTGATGGCATCAGAAAAGAACAAAAACATCTAAATTTGCCCCAGTGAGGCTTAGCAGAAGGCTTAGGCCAGCAGAAACTTACCCTCAAAGACAGGTGGCAAGACTTGCTGTGCGATTAGTCAGGCAGAGTGGGTAACCCAGGGCATGTCCTGCAACCCACATTCATGAGTCTGGGCCCAGGATATTCATACCCATACACCTCTCACACCTCCCTGTCCTTGCATCCAGCCACACGGCATTGTAGGCATGCTCTGATACCTAAGCTCATCTCAGGCTCCAGCGAAACTCCGCTTTCCTTACTTCAGTGTCACTTCTGAAGAGGTGTGAGAGGTTGCAGTTCCCACCTAGATTTTTCATTTGCTTTCTTTTCTCTCCTCTCTAAATCAAACCCTAGCAGCTCGCAGGGCATGGCCTGAAGATTATTTTTTAAAGCACCTTCAAGTTTTTTTTGTGAACAGCAATGATAAAAGCATAAAAGATATAGCTAGAAGGGACCTCAAAAGAGAAACCCGTCCTCGTACTACACCTAAATCATTCCCATCCCTAAAGCTTTCTAGCGATGGAGGCACCACATACTCCCCAGCCCATTTGTCCCAGCAGTTTGCTACCCTTTGCCTTACAACTGCTGATTTTCTGTCAGGCTTAACCCGTATCTGCCCTGCTGCCATGTAAGTCTTTGACTTTGTGTCATACACAGAGCATGTTAATCCTGGTTTCTTCATTTAGACTGCTCAGGAACTTTGTCAGCTTGGGGGGTGTGTTGGGGTGGAGAAGCCCTTCATGCAGGGGCTGTGATGAGTGTTTTCTTTCCAAGCACTCCTAAGACACCTTCTCAGATAGGGCTAGAGCATATTCCCATCCTTCTTTGGATTACCTGGCTCCCCAGGCCATCATGGCCAGCTGGGAGCAGCCCCAAAGCATCCCGCAGCCCTCCCCTTGCTGCTGCTACAGGGCATTGCTCTGATCCTTGAGGTCTACATGCTCCAACAACTACCTTCTCAAATTCCTCTCCCAGAGCCACTATGGTATCAATGTCAGGACAAAGAGCAATACAAATTAACCATTAACGGGGGGAGGAGAGGCAGTGAAAAGAGTAGATGTAGGGTTGCACCAATGAGGTCTGGGGTATATTGTCCCCAGGAGTAATAATATTCATAAGCATAAAGATGGACTTAATGAATATGTTTTCCCTTCTTTTTAAGTGCCCCTAGCCACTCCTCTTAACATGCAAATCTGCTCTGGTCACCCCTGATTATGGGGCTGTGAGGCTGGCTGTGAAAGAGGAGAGCTTGATTTCCCTGGCATTGTATTTCATACAATAGCCCAAAAGCGCGCTTTGAAGCGAGTTCATCTCCTTGTCCTTCCAAAAGAGAAGCTGCTTGGAGGGACACAGAGGTCACCAGCTTTGGTGCTGTCAGCTCCAGCCCTTGCAGACACTGCCTGAGCTCTGACTTGGCGATTACTGTATTTTTATCCTTATTTTACAGCTTTGCTGACCAGGTCCCTTCATTGGCCTGAGCAACAAAAGCAATACAAGCAAGGTGTGAGCTCTGGACAATTTCTGGCTGGCCCTGGGAAACAGTCATGGGCATCTACACCAAAGAATCCAAGGGGCTGTAAGGGACCCTGGGGCAGGACCCCAGTGGGTGGCAGTGGGCACCTGCAAGCATGAGCAAAGCATGGCGGGTGGGAATTTAGTAGGGGAGCAGAAGGGCTCCCAGACAATAGGAGGAGCATTACAGGAGCCTGAAGGAGAACAGCAAAGTCTCAGAGTGAGAATTCTCTGATATTGCTGGAAGTGCACAGGTCAGTGGGAAAAATTCACTACCAAATGCATGCCCTTGTTCCCAATAGCACACAGGTCAAAGGATGCAGACCTATAAAGAAGTGCTCTAGGTAATGCATCCTTTTCCCCCAGCTCAAACCCAAGCAAACAAACCTCAACTCTGGAAAAGCAAAACCAGGTGTGGAATGCAGACATCCCATATTGACAGTCCTCTAGGAAAAGATGTCCCATGTTCAGTGCTCATACCCAGGCAGGATACAGTCAGAACTCAGAGTAATTTCAGACCATCAGTTTTAAAAAGCATAAGAAGTATGTTTTTAAAATCCTCTTGCCATTTTTGGGTCAAACAGGCTCAAGATATTCCTCAGCAGGAGGCTGACGTCTTTATTTCTCGAAAGATGCGGCCCATCATCTGAACAATGGAGCAAAACATCTGTATAAACAGAACTGGCTGGGGTTTGTGTTTGATGGTAAATAACAGGCAGAGGGCATGTGCCAGAGAGATGCGATTGTTAAGCCCTGAACCAGGCCAGCTCAAGACAGACCATGTGTCTGAATTTTCAGCATTTGGCCTATTTATAGGACTCCTCCATGTGTCCCTCGTGGCTATTCTTCCTTAGCAAAGATTAGTTGTGGTTATGCTTAGTCCCCCGACAGGCAAAAATAACAAATTCTACCTTTTCTATCCAGCAAAGAAGAAATGCAGTCAGACAACAGCCTACAGGTACTTGTGGCAAACTGGTGAATTTTCTACACGAGTCACCAAATTCTGTCACTTTCAAAGCTCTCAACTCTCTTCAGCAGCCACTGATGAAGCTTCACTCACTACAGAAAAAAGAACTGGTGACAAAACTATGTCATATCATTAAATCTTTGTTATGATGCCAGCAGATACGAGATAAAAATAAACATGCAGACAGATGCCTCCCATGGAGGGGAAGGACGGCAAACAGGAGTGGGACCTGCTCCTGACCTGTCTCCAGCACCCCATCCTTCATCAGACAGCTCAGCAGGAGTGGTTCAGCATGCCCTCCAAGCAGCTTCAGGAGTTAAAGGGTTCTGGTGAGAGAGCTGCAATATCACTGAGCAGCATGGGCTGGGGATGCTGGGGTGCAAGGTAGCAAAGCCATTTGTGCCTCTCTTGTTTTGCAGTAAATGAATAGGAAAGGTTCAAGCTATTGTAAAAATCTTATAGGAAGAAGCTGATGGGGTTCTGTTTGCCACGAAGAAATACTGAATGGTATAACAGCATGTTACACATTACACCCAAAGCACCAGGAAGACCAAACCAAAAGCAGCAAGGTACAAGAGCCCAAGGTAGAAGGAGACTACTCTGTTTCAGTGGATCATCAATAGCAAGGATAAACTTGCTTTAAAATAACAAATTAACAACCCTAAAAACCCTGTATAACCACAAATAGGATGGTGCTGCAGAAGGAAGAAGCACAGGAGAGACCAAGACTTTACCTCTCTCACACCAGTGCAACAAAGCACAATTTTGCATAGGAAATACACACCTTTGAGTGACCAGAATTGTATTTCCACCCAAAAGCTTTTATGGGTATGGACCAAGTGGGGCCCACCATAGCAAATACCTTGCCTAGCCTGGGCTGTTACCTCCATGGGGCCCTCCAGCACGGGTGACCGGACACAGGTGCATTCTGTGTTAACCCTGGCACGTTGACAGCTAGCACACCAAGGCCTTACACATTATTCGCTGAAAAAGGGCACCTAAAGCTGAAGAAAAGGTTACCAGAAAAGGGCCTTTTTAAAATATTGACACCTTACTCTCTGGCCACACCTATAGTCTTTAATATCTTATTATGAATCCTGCTATAAAATGCATTAGTAATAAAATTTCTGATGGATGCTGCTTTGACACAACACGGCAATACAAGGTGGATTACAAGCTGGAGGAGACAATCTCCAGGGGCACGATTCTATGATTCTATGATGTGCACTACCAGGCATATTACATGGCTGTAGCTCACTGGGAGAGGCACTGGGTAGGGCTCCCTAAAAGGATCAGGACACAACCTCATTTTGTCTGCCACCACAGGCTACAGAGCCAGCGGGCATCATAGAAGCACTGAGGACCAAAGCAGCGGCAGGACCACACCAACACAATGAAGACCAGATGTGGCCTGGGTGAGGAGCCCCCAGGGAAAAGGCTCCCAAATCAAGGAAAACTTTTGGGTGGACAACTTTAAAAGCATATGTGAAGCTGTATGAACAAGCTCTTCCTTCACAAAGGGCTAAAATGAAAAGGCTGTTTGCAGAAAAGCCAGCATCCATGCCATTTCACCCAGCCCACAGTGCCTGCTCCCAGAGAGTACAAACCACTCTGGCTGTCAGACAGCTGCTCACCCTGCTAATGGAGCAGATTTGCATGGTGCCTTTGAGAGCTTTCCACCATAGCAAAACCATTTCACAGGCCACAGATCACCAACACCTCAGACGTGCCTTGATCCATCAGCCTTGTCCAACTGGCCTGACACCAGGCACCCTGTGGGCAAAGGGCTGAGAGAGGAAATACATGGTGCTATTTTACAGCAGGGTCAGAGTTGGATAGAAGTACAGGTGGGAGATGACCCAGACAAGATCTGGGAGTTAATCCCTCAGACACTCCCTTCCCTTAAATACATCCACTTTTCCAGCCTACAGAGAGGTCGTTATAGGCTTTGGATGGGCACTACAAATGCTTAAATAAAGCCTAATCCCCATCTCCAGTGGCTGGCCATGTAGAGGACTTCCATCTGACCTCAGAGGGCAAAGTCACCCAGCAGCACCCCAGCAGAAGCTGGTAGAAATGATTAGGATGCGGATGCGCACATGCTGTACCAATGCAAATAATGTGGAAAAACGGCAGGCAATCTGGCCAAACAGCTGTCTGAAGGTCGATGAGATGAGGCGACGCAAATGGACGGGGGGCATACAGCGACGGGCACGAGGGCTTGAGCAGCAGGCAGCCTACCAAGCTGCACACGCTATGATCTCCACATCAGCACTTGAAACAGTCTTGCCAGCTCTATTTTGGGTCCTGCTTTCTTCCCCCAACCCTCATGCTGCTCCTGCATCAAGGCGGGAGCTCAAACCTCCCATCAGGAGAAGCTTCACGCTCCTGTTACATCTCAGGTCAACCTATTACTCTTAAATAATTCCCTGCTGCTGTTCCTGGCGGCTCTTTTTTCTCTCCCTGCCTCTCACCACCTCACAGCAGGGTGGATGAAAGGAGCTTTGTGCTTTGCTAAAAGCTGGCTCAGACATCCCTCTGCTCAAGTCAAAGGAGCTCCCACCAATCCCATGTCGTTGCAGGGCAGGAAGGAGGGTTTGATGCCTCTTGCTCAAGGCAAGGCATCTCAGAGGTGCTGTATACCAGAGCTGGCACTGGATCCAAGTGTCTTCTGCTACAGCTGAAATCCTGGCTTACTCAGCCCTGGACTGCCCAGGACAGACTTAAGTCACCCATTCCTGCCTGAGTCTCATTTGCTGCAAGAGATAGCTGCAAAAGCAGGGCCAGAACAAGCGGTAGTCCTTCCAGACTCTGCTGAGAGGAAAACAACAGTCCCAAGTTTTGGTTTCCCCCTCAGGCTCCATCTCACATGCAGCCCGACTGCCAGACTGGGTCCCTTGCTCACATGCCAGCTCTAAATGCTCACACGGATGTGCTCAGACTTAAAAATTCCTGTATTCTTTATTACACTTTTAATTACATTTGTTAATTGTATTACTGCTAGTCCGAGCCAAGCAATTTCCAATTTCAAAGTTTGATTTTAAAACCTGATAATTTCCTTTTTTAATTTTTTTTGTTGAAATTCACCCCACCTTTCAATAAGCTCTCGTTAATATGTATCTCTTGTTGCTATCTCTATTAAGTGACCTCCCTCATTACTGGATGACACTGGCAAACAGCCACTGCAAAGCTATAATTCAATTGAGGGGCTTTTGAAAACACCATAAACACAGCTGGAATAGATGCATTATAGGAGTTGGAGACTGAATTAGCTGATGGATAACTGCACTCGGGGCTGAGAGCACTTATTCAAGGCAGATTCAGCCTGACCCGACATACAGTGCCGAAGAAAGGGATATTGTAACCAGCAAGCCCATGGGGGAACTCGCCACACTGGCAGGACAATGGTGTTCAGCAGGCAGAGGGCAGGCAGCCACAAGTGGGAGAGGATGCTCTGGTATCCTGAGGGATAAAGCTGCTAGCTTCTTCTAGCCCAGAGCTGCCCCATTTCCCACCAAAGATAGTTCTACCCTTGTTAGCATGGGGATCAGATAGCTGAATTATGGCACAGCATCCCCAAAAGCTGGGTGCAGAGGAACTCTGTACTGTGTGGCACCCATAACTTCTGCAGCACAGGTATTGAGGGGCAAGCCCAGGAGAGGCAAGAGAGGGTAAACAGCAGAGGAAGGAAATGTGAATAAAGAAACTCACAGCATTCCTCTTAATTATATCTTACCAAATGGCTCTAGCCGCTTTCTCTTCCAGGCAGCGGTATGGTAAGTGGGACATGTCACCCCCCTGCACTCTACTTTGGGAGCAGTAGAGTGTCTGTGTGGCTCAAGCACCCATCCAGAATGGAGTTATATTCAAAAGAGAAAGTGAGGAAAGGGAAAGCATCATATGGCAGAGCTTTAATTTGAAGCTTCAGAGGAAAAAAGCTGCCTGCCCTAGACCACAGAAAGCACAAGGCTTGGGCTTGCACAGGTGCTGCACCATGATGTCCTTCATCCACAGCCAAACCACCAGAGACAGGGAATTGCTTCTCTCTTCCCTTCCTCCAAACCTTGCCTCCTTCTTTGTGCTTGGTCTCTCCCTACCCCCAGCCAGCCCTGCTCAGCACAACCACTCACCGCCCATCAAGCAGCCAGAAGAAACAGAACACAGAGAAGAAAGCAAGTTCCACACCAGCTTCGAAGAAGCCATCCTGTCCATGCTATTACTGGTTGTTTAAGCAGACAGCCAGCTTTGTCTGTCAAAGCTCATTTCCTTTGACAGCCTCTATTTCGAGGTAACTCAAGCTATTACACTGCGCCCTGTGTTTGCTGCCCCAGGACAGCACGAACAGCTCTGTGAGAAGTAATGATGAGGAGCAAAGCTAACGCCAGCAGGCTTACATTGCTCTGTGCAGGGGAACCTTTTGGGAACCTTTCCAGCAACTGAGATGGACCATTACGAACATGGAGCTACAGGAGCATAAAGTCATAAGCACAGAAGCAGAGGTTTGAGAGACCAGAAAA
Source organism: Ara ararauna (assembly GCA_028858755.1). NCBI lineage: Eukaryota > Metazoa > Chordata > Aves > Psittaciformes > Psittacidae > Ara > Ara ararauna. Next base: position 44,228,241 of record CM054381.1, read on the forward strand.
CCCAGGTGGAAGAGTCACTCATTTTGTCTTTGGAAAGAGGTGGACAAAGCAGTCTACCGTTATGTTTCCAGCCTTTTTCTTTTTCTTTTTTTAAATACATCAAACAAACACTTTTTATATTCAAAATAATTTTGACCCATTGTTTAAAAACGTTTATGGCATTTATATGTATATCTGCGAGTGAACATAACTGAAATTCCAGAATAATTGGAATTAGTCAAAACAAGGTATTTCAATCAATTTCTCTTTTTTTTTCTATAAGAAATATATTTAAAGGCAAAAATAAATCTTACAGAGATTGTTTAAAATGGGTGATGGTGGAAGGGATGGTCCATCTGTGCCAGAAAGAAAAAAAAACCTGCAAGTTTTGAATTCTCTACCACTCCTTAAAAAAAGTTAATTTTCCTTTTCCATCCAGGTCTCTTCACAGACTATTTACTCTGCCTCCATTAGCAGGTGAGGCAGAAGGCGCTTCCCTCCAAGACCTCCCCACAAAAGACACCATGGTCTCTGTTTTGCACAGGGTCAGCCTGGGGGCTCTAGCACCCCTCCTGCTTTGCCAGGGCCACCACCATCTGCAACAATGACAGAGAAGCAAGTGCTGGGCTGGCAACCCTTGGCAAACCCAACCTCAAAATGCTCATGATACAGCATATATGAGGATGCAGGTCCATCAAGCAGGTGTGAGAGTATACACTTAGTCATCTGCGAATAGATGTGTGTGACATCTGCTGCTGGACAAGGGCTACCTGAAGTTGCCTTGTACATAAGCTATCAGGCATGTACAAACTCATGCAATTAAAGGGTACAAATTCCCAGCTAAGAGCTTTCCAGTTTCCAAACAATCATAAAAAGCTCATTAAATATAGCACTATTCTACTCTCAGAGAGAAATGGCAGAATTGTCAATAATAATCAAAAAAAGGTGTTTCTGTTCCATGCTTGAGTAATAAAAAAGTGACAGAGAAAGCCTTGTTCAGGCCACCCACAGCCTTCTCTGGTGAGGCTCACACATCTCCATCAGCAGGTGTGGTAACTCCTGCCAAAGAGTGCTAAAGGTGATGGCCAAGGTGCTCGCTGGACCATTCCTGATGATGTTCAGCAGCCCTGCAAACACCAAGAAACAGCACTGGAGCAGGCAGAGCAACCAACATGCTGTCAGGGTTTCTTTCACAGGAGTGGCTTCAGGCCTCTCAGCTGTATCAATTCCAGGCAAAATAATGAAACCCTCAGCGTAGCTCTTGGCTAACAAGGAATTAAATGTAGGTAAGCGCATTAACACTTCCCGCAAGACTGACAGACAATAGATCCTGTTCTGTTCTCTCTTATCTTTCTACCAGAGAACAATCTTGGTCGAATAGGGTGACACGGTTAAAATCACATACATCATCTTCTCTAAGCCATGTGACTTAGTGCTCTATGACACCAACACTGAGAATAATTCAAAATCAACACAGTTGGCTAGCATGTATCCCTCAAAATACAATTGCCAAAAAGGAATATTATCAGGAAATGCATTTTAAACAGATTCCTGCTGCCCATTATTTGACATTTTTACTAACCACCTGGAAGAATGGAAACAGAGAGGTTGGGAGATGGGTAAGCAACAAAAGGCACAGACCATTGACATCAAGCAGAATGCTGGCAGCTGGTTTGAACCAATACACTTTTTTCAATATGTAAATGTAGAGTTCTATATCTGAAAAAGGAAGTGAGATCACCCTGTAAAGCAGTCTGTTTCCCACTGCCCTGGGGTGGGACAGAAGAAGAAGGCAGTGAACCATCCACCACCAACTCAGCACTTGCAGCCAAATTTTGTTGGAGAAGCCACATTTCTATCCCATTTCTGTCCATTGTCCATATCTAGACTTCAAGGATCAGGGCAGAAGCAAGAGCTGGAAGGAAGCCTGTGCTGCCCTCCTGGACTGCTATTATGTCAATCCGAACTTTGGAGACAGCAGATGGGAACACAAGGAGGTCTAACAAGATATTTGAAAGTCAGAGGCAAACGCTGAGAATGTGAAAACCTGTCAGTCAGAGAATTCCTGGCCTTGGTGGCACCACTTCACTCCTGCTGGTGTGATTTTCCTGCTGGAAGAGGGCATCTGGAGCATTCTCCCCCTTTACAAGGGCATTCACCCCAGATGGCCCAGCATCCTTTCAGCTGTAGTCCTGCCAGAGACAGGGGGCATAGACCATATGGATCCAGGTGGCCACAGTCAAAGCCTGTGCTCCTGCCTCAGCTCTCGGAACAGGCAGAGACAGCTTTTGTGCAGGGAAGCAAAGGGAGCCCTCACCCGCAGCAGTCAGTGAGATTTTCCACTATGCCTCCCCTCACTATTAAGTAGCAAAGTCAGATCACCAGTGTGATTTACTGTTAGCAGCCAACACATCGTGGGGTGAGAGAAGAAATCCCTTTTCTGACTTCTGCTTAGGGCTGATATGATAAATTGAATAGATTCTTTTTATACCCCATTTTATTTACAGTTGTGACTAACTTTTACTATCTAAATCCAGGCACAGGTCAAGAACATGTGTTGTGTTAACAAGCCAGCCTTTAAGCTGGTGACAAAGGATATCTTGAACCAGCACACCAACCTCCAGTAGCCATCTATGTCAGAACCATGGAGGATGGGATGAGTGTAGGCTGCCATGCTCTGAGCCCAAGCAGTAACAAGGCTTACTCTTAACAGCAGCCTGTCTCCATGGATTTGTCTGGGTAACCCTTGCTGCAAGAGCACAAACTGGCACCCCTGTGGCAGCCCATCAGGTGACTCTCCGGATAGCAAATGACTTCCATTAAGACAGAGCACTAACACAATGCATTACAAATGAAACCCTAATGACAAGGCACTGGCAGTATTGCTTCCACTTGATATTAATTGGGTGACACTTTCTTTTAATGGTACATTAATTAATGTGGAACATCAACTGAAGTCCAAGACACCCGCATTAATACAAACGAATTCATTATCATTGCTGTTACGACAAGAAATGACAAATAAATCTGTAACAGTGGGGCCCTTCAAATAATAGCCACGAATCATTAGGTATTGCATTCATTTATACAGTATAGTGCAAATACATACATGCAATCTGTGGATGCTTATCTATTCACACATTCCTTTCCATGCCAGCCTGGTATCTGTTCCTCCCTTTCTCTTGAGCTGTCTTGAGCCACCATAGAGGATGACCCAGTGGCCAGCCCAGCTGGCCAAAGAGAAACTGGGACTTACTTGTACATCAACTCACCACCAGGACTTCTTGCTATCTCCTTCTATCCCACAGGCACTCAATAACCATGTCAAGCCTTCAAAAGACCCTCTGATCTAGCACATGTAGTCTGTAAAGAGGTTTACCTTTCTTTCCTTCATCTCTTGAACTACCATTTTAACCAGGCAGACAGAAGCCTACCTGCTTTAACACCTCATTTATTTTACTGCTTGTTTATCTTCTGTTCTGCTAGAAAAGCTAAAAGCACCTTTCACAGCACAGAGTGGCCCATATTTGACCATAGCTGGAGCATGTAATTTGTCCTCAGAAAAGTCGGAGAAAAAAAAAAGAAATCCCTCTTTGAAGTCTGGGATTTGCAGCTCCCAAAGATCCATCAAAAAGAAACTCCTGTGAGAGCTTCCGCAGCAGCCTGAGAGCAGGTATTGCTCTCAACATGAGCAAAAGCAAAATCCATACAGCTGTGCTGATGCAAAAAAATATTTCCTCATCTTCCCGCAGATAACTTTATTACCAGAGGGAGGGTCGATAACAGATCAGCTCAGGTCTCTCCAGGCTTTGCTCTTGCAGAAGCACTCATGCTAAAACAGTGAACTCCAGCACAAAGTGTTTCTGTCAAGCCATGTTGTGACATGGTTTCCCTGCAGGGACGCCGACAGTGTGGATACCAGTCTCTTATGACAACTAGCACCCCAGATTGCTGTCTCCCAGCACCTCAGCAGTGCTCACAGGCAGAAAGAGCTCTTACAATCCTGGGACAAAAGAATGCCTGGGGAGTATTTTTTTTAAATGCAATGTATGAAGATTGACTTGTCCTTGAACTGCTAGAGAGGGGAAACACAGTATAAGGAGCTAAACCAAGCTAATTGAGACATATACTAAAGACAGGGAACCTAGCAACCCAAAGGAGGAAGATATGGGAAGAAAAGCATCAAGTCCCCCAGTTCATGCAACATTTCAGTGTGACGGCATAAGGAATGGTGTACGTACCACATGCTTCAAACTCATTTCTGCTAGCATGCATGTTACACAAGACTGGTTTATCAGCACAAAACACCCCACCTTTACTTGCCTTGACCTGAAAACTCCCTGCTTTATGCTACATTCTGAACCTATGTGCAGAAAAGCTTTGTCTTGCTGTTACACTCAATGGCTCCTGCCTGCATTGCAGATCAGGCACCCTGAGAACAGATCTTGCCCTCTGCTATAAGCAGAAGATGCTCATCTTACTCCGCATGGCACAGTAGGTTTTTTCACACTTTCTTATGACAGTGAGGTTTCCCCACCTGGTAGGATCAGAGGCAAAGACCTCAGCTGGCAGGCAAGATTGTGCAAGAGTTCCGAGGTACATGGTGCATAACCTTCTGGTCCCAGAAGAAGGTTGCCAAGCACAGAGCATTAGAAGCCAACCTCCCTCAAAAGGAGAGGAAAAGGGGCAAGTGGGAGTACAGCAAGGTTTGTACAGGGAAGCACCACATTGTGTCAGACCAGACACTGATGTTCAGCTCTGGAACAAGAGCATCCTTCAATGCTGAGCACAGACCAAGGATTAACGCTCTGAATTTACAGTGACTATGCTAACCATGCAGATCCACGCAGCACTTATTTGTTTAGCGGAAAGGCAATATTAGTGTGAAAAGGGCCAATAAAGTCATCAACCTCTCAGTGACAGAGAGGCAAGTAACCCTTGCCTCTGGCTACAGGTGGGAAAGTCATAAAGTATCATGTGAGAGAAACAGTGTTGGTTTTGCATACTGGGGATGGGGCTTTGCAATATTAAGACTTCACAATATTGGGGTTGAGGCTAAGTACTAAGGAAACAAAACAAAGGGTATGAGATACCATAATTTAAAAAGACACACTCTGCAGTTAAAGACAGTGTAATCTCTGGCAGAAAGATACACTATGGTTAAAAAGAAAACTACCTTTTTAACCATAAACCCGTAAGCAGGTGCGGGCTGGTTAAAAAATAAGTTGGGGTACCACATGTGTGCCAAAGAGTTATGAAATCTAACCATAAAAGGAGATACATAAATAAGAGGAAGGTGAGTACAAAACTGAGTAAGGGGAGATGTAAACAGAGGCGGGACACTTAGCATGTAGATTATACGCGTTGGATAGGCGTAAACCTTGGAGTAGCCAACCAATGTGGAAACAAGGAAGTGAACTTGCGGACGGGATAGGAAATATAAACCATAGTTCTTCTTAGGACACCCATTTTTGCACAGATGTTAATAAATAGCTGCTTCACTGCTGTGTCTACCCTGAGCTTCTACAAGAAAAGTTTTATCTAGAGACCATTTCTCACATCACACACCCAGGAACTTTACTGAGGCTGTAGTTTTTTGGCATCAGATTAAAACTTTAGATACTACCCTGAGGAAAGGATGGACAGATCTGCTTCCAGCACTGCCTTCAGCGAGGCCGAGGGTTTCTGCGCAGCTGAAAACCTGAAAAGTGTTTTTTCCAAGGTACTGTCTTCCTTGTTTCACAGTTCTCAGCTAATTTCCTTGCAGCGGTAAAAGTGCACTACTGGAGCATCCTGTGTTAGGGGCTGCTCTGCAAGAGTGATGCAGCCAAGCTCCTGGAGCAAGAGGAAGGGATGCAAACCATCAGATGCAGCTGCACAGCCGCATCACTGGTACATTTCTCTCCTATCCTGGTCAGCAATGCCCCCCAAGGTGTGATTAAATCATAGAGGGCTCACATACAGCATTAAAGCTCTTTGAATCATTCAGCTTCTGGGTTGTTTTGTTTCAGCTTTGCTTTTCTTCAATTTCAGCTGGGATCTTGGTACATCAGCTGGGATGATTGTGTTCACTTTGTGCTGTTTCCTAGTCTAGCAGTATTCCTAATGAAAAGGATTTTCGCAGAGGACTCAGCTCACTGGCTTCATTGTCTGGCACATGGGTGAATTAAAGGGGCAATATTTTGGAATTCTCTTTATTCTCTCTAGGCCAAAACCCTTCAGAGCCCACGACAGCATCTGTGCAGTGGGAAACAAGCACAAATCCAGCTTAATCTCCTCAAATATTGCCTGAGGAATCTATTTTTTTTCACATGGTCACTTCAGTTCTCCTCTCAGCTTTGCCCTCATTCACACCTGAGAAAATGGATTACTTGCACAACTTTCTTTCATTAACATCACTGGCTTATAGGTTACAAACTTAAACAAAACTTACAATTATAAATAAAGCAGTGTTTCCCCTCTCTTCTTTCACTGTCTCTCACTTTCACTCATTTCCTTGTCATCACCATCAAAAGCTTATTGCTGATGTCTGGCAGGGACCTGTCAGTCTTAGGTGAGCTTAAGTTTCTAAGCCCACATAAGTTTCTCTCTCTATTCCCTTCACCCTAGACAAGCTACAATAAAGCAAAAGCAAAAAAGCCCCAAAGCTGTGTGCTCTGTATCACAGGCACACCCACGCTCTCAGAATTTCAAGTCAGCTGAAGGAATGAGGAACATCAGCGCAGGCACTGGTCAACCTCAACTTTCAGACATCACCCCTTGAAGACCTTCAGGTGACACATTTTGACAAAAAGCAGTTCCCAGGGGAGAAGGGCAGCATACCTCTCTCAGCATAATGCTGCTACACCAGGAGTGCCATCAGTCAGCGTAGACTCATCATACCTCTGCTCATGTAGAGCAGGGTGGTATGAAGATGGGGATAAGCCAAACAGTCCCTGCATTGGATCTACTTCAAGAATAACATTACCCCCCTTTTACAAGGCTGAGTACTTATAATACTTGTAGCTCAGTAATGCTACATTAAACACCATCTAAATTTTCAACACACTCCATGAAAGCTCCAGAGGATATCCTTCAAGGCTTCTATGCTATCAGCCAGGGGAACAGCATGGGCTTCGCATCCAGCCTCAACAGCCCTCCTCTAAAGTTTCCTGTTTCCCTTTCAAGCTCCTTTAGTTCCAGTGGTCCTGCGCTCTGCTGTCTTGGGCATTTGGCATTGTTTGGCTTTCAAACTGCCCCCAGCCATCAGAAAGCCTCTTTGAGTGCCTGCAAAGCCACTGAATTTGCCTTCAAACTACTCCCTAACCTCAGTTTTGGGGGGATGGTAGCAAAAGTGAGCTGCCCTCTGCCTGTGTGTTAGAATACAACCTGAACCACCTCCCAGCCAAGCAGGAATGCCCTGAGCCCCAAGCAGGATGGAAGCCTCCGGCTTCTTGCTCAGCACCAATGGTCTCTGACTGCCTCCTCACAACTTGCAGCCTCTTGCTGCTACCTTATCAGCTTCTGGGGCAAGGACAATGCTGCTTGCTGCAGCTCTGTGCATCTGCCTGAGGCCTCATAAACTCTATGTTAAAGACAAACAGTTCTTCTCTTTAATTTCTAAGAAAGCCCAGAGACAGCCCAAAGCCAAACACAGCCTGAAGAACTGACCAAGCATGTTGTGAAGTTGCATCAGAAGAGGCATCCAAGCAATCAATCTGTGACACCAATTGTGCCAAGCAGATTTTAAAAATGCCTTAACTAGTTTTTAAAAATACCTTAACTAGTTTGTAAAAATACCTGGTGTTTTATTATAAAACTGCTTGGGATTTGGCTTCATGTTTGGTTGTTTGTTTTTTTAAAGGGACCCCAGTCTCCAAACACACCCAGGAACATCACAAGAACCAAGGCAATTGAGTCCTACAGCCTTGCCCATAGCATCTCCTGCAGAGACAATATACCAGTAAAACGCTTAGAAAGTGCCAGTGTGGAAAGCGCATTCCAGCAAGGGATCTCTATGTCAAATAACAGAGCAAAGGAGGAAAAAGAGAGAGAGAGAAGGAAAAAGCCCAACAAATGAAACAAAACAACAACCAAACAAAAATGCCCCAAACCCGGGAGAAAGTAAAAAACCTGCATTATGGCCCCTTTCTGGAACATGGGGACAACTCCCTCCTTCCCTCAGTTTATCATGTCTTTTTTCAACCAGCAGAGGAGATCCCAACTCTGCCAGCATCCTTGCCAGGTCTGAGGAATTAGCAGAGCTTAAACCTCTGGTATCACTGGGAGAAGGAGTAGGGGAAGCAAAAAGACCCCACAAACCAAAACTCACACAGCCCTGCAAAGCCTCCTTTGTGGAACCTGCTCACTTTTTGATGCCGGCTGCAGGCAACAACCATGTCTTGAGCACCACCATCTCTCTAGAAGAATCATCCTAAGCATTATCAAATCGATTGTGGCTGCAGACAAGGGCTGGGAGAGGATCAGGCTCATTTCTCAGGGCAGGGAAAAAAACTAACTCTGCAGCAGCAGACTCCTGAGCCCTCCTATGGCTCTCACTCCCCTTTCCATGCTGATTGCAAAAGCTTGCCCTTCTGCTGATTACAGCTAATGGTCCTGGCTGGTTTTTGCCCCTCCAGACCAGACCCTCTATTATGAAGGGTCTGGTTTTTTTAAAAGGTTTGGGGTTTTGCCTGCTCTTTCAGTTCAGCTTCTGAGTTTATTTTTTTACTTGCGCTCTTTCCTACCCTGTCTGGATGTGCTGATGGATTTTGGTGCTTGCCAGAATCCAGCAAACCAGGCTCGCTGGGTAGTATTAACTTCTAACCCCCGTGTAAAAATAGCTGCAATAAAGTAGAGTGAATAATATGAGCTTCACCTAATGTAACTTTGATTAAAAAGCGCTGCCCTCTTCATCACTCCTGTGTGGTAACTCCAGAGAAATGCCCTCCCTGAGGTTTGGAAAGCCTGCTAAGTCTGGACAAAGAGGAGCCAAAATGACACCTGCACATATCCCTGGGCTGCTGCTGAGCCCAAAAGAGAAGGTGAAGGAGGAAACTCGGAGGAAAAGATAACAACAACATTAAAACCACAATAGATTCCTCCTACCACTGAGTAGCAGAGGCAGTTGAAAGGCAGCTTAGCAGGGCAGCCCACAGACCCCTCCCAGTTTTAGCCTGGCTGCAGGACCAAAGAACCCCATGGTCCATAGCAGAGAAGCATCATCTTTTCCCTCAGAAGACCTTCCCTCAGACGCAAATATCTCCATGTATTTAATTATTCTTCTCTTCACTCCCAGTGCCGTCAGACTGTGGCAGGAGCTGTTTCATTACAGCATGCAGGAGGAGGCAGAAAAGGTTTTAATTTCACGCCTTGCACCAGGCGCTGCAATTTTGGACGCTGTTTGTTATCTGACTTCTGGCCCTATCTCTGGTCCCGGCGCTCCTCAGGCAGCCGTGGCCAGTTAGCTTTTTTATTTATTCTCTGCTAGGATGGGAATTCTGTTCAAGTGAGAGCCCTCACCGGCCAGGCATGCTGTTTTAATAACAAAATGCCTTCAAGTTTGGAGATGCAACTTTGTGCCAGGTTAAGAACAGCACTTGCCAGTTTTAGGGTGCTGTAGCTCCCCTACTGCAGCAGATGGGGATGAAGGAATCCCCACCGCTGTGAATCACCATTTCCCTCAACTTTCATCCACCTGCAAATTAAAATAATCACCTGGAACTAAAAACCAATTCTTAAATCTCCCCTCTCCCCACATGGCTGAACCATAGCCCTGAATCAAAGCACCACCTTCCAGGAAGTAAGAAGCAGCTTAGAGCTGCTGCACCAATGCTTTCATCGCCATCAAAACTACCCAAGACCATGAAATTCCAGCACGAGGGCTTGAGGCTGAACCTTTCTTGGTCTGTATTCGGTTTGTTGGGGTTTTGTTTTGTTTGGAGTTTGGCATTTTTGTTGTTTGGTTGGGTTTTTTTGTTTGCTTGGGTTTTTTGTTTATTCGGTTTGGTTTCTGGCTACAACTGTCTTCATGTCTTTAGGAAAAGCTGCTGTGGTACAAAAGGCCTCCAAAACGTGTATGTGCAGGTATTTGCTCTCTCTGATGACTTTCAGGATCTAGAAATGTCAGCATGAATCTCTGATTCCATTTTTTAAAGGCATTTTTAGCCTTTTTACTTGTAATTCAGACTGGAAACATAAACAAATCACAAAGACTGGAAGCTGCCTACCCTTTTTGCATGCAATGCTGCTGATCCATGAGCAGTGACTCTCCAATGCACTGCTGCCCAGCCCCTGTACACCAGCACACCCTGTAGAGCCACAGCCTGACACCTTCAACACTTGAAAAACCCTATCCCCATATGCAGCTTCTGGCAACATCTCATCCAGGTGCTTGTGGGATCTTTTGTGCCCATAACTGAGCCACTCTGTCAGGTGACAAGCCAGAGTCAACTCCATGAATGAGGCACCAGTGCATTATCAAAAGAGACAACAAGCAACCCAAAGCCCCTGCCAGCTGATACTAACTGGTCTGCTGAAGTAGAGATGTCTCCTAACCTTTTCACCTTGCTTTCTCCTTTAGCACCCCAGCTCTGCTGCAACCATGTTTGGACACAAGCTCTTCAGAGCAACATCACGGGGAAGCTTTTCCCCAAAACAGACAGACACAGCTGCTGATTCTGGTGTTTGTTATGAGGCACCCTGGGCTTTTGTCTACCCAAAGCACACTTGCTTGGACACTGGTACCTGGTACCTCTCCATAGCAGGCCACAGCTCATGAAGATGGGTGCTTATTTTTCAGTGGAGGATGGAGGACAGCCTGAAAAAACTGCTTCCCCTAGCTCTTTAGGCTGATCATTTGCACAGCAACAAGGCAAAGAGCTTCCTGGTTTCAGCATGAGCACACAGCAAGGCATAAAGTCACATTTGCAGACAGACTGAGCACCTTTGAGATGATCACACCCCAGGGGAAATGCTTCCCAAAGTTTTTGTTGTGCAAAACTTCTGCCCAAACCTCGACCCCTCTATTTCTTCCAGGGTGGTTTGTCAATACAGGGTTTAGATCTCTGGCAAAGGACTCAGGATGAAAGAAATCAAGAGTAGGTAATTGCTGCGTGAAAATGACAGCGCAGCGATTTACACAGACAAAAGTGGACTGCGGAATACCAAGAGGCAGCCAGCAGCAGAGAATCAATACCTCCCAAGAGGTGGGATTATTAGGGAGAGAAAGGGGCTTGAAAGATCCATAAGTGCCTGATGACTGACTATTTCCAAACCACTGTTCGCTGAATGAGAATTGCCTTAGGAGGGATGCCAGGCCCTTTCTGAGGATGTGCATTTAACCTGGGTACGCTGCTACATTTCTATGAGGACTGCAAAGGCAGGCAGTGACACATGGCTGTCCCATCACCCCACCGCCTTCCCTGCACCTTTCCAGGAAAAGATCAAGACCACTTGCCGCAAAATGGAGCTCTTCTCTTTCTGGGGTGCATCCTGCGCTCAGGGTGGAAGGTAACATCCCAACAGTGGTTTCAGGTAAACCAGGGTCTGGCATTTTGGCCCGTGCATTGGCATTTCTATTAGAAGTGCAACAAAAAGAGGCGGCAGGAAAAGAGTGTGGTTTTACAATTATTTTGGTTTTACCAGTGTACCCAAATCATCCCTGCAGTTATTAAATAAATCAGATTTGTCAATTCCCCTTATTTCCTATAAAAGACAGTCATGTTCTATTACCATCTTTTAAATAGCAATTCCCATGCTTTGCTCAGCTCCTCCATGCTGTAGCCACAGGCAAGGTCCATCCTACAGAGCCTTTGCCATCCTCAGAAAGAAACAAGTATCTCTATTTTACACTTCTCCATAAGCTGTGGGAAGCTACCAGGATCTCCTCCAGCACTCCCAAGCGATGATTACCTCCGTTTTCAGCCCCAGCAAAGCCTGTTACCCATATGAGCTGTCCCGCTGTCCAGGGACGGACAAGCATCCTAGCAGCTAAGACAACAATATCGCTTTGCTTTTCCCTGATACAGCAGGTGCACACCTGCAAAAGCATCCTTAGGATCAGTCTCTTGGAAAACACAAATTCATGCATCTCCACCTGAAGATCTGCCCTTCCAACAGGAAGGGAACCCATTTTTAAGAAGCATGCCTTTGGGCATTTCAGCCTTTCATCAAGCGCTGGTTTCACACACCCAGCAGCTCTCTGCCAAAAACAGACTGCTGAAAACACAGGCTGCAAGCTGCTCTCAATGGCTTAGGGGAAACTCGTGTTCGACTTAGTGCTAAATACACTCAAAATACAAAAGTTCCCCCTGGATGAAAGCATCCGGGAGACCCAGGAGTCTCATTTTCTCAGGAGATAGCAAATTGCTCACAGCGTATCTGGGTAGGAAAAATGGATAAAAGCCAGAACAGCTATCTCCTCTCTGACCACCATGTAGCTCCAGTGTGTGCACATCTGGTTTTGCTTTGTTTATGTTTTGGGTTGGTTTTTTTTTTTTTCCCTTAAATCATTTTCCAAAGGTGAAAAAATAAATAAGGTTTTGTTTTAGGAAGTGAGAGGAGGGAGAACACGGTGCAAGCAAGAAGGGAGTGAGGAAGACCCTGAAAGAGCAATTCTGGAAATGTCAGCAGGCAAGAGTTTGTCCAGGGACAGCCTGGATATACTATTTATTTTTCAACAGAAGATAAAAAGAGCTGTTACATGTCTGGTTTTGAACAATTTAGTTCATCAGCCTGCACAGAAGCTATAGAGCAGGAGAAGAGCAATGCATAAGATATGTCCCCTGGAACATTCTGCCAGCAGAGTTTCTTCTATTACTATTTACTTTCTATTAAATGCATACAGGAGGAATGAAAAATGAGGTGGTGGGTTGTTTCTGTTTTAAAGTGGAGGAGTTGTTTGCTAGCACTTAGTTCAGCCCAGTGAAGGCAGGTGGAAAACTAAGAACTCATTATCCCTCTTGGACAGGAGTAGAGAGCTTGTATCTTCCAGCTTGCAGGAGATTTTACATGCCCAGCTCAGCACCACCAGTGTCACAAACAGCCCCTGGAGCTCCTCTGGGGGCTAGAAGGATGGTGAAACACAGCGATGAGGAATAGAGAATAACAGAGGCCTAGAAAGGGGAACAGCAAAAGAAAACTCCTCCATCTCCTCTCCTGGCATCTTATGTTGGCTGAGCCAAACTTTTTGCACTGCTAAACTTTGCTGTTTCCAGCATCCCTTCCCTGCAGGCTTCCTAGACAAATGACCATTCTTCACAGCAAGAAGCATCATGACCCCAAAAACGCAGAACAAAGAAAAAAGGGCAACTCAACCCTTCCATTTTTGAGTTTCACAAGAGGCATGGGACTTAACCTTTACACACACATAGGAACTATCCAGTGTCTAAGGAGGGTCAACAAACTAAAACAAAACAGCAATTAGAACTAAAAATAAGGAAAGTTCAAGTGGGAGCAGGAAAACCACCCAAGCTTTAAGAAAGGGTCATTTTATACCTACACAGACATTCACAGCTTGCTATACTCTGCATCGTCTGACCATGAGCAGACATTGCGCTATCCTAAGCACAGGAACTGAACAGAAAAAGTTGGTGCCGTGGTCATGGTTGGAGAAACCACACATTTCATAGGATCTACCTGTACCCTCAGCATGTCCAGTTTAGAGACCCGACTCTATACAGAAGAGAAGCTCACACTGTAGTATTTAAATTTATAATTAAGAGAAAAAAGAAAATAGGCTTACCTATAAGCTCCACATACCTTCACTGTGAATTTTGAAAGCATGGAAATCAACAAAAGGCCCTTGAATCACAAAGCCAATGAATGAGGATAGAAGCCCAACAGTCCCAACAAACCACCAGATATCAGCTGCTCCTGAGAATCTAGCCCTCTCCCAAAGCCTGGATGAGAGGCAGTGAATGAACACCCAGCAGCAACAGATGTGGGCAGTTTTGGGCCAAAAAAGGACAAATGCCAGAACTGCAATGTTACAACAGTGTCAGCCAAATAACCACAGTGATGTCAGTTCTGGAAATGCTGTGCTGGAGGCAGGACTTCACCACCCAGCATGAGCCCCCAGCACAGGGAGTGGTAGCAGACGCCCAGCAACAGCACACCAATCACTCCAGCCATCTCTGCTTTGACCCCCAGCACCCCAAAGTGAAGGTGATACAGACCAGCCACCTCACATGGTCCCAGTTGGAACAGTTTCACAACGATGAAAAATCACAGAATTATAGAATCATTTAGGTTGGAAAAGACCTTTAAGATCATTAAGTCCAACCCTAAACCTAACACTGCCAAGTCTACCACTAAATCATGACCCTAAGTGCCACAGTCAGGTAGCAAAAGGGTAACAGAAGAGAGACAGAGCAACAATAAATGCTATAAATGATAAAGAGCTATAAAATCTAAAAATGGCCACTGAAGTGAAACACTGATATCAAAGGAAAATTCACCTCTGAGGATAACCCAGAAACAAATATTCAGGTTGCAGCCCCAAGAGCACATACAGCTATACATAAAAAGAAGAGAGGGGACTTTTGATATTCTGATATAGCTCTTGATCTCAACACGTTCACTGAACACTTGGTTCAAGTCTTCACCAAGGAAATCAAAACAAAGCACCTTGTCAGACTCATAAAGAGAAGGATATGGGAGAATGAATGGTGCCCACTAATCATTAGCTGTAGCCAACCCCCAAGAGGTGAAAGCAGAAATGCCAACTTGGCACTGGCGCAGTATTTAACCCAATTGCAGACCTGTGCCTGTCCACTGTTGGTGCCCACCTGCTCTGCCAGCAAAATCCCATTAAAATGCAACAAGCAAAATAATGTTTCAAGAACAGATCTACTTCAAAACAGCTGCACCCAGCAAACATTATGTGGCCTAAGACTCAAATGTTGCTCTTCTTCCCATCATTCAGGCTCAGTGAAGGATTTGCTGTGTGGGTTTTGTTTTGTTTATTACTTCTAATGACTTTCTCATTATCATTTCCCTGTGAAACATAAACGATGGTTATGGGAGGAATCATATTATTTGGATGGCTTTATTAAATTAGAGAGCAAATCTGTGCATATTTCTGGCTCAGGATAAATGTTTGAACTTTGAGAGGCCAAAATCAATTTTCAGAGAAAGCCATTTTCAGAAGCTCTGGAATCAGTGGTTAAATTTGCCCTCAGCTGCAAGGGAGATGTATGGGGGTATTTCTCAATTTAATCCCTCCTAGCAATTTAACCAAATAACCAAAACCCGCTTCTAGTTCCATTTATGAGAAAACTTGAGACTGGTGGAACATAACGAAGAAATAAAGGCAAAATAGCATGGGGAGGGGGGGTGGAGAGGGTAGTGGTGTAAGCAATCATCCTGTCTCCATGCCCCTATTCTCCTAGTCCTCACTGGGGGACTTCATTTGGCTCACACATTTTCTGTGAGTTAAAACACTGTCTTCACACACCTTCACAAGATCTGAAAGAGTGCTTATTTCTACAGATACTGCTATGGCTGATAACACCAGCACAGCTCCCTCAGAAATAGTAACAGCAGCCAGCAGTCATGCAAAGAACTAGCTGTGCCAGTATAAGTTACCTGCAAGAATTAGAGATGTGCCACTTAAAGTATATAAGGAGACATCTGGTGCACTACCTGCACTAAGGTTCCAGCAGGACCACCGGCAGGACTTAGCTCATGGAGACAGTGGAAGAAAAGCAAGTGTGAAACATAGGATAAGAAAGCTGTTGCTAAATGGGTGGAAGTGGCTGCTGTTTCCTCCTCTTTTCTATCCATCCCTCTCTTCCAGTCCCAGGAGGAGACCAGAAACCAAATATATTTTCCAGAAATCAAACCAAAAGGCCCTCCAGCCTTTTAAAAACAGTATCTGACACTGGAATAAACCTGTTAAAAGGAATAAATTCCCCTAAGCACACCCAAAGGGAAAAAACAATAGAAAATCAACCCCGATAAGAGATCTGTTAAATGAAAGCATTTCTGGCATGCCAGCCCAGAATATATGGCCCACAACAGGCAATCTTTGTGAGAGAAATCGCTGCTGGAAAAAGACAGCAAGAACTGTGTAGGGGGAATGTTTGGGATCCTTCATTCATCATTACAGCAGGGAATGGGATATCACCCACAAGGAACAGGCTCTGAAGCAATCAGCCATGACTGTGGACCAAAGACAGCCCGAGAAGCTACCCAGGATGAGAAGAGACAGCGGGCAGGAGTACAGCAAGCGGCGATCTATTCTGCTAATAATTCAGAAATAGGGAGCAAAGTGACATTGGAGTGAAAAAAAAATTAAAAAAATAAAGGGAAAAGGTCAGTTTTTCAAAAAGCAGCATGGTCCATGAGCAGTTGGTCCATGGTTCCCAGCATGGTCCATGAGCAGTTGCACTCACAGCCGCTGGAGGGTGGAAAGCAGGATCCAGTTATTTTGCCATTTTTCCTCCACCTTCTTGAATTTGAGACAAGTAAAACTGCTGCCTCAGGCATCCCAGCCAGCCCTGAACATGCCTCACCCCCTCTGTTCCAATGCCACACAGCTGCTGGGCAGCAGGAGCTGCTCCACCAACTCCACAGCCAAGGGATGCCCACCTCTTGCACAATGCAAAAAGAGGGGAAGAAAGAAGATGTCTATAGAAAATGAGGCAGGCAAACCCAGAACTGCTGTCAATTCCTCTGTCCCATCTATCTTTAAGGAGCTGCAGGAACACAAATACTCTTGGTTTTTCAATGGTGCAGCTTCCTTAGGAGAGACTCTGGTTCATTCTGGAGTACAAAAAAGGAAATGCAGGACCACCATCTTCTCTCCAAGTCATCCTAAGTGCCCTGGGCAGGAGCCCAGCCAGTCATCCTAGAGATTTGCACACAGCAACCATGAAGGAAGGAGGCTGACACATACCTGGGTGAGATTTTCCTGCCAGCTTGGGTTTAAGTTCATGTTAAATCAGCATCCATTAAACTTTAAGTGTTAGATGTGCTAAGGGGATGCAAATTGTTTCTACTTCATCTGGTTTGATTCCATCTCACCTGGCTGCCGTCACTTTTCTGCAGGACTGAGTCAGTCCCAAGAATTTTGCAGTGAGCTGTCATCTTCTGCTGTGTTATTTATCTAGATTATTTTAAATCTTGGTCCTTTGCTGGAACAACAAGCTCAGCTGAAACAGACCTTATTGCAGGTTGTGAAATACATGGCCACAGGAGCATCTTGAATAAGCCTGTAAATATCAAACCTGTAGCTATTGTTTCACTTAACACCAGCCTACTGTCCTACATGGACCAGAAGAAACTGGAGTCTTCTCTCCCAGGAGCTGCTCTCTTGCCAGGACAGCTGGGCAGGATCCAGCTCCCCTGCTATTGACCCCTCTTTCACTTAGCAAACATGTCACACAAATAAATACAGAACAGCTGGATCTGCTATGAACTAAAGTAGCACAACACCCACAAAAGGACAAGTTAATTAAAGCCTCCTTCCATCAGACCTTCTGGGAGCTGCAGGCCATAACCACTACCATTTAGTTAGTGTCACCACTAATATTTCCCCTTCAAGGCCTCCCACTAGACTGCTGAAAACCCCCAAATGCTCAAGACCACAGTGTTGCTTCTCTGTGAGTGAGGTCCTTTGGTACTTGCAGGAGGACTGTTTTCAATAAATGCCATACAGCTCCTCTCCTTCCTCCTCTATTTTTTCACCCCATGCTAGGGTTGGTGCTTGCTAGCACAACCCAGCAGCTTTCTGGGTTTCCGATGCCTGCCAGCCCCACCAAAGATATGATTGCACCCGGGACCCCAGGAGCAGCAGCATGGCACTCACATAAAGGGTTGGAGACTCGTGGCAAGAAACTTCTTCCTAACAAAGATCTCTTGCTAATTAGCAATGAGACCCACTCAGCTGGAGCACAGAGTAATGCTGTTAGTTTATCCCCCCTTCAAGGCAAGGAATTTTTCTGGGTAGCCAAAAGGCTGAAGATGAACGTCTTCTGAAAAGCATCTCTGCTCACTGTTTGTAGGACATTGCTACAAACAATTGGCCCAAGGAATGCCAGGAAGTCTACAAACTACACCATTTTCCTCCATGTGTAATTATAAAAGCGCGTAAAGAGGAGGGAGATAAAGGCGTGAATCCTCCTGCAGGAAGACCTAAACCAGAGGAGACCTCTCTGCATTAAGGCTGAAATGCCCCAGCACACATCCCAGCATCCTCTATCGTCCCATGGTATTTAGTCTGCAAGGGGAAGAAGAGTGCTTGCATGAAAACACTGGTTGTGATAATTTCTTGCCTTCCCCATAAATGCTTTAAGACAAATCTTAAGCTGAGATGGGGTGGGAAAAAACAACCCCATCAACTCTGACAACTACTTTTTATTCTGTACATGTCCAGTTGTATCATATTTTTAAACCCACAGCCAGGCAGATATTTCAGCCACTCAGACGTAAGCCATGGACACAGCCAGGAGCATGCACATAAAGGCAGGGTGCCTGAAACCAGCTTCCCAGTGCCTGTCCAGAGACTGCACGGAATAAAAGGTTCAGTTGTAATGAATGGCAATAAGCAATACTATGTTTTGTGTGCCACCAGCATAGCACACCTAGGAATAGGGTTGCAACATGAAACATGTTGATGAAGAACTGACGTGACACACTTTTAGCAAACTCCCATGCCCAGAAACAACGTCCTACTTCTTACAACAAAAGGACAGAAATCCTATAAACACATTTACTCTTTGAAAAACATCTCTTGACACCAAATCAATGGAAATAACCTACACCCTTTTCCCCACAAGAAGCTGGTAAAGCACTTGCTTCAAGCACAAGGAGGGATCCATGTTCCATTCCCACTTTCACCCAGTGCTCATCACCCTCTTTTTTCCCCAGAATCAAGAGCACCCTAGAGAATCCAAACATCCCACCAAATGGATGGGGAGATAGAAGAAAAAGAAAAGAGCAGCTTTTGGCAACTGCATTTTTTCAAAATCATAGAAAGTAAGAAAGAGAAAAGCCAAATCTCCTTGGGAGGCAAAGTCTTTAAGTAAAATGTATCATGAAAAAGAAAACTTCTGCCACTGCTTAAAAAGGTTTTTGACAGGTCTTCATTTGTAACCCACAAACAAATGCAGTTTCTCATGCTCCATGGACTCCAATATCACTTCATAACAGACATGAACACAACTCTCCATTGAAAAGCCAGAGAAGCGACCACACTAAAATAGCTCTCTTCACTCCTTTTGGGCACACCAGAAATCTTTCATTTCAAAAGCTGAACCTAAGTGCCTAGGAGCACAACCTGAATAGATAGAAATGGATGCTCAGAATCATTTCAATAGCTCTGGGTGGACTAGTTGTGGTTAAGTCAAGCCTGACAAACAAGGCATTATTACACTAGACAGAAAGAAATAGTACTTTACCCTATTTAAGCTACAGTCAAGTTTCAGAAATCCGTTTTGTGTCTTAGTTGATGAGAGACACTGACAATAATCCAACAGTTGAGATCTGCACAGCCATCTAGAGACCTCCGCTGCCTGGAAGAAGTGGTATGGATAGCAAAGAGTCATCCACCACACACCAGGATTAGGAGAGAGGAGAGAAATAAGGACCCACTCTAGACCTAGGACATCAGAAAGCGTGTGATACAGCAGCTAGGACAATCTCCTTCATGCCTTACTCTGCAAGCAGGTGGAAGCAAACCAAGCAATCAAGGCAAGAAACTTGCAAGCAGCTTCTCAACACATTGGCCATAGCAACTGCTTCAAAAGCAACACCTGATACAAACGGGCATGATGCCAGAGTGGCACCAGCACAACGTGATGCTAAAATGCAGCCTCTTGTCAAAAACCGTAAGTGGGAGATGACCAACAGTCATAGGAATGCACAAGTCCGGCTTCCAGAACAAGCTTTCCAGAACAGAAAGATGAATGGAAAAGAAGAGAAGGCCATCTTCTAGATGATGGGGATGTTGAAAGACCCATATCAAAACAACAACAGCCCAGAAGGTACCCACAATATGTCCACTGGTCACAGCCTTTTCTCTCAATTTGAAACCTCAAAACCAGCTACAAAAGCACTGACTGAGAAGCAGTCCCTGGCTACCTGCTCCACAGCTCACACCATTTGTTCTTGCTCATCCATTTAGAAGTTTAGACAGCATGACCTGTGTGCCCAGAGAGTCCATTTTTAAGAGATTTACAAATATAGCCACACCTGGAAATCCATATTTCATCTGCATGACGTGAGCAGAGCATTTTTTACCTCTTAATTTTGTGCTAATTTTGGTTTCTCGCTTCCTTTCTACAGAGTTTCCAAGATTTCATGCCAGCTACTAACTCATGCCTCCTCACGAAAGTGGGATGAGCAGCTACACAGCCCAGGTTTGTCACCAGCCAGAGGAATCCTCTAGAAAGAAAACCTGCAGGAGAGAGATAAGAAACATCTCCTCCAGTCATCGGAGTTCAGGGAAAAGTCCAAAACAAATATTAATGAGAAGCACTTAACTGTGCCTGTTTGGCAATCAATAACACACGACAAGGTACACAATAGGGCTGTGCACTTCACGCCGTCGCTGTGCTAGAGATCTAAACCGGAGGGGTCTTCTGCTAATCCGCTCCTTGAGGTCATGTTGGTAGCTATGCAAGCCCCCATCCCCTTCTACACGCTCCCTCCATTAGCGAGGCAGGGGACCAGAGTGGTGACTAACATCTCACAGTTATGCTTAATGATTACATTCATCCCAACCAGCCTTATTCCTTTTTATAATGTTAATTTAGTCATTCCAATTATTCAAAAATATCACCTGTTTGGCCATTCTAGTGAATGCTGTGAAGCATTTCTCCATCTGTGGGTGGCATTTGCACAATAGGTGCCAAGGAATGGGAGAGTGGGGCTGCCTGATGGGGCTCGGCTCCGATGTCCTATGTGGGGAAAGGGTGCAGTGAGAGGACATGAACACAGATGGATGCAGGAGATGCTGTCCAATCTGCAGGGACTCATTCAGAGAGCACACTGATGCCTGCAAGCATGTAGATTGCAGATCAGGAACCCATTTAATTTTCTGTTCTTGTTTCACACAAAACCTTCGACCGTCACTAGTCTGGTTTCTCCTCCACATCACCCCTATAGTGGACATTGCCTACCCCCACCTGCAAGCAGTAGGCACAGGAGGGTGGCTGAGAGGACTCAGCTGAGGGGGTGCTCCCCGCACCTCCTGGTCTTCCAGCAGGATTCCCAGGCTGGCATTTGAGGGTGCTTCGGCAGGTCCTGCAGCACAGGCTGCAGGAAGAGAATGGCTTTCAGCTCAATTACCCTTCACATTCCAATTCCCTAACGCTCTGATGAGGCTTTTTAACCAACCTCCATTCCCCTACCCCCCCCAAAAAAAACATGCCTGCCACAGCTCGGCCTCAAGTGCAAGCGTGCAGGAGGGATATGACTCACAGCCCTTGAAGCCAGTGTAACGCTTGGCTCCTCCTGTCCCTTCCAGCCATCATTCCTGAAAGTGTCCTCTAAGCTGCCTTCTCCACACCAGACATCCTCCTACCAGGGATTGGGCTCCTTCTTACTCTTTTTCCAACCTTCACTTGCCTCTTGAACTCCCAAGCCCAAAACACCAGAGGCCTAGAGATCAGCCCCCTTGGAGATGCATGTTAGGTGCAAGCAGAAAGCACTGTCACTGCTGCTTGGGCCACCAAACATCCCCATACACCCTGCAGAGACAGGGACAGCTACTTTTGCTCTTTTCAGAGGTGCTCACATGAAGAAAGTAAAAAGGATTCACTGCTTCATAATACTAAAAGTAAAAAGCAAGTCTAATGTCTTCCAGAGAAGAGCTGACATTATCCTGACATCACCTGAGCAGACCAAAGATGATGTGGGAGCACACGGCAAGACACTGGTTAAGATGATGATGATGAGCGACTCATGATGAAGCACAGGCTCTGGAGATGCAACCCTGCTGAAAAAGTACCATTTTCCCTGCAGACAGGGCTAGATCTTATGTTCAAGGCCCTCAGAAGTGAAGCGATCAAGAGAAAGACTTGTAGAGAAGGCTCCCTGTGATATGCAGTGGGATACCAGGCTGGCCCACCCTCAGCAGGAAGATGGAGACTTACAGCTTACTCACAGCATATCCGCTGAAGTTTATGCAGCCCTCAGACCTGAGTAGGAGTTTGCACAAAATGCAGATGTGCTCAGAGGCAATGTTGCAGCTATGTCTCACAGGGCAGAGACTTCCCCACTTGCATAGCATCCATTTCCCTGTTGACTGCAAGAACTGGGGCCAGCTGCAGTGCTGCAGTCCTCGGGTGCTCCTACCAGAAGAAACAGCCTCTTTGCAAAATTTCCTTCCCCAAATGCACAAGTTATATATAGGAAAACAAAATATCCACCTGTCCTGCTATTTCACCAGCCAGCTGAAAACCGCTGTGATGCTTCACGGGCCATCAGCTAACCACTGCAGTGGAACAGCTTTATGCTTTAACCCTCTCAGCCTACATCAAAGGCAAAGCATGGGCAGCACATCTCAGAGAGGGCAGCTTTTTCTCCTGGGATGCTGAGAAATCTGCACACGCACATCTGGCTGAGTGTTCCCAGCGCCTTTAATAGAGTGATTTTCCAAGTGCTGGCTCGGTAGTTCCTGACCCATGTAGGTTTGGGGTCCTCCAAATCACACACACAGCTGAAATCTTTCCCTATTCAGGTTGCCCATTAAGGTCTGGTTGTGGTATAGAATAGAAGTAGGTCCTTCTTTCTCCAAAGCTCAGAGAGCTGCACTCTCAACTTACCTCTAAATAAAGATTTACTAATTAGAGAAAGATATTTATATCTTCCACTCCTGATAACAAACTGAGAAGTGCTAAAAAACATGCCTTGGATCAACCTACCAGTTACAAACTAATTTTTTCTGCCTTAAATACCAGTAAGAAGGTAGAGATGGTGGCCACCCTGGTACAAACTGTCAGACCCTAGGTCATCTAAGCAGGAGATGCCTCCAAACACATGTGAGCAACCGAGACTCATCACATGTAAGCTGAGCAGGAGGTGGTCGACTTAATTAATATCTTCTCACTTCCCTCCTTCCCATTACTGTTTCAAGTTTGATTTACAATTGCTGGCCAAGCCTAGATGGAAGTGACATACCAACATAATGAAAATCAAGGCAGGTTTGAAAAACAGAGAGGCTGTCAGCATAACCATTGCTTGAGCTCAGAGGAAACAGACAGGCTGTGGCTAAATACACTGCACTGGCACCCCAGTGAGACCTCCTGGACCGCTCTGCATAAGCTCAGTCCCTGGAAACAGAGGGGCAAACAACCACCATCCTACACAGGGTGACAGCCGCTAGCTGTCTCCTTCCACCCATGGACCTCTTCACACTTCACTTAATCATTTGGAAATGTACACAGAGCTGGCCTGCACAGCTCTTTGTCGAGACCCTTTGCATGCACGTGTGAGCACATGTGTGCACAAAACCACCCTGTGAGCTGCTCACACCGGAAAAGAGATCAGGGTCTGACATTTGGAGTGCAAGGCAGAGCAGCAGAAACACAGCAGGAGTCAGGAAACGGGCAGTGGGGAGGAAAGAAAATTGCAAAAGTGTATTTGCAGAGCTCATTTACCGCACATTTGCTCAGTTCTACTGCTCAGATGGGATGGGGCCCAACGGCAAAATTGCAGCGGTGGCAATGATCTCCATAGATGCCCAGTGGCTCAGTATATACTGCTTCCGAGTCAAGCCTTCCCACGCAATATCAGCTGTCTAAACCCACACCCAGCCAGGTTCTGTTTATATCCTCATTTAGGAAGGGAAAAAAAAAGTAAAGAAGGAGAATGCTTTTCAAATCCTGTAAAGCAAATCCTGAAACTTCAAAACTTCGCTGTTTTCTTTTTCTTGAAACAAAGCTGCCTTGAACCCTATATTCAATTTTCTTGCTCTTTTCATTATTCACACTGACAAAAATAAATCAACCGCATTTTAAGTTTCAACAGCAATTAATGGTTGAAATTAAGTAATGGCTGCGTAATACTGATTGAAACTTCCTTCTAGATCAAATTTCTTCCATTTGTAATGAAAATAGTTTGAAACCAATACAACAGCTCCGTTCACCCATAAATATTTAAAAATTTGCAGGAGAGACTGATTTAGTCTATTATTTTATCACAAAGTATGACCAGCAGTAGAGAGCTTATTATACATGACTGTCACTGACACATTACAAACTAATAAAGCACAAAAAGCAATTCTGAAGAAGAAATTGGAATGAATCTATTGCAAGAGCGCTTTTTATTGTTCTTTTGCAACACTATTTCTGCTCAGCTTTGCAGTCAAAATGGCAACATTTTCCCTAAGTATTTCCATCTTAATTAAAAATGGCATTTTTATTGAAAAAAAGTGGTTTGACAAGCCTCTTCTGACAGCTCTAGCTTCCCCTTTCCTAGATGCACTGTGCGAGGATGCTAGTATGTGCCCACCTCACAGGTCTGCTGCTGCGCTCAATTCTCACAGTAAAGAGCCTGTATCCTAAAATGGCAGCGGCTGGGGCACCGTCCCCCAGCACGGTGCATTTCAGTATGACCTTAATCATACCTTAATTTAGGCAGCATGACTGAAAAAGGAGTCCAAACCAACAAACCGCATTATTATATGGGTGAAAAAAAAGAATAACTTTCAGTGAAGGCTCTTCTGCTGCCTTCGCAGCCTGCACACGTTAATAAACACTTCTACAGGCAGGCATGCTCCTGCTGCTGATTTAAAAGACGATGTACGGAGAGGGAGGTAAACAAAACAGAGATTCAAAAGGAGGGGATGAGGCTTTTGCTGGCTGGCACAAGATAATAAGTTATATCCCAGGCTTCTGGGAGTATATTGTAACCAGAGGAAAGAAAGATAAAACAAATTGCTAGCAGGTCACATTCATTAACTCCTCTGCCCATTTCTGGCAGCAGACAGCCCTTCCTCCTGCCAGGACAAGGAAGAGACCTTGAAGCCATCTGCTGCTCAGATGTGTAAGTGTAATTACACCAAAAGGGCTGTGCTCAAACACCCCGCGCTAGTGCTTCCAGTCCCCTAGAAAAGAGCAGCCTTTCAGCCCAAACCTAAATTGCTACTGCAGCAAGAGATGCTGCTGGACCACAAACCACTGCTTCTGCTACAGAGGAAGCATGTCCTGTAAGAACCACCCTGTCACTTGCTGTCAGCAGAGTCAAGGGGATCCCAAGGAGCCATCACTTGACACTGGCCATCCTGAACTCAGACATCATCCTGGCTTCAAGGACGGGTCTGGGCCAGATGCCTACAATAAATTCAGAGCTTTGAAAAAAAATCAGCAGGGGATGGGCAGACATGGGGCCTCAGCACCCAAATGAAATAACTCCTACAAAGCACCCAAGAGCATGCCTGTGTCCTGGGGCTGCTCAGAAGCTCAGCGAGATGTTTTCTCTCGTCCCCATTTCTTCCAAGAGGAATGATTACTGATTTGTCTAAGGTACCTTTCCCCTCTTGTCTGGATGTTCTTTGCTTAGAGAATGTTTCTGTATACTTCCTCTTCCTCTGCCCCAAGAATATTTCTTTGGCTCCAGGAGTCTTATTTTCCCAGCACAATGGCTCCTCAAGAGAGGCACCAAAATGCTTGATGCCCCATACTAGCTCTCTTTCCAGCTCTAAATCTGCTGTTTTCTCCCCTTTCTGCTTTCCCCTGTTCACCATGTCTACCCCAGTGTTACGCTGGTCAGAACAGCATGACTATTTCTAATTTTCAGGCTGTCCCACCCCCTTCCTGCAGTATTCTTCCAGAAAGAGCCTAAGTTTTGCCTGGTGGAAATGACTGTTATCTCCAGGACACTTTACACATTACTTCCACACCATTTGGAGTTTTCCGCCCCAGTAGTTTCTGTTGCATCTCTCATTTCACTCCTCAGGCACGTTCTTTAAAGGACCAGGGTCTCCTATTTACCTGTGAAGCCATACAAGGGACACGACTGCCAGAGGTGGAGACTTTCTTTCTCCCTAGGACTTCAGGGCATCACTCAAGATCCTCTAATGCTCTCCACCTGGTGTCACTGTATACACATCCGCATTAATAGCAAAAACTCATACACAGATGACCTTCAGAGGGAAGGATGTTTCCAGGTCTGCGCCCTTACTTTCTCACACGACTTCATCCATGCAAGGAAAGGAAAGACCTCCACAGGCCTTCCAGCTGTCTTCAAACTCCCATACCCAAGCCACACAACTCAAATCCTCCATGTCCTGTCATACAGATGCAGCATGACTCGTTAATAAGCACCTCACCCATTGAAAAGCTAAAGTCATAGGGACATCTCTGATCTCACCTGTACAAACCCTTTAGCCCAAACACTGTGTTTTATTCAGTGCACTGTAGCCTGTTTTGTTTAAGTGCCTTTCTTTAGTGCTGGCAGAAAAGAGCAGGGAGAAAATGGCAGCTGTCGCCTGATGTGTTTCCAAGCTCTTGCCCAAAGAAACTGCCAGCATCCAAAAGCCAGAACAAATGCTGAAGACAGCACCCATACTTCCCAGCACTTAAACAGCATGTTTATGTTTTGCTTGCATGTGGAAAGTGGGGACCTTTATGAATATTTACAAACTCGCCCCAGTGCTAAAAGTACCCAGCCTGCCAGCACACATGCATCCCACCTATCAGAGTAAACTCAGCCTGATGCATTATTCACATTCCTCAGTCCCTATCCACTTGCTACTTTCTCAGCTCCTTTTTGCTCTTCCATGCCAGTGCTAGCCAGGAGATGGGCACAGCCTCTTGATTACAGATGAAAAAGGGTGCCCAATGGCACTCCTGGCAAAATCTTGACTTGGCAATTTTCTCCATGTAAAGATATATTTTAACATTCAATCTTCCTGAGCAATACAGAAATAGTCCCATCTTGGCAGATCATGCAGGCTGGGGTTGACAGAGGAGGGGAGAAGACATGATTTCTTTGAGGGATATTATATTCTACCTAGTGATTAGAGAGCAGATGAAACCCTCTGAAAAGGATTATCACATCCAGCTAAAAGATGGCTTTTTAATAGATGGACAGAATGCCTGCACTTAAAACTATTGAAGGGAAGGCACATCTCTCTGCTTCCATGAGTTTGCTGGACAAAGTTGGAAAGTAATTAAAGGTTGCTAAAAAATAATAATTAAAAAAATATGGAAAGGCAAAGTACCAAAACTATCTCATGAATACCAGCTCTCTGAAGCCAGAGAGACATTATGGAGATCTAACCTGTTATTTTGTCAGCTGACTATTCCATCAGGGCTGATGAAGGCTGGCTATGAAACCCAGCAACAACACACACAGTTAAAAATGAGGATGCTTAGGAAGTCTGATAAATGCTTCTTGTAAAGAAGATTATCACCACTTGCCTGTGCAATAGAGACCCTCTAGCTGCAGCGAGCACCAGTCAAAGCCTCACCTCCCACTTCTCCAGCAGGCACCAGAGGTGAGATCACCCTCAGACCCCAGCACCAGCAATGCCGATGGAATGCTAGGGTGGAGGGGAGACAGCTGCTTACCTACCCAGGAGAGAGAACTGACTTGCTTCTGGCCAGTAGTGTTTAATGAACACAGCTTGAATAATTCACTAATTTGTTGCCTTTCTAGGAAGTCTTTTTTTGAAAAAGCACACCAAACCACCATAAATAAATAAAGTTGCATCTGAAGTGCTGCAGAGGAGTTCAATATGCTTGCAAATTTTGTTTGTACAAAAGTGGCGGAAGGAGGGGAAGGCTGGATAAGTTATTCATTGTAAATTATTTGTTCAGTTCTAAAATCCACACAGAAGCATAAGCTCAGGGAGAGAAGAAAAACAGCAAGTGGGGAGAAAGAGAGAAGGAGGGGTTGGAAAGGAAGGAATAAAGAAAAGAAATGAGAAAGGAGAGTAGCCAGCAATGATTATAGGCCGTTTTGCAACGTGGCAGGATCATCTTTCTTATCAGCTCTGTTATCATCATCTTCAACGTAAAGATTCTTTATTTAAAGGGGGGGGGAACTCAAAAGGTGTCTGGAAGCATGCAAGGGAATGGCTAATGCAGCTGAAGTGGGAACTCACTCTCACTGCAGCTGCTTCATATGCGTAGCATCAGGCCTCAGAGCCATTGCAGTAGAATTATATGAGCCCCCGAAGACTCCCGGGCAGGATGGCATGGAAACTGATGTAATTACAGACATTATTACCATTAAAACAAAATAATAATTTTAATTACGGCTGGGGCTTTTAGGGTTTTCTCTGATTCTCCCTGCCCCTGGTCACCACCTAGTATAGTCTAGTTCCAGGCTGTTTAATGGAACAGGGCAGTGACGGTTCCCTCCTTTCTCTCTCCCTCCCTGCCAAACACTTTTCTGCACAATTAAAAAAGTCATAAAATCCACTATTTCAACTACACCACCATATTAAGGATGGAAACTGTGACCAACAGCTTGCAAAGGCTCAATCCCAGAGGCTGCTCCCTGAGCAGAAGAGACTGCTACCAATTGTAAGTGCCTGGCTGCCCCCCAGTTAAAATAAATTGGTAAATCAGGGTTGAGTTCAGGAGATGCAACAGCTGCAAGCTGGACTGCAGGTGCCTACCCAATGTTGTGAGCTGCAAGGAAACTTTTCTTTTTAAACTCCTTTACCACAGCCCTCCCTCTTACTAGCATTTACTGGAACTCAAGATGAGATGAGCAAATTCCAAAGGCAGATGGTTGTGGTTACAGATGCAGTGGGTGCCTTTCAAAAACAGAGTTCCGTTATAATTACTATCTCCTGTCAAGTTACAGATAGTTCTGTGTGGTGCAACTGTCATCTCGTGAATGTTCAGGGTGCTAAACATCAGCCTATGGCCCAGAGCCTGCCAAGGACAGCTTTTTGCTAGAAGATGTAACCCAATAATACATAATACTTTATAAATTGTTGTGCTAAATATAATAGAAGGAATAAGGTGGGGGAGGCAGCAAAGAAGAGAAAACCCCACTGGAAACCTCCTGAGGTTCAGTGAAGAAACCAACAATTAAGTGACCTTTCTGCCAGCACATGAAAACTGATGATGCTCCAGGCCCAGGAGAAAGCTATGGACAGTTCAAACTTGATCAACAAGCTCAGGATATTGGGGGGGCATGGGGGAAAAGAGCTCTTCACAGGAAGGTCCTAGACTTGGCTACCACGCCACATAACAGCCTCAACATTTGAGGAACCTTCTCTGCAGGACCCAAGATGTGCTTCCGCAAACAGTGTAGCACCTGAAAGTAGCAGATGCAGAGGAGGGGCTTGCAGAGCCATGCCTTTTAACCGTAAGCTTAAAGACTGTTCTCTTCAAAGGCAAAACAGAGGGCTGTGTGCCCCAGAAGGTCTCATGACTGGACGCTAGGACTGGAAAGCCTAGCAGGCACCCAGGGAAAACAGTCCACCCTCACCCCAACACCACACTAGATGCCACAAAACCAGTGAGGGGCTTGGCTCCACTTCACTTGCTTGCTTCACATAAAAGCTCTCAACCATGACAATCCAACAAGACCGAGTTTCCTACAGATCCAGTGAAATGGCAAAATAGATTAGATAAAGCAGATCAGACTTGTCAGAAACTGAGGCATCACCACAACAGCCTGCCATGGGCTCAGCAATATATGCCTCCCTATTTGAAAGCCAAACCCTGAGACTCCCAGAAACATGGTAGCCTGGGGCTGGGAGAGGATGAAGAGGGTAAAAAAGAGTGTGTGCAAGAGGTGAAGTGCAAGGGATGCATCCAAGAAGAGAACAGACCCTGAAGGTCAGAGTAGCAAGCACATGAGCAGCTAACTAATGTACTACAGCAGCACCACAGGGCAGGGACACGAGCGCACACATCCTAGCAAACTGGAAAACCATAAAGGCCTATTATAGCAAATCAAACAGCAGTCAGCATGACAGCCATTAGCCTGAAATGAATACATGAGAACTTAATGAGCTCTGTCAAGGCCAGCTTGGTGAATTAAGTTGCCAATTCTAGCAGGATTCCCCTTTTCTTTATGGACTTGAAAGCATCCGTGCTGCCTTGTTGCCTTTTGACAAGCAAATCACGGGGTGCCCTTGCCCAGACAGGACGGACAATTATGCTGGAGCAATATCCCTCTGCGGACACATAGGCCTTGGTCAGCTATTCCAGGCAGGTGCTGGGGATGTGATTAAGACATGACAAGCACAAAGGAACAGTGGCATCAGCCCAACACACGAACAATCCCCAGTCTGGGTATTTGGAGCTGCTGTGATGCAGAGGAGTCCACAGTTAAACTGGGCATCCTCTCCCCTCTCCCCACACTAGAGAGGAATTGTAGTCTCCATGCCCAAATAAATTCCCATTCTCATATCAAGCAGACTGCGAAAACGCCAGGATGGGTATTTAGAGGCAGTATTGTTTTTAAAGGTCAGTTTACTTCATGTTTCATTTATTTATGCACACTCTTCTTTTGACTTTCCCAGTGCCACACAATAGCAGTGAGGTTTAAATAGCCTTTCTGTTGCTGGTCCATTAGCTAGGACAACTGCAAATCGATACATCCATTTATCTCAAAATTAAAAAGAGAGAAACTCTCATTAGCTGCCAATTCTGCACAGAGCCAGTCTATGCAAAGCCACACTAGCACTTGTGCTAGACTATTCTCTGTCCCCAGGCTCCAGCCCCTGTTTATTCATTAGCCATAGGCCCTTTGGCTTGGGCTGGTTAGTCTCTGAGGCAGATTTTGCTACCCACACTCTAGCTGCTCACTCTGGCCTGAGCTATCTGGATGTTGACCCAGGGACACTGTCATCACATACCCATGAGTGGCTCCCCAGCCTCAGCTGCACCCCAGGTGTCCCCTGGCTCCAAGAGCCTCAGCTGCTGAAGGCACATCTCCATGCTGTGTCACCTCCAGCTTTGAGTATTTGTGGAGAAGCAACAGGGAAAACGTGGCCCAACAAAGCTCTCAAAGCAAGTGGGCATCTCTTCCTTGATGGCCATGCCAGCACATGCATAAGTTCATTGCTACATCTACTGTGGGCACTTGGAGGGCCCTTTTTGGATGGTGGGACCCCATGCCCTGCTCTCACAGTGCCTGACAAGGAAAGGCTCTCTCCCCAGCACAGAAACAGAAATGCCTTCAGGATACCAGCTGAGCAATGCATTCATGGCTCATTACCCTCTGATTGGTGCCCTTGGTTAAAGGTCACAGATAGAAACTGGAAACTGGCACATGGCATCTTATAATTAGATGAGGCCAACCTCCAGAAAAGCACAGCTCTGAAGGCCAACTGGCAAAGCAAGAGCACCGGGGGAAGCACCATGCTTGCTAAATCCCACTTTCCATCTCTTCATGTGGAAAAGGAAGCCCTCTGTACCAGGTGCAGTAAATAGCAAAACCATAGCTAAAGCTGGAGGCAGGGAAGAGAAGACTGCTCTTCAGTCCCACTGACATTCCTTTTTCTTTGCAGACCTCTGCAGACAGACCATCACCAGAAGAAACAGCAGCAAGGCAAGACAACTGCCCATCAGCTTCCAGAGGTCCAAGCAGGAAGGCGAAAGTGAGGAGCAGCTCGTGCAGGTTTTGCCAAGTCATTTCTACACTGCTCGTGCTTTAAAGAGGAGAAAAAATGACTCTGACCCAGTGTCATTCTCAAAGGGAGGTTTCAGATGACTTGGTGCAAAGATGAGACTAAAACTCCCAGCTCATACATCATAAGCAACTTAATGAAGAAACCTCATCCTCACAGCAGAGGGAAAGGGAAAGATCAAAGCCCGGCAGGGCACCAGCAGCCAGCATATTAAATAAACCATTGTAACACAATCATTTGTACCTCTCGATTACCGTAGACTGCTTGATTTCACACACACAGAAGAACACTTGACCTCCTGCACACCAGAGGCATACTCTGGGGAAAACAAATTCTGTCCTGGCACCAGGGTGCAAGAGGAAGAGGTTCCCTCCACTGGATGACATGAAGTCCCCTAATAATTCCCTATTTCAAATATAATACCCTGATCTTGTCATCCTAGTACCAGCAAGCACCTTTTGCTCAACATCTTTAAAGCCTAAATTCACATCAGATCTGTAGGTTCCTGGTGTATTTCTGCCAAGCCAAGCTCTAGGTGCAGAAGCTCTCCCTGACAGTATGACTAGTATCACCTTCTTTGCAAGGACCAGTACGGAGAGAGAGCTGCAGAAGCCTGGGGAAACTGTTCTTGGAAATATTCAACACTTGGCTGGATAAAGCTGTGAGCAACCTGATCTAGCATGAAAATTCTCTCTGCTCTAGTGGGAGCTTGGGCCACTAGAGCAGGGAAAGGTGGTCCTTTCCTACCTATTCCTAGGTCATCATGGGACAATGATGATCCCATGTTAAAGGAAACCAACAAAGGCAGAAGCTTTTGGGCAGGACTCTGCAGAAATCAGCTGTTTGGAAAAATATTTATCCCTGCATCAGGTCGCCTCCGTGACAAGAGCTGCACAGAGTTTCTTCCCTGGCTCAGAAGAAAAAAGAAACAGAATCCCATTTACAGCTGTTTTCAAAGATCACATTTGTCATGGGAAAGACATCATCAAAGCTGCAAAGACCCTGAGTCCCAAAGGTCCTCTTCCACCTGCCTTACCACCACCCGAAATATGGTCACTTTGCTTCTGCCCATTTTCAGCAAACAATAATTTCTAGATGTTTAGTCCTGCCCTCAAACTCAGTGAGGATCCAGGGCAGGAGGGCAGCCCTGCGGCCTTCACACAGCCAGCTCTGTGGTGGCAAAGGCAGCAAGCATGGCCACTGCAGGAAAAGCCATAAGCCAGGCTGTGTGGAGAGGCTGCAGCAATCCCTACCTCCGGGATGCGGACACTGTAGGGCTGGTTGTGGAACCGTGGGGCATTGTCGTTCACATCTCCCACTTGGATGTTGACTGTCCCTTTGATCACCTATGGTCACAAGGATAAACAACAGAGAGTGGTTGTCAGCTTTATGCATGGATTTAAAACCTAAAGCAAGCCTGTGGTTGTTTTCTGATGTGGGCTTTTGGCGAGTGATGGCCAGGGGGGGCCCTGCTCCCCATACCACTCAGGGTGATGCAGAAAGTCCCCTGGAGACCCACGGGCTCATCCTCCCTGCTCCTCTCCACCCATGCCACACACCATGAAATGAGAAATCACACTTACCCCTTGGCTGTCACTGACAGAAAATTCAACCGTGAATTCTGACTTAGTCTGAAAGGGAAAGAGAAGAAAAACACATAATTAAAGATACTGTAGTGTTTATCTGCAGATGGCAGGCTTGGGACTTTTAGCCAATATTATTACATGCAAAATGCTTTCGGGACCTTCAAGAAGAGAAGGGGTGCTTGAGTGTAATTACCTACATTGAATATAAAATGCTGAGAAATATTAATGCCAGTGGGGCTCCAGTGTATTTCACAGGCGCAGAGAGCCACTCTGCTCTGAGTCAGGAGGATGCGGGGACTATGGAACTGACTCCCTGACCAGCAGCTGAGCACTTTAAACAGACAACTAGGCTGGAGTAGATGAGAGGAGCCCACTGTTTAACCTTCTGTAGCATGCCAGCAAGCCCTAGCTCTCTTTGAACACCTGCCCGATTCCTGATGCCAGAGGCTGCCTGCTTGTATCAGCAAGAGGGAGTAAAGTGCAAGGCTGAGAAAAGCAGTTTTCCACCCACGGTGCCATCTCCAACTGCAAGATACAGGGACAACGTAAAAAGAGAAGAAAATCCAAAGAAAAAGCTGTGTAATTAGCCTTTGTTCAAGATGACAATACAACACAGTCTTACTGAGGACATCTAAATGTTGCTACTGCTTTCTCAACTTACCTGCCATGCAGTAATTATTCATATATCACATAGCTGGAAACAGTGGGATAAGCCCAGGGTCTGTAGTAAGAACTGCCTGAAATCCCTTAAGCCCATTCAAAAAAATGCCTGTGCAGTCCTCTCTGCTCCTTATTGCTTTAACTTTAGTCTTAAATGGTAATACATTTAAAACATTTAAATACATTTAAAACATTTAGTCTTAAATGGTAATAGATTAAAGTCATTGGTTCTGGGGTGAGGGACAAGTGGGGAAGAAGGGATTACTTTGCTGTCAGGGCAGGGGAATTTCACTAGTGGAGGCAGACCTGACCCCTCTTCCTGATCCCTCTTTTCCACCAGCAATTGTTCACTCATGTTTTGCCAAGGAAACACTCTGGGATGGGCAATGGAACTTGGACCACCACACCTGTCTGGTACCTGGGCACCATCTGGTGTTTTGATTCCCCCAGTTCCAGCAATCTCTTCCTCTTAAAGCGTCCCTTCCCATTCCCAGTGCCCCTGCCTGAGCTGCTAGAGCACAGCAAGTCGATGTTTCCAAAGCATCATGCAGGAAAGTCTAGAAAGCAAGCTTGAAATGGCTCTTTGTGCTGCAGATCTGGTTGATTTATTCCTAATAAGATCAGCTCAGGGACAGGAGCAGGAGCTCTGCTTGCACCAAGGTAGCAGTTCATCTTGGAGAAGGGACTGGGGGACAGCTCCCCAGAGCATGCACCCTCCTGCCCCCACATCTGCTTACCCCAGGCCTCCTTTCCAAACAGCTGGGGAGCTGAACCTGAGAATGCCTCTCCTAGCTCTTGCCTTGGAGCAGTGCTTGCAGGCAGAGAGAAGGGCTGAAATACTGATGGAGAAGAGAGCCTCTTCTCCTTGTGACATCCCACCCTGCTGCATCAAAATCTTTCAGCCCTGTTTCTCCCTCTTCATTGGTGCTGCCATGAGAGACAAAGGAATAGGGCAGAAAGGAAAAATAAGAGAAAAGAAACAACCAGTTGAGTACTGAAATGCTAAAAACTTAATAAAATAAATCGGAGAAAGCTGCCGCATGCTAATTTCCAACCCACCCTTCATGTTAGCACATACATCTTCCAGACTCAGGTCTGCCTTTTCGTTTAAAAAAAACCCACAAATTGTTTTCCTTCTAATCTTTGTGAGAGTAAAAAATATTTTAAAACTTGTTTTGCCTCCATACATTCTCTCCTTCCTCTTTTTCTCTGTTTTCCCTTTTCCCGCATCATTTACACCTCACTCTGACTCCCTCTCCCTTTTCAAGTCTGTCTTCTTCTCCATTGTACCAGAATTGACCTTTTGCTTTTCCTTTCCCACCGGTTTTCTTGTACGGCTTTCTCTCCCCTGACTTTATGATTCCACGTATCTAGGCCAGCATTCTCTGCTCCCAGCATGCTATCCACCTCCACCCGTTGCCTCCTATGCCATTCTGCTTCCTCCACCTTTCCAATATCCATACCAAGCTATGTATGTGTTCGTCTTCACCCTTTTCCATGTATCACTGACTTTGAGCCCCTGGGATCAGTTGATGGGTGCAAGATCCTCTCCTGGTTCAGCCTGGTCTGCATGCAAGCTCTGCTCAGCTCCTTCCCTTCCCATCCTACGCCAAAAGACGCATAAAATCTATTGATCTTCCTCCTTGGCTTAAGGCTGGTATCATAAGTATTGGGAAACAGTAGGTATTTGAATTAGGAAAGATTTGTGACTCATGCCAGCAGCTGTTGGCACAGGGAGGCAGAGGGGAGAGGGATGAAGAAAACTGCTTCACTTTTCCAGAGTCTCACTCTTAACACTGTGAAATTGGGTTTGCCCTCCCCCTACCTGAGCTGTATCCACCATCCTCCTCCAGATCCCCACATCTGGCTGGCTCCAACCAGGACCACCAGTGCCTGAGGTGTGTTAATGAGTTTTATCTTCACAACACTGCCCCTGGCCAAGGAAGTACTAAACGCAGGCAAGAGAAGCACAGGGGAAATGAAGCGCATTGCCCAAGTCATGTAGTATTTTCCCAGTCTTACCAAGGTCCTATCCTAAAGCCTGTGCCATCCCTTTCTCCTCCCTCCAGGAACAGAGCAAGGGCCAGGGCTTTTGAAAACAGGCACCTGGATGAGATATCATCTTTGCACACCAAAGATACATTTGAAAATAGGGGTGTGAAACAGATTAAAAGCAAGAATCTTGCCAAATTTAGCATCCAGCAGCCTGACTCCACAAGATGATGAAAAGTCATGATGAGATTGAATAAGCAGGGATACGTCATATCTCTTCACATACTGTTCTAAGTAGTAAAGGATTAAATCAGAACATTTAAAAAGGGAACCTGTAGCTTTCCTTGAATGAGTAAGCATCCTGACTCTTTGGTAAATCATGTTCATTTATAATTTTTTTTACTTCCAGACTCACAGATACTATTCTGGGATCCAGTAAAACCAACAGGCCAGATCGAATCAGAGCACCCTGTTTACCCCCTGTGTCCCTTAGTTCAGTGGAGCCAGTGAGAAGGTGGCTAACACAAGGGACAGACCCTGATGTGAACACACCTGGATTGCACATAGGAGTAACACCCAGGCAGCATTTCATCTGCCACAGAGGGTGGAGAGCCATTATTTAGCTGAGTAGAAATGTTTCCTCCCTGCCCCTCCTTGGCCGAAGATGCTCTCAGCAGCAAGCAGCATTACCTCCCTGTCCAAGGGCTGCCGCAGCCAGACAACACCAGTCATGCTCTCCACAGCGAAGAACCGACTGGCCTCCTCACCGACCACACCAAAGACCAGCGGATCGTTGTCCAGGTCCCGAGCCAGCAGCTGAGTCACTGAGGAACCTGGGAGAGACCGAAGGGAAAGAAATCATAAGCAAAACTGGACAAAGAGGAAGAAATCCTGGAAACGTTCAGCTTGCCAGAGAACACAGGTCTTCTGCCTTCCTCCCTTAAGTCATCCACAAACTATTTTCCTGTGGTACTCAATGCCTCAAGCAGCAAGGGGAGTCAAGCTTTGCATGGTCTTACTGTTCTGTCTAGCATAGATAAACCAAACCACAGTTCCTGTCCTCCCTCCCCCTTGTCAAAAGAGAAAGTCACATTAGCTCAGCAGAAGCATAGCCATCTTGGGTGCTAGAGATAGTGGAGGAACCCGTGCCTCTTCTGGGTAAGTGCCCACCAGCCGCCCCTGCCAAGGGATGCCACCACCAGATACAACATTTCCAGGTCAAAAGCAAACAACCCAATGCCAAGGGTTGATGTAAACAACTTATGATGCCCACAGGTGCCTCAAGGCACAGGGATTCGGTAGGTCCTGGAA
Source organism: Ara ararauna (assembly GCA_028858755.1). Classification (NCBI taxonomy): domain Eukaryota; kingdom Metazoa; phylum Chordata; class Aves; order Psittaciformes; family Psittacidae; genus Ara; species Ara ararauna. Next base: position 44,265,300 of record CM054381.1, read on the forward strand.
CCAGACAGAGACCTGGGGTTTGTTTTAAACATGGCAGCTGCAGCAAATACTGGTCATCTTAGCATATGTGTAACCCATAGAAAATGAGAAGCACTGGGAAAAATCCATCAATACCTTCTGCCAAATTATATTTAAAACCATCTTCTGCAGCATCCTGCAGCATAGTCCAGACAGCAAAGACCTCCTTCAGGCACATGGTTGTAAATGTCTCTTCCTAACGGCACACAAGAGGCAGCACAAAGTCTCTGAAATTGTTACATGGGGACCATGAGTCTTCTTTCTGATATCCACACAGCTCCCAGAGCAGGATGACTTCTACTGCTCTAAAAGCAAGGGATGGACACTGTCATTTCAGCCCCATAAGAACCCTCATTTTGGGCTTCTCCATGACAGCTCTGAGCACATTCAAAGTTTGCTGTGGCAGGTCAACCATGGCTGGTTGCCTGTCACATATCCAGCTGCTCTCAGTCCCCTCCTCAGCAGGATGGAGGAGAAAATTGGAGGAAAAAAGCTGGTGGGCAGATATAATGATGGGAGATCCCCTTGGCCACCTGGCCTCCCTCGAGGACTGGCAGGGGACACACCACCCTTGTGTGAGCCATCTTTAGCAGTATGAGAGTACTCCAAGACCCAAAATCATCTGGCCAAGGAGAACAGATGCCACAATTCCATCCACCTGGGAAGAGAAGGGAAGCTCCAGCAGACCCCAGGGCAAAAGCGGTGGCACAGCTCGGCAAGTAGAGCGATGTGGGCAATTACCAACCAGTTGCAAATAATGGAAAAAGCTGATATGAGATTCCGTTAATAAAGGATTAAATGAGAGGAACATAATTATTGCCAGTCAACATGATTTTATGGAGAATAGGCCTTGTCAAACAAACCTGATTTTATTCTTTGATGAGATTACGATTTTGGCAGATAAAGGTAACTGCAAGGAAATAATAGACTTTTGTAAGGCATTTGACTTAGCACTTTGTGACATTGTGATTAAAAATATAGTGCTGTATATTGACAAAGCACGCTGGAGTGATGACCCAGCTGCCTGGCAGGTTCCAAGGCCACCAGCCATGGTCGGGGTGACATCCTAGTGTGGCATAAAACTGCTGTTAGTAGAAACTCGGGTGACAGTATGGCAAATAAAGGGGAGGATCAAGCAGCCAGGTGAAGTGCTTGGTAATTTGGGCTTGTTTGATAAAAACCTGTTTTCATGACCAAAAAAGGCTGGTGGACCACATCTGCAGAGTAGCTCTTTCCATGCCCTAGCTGGCAGAGCCATGGTTCTCTTTGGGTACTTGGAGGAGTGACTGTAGGCTATATAGCAGGTTCTGCCAAGGCTGAAATCCTGAAAGCTGCTCAGTTGGCCACATCATCTTCAGCATTGAATGCAACAGGAAGCCTGAAATGACTGAGAGCTAGCAAAAATGGTTTACACTTAACAGGGGCTTTAAAATCTTGAACTGTTTCATTTATGACTCAGGCCATGTCAAGCACATCCATAAGGAGGACCAAATATAATACTTAAAGATTACTATTCCAGAGCACGAAAGCACAGCAAGACTCAATGCCCAAACCCAGACACATTTCTATTTGGAGAACAAGTAGCAGTTGTTTTTAAAAGGACAACTACGATTAACCACTGGGAAATTAGTTCCTTCCACCAACACAGATGCAAGTGAGTGACAGGTCACAATCAAAGACATTTTGGACAAAGACCCAAAACCAGGAGATCCTATCCAAACCGTGATAAGCCAGTTCATCTGCAATGTTTCCGTCCCCTCAACGAAGCCAACACTTTCTTAAACATTGGAGGCTTGTTATGAAACAAGTTACTAGCTTGGTTTTAATTTGGAGGACATCCAAAACCATCCTTAGCAAAGGTTTCTTTGCCCCAGGAAACAAGCAAGACTCTGACAGTCCCCATGGCAGCGAAAGCCAGTAACTAGGACAAGATAAATCCAGGATCATGCCTCTCTGTTTTTTCCTATTAAATTTGGCAGAATAGACTTTCCTGCTCTACATCTCATTCAAAAGCCCTAGATCCACAGGGTATCTGCAGTTCCCTCCAGAATTGCAAATACTTCAAAAAGTCTCAGTTGCATCTCAATGGAAGGGACATGATCTTAAAAATCCTGCTGCATAGGAAAATCATGTCCTACCCAGTTCTATTCATAGTCACATTCATGGTTTGTGTGCTGCAAAGCTACTCACACTAAAAACAACACCAAATCAGAACAAAAAATCCCCACAATCACCCAGCAAATGAACGTTTAACTCTTCTCTATCTCTTTGCATTACAGGTACTTCCCACTTCAGGGAATTCAGCTCCTAAATTCAGAATAATTTGGAGAATGAGGCATGGCATTTCTGAGCAGAATGCAACATCCCACCTGCATTTCTCACTCTGGTCAGTCTGCAGATGTGCAGAGGTAGATCTCTGTGAAAGAACATGCTGGGCTCAACTGCTCTTTGATCCCGAAATGTCAAAATCAAGGACAGATTTAGAAGGAAAAGAGGGAAAAGAGGAAAGGGAAAAGATTAAAGGGAAACACAAGAGAAACATTCAAAGCCTATTCCCTTCTCAACTTTTCTTTCCTTTTATTTGTTAGCAACAAGAAACTTCATTAAGACATAGATAGGACAGCTCAGAATGTTAAATTGTAAGCAGCAATGTGTTACAGGAAAATACCACTTTAAACAAATCCTCACAAGTAAGGCACCAAAAGCTATGAGCTCTTTTACCCGCTACCTTACCTGTGCATCAGTAAGTAATCACAAGCCTAACTCAAGAACATGTCTGTACCCATTACAGAAAAAAACCAAAACACCACTGTGCAGAAAATGCAGATCAAAATAACAAATTAAATAGAATATAATGAGAAACAGATCCCTAAATAAGAAATCAGACTTCACAGTTGCTTTGTCATTTTTCTTTCATCACCAGGACTAAAGTTTGTATGAGCTACCTTCCACTGATTTCTTTACCACAAATTTATTTAATCCTACTTCCTTCACACCACACCCCCCACACTATCTTTTCCCCCCTCTTAATTTACTCCACCAAGGGAAGAGAAGCAGACTACCTGGGTAGCACAAAGCAAACACACAGCTGTATCATCTGTGCTGTAGTCACCACTCAACAGACCACAAGAAATCCAATTTCTTCCTCATCACTGGAAAGGTTCTATTGTCCCACCAATAGGTGAAGCCAGACCAAGGCAAGCACCCAACCCAGTGATAATTAGCACTGCAGTTGGACTCCACACTCTCTTTCACGGAAGCAACACAGGAAATGCCGAAGGATTGCGAAAGCAATGTCAGCACCTCCACAGAAGTGTCTCTGTATCACTTGGAAAACGTTAAAAAAGCAAAGGGTCCTGCTTGGACAGGGAGTACCACATCTGACAGAAACCCCTCTCAGGGCACTTGCAAAGAAAAACAGCCTGTCCTGGCTCTCCTCGGAGCTGCACTGAGGGTGCTGTTTGAGCTGCAACAAGTACAAGAGCCAACCAGCGAGGGCTGAGGAAACAGGGACAAATTATCCTTCTGCAGTGCAAAGTTATAGGTTCCATTTGTTTCCCCTCAGGAATCAGACAGGGCAGTTAAGTGCCTTGATTCCACCAGATAATCACAATATATCTTGCCTCCTTTCTCTCAATCATGCCTACTTCTCCCTCTTCCTCACACAGATTTCCTTCTTTCTCCAAGTCTTGAACTTCAGTTGACCTCAGGAGCTTTTTTTTTTTTTTGTTGCTTCTTTTGTTACTGCTAGGATTATATTTTTATTATTTTTTGGGGGGGGAGGGTTGGCTGCTTTATGGGGTATATTTTTTTCCCTGCATACAGGAACTCGTGTCTCAGTGTCATGCTTTTAGCTGTAACCATGTATATTGTTCTTGTACTTCCATTTTGCCAAGGAGGAAAGTAGACAATAGGACTGCACCCTCCCAGTTGCTCTCACTTCGTTTTGCTTTCAAGAGGGGGATGAGAAAGGAAAAAAAGCAAACTCTCCAGGAGGATCCCAGAGCTCATGAAGGGTTTTGGAAGTGCTGAGCCCCTGGGCCAGGGAAAGAGTCAGAGGATGAATAAACTGCCAGAGCAAGATGCTGACACAGGAATGGGGTGGGGTGGGATAGAGGGCAACAGAAGGGGCAGGTTTCTAATTAGTTACTTAATAAGATGCTCTCTTAAAAGGTCTGATCCATACCCAAGTGGAGTTAATAGGAATCTCTCTGCTGACTGCGCTGGCTTTTGGGCTCTAGACTTCAGGCATCAGCTGCACCTCAATATTAAAAGCATTTTAATCCCTGCTTTTAAAAGCCAGTGCCTGTTTCTCCTTGGCTTGTCATTTCTCGCCCGTCTGAAGCTCTGGATTATATCTGTGGGCAGAGTCACCACGTAGCTTCTTGGCTCCTCATCTTCTGCCCCTACTACTGAGCATGGTCCAGAGCCTGCCAGCACCACAGGCTTACGACAAGGGGGAGGTTGCAGAATAGAAAGTCAGAAATCTCTAAGTAGCAGCAGCAAACTGATCAGAGGCACTGGGCATGGTGGGGAGGGAAGCAGCAAGGAGACAGCCTTTTTGCCAAGAGCAGTGCCTATGGTCCTCAATCAAGGTCACAAGCTGGTACAGGGAGCCCTCAGTTGCTATTCAACTTCTTAAAGCAGCACAAATATATTTACATAAAAACAGTTTCAGCATCCACACCCTGCAGCAAGGATTCCCCTTATGTGAAAGCCACCACCATACTTTTGCTCCAAAGTAGCTGCTATCAGATTTCTTTGGCTCCCACTGCTTTCTTCCTTGGAAGGGAAATGGGACAATCGCATCCCATTCACTTCTCACACAGCACTCTTGGTGTTAGATGCTAGTCAGCAGCCCTGCCTACCTGGCTGCAGTCACCCCAGCACAGGCATCTCCAATTAGCCCAGTTCATCGCAGCAGGCCAGCCTCTGGTGTGCTTGGTGTCAGGATTTGATGAATCTGATCTCAAAATTCAAACCCTATTCTTCTCATTCATCACCTGCTTCCTTTTCTTTGCCTGTAACTCACTTTCTCTTTCACCTTTCAGGAAAAAACAAAAAACAAAAAAAAAAGGGGGGAAAAAAAAAACCAAACAGAAAAGAAAAGCTCTTTCACGGTGTTTTCCCAAAGATTTTTTTTAAAGAAAAGATGAAATGCCAATATTTCTCTGAGCAATGTGAGGAAGAGGGAAGGATAGTGACTCCCTAGCAAGGAAAATAAAAACCTAGCTCCAAGCAGGAGGCCACAGCAAGTGAGAGCAGCTCCCATGTTTGGGCTTTCCAGGGAGGATAAGCCCAGAGAGCTGGGGACAGAATGTGCACAGGAGACCCCACCTGACATGAAGGGGCATGCAAGTGTGTGCACAGTGCAGGGGACTAAGAGAGTAACCAAAGTACATTTGACCTTGCTCCTTGCAGCTGGAATATGGCTTGGGTGAACAATAGCAGCAAAACTCATGCTACGCAAGCATGCTGAGATTGAACCCTGGCCAACAACATTCAGATACACCTAAAAGCAGGTGGCTGCCAGCTCATTTCCTAAATACAACCTGAACAGATGCTCACTGGTCTCCTTCTCAGAAAGGGCTCAACCACTTGAGCCAAAACTTTCCAGAACAACTCAGCAAAGGAAGTTTCCACTCCTACAATTCAAGATCAGCATTACATGCTTCTCTTTCCAGGTGCTAATGGAAAGTATCAACTTACCCCACACCAAGGCTGCCTTTGCTCCAAATATTATGCAGAACGAAGAAGGGCAGGGAGACACTAGCACCTTTTAAAAAGGGTCTCATAATAAATAAGTGAGAAAAGGACATATTCTACCATGAGAAAACAGGAGGACTTTTCCTTTAACGGGGGAAAAAGCCCAGGACAAGCTGGTCCAGGAACCAAGTACACTACAGCCATCACCCATCATGAACATGAGAAAAAGGAGCCAAACAGAGGTGGCAGACGAGGCAAACCAAATCTGTGCAGTCAAAAACATTTCTGAGTGTGTTTATCAAGCTGGGAAGCAAAAGGCACAGCAGAGAGTTTTTCCTAGTTCCTCAAACACTGAAAGCCAGAGCAGGAGACAGAGCCCATAATTTCTATGCTGCATTTAGTTATTTTAAGTGGGCAGTCAGTGTTGAGACGGAATCCGTAAGCAGACTTGACAGCCAGTGGTAAACCTCAGAAAGAGGCACTGCCTACCTTCATTCCTCCCAGTTCTCACAGAGACATCTAAAAAGGTGTTTAAAGCTGTTTAAAAGGAAGAGCACAGCAGCAGGTAAAGAGCAGCCAAATGGTCACATCAAAAGCAGCCATAACACAAGGCTTTTTTAGTTTCCTTTGCTATTTACTGAGCTCTTCAGTTCACCCTACATGAAAAACGGGGGTGAAATGCAAAAATCAATAGTGTATTGAAATTTTTTGGTATTACCATTAAAGTAAACAGAATACCTGAGGCTTTCCTGGCAGATGCTGTGCATGCAGTCACCCAAATCCTGGCATGCACATGGGCAGAGAAGTGGCATCTTTCAAATTAAAGACAACGCTTTAATCAACATAGAAACATGGAATAGTTAGGGTTGGAATGGACCTTGAGATCATCTAGTTCCAACACCCCTGCCAGGGGCAGGGACACCTCACACTAAACCGTGCCACCCAAGGCTCTGTCCAGCCTGGCCTTGAACACTGCCAGCGATGAAGCATTCACAACTTCCCTGGGCAACCCATTCCAGTGCCTCGCCACCGTCACAGTAAAGAATTTCTTCCTCATATCCAATCTAAACTTCCCCTGTTTCAGTTTTAACCTGTTACCCCTTGTCCTATCACTACAGTCCCTCATGAAGAGTCCCTCCCCAGAATCCCTATAGGTCCCCTTCAGATACTGGAAAGCTGCTCTGAGGTCTCCACACAGCCTTCTCTTCTCCAGGCTGAACAGCCCCAACTTTCTCAGCCTGTCTTGATACAGGAGGTGCTCCAGTCCCCTGATCATCCTCATGGCCCTCCCCTGGACTTGTTCCAACAGTTCCATGTCCTTTTTTTGTTGAGGACACCAGAAATAGACACAATACTCCAAGTGAGGTCTCACAGAAGCAGAGTAGAGGGGCAGGATCAACTCCTTCCACCTGCTGGTCACACTCCTTTTGATGCAGCCCAGGATACGGTTGGCTTTCTGGGCTGTGAGCGCACACTGCTGGCTCATGTTCATTTTTTCATCAACCAACACTCCCAAGTCCTTCTCTGCAGGGCTGCTCTGAATCTCTTCTCTGCCCAACTTGCAGCTGTGCCTGGGATTGCTCTGACCCAGGTGTAGGACCTTGCACTTGTCATGGTTAAACTTCATCAGGTTGGCATCAGCCCACCTCACAAGCGTGTCAAGGTCCCTCTGGATGGCATTCCTTCCCTCCAGTGTGTCAACCGAACCACACAGCTTGGTGTCATTGGCAAACTTGCTGAGAGCACACTCAATCCCACTGTCCATGTCACCGACAAAAACATTGAACAAGACCGGTCCCAACACCAATCCCTGAGGGACACCACTCATTGATCTCCAGCTGAACATTGAGACATTGACCACAACTCTTTGCGTGCGGCCATCCAGACAGTTCTTTATCCACCGAGTGGTCCACCTATCAAATTGATGTCTCTCCAATTTAGAGACAATGATGTCGTGTGGGACAGTGTCAAACGCTTTGCACAAGTCCAGGTAGATGACATCAACTGCTCTACCCCTGTCCATCAGTTCCGTAGCCCCATCATAGAAGGCCACCAGATTGGACAGGCAGGATTTCCCCTTAGTGAAGCCATGCTGGCTGTCACCAACCACCTTGCTGTTTTTCATGTGCCTCAGCATGCCTTCCAGGGGAATCTGCTCCAAGATTTTGCCAGGCACAGAGGTGAGGCTGACTGGTCTGTAGTTCCCCAGCTCATCCTTTTTCCCCTTCTTGAAAATGGGGGTTATATTTCCCTTTTTCCAGTCATCAGGAACTTCACCTGACTGCCATGATTTTTTAAATATGATGGACAATGGTTTAGCAACATCATTTGCCAGCTCCTTCAGGACCCACGGATGAATTTCATCCGGTCCCATGGACTTGTATATGTTCAGGTTCCTAAGATGGTCTCGAACCAGATCCTCTCCTACAGTGGGCCTAAGGTCTTCCTTCTCACAATCCCTGCATCTGCCTTCCAAGACTTGGGTGGTATGGTCAGAGCATTTGCCAGTGAAGACCGAGGCAAAGAAGTCATTAAGAACCTCAGCCTCAGCCTTCTCCAAATCCAGGGCAGCCAGTTCTCCTGATAGCTTCCGGAGGGGGCCCACGTTGTTCCTAGTCTGCCTTTTATTTGCAGTGTACCTATAGAATCCCTTCCTGTTGTCTTTAACATCCCTAGCCAAGTTTAATTCTAACTGGGCCTTAGCTTTCCTAACCTGGTCCCTAGCTTCCCAGACAACATCCCTGTATTCTTCCCAGGCTGCCTGTCCTTGCTTCCACCTTTTATAAGCCTCTTTTTTACTTCGAATCTTCCTCAGCAGCTCCTTATCCATCCAAGGAGGTGTCCTGGCCCTCCTGCAGCACTTCCTTCTAGTTGGGATGCATCGCTCCTGAGCTTGCAGCAGGTGATCCTTGAATATCAACCAACAGTCTTGGGCTCCCCTGCCCTCTAGGGCTATATCCCATGGACTCTTACTGAGCAGGTTCTTGAAGAGGCCAAAGTCTGCTCTCTTGAAGACCAGGGCAGTGAGCTTGCTGCACGCTCTTCTCACTGACCTGAGAGAACATGGTTAACATGGTTAAGACAGAGCAATTTCCCTCAGATAAAACAAGCCTTCAAGCAGGTTTTACAGCAACACAGATATCAAGCAAGCTCTCTGAAAACCACTGAAAATGTATGCTTTCATGCCAGTGCTGTGTCTTTGCAGTGGAAGGAGGTCACAGCCTTTGCTCACTACTGGCATCTCCTTGGCTTGGAGACAACCAAAACTCTCCAACCAGGCTGGCATATTGCTACTGAGATCACCAATAACCTTTAATATCACTGTGGCATCTCCAGATCTACCTGGGAAAAAGGGATTAAAAACCTGCTTATCCCTGGGCAATCCCCTGTAAACAGCAGCGGGCTCAGGGGGTGCCTGCCTGTCCTTGCTCCCTGAGCAGGCGTCCAGGAATTGCTGCCCTCTTACAAAATTCACAGCCCTTTGCTGTGACAAGGGAGGACATGGGTAGTTTACAAAAACTGAGAGAACTTTTGTTTCCATTTCTGGGGGGAAGGAGTATTCTGTATCAGCATGAAAGAGGTAAGTAAATACAATTGCATCAAAAAAAACCCAACAACAACAACAAAAGAAAACCACCAAATTAGGAGAGCAAAATAAGAAAAGGAACACTTGTAAAAGGAGGAGTCTGGATCTGTTAAGATATTCCCAGTCTAAAAAGGGTTCCCACACTTAAAAAACCCTCTTCAAAATAATTTCCTCTCCAAACTGCCTGGGAGCCTCATAATTACCAACAATGATCACAGACCCATTCATTTCATCCTAAAATTAATACATCATGTTCGGAAAGATTTCGCATTAATTTATCACAAGATTTATGAAACTTGTACTTTTTGTAATGAGTTTTATGCAAATTCTTCTCCATCCATTGTTTGTGCCATAAAAAAAAAAAAAATCCCTCGCAGAAGCTGCTCTGTCAAAAAGTCTCATTCACTTTTATTGATATCTGTCCTTCCCTCTTCATGCTCACAACAGGAGGAAGAAGGTGAGGAGCTGGTTCCAGCTGGAATGTGATCCTGTTCCCAAACAGAGCCCAGAGAACAAGCAATCATCACAAGAGAGCAGCCCATCACAAGGATGAGGTCCTGCAGGTGAGCCAACCATTCAAGGCACTTAGTTTTAAACTAATTTTAAAGGAAATTAACTGGTGGCTCACACATGCCTTTGTCTGGGAAGGGTCAGAGAAAAAGAGGAGCAGCAGGGAATTGTGAAATTAAAGTATTTAGACTTTCCAGAGTGGAAAGTCCATGCTTGGTAAACTTGGAGAGTAGATACAACGGAAGGGTGGAGGGAAATAAACCCCAAGGGAAGCATAAGCACTGAGCACCATGGGGTTGTACAGGGGGAAATCATGTGAAACTGACTTGATAGTTTACAACAGAACTATTGTAAATTATATTGTTGTAAATTAAAGACAGGAATGCGCAAGATGTCCCATTGGCCAAGGAAAGCACTCAGTCTAGTGCCTTAAAAATCCTGAGGTTTCCTGAAGACCAGGACAATTCTCAAGAGCATAAGCAAGATGATACAAAGCAGGCAAGATCATTTCCAATTCAACCATGCAGGATTATTGCCTTCATTTGCGAGCACTACCAACTGGAAATCAGACTGAGATCTTCTTCAGTACCCACACAGCTTTACTTAAGACCCTAGGGAGTGGGATTCTTGAAGAACCCTAAACATTGGATGCAGCCTTGCTCCTTGGAGCTGCTCTCATGTGACTACTAACAACTATTCATGAGACATATGAATAGGGGTGGAAGGAGGAAGGATGAACTGAAAAAGCAAAGAGAAACATAAATCTGGGGCTAGCAGAAGCATCCCAGCAGTGAAATCTACTGAGGTGTTAAATAATAGCAAAAAGATTCAGCATCACCTGGGGGTTTTTAAACTGGCCTAGAAAAGATGCTACAGAAATGATTCTGGAATAGCCCCAGAAGCACTGGCTAGAGATCCAAATCCCAATTTTAGCAGCTCTGTGAAGCAGGAAGGAAGGTGCTCCCCACCTATGAAGGCAACTCATTAGCTCTGCATGACTATGCTGCCAAATATCATGAGCACTGCTTCATGGCATCTCATACCTGCCTCCAAAACACCCCACTCTGTACCAAACCTCCTTACTCAAGGAAAGTCTAGCTAACACAGCCTTGATTAACATTTCTGACCCCGAGTTTAAACCCTAAATCCATAGAATATCCTTTTCTAATTAATTTTTGGAATAAGAAACAGCCCAGAAATAATATTTCTCTTGTTCCTTTCTTCCTTCTCCCAACCTCCCCCCACCTCCCTCCAAAAAGAAGAGTTTGGGTTTTAATTAAACAAACACTCCTAGGTCAAAGGAAACTGTCACAGGTATCAGCTCGGAGGGAAGCACCACCCAGTTCTCCTCTGCATGAATATTATGGCTCAGTAAAAGGCAGAAAAAAAAGACTATCAGTAATGGCAAGACCTTCACCCTCACTTTGGTTTTCCACCAGTGCCTTGGGACTGGACAAGCTCTAAGGAGGTGGAGACCACCGAGAGGACTCAGGACACCTGGGCACTAGTAAGATATTTAAATGAGTTTACATAATGTTGGGGAGAGACATTCACCACTAAACCTGCCCTAACGCTCACTTTCCTACCTTATCAGAAGGGCCCATGATGCACACATGTCCATCCCTACAAATCTCACATGTATGCAGGCTGGGTCACTCCCTTCCCCAAATGCCATTTTGAAAGCAGCTCTTTGAGGTACCAACATCTACCTTGATAGCCAGCATTTTCCTTTGAAAAATGGACATGTATGTAGGTGAGACATCCAGTTAATTCAACAACCCACCTACCAGAGGCTGTCCAAGTTATAACCATGACCATCCTCTCCCCAGTAACTCAGGAACCTCCATGGGAAATTACAGCCAAATACAAGAGAAGGATTTGCGCCACAGCATTCCCACAGTTTCATGAAAATAATAGCAGAAGTAAGGAATGCTGAGTGTCCCACCTTAGGGTTGCACCCCAGCTCTTCTGGGACAGGTAAGGGTCCTCAGGGACACAGTGAGGAGATCTTCCTCCTGGGAGTTTTACTGACTAGACACAGAGATAAGGTTTTGGGAAAAATTCTCCAATGCAATCACTCCAAGCTCTTCCTTGGGATGAACTCTAAATTAACATGGATGTCAGAACCACATGGCTGGGGGATTTCTGTGGTGACTGATGTTAGCATAGAGTCACTGTGCTCCCAGAAACAAGAAATTATGCCAACTGACCAAACAAGTTGCACGAGGGAGCACGGAGACTAAATAAGCAGCATCACAGTGCTCGGGTCAGCCCTGTTTGGGGAGCCAAAGGGCAGAGGACTGGTTTTCTAAACAGAACCAGGCAAGCTGGCATTTTGACTGCCCTCTGGCAAGAAAAGAGATAACAAGAGACTTTCACTCCTGCCAGAGAAACCATGACACCATGCAAAGAGCTTCAAAGGACAGAGGAAATAATTTCAGTAGGTGACCTGTTGTGGCCTCCCTTTTTCACTACTGGGAGGTACTTTGCCAGCTAAAACCAAGTAGCAGCAGGGATGTTGAGCACCCATATTTTCAGAAGCATCTGCCAGTCGGACACAAAGAATGAGTAACCAGCTGAAGCAAGCCATGCACGCTCACTAAGAATGATTTGACAATGCTTGCCTAGGGGATAAATCAAGCCAAAACATGGCATCAAGACAGACAAGATGTTGCCATCCCTCCCAAAAAGGGAGGTCCAGAGCAGGTGGGAGACTGAGAGTTACCATATGTCCAGAGAGTACCAACCAGTTCCTCCAGCTGAGACAGTAGTGAGGACTCAAATCAAATTCTAACTCCAGGGATTAGCTTCTACTTAGTGGATGCAATAAACTAATAGGAGCTCCATAGAGATCATTTGGATGGGAGTACCCTCTCCTCAACTTAGAAAAACAGGGATATATGCACATTGCTATCTCTCACTCAGTGCAGAAAGCAGGAGGGCAAAGGAGATCAGGAGATGCAGCTGACCCATCATCCTTGAGTTCTCTACTTCTCTTGGGCCATACCAATCTTTCTAGAAACACACAGGGGCAAACAGAAGAAAAGCAGGACCCCAGAAACCTGCTTAATGAGGTGCTTTGCCAGTTGGTGTAAGTAAATTATTTATGAGTAAGACGCCACATGCAATAGTTTGCATCTTATCCAGACAAGGTAACATAGCTTTATGTTAATTAGAAACAAGAAGCTGTTCTGCAATTAATATGAGGTCAGAGATAAAGCTTGTTAAAATGCAACACCTCTAGACCAGATCCCAGGACTGTCCTGGCATTGAGCCTATTATGATACCCCCAGAACACTAAGGCAATGACATGAGCAAAGGCAACAGAGAAGTCCCCCGAGCACCAGTGCTCAACTGCTCCATCAGCAGTGCATCAGCAGGACACTAGCTGCACTCCAGTAACAGCGATGGGCCACAGTGTAAAGCACCACCTCTGAAACACTGCTGCCTCAGAACCACTTCCTCCACCAGCAACCCCATCAAGCTGAGAAGCTGATCAATATGAATGGGGAAAAGAAAAAACCTGTCAGCAAATTCTACTTGCGCAAATGAAGCACAAGTGGGATTCATTCATGTCTTGTTTGAAATCTCATCTGTGCCTTACAAAAGATGAAACATCCCCAAGGCTCTCAGTCTCACAGGGAATACAAAACCTTTAGTGCTACAGCTTGCCTACAGCCCAGCTGCTCTGCTCTCTGAATGGTTCAGGGGACCAAATAAATATAGCCAACCTCAGCCCAAATATTGCAGGGTATTTTGCTCCAGCACAAGCATGCTTTGGTATGTGTGTCAAAGTCCCAAAGCCAGAAGGAAATAACACCAGCGGTCCGATTTTTGTCTGCAGACTTCAGATCTCTAAGCAAATTGGCCTCGGACTGTCACCGTAACTCTCCGAGGTTTCAAAACATGCTCTGGGTGATGAATTCTGCCTTGTTATAATGAAGATGAAGTGAAATCCCTTCTTGATTTATATCTCTGGAGTTGAATTAGCAACTCTTGATCTCCAAGACATGACTGCAGTAAAATCAAGACTTAAGAGAAAGGGGCCAGAAATTTGAAGTCCATGGCAGCCAGTTTTGGAAAGTTTACATTTCCTGCTCCTCTTACCCCTTGAACAGCAAACAAAACCTTTAAAGGAACCAAGAGAAACAACAAGATGCTTGGAAGGCTCTCCACAAAGGTGACAGCCTGAGGAAATACAACATGTGCAACTCATCAACCCCCTAGTCCACTGGTCCTGACCTTGAAGTTGCTTTTCTCCAAACACAACCCAAGACCTTGGGGCTGACAACGACTGCTACATCTTGGATGGAGCATTTCCCACTATGCCTCCTTCCCTCTCAAATGCCAAAGAGAAGGTGTGGAGACACTTGGCAGGTGGTGCCAGGGTATTTGAGGCACAAGCTTATCTGAGTCCCCACCACCTCACCGCAGTAAATTGCTTGTTGATAAATGAGGCTATTTAGGAGCAAGTGATGCCAGCATTACAGTTATTAATGATGCAGACGTGGAGAAACATTTAAGAACAGCCCCACGTTCTATTGTCCTCTTGCCTGTGAGTAATGGGGCACCTCAGTTAGAGGGCTTCAAAAACCAGCTTGGGCTGCTTAACAACAGAAACAAAATAAGACCAAGGGAAATGGATGGAGCGCACTGGACTGATGACTAACATAGTGATAAAGTCAAGCTCCTTCAGCAGAAGTAGGGCAAAGCCTCAGTCTTTAGATTAAAATGAGAGCATTCCCCCTTTCCAAACACAAATAGTCTTCCACTCATCCCTGCAAGCTCCTAGAAGCCATAAGACAACACACAGCAACTTGTTCTGCTGATCTATGGTCTGTGCAGCAAACCCACCCAAATAAAAGGGAAAAGTCAAGCCGCAACAGCCTAAACTGGAAGCAGCAAGCTGTAGTTGCAACATGTGGTATACCCTGAAGCACAGCAAGGGTGATATTTGTTGAAGCCTGGGAGATTTTCAGAGGGCCGTTAGCTCATTTTGCACATCACAGATATCTAAATGTGGCCAGGAGGACAATGAACGAGATATAAAGAGGCTGTTTATTGCAAGAGGAAACCTTGGAACAGAACTCTACAGTGGCTGGTGGGAGTGCAAGGCAGAGTGCACAAGCACACAGCTGTAAACTTGTTTCTGAGTTAATATACACACGAGTGTTTTTCTTTTCCTATGAAAGCATACTCTTCTGAAAACAAACATCTGGAGATCTCCGTTACAGCTGGACCATTATCCCTAGTGACTAAAGTGTTCAATTAATTTAGCCTTTCTCATTTGTGAGTTGCCTGCAAGTACAATTGGATTTGCAGGAATTTGTTATTTGAATATATTCAGTGAATGGTTTATTAAAAACATATTTCAGACAACGGATTTCTTGCTAAATGCTCCTACAACTGTTGTTCTGAGTGTTGGCAACTGGTTGTTCGCACCATGTAAATGGTCACTGTGGTCAGGTGGGAACCCCTTTGCATCTTGACGGACTGCAATGTACTGCCAGAAAGAGCTTTCCAAGGGTCTGTGGAGGAAGCACCTGAACAAAAACACATTCTCACACATATACACAATATTCACCTTGCCTAAACATCCTTAAAAACCACAAAACAACTTGCACTGAAGTTGTCACAAAGAGAACAAGAACAGAGTTGACTACCGGAATTAATTGACTTCATGCAAAACACCAGCAAAAACATCTCTAGGTAGCTTCCACAAGCATCGATGTGGCTCCTTATTCAGGATTCTATCTACTGAAGTGCTTTTTGTCTCAAAACTTCAGGGAGGGTTGCTACAGGTATTTCATTGCAGTGGCAAGAGAAAATTGAGTGAGAAAGTAAGTAGGGAAGGACATTTCAAAGACTGTAATCCCTCGGGCATGCAACAAGCCCAGAGTCCTCCTTAGCAGGCAGCCTATACAGTACATATGTCTGAAATCACAAATCCTCCTACAAGACCAGTTTTAATCTTCTACACAGTATTGCTCCAATGCAGTTGTCTCCCTTGCTTTCCCCCCAAGCTTTGCTCCAGAGGTTGCTGTATTTTGGCAGAGGGTAAAGGGCAGCACAACATCTTCTGTTAGTCTTAACTTTCCAAGAACAAGTCAATTTTTGTTTCGGACAAGTGAAACAGGTTTTTCTATGATCTTTGTCAACATGTTAAGAAAACAAACAGGCAAATGTTACCCAGGGAAGAAGCAGGTCTTGCAAAACCCTTATGTTGCAGACCTAAAGCTGCATGGGATGAGGCAGGTGAATAGTATCAGCCAGAACCCTGTACTGGAGATGTCAGAAGGGCTCAACTTTCATCCACTACTTACTTTAACAAGCTCCCATTTCTCTGTAGCATTACATTCACTTTAGGGACATGCAGAATTGCAGGTAGATGACCCAATACTAAGAGATACCAAGTGCTCTGGTCCTTTACTCCACTGTACTGCTATGTTCACCAGTAGACATTCCAAGAGCTCCGTCCAAGTCACCATAGCAGGAGCACCATCCTAAGGGGATATTTCCCATGGCCAAAGTGACCTGTGACAGCCTGGCTGCACACAGCTCTTTCTGCAAGCTGGGTGAGAGCTGCAAGCAATGTTGGAGTCTATGCACACCTCACCTGGTGTCCAAATGAGCCAGACCTCAAAAAAAAACCCTCTCTTAGTCATATGCAAAACCAACTAAAATCTTAAACTCCAAACTGAAAACAAAACTCCATGCTAAAACCCAGCTGCCGGGTTGTTTGAAGGCAAAAAGAAAGCAATCACTGAGGTTTCATAGTCTGTTCTAAAAGTGGAAATGTATGAAGAGAAAAGTGATCCAGTAAGTCACAATTTTAGGCTTTTTGCTTTCAATTGCTCAAAGTAAAGACTTTCAATGCTTTGCTTTCCCATGAAGCACTGATTGAGGGAAAAATAGCTATTGACCACTGAATTTAGCATCTACTTGCCAACAGCTACTTGTACACATCAAAGACAAGTCTCAGCCACCTCTGCCCTGACAGCTGCATCATGTACACTGAGTACTTTTCCAGCCCTTTTGGCAGCACCAGCCTCTAACTCACATGCAAAACCAACCCCCTTCACAGCATCTCAGGAACCTCCTGCATTTCAAGTGCCCTCTTGTGTTTCACGCTTATGCTGTCAGCTCCGGCAGGCAAACTGAGCTTGCTTTTCTTGAAGGGCTTTGCACTGCACTGCACTGAATAGCACTGCACCACAAACACATGCTAGAGGGGCCGAGGACCCAGTCTGGAAGCTATACCTGGCTCCTGAGCGATACATCCCCAAGAAGAAGAGATGGATGTAAACACTGTTGCTTTGTCCCCAGGGTACAATGGAAGCACGGACAGGGTTGCTCAGTGCTAAGGGTTTTAACCAGGGAAGTCTATTTGCTGGAGCTGAACATTTCCTGTGCTACTTGACTATTTCTTGGATGAAGAAAACCACTCTACTCTCTCCGCCTGAAACTATGATTTAAGACTGTGAGTCCATGGCCAGCCATTTGGCCCCTTGGCTCTACAAAAGTATCTCATGCGGTTGTGAGTCAGTGCAGCAGACCTGACTGGATGAGTAGCTGGCAGGTTCTGGCAATCTCCACAGCATGAGACCCATCTAAAAACCTCAAATAAAATCCAGAACTCCGCCACCCACCATGCCACAGACACTCACATATGGTGCTTCTTTAAGTGCAGTGAGCCTTTTCTTGCCATCAGCAAGAAATGCACTTCTTCTTTTCCTCTTTCCCATTAAAGGACAGCCGTTCTTCTCTTTTGGTTGCCCTTCATTCTACCCTTTGTCCTTGACAGGATGGAGAGAATTTCCTGGTCCTGGTAGCTCCAAAAATTTCCTCAAATTTCAGCTGAGATTATATCTGTCATTATTAAAGATTGCTAATAAGCCTTATTAACCAAGAGTGAAAGCAAAAGGAATAAGGGAAGGATTTTCCTAGGACCCAAAGTGCAAGAAATTCATAACTAACTTAATACTTGTACCAATAAAGGATACTCATGCTGAGTCTATTTTAAAACCAGTCTGACTCTTTCCATGATGGGGAAAAAAAAATGCATTAAGATACTCTTTTCTTCTTCCAGAGTTCTTCTTGAGGACAGCCATACACAAAAAAAGCAGAAACAAAACCAAACAAACAAAAACCAAAACCAAAGCAAAACAGATAATATAATGTCACCAGATGCAATTGAGTTGTCCTTCTGCAGTGGGTGGCAGCTGGATGGATGTTGGCATTATTTACCAATAACATGGCATTGAACCTGCAGCAACCCTTGCGAAGGCAAACCTGGTTTGGGCGTGCACAGCTGTACAGTGAAGGAAAACGCGTGGCTTCAAGCAGTACCTGCAACCTGCTCCAAAAAGGTGCAGGGTAATTTGGGATATAACAGAGAGACCAAGTATTGAAATAGGTAGAAGACAATTGGTGGTTTCGTCCGCCACAAATAGGAGGCAGACAAAACCCTCTATGCTGGGCAGCTGTGGGACTCAGGACTGCTGTGCAGCTGTGGTCAAGCCATGGGGATCAAGCCACAAGGATCAAGCCATTCAACAGCAATGAGACTTGCAGGGCTCCAGACCTGAGCCTTCTCACCCCAAATATTTTCAACCAGCTAAAGACCTTGTGCAAACCTCTGCCTTCTCTTTCAAGCTGGTCTCTTGCACATGACATGCTCCAAAGCCTTCTCAGGTTGTGGGATACTTGTGTATGCTCCCAGCTGAGGATGTTCCCCTATCTGCCCTGTGTACCCCCACAGAAGCATCCTCAAGGCTTCCTTCAACCTCCCTGCCTGCAGTGACAACTTTCTGACATGCCTCCAAAATGACTGATGAGTCGGTATGTTGTTTTTGAGCAACTTGTGTGCCTCACTGGCATGCAGGATGACAGACCTTGGGAACCTGGGCATTAATACTGGAGATTTATAGTTGAATCTGTCACGGTTGGGGAAGCTTGTTCCCCAAGAACTACTCTACCTGAAGGTCAGTTTTCCTGGGCAATAAGCACAAAGAAACTTTCTCAACCACCTTGGCCCCCATCAAAGGGCAAATAGGAGAGCAGGGGAGGGAGACAGCTGGAATCAATTGTGCTCAGCCTCAGGCTGCCCAAGTAGTCCCAAAGACCCCATCTACTTGGTGGGGAAAGCAAATTATGCCAACGGAGCCCCACTGCAGCCTCCTCCCACCAGGGAGCAAAAGAACACTCTGGCTTGAGAGTCCCCCCATCCCAAACTCCACATCCTCAATGTACTGGGTAGACATACATGTACACAAAACCCAGAATCTATGCAGCACAACAAGTCATGCCTGCTTGCTTACAGCTGAGAGGTTTGCAAATTCCCTCCAACCCTTTCAAGGATCAGGAATTCGTTGCTATAAGACATTTGATGCATGAGCCTAGAGCTTTCTATGAACAAATACCATCAAAGAGTTCATGGATGCTGCCATTTGCTTGTATTTCACTGTCAGCACCACACTATTATTTTTGTAGCATGACTGGTACTGCCACTCCAACAGCCAACAGATGCTGTGGAAACTGGGGTAAACCTTGAAAATACAACTTCATACAGCACATTAACAAAATCCCACATATATATCATCCAAAGACAGCACAGCCACACTGCATGATCTCTCCAGGATGGCTTTCCTCCTAATATTTCCCAGACATAACCTCTGGTGCTGGCAACATGCTTTTTGCTCAAAGCAGGGTCAATCAGTGGAGCAACTACTCACATTCAGGGTCTACAGTATACACTGTTTCATCACTGCTGCTACCAATGCTGCAGACAGCTAGGTTGGTGATGGTGGGAGATTTATTTGAAGGAAGGGGGAAGAAGCCCTGTGGTTGACACAGGAGAGGTATATGTTACTAACTACTCCTCCTCAGATTAGAACTGAGCTGCAGGGATCAGCCAATTTAGGTAAGAGAATGTTAATGGGGAGCTTGCTCTGTCCTTCAAAGGTTTGTGTTGCCAACTTCCCAATCGGACCTCAGATCTGATCAACCACTGGATTTACTCTGGCCAAAGGAAATACTGGACTGCATGTGCCTTTGGGCAGGTTGCACATGTGAATCAAAGGCTGTAAAAGCACACAGAGAACCTACATGGAGACTTATTTTGCACAGGTACCTGGTCGTGAAGCTCAAGTCCCATCAGCAGTACTGCACCACCAAGGAATAGGCTACCTCTTCTTCCTTCCTAACCTCTTTTGAAAACAAGCGTTTGGCTGCAGTGTCAAAGTCTTCATGAAGAAGGTAAAGAAAGCTATATGAAAGCCTATATGCTCACAGTTTGTTTTCCAAGCTATAAAGTTTTTTGGGACTTGCTTACCCAGAAGTTGCCCTTGCTCCTGCTGTAGACCAAATTATTTGGGACAAACCAAGGAGCACTAACGCTATCATTTCTAAGCATGTTGATGACATGGATGTGGAATCATTCACAGCCTTTTTGCTACTACATTCTTCTCCCCACCAAGGCTGAAAACAGACACAGGAATATCTGGTGAGGAACAAGTCAAGAATCCAAACAGTCTGCGGGTGCAGCAAGCCTTAGAGTAGGTAGAGGCAAAACACCTACCAGGGGCTGGGTGGCAATTTCACAGACCAACAACTCAAATCAAATAAACTGGCCCAAGCCAGGACTAGCTGGGGAGCTAGATAAGGGCTGGCAGCAAAACCAACTTGGTAGGCTGCCAGAGGCAAAGCCCACCTTGCATACAGATGAGAGTCAGGACGATAAGCAGCTTCCACCTGAGCCTCATGGAATGCCCCCCAAAAAATGCTCTCAGTGAGATGGTTTCTAAGAAAGGATCTTCTCTGAATATCACTTTTCTGTGCAGGTTTCTCAGGGCATGTCTAGAAGTCAAATCTCTTTCTCAAAGCCTTGGAAACCCCAAACAGGAAGTTATCAATAGATAATAATAAGGCAAGCTGCCTCAGGCAAGACAGCAGCTCTTCTGTCCTCAAAGTGCACATCAGACAGGCTAATGGTGCTGTGTTGCTCATCCGTTTGCTGGCAGAATAGATCCAGACAAGGAAGGCTACCAAGGTTTATAGCCAGGGCAACATAAACAAAACCAACGAATCGTTTATTCAGTCAATTTTGGCCATCCTAACAATAAACAAATTTCTCCAGTGCATTCTGACTTAAAAAATAATCTTTGTGGATAATTTTTAGTCTCCAGCTTGTTTAGGAAGTACAGACTATAAAACCTGAGCCATTTTAGAAAGAGACAATACACAGTGTACCCTTTCTTCCCTTGTCATTAGATCAAGTTTACAGGACACACAGGGGTAACTCCAAATCAGAAATTCACTTTCTATTAGTACTGCTGGCAATATCATGGAATAATCCTGCCTGCGACCTGTTCAGGAAGACAACCTGCAAGGCACACAAGCTACCTGGTAAAAAAAATTCAATTCCCACAATAAGCCTGTCCTTTGCAATGCTTTGTCCAACTTGTCACAAAATCAAAGACCCATGGCAATACTCTATCAGAGAAAGAAACTCCCTAAAGTGAGTCAGAAGACTGTACTAATGTTGACAAACAAACTGCTTCATCATTTTGCACAGGGCGCTTTCCAGTCTGGTTTGTGTGCCCTGGCATACAGCGTCACTGGACAAAAGGTATGGAAGAGAACATGGATAAAATGTACAGTAAAGGCTTTTGAAATTAATTTTAGAGTTCCAAGAGCAAATATTTTACTGCAACTTCCTCTTCAGAACAACAGTCATCATTTTCTTTACCAAAATTTCCCTTGCAAATCCTTCCAAGCTCTTTTTTCTCCCTTTCTGCTTTTAGCTGAGCTCCAGAAACACTCTTGCACTCTCTCATGCATCCAGCATGTTGCCTGCCTACCTCCCCCTTGGCACCAGCCTGCTCTGCCCAGCGCTGCCAGCTGGGCTATTCCATGATGCCATGTCCTTTCTGCCTCACCTGCTCAGTCAGTTGCCCGCTCATTCCTTTCAGACTGGACCAGACAACACCTGCTGCACAGTACATATTCCCATGCACCTCCTTCCCTGTCTCTCCAAAGCATCACCCCATGATGAAGGCAGGGGGGATCACACACATGGCCATGTCCCTGTAGACAGCAAGCCACCCAGGTGATAAACATGTTCTCAGCCAAGAAAGAAAGGAGAGAGTAGGCAGATTTGCAGGCTCTGATCCCGAGCACCTGACCTCTTCGTCTTCCTGGTTATGGATGAGGTAAATTAGCTGTGACATTCATTAGCTGCAGCTCCCAATTAGCGAAAATTAATATTGGTTTTGATGGAAGTGTTGGCTAAAGCTTTCCCAGGCAAAGGCATTATTGACCTTGTTATCCTGTTTAATAGCAAGTTACATCACAGAAACTACTTCTCGTGGAATCGACAGATTGCAGCCACCTCCCACCCTCCCACATCTCCCTTGCCTGCTGCTCAGAGAGACAGCCACAGCCCCTGCCAGAGCACACGCACCCCCACTGATGCTTGTGCCCATCCCTGGCAGCACCCCAAGCTCCCTCCCTGGCAGCAGCTGTTTTCCATGGCTAGCACTTCTGTACTGTAAGGCAACAGTGTTTTGAATAATGTTCTCTCTTTCTGCCAGGCAATAGTAAATGGTGCAAACCTATACCCAGTTTTTAGGGCCATAAAAACCTCTCTCTGGAGCAGTGCCAGCCATTCCTCCAGGCCCACAGACATTGCTACTCCTCTCTGGCCTTTGGGAAGGATGGTGCCTAGCCCCCATGTCCCATCCCATCACCCCCTCATTGGTCTGAATAACTCCAGACTCACTGGATGCCTTGCTTGCCACCATCTCCACTCACAGTTCAAAATCATAAA
Organism: Ara ararauna; assembly: GCA_028858755.1. Classification (NCBI taxonomy): domain Eukaryota; kingdom Metazoa; phylum Chordata; class Aves; order Psittaciformes; family Psittacidae; genus Ara; species Ara ararauna. The sequence continues at coordinate 44,287,949 of CM054381.1, forward strand.
TAATTTAGAATAGCTGCAATGCAATGGCAATTACCATTTAATAAAGAAAGAAATAGGTGCAGCATCCCTTGACATCAGAGATCCCTGCCCTTGGAGCCTGGGAGTCTGAAAGTGGCTAACCAGCAGGGTAACAGACATTGCTAAACAAAAGGAAAACATTTGCTACCAAAGTTATATATTTAAAAAAGCTGCACTGTATTATTCACACATTAATAATAATAAAGGTGTCAAACTGCCACATGAGAAGTTAATCTAATTCAGAGCACAATTAAAGATGCCATTATCCAACCACCTGGGGCCACTTCCACTTTTACAATGTGGTGGGTTTAACAGATAACAGGGATGACACCATGCCTGACGAAGCAGTGCGTCCAGTGAACTACCTTGTCACCACCCTGCACAACCCTAGTGGCTGGGGCAGCCAAGTACTGGTGTTTCTTGTTCAAAAGAGGCTGCATGAAGATCTGTGCTAGCAAAGTTTTTTGTTTTTTGTTTGGTGGGTTGTATTTTGGGGTGTTAGGAGGTGGGAGAAGGGGAGAAAGTTTTGGAGAAAGAAACCCTCTTCAGATGTCCTTACTGAAGAGATCTCCAGCCCTGTCAGCCCAATCATTGCCCTGGTACTGCCCGAGAGATGCAAAATCCAAGACAGGCTGCTGACACAATGTGCAGGGAAATATCACCTAATACAAAATGCCCCTGTTCTCCTTGAGCCCAGAGACTTTTTTAGCATTTTATGGGGCAAGTCCAGCAAGAGCATCGAGATGCTGAATGCTATTTATACTGCAGGCCAAGCCAGCCTTCCCCACCTCAGCGTAGCCTGCAAAACATACAGCTCCCATACACCTTTCCAGCTCAGCAGCCTGGCAAAGAAGACCAGGTTTCTGTATTTAGCACCACACACCTGCTACTGCCACGCTTTTTCATTCTTGGGTAGGGAGCCAGGATTTTAAATTTGGCCATAAAGGACAAGGTTAAAAAAAAATAATAATATCTAGATGAGGGCTGTCTTAAAAGCAAGAAAATTATTCTTCATCTTTATTAACTGCATTCAAGACTCTGCTGTACATGTTTCATACAAACCCCTCACAGGGGTTTTTTTCCACTTCATAACATAGGAGACTGTGCCATGGTCTGGGGGTGAGACACAGCAGAAGCAAGGCAGGAGACAGAGCCTCCTTTCCCCCACACAGCAGGATCCCAAAGTGATGTAGAGGGGGTTCCCCAAGAACCAGAGATACTGCACCAAGGGCTACAAAGGGCGAAGCTGGAAATGGAGACATGAAATCACACAGACAGCTAATGACTCACTCAGTCCAACTCCCCAGTGGCATGCTTTTGGGTGAAATTGAAAGAATCCAGATTTTTCTAACATCAAAACCAGGGCAAATCAGCAAATTGTATTGAAAATGCTCCCCCTCTGCACCTTGCAAGCTTGCTCTGCAACAGGACCAGAATATGTTGTCTCTTCTTCCTCGGGGTGTGAAACAAGCATGTGTAGTAAAATAAAAAACACACCTCCAACTTACAAATTGGAATGCAAAGCCCAAGCTCGTCATTTAAAATCCAGGGAGGCAACAGCTCCACTGCCTCGTAGAAGGACACCTTTTCTACCTGCCATCTGCCAGAAAAAGGCTGCGAAGCACCCCAGCCCCCGTGGGGCTCACCCCCCTGTGTCCGTTGCTGTCAGGGTTGCATAAACCTGGAGCATCCTGCCAATTTGTATGGTTTCTGTGAGAACATCCTGTTGCAGCATGATTATACCAGCTTGGGAGCTGTTTTTTTCGTTCGCCCTCTCCAGTACGCAGCCTTAATTTATGACTATTTCCCCTACACTACCAAAGTACATGGGTAATGGTTTCTGGTTAATGTGTTTTCTGCAAGCTGTCACTCCCAGCTCCGTACCTGACGGGACTGCAACAAATTTTCCAAGACAAAGAACAACTTGCAGAAGCCAAGGAGATTTTTTTCTTTCCTTTATGCTGCTCGGAAAGCTGCTTCAGGGATGGTGGGAAGAGATGCATACACAGGATGCTGCTTTCTACATGATCCCTTCGCTTGCTTGCCTTACTGTCCCACTACACTGGGTTTTACATCAGTGCTCTTTTTGTACAGAAATATTGTTTTATCTGGTAGGATGTGTTTAATTTGATGTGGCTGTCATATGGGAAAAGGTACGTTTCAAGAGTCAAGGTTTTCTGCAGCGCTGTTACTTATTTTACGGTCTTCTTGCCATATCTATTTCTTCCCCTCTATTTCCCAAAATCATTAGTAACAACCATTAATCTCTGCCTGTGAGAATGCTCCTCACTTCTCCCCATAGCCTGAATTGTTAGTCTCTCTTGGACTTCCTACATTTTAAAAGTCTTTTTCCTCTCCTATTTTCAAATTAACTGCTTGAAACTGAACAGTGGAGCAAGAAACAAAGCCACATCACTGTTTGTGAAAAGGTATTACATTCCATAATATGATCTCTCGCCTCAGACTTAATCAATTAGAAAGAAAAGAGAAAAAGGTTCCTCCATATTCAGGTACCGAATGGCCCTCCTAATTGCACACACGCAAAAAGACAGCCTATGCAATACAATACCAGAGCCTCAACAGCGCAGGCATTTGACAAACCCATGCAGATGAATGGAATAAAATTGAGTTACTAACCATTAAATGTCAAGTGTTTGAAATCTTTCCCCCTTGTGTAAAGAGCAATATTAATAAATCTTTAAGAAAGGGACCGCACAGAGCTTATTCACTCTTCTGACCACCGCTGCAAATTGAACAGATGTTTTCATTGAGTTGTCCAACAACGCTGTCTCCAGATTTTTTTTCCCCCCAGTGGTTACAGTTAATTCAAAAGCCATCAATGTATAGGAGCAGTTTGACAGGAGGAACCAATTTATTAACTCCCCCTGCCAATCAAGCACATTAAGGCATTCAAAGGCAGAAAGGTACATTAGCACATGCCAACAATAAATCGGTTTAAAAGCCAGGAGATGGGGAGGCGATGGATTCGTGAGGCAACACAGAAGTGACCACCCTGTGTGTCCTGTGGGCTCCGAAATTGCAGTAACTGTGATAAAACAAGCTTCTCAAGAGGCAGTCCTGCCACCCACACAATCAACACAGTCAGGGCGGCGCAATGCCTGTCAACACCCTGACCCCAAACAGGGGGTGCTTACCAGGATAACAGCAGTTTTCTGCATAGATGCTTCCCAACAGTGTGAGTTCTATTCCACAGTCTCAGCCCCATGGCACATACACATTTCCAGAAGGACTCTCTTCTACCCACTTATTTTCATATGGCAATGTGGTGGTTTTCTGTAATGAGGGCTACCCAAGTAAATTTTCACGTTTTAATTACTCAGATCATTTTGGTGCGGGTGGAAAGAAGCTGGACCTTTCTTACTTTTTTTTTTTTTTTTGGGGGGGGGGGGGTCTTTTTGGGCTTTTTCTGATTTCTTCTACACCAGGAAGCTGTAACCACAAATTGACAGTGGTGGCGAAATTGCCTGAATCTTTCATTTCTTAAAGACAAAGCAGCACTTCCACAGCAACTAAGCTTAATCAAAGGTTTTCTGTAGTTCTTTTTTTTCTTTTCACAGGGTTAGAAATCTGAAACCTGTGTAAAAAGAATCATGGAGACTACCACAGGATACCTTTTACAGCAGCACAGCAAAGCGCCTGGAGTTGTTTTCCCCCTCACCCCGCTGCCTTGGAAGCTGGACATGTGCCTCTGCAGCATTTCATTGATAAACTCTGCACTGTGCAAGTGATTGGATTCCAGCCCAGCTCAAAAACATCTAACCCCAGCATTCTTCATGCAATGCACCTGCGACTTCACCATAGCCCCAGGCTAAATGGCAAAGCATGCTGAGGCACAGAATGTAACATGTAATGTTTCATCCCTTTCCTCCAAGGTGGCATGAGGTTTGTCTGAGCATTGTGTGATGCAAAGGAATCATCCTGCCTCTTCTTCTCTTGCTTTGCTCCTCAGTCAACAAAATTAGGCAGAGTAGTGAACCAGATCCAGACTGGAGACATCCTAAATTAAAATGTCTTGTGCAAACATAGAAATAGGAGGTAATGGGGTATATTCCCCCTTACCCCCTTTCTTTTTTAAGCTCACATAACCCAAATATAACAAGTTCCTGATCTGGCAAAATGCATTAATTTGTTTATCACTGTTTGCAACCATAGCTTTTTCTAAGAGGTAGCACCAATAGACTCAAAGTGAAAGCACAGCTCACTTTCCACACCAAAAATAAAAATTATGAGTGCATGAATATGCAAGCATTACAGTACAGGGAAATACTCTTGGCCCCATAATACCTTCCTTTAGAATATTAATGCCTCCACAAAGATATATATATACACACACACAACCTTCTACTTTGAGAATCCATACACACATATACATGCATATATACTTTCCCCACCTGCCCTGTGTTTTCTGCTTTACTAAGCTCAACTCGCATTGTTACCCCTGCTTTATATCGGGTTTATCACCCATGCTAATGTTCCTAACCAGCCAGGAAAAAGGTCCAATTTAACTAAGCTGAGAAAGTACATACATCCAAGCTTGGACACTCCAGTGTAACAGGGAGCACTCTGTTGAGCACCCAATATCCAGCAAGAAGCCAGCACACAAACAAAGCTCCTACAGACGGTGCTGTACAGATAATTAATGCTAAAGTCATCTCAGACATAAGAATCACCCCAGACCTCATTACCGCAAACGCACATTTTTCTCCATCTCTTTCGAAAGGGCTCAGCCCCCATGCAAGGGCTCACACACTTGAACATGAAAGGTGGTGAGATCAAATCTTCAAATGGTTTGATGAGGCAGTAACCAAAAGCAAGGTTACCCTGACATGTTAATTAGTCCACATTGCAAATATACTTTCTTCCTTCTCCCTCTCTCTCTTTCCCTTCTTAAACATAAGCATTAACATTATTGCCTATTAGCAAAGCAGATACGAAATTTAAGTGATTGATGAAGTGATTAATTTAATGATGCAGGGTTAAGGGTTTGGGTAAGGGAGAGCTTTTTTTCCTTAAGTTTCCTGATTTTGGGAATAACTAATTTTCTAGCCTTAAGTTTTCACTAATGATGCCCTTCTTTCTACAGCTCAACAAGTAATTTCATCAATGAGCCTTCTAATGACAAACGACAGAAAAGGGGGTTGAGTTATGAGAGCTTAAATCCCCTTCTTAAAATACTCCTCAAATACTGCTGTTCATTAGGGACGCTACTACACTTAGAAACAAGGCTGCTCCCTTACAGAACACTCAAGAAGCCTGGAAATTCAGTTTTCAACAGTAAGTAGCCATTGGATGATAACAGCGCTTTCAATTAATACTAGAAGACTAAGGTAATGTTCCTACAGCCTCCATCTCTAAAGGAGAATATTCACACCCACTCTCAGTGATGCCCATAATGAAGCTTGCAAAGCAGGTTTCCTATTCAAAAATATCTCAATCTCTCTCACAGTCAGAGACTAGCATATTCCTCTGAAATTATCTTTTGTAAAAGGCCAAATCAATTCTGCTAGCTGCACACACACGTGCACCCTGCTGGGGTGATGGACACATATATTCTCATACTATCAGCCCAAAGGGGCACACTTCTTCCCACCTTCTCATGGAAAAAAGGCAGCACACACCTGCTGCAACACTAGCCCCAAAGCTGCTCAGAGCAAACGCCATTTAAAATGACTGGGCTTTGCACGCCTGCCATGGAAGCACAGCCTTTTTGCTGATGGCACCAAATTCAGTCCAGCTGAATTTTAAAAGCAGAAAAGGCAATGCTTTCCCAGACCCTACCAAGGGTAGCAAACTACTTCTGGCCCTGGGGAGTTGTTCCCCTCACCCTGACTGCAGGGAGGGCAATAATGCACGGCTGAAGCTGGTGAATCACAGCAACCTTGGATGGAGCACCTCTAAAGGGAAGGCAGGTGGTATCAATTAGACCAAACAGAGGCAATTCCCCACAAATTCAGCCAAGTACACAGACACAGTAAGGAAGCTCCCATACTCTTTAACACACTTTTCTTACAAACAGGTAGGCTTTCCAAAGCTCTCCATCCATTATATTACTAGAGCCACAACATTTTCCAGAAGCATCTTCCAACTTGCCAGATTTTGCTAAAAGCAGCCTACCTTATATCATTCACAAAGGCTCTTGTTACTTCGGGGTCCCAATGCATCTTGTGGTGCTTTGCTGGTTTTAAGGGGTTAGCCCCGAGCTTTAAAGCCATCCTCAGTGGCCCATTCTCATCTTGGCCACACCTCCTTAGTACCCAATTAGCACCTCATTAACAGCCCACAATGCTTTCTGGTCTTGCCACTGTGACTTTTAACCCCGTGGTGCTCAGAGTTTAAATTACTTTTCTTTTTTTAGCTTTAGTATTGAATTTTGAGCAAGAGGGACACAACAGCATATGCTAGAGCAGCCTCCCGTCCCCAGGAATAGCTGTATGCACCTGCAAGTGAGGAGAGAGGCCAGCAGACACCAAAACGAAAAAGGTCCCATGGCTGCACTGCACTCTTATGCCGACAGTCCCCCCCTCCAAACCTGTCCCCAGCAGATGGCCCACAAGCTTCATGCATAGATATCAGGCCCAGACAGCTCTGAAACAGCTTTATCAGTCCAGAAATATGAAGAGATCAGAGAGCCAGTGCTATTTGTTTCCTTCCGGTGATGCATTAGGCAAGTGCCATCCCGGAGGAGCTCAGCCACAGCAGTGGCCAGCAGATGCCTACAGCTGTGGGATCAAACAAACAGGCAGGGTTTAGCTGAGACAGCCTGTGCTCAATCACACAAAGATAACCATATCTTCAGCAGCAGCTTGAATGGCCCTGCACCCCCAGGGACCTTACCCGGGTGCCAAAGCATCTGGCTGCCCAGGACCAGAGCACAGCAGTGAAAGGCTGCGGCAGAAGAGATGATTGCTTTGGAAACTAGAGATACAGCATGCAGAGGATGGTAGCCTTCCCTCCCTAGAGAAGAAAAGCCCCCTAGCCTTCTCATCACCTAGGACAGAAAATCAAGTCATCCACAAATATCAGAGGGACATGCTGCCTCAGACCCATGTGCAGTTACCAATGAACACCCTGCCACTGCCTGATAAATACCAAGCTCCTCTTCCAGTCTTCTTGCAAAATTGCATTCTGCCCCAGAAGGCCCTGAAAAGCAAGAGGTGACACACACCAACCTGATTACTTTAATCACTACCAGCCAAAAAAGTACACCTACACTCCAGTGGTTCTCCACTATCCCTGCCCCCTCTTAGGATGCAACAACTTGGGGGCACAGTAAGAGCCACAACTCCATGGGAAATCTCCACTACAGCTCATTTTGATGATGTACGTCCCAAAGAGACAGGTTCAGCTCTGCCCCTCAGAACTTGCTGGAGAAATACCCATACATTTCAAAGCTCATTTGGCTGGTGTGGGTTTCCCTGGTGGAGAGGCATGGGACAAAATCAGCTTTCATCACAATTTCTTTGTGCCACCTTCTACAAGTGAAGGAGGTAGTCTGCTCAATGTAACCTGCCCTGGAAGGACTCCAGCTTGCCCTAGGAAAGTGTAATCCAAGTTCCCCACTGCAGAAAGTCAAACCACACCATCAGAAATTTGTCAGACAGCAAAGCTCTCCTATTCAATGCCAAGAGCCAGACAGCAATACTCAAACATCCAACAGCACAGCCAAGTGCCCAAGTAAGACTGTTTCCACATGCATGCTGTCTGGCAGAATTTGTGACTCTGTCAATACTACCAAGATTTGGACATCTCCAGCAATCACCCTCCCTTCTACGGTATTTAACCAAAATTCCTGCAACAGCATTTGGAAGTCATCATCTGCAAGTCCCCAAACAGGCTTTTTTGTAAGCTCACAGAGGCACGCCCCTGCCTGCCCCCTGTTCCTGAAGCATGAGCTACTTATGATGCATTTACCAGCTCAGCAAATGCTACATATAACAAAAGGGGGCAGAAGAGATCCATAAAATTCCCCGTCAGTCATCCACCTTGCTTTCTGAGCACAGTGAACCCAAAGAATGGAGAGCACAGCCCATGCCTCCTGGGAGAGGCATAGTGCTGAACAGAAAGAACAAGGGGGCTTTCAGCAGAAAACACAGCCCTATACATTGCACACACGTTTTTATGATTTCAGCCTACCCTCTGCCCCCTGTCATGTGCGTGTCCTCACCTCCTTGCAGGCACTGAGCTCAGCATACCCCTGGCCACCCATCCCTCCACATCACAGTGGCACTGAGCTGCTGAGTCAGGGAGCACACAAGGCCTGTAAGCCCAAAACCCCACCCCCAGCCATGCTCTGAGTGCTGAGCCAGCACCACTTGGGTGTCACTAGTCAGCAGCCCTGACCACAGGACTTGATGAGCTAGAGGTTCTCCTTAGCCCTACACTGTCATGGGTTAACAAGCAGGAGGAGAAGCTGAGGCAGCCGACCTTGGGGGACCCAGGGCTGAGCACCCCACCAGGCACTGGAGGCGTCATCCTGCTTCTGCTCATAGGAGAACATCATAGCAAGCTGGTGAGGCAGAGAGCCAAGGGCCTCAGCTGCCTGCTCCCCTGCCCAGAAATAACTAGAGGAATCAAATAGCAGGCAGCCTTGGCAGGAGCCCTTGGGGCGCCCAGCCTCACCACATGCCAGGTGCCTCCCAGGCACCTTTCCCAGCTTTACCAGCATCTTCTCACACTCACATTGCCCAGGGAGTGGTCAAGTCTTGCAACTACATCCTGATGGGTTTCCCCTCCAGATTTAATCCTCTGTTGTAGTTTTAAGAGGGGCATGCATGACCAAGATCTGATGGCTAGGATGGAAGCACTGTAACCAGACCACACAGGTAACCATGCCCCTGACATGCAATAGCAAAGCCAAGTGCATATTATCAGCTCTGGAGCAATGATTAACGCGTTTCCCACTCTTTTAAGACAACATTATTCCAGTGATGCTATGACTTATCACTAGGATGAAGGGAAGTGGAATTGCACTCTTCTAAATGGCCTCTTTTGTCATGCATTTTGCAAGGCGTTGAGGCATGAAAACTTTCAGAGAAACTGGGTGAATCCAAGATAGGTGGTTATCAGGCTAGTTACAGACCTGACATGATGGATCATCTTCATTTTCCCATTCCTGTCCTGCACACAGCAAATCCATTTGCTGGGCAATTAGACTCCAGTCATTACATTATGCTAAAAAGACATTCCTTTTGCAGCACAGGAAACCCCAACCAAGAGAAACCAAGAGCACTGCATGCTAATCCCCATCTGCAGCAATGCCATCTCCCCAGCACACCAGTGAGCATCACACTTTGCCAGAGACCTCCAGCAACATACCTGGTATCAATATCCATGCCACTCTCCCTTACCCACAGCCCTCAAAGGTTTGGGATTAACTGAAATGGTGCTTGGAATGATTTTGCTAAAGGCAGTGAGCAGCACAATAAAGACAGACAGACCTTCTCCTCCAAACTCTTTTTATAAGGGCTGTTAATCAGCCAGTACTCCTGCTTTCAGAGTAAAACACACAGTGATCTAGCTACTGTCAGCTGATGTGGGCTCTGCAGGTTCCCCATCTCTCCCATGCCACCACAGCCCAACCAGTCATTACTCCTCCTCCTCTTCTCCAAGCATCTCCCCCCTCGGCTGCAATTTCTTTTAGGGCCCCTTCAATCACTTCTGCCTTCCTCGAGCTCACGTCTCCTATTCCCTTTGTGTGTGTGCACGTGTGTGTGCATGTTTCCATTACTTCTGAGTGAAATAACTGACTAGAGGGTCAGTTCACCTGAAAATTGCTCTCCTCAGACCTAAATGAAACAGATGGGCATTGATGATGTTTTGGGAGAAATTAATCAGCCTGGACCAGCGGCAGCACCAGCAGCTCCCTTGGCCCAATCTCACTTAATGAATTCTGAGCTCTCTGTCTTAATGGCTCCTGACAAGACTAATTTACTCTTGTAAGTGATTAGAGGGCGAATGATCTCTTAATTGTTGCTTAAGATTCCTTTCAACATGGCAGGCAGCAAGCAGGAACTGCTGGGTTTGGTGCTAGGTGAGGCTGCCCCCCGGGATGCGTTAGTGAGGGGAGGACAGGGCTTCAGAGGGGTGTTCACTCAATGCCATGGTGATGGGCACTTCTAACAGGTCTCCAAAAAGGAGACGCTGGGGTTTTTTTCCCCTAGGAAAGAGGCACCACATACTGCTCTGCTACTTACACCTCAGTCAGAATACATGAAAGGTGTTCCCAGATGATGCTTTTAAAAAAATAAAACTAAAAATAAGCCTAACTCAGAAAGCATCTACCAACAGCAGAAAACACAGAAACACTGTTTTCCAACATTTTCAAGGCTGACATTTCCCTCTGGCACATTTGGAAACAAAATCCCAGGGTGCCAATATTCTTAAGAGTGAATTTCATTTCTGTACAGTGTAATACAAAGTTTAAAAAAAATAAAATTCAACCCCCAAAGTAATTCCAAGAACAATTTTACTCGCACAATATCTCACTGGAAAGCAGACTGTCAGAAATCTTCCCCCATTTTCTGTCAAAATAGGAGTTCAGTCCAATTCCCATGAGGTATTTCAAGCTCAAGTACTTTGAGAACCACATACTCAGCGAGGAAACATTTCCACTAAGCTGCTCCCAACCAGCTCTCACTCCTGCTCTTGCATAGCTGCTTCCTTCCCTGGGACTCGTCCGGGACATAGCCAGCACTAAGGGATACTGGCAATTGAGGGGCAGGGAGCATACTGAGAACAAAGAAACCAGGTGTGAAGTAACCTGTAAGGGGGGGGGGGGGGGGGGAGGGGGCTCTGACAGACCATGAAAAATAACACTGATGGAAGCCATGGGGGATGGAATTAGAAAAAAATTACAGTGAAGTCATGTCCTTCCTTTCCTTACAGTTTTTGCAGTTTGCCTTCTGCTGTAGTAAATGCACAAAAGCGACGGTGTTCAATATTATTGCACTTTGCAAATAAACCTGAACATCACCAGAAGACAGAACTCCCAGGCAGACTGCTGCAGCTTCAGCAAGTCTTCTTCTGGGGACGCATCTTTGCGCAGAGCTCAGCTACCACCCAGGAGCTTCCACACTATCTATCTGAAGCTCACTAGCAAGACTCCATGTCCTGCCTACTTGCTCAGACACCACAGGCTGAAAAAGGTGCAACTGAGGGGATCCCAAAGAAGAGACAGCTGGAAGCTCTGGCTGAGCTGAGCAATCACTAGAGGAAACCTCTCCAGAGCCCTCAACCCTTGAAAGCTCCAGTGTCCACCTTGGTAAGGCAAGAGCCCTTTTGTAAGGATGTTGCTGTTCAGGCTGCATAGTTGAAGGAGGCATAGATGCAAGAAAGGGCCACGGTAGCCTCCTTTCCAGCCACCCTCCGCTCCCAGTCAATTCCTCCCACATTAAAAGCCAGTCACAAGCCCTGATTGAAGACCACAAGTTTAATGGACTGAGAGCCTGGAAAGAAGCTGAGAATGACCGGGTCAATTTCTGCATTTACTAAAAACCGATCCCTAGCTAAACAAAGTAATGTACATCTGTCAATCAAAAGAAAAGCATTTCTTTAAAGTTCTTCCATCAGAGGGTTGGCAGCAGCAGACCCGTTACTCATGGGCACACCCCACTTACCCACAGGAGTATCCTCATTGATCAGCAGGTAGGTGTCAAAGAAGTAGTTTATGAAGTAAGGCAGCCGATTGCCCCAACCTGGGAAGAGGACAAAAGCAAGGCGTTATTTCCCTGCCATGTCATGCACAGGCCAGCTTGGCTGGGCGAGCCCCAGGGCACAGAGAGATATACATGCCACTTGGCATCATGATGGTGAGGAGTAGCTGTGAATTGAGGGCTAACAGGAGAGAAAGCAGTGTGGTCCCCTGTAGAAGCTGGCTGGAGAGCCACTTCACTCTGCCAGCCTTTGTTTTTTCAGTATATATTTTGCAGGGTGGAAAGAGAGGGGAAAGGGGAAGTCAACAGCTTGGGGACCAGCAACATCAATTATTGTTTTAGTGCATGATTAATACCTTTGCTTCATTCCCACGGTTGAGAGCCTTTCACCTTGTCAGCCATCCCTGCAAAACCCAGTGTGCCTCTCATCACCCAATCACCTTTCCCTCTAATTGCCTCCTTTCACCTTTAATAACCGGGCTTGCTTCATTCTACTTCATTTTTTACAGAGCTGGAAGCTCATGAGCCTGCCCCCAGACTGCAACACCCTCCACCTCAGCTTCATTAGGTAACAGAGTTAAGTGCAGAGCACATACGAGAATGACAACTGCAGCCTGAACCGGGGAAAAAAGTCAACCAGTAAAGATTTACCATTAGAGGGATGTAGGACAAAGAGTGGTGGGAGAGAAAACACAAAGATTTTCCCAAAAGGTTTGGTGTTGAGCAGGCTCTGACTGAAGAATGGGGTTTCCTTGATACGCAGCCAGAGCTGGCCAAGCCTGCAGGCTTTAAGAAATACAGTTCAGCTGCCAGGCACCAAAGCCTGTACATGGGGAAGCAGAGGTTTGAACTGGTTCAGCCAAAACTCCTCATGCCCACTGATGGGGAGTCCCAGGAGGAGAAAACGGAGGACCAGGGTCCCAAGCACAGCCCCTGGCAAAGACTGGCTGGAAGAAATGGGGCAGCACTTCCCTGCTGTGACCCCTTGTAACTGCCTTTGGTGTGAGCAGAGCCTAACCCCAAAATCATGCCAGTATAAAAACAATTGCCAGCAGAGTGGCAGGGTGACACCCCCTCGCAAACCCCCACCACAGAAGTAGCAAATCCAGCCGGGCTCTTGTCAAAACAGCCATTACAGAGGAACACCTCCATCCTTACCCCAGCTGCGCTACAATCACAAAGACGCCACTTCAGTCAATGGCACAGCAACCCCCGGATGAGATCAGGTGTCTAGGTTTCCCTGCTGATGACACTACAGTTTGCCACCACCCTCATGCCCTGCTCTTCAGCATCCCACCTTAAGAAACAAGAACTAGAACAAGTTTCAGAATCCTTTGTGCCTGCCCAAGCTCCCAATGGAGGGACATGTTTCTGAGACCTTTTGACCACAGGTCCCAGCTTTGTTCCCTCACAAACCTGCTCAGCACCCACAGGAAACACCCTTAGGGGGAACACGGACACAGGATAGGGGAGCAGCCTGGGCTCCTCCTAGGCTCCTTCTGTAATAAGACAGGTATTTTCATCACTGCCCTCTTTCCCAAGGCACCAGGTCTGTTAAACGCCCTGAGAAGTGAGAAAGCAATAGAGGCAGTGCTCTTGCAAAGGCACATTTAAATCTCAGCCTCTGGAATTAAGTACCTGGAAAGAAAATGAGAAGGACCCCAACAAAATGGGTTATTTAGAGCTAATGGCATCTCCAGAGGCTTTGAAGCACACTCATAGCTGGCTGCCATGCCAGGTCCAGCAGGCTTTGAAGGGGCAGATGAGGTTAGAACACACCAAGTAGTCTTACTGCAGAGAACTCACTTCTGAAAACCCCTCTATTTCAAAATACATTTGTTAATATTACCAGCATACTAAAAATCAGTTGCAACTTCCAAATCCAGCAGCTGCATCAGGTGCTGGGAGGCATTCAAACTACCAGTCTGCAAGCACAGAGAAGCTATGTGTTAAGAGAGGAGGGCAACTGGCACCTGAGAGCTGGTGAAAACTGAACGAGGATCTAGAAGCAGAACTCTGTTTTGGGCTGCAAATCTCAGGATAAAGATCAAGGCTGAAACTTCACTGCCAGACTGTCAGCATTCAGAAGGGCAGTGCCCATTGGGAAGGGATGGAGAGAAAGCATCTGAAGTATACAAAAATGTGGGTCAAAAGATACAATCTATGAAAAATGGAAACAATCCCCTTAAAACCATCATTTCTACCACACACTTTATTCCTTCTTCATATGCTACCAACAGGCTCCAAGGGATCATGATCGACGGTGTTTCAATGTGCTGGGTGATTTTCTTCCACATTATTCCTGTAAAGCTTGCACCCACTTTGCCCTTCAGAGTCAGTACTCACATCCTTGACCACTGCTCATTCAACAGCATGGTAATCATGGACCTGTTTTTCTGGTTAGCATCCCTCAAGTCCCTCCTGGCCAAGAGATTATGAAGGTCTTTGCTCATCTGCAGTGACTGCAGTAGCTGGGTAGGAGCAGGCAGACTCCACTGCCCTGCCAGAGCTAAACCATCTTCCAAATGCACCAAGCCCACTTAGCCTGTACTGCTACATTTACCCTCACTAATTGCTTCTCCAGGAGTTTTGCAAGCCATCTGGGAAAAGGAGTTCCATCACCTGCAGTCCCCAAAGCATACAGCAGGGCGCCCACACACTCCTCCCAATTCCAGGCTCAAGCATTGTGCCAGCACTTGCTTATCAAGGGCAGGCACTCCTCAGGGAGGTGACAACCAAGCTCTGGGCAGGGCAGGATTTAGAATACAGTGCTGATCTAGAAGCTTCCAAATTCCCATTTCCCTGCACTGCCTCTCCAAGGGTTTGCAGCTTGCTATGGGTGCTGTGACCAACTGCACAGGGAGAGATGAAGGAGCAAGTCCCCAGTCAGGCAAGCAAGACCCACCATCCAAGTGTGCTTCAATGGGATGTACTAGACCAGTCACATACGCAATCTCCCAGGAGGGCAAGGCAGGGGCAAATTTTAGGAGGCTCAGACTGAGGCAAAGGACTTACTGGGTTGTCTTCTTTACTTATGTTTTCCACTTCCAGTGGAGTGGCAGGGCAGTTAACTAGTGAAGGCTATACTTGATCCAATACGACATCGGGGGGAGACTGACTGCACTTGTCAGTCACTGCTAATGTCATCCCTCGACTGCTTAATCAGGCTGCCAATCTGGGCAAGTCATCTTGAGGCTTTAGTAGGGGAAAAAACCTGCCTTTATTCCAAAGGGCACAGTGCTATCAAATGGACACATGCTTGCTATTGTTTATCAGCAAGCGCCACACAAGTTCATGTCCTCTGGCCTCCCTCTTCCCCGACTAGCACCCAGGGGCTTTAGCTCATTCATGTAACAATCCCGATTTTCACGGGGCTTTGCTGTACATTTGCAGTGCTTATGCACCCTGTGATATGCCAAAGCCTGGCGCGAGAGGCACATTTTCTACACCAGAAGGCAGTTTTCCCACAGGCTTACACCCAGCAGCTGGGCTGGACCCCCTGGCCCACTGTCAGAAGCCCATGTGCGAGGGACAAACAAGAACATCATGCGCACAGGGCAGAGCCCGGCAGTGGGAGTAAAGCTGATCATGGAGGCTCTGCCTGCCCAGAGCCCTGCCCTTCCCTCCAGCCAGAATTAGAATAGAGGTTTTGCAGCTCGGAGAGGACTTATTTCCCATACAATATATATTAAAGCACAGTTCAGGTAATAATTTTGCTGCTGAAAGCACAGGGAGAACCCTGACAGTAATATCTTTGCTGAACAGCTAACAAGCTTCTGATTTCCATCCTCACCTTTTATCTGCTCCAACTAATTTCCTTTAGGTTTTACTGACACAAAATAAGCTACCAACATGTCTATCTCTAGGTCCACCACCAGCTCCGACTTTGTGAACCCAGACCATCTAGCCCCACCAGTGCATCCTCCTCCTCCAAGCATCTTTCCAGTCCCACCCTATCTCTCCCAGGAAGGACCGCCTGATGCTACATGTGTCCTTTTACTGACTGCAAGAAATGTGGCTGCATGGGAGCACAATACGCAGGCCCCTAGGCCCACATGTGATAGAGATGGGTGATTTGCTTACCCATAACAGCCATATCTCCTTTTGACCACAACAATGCTGCTCTGCCTTCAGATATTCATCAGTAAACCACAAACACGTAAAATAGTACCCTTGTACCTTGCAGACGTGATATCCAAGCAGGGAGAGGAGGGGAGAGAAGAGCACAGCACTGAGCAGACAGTAAGATGACTTACCCAGAGAGACCAGCTCCAGGGAGAAGAGGAGAAGCAGAAAGTTGCTGGCAGCAGAGTGACGCTTCATGGTTCCTGACAAAGAAGACAGGCAATGTCAAGTCCAGTGCTTTATGGATATTACCTTGTCTCCCCAGAGCAGGCTTGGGGACGTAGTCCTGCCCCAGCTTGCATCTTAGTGCCCCTGCACAGCAAGGGGACACTCAGGACATCACCATTTTGTCAACGCTTGGCTTTTACACAGCCCACTTCACCCAGGAGCGCTGCCACCACCACTTTCCTTAGTTCGTACAGCCCAAACCACCCTCTTGGCAAGTGCCAAATGGAAACCAGGATTAAACAGGTGTAGGTGACATGCTTTCTTATTTTCCACTTTCTGAAGCATATTTGCTCATCTTATGACAGGGGATAAGCTACAGTGGCCCTTGCAGTCAGGACTGGAGCAGAAGCAACACCAGCTGAGACAAGCTGCTCAAGCACCAGGTGAGGTGTTGTGGGCAGCGAGGAGCTGCTGCAACCCAGGAGCAAAACAGCAGTGAGCCATCAGCACTGGGATTTAAGATGTTTTGGCAGAGCTGCATGGGAAGCTTGACCCAGAATCACTGAAGAGGCGCCAGGATTTCAGAGTACAAAGCAGAGCCCCTCAAACCTCTCAAACCACCCAGGCAGCTGCAGTACAGGCACTGGAAGCAGACAGGCTTGCAAATGTGCCTGCATCCCACTCTGCCTCTCAAATTTCCCTGCCTTCATATTCAGCACAGTACATGACTCCTCACAGCAAGGCAGCAGAACAAAACAGTAACAGAGAGCTGCTTAGGACGGCTACATCCTCGCATGGTTTTCAGACCATTAAATACAAAGCATTTCCAGAATCAACCCCGCAAAACCTCAAAGTCACACTTTATGAGGAAATTCATGCATGTGATATTTTAAAACACTCCACCCCAGAGGCAAGTATAAATCATGTATGTTACACACAGTACATATGCATAACAGAAACCCCCAGGCAGCTCACACAGAGTCTGAGGCAGACAGCACATCTAAGTGACCTGTCTCTGAAGCTCTCCATATTCCTGCAGGCGCTGTGAAAGGTGTGGGGCACAGGAACATTTTCCTACCAGCTCAGCACATTCCATGCAGCAGCAGACCCAGGGACACAGAAGGCAGGGAGCATATGTGACAGGCAGCCTTTTGGACAGCAAACACTGAGATGAACCCATAGTTGAATGCATAAGCAGCTCCTACTTGAGATCAAAAGCTGACCTGAGCCATGAGAGCTGAAATGAGTAATAAATCATATCTTCCATCCACCAGCCTAAGCAGAGACTTCTTACACTTGTGACTGGTCACATACACAGCAAGTTTTGGTTCACCCAGCACTCGCAGCACTTGGAGGACAGCTCACTAAAGCAACAGACCTGAATAAGCTGCTGAAATATGTGTAATACCCACCTGGGGAGCTCACAGACAGCTCATTCATAAGCCAAGGGTGCCACCTTCGCCCACCATCACTCCCCATTAACCCAAAAAGCAGCAGCTCAGCCCTTTACAGCATCCTGCTCTATACACACTAAAGGCAATGACAGTGAACAGTTATCCAAAAGCTGGCACTGTGCTGGACACAGGCTGCAGCTCTGACCCCAGGTAAGGGTGGAGGTGTTTATACCCTGCTGCCACCCTAAGATACGCATGGGCACCCCATGGGGTGGTCCTTATGTCTGCAGGGGAGCCTGCATCCCAGCAGGAATGAGTGGATGCTCCTAAATACATGTAGCAATAGCTACATGTATTTTTACTGATAGGTGTGTCAGAGAAGTCAGTTCATAACAATTCTGTCACCATATAAAGGGCCCTGAATTCTAATTTCTTCAGCTATTTTGCCACAAGAAAGTCTCTGGGAGGAAAAGGTCTGCACCTAGGCAAGAAAAACGGTGCTGTGGTCTTTTTTGGTGTATCTTCAGGAAATCCAGCACCAGCTCAAGAAGATTTTTGGGATCAGAGCTGCTTAACTTACGGTGCACCATGCCAATCTCCCCAGAAAACACAGGGCCGGAGAGTTCAATCCTCCAGCTCCCAGCAAGTTCCTGACTTCTGAACATTCAGTTTCAACAGAGCATCCAAAAACCCAGTTTCTAAACTAAAATTGCCTCTTCCCAGGAGCCAGGCATCCTATCAGGTGCTTTCAATCTAGATCTGGACAAAAGCAGAAGAGACTTTTCTAATGACAAAAACCACCAAAACTCTCAGTTTTCCTCTGCTTTAACAGGTTTTGGGGAGGAAAAAAAAAAATCTCAGACATAGACAATGCCCCTGTAAACCCCCAGGCCAGCATCAAGCCCAGGTTGCAGAGCCAAAGCTCACTGTGCTGCTGACAGAAAAGACGTGATGGAGATGAGCAAGGCAGCCCAAGCCCGAGCTCTTCCTCTGTCTTCTGCTGTACCAAAATGCCACTGAGGGAAATGCTTTCTTCTAAACCAGCACCACTATCAGCCCAAGTGAGCAGAAACATTATTTTCCAGCTTCACAGACCATGTTTAAAAAGCAACAGGGCAGTGGAAAAACAATTTATGTGATGTAGAAATAAAGGCAGTTGACAGATCCCCTTTCGAGTGTCATGATAAATCTAAATATTGTATATTCCAAGTCAGTCACTTCATTATGTAAGTAATTGCCTGAAATGCCATTTTGATTTTGTCTGTCTTCATTAATATTGCAGCTCTTCAGTGGTTCTCCGAGATGGTTCACTCAAATATTGCAAATTTGGGAACGGGATTGAGAAATCTCCAGGGAGAACTTAAAAATTGTGACTAAGAGCATATTAAATTGCACCTTCTGCCTGAAAGAGGCTCTTTGTAGGAAACATTCAGTGCAGTTTCCAGCATAATAATGTCTCTGGGCAAGCCATCTCGGGGAACTTAACTGTTGTCTTCTGGCTGCAAAAGCACTAATGTTAAACCAGAGATTTCCCAGTCCACTGGCAACCGCTCCCCAAGGCACGGGAAGCAGCAGACAGAACTACGTTAAATGGTGATGGATGGGAACCGGAGGAGCCTCTACTGCTGAAACACTGCTTTACAAAGAAGTCCAGGGCTTGGAAGCTTAGGAACAAGCAAGGTCAAGCAGAGGTTTTTCAACCCACTTGCCCCAGCCTGTACAAGCCCAGAAGGTGGCTTTTTAGCTGCTTAAGCAACATCGCTGCATCCTGAAATGTGGCAAAGATCCCACCTGTTTGGCTAAACAGACAGAGTGTGCTCCAGTCCTTGGCATGTATTAATCCAAGTGAAGTTGGCAGCAAGGCTCCAAGAGCCTTCTAGCCTATCACCTCTGCAAAACATTGGAGTAGAGATGCTCCTGCTTCTTGTGCCCAGGCCACATACTGCTCTTGGGGTGCTTAAGCATTGGCTTCCAGGCTTTGCACCTGTATTGGTTATTTTTAAATGCACTATTGGGGCACTTGCATATGAGAATGGCTTGCATGCACACAAAACATGCTTAATTGCCTCCATCAGAGCAGCGGCAGTGGGTTTTCTGGCAGCTGTCTTGCTGGCTTTCATATTTGAGCTGCTGCTGGCATCTTTAATCGCACTGCAAACCCCTCGCCCATCTCCTCCACCTGGTTTTCCCTTCCCCAAACAGCACCATGACACTTGTGCCTTAGAATTTATAGTGTCAGCCTCTGTTTGCTCTGAGCTGTTCCAGGAGCATAAAGAAGAAATGAAAGTGTAAATCAACGCACCTCCCAAATGGCTTCCATGTGAGGAAACTACACTCCTTTCCAAAAAAACCCTTCTTCAGCGATGCAGCACAAATTATGTCCCCCAAAGAGGGGAGCCCATCAACCAGGGCTGCCCACCCACAGCATTTGCTCTCTCATAGGCAGAGCGGAAGGCCATGAGGTGCTGCCAGGGTCTCACCATACCCATGGCATCCAGCCAGCAGCTGGAAGACTCCTCTCCCCCCAGCTCACCATCCATGCCCTCTCTCCCTCCCCAGCTTCCTCCATCTCATTGGCCACCTCGAAAGAGCAGCCAGGAGGACGCTCCAACAGGGGCCATCACCAAATGTGCATCAGAGAAACCACCCCCATAATCCTCTTCAGCAAAGCACATCATGTGGCACCGGCCCTCATGCCAAAACACAGCAGGCTGCAGAGGCACAGCGGCTCCCAGTTACCCAGCCCTCTGCTCCTCAAATGGAAGCACCACAAGAAATACACCTTTTCTTCTTATGATTGCTTCTTGGCCAGGTCTTTACAATAAGTAGGATTCAAAAGGAAAAAAAGTAAAAGTTAATTTTTATTTCTTTTTCCTCCACATATCGGCATGAGCTATACACAAATCATAATTCCTAAAAAAAACCAAATTGCAGAACAGGGTAATCAGAAATAAATTGATATTGATAAATAAGCTTTTCTTCCATGCGGTAGGTGGTTTATTTTAATCTAATGAGTTTTATATTTTCTGAGCTTTCAGATTCCATGATGAAGAGCCGTCCGTGCTAGAATTACGAAGCACTTTGAAATATTGTAATTTTATGGCTCATTTTGTCAGGACTCTTGAAAATGAGATTTGTTCCCAGTGAAAAAATTTGCCCTTTTTTTTTTCTATTCCCTGCAGTGAAGGAAAAAATTTCCTTGTTAAATAAATACAGGCCAGTGTATTTTTATGCAGAGGCGGGTGGATGGATGCACACAGAAAGGGGGCAAAGGGGCACAGCTGCTGGCAGCTGCCACAACCCACCTAAGCCCTGAAACACTGCTTGCAGGAGAAAGTGAGATATGCTCTCTCCCCTTTCTTCACCCCAAAGGCAAAGCTGAGGTTGGAGACACAGGTATTTTCTCCCCACCCAGCCCATGGTATACCCACAAAGCCAACAGCGAGTCTGAGTTTCTCTGTGCTGTGCTCCCGGCTAGCACCAATCAGTGGTATTTAAACCTTTCTTCTAGGAGGGAAAAAGCCAGAGCTGTTTCTTGCTAACAACAGGTAACACCCAAGTCTCCCACATTTCCAGCAGTTTACTCCTATTTCAAACCAAGGACTGGAGTGAAAACATCTTGTTTGGGGCTGTGAGAGCTTTGCTTTCACATAGGGAACAAGCTTTAACTGCAAGATGGCATTAACACGTTGCTTAACCAAAAGCCCGAGACCAGAGGAAAATGTCACGTTTGAACTTCTCAGTCCATGCAGGAAAACTTTGTCTGGATTGGAAGTGAAATTGGTTTTCCAAGTCATTGCAACTGCCATAAAATAATCCTTGATAACTGCTCAGCTCTGCATTAGCAACATGCAAACCCTCCACCGTAACTGTGGTATCCCCAAGGAAAGTCATTTAGTGCTACAAGAACAAGCATCCAATTCACTTCTTCATTCATGCAATATTAAAATCACACACCCTGGGAGCCTCAGGAAGGTGGACCCCCATTCTCTGATGCAGCAATCACTGCACCCCATCCCTCCATGGCAAAGGCAGCATCTTTCTTAGGTAGGTGGAAAAGAAGATGGATTGGGTTTTTTGGGGGCCTTTTACTTGTTTGTTTTGGGGCTTGGGGGAGAGGGTTAGAGTGTGGCAGCACTGGCTCTACTGAGTAGCCAGCACTGGTTGCTATGATGCCTATGGTGACTGGCAACCATTTTTCCAACACAAAACCACATTTAAACTGAAATGACAGCTTCTAAATTAAGAGGCAGACTGGGATAGGGTATAGAGAACAAGGCGGCAGGCCCTCAGCTCTGCTGGTTCCTGGGCTGCACCCGCACAAAACCCAGCATACGGAGGCAACGCAGCAAAGCTTCAGAGCAGGTGATGTTAACACGGGATTAAGAGGTGTAAAAACATCCAACAGCAATGGAATTTAGCTTATTGTGAAAAAAAAAAAAAAGATAAGGGGTAAGACGGGTGAGAATTACTACTTTAGGAGGCAGTAGAAAGCTGAAATCAGTGAAATGACACGCACAGTCTGGTCTCACAAGACAGGAACCTCTATCCAGCCTCTTAGAAACATAACAGCAATGGACAAAGTGGCAAATGATGCTAAAGGCCTGACCCAAAGCATGATGGTGAAGGGGAGGCCAGGTGCTTTCTTCTTGTGCCTTACCTGGAAGAAGGAAGTCTTGCCTGCTGACCAAGGCCAGGCAGCAGTCTGGCTGCACTTCCAAGCACTACCATCAAAACAATGAAGTGTCCAGTACCCTCAGGCTCTGACACATTTCTGAGTGAGTTTGTAACTCTGCCATGCAGACTGTTGCTTGCATATCCTAGGGCACTCCTGTCTGCGCTGCTTCAGATGGATGCACACAACTTCTGTTTGGTTTGGGTTGGATTTTTTTTTTGGGGGGGGGGGGGGGGGGGGGGGGGAGAAAGTACATCTGTGAAGAGGAATTTAAAAGCGTTCATCTAAATGTTGCCCACTGCATTTACAGAGTGGCAAACACACTTGGCAGACATGGAGTGTATGACAACAGCTCAAGCCCCCCGGCTCAGGCTGACACCTACAGAGTGGGAGAGAAGCAGGGTTCTTGGCAGGGCTGTGCACCTGGGGTGTCAGGGAGGGACTAGCATGGTACCTCCCTCCTTGCCACCCTCAGGTGCAGGTTTGGAAGTGAACATCACCTTTTTGCAGCTGCAGGAGGGAGCATGCTAGAGAAACATGCCAGAAGCTTCACTTTCAGAAGCACACCTGTAACAGTGTGAACAGTGCAATAAAAAAGTTCAGCATCAACTTCAAGAGTAAGCCATCAGCCACACAACCAGGAGCTCTTGACAATCAGTAACCAAACTACATTACAAAGCTCTGCCAGAGAAGATGGGTTAAATAACTTCATCTTCCTTGACAAACACTCATCACAGCAGGCACCACTCCAAATGTCATCAGCACAGGACCCCAGGTACATGGGATCTCATCCTGTCTCTATGCCTCCAGCTACTCCTAAGCTCAGGCTGGATGTTCACATCAGTAAAAAGAAGCAACAAGGCTATTTGTTCAGTCCTCTTGTAACTCAAACTGCAGGCTGGAAAGGTAGATCTTACTAAGAGAGAGAAATGGGGGTGCTTGGGGTGGGAGAGAAAACACAAAACACATCCCAAGCAAAAATATCATCCTCACGCTGAGCGACCTGAGCCGTAAAAGCTTTCAGGCCATTTCTTGCCTCATCCAAATCAAGAGAAAGTGTCCTTGCTGCTTTTGCACAAAGCTCACTTGACTTCCAGTGAGAGGCACTTTGCTGCAACAGACCTTTTCAAGGCCCACTGGCTGTTTGAGCTAATAAAAGCGAGGCTTTGCCTGATGGAGTAACACCATAGGCACACTGTGGCTAATCACTCGCGAGGTGAAATTTTAGGAGCAGGGAGGAAACAAAGCAGAAGAGACAGCAGAGGGAAAGGAAGATGGGGCTACTTAGGAGGAACACCTACCCCCACCCAAATCACTTGATCCCAAACAGCAGTCCCTGAAAGCAGTGTGTCAAACTGTACAACAAAGGCTATCAGCACAGATGAAGTCATTTGGATTAATGACAGTAGTTCATTACTCATGACAGACTTGTTCATACAAGCCCTCCTAGGACCCCAGCTGTGGCTGAGCACCCTCTAAGGTGTCCAGACCCTCTTCTACATGCTCTTTTCAAAGCTGCAGCAGCCTGGGCACCCGCATATCTCCCAATTCCCATCAGGATTTTGCCCCCAGTCACTTTCTCCCTATAATACTCCAAGAAGGATATCTTTCTCCTCTGGAAAGCAGCTGTTACACCAAATGCACACATCAGTGTAAAGCAAGACAGGCTAAGGACAGAAGAAAGCCTCAGTGCAACACTGGCTCTGGCAGAGGCTAGGAAGGGAACACTACAGCCCCCACCCCCAGCTAGATCAGAGCTTCCATTGCAAGACACATCCAGCAAGGTCCTTAGCCCTGAGGTATGGGTTTAAGTAGATGTTTCTTCTAGGCTGCCTAGCAGGGATTGTCTGGGATTGCCCCTCTGATCATTTTTGGAGCACGCTATACTCATCATGCACCCACAGTAGCCATGTGCCAACATCTTCACAGACTGAAAGCCATCAGGCTCCATGACCAAAGCTTTGACCTCAGCATGCTGCATGTGGTATGCCATGCATACATGTTATTCTAGCCCCTGCTATGGTGTCCCGGTCATTACCCAACTACAGGGATGATCCAGGACATCTGCAAGATCTGGGCAAGTCTTAGCCACTGGGATTCCACATTTCAGCTACAGAACCTGGATGCTGAAATAGGGTCCAATAGCAACTCAAGCATGAAGGCACGAATTTCCACATTTGTAGGTTTTGGGCCATAAAAAACTCAAACTAGCCCTCATCCTCCTGTAATATTATTAAAAGTGTTATTGGAGGAAGCAAGACATTGTAATGGGAAAACAGGCAGACGTTTGCTTTTGGGATGTAGTTTGAACTGTTTATGCTTGCAAAGCAAACCTCCAGCCAAGTCAGCCAGGCTGCTGCCACCTTAATGAGATTTTTACACCCTAACAAGACATTTTACGCCATAATGAGAGGCCAAAGGCCAGCCTCTCATCAAGCCAACCCCATATCCTAAAGCTTCTTAAATTTAAAAATAACCTGTTCTCAAGACCATCTGCATAGAACATCTGAGAAACTTCATAAATCAAATCCTTTTTGAGATGTCCTCACCACTCCTGAGGCATGCTCCAAAGAGGATTGCAGTTCCTTTTCTCTTTACACACCTCCATCAAGTCAGCAGAGAAGCTACCATTCCATGGACATTATTCTGGCTATTATTGCATCTGAGCAGCAGAAAACATTTCTGATGCTACCTCCCTGCTATATTCAGGTGATGCCTCTGGAAGGGACACGCAGCCTCTTTGCACATGGACGGGATACCCTTCCCAAACCCAGCTACAGTAAGAAGTCACGCTGCACAGCTCCCACCTCTTGCGAACATTGTGTCTCCACTTATCAGTGGAAAAAAAGAACGAAAGAGAAAGAGGAGAACATAAATTTTTACAGTTTCCCATAACGGGAGTGTTTTACAACTTGGTCTTAAAACAAAACATTGTATTTTCGTATCACAATCTTGACTTGGTGCTACAAAACCTGCAGTTTGCCTTCTAAAAGAAAGAGAGCTTTGTGCTGGGGAGGGAGGGGAGTGAAGAAGGAAAGTGGAATTGCAAAAGGGTTTCACCTCCTCCTTCCCCAGGACCGGGGAGAAAAAGAGATATTGGTAAAACTCCCTCTCTCGAAACACCCATCTGGATTTTGGCAAATGCAAGTTTCCCATGGGAATACCTTATCTTCCTTTCCCCACCCCCCCCCAAAAAAAAAACCCCACAAACAAAACAAAACAAAAAAATCACACACCAGCTCAATCCCATACTGCTATCATACACTGAGGCATCCCGGGCTGCCACAGCATGTGCCAGGAAGACGCCAAGGCTGTTGCATGCAGCCTCACCACAGCAGGCACCAGGAAGCAGCAGTTCTGCCAGCCCTCCTGACCCCCTCAACAACTGCCATGGCCAAGGAATCTGCCACCAGACAGGGCTTTTCCCCCAGCACAGAGGAAAAACCCAACCAAACAATAACAGGAAAACACGCACCAACATAGAAAACTTCCCATTCCAGTATCACTCCCCCCAGAAAATACTGGGGGATAAGAGAGGAAAGGCAGCTTGGAGAAACAACAGTGGTTGGGAAGAGGGTGCTGGCACAGGACTGGTTTTGGATCCGCCCTTTCCATGCAAGATCCCTGTGGGAGAGTCCCAGGCTGCATCCCCATCCCAGCCAGCTCCACTATGCACCCGTGGACAATCGGCGCATCATCCCACCCTCCACATCCTTTTATGTGGTCAAATAAACTACCCCAGATCTGCTTTTCCTGCTAGACTTTTTTTTTGTTTGTAATTATTATTTTTTTTTTTTTGTAATTATTATTTTGTTAAAGAACTGTTGCCTTTTCTATCAGCAGCCTTATTAGTTTCTTTTTCTTCTTCATTAGGTCTTCACTACCAACAGGACAGATTTCGTATTTTCCCAATTAATTGCCAGTAATGAAGCCCCAAACTTGTATTTCTAATTGCAAGCAGCACGGGCTATAATTTACCTTCACATAGCATTTGAAAAATTGTGGATCAGAACAAAGGGACTGGTGCTGGGTAGATCAAACCAAAGGGGAAAAGCTATCCCTGCCACAAAGAGCTTGCAGCCAAGACACACCTAACAAACCTCAAACTCTGCGGGTTAAAAGGATGGGTAATGCAATTTGGCTGGCTGGCTTTAATGGGGACCAGACTCTTGAAGCTTGAGCATTTCCTTTAAGTAAAGGTCCGGCAACGACTCCAGGCAGTTCAAAGCTAAAGATGTCCGGCCAATGCTAAGTTGGATGCGTGCGGAGGGCGGTATTTGAAGTAATCGGGAAAGAATTTATTAAAGAAAAGAGGATTCCAGGTTTTTGAGATATTAAGGAAAAGAGGAACGAGCAAAGAAACGCGTGTGAATTCTCAAAGTGCTTCCTCGAGAAATAAATAGAGACCGTTCAGAACAAGCGTGTCGTTTCGAAAAGCCCTTTTCCCATTTAATACGTTTTCGAGGGGATTAAGCCCCCCCACCTCCTTCGCTGCCTCGCAGTCCCGCCTGGCCGGGGCTGGACCCGCATCGCTCTCCCCGCGCCTCCGGAGAAGTTCGGCCGCGGCTCACCCGAGAAAACTTTGCAGCTTCTCACCGCCTCCTCCTTCCAGTCCTAACTCAGTATTAGAGCCGAGGATAGGTTCAGGGATGGGAAGGCGGCGGACAGCGCTCGCTCTTTCTGAGGCAGGACAGCAGGCACCAACGCACAGTATTATTTTTATGTTTGCCAAAGCGGAGAAAGGTTGCGCTTCCCGTCTCCTGCCATTGAAACCACCGTTCTGAACGACACCCCCCCAGCCCGCCCCCAAAACATCATAAAAATAACAATAATAATAACAATGGCAGCGCTCGCCCCAAAGTTGCTCCCTAGGTGGAAGCAAATAAAGGAGCTTTGGGAAGAAGGGCTGCGAGTAAAGCCGCCCCCGGGGAAGGGAGAAAGATGCCAGCGGCTCCGTGCATCCTCCTCGCAACCCCTCTAAAGAAATAAACGTGGAATAATGAAAACTCCTGGGGCATTACCTGTGGCTGCGGTCTCCGCGCCCGGTGTCAGCGGCGGTCCCCCATGCCCCCCCCGCGGCTGCTAGTCCCCTCTGCCCTGCCAGCCGAGTGAGCCGCCGCGGGAGGAGGAGGACGAGGAGGAGGAAGGGGTGGGGAAGGAGCCCAAGCGGCGGCTGACGCGGGCGGCGCAGCGCCCCTTGCCCAGGTAACGGGTATTTCAGCGCCGGCTCCACTGAGCACCCCCGGGGACTCCCGGTGCGGCAGCCGGTCCCCAGGTCCCGGGATCACTGCCCGGGCTGGCGGGGGGCACTCCCGAGGCAGCGTTTGGTTGCCTCTTCAAATGCAACTTCAGCCCGAGGCAGGCAGCAGCCACATGAAGTTTAACTCAGCCGCATAGGTTTCAGTGGTTTTTGTTGTTGTTATTAGTATTATCATGTTTTTTCTGACCTTTGTGCATGAGCAGCTGGCAGGCCCAAGGAGCACACATAAATCATACATGAGCAGGAAAGCGATATGGGCAGCCCTCTGGCCTCTGCACCATGCTCGCAAGCATGCTAAGAGAGCCGCATGGCAATTCTTCCTGCCTAGTGCCTCTCCCTTGGGCACTCGGTTTCTACAGACACGGCATTGTGTTTGCCATGCCATGG
Organism: Ara ararauna; assembly: GCA_028858755.1. Taxonomy (NCBI): domain Eukaryota; kingdom Metazoa; phylum Chordata; class Aves; order Psittaciformes; family Psittacidae; genus Ara; species Ara ararauna. Next base: position 44,315,648 of record CM054381.1, read on the forward strand.
CTGCATGCTTCCACTTTATCCTTCACATTCTTACCACTAGACCCCTCCAACCGCAGATCCTCCCAGCTTTCCTAAGCCCTGCTGGACAATGCAAGGCAAATCCTTGCCTTCAGTTCAAGCTCTCACTATAAGCAGCTTCAGGAAAGGCAGCCAAATCCCACCACTTCATCCCAATTCTTGCCTTCTTGGAAACAAGAAACCATAGAAAGCAGCCTGCAGTGACACCAATTGCTACACCATGGGGATGATGTAGCTCCCAGTAACATTTCACGTCCCTCAACCCCAGGAGGACCAGAGCTTTTGGTCCTGCCCTGCTGCCCACGCATACACAAGTCTCCCACCACTTGTGGCTTGGAAGATCTTTACTTTCCTACCAGACCCCATCATGAACAGCCGTAATTAAAACACCAAACAAGTACAGATCATACTGCTAAAGCCCCTTCTGGAGCCCTGGCTGGAAAAATCAGAATCCCTTCCATCCACTCACCTATACATCCCTCCTCCTGGAGGAGCAGTGGGCAAATGCCTCTGTAAGAGGGGGAGGGAATAATTAAGCCCTTGCCTCTCTAGAGCAGCTTCTGCTAATTATGCAATTACCCTAACTCCTGGGCTGATTGATTGGAATTGGGCAGAGGCCTGCTCCTGGTGCTCTCACTTCTGGCCTGGGGAAGTGGGCTCTGCAGTGGCTCCCCAGCTGCAGGGATTCCCCCAGGATGAGGGATCCCCTCCCTGCGCTGGGCAGGGGCATCCACCAAACCTGGTTAAGCTGCAGGCAGGAGCTGGACCTGATGCTGCATCCCAGAGTCAGCCCCAGCAATCTGCAGCTGCTTTGGAGTTAAAAACGAAAGTCCCTGGCAAACAGCTGAGTGTGATGAGCTATCTGCAGTTAACAGAGGTGCTGAGAAGTAATATCCTTGCATCACACCTGGGTTGTATAGGGTTTGCCAAGGATTTGCCCTCAGTACCTGAGCTTGTCCTAAAGTTGCAGGTCACAAGGAGTGCAAATGGTGCAGGTATAACCGGTGTGGGGCTCCAAGCATCCTGATGAGCTAAGCCTGAGCAGGTGCATGTGGTTTATCTCTCCTGGGCTCTTCATCCCTCCCTTGTCCTCTTCATCAGCACAAGGCAGTGTGTATGCAGCCAGGATACCTGCACAGTGAGGATCCCAGATGCATCCATAAAGTCAGGAAACTAATTAGGAGAAGAATTAGGAGAAGAAACAACAGGAGGCGGAATGACCAAAGCAAAACCAGATGTGAAGTAACTTGAAGCCACATTTCAGGCCCACTTGTCATCTGTAGCCACTCTGACTTTACACAACTGATATCTTGTTAACTGATGATAAATTCAGGTCAGTGTTTCTACTTAAACAGAAGCACACCTCTCCCCTGCTTAATTGCTGCCTGGTTCCTATGCCTGGGCTTTACATCACAGCTTTCAGTGTGCAGACTGGGTAGCTGACTTTCAGCTCATATCCTGACCAGTCTGAAGACCTGTCACCTGTTTTACATAAGTCAACTCTAATGAAGCAGAGTTCCTCATGGCCTGTGTGTCTTGCTTTGACTCCTGGTCCCATTCCCAGTTGAGCCCAAGCTGCAGCCATTCCCGCTGGGAGGGAAGACTAGAGGGATTTCACTGTCTAGGTTCACAAAACTCACAGGAATTCAATATCTTGTGTCCTGTATCTACCTGTCAAGCTTGGTTTAATCAGGCAGCAACAGCAATAGCTGTGTGCAGGCTGGACCTCAAACCAACATATCTAGTTGGCATTCCCAAGCTCCTCTGAAAAAAGCAATGTCACTCTGCGATGCAGCCCATGGAGGATGTGCCATCACAACTGCCTTTTAACAAGTTCATAGCTGGGGAAAAAAGGAACTAAAATGATGCACTGCGAGCAGGGGGATGCTCCCAGTTGCCATTGCAATTAGAGGCTACCACAATTAGTGCCAACCCTACAAGGCAGGGAGCATGGTGGTTAGCAGGAGGGCTCAGATAACCTCACTGCTATCCTCGCCATTCTCCACAGGCTCATTACTGGGAAACCTTATGTTTTTTGAGCCAGATTCCATCACCTCTCTGCCCTGCCTGAGACAGCAGAGCAGCTAGACAGAGCTTTTGCAGCCTCCTGGCACCACTCGCCCAACTTTGAAATTGTACTGCAGGGCTTCTCCCCCTCTTATTTTCTATCTAACCACAGAACACTTCTCCATTCAACTATCTCTATGGTGTGCCTCTCCTTTCTCTGCCTTCCCTGGCCCTTCTGCTGTAAGAGGTTGGATTTCCATTCATCTCTAAATCTTAAATAGATGAAAATGGAAAGCAGGTAAAATGTAGGCATGTGCAAAACCCTTCCCAACTAAGGTACTGAATTACCTCTGTTTGCCATGGACCATGTACTGTCATAGACCCCAGGGTCAGCACAGGTATCAGCTGCCTGACAGCTAGGGTGTGCAATATTGTACCATCAGTCATTTTTTCATGGCTCCTTTTCCTGGGAGTCTCCCACAAGGATCTCTTGATGTCCTTCCCCAAACACATCCTATTTTAGAAAATAAAACCTGTGCAAAGTTGCAGGAGGGATTTTTGCTCAGGAAGAAGCAGCCCCTGTCCCCCGCTTTCACTTCTTGTTGGATGTGGTGGTTTTGTCCCCCCACACCACAAGCCCCTTGGGGATGATGGTATCCTCTATGGCCCATGGCTTTCCAGTACCCTACATTAAGGTATGGGTTGAGACAGCAGCACAAGGGAGGCAGCTCTCCCACCGTCCTACCCTCTCACCTGAGCCACAAAATTAATTTGTACAGCAGTGCCAGGGTTTTCTTTTTGACCACCTGTGCTGTGGCTGACAGTGAGATGGGTTTTCCGGTGTGAAATTAATTTCTAGGTCCATTTCACACAGAATTTTAAGGCCAATATTAGGATCACGTTGTTTGTTTAGGAATTTATGAGTGAAGGATGCTGGAGAGGAATCACAGCAAAGTTAAGGGATTGCTCATGTTTATATAGAAGAAAAGCACTGAAAGAGCAGCTGGTTCCCTTTTTTTTTCATTTAGAAGCACAGAAGTACTGTGTTTCAAATTATGTCTTTGCAAGTTAATAGTCCTTATGGAGAGTGAAGCAACTGTGTGTAAAGATAGTGGGAAGGGCAGGAGCCGGGCACACATTTGCAGCACATGCTCAATTCACATGGCACCCTTCACTGAGCGTCCATCAGCTCATGTTTACAGACGTATCCAGCTGAGCTATCGCTGGACCAAGCATCCCCAGCAGGGCCAGGGCAACATGAGCTAGGCAGAATCATAAAATGGTTAGGGTTGGAAATGACCTTAGTATCTTCTAATTCCAACCCTCAACACCTCACCCTAGATCATGTCACCCAAGGCTCCATCCGACCTAGCCTGGAACACCGCCAGGGATGAAGCATTCACCACTTCTGTGGGCAACCTGTTCCAGTGCCTCACCACCCTTGCAGTAAAGAACTTCTTCCTTATATCCAACCAGATAGCCAGAGCTGCAACATGATGGTAACACGCAGCCAGAAAAATCAAGGCGTGAGTTCCAAAAAGCCTTACAGGACCACTCCAAACAGACCTGGCTGAAACTCTGAAGCTCTACCCTTTGCAGACCCCAAACCAGCCTGCTTGCAAAACACATTGTCTCCCTTTGTAGGCCAAGCTGGAAGCAGTTAGGCCATGTCTCCTGCTACACACACTGAGTGCAATCTGTGGCCTCTGCCTGGGCTTGTTAGATCCTGAAGAGGTGAATGAGGAGTCATACCAACTCTCTGAGCAGCTGGAGGTGCTTTTCACTGGCTTTTGAAACAGCCCTTTGAGTAATTTCCTACTGATAGGGAATGTTAATAAATTCACAGAGTAGTGATGGTTTGGTGACGATTGCGACCCGTAGTCTTCAGCAAGAGCTGTCACAGTGAGAGGGGGGCAGCTTTGGGAGCCGGGTCCTTGACTCCCCCGGGGATGACTGCTATGAGTCACTTCGTGCCACCACCTCCCAGCTTAGAGCGCTACCTGAAGCAGCCGCTTTTCCCCAACCCTCAGCTCTGATTTCCTCCTCAGCAGAGTAGAAGGTGCCATCTACTGGCACAGCATCCGCACGACAGCCCTCTGGGTCTCGGCTGCCCGGGCCGGAATGGACGCGCTCCCCCGTCATGCCACCAGATCCTGCTCTGTGTCCCCTTCCCTGCAGTGAGGGCTAGGAGCTGCGTGTCCCGGTTGTTCACTTTTTGGGATCAGGGATTTCTCAGAGCGCTGTGCCAGGTAGAAGACCGCCTCCCTTTTGGGGCCTCCTGTGTGGAACCTTGATGGTAACCCAGGAGAATAAGACAAAAACACAAGGGAAGGTGATCCCCATTTGTACAGCTGCAAGGGAATGAGCAAGCAAGTCAAAGAGTAAATTTGGTCACACAGTTGCCTCAGGGGAAACCTGGAGGGCACCGATGCTGCTTGCACAGTGGTCCAAATTCCAGCCCCATGGTGCCTACCTGAGCTGCTCCTTTTTTGTGTTTCTTTGCTCTTCCAGTTGCCTTTCATTTAAGCCACTGTGGCTGGCTTCACACACCTGTAATTTAATGAGGAAAATAAGAAACCACAGCAAGAAGGACAAACAACCCCTAACAAGTTCTATTCTGTGCGACTACAGGACAGTAAGAAATGACTCCTGACCAGATAGAGTTAGGGGGCATGCAAGGGAATGCAGGCTCACCATGGAGGTGCTTGCACGTTGGCTTTGAAGAGCTGCTGCTGCTGTTTAAGGTCAAAAATAAGGCTAGCAGACCTCTGAGGTGATGTATTCAAAATGGGAGCCAGGACCTAGAGATGAAGGTCCAACAGGCCAACCACGCATTGCTGTCAAAGCTCCTGAGGTTGCCCCACTAGAGATGCAGGAAAGCTCTACCCATCTCACCAAGCTGAGGGCTTGCCAGCATGGCAGAAAAAAGGCTATGCTGAAGAGCAGAGCTAACACCAGGCACACATGCTGGCTCCTCTTACACAGCCGCAAGCCTGGCACTTGCTCCTGCTTTAAAGGTCCTTCTCAAACCCAAGCCTTCTGCTTCATATTAAAATCATTTGTCAAAGTAGACACTGCAACATGCGCTGTTGGGTACCCGAAGCTGTGCAGCACAGAATGAGGGGGGGGGTTACAAAATCTGGAAGCAAAGCTGAGCTGGAGGCGTGTGTGTGCGTGCTCCCCATGCATCAGTAAGCTGGATGGCAAAGGGAGCAGACCCGCCGGCTTCCTCAGCTTTGCCCAGCCTGCTACAGGCACACTGGAATTTGCACTCAGCCAGCTCCAGATACTCTACCCCCCACACTCCATGGCGTGATAAATCAGAAGGAAAACTTTCTCTTCTCAGTTTGTTCTCACAGTGCCGTCCAACAGAGCACAAGCCTGTCTAATCAGAAGCTACAGTCCTTCACCATCTGCTTAGAGCCTAATTACAAATGCAGAAAAATAATGTGCTTTACAATTGCACCAGTAAATGCTGTAAATGATTTAAATGCATGCATATGTTCCCCGCAGAATTCAGCATGCATCTGCGACTTCTTCTTCTCACATTAGGCACACAAATCAAGGGAAAAAATACCCATATCTGACGAACAGCATGTCCCTAGGATAGTGATTTTTATCCCTTTTTTTCCCCCTGCTGGAATGGCAAATGGGGCTTTTTTGTAACAATTCATTCAACAGCGTTTTCTTCGCTTCCACTTTAAAAACTGTTTATCACCGTTGTGTAAATATAGTACAAATTACTCCATAAAACATGTAAAATGAGAACAGCAGCCGGGCAAGCCTGCAGCTGGCTGGTGAGGTTTCAAAGCTGAGGTTTTTTTTTGCTGGGGCACCTATGAAGGGGCAGGATCAGCTTGGTTCCTTTGCTGGGGACTGTGGCCCTTCCCAAGCCCCCAGCAGAGACGATGACCAGTGGCACTCCAAACCTTTGGCTTGAAACTCTCATTTCAGAAAGATGTTTACCACAAAGCCACCGAAGTTGGCAAGCTTCAACCCTGCACATGCAAGCATGAATACCTTGAAGATACCTTTCCATGGCTGCAGAGAGGAAGGCAGCAGCATTTTGAAGGGGTAGAGATCAGAGAACATCACCTCATCTGTGATGGGGTGAAGGCTCTCTGCATGCTGCCCAAACTGCCATGCAGAACAGGGTACTGCTCAGGGACCCGGCTGCCCATAGAAATGAAGCTGCCACAGGGTGGTAATCAAGAACAAGGTCATGCACACTGGCTCCTGGCTGGCCATGGGCCCATCAAAGCTATTAGGAGTTTTGTTGGAATGTCAGGGACAGGCACAGGAGCAGATGTGCAGGGATGCTCTGATGCAGATACCCTTCCTTGTACCATGTACCACCACCCTAACAGCCCCTGGTCCCACAGTCAAGCCACCAAAGGCAATCCCACTCCAGCTCTCTAGGCTTTTGACCTGCAGTGCATCACAGCAAAACACTGAAGGAGTGACTTCTGCCCCAAAACACACACAATGGAGCCGCTGAGAGGTAGCAGAGCTTCTCTGGTCATCACCAAGGCAATGCTGAAGAATAACAAGGTTGTTTCAAAGTTGCTTCCCACTCCCAAGGGTAATAGTGCTATGCCAAAGCCTCCATAACTCAAAGGCTGGTATCACAGATGGAGAGGTGGCAGCATATCTACCCTATGGAGTACTCCACTGAGTGGGGACAGGCTAGAAAGGCTTTGGAGATCAGAGAGAAAGAAGAAAAGTCACTTGCAGCTGATAGGAGATGAGAATCACTCTGTAACAAGTTTCCTCCTAGAGTGTTTGTTGGCTTTAAAGCCCCAAATACCTACACTTAAATGCTTCAGCTCCAAAAGAGGAAGGAGTAGCTGCACCACTAAGCTGAGAGAGAGGACAAAAGAAAAGGTTGGGCATATGCTCAGTTAGCCTCCTTTGAGCAGAAGCTGCAACAGATGCATCTCTTCCACTTTCTGCCCTTTCATCCAACCACCTCCTGCTCCCCATGCCCTCCTGTCTTGCTGGTGTTGCTTTGCCAGTTCACAGCTCTCATCTCCCCTCCACCAACTGGATTGAACAAGAAAGGCCATTGGAGAACCTAACATGGGGCAGAAGCAGCATCCTCACCGTGCCAGGCTGCCAGCTCTCCACTGAGCTGGGAGAGAGCAGGGACCCTCCATCCTCTGGCTCATTTTGCCAGTGGTGCTGGCCTCAAATGCTGAGCAAATGGCAGCTCTGCCACTTGGCACCATGCAGGGATTCATGCCCATCTTTTATTTAGTTTTACTTTGTGGACCCACCCTCATGAGTTTTGCAAGCGCCTGCATCATTTTATACCCACTGGTGAGACAAGGCCAAGCCCTGTGGAGAGTACATGGTCCTTCCTCTGCCAGCCACCTCACAACACACTTTCCCTGGCTGAAAGATGGTGTAAACATTAACAACCCTGCTAGGCTGTCTTAAACAGCTGATGGGATGGATGGGATGAGGTTAATTAAATCAATAAAACCTGGCAATGTGGACAGGTGAGAAAGACCAATGGACCCAGCTCAGCTCCCAACCCTGTGCATAGCTGAGGTCTTCCTCTGGATCTCAAGTGTCTCTGGTCCAAAGAAAGACCTGGAGAGCAACTCCCTCTTGTAAAGCTCATCAAGACCTAGAAGGAAAAATGTAAACTCCTATCTAAATACCATGAAGTAGGTTTCGACCCCCATAGCATTTCTGCTGGCTGTCCCACCTTGATGCTGGTGTAGAGCATGGAGCATGATTTTCCAGTTTGCTCCTGAACTGGAAACTGGGGTCAACTGTTGCATTCCTTACCAAAGATGCATTATTTAAAATCAGCAAGAAAAAAACTGTCATTGCATTTCAACTAACACATCGAAGGCACAGCATACTTCATTCTGCCTTGCAACTACTGTTTCTCTTGTCATTCTGCATTTTCTTATATGCAGGAAGATGCATCAGATGCATCTTCACCCAGGCAGTGTATGGCAGTAATTACTTCTCTGTTATATGCTCTTATATGCAACATCCTATAAATTACCCATCCCATTTTGCAGGGGGATCACCCACACACTCATGGCTGCCTGTCAGCATCCATCCTTGTGCCATGCATCCTTGTACTCCACCAGTGGTCCCTGCTTTATATCCTGACCTGATTCTTGCGCAATTTGAACCTGTACTGTTTTTTCTTCCCCTCATTTCTCTACTTTTACTTAGCTGAATACTATCAAAGACAAAGAATATATTCCCTTTTTGCTTGCTTCCCCCTGCGCATGCAGTAAGTATGCTCTCCACACTTACCTGCAGGTCGTTTGGAGATATTAAATTAGAATAACTAGGCAATTCTGTCAGGGCTTCTTCATCTGGCCCCTGTCAGTGATTTCTCAGAGTTTACAGCCCAAGCTGGGACAGAAGATGACCAGAAGGAAAAAATGCAAGCTAAAACTTCATGCATCAGTGCTGTCTTCAACAGAAATTATTCCAGATACCAGCAGTTGACAGTATCAAGAATTAACTTTATTAGCAATGGTACTGGATAATTAAGTTCTGTCTCAAGAGGTATTTGGTCTGTTAACATGAAGGAAAGGATTAGCAGAGGTGCAAAGCAGTCAGCAAACAAGCAGAATCTCATCACACCTGGGACCGCGGGTAAAACTTATGAGTTGAGAGCAGACAACATGGCAGGCTCTCAAGTGTGAAGCACTGAAGGCCACAAAGGGATGTTTCTGTTGCCAACAAGAGGTTGGTTTGGGCTTTTTAGCCACAACAAAGTACTGCATTACTCCAAGTAATGCTCCAGCACCCAGAGGTGATGTGGGCGCCTACCCCCATGAGCAGCACCTAGCTGGCTGGCCAGTATCACCACCCTCAGCCCTTGGGCTGCCCTTCAAGGTGATGTGAACCTTCACCGGGGTCAACACTTTGCCAAAGCAGGCCCTGGCCAAGTGTCAGGAGCTGAAGGGCTACAAACCTGTTGAAGCAACAGGATTAGAAGCCCACACGTTCAAAGTTGCATGCTGTAAAGCTGCTCCTCGGTACTGCACACCCTGTAAATTTTCTACTCATGTCTGGATTTTATGTTTAAATAAAAATCAGCCATAAAGCAAAACTGTGTCTGTACTGCCAATGAGCCCAAACTAAACACTGGAAAGGATTTATATAAAAGCACACATCAAGCCTACACATCACCCCATGGCAACAATCACCACTGATCCCTGCTGTTCGCCCAGCAGAGCCAGGGCAGGAGCAGGTGGAAAGGCACCAGCCCTGCATCCTTCCTCTCACTAACTGCCACATCCAGCACAGCATAGCGACAGCCTGGCAACTCAGACCAGCAGCTTCACTGCTATTCTGTCAAGCAGAAGATGCTGAGAGCATCCCATTAACAGAACATCTGCTAATAACCCAGTCTTAAAGGAAGTATTTTCCATAGATAGCATCCCTGAGGCATCATCCGCAATGCCAAGTTATGCCATTACATCCTTGCTTCCCACTTCACCTCTCCTAGACCGCAGATTTACACCATTTGAGAAAATAAATACAGTAATTGTCCAGGCATATTTGCATGGAAGTTAAGTTACTTTAAAAGCCAGCCTGCTTTGTGTGGGCTGTATTTTTCGGTGTCACAGTAGCTCACCCCTTTGAAAACATCTGGAGACCCTATACTGCCTAAGTAAATTGATCAGCTTTCTGCTGTGAACATCACATCAATGCCTAATACTTCTCCCTGGCTTTTATAGACCTTTCTCAATGCAGACTAAAGGCACCTTAAAAACCCCTTTAGGTTAGGGACACTTACCATTTCGCTTTCCTTGGGGTTCAGCTGCAGACAGGTAAGTTGGTGTCCACAACCATCACACCACAGTCACAGCTGAAGAAATGATCGTGGGTTGGCCATGACACACAGCCCTGGCACTAGTAGCACTGTGCTGGGAGTGGATGATCCCTCAATTCAATCTTAAAAGATTAAAGCAAGCACAAGTCCAAATGGAAAGGTTTCCCTTATATATGCTTTTTTGTGGCATCAATGTATGATTCATATTAAGGTCTTTTCCAACCCTAACTATTCTATGATTCTGTCAACATGGTATGAATTTCCTCCTCACTATCGTAATTTCTTTTTAATTTATCAGAGGTGCAGTCGTTGTTATCAACATGAGGTAGGCCTATAAGATTCAAACTACATGAAGAAAATTTAATTATAACCTGTAGCAAATGATATGAGGTTGAACAAGGCAAAGTGACAGGTCCTGCATTTGGGCCACAACAACCCCTTGCAGTGCTACAAGCTTAGGGAAGAGTGGCTAGAAAGCTCATCAGAAAAGGACCTCAGGGTGTTGATTGATGGCCAGGTGAACATGAGCCAGCTTGTGCCCAAGTGGCCAAGAAGGCCAATGGCATCCTGACCTGTGCCAGAAATGGTGGGGCCAGCAGGGCCAGGGAAGTGATCATCCCCCTGTAGTTGGCACTGGTGAGGCCCCACCCAGTTCTGGGTCTCTCACCATAAGGGAGAAACTGAGTTGCTGGAGCAGGTCCAAAGAAGAGCAATGAAGCTGGTGAAGTCTTACGAGGGACAGCTGAGGGAAGTGGGGTTGTTTAATCTGGAGAAGAGAAGGCTCAGGGGGGACTTTATCGCTCTACAACTACCTGAAAGGAGGTTGTAGTGAGGTGGGGGTCGGTCTCTTTTCCCAAGTAATGAGTGATAGGACAAGAGGTAGCAGCCTCAAGATGTGCCAGGGGAGGTTTAGATTGGGTATCAGGAAAAATTTCTTCACCAAAGTGTGATCAGGCATTGCAACAGGCTGCCCAGGGAAGTGGTGCAATCACCATCCCTGGATCCGTATGCTCCAGTATGAACCAGAATGAACCGTATGAACCAGAAGTGTTCAAAATGCATGTAGATGAAGCCCTTAGTGACATGGTTTAGTGGCGCTCTTGGCAGTCCTGGGGTAATGGTTGGACCTGATGATCTTAAAGGTCTTTTTCAATCTAGTTGATTCTATGATTCTATGAAATAAATACTCCCAAAATGGTGCCCTGCTCCCTGGTGTGGCTGCTATCTGCCCTCAAAGCTCCCTTGAAGGTGCTTCAGGGCTCAAATTCCCTTTAGTTCAGCACCCGAGTTTGATGAAGTGGGATCCCCCTGAGATCACCAAAACACTGCAGGGGTAAACTCAAAACCACAAGGCAGCAAATCCCAATGTGCCATCAAAAGCCTTGGTTTCAGCTTAAAACCAGCGTGGTGGCACCAGCTAGCCACCCTTACCCACCAGCACTGGGGTGAGGGCCAGGTTTCCCTGTGCCCCCAGTGCTTCCCTGAGCTCCTTGGGGAGGACAAGGGTTTTTTGGTCCATTTGATCCAGTCAAGATGGAGAATGACAAATGTCTGACAGGACTTCCCAGGCACAGAGGACACCCCTTCCCAGAAGAAGGACTTTCCTCTTGGATGCAAACCCCTTCTTCCCCCCAGCAAGACAGGCAGCGTGGTGGGCCTGGATTTTTGGGGAAAAAATCCTAAATACCCAAAAACAATACCACAAACAGAGGGCATTCCCCCCAGCTGCTCCTCTAAATGAGGTGGACAATGAGAACAGAGAAGGCAGACCCCACAGCCAGCCCCACCATGAGGTAAAATGTCATCACCACCCCTGCCGCCTCAGCCAGCTCTTTTGGCACGATCTTGGGGCCGTAGATGATGACCAGTGTCCCCAGGTAGCCATTGCTCAGCCCCAGCAGTGCTGTGAAGATCACTGGGTAAACATCTTGGCTGAAGACCACTGTCTGGATCTGAGCCCGGGGTTGGTAGTTGCTGAGGATAAAGAGAGGGAGGAAGATGGTCCTGAGGAGGACAAGGGTTGGCAACAGCTTGCTCTTGGGACCAGGCATCTGGATCCAGGCAGTGATCTGCCTCCCACACCAGTCGGCAAAGTTGTACAGGAGGAAACTGGCGAGCGGAGCAAAGTACTTAGTGCTCCATGGGCTTCCTGAGGACTTGCTGACCGACTCAATGTTGGAGGAGAGAGAAGGGAAGATGATGATGGAGATGAAGAAGATGTAGAAGAGGCAGAAGCCAAGGAGAGCGGTCTTCTGCAGGATGGGGCGGAGCGGGGGGATGCCTGTGCTTTTTGCAAGGAAGGATGTACTTGTGGTGCCTTCTGGCTCTGCCTCGTCTTCCATAGAGCTGTCAGGTGGCACAGTGGCCAGAGAAGGGCTCTCCTCCTGGCTGCTCATGTAATACCTGGAGAAAGAGAACAAATGACATTATTAGCCAAGTGCATGTGGGAGGAACACAAACTGAGATTTGGAGAGAGCAGGAGAGAAGCTGGCTATGCAGGGATGTCTGCTGGACCCAGTGAAGGTGGTTCCAGTGACCCTATCACACATCCAGCTCTTACCTTGTAAGGGGAGGTGACACTCAGGGATACACCATCTCCTCTTCCCCACTGTGGTATCCCTTTCCACCCTCAGTAGTTCACAGAGGGGACCCACTGGGCAGGCATCTGAGGGGGGCAGGTGGTTTCAGGGGTTGCACACATAAACAAGATCGCGGGTCATGCACATCATGGTGTTGCATGATGTTGCAGATACAGATGCCCCACAGGAACCCACCAAGCTGGCTGCTTCCAGTCTATGACTCTCTGCTGACTTCATGCATTCCAGAAGCCCCGGCATCAGCATCCTCTATCCCCCAGTCAGGCTTGCCAGAAACTCAGCACATGCTGGGCCAGATGCCCAGTTTCAGTCTGTGGTTTCGGTCAAATGGGGAAGTGTGGCTCATGGCTGCACAGTGCCAGAGCTGAAGCGTGCAGAATGCAGTACAGGATGCTGGGGGTTGACGGGGCAGAGACTGGCACAGCAAGCATCCCATGCATGCCCCCAGCAACCCTGCTTGGCATCGACAGTCATAAACCCTCTCAGCACATGGGATGTGGGATGCTCACGGCAGGCAGGCACACACACCTGGAGTACTCCAACCTGGGAAGGAGGAGGTACATCATGATGCAGAAGACGATGAAGATGTCAGCAGTGAGGAAGTAGGCCAGGGCGCTGTCAGTAACATTGGCCGCTGCAGCCAGGTCTATTACAGAGGCAACGGCGCTGATGGTGCCACCCATGGCCTGACCTGTGTGAGAGAGATCAGAGAGCTGGAACTCAGTGCCCATAACTAAGCCAGCCTGACTGCAGTGAGCATAGGTGGGGGACATGGAGGTGGGAGTGAGCAACCCACAGCGCCTCCGGTAAGGAGGACTTAAATGTAGAGGGGAAAATGAGAGACAGCAGCATCCTCTTATTAATACCTCCTGGTATGCGCAAAGCCCCAGGGGAAGCAGCTCAACCCCTGCCCCACATGCTGGTCCCAAACCCAGCTCAGGATGCAGCTGCACATACCACCCTATCTCCATTTCCATGCCTTGCTACAATACAGTTATGTGTGGCACTACCTCACAGCCGAGGTCCCATCCTGCATCCCCTTTCAACAGAGCCATGGCACTACACAGGGGTCAGGATGGGACACAACCTGCTGGGCTTGCATGTGCGGAGTCCTGCAGAGAAAGTCCAAACCCTGCCCACAGCCTAAACCACCTTCCACCAGCACACATATAAACACCTCTTAAACACCCAGTCAGGAGTTCAAACCACCAGCAACAGGTATGCCATCTCGGGGATGCAGTGACTTCCCCCACTGGGCTATGCTCATTAAAACACTCCTGTCTTAGCCCCAGGAAAACTCCTCCATTTTGATTTTTTCCCCTTCTCATCTTAGTTTGTGTTGTGGTTTAAGCTCAGGCAGCCACGCAGCTTCTCTCTCACTCCCCCCTTCTTCCTCCCCCCGCTCCCAGAGGGTTGGGGAGGAGAAATGAAAGAACGCAACTCCCACAGGTTGAGATAAGAACAGTCCAGTAACTAAGGGATAACACGAACCACTGCTGCTACCACCAATAATAATAATGACAAGGGAAATACAAGGCGAGAGAATACAACCTCTCACCACCCGCTGACCGACACCCAGCCCAACCGAGCAGTGATCTAGCCCTTCCTGGTAACTGCCCCCAGTTTCTATACTGGGCATGATGTGCTGTGGTATGGAATACCTCTTTGGCTAGTTTAGGTCAGGTGTCCTGTCTCTGCTTCCCCCCAGCTTCTTGTGCCCCTCCTCCCAGGCAGAGCATGAGACTCAGAAAGTCCTTGGTCAGAGTAACCATTACTGAGCAGCAACTAAAACCATCAGTGTTATCAGCTCTGTTCCCAGGCTGAAAGTCAAAAAACACAGCACTGCACCAGCTACTAAGAAGGAGAAACAATGACTGCTATTGCTGAACCCAGGACAGTTTGTCAGCCATTCTGCAGCACATTTATAATGTTATTGAACCTCCAGGGAGCTCATCACTCACAGCTCCCAACATGCCTCTCATCACTGAGAAAAACACATGGAAATGCTGAACGTAAAGGAGGAGACAATGCAAAGCTGCTGATTCCTCCAGCTCCTTCCTCCTTCCTCCCTGCACAGAACAAATAATGAGGTCAAGCTGTCATGATGGCTGCAGGGTGTTCACCCCCCAGGCAGGCACGGCGAAGGACCACTGCTCTCCTTTCTCTGATGAGCCCTCAGCACTTTGGTTTATGGGTATTTACAGAAACAAAAGCACCAGCTCATGTGATTATGTTTCTTCCTCAGCAACTTCCCTTTATCCTTAAGGCAAAGTTACGTTCTAAAATAAACCCCATGTGACAAAACACCAAATGCAGGAGAGAAAGAAAACCAACTACCCAGCCATAGGATTGTGAAAGAGCACAATCCCACCAGGACAGCATGGCCGAGGGACACTAACCAGAGATCAGCGCTTGCAAGTTCCTCATGGGGAAGCAGCTGCTCAGACCAAAGATGCTACTGGTGAAGACAGTTGAGGCACTGCTGACGATGGCCACACAGCCAATAGTGAGGACAAAGAAGCAGGTGGTCCAGGAGGAGGTGTCAACCTTCACCAGCACTGTGATCACCAGGAAGACAGCCAGCATGACAAAGAGGGAGGACAGGATCCGGACACTGGCGGGCACCCTGGGGACAAGGGGACGGTGACACTCCTGTGTTTAAAACTATAATGTGAAGGTGTGATGAGAGGAGACCAACCTCTCTGCTGTGAGAAGGATCAAAGAAAAATGAGGGGAGATGAGGAATAGAAAGTAATTATTTTTCTCAGAAGCCTTTAGATGTCAAAACTTTTGCTACCAGCAAGACTAAGTCCAGCCAAGCTGTAAATAGCCATTTCTCCCAGAAATTAGGGCCTGTCCCCATCACCGGCGCAATGTACAGCAGCAGTGATAAAGCCTGCCAGGGAAACACAGCAGGCTGGGTGAAAGCAATCCCAGGCACTGCTACAAGATAATTACTTGTTTGAGCAAGAAAGTTGTCTATTAACTAGCCAGCAGACTGGATGGGCTGGCCTGGGGGAAGGAGAGAGAGAGGGAGAGAGGCAGGGAGCTGGACCAGTAGCTGAGATCTAGAGATTAAGCACACAAACACATCCCCCTTTGCCCACAAATGTGCAGGAATTTGATCTGGGATAAAGAAGGATACAAACAAAGGGATACAGCTAGGTCAGACAGAAGTTTGCGATGTGGCACAGATGATCCATTTCTTAAGCCAGTGCAGTAGCTGGTAGGACTAGAGCAAGGTGTTAACTCCTGCCTGGGTGAGCTCAGCAGTCCTTAGCCAGTCGCCTGACGAAAACGATGGCAGCCTGAAGAGGGAAGAACGTTTGCCAAACAATTAACCAAGGAATTTATTATAAATTCATTTACAGCGGTGCAACTCAAAACAATGCCAAGCACGGGTACTGCTGGAACGGTGCACAGCTCTTCACCTTGCTTCATCTCAGCCAGCTGTGATTCAGGCAAGGACAGATGAGGAGATTTTGGCCACAAAGAAGGTTGCCCTCACGATGCCCTGTGACCCCAAAGCTTCCCTTCACAAGGGAAGGGGAGGCTGAGCTGGGAGCCACAACTGAAGCCAGAGAAAGGCAGGAGTGACACAGGCAAAGCTGGGGAGAGCCACAGGTAACGGCTGACCTGGGAACGGAGCAGCACTTACTTGTTGATAAGCAAGAAGTTTCCAATGAGGCACAGCACCGAGGGCACAGTTGAAGCAATGGAGATGTAACTCTCAAAAAAGTCCTGCCAGGAAAACAAAACAAACTCAACCAACCAACCAAAACCCAAACCCAAACAAACAAACAAGGTGTGGGAGAACAACACATGAATTTCAGTTCCTAAATACAGCATGAGACGGCATGCATGGGGGGTTATGATGCACGTGTCCACCTTGTTGCACTTTAGCACATGCTGCAGAACTGCTCAGGCCAACAGCAGGAAGTGGCCCCCAGGGGTTTTTCATCCTGCAACAGCCATAGAGCCCTGGAATATTTCAGGAAATTAGGGACATAAATTCAGAAGCAAAAACAGTGAAGGAAATACCTGCCTTACTGCCCCCATGGAACACCACTGAAAATGAGGTCTGAATTTCTCCTGCTGGCTCCAGCATCCTGGACAAACCTCATGAACATTTTATCCTATTCTCTGTGAGGGCTGTTTGTTATAAATCAGGACACAAAGCTATTAATATTTTTAGCTAACTTCTTTGAAAGTCCGCAATGGCTAGCAAACCTGTGCATCTCTCTTCACACAGCATGACTGGGACACCGTGCCCAAGAACATGCTCGAGGAAAAGCAGCCGGACTGGGGACACAAGGACATTATTTTCACACCCGGTCTCCCTCTCTGTGTGCACAAAACTCATTGAAAAACTATATTGAGACTCAACACACATTTACTCCAGGGGCTCGTGCATCATTCAAGCAAGCTGGCTGGCTGCAGCATCAGTTGATATTCACCAGCCCACCTCGCACAGAGGTCAGGCTGGGCACACAGAAAGCAATAACCACAGCAGAGAGGGAGATTTCTTTGCCAAAATTGCAGCCAAAAGCTTACAATTTTAATCCATTTTATGTATTATGCTGTTAAATCGTCTCTGCTCCATCTTCTCCCATGAGCTGCTTAATCTCCTGGGTTTTTTTCTGCAGGAATCTCAACCAGCAGGTAGGACAATGCTCGCAAAGAGGGTGACCTACATATTCACCCCCATTGCAATGGGCTTTCATTTTCTCCAGTTACCTAGCTACAGAGAAGGGGCCACATCGCATCTGAGCATAAGAAGGCACTTGGCATGTTTTCTCTGCATGGAACTCTCTTTTTCCAGCTTTGCATTGTAGTAATTTAATCAGTTTACAATCACGTTAATTTATTCTTCCCTATTAGGAGCTTTACTGTAAGCAATGAGAATTCTAATAATCAGTCCTACAGGCTCCATATAAACAGAGACATAAATGCCTGCACTTACAGCACCAGTTTGGCAAAGCAGGAGGCTCAAAGGTCTACGGCCATACAGTGAATTACAGGAGAAAAGACAAGGCAAAACGCAAAGTTGGCTGCTAAAACTATGTCTTATTTACCAACCTACTCAAAATAAACCACCAAACCAGCCTCGGGATATTAAGTATACTTCCTAGTTAATTTTCTTTTGAGGATGAAGAAAGACTTTATAAAGTTTTCACAAAGCAAAAGTCTACATGAAGTAATCTGGCAGAGATGCTGCATTTCAAGCACCCCTGGGGAAACCTTCATTCATTCCCAGCAAACGTGCTCTCATCAGCGTTGGGAAGAGAACTGGGGAAGTATTTAAGAAACTGAGGAGCTTGCACCGCACTGGGAAATTTTATGCTGCCTTCGTTAATACAGTCAAACCCTGCTGGAAAAGAAAAGCCGAGTAGAAGGGTTTCAACTACATTATTTTTGTGAAGAAGGAAAGTCCTCACACCACATTTTTAATGCAGTAGCAGAACGGCAGTGGCAAATTTAATCTATGACCAGACCAATGGAAAGTATGAGGCCCCATACCTATCTCACTTCTTTGCTCTTGCTCATTAGGTGTTAATCCAGCTCAAATGGTAACTCTTCTCCCTACATGGTTATTCCCACCCATCACAGACATGCTTTAAGAGCAAATTTCTGCCTATGCAAGATATACCTAGTTCTTCTCTCTTTCTGCTCAGCCCTCCCTGACTGGCCAACTCATCTCTTGTGAGCACCCCTTGCTCACAAGGGCCAAGCTCCTTATGGCCAACATGGTTTTAGAGGGGAAACACAAACTCTGAAAGACTGTCACAGCTTTCCTAGCTAATAATAAATGATAATCCACAAAGCCAACCTGGTATCTTCCTCCTTGCCCAAAGCCACCTTCCTGCCGCCTCTGCTTCTCATGGGTGAAGGTGTCATACCTCAGGCATGGAGCCGAGGCACATAATGGAAGTGTTTGACCCTATATTAACTATAGCACCTTCAAACACATGCCATGATGCATGCCATGCACTTTGCACCTTAAAGTTAAAAACTAACAAGAACAAAGCACTGCACTGGCAAATTAGTCATCAGTGGTGGCCAGCACTGCCCACTGTTGCCAAGGTGCTTTTGCAAAGTAGTTTTTATTCTGCTCCAGCCTGGACTCGGCAGCTGGGCTCTTGCCAGGCTGGAAAAGCAATTCAGGTCCACGGTGGCGGCTGAAGGCACTGGAGCGTTACCTGGAGCACAGGGCATGAAATTAGCAGCAGCGAGCAGGCTGGAGCCAAAAGCAGGCTGCTGGTCACAGGCACATCTTTCCAGAGTTGAGCTCGGTTTGCAGGTAAGCCCTCCTGCTTCAGCACTGTGGCTTGCCATCCCAGGGCAGTTACGGGGCCAGCTAGTTTATTTTTGATAGACTCGACTGCCATGGAAAAGCCAGGTTGCTTGTCTCCAGAGAAGTAAAAAGCATTTTACCTTGGCCATACAGAAAGGAGAAACATCTATTCAACAAAGTAATATCCTTTGAATACTTTCTGAAGTGATGATCTGACCAGGAATATAGCTGTGCAAGAGTTTTTAGGAAGAATGCACCTTGTGATACTTACTCTACTTGAAACCAGTTTTTCGAGAATTGCCTCAGATAAGCATGATGTAGAAGCAATGAGGAGTGGGTGGGATGCAGGGACTGTGGGAGGACATCACGTCATGTGGTGGCAGAGCACCCTTCACCCCTTTTCTGAGCACCCTTGCTAGCACAGGGATAGCCTCATTATGGTCTTTGGGCACCACAGGCACTTGGTCTCCATCAGTTTCATCCACCCAGTATCTCAATTTATACCAGCACACTGGTACTTCAGCATCCTGGTACAAATACTGCTGGTGACACTCTGCTTCCTCCCCATCAAAAACGCAGCTGGCTTAACAACCATTAAAATAAAAACAGCCATGGATGCCATATTAAGAAATCATAGAGAAAATCTGGGCGTCACATCTGGCTCTGTGTTCATATGAAAATAAAATGTGCCCAAACCACTTGAACAAGCTTGGCAACAGGAAGAGGACAGGATGCAGCCTCATCATGCCAATACTTTTTCCAGCCACAAAGAAATCCCATTGCTTTGTCAGGGGGGCATGGGGAAATAATCCTGCCATGGCAGGAGGAGCAAGAGAAGGCAGCGTTTTGGGGGAGAAATAAGAGAGGCAATCAAGCCTGCCACCCCAAGGCTAGCTCATCAGTCACCCTGTGACAAGCTCCTCATCCCATATGTCAAAAGCCAGATGTTTATCACTGCAGGAGATACTCCAGTCACATGTGCCACATCTTGAAGGAAAAGCAGTAAAGCATCCAGGGGCACTTGAGACTATCACAAGCCATGTGGTCCAGGGCTGGTGTTCCTGCAAAGCCCTGCTGCTGTTTCCAAATTACATGCTGCACCAGCCAGTGCAAGGGAGAAAACGCCTAAAGCATGCTTGATGCCTTGCCAGCGGGCCACAAGCTAAAATCAATTCATCTCCCAGCCTGCAGGGAGTTGCAGCTGAGTCCACTGGGAAAGCACAGATCCCCATGGGGCTTGGGCGCTCACCAAGTGTGAAGGACAGATAAAAAACAGACAGATTTTTTACGTTGCACCATAGAAATCGTCCTATGAAAGGCAGCCTTGCTTAAGGGGCAGGTTAACCTAGATTTTTTAAATGCACCTTAAACCTTAGCACTTCAAAGACAGGGAAAAGACAGAACAAAATGCTACGCTTTTTGGTTTTAAGCATCTATCTTGTTCTCCCCAAATACACCTCTACCCCTGGTTTGCAGCAGGCAAAACCCCAGAGGACGTTCACTGACCTTCTGGGAAAGTGGAAGGTGAAAAAAGAGCAAGTTGGGAAGGAAATGAGCTTTTTTTAAGGCCTTGAAAGCAGCACACTCACCTGCAGATCCGATGCCTGCTGTCCCACAGGGCCTGCCTGATTGGAGCAGTTTTGCAGCTTGTACATCCAGTAGTGCTTTGCTGTGATGAAAAAATTCCAGGGCAGCAGTGACCCAACGCCCAGGACGAAAAAAATAACATAGGCCCCATGTAAGCGGTCACTTGGCTTTTGTTGGCTGCATCCGCTCAACAAGGGCTCCCCTGTCAGGGACTCCCCATCTGGGTGCATGGTGCTGGCACGCTGCAGAAAACAACCACCAATAAAGATATTAGCCATGACGGCTGGCAACTTGCTTGCAAGCTGCTGTGTGCGGCTTCCTCCTCCTTTGGCCTGTGATCACCCAGCAAATGCTGGATGAGTATGCTGAACCAGTTTAGCACAAGGATGGTTGGATCCCTGGAAGATGTGGGAGAAGGGAACTAAGACATGGCAGAGACAGGCACAGCCATCACAGCACCCATGTTGCCATCCATAATTAATAATTAACCAATCCCTTCGGCCTTGCAAAAGCAGGAAACCTCAGCTGGTGCAAGGCTCAAAAAAACCTAGCTTGTAAACTACCAACGCCATGAGGATGTGTAGGGAAACGCGCAAACCACAGTAACACCATCAGGCTTTCTAAAATGACTTGTAAACTAATGCACCACCACCAGGCGTTGCAGACCGGCTTGTAAACTAATAGAACATCATCAAGACTTTGTAAAATGACTCATAAAGTACCATAACACCACCGGGCTTTGGAAAATGACTTGTGAACTGACGCAACGCCAGCAGGCTTTGCAAGGCGAGCGTAAACTACCATAAACTCCCGCAGCAACGCCGGGCTGTACAAAATCACTCGTAAACGACTACAGCACCGCCAGGCTTTGCAAAGCGGCGCCGCGGGAAGGGCTGAGCCAAGCGCAGGGGAAGAGAATAATGCCGGAAACGAGGGATTTTGCAAAGCGCGTTCGATTTCAGGAGGAGGAAGCGCCGCATCCCTCCGCGCGCACAGCCAGCTATCTACCATCCCATCCCTCCCTGCACACCCGAGCCCCCCCCCATCGTAGCACTTACAGGGGCACCGCACGGCCCCGCCGGCTCCTTCCCAGCCGAGCCAAGCGGAGACGGGTCAAGCCGGGCCGGACCGCCCCGCTCCGCCCCGCCGGGGGTGGGGTAGCCCCGGCCCGGCCCCGCAGGCGGTGCTGCGCGGCGCGGTGGGGCGAGGGAAGGGGGCGGGAGGCAGTGCCGCTCGGGTGCCGCCGGGCGGGTTTGCTCGTCGCTCTCACCTCCGTTTTTTTTGCCCACTCTCCCTTTTTCCCATTTTTTAAAACAATCATTTATTCTATTTCACTTCTTGCAGGTGCACGGCAAGCAGCACTCCCCCCCCCCCCCCCCCCCCCGTTTAAATTAGGAGCGCTTTTTTAAAATCAAGTGTTAATTACGGCCTAGCTTATGGCGTAGCAATAGCAACATTCGTTAGGACTTGTTTTTTGGTGGAAGTCACCAAAGCACAATTGCGTTATCCCCTTCTGAGGATGTGAGGGTGGGGAATGGGGAATTCTTCTGTAGAATGAGGCGCCACTTAACCAGAGCTAGGACACTTCACTTGCTTCACTTCTTGCAATGGCCCATTAAGATGAATTTCACTGTGAAGTCCTCTATTTCCTCCGAACTACACTTGAACACTCACCTTCAGGGCATCATGGAACTGTGAAAGAAAACTTCATTAGCTTTTTTCCTCTCCCCAACTCTTCATTCCCCTGTTCCTTCCCCAAAGATGGGTTTGGCTCCTTGGCAGGTGGGCAGCTACATAGGAAAATTATAAACTGGTGGGACCCCAGTTTTTCTGCAACCCCATTACAACCATATGTGCTTCGTCAATTTATTTGCACTTGTGTTGGCAATTAGTGGAGTTTTATATCTTAGGTTTCATGTTGCTGTTTACCTTTAGCCTTCCCGTCTCCTACATCTAAGGTAATGCTTTTTCCTCCATTGCACACATATCCAGCTTTTCTTCAACAAAGCTAAATAGTCCCTGTTTTTTGCAGAAGACCCCAAGATGGTCTAGTCTGTATTTTTTTCCATGTACAACTGCCTGTGGGACAAATGCAGACCAACCCAGATACCTCACCTCCCAGCAGCACCAGTGCACGCAAAGCTGGCCACCCCCTGGGAGACAGGGCCAGCCACCACCCATCTCCAGCCTCTCTGAGCCTTCAAGGAGAACATACTGGACAGCCCTGGACACGCAGATGTCAAAATAGCCCCAGACACATGCATGCTATATTTTTTTTTGTTCTTTTGTGAGCAAAACAAGCAGAAGCACACGACCAACCCATCGGCGATGTGCTGAAATGGAAAGGCTTGAGAGGAGCACATGGGTTTCCCTCCAGAGGTTTCTGCTTGGGATTTTCATCTGCATTGACATACTAGTCTGGGAGAGCACCTGAGGAGATGGCACAGCCTATCCGAGTCAGTAACCCATCAGCTCAGAGAGATTCGTCTGATATTTCTGACCTGCTACTGTCTATCATGTCAAAAAACCCACTGCTGGAGAAGAGCCTCAGATCATATCAACACAAGGGACCGTGACAGCCAAGTAGGGGAAACAAAGACAGTTCACATTTAACTGAAGCCATGAGAAGGCCCCCAAGTCAGTATTACTCGAGAGACCCTCTGCAACACAGACCTCCACATGGGCTCGGTGCAGATTTTAGGAACACTCCTGTGCTCAAAGTGGGGTTCGGGCTGTTTCCCCTCCACCCCAACCCCACGCACAGGTCCTGCACTGGCCTGGAATCAAGACAAGCTGTGAAGGAGCAGGGAAGGTTTCATGATTATCCCAAAGGACTACCAGGCATCCCATAGCACTGCTTGCCCTCACCGTGCTGGAGGTGTAATGGAGCAAAGGGCATGTAAGTAATGGTTAAGAAATTGAAATTCGTTAAGTGGGACTTACAGAGGAGATCCCCCTACCCTTTGGTACAGCTTGCCACTGTATGGAGCAGCTCATGGTATAGGTGAATTGTAAAATGCAATGGGACTGGCCTAAAGGAAATTTCCTAAACGTGCAATAGAAAATTCATGAGACCCTGATGTGGGCTGCTGTGGTGCTCCCGGGCATCCAGCAGAATAAATCTGTCAGCACTTAGTGATGGCATGGCAGTCACTCATGAACCTGTTATGGGGACTGAATTCAATATGTCAACTGCAGAGAAGACTTAGGCCAGCTTAATTTTACGGGGAATTAGAAAGCTGTGTATTTCAATAGGGGATGAAATCAGGCACCGGTTGGTCAAAGCTACTCACAGATTGGGCCCTTGGAAAGATGGGTGCAAAAGGTGCCCAGTGAAAGCAACTTGGAAGGTAGAGGTTAAATGAATTAATATGTAAACAAAAGATAAGGTTATTACTTCTGAGAAAGTATCTGCCTCATCGTTGTATTTAGAGCTAGAAAGCCCAGCTTGGAGGGTTTTGCATCTTTGCATGGCTCTGGTACAATTGCTGCCGTGACAGGGCAGCAGTTTCCTCCCTATTTCTTTCACTGGTTGCAGAATACCCACACCTGCCCAGAGTAGGGAAAACGTTGTCATCTCCTGGTGGCACTTTGACCCCACAAGCTGAGTAAGGTGGGTGGCCCAGGCAGAGACCTCACCTCTCCCTGCAAACCCTTCTGGCTTTGCTTCCTCTGGCAGAGCCAGTGTGATGGAACTAAGGCAGGGAAGCAGCATGACAGAGGTGGTCCCAAAGGAGGGATGGGGCAAGGCAAGGAGGCAGAGGAGCAAGGCAGAGTTTGGAGGACAGGGTGCCCAAGTTACAGACTGCAGCTCCGTACTCTGTTTCCCCCTCTCAAACTAGGCACCCTGGTCCTAGTTCTTGCTGGAAGGGGTATTGCTTTCTGCAGGATATCCCACAAGGAAGAAAATTAACTGCTTGAGATGGTGCCTTAGCCCACAAGACATGGTTGTAGCACTAGTCCCTGCCTTGTAATCACCCATACGAGTCCAAAACAAACCATAAATCAATTGATACAGCTTACCTCCATTAGGGACTCTGACAGCAACATCCTCTGCTGCTGGCACTGGCATGCCTGCAGCATCAGACCCAAAACAAGGTTGAAGGAATGCTCACAGAGATCTCTATGCTGCAGCTGCTGCTCAAGCTGAATCCAAATCCCTGGAGATGCCAAACCCAGCAGGAACTCATGAGTGATGAACACGAGAGAAGCGAGCAGATTGGGTTTTGTGGTTTTTGGGTTTTTTTATTAGACTAGGAAATATAATTTATTGCATAAAAATTAATTTGTTACAATAGGAACGCTAAACTTTATTTACAGTTCTTTAGTTTACAGAATAAACAGATGCAGTTTTAGAGGATGCCACTAGGCCCATCCCCCAGACATATAAATATGGAAACAGATTGCGGAGCAAGAGACGGACACTGCCAGCATGACACAGACCATGGGATCACTTTTGCCAAAATGCCTGGGCAGACAAACCCCCGGTCACGGAGGGAGGCATGGAGGGCTCCTGGAAGCTGGCTCCCATGGGAGATGGGCAGCAGGCACTCAGAGGACCAGGGTGGGGAGCAAACCCTGCCTCCCCCTGTTCTGCTTTAAGTGCAGGTTCCCTGGTCTGAAAAATGGGGAGAACCTCCCCAGACACACATGTCGGTGGATCCAGGAGGCTGCTGCCTGCCAAAAGAAGGGGAAGACAAACACAGACAGATGGGGATGGAGGCAGAGGCACCCACAGGTGGGACGGATGGATGGACGGACAGATGGGTGCACATGCCAGTGCAGTGATCTGTGCACCAGAGACAGTGGTATGAAAGCGAGAGAGATTCAGACACAACCCGAAAGAAGAGCATCTCATCTCACAGAGAGCACCCCAGCACTGAGAAAGGAGCCCTATAAAATGCCAGCAGCTGGTTTGATCCATCAGTTCTTCACTTCTTTCCAAATTTGCTTGCTCCACCTCAGCTCAGAGATGGGGTGTCAGATATCAGATGATTAAATGCAACCTAAAGGATGGACAAAACCCTTCCCATGTGACACAGGAGCTCACCCAGCAGAAGTCTTTCCATCTAGCACAGAGGAAAGAGATCCCCTCTCTCCCACAACCTTGAAAACACAGAAAGAAAGGAATCCCAGAGACCCCAAAGTACAACAGGGAGCAGCTCTACACATTCGATCACTGCTTCAAGAGCTGCCGAGAAAAATCATCCCTGTGCCCAAGCAATACTGAAAACTCCTCCCGAGCTGCCCTTCAAAGGCAATGCTGTCAGTCACAGCATGGCTCCCCAAGTCCTGAGTTTGCTTCGGTCCCCAGTGTGCTACAGGATGCTGCAGGCACCCTGTAACACCATACCAGGGCTTGGCAGCCAGGACACTGCTCATCACAGCCCAAAGCAGGGCCTGCTCTCAGACCCTGCTGTTAATACTTCCACTGATGGAGAATCCACAGCCTTGCTGTGTGATCTAGTCTAATCCTTTTATTCATTTATTTATTTTTAAACAGACATTTCTAAGATATAGCACTCGCTGAGTAACTATTTCTATCTGCAAGCAATCTAAATTTTTACCTTCATTGAAACACCATATCTTTGCAAGGAACCTTGTTCCTGACTACCCCTTGATGACTTTCTATTCATCCCACAACTTCTCCATCATTATAAAAGGTCTGTTACAAGGGAAAACCCAAAAAGGAGCTGCAATGAGAGGATGGAAACCCTATCACTGCTTACAATGCCGTCCCTCGCATGAAAATGCTCAGCCTGGCTTGCAACTTGAAGATACCAACGTCTCGCTCCCTGAATCCCTGCTGAAATACTGCATCAGAAAACAGGCGCAAGCACATGGACCCAAAACCAACACAGTTTGCACGGGGCTGCATCCTGGCCCGCCAGCCCTCTACTCTCCCTGGACCCTTGGCACGACCTGCTCATCACCTCTTTCTGACCACCAAGCCCAGGTTTGGGGTGCTCACTACAAAAACCCTGTCGGGTTTAAAGCCTTTGGCCTGTGGGTTGGTGCAGGACTGAAATCTTTGGTTTGTATTGAAGTTATGTAAATGAAGGTGTAGTCATCCTAAAAAGCTCCCCCAAACAATGCCAGGGAAGAATTCATTAAAAACACCCATATCTAGATGCACTTCCCCCCTGAACCCTAAATGCAGGGCAGAACCCCTCGCTCATCCTTGCAAGCGGAGATGACCCCTTGCTCCAGGCACTGCTGCCGGGGAAAGGGGAGTCTGCAAGGAAAAAGTCTTGGGGAGGGTCTCAGCTGGCCCTGAACCAGAGGGGCGTAGAGGCACTTCACCCTACGGACTCCCCGGGGGTCCCAGGACATGTAAACATGTGTTGCTCCATGATTTTCCCTACAAAAGCATGTTCATTTAAATCTCTTTGCCACCCCAACCATGGCAACGCGCTTGCTCTCACACACAAAAAAGATTTATAAATCTGTCTTTTTTTTAAATTTTTTTCTTTTTTTAAAAAGGACTCATCCAAAGATCTGGATAATAAATTACTTGCGTTTCCTAAGAAACTTTTTTTTTCCTTTTTTTCTTTCTTGTTTGCCTGTTAAGCTGTCTGAAGCTTTTGCCAGAAGCAAGCCATTTGGCTAGATTGTACTCATCTCTTCAATGCAGAAATGTTATTAGAGGAGCAGGGGAACCCAAACAAAGAAGGAGAAGGAAAGCCCCCATCCCAACTCGAGAAGCCCTAATTCCTCCCCATGCCATGAGGAGAAGGAGGAAGAGGAGGAAGAGGAATGCTGCGTAACACTTGAATTCCTTGTAAACGCTGAGGATGGGTCTCTAAGGCTGACAGTGATGTGGGGAGGGAGAGAGAAGCGACGGCCTCGGCCCTTCCTCGCTCAGCTGCTGCCTGGGGATGGATGTGCCTCCCCCCGCTGTTGGGGAAGGGTCCCCTCCTCACTCCCTCTTTCATCCTCCCAGCCCATCAGCCATGGGGAGCATCATCAGCAGTCTCCCTCTGAGGCCATGACCACCAGCATCTCACTCTTGCCCATCTCTTCTAAGGCACTGGCCAGGGTGTTGAGATCACCGTCATCTTGGTGCTTGGCTTCCCATAAGTCCAGGAGCACCCCGGTGGGGCTGGCTTTGGTGGCAAAGTAGTTCAGATACCTGCAAAGGGGAAACAGAGAGAAGGACCAGGTTGGTGCAGTGCTCTTCAGGGATGAAAGGAAGGAACACGCTGGAGCAGCAAACCTGTTTGCAAGATGAACCCTGATGGAAATGGCATAACGCAAATGCCAAAGCCCTTGAGAAACTATCTTCAATTTTTACACAGAGCTGGCATTCATGCAAAAGCAATGCAACCTTTGTTTTGCTGAAATTACCCTCCCATCCTTTGGTCCTCAGAGTTGAACCCAGACAGGAACAGCACGAGCATGGTCCCAGATAAATTACACAAGAAACCCATGACAGTGGCACAGATTGATGCATGGATATAGATGGGTATAACTATGTACATTATATCTGTATTTATGGGCAGACCTATATAGCTGGACAAAACCTAGCTGGATGCCTTCAGCAGGGAGGGAGGGCAGGGTGAAGCGCCTCTGCCTGGGGCACAGGAGGAGAAAGCAAAGCATGCAGAGACCCACCGATCCATGGAGAGCTTCTGGGCGAGAAGTCGCCAGTCATTTCCCCTGGAGTTGGGAGCATCCAGGCTGTTGCAGATCTTCTGCCGGATGGAGAGGGGGATCTTGAAGGCATAGGGTCCCAGCTGGGTGGTAGTTGTGTTGGTACCACTGTGGTGGGAACGGAGGGTGTCGAAGGAGCTGGCATGCTGCAAGGCGAAGAACAGGGTGAGATGTTGCAGCACAGAGCAGCTCCTGAGCATGACCCTGTGCTGTCCCCCCACCTCCCCACCACTCACCTCTCCCAGCATGATGTGGAGCTGGAAGATCTGCCCTTCCCCTTCCACCTGTCGGACGCAGATCTTGCAAGTGAGCTCAGTGGAGGCCTGGCTGTACCTCTCCAGGGTGAAGGTGCAGTGCAGGGCTCGCTGGCTGCCGCTCCAGATGTGATAGAAAGGGATTTCCTGAGGACCACCAAAGCACAGGCTCAGTGAAGGCTCCAGATCCCTTGGGAGATCCCACTCTCTCCAGCCACCCCACGGGGATAAGATCGGACAGAGGGACCCTACAGACAGCATCCCACCAGAAAAGACCAGAAAACCAGTCTCACTTCCTCCTCCATCCCTGTGAGAGACAACTTTGGAGACCAGACCAGGGCACTCACAACCCTACAGAGCCCGACTGAGGATGATGTTCCTGGTCTGGGACTCCAGCTTGGCTTGCCTCACCTCTGCCCCTTACCTGGTACTTGGCCAGCAGCTTGCTCCTCCACAGTGCATGGGGAATGTCATGGATGGAGAGACGCAAGTTGTGGTAGCTGTCCTTGAAGGGCAGGGACTTGGGCTCCTCCAGCAGGTAACCACCCAGTGTGCGCTCCAGCTCCAGCACCTCCTGCAGGCAACACAACAGGCAGAGTGAGACCATAGGAAAAGCAGGGGCTGCTCCTCTCCTCTCTCCATACCCAAAGCTAAGTATGTTCCTGAGAAGAGGAGCCAGCAGAAGCCACAAGCCCAGAAAGTAAAGCAGCCTTTGCCACCCTGACAGCTGTTCTCCAAGAACTTGCCAACTCATCTCATGTGCCAGCCCCACCTACAACTTGAAGTTTGTAACATGAGAATCAGTATATGCCTCTGTGCTTCTCAGACAATGCAAAGGTCCAACACAAAGGTCAATCCTATTTGTTTTTAACACCATCCCACTATTATACCAGCAGCTCTTAGGAGAAAAATGCAATCCAGGAGCCAAAGTGTTGCCTGCATCTCCACCTAGAGGCACTAAAGCAATCCTGACACCGCAGGACGAGTCACAGGGAATTCAACAGCCACTGCGCCAGTGGTCCATATACCTTACGGATCAAAATTCAAGCTTCCCAGTTTGCACTCGATGTTACCTATGTCACAAATCCCTCCCAACTGGGGGAGAGACATGTCTCCATGCAGGAATTACAGGATCTATAGAAAAATTATGCAAATCACAGCAGCATTTTCTGTGTGTGAGAGAGAAAGCTCACCCAGCAGCAGCAAAACCTCTCGTGTAATCTCTGCAGAAAGGGAGCCCAGTATAGGAGCTAAGCAACACCCTCATTGTTTCCTTCAGAGAGGGTGAGAAAGGACAGGGAAAACAGTAAACACGCTTATTACTTCACTGTGGTCACTTTGCAGGCAGTTGCATCAGGTTGGCTGCTCCCTGGGGCCAGGCCATCCTGAGAGGCACCAGGCAGCATCTTGCCAGCAGCACAAACAGCTTTGGGAAGCAGAGGCAGCCCACACCAGCATCACAAGGTAAGGTTACCTTCAGAGCATCTGGCGTGTCCTCTAAGCAGTAGACCTTGAGGCTGTACTCCAGGGAGGTGCAAACGGTGGGGGCAAAGATTGCCAGTTGGAGCCTCTTGATGGCTGATCTAGAGTAGGACTCTCCAACGAAGACATAGGTGCCGAGTTGGTCTAGCAAAATGTGGCAAGACTTGGCTTCCAGCTGGCAGTAGCATGGAGTATTGAGGGTCTCTTCATCCAAGGTCACAACTTCCTGCAGGGAAAGATTGGAAATCGAAGATAGGGGTCAGCACATCATCCAGGGGGTTACGTCCTGCAATGCTCATGGTCATTACCGACTGCAGGGGCTGGCTTCCCACCTTACCTCCCAGTTTCCCTGGTGGGACTGCGTTTTCAGCTGGTAAATCCAATCTGAGGAGCCGACATCAGCACAGTGGGGAATGGTCAGGACAACAGGGCGACACAGGAGCAAGCCAGTGGGTCCGCAGGTCACCGCTGGGCTCAGTACTGTCTGTGTGCCTTCGGAAGGCAGGCTGGGGAGGGGAAAGGGGATACTGGTTGGAAAGAAAACCTCACAGCAACCAATAAAAAGCAGAAGTATGGGTGGCACGGCGTGACTTACAGGGCACTCTCTGCCTTGTTGAGGACTAGGTACATCTCGTAGAACTTCCCCTGGGGGATGGCCCCATGGGGCACCAGCAGGCTCACCCCTAGCATGGAACACACAGGCATCAGTCACAAAACGAGGGAGAAACAACCAGGGAGAAAACATCCCTCTACCCCAGCTGGTGAGCACAAGGACAGAAATGAGATAGGGCAGCTCAGAGCGCCCCAGGAGAAACATCTCTAGATGTTCCTCAGCTGCACTGCTTACACAGAGGAGACAGGCCACTGCAGTAGGAAGCAAAACCACAGGTTGTGTCTTTTTGCAAGGAACTGGCCCTGGGTCAATGGCAAGGTCAGCCAGCAAAGTCCCAGGAGACTTTGACCTCCAGCCTGAGAAGCCGGGCTTGGGAATGGCTTGCTGCCTTCCTCCCCTGAGCCAGCTTTGGGAGAGCAAATGGTTGCTCATGGCAGGCGAGTCTGCTGGGACAAGAACAACTCTTTGATGATTCAGCAGCCAAACATGCCCTACTCTCCAGCCTGGGGCTTACCAGTGCCCGGAATGGTGAGCCTTCCCCCCAAGTAGCCAAAGGTGCCACTGGCGCTGTTGCCATGCTCCCGAGGCAAGCTGAGGAGATGCTGGGAGCCCAGTCCTTTGCTCCGCATATTCACAAAGTGGCTGTCCCTGGTGCTGTCCCCTGGGTAGGTGCCGGTGGTGGGGAGCCCTCCGAGAAGGTCTGTCCCCTCATGGAGCCCTGGTGAGGAGGCGGCGGTGGAGGAGTTGTACACCTTGATCTTAAGGTTGGGGAGAGGGTCAAGCAGGGGGGAGTTGGTCATGGGGATCTTGTCTGAGGAGTCCTGCAGGGCGTACATGGGGCCGCGGTACACCCCAGCGCTGGCCGTCAGGTCTGGCTGCATTGAAGGGTGCAGCAGCTGAGGGTTGTCTGTCGGAGGAGGAAACACAGATGGGATGAAGATGGCAGTGGAAACAAGAGGACATAAAAGCATTGCTTGACTGGAAGAGATGCCTCCATGCGCAGCAAGGGATAGAGTGCGCACAAGAGGTACAATGGATGCACTCCTGGTTACATCTGTCTGCCTTCCACCACTTGGAAGGGAACTGCTGAGCATCATGACTAAGTGAGAAACACTGAGTATCCTGCAGTAAATATCTACCATATTTGCTTTGCAGATGCTTTTCCCTGACTCCCACCATCAACACCTGACCACCTCCATGGAGTCCTCAGCCTTCAAATACCAGCATATTCCCCTAGAAAATTTGGGCTGAGGTCCACTGAGGACCTGCCCCCTACTGTGATTTGCAGCATGACTTCCTTTCTACCAGGGCTTGAGCTGGTGAGCAGGACCTGCATGGAATGTAGCTCTTACCATGCCGGGAGGTCTTGAAGTTGACAGGGTGGAAGCCTCCGGTCAGAGCAGCTGATGAGTCTGTGATGTCCGTGTCAAAATCCCGGCATCTCCTTCGGTACACCACCACCCCCACAGCCATGAGGATCACGATGAAGACAAAAATGGCCACCACCAGCCCGGCATACAGGGCCACATCGCCTGTGGCCTCCAGCACTAGAAGAGATTAAAAAAATGGAGGTGAAAAAAGGAGTACCAGGAATGCACATCAAGACCCACCAGTGCTCCTCAACCCTACCACTAATACAAGACACAGGCACAAAGGGGAAGATGTGTACTGGGCCTGCCTGGAAAAGCTGTGGCAGGAGGATGGAGGGTGTTTCCTAAAAGCAGTCCAGAAGTCAAGAGTGATGCTAGAGAATGAGATGGAGGTGAACCCCTCAAACCTTTGGAGGACACTTTGCCACAGCTCATACAAACTTTACCGGAGCACCAAGAATCACAGAAACATTACGTTTGTTCAGGTCATATTTCTGAAGCTATCAACCCTCATATCCCACACAGAGACAACCCCGAGGAGTAAATGCAATGCCTATCCAGTGCATCTCATATATACGTACTTGAGCTATGCATCCAACTGGAATGATTGAGTGTCACTGTATCTATATAGACACCTCCCAGCTTTCCTACCTTCCCTTCCCCTGCCACAAGACTCTTGATCTTTAAATGCCTGACATAGCCTGAATATATTTGCTCAGAAAGAAGAGGGATGAAGAAGGAAGGCAGAGCATTGTAAAGCCTCCAGCACCAGGAGTTGAGCATGCACAACCCATCCTTCCTCCTTCTTCCCTCCATGTTTGCTCACATCTCTTGGTTTCTATAGTTCCGTGCTGGAGTGAAGCCCTGTCCTAAGCTTGATGATCTCAGACACGTTAGGACTATGCCACTTCTGGGAGATGTCACCTTGTCCCTGAGTCCATCCATCTGGATGCAAGAAACAGGAACCCTGATGCACCCTGGGAGCCCCCCAACTCAAGGAAGGGAGTCCTCATAGCGGGGTGATGATGCCCAGAGTATCTCTGGTGGCGTGACACTGTCTGCATCATGGTGCACCCAAGAACTGCAGGCAGCAAAAGGGTGATGGGAGCTGGGGTGCAAAATGGGTCATATTTATAGCTTCAAGCAGAGCACATGATTTAATATACACAGAAGTTCTGGGGTGGCCTTTAGTTGCTCCCTCTTCCCACCCTGTGCTTCCATATCTGCTGAGGAACCCTACCATGGATGCAACAGAATAAAACAAAAGCAACGCCGCATAAAGAAACAAAATGGCCATGAAATGAGCACTTACGGTGGCTTTTGGGTTCGCTTAGAACTCTCTTATCTGTTAGGAAAAAAAAGTTAGAAAACAAAAGGTGAAGGTGGTGATGGTGTGATGGGGATGAGATGAAACAGAAAGCTGGGAAAGTAGAAGCCAGCCCAGGGAGCATGAGGAGCCTCAGCATCGTGGGGAAGAAGTGGAGAGCAGCATCATTCCCTGGGGCATGGAGAAAGCCAAGTAGAAGTGAGGTGATGAGGATATCCCCATGTACAGCCAGCCCCAGGGGTGCACGACACTGCTAACATGACTTTGGGCATTTCTGGCCATAGCAACATTAAAAGGGACAATGGTGTCACACAGCAGCAGGTGGCAGCATCAGCTGCTCAGCTTTCAGTGTGCCCACTCAGCGCAGCAGCACCGTTATCATCGTTACTGAGTTTTTTCGTAGCTGCTGCTGCAGAGCTCCTATCAAGCAATGACCCAGGTCAGATGTTTTTATGGTGGGGCTCAGAAACCCTCCTAGCTTGCCCCCACTAACCACAGTCAGCAGAGACCCCAAACATAGAGCCATTTCAGAAGGCTTGGTGGGACATTTAGATCCTACAAAACTCCCCAAACTTTTCTTGCCACCAGGTGAGGACTAGCTTTTGAAGGGGTGAGTGTGGTTAAAAAACTTTGTTAAAGGCACAGTTTAAAAAACAGGTATCAGCAATGCTGCTGCCTGCCCCATCAACTTCGGGGCATAACCAGCAACAACATGGCCAAGTGCCAGGGTAACGCAGCCACTGGCATCATCTGCAGCACCAGTCCCTGCCCTCCTGCCCACATACTCACTCTGTAGGCAGAGCCCATCGGTGCAGTTTTTAGAGTCAAGCAGCACGCCACTGCAGTCCTTGCCACCGTTGCGGGGTGCCGGAGCAGCACACTCGCGGCTCCGCCAGTGTGTGCATTCGGTGCTGCACGCTGACCACTTGCTCCACTCTGTCCATGCACCATCCACTGCAGGCCACAAAACACAGGCACATTAGTAAACCCCTTGGCATGGCTTCAGGGCTCATTCCCGAGCTGGAATGTCACTGTTAGCAGAAAGGTGCCCATGCCCATCTCAGGGCTTCCAGAGACCTTCAGGAAGTATTATTCCAGCAAACCAAGCCCCACTGCTATCTGAGGAGATTAAGTTGTACCTCTTCAGATATTTTCAGCTCTTTCAAGTCTTGGCAGACTGAAAGGTGCTTTGGACTGGTGTCCTGAGCCAGGTTTCCTTGGGGTGCACTGGGAGCACAAGAGGACTGTGCAACCTGGGGGACAGACAGTGTGGGGAAGCCAGTTTCTGAACCTGCCTTACCTGGGCAGAGGGTGGTGCAGGTGATTTTCTGGAAAGGCTGCCCATCACAGAAGGAGCCACCGTTCAGTGGCGCGGGGTTGGTACAAGTCCGGGTGCGCTTCTGCCAGCCCCGCCCACAGCGGTTGTTGCAAGGAGACCACTCGGACCAGGTGGACCAGCCACCATTCACTGCAAGAGGAGATGGACAGTGTTAACACACCAACAGAACCCTAGTCCATTTCAGCAGGGACTGTCGGTAAGCCTAGGGTTCACCAGGTCCTCTGTTCTTACATCTTCCATGACACCCTGGAACACCTTACCCTCATGAAAAGTAACTCATAAGACTCCTTCTCATGTCACACACCCAATATACAAGGTGCTCAAGCCTCTTTGGTCCCTTTTCCACTTTACATTTGGTCACAGCAGATCATTGGCTCTGTAGCAAAGTTAAGCCAAACGCAGCTTTTCAGCTGGGTCTAACCCCCACCCACCTTTGTACACAAATGAGAAGGCTTGGAAATACCTACACCTAATAAACTCTCCTAAAAGTGTGTGCAAACTAGTAGAGGTTCCTGTTTTGCAGATATTGGATATTACCTAATTCAATGAAATGCCCCGGTGGGGTTCACTCCTACCACTCCCAGGAAGTGCCTGTATTTCCCCTTGGCTTGGGGACATAGCCAGCAACAAAGGTCCCCTCCCCAAGAGCAAGGGCCAGTTACCGTAGACGATGACAGCAGCTGTGGTGCTACGGCGTTTGGCTACAATATTCTTGGCCATGCAGGTGTAATTAGCAGTGTCCAAGAGCCGAGCCTGTTTGATGATGAGGTTGTGATCGATGGTGATCAGGAAGTTGGTGTCCTGGGTAGGATCAATGACATCTTCATTTCTCAGCCACTCCACCTAGCAATGCAGAGGAAAGAATGGTTCACGATGGTGATTAAGCTGATTAAGAACTGAACACTCAGCCAGGAAAAGCTCATCATGAATTTTAGTGGAAATGCCCATCCCACGTGCTCACCACCACCAGGGTCTCTGAGAAAGCTATGACATGACTGCTTAACTAGGCTGTTTGCAAAGGGCATGAGTCAGTATCACTGAACATGGGTGAAGGCATGAGCAAGGAGAAACATCGGGTGGGAGGGGCTGAATTCATGAGCCCTGACAGAGAGCAAAACCCCTCAGACCAGCCTGTGACCTGCCCCAAAGCCCTCCCCATTCCCATTACCAAGACCACAATATCCTCAGCACCACAACCACTGATTGGTCAACCTTGCCTCTGACTGTATTGATTTCTCCCCAGAAGCTGGGCCAAACCAGGCCTGACTAGGACACACTACTGCTGTTTTGGCCAAGGATGGAACACTGTGGCTACCATGAATGCACAGCTCCTGGGGGCTGATAGAGCTGTGGGCAAGAAAAGCACCACCACCATGCTACGGAAAACCATCTGCACTGACTTTCCCGGCCCTTGGCTCTCGATTGTAATTGCTTCCCTTCAGACAAGTCATGGGGTGCCTCATTGTTAGGTCTTCCCTTGAACGGGTTAACAGCAGATCAGGAAGCATGGGAGAGGTGGGTTGAGCAGGTGCTGAGGTTACATGTGTTATTAGATGTCAGAATAACAGAGCCACTACCCAAAATAAACAATTTGCTGAATAATGAAAGCTGACGGACTCGGCAAGAGGCCATCCATCATGGCAGCAAGCCATCTGCAAGGACATGCCCCGTCTCTCCTTAGTATGGGAAAGGACACCGCACTGGGCATTCCTTCGGGTTGCTGAGCTGCTCACCTCTGCCTGCGGCACCCCCTCAGGTGGGCGGCACTGCAGCAGGACCTCATGCTCCAGCGGGACCTCCTTGCCCAGCGGCTCCTGGTCAAAGTTCTTCCGTAGGTCTGGGAAGGAAAGGAAAACCCACATATTTCCAGCCCACCTCAGAAACCAGGCAATCTGCAAAACCTTTGTGGGGAAACAGCACTGCCTTGGCCCCAGGGGTCCACAAATAGGGAAACCCCTCCGGCATAGCACAGCTAGAGCAAAACATGCCCTGGAAGAAAGAATCTGAAGAAGCAACTTCCAGGACGAATTCAGGACAGTACATGGTGCTCAAGGACAATGCCTTTCCTCCTTCATGTGTTTGCAGGTTCATACTCCTCTCATGTCTTTCCCTTTTGGACTAAATCTCAGCTTAACCACTGTTTCTTCAACCTTCCCATTTCTTCAGTAGCAGAAGCATCACTAGATGGTGCTGCAATCCTCTACTACAGCACCCAGCCCTCTGGCTGCAGCTCCTGCTTGCGCAGGGCAGGGAACCCTTGGTTTACCTCATCTGCTTGGCTCCCAGAAACTCCAAACCCTTCGCTGGGGCTGAACAAACCAGCTTCCTCCATAGCCATCCCTGTACCTCCTTAATTTTTCTGTTAAGACTAAATTCTTCAGCAGCATAGCTGACACACCAGCCACCTCCGTTTTGAATAACATGTGGAATTATTAGCCCTCTAATAGCAAATCTGTTTACAACTGGGGAAGCCTGACTGTTCTCCTATAGCTTTGCCATCTCATTTGCTAAGAGAGCAAACTCAGCTGGGTACCAGCCTGATTAACTCGCCCTTAATCAGGCTGACACCCACAAACAAGAGTTTAAAGAAGTGACATATGACAGCAGGGACTCCAGAGACACAGAATCGCTGATACAGGAAAAGTGTGCAAGGTGCTAACTGTTGGTTTATTAATGATAATAAAGCACTGGGAAGAGCTGAGTATGCTGATGGGCGATGCGGTATTAACCCAGGTAATGCCACAGCCTCTTACCTGGGCAGATAGGAACAACGCCTGCTCAAGAAGCAAAGCTCAAGCTAGGACTGGGAGCTAAGACCAGGGCCATCCAGAAAGGATGAGTCATCTCCAACTGATCAAAAAGCACTGCTTTCAACAGGGAGCCAACTTTTGCAGGTGGCCAGCCCCACTCAACTGCACCCACTGTGT
The DNA here is from genome assembly GCA_028858755.1 of Ara ararauna. NCBI lineage: Eukaryota > Metazoa > Chordata > Aves > Psittaciformes > Psittacidae > Ara > Ara ararauna. The sequence goes on from CM054381.1 coordinate 44,352,933, forward strand.
CTTGGGGAAGCCGGGAATGAATGACCTGGCTGCTATTTCAGCTGCCAGAAGCAGCACACACCTGGCTTGACACCACTGCTTTTTCAGCCTGGGATCCAGGGTCACATCTCAGGTTTTGCAAACAAATTCTAAATTGGTGGATTGTGCCCTCTGGAAGCCTTTTGGGGCCCCAAAGTGGAAAAGAAGGTGGAAGAAGGACTCATTTAAACTAAATCAGTAGACTGTGAGCTGAAGCAGCGCAGGTAGGTAAACACAGCTCTTGCAGAGGGGCAGGGAGCACTGTTGGGAGCATTGTGTCTGAGCAAGCACTATATGTACTGGGTACTTACATGCTATGCGGACATATGCCCTGCGGCTCTTCGTCGTGCCTGCGGAGCTCCAGGCCACACACTGGCACCAGTAATCTTCTAAGCCAAAGAGCTCCTCTACCTGCTGCCGGGAGACCTCAATCTGTACCTCCCGCACCAGCATCCCTAGAAGAAGACAGAGGGATGGCATCAACTTGGCAAGAGCACCCAGGAGGAGGTAAACTGAGGCAGCACCCAAGAGGGCTCAGAGGCTTACAGATGCAGAGAACTGGAGGCATCTCAGAGCCATCTTGTTTTGGCACCTCTGTAAATCAGGGAGACTGTTCCCTCCCTTTGACTTTGACCTGAAGCCAGGGCAATGGCTGATGTGGAGGAGTCTTCTTTTTTTTCCCCAGTGCAGCTGGGCAGGACCAGAACCTTTTGATCATTTCAAGAGGCATCACCCTCCTCCATCAGCCCTCTTCCCCAGCACTGACATCTCCATCCCTGCCCAGACCCTTTCCCAGCCACTGGGGTGCGAAGGATACCTCCTCTGAGGCTTTGCTGCAGGGTCCCCTACAGCATCTCTGTCAGCCACCATTTAAACACAAATAGAACAAGACAAATAAAAGATCTTAAGAAATAATCCAGTGATGGTGGCATTTAATGCCTACTGACTCTAAAAGAGTTACACACCTCCATCAATCCCCAAACGCCCCTGTGAAGTCTGCCAGGACACCCTGGCCATGGCAAAGGTGCAGCGACAACGGTGGCACCACCACGTCCAGGACACAGTCCCCTGGACCACAGAATGCTGAGGCTTGTCCAAAGCATTGCCAAGGGTGGGAGAGACTCAGGGCTTGCTTTTCCTTATTTTAAGGAATACCTGCCCTTTTTTTTGCAGCTTCTATTTATAAAAAGGCCTCAATTTCACAGGGATACAGAGCCGCTTGCTCCCCAGCTGTAATGTTGTTAGCTCGTTCCCAGTGCTGCAAGGAGCAATTACTGCCTCTCTGCCACCTTCCCACAGAAGAGCTGACAAACATGCACCAAGGAAATACAATTTTCCTTGCCACTACTAAGAGGAGGGGAAGGGGAGGCATTTGGGCCAAGCAGTTTTGGAAAACTTAGGGCTTTTAGAAGGACCCAGGGCAGAGACAGCACAAAACCATCTTGTCTCTCTGGAAAGCACCGGTGGGGTGGGTTGAGCAGCCCTGGAAAGGTGGGGAGCATCCTGCAAATGCCCTGCTATCTCTGTAACCCTCAAAAGCAAAGATTACCCAATACTGTAGACCAAGCTTATGGCTTGCAGAGTTGACTACTTAAGGGGCTTACAGGCATCTAAACACAGCCGCTCTTACTGACTGTCCCTTCTCACCCAGCTGAATTATCTGACTTGGCCTATTTTTGCTTTCTTCCATATGAAATGCTTTGGATCAGACGCAGTCAGAGCATTACTAAGCCCAGCTCATTCAAGACACGTCATCTTAAAAGTTGCTTTTTTTTTCTCTCTCTTTTTTTCTCTCTCTCTTTTTTTTTCCTTAAGGTGCTTTTTTCCAAGCTTTTAACCAAGGACACTTAAAAAGCCACGAACGCCAAACTGTGTTAACCCATCTCTTTGTGGCCGGCTCTCCCCCATGCCCTTTGTGGCAGCTTTCCCTATAAACAGCAGGCATTGCAAACAGAGATTTTTTTAGCACAGTCAACTATTGTGGTTCTGGCTCCTTTTTTCTTAGGGTAGCTGCTGGGCAGATATGCCCACGCTGGCAGAGTTTTACATGCACAGCATCACCTCCACACTGTCAGTTTGTTCACTGATAGCAGCCATACCATCTTTGAAGCCTGGGTGAAGAAGGTGTGCGCTATTTCCTCCCCACATTGATGGCACACATTCTGCATCTGCAGACTGGGATCTGAGAGGGAGGTGTTGGCCCAAAGCAAATGAGTCCCCCACTAAAGCAGGGTAAGCTCCTGCTGCACAGACTTTCTGCTCCCTTACTGCTCTGTTTTCTCCAGCCTGTTTTACTCAAGAGTTGCGTGAAGCAGATTATTCAGAAAGGGTTATTCATTCAAGAGGTGGAGCAAATGGTGGGGCCAGAAATACAGTGCTTTTCCACATCACTAAACCATTAAACCCCAAGCTACAGGATGCTGGAATGATCCAGAGGAGAAATGAATCCTAACAGCATTTAGACAAATTAACAGAAGGGAATCCATCCAGGGCTGGACCACACTGCTAAGATATTGCCACCAGACCACGGAGTCACTTAATTATGGGCATTAGAAATCTGGGAGGTAACAGAGCAGGGTCCATTACTCCCTCCTTGTCCTGGTTCAGTGCTCTTCCTCCAAGCATCCACGATGGCCACATGCAGGGTGCGTGAACTTCTGGCTCAACCCAGTGTAGCCACATGTTATAAATAAATAAATAACCCCTCAGTGAAGGCTGCCCAGTCACTAATCTGCACTGGCTTTGCCCTAGGGCAGCGAGGGTTTCAGATCCGGCCTCTGCAAGAACTGGGAGGTGGAGATGGACTCCAAAACGGTGCTTCCGGTGCTCTCAAAAGCCTCTGTAGAAGCAAGGGGACAGACTTCCCATGCATGTTTGACCATCCTTCAGACAGAGATCTTCTGGAGGAAAAACGCTCCAGGAACAGATGAAGCAATGTTAGGAAGAAAGACTCAAAAAGCCACTGAGAAAAGAAACAATCTTCCCTTTCCAGAGCAGGTTCAGAGATGCATCCAAGCAAAGACTGGCTCACAGACAGCACTGGATGAAGAGCTGAGGAGATACCAGGGAAGGGCAAGACTGTGTTAAAAAATCAAAGGGAGAAGAGGAGATTCTGTAAAAATACTTGTGCTCCTCCAGCCTGACAAAATCTCTCCTAAGCTCAGCCTGCCTTCTGTGGCCAACACCACAGCAGTTCAAAAGGCCATGTTGGTTTAAAGCCCTGTAGAGATGAGGGATGCTGCATGTTCAGTGATTTGCAGAGAAATGTTGCTGTTTCCTTCCTCTTCCTGATCAGGCTACAGGTGCCAAAATTGGTGCAGACAAGACAAAAGCTGAGCTAAAGCATCCCAATTTTAGCAGATCTGCTTTAGTACATGATATATGTAATCCCACATCTTGTTCACATGCTGAGACATTTCAAAGCATGGGGCAGGAAGATCTGTGTAGCCCAATCTCCTGCAATAAGAAACCTCTTAGAATGCCTAAACCACATTCTCACCCCTCCAATTTCAGACAGCCAGCAGCTGACTTGTCCTCTGAGGCAGGGAAGGACTCATCGGCCATTAAAAGGCATTTTAAATCCTACCTGAAAGTGTTCTCATTACCCATTAAACATCTAATCTCTTTGCGAACTTGAGTGAGTTGCCAGCCTTCACTACCCCTTGTGGTAATGACTCCTACATGTTGATTAGGCATTTCATAGGAAAGCGTTTCCTTTTTTTTATCCATTTTAAACGTGCTTCTTTCAAATTGCATTTAACAACCCCATGTCCTGCAAATGGATAAGTGCAAGCACTCAGGCTGACTTCCCCAGGCTTCTATGAGGTATGGTGACCCATACCATCATCATGCCTTCATCAATGGCTGGGAAAGAGGCAGCTCCTCTACTAAAATTCACTGATGATATAGAAAGAGAGACAAGCTGTGCACAGACCAAGGAAGTGGGAAACATACAAAAGCGACCTCATGAGATTGCAATCACCTGGGGAATGATAAACATGAATCACAGATCTATTGGTCTCCTTGAAGGAGAATCATCTACAGCATGGATGTGCAAGACAGAAGAGGGCAGAAGTGCCTGGAAAGAAGAGAGGGGAAAGGCAGACAGGGGAATGCCAGGATGGGTTTGCTCACCGGTGGCCTCGTCCAGGCTCTCCTTGGTGATGTGGTCATTCTGGTTGACCCACTCCCCGTTGCATTTGAAGTAGATCTGGGTGGCGGGGTTGGCGCGGCAGACAAGCTCCACCGGCTTGTTCTTCACGATGTAGGCATCCTGCGGCTCCAGCAGAAAGTAAGGCAGGGTCTCTGCCGGGGGCGAGGGGAAGGAGTCAGGCAGCATGTCATCGCTGTACTCCCCTGTCAGAGGAGCAAGAGGGTCAGGAGGTGCCCTTAATCCCATCCCAGCAGGGACTCAACTCCTGCCTATGCCGCTTCATCCCTCCCTCTCCTGCCCAGCTCTGCCCTGTGTGCAGTGGTGTCACCAACAGCCCTTGCTGAGGATGCTCAGAAAAGCAAAATAGGGCTGGAGGCTCCCAAAAAAAGAGAAAAGCAATTCTCTGCTAGCTAGACCTGCTGCTGCTGTGGAGCGCATCCTGGTTTTGCCTGGGTACCACCCCTCCATCAATACCCCAAGCCCTGGCTGACCCCAAAGCCTGGGTGACCTCGCTAAAGGACACCACAAGGTATAAAGGAAAACAAACCCAAGTCCAGGGAAGGTGACAGGGACAAAAACAGGCTCCAGAGTGGCTTGTGTCCCCCTTCCCAAGCCTCCCTCCCAAGGCTCCCAGGGGAACACAATGGCATGCCCCGAGTAAAACGCTGGCAGGGCTTGTGCTGGGGACATAGACCACAACCCCAGCACAAATCTTGCACATCCCGCTCTTTGGTGGAGTTGTGTTTGGGATCTCAGCCCCCTGCCAACTCTTGAATCTCAGCATCACACAACACAGGGGGCAACAGCAGCCGCCCCTGCCAGCGCAGACCCCAAGGACCAGCTATCTGCCCATCACAGGTAAGTGATTGCTTCAGCCTAGCCACCTCCAGAGAAATGCAATCACCCAAAATGCAACTGGGATTCATACAATCTCACCCCAAAAAACAGACTGGGTCATTGCTCTGGTCATCTCCATCTTCCTGCTTGTTTGCTTTCAAAAATGATCTAAATGCAAAAATTACTAGAAAAAGAGGTAGTGTCTGCTCAAGTCAGGCCAAGGAAAACCTTGAAAAGGGGCAAGCACCTGAGTGCTTACCCAGGTATGTAATTCCTGAGGGTTGGGAGCCTCAAGGTGGCTCACACCCCCAGCACTGGCTTGGAAAGATGCTGTGACCAACACTGAGGATCATCTGCAGCATCCAGCATAGGAATGTTTCCTGTTTCCAATCAATTTTCCCATTAAGATCAAACCCAAGTATCACAGGACTGATAAAAAGCCACATACATGCACTGGGATGCTACTCCTTAACCTGTTGTGCCTGGGCGTCTCACTAGCAGTCAGGTCACATCATGAGGCTTTTCTTTACACCTAGTAGTGTTATGAGCTTTTCCTCCTCCTCTCTTCCCCAAGCGACAGCTGTGATCCTCAACTCCAGGCACTGCAGTGTGCAGGAAAACAGTAAATATCCCCAGCCCCATGATAACATCTGCAGAGCTGGCAAGGAATAAAGGAGCCCACTCCCTTCGTCACCCTTGGCAAGAGCAGCGCTGCACGGTGAAAATCAGAATCCCAAGATGCAAGGAGAAGCAGCAAAAAATAATCAGATGCATCAAGAAAAGAAGATGACCAAGCTGCCTCCCGAGCAAAAATCAGTGAGGGAAAAAAACACACGAGGTCAGTCGTTTAAAATCCATTTAGGAAAATTGACTTTCCATTTCCATTTAACATAGCACTAAGGGAGAGCGGTAGGACATTTGTCATAATCCATTAACTGCTCTTTTGGAAACAATGAATTAAACTCTGGGCTAATTTCTCTCTCTCTGGCTGTCTTTCCACCACCTCTCCACTGCTGGCCATTTCCTCCCCTATCTCATTTGCAGACCTGTAATTTTCCCAGCACCCCACTGCAGGAAGGGGACGGGGTCATGAGGAGGTGCCAGCCCCCACCCTGAATGGTCCCACACTTCCATGCCCACATCAAGCCACCGGTCCTGCTTCCCATTTCTGCTAAGCAGCCTCTCACCTGTACCAGAGCAGCAAACATCACTTACTCCTTTTTTCATTTACTGTTCAATTTTGCACCCACTGAGTTGTTTTGCTGTTTTTTTTGATGTTTTTTTTTAAAATCGCTTCGATGCCACGAATCTAAATTCCTTGGCAAAGTGGGCTGGCAGGAGACAATCCAACTGGCATTGGAGGCAGCCAACAAAACTTCACTCATGTGCTCATCTGAAAACCTCTCTGAAGTGATGCTCTTTGCATCCCTGCAGCATTCAGGCTGCAAAGTTGGACCTGAGCTCTGCTGCCAGGAAAGGGCACAGGCACCACATGCTGTAATGCATCCTTAGAAAACCTGCTATGCCTGTGGGGCTTGCTTGCCACCTATCCCCAGGGCAGGGTTGGCTCCTGGGCTCTGTTTTACAACTGTAAAGGCAGGTGGGTTCATAAAGCAGGCTTGCTATAAGGAATGTAAACACTTGAAGCCCATTAGTCTCTTGGCAGAGCAGTCAGCCCCAACTCCCAGCCCGGCCCCGAACCAGGACCAGCCTCCCCTAGGCACTGCTGAGGGCAGTGGCAGAGATGATAACCACTCCAATATATACTATCTTTGGCAGTGATGTGGGCCTGAGGTTCCCCATTAAGTTTGATTTCTGTATCTATGCCAGCAACTTTTTATTTCTTTTCTTTCTTCCTTCCTATGTTGTTGTTGTTTTCTCCCCAAGCCAGGTGTAATACCCCCAGATGCAGGCGAAGAGACCCAATGTCACTGAAAAAGCCAATTTTCAGAAGGACCTTCCCTTATGGGGGTGAAACCCTGAAGCGCATGTGTCTCCCCTGAGCCAAAACCGCAGGCAAGATGAGGTCTTCCTCCAGCAGCCAACTCTAAAGACACATTTCTCCCACCCCACTGACACTTTGGTGATGCTAAACAAGACTTCAGGTCATCCAAGAAGATCTTGGAGCTGGGAGGGGATGAGTCACGGCCCGCGAAAATCGCAGTTTTGTGACTCATCCATCATCATCTGCAGCAGGATGGGTGATGTTCTGGGCTGTGGCGGCAGCAACCTTGGTCCCCCAGCACACTGGTGGTGTTTGGGACTGAAATATCACCAGTGGTACTGCCAACCCCTGCAGTGATGGGTCCCATCCAACCCCCTGCCTTCACAGGAGGCCTTCCCAAATCCATGATAGAATCATAGAATCATAGAATAGTCAGGGTTGGAAAGGACCTTAAGATCATCTAGTTCCAACCCCCCTGCCAGGGGCAGGGACACCTCCCACTAAAACATGTCACCCAAGGCTCTGTCCAACGTGGCCTTGAACACTGCCAGGGATGGAGCATTCACAACTTCCCTGGGCAACCCATTCCAGTGCCTCACCACCCTTACAGTAAAGAATTTCTTCCTCATATCCAATCTAAACTTCCCCTCTTTAAGTTTGAACCCCTTACCCCTTGTCCCATCACTACAGTCCTTCATGAATAGTCCCTCCCCAGAATCCTTATAGGTCCCCTTCGGATACTGGAAGGCTGCTATGAGGTCTCCACATAGCCTTCTCTTCTCCAGGCTGAACAGCCCCAACTTTCTCAGCCTGTCTTCATATGGGAGGTGCTCCAGACCCCTGATCATCCTCGTGGCCTTCCTCTGGACTTGTTCCAACAGTTCCATGTCCTTTTTATGTTGAGGACACCAGAACTGCACACAGTACTCCAAGTGAGGTCTCACAGGAGCAGAATAGAGGGGCAGGATCACCTCCCTCGACCTGCTGGTCACACTCCTTTTGATGCAGCCCAGGATATGGTTGGCTTTCTGGGCTGCAAGCGCACACTGCTGGCTCATGTTCATTTTCTCATCAACCACTACCCCCAAGTCCTTCTCTGCAGGGCTGCTCTGAATCTCTTCTCTGCCCAACCTGTAGCTCTGCCTGGGATTGCCCTGACCCACGTGTAGGACCTTGCACTTGGCATGGTTAAACTTCATCAGGTTGGCATCAGCCCACCTCACAAGCGTGTCAAGGTCCCTCTGGATGGCATTCCTTTCCTCCAGTGTGTCAACCAAACCACACAGCTTGGTGTCATTGGCAGACTTGCTGAGGGCACACTCAATCCCACTGTCCATGTCACCGACAATGTTGAACAAGACCGGTCCCAACACCGATCCCTGAGGGACACCACTCGTTATTGATCTCCAGCTGGACATTGAGACACTGAGTACAACTCTGTGCATGCGGCCATCCAGACAGTTCTTTATCCACCGAGTGGTCCACCTATCAAATTGATGTCTCTCCAATTTAGAGACAACGATGTTGTGTGGGACAGTGTCAAACGCTTTGCACAAGTCCAGGTAGATAACATCAACTGCTCTACCCCTGTCCATCAGTTTTGTAGCTCCATCATAGAAGGCCACCAGATTGGTCGGGCAAGATTTCCCCTTAGTGAAGCCATGCTGGCTGTCACCAACCACCTTGTTGTTTTTCATGTGCCTCAGCATGTCTTCCAGGAGAATCTGCTCCAAGATTTTGCCAGGCACAGGTGAGGCTGACTGGTCTGTAGTTCCCTGGCTCATCCATTTTCCCCTTCTTGAAAATGGGGGTCATATTTCCCTTTTTCCAGTCATCAGGAACTTCACCTGACTGCCATGATTTTTCAAATATGATGGACAATGGCTTAGCAACATCATTTTCCAGCTCCTTCAGGACCTGCAGATGAATTTCATCTGGTCCCATGGACTTGTGTACGTTCAGGTTCTTAAGATGGTCTCGAACTAGATCCTCTCCTACAGTGGGCCCAAGGTCTTCCTTCTCACAGTCCCTGCATCTGCCTTCCAAGACTTGGGTGGTGTGATCAGAGCATTTGCCAGTGAAGACTGAGGCAAAGAAGTCATTGAGAACCTCAGCCTTCTCCAAATCCAGGGTAGCCAGTTCTCCTGATAGCTTCCAGAGAGGGCCCACAATGTTCCTAGTCTGCCTTTTATTTGCCAGGTACCTATAGAATCCCTTCCTGTTGTCTTTAACATCCCTAGCCAAGTTTAATTCTAACTGGGCCTTAGCTTTCCTAACCTGGTCCCTAGCTTCCTGGACAGCATCCCTGTATTCTTCCCAGGCTGCCTGTCCTTGCTTCCACCTTTTATAAGCTTCTTTTTTTCTTCGAAGTTTCCTCAGCAGCTCCTTATCCATCCAAGGAGGTCTCCTGGCCCTCCTGCAGCACTTCCTTCTAGTTGGGATGTATCGCTCCTGTGCTTGCAGCAGGTGATCCTTGAATATCGACCAACAGTCTTGGGCCCCCCTGCCCTCTAGGGCTATATCCCATGGAACCTTACTGAGCAGGTTCCTGAAGAGGCCAAAGTCTGCTCTCTTGAAGTCCAGGGCTGTGAGCTTGCTGCACGCTCTTCTCACTGTCCTGAGGATCTCGAATTCAACCACCTCATGATCACTGCAATCAAGGCTGCCCTGAAGTGTCACATTTCCAACCAGCCCTTCCCTGTTGGTGAGCATGAGGTCAAGCATGGCACCTCTCCTTGTCAGCTCCTCTATTACTTGCAGAAGGAAGCTGTCTTCCACACAATCGAGGAATCTACTGGATTGCTTGTGCTGGGCCGTACCGTTCCTCCAACAGATATCAGGGTGGCTGAAGTTCCCCATGAGAACAAGGGCCTAGGAGTTTGAGGCTTTTCCTGTCTATAGAGCACTTCATCCACTGAGTCATCTTGGTCAGGCGGTCTGTAACAGATCCCCACAATAATGTCTCCCATCGCTGTTCTCCCTTTAACCCTGACCCACAAACTCTCTGTCAACTGCTCACCTGTCCCCAGACAGAGTTCCATACTCTCCAGCCTATCCCTAACATAAATAGCAACTCCCACTCCCCGCCTGCCAGGCCTGTCTTTTCTAAAGAACCTGTAACCTTCCATTCCAACACATCGGTCATAGGAGCCATCCCACCATGTTTCTGTGATGCCTATTATATCACACCCCCATAGACATGCACACATCTCTAATTCCTCTTGTTTGTTCCCCATGCTACGGGGGTTGTATAGAGGCATCTGAGCCACGCTCCAAATGAAGCCGGCTCATTGGCTGGAGCGGCTGCAATATCTCTACATTGTTCTGAACGCTTACTAAAGGTGCTGGCAACTGACTGCATGTGTTGGAATGGAATGATGCCCCCCTCCCCCAACGCATCTAGTTTAAAGCATCCTTGACTAGTCTGGCAAGCCTCCTACCAAATCCACTCTTCCCCTTCTTTGTCAGACCAGCTCCACCATAATGGCAGTCTCAAGCTCAATGCTTTGGGTTTCTTCTCCAAAGGGGCATAGTGACTTTGGGGATGAGGGTGGTGGAATAGGATGATCTCCCCAGCCCCAGCCAGATCCAGCATCTGCTTTTGGTGGCTATAAAAACCTGCTCGGATTAAGGTTCGAACAAAAAAAAACATCCCAAACCTTTAAAGATAGGAGCATCCTGGCTGCTGGGAAGATTTAAATCCTGCAAACTCACAACAGCTGAGAGATCTTTTATTTCTGGCCAAGAGAGATCTGAGGCCAAAAAAGCAGCTCTAACATGAGACAGGGAAATGGTGGGGGTTTTGTGGCAGACTTGTAATCAGGACCATGCCACAGAGCCCCAGCCCCACAGTTCCCGCAGGCTCCTGCTCGCTCATGAACAGGAGCAAAGCAAGCGGGAAGCTGACTTCTCAATCCAGAAAACAGCCTTACATGGCTGAAAAAAAGCATTTGCAGCTGGGCAGGGCATTTGGTTCCAGCACAATACAGTTGCTGGTATTTAAGCACACTGGGGAAGAATTAAGGCAGAGAAACAACAGGGACTTTGGATGAAAAAAGGGAGGAGACCCATGCTGAGCATGTTTATCATAAGCCATCAACCCAGCCTTTCATCTGCCTTCCCAGTGTCTGGCCACCCGCTGCATGGGAAACATCTCACTTTGCTAATGCTCAAGGGAGACCCCCAAAGAAACTCCACATACAGCAGTGGGGGGAAAGCCGGCTGCTCACACCATGTGGAGGAATGGCTGCTGCTCCCGCTGCCCTGACTATCCAGCAGAAACTGCAACATAAAGAACACAAAAGCACCTTCCCAGTGATGCAACACCATCACCTCCATGTGGCTACTTCTGCTTTGCCCAACACTGCTCTGATCCCACTGAGATGACAGTTCCGGCCATTGACTGCAAGAGCAGCACATGCAGGAGAGACACTTTTACATGCGGAACCAGGGAAGGAGCCCTGCACAGCCGGGATTTCCAGTACTGTAATCAGACAAGCAATAAAGCTTCCAGCAACGACAAACTAATAAATATTTGAGAGTGCACTACACTGACTGTAATCATTGTCTCCCTGGCAGACGTCTACAGGGGGTTCCCATCTGCCAGCCTTCCTCTTTCCCAGCTCCTTTTTGAGGGTTTTGGAAGTTCCAGGCTGTCACCATCCCACAGTCTCACACTGCTTGGGGCATGTGGCTGGGTGCTGAAGTGTAATGTGCTACAGAATGGGCTGGAGCACTGGCTTCAGCACTGTATTTGTATCTGGGGGAGGAGAGACACAGAGGGGGCAGCTCCAGGGCTCGAACCCATGGGACCAAACCCTGAAGCTCTGAGGATGAGTGTAGTAGGAGCAGCGAGACAGAAAAGGGAGGAGGGGATTACACCAACGACTTCTTTCACCTCCAACCTTCTCTCCCCCATCCCTCATAGCACATTTTAATCTGATGGGGTTGATCTGGATTATCCACAGCATCTGTTCCCCAGAGAGTGACTTGCAGATGCTTGCAGCCAGCTTTTGCAACTTGGTTGAAGATCAATGACCCCAACCAATGCCACCAGCCTGCATAGGCAGCAGCACCAGATCTGGGGTTGAGCATTGACACACCCTGCCCCATCACCCCAAAACCACAGCACAAGGGATGGCAAGCCCAGAAAGCTATTCCCCTTGCAGCAATGGCCAAGTAAACCTCTGCAGGAAAGCGTTAAAATCCTCTCCTGCAATTGTTATCCCTCCAAATATTTGGAAGATTACAGGAGCATTAACAGCAGCTGAAACCCTGTGCCCATCACTCACGTCCACGCATCCCTCCCGCACAGGGCAGGCAGGAATTTGACGTAAGGATTAAGCCAGGATGCAGGGTTTCTCCGGGACTAAATTTCAGTGGTGGTGGGCTCTTAACCCCTTCTGCCTCCATCTCCCCCCATTCAAGCCTGTCTCAGGGTGAGCACTATTTCATGCGAAGGCCTGAGAGGCAACAGTTAAACCCATCCCTGCCTGCGGGGTGGGTAGAAATTCTCCAGTAGAAATTAAAAACAAATAGAAATGACAGCTTATCTCCAGCATTGGAGGAGGAGAGCTGCCTGCCTTCCCAATCCCCCCGCAGGGACTGGGACAGCTCAGGCTCCAGAGACAGAGCTAGCAGGAATACTTCAGCCACCGGCTTGGCTCAAGGAGGTATGTGAAAGGCTGAAAGTCCTCCCCTTCTATTGCCTCCAGGGAATATGTATGAACAGACTCATTTAAGGATTAGTGTTGTTGCCATTTAAGATCAAGCAAATTGCCACACCAGAGCAGTGGCATGGCTCACTCCCATGCCAGAATGTCTGCCATACAGAGGAAATCCCTGCTGCAACCCTCAGAGGGATGCAAAGGCATCCCCGCTGAGCAGACATCATCACATGCGATGCAATCTTCATCTCACCACATTTCAGTCAGTCTTGAAGCTCAGGGGAAGCCGGCATCACCAATCCAGGCCTGCCCCACTCCCCAGGGCCTCCCATCACAGAGTGCCCTCCTCAGATAATTTCAGGCCCCGCAGTAAACCATTAGGTCAGCTGTTCCTCCTAAAAGCACCCTGAGCATCTTCCCTCCTCGAAACACCATCCTCTCTTCCCTGAGCATCCCCTTCTCCTCCCTGCTCCGCTCCCCATCACACAAATTCATCCTCCTGCACACCACCATGGTCCCCCAACATGAAACCGCATTGCTGAGGGGACGCCAGCAGCTCGTGGCATCTTCAAAGGCAAAGTCTCCATGAGGCCAAGCAATACCAAGCAAAGCCACAGCCCACCATGCCCCCTCTGGGGATGCATCCCATGGGAGGAAAAGTAGGGAAAAAGAAGGATGACCCAAAATAAAGGGTGTCACGCAGGATGGGTTTGGAAGATTTGAAGACACTTGTACCAAGTGAAGCTTCCTCCCCAGCTCTCTCCCTGCTACCTCCTTACACAGAGCCCACAAAATTTCATGCCTTATAAACCCTCTGAATTATTTAAAGCAGGCTCAAAAACATGCTGGGAAGAACTGAAAGTGAGATGCAGGGGATGTACCATCCCCTCGGCACCGCTGTCCCGAGGGCTACAGCTTGCTGATGTAACCCCTGGCCTCATTAACTCAGCTTGGTGCTCATTAACCTCTCCCTCTGCAGAAGGATTGAGGGGACAGGAGGGGACAGGATGGGACAGACACAAACTGCTTGTAAAGCCCAAAGAACTAGCATGGAGCCTTCATAGGTATGGAGGAGGAACACTGGTACCTGATATCTCATCTCCAGCCTGGAGCAAAACCATGGGATATCCGCCTATTGACATGCTCACGGTGTGCCCATCCCTGTGGCATCTGACACCTCCCACAAGCACATGCAATGGCAACTCAGCAAAGGCTGGTCCACAAAACCACAGCATTCAACATGCTGATATGTTCAACCCTCACTAACAGCAGTGTTCAGGGTCCACAGGTGTTGCTCCACCTCAGAGTTGTGTATTTATAGGGTCTTCCTCTCTGCCCCCCAGAGGAGTAGAGCCCACCCTTTCTGCCTGCCGGGACAGCTCCTGCAAGCCTGGCTGCATGGGCTGAAGTTGGGGAGCAAACACACCCCCCCCCCACTCCCTCCATGTGGAGCAGCAGGAATCACTGGCAACAAGGACAGACTGACATGCTGCTTCCACAGCACCACAGACTGCAAACCTAATTATCCCCTTCTATGCAACACAATAGAGTCTTGCCATTCTCACCAATCTTTTATTAATAACTAAATTTGGGAAGAACCACTTAACCTTTTCCCCAAAGCATCTCTGTCTGACAAACCAGCCCATTTTCCTCCATCAACTGCCCTCTTCCAGGAGTTTTACGGTCCCTATGCACACCCTTCCTGCAAAACCTGCCATCAAACCCTAGAGTAAATCCAGCCCAAGCAAGCCCTGTCCCTCCACCCCCATCACCTCCAGCTCCTCCCGGAGCCCACCCAGCCCGGGATAGACAGACACCAGGGCAGACAGACATTTCACAGCGGCATCCCAGATGGGTTAGCAGTTCCCCCCCACCCGGTGGCAGGCAAGCATAATAATTAGAGAGCATTCCTCCCCAGCATGGGTAATGAGGGGGTGCACCCAGCCAGCCCTAATTACACCCTTGGAAAAAAAATAAGCAGATTCCTCTCCCAGCCAAATGAAAAGCCCGCAGCCGGCCTCTCTTGCTGTGCACCTTCATTAAGCTAGGACTGAACGGGAAGTGGGGCGGAGGGAACACAGGACAAAAACCAGAAAGGAGTCTGTGCTGAGAAAAGGGTGGGAAGAAGGAGCCAGGAAGCATCAAGGATGCTTTTGCATGCAATGGCCTTATTGATCAATAACCTGACTGAAAATAAATCAATAAATAGATAGATAGAATCATCACCTCTTTAGCTAAACCCCCAGGTTAGGCTTTTGCGAAGAAGCCTGAGAGGAAAACTAAAAGCAAGGGAAAACCCTTGCATGGGATGCCCCACCACAGTGTCCCTGTGCATCCCAGTGACACTGCAAACCACAGCTAAAAGTCCAGCCCAAATCTCAACCATCCCAATGCCCCAAGGGGAAACACCCAGTCTCTGGCAGCAACTTCCCTTTCTGGGAGTTCAGAGGAGAGACATTTCTCTCGTTGACTATGCATTATGCTGGAGTATTTATGGAGCCACTACTCTTTTGTTTATCTTTATGATTATGATAATCGAAGGCGAAGCCTCCAGAGAAGTGTAAACAGCTGAGCTCCCTTATGGTACAAACCCTCTTCATTTTTCATTATATAGATTTATAACAGGGCACAGGCAGATTGGAGTAAATTGTTTCTTATTCCTAGTTTTAACAGGGCAGAGCTGCGTGCCTCACACATCCCCGTAAATACCTACAGAAAGGAGAATGAATTAAGGAAAAAAAAAAAAGAAAGAAAAAAGGAAAAGGAACTATGCAGCAAATCCCTGTTACACTCTATTGTGCTTACTTCTTTTGTGCTATTTTATACATTTCCTTCAGGGAAGCAGTTATGTTTGAAAAATATCTCCACATTTCATCTAACGCTGGTTCTTGTTATGGGCACAGACACTTTTCTTTGTGCTATTTTAATTCCATTGTCACAGTATTGTTGTATAGTTTGTTCTGTTTACTGAGCTACAGCATTATTTTTAATGGATATAATAATTATGTGAACTTATATTTATTTGCTTTGGCTTATAAAAGAAAAAAGCCAGCAGTGGATAATGCAGTAATACGCTGTTTATTCACATGTATGGCGTGTAGTGTGTTTCTGTTTTGAGAAGAATAATAATTTCAACAAGAAAAGAGAGAAGGGAAAAGAAAACAAGGAACAAACAGGGACTTGTTGCCCCAGTTAATGCCAGAAAGTCCGAGGAATTATTAATTATCATTCAAACTGCAGTAAATCAGTGCAAGATGCAACCTCTCCCTGGGGGGAGGTGGAGGAAAGGGTCTCCTGTTCAAATGAGCAATGCAGTTTTAAAATGCTAACTCCGTGAGAAAGAAAGTTGCCGGTTTTGCAGACAGAAAGCCATTTCCCCTTCGCCCAAATTACATACATATTTAAAAATGTAAATTCCCCAGCATTCCCCTTGAGAGTGCAATTTCCAAGCGGCTGTTTTGCAATGTTGGTTGTTTTTTTACTTCCCTCAACATGCAAATCCGGAGGCGACTGCCTTGGCTTCAGGCATGAAAAGCAACTTTAAACTGGCAGCAAGCAGGGCTGCAAACCACTCAGTGCTCCTTGGGAAGAGAAGGCTGCTCTGCTGCTCACCAAGCGTGCCACCTCCAAGCATCCCTCCCTGGACACGCACATCACACAAGGGCCACAAGCCGGAGGGGAGAAGGTTTCACCTCTTAGCATCCAGATGCCAAACACTGAGGGAGGGACAACTGGACCATATCCTCTAAAAGTGGCTCATAAGGTTGGATGGTCCTGAGTGGCAAGATCCAGAGAAGGAGGACTGTGCATGTTCCACCCCAACAAAGCTGATGCAGAGAAGTGAAAGATGGCATAAGCCCAACAGGGTAAAGCAAAAAGTTCATGCAGCTGGCTGCAGAGAGGAGACATGTAGTGCAAAAGGAGAAAGTGTTTCCCCCCGCCATTGTTTTGGTCTTTTTCTCACCCAGTCTCTCCTCCCAGGCAGCTCCCACAAACCCTGGGAAGCTGAAGCTGGCTGTAAGGATGCTCCCCACCTCCTCCAGCCAGCCTCTCTGCAGGCCCTTCGACAGATGCTGCCCTACTTTCCCTAACACTTTTCCTACTCTTCTGCAGCTTGCCCTGTAGCAGGGCTGGCAGCATCACCCACTACCCATGCCAGGGCTGCCACCACCAGACCCACCAGCCAGGGTCATCTCCCACACCATGGGAATTCAAATTCAATGCAGGAAGGTGCTTGGTGCAATGCTGCACTGATTTTAAATCATTTTAATCATTGCATCATTTTTTAATCATTAAAAAAACAACAAAAGAAAAGGTCCATTTGATGCCCCAAATTTCCCATTTATTCAGCAGGGGGAGGAACATCACAAAAGCCGCTGATTAAGGTCCTTTTATTAAAGTCTTTAAAGTTGCCCTTAATCTTTCAGATTTGTTACTATGATAAGAAAAAAAGCCCCAAAAACAACAACAACCAATCACCACAAATGGAGGCTGGAAATATTTTGATTTTCATTGTCCTTTCTCTGCCCTTTTCTTCCCTTCTCATTTTACTGTGACAATAATGGACAAACAGAAGGAAAAAAGGGGGGAGGGGAAGAACAGGGATAGAAAAAGATTTAAGAAAAAAATTAAATAATCCCCGCTGATGTTGAATATTAAGACTTTTCTCTCCACCCTCTTTCAGCAATATCCCTTTTAAAGAATAAAAAACCCCAAACAATCACCAAGACTAGTGTCCCCATCCCCTTGCCTCCATTATACTTTAATCCCCACAGCCAAGTGCAGGTAGGCGAGCAGGTACCCGAGACCTGAGCTTGGCTTTCCCACTGTAGCACGCAGAGAGGTCTCTGGCTGGTTGCAAAAGGATTTTAGCAACTACTTTAATTAGTTTTATTCCTTTCCCTCTAAACCCCAAAGCCAGCTGGATTCCTAGCACTTCACACCTGCTTTTACAGGACATTAGAACTGGGAGGGTCTGGGGAAGGGGGTTCTGGTGGGTGCCTGCTTTCAGTGCCTACCTTCACCTGGCAGGGCTGGGCATTGCTGCCTCCCCACCCGCACAGGGGGGAAGAAACACCCCACGCTCCAGCGGAAGGAAACCCCTACAAAAACAAAGCCTTTTTCCTCATGTTCCCATTCCCATCAACAGTGAGGTGGGAAGCTTTCAGGAGCTTCCTAGTGTTGTTTGGCACCCTCCTCCCCTCCTGTGGTCCCTGGCATTTAAATAGCATGGGACCCCAAGCCGCCAAAGCTGGTTTCTTCCTTTCTCACCACTGGAATTTCTACCTTTTCTTCTCTGGACACAACCCATGTTCTCACAGAGCTGAGTTTCTTTTTCCTCCCATTGTCCTCCAGAACTCTCTGCCCCCTGGACCAAATCCCAACTCCCAGGTAGGCCAGCCTTTCCACAAGCATCCTCTCCTCAGCACAGGTGCCAGAGATGCCAGAGCTGGAAATGCCCCAGCTTTGGAGGGTCTGTGCCACCCCCCACAGCAGCATCCCCCACTGATGCTGCAATCTGTATGGACCTACATGCAGTGATATAGCGACACACAAATTGCACTCCCTCCCATGCCTTCCCCTCCCTTCTTTCTCACTTGTTGCTACAGGACTGCGAGGTGTCAACAGAAATTGCCCTAAAAAAATAGGATGCTTGCTAACAAGGCACAACACTACCAAATTAAGTCTGGGACACCGATTCCCAATGCTGGATGCTGAATTAGGGTGACAAATGCACTGAGCATCTCCTACCTCAAAATTGGAGCGTAGCTAGAATGGATATAGGACACCCAAGGCATAGCCTTAGCCAAGCTAGCAGTGACTCTTGCTCAGAGGCACCTCCAAGGGATGTGCAGCAGGAGGGACCAGAGATGATCCAGAAAGTTCTCCGGGGAGCAGGGGCAAAGGATCATGCACACTGAGCATCAAGCATACAGCACATGGAAAAAAGAGAAAAAGAGCACAGTGCCCCCCAGTCCTGTCCTTTTCTCCTCTCTGTCCCCCAGCAGCTGCATTTCCATAAGTGATTTGCACTAATTGCTTTAAATACCACCATGCTGTGGGTAATCAGAGTCATTAAGTGACCTCTGCTCCCAGAGGGCAGGCAGGGCTGGTGCAGAGCCCCACACTCAGGGCCATGGGCCAGCATCCCCCTGAGCAGGGCATGCTCCCACATCCCCAGTGGCCCACAGTGATGGAGTTCAGCTCCAATTTGCTCTTCCCTGGAGCCCAATCAGTAAGTGGCCTCTATCCTGCCCTGGAGTGGGGCGGTCTAGAAGCTGTCCAACACCCATACCGCAGCAGGGACAGATCCTGATGGTGCCTGGCTGCCCCTGCCCTGGCTGGACTAGCTGCCTGCAAGCTGCCAGCAATGCCATGGTACTGTGAGTTGGCCACCATGGCTGTCAGCGAGCCCAGGGCTGATGGTGATCAGGTTGGGTTCAAACCAACCACATACAAGCACCTAAAAACCCCCCAAATCCTCCCCAAATGGTATTTCTGAATGTAGAAAATAGGCATTGCTCCATCTCTGTCCTGATGTAGTGTGACAGGAGGTAAGGTGACAGTTGTCACCCCCGAGGGGACACCAGTCTTTAAGGCTATGCACCAGTCACCTACCAGCCCTGCTTCCACAGCATCCCCAAGGATGGCTTTAGCCTGCAGCCAAGTGGCTTAGCCTCAGAAAGCCCCTGGAGCCCTGTCCACCACCGTGTGACACATTCAATCCTGGCCAGGCAGCCTCATCTACAGGTGAGGCTTAAACTGGGGCTTACAACACATGCACTCGTCAAGGAGGTGGCAGACAGGGTTGAGGATCCTCCAGCACCTTCCCACATGTCTCTTCCTGCTCCTAGATAGACGAGTTTTCCTGGAAGCACGCCGAGCTCCTCCAGTTCAGCTGATTGGTGCCTACTGGAGCCCTCAACCAGGATTCCTCGGTGCCAGCAAGAAGCAATCATAAAACGCAGACCTATGCAGCAAATATAGCTGTTCTGGTTGAATTTAAAGCCAGGGTTTAGTCTCAAATCTAGTGCTAAGTATAAGCCAGAACCTGCCAAGAACATTCCTGCTTGCAGCTGAGATCAGAGGAGAATATTTAGGTCTGCTTCCCATAGTACAGGAATTGCACTGGGCAGTGCCAGGCTCTTGCAAGCACAGCTCAAGCTGGAAAGGAAAGAAAAAAAGAGAAAGAAAAAGAAACAAAACCAACCAACATACATCCAAACCCAAGCAACCCTCTCTCAAGAAGACAGGGCTGCATTTGCCAGCTGCAAGCGTGCAGGAGCACACCGGGCTCCACTGCAGCCTGGCCCTGCATGTGTGCAGGCAGTGGGCTCCCTGCCACACGCTTGAAATAAAGGCTGAGAGGTGTAAAGAAACGGCTGTGCTTCCAGGAAAACGCACTGCAGCACAGCTTCTGCCTGTCCGCAGGGACCCATTACACTAACAGCGTGTCCATTCAGCCTGATGTATAAATTACTAATGTAAATTAATGGATAATTGAAGCCCTTTAGTCCTAAATATTTAAATTATTTAACAGGCAATTAAGAGGGAAGGAGAAAGAAAAGAGGAAAAGGGGCCTTAACCCCAACAGGCAGTAAAAAAAAATGAAGCCAGAAGAGACCAGAAAGAGCTGAACATATACATTTTAAAGGGATGCCACCAGCTTTATTTTGTTTCCCCATGTTTGTTTGAGCCCAGCAGGCAGCATAGCGGATGCTCAAGACCCAGGGGAACAGGTAGGAAAGCATCCACTGAAAAAGCCCTCTAAGCAGCAGGACCCGTTCTGCTCCGGGCTCTTTCCAGGAGAGGAAAACTCTGGCTGCCTTTGTAACAGCTATTGGTTATGGCAATTGCTGGGACTTCTGAACATGCCAGAACATGCAACACTTTTAGGCAAGTTTTTTTTTCTCTCCTCCCTACCCCTAAGCCGACAGAATTCCATTATATAATATCACTCCTGACCCTTTTTTATTTTCTTTTCTTTTTTAACCCCTCCCTCACCTGATCAAGTGCAAACACCTTTAACCCAGGTGTTTAAATCCTTTTTGCTTTAAAAGTGGTCTACATGGCAATTTCATTCTCTCTGCATTCCCCGCCCTCCCCCCCCCCCCCCCCCCCCCCACCCTCTCCAAACAGTAAGGCATCCCTCTGCCTCAGTAAGGCAAAGTTCTGGCACAACAGTAATCCATCAGGATGCTGGATACCATCAGAGCAATGAGTTTCCCATCCTCAGATGTGTACAGAAGAACCCTCCTAACAGTACAGCCCATGGCAAGGGGAAGGTTAGACTGAGAAACACAGTGCTTCCTCCTCCTGTCTCCATCCGTAATTGGCCAAGGATCTTCCCACCACTTCTCTGAGGAACAGAGGAGGTGATAAGGAAAAATGCCCGGTGCTGTGGCCCGTTGAGAAAAAACGTCATGTGGGAAAAAACATCTTTAACAAAAGCAGCGTGTGAGTTTGTGCGTGCCCAGGACAACACCGAGGGCAGGGAGAGGGATCAAGACAATAGTGAATAGACCTTAGATTATATCCTGAACTCACAGCCCCATGGGAACAGGGTTATAAAAACCCTTTTTATGTTTTGTTTGTAGTCCAAAACAAACAAGTACATAAAAAGCTAAACACAGAGGAGCCAGACAGGAAGTGAGTAACATCTGGGAAACATCTGGCCCCAGCCGTCCTGCAAGCCCAGCCCCCAGCACAGCTCCGGCTACCTGCTCCTGCAGTTCCAAAGCAGAGGTACCCCAAACCCCTCCCCCTGCCCAAAAGGGCACTTCTTGAGGAAAAATTGTGCCCATCACTCAACTTGTCTCACCTGCTGAGCAATGCAGTTCCAGAGCTTTCTGTCCCTCTCTGTGCTGGTTGAAATAAGTAAACCCCTCTGCTATTCCCACGTGGGTGCCCAGCAGTGCATGGGTATCTCAGCCCACTGCAGCAGTATGCACAGGCAGCACCTCTGGCAAAAGGAGGAAAGCCCCAGGACAATGTCACCACTGAACAGGACATGCTGGTGCAGGACATTCCATGCACCGCAGGATGCCTCTGTGCAGGGCTCTAAGCATTTCAAGACACCCCTCGGCAGGGCTCTGACATTAAAGGATGCTCTGAACATTGCAAAACACCCTGGTACAGGGCCCTGAGCATTGCACGATGGAGACAAGCTGATCACACTTGCCCAGCACTGTGAGTTGCCCCACATCCTTCTCCTCAGGAGAGAGGAGGTCCTGCCCAGCAGACACAGGGACTGGAGATATTTTCTCCTTTCTATCTCTCTTCTGCTCTTACTCCTCCAAAAGCCCTGCAGAAAGAGCCACCTGGCACACTATCCCAGGTGCAGACCCAGGAAGCCTGGGGAGGTTGCAGGGCCTGATGCTTGGGCAGGCTCCAGCCTGGCTGAGCAGGAGGAAAGCTGGCTCGGCAGGCTCACAGCCGAGTCCCTCTGCACAGGGGAATTCCCCCATGGCTGCCAGCCCAAGCTGCCACCCCATGTCTTCTCTCTCCATCCACCCACAGCAAACAGGGTGCTCCAGGGGTGAGAAAAGAGGGGGACACAGGGATGCAAGCAACCTCACCGAGCTATAGAGCTATTAGATAGAAGGGGGAGTTGCAATGAAAGAGCAGTGATGCTCAGGACTGGTCTGGATCACATCAGGAGTCAATTCTGTTATCATGGCGCACCCCCAGCTGCATGCACAGCTGAGAAATGCAGCAACCACAGAGCAACTCTGCTGCATCCTCCACTGTTAAACCAACTGTGTCAGGGCATGGGGCAAAGCACCAAACTTCTGATGTATCAGCTTGACTAAGCTGCTTGAAGAAAACCAGCTGCTCCTTGCAGGGGATGGAATCCCTCAGCTCACCAGATAAAACCAAAGCAAACCTCAGTTTCCCCAAAACAGCTCCTCTGCATTCCCTACACAACCAGAGATGTACATTCCATGTGCTCTGGCAGAACCTAGGATTACCACCTCATGCTTTCCACCAGGAAGGATTGAAGCTGGTCGAGCACTGGACCACATGGGCAAGGAAACAGCAGCTGGATGCACAGCATCTCCTGCCCTCTGCTCATTTCTCATCATGTACATGTGGGCAGCGGCATATAGGACTGTTGAGGGCCAACAGCCATAATGCTCACCAGGCTAGAAGGACAAGGACATTTCTTTTGGGGTGTTTTGCACTGGCAGCCTGCCTGAATTTGGAGCATCCCCCCTTGGAGAGCCAAGATGAGATGCGGCAGACTTGGGGAGTGAAGGGAGACATTAGCAATGAGAATGGGGATGTCACAGAGATGAGCAGGGAGGAGGAAAGCGTAAAATACCAGAGAAGGAAGGCTGGTGGTTTGGGAAAACAAGAAAGGAACCAAGGCACTTTAAAGAAGAATTATCCATCAGGCTGGCAAGGTTAAAAAAAGCAAAAACACTGGGACATTGGGGGATATAGAAACTTAGTTAAAGAAGCCTCACCCAGAACAGGCCACTAGAGAAAAGCATTCGATGTGTCAGGGGCAGAGACATAGGATGCTGCACGCTCAATCCCATGTCACTGCATGCCCTGCAAAGGGCACAACTCCCAGACCCCAAGCACCGCACACCCCAAGGCAGTGTAGCAGCAAGGGTGCCGCAAAAGCTCAGTCCCATTTTGCGCCTTGATTTCTGGTCATCTTTGCACCAGCTGATGCTCACCTGCAGCCTTTTCTTGTACTATTATTGTCATTTTTAAAAACAGCTAAATTAAAAGGCTACAGCAGCGAGCAGCTGCCCAGACGAGTTGGATGCCATTGCAAGAGGTGGTGAGAACACCAGACAAGGCCCCAGTGTGCAACACCACAGCTATATTTGGCACAGCTAGCAAGCAGACCAGCTCCTGAAGACATCCAAACACATCCGGGCCTTTGGGGTAAGGAGGGTGATGCACAGGATCCCATCGGAGGCAGGCAGCCTGTTCCCACCATCCTTCCCACGTGCCATTTCCCTGCTTTTTCTTTAAAAATTCCCAGCCTCAATCAGGCTTTGGGGAGGAAATTAATGAAAAGCAAAGCTGATTACAAAGAACAATATAATGACTCAATCTGTTTCTTTTACCTCAATTGTATAAAGCTTTTACATTTATAAAGGTTTCTCTCAATACACAATGAAATGGCCTCCAAGGGAAGCAGTAATGGCCCTGGAGACTTCTGAGCAAGACTGGACAAAACACCACTAAAACAATCCCTAAGGAAGAGCCAGATGATCTAAATCTTTCATTTCTTGCCCTTTTCTTTCTCCTCCTGTTTCAGGCACCTTTTTTTTAGCTGCTGCTAATTAGATGTTAATGCCAGAGCAGTTGCATTTTCAGCACATGGCGTAACCAAGAGAAAAAATACCAGGGCCCTCAATGACAAACAGGTCACAGGGATGGCCGTCCTTACTCTCAGTGTGGAAATTATCTCTCTGAAAGAAAAATAGGCCATAAAATATTGACACTCTTTCTACACCAGGATGTATTGCTTCTGCACCCACAGATGTGATGGTACCTGCTTCAGATCTCTTTCCTCTCAATTCCCACATCCAACCCCTTCACCAGGGCACTGGATCTGCAAGGATGTTTCGTCTAGTTGCAATGTAGCCAGAGAGTGGAAAAACTACACCAGAACAACACACATCTCAAAACAATTTCCATTTAGATCAACCACCAGTCAGAAGGCCAACCAACTCTTCTGGCTGCTCCTAAGTAGACCGTCTCCTAGAAGAAGGCAACAGGATGCTCTCCACTGCCACCTCCTCCTCCTTCTCCTCCTCTCTGCTGTTTACTGGGCTGTTTATTTGGAACATCTCTAGCACCCACCTCAGCAAGCTGCAAGGAGCTGAGCCAAGCTGTTTGCAGTAAAATCAATGAGGTGCTGCAGAGGCAGGAATCTGTGCCCTTGCCTGAGGTGCCCGCCCCTGCCACCGGACCGTCAACAAGGGCCACCATTCATCATTGTCAACACAACTGTAAACCCAACCATGCTCAGAGATCCTTGGCAGAAATGCTCCATCATGATGCTGTCCCCTTTACCCCATCCCCAGCTCTCCATTTCCACAAAAGTTTACCTAATTTCAAATATTCTGTTGTCTTTTATCACCCTGCCAGACACTTTATAAGAGAAGCCGAAGTTTCACAGGCCCTGGTCAGCAGAGATGACTCTGACTCTGCACCAACACACCAGCAGAGTGAGTGCAGAGTTTGTTCTTCACTGGAGGACCATCATACCTAGAGGTGATACTTCAAGGTTCATGTGGAAGACCAAGGCACAGGTCAAGAATGGATGTGGAGGCTCAAAATTGTGGTGGTGGTATGTTACTCCCTTCAGTAGTGCAGTCAGGCCCCCCCCCCCCCCCCCCCCCCCCCAGCTACTGGTGTTTCTATGAGCAGTGACCTCCCTTCAGCCCCATAGGGGACCCAGTGCCCATGCCCCAGTGGAGACTGGAATGAAACCCGCTGCTAAGAGACACATTTACGACCTTCCAAGAGGGAGCCTGCTGACAGCTTAACGAGCTTTTTGTTTTTCAAGTAGTGGTTTTATATTTACGACCTGAAAGGGAAAGATGCAAGTAGGCAGATGATCATGGGGCTATCTGCTCCTTCTGCTCCTGACCTGCTGCTGTCCAACCCACAACCAAGCCATTCCAGGAAGCCATAAAAAACGATTGCATTTCAGCTTCCCCCCCACTTCTTTCTCTCGCCCCACTAAAAACCAAAAAGCACTGGTTTTGCTTTTTTTTTTTGGTTGTAGTGGTCATTTCTTTTTAATGTCCACCCCAAGGAAGAGCATCAAATATTAATGCAGGAAGCTTCAGAGAGATCACACCAGAAAGCAGAGGCCCTATATGTTGGGGAGCATCCCAGTGGATGCAAGATCCCACCAGTTCATCCCAAGGCCTGGCTCTTTAATGCCTGGGAAGAAAGGAGGAGAAAGGAGAAGGCCAGAAGCTAGACTTTACAAGCGGGAGAGATCACATTCCTGGGATATCAGCACAGTTACACTTGGAGAAAAAAAAAAAAGTTAAGCAAAAGGAAAAACCAAACCCCACCACCCCTCCCCAGGATGCTGCTCTGTTGTTTATAAGCTTAATAGTGAAAAGGGAAGGCAAAACTAGCCTGCTTTTTCTCTCTAGAGCTCAGCATTAGCACAGCAGAGAAATGCCTTTGGGCTGCAAGAGCATTCCAGCCACTAGCAGGAAGATAAGCCTCTTCCTTCGCCTTCAGATTCCTTGGCAGAGAGGAGACACATGAGGTTTAATTGCACACAGAGATGCCACAGCCGGGACACAAGCATGATAAGAGCTTTTGTCCCATTGTGGACTCATCCGACTGATAAAGACCCTGCCCTATTGCTCAAAACTCAGCATCTTTGCCAAGCCCAGCTTGAGTTGCTAGGGGGAACCTGCAAGGCCAAGACAGGCAATGCAAGGCACTGGTAGGGGACATGCAATACTAGATGTGCAATACAACATCTGGCATGGGAGCAACGTCCCATGGCAATGTCTCAGGCAACACAGTGCTTGCTGCACTATGGCACGTGATGCTGGGCATGCATGCCCTCCCTTCCAGAGGAGAAGAGTACCAGAGTGTGCTCTGTAGCGCCATTCTGGTGCCAAAACCTCATACAGCCATGGGCAGGAGGCAAAGCACCATGCTCGGAGGCAATCTGTTGCTGGGCAAGCATGGAAAGCAATGGACCAATCTGCTGAGCTTGGGACACCTTCTCCCTCATCTCTTTCTGTCCCCACACAGGCCTTGTCTGTAAGTCCTCTCTGGCAGCCATAAGGCCCCGGGAGCCCCACGTGTGCATGCAAAAAAAAAAATAGAAACAATATTTAAAACATCCTTGCAAGTGGGATTAACAATTTTCTAAGTGCAGTGCTGATGCTAAGCGAGGTCGGTGGCTGCGGAGCGGATGGACAGCGGGACAGGGCTGGTGGCAGCCCTCACCC
The DNA here is from genome assembly GCA_028858755.1 of Ara ararauna. Lineage (NCBI taxonomy): Eukaryota > Metazoa > Chordata > Aves > Psittaciformes > Psittacidae > Ara > Ara ararauna. The sequence continues at coordinate 44,379,513 of CM054381.1, forward strand.
CCCAGCAGCCCCCACTCCCCCCTTTCCCTCTTTATCTGCTGCCTGGGGCTCTGCCCCGGCGCCTGCTGATAATCAGGGAGCACATTTGAAACCCCGGCGCCAGACAGGATCCTTATCTCCTACAGAAGAGGAATGTGGGATGGGGGCAGCCCCTGCAACAGCTCCAGGAAGGGGGTAGAGGGGTGTGGGGTGAACCCCCCCCCCTCCCCTTGTGCCCTGCACACAAGAGGGGGAAAGGGCGGCAGGCATGGACACCCCCCTCCCAGGAAGGTGACCATGAGCCGCCAGCACTCACTGCCGGGGTGGCCAGAGGGGTCGGAAGCACCCGCTGCCTTGTGCAAGGGCCGTGTAATTATCCCCGGGTAATTGCTCTGCTTAATTTTTTCGTAAAGTCAAGCCCTGGGTAGGCCGGCTCCGAAAAAAGCCGAGCGAGGAGCCAGGGCCAGGCTGATCCCGATGAGAAAAGCCCAGAGCATCGGCCCAGGGTACACGAGGCGACAGCCCGGTTTCCCCACCCTGGCCGGCGGGCAGCACTCCCTCCCCTCCCACCCATAAACGGCACCCAAAATGACGCAGGGTGAGGGCTGTGAATCATCCCACAATAAAGCCCAAGACCCTCAGGGCTCGGCTTGTGGACCCTCAGACACAGGAGCAGCCTTTGGGGTGTGAGAGAGAGGAGGACTGTGCCCCCGGAGCCTTCCTCCCCAGCGAGGAGGCGACAGGCTCTGCTCAGACGCCAGCACTGCAGCTGCCCGGGGGCTGATCTTCATTACCAACAGGACCGACAGGATCTTCAAGCAGCCTAATAGCTGGGAGGAAGGAGAGGAGGCAAAAGCCAAGCTGCTGGCTTCCCTCCCGCCTGCTGCCAGGCAGGACAGGGACCATGGCTCCAGCCCCACGCTCCCTCAGCTCCCTCCCGGTACCAGGGCTGGATGCTCCGGCATACAAAAAGAGCTTCGAATGGTTATTTTCACAGTTAGGAACCCAGACCTTTCCCCTCAGTGGCTGGAAAGCATCACACCAGCGCCCACGGTGAATCTGTACTCGCCACGTGACGCCATCTGAGTCCCGGATCCATGCCAGGGGCTCCACGGGCATCCACCCAAGAAGGACTCTGTTGATGCCATCAGAGCCCCAAGGGATTTGCATCCAATTAAAGGGATATTTAAAAAAAATATAATAAGGGGCTAATGAAGTTTAGAAGCTGCCGACACCAGCCATATGCCTCAAATATGCACAGTGCAGTTGGAGCCTAGGTAATGCAACTGCAGGTATCAGCTCGCCTAATTAGCTACCAGAAGAAAGTCTAATTTAAAACAAAGCTCTTATTTTATTTATTTGCTGACAGTAGCAGAGCAATTCCCTCCAGCATGATGTGAAAGCAAACACACTGTCCTCAAAATAAACCGCCGCGGCCTTTTTAATTTCACCCTTCAACAAGTGTTCCCTGGTTAGTCTTTGGGAAGGGGAAAAAAAAAGGAAAAGGAAAAAAACCTCCAGGGGAGCGCCAACCTGCAGCTTCCATTAGCATTACAGAAGGCTTGCATTGCAAAGACAGCTTCCCACTTGTCACCTCCCTGCCACGGAAAAAAGGGAGCGCACACACCATCGGAGCTTCTCCACTGTGCCAGAGAAGGCAGGGAAACTGCCTTTAATAAAAGGTCCGTAAGAAAATGTGTCCTCCCCTCTCCACTGTCATTATTTGGGGAGATGAAAGGAGCTCAGCGCATCCCAGCCCCCTCACTGCCATCACCCTGCAGATGCCCATGAGATAGGGCTGCTGCTTGCTAGAGGCACAGGTAGTGGCACAAGTTGGTGTCTGGCTCCAGACCACTGTTGCAAGGTGTAGGTTGTCCATCCAAACTAAGAGACTCCTAACAGTCATCCCTTCCCTGTCTCTTTTGGAAGAGAAATCCTAGAAGCAAGGAGAGAGTACAGGGCTGCTGTGATTTTATATAGTATCTTTATTTATTGAAGTGCTTTAAATAGATATGGATTGACTCTCTCAGCTCTGGCTATTACAGCTTGAAAGGGAAGCTGCAGGCAGCTCTTTGATTAATGCACACAAGGCTGCTTTCATAGATGCTCAGAATCCCACACCACATGGTACCTCCTCCTGCCTACCAAACTACAACAGGAACCCCTCTATCACCCCACGTGTAGGGACAGAAGGGTGACACAATCCCCCACCACCTATGTTTTAGCTCCAGGGTTTGGGCGGGGATTGCTCCAGATGTGCAACATCCTCACTTTGCCCAAGCAAAGTTGCCCCAAATGGACACTTTGATAACATTTTAACACACAAAGCCCCGCCGAGCCACTCAGGCACATCCCAATAGGTGGTCCAGACATTCATTTAATCACTGAGCAAATGACCCACCAACCCACACCCCAAATACAGTGGGTCCTGGGGAGGCTCCTCTCAATCCCAGCACTACAACCACATCCCACCTGCAAGACCCAGGAACAGGACGGGGAGTGGCAAGACCCTTCTCTTTGGGCATTACACTTCAACTTTTGCAGCTGTCAGAGGGTGGTCACAGGACATCACAAGCCTGTTCAAACTGATGCTTCAGTTGCTCTCCTCTTGTAAACGCAATGTCTGCGTCCCTCCACTGCTCCCCCTTTATGCTATTCACACAAAACCATCGTGCCTTTCCACCACCAACTCCCCTCAATCATCTTCACATCCAAGATCAAGCTACCAGCTCCACAACCCACCGAGACAAACCCTTCATCCTTCCTCTACCACCTTCTTCATACAGTCCAAGCTTACCCAAATAATCATGAGATTTTTTCTTTCCTAACTACACATTCTGATACTCATCTATGAATTTATGAAAGCAGGGAGAAGCATTTCAAGCCTTTATGGACAATGCTGGCCAGAGCATGCATTTTTCTTTCCACTGATGAAAGTAATCCCGTTAAGGAGTAAGTGAGAATTGCACTATTCTGAGGCAGCTGGGAAAGAGGAGGAAAATCTATTGCAACGACTCTTAACAGGCACTTCCCCAGGGCTTCAAGGTAGAAAACTTATCAGACACCACACTGATAACATACTCAGGCTGAACCCTAAGTCTTCAGTGTACAAAAGGATTCCTAATTGCAAACTGAATGAGCAGGATAAATAAGGTTAAAAACCCACAGAGGCCAAAGGCCAGGGGGTGGCAGCAAGTATGGGGCTTGTCTGCAGGACAGGCAGCATTCCTGGTTCACTCTCCCAGGGGATACGAAGGATGCTGATGCTGGGCACCCATCTCCTGCCACCAAGGCACTTAGGAAAAGTTTGTCTTCTGCATGTCTAAAGCTGCAGAGAACTGGGAAAAATAAGCATCCATGACCACCATCAGTCTGGTGAAAGATTCACCCCAAGCCAGCATCCTCAATCGTCCCCAACAATGTATTTGTTTGTTACATCCCCTTTTGCTTCCTGCACTTTGTCCCAGTCCCAATACCCATCTTACAACACCTTTCCCCCTCTTCCTTTTCTTCTCTGTAACTCCAAACCAACTCTTTGTCCCAGGCATAAAGAGCTGTGAGGCTTCTGCTGTGAGTTTCTCTCTCCACCGGTTTCCCATCCAGCTCTTTGGGAACACCTGGTCAAAGCCAGCCAGCTGTGTACCTGCTTTTTAAGAAAAAACTCTGCCAGAGTTTTCTCTGAGCCCTGTGCAATGATGGAGTTTGCAACTCAGCCTCAAAGGGGTCTCCCTTTTCCTCCTTAGCAATCACCTGCTCTCCCTTTACCTGTTAAATCCCATGAGGATCGCCCAGGCTGCAGAGGCCAAGCTACACAAAACAAGCTGGAAACAGAACCCTGTCCTATTTCCAAACCACCTTAGAAAGGCAAGAAGCAGAACATAATGCAGCTGTACAACCTGACCTGAAGGAACCATATCCAGAAGGGAGGCTTTGCAGCTCCTGGCTGCCCTGCATGTCCTGCAGCTACTCGCAGGTTGAGTTAGTTATTCTCATTGAAGGAAAAATATAATCAGTACTTCCAAGGCATGGATAACAGGCTTATGGCACAAGCAAGTAGTGACCAGAGAGTTGCATTTGCAAGCCCTTCTTTCAACACCTCAGGTGCAGTCTTCGAAGTAAACTCCAGGCTCCAGCCAAACTGTTCCACAGTTCTAAGGGCGATGACCCTCCTCCCCCTCAGGAACCCAGCAGCTCTGCAGCACCCCAGTCCCTACTAATATTGAAGGCCATCACCTCTCCCAGACCTGCAAGTCTGTCTCATCCAAGGTCCACCCTCAGCACCATCACCACCAGCCTGCACCCACAGCAGGGCTCCTCATCCTGCCATCACCCAGCCGAAACCATTGCTCTCTCCCTCCGAGGCTGGTTTTCCAGGCAGAACAAGGATGGGAATTACTCAGACAGCATGTGACATGATCACCAGAAAGAGGACACTGCATTACTGGAGCTAAAACTGGATCCTGGTTTTTATTGTCTATTCTTTTGTAGTGATGGGAAGAAAGAGCTGCTGCTCTGTAATCAGGCCTCTTCTGGCAGGTTTGCTGCTTTTAGGACCAACCAGGATAATGCAACGTTGCTTTCATGTGGCAAGAGAAGCTTATAAACAATGCTATTACACTGGTACACCACTGAAATTAAAGCCCTGCTCTTAGTCTCAGTTGCTCCCAGAGGCAGCCTGCTTGCCTTGGACTTAATATCTTTTCCAAAAGTCTGTAATACATTGAATGGACTAAATTTCTTTCTAAATAAGCACTCATGAAATTTAATTACTCCAAAAATAATGCCTATTACCTATTTCTGAAAAGAATAGCAATTCCTTCCAGCTTCTGCTAATGTTCTTTTAGCAAACACTCTGCACTTCTTGTTTCACTTATCTGTTTGTGCAGTTACAGCAGAGCAGCTCCAGATCACAATTCATCCAAAAACCTGAAAATCTTTTCTTCACTGATGCTTCTTCATAGCTTTATTTTACTTTTTGATTCAAAATTATTGAGATATTCCCCCCCCTCAAAAAAAACCCCAAACCAACCAAACAAACGACCAGATTCTGACTTCACCCATACAGACAGATTGAGACAAAAACCTCCAGAGTGAATTAACTCAGCCCAAAATGATCTCAGCTGTGAAACATCACAAGGGGCAGTCACATTCTCAGCAGCTTCAACATAGAGGTTTTGGGTTATTTATTTATTTTTTTAAATTAAAAGGGATGCCACCTCTCTGCATCTGTGTTTTATCTGTAATAAATAACCCGGTGCTGGAAGAAAATACACTTTGGCTTCCTTAACTCCAGTTTCTCATTTTTATCACCTTCCTGTGCATCTCTTCATGGTTTCTCAAGCCTTCTTCCACACTGCAATAAGAGAGTGCCTCTGCAAATAACATGGTTTAAAGCCTGGGGAATTCTGCAATAGGACAGGGACTCATTTCACCACCCAAGTGACCTGACTCCAAAGCACCCCTTCTCCAGGCTCAGCACCTCTTGGCTTCAAGCATCTCCTGGGCAGCTTGGTTGGTATGAGCCAGGAGGCCATCCTGCCAGTGAAGCAAGGGCCAGGCTTATTATGGCACTTATCTAGGAGCAAATGCCAGCCAGATCGAACCCTGCAGAGACCCTCAGGACCTGCAGAAGCAGCTGGCACCATGCCTGTGCAAAGATGCTCTTTTCTACCTCATCTTTCCCCATAATACTCTAATTTCAGACCGGTCAGACTGCTGCTCCCCAAAAACATGAAAAGCCAAAGATGCAGAATACCCTTGACCCAAAAAGTCTATGATAATCCAAACTCCTCCAACCTTTAGACCCCACAGTTACATAAGTGTCTATTTAACTCTCTTGGTTTTTTTTTTCTCTACACATGCTGGCAAAGCGAGCCCTGAGAAATTGCCACATCCAACATGCCAAGTGATTTCTTTCTAAGCATGTGTGTAGGCTACAAGAAAGCCCACCCTCCCCTCCCCATCTCTTACTGGCTGACCCAAGCGGAGGATGCTTCCCTCCTGCTTCCACTTCAGCCACTCAACCATCATTAGTGAAGGACCATTTCCTTCACAACAAATAAAGGTCATCTGCTGACATGTGTCTTTTGCCATGACCTGAAGGCATCCTTCAGCACATCTCTCACCTTGCCTGAGTTTTTTCCTCAGTCCTTCATGTATTTCAAGGTACCCATCTCAGCTCAAAAAACACGCTCCCTTAAGCGGCAGAACAAAACCTGCTTTCCTATAGATTTGTTGCTGAAAATACTCACATCCATGTGGTATTTGTGTTTCCCAATAGTAGGTGGCAAGTGTTATGCTGTTGGGTTTTTTAAGTGGGATATTAATAGATTCCTCTCACTGGCTGACCAGCTCGCCTAGATAAAAACTTTTTTGCTAATTTCCTAATCAGGCAGGAGCTTAATTGTGAGACATCTACTTCTTACTCAAAGAGGAAGAAGGCTGCAGACACACAAACACCATGCAGCAGTTTGTGCTCTCTTCTGCATGAGTGCAAAAAAGAAAAAACAAAAGAAGTCTTTATTTTTTTAGGCAATCAAGCTAAAAAAAGAAATGTTCCCCAAGAAAAAAAAAAGCGCCCAAATAAGCCAGACACCTAAAAGATAAATCCATCAGTACTTTTGATGTCTTAGGCAGAGGAGCTCCTCTTGGCGCATGGGCCAAGGAGATGCTGTTCGCCCCACAATCCCTTCCTGGGGAGGGGCAGGCCATGGCAATGCCTCTCTTCTCCAGCATCCCATATATAGCATGCTCCCTGCGGGCTGCGAGCAGATGGTTACCAAGCTGACAGGTTGCAAACAGCTCAGGTCAGGGAATCAGATATTGTCTCCATGCCTTTGGTTTTGGAAACAAAAGGTGTCTCCCAGCTGAAATTTGCTGTGGGACCCCGTTGCTCCTCCTGTTTTTGGATTTCTTCTTGGAAGCACTTGAATCCAGCTTGTATCGCTTAGGTCTGAAGTCTATACAACACTCTGGGCTGCCGGCGCATAACTTTTCCGCTCCAAGAAGCGAAAATGGATCTTTTCATCTGACTCTCCTCTCCACAGCTGGGAGAGCACAAGGACAGCATGGCACAACATCCACCTTGCTTTTCCAGCAACTTGCAGGCACTGTCTTCCCTGCAAATATTTCATCCCTTGACTTCCTATCAAACTTTCAAATGCTATGAGCTCAGGGCAACCCAGAGAAGCTTCTTCCCAGCATCTCTGCTGTTTATTTACAGGACCGTAATGGCTTGGAAACAGTCCTGGACCCCAGCCCTAAATATATGGGACAGCAGTGACACCACATACTGCCAAGGCAGGGATCCAAATCACCTTTTAGGGTAGGTTTGTTTAAACTGTCCTTCAGGAGGCCACTCAAGATCCCCCCTCCCAACAACTACCAAGATGCAAAGCGCAGCCAAACTGCAGGACTCCGGCTTCTTTCGCTTCCCTGCTGGTTTTAGTTCTGCAACTTGACCCTCACAGAAACATATGGTTTGCATTCTCCCCCCTATACTTTCCATAGACTCACACACACTTTCCTTCCCCTGCCTCCCATAGGCACACAAATCCAAGCTCTTTCCTCTTTAAGCAAGAAATCATGCCGGCAGCCCTCCCCATCACTCTCTAAGGGAAGGAGATGCGCAGCGGCAAACAGGGAGAGGCTGCAGTAAAACCCCTCGGCCAAAACCGCTAAGTGGGCTTTGCTATTTCATGCAGGGGTCATTAATGGCCTGGCTGGATCTGCTGTGTCCCCTTATAGCCAGTCCATAAATGCTAATGAAAACAGAGCCAGTATGCCGTTGAGATATGGAAACGGAAAGGGGGAAGCACAAGCATGTGCACAGCTAAAACCTGCTCTGCCTTCCCCAGTCATCCAGGGACCACCAAAAAACTGCCCTGCTCAAGCCTCCAACCTCATTCTTCTCCACTAGCATGAGAAGAGGGAAAGAGCAACAAGCCTTTGGGATGCACGGAGAGCACATGGGCACAGCAGTGCCGAGGCACTGTGGGGTGCCAGTGGTCAGAGGATGTTCCAAGGGCAGGTGCCGGCCACCAGCAAGATAAAGCAGCAACTTCACCTCCTCTTTTCGGCCCCTTGTGTGCAAAAATCATCTTTTATTTTCCTGTTAGGCAGTTTCCATCTAATTTTCTGCTTCATCCAGCAGCGGGGCTTTTCTTTCAAAGGGACAACAGCAGCCTAAGCCGGTTTATGTTCAACCCAGAGGACGGATCCATGGGGAAATGGTGAGAGGCATTTTTTACAGAGCATTACTTTGTCCAACCAACAAGCAAGGTATTGCCTTCCTCCAGCCCACATCATGGGATGAAGTTAAAAATTCACTAAGGCACTCATACCTGTTTCTTTTTGATAGTGTCCTTAAAGCACCGCACTTGAGAGGAGCCTTGCAGAGCCTGGGAAGGTTGTGGGACGGATGGATGGGTGCCCCTGGCCAAAACAGTACAGGCTGTGATAGAAACCAGAAGCCTTGCAGTCCGCAAGCCTGACTGCCTTTTGCAAAGCATACCAAGCATCGCTGGCATGCCTGTGTACCCCACACCATTCTCCCGGCTGTGGCCACACCACAGCAAAAAGCCCAAAGATCCTTTGAATTTATATATTTTCAGCAGCACAGGATGAGCAAACCCGACGGTTTCTTGAAGCCAAGCACAGCATGAATTCCTCTTTGCAGGTATTATAAAACCACACATTAAAAAAAAAATAATCTATTTTTAACCCACTGTGTTTTTAGGATTGGTGTTACTCAACGTTTTAGCTGGACAGATGAGGCCCTGCAGAAACCTGTGGCTTTCCCTACCACTTATCCCCCGAGAGCCTTCCTGATCAGCCGGGACCCCATCTGCAAAGCTGGCGCGTGGGTTTTTCCATCCCCAGCAGGACCAGCCCCAACACGCCCCAGACTCTGGGGGTTTTGATTTAAACTACAAAGGAACCTACCCATTTTGCCCCAGTTTGCATAACCAGTTTATCCCAAGCAGTTGTTTTAAAAACTCAACTCTTGTTAGTCACTGTTGAGCCCAAACAAAACCCAACCCTCTTCCCAGCGTTTGGATCTCGCTTTTCCAGCTTTGGGCAGAGCCAGCATTTTTATCTTGGTGTATAAATTTTAGAGTCTGAATACATGCCTCAATACAGTGTTTTAGACAGATACATAGAGTGTAGCTGAAGTACCCACTACAGGGATTAACTGTGGGGCTTTAGCTCCTGCAATCCAAAGCTGGGATCCTTGGGCTATGGCACCACAGGATTTTAACATACAAAGCCTTCACAGCCATGTCTCCCTGCCTAGCTTGCCTCACCCAAGTAGATAAGTCATTCACTATTAGCAAATCTTTTAGCATAGACTTGAAAAAAGAGGGACTGTAAAGGAGGAGAAAATAAGTTTTATAGCCCCTGGCAGCCCACACCCTGGCTTCATCACACTCTGGACCCCAGTCACCCGAGCAGCTCTGTGCTCCACAGCTGTGCAGTCAAATCCCCTCTCCTGAAACAAATCCCTTTAGAGCAGATGCCAGAGCACATAAGGAGGCATTTGCAAGGCTCTCATTGTAGAAAAGCAGCCAAAATGATGTGCATCAGACAACACACGTCCTCCAGGAAAACGTGTTTGCACAACTAAGTCAAGCATCTCCTTCTAAAGACAAGAGGTGGACAAAAGGAACCACAGACCCAGGTGGAAATGCATGGGTGGAAATGGCAGGGGAGTCCAAATTGCCTTCTCTTCTTCCTTCCAGTCCAAAGCATTAGCCTGCAGCCTCAGAGGTGCTGATGGAGCCAGGTATGCACCTAGTAGCGACACTGTCACCAAGCGATTGTCCCCAACACAGACAGACCAGTGCAACCCAGAGGAGTCCCTACAGGGCCACATAGGGATGCCACAGCTCCAGTGAGGAGCTCCTGAGCACTGGGATAAGCTTGCATCCAGCCTGATGCAGATTTTCATCAATACTTGACCTGCTCTAGGAAGGTATCCTCTGATCAGGTCCTAGAAAGCAGAAGAGACAGGACACTTAAGCTTCTCCAAGATAGGCTGGAAGAGAAAATGAGCCTAGTCTCCAATGGAGCGACCCAGACCAGAGAGCGACTCATAATTTTTAAGTGCTGTGTAATTGGGCTTAGGAGCCGTGCTTTCATTTTACGCACTTCTCTGCATTTCACATTCGTTAGGAGGGAAAGAAACCCCTTCAAAATAATATTCCAGGGCAGGAACACTGTACCACCATCCAGCAACTGTAAAAGTAGCCAAGCCAGGCAGGGAAGCAAAGGTACTCACACCCTGAGCAGCATCCCCAGCGTGTTTGGGATAAACAGGGGTGGAGGGAGGCTGCTGGGATCCCACACCTGGACAGCGGCCATCCGAAACAAGGCGATGGCCCCAGGCCAGACCACAGCAGACAGCATGGCCACATTGCAAGACCCACCCTCATGACCAGCAATAATTACTAGCTTCACTTATAGGCCCTGCAAAGCCTTCACAGATGCCCCTCCAGGTGAGGGTGGGGATGCTTGTTCACCTCCACTTGGCTCCATGGATGAAAAGCAAGCAGCAGACCACATTTATTTTTTTTTCTTTTGGTTGTTTTAAATAGCAAGCACTTTCTGGCTGCTGGAAAACACCCTCCTTCTGTTCTTCAAGCCAGATAGAAAAGAGAGAGCCAATAACACAGCCAGGTGACGGTGCAGCATGGCGAGGTCTCATGGGGGATAACAATCATGTGGAGATCAGCTCCCACTCACAGATCATGCAAGGGGGGAATGAGGTACACCCCACAAAGATGTCAGAAAGGCAGAGGCAATCAACTCAGTGGAAGAAGCTCTGTTCACCCATCTACATAAAACTCTTTGAAGCCCCACTCCTCCACCCCAATTGCTCTCGGTTCTCCAGCTAGCGGTCAGCATCATCTGAAGGAAGAACTACAACTTCCCAGCACATCCACATGGCCCACCAGGAAACTGGACAGCCAATGAAGCAAGGTGTGCTGAGACCCTTCCTGGTGCCTTCAGCCACAGCTGGGTGTTCCCGTGTGTTCCACTGGTCATGAAAAAGCCCAAAACCTCACAGCCTAGAAAGCATTGACGCTGACAGCAATCTCAGACAGGAGGCTGCAATACCACATCCCAGGCGTGTCCCTTCTTCCATTTAAATCTGTCCCGAGGAGTTTCTAGGCTCTCTAACCTCCTGCCTAAGGAAAACTCCCACACTATACAATGCAATGCAACATTTTTAATAGCCTCCTGCCTCCGTGAGCCACGGAGCCGGGGTTTGTTTTACAATGTCTTGTCCCTCCAGCCTGCCACCGCCCCAGGAGGTGCAGGTATACCAAGGAGTCCACTCAGAGATGGACAGCCCATACTGCTCCTGGTTCAAATCATGCAGGAGGACATGAAGAGACATTTAAAGGCTGCCAAACAAGGAGGAAGCATAGCAAGAAGGGGGCAATCAGGAATAATTTCCAGGCCAGCGGCAGGTCTCAGTGGGGAGAGTCACCCCACAAAACGGAAGACTCACAAGCCAACAGGAGAACAAAGTCAGGGTAGAGAAAAATCATGCTCTTATCCCAGCCAAGCCATCATCTTCCTGCCCAGTGTAAGCCTCCCCCTCAGGGCTCCTGTCATTCAATAGCTAGCACGTCAGTCTCCATACAATTTCAACAAGGAGGGATGCCTGGCAGGGAGAAGCATCATCATGCCTTACAGGAGTTTTCCCCATGCACCATCCTGCACTCAAACCCTCTCACACACATTATACCTGCACCTGACAGATTTGGTTCAATATATTAAGGTGGGCTGCATCCCATACCTAGGGTAAGCCCCAAAGCACCCAAAGTAATTCTGCACCTGCATGCACTGACACCAATATCAAGAGCTTTTCTTCACCTCTGTGGAAGTTTTGTGGGGTCCACCTCCCACCCCCACCTCTTTCTAGCATGCTGTGCTATCCACCTGCACAGATATTCCAGTCAAGGGTGCTGCTCACAGCATCACTCCTGAAGAGCCCCAAAGCCTGCCGGCACCAGGCATCTGCACTCAGAACTCCCCTCTTCTCTTCCTGCGGTGGCCTCTGCTCGAAAGGCAGATGGATCTAAAATGCATTAGACATCTCAAAATGAGATTTTCCACGCTCTTTGAAAGGGAAACAATCCCTCAGCTTTCACACTTGGTGTAGCCTTGTGAAGGAGGGGAGCCGGGGAGCAGCAAAGGTTACTCATGGGACTTTTATGGAAACCACACTGGCAGGACCCCCTGGAAGCGTGAGAGATGCCAGGATCTGACTTTTGTGTCTGGCTTGATGAGGGATTTATACCCATTAGGAGGACGATGACAGCCCATGCTCACAGCCCCTCATATTCTGGCAGGGAAAGGACTGCTCAAGGGGCAAACAAGCCCTTTTCCTCCTCCTGGATCTTATGGGAAAAAATAGGAGAGAGAAGCAAGGACAGCTGTGCTATGTCTGTGTATTACATATGTGTACTACAGACTGCTACTGATGAGATTTATGGGGCAAAGGGATGGAGATAGAGAAGGAGACCCCCAAAGATGCTCTGCAAATCTATATAGATCATCTTCCTTACCTGAAAGGACTCATTTTCAGAGAAACGGACATCACAGCCCCTATAGGCAGAGAAAAGCTTCAGAGTTTGAGGCTAGAGCTCTGCTCAGTTTGCTTCTTGTATAACTGGACATATTACTCTTTAAACAGTGTCTCAACTTGTGTCCTCCACCTCCCAGGGTAAAAAAAATAACCCAAATAAATAAAAAAAAGATCTCCCAAAAAAATCAAACTGCCTTTAAATTAAAAAACAAGCAAAGCTAAAGAGGAAAGAATAGCTCAAAACATTTGCTTTTTACACCCTGGGGTCTATGTCAGCTTCATCCATCCAGACAGAGCCCTGAGTGGCAGGCAATAGCATGCACCTCCCCATACATATTTCACCTGCACAAATCCGGCTCCAGGAGGAAGCTGTGTCTCATGGTCACAGTGCAGTTCAGGGACCCCTGTGCCACTGCCACTCCTGCCTGCAGCCTGCCGTCCCCATGCATGTGGCAAAGGATTCTCTGTAGCCACCCCCTTACAGGTTTGGAACCTGGTAATACCTCCTCTGCAGAGGAAAGAGTCATGCCAGCAATATATTAGCTGGAAGGGGGTTATTTCCCAGCACCTAAACCATTGAGTGCTAGGCCATCAATCCCCTCTACAGTGGGGCTGAGGGTTGAAGCAGGAGGAAACACACAGCAGCCTCCATGGATACTCCAGGCAGGCAAGGGACCTGGCAAAGACCTTTGGGCTGAGGAAGGGTGGGAAGCAGAGCCCACACCAAAGATAAAAATACTTTCTTCTTCTTAAACTGCAAGACATCCTGCCTGCTGCTGAGCATTGTGGCAGCATGTGGCTTGTTTTACTTGTATGCTTTTTCCCTTTCCCCACCTGAACTTCTCCATGGAGCCCAACATTGAGAAACCTAGGGAGCCAAGCTTGTCACAGAATCACAGAATAGTTAGGGTTGCAAAGGGCCTTAAGATCATTTAATTCCAACCCCCCTGCCAAGGGCAGGGACACCTCACACTAAACCATGTCACCCAAGGCTCTGTCCAACCTGGCCTTGAACACTGCCAGGGATGGAGCATTCGCAGCTTCCCTGGGCAACCCATTCCAGTGCCTCACCACCCTTACAGTAGATAATTTCTTCCTTATATCCAATCTAAACTTCCCCTCTTTAAGTTTGAACCCCTTATCCCTTGTCCCATCACTACAGTCCTTCATGAATAGTCCCTCCCCAGCATCCTTATAGGTACCCTTCAGATACTGGAAGGCTGCTATGAGGTCTCCACACAGCCTTCTCTTCTCCAGGCTGAACAGCCCCAACTTTCTCAGCCTGTCTTCATATGGGAGGTGCTCCAGACCCCTGATCATCCTCGTGGCCCTCCCCTGGACTTGTTCCAACAGTTCCATGTCCCTTTTATGTTGAGGACACCAGAACTGCACACAATACTCCAAATGAGGTCTCACAAGAGCAGAGTAGAGGGGCAGGATCACCTCCCTCGACCTGCTGGTCACGCTCCTTTTGATGCAGCCCAGGATACAGTTGGCTTTCTGGGCTGCGAGTGCACACTGCCGGCTCATGTTCAGTTTCTCATCGACCAACTCCCACAAGTCCTTCTCTGCAGGGCTGCTCTGAATCTCTTCTCTGCCCAACCTGTAGCTGTGCCTGGGATTGCTCTGACCCAGGTGTAGGACCATCACAGTCCTTTTACCAGACTTACCCCAAGGTGCACTCCCAACAAACAAAAGTCTGGGTTAAGGCCTACAGCTTCTAACACCCACCCAGTTACCCCAGGTAGCAGCGCCTGGCTCCCCAGATTGGGGGTGAGGACCAGGATACCCCCCCCCCCAGGTGTTCCACTACAAATCTAACCCAGATGTAACACACTTATGTGGGTCTGGGGGGGCCCGCTGCAATGGGTATCAGTCCTCCCAATAACTGAGCCAAGCAGCAGGTCTGGGAGAAGCCACCAAAGGCAGCAGGGGGCCGAGGAGAGCCGAGTGGGGCTGTGCCGGGCCGCAGTGGGGAGGGACCTGCAGGAGATTAAAGGCAGTGTGCAGGACACGCTGGAGCAAGCCCCGTGCTAAATAATTCCTGATTCGCTTCCCTTTCCTCGTTTTCCAGCGTGGCTTTGCCCAGCCTTTCCCAGCCTGGCTCCTGTTTGATCTCAGTGCTCGCTCTGCCTTTCTCTCGCCTCCAAGCAGCCAAAGCAACCCAGAGGTGCACTGCTACAGCCCATCAAGCTGCCCCCATCAGAAAAGGAAAAAAAAAAGAAGCAGCCCCTATGTGAAAAAGCAAAGGGAAAGGGGAAAAAATCCCCTAAAAATCCAAGCTCAGCAAACACGCGGCTGCTACCAGCCCAGCCCAGCGGTTTAGGAGGAGAGAGGCTGGGGAACGGGCTCTGGAGGAGGAGACGCAGCTCTTCAATCCGCCTAGGAGCAGGTCCGGGGCTGCCAGCCCAGCGCATTCCTGCACCGTGAGTCAGGCCTCCGAAAAACCAGGAGGCTTCAAAAATAATACTCTGTGCAGCCGGGATGCTTCGCTTGTCTTCTGGCTCCCCAGCCTCCCCCTGCAGCCCCTGGTTTTAGCGCTTTGCCCCCCAACGGGGCCAAAACCCATTTAAACTAAAATCCAGCTGGGACCCTCAAGAACATCATCACCCTCGGTGCTGGGACCCAGCATGAAGCTAAAAGAAAACCCACACTTCCAAACTGCCTCAACAGTAAAAAGTCAAGCGTCAGCCAAGCCTGCAGGGCTGTGGGGACAGCGAGATGGAGATTTAGGGAGTGTTAGGGAGGGTTTTGCATTCAGCTAGGGGCCTCTAGGCTCCCACCAAGAGAGGTCCCTCAGAGGGCGGGAGTGAAACCAGGCATCAGAGCAGCTTTATGGGGCTTTCTGCCTCTCCCAAGTCAAAACTCTGCATTTCCCAGCCCCAGTGCAACCCCACTGCAGGTCATGCAGGATTTTTTCCAGTGCCTCAGCCTGTTGTGAGGAGCCACATCACTCAAGAGCTACCAGTTCAGCACTCCTGGTGCACCACAAAGGCTCTGTATCGGCGGGAAAGCATCTCACATAACATTTCCCTTATGTCCTCAGCTCTGGCAGAACCAGGGAAGGATCACCCCAGGAAGAATGAGTCTTCATGCCATCAGACACAGACACACACTCTACTCTTTCCCCCACAACCAGCCTCCAAAGGGCCAGGGCTGTGTAAGCTTGGTACTACTGCGCTCTGACTCACAAGCAGGGGTGGCTTGCACAATACTACTGATTACAGCAAATTACAGCTCTACATATTAAAGTAAAACAAGATCAGAGCAGTGGGCCTTTAAACGCAACAGTGGAGCTGATGGCAGCCAGCAAGCGGCTCAGGCATCCCTTGCACCCTTATTAATCTCCCCACTTCCCAAGGCAAGACATGCGGGTGGGATATCAGGAAAGAGCAGAGGGAATGGGCTGGTGATTTATGCTTTCCCAACCTCCCCCTCGCTCCAGCAAATGTTTTCACTCGCATTAGCATTGCTAAAGCTGAGAGGATATAAGTGAATAGGAAACAGCAGGAACCTGTGGCTTTATGGCACCAACATCTGCTGTAATGAACTCCTCGCAGACTTCATACAGCCCCTTCCGTCTTCACCTCACAGCCCAGGGCTTCCTGCCACCTCTCTGGCACCAGCCTACAAGCCTGGCTTTTCCCGAGCACAGCCTAGCTCACGGATTCTCCCGATAACCTACAGGGCTGGTAGGCTGATAGCAGCAGCCCCAAACACGCTGGGAGGGAGAAAACTACAGGGCTGAGGACTTGAAAGCACTGCGGCTAGAATGGAAGCAAAATCAAATTCCTTGCATCATCTTGGCTCACTTGACTGATCTAAAATATAAATTTTTTATTATTGTTCCTGTACAGCTAGGACAGGGACAGAAAGGGATCCAGTATACATAGTATCAAAAGGACCCACAGGACCTTATAGAGGAGAGGAGATAAAGGACACAGCTGGGCTGTCCAAGCTGCTTACTGGGTCAGTAGTGGTGCACTTCTGATTTCTAAACCGAGAAAATGCAGTCTGGAGTTCTCCCCTACCTTCCAACTACCACTTCCAAGAGATTCTGCCTTCTTTAAAGTAGTATTTTTGCATTTCTCTCTGTTTTGGGGTCTTTTTAGCTGTTGTTTTATTATTTCACTCTGCCACTATCATGCACAGAGAGCACCCCCTCCTAAGTCAGAGGGCTCCAAAATGAAGAAGCTGAAGGAGAAGGAGACAAGAAGCCAGAGCAGATTCTTACACACACACTGCTGTCCACAAGTGAGCAAGCCTCCACCTCCTGCAAGGGCAGGCTTTGCTGATGAGCAACAGGTCTCAGAGCATGTCTCTCCCCCTGTTATCTGCTCATGACGACAGTAGCGGGCAGGCAGCCTCCTGCCACTGATGTGCAGGAGCCCAAGATCCATGCCAGTAGGGGACAGCAGCGCCGATATCCCGTACCCTCCCTCCCTAGGTGTTTCCCTGATATAGGTGGTACAGCAGAGGGATAGAACAGTACTTCACCAGGATGGCAGTGTCACACTACCTGCAAACACCCTTGTCAGCTAAGCCCCCCACCATCATAACCCTTTGACTTCAGCAGCCCTTCTGCAATCTCTGTGCAGTCAGCTTTGTGGGGAAAGGCTCTCAAAGCAAGCTCAAAAATCCTTGCACCAAGTTGTTTTGCTATGGAGGGTAGCACACACAAGCAGACTGAAACGTGGTAAGCAGCCTGGCAGGCAAAGCTCTAGAACTGGGATGCAGGGATGCGGGTGGGAGTTGGGGTTCCCCCCAAAGCACAGCACCTGCCCTGGGGATGAGTGGGATGACTGCTTCTGGGTTTCAAACCTCAATTCAAAACAACGCTTCTCCCCGCACCCCTCATTGCAAAACCCCACACAAACAATGTGTACCAGCTCTATTATTAAAAAAGAAAATTATTTTCTGGGTGATGCCTCCCTCTCCCTCCTTAAAACCAGGCAAGGATGGGGAAGGGAAGGCATTATCACCAGGGCTGAGCACCCATCTCTGCTCTCTCCTCTGCATCATCACATGCAATCTCTATGCAACTCCTGGAGAAGCACTAATTATAGCTCTACAGCTAAAAACTTTATATATGCTTACATACGCCAGATTAACAGTGTGTCTTCAGAAAGCTCCTCAGACTTAAACTGATCCAGCTTGGTCAGGTTTAACTTGCTTTTTTTTCTTCACTCCCTCCATCCTGCTAGTTTTAATTCAACCCCTGCATGAACTTGGTGCATGCAAAAATAAAGAGCATGGCATGGGACACAGCAGTCACGGATGTCCTGCACCACCAACCCAGCTGACATGCCTTCCCCTCAGCTTCCCCAGCAGCTTCAGGCTGCCTTGGCCGCAGCCAAACCCTGACCTGCAGCAGCCTGGCTACTCCAGCCTTACCAATCCCCTGCCACATACAGCATCCCGTGCTATGCTGAGCCTCTTTCCCCTTGCTGTTCACCCCTCTACAACACGGCACTGCTCTGGCCAAGGCAGGCACCAGTTGCCAGCTCTTGAACCTTTCCCTTTCCAGCAAGGAAGAGTTCCTTCTGGCTGAAGGATGCTGCTGCAGCAACGTCCAGGCCACTGAATAACTCAGGAGTGCCATTTCTGTTTTCCATTTGCCGAAAAACATCGGATCTTTGTGTGGCGGAGGCAAAAAAAAATATTAATCTAATTAAATTCCTTCCCCAAAATTCCTCACCACCTTAATTGCGCTTCAGAAAAGAAGGCTTGGTTCATTTTCCTAGAAAATCAGCTTGTCAGGAGACGCTTTTAACTACTAACAAGACCAATCAGAGCTGCGCGCAGCTTCGCAACGCACCCTCAACCCCCTTGCCAGAAGCTGCGGGAAGCGAGCAATCGGCTGTCCTCCAGAGTTCCCACGGGGATAACGACCTTGCCCATCACCGAAGCCCCAACAGTTACAGCTACGGTCTCTGCCAGCCTCTAAGCCATCAAACTTTATAGGGCTCCACTTCTGAACTCTATACTTAAGGACATCTTTTTATACCCGGAGGATAAACACCAGCACCTTTGGTTTACCACCGCCGGAGGATGACAAAGGACAAAGTCCTGAGATGCAGAGGTTGCTCATGAGTTGGAAGGTGGGTGGGAAATATAGCAGAAAGGCTGAATTTGATCACAGGAGTCCTAACGAGAGAGGGCAGCAGGAGAGACGTGCCTCTGTTTATTGTCTGTGGCAGGGATTACCAACGGAAGGGCTGGATTTAAGTGCATCTCAATCACAAGATTGGGTTGCGCACAGGAAACTTTGAAGAGCCATCGGAAAAGACCACTTAGCTGCCCGGCCATCAATAGCTCTGTTTATAAAAGGGCACATTAAAAATATATATCCAGACGAAATAATTACTTGTTTGGCCCGCTGGGGGATCACAGCCGGCGACTTCGCAAACAGGGCTGCGTTTGTTTTGCTTTTCCCAAGAAAATCATCATCATCATCATCATCATCATCATCATCATAAAAAGCAAGCGGCACAGTGGGGCGGGCTGGGAGCGGAGCTGCCAGCCAGCATCCCTCGGAGCATCCCCCGGCGCGGAGGGCGGCTGAGCTCCTCCCGCTCAAACCTGCGCTCCCCTGCACATCCCTCAATCTTTAGATTAAAGAAAACAGAATAAATGAAATAAACGTCCCCAGGCTGGATTCCCGCTCCCGAGCTGCCCCTATTAAGGGGTAAACCGCACTGAACCTTTTTCTGGGACGCTACCCACCGCCTCTCCCCCTCCTCAATAAACTTCTGCTGCTCCCCAGTCCCCCTTACCTGCGGCGGCCAGCGCCCGGCGGAGCAGCAGCAGAATGAGAAGCGCGGCGTGGCGGCGGGGGCCGGGCGGCGGCATGGCGGCGGGGCCGGGAGCAGAGCCGAGCAGAGCGAAGCGGAGCGGAGCGGCGGCGCCTGCCCGCCCGCCTCGCCACACTGCCGGGCTGCCCGGCGCCGAGCGGGGCGGAGCGGGGAGGGCGCGGACCGGCGGGGCGGGGCAGGATGGGGGCGGTGCAGCCCCCCCCTTCGCCATGCCTGCGATGAGCTGCTGCCGATCTCAGCCACCCTCATCGTCATCACCACCACCTCCGGCCCCCATCCCGTGCAGCCGGATGACGGGGGACGCAAAGCTAAGCCCGGAGAGGGACTGCGAGGCAGGGATGAAAAACCATGTTAAACAGCCGGCGGAGCTCTGCAGTGGGGACGTGCGGGCACAAGGGGGAGCCCCGCAACGCGCTCTTCTCCCCGTGCCTCTGCGGGACACCGGCCCCCGGGAGCCGGCGTGGCGCTCCTCGCTGTGCCCGCCGAGGGGAAGAAGCACGCCGACAAAAACACTTCAACGCGTGAAGCAATGTGTCTAACGATGCTGCTAACGATGTGAGTGCTGTAGGATCATGTAATGGGCTATCACATTCCCTCCCAAGAACAGGCATTGAAGCCCAGGCTGTAGAATATACCCGCAGGAGCCTAAAAAAACCTCAGACACACATAAAGACAAAAATAATAAAAAGATGTAATCCACCCACTGGGGAAGGTATCCTGTATCTACTCATCAATAGCTAGTACACCTTTATTCTAGCAAAGAATGGAAAACGAAGTTACAAGTTTGCAAGCTGTGAATGGTGGGACTGCAGTTTTCCAGATGGGCCGGTCTCTCCTCAGGCTGGATTTAAACCCCACTTTGCCTCCCTGCTTGCTTTAGGGGGGCAAAAGGGCTCAGCTGTGCACTTTTGAAACAATCTCAAGTTCAGCAAAGTTGCACCACACCACAGCTTCTCCCACAGCAGCATCCACACAGGCAGCACTGCAAAGTGCTGGGTAGCAGCATGAACTGCTCCCTTTCACTAAGGGAGAAAGAGCTATCACTGCTGCTTATAAATGGTTAAAATAGCATGGGAACTGCTAACTACTTTTAATTGCTGGCAGTTGCTCAGTTCCTTTGGGGTAGGGCAGTGGGGGCAAAGAAACCCTGGCAGGCAGGCAGTAATTACAGCCTGTGTCTCACCGCCAGCCTGGTGGAACCGGGGCTGTGGGTTTGGCACTGGCTCTCTCCAGGCCCAACGTGCTGCTGCAGCCATGGGTTTGCTCCTTGGCCTGAGCTCAGTTGTTGCCTTCAAAGGGATAGTGCAAACCATGATGGCATGGAGAAGCTGGGGGGATGGCTTCTGCTGTTGCACTGGGGTGTTGCACACACACCACGGGGTTCTGACTGGGGATGCAGGAGCACCAGGGGTGGCCTTTGCACTTGGGAAGGGGCTTCTGGGCATCACACAAAAATGAAAATCCACCTTTGGATACCTTCTAGAGCCATCATAAGCTCTCCCCACAGCCCAGTTGCCTTCTCCCAGCTTTCCCACCCCTCCCTCGGCCAGTCCTGTGAGTATCCCAACCAGATCACAAACAAGGGATACTCATGCTATGCTGCTTGGGCCACCTGCACATTGCCAGCAATACAGCTGCCTTGCATGCTACCTCAAGCATCCCGCACTTGGCTGCACTTCAGCCTGTATTTACAGAGCAGTGGGATGTGCCAGAAAAAGCCTAAGAGCGAAAGAAAAAATCCCATTTCCAGTTGCTGTCAAGGGGGTGATGCTGTAAGAGAAAAATGTAGCTGGGCAGCAAGGGCCAGGGATGCGCCTAATGCAAACCCAGTAGTCCCAGAGTCAAAAGGGGCTAGGGATGAGAGATGTGCGGAGATAAACCGGGAGAAAAAGGCTATTTTCCAATTGGATCAGGCCTCACCCTGGGCTTGTGCAGCTCATGGCAGCATAACGCAAGTGCGCATCCATACTTAGCTCTAGCCCCACATGCAGCCCTGAAACCCAGGCACTTGCACCAGAGCCCAGTGACCACTTCTATAAGAGAGGACTCTGGGCCTGGGTGGGTGTTTATTCTTTTATTGAGTAACACCAATAACACTTGGGCCCGTGTGCAAAGCACTTGGAGGGGCTCTGAAGGATGGCTTGGTACCAGTGCAGGTGTTGGTATTGGTATTAATGTGTGGAGGAAGCCATTGGGCGCTCAGAGTGCCTGCTTTTGGTAGCATAGTGTGCCTTTTGCATGGATTTTTTTGTAGAAATGAGTGAGAATATGTGGGTTAAATCATGTGGCATTTAAGTCATTGTCTGGTATTCAAAATACGAATTAAAGCAATGCAAATTAATGGTTAGGCTACCACTATTTCTCAATTTTAGAAACATATGACATGACAAACTATCATTAAGGCAAAGGGCTGTTTTTCCTCCCAGGTGTTTACATATTACCCCTCTTTTTCCTCTAACGGCCTGCCGCGAACATGTCACTCAAAACCCCAGCTCAGCGGGACCGCTCCCAGCAGCCGGTTGGGAAGTGAGACGAGTTAGACAGGACTCAGCCACTCAGCCGCAGCCCTAACCGGCAGGGTGATGGGGCCAGGTGAAGCTCTGACCTCTGGTGCGTGTCTTGGGTTGGGCATTCCAGCATCCGGCACAGTGGGGAGGGGGGGCATTAAAGCGTTAAAAAAGAAGGCAGTCAGATGAATAATAAACAGAGAAAACTCCCAAAGCATAATCAGGAGGTGAGACAAAGACTTGCTTGTTCAGACTTTGAGGTCATGGCGCCCTTCAGCTGTGATCACATTGTCATGGGAGGGGTGGGTATTTTTCCTACCCAAACTTTAGAGTGGACCTTAGGTGGGCTGAAATGTCCTCTCTAAGTGCTTTTTTCTTTCAGATGGTGACTATGCTTCCCACTAAATATCTCAGCTATCTGGCATAAGTGCTTTGTTGCACTGAGATGTGAAGACATCTTTATGGTATAAAGAATTTTCTACTGGGGGGAATAGATGATTCTTAGGGTCTTTTTAAAGAACATTTTATTTAAAGCTCCCACATGCTGTTTGCTGCTATTTGGCTGGAATGGCCGCAGGCAGCTAAGCATGGGGGGAGCCAGTGGTGCTTATCTATCTGGGGGTTCATAGGTCTTCAAATCAATTTGCATAACATTATCCATAACTATGCTATCTGGCCAAACCGTCCCACCAACCTAATTAGGCATTAGTAGGAAGAGAGCATTTGAAGACATACACACAGGGAAGAAGAGGAGATACTTGGCAAAGCTACACATAACATAGGATCAAGACACTGGGAAGGGCTTCCCCAGCAAAGAAAAGCCACTGTTATGCAGCGTTTTGCTTTCCCTGGGATGCTGCAGCCTGAACACTCTGGCACTTGCTCCCCGCAGTCTCGCCTGCAGCAGCAGGGACCAAATGCGGAAAATTGCATGTTTTCAGCTCAGGGAAAGCAGCCGCCGCTGAAATCTGCCGGTCCCGTTGCTGCAGGAGGCTCGGCTGTCTTCTGACACATCTCCTCTCACTCCTCAAATAGCCACTTCCCTCCTCCAGGAACCCAGCTGGGCTGAACTCCCCTGCTTTTTTAAAGGGGCCTTGTTATTACCAAAAGAGTCCCGGCATGAAGTAAACACTGAGTTTAGTGGTGGTTTGCTTTTTTCCTTCCCTGCTGCTGACAATTTCCTCACCTGTGCGCTTTGGGTGCACTGAAGGAGGCTGCGGAAATTGCCACTGACAGACCTGCTGCAGGGATGCTCTTTACTGCCACGGAGAAGTCCCAGCTGCTGCATGTAAAGGATGGAGAATTTGCTTCTTGTGTTAACACGAGGAGAGCCAGGGCAGAAAAAAGGCTGGAGGAGGAGAGGGCAGGTTTTCTTGTAAAACAGGCAGACCAGTGTGTTTTGCTGGGTAGGCTGTTGCTGGTGGGCACCTCAGTGCAGCCAGCCTGTCCTCTCGGTTCAACATTGGCCAGCCTCCCTGCTAATTTTACTCTGTGTACAGCTCCATGGGGATGCTTGGAGGCAGCAATGTACTTGGTGCTTGATGCATCGTCAAAATATGGCTTTTACAGAAATGTCCAGCAGCTCCCGTGGTCTCTGAGGGTGAAATACCCAGCACTGACCCTTTCCTCCGCTGCTTTGTAGGCTCTCCCACCCCACGCTTAGAAAGGCATCCTGTGGTCCTCCCGTTACCCCTTCAGCTTAGGCCAGGGAGATGAAGGCAAGGGACTGTCCTCCTGCCCCTCATCTCCAAACAGGGTGGCTATATACTGCGCATCCCATGCCTGAGGGCTGGCAGGGACTCATGAAGGGGCTGAACAAGGCACAGCAGAAGATGCGGTAACTTCAAGGAAGCTGAGGATGGAGAAGACCAACTGGACTAGCAAGACATGATTGCATGCCCAGTGCATGCTTGGAGGGAGACATCCTTGCCAGAGAAATGACCAGAGAGGGTAGAACATCACCAAGATGAAGACCAAGACCATGAAGCACCATATAGGTCTCCCAAAACCCTTGAGCCGATAGGATGCCTAGTGTGATGGCCCTGCACAAGACACAAGGCACAAGGTGGGATCTCTGAGCCCCTGCCCTGCCTCCCTCACAAACTGTGTTCAGGGGTGAGAGATGGAGAAGAGAGGCAGGATGTCTGCGAAGGAGCTGAGGAGGGAGGAGGTGTTTGTGGTTCAGCGGCTCCCAAGTCCTTTCTGCTTTGCAGAGCTTTACAAGTGACACTGGCGTGTGATTCGATTAGGGAAAGCACTTCACTTTCTCCTGACTCCAGAGCCTCTTCACATTCAGCTTGAGATGAAATCTTGCTCAGCAGGGGGAGAGGCTGACCCCCACTCTTCCCATCCCCCAACTCAGACCCTCTTTTCTCCATCCTGGGTAATGCTTCATGCATTTCTGTCCCATGGATGTGGATAGAGGTGGGAGCCACTCCCCTGGAGCCAGGAAAGCCTGGTTAGGAGATCAGTAATTCCTAAGGTGGCCATAACCTGTGTTATGAGCCCTTCCCCTAGTGAAGGGCTGGGCTGGGTGGCTGGGGAAGGGTCCACATGTGCACATATGGACCCAACGGGCAGGAGCGAGCACCCCAAACCACCAGAACATGCTCTGGGGTTTTTAATCAAGTTTGCCCCAGAGGGAGCCTGTTGACATCTGGACCAGAGTCAAGCAGTGCCTCCCAAGCATCTCTCCCACACCTATAAAAGAAGAGAGCAGGAGAGAAGTGGAGATCAACACAGCTATGAAGCAAAGCAGAGTCCTTTCCAGCTCCATCCTCCACGTGATGCCAGGCTGGGCTGTCAGGGGAGTCTGAAATTGCCAGGAGATCTGAATGAGGGAGAAGCGAATGAAAAGCTGCAATGGGCCACTATAAAAGCACCAGTGCTGTGGAGCAGGTGCAGAGACAATGATAATTCCCCATTTCTCCCAAAAGAGGAACTAGGAGTGTCCAAATTGAGTTATTGGGCAGCAGATTTAAGGGCGAACAAAAGACAGCGCTTTTTCCATGACACCCATGATTAAATTATGGAACTCATTGCCATAGGATGCTATGGATACCTACAGCCTAAATGGGCCCCCAAAAACGTTTAGGCAAACTCCAGGGGCACACAGGTCTGTCAAGGCCTGTTAAACATGATGGAGCAGCCACCTCAGGGAGCCCCTTAACCCAGGACCACCAGGAGCATACATCAGACAAGGGGCTCAGCAAACCTGCCATCCGCTGATGGGGATGCTAGACCAGCGTAGCCTGAAAGAGAAATAAATAATGTCTCATCACCTAAATAAACTGTTACCCAAGTTCTCTTTAGAGCAAGGGAGAGGTTATTTGACTTCAGAAGTGCCCAGGCTGATGGTACAACATAGTCAGAGAGGGATGTGGGGAGGCACCAGGGTTTATGTCCATGTCCCAGTGCAGGGTGGCACTGATCCATGGGCATTGCAAAGCTGCATTGAAGTGGCATGAGCAGCCCTGTAGAGCAAAGCAGCGGAGAAAAAAAATGTCTGTCCATCCTTCATTGGGACCAACCCACAGCTCTTCTTCATGGATGAACTGAGCCAGGCTCAGAAACCACGGGGTGGCTCCTTCTGCTGCCTCCCCCTTCTCCAAAGTAGATGTGGGGGTGATTAATGACCACTTCAATGAGGTACCAAATCCCCTGTACCCACCAAACTGCTGGCAGGCTGCACTGTGGAGATAAGGCAGCAGGGGAGCGGAAGCTGGCTAGGCAGAGCCACAGCAAACTTTCGGACCAGGCTACGCTCAAGCCAAGCACTGGAGCTAATTGTGCAGCTTCCTGGAAAGAGTCCTCACCCTTCATGTAAGAAAGATGAGTGTCCAGGCTGACAAAGTGTGCCACAGTCCCCATTAATCCTTCTTCGATGATATTAGTTGATTAGTTTCCTGCATCTGTGCACACACAGTGATGTTTGAAAGGCAACCTTGCCTTTACAGAATTGGTTGGCTTGCTTTATCTTCCATCTCCAACACAAATATGCAGCCAACTCTACTGAACAGACTAAGCGGAGTTTTCTGTCTTCTGCATGGAAAAGCAATGTCCAGTGCTATGGATGGGGAAGAGACTGGTGTTTGCAGTGATGGGCTGGCATGCTGCTCTTCTTCCTGCTTTGGGGTGAACATCCCTATACCTGGTTTTAAAGAAACCCATCTCATTTCCTTTTGCAGACCAGTGTTACCCATTCCCAAACCCCAGTAAGGGTGCAAATCCAACAAAAGTACAAGCAGGAAAACCTCTGGTATTGGAGAGAATCCCCCCAGACTTCTTCAGGATCCTTTTCCAGGGATTTTTGTTTGCAGCTGCCCTCAAGGGTGACTCAGTGAGTTACGGTGGGCAGAGCCCTGCTGTTTCTGCAGCTTCAGGCAGAGAGGCTCTTGCTCAGAAAGAATGGGAGAAAAACATTCCCTGGTCCCTGCAAAGACACCACGTGCCAGATCTGCCTGTCATAAACACGCCATCAGCTCCTCGCTCTCCACCCAGCATGTCAGCTCAATAATTTATTGTCCAGGAGGTGCAATAACCATCCATAATTCACGAGCAATGATGTTCTACAAGTTCAAACTGGCAGTTTGGCTCCCTGGACCATGCACCATCTTCCTGGGCTTGCCTTGTGCCATGCCCAAGGTCTCATTTCTTGCCAAAAGACATGAAGGCAGCAGCCACCTCCAGGATACGACCGTGAGGGGCATCCTAGAAGTGACAGGAGCCTTGTCCATCTGTCCCTGCTCTTCTGTTTTCCAAGTGATTCCTCACCTGTTGGTGAAAAAAATTATGAAGAACTCCTGTTTTTTGTTTTGAAAAGCTGATAAAAAACACAGGTTATGGGACTCTGTATTAGCAAAGCAATAGATGGAAGTGCTTGGGAGGAGCAAGACAAGGTTCATCCCTGATACAGAGACTTGGCATCCACCAGTGGCTCATTGCAGCAGTGCCTGGTGTTTGTTGGTGGCCCCTCCAGCAGGGAAGGGATTCCTGTTGGCAAGCGAACCCTGTCCCATGGGAGTGTGCAGGTCCCAGGGGTGCCACAGTGCAAAACATACAGCAGCATCTTAACATACAAGGCTGATAAACAGCTCAAAACCACAAGATTCAAGTGATGATTTGGGGTGTGGAGTGGGTAAGGGAGTGGCAAAAAGGGCTGGGGAATTTGCAGCAATGGGTTAGCCCCCAAGAGATAACACAGAAGCATCATGGTATTAGCCTCTGAGACACAGGGAAGCGAAGCAGCTTCAGGGAGCAGTCTGAAACGTGAGCCACTGAGTTCTCAGATTAGAAAAACACCTCTTGCTCTGCAAACTCTGTTAGTCAGACATAAAACATAGTGAAGCAGAGCATGCTGGAGCTCCTTCGCTCCCGGGGGAGATGTTTATTAACTCGTCAAAATATAACATCTGTTGTTGCCAGCAAGAAGCTAGAACAGAGAGAAAAAAAAAAAAAAAAAACATGACAAAATAGAAAAGGGGGAGGAAAAAATAAAAATCACAGACAAAAAAACCATATTCTTCCCTGTACTTTGCTGGAGATGCTTCATCTGCGGAGTGTGCCTGAGCCTCAGCCATGGCAAGAGCTCCTACAGCATCATCCAAGTGCAGCAGGAGGAGGAGACCCAGGGGAAGAGGTTGTTGCAGCACCCAGCTCTGACTCACGTGGTGTTTGCAGGAGCCGCCCTCTGACCTTCACGTAATTGGGCTGGTTGGCATACCTGGCCTGACATACATTAAAGCTTCTAAAATAAATAAGGTGATAGCTGGAAATGAGATACCAAATTAATGTTGAAATAGGACGGGGCTGTGTTGCTGCAGTCATTACATCCTGGTGATGCTCCATAACAAGAAACAGGAGAGCAGCCACCCAGCTGCAGCAATTATTTTAATCATATTTGTTTAAGTGCTACAGATCAGGGAATAGCTTTCATTGCAAGGTATTTGCTGTTGCTTTGCTCACGTTGAAATAGTGACCAAGTGCCCAGGAGATTAACATGGAGGCTTGTACCATTACCCTGGTTCTGGCCAACTGCATCCCTCTGAAATTGTGCCTCATTGCTCCTAATAACCGTGATCCTCCATAAGATACACATCACAGGCAGCATTCAAGTTTATTATTATAAGCCCAAGTGCCTTTGGCCTTGATTCAGGCAAACAATAAGGGATTTTTTATTTTCCAGCCTGTATTTCAGGAGCAGGACCTCAGTTACTAGCTGTCCCTGAGTTTGCAGGGGACTGAAGGTGGAATATGCTTTTTCAGATGAGAAGGCAAGCAGTGAAGTCTCCACACAATGAGGATGGCCGTCACAGACTGGGCTTGAGGTACTTTCTGTGCTCACTGTAGGGTTTTCCCAGCCATTTCAGCCTCTGGTACTGAGGATAGACACATTAAGGATCAATTTACACCTAAAAATGACCCCCTCCTGTGAAAGTGCCACCACACAAAACAGCAGATGGTGTTTGAACACTGCAAAATGAAAAGTATATCTCTTTTAAAGATATATAAGAGGCTTTTTGATGCTACATGGATGTCTCAGGGTCTCAATTTGCAGCTTTCTGCGTGAGGGGGAAAAGATGGCGAGCGCTAAGGGGTAATACCAGCGGCAGGAAACCACTCTTCCTGATGGGGCCTCAGGAATTGTGGCATTGGCACAACCCAAAGAGACTGTGCAGGAGGGGCTCCTGGCCCAGCAGCCCCAGCATCCCCCAAGGGCCACTACACATGTCCAGCAAGCTTTTTCCTCCCTTTTTCCCCCACTCATGCTTATCCTGCTTCTTCAGATGAAATATTGTATATGGAGAGGCAGTGTGGGGGATAAGAAGTGTAAATCATCCAGCTCTGCTTCCATTTGGGGCTGCTTGAGATAAGCTGGTCCTGTTGGTATGATGACCCTTCCCAGGTACCAGCCGCAGTCATGTGCTGCAGAGTTGATGCAGCAGGAGGTCCTGTTCCCGGAAAGGCACACCCAAGTGTTACAATAACACTGGTTTTCCACATCAAACATTAAAACTGATGCTTAAAAAAACCCTCCTGCTTGCAAACCTTTCCTCTCTCCCTGTCCTGGAAGCAAAACCCCACTGAACCCCCATCCTCAGTGATGCTCCTTCTATGTGATAAAAGCCCTTTTCTTAGAGGTTTTACTCACAAAAAAGCTTGAATGCTGCTAATTTCTAAAATAAACAAGAAAATCTCTGGAGCAGCAAATGCAAAGGACCCCCAGGGCATCTTCTAAATGTCACTGAAGAGCATTAGTCCTAACGTGTGCCCAGCCGTCCCTGCCTCCCCAACCCTTGCTGTGGGCACAGGGAAGATTGGTCTGTGGCAAGTTTGGTTTTGTGGGGGCAAAGAAAACCCCCAAACTTGGGCCCCCTCACTGTTGCTTTGAAGCCAACAGGCTCTGCAACAGGAAAAAAAACACAAGTGGGTTTGGCTTCACTCCTAGCAATGACATTTTGACAGCTTCTATTTCAGGGATGGCTTTATTGTTTTCCCTCTGGTCCTCAATTAATGCCTTACCTCAAAATAGCTACAAGCCAGCAGGACTTTTCCACTCACCAAGCTGTGAGCTGCTCTGAGCTTCTCCAGCACTGTAATTGCTCAAGGCTTGGTCTAACTGTCCCCAACCAGACCCCAAGTCTCCAGTTACTCTCCCACTCCTCTGAACAAGGACAACCTCCCTGCTGAGCCAGGTGCTGCTGCTTGAAAGCCAACATGGAGGAGAAAGCATCTTGCAAACCTCTGTTTTCCATTGGCCTGAGGGTGGTGTGCCTGAGCATGTTGAGGCCAGGATCAGGTCAAGCTAGCAGCTATAGCTAGTGCATGGTAGAGCTGCACAGGCCAGGATGCTCTAAGGGCTGTAAGAAGGAAGATGGAGCCAGGGCTGACCTTTATGTCCTGCAGTTGCTTTTGGAGTCAGGAAAGGTTTGGCACGTGCTGGCCTTGAGGATTTTCCCCGTGGTGCCAGCTTAGCTGGATAGCTCTGTGCAATGGGACATGCTGAACCTCACACAGGTTATCATCCTCCTCCCTAGGGCAGCATACCCTAAATCCCCTCAGGCTTCCTGCTCCCCTTACCACAGAATAAACTTATAAAAACCCATCTCAAGGTTATCCAACACTGGTTAAAGATTTAAGAAAAGCACTGTACAATGTATACAGCTCCTGAAATATTCATCCTGACATCAATGTTTCATCAATTTTCTATCATATATCACCCTTGACACCAGCTTCAATCATGGTGGTGCAGATCGTGAAAAATAGATATGTGTACAGAACTGCCCACCTTCAGTTTCCTCTTTTCCCATGTAATTTAGTATCAATTAACCCATGAGGGTATCACCTTCCCTTCTGCTCTAGGTGAGCCCCTATCTTTCCTGCTTCTCTCCAGGAGCAGGTGAGCTGGAGGGGCACCTGAGGCGAGCAGTGGGCAAACTGGACACAGCACGGGAAGCCTCTGGGAGTTCAGCACTTAGGAGCAACCCTTCAGCAGAGAAGCCATGCCAAAGGCTCTGCCTTATAATTTATCTGGAAGAGCCTGTGTGCCCCATGGCAGGATGCCGGCTGCTTTTTCCGCCTGCCTCAGGGCTCCCGGGAGCCCCATTGTTCACACAGCAGCCATGCTCTCGGGTACCTGCCAGACACCGGGTTCCATGGTAGAGAGGCACCCTCGCCCCAGCTCCCCAGGGACCCCAGCTCGGGGCACCAAGGCTCACAGCAGGGCGCATGGGCTTGCACAGTCCCTGGCTGCAATGGGACCACTTCACCTTCGTTTGGAGCCCACAGAGGAAAGCCTGCTGCTGTTACTGCCCACACCAGTGGCCAAGCAAGCACGCCTGTGGGCAGCAGTGTGCAAGTCCATTAGCAATTTGTGTTGCTCACCCAGAAATCCAAGCCTGGTCCTTTGATCTTTCTAAGGAACAGGTTTCAGGTTTGACCCCATCACTGGCACAGGCAGAAAGGCCTTCTAGCCTTTTTTAAAACTATTTTCCTTTTTAATTCCTGTAAATTGTTTAACCTGTGTTAAGTGCCTGCCTGTGCCTCTCTTGGCTTCCCTAAATGACCAACAGGCTCCTTCAATTTGCCCATCAATCTTTGCCCAGCCGCCATGGCAAGAGGGGGAGAAAGCACTCTCTTGCCACAGTCATCTTTTGAACCGCAGCATTTCATCGTGGCTAACAAAGTTATGGGAGACCTTTCCTCTCCCCGCAGCCCAAGCTAAAGGAGCCAGAACATCTTATCTGTTATCTGATTTGATGTGCAAAACAAAAAAACCCCAACAGAATGGGAGGAAGGGAAGCCAACAGCAAACCAAAAATCACTGCTGGCTCCTTCTTGCCTTTAATTGCAGCATACAAATACCAGGCCTGTTTTTGCTCTTTTTGTAATTCCCTCTGCCAGTACAGGGCTCCCTCTGGTTCAGGACAAAAACTGACTTCATGTCATGAATGAAGTAATTATTTCCCTCCTCAAATGAATATGGCAATTATTTTCCTTTTTGAGAAGCGAGGGGGGTGTGTGAGGTTTAAGCTGCTGAGCAGTGCCACAATCCCTACCTGGAGCAGGGCAGCTCTCAGACTTTGCTCTCCAGCCAGGCGTGCAGACCACTGCATGCAGTGCCTTTGCCCCCTCCTCGCCCCGCTGTGGAGCCGCCTCTTATCTTTTCCAGCTCAGCCTTGCTGCCTTCCAGCAAAGCTGAGGGTCCCTGCCAGGCACAGGCACTTTGCTGGATCAAGGGAGCTGCAGAGGGCAGCTCTGCCCTTAGCCTAAGGCGATCCGCTTGAGCCTAAAGCAACTTTCCCCCTCCATGCTGTTTCCCCCAGCTCAGGAACAGAGGACATTTCCTAACATGCCCATCCTGTTTCCCTTCACTGAGGAAGAGCAGAGATAAAATACTGCCTTGGGTATGTGCACAGGGGGAATATTAAAGACATATACCCCAATTACAGAGGTGACTGTGGGAAAGCTGCTTTTCTGCTTCTCTATTCACTGGTGTCCCATTCCCTGCCTGGACTAGGGTCTTCCTTCTCCAAAGAAAGGACTAGGGTGATGGCTAGGAGACCAGGACTAGCCTATTGCAGGCAGAAGCTACCTGTCATCACTGCTCTGTGGTTCTCAGCAGCATGAGAAGGCAGTGAGGCACCATCCATGTATGGACCCTGCAAGAGTTCAATGTTGAGCAAGGACAGGGTCTTCCTTCTCTAGCAGCAGGGTCATGTTTTGAGACAGAGGTCTACCGCACATACACCTTGCACTGCCTTAGCTCTTCTTTTTCCTGGCCATTCACTTCAGGAATGTCCATTTCACAACTCTCACATGAGGGGTTTACCAGCTCATAAAGTGTTTCTTCACTGGCTCTCAAGTATGTTGTAGCTTCCGCAGGTGTTAAAAGCTGCTGTAAAGAGCTACACAAAGAAAGCTATTTGTGGCACACACTGAGATCTCTGAACCCTGCAAGAACACCAAAGGGATGCAGCAGAGTGTACCAAAGA
The DNA here is from genome assembly GCA_028858755.1 of Ara ararauna. Lineage (NCBI taxonomy): Eukaryota > Metazoa > Chordata > Aves > Psittaciformes > Psittacidae > Ara > Ara ararauna. The sequence continues at coordinate 44,411,905 of CM054381.1, forward strand.
ATGATGAACCAGCACTGTCACTATTAACTATTTCCAGAAGCACAAACCCCAGGCAATCCTGCCAGAACATGCACTTTCTGTGGCAGAGCAGATGGGCCATCATGAGGCGCATGTATCAGAGCTCAGAAATCTTGTCTTCACATCAAAACCTTCTGGGTAGAGGCTGGAAGGAGGAGTCTGAGCAGCTTCTCCAGAAAATCACACCCTACCACCGCAGCCGGCCCAACTCCAGCAACACAAGAACAAGAAAGATGGTAAGGGGCAGAAAAGTGGTAATAAATACATTTTTTAATGGTTTTCCTGCACCATGCTGGGTCAAAAGTCATAACAAGCCTCTACTGCAAGCCAACAAGCACCGAAAGCTCCATCCTACCAGTTTGAAGACAGGTCTTTGGTGGCACTTTGTAATTTTGCTAATGCAGAAAACAAATCTGGAGCATTCTGGGCTGCAGCACTCCCTGCAAATACTGAATAAAACAACAGTGGCTTTGCCCTGTCGCATCATGTAGTCCTTCTCACCCTTCCTAACCAAGGGGCTACCTAACCTGCATGTAAAACCTCCAAGGACTACCTAGGTTTTTAGAAAGACTTGCATGGACCACCAAGGGCAATGTTGCAGCAGGATTTCACCTATAAGGAGGCAAAAATCTGATGTTGGTTGTTTACCTGCACATATGCACAGAATTGCATATTTATTTTACTGCAGGCATTTCATAACCCATCATCGTGTGTCCCATGTGAGCCATCAACAATTCCCAGCCCCAGCACTCCCAGCGAGACCATGTCTCCTTGCTCTGCGAGTTAAAACTGTGGGATAAAAGCATCATTTCCCAAGCAAGCTAGAAAGTGACTTGAAGGTTGTGAGTGACCTTGAAGGGAACTGGACATTAGCTTGTTGGCTGCGGTGGCAAAGGCATGAAAATGTATTGCAGCCCTTGGGCAGCCTTCAATTCTCATTTAAGCTGCTAATCAGAGGGGGAGAGGAAGGAGAGCAGCAGCAACAGCCTTCCCCCGCGAGCCTGACTGTAAAAGTGTGAGTGGCATTGGAGGGGCCTTCAGGACACGGGCACTGGTTGGGGGGGGGGAAATCAGCTCTGCCTTGCTGTAAGAAGGAAGGGCTCTAGGAGCTGAAAACACTCATTTCCCTTGTTCTTGTTAGTCCTTTCACAGATAGAGTTATTCCAGTAACTAGTTTTTCCGTGGTTTATTTAGTTGCTTAGGTGTGCACAGGAGCTCTGTGGGTCTCTCCTCTGAGGGTGGCATCACCCTCATCACTCTGTCATGCAGTTCAGGGCCACCTTGTGATGAGGGTGATTTTTTTTTCCCCAGTGGACCAACACTAAGGCACAGCTGCCCCAGAGCATCTTGCCATCTCTGTGATATGGTGAGAAGGATGTGCCAGGGAGACCTTTCGGCTTTTAGTCCGTGTGTCACTGCACCCAGACTGCATTTGCTCTCCCCAGTATCCCTGAGGAGCACCACAGTTCCTGTGGGTACCTTGGGCCATGAAACTGTTGGAAAGGGACAGGGAGGGACACAGGCACAGACTCTGCTTCCCAGAGGAATGGTGCTGGTGATGTGCCCTGCTGAGGGAATTAATTCAAATACAGGTGGGATGCTCTAAGACACAGCAAGTAGAGTTTGAGCAGAGCCCCAGAGAAGCCACCTCGCCACTCATATGGTCTGCGTACCCTTCTCCAGCACCGCAAGGGTTAAGATGAGTCTATTACTGTTTGCTTGTCACTTTGTCGCTGATCTAATGACCATCGATAATAGCTGAATAAGAATTGATGGAGAGATGGATTTAATTAACCCTGGTGTCAGCAGCTAGCATTGCTGTCTGTTTGTGTTAATGGAGCAGCTCAGGAAAAAAACTCTCTTGAGCTTTGCATGGCTCAGCCTGCGGCAAGTAAAACAGTCCTATTCATCAGCTGTGCCCTCCAGGTATACCCAGGGAGTACCACATGGCAATCGCTTCCTCCTTCCGCCACATAATCACCTACACGGTCAATCTCTGAGTCCCGGCTCACCTGCAACCCCATCTCCCCCTCCTGCTGCTGCTGTCTGCTGCTTCGACAGCAGAGGCAAGGTCTCAGGGGGACACGTTAGAGCCTAGGAGTGCCTGGGAAAATGATACTAGGAGGCCAGAGATCTTTATTTAGCGGGGAAACAGTGCGAGAGGACTTGCTAGGAGAAGACCAGCATGAAGGCAGCAATCACTTGGTGTTCCCTGAAGGTGCGGATGCCAGATCAGGGATGAAAACAGAGAGCCGGGAAGCCCCAGCCAGCCAGCCTGCTTTGCATCCTCTTGAGCCCTCCTGCAGCGGCCCTCTTTCCAAAACCCAGGTATTGCACACACTCCAGTGGGATTTATCCTCCTGGGTTTAAGCCAGCCATTTGGGAGCCAGCTCCCAGCTTGCAGGATTACCTGAAGTTCCCCGGACCACTCTGCCTGCGTTGCAAGTTACTGCATGGTGCTGGCACAGAACTGTCCGCAAGGAGGCTAGAAACTCAGCCCAGACCATTCCAGCCCCAGCCCCAGTCCCACTAATGAGGCTTGCCCTTCCTGTTTCGTAATTGCAGCTGGTAACCGAGAGGGAGAAAAGTGTGTGGGCAGCCTGGCACATAGGACATATAGTGTCTGCCAACCCTTTCCCTCTCTTCAATCAATCTGAAGGTACAGCAGATGACAGCTTGTATTGCTCCCCATTCTCCTACACCCAAGCTATCAAGAGGATCACAGGGGACTTGCCAGCTGGAGGGAGTGTGGGTGCATGGCCCTTCTCACTCCATGGATACTCAACCCCATTTATGCATTTTCATATGCTCTGCAGCCATGGTGGTGTGGGTGAGTGCCTGGCAGCTTGGGGAACAACACCTCAGCACGATGCCACTCACCACAGCAGCATCCAGCTTCCCCAGGCCAATTTCCTGGGGCAGAGCAGTAATGCAAGCGTGCACACTGAGCAGCCCCATCCCCAGGCGCTTTCCAAAGCAGATCCCTCTCAGGGCAGGCACGGGGAGGGGCTTGTCTGACCCCTGAGAGGTTTTCTTCACACTTCCCCTTCCTCTCATTTTCAGCTGGGATTGCTTTTCATGTTCTAACACATGTCCGGTCTTGACCTATGCTGGCAGGCGGGCGGATCTGGATCCGTCAACAGTGCTAGGGACGCACAGGGATGGTGCCAGCACAGCTGCTGGCCAGCCAGGCTGCTCCTCTGGGCGCTGCAGCCAGGGAGTCTGTGCACTTGCTCTGATGGACTAAGGTGCTACTGTTTGAAGGAATAAGATTCCTAATACAATGCCTTGCCAGGCTAAAAATATTCCTTCCAGTAAAAAATGCTGGCTCCTGCTACCAGCGTTGTCTTGTGGCTGGCATTTCCAGGTATGATGGGACACAGATCTTTCACGATATGAGGTCAGTTGAAATACCAGTTGTTGGCAAACTTGTTTCCTGCTGAAAAATGATGAGGTCAGCTTTTGGCTTTGGCACCTCATTTAGCATTTGCAGGGAACTCCAAGGGAGCAAATGTCTCAGCCAGGATTCCCACAGAAAAGACAGGCATGGAAAACATGTGCATGGACAAGTGAGGCAGAGAATGTTGCTGGGGAGGTGAAAGCCAGTGTCAACACAGATTAGGGTTTTGTTCCTACCCTTGGGCTTCACTGCTCCAGCTGCAGAATGAAGATAACATCACCTAGTCATAGAAAAGCAAGGGTTTAATGCAACGGTGGCTAATCCAGAGTTTCTAAGCCCTTAGCACAGCTCTCTGAGCAGCCCTTGGAGCATTTTGGGTCTAGCGTAGGAGAATCAGTCTTACCGATGCAATGGGACACACAGGTCCCTCCCTCTCTTTCCCAAGATCTTTCTTTTGCTAAACCAGCAGAGAAGAACAGTACCTAAAATAAGGAAAGCTGGCAGTGCAGCGCAGAACTGAGTCTGGCCTCCTGAACATGGTCCCTGAAGCAGCAAAATACATGCTGCCATGACAGGAACTGGGGAGTCTGGAAAGGATCCCCAGGCCAAGAAACATCCCACGTTCATCCTAGCCTGGAGGGACTTCCAGCTTCCAAGCTGAGGCTGAGCAGAAGCCTTCCTACACCCCCCCCCCAAAAAAAAAAAAAAACCCAGACAACAAAACCCAAAGTAACCCACATCTTCTTCTTTCAGTCTTATCCGTGCAGTGGAACTTCTAGTAACAGCCCACAGCTCTACTTCACCCCAGCGAAAGATATGCAAGGCACAAGCAAGATCTGTCCTGCTCTGGAATAATTTGAGCCCTTGGAAAGATGCTGATTTAGAGAGAGGCAGGTTTCCTGTTTTACTCATCCCCATCCCAGACAGAAAGTGCCTTTGCCAAGTACATCTTCAAATCCCTGCCAGTAACCTGCAGTCATGGAATACGTGAGGCTGGAAAAAAAGAACCACCACCCAAAACCCAACAAAACTTAATTTTGAAGACCCAGCTAGTGTTATAGCTTTTCAGCCACAAGAGCAGGTGAGCCAATAATAAAATCAACTGCCCAGGAGGAAATGAATATTGGGTTTTGTTCCAAACAGATGAGTTCAGCCAGAGTCTGAAAAAGGGTAGAAAATAATGATAATAATAAAAAAAGAGTAGGAATTGTTCTGTGACAAACGTATTTTGACAATCCAGCTGAAAGGGCTGACAGAGTTATGAGTGGGGGGGAGGAATTACTGATTGCTGAGTGTCATCTCACTTGTTTTTCTTGATTCAGCCTGGCCTTGCTAACAATGTGTGTCACTGCCCAGTGCAGGGAACATCCTTTGCTGAATGACGCCCAGTGCTCTCCAAGGCAAAGCCCAGCTTCCTCCTGCAATATACCTGCCAACAGCACCAGCGTCAGGGGTGCTGCAGGGGGTATCCGCCAGATGGACCAGATCCGGGAAGAGCACGGAGTGGAAGGGCTAGGGTCTCCAGCCATGTGTCCTAGTGCATTTCAACAAGCCCCAGATTGCATCTGGTCTTCCAGCTGGCTGAAGCCATCCAGTACTTGAGAATGATGCTCTGTGATGCATCTTCGGTGGTGTTGACTACTCCTGGTCTCTGTTGTCAGGGAAATGAAGTGTGGTTTTCCAGTGCTATGGAAGCAAATGAATAAGAATGTTGCAGCTCAATCCAACATGCTTTGTGTTACGTCCTACATGACCAAGTGAATGCTACTGAAGTTAAGGGAAAAAGCAGTTCCCCATAAATGCTGTTCTCATTATTTTTATCCTTACATGCTGAAATGGAGCTTGAGGTCCCCATTAACAACCACAAACCCTTCTTTGGTAAAGGGGAGAAGCGCAGGAGAATGGTGGCTGCTTGATTTTGGGCTCATCACATGAAAATAGGAACTGGTCTGGAAGGGTGGCTGGCACAAATCCTCCTGCTGTCTTTGCCAAGAAGGTGGGTGAAAATTTACTGGGCAGCAAAGGAGATCATCACGATATCTGGAAAAACATCGTAACAATTAACCAAAGCTATGGCTTCCTTATGGTGTGCAAGTGTGGGCACATTGCCTGCACCTGCAGGCGTATCCACCACGTTCACTATTGCTAACACTAGCTTTCTGGGTGAGTCACCAAGGATGGTGCTACGTGTTGCTGGTTGGTGTAGAGACATCGATTCCCACCCCAAAATCAGGGCAGTGTATGTTTAACAGGAGTAGGTTTGATGGACTGGAGCTGTTCCTGCTGATGCTAAATTAACACTGTGCTTACAATGACCTACATCCAAAGTCCCGAAGTACAAGGCTTTGGAGGCTGCCAGAGTCTGACAACTCTTTCTGTGAGTAACAGGGCCAAAGGTGCCTGTTTTTGAATGGAGTTTATGTTTCTGCAGCGGATGGGTGTTGGTGAGGAGCCTCTAATGTTTACTACCAGCTGCGTTCCCTGGCTGAAAGTTATGTCTGGATTGGGAACCTTGGGGATTTTAAATATCCTTCCTTGATCTGAGCTGTGCAGCTCAGGAAGCAGCTCATGCAGTGACCAATCCTCCCATGGCATCTAGTACCTAAGAAAACCTAGATGGAGACAAGCTGTGAGAGCCCATCAATTTTAATCAGCAGAAAAGCACCTCCCTTTGGAGCAGGACTTGGTGCCAACATGGGCAAAACTGATGGCATTTCATGGCATTCAGAGGTTTCCCCTGGTTAAAGGATACCTGTCAAAGGCTGCGTCAAGCCAAGCTGTGACCGCACTCTGGGAGAAGGATGCTTCCTGTGACTCGTTATGAGTCAGTTTGAGTCACCTGCCTCCACTTGCTGCTGCTAATTTACTACCCCCAATAATTTTGAGAAGTTTGGATTATCGGCTGCTTATTCTTCTCCTCCTAGAAGCCAATGTGGAAAACATCCAGACCGTGGGTTCTGTGGTAGGATTGGGTCTTACAGCAGCTTTCTGCTTGGCTCCCCACTCTTTGTTAGGACTATTATTGATGCTGGTGAGAGCAGAACTTGAGATCTTCATCCACCTTCCTGGTGTTTGTTTCCCCAGCCTGATTCCACAGCTTTTCAGATAAACACATTTATGCCTTGCTTCCTATTGATTGACATCTTTGAGGACATGTTTTCTGAGGGTCAGAGCAGAGGGCAACCTCCCAGAGATCAGCATGATGCTTCTGAGATAAAGTGTTTGGAACAAATCCTCATGGGGGAGGAATGACAAGGGCAACACAAATTTCTCTCAAGGCCTGGGGGATGGATCAGTGTTTCCAGGAACAACTGGCTTGCATTTGCACTGACAACCATTAAGATTGTGAGATGAAGTTCAACAAATTGAAGGTCAGGTTGCCTGGGATGGGAAGAGCTCCAGAAATTTCCAGTGATATATTTATACTTTTGAGCATTTGTCCATGACTGCCTCTTGCAGATCTTACCCAGTTGGCTTAATGTCTGTGCCCCGGCCAGCCTTGGAAGAAAGAAACACATCCACTCAGGTTGTTTTGGATAATTTGGAGCAAAATAAACAAGCCCAGACATTTTCAGCTGTCTCTGTTGCTCCATTCTTCGCTACAAGACAGACATTGAGGTGCTGGAGCATGTCCAAAGGACAACGAAGCTGGAGAAGGGTCTGGAGCACAAGTCTTATGAGGAACAGCTGAGGGAACTGGGGTTGTTTAGTCTGGAGAAGAGAAGGCTCAGTGGGGACCTCATTGCTCTCTACAACTACCTGAAAGGAGGTTGCAATGAGCTGGGAGTCTGTCTCTTCTCCCAAGTAGCAAGCAATAGGACAAGAGGTAACAGCCTCAAGCTGCACCAGGGGTGGTTTAGACTGGATATTAGGAACAATTTCTTTACCAAAGGGTTGTCAAGTACTGGAACAGGCTGCCCAGGGCAGTGATGGAGTCACCATCCCTGGAAGGATTTAAAAGAGTGTACATGTGATGCTTAGGGACGCAGTTTACTGGTGGATTTGGCAGTGCTAGGTTAAAGGTTGGACTTGATGATCTTCAAAGTCCTTTCCAACCTGAATGATTCTGTGATTCTGCGATTCTGCTTCCACTACCCTGCTTTGTGCTATTACTCATCAGCCAAATGCAGGGAAAAAGGCAAAATGAAACCAGGGGTCCTGTTTGCTCACCTGATGGAGGTTATATGTTAAAGTCTCATCATTTCTCTCTCCTGGTGGATAGTGTCTGCTCACAATAACACTTAAGCTGCCCAAGCTTCTAAACAGCAGCATGTTGCTCTAGCTCTGTGTTATGAGCATCCTAAAAAAGAGCTCAGCTACCCTGCTGGGCACCTGGCTCCCCAAGGGCTGCTGGAGACGAGCACTGACATCCAGCTACATCCTTTAGTTACCCCGGAGGATAAATGGAAGTGGCGCTGCTAGGTTTAATAAACCCTCATGCCCCACCAGCCGCTTCACAGGATGCAGACCTTGTTAACATGCAAAATAATGTAAAGATGCAGGTGGGGTTCTGGCTGGTTAACCAGGAGATGCTTCAGTGAGAATTATCCAATTAAATCTCCATCTCTCCCCGGCTTTCATGTGTTTTTTACACGCAACCCCCCCTCCATTGTAGCCGCATTATCAACCAAAGCAATAGACACAAGTTCTAATCAAGTGTTGTCCACATTAAGCAATCACCGTGGGCACTGGGTACGCCTGCATGTCCCTGCAGTGCTGGCTTGGGTCTCCAGGGCACCACGCTGGGGCTGCTGGGAGGTAAGGAAGGTGAACCAAAACCTAAATATATACACTGCATGCACCACATGGTCTCAGGAGGGGCTGACCGGTGCATTTGTTTCTGATAGCACAGCTCCCCCTTTATTCAGCCCATCCTTTCTACTTTGCCACAAACAAATCTGAGCACAGCACAAGTAGGTGCTGCTGCTGTCTGTAAGTGCAGATGCTAAACCCTGCTCTGCAGAAAAAACAATAACAAAAAAAAAGCCCAATACCTTTCCAGTCCTGCCTTGCAGCAAGAGTCATGGCTGGCACAGCACCAGTATCTGGCCTTGGCCTGTCCCTGATGAGGCTCATCCCTGTGGAGCTCTGCCCAATGCTCCCAGCCAGGTGCAGGAGGAGCTGGTGGGGTTGCACTGCCTGGTTGCTGCTTGACTTCTGTGTCACCCCTCAGCCCCAAGTATTTCCCATACCTGCTTTTCTTGACAACTACTGTTCTTCAAGCGTTTCCACTGTATTTTTATTGTGAACTTTCTGGTGAAAGAAGAGCAAAAGAAATAAGAACAATAGCAGCAGTTACCAGAGCCCTTGGAGCTAAAATACTACCTGTTTGCCCACAAAACACAGATTTCAGATGAGAAGCTGAGAAGTTTTAACAAGCTATTTCTGTTCCCACCCATCCGCTGGAGTGTCTGGCTATGGGTCTGGACAGCTCAGCATGGTGGTGGGATGGCAAGTCCTGCAAGAGCAGGCTCAGTGGCATAGAGCCAGGGGCTGATGTGATGGCCACAGGACAGAGCTCTAGGTGCACGGGTGTCAGTCTCTCTGTGCCCCTGTAATAGCACTTGGTGGGGTCCAGATGCAGCCCACTGATGCATCCACGGGAAGGTGGTTAAGCAGAATAAGCATCCACCATTCCTCTCACCCTTTCTAGTCCCCTGCCAGGAACTCGGATTGCTGCTGAAGCCTTTTCCATAGAGGAAAGACTGGTAGCCAGATGGGATGGCGTTTCCACAGGCTTCATCTCCCTCTCCCTGCTCTGCCTGGCAGCCCCATGAGAGCAGCCCATGCCATGGGATTTCCTCCTCTCCTGTCCTTGACAGCAAATCCCTCACTGCAGGAGCTGTTAAGAGTGTCTAAAATAGAGCTTGGTGCCTTGGGGGACCCTCTATCATCTCAGCTTGCCTCCCCTGGTGCCAGCAAAGCCGTGTTGCCTGGGTCCTGCTGGGCACTGAGCATGGCTGGTAAAAGCAGCAGTAAATGTAATCACATCAACCTCCCCAGCCAAGGCGATAATTTGTTTCTGAGAGTCCATCTGACACCCAGTAAGAGCCTGGTCAGGGTGCTCAGCAGGGGAGCTGGGGCCCACAGAGGTGGAGATTGCTGTCATGCTGGGGACTTCTCTCTCCATGCCACCTCCTGAGCCCTCCTGGGGAGGTCCGCACCCCTTCATTCTGCCAGGAGGGGCTGAGCCGTGATGGACGCTATCAGGCCAAACGAAACCATGCCAAAGCAGCCCAGCACTAATGCATCCCAGTCTTTGCATCATCTCTCCCCTCTGCTCTGTGAGCTTTTGCTGCCTGAGCAGACATCTGCAACAGAGAGGAGGAATCTCCCTTGCCCAAGAGTCAGAGCAGGCTGAGCAACCCTGAGATCCTTTTCTATCCCTGGGATAAGAAGGTACTGCAGGCTGAACACCCCAGCACTCCATGCCCACCATGCATTATAGAAAACAGAGCATCTGTACTCAGCAAGTCCTGGCATGGACCCGTGTTTTAAGCACCAGGTCATACTACCCAGATCCCAGCAAGCAGCCCTGGACACGTCTCAGCTGTGCAGCGGAAAATGGAGGTAACCAGCAGAAATGCTGGTTCCCATCCAAGCTTAGCCCCCGCCTGACTACTTTATCCCATGCAGAAACCTAAAACATGCGTTTCCTCACACCCAGCATGTCATGAGGATGAGGCATTTGAGTTGTAAGGAGCAACAGGCTTACCCAGACAGATAACAAAGCCAGGGTCAGGAGCTATGTTGAAATAGCCCTCTGATGGCTGGGCAGGCAGGGAAGATGGAGCTTTTGGAGCAAGTAGCCCATTCTGAGTAATTCTGAGCTTATTTGGCCTGATGGAGTATGAACACTACTGGGTGCATAGCTTGGTTTTGCCTTCTGACAGGAAAACAAAATTAAAGGGAACCGACCAAATCAAAGGGCTGGGGAAACTGGAAGAAGAAAGCAGGATTCAGAAGTACAGCAGGCACCTTCAGAGTATGCTTTTTTTCTCCACCTGCTTGAATGTGGAATGGAAGAAGACTTCTTCCCCCACTCAGACCTTTGCTTCTCTGATGCGGTCTTTGAAACCATCCTTCCAAGGAGAGCAAGGGCTTGAAGAAAAGAGCTGTGCTCTCTTATAGCAGCTTGCTTGGTAGCTCAGAGCCATGCTGGGGGTGCTGGCGAGTGCTGCCAAGCCATGCTGCTCCTCAGACCACCTTCCTTCTGGAGGCAATCCCATGCCAAGCCCTGGCCAGCAGGCAGAGAGTATCCTCAGCTGACCTGGGATGAACTGGGACACTCTCATGCTGCAAGACTGTCTGTCTGGGCAATTCAGTGGCCATCCGTCTTGGAAGACAAAGGGGTCTTACACCAAGGAGCTCACTGCAGACTGCAAGTGGAACAGTGAGTGTGTTGGCAGTCCTGCACCATCAGCCCCTCTTGCTTGGGTACCCCAGACTGTCAGGTGCTGAGACCACCCGTGGTACCTGGGTTTTCCCAGCAGGTTGACTTTGCGCAGGAGCAGATGATGGGAACCCTCCAGGATGCAGAAAGTTTGTACTTGCCATCCAAGAACAGATTTGTCCTCGCTTTTAGGAGATAGTGACCATATCTCCCAGGTCTGCCAGGCACATACACGACCTTCCAAAGGTGTGAGCATATACCCTAAAACAGAGATAAATTTTGGTGTACTTTTTGAATAGCAAATTAGGAGATATTTGCTAGATGTAAGGCAAGGGGGGAGGTCTCCCATACAGCATTTGAATTATACACAGGTGCTTACCTTGCTTCAGGCTCCTTATTTCTTTATCCTGGTCAGGTAAGCACTGGAAATGTCACCTTCCCACGCCTGTAATTAAACCCTGTGACTTTTGTTCTGGCATGAGCATGCATGAGTGCATACACACACTCCCAGACATGTCTTCTTTCCTTTTTAAAAACTACCCCAAAACTTCATTTCTTGCTCTAAATCAGCAATGCAGATGTGCATCGTGTAGCTGGATATTGCCATGGCAACAGAGTTTGTCCTCTTGCCCCCCAACCCGCTCCCACAGATGAAGAAAGGGAAAAAAAATTAAAAATAAGCAATTTTAATAATGTCACAAAAAAGCAGACAAGGATATAAAAATCCATTAAGAGCTGGAGTGGTCCTCGTAATGGGAAGTGCTCCAACTCCTTCCCTTTCTGTCGCTCGCTCTCTCTTCAACCCCCTGAAAGGTAACCTTTAAAACACACTCAGCAGTGTGGTACTTAAACCTCTGGCATTTACCTTCATTTCACTCTGGCTTTTATTTCTTTCAACGGGAGGAGGGCTTTTATGTTATAAGAGGACAAGTTGGTTTTTTACTTCCCCCTTGGCTTGATTATTTTCCCCTCCTGTGCATGCGTTTTCTTTCTTTCCTCTTGTTTTATGGTCACCACCACCCATGCACACAGCCCCAGAGTGCGCAGACCCCAGTGCCCATTGCAGTAGTTGGAGTAGGAAGGGGGAGCCAGCCTAGCATCCAAATCTTCCCCAGACACCTCAAACTAGCATTTTAACATCTTAAATGCAGGATAAAGGAGAGATGGGTGATGCTGGAGAGGGAATGGTGGCCTAGGGTCCCCAAGGGACTGCAGAGGGGGACCAATGCCAAGAAGGCTGTGCTCCACAGGATAGATGCTCAGGCTGCAGCAGCTTTTGGAGGGGCTTTTCTTTTTTACAGAAGCATGCATGCATCCCTTAAAGTCCCCCAGAAAAAGAAAAATCTGCAACCTCTCCTTAATATTCCTCTCCTCAGCATCTCTGCCCACGAAGTAATCCTTCTTAACAAGGTACCTGCCAAATGCGCATCTTCAATGTGGTCTCAGAGAAACACCACTTCTCTTGCTTCTGTCATCCATTTGTAACAAGAAGCTCAATGCTTGGATGGGACACTGAATCACTTACACTGCGCTGCATTGCAATCAGGGCTTTGCTTCAGGCTCCCCCTTGAAGCATCCCATTTTTTGGCCCATTAAGACCTACTAAGAGCTAGACCCAGGAAGCCGTCCAGCAGTGAACGCTTTGCAATGACTTCATTACAGCCCTGTGAATCATGGTGTGGGGTTTTATGGCTGTTACTGTAGGATACCTACATGTGCCAGTCACACCAGATCATGATTTTATCACAGGCTGCTTACTACATTTGCTCCTTCCTCACCTCCCCACTGCTGAAGACCCTGCTTCAGGAGTCGTGTGGTTACCTCCATATCTTGTATTTTCTAGGTTGGAAGAAGGCTTGAAAGCATGACCTAATTGTGCCCAGACACCTGCAGACAAAGAAAGAGTTAAAACTATAAAATAAAAGGAAACTTGCCCATTTTTTCCAAAGCCATTCATTAATTTCAAGCGTGACCCAGGAACAGAGACATGAATTATTATTTCTTTCTAACCCAGCAGCATCTGTGGTCCCGTGCAATAGCAGGAAACCTGAGCAGCCCCAGCTCCCAGACAGACACCCCAAATACCTGGGAAGGTTCCTCCACCCCACAGCTGCACATGGGGAACAGGAGCATCCTGAGGGCAACAAGGATACCCAAAAGCTTCTTGCCCTTCCCAGCCTCTTCTCTGCACCAGAGTTACGGCCTGGGAACTTCTCCTTTCATGCAGCCCAGGCATAGGGACGTGGCGAAGGACAATGCCATCAGTAAAAAGGCATGGGTGTGTATCTGTTGGGTCCTGAAAGAGTCCCTTTGTTTTTGGTACCCATCTGCCTGTATCTCCTGACATAGCTACAGCAACAGTGGCAGTGCTCAGGTGAGGCAGATTTTTGAGTTTATATTAGGTATAGCAGATTATTTTTTATAATACATAAAAATTATTATTAAAATGGGCTTTGAGGAGCCCAGGTAGCGGATGCTCCTGTCTCTTACATGTCAGGCCTCCTGGGAAGGTAAGTGAGGCTTAGCAGGTAGGTCTACAGCAGCAGGAAGAGTTTGCTGGGGTACCCTGACTGGTGTTAGCCATGCAAGAGAGGCTCAGACTGCATGCATCCTAGAAAAAACAGGACCAGGAGAACATGCAGAGCAAGGCTGGTGTCTCTACATCACCACCTCTGAATGCTTTCAGGCAACGCCTGTACTATCCAGACTTCCCCACTAATACAGTCACCCCAATTCCTGCAGACAGAAAACACTGAAAGTTCCACTGAGGATATGATTTACCTCCAGAGAGAAATTTGCTCTTTTAACTCATTCATCCACTTCTACACCACAAGCAACACAGAACAGATTTGCGAACCAGCTTTCACTTTCAACTCTTTTGGGCTTTTTTTCCTCCCAGATTTTCTGAGAGCAGGTTCTTACACTCTTTGGCCTGCAAGTCTTTTCTGAACTGGCATGGTCAGATAACTTCAGCAGGAGTAAGCATGGTGCCTTCCTTCTTCTGCAGCTGACAGCCTCATGGAGCAACCCCAAAACTTACAACTCTGTGGACCACCATAAAGCATAAAGTCTCCTGGGCTCATACTGAATAGTCATTCTCTATTTTTTCTGTGTAAACTGGACCTGAAGGAACCAAACATTTGAGTCAGAAGTTTGTTGGGTTTTTTTTTCTCTAATGGGTAGAAAGGGTTGTGGGGGTTTCGGGGATTTTGGTTTTTAGGGGGGTGATGCTCCAGGCTGGTAAAGACCACCTCTTCATGGCTCTGAATCAACATAAGTAATCATAAAATAATCTGTGCATTAGTCCAGTGCTCTGACCAGCTTCAGGTACCAGCTGGTTTCCAGACTGCTGTTCTCTCTGGCTCAGGCCCAAAGATGTATGGCAAACAATCAGCACTACAAATGGTCATAAAGAAAACAAGGCTTGCTAGTTAATTGCAACAGACTAGAGCACCCAGAAACAAGTAAAATACAAAATTATGCAAATCAGCCATCTCACAGCTGCTATGTGGTAGACTTTTCTGCAGCTTTGCATGTTGGAGAGGACAGACAAACCCCCTGGTAAATGAGATTTCCTTGGGACACATAATGCTGGCTCAAAGGGGTGTACTATATCTTGGATTTGAACCAAATTAGACGCCTTCAAAACCCTTCAGAGCAAATATCATGGTCCCAATCCATCCCCTAGCCAGGCAGGCAAGCGTAGGAGGGGCAAGCTGAAGTTTATGGGTCTTGAATCAGAGAGCAGTGCCATAATGCAGTTGTGAGTGGAAGAAAAGAGAGAAACCACCAGTGATGTTCTTCTCAGCAAAAGTGCCCAGGACAGCCGGGTGACCCAGATGACAGATAAACCCCACTTGGTCATTCTTCCTAATCCCTCAGCCAGGGAAACAGGATTTCAGTTGGATTTAGATGGCACAGCTGCTGACTCTCTGGACAAGGAAGGAACTTAATCTAAAGAAAGGACACAAAAAGTGGAAAAGCATGAAATTTCCTGAAGATTTTGTCTGAGTTTGATGGGATGGGGCTCTGGTGGCACTGAAAAAAAAAAGATAACTAGAGAAAACTTTGATTCTTCAGTATTTACAGAGACGAAATTTGAGCCTTCTGGTCTGATCCGCTGATTGCATTTCAGTTCCAGAAACAGTTGTGTGGCAGTACAAAGTACAGAGGATGCAGAGTGCACATTTTTCAGCCATCCAGCAATTTGCTCATTTATCGGCAAGGCTCTCCTTAGACTGAGCCATGACCGTCAGGCAGAAGGCTGGGATCTATAGGAATTCAATCCAAGGGAAAAGCCAGAAGTGGCTCCTTCCGTTGTGCATGGCCCAGCTGAGAATCTTTCATATGTTATGGATGTGTCATTTCAAAACACTCTGGTACGTGTCTAGCAGTGCCATCAAGATGAACTTGAGTATACAACAGCTCCTTAGTCCTGAGTATTTGCATTTCCAGAGAGCCCACTCATCATATCCACTAACTCCTCAGAGGACATATAATACATGGCTGCATTTTAAATCCAAGAAAAGACATGGCAGAAACATAAGAGGCTCTGAGATGAGTGAGTAATAGGAACTACCAGAGACAAGGAGAGATTGATGGGTCAGGGACTGGCAGTTTCAGAAAGCAGCTGAATAAGAGGACCATAATAGAGCACAGACATAACTAATGGTCCTGAGAAGGCATTCCCCCTTTCTAACAGCATGAAAACACACAGGAGTGGAAGCTTTATTTAAATTTAAAAGGCAAAAGATGTCTTCTTCTGTGGGGAGTGGTGGTGTGTGATTTACTGCTGGAATTCACTGCCTTGGGATGCAGTGCCCCATGACACTGTCTTGCTCTAGCCTTAATGGCTTCATGTGTGGACCTCTTGTCAGCCCTAGCATGACTGCACCTGCCTTGTTAACTCCTAGAATTGCACAGGTATTAATGCAAAGGTTAACAGAGAGGAGACACTTGGAGGATGATGGCAAGAGGAGGAGCAGCCAAGTTTTTAAAATGCACACAGCCTTCTGGTGAAACATCTCTCCAGTGTATAACCAGAGCCTCCCTCTGGGAGGTCTAGTTGGAAGAGTCTTTCCTGCCCTTGACATTCAGGCTTTGAAGTAATGGGGAAGGCTGCATGAGCAAGATGGCTGCAAAGGAGCTCACCTAAAAATATCAAAATTGGCAAATATCTCTGAACACTGTCTTCTGCCAATAAATACATTCAAATTAGCCAAAAGGAATAAGAATTGGCATAGCTGCTGTTACTCAAGCTGGTATCCAGATAAGGCCTTCCCTGCTGGGACTTGCAGTTCAAACTTCAATGAGATATTTATGTCAGCAAAGTCTTCCTATTGTCCAGTTTTTTCTACTCCCTTTGATCAAAGGCTTCTCCCACTGAAACTGTGCTGCTGGAGACCCCCACTGGTCCCTCTCCTGGAGTTCCCCATCACCTCCCTGAGCCAGTTTTAGAGCTGTCTTTTCTGGTGTTGCAGGCGAACTTCTAATGCAGTGCTAACATCTTGTTTTCCCTCCTCTAAATCTGCAAAGCCAGATTTCAAGTGAAAGCACAGGTGTTTTACTGCAAAAGGTGTCAGGCAGGGTAACAAGGCACTGTGAGAAGTGTTTCTGCAGGTGCTACTAGTGTCATGTCAATACCTTGCCATTTCTTTTTATCATTGCTAATATGTAATTTCACCCACTTTAGGAGCTGTTAGCATCTTGGAAATCCTCAGCCACATGTTGGAAACCCATAGTCACACCAGAAATAGCCAAGAGCTGTGATAGTTGCTTAGGGGGAGAAGACCTTTCCAGAGAAGACCAAAGTATGGATCACCCTGTTGTCGAGAGGGAAAGGATCACAAAGCAGACAACAAAAGCATGTTGACCGCATAACACAGTCTACCTATTTGCACACTTTACTCCACAGGGGACAGATTTAAGGGCCAGAGTGCTTCTGCTTTAGAAGGAGAGGCAAAGTCTGTTACTATTGTTGTCATTATATTAGCATCAGTGACACAGGCTTTTAACCCTTCACCTGAGGAAGTAGAAGATACCTATTATACCAACTAAGATTTAATAAACAGAAAATTATTTCTAACAGCTTAAACTACCTATTAGACACATGCAATCTACTTCTGCCTATTCCGTGGATGCCAAAAATTAGCACAAGACAGCAGTAAAACATGAGCTCTGCATGAGCCCATATAACTGGTGATGCCGAATCCAAAGGTACATTTTGGCTGAGCAGAAGGGACTTGGTGTCTCTCTGGCACTGCTCAGGTCCAGAGCTTTGAAGGGATGTCTAAATGGTAGAGGTGTCAGAGAGGACCAGCTTTCTTTTTTCTTTCCATTGCATTTGTCCAGAAGGCCTAGGAGAGCACAACAGATAGACAGGATAAAGGAGCCTTCAGTTAATTCCACTTTAAATCCAATTTCATTTCCTTTCTAATTAGAACAGCAGGCGTGTTTTAACAACTGATTATCTCTACTGGGCAGTTGTGTGTATTCTTCTTGGCTACATTTTCAATTTTTCCAAGCAAAGCTCTGCTGTGATTGTAACATAAAAGAGGGAGCAAGGCAGAGCACAGGCAATTTAGAGCATACTCTGCCAGGAAGTGGGACCAAGGTTTCCTTTTCGTTCCTAAAGGCAATAACCAGTAGGTGCTCACATGGCTCAATTGGTGGGGTGATAGGGAACAGCGTAGGAAAACATGCACCCTTACCAGCATTGATAGCAGAGCAGGGGACCCAACAAATTATAATTAAGAGCTATCTGTAACAAAAAACAACCAAAACTCTTTGTGGCAGGCACTCAACTCTCATGCCTATGCTATAACTGCCATATCTCCTACCTGTGCATCCCACAGTGCCCAGGAGATGCAGCGTCTCCCAGCAGCTCTGGAACCCCCAAGCATCCACATCTGACACCAAACCCTGGAGCTAACAACACCATCTACAAGCCTCCTTTAAAGCTGATAGCAGTGCTAGGATGAGGTGAAGGAATTACAGCCTTGGTGTGGCTAAAGCTTCTGCGGGTGGACCTAGTTATCCCTAATAGGCAACAAAAAGGGAGGGATGGGGAGCTGCCACTGTTTCTCTTCAGCACCTGGCTGATTTTCTGCTCCACGCACTGTCTTAGAGAGCAGCAAGTGCTGCCAAGGGTTAAATACTGTCATTCCTTGTCTCCAAATCTGGCTCCTTGAAGTAATTTCTTTGTTGTGTTTCTGGGATGTGTCATCCTTCTACTTGGCTTGCTCTTCTGACTGTGGGTGCCAGTGCTCGGTTCCTGCTGGAAAGCTGTACCCCAGGGAAGGGGTAATGGGCTGGTGTTGGAAAGTGAGCCCCGAGACTCCCACCCTCCGTTGGCATAGGGGTGCACAGTGTGTGCATCAAGGACATAGCATGGCCAAGCCCTGCTCACAGCCCTCCAGTTTATTTTGCACGCGGAGAGCAGGGCTTGGCAGGGGCCTACAGTCCCACACCGAGTGACAGCTCGCTGTGTCAGTCTCCTGTCTACGCACTGCTCCACTGAGCACGGTGAAGCAGCAGTGCTGCAAGCATCCCTCAAACGTGCCAGCTTCCTGGCATCTCATTACAAGATGTGCTTTTCTCCAAAGATATTTTTAACTTGGGTTTGGATTTTTTTTAAAAATAAACTCGGGCAATGAACTGTGGGCAAAAAAGGCTGGGACTGCAGACCTGAGCATTCAGCCCCTTCCCCATTCACAGGGCTGCCCTGAGCCCTCTGCTGCCAGAAGGCCAGGAAGCTGCAAACTCCCTTTTCCCACCCTTCTTCTGCATTGGCAGCTGAGTCCCAGACAGAAGACGTAGTTTATTTTCCCTTGTTCATGACCTCACCTCCGTTTCTCTTGGCAATGCCTCTCTCCTTGCCCAAGGGCATGCACCAGCCATTGGCAGCACCCAGGTGTATTTTTACAGGAGAAGCAGTTCTTGGAACAAAAGAGGGCCTGTGCCACTATCGAAGGCACTTCATGTTGTTGGGATGACACTTAACTATTCCCATCCTCTTAATTCCTGGGTCTCAGATGAAGTTCATAGTCTCATGCACCCATCCCACAATAAACACAAGGCCACTGTCCTGGGTTCAGCTGTACCAGTTATTTTTCTCCTTAGTAGCTGGCGCAGTCTGAGAGCAAGTCTGATAACACCAATGTTTTTAGATGTTGCTAAGTAATGTTTACTCTGATCAAGGACTATTCAGTCTCATGCTCTGACAGTGAGGAGAGGCACGGGAAGCCAGGAGGAAGCATAGACAGGACACCTGACCCAAGCTAGACAAAGAGGTATTCCATACCACAGCATGTCATGCCCAGTATATAAACTGAGGGGAGTTACTTGGAAGGCCTAGACCGCTGCTCGGGTCAGGCTGGTAATTGGTAGGTGGGTGGTGAGCAATTAAGCTGTACATCATTTGTGTTTATTGTTGGGTTTTTTTTCCCTTTACTTTTTAGTTTTATATTCTCTCCCCTTGTTATTTCCCTCAGTAGTGGTAGTAGAAGTTTTATATTATAATTTAGTTTTTGGACTAAATAACTGTTATTATAAGGCGGGTTCTTATCTCAACCCATGGGGTTTACATTCTTTTGATTCTTCTCCCCATCCCAGCCAGAGGGGAGAGGGGAAAGAAGAAGGGAGTGAGCAAGCAGCTGTATTGTTCTGAGTTACCGGCTGGGCATTAACCACGACAGCCACAAAGAGAAAAGAGCGTGAAAATGAAAAGCCGTGTAAATACTACCATTCCTAATTGATCCATTTTTTTCCTCCCCAAAGTCCTGGACTGGGGCCTAAATTTCCTGCACCCCATAAAAACTCATTAAGCAGTTTCGGTGTGACTGGAGCAGTCATCTCGATGGTATTTTCCTCCTTCAAAATGGGATATGACAGCTTAGAGTTAATAAGTCCGAAAGGAATACTTATAAAAGAAGATGGTTTCACAACGTGTTGTTAAAATAGCAGGTGAGCCAGCCCATTTGGAGAGCTTAATGGACCCACGTTTTAAAAATATCTGTGCTACATTTCTCCCAACAGATAATAAATCTGCAGCAGATATGGATTTTCCTGTCTGACTGCTGCAGTGAGCTCCAGCTTGGGCTCTGTACCCTTGGGGGATCTCGCTGCCTGCACAAAACTCTCCTGCTTCCCCTGCCTGTCACCTTTGCGACTGTGTTTTTGGGGATGGTGGCAGCAGGGACAGTATCTTGTGTGTGGTTGTGCAAAGGTGGTTTTTGTGGAAGAGCAGTGAGTGCCGTCCCCCACTGTCAGATGCTCCTTCTTCACAAACATCTCTTCTTTACTGTGGCCAAACTTCTGGGGGATTAGCCAGGGCAAAGCTGCTACTACCCAGGCCTCCTCCACTCCAGGGATCTTCCATGCTTGATGCCAAAACGTTCCCCTGCAGAAATCCAGGGGTGTACTAAAACCAGTATTACTGTAAACAGTTGCCTCAGACAACAGCCAAACATGGTTGGTAGGAAGGACCCCATGCTGTGAACTGAATATATAACCTGATGTTGCTGCTACTGCATCCTGGGGCAGCACTCAGTCCCCTGCTGATCCTAGCTCTCCATCTCTGCCCTTGCAGGGGGCTGGTGAAGCCCTTGCAAGAGAAACCCCATCACAAAATAGCTGCAAGTTTGCACCCTCCTGCAGCACTGAATTTGGCACAAGGGGCCATTTTCATGGTGGGCATAAACAAATGCCGCTGCTGGGAGTGGGAAATGTGAACTCCCCTCCCATCTGGACACATCCCACTGATAGCACAGACCAGAGACCTGGGGGATGGGGATATTTTGTTTTTATTTTTTACCTTGCACTATTTGCAAGAACTTAACGCACAGCATGAGATCTTCCAACTGACAAGTGAAATGTAGTTAGCAGAGCTTCTATTATTCCCAATTTATTACTCCACTGGAGAGTTGTGCAGGCTTAAGGGCTGGAGAAAAGAAAACACAGGCATGCATGCATGCACCGACAGAAGCCAGCAAACCAAACCTTAGGCTCCCTCTGAATTATGATTCACAATTTATAAACCATTACGTGCAATGGATTTCAACTATATTTATTGCAATATGACTGCCAGCAGTTCAAAAATCAATTTGGTAAATGTGGAGGGAAAGGGCAAAATTATTAATACGTTTTATATAAATGCTGTGGGTTACACTTTTCCTGGTAAATAACTGCGAGCCCTCTGCTTGCTAAAGGTAAGGGGTTTGCCATGAGGGATGGGATTCACCCCAGGGCGTCTAACACAAGGGGACAAGAAGAGAGGGGAGAGATGCATAGGGTATAATAAAGACAGGGTGCTACAACAGATGAAGACAGAGGAGCCTGGGTGTAGGGACATGTAGGGACATGAGGACATGACTTTTTCAGTGAATTGTTTAGGTAGGGAAGGTTCGCTGTGGATGAAGCAGAGTGCCCCTGTGTGCAATATCCACAGAAGTGGATGGGTTTAGGGTTAGGGATATGGCAGAAATGTTTCAAAAATCCTAACTCCAGCTGATGGGTGAGATGCCTCACCCTAAATGGGTATGACCCCCTCCTGCTCCCTAGCGTCACCTGGCCCACTGCCTCTATAGGAAGATGCTCAAGTGGGGAAGACCTGGCATAAAGGTGACCTGGCATGTTATGCAAAGCAGTGGCTCTACATCCAGCCAGATGCTCTGCATGGCAGCACACTTGATCTGCTCTATCAAACCTGATCCACTTGAACGCCTGAGTGGCTTTACCCCCACGTCCAAGGTTGGTTCTGAGAAACCTTGGCTTTCTTCTGCCTGAGAGCTACTGTAGCACTGGGAGCTCAAGCAGGTACAGCACATGCCATTAGGAAGTAGTGGGGCAAGAGATACTCACAGAGCCACCTGCAACAGGGGTGGGGAAGCGTATGCATGGGAAGGGGAGGGGACTGTTGTGGTCACACTGAAAGTACAGCTGCAGAGAAGCAGACTGCAGATTTACAGGGAAGGCTTTCTTCTGAATATCTGAGATAGGCACTCCTCCACACACCCAACCAAAGACCATGCGTTTCTCAGCACTATACAGCAGACATGAAGAGGCTAAAAGCTATGAAGTGTCAGAAAAGACAAGCTCATGACCATGCTGAAGGTCCCTAAAAAGTGGCATTGTAAGATAGCCTGAAAAAGTAGGCTGTATCATCAAGGCAGGCAAATAACGCACGGACAAGGCATCCCAGACAAGGGATGGTAGCAATTCTCCTTCTTGCATGTGGCCAGAGCAGTGACCAGGAGGGACTGCTAGGTGGGAAGGATGAAGATTCAATTTATATGCAGAGTCATCATCCCCAGCCCTCATACCTTGTTTACTGGTTTGGGAAGCACAAGCCCAACTTTGTCATGAAAGCTCTCAAAAGATGTATGTAAGGTAGTTGCTGTGTGCCTGTTGTTGAGCACCCTGCCTGTGAGAAAGCGGGGCATCTGCTTCTAAAGGTCGGATGATATCGACTTTTCCATTTTGGTGATCTGCAACCATATGGTGCACTCTAAATGAGAGGGTTTCTTCTCCAAATTAAGAAACGGAATGAAAAAATATGAGATTAGACGAGAAGCGGAGCAGTGTTTTGCATTTCTTTAATGATGACCTTTTCCCATCTTTTTCCTGTAACGTCAAGAATGAAACTTACTTCTATTTTAACAGAAAAATTGGGTTTCTCATATGTTCCCATGATTCCTGATGCTGGCACTTTAAATTAATCATTGCAAAGAGCCACCACGAAAATAGGGATAGCAGGACTGAATATCCTCTGGGTAAATGCTGCAAATGTTGCCTGATGTGTTCACGTTAAAAACTCATTCCTCCCCTTGGCACCTCTTCTCTGGCTTGTCTTATGCAAAACATCTAATGAAAGAGAATTTCCCAGGCCTCAACAGAGTCTGGTCAGCGGGGCAAATCGAAGAAGCAAGTTCACAGGTAATTATTTATGTGTGAACTCAATACAGCGAGATTAAATCTGAACTATGTTCTCTGCAAGGGTTCATTTTCCCTTGGAGTGATGTGTTACACAAAGCTTAATTGCTCAGGGAGGCAAAGGTTTGAAATGTTCCAAAATTTGGTAATCTTATGTGTCCAGGATGCATCTCAGCCCACTGACTTCTGGCATGTTTAGGATGGAGAAGAAAATGCTTCATGATTTATGTGACCAGCCACTGCCAATCTGCACAGCTCGCTTATTGAGCACCATAAGCCCAAGAACAAATTTTGAGTGGTGAATGATTTCCAATAACTGTTTTACCTGACGACATCATGGGTCACAGCGTGTTCATGGGCGGTTTGTGAGAGGTGAGAGAAGCTCAATTCATTTAGCAAGCTATTTGCATGGAATTATTTGCCAGGCTATACTCATCACCCAGCAAATTTTGGTGGCTGAATTTTATCTGCATGATCCAAAGTCATACTCGTTCAGCAAGATTTGTCCTTGTAAGTGGTCCTTGACCAGAGTGGAGGTATTTTGATAGAGCCCATGGCATGGGGATGCTGTCAGAAGAGGTTAAGTGATTTTCATTCAATGGAGGTAGTGTTGGAGTGTGAGACTGCATCCTATAGGATGCCAAGGATGCCAATAAGTTGCACAGGTTCTAAGAGAGACAAGACAATGGGTAAGGCTCTGCTACAGACTGTTAAATACACATAAGTTGTATTTGGATCAAGGTATCCCAAACGAAGGCACCTGCCTTGTCTGACTATGAGAATCACCTCCTCTCACCCTGATGAGTGAAACAGAGGAGCAGCAACCAGGGGTTAAGGAAAAAAGAGACCCACAATTTCATCCCCATTCAAATCTGGGACAAGGAAGGGAATCACTCAAATCAGAATTTGGCTTACAGAAAACACACCTGCCTCTTGGGATGAATATCCCCACCACTGCCTGCACCTGCCTGCCTGGGTAGCACAGCACTGCCTGCTGTGCTGAAAATATTTTCTTGGCCTTTTCAATGTAAAATTATCTGGTTTTACAGGAATTGTTACTCACCATTAAGCTTAAACTACCTGGAAGCTAGGAGAGAAGCTGGGCTTCCTGGTATATCTCCTCCCTTTGCTCTAACCCTTTCCAGTCCACTGCTTTCTTACAGCTACTTTGCTCATGAGCTGCTGGCATGACTTTTGCTCTGTAAAAGCAGAGCCTGCTCCTCCGTACCCAGAATAAGGAGGCTCTGCTGGGGTACATGAGTTTCCTGAAGACAGTAAAAGGGAAGAAAATGGACTTTTCAGTACTAAAAACTTTCCTTGCACTCATTCCCCTGCATGGAGAGAAGAGCATGGTCCATGGCTTTTGGGCTGCACAGAAGGACCTGTGGGGTGCTGTTGATGGTTGTTAAGAAGGTGGGTGCCCACCTGATGGACTGTTAAGGTGCAACTTCATCCAAGAAAGCAGACTTGTGAAACATGGGCTTGCTTAACAAATCTACCTATGCCAAAAATGGGCAGGTAGTTTCTGCGAAGTGGGAGTACTTTTAGCCCCTCTAGCTGGTCCTGACCCCTGGTGTCCACCACTGCTTGCATTCAGCAGTGGCTTGCTGAAAAAGCATTTGTTCAGCAAAGGTGGCAGGTGCCGAGTTTGTACACAATCTCTGCAGGATTTGGTGTTGCACAAATGCCTACCCATCCAGACATCAACCTACTGACCTGCTTTGGCTGCCTTTGCAGTGGTTGTGTGGTTGCATATCTTATTTCCCTTATTTTTACACACACGTTTTTCTATCAGTGCTGAGGGTCCCACCCAAGGGACGTGGAAAGCTTAGCAGGATTCACAACTCCCCTTTGCCACTTGCCCTCCCAATATTTTCCCTTCACCCTCTCTCCATCCAGAGTGGTTTCACCTCAGCACCAGGGAGAGAAAAATGTGCCTCAGATAAGCCGTGACGACTGATGACTTATGACATTTATCTTCCCTCCCAAGGAGGATGGGAGAAGTCACTTGCGGCTGGTTTCACTGAGGCTGTCAGCTTTCTCAGTGCTAGGTTTAGCCAGGGGGTGACAGTTGCATTTTCATAGGCCGATGCAGCGATGTGCTGCAAATGCTTTAACAAGTGGCTCCCTGAAGTTCAGCCTCTCATGTTTTTTGCCCGAGTACTAGCATCACCTGTCGGTGCTTGGAAACTGGTAAAGGACACAGGTTGCTGTTGTCCCACCAAAGCAGTTTCCCCTTAATGATGAAAACCCTTCCAAATCAATATGTCAATCTGCCCCTTCCTTGAAGATGTGATAGCACGTGGCTGGAAAGATGCATGGCACATGTGGTATGTAGCGCAGAATTCACTGTGCAGGGTTGGAGAGAGAGGGGAGGAAAGTGAGACTCACGGAAAAAACATTGCCAATAAGAGCTGGATTTCCCAAGCAGAGATGTCTGCTGGGCACTAAGAAAGCTGCTTTTCAGCTGCCCAAAACCAGACACAGAAGTGATGCAGGTTTTTTCTCAAGTACCTTCAGTGCTGCAAGGTCAGGATGCTCTGCTGGAGCAGAAAGTGCCTAGGGAGGATTTTGACAGCAAACCATCCCCTGAGCAGAGCATCAAAGGTTCTGCAAAGTGGTGTTACCTGGTTCAGTCCCAAGTGGAAAGCAGCATTTTTTTCAGGGTCCCATGGGACTGCTGTCTGCATCACTCAGCATCAGAATATGTTTTGGAGGAGAGAGGGGGGTTAACATCGTGCAAGCATCAGGAATAAACTTCATTCTCAAGGACAAGAGGGTAAAGGCAGGGAGGGTCTTCCTGGTCACTCCAAGCTGGAGGTGCTCTGCTGGAGAAAAGGACAGCAGTACATATCAAGGTAAAAGACTACAAGGAAATTTGACCCTGTAAGGAGTTTTTTTCCCACACCCCATGCCTATCTGCAAACTTTGGCACCATTGCTCTGCGCCTCTAACATCTTTGGAAGATGTTTGTGTAGGCTCAGAGGTGGATGGATTGAAGGCAAGGAGGGAAATCTGTTGAGTGTTACTAGGCAGAGAAATCACATCAGACTCCAGATTCCCCGGAGAAGAAAACAGTTGGAGGTCAGGACAGCCTTCATGGTAAGTACAGATGCACGATTCAGCTGAACCAAAAAGCCTTTTTTATGTCTTTGCAGGCTTTTTCCTACTGCAAAGTGCAGTGGTATTGGAAATCTGCCTTTTTGTGTTGTACTGGTAATGTGTTTTGTTGCTATAAGCTCCTGCCTCCCTCCACCGGGTATTTAAATACTTCTGGCGTGCTCCAAAATCTGTTTTCTGGCTGTCCCTCTGGTTTCCCCCCATTTCTGAAAACAATGGAGATTTAAAACTAGCAAGCTAACTGGCCTTCTTCTGACTGATTTTTCATGGAAGCTTTCACCTGAATAATTCTCTGTTGGCTTCTCATCAGTGGCTGTACCAACAGCCACCAGAGGTATTGGTCAAGTACTGAGTCGCTTTTGAGCCAGTGCAGACACTTGGAAATGATAGAAAAAAAATCATGTCCTCTAAAGGAAAGTCTATCTAAGTACAAGAAAATAAGGAAAGAGAGGGCTAAAAGTGTAGGTATTAAATGCAATACAATCTGGCTCTAGAGAGAGTCTTTTGTAGGTAATTCCAGGTTGCCTTACATGAATTTAAAAATGATTAAAGGTAATACCTCCTTGAAAGAGCTATTCCATTTAGGGATGGTTATTCTTTCTTTATTTGTGGTATTAATGCAGTGCCTAAAAGGCCTATTCACAAGTCCTATTGTACTTAGTGGGATATTAGTGCAGAACAAGAGGGTCCCACAACACAGCTGTAAAAGACCCACCAGATAGATACTGATAGCCAGGGTAGAATGAGACCTGTGGTCCAGCTGATCCATAGCAGCCTTAGCACATCAGTGCCAACCTCATCTGTTGCTGAGGGAACTGGCTTCTCTGTCTCACACACAGGGGAAAGGGAATAACTTCCACTGCTGAAGGAGATAACAAGTGATGGCACAGGGATGTGAAGATGAGCAGATTAGGACCAGTCACATCAGCCTGCTTGGTTTTATTCTTCTCTAAAAGTATGCCTATAGCAACTGTGGAAGAAAAGATACTGGCCTAGATGGACCTTGATTTCACCCTGTTAGAGCCTTTACAGGTGAAGCTGTTGTAAGAAGCTCCCATAACTGCCCTTTCCCCTTTACTATTACCTCTTCCCACCTTCCATCAAGTTCTGTGAGTTCCTCTAGATTCAGGGTTGTGCTAGTGAAAACAGTCAGGTGGGAAGGGGAAAACAGCCCTTATTGATAGGCTCCAAAAACACACTGCCCAACTTTGCTTTCTGGGCATGCAGCATAGCCATTGCAAGCAGCAGAGTGACTTACCCCAGGGCACAGCCATCAGGAAGGGACTGCCAGGCGATGCTGAACAAGAACTGCCCCATGATGCCTAAAAGTAGGGGATGCATTGGTAGCATTAGGAGAGCTCTCCTAATGGAGGGGCAGCAGACAATATTTTCTTTTTTGGTGGTGGTAGGTGCTTGAGTTTTGTTCTTTTTCTTTCCTTTTCTTTTTTTGTTTTTAAAGATTCTATAGTTAATTCAGCTCTAGAGGTAATGTACCTTGGAAATGAGAATGTGATTGGTGAGCTATTAAATATTGCCTTTCCACTGTTTTGCGTGTGTTTATCTCTGATGCTTGCAGTTTTTCTCCTCTCTTTTCTCTTCCTGAAAGCGTAATAGCGGCTTTCACGTTATTATTGCACAGTGCATCTGTTGCCACTTCTGTTCAAATCTCCCAAACAAATACATTGTCCTCAGATCACCAGGGCTAGAAAAAAAAAAAGGAGGCATCATTTGGGTAGCTGTCACCAACCTATGCCCTTTGCTGGTTGCCTGATGCAGGGCCAGTACCTCTGGTGTTCTCCCTGGCATCGTTTGTGCTGAGGGGGCTTGTGAGTGCCCTGAGGAGTGGATTAGGAGCTGTGTTTATTTCCTGATAATTTTCTCGTGCAAAGGGTTCCTGTGTGCAACTGGCAGGACTCCTCGGTGGGAAATGAATGGCCACATCTTTGCCCGCTGTCTCCTACCCAGATGGGCTCCCATTTGGCCACCTCTCCTGCTGGTGCCCAGCCATGCTCTGCCCTGGATTTGAAATAAAAAGGAGAGTTTCACCACAAGCTGCTGACTGGAAAACCTCAGAGGGGTGTAAGGGTGGGCGCTCCTCCGGCAGTCTAGTTTGCCTATCCATTCAGCCCTGATACTAATTAAGATGTGTTCTTCCCATGGAGCAGGATGGTGTGTGTCAGAGTCACCCGACAGCTCTTTTCATCAAAGAACATAGGATCGAGATGAAGAGGGCCCTGATAAAAGCATAGTCAGGTTGCCTGCAAAAATTTTCCCCTTTTGTTGTACTATCTTCTTCCAGATCATCAGGGCTGCTGTCTCCAGCAGCAGCTCACCTTTTCTCTATTCAAGCACTTTTGCTCCTGCTCCTCCACGCCCATCATTTTCCCCTGCGCTGTCATTCAAACACAGTGGTACAACGCACCATTGGCTTCTGCCATTGTGCCTGCTTTTCTCACACCTGGTCTTCCTCCTGTCTTTTCTCTCTCATTGTGATGTCATAGGTCAGTGTTTCTCATGCAAGCAAAAGTGGGTGGCAAGCATAGGCAAGACCATCTTCTTAGAGATGCCCTGATGGCTGTGAAAGGGCATGGTGTGCTGCTCCCACTTGCTGCTGATCCTCTTGCTCTATTATAATAATAAAAAAGAATAAAACAATAATGCATTTAGGATTTACATGACACTTCCAATTTTCAATGCAAACTATTAATGAGTGAACGACGCACCTTCCTTTTCCTTGAGGTGGCAGCAAGCACACCAACATCTGCATGCCAGCTGGTGGAGAGCAGACCTATGGTGAGAAACCTTTCCTTTCCACAAGTGCCTGAAGCAGCACAAAACTGGTGACTACTTCTACAAGGCTGTTTATTTTATTTACATAAATATACAGGGGTGTACATTTAATTACACCCCTGGTTTGTGTACCAGAGGCAGTCCTGTCCCAAGGAGCTTACAGCCTGAACAAAGTACAGTTGATGAAGCGTAACTGTACGATGGGTTGATAATGGTTCCAAAAGAAAATTGAAAATAAAAATAAAATGGAAAATACAAAATAAATTTTCACCCCGCATTTAAAATTAATGTGTTGCAAGAAAGCATCTGCTTTCCCTGAAAGAAGTTTTCTTTTTCACCTGTATGGGGTTTAATTAAAAAAAAAAAAAAACCACCGAACCAAAAACCCCACAAAAAAACAGGGAAGAGGAAAGTTTCCATACTGTGCCTGCTGTTCTTGAAGACCAAACTTTTGTGAGACAACCAAAATGCCATCTCCTCCATAACAGCTGGAGCCCCAACACCATGAAACTGGATGGAGCCCACCAGAGGATTTAACTGAGCCTTCACATGGGCAACTTCACGGTTGTCTACACCAACCACTTAAATCTCACACTGCTTCAGATCCACTCGTAATAGGATCAGCACTTCATTAAACAGAAGCTGGGAAACTGCTGAGTACAGACTCAGATGGATTTCCCCTATGTGTGTTGAGGTCCTACTTCTTCCTTCAGCTGCCCTTGATTTGACAATTGATGGCACAGCAAACTCTTGCTGCCTTCTGTTCATGGGATTTTCAAACAAGAAATAGCAGCCTGGAGCTCACCTCTGTCTTGATTGGACTTTGAAGACCTTCTTCATAGCTGGCTTTCCAAGGTTAGGCAAGCCCCACCAGGTCCAGAATTAGGATTGCCTTTCTTCTGTACAATAAGTGACTGGCAGCATCTCCCTCTGCGTTACCCAGAGCGACCCTACGGAAATGGGACCTCTACAATCTGCCATGCCAGAGTACTCCTCATTTTGTAGCATTCCAATGCACAGTTAGTTAGCTCTTCAGATAGCATAAATGTTGAAAGACCTCAGTATCTTTCTCCTCCAGCCCAAGGTCCACTGTGGATACTGGAGTCACATCAGTTACAGCACAAAAAAGGATGTGTGCTGATGGTCATCAGATCTGGTTTCCTCACTATCACTTCTTGTCCTGCCTTGGAGCACACTATCTGTTATACCTTTTCGCTGTTTCTAAACACGATCAACCATTCCTTGGCATTTCATCAAGGATAAATAGCCTGATCCCACTTCCATCCAACATGGAAGGAAAAACTCCCTTTGGCTTCTTCTACTGCACCATGACAGTTCCCAGAATATAAGCATGGGCTGACTGTTTTAAATGTATTCCTATCTTTTTCTCTATCCTTTCTCTGCCAGGAGACTAGGCTACAAGTATAGGCTTCCTTCTGGGGTCAACCATCCCTCCTATCCTCTAGAGGATCACTTTTCTCAAATCACTGCGCAACACCCTCTTGGCTGCAAAGAAGGACAGAGTAGCTTCATCTAGCAGCTTGGCCCTGAAAAATTTAAAGCTTCATGTGCTAAATCCAGAGCCACAGAGTGATGGGAGAGAGGTTAATGGCATGGATGACGCCTTCTGAGCGGCACTGTCGCACCAGCCAAGGCAGAAAGCAACAGTGTGCATGCGCTGGGGACCGCAGTGCCATTGGGGTGAAGCCTGATGCAGAGGCAGCAGAGAAGCAGCATGCATGGTTAGCTCCCTTGCCCCACTTGTTCAGCAGCTAAATAGGGGGTTTTAGTTTCAAGAACCATTAACGTGGCATCTTTCATCAACTCCAAAATGAAGCCAAACAAAGAAAACAAACCAGGAGAGAGTGGCAGTAGAGGGTTCTTTTCCCTTTTAAAATTTGTAAGCGTGTGTATTTAGTGTTCATGAAAATGTCAAATCATCATGCATCATCATCTGTCAAAATTGCAGCTGGGTTTAGCAGCTCAGCATGATATTATAAAAGAGTAACATGGAAAGGAAAGAAAACAAACCTCAAGAAGTGTACAGCCCAGCACAAAATGGAGAAGATGAAGGCCTACCTGCCATATCAGAGGTCATTAGGAAAAAAACTGACACAGAAAACAGACTAAAATGCACAGTAAGTTTGCAGGAAAGAACACATTGTCTTAAAGGCTATTTCTGTCATTGTCTCATGCTACAAATAACCCTTTGCTATAGGACACAGAGCAGTGCACACATTTCACCGTCTGTCAGGTCTGTGGCTCCTCTTATCTACATCCTCCTTTAGCCTTCCTCAAAATAACCAAAATTACTATCACCACAGGATCCACCCATGGAAACTGCCCCAGAGCCAAATTTTCCCCATTTTCAGGGAAATGGTAGTGGAGAAAAGCAAATGAGGTGGTAGGCAGATCTCAAAATTACAATGTTCCATCAGCCTTTCAGTGCAGACAGACCCACATTTTCTCTTCTGGGTCCCCAGAAGCCTTGCTCTGTCCCATTCTCCAGCAGCCTTCTCATTTGGCTGTGCCCCTGGAACCTCCAAATCTCTCCAGGACCTTACCACTTCTCCAAGTTTGAGTTCTCTCAATGTTTCCAAGCACTCTGGGGAGCAGGACCTTGTATTTTTAGCACTTGTACCATGAAGCGCTAAGCAAATTCCCAGTGACATATTATCAATAGTCAGTGCTATTAAAAATTTCCCCAAACTCCAGATAAAGCCAACCAAGTACTGAGCAAAAAGCAGTCAATTTTTAGTCACTCCAACACTCCAATCCCTGTTCCTCAAGTGTTTTAAGAGAAGTTTATATGGAGAGGCACAGAGAGCCAGCTATGGACACCTGGCTGTCCTGCTGGTTTTCATAGAGTATTTTGCCCCAGCATTGAGCAAAGATCTGGGCTGGCAAGGCTGGATGGACAGCAACCCTTGTGGTCAACAGCAGTTGTTAAGATTTGCTTTAGATAGGGATAAAGCGAAGAGCCCTTTGCTTCCCAGGGATGGAGGAACTACTTGCTATACATCTGCTATAATTACAGACAGGTGCCCTCAGGGACACCCGTCCTGCTGCTGCAGCAGTGAAGGGGAAAGCTGGGTGTGAGAGCTGGATCTCTCCCTGGCACTGCCAGCCTCTGTCCAGCATCCAGGGGTCTTGCTTAGCCAAGTAAAGGTGAATGGCTCTCTGCTGCTGGCTCAGCGCTGTCATTTAGAAAGAATTAAGTAGTGTAATCGTATCTCCTGAAGCAGGTAATGCAGCCTGATTATGAGTAGGGGAGGGGGAATTAGAAGCCAAGGCAATGACAGAGCTGTTTAATGAGCCCATTAGAGGGCATTAGCCGATAACGACAGGACATTGCTGGCATTTTAAAGAGGGGCAGCACACAGACTACAGCCTGAGCTACAGGCTTGGAGTACGCATGCTGTCTCTGGCCAGCTGTAGTGCTAGTCGGGTCTCTAAGGGAGTGACTCCTACATGGTCTCTCAAGCCTTGCTGGGTGCTGGAGGCTTGAGGGAATGGGAAACCAGAAGCTGGCAAGGTGACCATCCCCAAGGTGCACTTCTGGCTCATGAGGACCTGTGGGAGCAGCTCCATCATACCCATCTTGCGGCAGGCATGGGAGTCCCAGTGTTGCAATCCCAAGACTTCCCTTACCACGGGTCATCACTGCTGTCTCCTTGTTGACCCTCTGGGTGACCCATGCCACCACTTCCCTAGGATCCATCCTTGCCTCTGACACCTCACTGCAGTGCCAAGAAATGTCAGTGGCTCTGGGAATGTCACCCAAACTGCTTTCTGCTTCCACAGCTTCCATCACTCTGCCTCTGACAATTCATCATTACTCACCAGCACTGGGGCAAAAGGAAGGCACAGGCTGGCAGCACTGCTGGGAACACTGGCACTGCAGTTCCCTCTGGTTCTGTCCGGTCAAAGAACATCAGCTTCTCCAATTGTTGAGGCAGATACACTTAAAGCCAAAGAAACAAATATAAGCCAAACCACAGCTCTACAAATACGACCCAGTTGGTGGGGAGGATGACATTTAAAGACTCCAGAGAAATGGAGACAACAAATTTGATACATATGGGGTGGGAAGGGTGGCAAAAAAAGCCCCAAAAAAATTTCTTGTGGATCTAGTATTCATGTGTATTTTAGTCCAGGTTACTGATAAGCAGAAATACCCCCCTCCATGTGTACTCGCTGACAGCTTTGCACATGGATATGGGCCAGGGCTGATGCTGCCAGAAAAAGAGCCTGCCTGGCCAAAGGGAAAGGTAAGCAACCTCAGCCAGCCTTGCTTGCTGGGGAATGGCAGGGATAGATGGGACAAATAATTGGGGTGGATGGATAAGTCAGGGTGGAACCCCTCTCTCTGTGCCCCAAGGAAGCCATGGGTCCAGCTGATGCTTTCCCAGCTCAGAATGCAGTTATCCCTCCCAGGAACCAGAGAGGGACCTTGCACAGACAGCAACCTGGATGATTGATGCAACCTGTTCAAGGATGAGTTTCTTTCTTGCTTTCTTCTTTCCTTCTTTTCCTTCTCTGCCCTCCCTGCTGCATCCCCCACCCCTTCTTTTCCCACTGTGTCTTTTCAGTCGGTAATTACAGCTGAAGTGGACAATCTGTCTTTTTATTTTTAGGCTGGATGCACTGCAAACAGTCACCAGGCTGCTGAAACCAGGCAGCAGCAATACAGCAGGGATGGCTGCATGGGAGGGGGCAAGCTGGGGGGTATCGGTGTCATGCACAGGGCATATTTACCACTTTGGCAAAAATGTGAGAGTAGATTCAGGGGTGAGTGCCCATGCAGATGCTTTCTGAGCACTCCTTCACCCACACCCTGAAGCTTTTGGGGCACTGGCTGTGCTGGGATGACACCTACACCTGTGTTTGGCAGAACAGGGAAAGTTTGGGGCTACCTAATTGTAAAATCACAGCATGGGAAGATCCAGCCATGGCTGCTAGCTGATCTTGGAGTATGATCTGTCTTGTTTCATGTGTGCTGTCCTTCAGCATCCCACCTTGGGATGCAGTCAAGATAGGACACCAGTACAGCCTCCCAGAACTTACTTACACTGGGAATCCTGCAGGCTTTCCTCCTTCACTTCAGGTTAGTTGACTCCTGCCTCCCAGTCTCTTCAGTGTGTTTTTCTCCCCCTTGCTCCATCCTTCTTGGTAATCTAACAGCTTTGCTAATAAAATCTTGCAGCTTGATTGATGGGAGTGAGGTGGGAGATGCTGCTTTGCAAAGGGCGCAGGTGGGAAGGGAGGGTCCTGGAGGTGCGGAGAGTGGCTTGGCAGCAGCATCAGCACCAACTCACTTGGCAGGTGTTTTGCTAGACAACGCCCTCTGCAATAGCCCTGCATACATGTGCCAGTGAAGATAAATCCTTGATTCGAAGGGAGGCAGTGAGAGAAAGAAAAAGCAGAAAATGGAAGAAGAAAACAATTAGAGTGACTTATGATTTAAGGGAAGAAATTCAAAGACTCTCTTTCCCTCCTGGACACCTGGAGTTTTATCCTCTTCCAGCTCTGTGAGACACACAAACCCCAAAGCTCCTATTTCCGAAAGCACAGGCATGAAAGGGGCTGGAAGAGGTCAGCCAGCTCCTCCAGCTCCCCCCTCTGCAGATATTTGTCACCTGACAGATGCAAGGCAGATATCTCAATCCATGCTCAGTACACCAAATTGATTAGTCAGGTTTTTAACCTCGCTTTGGCAAAGTTGCTCCAATGCTGGATTTAAATGCCTGCCCCAGTGCAGGAGGGATGTTCAGTAGTCCCTTGGGTGCAACACTGGAGACTGGGGCCACAACTGGGGAGGGGAACAACAGGGGATGAGAGACAGAGGGAAGCAAGTTTCACGCTCAAAAAGTATTTCAGTTGCTTAAAAACAAAAAAAAAAAAAAAAAGAAACAAACAAAAAACCCTAAAGGCAAAACAAAACCAAAACAACAAGAAAACCCAAACCAAGGAGACAACCAGTGGAAGGGGGTCAAAGGCAGCCATGTGGGCTGCAATGCCTTGGTGCAGAACAGCCTGCTCCCCCATAGCACCCTTGCTGCACTGATGAGTCACCAGAATAAAGCTGGTGGGAGCAGAGTACCAGGTGTGAGCAAGTTAAAGCACCCTGCACGTTGATTTGGTACGGCAAATACACACACAGTCCCCATGGAGTCAAAAGCATTCTTGCAGCACAGCACAAGAGGTTACACCCAGGCTGTAACTCAGCAGAAATGCTGTACTACGACTTGCTCTATTTAGAGGTCAGGTGAACAACCCAAAGGATCTTTCTCCAGCCCCCAGTGCCAAGATCTGAGAGGAACACATGTTTCTCACCCCATTTCAGACCTGAAATGACCTCATGTCTTCTTTTTCCTTTCCTTCCTTCTATCATCCCCCCTTTGAAGACAGTTTTGTTAGCATGAAGAAGCCCCAAAAGACAAGAAAAGCGGGAAGGAGCCCTAACACAGGGCAGATGCAGAGTCAGAGCAAAAAACTTGTGAAATACAAGGTGAGCTATTTTGTACAGCAAACACTTGTTAGTAAAAGATATTGTTGCCTGCAGGGAGACAATTTCTGGGTGATTGAATGTAGAACCATTTGGAACAAATTCAATAAAACTCAGCCTGCCTTTTGCTTTTAAATATGCTGTTTTCTCTAAGATGGCATTTTTTCATGGAAGCGCATTGATTGAGGCCAGGAGTTCACCAGGCAGGTTTCTGAGGTGAGATGCTGGGCACAGTGGTCACCTGAAGCCAGGGGGAGGTGGTGACTCACAACCTGACCTGTCTCATCTGGAGGCAGACATTTCAACACAACCTTCTTCAACAATCACCTGAAGGGCTTTGGTTGTGCTCCAGCATGAAATGTAGCCATGAAACTTGATGTCAGAACCTCAAAAATTGCTACAAAGCCTGCTTTGGGGCTTTTGAGCAGTCCAAAGCTGAGGGAAGCCCTGGTTTTAATTGCCTCAATTTTCCATGCCTTTCCTCTGGTCATCACACATGCACGTAGTGCCAGGCTGTCAAGTAGAGGATTCTCAATGGATTCTCTCTTTATTTTCATTTATAAGAGCCTTCAGGACAGATTTAATTGCTAGGGTATGGACTAGCCATTTCCAGTTATGACTACAAGTGAATAAAATTGCTGAAGCCTCTGTTTTAATTAAAAGACATGATATCTTTTCCTACCTAGTGTGCAATAGCAACAATAGCAGGTTATTAGGAGGAGTAATATCAATCTAATCTGATCTGTGTAGTTATTAGGCCTAGCTAACTATTGGTATTGATTTTATTGCTAATATCACTGCCACAATAAGAAATCAACCACAGCACATAGTTTTGCATCATGCTGTTCATTTGTTTGGCTTGGATCAGATGATTCTTTTTCTCCCCATTGCTCAAAATGCACATTTCCTTTCTTGGGCTTTACCTCTTCATCTTTACTTCTTCCTCACTACATCTTTTGCTTCTCCCCTCTCTTGGGCTGCCCCTTGCCTTCTATAAAAGAACTTCTTGCATGATCAAAGCCAATGCATACATTTTCCTTACCCTGAATTCAGCCAAAGAAGCGTACAGCAGTTTATGAGTCAGCAACACAAGACAGAGCTGCTGGTCATTGAGAGAAATTGCCAGGAATTTGGATCCTCAAAAAGACTGAAAAGAAACAAAAAGAGAATCCCTTATCCTTTCCCTTTGTCACTCAGCTCATTTTTGTCCCAGGTTTGAGCACTGAGCACAACACAGGGATTTTCTTCTATCTCCCCATAAGGAGCTTGGAGCTGAATAAGCACAGGGCTGGACTAATTCCCCCTGTGAAGGAAGCCACATGCAGTGAGCTGGGAGCATGCTTGTTCTCATGTGCTGCAATGCACAAAACTTGGTTTTGGCCCCTGATGTTCCCAGAGAGTTAAATTTAACTCTGGGTTAGCTGCAGTTTCTTTGCAAAGCTGTCTATCACCTCTCCTACCTCTCAGCCTCTTCCTTGTTCACTCAAGAAAATAACAGCTCACACCACTCACAGGCTCTGAGAAAGCCCACATAATTGGTACACTCTCTACAAAGTACATCTCAACCAACAGTGGCTATTTGGAGCACAAAGGGTGGCCTCATCTTTTCAGAAGGGTCATAGGTTGACAACCTCGTTTGTTTTCCTCAGTGCTTGTCCAAGAAAAGAAAACACATCCCATCCCCTCAAAGTCAAGTCTGGTAGCACCAATTTGGAGCAAATCTAGAGGAAGAGGGCAGGTTTCCATCTGGCAGCTGTGCAAAAGCCTCAGGACCAGCCTTGACCTTCTGGTGATTAACTAGCTCTCAGCTTTCCCTCTTTTTTTTTTAAGCTCCACATCTAGGTAGGGTGAAGGATTTTAACACAAAACTGCAGAGATTTGGGAAATGTGGAGTCTCCTGTGAACCTGCCTTTACATCCTCAGCCCCCTCTCCATTCACAACTGAGCAGGAAATTGCTGCGTCATCAATTTAGTGTAGACAGCACCTTGAGGACCAAAACCACTTTATTTTGCTGTTTTGCTTCCTGACCTGGCAGTCTTGGTTGGGTCCTGCTATTGGCTACCATTAGCATCTCTCTCTCTCACAACAGATAAATAGCAATACTAAGAGTTATACATACTTAAATATAAAAGGAGCATCCATTCAGCTGTGAATACAAAGCTTAAGGATACCACATCTCATTCTTGTTTGCTGCCCCAGGCGGTATGAACTGACAATCAAAATTCACCAAGCACCAAAAATATTAGTTTGATATTTGTGTGTGCTCAGCTTCTTCTTGTGCTGGGATGACAAACAGCCTTGCGAAGGCATTGCTGGAGGCACTAACACTTCCATTCTCTCTCTCACTGATTCTGGCACAGAGGGATCTTTTCAAACCAATAAGTGCTTTCATTTTTGTCTTTGCTGAAGGGACTTCTTCTATGGGGTGATGTTTTGCTAGAGGAAATGATTTAAGAGCAGAGATATGGTTGTGATTCAATATCATGCTCGGGAATTCCTTGTAAAGTCAAGAGAGAGACAAACTCTGACATTACAGCATTACTTGAGCCTTGTTTGAATTTCTCAGAGTCTTTTTTGAGTGAGAATCAGACAACAAACCTACAAAGACTGTGATGCTTTTTCATGTTGCATCTGGTAGCTTCTGCTCCCACGTGGAACAGCAGAAACATGGTCTTTCTTGTGGGTTACATTCTGGCCCACATGAGAACATGTGGAAGTAAGGGGAGAAAAGGAAAAAAGGAGAATGAGCTTTTTGAACCCCTCTGTTAGGGTCAGCATAAAGTGGAAGGTGTTCAGAGCAGCTGTAATATCAAAGCGGGTTCCTCACATCCTTCCCTACTGATCCATCCCTGCTTGGGATGCATCAACCATCAACTAAGAGTTGGCAGGTTAATACAGTAGGAAGAAAAAAAGCCCCAAACAACCAACCCAAACAAAAACACAACCACGAGGAACAGATT
This sequence comes from Ara ararauna, assembly GCA_028858755.1. Classification (NCBI taxonomy): domain Eukaryota; kingdom Metazoa; phylum Chordata; class Aves; order Psittaciformes; family Psittacidae; genus Ara; species Ara ararauna. Next base: position 44,450,026 of record CM054381.1, read on the forward strand.
TACACATTTTCTCTTCGCTTTCCCTCCTCATGGCCTTTCTATTGCTGAAAGGCAGGATGCCCTGAGCTGATGCATACCAGAAACCCAAACAACAAATGGCTGTCAGAAACCCTCTACAGAAACAGACATGCTCATCTGCTCTTGCAGGGCAAGCTCAAGCACAGCAATTTGACTGAGTTACCTTCTTGCATTACAAGGGGATAGGTCAAACCCCACTCTGTTGCCATGAGGGCACCCCAGATTTCTCAACCCTACCCCCTCTAAGCTAGCACAAGTCAGCCCAACATCAAGCCTCAGGTAGCAGCTCCCTCCTACTGGTAACACACTTATTTCTGACCACAAGCAAAGATGTTTTGGACATGTCTCTCAATGAGCTGCAGAGGAGAACAATGCTGTCTCTCTCCCCATCAAGGTGGGCTGTGGCAAGGCAAAGTCCTGCTTTCACTCCAGCCCTACACTGAATCACGAAGCTTTGTATTTGCCTGTCAATATCCCAGTTGGATTCTGCTTCGATATATTTAATTTGAGATGAGTACTGCAGGACCTCTTTTGTTAGCTGGATACCTCACACACACTGTTATTATTCCTTTCATAAAAGATCAATAAAGACTTAAGAACAACAACCACCAATAATAATAGTACATCTCTCTTTGTGTTGCAACTTCCTGAGCACCTCAGAAAAACAGCAGACAACAGTCCAAACAGAAGATTAAAAAAATAATTAAAAAAAAAGACTGGTTTCCAAATTGGACCTGGTCTACCAACCTGCTGCCTTTGGAAAAAGGTTTCCAGCCGCTTAAAACTGAAGCACCATCTCAGCAGTAGAGGAAGGGAAATAAAACTCAGTAGATAAGGCACTATCTACTAGATATGGTAGATGTGTCCCAGTCCTCTTGCCTATGAAACATAGTCAAAAACACTGAGAAACACAGAAATTTGAGAGCATCACTTTGAAAGCCATAGGCAACCACTGTTAATGATGTGCCTTCCTTGGCACTAACCAAACTCAAGGAGACACATTCCTTTTATAGTTTCTATGCTGCTTTGAAATGAGATGAGATAAAGAAAGATTTCCCTGCCCTCCATCTCCAGGAAACAGCCACAGAAGCAGGAGCTGAAATTACCCAGGACCTCTACAGTTCAGCTCCAGAGTATCATTTAATTACCATGCATGAGAGGTTAAAAAAATAACCACATACCTGCAAGGCAATACTTTCTCCTCTCCTTGTACTCTCAAGAGCTGTTCTCTGGATGGACCAGAGAGCAGCCCTGGGTACAGCAGGACCAGTGCAACCACAGGGTCGCTCCTGCAAGGGCCCTGATGGCTTTGACTTTGCTGCACTGGTTCTCACAAAGCCCCAGCAGGACACAGCACAGTTCCCTAGGTCAGGAGCTGGCCATCTGTGCTCCAGGTCAACACCATCTTCAAGTGAACTACCGCAGGCTGAATGCTCCTTCACAAAGAACCTGTCCCAATATTTCCTGAGGGACCACTTGCTCAGACCCCACTTGCACTCCACATTTACCAGGTTTCCAGCATCTGGGCTAAAGAAAATATATAACATTTTAATACTATTGTTTTAAAGGTTAATGTATTCACAGCCACAACTCCAAGTAGAGATTTCAGTTCAGGAGCAGTCATCTGGTGGCAGGGTGGTATTGAGCAGATGACCTAAGTCTCTTCCATCTCTAACTTTTATTCATGTTTAGCTCCTTTTTTCACTTATTGCCTTTTCTGGTTCACCCATCCAAAGTAATATAAAAATAAGGCTAAACACAGTGGGGGTTTTATCCACATCCCAGCTATTACATACACAACATCAGCACATATAACAGCACCTATGCTCCTCCGCTATGGAGGATTGCTGCTATTACTACACAGAAATAGGCATCTTTCCTGACTTCCCAGTCATTCTATGAGCAGCTTTCATACACCAGAAGGCAGCTCCAAGCACAACAAGATAAGGAAATTCAAGCACCAAAACAGAAGAAAAGCTGGTGCTCTTGACTATATTAACAGCTGATGAAAAGACAGGCTCTAGCTCCTCAAAATCTTCTCCTGTGTTACCGAAGAAAAGGTGGAGAAATTAAGTAGCAGCACAGCCAGAAAGCCTTTTAGCTCTTAAAATAAAGGAAAAATTAAAACTCAGCAGGGCATTAAACACTAGCCTTAAATACACACAGGGGTTATTTCTGGAGAAGTCTAGTAACAGAAACCTAACAAAAAAGAGCCCTCACCGTCCCAGCAGCACATCACTAACATGCTACTGCTCAGATCTTCCTTTTTATCCTCCCGCAGCAAGGTCCACTCAATTAAATGGTCTTAGCTGGAACTACACCTCACCTGTTAACGCATTCTGGCTTGCCTCTCTGCAGCTGAGCAGCAAATGAAGGTTGGAGACAGGACTGACCCCAACAGCAGTTGCTTAGAGACCCTCAGAGACGGATGGTGTTTACAGCAGAGATGAATTTATTAAAGAGAGTGCTTTGGAGAAACATTCATACTTTTCTGCATTAGAGGAAGAGGTTTCATTAGACCTAGAGTAGCACTCTTGGGTGTGTGGAAATGCACCATATTTGTTTAACCCAGGAGCTTTTTAATGACATGTATAGGAATGTTATTAGTCTTAATTTTTAATTTGAAGCCCAGGTGTTACTTTTAATACAATTCTGCTGATTCTGGGAAAAAGCGAAAGCCCTCCTAAATGTTAAACCCAGGCAAACCCATGGTAAATTCTCCCCTCCTGAGGAGTATAAGGAAAGGCCAGGGGGTGATGGGAGGAGGACTTGAACCATTGTGGTGAAGTCAGTACTAGAGGAAGCATCGAGCATCCTTGGAGAGGGTGTGAGACGCTCTAAGGAGTTTCACATCATAAGATAACGTTACACTCCTTTGTGTGCTCTGGTTTGCTAGTCTTGACTTCATCACAGCCCAGAATGATGTGAGCATCCAGCCTGGCCAGAGCTGCATCACACTGCAACTGAAAGTTCTTCTGGCCTTCTGAATTACAGGTCAGCATGATCCAGGGACAAAATTCAACCCTGTGCCAGAACCCAACACAAAATGTCAACAAGATCCTTTGGAGTCTCAAGCATGCTTAATGCTGGCCTTGACCCAAGGCTGAGTTACAATGGGAAGTGCAGTAGCAGGCACTATAACTAAACGGGAGCAAATTAAAGAGAAGAAAGGCACAGCTAAGGTGACTCAGATGAAATTTAGGCCATCAAAACGCTGCGCTATTGTTTTCTACTGGGTTGGTGATTTTGAAAGCTCAAAGCTTGCCTGTGGGAAATAGGAGAGGTAAGGATGTAGGTTGTGTCACTGTGGCCTTAATATTCATGGCCCAATTGTGCCTCGTGGCATGTGCTGGGACTGGGTGCTTTCCTTTTGGGGAAGGAAACACAGACACCACCAGAAGCAGAACTGGCCAATATTTCTTTGTAAAATTTTATTGAAACTATCATTGGGGGGGGGGGGGGGGGGGGGAGGGAAGAAAAAACCGCTTTCATCCAAATGCAATTTTCTGTGGGAATTACATGATCTTGAGGTTTTCTCCTGCTGCCTCTTACTGGTATTGAAGAACTGAAATGTGCAAAATTAAAAGAAAAAAAGAAGATTTTTTTGTGTAGGATGGTTGAGAGCTGAACAGTTTTGATCGACTGGATGAAGGAATTCAGGAAAATTCCAGATTGAGCACAGTAAGATGTCCAAGGGATATAGTGCTTTTTGGCACTCGGGGCTCCTTTCTGAAAAAAATTTGATGCCAGGGGGAAGGACAGAGGGGAAGACAACCTGCCCCAGCAAACTCCACTCCTAATTCCCCTTAAAATTGCAAAAGTAGTAGTTTTTCTCTTTTTTTTTTTTTTTTTTTTGAGGCAAATGTGGTCTCACCAGATTACGACAACCAGGGGAAGAGGGAACCTCATGATAATAACTAGTATGCCAATATAGATAATCAGAGTTAAAAACCCCACCTCTTGTGCCTGGTGCAGTGTTGGACAGGCAGTCTTGTTACAGGTCTGACACTTCTCTACGCTCACGAGAGGACAAACTGGCCAACGCGGTCTCTCCCATCACCCTAGGATTAAGGGATTACCATTAATTAACACTGCAGCTCTGCCAGAGCCCTGCCTGCTTTGCCTGCGATACACTATCTTTCTATCGGAAAGAAGCAGATGGATCCAAATTTCCAAAATCTCTGAGATGGAAAGAGCAGGTATGAGACAGAAGGCGGGGGTATGGAGATGGCAGGGTTGTGGATCCAGAGAGGAAACCGAAATATCAGTAATTTAAGTGTTTTCTTATTTCCTAAGCATAAAAGGCATGTGGGATCTGGCTCCGTGTTCATACATCAGCACCTGTCTGCCCGTCCCCTGCCATTAGGTTTGGACTCTTAAAGTAGCAAATCCCCCAATATTTGGGGCAAACACTGCAAGAGAGAATTTCTGTGTGTCCCCCTCTAAAGGCAAAACAAAGGTTCTACCACAGGAGAGGGTCTATTTCAAAAGATGGTTGAAGTGGCTCAGTTGAAGGTAGGAAATCTCAAGTCAGTTAAATGAGAAGATATCTCCCCATCGCCTTGGTTCCTCCAGGGAGATAGCTCCTCCTCTGTCCTCTTCCCATCAGATATTGAGCTTGTAGCATCCACTGCTGTGACACAGTGAAAATAGCAAATCCTCAACCTCTCCTGGCCTTTGTGAGATAGGGGGACTGAGATCTTAACAGTGACTAATGAAAGCAAGCCATCTCTGTCCCTTGGCACTTAGGATCACCTTCATTTCCAAAGAACAGATGCCTGGCGCTACTCACAATGCCCATCTCTTCAGATGGATTGAACATTGTCCTTGCAACGGTGAGTCACCTCTGGAAGTGCAATACTCCAATAATGGGGTCCAAAGAGGTAAACGAGCTGCGTTGCCAGAAAAAGAGATTTATTTACCCAAAATAAGGGAGTTGTTATCGGTGTCCAGCATGTGGCTCCTGTGGCATGCTTTCTCAGGTGTGCACCCTGCGCTTGGCAGGAAGCGAGCATCAATTATCCCAGTGCATCTAGAGAAGGAAACATCAAATATGTTTACCAGACAGCCTGGCCAAGCAGCATCAGGAGGGGAAGATGAAGGTGTCAGACATAGCAGGAGCCCAGCTGATATTGTGTTCTCACTTTTTTTTTTCTGCAATAATTAAAAAAGGTAACACTTTCCTGAGGACAAGCTGGCGAAGTTCACTTTGGAATCGCACCACCAGCAGCATAAAACAAATAGGGACGGCCTGCAGAATTGTCAGATCTTAACTGTGTCCAAATCCAAGTACCTCAAGGTATCAATAGATCTGCCTATAGAGAAGAGCCCACCTGTAGATCATCCCAACCTGCAGGATGCATATAAAGTGCCAGGAGACTAAGACTGTTCTAATACCACCATGGCATAAGAAGTTCCTTGGAGTGGTTTTTCTCCAGAGTTTGCCTATCCTTTCCTCATTGTCAGAGGTATTTCACCTGCAACATTGACATCTAAGTGAACACCTTAGCTTAGAGTTGCCCATTCTCTCTCCTCTCTGCCCTTTTGAATCTTTTCAAGGTGTCACAGCCCACCCCCATCAGTAGGACTTGCTCCATGCATAGCTGATTGTATGCCCACTGTCCTGCATGTGTGGACACAAACACTGGTACACCATGAGAAAGGTGCTTATATTCTGGTGCGTGGATGCTTTTGGCACATGTAAGAGCAGGGAGACCTCCCATGCCTTTCCATGCCCACATTCCCACAGCCTTGGGCAGCATGGCTGGAGCAGGGATTGTACCAGTCAGCCTCAGTTAGCTTCTAGCCTGCAGCCCGAACACCCCTCTCTCAAGTCTGGCTTTTTGTCCTGCTGCTTTTTTTCTCCAAAAAAAAAGTAAATGAGGAGTGCTTGGTTAACAGCCGATTTTCCTGTTCTCTTAAATCAGCAAAATTAAATGCTTTCTTCCTGATGGCTGCTTCATAAAAGACTCACAGGTTTTTACTCATTTATTCCTTTAAAAAGGAATGTGTTATCTATTTTAAAAGATGTGGTTTTACAGATAAAATCCTCAGCAAAGCTCCATCTCCTGAACCTGCGCTCCACTGATTTTCCCAACAAGCCAGGGCTACAGAAACCCGCCTGAGCAAAATCAGAGGGTTTGGCAAACTCCAGCCTTACTGTGCAGCCTCCGAGACTTGTACAACACACCTTAGAAATGGAATTTCTGATGCTGAGATGCTTTCATCCAGACGATGCGTCCTTTCCTCCTTGGAAGCGTTATAGCTGCTCAGAAACCAGCACTTTTGGAGCTTTAAGCCAAAGTATTCTTCGGTTTGAGTGCTCTAGGAAAGGAAATACGACATACACAGCGCTTTTAATATGTGTTAGCCAAATAAATGTTCCTTTTTCGAGGCAGGTGAAGCAGTAATAAATATCAGCTAGAAGTGAGCCCAATGTACCTTTTCATTTGAATGCATGGTACTTTTTTTTTATTATTATTAAATAAAAATTCACTCTCCAGAAATGCAGCCCAGACCTGTTAGATCAGGCCAGCTCTTCTTTAAATGATTATTAATGGTAGTGCACTTCTTCCTAATGGGAATGAATGGTCCAGCCACCTTTCAGTTCCACACGTACTGCTGACTTATTCTTTCAGCCTCCTCTTGGTCGCAATATTCGCCCCACAGTCTTCCCCTCCAGCCCTTGAAGATCTGCATGTGGGCAATACATCTTGTAACTTTTAATGCTTATTTTCCTAAACAGATAAAAATAAACCATTCCATTTGGATGAAAATACAGGATGTAGTACCAAGACCACCAAGGGAGACAGGGTGGAAGGGGAGAAGGAAGAAGAATCTTTTCTCCCTTTTCCATTTATTTCAAACACAAATGCATCATCTATCTCCTTAACAGTCCCTCCCCTCCCAGACAAATAATTTCCTCACCATGGTGGAGCAGGGGATGACAAGAGGAGGATCATAACTCAAGGAAAGGAGGAAAAGGCAGAAGAGGCAGAGATTTCCCAGCACTCGGGGAGTTTCTCGAACTGCACTGTGTAAACCCCAAGAGGACTTTCTACTATAGCAAAGGCAATTTCGGCCTAGCAAAGTCCTGCAAAAGCAATTTTTAAAGCAAGGGCTGTCCCAGAGCCCTTTGCCTGGCTCTTCCCATGGGAATCTGTAAGGCCAGCAGGAAGTACATGCCCTGGATGTCCAGGAGAGTAGGGAAACGGGTGGGAAGGAGGAAGAAGGGGGATCCACACCTTTGCTCCTGCCTCTGCATGACAAGGAAGGGTTGCTGTGTTTTTCCACCTGCTTAATCACTTGTAATCCTGCAGGAGCAGGCTGCCAGGGATGGGCAAGTGTGCCAAACCGTGCCAGGATGAGTACAGGTTTGGCGATACAAGTTCTGGCTGCCAGAACAGGGTCTTTCCCCCACCAGCTGCTCCAGACTGGATCTGGGTATTTCATACACTGGAAAAAAGACTGATGGTTTCAAACCTTGTCCTCTGTCTCTAGACAGCTTCTGGCAGCATTTGTCATGCAGGCAGCTGAAAGCGCAGGGTCCTGAGCAAGCCCCAAGCTCCTCTCAGGTCACTGTAAAGCAGCCGCTGATCGAGAGCTTACATGTTGCTGCAGCCGGCTAAAAGAGAGAAAACAGGCAGGTGCATTTTGATGCATCAGGATAAATAAACCTGGCTGGAGCTGGCCACTGATAGTTTTGAAAATTTGTCAGCAATACTGGAGCTCTTGAAGCCATCTCAAGGGGTCCAAAACCCCCACACAACAACTCCCCCCAAAATTACAAGCTCTTTCAGACCTCCCAAATGTAGAAGCCCAAACAGCACACATCCCACCAAAATTCCATTTGGTACCACAAGTGGGTATCATGTACCAGAAACGTCCCAAGTATCGCAAGGTGCTCTCATGATACCCCACAAACATTGCCACCACACATTTTTGAAACATCTCACAGCTATGTGCTGCAGATCCCCCCAACCCTGCCAGCTTCTGACATGCACCCCAGAGCTATTCTCCAAAGTCTTCAGCACTTCCCACCGTTAAGCAGATATTGAAGAGGAAGTGTGTTTGTACTGATTCACCAAAGTATGCGGGTTAAAAACATGATAATTACAGGTTTTGGCAGAAGAGCACTCAAGCAGTGGCAGGGGCAGAAAAAACACTGTGGCACGCAGCTCTGGGACAAGGCTTGCAGGGACCAACCCTGAAACCACTGCATCAGCTACATGGCACTGCTGGACAATAGCCAAGGGGAGTATGGGTTAACCTCTCTGCTCTCCCACATCATACTGCTTAGAATTTCAGCTGAAATTTTTCAAGGCTGGTCTCTTTACATTTTCTGTTTAGTTGCTTTCCTAAAAAAAATTCCAAACTCCAGCCAACCAAATAAAGATTCCAGCCCACTGTCTACTGGCTCACTCTCCACCTGCAATGTGGCAAGCATGGATGGAAAGACATTTGCCTATACGTATGTAAAAGTGATTATAGGCAGAAGCCTGGGGGATTTGTTTCGGAACAATGTTGTAATGAGCCCAAGGATTATCTGCTGGCCAGATACAGGTCTTTTTCCCGGAGGGGTAGCAGCCATAAATTAGATAGTCACAACACATTATTTCCAGTGAGTTAACTCCCAACGCTGCACCTCCATCCCACCAAGGAGGGCAACAGTACAAATTGAACCATCCCCAGCAGATGCGCCCCAAATCAAAGATGTTTCGGGTGAGGAAAGGGGCCAGGGGAGGATTTGTAATGGCCCAAAGTGGTGGAAATTCATTACTGTGATAGGGCCCTGGGAGTTGTTGGTTTGAGCTTCAGCCACGGACAGTCTCTAGAGAAATTTCGCCATATTCAAGCTAATCTTCTTATAAACATTGTTGTGGTTTTTTTTCATTTTATCCGACATGTGTCAAGCAGGCCTACTAAGCCTATTACATCTCCAGGGAGGCTGATGTTTTCTCATTTTCCAACATGCCCCCTCCTCCCCCCATTTGAATGCTGCTTGTCTCCTTTTTAGCTGATCTGGACATTTCTCTATCACTACAGACAAACAAATATATTTTATAATTAGCATTGAGAAACAAATCTCGGCGGGCTTGCAGGCTCAGGTGAGATAAACAGCCAGGTTCCAGCTACACATCCAAAATCTTTCGGAGCTTGTAGGCTTCAGATAGGAGCTATAAAACTTGCTGGACAATCCCTTCTTGCAGCGTTCACTTATTTTTCTTTCCAACAAATCCTCAAAATACATAAACAGTTAACTAGACATTTTTCTGTGCTTCTCTGGTACAAAATAGATCAAGCAATTAATCAAGACCCACTGAGTATTGCCTTTAATTGTACTATTCCCTCTGAATTTACCAGCATAAATAGGCAGGGATTACACCCCTCAACAGGATGGTTTTAAATTACGTGAATACGAACCTGTCTTTGAGCTTCAGATTGAGGGGTATGCATTGAGGAAGAGACATCTTCCCTGAGACCTCTCTCCTCCCTCTGCTAGAAAGCTTGTAGGAAGCCAATAGAAAGGAGGAAAAGGAGGAGAAAACAAACAAGCAAACAAACAAGCAAACAAAATCCAAACTAACAACAAAAAAACAACTGCCAAAACCCACTTGTGCTGTAAATGACCATTTTCTGGAGGAAGCATTGAGTTCTCGCCACTCAATGGTAGACTAGAAATACCTAAGGAGCGAGAAACATTCACGCACGTACCTGCACACACACCAACGCGTACACTCTGGAGACTTCACTACAGAAAATCAATGCAAGCTTATCAGCCTGCAACAGAGTCAGGACAATTAAACATTTCCCTCTCTGCCTTTATATATTGGATTTAAGTTTCGTAGTCATTTTCACCTGTGGATGGAAAGAAAGAAGCATCTGAGCTAGCATCTCTTATAGAGAGTTATCTCTAATGCAAGCAGCAGCCAAAATTATTTTCGTGGCTCACTGCTGCCTTCTCTGCCCCTAAAAACAGAACAAAACCAAAACACTTGTCTTTTGTTTCCTAGCTATTGACAAAAAAAAAAGGAGCGTAATGTGCATTCAACATCAGTTTCTTTGCTTGAACCTCTCTTTGTGCATGGACTTCCTCACTCATAGGAAAAGTCCTTTCCTAAATGCTGAGCTTTTGCCATCTGTCACAGAGTAAAACTTGCTGAAGGAGGCCAGCAGAAACCAGAAATGGGGCCCAAGTGACGAAACTGAGCCTGAATTTGGAGCTGCCCCCCAGGTCTGTGCACAGGTGGGACGAGGCTGTGGATGCAATCTCGTACAAAACCAATCTATAAAAGCACTAGCTCTTAATTCCACTGGAGCCAAAGGCTGTTTAAATCCTCAGAGGAGCCTCAATCCAGCATCTATACATATCCTCCTATTTTTTTGCCTGGTTTTTACTGAAAACCAGTTACTCCAGCTCTAAGTCATTAGAACAATGAAAAAGCCTCAAGATTAACCAGATAATTCATAGGCTAAATAACTAACAAGCCAGTGATCTCTCTTCCCAGTGTTTGCTCCAACCACCTCCATGTGGAGGTTTGGGTGGATCACTTAGGAGCTCTGCATGGCACAAAGCCTTTGGGAAGGACATCAGCACCCCCAAACCCCTGGCTGCTAACTTCACATCCTACAAGCATCCTCCATCTCCTGGGAACCCAGGTTAGAAACAGGACCTTCTTCTTCATTTATTTTTCTGATCTCTCCCAGTCAAAATGGTCAGAGCAGTTAATCTGGGCTTAGATCCCTTTGAAGCCAACTGAAACACTTTTAACTTCAGCGAGCGTTTGAGCAGGGACCCCAGGCCTTCACATACCTGATCTGCAGGCATCGCCAGGGATTTGGGCAACTCAAGCTGCATCCACATGGGCGTGCTTTAAAGCCATTGGGTCCAAGCCTTGCCTTGATGAGAGATTAAGCACAGCAGATTTGCCTACAAGCCTCCTGTTTTATCACACATTAGCCCTGTCCAGATATCAGGCACTATCCCTCAGTTAAAAATCCCCTTCTCCTTCTTTTATCTCCCCATTAAATTTCTGACAAGACCTTTCTGGCGGCCTTTTCAAAAGTAGAGAAGATCAAAAAATCAACAGAATATTTCAAAAGCAAAGGTCCTTAGGGAAAATAATAAGAAAAAAAAAACCATAAAATAAGAGGGAGAAAGAGCCTGTAATGTTGTTATAGTGCGCAGAGCCAAAAGCAAGAGACTGGTTTTGCAAGAACTTTAACTCGCTCCTGATAGGAAAGAGGCTGAGGATGGCTTTTCTTTTCATGGAGCTGCTTGCACGAGCATTACTGGTATCTCTAGCCTTGCCCTTGCAAACACATGTGCTGTGCTCAGTGCTGCAGACAGCAGTAGAAAGGCACATCTGGCTGCAGGCACAACAAAACCCTGGCCCTGTCACATGCTGACAGCAAAGCCCCTGCTGGAATTGTGGGGACCAAGAGCATGCTCCACAAGGTGCAAAGATCTCTTTGCAGGACACTACTTTCCCTTTGAAGGCAGCAGCCAGCACAGAGGAGAAAAAACTGGGAGGAATGGCACGGGGAGGTGGAGTACCTTTCCCGTCCATGCAGGGAAGAGATGTTTCCTTTGATGGGCAGGTGAAGGCAATTTATCTCCCCACCTAGTTGACTTTACCTTTACTGCCACTTTTCCACAGCCTTCCAACAAAGCTGTAGAAGAGCTTTAGATTTATTGCCAGCTTTCAAAGAACACCGAGGCAGAGGCGACGCAGGAAGGTGACTCTGAGCAGCTGACAGCAGCAGGCGGAGAGCACCAGATGAGAAAATAAATATATAACTATTCCTAGCCTTTGCTGACAAGGCCAACACTATGTCAGCAGTGGCAGTCCTCATGTGCCAGGAGAAAAATGCAGCCAAAGAAAGCAGCAACCTCAAGCAAACCCAGTCTTTATTTAATTTTTCTACCTGGCTGATCATATTTGATCCTCTATTCAACCGGTGGCAGAAAGTTGCTGGAACAAAAAGCATTAGAGTTGGGTTCTTCCCCACCAGCTTTGTATTTTTTTTCCCCTTTCTCCTTATCTTAAATATTTTTCATTGGATTCAGAGTTGGCCAAATTCTGCCAGCTCCCCTGGCTAATGCACGTTCTGGGTGCAAAGAGCTCTTTGCTTCAGCAAAACCTGAATTGTTGCTGGGAAAAAACACACCTAAACTCATTACACTAATAAAAAAATAGTAGGCAGAGGAGAGCAACAGCAGATAAATCCCCATTTCGGCATGCAAAGAAGGACACCTCAGCACAAACAGAGGCACTTGTTATTCACTCCTCATAATTTGTTATTTATTATCCCACTTCTTCCAAAATTGCAGGAATCTAATCAGTGCAGAAGCAACAGTGGATAATTTCAGTGATCAGTCACACACTACCAATAAGGAATAATAAACAGCTGGAGTGACCACTTGAGATGATCCATGAGCTAACGCTGGCTAGCACAAGCTGCTCAGTGACCACTTCTGTGCCATGAATAGGATCTCAGGCTGAACACAGGAAAACATTGCCTTTAAGAATACCATCAATGCCTGTGGATTACTTTACACACTCATGGTATAAGCACGTGCTTCTGGATCAGGGCCGAGGTTCATCGTATGCCTGCCAGCATGTTGCTTAGGAGACGAGACAAAAATGTGTAAATATAAAAGAACTCTCATGCACCCTAGAATGACATAAAAAAAATCATTCTGAAGATAATGTTTCCTTGTCTAAGAAAAAGTATATCACAAGATGATGCTATTTCATTTTATTGCCTTATTTCCAACCCCCTTATACAACCCAAGCTTCACTTGTGTCATTGCAAACCCATCCAAAGAAACTGGGAAGTCAAGAGCACCATCACACAACTGGGAAACATCAGCAGAGCCCTTCCAGCAGAAGCAACAAGAGGAGCAGCTAGACAAGATCTGATCAATGCTGCTATAAATTCACTTTTGCCCCCATGGGAAAGAGGCACAGACATCAACTTCTGCCCTAATATGCTTTCATATATAAGTGGTACTGAGTTACTGAGGGATAAAGGGCCAAGTTGTCTGGCCCCCTGCTTTGCTAACTTCTGTGTCTCCTGTAGGGGCCTACCTGGTTCTCATCTTTGGGAACATATTGTACAGTTGCAGCTTCACCTGCAGCTTCAAGATGGCAATGCTTCGTCCCCCAAAAATACAGTGTCACATTACCTTTATGTTACCTGCCTGGTGTGCTGTTGGTCATCTTCCCTTTCTCTCTGGAACTGATGGACTATATATATGCACATATAAATATATATATTTCCTCCTTTGCTTTTGCTTGTCTTCTTTAAGATCTACTTGAGCTGCTATGTATCTGCTGCGTCCGAGTGCATGGCATGGCACAACAAATTTTAATAAATACAATATTATTTAATTCCCTCAGTGACATAGGGGGAGACTGCTGGAAGTGGCCCACAGTTTTCCCATCTGGTCATTGTCCCTGCAACTGTGACTGGCACCTGGCATTGCCTCAACTGGTCCCTCAGGTGGCTGCTAGTCCCCAGGCATCCCACCTGATATCCCAGGCTGACTTGGGGTGTTCTCCCATAGTGCTGGCTCTGTGCTCATTTATGTCCTGGTGCTTTCCAGGGCACTACGGCTGAAGGGTTTACTGTTGTCTCAGGATCATGTAGGTTTAGCTGCAGCTCTCTTCTGGTCCCTCCTGGGACCATCGCTGTCATCTTTAACGATCCTCTTGTCTTACACATCTGATCTCTGCAAGACCTGATTGATCCTTGTACCATTTACACCAGTGCAGGAAGAATGGGGAAAACTCTGGCTTTGCCCTCCTTAGAAAGCTGGAAATAGCCTGTAATATCTTAACCAGCAAGTCCTGCACCGAGTTAGGGTTTTGCATCTCAAGCTTTGGAGAATCAAAAGCCTCCCCTACTAAAAAAATACCAATAACCCATGACCAAAGAAGCTAGTGGAACTTGCTAGCGCCACCAATCCAAGAGAGCCTCCATGACCTCCTCACCATGGGATCAGCAGGGCCCTCTTGGCTCCACAGGGGCCAGCCTGCCACCAATTTATTGTAGAGGCACCTCTTCTATGTGGAGGCACAGGTTTTTGGGTGTCCCTGGAGCAGCCTAGAAACAGAAATTTGGGTGAAAGACAGATGAGATCCCATGCAAGCTCCTGCAGACCATTTGCTTGTGTGTGCAGTGCTGCTGTGTCAGCTCAGGGCAAGCAGCAAAACCACAGGGAATGTGTTTCAACTGAAAATAAAATGCTGCTTCCACCTCTAGTTAACCCAAGGTACATTCAGGTGATACAGTTAGGCTCTCATTAGCCAAGCCACAGCAGAAATTCCTGTGCAGGCTGCCTTGCAGTGTGATCTACAGCAGCTGGCAGCAGGTGTGAAGGGCAGCAGGGAAAGGCAAAGGCAGCTTTTTAGGCTTGGATTACAATATCAAGTTATAAAGGGAATAGACTTGAAATGGTGAAAAGGGTACAGTTGGAAAAGCCACAGATGAGGAAACAACTCTCCCTTTGCGCCTGCGGGCAGGAGGGCATCCATCAGAGGCTGACTCACAGGAGAAAGCAAAGTCACCACCCTGGAAGTGGCAGCTAGGATGGACCCTTCACCTTATCTCTCTGCAGAGGAGTGACCTGTCCCTGAAGTGAAGTGGGCAGGAAAGAATAAAAAGTCTGAGTGTAGCTTTTAGGGTGGCCAGGATCAAGAGCAAACATCTATCTTGCAAAGGCTCCTCACAAGAGTGACACTCGACTGTCCGTCTTCCTTTTTTAAGAAAGGATATTAAAAGCAGCATGAGCTTATGGGTGGTAAAGGATAACTGACAATCCATTGTTATTTACACCATTAATGAACAGCTGAAGGAAACAACATCATATTATCCCCTTGCTTGAAAAATATCACAGTTCAGAAACCTGCAGCTGACTGAAGTAGTTCAGTAACAAGCTGAAATCTCTGCCATATGAGGATTTTTCAGATGCAATCCCTTTACACTTGTGGTTAACACCAGGCTTCTTTTTTTCCCTTTTTCCATTATTCTTTCATTTCTGAGTGGCATTAAGGAGTTCTCTCCTCGACATGCACCTTGAGATAACACCTTGACCATCTCCTGTTAGATCATATGGAAACACTTCGGACTAAAATAGGGCAGCAAATTTAAGCGCCAACCTGGTAATTAACAAAACCCATAGCCATTGCAAGGGAAAGCAGGTCAGTTATCCTAACACAAGATACGTAACATAACATCATCCATTGCAAAATATTCTAGATTAATTTCAAAAGTTTATTTCTAGTGTTCTGGGCAATATAGTTGCAAATAAGCCTTGTAGAAAGTTTGTTATCATGTAACAAGTGGTGTCCCTCAGGGACTGGTGTTGGGATCAATCTTGTTCAACATCTTTGTCAGTGATATGGACAGTGGGATTGAGTGCGCCCTCAGCAAGTTTGCCAATGACACCAAACTGTGTGGTTCGGTTGATACGTTGGAGGGAAGGAATGCCATACAGAGGGACCTTGTGAGGTGGGCTGATGCCAACCTGATGAAGTTTAACCATGCCAAGTGCAAGGTCCTACACCTGGTTCGGAGCAATCCCAGGCACAGCCACAGGTTGGGCAGAGAAGAGATTCAGAGCAGTCCTGCGGAGAAGGACTTGGGGGTAGTGGTTGATGAGAAAATGAACATGAGGCGGCAGTGTACACTCGCAGCTCAGAAAGCCAACCATATCCTGGGCTGCATCAAAAGGAGCATGACCAGCAGGTCGAGGGAGGTGATCCTGCCCCTCTACTCTGCTCTTGTGAGACCTCACTTGGAGTATTGTGTGCAGTTCTGGTGTCCTCAACCTAAAAAGGACATGGAACTGTTGGAAAAAGTCCAGGGGAGGGCCACGAGGATGATCAGGGGACTGGAGCACCTCCTGTATGAAGATAGGATGAGAAAGTTGGGGCTGTTCAGCCTGGAGAAGAGAAGGCTGTGTGGAGAACTCATAGCAGCCTTCCAATATCTGAAGGGGGGCTATAGGGATGTTGGGGAGGGACTTTTCATGAGGAACTGTAGTGATAGGACAAGGGGTAATGGGTTCAAACTGAAACAGGGGAAGTTTAGATTGGATATGAGGAAGAAATTCTTTACTGTAAGGGTGGTGAGGCACTGGAATGGGTTGCCCAGGGAAGCTGTGAATGCTCCATCACTGGAGGTGTTCAAGGCTGGATTGAACATAGCCTTAGGTGGCATGGTTTAGTGTGAGGTGTCCCTGCCCGTGGCAGGGGGGTTGGAACTAGATGATCTTAAGGTCCTTTCCAGACCTAACTATTCTATGATTCTATGATTTTTTAGAAAACTAGAGTACATCCTGCCTGGAATTTCTGTAAGACAACAGTTATTCAGACTATATTTTACATGTAACTTTATTCCTTGCAAAGACTTCATTCTACACACAATTTGATGGAATTGTTGGCAAAGCACCCAGGAATTCCTCTGACTTTGCGTGATAGCCAACTTGCAGAAGAGGTAAATGTTACTCATTTTTATATAGATACATTTTGAAGAGCACCTTTTAATGTTTTTTTTAATCTTTCAATATTTTATCTAACTAAAAAAAAATAAAATAGCTTTCAGGTTAAATACATACATTTCCTGTCAGTTTAGTAAAATCATGAGTTGTTTAGTGTTGAAGATGAGAGCTGAAATGTACAGTGAAATACTGCTGTTCTTTTATCAACAAATGTTGGTGATCTCTTGTTATGTTTTGAGTGTTTTATAGAAGTTTTTATAAATTTTATCTCTTGAAAAGAGATTTCCCCACCCCACAATGTTCTTGTGGAAATAACTTATGTAAATGTTCATGTGTCTTGTGAGACCTCACTTGAGTATTGTGTGCAGTTCTGGTGTCCTCAACCTAAAAAGGACATGGAACTGTTGGAACAAGTGCAGAGGAGGGCCACGAGGATGATCAGGGGTCTGGAGCACCTCCCGTATGAAGACTGGCTGAGAAAGTTGGGGCTGTTCAGCCTGGAGAAGAGAAGGCTGCATGGAGACCTCATAGCAGCCTTCCAATATCTGAAGGGGGCCTATAGGGATGTTGGGGAGGGACTTTTCATGAGGAACTGTAGTGAGAGGACAAGAGGTAACGGGTTCAAACTTAAACAGGGTAAGTTTAGATTGGATATGAGGAAGAAATTCTTTACTGTAAGGGTGGTGAGGCACTGGAATGGATTGCCCAGGGAAGCTGTGAATGCTCCATCCCTGGCGGCGTTCAAGGCCAGGTTGGACATAGCCTTGGGTGACATGGTTTAGTGTGAGGTGTCCCTGGCCATGGCAGGGGGTTGGAACTAGATGGTCTTAAGGTCCTTTCCCACCCTAACTATTCTATGATTCTATGATTCTATGTTGGATAAAAGTTCTACAACATAGTGGGGCAATACTGTCTGATCATCCTCTAGATTTGGGGATGTTTCTAATGCACTTTCAAAAGGAAATGGTTAAAAGTGGCAAGTTTTCTGCTCCAGAAGGAATGAAACACCTAGTCTTCACAATTACATTGGCTAAAGGAAAGAAACACAGGAAGAAAGCTAATCAGGTTTAAATCAGAGAAAAAAACCCAAACAAAACAGCAATCTCACCTAAACCCGTATTTGTGAAGAGTATGCCATGACTCCTTCCCCCCCATTCTTTTTTCACTTTCATCCTCCTGACCTTCTCCGTTCCAGCCAGGAGGGAATAGGAAAGTTCAAAGAAAACTATTCCTGTGTTATTTTTAGCAGAGCCAGAAGAAAAGTGAATGGAAATAATCCATGAAAGCAAGCTTTCACCTTGATTTTCAGACTCCGGAGATTTTGATAGCCTTGATAACAATCACAACTTTACCAAAGTCACATAAAATGCTGAGTGATATCAAAAGCAAAACTGAGCCCTTCCTTTAATCCCACTTCACATTAAAAACCCAGTGAACCACCAACAGAGACTGAGAGAAACACTTTTTCCCTCGACCCAGTGAATCCGTGGCTACACAATGGCAGGGAAACCCAGGCTTGGCTGGATTTCAGCATACCAGGTACTTAAGAAGCTAGGAAGAAAATTCCACTTTACAAGTGAACACATTCAAAATACACACCCATTTTTGAAGGTGCAAGTGCCTTGTGGAAGAGGTCTTTCCCAAGAAGGATTAAGAAAAGCTCTTCCTGAAACAGCTACTCCCACCCCCCCATAACTTGAACCTTATAACACCACAAATGGACTGCAGAGCAATATAAAAACTAACAAAAAAACTCCCCATAACAACATCAGAAGAAAAATCTTCACTCCTGAGTAATTAAACCCCATTGAGTCCTTTTTCTCCTCCAAAGGAGAGGCAAACTGCTTAAGAAAAGATTTGTAGAAAGACACCTGGTACTGACTGAGTGTATAAGGACTTCCATGCTTCCCTATCTACCCCAACCCACAAGCACTAGTGCAAGCAGTCACTGATGGGACACAGATCTCAGCTGCATGCTCCTTTGGTCTAGAGACCAAAGGAATTAATTAGAGAAGCTGCACTCCCAAGGTGCTGATAATAAGAACAAAATGACAGCTGATTCCATTAAGTCAATCTTCTCTGCTGGCTACAGCCATCTGATGTCTCCCTTTTCCCTACCACTTCCCGCTGCATGTTTGCAGTCCTCTTCTTGGGCCGATCATAATTCTTCTGGTCTCTGAGGTAAGGCAGGAAGATGTGGGGAACTGAAACATTATGGTACAGGCTGTGCTGGGATGTTGTTTGCTCTGCTGAGCATCAATGCACGGGGCATAGCACCGCTCTGATGTGTGCTACATGTGCCATGGAGCAGAATTTTGATGGATTTCCCATCCAAGGCATGCTAGCATGCTGCACCCCAACTGGCTCACAAACAAGTCATCACACTGCCAGCTTCGTTTTATTGCTCAGGCTTCCCCAAGCTCCTATAGATTTAAACCCACTTTATTTCTGCTGATCCATTTCAAAGTGACCGCAGCAATGAGACTGATTCACTGGCTGGGTTGTAAAAATCTATCGCTTTCCCAAGCTTTTTTCTACCATCAGCTTTTCTTCTGCTACCAAACACCTCCTTTTCCTTCTGTGGCTAGGGCTGTTAAAAGCATTTCTTCCCATGACAGCTATCCCCACTCTCTCATCTAGCTCAGAAGTGGCAAAACCCTTCCAGCCCTGGGCTGACCCTGGCCCAGACTGGTGCATCCCCATCTCCTCCTGATTTCACCCTTGCCCTGTGCACAGGTGCATTGGGTGTAGCCACTGCACCTGGACTCTGAGCTGGTTATCCTCAGCATGGAGAGAGGCAGGATGAGTGGCAATTCTGTCTTTGCAGACTGGAGGGAGCCCAGCCCTTTGGGGAAACCAGTGCAGGCTGGTCTGCATCCATTACAGTCAGCTCTGGCCCTGCCTGAATGGGATTCGACCACATTCGGCTGGGCTCCCCTGAGCCTCACGTTATGGCCCGGAGGCCCTTAGAGATAATTTTTACTATTTGGTGGTTTTTATTTGCAATCTGCATCAGCCCGATACCAAGAAGCCACGCTACGTACCCCCAGCCCTGGAAAACTGTCCTGGGGTGAAAGGAACCAACCTGGCTTTGTTGAGCATGCAGCATATTTCCAATAGACCCTGGCATGAACCATACCAACAGCCTCTCCTCACAGTGTGAAGTAGCTGCTCTGGACCAGACTGAAGACCCTTGGCAGGGGACAACAGCCACAAACCTCTCACTTTCCATCAGCCTGGGGAGAAGAAGTTTTCCTCCAGGTCATCTTCCTGACTCCAGGACATCTTTCAAAGCTTTCTTTCCTTGACACCCAGGCAGTCACATAAGCATATGCATACACCCATCTGCTAGCTTGTTTTTCTTTAAGCACCGCTAATTAGAGGTGATGCTGTTCAGAGGCATCACAGGCAGAGCGGAGGTGAGCAAGCAGGCTCTGCTTTGCTCTGTTACAGGGACGGATTAACTGTAGCCACCGACGACAATGTGGAGTGATGCTGGGGAAGGAGGTAGAGGGTGGCATTGATAAATGATCCTCACTCAGTGACCCACTGCATGCTCACATGGGAGAGCTATCGATTAGTGATGACTACTCAGATCTCCCCTGCCCCATGTTATTCAGACTTTTTTTAGACTGAAGAACACAATCCAGGAGTTATTGATCCTTTGTAACTGATAAGCTACTCACTCATGTTGTTTTAATCAGTATCAGGGGCATTTGATGACAGCCACAGATGGGAGGAGGAGGATGGTGCACAGCTACCTGGCTATGGGGCCAGCCTAAAAAGGAGGTTACCCCACCAGCACCTACTTTGGGACCAGAACTAGAGCTCCCCAGGGAGCCATGAAGCACATCAGGCTGCCTCCTGACCAGGAGGAGCCAGAGCAACTGCAACCAGCAGGCGGAGAGGCATTAAAAAAATCCCGCTCTGCTGAGTTCTAAAACATTTTGCTGGATCGAAGAGGCACTGGTAAGTGTTGTCATGGCAGGAGATATTTATTGCTGTCTCAGGAAATGTTTCATTATTCTTTGGTAAGTGGTGGCTGTGAATTTCAGCCTGTCTGCCCAGCTATAAAGCGGACCATTGGGCAGATTATTTCCAGTAGCTGAACTCTGCCCTGGAAAGAAGCGTCACCTCCCAGGTCTCAGGACTATTGTGTCTGTGAAATCCTGCCTGGGCTTTTCTTGCCCCAGCTCTGCAGCAGGGAAGAAGAGCCAGATCCTGTATACCCTGTGGGAGGGTAAGTAGCCAGGCAAGCTGCAGAGATGCTCCACATGTATTTTGAATAGAGGGAAAACACTACAAACACCTTCAGCATATGTCATGGGCTCAGCAGCAGCAGTCATTTTTCTCCTCCTTGGTAGCTGGTGCAGTGTTGTGTTTTTGGTTTTGGGCCTGGAAACAACGCTGATAACACCAGTGTTTCAGTTACTGCTTAGTGATGTTTTGGTTTGACCAAGGACTTTCCGAGTTTCATGCTCTGCCAGGGAGGAGAGGAAGCCGGGAGGTAGCAGAGACAGGACACCTGACCCAAACTGACCAAAGAGGTATTCTGTGTCATAGCACGTCATGCCAAGGGTGGAAAACAGAGAGCAGAGACCCGGAAGGGTGGGGAGACACTGCGTGGTCAGGCTTGGTATTAGTTGGTGAGCAATTGTATTCTTTCCTTGTATTTGCCTTGTCATTATTATTATTGGTGGTAGTTGCAGTGATTTGTGTTATACTTTAGTTACTAAACTGTTCTTATCTCAACCTGTGGGAATTGCATTCTTTTCGATTCTCCTTCCCATCCCTCTGGGAGCGGGGGGAAGAAAGAGGGGGAAGTGAGTGAGAGAGAGACTGCATGAGTTAGAGAGGCTTAAACCACGACAGCATGTTATAGAATCAGAATCATAGAATAGTTAGGGTGGGAAAGGACCTTAAGATCATCTAGTTCCAACCCCCCTGCCACGGGCAGGGACACCTCACACCAAACCATGTCACCCAAGGCTACGTCCAGCCTGGCCTTGAACACTGCCAGGGATGGAGCATTCACAACTTCCTTGGGCAACCCATTCCACTGCTGCACCACCCTCACAGTAAAGAATTTCTTCTTTATATCCAATCTAAACTTCCCCTGTTTAAGTTTGAACCCATTACCCCTTGTCCTATCACTACAATCCCTAATGAAGAGTCCCTCCCCAGCATCCCTATAGCCCCCCTTCAGATACTGGAAGGCTGCTATGAGGTCTCCATGCAGCCTTCTCTTCTCCAGGCTGAACAGCCCCAACTTTCTCAGCCTGTCTTTAAATACAGTAAGAATAACAATTTAATAGAATTCTGCACTTGGCCAAGTGAAGCCATTTCAGAGAAGGTGTTTGGGAGCATGCCACTCTGCCTCTGAAATTTGCTCAGCAGGTCTGGATGGAGGTAGAAAAGGCAGAAAGCTGAAACCACCAGCTGGATGGGACCATTGGTTCCTGATAGTGGCACAGGGCAGGTCCCAGTGAGCTGCCAGCAAAGCTCCTTTTTTTGTCACACCCTGTGGCCACTCTGCAACAGAATGGGGAGACACAACCATTTAATCACACACAGAAGCACTTTTTCTCCCCCTGTGAAAACATTTAACCACTTTCTGAGTCTATGTAAGCTTTCAGCACCTATAATTTCCCCTGGTTGTGATTTCTACTTTTTAACTGGGTGCTAAGTAAACAGTTTGCTTTTGTTTCTTGGAACTTCTCTGATATTCCCTGCACCTAGAAGGAAAGGGATGCCACCCAGAGGCACCCTGACAGGCTTGAGATGTGCTCCCATGCAAACCTCATGAAGTTCAACAAGGTCAAATGCAAAGTCCTGAAGCTGAGTCATGACAACCCCAAGCACAAATACAGGCTGTGTAGAGACCGGACTGAGACCAGCCCTGAGGAGAAGGACTTGGGGGTGTTGATAGTGGAAAAACAAGAGCAGAGGCTTCAAACTGAAAGAGAGTAGATTTAAATTAGATACAAGGAAGAAATTCCTTGTGGTGAGAAACTGGAACAGTTTGCCCAAAGAAATTGTGGAGGCCCAATTCCTGGAAGTGTTCAAGGCCTGAACTAGATTACCTTCCTTGGTCCCTTCCAACTCAAGCCGTTCTATGATTCCATGATGCTCCTGATACCAAGTGTTTCTTGAACTGAGCAATTGTTGCTGATTAATTCTCCGTCTGTAAAATGCAAATGATTTCATTTCTGGCCCTGCCCTTATCAATCCTTGCATTCAGTGGATAATTTTCTGATCTTATTCCCATCTATATTTTGTGATGAGAAAACTAGAGCTACTCACAAATTATTCAAGGTGGGTTATACCAGATATTCATTAAGCAGCACAGTAACATTCCCCATTTCACTCTCTCTTATCTCCCTGTAACTCCTATCATTATACTTGGTTTCTGGACTACTATATGGAGCAGAAATGTCATTTTGATAGATATTTCTAACATAACTCTCAGTTCTCCTTCCTGAGCGGTAATAGCCAGTTCAGAGCCCATCACTGTATGTGTAAAGTTAGAATGATTTTTCCCCTGTGCGTTGTTTTTCATTTAGCAGCCTTCAATTTCATCTGCCTTTTTATTATCCACTCACTAAGTATCACAAGGTCCTTTTCCCATTCTTGGACATTGGATTATTTTAATCTTTCTGGTATTAACTCAGCATTGCCAGCAAATATTGTTATTTCATCTTTTTCCCCAGACCTGCTTGGACTCCCCAGATTCAAGAAGATGCAGCTGAACCGATGCACAATGAAATGCATGTCAATGCTATACCATCAGCAAGTGCATAAGCATCTTCTCAAGGCAGCATCCTCCACAGGGTAGCAAGGTGCAGATGGTAAAGTCAAATCTACCACCATGCATATTTGCTTTACAAGGTTGTTGAATTTCAGCATAGCTAACAAGCTGAAATGCAAAAAAGTTTCTCTAAAATAAAAAGTCTTTCCCAATGCTTTTAGGTTCTTCTCTGGAATTGTAACTGTGATATTTACCAGCTACTCTGAGGAAAACAAGAGGGTATCCTATCCTAACAGAAGAGAGTTATCAGGGTAAATCGAATGCAGCTGGGCACAAACAGGGATTCAGGATTTAAATGGCTTCTCAGCATGGAGGTGCTGGAGCTTTGTATTATTTGCTGTTTGAGTGTCTGGCTCCAGAATCTGGGTCCATGTCATCCAAAATAATGTTTGGTTGGGTTTTTTGTTTCTAAAATATAAACAGTGGCAATCAGTTCTTTAAAGTGTCAGCCCTCAGCAGGAAAAGGCTGTCTCTGCCAGCACATCTGGAATAAGTATTCCAGATATGCTCCAGCCAGTATCCAGCCTGCCAAGTGAGAGCCTCTAGTCTGCATGCAACTCCTGGCTTTTACTGTAGGTATGGACAGAGAAAAGTCCTTTCTGCCCAGTGACAGAGCATGCCACTGGCATGCCCCAGCAGGAATGGAGCAGTGTAGGGACTGCGTGACAGCTGGGTATGCAGGGCAAACGGAAAACGATGCACCAGAGGCTCTGCCTTCATTTATGGACCTGCCAAGCTCTCCAGTTCCTTCAGAGACAGCTGTTTCCTAAACCATTGTAGCCAACAGGCCATGGACACCTTACAAAACTGCACATTAAAATGAGCCATGGACACTCCATTAGCCATTCCTCAAAGCCAGGTAGTAGAAAACAGTTTATTAACTGCTAAAGAATGGCTTCCCTCTATAATGAACCTTTCTCCAGTATTGAAGAAAAGCCATGTCTTACTTTCCTTTTCTAATAAATGGCTTCTTTAGAGTTTAATTAACTTCTCTCTGCTCTTCTTTTGTGGCAAAATGTCACCCTGACCATGAGACAAACTCTGTTTTTTCCTTTATCTGAGAGAGTGCTGGCCTGTCAGATAAACTTCTCAGCCTAATTTGTTGGGGCTTTTCTCTTTCCGCTTTGCATATTCCAGAGAGGGAAGCAGTAATAACAGAAAGCAATGTTCTGGGACAGCTCAAGCCTGGGGACGGAGTACCTGCTTAAATACATGTACCATGTTCCTGCAGTAGTTCCCATTCCACAGAGACACCAAGAGCTGGGCCAGGCCCTCTGTCTGCTCCTTTATTTCTTTGGGCTTGAAAACAAACCTGGAGGAAACAATTTTTACCCTTACAGGAGTTCATGATTTTGTATTTTCAGCAGTGCATGTCTCCCCCCATGTGTCTGCGTGTATATATATAGCTCAAAATCAATAAGAGTGAGATTAGGTCACTATTACTGACAAATGTGCTCCTGATAGCATATAAAACCAGCTGGATCTTCTCCTTTTTGCTTGCTGTTGTGCTCCAGGACCAGCTACATATGCCAAGATGTGGCACAGCCTAGAGATAGCAAGGTATTCTCTTCTGCTCTTATAAAAAGGATGCAGAGGCTGAATTTGGGCCAAGTCAAGAAAGACCCTCACGCACTTCTGCTTTGGCTTTTCAGCTAAGCTTACAGCCCCAGGAGCCATCATACAGTAGAAGGTGGGAGCAGTAGCTGCCACCGTGGGGTCCTCCATCAGAACAGAGGTAGAAACCCTTTCCATCTGGAAAGGTAGGTGACCTTTCCATGCAATGCCTGAGCCCCTTCTTAGGAAAATATGGTGTGTTTGGTGTAGCTTTGGGGTGTTACCGGTAGCCATGCCTCTGAGCCAAGCCACTTTCAACCCAAGTGAAACTTTAAGTAAAAATGTCCTAGGGCCAGACTTGTCATACAATAGAGACTCATTGGGCTGCAGCTTCCGAACTGTGCCAGTTGATTAATTGTGCTGGGCTGACAGCAGTAAGGGGTTTTTGTGCACTGAAGCTTTCAGACACCAATGTAGTAATGGTCTCCAGCTCACAGACAGTCTCAAGGGACCTGTCCTTCCTACCCAAAGTTAATTAATGGTGGCAATAAATAAACCAATCCAGGCAAATAAGAGCATCTGACCCACTCCTGGGAAGCTGCTGCAAGTACACAGTGGGAAGCAGTTTGTATGGGAGCAGGACTCATGTTGGGGTGATGAACACTCTGTAGTTAAACACCTACAACATGAGTGGCAGCAGGGCCGTGAGGTACCCCCCAGGAAGAAGCTCTGACCAAATAGTAGGATTGGGCAACACCAGCACTGATGTGATACCACCCATGAGCACCTAGGACCTCACCCTCTTGATGCTTGTGTTGAAGACAGGTAGCTGAGATACACACTTGTAATTCTGGGTGGACGAAGCACTCTGCCATGGTAATAGTTTGGGCTGAAATATTAGCTGGTAGTGCTCATGTGTTTGAGGAAGACGGCTGGAGTTACTGACTGCACAACATCTAGTCAATGCCTATTGCTATGGGTGGGAAAGGGGATTTTTGCCTGCTCTGCCTGGTTATCCAGCAGTATGTGCCCTCTGTAATTTACACCTAGAAAAGACAGCTGGTTAGATAAGTTTTCCTGGGAACATGATAGAAGAAAAAATAGGGAAAGGAGAGCCTTTTGTAGTGCATGCCTGAGGGAAGAATAAACCCACTAGACAAAGGGAAGGGAGAGCTAATATTCACTTTTTGAATACAGTGGGTGAATTGGACTGCAGAAGGAACGTGGGCCAGCACACAGCATCCCAGGGACCACCACCTATCCCCCTCTTCTAGGCTCAGTGCAAGCTCCGCCACCACAGGCAGACTCTACTCAAAGGATTTCACCACAGACCTGGTCCCATTTGGTCTGCCCTGCCTTACGCACCCAGGCAAAAGCAGGTCCTTTTAATTGAACTGTTTTATCTCACCTCCTACATCTTCAGAGGCATAAATAGAAACACGATGCATGGTTGATACTGATCAGATTAATTTATCACAGGCAAGCCCCTGCATGCTTATGGGATTCATAAACAGGACCTTGCACACCCCTGTGCTCATCCCACCCCTGCCCTCCCTCTCTGAGAGGCCTGAGGGCTCCTGCTCAGGCACAAGCCTGGAACAGCCAGGTTAGCAGCTGGTATCTACTTGGATCCCCATCCAAGGCTTAATCACCCGCCTCTTGTATCTCCAGCAGTTCTTAGGCACTCCTAATTGGCACATGCCAAAGTGCTTGCCACATGTTGGTCAATACCAATTAGCATACTTATTAAATGCATGTATTTGTTGGCAGTGGTTATCTAATTACCTCTCAAGTGCATGAGGGAGAGGCCCTGCAAAGGGTGACACTGCTGAGAAGAGGCTTCTTCAGGAAGTTTATGTGCAAACCCTGCTAGGCATTAAACCCTGCCAAGAAGCAGGTTGCAATGGGAGGGGGGGAAAAGGGGCTGCACCAAACCTGCATGTTATGGCTCATGCTGGGCCTGAGACCTGCATCTTTAAGGGGCTGAGCACACAACAAACCTCCCTGTACTGGGCAGGGAAAGCAGACGGAGAGACACTGCACAGCCCCATTTCCACCCATCATTAAAGGATGCCCCCAGAAGGAGCTCTCACCTTCCCTCAGTCCCCAGTGCACCTCCACAGCCTTGCTTTGTGTCTCCAGTTGAGCACTGTCACCTGTTCTGGGTCAAATCACTGTTCCCTCTGCAGGACCCATTGAGAAACACAGGTGAGCTTGCTAAGCATGCAGCCCAAGCAGGTCCAAGCTCCCACTGCCCACCATTTCCAGGGTAACACAACTCAATCAGACATTTGGGGTTTTCCTTCTGCAGAATTAATTACTTGGGAGCCAGGGAACAAGAGTAACAGGAGAGGCCAAGACACCTGAAATTACATTTGCCAGGCTACATGAGGCTGCTGCTTTTTATTTCTTTCCCTCTTTTTTGCATACCACAGGCTGAGCCTAGCCAGTGGGTACTGCTGTTATCAGGCAGCAGGCAGAGCGGAGAGTTGATATGGTGTTCATGCCTGGGAACCAAAACAGAGCCTGTACACTGTTTTAATTTAATGCTTGTGAAAGTCTACAATTCTGACTTTTGTTTTGGGGTTGGGTTTTTTTATCTTCCTCCTCAGAACTGGTAGAGCAGAGCGTGGCTGGAGGAAGTTTCTCTGCCTTTTGCACCAGGGCAGGCATGGAAGGACTCTTCCCTCTGCCAGAGAGAAGAGGACTCTTCTGGCTGATGGAGGATGCCATTTTTATACTTTCACATGGGAAAATGAGTGAGAATGAAGGGTGCAAGATACTACAACAGATACAAACCAGACCAGAGCTAGGGGCTGGTGGAAGGGTGAGGTAAAATCATAGTCCTGTTGCAAGCCAGCAACCACCTCTGCTCACTGTTTTGCCTTTTCTGTCTGGCCTTGACCTCGTTTTTACCTCCATTTCCTTAAGCTTCCCAACCTCTTGAAGAGCTGAGAAGCAGCATCAGTGTCTCCAGCACGCTCCTTGCTCTTACAGTCTGTGTCGCTCTGCTTTAGTTTGGGCTGGTCTAGGATGGATAGAGCAGATCAAAGTTTTCGTTACCATTGAGCCTACTACATATCAAATTTGAGCAGCACACCAAGTAAATAATCTTTCATATGTGCCTATTAGGCAAAAATTAGAAGAAAATTACACGAGGAAGTCAGCAGCAAGTAGGAGGGGATGAGTTGTAATTATATGGCTATTAATTGGCGTAAAGCTACAGTTTAATGCTCTCTGGCCCATGCCAATATTTCCTTGGGAAATTTTCTCTCTATTAGCTTTGGATGAGAACTGGAATTCTCTCTGGAAGCTTTGAATCCACCCAGAGAAGTGACTTGCAACTTTTCAGTCCCCCAGCAGGTTTTTGTTTTCATGCAGTGGTGGACAAAAAAAAGGGGTTGCTTTTAATATGGCTTTGTCTACCTGAGATGGAGGGTGGGGACAGCCAAGTTTTGCCATTAGATGATGATAAGCAAGTAATGATGCTTTTAAGATTCAGCCCACATGGAAGTATTTGTCCCAGGTACAAATATCAGGAATAGAAAACTCAAGAGGTTGTTCCTAAATATCCCATGTTGCTTCTGCCAGCCTTGGGAATTCCCTAGTAGAAGGTGGAAACCTCCTGCCCAAGTGACTGCTCATCAAAAACTGACAATTTAGCAGAACCATAATGTTTTGAGCAGCAAACGTTCATCAAACCCCACAGAGGATTTAGAGGAGTGATGTGCAGTTCCTTGCCAACTTACCTGGCAAGGGACCAGGCAACTCAGATACCTGGTCTGTGGTGCTGCTGACATGAAGGATACAGCTCTACCAGAGAAGAAGGGGAAGCTGCGGGTACTTGCTTTTAAACCAAGATACGTGGGTATTCACAGGTCTACATCATAAGGTAGAAAGCATGACCTTTCCTTCTAAGGAGTCCCATGGGCAGCTGGAAGACACTGAACCAAAAGACAAATCTGCTGTGCTACTACAGGTTGTGTGTGGGGGAGGGAATGGAAGAGAAAATTAAAGTTTTTAGATTTTTCTGTGCTAAAATGAGGTACTTTACATTGATAAATCAAAGTGCTCTCAATTTTGCATCAGATGAGAATTATAAGTTCCTCTGAAAGTTTCCATTCCAGGGAAAAGCCAGATCTGCACTTCTCCAACTGATACGAACATGCTCAAAGCTACTCTTGCCAGAACCCCAGCAAGCACTGGTTTTGCTAAGAGACCTAAATATTTGCCTTTAAAATACAGACCTACCTCTTTTCTTTCCCAGCAGGAGAAAAGCACTCCCTAGAGTAAGTTGGGGCAGGGGAGGGAAGAGGAATTTTATTCAGTCCACAGTTTTGAAGCTTAGAGCAAGGAATTCTCCCTTCATGCCATGTTCTCCATGGACAGCATTAGTGTGGAACTACTTGCTTTCTGAAAAGAAAGGTTTCCACTGTGGCAAATTTTCAAGCATTTCAAATCCATAACATTTAAAAAAAATATTTGGGTTTCTCTCTGTATGCCCCTGCCTTTTCCAAATCCATTCGAGCAAATTTCTCTGCGCTAGAATAACGAGAAGGAAGCTTCTCAGTAACATGGCTCTAACAGCCAGAGGCATGAAAAAATTAGGATCTTATGAAACTTTAGAGAAAATTCCCAGCTATGGAGCTATGGAGTCTCAGCATGCTGCTCTGGAAAAGACTCTTCTTTGGCATGCACACCTAAGCCAGAAGAGACATTCCCATAGTAAGTCAAATGCTGAAGTCCTTTTGCTAAGCAGAGAAAACAGCTTTTACAATTTCCTTTAATCCACACCCAGGTTTACAAGTTGCTTCTTCTGTATGGTTTTGTTCCTCAGCAAGCAGCTGCTGCCTCAGGAGAAGAGAGCTGTGTGCTAAGGATGGGGTCAGCACTGGGAGCTGAGCTCCTCAGTCTGTCAGAGCTGCTGATGTACCAACAGCTTCCAGCAGCTCCTGCCTGCTACCAACAGCTGTATTAGCCCAGGAAGGGGATTTGCCATCAGACTCGGAGCCTGCCAGCTCTGAGAGCACCCAGCGTCCTCCGCCTCCAAAGATGCACAGGCATCTGCTGCCAAACAGACGGTAGGAGTGGAGGAAGATGTGATGGGAGGGTGAGTGGGGAATACAGCACCACTACAGCCTTTGAGTGGAAAAAGCCCACAGGGCTCCCCGTGCAGGAAAAAAAACTCCCCCTGGCAACCGGGGCTGACTCACAGCCCCCTTCGCCCCATCAGAAGTGACACGGTAACACTGCCACCACTTTAATCAACTGGGCAGCTGCTGAGCTGGAAGAGAGTCCATGTAAAATCAATGTGCCATTAGAGAAACCACCGAGGGCTGCCAGTCAATACACAGAAAAGACACTGCTGCCTGCAACAACCCAAACCAGCAACCTGCTGTTATTGACAGAAGAAATCGCAGGCTTTAAAAAACAGCATCTTGTTCTTCCCTCCTCCTCCTCCCGAGTAAATTAACCCCAAATCTCTTTGTTTACCCTCGCCCCTAATAAGCTCTTGTGGCTCACAGAAACAGTATTCCAGGCTCTTCCCTGAGCAGGCAAGAGCCTTTGTTTCCTTTCATCCTGGGAAAAGGAGGGTTTAGATAATCTCAGAATGCCAGAAAGCAATTTATTTTGACCTAGACTGTTTCTGCAATGTCATCTCTTGGCTTCAGCACTGGGGAAGCTTCTTAAGCTGGTATTTACACAGCACAGCCACACTCAAATGGGGCTGCACGTCCTGGGTGCTGCACAGGAGAGGCAATAAACTACCAGTCCCTGTGGTACTGGGGGCAGTCCAAAGTGGTCTGGCCCCAGATGAAGCACACAACTATGGCACATGGCTTCCTGATGCCCAAGCATCACCCTCCAAAGGTCTCAGCTGCAAGAGAGCTGGACATGTCAGTCAGGAGCATGGGGTCCCTTAAGGTATTGCACACCCCAAGTCCCTGATGCATACATGGAAGAGACTCAGGAGGGGACCCTGTCCTGTTCCCCTTATCCCAAGGCACCAGCTCTAGCCCAACAATCCAGAAGGAACATTCGGTCCTTTATCCCTACCCAGGAAGAAGAGATCTGCAGTGATGGATTCTCACTGCTCTTCCTTCCTGTTCTTGAGCCCTTGGGTAAGCTCAGCTGTTTGCCTTCAAGATGGTTTTGGCAGCCTTGAACCTGGAAACTTTTAAAAAGGAAAAGCGAAAGCAGAGAACATCACACAGCCATGCAGCTAGTAACAGGAAAAAACACTAGATGCTGCAAGACTCTCTCAAGAACAGTAAGAGCTGGCAACGTAGTGCTCAGCAGACAAGAATATGCGTCCCTTCCAGCTCCCCCATTCTAGCTCCATCACCCACTAGAAGCCACCTACCAAGACAGCAAGGACCGTGGTGTAAACACACTGAGCCATCTGAGATCCAAGAGCATTATTACTGCAAACTGGGCCAGGAGCGGGACCCCACCAAAAAGCAGTGGCCAATGGTGTGAGCCCCCTTTTCCAGACCCCAATAACTCCCTCACTGCACAGCACAGTCTTTTAGCTCTGCCCCATCCAGGCTGCTCAGGGATTGCAATAACTCATCTCTCTGTCAGCAGGGAATATTTTTAAATCTCTTTCTCCCTGCAGGCAGGCAGAAGTCTCCTCTGCTCTTTCCAGTCAGATTCCTTTTTTATTGTTATTGTTATTTTCCTTTAGATGAGGAGTTTATAGCCCAAATCCTCCCGCTTCCTTTTGGGGTGGAGGAATGACAGTTGGGTGGCAAAGCCCAGGAAGACTTGGAATTACTTGTTGCAGGCAGTTTAAAAAGCTGAAAGTTTGTGCATCCGCACTTTTGATGCTGAGCATAAAGCAAGGCTTGTCTTTCCTTTCCCTTTTCCCCAAAAAGTTACATAAAAATAAAACCAGGCTCCCTCCTCCTCTTGGCAGCCAGCAGCAACCCTGTGTCCTGAGACTCCTCCACCAGGCTGTGAAAAGAGGAGAAACACAGACCGTTCCCTGGCTGGCTCGCACTGAGCCTTATTTCACTCTGTGTACTTCCCAGCAGGACGCTGATGTGGACAGGCATCTGGAAAGCCTGCAAGAGTTTCATCAATGCTTTGTTTTGTTCTATACTTTCCATGCTCAGGGTATTATTAACATGCTGGTTTGGTTGTGCAACAGCACAACAGACAACATTGGGCTGCTTTGAAGAGGGAGGAGGGGATGGGCCACTGCAGGCCAGTCGCTGCCACTGAAAACCCACTGAAATCCCTGTGGTTCCTGCAATCACAGAAGGCCCATGCTGAATATATTACAGTAAGTCAGCAGAAAGCAAATAAACAGGCAGACAGGATAAACAGGCTCTACAGCCTGGTATCCTCTGAGAAAAGTATGATTTTTTTCCTCTAATGCCTATCACTTTGTCAGCAAATCTGTGTGCACAACGGCATCTTTTGTCTCCCAGGCTTGAAGACCCAATTCACTGATAAAGTGCTTGCTGAGCAACAGGTCCCACAGAAAGCCACCTCTACTTTAGATGAAAAGCCTAAGCCTTAGTCACAGAAGAGTGACCAAGCAGTTTTATCCCTCACCACAGTCAAGCTGCTAGATCCCAGCCACCATCAGACCCCTACAACCTTCACTGCAGGGACCCCATGCAGTGCATGTCCTGAGGTGACTACACTCACACACCACAAAACAAGATGCGAGCCCTGTGCCCATACTTTGCTCAGCACAAAGGAGATTCAGCCACCTATTCTTGATGTGCAGAAAATACGCCAGAGAGATGTGCTGAGACCCCAGGATAAAAAGCACAAGGGTAGAAGAGGTCTTACTCAGCAGTGATGGCTTCTTTCCCTTTTAAAGACCTGTCTGTGGAGTAATTAAAGCTCCTGTTTCTAAGCTGCTTGGTATTTTAATTGATTTTCTGCACTGGCTGCCCACAGTCTAGTCATTCAAATCCGACATTTGTCTTGCAAGTCCCAAATGAGCAGCAAGGGAAAGCAACCTGCCCTGCACTTTCCCACGAGTCCATCGTGGTCAGGACTGGTCTGCACTGGGCATGCTGCTGGGCCACCCAGATGCTGAACCGATGCCCTGATCTCCACTGCTGAGCAGCTCAGAATGAGAAGAGCTTCCCACCATGAACTTGTACCCCTTTTCTTTCTCTCCTGGGAACTTTCTCTGGGCTTTCCAGTTTCCACAGGAGAAAAGGAGATCATCAATTCTACATGGTCAGATTCTTGTCAAGAAAAAATGAGGAGCATGGGGATAGCGACTGATATTTTCAAATTAACTCCTGTTTTTATCCTCTGGTTTCAGATGCTGCCAGTACCCAAACAAGCAAATTCAGCAATGCAAACGTCACCACAGCAAAAGGTATTTCTCCAGTGAAGTGAACTGAAGAGCTTGTTCTGTGAGAGATGATGTTCTGAAACGGGTTCTCTCCCAGTAGGTGGTTCCTCACACAGAAGTTTGCTAAAGGAGTAAAGGTCCTTCTTGTTCATACTCTTCCAAGATCGGATTTGCTTTCCAGTGCTGTATTTCTATTCTTCCAGGTTCTCTCCCCTCTTCTTTATTCCTCGGGGACACATCAGCTGTTAGGGTGTGTGTCAGCACCTATCACTGTGGCCAGTTGTTCTTAAAACAACATCTCTGGTTCATTTAATTTAGCGTTTGAAACTCGCACTGATGCCAGCGGGAGGCTTGATCAAAACGATGACTGACTACATGCTGCCTCCCTCGCCTGCTGTGTGCAGAGAGTCACAGCAACATGAGTGCACCTCAATTCTGCAAACCCCTCTGCAGATGCAGCAGGAAGCATGGGAACCCAGGCAAGACCACCAGCCTCTCAGCACTGTCCACATCCAATTACACATTCCAATGAGTTACCTGCAAAATGCCCCATCTTCAGAATAAACCAAATGAAAACCCTGGTTGAGTGTTACGGTGTCAGGAGGCGAGGGAGGTTGGGAACATAGCTCACACTGAAATTCAGGAGGACTAGAGAAGCTTTTCAATAAAATCCTAAGTCCACCCCAAACTATTATTGGCAAAGTAAAAACCTGAGACCTACTGCGTAGGTTTGGTTGGGGTTTTTTTGGTCTTCTTTTAGCAGAACCCAAGAGCAGAAGACAAATGTGAATAGTAAACCAAGCTTTAGAGTGAAAAAGTCAAGCTCTTACAGCTCAGTAAAAATTACTGACAGTGGGATAAGATTCCCAAATCCACAGAGTGACTGCAGGAGGTTACTTCTACAAATCCAGAGATAAATGCTTTCCCCAGCAAGTGAAAAAACCAACAGTTTGCCCTTCCAAACTGTTTTTCTGGCCTTGAACTTGCTAATACTTGTAGTGTGTACCTAGGAGAAGCCTGCATACATAGTCTCTAACCAAGTCCTCCAGGAGGCATGTGAAAAACCCAGCCTCTAAGGTCCCAGGTTGAAAGACACTTAAAGTTGGAGCTTCCTTGCTTGATATGTGCTGTAGAGCTGCATTCCTCTATGCTATAGCAGACAGAGCCTCCAGCCTCCTTTAGGAATTTGAAAATAAGCCAAGCATATAATAGGTGCATACTTAGCATGAAAGGAAGATGCTTCACAGAGGACAAATATCCAGCTAAAAAATATATCAAGAGACATTTCCTAGGAAAACTGAATTTAACCTGGCTCTCAGCTGAGCAGAAAGCTCCCAGGAGCTCTCTGATGGAGGAACAAAACCTAGGAGGAGGCTTTACACAAGAAATCTGCATGGACTTCCTAGAGATGCTAGGAAAAAGGATCAGCTGGGAGACAGCTCTCAGTGCTGCCCTCTAAAACCATTGTCTTTGGAGTGAAAAAAACAGGGTATGGCCAAGCAAGATCAATTTTGTGAGCCAAAATGTCACAGGAGCTTACACATCTTGTTGGCAATACTGTCACCAAGTGTGCATGCCATAGGAACATCAGCATGGCTGCTTGGTGCCATACCCAAGGTCCATCCAACTTATCTCCTCCCCAGGGTATGCTCATCAGCAAACACCCTGAGAAAGAGAATAGGAATACAGCAAGAAAAGAGCATTATTTCCCTAAACATACCCTCCCAGCAGTCATTCATTAGACAATTCAACCCTGCATGGCAGTACTTGCTTTAGTTTCTAAAATACATGAATGGTAACCCCATGTGATTGGTAATGCTAGTAAATCCACATGGGAAGTCCTTCCTGGGCAAGAAGGATGCCCTTGCTAAACTGATTTCACTCAAACGTGTGAAGTTGGCTTAGCAGTTTCCATCTAGATGTACCAAACAGTGGTGTTTGCACCTTGGATGGGCAACAGCAAGTTTAAAATTATTAATGGACTAGCTGTGAAATCACACTAGGAGAGTTTAAGGCTCATCACTGCCCAGCAGCTTGCTCTTTCTGTCCCATTTCCATCCCACTGCTTTTCTACCTCCCCATCTTTCTAGAGGAGAAGCCTGACTAACACAAAGCCTTTGTCTCTCTTCAGCAAGCAGGAATCTGGGAAAAGAGCACTAGAGAAACTGAAAGTTTATTTTACCAGTGAATGTGGGACTCAAACAAACATTTTTTTCTTTTTTTCTTTCAAAACCCATGAGACCATTTCAGGACCTCCTACACCTTTATCTCTCTGTATGCTTATACAGACTGTCAGAAACTGGAAGAAGCCAAGATATGTATTTGGCTTCTATAGTACCATGCTCTTCTTTATCTCCATTCTGCTTCTGTTCTTTATGCTTCCAGGCAACCTGGTAAGGAGAGCTGCATTTCCCTGTGTAACACCAAGAACAAAAGTTTGAGGCTGTTAAGGTACTTATCTGGAGCAAACTGCTACAGCCCTGTTGTTTTGACTGATGCTGAGCAGGGAAGCAGATTCAAGCCGTTGCAGTCTGGGTGTCTGTTAGAGTACCTTAACTTGGTCTGTCTCAGCTTTGAAGGCCTGCAGAGTCTCCTCTGAAAGCCTGCAAAGAAATGTAACCATTGCCACTAATCGCATTGGAAAACAGTGCTGCTAAAACAGAGGCATTCATTCTGAATGGACGGATCCCTCTCTATTCCTTCTGTAGCATAGTTAGCTGATAAAACCAAAATGATTTTTCCTAGCTGTGAAGAAGGAAAGACTCATCCCCCAACACCATTACTGCAGGCAGCCTGCCTTCCTTCATGCTTTGCCCTCACATCAGCTGACAAACATGACACCCAAATACCTACCTAAGATGCTTTAAATGAACCATGACTGCTTGCTTTCTGAGCTGACTCCAAAAGACATTACGGCACCAGTTACACTCCAGAGAGGATTTCTTTATGATCATAAAGGATAGACAACTGTTTCTCCTTTCTATGAGAGGTGAGATGCTATAGAATAAGCAATGCAGCTCACATAAATACAGCAAGCAAAGTGGCTCCAACTAATGTGGTGGGTGTTGTCACCTCAGGTGTAGTGCTTTTAACTGAATGCATTCCTAGGTGATTAAAAGGTCACTAGAGGCAACTGGAGTCTTTCTTTACTTATTATAAAGGGTGATATAAAAATACATTAGTAATAAATTCCTGACAGCCTCTTGTATGTATGGAGGTTCAGATAGCAGCAGCTGTGAATTATGGCTCCATAATTCTTTTGAGGGGTCTCAGGGACATCCCGAGTCATTACCTAACTCCTAAGTATCCCTTCATCAGCTCAGTACAAGAACAGCCCAGTCTCCCAGCAACCTCAGCTTAGAAGGGGGAGGATCTAGCTACCAGAAGTGGAGGAAGGGGATATCCTCCCTCCCTGCAGCCTTTCTTACTCTTCTGATATAACCTCTTCAACTTCTACTTCAATAATATAACCTGACTTGGAAGATGCTGGGATTTATTTCCCCTCTTGGATGAACAGTGATGCGGCAAAGCATCCTGGATCACGCGAGGCTGGTCACATGAACCAAACCAGTGGAAAAGCCACTGTCAGGTTCAGTGGATGTCTGTGCTGGGATAAGCAGCCAGCCGAGAGAGCCAACAAGACAGAGAAGCTAGGTTTCTCATGGCTTGCAGGGGGAAGGAAACCCAAGATACTTGGGGATAGCTTGGCAGGGAGCTGGATTTAAAAAAGGGACAGAGGGAAATTTCACACCAATGATGCTCACTAGGGCTTTGCAAATGCCACGCTGGCCTTTTCAGCCCACAAAGGGAAGGCAGCTTTCACACCTAGGGGGCTTATTTCAAAAGCTGTCTAATGGCACTTTCACAATTAGGAGGCTGGTCTGAAAGGGAGTGACTTCTCCATTTTCTTCAGCTGAGATTTCTTCCTTGCATAGCACTTTGCTCAGTGAAGGTTATTTTCAAACACCAGCGAGCACCAAAGATGAAGCTGAAAAATAAAATGAGTCAAGAAGCTGTGTGCTTTACCCCACACCCATTCTTTTAATAAAGCTACTGAATATCATGCTCTCAGTGTAGATTAACCTAAGCTTTGCTCCCAATTATTATTTCACTCTCCTAAGTACAGAAGCAGAAAGAGGCTTGACAAATGAACCCAGCTCTGCTGTTAAGCTGCACTTCCACTTCTGCAAGTTTGTCTGAATTCTTGTTTCTCAGAGAAATCCTCCTTCACACAAATTATTGGCTGTGTATCCCCAGGCCTTTTTACAGCACTCAGGACTCCAGACCAGGAATTTTTCAACCTTTTGATTTGTGGAGCTTTAGGGGTTTTCCAGTGGGGCTGTGAACAACATGAAGTGAATCCAGACCTGTTGGCAACGGGCTTGTATTACTCAATCCCTTTCCCCAGACCACTAGAAACAGCCTACAGTTCTCATGGGGGCATGCAGGCCACTCATGGGAAAAACCTATGCTAGGAATACTGCCTTCTCCATTGCAGTGGAAATGCAATGATGTTGCTGAAGACTGGGTTATTTGGGGACCTGCTTGTTACCACTCAGTCCTGAACATGGTGATGAAATGAAAATAGAAAAGTAAAGAAGGAAAGGATTGTTATCCGAACATCTGAGATGCCTCCAAAACACAGCCGGAGCGGGTCAGCCCAGCTGTGGAGAAAGATCTTAAGCTTTTCAAATCCAGAGCCGTCCCCCTGCAGAGAAGCAGCAGGGGAAAAATAAAGCCTATAAGTTCCTCCTCACCCTTCTCCCAGCATAAATCAAGGTGATGCTTCTTGAGCACTTGTGTAAAGGCAGTGATTAGACCACTGGAGTGGCAGGAGGGTGGCATATTAAGGGATGGAGGAATCCCACACTCTTCCCCAATGGCAATGGCAGGGTGGGAGGCTCAGTGGCATGTCAGGCTAATCAGATCTACCAGCTAGTCAGACTCCTCTCGACTCTCCAAAAGCAGCCTATGCTCCCCCTGGAGCTCAGCTTTGATTTTCAAGCCTTCAGTGCTGTAGGAACAAGTCTCAGCTGGTTTTGCAGCCTGGCCTGAGGTTTAGGTCAGAAGTGGCTGTTCAGATCCATGAGGCTGACCCCCTGCCTGGCCTATTTGTTGCACAAGCTGGGATCTGCACTTGAAATGTCCATGATCTGCTCCTTCCATTTGCAGCCTCTAGACAGGGCAAGACAGGGGGTTGATTGCATCTGCTCAGAGTAGATGTAGGGCTTCAGAACTGCGGAAATGCTCCTTGGAAAACCAAAGAATAGGGCAAATAGAAGTACAACATCACAGCAAATTAGGCCCAT
The DNA here is from genome assembly GCA_028858755.1 of Ara ararauna. Taxonomy (NCBI): domain Eukaryota; kingdom Metazoa; phylum Chordata; class Aves; order Psittaciformes; family Psittacidae; genus Ara; species Ara ararauna. The sequence continues at coordinate 44,488,551 of CM054381.1, forward strand.
CATCCTGAAAGGCTGATACATGAGTGCATTCACAGAGGTACAATGTCTTTGGCAGGTGAGGGTTAACACTGAGCCAGGTATCTCCTCCATTTAGGTAAGGAGGCAAAGAGAAGAGGGAGTTGCAGGGGTACCAGTTGTTTTCCTTACCTAGAACAGAGGCTTTAATAGCAAAAATCATATCAGCAGCTGGATGCTTTTAGTTGGTGTCATGGGTTCAGCAGCAGCAGTCATTTTTCTCCTTCATAGTAGCTGGTGCAGCGCTGTGTTTTCAACTTTCGTCCTGGGAACAGCACTGATAACACCGATATTTATAGTTATGGCTTAGAATGTTTTGGTTTGACCAAGGACTTTTTGAGTCTCATGCTCTGCCAGGGAGGAGGGGAAGCCAGGAGGAAGCAGAGACAGGACACCTGACCCAAACTGACCAAAGACGTATTCCATACGACAGCACGTCATGCCCAGGAGGGAAAAACTGGGGGCAGGAACCTGGAAGAGTTCAGTTCACAGCTAGGTCGTCGGGTGGTGAGCAGTTGTATCCTCTTCCCTTGCATTTCCCTGGTCATTATTATTATTGGTGGTAGCAGCAGTGGTCTGTGTTATCCCTTAGTTAGTGGACTGTTTGTATCTCAACCTGTGGGAGTTACATTCTTTCTATTCTTCTCCCCATTTCCCACCCCCTCGGAGTGGGGGGGAAGATAGAGGGGGGAGTGAGTGAATGGGCTGCGTCATTTACGGCTTAAACCACGACAGTTGGCAAAAAAACAAGTTGAACCTTTCCTAACTTCTTTCTATGCGGGAAAAAAAATGTCTACGCTCTCCTTTCTCCATCCACGCCCTTTTCTGAACTCTATGTGACCTATGGTGTCCTTTATGGAGGCATTGAGGAGTGTGAAGATGACTACATACCTAAGAAAAAAAGATAGCGATTCTTGGACATCTGTGCCAGGAATACCTTACTTCTTTCTAAGGGATATTTTTTTCCAGTTGCATGGTTCATGTCCCTTTAAGCATGAGGAGAAAGCAGTCAGCTCAGCTGCATCCACAGGAGCCACGAATAAGTGATACCTAACTGTTCTCAGCAGAGAGAGAATTATACAGTATTTGTAGATACAGTATTTGTCTCACAGGTGATTAGGTGCTCTGAAATGAGCACAGGATAAGTTCAACATCACAAACTGGTTTTAAACATTTTTCAACCCCAGTTCTAGCAGGGAGGAACTCTTAAATCTCTGATGATTTGCCAAAACGTTATTTCTTATTGCTAATAAGATGAGCAAGTATGTAAATAAGTGACACAGGCACTTGATGGTGCAGGGACATCTCTCACAGCGGAGGGATTTCTCCTTCTGAATAGCATGGGCAGCCAAGAAGATTAGATAAGTCTTGCCCTGCTGCTACTTGGCTATTATATGAGACAATCACCATATTTGCAAAAGTAGCACTCCTTACACACCTCATCAAAACCAGCATATAATAAATAGGCGGAACTTGCAGCCCTGAGCAGCCTATCTGAATAAATCGGTGTTATTTGAGAGCTGCCTAAGAATACACTTCAGGAAAGCAAAATGATGGCACTGTTTGTCAAAATAGGATTCTATTCGTAACGTATCCTAACAGATTCCCTTGACCTTCAACCAGGCCCAAGCAAAACATGGCATTAGAGGCTTGGTCTAACTCCTATTAAAAGCATTTTTTTTCCACTGACTTTCACAGAGCTTGGAACAGACACAAAAAAGGGAATGAGGTGTCAATATAGTACCTATTCTTCAGACCAGAGGACCTCATTAGCAGACCAATGTGAGTAATAGGTCTCCTGGTTCACCAGTCCAAAAATCACACCCCAAAACCGATGGTTTGGAGGTCAAAAGATTTATTTCAGGCTGAATGAAAATACTTCATTTCACCCAAAATGCATAGCTCAGTTTCTGGTTTCAGTGTTTTGGTTTTCATTTTTTCAAACCCTGAACAATTTTTTTAAGTCAAAAATAAAAACACAGGTTGCTGTCTTCGCTGGCACCCTGTTTCAGAGCTCAGACCCAAAACCTGGGGTAAAAAAACACCCAGCCTCTATCTTGACCACTGTAGCTGGCAAACGTGCTTAGAAGCCAAGATGCTCTGTGCTTAAGCTCCATGGCCCCACAGTCATGAGCCCAAAAATTACCTCAGCAGCCTGCAGAAGGAACAGGAGTGGAAGCAGGGCTGACGGTTGCATGACAGGAAGTGGTCACCATCCTTGGTCCACAGAAGGTGAAGCTAATGGTGAGTCAGCACTGAGGTACTGCTGTTTTGCAGCAAAGCATTTTAAAGCAACCTGGGATTTGTCCAACAGCTGGTTTATAGGTGGCTCAGCTATTTACATGGAAGGGACAAGGTGGTTCCCATTCCGGCTGGGCCAAGGTCTTCCATCTCCTCTTAGCAGCAAGTCACCTGCTCTACTACACGTTTGGCAGAACAGGAATGATCTCCCTCTGCAACAGATATTTCAGACCACACATTGCCCTGCTCTGTATCTGCCAGAATAAAGTGAGGAACATCGTGATGGGTGGCTGATGGTGTGGTATGGATTTTGTCTGGCCAATCATCACAGTCAAAACTAGAGCCCAGCCAGCACAAGTGGGTAGTACCTTCTCCTCCTGCTTCAGCCAAACACCCCAGGTGATCATTAGAGACTGCACTCAACCAGCAGCAATAATTAATCGCAAAAAGTTGTTATATCTGAAAGCAAATTCATGTTATGCCTCCATCATGGATTTGACAGCAGTCAGTAACAACACTGGCAATTAAAGTTAGTCAAGACCCTCCAATTAACAAGATAACATTTTCTGATCATCATATATCTGTATCGAGTCCTACCAGAGGTTTTTTCCCTTAGCTGGTATTTTTCACATACCAGGAGGAACAGTCACATCATCAGCTCAAGACTACTTTAAATATCTGAACTGGGCTCCAGCTACCCAGCTCCTCAGAGCTTTTCAGAGGGGACAGTGATTTGAGGAATGTAGGTGTCACTAGTGCCTCATACCCTCTCCACCCAGCAGTGCCAGGAGCCAGCAGTGCCACAGGCCGTCCCCACAAGTCTTAACCATGGCCCCATTCACTAACTGCCTGTGGATTTTAATATGTAAATATAGTAAGAGGATTGAAGTGGAGAGATTTGTCCTGACTAGGAGATTAGTTTTAAATCAAATTTGGCTAACATGGGAAATGCTGCTGGCTAGGATGTGACCACTTCAATTAGCCCAGGTGTGGTTTTCTGCATCTCTACTCCTGGTCCAGGCATATTTGGCAAAGCTGGAGAGATAATGAAGCTCTCAAGGGAATGGTAGCACAAGCAGCCTTTTGCTCACAGAAAGGTGTTCTAGCATTGAGCCAGCAGATCTCAATTCAGCATTTCTGTCCAGAGCCTCCACATTTCCCATATATCCTCTTCCCACGCCTTCTCTCTTAACTCCAGTGCCCTGGTCCTCCTTGCTGCCTGAGCTGTGAGCATCTCTGGGGAGCTGGCTACATGTGGTGCTGCCAGCCATGGCACAAGGGCACTGAGACAGGAGAGAAGAGATTGCACAGGTCAGAGCAGAAATCCTAAGCCAGCAGTCTTTGCAGTCTTTTCAGTATCCTCCGTCAGCCTGGGCCAGAACATTCAGTGAGCAGTGTGTGCCTCACCATCACAAATACCGTATTTTTCTCAGGAAATTAGAAATAAATACATGTCAATAGGACATCTGCTCCTAAGGGAAGCAGAAAGACAGGAATGAGCTGGCAGCATCAGACTGCTCTTGGAAAGAAGAAACCAACATCAAAATTATTTCATGCATTAACTGTTAATGCAAGGTCGCTTTGATGCCTGGAGTGCTGAAAGATGCAAGACTCCCATTCAGGTAGCACTGATATTCCAGCAAGCCTTTAATCACCTGCCTGTGTCTCCTTGTGGGGAAATGGGCAGAAACCACTTGCTTGCATTTTGAGGATTTCCTATGAAAAATATGAATGCAATTCGGGCTAGGAATTGCATTCAGCATTGCACCTCCGAACACTTTTAGGAAGTTAATGCAGCCCTTTTCCTTCAACACCTTGTCAGGAGGCACAAGCTAAAGCACTTTCTTTGCCACTTTATAGCCTGACTCCTGACAGTTCATGCTCACCTGACGTTTACTTCCATTGTCTGCCTGCTCTAGATGCCCAACACCTCAGCATCAAATGCTTCTTGGCCTTGGAGCGGTTGCCTACTGAAGGCTCCCTAGTTCAGGCACATCCAAATACCTTTCCTTATGATGGTAAGGTTTCCAAGGTAAGCTGATCAGCTGGGTTTATGCTGAGATATAAAATGCTTTCTGGTCAGATGACCCCCAGAGTCCTCATCCTCAGCATGTGCCCAACCTGCACCTCCATTCAGCCGGGCAAATGGTCCTACAGTAAACCGGGACGTTCTTGGGCCATCAGTGAAAGCCCAAAACTTTATTTCGAAGCCTTAGGGACTTAAGAGGTATGAAGCTAGGGCAGGGACCAGCTTTTTGTTCAACATATGCTGATTATGCCCTGAAGTATGGGACTCTTAGACTTGATTGGGAGTATTATAATAGTGCCTTTATGCCATTTGAAACTAAATCAAAGAAAACATTCACAACTAGCCATGATCTTAAGGTCCTTTCCAACCCTAACTATTCTATGACTCTATGTATCCATTTATTTTTTCCCATCAAATTTCCATTCTTTCCCTTGGCCGTATTTGCTAATTATCCAGTATACATTTGCTTAAAGGAAGCATTTTTCTAGCCTTCACAATCTATCTTCCCATCCTAATGGATCTTGTGGTAAAGTCATTACGGAGACTTTATGAAATCACAGTTATTTCCATGACAACAGTGATGTAATAAAGGTGGGATTATGACATTACTGCAAGATCAAGCTGAAGGACAGGATGGATTTGTTTACCCCAGACAGGGCAAGGAAGAGACTTCATTCATTCAACATTTCTGAAAATGCCTTAAGATCTGCTAATGGAAGCTACATTTTGTATATGATTTTTCCTTTGTTTTTTACAGTTGTTTATCAGGGCCCTTTTTCAAGTGCACATAGTTTAATAAGTTTCAGAGGATCAATGATAAGGATATATTTGTCCATTTTGTGAAAGGAAAGACCATCCCTGCAAGTCTCACAGCTCTTGCCTTTCCTGAAAGACAATACCCATTGGTGAAGGGTTTTCCACCAGTGTTTAAAGGACTGGCAGAATGGACTTTCCACTTTCAAGGATGGCTGATCTAAGCTGCTTTCTCTTCAGACATTATAATAAAGAAATCACCTGCCACTGGCTCACAGCATGAATTGGCTACCCATGAAATTAGGTTTGAAAATGTCATTAAACCCCTTTTCTCTCCTTAAAGGAAACAGCCAGCCTGGGCCTAGCCAGCAAATACCAAGCCAAAACCCATCTTTCCCTCAAGCCTAGACACTCTAGTAAAGTCACTCTAGAAGTGATTTTTAGCTCACTTGCTCTCCAGCAATCACAGTATAAACTTAGCTGGAAATGACACAGCAATTCCTAAAGGATCAGAGCATGGAATGCAATGAGACAGCTTTAAAGATAGCTGGGGTTTCTGGTTTGTTTTTCACAAGAAAAAAAGATGAATATTTCATACAGTACATGATTCAAAAGTTGATTAATGTTTCAGTGCATGGAAAGCCAAGCTCAAGAGACAAGTTTCCTGATATTAAATTCTTTAAGCTGGCAGTAGGACTTGTATGGGCAACTTCTCCAAGGGTGTATTTCATTTAACCCCCTCCAAAATTGCTCCTGCTGGTGGTTTGGTGCTTCATGAGTGTGCTAGTTCAATGCTTGACTTACAAGTGTGGGACAATCATGTTCTCCAGTAGGGCTGTACAATAAGGTAACAGAACTTCCCTATGATGGCTGCTCAGATGGACTTTGGTGTCCTCATCTACCCAGCTCCCTTCCCTCTGTAGCATGTTGCTACAGAGAGGCAGAGGATTGCCCTTAGTCTGATGGTCCACAGCAGTCCTGCTACTCTACCTGCTTGGCCAGGGTTGATTTTATCAGGCTTTGTCCTGCTGGTGGTCAATCTAGGGGGATATTCTCTGCTTCTTTACAAGCTGTTAAGGAGCTATGGCTCGAGCATCTTTGCTGTATGCTGGCTGCCATGGTAAATATGCAGAGGAGTGCCCAAAAGTCCCCTACTCTAAAAGCTCATTTGCTTCAAATCTAACTTGACCAACCTCAGCAGCTGTTTTTGCTTGTCCTGCCCAATTCCCACTTCGCTAAGCCTTCCCATGAAGTATCTCCTCATCGACAGAAGGGAAACACTATAAGGCCACACAGACGTGCTAATGAAATGTGAATTATTAACTGCAGTGTGCTAAAGGAGATATGGGGGGAAGGAGGGTAGCCTGTTATTTTGCCATTAATATGTAAAATGGATGATGCTCCCTCCTTTGGCTGGAGGGGAAGAGCAAATTCAAGCCTTCATCCCATTCCAGGGCCAGGATGAGTAATGAGATAACCCGATTGCGGTGTCTCTCACCCTCTTTCTCTCCTTCTTCTGTGATAAAAGGACAGGGGGGAATGCAGACAATTAAAAGGAGGATTCCAATCGGCCCCGGAGAGATTCAATGAATAATAATGGACCTCCAGCTGCTAATGTGCTTAAGGACTTTCAAGTCTCAAGCGTCTAACCAGCTTAAGGGTCCATACCACAGACTTCATTTCTATCTGTAAATGGGAAAGGCAAGAGGAAGGGGGAGATTCCTGCCCCTGACCACAGATGGGATCATCTCTCGGCCACTTATTGAGCCTTTCTCAAGAATGATGTGGCAGCGGCAAAAGAGTAAAGTAAACTTAATGCTCTGTCAAAGCCAACATTACAGATTGGGTAAGGAAGTTCCCTGCTTAACCAGCTTCTGTATGTCACATACAGCTGATAACACTCATACTCACCCTGAAATATCTCAGAAGAGGATCCAATATGCTCATAGAATAAAAACAGCACTTTGAAGTTTTGCTTTCTCGTATAAAAAACTTCTGTGTAACAAGACAGTAAATGCATGACTCACTATTCTGTGCAGCTCTTGATAAAGAAAAGGTCTCTGCCATGGTGTGACCCACACTGACTGCTCATCTTCTGCCCCTTCCTTGCAGAAGGGGCAGTAACTGTACAATATATAAAACAACCAAAGCCACATATAAAATGCCCACCTGAAGATTCATTGTGATTTTTTTTTTTTTCTGGCACTTGCCCTGGTTTTTGGCTTTCCTTCACATCGATGCTTCTTTCTGTCTTCCACAATCCATCCACTTTCCTCCTGCAATCTCCCACCTTGGGCTCCCTAAGACAAACTCCTCTCCTTGAGTCTGTCAGGTTCCTATCATGCTCGAATTTCAGTGGAGGATCAAGGAAAAGACTTGCAGAGGAGGAAGAGCAAAGAACAAAGCAGAAAGCACTGGCCCAGCCTTGAGTTCTCCATGAAGTTGTGCTCTTCCTCTCTCTAGCTGAAGGTTATAGGGTAACTATCATGGATACAGAGAATCACAAGTTTGGAGGCTGGCAACCCGATGATCAAAGGAACTAGGAATGTTACCTAGGTAAGGGCTCCTCAGCCTTGGAAAGGGACACTGTATAGACTTGAGAATCTCAAGAAAAGCTGTTTCCACCTCTCCTGGAGCAAGGACTAGGGGCATCAGAGGGAACTCACAGGTTCAGGACAAACAAAATGAGCTATCTTTATACCTGTTGTGTCTCTCTGCCATGGGACTCTTCAACAGAGGATCTGTGGCTGCTGAAAGCTCATAAGAGTTGACACAAAAAAAGAAAAAGAAGGTTTTTTTCTGCTGAGAGCTGGTCTGCAGAAGGTATTCTGCACAAACACACCGCTTATGGGTGAGGAGGCCCCTGATCTTAAAATCAAGGGAGGCTGGGAAAGCATTCTGGGGCATTACCACTACTGTTCACCCTGAACCGACCCAGGTTTCCAAGCACACACTATTGCCCACATCAGGCAGGATCTCATATTTGCAGGACACCTGGTCTGGCCTGGCACAACTGTTGTCATGTCCTGGTACCTGTAGCTGGCTGCCTTCACGTCTCACTAGTTCCAGGACACAGCTTGAGAGACAATACATCCTCTCCTACAGCTCTGGGGAAAACCTGCAGGGTATGTAGGCAACAGCAAGATGTCACATGAAGCTGGAAGATGGATTTGAGTTTAACGGATATAGAGGCTGGCAGCAGGGATGGAGGAGGGGAGAATTGCATAAGCCATCCCTGGAGACACACTGGTCCCTGGCACAGGAGGCAGGTACATCACTCAACACAAAAGAGTTTAAAGAGAGAAGCTGTGTAAGGTCGGCTGCTTGTCAGCCTTACGCAGCTGAATCATGCAAGTTTAAAGTCTTCAAAGCAGGATAAGATCGCAGCTCAGCCACGTGCGCACTCATTCCTTCAACCTGAGGTTGGGAAAACGACAGGAAAGCACAAGTGAAAGCAGAGTGGAGTAATTAGCTAATTAGGGGAGCTGACTAATCACCTAATTTACAATGGTTTTTCATTATTATTCACAGAGAAAGAATTCTGGAGAGCTTTGGTGTGGAGCGAGGTGTAGCCCACCAGGCAGAGGGAATGGGACTTTTGCATAAGGCAGAGCATGTTCAAAACTCAACGAAGTGGGTTAAAAGCTCTGTGTCAGGTTGTCTGGCTTTGCACTGCTGAAGGATGCAGCCAGCCCCACGAGTGCTCCTTCAGCAAAGGAGCTATGCCTGCTGCCTGCCAACTGCTCTTCTTCAGGGAAAGGGGCAGGAGAGCAGAGGGTTTCCTCTGTTACGGCTTGAACTGGCAAAGGGAGATATATTTGCTTAGGATTCAACGGCTATATTTAACCTTCTCCTAAACACTTCCAAGGCAGCTCAGGCAACTCAAGTGGTGAAACAGTATCACATAATGAATGCCCAGGGTGGAACAAAGCTGCTGCTTTCCTCTTCTTTAAAGATCGGTCAGCCCCGTGAGAGAAATGTCAATAAAAAGATATTTAAGTTGAGAAGGGAGGGGAGAAGGAGAGAACACAGATGCCCGACCTGCAGCTCCTGCCCATCTCTCATTACTTTCTCTCTTCCCTTCCCCTCCAATGTCCTTGCATATCTCCAGCAGCAATATCACACTGCTGCTATTACAGTCAGGATGGGTATTTGAACAGCCTTAGATCAATATTTGTGCAAAGGGAAAGCTCGTGCATCACAGGGCTACAAATTAACCTCTTGTCCCGTATTCACACCGGCGCACAGAACCTGCAGGAACAGCTCATTCCCCTGAGGAAAAGTGGGACATACATTTCATAACACACACACACACACACACACACACACACAAGAATAATAATAGATCCAACCCCAGCTCATGCACCTTTTTACATTTCTCCCTCAGGTTAGGGGGGGCAGAAAATAGCTTTTCTTAATTAGCATCCTAACCTTTTCTAAACAGGTTCAAGGGTGTCTTGGCGAGCTTGGGAAGTGGTGTGAAAGCAGCACTGAATAACAGCAGCAGAATTAGTCAGGTGTAAAAGGATCTTGCTTTTTTTCTGGAGAGATGATTAAGATACCAGTAATGAGTAATATGAAGAACTTCCAAGGTTGCAGATACCTGTTTTTTCCCCTATTAGATGGAAACATTACTTCAAAATTGCATGCTTGGGGTGGAAAATATTTCTTGCAGCAGAAAATCATTGATCCTTAAGTCCTGTTTAAGCTGTTACAGCCTTTACCAGCTGAACTTGGGTCTGTCTGGCCCACTGGCAGATCTCAGGCATGTTCATGTTGCCTATGACAATGATATTCATGACTAAACCAGTCCCTGCTCCTCATGGCTGGGCTTCCTTGACTGGCCAGCCACCTGAGTCACTCCAGCCAGACAAGGAGGAAACACATGGGCAGTGTGGACACTGTGTAAGTTCAGCGGTTGAACACAAGCATCTAGCTGCAACTAATGGAGATGTATCTTCTGAGACAGAGTAGCAGGCTGGATGGAGATACATCTGTTCACCCACAGCAACATATGCTCCTGATGAGGGACACCCTAGTGAGCTCAATCCACAAATGGATTAACAAGGCAGTCTGGGAAACAACCAATCCCACCTGCATGTGTCACTTACCACTTCCCATCTTTTTCCCCTATGCCAAACTCATAACCAGTTCACTACCTATTCCTTCCTCCACCTACGTGTCTATCAAAACTTAGATATACCAACAAAACAAACCAGCTTTGCCTTGGGCTGTTTAGCCCATGCTCCACATGATTCTAGCTGTTACCACCAGCATCACAGTCCACAGAGCCTGAAGCATATTTGCAAAACACTCTAATCTTAGAATCATAGAATCGTTAGGGTTGGAAAGGACCCTAAGATCATCTAGTTCCAGCCCCCCTTCCATGGCCTGGGACACCTCACACTAAACCATGTCACCCAAGGCTATGTCCAACCTGGCCTTGAACACCTCCAGAGTTGGAGCATTCACAACTTCCTTGGGCAACCCATTCCAGTGCCTCACCACCCTTACAGTAAAGAGCTTCCTCCTTATATCCAGTCTAAACTTCCCCTGTTTAAGTTTGAACCCGTTACCCCTTGTCCTATCACTACAATCCCTAATGAAGAGTCCATCCCCAGCATCCCTATAGGCCCCCTTCAGATACTGGGAGGCTGCTATGAGGTCTTCATGCAGCCTTCCCTTCTCCAGGCTGAACAGCCCCAACTTTCTCATCCTATCTTCATACGGGAGGTGCTCCAGTCCCCTGACCATCCTCGTGGCCCTCCTCTGGACTTGTTCCAACAGTTCCATGTCCTTTTTATGTTGAGGACACCAGAACTGTACACAATACTCCAAGTGAGGTCTCACGAGAGCAGAGTAGAGGGGCAGGATCACCTCCTTCGACCTGCTAATCTTGTCTCTTTCTGTATTACCCTTCCTGTCTCACAGCACACACAGATGGGCTGCTGTTGTGCAAGGCTTGCTGTCCCATTGTTAAACAGCTTTCAAAAGACTGTGGTGGTTTCTGCCTTAGCTTTTCCTCCCAGCCTTGCTCCGACAACCTTCTAAAAGGAGCTAGAGGTTTGCCTTGTAGCTCCTGTTGAGCTGGTGCTGATTTCCACACCGCCACAAGCCTCCCAACTTTTGCCCTAGAATGCAGCCAACATCTGGATCCTTCCCTTTTCAGCCTTGCAGCACTATGGAGGGAGAGCATGGGCAGGTTTGTATTATGGCTGCTCACTCCATGGAAATGGAGGAATTGCCAAATTCACCCCAGGAGGAAAATGAGCAAAGATATTTATACAAATAGTAGTGGGTTTGGCTCCTTTAGTCTGCAAGGCTAGACACTCGATGGTGCTTGCTCCTGCTTTTCCCTCACATTATTTGCCATATTTAGCCTCCTTTCATTTTGCCTTGCTGTTACAGTGAGCAAAAAGGGAATGGCACTTGCCCAGCAAGGGAATGGATGAGATGAATTTGCTCACTGAATAGCAAAACATGTTTTTAACTCCGCAGCCTCCATCTGGGTCTTGTTTCTGGTTTTGAAAAGAGATATCTACTTTCCTCCAACTCTCCTCCAAATCCAAGAAAATTATTTTATTTGGGTGGGAAATAATTTGTTTTTAAAGCATAGTATTTTTGACTGTCCAAGGACTTTGTAGGCAGAAAGGTGCCAATTAATCTACATTAAATTAAAATTAGCATAATATTAAAACAATAGGAGGATGAAAAGGGAGAGATCAGCCTCTAACGTTCTCATTAGCCACTGCTGCTCCTTGTGAGCTTTCCATCTTGTGAAGGTAGCTGTCTGGTTGCACTTCATTAGTACTGGGGTTAATTACAGCTAAGGAGGCAGGGATATGAGCTGTCCCTCCACCTTTGTTGTCATTCTCCTTCCTGCTTCAGCCATCATTCTTGGATGGAAGTTGATGCTCCCCTTGACTTCTCTATTTGTAATGACAAGACAAGTAGAACAGGACCCATTTTTCAAAACAATAGGTGTAAGCAGTGTCTTCCCCAGAGCCTGGAGTAATTTGGGTAGTGCTCAGCTACAGCAGAATCACTGCACTCATAGCACACCTAGGTGAAGCTGTGTGGATGAAATCTTCCTGAGTCCCTCACGAACTCTTTGTGTCCTTTTTACTTTGACTTTCATTATATTTTTGCCTCATCTCTGTCCTGCATTGCTTTTTCTGCCCAGCCCCTTTGCTCTCCCTCTGCTTCTTTGCAGCCGCTCAACACCCTGAGCCATCCCTCTGACTTTTTTCTCTTCTCCTTCTGCCATCCCCAGCTGCTTATTTTTATTGTTAAGCTTTGGGGTTTTTAAATGTCGTTGACCTCAGTGATGTCAGGTCAGATTGTCTGTCAGCAGAACATCAGGTTGCCAGGAAATGAAGGACAACTCACAGGCAAGACAAGGAGAAAATAATAATAACAACAAAAATTAAAAGATCCCCCAAGGAGCTGAGACTCTTTCCTGGAGAGGATGCAGAATTGCTCAAGGGCCTACCTCCAAAAATACTGCTAGCCCAGAAGGTAGAAGGATTCAGACACATGGTAACAGAGATAGGAACAACTTCAGTGGGAGTGGGCATTATCTACAGAGGGTACATCTGCCTGAATACATGAATTATACACACAGACAGCTTGGAGGTTAAGATGGAAACAGCTTTGATTTGTGCTTTTGAAATGGCCCTCCAGCATCAGCTAGAAGGGGAACATGCTCTTTAGAGGACCACATGGATAAGGAGTGGAACGGGAGGACATACATGGACCTCTGCTCAGGACTGCAAGATTCTGGCATGAGCCACTCTAAACCCATCCTTTTTGACACCCTTGCCCTGAGCATCCTCACCTGCCTTTGGGCATATTCCCAGGTGAGGCGCTCCTTTGACCTCCCTCAGTCCCAAATTAGCACACCCTTCCTAATAGAGAGACATGGGGCAGACAACCTCCTTAGGCACCAGAGAGAGATATGAGGTCTGAAACTGTTCTGCCATCATTGCTGCCTTCCCCAGAGAAAGAATGTCCTGCCTGCAAATCCTAAGTTAGGGTAGACAGACCCCAGGCAGTGCCAGGGAAGGAGACCTGCTCAGTGGGAACCTGCCAAAGGGGAAGAGCATGTGAACCGGGGTCTCTTACCACCCAGCCACATGTTAGGGAATTGTAAAGCACTGTACTGTGGAGCAGCAGGGTAGCTATTAACTGAAAGCCGAACAGTGAAACTGTGAATAAAATCTAGTTCTATTGAACCTTTAAAAAGTCCTTATGGATCACTTAAGAGGAAGGATGAGCTCTGGCTTGAGCTGTTGGCATAGGCAGGGGCTGTGCCGCACAGAGAGCAGCTGGGCAGGCCTGTGCCACATTCTGCTCTGAAGAGCATCCCTACTCCCCATACACAGGGACCGTAACTCAAAACTTTACAGGATCCAAATGCCTTGTGGCTGAATCATGCTGTGTTTGGCATTCCTGCATGTGACCTTGGCTGGGAAAACTTGCTGGCATGTGTCATTCTCCTTGAGACGGAATAAACTCTGCAAATTCACAAGCAGATGGCATGGCTGGTAAAGCCAGGAGAGGATACTACATCTAGTAGGGGTCTTTGGCCTCACAGGCTACATTTTTTCTCTCTCTGAAGGCCAACAGAAGACCTTTCCAGATCCAAATGTTTCACACGTCAGCGCCACCAGTCATTTGCTTGCCATTTACCCTGTAACTGCGCTTCAACTGTTACTCTTACACAATCACCCCTCCTTTACAGCACACCCAGACTGCCATAAGCCACAAAGCAGGGAGACAGTCACCAGAGCTAGGGCCAGCGGGGTCCCAGTCAAAATCATGGGCCACCCTTTCTTGCATCCTAAAAAGAACAGCTGGAGGGTGGGGAGAAGGCGGCTTTGAGATTAAATCACAGCTCAGCAGGCACTGCAAGGCAAGCCCGAAGACGGGGAAGGACAATACTGCACGCAGCTGGTTTCACCAGCTCTTGGGTTTGCCTTGCAGGAGGGTTGGGGTGCTTTAGCAGCCAACCCCTGCCCGACCCAACAGAACAGGTAGGCCTGCACCCAGTACATGAGCAATAAAGATTTACCTTCAGCTCCTTCCTAACCCTGGATGCATATCCTGGTAACCCCAGCACTGCCACGGGTACCGCCCTGTGCCACCACATCCCTCCCTCCCACATGCTCTCCCCCTCCTTCCCTTGTTCCTTTTAATTAGCAACTTTTTCTTTGTTCCCTTTAATTACACGGGGTGGGGGCAGGAGAGGGGAGGGGGAGGCTGCTGTCAGCCAGATGAGTTATTACCGCCACACACAAGATCAAAGGCTGGGAGCTCTAGTCTCGTCCTTAATTTGGGCAGCGTCTTTGGGCAAAAGACTCTTTTCTTTGTGGTCTTTCCATGGATGGCGGTTGGGACGCCGAGGCATATGCTGGGTTGGAGGGGGAGGGCTGCAGCCCAGGAAGGCAAGTTGCGAGCAGGACTTTGGCTCCTCTCCTTTCAAGACATAACCTCAAGAGGAATTTGGGTGGTGCCTGAACTCCACATGTGGGCATCTCGGGCAGGTTTGCTAATGCTCACACATAAAACCTGATGGTCCAGATACTCACCTTGGGGAGGAGAAGATGGCCAGTTTTTATGTGGATGGGGCATGCAGCTCTGCCAGAGCTTTAATGTAGCGAGAACACTAATTATGGGAAAATAGAGGCTAATGTGGGAAAATAAACCACGCAGGGATTTAAGGAATAATGGCTTTAGCTAAAGGTAGGAGCAAAGGTCCATGCTGTAACGTCATTTTTTACATGCATGTTTTTCAAGCATGAGTGGGATCCTCTAATGAACAATGTGGCTTTTCTGGGGGGGGAGTGAAATATATTCTGGGGTGCCAAAGTCTCAGAGAAACTTGGCCTTAATTTAATTTTTAATTTGGATCTAGCATAGCAGTAGTACAGGACACTTCCTCACCTTGAGCTCAGCAGAACAACGCACCACACCTCGCACTAGGTATCTGCACCTCAGGGAGTCTCCATAAACGGGTCTGTTTGGGTCCATGGGACTGTAACAGGGTGATATTATTTTTTTACCAAGGTTTACCCCCTTACTAAACATGCTTTAGAGCCTCTCTGTCTTACATGCCATAAGGTATTTTCTGTCCTTATCACACCTGCTTATCTGTAGCATGTTCTGAATAATCTACATACCATTTTAATAACTTTTTGGTGCTTTTTCTTTTTCTTTTTTTTTTTTTTTTTTTTTTTTTTTGGAAACTAGTTCATAATTACATGCTGGAAATGAGAGACCCAATGCTTTACCCGTATGATATTGCCCTGAAATATGGGAAGTTAGAGTAAAACCAAACTGGACCTATCTGTTATGAAAACACACCTCCTGAACAGCTCAGATCTAATGGTAGCTAAAATTAAAGAAAATGAACAAACTCATAATCTAAGATTAAGATCTGTGTGATGCTGGAGCGCTGTCTTATAACTGGGTATGAGAAGGCAGAGGGCTGTTAATTAACTTTCTATTGACGAAACAAAGCTCATGGAGAGAAACCTTGCTAATCTGTTTTGTGCTAATCAGCACACATTATTAATTTGCTGGGGAAAAAAAAGTCATCCTCTTCCCACTTAAATGCAAGTTTAATAGGCCTGGAGTGAGGTTTCGCATTACCCAGGCTTCATTCTTTTGATGACATATGTTGCAATGCATTTCCGAGTGCATTATGAAGCTTTGGCATAAATAATTTAAGCTGAACTCCAGTTGTTAAAACAAACGAGCAAAGTATCTTTGGTGATTAATTACCCATCCTGCCTCCTCCTTCCCCTCCCTTTCAAAAGTGCAAGCACATGTCTCACAACCCAGTAAAATGTTCCAGTCTCCTCCTGAGACTGAGGGCATCTCAAAATGTTTTACCTGGCACAGGGGAGATCAGGATGCTGAAGTTTGCTGCAGGTGCCTATTCAGCCCCAGGGAAGCCAGGAGGTGTCAGCAACCAAACCCTGCTCGCACTGAGTCAAAAAATAAAGGCTTTGGAGGATTTAATGCTCAATGAACTCCCATTTAACCAGCAGCTTTACAGGACTTAAGTTTTCCCTGGGATGAGGTTCAGCTTAGAAAGCTTGAATAATCAGTAATAACCATGCTTTTTTGGTCCTTCTGGAAGGACAGTCCTCACACGGAACTCTTACCCTGCCTGCGTCACACTCAAGCCTGTGTGCACCCACGCACCCACAGCTGAGTCCTGCCTGGCCCCACCTGGGTTTTTTTCCTCCTGTCATCTCACAGCAATTTGGGCAATGGCACATTTCATTTAAGGAAAGGAAATTTCCTCGAAGGTTTGCTTTCCTGTCCCCTCCTTGTGCTCAGAAGGGGGCTTCATTTTATCCCACCTGCAAGCCCCCACTCACACATACTACCTGAGTCACAGCCCTAGGGTGGTACAGACCCCAGCTGCTTGTTTGCAAGGGGAAAGCAAGGCAAGGGGCTGCCATCTGCCCTCCTGATGTGCCTGGCCTGGCCTGCAATGTTTGCGATACCTGAGGACACGTGCCAGGAATAACCATTGCTTTGCTTTCCCCATATCTTCACTTGCCCTTCTCCCTTTCCTCAGCCCTGTCAGTTCCGATTAGGTGTTGGGTAGTTCCAGGTGCTCTCAGGCTGCCTACGTGCTCCTGGCACTGCAGGGGTGCTGCTTTGGGGAGCACCCGCAGGCTGCTGCCTTCCCACCTGCCCGGGGAGCCAGGCAGAGATGCGTATCTGTGAGCACAGTTGCACTGGACAATAAGAGTCTTCTCCTCTTCCCAATGGAGCACAGAGAACTGTCATTAGCAAAGCTTTTGGCCTCCAGGGTGAGGAGACCAAACTGATGGCATATGGATTATGTCTCTTAAAAGAGCTGGACAGATGGAAAAACGGGGGTATTAGATAAACCCCATAGATGTTTCACAACCAGCCATAAAAAGTATTTCATTTAACAGCTCAAAACTATTTACAGCATCAGTTAATTCATTCTATGCTTTTCCTGCATCTTTTTTTCCTCCCCTTTTCATTCCCCGCAGTCACTGAATTGCACAGCACACTGGGCTGCTCTGCCTGAGGAGTGCCTTAGCTCCTGCTGCCAGGTGCCCACCTTAAGTCAGAGGTCTCTGTAGTTTCCTGCAGAAAGGCAGGATGTCATGGCAGCAGGGCTGGAAGGACAGATGTCCAGGTGAGAGGAAAACTAACTTCCTCAATTAAAAGGAAAATCAAAATGATATAAAGGCGGTGATGGGGGAGCAAAAGTAGAGAAGGCCCTGAGCAATACTGGGGAGTGACTTCCACATCCACTTCTCTTGCAGGGTAAGCAGCTCTAAGAAAAAAATCAAGCTGCCACAAACACTGTTTCTTCACTCACAGATGCTCTTCACCTTCTTAATGACAGCCCTATGGAGCAGCGATGGGTCCTCAGTGAAGCAAGAGATGGACTATTGACCCAGGAAGAGGGGATGAAGCACTGGGGAAATGCATGCTGAGGCAGTCACAGCACCTGAACCCAGGCTGGAGAGTGGAAATTCCCATCAGGAGAAAGCAAACATGATGGATGGCATTCCCATCACCCATCCCTGCAGTTCACCTCCAACTGTCTCTCTTCACTTATTTCTCTCTCCTACCCTTTTTTCAAGGCGAGGAGAAGCACTGCCCATTTCTATCCTAAGGCTTGCACTTTGCCTTCAGGGAGGTGCATCTCCCAAACCCCAGCTTGGAGATGCTCCTACATCCAGCCTGCACAGAGGGTGAGCGGCTTGGGAAGGGGGGTCCTGCCACATTTCCCAGCTCCCACAAGGTGGCAGTTCTTCATAATTGTTTTATATGCTGTGATCCTGATCTCACAAGCACACCAGCAGCAGCTGTGCATTGCCAGCTCTGCCAAGAGGGGATCCAAGCCCCAGCAAGTTAAAAAATGAGATGGGTCTCCTGCCCATGTAAACTGCAATTCTGCAAAATGAATATGTCTGTACAAAGAAAAAAAAGCAGCACAAAAAAAACTAGGACAAGGCATGGCCAAATCATACTCCTTGCATGTCCTGAGTGATTGCAGAGTTCAGAGCAGACACGTGGCAAAGCAGGAGGATGCTGGAGAAGTAGAAACTCAGGAGGGAGCCGAGAAGTAGTTCAACAAGGTTCAGAAGGTGGGGAGGAGATTTAGAGATTACACCAGATCAAAAGGATAATTATTTTTGTTACATTTCCCTATCTGCATCACCCTACTGGTTATGCGAGAAGCCAAGAGGCTGTACTGATTTTCTAGTTTCCAAGCAAGCCTGGTGTAAAGAACATGTTTCTAAAGCCTCGGCAATAAATGCCAATCTTTCATCAGACTTGCTCGCTGTGTATTCAGGAGCAGGAGAGGCAAACCCAGTGAGATCTGGGGATTTAGTTTGCAAGACCTGGAGATTTAGTCTGCAAATGCTCCACCTGACACCCTCTGGCTCACTGCTTCCGAAGGTGTCAAGGAGCACAGGACAGATTTCCCCCTGATGAAGCAGCTCTCTGGTCAGTTTGCCATCTTGAGTTGGTAACTATTGGCTTCCTGCTTGAACTGTCTTAGGAAAAGTCACTCATCCCATATAAAGAACCTCTAGGGAGCAAAGAGATGAGTCCCAGCACAAGCTAACATCCTTACTCACACGTGGTCACCAAATCCCCAGCTGTAAACGGGCGTGAGGAGTGGAGACAGGATTCGCCTCCATGCTCTGCCTGAAAGCCTGCGGTAGATGGTCTGGATTGCTTTCTGGTTGCCCTTCCCTCCTGGAGGCTGCTCCTAAAGCAGCTGCTGCAAAATCCTGCCCCTTGCAGTCCTTTTGCACTGGGCAAGCAGCAGCTCGCCCAGGAGTTGCAGTCTCCATGAAAGCAGATCTAAAGGTAGCTACAAGGATTGGGATGGACGGGGGTGAGAGGCAGAGGGACACCTATGGTGTTGCCAGTTCTGGTCTAGTTTCCTTGACCTGCAGCTCTTGTGTAGAGCTGGCTGTGCCCGGAGGAGGCCAAAGTGGCTGGAAGTGTTTATGCGAGAGCATGTCCCTCCCGAAAGAGGGAGGGGAAAAGCTGTGTGTACAAAGCAGCAGCCTCCCAAGCCTTGAGTAAATATCTACCTACTCTCCATGTCCCCAGAATAGCTTCCCTGCCCGGACAGCCACAGGCAGGAGATCCTACTGAAGCAACCCACCACATGTTCCAGTGGTACCAAGCCTGCTGACAGCTTAAAAACTGTCTGGGCATCAGGGACAAAGGCACCTCTCTTACAGACTTTTCAATTAGAAAGCTGCGCAAGCAGAGGGCAAGCATCCAGCCCTTCCGACGTTCTTCTCACTCTGCTAGCAGGGGAGGGAGCACTATCTCAGCACCGCCTGCTGGCAGCAAGCAAGCTGGCAAGAGCGCCTTATCGACACCAGGCACTTTGAAGTGCCATTGTCAGCTAAGAAATCCCTCCAGGAAGGCAATTTCCCAATAGCCAGGCACAGATCCTCCCACCAGAAGTGGTGATAGGTATCAGAGTACCTCAGAGGACCTTGGCCAGAGCTTCCACTTCTTTAGCACCTGCAAGCTGTGGGTGAATCTGGTGCTCAGTAGGGATGAGCATCAATGCGTAGACGTGCAGAAGCTCTCCTGACATGCAGCTGGCTTCCCACTCCTCTGCTAGCTGACAGTGCTGCCATTGGCTCCGCATCAATGGTGCAAAGCC
Organism: Ara ararauna; assembly: GCA_028858755.1. Classification (NCBI taxonomy): domain Eukaryota; kingdom Metazoa; phylum Chordata; class Aves; order Psittaciformes; family Psittacidae; genus Ara; species Ara ararauna. The sequence goes on from CM054381.1 coordinate 44,508,293, forward strand.
AGTCTCCAGGGACCCTTGGCTACCGGGACCCTTCCCTTCCCTGGGGTAGGAGACCTCCCAAGGTCCATCCCCAGAGGATGCACATGCACGTGGACATGGCTCACAACTCAAACAAAGCTCTCTCTTGCTGAGGCTGGCAATGTGACCACAGGCCTTGACCGTCCACTCAACAGCTTTTGGGGCTCCTCATCCTTCTCCTGCCACCGCCAGAGCCAGCTGTCTGCTCTCAACTCTCTATCAATACCATGCTTAATTTACAGGGAAATAAAAGTTAATTAATGCCATAGTTACAAACCCATTACAATGTAATTATTGTTTAATTGGATTATAAGTTATGCAATTTCCAACAAAGTGCTTATTGCTTATGTAGTAAAACAGAAGATATTTACAAAGTGATTAATTGCTACAGTGCTAAGCAACCAGCATGGCATAGAGATGGGGACAGGAGCTGCCCACCTTTCACTGCACCAGGCAGGGCTGTGTGTCCAGGGTAGCAGTAGGAACCAGCTCCATTCTGGTGCTGCAAGCAGCTCAGCCTACTTCTCTCAGACCAGCACTGGACATGGGACACTCCCCAGCCATGGGAAGATAACACAAAAACCCCACTGGCTTCAGCAGAGTCAGGATTTCTCCCTGGCTGTGAACATCTTTCATTACCTTATAAAGCCTTTTTTTGTCCCTGACTCTTAATTTCCTAATTGCATTTCCTTGGCCTTTGTCAGGTATCCCTCCACAAGCTGACCATCAAAGAGTATCATCTATTGCCGCAGCCTGTGACACAGCTACCCAAATCTGCTTCCATGGAGAAATACCAGCAGGCCTCTAAAGATAATGCTTTCAGAGAACACTTTGCTCTCCCACTTTCCCCTTCCCTGCAGAAAGGCAATAGAGGGAAATGGCTCCCAAGCAGCAGAGTATCAAGGCAGAAGGCTGCTCACCCCATTGCCCTTTCACATCAGATGAGCCCCATCAGCTGTTGTACATATGTCTCACCTCGTCTCCCCAGCACCCAGAGAGCTTTGGGAATGAAAAGGGCAGCTGCCACAGATAAGCACCTGGGGCTACAGATGACTTCAGCACAGAGATGGAATCCAAGCCCTATCAGAGGAGGATTTAATTCGCCTTTGATAAGGCTGCTGGGTTTTGGTGTGCAGGAGCAGGCACTCACATGACACAGCTAGACCCACTGGGCATCCCTGAAAGCAAAAGGGACTGAGCATATAGATATCCATCAGTCCAAAACAGGCCTAATTCTGCCCCAGAGGACTTGGTGCACCCTGCTTATGAGCATTAAGCACCCAGACAAGCTATGGGTCAGCATGCTCCCAGCCAGGAAGGTCCTGGGACAGGCAGGGACCCCTATGCAGTCAGCCAGGGCAAGTAGCTGGCATCCATGACTTAGTGCTCTTGAGAGCAGCAAATTAAAAAAATTGAGGGTTTTATGATTAATATTGCTGCTGGTTTAATTACTGTTATTACTACTATTATTACTGTTTGGATAGGGGCTTGTCATGGTTCATTTGGGGAGGAAAAAGTCACAGCCTGTTCATGGGAAAAAGGGCAAAACATGCTAAGGGCCATTCATTGCATGACTCAGGGCCAAATAACCCTCTTTTTTTTCATTAATGAAATATTATTAGATGCTTGATAGGCATCCAGAGCCTTTTTGACTTCTCCTCTCCCCTCCCTGAAATAATCTACTCCACACAGCCTATCTGACCCACGGAGCAAGGCTCCATCCTGCTCCCAAGGCTCCTACGGTAAAGGAAACTGCTATAAAAATGCAACAGAGCACTTCTCCAGCAGAAAATGCAGCTGCTTTGAATTCCCAACAATTAAAAGTTTGGCTGGAGGGGGGAAGGGAACAATTTGGATTTATCTCACGCTTGCCTTGTTTATTTTTACAAGCTCTTTTTAACATTTTTAGGCTATTGCATTATCTAAAGAAGCTGCCTCTCTGACTTCTTGTTTTATGGGACATTCACAGCTTTCTACTCCTAAGTTTAAAAATAATAACCAGCTTACAACCAGCAAATGGTCTGAATATTCGACACAACATAACCGATCCAGCTGCTTGTATCGAACTGGATGAAGCCCTCAAAAGTGGACATCTTCGCAGCTGCTTTCATGTGGCAGCTTCTCCAGTGCTTGAATTATCTTTTTGTGACATTTCCAGCACTTAAAGAGCAGCAGGGGGATTTGGTATGTTGCTTTTGTGAATGGTATTTAAAGCTTCTTTTCATAACCCTGACCTGGTTTACCCTTTAACGTAACAAATCAATCTTCCCTTAAATTGTTTAGCTTCTAGTCAAACACAGGGAGTCTTATGATGTAAATACTATGTTTGCTCACTTCATAAGCCGGCACTCTCCATGGCTGCCTTTGCTTCTCTATAGGATTGTTATAGGACCATCATACAAAGAAATAGAGGGATGAAACCATCCAGCCCCCACCACCAGTGGGATGCTTTCCTCGGGCAGTGGGTGCCAGGACACCCATATGGTGGCATTGCAAGGCTCAGCACTGAGCAGAGCTGGGAAAGGAGTCACACAAAATATACTGGTTTCAGCTAATCTCAGCCAAATGAAGTGCCTGTGTTCGGTTTATAACATTTCCCGTGTCTCCAGCTCCTGTTGCATTCTATTTTGCAGAGGCTGCTCAGAGCCTCAGGCTCACCAGGTCAGGTTAAGGAGACCTCTCTTACTGAAAACAGCATTTTGATTTTTTCCTCCTTCCTCAGGGCCTATCTGGTTTGAGCATGACTGCGTGAACAAGAACTTTCTTCCCTGCTTTTCCAGCCCAGTTTACAGGTCAGCCACCAAACCTGAGCTCAGAGCGCAGCAGCATTCCTATTATCCTGGAACATCTACTAATATTTAATCATGCTAAACTCCTGAACACACCGATACCTTCTAGCAATGAGAGCTACAGATTAATTGTAACAGAGATTAATTAATAAATCAGTTAGTAGGAGGAGTAGGAGGAGGGAGAAGTAGCTTTGCAAGACAACCCGGTTACCTCTCCAACACTTCAGCGAGCACTCAATGTGCTGCTGCAACTCTATTTTTGAGCAGGTTTCTAAGCAAATCTTGCTCTACCCCTGGACTCTCAGCTCATTTCCTTCCAGAGCCCAAAATAAAGGACGGGGGTGTGGATGCTTGCCTGCTGAAAACCTGATCCCAGGCGCGTGTTCCCTGTTGTCCCCTGGGAGTTCATGGGATGTTTTAATAGGAAGCAAGCTGAAGACGACAAAGCAGCAGGGCTTTCTGCAGAGCTATTATGGGTGGTTTATGAGCTTTGTTCTTACCATTTTCTGTCTGGAGAAACACAGCTGACTGGCCAGCTCAGCTCGCTGCCCTGCACTACCACCCCTCTCTTAGACAAAGCTTCTCCCTTACCCGACAGCCAGGCTGGGGAAAGACATGTGCCAGCCTCAAAATGAAACTCTTCATTCAGCAGCGTTACCTCCTGGGATGCCTGAACCCATCCCTGGCACATCCCCCATCACCCAGGGTCACCCATCACCTGGGCTGGATCAACACTGGCTGTGTGCAGGAAGTAAATTCTGCTCAATAGACAAACAGAGCTTATTGTCCAAATTCTGTTTGCTTTAATAAGATAATGAAAAGCTGGGTTTGTGCCAGAGAACAAAGGAGCATGCCACACTGCCACCTTGTCCAAGCGCTCATCTCCCTGACTTTCCAGAGGGTGTCCTTTTGGCATGGCAGCTGCCCCCCCGGGAGGTAATCTTGCAGCCCTGGTGGAGGCAGGCATCTACCAAACACAATGTTACAAAGCCCAGCTCTGCAATAGGCACATTATGGACATCTTGCTGTGGAACAAGTCGCTGGCTGGCTCAGTTTTAGGTTTGAAAGCCCATTTAGCATCACCAGCCCAAGCAGATGTTCAAAACTCAGAATATCTCATTGCATTACTCAGAAAATGTATTTCCTATCAAAGGAAGAGCAAGGAAACCTGAAGAGCAACATTGACCTACAAGAGGACTGCACTTAAACCACCACCTAGAAACATTACTCCCAAACGCAAGCCCCTGATCCAAAGCTAAGATGAAAGTGGATGAAAGAAAATGCTACTTTGCAATAAAAGCATCAGGGAAAATGTCAGGGGAAGTAGGTGGTAGGAGAACTGCTGCAAAGGGGACAGAGAACAGGCTAGGGAAGATGTGGGGCACCGGGCTAAGTCAGCAGTAAGAGCAGTGTGTTCGCCAACTGGTAACTGGCATTGTGGCCAGTCCTGTACTAAAGTTTTCAGACTCCCATTATTTTTTCCTTCAGAGCCTTTTTAAGGTTAAAAAAAAAAAAAAGAGGGTGAAAAAGGGGGGAGGGGGTGAGGATCAGAAAAATAACTTTTTCACCCCAATATAAATGTTGGGGGGATTGGCAAAGAGCAAATAGGGAATACTGCAGTGTTTATCATCATTAGGTTAGAGAGACTGCCAAGATGTAATAGCATTAAAGCTGAAGGCATTGTGGGTAATAGCATGCAAATTGCTACGAAAGTCTTGGAAAGTAAGGCCGTTGTCTGAGCAATGTGAAAAGGACACTGTCAAGTACTTTATTTCAATGTAGTCTTTGTACCCTGCTTTTTGTGATACTACTGTAAAAGTCAGCACATAAAGCACCTTACTTAGCCTGCTGACCCACCCTGGGCTGTAGTCCCATATAAGTTATTGCATCCCATTGTAGGTACTGGCATTATCGGTGACTTCAGCAAAGCTCTGGGGACAGCCTGGGAGCAAGCTGGGACTGCTGCTTTGCCATCACTTACTCCTCCAAGTTCTCCTGCTGATTTTTCTCTGGACTGCGTGATGCCGTGGAGCATTTAGGAGGATAACCAAAGCATGAAAAAGCTTGTACGAAAGGCAAACCATGGCTAGCAGAGCCTTGCTTCATTAGGGGCAATGCCAGTAAATCTGTGGGGCAGTAAGAACAAGCTGGGGGTCATCACTTGTCTACGGCCCAAATGGCATTTCCAACATCAGGCTCCGCTATCAGACCTCAGAAACTGCTTGACTCTTGGTCTTTCACTCTCTCAAGATCACCACTGATTTTTCTTTCTGCTAAGATAAGACAGCCCAGCCTCTATACTTATACTCTTGACCCAGAGAAAAAGAAAAAAGTAAACAAAACCTAATCTGAGTGCTATCCAGACACTTGAGTGACCCGAGAACACCTCCTGCTAAGTTCAAGGGTCTCTCCATCAGGGACTGCACCAGTGGCTATTTTTTTCTTGCTATTTCTTTTTTTTTAATGCAGTTATGTACAGTTCCTTAATTGGAGTCCTGTGAACTATTTATAGCTTTATAATGACCATTTTCTACAGCAGCACTTGGATATTACGCAGAATAGGCAGTAGCCTAGATGGTGAACAAACCAAATGCATCAGAGAAAGACTTCTCCAAAGCAGTTTGGGTAGGCAAAGCACAGAGAGGCAGCAAGAAAAAAGATATGCTGTTATTCCCTTTTCTACAGCTGAGAAGCAGAGTGATGAATTTGGATGCTCCAAGTTTATGATGCACAGAGATTATTTATCTATCCAGTCCCAAACCTGTGTTTTACAGGCAAGGCCAGGTTTTAGGGCTAAGAATGCGAGGGCAGAGTTCAGCTGTGACTTCAGGGGAGCATGCAGAAAGGAACAGATGTCTTCACAGTTCATTCAGTAGTAGATGAATACTTGGATACAAACGCCACGTGTTTCAGGAGCTACCCCTTTTCTCCATGCCCATATGCTATTTGTATGGTAATCAATCACAGTCTGAGCTGCAAGATCTAATTGTTTTTCTGTGTTCGAAAGTGTGAAAGACCATATATATATATATATATAAGAAATATATACATATATTCAGAAGTGGAGATCACAGAGATCTTCAGGAACAGCATTTTTCCAGCAACGTGACATTATCCTATCCAGAAAGACATCCCAGTTATATAGCTGTGGGCAAAAACCTCTTGCAAAAAACCAAAGATGCGATAGCATTAGGGGAATCTTATTTGTTGTAGATTTTTTCCTCCATCTCCTTCTGTCTGACAAACACTCTCAGAGGGAACCAAACTACTATCGATCTTCATCTTTGTGACCTTGATTTTCTAATTCTTAACTATGTGGGCTTAACCTTGAATGAACAGTGACTTCTGCAACATTAAATAACAACTAAAATCTGTGGTTTACCAGCAGATGCTGTGAATGTGTGTTTTGAGGTGTTGCTTTTTTTGTCTCCTTTTTTTTTTTTTTCCTTTAAGCTATTAAAATCAAGAGGAGACTCCTTGACAGATGGAAAGAAGCTGGTCCTAACCAACTCGACAGTGCCATTTTAATAGAACCTCCCTTGGAATTGTTAATAAGATGTCTGGAGCTCGCTTGAGCAATTGGTATGCCAGGACTGAAAACATTCATGGAGAAGAAAGACTCTTGTACTCATCAAGAGTCCTTTGTATACAAACTTTTTCAATGGGAAGTTAGAGAAAAGGATGGATACAGAGTGCTGTCTGATACTCCCTGCATCAAGAGGAAAAATGTCTCGGCACTTGGAGAGTGCAGGTGCTGCAGGAAATCCCATGGTCCCATTGCCTCTCCCTGGCATCAGCCAGAAGCAGGCATCAAGGTCTGCCATATAAGCTGCTTCACAGGGACAATTTAGAGGGAAGGAGATCAAGACTGACCTCTTCCCATGCTTCAAACGAAATAATGCATATCCTTTTTTCAGCGGCACACTGACAGTTCCCCTTCCCCCTCCATTTTTCTGGTAAAGAGAAGCCTGGCCACTCTGCTGGAGACCAAACATGAGGGGATAACACATGGCAGGAGGGGTCTCTCCTGGAGGTCACCTGCCTCCGTTACTGCTCTGTGCTTCAGCAAAGGGTTTGTGACCTCAGCTTCAAAGCATGCCTTTAAACTCCCTGTAACAGGAGACTCATTTTTCATGCTGAATGAGATAAAATTCCCACTGTTACCTCATTTACATCTCAATACTGGTAGGTTATAGATGGCTATTATTTATATATGTGTAAGACATCCATTTCTTTTTCTGTGGGATACAGTAAGAAAAATACCCATCTTTCTGTTCACCTTTTCTAGATCGTTTCTTCTTTTTTTTTTTCTTTTTTCACCCTTTGCTCAAATTTGAATGTTGCTGAGAATTTGCAGATAAATAAAGGAGTGAACAGCCCCATAAAAGCTGATTGTTTCCCCTACCTGCAAAGATTGTCTTTGTGAAGAAGATTAAAAATCTTTCTGTGCTGCAGAAGACAAAGGTATCCCTGGGTGAGAATAAGACATAAAAGAAGCTACTACATACATCTCTTGGCTGTGTGGACTGCTAATTCACACTGTTGTCATCCTTTCTTGTCCATCTTTACTCTTTTTTTCCCATTATCGTTAAAGGAAAAGTTACTTCTACAGTTGCTGAAGGTAACATTGGAAGCAACAGTGGCAACATGAGCAAGAATATTTGCTTTCTCAGCCAGCAGCAGGGAGACAGGCTCTGTGGGACCATCAATAAAGAAAATACATCTGCTCACAGCTGGGATGTAAAGCCGCAGGTGAGGATGCACACGCTCATCTCACTCCATGGTCTGACTTGGTAGTAAAAGAGCTCACCCCCGAGTTTGAAATTCTTTATCACAATGAAGCAACAAACCATTACTTGGGCACCAAGAGGCGCAAAAGGCATACCACAATAGTGGGTCTTAGAGCCTGAGCTCACGAGCCTACAGGTATAGGTGTAATCACATGACAGCATCTCCACCTGGCACTCCACCAAACCAGCAATCCATAGACCTGTTGAGGCTGAGTTCAGAAAGGCTCTACAGAAAGCACTGGGAAACACCAAAATCTCAAGAGGCTTACTCTGGAAGTTCATGAGGTTCCTGCTGAATGCGTAAATGATAAGGACCTACTCCTCCCAACTGCCTCATCCCCCCTTTTTTAGATCAGATGTAAGAAGAAAGGAGCTGTCTTCTGTAGTTTTTGCCTGCCAAAGTGCTCCCAAAACCCCATCAACACTTTTACTGCTCCTCCCTCCTCACAGACCAGAGAGACTCCTGCAGGCAGGTGAGAAACCATCGAGCCTCCCTTATGAAGCACCCTGGTTCAGATGAATGCCACACTGCAGGTCAAACTCCAAAAGCTGGTGTGTTTTTCTGTCGTTCCTCTCCAAAAGTGCTTTGTCAGAATTCATCAGAAGCGCAGCAGGTTTTACTGGTACCTGCACAATCAGCAAAGTGTCTGCTTTTCTTCTTTGCTGACAACCTACATTCAGTTTGAGAAATTTAAAAGACCTTCAGATTCAAAGCCTTGTAATGACTTTCCTCTTCTTTCCTCCTTCTCCCTTTCTCTTTAATGGCTTTTACTAAAGGGGAGAGGATTTTCTTTTTCCTTCCATGTTGAGCAGAGGGAGGAAGAGATTCTGCTTTCTCATTTTCTCTCTTCCTCAACCCCCTGCACCAGCTCCCTATTGCCATTAGATGTCTGCAACATATTTCTGCTTCCCCTGGTAGATGGGACTACCCCAAGAACCCATCGCCAGAGTAAAAGATGGCTACTTAAACAGCTTTCAATAGACTAGAGTTTGATGGACTTTGTAGGGGAGAGAATCATAAAAAAAAAATCGATCCATTCAGGTACAATCAGATCCTCCCACAGGTAACTACAGCCTCTTCCCTCTCGGAGCTGAGATGAAGAGCTTTCCTAGGCTGCCCTGTGGAAAACGTTTATTTCTCTTTCCAGCCAAGAGGATTTGAAAGAGATGGACAATGTTTTGTTTTAAAAATGCCAAGCAGGGTAAAGCACAGCCTCGGACAGCTCTCTTCATTGCTAAGCAGCCAAGCCCATAGTCTGACTCTAACACAATTTACCTATTTTTCTGAATGATGGGAATCCTTTATTAATTGCCAATCTACAAATGCGATGTTCTTAGGTGTTTTTTGAATGCAATGGAGAAGGGAAGGAGAGCTGGAGCTGCACTCCTCCAGAAACCCTGAGTGAGGCTGATTGATTGAAATCACTTGAACTTCCCCTATTATTAAATAGAAGGGCACTTCTGGTTTGTCTCGGAGATGAGGAAAAGAGCTATGAAGGAAACAGCAGCCCAGAATGGAAGTGTCCAAGGAGGGACTGGTACTGATACTTTTCCATTTTTTGTCTCTCATCTGCAACAGTTTGAGACAGCATTCACATTATAGTCCTTTTTGGCAAGCCCCAAAACAGGCCACCTTAAAGTTCTTTATCCTTACCTACTATTTGTGCAATACAGCACACACTCTTCAAAATAGAGGTGACCCCAGAGACTGATGTAAAGTCTCTTCCTTGAGCTGATTGCACACTGAGGATGCTACCTATGGGATGCCAAACATGCAGGAGATGAAATGTGCTAGCTCCTTACCCCTGCAGGGGCAGGGGACACAGAGATCAGACAAGGCTGAGGGTGGTGGTGAAAAGGCACATTCAGGTTTTCTGCATTTGATGGAGGAAGGCAGTTGCTGATGGGCAGAACACACATTAAGGAATAAGGGAGTGATGGAAAAAATATGAGCACAAAAGAAGGCATCACTTCTCATTTCTGATCAGTTTTGAAATGCGTGTGGATTCTGAGCCATGTCTAAACATTGTTTTCAAGCCCGGCATGAAAGGAAGTCCTGAAGATCCCCAGAATTACCCCTATCCGAATATGTCAATATCCTGTGCTGGGAATAAGAACTAGCCAGAAAACAAGAATTGTGTGAATTGTGAGGTCTGGGGATTTCTTTTTTAAGACATTTTAATTTAACATTTGATTCTTTTGAGAGAGAGAGGAAATGCACACCAGTCTAAGAAAAACAATATGCAGGTTGCAAGCATTCCCCTAGAAGATGAAGGATTTTGCATGTTTGTTCTGCTTGAGTCTCTCTCTGGCCCTGTGCATATTTAATTAATGCCAGCTCACTATCAGGCAGAGGTTTCAAACATGATATCCTATATCCCAGATGGATGGCCTATGGATAGCATTTTCTACCAGAAAAGAAGTTCTGTAAAATGTGTCCGGCCAGCTTCCTTCCTTTCTTAGCTATAGGTCATCTTTTAACACCAGTGATGGACTAGAGCCTCAGCACAGACGAAAGACCTATTGAAGTCCTCTTGCTGGAGCCTTTCAGGCTTTTAAAGGCTTTGCCAAACCATTCCTAAGCCCACTGGGCAATGTCAGGACTTGTTATATTTTTGGAGACTTTACCTTGGAAAATTTCTCATCAACAGGTTGAATCTGTTTACTGGTATAAATGCAGGGAGAAGGTGTTTTAGAAATTACATTGGTTTGGAGATTGCATTTGCAACATGACCTTTGTAGAGAGGCCTGCCAAGAGCATGTATCAGACCCATCCTCTTAAATTCCACCTCCTTACAAAAAATAACCACCAAACAAAAATCTCACCACCATCCTTTGCTGTTGAAAGTGGGCAAGCCCTCAAGTGGTCAAGCCCCTGCCTCTATGCCAACTCTCTGGTCAGCATCCACCAAACTTGCAGCAATGCTGTGATATTTGCAGAAGAGAAAACATAAAGACTCTTTGGCCACTGTGATTGCCAGGCAGCTTTAGGGACATGCAGTTTTCCTTGCCAGCTACGTTCTGTTGTCAGACTGCCACCCTTTGATTAACTTAGGTGAACAGACACAGAAATCAAAGGCAATCAGACCTCTTGCTGATCTCTTACTGCCTCTATACTCCAGTACCCAAAAAGCTGGCATACCTTTGCCTAAATTCTCATCTTCAGTAAATTCTCTCATTTTCATTTCTCTGTGATGCACACAAACCCATTCTTTTAATCCCCACCATTCTGGAGATGTCCTCTCCACTCCCCTAACCCAGGTCAATTACAGAAACCCTTCCAGAGAATTCATCCAAGACTTGACTCACTCTGAAAATCATCCTGTAGAGATCTTGCAAAACCTCACACAGGGCAGCCGTGATCATTAAAGCATCTAATTATGTACTTTCCCATTACTAAGCCTGATTTGATTTAAGCAGCTCCCTGGCTAGCGCTCTGGGACATAACACCATGCTCTGAATCATCCCCATCCCATCTGCTCCAGTCTTTGCCCTTCCCCGCTCGCAGGTAGGATAACACTACACACCAAGCTAAATATTTAATAGGAGTGCTAATGGCTTTGTTAAGTGAACTTAGGGGTGGGGGAAGCATTTCCTTGGTTTAGGATGACAGAACTGGGTTTGGGCTAACAGGCAACTGTACACCCCACTCCTGTGCTAGTTTTATCCTCGTGCTGTGCTCCTGAGGCGTGAATACCAGGGCTATGGGCAGATGGTGCTAGGCTTACGCCCAGTACTGAATCACCACTGAATAAAAGCTTGCAAGAGAACGGCTTTAAATGATATTGTGTGCGTGTGCTTTTCAGGTGAAGGGATAAGGCAGCTCTAACGATCTTTTCTGAAAAAATCCTTCTCGGGATGGTAGCCCGTGACCAAATCAAGGCAGCTGAACCCACAACAGCAAACCTGGCCTTAGAACGAGCTGTTGGGGCTGCAGCAGAAGCCCGATGAAGCTGCGCTAAAACTATCCATTTTCACCTTGCTAGGATTCTCCCCCAACAGTTTGCAAATCCTGCCGACAGGAGATAAAAGCACCAACCAATGTTTCAGGGCCAGATGGTAGTTTATGTTTATGAAAACTGCAATTTGTTTTCATGGAAACTAGTAAAAGGGTAGTGAGCTAACCTGGAAAAACACAGCTTACCCTTTGGGGAACAGTACTTTTTATGGACAGCTTTTGTCGCCACTGCTGATCTGCAGCTGATGGAGCATGCTTCAGAGATGGTGCACAAGATCACCCTAAAGGTCTGCTCAACCCAAGACAACAAGTGTGGGATCCAGAAGTCATCAGCTGAAATTCAGCCTAGATTACTGAGAAGCGGAAGATACCTCACACAACGTGCCGGCTTGCCAGCTTGCTAGCAGAGGCAGTTCATTGCTGAACCTTCATTATGCAGAGAATGAAACCATGGGCATGCTCATCATGCCTGGTAGATGAGCCTGAAGAACCAGCAAGGTACATCAAGTGAGTGAGGTGACAAGAAAAAAAATTACACAGCAGCTTTGTGTCTTACAGCTATGCAACTGGTTCCATTCTTCGCACTTTTTTGTCAGGCAGCAGATAAAAATGGACCAGCTGGTAGAACTTCCGATGCACTGGACTTCCCCCAGAGCACTTCCACCTCTATCAGATTTTTCTCACCTGGTCTCCCCAGTAACTCTCTCTGTGGCATGGTGTTGGTTTTGGCTGGATTAATCTTAGCCTGATCCTGTGAGAGCAAGACCCATGGAACAAGCAGCATAAATCTTGCTGGCTATGGTGGCCCCAGGCCAGGAGTGACATTGGTTCCTAGAGAAAACTCATAAATTTCATCTGAGTTTTCTACTGCTGAGTTTTCACTTTGCTTACAGGGGACCCGCAATACTTCATCTGTCATGACTGCTGCCATGGTCTCACGTTCTGATGTCATAAATTTGTGACTACGATGACATCACTGAAATACCAAACAGAAGGAGAAAGTGCTCCAGGGCTGAGCAAAGGACATTCTCTCTGAGTGGCAGGGATTTGGCCAACAGGACACTTCACACCCAAATGTCCCCAGGAAGCACTCAGAACCAGGGAAGGATTCATGCTTTTCAGCCCAGATTCAACTTTTGTATTTGTTGCTAAAATAAGACCTGGTCAATATGATGAGTTTAAACACAAACTCCCAAGAGCAGACCTGTGTCTCCTAATTGTGGAGCTTTCCTCTGCTTTCTGGTTTATTTTGCTCAGTTTCCAAGAACTTCCATTCCTCCAATGACAACTTAACAGTTTTACGAACAAAGAGATTGTTGGGGAAAACAGGACTGTGTATAGGCAAGACCTCATTTGATATTGGTTTGGGACTACAGCTTAGTCTGTTGACAAAGCTGTGGTTACTGTTTCTTAATATACCTGCAGAGAATAATGGGGAAATGCTCAAAGTCCAAATTCCAGCATCATTAGGGGACAGAAGGCAATGACCCTTTTATTTGAACAGGCTGGTGCCAGCCTCACTGAATTCGACTCTCCTAAGGGCATCCTGAAGTGCAAGTAGATCCTCCTTCTTATGCATACTTGCATATGTTGATTTTTTGCATCCATTAATCACTGCTCTCCCAGCACAAGAAGCAACAAGACTGCTTTGGGGCTGAGTAAATATTTGCTGGCACCTTTGAGTGCCATCATCTGGAAGGACAGCAGGGTGTATTCAGGACTACTTGTGGATCCATCTAAGAATACTGCTCCTTGTCATGCATCCCCTGCCCTTGAACAATCCACCCCCCACAACACCTGGACAGTCCAGCCTTGCATTACACATCCTGCAAACTGATAGCCACTGCTGCCTACCTTATTTCAATGCTGCTGCTCAAGGGCCTAGTTTCTTGGCAGGTCATCTAGAAACTAGAAAACAACTCCGTGAGAGAGTAGATCTCAGGATAGGAAAAATAAAAAGACTTATACGCCACAGCCTATGATTTTCTGAGAGATTATCAGCTGCTCTCTTGTGCTGTTGGGTGATAGGAAAGAGCAGGAAGAAGACATAATTCTGCTCTAACTTGCTACATCATCAGTTTTCATTAAAATATTCTTCTGCCACATCTTCGTAATTTTTCATTTTGGAGGCAAATTTATTAAAGGTGCACTTCAGCCTGATTAAATTAAATAACGTGGCATTAGCAAATAGAGGGGTTTTTTATCTCTGCACACCACAAAAAAAAAAAAAAAAGAAAAAAAGAAGAAAAGAAATTGCTGTAATACAAATAGCTATTTAATACTATAACAGAAGGGGGGAAAATTCCATTCTTCATAGGCTCCCGAAACCCATTTGTTATCTTCCCTTGGCCCCACCACCACAAATCACGCAGGAGCCTTGAAGCAAAAATAGCACAAATATAAAGCAATATAATATAATCTGTTTTCCGAGATATGTAATAATACATTTTGCACACAAACAAACCTTCCTAGCACACCAGCAGGGCCCTCCCTAAGCCTCCCAGTGCGGCTCTTAACTTCTCAGACTCATTTCAGGGCTATTTCCGAAGCAGAGATGGCTTTGAAAATGAGGCTGAAAAAGGTTTTTCAGCTAATTTTTTTTTTTTTTTATTTCTACTAGGCAGTAAGAAAAGGCAAGCACCGTGTTCTGAAATTCAGGACTTGCTTTTGCTACCTTATCTTAATTGGTCCAATTTGCCTGTGTTGTTCCCTCTCTGTCTCTCCCATACCCATCTTAGCTAGTTTCACATGGAAAAATGGAATGTTTGGCTGATTTCTTTCCACTTAGCTCTGCTACAACTTTTGGCTAATTCTAGAGCTGTGACCACACATGCCATGCGTCAAACACAGTCCTCCCCTTCCATAAGCTTTAAAACCAACATCCTAGCATCCCAATACAGCCAGGGTAAGAAAAGGGAGGAGGGTTTTCAGAGACATCCAGATCTTCTCCTACCCTCCTCAGCACTGAGGGGCAACATACACTTCCTCACCTCTCTGAGGATCAGGGGAGCTTCTCTTCCCCAAAGAATTACAGGGAATGTCAGGGAATTACAGGGAACCCAGGGAATCACGGACCAGTCAGTCGCACATCTGTGCCTTGCAAAATCTTGGAGCAGATTCTCCTGGAAGGCATGCTAAGGCACATGACAAACAACAAGGTGGTTGGTGACAGCCAGCATGGCTTCACTAAGGGGAAATCCTGTCTCACCAATCTGGTGGCCTTCTATGATGGAGCTACAAAACTGATGGACAGGGGTAGAGCAGTTGATGTTATCTACCTGGACTTGTGCAAAGCGTTTGACACTGTCTCACATAACATCCTTGTCTCTAAGTTGGAGAGACATCAATCTGATAGGTGGACCACTCGGTGCATAAAGAACTGGTTGGATGGCAGCACGCAAAGAGTTGTGGTCAATGGCTCAATGTCCAGCTGGAGACCAGTAATGAGTGGTGTCCCTCAGGGATCGGTGCTGGGATCGGTCTTATTCAACGTCTTTGTTGGTGACATGGACAGTGGGATTGAGTGTGCCCTCAGCAAGTTTGCCAATGACACCAAGCTGTGTGGTTCAGTTGATACGTTGGAGGGAAGGGATGCCATCCAGAGGGACCTTGACATGCTTGTGAGGTGGGCTGATGCCAACCTGATGAAGTTTAACCATGACAAGTGCAAGGTCCTACACCTGGGTGGGAGCAATCTCAGGCACAGCTACAGGTTGGGCAGAGAAGAGATTCAGAGCAGCCCTGCGGAGAAGGACTTGGGGGTAGTGATTGATGAGAAAGTGAACATGAGCCAGCAATGTGCACTCGCAGCCCAGATAGCCAACCGTATCCTGGGCTGAATCAAAAGGAGCATGACCAGCAGGTCGAGGGAGGTGATCCTGCCCCTCTACTGTGCTCTCATGAGGCCTCACTTGGAGTATTGTGCGCAGTTCTGGTGTCCTCAACATAAAAAGGACATGGAACTGTTGGAACAAGTCCAAAGGAGGGCCACGAGGATGATCAGGGGACTGGAGCACCTCCCATATGAAGATAGGCTGAGAAAGTTGGGGCTGTTCAGCCTGGAGAAGAGAAGGCTGTGTGGAGACCTCATAGCAGCCTCCCAGTATCTGAAGGGGGGCTATAGGGATGCTGGGGAGGGACTTTTCATTAGGAACTGTAGTGATAGGACAAGGGGTAATGGGTTCAAACTGAAACAGGGGAAGTTTAGATTGGATATGAGGAAGAAATTCTTTACTGTAAGGGTGGTGAGGCACTGGAATGGGCTGCCCAAGGAAGTTGTGAAAGCTTCATACCTGGCAGTGTTGAAGGCCTGGTTGGACAGAGCCTTGGGTGGCACAGTTTAGCGGGAGGTGTCCCTGGCCATGGCAGGGGGACTGGAACTAGATGATCTTTAGGTCCGTTCCAACCCTACCTATCCTATGATTCTAAAGTGACCCCGCTCCTGCCACACAACTACCTGGGAAGCACATGGGTCCTCCAGTTGAAAGAAGCTGCAGCAGCAGGAGATAGTGCCTGGACACCTGGTGGGACTGAGAGGTCTCCGAGCCTTTGCTGCCAAGTGTAGGCAACACAGTCACACCAAGTAGAAGAAAAACAAGGCAAGTTTTTCAGACCGGGAGTTCTCCATCTGTTTCTACCACAATCAGCCCTATGACTCTCTTCTGCCGGTAGCTAGAGGAGATGATTAGAAAGGAAGCAGACTGACTCCTCCAGCATGCCTCACCTACAGGGGCAAGGAAAACCTCAGGGGGCCTCTTTCAATGGGAGAATCAAAAGGGTGTTGCACCCTCCCCTCCCTGTTCAGCAATAACTGTGTGGAAAGCCACTAAGGAAAACTCATATATCTTTTGCAGAACTTCATTCCCTTGAACATGCACATAGACAGGAGCACACACAGTGGATGTCTGCTAGACCAGCTAGCTGGAGATGTCCCCTTCTGATGCCTGTCACCCTCCATTCTTTCTCTTGGGTTACTTATTCCTGCACAAGAGGCAAAGCCAAATTGCTGCATGCCATTGCTGAAGCACTGCAGGTGAAGCAACAGAACCGCTAAGGGCTTGCATCCCCGGTGACCACAGGCAGAGACACAGAGCAAGTCACTTCACAGCAGCCAAGGGCTGCTGCCAAGGGAAATCAGTAGCAAGCCAAAAATACCTTCACCAGCTTCGATGGCATAGACCCAAATCTCACCTTCCCTATCTATAAACTGAGGCAGACGCAGGGTTGAGTGAGCTATGATACCTTGGGAAGTGT
The DNA here is from genome assembly GCA_028858755.1 of Ara ararauna. Taxonomy (NCBI): domain Eukaryota; kingdom Metazoa; phylum Chordata; class Aves; order Psittaciformes; family Psittacidae; genus Ara; species Ara ararauna. The sequence continues at coordinate 44,525,101 of CM054381.1, forward strand.
TAACCGCTGCTTTGAAAAGTAAGGCACCTCCATGTTCCTTACGTGTATTAACCCAGTGCTAAAAGCTGAACATGCTTTTAAACAACACTAATGATCAGTCATCAGCTATTTGGAAGATTTCCATAGCAGCATTTGACTACTGGATAGCAATCAAGTTGATGAAGGCTTGCCAAGTTTTGGGCACTTGGCTGGCATAAGGAATGCTCAGTGCTTCAGGGAAGACTCTGCACAGCTTTCGATCTCTTCTAGTCCCGCAGTGTTTAAACAAAAATAACTCTTTTCTTCCCTCTTCTTCTCTCTTCCTTCCAAACACTATTTTCCTACGTTTAATAGTAGAGAAGGAAGCCATACATGTGGTTTTGGCACATTTCAGCAATGCTATTTTTAATGGAGTTGGCCGCCAAATGTCACAACACTATTGTCTTCCCTGTTGGTCACACATCTGCCTGAATTTTAGGCTATTCCCTAAATCTCACAAGTTCTCTTCTTCCTGCAGCTCTCTGTTTTTACTGGATATTGTCTTCCCTAGAGGTATTTTTTTGTCCCATTTCTCCCCAAAAATGTCCAATTTGCCTGTGCTTCAGTGCCATTCGTTCCCCATGAGCTCACCACGAGGTCTCCTTCCTCCCGGGTGCCCCGGGGGTGGCACACTCCCCTTTCCACCAGCAGGTCAGTTCTGCATTACTGACTTCAGAGCTAACCATCTGACAGCACGCAGCATGCCCCGAGGGATGCAATGCGACACAGCCAAACACAAAACGCCACTGAAACCATGCTGCACCTGACGAGAAGCATCATCCTCCATCTAGCAATGATCTCATGTTGTCTGGTCCCATCAAGGCCACCCAGAACCAGATGGCCTTGGCTGTCTGCATATGACAAGAACCTTTGGTCTCACTTAGGGGGGGACAGGCAGCAGAACAAACACCCTGGGGAAAAAACAAACAAACAAAAAACAGCTTTGCTGCTCCCCAGAGCTTCTCCTCTTCTGCCTCCCCCTCTCCTCATCTCCTATTGCCGAGGGACCTACTGCCAGAGCCCTGGTGAGTTTTACAATTAAAGCCGCAGATTGCTCAGCTATCAGAGATTATTTGCTTTGTTACTGTTGATCACATTTGCCAAAGTGTCTCACGCATGAGTCAGACATGTGCCTGATTAACTGGCTTCTTTTGCCCCTGCTTTCTTTCCACTTTCTTCACACTAATGGGATGGATGTACAATCCCTCCCTACTCGCTCTGAGCACCCTTTGCAGGCTCCCTCCCTCTTCCCTCTCTATCCTACCAGTCTGTGTGTGCACAGAGGAAGGAAAACCGGGATCAGTGCTGACTCTCTCCATCTGGAAGGCACCATAGGGGCCAGCAACAGCTGAAGCATAAAATGCCCCTGCCATTTCCTTGGAAAGACTCAGAATCCAGAGGGGAAAAAACAACCATGGAGCAATAAAAAAACAACCCAGAAACCTGGCAACAGTAAGGAAGACAAGAACTTCAGAAGTGGTGAAAAACAGTTAAAGTCAGTCTCAGAGACGATGAAAGAAGAAGACAGAGATCCCGGAGTAGGAAGCAATCTTTAGGAGCATCTCTTTCTATTCAGCAACCAAAACACTGTCTAGATGACTGAAGGCAAATGAGACGCTACCCATCACAGTGGTCCCTCCTGTTAATGGCACTCCTCTCCTGCACAGGACCGTCCCCAGGGATGAAAACAGTAAGAGCTGGAAGATGTTTGGCTGCTCTGGCAGTAGAGTTCATTCAGCTCCAAGGTGCAAACTCCCTGCCCGCCAATTACCAGTCACTTATCATCTAGAAGCAGCTTACAAATGGGAACACCCAGTAAGCCAAAACCCCTTGCACATTAAATACAGCAGCTTTCTTCATACCTCCTTGTGTCCAGTGTCAGAGGATGGTTAAAATAAAAACAATAACAACAACAACAAAAAAAACCTCTACCAGGACAGCTTTTTTTTTAGCCAAAGGCTTCAAACAAGTAATGCATTAATTTATGCTGCAAGAAATGCACATCTGTGATATCTGAATATGCCTATGTTGCCTCAATATGGGCTTGCACTGCCAGTGAGGACCCATCCTAACCTGTCTCTGGCAAGACAGCGCTTTCCCAGAGAATGAAAGCAGTGATAAGTTCAACACCCATATGTGTTTCTGGGGTCTTTTTCACCCTTTCAGACATGGTCTTATTCTTTTATTCTCTCACCTCTTGATGCTGGTCAGAGGTCTGACAGACTTGCCCCTCTTGTATTATTTCATCATTTCCAGCAGGATCCTGACTGAGAACCACCTGTGCCAGCCTTTTAATGAGATTCGGGTTCCACAGGGAGAGCACCAGCTCCACACCAGCCTGGCTCCCCAGAGAAAGACCTCACAGAGGCTCTCCTGCTGCAGTAGGAGGTCTGCAGAATGGGCATGGGTCATGCCTGTCCCCTGCCAAAACCTACCACTTCGGGTGTTATCTGTGCTTGGATCCAGGCACAAAATGAGCCAGAAAAATCCAAGATCCTTACAGCTCTAATGAAAAACACTTGGATGCTGCTCCATCCCCAGCAGGCTGGGCTGTAAGCAGGGCATAAACATCCCGCGGGTGTAGGCAGCACCAGCTGCACACACATCTCTTGGGCATGTTCACTGTGTTGCTTTATTCCCCAGTCAGAAAAAAAATTCAGAGCAGTACAAAACTGGTTAGAGTGAGGCAGGAGAAAGAGTGATGGAAAACTGAAAACAATAAAACTGGGGAGCAGGCAAGAGTTTCTGGTGAAAAAGAAGGGGGGGGAAAAAAGCTGATGCTTTCAAGATTAATGACTAATGACAAATAATTGTGGCATGGAACACCAGTGAAAGGCAGAATGGAAACAAGAATCAGACAGAAAAACCAGGCATTAGGTCTGATGGCAAATTTAAGCCCATCAATTCATAATTGCAGCCATTACAGCTAGTATTTTCAAGTGAGCCCAGCAATATTAAGAGCTGCTGGATGTGGTGTCCTTACAAAAGAATTTGGCTGTTATTTAGGATCCTAAGTGAAGGCTGAACTGTTGTGAAAAAAGCCAATCCTAATCTCACATCATGAGCATTTATAGCAATCTTTGCCCTGAAGGAGGAGGGAGGGGGGGTGTAGAAAAGATGTATGCCCTTAGCTTCCCTTCTGCAGGCACAAAATGAGCCATTCTGCACACATTCATTAGCTCCTGGGTTTTTGTTTCCCCACACAAGTAGCAGAATCTCAGTCTGTCTTTTCCAGGTGCTTTGGAAGGAAACAAACGCCAAGCACAGCACCTCATGTTGCAATCCCTGCAGCCGAGTGCATCTGTCCTCCTTCAGTTTTTCCAAAGGGGGAATCAAAGTGTGCAACATCTGAAGGTCTTTTCACAGCAGCACAGGATAAGAGGCAGGGCACCGGGTGAAGGGTGGTTTTCTTGTGGTTGAATGGTGTCCACCCTTCTAAGAAGGTGGTTAATGTGCTGCCCATACCTAATCCCCATAAATCACATCTATGTGATTTAATGAGAAAACTGATAATTCATTGTTACCAGCCACTCAACACCATCCATATGTGACAGTATTGCCAGTTTTTGTCTAATCCTGGAATATTTATAGCTGGAGATGATGGAGACAGAAGGAGCACAGCTAAATCTCAAGCAAGACATGTTCATCTCAGATCTTGTATTCACAGTAGATGAACTCAAAACAGACCAACAGGATATACAAGACACTTGGTAGCCTGGCAAGCCTTTGTTCCTCACAGAGATCAGTCAAAGTAAGAGAGACACTTGACAGAGAAGCGTGTGACCTGCTGCTCTCTCCTAGTCTAGCTATGGACTTCTCTCCGCTTCGTTCACTTCATCTCCCCACACAGCCCTCCAAACGATAGGAAATCTCACCAGAACTTCTACACAGCATTTTATCCACTTAACATCACACTGGCTTGAAATCAGAAGGCTCTATCTATCCCTTGCCAAGCATACATTGTACCTTCCAGGACAACAAGTGTAGCCATGGAATGGGAGTCATCCATTTCTCTTTGCTACTAACTGACTGAATGATCAACAGCAAATCACCGTCTCCTTCAAGGCCTTAGGCTTCTGCTCCAACCTTGTGTCATTGCCCCCCCCCCCCCCCCCTTCTTCCCCATTTTAAGTGGACCCCGTTATTTTTTGTGTGCTTGGAGCATATAAAATACCCAGCTACTAAACTGTATATATTTGATGAATAGAGAAAAATGCTTTGACTTGCAACCTGAGAATGTCTGATATCACAGTGAAAAAGGGGAGGAGCGGAATTAAGACAGGATGCAAGATGTTTCTCCCCACAGTCACTTTTTTGCTCATAATCCTGTTTTTACACGTGCCCACCAGATGTTACCCATATCACACTCGGTACAGACAGATGGCTTCAGAATCTCTTTCCCATCATGTATCATCAGCTCCCTATCATCATGCTGCCACCACTGATACATAATAGCCCCTGTAGAGGGGAACAAGGTATCCACGGTAATTGCCTGTATGTACCATAACATCTGCGCACACGTCCCCATGTGGCACCACTACATGTTTCATCTTGCAAAACCCAAAGCTTGCAACTTGTGCAAGAGGACTTCCCCCTCCAATGGCCAAGACGCTGTCAAACCCCTGGTAATTACTACAGTAGATAACCAGCATGTGTCACTATGACTCAATTACCACAGCTCACACCTCCACACCAAAAGGTCAGGGGTTCAGCTATACACAGGCTCAGTCTTTAATGTGCTGCTTAAGATGTGGTTAGAACCCGCCTTAGGGTAAAGGTGGGATGGACAGATGGAAAACTGAGCTACATCATGTCTTCGGAAGATGCAGTTGCTGTGCAGAAGAGATCTGGAACAGCTTCTGTGACCAAAATTTGGGAAATGACTGTGTGGGAGCTCATGTATATACTGAGTCCTGCTATCAGCTTCATTACCTTGTAGAGCATGTCCTGTGACTTTAAGATACAGTTTTGTGCAGATTTGAGGAATCATTGTAGCCTGATCTTACAGCAAAAGAGTAACACTTAGAAGGAAATTATAAGAAACACCAAAAGCCGGAAGAGTTCAATCAATGGCAAACCCAGTGTATTTAGGACAGCTCTTTGATGCCTGAACTAGGTAGAGAGGCTCTTTAGCTATGTTGAAGATGCCACAGAGCCCTGAGCACTGCCAGTGTGGGAGTGGGAGAGGAGGCAATTTTAGGAAGCAAATAAAACAGAAATAGCAGCTCAGATCTGAAGGGATTATTCCCGATAGGCAACTGACAGTATTAACAGCCTGGAAGTTTCCCTGGTGCCCCAACTTTTAAGCCCCTCTCAGGGGAGAGCTGACAATCAGATCAGTATCAAGAACCACACAGGCAGAGGGGTAGAGACTCAGCTCTGAAAACCTCCCCATCTCATTCCTCTCTCTGACATCCAACAGAGAAAACCGAGCCCAAGCCTCTGGGTGCACAGTAGGAGAATCCAAAGCATTCTCCTACACTATTTTCCTCTTTTTCAGACAGCCACCGGCAGGGCAGGTCTTGAAAGGCACAAAGCCCCAGTTCAAGTGGAGGTCAGGGATGCATCCCTTCCCCAGGGGGGATGAACCTGCCAGCAACTGGCAGGCTCTGGGACAACTGGGTCCAGCAGGCAGCTGCCAGCCCCTGCAAAGGGCTTGGAGAAGGGGCAAGAAGCTTTGCCCATGGACAGCAAGGCAGCAGGGGTAACAGGGAGATAGCTGCAGGGCGGAAGAGTAAGGAGCAAGGAGAAAGGGCAAAGGGTTTCCATTGATATAATTGACTGCTGGACCAATTAAAATTCCTGCCCTTTTGCAAAGGCTGTTAATTGGGGCTGGGATCTGTCTGCTGCATGCTCACTCAGCTGCTTTGCCCAGAGAGAGCGGAGCCTGCACACAGGAGGGAGGATGAAAGTTTGAAAGGACCCGGACTCCTCATCGGGGCAAGAGGAGCCCAGAGCTGTTTTGTCTGACCGATAACAAGTCACCAAATTACTTTTGACAAGTGAAGGGGATTGGAAATAATGGGCGTCTGTGAAAAGCCCAGGGTGCAGACAGGGGGGATCCATGAGATAATGAGGAGGCAAAGCCTTCACATGGCCAGGGGCTTCCCACCTCCCGGCAAGGCAGCAGGATTCAGGGCATACAGGGGACAAGGAAGATGTGCAGGACATCTGCACCAGGCTCAAGTCAATATTTGGCATGAAAACACTCTGCCTACAGCACAAGGAGAGCAAGCAATGCCTGGAGAGGGTCATCCTGGTGCTCCCAGGAGCATTTGGCATCCCTGCTCTGCCTCAGTCTCCGTTTTTAAAAGTGGCCTTCAAAGTTTCATGTTACAGCACCGAAATCACTGTCACCTTTTCTTTATCTCCCATCCCAGGTTAGGCATTTTTCATGTATTGACCAGATGTGCCAGCAGCAGCTACAAAACCCCAGCTGCTAACCTGACCCAAGTAAAGTCCATGTCCATATGATCCAGGTGCTCTGGCAGTACCAGACATGGGAAATCAGCATTCAGACTGCAATAATTAGTGTTCATTTACATACTAATACTCCAGATACTCTCCACCTCCTATCCCTTTCACAATAATGCAGTATCCAGATCTGGAGCACATATGAACACACACATCCAATTTCTTTCTAGTCTTTTTTCTCACATCAACATGCTCTGTATAATACCCGGTTGATAATTTTGAATATCTAATGCAGTGTCCAGAGAATCTGCACCTCCTGTGAAGTGACATGGGGGCCCTATTTGACTTGATTTGGAGAAAAAAAACCCAAAACAAACCAAACACCTCCCTTTAATACTCCAGACATCAAGGAGCTACAGCTTGCTTATTACAAGCATAAGTATTGGGGTACATTTGATCAAAACTAAAGAGATGACCCAGGATGTACCACTTTTGAGAGGATCATCTAGCAGGAAAACCTGCTAGGGAAAGAGAAAAGAAACTGTGAGTTAATGACAGAGCAAACTAGCCTCTCTACATGGATTTAAGTTGATCTTACCACAGGCTCCATGATCATATGGAGCTGACATCAATTTTCTCACTTTTTATGAGATTTCACATCTGTTTCTCAAAAGAAAAAAAAAAGGGGGGGGGGGGAAAGCCCCTTGTGTGTTTTGCCCAGTAACTTGGCGGAGGCTTTTGGGCTGGTTCTTTCAGACAGAATAAAAATGCCCGCACAGCGTATGTTTGATCTTCCTCGTTGCAGGCAGAGACCTGGTTGGCTGCTGTCCTAAACCATCTCCCCCATGACTCCTGCCTTCATTTTTCCCCTAGAAACTCTGTTTTTCCCCTAGGATGGGATTTCCCTGGAGGAGAGCTTCCCGAGAGGACAGATGCATATTCCTTGGTCACACAGGTGTTGCACCCCGCCATTTTTCAGGGCATCCGGTTCCTGACTCCTCCTCCCCAGAGATTTCTGTGCTGCCATGGACTAGAAGGGGACAAAGACGCACGTTTCCAAACAGAAGCATAATTTCAGTGATCTTTATTTATCTTTTTACCATAGCAAAGCATGACTTTATCCCTTTGTGGCTGTAGGCCAGGGAGCCATCAGATGCAGAGGACATTTCTGATGATCCAGCCGCGCATGGCTCACAACCTTCTTCCTAGTTCCCATCCAATTGGTTTCAAAGCAGATCTCATGTTTCAGCAGCACTGTGGGGACCTTAGGAGATGCTGACATACCAGGTTTTTTCCACATCAAGTGATACAAGAAGATAAACTTCATATTTTAGTGTTTCTGCGCACACACACACACACCCCCACTCCCCTAAACCTGGATTATTGAAGCCCTAGCCTAGCTCTGGAACAGGCACTGTACAAGTCACATCCTCAGCTTAACACTGTTGCAACAAACCTATGTAGCAGCTCATTTGTGGCTTTCTTTTAAACCAGAGACTCCTAAAGCTACCTGTAAACCAGAAACCTGATTCCCTGCAGTTCCAGCCCTGCCCTGAAAGCCACCTTATTCACAGTACAAAGCCACGACTTGCTCTATCTCCTGAACAGAACTCCACCAACTCAGCATGCAGAGGCTGGGCAAAGCTCTCCCAGATCCATTTAAAACCCCAGTACTTGCAGCCTATTCCCCTCAGCATCACACAGAGACACAGGCACTACTGAAGAAGAAAGGCGGGGATGATGTGTTGTGCTTTCCCCACAGCTGTGGGGAAACAGCACAATGGGAGAGGAAAACGAAAGCCATAAGGGCCTCCGGATTTTTCCTTCAAAAGAGGAAAATAACAAAAATGCTTTGGAAGCGAAGTAGCTGTAGTAGTGACAGCAACGCTCCTTTGCTAGAAACTCTTCTAAAATTTATTCTGTGTCTCTCGGGCTCTTCATCCCCCCTTTTCGTACAATAAATTTTCATAGCTCTGACAGGTAAGCAAGGCCAAGGGCTGCCAGAGTCATTGGCGGCATTCCTGGCTCCTGAGAGGGAGGAAAGAGGGCACAGAGAGAAGCAGAATGAGGCTACAGGATTGTCTGCATTTTTCTGTAACAGTTTGGGGTCAAGCTTGATCCCCGGTGAGGTCAGCTCTTTTACAGTCTAACACGTCAAAGTCAAACGAGACTTTCTCTTCACCACAGGAGCCCAGCCGAAAGGAAGCTCTGCTGCCCCTCCGGGAATAAAAACTTTGGAGGTGGATGAGGGAAAGCATGGGGAAAGGAGGGGAGACACGGGGGGGGGGGGGGGGGGGGGGGGGGGGAGAAAGATGCAGCAATGCTGAAGAGCAAGGCAGTTCACTGGGGGGAGGTGTGCTGGCCCTATCCTCTGCAAGAAGAGGGGACCCATCCCCTCGGGTGCCTCTCAGCAGCGTTGCATCCCAACATCTCTTCCCATAGAGCACTAGGCTATATTCAGCATAACCGCCAAGAGACCTGGTTTCAGAGCAGAAGGTGATGTCTCGAGTTGCATGATTCCCTCCAAAAAGACCAATCATCTACAGGATGATTCTCATCAGCAAAACCGCCCAAAACATTGAAGTCATGGCAACTCTGCTGTAACCTGGAAAGCACTGACACCTCAGATAAGAAAGAAGGGAAGGAAATAAGCAAATCTGAACAGCTGGGAATACCTAAACATGTCACATACTGGTGCTGAGAAAGAGGTTTGTGCAAAACGACAATGTCAATGTTGCATCTCACTGAAAGAGCAAGAGAAAGAAAAGTTGCTCACGCTGCTCCATTATTCCGCCCAGGTCATGTGAACAGAGCAGGATGCTGCATGCAGCAAAAGAGAAATAAGGTATAAAACAGGAAGATGGCATGCTTATTTTTTTCAAAACATAAGTTCCACTACACAAGGCAAAAGGTGCATATTAACTGTAATAAAACCCAAAGCTTTTATACAGATTAATTTGTCTGCCCCTTCCTCCTCACTAAACCAGAGGTTATAAATTGCGATGGATCATATATGTTTTTGGAAAGCAAAAACAGTGAGCACACTCTTGGAAAAATATGAATTGGGGAATAGATCAGAACGTTCTCCAAGCAAAGGCCTGGGAGACACATTTATATTATGCTTTTTCCTCTCATCCTGGCACCAGTGTCTTCTCACCCCTCTGTTCCTACAGCTTTTTAAGCACACAGGCTCCGTGCACAGACCTACAATTAGGATGTTTGCTGGGCTTGTGATTATTAGAATAGGATAAATGATGAAAACAACACATTACGGCAGCTATGCTATCTGCTTTCATGCATTGGTCTCACTGCAAACATTTCAGCACTCCAATTTCACCAGCAAAGCCATTCAAGAATAGCAGAGCTCAGAGCAGCAAGTCTGAACAGAAGATAATAATTTTTATCTTTCCTCTTTCAAGTTTTTGCAACAAAAGCCTGTTCCTGTCTGGTCAAGGAACAGATCTGCCTGCTACAACCAAACTTCAAATACTTCTGATTGACCTCACCAAGTAAAATAGGCATCATTAAAGTGTTCTAAGAATAATTCTCAGAAATCATGAGTCATTGTCTGATTTAGGCAGAAAGGACTAAAATGATTAAATTATTTGCTATGAATTATTCACTGAGGTCTGATAATTACACTGTAGTTAGCAATCTCCGTGTAGATGGTTCATTATGAGCAAACCACTTCTACACAGATAATATTTCACCAAAAATCCCTTCTGTTATTGCACATCATATATAATGAAGCAAAAATATTGGTGACCATTGGAGGCAATCAGAGTGACATTTAGTACAGAGGGAAAAGGCTGCTATTTCTCACTAATTCTCAAAAAGTCTTTCCAAGTGAAGCACCAGTCCTAGCATCGCTTTCAGAGCCAGCTGGGACATGTTCTTTGGAGAAACACTGTGTGGACACTGAGGAGAGGAGGAACTGAGCTAGCAGCCACGGTGAAAATTCACCTTTTGCTCTTCTTTTTCTGATGAGTGCTGAGAAGCCACAGCACAACTTTTGATTTCAGGCTTTCAAGGACTGCATGCAGTTCAGTCTTGCTTGTCCACCTGCTGTTCACAGAGCTATTTGGCAACTGAGCAGCTATTTACCTGCAACTGCACTGGCAGGAGCAGCACAAGATGCAGGCAGAGAGGCAAAAGCCAACCTGAGAGCTTCTCACCTGCCAGAGAAGTGGGAGGACAGCTCAGCCCCACACACATTTGCAAGCAGGGATCCTGGGTTTTGTAGCAAGGAGCCACTTCAGTGTAGTCGAGCCAACACTGTCCTCCTGCAGGATAACCAACACAGCCCTAAAAGTTTTCATGGGCTAGATCCTAGGGCATTTTGTGCTCCCAACACACCTGTTTGCTTCTCTTTTCCCTCCTAAAAGCTTTGACCTCAGCAAAGGCTGAGCAGTATGGGGAAGGATCCCATTGCTGTTTTCCACCATCTGCAGGAAGTCTTGGGGCTCACCAGTGGTGCTAGGATGCAGAAATAGCCAGGGTGGCTTCTTTCCAGCCCAGTCCTGCAGAGAACCCAGGACACGGACCAGGACGAGGTCCTGAAGCACAGCTCCAAGAGCACAGCCCAGACCCACACCAAATTCCGCAGCATCCAATGGGTTCTCCGAGACATTCAGCCACAGCTCAGAGGTTTCAGATTACTGAGCAGCTCTCAATGCCCAAATAAAGCCAGGTGCCCAACACTGAATATGAACTCCTAATTTCATGGGCCCCACAATATGGCACAAGCACATGCTGGCAGCCAGGAGTACCAAGGTAGCTATCTCACACCACGCTCCTACCTTGGAAACACCCCATTTTTCCAAGCTGTGCCGTTTCCTAACACATAAACACAGTTAAGTAATCACCGTATTTTCTGGGCAGGGCCCATCTGACAATAGAGGAGAGCTACACAGGTCACCCAGTTTCTCTAATCCTTGCCAAATCTGAGGAGGTACAACCCGTTCTTAGGATGTCACCAGAATAATGCACCCTATGAAAATAACATCTTTCAGGCATTCCCAGCTGTGGGGAAAAAGGAAAAGAGAGCAAAATGGTCCATATGATGTCTTTCCATGGGGCAAGCTAGAAGGACAGAGAAGAACTGGTGTGAACAGGGTGATGCTGGGGTCATTCCCATGACTCTGTAGGATTTTACCACACAGGGTAGGGGCTGCAGGACTGTAAGGGTTGTTTTATTGCTAATAACTGGTCATCCCATTCTCTGTGCTTCAGTTGCTGCATTTCACGGACACTGGCAACAGATTTAACGACAAAACCTTTCAGCAGGCCATCTGTCATGAAAAGTAGGCAGGGTTGAGGGCAGAAAACATCTTGGCATATGCAACCTACAAGCTGGGCTGGCAATAACTTAGTTTTTCCCTTTCTAATTGCGGTTTTAGAGGGTAAAACATACCACACTTCTGAAGGGCTCTGCCATGAGGATACCAATAATTGAAGGCTAATGGAATAAAATGCTGTTAATCCCCGTTTAAACCATGGTTATCCTGTCCCACTTGATGCAATTTTCCTCTTTGGGCACCAGTAGTGAGGTCATAATGCCGAGATGGTGACAGTCTAGTCATTGCCATGGCAACAGACAGTGATGTCATTGAAATACCAGCATAGCCTCACTGGAATTGGGCTGTGAAGGAAGGAAAGCCTTTTCTTGCACTCTGAAGTCTAACTTTCTTCAGTGGTATGTAAAGACTCTACCCAAATGCAGGACTGTCACCCTGGCGGCAATACACCAGAGCTGAAGACATCCTTGTGATGTCAGCAGACAAGGCAGACGATGGGGACACCCGGATGCAGCTGTGTTGCATCACTCTTAATTGCCCTTTAATTGCATGTTGAGCAGATGTGAAATTTAACATCCTTAAAGGCTTACAAGCTTAGTTTAGCTATTCATCATGCGTTAAAAAATAAGCCTTCTTCAGTCCACCTCATAACTCTTAGCTCTACTTAATACCCACAAGCTTTGCTATTGCAAACAATAGTCAGCAATATTTTCTGTTATTTACCTATGAATACTATGCTATTTAGCCAGTCTGTGCAAGAAGCGCTTCCATACTTCAATCATCCTTCTTGCCTGTCCCCAAAGCTTTCCTCATCCTTCCCTCTCCTGCCAGAGTTAGGGGCAGACCAGAACTGATTGTAGCACTCATGACATGGACACACCTTTTACCACATTGTAATACTGTTCATTGTCTTGTTCTCTGCTTGTCTAGTAATTTCTATTACTTTATTCACTTCCTTTGACTGCCACTGAGAATAGAGTTGATATTTTCATCTGGCTATCTATTATAAACACAAGGTCTCATTGGCAAGTGATAATTGTGCAGAAGCCATTACCTCCTCTATAAAGTTAGGATTGTTTTCTCACAGATGAAGGTAATGCAGGAAAACAGAGGGACTTGCTCAAAAATCAGAGGGCTATTGTCCCCCTCCTCATCTTGAAGTTCTTAACTCTGCCCTTTTTTGGGGGTGCAGTGGGTTTCCATACTCTCTTCATCTGGTTTGGCTCATTTCTGTCTGAAACTCCTTGCTGCACAGGCTTTTCTGGCTCTTTACTTTGGGGAAGTCAAGACAAAGGGCTTTCAAGGATGGAGTCACATATAGTGTTACCTCAGTGCTGTGTTTTAAGACATTTCTCCAGCTTTTATGCTTGCCCTCCCCCCTTTTCCACACCAGCATTGATTACAGTGGGTAATTGTTTTCTAATTGGCCTGCAGCTGCTTATCTAACTTAGATAATTAAAGTGAAGAAGAAGAAGAAATAAGACAACGGAACTTTATTTTTAAGTAGCTGTCTATTGACTGCCTCGATCAATAGGGAGGTCACTTTGGGCAGATACGCAAGCAGGACACGTCCTTGACTGAAATGCACACTTTGACAAACCCAGGGAGACACAGCCCAACATCTCATTCCTGCTTCTGCCACGTCCCCACTTTATTTCTTCTCACACCACGCTTTCAACAAACTTGATCATATAGTATCCGTGCGAGACATTACAACATGCTGACAAACTCTTTCAGTCCATAAACACCACAATGGAAGACACCACCCAACCATCAGTCTGTGTTCAAGAGGCAATAGCAGCAACAGCAATGAAAGTCAGAGGGTGATATATCTGTGCTGGCAGGAGCACACACAAACTCAGTATCTTCAAGATCTCTACTCTCCTGTCAAGTTGGATTGAAACCAGACAACGAAACTATTGACTGCTCAACCACAGGTCTAGAAAGTCATTAGGAAAGGTGGAGTCCTTGCCAATGAAGGCAGCCCAGAGCCTCCTCATCGCAAAGATGCTGGACTTCACCTTCAAACCCACCTAGCTATATTTAATAGTAAAGCACATCAAGGCACTCTGCCATTTTGCAAAAGGTGACACCAGACAGAATTCAGACAAGATTCTGGAAAGTACTTCATGCCCAGAGAAATAAAGAAATTTTCCAAGAAGCGTAAGAGCTCAGTATAGGGCTATATTTTGTATTGGGGGCTTGAGTTAAAATCCAGGTCACCACTAGCTAAGCAAGAAAAGATCACATATAGGCTTTGAAAGGCAACTCAGAGCAGCTAGACTGAGGCAGCAGGAGGTGTTAGACCTGACTCTGTCAGCCAGAAGTCCTGTCTGAACAATGAGCACACACCCACACACCTCAGACAACAACAACAGAGCAAGCGTGACACAACTCCCACTGTAAAGTGTCTCCCATCAATTCTGAAAACCTCACAAAACAGCGCAGGTAACTCATTATCACAGTTGACAAGAGAAGCTAATGAGAGCTCTCATAGATTAATCTGTTGGCACAATTTTGGGTTTGTACTTGTGTAAGATGTACAATTAAGAGCCTGTCCTCCAAAGGGCAAAAGTCCTGACTACCTTTTAACATTCACCTAGCACAGCTTACAAAAGCTGAGATGCTAGGTTTGAGAGCTGGCTCAGTGTTTTTCAGAGGCCAGTGAAAACATTCAGGTTTCAAGCAAACTAGAGAGATGAAGGGTAGAAACCACCTACTATGTAAACCATGGCAGAGATGCATTTGTCCTGTTGTAGACATTCAGGATGTCACCACATCCATGAAAACCAGCGTACATTCCCTCAATAAATAATGGAGAAGAAACATGCACTTCTGAGGATTAGCTGACTTTCTTTGAAGATCAAAAGGAGACCAGGAAAATCTCACCCCAAATGCACCCATTTTGATCTCTGCCTATGAATGGATCTCAGGTGGCCAGCTCAGGTCAACAGCAAGGACCTGCGAAGGTGCACAAGATGAAAACCCTCCCCAGGCAAGGCAGGAGATTCTTCTGAAGCTCGAGCATGGGTTAAACTGCTTATGCTGACTTCACCTCTCTAATTTCTGTGTACATCACCCAGAGACTTCCGCATGGCATTTGTGTGTCATCTCAATGTTGCTAATAGAGAGGTGACTTTCATCATGCAGTTTCCAAAGATCAGCTGGTAAACTAAGGAGGTACTGTTCAACCAGCGGTCCAGAAAACCCAAATTATATTCTCTAAACACACAGCCTGATAAAAATTCAGGACCAGCTTCAGCAAAGTATAAGGTTTTATTTGTTCTTTCCCCCCTTCCTGCAAATCATACTGGAAATACTCAGAGCAGGAACCTTCTTTGTGTCTATGCATGTAAAACTTCCAAGTACATGCTAATTCAGTTTAATTATGGACTTACTTCACTGGCTGCATCACTAATGCCAGCAATGGCCAATATTTGCAGCCAAGGGAACAAGGGAAAAGGAAAGCAAGATTTTCCGTGTTCTTGGCCCCCTCAAATGCTGTCCCTGCATTCCCATCCATTCAGAACTTCATGTGCAGGAACACAGCAACGATAACCCGCTCTTTATTTGTACAATTTATTAGATAATCTGCTTCTAATCGAGAACTAATTAAAGGAAGTGAATGCTTGGTTGGAAACGGGGATTAAAATGTGGATAATTATCATAAACGCTACATTTGTTGTTCCAGCCTGCTCTGTTCTCCTCCTCTCTCCCTTTCCCCCCAGTTCCTCTCCCAGGCTGCTCCTGATAATGCTCAGACTGTCTCAGAGGGGGTTTGCTTTCACAATCAGTTATTTTCTTTTTGTCTTTCTGGCTAATGTTTCATTTGTGTGAGAACATTAGTGAGAACTATTTTCTTTTCCTTGTAAATTCATTTAGACGACAGTGACAGAAGGTGGGGAGGTGGCAGCTGTAGGAAAAAAAAAGAAACAGGAACATTAAACCAGAGCATATAAATTATTCCATCATCTCCAGACAATCCAGATCTGTCACCGCTCTGTGTGCAAGGGGATTTTTTTTTCAGTTTGATTTTTGTTTTGTCCAACAGTTCCTCACAGGCACGAGACACTGATGAATGTGGGAGCCTGATGGGAGAGTCTCTGCACAGGTTTGGCTGCTGCAGCTCATTCTGCCTGCTCACCTGCCAGAGCTGCTGCCTCCACTAGCAAAGACCATGGCCACAGAGGTCTCTTCAGACACAGTATCTAGGTCACAGCCAGCAAGGGAAAATTCAGTTTATCTAGTCCTGTATAGCTAAAGCACATTTTTAAGCCTGTATTCATGCAGGCAAAGGCTATTGCTCAGTTGCAGGGTCTGGTCAGGACCATTTCTTGATCAGGCAACGGTTTTGAAAAGCAGGAGGCGGCTCATGTCAAGTCACACCACTTTCAAATGAGTTTTTTGACCAAGAAGCTCTTGCATTACACTGACACAAAATTTCATTCTCACAGCAACATCCTGCAAGCCCAAGACCGATGACCCAGTGGATGGGAGGAACGGATGCTGCAGGATGCATTCCTCTCTCCCCGGATCAGATGTTAACCATGAGAACACATATAATTACTTTTTTTTAAGTGCCCTAGCATGAAAAAAGGTGAAAAATGGGAAAAGAATAGCAATACAGATAACAGCCCCCTTGACAGCTTCGTGCTAGGACAAGCTAAAGATGTCAACACCAAAGCCAAGAGACAGCAAAACAGTGGTGGGTTATCACAAAATGTGTTGGGACAATTTCACATTGTCTGGATATTTTTGGGAAGAGGCAGTAAACAAAGTGATAAAAGCACAAAAGTGAAAGGCAGGGTTTGGGTTTTTTCCTCCTCTAAGGAGGGGAAAATCTCTTCCTGTCTGATCTGTACCCCTCATGTCATAATCCCATCTGATGGCATATCACAAAACACCCTCAGTCAGTCCCCCAACTTTTATTGTGAGGGATTCCCAAAAGACAAGACAACACCCAGCTGAGAAGACACACATTCCTTTGAAAATCTATCATTCAGTTTGCTTAAGTGATTTTGCTTTTAGTAACCCTTCCAATAACCTTACGAAGAAGTGACACTCAGAGAGGCTGGGTGCACATCAAAATGGACACAGCAAGGTTTTGATGTCAGCATCTGCTGTTGCACCACCACTGCCATCAGTGATCATCCCCATTAAGTGGGGACAGCAAACCAGTCCCTTGACAAAGAGCACAGGTTTTCATACCAAACCACCCCATGACTTTGAGAAAGTACCTCTGCCTTGAAGCCAGACTCAGATTTGGCACAAGTCAGACCAGACCAAGCTCAGATTTCTCCCTACAGATCAGGGGCATTCTGATTTACATTTGTCTAGGAGAGAAGCACTGTGTAGAAATGTGCAAGGCATTAGCACATTGTTATTTCTGAAGAATTTGAACTATTATATTTCAAAAGGACATGTAATACCTAAGCGCCTGGGCTCATATATCTTTCTCATCATTCCTTCTGCCTTGAAGTAAGGTCTTGCTCTCTAAGAATCTAGATGAGAATAACGCTCGAACAAAACAAAACCCAACCTGGCTGGCGATATATATGAAAGATGACATCTCCAGAAACCCCAAACTTCAAAGGGGCAGCTTTCAGCTCATGACTATGCACCTCCTCCAACCCTCAAGGCTAGTGTCATAATTTTAAAGCCATGGGAATCATTTGATCTCTCCAAATGGCAGCTCAGTGGTCTAGCATACTTCTGGATGTCAAAAAAGTATACATTGCCACCAGCAACATTCTGCAGGGGTTAGTCTTTGAAAAGACAGATTGAGGTGAAACAATCAAAAGATTCAGCAGCAGAGAGAGGAGGGGTGGAAAGGATATTTGAAAGGACAAATACATGCTGAGGGACTTTGTGGTCCTGCTTATGCAATGCTAGAGCGCACAGTTGATGGCACTGTGGGATGTCAGAGGCTCTCAGGTGTGATGGTAGTGTCAGTGTGATGCATTAACCTCCAAGGACTCCTCCTAGTCTCATGTGGCTCATGCATGAGGTGCATAGAGCCTGTTAACAGAATTAGGGAGAGCACATGAGACCAGTCACAAGAGCACAGGTTGCCCATGTGTCATTCCAGCAGTGCGGGGAAGACACCCTCTCCTCCTCTTCACCCTCCAGAGCATGTTTGCAAGTACCAGCCCTCCCCCAGGACATTTGGGGAGTGGGTGAAGAGGAGGGGACAGGAGAGGCTGCCAAGATAAGTAATTGGGTGCCTGCTGGTGAGAACTCTTAATTAGAGGCTTTTCAGCAACTTAATGTTTATATGGAGTTAACGTATTTACTTTGATGTATAGACACTGCAATAAAAAAGCGTCCTTCCTATGCTTCAGCAATTAAAGAAGTGTATTGCAAACAGACCTACCACCTCCCACAGATCAACTTACACAATGGCTGCAAGGAGCCAGCCTGCAAACCTGCCCCTCTCTCCTTCCACACGGCCCAGAGATGACCTACGGAACATTCCTGAGAGATGGGATGGCCACAGGTTTCCCAGGGCAATGCCATGGGTGACCATGCTGCTGGAGCAGGGGCCCTTAGTCCAAGCAGCCTCAGTGGGTGTGAAACTCTACCCAATCCAGCCTGGAAACCAGTATATCGAGCGCGCTTTCCATGCTGTAATCTGGGAGAAATAGCTCCTTATAAGCAGGCCACCAAATCGTGCACTGGTGCAGTTTTTGAACCGATTGGAGATGCTGCATTGCTGCAGTTTAATAGAGTGAGTATTTATTCCTGTGTGGGAGAAAAACTCCATTATCTGGTTTATTAATTGTTAGTTAAGTAATGGGAATGTGCCCAGAGCAGAATATGAGCCCTCATCACCTGTTATTAGCTTCAAAACCAGCAGAAATAAAATAACTGGAGATAAATTATCACAAGTGTGGCCCCAAGTACTGCAAACTGACAGATCTGCTCAGACAGAGGGGAATTCACAGAGCGCTCTCAGGGGGAAGAAAGAAGCAGCAGCAATAGTCCAATTCTTTTTTTCTTTTTGTTTTAATGAAAATATTTCATCATCTTTGATTTTGAACACCACTTTTCATGGCTGGAATCACATGGATATTCATGGCTGAAAGGGTACCCCTCCTGCAGGAAAACTCAATTTATTAGTCTATCACTGGGAAAGCAGGACAGGCTTTGCATCAGTAGCACAATGCCACAAAAGAGGAAAAAAATAAAGTCGGGGTTTTGGGTTTGGGTTAGTTTTTTTTTTTTGGTTTTGCCTGTTTTAGAAAGCAACATGCAGCTGCAAACAGCCTGGCCTGCTCACCACAGGGCTGGGATAGCCTCAAAAATACAGACAACCCCATTATCAGCAGAGGAGCCTGGAGCAGGGATGGGTGCTTCTGTAAAATGAGTTTAAAAAGAACCTCAAGTAGTAGTTAAGAAACCAGCAGTGAAAAGATACAGGAGTCTGTCTTGAACCCCTGACAGGAAAAAACACCCGAGTTTCTCAAGCATTGTAATAGCTACCAGATCCAAACAAGAGAAGTCCAACCACTCGTTCAGCATCAACATTCATTTCCCCAAATTCAGTCTTCTAGTAGTGGCCATATGTTCTTATTTTGCTGGTTCCCACATCTAGGCATGGTTTTGAGCATATTGCTCATTCAGGCAGAGCATTCCTGTCTATGCACAACTCAAATACAGGGTGGAATAGGAGGCTCTCAACAATGTAGAGGGGAAGGCCTTGGATCCAGAGGTGAGAGCAGAGTGCCCCAGGAACCCAGATCAGCAGAAGTCACTGTGCACTTATCAGACTCATCATTCAAGAGGAAAGCAGACCATGATACACAGCACGATAGGCTACTGTCGTGGTTTAAGCCTCTATAACTCATGCAGTTTCACTCACTCACTCCCCCCTCTTTCTTCCCCCTGCTCCCAGGTGGATGGGAAGGAGAATCTAAAGAATGCAACTCCCACAGGTTGAGATAAGAACAGTTTAGTAACTAAAGTATAACACAAATCACTTCTGCTACCACCAATAATAAAAATGACAAGGCAAATACAAGGGAAAAGAATACAATCGCTCACCACCCATACCCAGCCTGACCAAGCAGTGCACCCCCACCCTTCCGGGTCTCTGCTCTCTGTTTTCACATCCTGGGCATGATGTGCTGTGGCATGGAATACCTCTTTGGTCAGTTTGGGTCAAGTGTCCCGTCTCTGCTTCCTCCCAGCTTCCCCTCCTCCCTG
Organism: Ara ararauna; assembly: GCA_028858755.1. Taxonomy (NCBI): domain Eukaryota; kingdom Metazoa; phylum Chordata; class Aves; order Psittaciformes; family Psittacidae; genus Ara; species Ara ararauna. The sequence continues at coordinate 44,545,035 of CM054381.1, forward strand.
GCAGAGCATGAGACTCAGAAGGTCCTTGGTCAAACCGAAACATTACCAAGCAGTAACTGAAAACACTGGTGTTTATCAGCACTGTTCCCAGGCCCAAAATCAAAAACACAGCGCTGCACCAGCTACCAAGAAGGAGAAAAATGACTGCTGCTGCTGAATCCATGACAGCTACCCAACCAGAGAGCATGCCATCACACAGAAAAAATTAAACTAAACTAATGCATTTAGGGCTATAAATCAGAAGAGGCAGAGTTATAAAGAAAAAAAAAAAAAAAACAGTCACTCTTGTCCTTGCAGCCATTTGCCTAGAAAATTGATTTACAGCACTTCTAGCATTTTTATCTGCAGTTGGGTAATGAAAGATAGATATAAGGGAAAAGTATAGACCAGGAGAATGAGCCAGTATCAGCAAAACACTAATATTAGCTAGAAACCAGCTACAGCCAAAGATTTAGTTTAACCTCGGACATCATAGCAGAAACCAAACAAGGGTCATTGCCTGATCTAGGAAAACACAGAAGCATCTAAAACCGTTCTGCACCCATGCAACCATGATCTGCTCCCAAGGAGGCAGCCCTTACCAGCAAAATACATACTTCTGGATATTCCAGACAGAAGATCCAGCCCCAGATTACTCCTACCCTGGTAGCTTACAGCAGTTTAAATATATATATATATATACACCCCCGCAGGTTTTACTGACATGCCTCACTTGGTGACCAAACACCAGAGTTTGTAAAAGAGTTAGTGATCTCTGAAGAATTAACTGTTCTTACCTTAGTCTCTGCAGTACATCCAGAGTTTGCCCTCCCTGCTGTCCACATTGCAGACACAGCAGGAGACGTACTGCACCTTGAAGTCATCACCATAACCCAGAAAAAGCCCTGCTCACACCACAGAGCCCATTTTAAAGAAGTTTTACAAGAGTTGTGCTACTTTCAGAGTCTCAGCTTTTCAGGTAAGTATCTCTTACTCCACGTTTCATTTAATCTCTTCTAGAAATACAGCAACAAACACTGTTTCATCTGCATCAAGAAATCGGCACCCTGCATCCAAACTCATTCCCTAAAGCATTTGTTCATGAGAGAGAAGACAGCAGGCTCCTAGCCCTAGAGGACTCCAAAAACATTACATCTAGCACAATCTCTTTACTTGCATGTGTATCTCAAGTTAAAACAGAAGAATTTCTTAACAGAGTAGCAGCCCTCTGAGAAATGAATTAGCTCAAATCTGTCCCACATACACAATCTCCAAATATTTCTTACCTGCTATCCCAAGTTTCCAAGTTTTCTCCAACTTCCAGAATAAAGTAGAAAAACTCATGAGTGCCTCACTTCTGTTCTTGCAGCTACAAAACTGTTCACAGGTGGGCTAACTAGGGCAGGCCAATTAGGGCTCCCTAGCAAGATCCTTTTATTTAAGTGGATCCAGGTGTACTTTTCAATTTCTTAAGGTGCTTTCTTTGCTGCATCTTCCCAGAGAGGGTACTCTACTGTTAAACTGCTTATCAACTGAAGAATGCTTTGCAAATGCTGTATTTTTCTGAACATATCTTGTAACTTTGAGAATATGCAACTGATTTGAGAGAGCCACTGTCTAAAAGAGAGTTGTCTGTTCATTGCTACTAATACCACAGAAGAAGATGAGCTTTTGGGGAGATGAAAGGCGATAGATGTGCCAGAGAGAAACTTTTCTCCACACCTCTATGTGTTGATAATCTCTGTTATTATGTCATCATAGCACTCTTTCTCATGGTCAAATTGTAAGGTTTATACGCAAAAATATAGCACCTGTTATCAATAAAAGTATTTTTACCTAGCTGTGGGCTGCTGATGGGCACTTTGCGTCCTAATTTCATCTGAGGTGGAAACAAGGCTCTCTAGATGCACAGCCACACTTTGCCTGTGGAAGATGATCCTACATTTCTGGCTTTTTCTTTCCCAGCCTGGCTTGCTCAGCCTCTGAACTTTAGACTATTTGTGCTTAATAAAAAGGTCATCATTCACAAGTCTCCTCTCCAGTGTCCTGCAGGGGTAAATAGCTGCACTACAGGGAGTTTATGCTAAAACTTTTTGCAAGGCTGAGGCTTAAGTGGCTGATAGGTAAAGCTATGGGAGTACTGGCTACAGAAAGGACACAAGCATGGAGGCAGAGGTGCATGACAGGCAGAAAGACTCATGTCAAAGCAGCTGGTCCCAGCTCTTCCTCTCGCTGGTGCTGACACTGCTCCAGAGTCAATTTTGTCTTGGAGAAAGCTCTCACGTACATTGATTCTGCAAGAGGCAGAAAACAATCAATCAAGATTTGTCAAATACACTGGAGAACTCATTTTTATGAGATAAATGCCTTCAGAGGAAGAGTTGGTAGACACCTACCACATGTTCAGCCTCCTTAATGGCAAAGCATGCAACGTTAATCACTGTCACTTGAAGGGGCCAAGTTCCAGCTGAACCGTCTTCCAAATTTCTTCCTCTTTCAGCCATCCTCTTCCCTTTCCTGTCCCTGTCCACTCGCAGGAAGATGAGTTGCATTCACAGACCTGTGAACCTGCAAATCAGACTGATACTCCTGGCAGCTGCGGTACCAAACCATCATTTATTTGGCGTTGAACCACCCTCTGTGCTTCAGCTAGTTACACTGAATGGACTCATTTCATGCAAGATAATTAGCGGCATGGGTAGAGATGTCTACTGCCTCTTAGCAGATGAAATTCACACGCTGCTGTCCCACTGCAGTAAGACCTTGCCCTTACAAGCATACAGAAAAAGATAAAGTGACTGGCTTGACAAACTCTCTTCTCAGAGCAATTATCAGCAGCAAATGAAGATGGTTTGATTGGCCAGGCTGATTGCTGATCACTTAGGAGCCTGAGCTCTACTGAAAGAGCAGTTTGGGAGCAAAAGCAGACCATGGGAGTCCCACAGCAACACTAGAACGAAAGAGCCTGCAAGGACTTATGTTGTCTGAGTAAGTTACAGAAGGGGAAAAATCAGTGTGCTTCCAGCACATTATCTCCAGCTTCCTTCTCCTGCTCCCCATAACATTTCTTACTGTATTGCATCATTTAATGCTGTGAAATTTTGTTGTGTCTTGCACTCACCCATCCTGAAGATGAGTGAGGGGATTTCATAGCAGGGTGAGGGAACAGTCCTATCCTGAGGCATATTCATGATGGACACTTCACTGTCCACGTGTCAACCCATTTTTAGGCTGAGACCTTTTGTTGTTGTTTTACTGCAGGTGTCACAGGATGGCACCTGCTGTATTGGGTTGGTGTGGCCAGGTTTTAGTAACAGGAGGGCTATGGGGGTGGCTTCTGTGGGAAGCTCCCCTGATGTCCAAAAGAGCCAATGCCAGCGGCTCCACGATGGGCCTGCCACCGGACAAGGCCAAGCCCAACAGTGATGGTGGTAATGCCTCTGGGATAACATGTTTAGGAAGATGGATGGGGAACAAAAACTTCAGCCAGAGACAGCAGTGGGAATATGTGAGAGAAACACCTCTGCAGGCACCGGGGTCAGTGCAGGAGGAGGGCAGGAAGTGCTTCAGGTGCCAGAGCAGAGGCTCTCCTGCAGCCCGTGGTGCAGACCATGGTGAGGCAGGCTGCCCGCCGCAGCACATGGAGGTCTATGGTAGAGCAAATAGCCACCTGCAGCCCATGGAGGACCCCACACTAGAGCAGGGGGATGCCCAAAGGAGGCTGCAACCCTGTGGGAAGCCCAAGATGGAGCAGGACTTGTGGCCCCATGGAGAGAGGAGCCCATGGTGGAGCAGGTTTGCTGGCAGGAATTGTGACCCCATGGAAGGGAGCCAGGCTGGAGCGGTTTGTGAAGAACTGCAGCCCATGGGAAGCACTTATGTTGGAGAAATTTGTGGAGGACTGTGTCCCGTGGGAAGGACCAGAGGCTGGAGAAGGGGAAGTGTATGCTGACAACAACTCCCATTCCCCCTCACCCAAGCCTCTAGCAGGAATAAGGCAGAGAATTCAGAAGCAAAGTTAAGCCTGGGAAGAAGGGAGGGTTTGCGGGGAGTGCTTCTAAGATTTGGTTTTATTTCTCATTATCCTACTCTGATTTGATTGGTAATAAATTAAACTAATTTCCTCAAATCAAGTCTGTTTTCCCCATGATGCTAATTGGTGAATGAGTTTTCCCTGTCCTTATCTCAACCCACAGCCTTTCCTTATATTTTGTCTTCCTTGTCCAGTGGAGGAGTGGAGTGATAGAGCAGTTTTGGTGGGCACCTGGCATTCAGCTGGTGTCAAGCCACCACATATTGCACCTATGGAGTGGGTAAAGCCGGTTTGCGGCAATAGGTATGAAGATCCTGTGGATTGCACTGTTAAAATTAGGAGAGAAAGAAATGGCTAGGAAATTATAAAAATACCCTGTTTTCATGTCTCAAGCCAGCTACCATCTTTAGGGATTAGCATCAGCTAGGGAGCAAATTGCCCTAAGCCCTCCTGCCATGGGGCTCTGCTCTGCACCACTGCAGCTGTCATCTGGGACGCAGTACGGGATTAGAGTGAGACGAAGCTCTATCAAGATCTGTTCCTTGCAACAATGATGACACCTATTGCAGGAGAAGATGAGCGGCATTTCCAAAGCTTCCTGGCCAGGCAAGATTATATTTCTGCAGCGGGACTTCATTAAACAGAACAGCAAAGAGGGATGGGCCACAAGGACCATAAAACTTACTTCTACTCCCCCAGTCACCGTCAGAAGAGTTGTCCAGAGATGCAGCCATCTGCTCTTGCTGACCCAGGCTCTATTTGCCAGCACTGCACCTCCCAGGCCTACCTGCTGCAAGTTTATTTTCTGCTTCCCCTCTCACCCCTTCATATATCTTCCCTGCTTCTTGAGAGCTTTCAGCTAGAGGGCTGAAGTAGCACCAGCATCATGCTCTCTGGGCAGCCCTTGCCCATACCCCCTCTCTCCAGGTGACTGACGATGGTGTAGAAATGCCCATGCCATCCTCTTCCACAGGTGAATGCAGCAGTGATGGAGTGGCCAAGCTCACTGAGGCCAAGGTAATAACCGAACCATCACCTCTTACCCTGGGGCTGCAGGGTTAAGGGCACACTGCCCAGCCTAGAGGCAGCTCATCAGTCAGCACAGCTCAAACAACATATCTCCTCATGCATTAAAACTTCAAGCCTTAATGATAGCAAGCATCTGAGGGCAGCAACCTGGCTGAAGGTTGGAGAGGGCAGCTGTCTATGACCTTACCCCTTCTCTTATAGGTTCAGTCATGCTGTGGCAGGGATGTGCACATGGGAAGAGCATCTCTGCCTGCAGCCTATAAACAGTGGCAGACTTGCTTACTGCAATGCATTTTCCCCGTGCTACTGCAGTTTTGGAAATACCTTTTTCTCTGGGCAAGAGTAACATTACAATTGACTTCCTTGTGTGTCATTGACATCAGCAATGAGTCCTACATCCAACACAATAGGCAGCTGCCAAGCTGGGGATATATAAGGATCTTGAGACCCTGCTGTGGGTCGTAGCATAGGTTGTATTTTGGAAAAGAGCGTCCCTGTCAGACACAGAGGGTCCAAGGATTCTCTAGATCTTTGCTAGAGGAGGGAAGGATTCAGTTCTCCCCTGCAGCAGGGATCGCTAGTGGCGCATTAGGGATATAAAGGGCTTGTGTTCCCACGCCAGGGGTGGTACCAAATCCAGCCCTCCAAAAACCACACAGTGGCAAGGTAAAATAACTCATTAGTGCTGTGTGTTTCGGAGTTATTTATCATGTACCACAGCAGTCTAGGGAAAAGACAGACTGGGACCTGCACATGTCATCCCACAAGGGCTGTTATGAGCCATTCATTCATAACTCAGGAGTGTTGGTAATTCAAAATCAATTCAACAGGTTGTAGAAATAAGGGTGACCAAGGACCTACACACTAATTTTACAGAGTTGCTGTCAGCACACAGAAAAAAAGACCGGAGCACGCCTCTGTGCATGTCTAGGGCAACAGAAAAAAAACACAGCCAAAGTATTCTGCAGTGACAGGACAAGAGGGAAGGAAAGAGGAGGAAAATGAATAAAAATCAGGCTGCCAATGCTCCAGATTACTCTCCTCTCACCCTAAAAAGGGACAAGGATTGTGAAAATTGGGAGGAGATAATCAGCAGAGCAACAATTGGTTTGAAAAACAAAACATTGATGAAGAGCATGAAACTAATCTGAAACCCTTTCAGCTAGATAAAGGCTTTGGTTTACCATCAGCACATACCTAAACATGTCCAGACCTAACAAAGAAGCATTATCACTACAGCAGATGCTAAATGCAAGCATGACTTTTCTGGGGCAGAGAAGAAATAACCTGTATATAAATACAGATACAAACAGTCAGGTACCACGGTAGGCTCTCAAAATGCAGGCTTTCACATTCATCTATTTATAGTGGATATCATCAAAATTAACACAAGGACATACCATTACAGGAAAGGAACAGCTATCACACCCGTATCCTAGCAGCCCAAAGAGGATCTGAATACAGGATCTTTCAGCAGGTTGCCTTCCCAAGGCATTGGCTTTGCCATTTGTTCCAAGGAACACAGGGAGAAATACATGGCAGATCTGACATTTTTGGAGGCATTAAAAACACAAACAGCATAAACCATTAGATCAGCCTCCTGCCTTCCAGGGTAAAGCCAGAGCAGCTGGGTATGGAAAGCAGCAACTTACTGAAATCCTGGGTGTCTCAAGGAGAATTTGAGCAGTGATTTTTAGTTTGTTCATGATTTACTGCATGGCATGGGGTTTCCCTTTTCAGCCTGGAACAAGCCTTACTCTGAAACAGAAGAGTCCTGTGCACTTTATTACCCCTTCCCATCAAAATGCAGCGGTATAAACAAGATAATCAGACCTGTGACAACTTAATTATCACCTTCCCAAGGTGGCCACCCTATCCCAACCCTGTTATGGAGCCCATAGTGTGCTAAAACCCCATGACTTGGCCAAGATCTGCTGGGGAAGCCACCAGCAAAACATCTCCGCAAGGGAGCTACCTTGGAAGATCACATCCTCCTTAGGTATTTCGCCAAAAATTTGAGTAAACTTAAAACCAAAAAGAGCCTTAAAATCTCTGCAGGACCCTGACATTGGTCCCATACCTAGGGAAATGCATTGAGGTTGGGCCTGTCCATCAGGACTGAGGAATCCCTTTTTTGACCTCCATCACAGATGCCAAAGCACTTTGAGGTGCAGCAACTTGCAGGTAGCAGAAGTGAAGTATTATCTAGAAAGAAGGGGTCAGGGGGAGTCCTCTGGCAACATAAGTCAGTTCAGATGGTGCTTGCTTACAGGTCCCTTCCTTTAAATTGATTAATAATTTCACATTTAAATGGACAACATAAATTAATTTCTGAATTGCACCATTAGTAAGTAATTAATATCTTTGCTCTGTGAAACTAAGATATCACTGTTATCTAAATCTATAAAGAGAAGAAATGCTGAATGAGGACTCCATTAATGTAAAAATTGATTTTTTCCATTTACCCTCTTCTGAGGTTTTTTTTTCTCCCCCTTCCCTCCAATGCATTTATTTTTCAAGTGGGTGAGGGTGGGCAGAGTAACCTAGTTTATACTTCCAGTGGTAATCAAAAGATCATGCATGTTCATTTCAACCAAATGATGTCATTATGAAGGCTGTTAAAGATAGGGTTGCCTTGGAAACACAAAATACTGATAGTTGAGGTTGGACATCTGAGTTCTCTGTAGGCACAGTAATGAGGAAATGGTGTGGCCCTGCCAGACCTGGCCTGACAGGTCACACTGGGAAGATCATCCGAAGTTACTCAGGTGGTCTCTTTAGCACATATCAGGCTACCATTTTTCCTATTCCTTCTAACACCTGACATAATCTATTACTTTTATGGAGCCAGGAGCAGAGAACTCACTCATTTCAAAGGCAAGCAGAAATAATGAGGCATGTGGTAAGACTTGCTCATCCCAGCAGGAAGGTCATACCAGCCAAAGGCTGGGCACAGCTTACCAGCAGTTGGCTTACTTCCACATTTTAACCCAAAAAGACATATCTGATGCCTCTGCCACCCTCTTATTGCAGCCCTGAAGAGAGATGTACTGGGGACTCAGGGTGTCTCTGCTGATTAGAGTTAGGATCCAGTTGTAGCCAAGGTGTTACATCCTCCTTTCCAAACCAAGGAACTCAGACATGGTGCAGAAGATCATGGCAGCATTCTGTTGCCCACTCCAGAGGGGAAGGCACATCCTAAGAGAGGGGAGCTTTATTTTGGGTGCCCTCAAGCAAGGGGCTTCCCTTGTGAAGATCAGGACCCTCATTCTGGCTGGACAAAACAAGCCTGTCCCCTCTTATAGACCTGGATTCTGTGAGGATACTTTGACTAAGAGTTATTTGAAAAACAATTCCAGAAACAGAACTGGCATTCTATCTACTACTTTAAAAAAGCCCTATTTTTTTTTTCCAAGCAGTGAATATTTCCATGGCTTTGCTGCCTAGATCGCTTTAGGCATGTGTCCCCACTGGTGTCATTTGCATGGGGCGGACAATGAGAAACAATGGACACAGGTTATGCAGCAGACTTTGAGCAGCCCAGGACTTGGCCCACCACCAGAAAAGGATGCAGACTGGTGCTGTTTTCGGGACAATTCCCTGGGTCTCTTTAGCCAGTTCTGCTCTTCCCAGTTCAAGGCACTGAATCAGAAAGCTTAAGACTAAAATGGAGATGCGTAAGTACCACAGATGCAAAGAGACACATCTGCTTCCCACCACTGAGAAAGCCCGGTCCATCCCACTGAGGTCCTTTAGCTGTGCCAAGCCATGATTTCACAGTTCCTTTTCACCTCTTTTTTACCTACCCTGTCCCAGGAACAATGCGTTGTCATCTCTGTTCCCATCACAATGAGCTGAAAGTCAACTTTAAGGTATGCCTTGGAGAGAAGGGGGCACAGCCTGAACCGTGTCTTCAAATGTAGGCACTGTATCCACTGCTCTAAAGAGGACAGAGCAAGTTGAATTATTTGCAGTGAGGATTTTGGCTGAATCTTTTTGTTGTTATTGTTGTTTTTCTTTTCTTTCTCTTGTTAAAGAGCACAAAACAAAATGTGCATACAAACAAGTCAATGGAATGCAACATTTACTATCTGTGCAAGGAGTGTTAAATGAACTCAGTTCAGCTTCTCGATTAATATTCGGATGACCCCTATTCACTGTCAGGGTTTTTTTCACTTTGGCAAATAGGTAATGACTTAAATATCACCATGTGCTCTTTCTCTTCCCTTATCGAGTCACCTTTCCCTTACACACAGGAGTTTTTTTTAAGGTTCATCAATTGAAATTGTTTGAATGCACTGAGAAAAATAATAAAAAGAACATTTCATAACATTGGCAGGACCATTTCAGGCATGAGCACTTTGAATATTTATTTGCCCTTTCTGTGAGAAATCTCAGCAAGAAAAAGTCATTGTGAATAAAAGGAACTGCAAACACCAGTGAAGTAGCTCTGTAGTTTTCATTCACGAGAATTTTTGCACAGGCTCCTGGGAGGACTATCATGCAAAGTAATACAAAATCCCTTCCAGTGTCAAAGCTTTGGATGCTCTGTAATCCTCCTTGTCCAATGAAAAACATCTTTTCCTCGGAGCTGAAGGCCCAAGCTGGTCTTGGTGGTTTTGGGGGGTTTTGTGGTTTGGGATTTTGGGTTATGTTGTTTGGTCATTTTTTTTTTTATCCCAGGTAGCTGGGACTAACCCATCCACTATCTCTCTATTGAACAAAAACAGGGAGTACAAGCTAAGCTTCCTCACTCTTGGAGCCGTGGGAAGGTGGGGGGCCCACAGGAAAAAGCTAGTTAACATGCAGGTCAAAGCAGTACTTTGTACCACAGGTTTGGATTAGACAAGATCCCATTTGGGATCAAAATGACAATTCCTAAGGAGTAGAGCCAAAACAACCTTCTGCCTGGGAAAGTGAAAGCAGGATAGCAGTATCCACTGAGGTTTTGGGGCTCAGCAATAAAAGCACCAGGGCAAATTTACTCATAATTAGTCTTTATGGGCAAAAATATCCTACGGAATTTCATTCTTGCCATAGAATTTTATAGGGTGGTTCAGAAACTTATAGAAAGGATATTGTTTTCCATTATCTTGTGCAGGTTTTTAGAGCATTTCTCTAGAACCCTGTTGGTTTCAGCCCTGCTAAATTCAATAACTTCCCTGAGGGAGTGCTTTAAGTGTCAGGCTTGATTCAGTTATATAAAGGGATAAGGGAATAATCGTTAGACAGTACACGGGGATGGGAGAAGTGGTTTTGTGTGGCACCAGTCTTATTTAAGAACAGTCTGAATTTATAGATGAGGCTGATGAGAAAGTTGGAAGCAACTAACGTTAAGTGTAAAAGACAAAACCCAGGCAGTGCTTTCAGAAAGTGCTGTGATTAACTGGGATACCACAGAGACATGAGGATTTTTCAGATGAGTATTTTAAGTGTTTTTAGATGTTTGTCTTGGTTTCATCAAGATGATGTCCCATGTACTTTTCTTGTTATTCATAATGTAAGCTATTGGCACTGGAGTTTATATAACAGCCTGTATTGCTTACTTAGCAATTAACACATCCTGCAATTAGCAATCTAAAACACTGAAGCCTTTAATATTTCTTCTTACTGCTAACAGAATATTTTACTTCTAATATACTGTTGTCCTTGCACATTAATTTATTATGACAGTGTGAACCATGACTAATCCTTCTGAGTGCTGAGCGCAGGCACAGACCAAAAAATCCAAATCAGCATCTCTCCTTCCAGCTATTCATCTAGCATCCACTCCAGAAATATGGGAGGTGGACAAATGTGGCCTTCAGGAGACAAAGAGTGTGAAGCAGGGTGAATATCTCTATCCAAGACCTGCTGTGATTAGGACGCATGTGCAATATGGAGAGATGAAAGGGTGTGAGCTTTGCTTTACAAGGTGTTGCAGCAGGGGAGAGGCAGCTCCCAACAGCCAGGTTTCTAAGGGCACATGTGAGTTTAATGATGATCTGATAGACTTTTCAAAAAAGGCAGGCAGGCTCAACTCCATTTTCTTCACTAGCAGACCAAATAACGTGCATTTTTCAGCCTATGACTCAAGACACTGAAGGTTTCTGCTGCTGACCAAGGATATTTACCCACACTTCCCAGAAGATCTGTTTCATAAACAGGTTATCCTCAGGTTCTTCAACCTTCAGGTGACCCTTACCATCTGAGCCTCATCCAGCCCCATTAGCTGGGACCCTTCAAGCCACACCCGTGCATTGTGTGGTGCTTTCCCAAGTCTGCATCAAATGATGCTCAAGACACCATTGAGAAGCACTGTCAACACCAGCTCTGACTGCAATGTGAGCCTGGGTATTGCTGGAATCGGCAGCAGGCAAGGCAGATTTGGAGCCAATTTTGCCAGCAGTGTCCAGATACCAGTAGCAGGCAGGGCTGGTCAGTGCCAGAACATGGTGAGGTCACCCAAGTCCCTCCCTGCAGCGCCCATGTGGCTGGGAATAAATGTCTTCCTTGCCTCTGCCTACTCGGGCATCACTTAACACCCGAAGCCCTGAGAACAACATCTTTTATTTTTGTACAAGTCAGGACAACTGCAGGAACTCTTCCCAACTACCCAAATACCTCATTTATCCCCAGAGTTACACAGCTCTTCTCAGCTCTGTGCTGGTTCAGATTTCCTGGTCCATCACTACGACCTTTTTTTACAGCTTCTTTGGGTTCATCCCTGGCCTGAGTGTGAGACGCTCCATTTGTTTTGGCAAGAACGTCCCTGAGATTTATACCTGTAATTATACAGGTAACCTTTCCGACATGGAATTTTAAAATTATCAATGCTAAAGCAACCTACACATTAAATGTGATTAATAAGATGCCAAATGGCTGCTAGTCTGTGCCTCCCTGCTTGTTAAGCATGTCAGCTGGAGCATCCCTGGCTGGTCTCGCTGCTGCAAGACATTGTGGGATACCCAAAAATGGTGTGGAGTGGCCTTGGTTATTCCCATTGGACATATACACTGCTCCCACACAATGTCCACAAGAGGGTTAGGGTACACACAGGCACAAAGGATGATTTCTGATCCTCATTAGTACCTTCTCCTGCCCCTCCTGCTCTCTGTCCTTTTGTCCCCTTTTTGGTAGGAGCCATCCCTGAACAGCCACAGGAAGGGTGCTGAAGAGATGACAGCAGGATCTCAAGTGAAAGGGACAGAGAAGTGCGAGCCTGGCTGGAGTCAGGTTAAATGAGGTGCCCACTCCCCCAGTGCAAGGTCCTCTCTGCAGCATTGTCTTGCCATCCCCAGGGATGACTGGTTGAGCTCTTCTTGCTCACTGAGCAGGCACTAGATTCACTTGCTATCAAAGTACCCACTACCCATACAATCAGGGAAAATATCATCTATCAGGGTGTCATTCAGGCTTCACAGAGGTGTAGAGTCCCCTCCTTCCACCAGAAAGGGCTACATGAGCATAAGATGAAGCTTTGCCAAGCAAGCCAGCTTCACAGTGTGCTTGATAGGTTGCATTGCACTATGCATTATGGCCCACATTGAGCTGAGGTATTACAAAGCTTGCATTTTGTTGATAGGTTGCCCAAAGACAGTAAAAATCAGTCATAGTCAAGCTTGCATTGACCTTCAGTCGACGGCTACAGCACACTTGAATTACAGGAGAAACACTGATAGCTGCTTCCCTATTCTCTGGACAAAGTTATTGCATATAAATTGTGTATTGATTAGAAGCAGAAAATGTTAAGAAGCCTCTCTGGGAAAACGGGAGGGTGGAAAGAAATTCAGGGACTGACAAAAGAGCTACTTTAATTCAGAAGAAAAGCAAAGTGGTGGGAAGAAAAAACAAACAACCTCCCCTCAAGAGCCTCCCACTTCAGATCTGAAAATCAGATCAGGAATCGGCTCTCTTAAGGAAAGAAAACTGGATTTTGGAGCTATTTTGGCTGGGCAATGGATGCAGGAATATGAGCTGGCTTCCTCCTTTCACCCAGCACTGACGAAGGTGGAGACTGGGGAAAAGAGCAGCTATACTTTCTCCTGCTCCTGGATTTTGCATGCTGAATGGGAAAAGTGGTAGATCATCTAACGAGTGTGTAACAACCATGCTTATTTCTGCCTTCTAGCTCAAAGTGCTTACAGGGTAATTATATATTTTGGACTTATTAGCTGTAATTACTAGGTTCTGTAATCTGCAGAATGTGTCAGTAGAGTATGGGCAACCTCAAGTGGTCTAAGTATGCTCAGAGAAGTTTCTTGTTTATCTTCCACTTCTCCTGCCTCAACCTTAGATGACCACGGAGAGATGAGGTACTTGTTCTCATGCTGAGAAACCTCACCAGCTCCTTAGTATTCAGGCAGCCGTCCACAGCTCCCTGACCTGGGACACATGGGACACTCCTGGAAGCACATGCAGCCCTGGCCTGCAGCTAATAACAGGCTAAGGGAATCTTTCAGAAATTTGTTTCTCATTCAGATGGCCAAATAACATGTGGTGCTCATAGTAAAGTCACAGCACTCTTTTGGATAGACACCATTGCACCAGGAGTGCCTGGATCAACTACAGGGTTTCAGCTTCTGCCTCCTGTCCCTTCACTACTTGGCACTGCCAGACTCTAGCTTCAGTAAGACACTTTTTGAATGACACAGCTATCAATAAACAGAAAATAGAGGTTTTAAAGTCAGCCTGGTTTAATGTAAAAGCCCTGCCAGCTTATCACAGATGGGACTAGTTTGCGCAAGAGCAAAAGCAGGTTCTTAGGCTTATCTCAGAGTACTGAAATGAACTGGTTTAGGACTCTACTACCTACCAGACTGGTACAGCCCAGGTTTCTCCTTGCCCTAAATTCTGTGTGTGTGACTCACTCCTCCTTTCGCCTGAAGTAACCTCCTTGCTGTGCTCCCCTTCAGCCTCCCCTTCTTTTTGAGGCACATGCTGGATCCACACCTCCAGCCAACCCTGGTCCATCTCTGCATGCAGCAGTTCCCCCTGCAGCTGTCTCACAGCCCACATCCTGCCTTCACACACAAAATTAAATACAGCCTCTCAATTATCATCCGTCTCCCTCTCCAGACAAGAGAGAGCTGGCAGCTTGGCCAGGACTGGAAAGGCAGAGTCTGTGGGAAAGCCTGGGATTCCCACATCTCGGACAATTAGCTTCTCTGTACATTTCCCAGGGCAGCTTAGCTTTGCTAGTGCAGCCTTTTTTCCAAAATCCTTTTATTTTCACACAAGCGCATGAAACAGAAAAAATGGTCTACCTGGCTGTCCCTGCAAAGTACAGCCACATACAGCCCCTCCTGGGATATCATCAGGGCTCCTGGTTGCACCATGCTCCTGCTCGGGGAGAAGGAACAAGGGAGACCTTTTACTCAAGGCTGGAAACCACCCACAGCAGATGCAGATAGCTGAGAGATCTGTCCACAGGGATGGAAGAGGAGAGGAGGTGAGCCAGCTCATGCCTACCTCAACACTCAGAGGCCTCTGAAATCCAGGTTTTCCTAAAACCCAGGAGGTTACAACAGAGATGCCGAAGGATGAAGACAGCTCTGCATTGTTTGCCTCTGTTATAATGCCTCCATAGCCAGGTGCCCACCAATGACCACAAGCTAGTGCTACAGAGCTCAGCTTAACCTAAATAAATTGCAGCAGCCGTACCTAAGTTCTGCCTCTGAGCTGTCTTTGAGATGTTTTCCTTCTTCCTCAACTTATGCCTTCATAAAAGCTTTGCAATCCATCCTTATGTGATATAAAGCCAGGTTTTACTTCCTTCTGATTCCTGCTTATTGGTTTGGACAAAAATCTACTTGCAAGTGAAAAAAAATAATGCAAAAAAAAAAAAAAAAGCTTGTGGGATATCCTGACCTTCAATGTACCCTTTCATACAGAGTCAAGAAGATATCCAATATTAGGGTCAAATAGCAGAATAAAACCAAGTGGTCATTGAAGTGGAAGATGGGAAGATACAGAGCCAAGCACATTACCTGCTGTCTGCACACAATGATGGGCTGCAGCATCTCTTACTAACCCCCTTTGGTCAGCAGTGAGCCTGGGTGTCGTGGTTGAAGCTCAGTCAGCCGCACAGTCGCTCTCTCACTCCTCCCCCTTCCTTCTCCCCACCCCTGCTCCCAGAGGGATGGGAAGGAGAATCGAAAGAATGTAACTCCCACGGGTTGAGATAAGAACAGTTTAGTAACTAAGGGATAACACAAATCACTGCTGCTACCACCAATAATAATAATAATAAGGGAAATAACAAGGGAAGAGAACACAACCATTCACCACCCACGGACCGATACCCAGCCCAGCCGAGCAGTGATCTAGCCCTTCCTGGTAACTTCCCCCAGTTTATATAGTGGGCATGATGTGCTGTGGTATGGAATACCTCTTTGGTCAGTTTGGGTCAGGTGTCTTGTCTCTGCTTCCTCCCGGCTTCCCCTCCTCCCTGGCAGAGCATGAGACTCAGAAAGTCCTTGGTCAGAGTAAACATTACTAAGCAGCAACTAAAAACATTGGTGTTATCAGCTCTGTTCCCAGGCTGAAAGTCAAAAGCACAGCACTGCACCAGCTACTAAGAAGGAGAAAAATGACTGCTACTGCTGAACCCAGGACACTGGGCCACAGCAGCTGTGCCTCATCCTCACTGTTTATGGCAGTGCCACAGAAGCCAGGCATGCAGAAGTGGATCTCAAGCTCCCCTCAGGGATAGGGAGCATCTGTAATGATTGGCCTCTTCCAGAGGCAGCAAACTCCAGCCCCACTAACAGAGATAACACATGTATCTGGGACAGCAAAATGCAATACTACAATATGAACAAGCATTTTCATGGCAATTTTACTCCAAATTATGTGTGACTTCTTTTTATGAGCATCTAATGCCCCCTGAAAGCAGTACTTACCTGTGGGAGCCTGGTGTCCACCTCACACTGGACTGAACAGGAGAACAGAAGCAGCGTAAAACCAGAATGTTGTCCTTGTGACCACCTAGTGAGAAGAAAACAAAAAATGAATGTGACCATTTACTTTTTATTTCCTTGTGAACCAACATCCCATCCGTGATGCAAACAATGAGCTATCCAAGGAGATAAATTCTGGTTTCTCTTCCCTCTCAGGGGCCTCCACTCAGTAGAGCTCATCAGGTTTTATATGGACCTAACAGGAAATCCAAAAGTATGACTATCTTTTTGCATACTCAAGATTTGCCTCCTTATTTCTCTGTAGTGAAAAGCATTGTCCAATGCTTAGAGAAGAGAGCAGATACAATGCCAATCATTAGAGTAGCAATTACTTATCTCACAGGAGCTCTGAGAGGCTTAATTAGTTAACATTTGTAAACCACTATGAGCTCCAGAGATGAAGGATGCAAAACATCCAAGAAAAGAGATTGCTCACAACATAGTTAATATTTGTAAACCACTATGAGCTCCAGAGATGAAGGATGCAAAACATTCAAGAAAAGAGATTGCTCACAACATAGTTAATATTTGTAAACCACTATGAGCTCCAGAGATGAA
This sequence comes from Ara ararauna, assembly GCA_028858755.1. Lineage (NCBI taxonomy): Eukaryota > Metazoa > Chordata > Aves > Psittaciformes > Psittacidae > Ara > Ara ararauna. Next base: position 44,561,574 of record CM054381.1, read on the forward strand.
GGATGCAAAACATTCAAGAAAAGAGATTGCTCACAACATAGTTAATATTTGTAAACCACTATGAGCTCCAGAGATGAAGGATGCAAAACATTCAAGAAAAGAGATTGCTCACAACATAGTTAATATTTGTAAACCACTATGGGCTCCGGAGAAGAAGGATGCAAAACATCCAAGAAAAGAGATTGCTCATAACAAAGCTCAAAGCATCTTTCTTTGCTGGCTGAGATCCCCTTTGCTGTCAAGAAAGCCCATCCGGTTTGAACCCCTCTCCTCATCGATGGCACTGCACATGGTGAAGCTGAAAGACACCTAAGGGAGCGTTCCCTGCTGCATGCCAGCTCTCTGAAACCCAGCATGAATATGACACTAATAACATCTTTCAGAAATGTAATTAGCCTTCATTCATGGCAAGGTACATTAGGGAGAATTCTGAGGCTCAGAGAAGTGGGCTCCTGTGGGTGAGAACTGAGGCTTCTGCTTTGAAAACTGCATTAGGGAAGGGGGAAAAAAAAGAAAAGAAAATGCTCTAATATTACTTAATTACCCCAAGACATCCTCAGATGTAATCGAGCTTGGAGGGCTAAATGAAGGCTGTGCATGTGAGACCGGCAGAGGTTGATGCATTTATAATGAGACCACTTTGCAAGGCAAACTAGGTCTCCACAGTGAGAGAGGGGACAAAGTGGAAGGACAAAAAGGGGGCTAAGGAGGTATCACAGGGTGCCTGAAGATTCACCGATCTCTGGCAGCTTCAAGCAAAGTCCCTTTCCCTCTGCTCAGGGTTGCAGGCCAGGCTGGAAGGATGGAGAATAGGAGATGAAAGGCATGGATGCAGGAACAGCACTGCCCAGCAAACCACGCACCGTGGAATTACCTTACTCACAGTTTGGATGCTGAAACCCCATAAACAGCCCTTCGTACCCAATAAAATGTATAAAAACTGCTACTTTACGCTGATGGCAAGACACCCCTCTATCTAGATCCAAATCCAAGTCGTTTCGGCATCTAATCAGCATCCTCCTCGGGAAGCCTTTCCAGGTAGGGAGCTGGGATGGGAGAGTGAGCACAAGCTGTCTGCAGGGCAGGGCCACCTCTGAAGATGAGGTAAAACCTTTCCCGCAGTGGCCAGGGTTGGCCCCATTGCTCCCATTAACTTTAATGGAACCTAGGCAGCTGAATCCCAGTACTGAAAATCAGCTCTTTTATCCACAACACCAGAGGCCCAATACATGCTCACAGACCCATTCCAGCCCTGATTTACATACTGTACAGAAGGAGACATAAAAATCCAAACGGTTTATGGTAATTAGCGCTCATTTAAATATTATACTGGTAACCATCACTTCCAATTCTACTCAGCCTTGAAGGGGCTCTGTGTGCATGTATATAATAAGTAGAGGGAGATTTTAGAGGAATATTATATCTTTTCTGCTGATTGCTGCTTTCCCTGGAAAAGTATGTTTAATGTTCATTAATTGTTTCACTTCAAGAAATTGCTGTGAAAAGTCACCACAGGAGAGCAGATTTTTTCTTTTTAATTTTTGTAAAGAAAGTAATGGGAAGCCTTGCCTGTGGCACGGATGTATTAGCTGAGTACAGTTCTGCTCAGGCTGTTTAAGCCCTGTGATGGGTAACAAAGAGCTATTAACACTGAGCTCCCTGTCACTGGAGGAATGAAGACTATGGAGATCAAACAACCTTTAGGTGGGAGCAAAATGCATTATTTATCATCAATTAATCTTTTTTCTCCTTGTTCACTAGAAAGCCCAAGTGTAGGACTGGCGTGGGAGGCAGCACTGGGGACCTATCAAGCACTTTTGGTGAACTGATCCACCCGTTTGTGATATCAAACATCAATGCGAAATAAAAAGGTTGCAGAACAAACCTATAGGTTGTGGTACAAAATAAAGGTGCAACAGGCTACAAATGTCCGGACAGCCAGCTCCACTGAATCACAGAGAGAGCAGCTCTCCCTGGGAACTTCTCCTGCACAGGACGTGGAAAAGGGCCTACATAGCACCTACACTGAGCCCGAGGACTTTTGCATTATTTGCTGTGAGGTCGCATGGAAAATAGAGGTGCAGTGTATATGGCAGAAGCATAAACAGCAGCAAAGAGGGAGCAGAGGATCAGCAGAAATGCAGAGTACATTTGCTTGGCCAAGAGGTCTTAGTCAAGCAAAATGACTATCAAACCCACTCGCATACTGAGTGCAAGTGACACTTGTTCACACCTTGTCTGAAAAAACTACCCAGAATATTTGATAGCCTTGCGCTCCAAAACATCACTCCTTACCTGCCCATCCATGGGAAAGCAGGGAAAGTGGCAGCAAAGTCCAGGAGCTGTTGCAATGCTCCTATTATACTAATGATGTTTTCTGCCCAAACCATTCAAGGCGTGTGCCCTTGCTGCAAAACGGGGGTAGCCAGGAGAATTGCCGTGATCCCTTCAGGGTTGGACCTGTCCCTTGAGCCACAACTCCTATGAGAAGTACCCAGGACTTTCTTGCAGAAGACCACCAAGTGATTCTCAGAGATGTAAGCAAAAGCCTGCGCCCATTCCAGTCACTTGACAAGGTCTTGCAAGATCCATGTTTGCATTAAAAAGAAATTAAAAGTTTTTCCACCCCACTAGTTTGCCCAAAGCCTGCATACTAAATAGTAAATGCTACTTATGAGGTTGAACAAAATCTTCATTAAAAAAAGCTAGCAGTCATTGAATACATCATGAACAATGACATTGGGGAGGCATTGTTCTTCTTCTGCCTGATGGACCATACTGAAACACCTGTTTCTTATCATGAAACCATTAATAACTGTCACCACTGAAATCAGTGCTGAAAATGTGTCATTAAGTCAAGTTATTCCAATCACCACCTAGCTGAGAAAAAGAATCAGCAAGGAGGAAGAGAGGCAAAACTAGATCTTAGATAAACTTGGATAAATGTCAAAAACATATTTCTGCATGTGATCACTGAAAAACCACTGGCCAGCAGAGAGGAAAAAGAAACCCACCAACAAACCTAGTCTACATATTAGATGGCTCCTGCTTCACCAACATCTTCTAGATGACATGAAAAACACAGCTGGATTACTATCAGCAATTTTAACTTATTAATTACAGACATTGAACCTTTCAATTAATTCACTAGGGACTTTTTTCATTCCAATAATCTCCTAAAGCTACAGCCTCTCCATAGAGCCAAGAGAAAAACAATTTCTGGTCCTGCCTTTCTCCTACATCAGCTGTGAAACGGTACTAGGGCTGTTTACTCAGAGATGTTTAAGGTAATCCTGACTCTGGGAGCAGTTGATGTCATCTACCTGGACTTGTGCAAAGCGTTTGACACTGTCTCACATGACATCCTTGTCTCTAAGACATCAATTTGATAGGTGGACCACTCAGTGCATACAGAACTGGTTGGATGGCCGCACGCAAAGAGTTGTGCTCAACGGCTCAATGTCCAGGAGACCAGCAACGAGTGGTGTCCCTCAGAGGTCAGTGTTGGGACCGGTCTTGTTCAACATCTTTGTTGGTGACATGGACAGTGGGATTGAGTGCATCCTCAGCAAGTTTGCTGATGACACCAAGCTGTGTGGTTCGGTTGATACATTGGAGGGAAGGAATGCCATCCAGAGGGACCTTGACATGCTTGTGAGGTGGGCTGATGCCAACCTGATGAAGTTTAACCATGACAAGTGCAGGGTCCTACACCTGGGTTGGAGCAATCCCAGGCACAGCTACAGGTTGGGCAGAGAAGAGATTCAGAGCAGCCCTGTGGAGAAGGACTTGGGGGTGGTGGTCGATGAGAAAATGAACATGAACCAGCAGTGTGCACTTGCAGCCCAGAAAGCCAACCGTATCCTGGGCTGCATCAAAAGGAGCATGACCGGCAGGTCAAGGGAGGTGATCCTGCCCCTCTACTCTGCTCTTGTGAGACCTCACTTGGAGTATTGTGTCCATTTCTGGTGTCCTCAACATAAAAAGGACATGGAACTGTTGGAACAAGTCCAAAGGAGGGCCACAAGGATGACCAGGGGACTGCAGCACCTCCCATATGAAGATAGGATGAGGAAGTTGGGGCTGTTCAGCCTGGAAAAGAGAAGGCTGCATGGAGACCTCATAGCATCCTTCCAGTATCTCAAGGGGGCCTATAGGGATGCTGGGGAGGGACTCTTCATGAGGGACTGTAGTGACAGGACAAGGGGTAATGGGTTCAAACTTAAAGAGGGGAAGTTTAGATTGGATATGAGGAAGAAATTCTTTACTGTAAGGGTGGTGAGGCACTGGAATGGGTTGCCCAAGGAAGTTGTGAATGCTCCATCGCTGTCAGTGTTCAAGGCCAGGTTGGACATAGCCTTGGGTGGCATGGTTTAGCGGGAGGCGTCCCTGTCCATGGTGGGGGTGTTGGAACTAGATGATCTTAAGGTCCTTTCCAACCCTAACTATTCTATGAATCTATGATTCTATGTTTTGTACTTAGGAGGATGGACATCTGCAGAATACAACCCTTTAGGGACTGCATCACCTTTATCTTCCCAAACCTAGAGTGATGCACAAGTTAAATCCCTTAATTTTACACAGTTCAGATGTGTAAATGGACACAAATTTTACAGCGCAGGACCATCTTCTTTAAAAAAATCTCTTGCTGACATCCATTGTGCTGCTATCTGGCTGTTATCAACCTGCTCCCATAACTGTTGAAAGCCTTAGATCACTTTTCTAAGGCGAAATTGGATATTTTTCTCCAAAATCACTATCAGTCTCAGAGTTTCCTTCTTCCTTTCAAGGCCCTGGTCTGGTGTTGGTTTGGTCCCATTTTGGGCTTGTGAAGTGGAAATCCACACCCACCTTGTAAATTTAGCACACCTGTCCGTTTTTTTGATGTCTTCTGCACTGGCAAAGCAGGCAGAGATGTGAAGGCTGTTTATCCATGGTGGTCTACTGTCATAATTAGCTGCCTTTTTTGCATTATCAGGGACCAGCCCTTTGGTTGTGTCACCAATGGATTATGCCACATTGTATAAAGAAACATCAGTCAGAGGCAGCAGCTCCATCCCCTAAATTTTTGGCACAAGGCTACATATTCCTTTTAGTGAAGCTCTCTATTCTGAGGTGAGCAGCACAGGAGCTGACACTGGCTCCATTCACAAAGAGTCACGAGAGCTCAGTGGGATGGTTTGAGCAAAGTCCTGTCCAAAAAAGTCAATTACGCTGATATATTCTGTCAAAATGAAAAATTAAGTGGAAAATTCCTGGCTTGAGAAACTCTTTGCTTCAGTCTGAGAACCCACATGGTGCCAACCTTAAAGCTTCATTGTCCTCATACTGCACAGAGTCTGGATCGAGTCTCCTTATTTCTATTTTCTCAAAACATCCAGGTTTATTTTCCCCTGATGCCCCTTGATTCACAGCTATATCGCCTGGAAGAATTTAAAAAGGATATGCACTTCTCAAGCTGTGCAACTGAACTCCACAAAAAGATGCACCTGAGATGACCTTGAAACAATCTGAAATTAATCTCTTCAACCTGAGCTGCTGCAAAAGCAAAGAAGCATTTCTTGTGCAGGCGCTCACACCAAGCCATGGTCGGGACTTCAGAAAGCGGGATACGATGGCATCCTTTATCTTCCCCAGTAGACTCCTCAACAGCCTGAGAAAGTATGGTTCAAAGGAGCAAAACAAAACACTCACCTGCATGACGGAATAGTTAGCTTAATCCCCCAAAGGCAAATCCCGTTAGCATGTAAAACTAAGAGTGGTAATTGCAACTAGTTTTCAACCTTTACTGTAGTGGAAATAACCACTTCAGCAGCGCTGCCTTGCTTCCCAGAGACTTCTTTCTCTGCAGATTATTTTAAATTCGTCTAACAAGGGGGAGCAGGAGGGGAAAGAGGATATAAGATTAAAGAAGAGAGAGTATTTAAGACTGGGATGGGAGGATGAGTTTCAGGCAGCTACAGGTTGCTCAGGCTAGTCTGAGCAACATCTCTGCTTGAGAAACAACTCAAAGTCAAAAAATTAAGAAGAAGGGCAGAATACAGACTGGATTTCACACAGATTGGTTCTGCCAGGCAAGCCTGGCAAATACAGTTTTCTGGGAGATAACAGCCTTCTTTTTTTTTTTTTAGACAAAAGCCAATCTTTGTCTTTTGTGAGAGAGCTTGACCATCTGGACTTCAGAAAAACATTTGATATTGTGCCACATGGGCAGATGATTAGTTAAACTGTAGGAGGGGAACATTACAATAAGAATTATGAATCAAAGAAAAGCTTTGCCTAGAAAAATAAGATTACAATAGATAATACCAAAAAAGGAGGCAGTCTGGAGAGATTTTGCTGAGCAGACTGTTCAGTCACCACTCACATTCAACGCTCCCTTAACGACGGGGTACCAACAGTCATCAAACTCTCTGCTTAGGAGGCAAAACGACCCACGACAATGAGTTTTGACATCATTTGGAAGGAAACAATGACTTTGAGAATCAGAATGATAGACATGGAATGACATTCAACAGCACAAAATCCAAGGCCATGTTTAAAATATCAGTGGCAAGGTTGAAAACTCAGTGGACATGACAAACAAGAAGACCCACCTTTGTGGTTTAGCTGTCCTACAACAGACTGGGGGGGAGGATGACACAACACCATTACAAAAAGTCATCTACAATTCAAAAGTATTTCCAGAAGACAAAGAGAAAAACCTATTAACTGCTAATGAAGAACATCTCTGAGCCATCATATCCTGAGTACTGTGGTGAGGTTGGAGAGAGCAGATATAAACCACTCATCAGCACATTTAGGTTGGCTAATAACAGTAATTCCCTGAAACAGCCTCCATGGGAACAGCAAGATCAAAAATCCACCTGCTATTGAGAAAGCTCTCAATAGAGTTTATAAAAAAGGGGTAAGGTGACTGGCTCCTTGTTATAGCAAGCAATTGGAGACAGTGAGCCACGAGATCTTGCCAGTTTCATGTTGCTGTAAGATGCCAGTAATTATCAGGGGAGCAAGGATACTCCCCAGCTGGCCCCATGCTCATCATCATCAGCATGCTCACCAGATACCTGTGGTGTGACACAGGGACACGGAGAGGCAGTAGCATGATTAAGCTTATAATTAATTTCTGGTGGCACCAGTTCGCAGGCACCTCATTGCCCACTTCACCAGAAGTGGGTGAGTCCCTTTGCAGCTTTGAAGATGCACTTCTCATATCTCAGCAGTGCTTTTCCAAGATCCCAACATGCTTTCCAAAACATCATTTAATGGCTTCTGGTCTTTGCTTTTTTAAGGTGCTCAGAAATAGTCTCCCGGGTGTTTTCCCAGGTCCAAAACAGATTAACTTAAGGCTTGCTTACTCAGGGATTGATGGTCCTTATTGCAGCTGAGCCAGCCAAATTTAGTCTGGAGTTAAGTACTTCTCACTCAATATAGGAAGACTTTACAAGAATAAAGATATCAATAGCTATCTCAAAAACCAAAACACCGAGAAACAGCTGCAATGCAAGCTTGGTCTTATGTCCTGCCAGCATCAGAAGGCACACAACACAGCATCTCCAAAGCTCGTCTTCACCAGCCCTATCCAAATGCAACAATCGTCTTTGGAGGCACCCAAAACCGCAGTTTCTCCTTCGTCAGGCAGCTTTACAAGGTCTTTGGAAAACAGTAAGGGATGAAGCAATGGGATTTCAGCAGAAATTAAATTAAATATACTCTGGTGAATTCTCACAACAAGACTCTTTGGGCAAATATTATTAAGCCTCCCTCAGTAATGTAATTAGAAATTCTGCCCCTTTTATCTAAAGTTTGCCCACAAAACAAAACAAAAAAAACCAACCAAACAAACAAAAAAACCCACCAAAAAAACCCCGCACAAAAACAAAACACTGCATTAAGTGGTAAAAAGGACTTTTCTTTCTTTCTTTTTCTTTCCTTCTTATTAAAGGGTTTTTTTAAAGCCTTCTTTAGGCAGGTGAACATTTCATGAGGAATCCTGGGCTCGTTCTGTGTATACTTGTATCTGTCCCAAATATATCTGAAGCCACGTCTAAGTTTTACATCAAAATATGTGACAATAAGCCTCAAAATTCAGGTGGCTATTTGAGGGAGAAGAAGGCAGCAGCAAAGGCCTCTAAAAGGAGAATTACTCAGGTTTACCCAGCAACATCTGTGTTTATGGGCAAAACCCACTCACTGTGATTTAAGGATGGTCAGAAAGCGAGACAAAAATGGGTTTTAGTTGAGAATGCCAACTTGGCAAACCCAAGATCTCACATGGAGGAGGAAGCAAGGCCATTTCAAATGACAAATTTATTTACCCAGGACAGGGATTTTTCAGCATCATCATAGAGTAGTCTGATGTTGAAAAAAGATTAAAAAAATAAAAATTAAACCAAAAACAGAATAAAAAAACCAAAACAGACTAAAAAAAAAAAAAAAAAGAAGAAGAAATAAGAAAACAAGAAAAAAGTAGCTTCAGAGAGCACAAATAACCTGGTATGTTGGGTGCTGGCCAGAGAAGCAGATGGCTCTGATTCAAGCCCTTCAAAGCAGGCATTTATACCTCTGCCTTCAACATTACCACCAAGGTCCCAGCCACAAAACAGTCCTGGGAGTTTCACCCTCATCTTCTGGTTAAAAAAAGTAATAAAAAAGTATCTTGCATTTATCTTGATGTAGAATAAGCACTTCTTTCAAAATCTCTGGAAGGGCTATGGGATGAGAAAGGCCCCTCCCTCCCTGTTTTTTATTACAGCTTATTAACATCATTGTTTGGCTTAGGATTTCCCATAAAAATTCCATTCCCAGAAAACAACTCGACCAAAAAAGTAAGCAAGCGTTAGTAGGAGCTGTCTCTCATTAAGACCAGCCTCCTATGAAACGGGAGCTCCTATGTGTCTGTGCACACATGCCCGTCTCAGTGAAGCCACTGTTTAATAACTTCCAGTTTTGACATAGGGTAGAAGTAGCAAACTACTATGTTTCTGAAAGCTTAATGAAAATAAATAGCTGGACAAAGGAGACAGTGATAGCCCTATAGAGGGCTGTCCATAAGGGACAGCCTGCTCAACCTCATTATTAGCCATCAGAGAACCCACACTGAGGAAAGTCATAGGAAATTAAGCTCTGCACCTTCCCCTGCCAGCAGCAGCACCACCTGGCTCTTAAAAAAACCCCTAATAAATTACTGTCAATAATAACCTGGACCAGTAGCCAGGGGGAAGAAAACAGCCTTTTCTGATGAGCTTGTCCTTCTGAGAAAGGCCAGGTCTCATAGCTAGTCCCCGCTCCTGGCAGGGTCGAGGGCTTTGCCACCACCAGCTCCAAGCAGATGGCATGGACACGCTTGAGCTGGAGAAATCTTTTGTAATAAAACACTTCTCCCTGAAATTAGCTTTAATTAAGGCATGAGCGCTTAATATCTATATTTGAGATACTAAGCCTTCAGTGGAGATGTAGCCTCTTGTCTCACACCTTCCCCAGCATCTCCTTCTGCCCTGGGTGCTGTGACCGAGCCTCATGCCCTCCTTGAGGAAGATGGCCCCGCCTGCTAGTCTACAGGGAGTTGTACAGGAATGTCACGTCTTGAAGCTCTCTATCTATCCTGGTAAATTTGACAAGAGGTTCAAAACTTGTTAAGAGGAGGATGGTGGGAGGAAAAGCACTGACAGACAGTACAATCACACAAGCTAGCTTTTCCTCAGGAAACCAGGCTAAAAATAATACCCTGCAATTTGACAGCCTCAGCCCAGGAGAGCCACCAGTGTGCTAGTGAGGATGCAGGAGCAGAGTCTGACCAGGTGCCAGCTCCAGGCTCCTGCAGCACCGAGTGGGCTCAAGTAAGGCACAAGGACAGCAGCCATGAATCGAGATTGCATCTTCAACCTGCGATGGCACCCACTGCCACCTGAGACACCAAGGCCCTCCAAACCCAGAATTTTGCAAGCAAAAGGGCTCCTGCAAGATTCCCTGGTTACGTACCTACAGCTTGCACAGTTTCCCTGCGCTGATGCTGCATTAGACTAAAAAAAGCCGTTGTACTGCCCAAAACCATGTTCCCCCAATACAAGAGGGAAATTTTGCTGTCACAGACACTCTCCACATCCTGCTCCGGTGATGGAGGAGAAAACTCTTTGATAGTAATTGCTATGCAAGGAGGGGGAAGAGATTCTGATAGCTTTTATTATCAGGGTATCCAGACGTTAAACAAAGGCCTGCAATATTTACATATGTCATCACTTATAAGAAGTAGCCTGATTTGTCAAACAGAGACAAGATTCAAAGATGTCAATTAGGAGGAGATGGGGGCCAAGGCAGGGGAGAAACAGTGTGTGGGATTTATCAGCATTGCAGATGCTGTATCCCAAATGTCAGACACAAGTTTGCGAGTTTGAGTCTGACAGGTGAAGGCACAGGTAGAAATCCAAAACAAGGCAGTGAGGGCAAGGCAAATGCTGCGGCTGGGTTCCACTTTGGAGTCAGCCCTCTGCTCCCGGAGAGGGTGCAGGTACTGGCTGGCAGCCCTCAGAGCCAGAGGAGAGGCAAGGTTTTCTTTGACTGCCCTCTAATGCCAGGTAGAGGAGAAAGTGATGGGTGCTGGAGTACACGTCTGGTGCCTGCTGGGAGGGAGTGAGACAGCAACGCCTGGGAGCAATCCCCACGCAGAGGTGAGACATGCTGCTATAAACCTCATGGAGCCCAAGAACAGACCAAAGAATGAATTGCTTTTCTGGAGGAGAAGCCAACACCACTGCACTGTATGCTGTTCCCATAACAGGTATTTTAGGCCACTGTTACTGCAGGGATGCTCCTTTTTCCTCGGAAATCATTAGCCTTGCAGAGAAGCAATGGACAAAAGTCTTGCTGAAGGCTGGGGTAGATGCTTCCTCCACTTCAGCTGCTGGAAGCTTCTCCCATGCTTGCACTCACTTTTGGACAGGCAACCTCCCCTGCATTGGAAAGTAAGACTCTTCAAGGCCTACCATCAACAAGACCACAAAGGCTGAAGTGAGCAAGAATTCATTTAGAAGTTAGCAAGCCCTGGCCTCCAAAACCCTCCTAGAAATTCACTGCCAGCCTTAAAACCTGCTTTCTGTAATGCCCTTCACTGGCGGCACTAGGCACCACAAAGTCCCTCACAGAGCAGGGCAATGGAGAATGATAGTCCCACATCAAGGTCACAGCTTTGGAGAGATTTATACTCCAATGCTTATGTAAACTTTGAGCAATGGTCCTCAGATGTTTGCACCTCTGAATTTCTGCAGCCAAGTCCTGCTTCTACCCCTCACCCAGCAATAGGTGGCAGCAATGAACTGAGCTGGCCATGCTCTACAGGACCACTGCCCCTTGCTCCCCGGCACCTGAGTCCTTCCCCCAAACAGAGGCTTCTTCTGCACAGATGGAAACAACTTGTGCACTTTTGTTGGAGGCCTGAGGCTGGAACCATGAAGAACATGGGTGACAGGGGAACTGGGGTTAAGTGGCCCCACTTGTACCATTATAGCAGTATTGCTGTAGCAGGGATGAGGGATGGGGGCAGAGAAAGAGAGACCTCCATGGAGTTTCATCTTCCAGCCTGACAAAGCAGAATCACCCCAAAGCACCTCAGCCAACAGCAACATTAAAGATAAATCATATAGAAATGTCTAGTTAAAAGTCCCCTAGAGATGCAATTACATGTGATGTTTACTCATCAAGGCAAAGGAAGGACACTGCAAGAAACACCTGCAAACAGCAAAAGCTTTCTCCTCAGTCCTGAAATCAGAAGGCAATGAAATAACTAAGGTGTGTTTTGTCACTGAAAATTGTGACTCAGTCAAGGGTTTGTTCATCACCCTCTCAGAGACTCAGGACAGGCAACACACTGAAATGCCAACACCCTACATGCTGTTTGAGTCGACGTTTAAAAATACATCCTGTGGCAAAGAGCTATACAGGAGGAAGCTGCAGTGCAGGGCTGCTGCAGGAATATGGCCTGAGAGCATGCCTTCCCCCAGGAAGCTATGTCACATCTCAGGCAGAAAATATCTAGCAAGTTTCAAGACTCCCAAGAATGTCACCCTTCATCAAAGTCACCACAAGGAGTCCTACAGGAGAAGGAGCAAACCCCTAAGCAAAGTCAAGGGAGATGCTGACACCAGGACTCATCTTGCTTAACTTGGTAACTGCAGACACCTACATCTGAGCTACTCATTCTGCACACCTGTCTCTCTGTAATGAAGAGAAATAGGCACTTTTGGGATACATATCAATTTTAGGCATCCACAGTCACAGATAAAATCTGAGCTGAAAGCACTTGCACCAGGGAAGTCACAGCCATCGACACACAAGCTATACATGGAGCAAAACCCTCCCAACCACATAACAGGGAAAACAGAAGAAATCAGCCCAAGAGCAAGACATATCTTCACAAGATGAGAGCTGATGTCTGGAGACAGCTGTGGCTGATGGGTGAAGGACGCTGAGCAGAGAAGCCCTCTCCTCCACTGGAGACAGAGCACTCAGCCTTCCACCTCTGAGGACTGGCCAGGAGGGAAGAGGGATGACAGACACATTAGCACCTTCTTCTTCTTGACAGCTTGTTTTCATCCAAGCTTTCTTGTCCTCTGCTAATTATTTCCCTTTGATTTGGAAACTTCAGAAGAAAAGATGTGGTGGTGGCCTCCAGCTACCCATCTTGGGGCTGAAGAAGGGGAAAATAAGCCCTGAATGACAGAGGACTTGGAGAAGAGGGAGGCTCACTCTTGTCTTTGCATCGAAATAAAGCAGGAGTTTCTCTTTAGAGGCATTTGGTGCACATGAAACCTGGAGGCCAGACCCAAGAGCTACAGTACGTTGCACTGAGATTTAGAGCTGATGTGAGGAGATCAAAGAGGATTGAGTTCCTACAGCAAGGAGCACTGACCAGGTTACCCAAGCTGGGGCAAGGAGGACAACATCTAGAGGCATCCAAAAAAGGATATCTGGGTAATCTAAAGAGTACATTTTCAAACTTGGAGGGCCACTCTACACACTCAGGCCCCATGCTGGGTACAAAGCATAAATCTCTGCAATGTTTCTTCAAATTAATCCATGGGAAGAGACATGGCATAAGGTCAGCAGGGATGATTCAGACCAGTGGCTTGGAGAATTCTTGTTTTGACTGATAACCAAAGATCAGAAAGGAAAAGGGCACACACGCTCACAGGAGAGGGAGGAGATGGTCTCCACTGGGAAATAAAACAGTCTGCATGTAAACACAGCCTCTATGGGATGTAAAATACTTTCACTGCACCATTCCAGCACTGTCACCAGCATCACTCATAGTGATGCTTAGTCCTGCAGTCCTCCCCAGCTCATAGCTTTGGGGTACTGCAAGCAAGAAGCCATGAAGATCAACTTCCCACCCACCCCAAAACCATCACAGCACACAGAAGGTGGTAAGAAAGCATGCAAGGGAAATGAGAGCAGCCCAAAGTCCATTCCAGTGCTCTCCTTTTATGTTGTAATACAGCTTGAAAGGCCTCTTTGCTCTGCACCCTCCTGGCCAGGAGAGCCACAGTGACCAGAGACACTAGTGCTCTCCCAGCGTCTGGAGACCAATGTGGGACTGGCCAGGGATTTGCATGCATAAATCTTCCACCAGCTTGGAGCTTTTCCAAGCCCATACATTTGTATTAAATGGTCTGTTAGAGATTTGCCGGTACTTTTTAAGCTCTGACAGCCCCGCTTTTATTTCAGTTGCCTTTAAGCCACTTTGTGGAATTTTCATATATAAATATGGAAATATGCAAAAGCCCTCAGATATATAGGATCTGACACTACACTTTAAATGAATCCATGATGATGTTGTCTTCTGCTCATGCTCCCTCCTGCAGCACCCCTTTTTCAGGGCTCCAGCATGCCCAATCCACAGGAGCAGTAATCCTTCCCAGGCAGGTCTGGAGACATTGTCATGCTCCCCTCTGGCTCCCAGCCTGGCAAACTCCCATCATTTACACTAGCTGGGCCACTGCTTTGCTGTTCCTCTGGTTCAAACAGGGGTCATGCTTTACGGCAGTGATTCAGTTTTGAACCAGGCAGGGCGAGGCAGACCAGGGGATGCCACAACAGTAGTAGGCAGTGGAGAATTTTCACCTGTGGCTGCAGGAAAAGCCTTGGTCACATCCTGCATGTTTTCAGAGAAGATCATCCAAAGACAAAAATCTGGACATGCAGCTCCCAAAGGGAAAAACTTTTCACCCTACAGTTCCTACCGCAGGAAAGCCCTGTCATCGCTTTGGAGTTATACCAGAAACAAAACCTGTCTCACACCACATTTTCCCTTCCTGCCCATCTCTGTCAGAGGATCACAAAGAAAGAGGGAAATGGGTTTCCTAGCTGTGATGGGAGCCGAGGGCAAGCTGAGGTTTTTTTCCTCTCCGAGAGCAGGACAGGAAAATGCAGCATGCCCCTGGGGAGGCAGGCACTTGGCACCTGTGGCTCCCAGTGATGCTTTCGGACTGGAATCCCAGCAGTGCCTGCTTGGAAAAACACCCTTACTCTATTTCAAATCACTCCTGAGAGGCTGAGCACAACATAAACCAATCCTGAGCTCACAGTGGCAGAAAGCTGCCCTGAAACCTCAGTCCCCTTTAGCAGGGGCACAGAGTTCACCCAGCAAGGGGCACAACCAGGGGCTCATCCAAGCTACACAGCCATTGCCACCCCACACATGCTTAAAAAGAATTTTAAAAACATATAAGATATATAAAGCAAGATTAGAGTAATGATAGACTATATGAGGTCGACGCTTACACTTGCTTAAACCAGTGAAAGTCAATTGAAAAAAGGAAGAAGTAATACACATTCACTAGTAGAGGGTTAAAGAAAGTCAAATCAGCAATACACATTCACTAGTAGAGGGTTAAAGAAAGTCAAATCAGCAACCTAGAGAAAATCACTAGTTCTGTATGTGCAACAAGAGCCGGTTAAAATAACCTTCTGGCAGCCATATATATCTCTATAGGTGCCCCATGTTCTCCCTGAATACTAACTTGTTTAATCGGCTTGCTGCAGTCCAGGAGGTGGTTCCTTCGTGGCTGAGAATGCGGCTGGAAAATGGATGTGGCATCCTGCCGACCTCCGCCTCTCACACTTGTTTTGGGAGAGAAATTGGAAGTTTGGCTTTGTAACAGAGCTTGGTTTGTAAGCTTTGAGGGCACACAAGAAGGAAAGCCTAGAAGAGATGGGGCTGATTTACTAAGCACAAGCAATGCTGCCTTTGTTTAATGAACTGGGTAGCCGAAAACACAAAACATCCTTGCCTAGGAGAAGGCAGCACCACCTACTCAGGGAGTCTCACATTTCTCCTGGACTATTTTTTTTTACTTTTTTTCTTTTTGGCCTATTTTCTGCATCAAGAAAATTTCCCTTTCCATCCGAAAGCAGCATGATACAGATCATGAGAAGGAAAAAAAAGTGGGGGAAAAGTGTTGGTTCAGCTTTTACTGAGGGAGATGACTATAAACAGCTGTACTGCAGCGTGCAATTCTTTCAGATAAAGCGTATTTGTTATTTTCTAAGAGATTTTAAATTTAAACCTGTAAGTTTGGCTTAGGCCTACACTCAGTCATCAGACTGACACGTCCTGATTAACCAAGGAGCATTAACCTCTCAGAGTACAGGAAAAGTTGATTATTTAAAATAAATCAAAGATTCTTATCCAGTTCAGATCACAGGGACAGTCAGTTATTTTATGTCGATCCACACAGATGCATTTGTGGCTGCACATGTTCTGGCACCCACAGGCTTGCTAAGGTGCTCTGCCAGCAAATCCCGGCACACCCTGGGTTTTCCTGCAGCCAGTGCGGCCGCCTGTAGCCAGAGCATTTCTCCCTGCCAGGATTTACTGGGAGTAGGCTAACAAAGGGCAAAATACCTCATCCTGACTTGTCAGTTGCCAGCAGGTGTGCCCAAATCTCCACAGCCATGTCTCCTTCACTCCTTTCCCAGCCTCTTCCACAACCTCTCACTTCATCCCTCAGCATGAATCATACCGCTATTAACTTGCGACACCATGAGCTTTTACTGTCACCAGAGCTGACAATTCAAAAGGCCCTCCAGAGCTGTCTGCAGAGACACAATAAATGAGATCTCTTAATTAACACCTCCTTTAACTAAATAATTTAATTTTGTGCAGCTGATAGTCGCGTCTTCACAGTTTGAGGGTGACTGAGTGGCTGAAAGTATCTCACTCCTCTGAGCTGGTGAAAAGACATTTTGCTTGACAGTGTTTCTATAAACAAACCTGGCTCCAAGGTGGCTGCGGATGCATGACAGGCAGCAAAGGGAAGGAGAGAGACCAATGGAAGCAGGCCAGTTGGCATCCTTCTGCGCCAGCATCCCTCAGCACCTAGGCTTCCAGGAGAAACACCTCACCCAGACCAAGAAGGAGAAGAAAACCCTTTACAAAGACAAGGATGTGGGACATACACACTTGCATCCTTAGGCAGCTGCAGAGACCCACCTCTTTCTTCTCCAGAGCAAACCCAGCTGCAGCTCTGCCAAAGCATGGAGGAAAAAGTCAGGATGCCTCCCCACTCCAGGGAAGACTCCTGAACCCAGTCTTGCAGCGAGTGTTATATAACCTAGATCATAAAGATTAAAAACAAAAAAAGGTGGGGGAGAAGACTTTGGCACACGAGTTAGGATTTCAACCCTTGACCTATAGGCATCTAATGGTCAAAGCAGATTGCACACCCCCAGCTAAATGCAAACAGCTCTACACACTGAGACTTCACATCCAGCATGCAGCTCCTGATGGACTGCTCACCCAAAACACTAAGTGCAGCATACTTTAGGTTTTATACATACAAACACCTTTCCAAAGCAATGTAACTTTTTTTACAGGGCAGATGGCATATGCACATGCATACTCTCTCCATAACACCTCTTACAGTTTAGCCTTTTCTTTCATTTCCCTCCCCTCACCCACCCACCTTTTAACCCAACAAGCAGGGTCCTCACTGGAAAAGGAGACATGGGCTCCAGTCAGCTTGCCAGTGACTTGTTTTCTATAAAGCAGCCACTGGTAAGATGATAAAAGCTTCTGCTATAGCCTTTGATGGCTGGGGGAAAGAAAAAAAAATAAATGGAAGCTTACCACTAAAAAAGACATTCTCCTCCGGGTCTGAATCACTAGTGCAGCTTTTGGTCCTTGAAGAAATGTGATAATCCAAAGGAACAGACTCAAGGCCAAAATCAGATTGTATTATCCAGGTTATCAACAGGGCACCCTGCAGAGATGTAGCCAAGAATTATTTCTTCCTCCTTCTCTTTTGCCTGGTGGAGCATGACAGAGAGACAGACTTTTCCTATTTGATTTTTTTTAAGGAAATTAATTAGATTTTTAAAGAGGCTAGGATTTAAAATCAATTTCTCAATTAAAAAGCATAAGGTTTATAGTTGGCGCAGGATTTAAGATGGGTCTGTTTGTTTGCATTATGGGATCGATGCACAAACCCCAGGTGCCATGGCTGTCACTATTTTGACAAGAACTTTTTAAGTAACCTTTGGGGGAACTGTTTTCCTGCTCAAAACTGGTTTAAAGGAGAGACAGCAAAAAAGACTATGCTACTGTCAAGTAAAACAGCACCAGGCAGCTGATATTGAAAGGTATTACAAAGCAATGCCCACATTCTTAGCAGGACCGAGGAAAACAGTCTCCAATAAATCAGAGAGTGGTGTAGGTGGATTCTCTGATGTGTACTAAGGGTTGGTTGACTTCAAATTTCTCCCCTGATGGGCCAGCGACAGCAGCTCCTCTTTGCCCAGCTCCCTCTGCTCACCTCCAAAAGAACTGGTTCAAAGCTAGACTCCCTTATCTCCTACAAACAGAGCTTGACCTCTGCCATATTTTCAGCGAGACCTATTGCTTTGGGGCGATTCAGAGCTAGAAGCTGATTATTACCAGCCAGGAAGGAGCATTCTGGCTTCTTTAGCATTTACTGCTTTTATCACAGGAAAATCCACCTGTGCTAGCTATAAAAATAGATAAAATCTTCCAACAAAGCCTGCTCTACTCAAGATCCCATGTCACTAACAAGTCCCTGTATGCTCTGGGAATACCCCCTTTCCCTCCCCCAAGACAGCAGAAGCTCTGCAAAATGCCATGAGGTTTTCCTCCACTTCAGTCTGGCCTGTGATCCTGGCTTACAGAAGCTCTTAAGAGACAACCTTAACGCTGCCAGTACAGCGCATCACTGTGTTGAACAGGGTCACGCAGAGAGTTGGATCGATGCTTCCATCATCTTGACACTGCTGCGTACACCCCCAGCCACGAACAAGCACTTGTAGCAAAGAGCACACAATGGCAACATGGAGAAAGAAGAAAAGCAGGTTAAAGTAAAAATACATATATATTCCTTTTTGTGTACCAGTGGAGTTACTTTCATGCCCAGAACACAGGAAGCTTGTTCATGGTGGTGTTCTCACTTGCTTCCAAGGCTTCAGGGAGATTTTGTCCCCTGCCACTACGACATAATGTAAATGGTAGATGTTGATCAGCAAGGCCAATGGTAATCAGTAGGACACTCATTCAAGCACATTTCTGCAGTGTGTGTGTCATGGTTTAAGCCTCGCAGCCACGCAGTTTCGCTCACTCACTCCCCCTCTTTCTTCCCCCACTCCCAGAGGGATGGGAAGGAGAATCTAAAGAATGCAGCTCCCACAGGTTGAGATAAGAACAGTTTAGTTACTAAAGTATAACACAAATCACTACTGCTACCACCAATAATAATAATGACAAGGGAAATACAAGGGAAAAGTATACAATCGCTCACCACCCATACCCAGCCTGATCAAGCAGTGCACCCCCACCCTTCCGGGTCTCTGCTCTCTGTTTTTCATCCTGGGCATGATGTGCTATGGCATGGAAGACCTCTTTGGTCAGTTTGGGTCAGGTACCCTGTCTCTGCTTCCTCCCAGCTTCCACTCCTCCCTGGCAGAGCATGAGACTCAGAAGGTCCTTGGTCAAACCAAAACATTACCAAGCAGTAACTGAAAACACTGGTGTTATCAGCGCTGCTCCCAGGCCCAAAATCAAAACCACAGCACTGCACCAGCTACCAAGAAGGAGAAAAATTACTGCTACTGCTGAACCCATGACAGTGAGATTTACTGTTAGAAGAAAATGGTGACTGCTTCCTCTGGAAAGGGGCTGGGCAGTGGGGAACTGGGCCATACACCAGCATGGAGGTACCTGCACCTCCATATGAGGAGGAAGTGTGAGGAAAGGAAAAGAAACGTTTGAAGACCTGCAAAGTGAAGACGTGAGTGAAGAACAGTATGAAAGAAAAGCCAGGAGATGGAACAAAGACAGCTTGGAGGGTGTCATGGGTTCAGCAGCAGCAGTCATTTTTCTCCTTCTTGGTAGCTGGTGCAGCACTGTGTTTTTGACTTTTGGCCTGGGAACAGTGCTGATAACACCAGTGTTTTGGTTACTGCTTAGTGATGTTTTGGTGTGATCAAGGACTTTCTGAGCCTCATGCTCTGCCAGGGAGGAGGGGAAGCTGGGAGGAAGCAGAGACAGGGCACCTGACCCAAACTGACCAAAGAGGTATTCCATACCACATCACATCATGCCCAGGATAGAAAGATGGAGAGGAGAGACCCGGAAGGGTGGGGGGTGCACTGCATGGTTGGGCTTGGTATTAGGTGGTGAGAATTGCATTCTTTCCTTGTATTTGCCTTGTCATTACTTTTATTGGTGGTAGCAGTAGTGATTTGTGTTATACTTTAGTTACTAAACTGTTCTTATCTCAACCTGTGGGAGTTGCATTCTTTTCGATTCTCCTTCCCGTCCCTCTGGGAGTGGGGGGAAGAAAGAGGGGGAAGTGAGTGAGAGAGAGACTGCGTGAGTTAGAGAGGGTTAAACCACGACAGAGGGAGGAAAGGGATTGGAGTAAGTAGCAGCAAGCAGTGCAGAGGGACCTGCAGGAGAGCAAAGGTGAAAAGATGTTGGAAAACCGTCACAACAAAGTAAGGTTGTTGGAGCTGGGAATGCTGGAGATTGGTACCTGAACAAAATGACACTGCACACAACCAGCCTCAAAGTCTTTGAGGGTTTTTCAGAGCCTTGGCACCACCAGAGAGGATTTGATGAGCTGTAAAACCCCTCCCAAAAAAAAAACCAACCAAGCTCACTTGCATGGAAAAAAGTGTAAATATCCCATACAAACTGCAAGGGAAGGAAGGAATCAGGAGATATACAGAACCCCAAGCTTGACTCATGTCTACTGATCCAAATAACATGAGTTTGACTGTAATTACCTCCTTCCCACACTTATGTGCAAGCCATTAATTGTTTTTTCTCACTCAGAGAGACCTTAATTCTAGCTAACCCATTCTACCAAAGCTTGAGAAGACAATGGGGCTCCCTAGGATACACAGTTCTTAGTAGCTTTCATGAAAATCTACATCTAGACTAGTACAGACCCTGACAAGGACATCAGCAGAACTGTGATATTCTGCAAAGGATATCTAAAGGCTCTTGACATGGTCAGACAGAGCAGAGGAGTGTGGTACAAGAAAGGTCCACAAGGGTGACGGAGAAGATCAGTTTTGTTATTTATTACCTTCCCCCTTGCTACTCCTGCTGCTCACAACATAGCTTGCGGTCTTCCTCCTGCCTCTCTCAAGGAAAATCATCCCTCTTTTTATTATCCTCTTGAGTGAAGGGCTTGGCTTGGCCCCGCCTAAATCCCAGGGCTAGAAGTTGTGATAAGCCCACTCAGCTCAGGTTTTTGATCAAGAATGTCCTTCCAAACACACGGGTGGAAGATGCTCCAGCTGATGAAGAAGGAAGAGTTTCTGAGTTTAAATTTTTACGAAGTTACTGCTTCCACAGGAGGAGATAGCAATTAAAATTCATTTTTCAGTGAAAAAAAACCCCAAGATAACCTGGAGTCCCAAGCGGAATAAGTCAAAGCACAAAGCTGCATGGGACTGCTGGAGGGTACAGGAGCTCCTGCAGCACACTGTCATCACCACCATTTCAATGCCCTGAGATTACATCACTTCTGTCCTCATCTCTCCTTTCCAATTCCTGGAGTTAAGTGAAAAAACAAGTTTTCAGAGGGGCAGGCAAGCACATGTGCACTTTAACAGTGCTACCACTGCCTGCAGTCACTGTTGCAGCTAAAAGCAGCAGTGACAACCTTAAGAGAAGCACAGTACAACCTTAGCTCAGGCAAGACTGCTGGACACACAAGGTCTGGGCCCCCAAACCTATTGACATGGTGCTGCTTGTCATCTCCACACTAGATAAAGATGAAATGTACCCTCTTCATTTGAGGATTTACAAGAAAATGCATAAACCCATTCTCTGCCCCAGTGCCATCCTCTTTCTTTCTCCATAAATTGTTCTCAGATCTCAGCCTTACTGGCTGCTTGAGGACCATATTTAGAAGCTCTCAAACTCCTTATGCTGTTTCAATGACGTATCATTCATCCAAGGCCAGAGGTGGAGCAAAGAAATTGTTCACTCCCTCCACAAACAAGCACAGGAAAGCCAATATTCCCCCCCATTCCCACTGTTCCATTAAACTAATTTTACGCATGAGGTGAGATTGCATCTTTCCTAAAAATAGTAATAATAACAGTAATGAATACATTTTTCTCCAAAGACAGTGATAAGGTCTTGCTTTACCACAAAGTAGACATTTCAAGAGAGTGTATCTAGAAGCCTTCTGGTTAAAAATGCACCATGAAGCCAGAATTAGTATCTGAAGGAAATTATGAGGGTTCTCTTGGTTCTTCTGGAGCAGAAAGGTTAAGGAATCATACCATGTAGGAGACATACACAAACCTTTTTCCAAAGCGGCACTCTCCTGAGGGTGAATCAATACCCATAGGATCCAACCATGCAACATGAACAAGCAAACTAAGACCACCAAAGCAGAGATTCACAGGTACTAACTTTGGGAAAGCATTATCCTTCACAAGTCTAAAATGTGACTCTGGACACAGGATGCTAGACAGCACCCTGCTGAAGAAATGCAACATCCAAAGAGACCAGGGAATCTCCAATCCCCACATCACCTGCAGAGAGCTCAAAGATGACTTTACCCTGTCCTCTTCCCAAGCTCCAAACTCCAGTTATAATGGAGAAGGTGGCATGGAAAAATAAATAGATAAATCAAGTCCCTGCAAATATGCTAGGAAATACAGAATGAGCTTTGGAGGAAGAGAGCACCTCAGGAGAGGGTCTAACTGCAACACAAGGAGAAGTGCGGAGGATGGAGCTGGGGGAGAGAAGATTTCAGCACCTGTTGGCTTGCATTTATAAATAAGAGGCAACTGCAGTTATAAAGGACAGTAGACACCCATTTCCCCTTGAATCCTGCTTGCTGTCCCCTCTGTGAACTCCACACTTCTTCAGAGCTGCAGCCAGAAAAGCTGCATCTGTAAGGAAAAAGGCAAGGGGAATCACATTCTGCTTCCCAACAAAGGCGGGCATGGAGGAGGCACAGCCCTAATCACACATGCAGACAGGTTTCCCAGAAAGGAAAGCTGAGAAATGTATCACCTATAATTAGAAGGCAAGAGTCATAAATACAGTAGCTGAATTAAAAGCACGGATAAGTCTAGAGCAGAGCAGCAGAGCTTGAGCACAGTCATCTATGTCCCCGGCCACAGCTTTTGACCAGACCTTGAACCTGGTTTGCACTGCCACAGCTCTCTGTATTTCCAGCTGAAGGACTCAAAGGAGATGACAAGGGCTTAGCCGACAGAGTAACCCTGAGCACACAGTCCCCCAAGCCTGCAAGACATAGGAAGAGCCCCTTTTCCACAAACAGGGAGGGAGACATCTCCCCATATCATCAGTTTCCAGGGCTGAATATGTTTAGTATGGATGATAAAGTGCAGCCATTTCAGAAAGCTGTTAGAAGCAAGGTTACTGGCATCACTATCACTGATTAAAGTAAAGAAGTGAATGAGCTTTGCTAAGGTAGGGCATCTTGTTATCTGCAACCCAGCACACAAGTTCATGGAGCACAGGTCCCTTCAGATGGAGGCCAGAATAAAACAACTATTTAACAAGGAAGGGTGTCCAGACTACCTCTTCCACCTGCCACAGGGCACCCTGAGCACCCAAGGTTTTTTATTAGGTGGTTATACCCCACAACTGCACCAGAGCAAGCCTGCAGCTGTAACTTCCAGACCTCATCACCAAAGCAGCCCAGCTGAATCAGCAAGATCCGCACCAGCCCACCCATCCTACTTGGAGTCCTGTGTCACTTGTCTTTGAACCATCTAGCAGCAAAGGCCAGCAAACAGAAGTTTCCCGAATGACAAAAAGTAACAAATAAAGATACAGAGAGGGAGAAAAGCATCCTAGGGATTTGCAAGCCCAGTTCTCTGGTTATGCAATGGACAGAAGACCACTGCAGCAGACACAGCAAGCTCTTGGTTTCTCCTTTCCTGTGGGGCACTCCAGAAATTCTGTCTTCTTCTGTAGGAAAAAATTAAGGGTGTTTGCACACATCATGAGTTCACAGATAAGGAGGAGATCCGTGCTTTAGGCTGCAGATACTCCAGACACCAGATCCTCACTCCCACTTGAGGCCGAGGAGAGCAGTAAAGCTGGAAGACTTCAGTCCCTCTGATGTGCATTAAATCTATAGCCTCTACTCATCCAGAGGCTCAAGCAAAGCTGTGCCTGCAAAAGGCAATAAACGCAACTAGTGCTGGAAGAGCTGACTTGCCTGTCAATGCCTGGTTTCGTAGCATAAGAGGAAAACCACGTCTGACAACCTACCAAGCCTGGCAGTGAAGCCATGGAGCAATGCCAAGGTGCTGTGACCTCCAATTCCTGTTCTGGAGATCAGCAGACTCCTGTCCTTGCCCAGCAGGACCCAGGAGCAGCCAGCCACAGGCAGCAGTGGTCCTGGCTGGAGTCAGCCTCCTGGCTAATTCCACTAATACGCAGACAGAAGACACACCATCAGCTATTTCCCAGTTATTTTTAGTATCCAATGGCTTTCCTGGAAGCATGCCACAGGGACAACTGCAGAAGGGACTAGCATGGCCCCTTTGCCAGGACGGCACCCGCAGCAATAGGTGCCAGCCCAGGTTTCAAGGGGTTGCTGATAAACACGTGAGTGTACCAAGCACAAGCCTCTGCTGCTTCTCTATCTTCCTCCTCTCTTTCCCCATTCACATGCAGAGCTGCTGCCAATGCCAGACCTAGGGCTCCCCACCACTGGCTCTGTCCCCAGGCAGCTCCAGGGGGGATGTAGAGCTGGCAGCGCTGCCATGAAGAGACTGGCACATCTCAAGACCATGGACAAGAGTCAGTAATTATTACTGAACAGGGTGACCTTGCCGCTAAAATGAGATAAATGCAACAGCAAAAAGCATCGTATATCTGGTCTCGGGGCAAACTGGCAGCTGCATTGCAGCATCTGCGAGCAAATCACACCTGCCAGGCAGGGTGACCACTTCCCAAAGCCCTGACCAACACATAAGATGTGCTGGCACCTCACATGCTGCTGCTGGCCTTCAGAAGGAGCTCACCACTTCAGTAGGGATTAGGCTGAAAATTAATGACATTTTCCTTTATGCTATCAGATAGATGCACCAGAGAAGCATGAAGGGAGGCAGCTGAGAGCTCCAACATGGAATTCAGCCCAGTTTTCCACCCCATCTAACATATTCTCCCAAAAGACTCTTTTAGGACAGCATCTCAGAAGCAGTGCATTAGGGCAATGGCAGTGGGAGGAGGAGACAATGGACTTACCATGCATGGGAGAGCAGCTGGAGTTGTGCACAACATTGCCTTTGGGTTTGAGTTACTGAAGAACTATCAATTTACACCTGCACTCAGGCGGCTGCGAGCAGAAATGCTCCCATCCACTCACTGTACAGCAATGCTCAGATGGTAGCACTTTAATGTTGACACACCCTGACAGCAGAGCCAAGTTAATGCTATATAAATAAAGAGAAAGCATGAGAATTTAAATATTTATTTTGCTGCTTTAGGACCCAAATCAACAAAGGCAGGAATTGAGAAAAAAACAGGAAACAGCACTCTGAAGTCCTTCTACAGATGCACAAGGCAAGCAGCTTGACGTGGGGGGAGCACAAGACACAGCCCAACCACTTCATGCTTGGCATATAAGGTTTGATTTGGTTTGGATCAGAATACGTATAATTCTGTCAACAATAAAGCTGCCTTGGGGACACATCCTATGGGCCCATACCAAAAAAAAATGGAATGGCAAGTTTAAAGGAGCAGACATAAGTTTTGCAAATTAAGTTCTTATCAATTCTTCACCCACAAAAGAGAAGTTTGATCGGTCCCACCTCAACACTGTCCCCACAGCATCACCCCACTACTGGGATTTGTCCCAGGTAGTGTCCCACAGCTTGACATCTCACAGCCCAAATTCCTCCCTGATGCTGCTAGGGAGGCAAGCTGAGCCTTCTGCAGGGCTGGCTTCTCTCAACTGGGAGAAGGCTGCTCCAAAGTCCTTCCTCAGTGACCCATCCACAATGTTTCAGCACTTGGGTGCCCCTCAGCATGGAGGGAAGCCCAGCAAAGCCTAGTAAACAGAGGCTTCCCTCTGCTGAGAAAGACCACATTTTTACCCTTCTGTAAACGGTTATGCAACTTTACATTCAGCCCAAATATGTGTTGAGGCATTAAAGGAATAAAAAACCTTGATGTGTGCAAACTGGCTTTACTAAGTTAGTTTAGCTGGTTGCATTTTTTAGGATTATTTTTTAATGCATCCCAATCAGATTTCTTTTTCTATTTTGCTTTATGAAAAAAAGAATTTATAAGAATGAAGCTAAAACCTGCAATAAAAACAGGGAAGGGGGATAGAATTGTACAAAAGATAGGCATTTTTGGGGTTAGAAACACATGCTTTGGAGATATGAGGCAGTATGTCAGGAAATGAGTTGAAGCATCACACTGAAGGAGTTCTATTTTGTCTGCCTGAGAACTTCTGCATCCCCCCTCTCCAGCTTCCCCATGTGATAGAATTGATAATGATAACTAAATATATAATGGAGATGAAATAAAGGCAGTGTAAAGTTCAAACAGATGCACTTGCTAGTCTTTGCAAGAGCTGTGTGCATGCAGAATAGAAGCATTAGCACAAAGCTTTGCTCCCTCATCAAGAGAAATTGTTTGAGTATCTGATGTAGCACACGTGCAGCTAAGGCTAGTTAAGTGGTGACACTTGGAGAATATGAATGAAGGCAGGTGTTTCTAAAGGCCTTAGAAAAAATAGGTGCCCAAAACACCCACAGGCAGCCATTTAATTCCACTGAAAACACAGTATTTCAACTGTCTTGCTGAAAAGATTTCTTTAGATAATCCAGAAAGCTTTTGTAATACCTTACAGAGATTTCCTTTTTTTTCCTCCCTTTAGGGACACCTGGGATTCAACACTGTGATTCAGTTACAGGAGGAATTTGATCTTGCGCTTCTCCTCACAGGCCTCCAGCTTTTGAGGAAGTTTCCTAGTTATTATGGTAATAAATGAAGGCTCCAGCCTGGTGTAATGGGTACAACCTACAAGCAAAGAAATCCCTTCCTCACACCTACTTGCATCCATCCACTGCCCACATTTTTAGCAAAAAGGCAACTTAAACGTATGAACTTCATTGCTGCACTTAAACCAAAGAGAAGCATCCAATCTCACGACTCAAGAGCATCACTGATGCCATCCTTGAAACACCCCTGCAGACAAAGTGAGCTCAGTGACCTCACTGCCTGCATCCCCTCACAACAGTTTGAGGGAAACATAAGCAAAGGCATGCAAAAAGGTGATAAGGGTATTACAAAGCATCTCTCATTTCCCAGCCCTAGAAAGAACTGTGTAAACAGGGCATCTCCCGGAACTCAGATCACAAACTACTGCTGTGTCTCCTGAGGCTGCTCAGCATCCACAGCTCCCAGGCGTACAAATAGGAGTACTTTGGACTTCCAAAAAGCCCTTCTCCATCAGCAGCATGAGTTATTTTCAGGGTCATACTGTGCAAGGGCTGGAAATAGGTTCCAACCATTATTTTGTGCCTATTTAAACCAAGCAGGAAATAGCAGAGTCCCTTCCAGGGACTCTTACTTGGGTGGGTTTTGGCAGAGCCACCTTGATTAGAGGACACTGTGTGTCCCCTGTCTGGCCTCCTCCATGCAAGAAGGGCAAATGGACAATGAGGGACTGGGCACATAGATAAAAAATTAACAAGCTCTAAGAATACTGCAGGCTCCTGACCACGTGAGCAAGTTATTACAGTTAGAAGAAAGCCACCTGCATCAGAAGGAAGTGAAGCCAGCAACCGAGACACATACCAGGGGGCAGGGTGTGATGTGATGAGATTTGGCATAAATATGAGGCTAAGGCAGAAATCATAGGAAAATAAGGAAATGAGAAGGAATGTGGGGCTACACAGCATCCCTGATTCATCAGATCTGGCCCTCCTGCAAGCTCTCACTAAAAGCAGGAAGGGTTTTATCCCTTCTATTCCCAGGGGAAGGCTGGTCCAGAGTCTGATTGCTTTCTAATTGTCAGAAATGATCTTCCAATTTCCAGACTGAATTTATTCTGGGCCAGTTTACATACATTTGTTTTTGTGCCAACACTGTCCTCAGGCATAAATAGTTCTCTTTTGCTGATGTTCTCCCCTCCCCATATTCTGTCAATGTATTTATAAGCAGCTATCTTCCTCAGCTTTCATTTTGCTAATTTAATTAAGTCAGGCTTTCCTCACCTTCCCTCTGAACACGAACTTCATTTCTTTTATCGTGTTAGCAGCCTTTTTCCAGCCCCAGTTCTTTGGTCCAGCTCCAGTGACCTTTTGAGGAAAACATGAGCCACACAATCGCCAGTGGTGATCTCTCCTAGAAAACAGAGACTTGTGAGCTGAGTGCCTAATTGCAAACTAACAGAGACAGGCTCATCTTTTATCCTGTCAGCTATTTTGAGTCAGTTAAATATCATAAATAGAGTTCTGAAGCAAAAGCAGGTCCTGTAGTACTCAGTTTACATTTTGGCTGAGTTGTGTTAACCGTAATCCTGAACTGCTCTTCTTTTTCCAATTACACTACACCACTTTGTGAAACCATATGATGTCCATCAGATTAAATATTATCCTATTTGGTGTTAGACAGCAGCTCATATTGCAAAAGGAGAAAGCTTTGTCCAGTGAAGTGGAAGACAATAAGAGGTTTCATTTCTGCTTTCTTTCATGAAAAGAGAGAACTTGTCAGCAGACTGCACGGGATGTAAATATTGCTGTTTCACTTAGCATTTGGGGAATAAGTCAAATCCATGCACTTCGTAACAACTAAAGATAATGTAAAAGTGGCAAACTGTGGCAGGTACAGCAGCATGATGTATTTAAGTGATCACAGCTAGGGAACTTGGATTCAAGAATTTAAAGACAGCCAGCCAAGGAGCTATTTGAACCATTTAATGCTCATTTGATTAAGAGCCATAATACCAGAAAAGCTTTCAAAAGATGGAAAAACTCATCATCACCTCAGTATACATACATAGTGTATGGTGAGCAAACCCACAGAGCTTTAATGAAAACTAGCTTTTAAACTATTTTCTTTCAATATTTGATGAACAATGTTAATAATGTTAGATCTTTCATGCTACTAGTATTTCTCATTTTCTAACGACATGCTGGTACTTAGCACGGCCTTCCTTCAGTATGAGTGAAAAAGGGACACATTAATAAATGCAGCCAACTGCCTGAGGACTCACGCAGGGCATGGCTCAAACCCAGCTATGAGGCAATCACCATCCTAGCTATTTCTGGGAGGTGGCTAACTGCTGGATATGACATGTTAAGAAAAGCAGAGGCACAAAAATTCAGTGTCTTTGCAGCTGGTATTAGGCTGACATTAAAAAAAAAAAAAAGACTCTGTCAAAGAGCAAGTGCTTTTCAACCTATCCAAAAATGTTTGTTAACCCAGCAAAGACCGTTTTCTGCCTTGTGTAAGCATGCTGTTCTCCCCTTCTCACTGATGATCTAGACCAGCTCTCCAGCTCAACAACAGCTTCATTGCACTCCATACAAACAAACTTCCCACATTCCATCTCAGTCTCCTCTTGAGATCAACCAGTACAAGCTGTCCTTCCTGTCACCAAAAGCTGAGGTGAATGGGTACATGACTCTGTTTCAGTGGCCATTAACCCTGGGGAGTTGCCAGCACTCTATAAGGCAGTGCAGAGGAACATGAAATTACCCCCGTACTCCATTGCATCACTGCTGAGTAAGGTATTATTTTAATACTATATCCCCCAATGGCTCTCTGCAGGTCTGGGTACCATTTCTTGGGATGATTTTTGATCACCCAGCAAGCAAGATAGGCTCCCTCCAGCCAAAACGGAAGAGAAAAGGTGCAGCTGGAGACCAATTTGCTGTAGCACAACAGCTAGAAATAGCAGAGAAAAATGGAGATATCCTCAAAAAATCCCTTGTCTTTCAATAAATAAGGAAAACTGTTGTCACAATGTAAAATAAGCAGGTGTTATTCGTAGGAGAGCAAATCATAGCGGGGTGCGATAGGGCCAGAAGAACAGTTACCTACAGGCACTCACTCTCATTTCTCTGCAGAAATCACATTTGGTGCCGGCTGAAAGATAAAAAAGCCACAACCATTTCCAGCAGCATTAGAAACATAAGTAACACATCAACCATTTGTCAGAATAACAAAACTAGCAGGAAAAGGGAAGAGGAAATAGGTTCTTTTCAAGCACCTCCACAGGGGATTTGCAAAAATTAGGTGTTAAAAATAAAGAAAATGTCTACTGTCCTCCAACACAACTCACTTCACTTGTGATTTTACACTTCTGAGTTGCTGGGGTTTCTCAGACCCAACAATTTCTGCTAAAAGAGAGAAATACAGCATACAGAGGACTCAAGATGGTCTTGTAATGGGTTTTCTTTCAGCTAGAAACAAGCAGATCTAGCACAAACACCTCTTAGGTAAAAGATTATTAATACTATGAGAGCAATTGCAAAGTATCCAGCGCTGTTGGAATATTAACTTTGAATTGCAGTGCTGCAGTTCCCTACAACTTGCACCCTTCTCCTGCAAGATGCTCATGAGGAACTTATGCTCAGGCTGTCCACTGTGCCACAGGGGTGGCCAGGCTTCCCCTGTCTCCTCTAATGCAGCTGAGGACAGGTCAATGCTGGCAGAGATGGATGCCCAGCCCCAGGCGGCATGATTGATTTCCCTCATTAGCCTGAGCAGTTAAGTGGGACAGAAGGGTGGTCACACAGTCAACAGCGGCCCAGGGACTGTGTATGGGGAGAGCAGTTTGTCTTGTTCAACATGAGCAATATGTTCCCAAGCGTGACAGTGGGCAGGAGGAGGTACAGAGGAGCAGAAAGCCCCTGCAGCTTCTAGCATGGAGCTTAGCGCATTTATGGCAAGGGTTATGTGTTGCATCACAACTGGGAAGCCAGGTAAGATAAGCCCTTCCTCATAGTGTAAATTTGATTTTATCGTTGTTCCTTCTGTAGTGAGCTTTCCCCTTTCCATATATGAAGCTCAGGTGGAATAAAGGCTCAAACAGCTGATGCTGGCCAGGTGTGGCACAGCAAAAGGACCTCTTGGTGATGAAGCAAGACATGCCACGGAGTTGACTCCAACCATCCTGAGTTAACACTTACACAGCTTGGCTCAAAAGAAAATGTTCCCAGAAAAGTTTATTTCTAACTTATACTACTCAGTTTAGCTTGTGAGGTTGATCCTTACTTTTCATGTTCAGATTGCTATATCATTCCAAAACAAAGCATTGCCTGAGAACTCAATGCCCATAATGTTGAAAACAAATATTACGGTGAAGCCACAAAAGGGAAGAGTAAGAAATCACAAAAATGTCTCCACTTCCCATGGAAAATTCTCCGGCAATCTCAGCTTTAAAGGTAGGTTAAAACTGGTTTGACTTGGCTTTTGGTGGTTTAGGGGGAAGATTTTTGGAAATCAAACAAAAGCACTAGCCATCATGCTGTGACACAAACAGCATAATCAATGTGTGAAGGAATAACTAAATGTGGCTGCCATGAGCCATAATAGAAATATGGGAAATGGTTAAGTCAGCATGGACAGGAGGAGGATAGAGCAACAGAGGGGTATCAGCCCTTTTGCCTTCATGGTGGGTTGCTAGTGAAGACCCCCTCACTCAGTGGGCATTAATGGATGTGGAGAGGGGAGACTGGCTTGATTTTTCATTGCTCCCTCCAAACTGCCTGCATCTCTCACTCCAAAGGCAAACAAACAGAAGCTTGGCTAAACACATCACTCCAACCCCGCTGAGCTCCTGCCGAGCCCTTGCCCTCTGCTCACATCCCTGAATCCAGAGTGCTTGTCAGGAAAAAATCTGTGCTGGCTGTTTTCCATCCTGGCACACAGCTGCACCGGGCTCAGCCCCTTGCTATGAGGTGGGGAAGTGGGCATCTGCCTGCGTGTATAATTGTGCATGTATATAGGTCAGTGCTGGCTCGTGGGTCCAGTGGAGACACATATGCATTTTTCTTGCATCCTTAGGCAAGCTGGAAAATGTCACTTGCTTGCTAGGCAATCACTAAACATTTTGCTGCCCTAAGTGACCACCTGCTCTGCATGTGCAGCTCTGCAGCTGTGGGAGCAAGCTGCAAGCACGTGTCTGTATGACTGAGAACAGGTTTCTCCTTTTTTTATACATTGTGATTGATTTTTTAATTTTTTTTTTTAAGGAACACAGAGTGATTTAGAGCCCAAAACTGGGGCGAAAGTCCCTACGCACGTACTCATCCCTGTTCTCATCTGTGCCACTGCAGTATCCTTCACCTCCCTTTTTATTTTAACCCTGTAAAGGA
Source organism: Ara ararauna (assembly GCA_028858755.1). NCBI lineage: Eukaryota > Metazoa > Chordata > Aves > Psittaciformes > Psittacidae > Ara > Ara ararauna. Next base: position 44,593,428 of record CM054381.1, read on the forward strand.
AACCCTGCCTGCTGCCTGGCTTCCTAACAGCAGCCCCACAAAGATTTTATTTGAAGCAGGGCTAATGCCCAAGTAAAGTCCACCAAGCAGAGAAATGCCTAAAACTGGCTGAGAAGCTGCTGAACACCTTGAAGGCAAAGTCCTGATGAAGGAGCTAGTGGGGGCTCCCCATGTAGCCCATATCTGTATGCAGAATGAGTCGCACACATGCCAGAGGGGCTGCTTTTCGTTAGTCCTGCCTCCTCCACCATTGGAGAGGAACATGAGCATCTGGCACAGGAGTTCAGTTCACAGACTGGTGTCTGCTGCTGAATCCCATGCTAATTAAGCAGGTTTGGGGAGAGGGCTAGTGGCACTTGGAGCAAGCACCTTACAGCAAGCACAGTGCCACATTATAGCGGAAGGACAAAACTAGTCCTTCCTGACCAGTACACAGAGGCAAGGGGAGAAAGCTAAAGGGAGAGGAAGAAAGAAGGAAAGAGATTGCGCAAAACTGAAGCTCTCCAGGAAGGCAGCGGGCAGTTGAGGACGCTTCAAAAGGACTGTGCTTTCTATCTCCTAGCAACAGATGCCAGCAAAAAGGCAAGGGATATGGTCAGAAGATAGTCTTGATTGAGGAAATAAGTGCTTTGCCAAGTCTCACCCTGATGGATCCCTACCCATCCACTCCTTGGGCTCCTGATGGACACCAACACCACCGCTCTTGCCCAGCTATTCTGTTTTTTACCCCCAGTGGCCCAAGTAAGATGTTTGGGTGTTTTCAGCCCTGTTCAGATCATCTCTCTTGCTCTGCTCCCTTTAGGATGCACCCAGATTAACTCGAGGCAATAGGGCCACAATTTGGGCTGTAGCCATGCACAGGTGACAAAGCTTGGTAGCTAAAAGGGAGACCCCAGTTTTACTCATAGGATGGTGCTTAGCTGGGAGGGAGCCCTCAGGGCATTCTGCTGCTCGGTATTTTGGGTTCCATCTGCTTCCCTGCAAGTGTATTCATCTATGAGCAGCAACCGGGGAAATATTTTCAGACCCCCAAAGCATCTGGCATCGATACATTTAGCTAATCAGTAAATGGCTGGAGGACACCACACTCAGTGCTTTTAAAGACATTGGGTATGGAGGGAGAACCCAGCATCTACAGGAAAAACCACTCCCCACATTGCTGTATCAATTACAGAAGATGCATTAAAAGGTTTTAGTAATGATTTTTTGTCAATAATATGGATCTTCAAGTCCCAGTGTCCTTATTCAAATTCTCCTGGGAGCAAGATGTCCCAACAAAAAGCGACACACCACAGATCTGACTGCAAAGGCAGAAGAAAGATAATAGAAGAGATATTGAGCAGAGAAGAAAAGATCAGAGACAGCAATCTGTACAAACACAGACAGATCACGAGTTTAAAGGAAGGTGTTTCTTCACTCTACGCCTATACAAATTATTTCCTTCCCTCTGCAGCTCCCTCCTCCCCTTCTCTCCTGTCGATTTGAAGGTTTTGGGAGCTGCAGTAAGTGTGTCTTTTTCCACGCTAGTCAGCCAAAGATCTAAACAGGCAGGAGGAAAACACTCTCTTTTTCCACCCGTGTTCAACAGAGCGACAGTAAAAAAAAAAAAAAAAAAAGAGGGAGAGAGAAAAAAAAGAAAGAAAGAAAATAAAAAAAAAATCAGGGAAGTAGTCCAAGCAAGAACATAAAAACCAGAGATGATGGAGTGGAAAAGTACATTCAGACAATCCTTTCAGCCCTGAGCCACCCCCTGACACCTTTCAGGTATGTAAGGTCTTAACTCAGAGATTAATCTGCAAGCTGCTGAGCCAGAGATGGGCAAGCTGGCCTGGGAGGAGCCTTCCCCACACCAAGCAAGATCTTCTGATAATCCCCGGTAGAGAGCTAAGGAGGAAAGTTGGCCAACATATTTGCTCAGTCTTGAGAGATAAAGCCAGGGGGAACAGAGGGCTGCTGCTGGTTATGATAAGGCTGCTCTATGAATGTTGATTATCAGCCTGGCCACAGCTTGCTAATCCAGATCTCTAAGTCCATAACCCTTTTCCTGACCCCATAAGGCCCTCATATGGGGCCCAGGTTTTTTTGAGACAGGCATTCATGTTATGGATGCTTTGTGACACATCCAGGCACACTTGCTAGCCTAGTTTCCTAAGGAAACTGGGTACACACAGTCACAGCATCCATCTGTCCATCCCTTTGCAAATAATTTCCAAACCTGTTAATCCATTTTACATCCAAAAGAAATAGAAGAGATCCCCTCCAAAGAAATCACTGGGTACCACAATGTCATCCTCCCTGGTGAAAGCAGACAGGGGAGACTTTTTTTCTGACTCAGAGGAATAGCAAGCAACTGGAATTTCTCCCATGTTAAACTCTGGAGAAACCACACAGATAAGAAACTAAATGAGGAGCCCAAACACAAGGAAAAAGTAGGGGTTTAGTCTTGCAGGTCATGGGATGGCTTATTTTCACTACACAAGGAGAATTCAATAGGGTGGAACAGAAGCAGCTATTCTTGATGCAATCAAAACTCACCCTCAGACACGTGATATTGCAGGAACGCATTTTTTCTGCCCTTCTCATGCTCCAATGACATTCCCAGCTCACAGGAACAGGAATATTGTGGGATGAGGGCTTGGCTGATTATTTTTATTTCTTTCCAAGACGTTCATCTTTCTTTGCCACCAAACATTGCCTGGAGACCATCCAAAGCTTTCCAGGAGCAGTGTCTTGAGCATGCATGCCTTGCAGCTTTTCCATTCTTCTTGATGTTGTAAAACTGTCTTCTAAAAGCAAAATTAAAGGCTTGAGTACTGGCCACAAAGCCCTTACCATGGACATGTTTTCTGTAGTATGCAACTCCAAGACAGAGGAAGGAGGGTGGAAGGGGGGAGAGAGCTTTATGTATTAAACTTCCTCATAAATCTATTAAAGGTATTTCATCACTTCCCGATATTCCTCTATAAAACCCACTCAGGTACATTTACAAATTATAAAATTAGTTTTATGTGCAAGGTCCAGCTAACAGTACAGCTAAATCTAGGGAGCAGGAAGATTAGATGCTTCTACCTTCCTCATGGTGGGATTTATTTTGCAGCATCCCTGCGCAGGAAGCAGCATCCATCCTGGGGTAAAATATCTTCCCTCCCAAGCCAAAGCTTTCAAAGGTCAGAAGAGGTTTCACCACAAACTGGAGAGTTTTGGAGAAGCCACGCCTGCAGGGAGCAAACAGACCTGGACGGCTCAGAGGGACATTTGTGATCCACAGAAATGAAGAGTTTCTGGTAAATTAGGGAATGCACACTGGAGAACTTAAATTCCATGCAAGATACTTTACGCATGTGTTATGGAGGGAGAAGTGTGCAATACTGAGAATTTTCAAGAAAAGGGGACAGAATTCATTATTCTCCTTATTTTTGTAAAACCAGTGTACGCCCCACACTGTGCTTTCAGCAGAAGACTGTGACAGTGGTAACCAGTTAACTGAGTCTTAATGCTGCAGAGGTGCATTGTGCGATGCTCCAAGGACATAAGATACTTGGCAGCTGTATTACATGTACTTGGTATCCTGCCACATTGTTCAGAGAAACATTGGGCAGCACCAACCTTGTTCCCAGTGGTCTCCCACATCTTGGCTACAGCCTAAGGTGCTACTCAATACAGCTATCTGGAAGAGTGCTAAAACACCCATTACAGAGACAGGACCAGTATAAATATTAATTCAGCACATCACAACTGCCAGGGAGGGAGTGATATACTTGAGCCATTCCTGCACAGGGCCAGCATCTCTCCCGGCCAGCTCTGTGCTTCACCCCTGCTCACATTCCCTCCCCAGGCCCAGTCCCTCTCCAGACACCCCAGGCATTGCATGGGGTGCAGAAAGAGGCTTGATGCTGCTTACCTGGTCCATGGGGATGCTGCCTGCTTCTCCATGGCAGCCCAGCACTCCAGGCATGCAAGGAGGGATCTTACAGCAGAGCAAGGTCAGCCCCTCATGAATTTGGCTACTTGCTAATCCTCACAGTAGTGGGGATCAGCGTTGCAGGGGAGGAAGAAAAAACCCACAGCAGTTCTCCCATTTAATGCTGGAGGAAGAAACAAAAGCTAATCAGCATCGAGCACAGGGGACATGAATGGAACAAGCTTCTGCAAAGCACGTTCTCAGCTTTAGTTCTTTGTTCCCTTTAAAAAAAATTAAATAATTTCCCTCTGTAGCATATTAATCACCACAAGTCAGCCTCAGGAAGAGTTATCCACGGAGCTGTGCAGGGACGGCGAGGACACTGTGTTATAGCAGGATTATTTACTTTTATAACCCTTACAGAAACGAGATAACCACATTAGAAAAACTTGCTCGCACACATCAGCAGCGACTGCCTGATTCATTCCTGCACCCTCCCTTTTGTGCACATGTGCTGAAAGAGCTGATGCTCTGGTTGCTACTGTGAGAGCCTTACAAAATAGCACTGGCACCACACAGGGGTGGCTTTGGAGGCAGCCAGATTTGGAGGGTGGGTTTTAGTGGGTTTGTCTTTCAGAGGACCAACAGATATCTGTGCGCTGGGCAGTGGCACTCAAGGGCTCAAGAGTGGAGGCCACCCAGGGTTGCCTTGAGCTTCCAGGGATGTCCATGACATTGCTTGGTGGCACAAGACAAAGCAGCTGGTGCAGCATGACTCTCAGAGCCTCCTCATTGCTCCTGTTGGGTTTTCCTGTCCAACAGGCATCGGTCACAAGCAGAAAGCCTCCTAAGCAGTTCTCAGCAGCAAGCTTTCCAATGATACAAGTCATTGCAGGCCAAGAGCAAGCCTGCAATAAACTGAGAGCCTCTGCTAACGACCTCCCCCATCTGACCCACAGCTCCAGGCATGATGCACCCCTTGAGCAAACAAATGAACAAGCTCTCTTCTGCACCGCCCTTTTCTTCTTCTCCCTGCCCCCTCATGCATGGCTGAAGTTAGCTCTGATCGGAGCATATTTCCCTGGCTCCTGGCACTGGGACCATACCCAGAGGCCAAGCACCAGAGGCAGCTATTGCATCTCTCTGCCTTTTGAGTGAGGCACTGCAAGTTTCCAACAAATTCACCAGCAACAGCCATGCCAGAAGTGGCTTTACCGCATCAAGTCTGACAGTGCAGTCTGGAACCTTTTCAACAAATCAAAATGGGAAAACAAAACAGTTACCTCCATCTCTGCTGTGATGAGCCAAACCTTGAAGTGAAAGTGCTTTACATGCCTGACTTCCATTTGGCCCTGAACCTGTGGTCTTGCACCCTCCAGAGCCATATTACATTTCTGCAGCACTCTGTGGGTGACACGATGATCTACAGATGTATAAAGAAGTCTTTATTTACAACTTAAGAGTCACAAAATGTAAATCAAAAGCCCCAAATAATGTAAGATCAACCATGGTCTGTACCTACCTAATCAAAGACATCCAGGCAGCAAAGCTCCCTATAAGCACTGGTTTTGTCTGGAACATTAAATATTATATTAAAAGCATCTTCTGTGCAAAACCAACAAAAATATGAGTTTGTTATAATGTTAATCTTTCCAATAATAGGTCTTTAAAGCTCATTTTAGGCTGAAAAAACAATACTGTGTTATGAATTAAGGTGCACTGGGTTTGCATGGCTAGATTTTGGTAGCGGGGTAGCCACAGGCGTGGCTTCTGTGAGAAGCTGCTAAAAGTTCCCATGATGTCCAACAGGGCCAATGCCAGCAGCTTCACAACAGACCTGGTGCTGGACAAGGAGGAGCCCAACAGTGATGGTGGCAGTGCCTCTGGGATAACATGTTTAGGAAGAGGGGTGGGGAACAGAAACTTCAGCCAGAGACAAGAGTGAGCATATGTGAGAGAAACAGCTCTGCAGGCACCATGGTCAGTGCAGGAGGAGCTCCAGAACATGGTGAGGCAGGCTGTTCCCTTGCAGCCCATGGAGGCCGATGGCAGAGCAGACCCAGTCAGGGTCAACCCACCACACAAGGCCTTAAGAGGCTGATAAGCAACAAGGAAGCATTGCAGAGAGTGTGCTCCTGATTAAAAGTCTTAAACATACTCTAAGAAACAAAATCTATCCACCCATCAATATGATTAAAAGACTGCAAGTTCCCTTAAACTCACTCAGCCACCTCATGAATCTCCTGGTTGGAAAAGCGAGGAAAACCGCGGTCTTTTATCACTTAATTCTTCAAACCAGCAACTTAAAAACAAGCATAAGCCCTTTTGCTGCTCCTGGGACATGCTAATGGGAGGTGTATCTGTGCACTGAACAGGGAGAAAACTTCAAAGCCTTCTTGCAGCAGGGGTGCTGAAAAGCCCAGGTCCATAGTACCTATCATGTAGCCCACAGGCTAAGTGTCACCTCCACTCCAGGTGCAATTCCTCCAGCAGCCTCTGTGCCATCAGTTTTCCTGCATCCCCTATCATGCAGAAAGGGATCCAAGATACCTCCAGGATCTGTCACACTGTCAGAAGTTATTGCACGACACTCCTCTTCTTTACTAGAACAGCCTGCAGACTGCTCTGGTGTTGCTCTCTTTCCCATTTCTCCTGGCTTGCACCAGCTTATTCTCCATTTCCAGAGCAGCAAAAATTCAAGTCATGCTCCATGGACACATCCTGCATCCCAGCATATAGTTACAGCTCAGATGCCTGAGATGGGAGGACTTCCCCAGCTGGACTGCCCCCCTGGGTCTGCAGGTACTCCAGCAGACTGCAGGTTTAAATGGTCTCCATGAAGGATCCTTTCAGCATTCCCAGGTCAGGGGGGAGAAATGGCCTGACTCACCAGAAAGGAGAGAAGCCAAAGGGATTTAAGCACATACTTATCATTAGGAGTGCATGTAATGTTTTCCTGCATTAGAGCTTAGCTGACCAAATGAAAAAAAGCAAATATTTACTACAATGAAAATGTCAAATGCTTGGTGGCTTTGCTTTTGCCTTTTTGCCTTGTTTTTTTGTTCATTTCAACCAATTAATAACCATGTAATTTTACTTTTGGTTTTTGTCAGGGAGGTGGGGACATCTGAGGCAGCTCAAGACAAAGTTTTGCTTTTTCTTCCGTAAAAGAAAAAAACCTTAAAGCAGGGAGAAAATGAGGAAAAAACGTTCACCAGGGAAGTGCCCAACATACTTTTAAAGTTAGCAGTAGCTTCACTGTGGCTCCGAACTTGCCTCAAAAAGATGTCAAAGCATCTCATTTCAAAAACACACAAAGAAGTGGTTTGATTTTTTTTAAATTGCTACTTTCTGTTGTAATTTTTTGTTGACTTCACCACAGATAATTTCAGCTGAACTGAAACCCAATTTTTCAACATGCATTTATGTAAGCTTAAAAAAAAAAGGAAGTCTAGTTCTTTAGCTTGTATTTGTGCAAAACCACTAATTTTTAGTTGTTGGCTTTCTGCTAGAGGTAATCACACTAAACAAAAGGTTGAATAAAATGATTCGTCTCACAGGTGTATCAAAAGACAGAAAGACCAATATAATAAGACAGTGTATCAGAAAAGGAAAAATATAAAGCGTGTATAGATACAAACCACTGGAAATATTTGTAGAAACAGCACTGGCATCAAGACTGGAATTGTGGCGTTACCAAACCCCTTTTTACATTTAGGTTTCACATCTCTTGGCATTGCATATGTACTCTATGTAATTGAAAAGCCTCAAATTAAGGAGCCTAATTTTATCTGGAAGAGCTTGAAGTGACTTCAAGAACAAGTGCTCTTAGCTTGGAGCCAGTGTTGGAGCTTCTTTCTCTCTTAGTCCCCTGGGTAACCTGTCTCTAAGGCCTGAGGGACGGCTGCTTCATTTCCTCATTAAATAATCCTGACTCATGAACACATCAGAAAACTTGCTTTGTGGCCTTTGACAGTTTACCTCTCTAAAGGCAAATTTTATCAAAGAAATCATTTTCTGCAAATCATTCACATGGCATTACTCATGTTTGTCCCTTCCTCCCAGCCTCACAGAGGCAGCTCCAGTAATTTGCATTATTTTCATTGCCTTCCCCTGATACCTCCATCTATCTTGACTGAGTGAACTTGCAACTTCATCTCATCTTCCTGCAGCGGCAGATCAAGACAGAACTGCTTGTCCTGGCCAAGAGAAATGGGTTCACATTCAATTTTAATCTTTTTCTCTTGCAGACAACCTAAATGCCACTAATACCCCAGTCCGGGCTTGCTCTTCGCTTTTCATGAGGAACTGTAGTGAGAGGACAAGGGGTAATGGGTTCTAACTTAAACAGGGGAAGTTTAAATTGGATATGAGGAAGAAATTCTTTACTGTAAGGGTGGTGAGGCACTGGAATGGGCTGCCCAGGGAAGTTGTGAATGCTCCATCGCTGGCAGTGTTCAAGGCTGGATTGGACATAGCCTTGGGTGGCATGGTTTAGTGGGAGTTCTCCCTGCCCTTGGCAGGGGGGTTGGAACTAGATGATCTTAAGGTCCTTTCCAACCCTAACTATTCTATGATTCTATGATTCTATGATTGGAAGGTAGAACCTCATTGATTATATTCACCTCCATTGCTTGTATTTGTATAACTCTGACTGGTCTCTCCTTCCATTCTGATCCTTTTTTTTAAACCAACCAAACTACTTACAGGCATCTCTCATGCCCATGCATGTGGCTCTTTAAGCTACATGCAAAGCAGAGCACTGAAAAAAGATAAGTGCGATAAAAATGCTCTTAAAGTTAATTTTAAAGTTGCTCAAACTTGTATACTTCTGGGCCCATGAGCACATACTTTCTTGGGTTACATCCTAAGGTGAGAAAACAGGTTTTGAGGAACATTTCCACGCAAGAGATAAATGTCCAAACACCTGGTATTGCATTCCCCTACTCCCCCCAAACCCTGCTGTGTTTCTGCACATTTACATCTAGCTGCTTAGCAGGGAAATGCTCTTTCTGAGCTGTCTACACTGTCTATTTTCTTCTGACATAAATATGAATTAAAGTAATGGCCCAGTATGATCTTCCCAGGAAAAAGTGCAGATTACATCAATGTGACCCATTAAAGCAAACTTAAATACCCACTGATGGTTCATTATTGCAAGTTACTTTCCTTCCTGATGTAGAATTTATTCAATATATTGGAGAAAATGAAAGTCTTCAGGAAGGCATTGCCTGTGCACCGCATTAATAAGAAGGGACAAAGCAAGGGATGGGTTTGACAAGTTGGAAGAGGAGTCTCCATTTTCCCAACCCCCCTGGATGAATTGAAATACCCCTCCTGAAGGTCATGTAGGCCAAAGGGAAGATTTTACCTAGCAAACTTCCGAAGGAGCAAGGGCATTCTTATCCTATGCAGCAAAAGGTCATGCTCTGTGATACATGAGAAGATGACACAGGTAAAATACAGTGCCTGCCTGAAAATGCTCAGACACCCAAGAAACCTGAGGGCAAACCCATCACCTGTTGTGTGTAGTCCATATAGCAGCCTGCATAAGACTGTATTTGGGAGCAGTGGATAATCACTTATGGGAAAGGAACAGTGCTCCCACCCCCCAGCAGTGAAGGGACTTCCCAGACAGAAGTGGCCAGTGCCTCATGTGTGATTCATACATTATATCAAACGTTACCACCTATTTAGCCAGTAGGTTTGTGGCTGCCTTTTCAATACTTTTACCCCACTGCAAGGCAAGAAACAGCATGTTGAGTTGCAAACTGGATTTAGTTGCAGAAGAGCGGGTGGAGGGCTCCCCAAAGCATTGCTGTTCACTCCTTTCCCATCCCCTGAGCAGAAAGCAGTAACAGAAGAAAGCTGTGAGGCTTTTCCACCTCAGGGGAGATGGGACTTCATGAGCTGTAAAAAAGCCTCTGTCTCCCTTTATTTTACACTTTGCCTCTGCAACCTGAGTCTGAGTTTATAAACATTTTGCTGTGAATCAAGTCTAGAGGGATTTTTCTTCTTTGCACCTCTATGATTCAATAATAATAATAAAAACAACCAAACAAAAACCAAACCAAAACAAACAAAACAAAAAGTAAACAAACAAAGAAAGAAAACCACAACTGTCTGGAGAAAGAGGAGCTTGTGCTGTGGAAATTAAAACTTCTCAAATCCAAGGCTGAGAGAACACATACGCTTAACAGCTTTTTTCCCTTGCAGGCAGCGCAGGGCCAAAGATACATACCCAATAGTCAACTGCCAGCTGATGGCTCTGAGCTATCCTGGCTCACCATCCTATGAATGGTCACACCAAAGCCTGGTTTTAGCTAACCTCCAGCTCATGCCACCTTGTGCTCAGGAGCTCTCAGTGCCCATCAGAGCCAAGGAAACCAATGCAAGGGAAGAAGTGAGGAGGCTGAAAGCTTGCCACCAGGTCCCGTCACAGTGCAAAGTCCAGAGGCATCACTGGGGCTCAGCAAATTCTAAAGGGCCAAGCAGAGCACAGGGAGCCAAAGGTATCCTGCACTCCTCCCACACTCCGTCTATCTCCTCTACCTTCAGCTGGGGAGGGCAAAGCAGCAAACAGCAGGAGAGCCAGCTTAGCAGGAGAATCCTCCATTCACAGCCTGGCACATCACCTTGCCCATTGCAGCAGGCTAATTGTGTCCTATGCTCCCAGGGATCCACAGACCTCCCAGAGACAGCCCTGCATTCATAAGGTTAGGAGTGAGACATGCTACGGAGCCTGTGCTACACAAACCCTTCCCTTAATAAGATGGCCCTTGCACTCCAAAATCTGCAGCAAAGGGCCAACAGGCTTCTGTGGGTACCTCTCATTCTACATATACCAGAGGGTTCCCAGGAAAGAGAATCTTGAATCATTCAGAGGAGTACAGGCAGCTTGCGGGCTGCAGCTGCAAGGTGAGATGTGGCACATCTTCCATTCTGTTAATTCATAATATTGACAAAACATAAAATATTAATGCCAGAGAATACAGAGTTCTCTTTCAAAAGATTGATTTGCAAAGGTTGGCAGTGAGTCCTCTGCCGGACAGAACAGGTCAGGCAAAAAGCCTTCAGCGTCAGGCAGAAAGCCTTCAGCATCAGGCAGAGAGTTTTGTGCCAAGAGGCAAGGCTTGCCTTTTCCCTCCTCAGCCCACGAGCTCCTGCTTGTAGGGGCTTTGAACAGTGCCTGCCCCAAGGCTTCAACTGGCTCCCAGAACATCTTGGGTTGGAGGGGCCTCAGAATGTCATCTCCTCCCACTGGCCCAAAGCAGACGATCCTTTTCAGGCCAATCTGCCATCACCTCCCTCAGATGACACCCCATGCTGTCACACTCTTCCTCCCATCAGCACCCACTGCTGGGGACACCTGCCCAGGGGGAAAGAGTGTAGGGAGCCAAGATCAAGTTGAAGCCTTCCTTTTTTCCCCAAAACAATTCCAGTTACGTCAGCTGCTTTATTTGCTCCAGCTTCCTTCCAACTTTCTGTACTCTTCATACATCTAATTAATGATTCATTAATATTCTTGGAGCAGAATTCTCTTCCCATCTATAAAGTGGAAGTGCCAATTCTTAGGCCTAATTTTAAACAACATATTTTGTTTAAGCTTTCTGCAGAGAAAACAGCTTGATACCAAAGACTTTTCTGTCTCTTCACAAGACAATTATTCAGAAAGTTATCAGCAAATCTTAACGCACCTTCATCTGTGAGGAGGATTTCTCACACCACTGCTACACAGTCCACCCACCTATAGATGCGCACAGGACTACAATCAATACATGTTAATTAAGCTGTAGCCCACTCCAATTAAAATTATAGGATCTGAAGGACAGACATTTATTTTTGTCAGTAAATTAATTTAAGCATTCATTAATTTTAACTTTAATTTTTAAATTATATAGCACTTTAATGATAAATAATTCCTCTCATTACAGGGGAAACATATGGAAGGGAAAGATAAAATGGGAGTGACTTGGACCCAGTGAGGAATATGTTCTACCGCACTTCCTTCTCTTCCAACACATCAGCAACCCCATTTATGTCAGCAAACTGGGTTCTTTTGAGAATTTGGCTGGCGAGTGCAGTGCTGAAATAAGAACAGAGATTCTTTGAGTATCTCACCTCCTTCTCTGCTGGGAACATGAAAGCTCGGCTGTGAAATCTCAGTGTTTTAGAATAGCTAAACTTTGTACATGCTACCAAAATAAACACTTTTCTATGGAAATAAAAATATTACCATGTTAACAGTTTCTTTAATTTATATAGAAAAGGGGAGGTTGTTTTATAGCTTTCCCTTAACCCCTTCTGCACTTATCCCAGGCAGAGAACACTGACTTTTAAAGTGAGGTTTGTGCAGTGTCCTGAGCTCAGAGTTAAACTTTCCCTGGCTTAGGCATGGCAGTTAATTAAATACGGAGCAGACCAGCAATATATTGGGCCTCATTTTCCCAGCAGATGCTGCATGGCAAATGATGTGGGCTGATCCAAAGAAGGGCTTTTTCTGAACCCTCAATGTCTTCATCCCAAAGGACTGCCCAACAGCTCACCTGTCAGTTTCTGTCACGTCTGTGCTGCGAATTTTCTCTGCCCTATCTCAGTGCAAAACTAAGCAAACATCCCAGTCTTTTCCTTCTGTATGGAGCAGAATGCAAGGGTGTCTTGCATCCTAAAATGCTCTCTCTGAGAGCTTTTCACCCTGCCAAGCACATCCACAGAGTATTTCCCATAGCTGGGATGCTGTATAAATAGCAGCACTGCGTACCAAGACTCCTCCACACAGACATACAGTATCCTGCCTGGGACCTGTCAAATGCCAAAAATCAAAATAGATTAACTGAATAAATTATTCAATGGAGAGTGCCTTTACTCCTCAAGGGCTGCACTGGGCTGGTAAGAATTGATCAGCTTCACAGCCAATGGTGGCAAACAAAACAAAGCTGTTCAGTGAATAGAGTAACTGGCAAAAAAAAGAGCTACAAAAGCACCAGGTATAAGCCCCTGGGGAGCTTTAGACCTGCAGTGCAATTACAGCCTCTTCCTACCGTATTTCTTCCCTTGAAACAACTTAGACCCCTTCACAGCCTGGTTTTGCAGCTATCATCGCAAACCACTGATGCTGCTTTTTTAGGATACTGTACCTGCTACAAACTCCTGGGAGACAGAGAGAGAGATAGCCCCTCTCTGAGCCCCATTGCAGAGGTCTCATGGCAAGTATGATGCACAGGCACCATTAAGACAAACACCTCTCCAGTGCCTTTTATCCAAGACAGTAGCACCAAAACAGGAACGAGACAGTGGCGCAGCCCAACAAGGACCTCCAGAAATAGCTTAGGACTCCCCAAAACCAGGGAAGTCATAACTACTCACACACACTAAGAAGAGCAGAGCATCCCAGCCTTTTCAGAGCCAAAATTCACTTTTTTTCAGCTCCTCTGCCTTTTGAGATCCCGTCTCACACTGTGTCACCCTCCCACAGTGCCAAAATTAACTGTATTCCCTTTACATGATCCATACCCTTCCCTCCCCATGGAGAAACATCCCTAGCACAGTGGCTTTGCTGAAGCCGAAGGGATTTCTCCTGCAAGGAGGAGCCCTGCTGCCTGCATTTCCATGTATCAGTATAAAAGCAAGCAGGAGATAACCCAGTGTTTGAGCAGGTAGGGATGCAGATCAACAGCTTGGAAAACCTCTTAAGCAGGAACATGAAGTACCTATGTAACAGAGAAGATTCAGTCGAAAGGGGAATGAGGCAGCAAGAGAGAAATGATGCTTTACTAGCAATCTTCTGTTTACTTAACTACTGTACAAATTTGAGTGTTTAAAAAAAGTATTTCTCCCCATTTGTCTATTAGTTCTTCTTCCATCCAGCTGTGCTGCTGAATTCCCATATTTATGACATCAGTGCATGTTGCTATAGAGATAATTAATTAATGCAACATAATAAAGTCAGCTATTTTATTACTTTGCAAGTTAACACAGGACTGGAAATAGAACGGGGAGGATAGAAAACCATACTTCTAAAAAGCAGTACTTTTAATGATCCTTCAAGCACTGAAAGAATGAGCAGGGCCTGAAAATCATTTCCAAAGTACATGAAATGTGCTGCATTTAGTATAATCACTGTCATTAGGAACCCAGACAAGAATGAGAAAAACAGCAATAAAGATGAATGAAGGTTCAACCAAACAATTGCAGATGGAGGAAAAAGTTCCCCAAGCACCCAGCAAAACTCTTCCTCTCAACCTGACAAAAATGTACCAGCTCACCAGGTACTTCGCCAAAGATAATGCAAGCCATGGTGTCCTCTAGGACATCTGGCTAATCCCAGACGCACAGGGCATTTTTCTGAGACCTCTCCAATACTGGCCACTCCAAAATTCATCTTTCCAGGGGCATCTGTCTTCTATGGAAGAGAAGCTGAAGGCAGCTTAAGAGCAGCTTCTTCTTTTGGGACCATCTGAGAAAGCTTGTTATGAGAAGAGGGTTCAGACAATCTCTTTGTATCCCAGAAGACTTGATGTCAAGTCTCAGCTACAAGCCAGTGGTCTTCCCAACTGCTCACCTAAGCAAGATTTTCCTGCCTGTCACAGGTGGGCCACACAAGGAAGCAGAAGGTGAGACCAGACACTTTCACCTCTCTTATACATAGCTGCCTCCGGACAGTCATGTTGACATTTACAGCTGACAACGACTTTGGTGACTTGTCAAGGTGTCCAAACAAAACAACTCTTTGATGAGAGCTATAATTCCACCCAGGCCCTTGCCTTCCTACCAAGAACCAGGCCAAAAAAAAGATGTTGTGGAGCACTCAAGTAGGTGCCACAATTGCAGTTGGTTTCATCTAACTCCACCCTTTTGTTAATTTAGAAAATTAAACCCAATCCCCTTCCTATTTTATTATTTGTCCTGTCCTAATTAGACTCTTCTTATATAATTTGCAGTTCAGGGTCTCTGTTTCTGAGGTTAGAAATTAGAAAGCAGCACAGATGAAATGAGGTCGCTTAACCCTCAGGAAGCTACCATTCTTCAGCAAAGGTTGCACTGCACAGCATGAAGCAAAGGGGTAAATGTTTTAAAATAAGGACATGTGGAATAAATGAGCAAAAGAGTGTGTTTGGGGACAAAAGTGACATTATCAAGCAATGTTTGCCATCCATAACCATGAAGGCTTTATCATGTTGTGATATTTTCATGTTAATCTTCACTGTCATGTCATAGTTGAAGACACCTGCACTTCTCCAAGAAAGGCACAATGAAAAAACAACTGACCAAATTATTAAATAAGTTATAAAGATCATTTAGCAGAAAAGTCAGAAGGATGGAAAATACTGTCGCCCAATTTATGAGCCATCTCCATAATACAGTATTTCAATGAAAGCACAGAAAAGTGTGCGGCTTTTATGTCGCATTCATGTATAACACAGATGAGGAAAATTAGAACAAAAACAAACCCCCAAGTATTAAATGCATTATAATCTTTTTGGAGACTTCAGCATCAGCTACAAATTCTTTACAGGCTCAGCTACTTTCAATAGGATAAATTGCATGGAGTTGTTAAAATCCAGAGCTTATTGCATACCATCTGCAGGCAGAGATAGTTTCTCTATTCCCAAGTCATAGCTGTTTTCCTGGCTGGCTGCTGCTTTGACCTGTTGAAAGACTACTTCACATCTGCCTGCAACACACTGCCCTAGGAGATGTGTCCACCCTAAAGCGTCAGTTTAGTTGCAGAAAGAAATTGGCAGAAGTCTGTTAGACAATTTTCATGAGAATTTAAATGGCAACATCCAAGCCACTGAAACATTTGCTTGATCCACACAAAAAACGGAGCAAAACCCACTCTTGCAACAACCAGCTGCTGCTGCATAGGTTTATAACTGGAATAAAAGAGAACACATTTTCCCTAAATCCAGACAACAACCCGGCCCAGATAGCAGAGGCAAGAAATCATCTATAGCAAGAGTAACAATGGGCAATTTAGCTTGATTATGTCCTTGCAGATCTTCCTATTTATAACAGTTTGCATTATTTTGAATGGAAACTGTTTTTTTTCCTGTGCATCAGCTCTTGCAAACAAAAGTTGTCATTAGCTCCTGATTAAAAGAGGCTTTAAATAAAGAGTGGAAATAAGCCCAAACAAAGAAATGCTGCTGCATCCCAGTCCTGTTGTATCAGACTGACTGCTGCAAATGTCATTTTTTTCTACTGTTTTGAGTCCACTAAGCTTTTTTCTTGTGTAAGAGGTAAAACTGGGAATACTGGGCCAGATGGGAGAAAAGAACCACAGAGGAGAAGAGGTAAACAAATAAGCAACCATGGGTCCATGTGTCCAGGAGGGTCTTGATAGTTCATACCAGCAACATACGTGCAAATTTGCCCACAGACACGGCAAATTAAATAAGCTTCACTAGTGAAAGCCTGACCTTTTCCATCTTCCCCCCAGCAAAAATCAGGCTTCAAAGGGGACCAAAAGAGGGTTAGAAATGGCAAAGATAATAAAATCAGTCATCAGAAGCACAGAAGACTGAAGGGCAGAGACAGGCAGGTGAAAGGACAACCTCAGGAAAACCTGAAATATTGCAAACCATCCTTTATTACCAAAATACCATGTGACATAATCTATCCCACTAAAATACTGGCAACAGAGGATGTGAGCAGGTGAAGCCAGGAGACCCATTTGGGTGCCAAGAGAAGGAGCCTGCTCTGCTTTATATATTAAATAGCTCATTTTGGCACACGTTTGCTGTGTATTCTTTTAGCGGAACAGAAGTCCCCTCTAGCAAGGTGCAGGCAGGCATCAAACCAGATTACTCTGAATTTTCCAGTCTTGATGGCATCCAGACCACAGGAAATGGCACTGATTATTTTAAGTCACAGGTTCCTAACCCCAGTGACGGCTGAGCCACAGCCTTTAGGGGATGTCTGCACTGAACAACCACCGATTCCTCTGACTAATGGAGAACCCAAGCCAACACCAAGCTTTGCCAACCACATCAGCACAGGGCACTGCCTTATTTAGCCCCTGCTTTATTAGCCAGGATGAGCGCCACTGGGACATGACATAGCAGGACCAGAGCATAGGATGACACTTAGCTCTGCAGATACACCAGCTTGGTTCCAATGTCATAGATTTATCTTTTAGTCAAGGTGATGGGAAAAGGGGTAGACAGGAGGGGACCCTCTGCCTTAGCATTCTTCCTCACTGTACATATAGTACACTGCCTACGCTGGGCAGGCTAATGGCTTGCTGGTGAGCAAAAAACACTTCTCAGAGCTGCTCACAGCTGCTCTTTCAAACCCCACCACCAAGCCCACTCTAATGCACCACGCCATACTGCCTTCCCAACCCAAACAGCACAGGTACTCAACCCTTGTCCAACTCTCGAGGGCGGAAAAAGCGAACTTCAATAAATGCATAGCAATTCCATTCAATTTCACCTTTTAAATGCAATACTTAATTAACTCTGCTGGGGCTTCCTTCACTCTAAACTGCTTGTGTTTCCATGCCATCAAGGTTAGGAAAACACCTCCCTTTGCACAGGGGGCCCTGCTTCACATTGGCACTACACTAACCAGAGACTAGGCCCTCAGGCACAAAGCCTGGCCTCAAACATAAAGTGCTTGTCCTTTAGAAACCTATGCCCAGCCAGTAAGTTTTTACTGCTCTGGCTGATCCTCACTTGGACTCCAACTCAGTACCCTGGCAGGGCTCTGGCAATTGAGTAGAAGAGGAGATATCAAGTTCCCAGCCCAGTACAACCAACGTTTAGAATCAGTAATGCTAAGGTCTCCAAAAACAGAGAAAGAACACAAATAAGGTGGGGGTGGAGGGAGAACAACCAAAACCAGATGTTTCTAAGTAGCTGGCATCTCTGTTTCTCCCAAGATGCTGATGAACTCAAACTCTGCGGCTTGACAGACCCCCATGGGCCGCCCTCTTCCTCTTAACAGAAAATTCAAATCAGCTGTGCTGGATTTAATCATCTTCTCCCCTTTTAAATAAGAAACTGTGGGAAGGACAGGAAAAGGATTTATTCATGTCACTAAGTGTCGAAAAAAGAAATGTTTACTGTGCTAAAATGACCTGGGCTCTTGAAATGCAAGAAATGAAATATAAGTAAAAAAGAAAACACCCAGGGGAAAGGGAACTGTGAGAACATAAGCTCTGCACATGAGGAGCATGGACATGCTCAGGTAGATGTTGAGATGGGATATACATGAGGTCTTCCAGCAGATATTCATAGGGAAACATAGTGAAAGCAGAGCAGCAGGGAAAAGGGAAGCGCCTTGTTGGTTTAGCTCAGCTGTTGGAGCTGAGCTCTGCTTTTTGGACAGCGCTGAGAACATACATTTTATTGAGCAGAGTCTTGTGAGACTTGCACCAAGCCCCAGCGCTAGCTCAACAGTCTGCACAGCATCTCCCCCTGACCTGGCCTGTGGCCCTCCATGGGGTAGCAGACCTCCCTGTCCAAGACTGCACGCAGAGTAAAAAAAACACCTCAGAAGCAGGACTGCAAGGTGCTCCTCCTGCCAGAGACAGGTCAGGGGATGCAAGAGGCCCTGGAAGTAACAGAACCTCAACGTACCATTAAAAACAAAGACTTTGCAGCACTACTGAAACGCATCTCCAGCCCTGTCACACAAGGCATGAACTGTAGAGTTCCTTGCAACAGAGTATGCAAAGGGCCCTTAAAAGAAATGTTTAAGCAAACTGGCAGAAGTCCACCAAACACTATTAAACACAAAGCCACAGATTAACTTCCAGCTCTGGAAGCTCTGAAGCTGCATGCCCCATGCATATAAATGCCCCAGACTGGGAAGGAGCAGGACAATGGCACAGGGTCTATCTCACTCATCAGATGCTGCCTCTTGCTGGAATCCGACCAGTGCTGGAGCACAGCCAGTGTTTTGTACCTGCTACAGGTAAAATTGCTGATGGCCACATTTCACTGGTGCAGGGGCTGTGAGGCTGCTGCAGAGTCTCTAGAAGCATGGCCCCTTGATGGGGACCCATGCAAAGCTATACCCATCCATATCTAGGACTCCTTCATTACCTGCTGCAGGTAACTGGGGAAAAGCACAGAGGAGACCCTACTCTTCAAGACACATTACAATTATAGCACTACAGCTGCGCATTACAAGTGATAGTGTTACAATTCTGCACAGAAGTAAGGATCACTTTGCTTGAGCATGGCTTTGAAGTCAGCCTTTCCAGATGGACATATTGGATTCTTTCAGGATGATGAATGACTTGCAGTGAAAATATCCCAGCTCCCCTACAATTCATTTCAGTCGTCTCATGCAACCCAGCCTGCCTCCTTTCTCTCCCACAAGTTTCCAGTCTTTCATACTAATAGCCACAGCTGGAATCTTGTACAGGATATTTTCTGGTGTTTTCAGCATGTTCCCAACCTTTTGAAGCTCTCCTGTGCTTTAGCTGTTATTTCTCATCCTGGGAGACACTCTGCTGGTGGGATCTAACAGCACAGTGAAGGTGCAGTGGAAGCCAAACCAGCCTCTCTAGATAAATCAGTGCAAAGCCACAGTGAGGGTAACCTTATCATGGATAATATTTACACAGCTGAATCCAGTAACAAATTTTTTTCCACTGTAGACCGTGCCTTTCATCCCAGTTCTTAGGGGACAAGGATGGAAGGAGATTCTCTCCTGTCAGAATTAAATCACCTATTACAAGAAAATGAACTGAGCTGCTGCACAACATCCTTTGATATTCCAGGTTTGAGATGTGGAGGTGGCTGAACCACCACGATTCAGCAAGAGCTGAAGGGCAGGCTGGCCACCCGCCGCTCAAACTGCTTGCAGACCACAAGGACGCTGGGCATGCAGGATGCTCTGTCTGGGCAGCTGCACACGCAAGCATATCAAGAGCAAGCATGAGAACTGGGAACCACGGGGAAGCAATTACTCTGTGACAACGGATGCCTCATAACTTATTCCAACAGCAGGATGTCATTCCAGCTCCACCTGCAGGAATTTCTGCAGGTGAAAAAACCTTGAAGGTTAGATGTGAAAGGCATTGCCCAAGGAGGTGTGGGGACTAGGCTGAGGCTGGTGGGGAGAAGCAGGCTACAGGTTAGAAAAGTGAGGAAGGTGGTGAGTTTTGGGGCTGCATAAAAATACTTTTAAATATCTTGGAGGGTCAAGGGGCTTGGGTGCCTTGGTATAATCCCATAGGGAATTCTAGCTTCTCAGGAGTGTCTTCTAGCAACCTTCAGTAATTCTCTGCTCTAGCCTATACTCTTTCAGTGTTCTGTCTGTCTGCACGGTTCAGCACCCAAAGTTTCCAGAAGGAATATTTGCTGAAACTGAATTTTACAGGAATATTAGAGAACATTTTTAAATGCAATTTGAATTGACGGAAGGGGGCATTAATGATACAAATGCCATTCCAAAAAAAGTTACTCCTCTAAATCAGAGAACGCATGATTGGTATGCCCTTGCAAAATTAGTCACCTTTCTAATTACAGGTTTTGAGTATTAGAAGCTGACAGTGCTTTGGAATCAACAGGCAAAAATCACTGTTTTGCAAATAATCACAAATGGGAGCATGTGGAAACTGTGCTTATCTTCAGAATGCTTCATCTAGAGAGAGTAAAAAAAATTCATCACAAAAACTGAAACAAGGTACTTGCCCTGCAAACACACCAACAGTCTAGAGGAACAAACTAACTGCAGAAAGTGCGCATCTGGCTCTCCCCATCCACACAGAGCAACCTTCCCTTATTTCTAGACAGAGAAGAAACCAAACTGGAATTCATTGCCCAGTAGGAACAGCTCCTGCACAAGGCTTCTTCGCATCACACAAGAGCACAGCTCTGGGAGAAGTAGGCTCCCATGGCAGAGCTATAAATCTCTATCTTCAGAATGCATCAGAGGTGGCAGATAAGCTTTTGGCTTTGAACTGGAGACAAAACCCGAAGAGGTAAGTGAGCAACCCACAGTGAAGTTGGGCATCAGTTAAGCCTCAAGCAACCTGACATGTTTTGGGCATCAAGCTCAGGCTAAAAGAAGGAGCAACGCAACTGGTTCATAAGTAACCCATCCTATTGAATGCGGAACACTGTTAAGAGGTACAAAAAAGACTTTCAGTGCTTCCACAACAACAGTAAAAGCCTCAAACTTATTTGATGATGGGGGCAGGGGGAGAATGGATAAGACAGGGACCTTCAAATCTGCACAATTAAAAAATGTATGTATTTTAGTGATAGCTATACAGCACCAACAGCAACAAGTAAATGTATAAGGACATTATGGCTCTCAGGATAAATCCCTGCAGATAAAAGACAGCAAAACAGGACCTGAAGTATGAGAGACAAGAGAGTTTGTAGCATGGATCGCAAGTCCCAGAGCAAGCATAAGGCATGGAGAGAAGCAGCAAATGAGCTACATGCAAGAAATGAAGAAAACTGTGACCTTGAGCTGAGAACACATTTGTAATAGATCTATAAAGATGTCAATCTCCTATTTATATAGTGGATAAATACCTGTGCAGCTACCCAAGAAGCCATGCATAAAAAATTCTGCACCAAGCTCTGGAGAAAACCCCACACCAGAGACTTCTCTGTTTCCATCTCCATATCAATCCACTGCAAAGCTGTACTAAATGCCTCTTTTCCTCCCCACAGCTAACAATAGAAGGCCTAAATGCTGTGCATTTTATCTGAATTATTAGCACTTGCTGGGCCTGGCTTTACCTATGCGAACAACAATCATGGAAGTAAAGAAAAGAGGACAAATCCCATACAGCTTATTCAAAGGCTGGAAATGTCTCACAGATGCAGTTGTTACAGGGTGATTTTCTTGCATCTTTCTTCAAACAGGAGAAGAACTAGAGATCTAAAGTGGCAGCCAGACTGACCAAGAAAAACGTTTGGTGGAAAAGCAAAACAGACTGAGGGCCAGGGTAGTACACACTGAGCAAAACCAATAGCATCCTAAATTGGATTCGTTTTATCAGCTTTATGAAACAAATTTAGGCTTATAAAGAGACTCCAGAGATCACTGGTGATTCAGAGTTAGAAACAAGCCTTTTACCATACACTGGCTTTGCAGGGATCTCAGAAAATGGCGGTAGCAAGAACGTATAGCACATTAACGCATGTCTGTGTCCACTCACTGCATGGACAGGCTGAAGAGGATTTCCACAGATGCCATCATCGCAGGCTGTCCATGGTGCTCGTCTTTCAAAGAAGAGGGATATTCATTTTCCTCTTTTCACTTTGGAAATGACCAACTGTTTTGGTGTTCCCATTAAGAGAAGCTAGTGAAGCATGAAGAGCTAACCTTTTCCCTCTGATGCCTATATACCAACAAACTGATATTATTCTCCTTAAGTAATGAAGTATCCTTAAGTAGCCAGGATTAATGCAGGCTCAGCTCAAAAGGCCAAGCAGGCTTTAGACCAAACAGTACTCATGAAAATTAAGGCACAGGCTGAGATGCTTTAAATTTCCTTTGGGAACCTGTGCCAAACCATTCCTGTTAGACAGGCACCTTTGAATGCCCTTGAAAAGCCAACAGGGAGCATCAGGCACAGACACAAGCTCAGATTCGCGCAGTTTGCATTTCCTGCCCCTGCCTTCCCAGCTTGCTTCTTGCTCCCCAGTGCTTTCTATTCTCTGACCACCAGGAGGGGATAGGGTGACCCCTCCAACCGAATCAGGCCCGCGACCACCGGGACAGCTCTAAAAAATGACAGCATTAATGACATGAGTTTTGAGAAAGCATCAGATCAATGCCAAAAAAAAAGCATTGAGGGACCTCTCCTCACATTTACCCCTTTAGTGTTTCAGGAGCATTGACTGGTGACAGGTGCATGTCATGGTTTAAGCCTTTCAGCCACACAGTTTTGCTCACCCGCTCCCCCCTCTTTCTTCCCCCTGCTCCCGGGTGGATGGGAAGGAGAATCTAAAGAATGCAACTCCCACAGGTTGAGATAAGAACAGTTTAGAAACTAAAGTATAACACAAGACCACTGCTGCTACCACCAATAATAATAATGACAAGGCAAATACAAGGAAAGAATACAATTGCTCACCACCTATACCCAGCCCGACCAAGCAGTGTACCCCCACCCTTCTGGGTCTCTGCTCTCTGTTTTCACATCCTGGGCATGACGTGCTGTGGTATGGAAGACCTCTTTGGTCAGTTTGGGTCAGGTGTCCTGTCTCTGCTTCCTCCCAGCTTCCCCTCCTCCCTGGCAGAGCATGAGGCTCAGAAAGTCCTTGGTCAGGCCAAAACATTACCAAGCAGTAACTGAAAACATTGGTGTCATCAGTGCTGTTCCCAGGCCAAAAGTCAAAAACACAGCACTGCACCAGCTACCAAGAAGGAGAAAAATGACTGCTGCTGCTGAACCCATGACAACTCAAAAATAAAGAAAAATAGCCAAAAGGTACCTTACAAGGGCAGAACCAGTTCTGGGAGAGCCTCCTGGGGAAACCCCAACCAAACACCCAAGAAACTACCTGCTCCCTGCTCAGTTCTAGCACAGATCCACCACAAGCTTAGTTCCCCTTTGGATGGGTTCAGAGAGGTGTAGATGTCTGCCAGAACAGTGGTTCACAAACTCTCATCACCCTCCTTGGGCCTCCCCATCCAAATAAACATACACAATTACAAAGAATCAATTAAAACCAGCAGGAGCAAAGGAGAAGGTGCAATTCCATCCAGTATTAAACTTTTTTGTCCCAAGGCACTTTTGTGTGTGTGTGTGTATCAGTACCTATTGCCTGGGAGCAATGTTAAAACTACTTATTAAACTTTAAAGGGGGAGTGTCTTTGAACCAGAGGAGAGGCACAGCAGGGAAGAGATGCATTATTTAAAGGAGGGTTCGTGTTTTCCACCCCAGCAGCCACCATGAGATTGCCAGGCAAAGCACGGTAGTACAGAGTCAAAATCCAAGTGCCCCGAGATGAACATTACATGGTAATGTATGCTGAAATAATCCATTTATTACATCTTCTGATTGTAACTTTAGCAAGGAACAAGTTTTACAGTGAATATTTTGGAGAACTGCAATGAGGTTTTTTTATGGCATGCCAAGAATTCACGGGAGACTGAGCCTCACCTAAGTTTACTTCTTCCATCAGGGGACTAAATAGATTTTTCACATAAAATTACCTATCACATGGTGCCTATAAAAAGATGCAGCTGTAAACATCCCAGTTTTAATCTCGCAACTGAAAGACAGTATCAGAAGGAGAAAAGATTCCTACAGAAAATGGCTAACCACAATACATTTTACACCTGTCTGGAAAGCCCTTCCTTCAATGCTGTGTTATCACATATGCTCCAGCCCCCTGCCAGATGCTCAAGCAGGGCTGTGCTGTTGATGTGGAGCATGCACTGCCACGGAGGCACTGTGTGTATCTGCCTATCATTTAAAGTCAACGTTTCGCACTTTCCTTTACGTCAAAGAAGAATTAACCTTGCAGGCAAGAGACTGGGGGGAATGGGGGATGACACCAAAACCAAAAACACCATGGACCATCTCCTGCAGTGTTGACAGAATAGTTTTCCTTTGCAAGCAAATGAAAGCTGAACTTAAATGTCAAATATTCATTTAGCAGCATTAAACCAGCTTCCCCTCCCCTATTTGCCCTCTCAGGCATTTTTATTTTTTGCCTTTAAGTGGGCTCATGAGTGCATGCGTACAGCCATTTTTGTTCCCTGGATTACCCCCTGAACGCCTCTGACCCCCCAGTTGTTCCATGTGACAGGATTGCCTGTTCTAGGCAACATTATATAAAAAAAATAGAATTGGACTTTCAAAAAGGCTCCCATTCAGGGAAATCCATTATCATTAATGGCAAGCCTCCCAGAATCTGTTCTTCATTTCTTTTTCATTTTAAAATGTCAATGCATGTTGTCAGAATGCAATTGTTTTCCTTAATCATCCACAGCAGTGAAGTAGAAAGTACTCATCTTTGTGGTGCGGAAAAGTCACTTGCTTTATTCATACCACACTCAATTTCAAAAGGATGCTTTCCAGACTGGTTTTACCCTCATGAATCAAGGCTTATACACTCATCTTCTGTACAAGTCTGTGTGAGCAATAAAGATCTGTCCACGTGGAAATTCAGGTTTCTTTGCTAGGGTTGCCTCTAAAGGAAAGACAGTATGAGGATATGTGTTAGAAGGTGTCAGAGAACCCTTAAGGGAAAGCCACCTAGAAAACCTGGTATCCTCTTACTTTAAGCTTGAGAACTAGAAAAAGAACTGGAGCATTGTTGTCATCTCAATTTGCAACAAAGGCGGGAAGGCGAACTGCAGAACACCGGTCAGGTCCATTATCACTTCTCAAGAGTTGTTGCTCAGTGTAACAGCTACACACAATTTTTTTGGTAATTGTTGGGTTTTTTTATTCCCCAGCAATCACAAAGAAAAGCTGCCGAAAGGTGAGGGCAATAGACTTCTTAAAGAGCTGTTGACAACTCCCAGGAAACTTTTACATTTCAAATGCATTCTGCCCACATTTCCTATATTTTGTGGTTCTCAAGTTCCTCAATTTAGCACACAAAGCTATTTGCATGAAAATAGCATCTTGAGAGTTTCTTATGGAAGACTTACAATGCCTCTCTTTAAAAAAACACTACATAATTGTAGAATTACATGTTGGATGTCTCAGGTAGCTGGGGTAAGAGGAGAACGAAGCACAAAACTGATTGCAAACATTTTCCTTTCATTTTAGATCCCATCAAGTTCTCATTCTCCGGCTGCCACTCAGAATGGCACTCCTGGATACATTAATCTAGTGCCATTATCATTCTCTAAAGGCAAGGAGTGCTTTTATTAAAGCAAAGACACATTAATTCAATAGTTTGGCTGTCCGCGTTTCTAAAAATACACATAGGCTTCCTCTTGACCTGCAGATAGAAAATTCCATAATGATGTATTTTTCACCTAAACATACTCCCAAAGAAAGATAAAACATCCTACCTGGTAAGCACCCCTTTCCCAAAGTCCCAGAGAAATGGCAAGAAGCTACAATGCACCTGACATGCCAGCAGAGTGCTAGCCACGAGATTAAATCTATTTCTAAATAAGATGGTCCTACACAAATCCACCTGACTATGAACTCTACCAAGACTTAGATTTGTCATGGAGAAGTGTTATGTAAGCAAAGAGATAATGTTTTTGGTAGCTAGCAACCATCTCACTTAAGACACTGCACTTCCAATCAACATCTAAAATTGCACCAGACAGTAAACAGGACAGTTAGCATTTCAACGTGCTCCAGAGGAATAAAAGCCAAAGTGATGTGTTTACCCAATTTTATACTTGCTGGTGCCTCGGAATGTGTTGTGAGTAGTCTCACAAAGAGATCACTCCCAGTGCTGGATGTTGGGATAAGCAGAGACAGGTCACACCTCGCAGAGAGCTTAAGTTTCTGTGCCTGTGCAATGGCTTTAGACAACAAAAGATCCCTGGACCCTCCTGGACTCAACATTTTTTCAGATTGCCCACAAATACAGGGGGCTGGAGCAAATGCCTTGTACCTGCCAGCCCCACCTGTCTACATCTAAAAGCAAGGATTTCCTGGCCAAATCTGTACCACACAGATGATTGTACTGATAAATCATCCAGTTGCATTAGGTAGTTGAAGCAGCAGAACTGAAGGAGAAATACCAACTATGTGCCTTAGACATCTATAAACTCCAGCAAAGACAACTGCAGTCATTTCCCTATACATGGCTCTGTCACTGTCAGTGGCTGGGTGAACCCATTGCAGCTACTTGGGTGATGTCAGAGCAGTTATAAGAGGTGAGAGGAGACAGAGTGTGATGTAGTTTACCTAGCTGAAGTCTGTCTAGCTTTTATCACCCATGAAGCAGATGATGGTGTTATTTCAATTGCCCATGACTCACAAAATCACAATATAGATGAGAGACTACATTATGGAAAAACTCTGGAGACACCTTATAGTCTGTTTCATGTCTCAAGTAGGTCACAAGCACCTTTCCACAGCACCCTGCTCAGAGCGAGATCCTCATGCACTCCTGCTTACCTGGACCTGGATCTTAGAGCCATTGACACACCCAGATACCAGAAGCCACTCTATTAGGTGTTGTACCAATTTTGGGTATTTTACAAGCATTCTGCTTGCTAAATTCCTGAATTGAGCACATTTCTGCTTCAAAATTGCTAGTAAGTGTACATTTCTTGCATAGAAATCTTGAAGTTAAATGGAAAAATCACTACTGGAAGGTAAATCTTAATCAGCTGTTTACTCACTTGACCAGATGCTTTGAGAGAATTTGAGAGAAATTAACAATATGTTTTGGATACCCCATTGGAATGTGACCTGCCACAGGCTTGGAGAGATCCTAGCAAGGGAGAACTGACAAGACAATAATCAATAGTCTCTCTTTCAAAATGCAACCATCGCCCTCAAGATCATTAGGAGGTTATAAGAAAGAATTACTGCCGCCACCTTTTAGGGCGGACCACAGGAATTGAGTATGTTGTTAGGTATCAGTAAAGGAAAAGGAAACAAAGAAGAGAAAGTTCAAGAAGGAAGTACAAAGAGCATTTATTCCAAAACTGAAATTTCAATTAGGTTAGTATTGCAATTTATTAGTTAATATTGCTAGAGTATTAAAAATCCTTAAAACATTTTAAGATCTGGCCTTACTGTCCTTTGATCTACAAGATGTCCATGGATCTACAAATTTTGCTCTACACAAATACCCCTGAACAAGACCCTGGAGTTTGTTCTGAACAGGTACCAGAGGCTTTACCGATCACTATGAGTGCTCAGATCCTCTGTTTTATTCCTCACCGAAAATCATATACACACATCTTCAACAGCATAGAACAGCAGAAACATGGGGTAAAAAAAAAAGTATAAATGAAAAAAATAGCAAATCACTTGAAATAAAGCCATGCATCCTCCTGGCTTTTCTTAATGGACATCCCAGCTTCAGCACTGCTTTTTTTCAAGAACATCACCAAGATCATCTCCTAAAATGGCACACAGAAAGAATTTCTTTTTGCATGAACAAATGGCAAATTCTCTTTATGGCTGGGACTATTCAGCACGTCATCACAGAAAGTCATTTAAAAAAGTTACAAGGTCACCTCTAAGCAACTCTTAAGTAGCTATTCTCATGCAAATGTTTGTGTAAATGTAAGAAAAACACCAATAACAAGAAATATACTGAAAAGTTAAAAGAAATAATAATTTAAAAATCACTGCAAGTAGAGGAGCTCTCCCACAAGACAGCAGATTTCTGACTGCTATTTCAAAGGCAGGAAGAAAAGTCATATTAGAAAGATGAGAAGGTACCAAAACACAAGGTTGGCAATAATGTGACTCCAAGGTATTATTGAATTCAGTCAAGGTTAATCAGAGAAGCCAAGTTTTTACCTTGGTGCTTTCAGCAGGTGCCTAAAAATGATGCAGGATCCAGCCCAAGAAACATCAGATTCTCTCATTTCTTCCTTACAAAGAAGTATTTGCAAGACCCTGGTTAATTAAACTAATAAACCACAAGTGAAAGCCTGGCCTCATGCCACATTTTTACCAGCACGTTGTGCAGGGGTGCTGCATTAAGAGCTGTTACTGTGTCGCAGGGGCACTGGAGAGATAAGAGCAGGGAACAGAGGAGGAGGAGAAGTAGCAGAAAGAAAAAGACAAACCAACTGATTTTCAATTAACAGCTGAAATAAAAATGAAGTGCTTTTAGCGCTCGGCCTTCAAAGTGCCAGTACTCTTAAATAACACAGATACCTGTCTGTTCTATAGCCATATTAAATCAACTTCATTTGTTTTAAGCAAAGGTGAGCAGTACTTATTTAACAAGTACCGCTTCAAGCATGACTCAACATGCAGGGAGAAATCCTTTCAGAGCAAAGAAAAATGTCTCAGAGGGATGCTGGGAGAAGAAATTTTTCTTTGGACAAGAAATCACGCAACACAGCAGCTTCTGGCCAGGCTGGGGGCATTTGAAGATGGTTTGGATCATCTGCTTCTGCTCAGGCTGGGGTACAACTTACAGTGTCCCATAAAGGTCTGTTGATGTCCCCAGATGTTAAGCAGCTGGTAAGGAGTGAGGTTACAATCACAGGGACCTGGAGGAAGAAGCAGACACCTCAAAAGGCGGCCTCAGTCAGGACAACTTAAATATCTTCCTCAGTTACCCCATTCTCCCTAGCATCATCTGAAACCTTCTACCACCTTGGTTTCGATTGAATGACGTAAGTATTATATCATATTATATAATATTATGCTATATTCTGATTCATTGGATGCAACACCCACAGGATACAAGGTGCTGTGCATCTGACCCCAGGTGCTGAGGAAAGCTGAGCAAGTGATAGTAGCAACAGCCTCAATGATGGCTTGGAGGCTCACTTCACACCAACCTTGCATGGGAGTCCTAGCCTTCCTCTTTCTTGGAAAAGAACCCAAGGACTTCACTTACCAAATGGGTCTGAGGAGGGGCATGCATTCTACATCCATGTTATATGTAGCCAGATCCTTCCAAATGCCGTTGCAGTCCTTAGCCACTTAGACCATCACCCTGTCCCACCTAGGAGCACATCACAGGTCACTTCTCACCTATCCTGGTTATTTAGGGCTGAGTGAAGATCCTGGAGCTTCTTCACCATATTTAAAGTGCTCAGGGCTTCAAGTTTCATTAGTGGCAACTCACGCCTGTCATTATCTCTTGCTTTAGTTTGTGTGTCCTTTTATCTTTGATCCATTTACTGTAAGATCCACTTTACTCCAATCCCCAACCCCTTGTCTTTGATACAACACACAACCAGTTCTTAGTTGGAGCCTCTTTCCTTCTGCCAAAAAGCTCTCCAGCAACAGGTTTGTGTTACAGCCAAATCCATTCAAAACCCTCTTCATACACTTAGCCTGAAACTCTTTTTCAATCAGTTGCTGATTCTCCACGTGCAAGTAACTCTTGTCCACACGTGACCAAGGCTTTCATGCTTTCAGTACAAAGCCTCTCAGTGCATTCAGAGTGGTGTTTATGAGCCAATGTGCATTAAACTTTCCTCTCAGAAACCTGAATACGGAGAGTGATGACTATCCAAAAGGCCTAATAACCAGTCGAGAGTATGAGGCGCAGCTAAGCCTTGCAAAGTGTTGAATTGCCTTCCTGGGATGGTTTGATGAGGGACATAATCACAGAAGTATTTTGAAAGAGTACATCTTCATCTCTCTTAAAAGTACCCATAATCAGTAGCTAATTTTCTCTGTCCTGTTAGAGCTTGTTTTACTTGAGAAATTAATACCTGTCCTTAAGGTTAGGCTGATACAAGCACCACTGATTTTTCAGTGGTTCAACTTCAGGGCTGCTAGAACAGCAAAATTATCATCATTTAAAGGTATCATTACATAATGAAACTATGGCTTTAACTAAAGGAAAAAAAACCAACAATGCATGAATACTGTTTGTGATGCATGCACACCTCACTTCACGCTTTTGGATAACTACATTTTGAAAGACAGCCCCAGCTCACAGTACTACCAATGTAATCCAAAATACAGATTAAACTGAAAATGTGGGGAAAGAGTGGAACCACGCTGGGAACACAACTAGTTTACTTCTCACCTGCCCCCATGCATCTAATTTTAAATCCTCCTCTACACCTTGCCTGCAGGGCACTCTGAAACTCAGATCATGGGTTTAAAGCTTCCATTGTCCACACTACATGGTCCTCTCCCTAGTGATGTACCCATGTCAGGAACAAACAATACACAACAATAAAAAAAGCATTGGTGAAGGCATCAAATGCATTAGAGCTAAGAGCACTCCACTTCTCCACACACAGCAGCCCAAAGGGTAGAATTATGTCAAAACAGCTGCCCTGCTGGCCACCACCCACTTTCCATTTCACTGATGAGCTCCAGACCACAAAGACCAAGGTCATGTAAAGACACCCCCTCTGTTCCCCCTGCCATGAGGTGTTGCAGCACCACAGCAGACTGGGCACACACACAGCCTTGAAGGCAAATGCCTCCCCTGCTTGCCCAGCTTGAGGCTGACCACATCTGTGCGAACAGGAAGGGGTGTCTCGCCCCATCTCCCCTCTGTTTCAGAAGCAATAAAAAGAAAAAGAAAAAAAGCTGTGATTATTATTCAAGGTTTTGAATCTGGAAGGGATGGGGGAGGCTAGAAAATGTCACAGGCTTCTTGTGGACGTGACACAGTCTGGCTTGTGGGCGAATTAACACAACCGGGAGAATTCACTCAGGCTCATCAGGGTAATGAAATGTGATATCCACTGGAGAAAGCAGGGGCAGGGACATGCTCCACTTTGCTATAGCAGCGATGCCCTTGAGACAAAAGATTCCCTGGTGAAATGCAAAACAACTCTGGGATGGAGTATATTCAAACAGGATCCAAACAAACCCATAACCACATACAATAGATCCCGTCTGCTTATTCCTGTGCTGCCAATGTGTATTTGGAGAGGGGATACTCTGAAAACACTTCCATTTTGCTTTTTACCTGCTGCCTGCTCTCTAATAATCTTCTTGTGCAGGGTGCCGATAAAAAGGTCTCACCCAAAAAAGCCTAGATGACTACCTCTACAAGACACGTTCATCAGCCACAACTCCTTTGAGATTGACTTAAAGCAACTGCTGCACCATATAGGGAGGCAAATTAATCTGGCAAAACACCTTTTCCCATCCAGAATCCTCTTTTCTCCTGCCAATCAACCCAAACTTGCCAGCACTCCTTTCCTTTAAAGACAGATAAATTCCAGCTCTTTTTAAACTCTCCTGTTCCAGACTGCTGGCTGCTACGATGGTCTGTGTCATCTCAAGACCAAGTAAGAAAATCTTTCTTGCTAACGAACAGGGTGACCAGCAGTTCCACCTCTTCAGAAATGCTTTTCGGTGGTGTCCCGTGCCTTCATCTCATTGCACAACCTCCTAACACGCTCCAGCTCCCATGACTGACTCTCTTCATCTTATAGGTAAAGACTTGCTATTTGACCTACTATTGTCTTGCTGCAAATCAACTTAATTTCAGGGCCCTCTGCCTTGTATGTACACCCCCATCTTCTGTTGTTAAAGACATTAGATTTATTTTTGCATAAGTGGAACTCCTGGAGGGCTCTTTTCAGAGTAACTTCAAGGGGGTCCTAGGAAAGGTTCTCCAAAACAGTAACTACTCTTGTCCTAGCATCATTTGAGCATTATTAAGCATACATACAGAGTAGGAAAATACCCATTACCCCACAGATAACACTACCTGAGAGCTCCTTTATGCAAATCTGTTACAGCTCCGGGTAAAAGGGAGACACCAGTCCTAAGGAGAGGGGGAAAAAAAAGACATCACAACTTTACTTTTCACACCTTCCGTCAGCAAAGGAAATGTTGCATTAAGATGTTGGGTGAAGCATAACACATCCCACACTCCCCATCTCAGTTTGAAACATGTAGCCCTCCATTACAGAATCCCAAATTGCTGAGCTCAGGGCAGGTCAAAATAAGGCAATTCATTTGTTCACTTGGTATTGCTTGGACTTGAACTAATTTTAAGGAGTACTTTAAAAAAAATGCCAATATTTGCCCATCTAAGACCAAGCTGTACTGACACCTTGGCATTGGCTTTCTCTGACATGGGTAGCCCCAAAACCATCTCCTGGACCTTGATACCAGCAACATATAGATATTTTTTCTCCATACAGTTTGTTTGGGGGTTTTTAAGGACTTTTAAAAAGCTGTTGGAAAAACGTTGACTTTGCAAACAAAGTTTCTACATAGAGCAATTTATCTGACAAGTGACATCCTAATGTGGATATGTGTTTTAAGAATGCTTCTTCAGGCAGCGAGCAGCTAAGCTTTGGGAAGTTACATAAATCAGTACATTGACATTTGTGTGCACTAACAAGAAATTAATGTCTCTTTCCCTTCCAGTTAGCATTTGCATGTGTCATGGGTGCGGGTCCCTCTCCCCACCTTTTCCACTGTCTTCAGGATATGACCACAGAAATTGTCATGTTTAATTACACTGATAACATGTCTAATTTAATGCCCTCTCTACAATAATACCCCACACCAGCTGCTACAGAGGAACGTTTAACACTCCTTATAACTGACAATGATGGAACAGCACCACCACGAGGGACGTTTCGTTTGCATTAAGGGGACCCCCTCCTTTCCTTAAGCATTTTGTCATGCATATTTTTATCACAGCTCACATACCTATGAATGTTACGTATTAAGTAAGTCTGATATGTTTTTTTTGGGGTTATTTGGGAGTATCTTCTGCCAAGGAGTTTTGTAGGTTAGCATGTTAATGGACATGTAATATATTGACCCCTGTACTGCCACTCAATTGCAAGTGACCATCTCTTAGATCTTCCAGAAAGGGCTACACGAGGGCATTGGGTGACTTGCCTGTGTCATTCGGTGACTTGCACACCACGGTCATGTTCTTTCTCTTCTGCAAATGGAAACAGTCCTAGCAACTAAAGCAATCTCAGAAAGGACAGCTTTAAAAAACATTGATGCTTGCTGTAGCAGGAGAGCCTTCGCCTGCCTCTAATCACTGCCAGAGCCTATCTTCCAAAACCTTCTGTTTGTGCTGGATCAACCTTCCTGCCTGCTGGAGGCCTCCAGGCAACGTGCCAACTCCCACAGATACATACACCAATGGCTTTAAGACCTCCTTTCACCCTGTGGCAAGAAGAGGACTAGCCAGGCCAGACTCAGACCAGCTGGATGTCTTCCTCCTGTGGGAGAGAAGTGCACCACGCCAACATACAGCCCTGTGACTCGGATGAACAAAAGACATGGCTAATTGGATATTGCAGTGCTCCCATGGCAAGAGGGGACCGGGCTGGGCTGCCTTGCAGAGTTCAGCTTTCTTCCTTGACAGGGAAATTTGCAGTGTAATTAAAATGAAATGTTGGTGTCTGTGTTGTACGTTGAAATATTGATGGAGGGAAGTATAAAGCATTTTATGAATGCATGCTTTCATTTTGTGATTTACTGCCCCCAAACACCATTTTCATAGAACCTACTCGGGAAGGAAAGTGGAAGAGATGAAAGAGCAATAGTAGTTTTATCACTGCAGAAAAAGGGAACAGAATTGGACAGAGTTAAATACAATATATTGAAAGATAGCATTTTGCTCTGAGCTTTAACAAAACAGCAGGAGCTCCCTCACACCTGGAAAGGGTCCACTGAAGTTCATGGAGGATTTTTTCCTTCCCTTGTGCCATACCAACTAATGCTGAGAAGAGGCTATGCTGCTTTAAACTGTGGTTAAAAAGAGGTCAAACCCGTATTTATAACAAGGCTTGGAGTCAAGTACTTAACAGCTGTGTGAGAAGACACAGAGGTAAGACTCTTCATCACCTGTGTTTACTTGCCACTGAGTATCTATTACTCAGCCCCACTAAGCACACTTCAGCCAAATGGAAGTCTGACTCCATTCATATTTCAGAAAAGGGGGAGAGGAAATATTCACAGTTTTTTAATTAATGACCTAATTACAGCACAAATTAGGACTGAGGCCCTTGCTGTTGTGAGGGCATGTCATGGGTTCAGCAGCAGCAGTCATTTTTCTCCTCCTTGGTAGCTGGTGTAGCGCTGTGTTTTTTGTTTTTGGGCCTGGGAACAGCGCTGATAACACCAGTGTTTCGGTTACTGCTTAGTGATGTTTTGGTCTGGCCAAGGACTTTCTGAGTTTCATGCTCTGCCAGGGAGGAGGGGAGCCGGGAGGAAGCAGAGACAGGACACCTGACCCAAACTGACCAAAGAGGTTATTCCATACCACAGCACGTCATGCCCAGGATGGAGGACGGAGAGGAGAGACCCAGAAGGGTGGGGGGTGCACTGCGTGGTCGGGTTTGGTTTTAGGTGGTGAGAATTGTATTCTTTCCTTGTATTTGCCTTGTCATTATTATTATTGGTGGTAGCAGTAGTGATTTGTGTTATACTTTGGTTACTAAACTGTTCTTATCTCAATCTGTGGGAGTTGCATTCTTTTCTATTCTCCTTCCCATCCCTCCGGGAGTGGGGGGCAAGAAAGAGGGGGGAGTAATTGAGAGAGAGTCTGCGTGAGTTAGGCTTAAACCACGACAGGGCAGAAGCTAACTCTGCCTGAAGTTTGTTTGCCATAGGAATTGGTGGGAAATTTGCCTCCAGGATGAGTGAAATCCCAATTTTTAGCCAAAGATGAGACCTCAGCATCCATCAAACCTTGGGCAAGAAGAATGCAGAACAGCAAGGTACTGACACAGTAAACAGCTCCAAAGAGGGCAAAGAAAATCTTCCTGGGATCCAAGAGGACAGTTTAAAATCTGTGTTTTTATTTTACTTAGTCACTACTGGTTTCCCTTTAGCTCTGCCAAATCAGCTAATGAACTGCAATGAGCACTCAGGATTCAGAGAAAATATTATTAGCTCTGGTGAGGTCAGGCGGGTAGATGTCCCATGACCCAACCGTCTGCACTGTCCACCAAGAGCCCTCTTCTACCATTTCCCAACCTTGGCTTCCCCTTTTATTCCTTCCTGTTCCTCTCTTCTGCTCTTTAAAGCCAGGTTAAAGGAGGAAAAAGGAGTTGCTGGCCTCGTATTTGTGCTGGGAAGGGGCTATGCCAAGGTGAGGCTGCGCTTGCACCCCAGTGCAAGGTGAGACCCTGTGACCACTGCTTGGCACCAGACCCACAAGCAACTTTCTCTTTCTTTTCCATTGAACCCCACAAGCAGATGGGGCTCCAAATTTGCCAGTTGTTTCCCAGAAATTGAAACACCAGCCTGTCACTCCCCAGCTCTGTACTTGTTTTAGGGTTTGCATTTCTCACTACCAAACAGATTGCAGGTTCCAACTGGAAGAGCGAGGATGCACGCAATGTCCTATTTATATAGAGTAACTGTGGGACTATCCAGGCAGCTCTGCAATGGCAGAGAAGGCTGACACGTCCCCATCAAAGCACACAGAGCTGGAGAAAGCTCATACCTTTCCCCCTCCAGTGCCCCTGGCTGCCTCCTTTCTTTGCCAGCCCTATATAAACCTACAGAAAGGGAGAGACTTGTTCACTCCAAGCTGGCTGAGCCAGTCACAACCATGTTACACACACATATCGCAACATTTTACTCCAGACTAACTGAACTACAATGTTAGATACACAGCAGAATATACCCGCAAATTCTAAGCTGAGGACACACAAATCAAGCACGGCTCTCCAAACTGACCTGCACACCTGAAAAGGAGGATTTGCATTGCACATGCACAAAAGTACTTGAATCTCCATGTTGGCGTCCAGCCTACCGAGCTCCAGGCTCTTTGCTCACAGTCCCAGCCACTGTAAGGTCAACTATAGTCATAGACAGCCCCTCACTGAGCATTTCAATGCACCCAGCACCTGAATCATCCCTTCAGATTCATTCAAGCCACCTCTCTTCACCACAGGGTGAGATTAGGTACCCAGATGCTTCACTTTAGGGTCTGTGCTGGCTCTCAGGGCTGGAATATAGTCTTGCTACTTCACTTGAAGATGCAGGCATAATCATGTTTCACTTCTTTTAATTACTACTTGTTCAAAAAATGAAGTTCATTCTGCTTCAGTTTCACATTTTCAAACAACATTTTTCTTCCAAGTTCCATTTCCTTCGATAAGCTCAAGAAATCTGCTTTCTGATCCAACTTACAAGTATTAAATGTTGACTGTATCTTTGAATTCAAGCATTTACATGTACAGTTTTGAACCCCTAGTACAACACAGATGTTGTCCCATAAGCACACTATAAGCTGAGGCAGAAGAGGCAAAAACCAGAAGCAAACCCAACAAGGTTGAACATTTAAAGCTGTCTGGTTGGAAGAGTCCTTACTAAATGCATATGCTGTGAAAATACATTTCATTTTATGGTTTGAGTCTGTTTAAGCATGGAGAGATGGGATTTATACAACAGGGCAACTTTTTTGCAAGATGAATTTTTATATTGTGTTCCCTTTACAAGTAATTCACCCACTGTAATGCAACAAAACACTTTTTGAAGTCTTTCAATTTACTATTTACTCAGCAAAAAATATCAGCAAGAGAGGTCTGTAGAAAATATATATGCATACATTGCATACATAGAAATATATGCACACATTGAGAAAAACAGTAAGTGATGGATACCGCTCAATGAAATTTTATGCAACCAATAGCTGTTGATGGATATGTGATTTAAAGGTTGCATTAAATATCTGAAGCTTTAACTAATCACTGTATAAATAACTTACAGTGGTGGCTTCAGTAGATACAGACACATATCAATGGAGGCAGCTCCAAGTTCTCCAGGAAGAGGGGAAAAATAGAATCCCAGGAACAAAACACAGAAGCCCAAGCAGCGCCTACACACAGCAGCCTGGAAGGAGCAAGCTGCAAAAATAACGTCTGTTGTTCATCTCTTCACCCACAGTGCAGGAATGAGCGAGGCCTGAATGGGACTGTGAGAGGCAGTGTAATTGATCCCACCCTCAGCCACCACATTGACTCAGTGCACAAAAGGTCAAAGGAGCACACAGAAATTTCCCTGTGCTCAAAATGCACCTTTCTGCTGTTCTGCCTCCTCAGATTTCCAGAAGCCTCTGTGAGCTCTCACTTTTAGGCTGGTGAAACAGCCTGAGCCCTCAAGGGATTTATTTGAGCAACTCACCCCATAAGTACCACAGCTAAGTACGAGCTATCTCTTCTTGGTTTGGCAAGCCTCATGCAAAGCCCACTTCACATTTCTGCGGTTCTTACCGAAAACAGATGGGTAGGTGCTCCCTACCCCACAGACTGCCACCAACGGCCAGTGGGTCTTCGGAGAGCACAGAGTACACCGCTTTATGGTGTACAACACCTGATGGCAGCAGCAAAGCTGCTCAGCCAGCTCAGCACTTCAGATCTCGGCCTTTATTGTCTTTTTTTCCCTCCACAGCCAACAGGAGAGGACGTGCTCTAAAAGAAAGAGAAGTTAATGGGGCCAAACCCACCACCCCTACACCATTCATGGAGGACTACATCATATAATCAAAGAGCAGGGGAGAAACTTCACCATCTCAAGAGGCCTGAGACCTTTTAGTCCTTTCAAACACGTTCATCTTACAGAAAGGACGAATTGTTTCAGGGCATATTCAACTAGCAGGAAGGAAGTTACATGACTTCACAGCACAACTGAATATTTGCCATGTTACACCAGTGTTCAGGAAATAACCTCACAGATGAGCGAGGACAGTGATGCCCTCTCATTCTGGACAGCAAGGTTGAGCATGCAGCGGTGGCTGCTCATTGCTTCCAGGAAAACACCAGATGTTAGGTGAGACCAGGAAACACTTCATAGAAGTGTAACTCCTCCCTGGTTTTGAGATTGTGCATACAGTTTAGGCCAGTTTAGGGTTACCAGTGTGCAGATGCAGCTACACCACTGGCAATGTTGTATTTTAGAATGGAGGAAGGTAATTCAGACATTAAAAAGTATTGGGTTTCATTTTCCTTCCTTTGTGACCCGAGAGACATTCTCAGATTACTTACAAAGTTAGGATAATCATACATTATTTAACTACCTTTAAAGAGGATTCTGACCACTTTTATCCCAAGGA
Source organism: Ara ararauna (assembly GCA_028858755.1). Lineage (NCBI taxonomy): Eukaryota > Metazoa > Chordata > Aves > Psittaciformes > Psittacidae > Ara > Ara ararauna. Next base: position 44,631,907 of record CM054381.1, read on the forward strand.
CAGCCACTTGAGGTAAAAAGGAGAGAAGCTGAAGTTACTATGTATCTTTTCCTTTCAACAGCATAAAACAAAGGGCAGGGAGGGGAAGAAAGAGAAAAATATCAGCAAGGTCAGTTTTCACCAGGATGCAGAAGGGACTAGACAGGAAACTGCCCTTTTACTGTCACTTTTGGCTCCTGTTCCTCATGTTGAAATCCAAGAGCTAATGAAGATAGATGGGTTCATCCATGCTCTTGGGGTCTGGATAGTAACAAAAATTATTTCATGGTCAAGAGCTGTCGTGGGGTGCATTGATTAATTAGCAGAGTTAGGAGGAGAATAACTGTACTGCATGTCAGCTACTAATAATAGAGCCCCAGTCAGGTGGAGAGTGTATCCAAAAAGATGAGGTAACTGTAGGCTCACAGCTCACCTTCACAGCAAACAACAAAGACAAAAACTCTTCCAGTGGGCTTTTCTGACATCCCACCTCCTGCTAAAAAACGGATGTGTCCAGGATGAGCTGCTGCAGGGCCAGGTGTCCTCAGGGAGGAACAGTGCCCTCAAGGTGGAGGTAGCCCCTCTCTGCCAACTCAATCCTGCGGCTCTGGATGGGCCATGGGAGAGGTCAGCGAACAGGCACTCTGTTTCTCAAAGGATCTGCTATTTTAAGCACTGCTTCTCTCTTTCTGCAAGACCTGCAACCCTTTTAGACCTGCCCAAGAAACATCAGCACAGCCTCCCTATACAACAATTTTCTGCTTTCAGCCTTCTGAGGATACAAACTTTTGCTAAGAAGTGAGTGTTAAACACCTCCGAGGTCTTGATTTCTCCTTGCTTCAGTTTCCTACCGGTGCAAATAAAACCTCCCTACACCCATTTCAAGCAAAACCTACTCAGAACATGAAACCTTTCTCCCTATGTGTCTACAGAGCCTGGGGGGAAAAAAATAACAGGAAGCTTGTTCTAGGGCTTTTCTACACTACTGGAAAACAAACAAACAGGAAAAAAGAATTAACAAAGTGACCCCTGGGAGAGGAGAGCTGCACTTAAGATGGGCTTCCCAGGTGTCTGGCAGAGTGCTGGGAATGATGATGAAATAGCTATATCATACATACACACATTTGTTGGAGCCCATACTGACGCAGCTGTGAGACACTGACAGCTCTGCAGAGTAAGACTAATTTCCGAGCACTGGAAATCACCTTGGTGGAAAGCTTAGGAGTAAGAATTATTCAGCCAATCTGACAGAGTGGTCATAATTTGGGCATCTAACATCTCAGTAATGCCTGAGCCACAAATTATTATTCTGCATCAGCTGAACGCAGAGGTCTTGCTGCTTTTTGTTGACATGGCAGACTTGATCACTGGCTGTAGTGATTTGGAAAATAAGACAGGTGCTTTCTGTGCCATGCTTACTGCCAATGAAAATACAGGCACTGGGCAAAGAGTGGAAAGATCCAGACCTTTTCTCCTTCTGGTCAAAGCTTTCTCCAGGCTCTAAAATACACTTTCTGAGGCTCTGTAAAGAAAAAAAACCACAATTCTATGCTCCAAAGTGCTGCTAAGCCTTCCAGCAGCGTCACATCTCCCTGTTGCGCTGGCCCTGTTGATCCTTTTATTAACACAACTTCCTTGATCCACAAATAGGAGTTTCGGGAGAAAATGTCCTGGTTTGGTTTTCCTCTTCTGCAGTTTGAATGAAGCCATAGTCACCACCTTTGCTGAGGAAGGGAAAGCACCAGGGGATGATGAAGCATGCGAGCCTGATAATGTCAGATGTGGATCTCCCAATATACCTTTGCATTGGAAACCCTCCCATCCCATGAACAAGCATTGTATCCCTATTGTGGGGCACACTCCTGATCCTCACCTTCCTTTTGTGTGACCAGCATGAAGACCAAGCCCTCAGAAAGACCCTTTGGAGGGCTCATGGTTGAAAGCAGTTCTACAAGACGTCCTCCTTCCAGTAGAAGTCAGGTCTCTTTCCCAGAAAAATCCTCCTTCTCAGCACTACAGCACCATCACCAGCATCTTGAGTCTTCATAGTGCCTCAAGCAGGTGGCGGCAGCACTCAGTGAAAGCTATCTTGCCACAGGACATTAGCTGTGAGATAACAACACAGGGCAGTTGGTGCCACCAAGCAATGTCCCATTGGAGTTCACAGCACCAGTGGTTTTCCACTTGTGATCAGAACTGATCACCTCCCTTTCTCCTTCCTTCCTTCCCACCAGCTTCAATACTTTGCAAGGTCATAAAGCCAACCTACACCGAGTAGCAATTTCCAAGACCACCTCAAGGTACTATTCAGACAACCTTCAACAGCACTTCATAAAGATGTAAGTAGATGTCCAAGAGCTGAGAACAAACCATTATGAGTAACAGGGCTTTTGAGCCCAAAGGCCCTCCAAGATACTGTTGTTGCAGGAGGGAGAGGCTGTGGATGGAATGAAACACAGCTCCATTTTGCTGTGACACATCAGCAAACTTGCCAGCCCACAGAGTGAGTCACTGACAGTTCATAGCATTTCATCTCTCCCCTCCTTGCCATGCTTGCCACAGGAATTCTTTATCCTCAGGCTTTGAAGTGAGCTGCTACGTTGTTTAATTTCCTACCCCCAAGAGGTGAAGCAAAGTGGCATTTTGGTTTCTTAAGATAGCCGCGTACACAATTTTCTTATTAATTTTTATCCTGCTTTGAACAAACAGTGCAGAGAGCATGGTCCAGTGCCCGTTCCCACTAATAGCAAGAACAAGCAAAGCAGACAAATTCAGTTTGTAAGAAGCAGTACAAACTCATTAGACTGGCAAGATACAGAGGTGGTAATATAAATAAGAAAGTAACCTAATCAAAAGAGTGTGTTTAATGCTAACAAGGAAAAAAATCAGCACTACACCTGACACGGATTTCACACATTAGTTTCTGTTGTCAGATTCTGCACTGTTTCCAGCAGTGTAATACACTTCACCCAGCTCACCTACCTTCTGGGAAGGCTGGAGATGAAGCTGAGCACCCGCTGAGCACCCAGACAGACTCCCACAGAAAATCTGCAAGAGACAAGCACACCCTGCAGCCAGTGGAGGACCCCTTATCACAAAAAACCACAAATCACTCCCTTTGCTCTGTCAGCCCTGATCTGAAATAACACGCAAAAGCAGACCTAGGAAATGAAATTCACAATGCTACTATAGAGAAAAGCTCCTCCTGGAGTTGGCCACCGACCCCTCTAGCAGCCTCACCATATGCCGCGGCCAATTACCCATCCCTGTCTCCAAGGAAATCACTGATTGGCACATTTTTTTTCTCCACTCACCTATCATCATTTCCTGTACATTACAGTCACTCTTTCCTCATAAAGCAACCACACGTGTTAAATACTTCACTAGTCTCTGAGCAACTGTTTCCAACTCATTTGGCTCTGAAGCCTCCTGTTTCTAGTTTGGATCAGAAGGGCTTGTATGCCCATAAGCTTCTTTACCTTCTCTAATCCTGTCCAATAAAACATCTGTACAGATGCTTTTACATACGTTTTACAGACATTTTTCTGTACATCACTCCCAGGGCCCCACTCCTGTCCCTACCTCAGGGCAGCTCACTGCAAGTCTCACAGTTAGGAAGCTGGAACTAAAACAGAAGGACTTCCAGGACTTGAAAACAGCCATGGTAACCAAAGACCTCTAGCAATCTAGCTGAACAGACATCCTCAATGCTTACATATCTACAGGCGAGCATGTCACATCCCAGGAGTGGCATTGATGCTTTGGTGCACACCAAAGGATCTGGAGGTGCTTCTCATGAGAAACAGTTTGATCATGAAGGTCCAGCTGAAGAGCTGTTCTGCTGACCACTGCCACTCTTTAGCAGAACTGATCGTGTAAGCAATCACTCTTGGGTTTTAGGACCGGATGGGTTTCGGAGAGCCTCAGCCATGCGCCCTCCTCCCAGGAGCTGTGGTTTCAGGGAACTCTCCCATTTATCAGCATTTTCCTGACCCCTAGTGACAAGACGTGGCTGTACAGCAGCCTCTCAACATGCAGCGCCAAACTCTCCCGCATAAACAAGGAGCAAAACTCGCTCTTTAAGATGGAAGAAAGGTTTTCAGACCTGTCAAGATACTTACCCTCCGCAACCCTTGCAAATTTGCCAGAAAATCCAAGTTGTTTAGCAAAGAAACTCAAATTTGGACTGAAAGTCAGGAAACAAACTGAATACGTTAAGCTTCCCTTGCACCAGGCTCCAGCTGTGCCCAGGGAAGGCGAGTTACAGGATTAATCTATCAACAGACTGGACAAAACAAGGGGTGGGGAAAAGGTGGTTTTGATGTATTACCCACCTGCAAGGGCGAATGCATCCTATTGCAGGGAACTGAGCAGCCTTGGCAGAGCAGCAAACTGCATGATCTCACCACCATCTGCAACGGACCATGAAGCAAACTCCTGGGGTCCTGGAGGACATCACTTGTAACACAGGAGTACATTAGCTGCCAGCACCCATAGCCCTTGTTTTTGTCATGCCACTTGGTTTCAAGGACAAACACTGAGTTAAAACAGGATTATTCTGGTCCAGCTCTGGAGTTTTCAAAATGTAATTAATGCCAGGCTCCTCTGTGCATTAGCCAGCAATGGGCTGTCTCTTCCTGCACCAACCAGGCTGACATAGGAGAAGGCACTCATGGCAATGTGCACTCAGGTACTTTGGACTCAGGTTTGCATCATCCTCCTCCTCTGGGAAACACCCCTTCAACGCAACATTTCTCCACTCCTAGATACTACGATATTCCACCATCTCACACACAGTCATCTCCCACTTTGATACCCATGCTTTCTACACATTTAAAATGGTTATGCCGCTGCACATTGCCTGACATCAAGGCTCTTTGTGTGAGCAGACCAGAGAAGCTCCTATTTCTACCAGCCTCCAATTTATTTTGTTCACTGTGTTGAGGCCAATTCCCAGCCCTCAGTGACTGTGATAAAATGATGCTACAAGAGGAAGTCTCACACAGGAATAATTAACAATTCATCTCTATTTATTGGGCCCTTTTGTCAACTTAAACTTGTCACAACTGCCATAAATCCCTTCAAGTGCTAAACAAACTCTTTAATTAAATCTATTGTACCACAAGAGCAATGCTTCAGATAGCAGCAAGTAGTCAATGATGAAAGAGTTTGGCCCACCCTGGCTTAAAAACCCTTTGTGGGGGCTGAGGTTCACCAGGGGACTGTGACCCTGTCCCCAAGCTACTTGCTCAAATGCATTTAGTAGGGATGCAAACTCTGAAAATGTATTCCTGGTGAATTCCTGGGGCACAGCAGCTGGTTAGTTGCTTTCCTGCTAACTCTGCAGTTGTTCCCCCCTGCTTACAACATGAGTTTCAGTCTCATCAGAGGAGCAACCTCAAAGCCATAAATACATGGACAATTCAGTACCCACCAGGCAAAAATCTGTTCCCCCATCTTGTGGGTTACTAACAATTCTCTGGCCCTGCATCTCCTCATTAAGGGAAGAGAGGTGAAGCATAGGAAGCCCTTCTCCCTCCTGAATGGAGGGAAGATGGAATGGTAGAGTTTGCCAGACCAGAAGAAGAGCCAAACACAGTAGTTAAAGGTGAAGAAACAGTACACCCAGGGTTTTCAAAAGGTCTCTAAATAGCGGGGATGAATTGACATAGGATCTAGGTCACACCCTGCCTCCAGCTGCAGTTAGAAGTGGACCTGAGAAACACAAGAACAGAGCAAGCACAAAAGCAGCTCCTCCTTTTTCCTACCTTCACCTGCTTTCACAGCCCAGAAGATCTTCATGTGATGTGGTTTTTATTTAGCAACCCCCCCACTGGGTTCCTCCCAGACATGACAGACAAACCTCTCCCATGTAGTGCTGGAGTACACCCACCCTTCTTCCAAAGCACAATATAAATCAAACACCTAGCCCAGTAACGCTAACACCTTGCTTGAGATAAAGACTCCTTCTGCCAGTGCCATAAGCAAACATCCTGCTGCTGAGGCAGCAGCTCAGCTAACAGCCGCTCCAATGCAAACTTGCATTGCAGCAGAAGAGATGGCAGGAGCCACCACTTTGTTGGTTAATCCCATTTGCCTCGTGAGAGGGTGCAGGAAGCAAAATCAGTGTGAATTTACCATGACTTGAACCATGTTAATGCTAAACCCCATGGGTTTCCAGAGATGCCTGGAAAGGCATGCTTGTGGGATGATGGCACTGAGTACATTTTCAATACTTTCCAGTGAGTAGTCAGCACAGACTATGGAGAGGGGGGTGGGGGTCAGAGAAGCAGAAAAGGAAGATAAAACCAAACTCAAGCAACATTTCTTACTGTGTTGCAGAATCCTAGGCTTCTACAGGTAGCTTCCCTCCCCCTGCAGCAAGGCCCACACTCTCCACACCTCTTCAGTGATTGCAAGCAGTCACCCGTTGCAGCCAGCACTCTCATGGAAGGAAGCTAGTGTCCCTGTCCCCTCAAAGGGACCATCAAAATGTTTCAGGGAGCGTGAAATGAGAAAGGGGGGGAGGGAATTCAAAAGGCAGATCTTGAGATGGGAGACAGTACACAGCTCTTAACCAAAGCAGCCTTCAGGGTCAGATACATTTTGTTGAAAACTTACTGGCTAAATAAAAATAATAGTAGGTGAGTCATACGAGAGCTCCCTCCAAATATGCAGGAACCCTTGCAGGTACGTAACAGCAATGTATGCATATCAGTTTGACCTTGCCAAAAGCAGCACAGCTCTCAACTAGACAAAAAAGGGAGTTAAAGAAGGGCAAAAATCTGCTCCCAGGAAAAAGACATGCCCCTTGCAGAGGGGCTGCAACCTGCTCTGGGTAAACACCTTGACCAACATCACTCAGTTACTCGTTAAAAGCACACCTAAAGGGTCCCATCTCAAAAAGAGAAATTAAAGCTGGAAAAATCTCAACTGCCTTGTTGACACTCTCAGCAAAAGCACACCGCTCTGCAAGAGATCTCTCACATGTACAGTTGGCAGTTAAGGCTTGATTTATAACCTAGGAAAGCAAATGCCATTATGAAGGAGCTAAGTAATCAGTATAATTAATCGCTTTTCTCCTGGTGTTCTTTAAACCACAGAAATTCTTACCTCTAATGAGCTGAGGTGTCTGTCAGTTGTTCTGTACTGGCAGTACATGTACCGGCAAGGTAAGTAAGACTGGCTGGCTCCCAGCTGTGCTGGAACAAAATCCAACAGAGAGAAAGCAGGATACCGTGAGAGATGGAGCATTTGCTTTCCCCCTGATCTCAAGGGAGAGAGGAGGAGGCCAGCAGCAGCACTGTCATCTAGCCAAGGTGCATTCGAGGCCCTGACAGGTCACCATCAAAACTGCCACTATGCTTTCTTGAGAAAACTGCAGCTAAGAGCCCCTGAACACGGCTGTTACATGCAACACCCATATCTCCACCTGCAACTTTACAGCAATATCGCTTCCTTTACCTCCTACTTATGCCATTATTTACAAGGGCGCTTCTGCTGAGCTGTGCTGATGAAACTGCCAGGCTTGGCAATTCAAACTTATGCCAATGAAATATTCTGCTGGCCTTTCCCACCCTTACAAACAAACTCACTTCCCAATTTCATTGCTAGCAACCATGTAGTACACCTTTCTTTTCATCCATATCAAAGCTTCCAGCTTCATATCTGCACACAATTCTTTTCTTCCCAGGTTCTGCATTGCTCTCCAAGTCTTTTCGCCCTGGACAGATGCTCAGGGTCTCCCAGGATACAAAAGATGCTCGTTTTCCTTTTCATTACCATCGCAAGCAAATCTATAGAGGGCAAAAAAGGAAAGGAATCATTTCCTTCCTTCTAACTCACCTGCTGGAGAAACAAATCATCTCAGTGGCACACATGAACCCAAACAGCAGAAAACAAAATGTGCACAAGAGTATATACAAGGGATGCACGCCACACTATACTAAAAAAAAAAAAAAAAAAAAAAACAGAATCGGTTGCTTTGAGGGTAAAAAAAAGCCATGAGGGTATAGCAAGATGCTGAATTTCTAGCTACCACATATATCAGCACAGTACAGAATTGTTGACAACACTGGGAAATGGCCTGTCACACAAGTAGGTTTAGCAGATGATGAGCTACGGGACATGGGCAAAAAGCCACAGAAACAGGCCAGGGAGCAGCACATGGCATCCATGCAGACATGGTTCCCTCAGTAACGGTAGAAAGCACCTTAAAAATGCTCTGCAGTGTTGTCCTGCACACACTCCTCTCATTACCCTAGCTCCGAAATACAAACCAGGCTGTCCTCAAGCACTGCAGCCGACAGCCTGTGACTACCACTGCACAGACCTCAAAGGGCGGAGAGGACGACTGTCACATTCATCACGTGTTGCCAGCATCATCCAGCGGTACCTCAGTTCTAACTGCCCCTCTCCAACCCGTTCCGCCTTTTCCTCGTTCAACAGGTTAAAACAGTGGCCCTACAGGAGAAGGGCGTTGTTCGGGGTGGACACATCACCGCTTCAAAGAGGCCTAGGTTTACCCTCCCCACGGCCCCGCCGGCGGGTGACGGCTGCCGGGCAGCTCTCGGGGAAGGCGCGGGCAGCGGTTCGGTGTGGGTAGACCCGGCCCCCTCGCCACGCCTCCCGCCACCGCGGACAAGCCGCGGCATCACCGGGCTACGGCACTGCGTGCAGCACCCAGCCCGAACCGCGGACGGAGGCCACGGACACCCACGGGCCATGGTAAGTCGCTGCTGGGAACTCCGGCTGGTGCTTTGCAGGCAGCAGCAAAGGACAGGGCAGGAAGGTTTTGTGCAGCAGCTCCGGCCTCTGAGAAGAGGCAGGAGGAAAGGGAGAAAGAAGGGAGCAGAGCTCTGCGCTGTGGTTAATAAGTAACGCAGTCAGCTCCGCCGGCTGCTGCTGTTGAATGACCGAAGCCAGCGCTCTCCAGGTTCTGTTCCTCTGCAAGGGGGAGGGAAAGGGTCTGCCAGCAAGGCAGTTCTGCTGGTGTGACCCCTGCTCAAATTCTGCATGGCATGTGCTCCATCTGCACAGCCTGTCCAGTCCACCCTGGACAGCTGAAAACCAGCTTCTTCGCAGCAGCGGAGGGAACAGGGGCAAAAGACATTGAGCCTTGTGACATACCTCGTTCCAGCCCTGCCTGCAGCTCCTGCTCGCACCAGGGCTGCCCCCTTTATCTTCTTCTAGGTGACAAGTCACCCTTAAAAGGGAAGATACTAGTTTGGGCAGAGAAGGTTGTTTCATCTCCAGAAAGCCCAAAGCTCTCCCAGTTTCCAGTGCTGGTTCCTGTCCCTCAGTTGCACAATGCATCTACTGGTTTCCTGCTGGCAAAAAACAAAACAAAAAATCCCAATGCCTTGGCAGTTGAGAGCCAGCAAAAGAAAACAAAATAATTTAATTTCACTAATGAGAATAGTGTGTTTTAAAGGAGTAAGTGCACATGAAAGCATTTAAATGCCATACCGACAAAGCCAGCAGGCTGGCCAATGGGGTGCTGGGGCAGAGAAGAGGGGAAGGGGAAGAGAGTGAGAGGGAGCGTGCTCCGGCCAGTTTGCCATCAGAAGACACAGCCAGAGGAGCTAGATTTCATGTGGTCTGTTGGCCAAACCTCAGCTTGGCCTTGCCTCCCACTGGTGCTAGGCTCTCAGAGAGAAGCTGGGCCTGGAAAAAGCCCCGGAGCCTGTCCTCCCATGTAGACACAACCGCAGAAAAGAGTTCAGAGAACAGTTAAGCCACATCCCTCCCTGCTCTCAAAACCTGGCCATTGCCATCACAGTCCCCCAAGGCAGCCCCCACGGGTGCCCCCCTGCCAGCGGCCCTATGCAGAGCCAGCTTCCTTCCCCACGTTATCCAGTTGCTAAGCTACCTACTCCCGGCTTATCGCACCATCAGCACGGAAGGGCAACGGCTGAGTTTATTGCACTAAGCCATGTTTACTCACTACCTTCACTCCAAACCCAGAGCTCGGGAAGGGATGGGGTTGACGTTAGCAGGGAGACGGTGAATCTGGGTCTGGCAGGGGGCCATCCAAAACACTGCACAAACTGAAGGGCAGCACAGGGTGGTTTGAATGCTACCAGCAAGGCCAGAGTGTGCACAGGTGAGGAAGGCTTTCCCCAACCATTATGCAAGAGGGAGAGCATGCAGCTATGATGCCAGGGGGACAGGACCCATCCCACCCCCAGCCCCTCCTGAGCTAAGGTTCAGTGTACACCTTGGCACTCTTCATTTCATGAAGCGCTCTGCAGCTCACAGCTTTCATTAAGCATAAGGGTCACGGCTATGCAGACAGGTAGGCACCCACACAGCCTGATCCATATCATAGCAGATCAAATAACATTGGAATAGGGCGTAATCTTTCCAGTCTTCCTCAAAACATGCAAAACCAAAAAACCACCCACAAAAACATCAGTTCCATGGCTGCCTCTGGTTTTGTACAGTCTATGAGTAGGTATACTATAGGAAAGGACTATTTGCCTTAATTGCGCAGCTGCTTAAGATGCTAGTTCTGAGCACCAATACCCAAGCAAGCATCTCAAGGGGCTGCTGACCAAACACCCGCCAGAAACAGTGTGCTTTATTTGTTGGGACTCATATCTGACTTGCCATACTTTGCTCTACAGCATATAAAGGAAAATAAATTGCAAAGAGATGGTCATTGTCACTGAGAAACAACAATCCTCACCAACCTGAAAGATCAGATTCACCCACTAGGAAAGAATTTTAATTGTCAGAACACAACCTGTCACATAGAGCAACAGCCCTCTGTGCTCACTCCTTCCCTACCAAGCCAAAAGATACACAGGCTTAGTTAGCTCCCATCACCAAGAACTCTATGTTAGTTTCATCTTTGCCTATATTCCCTCCCCAAAATGAAGAACTGAACTTTCCTTATTCCCCTCTTCCCTTAAAAAGGACCCAAATAACAGCAGTTCTGCCCAAGAGCAGAAGACAATGCTAAATCACAATCCTTCCCTCTGCCCTTTGTTACTTATAGACAGAAACAGCCTCTTCAACTCCATCATAATGTAAGGGAGATTGAAAAGGAAAAGGAGCTGAACTCCAATTTAGCGTGACTCATCTCTCTGATTCACACCACTTCTTTCTCCTCTAAAGCAAGCTTCCAACGCAGATGACCTGCAAATAAAGCCCTCCTGCTTTAAGAAGGTACTTCACAAACCTTAAATGCAAGCCATTCTCAGTTCTTGAAGCCATCACAGTTTCAGGTTTTCTTTTCAGAGAATTCTATGTAATGCCTTTGGGAGCTTAACCTTACACAGCTGTCATTTCTTAGTACCTCAAGAGGTTATAATGAATCCACATTTATACTGGTAAAGTGGTAGGTGTTGCAGGTCAAAGGACAAAAGTGGCAAGTCAGACTGCCCTTGACCTGTGTACACAGGGTAGAGAATAGAGGACAGCACTGATATCCCCTATCATCAGTACCCCCCCCAGTTCAGGTCTACACAGACACTCTAACCCTTCCACCCAGCCTGCAGATGCCTCCATGGGCCTGTAACTCCATGACCAATTGGATGCTTTGCTGCTTTGAACATTCATTTCATCCTACCTCTGCTACACTGATCTCCCCTTTCCTTTCTATGGTGTCAGGCAGGAAAAGCCCACAGGCTGAGCACGGAGGAGAGGGAGCAGCTGCTGCCAAACCTGAGAGCTGTGGGGTGGAATGAGGTGGAAGGCAGAGACGCCATCTTCAAAGAGTTCCACTTCAAGGACTTCAACCGGGTATGAGCATCAGTTGTATGCAGATTTCACAAAGTGGGACACCTGGTTTGCAGGTCAGGGAGTTCCATCTGCAAGGCTCAGCCAAAGAAACCCCTCTGTGTTTCTCCTGAAATGTAATGACTGAGCAATATAACCTGCCCAAGACACCAAAGTGCTTGACCAGCACATGATTTGTCTGGGAAAAGCTCCCCCAAAAGAGGAAAATCCATAGAAAACACCAGCAAAGATACAGAAAACCCCAAGCCTTCTATTTGGTTAGGTTACCTAGAAACATGTGGTGTAAAACTAACACCAATGGGGTGAAAAACATTATATTGTCAGGTTCAGAGCTAGCTTTTCTACTTCCTCCACTGAGCAGGCCTTTGGATTCATGACCAGAGTGGCTCTACAGGCAGAAAAACTCGATCACCACCCCGAATGGTTCAACGTGTACAATAAGGTAAGACACAGGGATGGCGAGGCAAATGGAGATCTGCAGAGAGCGTATCTTTTTTTGAGGCATAAACCATCAGCAAGTCCTTTTCAATGGGACCTTTTCCGTCAGATGCTACTCTCTTCACATATCACAGACAGCCTATAGCTATCACATAACAGATCCTTTCCTCCCCATCTTTTTATGTGTCCAGCTGAGCAGTAGCTGCCTGGGTGCCAGCCCAGGGTTATGTTTTTTAAATCAGTATCAGAAGTAGCAGCGAGGGGAAAAGCCTTTGAAGAAAGAGTGAGTTGTAAAGGGGGCATAGGTGGGTGCTGTGACCAAGGCAGGGGTGGCAGCAACAGCTTGTGGCTACGAAGAGCTGTAGGAAGGACAAAACCAGGCAAAGTGCCAGACCACCTCCTCTCCCACCCCAGGAAATTTTGCTAACAAGCCTAGAGAAAGTAATAGCACTACCTGCCTTATCAGGTGCAAACTGTTTGCAGTGCTGGGGAAAAGCATTCCTGCTCGTTCTGCCGGCAACACTTGTCTGTCTGCCTGGTTTAGGTTCACATCACCTTGAGCACTCATGAGTGTGGAGGCTTATCGGAGCGAGACATCAACTTGGCCAGCTTCATTGAGCAGGTTGCAGCTTCCCTCTCCTGACCAGAGAGAGACACAAAGCCGAAAATCAACTGTGCCGCTGCCACAACCCGTATCTCGCCTAGACAACTGTACCTAGAGAGCCTTCCCCCACTTCCAAGCTGGTTCCTGGATCCAAACTGCCTGACACCATGCCAAAGTTCCTGCCACAGCTCAGATGGAGGGAGGCACTTCTTGGGCACTCTGTGCATATCCATCTCTGACCTTGCCACTTCCATTCTTAAACCCTTCATTAGCTGAGTGCCACCAGCCCTCAAAGTATTGAGCCTCTGGGGCTTTCAGCATACCTGCCCTTTTACCAGGAGTCATGTTACACAACTGCACCAGTAAATCTTTCCAAAGCCTGACCCCATCTAGCCACTTATTGCATAACTTCTTCTTAGCTGCTGGAATATGCTTTCCACCTAAAACATGGTACATGAACCCTTTGGTTTCTCTGTAACATACCAGCAACTGTGATGTGCAATTTGGTTATTACTGTAACCTCTCTCTAGCAGTATTATAAGCAGGCATCTCACCCCTGTTGTAGGATACCAACTGAAAATGTTTAAAATAAATGTCTTAGTTAACCTGATGTCAGTCTGGAAGGAGGCCTCACTGTCAGGATTATGCCAACAGGTTTTCCCAAGGCAGGTACTCGCCTGACTGCTCTCAAGAAGGTGCTTCTGCCAGGGAAAAGCTTCTTGATGAAGCAATAAAGAGAAATGACATGTGCCTTCACAGGCTTGTACCTCAAAGTGAACAGGATCTAAAAGAGAATAAGATTATCAAAGCCAGAGCAGATCCAGATAAAAATTGCTTGTGCTGAAGTCAGAAGTGTACCATAGCCAAGGCACAAACACTGGGAAGGCACAACCAAAAGGCATGAAAGCAGCATAACAAGGAGCCAGGGGTGCTTGTGGTGGAATACCTCCCAAAAAGAGGTTGTAGGTGGATTTAGTGGTGTAAGATCTTCACTCCAGTGACAATGATCACTACATTCAGGCAGTCTGCAGCCAAATCTCTGTGTTTCTGGTACAACAGGAACAATTTGCTATGAAACCAGCAGTAGTTGCTTTAAGCAGAGCCATCTAGGAGAAAAGCTACAAAGCCCCAACAGAGGTTTGCTGGTGTTTTGATTTTGAGGGGTTTTTTTTAACCCTTTAAAGTTCTATAAAGTATTAAGAGAAAATCATAGCTCTTAAATGACGATTTCTAGTATCTTTAAACATCACGTAAGACATAGCCATGAACACCACCAGTATCTTAACAATGAAAAAGCAGCCCTCAGGCAGAGTTCATAACATTCATAAACTGCTCTCTCTGCAACAGACTAGACTGTGCATGTGCAAAGACCAGGAACAATAGGTCCCCACTCTTTCAAATGAGCATCGAAATGGAAAAATAAAGAGTTCAATGAGCCTAAATAGCTAAATGCATTGTTTTAATACAAACTAGGCCCATTTTCACAATCCCTTCATCTATTTCAGCCTAAAGTTTTACAGTGGCAAATTAGAGCAATATAGAATACTGCCATCAGATGAACTCATCCCATTTGTTCATTAAAAAGTCAATGTGTATTTACTAGGCAAGATATTATTGTGTTGTACATAACCTTTCCAATCCCCTCTCCTGAAGTCATCAGAAAAGTGCAGATGAAATCCATGGCATGAAGACACACATCTCTTCTTGGTCCATCCCATTGGATATTCTTCAGTCTAGTACCTAGGAGCACGCAAATCCCTTGGGAGTGCTTTGTAAAAGCACAGATTAAGTGTCTCACTTGAAGCACCTGAAGGTCAGAAATCTCGCAGGAATTAATAGTCAGGAAGATCCCCTCCAGGTCTAAAGTATCATCCAGTTTCAGATCATAATCCAGTCCATAAAATTCTTCTTTTTTGTCTTTTAAATAATTATACAGCCTTTTAATCACACCATTTTTCCAAGACCACTTTGCATGATAAAGGAGATGCAGATTACATGTTAGATGGCAAGGATGAATAAAGACTACATACAGGTAAATTACAGTGGCCTATTCCTGATCAGAAGATTACATATACAGTATAGAACAAATACACATAAAACAATTAAACCCACAAATATTACAAGTGAAGCCCAGAATAGAATACATTGGTTTACAAATAACATCTTCAAATACATCCAAAAATGTGAAATGGAGCACTGATCTGTTAGATGCACCTACTTCCTCCGAGGATGCAACCAGGGAAGAGAAGGGAGTTTTCTCTCTCCTTCACCTAGCCCAATCCATCTACTCTTTCTTTTAAAGCAGAAACAAAAAGAGTACCTCCCTTTTTTGTTCTGTTTTGTTTTTTAAATCTCAGTTCAAAAGAGAACCATCACAGTAGCCAGACACTTAAGACTGTCTCCAAAGTACTGCAAACTCAGAGATGCAATAATGGTCACATTAGGAAGACCTTAATAGAATAAATAGGTCCAACATAAATGCTGACTGCCAGAGCTGGTAACACCATCAAGAGACTATCAGACAATTCAAATGAGATGTTTTCAGAAGGGCTCAGAGACATGCATATAGTCACCAATTTAAGGGCAGATAGCCAAAATACTTCTGTCTCCTAGCACAGAGAACAAACCTGTTAAAAAGCAAGTATACTTCCCACAGTCACTGGGCCCAAAGCTGCACTGGTTTGTGCATCGACTTGTTAAATAGCCTTAGTAACCTTCTCATTAGGTGTAACTATTGTACCAGTGTGTGCTTCAGCTATGTTAAGCCAGCAAGGGTCTGGTTCGGGCAAACAAGCCCACTACTGCAGAGGGACACATGCCTTCAGACACCCTGCACAAGTCTGTGCAAATGTGGCGTGAAGTCTTCTCCCAGGTGGTGAACTCTGCCTGGGAAACTCCCAGTAGCATGCAAAAAGCTGAGAGGAAACACATGGGAAAGCCCTACAGGAGTAACTCTACTGTTGTTTAAAAACTCAAAGACATTCTTTCAAGCTTGTCCTTAAGGCCACCACTGCCTCACAAGCTTCACTTGGAAAACTCTCTCACCATAAAAACAGTGAAGAAAAATAGGAAGGGTGAGCCACATGCCCAAGGCTTGAATGCTTCCCACTTGCTGCATCCTATCTTCTACCTCTCAGAGCTATACAAGCACCTTTATAATACTGTGAAGGGATCTGGCTCAATACAACTAATATGCTACCTTATAGACAAGAACGTTCTCTGAGGCCAGTCTGCCTTTGAGGTTTTATTCAGTATAGTACCATAAGGAAATGACCACAGCAAAGGTTGTGGTCAATAGCTGAACCTTCAAACCCTCCCTGGCATCCCACAAAAAAAGCCAGAGAAGCATCAAGGCACAATGGTGAATGCCCTTTTGAGAATGTGCCTTAAAAGAATCAGTGCAAAGAGCAGAGATTACTACTATTACAAAAGTCACCGTTTTATACTAAAAGATCATGGTAAAAAAAGGTCAGCTTTGGCGCCATCTGTTTGCACATGAAGTCCATAGCCACGACACACGCCAGGACCTGACTGACTCCACTACAGCCTTGTGAGATAGTGCAAAACCTTCAAGTTATGAACAGTGAAATCACTGTTTTGCGCATACCTCCAGAATTGTGCAAGGTACAACAGCACTCTAGGTGGCAAATGCATGTCTTCCAGAGGAGGCAGGGAAGCAAAACAGTTACTACGTACCAGGATTTTCAGTACCATCTAGTTCCCCTCCCTACACTACCTGCTTGGTTTCTATTTCTGATGCTATATAAACCAAGGCATTTGAAAAGGATTTTGTGTTGCATATTTTCCCCCCTCAGCAGATATTGATTGCAGTCTCACCGAGATCTCTAGAGGGGATTTCAAAAAGAGTACATGACCATCTCTCCTTTGCCAATTTATCGGCTCTGCATTACAATAGATATAAAGGCTCCCAGCACAGTCTGTTAAATGCAGTAGCTTGGAGGAATACTCAAAAGAAAACAGAATTTTCAATTTACTTTCTACCTTTAACTTCTGAGAAGATTGAAGCTATGGAACACAACATGAGAACTCAAATCTAACACTTATCTGGTCATCGGCTGAAAACCAGGTCTGTTGAAGAAGAAACAGCAAGGAATGAAGTGACATGCAAGAATACCTGAGGAATTTGGAGTTGTGGAATGGACATTCAATTTACTATCAACAGTTATGTTGAAAATAGGCAGGGGAAAAGGAGGAAAAGTCGGTCATGAAAATAATGCAGATTTCAAAACAGACTAAGATGGGTAAGTTTCCAAGATCAAGCCACCGTCAGACCTGCAATTGTAGGAACAAAGGCTTACTGCAATCTCTTCCCCTAGGAAACCTTCAGAACCACCCCAGTGCTAGTTGGCAAGGCACTAACTGTTGCTGTACAGTCAGTGGTGGCTGGGGGAGCCATTCATGTGCTTTTCACTGCAAGGAACATCCGTGCTGTAGAGACCATCCAAGTATGCCTGAGAAATCTCCGCTACCAAGCTTCTGTCTGGGACGGACTGAGCCATTCCATAGATGGCTCCCTAAGCAGAGAAGAGAAGGGTTGTTACACAGGATCGTTAATGCCATCAGAGAAACACACCCAAACATACTCTCACACTCTATGGCTGGCCTCCTTACCATCCCTGTGGTCTTGGCACTGAGATCCTTCATGATGTCCTCAATGCTGTCTTTGACATCTTTCAGGAACTGTTCAGCAACACCAGGCTTTGTGTGCAACTGCGTAATGCAGAGATGAATGCTGGGCAGGCAGAAGAGAGAGGAGAGATTAACCATCTCAAGTATGTACAGCTCCACATTTTCTGAGCAACTGACAGCAATTTAGTCTTTCCCTGGCCAGCGACAACTGTGTATCTCCTTAAAATAGTATTTCAGCAGTATAATGGGAGAAGATGATCCACTCCCTTCCAATTAAAAGTAATCTCTGCAAAATACTTGCTAGTGTAAAGTTTAGTTCTTTTGCAAAATGGCAACTCCTCCTTCCTGACTTCACCATACAGGGTTAAAGGCCTATAATTTTCTCACCCCATTCCAGGTATTTCTAGTGAGAAAAATGCAGCTGCCTGCCAGCACAGTAATCCTTGCCATCATTTCCCTCCCCTTCCTCTCCGGTTTAGATAAGCCATCAGACATGCACAGCATGGAAGTTAGCATCCACCAGAAGGAACAGGGCTACTTACACCTCTGAACTATTGCTTCAGGCTCTCTAGGCTTCACCTCATGTTAACTGAAAGTCCAAAATTTTTTTCAGTGCAGCCACATCTGAGCGCGCTGGCCTCTTCTACCCACAGAAAAACAACTACCTACTTCAGGAAAGTCTCATTTGAAAACATACATTTTACACCAAGCTGGAAACAGAAAGATCACTGAAAATGATCAATCTTTCACTGTTCTTTCAATTACCTTTATCTTCAGTGGGCAGCACAGGAAGATACTAAAAATAAATACATCTACAAACCCTCAGTTAACTAACATGAGGTAACAGCCTGGCTATTTATATTTTTCTGCTTGTATTAGACAGAGATAAATAGAAAGCAAGCCTCAGATCTGCCCTCAGCCAGGCTCATTAAAATTACCACTGCCTTATCCTCACTGCAGTAACTGCTGTATATCAGCAATTACAAAAGTAATTCCTCCTCTATAGAGGGAATTTATCAGATTTGGACAACAATTTATCAGATATTGTCAACACCACTCAGCAAGTCGTGACAGCTACATGGTCTGAAGATGACCATCTTGCATATCCTGGCTATCTATGCACATCACTCCACTGGTCTCCACAAACTCACCTTGATGGAAACTGTAGGACATTTAAGTTCCACCCTTTTGCAGCTAAGAAATTAGATAATCGATAAATGTCAAAAGTGTCTGAACCGATGGAGAGGACAGACACCTCAGGCTTCCCAAGAATGAAGATGCTGTCGATTTTTCTCAACCTTGAAAAGAAAAAGGAGAAAAGAAACAACTGACTGGGGTTAGAGGGAAAAGACATTCCGACCATCTCTCTGGAGCCTTAAGGGAAAGGTTACAGAAAGCAACAGATGATAGCACATTCAAACTAAAAAAATCATGCAATCATCCCAGGCCATTGGGACTGGCAAGAGGATTCAGGTCACTACAGGCCCTAAAATCAAGAAAAATCAGGAAGAAATGGAAAAGACAGAAAACAGAGAGGCAAGGGAAGGCAGAGTAGCAGAGAAAAGCAGCTTATCAGCTCACACAGCAACACAAGCATCCCAATAAGAGAGCGTAACCCTTTTTTTGTCATCCAGACTCTTTCTTAGTTATGGCTGAGGCAGAAGAAACTCTAGAAGCAAGGTCAGCTAAATAAAGATGCCTGTACCCCTCCTGTCTGTGCCTCACAGCTATCTGGCACAGGGCAGCACCCGAGAATAAAAAAAGCATCTTCTCCCATAACTGCTTATTAGATCCCTACACCTAGCAGGTACCGTGCTGTAACTGCTCCAGGGAAAAGTTGCATGAGAAATAAATGCAGTTTGGGAGGAGTCCAGAACAGGGTTAAACAGTACAATCAAAACGCTAAGGCAAGCACATACTCTGATTCGATGAAACGAGCCGTTTTAATGATCCTCTTCGTAGCTTCTACATAACCCGATTCTCCTATGTGCATCAGAGTTGCCCAGCATGCAGCTATGATTCCACCAGGTCTGGAGCCTGCCACGGAGGGGGAGGCATATATGCCCCCTTGCCAGTCAGGTGCTATAAAGAACTGGTAGCTTCTGTACTTCTTGTCGCTGTACAACACCACTGAAGAACCCTTGGGAGCATAGCCATACTGCAAGGGGCACAGAAAGCATTAAAAAGCAGCAGGAGGGCACAGGAACACATTCAAGCACTCATCGCATGCAGTCATCACTATCCCATTTGTACTCTGGGTTATTGCACAAAGCACCTGAATAGAGCAGCCCCTACCCCTGCACTTCAGGACCTCTCCACATAGCAGAGCAGAAACGTGCCTAAAGGCAGGGATGGCACTGGGAATCACTCCCCAAAAGTGAAAGCACTGGAAGACATTTCTCCCCACTTAGAACCATAGAATAGTTAGGGTTGGAAAAGACCTTAAGATCATCTAGTTCCAACCCCCCTGCCACAGGCAGGGACACCTCCCACTAAACCATGCCACCCAAGGCTATATCCAACCTGGCCTTGATCACCGCCAGGGATGGAGCATTCACAGCTTCCCTGGGCAATCCATTCCAGTGCCTCACCACCCTTACAGTAAAGAATTTCTTCCTCATATCCAGTCTAAACTTCCCCTATTTAAGTTTGAACCCGTTACCCCTTGTTCTCTCACTACAGTTCCTCATGAAGAGTCCCTCCCCAGCATCCCTATAGGCCCCCTTCAGATACTGGAAGGATGCTATGAGGTCTCCACACAGCCTTCTCTTCTCCAGGCTGAACAGCCCCAACTTTCTCAGCCTATCTTCATACTTCTTACCTTGTGGGTATCAGCAGAAATACTGGTCACACCTTTTACGCGGAAGTCAAATGGATGCTTTAGAGGGAACCCTGCCTTGTCCATGAAAGCAATGAGAAAACCACCCAGGCAGGCATCGACATGGAATGGGATTTTGTACTTCACCGCAAGCTGTGAATGAACAAGAGACTCTAGTGAGTAACATCCAATAGGCAAGAAAACAACATGGTTAGGGCACCCAAACTCCAGCCACCAAAAGGTACTCTGCATTCACAATTAAATGTTTCCTGGATTGTTTGGGAGCACCATGCCACTCTCTAGCCATTGAGGATAGGAGATCTTGAAGGGCTGGCTACTTGTGGGATGCCTTCTCCTGCCTTCCCACGCATGTGAAGATTGCCAGCGAGAGGAACAAGAACATCACATTCTGGCAGTTTGCTGTATTTGCCAAAGGGATGTGGCAATGTGGTCTGAATATCTGCAATAAAGTGTAAGGGTGTGATCCAAATGAAAAGACAGCCAGAGGCCCTGGCTGGTTACATACAAAATAAATATCTGGAGCATAGAGAGAAAAACCAAGAGGCATGTTTGTAAAATAAGATCCCAGCTCTGTGACTCCTACTCCCTACATGCATTCCTCAGACCTCTGTCTGAGTCAGGTTTGCTACAACCAATAGGGTCTAAATCAAAGCATTTCTACTAGGGGGACTATTTTGCTGCTATTTCATTTCAGGACTATTTTGCAGTTATTTCCTTTCAGGTAGCAAAGAATAAGCCCTTCTGGCTGGTTTCACAGTGGGTGCATCAGAGCAAGAAGCCAAATACACAATACATACCTTCAGTTACAGCAGAAGTTTATGGCAGACTTGAGAGTTCAGAGACAAAGCATGTGCAAAAGACTTGCTGCTTTGCCTTGCTATGACACACCAAATGCACCAGCTCAAGTCCGAAATCCAGTCCCACGCAAACAGCTTTACAGCAATGCCCAGAGGCAATATCTGGTATTTAGAGCTCACCTTTTCACAGCAATTAAGAATGGAAAAAAAAAAAGTCCTATATTCATCCTCACTCCAAACTGCGTCCTACATATGCTGCTGTTGGTTAACACCTGATCTGAGGACAATAATAACTTTCCCACGCAGCCAGCTCCTCCCACCAGATTCACTGGTTAACATCCTGGAACACCCTGATGCTCTTGTACAGAAGGAGATCCTGGGTTTATTGTTACAGCACCCAGAAGTCCTAGGGGTGCCATACCTCTGCCACCTCTTCAATCGGGTCCATAATTCCATGAGGGAACTGGGGAGCAGAACAAACCAGCATGGCTGTGTTCTTTGAGATAGCTCTCCTCATTGCCTGAAGATTTAAAGAGAGAAGATGCTCATATTCCATTTACCAAGTGCCTGCCAAAAAAGATAAAAAGTGAAAACATGCAGCGTCTGGTCTTAAAACCAACGCACAAAAGCCTGTAAAAAGCAAAGCAATGAGCTACAAGAATCAGTAGATATCAACTGAGTTATTTAACTCATCCACTTGGAAATACTAGAACACTTTTGTTCTCCCACATCAGAAATTTGGGGCTATTTCTGAAATACATAAATTATTGGATTCTATGTGAATCACACAGGACAAAGAGATGGTTTACATCCCATTATTTCAAACAAAACTTTATCTGCAATGACAAGTACTTACTCCTGCCTTTTTATTTCCAGGAAGCATTCATTCCTCTCTATCCACTGACTTGCTCCCTGGATAGGTAGATTTCTTGCTATTTGCTATACAATGCCAATACTAATTTCCCACAGAAAGGGTGCTGTGGTGCCTAAAGTAATACCTGAACATCCACTTCCATAGCCTTGGTCAATGGTATGTGAATCAACTTCAGTCCAAAGTAGTGTGCTGCTTTGTCAAATGCCGCATGAGCACTCACTGGGACCAACCTAGAAAAGTAACAGATTGCATGTGTCAACACAGGCAGCACCTAAGCTTTACCGTGAACAGGAGGGGAAAAGGCAAAAAAATTCAACCTGTAGATATTTGTGTGTGACAGACATGTCACAAGCAGCCCAACTGCATGTTTCAACTGGCCCGAAATCATACAGACCAAAAAATGCAAAAAGTTGGGGAAAATACTCTCATTTTCTGAGCTATCATATCTTTATCAGGGCCTCTAATAGCATGCAAAAGCGTTAGGGAAGAAAAGAACTACAGGAATTCAGCAGAAGATGAACACCACAGTGTTTCATCTCTCTTTACATTTTCCTCTCATAAGCAATTAACAGAGAAACATTTTTTGATGCACTGTCTAGAAAAAAGAAGGACATTAGAGAGAGCAAATCCTTTATTAGCAGTGTAACGATTAGCATAATTCTTCCTTTCAGCTCCAACCAGCCCCAACTTTACTCCTGGAGTTTTCAAGCTAAACCTTCTTTGAACTGAATAAATCCAAACCCTTAAACACTTCAAAGGGCCTGACAATCTCTGCTCGAGAGGGGCCCAAAGCTGATATGAGCAGGCTCTGTCCAGGGCAGCTCATATCAAAAGGTATTGCCAAAATACATCTGCACAGAATAGCTACTGCAGCCCCCCAGCAACATTCATGTCTCCCAGGCTGCTTAGTTTCCTGTGCTTTTGCACTAGCTCTTTTGACTCAGGTTTCTCTCCTTCAGACACAGATAGACAAGGAGGAGATGGTAATGAGCTACGAAATGAAGGATTATTGAGGTCTAGCAGCCACCTCAACTCAGAAGAACAGCAAATCCCACAAGCCCCCAAAGCAAAAAGCAAGACGCAGAGTTATTGCTCACATTTCTGGCTGTTTGATGCCTCTCTCATAAGCCAGGTCTCTGTATGCCTTGCAGGCCATCAGAATGCTCTCAGTCCCTCCAGATGTCATCTGTTGTGAAAAAAGAATATAACAAGAAAAACAACCACTTACATGGATGCTGCCATAGCATCTCTGTCCAGAGACGCTTCAGAGGCAAGAGATGCATAGGACAACTCAGGTTTTCAAGGGCAGCAGAAGCCACTGAACAGCTCAAGGTAGCTTTCTGACATTCAGCTTGAAAGTGCACATTTAAATAAATGTTGACTCTTCTATTTAAAGGTGAAGGAAAAAAGGGAAAGCAAACAAACAAAATTCAACTCAAAAGCCTAACAAGAGGGGATCATGCTGCACAGTCACTAGCTGGCAAACATGACCACACCTCATGAAACTGCCAGTACATACTTAGCTTTTGATTACCTGGGGATTGTTTATCTGGATTACATATTAATTATGCCATGCATATGGAAAAAGCAAACTTGATTCTGTATTAAGTCAACTGAAGTCCAGCAGGGTTTATTAGGTCTGGAGCAGTGCCATGCTAAGGCACAGAGCCAGCTCAGGGTTGGCTCTGCTCCTGAGCCACAAAACCTTCCCAGAACCGTAACACTGCAGAGCAGAGAATTCCCTCCAACCTTCTCTCTGCAGAGGCCAGCATAGGTCTGGTCACACCAGGCCAGAGCTTCTAAGCCCTCAAGAACCAAAGAAATTTTACACCAGAAGGAATTTCTGCATTACTCTCCCAAGCAAGTCCCTCAGTACCCACAGAACCCACCGCCCGTGCTTTCCCAGCCCTCTTTACCCTGACCATAGGAGAATAAGGAGGTTTACATCAGGAGGTGGAAGAGAGGAAGGTACACATATAAGCCATTTGATCTGCAAGCCAGAACTCAAGAGCTCTTGCAAATAAAGAAACAAAACTCCTCGCAGGAAGAAATTCCTCAAGTGGGAGGACTGCCTCTTGTTGGCCAGCCTTTACGAGTTCTGACATGCAGTGGACAGAAAAGTGTGTGGGCATAAACCTTCCGAAGTAAAATTTTAACCTAGTAAAATGTGAGGTTGTTTTCTAAAAGCAGCCTGCAGGACTGACCGACTGCTATGCTGGGCAAGCCATAGCTTGAGGACTGGGGGTACCTGGCACAGATATACAGAAGCACATGTGAAAAAGAGGAATCAAAAGCAATTTACAGCACTTACGGAAGACTAATTTTGATCCTAATATCTGCTAAATCAACTGCAATTTCCCCTTTTAACCTCTTCCCCCCCAAAAATAAACATAAAAAGGATCACATTTGCATGCCTCAAGACATCTGCTAGTCTGTATTTTCCTTTGTTGTTTTTTTTTTTTCCAGCTGACATAGCTGCAAATCCCTAAAATGCAAAGAAGAAGTGTGACTGCATGAGAATGACTAAACATTAAGTACAGATATAAGGAACAAAGTTCACAGGCACACAAAACAACCTGCCACATTTGTTCCTAACATGATCCAAGCTAGCAACAGCTGCCACCACAGGCAGTGTGGAAGTGACTGTCACACCACAGACAATTTCTGCTTTTATGGTAGTTTAAAAGCAACAGCTGTCGCAGATAAACCCTCACAGAGCCTGACACTGGATGAAGAAATCGTTGCATTTATAGTGAAGGAAATAGATGGCAGCAGGAACACAATGTCCTAAGAGTTTTATGGGCTGTGTCACTTAAACCATGACAGTCACTCACTTCTCCACCTTCTTATGAAAAGATCTGCAAAGTTGTCAGCTACTACCTCTGGGGAAAAAATCCAGCTGGTATAACATGAATTGCCCTTCTGCTGCCAGGTGGGAGAAGAAGAATGAGTTTATCACATACTTGTAATACCGCTTGCAAAATTGCTTACAATATTGCAATGATCATGAAAACTTTGCTAGGCATGATTCGCGGATCTTGGTATTCACATTACTGAATGCCCAGGCACAAAGAGAGGCATGCAGATGACCACAAAGAAGGCTCATTCAGGCTTCTGAAAATCCACAGGATTCAAGCTGAATTTCGGCCAGATCAGCTTCCTAAATTGGCCCACAATCACCATATTGGTACCAACATGAGCCTCCACCACAGTAGGTATGCCAAAGCAGCTTGATCTACAGCAGCACCTTTAGTGTAGCATAGCTAGAACAGCAAAAACCCTTTTGGTCTATGCAGTTTATACCTGCAGAGAGAGAGTCTGCTCCTTTACAGGAGGCTTTGTCAGCCTAGCTCTCAACAGCAAACTCATTCTGCTATAGCCAGGGCTTGAATCACTGTCACAGGATGGAGCTTCCCCACAGCCTGCAGCACACCGGCAGCTGGCCAACGTGCAGTGATTCAGCACCCGCCAATGGCCCGCACAAGTATTTTTTTCTCTCCTCTAAATGAAAGTCCACAGGCGCCAGTGATGCCATGGGAAGAAGGGGCTGGAAACAGGCATTGTTTTAAGCAGCTGTCCAACCCTGCACTATCTTCAAAAGCCAGGCAAACTGTGTGGAAAAGGCAAACGGACTTCCTTTTGTTCCCAATTTATTATTTTCCAGATGGGAGGGCAAAGGAGAAAGCACAGGGAAAAATATCTCTCCTATTTTCTAAACTCAGCATATCCCCTCTGTTGCCCCCCCCCCCCCAATACCAGTGCTCTGGAACCTCAACATTAAACCAGCAATAAGACTTACAGTCTCTCTGTTCAAGGATTTCTTTGGTCACACCACTTGCATACCACTGTCAAACTGTCAGATGTAAAAGAACCACTTTGGTCCATGGTCTCTAATTTTTTCTTGTATTTTCAACTCAGGAAACACATCCATTCAGACCCTGGAGACAAAGCTGACCAGAAGTTTCACAGCATTTTAGCCTATGAATAAGAAAGCAAACTGCAATTTGTTTCTAAGGTAGCACGGGAGTAAAAACATACCATAATTCACTGCACGGTCATAACGTACTGGCAGACTTGCATGAAACCTCTGTAAACCTGCAGGTTGTAAATTCCACTAGTTGTCTCTCTCAAGGTGACCCACTCATCACTACAGATAAAACCTGACACATCTGCAGAGTTTAAACCCCCCCAAGACACATCACTCACATTCCACTGTTAAAGTCCTACTTCGTATGCGCAGCCAGCACTACAACAAAGTTTGGAAGCCCCAGAGTTTAGGGGGAAAGAGACAAGATGGTTTCTACAGGAGGCTTAGGTTTGCATTTGCTGATTTTGCCTCCTCTCTCATTTTCAGCTGCAGAGTAAGTGCAAAGAAGAATTCAGAGAGAAACCGACATCAACTACACACGTGTGCATGCCCTTTATTCCCCCACCACGTTCCCCTGAACTTCAAAGCTGCCATTTCTTTTTAAGTTCAAAAAACTACTAAAAAAGCAAATCATTGAAGCTTGCATAAAAGTGATGATTTCTCCCCAAATTAGAAGGGAAATCCACAGCACTGCAAAACAAAGCACCTTGTGAACGGGAACATATGCACACATCAGACAAGAACAAACTCCTCCATTTCTCCTCTACGTGCTGAGATTAATTAGTCCTTTCAAATCATTGCAAGAATATGATTAGAATCTCCTGGGCACGGAAAATCACCAATGCCCGCCTCTTTGCTCTCATGTAACATGATTAAAAGCAAGAACAAAAGTAGTAATTAGTGAGAAATAGGAAGCATCCATCCACTGCTGAAAATGATTACTTTTAAAAACTGCTTAAAAACCTGGAACATCTCTCCATGCAATTTAAGGCAAAAGGCATGCCAGCACACCCCTCACCACAAGGGCATTGTTAGCAGTTTTATGCCCACATTTAAATGAAGGAGAATTACAGCCCCCACCTCTCAGATAAAGGCAACTCCTGTAAATAATGCAAGCTGCTCATCTGATTTAACATTCAGAAATCTAAAAAGGCATGTTTCATTTTAACATTTATTAAACACACTGAAAACCTTCAAAGAGGAAGTTGGGGACTGCTCTCCAGAGATCCTGCTTAGGAAGATGCCCACATGACACAGGGCAGGACCACACAGAGATCCTCAGGCTACTGAAAGTCCTGGGAACAGCACAGATGTGTCACTGCTGCTTTTCCCAGACAGAGCAGCAGAGCATAAGACCCGAAAAAATGCTGTTTTGCAACACGCTGTGGAAATCAGAACACAAAGGAAGTAAAACTGCCTCACTCAGAAGCACAGACAAAAACTTTCGGTGTTTTCCACATAGCACAGCCACACATACACTCTTCAGAAACACCAACAAGCTCCATCTGCCTTCAGGGACCAGCACCAGGCATCAGCAAAATTGGACAAGCAGTCCCAGCTGCTTAAATCAGATTAGTAAATCCAGTGGATGGGGATCTGGCACTAAGATGCACTGCTACTCAGAGATGACAGTGATGAAATTCAGGAAAAAACACCCCAAACATTTGTCTTGGTTTTCCTCACTGCAGAAGTTGAATTGAGTAAACAAGGAGCCTTCTCAGTAGAAAAAGCCAGCAGCACCTCCTGAACAGATCTATTTGAAGATAAAGATCACAGCATTGTGCCCTCCCTGGTTTAGCCATCTCTCTGTTTTACAGCCTCACTGGTTACTGAAGCTTAACTGTGGCAGTCTGAGCAACCAGCTACAGCAGGGCCTTCCAGAGACAGAAAGCATAGCACCAATCTGAAAAAAAAAGAACCCTCTTTTAAAATGACTTTGTAACTGTCTAAGCCTCCAGAAGTAATTCTGAAATATTAATTCTGTTTGGGGGAGAAGAAAATAAGAGAAGTCTTTGAGCCCAGCTACTTAAAGAACATGTGACCTCCACATTTCCACCCACATCTCTCCATCAATGAGTAGCAACTCTGGACACTTCACAGTCAAGAAGGGCAATGTGGGAGGAAGACAAGAAGTCCACTGGAGAGACTCATTTGGACAAGAAAATTACAGGGATGCAATTAGGGTATTGCAATAGGGTACGCAATTAGGTAAAAATAATCTCCTGTTTCCGGCCAATCAGCTTTTCAACCCTCCCTCTCATCATGCAGATTTGACTGTTCAACCAACTAGAATGTAACTGCCACAGGCTGCATGTTCATCTGTTTACTTTGCTTCTGCTTGAATCTTAACCATAGCTGTATGTCACGATCCTCTGGAATGAGGGGAAGACAGAGGGAAAAGCTGGATTCCCCAGAGAGCATCTGTGAAGGTCTCATGTTAGCTGTGATCACCGTCTTAGTGTTTTGGAGCAGTTTTTTACCCATTCTGAACTTCCCCTCTTAGGCAATTCTACTTTTAGATTTCAGTGAAAGAGCACACAAGGCCAAGGTTGACACATTTACAACACATGCTTTACGTAACAAAAACTGCACACACACATTGCAGGCTTCAGCAAGCAAAGTCCTCCAAGCCTATAAGTGTCACAGAGCTATCGAATTGTTGTATCAATTGACATCTCAGCTGCTGATAAAGTTCAACAGCTTTAGACACAGCCTCTTCCACACTCCCAGGATAATCTAACCAGTGTTCTCAGCACTGCAAGCCAGGAAGGAGATGAGATGAGGTTAAATGCTTTTTATAAGCAAAAAGGCATGTTCCTTCTCTAAACTTTAAGGTAATACAAAGAATACAATCCTAAGAGGACAAGTTAGGCCACAGGGTGCAACCTCCTGCTATCAAAGGCAAATCACATCTTACACTCTCAGACACTGCACAGTCAAGTTTCATCTTCAATCCAGTTGGAGTTTGGTTGAGTTACACCTACTACAATGCTACTCCAGTACTTACCTCCTTAACACAACCAAGACTTCACCTGTCAGGTTAAGGCCATTCAAGGCCAGTTCACCTCATAAGCTCTTGTGTTAGCACCTTTCCCACACTGTTTTTCAGCCACTGCTGGCCTCCCTTCCCTCACATATCCACAGACAGCAATCAGCCCACACCTGGTCTCTGAAAAATATTGTCTGGATTCTTCTCACAAATAGAACTACTTCACAAGTTATTAAGCAGCCTGTTTGCATGCTAGCTGCACCTGACCACCACACTAGAAGATAAGATCTCACTGACCCCCACACCACATAAACAGGGAGGAAATCTGGCCTAAGGAATTTGGGATCCTTATTAAAAAGATAAGGCAAGAGAGAGAGGAGCATAAGAAACCATAGCTTATTTTCGTAACAATAATTCACCATGCAACTTCACATCTTTTGCTCATTGACCAACTCTGAAAACATCAGCTTATTAACACCCATCTGGAGTCTTGCTAGGAACACTATCAAGGCTTTAAAACTGGCTTCCACAGTAGTACACTGGAAGGCTACATAAGCCTGGAAAGTCAGCTTTCCAGCTGGACAGATGACAATGCATGCCATGCCTGCTCAATCACCAACACTTGGAGCTTTTTGTTGGTGACTAGCCAGCCAGCCAGCTAGCCTTGTCCTCAATCTGAGCATTCTGGCAGGCTCACAGATTTCCAGCGCAGAGACTGAAACTGAGGGGAGCTACTCAAAATGACACTCCTCTGTTCACCATGTATCCTTGACAACCATTACACTAGTTCTCTTTTTCCAACTGCCATCGAGCCTGTATCATTTGAGAGTGTGGAAAAAAAGGCTGAAGTAAATAGTCTTGTCCAGAGAACTACTTCCTTGAGTTAAATAGTCTCTCATAAAGCTTCACCAAGAGGAGAAATTATCAGTTGTCTTCCGTACAATTACATTGGCATAGCATATACCAGGATGAGCCTGGCCTCCACCTAGACTGGGTAGCAGAAGGCGCATTTGTACTTAAAGTCAGAAATATCCAAAATGTTAAGGGAACACATGAAGACAGGCTACTTACAGCACCACAAGAGTTGGGGCCCCCATTGAAGAGTGTACAGGCAACCCTCACTACTTCTGCTTCCATCTTCCTCAGACCAGGGAATATATCTGGATGGAGAGGATTACTCCAGGCAAACTCTTCATACACCTCCAGAAAACAAAGACAGAAAGTTAGTCTTGCAGATGAAGCACTGGATTATCAGTGCAGATTTGAGAACTTACTATATGTACTGTATAAGCAAATTAGCTGCATTTAGCTGTAACAATACCGCAGATCTCCTTGGACTTAACTCCTGCTGCAAGTAAATACCACAAGCCGGGAAGCTATAGCTGAGGGGTGGGGGAAAAAAAATCATGTTTTTCTAGGGCGTTCTGACCTCTGGAGTAATTCTGTAACACAGCAACATTTCTTATTTCAAAGACAGGTTTAACCATTTATCTATTTTTAAAAAAGAACACAATATGCACCCTATGATTTCTTTAGGAAAGGCGGGCCAAAAAATTACTTTGCAGAACTAGTTTCCAAGTTTACTATTAAAGGAGAATTCTGAAGCAGCTAGAAAAGCACAAATGCCCACCCACACCACAACAAAAGTGGCTGTGGAAACCAGTATTTCATGCTTGTTCTGCAACTGTGGACTCACAGGATAAGGCTGGAACAGACCAGTTCTGACCTCCTGCAGTCAAGATCAAAAAGCGACTGCAGGGATGTTAAAAGAAATACAAAAGAATAAACCAGCAAATGATCAGCACAGAGGGAATGTTTCCACAACATTCAATCCAAGCTGAGGCCCCACTAGAAAGGCTGCTCTGAACTCCGTGTTTCCCCAGAAGTGGCAAAGAAAATGGCAATGCGCAGAAGAAAACAGCAATAACAACCACCAAACAGCACTCTTTACAGCTGTTATAAAAGCTTTCCCAGGAGCAAGAAGGCTAGACTTCCCTTGCTGGCAAAAAACCCTCTTGAAGTAGATATATTTGAAAACAGATCTTTGGGCTGTTTAGGTTATTTTCCAACCTTCTCAAAGGGAAAAGTTCCCGAGTAGGTAAACAGACCTAACAAAGACACCACTGAAGCATGCCAGTGCTCCATTGTTGGATGATTTTGACCACATAGTAATGCCAAAACACATTTTTCAAACTTGTATTTTGCTTAAACCAAGAGGAATTTAGTATTGCTTACTGAAGCTGTTCTAGTCCAAGGGTTCCACAGCCTCCCAGTAACAGGACAGCCAAAGATACTTTCACCTCAGCCCACAGTAAAGGCACATCTGTCAGGAGGCTTGCTGAAGCTGATCTACGGCAATTTTATGCCTTCCACCATTCCCTGAGTTAGAAGGTCAGAACCAGTTTCCAGTTCACTTGTTACCAGCTTTGCACTTTTTACATCTCATCTGATTTGATTCTAGTTATCTCTATTTTCTCAGAGACAGCCACTTGCCCAGGTTTACCCTGCCTAATGCTTTGCTTAATTCTCCTAAATTCACCTTCCACCTACATTTATCCTAGGCTCTGTCTTTATAGTTCAGCTGTCTTAGTTTCAGATCTTCCCTATTTATTTTGAAAGATGCTGCAACAGTGGTGAGGGGTTTCCAGTCACCCTGAAAACTCTAAGGATATCTTCAAAGATGCAGTTATACTGCTTGCACTTTACCTTCACTAGCAGATGGGTGAGTTTTTCTTCACCACTGTACACTGTCCCAGAGACTTTCCCATCCTGCCAACGTACATCTCCTGAAAGAGAACACCACACTGCTTGCAAATACAGCCATTCTCAGAAAGCACATAGAAGTGCACAGAGAAGTTCTCTCTTAAGATGAGGATTCAGCTTTCGAGATCTTTCTGATGAGGAACAAGTATAATTTTTGTGCCACACAGATAGATGTGTGTGACACTAAGCCTCTGGCATCATGTATCCCACGAACTTAGCAAACTGCAAATAAATGATGACTAAAGAAAACTTAAACATCTCACTGCAGCAAGCAGTTATATTAATACGTAATCCACTTAATACCCATTCAGTCTCCCCAAACTGCTGTCCAACCAACTGAACTGTAATTTGGCTAAAGTTAAAGACACTTTCAAAGAGCACCCATCACCAGTACAAGCTGAGAAAAGATGGGAAGGCCAAGCTTGCACTGCTAAAACCTACAGTGCTGAGCACCTCAAATTTCACCTAAAATAATATGATGCTGAAGCTGTAACAAGTGAGAGCAGGTGGATGGAACAGCATCAAGCAGTACACCCTGTTGAAAAGTGCTTCAGCCCACTGTCCAATGTGATTGTACTTAAAACAAGTAGCTTTCTACCTCCAAACACCCCAGCAGTGTATTTCCACTTGTTTGGTTATTTGCTCCCCTCTCCTAACTGTTAGCCTTTATAAACTCAAGGGCATCAGCTTCACAAGCATATACAATGTGAATATAGTCACAATCCAGCCCTCATTTCTAAGGAACTTTCAAAGGGTAGTGGCTGGGAAGGAGGGGGCCATGGGAAAATTAAAAAGGAAAGAACCAGTTGAAGGAAGGAAATAACTATTTGAGGGAAAAAGCAGACAGATGCTACATAAGCAATACATAAAAGTAGAAAAGAAGGAAGTTGTTATGGGATAGTCGACTAAAAAATGGTTTCTGAATTTGGAGTAGATGCGCTGTTCTAGCAGAAAATTGAAGATATTTCTCACATTTTGAATAGGAGCAGGGCAGTCATATCTTCCCTGTATAGAAAATCACCCAAATTTACTTATTGGGAGTAACAGGTACGTAAACTGGTGTGGAGGTATTTACATGAGTGAGGCAACTCAAGTTTCAGACACTGCTTATGAAGCCAGAAGAACATAATGACTCTGCCTTCCTTAAATGGCTTTTTAGGTGCAAACCATTGTGACTTTGATTAAGAGAGACAGTCTCGGAAATTCCCTAAAACTCCTACTTGGAAGTTTGTTGGTTGGGTTGGTTTATTTTGGGTTTCTTTAATTGTGAGTATTCCCTGGAGCTTCACAGCAAACACGTTTCTGGTAAAGCCAAACATCAAGGCAACTGCTCAGAAATGTAATCAAAAATACATCCAAGTAACTTCCTCCCATCATGACTCCAGAATTCTTGGGGTAAGAACAGAATATCAATGTAAATACCCAAGTGCAGTATTAGAAGTCATGAATACTGATCTTACGTCACTTCCAGAAAGAAAAGAGACAAAAATTTGCAAGCAAAGAACATCAGGGAAGAAATATTTAAGATGAAAACATGAGCAGCAGTCATTAGAACTCATTTAAGAAGTAAGCCTAATGTCAGAGCTAAGAAACAGACCCACCTCTGCTGCAGTAGAGACTCACATTCATACCTTTTGAGCTGTACTCTTTCATCTTCTTTAGTACTTCAGGCTGACTCATGCCTTGTTCCGGCAGTCCTTTGATATAATCCTTTTCATCTTTCAGGAAGGATAAACTGGAAGTGACATCATTCAAGGCTTCATCAATCTTCTTTTGAATCTACAAAGAAAGGAAAAAACTATCAACAAAGGCACTGGACATATTATAAATAATTGTTGAATGCATGCAAGATTGAACTCACTAGCTATATCCATACTATCGAGAGGAATAGACAGGAATTTTTTCATCTCTATGAGCAAAAAGCATAGCAGAGTTCACAGCCACACAGTTCAACTTCTCCTTCCTACCAACCTCTCCCTCCAAAAACAAGCTGACTAGAATAGGAAACTGGCATACACTAGTCTCTAAACTACCCTGGGAACTGCCTGTGGGAATGGTAGCTGGTTTCAGCTGGGATAGAGTTAATTTTATTCCTAATAGCTGGTGCAGTGCTGTGTTTTGGCTTTAATCTGAGAAAAATGCTGATAACACACTGATTTTTAGTTGTTGCTAAGTAATGCTTACTCTGATCAAGGACAGTTGAGTCTCTCATGCTCTGCAGTGAGAAGAGGTGCAAAAAGCTGGGAGGGAGCAGAGACAGGACACCACACATATTTAGAAACTCGTGAAAATAAAAGGAATAAAGAAATCTCCACTACAGACACGGGAGATTTCTTTCTTCCCATCCCCACCTTACATTCAGGAGGCCCAGACTTCTTCTCACAACACATTCCAAAGTTGAGATTCTTCTTCCAGGCAACATAGGGATTGGGATATTATCAGCTTTAAAGACTTTTGGACATTGGAATGCCTCAAAGTCAAGGCCTCCTGTAAGCAACTGAGAGGATATCAGGTATCAGCCTACCAAAGAGCAGGAAGAGTACACAGATAGGACACACCAGGAGTCCTCTGGCACAGGACAGCTTAACAGTTCTAGCTGTTGGAAGGTAAGTCTGAACAAAATAGGGATTGCATACAAGGGGCCCAGAACTTGTCTAACAGGCAGACAAAAATACAAGCAGAAGAGAACAATTCATTAATTTATCTGATCAAAGGCTGCTTAAGTCAGAAGATGAAAGATGGAGCACTTGATAAGACATAAAGGCGGGATACTAGTCCCTTTCAGAAGGCTGGAAGAAAAACTTGAGAACCACTTCAATGTCCACAGTGGAAGGAAAAAGTTCCTCTTTGCTACCCTCATTTGACAAAATTGCCTATAACAGATCTGACCCCCTGAATCAATGTGTAAATATGGCAACACATCAAGCAGAAAGAAACACAATCAAGTGTGATACCAACATTTATTAGGTAAAGTAAACCAAGCTGTGCATTTCTCAATCATTAAATCATTAACATGCTAAAACATGCTTATTTTGTAGTTTCAAGTTTTTATGCAAAAAAAAATCCCATCTCCCAAACATTAAAGTTTGTCTCATTTAAATGATTACAAGAACTACCAATATCCTTGAACTATAATCCTAACTATTGCTAATAGGTATCTGGGCTCTAAACTAATCACGGCCACTCATCTGATTAAAAAAATTGTCCTTCCATGTTGCACAACAAACACCTGGCTATCTCACGCTTGCTCAAGAATAAGACAGTTCCAGAAACAACAGATTGAGTTCAGTCCTGTCCCCTTCATCCGTTATTAAAATTATTTTCTAAAAATCAAACAACAAGGAAACGTTACTGGAAAATTCTGTAACCACATTCACTGATTCTTTGTTTAAAAAAAAAAGTAGCATGCCTATTTAAGAGAGTGATACTATGACAAAAAGATTAAGTAGAAATTATATCTTTCATTAAACCAGGTGGCAGCAGAAGACCTTCCAGATCTATATCCTCAGATCACTATAATCACAGTAACATGACAACAAGGATGCACAGAACTCTAAGTTCCCTGAGAAAGTTAAGTAGGCTGAAACAAGGACCTGGGATAATATTAAGAGAAGTGGTTCAAATACTCACTATAGCCCCAACAAATGGCATTTTTCTCAGTAGTTTAAAGAACTGTTTTTTTGTTCGGGATGCTAAACCTGAAAAACAAAGAGTCAGAAATTAACCTAAGATGACTGACGAAACAACAACAACAACAACAACAAAAAACCAAACAGATTCAGAGCACAATACTTCAGATACAGCCCATGACACAGGCTCAGTATTTCTGATCCAAGCTAAAATAACAGTGATTAAGGGGACCTGGTGAGACAGGTGAGCATTATCAAAGAGCAAGGTTCAGAAGTGGACCATGCTAAAGAAACATCTGGCTCACAGAACAGTAGCCACCTATGGAAATCAATTATTTGACTCAGTTTTTTTACTAACAAGGGAATTTACACCCACATGTGGAATTTTACAGGAAAGAGACAGATTTTATAATTTGCTAAAGTGAAGTTCTCTAGCAAAAAAGTAAAATACTGGTTGAAGTTATTTTCTGCCTCTTCAAACAAGAATAGTACTGTAACACAAAAACGCTCAGCAACATGAGGGTCCCAGAGCAAAGCAGGATATAGTACTTCAGCCATAATGTGACAAGGATCTGGCTGGTGTCTGGCCATCCAATATTGCAAACACATGATGCAATGGGAGGCAACTCCAGGGAAGGGGACAGACAAAGGGAAGAGCAGAAATTCCACCACAGCCCACGTACTAGAATGAGAGAAGCCACTGATGACAAACACCAGCAAACTCCTGGGGTAGCTCAAAAGGCAGGAATGAAATCAGGATGACACAGATGCTTTATAGCCACCAAAAATGCATTTTGAGTCCTACAGGCATTTCAATTGAGCAGCAGCAGTTACAGGATGCTTACACCAAGAAATAAGTAAGCAAACTTTAAAAATTGACCATTTTAAGACTTTGCAATTTTATCTACATTTCCCACACACACTTCATATATATTTCAAAATGCTACATAAGAACAGTAATTGCAGTGTGGCACATTCTGTAGCAAATACTCATTAACATTCTGACAGTAACATTTCTCTTGCATATTTCAGTGTGCACAGTTTTATTGAGAACTTCTACAGTGAGAGGACTGCAAACTCCTGAAAAATTCAGACAATCTAATCTGAGCTTATAACAGCTAGTCAATACTTTAAAAATACTGCTCAGCAGTACAAATACTAGCCAAGAAGCTAACTTAGCCTTGTACTGAGCAAAAAGCTTCATACCATTTTGTCTCTTTCATAGACTTTCCCACTATTTAGCTACTCCCATCCTCAAAATTAAGAAGGCTAGTTAAGGAACAGAGAGGCACAGGAGTAAACATCAAGTTAAAAACTTCTATTTTGAACAAACTGCCATCAGAGTGTAACCCTTAGGCCTGCAAGAACTGAAAGGCACCATGTTCTCCTCTGAGGGCAAAGTAGTTATCTCTGACCATCACACAGCCAGAGAAAACTAGGCCTATCAAGAGATCACACCGAAGAGCTGTCAATATCAGAAATCACTCCAAACAGGAAAATGCTCCAGGGACGTGAAGAATCCGCACAACACCACCAGATGCAATTGTCTTGTAGATCCTGAGGATGAAGCATGCCTCCAACACTAAATCAAAACCACATCTTCTCCTCCAGCAGGAAGGGAAACAGTCAAGAGCAAGAGCTATCTAGACACTTTGTATGTATGACTAAGTTCACAAGAACCCAGCTCTCATAAATTCCCCAGGTTTGGAGCAAGAAGAAAGTGTTGCAACAAGTAAATGATTTAGCCAAATGCAAAAGGAAGACAAGAGGAAGGGAAAGAGATGCAGGCACACGCCAGGCTGGCCTACCACACCCCCTAAAGGAATGGGGGTGTTTCATTGATCAGACAGGCTTTGACCGTAATTTGGAAGAGGGTTTTGTTGATACTAGTTGACAGCAGAAGGTCTGTTTTAACAAGTGTTTGGCCTTGTTCCACCTTCTTTCCTTCCACTTCTTAGGAATAACTCTGCTCCCCCTCTTACTTCCCTCCAAACATAATACCCTATTTCAAATACTTACTCTCAGACTGGAAGAGAAAGCCGTGCAGCCATACACCTATAAGTGTAGAAGAAAGCGTCAACCCAATCAGTTGCCAGGGTTCAAGTCCATCACACTGGGCATTCACAAAGCCTGTTGCTTTCTCCCAATACATCTGGAGGATTTCCTTGTATGGAATAAGGGCATCCTGTGTAAAGGAAAATGAGAATGATACTGAGAAAAGTTCAAATGCACACAAACAGGGCATCAAAAAGGTCTGTGAGTCTACCATCAATTAAAGAGGTGCTTTCCTGTATGCAGACCCCATGCTTTCCTTAATTCCTGCAAACAGAACAGGTTAGGAGATAGTTGTCACTCGCTTCCAGTCAAGAGCCACTGATAAAAATACACTTCTTGACGGACTTCCTATATTCAGAGAGAAATGCAAAGG
Organism: Ara ararauna; assembly: GCA_028858755.1. Lineage (NCBI taxonomy): Eukaryota > Metazoa > Chordata > Aves > Psittaciformes > Psittacidae > Ara > Ara ararauna. The sequence goes on from CM054381.1 coordinate 44,669,510, forward strand.
GCAGACAAGAAAAATGCAAGCTTCACAGTCCCAAGACTCATCACCAGATCTTACCATGACGAAGAGAAGCAACTGTGTTAATGTTTTTTTCCAAAGAATTATCAGGTGGTAAGTGAAGGTTTAACTACTGCAACACACCGGTCAGAAAGCAGCCACCATTCATCAGGGACCACCAAAACAGGTCTGTTACCTACCTAGGGCTGGATTCTTAAAGATGGAAGTACTCAGCAACTCCTCAAGGTTAACATCTAATTATTACATTCCATACAAACAGAAGACCAAAGAGACAAACACTGCTGCTGCCCAAAATAAATAAATAAATAAATAACACCAACAGAAGACTGTGATGCAACAGAAATTACAATGTCAAACTTGCAATTACAGTCGGGACAGAGCCCAAGGGTGCTCAGGCATTGGAACGAGCTGCCCAGGGCAGTGCCAGAGTCACCGTCCCCGGAAGCATTCACACACCGTGTGGACAAGGCTTTAGTGTCATGGGTTAGTAGTGGCCTTGGGAGTGCTGGGATAAGGGTTGGAGTGGATGATCTTAAAGGTCTTTTCCAACCTGGTTGAGTCTATGATTCTATAATGGCTTCAAAGCACACTGTCTTGAGTCTCAGAACAGAGCATAAGGGGAAAAAAAAAAGGCTATTTCCCCCAAAATGGGGGTCTTCAGTGCAATTCTCTGGAAAAAGTTTTCTACAGAGAATGCACACCTTATTTGGAGCTATGACCAAAAATAAGTATTGGGGTTGCTGCATTTTACAGACAAAAGCTTGCGCATGTTACTTCCCTTTTTTTAAAGCTCTTTCAGCCATCCCCAGAGCACTCTTCCAAACCCTTCTTCCCTTTTAACCTACCATCAAGCCTAGCTTTGCTGGGAAACTTTCTGAGGGGATCTCCAATACGACAAAGTTTCACCCTCCAAATGTTACATGGGGTCTTCTCAAAAGATTTGTTAATAAACCTTGGAAGGAATACACCCTTGAGACCTATGTTGTCACGCTCTTGGTGGGGTTAGAGCAACTTGCAAAGACTGCTATAAATAGATCACTGAATTAAAAGCTGCTAAAACTTTCCTTCTCGGGACCCTTTACAGATTTCACTTTTTTGTTGTTTGTTTTGTTTATAAGGTCACCTTTAGAGGTGCCATGTAATTCGAATACAACTGGAGAGGCTACAAACAGCCTTAAAAAAAGGCCAAGTTCTCCCAGACAATCAGCAGGGGAAGGCAGGATTCCTTACAAAACCCCAACACTCATGAATATTCACTACTTTTGAAAAGCTGTAAAATGCCTATAATGTGAGAAAGTTTAAAAACATTTAAGCAACCCAAGCATAAAGCTAAGAAATCCCAGCAAAACAATAGTGTCAACCCATCACAGAGGACTAATATCACCCATGCCCCAGCACAGGCCGAAGGGACATAGGCTGAACTGAGCAAAAACAGGTCTGCTCCTGAGAAGCAGCACTCAGCTATGAGAAGCCAAATTAGCACCCATCCACTTAGCAAAGGGCAATTTAAGAATACACACCAGCTACTTCAGCCTTGAAAACAAGGCAGCCACATAAACCACTGCAATTAGGCAATGTCCTAGCTAATTCCAGTACTTCAATCCAATCACCACAAAGCTGATCTAACCCTAGAATTTAAGGGAAGAGCTACCTTTTCCAACTAACCAGAGGCGGTACTTAAGTTTCATCGAGTTTGCACAATCTTCTCTGAAAAACCCCTGGAAAGGAGTGTTTAACCAACAACTTTGGTTCACTGCATAGGAGCTAATGCCAGAATACCATTCAGCACTTAAAGGATGGAAAATAATGTGTCTCAATAGCTATTCTCAACTGATGGCAAGAAAATGCTCTAGCAAATATTAAGTGGGTTGTGCTTTCTTTTTTTTTTCCTGAAGGTGGAGGATACTATAAGATATAACCTCAAAATCAAAATGGAACATGACCTTCTACACAGCAGTCACTCAAGTCAATGGCCAAGTTACAATACAATAAAGAAATCTGGCAAGAGATTGATCTCAGTCACAGAGAAAGCTCTGGACAGAAGACCCTAGCCAACTACAGACTTTGTTGTTAAATCACACAATCCCCACTGAAACCACTGCACTCTTCAGCACACCATCTCTCTACTAAGACAGGAGTTAAAAATAAGCTTGTTTTTCTAGATACAACTAATACCAGTGGCACATCTTACATCCTGTCACAGGTATAAGCAAACCCACCAGAAAGGCCCTCCTGTTCTTTCTTTTCCAAGAGTACATCAAAGCAGTGCCCTGGTCTGCAAATTCAGGCTACCTGACTATGAACTTCAGGTGACCCCAAGCAAGGTGCAGATGGAACATCTGTGTAACCCCAGCATGCTTCTGCATGAAAATACATTCTCAGCCACATTACCAGCAAAAAAGCCTCCGGTGCATAAAGACATCATGGACGAATGAGCAATATTCACCTTTCAGCTCTTAGCCCCCCACATACAAGGCACTCTGCCTCCACTCACCTTTCCATTACTGAGATGCAAGACAAAGTATTTTACCTTAAGTCTACCTCAAGCAAGAAGCACGCATGCCAGCACTGGCATATAGCAGCTCTGTGGTACCTCCAAGTTTTTGAACAAGAGAAGATCTTCATTATGTCAGTTCTAAGTCATTGAAGAAATTCTTTGCCCTTCTTGCTTTAAAAAACAATGAGATCACTCCACAAAGAATACATTTAAGTTTTCTCTGTATTTCTCACTTCATCCTTCTTCAGCCTTCTCATACAAGAGTCTGAAGGATGAGATTGATCAATTTAGGAGGATACTAAAAAGGAGGGACTAATTAAAAAAAAAAAAAAAATAAATTACCTGGAAGACCATGCCAATAGGTGAAATACAGTTTCTCAGCTTCCTGGCTAACTATGCACTCTGTTTTTAAAGTGCCTCTTTGTCCCAAAGTATCCAGCAACATATGAAAGACCTCTACCTTCTGAATTACTAACTTAATCCTAGAGAAACTAGAGGACATTTATAAGGCTGCTTGTGAATGTATTCTGGGTTTATTACATCCAACAACATGTGACTGCAGCCTCACTGCTGTGGCCCAACACCACTTCCTTCTTTTAAAGCTTATGTTTAGCCAAGGCTTTAAAAGCTGAACAGCCCTAGAGGAGCTGCTCATATCAGAGTAAAAAACAGGTGGATTTTTTTTTTTAATCAACTTCAGCCAAAAGAAACATTCATCACTTGCAGTAAGAAAAGATTCTCTTTCAGCAATGCAGGATTATACCATTCATCTGCCCCTGCTATTACCGCTTTCCAGATGGACTAAAAAAAACAAGCGGGCCTGATTTTAAGCCTATCTACAGGACAGAACTTCATGTAAGACAATAACCTGTTTTTATGTGAAGGCATCAAAAAATAAAAGGTTTCCCTTCACATTATAGCTGAGCAGATAAGTTGGTTTTATTTCTTTAAAAGAACCTTCCCCACACAAAAGCTTCACAAGACACAGGATTATTTTAGAAGCAGTTTAAAAGCCTGATTTAAGAGAGATGGGTGAAACAATCTCCACTGGAGGATTTGTTTTTAATTCTCAGAGCATCAGGACTTAGCCAGGTATCATATAAAATACTAATTGCTATCATTAGGACCTATACTGTTCATTTGTACAGATATTAATGACTCGGCAACCCAAGCAGTTTAAATATTGAATTTCTAGCTCCACAGATTAGGAATACATCCTCAGTGCTTTATTTCTAAAAGCCATTAGCTAGCTGAGCTTGTTCCAGGGATAGCACTTATGCCACAACAAAAGAGGACAAATTAACTGCAGTAATGGTTTCTGTTCCAGATGACAGAAGAGAGGGGGGAGGGGAGAAGGCCAAAGCTAATGAAAGCACATTTTACAGTTTTGCCAGAACAGCATTTCCTCAGATGTGAGTTTTAGGAAGAGACAGGGAGAGAAAGAGTAAACCGGAGGACCTTACATTTTTGTTACAAGTGCCTCCTGTCTCTGACACTGTAAAGTAGAACCCCCATGTATCTGTGGAAAGAGTAGAAAAAAGGTTTTATCAGCAGAATCTTCCTTCTCCCTGGAGAGCATTTAAAGTGGGACACAGAATAAAAGTAGCTCTTAAAGGAAAGTTTATTTTAAGCAGTAGCATAAGTCTTAGTTTCACTGTGCGAGTAGGAACTGCTAAGATCAAACCTCATCCTCACCTTTCACCTGAAGCTACACATTTTCCCAAACCAGAGACCCTCTGGCCACCTGGCATGCCCAAACCTTAATGTTTGCATTTGCCATTTGTTTTCCCTCCCTTCAACAGAGCTGATGAATGAGGCAGCATGACACACAAGCAGAGAGCAACTGCACGATGTAGGTCTGCTCTGATTACGATAACACATGGAATACAGGTATTGCCACTGTAATTAAGGCACGTGCTCCTATGCAACAAGTTTTTCCTAGGACAACGCTTCCTGACTGAAAATAAACCACACAAAACCAGTCATGACACAGCGATTTCATTTATTTATTCTGCCTGTAAAAATAAGGAAGACTTCAATTAGCTGTGCCTTAGCTAACACCTTGTTTCCTGGGCCTGCTCTGGCCACAAAAGGCATGCCTGGCCAGCCTAACTACACAGCATAACTGGTCTAGCCGCAGGTAAGTACTGGACTTGCAGCCTTCAGCCAGCCAGCTTCCTACAGGAGAGCAAGGGAAGGGGATTGGGCAATGCCACCTCAGCTTCAGATGATGCTAGTTGCTGCATGTGCCTACAGTGTTTTGATTCGCACCCCAGTAATGAATCTGCTCCTCCGTCCCTCCCTACCACCCCTAGTATGATAAATACCTTTACATAAGCACCAGGCAAAAAATATTTGTTAGTCAGGTCCTAATTAGAGCTCAAGGTTTGGACTGTGTGCTGCCCCCCTCACCAAAGGACATTGGGCACACAGAGCAAATCCAGCCACAGGATCTCTCAGAAATCAAGAAACATGAACCTGTAGGTGTATGGGCTGAACTACGTGACAGAAAAACATGCTCAGGTCACACTCATCATACCACAGCTTCCTGGTACCACCAGTTTCTTCTTCTACGTTGTATTTTATTTTCATCACTGTCATACTGAAACATTTCCCCACCCCTCTTGTCGCCCCAGAGTGACAGCTTTGGTTTGGGTTTTTTTGGCCATATACAGTATCTGTGAAATGGATGTACACATACTATCCCACCAGCCCTGAAAGTTCAAGGGGAGTGGCTAGACAATGGCTAATTACAGCTTATGCACAAAAACAAACAAGGTAGCAACTCATAATAAGAGCAGCAGCATCCCAGCTTCCACTGAAGAGAAGGAATGTAAAATTACCAAAACAAGATGGGAAAGCCTGATTGAAACCTTGTAGTTTTACAACAGCCCAAAGGACACCAAAATTAGGTGCTATTTCAAATTTCATTTAACCAAAAACACGCACAAGATGTTGTTACCTACCGTTCACTTTGCTCACTCAACAAATGTATAAAAGCAAAGTTTCTGCAAACGTCTAGGCACGCGCCAGGTAGCACAGATCTTGTAAATCTTGTAAGAGACTGGATTCACTCAGTAGATGCCCTACATGAACTCATTACAGATCGCTTTGTGGGTCATTGGCTCCAAGAAGGTGCAGTTTCTGTGAGGAAGCGCCCTCTCTCAGCATCCACAATAATTAGGATAAAAGAAGGGCTCAGTTCCCTGTGTGCCGGGACTCATCTGGAAATGTTTGTTCATTCCTCCACCTGGCATCCTCTCAGATGCAGATCACACAGTCCTTTCTGCATGCCTTCTGAAGAACAAATGGGTATCTATTTGAAACATTTTACAAATAGCTCAGTGCCATGAAGAGGTACACACAGCATTAAAAGACAAAGTCTTGGCAGGAGCTGTCTGAAAGCAGACGACAGCATGACAATTGTTCTAGGAACTGGCATCCACAAACAAAGGCAGCACCAAAACCTGGCACAGTTTCCTACCAGGGTTATACAAGCCTGCAACAAAGCCCCTAGTGTCAGCACAAACTGAACACTGCTATTAGACATTAAGGGCCCTAATCTTGGGCAACTCTGACCACAGTGCAGGATCCTCAAAGACTATCTTATCAACACCAACACAAAAAACCCTTTGGCCTCTGTGATACCTACTCATGGATGGCTCACAGTGAGCTAGGAGAGGCAAAGGAAACTGAAATGCTCAGAACACAAGGGCTTCCAAGTGACTTTTACCTGTAAATTTCTAGGAAACACAAAAAATTCCAAAAAATAATAAATAAAATTATATTACAATCACCACAACCCACTGCAAAGAGACCAACGCGCCAGCATCAGGCAACAGAACCCAAATCTCAGTTGCACATTGTGCTCTTAGGACAGTACCAAAATGTACTTCAAAGGCCCTATAGCTACATTAACTACTAAAGGGACATAGCCATTTAGCCAGTATACAAAGAGGTTTCAGCACTAAATGCTCCAGAAGAAGGCCTGCTAATACTTGAAAGAGAATGTCTTTGATCATTTAGGATGCAGAGAATGACAGCAACAGTTCCAGGACAGAAATGCATCACTCCATTTCCAAAAACCAAAGAACATGAACAGATCAGGCCTTCTGAAGCAACCCTCACTGCACATAGGTCTGTGGTGGGAGACTGCTGGTGCAGGAGGAGACCTGACTGAAACTATTGCCAGAACAGTATGTTTGACAGAAGAGACAAGCAGCAACCTCAAAATCCTTACTCATGGAAATGGGCTCTATTGATTCCCTTTTGCCAAGTCAGTCACAGCAAGGTTTTGATCATTGTCACACCAGTCAAACCACATACAATAATAAATGCTGTGATTAGGTTTATCTTAACACCACCAAACAGGAAATATGCACTGGAGAAATCAAAAGCAAGGAGAAAGGCATCATCTCAGCAGACCCTCAGGTTAGCAGGAGATATCTTTTCTGACTTTTAAGGGTAGCAAGAGGATGGCAAACTCTTAGCAGGCTGGAAGGGCAAAATACATGGGAGATGGAAGATTTTTCTTCATCTAGGTAAGAAAATTTCCTGTGCCTTGCAATCCGTATCGCTAACGTCATGGAAGGATCGCAGAGTAAATTCATAATTTTGTAAAAAATGTGACGCATCAGTGTTAGTCCAGAGAAAGCTTTGGTCCCTGAGTATACAGCCAACTGCAGTACCTTTCCAAAAGCAAGGAACACTGTGCAATAGCTACTGTCTAGTCTAACAAATAAACCAGCAGACCTGTGCAGGTCTTCTGGACAGTAAGCAGCCGTTTCCTCTGCAAAGCCTTGGCAGGGAGTGACTAAGGTGAGAACAGCCTGACCACACAGCACGCTTCCAGCAACCCCAGGCCAGTCTAGACCACACCGTGTACAAGGTGCGCCGTATTTACTCAGTTCCAAAAGAGCTAACTTTTGGCAGCTGAAAGCAACTGAAACACAAGCCGTGCAAGCTTATGATGCTCTCCCAAGCTACCTGTGCTGACAGACACAAGGAATGGTGTGGGCCCTGCCTTTGTCCCCCACATGGAGGTGGTGACCCACTGGGTGGGCACAGCTCCATGCCAGAGTGGGAAGAGGAAGCAGCACTTGAGTGTTTGGGCATGGACAGCTGCTCCCCGTGACTGAGTGGGAAAAGGCAGTTGGCCAGAGATTATGCAATTTTATCTACCACCCAGTAGCAGCCACGATTTCAAGGTACCTTCCAGGGGGGAAGAAGCTACCACACCTTCCAGGTTTGAGGTGTCAGAAAACACATGCCATACCACTGCATGCTGGAGCCAACTATCTCAGGTAACCCCTGTTGCATCTGAAGAGCTTGCTTTCTACAACTTCCAGGAGGAAAAAAAAAAAACCACCAAGGTCTCTATTAGTCACATAACTTTTAGCAGAGCTCAGATACCTTCCCCAAAATCCAGAACAAGCAGAAAATTCAGTTTTTACCCGACCGTGGCGAAATAAACCCACCGAGACGGTTGAAAATACCATTTCAACCCCCCCCCCCCCGCCCTGAAACTAAACACCTGTGGAAAACGAGGAAAGCACTGCCCGGCTAGCAGGCCTGCAAAAGGGACCCCCCCCACCGGTTAGGGGCACAGCACGGGCTTCACAGCGCCGGTTAGGGGGTCCGGGGCGGGGATGCTCCGACGGGAGGCAAACAGGAAGGGGGAGCCCCTGCCGACAGCAAAGCTCGGCCAGACGGCTCCTGAGATCCCCCGGTCCACCCCCACCGGACAAGGCCCCGGCCTCACAGCCTGAGGGCCGGGACAGCGCAGGCCGCGCCGGGCACCCCCGTCCCTGACCCCTCTGTCCGCCGGCCGACCCAGGGACCCACGACCCCGCGCTCCCCGCTCACCATCGCTGCTGCCACCGCCTCCTCCTCGGCCGCCGCCTCGCAGGGTCCTGGCCCTGCCCGGTACCGAGATTGCCCGGCACCTCCCCGCCACTCCCGCGCGACAGCGCCCCCTGCTGGGCGCGCCGCTGGCAGGGCGCGCTCCCGCCGAAAGGGAGGAGCGGCGCGAAACGGGAAGCAGCGGGCAGGAGGCACGGCACCGGAGGCCGGGAGAGGGGCCGCTCCGCCGGGTTAAAAGGTGGTAAAATCAGTGTTGCAGCATAGGGAAACGCTGTCTTTTAACTTTCCACTAAAAAGCCTGGAAAACGGAAAAAATAACATAGGCAGGTTATAAGGCCTCCCTGGTTCCTGCCTGGGGTTGATCCCCAGGTCTAAGGAACTGCTTCCACGCCATAATGATCAGGGTCAGTTGTGACCCTGTAACACAAAGGCTGGGTTTCAAAAACAACAAGACAAGAGTTGCTTGGGACTAGCCTCCTACAAACACAGCAATTTTTAGGAATCCAGGACAAATAGCACCTGGCAAACATCCAATTAAATTGTGGGAAGCAACGATTACAAGAGTAGCTCCAGCTAAAGGGAACCTGTGTGATCATCTAGTACAACTGCCTGGCTACTTCGGGTCTGATGAAATGTTAAAGCATGCTAAGGGCATAATCCAAATGCCTCTTAAACACTGACAAGCTTGGGGCGTCAACTCAAGGAAACCTGCTTCAGTGTTTGACCACCTCTCTGGGTAAAGAAGTATTTCCTAATGTGAAGGCTGAACCTCCTCTGATGCAGCCTTGAACTATTCCCACATATCATGTGCTATCACTGGATGACAGGGAGAAGAGATCAGCACCTGCCTCTCTACTTCCCCTCCTCAGGAAACTGTAGAAACCAATGAGGTCATCTCCTTTTCTCCAAACTAGACAAATCCCAACTCCTTAGACACTTCTCATCACATGCGATGATCCACAGCTCAGGGAGCACACCCTGAGGATAGGACAGCATGGAAGTAGAAGGCTGCCTTTGGGGGACCAAAAGCAACCTGGAAAGAGGGAGAGATGAGCAGTGGCAGAAAGAGATGGAAACATTTCAAGTAAGTAGTTCCCTGCACAGTGACAGCAGAGGAGCCTAGCTTCAAGTAGAGGTGTGTTTTCAGGGAACAGAAGTGGATTCTGTGATTGCCAGTAAGTGGTGCAAATTGGACAAGTATGACAATAGCATTTGGCTTGTTTCCAGCCCAAAAATTAATGCATGGAGCAACTGCAGCTCAGTGTGTCACAAGGTGCTGTCTCTGCCACCAGCCTGGCGCATTACCTGGAGCAACTGTCACTCTCTTTGGAGATGGCAGCAGCAGCAAGTGCCTATTTTCACCCAGGCCTACACAGGAGATCTTGGAGACGGTCTGGTTTGAGTGTGGACTTCAATTTGTTTAATAATCATGTGTGTGCTTGCCAGAGTTGAATTGAAACTGGCAGTTATTTGACACTCATTGTATCCATAATAAAGTGTTTGAGATGCACATTTTATTGTAAGCTTCCAAATATATTAAGACAGTAGGCTAATTAAAACAAGCTGAAGATTTCTGGTCACTCCAGAGCACATCTTGGCTTTAATATTTACAAACCTGCACAATTCTTGCACATATTCAGGTATGGCTGTTCAAGTTCTTTGCTCTTAACCTCCCAATGCTTTTATTTTTACAATGTTTCAAAATGGGTATACAAGTATCCACTCTTGGCATCTGTAGCACAAATATTCAACTCCACGCTGCCTTACAACCGACTGCTGCCTTTGTTGGCCGTCACCACGCCAGCCCAGCTATCTCCTTGCAGAATATGGCATCTTACATAAGTCACCAGACAGTAGCTGTCTCAGAAAAAACTGCCCTCATGGGACTGTTTTTATAAGTAGCCCTTGATGTCAACGTTCTTTTTGATATCAGAGGGGACAAACAGACTTGTTACTAACCCACCGTCACCTTCACAAAGCAGGTCTTCTTCCCATGTGCGTGCAAGAAAGCTTCTATTTGAGACAATCCCGAATGAGCTGTGTTTTCCAATTGGAACAACCTCTGCAACAAGCACTGAGGTCCCCAAACTTCCAGAAAAATGTTGGTCTTTATTATTATTATGTTGGTCTATATTTATGTCTAAGAAATATCTTCCTCTCAAGTGTGTGGAAGGAAATCTTGTTTGGTCCTTCAACCCTGATAAAAGCCTCTTAGAATAAATCATTTCAAGCCTTGCTAATCTTTTTGCACACCTTCACATAATGCCAGGAAACAGAGAGCTTGGTTTGTTTAATATCTCTAAAAGCGCAGGTAGAAGGGAATATTGTATCACACTATAAATACATGGGTGGTGGAGGAAGAAACACCAAGGAGAGAGGAGCCACTTGAGTGAAAGGACAATAATGGCACAAGAACAAATTGATGCAGGTTGGCCCTGAACCCATTTAAGCTCAGAATGATAAGAGGGTTTGTAGCCATGAGAACTGAGGTTCTACAACAGTCTTTCCATTACAGTAATAACAACTTGAAAGCCTCAAAAGATAGAGCCACTTCCTTAAAGCACATTAAAAAGGACCACAGCTTCTTCATAGCTTTACATCAGAGTTAAGAACTTATCTTGAAATTGGGAGACTTACTCCACAGAGATTATGTTTTCCATATCCATTTAAATGAAGGTTGCCATTTTCCTCTGGTCCATCACACAGCCCAGGTAGAAATGGTTCTTGCCATTATTCAGAACAAAACCATGAAAGTAACTTGGCTTCTCTTCACATGCGGCAGGATCAACGTTGTGGCCATGCCACAGCAGTTGCTCTTGCACAGAGAAGGAAGTCACCTTTCCCAGGAGCAGCCAGCCATTGCCTGAGATCCTGGCCCTGGTCTTCCATGTCTGCTGCTGCTGGCCCCCAAGAAGGGCTGGGAAGGGGATCCTGGGTCTGAGGAGCAGGACAGCCAGGTCACTTGCATGGCCTGACCTGACTTGAAGCCTCATGCGGACTAAGGCCAAGAGCGTAGGTTTGCTGGAGGATGATTGCTCTTAGCACTAACAATGCCAAGAGGACCTCTCCCACAGAGCTGCAGTCTGGACACTTCCATTCTGCCAACCAAGATGCCTGCCAGCATTGCCCAGGCTAAAAGAGAGCTCTCATACCCTTCTTAAGCCTTGAAAAATGGGCTGGAGAGAGTTAAAAAACAAACAAAACAAAACAAAACAAATGAGTCCTGGTTTTCCAATGACAGCAGGGCTGTTAGCATTACATTGTGTGTGGGTATTACAGATTACATATTTATAAGGGATAAGATGTCATTGAGACCAATCAGTTCAAGGGCTGATGCAAAAGTCAAGTCTGAAAGCAGCTGAGCATGAAAGAAAGAATTAATGCTTTTTCTTCCTTCCACAACGTAATGTGAAGAGGGGATTATAGTGACTTTCTAAGTTGAAAAAAAAGCTCTTCTTTTCCCTCAGTCACAGCTTTGCCTTCTCACTCCTTCAAGCCAGCAGCAATCAGTTGGCTGGGAGGGACAGGACAAAAGAAGCTGCAAGCTTCTGAGAGGAGCAATCACCTCTCAGTTCAGGTGTCAGCAGCACCCTGCCTTTGACTTGCATTGATGAGACACCCACACGAGGCATAAAGAAAAGCATAGATTTAAATTTGTATGATGATTTTAAAAGGACACTGCATTCTCGATGTAGTTTAAGGTAACAACAGCTCCACCTATTCAACCCCATTTTCCTTAGATCTGGCAATCCTAAAGAAAAGGTATGGGCTAACCTTTAAAAGACAGGGAGAAGAAATGGGATTTGATGTAGATTTAAGGTTCTTGATCTACACCCAATCAGGTCTTCTTTTAGAGACTGAATTACTTATTCCATAGGACTTAGGATCATTCATATTTGTCATTTACATGCAGCTTAACTTTGCCACCTAAGCATATCATCAACACCACAGTAAGAAATAAATCAATAGGTAAGCCATTAGCAAGCCTCCAGCTGTAATTCTCAGACATAAAGGAAAGTGCAATAAGCCTGTGCTCCTACAAGAAGTGCTACCTCCTACTTCACCAACAGCCAGAAATTACAATCTGTGCTCCAGCCAGCCATGGCTTGTAAGAAATGGAAATGAGAAACACATTGGCTTCCTAGAATAGATCATGATGTACACATTGTGTCTCACCCCAGACTCATTTCCTTTGCATGCATTCCCTGCTGATTGACTGAAGACCACAGCATGCAGTGCTGGGAAGTGGGTAGCAGCTGCCAGCCACACCAAGAGAACCAAGTGGCTGTCAAGTCAGCAGATCTGGACCTTCAAATGTTCCTTCACCCCACTGCACTGACTAAACCCTCTGTGCTTCACAGCCAGGAATCCAGAGCATGCAACTGAGAAAACCACACAGCCGAGGACCCAACCCTGCCAGAAACGATTGTAAACAAGTTCACATGAGGATCTGAAGTTCACAGTTTCGCAGCAGGAACATGGAGCTGCTGTTTTGTTTGGTTTCAAGAGGACATGCCTCTGAAGCATAAAAGCAGTGTCAATAGAATTAGTCACATGCATTACCTGCTAATGTTGTTTCATCTGAGGCTTAAATTGTGATATAGTCTGCTGACCACTTTTCATTGCTTTTTTGGAGGATGTGAAAGACCCAGAAAGGAAATACCACCCGTACTGAAGGAGATACTACCTGTACTGGTTTCCCTCATCCTTCCCCCTGCCTGATCAAAGAGGACAGTATCATTTGGACTAGTCATGCACCACAAAAATGTCCATAACTAGTACAGAGCACATGCAGTCTGTACTAATCAGCAATGCAGGTAATCTCACAATCCTGGTGATGTAGTGAACAGAATAATTAAGAATATGGCCACTATTTACAAGCCAAAAGTAGAAGCAGCAAAACTAGATAAACGTAGTGTTCTCCACAAATGGTTTGTGAGGATCAAGACCCATACTTCTGTCAGAATGTTAACATCATTCATGATGTTAACACAGCCCAAATTACATTTCTCCTGTCATTTAGTCTATTTTATTGGTGTGGTTCTGTACAAGTCTGGGAAAGTGGAGGATAAGATAGATTTTATGGTAAAGAGGAAAATTATCTCCCCCTTTTTCTTTCACTGCTCCATGGCTCACATCAGGCAAATGGCCACAGCATGCTCAAGCCCATATTAATCAGCCAAGTGGCTGCTGGGGCACAACCCATCATATAAGATCCCAATTCATGTACTCATTGATCAGTTTTTGCAAACAAAAATTATCTTTGTTTTGCAAAGACTGAGTGGGATGTATTGCAGCAAAGCATGCTCTGAGCTGACTACTCACATCCATATTACATGGGACACTAACTCAACTGCGAGATGCTGTTATAAGGACAGCCCTGATGTAGGCTGTTTGCAACCCCAGACTGCCCCAGGGAAAACTGCATCAGTGCCCCTGTAAGATTTGTTTGCCATGTTGTATGCAATGTCAATACACACACGGGTGCAATGTGTTGCAAAGACTGAGCCTTACTGCTCCATGGAAATGTGGTTATTTAGACTTCCGCCAACAGGAGCTTTCTTCCCCCAGCTTACGCTGAAGATCCAGAGGCAAGTCTAGTCTCGAACAGACACTCTAAGCCTTAACTCAAAGTACTCCACAAACTTAATAAAATTTACAGTGCATAAAATTAAACACATGAATGCACCTTTGAGGGATGAGGACTGGAAGAAAACTCATACCAATCAGAGGAACAGACTTTTAAAAGGCAATATAAAAATAAATGAGCTCAAAGGACTCTCACAATGAAAGCATAACATGGGTGTGCATAAAAAAACATTATGTCTGGTTAGCTTAGAATTTTTTCCAGTCTGTTTGATTTATAACTAAACAGATCAAGAACAGTAGCTATTTTCTACACTAACAAAGTTCTTTCCTGTTATTTTCATTGATGCAACTTTAAATTGTGCACATATGGGCTCAGTTCCTGAATCAACTATACAGTATTCCTATTTGGCAGGCAGCATAGATTCTCGTCTTCAGAAAATTACACCAAAATGGTGGAATTAGAAGGAATCCTAGTTCTTTTCTTGCTTCCAAGTTGTTCAGGACAGAAGCTACTCAAACTGCTGAAATAAGAGCTCTTGGGAAAATAATGTTTATGTTATGCATTTTGTATATATATTAAGAAAGAAACACAAAGCTCTGGGTTTACATAAACTCTACAGAAGTTAAAGAACACAATATAATACCTTTTCCCCCCTAGAAACTTAGGAAATGACTTAGTTTAGTGACTGCACCACAAGATTGGGAAATAGCAATTCAGACAAAGAGGTACAGTTTTCTAGAAATGAAAAGAAAAAATAAAACAACAAAACAACTAGATAGGGGATTATTTTCCCCGCTTTCCTGTCCGGTTGTACAGCACCACCTGTAGGTCCCCAAAAAAAATCATTGTTGTCTTTTCAAAAAAAAAAAAAAAGAAAAGAAAAGGAAAGAAAAAAATATCCTATCAAGTGCAGTGCCATCAGCATTAGACATCGTCTACCACAAGCTGAAAACAGGAAATATTCAACTCCTTGAATAACCCAAGAGCTGATTGCAACATATACGTTTTCTGGACAGCCTGAGGATTTCTTGCAAGAGCTGACCCCAGCACTCCCAGCCCAGACACTTCCAACAATGTTTATGGCAACAGTATTTCAGGTTTTGCTTTCCAGAAGGCAGTCCTGCTGGAAGGACACCTGTCCCAGTTAGCATCCAAGGATGAAGTGTCCGGGATCAGCTGGGAGGCAACACCTCATGGCAGCGCTCCAGGCACATCCTACTGCCATCCTCCAGTCCTCCCCAGCCTGTCCCTCCCCTTACCATTATTGCTCTGGGACCCAGACCTTGTTCCTGTCCTGGTTTTATGTCTGCTTTTGCATCCCTCTGATATAGATCTGACAGCTGCCCTGCTCAAGACCCACACTTATTTCCAAAGGCACTGGAAATGCCAGCAGCTGAGGATGTAAACCCGAAATCCTATCTCCACATTCCTCTGCAGTTCTTTAAGGGATCCATTTAAGTCTGGTAAATCACAACCTCTTAACTGCAACAAATCCACGCAGGCTCCTGGGTATACTTAAAGTTCCTCTGCATTAGCCTCATCCCACCTTCAGCAGCTCCTACGCAGGCTGCAGACAGGAGTG
Organism: Ara ararauna; assembly: GCA_028858755.1. Taxonomy (NCBI): domain Eukaryota; kingdom Metazoa; phylum Chordata; class Aves; order Psittaciformes; family Psittacidae; genus Ara; species Ara ararauna. The sequence continues at coordinate 44,685,056 of CM054381.1, forward strand.
CCTAACACGGTTGAGCACCTCTATTTCTTGCCAGATTTTCAGTGCAATACAAAAGCATTTCATGGTCTATTATCTTTTAAGGCAGAACAGTGTTTCCATACCAGTCCTCATCACTGTTCATTCATTTGCAAACGTTTTTTGCACTCTAGTCACATCGCAGTAGGTGTATTTGCCCAAGCTCATGCTTCAATTTTGAGCCCATACAGTTGAGAGATTTACCACCTTGACGGGGATTTACACCACAATTTTAGGAAGAGACAAGACTTCAACCACTGAACAGAGAATACACACCTCGAAGAGCATAATCTGGGGAAGGCCTCGGGAAGGAAGGTGTATCTCCCTCTTTTGACCATAGAGGGTGCTGATTCTCCGAGTGTTAACCTCTTAACAAGAAAAGAGGAACCGCTCGACCTCCAAGTCCCTGTACACAGCCCAGAAATTTTATTGGCCCCACTCCCCAGCACAATACCCAGATCTCACACATAGAGGAACAAAGAAATGAAGATTAAATAATTAATACACCTGGATACTGTTTTCCCTCAAACTACAGGTGATTACAGAGGAAAAGCCACTGCCTTAAATATGATTGTTTGCTCTTGCTGGCACAAGAAGGGGGAGAAATCAGACAGGAATATTCTCCATCCTTCCACTGGGGCTTTGTCAAACACAAATGCTCCTGCATTTCAATGAATGATAAACTGCTTTTAAGAAGCAACTTTCATGTCAGTGAGCATGTTATTATTGATTACTCTAATCTCACACTGGAAAACAGTCTTCATATCCTACTGTTCTTTAAATCACTCAAAGAGTTTAGAGGTTACTGTCTAACAAGCTCTTAAGTTGTATCTTCCTTGTCAATCTTATCAAACCCTTGTTTAATTCTAAAAATGTAAATAAAATGCAGCAAGCATTGGCCTAATGCCTCATGGCTCACATCCCTCTTCCAGAGAGAGAAATGAGATTTTTCAGCTGCATATGAGGCTTGTCAAGCATCATTTTAATTTTAAGCAAGTTCTGGCTCTCTCAGAGCCACATCCAACACCAGAGCACAGCAGTGGGTTGATGAGTAACAAGATACACATTTCAGAGGCACCAAAACCTCTATGATTTCTTTATGTCTGAGGAAAGTCAGTTTAAACACCAGTTAAAGAGCAAGGCCCCCCGGGACCAATCATTACTTTCTTCCCTATCCTCACTAGGCAAGACAGCTATGCTCTCAGTGGCAACAGAGATTAGGAGCAACTGGAAGATGACCCCAGCACTGGCTTTTCTAGCCACTTTGTCTTTGTTAGTGGAGCCCGCTCTTATTCAGCCAGCTTCAATTAGCCTGGTAAATAGAATACCTTGCTTTCAACATCAGGGTGCTCAAAGTAATCTGATACCAGCACAAAGAGGAGCTTGGTAGTTATACCCCAGCACATAAACAGACATTGTTGATGGTACCATGTACATTGAAAAATGAATGGCCAGGTAGGACTTGAATGCGTAGTGACATGAAACTTTTTATGTCCTCTGGATACTCCTACTTCTGCAAGCCCAGTGCGAGTATCTCCTCATTGGGTCACAGGGACTATATGCAATGAAATGACCTCCAGAATTTGCAGAAAGGTATCCACAGAGCAAAGGAGCTCCCAGCGGATCTCACTCAAGAGCAATCTGCACCCCTCATATCAAAATAAGAAGTGTCCACACCATTGTGCTGGAAAGGTACACAACATTCTCAAGATTTTCAATAAAGCTATTGCTATGTCATCCAAAAAGCCTCAATTTCTCTCAAAGCAAGGCTTTTGACCTTTTGAAAGCTTGAGCACTTCCAGGGACCTCAGTTCAGGAAACCACCTGATGACAAGCAAGAATAAAGCATGAAAACAAAGAAAATTAGCCACTAATATTGAACAGAAGAAGCAGAAGCCAGATTGTCAGGTTTTTCTACAGTGTTTATCCCAAAACACTGTGGTGAAAAGTTATGTTGGATATATAGTTTTACTAGAAACAGGAACACTAAAATACCAATTACTATGCCAGTGATGCTGCAATCTTTCTGTTCTCTTCTTTCATTTGAAGTATCTCTAAGATTTTTTTCTTTTTACATTGAATTTAAGTAGAACCAGAAGTGATCTGGCTACACAACCCAACCAGCTCATCCCCTCCACAGTTTGCAGCTGGATCCAAAAGAACTGAACATCAGGCACATCAGTGGGATTTCATGTGTACAGCACAGCACCTTGTACAGGTTCTGCCGTTCCTCTGCATTGCTGGGTTAGCTCAAAACAGGTATTTCTTGGGGAGACTGGCCCTCTGTTGATCAAAGGGCATGTTTGCCATCCACATCAGGTGAACACATCTGCCCAGAGTTCACTGTGTGGATCTATCCTAAATGGACCATTTTCCCAAGTAATTCAAGTGCCTTAATTTCACTGAATGCAAGTTAGACAAAATGGCTTTTAAAGAAACCTAGCTTTATATGCTACATTTATAAACAACCACCGGGCAACACTTCTTCCCTCTCTGTAAATATTATTCTTTGACCCTTGGAGAAAGACATTAAGGAAGCATAGCAAAGATCTTGTTAAGCAGCAACTTACTAAATCAAGAATTCAAATCAATAGCATAGGCATAGCGTGACTTAAAAACCTATTTTAAAACTAAATTAAAAAGCAGTTGCATTGCCAATTGACAAGATTAGAAAGGTTTCCCTAGCAATTGTTGAGATTGCAAACTAGTGAACCATGCAGAAAGAAGATGGAATATGAGGGGCCAGGAGGGGGAAACTTATGTGCTTTTGCACTGTTGGTTTCTAACAAATATGGTCACAACTCAAGGACTTGTAGAAAGCATTATAACCTTAAAAAAGGAAAAGTTTCTGGGTATTTTTCATTTCAGCAAGCACTTTGCACTAACCTAAGGAATCTCATCAGTGCCAAAGTCCAAAATCAGAGTTACAGAGGGAGATGAAAAGAACTGCAAGGCCAGTTGCTTGAGCAAAAGGAGCAGGATGGGCTCCTCAAAGTCAGATCTTCATCCACAGCTCTCAGAAGATAGAAAAGCAAGCATACACAAGAACTGGGGAACTGGACCCTCTAATTCAGCTGATTACCAAGGGTTATAGGGAAAGAGCAAGGTTCTGGAAAGCAGGACCTGTGAGGTGAGAAAGGAAGAAAATAGGGTTGCAGCTGAGGTATCTTCAAATTCCCCTCTTAAAGAAACAACTTTCCATACCAGCTAGGGTTAGAAGCAATACGGTAAAATTGCAGCAAAAGGAGACATCCCTATAGCAGTAAAGTACTGGGACAAAGAAACTGAGAAATCTCTATCAGCAGAAGCTCTTTACAAAAAAAGATCAGATGTTTATTTGTCATGGCATAGTCAACCACAGGGAAATGGGCCAGGGTTGATGCCAGTCCTGTTTTCCCATAATTGCACAAAACATCACTTTTGTGTATTAACACAGAAAAGTCTTTTCTACTTATCAGGTCTTGGGAGATCTCAGATTAAGATGTAGAAATAACTCCTACCAGTTTGCTATGCTGAGGCTCTCCCCACCACCACTCCATCTATTGAGGTGTGTGTCCATTCCACAACATAGCCATAGTAAGCAAGCAGCAACTTAAAAAGGCAAGCACAAGGGTTATTTCACAGCCAGTTTCAGGAGGGAGAAACAAGAGACACAAAACCAGGCAGGCTTTATTGCTACACTGAGAAATGCAGCCTAGCAACCTCCATATAATAAAGCACAAAGAAGTGCACAGACAAGCACATTGCAAAGGGGGGGCTCACCAGTCTCTCCACTGGGTTGGTGGAGAGTAGCTTTTCTTTTTTTACATGTCTCCTAACAGATTCATCACTGGTGTTAACTGCTTTCCTCCACAAAAGCAGCACAATCTAAGTCTTTTCCTGAGAAGCACCTGGGAAAAAACAATTTGGGAAGAGAGCACTTCTGGCTGCCAGACCCAACTTGTGTGAACTATTCTTAAAAGGGCTGGACCAAGACTAGAGCTGTATAAAAAAGTAAGACAAACTCACAAATAAAATAGTTCCAAACATTTAAAAGCCAAATATTTAGTGTTGCTACCTGAGCACGACTTTTTCCACTTGATTTTGAGTCTTGTTTGCTTTTTAAACAGGTGAAACAAGATACTTTCCTGCCCTTGCTCACAGGACATGCAACAGGCTGCTCTGCAGGAATTTATCTCATCTGCTGAACAGTTTGTCTTGTTAAATAAACAAAAAAACCCAACTAAAAACCAAAACAAAAACCCTTAAACTCCTCATATCTCATTGCAGTGATATGATGAACTTTAAGGGCAGAGTGAGACTTTAGCTGGCCCAGCAAAAAGTTATTACACAACCAAGAGTCACAGGATACATCCCACCTACCTTAGAGACCTGTAAAACAGGAGGCAGGAGGAAAAGGCAGACATTTTGGGAACAACAGCAACTCATTTGAGGATACGTGGTCCATACAATGCAGGAGGATGCGCTAAGGTGACTCAGTACATATAGCACCCTCACCAACAAGGTCTGTCTGGAAGCATCTGAGGCTGGGTCCTCACAGAAGGCTTCATCAGCACTCTCCAACACAGCAAGCACATGAAGCAGCTTCAGGTCCCATCCGAGAACAGCAAACACAGGACAAAGAGAACAACCATCAGTACAACCTCACAATCTGAAAAGCTCACCTAACCTGGAGGCTAAGTTTAAATGTGCCCATGGGTGTGGGTGGAGGCCCCAGGTGAGGCTCCTTAGGGCCATTAAGGCCCTCAGCTTTACATTGGACACAGTTGGCCCTATGGGTGGGTTCTCCTGGCCAGTATGTCCCATACAACCACAAAGTACCTGGGCTGTACCTGCTCCTCCCCATCTAATAGACACTGCAGAGAAGGCTCCCCCTGTGTTAAAACATGTCTTTTAGCAGGAAGAGAGTCCGCACAGATTTATACGCACAAGAATTAGAAAAGCACTGAGGAAGCACCCATCAGGAACACCTGCATGACTATTTAGAAACAGCAATATGCATCCCTTTATCATGTACAGACTTGTAGTCTCTGAAGCCTTGAGAACCCCTTCCCTTTGGCATTGGAAACCTGCCTTCACTACTCAAAGCCAATGCCTCCAGCAACAAAAACAGAGGGGCTTGAGCCAAACCAAAAACTGGTTTGATGCAGCCATTTCCCCCTTGAATCATGAGCTCGATCCTGGCTTAGCACACAGCAGAGCTGACACTCCAGAGAGCGGACCAGGATTTATCAGCAGCTGCAGATGAAAGGCAAGGAGGACCACAGAGAATGGGAAAGCTGACATAGAGTAAGAGCAAAGGGACTCGAGCAGAAGCTGGGAGACCTCTGAAAATGAGGACCAAAGCATGACATGACTCTTGGTGGAGGGCAAGATGTCCTCCCTTTCCAGAAGCAAGAGTTAGTGGTAAGGAAAAGAGATTGGAGTGGCTGGAAAAGAGCTGGAGCTGAGGTGGCTGTGACAGGCAGACACCAAGATCTACTTTCACAAGCTTCTGGTCCATAGTAGAAAAATGAATGGCACCAAATGGGAGGTATAGTCATTACAGTTTATTATAACGTATCATCTGCTGTGTTTAGCAGAGCTGAAGAATTTCATCTGGTTGCTCTTGCACTGCTGAATATCTTCCAGCAAAGCCATCCTTCTGGCTTTGACGTTTACAGAGGAATGGAGCATCCCATAGCTCCCTCTACAGTTTGCTCCGTGGCGAATCATTCTCACTGCTAAGGGCACTTGCTGTGGGATGTCCCAGTGAGCAGTAGCTGCGGTGTCCCACAGGAGAATGAGTCTTCCCCTGTGCTGGAGGTGCAGTCTGCATTCGCTGCTCTTTGCCTTTGCTCTTTTCCACTGAGTCATCCTGTAAAGATTTACCCTTGAGGCCTGTTGTGTACTCTTTGTTATCTCCTGCTTCCCCCTCTGGGCTATCTGCATATTTTATCAGTGGGGTTTTTTTCTACTTGCTTCCAGGTGTTTCCTAAAAACTCCTGAATAAGAGGCTGGAGTGGGTGTGCAACTAAAGATCACATGCAAAAAATGGGAAAGGAACAGAGCCCTTAGGGAGTCTTTCCTTCCACCTTCCCATCCGCCTCGGGGTGATCAAGAGCTGGAAACTCCCCAGCTAGGTAACAGCTGTGCTTGGAAAACCCTCAGACTGTATAGTGGCCTCCCCAGTTCAGACCACAGTGCACTCTCCAAGCCTAGAGACTGGCCACCAGTACTGGTATTCCCCTTGGTAAGGAGTGTTTGGGTCTCATTATTTCCACTAGACATTTTTTATGAGACTCTACACCTGGAAGTCCCCTGGAAACACCCACAAGTTGAGGCTTGCAGTCAATGGGCTTTGATGCACGATGTAACAGTCCTCAATGCCTCCATCCTGCTTTCATCTAGGTGAGTGCAACCTCTGGGCAGGCTGACTACCCTTTGCCAAAGTCCATCCTGATATCACACCTTGGTGGCAAGGTCCCCCCATGTGTCTCTGACCCTGGGGCACAGCGACCTGGTTACACTGGCTGTACCTGCTTTACTCTGCCCTGACAAGGGGTTTTGGAGCTGCCACGTCAGGTCTTGCAGCCAGCCTCTCCATGGTAATTTGGCAGCCAACTTCTGGCAGACATGAGGCTTGGGGACCAGTGTGGGGGGATCAGCATCCCAATTCTATTTCTAGGGCTTGTCACCATGTCATTTCCAAGGGAACTAGAAGCACAGTGTCCAAACAAGAAATTGAAATGAAGAAGTCATATCCTTGACCACACTGGGTGAATTTAATTTGTTAGAAGAGGATTTGCACTGGCAGGTTGCGCCTGGATTGAAACAGATCAAGTTTCCCTTGGGTGATACACAAGGGGCTGGAGAAGCACTCAAGACATAAGCAACACTGTTTTTAAGACCATACATCTCACCATAGGTTTGCAAAGTTTCATAAGGCATCTTTGCAAGAGCATAACAGCCCCAGATGTGAAGAACTCTTAGCAAGATGGAGGCCTTATGAGAATTGGTTAAATTTGAAGTGAGTGGAAATTAAAAGTGAAGGTTCAGAAGAGGGCCAGCTGTGACACTATCAAAGCTTTTAATGCAACAGTGAAAGCGCATTCACTTCTGCTTCCTCTGCACTCCTCTTAGTGAAAATAGCATCATTCTGGGGGTGCTGGAGACTGTAGCTGCCAACCTCCAGCCTGAGCCACAGGTGGTGGGGCAGAGATGAGGGAGCGCAGGGGATCTGAACTCCAGGGATTGGCATAGGAGCATTGACAGGCCAACAGGTACCTGCAGAACAGGTTCAGGGAGCCAAGCAGGTGCCTGTGAAGACTGCTCCATGGTCCCCATGCAGGGAGAAAGGACCAGCGTGTGAGAGGAGATGCATCAAGGAATGCTGATTAGTCTTGCACAAGCATGGATTTAAAGCTTACTAACATTTATCCCATCACTTGAGCAGTACATGAGTGAAAGCACAGGGTATGGGTAGCCATGCAATAATGCTGGGCAACAGAGCCTTTGCCTAGACACACAGCTGTGGTGTCCTATAATCATTATGGAGTGTACAAATGCAGCAACACTGAGCAAAAGCAAAAGCTATTCACCCTTCATTTTCATTTCAAGCACCAGGAATTTAAAACATCTGATTTCTTCTGCTTTACAATTTCACATATTCTCCCAGAGGCAGAAGCAAGAACTGGGCCTGGAGGAAGAGAAACCAGGTGAAAACTGGCACCGAAACTCACTGTTCATCCCAGCCTGCTCTCCCTCACTAACAAACCTGGGGGAGTTTTCTCTCCAGGCAGAGAAATTGTCACAGTGACTGGCAAAGCTGCACATCAGAAGGCAGGATTCATTTCAAAGTTGCACATCAAAGTCTGAGCTAGGTATTAAATTTCCTACATAATTGATGGAGTTAAATAAATACCATCAGAGGGAGATTAATGTCACAGTAAGGCAGTGGCCAAGATAAGCAGCGCATAGCATCCTCCAAAGACACCTCTCTCTTTCCCCTGCCTATGGAAGGCATCTGGGATGGCTGGTTCAGTCTAGAGGCCAGATTTAGGAACCTAGAGATAAAACCCATCCCTTGTGACTGTTCAGCTGCATGACTACTTTCTCTGCCCATTGCTATCTTGTCATGAGGATGAGATTATAACAGGAGATCACAAAATGACAGCAAGACACCTCCCACGCAGATTTCAAGGGGGAGCTCAGCACCTCATCGCCGGTAGTACAGGCAGTGGCTAAACTCTCTTCCTTGGAACTGCTAGAAAAGCTCTACTGAGTGACTATCACATGGTTTTGCCTCTCCAACTTCCTGGCAGGTAGCAGTCGGCAGTTTGGGGGCTGCCTATGAGGGAGCAGGTTGCAGCTTGTCCCCTTCCCATAGCCTGGTCCTGGAAGGACTCAGCACCCCCAAGTCTAAATAAACAAACCTGCCAAAGTCCAGTTCCAGTCTGAGGCCCCCTTTTCAGCAGGGTCTTTTTCACAAGCTGTCTGTTTTCTTTCCTCTTCAGGTAGTGTGTTTAGGCTACAACCACTCTGCAACCTTATTCTCAGGACTTAAACCCTCAACAGCTGCTTTGTTCTTTGAAATATTTCATTTTTCCCCACCTTGGCTAAAGGGCTAAGCTTTCTGTGCTCAGCAGGACTCCCCTCATCCCCAGTGTGCTTTGCTCTCTCAGTGCATCCCAGGAAGAGAAGCTGATGCAGGCAGACTCTCACAAATGATGGTGTCACAGCCTGTGGATACATCTTGAACAGCCGGCTCAAGGATAGCCCTAATGGTCATCGCTCAAAAGGAAACTGTTGAATGAAAAGCTGACAGACCAGCAAGAAAGACAATAACAAAGGGAAGAAAATTCTTCAACCTAAATATGGGATATTTATCCATAAAGACCATCAGAGGACCGAGTGGAGACACCATGTTTGGGAAACCTATAGCTGGACTGTCCCCAGGTAGCTCACATCTGGATCTGTCCTGCTTTTCAGATCACATTAGTGGCCCAAAAATCCAGTAGTGATGCAGAGCTGGAGGATTGCCCTTGAAAACAATGTAACACCAAACCCATTGGGTTTTGGTCCTACTGCAATATGCAGATTGAGTCCATAATGATAGTACTGCCTCTCAGATCCATGTACAAGGAGGGTGCGATGTGTCCCACTCTCTCCCATGTGCCCATTATTTTTGGGCTTCACAGAACCCTAAGCCCCCTCATATGGACTTTGGCCCTTTGCAGCCTGCAGTGTCTTTAGGAAACAGTTAAACTCAGCACTCGAAAAGTTCCTACACAGAAAAAACCCCACAGTTAGTGGGCCAAGGGGGTAGCAGGCTATGTGGAGCACAGCCAGCAAAGCACCCACCTCCTAAACCTTTTCCCACTCTGTTCGGGGGGGGGATCACAGGGATCAATAATGGTGTTCATAGTCCCACCCATCAGCGGGATCTCCCCATCCCCCTCCAGCCTGGCCCTTTAAGTAATTTGAGCCTCCAGGCTGCAAATCCCAGTCTCTAACTAAAAGGATGGAAAAGCAGTTTTCCCCCTTTCCCTTCCAGGTCTTTTCTTTCAAAAGCAACCATTTCTTCCCCTTCCCCTTTGGCAGGAAGAGATGGTTCACCGAGGAACGGAGCAGCTTTCTGAGCATCCACTTCCCATATCAAGGGAAATTGGCAATTTCTCCACCCTGCAGTGCTCCTGGCAGCTCTTTTTTGCAGCTTTCCTCCCCACCCGCCAGTCTTTGGCAACCACTATCTGATTTCCAAACCCTCCGTGGCTGCTGGGGGTTGGTGAAAAGGTTTAATTATTTGCTTCTCTTTGGGTGCATAAGGCGGGGATAGGGAGAAGGTTGGGCCCCATTGCCTGACGCTGCAGATCTTTCCCACTTTTGTTGTATAGTCCCTCTCCCACCCCCCCCTTCCTTCCCTGTCTCCTTCCCAGCTCCCAGAGCCCACCATGAATCTGCAAGCAGGTTTGGGATACATTTGCCTGCTTTGCTTTTCCTTCGTGAGCACAACAAAAGGTAAGAGACTTTGGGCTGCTTCGGGTCCAGGGACACAACAGGGTCCGGGTGCCCCGAGAGGCAGGATGCTTATCGCAGTGCACAGAAAGCCTCCCAGAGATCGCCATAATGCAACATCCCCCTAGTCTCCAGACACGGAGGGAAGAGTTATTGCCAAAGCTGCAAATGGACTGAGTATCTCCCAAGGCAGGAAGATTTTCTGGGACTGTGGAAGTCCTCCCTGGGAGGTGAGGAAAACTGTAGAGCTGGAGCTTTTTAAACTGAACACAGTGCAGAAATATAGAAACTCTTCAGCCTGAGTCACAGGGCAAAACGCCAGGGAGTGAGCTGGACTTCCATTAATTCCTTTCATTTGGTATTACAGCAAAAGTAGCAAAGCTATAAAACATTTCAGAAGCCCAGCAAGATTTTCAGGAGAATTTCAAGTGACTTAAGAAAATAGATTAGACTGGTTATATCATGGCAAAGGCAATCGTCCTCCCTACAGTCATATTTGTATAGGAACAAGAGAAGGGGCTCCAAATAATTCTAGACAGATGAGATTAAGGCAAGGAGTTCTGATCTAAAGCTGCCGCACCAAATTCATTTTGCCCTATCACAAAGTCAGTGGTTTAATTAAGAATTAGCAGTTCTGCTGGGAAACACACAATATGAAGAATACGGCCTCTCTTCTGCCCTTAATAAAAGTGTCAACATTGCCCCAGTTAATGTACAATGCTGAAAAGACTCTTTGAGATATCCTTCCTGTCTGGATAAGTTTCCTACTCAGGATACTTTACTTCAGGATCAAAGTGCATTTCCCTGGCACTTTCAAAAAGTCCTGAAATCCCCAAGCAGTGCCAAAACTCTGGACAGCATTTTTAAGGAAGGACTGGAAACACAAGCAGGAATCAGCTGCCACCCCAAGAACACACAAATATCGAAATTGCAGGCACAAATAATTTCCCATTGAAACCTCCCTATGTTCTCCCTCAAACATGTCAGTTATATCTACTGCTTGACGTAAAAATGACGCTTCCAGGAGGCAAAGTGATACAGGTTGCAAACATCCCTGCAAGTCCAGGTGCTTTCTAAAAAGGAGGATGCTGGCTGCAGCATGTGGAAGGACTGACATCTGCAACCTCATACTTTCAGCATTTGCATGTTTTCTCAGGGGGTTTGCAGCTGCTTTCTTTCCAGCCCAAGACCCTGTATCAGTACCACTATACCCTGGATGTTCGGTTGGACCACACATCCACACCGTCCCTGCAGGGAGCCTGGCTGCGGGCTGAGGCACTGGTCCAGCTGTGCAGGCTCTGGAGGGACCAAGACAGAGAAGAGCTGCTCCAGGTGCAGGTGTGTGAGTTTGTAAAGCCATTGTGGGTGGGCACTCCTCCTGGGACTAGTGATGCTGTCTTTAGCTCCTTCCCTCTCTAGCCCAAGCCACCTGAAAAATGACCTCTCTGATCAAGAGGCCATCACCTGCAGGTAAAACATATGGCAACTTTAGGGCAGACGTGCTTGGTCACTGTTTTCTGCTATCGTCTGCCATCATAGGTCCGCGACCTGAAAGCCCGACATGAGCCAGAAGAGGAGAGCCAGGACGGCACTAGAGGTCTCCCTGCAGAGATTGCACTGAGCCAGGAATCACAGGCAGAGCTCCAGCAGCCAGTATTCATCTCCTGGAGCAGCGGGAAGGTCAGCTGGATACCTCCTGGGCTTGCTCATGTGCTTGCAGAGCACTCCTACCCACATCCCAGATTTTCCCAGCTATGAAGCCCATACAAACATCTGCTTCACCTCCGATTTCCTATCAGAACACAAAGAACCAGCACAGCAAATGTAGGAATATACGGTCTCCTACAGGGTCCAGTATGACCGTAGATGGAGCCTCATCCTCCAAAGGGGCTGGCAGGCTCAGCTGGAGATGCAGCTTCCCATGTTAAAAGGGCTTCAGTCCTAACCATGGGATACATATTCCTTTCTGACCTTCTAAGGCTTTGGAAAAAAACAGGGAAGTGGGATTTCATGGGCAGGCACCCACAAAGGTCATGCTATTGAGGGATACAGTCCTCCTTAAGAAAAATCTTCAGGTACCTAGAGGGCGTTGCTTAGGCTGCAGGGGAGATGCCTTTCAGCAGAGAAAGCAGCAGAAAGCCTGCAGAGCCCCCAGAGCTGTCCCTGCAGCCAGCCCCTCTTCGTGCCCTTCCAGGTCAAAGCTGCCTACGGGAATGAAGCAGAAAGCATCCTGATCTCGAACCTAAAGCGAGGCATCATCAGTCTGCTCCAGCTCCAGCCTCATGCTGGCACTGCAGTGGAGGTAGGTGCAGAGCTGGGGCCAGATCCTGCCTGAAAGCCAGGGACCATGTCACAGCAGGAGAGCCAGGCCCAAAGCACAGCCAGCCCAGACACTTCAGCACAGGAGACAAAATTCAGGATAAACACCATTGGCTTTGCTGCTCCACCAAAATCAGCAGATGATTTTCAGGAATGGGCACACTTACAAAATCATCATCTTTCACTGGACCATAGGAATAGTGGAGAAAAAACTCTATTAGAATTTCTACCAAGCAGGATTTGTTCTGCCTAGCCTAGCCAGCAAACAGCAAGGAAATCTCTTCCTCCAGAGCTCAGCTGGAGTGACCTGTGAACAACATTAAATAACTTCAAAACCCAAAATAGAGGCACAAAGGTGCTGCTGGTGGTGATAGCCTGAATTTTCAAAAGCAAATTTCCCACCCAGATGGACTTGGAGCTATCCACCACCCTTAGTTAAGGCCCATCTTCTAGCTTTTTGATGATTTTTTTATTAATTAAATTGTCCTCTGTGTCTGTTCTCTACATAGATCATTTTATTCAGGGTCAATCAAAGCCAATCACACTTACCCATGCTCACTTACATTTGTGTTTCAGGAGGATGTCTCTGGGAGCTGCCAAGTCACATACACTGTGTCCAACCATTCCATCACCAAGACAAAAGATCTCCTCAGCTGTGTAAAGCCGAACTCTGGATTCGCCTCCATAAACAGAGCAAGTCCATTTCTCTCGCTGTGGTGGGCTCCACTTATATCAAGTACACCAGGGCTGACCCAAAAATCTTCCTGCAGGTGGGCTTTGAGTCCCACTTACAGCTGGCTTCAGCCTTTTGCACCAGTCTGAGATGGGACTGCAGCTCTTAGACACATACCCAGAGTGGGATGTAAGAACACACCTCAGGAGAAGCATATGTTTTTCATCATCCCACCCTTGTTATCACTTCTCACCTGTCAGCTAATCCTGCTTGAGAAGGTGGAGATACAGAAATGCATTCTGGACCTCAGACTCATTGAATTGGGGATCAGGTTGACAGGGGACAGGGCCAAAGACCACTGCTTGTTTCATTTAAAGCAGTAGCCTCTGTTCAGCCTTAATATAAATAGATGAAACTCTGTGGATCTGAATGCCATTATAACTGCTGTGATTAAAATCAATGGGTCTTTTAAAATACAAAAATAATACTGAATTCAATATAAAAATGGACATCACCGCATGGACAGCCCACGGGTTTTGGCAGGGGCCTCAACACCTGGCAGTCAAACTCTGAGTGTTCAGAGGATAAAAGCTTTCTGGGGTATGCATCATGGCAAATTTATCCAAGAAAATAACCAACCCTGCACAGCACATTTATGGCAACGAGGTTTTCCCACAAGCCTGCTGTCTGAATTGAGGCAACTCTCGGGACCTTGCCTGTAGCTGTGACAGCAAAACAATGATACCATCCAGTTCTGTAAAAGACAAAGCCTACAGATAAAAAAGCTCAAATAGAATACAGATGTTATTACTGCTAATGCCATTTGATATCAAAACCTACTCTTGCGCATGGTTCAGCTCTTCCCCAAGGCCTGAAATGTGCAAGCCTAGCTGCCCTGATAACATCTCCCAGCATGTCCCACGCTCCCCTTACCACAGCTGGTTGATGAAGCAGAGGTGAAGTGCAGCAAGTGCATAATTTGTTTTGGAAAGAAAACACCCAGAGAGCTTCCCCAAGGTCACCATGTAGCATAGTGAGGAAGCTGAGCAGTTTACGGCATGAGCTCCATGGAAATTGCTGTTGCTTAGCTTCTACTTTCACTTGGAGTATATCCTTGCTGATACCCGTCAGGATGAGGCGGGTTTTGGCACTGAGAGCCATACCTCTTCCTACGCCATGCAGATGTGTTGGGGCAGCTATGGAGCTACCACTGGAGAATAGACCTGAAGTATGGGCAATGATTTTGGAGGCATTTATTTCGTTTGCAGTTTCCATCCATCACCCAAGCCAGGCAGGAGCATACCCTGCTCCCTCTGCAGCCCTTTTCTGTGCTGAGCCATGGTGACACCACCTTGTAATGAAAAAGAAAGTCCGTATGGTGTCACCAGTCTGTTTCCCACATCAGCCATGGATGAAAGTACCTCCTTCGCTGTGGTCCTTACCTGGTGCTGCCTTCTCCCACATCTAGGAAGAGGTTAGGCTCTTCTGGATTTTCCTTTCCTACAATTTGCAAGCAAAGTAGGTGACTTTGTGGACTGGAAAACTCTTTTGCTGCTAATAGAAAGAAGTCTCATAGAGGAAGAGAGAAAAGGTTGCATTTTTAATCTTTGCCTTTCCTTTTTCAAGATTTTTGGATTGAAGTGGCAGCCCACCAGCAGAAGCCAGTACATGGTAAAAGAAAACCTCCTCCAGTCAGTGCTGGCAGAGGAAAGCCACATGGTGTCTCTAGCCCTGAAGTCCACCACTGGCATCAAAATCAGTTCAAGGTGAGTGATATCCCTGTGCCACTACCCTAATTGGCCAGCCTGGCATGGGATGAAGATGCATCTGTTGGATGTGTCCAGTGCTCTCCTGCCAGCTCAGGTGGCACAGCCTGGTGCAGGTAACAATGAGGACAGAGTGCAGCAGCTGGGCATGACACCAGGCACCTTTCAACAGCTTGCCCCCGCATCTCCTCATTCTCCAAGCCTGCAAGAACCCAACCAGCCTTTGAGCCATGGAGGCTGTAAATGATGAAGCACTTCCCAATGGTTTCTCCTCCCTCCACAGGCAGCAGCTCCAGCTAGCGTCTCCTCCAATACCTGGCCCAGCAGAGGTGGCTGCACAAAGCCTTAAGGATGTGCTGGCTGGCATGAAGGGACAGCACCAGCCTCTGGGTATGGCCAGCCTGCCCTTCAGGAGAGTCTGCACCCACTGCCCATCGGTCAGTGATTCTACCCAACCCCAAAACTCACCACATGCTCTTCCCCAAGCTGGGCACCTGGGCAGGCAGGAGAAAGATGTAGGATTTGGGGTTATGCCACAGTGGTGCATTTGGGGAGGCTGGTTACTGCTATCAAGGCAGGATGTGGCCCCAGGAGTGCTGTAGAGCAGCAGCCTGACCTGTTACCTGTCCTAAATAGTGTGTAATGTTGCTACCTACCCATGGAGGAAGGATTCCCCGACATAGCTGCATTTCTGTGATGGGGGAAAAAGCCTGGTGCACAGCTGTTACATACAGCTGGGTTAAACCCATCACAGGTTTGAGATCAGAAAGTATTTCCACTGCAGGTTAGGCTGACAAGGACAAACAAGGGTTTGGGGTTTTTTGCGTCCTCAACTCCTCCGTGCTTTTCACCTGGGAAATCTGGAATCGCAACTTCAAGGCAACAGGGCTGCTCCCAGTTTCTCCTGATCTTCTCCTGATACATACCGCAGATTGGGAAATTTGAGCTTCAGCACAAGTCCTCAGCAGCAGGGATGGGAGGCTGCAGTAGAGGCCTGCAGGCAAAACTGCATGACCCCAATGGATCCCCTCCACTCCTAAATATTTCCCGTGTATAAACCTTATCCCATGATAATGGGGATAAAAATCCTACCTAGCAAACCTTATCTTTGCAGCTGAGAGCCTACCTGAAGGCTTTTGACAGCCAAAGAGTCAAAATGGACACCTCGAGGGCAGCAACAACCTGGCAGTTCCAGAGGTTCATCCAGATGCTGCGCAGCGCCAAGAAGAGAGATGTTCTGCAGCTGCTGAGGACAGTACCTGAGGAGATACTGTAAGAATCCCAGGAGCTATCTTGCCAAAACTGATTTCTGTGCATGTAGAGCCCAGGCATGTGGGGTCATTCCTGGCCCTGGCAACTAGGGTCATTTGGTGCTGGTCCCCACACCACACCTGGTCCAGGCAGCTGTTCTGTGTAGTGTGAATGTACTCTGTTTTTCCTTAGTGCCCATTCTGTACAAACACTTCATGGCTATACTTTTTTCTGGCTTTGGAGCACAGTGAATGCTGCAGCAAGGCTTTCTGCATATATCATTGGAGGTCTGTTTTTTTACACACCATTCACCCATGGCCATAGCACTCATCCCTTGCCAGTGTGGGCACTGAGGCCAGGCTCCTCTCTGCAAAGAAATACCTCAATGTGTGCAAGTTCAGAGCCAGAGCAACCTTCTAGCCTTTTTTAACTTACGAACTGAAGCTCCTGAGAGTTAAAGCAAGAGGAAAGCATGGAGAAAAGGGGATGAGGAGCTGCACAGGGTACCTTGTTTCTTCTCCGGCTCTTTTGGTGGGTTGTGCCACTGATGACTTCCCTTTTCTTGCTCCAGCCCCTTCGTTGTGGAGGCAGCAGTGGCCGCACAGTCAGTGGCATCCTTCGCAGCTCTCTCCGACTTCCTGGATTTCAGCAAGATGCCCAGTTCCCTGCTGGAAAAGTTTCTCTACGCAGCAGCTTTCTCCCCCCGGCCTTCAGGGCAGCTTCTCCACCTGGTGTTAGTAAGTACAGACATTTGTCTCCCTGCCTGAGGGTCCTGAGTCCCAGGTGGATCCTCACCCCATTTCAGGTAGGAGGGAACAGCAAGCATATTTTCAGGAAAAAGGAAAATACTTTATCTAGAAATGTATCTTCCTGATTATGGGATTATTTTATGTGCTTTTAATGGGACACTGGCGATGGGAGTAGATGCTCCTTGGAGGTAAAGCACTCAGCAGAAAGTGCTTAATATCAGTGTGTTACAGATAACAAATCTTAATTAAAAGCCACTATGAAATAATCATATTTTATCCAATTGAACCATGTATTGCCTCCTTCAAGGCAGGTAAGGGCTAGTTTTTTCCTTTTTTGGCAAATGCTTTTTACTAGGAAATAAACCATACTCCTTCTCTCTCTTTTTACCCATTTTACCCTTTTTTTTCTGTCTTCCTGCTTTGTGTTACCTTTTTCTGGATATCCAGGACAAGCTGGACGGGAAGCAGCTGGCCCCTGAGGTCCATGAGACAGGGATACTTGCCATGGGCTCTCTAGTTGGCAAGCTGTGCCACCAGAAGCTGTGTGGGCTGCAGGTGAGTTGTCCCATGCTTGGCTTTCTCAGATGTTCCCCCCTCCTCTGGGGGTGCCCAAAATATCTCCTGTCCCTCACTTCACCCTCCTTCTTTTCTGCCCTCCTGGAAACCCTGAGCAGGAGGTGGAGCATGGGGTGGAAACCATCCTCAGGGGGCTAAGAGATGCTGAGGAGGAGTCCGAGATAGTCATTTACCTGCTGGCCTTGGGGAATGCAGCGCTCCCTGAAACTATTCCTACCCTCCTGGCCCATGCTGAGGAGGGTCCCACGATGGTCGCCATTGCAGCCATCTCTGCCCTGCAGCGATTCCCCGCTCAGCACATCTCCAGCAAGGTACAAAACAAAGCTGCCAAGGCTTGGTGTTCCAAGCCATCGGGGTGCAAAATGGAGCTACCATTTGCACATTACCACCCTACCACCACCATTTTAATTTCCCTCTCTCATCAGGTGAAACAAGCAATGAGGAGGATTT
This sequence comes from Ara ararauna, assembly GCA_028858755.1. Lineage (NCBI taxonomy): Eukaryota > Metazoa > Chordata > Aves > Psittaciformes > Psittacidae > Ara > Ara ararauna. The sequence goes on from CM054381.1 coordinate 44,702,851, forward strand.
TCCATGAGAAGAGGAAGAGCTATGAAAAAACATGTCGCCTGGCTGCTGCAGAAATCCTCCTGGATAAGGAGCCCTTGACCATGGATGTCATCAACATCCTGCTGGCCACCAATGAGTTGGAGACAGAGATGGCAAAATTTCTACTGCTGAAGGTCCAGAGCAGCCTGTATGCTCACCGCCACTACCCATCAAGGTGGGTCAGGAGGGGAAGGCTGCATTTTTCCCCCTAGCTCTACCTCATTGTTTTTTTCTCTTCCTCCACACTCCAGCTGTGGCTTTTTGAGTCAGCTAGCCTTTAAAACATGCGAGCACCACTTCTTAGAGCTGGCATTGATGCTGTCTGGAAATTCCCAGCTGCTATAGGAAGAAAAGAGGAGGACTGCTAGTGCAGACTCCACACCGCCAGCCGAAACACAGTGTCCCTCCTTGTCCTGCCCTGTGGCAGCAGGACCCCGGCTCGTGGTTTCAGCAGAGTCCTTGGAGGCCAAAACTGTCTCACAGGGCAGTGCACAATGTGTAACTGCATTCATCTTCCTATCTGCACAAAACGAACCAAGCACCAACGTTTTTCAGAGCTAAGCAAAAGCTGTACAAAAATATCTGACTGGTTCATCCTAATAATCTGTAGGAGAGGGAAGTTTCAGGGGAGCCCATGTCTGCTCGTTTCTATTTTTTGCTCACACTTCCCTGGACAGTCAGCAGCCAACAGAAATACTTCAGAGATTTTTATTTCCTTCGTTGTATGGTTTTCTGTAACAAGCACTGACATTTTCCCTTCCTTCCCTCCCAGTGCTGACATACCCTTTCCCTCTTGCTTCCAGGAAGATAATGAAAGACATCATGGGAGACCCACGGATAAATAATTACAACTTCTTCTCAAAAGCTGGCATCTCCTCTTCTTTCTCAGGACCTCTGACAGGTGACACCACAGAGGACAATGACCCCATTGTCCCCTCAAATGGCTGAAGTAGGGGTTGGTAGGGAAAGGCAGCTTTCAGAAGAGGCCTCAGCTTTATAGAAATGCCCCAAAATCTCAGTGTGAGGCTTCTGAGCATATCCTCCAGCAGTAGCTGAGGCTGGCTAGTTGCCATCACCTGAGATATATATACACCTTCCACTGACACCCCTACAGCAGGAAGGCTGGGCTGTGCCACATACTTTTCCCAAATCCTGCTAATTTGAGAGAGGTACTTCAGTTGGAGGTGAAACAAATGGCAGATTGTGGGTGGGAGTTTCTGTGCTTTTTCTGATAAGTCAAGATACTCAGCTCCATTCCTCAGCTCCATAGGTATTTTTAATAAGCTCCTCAAAGAGGAGAATCCTTGTACTGAGATAAAAATCATCAAACTTCAGAGAGACTGCAACAATCAATGCCTGCTAAATGTGTGCTTAAATCTTCACCCCTCAGCTCTTGTTTCCGCCCTTCTTCAAATTAGCTCAGCCTAGCCTTGTAGGGGGTAGGTGGGGGCAAAATAGCCAAGAACTGGAAGAAAATATTGCAATGTCAAAGTCATTGATTATTGCAAGAATGGAAGGAGATAGTGCCCAGAAGCTTTCCCCTCTGAATCATTTAGCTTTATCAGCTATTTAATGGCTAATATGACAGATCTGTGCAGGTCAACCACTCTGACCAGCCTATACAATGTATCGAGGAGGCTTACAGATTACCAAGGAGCTCTGGGGATCCTGCTTTTAGATGTATCCAGTGACCTCCCAGTTCCTGCAATCAATCTTGGCAAGCTCTTTTAAGACACTGTCCTATCCTGCTGAGCACTGACTCAGTGTCACTGGGCACAACAGCCATGCTTGCCAGGATCCCAGCCTCCCACATCCCATCAACAGGCTCTGTATTTTCTTGTCATCCTTCACCCCTGCTACTGCTCTCAGAGCCTATATGGTTCACCACCACCCAGTGACTCATTCACAGAGAGAGATGTGCCAGGCACTGCAGATAAACACAGGGGTGCTTATGGACATCTCTCTGCCTTTCAGTCACCCAGGACCTACTTTCCACATTTGGCCTGGACCTGTTGTTTTTGGAGGGTGGATTCCTGAGGAAGAGTGTCTCTGACTTCTCACTGCTCAGCCACGGACAGCACCTTCATGCAGCTCAGGTGCGCTGGAAGTGGCTAGGGCCACATATGTGGAGAGGGGTAACAGCACCAATCCAGTGATGCCACTGCTCCACTTGTGTCCCCTCATAACCTCATTATGGTGCTTGATCTCACCTCCGCACTCAGTATGCTCCATATCAGAAATACATACATTTGTACCCACCATCATTAATGTGAAGCCAGACAGACCTGCTCTGGAGAAGGAAGACCTATAAACACAGTGGGTATGACACCAATGCTGCGAAGTGCTCAGGGATAGTTTGGGTGCCCATCCAACCCACCCCATCACTGTCCTCCTGCTTCAAGGGGTGCCAAAGCTAGGGCTGGACAAATACAGAAACTCAAATAAAATTGCAGAGGAAAAAATATACTCTCCAGCCTTGGTCTGTACAGCTTTGTCATCTCTGCTTCTGTGTTTTAGGTCACTATTGAAGCACAAGGGATGGACTCAATGCTGGAAGAAAATGTCTTGGAAGGGGAAGAGGAGCCAGAGCTCATGGCTGGCATGTCTGCCATCTTCTTTGATGTTCAGTTGCGTCCAATCATCTTCTTCCAGGGATATACAGACTTAATGGCCAAGATCCTGTTAAGCAGTGGAGAACCCACAAGCCTGGTCAAAGGGAACCTCCTGCTGATGGATCATCACCAGGTACCGGCTGGGGGAAGGAGGAGAGGTGTGTGACCTGCCTTCACACCAAATCCTAGTGAATTCCACAGCACAAGCCAGTGGATTTCAGTTTTATGTTACTGCAGAGACAGGTCTAAGAGCAAGGTGGCACTACCAGATGTCTCTTGGGACTGGTAAAACAGCAGTATGACTGCTTCTGCCATGGAACATACATGGCTTCAGTTCCTTCCTTGCAAGCCCAGCTGTGGGGTTGGGATTAGCAGTCCCAGAAGTCACAAGCTGTTGTCATTATCAGCTGCTCAGCCAAGAGCAGTGCCCTGTCACAGCAAGGTCTGTCTTCTCCATCTTCCAGCTCATTCCTCTGCAGCCTGGCTTTCAAGTGGCCATCAAACTCCAGGGCAGTCTGGGGCTTGACATTTCAGCTGGTATGGATGTGAGCATTTGGGAGCAGGAACTGAAAACCAGCATCAGTGCAAGGTCAGTGGGCGGGAAGCTGCTTGGCTCTGGGGATGCAGGGTACTCAGTGGGCCCAGCACAAGGAATGCTCCACCTTAGGCTGGCTTTCCACAGCCTCTTGCTCTTTTGCTTGGTCCAGCCTTTCCTGGTGGATATGTTTGGTAGGGGTCTGATGGGTACTGGTTACACACTTCTTTTCCATGGCCAGAACTAAGATGCTTATGGGGTCATTTGAAGCAATTGCTCAGTGACCAGACCCATGTGCTTCGCTCTCACAGGGGAAGCCTCGCCATTGATTTCCAGGCAGAACTAGATACCCCTTTCTTCCAAGCCACCCTGAGAAGCCAGACAGAGGCAGAGACCTCAGTCCAGTTTGACACCATGCTGAGGTTTTCCAGCAGCCCAGTGCTCATGTGCCTGCAGCTGAGAGAGGAGCAAGTCCCATACAGGTAGTCTCTGGATATGGCCAGATACTGTAGAAACATTGTGATGTGCTTGAGATAAGGGAAGACTTCTTGGGGAGAGGAGGGAATTAATGGTTGTACACTTATTGAGCAGGGTGGGTCAAAACCAGTCGGGATGGGGGAAGGACACCATAAGTTCATGCTGACATCAGCAGAAGCACCATGCCTAGACCATTTGCCTAGATGATGAATATGCAGGTCTAGGAGGAACATGAGGTCCACCACAACCTCCTGACCATCTTGCTCTCGCCTTGTCCCACAGAGAAATCTTCACAGTTTCCAAGTCTGCTGGGAGCCAGAGCAGTACCACTCAAAAAGGCAGGCAGGGCACCATGCCTGGGAAAGAGTTTGCCTTACACCAAGCCAACTCCAAGGTCTGCAACCTCCTGCTGGCAGCAGAAGAATAGCAGGTTTGGAGCGGTTTGGCACTGGATAACTGCCCCCTCTCCTGTCACACACCCCAATTCTCTGTGAACCCAGAAAGAGCTGTTAAGGGCTCTGCCCAACTCCTCCACAATAATTTTTTTAATAAGGAAAATGCTGCACTAAGGGCATCATAAGACACACAAGAGGAACTGGAACTGCTCCAGGACAGCCAGAGGCAGTCCTTGCTTGGGGCAGGAGGAGCCAAACCTGCCTCCCCATCCCAAAGGCTAAGATTTCCCTTGCCTGAACTTTTTCTCTAGACGGGGAAAGTCTTGCTTGAAGCGAGACCGGTCCTTGTGATAAACAGCCTTCTTTTGCAAATGAATTACTTTCTCAGAGCCCAAGAAACCCTTCTACAAGCCCATACCCCAAAATGCCATGTTTTCTCCCTATTAATCAAAGCAGGCAGGAGGGAGCACATCTGCAGCCAACAGGAAGAAGGTTCCCCACGAGGGGAGTGAATGACCCTCCTTTACTGCACAGTTTTGCAGCTGCCAATTTGCCCAGGAACATGGAAAAATATTTCTGGAAAAGCTGTGGGGTTTTATTTTTTTTTTTTTTTTTTGAATACTGCCCCAGGATAATCTTCAGGTAGGAAGGCAGAGAAGCAAGACAAAATTCTTCATAGCCTGTTGCCAACTATTCCATGTTCTTTCTGGATTAATTGAAAGTGTTTGTAATTATATTCATATGAAGGCAGCTCAGCTGCCCTTACAGGTTGGGGCCGTCCTCTCACTCCTGGGGGGGATTTGCACTGTGTTGCCAGGGATGGGGCTGATGCCACATCAAGCAGCAAAGGCGATGCCACGGGGAAAGCAGCTTGTGTTTTAATGAGGGTCAGATTTACACTCGGAACAAAAAAGGAGCAAGGCAGAGGAATGCAGTCTAAGAGCTTTCCCAAAAATTGGGGAAATGAAGGCAAAGTTAAAAGAGAACAGGGGAGAGTGTAGCAAATTGCAAGAGGCCCTTCTAAAGAGCATGGACCAGCATTCTCAATCCTCATCTTGAAACAGGGAAAATTGTCTTGAAGATGGAGCTTAAAAAGGTAGAAAAAATGCTGGAGACCCACAAGCTTTTGGGGGAAGCTGGAAGGAGACAGAAGGACTCAAGCAGCATCTGGCTGAAGGGAAAAGGGAAGAGACATTGGTGTCTCCAAGGCATTAATGCGTCTCATTGCAGCTCTGCATACACCCTTGTGATGCAGATCCTCATCATCATGACTGCTTCCTAATCTAGTGTCAACACTTGACTTTTTCCCCTCTAAGACAGGCAGGGCATAAACCATAGCATAAGCTGGCAAGGTGTTTGGCAAGTTCTGTCTTTTCAGTATTATTTTTTTAATGAGTTAAGGGTGTCTCAGTCCATCCTACAGGGCAAACACAGTTGTTGCTTGCCATGAAGGGCAAAAGATGAAGTTTGACTGACGTGATCCTTTCTGGATTTGAGAATCTATCACAGAGAGCTGGGACAAACATTACAAAGACATAGGTAAACATCCTTCAGGGGTAGACATTATTCAACCCAAACAGGAAAAGTTTAGTGGGACCATGCCTCCATCCCATCCCTTCCTCCCCTTTGTAGGGGCCAGGACATACTAGATGTGCCTTTTGCTGATGCATGCAAATTCAAAACCCATCTATTGAGAGGTGGCTTCTGTATGGAGCCTCTCATCTTCCTTTCTGATCTAAAGTTTACATATTAATGGAGCAGCCTCTCGCCTTTCTTATCGCCTGAACAGCAGTTCCCCTTGTTTCCCCTTCTGTTTTAGTAGAGGCAGCAGATGGAGATAAGATTGCCTTAACCCTACATGCAGGAAGGCAGCGTTCCTGCAACACAGACACAGCAGCTTCCCTTTTCTGCTGATATTCGAGTTCTTTTGGTGACCATTTGTGAAAATTACAATTAGCTTCAAGTAAATATTGTTCTTCTGTTTTGCATTCTTCTCTCAAGTTGGATTGCCATCAGCTACAAACACCGAACATCTTTCCGGCACTCGAGCAGGGCTCACAAGGAAAAAAGCAGTATTCCTTCATGCCTTCCCAATAAGAATGTGCCTTTTAAATATTTTTAGCCCTTTTTTAATTATTAAATGTACTTTTTTTGGGGGGGAAAAAAAAGGCATTGAGCTTTTGTTTTTAGTATCATGAGCCTGACAACATAGCACTTAATCTCCTGGTTTTGGGGGAAAAAATTTTGTCTGGTTTTCCATCTGAAGACAGTAATTACAAGTGCTTTGGTTATGTACAGAAATAAATGGCATGTGTTTTTATATTTCCTCTGTTTGACACTTAGCTTTTCTGGACACACAATTGGAAAGAAAAAAGGCAGAGAGCAGCTCGCTTAGCACAGGCACTTCAGCAAGAACAGCATGAACAAAGCTTCCCAGGGATCTGCTTTCTAGGTCCATATTTAGGCTGCCCAGGGATGCATAGCCAAACGCCCCATCAGGGCTGCAAGATGGTGACATGACGGCTATCTCTGCTTCTAGAAACCCCCAGAGCACCGTTAGGGATGCTCTGCAAGAGGGTTCCCATGGGATCCCAAAGTTGCTGCCTTTATCCTCTGTGCTGACTTCTGCAAAAGTACTGGAGGCCACCAGAGACTGCTTAAAATCAAGGCTTCCCCTGCATCAAGGCTCTGCTGATTACAGAACAGTCTCACTCAGAGCAGGCCTCAAGGACACAGAGAGTGACTGCCCTGGTACTTGCCCTATGGTCTGAACAGAAGGATCCCTGTGTGACTGTGGGAGGAGGGAGCTGTATCACCCTTCTTGCATTGCTCAGCTTTGGAAAGCTGCTCTTAGCCCCTCTCGGCCCCTATCTTTACCCTTTCACCAGGAGCATCCCATTATTTCCCTCTTCTCTTGTCTCACAGTCAGGATTTGGGCTGACTCAGACTATGTTTTACACCCACATGAGCTGCTGTAACTTCTGATGCCATACACCACCCTACCCCTGGGGCCACCTATGAACCTGCATAAGCCTTAATTCCCATTCAAAACCACACTGCTCTACCAGGTGTCTGGGGGGATTGTTTCAACCCAAAACCTCTCAGCCTTAGCATTTGCTTCTCAGCTGAAGCCAGGAGGCACTCACCTGCCATTTAGGACCTTTTCCATTGCTCTTTTCCATAACTTAACTACAGGTTATTTGACAAGAACACTGAGAGAAGAATCTGCTGCTCAAATTCTACCTTTGAATGGGTTACGGGCTTTGCATCTGGCAGTGCTCTTTGCTTTGGAGCCAGCATGCTTCCCAGGAGGTCCTACACTGAGCTGTTCAACTGGAAATGATGGGTCCCCAAAGGGTCTTTACATCTAGGAGCAAGGGACACAGAGCAATTGGCAAGGGTTGGGGTGCCAGATCTTACTCCTAGTGGGTGTAAGACGTCCCACATGACAAACATCCAGCTCCCAAGGATTTTGCAGGGGGTTAGAGGCAGAGCAGCCCAAGGCCAGCATCTGGGAGCAGGGCTGCTACCTGCCTCTCCAAAAGTGACTCTGCATGTGGTGCTGCAGATCGGCAGTGACCTCCAGTGGTTGCAGGCAAACCTGATGGAGTGTCAGGCCAAAGCCGTTCTGCTGCAGCAATACAGGCTCTGGGCACACAGACCCCTGCATCCAAGGGTGTCCCACAGCTTGCACCCAAGGTCGTGGGACCTTTGCATTAGCAGGCGATGGACCAGGGCTGACCCATGGCAGCCCCTCACCGCTTTCAGCTGGGGTCTTGTGTGGCAATGCCATCCTCCCCTGGCCTCCAGGCTTACAGTCACATACAATTTTCAATACTTCCTTTTCCCCTGTAAACCATTCTATTCACAGGACATCTTGTACAGCCCTCAGGAGAGTGTATGGACACCACTCACCAAATAGGTGATAAAACATTATCTGCTTGTCTATTACAGCTTTCTGCAGAGACAAAACTAACACGAGAAAGTGTGCACAAAAGTGAGCGTAGTGTGTGTGAGAACATAGGCCACTGACGGGGACTGCCTTTCCCTGGGAGCTAGTGGAGGTGCAGCTTTAAAGCACCAGGGCAGGTCTCTTGTCAGCCACTGTTATTTCCGTTCTAGGCAGCCTACAAAACCCCTATTGTATTTCCTAGCTGCTGGGCCCCAGTGACTCCCCAGACCCCATGAAACAGAAACAAAACAGAAAAAGTGATTTGCAACTCACCAAAGCAGCATTGTAAATCACAGCACCAGAGAGCTCTGGCAATAGAAAATCTTCCATAGAACTGCAGTTGTGCTGCTGTGTAACTCCCCCACTCCCGCTGCAAAGCTTGCAGCTGCTATGGGCCAGGTACATCACACAGGTGTAACTGCAGTGCTTTCCTGCAAGCACAGGACATGCACAGAGACAGTTATCTGGGTGCCACTGCATATGAAGTGACCATGAAGCAGACTGCAAATGAGCAGCAGAGCATCCAAGGAGCAGCACTACTAAGGGGTTGCTGTTATAACCTGCCCAGCAATCAGAAATGGAAGGAGAAAGCTGTGAAGCTGCAATGGGACACAGCTGTGTAAGCAACAGTGGCTGTGCCATAAGGTTATTCCTGCAGGAAAAGCCTAGGGAAAAGCTCAGGGTTGGGGCTGGTGAGTCAGGCAGGGAGCCTGGGAACTGGCTGAGCTGAGCCAACACGTCTGTAGGGCTGGGATAAAACCCTCTGGCACAGCAGGAAAAAAAAACCCATAGGGAAAAAAACCTGAATGTTTTCTAGGAAACCGTTCCACCACCTCCATACCTGCTGATAGTGGGAGTATTGAAGGAATATAATGCTTGCTATGGGAAATAAGGTATTAGCAGCACAGAACATATTTGGTGAGACAGCCATAGTCACCATCTTCCATGTGGGACAAGGCTATGAAGGGTGACACAAGGACAAGCCCCTGCTCTGGCCCACCTCCCGGCACCAGCAGGGGCTGCTGCCTTCTCAGCTGCTGGGATGCCTGGTGGGCTGCAAGAGTCACCTCATCAGTGAGTAGCTGCTCCTGGGAGTGATCACTTACCTGAGTGGACCCAGCACTGCGACTCAGGAAGAACAAATTACATTTAATTCTATTAGCTTTGTGTGAAAATAGTTGTTTCCTGCTACTGCTTTTCCCACTTACTCAATTACTTTTCACCACAGTGAAGAGTAATTCACCACCACTTCTTCTGCCATGCCCAAAAGCCTTACACAGGTATCTCTCTTGCTAATCTACTCCTAATAATACACTTATTAGACCAACATGCAATACTGTATAGACTCACCAGACTGTGCCCATCACCACTGTAACAGCCCCAGAGCTGCCAGGGAACAGGGGTTTGCAGCCGTCCACTTCAGGGGGCAAATAAAAGGGAGTAAAGTAGGAAATGGAAAAATAAGCTGTTACTTGAGGAGTTAGATTAGCAATGATTACCACCATAACTTCTATGAAGTTTCCATAGAAAGAAGCATCATTTTCCACAAGCATGGCTTTAACAGCAGCCTCCACGCTCTCTGAGAGCAAAGCCACATTGCTCTCATACCCTACCCCATCCTTCCCTCCATGTAAGTGTCACCAGTTGCCTTTGCCAGTTTGGGTTTGCCACCACAGCCCTTGATAAAGTGGCACTGGGGACCACTAAAGTGTCCCATTTCAGCTGTGCCTTGGAGATGCATTCATCCATAGCTGCCGGCAAAGGGAAAGAAAAAAAGCAGGGACTGCTTATTCAGAAAGAAGTGTTCCTTTTCCGTTGGCCCCTCCTCTCACTTGCCTTGTCCTTGAGTACTCCTTATTCCCAGCTGTTATCTGGAAGCATGGTCCTATCATAAGGTGCCGTCCTTCAGGCCAGCTATAAAGATGCTCTGGGATGCAGCATTCTCCCAGAAGCAGCCCTGCTCCTGCATCATGCTGCAGGCCACCATCAAGCTGTGCTGTGGCATCGCCCATGACCACCTCCGCCACCTGCCCGGTAAGCACTGCTTGGCTTCCCTCCAACCTCAGGAAAGACAGGCAGAAAAGAGATTCCTAAAGGAGATACTAAGTCTGTGTCTGATGAGCATTCCCTTGGGACAGACTTCCTTGGATATGGTCACATCTACGCATCTATTTTTTCTTCCACATTGTATCACACATAGGGTAGTCTTGCTCTTAGCTCCAAATGAGCTTCCAGCAGAGACATGGAGCACCACAGCATCTTCCTTGCGTGCTCTATGCTCACCAAAGCCCACATATCTCTCCCTAGGGTTGAAGACAGCAGCCATTGCAGCAATACAGAAGGACACAACAGGGCTGATGGTAAGAGGGTCCCATCACCTGTCTTCCAAAATTCCTTCTTATATTCAGAGGCTGATGGGGAAGGAGACAGGTAAGCTCCGCCTGGGTGCTTGGGTAAATTTCCTAGCCCTGCTCACAGCATCCTTGCAACACATGATGGAGGGATGTGTATTAAAATGCATCCCTCTCCATCTGAATTGAACCATATTTGGGAGGACAGAGTTAAGGGGACAGAGTTAATTGTCTTCTCACTGCTGGGCTGGTATCCTGCTCTCTGGTAGCTTAAAAACATTTCCTGTACTGATGGCAAACTGGGTTAGTGGGGAAACCCTGAGATTCTGGGAAGGTAAATCACACTGGCTCCCCATACAGGCAGCCAAAGCATTTAGCAGAGGTTGCAGTCACTTTTCAATGTTTTGTTGCATGTCTGCTGTGTCTCCAGTTCCACTGCTTACCTAAAGACTTCAAAACCAGCAAATTCATCTCGACTTTTCTGAAATGTAGCTTGGTCCAAAGGCTGCCTATGCAATGTTAATAATACCCCAGCAACGTGGAATTTGTACCGCAGTGTTACTGGGAATTGATTTGGAAAGCGGTTTCAAAACCCTTTCCAAGTAGTCAGCGCAGACACCACGGATGAATGCCAGGGATACTCCTGAGAGCAAGGTTTTCTGCATCAAGACATAATCCAGCCCAATAGGGGACCAGTTGCATGGTAAGAGCTGAGACTTCGGGTCAGCAAAACCCTCTGCTCCAGCTCCATTCGCACTTCTGAACCCACAGTCACATGCCCAGGGAATGCTGGTGGGGAGGGGGGCGCTTTTCCCATTGCTCTGCCTTGTTCCTGCAGCCTGCCCTGAGCCTGCTGGAGACACCAGCCCCAGCCAGTTCTCCAGTGTGGACCTCTCCTACATCAGCCAGGGAGAAGCAGTCCTGCAGCAAGCGCTGAGCATCCTGCAGCAGCATACCAGCTGGCAGGCAGAAATGATGCTGGTAAAGCCTGGCCACCACTTGCCTTTGCTGCTTTGTGCCAGAAAAGCTCTCGGGAGGAGAAATGAGTCTGGGGAGGGGAGATTTCCTTCTCTTAGTCCTCCTCCTTGAAAGGAAACTGTGAGTGCAGGAGACATGCTGTGCAAAAGCATACACAGCAAAGAGGGTTTCCAAGCAAGCCTTTGTTAAAAACGTTCACAAGCAAATCTGCAAAGTAAATAGACAGCAAGAAAAAGCTTGAAAGGGGAACCCAGATATTAACGTTCCCAGGGAACGCCAAGAGCATTTCTGCAGAAAAACCCAACAGATTGCAACTTTGCTATTATTTACAGTGTTCGTTCATTAAGGTGTTTGCTGAATTGTTTAATTTGGCTAGAAAGGAGCTTAAAAAAAAAGGCAATCATAGTGGCATGTTTTAGATATAACAGCTTTCGCCTGTAAACCAAGGGGTGATTAAAAACAGGACTGGGATGATTTATTGACGAGGCATTTCAGCACATAGCCAGTGCCTCCAGGGACACTGGGGTTGATGCAGGCTCTCTGCTCTCCCAGGACAGCGGGCCCACCATGTCCAGCGCTGCCCTCCCTGGGCTGGGCAAGGTGTTTCGGGCTGAAGTGGTCCTGCCTATACCAGTGGCATGGCTGCACCAGGAGCTGTTCGAGAGGATTGAGCAAATGCCCCAGTGGAACCCAGCCATCAGAGCGGTGAAGGTAAAGTGGGGAGGGATGCACCACAGGCAGAGCAATACCATCATGGGCAGACATCAGACACTTTGCATCACCAGGGTTGCTAGCATCAAAAAAAAATCATATTTATTGAGGGGTTTAAGATTGCTGAAGGATTAAAGATAATCCTGCATCCTGCAAGAGCAGGATATCAGCCCAGGGAGAGAAGACGTGCTTTACTGGCATGGTACTGAGAAACGTGCTGTTTCCAAGCTTTTTTCCACACAGTGCCTGGTCACAGACGTTTTTCCACTCTGGGGGACTCTGACGTTGCTCAGACTTTAATGCAAGGGAAGAAGATGTTCAGGGAAATCAGCTCAAAAAATGAGGCAAAACCAAATATATCACACTGCAGGGGCACCCCCAGGAAGCTTATGTGTTGTCTGGGGCTTCTTTTGAGAATTTGCCTTATTACTCAGCTGCCAAATCACAGCATCACTAAGCAAGCTGCCAGACTCAGAAAGCCTCCCCTAGCTTACCTGGGCTGGCTCAGATGCTACCCAGACTCTGCTTATTTATTACTACCTCTTCCCCATCCCTTCAAAAAAAAGAAATAGCATAGAGTCCCAGCCCAGATGAAAAAAGCTGCAAAAAAACTCGCCCACTTTCCCTCTTAAAAACGCACAAGGGACTGGGATTTAATTATCACCAGATGCCAGCCCTGAGCCACCACCTTGCTGCTGTTTCTGCTCATGCTGCCACCCTGTGATGCTGTCCCAGAGGTGGTTTAACGTCCCCTGGGCACAGGTAAGGGGGTGCCAGGGATGTTCCAAGAGGAGTGGCCACAAGAAGCCTAATCCCTGGGGCACTCCTTGCTCTGGTAGGTGCTGCAGCGCATTGGAACAGACACGCTGGTGACACACGAAGTCACTGCTCCCAGCCCAGGCAACCTGGTGGGCCAGCGGGATTTTGTCAGCGTGCGGCACTGCAGGAGGAAGGAGACAGCCATCTACCTGGTGGGCACTGCCACCCACATGGAGAAGCTGCCCCTACAAGAAGGGTGCATCAGGTAAAGCCCCCCTAAAAATGACCACCATAGGGTACCGTGTCCCTGCAGCGAGGAGACCACTGCTGCAGTCATGAATGTTTGCACCAGGCACAGCAAGAGAGGCATGCCAAGAGCTACCTCCCTGTTACGTTTGCTCTGGATCTCCTTGCCCTGTTTTGTTCCCCCTGGGGTTCATCCTAACTGCCTGCTCCCTTGCCCACCACAGGGCCGAGTCCCAGCTGAGCTGCATAGTTCTGCAGCCACTGGCAGGGGACCCCAGTCATACCCGTTTCACCTGGCTCCTGAGCATGGACCTGAAGGCAAGTGCTAACATATTGCTTCGGGTGGGACAGCAAGGGATACAAATCCCAGTGTGCAAATGCACCTTCCTCCCTGGCATGGGTGCTCCAACCCTTTGACCCAGTGGGACGAAATTTGGGGTGTTTTCTCTCCCAAAGGGCTGGATCCCCAAGTCTGTCATTAACCGTGTCCTGCCGCAGTCCCAAGCAGACTTCATCAAGCACCTCAGCAGGCACCTCTCTAACACTGCATGCCGTTGAGTTGCAGAAGGATGCACTCTGTCCAACCACAAGGAACACAGCCTGAGACAGAGACCCATTCTTGTCCTGCTCATTGCTGCCGCGATCAAGGATCCACAGCTATCAGCAATGGGGTGAAAGTGCACCCACTGAGCAATCCCAAGCATGGAGGACATCCTTCACCCAGCATCATGCTTCTGCTTCAGGGATGGAGCAGACCATCTGCAAACTGGAGCAACTGAGGCAACACTGAGCCTTGCATTAGAGGTTACCTAAAAGCCCCTGCCCCAAACCTTGCCCATGAGCAGCTACAGTAGCTGGTGTTTGGCATCGCTCCTCCCCACAATACACAGGAGAAAGGGGATGCTACCAAAGCATTTTCATGGTTCTTTATTACCTGACCATAGCACGAGTTGTCAGTGCAAGCTCAGGGGCTCTTCTTGGCCTGAACCAGTAACACATCTTTATAATTTTTGCAATGGCTAAGATATATATATATACGTGTGTGTGTATGTACATATATTGAGGTTTTTCTTCTGCGATACCAACAGTAGCAGGCACAGACAGAGCAGGCATATGACACTGAAGCCATGTCCCAGGGCTTCAGAAATGTACTTTCCATCATCATTCCAATCGACTTAGTGTACTGCAACATGAGAGGTGGGGGCATGGCACGTCAGAAAGCAGCTAATGGAAAAGGCACCAGCAGGGTCAAACTCAGCCCCATGACCCTGGAACTCAGCATCGTGCCCTCCAGAACCACAAATCTAAGGGAGCTTGTCACTGCAGACCTGCAGCATGATAAACCTCCTGCTGGGTTTTATCCTAGGAGGATCCCCAGGAGATCACCAGCCATCCCACATCCACAGGCCTTTGCAGCAGCAGGGATGGCTGGTCCGGTGATCCTCACATTATTCTGCCTGGGAACAACCACATCGTCCCATGAAGCCACTACCAACCACAGCTGGAAACAAGCCTTGCAAGAGTGAAACTGAGCAGCTGCATATCTCAGCATGTTATTAAAGCCACTGCAGGGTGCTTGTAATTTATACATCTGTGTGTTTTGCTGAGTCTTTGTCTTATTTAAGGTGAGAGGAAATAATCTCAAAATAGCTATGGGAAACTCTGGCTGACAAGGAGCAGTGGCTGGGTTGAAATAAAATAAAGAGGTTGTGGCTTGTGCGAAAACCATTTCAACCACCGCACCAGGTCACACTCGTATTTCCATGCCTCTCACATGCCCATCCCCCAAATAAATCAACAGAAAGAGATTCTGACATGGACTTATTTATTTTTTTTTTTACATTATGTTAGAGCTCAAAAAAAAAAAAAAAAAAAAAAAAAGAACCCAACAAAATTAATAAATATTAAAAGTTAAAAAGCTCTGAATCTCATATGTACAAAACTTTATACATCATTGTAACACTGGACGAGGTTACATCACAGGAATTACTTGGAGCGTCTGCCAAGCCTGGGAGGATGCGCGGGACCCTCTCCTCCCACTGACAGCACCAAATCCCTGCTGGCAGCCGGGCCATCACAGCACGACACCGCCATGCCACAGCTTTCCATGCACTGTGGCATCTGCATGGCAAGAAGCGACCCAACCTTAGCCTGCCCTAGGTGCTTCTTGCACTCTCCTGGAACAAGCACCCAGGGCTAGGTCCCAGCCCTGCAGCATCACCCCCCAGAGCACTCAGTGTGGCAGAGGGGGGGGGTTATCGCACCCTGTTTTAAATCTCATCCACCTCCCTCAGCTAGAGGTGGGGTTTAGCACCTGCAGCACAGCCCCCTTGCCCGGAAGGCCCCCCCAGGGGCCCTGGCTGCGGGTTGCAAGGGGCTGGGCCAGCCCTGAGCCACAGCTCTCCTTCGAGGTATAGCAAGAAACCACCGCAAATACTCCTAACACAATCAAGCACTAATGCCCAGGACAGCACTGAAGGGAGGGGTACAGCTGAGAATGTGGGAGGAAGGAGTGAGCATGCATGCATGCATGCACACACATACACTGTACCCTGGAGACATTACAGCCCTTTTTTGACAGGCGAAGGTTTTATTTTTATTCAATGGCTCAAAGACCAGAGGGCAGGGGGCTGAATGCTTGAGAAAAACCCTGCTTTGGGTAGTGAAAGCAAGTTCAGCCCTGCCCCAAGCCAGCCCAGGGCTGTTCCAACAGCAGGATAGGGTGTGGGACAGCTTGCATGGGCCCCAGTCCCTGCCACCAGGGAGAGATGCTCCTTGAAGAGTAAATGAAGCATTATCTTTGGCACAATAAATAAATGCTGACTCCCACAGAGGGTGGTGCTGGTGGATAGGCTGGCACAGGGTATGGCAGCGGTGTCAGTGGTCTGAGGGATGAATCCCACCCTTGTACATCCACAGTATCTTGTTGATCCTGTGGGTACTAATACCTGTATGCCTTGGACCTGGGCACCCCACCGCTGTGTTTCATCGGCATCCCTCCGTCTGTCCCCTCCCACAAGGTGTGCTGGTTACTTGGCTCAGACAGATGTGTGGCTTCGTTCCATCTTTTGTGAAGCCCACTTAATGCCAAAAGGCAGCACCCAAGAGGCAGGGAGCTGGTGTCTCAGGTGCTTATAAGAATAGCTAGATAAATGCTCATCCAGCCTTGATTTGGACAATCCAGGGACAGAAGAGTGCACAGGCTACAGCCTTAACATCTCTTCAGCCCTTTTTGCACTGTCGGATAACTCCAGGGGAGCTTTGCAGAAGGAGTCCAAAGCTTAAAACATCAGGAATGCACAGAAGTATCCATTCATTTCACCTAAAGCATGTACCTCTACTCTCCCCTGCCACAACCTACATCAAACCAGCAAAGGTACGCACACTGACATGAGCTCCTCTGAGATGCCCCAACCTCAAGTTTCTTGCAGCCACAAGTGTTATTAATGCAGTGCTTCGACAGCACTGACAGCACCAACAGCACTGAAAACACCAGGCTCAAACAGCAGCGTGCCCTAAACCCACAGGCTCTCAGTACATGCCAAGCACCCTGGGCCACCTCACCAACAAGCCCCAGACACTTGAAGAACTTGCCCAACACAGCCCACAGAGGTGCCCTGTCCTGCTCCTCAGATGGCCAAAAGCAGCACTGCCAGGGCCAGCAGATGGACCCACAACCATGCACATACTCCCGAGAGATCCTGGTTTGCAACGCCAAACTGGTCTATCTGCCAAGCCTTGCCCTCCTGCATCTCTCTGACCCCAAAACCTCCTCCCTACCAGCACTCATCTCCCACAGTAAGCCCACCTTCCTTTGCAACTGCACCTTGGAGGCGCTGGATACCCTCAGCTGGGAGGATGCACACCCCTAAGAAGCAAAATCACGGCATGCCTGTGTCCTCAGGGACACAGCATATCGCCTGACCCTGCTTTGGGGAGGTTTTGAGGACTGTAACTGCTCCAGCAGACCCTGTGCCTGGAGCTATCCTGACACCAAGCAAGGTGTGCGCAGCTCTAGGCTCCTAAAGTGCTGTGCATACATTTTGTACTTGGCACAGTTAATTTTTGTTCCACGGAAGGGAGTGAAATGGGATGATTAATGCCAGTAAAAAAGATGCAGATGAATCTTCCTCTCTTCCTTGCTTTGTAACTGTCCCTAAAATCCACTCCCGGCTTCCCAGTCATCTCTATTTCCCTCTGAAAGGTGTTGATGCCCCACAGGCACTGGGTACCAGAGTGCAGGGATCAGGCTGTGGTCCTGGGGAGGCCAGGCATTGGTATCAGCTCTAGGCTGGCCAATGACAGTATTGGCTAAAAAGTCACCATCAGGTGACAGGCATTTTTTACACGTATTTTTAGTCTTTCACCTCATTCTTATTGCTCCTGTTAATGTTGCCTGGACAACCTCCTGCCTATCCTGCAATGAAAGAAAGAAGCTGGCCTATGCTTCTTATGCTCCATCTTCCCCCAGACATGTTTCCCAAACTCTCTACCCCAACAGGGACAGCCCAGGGCGGTAGTTTGGGCACTTCCCCACATTCCCACCCACCACACCTTACCACCTACCTCTGGCTGCTTTTGCCTCCCCCCCCCCCATATTCCCAGCATCCTCTGGGATCCTTCTGTCCAGCACACCGGATGTTGCTGCTTGGGGCAGGGGGAAGGAAAAAGCAACATTAAAGCCCATACCCCCCCAGTCCTTTTAGCACCTTGGGAGGAAGCAGCCAGTCTACCCACAGCCAAGCCGCTGATGCTTTCTTTGCTCCTTTTTGCCTTTTTTTCTGTGGTGCTATCAACAGTAAAAAACCATGCCACAGATGGGAAGGCAAGGGGGATCTTGGGAAAGAAGTGGTTTTCCTGGCAATTCCTGGGTGACTGGGTCGTTTCCAAACCCAGCAGTGCCATCCATGAAAACCACCACTGGAAAGTGAGGAAAAAAAAGGAAAAAGAGCAGGAGGGAGAAGAGTGAGGGAGGGAGGTAAAGGTTTCCCCTGCCCCATGAGGAGGTGTCCTAAGAGGTTACCTGGCTGCCTGGGCCCTGCCTGGCTAGCTCAGGGCTGGCAGCGCCCTGGGTAAAGCACTGCTGCTGGGCATCCCTCCGCTGGCGGCTGGCCCGGCCTGAGGCACAGGTGTGGGGCTCTCCCGGTGTCCCCTCCGGGCAGTGGCAGTGGAGCCGGGGGAGGGCAGGGGAGCAGGGCTGGGAGCAGCAGTTCCCGGGAGAGCACTGGGGCCGGTGGCGGGGGGAGAGCTGGTGGTGGAGGACGCTTTCTTGCTGCAGGATTCACAGCAGAGCTTGTTGTAGCCAGGGATGGAGCAGTAGCGAGCCAGAACCTCCATCTGGCAGAAGATGGACTTGTCCCCAAGGCAGGGTTCCCCTGGAGAAGGACAGAGCAGAGTCAGGCAGAATGAAAGATGATGGCATTGCTCCCACCACTGCACTCTTCCGATCACAGGATCAGCTCGGGAGGAAAACACCTTTAAGATCATCAAGTCCAACCATTACCCCAGCACTGCCAAGTCCACCACTAAACCATGTCACTAAGGGCCTCATCCACATGTTTTCTGAGCACTTCCAGGCACTTTCCACCCCCTTTGCAGAGCGCTGCCAAACCTACTATTGCTCTCTGCCCCAGGCAGAAATTCTGGCAATGCTTGGACAGGAAAGGGGAGCGAAGGAGCTGGAAAACAAAGCAAAGTGCTCAAGGTTTCTCTGCATAGGAGAAAAGAACAGAGAGTAAGCGATGCTCCAAACCAGCATCTTAAACTAGATAGTGACGCATCTCACCCCATCTATGAATCACTCCAAGGCAAATCCTTGCTTGGAACAAGGGGCAAAAAACAGAAGCCATGTCCTTACTGATGCAGGCTGGAAAAAAATTCAAGGTAAAAAGGAAAGGGCATAAAATGCAGGAGGCAAAGGGAAGTGCAACACGGTGCCCGGCCAAAAGCAGTAGAAACTGCAAGATCCCAGACTCCACAAGATGGCAACCGAGCAGCGGGCTTTGCAAGCAGAGGCATCAGGGATGCAGCAGCAGAGGGCAGAGCTCCCCAGAACCACTGCTGGATATTTGTCCTCTCTCCAACCCGCCTGCGTTTTCATGGAGAGCTCAGAAGCCCTAGGGAGCACCACCTTCACCCGAGGAGGGACACTTACTGGAGGAGATCTTGTTAACAGGGCTTTTGTCTCCACCCTGAGGCACCCGCTGTCCTTTGGATGTGCCATGGTCACTGGCATCAGCACTGGTGGTGATGCTGGAGGGCTTCTCTGTGGAGAAAGCACCACGATGCCCAGTTGCCACAGGAGGCTGGGGCACTCGAAATAGCTGAGTAGGGTGTTTTGGTGGGGGATATTTTTGTTTTTAGGGATATCCTTAAAAATGAGCAGCCAGCACTTAAGCCACCCAAAAAACCCCAAGGTGAACTCCAGGGTGCCCATCCCCATTGTATCCTTCAGCTTATCACATCCTTCAACTGCCAGAAAACCCAACAACATCGACAGCAAATATCACAGCCCAAAACAGCAAAGTAACAATATTTAGGCTAGCCTTCAACCCTGTCTCTGCCAGCAGCATCAGGGATGTTCAACCCAACCTTCTTTGCTAGCATGCCCCTGAAGCTGAGGTGGGCTGGAGAAAAGCATGAAGGTTGGTCCCTGCCAGCGCATGCCCCCCGCAAGCACCATCCCCTCCTGCTCATCCTCTCACCCAGGCAGACGGCCACGTGGCAGCCCTGGACGGCCTCCGGCTTGTCCCCTTCGCAGCGCCCACCGTTCTCGCTGCCTTTGCACACCACTTGCCGCTGCTGGACACCTTCCCCGCAGCTCGCTGAGCACTGTGCACAGACACACAGACAGCTGGTGATGGGGTGAGGAAACCAGCATGCCCCGACAGCCACCCAAGGGCAAGTATTCACAAGTACTGGCACATACAACTCCTCAGGTGGATGGCGCTTTCTAATAAGGGCTTTCCCTCTCCCTTTATAGCAAACCCTCCCTGCGTTCCACTGGGGTGCACAGCAATGCTATCTTTTGTCTTATTCTGAGTTTCCCCACAAACCTCAGTGAAAACATCACTGGCTCTTTTACCTTTATCACCACCCCTACGAGAGCAGCTTGTTCCATAAGCACCTCACCTTCACACCCAGCTCCTGTACCCCTCTTCCTGACCCTGCTGTTCACCAGAGGGCTTCCCCACCCCTCCCAGCTCACCTCCGACCATGCGCCCGTCCTCCACTGTGCAGGGCAGGGCAGGCGGCTGCAGGGCCGGCGCGTCTCGGGGCGCTGCCCGGGGCAGTACTTGGTGTGCAGGGTGCGGTTGGTGCCATCCTGCAGGTGCTGCACGCACTGCACCACCCGTGCCTGCACCCCCAGCTTGCCACAGGACCTGCTGCAGGCACCCCACTCCTCGGCCACCCAGCTGCCAGCGGGGAGAAGATGGACAGGGCAAAGGTGTTAGAGGAGATGCCCACACTAGGAAGCTGCTGGTACACTCCCAATGCGGCCCACAATACCCCACAGAGGAGATGAAAACACTTCAGGCCGGCCAGGGACTACTCACATTGGCTGGGAGCACTCCTGGAGGTTACAGCGCCGCCGGATTGGCTTCGGCTTCTTGCCATTGTCACAGAAGTTTCTATGCACCATCCGGTTGTCACTTTTCCGCCGGCAGCCATACTTGGTATACTGGATGCCTGGCAGGGCACAGCATGGGTGGTGAGGCAATGGATGAGGGGCTCCCACCAGCTCCCCACCCAGTCCCTTTCCCACATCCCTGCAGGATGCGTGCTCTCAGATCTCACCGCTCAGGTGGGACCCAAGCAGCACTTCACCTAGGCTTAAGGAGCAGTCATCTGCAGGATTCCTTGGTTCAAATCCACTTAAAAACAGCCAAGGAATTAAAAAATCATAGCAGGTACATGGATAGACAAACACAGGTATGCAAACGTGATCACATAAGCCTGTTTCCATGAGACATCTGTCCACAGGAGAACTAGATGATCTTAAGGTCCTTTCCAACTCTAACCATTCTATGATTCTGTGATAAAATGCTCATCTAAACTGCTCTGCAGTAATGGTTTTTAACACTTATATTCCTGTGTGGTAGATCCCACAAATTACAGAGGTGCAAAGAACACGGGTATGGGTGTGGAGAAGAAAGCCAGGCCTCCAAGCAGTACCAAGTCTACGCCTAAAGCCTTGCAACATGCAATCTTGTTGAGAAACACTTTAAAACAGCATCTGCATGTTTCCAAGCCAGAGATGTTCCAAAGGGCTCATGCACTGCCGAACATACCCAACCATCCTCCCAAGCACGCGCTGTAGGCTGCTATGAAGGGAAAGCTACCTCCTCCGCACGCCTTGGAGCACTGAGACCAGCTCTTGAGGGCCCACTCATAGGAATCCATCTCCTCCAGCAGCACATTGTTGTTTCCAATCACAGGCAGCAGGTCCTCATGGATGATGTACCGGTACATCAGGCTGCTCCTTGCCTCCTCCTCCTGAGGGATGACCTGTGGGAAGAGAGGACAATTGAAGAGAGGGAAGAAGAAGGAGGAGAGATGCCATGGGAGAAAGAAGGAAAGAGGAGGCCATCAAAACAAAAAGAAGTGAACAATGGTACAGTACACACAAAAGTAGTAGAAACAAACCCCATTACTACCTCAAACACAATTAGGTGGGCTCTGAATGCAGAATTTACCCTTCGAGCACACACCTTTCTGGCTGCGGAGTAAAACGCTGCCCAAACTGCCCAACTCTCCAGCCTTGGGTTGTATGCCCCTGGCCTCTCCTCTGACCTGCAGATTCACAGTCTATGCCCAAAGCCGGCATCGGCCAACGGTATGGAAGGGAGTGCAGACCTATGCTTCCCCAGGCAGCCAGGAAACCCAATACCTAACTACCCAAAATACCAGTATAACTAAAATGAGATATGGAGTCATAAGCAATTACTGCACAAAGCACAATATGGTTAGCCTCAAAGGCAAGCACGCAAGCAATGTATCCTTATGCCATTCCTGCACACAGCTCACTGCCCGTTGCTTTTGGCTAGCTCATTCACCCAGTTTTAATGACATGCCCTACATCCCTTCTCTACCAAAGTCCTTCCATCACCTCCCAGATCCCATTACAGACCACCTTCTCTCTCTATACCACTGGGTAATGGTCATCCCCACACCCACAGAGCATGTGTAAGCCAGACTTACCAAAACACTGATGGTCTCATGCAGAGGACCACTGGTTTTCAGGCTCTCCTTGCCATGTTCAACAGTGTATTCCCATTCCAATCCCATCTCAATGAACACATGGCTTTTGGCTTCTTTGCCCTTAGCATTAAGGATGAAGTTACCTGTGGCTTGATTCTTAACAGCTGGAGGATAAAAGGAGGTATTTCAACATCATTTCCTGTGGTCACTGCCTTTGAAGGACTGTAATGACCCAAATAAGACCCTTTGGGTGAGAACTATCAGAATAGGGCTAAAAAACAGGTAGTGGGTGAAGGGAGAGGTGAACTACAGCATACTCACCGATGCTATGGGATGCTGGCTCCATCTCTTCTATCTGAAGGTGCCTAGCTCCAGCCGGAATCTCAAACATCTTCAAAACACTTGCTAAAAGAGAAGGAGGAAGGATGAAGGAAAAGGAAGGTGTTCTCCAACCAGATACACCCACTCACATTCACATGTGAATCCAGCTGACCCTGACCAAATCCACTCCCAGATCCATCCAGCCTGCTCACCTGGCTGCTTCGGGGTCTTGGCCAGCGTGCCCTTCACAGTCCGGCAGTGGGAATTATCCCCTCCACAGACCCCACACTTGTCATCCTGCTTCAGGGAGCCAACCTCCTTGTCACAGCCAACATGCTGTCACCCATGGGGAAGAGAAGACAAGCAGAGTTACATGTCTACAGCCCTTCCCATTGCTCCACCATCCCCATAGCCCTTTGCTGTCCTTAGGGTCAGTCCCCAGGCTAAAACATGCATCCCCAAGGGGTAGTGAGTGGGTCAAGGGGATGCACAAGCTTTCTCCTGGACAGGCAAAGGAGAGAGACAGTCATGCAGCAGCTGTCAGCTCCTCACCACGCACTCGCCACGGACACAGATGCTGTAGGCATCTCTGTAGCTGCACCGGGTACCATCATGAACGACCTGATTCATGAACACCACATCCCCTGTTCCCTCGGACTGGCAGATCAGCTCACACTTCTGAGCATCTGAGGCAAAATAAAAAGGGGAAAAAGGAGGAAAAAAAAAAACAAACAGGGTTGTGGAAATACGTTAGGGTGACTGAAGACAGAAACCCATCTCAGCCTGTAACCCTGAGCACAGCCAGATTTCCAAAGCCCAGCCTATTCATAAGCCTTATTTTGCCGCATCTTTTTGCTGCTCAAGAGTCTGCACTTTTGCCCAGCACACTCAGAAAATTAAGAGAAGATGGCTGGATGGGACACTCTACGAGATACAACAATGCAAGACACTTGGCTGTGTGCATGAGGAATACCAAGCCAGGCAGACAGATCTGGCTCCCATCCCAGCCTGGAGCGGCACGCTCCCCCACTGCAGCTCCGGGAGCGAACAGGCAGGGCCATCACCCCACCGTCTCCAAGGAAAACAAGTCCTCTGCGTGCCAAAGCACACAGAAAGCAGAGATAAAACTTTTAAAGTAGCACAGAGTTATCTCTGGCTACCATTACAAGGGGCTCTCATTTTCCTAGCACAGGATGAGCAGGGAGAGATTTGAACATGGGCTGATCCCAGCCCAACTCTGCTGCACTTTGAGACAGAAGGAACCAGAGTACGTCTGGATTCCCTATGGGTTACCTGAGGGCAAGCATAAGAGATTGATTTTAAAGACCTGGCTGCTTGATGCTGGTTTACTGCACTCTAGTTTCCACCTCAGGAGCTTTCCACAACCCAACATCTGTGCAGCTGGCATAGTCTCCATTCCATGGTGATGGCCACCAGTGCAGCCTAGTCCAGGGGAGAAGGCAATTTGGCTACGGCTCCTTTGCTAGGACCTGCTGCCGCTCACCGTCGTGATGCTCATAGGGAAGCCAGGAGTGCTTGCTGTTCTGGTGGGTGTAGTAGGAGTTGCGCTTGGAGCACTGCTGGGCACGGAAATCCTGGTAGGGCCCCGGGCACTCCTCAGCATTGCACACTTGGTACTCATAGGTGGATCCTGGACAGTGACGCCCACCATATGC
The DNA here is from genome assembly GCA_028858755.1 of Ara ararauna. Classification (NCBI taxonomy): domain Eukaryota; kingdom Metazoa; phylum Chordata; class Aves; order Psittaciformes; family Psittacidae; genus Ara; species Ara ararauna. The sequence goes on from CM054381.1 coordinate 44,727,083, forward strand.
TGGGCTGGAAAAAAAGCAGGTGGGTTAAAAGAGTGTCGGGGTTGGGGGGGGGGGGGAATGCTGTTCAAACACAACACAGCTCAGTGCCCAACTGCATGGCACAGATCACACAGGAGCAGACATCCCCATCCCTGCCAAGCAAGTGCACAAGGGGAAGAGCGAGGAACTTCTGGCTCTCAGCCACTTTGTTTTACCCCTGCTTAAAAGAGACAGAGGCAGAGACCAAACATACGGTGGGTTGTCACAGCTCCGGCTGCGAGTGCGCACGCCTCCACCACAGGTCCTGGAGCACGAGCCAAACTTGGACCAGGAGCTCCAGCTGCCGTCCTGGCTATAAGGCTGCTCCGACGTCTTCCAGATGCAGTGACCTTTGAAGCACCACTAGAAGGGAAGAGAAAGACGGGTGGCTTTGCTCCAAGAGTCCAGCACAGCTCTACAGCTGGGACTCACAGCAGAAAATGCAGCAGAGGAACAGGAATAAGCAGGGCAGGTTCCCAACACATCTGTGCTTGAATCTGATATAGAAAAGCCTGCACAGTGGTGGTTTACATCAGCTGGGAAGCTGGCAGATGAGTTATACTGTCGTGTTTTTCTCTGGGGTTTACTTGTTCGCAAGTATTTTGGTTTTTCAAACAACAGCTGGAAAAGCAGGCAATGGAGGAGGTTTGATTTGCTCCAGACATGATATGCGAGCCATGCAGCTGCACAGACGGAGGACAGACCTGTGCAAAAGGCTGCTAAAGGCACAAGCCTGGCAAAGATCCCTCTGCAAAACAAATCCCTTTGGACTTCTTTTTGTAACACTGTATTTTTGAGCTTTTGGACTGGTTTTGTCTGCACCCGAACTCCTCTTTCTACCCATGCTGATCCTTGGACAGGCAGTGAATTACACCAGGGTCCAGGACTGGATCAGCCCTGGGGATGTCTCCCTGCTGGCACAGGGGGATGAACCCAAACTTTTGCGTGGAGCACAGCAGCAAGCTGTTTCATTTTCAGTAAGCAAAATAAAGAGCTCTGCACTTCTTCCCAGGTAACTATGCCTGGCACAAAGCTGCAGCATCACCCCATGGGCACCCAGACTCAGGGTTTAACTCCAGCCCCAGCAAAAAGCTAACAGTGCCTTCAGTGGCCACTGCAACTGATGCAGGGAAGGTCCCTGAAGAAGCAAAACACTGACCAGCCCATGGACCTCCCAGTGTAGATGCTGCAGTCACCTGGAGACACATGCCAGCACGACATGTAAAACATCTGTACGCACTTCAAAAAGCCTCATTTTGGAGCCTTTTAGCAAAGCATCATTGAAGCACTTGAGAAGACTGCATTCTCAGCGACATTGCTGGGATTTATACAGATACTCATCATGAGGTGTCGGATACTTTGCATCCAGCCATCCTCTGGCAAAGAACCACCCAAAACCTACACGGGCCAGCAGCTTTTCCAATGTATCCACGCTTTCATACTGTGCTAACGGGCATGCTAAGAGATCCTAAAGTAAAAGCTGATGCCATCATGACATTGTACATGCAATGACAGCACTGCTTTTTTGCCAGGTGACAAAACAGCCCTGCTTCTCTGCAGAAGCAGGCAGACCAGAAGAAAAGCAAAGTCCTCATCTGAGCATAGACTGGGGAAAATAAGGAGCAATGCCAGCTAAGAACTGGCACCAATTAAGAATGGGCACTCACTGACTGCTGCCCTCAAGGGTGTCACTGTCCCCTCCCAAGAAGGGGACATGAAGGACCAGCCCCTACCTTGCCTGGAGAGCACTCAGTCCCATCCAAGGGTGGCCCCTTCTTGGTCTTGCAGAAGTAGGGGTTGTCTGGGTGGCTGCACCACAGCTGCTTGCAGGGGTCAAAGGTGCGGAACTGGGGAGCAGAGAGGAGCTGGGCTGGGACGGCAGTGGCATGTCCCAGCAGGCTCACAGCACCCCTCCTTGCCCCACAGCGCCTGGCTAGGGGTCCCAGGGGGTGGCGATGTGGCCATGCAACCCCTACTCACCGCAGTGCATGTTTTGTAGCCCACTCCGAAGTCGAAGCGGCACTGCTCATCCATGGAGTAGTTAATGCCTGGCAGCTCGGGTAGTGCAGGCCACTGGTGCTCAAAGGGGTCATCCAGGAGGCAGTCATAAGAGCTGCAGAGACGCAGAGCAAAACAGTCAAGACATGGAAGGTTTCCCTTCTTCACACCCTCCCTCACCTCCACCTCTCTCTCCAATTCAGATATTGAGATATCTGATTTATCTTGGCACTGATGCTAACCACTGAAAAATGTATCCAGCGAAGACCAACTGTGCAGAGCCCCCTAAAGACAAGCATCCCTCTGCTGCCTGCAGCTCCCTAGGGAAAAGAGCACCTTGGCGCCAGCGGGTACTACCACTGCCACCTGCTTTCCTGCTGTTCTTGGCCCTGACACACAGAAACCTCATAGCCCATTTCCACACCTTATTATGCAGCACAGAACGTTTTATAGCCTAAAGGGGTAACCACACAGGCTGCCCAAAGCAAATGGCAAAATATCTGAGATCTGGATGTGGGCTCCACCAGCACAGAGCTTCAAACTACTGCGCTGTTGACAACTCCAGCTTTCATCAGGCTCCTATTTGCCTCCAGCCTCCACAGCCCAAAATGAATTCAGACTCGAGCAAGGAAGCAAAGCTGTTAGTAGGAGAAAAAGGGAAAATAATTTCCCAGGGACCCATTTTTACTATTCTGGCCAAAACAAGCAGTCCCAACGGGGACTTGTCCACTGCTTGCTTCACGCAGGAGCTGCTGGGTACAAAATGCAGGCAACCTCACCATCTGAGGGGAGAACAGCCCCTCCTGGTTAAAACTGACTTACTGAATGTAGCGGTTGAGCTCCTGCTTGCTGCAGCGGGACCAGTGGTAGCGATGGAAGGCAGCCTGGACCAGTGGTGCCATGATGCTCCCCATGCTGGTCTCATCAGCACAGCGATTGCCCTGGCCATCATGCTCCATGCCTAACCTGATGGGAAAAGCTGGTGTCAAGTCAGGTTCCTGGGGGATTTACACCAGCTCATTAGGTGCCACAGTGGTACACACATCTGCACTAGCAGCAAGTCTCTTTTGAAAAGGAAGGGGTACCACCATGCTTTTTCCCCCAAGAAAAGGAACAGCCAGCTCTGCCGCTGTGACTTACACGTGGCCAGTCTCATGGGCGACGACAAATGCCGAAGAGAAGCCGTCTTCATGGTTGAGGGTGCAGCTGCGGAGTGGGTGGCACATCCCTGTCACTGGTGCATAGCCTGGGGCAAGAGAGGGGGAAGATGGAGGAAGAGAGGAGAGAGAAAACCTTTGAGAGGGGGGCAAAAAAAATAAAACATTAAAAAAATACAAACCAAAACAAAACCAAACCCCGCACCCTGGCTTCACTGCAACAGCAGGAGAAAATGAACAGGAAGGTGCTGAAGAGGAGAAGCTGCCCAGGTCACTTGGACAGCAGCTCAAGGACCTCCTCACCAGTATGACCATCCAGGCTGCCAGTGCCAAAAGCAGGCTGTGGTTATGCTGAGGCTCGCTGATAACTTTCTGCCTTCATGCCAATATACCTGGGCCATCAAGAGGGCAGCAAAGGGACCCATGGGTACTTTATTGGTGCTGGTGACCACTACCTCCCAGCCCAGGAATAGCATTCCCTGCACTCAACTTTATTGAAAAAACATAAAGAAGAAAGGAAGAAAGAGAATGAAAGGCACAAGTTGTTCCCCAGAGCCCCACCAAAAATACAGCCTTGCTCACTGCAGGCTATGGGGGACCCCTGCGATGCACCCACACATGCACCCACACCAGCCCCAGGGAAGGGGGCACCCCCCTGCCAAACAGAGCTGGGGAGGACCATGCACATCCCCAGCCCCCAGCCCTCGATCAAGTGCAGTGCAGTGGGGCAGCTGCAGGCAGAGAAGCCTTCCCCCCACCATTCAACAGCGCATCATCTCAATTTTGGATTATTTTCCTTCCCACGTTATTTCTGCCCAATTCAATTAATCCATTTGCACCTTCTAGAATTTAATTCCCAATTTATTTATTTTTTTTAAGACTGACCGTTTTTGGCATCAAGGGATATGAAGTTAGTGAAGGAAGGACTTACAGGTCCAAGTAGCAAAAGCAGAACAGGACCATGCTGGAGAACTCTGCTCTGGGGATAGGGATGCTTGAAGAGGAAAGCTCAGTGAGCTAACAGGGATGCAGAGCTGCAGTAGGAGAGGGGTACCAATGAGCTGAGGGTGGATGCACATCCCTATGCCTGCCCTCCTGCACACACCCTGGCCAAAACATGGGGTCCACAGAGCACATGTGCCACCATCCTTGTGGGCCACACCAAGCCAGTGATTCATGACTAATTGCCCTGGAAGAGGGTGGAGAGGAAAGGATGCGATTGCACTCAGCTTAATTCCCAAGCTGAACGAGCGGGTGGGTCCCAGAACCACACAGCTGGCAAAGGACAATAGATTAAAGAAAAAAAAAAAAAGGCTTCCTACAGCTCTGCCCTAAAGTCAACAGTAGTTGACTTTGTGGGCGCACTGAGTGGATCAGATGCCTGATGGGACAAGGGATGGGTTGCTGCTGCACTACTGGACACCCAGAAGTTACCATCACCCCAGGCATAAAGCAAAACCAAGGGGGTTTGGGGCAAGTGTTTCCCTCAATATTTCTATTTCCCAGCTGAGCAGAGAACTTCCAAGGTGACCACTGGAACTTCAAAAGGAAACTTCTCTCATCATCATAACTTAATTTTTCAAAACAAGCCCAGACACAAGCCTTTGAAGGGTTCAGTCACACAGTATTTTGTGGGAAGCAGTGGATGCATTTTTGCCTAAGCTCCAAGTGAAGAAGTCGGGTGAACCCATGCTACCAAGCAAAAAGCCCAAGATTAAACACCCAATTCTCATTATGTGCAGAGCGAATTCCCTTGTGCCTGCAAAATACCATGTAACCTCAGGGAAACACCCACAACAGCAAGGATCTCCTCAAAGCAGCCTGCTTCAATAAATACACTTGTGGTTTTATTTGATGAGGGAAGCATTTGCTTTCCATCTTCCTCCCCACATTCAAGTGGACAATGAGACTTACTTCAATGAACAAATAAACTAGAACATCTTAAGAAAGAAAGTGAAGAAATTGCACGCTCAGTGGATAATGCAGTCAAAAGGAAAGCAAAAGGTAACAGGCCAAACTAACACCTTGAGAGAGAGAATCAGATAACTGGGTTTAACCATACAGTAATGAGTCAAATCCCGGATACATCATTTTAAAAGATTCTCCCATGAAACTTTCCACAACAAAGAGTTAAGAGGTGGAAAGTCTTCTGTACAAGGGGAGAGCTAATGTAGTTTGTCTAGGATGAAAATGGGACAAATTCCCAACCAAAGAGGCTCTGGATGTCTGGATGCAAGATGGGACAAAGGAATATGAAAAGGTGTATGCTCAGGAAGGCAGACACTACCTTCTCATAACCAAGACCCCAGTGAGAACTGGAAGTATAAAAGCTTCTCCACAGAATGATGGCAACAAGTAACTGCCTGGAAAATACTCACTTAGTAAAAACTAGATTAGCCTGCAAATGCTTAGCAGACACACATAGGAGAAGCACATGCCTTCACCATACTGACAAGACACCAACCAGTGTCCTGCTTCCTCCAAATGCACTTTATTCTCCTTTATGGACATTTCCTACCTGCTTTCAGATTCTCTGACCACTGTGGGCCACCAGTCTGCTCAAAGACCAGCTGTAGGTGATTACAGGGAAACGAATTAAATCTAAGCAAAAGCATGCCTCAACCTGGACCAGAAATTTACAACCTATCAGTTACCACCAAGAAGCATTTTTCTTTTGAGGGCAGGAGTTTATTTGTGAATGCAGCACAGCTCAGCTGTCCCTCCCAGCCCTTCCCCTTCACACCTTCCAGCTTCCCTTGATTCCCAAAGCAACAATGGCATCAGCTTCTCAGAATTTCTCAGCATTGGCCACGATTGCTCTCATCTCCATCAAGAGATGCCATGAGCAGGGCTGTTGCCAGCACTGAGAAGTTTTCGTAGACCTCCTAACGGCTCAGCTTGGACCTGCAACAAAGAGCTACACCACAAGACTGCAACGCTTTGCGAGGGTTTGCATCCAGTGCTGCACTAGACCAGACACTGGTCTAGTTCACTAGCCAAGGGGAGGTGACATGACACAGGGAGAGGTACAAGCCATGTGTGGTGGGGATGTGATGATGGAGTATGGCTGACTTGCTGGCACGGAAATAGCCTGGGCTAAGAGGACCGTGCAGGTTAACCAGTCAGATTCAGTCATGTCTCCATTGCTCATTGGGCACACAAGCGTAAGGAATGATGAGGCATCAAGCTAAGCACAGGCTTGCCATTTAGGCTCCATTCCCAGGTGCCTGTGACTTGGGAGACTTCATACTCAATGTCTTCCTTTCTCCTGGCTTGCTGATTCGGGCTGTAGGGTCTTTGGGGTGGGACCACCTCTGCCTTCACCTCAGCTTCAGGACATGTATGAGCACAGCAGATGCTTCCCAAGCAGCACACACACATACAGCATTGGCTAAAGAAGCCAGCAGGCATTTGCCATCACCTCAGCAAGCCACATAAGATACCATCAGCAAACATGAGCAAGTATTGGAGGTGCCACAGCCTGGTCCTTCATTGCATGTAGCCCTGAGCTGAAAAGAGGCAATAGGGATCTAAAAGGGCTTTGTTTTAAGGAAAGAGGCAACAATGAGCAAAGTGTTACTATTCCAGCAGCCCAATGAGAGGGCAGTTCCCAGTGGGTGAGAAGCACCTTCACCTTGTGCCATGCAACGTGGCCAGGCAAGGACACAGCAGCCACGGGGACTTCTACCGAAAGCGAACTTCCATCCCAGAGATGTGTGAAAAGCGGGGAGCCAGATACGCAGGGAAAACGGGAAGGAGCTGGAACAAGCACACCTATAGCAGGGCCACTCCATCGATCTCATGACTCCTTCCCACGAAGGGGGAGTCCAGTAAGCCTCCCCCTTCCGCCAACATGCCAAAAAAGGTCCTCTCACCAACTTCTTTGGACACAGTCACTTTGTCAACAAGGGTCTAGAAAGATGAAATAAAACCTGGTATTCCACCAGACAAGGAGCCCAAGGCAGGTCAACAGCTCACCAGGGAGGTTGTTGGCACAACCCAAGCTCGGCTCTTTGAAGACCAACAGCATGTTCAAGAGGGCTTCCAGCTGGGTGTCTCCAGTGGTTCATCCCCTGCTTCAGGGAGACCCTTTTCATGGAGGTAATCAAGGGGAGGACAGGACTTCGTCTCTGTCTCTCCTTCCTCCCATGCACACCAGAAGGACTTGCACTATAAATCAGTAGGACATTACCAGCATGTTCATGGCACCAGATGGAGCCTCCTGATGGGAAAGTCATCTTTCCACCAGTGTGGCTTTTCTGCTTTTCTAATGGAGCTGTGAAACACCAGAAGCTTTTCCTTAAGGTTTTTCGGTTTCTTTGCCTGGGTCTCTAAGTTCTCAGATCATGTCAGCATAGCTCATGCACCAGAAGGGTGAGAGGACTATTGCCATTGCCCCTGCAGACTGCAGTAAGACCACCTCTTTGGGCCAAGGTTTACTCAATGCTCCCAGGCCCAAGTTCCAATAGAACCAAGAAACTGACCCACATAAAACCAGATTGTAAAGGTCCTCCAGAGGACAAAAAGGACTGACTGGCCCTGTGAAGCTCCCAGTGGCATTCCATCTTTTTTATGTTATTTTTAAACTTTTTAATGCACTTTGGGACAAGTGGAGATTTGGTGCATGAAGCCACAATAAGGGCAGAATTAATAAACATGATGATTTTGTTATTTGTTCAGGTTGATGCTCTGCATTAATTCTTTCTTCTACTTCACATTAAAAAAATACCAATTTTTATAACCTTTTTCTGGACCCTGCTGGCCAAGAATCAGACTGTGTTTGCAAGAAATCCTCTCCCCTTGCTGGCTTTCCCCCATCAAACTGCACATACCTGATCGAGATAAATACAGTACCTTGCATACCTGCGGGACCAAAATCTTGCCTGGTGAGAAATACAGCATGGTCGTGGTACTCGGCATGCTTCGGGTCGGAGCGCTGCTGTGAGTGAGCCCAGCGGCAGACCTGCTCCAAGCTCCGAGATGGGTTCCCTCGCTCTATCAGGCTGACTGACTGGTTAAAGAAAGAAAAAAAGAAGAATAAAAAGAGATGGGTAAGTCAGTAGAGGAGAAGTAACCTGCAGCAGGAGTTTTGGGGTTGGAAAGACTATTAAGCAGTGCTTGTCCATCATTAGAAGCAACAAAATCCCACTTGGCATCTGCAAGGCATCTTGCACTTCTTAAAATTTAAAAACACCGAAGAAATCACTCCCACAAATGGATGTGGTCTCATACAAGAAGGTACGAGGGGCAGCAGTATACAAAAGTAGATAGCAGCAGGGAAGAAAGAGGCCTCAGATTTCCAGCTCCTGCACAAGCTCCTCATCAAGACTTCACAAGGTGTGAAGCAATAAGCAAAGCAATGCTTCTCTGTAAAACTTGACCTACAGAGACCAAGACTCCAGTAGAAAGCAGGTGGAAGTGTCCAGGATTGTTTCATAGCGGTCACCTTGTCCTTCATCTTTTGTTGTTGCTGTTCAAGATTAGCATTTTGCAAAATTATGCCCTATAAATTATGTTCTATAAAATAAATTATCCTCTCAGGCAGGTACCCACTGAACCACAGCAGTAGGAAGAAAGGTAAGAAACATTGCCCTTCCTCTGGCCCTTGAGTGGAAGCCACTGAGGTTTAATCCTACAAGCGTAACGTGGAAGACAAGAAGCTGCAGGAGGCCTGGCTCATGAAGCATCAGACCTAAGCAGTAGTGAGCTGAGACTTCTCCTGGATTCAACCATCTGCTCATTGCTTCTCGCATCGTCCCCCGAACCCAAGTAGCAATGTAACAGACAAAGCAGCTGCCTCCAGCACAGGCTTTTAGGAGGATAAATCATCCTAAACAGAGCCCTTCGGTTCTCCTCTCTCTGGTTATTGGCTGTAACACCACTGCTCTGAATCCCTTCCCCTCCATATATCATCCTCCAGCCCATAGCACTAATACTGCTGGGAGGAACTCCCACCGCTGGGAGGATTACTGCGTTTCTCGCATGAAGATGATGTTCCTGGTTCCCCAGAAGCCTTCAAAGATGAGCCAGCCTCTGTCCTTGTCCCTGCCCCTTAGAACCAGCCCTGAGTCTCTAGAATGCACTGGGCTTCTTCCAGCCAAGCAGATTTCTGTAACAAGCAAGGCTTTTTCCAAGACCTCATGGGTCTTATTTGTGGACCACACACAGAGACATTACTGTGTTGAATCACTTGCAAAAAATGCTCCATGTAGGATAGGGGCTTGCCACAAAAAGTATCGCAAATCAAGTTGTCTTAAAGAATATCTTCAGCCTGCTCTGCTCAAGCAAGCCTTAAAAAAATAAATGAGAAACCACAAGAAACCTTCCCACATTTTTTCTGTCCATGCCCAAGCCACCTGAGAGCTGCCAGACAGCCAGAGAAATCTTCCAGGGCTTCAAAGTCAAGGCTGGGACACAGGAGATCCTGGGCTTCTCCTCACTCATATCCACCTCCTACCAACTTGGGAAGCCACCTTAGTCTCATCATTTACTGCCACCCTCCAGCTTCTGAGGAAACCCCTCATGGCTCCTCCCACACCCCAGAACAAGCAGGTAAAGGCTGACCACAGTCACCCAGCTTCTTCCCAGGAACCTCTCTTTGCCCTGGGGCTGGGCAGCTAAGGGGCTCTCCAAACCTTCAGGCTCCAGAAACCAGCCAGATGAGGGTTTGAATTCATCCCTGCTCAGCACAGTTGTCACTTGGGCTTCAACAGATGACCTGAACAGCCACATTCTTCCAAGACAGCGCTTACCTAAGTGCTAAATATTACAGTGATGAGACTCTAAGCCATGGTGTCACTGCACGCTTGCCAACCTTGGGAGAAGCGGCAGCTGTCTGCTGCGCCTACACTGCATTTCAGCAACCCTCCTTTCCTCACGGGGCAGCGCTTGAGCCAGGAAAGCAGCTAAAAAGCAGGGGCCAGCCTGAATAGCATCTCCTTTTCATCATGTCCAAGCACTGTATTTACCTGGCGGTATCCCACCATGATCATCCTGACCAGCACAATGTTGATGTGAATGCCCAGGGACTCGTCGTGGTAAATTTCATCCACCTGAAGAGGGGAGGGAATAAAATAGAGAAGTTAAGATAGTCCCAGGTCTCAAGTCCCTCCTGTCATTCACGCTCCCACATTCAGCATCCTATCCTGCTTTCCAAGACCACACAAGACCAGGTGCAAAGAACTCATCTCCCCAGCTTTTTCTTTTTTTATTATTATTATTTTCCCCTGTATAAAACCCCTACAGACAAGAAGCCAGGCTGCAATAAGCCAAATTTCCCCAGGATGGGTGGCTCAGATGGTCAATGACATCACCCATCAAGAGAGCGGAGGACAGCTGTGTTTCCCACAGGGGCTGCCTCCACCACCAAGCATCTTGCAATGAGCCATTGCCCCATTCGGAGTACAACTTCCTCAGATGGAAGGAAACGCTTCGGGCTCCAGCATCCTTGTGTTTGGTGGAAAGAAAAAATGGCTTTTTGGGGAGAGGCGAGTGACCGTATGGAAGCACGAGCATTACTCAGTTATACCAGTGAGTCAAATTTGACCTACTGCTTCAGAAACCCCAGGAGAAGACAACACAATGAGAAAAGCAGGGAGGGCTTGTGAGTCAATAAGATATCTATCAACATCAGCTATTAAAAATGACTTTTCAAATGAAATAATGAGCTATAACCTTTTCCTTATGAGTTTCTAGGATGAATAAACAATTCTAGTCGTAAGTGCTACCAAGGGAAGAAGACTTCCAGATGAGAAAGGCCGCTGCGAGCACAGCATAGTGACAGCCAGAGGCACTGAACTGGCAGCCATAAACCCATGGAAGCACAGGAGATCCTGCATCAGCCCTCACGCTCCTGCAAAGCACGTGTGAAAATACAGCCCAGGGAAAAAGAAAGAGAATTTTTAGAAAATGGGACTTTCTTATTCCCCAAAAGTCTCCAAAATGAACACTGCCAAAAATGGGGGTTCACTGCAGAACTCAAGGAAGCAAAACTAAAACCATTTAAAATATTGACTAGAATTAATGTTTACATTAAAATGTACTTTTTCAGCTTTGGCCAAGAGAGAAATAATTTGCCTCAGCTCCATCATAGCTCTCCAGACTAGCTGAACACTAGAAAGCCAGATTTATGGAGCTCTTTCTTTTTTTTCCTCCATTCCTTTTCATATTTTTGATTTTCTTAAGCTTGTACTTGAAGTGGAGGGTTGGGTGACAACTACCCCTTCACTGCTGCCCAAATCCAAGTCAGCCGCTTTCCAGACTGCACGAGTGCTTTATGAGGCCTCTGATTTACAGGCTGTGTATCTGTTTGAAATACCCACTTGGGTCATTTTTAAATCCAAAGACCCAGTGTTAACGTTTCTCCATGACGACTAGTACTCCCATGGAACAGCTCCAAGCTTTACAGAGAGGTAATGCAGGTCCTGAGCCCAACACATCTTGAATGAAGCAAAATTGATTAAAACAAAATTAAAAAAAAAAAATCAATAAATAAATCACAGTCTGTCCCCATTAATGCATCCCTTTGGATGCACAGGCCGCAAGCCCTGCAGGGTAATTTCTGCATCAGCTTGGAAAGATAACACTGTGCAACCCATCCTCAGCAAGCCCCTGCTTATGACAGTTGGGATGCTCCCTCACACTGCACCAGCACCTTTTAAAGGCATTTTGTAAGAAAAATGAGAATACAATGGATTTCTTCCAATGCTAACCCTTTTTGGGATATGCGCAGACAGGCGGAAGGCCGTGCAGTGCTGCAGCTGGGCTCCTGCTTGCAAACATTACTCAGACCTACAGTCCCACAAAAGCATGAAGCATCCATCCTAGCAAGGAGCTGCAGCATACCAGGTGGCCACACTCAGCCCTGGGGTTTGGGATGTAGGAGACTTTGGCATCCAGAATTAAATGCTAGCAGATCTGAGAAGTTTCACATCAGGAGTTTGACCCTTTAGAGAGTATTTCAGCCTTAATGCATGTCCTATAATAGGCAATACAAAAGGGTGAGAAATGGGGAAGAGAGAGAGAACTGAAAAACATGTTATGCCCCTGAAGAGCCAGACCTGGTGGGTGGTTCAGGGAACAAGAAGGAAAAGGCGGCCATTTCCTTCACTTTCCAAAATCTTTATGCATTTTCCTTCACCTGCACCACTTGTCAGGAGCTACAGCGCCATTAAACCACCGCTTCAGCCAGCACCTCAGGAACAACCATTGGCACTCTGCTGCTTGCTCTCCACTCCCAAGGACCCCTCAATCCATTGGGATGAACCATGTTCCTGCCTTATGGACCTCTCTGCCAGGTGGAGCTCCCAGCCAACCCACTGCCTGACCTTGCCGGGACTTGAAGCATCCAAGAAAGCAGCACAGACCTCTCCCTTCCAGGCTGCACAGGGTATTTTGGCATGATGCTCAGCAGACCCCGCAAGCAGCAGGAAAGGGTGACAACCTGCTCCAGGGCAACCTCAGCCTGCGAAAGAAGCGGAGGGTCACATCCAGGGGAGGAAGGTACAAGAGCAGAGGTGCTGCTGGGACAAGAGCTTTGTTCTGTGTCAGCTGCCCTGCCATGCAGACCTCCTCTCAGCGATGCCTTTTCCTGCCAGTGGTGCCTACAAACAGTTCCCAGGTTTAGGAACAGCAGTACTTTCCACAGCCATTGATAAACAAACTCATCAACACCCTCCCAGCACGGCCCATTCTTCCTCAGCCTTCTCAGAACTGGCTACAGACAGCAGCAGGACCATGAGCAGCTTAGAAACAGCTCATTAAGAGACTAAGACACAAGAAGCTGTATTATTCTAAGATGGGATTTAATCCCCTAAATCTTCCTTTTAAAGCAGTGCTAAAACCCGCTCTCCTCCAGCTAGCAGCGAGTAGGTACAGCTCCAGCCTCTGAACCAAAGGGTTAAATCTAAACGCCAGCCCCTGTTTCATCTAGGGGAGGGCAGCATTTAGGCTGGGACCTGTACCTAACAGATACCAGCTCAGCAGCGACCTTTACAGTTAATTCAGAAAGCAGATATGGAACCAGACTGCCCAAGGCTACAGACTTCCCCTAATACCCAGATATAAATAATTGATCAAGAAAGAAATAAAACAAAAATCCAAAGGGCTTGGCACTTGCTGCTGTGGTGGCTGTAACACCAAAGTCCCCAGGTTTCTAGGAGGTGAGCATCAAGACAGGCAGCAGTGCCACTAAGCTCGTGCAAGGAGAAGTGGGGATGGAGCTGGGGGGCCAAGCACCACCTCCCTGCTCCCCATCAGCCTGCCCTGGAGCTGGTTCAAGCCAGCAGAGGGGATGGAAATTGGCCCAGAGAGCGGTTTGCAGGCTTGGCACCACTCCCCCTGCCCTCTGTGGATGCCATTAAGTGAGTCAATGTCTTCAGAGAAAACCCCCCCAGAAAATACCTGCTCAGCAAAGGGCTCCAGTAAAGGGACCCGCTTTCCTGAAGACAGATGGGATAAAGATCTTATGCCTCTCGCCCACATGGTTAGATGCCCAGTCTGTTTAATACTGTCACCTGGCAAGAAATGCTCCCCTATTAAACTTAAAGGATTTCTTTTTTTTCACCTAAACCAGCACAGCCCGTAAAACTGGACACGCATTAAAAGCAACACAGCAAGAACAACCAGCCCATGGGGGACACACACACCACACCACCCCCGCAGGCAACTCCAAAGCCCCCGGCCAGCAGTGCCAAGGGGACAGTGATAATGCTTTACAAAGAATGAAACAAACATGAAAACCCTGTGCACCCTCTCCAAAATGCTTGATGAATTCACCAAGTGCATGGGACCCTCCCCCAGACCCTCGCTGGCTCAAGGAGTGAGAAAGGCTGCCTACCTAAATCCCTGCAAACCTCTGGCCAGCCCTGAGTCTGCAGCCCCAGACGCAAGATCTCGACAGCAAACCGCACTGGAAATGTCTAGACCTTGCCGTTCTTCAGGGAAAGAAAACAAAGAGAGAGACAGGAGAAGAATTTGCCAAACCAGCAGAATAGCTGACATTTCAAAACCCCAGATCGCTCACTCAGAACAGCCAAGTCATCTTTAAGCTCCTTTCTTTTATTCCCTCACTCAATTTTCATGCTGGTGGACTCATCCCAAGCCTATGTTCTGGGACTAAGGGGCTAGGAACAGAGGCAAAAGTCCCTTGACCACATTATCGGGCTTGCTACATACACTTGCATCCCCTGTAGGGATGCACACCCCATGAACACCTCTGTAAGGGCTGACCCACTTCATCTACATTTTCAATGCAGAAGAATGGAGGAAAGGGGAGGTTTGCCCTGCAGAGCAAGACTTTTGATTTTATCACGGCTCTCTACGCAACAGGCTATGTTGTCCCAAAAACATAGCAACAAACACATAAGCCTACATAGGGGGTGGGAAATGGTGTGTGCATGTGTAAGAGACGTCAGAGGTATTTTTTGTTGCTATTAGTTAGCAAGATGGCACATGAACCACCAAGAAAACCCCATATATCAGGACTGTAATTTGCACATTATTTTCAACTGGCCTCCCTCCTGAAACAGCACCAAATCAGTGTCTCGAGGAATCCATGCCCTGGTTTGGCTTTTTAGATAATCCCAGGTTAAAGCTAAAGCCAGAGGTTTGTTTTTCTTTTCGCTAACCCTCTGCTCCACAGAGTTTCAGTAGCACTCTTTGTCACTCAGCCCTAGGGAACAATAATTCAGCCAATGTGCTGGAGGGGACAAGCAAGTTCCAGCATGGAAAGGGCTCTGACTCACAGGGTTTCCCTAGAAACCCAAAACAATAGGAAAACACCAAGTACCTTTGCATCCTTAACCAAATCATGTGTAATATCCTACAAAAACCCCAACAAACCAGCTGACACCAGGGGAAGGCTTAAAACAGCCCATAGCTTGGTCTCCTCCAAGTGAGACCACCCCCAGCCTTGAGAAGGGTGAGCAGTGGGAAATCCAGAGGCCAAAAAGCAAAGTAGGACATAAAATATTTTCTCTCCTCTTTCCCTTATGGGGTGCTGGATCCCCTCCTTGTTCCCAGCCCTTCTCCCACTCTTCAGTACTCTCAACACTGCAGTCATGGTGGCTGGGGATGCTAATTTTGCTTCAATAGCATCTCAATCCCTGCCATGGGTGGCAAGCAAGACAGGGGAACAGCTTCCCCCAGCTGCCACATCACCAAATGTTCACCCCCAAAGTCCAGGGTCAGGGAGGGGGCTGAGTTTTGCTCGGGTAGACACAGTGATGCTCGGCTCGGAGCTGAGAGATACGCTCAGATACGGCGTCTCCAGCATGCACAGCAAGCAATGGCAAAGGATGTATTTCCCTCTCACTTCAACCTGACTCAAAATCCTCTGGTAGTGTCCAAGCCAAGAAGGGAATGGCAGGCTGGGAATGCGGGCTGGGAGCTAGCAAGGAAGGCAGCCTGCAGGGAAGCTCTTAGGTGCACAAAAGGAGCAGTCATCCTGATGTCAGCTTCCCAGTGCTGTTTAATGAAAAGCCTGGTATCCACATTTCTGGCAACAAAATAAGGGGGGGAGTTACTAAAAAAATTCTCCGTGACAAATCATTTATCACTGAGCTTCAGCTGACACTAAGTTCTTAATGGAAGGATTTCTGTCTCAGGGAGAGGCCTGGGACCCTACCTACAGCAGCACCATTTTAAGCTGAGCCTGCACAGCACCAGGAAGAGGTATGCGTCCCATCACCCACTTGGCACCCAATGGGGACCCCAGCGAAGGACAGTGAAGTTTATTATCAACTTTCAAGCTAGCTGCTCCCTTTTTTTGGGATACATCTTGATAAGAAAACTCCTGGAAGCTTTTCCAGCTGGCTACCATGTAGCATCTCCCTGGTGTACTCCAGCCCAGCCCACTAAGTCCTTTCCTCGTTAGAGAGCTGGCCAAGCCTCTCCTCCTTCCCCTTGCCTCCAACTAATGGGATTAGTGTTCAGCTGTGTGGTCCCAACACACTCCTCCCCGCCAACCCCGGCATCCTTTTCTTTCTCTCCCTCTGCCATCCAGGCCAGAAAGCGGTGGGTTTTTTCTGCTGAATCGGGTATTTCAAGGCAATCTGAGCCGGTAAGGAAACGAGGCAGCGCCAAGAGGAGGCAGACGGAGGTCACAGCAAAGCTGGAAAGAAAATACACCAAACACAGAAAGAAAGAAGGGGAAGGGGGTGGGGGAAGGACATATAGAAGGAAATCATACTTGGGGGAAGTATTTGTTGCATGCATTATCCTGTTTTCCCCCCTTTTATTGATGCTGCTTTCCCCTCCCTTTATTTAATTCATTAAAGTCTCCAGCGCCGCCTTTACTTGAATAGCAGCAGTCCTCCCTTCTCCCAGCACAGCATCCCGCGCATTCACTCCCTGAAAAGTCCTGCCCGCGGGGTATAAACCATGAAATGCGCCTGAAAACCAACCTTTTGATTAGAGCTGACAATCCCCAGGCGCTCAAACGTCCGTCCCCCCAAGATCGGAAAGGGAAAATGACATCATCTCCGACCCCCATAACGTGGGAAGAGCCTGGGGTCAGAACGGGCAACCCTGCGGCTTCCCCCTTGCAGAAGGATTTAATAAGCAAACAGGAGAAACTTTCAGAGAGTTAACTGAAGTGATGCTGAGAGCTTCCGACCACAGGCATTGGAATAATGCACTGGAGAATAAAATGTTGCAATGAAGCCATTTGCTTTTTAAAACCAACATCTCCTCTATTTGGGATCATCCACATTACGCTTGGCCTCTAGTCTTGCAAATCCTTACCTCTCATGCTGATAATCTCCCCTTCGTTACTGGCAATATGGCTCTGAGCTGGCCAACCATGGCAGAAATAACGTCCAAAGAAAACCCAACCAAGCAACCAAAAAGCAAAAGCATCATTATAGCTCGGTTATTTCTCAGCTGTCTCTGCCTTTCAAACACTTTCCATCACCATGCAAAAGAGTACTTAAATAAAAATAAATAAATAGAGCCGAGCATAAAGCATGGAAAATAAAACAAAAATGGGAAATCACACAAGAGAGATCTTTGAACACAGATCCTACTTGCAGACCTTCAGGTGCTGGAAGAGCAAACCTTCTACAAGATGACTAGCTGAATAAATATTGATCCTTCCACATCTCTCAGGACATGGGGAATATGCATATTTTTATCTTAAAAAAGAAAGAAAAGGTGTGTAGGGAATCAGCACAGGCTTCCCTGTGCCACTGGATGAGGAGAGATGCAGAAGCAAGCTTGCTCTAAAGCTGCTATAAACTCCTTTTCAAGCACATCTGACTAGTCCCCAGGTTTTCCCAGAAAAAGCTTCTCAAAATCTGCAAAAATCTTTCCCGCATCAACAAATACTATTCAAAATAAACATCATAAGTACAAAATAAAAAATCATCAACCATTCTTTTTCTAAGCATCTGCTGAGATTTCAGTGATGAGGAGGAGATGGTCTTGGCCAGGAGATACAGAAGATGCTCTTGGACTTAAGTGACAGACAGTGACAGCAACCACCACACCAGACCCTGCCACTGGCCAGGGGAACGTGATGGAGAGGAACATAAAAGGGCTCTGCTTTCCACCACTCCAGTTGCCACAGCTATTAAATGCCAGAAATGGCTGTGTGAATGCACAGCCAGCCCTTCCTGCAGCAATTTTCCCCCCTCCCAATCCTCTTTTTTTCCAGCATAACAGATTTTCAGTATGAGGAAAGCAGTAAATCAAGGGAGAGGTGGGAGCCACGGCCCCCAAAGCCAAGCCTTACTATGTTCATGAGGGTGAGGACGTAGTTCTGGACATGCTCCTTCCCATGGAAGCGTACAACCGAGTCATCCACCGCCAGCAAGACCTCGATGTTGTAGTCGTCCTTTCTGGCATGGCGCCTCTTGCGCTCCGCATCCCCCAGCCGCATTGTCATCAGCTCCAGGGAGTTGGGGAGATCACCCACTCGCACGTCAGATACTGAGCAAGGCATGGGGGGCAGAACAAGAAACAGCCATTGAGGTGACCTGACACCATGGCAACACGGCAACACTCAAAAAAAATGCAAATTCATCATTGCTCTGCAGTGGGGAAATGGCTCTTTAATGGGACCACCAGCACTAAAAGACACATCTATGACACGATGGTCCTATACTCTCTGTTGGATGGTGGTGGAGAGGTGCTGGATAGCTGGGGAGGACGCCTGTGAAGCTGCAGGCTGCTCTTTGAGAGCAGACAGCTGCATCCAGAGCATCCTCCATGCTTCACCCTTCATCACATCCTTCACCCCATAACCTTGTAGTGCCTTTGAAACTCTAAATTCCATTAGTGACGCTACAAAAGCAAAGAGCACATCCTGCAAAACTTCTACATTTTATTAAAACTTAGGGAGCAGATTATGGTGCCACTAGAGGTGAATAAATGCTGGGAAGTTTAATGCCTCTGCGTAAATATAAATAGGTTTATAGAGTGCTTTTGCACAGCATTGACCCCACACTTGTAAACACTTCTGGGTGTGCTTGGCTTTGTGCAGGTGAGAGGGGAAGTCAGCAGGCGATCTATGTGCATAGAGAGCAGCACACAGCTAAGTGATGCTATAAAAAAGAAAAAGGCACATTTTCTCCTTCACAGCAAAGAAGGGAAAAAAAAAAGGACAAGGCACTACAGCAGCAAAATGAATCGTGAACGTGGTGAAAAGGAAGGACTTCTGTCAAGACTGCAGCACCTACATCTCCAAGCCACATTCGCAGCAAAGTCAGACCAAGTCTGCCTCCACCTGACCCCTTCGCTCACAAGTCCCAACTCTCCTTCCCATCCCAAGGCTGATGTGGGCGTCCATGGGCCTGATCACACCCACCTGTGAAATACTACCTCTTTGACCAAGGGGAAGAATAACTCATATATATAGTTTATCCAATTTTAACCAAATTTGAGGAATTTCAAAGTTCCCAGCAAAAGCCCAGCATCTTCTTTCCCTTCTTCTCACTGATGACCCAACTGGCAGGTAAAGCCAGCCTAAAGCCATAGGGCAAGATGTACAAGCCAGAGAGCAAGTGAAAGGGGAAGTCCTCCCCTCACGAGAAATAGTTATGATCAATTGCTGGTAAAGAATAGACTCCAGTGGCCCCTACCTTCAGGGTGGAGGTCCTGATGGGGCTCAGCGCCATCCTGCCTGATGGCCGACCGGCGGTATACCACGTGGGCTCTCCCATGTTCCTCTGCCTCCTGCTGCCCCCTCTCCAGGGGCTCAATGAAGAACTCATTGCTGTCTGTCCGAATCAGGCCAGCCTGGATCCCACAAAGAAAACAAGAAAAGGGAAAAAAAATATGTGTTTTTATATACGCATACATATACATAGACACTCAGTATACTCAGTAAAGATTGATACAGAACATACATGAATCCAAAGGAAAAAAGCATCCCAAATAAACTGTCTTGTTGCTATTGCATGACACTGGGATGGATCCATTACCATGTTCATGTATGATGACCCTTAATTTCCCCTGCAGATGGAAAAAAAAGGGGGGGAACGGGGAACAGAGAATGACACCAACCAACAAAAAAATTGATATAATTCCAGTTATGTCTTTATATGGCTAGGAAACTCCATTCCTTCTCACCAGCGATGAGTTTTTCTGCCTAACCCTGTACATGAAGGGCACAGGCTGCACGAGCTCCCACACCACCTCACCTCCCTACACCATGCCCATGCCCGTGGTGATGGGGAGGAAATCTGCCATTTCGCCAACAAGTCTGCAGTCACAGCAAGAAGGAAGGAAAAAGAAACCATCATCTCTGCCCTGTGGAGTGCTTGGGAATTAACACAGGGAAATCCCTTCAGAAGAGAAGCTGGAAAGCATTATGACTACACCTCCCTAACACGGGGAAGATGAATGAAAGGGCAAACATCGCTGGTAATGTTGTCCTGGCTACCAATCTGCTCCTAATTAACACCAAGCTCCCACCAAATCTCCCTTACATCAGCCTGAGCACTCATAACCCACAGCACCAGCCAGCTCAGACCTCAGGGAAGCAAAAGGATCATTGGAATTTGGCTTTCATCCTACGGGCAGCTCACCCCAGCCCATTTTCACAGCTCCCTCCATCGCACACGCACGGACTCCTTCCTCTGGCACTGCCCACTGCTGTCTGCTGTTGAATAGCTGGAAAGCACAGACAGAACGTACGGATTGTTCTTACACAGCAAAGCCTTCAACAGCATGTACCTACGGGAGTCCTCATCAGGGCAGGAGTATTAGAACTGTTTTCATCAAATAAAATAAAAAATTTATATATATACTGCACAGAGCAGTACGAAGACATAAGCTAGGCTCTGTAAACAGCCAGGCAAAGCTGGGGCTCTTCCAAGCCCATCTGGGTCATTGGATCTCCCTCGCATTCATGTACTGATGCATTCATCCTGGCATCAGCCAACCTGGCCCTGTTAGACTTCATCAAATTTCCTGCTCCACTTGGGTTTTATTAGCTGCTTAACTCCTCTGGAAAGCAGGTCTTTGGCTGGTTTTGTTTTACCTCCTTCCTGAGGAATCCAAGTATAGGCAGCTGTGCTAGGATCAACTTGCCTGACACACGTATCTCAGGTCATTCCCACAGGAGACATTCAGGTCACCAGAGCAGGACGCAGGACCTCTCCATCCACCCCCAGCCAAGGAGATGAAAATCACTGCCAAATTTAACCAGAAGTCTGGAGCACCAGGCAAAGTGGTGGTGATAAGGCAGAGATCAAGGCAGAGGGTCAACCCGCAGGTCAGGTCCAGCGATGGCTGGACAAGTACACGGCGATGAGGCAGGTCTAAGCCTCTGCTCTCTATATGATAAGAGAAGGTGGGCATCCACTGCTTAACAAACAAAAATTAGTTGCTTTGAAGGGCAGAGCTCTGGGCATCTGGTACAGGCATCACGAACATGCTTCGATTTTATACACATGAATTACGCTGATGACTTCCCCCATGTTTCCAGCTTGCATACTGTCGTGGTTTAAGCTCAGTCAGCCAGTAACTCAGAACCACGCAGCCGTTCCCTCACTCACCCTCCCTTCCTCCCCCCACTCCCAGAGGGTTGGGCAGGAGAATCAAAAGAATGTAACTCCTGCGGGTTGAGATAAGAACAGTCCAGTAACTAAGGGATAACACAAATCACTGCTGCTACCACCAGTAATAATAATGATAGGGGAAATAACAAGGGAAGAGAATACAGCCATTCACCACCCACCGACTGATACCCAGCCCGACCTGAGCAGTGATCTAACCCTTCCGGGCAACTGTCCCCAGCTTATATAGTGGGCATGACGTGCTGTGGTATGGAATACCTCTTTGGTCAGTTTGGGTCAGGTGTCCTGTCTCTGCTTCCTCCCAGCTTCCCCTCCTCCCTGGCAGAGCATGAGACTCAGAAAGTCCTTGGTCAGAGTAAACATTACTGAGCAGTAACTAAAATCATTGGTGTTATCAGCGTTGTTCCCAGGCCGAAAGTCAAAAGCACAGCACTGTACCAGCTACTAAGAAGGAGAAAAAATGACTGCTACTGCTGAACCCAGGACACACATCACCACAGATTTGGGCTGGAGCAGCACTCCTACTACCCGAATGCACCTGGCACAGTACCCCAGCCAGCATCCTATTTCAGGCTGGCAGCACAATAAGCAACCCCTGTTCCAGGAGAAGGTCTTCTGGGACATCACTACCACCTCACAGCCCTGCCATGAAACATTTCACCCAGGACAAGGCACCCACAGCCAATTTATGGGTTTATGGCAAAAGCCAGGACTTGCTGAATCAGGCGGCCGAAGAAAAGCTGTGCTGCCTTGCTGGAGCAAGGCTGGATTAAAATACGAAAGAGCCTGGTCCCAAGCCATGGCCCACTTGGGTTTGCTCTGCTCTATAGCTCATGACAAATTACATATGGCTCAAGAAATAAAGCAGCCCAGGCTTTCTCACCTGTGCTTTCTCCCAAAGGCAGGATGTAACATGCTGCTGACTCCAGCAGTGACCGATGGACAAAGTAGATACCACAAGGACTTGTACGCACATCTGATCAGAGCAGCCTCATAAATGAAATAGAAACCACAGCAGTCACCTTGGCATTTACAAAAATAAAATAATAAAACAAAGCAACCCAAAACCAAGATTGCAAGAGGCATGCATGAACCTGCTCAGCCTTAAAAAAGGAGCAGCTCAGGCTGTACTTCAGCATTTTGTGAAGGTTACAACTGTAGAGAAGCAGCAAGAGAGGCCAGCCACCCAAAAAGCCACAGTAAGCTTTTCTTGGGCTCTTGCCAAGACATCAATCCCATCCTCAATGATCAATTTGCCGTGTGCTTCCTGCCCCCAATTTTATTTGGTTCAATAACATCAAATCAAATGAAATCTGGCAAAGTGGGACTATCATTATTAATATTTCTAACACAAGATGCTGTCTGCAGCTCTTGATGTAGGTAATTTCCAATCTAGAAAATGGCCTTATAGACACTGTTTTTTTCCTTTTAAGGAAAACACCAGACTCATTTCTGCTCGCTCACAGAAGGTGAAGTCTTTTCTCAGCTCTCCTGTGTCTCCCCAGGCTATGGGAGAGATGAACTGGCCCCACTGGCCTGGCACCAGCCCCACTAAGGGGAACCCCCAGCACTCTGGGTAAAAAAACTCCTCCACCACCACTGGGTAAAAAGCTTCAACTCCCACAGGAATTCAGGAAATTCTGACACTTCAACACAGCTGAAATGTGGAAAAATTAATAAAACAGCTCCACTTAGCCAGAGAGGCAAATAGCGCCGAGGTGGGGGAAATCCAGCTGCGTGCATGCTATGTATTTTTCCTACACAATTCACACTTAATTTGGACAAAAAGTCCCAGAAAGCCAGGCTGTGTGAATGCAGGCACCGTCCTAGCCACTGCTCCCCTTTCTCCAGAGACTGCCCAGTGAAGGCATCAGGGAGGGATCAGTAGAGGGACGCATCTGCCCTGCACTGAGCTGGACCACACCTCGCAGTAGCACAGCATGTGCTCCATCACTATTTTGGTGCCTCTCTGCGCAGCACAGGCTTTGCAGCTCATTTAATGCAATGCTTTGCACTCCTTGACTGCTTTTCCCTGCTCTTCGAGCCAAGGCAAGAGATTTTTGGGATGTTTACAGACAGGGAGCTGCTCCATCTGGGCTTTGCCAGGTCTCTCAAGCCAGGATTCAAATACAGTTCCTGGTGGTGTGAGGGCATGAAGATATGCTCACTGCTAACTAACTAATTAGGTTTTCAGCCCAAACAGAGACTGCTTTTCATCTCACTGCCAAAAATTAGGATTTTCACATAGGAGAAAAGTTCTCATTTCCAAGTAAAAAAAAAAAAAGGGGGGGCTGAGGACAGTGGGATCTATGTAACCAAAGGGACATCTCATCCTCTGGGCATTTAAACCAGCACCTTCTTTCTTCACAAAATTAACCTATAGCTCAGGAGCTGCAAGGAAAATCCTGGAAGACAAAGCCATACTTTTTGCACTGGACATCATTATGGGGACTGTTTCTCCCTTCGTTTCCTATTAATTGCTGTTCTGAGGGCCTTTGTGCTCTGCTTATCTGTTGCCATCCTTCAAAAGCAAGCCAGCCTGACAGGGATGGAAAAAGCTGGCTCTATGGTTTGCAGGACACTGGTGTTTGCTGCAAATAACCCTGAAGAGCAGCAGGGAAAAGCCAGCCACAAAAAGCAAATGTGGTGCCTACAGATGATAATTCTTCATCCACCTCTGCCAGCAAAGCATGAAGGAAGGAAGATTGACCACACGCTGCTAAAGCTGGCGTGGAAAGATGGGGTACCTTCACTGCAGTGAGATGTGTCTGATAGGGCAGATTTCTGCTTTATCAGTTAGGAATTTGGTGGCTTAGATCAGCTTTGAAATTACATTATGGACAACAGCATCTTCCCACTCTGGTATGAGACACCCTTGCAAAGAAAAAGGCTGGATTTTCACATGTGGATGCCTGCAGCAAATAACAGCTGCGGAAGGTGCCATGGGCTTGGCATCTGAAAAAAATCAGCTCACTTACACGGCTAAATATGGATTTAGGAAAGATTTAATGTGTACTCTCTTTTTCAAGAACTGTTTCTTTTTTCCCCCCTCATTATTTATAATCTCAGTCTCCATTTATACACAGTGTAATCTCTTTGTGTACACAGCCTTCATCCACAGCATCCCAGAGTGCTTCCTCTGACCAGAAAAGAGCAGCCATGTGCAGTCCTGTGCCTCCCACACACACTATACTGGGATGCAAAAGCTGCAATCCCCTTTTGAAGCTCATGGATAACTTCCAGCAAAAGTCCACAGCAATTCCAGGGTACATACGCATCAAAGAGCAACAAAGTTACCTACAGCCAGGGCTCCCCACCCTAATTTAGTCCCTATCTAGCATGATGCTAACAACAGTCCTGACCAATAACACCTCTCTCAGATGTTCTGCTGCTTCCCTGCTGGGTCATGCTGGAGGTACAATATGGTCACAAATACTATCCTCCCGTCCCATCCACACCTATCACCGCATTTTGGTTCTGTTTCTTGCTTCATTTGCTAAATCAAGCTCTTTTCACTGCTTTTTTGGGGTCCTGTTGGTCTCACAACTCCCAGCAAATATAAGCCGCCAACTAACTTAAGCCAGAGGACCATACAGCAATCTACATCAGCCAAAAAACCCAGGAAAGACAGAAACCAACTGCTATGTTGGATGTATTACAAAATCCTCTTTACGGGAGGAGGAGCAGAACCCCTGCTCAGGCTCTGTCCTTCTGACCTCTTCCCCCAGCCTGCAATCACCACATGTGCTTTGCCAGATGATGGGAAATTGCTGCTTGAGGCCAGGGCATTTATTTGTTGGCCACAGAGCAGTAGATGCACTGCAGGAAGAAAAAAAATTACTTTTTTTTCCTCTTTCCTGGTGCTGCTGGAGCTCTACATGAAGAAATAAAACATCTGCAAGACAATACATCAGCTACCATGACACTAACACTGCGTCCCAGGATAGCTTCGGAAATTGGGGTGCACCAAAACCGCCCTGCAGAAGCCCTTAGCATCTGCAAACAACCAAAGCCCCATGCACCAGCACAACGTGGCTCGGCTAATCCCACCCTGCAGAGCAGCACCAAAGTTCCCACAGGGCTGGCTGCACCGGTGTTAATGAAGGTGAAGAAAAAGCAAGCACCCTGAGCTGCTGAT
Organism: Ara ararauna; assembly: GCA_028858755.1. Classification (NCBI taxonomy): domain Eukaryota; kingdom Metazoa; phylum Chordata; class Aves; order Psittaciformes; family Psittacidae; genus Ara; species Ara ararauna. The sequence continues at coordinate 44,752,414 of CM054381.1, forward strand.
CCTGGGTGAAGAGCCAGTTCTTCTTTCCATGAGCTTAAGAGAGTAGGCTTGGGGGTACCATGGATGGCAAGACAGGAACTGCTGCATAAATCTTTGGGGAAGAGAAATCCCCTAACACCACCTTCATAACTTCTGAGCCGTGTCAGGACATGGACTCAGCTGCCAACCACTTCCAGCATCACTTTGCTCATGATGCCAACAGAAATGATATCTGCAATGCAACCTGCACACTTAAAAAGCAGTTTTTCATTCCAGACACAGCATTACTAGTTGCTTGCTGGAGCTATAGGAAATACCTTTCAAGCTTTCAAGCCTGCCCAAATCCACCAGCCCCAGGACCATCCATGTCATGGAGAAATTTCTGCAAATTCACAGCTCAGACAATTCCAAAAAAGCTGCTTCAGAAGGTGTGGATTGCGTGCTAAAATTGTTGGAAAAAATAAATTAACTACTAAACGTAGGCGAAATACGTATTTCTAGCTGTGCTGCTCTGTCATTTCTGCTTGTATAGTAACACCAGGCGCTGCATAAAAAGAAAGGAATGCCAAATTGTTTGTGCTAGCAGCCAAAACTGGCTTAAGGAACTCCCAGAATAAAGCAACCAAAAAAGAAGTATATGAAAAAAAAAAAAGGCGAAGCAAAATAAGACATTTATTCCAACCCAGGAGTAATGTAAGCGATACCAGGAGAAAACAGCGAACCCTGGCACCTAAAACAAGAATTAAATTGGCTCAAAGGAAATTTGAAGGGCAATGGGCCAAAGGTATAAAAAAAAAAGCAGCGATTCTTCAACCATATCAAAAGTAGGAAACCCACAGGCAGACCAGATGCCAGGGCTAAGGAGGTAACAGAGCCATTTAAAGTAATTAAAGCGCTGTGGCAGCAAGTGATCGATGCTGAACTGTGCGCCAAAAAGCTCTGAGCATGGAACAATCAGAAAAAAAAGAATGGAAGAAGAAAAGAGATCCTCCAAAAAAAAGATGCTTTGCAATTTTTTAGCAAGACTGCACGCTAGCAGTGATTTTGGGAGATCAAGCTCACCCAGTCTCATTTAAGAGGAGGGAAACACAGACAAAAAGTTCCTGAAGCAGTCCCAAAGTAAAACATGGATGAGTGAGGATGAAGCAGCACCACCATCAGCGTGGGTAACCGTCCCAGAGGCAGAGCCCATGGGAATAATAGCACCTGACACAGCCCACCTCTGGGCAAGAGGCACCTCAGGCACGTGGCAGGCAATTTTTTCAACACCTTCAAATACAGCGGCACATACAGCAGAAAGATGGAGCACTTGCACATGTAGTACCCTGCCCTGCTTACACCACAAGCCACGTGGGGAAAGAGAACCCACAGCAGCCAGCCAGTAAAGGGCAACGCATGGCGCAGACACTTAGAGCATCGCCAAGAAACCAGGTTTCAGGACGCGACGATCCACCTGTCAAGAGAAAACCACACCAAAACACAGGCAACATACACACACTGCCCCGCCGGCCTCTTGAGCTTACCAGTCCATCGCAGTTGCTGAGGGCCACAGCGGCTCCGGGCATGCCAGAGATGTCGCCGGTGAAAAGGCACCGCTGCTGGAGGGGTTCCCGGAAAAGCACCTCAAAATCCTCCTGCCATTCGGCCACGGCGCCCTGCGGCACCAGCCGCCGGTTGGGCCTCAGCCGGAGGTGCAGCTCCTTCCCAAAAACCGTGACGTTGAAGTAGAGCAAGCGGCCGCCGGCGCCGCGGCGCTGGGGGGACTCATCCAGGGGGCTGCGGGGAACACGGCGGCGGGACGGGAGATGGGCTGGGGGACAGGCGGCTTCGCCGATCCCCGCCGCCGCATCGCCGGACACCACGTGCGAGAGGAAGCGGCCGCGGCAATCCGCGCTGAATGGGACGATCACACCATACTCGCTGAGTTTGCCGGACAGGAGGAGCTCTACGGAGGCAAGACGGAGGGAACAGACTCAGCCACGGGCATGGAGCATCCCGCTCACGCGTCGGGATTTCGGTGGCCAACCCAACTCGGTGAGCCTTTGGCAAGCCCCACTAGAGCTCGATAAACCCAACAACTGCTTTTCCGTCCCAACGCAGCTCCGCCGTGTAGTTTTAGCCAGGCGCGTCAAACGTAGCAGAATAAACTCGGGCTGACGTGCCCCTCACGCCAGGCACGCCAACTATTTCTCGCCCAGCCTCCATCTGCCCAATTTCCCATTGAAACCAAACCCCCCGCCAGCGGCAGCCCTCTCCTTTCCCCCCATCCGCCGGGGTGCGAGCCACCTGTCAAAACAGCCCGCACCCCCGGGAACCCCGCTCCCCCCGGGAAGGGGCCGTACCTGGGGCGCTGCCGGCGGCCAGGCAGCCGTGCAGGGGAACGAGGCAGGACAGCACCAGCCGCAGATAATCCATTTGGGGCCGGCGGCGCGGCACGGCGGGATGCGGGGCCGGCGGGATGCGGGGCGGGCGGCGCCCGGCGCCCGCCTCCCCCCGCCGCCGGGGTCCCTGGCGCTCCCGCCGCCGCTGCCGCCTCCGGGGGGGGCCGGGCGGCGCCGCGCTGCGCGCCCGCGGCCCCCGTGCGCGGCGTGGGGCGGGCCGGGGGCAGGGTCTGCGCGAAGGGGTGGGAGTTAGGGGTGTTAGCATTTTACTGGGTTTTTTAATTCTTTTTTTTTTTTAATTTACTTTTTGTTATTTGGGGAAAAAAAACAGTTCTCGCGTTGCGTTTGGATGGTTCTTTTTTTTTTTTTTTTTTGGGGGGGGGTGTCAAGGGAAAAAAAAGCCTTTTCCGGCAACCGGCTCTGGTCTGCCAGCCCTCCCTCCCAACCAGCTTCCCTCCGACCCTCTCCGCCCCGCGGCCCCCGCTCCAACCCTGCCCGAACAAAGGCGAGAAGCGCAGGGAGCCGCGGGGGGAGCTGGAGCCCCCCTCTACCCCGCTGCCCGTTTCCCTGCCTGGGGTTCTCCCCAAACCCCCACCCTGAAGCGGACCCCGCGCAGAGGAGCTCCATAGGGAGAGCCAGATCGTCTCCCAGCGCTTAAACTGGCGCCGCCTCATGAGGTGTAGGTAAACATCCTGTTTAGACACATCTGGGATGATGGTATTTTGCTCTTCCCTTCTGTTTTTAGGAAGAGATATGATGGCAAAAGGCGATTCTGCAAGAGCAGCGGCTGGTTTCTGGACACTGTGTTGCTGGCTCTCTGAGGACGATTATCTCTTGTGTTTTCCGAAGGGCATCACTAAAGCTCTGCAGCTGGGACCGCTGCACTTCATCAGGCTCCTTACTACCACCCTTACAAGGGGCAAATAAATTAGGTAGTCCCCTAAAAATAAACAGAATTTCAGCGTATCCAGCACCACGGTAAAGGTGCTTCCTTCATCGCTTATTTTCATTGCAGAAGACACTGACTACGCAAATGCTTAAAGCACCACCGGAGCCCTCTAGAGCAGGGCCTCTCATCATCTCTTGCCCAAACCTCACCTCCATCAACACAGAGGACACATTCTGGCACCCTTTGCATTTGTTGTGTCTAGCTGGTTTGGTTTTTTTTGACTTCTAAATCTAATTCGGGACAGGATTTAAGGCCTGCTCCAGGGAATGGGGTGTGCTGTGGCACCGGTAATACCAGTTGTTCTAGTTGTGCATGGCTTATACTTACCTGGGGCCTCAGGGGCAGTTCAGGTTACGCCGGGCAACCCAAAGCCTGTCCTAAGAGGTAATCCCTGCCTTGAAGACTTTGTCATCTAAACTGCCACAGGAGACAGAAAGCAATGGGAAAGGCAAGCAGGGAAAAGGTGCCAGGCTGCAAACTTCACATCAGCTCTATTGTTAGGATTATTATTTTGGATGTCCTTGGTAGGACCTCTATTGGAGCTTTCATCCCGGCCCAGCAGCACAGCGAGGCCAGAAGTGGCAGCAGAGGATCCACAGTTTGGGGAAAGCCACCTTTGGAAAGCCCTGCTTGCCTCTACTGTGGACAGGGGTGGGTGGTAGTGCTGCTGGCTGCCAGAAGAAGAATTCACAAGTGAGGACAGGGAACCCCTCGGAGATGGTCCTGCTGCAGCCGTTTCTGGTGAAGCACAGAGGGAAGTGGTACTTTGGTGCTCTCCAGTTGTGTTACACAGAATGGGTGCTGCCAAAGCATCACTTTGGAGCTGGATATGAGGGTGAAGAGCCTTGCTTTCTAGCTGGTTGATTGGGTTGGGTTTTTGGGGGGAGGAAGGAAGACTGAGGTCTCAGTCATCAAAATCCAGCCCCAAAACCACTCTAGTAAAGCCATAAGATAACTCCAGAGAAAGAATACAATTCCTTCAGCTAGAGAAAGAGAATTTCAAGCTGAAAAAACAGGTTTTATTTCCCAGTGTAAGGCTTTGCATGCTTCCGTTGCTTAGTGCAATATATTATTGAGTACAAGAAGTGATGTGTAAGAGAATCTTTGTGTGAAAGATAGAAAAAGAATTTGTGCTTCAAGCATTTTAGGTGATTTAGGCAGATATGGACCCATTAGAGCATTAAAGCTGGAAAAAGCCCTTACTATGGCTAAATAGATTTATAATGAAACATGTAGTAAAGAGCATACTTTAGTTGTGAAGAACAGCTCCACAAAACATCATTTGATTGCCTTTTTTCAGAGACACAAACTATCCACAAGATCCATGGTCCCTCTAGACCATTAATGTTTCCCTGATGTTACCAAACCATTTGCTTTGGCAGCGTAAATTTGGCTGAACGTTGATGGCCATGAGCTGACATGTAACTTCCCCCATGTGTGCACCTTCTAAAGGTAATAGAGAAATGGGTTTCGGTACTGATCTTATAACTTGCTTGTAACTTGTGCATGATGAGAAGACAACCCCTATGGGGATCTCTTGAGCTCCCAGACACTGAGATGTTCATTCGTCACCCTCACAGTGGCATCAGCCCTTCATAGCCATCGATCTTACATGCATGACATGTTAAAATAATCAAGCACTGCAAGTGGATTTCTGTGTTATCTCTACCAATACACCATCATTTAAAAAGAAAAAGCTGTTGTTCTTTCCAGTGTATTCCCCAATTCCCAGTATAAAAAGAGGAAGGAAGAGTGAAAAAGCAAGGCAACTATAGGATATTTTTTGCTAGGAAAGCTAAATCAAGATCTGCAACAATTTAATTTTGTTATAATAATAGCATAATAATAAAGCAACGATATTGCAGCATCACCCCAAGTGGAACAGAAGCCACACAGGGGCGACCCTGGATGTCCCTCACACCCCAGAGGAGACTTGGCCAAGACAGCAGGGCAGGTACCTGGACATCCCAGCTTCTTTTCCTCAAGGCATTCACCCTTGCCACCCAAAAGGCCTGCAACAGCCCATTTCAGCTGCAGCTGAGGAGAACAACCCCTGCAGTGACCCCCAGCTTTTCTGCCTCCTGTTTTGTCCTTTTCTCCCTTCCCTGCTTGTCCTTCCCCTCCCATCCTTCCCCATTGCTTTGGCTCCTCTATTCTCCACTTTGTCTCCTAGCTTTGCCTTTCCCCTCCTGGCCTGTAACTCAACCAGACCCTTCTCCTTGACTTTAGGCTTAACCTTTTCCTTTCAATTTTTGAGTTCAAATGGAGACTTTTCCCATTTTACCCTCCTCAAGTGTTATTTTATCTCAAGACTCCATTTCCTCCATCGATATCACACTTTGTAATTCTCCCTTCTGATTCAACAGGCGCTTCTCTCCTCAGCCCTGAGATTTGCCAGTGACATCTTTTGGGTGACCTACCCATGTATTAGGTGACCTCTAGGTCCAGGGAGGAGCTGCTTTTCTTTCCAACTTCTGGAGAAGAAAGCTGACAATATTTCCTCCTTTTAAAACCCCGAATCAGACTTCTTTCCCTCTGGGAGACTCCAACGTGTATTCCCAAAGCCTGATTTTCACCTGGTGGTACCAAGCTCTGCCTGTCCTGGAGAAATGCAGTGTGACCAAGCCCTGCCCATCCCAGCCAGGTACATCTCACAGCCAGAGCCCAGGCAACGTGCCTCAAACCTCAGTGCAGAGTGGTGGCCCCCCACCAGCAGTAGATGCACCTATTGGCCCCTAAGTGCAATTAATCCTCAATTTGAGGGATGGGGAAATCTTCACACCAGGCTGGAAGGGTTTCTTACAAATAAATAATTAAACAAATGAAATAAAAATACTTAATTTGTTCTATTTTTTATGTCTTTTTGAGTGCTGGTCATTTTGCTGAGCCATGCAAGCCTCCTGAAGGGGAGGGCATTAGGTCTAATAAAATCACAGCCATCTCCACCAATTATCTAAACTGGCTTTTGCAACCATAGTATCATGAGTTTAGCAGCCAAGAGCTCAGGATCTATCAGATCAAGGAGTGAGGGCTGTATTTCCATCAGTCACGACATTTCTTCTTCACAGACATTTAAAGCTTCTGTTAATCCAAAAGGCTATGAAACAGTCATCACTGCACTCAGATTGCATAATCACCAGCCTCATCCTCACAATGGGCTGATTTCTGGCACGAAGTGGTAAAAATGGCAGAAAAAAGATAAAAGAAAGAAGGAGGAAAATAGCATTTCTCCAGCCAGTTGTTTTCATTTGTGTTTTTGAAAGCAGCTACAAGAAGAAAGCAGAAGACCTGGGAGAGATGGACTAGAACCCAGGACACAGGTAAGACAGGCAAGGGAGCATGGCCAGGGATTCTACCTGCCTCTCCCCATCCCAGGTGCAGCACACATCCATGCACAGAGACGGGTAAAGGCCTGAGGCAGTGCTTGGTGGTCAGGAAGACATCCAAAACCCCACTGTGCAGGGACCCAGGGAATGCAATCCCACCCACCTCCCTCCAGTCCCCAAACTAGAGAGATGGAAGCAAAAGCAGCAGCAGGCTGTGGGTGAGCGAGCATGACCTCATCCCTCAGACACGCAGAGCTGCCATGAGATTAAACCAGAAAACAGTCACTGCTGCAGCACTGGTGGCAGAAGGGAAGCCTCACTCTTGGGAGAAAAAAGCCCCCTGAATGTCTTCCTCTCCCTCTCTAAAGCCATTTCCAGCCAAAGCAGGAAAAGACATCCATTTTCCAGGATTTCAGCTCTTTTGGGGGGTATTTTTGGGAGCGCTGCTAGAAGGCCATGAAGGAAGGTCACAAAGATACCATGCTCATCCAGGAGAAAAGGAGGAGAAGCACAAGCCCTGCTTTTGGAGGCAGAGAGCTGATAGGCACATCATCTGGTCTCCTGCTGCCCGGAGGCAGGATTGTTCCCAGCAGATCTCTCCCTAATCCATGCTTTAAGACCTCCAAAGATGGAGGGAGCCTCCACAAGCCTCCAGGACATTTTTTTTCTTTCCTGTGTCTTGCTTTTCTTCTCTTAGACAGTTTTTCCTCCTGTTTAATCTGAATATTTCTTGCAGCTGCTTACTCCAAGGAATTTTTGTGACATTTGCTTGGTTTTTCTTGCCTTTCCTACTACTCCTTCCCTACATAAAGATAGCTGTCGTGCTCTGCCACAGCCTTCTCTGATTGCCTCCGACCTCTCCCTGTTCAGGCCAGCGCTTTCCCTAGCTGCAATGCAGAGCTCATGGTGCACCCTGAATAAAATCCAATTAGCTGTCCCAATCCTCCACAAAGGTCTGGGGATACAACTTAAAGGCTTCTGGGCTTTTCCTTCAGGAGCGCAAAAGCAAAGCCATGCCCATCTGCCATGCACACCCTTGGGTCCCTTGCACACAAGCACCCACAACACCCATGCACAAACTCAGAGCTGCAGGCTTTGCTCAGGGAAATTACTAATGCAAATACGCAGCTGCCACCAAACTCCTCCTGCTAACGTCGTCGTGAAGATGCTGGATGCTATTACAAAGCCAAGCAACAATGGCAGCGACTGGCAAAGTTTTCCTATGAGGCCCCAGACATGTTTGGCACCATCACAGTTTTGCAAGTTGAGACTTCCCTGCAAACTGGAAAACCAAGTTCTTTGTGTGGATTTAGCACCTTGGAACCAAGTAGCACATGATTCTGTGGATTTTTGGGAGGACTCAGGCTCTCAATGCCCTTTTCCAAGACCCACAAGGAAGAGCTGGGTTTCCAGAGTGGCTGGACAACTGGGGTGGGAGATCACAGTGAAGCCCTGTATGCAGGGTCCCACTCTCTTCCCATCACCGGCTGCTCAGCAGCCCGTGCCTGCAGCCTCTTTGCTTTCTCAGTGAGGTCAGCATCCCATGGTATGAGGCCATTCCCCTGCAGTCAATGAACCCTGGAAGCAGCTGGCCAGCAAACAACATCAAATTATCACAAGAAGATAGGGATAACGCATGAAGGATGACAGCAAGAACCTTCTGTGGAGCAACAAGTTCCCATACAGAAAGACACCCTGCCCCAAGATGGGTATGTAGCCCAAATTCTACTGCATCATGTGTCCTCCTCATGGCCACCAGGCAGCATTTGCTGAGATGAGAGACCATACCCAGCCTGATCTGAGGGGAAGCATTTTTCCCTCATCCCACCTAACCACATCGTGCTATGCCTCTGAGCATCACTTCTCCCGCAATCTAGGATCAGGCTCATCCCTAAAGCACATCTCCTAGCAAAGCACTCAGTTACAGCTGCATCTCCAAATTCCTGCAAGATATTTGCCTTGGCAACCTCTCTGGGAGGTTTTCAGGGGCTGGGAGTCTCCCCCCTTAGTCCTCTGGCCACCCAGGGATTAACAGGAAAGCTTGGGAAATGAAACCATAAAGCTGAAAAGAAATAAATGAGCCAGAAAGTGGAAGTCGACGCCGGGCCTGGCTGATGGGAGATGCTGAACTGCAAGTTAAGGAATGGTGAAACAAGGTCAGTGAGATTTATACTGACAGCCTTGGACAGCTTCCAGCCCCTACTGTCAGCGGTGAAGGCTTGGAAAAGAGGAGGGAAAAAGTTGCTCTCCTTCTAGGAACCACGCTGCAAGTTTTGTGGAGAAAGCTCCACTGGCGTGGCTGGGTCACGACGATAGGAAAGCAAAAAATAATCCCCAAAAAACCCTGTTTTCCAATTCGGCAGATGTTGAACTCCAGGTCAGCAGGACCGCAGAGGAGTTCAGGCGTTCAGTACCACCTCAGTTTAAATAAGCCAGCCGCCCAGCCAGACCAGATGCCTGGGTGAGGGGCTCCCTGCTGTGACAGGCGGAAACCTATTTAACCACTCCTTCCCAAAAACACTGTGCCTACATAGAGGCTTACAGCCGCCTGATGGCTTTGGCATCCAAGAGAAACACATATACCATAGCCTTGGGACCTAAACAACTGTTAAAGCCTCTCATGCTGGCCACGGTTTGGACCACCTACTGCCTGGGGGACACTATGCTGATGGCAGCATCGCCCGCGTCCCACCAGCATCATTTTTTCTCTGGGGCTCAGTGCAGGGGACAAGCTGTCCCTGCCAAAATGCGCACTCATACCATGGGGCTGGCTGGTGGGAGATATCCACCCCTGCTTGCTGTCTTGGCATCCCCAGCCCTTCCCTTTATTTACAGCAGGATTTTTCCCACTCAGGCCCAACACAAACTAGGTTAACCTTATGCAGCATCCCTCCAGATGCAGCTTCCCCTCTCTGCACATTGACCATCTTATTAATCTTTAATCATCTTTCTGCTAAAATTAAGCTTGCTGGTGTGTAAAGCCCAAATATTTCTTTTTTTTTCCTTGCCTCTTCAAGCTAGCTACTGAGCATTTCCCTGTCCCCCTGGGCCTCACTCATTCACATGGCCAACAGTTTTCATTCCAGCATGACCCCTGCCAGCCAGTGAGTGCTTTTGAGTGAGTCTCATTGAGCCCTATTCCCTCTTTTAGCACTTTCAGCTTGAGCTGGGGAAAATTAATTTTTCAGTGGCATGGGGCCAGAAGCACCCTGGGGTGGTGAACAGCCAGGAAACAGGTTTGTTTTATGCTTGTTTTCCTGCAATATTCATGGGTCAAGTGTGAGAAAGAGAAGAGGAAAGTCAGTTCATGCCTGGGGACCACGGCTTGTACACACTCTGCTGCAAGAAAAGAGCTAATTCTGATGCTTTGCAGGATGCTTCCAATCCTTCATCCACAGGGATGATTTTCCCTCTATGCAGGATAGTTTGCATTGCTCCTCTGTATTTAGCCAAAAATCCGCCTTTTCCGGACCATCACCTTTCAACCTGTGATTTATTCCAGTCACCACAGCACACCCCATACCTACTGCTCCACTTCCCAGAATGATGGGGCTTGGCCCTGGCACGAGCTGTGCTTAGGGGTCTGATGAGACTGGGAGGGCAAGAATAGGGGAAAGAAAAGTTTAGGGTGCTCAGAGGTCTAGTATTGTGCCTATATGGATTTTATTTTTAGTTTTCCAAGCCCTGGCTCTGCAAAAGCATCTTAATTACTATTCTTCAACTATAAAATGAAACACAGATGCACTCTCTCTGCAGAGGTCCAACGGTTTCGTCGGGGGGTTCTGCTAGAGAGGTACATCATAGAAAGAAAAACATGGAAATTATTATTATTATTATTCTAAGAGCCATTATGTCAGAGCCATTCACAGTGGCTCCGTGCCAGCACATGCCTCCCCAGCACCGCTTTCAGCCCAGCCTGCTGACAGCAACCCTGAGCTCAGCCTCTTCCTATGCACCTTCCCTGCTTCAGTAAATAGAGGATTTATCACCCCAAGCCCCCAAACACGCTATATTTTCACTGATGATTAAGGAATACTCCCAAGTCAGTACTTGCAAAGCTGATGTCTGTGGGACTTGGGCACATTTGCCATTTCATATTAGGCAGAGCTGCCATAGCTGGGTGCAGAAAATAGGGAAAAAGGGGTTGTTTGTTGGGGTTTTTTTTAAACACAGCCCTGAAGCCCCTGATATCTACATTGATTTAGCTGGGGCTGTGGCAGTTTTCCCCTTGCAGTCCCACATGCCAGTGGAATATTGGCTCTTTGGTGTATTTTCCCTTTTCAATGTATGAAAAAACATAAAGACATATGAATTTAAGCTTCCAAGGATTTCTGCTCACCCACAAGTGGGGGGAAAAGCCCGGGCTAAGGTATGAAGAGCACTATTCCTTTTACCTCTGTTAAGCCCAAAGAGGGATCCCTTTGCCAGGGCCCTCATCTGATGCAAAGATGCAGAAAGGGAGAATCTGGCTGGGAACCGCCGTATTTTTGCACATTTTTGAGTAAATGAAAAAGGTCTAGAGATAATCTTATCAAAATAAAGGGGTTCCCACAGGCTAACTTACTTAGGGAGAGTTTCAAGGGGGAACAATAAAGTTGGGATGTGGCCTTTTGACACTTTTTCACACCCATGCAGTGGATTTAAGTACTTATTTATTGCACATGTTTATTGTATGTATTATTCTGCCAGAAAATAGATTCTGGCAGAAAGCTTTGCTTTCTCTGGAGGGAGACAGCTGATCTAAAGGTACACATGGATGAACACGGTGTAATTCTCCACTGAAGTGCTGATCACAACAAAGAAGCTTCATTCAAACACAAAGGCTGAGCAGTGAGGAAGCACATTTGTACCCATTGCATAGCAGCAATGCCCTTGTACATGCAAGGAATTAGGGTGTACCTCCACTTACAAGGCAGTTTTTGACCCTGAACTTCCCACAGATCAAGTCATGGGATTTTTATTCAGTTCCAAAAAGGTTTTCCTCTATTTTTTTTAATAAATGTTTTATATTAAATATGTTTTAACAGGGATTTAAAAGACAACTTTTTTCCCTGTACAGACAGTGAATACCATTTAGCACTACCAATGGTTACAGCTTAATCACGTCATTATATATAGGTGGGGTTTTTAACTGTTCTCTTTTATGTGACCTCTGAGATGAGAAAAGAGCACACATGCAGCACATCTACTGCAGAGAAAAACCTGGAAAGCGCATATCAGCATACACCAAACCCTTAGGGACAGGAAGGCAAATAGAAGCATTAACTACAAGCTTATCCATTTTCAAAATAATCTCATTAGCCAGTAGCAGAGCACAGCTACAAAAGTCGCCGTTGCCAAGTTACCCACACGCAGCAGCCAGAAAGAGGGGAAAAGAAGCAATAAAATCACTTACTGCTTTTACAACAATGGAACTGAATTCCCAAACTGGCCAAAAAACCTTTTTGATGATGATCCAGGGTATTTTGGTGTTCAGGAGCAAATGTCCCTCCTTTGCTCTGTGCTCAAGGCTTCCTGAGCAGCATGGGGAAAAATACAAACCTCACTGCTCTGCAAACAGAAGTTGTGGAACTTCTGGTGCCCTCAGGTTTGGGTTACAACTTCTGGGGAGGGGTATAAAACAGGTCCCACCTGAAGACAATTTGCCCCTCCTCAGCACAAATGCCCCTAAAGCTGCAGGTCCCAGCCCTGGGGGGAGGAAGGCACTGATAGGGATGCAGTACACTGATTTCTCTGGGAAAATGATCTGGCTCAGCCTAGGGCACTTGAGCAAGGCTCTGCTAGCATGGCAGCCTTTAAATTCACTCCTCCAGTAATATATATATATAAAAAAATCCATGTATTTTCTCTGGCACAGGTAAAAGGCCCACTAGCACTATTTATTAAGGCAGCTATGGGCCCCTGTTCAAAATATTCCAGCCCCACATCTCATCTCTTTCAAGCTGCATCAGGGTTCTTGCCACAAAGACCATTTTCAAGCCATGAATAACTTTTTCCATAGGCAGAGTAAGGGGTGAGTTTGCTAATTTACATGACATGAAGAGTTTCCATGACCCACCCCAGCCTGGGTGTACAAACATAGGTGCAACAGTGGGATGCCAGGTGATTTCTTCCCTTGCCCCACTGTAACTTAGAGCCCATGGAGCCCAGCTCTGTACCCTTAGGCAGCCTGGACATCGTATCCCTAAACTGCTGGCTCTTGTGGCTGCAGAGCCAGCTCTTTCCCTTTTTCCCAGGATTGTGCAGGGTTTGGGGAAAAGGGCTTGCAAGCAAAGCAAAGTTCCAAAAATGGGTGATGATACCCAGAGCTGTAGGGATGCCCTGTGTCCCCCAATGGAAACAAGATGCAGGCTCGGGATGAACACTGAGATGTCATACTATCTGCTATATGGATGGATACTATACCATTAGGCCAGTATAGCAGAAAAGCAGCCATGCATTCATGTTTATTGCTCTGAAATTAATCCTTTAGGACTGCGGGCTGAAATTTAAATATTCACTCATCTGCCTTAAAATAACTTCAGACCCCCCAGGCTGTATGCCTGCACTTAAAGCCCTGAACAAGAAGGTAGGAAGAAGAGAAGAGAAAAACCAACCAACCACACAGAAAAGATTATAATGCAGTTAATCAAGAAGAAAAACTGCAGAAACCACAGAAACAAAGAAACCTGCAGAAAACTGGTTTTCATGAAAATCAATCAATGAGCACTTCTTCCATGGGCTTTCCTCAGCCAAGCAAAGCTGGCTCTGAGAAACCAAGGTAAACAGGAGTCAGTAGTAATAGAGGTGAAATAGATAAAGGTTTGTTTCACTTCTTGAACCTCACGCTAAGCGATTTCCAGTGAAAAGGTCAGCTAGCAGATCCAGCCAATGGAAAACAGCATTTTTGTTTTAAATATAAAAACACCCTTTGAGTTTCTCTTTTTGTAAGTATTTTTGTCCACAGACCCCCTTGCTGATGCCTCTCTGGGTCAAAACGCAGCTCCTGGCAGGGAATATACCCCAGTGAGGCTGGAGATCAGCTCATTAACCCCATCTTATTAATAGCTGTTTTTAAATATATCTTTATACTATATATATTATATGGAATACATGTGTTATATTTAATATAAATACATTATATAGAATTATAGAATGTGTTTTATATTGTATAATTATGTCAGAATATACACTATATATATAATATATACACAATATATGCCATAAAATGTATAGCTTATAATTCATACAGTATATATAATTATTATACTATTATTCTATATGATATATAATATATAATAATATGTAATTATATATATTATACATAGTAAAATATGATATACACCCTATAATTTTTCTATGTTCTCTCTATATATGAGATATATCCCCCCATTTGCTTTGCTTCTCACTGAGCACTTTCAGAACTGTGGATCTTTTCCTTGGAAATGTGGTTTCAGCAGGCAGGGCTGATGGACAGAGCTGGGGCAAGCATGGCCCTGACACCCCCAGTGACCCCACAAGCCTTTTGCCACCAGTGAGTGGCAAAAGCATAGCTCAGAGCAGAGGTGCTAAGCCTGTGGAGGATGCTGAGGGTAGGAAAGTCCAGCAGGTCAGGATGGATATGCATGGCCAAGTATCTCAGCAGAGCTCAGTGTTGTAACCATAGCTGGTAAAGGAAAATGGGAAAAACTGAAACTGTGGCCCAAATTTGCAGAAAACCAATTTATGGCAGCAATCAGGATAGTAGAATTGATGCAGACCAGGTCACCCAGCACAGCTTTGAAGATGCTGTGCCCCATCTCCCAGCCATTCCTCCACCTTGGGACCCCCCATGGCTTCCCCCAGCCTTGCCCTGATTGCTCCACCTGGAGCAAACCCCTCTGAAACCCATTCAGAGCCAGGTTTGACCTATCATCTGAGAAACAGAGCTAGGTTTCTGCCTCGCAGCCTGGGGAAAAGAAGAAATAAATAAAGCATGGTTGATTTTTTCACGTTCAAACACATTCCCATCTCCAAGGCATTTTTTTCCAGGCAATTGCTTTTACCCCATGTTGGAAATCGTTTGTTAGGATGGTGGGAAAGTGGAAAGAAGCTTTTGAGCCCCCACGTCCAGGTGACACAAAGCTCCAGCCTTCATTACCAAGATTAAAGGGGCTGGGATTTCCTAAGCAATTAAAAACCCTGCCTAATTAAGTCAGGGCTATTAGGCAGGACTTCCAAGGGTTGCTGCTGGGGGCAGGAGAAGGGGATGAGTCTGCAGTCTGGCTGATAGCAAAGGAGCATGCAGGTAATTTCTTAAGTAAGGCAGACTAAACAGAGATGTGCTGTGGCTCTGCAAAGACGGAAAGCACATTCTCCATTAAAAACAGGCGAAAAAAAAACCATCACACCTTTTGCAGATTGCTAAGTCAACTGTCCTACCACATTAGCAGCAAATTATCTGAGCACTGAAATACCTGGTGGGGGACAAAATATTCAGGCAGGTATTTCTGCATTAAACAAAACCAACCAACCAACCAAACGTGTGGTTAAGACAAAAGAACAAGGGACCCCTTGGGCACTGGGGCTCTCACAGCCACAGCAGGAACCACCCCAAGGTTTAGGAAAAAGCATCCCCTGCGATTTAAAAATGTTATTTTTCTTTGCACCCTCCACCTTTGAATTTCTGCTGCCCACACCTCCCGCCACTTGCAGCAGACGAAAGCAGCTGCTATGAGAGATGGAGCATGTGCTACTGCTCTCGTGCTTTCCATTCTATTTTATCATCCCTCCATCCAGGCTCCTGCCTGTATCAGCAACTTCCCCATCTCCCCCTTGGCTGCCAGGCTCCTGTCCCCCTGCTGTGAGGGAAGGGGGGCACTGGAGCCCTCATTTGCATCATTTTGATTAACTTTATTTTTCACTCTTCCCTTTCCTCTTTTCCTTAAAAAGAGTTAAACGCAAATCTCATTAATTATACTTTTAAGTCTACTCTTTGCTGAACAGCTAAACCTCCCCAGCATCACCTTGGCACTGAAGAAGGCAGGTCTTGGGGGCAGCAGGGACCCCCAAACCTTGTGCCATGCCTGCCTTCCCCCCGCCACACCTACAATTAAAACAGTTGGGAAGAACCAACTAAGATGTCCAAATCTTCAAAATACCCAGGTCTGCAGTGACAGGGATCTCTGTGAGTTCTAATCCAGGCTACAAGCATTAAGGCTCCAGATATTCATGTATATGCACACAGAGGCCTAAATATATATATAAATATATACACACACAGAGTTAAACACATATATGCGTGTGTATGTATATTTGTGTATCTGTGCATATATATATGCATATCTATTTGCGGATGTACATAAATATAAATGTATGTGTGCATATGCTGCACTGGTTTAGGGAGAAAGTGAGGACAGTCTTGAAGAACATGGCATGATTCCATGCATTCACCAAATTCAGACAATGGCATCCCAGCCTTTCAGAGTCGTTTTTCCACTCACACCCTGCTCACAATCAAGCACCTGACCAAAAGGGTTGATTTTTAATTTACAGCATTTTTATTGCATCCAAAAGAACCCCAGAAATTCTCCCATTCTAAGGCAGTTTTGGGGCTTGCCCCTCCCTCCCCACACCCCCAGGTTTTAGGAAAACAGTCTTTTTCCTCTGCCCCGCCAGGAGAAAGAAGTGGAGGACCCCCCTGCACCCCAACCTACACAAATTCCCCATGGAAAGGGCGGGAGGTGCTCCCCTGCGCCTGCCAGCGTCCCCGCAGTGTGCACAGTGGCTTGCCCTCCAGGCTCTCCAGCTCAGGGAAGCCCAGCTGGTT
Organism: Ara ararauna; assembly: GCA_028858755.1. Classification (NCBI taxonomy): domain Eukaryota; kingdom Metazoa; phylum Chordata; class Aves; order Psittaciformes; family Psittacidae; genus Ara; species Ara ararauna. Next base: position 44,768,836 of record CM054381.1, read on the forward strand.
CAGGATCTCGTAGACCCCAGCCACTGCCGCCACCTGAAAGCAGAGGGAGAAGAGAGATTTAACTCCCCTGGCATCCTCAGGATGCTTTTGCTACCTCCTGGGTGAAGATGCATGGGGAAGTTCCCCAGCATCTTCCCTCATCCAGGCATCCCCCTACCCTCCCACCACAGTTTTCCTTCATGGAACCATTTATACATTTTATAAGCTCCTTCCTTGCTGCTGGGGTCAGCCATCACCGGGTTTGTTGGCTTTGGCACCCTTCTGGCAAAAAGCTACAATGGCGCCTTGTTGTTGCTAAAAAAGCAGGGATTATGCAGTGGGGAGGGGTGCTTTTGGGGTCAAAGGCTCCTTGCGTATCTGCAGGTAGGGTGTAGACCCCCCCTCCAGCAAATAAGGGGGACAGGGGGCTGTTGTGGTTTAAGCCCAGCCAGTAACTCAGCACCATGCAGACATTCCCTCATAACCCCCCTTCCCTCCTCAGGGTGGGATGGGGGGGAGAATCAAAAGAATGTAAATCCCACTGGTTGAAATAAGAACACTGCAGTAACTGACATATAATAGAAAACTGCTACTACTAATAATAATGGAAATAACAAGGGGAGAGAATATAAAACTAAAAGGGGAAAGGAAAAAAAATCCAATAAACACAAGAGATGCACAATACAATTGTTCACCACCTGCTGACTGATACACAGCCTGACCCAAGCAGCAATCTCCTACGCAGGTCACTTGACCTTACTCCGTTTTATGGCAAAACCAGCCTCCAGAAGGATTTGGATTATTTTCTCCCCTTTCCCAAAAACTTCTCCGGCTGTATCGCCTCACACAATTATGTCATCAATGTATTGCAGGAGCTTGCCCCTGTTCCAGTGCAGTCTGGATCAGTCCATGGCAGATGGTAGGGCTATGTTTCCACCCCAGGGCAGTCAGTTCCAAGTGCACTGCATGCCCCTCCAAGTAAAAGCGAACTGTGGCCTGCACTCTGCTGCCAGAGGAATTGAGAAAAATGGATTGGCAATATCAATCGTGGCATACCACTTGGCTGCCTTTGACTCCAGTTCATACTGAAGTTCTAGCATGTCCAGTACAGCAGCACTCAAGGATGGTGTAACTTCGTTCAGGCCACGATAGTCTACTGTTAGTCTCCAATCTCCATTAGACTCACACTGGCCATATGGGGCTATTAAAGGGTGAGCAGGTCCTACTGATCACTCCTTGACTCACCAGTCTATAGATCAGCTTATGGATGGGAATCAGGGAGTCTCAGTGTGATATTGCTTCTGCACTGTTGTGGTTGCTACTGTATTGTGCATCATGTGTGTTTATTAGGGTTTTTTCCTTTCCCCTTTTTAGTTTCATATTCTCTCCCCTTGTTATTTTCCCTATCATTAGTAGTAGTAGTAGTTTTATATTATACTTCAGTTATTGGACTGTTCTTATCTCAACCCATGGGGTTTACATTCTTTTGATTCTCCTCCCCATCACACCCAGAGAGGGGAAGGAGGAAGGTGAGCAAACGTCTGCATGGTGCTGAGTTACTGGCTGAGCTTAAACCGTAACAGGGGCAGAGATGTAAACCATGCATTAAAGATCCTGCATTAAAGATGCATTTAAACCCATGCATCCAGCCAACAGCAAGCATCACACATCTCCACTAAAAGATGGTCCAGCCCTAGCCACCACCTCCTGCTGAGCAATATAAACACCAGCATAACCGAGATGCCAGGGAGGGCACCGGCCGTGCCCCTCCTTGCTGTGTCCCCTTCCAGCAAGATGGGGCGGGGGGGGACAGTGAGCAGAGCTGGCAGCCACCGCTTTCATCTCCCGCCCAGCGGATCAAACATGCCAATATGAATTAGTGGTGCCGGCAGAGGCAAGCGAAGGGAGCAGGTTTTTCCCACAAAGGCAGGCACTGTCTGCTTACACCATGCAAACCCAGGGACAGAAAAACTAATCTCTGCATCATAATAGAAACAAATACTAAAAATAATAAATAAAATTATAAAATTTAAGTAATGAAAAAATAATAAAATACTGTGATAAACATCAAATAAAATATAAAGCATAATAACATAATTCAAATTACTGTGTCCCCAGCTTTCCCTTCTCCCCTTTAAGTCTCTTGTGCAGAATAACCCTCCAGGGAGCAGCACACATATTCCCTATACCCCCCATCTTTTGCATCACCTCCAAAGTCCCTTTTCCAGGTCTGGACCATCTTTCTGCTGCAAATTTACACCCCCCTCCACACTTGAGTACAAAGCAATATGCCCCAAATAAACTCAGAGCCTACATCCCTCTGAGCAGGAAATACGGTCTTTCACCAACCCCCTCTTCCATTTTCTCAGCTGGTTCCCAATTCCCTCAGATGCCCAGTGCCCTCCATCCCCTGTGCCGCCTGCCCCAGTCAGGCAAGGCAAAGCAGGGCTGCTTTTAGTTATTCTTTCATTTCACTCCCTGACCTGTTCAGCCAGGATATTGTATTTTTAATGCACTGCAAAGAAACCAGAGGTGGGCTTGGGTGCAAGAAGAGCCAGCCAAGCTAACCAAGCCAGGCAGAGGGGTCTGGGGCAGGGTCAGTTGGTGGTCTCCCAGCCTCGGATGCTGCACAACTGGCAGATCACAATAAAACCTGGGAAGCTCAAAAGAGGAAAAAAGAGCAAATCTGAGATGGAAGAGCACCCCATCTATGTGGTAGGATACCACCTATCTGCAGTGACCCACCTGGGTTTCCATGAGAGCCACCAACTTGGTGATACGGGAGTTAATCCAGAACAAAGGGACACATATAAAACCCCCAACAACCATATGGAAATCATATACAAAATAAGAACAGGGCTCTACTTCCCAAATGAGCAAGGACTTGCTGGTGGCTTCAGTGGGGAAAGGCTCACCTCACGCATCCAGAGGCTGAAGGGCCGCTGCCAGGAGTCCTTCTTGTCAAGATGCAGGTAGGCATTGAAGAGGATCAGGTAGATGTAGCGCTCCAGGTACTGCAGGCTCCTCAGCTGCAGCATCCGTGTCTCCTTCTCATCCTTGCCTGACTTTCCCTGGAAGGAGCAAGAAACTGGCTGAGATGCCCAAGGTACTCGCTCTGGGAAAGCACCTGAGAGACAGCTCCTGCACCCAGTCCTCATCCATGGTCCTGCCCTCCAATCCCACACAAGAGGTTTGGTAGCGAAGGACCCACGAGGACCTCTTGTGCTAGGGAAGAGCCATATATACTGCTACACACTGGTCCTCCAACCCTATTGTCTCCAAGGGAGCTCAGCCCAGGGTGCAGCCCCCACCTCACCGTCAGCCGAGAGGACCACTCTCAGGACAAAAATAAGTGCATCCTTCCAACCCACTCCCACTGTGGCCTGGCAGTCCCTTGTGGTTTCCAGAATACAAAAAACTTCGCCTTTACCACGCAGACCTCAAAAATAGATGAGGGACTGCTGAATGTGTGGGGTGTGTGCCCAGGAGTCACGAATAGACGTCCAGGTGCAAACCGTACCCAAAACCATGATCTCTTGGACTGCAAAGCATTTCCTTGGGGAAAACCCCAGTCAGATTCAGCCTCCACCACTGAAGAGAGGAAGCCACAGCAGCCACTCAGAGCCACGCTCGGAGGCTGGTGTCCATTGCACCTCCTATTACTAGTTTGTGTATGTATATATAATTATGCTATTATTATAGCTATTATTTTAAGAACAGATAATCCCTGCAGTGATACCCTTCTGGGAATTAATAAATAATAAATGAGGAATAAACAGTCAGCCAGCATAAGAGCCCTGATCCCACAGTGAACCCCACAGACCATCCCCAAAGAGTAGCAACTCCTTGCTCCAGTGTCAGCACCAACCTGCTCTCAGCAACAAGCCCACTCTGCTTTCTCTAGGTTCTTCCCCAGCCGCTTGTTGCCAGGGCACACAAACATTTCCACCGTGGACTTTTTAAACCATGGTTTGTTCAACCAACTTGTACCCCTGTTCATGGCAGCAACAAGAAGTGGTTCTGACCTTGAAAAAGGCGTCTCTTCTCTATTTGTACAGCAGATCCTATTACTGTTATACTATTACTTATCATGGTTTTATATTATTCTGTTTAGTTTTTATTCTATTATCCTATTATTTATCATTTTATTATTTTCTACTATTTAATTTTATTCTATTACCCTATTATTTATAATTGTATTATCCTATCATCTTTTTATATTCTCCTTTTTTTTTCCTCCCAGCTAGGAGTGGGAAGGGGGTAGGAACAAATCAAAGCAAGTACCAGAGCATCGTATCTTTCCCTCCTGCTCACCCTAACCCTGCAAAGCATCTCTGAGCAGGCTCCCACAGCTACAAAGCAGCATCAGCCCTACGCACACAGCAACCATGCCATGCCACTGCTGGTTCACCCAAACCCCATGCTTCTCTAAATACTAACCACGGCTTAATTAGAAGTCCATTAGGGCAATGCCTACAATATACAATTCCTGTAATTCTCTTTGAGCTGCCCATCACTGGGGAAAAAAATAAAATAAAAAAAAATGAAAGCATTTGCACATGCCTTCCCTGGCCCAGCCAAATCCAGTGGGATGGATGGAGCAGCCGAGAGGACACACAAAGTGCAATGACAAAAGGCTCCTCCTAGGACAGAGGGTGCAGGAGAAGTGGATGACTCCCTCCTTATCTCACTTTCCCACTGAGCTGCCCGGGTGAGTTGGATACGGCCAGCCCGGAAACAGGATATGGCCCAGGAACACCCATGTGCTGGTCCTGACTGTCAAGAGTCAGGAAGAGGGGCAAGGAGGTCGCGGGAATTGTCTTCTGAAAAAAAACCCACACCAGGAGCAGCGGGGCAAGACTGCTCTGCTGAGCTCTTCCTCCTGGGACCCCCAAAGCTGAGTAGGGGCAGGAGGCAGCAGCAAGGCAGGGATCATTCTGGGCCACCGGAGTACATAATTAAATCCATAAGCAGGCAGCCACTAGTTTAGCATGGGAGTTTTTAGCTCTGCAGCAGCAAAGGATGCAATAAAGTAGGTGAGACTTCCCACTGACTACATGGCCACCTCCCCATAATACATAAAGAGGGGGAAATAAAATTACTTATCCCAAATAATTTCAAAGTAGCTATTGCTTTAATTAGTCAGGTCCCCAGTGGTTTGACCCACAGAGCTCAGGTTTTCTCTCCCAGACCCCCAGAAAAGCAGAGGACCCCATAAACCAGGAGGCAAAAGCCCAGGGAACCATGGATGTTACTGGGCGATTAAATGCTTTTTTTTTCCTTCCCTGGTCAAGCATCCTGTCTTGTTCAACATCTTTGTCGGTGACATGGACAGTGGGATTGAGTGCGCCCTCAGCAAGTTTGCCGATGACACCAAGCTGTGTGGTTCGGTTGATACATTGGAGGGAAGGAATGCCATCCAGAGGGACCTTGACACGCTTGTGAGGTGGACTGATGCCAACCTGATGAAGTTTAACCATGACAAGTGCAGGGTCCTACACCTGGGTCAGAGCAATCCCAGGCACAGCTACAGGTTGGGCAGAGAAGAGATTCAGAGCAGCCCTGTGGAGGACTTGGGAGTGTTGGTTGATGAGAAAATGAACATGAGCTGGCAGTGTGCGCTTGCAGCCCAGAAAGCCAACCGTATCCTGGGCTGCATCAAAAGGAACGTGACCAGCAGGTCGAGGGAGGTGATCCTGCCCCTCTACTCTGCTCTCCTGAGACCTCATTTGGAGTATTGTGTGCAGTTCTGGTGTCCTCAACAAAGGACATGGAACTGCTGGAACAAGTCCAAAGGAGGGCCATGAGGATGATCAGGGGACTGGAGCACCTCCCATATGAAGATAGGATGAGAAAGTTGGGGCTGTTCAGCCTGGAGGAGAGAAGGCTGCGTGGAGACTTCATAGCAGCCTTCTAGTATCTGAAGGCCTATAAGGATGCTGGGGAGGGACTCTTCATGAGGGACTGTAGTGATAGGACAAGGGGTAACGGGTTCAAACTTAAACAGGGGAAGTTTAGATTGGATATAAGGAAGAAATTCTTTACTGTAAGGGTGGTGAGGCACTGGGATGGGTTGCCCAGGAAGTTGTGAATGCTCCATCCCTGGCAGTGTTCAAGGCCAGGTTGGACAGAGCCTTGGGTGACATGGTTTAGTGTGAGGTGTCCCTGCCCCTGTCAGGGGGGTTGGAACTAGGTGATCTTAAGGTCCTTTCTATGATTCTATTTCTATGATTCACAGTTGTTAATTGAAAACACGTGTCAATGGCAGCTGTGGGCAAGAGCTACAGCAAGGCAACAGTGGAGGGGACATGGAGCAAACCGTCCTGGGCAGGGACGATGCTGAGCCCTGAGCTCAGCCTTTCTAAGGTCCCATGAAAGAATGGCACAGCTTAAAAAAAGGAAAAAAAAACATATATTCTCCCTCCCCTTCACTAGCTCCACAGAAGCTCCCACATAAAACCGGGCTGCAGCCCACAGGCTCAGCAGGCCACAGGATGCTTCCTGAATGGGAAAGGATGGGTCCCCTCCCGCGCTCGGAGGAGCCTTCGGAGCCTCTGGGGCTGGTGGAGGGGCGGGAAGTACCAGCCCTGCCCTCTGCCGGCTGCGGGATGCGGGACAGCGGCGAGAGGGAGGGATGCTGGGCGGCATATGGGAGGGTGTGGGATGTGGGACAGCAGGATGCTGAATGGGATGCAGGACAGTGCTAAAGGGCCAGGCTGCTGAGTGGGATGTGGATGGCACTGGCCAGGCAGTAGGCAGGGCAGGATGCAGGATGGCACAGGATGCAAAGACAACACTGGGTGACTATGACCAAAAGAGTACTGGCTCACCTCTGGTGACATGCCAGAAAGCTTCAGCCCAAGAAACTATCTAACTTCAGCAGGGCTGGTCCCAGAGCCTGGCAGCACCCTCTGGGATTGGGTGCAGCAGACCAGGGCAGCCCTGTGTCCACAGGGAAGAAGGCATGCTCACCTGCCGGTAAGTACAGATGATGATTTCTCGGAGGTGGTAGTGCATGGGTGTCATGGTCTCACTGACTGTGTCCAGAGCCATATCCACCTCTTTCTTCATCCGGTGACCATCAGGCAGGAGCTGGACCACCTTCATCACCACCTGGAGCACGGGCAGAAGCAGCAGGGGCTTTGCCAGGTGTCTCCTCCCTGTGACCCTACTACTCCATCCCTACCTGCGAGAGGACACGGCCCCTCCGAACAAGCAGCCATGGCTAAGGTAGCAAGGAACAGACTTGGAGGGGGACCCTTAAAACAGTCAAGCCTAATGACTCACCTCAAACTCTCCTTTGGTGTACTTGGCATCAGGCACACTCACAATTTCCTCCTCGCCCATCTCAGGGATGCCCTGGGACAGTCAGAGGGACAGGCTGTTAGGGGCTGCACACCCTGCACCATTCATGCTGCCCTACAGCTTAGCAGAAATGCAGATCCTGAACCCAACTCACCAGAACCTCAGGCACCCCCCACCTCCCATCTTACTCAGCAGAGACCAAAATTTATGCCCACCACCCACCCTGCAAGGAAGGAGCCAAATCTCTTCTGTTCATCCTGGGGTGGGAACCCTCAGAGTCAGGGTAAAGGCTCACCAGGGAGGTACCCTCACTTCTGAAGGAAACTGGAGGCTAGGCACAGCAAGACGCCAACATATGGGCAGTCACCCCCTTGCAGTCCTGGCCTCACCCCTGCCCTCCCCACTCTCCTTTTAACCCTCCCACTGTGCAATGACTGTATTGAGCTTCCCCAGCAGTCGCCGCTCCAGCCTGAGCCCAGAGAGAGCTGCAGACGCAGTACGCACATTGAAGTGCCAGAGGGTGAGGACACCAACAACCATGGCCATGGTGGTCCTGCCCCGGCCACTGGAGCAGTTGAACACGAAGGCTGCCCGTGAGTCCTCGGCCAGAGCACTCTTCATCACCTCCAGCAGCCGGTCAAAGTCCTGCCAGGGGTGAAGCCAGGGTTTTTTTATCAGTACAGCCCACCACATGTTGGCACAGGCTGCCCCCCTGCCCTTCCCCACCAGGGCATCCCACTTATCCTCCAGCCAACAGACTAAAACCCTTAACTTCTTGCTGCTGGTTCCAAACTAGCAACCTCCCCTCCATCTCTGGCAGGCTGAAGGCACTTCCCAGGGACCCTTCCCTGCCTCAGCAAGCACCCCGCACCAAGCCTGGGCACACCACCATGGTCCCTGGCCCAGGGGGCACTCAGCACCCAAGTGACATTCACCCTGCAGCAGCAGAAATAGCTTGGGAAGGAGGCAGCACCATCCCATCCCCAGGGTACCTGCTCCTTAGGAGCACAGAAGTCAGGGATGGGGATGCGGCGGTAGGTCAGCCCTTGGCAGGCATTCTTCTGCTGGCTAAATATCTCCTGCATGGTCAAGCAACTCTTGAACATCTTCATCTGCTTCTCTGCCTCCAGGTACACCTCCAGCCACTTCTGGCACTTCAACAGGTCACCCTTCAGGGTAGCCTCTAGTTTCTGCAGAGGATGGAGAAACCCCCACCGTGAGACCCGCTCCTGTTATTTTTATTGGGGGGAGGGGGATTTTAATTACTTTAATTATTGTTTTAGATGCAGGCTGAAATCCCTCTCAAACACCCACCAAACTCAAAACCCCCAACCAGGTCCTGGACACCACTCCTGCCCACCACCTCTGTCTCCACCATGCTTGATGGGAGCCTCAGGAGCCTCATCTTCCACCACCCCAGGGCAGCTCCTCCGCACAGTCACACTGCTTCTGGCAGCCAAGCTCCTCACTGCTTATCTCGTCTGGACACCGAGCTGGGAACATCTGCTCTCCCCTTTCCCCGCGTGCCTTTTACCCTCACTTTTAAGCCCCACTATAAATTCTTTGTGGGAGGATCTCCGCTTTGCCCTGTTTTTGGAAATTTACACAGTGACGGCAAAGTCAGGACTCTCTATTTTTGCAGTATGATAAAGAGCAAGTCAACCACCCGGTTCTCCATCAGCAAGGGTGTCCCCAGCCTCCAGCAGACATGGAGGGCACAAGCAATATGACATAGCACCCAATATGACCACTGCTCCTCATTGCCAGAACTAAAAGAACCCAAAACCAGAACAAGCTCCAGAGGCTGAGAGACTATCAAAGCCTATGGACATGGCCCATGAGGGCTCTATGGGAGGGGGACATCTGCCCTTCCTGGATGTGCAGGAACCCCCATGCACAAAGCACCTCCCCAGTGGGCAAGAGCTCACCTCCAGCTGCTGGGGCGATGCGGTGGGCACAGGGATCAGCTCTTCCAGGTGCCCGGGCTCCCGCAGTGTATAGACCTGCTCGTTCCCCTCCAGGACCACTTCTTCCCGGAGGTTGATCCAGACGATGCGGGTGTGCTTTCTCTTGGCATCTGTCAGATACCTCAGGACGCTCCCCAGGGTCTAGGCGAAGGCCCAGGCAAAGATGATGGGAGGGCTGGGAGCCCATTACAAGGTTAGAGATAGGATTAGAGTGTCTCTCACCTTGGAGCTGGGCTGCGCAGTTCCATAGATAGGCATCTTGGGCACCCGTCGGAAGTTGGCCACGCTCATCTCCTTGGCAGTGCTCAGCACATCTGGGCAGAAGCGCTCATCTGCCACCTGCAGCAGAGCAAAGCCTGGGCAAGGGGTGCACCCCCCGGCACTGTACCTGCCCCTTTCCCACTCATGGGTTTGCAGAAATGTTCCCAGCACAACACAACCTCTCACCCATAGTCCTGCTCAGAAGCCCCCAAACCCTTCCAGCACCAGCAAGCCAGGGCTCAAAGCCACATGGCTGCATTTCAAAGGTGGGAGATGCTCTTCTTGAAGCAAGACCATGCCAAAACAGCAGCAAGCCACCAACAGCTCTGGGCCCCCTTCACCCAGCCACAGCCAAGGACCACTAAAACATGAAGCTGCATCTAGGCTAGCAGCTTAGGCTTGCATCATGGGATGCTCTAGCATCATGGTACCCTGGGTCTGAGAGGCCAGACACATCTGTGTGCACAGGGGGTCTCTGGCCATATGTCCATCCTTGCCAAGGATGCCAGCAGGACATGGGCCCAAGACCCCAGCAGAGACCTGGAAACCCCAAGACTCAGCACCTGCTCTACAAAAGGGAAGCCCCTTTGCTTCTCCCACCCCACCAAACCTCTCTGAGGATGAGCATCCCAGGAAAGTGCCATTCAGGGGACAGTGAGGAGCAGCCATCCCCATCCCTACATCCATGGGAGGTACTCACCAGTACTCGTGTCCCCTTGGTGATGAGATCCCCAGTGATGGTGAGCTCCGATGAGTTCATCTCTGCCTGCAGCCGGTAGAGCTCGGGGTGTCGGCACATCCACCTACTGAAGCTGAGGGCAAAGCCCAGGGGGTACTGCCGGCGGGGGGGCAGGGAGGGACGCGCTGTCAGCCTGGGCTTGCACCCCCTGCCCAGACACAACCCACAACCCCACCAAGGAAACCCACATTTGCTTGAGAAACTCAGAGGTGGAGAGCCCCTCCCTCCCACTACACGTGGAAGCCAAAACAAAGAGCAAAGGAGGGATTTTTGGGTTGGTGGATTTTTGCCTTTACCTGCTCATGAATGTAATAGTTGAAAGCAATCAAGTAGAAATAGCGTTCGAGGCTCTGCAAAGTCCTCTGGAGAAAATACTCTTTGGTGCTGTTCCCCTGAAAGCAAAGGCAGGTGGGATTCGTGGTGCCCAACACCACATTGTCCTGAGCCCCAAGCAGACCAGAAGGCTGGGGAAAAAGCCCTACGCACACTTATTTGCAGCTGACTTAGAAGAGTGACAAGCAAGCAGCAAACAGGACAAAGGTATGTTTTTTATGGAGCAGGTTTTCTGGAGGGAAGAGGGGAAAGATGGGCAGAAACACCACTTAAGCTGCTCAGGTTTTTTGCATATTTATGCTAACTTCACTGAGCTGTTTGTTCGGAAAGAAACTACTTCCAAATGAGAAGGGGCTGGGAGGGGGAACATACAAAACCCAATCTGGAATGTAGTGTGGGTTTTGGTTTTGGGGTTTGTTTTTTTTTTTTATGAAACATTTCAAGTTTTCCATATTAAATGATGCTTAAAGACATAAATTTGCCTTTCAGCTCAAACAAAATCTTCCCTTTAGGCCAAGGACAAACCGGGAGCAGTTCCAACCAGACCCAAGGGGTGTTGCTGTCCCAGAGAGATACACTATCCAGATGCTAACCAGAGACTCAGACCCAAGGGGAGGAGGATGGTTAACACAAAGTCCTACCCACATCCCAGCCACCTCCAAAGCCTTCAGTGGAGATGCTTGGGTAGCAACATCCCTTGGGAAAGACATTCCCTTACCAGCAATGTCATAGGTAGGGATGGGGAAAGCTGGCTGGAGGCATCACCTCCCAGCCCCATGCACTGGGTAATACAAGGAATGGTTAAGGACCTCTCAGGGACCCCATCTCTGCCTTCTGAGCCCAGCAGAACCCACCAGGACTCACTCCAGGGTCAGCATCTCATGGAGGATGCAGATCCCTGAATGATGGGTGACGCTAGACAATCTAGAGCAAGATGAGCTTACTAAATAGAAACATAAGCCACAAATCCTGTAACAGCCTCCATTTCCAAGAGCCTCCTTTTTCCTTCATGCCCAGAAGCATCCTAATGACTATGTAACTGGCTTCAAGCAAGCACTCTTCTTCATCTTCACCATCACCTTCCCAAACCAGGCATGTGCCCCAGCACAACTATCACCTCCCAGGGATGCAAGTTCACACCCTCAGGATTTTCCACAGCTCAGAAACCACATTCACACTGCCTCAGGGCAGGGGTTTGTACATCCGAGCATCCTATCCAATAAACTAACCCACAATGCTGGCACCAGCAAAGGTGCACCCAGCAAAGGACCCACGAGCATCCTTGGAAAGCCTGTCAGGAGCATCCTTGGAGAGCCTGTCAGGACCCCCCTTCCCCCAGGGTACAATGGAAAATCCTTTAAGAGGGGGCTGTATACATACAAAGATTGGCCTGACAAGCGGGGTTTGTCCACCTCTGACACTACGTGGCTGACACATGAATATTTACTTGTGCTCAGCAAGAGAAATCCGGCCCGCTGTCATTTATCAAGAGGCAGAGCAGAGGTCTTTGCTCTAGAAAGTCAAAACAAAGCTTGCAAGGATGGAGCCATGTCAGGTTTATGGACAGCACCGGTGACAGAGTGGTGCTTCTCCCCAGGACCTTAGGTTCCTGTAGTCTCATCCAAGTTAAATCTCTTAATGTTCCCACTTAAATAAGCTTTTGATGAAAAGCGGGATGATCAGCTCATGTGTCAGCCATAGAGAGCTGGGTACCACGGGGATCTGGCTGCAGCTCAGCAGCCCAGGCCAGGATAGACCTACCCCTGCAACACCATCACTTTCGGCCTTAAATCTCTGCTTTTGTCCCAGGCGCAGGGCAGAAAACCACAGTCCAGCATGACATCATTCCTCAGTGGCCAGAAAAGCCTTTCCTCTCCCTAAAATCAAGTGGGGCTTTGCCAGCTGAGCTGGCAGAGCCCCTCGGTATCACCTGCAGCCCCTCCAGCCCTACCAAGCCCAGGCAGTTTTTTCAATGGCCAAGCATCAGCCCCTCTTCCCTCCTCATCCTCAATCCTCCAGCACATTTTCCTGGCCCCCTGCCATTGTTTAAACCTGCTCTCACTCCATGTAGACTTCAAATAAACACTCCTCATAGGTAATCTACAGCAGTCCCCCAGCCATTTGTTTCCCCAGCATCCAGGATGACACAGAGCAGCCTTTCCCAGCAGGGAAAAGTCAGGGAAAGGCTTTGAGGCAGCAGGAAAATTCTGTGCCCAAGCTTCCCCAGCTATACACGAGACTGCCTGCTATCACGTGAGCAGCACCAAACATACCCAAATTCATCCTAAAAGGGGGCAGGGGTGTGGACAAATGTGGGGTTTGCCACTAAACGCCAATAAAGTGGAAGGAAATGCTTTCTTTTCCCATTGCTTAATCCTTTTTCATGGTGTTTTTCTGCTCCAGCCTCTTTGCTTTGGATGCACAGCACCTGTTTTCAGATTGCCCTTTACAACCAGTCCCAGAACTTCCACTCCACACTTAGCAATAAATGGGAAAATTAATCTCCAAAAAGGCTGAGATAGGGGCAGCACTTCCATTTAGAACATCCTCCCTCCATCTGCTGCCTGGTGAGGACCCCCTGGAACAGACAGGGGAGACCACGGCTTCCCAGCATGGAAAACCACCCCGCTGGCTTTTCAAAACAAAGGGAAAGAAATCTGCAGATAGAAAAGCACGACCTTGAGTGATTACATTTGCAGGGAAACCTCTCGGCAACAATCCCTCCCAGCTCCTGAGGACTTCTACCAGCCAGGCTGGTATCAGTTTTTCACTTTCAGACCTGGTGAAACCAGGGCACGGGATATTATTCACCCCCAAGGTCATCTACCACAACCAGCAGTAAAGCCCAAAACAGCCAGCTTTCCCTCAAATCCCAGCCTGCTCCATGTCAGGGCTCTAAAGCAACGGGGGGGGGGAAGGGAAAAAAAAACCAAGAAAAAAAAAGGGAAGCTCCACAACCTTCCAGGTTTCACATCGCTGGGAAGTTTCCAGCTCACAGGAAACTTTGGATTTCCAGAATTTACATTCTTCTCGTCCCCACGCAAAAGCAGCTCAATAAATTACCCTGTGCAGGCAGCCTGCCTCCGGGCAATCCTCTAATTAACATACCTGGATCTGATAGTCCTCCCCAATCCCTTCCAGCTTCTTCTTGTATTCATAGATGGCTTCCTTCATGTCATGCATCTCCGAGCAGCAGGTGATGGCACCATCCACCTTGCGAGAAGCAAGCGGAAAGCTGCTCAGCAAACCCCAGATTTGGGGGGGGAGACCAACTTCCCCCCTTCTCATCCACTGTGAGAGGGATTTTGTCGGCACCCCCTTACCTCCTCTACTATCTGCTGGCCTCTGGGGACCATCTCAATGAAGGTCTGGATGACCCGAAGCCTGTCCCTGGGGGATGCTTTAGGTGGGTGGGGGAGACTGGGGTGGAGAAGAAAGAGATCAAACCCGCCCCAGAGGAACAGGCATTCCCCCAGCCCCGGCCCCGGCCCCAGGGGCTGCACCACTTACTCAGGCTTCTGGGCAGCTCCTCGGTGGTGGTAGAGGATGAGCACGCCCATGGCCATGGCCAGGTTGGTCCTGCCCACGCCGGTCTGGCAGCTGAAAAGCAGCGCTGGTGGGGGTCTGCCAGGGTCCCGCAGCAGCAGACTGGGGCTCTCCTAGGAGAGAGGACAGGGGGATGAAGACCACAGAGACATCCAGGAGGGACAGGTCTGCCACCACAATGGCCAGTGTGGAGATGACAGCTCTGCCCAGTCAGAGGGGTGAGCGGCATCTCCTCTTTGCTCAGGGAATGGTGCGTATGGCCCAGAACAGCACAATGGGGAGTCAATCCACTGCATCCCCCTGCCCCACGCCCTCTCCAGCCATGGCAGACATTGGCCTGTCCACCCCACCAGAGATGTTCCCATCACCAGGCCCCAAGCCACTGAGATTTCATCTCCCAGGCTAAAAAAAAAGATAAGAGAAGCCCTGCCATTGAAAGCCTTTGCCCCAAACCCAGATCATTTATCTCAAACCCATAAAGGCAACAGCCACCAGCACAGGGATGATAGAAGGTGGCAAGGGATGGTCATCTCCAGGCAGGGGTAGGGATAAGCAGCTGGACAACACAGGTTTCTCCAGCAGGGTCTACAGCAATGGGAACGCAATGCAACCACAGGCACAAGCATCCCCTAACAGGCAGTGTAAAGCCAAAACCAGAAGATGCTGCTCCCAGGGAGTTACACTCCCCAATTTAGTGCACTTGCTCAGGCACAAGAAAAAATCCCAACCCAAGGTGGTCCCATGGACCAGGCACTTTTCTTAAGCTCACCCTGAGGAATTGGATGAAAGTGTCAAACTGCTCCTCCAAAGGAGCTCCCTCGGCAGGCACAGGCAGGCGGTGGTACCTGGGAGCACAGGAACAGACCTTGTTAGGAGGAGAGGGACATGGCTGGGGCTTTGTCCCCACCACCATGAAGGACACATGGCTTAAAAGGTTATCACAAGCTCAGCTTGCAAAAGCAAAGCCACCAACCACACATGAGGAGGAAGAAGGGAAGTACCTGTAGGAGGGCAGGAGGAAGATGGGTCTGCGATAAACCTCCTCTGTCACCTGGATGTCCTCCTCACACTGCACCCGCACAGTGTGGGGCTCATCCCGCAAGCGCTCAATGTCATTGTAGACATAGTAGATGCTCTCGCTCAGCTGTGCAAAGTCATGGATCTGGAGGAGACGCGGAGCCCCATTAAGATCCATGGGGTGCCCACCACCTCCGACAACCCACCCCACCCACCTCCCATGAGGCGATGACCCCCTTCCATCCCACCTCACCTCCTTGCGGATGGCCAGCTCCAGACTCTCTGCCCGCAGCCCATGCTGCAGGCGCTGGAGGTTCTCATGCAAGTTCTCCTTGCCCCGAGGGGTGTAGGACACGAAGTCCCCCTCCAACCGCAGGAAGACCACAGGCTCCTCACGGACGCAGAAGACAATGCACTCCTGTGAAGATGGGGAGAGGCTGCCCGAAAGCTCTCTTACCTTTTTCCCCCCCCAATTTCCACCCTCCCACCAACCTTGTGGCCCTCTCTCTGCAGCTTCTGCAGCACGAGCTTGAAGCCGTTGAGGCTGGGTTGTCCCATGCCGAACACAGCGTAACCTCCTTTGGCTTGTCGGAAATTGGGAGCGCCACAGCTGCCAGTAGTGTTCAAGACGTCTAATTTGCCATATACATCCCTGACCATGAAATATTTCCCCTGCAAAAGAAGATGGGCAGAGAGAAGATGGGGAATAAGTGGATTTGAGCAAGCAATTTGAACGCAGCTGGGAAGAAAAGTGGCTTTTTCTTGGTTAACTTCAAAATCAGCCCAAAAAAACCCTGAAGTCACCAAACTCCAGGCTGGAATGAGTTTGGCATGAGGTAGTGATGATGCTCACCTGCACAAGGTAGTGTTCCAGCTTGGTGTCAGAAATGCGTCCCACTGTGTAGTTGGCCTTCAGCAGGTCATCGTGAATCTGAAACTCCTCCCTGCAGTTGTACCTGCAGAAGCCACACATGGGTGGGTAGAGTTAAAAAATAATGGCATAGGTCAAGAGTAAAAAAGCAGTATATAGGGAAGATGGTGAAGAAAAACAGAGGTCTGGAGTTGCAAGAGGCTACCAAGGACTTACGTGATGACCACAGGTGCCACTTTGTTGGTGATGATGGACTTGGCCTTGCTGTTATGGAACCCTAAGGTCTGGAAGGAGTGGATGCTGAGGGAGCGCTGGTCCTCCATGCTGCCGTCACCGGGCACTCTGCTCTCCAGGGGGGATGCCGAGACTGTCTGCTGTGCTGCGCTGGCGGTCGTACCCATAATCTGCGGGCAGCTGCACTGGGACAGGGAGGCAGCAGGGAAAACAAGGAGGGAGAGGGAGGGAGGGATGAGGAACTTTTTTTCTCAGCTGCTCCTGGTTTAGAAAGAGAAAATCCTGGGTGGGCACAGGGCAACCCCCCGCTGACAGCCGGCAAGGAGAGGCCCATTTGGGAAGAAACGCTAAGCAGCCCTTTCCCTCCCAGTCCTGCAAATGGCTTTCTTCCTCCCTGCCTGCCATGTGGCTCCTTCCATCAGGGGGGATCCAGACCAGGAGCAGCTGAAAGTGGGGCTGAGGAAGGTGAGAGGAAGGAGAAACACTAGATCCGGCCCCTAAAATCTGCTGAGTCAGCAGATGGCACTGCAGAGGGACACAGTGGCGCAGCCCCTAGCCTTACCTTCTACTTCCCCAGCACCTGTAAACCGCTCCAGGGTCCCTCCCTGCATGGAAAACGCTTGAACAGTGAGTAAATACTGCTAAATATTTAGTAATTTAGGAGCTGGCCAGCACGCCTGCAGCAGTAAGCGAGGCTCCAGGAGGTTGCTCCCCAAGCCAAGCTGTGCATGCATATGCATGCACACATGCATGTTGATGCACACACAGGCAGAGAAAGAACTGGGGAGCAGGGTGTGAAGTGTTCACACATGATTTTGCAGCCTCAGAAATTGTGGGCAGCAGCCAGGAGGAAAGGTGTCCCCTGCACAGAAGTAAATAATCCTGCAGCGCTGAGAAACCCCCTTGATTGCACTGGAGACATCAAGAGCCTGGAGGCAGTGGGATGAGGGATTTCCTCCAGCAATTAGTGAGGAAATCTGAAAGCTGCATTTAAAGCAGCTGGTTATTACCATACTGGAGAAGCACCCTCTCTACCAGGGCAGGTAGAGGACCCTGAAAGCAGTCCCCCGTCCCCAGGGAGCTCATCCCTAAACAAGGATGAAAGCAAAAAGGCCAGCATGGGGCAGGGGACTGGCTGCAGCCAGGAGCATCCTGCCACACTCGACTGGTCCAGGACAATGAGCCGACTGTCTGCATCAGCTAGGGCTGGATCCTGGCAACCAAATAAAGTGAGAGATGGAAAAGGGGTAGCCTGGAAAAAAAAACCCAACAAAACAACTCTGCCCACCCTTACTGAGATGATCCCCAATAAAATCTCCTTTGTACTGATGCTGCATGTGGAATAACCTCGGCAGCATCCAAAGGGCGATGGTACCCACTCGGTGGCAATGCACAATGTTGGAAAACCCAGAGTAACTTTAACCCAGCTCTACAAACACTTTTGCAGCTGCTTCTGCTGCCTTGCAAGCAGCACAGGATCAATCCCTTACTGCAATCCCAGGGAATGTGATGCCCCCAGCAGCTGCAAATGCTTGAAGGAGGGAAAGCCTCCGGAAAATGTGCTATTTCAAGACAGCCATGCGCTGGCACAGTTTTTCCCCTCCTCCCCATCTTCTTTCCCCACTCCACAGAAAACTTGCTGCTCTACCATGAATTTTTTGCACCATTAGGCAGCCTGGGTTTTTTAATACACGACAGAAAGGGGGGCAAAAACCCCAGCTGTTTCAGGCCAGTGCCATTTCTCCACATCCCCTTAACGCGTTTCTTTCACATGAACACTGTCAGGGCAAAAATAAAGCAAAAAAGTAAAACCTAGGGAGAGAGATTTCAAGTGTTTCAGAGCAGGCGCTCGTGGCTTTGGAGACCTCAGCCAGCAAGCAGGAGGCGGGCATTCAGCCAGGATGCTTTTTTCTTTATTTTGCTCAGAATTAGTGCATCTTTACAAAAGCAGCCGGCGCAGCCCACATGCCGTACCGATCCTTCTGGGTCTGCTCCAGCATCCCCATGGCAGGGGATGGAGACTCACCCCTGCAACTTGCAGGCAGGCACAGGCATCTTCTGTATTTCCTCCATCCTTCTCCCCTCCACTGCAGTCACCCGCTTTCACCATAAATGCCCCAGGGATATTTTTTTTGCCTGACAAACCACACCAGCAAATAACAGACATAAAAGACGTCGGGCAGATTTGGAAATGGTCTTTCAAACCACAAAATGAATGGAGAGAGGAAATCACATTTCAGCTTCTTTCCCCCTCTCAGCTAGGCAGGCAAAAGCAAGCATCTGTTAGAAAAGTACCGAAATTACCCAAAACGGGTGCTCTGGGCAACCACAGGAACTGCTCTAAAAAGCCACGGGAAGAAGGAAGTGCTGGTGTTATCCATACAGGAGCAGCTATTTACTGGTACTGCTGCTTTCAGAGGGAGTGTCCTGGGTTCAGCAGTAGCAGTCATTTTTTCTCCTTCTTAGTAGCTGGTGCAGTGCTGTGCTTTTGACTTTCAGCCTAGGAACAGCACTGATAACACCAATGGTTTTAGTTACTGCTCAGTAATGTTTACTCTGACCAAGGACTTTCTGAGTCTCATGCTCTGCCAGGGAGGAGGGGAAGCCGGGAGGAAGCAGAGACAGGACACCTGACCCAAACTGACCAAAGAGGTATTCCATACCACAGCACATCATGCCCACTATATAAACTGGGGGCAAGTTGCCCGGAAGGGTTAGCTCAGTGCTTGGGTTGGGTATCAGTCAGTGGGTGGTGAGCGGTTGTATTCTCTTCCCTTGATATTTCCCTTATTATTATTATTATTGGTGGTAGCAGCAGTGATTTGTGTTATCCCTTAGTTACTGGACTGTTCTTATCTCAACCCATGGGAGTTGCATTCTTCTGATTCTCCTCCGCAGCCCTCTGGGGGTGGGGGGAGGAAGGGAGGGGGAGTGAGCAAACAGCTGAGTGTTTTCTGAGTGACAGGCTGGGCTTAAACCACGACAGGGAATAAATGGGCTTACACACTCCTAGTGCCCAACCTACAAGCTGGGACACAAAATGGAATAGGTGGGGAAAAAGAACTCTATCCCAGAAAACCAGATACAGTGATCCTGCCTGAAAACTTTCCTAAATATCACCAATAGCTGTGACGAGAAGAGATGCAATGGACCCACCATCACAGGCCAGCCAAGGGGGCAGGAGTCCAGCCTGGAAGGGACCAGCCCAACAAAGGGCTCTGAATTAGCCCAAATATCAGGTGTTTTTCCCCAACAGTTGAACACAGTTAGCAAACCCTAAACAAGTGCTTAAGCAGACAACTTACCCTTAAAAAAAATTAGTTTTATTATTTTATCTATAATTTAAAGAACCCCAGCGCATCCAACATCTCAGCCTGGCATACTAAGATCGGAATTATTCCCCAAAATCAGACATGTTGGTGAGGCTTTGCTGTTTTCATGCCACTGCAAGAAATTAGGGTGCTCAGAAGCAATTTGCATGGATTTTATGATGGTGATAGCCATCAGCCAGGTCAAGCCAGTTTTGAGCATTTCTTCACAAAGCAAAATGCTGTATTTAGGGTGCTCCTTTCTAGGACAGAGAGGATGCAGAGACAAAATGTCCTGCACAGCATCCTTTCCTCCTGTCTGTAATCTTATCCCCAGGGTGAGAGGTGCAGGGACGAACTCCAGAAATCCTCACCCAGCCAGCTCATCCCCGCCAGCACTCACAGCCCTAATCTCAGAGACATTGTGGCCCTGGCTCATTAACAAAGAGCCCATTTTCTCCCCAGCCACAAAAAAAGATGGACACCCTGCAAGAGGGCATTCCCCCAGAACAAACCAGCACTGTTCCTCTCCAGGTGTTTTGCCTACATTCAAAGCTCCAGCAGCCACCAGTTAATTATTCCTGCTGCCTAATGAGAAAGTGAAGCCTCCAGGTGGGTAATGTATAATAGATGCTTCCCTTCCCCTGCAGACAAGCCCCACTGAGCATGAGGTGGATGGGACACGCCAGAGGAGCTGCAGACAGCACCAGGATGCTGCTTGAGCATCCTGAGGGATGACAGGCAGGCTCTGTGGCCTCTCCCACACATCTGCCATGTAAGTCTCAATGATGTACTGTGCTCAGCCCCGCACCTCCCCGCCTCGCAGAGCCGCTTCTCTCCCCACCACCCAGCACAGGAGTTATTTCCACATCCAGGGACCTGGCAAGGACTTAAAGCCAGAACAAACAATGGACTAAATATAGTGGGGGGCGGTGGGGCTACAGCTGCAGGATGCATCTGCCCTGGCCTCCACTATGAGGAGGAAGCGTGCACTTGCCCAGCCGCCTCATTGTCAGCAGGAAATAAATCAAATAAATCTCCTTCCACGCATCCTCAGGTTATTTTATAGGTTTGGGGTGTTTTTTTTTTTTTACATAAAGCGCAAAGCCCTTTGGGAAGCAGCAGCAATTGCAGAATTCTCCTAACGCATCTACCCCTCCCCTTGATGTGGGGCAGCCCTAGCAGCTTTTCAGCACTAGATCGGGAAGGATGCATCCACAAGGGACCGATCAAGGGGCACCTGGCACTGCTGACCCAAGCAGGGAAGCAGGAAACACTGCAGCGGGTGGAAGGAAGCCCCAGCACTGTCAGAGAGGCATCACTGAACCCTGAAGGAAGTGTGCTGGAGCCAAGCCCCAAGCCCCGGCGTGCTCTTTAACCCTCTTTTTCAGAAAACAGTGAAAATAAAAGAACACACAAACAGACATTTGCCAGGAGAGTTCACGTGTGCTGGGAGATAACCCAGAGCAGAGGCTGCGTGGGAACTGGGCTCCTGTTGTTCCAGGTGATGCCGGAAGGAAGCAGCTTGGCTTATTAAAAAAACACAATAAAACAAAAAGGTGAGAAATAACATATTAAGCCATGGTTTACCTGAAACATGCCATTCGCTTGCTGAGCAGCAAGGGTGAAATACGGCAAGGAAGCAACACTACCCAAGACACTTTAAACCTACCCAAAAGCACTTTGCAAGGGGACAGGAAACGGCTCTGGAAAGCCAACTTTGCAACAGACAGCTCTGATTTTACAAGCCTTGATTGTTTTACTATTATTTTTAAGTACGCAAAAGCAACCGCCTTCCATTCTCACGGACTCTCGGCTCCTCAGAGAGCCAGCGCCAACAGCCAAAAATATAACCAAATAATCAGCATTTCCTAGAAAGTACAGAGGTATTTCTCAATCAGGCCGAGATTGGTGCTGCTAATCTCCTGCATGCCCTGTGCTCTACCACTGGCATCTGCCAAGGAGGAGGGGAAAGTATCAGTGGGATACCTTCCCCCAGATCCAAGCAGGAGCACCACAATAACAAGGACCCAGCATTTCACACACCCCTCCCTGACATACTCCTGCCTTTTGGCAGAAAACTGAGAGCCACATCCCCGTCCTCCACGTGACCAACCCGCCTTTACTTACTTCATTTAAAAGTCTTTACCCTGAAGTCAGAGAAAGCTGTTTGAGACAGGGAGGAGGGGATAAAAAGAAAGCAACCAGGCATGTCACCAGAGAAATGTGGGTGTGATTCTGCACCCCACCGTGGAGGTAGCCACCGATGGGGACGATGCTGGGACCCATTAAGAGGTACTGGGAATGGTACCAGGCTGCAACCCTTGCTCCCAAACCTGGTTTACAGTGAATTATTAATCAGCCGTGTCAAACTTTCCTTGCTAAGCAAAGCCCCAGGCAACACACAGGAGGAACTAAGATATAAGCATGTCTCAGCAGCAGAACATGGCTTTTTTGGCCAAGCCACCACAGCTTTGCTCAAAGCTCACCTGTAACAGCTAACAGCAGCCCAGGTGCAGGATGCCCTTTGGATAAGCAGCTACCACATGCACCCCCTCCCCTACAATAAACACCTTTACTGTGTTTTTTAAAGGGGATCCTCAGCAGGTCCCCTCCCACATTACACTAGTCCCCAGGGTGCTGCTTTGCATGCCAAGACACAAGAGAGAGTTCACAGCACAGCAAGCAGGAGATGCTCAGGCTCCCTGCTACGGAAGAGAGGGGTTTTATCAATGGAAAGAGGAACAAAGCCCTAATTTGCAAGCGCCAAAGCTGCCAGTTGTGTCCCCAGCTCACTGCCGGTGGTTTCAAGGTCTGTGAGCATGCTTACTGAAGTTTCTTTTCAATAGTGCAGAGAAAAAAAGCCATCAAGGATGGAGGTAAAGGCCAGGGGCATCTCCAAAGAGACAACCACGCTGCAGCCAAGCTTTCCTCCAACACAAAGTACTCCCCAACTCACCAGGAAGCACCACGGCCCCACACCCAAACCCGCTCAGTCAAATCTTTCAGCCGGTGCTATTTCCACTCCTTCCCACTGGAAGTTTTGCTGCGTGACCCCGTACAGGCTGGTGGCTGGGGGGTGTCCCCACAAGGGTGGGGACCCTGGGGTGGCACCCACGGCGTAGCACCCTGCTCCCAACCGTGGGAGGCTCAGCGCCACGACAAGCCTGGCCAGGGCTCTTCGGGAAGGCAAGGGCTATGATTTTGTGCTATTCATAGCTAACCACCGGCTCTCCTCCCGACGGGAAGGCTGGTGGAGCAATGGGACGGCTCCATTTACACCGGGCCGCTTTTCAAAGCAGGGCTGCTGCAGACCACACCTTTCGCAAGACAAGCAGCACCTTATGCGCACCAGCACCCGCCATCGCACATGCCTTTGCATGCTTGGTGGTTTTGCATGCGGTAGCGCACGGAGCTCATGCTCCTGGGCTCTCCCCCACCCCACTCTCCTAAATAAAGAGAAATCAAGCAAATCCCAGGGGGTGTTTGCTCACAACAGAGACCTGTCAGTTATTTTTAGGCTCCGTGTCATTTGTGTAGACATAATCACTTCCTGCCTTCCAGGAAGGAAATGTCCCACCACTGCTGCCTGCATGCCTCCCTGCCTGCCTGCTCCCTCCTCAGTCAATGCCTGCCCACTCTCAGCCCAGCCACCCCAAAACTTGCTGCCTTCTCCCCCCACTCCCAATCCAGAGGGGATAAAAATCAAGACACAGGTTGGGATGTATCAAGTGCCGCAATCCAGAGCGCTGCAGCAAGATGGTGTTCACCCCCGCTGTGCTTAAGAGGAGTGATGCACTGGTGAAAGCATAGAGGAAGAGGTCCGGAAAAGTCCGGCAGCCATAGGAAACACAGCCTGGATGTAGTTTCTGGAAGCTTTCAGCCCCAATAGCTACAGATCCTGGGCAGCAGCTTAGCGAGATTAGAGAGTAGACAGCCTTTCCTTCTAGGACATCCTCCATATCCCAGCTCTGCCTGGGAGACACAACAGTGAGGGTGAGCCCAATGCTACCCAGGGGCAGAAGCCCACCAGGCCCTGCGATGTACCATGCACGAACACACCAGAGAGAAACTGACTGCTGAGTGATTCCAGCTTTCCTGCTTCTCCTATGTTCCCCAAATGGGATGCTGCAGAGCCAAACCCCAGACTGGGATGTTCCCGAGCAGGGAAGGAACTGTGGTTACATCTGCTCCTCTTCCTACTCTATCCTCATCCTCCAGCAGACAGCCATCCCACAAATCCCCATTTCAAAGCTGGCTTCCCAGATGGCCTTTGGGGGTGTAAGGGAGGCAAACCAAGGGATGCGAACACCAAAACTCACTTTGGGGCACTCCAGCCACAGCAAGCACGGCTAGCACCAGCAGACAGCTGCACCGGGCTTCTTGCCTGGGTCAGCCTCCTGCAGGGTTGGCTTCCAGGCAGCAAGAGGGAGAGAAAAGCCCCTTTTAAATAGGAAACAGGACTGCAAAGGCACAGCAGCTGGGAAGACACCACAGGGCGGATGCTGGGCCTCAAAACTACTTATCCATCTATTTTCTAGAGGTTCCAAGCACGGCATTGGCTGCAGATAAAACCCCCTCGACCGCGTTTGGGCACCTCATGCCCACACCATGGGGTTTGTTTTCCTGGGGCAAAATAAAGCTTCCTCCCACCATCCCCCGCCTTGGCTCCGGGGTGAAGGGACCCCTGCCCAACAGCACTCCGGGCTCCGCAGGAAGAAGGCTGCTCCTAGCAGCGGCACCCACCCCCCTCTCCCGATGGGGGCTGGCAGCAGCCTTCCCCCCCTCCCCTGGTAGCGCATGAGGGCACGCCCAGGTCCCGACCGGCTCCGAGCCGGTACCCTACGCTCCCTCTATCCTCTTCCCCATGCACCCGGCTGCGAAATTACCCCCACCCGCTCCGAATTACCCCCACCCGCTCTGAGAAGGGGATGAGCGGGGGAGCCTATCCCGGGGGGGAAGGGATGCCCGGCCCTGGCGCGTGGGGGATACGGTACCTGGCGGCAGCTCCGGGCTCAGCTCCCGCGCCGGGCTGGCCGCGCCGTCGGGCGCCCCATGGGGGCGGCGGGAGCGGGGTGGCGGGAGCGGAGCCCCGCGGCCGCCCCGACCGCCGGAGCCTCGGCGGGGGAAGGAGGCGGAACAGGAGGAGGGGCAGCGCTGCCGCTTGGCCCCAGCCGCGCCGCCGGCTGCCCAGCGCCGCCCCCCGCCCAGGGACACCCCCACACACACAGGCCCGCCCCACCGCCGTGCCCCAGCACGTTGTTCCCCCTCAGGGACCCCCTGGCACGTAGCATCCATCCCCTCGGAGACCTCCGGCATGCAGCATCCCCCAACCCACAGCACCCATCCCCTCGGGGACATCCTGTCATGCAGCACCCATATTCTCAGGGGCCCCGTGGCACATTACATTCACCAGCCACAGCACCCATCCTTGAGGGGATCTTCTGCTACACAGCACCCCTTAGCCACAGAGTCCGTCCCCTCAGGGACCCACAGCACACTGCATCCTCCAGACAACAGCCAACCATCCCCTGAGGGACCCTCTGGCGTAGAGCACCCATCCGCCTCAGGGACCACTCAGCATGCAGCATCCCCCAGCCACCACACCCATGCCCTCAGGGACCCCCAGCACATAGCATCCCCCAGCCACATTAATTCTTCACATCCCCTCCTGTGTCAATCCCCTCGGATGAACAGCGGACTGGAAAATGCCACCAGCTCAGAAGGTTCAGAAGGACGCCACAAGTTTTGGGAGCATCAAGACATTGTCTGCATCTCTCAAAGCCAAAATGCTCTTTTCCTTCCCAGAAATAGGAGAGAGTAGATGTGCGTGATGCAGACCAGGGCAAGGGATACTGCCGGATCCAGGCTGGGACTGGTATGAAGTGGCCTGCAGTGAGCCCTTATCTCCTTGATTTATCATGCCAAGGTGGATTGCGCCCCAGAACTCACACAGGGAAAGTATAGGTCCAGCACTCACTTGCACAAGCACTCAGCACGACTTTTAAAGCAGCCTGCGAGCTGAAGCTTACAGAGGAACCTGTGCTTTTTACTAACTTTAAGCCCCCTTGCAGCCTGCTGGAGATAGAACCCCCCTGCCCAGCCCCAGAAGATCTCCTCTCCCCCATGCTGCTGAACAGTCAGGTTCCAGGGCTTTTAACCACAGGTAGGATGGGAAGTGGCTGCCCAAAGTGGAGCTAGGTATGTAGCATCGCTTTCACAAACACAAACAGAGCAGCTTGGCTTAAAAGTAAGCCACCCGCCAAGCCTCCATGCTTGGCCTTCCCACCTTGTGGGAGGCTTTCAGAGCATGGTAGAGAGGGTGTTAGACCTGGAGGCATCCTCTGAAACACCAGGGTAGCTCCAGCCCCTCAAGCCTCAGAACAATCCCACCTTGCTTGGGCCACTCAAATGCCTGGGGAAATAAACTGCCGTCCACCCAGCTGTTTTCTAACACATACAGGCACCATGGTGGGTTCCTGTGATGACTCTGCCAGTACCAGCAGGGCCACCAACAAGGTCCATTCATCTTCTGTTAGCTTCCATCACAGCACAGAGTAAAGCCATGAGATGACTCCAGGCTTCCCTCATTGCAAACAGGCACTGCACTTATTCTGCTGCCATGGAAAGATGCTATTTTAGCTAATACATAAAACCCCAATTCCTTCAGCTCCCAGCTGCCTTCCCCCATTTCATTTGTGTTGACCTCTGAGCACTCAGAGGGCCCCATGTAGGAGGACCCCAGCCCCACCTCCCTCAGAGACCCCCAATGCCCTGACTCTACAGCCTTGCTCAGATGCAGCACCATTTGCAACTGCTGCACTGCTCTGGGATGCACCGCCAAATAAGTGTTTATGGGACACCAGCAGACTGAAGGAAAAAGAGAAAAACGACATTAACACATTCACCGGCACTGAGAAGGAGGGCCAGGAATGTAAACCGAGCCCAAAGGCAGTCCGAAAATGGTAACGGCTGGAAAGCAGGGCTGGAAAGTTTGTTAATCGGGATCCTAGATACTAGCCAGGCTCCCAGCCTCCGGCTCAGCCAAAATACCCTTTCCTGAGCTGCTCTGCTGAATCACACAGCTGCACGCCACGGGGCAGACCCCAGCAGTCACACGTGCAGACGGCAACTGCTCCAGTTTCAAACTCAAATCCAGAGCTATAAATCCAACGAAGGCTTCAGTCACCCTGCTGCATGTGAACTTACCCAGGTTTAGTTCATTTACAGCTCACTATCAACTGACAGCTTCAGTCCTAGACTGAAATCTTATCTTTTTAAGAAAGAAAAAAATAAGAATCTCCATTTTTAGCTCCCAAATCAGCATCTAGAAGCTCCCACTGAGGAGCTCCCCACACACATGCACCTCACTGCAGGTGCTTTGGAAGCCAGGATTAAAAAAGGGCACCCCAAAATTCAGGAAGAAAACAGCTGGGTTGCCTAAGCTTGGCGTCTCATGGACAAAGCCAAACCCAGAAGAGGGGAGCTCCCAAATGCCTCATCAGCGTTTTTTTCATCTTGCTCCTCTCCTCTGCACACAGGCTTCGACATCCACGAACTATTCAGACTGAAAGAAGAGGAACTCCGGATCCACCACTCCGATTGGGCGGTGGAAGCAGAAATGCCTTGCTTCTCTTTCATTTTTCACAAAGACATGCTGCCTGTTTCCAAGCAACACAGCTTTCCTCCGGATTGTTTTCCCCAGCAGGCTTTAGGCACCCCTTAATAGTCTTCAGGTAAAGAAACAACCTGCAGAGCCAGAAGTTGGGGAGAAACTGCAGGAGGAAGCAGCTGTGCAACACGCATGCTTTGCACCAGCAGCAGTGTCTCCTACGAAGGACAGGGTTTCCTCACTGCCTTCTCCATCCACTGTCTATCATCCCACTTTTAAACTCAGGATCAGGAGCAAGAGTATAGTAATAATAATTTAATCGTATCCTGGGTAACAGGACTATGCGAGGCACTGCTGCTGCAACATGCATCCACATTAACAGGAGGTCACAGAAGAGCCACACCATGTGCGGCCAGTCTGAGGTGTGCAAGGGGCCCCAATACCCATGTCAGTGGCACCCTTGGTGCCACCCTCCCAGCTTCGCCCTTGGGACCTGCGCAGGTGCAGGCAGTTTGGGAATGTGGCTTGCCACCGCGGTATTTCACACGCAGAGTCCACATCCCATAGTAATGTACTTTCAGGGGTGCCACAGCATGGGGATGGGGGGTTGCTGGTTGTTTGCTGGGACACCCACAGAAGCTGGGTCCCCTTAGGATGTGCCTGCAGCCAGAGAGAGGGAATGCCCTGCTCTCACCTACCTTTTCCTTCCTTCTAGGGGGGAAAAGCTTTTGCTGCACAGACATCCCCCCTCCCCAGCATACAGAGTAGCTGGTATAAAAAAGGGCCAACCTTGCTGCTACATGGTTTATGATTTATATATATAATTAAAGTGAAAATTTTAATTATACACATCTGCATCAGCACAGCCTCCCCCTGCAAGAGTGTAAGTGTGGCTGGGTCCTTCCAAGAGCAGCAGAGACGAGCAGCCAAGGCTGCAGCATAGGCTAACAGAGCAGCCAGGCCACACACAGGGCTTAAATGTGCTCCTGGGCATAGAGGTCCCCAGGTGAGGCTGCTTGGGGCTGTTGTGGTCCATCGGGCCCTCTGGGAGGAGCTTGGGTGGGGGTGGCTGTACCTCCATGCTTGTACCCAGCTGCTCTCCTTGGCCAGCACCGATTTGTGAGACAGCTTTGGCTTTGCAACAGCTTTGCAGCCCCCAGCAGCTAAAACCCAGTTTACATGATGGCTTTAGCAGCGCAGGTGACATTTGGGGAACTTGCCCAGCGCTTGCAAGGCAGGGATGAGTGATGCGTGATGGCTCGTGCTTCTTTCACATCAGCTGTAAGTGGTCACCGGCCAGGGTACCCCAGGCTCATGCAACCTTGCCTTTAGCAGCAACATGGGAAATTGCTGGGGGTTTGCAATTTAAGCTTAGCTTAAGTTGAGGCCTTTATTTGCGTGTTTGGAGTCTAGCCTGGACATGTCCCATGCTCTTTGGAACCTTTCTAGTTTGATGCCCAGGTTTATACAGGTTTTCGCACCTGATGGTGCAGGATAAACGGCCAATTTTCAGCAATTTTGCACCCTTCTATGGTAAAACCAGATTTTTCTGTGCATGAAATTTTGCAGTCGCATCCCTCCTTAACCCTTGGCTGTTGGTTCTGGGTTTGACCCTCCCCTGATCTTTGCAATACTTAATTTCTGCACAGCTAGTGGCGGGGGCTCACTCCTAATTTACTGTCCTTGGCCTGGATGCCCTTTTTTCCAAACTGGAAAACTGGAAAGCAACTCACCTAAAGAATTTGGGAGGGGGAAAAGCGATAAACGAAAATAAAAAGGAAGGAGGGCTGACCCGCAACGAGGGTGAAACCCAGGAGGCATTTGCTCTGAAGGGAAAACTCCCTTGTACCCTGAGTCACAGTCAGAAGAAACCTCCAGCACCTTGATTTAATAGACCAAAATCTTTATTGATTTCACTGTAACAGCAACCACTGGTGAGAGCTTTTCTCCTCCCAAACACCTGCTTGAAGAGACAGTAAAAAACCCAAACATATACCCTGACTAGCAGAGGAGCTGCCCCAGCGAGGCCAGGAACTCCCTCCCTGCTCTTCAGCACCAAGCCCAGTTATAAAAGAGAACCGGGAGAAAGTCGCTGGGATGGGGAATGGAGACAAAAGGAGATTGTGAAAGGGGGTTTTTAGGGGAAAAGTGATTTCCCTCCAGCTCCTGTCCGTAAGTTGAGTTGTCCTTGGATATTTTCTGATTTTTTTGCTTGGAGAGCAGGCTTCCCAAAATGAGCGGCTGTGCCAAGGGCGCTAGGTCCCTGCATCCATGGTGGCCATGCCCGCTCTGCAAAGGATGTCCTCAGCCCCTGCCCCTGCCACTTCCTCGATCCGAGGACCTAACAGACCTCCTAGGATCTTTGCTTTAAGGAAAATATATTTATTTATATATAATATATATATTTGTGTGTGTCTTATCACCACCCACCCACACACATATACATATTTCCACTTCCACTCACTCACTCATGCACCTACGATGGCCAGCTACATGTTCACATCCCATCCCACTGAGCACTACCCATGCAAGGGAAAGGATGGGAGACACCCCATTCCCTTGGGGTTTTTTGCCTTTTCCCCCCCAAAACGAGCAGCAGCACCCCCCAATTTAGAAAAGCAGCTGGAAGATGGGAGCTCGCAACCAGCCACCATGCTGACCCATGCCAAACACACCTAGAGAAATAAATTACCAGACAGAAAGTGCACAAAGCCTGCAGCATGGATGTCAGTGTGGGGCGTACCCATCCCTGTCATGCACAGCCACCACCCCAACAGGTGACAGGTCCCTGTGGCTGGGTACCAGGGGGAGACAACCCCAGTGAGAGGGAGGATGGATGGAGCAGGCACTCAGGTGGGGGCTGATAAAATGGCACTTGAGAAGGTTTCAAAGTTGTTATGGCTCCCAACAGGCAGTAAAAATACAAAAAGGGGGGGCTAGTTGGAACAGGGGGCACAGCGCGGCACTGCCGTGGCATCCCCTGCTACGCATGCCCTCACTGGATGCCACTCTTCAAGGCAAGAGTTGCACCAAGAGAGGAGAAAAAATACATCCCATCTCCGGGGGGTTTCAAGATGCCAGACACAGGCAGGATGGCCACAATGTGCCAGCCTGGCAAAGCCACTGGTGGCGGGAGATTAACATGGAAACCCCTTATGCACTGCAGCACGACCCAGCCAGGGGAAGACCTGGCACAAAAAGCAAGTGGAGGACAGCAGCAACACTGGCACCCTGCAACTGGAGCACCCTGGCCACAGCGCTGCAGCCCTGCAATGTCACCCCCCCGGGTGCTCAAGTATTCCTGAGACATTCAACAGCGCCAAGGGATTTTGCTCCTGTGTGATTCACATTTTAAAAGGGGGTGGGGTGTAAAAAAGAAAAGCACTTTCCCAGAGGTGCTCGTCCCCAGCCCGAAAAAAAGAAGCATTGCTGGCGAAGTTCCCCTTTTTAGTACCAAAAACATAAAAGCAAGGGGTCTTTTTTTGTAATGTATGGCCAAGTCACTTCAAGTCCTGGCTGGTGGGTTGGGGATACAGCCCCTGGTCAAAAGGACATGATGGAAGAAATCCGGGTAAGAAAGAGATGCGGGCATGCTTCCAACGCTGTGGAGGACTAACTTGGACCCCTGGCGCACCAAAGGGAACAGGCTGCCAATGCTGTCCACCAAATGCCAGCAGGTCCCAGGGGAACTGAAAAACCCTCTCCCTGGGGTGCAAGCAGGTGCTCCGTTTTAGGAACGATTCCTTTCCCCTCCTCCCAAATTTTCTGGGAGAAGAGGCAAAAGGGATGACGCAGCTCTGGACCACCAAGCTGCCGGCAATGGGAGGTTTGGGGTAACAGGAGATTTTTTTGGGTGGGGAAGCATAAGGCAGCAGGAGAGGCAAAAGGATGTTTTAAGAAGCCCAGTGGAGATCAGGCTGTCAGTGGGCAGAGAAGGAGGAATAGGGCTGGATCCAGAAGGGATGCTCTGTCCAGTGCATGCTGGGACTGGTCACCCAAAAAAGGGGAGAAGCCAGAGCTGTGCCCCTGGAAAGAGGGAGGGAGGCAGGCAGGGAGAGGGATGCCGGCGGGGACCGCTGCTGCCTCTGCCTCGCCGGGATGGATCCTGCTAAGCTGAATGGGGTGTTCACAGGTCTGGGGAGTTGCTGCCTCTCCGTGGTTCCCACTCAGATATCCATCTCGAACTGAGCGTCGTCCCCTGGCGAGAAGCAAGGAGACGTGCGTTAGAGGGGTCACCCCCCCACCCCAAATCCTCCCATCGCAAATCCTCCCACCCCACCCGGGGGTCCTTTACCCATGGATGGCTTCCCCTCCTGGTGGTTCAAGTTGTCGGCATCCGCTTTGGGCTCCTCTCCGGCCGAGCCGGGGCTGGTGACGCCGGGAATACTGGGGAGGTGACAAGGCGGGGTCTGGGCCATGGGGGAGTTGCGGCGGTCCAACAGGAACTTGCGGTCGTAGATGATCCGGGTGCCTGGGGGGGGGGGGGGGGGGCGATGAGAAGAGGCTGGGGGGAATCCGGCCCAGCAGCGCTTGTTTGCAGAGGGAGTCTCCCCGCAGGACCAAGGATAGGCGGGGAGGACAGAGGGGTGCGCACCGCCGCTCTGCCCGCTCTTATCTGAGCACGGCGGGAGATAATTCCGCGCTAGGTAAACACCCCGGGTGGCACCTGGGTGTCAGCTGCCCAGGGCGCTCGCCGCCGTCCTGTGCGGAAGCCTGGCTAACCCACGGCAGGGGAGGGAATGCATGCCGACGGATGAGGCACCAAGAAACGTCCCGCGTTCGTCTCCCGCGCCAGCGGACGAGGGATGCTCCGAAAGCCGGGGGTCACAGCGGGAAAGGTCAGAGCTCCTTTCTCTCGCCACAGACACCTTTCGGGGGTATCGAGCTTTGATCAGCTCGTCCCACCGGGGCCGCCTGCCACCCGCTACCGGGGGCCAGCTCCCACCGCGGCCAGGACCCCCTGCACCCCCCGTTACCCCCGGGTAAAATAATACACCCTGCTTCCTTTAAGGACAACCGGCGGCAGGCGCTATGTAAGCGCTATGTAGATACGATAAACGGACGCGATACAGGCGCGAAAGGCGGTGTTCAAAGAGGCGGGCGGCGGGAGCGCTCCCCCGGCGTGGCCCCGCGGCCACCGCCCCGCAGGCCCCGTCCACCCCGGCGCTTACCTCCCGGGGTGGTGGAGAAGAGGGTGCCGCCGGGGGTGGTGCAGTAGTCCGGGGGGAGCTGGGCCACGTCGCTGAGGGCCACGGTGCGTGTGGGGATGGCCCGGCTCTGGCTGGGCTGGCGACCGCCGGCGGACGACATGGCCCCGCGCTATTGTCCCCGCGGAGGCGGTGCGGAGCGGGCACCGCCTCCCCCCGCCCTCCGCCTCCCATCGCTCCCCCCGCTGCCGCCGCGCTCCGCCCGCCGCCGCCAGGGGGCAGGCGCGGGGGCAGGTGGTATCGCCCGCGGCCTCCCACGTGGTCTAGCGGTGAGGATTCCTGGCTTTCACCCAGGCGGCCCGGGTTCGACTCCCGGCGTGGGAAGAGCGTTTTGAGGGGCGCGGAGGAAGGCCGTCTCCCGGCGCGAGCGGAGCCAGGTCCCACTGGTTAGGGCTCCTTCTCTCAAAACATTTTGGCTGAGCGGAGCTGATCGATGACACCAGGAAAAGGGACACATCCCTGTATCCCAAATACACCAACCCAAAAAGTTGGGAATCCCACCATCCTCACATCACCAGGAGAGGGGATTCATCCCCATGTCCCAAAGAACCAACCTGGAAAGTTGTGAACCCTGTCTTTATGGGCCACAACAGCCCCAGATCACTAGAAAAGGAGATGAATCCCCATAACCCGTTCCAGGAAAGGGGATGTATCTCCACATCACAAATGTACCATCCTGGAAAGTTGTGAATCACATACCCTTAGGGCCACGCCAGCCTCAGCACAGCCTCCCTCCCTCCCCTGGGAACACTGATCCCACCGGTTATTTTTAGCAGGACTCTCCTGAAAGGCCGGAGCGACCGATTTCCTTCTCCAGCCGTGGATCCCCCCAGCCAAAGCACGTCCCCGGCGGGACCAGGCGCCCGCATGCAGAAGAGGATGGGTGAGGCGGTAGCCCGGGTAGCCAGGAAGGTGAACGACACGGTGGAGAACAAAACGGATTCCCTGGGTAAGGCCATTGCTGCAGCTCAGCTCCTGCTCGGGCCCAGGGAAGGATCGGGTATCTGGGAGCAGTGCTCTATTCTTTGCTGCCACAGTCTAAAAATAAGAAGCTGTTGGCCCCACTCTGGGTGCTGCACCCAAGGCTCCCGCAGCCATAGGGAGGGGAAAGTTTCCTCCAAAAGACCCTCAGCCCCCTCACTCAAGTTTGAGTGGGCTCCCAGTAATGGCATATAATGCACTGGGACGTGCCCCAGGGATATAGTCCCTCATTGCAAGTGATGGCTGGAGCCAGATCTTTCCCGACATGGCTTTGTCAATCTGTGTTTTTCTGCAATTTCCCTGTTCCCAGCTAATATCCGAGTCCCACGCGCAGTTCATCAAAACAGATGAAATCCACTCATTTTTATTCGTGCTGGATTCCCAGCCCTGGGGTACAAACCAGCATATGCTGAGAGTCATAGCTTCATCACTCAGCCTCTCAACAGCCTTCTGAGCTAGATGACAAGCAGGGGAGGATAGAGCTCTTGCAGCCCCTGCCACGGCTTTGGCGAGAGGACAAGCAGCAGAGCTAAGGCTGAGCACCATGGGGCTGGGACAGGATTTCCATCCTCTGGCACATCCCAAAAAGAGAAACAGAAACAGCATGGAGTAAAACAAAATTGCCAATAGGTCAGAAACACAAATACCTTTCCGCTCCCCACTGCTTGCCATGGGAAAGCACTGACCACCATAAGAAAGCCTAGAAGAACAAATCTAGGGAAAGCTCTGCTCCATTCCCATCCCAGTCAGCAGTGGAGGACTCGTCCCTGCACTGCTCAACCATCCCCTGAGGGTCAGGGACATAATGGAGGGGGATTTCTGAAGTTGTGAAGGTATTAGGCATGGACAGGCTGGCTGAGGTTCTGCAGAAGGACTTTGCACCATGGCAGTATTTGCAACGTGACTTACGGTTGAACAAACCTGAGGCAGAACAGCCTCAGCATTGCTGATGGGAACAAAGTATTGGTGCCTGGGGAAGTAACTGCAGAGATCCCTCCAAGAGTGGAGTATGGCAGAGGTTACTACAGCATCCATGGGTGGCAGCATCCAGACAAGCAAGTTAAGCACTAAGGAGTGGAAAACAAGATGGAGAGTATTGCTCCATCCCAGCTGAGGTGCATTATAACGTGCCTTGGTCTCTCTGGGGCAGATCTGGCCAACTGTAAACTGATGACCTTCCCCATCGGCATCTACAAAGCAATGAGAAGCGTCACTGAGGGGATCCACTGCATCTCCCTGGCAAACAACGAGCTGAAGTCCATCACCAACCGATTTGTCACCACCTTCAACCAGCTGAGAGGTAAGGGGCAGCCCCACTGCTTCACAACAGCCACTTCCAAACCCCCCGGACCCAGCAAAGAGCCCCCATGTTGCTGCAGAGGAGGCACAGCACCAGAACTTCCTCACTGCAGTCTTTGCTTCTCTGCACACTCATTCCCAGCTATAGTTCACCTCCCCTCAGATCCATTTTTCTTTATGCTTTCCAGCCCTTGAAGGAGTGGGAAACTAGTTTTGATTTCACCCACCCTCCCAAACCCATGCCCTGCTACCTTCCAGCAGTGGCCAGGCTGCTGCAGCATCAGTCATCCTCCAGCTCCTTCTGAGGATGAGGCTGGGGTTGAATGAGGACACGAAAGGCAGCTTGAGCATAATGGTGCATGGCCAAGATGGGGCATTTCAGGCTGCAAAAGGCATGGTGACATGCTGCTGGCTGATTAGACCCCATCATGAGACATCAGTGTTAGCTGATCTCTCTTTATTCAGTGCAGGAGATGGGGACAGCCATCAGAGCCTGGCTGGTGCCATGCTGTGGAGCCCAGCAAAAGCAACCAGAAGCTAATCTGCTGAAGTATGGTCATGCAAACATCCAGAGCACCCAGCAACATGGTTTTGAACAATGGGGATTGTACTTGCCTGCAGCAGCGCCAAGGTTTCTGGCAGCTTTTGAAGGCAAATATTTTGTTCATATAACATACTGCACAAGTGCCACTGCGATGGGCATCTGGGGAAGCTTCCTGTATTGTACTGGAGCATCATCCATGAAAACTCCCCTAGGCTGGGGAAAAGAAAGACTTGGAGCAAAGGAAATCAATTTTCATTTTCCAGACAGCACAGCAAGCCCAAGGGGAAAAGATCTCTTCCCAGCAAGGGCTTTGCTCTGCCAGTGAACGTATCACTTTAGTGATGAACATGCTGGGCCCCAGCAGGGCTGTTGCAGTGGACAGCCTTGCAATAGTCTGAATAAGGCAAGACCTATAAATACCAGGTATTAGGAGGGGCAGGGCAGCTTGCATGGGTATTTATAGAGCAGAATGACTTGTGTCACTGGAGAAGGGCGCTCGAACAGCAGAATTTAGGTTCCTGTTCCTATGGTTAATGGCTTCTGTGAAGAAGTGCTGCTCCTGGCCACACAGAAGCTCATTCTGTGAAGGTGGTGAGAGAGCAAAGAGGGTTAAACTCTGTAAAATAGATATTTTTCACATACAGATATTTCTTCCACCACTCTGTTTATACCTCAGAAGGGGTTCAGGGATGTGAAGATAACAAACTAGCCTTAAACCATGACAAATGCGCAGTGAGGGGAATTGCACCAACTTTACTGAGAAATATTACTTATTTCTATATCCACCACTTGAAAAATGCTAAAAGGGTTTCATCAGGAAAGCCTGAGGAAGCCAAGAAACTTATCAATCCTAAAAGCAGTATTCACAAGGGGCAAAAGTACAGTGGCAAACTATTGGGATGAGCAAGAAAACCCATTTCTAGAGTTGGAATCCCATTGCTGGACCTGGCAGCCCATGGGGGACAGAGGCTGTAAATTAAGCTGTGCATTAATTATTTTTCCATCCCCTCTCACCTTCTTCCACCCTCTCCCCTGTTCCCAAAACCAAGAGCTCAACCTAGCAGGCAACTACCTGCACCGCCTGCCTGAGGAGATCACCTCCCTGCTGCACCTCCGGGCCATCAACCTCTCCCGCAACAGGTTTCGGCATTTCCCTGAGCCCCTGGCTGCTGTCACTGCCCTGGAGACCATCGACCTGGAAGAGAATGAGATCAGAGGTGAGCAGGACCTTTTCCCACTGTAGGGAGGATAAACATCTTCCCAGGGCAACTGCCCCTCCCACCGGTGATGCTGATCAACATCGCTGAGCAGGGAGGGATGCTGGCTTGAAGCGTTGCTTGTGGTCCACCATGCCCTGAGATGTAGCCAAGCCAAGAGACAGCTTAGTGATCCAGCAACAGAAGCATGAATTTGACAGAGGGAAGGGCATCCGAGTGCTGGGTAGATGCTAAATAGGCAGAGCCTTGTTAGCCTCTTGCTTTTGCTAATGTTTGTACTGCCTCCTGAGGCAAAGGTGTGGCAAGCACAGGGGGAATCAAGCCTCATTCAAGTTACCCCGTTCAGTGCACTGGGATATGGCTCTCAAAGGCAGCTCCAGCTGTGACTGAATCACCAGATTCAATAAAAAATAGACCTGATGGCAGAACCCAGCCCTAAGGAGGCTGGGCTGGGATGTTTGCTGCCAGGCAAAGTAAGGGCACAAAACCACCTGAACGTTTCCCAGAGCAAATAGGAGCTGTAACACTACAAAATCCCCTAAAACAAAAATAAATCAAAGAAACAGCAAGAGCTGCTCATCCCTTGACCCTGCAGTGGGAGGAAAACCTTTCATGTGCAAAGCTGAAGCCTTTGGAGTCCCCAAAAGTTGGGCAAAAGGGACAGCTGTTGCACGTAGATAAAAGAGTTTATTTAGGAGTGAGCTTATAAGAGCCCAGGCTGGAGCATCCCACAGCCCATGCAGATCCCCAGGGAGGCAAATATCAAGTCCACTCAATTTTACTGTTTTATCTAGGATGGCTTCAGCTGCTGCTGGGAAAGCTGCTCCCTGCTACAGAAGTTTTATTAACAGCATCAGCTGCTCCCTGGCCATGCCAGTAGAGACACAAAATGTTAAATACTGCATTCACAACAGCCAGCAACATACATGTTTTCTCCTCACCCCTTTTTTTCTCTCCTGCCTCCTGTAGAGAGCTATCTTAGTTTCCTCCATTGCTTTTTGAGCCTAATTGGTTGACTTAAATCAGACTTGGCCTCCAAAGAGTGTATCTCCCACTCATTTTGCGCAAGCAGGCTGCTGCAAGAAGGGAATACAGCTTCTTGTTACATTTTTCCCTGCTTAAATGCAGGGAGAAAAGGCTGCATCAAAGGTTGTACCCAGTGGGATTAATCCCAGGGGAGAAGATGGCTAGAAAACCCAGCTTCCAGGCTTGGTCACCTCCCACCAGGCTCTCCTTGGCTGCTGTTATCAGACTCAGGAAAAATACAGGGTAGAAATTAACAATTTCAAGCTAAAGTGTTTTAGGGACATATCTTAGTAGCAAGCATAATGTTGTCTGGCTGCAGAAATAGGCAAGATTAGCATTTTCTGGAAAGGGAAAAAGGTAGAGATTAGAAAGCTGGGGTGTTGCAGCCCTTTTTCCCAAGGAAACAAAAGTCTGGGCAATCACATTGCCCCTGCCAGCCCTTCCCGAATACCTCCCAGGCTCATCTTTGTGTGACTTTGCATTTTTATATATACCCATACATTTTTATGTATTATCTATGAGCTTGTATTTATACATACACCTTTTCCTCCCACACTAGCCTGGCACAAGGCACAGGAGAGGGAGAATTAAGGAAAATCCATCAGCTTGAATTTAACTGGCACAAGCATTTCATTAAACAGCCAAGCAGGACTGAGCCCTTCACACATGGAATGCAGCAGCAGGACACATTTCACCCCAAGCAATTTTGAATCAGACTATAGGAGATAGCACTTTCTCTTTCCCTCCTGCATACCTGTACAACTGACCTGCCACGGCTGGCTGAGAACTATGCTTTGGCTGCAGGGTCTCACAAAGAGTAACCAACACATTCTTGGACAAGCTGTTCAGATATTTGAAAGCTCATTTTGATGCTGATTTTCAGCTGCATTACCCACATACCTCCAGCCAGCCCAACATAGGAAAGAGTTACCTTAGAGTACAGAAAGCAGCAGAAGCTGCATTTTGGTGCCTTTTATAGTTTGGAAGCCAGGTTGTCCCACTTAGACCAATAACGAGTTGAGGGCCCTGCTCCAGATAAGAGACCATCAGACAAGAGAAGAATGCTATGGGTGGAGATGGAGACTGGGGAGGGATTATAGCTGTCTTCATAGTCATGAGGGCTCCAGATCACTGGTTTGTAGCACTGTAGCAGCCATGTGCTGGTCCTACCTGTCCTCTGCTTTCTCAGTGATACTGAATGGACCTCATAGCAGTGTTGTAAAACACATTTTAAAGCACTTGCTGAAAAAGAGGGGTGAGTCACCTACTGGGGCATACAGAACTGGAGGTGGTAGGTAATGTTTTCCAGCTAAAGGGAAACAGAAGTAAAAGGAGATTAATTGACACCTACTTGGAGTATGTGGGCTCTGTGAAATCAGACATTTAGTGCCATGAGCTGCCCTTTTCATCTCAATAAGCTCTTAACCCTGAAGTGTAATTATGCATATATTAATATCATTAATATATGTATTAATATATTAAAGGGAAAGTGCTTTTAGATCTTTGCCTGTGAATCAGAATTTTATCAAATTAGCATTTTCAGCTCCCAAATCCATAGGGATTTTGGAGGGCCAGAAGCTCCAGTTTTTCTTTCTCTTATTCCTTGATTAATGGTTTACTGCAGAAGATGTTGAGATAACAAGGGGGATGCTGGAAACTGCTACCAAGGCAGGGCAGGTCACTGGTGGGGCTGTGGCTAATTTTGTTCTCCTGAGTATCAGAGAACCACTCTTAATTTAAGATAATGGTATGGAAAATGCATCTCTGTTAAGAGCTGCAGAGGAGCCAGAGAGCGTGTTTCCACCAGTGGATTTGGAGGAGTCTGGTGGCTGCCAAAGGGTGTTGGTAATGCTGAAAGGTGACCAGACAGTGGCTCTGCTGACCTGAGCAGAGACTTTCCACCTTCAATTTGCAGAGGTACATGGCTGCAAGACCTCTGGAGCTGTCAGTGTTCATTACCTAGCTCCTTAGCTGCCTCCGCAGCCCTTTCATATCTATCTCCTCAGATGCCTCCCGAAGCCTTGGCAGCCCTTTCATCTGAAGGAGCTAGGTTTTTCGCTCACTTATTATCATATTCTGATCTGAAAAAAATTATCGTTTGCTTTAATTATTAACTAAGCTTCTTTTTCTTATTTTTGCCTAACTGGTGAAGTCAGTATGCATAATTCATGCTCAAAAGCAAGGACTTTATTCATTGAGGAGCTGGCAAGTGATGCTTTGGGTTGCTCATAGAGGAGTTCGTGGCTCTTGCAGCACAGATATATAGCTGTAGGCTTCAATGCATGCCCTGCCTGTTGTTTCATGCCAGGGTGAATCACTGCTCTGTACCTTGAATTAAGCTGCTGAGCTGTTCCCACCCTGGGCAAGGCTGCTCCCTAAAACACTTAACTCACTAAATTTGAGCAAAGTGAGGGTTTATCACTCTGCATAGCCTTAGAGGATATTAAACAGGAAGAAATACCAAAAAAAAAAGGAAAGTGCATCAAGGGGAAAACGAGCACAATTATACAGGGGACTGGTGTTGAATGGATCTGCCATAAAGAGGAGGCAAAAAAAGTCTGTCTGAAGCTCAGCCCGATGGGATGCACGCTGCTAAGAAACGTGTATCACAGAAAATAGCACTGCTCTCTGGAGGAGAAAGGAAAAAAATCCATCAAGGTGTTCGAGTCTTTTTCCAGCATAAAATAAGTTTCATGGTTTAAAACTACAGAATCTCCTGCCCAGATATAATTACAACACTGCCATTCTGCCTCGAGTATTGGCAGAAGAAATTAAAGCTGCAGATATAAAAGGTTCTTGTCATCTTGGTGGACACATTACAAAGAAACTCTTCTTGGTAAACTCAGACAGGTGGGCTTATCAAGCCCCAGATATTGTGATTTGTAACAAAAATCTAAATATATAATCTTTTAATTATCTTAATGATTAGGCTTTCTCATTGGCCTCATTTCTCTGCTCTTGGTGGATTCACATGGGAACCATTCATGAGACTTGCACCTTTTTTTCATGCAAAAGGGGTTTCCTTTAGAAAGCCTTTCTAAATGAAAACATGCAAATTCATGGAGATTGCAAATAAGAGGATGCCCACCAATAGCCAAGAGCTACTTTGCAGCCTGTCCAACAAAGCCAAAGAGCACATGCTCCCCCATTAGCCTGGTGAGGTCTCCTGGGCATTGCAACACTGGGAATAAAACAGTCTTTGAATACCAGCAGGGTTTTTTTTAGTACTAGGAGAACTGGAGAGCAGTGGCCACATTTAATATGATGGTGCTTGTACCTTGCAGACAATTGCTTGAGTAGTTGTATAATTGAATATTTGATTATGTCTAGGTTTTGATAAAAGCCTGGAGACTGGAGTGAGCAGGGTTTGTTCTGGGCTGCCCATTGAGCCGTGGCTTTTGTCCCCTCTGCCACTCTGAATTCCCTGGCAGCTGAGCCCTGGATGGGTGCTCACCTGAGTGTTCTCTTTCACAGAGGTGCCAACAGAGAAGCTGGCCTCCATGGCATCGCTGCGGAGCCTCAACCTGCGGGCAAACCCTGTCGGTCCTGAGGTGCGGCTGCTGGTCCGGCCCCTTGTCCCCTTCGACCTGCTGCTGTCACCCGAGAAGCCCATCCCCAAAGCCTGAGAGGGTCTTGGGGTGCCTGGGGTGCAAGCTCTCCTGAGGGGTGACTGTCTGAGAAAGTGGTTTGGCTTAGGTCAGTCCCTGCTGTGCCGCTATTTCTATCACAAACCTGCAGCGAGGCAGCCAGTCCGTCATTTTTCATTAAGAAAAAGTGAGCAGAGAGGCTCCTCTGTGAAGGGATGGTTTTGCCAGCTCCTGAGCCAGGTAATTTCCTGCTTTGTGCTTTAGGGAGACAGAGGAGCCACAACACATGCGGTGTGAGGTCTGGGTAAAACTGGGGGAGTTGGATGTTTGGCTACAACCCTCCTGCCTGGCTGGTGATGGGTAGCACCCAGGGTGGGGGGTGGGGGGGGACATCCCTGCAGCTATAAGGGTTCCCCTTGGAACTGCTGACATAGCAGTTTGCCAAGTGCCTGATTAAATGTTTTCCTGTTACATGAGGGTTTTGTATCTGCTTAAATTTGAATTCTCAGTCTTCTCCTTAAAGAAGCCCCTTTGCACATCCCCAAGGCTGCTCACTGCAGTTCAGGCTGAAGCCTTCAGCTGAATTCCACCCAGACCTGAGCAGTATTTTGCTGGATTCCAGGGAAGTTGTTAGGGGGGTTCCCCCCATTTTTTTCACCATGGAAAGCAAAACGACCCCGTGCCAGTGGATCTCCACACACTGGTCAGCCCACGGGTGTCTCAGGAAGCATGCACCCACATCATGGGTACTGTGGGTCTTTAAGATGTGCTACTTTCTCTCCCTGGAAGAAATGGGCTGTGGGGTTCAGGATGTGGTCCAGAGAGAGAGGCTCCCTGGTGGTGGGAAGGCCACTGCCAAGCATGCTGGTATCCTTTACAGCTGACAGCCTGCAAAATGCCTCCTGGGAGAAACCGCAGGTGTTATCTCAAAATGGCTTGTTTAAACACCTCCCGTGCTTACTCCTTTGGGTATTTTTTTGAGGGACAAATGCTCCCCAATAGTGTGGGCTGGCCAGGGGCAGCCAGGAACGGTTGCTCCTCTTAATACTTGACTTCTAGACTTGCCAAAGCTAATCTTTCATTAAAGACTATGGTAAGAGGGGGCTTGTTGATGTTGGCAATGATAGAGGAGCTGGAGTCGAGCAGAGCAGCTTTGGGCTGGGACCAGCATCCCAAAGGATCATACTGCTTTTCCCCACTGTGTGGGTGATTTACATGAGGTGGAGAACAGCGGTCCTCCCAACACGCGCTGGGGCTCCCAGCGTGTTTCCCCCCCGGGGCAGGCAGGAGCTGGCATCAGCTGGAGGCGAGGGAGTCAGCAGCAGCGTGGAAACCTCTGGGTGGCGGGGGGGACCCCAGCCCTCCCCCGGGACCAAACCTGCTCCAGCTCTCTCCTTGCCCCCCCAACCCGCTGCCTCGGGCGGAGGGGGTGCGTACCCCGGTATCCATGGCAATGGGAGGCTGTCCCCCCGCCGCCCCCCCTCCGCTGCAGCCGCCAAGCAGCCGCAACCGGCTTGGCGGTACCAGCAGCACCGCTGTACCGGCACCGGAGCTCGGCTCCGGGAGGGGAACGGGAGGAGGAACGGGGACAAATTCCGCAAGCTCCCCCGGCGGCAGGCCCCCCTGCCCGCATGCCGGCGATGCAGCTCCCGGAGCCGGGCTGGGACAGTAGAGGTGAGTACTAAGATCTAATCTATTTCATTCATTTCAAATAGATGTCCAGCCACTTCCACGGCCCGCCCCCCCCCCCCCCCCCCCCCCCTTCCGACCCTTATTCCATCAACGCAGTCTTTCCCTGTGGTGGTTTCCCTGAGCCAGGCAGGGAGGCAGGTAACCCATCACCCCCCGGCCGGTGTCCCCCCTTCTCCTCGTCACCGCGTCCCAGATGTCAGCGCCGAACGGACGATGGCTCCATCTATCCAGCACCAACCCGGGCACTTGGCAGCCCCTTATTTTCCTTTCCTCATCTTCCACCTCGCTTTTGAAATTGCCTGTGATTTTTTATGCACAGGATACCCACCTCCCACTAATGCTGCAAGACACTGCAGCCCAAAGAGATAAAGTCCAGCAAAGTTTCAGGCTTAATATCACAGGTTTCAGGTAATCTCATTAGAGTCTTTGCTCTCACTTCTGCTAAAGAAGCCAGTTCATGTGGGTGCACCTGATGCTGATCAGCTGAAGCATCTTGCTCCAATAGCCCTGATTTTTCCTTGCCTCTCTGAGAGGCTCCTTCTCCTGTGCTGGTGCTGCAAACCCCTCTGGCACCTTTCTGAGGCTCCGCTGGAAATGTACTGGCCGAATCCCGCATCCAGAACAGGGGTATATTACCCAGGCAGGGCAACCCCTGTGTGACGGAGCTTTAGAGAAACCAGTGGTCCCAGCGGCTGGGAAAAGCATCTTGGATGGCAAGCTGAGTGCCGGCACAGGGCTGGGGGGATGATATAGCCACCCATCATGCAGTGGCTTTGCAGTGCTTTCTCAGAGCAGTGCTGACCTGGCGGTGGTTAGGCTGAGCCTTAAAGCAAAAATATGCCTTTTATTGTCTTAAAATCGCAGCCTGGGTTAGCCTGGGGCAAGTCCCGTCACCACTGCAGGCAGCTCCTGCCTGCAAGCTGCGTCCTCTTGTGTCACTGCCTGCGTAAAGCTAGGGAAACCCAAGGGTGGGTGCTGCGCAGACCTGCTCCCCCTGTTAAACCTGAAGTGATAAAATGTCATCCCCCTTTCATTAGAAGGTCTCAGGGTCCCAGATAATGATCATAATTATTGCTTTATATGTAAGGGGAAGACAGGATCTTCCTTTCCCCAGCCCATCTCCCTCGGGTACAGGGACTTTGCTGGGGGAGAAGATTTTAGGGGATCTCCCATTGCAAACCTCATAAGTGCAAGGAGAAGCAGCAGCAGACACCCAGGAGTAGGGATGCTCCCAGGCTGGCTATGCTAGGGAGCTGCACAGGTACAGCTCCCACACTGCCAGAGCATTGCGGTGTCCAGACATGGATTTCCCTTCCCTGCATTATCCCTACAAAAATCCCATGAGAACAGGATGTCTTCTGTGCTGCTTTAATTCCTGGTTAAAATAATGATATAAAATAATAATGATACAAATAATACTTCAGAGGGGGTGCTGCAGTACCTTGGGCCGTGTAACCCAAGGAGGAGAAGGCTTGTTGGGCCACTGAGAGGATGCCAGTGGGACATGTCTCAGCCAGGCTGGGTACTGGTGCAAATATGAAAACCCACCTCCATGTGATAAAGCATAATCGCTTTATCCTCTCCCAGCTTTGCTGTCCTGCCTTCCTTCCCCCAGGCCCTTCCTACGGCACCTGGCCCAACTCTACCACAAGTGAGAGCCACCTCCTGAGGGAGAACTATACCTTCTTGGCGTACTACCAGCATTCCTCCCCCGTGGCTGCTATGTTCATCCTGGCCTACACCTTTATCTTCCTCATGTGCGTGATCGGCAACATCCTGGTGTGCTTCATCGTGGTGAAGAATCGCCAGATGCGGACGGTCACCAACATGTTCATACTCAATTTGGCCATCAGTGACCTGCTGGTGGGTATCTTCTGCATGCCTACCACCTTGGTGGACAACCTCATCACAGGTGAGTACGGGAGGGCAAAAC
The DNA here is from genome assembly GCA_028858755.1 of Ara ararauna. Classification (NCBI taxonomy): domain Eukaryota; kingdom Metazoa; phylum Chordata; class Aves; order Psittaciformes; family Psittacidae; genus Ara; species Ara ararauna. Next base: position 44,813,494 of record CM054381.1, read on the forward strand.
AAAAACAGGGGGAGAGGAAATGGTAGGGAACATCACCCACCTTCTGCCCCCTGCACACGAGGCCACCCTGTGGGTGAATTTTTGCTGAAGATAAGGAGGACAGGTGGTGGCCATTCAACCTCTTCTGATGAAAGGTATAATTTCATTTACAGCTACTATTTTAGGGGGAGGAAAACCTTTTTCTTTGCAGTTTTGGACTTTTTTGGCAAAATAAGTGACATTAATGCCACATTTACATATTTATTTAAAGTTCAGTCACTCTCTATCAAGCAGCCCTGAAAAAAACCCTCTTCTTACATCAATCTTCTCCTGTGCTGGCTCAGCTCTGCCCGTTGACCTTTACAAAGATAAAAGGTGACAGTGGCACAGTTGGTGGAGTTTAACCACAGCAGTAGCTGGGCACAGGGCAGAGTCTGTATTTATTTTTTATGGGGCGTGATTTATTTGTTGCCAACACCTTAGCATTGGGATCAAGAAACAAGACAAAAGGCCTTCTGATTGAGGATCACGAGGTCAGTCCCCATGAGAATACTCCAAGCCCTACGTAAGGGTAAGAGAAATTACAACTACCACGCTTCTTGAGCTTCCAAGAAATGTAACATGCATCTTTTTTACCAATTTGGGTTTTTTTCTCCAGGCATCTGTTGCTAAAGGCCATCTCTGTAAGAGCCAAAATGCAACCCCCCCTTAGGAGCAGAATTTAGCATCCCCCAGCAACCAGGTGGTAGATGGGGACATCTGAAGAGAGCTGGTGATGTAATTGTCCAAGCCAAACGTACCTACAACTTCCATGGTTCACTTCACAGGCTGGCCCTTTGACAACACCATGTGCAAAATGAGTGGCCTGGTGCAGGGCATGTCCGTCTCTGCCTCTGTTTTCACGCTGGTGGCCATCGCTGTGGAGAGGTATGTTGGCACGAACATGTGGGGACACGGGGTCCTAGCCACCTCCAGAGTGTGACGGTACCCCATGTGGTTTCCATCATGGGAAATCTCCTGGGGACATCAGGAGTGTGTCCCAGATCTCCTAGAGGATCACAAAGTTACCCATGGAGAATCCCAGCAAGGTGTCCTTCCCCACCTTAAGCTGAAAACACCAAATCTGGAGAGATCCCAACCTATCTCTGTCACCAAAAGCCATATGTAAAGAGAAACCCACCTTACCCTCCCCTCCCACCCCTGGGTCCTGGCTACCCTCCTTCCTCAGAGACCTCCCACTGGGTGCCCAAAACCACCAGTGCCTGCCCTCCCACAGGTTTCGCTGCATTGTCCACCCCTTCCGGCAGAAGCTAACACTGAGGAAAGCCCTGGTGACCATCGCCATCATCTGGGTGCTAGCCCTGCTCATCATGTGCCCTGCTGCCATCACCCTGACTGTCACCAGGGAGGAGCACCACTTCATGGTGGACACCTATAATAACTCCTACCCCCTTTATTCCTGTTGGGAGGCCTGGCCTGAGACAGGGATGAGAAGGATCTACACCACTGTCCTCTTCTCCCACATCTATGTGGCTCCCCTTGCCCTTATCGTTGTCATGTATGCCCGCATTGCCTTCAAGCTCTTCAAGTCGGTGGCACCTGCCCATGGCCAAGAGGAGCCAGAGGGGAGGAAAGTCTCCCGGAGGAAGGCCAAGGTCATCAACATGCTGATCATCGTCGCCCTCTTCTTTACCCTCTCCTGGCTGCCCCTCTGGACACTGATGCTGCTGATGGACTATGGCCAGCTGAGTGAGGGCCAGCTCCACCTGGTCGCCGCCTACATCTTTCCCTTCGCCCACTGGCTGGCCTTCTTCAACAGCAGCGCCAACCCCATCATCTACGGCTACTTCAATGAGAATTTCCGACGGGGCTTCCAGGAGGCCTTCAGAGCCCCCATCTGCTCGCTCCACTGCCATCACCTTCACCACCACGGGCCCTACACCCCTAGGAGCCACGGGATCCTCTTTGGTGCCCGCAACCGTGTCTCCACCCATGCACAGGCCAGCGATTCACCACCTGCCTCTGAGTCGGGGCCATTGGCACCACGCCGCGCCGGTGTCCACGCATGGGACAGCTGAACAGCCACGGCACCTCCGGACCAAGGGCTTGCAGGGTGGGAAATGGGGGGATTCTCCACATCATGGAACAGGTTGCCCAAAGAAGCGGTGAATGCTCCATCCCAGGCAGTGTTCAAAGCCAGGCTGGACAGAACCTTGGGCAACACTGTCTAGTGTGAGGTATCCCTGCAGGGGGGTTGGAACTAGATGATCTTAAGGTCCTTTCCAACCCAATCCATTCCATGGTTCTACGGGCCGTGAGTCACTGAAATAAAAACGCATCCTGCCGACACCACATCCCTGCCTTTGCTCCTCCGCTTCCCACACCGCCACCGTCGAGAACCGGGGGGAGCAAGGGGGGGCCACCAGCCAAGTTCCCTGGCACCACGGGCCCTGGCCATGGGGAGAACTGGCTGTCTGGTGCCACGGACAAGCACTGCTCTATCGCGCTCTATCGCGCTCTACCGCGACAGTCGTCACAGCACCCCGCGCCCCACCTCGGACGCGCCACGCTGAGCTGGGGGGGGGGGGGGAGGGGGGGGGGGGGGGGGGGGGGCGCGTGCGAGGGACCGCGTGGCGCGGGGCGGAGCCTGAGCCACGACCTTGGCGCATGCGCGCTCACCACCCGCCGAGCCCGGGGGGCGCGGCGCGGCGCGTCTGCGCAGTGCGGTAACGGGCGGGCTGCGCGGCAAGCATGGCTGGGTACAGCGTGGAGGAGCGCGCCGCGCCTCACAGTCTGGAGTACCGCCTGTTCTTCAGTGAGTGCCCGCCGCCTTCCGCGCCCCCTTCCTTCTCCTCGTCCTCCCATGTGAGGGTTGGGGGCGGGCTTAGGTGCATCCCCTCAGGCCGCGCCTGACTCGCCCCCTTTTGCCTTGCAGAGGATGCCGCCGGGTGTTACATCTCCCCCTTCCACGATATCCCCATCTACGCGGATGCCGGCAAGGTAAGGGGAGAGGGGCCGGCGCAGAGAGCGCTCGGTAGCTCGTGTGGCCTTGTCGGTTTGGGGGCAGTGACGAGCGACCGCTGGAGCTCTGGGGGTGAGCGTTGGTGTATCGGTGCTCCGCAAGGAGAGTGGTCCTGCGAGCCTGGAATACCCGGGAGAAACTCCCGGTCTCTTGCAGCGCTTCTTGACAGGAGCGCCTAACAGAAGCTTCGTCAGATCTTGCAAAGACTTAACCTCTCTTGCAGGTAGAGCAACATAGGAGAAGAGAGCAGATGATCTCATTCTCATGTTTGCATCTGAGATACAAGTGGCTGTCTTCAATTCGCCCATGAGGCCACATGAAAGATTTTTGGGTTAAAAGAATCAGTTTTCTCTTTAGCTAAATATCTACATCCACGCCTATGGATGATGTTTCAGGCTTGGGTTTTGACTGCAGTAAAGCCACTTTGTAATCAGCTGCTGATCAGAAGGCAGGGATGTTAAATTCTTGCTGTAGCAGCTCTTGGGAACCTCTTGTCTCACAAAAAAATGCAGGTGAGGAGCCTGCAACCTGTGCAGTGTTGCAGGGCTTTTACATCCTTCCCTTATCTGGTGGTTAGGCAAATCAGGCTGTTCTGAATCACTGCCTAAGTGCCCCAGCTCTAGGAAACCGAAATGGCTGTATTTCAGTTTTCACTGACTGCTTTGTCAGTGGGAACTAGGGCTCTCTGACTGTGTTCCTTACCTTTGTAGCTCATTTCTCCTTCTAACACATACTAAAAAGCTGTGCAGTTTGAGAAACAGAGTGGATGATCTGTTATAATGATCATGGTGTAATTTGGAGGTACAGAGTGGATATGGGAAAGGAAAAGAGTATGCAGAACTGAGAAATGAATCTCTGAAAAGTACCTGATTGAGCTTTGAGGTGCAGGTATTGTCAGAATATGCTTTGGGAAGCCTGATATCGCTTTTGCCTGCTCAGAAGGGAAGAGACAGGTTGTAATCATCAAGGACAGTGGTGAAGCAGTTTTGGTGGCTGGCTGAGAAAGCAGTTTTTAAGCAGGTATCTGAAAGGTAACTCAGGCAAGGCAAATCCAGGTAACACTACACTCTGCAGACACAGAACAGGGGAGGAAAGAGCAGGGAAGTGAGCACGGGGATGAGGAGGGTTTCCATGGACTGCTAATGCTTAACAAGGGAAACTGGACTACTGGGGTTCACTTCAGCTGCTTAGTGCTGCTTACCAGCATCTCAATGCCAAGTCATTAAGAGAAGCAAGAATCACTAAAGGTCAGTCCCTGAAGTTATTCAATAGTGCTGATCACATTAGACCTCTTTCTGTTGCTGAAGTGACTCTCTGCAGAGATTTTACTTGTTAATTAGTAGGTTCATTGCCAGCTATGGTAGGAAGTCCAGCTAAAAGCAAAAGGTTGCTTTACCCTGTCTGGGCTCCTTGATCTTTATCCTTAGACTTCTAAGACACTGAGAGGATTGCAGGGTGGGGTTGGGTTTTTTTTCAGTCTAGGGCTCGGATCTGCTGACCTTATCTGTACCTGTGTGTCTTGGCATTGCGAAGGAATGACCTTGGGCTACTTACTGGGTCTCTTAGACCAAGGCAGATCTGTCAGATCAGTTATGGCAAAGCTGCAAGCCTAACCAAGATGTACCCCCAAGTTATCTCTTCTTGCCTGCAAGGCCATAAGCACACTGCCTAGCCCGTTACAATTGCCTCATTCCTTTCCTCGAGCTACTTATAAATAAAAATAGCGTATATCTTTTCACATATAGATTGCAGATGAACAGTGGCCCCCTGCAATTAAGGGATGTAATAAACTTGTGTTAGGAAAAGGTGTCGGCAAAGTCAGTGATGTAACAGCACTTGTTGCACAATAACAATCTAATTATGGCACGATACAGGTTTGAGGGACTTTGCAAGACTAATAATAGTGCTTAACGTGGGGATTAGAAACCTTGCTAATGCTAGAGAGCAAGGTTTGACTTTTTGTTAAAAGCCGTAATATCTACAAACAGCAAATGTTAAGGTTCAAGCATGGAAAAGTTTGTGTTCTTGAGGAGGAGACTGACATTGAACTCTTGAAAGTCCTCTCAGCCCAGCTGGAATCAACAGTAGATGTTATCGAGTATCACCTGTAAACTAGATACTGCAAGATGTGGTTCTGTTTCTACCGTACATCTTTATCCTTGCACCATGCTGCTAACAAGGTCTGCTTTGATAGGAGTGTCAATTTGGAGTGGGGGAGCTCATGCATCTTTCCCTGCTTCAAGACAAACTAGAATATTTGGGAGTAATGTTCTCAGTTGGTGAGAATAGTACATAGGTATACCTTATTAATACGTTATTAACTAGATGGCTTACTCCTACCAACTGTATCAAAACTGGCACTGGGGGGGAAAGCTATGGTTTTCATGTGAACTGGCTGTCATGCTTACTTGTATGTGTCCCTAGTTTAAAGTGTGGTCTTGAGATTCCTTCCCATTCACTGATATTTTGCTTTCTTCAGAATGTGTTCAACATGGTTGTGGAAGTACCTCGATGGACAAATGCTAAAATGGAGGTAACTGTGTTACAGTTCCTAGCTTAAGTGCTCGAGCTGACTAGTCTATTAATCTTTGGCTTTGCTGATTTTCTCCTCCTTACTTCCACCTTGTGAATCTGAGTGGTTTTTAACTTCTTGTGTAAATACTTGCTTGATGCTAAAGGTTTAGGATGGATCTGAGATTTGCAGAAGTTACAATAACTTAGTAGTCTTCTGTGACTTCTGATTAAAGCTGCATTTTCTGGCTCTCAACCCCATGTGCTTCTGATGTTTGTAAGTCTGCTGAAAACTATATCCCAGGAGATGGCAATGCAACAGGAAATAGAGTTATTCAATATCTGCTGTAGGCTTCAGGGTCAGCTCTTGGTCCCTCAGCTTGTGAGATAGTGGCCAGCCTCATTAAAAAAATATAATTAAATTCTTGGGTTCTTTAGAGTAGAGTGGAGAGATTTATGTAACTTTTCTTTCAGATTGCAACAAAGGATCCTTTAAACCCAATTAAGCAAGATGTGAAGAAAGGAAAACTGCGCTATGTAGCTAACGTGTTTCCCCATAAAGGTTACATCTGGAATTATGGTGCTATTCCACAGGTACTATGATTTCTCTCGGTGGCTCATCCTTTCTGCTTGGGAGGAGGGAGGATGACTGTGTGTCTCTGACTACCACTACATTAATGAGCCAAAGGTTGGCTGAGAGTCTGATATGGATTACAGCGTTTGTAGCTGAATATATAGTCTTGATAATGAAGAGAACTTGTTAAGAAAGCAGGGGTACTTTTAAGTAGAAATCCCAAGAGTTAGGTTTGTAGCTCATGCTGTAAACAAGTTGTTTGAGGATGAGCAGCTGTTGCGCCTCTCCTTGGCTACCTGGAAGTTTGGTTGGACAGTAGCTGGCAGGTCCTTGTCTTTGGATCAAGGAAGGTGTCACTACACAAGAAACTGAGCATCTGGCAATGCAATGCCCTCAGTTCCTGCCTGGTGAAGCATAAAGAGCTGAAGTTTTAAACTAATGGTGCAGAAGCTCAGTGTACAGCCCTTAGGCTTAATCTTTACAGAAGATTCTTCTTGCAGTGAATTAGCTGATTGTTTTAGGCTTTGGATGTGGGCCACAAAGATCTGAAGACTGTATCTTTCCCATTTCTGCTCCTGTTATTGTTCAGGATCTGAAACACACAGCTAGACTAATGTATTGGCCTGTTGAATGGTAGTGCATGCCCTGTTCTCAGTGTTGGTTCTGAGTGGCAGAGAGGCACTTGAAAGCCCAGAGGCTGTGCACAAACATACCTTCTCTGAAACAGCTGGTAAGGTGGGACCGACAGGTGGTGACACCTGGATGTGTGCTCTTAACTGGCTGGTGACTGTTAGGTAAAGAGGAACTTTGAGCAAGGCTGTTTGCCTCTGATGTTCTCCAAGGTTTGAGTTTCCTTTAGAGAAATAAATTGTCAGTGACAGTTCACAGGGCAACACACCGAACTTCGTAGCTCTGGTCTTGATAGCAGTGCACGTCAAGTGTTTCCTCCAAGTGGGTTAAGATGGTGTTTCAAAGTTGAATTGTTTCCTACTCGGATGGATTCTGGAGCCAGTTTCTTTGTACAGAATTACAGCTTTTGAAGCCTTACTCAGTCATGTGTTAGTGCTTCATCTTAGTTTAGTCATGTTGTGTATGCACCAAGGACAAGGGAATGAACTTAATGCTTCCTTGCAGAGAAGTGTGATAGCGATTGTGAAGAGTCCTTCAGCACCACCCAGGTTTCAGTACATCTTCCTGAGTGCTCTGGATGCATCACAAGGTCTTGACTACTCCAGTTGTGTCCTGGCATGCAGAAATTTGGAAAGAGCATTGCTTCTTTTTATATCTCAACAGCCTTAGAGGTAGATGCTCCTTACAGTGCAAGCAGGCACAGTGTCCTTTTGCTCCTGATCAGAAGTGTGTTTTAAGCAGCTATTATTTTTGGAGGCGTAGCTCAAATGCCTTCTGGAGTCTTGTCTTTCAGCTTATACTCGCCACTTTAGGTGAGATGCACTAGGACACTGGGTAGCCCAGGGTATGGGACTCTGCATTCCTGTCACTGCTGTGGTGTAACAATGTGTCTTTAATTGTTTAATTTAAAGGAAACAATCCACCCTGTCTGTCTTCTGTCTCTGGTGGACTGCTATCTGGAGTTCGGGAAACTTCTGTTAAGACATGAATAGGGAGAGGAATAGGCAGGCAGCCAAATCAATGAATGTTCTTTATAGATGTGAACTTTACCTTTATGTAGCTGTGCAGTGGAGGAGGAAGTCTGGAAAGTTGTTGAAAAATGGTTTGTCAGTAGGAGGGAACAGTTTACCTTGGCAAGATAAGACCTTTTAGTTTGGATTCAAACTGCTCTTGCAGGTGCAAGTGAAATAGTAGCCCAGCCGCTAGACCTGAAAGCTTGTGTGAAGTGGGCCATCACCTGTATTTTGGAGGCAATTGCATGCCTGAAATAAACCTGCTTTTTGTTTCCTCTTGAAACCTGAGAGTTCTCATTTGTGTAGGGGTGTTTTGGTTTGTTTGTTTGGTTCTTTTTTTTTTCAGACTTGGGAAGATCCAAGTCACAAAGATGAAAATACTGGCTGCTGTGGAGATAACGATCCAATTGATGTGTGTGAAATTGGAAGCAAGGTAATGTGTTCTAAAGGGCAACACTCTTTTGAAACATGTCACTGATGTCTCTGAAGTCAATTATCCAGAGACATTATTCAGTTCCTACCTCCTCTACCTTAAGAATGTGATTTGTCCCTTCACTGTCTCTGGAGATTGTTAATGAGGTCTTATGGCACAAGCCTTGTGAGCCAAGGATTATGAACTGCTGATAAGTGATACCTAATTTCCTGGTACCCGCTGCTTGCTGAACTCTCATAGCTTGAACAGTCTCCTATTGTGCATTCCTTGGATGCATCAATACAGACAATAAGGTCTTTGTCCTTTCAGGTCTGCTCTCGAGGAGAAGTTATCAAAGTGAAGGTGCTGGGCACTCTGGCACTGATTGATGAGGGTGAGACAGACTGGAAGATAATTGCTATCAACGTTGAAGACCCTGAAGCAGATAGCTATAATGGTAAGTAACAGGAGGGAGGAGCAGGCTTAGTTGAGAGCCTGTAGGAAACCTTCAAATCAGGACGTGGGCTCGATCCTTCTATGCCATGGTATTAATCGGATGTGGTACTGGAAGGACAGCAGAACAGGATGTTGTCAGGCCTATGTCAAAACATTTTACTGTTTATCCCAAATTGTCTGCGTCCTGCAGAGCCTGGCATCTTGAAGAAGAGAGTGGTTATATTGCCTGTCCTCTGAGTGGAAGGAAAGGGATTGTCCAGTAAGTCTCTGATTAAAGCTGTTGAAATGATTCCATGCTCCTAGGAGCAATCAGGATATACTGTGAATATGAAACACTAACTTTCTTGTGCAAATATCCACTTTGTGTCTTTACTGTAACCTGTCTGAAATGTTGCAAAGGCTACTTGAGGAGAGGCTGAAAGAGGGGCAGCTCAGAAGAGTGGGCAAGTAGCTAAGCGACTTCTGTCACTAGGTCTGGCTTACAAACCTTTTCTCTCTGGCTAGATATCAGTGATGTCAGAAGAATGAAACCTGGATACTTAGAAGCTACAGTGGACTGGTTCAGAAGATACAAAGTACCTGACGGAAAGCCAGAAAACCAGTTTGCTTTTAATGGTGAATTTAAAGACAAGGTAGCATTGCCTTTCTTAGTTACTGTGAGTGTGCAAAGGCACCCCATCCAAAAACTGAGCTCAGGGTGCCTGGAGACACGAATGAGTAGTTGCTGAGAGAATGGGTTTCTATGAGGCTACTAATAGTTGACTTAATTCTTCCTGCTGTTTTTCCAGCCTACCGTTCAGCTTCTTTCCAGCCTAGTCCTTGCAGGAAAAAGCACAGGGTTATCAACTAGGAGAAAAAGCACAGGGTTATCAACCTGCTGCTGTTGGATATTATCAGTGTTTCTTTTAGATGACATTGATGTGAGATCACTTAAGGGCTGGGAGCCTCTCTGTCAGAACCAGGATGGAAAACACCAGGTTTATTTGCTCCTGCTTCGGAGCAAGGGTTGACATCACCCTTTGCCTCCCTTGCTCACTGGCTTTGCTCCTCTGCAGCCTGGTGCAAGCTGAAGTTCACGAAAGTTAAAATGCTTCTTTCTTCAGGCATAAGATGTTCCCTCACACCCTTCAAGTAGGGCTCTGCTGTGGCAGCATTGTACCTCTGCCTCTGCTCTGGGGTGGGTCAGATAACTTACGGTTCCTGAGTGGGTGAAATCCTGCTTCTGCACCCTTCCTCCTGCCAGTCCTGCTGTGCCATGAGTGTGTTAGCGAGGTGACTCAACTCCCAGAGCTCCAGAGTTGCAGCAGAGAAGGGGAGGGCCTGCAAAGCTCCGCCTGGGAAGGAAAGGGTAAGGGAGGCTGAAATGGAAGTTGTGTAGGAGTGAGCCTGTCCCCTTAGGCTTTAACACAGCAGTAGCTTGGGTGGGCTGGGACATCTCACTGCCTCTCTGAATGGGTGGAACCAGAATCAAGGCCAAATTGTAAAATAGGGACAAATAACCTTGCACATTTATGCAGTGTTTTACTTGGCTCTGTATGGTTTCGAACCAGGATATTTATGACTGGTGTTGGTGCAAACAAAGGATTTTGTGTGCTTCCTTCTCCAGCTGACAGGTTAATATTTGAGCATATAACACTTTTTCTTCTAAGGAAAAAAGCTGTGATATGCTTGGAAGCAGATTCATTATGAAATAGTTGCAAAGCTAGAGTATGTGCATGTCTCTTCCTGTTGGTCTGCACAGCAGTTGAATGATTGACCTGGAGTGGAAGAAGGCTCACAGGTGTGCAGGGATCAGCTAGCTGCTGGAGACAAACTGAGAGGGGGGACATCAGAGTGGAGATGCTCTAATAGTATAGCACTGGCCTGAGACTAGAATATCTGTTCAGTTTCTTTTGGCCTCAAGCTCACTAGGTGACCTTGGCATATCCTCCTATCTTGAAAGTAAAACAATTCATGTTGTAAATCCCTGTTGTTTCAGCTGTTGTATGCTGGGAGGTTGCTGTTGTTCCTGAGTGGTGCAGTAATGGAAGAGGGCTAAGAGTCCCTTCTAAAGTCAGAAACTATCTAAAATCAACTTGTAAATAGTGGCCCATTGTTCCATGTAACTGAGAGTCTGGAGAAGATGGTCTAGTGCTTACTCATAGCATGATGCTTGTTCTCATCTTCACCTTTTAGGATTTTGCTCTGAACGTCATTAAAAGTACTCATGAATACTGGAAAGCTTTAGTAGCAAAGAAAACTGATGGAGGGGAGATCAACTGGTAGGTTAATGCTTGTGGTACTGTGCACGTTCCTTTCCCCTAAACAAATAACACCAAAGCTGCCTCTCCTGAATGGTGCTATGCTTCCTGTTAGCTGCCAGCTGTCTCTGCAGACCTCCCCCTTCAACTTGGCAATTATAACAGTGATTCTTATAGTCTTTATTTAATATTCTTGGGAGAGGGACTTGGCTTTCATATTCTCACAACTGACCTATCTCTTCTAGCACAAACCTGACGGTGTCCAACAGTCCCTTCTGCTGTAGTCAAGAGTGTGCAAAAGCTACTGTGGATGCAGTAAGTACAGATTTGAGTATCCTAACCCCAATGTTAGTATTAGGCAAAACAATACTATTTGTGTGGTTAACTGCCCTCTGTGTGAATAGTGCATTGTATGCTCAGAACAGCACCTGTTTCTGATTGGACAGGATGTAAGTGGAGCAAGCCAGACTTTCCTCCAGAGGCTTCTCTTTGCCCTTAAGTCATCTGGGAAATGGAAACCAGACCAGAGTTTGCGTGAAGGGCTAAACTTCAGCTTGGCTGCCAGCTGTTCAGATAGAAGGCCAAATATTTAAACCCTAAGAGCTTCAGGGTAGAGGTCATCATTTGACAAAAGGAAGACTAATTCCTGAGAGCCTCGCAGCCAGGGCTTTTGCATTCTTTGCAATGAAAAGCTTAAAGTTCCCAGCGTAGAACTCCTGTCCAGTTTCAGGGCTTAACTGCATCTCCCTACACATGTGATGTGCTGCTGGTAACTTGAAAGGGGTTGGGGACTGGGACAGAAGAATCAAAATGCAAGTGTTGCCTCAGTGTATGGAAATGTGGCTGGAAGCCAGAGTCTCTCCATAGCTTTGGCAAGACCCTTGAAGCCGTTGCATTGGTTTGAAAAGCACTTGTATTCTGTGGCGGTATCCAAATTACATTTCAGTTTTTGAAAGTGCAGCCCTCATGGAGGATGTGTCACCAGCCAGGGTCCGTTGCCTCTCTTTGGTTGCTAAGTATCTGGTGAAAGCTCTTCAGAGAAGTTTTCTGAGAGTCTCTCGTACTTCTGTTCCACCATCACATTGTAGGTTCAAAAACAGCAGGCTGCCTGCAGCTGTATTGATGCTGGAGTAGTAACTGCTTGTAGTGAAAAGCAGATGGCACTGCAGCCTGCGCTAAAAGCAGAGCACCTCTGGCATGTAGGACATCTATGGAATGAGAAGGCTGTAGAGATGACAGGACTTGTGCGGCATGTGAACTCATTTACTCCCTCACAGCTGACCAGAGCTGGCTGCCACAGACCAGCTCATGCTGCTTAGATCTTAAATGGTGCTCATTAAAGACCTGTGAAGTTCTAAATGATGTCTTGTGAGCTTTGGGTGTAAGGTCAACCTCTGTCAGCAGTTGCCGTCTGCTAATGCACTTCTTGTTTCAGGCACCACCATGTAAAGCTGCCAACCCAATCCCACCCGAAGGTGAGTCTCAAAACCCACATTTGTATTCCAGTACTGAGTGGCGACTTCCTCAAAGGAATTATAAGCAGGAAAATTAGGGTCTTTGCTTACGGCTGGGTTTGGCTCTAGCACCAGGAGAAACAAAGCGCCTTCTTGGACCTAACTTGCATCAGTAATGCAGTTTAATTCCTGAATAACATCTGTTGTTATTGCCTTACTCCTTTGTTTGGGTACACAAAGTGGGTAAATGAGCATTAAGAGAGACCTGAGGCGCAGTAGTTTGCTTCAGAAGAGGTTAGCTTGTCCTGAAAGAGCCCTGCAGAGGACTGAAGTGCAGTGATAGCAGGAGACCAGTTTCGTTGGTTCTGCAAAATGGGTTTCATCAGTATCCTTAGTGCAGGCAAGCCAAGGAAGGGAAGTACTCCCTACCCACACAGAGCAGAGGCAGAAATTGGATGCACATTCAGTACTTCAGTTGCAGAGTTACACAACTCTGTAAGAATGCAATGGCTGTGGGATGAATCCTCACTCAGCTGTCATCTTTTTCTTTCATGCAAGGTTGCAGTGGGTTCCTTGCATAGGAAATCTGGACATTGTAGCAGGGACAAGACCCAAGGGCAAGCTAATGATGGTGTTGAGAATCCACAGTTGTGTGGCAGAAAGAGGAGCTAGGTTTTCATTTCCGGTCTTTCCATGGGCAGTAAACTTGGGAAGAAATTGCTGTCTTCCGTGCAGACAAGGGAGTTGGAGGCAAAATGACTTTGTCTTCCCAAGCCAGCTGAACAGAGGGAAGCCAAGCTAGCTCTGGCTTGCTGTCTCTGCTCACCTGATCTGAATCACGTCTGAGTGCTCCCAGTGGCAGCCTGAGTGAGGGTGGCTTCTTCAGGAAAACAAACACATGTAGGTAGGATCACGCAAGAACCTGTTTGCTGTGTGGAGGAGTTGTTGACTGGGGCACTAGAGGTGACATGCAGTGCTGTATGACTACTTAAAAGAGTGGGTAGCTAATGAAGGAGTAACCCCCTCATGGTTTGTTTGGTGTTTTCTGCCCCTTACAGTTGACAAGTGGTTCTACTACCAGAAAAACTAAGGCCTGGGACAGCTGTGTCCTTCCCATGATGGAGTCCCCACATCCGGGCATAGACCAAACCATAGCTTCAGTGTCAACACCAAGGCGCCATTGCTTATATGTGTGCCCATTAGAATTCTGTATCTAGCAGTGACGTGCCTGCTGCACCGAGGTCTGGTGGAGGCTACAAGCTCTAATTTATGAAACCACAGCACCCTGCTTGCGCACGGTTGTGCGGTGTACTTTGTAAACCCCGACGGAAGATCACTCACCTGGTACGTGTATGGATGCTAGAAATAAAGGCTACTGAAACAGCGCTGCGGAGCTCCCTCTCCTTTCCCGCCATGTAACAGCCTCGTTCCCCTCGGTTCTGTGCTGGGGTCTGTTAGCATGCGAGGGGGTTACGGCAGCAGTTACCGGCTAATGCGGGACGGGCCCTCCGCCGGAGGGAGTGCGAGGACCGCCGGGGGCCGGCCCCGGAACCGGCTGCTCCCGCGCTTGGCGTTACCGCTCGGGGGCGGCCTCGAACCCGCGGCCCCGCGGGGCGGCGTCAGACGCACGGCCGACGTGGGTAGCCAGCGCGGCGAGGCCGCCGGGACGGAAGTGGGCGGGGGGGCGCGGGGCGACGTATTTCCTTTGGGGAGCTGGCGGCTGCCGCGGCGGGGAGCGGGTGGCGCGGCGGCCCGGGAGCAGCCGTCGGTGAGCGGCGGCGGCGCGGTCTGCGGCACCGGGGGGGCCCCGCGGGGCGGCGGGCGCCGGGCGCGGCGGCGGGGGGTGACACGCAGGCAGGGCGGGGGCGGGGCCGCGCCGTCCGCCCTTGAGGCCGCCGTCAGGGCCGCTTCCCCCTACCCCCACCTCCGCGGTCCCTGCGGGCGCCCCCAGCCCGGGTTAGGGGCGCTCGCCCCGGCAGTCGGTGTTAGTCAGCGCTCCGCCCGCCGGGCCGCGCGGGGGCTGGGAGCCAGGGAGGGGAGCGGGACCTGCTCCAGAGCGGCAGCATCCCGCGGCGGGGGCGCGCCGGCGGCTTCCGCCCCCCCTAACCCTGGCTTTGTCCCCGCAGGCGAGTAACCTTCCGCGATGTCTTTCATTTTCGAGTGGCTCTACAACGGCTTCAGCAGCGTGCTGCAGTTTCTAGGTAATGCCGCGTTGTGTGGGTTAAAAAGCTCGGCTCGGGCTGCGGTGGCTGCTCTTAGGTCAGTTTGGCTTCTGCCAGTTGCCAGCATCACTTAAAAGCTGGTGATGAAGGTGTGTTTCTTTTGGAGTGTGCAACAGCTCTAGCTAGGATGAAGTCTGACAAGAAAGCTGCAAATCAGCAAAGGGTATTTTACACCAGGGGGAGAAACTGTCAGAATATCTGGAGGTGTTGGCCTCCCACTCAGTCCTTCTCTTGCCATTTACAAATGGGAGAGCAGCTGGGCTGGGGCCAAGGCCCTGTGTAGCCCAGAGTCCTGCCCCAGGCAGATGCGCTGCCTAGCCAGGGAACCCTGTCTTCCTCCTCCTGGCATCCAAGCTCACCAGTTCCACCCGAGCTTGCCCAACTGCTGTAGCTCTCTGGCTTGCTGCTTCTCCTCAAATGGCCACTTCCTACACCAAGCTACCAGTTACATGACATGCCCCGGGGAGCTGCTGGCCACTGACTAATGCAGGTGATCCAGGTTGAAGGCGTTTTGGGAAGGTGCTGGCAAAAACATTGCCCAGCCCAGGGCGAACTGCGCAGCTGGGCTGGCTGCTGCAGTGTGGCACGAATGGCCCTTTCCTGGGCTGCGGGTGATAGAGAAGCTCCTCGTGCCAGAGTTGTGAATTCCATTGGAGGTCCTTGCCAAGGGATAGGGTGCTGTGTATCCAGAACACCTCGCGGTGGTAGTGATGGATGAGAGAAAGTCCTGCTGGAAACCTAAGGGAACTTTGCTGTGGCAGATGCATACCTGGAAGTGAACAAAAAAAACCCAGCATCAGTTTCTCTAAAGAAAATGAACTGTTGTTTCACACTTTGCACTGTTTCTTCAACAACTTCCTGCTGTGTTTTACAAGTTTATTTAATTTTCACATTTAAATACTCCTTCGGGGCAACATACTCATCCATAACCGTTGTATTTAAGTAGTACTTTGCTGCACACTCTTCTGTTAGGGGGTATCTGAGGAAAGACTACATTGCTCATAGGAATATGAGCTTAGGAAACATCTGTTGTTCTAGACATGGCCTTCCCTGGTAAAAGCCAGTTCAAACTATATGGGTTTTGTTCCCTGCTGTTCTGTGCCCGTGCTGAAAGTCCTGTATGTGCGCAGGAGGCAGCATAGCCCTGAGAGAGGGGTTTGTATGCAAACAGCATCAAGCTGGAGTGTTTCTTGTTTGTTTTCCTTCCAGGTTTGTACAAGAAGTCTGGAAAACTGGTGTTCCTGGGCTTGGATAATGCAGGCAAAACCACTCTGCTGCACATGCTCAAAGATGACAGACTGGGTCAGCATGTTCCAACACTACATCCCAGTAAGTCTGCCAGCAATAGAGCCCCGCCTGCCTTGTGGTGTGGTTTTTCCTCTTTAGTGATGGGGATACGGTGTCGCAAGGTGCCTCAGCGATAGCTCTGCACTGGGAGACAGACTTTAAGAGTCCTCAGCCTGCATCTAAGGTTGCAGTTGCATGTTGGTTGACTGAGCTGAAGTGCATTTGTGTTTTCCTCTCAAGTATAAAACGGAGAGCCTGAGAACTGGCATGGCGCAACTGTTACGACATGCCTCTCTTGCGGGGGAGTGGGTTTATAAGGAAAAGTATAATAAGGTATAATAATTGCAGATTAGTAAGCATGTGCATAAGTAGGGAAGTGGGAGAAATTATTTTCTCCTGCTCATGACTTTGTGATATTACTCTGTTAGAGTGGCTGAATTCTGTGTGGGAAATTCAGGGAATTCCTGAATTCTGCAGGATATCTCATACAAGGAGAGTGGGTGATGTTAACACAAGTCCCCAGGGAATTCTGTCTGTGACAGCTTCATCACTGTCCTGAAATACAGCCTGTATTTGTACTTTTCAGCATCAGAGGAGCTGACGATTGCTGGAATGACCTTTACGACTTTCGATCTGGGTGGACATGAACAAGGTAAAAGTGAAGTTGCTGAGTGGGAGGCACCAAATGAGCTCAAACCCCCTGATGTACAGTGTTTCCCAGCCACCTTAAGAAATATCTACCAAAAGCGATACTGAAAGGTGATGGCAATGAACAGTACCTAATTATTTGTTGCCTGAAATTATTTGTGGAGCAATATATGGAAACAAGCTCCCGGCTCTAGGATACCGGTTGTCTCAGTGGTTCAATAGTTCTGCCTAATTCTGGCACGTTGGAAAAATATGCTGCCAGTTCATGACTGGAGTATTTTTAGTTCTAAGCAAAGTTTTTCTGCCTTTGTTTTAAATACATAGAAATACTGGAAGACAGACACCCAAAGACTGAAAAGGCAGCCTTGGCTGCCGAGGCTTGCTTACAAAAGCAGGGTGTAACTGGCTTGTTGAACTGCCTGGCCTGCAGCCTCAGCCAGACCCTTACCCAGGATGTCTTCTGTTGTCTTGAGGAAATCACAACAAAGAGTGTGGCTCCTTTTTGGGTGTAGTTTTCCCGTTGGCTTCAGGTAGCGTTCTCACGGGGCAGTGTTTGTCACTTCTGTGTTCCAGCTCGCCGGGTCTGGAAGAACTACCTGCCAGCCATCAACGGGATCGTCTTCCTGGTGGACTGTGCGGATCACTCACGTCTTATGGAATCCAAAGTTGAACTTAATGTAAGTATACTTCCTTTTTTCCTTCCCTCTGAATAGCTAAATTATAAGTAATCTTGTTTTGGGGGCTGGAACTTTTGCACAGCACAGTTTGAGAGTCTCATGCTTTGGATTTTCACTTCCAGTGCAGCTTTTACACTAGCGATGTGCCATGCAAAGTGTGTGCTTGTAGGAACTTGCACATGACTTTATGCAGGGACAGATAAGAATGGATTTATAAGTACCCTCTCACAGAGCTGAAGAAGCTGGTATGCCCTTACTGTGGGTTGACCTCAAGAGCAGGTTGGGTGGGACTTTGAGCAACTTGTTCTAGTGGAAGGTGTCCCTGTCTGTGCAAGTGGGGGTGGAACTGGATGAGCTTTAAGGTCCCTTGCAACCCAAACCATTCCGTGATTCTGTGATCACTGTAGGCTCTTGAGCAGCCTTTGAAGAAGTTTTGAAACAGTTCGTGGGTTTAGATAGGACCTGCTTCTGAGAAACCTTTCCAGAGACACTCCCCTCTACAGGAGTACTGTAGCACCAAAAAATAGCCCTTGCTGGTCACAGAGCTTAGACAAAAGTATTCTCTTCAAATAATGAGGGTTTTGTCTGCCTCTGTTTAACTTTCCTTCCATCTTGCACACAGGCGCTAATGACAGATGAAACAATATCCAACGTGCCAATCCTCATCTTGGGTAACAAAATCGACAGACCGGAGGCCATCAGTGAGGAGAAGCTGCGGGAGATCTTCGGTCTCTACGGACAGACCACAGGAAAGGTAGGGAGGGATCCCAATACCAGACTGTCCGCAAGCAAGAGCGGGCTTGTGTGTTAACTTGCAGAATGAGGCTCAGCCCAGAAACTAATTGAGCTCTTACTGTGAATTTATCCAGCATATCAACACAAAATGAATCAACAATAATAATAGTAATAGTACTAATAATAACACCACCACCACCCTTGGGCAAGTTTTGAAACTGCCAGATACAAAAAACACAGTACCTCTGCAGCAGTGAGGGTATTGGGTGTCAAGCTGGCATATCAACATGTTGTCTGGCTCTTCTGGCTTCACTGCTCTGCATTTCCATCCCGTTACCCATCTGATCGCTTTTTCAGTGATTACAAACAGTACAGTTAGAATTAATTAGGAATGCTGGTAGTGGTGGCAGTAAAACACTGCAAGTAAAACATTAGTACTCTTGGTGCTAGCTTGTGCATGCAGTGACTATTGCTTCTTGCATCACATTGGCAGGCATCACAGGCACATCACACTGTGCCTCAAAACCTAACTGCTTCAGTGCTTGTAACACCCATGCTCCCACACTGCTGGCTTTGAAAGTCTGGTGGGTCCCTCTTGCAAAGGGGCTGTGGTGCAGCAGAGAGGGGAAATTCCCTGGGCAGAAATGCGTTTCCCTAGACAGAGGTTTCCGTAGAGGGCAGTGACTCTTCTCTGTGGGCGGCAGGGGCGCGGTTCTGACTTGCCTTTGGATTTCCTTAGGGAAACGTGCCACTGAAAGACCTGAATGCGCGCCCCATGGAGGTGTTTATGTGCAGCGTGCTGAAGAGGCAAGGCTACGGCGAGGGCTTCCGCTGGCTATCGCAGTACATTGACTGATACTTGGACGGACACAAGAGTTTTACTCCTCTGGACTGATCTTGTTCACAGCTTCCTATGGACTTTTCTATTTAGAACACGGAAGGCTTTCCAACCACATACTGGCATTGACCAAGAGACTCCTGGTTTTCGGCTGCCCAATCGCACAGTGGTGACACAACTCTTTTCCACGTGACGGGGAGGCAGCACCGTTCTGCACGCGGGTGCACGTCGTCCCTTTCAGTTTGGTTGCAGCGGGGCTGGTGTGTGATGTGGAAAGTCAGACTCTGCACGCTGCACTGTAACAGCTGAGAAAGAGAGCACGTCTCACCACTGTGGTTAATTGACTTAAGGAAAAGGAAGAAAAAGCAATTATATTTTTTAAAGAAAGTGTTAATGTAAACAGCGTCCCTTCTAACTTTTTAGTTGAACATTCATCTTGTTTAGTCCAGAGTCCAGTTAGGGTTTTTTAAAAACATATTTAACGATATTTAGGTATTTCACAAATTACTGAACCAAGGTATCACGATATTAGAAGTCCTCAATAAACATAGCATTTGGGCTTAACCGAGCTGTAGGGTGGCTGTGCTGTGTCACGCTGACCGACGACAGCAAGGCTGCCGTTGGGGCTGACGTGTGCAATCCAAGCTTCTTTAGTTTACAGGAATATGTTTCAGGTGGAGGGGAGCCCCTGCAAGCACACCTGGTTTAGTGTGTGCAGGTGGCCTCCGGTGCTCACTTGCTCCTGGTGGGATGCTGGGCTCGACCCCAGCGTGCTGCTGGCTCCCCCGGCAGCTAGGCTGGGCTCACCCTGCCCAGAGTGTGGAATCCTCGCTGCGACGTCACAGGAAGAACCTTGAAGCTGTTTTAGTGGTTGTAGCTTGGAAGTGTTTGGCATTTGCATATCATGAGGTTATTCATGTAGACTCAAGCGGTTTCTTTTATACTCAACGGACTTTTTGTCTGAAATTTCATTACTGTCTAGCGCTCATTTTCAGTTAAATAAAGACATCTTTCTCCTCCGAAGGGGTAGTGATCCTCAGTCTAACCTGGCATTGGCTGTGTACGCGTGCCTGGTGCTGCTATCAGGGAGGGGAGAACAAAATGCAAATGGACAGAACAAACTCGCTGTCACCAAGCCCTCCTCCTAAGGCAAGCAACGAGTTTTAGCTCTTTGAAAAGGGATTCTGCAGGTACTAGTACCTCTTTGGGCAGAGAAGGTAAAGCTTTGGTGCTCCCTCGTGTTGTGCACGAGCAAGCCCACAGCGCAGAAGCTTCATCACCCCGAAACTGGAGCGCTAGGCGCTGCGCCTACGGAGGAGGGGGCGCGTTGTGCCAACAGCGCTTCCGGCTCCTCGGGAGAGCAGGGAGCGAACGCTTCCGTGAAGCAAGCGGGGCCGGACCCGGCAGCATGCGGGGACAGAGGGCAGGACGCCAGCACCGGGCCCGGGACCGGCTGCTCGCGCAGGGGCGGAGAAGCCGGCTACGGGCAGGGGCGGGGCGGCAGAGGCGTGGCCCAGGGCCGAGAGGGACCGGCCCGTGCCCGGGAGGCGGTACCGAGGCCCGGCCCGGCCCTCCCGGTGGCTGCGGGCCGCGGGGGGGCGGTGTCGGCGCGGCCCGGTCTGACTCGTTCCGCGTTGCGCTGCCCGGCACCGCCCCTCCCCGCCCCGCCGGCAGAGCTGCCCGCGGGCTGGCCCGCAGGCAGCCCGCCCCGCGGCCGCCGCCATGGCGGAGGAGCGGGTGTGCTGCGTGGTCAGCGTTTCCGGCCCGACCGACGGCCCGTGGAGCTGCAGCGGTGTGGTCCTGAGCCGCGGCCCCGCGCTGGTGCTGTGCCAAGGCGCCGTCTTCGCCCCGTTTCTGCGGGACGGCCCCGCCGCCTGGGCGCAGCCTGGGGCAGCCCTGCTGCCTGCCTCCCTGCGGCCCTGCCTGCGCATCCTCGTCCTACAGCCCCCGGTGGGGACCCGCGTCCCGACCCTCGGCCCCGACGCCCCGGCCGGCGGCCTGCAGCAGCATGAGGCCAGGCTCCTGGCGCTGGTGCCCTGTGGCGCCTTCCAGCAGGCGCTGGGGCGAGCCTTCGGGCCGGCCGAGCAGTGGCGCTTCGGCGGGGAGGCGGCGGGGGACGACCCGCGGGCCCTGCACTGGTTCGCCTGGCTGCGGGTGCCCGGTCTGGACAGCCCCGGGGAGGGCTGGACCGCCAGGGCGAGCGCCAGCTGCCTGCGCAAGGGTGAGGGGCTGCTGGCCTGCGGGTCCCCGTTCGGCGCCCTCTGCCCCGACCTGTTCCTCAACACCCTGAGCAGAGGGGTGGTGAGCAACCTGGCCGGCGAGGAGAACGCTCTCATCCTGACGGACGCGCGGTGCCTGCCCGGCACTGAGGGCGGCGGGGTCTTCCTGCCCTCTCCCGACGGGTCTCGCTTGGTGGCCGTCATCGCCGCCTCCTTCTGCTGGAAGGGCGCAGAGTGGGTCGGGCTCACGCTGCTCTGCTCCCTCGCCGCCATCCTGCGCAGCAGCGCCAGCGTCCTGGGCGAAGCCGGGGTCGTGGTGCCGCCGGTGCCGGGGCGGGTGTCTGCGGTGCCGGCAGGCGGCGGGCAGGACCCGCTGGGCTGGGTGGCGCTGGTGGAGTGCGGCTCAGCGTGGGGCTCGGGGGTGCTGCTCGCACCGCGGCTGCTCCTCACCTGCCGGCACGTGGTGGAGGCGGGGGCCCCGCTCCGGGTGACGCCGGCACCGGGCCCCGGCCGGTGAGTGCGACTGCGTGTCCCCACCTTGTCCCCCCGCTGTGCGCCCTTGCCATGACGCCTCATGTCCCGTGTCCTCAGGGCTGGCACCACCCTCAGTGGACGCGTGGTGTTCACCACCGAGGAGGCGTCCCCCTTCGACGTGGCGGTGGTGGAGCTGGAGGAGAGCATGCCCAGCTTCATCCCTCCGTGCCCAGCAGACACCTTCCTCCCAGGTAAGCGGACAGGGGACACATGGGGTGGTGGAGGGGGAGGGAAATCACCCCCTTGCACCCGCCTTCTGCCTCATCATCCCAGGGGAGGAGGTGAGCGTGGTGGGGTTCGGGGCGCTGGGGCGGGCGTGCGGCCCCTCGGTGACGGTGGGAGTCCTGTCGGCCGTGGTGGCGGTGGCCGGGCGCCCTGTCATGCTGCAGACCACCTGCGCTGTCCATGGGGGCTCCAGTGGCGGCCCCCTTGTCTCCTCCCGTAGCGGACGCCTCCTGGGTAAGCTGGGGTCTCCCATGGGTGAGGGGGCCCATGTGTGTCCCCCAGCAGGACCTGGTGACACGGGCATCACTGCTGTCCCCACCAGGGATCGTGGCCAGCAATACCCGGGACACTGGTGCAGGATCCACTTACCCCCACCTCAACTTCTGTATCCCCATCACCATCCTGCAGCCCCCCATCGCGCACTACCGCCGCACTGGAGACCCTGCTGCCTTTGCCGGGCTCAACAGGGCGGGTGAGGGGGTGCGGGCGGCCTGGCGGCTCCAGCAGCAGCCGGGGCCTCCCAGCAAGCTCTGACCCCCCTGTGACAGGGACAGCGCTGCCCGACGCTGTCAGGACTGAGTGTCTGCAGCCCAGCGGAGGGTGGGCTTCCTGGGGTGGGGGACAGAGGCAGTGCCTTTGCCAGCTGCTGGTGACCCCAAACTGGGGGGCAGCTTGGGGGTTGTTTTGGTTTCTCTCTGGAGCCATAAATGCTGTGAGTTGAGGCCCTGGTGTACTGTGGTGCTGAGCAGCTGGGGTGGGGGGAGTGGAGGTCCTGGCTGGATGTGGGCTGGATTGGGGTGGTCTTGTAAGGGATGATCTGGGTGAGGAGTAGGATTGAGTACTGGTTGTGGTTGGGAAGGGATATAGGTTGGGGTCCAGGATCGGGAAAAGATGGTAGTTCTGGGTGCTGCTATGGCTCAGGGCCCTGCAGAGGGGGAAGATGGAGCTGATTTGGGGCTGGGCTGGGGAGTAAGTGTATTTGGAGGAAGGTCAGTTATGTCAGCTGAATGCAGGGACCAGACCCAGGGGCACCCCGCCGTACTTGAGGAACAGGTGCAGGGCCCCACCGGCAGCCCTGGCTCCCCCCACAGGAGCACGGAGGGCATCAGGGCAGGCACGGGCGGGAGAGCGCTTGACACAGCACGGGGTATTTATTTCACAGCCGCTACACAACGCCAGGGGCCAGGGTGGCCACGCAAGCACAGCACGAGGGGGGTGCGGGGCGGGGGGGCAGGTTATCTATGGAGGGGGTGTTTGGTTTTGTTCCTTTGCTCCCCATGTTTATTAGCGCTGCTGGCCCGGTCGCAGGGCACGCCGCGGCGCACAAGGCCTGCACGGCTTTACCCAAAGACAAAAAGCTCAGATTCGCACAAGCGCAGCTCCCCGCCCCGCTCGCCCCCTCCCTGGGCGAGCACCCCGATGCCCCATCCCACGCAGGGCCGGGGGGGTACCCCCGCCCCGCGCCACACCAGTGGCGGGGGTTCACGGGGACCCCCAGCTGGGGGGCTGCCACCCGGCTGTGCCGCCTCCCAGGCTCTGCTGCTCCTCTACCAGATGTAGCCACCATCATCACCCTCGCCTGCTTCTCCCTCCTCTTCCTCGCCTTCCTCACCAGCCTCCTCCGGCTCCTTCTCCTCCTCGTCCTCCCAGCCCACGCTGCTTCCGAAGTCACCCGAAAACCCCACTGCCTCCTCTGCAGGGGCAAGGGGCAGAGGCTCACGGCCAGGTCCTGGGGCTGTGGCCCCCTTCCCGGGCAGGGGGTCACCCCTACTTCCTCTCCGTGCACTCACCGCAGTCGGGGTTGCCGTGGCTGCGGGTGCCCGTCAGCTCCACGCCGTGCTGGTCCACACACCAGCACTCCCCTCCGCCCGGCTCGCACTGCGCCCGCTGGTAGTATCCGTCCTCATCACAGCTGGGGATGAAGGTGCCTGCAGGGAAGCAATGACACCCCACGGCCACCCAAACACATGCAGTGCAGGGCCCCCCACCCCTCCGCAGCCTGGCTGTGCAGGGCCCTGCCAGGGGACAAAGGTCCTGGCACCCCTCACTCACCCGGCTTTTTTTTAGCTGCTTCTTGGATCTGAATCTTCTCCAGCTCCCTCAGACAGGGCGGCTCTGCAGCACCCCCGTATGCCCTCTTAGGGTGGGCATCCCCCAGCCCTATGATGGCAGCCCCCTGACCGCACAGCGTGCATTTCCCCTCAACCACATGGCATACAGCCCGCTGAGACCCTGCAGCATGCAGCCCCGCATGGTTTGCATCCTCCCCAACCCATGGTGTACTTCCTCGTGACCCCACAGCATGCACATCCCCTACCTCCCCCCACAGTGTGGTGCCCCCCCAACTCCACAGCAGACATTTCCCATGACCACACAGTGTGCATCCCTCACCATGGTGTGTATCCCCCCAGTGCACTTCCTGCCATGGCAAGTATCCCCCCCCACTGTAACCCCACCGCATGGATTCCCTACGACCCCACAATGTGCATTACCCTGCCCCCTAGGATGCATCCTCCTGACCCCACAGCACCCCCCCAGGCATGCACCCCCTGCCCCAGCAGGACACAACGCACTTTCCCTCCAGAAGCAAAAGCACCACTCGGGAGCAGAGACGCGGCCGTCCTTGGAGGTGTCGCAGGAGTTGAAGAAGGCGCGGATGCACACCTCGTACTTGTCCAGGTTGATGGCAGCCAGCTCAGCCGCCTCCAGGAAGAGATCCCCGCTCGTGTCCAGCCGGGCAAACATCCACCCCACTGCCTCCTTGCAGCTGGCTGCTACGCTCCTCTCCAGTGCTGTGGGGCAGGATGCGGCCCATGGCTGCCAGGATCCCTCCATGGAGAGTGGCCCACGTCCCCTCCCTTGCAGCGGGGACACATACCCGTGGTCGGGCTGGCCGGGAGGCCGCCGGAGCCGTTCTGCTTGGCATTCTCCCGCAGGAGCTGGAACCAGTCACGCAGGCGGTCGCCCAGGTCGGCCAGGTCCTGCCCGGTGCATGGCTCTGGGAATGGCCCGGGGTGCGGTGTCAGGCCAGGCAGGGCTCGGGGACACCCCGCGGTGCTCCCCATGCTACTCACCTTGCTTGCTGTCGACGGCGGGGCTGTGTGGGGTCGGGCAGGGGCACTGCCCCTCGCACCGCACCGTCAGCTGCTTGCTGGCCAGGCACGCCTGCTGCTCCAGCTTGCACTGCGGGGCGGCAGCAGGACATCGGCGGGGGGGACACAGCATTGCCCCCCTCCCTGCGGTGAGGTGCCGCCATCCTTACCGCCGAGCTGTAGGTGTGGCCGTCAGAGCCGCAGACGGCAGCGAGTGGCACGGCGTGGCAGGGCTTGCAGCCCCCGTGCCCCTTGGTACTCGGCAGCTTGATCCTGCGTGCGGTGAGAGGCAGGGGTCAGTGCTGGGCCCGCGCCTTCACCTCTCCCAGCCGGCGGCTCAGCCCTGGCCCTGCAGCCCTCCTACCTGTGCTCCAGCTTCTTGCGGCTGATGCACATGGCACGCTGGTAGCCCTGCGCCACGCACACCTTGTGCCGGCTGCACTTCACCTTCTGGCAGGGGTCCTTGGTGGTGTCCAGCGCTGGGGGGGCAGAAAGGGGCAGGTGCAGGTGGGGACCCCTCAGGGCAGCCCAGCAGCAGTGGCCACCAGCCGGCCCGGCACAAAGCCCCATTCAGGCTGCAGCTGGGCAGTGCCCCAGCACCAGCTGCCGCTTCCCAGCATGCACCAGCACCAGTGATGCTCCCAGCTGGAAGGGAAAATCCTGGGGGATGCTGCCAGAAAGTGTTCCCCCAGCCACAGTGGCCGGCACTGAGCCCCCTGTGCCCCATCCCAAACCTGTCCCAGCTCCATCCCAGCGGTACCTTCATCCCCAGGCTGGTTGTCCTCCCAGCTCTTGATATAATCGTCCTGCAAAGGGGGCAGAGCCTGGATGAGTGCAGGTGGCGGGAGAGGTGACACCGAGCCAAGTGTGCCACCACCCAACTTGGCCCACCGGCGTGGCAAGGCTTCCCCTACATTGCACACACCCCCTACACCAGGAGGGGAGCAAGCAGGGGTGAGGAGCAGCCTCCCCCCCAGAAGCCAGCAGCACCAGGACAAAGCGGCCCCTGGATGCTCACCTCCACCTCCTGGCAGCACGGCAGCGCGATGGCCCAGCCGACACCGGAAAAAAGAGAGAAAGAGAGAGCAAGAGCGCCCAGTGTCAGCCCCGGGACAGCCCAAAACCTCTGCTCCCGGCCCGAGCCCACGGTGATGGGCTCTCTGCGCCTGTTCACCACCCTGACCTTCGCAGGTGCCCAAAGGTCTTTTCACCCCCCAGATGTCACAGTCACCCACCCCCATTCTGGCTCAAGACCTGTAATTCTCGAGAGCCTTTATAGAGGATAAAACCTTCCCCACCATCCCTTGGCCAGCCAGGAAATGCAGGGAACAGGGATGGAAGAGGTATTAAGTGGAGGAAACCCCCTGGGGCCCAGCAAGGCCCCATGGGATCCCCGTGGGGTGGCAGTCCTTGTGCTGCTGCCCGTTTTTTTCCATAGCAAGCCCAGGAGCTTAGATGGATGTCGCTGCCTGGGGAGGTAGGGCTGCTCCTCCGGGACCCTGAAAGCATCCCAGGAGCCAGAAGGAGCAGTGGTGGACTCAAACCCTCCTGCCAGGCAGCACTGCTCACCCCACAGGATGCTCTGTGGTGGGTTTCATGACAAGGCAGGAGCATCCCTGCAGCCCTGGGGAAGGCAGGCAGGGGTTTGGATGGCAGCTTGAATCAGCGGCAGCTCCGGAGGGGATGTTTCTAGCTTCAGCGCAGCAGCGTTTGCACTGCAATCGATAGCCGCGTTCCCGTGCCGTGATTAGTAACACTGCGGTGCTCAGCAGCTCCCTGCAGCGCAGCTCTCAGCACAGCCGCTGGCCTCCTCCCCGCTGCACCGCGGGTCGCGCAACCCCCCCGCCCCCAGTGCTGCTTGGCCAAAACCCACATAAATCCACGAGATTTGCTTATTAATCCATGCTAGCCACCGGCAATGCCATAGACCCCTGGACTGGAGGGGATCTGGCACAGCTAGGCAGGCCCCATGTGTGCTGCTAGCACCTGGGGATGGGGGTCTCTCAGCCCCAAATCCCGCGGAAATGCCCAATGCCATGGGGGCACATCCACACGTGCTCCCCCTCGAGCATTTTGCAGGCAGCTGAGGACCCGGGTATCCAGTGCTGCGCTGTCCAGCCAGATACATTGCTGGTGGAGGTCTCCGAGGAGGCATTAGCCCGTCCTAGGCACCCTCACCCGTGCTTTGTCCCCCTAGTTGGTTTATCTGGGGGGAGTAGTGGGGCACATCTGCCGGCAGCTCATCCTTGCTCCAAGCTGAACCTGGACACGCATCTGAACAAAGACGAGGGGCCGGATGTGTGCCCCCTCCCTGCTCTCTTGGCTGCCGCAGGTACCCTGGACAACCCCCCCTTGGCTGGGACTGCAACGACGTCGGCCCCCGGACACGAGCTGAGTGTGACATGGGGGCAGAGGTGTAAAATAAGCCCAGAAAATATCCCAAGTGCCCCAGAAAATTAAGGGCTGGAAATAGATGCCACCGAGGCTATTATTAGGGGGTGCGTAAAAGCTCGGGCTTAGAGGATCCAGAGCCGAATGTGCCCGTCCCCCGCCATCGCTCTGGAGGTGCCTTCATCCTCCTGGTCCCTGACTCGAATCCTCCATCCCCGGGACTGCCATCCGCCGGGACACAGCCTGCCCGGGCTCCCCGCAGGGCTCCGGGGAGCGCAGAGCAGAGCTGCCCTGACCCCCGCTGCGCTGCTACGGAGGGGGTGAAGCTAGGGCGCAGCCCCCGCGAAGGGTAGGCAGGGCCTGCCCGTGCCTCTGCCTGTGCCCCGACGCGGTGCAGTGGACAGCACACCCAGGTCCGTGGCGAGATTGGCTTTGGTGCCAAGCCCTGGCCACGGTGGCCGTGGCACTAGCCGCGCCAGGTTTGGCGATGGGCACGGTGACGTCGGGCGCGATGGTCTCGGCGCTGCCGAGCCGGGAGCATCCCCCAGGTACCGGGGCCGGCAGCCACCCACTGCCGCCGCGGGAGGCAGCGGGATGCGGGCAGCGCCGAGCACCCCCGGCCGCCTGCGACGGAGCTGGTGCCGGGGGGAGGGTCGTGATGCGGCAACCGCAGCGGCGGGGCGGGAGGGGGCTCCCGGCGCTCGGCGACGCGTCCCGTTCCCCCCACCCCCGCCCCGCTGCCGGCGCGGACTCACGTCTCGGAAGCGGTTCCAGTGCTTGATCCTACCGCCGTACTGGGAGATGGAGGAGAGCCATTGCTCATCCTCCATGAAATTGCCGGGGCTCTCCCCCGCCGCGGCGGGCCCGGGGCCGGTGGCGGGGCCGGCGGCGGGCCCGGCGGCGGCGGCGGCAGCGGGCAGAAGCAGGGCCAGCAAGGCCATCAGGGCGCGGCGCCCGCCGCAGCCCCGCATGCTGCCGCAGCGCCGGGGGGAGCAGGCGGCGCGGCGGGAGCGGAGCGGAGCGGCGCGGCGCGGTGCGGTGCGGTGCGGTGCGCACGGGGAGGCGCCGGCGGCGAGTGGGGCCGCGGGGCGGCACCGGGCGGCACCGGCGGGAGGGCCGGGGCGGGGCGTCCGCCGCGCCCGCCGCACCTGCGCGCCGGCACCGGGGCGGGGGAGCCGCCGGTATCGCACGGCAAGGCACGGCACGGCTGCATCCCGGTCACTGCCCTATCTCCATTCTTTATCCCTCATCCTGCATCCCTGCTCCCTACCATGTCTCCACAGCGCATCCCCCATCCCTTCCACATTGCCATCGTGTAACCCACATTCTGCATTCCCAGTCCCTGCTAAGCCCCCATCCCACACCCCCGGTGTCTGCCACGTCCCTATCCTGCAATTCCCAACTTGCATCTCCTGATCCTGCCGTGCCCCCACCCTGCAGCCCTTGCCCTCCATCCCCACCAAAACCCTACCCTCTATTCCCTCATTTTCCAACCCCTGTTCTCACCCTTTCTCCTCTGTCTCTGCCATGTCCTCACCCTGCATCCCCCATCTTTTACCCCATCCCTGCCATGCCACCCTGTGATCCCTTGGCCACCCCAGCACTGCATTTTGGGGCTCCAGGAAGGATGCCCACCCCAGCCTCGAGGGAGGCCACTGAGCAAAGCAGGGCAGGCGGGTTTCACACCACTGCTTTTGGGTTTTCCCTCCTCTCAGCCCAGGGAAGGAAGGCAGGGTGACAGGGTGGGCATGGGGCCACTCACAGGGACATCTCTGTTGAGGCTTGGCAAGGAAGGATGCTGACAGCTCACTCCAGCTGCAGCTGCAGCTGGGGAGCTCCCAGCACACACATGGCTGTTCTCTGCAAGGATGCTCAGGATAGAGACAAAACACAGCACTGCATTTCCTCACAGCAGAAGCAGCAGCTAGAGGCCATGGAAGCAGCATAGCTGACCCTCACAGAGCCTGCTGCGTTTGGAAATAAAGCTGGATTTAAGAAAATTGTTATTTTCAACTTTATGGTTAATGTTGCTCCTGACCTGGGCTCCAATGAGTCTTGCTGCTGAGCAAAATGATGGCGTACAGCAGCTTCCTTCCTCTGTGCACTAAGGACACAGGGATCTGCAAGCAGGGTAGCCAGCCTCCAATGCAGCCTAGATGGGGAAAGAAGCAGAGCAGCAGATTTGAGTTTTAACAAGTTTTAGGCAAGCTCTAAAGCATCAGATTATATTACAAAGCCATAACACTGCCTGGTTTAATGGGATTCCAATTCATTGGCGCAGGACCATGCGTAAACCACAGTTTTATCATGCTCAGTATGGAACTGTTTTATTATATTTATGAACAATGATAGATGATAATCCATCATGGTATATTTTCTCCTGGCCCCAACCCACAAAATCAGTAGGTGTGTCTTATTTATGTGAGTAGCTCCTCTGTGAAAGGGTGAGGGGATACAATACCCAACTCTGCCCCTTTCCTTCATGTAAGTGCTCGTTTCAAAAGCACTGCCAGCAAAGCAGAGCTGCCACTCCACCAGACTCATGTGTGTGCTTAACATTATACAAGGGGATCAAGTGAGGTATGAATTTAAGTACACACACAATGGTTTGCTGGATCACAGCCTAACCT
This sequence comes from Ara ararauna, assembly GCA_028858755.1. Lineage (NCBI taxonomy): Eukaryota > Metazoa > Chordata > Aves > Psittaciformes > Psittacidae > Ara > Ara ararauna. The sequence goes on from CM054381.1 coordinate 44,843,283, forward strand.
ATGATTCCACGGATGAGAGAAAAAGACCAGAACTCTTAATTCTGTCCGGGAACACTGGTGTGAAACTAATTTAGCCGTGCCAGGCTAGAGCACCGGGATAAGCCGCTTACCACCAAAATTCAACCAACTTCCAAATGCTCACAGAAATAATTGTTCTTAAACCACGTCTGCACTAGTGGAAAGTGGAGGAGTGCCCTTAGGTCAGCCCCTTCCTCACAGAAAATTTTGTGTTTACCTCCATGCCAAGATGCTGTTCGGAAGCTCAAAGCTAGTCCCATATTAGGGAGGTGAGAGGGCTCAGTCCCAAGACTAGCTGCACTGTGAGTGCACCTCAGTGAAGAACAACTCAGAATCACCCAGGAGCTTTCTGAGGTACATCTCTCTTCCCGCACAGGCAGCATGGCTGGCAGCTGTGCAAGTAGCTCCCAGGTCTGTTCTTTGGATGGCTGATGAGATTTGCCGAGTACCTCTTCAGGCTGGCGGAAAGACGACAGCAACTGGTGTCAAGTGCTCTCAGCACCTCCCTGCATTGGGCTGCTAGTGAGTGTGACAGTGCTCTGCTTGCTGATGAAATGGTTTTGAGTGACCCTTCTTCCTTCACTTCGAGAGCACAAAGGCATTTGGCTGCAAGAAAAAGCAGAGACAAAATGCCCCATTGCTGTAATTGGGTGCAAGCACAGATGCCACAGTAAAAGGCAAGAGCACAACCACATATGATTTGATTTCCTGGCAAGCACGCTTGAAGGCAGAGATAGTCAGTTTGGTCTTGGAAACACAACTGGCAATGCATTTCGGGAAAAAAAAGAAAGCCACTTCAAATCCTGACCATCTCCCGCTGCTGCTCAGGCATGCAGTCAGAGCACGGCCATACCAGCTCATTTTGGGAGGAAGGAGATGGGATTAAAACCTCTTATAAACAATAACTAGTACAAGTGGGTGCTGAGGGAGCAGCCCCATCCCTAGCTAACACACTCTCTGCCCCGATGACTGCGTAATTCCACATTCATGGCAGCAACTAGTAAGGGGCAGTAGCAGCCGCCATCACTGCCAGGTTGTTGCAGAACAACAAAACACCAGCATCTTCCATTTTTCAAACCGTTCATCCTCAGGCAAGTTGAAAGTTTGTGTTGCTGTTCTTACTGAACGTGTTGATTTACAAGAGCAAACAGTTGTCTTCAGATCTCCGAAAGAATCACAATGGTATCAAAGAGTTTTGCACTCCTTTTAACAAAGAAACCACCTACAAGGTGTGTATTTTTTGACACGCTCCAAAACGGTCACTGGAAAAAGCTCTTACCATAAATACTCTCTTATTAACATAGTTGTGTGCTGGAAGTTTAATTACAGAAACTATCAATGCAACAGGAGATAAACACTTTGCTTTTGAAGGGAATTATTTTATTTGGAGAGCTACATCACAGAGGCACACTGCTGGAGATCCAAGCAATGCCTAACCTCAACATCCTTAAATCATGCTCCAGGGATCAATCTTGGATTTTAAATACTTATTTTAAGAACAAACTTCCTTCTTCTGAAAGAAAGCTATCCTTAAACACCAGCGATGCCCCAAAAGCCACCTGCACCATTTTTTCTAGTTGTTTTCTTGGAAAATGAACAGGCCACAGACATCACACAGCCACCTTTGCAACATTTCCATTACCAATGGGGAAAGGAGGTGGAAGGATCCCAGTTCCACCGGAACGGAGGGCAGGCAGTATGTGTAGGAAAAGCTCCAGGGGAATGCCATGGTTCCTGGCTGCAGTGTGCTTTCGAGGAGTGACGAGGCATTCCTGCTGGAGTTCCCAGGTTCCTATCCAAAATTCACGTCCCGTAAAAACATTGCACTGACGAACATGTGCCTCTGCACAGAGTGAACCTGCTGCAGCAGCCGTGTTGCCGCTTCAGAACATCAGCTGCCCAGAGGTTGCATAGTAGCCAGAGGCATCTGAGGAGAACCTCTGGGAAAGTCGCACGGAGTCCAGCTGCACCTCCCCAAAGTAGAAGTTCTCGAAGAGCTGAAAGAGAGGAGAAAAAAACATTTGAGGGGCACCTAGAGAAATGCAGCCTGCAGCTGGCCCAGGGATTGCTCACAAGAGTTCGCCCTGCAAAACCCCTCTACTCATAGACCTGTTTTGCGTTTAATTAAACTATTCTTTAAATTATTGCAGCCTCTGAAAACTGCATTTAGCCTTTAAAGCAATCAGGGTACAAAATGAACACCTCTTTTCTACAGCAGCAGTTGCTCACACCTTCCCTACCTTGCTTTCTGACTGTGCCTCATTTAGGGAGCTTGGGGAAGCTACTGACCAGCCTGAAGGCCATCACTCCCAGATGTCTCTTGAGGTCGCAGGCTCCACAGGAGCAGGGATTGAGGTCAGGGTGTTTTTACAAAGCCACAGGACGTACGACTTAACAGTTATGGCTCAATTCTAATTCAAGCTAGCAGGCTAGAGGTGCAAGGTTCTCCATCCCAGTGCTGACCCCACTTTGTTCAACAAATCCTTCTTTGTTCAGCAAAGACTTGAGTGCAAATTAACGAAAGCAAGCCAACTCCGGGACCCAGAGGCGTGTCTCTGCTGATTAACCCAATCTATGAAGCAGGCCAAAAAAAATGATATCAGAATTTCTTACACGGAAGTCCAGCAATACTGCTAGAAAGGTATTGTGACCAAGAATAAAGGGCTCCTCCCATTCCATTAAGGCACAGGAAATTACTCTACCTGGAAACATCAGTCGTGCCTTAGGAAAAGCTTTTCAGTGAAGATGCTAATTTCAAAACTTCACTTAACAGGAGCACTGTGAGTCACCAAGGGCCTGAGCAGTGACATCTCCTCACTGCTGAGATCTCTGAAATGTCCATTCCATCTGCCTCCTGTTGAATTTTCTACCTGTCCCTGCAAGCATTAGCTCAAGAGAGTCTCACATCCCTTCCTGCCATTACAGAAGGCAGAAACACTAAGGCTAACAGCCAGCAAAAGCCAACGCATTAATTACAAGGCATCCTCCCGAGAGCCAGTGGTGCATCAATTCCTCCATACAGCAAATGACTGAAACCCCAAATACCTAGTTAGCATCTGAAAGGCTGTACTTCACTTCCTCCACAAAGGCATTTGGCTTGCCTGGTGCTGATTTGGGCACAACTGCTCTTTTGTTGGTTCTCCCAAGGGTACTGTATTTTGCAAATATCTCTTTTTTCACAAGGGAACCAGCTAGACTTCTTTCAGAACAATTCCAGTTTTCATTGTCACTCCTCCACAAAGGAAAAGTGCCCTAGGGAAAGCGATTCCTTGCCCATCTTCAGGGCAGAGCAAGCAGGGCTTTGGCCAGGGAGCACTACCAAGGTAAGTGGGTCACAGACCAGACATCAGGCACCATGATGAATCCAGCCCCTGCTCCAGACTGCCAGCTTATCCAGACTGCTCTCCACTCAGGGTTTGGCTGATGCCAGCAATTCTTCATGGACACACGACAGTCAGAATGGCATCTCCGAAGACAAGGGGTATTTATGTGTGCCGAGCCAGCTCTCAGCGATTGCCAAGCCCCTGTTTCAGTTTGAAACGGCTGCAGCTGCAGTCAGACGTGCTGCAGAGCACTTACTGCCAGCAGCCCACCTGCCAGGGACCACCCTCTCCTTCCTGGACCTGCCTGCATGGTAGCACAGGCAGTCGACCCCAAACTGCTTCTGCAAAAAGCCTCTGGGTTAGCACAAACACCGCAAAGAATGGGGTTTCTCTGCACTGGACCACTCAGTCACAAGTATGCCTGATGAGGAGAGGTGCTGGGAAGCCTCCAGCTCACCTGCACCTCCCTGTAGCAAAACCTGCCTTTGAGGTCACACTTGTCCCTTAAGACTCTAGCACAAGGACTTAGTTTGCACAGGGCCCGAAGTAATTCACCACTAATCAGTCAGACTCATAGGATGCTGCAACTCACTGCCAGCTCTTCCGAGTGCATACTTGGCAGGAGCTAGGCACCCACCACAGGGGTCACGCAGGTCCCTGTCCCAGCAAGAGGCCCCACTGCAGTAGCCGGGCTTCAAGCATTGTGTGCACAGCTCCATGCAGCTGCTGCTCTAAAGCAGGTCACCCTATTGAAAGAACCTATACTAAGGGAGCATCCCAAACAGGGAGAGGAGGAAAAGAGAGAAGAGAAATTACTACAGCCATGCAAACTCCATTTGATACAATTAAAGATTTATACAATTAAAGATTAATTATGTTCCCAAAAGCCTGCGTAGTTCACGTTAGACGACTTAGGATAAAATGTCTCATTAATAAGAGATGGTAGTAAAAAGGCAGAGGGGTTGGTCTCCCTTGTCTTTTGGTTTTGGCTGATCTCAGAAGGAAGGATGATTTCCAGCTCTTGAAGGCTTGCTGCAGTGCTTGCTCTCAGCACGCCCACCCACCCCAAACCTTAACACCTGCCTGTCAAATCGACACTCCTTCCCTGACAGAGCACTCTCCACCCAGGAAAAGGGAAGCCATTTCTCTCCACAACTAATAGAGAGAGCGGTAGGTGCGCTGGGAAGCAAGGAGATAGTAGGATTTGAAAAGAATTTTTTTTTAAGAGAAGGGTGATGAGACACATTTATTTCTGCAGAACGAAGTCTTTGCAAACATGAAGAAAACAACAAACTGCTGGGATGTGCCGGTCCCATCAGCAGCCCTGTAAGTCAAACCTTTATACAAAAACAGCCAAAGGAAGAGTCTTTTAAATACTTGTTTATACTATCGCTGCACACCACAACCTGTTTTTCTTACAAAACACATGTACTTATATGATTCTACTTCAAAGCAAAAATTAGTTAATAAGACAAACCCTCCCCCTCTTGCCTGGCACAGCCTCAGGCACATCGGACCAGGAAGACAGGAAGTCCCAGAAGACACTGCCCAGGTCAAGGGCACTCCATTTGTACACTGCTGAAAGTGAAGCAAAACCCTTGTACCAAAGCACTTTGTACTCCCTTGGCTTTTTGAAGACCCACGACCTCTCATGTGTCCGAGTGTGTACGTGTTTCCCAGGGAGAATGCTGCTAGAACTATTGATTTTTGGTAATGTAGCTGTACTTTCTGCGAGTAAACATGCTACAAGATTTAGAGGACAACCACAGACATTTTTTTTTCTCTCTTTTCAAGCTGGCTTCTCACTGATGCTTCTTTGCTCCCTGAGACCTTCTGTAACAGAAGCCACTGGACAGCAGGTTTGGGGGTCACAGCTGAGCCACTGTATGGCCAAGATCTGCCTCTGGCAATAGGGAGACCCCTCAAACATCATCCTCTGAGACCCCAGAACATCAGGAGCTAGCTTCCCGTCATGAAAGCATGCTGTGCTCGGGTCCCCAGGGGCTTGGGAAACGATTTCAGAAGGCCAAGGCTCTGTTTTTAACTTTCACTTCTATTTATCTTGGGGAGAAGCCAAGCAGAGCTGAGGAAGATATTTATATCTCCCCCCTTTCCCCAGCCACCACGGAAATGCTCTGGTTTCGGAGGAGGCCTGTAGCACTGCTGATGAAATGCCTCCAATAAAAGCATTTCAGTATTTTTTATTCTGGGCCAGGACAGAAGATAGATACCTGGAGGTTGTTATGCTTCATGTGCAAATGTTGACAACACTAACACTTGCTCATCTCCCTCCTGTCCTTTCCCACGGGTGCCAAGGGCCCACCTTTCTCCAGAAAGGCTGCAAAGAGCAAGAGGAGGTGCAGATCAGGAGCAGCGAGGAGGGAGGCAGGGGGAGGAAAACCATAATCACCAGCATGGTTACTGAAAGCCGTGTCAGTTGATTGGAGTGGGATGTCAGGCTCAGCAAAAGCACGATAATTCTATAAATCCAAAACCACTGAAGGATTTACATCCCCACTGCTTACAGAATAGGGTAGGGGGTGGGGATTATTTTTTTTTTTAATACTATAAATGAAAATGAACCTGATGGAGGTAAAGGTCAGCTTATGAAGCCAACACCATACACACCATGCAAGCTACCAACTTCCATCAAGGGAATAGCACTTACCAGACTAAGTGCCCTCTGTCTCCCAGCTGCCTTCCCAAATTAAATTAGAACTGAATAAGGAAAGAGCATTATTAACTTACAACCCCAAGCCAAACACCTCTAAGCAAACGTGCCAGAGATGTGCCCTCCTTTTTGTGGTGGGGGCTACGGTAGGCCCGTGGATTCCCTGACTGAAGACATGAAGTTAGAACTCAGTCTCAAAGATGTTAAAGTGTATCCATGAGAAATGAGGCACCAAAGGCATCTGAGTGGGAAAGTAGAAGGCATCTGGAGTCAGATAAGGGGAGTAATTAACTACAAAGGAGTAACTTGGCAAAACAATGGACTTCAGTAATTCGGTAAAGGGTCATCCAATAATGTGCTGTTGCTAACTAATATTAACCAGTGGCTAAAAAGACCTGTGTGCTAGAAAAGGCATGTAAGTAGTGGTTTGTAGTAATAAAGCATCTATCTATTTTTTCTTCCTACTAAGTCACCAAAAATACGTGTGCGTGTGATTTTTGGCTGTCTCGACAACAGCACCTTTTCAAACCACAGCCAAAGGCTCAGAAACTGCACAGTGAGGATGCCTAGAAGGACACAGCATCTCCCACAGGGAGGAAGCAGGTGCCTAGTGGGCAGCACAGCATCCTCCCAGGAGCAGCATCCCAGGACATGCAGGGGATTGCAGGGATTGCAGGTGTACTGTCTTCCATGAAAGCCGTTACCCCTGAGAGAGGGAGTGTACTTATGCATGGGTAACCAATAGTTCATATGTCAGCCTGCAAACTACTGCAGACCCACATGTGCAAGCGCTCCTCCTTCTCCCTGTGCCTTCGGGGGGGCGGGTCCAAAGACACAACTGCACAGGTAATGATGAAAGGCAGGCAGCCCTGTGGTAGCTCCCAGAAAGCAAGCTTTTCCCCATTTCTCCCCCAAAAGTAATTTATTCTGAGTCAGGAAAAGCCAGCAGCACACCTGTCATTCCTAACACCCCAGTTTCTCTCATTTAAGGCAATTCTGTTCAGATGTTGGAAACTCTTCTTCCTCCCCTCTACTACCTACAAATTACACATCAAGGTCTCCCTTGGGGTGCAACAATCATTTTCTGAAGGAAGACAGAGGCTGAAGACTTATTTTGAGATAGAAAGAATCACAAACACCAAACCACTCTCTCCTTGCAAACCTGAGCCAAAAATGCTAGTACAAACTACAGCCCCCAAACCACCACAACTTCCATATCAAAGGCAGAGCAATGGATGCATCTTTTATACATTTTTCCCTTTTTGCTTAAGCCTGTAAATTAAGTTTTCCCGAAACACTGTAGAAACAAATGCAAAGGAGGATGATTCCTCAACGAAGCAGTTAAAACGTGTGTCTCAATGATGTTGTGTTCCTGAGTGCAGGTATTTGTCAAGCAGCCACCCCTGGGGGCTCGCTTCCCACAGACAACCCCCTCCCAGAATGAGACAGCACCTCTGTGTTCAAACCTGGAAACAACAGTAATAATTCATGGTGCTAATACACGTAAGGACAGCAGCAACACATTTCAGCTCTGGTTCTGAAGAGCGGAGATGCCAGCACAAACCAGTGCTTTTAAATCACCTGTCATGGGCTCAACAAGCATGAGAAATATTAACAGATTCGCCTGGAGAGGCACTGGGCAGCAGGAGGACAAAATAAGTCCAGACAACGGAAGGGAGTAAGAGGTATTTAAAACTTCCTTCACGTAATCTCTGGCTTGCAGTCACACTGCCTGGCCTGGATTTTGCTGCTACCATCAGGATTATTGATCAGCTTTTAAAGCCTTACATCGTCTATGGTAGTCAGCCAAAAGGACCCATCCTGAATTAATAAAAAGTCCAAGCAGCTCTGCTGAGAGTCTCAGTGCTCAGAAACGCTGAGGGAACAACGATTCACTGCAGTGCCTCACAATTAAAAACTACCACCAAAGAGCAGCATTATCACAGGATAAAATGCATCACAGGATAAAACACACACACACCCCCCAGTTTGCGGGGAGCTCACTTTGTTGTGAACTCCAGCCACAGAAAGCAGCGCCTTAGGGTAGGGGTATTATAGATTAACAGAACAAAACTGTCCCTGGTGAATCAGCGCTGCAGGCGAGCAGAGGCATGTAATGTCATTAGCCTGTGACCAATCAGCCTAAGAAACCTGTCTGCTCTCAGCAGGGAGCTGAAAGCAGACAGTTTTCCATTTTCCATATCTGGAATGAGCACAGAAATTAACAACTTCTGAAACGCGGGAAGGAAGAAGCTCACAGCTCCGGGAACCTATGGCTGAGGACGAGCTCACTGTCATGCCTGCCGTACAGTCCATGCTGACGATGGGATGCCAGCAATCACTTCTCTTCTGTTTCACCCGGGTTGAAGGTGTTTACCCACCAAAAGATCCCCTCCAGGAAGTCCTGCAAACAGGCTGATCACCACTTGTCTCTGCCTCCATGGCAGAACATGTGCAGGAGGATCGCTTTTGACAGGCAACCCAGCACTGTGGCTATGCAAGATCGCACCAGAAATCAGGGTCCAGCAGCAGACAGCAGAACAGAGAGAGCTCAAACCAGATTAAACTCAAGCTTCAGAGGAGCCACAGGCTTTACAGCTTCATCTGCTCTGCACGCAGTGACAACAGTCACCAACTCGCCCAGCAGCAGCCACTACCTCTGGCATGCCTTGATCAGGAGCAGTGGTGAATGAAGGAATGAACTCAGAAAGCTGGGAGTGACAGACAGTCCTTTTCCATGGGAAATCAGCATGCTATGATGCTGTTATCCCCTTCAGAGAATCCCAAGCACCCACTGACAAGCATGGAGAAAAATTAAGCATCGTTTCTAAACAGCATCAACATGGAGCAATGAAACCTGTTTGTTTTCAGACTCTCCACACCTTCCCCTGGATATTCCTGGTGGTACTCACAGCAGAGCATGACCCCAACATCCCAAATCTTTCTTGCACTATCTTACACTACATGGGAGGGGAGGAACTCAGACAGGATCAGACCATGCACAGTGACTTCTCCAAACAAACATCAGACTATTTTTTCAACTCATAAGGAATGACATATTTGAATTAATGCTTGTATAACACATCCACAGCTTGGGATGGAAAACATTGCAGAAGAGCAGAAAACACCTGCTCTTCTAAATCATCTGGCTAAAGCACAACTGTGGTACCCATGACAGATACAGCAGTGAAGGCACTGACTCCGACAAACTGCTGTGTTACAAAGCTGGTACCAGCATTAAGCAAAAAAGGATTGATAGAAAAAAGGTTACTGATGGCAAAAAATACAGATGGATTAAAAATAATAATAATAAAAAGATTTAGAAATGTTAAAGTAACACTCAGAAACACTGATGGACGAGTCCACTGAACTTCGTCAACCTATCCATTAGGGCCATTCTGATAAACCTCCTTTCCTGCAGGAACCACAGCCTCCAATCCTGCTTTTGGGATCCCACCTGCCTGCTTAAGGTGCCTCACTCCTGCGACCTCCCACATAGACCTGTCAGAGCCTCTCAGGTCTGAGCAGCACCTTTGTTGCTCCTTGGCAGGCTGACCTGTGCACGCAGTTCAGCAATGGAAAGCTGTTAGCAAAAGAAGGACATCAAGGGCCAGCCTGCCTGTGCCCCATTTTGGCTTTACAGGTTTATGCTCCCAACACCTCCCTGTTGACCACCCCAGTGGTCTAGAGAAGTCTGTTACCTCCATAGCACAAAATGGCAGAAGCTGCCCAAGTTCAGAGGCTGCAGTATATGCTGGCAGAGCTCCTTCTTCCTCATCCTGAGAAATGCACCAAAACCTTTTCCATTTACTACCTAAACTCGCCTAAACTGTGACAGAAAATCCCCAAATCAAATCCCCTGGTGGCTCCCAGAAGATGAGACACAACTGGGCAATGTGTCAAGATCTGGGAAGTTTGTTCAATTAATAGGTTTTTTCCTTCTATTTTCCACTTCCAAAATATGTTTTCTGAAGCAGTTTGGTGCCAAAAAAGAAATACCTGATTCCTGTATTATTCACTAGGGACACCACTCCATCAATGATTATCTGTCAGAGGTTTAGTTGTGCTTGGACGCTTGCCAGCAATAATGCACGAGAAGTGTAGGAAAAGCAGGCAGACAGGCACTCATCCAGAAAGATGTCTCTTTCCAGCGTTCCTTGCCTCCTCTCCAAAAGCAACTGCTTCCTCTTCATGGCTTTTTAAAGGACCACCGGCTGGGCATCCAACACCTTCCAGTAATGCATAGGTGTTACACGATTAAGATGTCATGCAGAGTGGCAGGGCAAGGGTTGAAGAGAGGGCTAGGAAGGGCAAGGTGGTTGTCATCTGGTCCATCACCATGGGCACGCTGCCTGTGCCAAGGCCTCCAAGCATTAGCCGCAAAGCTTGGTGGGTGCATGCAGAACATTTGTTTTGTTCTGCAAGTGTGCAGCTGGCTCTGGAGTGTCTCTCCATCACCAATATAGCATCGAGTCCTTTCACCCAGATAACGTGAGGAACAGCCCTTCCCCTCTAGTTTTCTTCCAACCTCTGAACAGGGGGAAAAAGGTGGCAGCAGAGGCCCTTTCACCTCCGGAAGAAGGAAGAAGCTTTTTACCCTTAAGATGAATAAAGCATGCAGACTTCAGGAGGGAGAAAATATGGTCATAAAAGTCCCAACGGTCCATCTTTTGGGAGTGCAGCTGATCTGTTATCATTAGCAAAGCACTAACTCCTTTATCGTTTGCATTCAGCTTGCTAATTCTGGAGTCATATATATCCGCAAGCTTTGCCACAAATCACCAAGACCTGAAATTACAGACAAGTTAGCACAAGCCCAACACAGAATGCAAGTCAGGGGTATCTCCTCTGTGATACAGGAAAAAGCCTTCCAATTAAACCACCAGTGACATCCCTTGGAATGCAATAACAATATAACTATCTCTATCTGGAAGAGTACCACCAATGTAAGAGAAAGAAGCATGTATGGAGTTCAGGGAGGAAGATCCTAGGTGTGCATGATGGGAGGTTTCTGTTTCATATTATTATTTTACTGAGCCAAAGTAAATGCAATGTAAATGCTAAGAAGCTCTTGGTACGTTCACAAATGCCATCTCATGGGTGTTTTGTATTCATTTCATGTAGTAACCATAAAAGTGACAAGCTGAAGAAAGGACCAAAAGAGTTCATTGTCTCCACTGTCCTCTCCTTCCCCAAGGCAGGTGGAGGAAATTGGTGGCAGATCCCAGACTAATATCTCTGCTCTCTCAAAACAACTGGGATCCCCATTTTTCCATGTCCTTAGAGCAATGCTTCATTGTCTTTCCCATTACAAAGATTTTCCTAACACCTAATCTCTTGCTGCAATTTAAGTCCATTTTTATGTCCTCCAGAGAATGGAGGACAGTATCTTCTACTTGCTAAAGCTCTCACATGCTTAAAGAGTTTTGCCTATGAGCTGTCCTCCTCCTTCCCTTTATTAGCCTCCAAACAATTCTAAGTCTTTCAGCCTCAGCTCATAGATATTTTCTAGTCCTCTGATTATCATATCATTGCTTTCTGGGCTCTTTGGCCCATTCATGGTGCCCCAAACTGGACAAATACTTCAGTTAGGGGCTGAGTGCTAAGTATAGTCAGAGGTTTACTTTACAGACATTTGCCTCTTTATTTCCACAGACTGACTAGCTTGTGCTCTGAAACAGTCCCCCATAACCCAAATCCCAGTCTGTGGGGCTGGTATTGAGGCAGTTCTCCATCCTGCACTGATGCCACTACTCCGTCCTTGACCTGCACTTCTTTGCAGCAGCCCATTTGTTTCTGCCTGATTTCCCAAGATCACTTGGAGCTCTGTTCCCTCCTACTAGTTAAGTGCAATTTTCCTGCCTTGCCCTACCTGGGTTTTCTCTGCAGACCTCAGAGAAGCCTGTTTCATTCATTCTGCCCATAACATCCATCTGACCTCCATGGGTAGGAAGGGTATGAGGTTTCCAGCTGAGCTCTGCAAAAATGGAAGCAGCCGATCCTTCTGACTGTTGCCATGCGAAACCTCGTATCTTCATGAAACTGGAGCAAAGCCACCTCAGCTGCCAGAGGGTGATGCAGCAGTGGGGAGGGTGACATTCAGCAATAGGCTCAATTAACATCAGGCCTGATTTTTGTAAATAAAACTATTTGGGGTCAGGTGCAGGTGTTTGTTCAGTTGAGTTCCTCTCCCTCCATGGTCCCCCTCCTCCATAAATCAAATCTAGTGGTGCTCCTGTCACTGCCATGCTGCAAAACCTTCGCTTTAGCTCACAGTTTTGGGTCCATTCCCCCCACCACAAATCTATGAAAATTCATGTGCTTGAGGAAATCAAACCCTAGTTGCTATGGTGAGAGTCATTCTGCAAACTAAGAAACAAATACAAGTGGGACATTTGGAGGTTACTGGATTTTTGCACATCTTTCTGACAAGAATAAAAAACCCTCCAGAATATGAAAGGCTCTGCTAACTTCCAGACTCTGCTACACCTCAAACATAAGGGATTTACAGTACTTGCTTAAGGAAATTAAGAATCAAGCACTGCAATTTACCAAAGAAATCATCCCCAAGGCTCCTAGCGCTGCCTATTATAGCAAATGCAGGAACACTTTTTAAGAGCTGGGCTTTGGTTTTGCTGCAGAGATGCCAGGAGGCTTGAGTTATCCAGGAATACTACGACAAGGAGCTCCCGTCCATGTGACCTACTCACTATGCTCACTGAACCACCAAGAGGAAGAGCCCACCTAACAGCCAGTAAATTAATTTGGACAGACCCAGGAAACTATCCGGCAGAAGGGTCATGGCATGTTCGGGATAAACTGCCTACTTTTGCTAATCATTGTGGTGATCTGATTTGATTATTCTTTTTTCCCCTTAATGTGCTGGATCCCTGTCTTCTATTAAGGCGCCGCTGTAATTCAGTCCCTGCCAGCTCCACTGAGAAAAACTGTCCTCTTAAGATCAAAGAGGTGATGCTGTCTCGGCTGACTGGTGGCAGAACAGTGATCTCAAGGAAATGAGGAATCAGGATGCCCACTGGGTGGGAAGCAGAAGCACCCAGAGCATGATCTCCAAAGGCAGAGGCACCCACAGCACCTCCAAAATGGCTGACCTGCTGAGCTGGAGGGGACTGTAGCGGTGCAGGCAGCCCTGCATGGATTGGGCAAGAGGATTCAGAAACATTACAACCCTTGCAGCAAATTCCCCCTCTTCCAGCACTCACAGTTCCTGTTAAAATTAGTCAAGAGAGGTGTTGAATACCTCAGAAGAAAAAGAGGCTTCTCTCCTTTATGGCAAGGTCACCAAATGGATCTCCCTCACAGGCAGGCAAGTTAGCACAAACCTTCTGCACTTCCTGCACTGCATACTTCTCAGTGCGGCATCTCAGCCTTTCAATACCTTCAACGCTGCCTCGTCGCTCTGCTCCAAGGCCCAAACACTCCAACAAAGATATTTTCCCTCTATTGTCTAGTCTGATTTTTCAAATGCCACTTCAGATTCTCGTTTCACCAAATGCAAATAATGTGAACATGCCTGCTTTTTTTTTTCTTTTTCCTAAGAAGTATCATTTATAGGAAAGCATTTTCACAGCAACCCCAGTTCAATCTTTTTTCCTCCCCAAGACCATACAAACGTCGATCTCCAGGCTCATCTGCTCAATTGTCACATCCTCCCATCCTACTGTTGCTCTAATTGCACACTGCTGAGCCCCTTCATTTGTTTCAGCATCCCTCGATAATGGCAGGATCAGAACTGAAGGCAAAAATCCTCTCCTCTGCAAAGCGGCATTACAGGCTTTCATTTCTGCTTTTGATTCTTCTGTATAACCGAGGCAAGGAAAGCACTGGCTTATTTCTGATACAGTGATGTTGCACTACCATCTCTTAGTCAGTTTGTTCTCACCCCAGTAGATTTTTGTTTGGTATTTTTAACTCTAAACTTTCCAAGCAGCCATCTCCTGTTAGGTACTTGTTCCAGCTGCCAGTCATACTTCGGATATATACCCTTATCACCTTGCTAAGGATTACAGAATATTCTTACCCTTTCCAAACACTGAGCAGTCTTGATTGTCTCCTAATGCCAGTTCTCTGTCACTCAGAATCATAGAATCATAGAATAGTCAGGGTTGGAAAGAACCTTAAGATCATCTAGTTCCAACCCCCCTGCCATGGCTAGGGACACCTCACACTACACCATGCCACCCAAAGCAATGTCCAACCTGACCTTAAACACCACCAGGGATAGAAAATTCATAACTTCCCTGGGCAACCCATTCCAGTCCCTCACCACCCTTACAGTAAAGAATTTCTTCCTCATATCCAATCTAAACTTCCCCTGTTTAAGTTTGAACCCATTACCCCTCGTCGTCTCACTACAGTCCCTCATGAAGAGTCCCTCCCCAGCATCCCGATAGGCCCCCTTCAGATACTGGAAGGCTACTAGGAGGTCTCCACGCAGCCTTCTCTTCCCCAGGCTGAACAGCCCCAACTTTCTCAGCCTGTCTTCATACGGGAGGTGCTCCAGTCCCCTGATCATCCTCATGGCCCTCCTCTGCACTTGTTCCAACAGTTCCATGTCCTTTTTATGTTGAGGACACCAGAAATGGACACAATACTCCAAGTGAGGTCTCAGGAGAGCAGAGTAGAGGGGCAGGATCACCTCCCTCGACCTGCTGGTCCTTCGCATCCTTTTGATGCAGCCAAGGATACGGTTGGCTTTCTGGGCTGCGAGTGCACACTGCCGGCTCATGTTCATTTTCTCATCAACCAACACCCCCAAGTCCTCCACAGGGCTGCTCTGAATCTCTTCTCTGCCCACCCTGTAGCTGTGCCTGGGATTGCCCCCACCCAGATGGAGGACCTTGCACTTGGCATGGTTAAACTTCATCAGGTTGGCATCAGCCCACCTCACAAGCGTGTCAAGGTCCCTCTGGATGGCATTCCTCCCCTCCAACGTATCAACTGAACCACACAGCTTGGTGTCATCGGCAAACTTGCTGAGTGCGCACTCAATCCCACTGTCCATGTCACTGACAAAGATGTTGAACAAGACCGGTGCCAGCACCAATCCCTGAGGGACACCACTCGTTACTGGTCTCCAGCTGGACATGGAGCCATTGACCACAACTCTGCATGCGGCCATCCAGCCAGTTCTTTATCCACCGAGTGGTCCACCTACCAAACTGATGTCTCTCCAACTTAGAGACAAGGAGGTCATGTAAGACAGCGTCAAAAGCTTTGCACAAGTCCAGGTAGATGACATCAACTGCTTTACCCCTGTCCATCAGTTCCATAGCCCCATCCTAGAAGGCCACCAGATTGGTCAGGCAGGATTTCCCCTTAGTGAAGCCATGCTGGCTGTCACCAACCACCTTGTTGTTTTTCATGTGCCTCAGCATGCCTTCCAGGAGAATCCGCTCCCAGATTTTGCCAGGCACAGAGGTGAGGCTGACTGGTCTGTAGTTCCCTGGCTCATCCATTTTCCCCTTCTTGAAAATGGGGGTTATATTTCCCTTTTTCCTGTCATTGGTAACTTCACCTGATTGCCATGATTTTTCAAATATGATGGACAGTGGCTTAGCAACTTCATTTTCCAGCTCCTTCAGGACCCATGGAGGGATTTCATCAGGTCCCATGGACTTGTATACGTTCAGGTTCTTAAGATGGTCTCGAACCAGATCCTCTCCTACAGTGGGTCCAAGGTCTTCATTGTCACAGTCCCTGCGTCTGCCTTCCAGGACTTGGGTGGTGTGGTCAGAGCATTTGCCGGTGAAGATTGAGGCAAAGAAGTCATTAAGAACCTGAACCTTTTCCAAATCCAGGGTAGCCAGTTCTCCCGATAGCTTCTGGAGAGGGCCCACGTTGTCCCTAGCCTGTCTTTTATTTCCTTTAATTTCACCTCAGCTCAAAATCACACCAGGAAAAGACTGTGTCTCCTTAAATTCACTAATGAAAGTTACACAGAAAAGGCCCGGGTGCCGATAGCTACAAAGCACCAGAAGCACTCCCTCAACTGCAAGTGACGTTGGTAATGGTGGCTCTACAAAGGGGAGATGTTAATTTCTTCAGCGCTTGGTGGGTTTGGAGCATTTTGAGGGACTATGGGGTTTATCCATGACAAGATGAACTACTGCATACCATAGGCACTGCATTATTCTTATCCAGCAAGACAGAAATGATAACACAGAACACTACCAGATTTCTCTGCTATGATCAGCTTTTCAGCAGCCCCAGTGTACAAGTCAGTAAATGCAGTATCCCCCTGCTCCAAGTGAAAGCACATACAATCCCATAATTTAATACCCATATGCAGTCTCAAAAGAGAAGAAACCTCATCGAATTACGGCTTGTCTGACCTAGAAGCCCTCCCAAGCATTACTGCAGCCCGGCTGCTCTGCTCCTGCTGCTGGAACAGGGCATGGCAGCATTGGTGTCATTGCCTTGACTGATCCAGTTCCCAGTCTTGCATCCTAGCTTAAAGTCTCCCCTAATGCCCTAAGACATAAGATGTGCAGCTCTCTGCTGTTGTGCCTCAGTAGCTGTTCCCTCAATATTTAATCTTGTAAGCTGCTAATGCACAGATCTGTGCTAAGTGACAGGGTTCATCTTCTTCTGTACTCAAAATCTGCTTCCTTCTTGTTTGAATGTAGCAAAGGCCACTCATTCCTCAGACCTCAAGTCAAAAATCACTCAATTTTAAACCAGTGAGAGTCCAGGTGGTTTTCTTCCTACTGTAAGCCCTCCTTGCTTTTTAAAGTACAATAGAAAATATGGACCAGGCGGTACCTTCGCAATTTTTGTGTTTTTATTTATTCACTGCAGCCTTAGTTTTTTCACTAAGCAAAATAAATAAAAGCCCAGAGGCAGCCAAGTCTCATCTCCGGAGATGCAGGCAGCTGCCCCAGCCACCTCTGTGCTAGCGCTGTGCCGCTTGGCCAGCTGCAGCACAGGGCACACAGCCATTGCCTGGTACACAGGGAGAGGCAAGGCAGAAAGGCTGCCAAATCAGCATCTCTCTGAGGCTCAGCTGCCTGCCCAGCCTCACCCTGCTCTCATGGGACGGAGCTGCTGCTGTCTTTCAGCTGTGAATTGCTGCTCCTTCCCTCCATTCTCCAAGAGATGAGCCACTTTCTCTCGACCAGAGCCAGATTTTGGTACATGACTCATGTCCAAAGGAGTCGATCAGCTAGCTACTGGTCACCCTAGAAGAAATACATAGTGCTCCATATGATGTGGTGCATAAAGCATAACCAGCTTCTTGGGACTAGACTAGACAAGCACAAAGCTAAAGTGTCCAGCACTTTAAGACACAAACCACTCAGATGCTGGGTCACACTCCCTTGGGCTTTCAGCACCAGCTAGGCCAGGGAGCCTTCCTCATGGATATTCTTCAAGACAGAAGTAATTAAAATGCCCGAATGCAACTCAACCTACAGGATCTTTTTCCTGAGCAGTGTGGGAAAATACTGGCCTGCACAGCCATTTATTAGCTCAAAGAGGAGTGTACATTTAACTCTGCAGAATGGGTAGAACAAAGCATTATTAAATAAAATTCTGATTAGTTCAGCTGAAAGCAAAATACCAGCTGGAGCCTGGGGTAACGCAGGCATGCTATCAGCAAACATGTGCTGCCAATGCATCTGCACACACACACCAGCTCTGACTGGGGAGCCTCAGACTGGAACAGCAGAATCAAGGCTTCTCCATCATGGTCCATGCTCTGATAGCTCAGGTCCTGTTCTCCTCTAGGCAAAGCCTTTGGCCCAACAGTGCTGGTCATAGCTGCATAATGGGAATGAGAGCGACAAAATCCAAGTTTTCCAACTTCATGCCCTCCTACCAGTAGCTGTGCTTTGTGGGCTTTCCAAGTGGGAACACAGCCACTCAACACAGCTATCACAGAGTCTCTCTGCCTGGAAACACAGGCATGGCACATGGCTCTACCTATAAGGTGATGGTGCCCGCAAGCCAGCCTGTCTAACTGCAGCCATATTCATTAACAGCCCACCATTTAGATCCTATTGCAAAAGTTAATGAAGACACTTTGTGAGAGGGCAGCCTCCCTGAGCTGAAGATAAATAATGTATATAAAAGGCGGCTGGGAGGGAACTGGCACATCCTTGCAAGGTCATGCTAGAATGCATCAGCGGCTGGCTGAGGCTGGGCTCCTCCGGTAAGAAGCCTGGAGCTATTTATGACTCATGTAATTAATTAATGCCAACGGGCGTTCTGCTGCAGGCACGTGGGAGACCGAAGGGAAATATGAAGCAAGCAGGTTAGGAAATGTAATGGAGGTGGGGGAGAAGGATGACATTTCTTGTGGCAAGACATGCTTTGAAGTAATTATCAACAGTCTAAACAGCCAGCAGCTCTTTTGGCTACATCAGTACAAAATCAATTAGGAGTTTTAAAAATGCATTGGCTCATATTTCAGGGAGCATTGAGAATAAGAAGTAGCCATCTGAGGCAGGGCAGCTGCATTTCTAAGCACCACATACTACAAGATCCATGGATCCTCAGACCCCGCAGTGCAGCCCACAAATCGTGTGACCAGTAGAGGGAGCATCATTAATGCCTTCCCAATCACAAATGGGTTTGGATGATGAGCATTAAGAAAGTCCGACAGTTTGATCCTATGCGTCTCTAAGTCTGAGGACAAGTTTAACAAAAGGAAGAGAAAGAACAGAAGGGCCAAGCCAAATGTGAGTGTAAGCCTTGAAAGCTGAGTCCCTGCAGGCACTCTGGGCTTCTGACATACACCCTCCCCTTCTGGAGCCAGCTTTCTGCCACCAGGAGCTAATCAAAACTCATAGAATACATTAAGAAAGGGACCATGTCTGTGGCTTTCCTGCTTCAGTTTGCAATACTGCAGTCTTACACTGAACACTCAACATGTGGTGACGCTGAGTCATGACACTGCTTGCACAAACCATTTGAGGACAATGAGAGCTTAACCTAATTTTGTTCCTTTGTTTGTCCTCTGCACAGAGGAGATCAATCAGTTCCACTCCCTGCCTTCACATCCCCATGCATTCAGTGCCTAGTACATTATACAGCAAAACTGTAACACAAATAAAGTGTATCCTTTTCCTCCTCTGGTGCCCTAAAGTCCTTCTGGGTTGTCCAATTCCCACTCAGGCTGCATCCTCTCTCATGTCTCTTTGTTGCCAGAATATTGGTTCCTAAATGTATTCATGCATTGTCCAGTCTCCCTCTTATCATAGCTGCCTGCAACAAATCCCCTCACACAATGAGGACTGCAAATCTGCTTACAACCCAGCATTGTTTTCCATTTTCTACTCCACTGTGCTTCTCTTCTCTTTGGACACCTGCAGGGGCCAAGCAGCACAGCATCAGTCTGCCACTGCCATCTGGATAGGCAGCAGAGGCTGCCTGAAGTCTCAAACATGGCTGGCAAAGCCTGAGAGGCTGCAGGATGCTCCCCTTTGAGCCTGACCCACCTCTGACCACTGGCAAAGCTGGTGGGACTCCTTCCTGCTATCTGCTATTTTTCTGGAGCAAAACCATGCAAATCAATACTGCAGATTAAAAAACCAAAACAAATCAAAACAGAGTAAGTGAAATGACAGTTGGTTTTAGTTTCATAAATACATATGAGTACAAGAGTAACAAAGTTCTCCTTTCTGGTGGGCTGAGAATTGATATGAGCCTAAGTCTCCAGTGTAAATGACAACATGAACCCACTTAGCATTTGTGTTATGTACACCTGATCTGAGCCTCACCAGCTTTAAGAACACTCCTGTTAAATACTGTAATGCTCCCAATTAGGAGTGATTTGGATTGTTTATTTTCTAAACAGATTTCTCCCCCCACTGAGATCTCATAAGCCTAAGACAAAGCAGTCTTGAAGAGGTGTTTCAACCTCTTTTGGCTACAGAATATCCACAACTGGCTTGATTTCCCTAATTGTTTCTTGCATACTGACCTTGAGGATATTTTGGCCATTAAATGACTCCCGATCCTTGAAAGATGATTTACCAGTCATTGTTTTGTTTCGCTCTTCAGCTGTAAAGAGAAAAGCAACCACCAGAATGAGCTTCAGATATGAGAATTGTGTGTGCTGTACTTCACCCTCCACTCTCTCCCTCCCCAAAGTCAGCTGCCAGCTAATAGACCATCTTTGCCCAGTTCTTAGTGCAAGAAAAAACACTTTCACTTTGATTTTAAAGAGAACAAGGCTGAATACACAAGAATTGGTACCTTTGTGAGGAAAACCTATGTTACCTGGAGGAAAGACCCTAAATCACAGCTACTGCTAGGGTGATTCTGTAGGGCTGATGGCTCAGTGCAACACATCTGCTTCTCTCTGGCTGATTTTAATCCCACATCCTGCCAGGGTGACAGTCAGCACGATGAGTGCTTGCATCACCTGGAACAGCACCAAATACCAGACTGAGCACGCAAGCAGAATGCCAGGCGCAACCCGGACAGCACCTCTACAAATCTCTGCTGCCTGCTTTCTCTGGGAAGCACATACATGTGGTGTGTGTGCTTCTGCAGGGTGGGCACGCAGCCACACACAGACATTAAGAATAGCAACCTAGGCCTATAGCAACTGCCAAATGCCTACGTCTTAGATCCATTTCCCCAGAACATGTCTGGATTTTTATATAATCGCTAAGTACATGATTTTTTCTTTCCACAGGACCTCTGCCTCAGTCAGTGAATATATGCAGTATTTCTTTTTCATCTCCAGCATTAACTATGAAGTCCACTCACATCTAGCATGCTATTCAAATGCTGTATTGAATATAAAGCAACTTCCGTGGCTATCTGTGTAATGCTCTCACCACTGTGTTTGAATGCTTCAAATGCCTCATGGGGTTGTTCAGAATATAGGCTCATAATGTCAGATGCAGCTGCCCATGTGCCTCCCTTAACAGACAGACATATCAGCACTTTGGGCTCATCATCAGTTTTCAGGGCTCAATTTGAGAGCTAAGCCCCATCTCATTTTTCAGGGTTTCTACTACCTGAATATGCTTACCTGACTTCAGTAGCAGTCACCCCCAAAGTTGGCTGCTTGGTGTCCAGAAAATCAACAACTGGTTTAATAAACCATCTGCTCTTATCGCTGCCCATTCAGAGGCTCAGAGAGTCAGTAACTAGAGAGTACCTGACATAGCCTAGTGACATTGCAGAGACCACTGCACCAGAGAAGGCTATAAAAAGCTTTAGTGCAATGCTGTTAAGGCTTGCAAACTGCACACCAGTGCCAGAGCACATGCATGTTTGCAAATGGAGAACAGGGCTGTAACATACTGCCCCTCCCCAAATGCAATGCATCTGAGGCTGCTGTATCAAGCAACGCAACAAGAACGATGCTACAGACAGCTAGAGCAGACACTACACACTCAATAATAGCTTATATTCAGCCTCACAACCATTTGAATCTGATTTAATGAGAAGAACACTGAAATCACATTCCTAAACCAATGGGCAATCTAACTTGACCAAAGAGGATCACATTTTTTTCTTGTTTAAAAGTCAGCGTAGCACATGAATTTGTTACTGAGTGTCAGTTTAGCACTGGCACACAGAGAGCCCAAAACCTCATATTGTACTTGAGTGCATTGCTCCCTAGCCCAGATCTTATGAGGGCTACTTGGCAACAGGGTTTTCAAAGCTATGACGAAGATCCAGAAAAGGCTCAAAGCATGCCTGCCTTCTCCAGCTCTGCGGATTGCTTTTTCATTTCCCTCTGGGTTTTATCTACTGACATCCCCCCACAGCCTTGTACGTATTCCTGAGATTAAGAAAAATCACAAAATTAAAAAAGTGAACACAAAAGCCAACAAAAGCATTTCCTGACCAGTGGGACTACTTTAAATGCATTTATCAATAAGGATGAGGGATACCCACCACTTGGATCTTTCCTGAAGAGAGTGTTCATGACTGTAGCATGCAGTTTCACCCTATCCCACTCTTTAAGCATCAAGCCAGAAGCCACAAACCGCTCCACCAGTTGATCAGCAATCACCTGCAATCTGGGAATGCAAAAAAAGGAAGAACAGAGGCATGTAAACCAAGGAGAAACCCTTGAGTCATCAGCTTTTCACTTTTTCAGCCAGGGAGGGCAGCATGTGTGAAATGAAGTCTGCACACACACGGGGAAAGGGAGCTAGCCTCTGATGGAAAGCAAACAGAGCCATGAAGGATTCAGCTCTAATGCCGAAAGTTCTGGCTGCTTTGCAAAGCTTCCTCAGTGGTCACTTCTGCTACATGTATTCCAGGAAGAAGGGAAGATTCAGCACAGCAGAGAGCTTGTTCTCTGTGACAGATGTGATTTGGACTTGAAAGGTGCATCTTCCCACTGCCAGGAAACACAATGTACCTCCTCTTAACAAATCCTAAGATCTGCAGACCCCCAGGAAGGGTTTAGGCACCTTACTCTTTGAGGTTTTGCTCTGCCCAGGGACTGTGACCTGTCCAGTGCACTGGGCTGGAGCTTGGACATTCTCTGTCCCACATAAGCAACCCAGTCACTGGGCTTAATTTCTGGGAGAGTCCAGAATGTGGTGACAGAAAGCACAAACCCAGACAGCACATCGTAGTAAATGCTCCAGCTTTGGAACTACTGAGCAAGCAAAATCACAGGATTTATTGCCACCTACTTGTCTGGCCTTGGTCTGGGATGAAAGTGGCCATGGCCATGGGGATCTGCAAGCAAACCTGTCTTGAGACAGGCACCAGGAACAGGCAGGTGATCAGAGCAGTGCGCTCTCATGTCCTACATCTAAAGAGCTGAAGGAATTTCCAGGCTGCTGCTGTCCCCAACAAAATTTCTGCAGTGCCTCAGCCTTTCCAACAGCAGCAAGGATGTGGTAGAACAAGAGCAGCCCCCAAAACAAGGCAAGAGGATAATACTCTATGCAGAAGGATTTGGGCTTCTCTCACCATGTCCAAGGGATTAGACAGCTTTCTGCTCCACCAGGTCCCACAACTTTGACGTCTCAGCAGCAGCAGGAGAGGCAGAGTGTGGCCTCTCTGAAGCTGGCCCCCAGAGCCTGGGCTGCCATGCTCTGGAAGCCAGTCCTACCCCACCACTGGTTTTGTACTGCCCCTCAAGGCTGCCAGCCCCCATGTGACAATTTCAAGACTCTCAAACTACCAATTGTCATGGTTTTCTACTATTTTCTGGCTTTCCTTCAGTGATTTTTAAAATTAGCAATGACAAAGATTAAATGAATATAATTACAGACAATACTAAAACAAATTAACAGAGAATAGCTCAAGTGGAAATGGTGCTTTATTATGTTATAAAGTTAATCAAGGAAATAAAACAAATTAGAATGAATTATAATGGAAATTATTTGCCATGTGGGAGGCATCAGAGCATCATCCCTCTCTCAGTCTAATCCATTATATGTGCAGAAGGGCTTGCCAACCCCTAATTCTGTCTGCAGTTATGCAAGCTAAGTCAGGGTAAATCAAATCTCCTGCTTTATAGCTTAAGCTGATCAAGATCATCCAAAGATCAGGAAGGAACTCCACCCCTCAGCCATGCCAGGAACTACACAGAGCTAGCAAGACGCCTCGCATGAGACAGGAAGGCACACACCTCTCTTAAATGCAGACCACAGCAGTCTGAGCCAGCACAGTAAGTCACATGGCTGCTATTCTCCTCTAGTATTGGTCTTGCAGCTGAGAATCTACACTTTCTACCTAATTTCCCCATTTCCCTGGGTAAAGCATAGCAGGTTTTAGCAGGCAAGAGGTGCATGGAGCTGCTCAGCAATGATCCATCTAGCAGGCCAGAAAACAAAGCAGTTTTCTTGAGGGATCACCATCTGTCCCCTCTTTATAGTCATCATTTGTCCAACACTGTTTGCTGGAATCCCAAAGGAAGCAGAAGAATCTTACACTGCTCTCCGGCAACAGAAAAATATCTTCTTTTCCCTCTGCAAAGCTAAATGCTTACTGGATGCTTGATAACAGCTAACGAAATACATTAGGGGAGAAGTGCCAGATTAATTAGTTTGCAGATGAGGCTGGGACAGGCCTAGGCCAAAGATAAAAACTTAAAATCACTTGGCCTCTCTGAGCACACTGCTATGCAAAAAGCAAAAATGGTGCTGTGGAAGAGAAGTCTAGCAGCTTGCAGATGCCATGCAAACCAGATCTGGATCTGGTCAAAACCTCAGCTAACAGATCTCTGTGAAAGACAGAGGAGATATCAGCCCTTTCCTGGGGCCGGGGGGTGTGGAGGGCAGTTTTCAATTTCAAGGCAAGATGGATTTAAAGACCTCATATCTCTCCCCTGCCAAAAAGCACCTCTGCCACCTCTAATGCACGTCAGCATTTTCTCTTAGCATTATGGGATGCTAATTATTCATTATGGGCTACCTGGAGTCTCAGCAAAACAGATATGGCTCGCATATGAAGCAGACAAGACCACAGAGCTACTGCCAACAATTCAAGCTGTCTTCAGACACCACCAGACATCACTGTCCACTTCAGGCCCTACTTATGCTCTACAGGAATTCTCTACCAGTTCCTCAGGTCATAGACTTATTTTCACATGCAAGCAGACTCACAAGCACTGCACCTCAGACTACCCGGAGCATGGTGACTCATGAGAAAAGAGGCCCATACCTCAGCTCTCAGAGCTGACACTTAGGATGCTTTCTACAACATATCCACCGAAGGGCATGTCGGTCATTCAGTGAATGCCTCTGTCTCATCTTTCTGAGTGTTTCTGCTTTCTCCCAGCACTTCTGTCTCTTGGCTGCTCTATAGCTTGTCCTGGTTCTCCACCTGCCCCATTTGCTTTACCTCACCTCTTTCAGAGCAGGACAGACTTCAAAGTGGAAGAGCCGACAAGAGGAGAAGATTTCAATTTCTACTGCCTCCCAGCAATTCTTACATTTTCATTTTCCCACCCATTTCCTTATCCCACTTCCGATCTCTTACTTCAACACAGACTCCAAAATGCAGTTTGAAGAAGGGGCCCCCTCTTGTCTCCTTATGCCTCAGGGAAAGGAGATGCTAGAACATGTCCCTTTTCCCCTGCGCCAGTGCCTGCTCACAGCCTCCCTCCTCCAGCTGCACTGCTCTGTGCTCCTCTGCTAGCTCCTGCTGTCTTCTAACAACAAGAACAAAAGGGCAGCACTGCCAGAAAAAAGAGAAGGCTAAGGCTCAGAGGGAGAAGGCTAAAGCTCTTTTGGCTACTTCTCTACCCTCTTTCTCATTCACCTCACAGCTGGCAGCACAGAATACAACAGCTCATGTTTCCCCAGTCTTCCAGAGATCACTAGCAGAAAAGATGGTGCTGCCACTGGTGACATACTTGTAAAAAATGAGATTGAGGAAGGTTGTTTAGATACTGCCACATCCCAGGCATGGCTGTTTGTAAAGCTAAAACCATCAGCCACAGTGGCAAACAATACAAACACATGACTGACACCAATCAGGCATCAAGATTTTACGCCAGTAGCTCAGAAGGCAGATTTTACACCCAGTGTCAATTCCAGGCTGCTTACAGACATAAAAATCAACTCTGTAACCAAATTGTGCTTTTCTGAGGACCTTCTGGTGTAACTGGGTTCTAAGAATAATTAAGTGCTGCAGAATATACCAGGCTGTCCAGATTAATCTGGACTGCTGGTTGGGAACAGCAGAGGCCAAGTTGTCCTGCCTTCTAAGTCATCTCAGGAGTATCTTCTTGGCCATCTTATCACCTCATGAGCCATGACACCATTATTCAATCTGTCAGACTGCTACAGAAACAAATGACATCTTTCAGCTGCACCACCAGTGACTGATTTAAAGAGCAAACACATCACTGCCTTAACCGGTTTAGGAAGCAAGAATGACTTCATCTTCCTGACTACCAGCCCAAGAAGGAGGAATGAAAGAAAGAAGCATGAGGAACTCACCTGTCTGAGCCATCCTTCATGTGGACTTTGGCATAAAGGACGTCTGTCATGGCAGGGTCATCGTTCATGTACTCCACTCCTACCACTTCAACGGTCAAGGGCTTGCCTCCAGTAATTTGGCTAAAATGCAACAAATCCCTGATGTTAAAAACCCAAACATCACACATGCTTTTGAAATATGATGCACACACCAAGTATTTGGTTTTACTAGGGGAATGATATATATATTTTGCTATAGTTAAACAAATTTGAGGTTAAGTGGGACTTAAACATTATACAGACCCCACCAGGCAGTGAACTCCAGCCAGGTGTTCTTATCTTTCCCAAATCACTGAAAAAAAAAACCCCAAACCCAACACACACAAAAAAAGCTCCCTAACTTCTAAAGCTTGAAAGGCTACAGGTGCTATTGTCTCACCATCACAAGAAATACTGTAGAAACACTTGAATTCACACATTCAGCGTTTCAGACACACATTAAGTCAACTTGTCAGTATTCACAGGCCATCTCAGTGCAGATATCTTCATTTACATTTCAGAAAGCCCATCAGCAGTTAAATGGTACAAGTTCTCATTCCAGAGAAGCTCCTGCCTTCCCCATAAAGAGAACGATTGTGATAGTGACACAAAGTCTCCAGCTTGTTGATTTTCACTGGAAAATGTACTCAATACAGAATGCAGTTTTAAGTACATTTCAACATCCACTTACAAATGCTGGAAGTAAATAGAGCTCCAGCTACTTTTGCAGAAAGGCTAAACTGAAAATGCGTGCAGGATATAATATGCACTCCCACACCTGCAAACACACTGTGAAGTGTATCTTGCTTCCAAACATGCTGCGTCCCCTGCCTTTACCACCAGAACATCACACGGAGGTAGGGCACTGCAGTGAAAGCTCCCTTTAAGTGTTGACGTCTCTAATGCTGAGGTCTCAGTACAAGGAGTGTCTGGACAGGCAGAAGTAATAAACAGGAGTTAACAACATGAGCATGACTTTGCTCTAACCTTGCTCACTTCTGTTCAGCTTGCCCAAGAAACCGCCTCTGAGATTCTCTGCAAAGCTTCCCTGGTGGAATAAGGAGATTTTGATTTCCCCTTCCAGTTTGTGTACTGGGAGGAAAAGAGTGTTAAGTGTACTGTCCTGCACATCAAAACCAGAGCACTAAAGGCCACGTATTCTACAAGGGGTCAAAGAGTACACATCCATGTTCACATAGTGCTGCCTACATTTAGAAAAGTAAATAAATTCTAATAAAGGTTTATATGTGAGGAAGGGAGTCTAAATCAATTTTCAAAGTATATTTCTTTGGGTGTGGCAGCAGAAATAACCTAAGGGTTACATTCAAGTGTTGATTCCCCCTCCACTAAAGAGAATGGAGAATAAAGATTTTCTCTGCCTCAGTTCAACCCACTTACAAGGAAGCTGGTATCTTCCAAGTACCGTGGGCAGAGCCTTCCCCTGGAAACACACTTGCAATTCTGTTCAACACCTGAACTGGAGCTGTCATTTTAAAGGCAGAGGTATGAATTTTGGCCATGTATTAATTCCCACAGGTATTAGCTGGAACAGCATGGCTAATTCTACACGCACTGAGGCAATAAATAAATAAATAGCAAGGATCTGTGCTCTATGTGCAAAGGTGTTGCAGAAATAAATAAATAAAACCAATCCCTCAGGCCATCTCCAATTTCTAGGCTGAACAGAGATAAGCTAATTACAGTGTCATTAAACCACGTTTACAGTTAAAGCCCTAACATCGGCAGCTCACTGTTAACAAGGCTTTGAGGAACCCCCAGTCCTGGAGCAGCACTGAATGCTTCAGACCGATTACCTGCATGGCTTACGCTGGCTTCCCCGCACACAGCTCCCTGCATCAAGAAATGCATGTCAAGGACACCTCAGCATCTGCTCTTAGGCAGGAGGGAAGCATTATGCCAGAGCTCACTGCAGGCAAGATGCAAAGGTAATGCAGCTCATCCCTCCCTCTGCAGCAGGTAAAGGACAACAGCAAAAATTGCTCAGAAAAAAATAACAGGGAAGCATGTGAAAAAAAGAAATGCGAAGAGGAGGTTTTCAGCTGAGGGTCTGAGCTGAGCTGCAAGATGCCATTAAACTCTTTGTGACTGCTTGGTGATTTCTACTGCTCCCATTTGAAATGTTTTAGCCTTTTTCTAGACTTCTAGAGTCAAGATAGGCCATTGAGCAGCTTATCTCTTTGCTGTCCCTTGTCAAAGACAGCCTGCTGCTTTTCCCCCACTCAAGTACTTCATGATGACATGCCTTTTTTATCACTTACTCCACAAAGTCCTCTTTGCATTGCTGTAGGAGGTCACATGCTTTCTGGATCTCTTGTTCATTCAGAAGTACCAGTGTCCCAAGAGTCAGGTGAAGCTTAGCAGGGTTCTGGAACAGGCTGCTGCTGACCCCGTGATCCTAAGAATCAATCCATATATAGGTGTCTTATCACACATGCACACACCTCCATCAGAAGGATAAATACTACAGACAACAGCTACCAAGCCAGTAGCACCAAACCTTTTATCTCTGCATCACTGGTTGGGCTGGTAGTGGCTCAAAGTTGAAATGAGAAACAAAATTTCACAGGCTTTGCGAGCAAACGAGCTCAGGCTGGCAGGCAAGTACAGCCCCCTACCACACACATGCTCCCTGCCTGCCTTTTCATCAGAGCGGCTGAACAGCAGCCTGGAAGCTCGTTATGACAGGCTCTAACTCAGGGCCCAGGAACAGCAGCACTTGCTCATATGAGGTTTCGAGAGGAGATTTCCACAGCTGTCAAAGTGGCAGCTGCCATCAGCAGTGAACTCAACACAAGTCAGCACAGATTTAAAACTTGAATTAAGCTCATTTTTTGTGCAATAAAGCTGGAACCAGCTGCAGTGACAAGCTCTAAATGGTCTCTAAATCCTGTCTAAACACAGGTTGCACCTCACAACACAAGCACAGCTAATACCAGCTCTGATAATTACATTTTTCTTGTTCCCATGTGCCCTATAGTTTGCTGAGATGAATTAAATTTAAATTCCCTTTATAAGAAGAGCTACGTGTTGTTGCTGGGGAAGAACTGTTCCCAGGTGGAGCAGTGGTTACATTCAGCTTTAAGAGACATGCTCTTTTGTTCTAGGACGTTTATAAAAATACCTTGAGGATGGTTAACACACCCATATTAAAACAATTATTTCCACTTAGTGGCCATTTCCCATCAGTGCATTAAATAAACTCCACTTTTAACTCCAGATGAAGCTAACCTGCCAGGCCACTGAAGCCCTTCTCTGTCTGGAAAAAGACCACTGACTGAGAAGGACAGCTTTGAAGTTTCTAGTTGTGCTTCAGTCTGTAATAAAACCTTTCAGATGTTTAAACACTCCAGTACCTCAGCCCATCAGAGTTTAATGCCCCACATGTCGCTCGGTATTTTTCAAGTTTAATGATGACATCTATATCCTTCTTTACAGCTGTGCTTATGGGCTGGACTAGAAACAAGCCAGCCTGCAACAGAGAGGTCTGGGTCTTGCCCCAGCAGTCACAGGCTGGCAAAGTATGGTGATCCCCAGAAGAGGGAGAGCATGTACATGCCTTCTACAGCTGCTAATTACTGCTGACTGAAACCCCAAATCATACCATGCTAGTAGTGGCAAAGGATGTTGCAAACCTCAGCACCGTGCAGCAGCATGACACAAGCAGAGACTATGTCAGGCACATGAGGAGCAGAGGAAGGAGGGACAGCTCCTTCTCACTTCTCCCCACCTTCCCCTCTCTGTGGTGAAAGCCTTGCGGCTGCCTTTAATTCATCCTGCTGTTAACATGCATGACAGGACATGATTCCTCTCCGTCAGCCTTTTTTTCTCCAATGGTATCCATAGCCAGAGAATATTTGGCCCATCTCAAAACAATAGCTTGGGTAACAGAAACTGGGAGAAAGTTCGATTTATCCTTGCCAAGGACAACCAGACAGTGTCACTCCCACAGTGTGCACAGATGATGTACAGTAATGAGAAAGTAATCTATAGGTCAGAAAGCAAAAGTCCTACCCTCATTTTCTGCCCCAGCAAGATTTGTACTGCAAACATCAACCTGTATCAAAAGCAGCATTTTCCCCCCGAGCTTTCCAACACCTGAGTGTGGGCTGATAGCTGACAAAGTGATGGCATGTCATCTCCACATGCCACGCTACCACTGCTGGGGAGATCAGCAGGTAAGAGCAGTACACAGTGAGCAGACCAAGACCTAGATAATCTTCTTGGTTTACACCCTAGTATTTCAGACAGCTCCTAAAAACCCTGCTTACAGCCCTACTCTTTCACAGGCCAGCAGATACCACTTCTCCCACACATAAAATAGATGCTACGTCAGATGTAGCTCTCCCTGGAACAGGCAATGTTTCTGCAGGCATCTGAGCAGCCTTTCACGGCTGGATGCTGCTCAGCGAGATGCAAGAAAGCCTGAACCCACTTACTCAAATCCCAGATGATGATATGCTATCAGCAACCACTGCGTAGCCTTATGGGAAGCTGCTCCATCCAGTGGTATCAGTCCTCTGCGACCTGACCAGCAGAGCCAGACAACAGCAACGCAGAGCCTAGAAACATGTTTTCGTAACTACTGTTAAGGAAAAATCACATCCTCCCCCAGGAAGAACAAGCCCAAGAGATGCGGTCCTGTCAATGTCGTGATTTTGGGGCTTTATGAACATCTTCCAAATACTTAAGGAACCCTTTCAAGGTAACCTACAACTACAAATGCAGGAGTGAGGAGTGTGATTCAGCATCAGAGATGGACAGAGAGATCCAGTGGCATCTAAGACATGCTCTCAAAGCGCCTCTCGGTGACAAGTTCCCCTTTCACCAGTTTCCTCCCCCATATAATGGAAGGTGGGCACGCCTCATAGCACAAGTCAAAGCAGCTTGTGACAAGCAGTGGCTTCCCGCCTTAATGAAAGCAGAGCATGAGATTAGAGGGT
Source organism: Ara ararauna (assembly GCA_028858755.1). Classification (NCBI taxonomy): domain Eukaryota; kingdom Metazoa; phylum Chordata; class Aves; order Psittaciformes; family Psittacidae; genus Ara; species Ara ararauna. The sequence goes on from CM054381.1 coordinate 44,874,172, forward strand.
AGGTAATTCTACAGGGGAATCTGAAAGCAGCATATTTGACAGTACTTGCTGGCAGATACAAACACATAAACCAGACTCTATCATCTCTCTAAACGTTTACTGTTCAAACTTAGAATCATAGAATAGTTAGGGTTGGAAAGGACCTTAAGATCATGTAGTTCCAACCCCCCTGCCATGGCCAGGGACACCTCACACCAAACCATGCCACCCAAGGCTCTGTCCAACCCGGCCTTGAACACCACCAGGGATGGAGCATTCATAACTTCCCTGGGCAACCCATTCCAGTCCCTCACCACCCTTACAGTAAAGAATTTCTTCCTCATATCAAATCTAAACTTCCCCTCTTTAAGTTTGAACCCATTACCCCTCGTCCTCTCACTACAGTCCCTCATGAAGAGTCCCTCCCCAGCATCCCGATAGGCCCCCTTCAGATACTGGGAGGCTACTAGGAGGTCTCCACGCAGCCTTCTCTTCCCCAGGCTGAACAGCCCCAACTTTCTCAGCCTATCTTCATATGGGAGGTGCTCCAGTCCCCTGATCATCCTCGTGGCCCTCCTCTGCACTTGTTCCAACAGTTCCATGTCCTTTTTATGTTGAGGACACCAGAAATGGACACAATACTCCAAGTGAGGTCTCAGAAGAGCACAGTAGAGGGGCAGGATCACCTCCCACGACCTGCTGGTCCTTCGCATCCTTTTGATGCAGCCAAGGATACGGTTGGCTTTCTGGGCTGCAAGTGCACACTGCCGGCTCATGTTCATTTTCTCATCAACCAACACCCCCAAGTCCTTCTCCACAGGGCTGCTCTGAATCTCTTCTTTGCCCAACCTGTAACAGTGCCTGGGATTGCCCCCACCCAGATGGAGGACCTTGCACTTGGCATGGTTAAACTTCATCAGGTTGGCATCAGCCCACCTCACAAGCGTGTCAAGGTCCCTCTGGATGGCATTCCTCCCCTCCAATGTATCAACCGAACCACACAGCTTGGTGTCATCGGCAAACTTGCCGAGGGTGCACTCAATCCCACTGTCCATGTCACTGACAACGATGTTGAACAAGACCGGTCCCAACACTGATCCCTGAGGGACACCACTCGTTACTGATCTCCAACTGGACATGGAGCCATTGACCGCAACTCTGCATGCGGCCATCCAGCCAGTTCTTTATCCACCGAGTGGTCCACCTATTAAACTGATGTCTCTCCAACTTAGAGACAAGGATGTCATGTGGGAAAACAAGGTTAGGTTCTCTAAGGATGTCCTGAGAGACAGGAAGAACACCCATTTTACATACTATCTGTATATGACAACTGTCCATTTTAGCTTATTCCTTTTCTCTGACACTGCCTGGTCACGGTCAAAAAATTACAACTCATTTCCACTCAGCCTTAGAAATTAATCTTTTTACTTCCTCCTGCTAGACTTCTACTTATGCTCTCCTCCTTTAGAGGAAACATAGCAAGCATTTTACCTGGAGTCTTCACCTTTCTTTGCAAAGCCCAAGCACACTGTTCCTCCAAATCTAAGATCCTGTAGTAGGGAGACCACAGACCAAAACACACTTCAGTGGCTCTACAAGACAAGGCAAAGAATTAATCTTAGCTTTTCCTTCCTGGCTGTGTCTTGTCTACTGTCTTAAGAGCTCCCAGTGTGTCCTGGGTTCAGCAGTAGCAGTAATTTTTCTCCTTCTTAGGAGCTGGTGCAGGGCTGTGTTTTTGACTTTTGGCCTGGGAACAGCGCTGATAACACCGATGGTTTTATTTGCTGCTCAGTAATGGTTACTCTGACCAAGGACTTTCTGAGTCTCATGCTCTGCCAGGGAGGAGTGGCACAAGAAGCTGGGAGGAAGCAGAGACAGGACACCTGACCTGAACTAGCCAAAGAGGTATTCCAGGCCACAGCACATCATGCCCACTATATAAACTGGGGGCAGTTACCCGGAAGGGTTATATCACTGCTCAGGTCGGCTGGGTATCGGTTGCCAGGTGGTGAGCAGTTGTGTTCTCTTTCCTTGTTGTTTCCCTTGTCATTATTATTATTGGTGGTAGCAGCAGTGATTTGTGTTATCCCTTAGTTACTGGACTGTTCTTATCTCAACCCGTGGGAGTTGCATTCTTTCGATTCTCCTCCCCATCCCTCTGGAAGCAGGGGAGGAAAAAGTGGGGGAGTGAGCGAGTGGCTGCGTGGTTCTGAATTACCGGCTGGGCTTAAACCATGACACAGTGTTTGCAGATAGCTTTGTCTGCGGGTTTTTTTCTTAGTAGCAGGATACTGCATGCCAGCTATATGCCCTCTCCCGCCCTGACCCACAAGCAAAAGAGGAAGCCAGATAAACAGCATTTCCTCAGAACTGACTGAAGAGCTGAAAGCTGAGAAACCCCTACCATTTTCAGTCCCTTCTACTCTGAGATGTATTATCTCATTAGCAATGTTTTATATTTACAGGTTGCCATATATTACAGCAATCATATTTCTTCTCCATGCTACATGTTGAGCCTGTTGAGACTGCAAATGCTGCGTTTGCACAGCTCTGAAAGATCCAACTGTGATTTTTCACAACAATATTACCACAAAGTCTTTTCTCTTTTCCACTTGCATACTCAGACATTTCAGTTCTCTGCGCTCTGACACCTACATGACTGTGAGAGGAGACTTCCAAGGTCATCCAGTCATCTGGACCTCCCACTGCACCACATCAGTAATGAGCCTGCCCAGGTGAGCCACCTCTCCGTATTTGTATTAAATTAGCCTCAAAAGAGTCTCCCCTCAGCCCTGCTTCATTGCCTCACTTGGCAGCCCTGATCATACAGTAACGTGAATGACACCTGAAGGTTTCCATATTTCAACCAAGGTTTATTTTATAAAAGGTCTTGAAGACATACATGTAAAAAAACCCTAGAAAGCATATGCCCACCAACATAACCCTATGATTTAAAATATAAATGAACGGTTGTCATGGTAACTGCTTCAGAGAGAAATAGCATCCCTCACAAATGCCCAAACGCCAGAAGAAATCCTTATACATGCACACCTGGTCCCTTCCCTTCCTTACCCTTACTACCAAGCTTCAAAGACTGAAGTTTACCTAATTCTGCAATGTTTCACATCAGCAAATTGCAAGAGTGGCACACCAGTTCTGTCACTAAAACCTATTCAGATTTCCCCAAGTATCCTGAAAAATTCCATTGCTTTGGACAAATCTATAAGCTCTCTTATTGCTCTATGAGGTACCGATGTGAATTACTGGGTTTCATTACTGATGTGCTTTCCAGCAGATCCTGCTGTGAGATAAAGTGGTGTTAGAGTGGCATTACCAGCTGGTGGAGTGATTGAGAGACATACAGGGCTGCAAGATACTCCTTGAACTAACAGGCAGCAATAGATTGATAAACCCTTTTGCTAATACCAGGAGAAGGAAGCGCAGAAAAAGAAAGGACCATATATGCCTAGGCTGTAAATATGCAACCCCCCAGATACCTGTTACTGTTCAAATTCTACATTTCAAACTAAAAATGAAAACTCTAGAGCTGATGTAAGCACTACCAGGAACATTTCAGGCCCTCCTGGGAGGCACAGAGCACCGAGCAGTGCTAACACAACCACACACCTTCCAGGTCAGGGAACCTAGCACCCTTGCAGTGTGGAGAGCAGGAACTACAGTCCCAGACCTTCTGCCTCCATCCACACAGATGTGTCCTGCTATAGGGCAGCTTCAGCTGCCACAATTCTGAGAGATTCCCAAAAGCACTCGGCCAGTGCAAAAGGCATGCTATGTCTTAAGTGCCACACTCTCTCAGAGATACTGCTGTTACTGGTATTAGGAAGATTCACACCTGGGTGCTGGTCCTAAGTACAGTTCAAGCCTGAGGTTACTGAAAGGCAGAAGTAACTGATAAGTTGAATTGTGTTTCCATGTGCGCATCCATGCTGCACGATCCCTGACCATGAAGCAGAGCCTTATGGTACCCTGTGCTGTCCAGACACAGAACAAAAACTGCAGGAGAGAGAGAGAAGGTCAGGCAAGAGGAAGAAAACTTAACATGACTAGCCTAGTCAGCAGTGGTCTCAGCACTCCTCTGACCAAGTCTTGGTTTCTGCAGCTTTCCAGGACCAGGAACACGTGAAGGTCTGCAGATGTTCCCAGGCAGCTTCTTCTGAATGTAACTAACAACACTGGGGAAAGCACCAAGATAAATGTTTCAAAGTGGGTGGCAGACCTCCCTACCTACTCATGTGACAGAGACAGATCAGGAGGGGTCTGGAGAACAAGTAAGATGACCAGCTGAGTCTGGGCCAATGGAGGTCTGCAGAGATGCAACCAAACGAACAGGCCCAAAAGATGAGTGCTCTTCAAGGAGAAGAGCTAGTCCTGTGTGAGGCCACTGTGTTGCAGGATTAAAGAAACAGGATGAGAGCATGAACAACAGCATTAGCTGCAAAGATGAATAAAGAGGCCACATTTTAAAGATGTGACACTGAAAGGATTTGCTTGACAACCAAGGCAGCCTGGAAGCCAGAACCCAGCAATGCATAGGGGATGACACTGAGGTTACTGCCCTGAGCAGCAGGCAGGTCTGGGTTTGCTGTGGAAGGGAGGGAGAAGAGAGACCCACAAGACCTGAGAGCAGACAGCTAGAGGAGGATCAGATAAGCAGAGTCCTGGACACCAAGGCTTCAAGCAGAGCAGGGCCAGATCTCAAGGGAGGTCAAGTGATAGGACTTTAACAGCCATAAGCCCACGTAGAAGGGGACAAAGGACAAGAGAAACACCAGACTGAAAGCAGTGGTCTCAGTCCACGGTCAACGGCATGAACAGCCATGACCAGAGCCCTGTGCTGAAGTTACCAGGCCTCAAAGAGCCATTTCTCTCTATATAGCTTTGATGTGTCCCACACAAGGACTGGAATTAAAAACCAACAGAGGGAGCCAGGCCACCACTGACGCCAGCCCAAGGTCAGGCACTCTGTCCAGCCAACATTTTCTCAGGCTTATGTTTTCATCCCCTTATCTTCAGGGCTTTCCTTTGATAAAGTAAGCTTTAATAAATGTAGCTGCCACTCGCTAATTGGGATAGATGATCAAGCCTATCCCAAGGAAAGAGTGCTTGTCGCACTGCACTGTTTGCTAATTCCTGGATCTGTTGGCCAATTTCAGCTGTATCTTCAGGTGGGAACCTGAGTGATAGAAAGCTCCTAAGATGTCATGGAAACAGGCAGCTGGGCAGAGAGAGAGTTAGAACTGCCAGGAAAGACAAGACTGCAAAGACAGCTCAGTTCTGCTCTTAGAAATGAGAAAAACTGACATGCAAGTGACCACGAAAACTTGAGCAAGAACTTGTATCTCCCCAGATACCAGATAATCCACACCCACAGCATGAAGACATAGGAAACTAAACTTAAGCTGTGATAGCTGCAAGACTGTATTTTCCCTTTTGAAGGGCATAAGCAGAAGTGATGGACATGAGTGTAAGAACATCAGCCTCCAAAACCCTGCTGCTTGTAAACAATCTAACCTGTGATCGCCACAAAGAGGAACTCTTTGCTTTAGCCTAGAGATGTCCTCTCAGCAGACTCAGGATACAGCAGTTTAATACCACTACCTCCCCTCCCCCTGGGGCTGTGCACTGACATACCACTTCTGTCAAACTAGAAGCATGCTAAAATAAAACCAGGGAATACAAAGCTTTCACTTCATTCTGTTCCTCATTTCTCTATGCTTAAGTATTTCCTGCTGCCCTCAGTGATATGAAGGTAAGAAGGAGGGACTCTCAGCACAGAGTCTCTTGGGGAAGAAGGGAAGCGATGAGATTTGCATGCTGGCATGTGCTACCAAGTAATTTCTTCCTCAGCTCCGGTAATGACATCCATCTTCCTTTACTCTCAGTAACCAAAAGAAAAGTGAAATAGAAGCAGCAGCAAACTTGTGAATTCCTACCTGGTTTCATGGTTATGTAGAAATCATACAAAACATATAAAGGTCCATTACATTATTTAGTAGCTTTCCTATTAAAACAAAAAAAAAAAACCAACCCTCTTTTGAATCTTAGATATCTTCTCACCTAGGAGAACAAAGTATTTTACTAAGAATTTGCTAAGTAAGCCATTCCACTTTCCATAAGATTTCACAACAGCACTGAACTAATTCACAGCAGATACAACAACTTAAGTAAAAGACCTCTTAAAAATACATTCAGGAAACAGAGCAGAATAAGGCCTTCAAGGTAAATGCTAAAAAGCTATCTCAATAAATTAAATGGCAGTCTGCTGAAGGGCTCCCACTTGATTTTGTGGATCCTTACCTTTGAGCATTTCTCCAACACTTCTTCCTTGAACTGCAGGAACTTCTCCTGAATGGTGGGCTGATTGAGAGCCAAAGACAGGAAGTGTGTGAAGGGCTGTTTCTTACGGAAGCTGTCCAGGAGAACATCAATCCGTGTTCGGGCAGAGATGACACCACTGCGATGCTGCCCAGTAATCACTACAAGGAAACAAAGCAGCACCTGTCTCATTTCTGTGAAGCTACAGTGAAACTCCTGGCACCAATGCCCATGGAAAATAGAGAGTAATTAAATGGACTGTGATTTTACATTATACTTATTCATGCACTTTAAAATATCAGTATTGGAGGATATTGTGAAGGTAGGAACATTTCACCCAGGTGATGTCAGGAAGGAATTAGAAAAGCCTGCACAGCAGCACCTCTCCAGCGTTAGCCGCAGGCTCACTGAAGAAGCATTTGGAATTAATCCCCCAAACCATGAACAGAGAAATCTTGCCAGACTGCCTGCTTGACTTAAAATGCCTGACATGGCTATGCTTTCCTCTGTACAGACAGGATGATGCCATCAAAAGTATCCCTCTGCTCTCAAGAAAGTCAGCTGAGTGCCTAAAAACCCAATAACTAAGAGTCTATCATTTCAGCATCTCTTCAGATTTCTAGAGCATTATTTCAAGTTTTCACAAAGGCAATCAAAGTGAAAAAGAAATCTTATTAAAGATCAAGATGGCCTCTATCATCTGTGCATGCACTTCAAGGCACCAAACAGAGAACACTTGAGCTTGAAAGGAAAAAACTCAAGGAACAAAATTTTCTTGGCTTCCTGTTATTACACGTTTTCAGCATCTCTCAACCCTCCTAATAGTCCTTCACAGTTCTCAGGAAGAATTCAAGATACACTTGTTGAGAAGTACCGCCACGTTCCTGTGCAGCACCACAGTTGGATCCCCCCGGTCACTTTTTCCTCACAGCTCTGTCATGAACGTAACTATACAGCATGCCATTTATCACCAGGGCATGTGTAATGGCCCCTTGAAAGCCACTCAGGCAGAAACCCACACAAGCCAGCCCTGAAGAGCAATGCCTTCTATCTTTTTAAGTCACTGGAAGTGACAAGAAGGAACACATGGTACCAGAAAGCCTGCTCTCACTATCAGGATCAAGTGACTACACCAGAAAGGCAGCAACGTCATCGAACACTTCTCATATTAAAGCAGATGCTGAAGTTTATTCTGTGCATAAGTATACAACATGGTAACTTTTTCTGGATGGGTATTACAGTTTCTGAATAATGTAAATGGTATCATTTTAAAAACAAAACAAAAAATCCAACACATTCAGGCCCAAAGTTTTCAAGCCAGTCATTTGAGGCCCAGAATTTACTTCAATGAGACTATTCATAGGTTTAAAATAGATCTTTTTTTCCCCCTCAAGAAAACCCTTACACTACTTTATAAGGATTTATAGACAAGAAAAAAATAAACTCAGGAGAAAAGTGAAGTGATTTTCCCATGGCCATAAAGTGAGTCAGTGACATGTCACAAGCAGGAATTGAATGCAAAACACCTCTTGTGCCTCCTCCTTGCTAAAACTGTGTATGCGCAACAGCTGATGAGAGAACCCCCATTTTGTGCATGTTAAACTCACCAACTTCTCCTTCTACTCCAAGCTTGGGAATGCTGATGGAGGTTCGAGTCTCTGCTTCTAGTCTTTTCTTGGTTTCCCCTTTCTTCCCGATGATGTACCTGAGGCACAAAAGTGCAAGACAGTCACTCATACAGCGTCACTGGGCCACGCTCCATCAAGTGTGTCCAGCCAGCAGGTTAACCATGCCACAGACGAACCTCGCTCTGAGCTGGCTCCAGGCAACTGGGTTCCCCCACACTAGGGATCTCCTTGCTGGAGGGATGAATGCACACAGCTCCATGAGCAGGACTCAGTCCAGGTACAGAGGCTGCTCCCAAGATGCTGCATGTGACCAGCTTAGGACCAAGGGACAATGTGGAGCTGTGGCTCACAACCAGCTTAAGCTAAAATAAGTCAGTTGTCCATGACAGCTCTGCCAAACACATCCTGCCACAGCTTATTTGTCTGCTGAGTTATCCCTTTCTCCCATTACCCCAGCTGATGAAGAACTAAGGGCTCTTTTTCTGCTTTTTGCTTTGCTCAAGCATCCAAACACACAACAGAACATTTCTGCTTCCCTATATTGCAGTAAAACTATTCAACCAATAAAACTGTCAAAATAACTAGACAAAGCTTTGAACACTACAGGCATCTCAGGAAACATCAGATTGGAGTCAACAGTCAATTCCAGCCGTGTGTGCTTTCTCTCAAAGCTTTCACAAATTCCACCTGCCCGGCTGCTGGCCCCAGTTCTTCCTCCCCTTCTCCCACCCTCCCTGATGCTTTTATATTCAAGGGAAGAGAAGCTCAAAAACCCTCCTGCCAGCAAGAAAGCACCACCTGCTGTCTCTGTCACAGGGAAGGCTAGGAGTCAAGCATGGCACAACTGCACTAGAAAGGCATTGCCAATTTTCCCTTCCCAAAAGCTAAAATCCACATCCACATAACGTAATACATTTCAGAGATCCGGTGCTTACCCCAACCTCAAAAAAAAATATTCTGCACTCAACCACTTCCTCAGCTGGCGGCAACTCAAATAAACCAGAAACACACAGGCTCACTTGTATAACAGGCTGGGAACCTCCACTCTGCACTGGAAGCCTTTTTCAGTCTCTTCCACCACAAAGGCATCACAGGGCTCATCTGCACAGTCACCAGGGCCTAACAGAAAAGAACAACGGACCTTGTACAACCTTTGTGAAGTTTGGCAGCATTTTATGTAGGCCAGTAGTCTCACAGGCTTCTTTTCCCAAGGTTAACTAAAAGAAGAAATGGACTCCTCTCTGTTGCGGCTAGCTGCTTTTTATTTCACCTTACTACCAGCTCCAGAAAACATAATGACTACTTCTAAATCCATCGCACTGGGAGGTGTAGGAAAGTGATAGTTACAGCCCAGGTTTTCTCTCAGGTGGAAGTTGTGCAACTACTCAGTGAAAATGGTCTCTTCTGGCAGGGTGGAAGCTGCCAGCCCATTCAGAGACCTGAGCAGGAATTTAAAGTTACAGAAGAATACAAATAGAAGGTGAGGATAGTTTTGGTTTAAGAGTGCAGGTACAGAATTTCGGAAATCAGTTCTCATACCTTCGGCATGGAAGATCCACAGAGCCAATCTGTTTTCCTCTTCTACTGGAAATCTTTCACAGCCAGCAAGCAACCTGACAGTCAGCAGCACAATCACTCAACCCACATTAGGTAACTGGGATTACATCTATTCTTTGGTCAACAGGATCATCAGGGACCAACACAAAGCATTTTTCTCCCTCTCAAACACTTTGCTTCATCACATGGGCAGGTCCTTGTGCACATAAAGACATCAGAGAGGACACCAAGAGCTCCCTAGATCCCCAGTGTCGATGCTTTCACCTGTAACATGTCCTGACAGCACCACAGTCACCCCTCAAGCCTCACTCTTTACCTGCATAGAAATCATCCTCCTCTTCGTGCTGGTAGGCCTGCTCTTGAATGACATTCTTCCTGTACACTCGCCCCCCAATCCTTATCAGGGTGGGCCGCAGAACGTCCATCCTGCTCCTACTCCTAATGCAGAAACAAAGACAGCTGTGCTAACATATGCCAACAAAAGGTAAATTTCACTGTTTCCTCAAGCATAATTTGTAAGAGGCATCAGGGGAGCTCTGAGGGGCTCAGCAGTAAAGAGCGAGGTCTGTACCTCCAGAAGAGAAACACCTCCTTCTATGCGTATGTATGAAAGACTTCAGAAAGGCAATACCTTCCCAAACCTTGCCTTACTCGTTCAAAGACTAATTTGATGAGAACTTACAAGTATACTCTTTGTCAGCTCACAAAGCACAATAAAGTAAAAATGGGAAATTTAAGTAATGTGAAATATGTAAGGAAGCACCAAGTGTTTTGCCCCTGCAAGGTCAGCACCAGATCACTACTCTACCTGAAACTCACAGGTTTTAGCTACAACTCCCTGTGGCCTCAGTCAATGTGTCTTTTCAGCACCGTTCAGGACTGTGAACAGCTGCGCCTCGTAATTTTCCATAGATGCAGACCAAAGAGACCCCAGCCTCTTGCAAAGATTCCCATACAACACTGGCCTCTCTCAAAACACCTGACATCCTCCATTTGTTTCTCTCTCAAAAGCCCAAGGAACTTTTCAAAAGCAAACCCAGTTCCCTGGATGTGCTCAGGAGGCAGCTGGGGAAGGGACACAAAGTACACTGAGGAGCTTACAGCGCTGCTGTAAGAGGCTACACCTCCTGCTTCCAGCACAGAGCACCGCAGTAAGTCTGAGGCACAGAAGTCTTACCCTGCCCTGCGTTATTCCAAACAACATCAGAAACACGGGGCAGAGTTAAACTTCTTGTGGTGGAGACCACTGAATGGTGCAAAAGCAAAAACTGACAGTCATCTGCAGACTTCGCACCCTCGCTACATAAATGCCTGCGTTCACTGAAACTGTTAACATTGCCTGTCTCAGTTGGCCTTGCTTTTAAAACAGAAATTTTTGCTACTCAGAAAACAGACTCTACCAAAAAATTTGCCTTCATCACCTGATGTTACATTTAAATAAAAAGGCATTCGTGTAAGTCAGTGAAAGAAATGCAGAGGTAATGACCTCAATCTGCGCCAGTGGATGTTTACATTGTATATTAGGAACAATTTCTTCGGAGAGGTTGATCAGGCATTGGAAGAGATTGTCCAAGGCAGTGATGGATCACCGGCCCTGGAAGCGTTCAAATACCGTGTGGATGAGGCCCTCAGTGACATGGTTTAGTGATGGACTTGGCAGTGCTGAGGTAACGGTTGGACTTGATGCTCTTAAAGGTCTTTTCCAACCGAGCTGATTCTATTATTCTGTGTGAACTGTGCACAGAGGAAGACAGAATACGCCATGAAATAAAAGCCATGGTTGCTAGTGTTTCGGTTTCACTGAGGTTTTGGACTTTGCGCGGCTTTTAAGGGCAGCGCCGGAGCCGGAACGCCTCACAGAACGCCTCCAGGAGCGGTCACACCCCACTGCCGCGGCACTGCCCGGCGGCCCCACTCGCACGCTGCCGGGGCGCTGAAGAGGGAGCAGCCCCGCCAGCCCCTCGCCTCAGCCGCGGCGGGTACCGGCGGCCGTTGCCAACGGTTACCGCCCGCGCCGCCCACCTCCCCCACCCCCCACGGAAGTGGGCAGGGGCCGCGCGCGGCGCGCGCGCCCGCCCGCCCGCCCCAGCATGCACCGCGAGCGCGATCACGCGCGCCGCCTGCGCCAAGCCGTCCGGGCGCCCAGGTGAGGTTCGGAGGGACCGGCGCATCCCGGGAGCAGGCGGGGGGCGGCCCGGGGGGAGCAGCAGCGGGGAAACAGCCTGGCGGCGGGGGCCACACTCACCGGAAGCTGCTCGCTACGGAAGCCGGGGAGAGGCCGTGGTTCCAGAGGGTAGGAGGCGGGGTCTGGGGCAGACTGGCGCATGCGCTGTGCTGCTACAGAGGCTGCTGCCTTTCTCGGCGGCCGTGCGGGCAGGAAGCGCCGCTGCGCTTGCGCAGTGCCGGCAGTCCCGTCCCCCCCCCCCCCCCCCCCCCCCCCCCCGCTTAGCCCCCGGCCGCTATCCCCGTCCAAGATGGCCGGCGCCTGAGGCTGTGGCGCTGAGGGCGAAGGTGCGCGCATCAGCATTGTCCGGCATTGTCCTGTCGTCCTCCTCTGCGTTTGCCTCAGCGTATTTAATACAAAATCCTAAACCTGTATGAGAAGTCCGCCGTGTTTGCAAGGATCATTTCAGCACAAATCATCACCGTGCTTCCCTCACGAGCGGGAGCAGGGCCTGCCCAGGGTTGCTGAGGAAGGTGTTTCTGTATGTATCATAACCGCATTAAAGGTTCCTTTTATTCAGGCATTGTTCTTCACAGCCTCTAAGCCCCCAGCCTCATGCAAGCTGCTGCGCTTTTTTGTGTCACACGCAGTAAACAAGCTTGAACTTAAATGTGAATGAACACACAATCCCTAGTTATGACATTTTGTCCACTAAATCCTTAAGTGCTTTCCAAAGGCACTGTCTGCAAAGCCTAAAGAGTCTGCAGAAGTGTATTAAGTAAGCAGGGTAACAGGAATGTATTAAATGGGCAGGATAACTGGGAAGTGCTTGTAAGTGGTTTGGCAGAGTAGCAAGTGCTGTTTCTTACAAGTGCCAAGTGACAGCTTTTTTACTATTGGAGAGGTATGTGACAAGTTTGAAGTACTCCATCGTGGCAAACTGTACAGCCAATTCCTTTTAAAAGCAAAGCTAGGAAAAGGGTATGTGCGAGGCAACCAGGCTTGTGCTGTACAGGCAGACGGATGCTCAGCCATTGCCGGTTTAGGTCAGATGCAGTGTTCCTAAAGTAAAAGCACATCTGGAGTGATTCAGAGAGCAGTTGCTGTGAATCAGGCGTAGCGTGGCTTCGTGCAGGATGCAGCACTGGAACTGGCAGTCCCACCAGCCTCCAGGCTTTATGAGGAAGCAGCACTTTTTCTGTTTGTGCTCCTGGAAACAAGGCAAAAAAGGAAAATAAAGAAAATAAAAAAAGTCTTTTTATGGCCCCTGGGTAGCAGGAAGAGCACGAGGCAGCTGAAGGCCAGCGAATTCAGGCCAGCGACCTGTACCCGGTTATTTTTATGCGTGCTCTGATCACCGTGCTGAGTTCCCAGGTCCCCTTGGTCCGAGGGGTCGGAGCCTGGGTTACCTTCAGTTTCTGGGTGCCACCGCGTGGTGTGACACCTAACTGCAGCTGTCCCTGCAGCGGGTGCATACAGTGTGTGCAGGCAGCAGGCGCTGGCGGCTCTCCTACGCATGCAGGGCAGCCTGGAACCACCAGCACTGCGAGGCTGCCGGGCCACAGAGGGGGGTGGCAGCTCAGAGCTGTGCTTACTGCCTCTTCCTGGACCTCACTGCCTTCATCTGCCGTCAGACACGTGCACAGTTGCTGGCTTTGTGCCCTGGGAAACTCCGATACGCCCTTCCTAACTTGGCTTTGCTCCCTTTTTGTTTTTCCAGGCTGGGACAGAGTGAAATGGCAGCCTCTTCCTCATCCTCCTCAGCTGGTGGAGTCAGTGGCAGCTCTGTAACAGGATCAGGGTTCAGCGTTTCGGACCTGACACCGCCCCGAAAAGCCCTCTTCACTTACCCCAAAGGAGCTGGAGAGATGCTGGAAGGTGACTGCTCCTGCGTTTCCTTCCTTGCTGCTCCTGGTGTGCAGGCAGCCCTGCAAAGGAGTTGCTGAACTTGGCACCTGGCTGCCTTTTCAGACTTTAGCTGGCAAAAGCTGAAGGGAGGGAGGAAGGAAGCACCAGGGCTCGGGTAGGTCCTGAGCAGCCTCAGCTCTCCCACCAGTTGTTCATGAGGAAGTGATTTTTCTGGCAGTCACCTGTTTTTTAGCTCCATGACACTTCAGACGAGGAAGCAATCTACCTGAAAGGGAACATGACGGTGTTAATTGCTCATTGTTAGCTAATCCTTTGATGTTGGGCAGGAATTACTGCAAAGATAGCTGAGGTAGGAGTATTTTTCTTGGCAAAATGCGTTCTCATGTTGGATTTGACTGGGCTAGTACAGAAGGCAGCTTGTATCCCTTCTGGCCAGGAAACATAGAACTTGCTTTTGCCCTTGACCCAAATAAAACCTTGCCACAGAGGTCTGCAACAGGATAAATCGGGACTAGACCTCTCCTTTAATCCTTCAAGGCTGAGCACATTCCCCTTTCAGGCTCAGTTTTGTCAGAGTATTTCTGCAGGGCTGCCCGTAGAGGGCTGGGGCTCTGATCCAGCACTGCATCTGGTGTTTGGGTGCCTGAGCCTGCCACCCTCTTCAACAGGGCTGCCTGAAGGAGGACCCAGACACGTCGCAGCTGCATGTCCCTGCCCCTGCTCTGGGTGAGGGAGGAAGGGTAGGTCCTCCAGATGACAGGGTTAAGCCAAGGTCTATCTGTCTGTCTGCTAGCGCCTTTTGAACTTCCCGTGTCACTATGCTGCACACTTGACTGTGTGAGCCTGAAGATCATGGGGTGGCTGGGACTGGGGCTTGGGTGGCCCTGCATCTCAGAAGTGACATGGCAGTCGAGGGCAGCTGGGAACTGATCGCTACATCATTTAAGGACTGTTTTTATTACACATTAGAGGCCATATGCCAGTCTATTGAAGTAATTATGACTGAAGGCTTGCTCATAGAACTTAACGAGCCCTCAAAACAAAATAATGAAACACTTCACATTACCAAATAGACAGGCAGCTAGAGAGCCACCCAGCAGGACAGCCAGGCTGGGCAGAGGAGAGGGAAGTGTATGTTTGGAAATAGCACAGGGCAGCACCAACACAGCATTTCAACAGCTTGTGAGAGGATATTCTGAGCACAACAAAACCCAGCTCATCCCTCTTACCTGGGATTCAGATTTTTCAGGGCCAGAGATCTGTTTCTGGCCTTAGTGTTTGAAATGAAATTTTTTCTCATTTTTGTGGCATGGAGCTTTTAATTGATTTTGCTTTGGGTTGACCTCTTTACCAGTAACACAGCAGTTTGTCTGCTGTGGCTGGCATCAGCAACTAAACACTCTCCCCATTACAAGAACCTTTAGGTTAGGTTTTTAATGTCTGAGATAAAAGGGGATAAACCCATTCTTTCATCTGGTGGGTACTAGAGGGTAGCTGCATATCGGTTTCTTGTTCAAAATCTGCACTGACTGATTTTTATTGTTACTTTAACTACCTTGCTTGTTTTTACATAAACCCTTAGGTATTTTGGGATGTTTTTTAGAAGGGAGGAGTGTAAACTCTATCAGTACTTGGCACACAATTAGCTATGTATTCCAGATTGCTTTATTTCTGAGACAGTTGTGTGATCAATTACTGAGTTAGATGGCAAGAGATACACATTATTTGAAATCGTGTATACAGGGTTATGGTCTAAGTCTGTGGGAAATCATAAAGCATTACAAGGACAGAAGCGTCTGAGCCCCGAGGGAATCAGAGACTGCCATAGTATTAGCTGGCTTCTCCTTAGCTTACCTTCTGTTTAAAATGGGCTAAAATTGCTTGACAATATCAGCTGGGATGTCTCCCAGGTGGCACAGCCATTCCCCAGTGGCACTGGGAGCCGGCCAAAGCCATGCACAGGATTTTAGCACAGGGTCACAAGGGCTCGAAACCAGAGCTTAGCACAGGGGAAAGTGCTGGAACGAGGCAAGTAGGGAAACCCACAGCTCGGACATAAAAATAGAAGGTTGGTGGCACTCAGTTAACGCTGCTCAGTCTTAAAACTCTCAGATTAAACCACCTCCCTTTTTCTGTTTACAGATGGCTCCGAAAGATTCCTCTGTGAATCCGTCTTCAGCTATCAGGTTGCATCTACATTAAAGCAAGTGAAACACGGTAAGCACTGAAGCGCCGTCTATTTTAACTGCATGTTGACCAGGAAAGATGGCAGGGGAACACAGAGAAAAGGCTGACATGTTCTCAGGTGCCGACCACAGAAAAGCAGAATAGCCTTTTAAGTTGGCAAATTAAGGCGAAGTCAGGCCATCATCAAGTCCTTTTGCAAGCCCTATGCAAAGCAAGGAGAACCCACACAGCCTGGGTGGGAACAGGCTGTGCCATTGGAAGCTTGTTTTTCCATCACTGTCTGCCACGCTGCTTTCGCGAGAGAGGTGAGGCCAGCAGGGGAGGTTATGGGCAGGAAACGCCCACACTCTGATCTTGGCCCAGCACTGACTGTCTCTATGGCCCCAGGCACACAGACACTTGATTCCACCTTTGGTTCTCTGCCGAGCCTGAGCCCTTGTGACACCAACAGGGTCAAGCCAGGTTTCCAAAGGTGCTCAGGAGATGGACACACAGATGCCTGGTGCAGCATGGTGGGGCTGACTCCACTCCCTACCTCCCCAAGGAAGAGCCTTCCGTCTTGTTTGAACTGCTTCCCTCCTGGGGCTTTTGCCTAGCTGCCTGTAACCGAATGATGGGCTTGACTGCACAGCAACTTTCATTCTCAAGTTACTGGGCAGAGCTCAGCACCAGCTTGTGTCTGCTGCTAAAGGGTCACATCCTTTCTGGTCCCCACCTCTTGTCAGCTAGAATGGGTACTTCCATGTGTTGTCTCAGACCAGCGAGGTTTCCTGTCCTCCACCAGCAAGGGTTGTCAGGAGGAGGTCTGGGAATGCACAACAGCCTGCAAGGCTGTGCTCCTGTATTTCTGAACCAGAAAGCAAAGCCAAGCTTCAAAGCTATTGTTTCCACAGCCCTGGTGCTACTGCAGCTGTAGCTACCAGGGGCTGCTGCACAGACTGGCACCCTGATAAGCACCAGCCTTTGAAACTCATTTGTGGAGCACCAGTCCGCTCCCCATAAGAAAGGGGAAAGGCTTATAAAAAGATTAAGGTCATCATTTTTTCGCTTGTTTGCTTGACAGTTCCCAAAAGCACTCAGCTGCAGGAGGTGGAGTGAGAACAGTCCCACTTAAAAGCACCCACTGCTGCAGTCAGCATAAATCATGCGCATTTCATGTTACACCTCTTGCTAGCAAGTCAGCTGTGCTGGGCTGTTCTTCCAAGAGGCTGCTGTGCTGTTAAACTTTGGGCAGAGCCAAGAGAAGAAGGGGCTGTTCTCATCTCCCTACCATGGCAGGCAATTTGACTGAAAATTGAGCCTGCATACCCAACACACAACTGGTTTTAAATAAAGCTGACAGGAAGAAGATGTCTTGGGGATCTCCAGGGAGGCAGCCTGTCTCTCCATGGGGACCTTTGTGTCATTAGCATGCTCTGATTGCAGAGCCTTTCTGCTGGAGTCATCCAGGCCCTCCTCAAAGGACCTTCATTAAAATGAGGAGTTCCTTGTGCTGCACCCAGCTCTACTGTGGGCTGACCAAGCTCTCTCTGAACTTCTCTGTTCTTTTGCACTATAAATATTAATGCTAAAGAAATGAGCTTCATCCTGTCCTCACCCTCATACGCTAATCGGCCTCGTGTTTCCCTGTTAGGACTTGAATTTAGATGGCACGGGCAGGGATGGGTAAATACACACTGAGCACTGGACAAGGCAGAAAAGCCTGTCCCTGCTTTCTCCTGAGGTCTCACCATTTGCACAGGGCACTGTGTAGAGTGGGTTTGTATTCAAATTGGCTCAGTGGGTTTTATTCTGCTCTGCTCCCCACTGGCAGCTGGGAATTTGCATCTAATTGGAAGGTTTAATTGTGCTGTCATTGCAAACCACAGTTACCTTTGAACTTCTCGCAGATCAACAAGTCGCACGGATGGAAAAACTAGCCGGTTTGGTGGAAGAGCTGGAGGCAGATGAGTGGAGGTACAAGCCAATAGAGCAGCTCCTGGGATTCACTCCCTCCTCGGGCTGAGTGTGTCTTGGATTGCTGCTGTCAGGGAGCAGAAGAGAAACATTCTCTGGCCTGGCTTCAAAACACCCCCCCCATTTATCAAGATGCCGACAGCTGCATTGGCAGGACTGGACTTTTGTTGTGTTGTTTTTTTTTAAGTTGAGAGTAGGGATCCCCCATAAAGCTGCCAGTAAATGGAAATGATGGGATTCTCCAAGTCCTCTGTGGTGTTATGGCCTGGCAGGGCTCAGTTTCTGTAACTTAGAAGGTAGGATCAGTTTCACAGAACTTGGAGAATCACCTTATTGCTCACGGAGAAGGGAAGATTTACAGTGTGTGGTGGTGGGGAAAGCAACCCAGAAACTTGGCCTGGCCTTTCCCTGTGCATGGCCGAAGGACCAGGTGATTGGTGAGCTGGGAAGCCCGTGTCCTTGTTGCTCGAGCCAGGCCTCTGTAGAGCACAGGTAGGCCATCCTGCCAAAACCACTCTTCAGCCTGAGCCGTTGTTCTGGGGGATGAACAGGCCAGGAACTGTCCCAGGTCGGTTAAGAGGTGACAAGTGGTGATGCTTTCTGCAGAGCCACCTCATGTATCACTGGAGCTGTTTTCTCTCTCTTGGTGTTTCCCTTGTGTCTGCACAAGTGCTGGTAGAACACTGCTCTCTAATGTAGTAGCTGTATCTTTAATACCCTGAAACTCTTTTTTCTCTTTGTTACGTATTAGATTGCTCTGCGATAATAAAATAATTGTGTCTTTGAAACCGCTTATCTTTTCAAAGCTTGTGCAGGGGGGTCTGATGAAAGAAACAGTCAGCTGTTCCGTAGGTAATAGGAGGTTTAATGAAGCTCTGAAGCAGCTTGGCTGTTACAACGGTCAGCTTAAGTTCAATTTAAAAGAAACCCTCTGAGGGGAACCAAACCACACTTGCTTTGTGCTCAGAAGTGGATTGATTTAAATCAGATTTTAATCCTCGTTTAGCTCTGCCAGCAGAAACCCCTTATTTAAATCCATCCATTTTAATCATCTTGTTTTCATTTGTGCTTCACTGCTGTTCTTGAAGGGAACTGGATTTCCATTTTCTGGCAGAACTATTTCAACATGCTCATTTTTCCATTGATTACAGCGTCAACACCATGTTTTTTCTAGCCAGCAAGGAGACAGGCTTAGCACTCTACTTAAGCAATTAAAACACTTATTGCTCAAGATGCCCAATTCTTCCATTTTCAACATCAAATTTACAAGAGGATTTTACTTTTACTCACTATTTTAGTCCAGCCACATCTGGATTGAAAGAGATTAATCTGAATCCATCCCCATCATAGTTATATGACCAGCAATTTCTGTTAGCTAAAAGTAAGGGGGGGGGGAGGGGAAGGGGTTAGGGTTAGGGTATGTAGGCATGTTTTGTATTTGTCTCTAAATTAGCCCCGGTATCAGAGTCAGCTTTTCGTGAAAAAGAGCCACATGCCACCCAAAAGCCAGCCCCAGTCTGCAGACAAAGCCCCGGTTCCAGCCCTGCACCCCAGGAAAATCACCATACGGTTTCTGAAAGGGTGTCTGGACGTTCTCACGTATGGCTACAGCTCAGCTGAGACGTGTCCCAGCCCGGAAAACCTCCTCCCGGTGCTGGCAGGCTGCCAGCCCATGCTCTGCAGGGCCTCCTGCAAAGTAAACTGGTCCTCGGTACTGCTTTAAACGTGATGGCATTTGGTACTAAACTTCCATCCCCGAGTGGCTATTTTGAAAAGAAGAGAGCGTTTCAGTCATCAACCGTTTTGTTTTAAATCATCTGGTTTTAATCCTTACTCCAGACACCTAACTTACGTTGGCCAAACTCGTCAGAAATACCCCCTGTATCAAGACAACGCTGTGGGGTTTGGAACAGAGCTGCACGCCTTCTGCTGTCTGCCGGCACAGCAGTGCCCCTCACCCTGGCCTTGAGTCCCCTCCCCTCGCTGACCCTACGTGCTGCAGCCGGCGTAATCAGATACAGAAAGAGCTTTTCCTTTTTACTGCTCCACTTGAAACTTTTCCACTCCCCCAGCCCTCTAGGGAGACTGGGGGACCGGTGCCTATGGCTCTGCTGGCAGGATGCACTGCCCAAGCGTTGCCCACATCTCCCTGCAAGCCCAGTGCGTGCCAGAGGTTCTAAAATGGGGGGCGGAGATTTTCCTGAGGGAGGCTCCCCCTTGTCCTCCACCCATTCCTTGTTTTCCAGCTGTTTCTTAGTGGTGCACTGGGCTCATGGCTGAACAGAGCAGGAGCAGGGAACGTCCCGGCTCTGTGCAGTACACGGCTTGTTTGTATGCGTGCCCAGCACCGAAATAGACACATGTGTGAGAGCCATTGAGAGGAAGTGAAAAGTTCAGCCTGTACAGTACTACAAATGCAAAAACATGTTGTTGGCTGTTCCCTCCTCTGGCTCAGTAAACACTTTATGTAAGGCAGCAGTATCTGGAGGGATTGCTGTATGGTAAACTAAAAAAGCCTTGCACTCCCCCTCCTCCAAACGCAGGTTTCCCCTGGCAGCTGGAAACCTCCCAGCTGCCCTACTTCTGTTTTACAGATCTGTGGAGCAGAGCCGATGGTAACTATTCCTCCCCAGGGTTTTGAAGCCCTGCTGCCCCTCACCTCGGGGGTCTCTGTAGCATCGTCTAGGGCTTGGTGAGCGGCTCTGGGGCTATTTGGAGGCTGCAGCTGGGAGGGGAGCAGCAGGGGGCAGGGAGCCCATCAGCTTCAAGCATAAGTTGATGTGGGGAGGGGAGGGAAAGTAAAAAAAGCTGAACAAAGAGCCCCGTTCAGGGCTGCTGGTTGGTTTTCCTGTGGGTGCTCGCAGCAGAACGTTATGTACTGTGCACAAGCCACGCTCGTGCCTCCCCTCCCTGGCTCCTCGCTGCTGGCTGCAACCCCAGTGCTGGCCATGGCACCAAAGCACATGCTCGCCCTGCGGCTCGGCGAAAGCACCCGGCTCAGGAGAGCCTCTGCGCACACCCAGGATGCAGGACCGAGGGGCAGGCCCCCAAGCACCATCTCATGGCTTTTACGTGGGATGGGCAAATGAATGAACTTGTGAGATGAATTTCACAGCCCCCACCATGCAAATGGCACGATGCCAACCCAGCACTTGGCCTCTTGGCTGCCAAAACCTATCCATGGTCCTCCTTGCATGCACGTTCCTTGTTTCTCCGCCCGACTCCCGCAGGTCGCAGGCTGGCAGCCTGCCTGCAGCTGCTTGTCCTGAGGGTAGAGAAGCCTGAAAGGTTCGGCTGTGGTGGAGACCTGCCCAGCCAGCGGCATGCCGGGACCTGCCGCGCGTCCCACGCAGCTGCAGCCTTCAGCTCGCCTCTGACAGCTCACCTCTGAGAGCTGGCCCCAGGCTCAGCGCAGTGGTGGAAGATGCATGGGGTCACCCCTTGTGCGCCCGTCACCCCCTGCCACCACTGGGGACCTGGTGACTGCAGACGGCCGGAGAGGGTGCAAAAGGCACCCACCCTGCAGGCACTTAGGGGACAGCCCAAAAACCATGGCTTCCTTCCAGCTCAGACCCTTTGTTTCATTCCCCACTTGGACACAGAGGATCACACTAGCCTCTGTGCCAACCCCAACTGGCATTTGTGTGTCAAAACAATGTGTAAATCTGCCTAAAAGCAGCTTTTTGGGCCATGGAGCTGCTGAAACCCAATGTGAAGTGAAGATGGGGACTACATCATGAGCAGTCACAGCCACCCCATGGGGTAAGAATGTGTCCCTCCGCATATGTGGGACCCGGTTTGCACCCAACGTGCATGGAGGCACTCACTGAGGCCCCCAACCACTACATTCCCTCCCTTCCTCCTTCTCCTCCAGCCCCTCCCCCTGCAGCCCTGCAGAACTGCTGAGCTCAGCACATCCTGGGCAGGGGCCTAGCCAGGACCCTCCCCAGTGCCAGCCACCCTGACAGCTCCGGCTTAACCCTTTGCAAAGCCGGCCAGGCAGGAAATGGGAGTGATGGAGCGAATCTCATTTGGGGGGTGTGGTATGTGTGTGTCCCACAAGACACAGCAGGCCAGGAACAGGCTGTCTGGAAAGTTTCACCCATCATTCCGAACCCCCTCTGCTCTCCGCAGAAAGGACGGCAGGTCAGGGGGAAAGACGCCGCTTGGCTGCAAAAATCATGCTGGGTTGATGCCAGCAGCAGTGGGGAGGGGAAGCGCAGGGATTACAAACACTGTAGTTAAAACTTTGCTTTCTATCCCCAAACCATTTCTAGAGGCTCTCCTCAGCCTGGGCTGCAGTCTCTTTCGGGAAGGAAGAGGAGCTGCAAGCCCCGCATCACCTCCCCTCCCAGCAGAAGCACAAGCGTGCAGCATCGTGTTAGGATTATTTGATTTCAGAGATCAAAAATTACATTTCACTTTAAGGCCTGCCATCACAGCACAGGCTGCCTGCTTCCCTGCCTGCCAGGCAGTGTTATGGCAAAGAAAGAAATACATGCTGGGCTTCAGAATTCAAGGTTATTTTTAGCAAGGCACCTTCCCTGCGGTCCTGTACCTCCTTTTCATTGATTTGCCATTTTCCCCCCGTTTTGACCCCAAAGCCAGCAGTTCCTCATCTATTTTCAGCCTCACCCAGGGAACATTTGTACCAGTCACTTGGTGGCTGTGGGGAGAAAAAAGCCACGAGCTAGATTTCATTAAAAACAGGATCCCAAGCACCATCCAGCCGTTCCCAAGTGTGTGTGTACATACTTCGCTGCACTGCGCCACAAGTGCACGGGTATCAGTGTCTATTTTTAACAGCCGGGGTTGGTTCATGCTTTGTCCCAAAAAGCAGAGCAGTGGCCTTGCATGCTGTGGGCGCAAGCCAGGGCTTGTTCCCAGCTCCCTGCACAGCCCCTCTGGCCCACAGCTCCCTGGGATGCTACTTGCTCCCCTGGCTTGGGCCTCCGCTCCCAAAACAGCAATGGATCCAAGCTGTGCTTCTCCTTTGACCCCCACCACTACAGCTGCTGGTGGGGTGTCCAGACCCTCACACCTGCCACCCAGCAGAGAGGTCACAGGCAGCAAGCATGTTGCTGGCATGGAGAGCCTGTCCCCCTCCCTCCTGACCCACATTTACTCTCCCCCATTTTCACTGCTGGGCTGTTATCACTCTCTGCTCAGGAAGGACAGTACCCAAGATAGCTCCTGGAGTGACTTCAGAGTGTGCTCAGCTCCTCTGATAAAGCCACGGGCAGCAGCGCAGCGGGAGGACAAACAAAGCCCTTTATCACCAGTTAATGGGCCCTCAGCTCCGGTGCTCCTCAGGGTCTGGCTTAGAAAGGTCATGTACGTGGGGTCCAGCACGCATGGAGCTGTGGGGTTCTGCCTCCATAGCGGAGGGCTCAGAGCACGACAGTGTCCTGCCCCTGCTCTATGGAACCACTGGGAAAGGCAGATGGGGTTACTCCAGCCTGGCACTGAACAACCCCTGTGCTGGGCCCTCCAGTTTGTAACAAGTTTCGCTCCAGCAGGCCTTGTGTTCCTCAGGAAGCAGGACAACACTTGCTAGTGGGACACTGGCACCCCCATCACCTACAGGGCCTCAGGCTCTCAGTTTGGTTTGTAACCAGAAGCAGGGCAGCAGTGAACCACGTCTGCCACGGCCCGTGGCTGGGCTGCCTCTGCCGTGCACAGCAGGACCAGGCCCTGCCAGGGCTTGTCACGCCAACACCGCCGGGAAGACAATGATGATCAGCGGGCACGTCCCAACCAGCACATACAAACCCCTCACAGTCCATCACCTGCTGCCTGCTTCCGTGCCAGCCGGGCCGTGCTTCACAACACGGGGAACCGGTGTCCACGGCGTGTGTCCTCACAGCGTGTCTGAGGCCGAGCGGCGAGGCCCGTGAAGGGGTCCGGCGGCGGGGGCTGGGGCGGTGAGGCGGCCGGGGCAGCGCTCCTGACGCAACTCCGGACGCCGTTTGCAGGGGGAGGGGGCGGGGCCTCCCGCTGTCACCGGGCAGGAGAGACGCCGCGGACGTGCCCCGCGCTCCCATTGGCGGGCGCGGGCGGGGGCGGGCCCCGCCGTGCCGGGTCTATATGAGGCGGCGGCGCGGCGGGTGCCGAGCAGAGCGGGGGGCGGTGGCGCGATGCACGGGCTGTGGCACCGGCTGGCGGGCGGCGAGCCCGGCCCCCTGGAGACCTCGGACTGCGAGTCGCTGGGCAGCGCCTCCGGGTCGGAGGGAGGTGAGTGGGGTGGGAGGTTGAGTGGAAGGTGCTGTGCCACAGTTACAGCCCCAAGCCCCGGCTCAGTCTGCCTCCGCAACCGTGAGACCCCAGCCTGTATGCAGGCAGTGGCCCCGGTGCTGATCTGCCTCCCGTTCTCTCTGCAGATGCTGAATACGCTGATGGTGTCTCTCTGCCGGACCTGGACCTGCTGCATGACCCTGAAGATGAGCTGCTGTGTGCCAACCTGATGGACCTGGTCCAGACCACGCTGGGCAGAGCCCCGCTGGGTGCCAAACGCTGCTCCCGGCTCCTCATGCCAGCCCAGCTGCTGGCGCAGGTGAGGACGGAGCTCCTGCGCTTGGCCTGCAGTGAGCCGTGTGGGCTGCGAGGGGCCCTCCTTGATCTCTGCGTGGAGCACGGCAAGGCCTGCCACGATGTGGGGCACATCACCGTGGACCCGGCCGTGGTGCCCACCTTCCAGCTCACCCTGGTGCTGCGGCTGGACTCCCGCCTCTGGCCCAAGATCCAGGGACTCTTCACCTCGGGGCCGGCTTTCACACCGCTGAAGCTGAGCACGGGCTTCAGGATCATCAAAAAGAAGCTGTACAGCTCTGAGCAGCTGCTCATAGAGGAGTGCTGAGGGGCTGTGCCAGAGAAGTGACTTAACGCAAGTGCTTTGGAAGAGCTGGTTAGAGCGTGGCGGCTCCTGGCAACTGCTGTAGTTTAGGTTAGGCTGGAGTAGGGCTGTAGGTGGAAGTAGTTGGGGCAGGCGGAGGTCTCCGTGGAGTGCCTGCCTGTGCTGGGGCATCCCTGACAGCCGAGCGGGCCAGGACACGGGCGGAGGTTGCTTCACACTGTCGATGATTGTGGGGTGATTGCGGTGACTGCGCTCCCGGATGTGGCAGCCGGGCTGCTGGGGGCAGACAGTCTCCTCCCGTTGGCTGGTTAATCATGGGGTTTTTGTAACAAGGATTGTAATCAATGGGGTTTCTGGGGGAGGGGTTGTGTGGGAGTGAGTGACAGCTGAGCTGTAAGTCTGGATCAAAGGCAAAACCCCGCTGCTGGCATCCGGGCAGCTCTGTGCGGGCTCCTGGTGATGCAGGAGGGGGGGTCCGAAATCGCGTTGGGTCCTGGATCGTGAGAGGGGAGAGTGAATGGTGGGAGAGGTGACACAGGGACGGAGGGCAGGACCCCTCACTGTGACACGCTGTGGGTGCTTCATTGGTTACAGTTTACACTCCTACACTTGATGTTCAAGTACAAGACTTCCTATGCAATCGTGTCGGTGGTTTTTTACTTTTCTAATAAAATTTGTCTTAATTGATAACCTGCTGTCTCTGCTGTCACTCTGGTTCAGAGAGGGATGATGCAACTGCTGTCTGATGGTGTGAAATCCCCTCTGGCATCCTTGGGAAGCTTTTTCCTGGCTGGTGGGAGCTGAAGGCTTTGGGAATGGGGGGAATCCCGCTGTGACAGCTCCTAATTGCAGGACATGGGGCTGTGACTCAGGGGCGCTGAGTCAGACCGCTGAGCCGGCCAGGTGCATGCCCGTGCCTGGGCTCCCTAGCGAGGGGCTGCAGCTCTCCATGGGAGCTGGGGGGGGGTGGGCAGAAAGCCAGGAGAATTGGCTGCAATGGTGAGAGAGGGAGGTGGGAGGGTTACACCTGCCGGGAGGGAGGGCTCCCCAGTTCCAAACACACTGCAGAAATGAGACCAATTACCCAAGCCTGCAATTAGAGTCAGTCAGAGAAAAGGCTTTCACTAAAGGATAATTAAGCTGCTTGGCAAATGAAGAGCCTCAGAAGGTGTGGGAGATAAAGGCAGCCTGAAAAACCATTTCCATTCAAATGTGAGCTTGTTCTGGCTCAGGCTTCTGTTGTTTTTTGTTTGGTTGCTTTTGTTGTTTGGTTTGGGTTTATTATCTTTTTTTTCCACTCTCCTGTGGACAAACAGTAACGTTTTGATGAAGATTTCCACCAAAAAAGTTGCTTTTGAAAAGGACAACCCACAGCCGGAGTGCTGGCAGATGAGGTGGCTCACCTATGTCAATACTGCCTCGGAGCAATCAGGGCAACAAGGAATGCCTGGTGGATAGAGCTGGAAACGTGCCTTTACAAACCCACGTTGTGCAAAGGGAGGTGGGATGTTTTCCAAAGGGTCTCATGCCAGAGCATTCCCTCCCTCACGTGAGGGGCATCCCCATGCTAGGGTCAGGCGGTGCGGTGCCCTGAGGGGCTGCCCAGCACAAACCCACCCACCAGAACAGCCCCGGAGCCACTGAGAGGGCTGCAAAGGAAGCTCCTAACCCTAAGCTTTTTGTGAAATCAGGAGAGCAGCAGATTTTGGCACCACCAGCACAGGGTGGAAGGGGCATGTGGTGAAAGATTTACAGCTTGGTGACGGCAGCAACACTGGTGGCCTGGCTCTGGCTATGCCGTCATCACCTCTGAGACACATTGTGTCTTGAATCTATATATATAGCTCTATAAATACACATTTTTATGTATCGAGCCCCTAAGCACGCAGAGGGGATGGCCCCGTGTCTCACCTGTTCCCTGCCAGCCTTTCTGGGGTGGGTGAGGGACTCCGCATCACGTTCTTCTAAATCATAAGGAATAATCAAGGCTTTGGAGAAAATGCCAAGAGAACGAAAAATAATGCAGAATGACAGCCTCTTTGTTGGGGGTGCCCAGCAAAACCCTCCATGGGGGTCCATATGCCCCTGAAATGCCCCACGGTCACAGCCCCAGCCACGAGTGATGGCAGGTGAAGCTTTGCTTCTATTTATAGCAAAATGGCCTTTCTGTGACAAATTTGGGGGGATCTCAAGGTCCCTGGGGTTTGACAGCTCCCTGGAAAGTGCCAGGAGCTTCCAGTGAGGCTGTATTTAGCATCTCCCAGTGCAGGGGAGAGGCAGAGGGATATTTTGGGACCCGGGAGGTGGTGATGGGCTATTTGTGGCACTGGCCTCAGCCCCGGGAGTCCAGGTGCCATCATGGTGTTAGGAAAAGTGAGATTTTTGGGACATCAGCAGGAATAAGGCAAATGGGGATTTTAGTCCCTGGGTAATGCTAAACCCTCTTGTTTTGCTGCCAAAAATGATGGTGATCATAAGCAGGGTCTCCTTCACTCCTTACATGTGGGAAGAGGACGATCATGGGGCACCTGCTTTCCCCTGCTGCCTCCCTGCCTTTGGCCACCACTCCAATTAAAAGCACGGGCTAATGTGCTACCAAGTAGGGAAGGAGCTAATAGGCAGCCCAAACTGCCCACACCTTTGGTGAGTGGTAAGGGACCCGCACACCAAAAGTGCAGAGCATCTCCCATTGCTCTGAGCTGGGAATGACCCAAAATGCAGCAAAAGCACCCCAAAAACTTGGGCATAGAAGCACTCGATTGCAGAATTAAAGCAAGTAAATGGAGCGGGGTCTGTGCTGGTGGCACTGGGGCTTTGCTGGGGGCTGTGTTGGTTCATGTCAGATGCTCCCAGGGCATTGCAGGAGGTCGGCAGAGATGACTCATCATTGCTGCTGGGAACGCAGTGCCAAGGGGAAATGGAAGCGACGTGACCCCTTGGCCTCTGAGAGGAGGGAAAAAATGGGAAAGTGGGAAAAAAACCACCCCAAAACCTCCAGTCCTTTGATGTGTGGGGCTAGGGAGGTGGGGGGGGGGGGAGGGGGAGCACCATTGGGGTCAGGCCTTTCCCAAGAGCCAGCAGTTTCTGCTCTCAGGACCACATTTCTGTCCAGGACAAAGGCAGCCCCAGCCTTCCTGCCCATGGCCCTCCCCAGACCTGTCTGAAGGGCACCTTTGAACACTGGGATTATGCTGCCAGAATGGCGGGATTCTGGAGTGAGAATAAAGCATCCCCAAAAAGAGCTTGGCCAGAGGATATGGGGGACCTGGCTAACAAAGGTGCTTTGATGGGAGGGAAGATGAAGCGCAAGGCACCCTACTGGAAGCATCCCAATGGAACCAGTTTGAAGCAAAGACCTCTTGCTAAGCCTTTGCCACCCCCTTACCAGGACCCATGGCTAATTCAGGGGGCACTACCTGCTCTCCATCTTCTCTCTGTCCTTCCCTCTCCCACGCCGGGGAGGCCTCTGCAGCACTGGAGCTCTCAGCCGCTGGGGCTTGCTGGGACAGCAGAGACACCAAATCCCATTCACTGAACACCTGTGTGGATGCAACAAAGGTGGTGTGAAGAAGGAGCTGTAAAACCAGAGCTGGCTGGGGCAAGGATCCGCAGGACACCAACACAGCAGGAGCCTTTCACATTATAAACATTTATTTATAGATGTACAATTGTATAATTAATTCTAAATTGAGAGATACAGATGCTCTGAGCATCCGTTAGGATCTATGCCTTCTGGCTCGTTATTATCCATGGGTATCTACTTGGAAAAATATAATCAAAAGGGTTTGGTGGGCAGGCTCTGGGCAAGGAATGCTGTTGTGCGAGACATTCAGCAACTCACGTGAACATGTTTCTTGTTTAACCCCCTCCCCAGGATCTCTTTGTGCCGGCTAGCCTGAGCCTCTAGTAAAAGCTATTTCCAAATGCCATCCAACTTCCATCCCATTCCAACCAAAGGTAGAAGAATAATTTAAGGAAACCAACAAAACAACCAAGAACCCCCAACCCTTTAAAATCAGGTCCAAGTAACGGTGCCTGCGGGATAATAAGGCTTGAAGCTAACAGGCGGGCCAGTATTTTGCAAAACAAATAAATGGCTGAAGACAGAGCACGTGGGTTCCTAACGACAAAGAAACAAAACCACCTTACCTCTCACCTCTTCCAGCCCCTGCCATCCCACCCGGGGGCTGCCATGCTTCTGATTCATTCCCCTAAGTGGGTCAGGGGACGGTTCTCACTGGAAACGTCTTCAGACAAAAAAGAGTGCCAAGGAAAAGAATCCAGTTTATCCAAGGAAGGTAGCTCAGCTCGTGCCAGCTTTGCTTTGAAGAGATGGCTCCTAACCTTGAGTGCCCTCCCGCCGCCCTTATGCCAGTCCTGCCCAGAGGTGATGGAGTGAGAGACGTGCTGCAGAGCTCAGGCGGGGTCCAAGGAGAACTCCAGCGCATGCGCTGATCTCCCCCAGCAACACTTCTTTCAATAGAAGCAATAGGAAGCTCTGTTTCTTATGAATTGGCAGTATTTTACAGGTCTCCTCTAGGAAATGTTAGAGATAGATAGGGTGCCAAGGCCACAGCCAAGCTGCAAACAGGAATGCTGGTGGGTGAGGAACCCCAAGAGTAGGACAGGCCAGAAACAACCCTAACAAAGGGAGGCGGCTTGTGGAAAGCCCTCTTTACAGAGCGAACGCTGCACGCTGATTACGAGGCAAAATTAAAGCAGACTCTGCAAAAAAAGAAGTTACGTGCACAAATAAACCCAACGACTGATGAGCAAAACCCATCCGGGACAATCCTTCCAGCCACCGAGCGCGACGCTGAGGCTCAGCTGACCTGCTGTAGCTTCTGCCAACGCGGCAGAACCACACCACAAATCTGGACAGCTTCCCCCCTTCCTCTGTTACCCCCTACAGAGCTGGAATTCCTTTTATTAAAACACAAAAGGCAGGTACCGACATCCCAAGGCGCAGAATGCTGCTGTCCTCCAGAAAGCAAATTACAGTAACTGCAAAGTGATTCTTGTGTTAGTGTGTCAGGCAGGAAAATGCTGCAGGACAAGACACCCTGGGAAGAGACTTCCCACTTCCCTGTTTACCAAACTGGCCAGAAAACAAAATAATTTAATCATCCAACCCCTGCATAGTTTAAAAGTACAACATATATACAGCTATAAATTAATTCTAAATAGATTATATATTGGTTTTCTTTTCTTTAGAGTTTTATCACCAAATCATCCAATTCCTCTCTCCGTCGGCAGTGACCAGTGGGGTCACGAAGGGTGTCCTTCTGCTTCATGGCTTCTACAGTTAATGTTTTTACACTCCACGTGTCTGTTCTTAGGGTTGTGGGATCCCAGGAGCAGTGAGACTGTCGCACGCTAGCGGTGTCGGAAGGGAAGGAGGAACACGGGCAGCTTGATTTCCTGTCCTAATTGCTGCCCCAGACGTAGGTTGAATGGCGGAGACAGGCAGAGAGAAGAAAGAGGGCAGTTGTGCGTTGCTAATTCTCCAATTCCATTTGTAAGATAAGGTTTGATTCTTTTAAATAGCAAGCCTGTCACCTCGACTCAGTGCACTTCACCAAAAGTCTTCCGGCATTTCAAGAGTCTGGGGACAAAAGTGGTAGCGGTGTCAGTCTCTGGACAAGTGCACGTCACCGTACCTCCCCCTTCATTTCCCCCCACAATACAGGCAGCGGCTTTGTCAGTTGCACTGTTTCAGTCTGCAGCAGGCCCTCTGCCTAAGAGCAGCTCTCTTTTCAGACCACAGGTACAGAGAGGCGATTGAAGAAAAGCAGCTAATTAATGCTGGTCTGTTGTGAAAGAAGAGGCGCAGTTATCAAAACAGGAGAGAGGGTATATCAAGATAAGAATGGCTCCATAAACAGGATACACCCAAAAAAAGGCCGAACACAACCCAGAGGATTTGCTTTAAAGGCCAAACTTTCAGGCGCACTCCCTTGGCCAAGGAAAATAAAAACCAAACAAAACCTCCCCTGCTAAACCTCCTTACTTGTGTCTACAAGTCAAGCAGCTGGGTGTTTGACATCCTCAAGTAATCTTCGCAAGCCTAAGTGGTGTCTGTAAAACTAACATTTGGGGCAGGCTTCACCTGTGATTGATCTTTGATAGAAACTCTGTTTTCCAATAACTTTGTGGTACGAGGGGCCTGGGTGTTCTACAGCCATCCCAGCACTATCTGGTAGGTGAGATCAGCTCAGGGAATTGAGCAGAAAAAGGACTCCAAAATGCATGCCCACTTTTTTCCTTATTTTTGTGCAGTTCTCCTGTGACCCAGCACACCCGGTCTCACATGCGCTCCCTGGGCTCGCTTTAATCCAGGCTCTCTAACCCCTGAGTCTTCCAGGCCCCCCCTCAGCTGTTTTTACTTTGATTCCCAGTTTAACACAGTGAGTTACTTCTACAACCTACTGTGAATCTGGCCATTTGCTTTGTTCCCCTTGAGTGTCATGGGAAGGCAACAGGAGGGGCAAGGAACATCTGTTTGGTAGGAGTGCATTCCCTGTCATCATATTGCTTCAAGTACCAGGGGACAACAGCTTTGTCAGTAAAACAATAAAGCAACCAAAAAAGGGTTAATTAAAACATGGCAGCTGGCTGCCATGGCCAGTAAAAAGCTCCCAACTAGCTGAGGCGTGCATGGCTGCTCTATCGAATGCACAGCTGACAAGACCTCAGCTGCGTCACCAACAAGCCCGGGGCTTTTACTCTGTTCCTAGAGACCCAACACTGCCAGTGCCAGAGAAAACGGGGAGCTTGGAGAGAGCCGACGGTGCTGACATGCAAACTAAACAAAATCAATTTCCCGATTAACAAGTGTATGCTTGACAGTGGGGGGGTGCTTCCCCCCCATGACGTGTGTGCATCCAGAGGAGGCTCATGAGGATCTGCGTCTCAAACAGAGATTTAAGTAAGTATTAAAAGCACTATTGTGCTCTGCTCTGCTGCCAGGGGAAGCATCACCAGCTTGTACTTAGACCTCTGCTGAGCGGGCAGGCGGTGACTATCCATGCAGGGCTTGAACGTCTGACAGTCTGCTACAGCTGGGGGTGCCCATGCTCTGTGCTCTCCGGTACAGATCCGAGTCTCCGAAGTAGCGTGCCCGGTACAACAAGCCTTCCTCTGCAAAGGGAAAAGCCCAGTGTTATGAACCCGATGTGGAAGGAGACCCACCCGCCAGGCCACATCCCACCATGGGCTCTGCTGGGAACAGGAGGCAACTAATGGTTTTCAAGGCAAGACGAAGCACAGGATGAGGCTCAGGAAATGCCCTGTGCCCTTTAGGACAGGATGGGCGTAAGCTAACATATGCTGACAGCTCATCCATCACGGGAAAAACCTTAGGAACCTGACAGAACCTGCCTCTAGTCCCAGGAGGCTCGTGAGGCAGCCTATGCAATGGTTACCCCAGCAGAAGAAACTTAGAGGGTCAAAGCTTCATGCATTGGCCTCACCTGGCGCTACCTGGGGCTCTAACAGCCCCTCCTGCATCCTAGGCACTCAAACCCTACTCTGGCCTCTGCTCCAAGAGCTGTGATCATCACCTGCTGGGAAAAGGCAGGTAAAGAAGTCAGGTCACCCCTGGGGCTTGGCAAAAAGTTTGCTGCCCTTGCCACACTGTGCTGCCTGGCCAGATCATCTCTCATCTGTCTGGCAGGGTAGCTGTCCCTCCAGACCCTGCATGCCTTCAGCAGCATGCAAGGCAATGTCAGTGCTGCCACCACACCCTTCTGAACAGGGATAGGATGTGGGATGGAGGACTCCATGGGCAACAGACTTTTAGACGTGGTCCTCAAACAACTACAATATTACACAGAGCTACCAGAGCCCTCCTGAAAATCAGATGGCTGCAACCTTCCCCCTCTGGAATCTCCGGGGCACAACTCTTGTCTGACCAGTTCTACAGCAGCATTAAAAAACAAACCCCCCACATACTGGATTTGTCACAAAGTCATAGAGCGAAACAAATAGCCAACAACACAGGAAATGTGCTGTCACCGTGTTAAAGTATAACCGTAGTATAACTCAGTCCTCAGTTGATGCCCTTTCCAAAGCTCATGCAGCAGCCAAGACCCTCCACTCCTGGCCCCACACTACTCACTCTGCTGCTTCTCTTTCCAGCAGTTATTTCGAAGGTTTGCAATGTAGTCCTCCTCCACACTCTTTTCAACATTTTTCAGGTTTGTGCCCGTGTATTCATCTGCAAAGTTCTCAGATACGTAGTAGACGACCTTCAAGTGCTCTGTCACTCTCCTGTGTGTGTGACCCACAGACCTAGTTCAGGGAGAAGAGGGAGAACAGCATAGGACATGCTTCAAGGGCATAGCAAAAGCTCCCAGCAATTTATAATGCACAACATGTCACGATACCAGAACAGTGAAAACATACATCACTCCTAAGCATCCATGGACTTGAAGGTTTGGCAAGGAGAAGCATTTCTGGTGGAAATGAAATGCTAACACAGGGAGAGAAAACTTGCCAGGCCTCTAGCTAGGTGGGCAGAGCTCTGCATACAGACATAACTCTGAGGCAGATTGCCCAAGGCCTAACCCCACTTAAAATAAAGTGTTCACTAGAATTTTCAGCACTAATTAAATCTCTCTGCAATTTCCTTGCTGACGACACCATCATCTGTTTTTGGCAGTGAGCCCCAGGGATGGTTACAAAGCTTGGAGGCTGATGCTTGTGCACTGCAGGGTGAGAGCAGCCAGCAAGTCAGAACGGTGACTGTGCAGAGCAGGGCAGCGCCAAGGTGAGGACAGAGCAGGAGCTACTGTCACAGCTCCCCACAGCCTCCCCTCTGCTAAGTCAAACCCAGTCCCCTCTGCTAAGATATCTGCTAACCCCAAGAGCGTCAGCTTCCTTTACCACATCACATGCTGCAACGAACACTGTGGCTGCAAGAACAAAATTAGACCCGCTCTGCACTCAACCTGCACCAACTAGCACAGAAAGCACTTTCTAGAAGGAAATCTCTTCTTACCCTACCCCCATGGATTTGCATTTCAGACAAAGCCCTGTACATATTTTCCCTGACACTTTAGCAAACCTAGAGATACTCACTAGGGTGTGTTTGCAAGCTGTAACACAGGACCTGTGCCCAAATGCTGGATTCATAAGGAACAGCTCCATCTGGAAACATGCCCAAAGTTTCCCATAATCATAGAATCATAGAATAGTTATGGTTGGAAAGGACCTGAAGATCATCTAGTTCCAACCCCCCTGCCATGGCCAGGGACACCTCACACCAAACCATGCCACCCAAGGCTATGTCCAATCCAGCATTGAACACTGCCAGGGATGGAGCATTCACAACTTCCCTGGGCAATCCATTCCAGTGCCTCACCACCCTTACAGTAAAGAATTTCTTCCTCATATCCAGTCTAAACTTCCCCTGGTTAAGTTTGAACCCATTACCCCTCGTCCTCTCACTACAGTCCCTCATGAAGAGTCCCTCCCCAGCATCCCGATAGGCCCCCTTCAGATACTGGGAGGATGCTAGGAGGTCTCCACGCAGCCTTCTCTTCTCCAGGCTGAACAGACCCAACTTTCTCAGCCTGTCTTCATATGGGAGGTGCTCCAGTCCCCTGATCATCCTCGTGGCCCTCCTCTGCACTTGTTCCAAGAGTTCTATGACCTTTTTATGTTGAGGACACCAGAAATAGACACAATACTCCAAGTGAGGTCTCACGAGAGCAGAGTAGAGGGGCAGGATCACCTCCCTCGACCTGCTGGTCCTTCGCATCCTTTTGATGCAGCCCAGGATACGGTTGGCTTTCTGGGCTGCAAGTGCACACTGCTGGCTCATGTTCATTTTCTCATCAACCAACACCCCCAAGTCGTTCTCCACAGGGCTGCTCTGAATCTCTTCTCTGCCCAACCTGTAGCTGTACCTGGCATTGCTCCCACCCAGCTGTAGGACCTTGCACTTGGCATGGTTAAACTTCATCAGGTTGGCATCAGCCCACCTCACAAGCATGTCAAGGTCCCTCTGGATGGCATTCCTTCCTTCCAACGTATCAACCGAACCGCACAGCTTGGTGTCATCGGCAAACTTGCTGAGGGCACACTCAATCCCACTGTCAGCTGGCTGCTGTATTAAAAGTGAGTCTGATTCTTAAGCCAGGTATAAACATTAACTCATCCGGCTAGCCCTTCAGTCTGTGACCAGGGTTCACAGGAGTGATTAAAAGATTTCTGCAAGTTTCATCAAAGTCCAGCACTCATAGACGAGTGGTGGGTAACTGGATAGATTGAAAGTGACCAAAAGGCTCTACTGGCATTCTTCGAGAGAAAGGCTTATGCAACTCCAGCAGTGCCTGCTGGCAGAGATGCCGTCTGGAGGAAGCTCAGCTCACTATTTCACCTGTCCAGACAGGGCCATAAGCTCTCCTTTAGTTCATATGCTGCTTCTGTATAATGATGAACTATGGAGGCTACAAAGCGTATCCTCAAAGGAGAAGTACTTAAGCTTGCAGAGCTTCAGCAGCATGCTTGAGTGTGAAGCATCAAAATAAGGGCAGGACCTGGTTCAAGAAACCTGCCATCTGAAGTCAGACATGCAATTAAGTCATGCAAATTCGATGAGGTGTTACTGAAGAGCAGGGTGGCACAGTCAGGCCCACAGCCAGAGAGGCCCTTCAGCAGAAGCCTAGGTTTTGGAAGAGACTGACAAAGGTAATCGAGTAACAAATGGTTCTTTAGGACTCTACCTCTGTCAGTGACAGCTTCACTGTCAAGAAGTGGTATTAAAATCTCTGTGTGCCATTGAAACGTAACCCAGTTTAAAAGCTTCTCGCCTCCTGGTCACTGAGTTCAGTGCAGCAAGCTCCAGCTTTCTGCTGAACAATAGCCAAGCACAGCATTTCCCTTTACAAGAGGCAGCAGGGCTGCCTGCGCGGGTGAGTGAGCGAGCGAGCAGCACCGCCTGCCGGCATAGCTCGCCTTTTGCTCCAGAGCTAATTCCATGTGAAGTGCCCTGGTCACTCAGGAAGGATGATGGAGGCCTGGATCAGCAAATTTGCTGCTCTTGTCCAAATCCAAACCTGGTAATTGGTTTGCTTGCTGCTACCTGAGCATGCAGAGACAGGGATAGCAGAGGGAACAAGGAACCAAGCAGCAGAGAAACAGCTGAGACTCAAGGATGGCTTTTCTCTGAGAGCTGACAAGGCTGGAAGCAAATCCCTGCCCACTTAGAAGCTGTCCTCCACTGAACATCTTCCACATACCACCTCTTCACCAGTATAAACCAAACTGGTACACATATGTCTATGCTTAATTTGCAGTCCTAATATCAACTGCAGAAATAACATCTCAATATTCTTTAGCTTCACATAATAACCCTTATCTGTGCCCTCTTAAAAACCACTCCACCTTTCGGCTCTGAGCACTAATCATAGTCTTTACCTTGGACACGAAAGCTAAGCTGCGATTTATAGTATTTAACATCATCAATGGCAAACTTTGTCATTCACTGTGAAACTGAACAGGGACCACTAGCTGTAACCAGTCTACCCTCTTTAAATACAGATAAGGAATTTCCAGTGAAAATACATTAAGCTTTTGTCAAGAATGATGCAAGCAGTCAGAAATCAAGCCTGTTTCCCCCTTCCTTGTTGGCACTTCAAAGTAAGAACAGACTCACTTAATTTGTCAGCCAACTGAGCATATCAGGGCATTTCCACAGGATCTAGAATGAAACAGCTTAAAAAACAGGGGATTTCTCTGGGAGTGTTTTTTACTCTACATGACTGTCTTTTATTCCTTCTTCTTTTCCTCTACTGCTTGTAGTAGGCGTAATCTGAGGCTTTCATGAAGAACAGATCTAGCTTTTGTTTTTCACAGTCCAATTTAACTCTGTATCTCAATTCATTCTGCATATGGGATGTTGGTGCTCAGCTAGTGTCTCTCAAAGTCATTTCATCTGCCCCTTTCTAGGACAGAAACACCCAGCTGCAGAAGGTCTCTGTCAAAGAACATCCTCCCATAGGCAAGTGAGCACCCTACAACTTTCTGTACACCTTCCATCTCAAGACCTGTTTGAGAACCAGGAGGCCTTCACTGATGTGTGAGATATCTGGCAACAAGAGCAACGTTGTGATGAGATAAAGCAAAAAAAACCCCAACTCCCCCCAAAAGACAGAAAAACCAGACAGCCTCGATCCCTACCCCATCATGCCACCTGCCCTCCAGAGCCCCACCCCCTCCCCAGCTAGGTAAGTTTTAGAGTAATGAATACTAACGGCCTATGGCTCAAACTGTAAGGTGGGCTGGAGACCATCATCTGGCTGAGAGCAGACACAATGATCAGGATGAGGATAGGCATCAGCTGGACAAACAACCCAAGGCCACCCTGAAGGAACAGAAACACAGAGTGGAGTGCCACCTGTACATGTGTACACAAGGATCCCATAGCATCACCCTCTCACCCTCCCAGCCCCAAGACAACCTCGAGTCTCCTGCTTTTCACAGGCATTCAGCTTAGGAGGCACTCCAAAATAATTCAGCCCACACTTCCTACCCAGGAAAGGAAGTGTGACTTTGAAGGTCCAAACCCACTGCCCCTTCTCTGGATGTGACAAAGGGCAGAGGGGACTGGCAGGGCGACTGCGTGAATTTCAAAAGCCTCATGCCCATATTTTGTTTTTCTAGAGCACATGTGTTTTCTGTCCTGTTTGTGCTAGTGAGCAGAACCTTCTCCTCTCTTCAGTGTCAGATGAAAGTAATTCCCTCTCTGCCTCACCTCCTGAGCTGCCTACAGTTTCAGCAGAGTACAATTTCCCCTTTAAGCTTGAGAAAATATATTCAGGGAGTTTTTGTTGTTTGTTTGTTTTAAAATATAATTGGTTATGCCCAGAAAACACTAATCTTCACTATATAACCTGGTTTCTTGAACAGTAAGTCCCTCATTCCCACTGCTCTAGACCAGAGGGCTTGGAGTGCTGGAGATATACTTAGATTTTCTGTGATGAGAAAACATAAAAATAGCTCATGCTATAAAGTGCCTTCCTTGGTTAATTAAGCATCACAGATTAGAAACACCCCATCTTCAATAGTGGAATAAAAGGGAGAAGGAGCCACGAGCATCCGTATTACCTGAAAAGTGCATTTTACCCTTTGAAATTACAGAATTAAATCAGAAAGGAAATGCTTATTCTGTGGTAAAGACAGGAACCATCTTTACTGGTACCATCTTGTTTAAAGGTGGCACTGTTTCAAGAGACACCAGCATTTTCCCCACTGGATGACAGCTATGAGAGTCCGGGAGAACCACCAGCAGTAAATTAAACTGCAACTTGGCGTAAACTCTGAAGGCAGCTCACTTCCCATGACTCTAGCTTTCTGTTCAGGAGGGTGGAAACAAGCAGGACTGTTTCACAAGACGGCCACACCGACCAGCTCGCACCTCATGTGTCAGAAAAACCTTTAGGCTCCCAGCCCCCTGCCTGTTCTCCACTTACGTCACCCTGATGTTCTCGTCTGTCCTGCCTCTGATGGTAGGTATATCGCATCCTGCCGTTGCTGTACACGTGAACATTACCTACAGGCAAAAGAGAAGTGTTACACAAAAGTCAGCAACTGTGCTGGCTGGCCAGGAAGGAACCACAAAGGGTGTCTATGTCCTGTGTCAGCCTCACCAGTGAAAACACTGCAGGAAAAAGTAGACAGGGTGCTGGCAACAGCAAATTCAGGAATTTTAACTTTGAACATTGTCAGATAGGCTTGATCTGTTTCTTTGGTTCAGGCCACACTCAGCAAAGATATAATGACATACAGATTGTAAAGGAATCCATGCTGTGCTCACACTTAGATCTGGTCTCACATTACCATCACTCACAGTTCAGCTCGTCTAGACTGCCAGCTTGTCAGCTGGCATGCTGCTGTCTCGTAGCCAAAAGCATGCCAGCCAGTTCAGAGCCAGAAGGAGCACAATATTATCTGCCTTGGATGGGCTGCTTCAAGGCTGGAACTGCGATGTCTCAGTGAAGTGGTGATTTGACAGACTTGGGCTAGTCCTGAGATCCCTACATATGTGCCAGTGCACAAGGTACACACCCATATTTTTGCTCAAGAAGCCAAATGGCCAAAGCCTCTGACTCAAGCCACTCCATCATGCTGCCCTGACAGAGATGGCAGGAGCTTTAGGGTGAAGCAGATACAGGACCCCACAGGAGACTGGTAAGAATCCATAAAAAAAAAAATTCCATCCATCACCTGTAGCCAACATTTACAAAATGAGCTATATAAGCCACTGCTGACAGAGAAGTATTCCTAAGGGGTACTAAGCACATATGCCTGCAAGGGAACTGGTGGTGAGCACAGAGATCCATCTATAGGACTTCGTAGCATCATACAAAAATTTCAGCTTGGAAGTGATCTCAGAAGGTCCAACCTCCTGCTTAAAGCACGGTCAGCTCTGTAGACATAGTATCTTGTACAAGCCTCCTCACTTTTAGTTGAATTTATTTTAGATTAAAACCAATTACAAAAAGAAATAATTTTGGCAGTTCTTCCACCCGAAAAACAGAGCTCTTCCATGTCTAGTTTTAAATGTCAAAACTACAGCTGAAAAGGGAGACCAGCTGAGAAAGCAGTCCTGAATTCTCCTGGGGCAGTGAGGAAAGGAAAAAAAAAAGACTGAGCTAAAATAGCAACCTCCTGTTTTCAAACTGGAGTAGCTTTACCTCTCGGACAGGCAGAACATGCTGCAAAAGGCTTCAAGATGCCTTTGCAAGTATTAGACATTAGTGTGTTAATTCTTACATACCAGATAGGAAAGAGCTACCAGAGTAAATCTTCTCAACTGAAATAAAAATATGTTTCCAAGTTAGTCCACAGAGGTCAAATAACCACTGCTTCCACTGCCAGTTAAAGATGACTATAGTAAATACAAGGGAGTCTTATAAAATACCCTTATCCTTATATTAAATCTGTCATTTTGCTTGGAACTGATCAAGTGAGGGAACAGTCAATCAATTCTTTCTTGCTCCTCAAACCATGGTCAGCAGTGTGGATAGACAGGATACAAATTTGATTTTCAATTCAAGAGGTTTACATTAAGCTCTCGGAATAATACTTTCCTCTCTTTTATGAGACAAAGTGGAAAGAAGGAAGTGGACACTGATCTCAGAGAAACTGCTTCAGCTGCATGGCAGAGCAGGTACAGATCAAGAACAAGGCCCAGGCATTACCATAGTTTGTTCTGATAAGAAGATTTAACTTCTAAAACCACCAGGAAGAAAAGCTTTCTTCAAAATAGGATTATTTTTACAACTAGACTTAAAACAAGACATTTTTTGTTCTAACGTTCAACCCAACCTAATAACAGCTAATGCAGCCAATACAGAATCATAGAATCATAGAATAGTTAGGGTTGGAAAGGACCTTAAGACCATCTAGTTCCAACCCCCCTGCCATGGCCAGGGACACCTCACACTAAACCATGCCACCCAAGGCTATGTCCAATCCCGCCTTGAACACTGCCAGCGATGGAGCATTCACAACTTCCCTGGGCAACCCATTCCAGTGCCTCACCACCCTTACAGTAAAGAATTTCTTCCTCATATCCAATCTAAACTTCCCGTTTAAGTTTGAACCCGTTACCCCTTGTCCTCTCACTACAGTTCCTCATGAAGAGTCCCTCCCCAGCATCCCGATAGGGCCCCTTCAGAAACATGCAAACAAACAGCTCAAGTTGCAAAGAAGTCCAGCTCTGATGGTATTACCTCCCGGCTGCTGAGTTCTCCAAGGACTCCTATGAACAACTTAGAAAACTCTGGGTGTTTAGGTCATGTGTGAAGGAGAACTTTCATCAAACTCAGCAATCCTTGCACAGACATACAAATCACTACTGCACTGTTGCTCTGTCAAAAGGATTGGATCCCATTCAAGAGATTAAGGTTTAATGTGCTTACTAGAAGGAAAACCACCACCAAAAAACATGTTGAAGAGGTCCTCAGGGGAGATGTCTGCCTCAAACCCGCGGTGGAAGTCCGAGTGACTGTGTCCGTGCCGAGCTGGGTTGAGTTTCTCGTCTCCAAACTGGTCATATTGCTTCCTCTTCTCTGGGTTGCTCAATACTGCGTATGCATTACCAATGGCTGAAATATTGACAATAATGAAGCAATTAACTTTTTTCTTCTACAGATAATACATTTAGTCCTGCAAACTGCCAGGACTTGCCTTTCTTATTACACAAATGAGATTCTCAACTACCCACATCTTTTCAACAGGCTACTTCAGCGGCAGAGCACTAGTACCTGGCATGCTTCTCTGGCAAACACAGAAAGAAACCACAAGAAGAGACTCAATTAAAAAGGCCTTAATTAATTAAAATGAAGAAGTTACGATATGACTGGTATAAATTCAGTATATGTCCCTAGAGAAACCTTCTCAGATGAATGAAACTGAATTGCAAAGGAAATGCTGGTAGCAGAGCAGCTGCATACTTGACTTAAACTTATTTCTTTTGAACAACTAATGCCCAAGTCCTTCTGCTGTAAGCAACTGTATAAGAAAATACAATTTCAGTTGACAAATTTTATTCAGAAGTGGCACTAAGGGAACTTAATGTCATAGCCAAAACCAGAACTGCAAAGAATTTATATAAGGGCTAGGTCATTGAAAGAGACTTTTAAAACCTTCTGTAACAGCTATTAAGAGAACACTGGCTAGAAGTTGTGTCCATTAACTATGAATTCCGAGATTTCTAGATGCCAAAAATAAGGTGCATAATTACAAGGACTCTTAGTGCCTGTGATGGTAAAAATGTCCTGCAACTAAAGCCCCACCAGTTCCCCAGCTCAATCTCCTTCCAACCTCAGCATGTTTGAGCGTTTCTACCAGAATATCTGCCTATCACACTTCTATTTCTGTACTTCTCTGTTGACACGTTCCAGCTTACCACTTTCCCTCTGCACCAACCTACCCAAGAGCCTCCCTATGTGACTTCAGAGCCTATCCTCTCTCCTCCCTGTGTCACAAGAAGGCAAAAATGTTCATGACAGTAGTTGTCTGGTGTACGAAAGACAAGGGCAGAAGTGATAGAAAAGGGAGATACATGCCCTTTGGAGGAGATTAACTCCAAGATCCAACATTTTGCTGGTAGTCAGACTGAGGTGTACGGTTTCTTCTTAGACTAGAGATTTGGAGTGTGGAGGATGTAATGTCAGTACACTTGTTCTCCTTCTTGGTTATAATTAGTTCACACAGAGCAAACACTTCTACAAACAGGCAGTGAAGCTGGACGACAAGGACTGTCTCTCAGCATATTAGCTTGATCTTTTAAACTGTATGATTGAGCAATGAAAATGTAGCAGTTCGGGGTTTTGTTTGTTTCTGACTTTCTGCTGACAAAGCCCATGAAACATCTCATTCCAGATCAGGATTTTAGCTCAACGTAGCCAGTTTTAACCCTTTTTCCAGTATCAGCCAAAGGCAGTGATGCAGATCTGCCAGAAAACAAACTGCAGCTAACTGCAATGACAGACTGAGACAAGGTCTCGGGACAAGCCGTAATACTTTATCAGCTGTCACTGGGAGGACAAATGCCAAGACTTCACCTAATATATCAACGTAATGAAAGATTAACTAAAATCCTCATAGCAGTGCACATTTTCCCCTTCACCCTCTTGAAGCAAACAGCTGGACTTCAGTGAGCCCTGCAAAGCAGGACCTCAGCTCAGGGGCTGAAGGACAGGGGAACGAACAAGGCAAGGCTTGGAGGAGAGATAACCTGAGAGCAGATAGCTCTGCATTGGAGGATAAAGGGCACCTTGCTTAACGCACGACTTCTGGCACGTAACTCTTGTCACAACGTTCAGCAAACATCATTATTTAAGATTACAGGTGAAGAAACCTGCCTTTCGCCACTGAGCAGGGATTGAAGGATAAACTATCTAACAGCGGCTTACTGCACATGTAGCGTAGACAGATGTCTGCAGATGCTCACTCTTTAATCTGTCCCCCATACTAAAACAGGTTCTCCCAAGTAGCTGGGGGTCAGCTCATTATTTGCCAATGGCAACACACTTTATCAGTTAGGGATTTAAGTCTTAAAAGTCTTGAACAAACCTTACATAAGACTTTTACTGCTGAATTCATGTCTACTAGAAGCATACCCGAATACTGTATCAATACACTCACATCAGGCTAGCCTTGCTCCCTGCTCCAGCAGACATCTCATGTATTACACTCCCAAGATGGCCAGAATCAGATGTTACTATTTAAACGCCTTAACACTGCAAAAACTGTGCTGTACAACTGGCATCAAGAAGTTCTGCATTTAGCAAAACTGTAATAATCAAACTTCTGCAGTCTGCAAAGGAAAACAGGGTTACATGTTCCAAGCAATAGCAATTCTCTTGGAAAATTATGCCCCTTTTAAGGTATCTTATTACCCAGAAACATCCCTGCTGCATTTGTAGAGAGGCCCTGAGAATTGGGCTCTTCGCAGCAGAACTGAACTTCCTGATGACCCTTTTTGAGTTCCGACTGGGTTCAGTTGTATGGCTGATGGTTTCACCCTAAAAATTTTCACCTGGATTTTCTATCCACCAATTCCATCTGCAGCCTTTCACAATGGCCAAGTTCTGAGTGCTTGCTTAGAAACCTGAAGGATTACTGGCTGCCTGAAATTCTCAATGAGTGGAAGAGTCTAAACACAAGTTCTGAAGAAGGTGAGTTTCCTGCCATTGGGCCTCCCCAACAGTGTTCCTCTCGAGGGACTCGTGAACCCAACAGCTGCCTCTAGTACTGAACAATTCAGTGGTTCTCTGCTGGATTTATCAGTAGACAGGGGTGCATCCCAGCACCTGATCTGTGCTGGATGGTTGCAGGACTTCGAGCT
This sequence comes from Ara ararauna, assembly GCA_028858755.1. Taxonomy (NCBI): domain Eukaryota; kingdom Metazoa; phylum Chordata; class Aves; order Psittaciformes; family Psittacidae; genus Ara; species Ara ararauna. Next base: position 44,917,566 of record CM054381.1, read on the forward strand.
TCTCCCTGCTGGGTGAATGATCCTGCATCTCTCCAGAAAAGACACTGGTAACATCCTGAGGGAATTTACTTTTGAGTAGTGTGGCAGGAGGATGAAGCAACACATAGGAAGGGCTGCTAGGAGAAAAGGAAGGCAGGCTTCTCCTTGTCCAACTAGCAGAGGTGAATCCTACCTGTGCCCACCTGTGTTTATCACTTTAAGCTTATACTTTATTTGTAATGCAACCAGATCAGAAGAGAGACAACTTTACAAAGAAGAACTTTATTTCACTCTACCTGGCTCATGAGGTCATTCTTAAGAGTCCTTGCTACCCCAGCTCAGCACCATTGCCTCACAGATGAGGGCAAATCAAAGAGTTAGAAATGCTTTTTACCTTTAAATGCCTCTGTAGCCCCTGGTGCGTGGTTCTTATCTGGGTGAAACTTCAGTGCAAGTTTTCGGTAAGCCTTTTTGAGGTCCTCATCAGAAGCTTCTCTGTTTACTCCGAGAATTTCATAGTAATCTTTGCATTGCTTTACCCTGACAGCAGAGAAGGGAAAAAATGCAGACAGTTAGTTTCAGCTCTCAAAAGCACTTTGCATTGAATACATCAACTCTGCAACATCTCGCACATCACAGTTTCAATCAATGTTGTTCAGTAAACTCTGGTTTACTCAGCTCTAATTCCTCACAGGGTGAGCCAATGTTTTCACCGACTCACTCCCACTGTGCCTGCATTACTACCACATAAACACTCTCACAGAACAAGTCAAGCCAGTAGAGGTAGAAGGGCCTCTCCTCAGGCAATGATATCATCCACAGAAGAACGTGATTGGCAAATAAGCTTCAGATTTATCATGCTCACGTTCTGGAAGCTGTTTGGGATTGGCGGGGCAGGATCTGATGGATAGCTAGGCTATTGGTGTTCCCCCCCCCGTCTCCTCAGTCTCAGTTAATTCACAGACCTAAAAATAACATCAGCTGAATACTAGATGAAGAAAGAGGGATCTGCTCAGGCCTGTGTGTGCAGCCAGTTTGTTCTGGGTACACTCACAGCCTAGTGATGGTTTCTCCTCCTCACATGACTTTGATGAGACAGAACACAGCTTGTTGGGGTTTTGGAGATGTAACAAACACCCCCATAAGCCCATTAGCCACAGCAGCTCTTGTGCAATTCAGGCCGTGTCCATAACCTTAAACAAAGTTTACCCAGTGAGTGTGCCTGCAGTTCATCCTTCAACTTCCAGTATTTTCAAATGGTAGAAAGGAATAAAGAATGGTTTGAATCAGAATTTGGAAAACAGGTGACTGGATAAACATGCCCTGGGACCTTCCAGCAGGAGCTTTAGAAGTGTATCATGCTAATAGAGTGAAGCGTCCAAATGCAGACTTCTAGTGTATTGGGCTCTAGGAACAGAGTATCATCAGGAGACAGGAAGAGGAATGTCTTGTCACTTGCTACTAGACCAAAGCTTAGAGCAGAAGGGCTACCTTCTGCAAGCTATGAGCCTTAACTTCCACCTAAAAGATCTCATGGGAGCACATGGGATTTTCACAGCATTACTGAATAACACTAAAGCAAACATTAATGTGAAGTCCATGAGATGAATGCATCCAAAATGCCTCTTTGGACCTAGGCCAGGAAGAGGCCTACATGCTTACAGATCAAGCCCTCATGCATACCTTTGGGGGGAAATCTCATTCCTCATAGACCCAACCCAGATGCTTCCCAGAGGTGGTGTAGCTATAAGTCCTCCTAGTATGCTTTTAACACCCACCCAGCTAAAACCCACCCAATACGGTTCAAAGCTGAAATCTTTAAATCCCTGTGAAAAACAGAATGGTATCACATGACCAACTCAAACAAACTGCAGATTGAAGCCATGGAGAGCCATGCACACACCTCTGCACTGCCAACACCTGGTCCTGAGTGTAGCCCTTGGGGGCCTCCCCACCAACCTCCCCGTTGGCCGATGGGAAGCTCCCACTCATTTTCTTGAACTGAGGGTTTGTGGACTCCCTGGACTGGGACTGGCAATTGGCTGATTGCTCGTTCTTGTTGAGTGAGTCAAGCAGAACTGAAATGACAAAAAGATGAAAAGAAAAAGTTAAGAGACCACTAAGTTTAATCTGCCCTCTCAACCCTCCCATAGACAGTACCTCTTCACCTCTGCCACCACACTCTAAGATTAGAAAGTCTCTCATCTTTTCACCCAGGAACCCTTGAGCTCTTTCTGCTTTTTGCCCAGATGTGAGGGCTACTCCTTCTCCCACCACACACAACCTTCACCAAAACCCCAGGCCTACCCAGCTGAATAATCTGAGAGCCACAATGGATCACCAAAGCTGTGCATCCTTGTCCTCTTTTTTCCTTATGTCTCTCCTTATCAGTGAAGCATTTCCACATTTGTTCTCCAGCATATTACAAAGCATATTATTCTTCTTTATCTCCTGCCTTTTGGAATCTACTGTGCTGGGTAAATTATGTGACAATGCCATATCTTTAGAGAGCTTAGAAAATAATACTGTGGGATGCCAGTCACATGGGACACTCATTATGGGACAGAACTGCAGCACTGACTGCTGGCTGCATGACAGAATCATAGAACAGTGTCCTGGGTTCAGCAGTAGCAGTCATTTTTCTCCTTCTTAGGAGCTGGTGCAGTGCTGTGTTTTTGACTTTCAGACTGGGAACAGCGCTGATAACACCGATGTTTTCAGCTGCTGCTCAGTAATGTTTAGTCTGACCAAGGACTTTCTGAGCCTCATGCTCTGCCAGGGAGGAGGGGAAGCCGGCAGGAAGCAGAGACAGGACACCTGACCCAAACTAACCAAAGAGGTATTCCATACCACAGCACGTCATGCCCAGGATGTAAAAACTGGGGGCAGTTGCCCGGAAGGGTTAGATCACTGCTGGGTCAGGTTGGGTATCGGTCGGCGGGTGGTGAGCAGTTGTATTCTCTTCCCTTGTATTTCCCTGGTCATTATTATTATTGGTGGTAGCAGTAGTGGTTTGTGTTATACCTTAGTTACTGGACCGTTCCTATCTCAACCCATGGGAGTTACATTCTTTCGATTCTCCTCCCCATCCCTCCTGGAGCCGGGGGGAAGGAGGGGGGTGAGTGAGCGGCTGTGTGGCTGACTGGACTTAAACCACGACAAATAGTTAGGGTTGGAAAGGACCTTAAGATCAAGTTCCAACCGCCCTGCCATGGGCAGGGACAACTCACACTAAACCATGTCACCCAAGGCTCTGTCTAACCTGGCCTTGAACACCACCAGGGATGGAGCATTCACAGCTTCCTTCGGTAACCCATTCCAGTGTCTCGCCACTCTTACAGTGAAGAACTTCCTCCTTATATCTAATCTAAACTTCCCCTGTTTAAGTTTGAACCCCTTACCCCTTCTCCTATCACTACTGTCCCTCATGAAGAGTCCCTCCCCAGCATCCCTATAGGCCCCCTTCAGATATTGGAAGGATGCTATGAGGTCTCCACGCAGCCTTCTCTTCCCCAGGCTGAACAGCCCCAACTTTCTCAGCCTATCTTCATACGGGAGGTGCTCCAGTCCCATGATCATCCTCATGGCCATTCTCTGGACTTGTTTCAACAGTTCCATGTCCTTTTTGTGTTGAGGACACCAGAAATGGACACAATACTCCAAGTGAGGTCTCACGAGAGCAGAGTTAGAGGGGCAGGATCACCTCCCTCGACCTGCTGGTCCTTCGCATCCTTTTGATGCAGCCCAGGATACGGTTGGCTTTCTGGGCTGCGAGTACACACTGCCGGCTCATGTTAAGTTTCTCATCAACCAACACCCCCAAGTCCTTCTCTGCAGGGCTGCTCTGAATCTCTTCTCTGCCCAACCTGTAGCTGTGCCTGGCATTGCTCCAACCTAGCTGTAGGACCTTGCACTTGGCATGGTTAAACTTCATCAGGTTGGCATCAGCCCACCTCACAAGCGTGTCAAGGTCCCTCTGGATGGCATTCCTCCCCTCCAACGTATCAACCGAACCACACAGCTTGGTGTCATCGGCAAACTTGCTGAGGGCGCACTCAATCCCACTGTCCATGTCACCCACAAAGATGTTGAACAAGACCGGTCCCAGCACTGATCCTTGAGGGACACCACTCGTTACTGGTCTCCAGCTGGACATTGAGCCATTGACCACAACTCTGTGCGTGCTGCCATCCAGCCAGTTCTTTATCCACCGAGTGGTCCACCAATCAAATTGATGTCTCTCCAACTTAGAGACAAGGATGTCATGTGAGACAGTGTCAAACACTTTGCACAAGTCCAGGTAGATGACATCAACTGCTCTACCCCGTCCATCAGTTCCATAGCCCCATCATAGAAGGCCACCAGATTGGTCAGGCAGGATTTCCCCTTAGTGAAGCCATGCTGGCTGTCACCAACCACCTTGTTGTTTTTCATGTGCCTCAGCATGCCTTCCAGGAGAATCTGCTCCAAGATTTTGCCAGGCACAGAGGTGAGGCTGACTGGTCTGTAGTTCCCTGGCTCATCCATTTTCCCCTTCTTGAAAATGGGGGTTATATTTCCCTTTTTCCAGTCGTCGGGAACTTCACCTGATTGCCATGATTTTTCAAATATGATGGACAGTGGCTTAGCAGCTTCATTTTCCAGCTCCTTCAGGACCCATGGAGGGATTTCATCAGGTCCCACGGACTTATATATACGTTCAGGTTCCTAAGATGGTCTCGAACCAGATTCTCTCCTATAGTGGGCCCAGGGTCTTCATTCTTACAGTCCCTGCGTCTGCCTTCCAAGACTTGGGTGGTGTGGTCGGAGCATTTGCCAGTGAAGACTGAGGCAAAGAAGTCATTAAGAACCTCAGCCTTCTCCAAATCCAGGGCAGCCAGTTCTCCTGATAGCTGAGGGCCCACTTTGTCCCTAGCCTGTCTTTTATTTGCAATGTACCTACAGAATACACCCATAACACGAGTCAGAAGGGTGCTTTGTTCTCTCGCACTGTCTTACCTACGTATTCAGTGTGCGTAGAAGCTGTGAAAAGCATCTTCACTCTCAATTACTGAATACCAATTGCATAAATTCAGTTCCCCTTTTCTTAAGTGGGGTGCCCATGTGTATTGGGTAAACTGCTGTGGACTGTTGCTTCCTTGCAAGGCTCAGACACTGTCCTCCATTCTTTTTAGCCAACAGGGGACAAACATTCAGGCCTGGCCTACACACACAGGTGACAACACTATGAAACCAAGTGAGACTCCTCCAAGCACAGATAAGTCTCACCATTATGCATTTCCCTGGCAGCTGGATGGCGCCATCTGTTTAAACTCTTTCTGTATTTTTTTTTACCATGTGTCCCTATTTTATTTTACCATATGTACCTCTTTATGCCTGTAGTTTCTTAAGTCTATATACTGCATCCCATCAAAAAGAATAGGCACATGTCTAATAATATGATAATAACCAGATATTATTTGCAAAGGCATCGGTAACTTGACGAGCTTGCAGTCCTTTACTAGAGCTGAGAAGGACGTTTCATCTCCTCCAGCAGATTGCGTGTTACAGACCTTGCACTATGGGGGTATTATGTCCTTTATGCAAGTGCAAACAACACTTGCAGACCAAGAGATGAGCCCAGATATCCTATCTGCCCCACAGAGCTTGTAGGGGCAATTAAAAACCGCTCAGTAATCCAACAGCCAATACAGGACGGAGGATAAAAATGACAGGAGGTAACAAGCAGTAACTCTTGCAATGAGCTTTTGAGCTTAGGGACTTCATGGATCTCAGCTTTCAGAAAACTAAATCCTTCCTTTGCTCATATTTACACCACTACAGTGCTCACAAAACCATAGTCTTTGCTTTTGATCCTTCCAAACCTGGAGCAAACTCCCATTTACTTTTAAACCTTGCCTTGAGAGGCTGTCCCTCCATCCACCCCACTCTTGATGTTTTGGCATCAGTTCCCCACAGCTTGCCAAGAGATTTTTAGTAATGTAGTTCTCAAAAACAACCACAGAAGTCCACATATGACCTCAGTTCAGTCCTGTTTTGCTCTATAGCCCCAAACTTATTGCATCTACATCCCAAAGCCATGCTGGTCCCCAGTGGAATGACAGCACAGCAGAAATTCATAAACTACTGAAGCACAGACTACTCTGAATGAGTTTTCAGTTCTGCTACCTCAGCTCCCAACCAGATATGTGCTGTGGGTCACTTTTCCTCACTTGTTAGGCAGCATTTGTCCAACTTCTGCTCATTTTTCCAAAATTCCTGCTTTCGGGTGACCAGCGTGACTGTGTCCTGCGCTGTGGCAGTGTAGATGGTTTTGCTGACATTCCCTTGCAAAACCCTTTTCCGATCCTGTGATGACTCCTGCAGGACTCAGCCAGGGTCAGAGTCTGAAGCACCGGCTGAGCAAGGTCCACATGGCAGATCATTGCCAAACCCAGTGTAACTCCTGAGAAAGAGAAGAAATTTCCCAAGGGCGCACAAACTATGTAAAGACTCAATGACCACAGTGTAACTGTGGGATTTTTGGCAACATTTCCCAACTATACACCCAAAGTGCATGGGCAAGCAACCGGCAGGACATCAAGAGAAAGGTCGTGACAGCAGCTCACACAGTTGCACTAGTTGCGTGGCTGGGTCTGGCCACAGATTAGCACAATGTATTTAACATTAACCTGTCCTGCTGTTTCCCTTTACTCTGCTTTCTTTCCCTACGCTCTTCTCCAACAGTACTCCACCTTTCATTCCAGCTGTCCCAGGCCACAGGAGTAAGAGAAACCATGATGGCTTTATACTACAAACTGGTGCTTGCTGGCATCCAGATCTGCTTTTCTGGCGCATGCCCTAGCAGAGCTCCTCAGGAAGAACAATGCTGGTCAGGGTGGGCTTTTCTGTGTACTATGCCACGCTTTTCCTCCAAAAGTCACGTTTTCTACCCAGCAATTTTGCAAAAGGATGAAGTGTGAACGGGAAGGAAAACCATGCCACACATACGACAACCTGACGCGCTATGTTTGAGGGAATGGGAAGAGGCCTTGTGCAACACAGAAAGCCTTGGGCTCTTTACAGGGCAGAGAAGCTGCAAAACTCAGCTGAAGAATGAAAACTCAGGTAAGGTGTGCCAAACTAAAAAAAGAAAATAACAGTCATAAAAAATCCACAGCCCTTTACATAAATTTCTGCAGTATAAGAATGCACGGAGACAGAACTGCCTGACTGCTTCTGCAAACCGCTTCCCAGTTGCTTTTGTGACATATTAGTTACGTATGCCATAAAGCTTCCAGGAAATTAGATTGTTCCTCAAAACCTATAGAACTAGCAGAAGGCCTTCAAGGAGGAGGATGGGGTTTTTTATGTGTGCTGAAATGAACTGCAGTAGCTGGTCTGTGGTAATCAATGGCAGCATTCAAAATGAGAAGCCCCGCTTGCTGAGAAGAGCTGGGACACCAAGTAATGCTGGAGCATGCAAGCTTGAACAACGTCAGTCTGTGTGAGATCGCTGCCCGCTGCTCCTGGGGCTGAGGTGCTCGTGGAGGGGATCCTGCAGCAGGGCCAGCACGGCTGCACCCCTGGGGGAGGGATGGAGGTGAAGGCAACCCAAGTGTGAGAGGAGCAAGGAGAGCGGGAAGGAGAGCGGGAAGGAGACGGGCTTTCTGCAGCCCGGGAACTTCGTTCCCCCTCACCAAGCTCCTTCGGCCCCCGGCAACGACATCCTCGCAGCGACGCTCCCACGCAGGGCCCTGACCGCGGGTCCGGGGCACAGAAGTAGGGAGCTCTTACGGAGTAAATAAAGCTCTGCTCGCACCGTGCCTCTTCCCGCCCTTCCCTCTGAACGGACACCCCCGTCGCACCCTCACGGCCGCCCTAACAAGCTGTAAGCGCCGAGGGGCCGCCGCGGGGTAGCGCACGCCGCCGGCAGCAGGCTGTGTCCGGCAGGCAGCAGCGCCGCAGGCTCCGCACACAGCCACGCGACGGCCTCGCGCCCCCTCAGGGAGCCGCCGCGCACCCACCGCCCCCCGCTGCGGACTCGTCTACCCGGCGTGCCCCACGAGCCCGCCACTTCGGCGCAGGCGCGGTGCGGGTGAGAGGTCAGGCGCGGCGGCGGCGGCGCAGGCCCATCTCCCCCGGGTCCCCCGGCGCACCCCCCACCGGCGCCCCGCCGGGCTCTCACCGCGGACCCGCGGCGAGGGGTACAAGCGCTGCGCCTTCTCCAGGAAGCGGCGGGCCTTGTCGGGCTGGTTGGCCTTGGCGGCGGCCAGCGCGATGCCGATGCACCGCTCCGCCTCGTCCCGGTTCGACTCCATGGCGGCGGCGGCGGCCGGGCGGGTGGGTGGGGAAGGGGCGGGGCCGCGCGCGGCCTGATGGCGTCATCCTCGCCCGGTGCCTGTGGGGCGGGGCCAGGCGGCGGCAGCGCCCGGGGAGGGCAGGCGGAGCGGCGGGCGCTGCAGGCAGAGCCTGTCCCCGCACACCCGTCCGTGCAGCGGGGCAGCCCAGGGAGCAGCACCTGAACGGAGCCGGCTGACGGACAGCACACGGAACCCAGCAGCTCCGGGATTGCCAGCGCTGGAAAGGCACAGGGGTTTTAATCCCCCTTCCAAACGCCCCGTCTCTTGTGACTTGCCACCAGCCTTCGGTGAAGACATGAATCGGGCACAAGAGACAAGCCACAGGCCGTGTTGTGAGCAACATCTTTACATGATACAGAGAGGACAACACTCGGCAATAACATCTTACACTTGCTCCGTTACAGAACAATTCCCGTTAGAGAAGGATCCCCCGCCGGCAGCAGGTTGGTTATGCAAGGCAGGATGGGTGGGAGAGCCCGTTGGTCCACTACCCTTAACTGCTTTTCCACCAGAGGCAGCACCTTGGCTCAGGCAGCCCTTTTGTGAATGCATCGGCCCTGTCCACCCTTCCCACAGTTCTGTGGTGGCTCTCACCACGTGCCTGCACTAGCCTCTGCTCCTAGGTCCCGCCGCTAAGGAGCAATCTAAGAATTAAAATAAACCCCATGCCATTTTGTAATAACATTAAATAAGTGATTTGGGTGCAGCCCCACAAGACTGCTCCATGTCCAGCTGTGCAGGCAAGGCTCATCACAAAGCGGAGGTGGTGACACTAAGAAAAGTCGTTTTCTTTTTCCTGAGAGGAACATCAGTGGCAAGCAGAAGCTGCAAATACAACAGGCTTTCATTTCTAACTTTGATTTACAAAAATCTCCTGTTAACAAACAGTCCGGGCTTGCCAGAGCCTGGTGCCACCCTGCAGATGTCTGCAGGCAGTGGTGGCAGGGCTGAGACAGGGAACCTGGATGCTCCTGCCTGACCCCACTAGTGCTTGGGCATGGCAAAGTCCCACGCTGTCTCCTGAGCGCATTTCCACATCGCCCGCATGAGTCGCGTGAAGCCCATGTCCTTGGGCTTCTCCAAGCCTCTCATAAGGCGCTGCTTCATTATGGCAACAAACTCCTTGTTGCTCAGCTCACCATTCCCTGTGAGAAGAAGAAAAAATTAGAAACACTAAACCCCACCAACAGCCTCCTCCCTGCACGCACTAACTTTAAAAGGCAGCAGCCACAAGTGTCATTTCCTGCAGAACCCGAAATCATGTTCAACCTCCCAAAATATCCTGCTGAGCATGGGTTGCTGACCCACATTAGGTCAGCAATGTCTTGCAGGGCCCAGAGTCCTGGGGCTTGAAGATGCAAAAGCAAATGCAAAGCAAATGCCCATGCACCGACAGGGAACATTCTGCTTTAAGAGGTTTAGGAAATTACAGGAGCACAGGGTAACAGCACAGATTTTTCTTAATGGAGTAAAAGGAAAGGTTCATTAAAGCAGCCTAGTGAGGATACTGAGAATTATGGCAACTAAATTTACGTTAAAAATAAGATTATAGTAAATTGGGGCAAATTTTATTCCTTAGTTGCTTAACCACAAATAAATTAAAACCGCTGGGATTTTTATTTAGGGCACTGGCTGATCAGAGGGGACAGCAGCACCACAGTGCAAACGACAGCCTGATGCCTCTCTGCTGAGGGGCCGATGCCTCCTGCCACTATGCCACACTTACCCTGTTGCCTGTTCTGCTCCCCTGCCTATGGCGCACAGCTGACAGCACTGTTTTTAGCTTCTGGGGAGTAGCACAGGAAAGCAACCCACCTTTGGGCACAGAAGATATATAAGGGACATCAGCCCTCCTGAAACAAACTCAACAGTGTCATCGGTTCCCCAGATCAGAGAGAGAACCTCTCTGGCTGATATGGGGAATCACATAATTTTATTTCATTAACAAGTTGCTTCATTTGAAAGCTTTTTTCCTGCCTTACATACAAATGCAAATCTTGGCAGCAGAATTCCAGCAAAATATCGAGAGGTGAGTAAAAGTCCCTCCAGTGATGCACGTTTTTGATGCATGCATGGTAACGTCTTTAAACATTGACAGAGTAAAAACACATAAAGGAGGTCTGTGCCTGCTTTTCAACTTGATTCCTTCCTTGCAGGGATTCCTCTGGCAACCAGTCTTTTTCCCCAAAGGTTTGCTATCAAAATATTTAGCAGATTGTCTTATGAGACGAGAATCCTTGGCTCACTCTAATGTCTAGCCTCATCATCTGGCTTGAGGATCATATCAGGAAGCAGCACTGAAGCACAGAGCATAAACCAAGAGATGCAACCTCAGAAAGGTGCAAAGAAGCAGGTGGGGCTGAAACCCAGAGGGACAATAAAGAATAAATAAAAATTCTTAAAAAATGCTAATATTTATATCAGAATGCAAAAACCTGTCTATTTATGTATCACTGCTGCCACTCAGAGCTGTCAGATCCCTATGACTGTGCTGAAGAAACAGGATGCCAGTAAGGTCTCTGGTTTTGGCTTGACAGTTTTGGGCAAATGCAGAATTTTGCTGCTTTCTAAGTCTGAATTGCTGCCACCATCCCCTGGTGGCAAAGACTCCACTAATGCTCATGGAGTACAGTTCTCATGAATTCTCAACCCAAGACTGCTACAGTGTGGCAACAAGCTACCCCAAAGTGCTCCCATCCTCTGTGGGCCAGCAAAGCACAGAGCTGCCATTAATTAAGCTGATACTTGTGCAGGACTTTGGAGATAACAGAACACCAGATAGGCTCACTTCCAACACTGAAGCACAACAGCTCATTTTGTTAATCAAATTAAAGTTTGGGGGTGGGGGTGGAACCTGTGCATGCCAAATGCTTCCATCCAGTGCTTTAAGATCAACATCTTGGAAGCTGGGTATCATCAAATAGCCTTCCTAGAAGGGCAGGAGAATGGGGCAAGGTTGGGGTCACTCACCATCGCAGTCAAAGAGTGCAAACACCACGTCACACACATGGTCGGAGAGCTCCACCTTGGCCACTGTCTTGGCCACTTGCTGCATCGTCACTGCAACAGAGGGAGGGCACAAGGTTAGCCAGATGGTGTGATCTGCCAACTGCAGCAAACTCAGGCAGACTAGCAGAAGTCTTTTTCCTCCACAGAAAACTGCCTTTACAAAAGCATGTCATGTTCAAAGAGGCTTGAAATAAGCTTCGTCCCCAGCCCATTTAATACATGCCTCAAAATCACGCTCCTCAAAGCCTTTGCCTTCCTAATGCAACACTGTATGGGGTGTTATGCTACTGGTAAGCACCAGTGTGCTGATACCTGTGTTCAACATAAACATTAAAAACAGAGATGAAACATTTTCCCCCAAATTAAGTTACAAAAATTGGAGTTTGCACTATGGCAAACAGCAGGTGGAAAACCTCTCCTGATGGCCTTGATCAACAAGGCAGCTCCTTCCGACTGAATGCTACAAAGATGATAGTCTACGAACCAACTATTCCAATAGGTTGGGAGTAATAACAACCAGTCTTCCTGTTAAGCAACCCAGGACCAATAATTGCAGAATGAACCCATGCACGGTCTCCCCATGACCGTGGGCTCACATGACAGGCTCTGCAGCAAGCTGACACAGTCAACCTTGCAATAAAATAAAGAGTTGTAAGGAGTTATTTCACTTCCCCCACCCCAGACTGACAGCTGAGCTCATCAGCAAAGAGACGAGCAGTAGTTTTATTCACACCTCTAGAAAAGAGCAAGCCATGGAGCTATCAGTCTGGCAGGGTTACGCAGTAGGTTTTGCTGCATAAAGAGAGAAAAAACCTCAAACACACTGGGCTGTTTTAGCTGTTTCGTTACAGGTATTTGTGCATGTCTGGCTGCCCTCTAGTTTGTTTCTGATGGCTGCCGATTGAAGGAAAGAGGGGAGGTAAGAGCAGCTCAGCTGTCACTTTCGTCAGGGTTGAAATGCTCTGCTCCCTTCCAGACACCTGATAAAATGAAAGGGCTTTGCATGGATGTGAATGTATTTTAAATTAAATTGTTTCCCTATGAATTCTGACCCAAGGAAACCCTATCCATAGAGACTTTGCACCGCAGCAGCAAGCCCACAGGAACTAGGATGAATGTTCCGCTGCAGAGCTCCCCTTCATTCAGCAGGGCAAAAGAGTGAGATTGAAACCAAAGAAAGCATCTGCTTTCATCCACAGCATCCTTCTGGGCTCGTGTACTCTGGCCCTTCAGAAATTTTGAAGAGTTATGTGTCAGAAAGTCAAGAATAAGCACCTGATCTGCACCATAACAGGATTAAATAGAACCTGCATAAAATGTTTCTAATAGTGTGGGGTTTGTGGTTTTGGTTTTTTTTGTTTTGGTTTGGTTTTATTTTTTTCGTTCAATGAATGTTCAGATTATTGGTTTCTTTCACCCCATTTCTGCTTCCCTAAGTGAGTTTTGGGGTTTTCCAGGAAGAACCCACAGCCACCATCAGGTCCTTTCTCCCTATAAAATCCCTTGTGCAGGAGAAAACTGAAATTAAACAAAAGGTGGATTAAAATACAAATAATCTCAAGTAGGCACCCGCTGTTTCCTGTAATTGTTCTTTTTGAGTTAAAGCCCTTTCCTACATAATAGATGTAGCTCTGGTCTGCAGTTATTACTCCGTATTTCAGTTCTGTCACCATAGGTCAGGATACGGCTGCTGCTTCTGCGCGTGTCCTACTGGCAGCCAGAGATTGTTTTGAGGAGGGCAGAGGCAATGGAATCATTAAAGACGAATTGATTTTGTTCCCCAGCCTTATGCCCAAACCTTGCCAACCGAGCTGAGGTGAGACTGAATGTCTCTCCCAACCCACCTGCACCAGCCAGGCTGCAGAATGTACTGTGCCACACATGTGGCACAGCTGGACAGTGAAGGAAAAGGGTGAATTAATGTTTTAAACACAGGGACAAGCCATCACATCCGTGCATCCCTCTCTTTTCTGAAGACACACAAGTTTGCCGCCAAGATGCAACATGACTGAATGAATGAACCACAGCACAAGCGAGTAGGTGCATTAGATGGCAGCAGCCCTCCAAAAAGGGCTTTAACAGTCCACCACTGAAATTTCAAGTGTTAGTGTCTCCCACTGGTTCCTTTAATAAGCAATCTGAGTTATTTTATGTATTTTTAGGGTCTCATCTTTCTTTTCCACTCCAATTCCCAGAACCGCAGAGCAAGCAGTGCCTCACCAAGTGCTTACAAGCAGGGTTTTTCTATGAGTAAGAGCCTTACCAGATGACAAACTTCACGTTTTTTCCTCTGTCTTGAGATTATTTGCACATTTGGCCAAAATAATGGGCAGCTGGGTTGCTGCCATTTCCAGAATGGCACCCAGGGTGATGCGAGCAGGGCTCCCTGCCTTGGGTGGTCCCAGGCTGCAGAGGCAGGACACATGCGTTTTGGGTTTCCAGAAATGAGGCTATTTAGGGTCTCACATTGATAGGCATGTTTCATTTTAAGCATCCCAGCTGGAAAAGTTGGATGGCATCATTAACAATATAGCTAGTAAAATTCTATTTAACCTTTTCAAATAATTTGCATGTGTATGTACTGAAATGTCCTTTCAGAAGAGATGTATAAACCCTATGCAATCGTGTGGCACAGCACGTTTTTCTTCTCAAAATGCAAGGCTGCAGCCCTGCAGCTGAGTAGAAACTTCTTTGACATTAAAAGGAACATGATGGAAAGTCATGGAGATCATGCTTCTGGGAAGAAAGCAGAGCTACCAGACCAAAAGCACATCCAATCCGCTGCTTATGTGATATTCACAGTCATAAATAAGTAAATAAAGGAGATTCCAACACAGAAAGTGGTTTCTAAACTGAGAGGTACTCAGCATTTTCCAGGGGCTGATGATTTATGGAGAGCCTGTCCTCGGGATTACCGAGCTGATTTCTTACATCCTTGTGGACAGACATCGTCTGCTGGGACAGCTACACAACAACTCAGTGCATCAGTGCTCAGCAAACACTGCGCTGCAATTGTGCATGTACTAAAACCAAAGGGGCAGGCGAGCTCTGGCCCACTCTTGCTTAAGGACGTGGTGCTGAGCACTTCCATGGTCCTTCTCCATCAGGATGCATCCATATATGCATCAGTGCACTGGTCTGAGGGCAGCAAAGGTGGCAACCCATGATGCTGTCTTACCTCTGCAGAACACTGCATTTCATTATTCAGCTCCTCACAAATCACCTCAAATACTCATCCAGGCTTTCTTACCATGAGAGGCTGTAATATTTTCATGCTTGGAGAGATCCAAAACCTGACTGTAGGGGACCCTGGGCAAGCTGCTCTAGGTGACCCTGTTCAACTAGAGGGTCTCAAGAGATCCCTGCCAAATTCACCTACTCTACAGAAGTCCTCCTCACACAAACAACTGGCATTGACCACATGTCATTACTCCAGAGGACCAATCTGAGCTGTGCCTCCATGGGGGACTAACTTTGTTCATCCAGCCTTGAAGGCAGATTAAAGTAAGCAGCAATTCAATGACAAATACCTGCTGTACTCAAAACTCACCTCTACCTCCCTTCAAATTCCCTGTCAGGTCTGCAGCTGTTTCAAACTCCATACTTCAAATAAAATGATCTTCCATTAACCCGTCCTGGGCTCTGGCCCAACACCAAGCCAGCCTCACCACTGGAGCGAGCAGTGGGCTCAGCCATATCCCCTTGCTTTGGCCCACCTCTAGGAAAACACATCTGTGCCTTACCCTAAAACACAAAGGAGTTATATTATGGCTTTCTGCCGGTGCCAGCAGAATTGCTGCTTGGAAAGTCTGGCTGCAGATGGTGCCAAAAAAAAGTGCAATTCACACCCTCGCCTCAAAAGGCGAATAAGCGACAAATTCAGCTCCTGTCCTGCTGCCAGCTGTAGGCCCATGCTGGGAAAGTTTTCCAAGTAATGCTTCTGATTTAAGAGAATCACAGCTATTATGTTTCTGGTAAAATGAAAGACTGACTGACAAATAATCTGGGTGTTATTCTATGGGTCATTAAAATACAGCTTTATGACCCTTTTTAGAAGCAGCAGCTACTTTAATTCAATATAGAAAACAGGTTGTCAAGCTATGGCTGTTTCACAGAAACAACTTGGTTGGAAAAGACCTTTAAGATCAACAAATCCCACCATTACCCCAGGACTGCCAAGACCACCATTAAAGCATGTCACTGAGGGCCTCATCTACACAGTTTTTGAACACTTCCAGAGATGGCAATTCCATCACTGCCCTGGGCAGCCTGTTCCAATGCCTGATTACCCTCTCTGTGAAGAAATCTTCCCTAATATCCAGTCTAAACCTCCCCTGGTGCAGCTTGAGGCCTTTATCTCTTGTTCTATCACTTGTTACTTAGGGAAAGAGACCGACCCCTAGCTCACTGCAACCTCCTTTCAGGTAGTTGTAGAGAGCAATAGGGTCCCCCAAGCCTTCTCTTCTCCAGACTGAACACCCCCAGTTCCCTCAGCTGCTCCTCCCAAGACTTGTTTTCCAGACCCTTCACCAGCTTCATTGCCCTTCTCTGGCCCCACTCCAGCACCTCAATGTCTCTCTTGTAGTGAGGGACCCAGAACTGAACACAGTATTGGAGGTGCAGCCTCACCAGTGCTGAGCCCAGGGGGATGATCACGGCCCTGGCCCTGCTGGCCACACTATCGCTAATACAGGCCAGGATGTCATTGGCCTTCTTGGCTGCCTGGGCACAAGCTGGCTCATGCTCAGCAGCTGTCAGTCAGCACCCCCAGGTCCCTTTTCCACTGAGCAGTTTTCCAGCCACTCTTCCCAAGCCTGGAACACTGCAACTCTATGTTGCAATGTCTGATGCTCTCCATTTTTTAACTCTTAAATTTTAAATGGCCCTTCTAAAAGTATTAGGTGCTAACCTAATTAGGTTTCTAAAAACCTAATGTTTGGTGCATTAGGTTAGCAGCAATAATACACTTCCTCCTCCCTATATGATGAGTAATTTTTACATTTGTTGTTTTTTAATAAGCAACCTCATGAAAGCTTGATTTTGTAAGAGTACACTCCAGTTATTGCTTATTTGATTTGTAGGTGCAACATCCAGACTCGGAGTGCACACACATGGAAATGGGTAATGCACAGACAATTTAGGTATGACAGCAGACAGATGCCTACTTCAAAGGGACCACCCAGGTGTACTACTGCAGCTTGCTTTCCACCTTCATTTGGACCGCAGCAAAACCCTTTCTTCATGTCTCCTGCCCAGAGCATCTCTGGGCTGAGCAGGACAGAAGGATGCGAGGGTGATTTATGTCAGCTACCAGACACACGCAAGGAGGGGATCTGTAGAATAACCCTTTTCTCCTGTATGAGCCTGAAAAAAATCTCTCTTGAAAGGTGAGACCCTGCAGGTAGGGACAGGAGTCTGGGGAGAGCCGAGCCCATAAGTGGCTTGAGGCCATGCCTTGCACACCACCAACCCTCCCCAAGGTTTACTTACTCCAGGCAAATCCTCCCAGCTCAATGGCTGTGGCTCCAGCAGAAGCTCATTAATTGCACATAATTAAACAGCAAATCACACTGATTTCCTAACTGCATAAGGACCTAAATACTCCACGCAAACATATTCCAATTGGGCAACTGGTAATTTACTGTTGACACTAAGTAAATTGGATTTGCTGGGCTATTACCTCCTTGTGGGTGTCGTGGTTTAAGTCCAGTCTCAACCCTTCGTGCCCCACGTTGGGCGCCAAAAAGAACTGTCGTGGTTTAAGTCCAGTCAGCCACACAGTTTTCGCCTTCTCACTCCCCCCTCTTTCTTCCCCCCCGCTCCCGGAGGGATGGGAAGGAGAATAGAAAAGAATGCGACTCCCACAGGTTGAGATAAGAACAGTTTAGTAACTAAAGTATAACACAAATCACTACTGCTACCACCAATAACAGTAATGACAAGGCAAATACAAGGGAAGGATACAATAGCTCACCCCTTCTAATACAAAGCCCGACTACTCACTTCCCCTCCTTCTTCCCCCCCACTCCAAGGGGGGGGGGGGGAAAATTGGGAGAAGAATCAAAAGAATGCAACTCCCACTAGCCGAGACAAGAACAATTCAGCAGCCAAGGTATAACATAAACCACCACTGCCACCACCACCCACAAAATGATCAGGGAAATACAAGGAAAGAGGATACAATTGCTCACCACTCGATGACCGAGCTGTGAACTGAACTCTTCCGGGTTCCTGCCCCCCCCAGTTTTACATCCTGGGCATGACGTGCTGTGGCATGGAATAGCTCCTTGGTCAGTTTGGGTCAGGTGTCCTGTCTCTGCCTCCTCCTGGCTCCCCCTCCTCCCTGGCAGAGCATGAAACTCAGAAAATCCTTGGCCAGACCAAAACATCACTAAGCAGTAACAGAAACACTGGTGTTATCAGCGCTGTTCCCAGGCTGAAAATCAAAAACACAGTGCTGCACCAGCTACCAAGAAGCAGAAAAAATTACTGCTGCTGCTGAACCCATGACAGTGGGATACTGCAGAAAGGGCTCTGCACAGCAGCAGCACATCCATACTTCATATTTTACTTTAAATGAAAGAAAATCCTACCAGGTTCTTTTAACTTAGCCTTAAGATGGTGAACTAAAACACAAAGTTCAGATGATTTCCCCTGAAAAAAGTCAAAAGTAAGAAGGTCTGTTCACATTTGACTCCCTTTAATTCCACTGCCCAAAAACCTATTAATGCCTTAATATTCCCACAACAGCAGCAGGTAGAAGAATAGCTTACTTCCAATTTTGCAGCTGCCCAAATAAATCAGTTTTAACTTTCCACTAGACAAGGGTTTCCACTTAGCCTAAAAAGCTTCTAACGAGTTTGCCATCTTTTTTTTTATACTCCCAGTCTCAGTGCTAAAAAAACCCCCACCTCTTAAAAGAAGATCTAGAAAAGAAAAGCACACACTTGTGACAGATCCTGGCAGCAGAGAGCTGGGATATTTTTTGTTTAAATATTTGTTTTGGGTTTTAATCAGTGTGTTGGATCTGAGAACAAACCTGATATGGGTTAGCTCAGAAAAGAAAACACATGAGGAGATGAAGAAGGATATGTATTGGTCTGATCAATAAACCGCAGTATTACCAAGGTCCCCTGCAAACACCAGCTCTGAGGTTTATTCAGCCAGCTCCTCTGGGCACATGTTACCTCTGGACTGTGGGTTATCTGAGCCTGCTCTGAGTAGACTTCAATGCTTAGTTCGGGACCTCCATGGCATTTAATGCTTCCCTTCCTTCCCTCCATCATGCCTGAGACATCCAAAGGTGGTTGCCATTACTTGGATTTCAGATCAGAAATGCAGCATCTGGCCATGCAGCTCTTACTTCTAGGCAAAGCCTCTTATTTTTAAGCAAAGCTGAAACAGAACAAGGGTTGAACCTTGTTCCTACCACCAGCTCCACAGATGGTTAGTGCCTCTGACACATCCATCACAGAGAGGTTTACAGAAGACACAATTTGCAAGAATACTTCTTATAATACTGCTTGCCTTTGCTAACAATATTTCAAGTACTCTGTAAAAGGAGAAAAATAGGTCACTTCAGAAATGGCGATGAAGAAGAAACACTGGTGTGCCTGGGATCTGGAACCAGAGCCTGTGATACGCTCACCAGGTCATCTTGCCTCTGCATGTATCAGGCCTGAATACTCCCGCTGAAGAATTACCACTATTCAGGCTACACATTTCAGCCTTCTTTTCCCCCTCTATATCTGAAACTGGGGAAGTATAAAGCCTAAAACCCCTCTTTATCCATGGATGTAGTGAGTTAAGCCTCTCATTATAGGGAGGAACTGTGATCTCGGTACATTTTTAACATGTCAGTTAGGCTCATTCAACACCTTCCCAACTCCAAAGGCACTGCATGAGCTGCACTCCGTCAAGCTTTCAGTGCCTGTCCATCTCAAGTTTTAATACCTTTATCAAGCGAAGCTCCAGCCATGTGGTAGAAGCTCAAAGCTGTGTCCACGTCATTTATGTTCTTCAGAAAAGTGAAGAAGTTCTCCACCTCCTCAAACGTCAGCCCCTGGGGGAGAGAAAAGATGGTCTTACAGTTGAGGCTAGCAGCAGCTTTAACTCCTTTCCAGCTACCAAAAGGAAAATAAAACCAGAGACTGGGACAGCCTCAGGCTTGCACTGATCAAGTCGATAGAGGAACGATCACCTTACTCAGAAGTCTGAGTATGAGAGCTTATCTGTTCCCCATCGATACATTTGCCAGCACTGCTCAACTCCTTGTAAGTTATTCATGTCTCCACTGAAAGACCAAGAGATGTTAGTGTTAATTTGGAATCACAAGAAATTGCATATCTGGAGGATACTAGGGTAGCGATTGTGGGATCGGGATGACCACTCCTTTCAAGGCATTTGCAGATCTAGCTGTTGATTCGTAAGCCTGAATCCTTTAATCATTTAAGTAATACAAAGGATACATAAGCAGGCAAACTCCAGAAACATGTATCTGCTTGCCACATGCATCTTAGCTCAAACACCGCTGCAAAATTAGGGCTTTTCACCTGGGAACCCAGGTTTCAGCCACAAAGAATTACATCCCACTCCCACCCTCTGCCACCTCAACAGATAAACCATGCCACACAGCTCCTGAAGCACACGTGGAAGACAAACTGGACACTAGTTTCTGAAAAGTCAAGTTGGTTTTCTAGCAGTTAGGAAGACATAAACCAAATACCTCGCCTGTAAAGATTACTGACAACTCAAGTCCTTTTTCCTAGGAGAAAAGCAGCTGTGTAAGTCTAAGTTGAAGGTGAGAATCATAAGCAATTTTAAACAAAGTAGAGTGTGGCAGCTCTACTGAACACACAGAGGAGTTCACACATCCGGGGTAAGATGGGATTTTCCCTCAAGAGAAATAAAAGCAGGTTATCAGTACATACAAGGAAACATGCCATTCCCAGAAGCAGGTGTGTAAAATAACGATGTCGGAAAGTGGCTACAGGTTAGATTAAACCCAGAGCTTTAACATTTTGGAGGCTGCCAGGGTTGCCTTGTGCAGAAAAGGTAGTTGCATCAGACAATGAAGATGACGTCTGGCAGACTTCATGAGAAGCACACACAAGGTAAACTGTATTTCCAGTGTAAAGCTCACTGGGTAGATTTGGTATAATTCCTGGCATTCCCCTCCCAGCATCACACTATCAGAATTATTTTATTTCATTTCCACTTTCTTTGGAAAGCAATAGCAAATCAAAGCTGCTATGGCTTTCGGTGTAGAGGGGAGTTACAGCAGGTTAGTAAACTGTGCAGGTAATTATACTATGCCGCTATAAAAGTAGGGTATTGAAGTGTGAAAAGAAGGGATTTGGGGAAACATTCTTCCTGCAAAACATGTTTGCATCGTAAACCTATGACCTAGAAGGTGTTCAATGACTGGAAAGTACTGCAGGATAAATAAAGTGGCTGGGTGGCTTTAATGCCTCTTTGAGGTCAGGGAGCCGAAGGGAGAACAGTGGATAGCCTGGTCTCTGCTCCTTTTTCATATAATGGGAGTAAAGCAGACTCCAATCAAAGCAGACTGATCTGCTCTGCAGGTGTCTGGGTTACCAATGCAGAGGAAGAAACAATGCCAGCATTGAGCTCCTACGGTTTCAAGTCGGAAACTGGCTTAAAACTCCACTAATTTACAAAAAAAAAACCCTTTGTAAGTACACCCCAGAATAAGTTATCCAGAAAGCCTGAAAAGTGGGTGACATGATTCTTGTCATGGCAGTTCTGTTTCTAAAGAGATGGGTAAAATTAAAGCTACTTAAAACCACTGACAGCTGCATCAGGGAGATCCAACAAAAGTACATAAGTGTACTAGATACAAAGCGCTGCATGCAGATCTGCAAGGGATATGGTCTTCTAAAATACCCTGGGAAAAAGGAACCCCCCAAACTTTCAAGAACAAGTTCTCCTGAATAAAAGACAATGCAAAGTTAGGCACCAGGCTGGATTCACTGAGAGCTAAAACCTGCTGAAGTGGAGGATTTCAATGGCTGATTTCTTTTGCTCTGCATAAGCATTGACTTTGAGCTGCCCTGGCTGCAAAAAAGGCTTATCTGCTTCCAGTGCAAAGTGGCTGGCACTTCTTGCATCCTTTAAACCATTAAATATCTTGTACTTGTTAACAGAGACGCTGTCTTGTTTTAGGATTTTGAGTGTCTCATTCCCCCTGGTCTAAAGAATCATGTGTTTTCCACCAATACTGCAAATGTCATTTTTTGTCCTATTTCCCAAATTCTCTCCTTGAATGTCCTTGGAATAAATAAAGAAAAAAGACTTGCTCTAAATCTGATTATCTGCAAATAGAAATGCAGTCTGGATGATTTGCGGATGAGGAATAAGGTAAAAACAAAATGTTCTTCCTCTGCGACAGATGTCAGGATCTTGGCTTACACATGAAAGGAAAAAACATCTGCTGTAAGAAACCTTCCAAAATAACTCCCACTGCCTTATTTCTCATACATTCACTTATTGTTCAATAATATGTATACACATATATATATTAGAAAAATACAAATCACAGAAAAAGAATTGACAGTCTGAGAATGTTAACAACAGAGCTGATACTTTTCTGTTAAGCACACATCACTGTTAAGTACTTTTTCCATGAGAAATCAAGTAACTCCTATTAGCACCCAGGGGAAGCAGAGGTACTGGAAAAGCTGAATCTGCAGTGTCTCACTCAAAGATCAAATAAACAGACACAACCTTTGAAACATCAGTGGTCTTATTCAAGCTGGTGACAAAGACTTTGAGAAGTGAGATTTCCAAATAGTAACATGCAATGCACCTCAGCTCTAGTAACACACTGACACTATCTATTGATAGCAGCCTATTAATTATCAAGCCTATTTTTCCTACAAAACACGAGGGAACTGGCAAAAATCATGCCCTTTCTGGCACCACAAGGCCACACAAAGCTGCAGGTGCTGCAGCTCCTCTGGCAGGAACGCAACTCTGAGCATGGCCTTTTGTCTTGCTCATGGTTTCCTCCAGTTTTTGACTTTTTGCCATTGCTTGCAGTTAATAGTTAATTACTTGGGGGTGTTGGTTGATGAGAAACTGAACATGAGCCGGCACAGTGTGTGCTCACAGCCCAGAAAGCCAACTGCATTCTGGGCGGCATCAAAAGGAGTGTGACCAGCAGGTCAAAGGAGGTGATCCTGCCCCTCTACTCTGCTCTTGTGAGACCTCACTTGGAGCACTGTGTGCGGCCTATAGGGATGCTGGGGAAGGACTCTTCATTAGGGACTGTAGTGAGAGGACAAGGGGTAACGGGTTCAAACTTAAACAGGGGAAGTTTAGATCGGATATAAGGAAGAAATTCTTTACTGTAAGGGTGGTGAGGCACTGGAATGGGTTGCCCAGGGAAGTCATAAATGCTCTGTTCCTGGTGGTGTTCAAGGCTGGATTGGACAGAGCCTTGGGTGACATGGTTTAGTATGAGGTGTCCTTGCCCCTGTCAGGGGGGTTGGAACTAGATGATCTTAAGGTCCTTTCCAACCCTAACTATTCTATGATTCTATAATAGACACCTATTAGTCGATGTGCCCTGCTGCATCAGTACACCAAAATTCTCCCCCAGCACCCGTGAAAGAGAGAGAAAATGCGGAGCAAAAAGTCACTGGAGTGGCTTCACATGAACTGAGGATTCCTGCACATCACAGGAACCCAGTACAGGCCCCAAAAAGGGACAAAAAATTACTAGACCCTGGCAATACTTGTGTTTTATAAACACACTTTGTATCTAAAACAGTTAAAAAATAAATGTCAGTTCTGATGTCAGGAGGAAGCAGTTCCAAAACAGTCCAACCAACCCAATATGCAGACAAAGACTTTCCATCCATTCTCATTTCTATGAATTATTGTTTATAACCTAATTAATAAAAGAAGAATCCCTCTTCATAGAAGTAGACATGAAATTCCAATACCGAAGTAATGTAGCAGCCCATACTTGCCTTACCTGCCCGTACTTGCCTTACCTAATAATGCACATCCTTTCAGTATGGATGTCTTATTCCAAGGTCTCTCACTAAATTGACTAAATTAAGGTGTAGTATCTGGAACTTATTCCTTTCTAAATTGTAATTCAAATAATTTTTCACGTAAGTCAGTAACTAAATACTAAACTGTGCATTTGCAGCAGCCAATTAATCCAGTGTCGAGCCAGTAACTAGGAACATGGCTTCAATATTTATTTTGGCTCCAGACCCAGGGTGCCATTCAGAAAATTTAAATGTTGAAAACTGAAGCACCCATTTTAACAGGGATAAGCCTACACTGTGATCTGGACACTGACCACTGCTCTCCCATCTGTCTGCTGCTAGCAAAGAATTTATCACATACAAAGTTAGTGTGTGTCCCTGCACTGCTTAACACGTGTTTTTCTTAAGAAGATGGAGATTGCTTACTCATTTCTCATCATGGTGCAGGATGGCTGCCCCCACCACAACGTGCTGAATTTGCCATGAATGCCACTGACCTCTCCGTCTTGGAAGTGCTTCTTGAGCTGCTTCAGCATGACAGTGAGCTTCTTGGACTGCACCCCACTGTAGGCCAGCAGCATGCTGCCGAACTGCCGCTCTGTGATCCGCCCCTCCACAGGGTCGTGCCGCTCAAACTGGAAGGAGAGATAAAGAAAAGGATGTGAAACCAAAGCCATGCAGCAGAAAGCTCCATCCAGGGTAAGGGCATAAAAAGGCACTGTAACAACAACAAAAACATCCCATACATTGCAGGAAACACTCAGGAAGACAAAGTCTTAATACATTTGAGTACTTGTATTTGAGTATTTGTTTTCCCCAGGCCTGTCTCCATCAATAAGTCAACATTTTCTCTATGTGCTATTTCCTGGAAAACTTCTGGAAGAAGTCTTTGTATCTGACCCTTCTTGTTTTATCTCACAGGGGGACAGCATTTGTAGATCTGGACTTGAAAAGGCAGGATGATTACCTGTAACTTGAAACCAAACTAGTGTCCACAGGTCTCCAAAGAAGAGCAAGAAGAAATAAAATACTAAGGTATTCTTCACATGCAGTTCCAGCTTAGAGGTCTGAATAAGCATCCACAGAATTTGATCAATCAGGAGAAGTCACTGCAGCAGCCAAAGATCCGTGCAGGACCGAGCTAATGTGCTTTAAAAGAAGCGCATGTAGGAGTGGTTCCAAGATTGCTACAAAGGGGGACAGTGGTTAATAAACCAGGAAAGGAAAGTCTTGCAAAAACCAAGTCTCATTTTAGCTCTTCTCTGCTCTAAACCCTATACAAGTGTCCCAGCAAGGGAAAGTTCATGGACACCTCCAGATCTCGTCTACCCAAGTCCCAGAAAGTTTTTCTTGTCCTCAGCCCTTCCAGTCCCAACCCTTACAAATGCTCCTGTGAAGACCCTGAAGAACTTCCCAGAAGCCTTTCAGCAGAGAAAGGTTTACTCCATTAATCCATGTCTCCAGCATTAGTTCATGTCCTCCTGACTTTTGCTGCAGGAGAGGAGGGAAGAGCAATTCCTCGACTTGGGAAGGTGCTGTGTTGGAGTACCAGTTCTCTGCTAGCTAAATAACGTAGATTTCATATTTTCCTTTTTTTTCTCCCGCCTCTTTGTGGCTCTACGAACATTAATGTCAGACTTCAACCAACTTCAGTTTCACAGATCTCAGCATTCAGATCCCTCTTTTGATTTCCTTCAAATTCATCAGAAAACATATGACCTACACTACAGCTGATCACAAGCCAGAAGGTGACATTTAACAACAAAATTAATTTTTCAATTCCTATGGAACAGCACAGTACCACTGTCTTGATATAGCATATTGCTTGATGAGTTAACCATTTCTGCCTCAATCGCACTTCTACGCTTAATTACACAGCTAACACAAAAGCCAGCAAAGCACCCGACCAAGATCAAGGAGGGGAGATGAAAGCTGGCAGCTCCACCAGCCTTGTTTTCAATCCTTGTGTAGGCAGAGCTCCAGATGCAGAAGCTATATGTGCTTTTAATATACAGTGCTCTTCAGACACGCTATATAGCAACCAGGCTGCTTACAAACAAGGTATTACAATTGCAACTGCAGCTAATGCCAAATTGGGGGTAAATATTTCTTAATTATTAGAATATCAGCCAGACTTCTGCTGCTTTTCCCAGTGGGATACTAAGTGATTCTTACTGCATTTGAAATACATGGAAGTGCCAGGACTAGAGAGATTTGGATGGACTGTGCTGGCAGGAGGCAGCTCAAAACTGGACAAATTCTGCTTCTTAGCACCTTCTGCTTTCGCTTGAGTGGCCCACATGGCACTTTTTACTGTCATCTGATGGAGATTTTGGGGGTTACTCACACCACAAAACATCAGCCTTTCTCAACCTTTTCATCTTCATTTTTTTTCCTGACATTTGGGGCCAACTTTAAGGCAATACAGGAGGATTATTCCCACATGCCATTCTGAAGAAGTCTTAACAGGAGCACAATGATGAAACACATTGTTTCAGCCTAGCTCCCCTCTTTCTTTCCCATTGTCAGCTATGACCCAGAGATGTTCAAAGTGATTGCCCTACTGCTGCTGCAGAGGGTCTTGGCAAGTGATTTGGTTCCCCTCACTCAGGCTTTCCCAAAAAAAAGAGATTATGAAAACACATCTACAGTTTAAGGATTACCTTGGGAAGGTTAGTACATGAAGAGTAACGCTGTAATTTCCAATCAATGTTTGCACCATGCAGCCAGACAACCCTGCTTTGAGGATTAAATGCAAACTAACTTCTGCATGTCAAACATCACTATTGAAAACCAATAAACTAAGTTATCTTATTTAGTGGCACCTATTACTAAACATTTATAGCTACAGAATAAGCAATGGGAACCATGCTTATTCCTCCTGTTGGTCATTTTCTCAGCTTTTGGTCCCCAGGGTTTTAGGGATTTCCTTGGTGGCAAGCTGCAGCTGGACCAATATGTCTAAATAGCCACATGACATTTTACCCCAACAGGATGCCTGATGCCACTTGACACCCATTAATTCTTTTTTTATTAGAAAACCAAAGCATACTGGCCTGAAAGTTTTCCCATGCTTTTCATGCAAAAGGAAAAGATGGACAGAGCTGCAGCAGAGCACCCAAACTCTGGATTTGGGCAACCCGGTCTAGACCAGGACTGGGGATTTTTCTCTACTACAGGAAAAACACAAATCAACCAGTGCTATTGCATCAGCTGTCAAAGACATGAGCTAAGGCAGGTGGGGAAAGCCCTTCTGGAGGCAAACCTTTCTACAACATCTGTTAAAAATGACTCCAGTATCCACGTACGAGGATCTCACCAGCTCTGAGCAGCAGTATTGAAACGTGGAACACAATTTACATGCTGATGCTTGCAGTACTTTTGGTGTCTTGAAACATTAATTGAAAATGAAGTAGAATACCCATCCTACTAGCACAGTCTGAGTTTTGATCACAGCAGGAGCAAAAGCCTCACCTACAGTGGACCCACTGAATGAGACAAAAAGAGCTTTAGTCTTTTGGTTTATTGCACATTTGGGAGATTATGTTAAAGGACAAAATAAAAATAACATAAACCCAAGATGAAGGAACTAAAATAACTAATTTATATAAATATCTCCTTACAGTACAAAATCATCCCAAGACCCTGTGAATAAACCAACGCATTCCCCCTCCTTCTGGGCTCCAAAACTGGTTCCAACTTTTAATTTCTGCAGGTGGTCAAAAGGTTTAGTGATGAGTCACACCACCATACAAACATTATTAATAATAAATAGAAAAGCCTGAAAACCATGGAATTAATGCTTCTTATTCTGGGTTTACCTCACTTTAAAATGAACATCTCCAGCATTAAACCAAAACACTCACAGATGCCCTAAGTCAATTTCTGTCAGCCAAGCACTATGCTCTCCCATACACAGGCACACAGCAGTGTTCATTTGCAAAGGCCAGCCTAGAAAGGGGCTCGCAAGGGAGAACTGGTCAACAACCAGTTTCCAAAGTCAAATGTAAACACCACTGAACTGAGAAAAAGCAACAGAATCACGGTAATGGGTAAAGGAAGCTCAAAACTTGCCTCCAAGCTAGTGTCAGATACATTTAAATTAACTACAGAACGGATGAGTGGGGGATGTCATTTAAAGCCAATGCAGAAAAAGAAAATTTCAGATGAAAGGATTCTGCCTATTTTCTTCTGATGTGTTAGCAATCGTGTTTATTCACGAAGAACCTTGGGGGGGGAAGGGACATGAGGCAGATGGGGACAGGATGGGACAGACACCAAACCCCACAAGGATGGGATGCAATGCAGAGCACACAGATGTATTACAAGCAAACAAGTCCTCTGACAGCCTTTTTCATGCATCTTAAGGAAAGGAGAAGCACGGCCAAGGCAATCACTCAGCGGCATCACAGTGCACCAGCCAGTGTGGGATGGAGCATTTCCCACATGTAACACTCACCATCAGGGAAACTGGGGAGAGAACAAGGGGGTCCTACGCCCCTCTGAGCTGCAGCCCCAACATCTTCACACTGAACACAGATGGCTAGCAAGTCCAACACCTCTGGAGCAACTCCCACCCACAGCCACTTGGTGCCAGCAGTGGATTCTGCATCCGCACACCGGCAAGGATACAGTAATAATGAAATATAACGCTCTCCAGTGTTCTTACTGCAAGCCAGGATGCCCGAGATGTGTAAGAAATTAGCTTAGAATATAATAAGCAGTATTTTTGAAATTAATTAGAAACCAACATGACTTGAAAGGAAATCAAAGCCATTCACAGGAGAGTAAAACGGCAGGAGAAATGGGCACAGCACTCTCCCACTGCCAACTTGACCCAGCTTTGCTCGCCTACTTGCAGTAGCCAGTCAATATATCACATCAGGATATTTTCTACAATCATTTAAAAAACTACCTATAATCTTAAACGTGTGTTAAATGCTTCTCCCCCCCCCCCCCCCCAAAAAAAAAAAAAAAAACACCAAAAAAACAAAACCACAAAAAACCCCACAAAACCCCCACAAAACCAACCCAAACCATCAGACAGGACAAACATCATCATGTTCCTCTATAAGCTGAAATGTGGGTAAGGCTCCTTCTATCTTAGCTTTCTGTCTGAATAAATTACTCTTATCTTCAATGCATAGAAGAAAGGCTTCATCATATGAGAAGAGCAGGACAAATACACAATTTTCTTCCACATCCCCTTAATTGTGTAACTTTACACAAAGGCAATACAAGGATCCACCATAAAACAACAGACTCATAATCTCTCTGCTTCCAGACTTCACTTTTTTTCCCACCCACTAACTCAATCCACCTTCTCCTGTGGGAAATCAAATGCCAGCTTCTGAGAAGCATCCAGCCTGAACGATTCAGAGATACCAACACAAGCAATGTTTTTATTAAAAATAAACAACTGCTGGAAGTTCTTAAACATGGACATTCATTTCCTTTCATTTCTCCTTCTGCCATTAGCTGCAAGCTTTATTGCTGGCACACGAAGCAGCTCCAACGGCTAAGGAGCCACCTGGCACCGCCAGGAGGACTTCCTCTGGGTCCTCCTTAACTGTGCACATGAAGCATCATAAATGCCTCCACAGACTCAGACCACCCACCTCAGACTTTTTCAATCTGAGAAACAATAGGGAAACCAGGAAATACAATTTCAACCAAAAGTTTAGGGTACAAACAGCACTGTGTCTCTATGAGCACAGACCTGCAGCCCTGGCTTACTGTATCTTGTAGGGTAAGGGCTGAATTGCCCCTTTCAGTTGAGACTCGGTGTAGCGGGACAAGTGGTCACCTCTCATTCCAGCTGATTCTCCTCCCTCCTCATTGAATTTGTCGTAACCAATAGCGTTAATGAGAGAAATTTCTACTTAAAACCCTAGTGCTGAAGCACTGTCTAATCAGAGACTGCAAGGGTAAAAAACTGCTTAAAAAACAGGGAGCAGTATTGTCATAGCTGTCTCCAGACAGAACTATGCCCAAGAGAAAAATACCAGCTCTGCAATTGCTTGGGGAGGGACAGCAGAGCACCAAAACCCTCACAAAGGGCTTAGCATCACTGTGTAACCACAAACAGATACAAAAAACCCATGCTTGAGAAGTGAGATTTCTTCTCCTTCCTAACTTGGCATTGCATTTTTGGTCTGTTCACTGAATGCTGTCTTACTTCGGTTTGCTTGCCTTGTTTGCTGACGAAGACTGTTAAAATAACCGTCATGTCCTTACAGTGACTGCATTCAGCATACATTCAAGCAGCATTTAAGATCAACCAAAACCAGGAAGAGGCTTGAAGCCCATGAATGCAAGAGAAATACACCCAACTGTAACATGATGCAGCACAATGAGAACACAGCTCAGACTTTTCCCAGAGGAACGCCAAAGAAAAAGCAGTGGCACCTCGCACGCTGTTTGCCAATCACCTCTACAGTGCAACCCTTCCAGCAGCTCCAGGGCAACAGGATGGGAAAATCATCTCAGTTTGTACTCTGGGACATGAATCTATATTCCCCAGACCTATCCTTCAATGGGAATACCAACTGCTGAGCCACACAGATAAAACGATACTCTGTGTTGCTTTTTCTGATATTATGCCCATACCTATCAGTGCACAGGCTGCGCTAGTCTATGAACACCAGGAAAGAATATTAATAGAATCATGGAATGGTGTGGGTCAGAAAGGATGTTAAAGATCACCAAATTCCAACCCCCTCTGCCATGGTCAGGGACACCTTCCACTAGACCAGGCTGCTCAGAGTCTCATCCAACCTGGCCTTGAACACTGGCACGGATAGGGCAGCCACAGCTCCTCTGGGCACTCTGTTCCAGTGTCTTACCACCCTCATAGTGAATAATTTTTTCCTAATGTCTAATCTAAATCTACCCTCTCAGTTTAAAGCCAATTCCCCTTGTCCTGTCAACTACCTCCCCTTGTAAGTCCCTCCCCAGATTTCTTATCGGACCCTTTAGGCACTGGAAGCTGTTTAAGGTCTCCCTGGAGCCTCCTCTTCTCCAGCCTGAACAAGCCCAAGCCTCTCAGCCTGTCTCCATATGAGAGGTACTCCAGCCCTCCAGTCATCTTTGTGGCCCTCCTCTGGAGTCACTCCAATAGGTCCACATCCTGGTTCTATGGATTGTTTGGGGTTTTTTTGGCAGGGCATTTATTTTGCCTTTTTGTTTTGTTTCTTTTTTTTTTTCCATTTTTTTGCTTGTTTCATTTGTTTGGTTTTGGGTGAGTTTTTTTGTTTGTTTGTCGTTGTTTGGGGTTTGTTTTGATTTAAAAGTAGCCACATCAGTTTTAAGAGGGATACACATAAGTACCATGAAGCACAGTCCTCCTGCTGTGCAAGAATCAGCATCCTCAACTTACTTGGTTTTTATTTTTCAGAAACACTCCTAAAGCCATCTTCTGTAAATTTCATGTAGGTATTCCTGAATGTCAAAGTAGCTGCAAGCAGGCATCCTGGCACTATAATTTCTGTCCTCTTTAAACACTCACAGTACCAAAATACCCAGCTGTATTTTAACTGGCTCTTAAATTTCTAGGAAGGCTTCTGAAAACCAATCAAACACAGTATGTATTCCTTAAAAATCTCAAAGCAAGCATCTAAAAAAATAAATGCACGTGTGCCACATTCCCAACTGAGATAGTGAAAAAGAAAATAAAACACACAAGGACTTTTGGGTGGAGAGAAAAATGTTGAGGGATTATTTATGCTGGTTAAACAAACATCAATAGCAGAAATATTGCTAATAGTAATTCTGTTAGGGTTAGGGGCAGTTGAAAAAGGTGACTTGTTCTGAGAACCATGGTATGCATAATAAGGAATCAAAAGGATCTGGGAAATAATGATTTACAGGGCAATCTTCAGATTCACAATATATGACCCTTAAAAGTGGTATTTGCTCAAAGCTTTATTTGACAGGCTGTAATACATTATTTATCTGCAAACTGCTGCAGCACTGGCTCTGTTTACTATTCTGGAGAAGCAGGCTGCCAGGATCTCTTTTCAAGTTGCATTTACAACTATGACAGAGGAAAAAAAAAGAGGGGGGAAAAGGGGGGAAACACTGTATATCTTCCTAAAGCCCAGCAACCTCCTCCAACCAAAAAAAGTTTATAAATTTAATATATGTAGTGTTTGCACAGGCACCAGATTACTGCCAGAAAAGGAAAGAAAGGCAAAAGTTTCTAAAGGGTTTTTATTTGGAAATATCAAAGGTCTCAAAATGTTAGTTTTTTTAGTTAATTATGCTGAAAGGTTCCAGCGCACATGGATCTAAAACATTGGGTTTTGCAAGGGGGAGCCCAGCCTGCTCCAGACACCGCCTAATGTACTGCATTGGCAGCCTGCAAAGAGCCGCTGGATGGGATCAACAAAGCCAAATTACATTATTTGGTAAAAAACACTCAGAGAAACAGCTCTAAAGATTATCAGAGCTACCAACAGCAGGAGAAATGCCAAGAGGAAGGACGCAGAGGAGTAAATGCCAAACCCAGCCTGAGCCATCACACACAGGCTGTTCTGGGCACCACTCTGCAATGCTGGGCAATGCGAACACAGCCTGCCCAAGAAAGTCACTCCAGAGCTGGACAACCCATACAGAGCAGCAAACCGTGACCAACCACCATGACCCACCTCCAATGCCTGAAGCATGCTGAGAGGCTCCCTGCCTGCAGTAGCTCCTGCCCTGGCATGCTGCAACACAGGCTTCACCAAGCTGGCACATTGCCTACTGCTGATGGCAGTCCCTGCTCCACTTGTGACAGGCAGACAGCACCACGAAGTCCTCAGGTTTGGAAACCATATCTCAGGCTCACAAAACTAGGCAGAGCATCAGAATTACGTGATTTCCCATTAATGTCCTCTCCTACCTGATCCCCTGGGCTCAAACACAGGTTGTACATATGGATGAGGTCAGAGAAAATGCTCCCAACACTACCAGCAGCTTGCTCCTCCTAAAAGGAAAAAAGCTACTATATTCACAGAAGAAAATCCAGTCTTCCAAGTTCTTTCCCCATTTTCAGTTTCATTCTGCTCTCGGAGAGAAGCTTAGGTGGTGAGCATGTAGCAGCTAGGTTTAAAATGTACATCTGTCAGTGGCAGTGCAATCCCAGAAGACCAGCGTTTGATAAGATGCTTTTGAAGTTCCATTGACCTTGGCATGCCACTGCTGCTCATAAAGTGAAAAACATTAATTCCAATCACCAGCAACTTGTTATGCTTTAATGAGCAATTAAAAAAAGGTTATGTAAAGATGGCTGCACCTGAACTTCATCCTCATGAATCAAAATAACTTCTTGCCAGCTGTGAAAAGATCAGTGCTTTGAAATTTCATGCAATGAGGGAATGAAAGGAAGGAAATCTAAAGAAGAGGAATCAGTAATACTAAGGAAAAAGGACTTGTCTGAAATTAAAGGGAAGCCTGACTGCAGAGAGATGGAGAGGGGGAATTGATAAGCAATCACCTCCCACTGCTGCTCACCAGACCTGGCTCCATTACTGCCATTCCTGCCCTTGACAATGCTCCTGGTACCTAGATGCAAGGAAAAGAGCAGCTTTTCCATCCTACACACTCACTGAATGAGAAAAAGAGCAAAGGTCAGAAGCAGAGCACAAGTTCCTGACCCCCACTTCCTCCAGCAGGGAAACCCACACAACAGAGTTTACACTGTTTCTGTTTCAGCTTGGTGCTTAAATCCTCAAGAAAAATAAGTTTGCAGGAGTTTGATTCAGCCTAGCAGGGGAAAGAGTGCGTCTGTGTGCTGCTCCAATGTCCTTAATGCACCAACAGAAGCAAAGCCAGGGGCTGAAGCAAAGCCAGCAATGTGTGGAGGTGCAGAACAGCTGTCTTCAGAGCTTGGAAGGGAAGGAAAAAAAAAAGGCAAGAGGACTAAAGCATTTGTTCATATAGCAGAAAGATGAGGCAGAAAAGTCAGATACCTGCAACAAGAAGTGCACATCAGAAACTTCCCAGTGAATTTAGCATGCTGTTGTTGTGCAGGATTCGATTTGTATTTATTTTGGGTTGTGCTTAAGCTGGCTGACATTCTCACCGGAGGAAGCAGAGTAAGCCCACTGGGTGATAAACATCTAACTTTTTCTGTGATTAACACATTGCCCACACTGCTGTAGTCACTGTACTTAAGGGTCCAACAGGAAGATGGGAAACACGCAGCCCTAAGATCTGCTTTGATTTTTGTCAGCTCAGCAGGACACTGCAAACACCTCAGCAATGGCTCAACAGTAACAAAATAAAGCCTTGGAAGCTTCTGAGACAGTTCCTGCCTTTCCCACCTTGTTAACAAAAAGAAACCCAGCACCAGCACAAAATCCTGCACATGTGCTGAGCTTGTCAAGCATGAGCGAGCACTGGTCCAAAGCCTTCCTCTGTATGGGATTTATGTGCCCAGGTACATCCTGCAGCTAATGCAGCTGTACGGCTGTGGTCCCACCGTGTTCACAAAGACTCCAGTCTCTTGCCCATCAACTTTTAGAATTAGCTAGGTCCTGGCTAACTGAACCATACATGAACAAAAGCACCTGTGCTAACTAGCTTATCCTTTCTACTTCATGGTCTCAGCGACACAAACCTCCACACACGCTCTCATGGCAACATAATTAATCAAAATATCGCTCTGGGAAGTTTATTTGCAGAGGTCCTACAGAAGGCCCTGCATGAGCACAGGGCTCAGCATGCTGCACTGTGGGAGCTTGGAAGTGGATTTACAAGCATTTCATAAACCAAAAGAGCCCATTCTTACAGAGCCAAACCCTTTATTGCTACTAATGATGCAATAAATAGAAATTCCAATAAAATCCTCAAATGCCTTCCCCTGCAGAGCTGCTGCATCAACCACATTTAAGTCACTCAGTTCAAATACAAGCAAAACAGCAGCATATACCATAGTGGGTGTTTTCTCACCAGGCGCTGTGATCATTGCTCTAATCAGTCCATGAAGCACCCATCCCAAATGAGAAGATGGCAGAGCTACTCCCGAGCCTTTGAGTGACGTTGCAGGAAGGCTTACAAGGAGCTCCCGCACCTCAACGCACGTGTCGCAACACCCATGACAACTTCAGTGGCACACTTCTGGACCACTAACTATTTTGGTCTGCTGACCACAGGATGGTGGTAAATGATTGTCACCTTGATGCTGGGTACCTCCTTGGTGCCACTGCCCTTAATCTCAGTGTGTTGGTGCCATCTGTAGCACTGCAACTGCTCACTTGTCACTGCTGATGGAGTGGAACCAACTTGCAGCTAAGACAAAATTTAAGAAGTGGCTGCTTGAGTGCTTTTGCTTGATTTCAATCCAATAGTTATGTTGAAGATGACCACACAGCCAGACACAGTCTTCCTGTCCTCATGTAGGCTGAGCTTGGAGTTGACTGAAGCACAGCCCAAGGGCCCATGTGCCCATCACTACTTGAAGCACACTGGTCAGCACCCCCAGAATGTCTCACCAAACAACTGACAGCTGGCATGAAGATGCTTGACGTGCTCTTATGATCCTGAGCACCCCAAATTGCCCCACAGCTGATATCTAACTCTCCCTCCACCTTTCAGAGTGAGGCACTAGAAGGGTTTGATCTTGCAACCTGTACTGGGCAGGAATTAGTTAGGAATAGCATTTACGGCATCTTCCAATAGAAA
Organism: Ara ararauna; assembly: GCA_028858755.1. Classification (NCBI taxonomy): domain Eukaryota; kingdom Metazoa; phylum Chordata; class Aves; order Psittaciformes; family Psittacidae; genus Ara; species Ara ararauna. The sequence goes on from CM054381.1 coordinate 44,952,586, forward strand.
CAAGAAGCCCAGCTTTTGGTACCTCACCCACAATGGTGAACCACCCACCCACCAGCACTGTCCCTTCCTAATGAAAAAAGGGACTGAAATTCAACATGCCCTGTATTTAAACTAAACTTTCCCTGGTGCACATTTAAGCCTTCCATTACCTGCTCTGCTGTTAACTGACAGATGAAAATTACTTGCCCCAGTCTTCCTTACAGTGACTCCTCATGTTTACTGAGACAGTTATATCTCCCTTCTGTCTTTCTGTTAAGCTGCACATGCCATGGCCTCATAATTTATTCCTATTTTCCAGGTTTCTTTTTCAAGCATTAACATCCCACTCTAAACCTGAATGCCATCTTTTCCCCAAACCCTGAGACAGTACAGTCAACCTGAAAGCTTCACATGACCCTTTCCATTCACATGCCAAGATAAAAGGAGGCTGTCAGAAGCTTTGAATGCCACCATCAACTTGATGACCTGTCCAAATAATTTCAACTGCTTGACTAGAAATTCCCAGCTTAACATATGTATATGCTGGGCTCTGACTCCTTATCTACAGTGTTCTCTGACATGAAACTATTCATCATGGTCAAACGATCCCGTTTTTAACTGAAGATGTCACAAAATTCTGTGACACCTTCATGGCTATCCATCACAAACTCATGGTCATCAGCTTTATTTCTATTCCCTAAAACTTCTAACACATTAAACACAGGAGAGGGAGTATATAGATCTGCGGGAATAAGCCTGACAACTCCTCTCCTTGGCACTAAACTCATCATGACTTTGTCCACCCCTGACTCTAGTGAAGACTTCTGGAGGGGAAAAAAGCCTCAACAGCAAGTTCCTCTTACTTTCCAGAGCTGCTATTTAAAAGTTATTAGCTATCAACATAACTTCAAACTAGAGTCAGGGGATGACAACAGTGACACAGACATAGAGTGTGTGCTCTCATTCTCTGATAGAAATGGATATGATATCTAAGACATCCCATCCAGTGATCTCTTCTTTCCCTATCTGCTTTGCCAGCTGGGACTGACCAGAAGAAAGAGGTTCAGGCTGAACTTGGTATGTAGTAGCACAAAGAGACAACTAGTTAGCAGAGGATCACTGCAGGGGGTCTCCCCTCATTAAACAGATCTGATTCTTCACCATCATCTCCCATGACTCTCAGGTTTACCCTGCAGCTGCACAGGCAGTTCATAAGCACACATTTGGTCTGTTGTCTTAGCAAAGAAGAGGCTCCTAGGCAACACACCAAAACACAGATATAAAAGCCAAGCTGCTCCAGGTCTTTCTTTGGTTTTGACTAAAAAGTGGCTGCTTTTTAATTGTGCTCTCAGCTCATTAATATTCCTCTTCCTGTTCTATCTCTGTGCTTTACCTATTCCCTCTCACAGCAGCCACTTTTTGCCCTTCACCACCCCCACGGCCTGGACTGCCTCCCTCCCACTGCTCATAACCCAGCTACAGTGCTTGTGCTCCCTGGGGCAGGAGCTCTCAAGCTGTGCAGTACACGTTACAGAACCTGGGTCCTCCCAGTGCTGCATCTCCACCTCACCTTCCCACTGAATCACTTATCCTCTGGGATGACCCTTGAGGCACACTTCAGGTTTTCTGTATTTAATGATTGGCCTATCCTTCTCTCCTTCCCCATGGCACACCATATGATTTTGAAGTTTATCTTTTAATACTTCACACCATAGCCTCAGAGGCACATCTCAGGTGACTCAAACCATTCCTTAAGACATTGGCACATCAGAGATACCACAGGGAAAGACACCTCAGGTAAGCACTGCAACTAGGTCAGGAAATCACTAACAAAGAACCCAAGCAATTTTTGTATCTGCCATTAATTGTCCCATTAAAGAGAGAACTTCACAAGTGCTGGTTTGGCTTTTCATATGGAACGACCACGTGAAGGAAGAGAAAGCAAGTAGGGACTAAAAGGAGGAAATATAGAGGACATAGATATAAAACTAAATACAGATCTGGCAAAACTATGTTAGTATACAAAATACAGGATGCAGAGAAAGAGGAATTCATGAGAAAAAAGCAAAAATGTTACATCCCCCATCATTGTTTCCACATTGGCCAGGCCAGCAGTGAAGCTGACTGTGAGCAGATCAGCAGGTAAGGGACAATTTTGTGAGACCCCACTGCTAACCATGACAAAGACTGACATACAGGTGACTTAAAATAAAAACATCTCATGTAAGTTCAATAGTAAATTAACCTCCAAAAAGTCTTGAGTTTTGGACCCTTCCTTATGAAGTTTAGCCAGTCTGACACCACCAAACTTCCTTTTTCAGGACAGTCAAAAGAATTCAAGTTACTCTTTTCTTTCACTTAAATTACTGCAGCAGATACCAAGAAACAGAACTCATTGCCACAAGCTTTGTTGTCTATGCTAACAAATCACTGAAAATCTGCAAGCCCACATAAAACCAAGTCAGAACTACAAAACTAAAAAAGAGTAAGTTGGTAACAACACAGTAGCTTTTATGACTTGTACAGGACTTCTTAGATACCAATTACTCCAGCACTGGGACTCAGAACAGAAAGGCACTTACAGACTCAAGTTATTACCCTAAACCAGATTGCGAAGCATTACAAATGCTTTCTGCAGCCAAAATATCCCTTAAGACAGGGTTGAGATTCAAAAAGATCTAGAACTTTCTAATGATATGTGCAGATGGAAGAGCATCCATCACGCCTTCATAAAAAACAAACCACGCAGCAATCTCATCAGCATTGGTTGTGAAAACATGAGATTCCAGGGTAAAGAAGTTACTCTCATCACCTGTCACAGAACAGACATATAAGTGATTTTCTGAATGACAGCAATGATGTGTGGTACCTTTGCTGTATTCTCACAGAATCCCATTTTACTCCTCTTTGCCCCACAACTTGGAAGACCTTTTGTCTGGGAGAGACCGCTATTGAGGCATCCTTGATCCTTGGGTAAACAATAATCTACAAAGATTCCTACGTATAAGCATAAGGACACACAGCTGCATGAGGATCTGACTCTTCAACCTATCTAGCAAGCTCCTCCATATGAAGGTGTATCTCACTACCTCTAAGCGTAGACCCAGGATCACATCAGACTTCAGATGTGGGGTTGCTCTAAGCCGTGAAGCACAACCTTGCCTCTTCAGCCATGGCATCTCCTTCCAGAAAGACAGCCCCCCACCTACAAGGTGTAGGGCTGGATTAGTACCTGTTTCACCAATTCATCTGAGAACAAATGCTCACTGTGAGTACCTATCAGGGAAACAATGTTCTATAGAAATCTCACTGCACGCAATCTGGGGAAAAAAAAACAAACGTATCTTTACTAAAGGCTTATGCCTTAGGCACATATCCCACTGCTGGCAGAAGGAGACCTGGGGAAATAAGACTAAATATGGAGATTAAATCACTGCTATTAGGAGGGTTTAGGTTGCCTTTCAAGGGTGACACAAATGTGGAGAACAAAGAGCTAACACGTCTCTTCCATGTGCACTTACATAATCACAGAAAAAATTAGGCTGGAAGAGACCCACAGGCTGTCTGCGACTCCTCTTGGTCCAGCAAGAACACAGCAATATCTAGGACAGACACTAACAAGCAGAAACAGCATAAACAATGATGTCAAGTCCTATTCATCTTCTTACCTCACAACTTCCACTCAAATAAACCAACAAACCACCGCTTGAATCCAATAGTGCCTGTCCTAACATGATACACTAGACCTGCAGAGCCTGTTCAGACAAACTCATCACGGTTTGTCACACTAAGTGATAAGAAAGGAAGTCTTTCCATAAGCACTAATGCAAGGCAGCATGAATGCAGTAAGGAAATAGCAAGGACTTCACTGGGAGCCTGCCCCATTCAATGGGTTGGTTCCTGTGCCTCAGCCTTTGCTAAGCTGGCTCACCCTGCAACACCAGGAGGTGGCCATGGCTTGCTCACAGTAGCCAAACCACAAGAAGTTGTAATAAGCCATCAAAAGCTTCTCTCCCTCTGGCTGTGGTTACTCTTCTCATCCTTCCATTCCTGCAACCAAGCCAATTGCTGAGTTTCCATAAAATGATAGAAAATGTACTCTCATAAAAAACAAAACCAAACCAAACCAAAATAAACAAAAAAACAAGACCAAAAAATGGAAGGAAAGAAGAAAACACCCGGCCCTGGTTACTTAAACATGCTGTCACTATGTCAGCCGTAAGGAACACTGAAGTGTTCAGGGCTTTCTCTGATCCAACTCCTCTGAGAAAGTGTCTGCTCAATCTTAACAACATGCATGAATATTTTGGTAAGGAAAAAAGAACAAAAAATACCAAAATCAGTAAGAGGAAAGTGGGTTCACTTTCCTTGTGAAACTCTGGTTCCACCTTCACAGTGAGCCGAAGAAACTCGTTCTCTATCGTATTAACTGCAGCTACACCTGGATCCTGAGCCAAAGGAAAAACAGCTTTTAAAAAGATCTTAAAGTAGATTTCTTTTGGAAGAAACAAAGCATCCCTGTTTGAGAATAGGGGTACTAGGCTCCTCAGGGACCGCGCCAGCCCCAGGAGATACTCTTCAGACCTGCTGATAGTGCATTTCACCAAATCCTTTTCTGGAGTTCGGAGACAAAACATGAACAAAAAACTGGTTTTCAAAATAATAACATCCCGGCTTCAGACCATGTACTAATTTTGTTAAGGCCAGCAAAGGATGAATAGATGAGGGTACAGGAGTTCAGCTGAGCCCCTGGCAGATCTGCCATCAGCTCCTTTCATCTCCTTCTTGTCCCTCAGTAACACTAGTCATGCCAACAAGAAGGATCCAGAGATGATCTGCATGGCCTGTTGAGCATGGGGTTTTGGAGGCCCACTGTGCTCACAGGCTCATTACCTGGACATACAGAATAAGGGAAGCTGTTAAAAATTGTCTACATGAGTTACCTGATGCTCTGTAGTACAGTATTTCATAGTGCCACTTCACACTGCTCTGATTTGCACGGGTCAAGGTAAATACCTGAGGGATGTCTCTTCTCTGAATTACCACATTCCTTAAGTGAAGAAGTTCATTAGAGCACCCCTTGGAAAAGGAGCAATGCAAACCCACTAGACACTTGTCTGAAAAGATTCTTAACCATGAACAAACACATCAAATGTGAAGCAAGGAGACAAGGTGGGAGATCATGTCGAAAGATACAAAATTAGCAGAGGAGAGAGGCCATGTTGCATAATGCTGAGGACAGAAATAGGCCTGTATTGCCTAAATCCATGAGAACTATGAATAGGAAGAAATGGGTGTATCATGAACTTAGATAAAAATTAAGTTTGGTGGAACAGAATAGTTACCTTTGTGTAGGTCAGTTTTTCAGTTAAAATAAGTATAAAAAATGCTAAGCACAGCATGGCACTCTGCTCAAGGGTGTTATCAGGAATTCAGTAATGATGAATTTATGATATTCATTAACTTCAAGACATAAATATCTTTCATAACTAACTCGTTAGAAAGGCAACTAACATTCACCAGGACGACGCACAATTGACCGAAATCATAGAATCGTAGAATAGTTAGGGTTGGAAAGGACCTGAAGATCATCTAGTTCCAACCCCTCTGCCATGGCCAGGGACACCTCACACTAAACCATGCCACCCAAGGCTCTGTCCAACCTGGCCTTGAACACCACCAGGGAAGGAGCATTCGCAACTTCCCTGGGCAACCCATTCCAGTGCCTCACCACCCTTACAGTAAAGAATTTCTTCCTCATGTCCAATATAAACTTCCCCTGTTTAACTTTGAACCCATTACCCCTTGTCCTCTCACTACAGTCCCTCATGAAGAGTCCCTCCCCAGCATCCCTATAGGCCCCCTTCAGATACTGGAAGGCTGCTAGGAGGTCTCCATGCAGCCTTCCCTTCTCCAGGCTCAACAGCCCCAACTTTCTCATCCTGTCTTCATGCGGGAAGGTGCTCCAGTCCCCTGATCCTCCTTGTGGCCTTCCTCTGGACTTGTTTCAACAGTTCCATGTCCTTTTTTATGTTGAGGACACCAGAACTGTACACAATACTCCAAGAGAGGTCTCACAAGAGCAGAGTAGAGGGGCAGGATCACCTCCCTCGACCTGCTGGTCATACTCCTTTTGATGCAGCGCAGGATACGGTTGGCTTTCTTAGTACTAAACTGATGCAGGAGGAAAAGAAAAAAGTACCATGAAAGTGAAAAAACTCAATTGCGTCTTAATAAGTGGGAAACCATGGAGGGAGCACAGGACTCCAGCATGGGTAAAAAAAATACTTTAGTGCTTCCCTATTGCCTGCCCTTGGAGTGAATATGGCAGTGGGAAACCAGAGCTGGGCAGCAAAAGAGGACAGAATAATCTCTATTTCCAAGGAGGGAATCATCTCTATTTCCCTCCCCTTTGTGTTTGAGCTTCAGCTTATTTTTCTTAACCTTAAAAAGTACTTAATTTGTTTCAATTTGTAGAGACACTGAGGAACTGACACTTTCCAGTTCACAAAGTACATTGTCTTCAACCAGCCTACATGCCTGCAAATGCAGAGCCACACCACTTGCTTTAAAGACCAGTTAAATTAAGACAGTGAACTGGACAATTACCTTCATAAAAAAAAAACCAAAAAAACTTAGTCCTTGGGTAAGTTTCTTTCTTAGATTTGTAAAAGTCCAAAAAAAAAAAAAAGGGAATAAATTCAGCAAAGGTTTGCAGCAACTGACTTAATAGGAACTTAAGAAACTGCTGTTCATTAGCTGGATCACACAACCTGAGCATGCAGACATTCACACATCAGACTGAAGCAGTAGTAAGGTCTGAATACCATTGGCTTAACAGGTTGTGGGCCATTCTTCTTGTGTACAAATCCTCATTTCTGCTGCAAATAAAAGCCTGGCTTTACTCAAGCCAGGTCAAACACCTGAGCCTGCTGCAGAGACAGGCACTGCTTCTAATTGAGCCAGCTCCCTTTGGAAACAGAGACACAGCTGTACTTGCTGTATTCAAAAGAACCAATTTTTAAAGCTCAATGCTTAAATTCAGGCTATGTGACTAGAGGTAGGAGATTAGAAGCTGGAATTAACTCATCGTAATGCAAAGAAAAAAAGGAGGCCTTCAATTCTATTCAAAAGTAAAAAACTCAGAAGAGATGGATGACATTTTTCATAAAGCACATTAATCCAGGAGTGAATAATGGAGGTCATGTAACAGAGATCACCTATTCAGAAGGATTCAAACAAGGCTTGAACACTTACATTGCAGAAATATTCAGAATAGTGAAGCAAACAAGAAGGCAGGGTCAACAGCAGAGGTGAAGAGTTTTGGGGATGTTGCAAACCCTGGTCATCCAGGACATAGCTCACTCATTAGGACTGACACAAACCTTCCTCCGTCAGGTAGTAACATGCCCCACATTCCCTCTATTGGTTCTTTTTTCCTAAAGCATCTCAGTCATCTCCATTGGTAGTGCCAAGGCAACAGCAAGTACCACATGGAGGGGCAGCCATGCTGGCTGCTGTTCCAACTCCACAAGAGCAGCTATGGGCAAAAGCTGGAGATGTTCCTGACAAGTGCCGCAGGCACCAAAATGTTCATCAGAAATTTAACAACAGACTAGATCCACAAGTGCCAAGAGCTGCAGCTGTAGTAATTCCCTCTGAACCCTTCCCACACTCTTGCTCTTCTTCCAGGAACTACATCACGCAGCATAGTCCATGCTGTGCTGCCCTCTCCCGTGCATAAAAATAACCCAAACCTCAAGCTTCAGAATATCATGCTGCAGTTTGCGCTGGAAGTCGAGGAAGTGGGAGATGGTCAGCTTCCCCTTCAGATCCGCTCCAAAGAAGTATGTTGTCAGTGCAGAGTTGAAGCCAGTTTTCAGTGTGTTCCCCGTTGTAGACCGGTCTCTGTGACGCATTCCCATGCTGGTTTGGGAACGAATGATGCTCTGGACCTAAAAATAAGGAGGATGCTAGTTTCAAAAACAGCACCGGGGCTTATACTAGTCAAGTATCAGTACAAAGCACACCATGCTTAGCTGTGTGATCTTTTTCTTCCTGAAATAATTCTTGAAAGACATAACTCAAAAATTTGGCTGAATTTAGGCTTGCTTTGGGGTTTTTTCAGTTCTTTTTAAAGAAAGAAGAGTATGAAATGCTTAAATGACTCTTAAGAAACAATTCACCCAGTCTGCAGATAAGCTCTCTAAGCGCTGATCCTACACCTGGTCAGCAGAGAGCAGCTTCTTCCCAGCAAAGCTGCAGGAGGAAAGAAAGCCAAGACAACTGTGGGGAAATAAAAAAACCTGCTCATGTTTTGGAGCTTCCATTCTTACTGCACTGCACATCCTTGTCAGCTCACACCAACCTCAGTAAGCCCACATTGTGTTTCCTTTCCCCTTGTGTACAAAACCAGGGGTTTTCTACCCCAGAAGCAGCAAGCTCCTTGCTGCCTGCTGCTTTCTACCACGGCTAGAAACCTCCATCTGTGGGGCTGTGCAGCAAGCTGATCTGCAGGCAGGGACTGACCCAGCTGGAACAAAGGGCTCTCCAAAAGTCCCATAGGATGCATCAGCCCAAATACAACCCCAACGGCAGCACCAGCAGAATAAATGATGCAGAAGTTTCTGAGTTACCAGCAGACCAGGATATTTGCACAAAGACAGCCAAGTGTGAAAGCACACATTATAGCAGCAATATCGCAACAAACCACACAGACAACCTTCCTCCTTCTCTGAGCTCTCACTAGCGCCCTGGTGCCTTCTTGAAAGCACTGCTCAACCTGAGCGGATGCTATGGCACAGAACAAGGACATGCAGGATAACTTCCCTGACCTCTACAATATGGCAAAAGGTTGAACATGAAGGATGCCACAGCCTGAAAAAAATCAGGAGTTTGTTATTGTAAAGGTCCCGTGCTAATTTAAGGGGCAGCCAAGCCAAATATTCACTCGCCTCCTCTCTCCATCCCCAAGTATCCTACTACCCCTTCCCAGCACCTGCCCATCTGAATGACTGTTGCTGGGATATGAGAAGCCAGGCTTATTTTTTGTGTAACAACTCATCGTTTCCAACAAGGCAGCAGCAGGATTCATTTTAAAGATGAGTGTAAGAAAGGAGGGGGAAGAAAGAGCCACCCAGTGTGCTGCCTGGCACTCCGCATAGCCTCAACAGCACAGACTTCCCAAAGCTCCAGCTAACGCTGCTGCTTTGCCTTCAGCCTCTTCTTCCTGTTGACAAAAGTTGGAGGAAGAAAAACAGCTGCCAAGAGCTCCAGCTGTCAAAAGGATGCCAGAACCTTGTTATTACGGTATATGGCGTGCTCATTTTTTTCCTAACAGAGCGAATGTTGAAACAACCCCAAAGGGGATGCTCTGGAGGAGAACACTACATGTTGCTGCTGGGCTTCCCCCACTCGAAATGCTGCCTCTGAAACACAGACTCCTGGCTATTCTTCCACTACAAGGAAAATCAAGTCAGTCAGAAGAAAAAAACAAACAAAAAAAAAATACAAAAAAAAGGTTTGGGGGCTTAAATATGCACTGTGATGTGAGGAAGGATTTTTGCCCTGTAAATAGCAACTCCTTATTTTGCTTTGTGCTCTACTTTAACTGCAAGCTCTGCAAGCGCATTTAGGAGACAAATATTTATAAACTGTCTGAAGCAATGCAGTTTATGACCAGCTTGGAAAATTGCCCCTGTTTCTGCAGAAGCGAGTGTTTACCACATTGCAGACTGTTCAATAGAGCATGTTTTCTTGGGTGTTATTTATACGGCATCCTACACCACTCTTTCTCTCAGAGAAGAAAGGAAAAAAGTGTCGTACGGTTTGAAAATCCATCTCTAGGCACTGGAGCCCAAATTATTTGGCTGGTCCCTATCTCAGGCAATCCATCTAACACCTGGAAAGGCAGGCAACCACTGCAAGAAGCTGCCCTCCAGCCCAGCCAGTGCTGTCCTCCCCCACAGTTCATCGATCATACTCTGATGCGAAGCACAGAGATGCTTCCCTGTCTTTTGTGTGTATTTCAGCCTAAGTGTTTGTGCTCTGTTCCACCTTTTGCACCAGACAAGGAAAATCAATTAGAAATCAATGAAAATAGTTAATGTTTTGACAAGAAATCACAAGTAGCACTGCCTGTGTGTGTACTACTTTTCATTCAGCTTTTTGATTAAAACTAGAAAAGTAAGCAAACAATTTACATGCTGAAAGATGAAAAGGTGAAAATTATACTGATGCAGGAACAGAGCTATTCAGCACTATGCACTGATCATATGTATCAGGTGGGGAAAAAAATCTGAGCCTCTTCAGTGGGGCCTGAAGAAATTCAGTATTTTCTTATCAGGTAGTTGAAGCCTCTGTCTTGCTTGCATATTAGCTAAATTACTGCAAGTAATTTTCTTTCTTGATGAATACTCTTAAGGTTTTGCAGACATTAATGAGAAGAGGAACCTGCTGTTGGGTGTCTCCAATGACTACATGTGAAAAACAAGTATGAAATTCATTTCCATGTGCTCATTGCTATCAGTCAGTATGATGCTTCTCTGACGACCCTTTTCTTTCCCTTCTTCTACCCATTCTCCTCAAAGCAATGTTGCTCTTTTAAGCTGATGTTACCTCCGTCAGCAAATCTCATTGAAAGGCCAGTTCCAGCTGCCTCTACCAGGTAAGATGTTTATGGGACGAATCTGCAAACCCTGCCATCCTTCATGTTTACTCAGGCATTTACACAAAGAGTGAAACAGAGTATTCATACAAATTGTTGTGTGTTATATGTTTATTGTTATATATGTGCCTCCTGCTGAAGCTATTAATTTTCTTTGGGAAGTGCAGCAAATCAGTTATAATGATACCTGCAAAAGTATTGCCAGCTGCTTCTCACTTTCCAAAACAGCTCCTTTTTTCTCTGACTTGAAAGCTCTGGAAGATTAATTTTCACCAAAATATTCTGATGCCGCCCAGGAATTTTATTCCCTTATATAGAGGCATGTAACATATAGAAGCATGTAACAAGCTTAACAAAAAAATGTTCCCCATCTAAGGATTTTATATGACAATGCACAGATAACATCCCTTTGCCTACCAAATGATTTGAGATAATTTAATTCAATTTTGTACCTTCATCTTCATAGCTCTTCTGGAACATTCATCCTCAAGAAGCATTCTTACTTTACATGGCTATTAAAAAGCCAAACAAGGCACCTGTGCTCGTACCTTGGCATCACTACATTTTTGGTAGGTGGTTAACAGTTCTCCACTTTTCTTGAACTCATTTATCTCCATAATTGATTTCACTCTGAAACATAAGTAGCTACTGTAAAACACCTTTTGAATTGTTAAATATTATCAGATTGGTGCAGTGGAGTGCTGTATTCCTGCACTGTGCAAGCAGAAGGAAGAACAGTATTTCTTTTTTTCACTTGGGAAAACAGGAAACTTAATTTTTCATAGCTAAATCAGTAGCTTGTAGGAAGGCAGTGGCAAACAGCGCAATAACCTGTACACAGCTGTGTATTCAAATCTGCACTTAAAGAAACATAAACAAACTGCTGTGTTTACATTACAAACTGTCAAGTGAAAGGATATCATATTGGAGATAAACATACTCTGTTCTTCTCCAAAGCTTGCAAAAACACATAAAACATACAGTTCACCAGATATATAGCTCTGGAGCAAACTCATAGTAATGATATCATACCCACAGTTAATAATTCAAGGAGTATGACTGCAAAAGATTAGAAGGGAGGAATTAATTAAACAGGCCTGCTTTGCCACTAGTACTTCCCATTTATAGCAAGCACTCCAAGCATGCCCTCTTAAGGGCTCTTCTGAAGTTAACCGGTCTTTCAATCAACTGATGAGTAAGAATTTGTAACTAGATTATTCACGGCTGCTTTGTTCTCAGATATCAGTACACACCTTTTCACCTTTGCCAAACATGGATGTCCTCCTGCGTAAAAAGCCTGGCAAGGGCAGGTTATTTTTTCAAACCAGTGAGTATAATTTCCTTTGCCCAGAAGCAGAAGCTTCCACTTGCCCATTAAACATACAGCTTTAAGGGATATCAGGTCACAGAAGTGCCAGGAGCCACATGAAAATTAGGCAGATTAGTGGTGCACCTCCTCTACCTTGTTCTTTGGTAACAGAGATGCTGAGTTTCCACCCAACTGGCCAATTCCCTTGTTTGCAAATCCATTTATTTTCCTTTTATGAGTAGCACACACTGGGAACTTTGCTAATATTCAGGGACTTCAGGATGTTTATGAGTTTTCAAACCCTTAAGGCTGTATTCTACATAGGTAAGAAAACCACACCTTCTGCCTCGGGAGGTCAGATCTTCTCTCCAGTGACAGCTTAAGTCTTCAGTCTATTCTCACGCTAACACAATCACAAACTACAGCTTTCAGGAGGACCTCACTAGTACGAGACATGCAAGCTAAGCTCATTAAAAAGGCAGCATCAAGCTCCCTGTTGATGAACTCTTTTATGTAGTCGGGGGGGGGGGGGAACCCTAATAACATGTTTTTGATTACATGGAAATAAGTGGCTAAATTCTTCTTCAAAGCAGACTCATCCTAGTTATTCTCTGAAAACAAACAAAATTAAGGAATGCAGTAAAAGCTGTGGAAGAAAACAGGATCAAAATCCTATCACACCAGTAGAGTGAAAATATTTCAATATCTACATTGGAGGTAACATCTTGTAAAGATACCTTGGTGACAAAGTCATAGCAAATCAGAGTTTACACTGAAAGTTGTCCTAGTTGAGGGAAAAACTGTCTTGAAATATCCAGTTAAAAAAGAAAAAACAAAGGCAGGCACTAAGGCAAGACAGAAGGAAAAGATGTAAACCAGCACTAACCGTAAAAATAAATTGCAATGACATTGCAGAGGAGTGCTGCTCTTATGACTAAGATGCCATAGCATTAAGAAGGCAAACTGCCATTCAACTTGCCTGCTCAAACTCTTCCATGTCCACCTCACCATCACCGTTCAGATCAAACATCTTAAAGGCAATTTCAAAATTCCTCTGGGGAGCTACATAAAAAGAAAACAACACAACACAAAACAAACACCAGTTAATGAAGATACAAAAGCTCAATAAAACCAGCACAAGTTCAGAATGACTTTATCCAAATGCAATTTTCTGCAATTCTGGAAATTTTAATATGAAAATACAGTTCTTGGGAACCTCTAACTACAGGCTTCACGGAGCTCCTTTTACCAAAGGTCTCAGCAAGGAGGTTGGGAGGAGGAGATGCTTCTTGAACAAAATTTATTACATCTACAGGTGGAAAAAAACAAGATACCATCTGATATTTCTACTGACAATCAACAGAAGATGATGCTGTAGCAACAGCTTCAGCCTGCTTCATAAAGCAGAACACCAATTTGGCCAGAGGACATTCCTCCAGCACTGCAGAGCACTCTTCATGCTTTGTGAAGCAGCCAGTGGCTGAGGAGCAGACATGGACTTCGGGTAATTCTATTCCAGACTCAGCCCTTGTCTTGTGCTACAAATTTAAACAAATCACTACCAACTCTGTCTCAGTTCAGTTATGACACTGAGATAACACATGAGCTGGTGCTCACCAGCTAAGACACACCCGAGGTAGTGTGGTACCTTATTTTTCATTGCATTTAGTTTATGTTATCATGGCTTATTTAGCCCGAACTCTGCAAAAGTATTGCCTCACAGCCATCCATCACAGCAAAACCACATTCTTTCCCCTGCATCCCACCAAAGAATTTCAGTGCGCTTCCATTTCAGGCTCTGTAACACATCACCATTTAAAGCTACACCACACTGCCACAGTTTTTTCCAAATTAAGCTAATATATGAGAATTTATCTTGCTCTGCTACTTTCAAATATATACCACCTACAGGAACTTTGGTGTTTGCTGGGATTTCTAGGGAACCCTCTAGGCTATAGCTAGGGCTTAAATTGTAATCTTAGATGATAATTAAAACTTAGCACCTTTTTTGTGTTCTGAAGATAGCTCTTCCATACTCAAATCTGGCAGGAGGATGTAGACCACTGGTGAAGCTCATCCCCCTTTAACGCCACCTGTTGCAATCAACTTTGAGTATTTCTTGCAGATGCTCAACAAGTAATGTTTCTGCAACTGCCCTTCTGTGTCAAGGCATCTCCCAGAAGGAGGTGGAAGGGAAGATGCAAAGACAAATCACTCAGACAAAAAGAAATTAATATGGAATTAACTGAACTGGATTTTGTACATTAGTTACAGCTTCAACTTCAGGCCAGGAGACTTTTACATCATGTTTTCCCCTTACGATAATAAACTGTAGCACTTTATCACTAAAAGATTCACAAACGTTAATGAGATCACATTTTCACTTTCTGCCTTAAACAGATGTGTAACAACATTAAACTCAATGGCAGGAATGGCCTGTAGCTAAACCACTTGATATATAGTCCTGCTGTTATCATTTCCGGATTTCCATTTTCCTCATGCCGCTTTTTTGGGCTTTAAATTCCAAACACCACATGGATAAGCAATGTCTCCTACAACGCAGGCAATTGCCAGCAGCACATGGTTATCCCTACACAGCCCTGCAGCAGAAGCCCCACCTCCTCCACTCAGCTTCTCTGTCCTGTCTGCTCAGATGAGACCTTTGCTCGCCATCCCTTGTTAATTCTGCATTAGCTGAGCTATAATCAGGTGGAGCGGCTGTGCCCAACACCAACTTCATAATCTCTCCAATGATGCAATCTAATTAAAGGGATTTACATAAAAAGCCTCCTCTGTATCCATCCTTCATTTCAGGTGATTAATTCCACAATTATATTAAATAATAAATATTAAGCACCTTCCAACTACCCTTTTAGTGTTTCTATAACACATCCAATGTTACTCACTTGAATTACAAGTACTGCATGAAAGCCTGGAAACAATTTCTTCTTCTTAGCCACAAAACCTAGTGTTGCATGGAAAAAGTTGTCTCCTCTATGAGGAAAAGTAGGAATATGCAGAACTCTCAAACAGATACAAGATACTAGAAAAAGAGCAATTCACACATCTCATCTTTCTTCCCCTATTTTCTCTGCCAGGGCACAATGATGCATATTGTGAGATAGGAAAATATTTTACTCCTGTTAAAAGTGGGTGCCCTCCCTTCCGCTTTTTCTTTACGGAAATACATTATACCGTGTCTCATTTGTACAGACAGGGTGAACACAGAAAGTGAGATACTTAACTTACCCCTCCCAAAGTCCATTTCCTTCCTTTCCCTTCTCTAATACATATTCTCAAGAGCAGTTTATCAAACTCCCAGAGGAGAACATCACTTGCAAAATTAAAATGAACAGTTCAGCATCAAAAATCTGCAGGGTCAGTATTTTCGAAGGGCAGGGAAAGAAAGTAGCTTTAAATTGCAAATTTAATTACTTCAACCCTTTAGCTAATAAGTGACGCAGCCCGTTTCTTCCTCTGATCTGCATATCTAACTCCAATTACTTGTAATGACACTTATATCCAACAAATGTGACTATAAGCCAGGGAAACCGGAGGGCACCAAAGACAATTAGTTCATCCCACTCCTGCTCAGGAGGAAATGTTCATTAAGATGCATGTCCCTGAATGTATTGGTCCCAAACAAGATGATTTCTGCTTCTCCTCTTGGGCATGACATTCTGCTCAGGATTTATTGGGGAAGAGTCATCCCAATGGCAGCTGACTCCCCTTGCCCATCCTGCCCCACTACTCATGGTTACATCAGCCTTTACAACCTCCATTTTAATTCTTCCTCTTGTATTTACATCTTTCAGAAATTTGCAGACCATAAGAGCAGCAGATACCATTGTGCCTAGTTAAACTTAGCCATCCCCCCACCTTTTATTCTGCCCACAATTTTACCATTCTTGACTGCAGCGTCTCTAAATTTGCCCACTGGTTCCTTAATTAAAATGCACCAAAATGAATGCAATATTCCTCCTGCAATGGTTATTAAAACCACTTAAAGGACTGTTGGCTTTTAAAACAGTGCAATGCCTGTCTTTGCAAGGGAAAACCATTTCTGCACTTTCTCCAAGTGCTTTGCTGCATTTTCAGCTCTCTGATTTTGTGAGCTATCTCTTAGCCATCCTTTTTGACATTATTAAGAATCAAGATGTTTCATTACATCTCATTTCCTTTGGGCAATGAGTCAGGAACTGGTCAGAGCAACTGCAGTTTCTTTTCTAGTTCTATTTCTAGTCTGTAGGTGTTCAGAAGGATATGACTTCCTAATGATTCTTCCAAATCATTAACATGAAAACATGGAACTGGTGCCCACAACAATGCCAACTGATGAGTTACCTACTCCTAGCTTTGAGATATTTGAAACTGTATCTAAAAAGATCAGGTTGAAATTGTTCCATAGATCTATAGGTCTATCAGCTCTACACACCAAGTTGCTTTTCAATTAACCAGGGAGTTAGTGCAAAGGACAATTAATATTTTTCTTAACTCATTTGTTTAAATAAACATTATAGAACAGAAAGCCAATAATAAAAGCAAAAGCCACATAGTAACATTATGAAGACGAGCAACCTCAACCAGACAAGCAGATGATAAGCTGTAGCACTGGCCATACTGAAAAAAACCCCACTCGATCCATCAGTATAAAGCCCCAGAGAACCTCTGAGGAATTAGATGGGTTGATGAGGCATCTTTAAGTCAATTATGTCATTTTCAACTATTTTCAATTATTCAATGGACCAATTTGTAGCACTCAATTGCTCTTTATTGCCATTTACTCTCACCAGAAGCAATGCATTCTTGAAAGACAGCAAATGCTCACTGATGAGAAAAGCCACATTTTACTATTTTTGTGCTCATGTGATCTTCTCTTCCCACCAAGTTCAATACTCACAAAAATTGTCTGTAGAAGACCCACCTCCAGCGGAGGTATCCGCATTTTAGGAAAGCTATTTTTAACACCCCTTTTGAGAATAAACATGGCTCCCTTCAGGTGGAGTTGAGAATTTCTTTGACAAAGTAGGGTGGGTTTTGGTGATGTTACCTAAAGGATATAAAACTCCTGGCTACTCCTTTGAAAACCCTGAAATTTCTCATCTTCCATTGGGAATTCAATCACAAAACAGCTCAAGCCTCCCATAAAGATCTCAAAGCCCAGTAACCCCAAGCAACACCAGTGTGGGAAGAAAGATCAAGAATTCAGCTGGGGAGTTATTCTGAGGAAAGTTAGTCACCAGGAATTAAATATCCTATGAATACTTATTTCCCATCTATCTAAAAATTAAGAAAAAAACCACACACAAAGGCCACAGTACCCTGAAACTAATAAAATGTCTCTCCGCAATCAATTACAAATTAACACAGTGCTCTTCTAAGGTACAGACAGACTTTCATTTAGAGAGATGGATGTTCAAGCCTTGCAGCTGTAACCGTATTTTTTCTTCTCCTCTTTAAGGCCACAGCATTAAAAAAAAAGCTTACCTTTTCCTCCAGCCAAAGATTAATCAAATTTCTCCTCCCCACCCCCTTAAAGTTACATGAATTAACATGGTCATTATTCTGTCTCACTTGGCATAGCAGTATTTTAGCCGAGAAATGTTTCTGTACCTTTTTGAACTGGAACATTTCTGTCTGAAGGAAAAAATCAGGGTCGTAGATGAGCTCACCCTTACAAAACCACTGCCTGCAGCCCAGCATCAGTATTTAGTTCATTGTTAGCAACTGCACCAGTAATAGAGAAAGATGATGTGCTTTCACGTAATGCATCTCCAAATGCTCTTATTTTATATATTTCTTTGAAAACAGAGTTACAGTTCCATAGGGAACAAACCATCCATAGAATACAGATGGCTGAGCCCCAGCTGCAATATATATGGGGGGAAAAACCCACTAAACTGTCCTAATGCCACATGTATTTTCCTTTCAAATTATTCCACTATTTCAGAAAACAGCTCCAAATCGCACCAACTTTTTTTTTGCTGGTCATGCAAGGTAAAAACATCACCACTGCTAATTGTTAAGAAAGGCTCTAAACAACCCAGACCAAGAGACATTAAGCTTTTGTTAGCTCCTCACTCTGAATCCATGCTGACAGTTCACATGTTTAAACCCAGACACATGGATTCAAACTCTTTGAGTGCCACACTCCAAGGTCACTGAGCTGCACATGCCCACATTGCCACCAGAGGCAGTGTCAGGTGCTCAACAGAAAACAAATAAGGGGTTAACTAGTACAGCTCACAGGTAAAACCCAAAATAAACTGTCATCTTGTACAGAAGAACACGGATCAGACACAGGCATAAGGAACAGCTAAACGATCAGCAATGTGAAGAGATGCTCTGATCCACCCTCTGGAAAGTTGTCCCATGACAGTTTGCTACCTCCACATACAGAAATTCGTGCCAAGCATGCAGTACATTTTTCCTTGGAGTGATGTCCCAGATAATGTCATTTTTCATCTTTCATCTTCCTTCTACTTAACCAATAAAAAAATTAAAGAAAAAATACTATTGCTGTTTCACTTTTTTATTTTGGTTGTTACCTTATGAACCAAAGAGACTGCATAATTTTGACACCAAATTTTGCTTTTTGCTTTTAACGTCAAATATACGCCTCAGTTTCAGAGATTTGAGAGAATGTGACAGTGCCTCAGCTGGTGTACAAGACTTACCTTTCAACAGCTTCTCAGCAGTTACCACATGACTCATAGAACACTGCTGGAAATCAAGATTCCCTCTTAAATGACTCCCTGAAATAAGGACCTGGAAAAAATACTGTGGAAATGGCAGCTCCAGACAAAGGTCATTAGAAGCTGCACCCTCCAGGAAACCCCTGGAGAAACAGGGCACCCCAAATATCTGCAGGCTCTGGGATATGGCTACTCTATATTTCCTAGTTCTATAATTCCGGAACATGTCAATCAGGCTACGAAGTGCAACATGCAGAGTAGTCCTTTCCCAATGCAAATTCACCGTCCTCTGTGATACAGGAGGTTGGTGGAGATCCATCAGCCCATGCAAATGCAAGGGGTGAAGAGCTGAACAGACAAAGACTGCAGGCAGAGAGGGTGGTAGAGCATCCTATTCCTTAACACTGGTTTTCAAGCCAGAGAGGTCCAGCTCCTCTTTGGAAGATCCCAAACTACCAATTCCAAGAAAACTGTCCAGTTTCTGTCCTTCAGCACGGCTATCAGCCCATGGCAGAAGTGGGATTCTGAGCCAGACAGCCCTTGGTCTGGCATGAAGCAACCACTCTTATATTTGGAAATTGGGATATGCCTGGGAAGAGGATCTCTGTGCTGCTCAGATACATCTCAGAAATCCCACACAGTGTCTGGGCTGGCAGAAAGGTATTGAAGACAACCCTGCACCATAAAGTGCAGATGAGATGGACCCACATATATGCATGTATATAAACAGAGGGTCTTGAAAGTTTAAAGATAAAATTAACATGAACAGCACTACAAAAAAAAATAAATCCTACAAACTCAAAGCAACCTTATAACTTCTTTTCTTGTAGAAACGAGCCCTACAGCACTGACTGCTGCTTCACAGGATTAAAACACCATTTGCAAGATAACAGATCTCACCTGTGGCAGGCAATGAGGCTGAAGACATTTGTTAGCCAGCAATGCATATTCAAAATGGCCATAATGCAAACAGACCCTCAAGATCACATTGCCTGCATGCAGCAAGCAGTGTGGGAGGACATGTAGTGCCAACTCCATCGCAGGGACTTGCACAGTGCTCAGTATTTGGCCAGAAAATAATTTCCAGAGCTATATGGCTCGGGATATATTTCCTACATGGGGGAAAGAAAACAAAACCAACAACAACAACAAAAAACGAGTGAATCTATCCTAGGCAAGAGGCTTCTTGCAGGCTAGTACTTGTAAGGGATGGCAGCATGCCATGCTCTAGAAAGAATCCACAGGAGAACAAAAAAGGACCTGGAGGTCTGCTCCAAAAGCCCTGGCAAGAAAGTAATTACTTTGGCCAGAGCCAATGCTATTTCACCCTCCTTCCAGGGTGGGACAGTCCAGTGACAGTCCAATTATGGAAACAATGCCAACTTATTCCTTTACTGCCCAGCTCCCTTGGGCACCTGTTAATCAAGTAGGCTTTAGCAAGCCTGGACAATGGACCACATTTGCTCTGAAACTGATGACCAAAAAACTCTTTCTCTCCTTCCTCCACCTGTTCTGCAAGTTCAAAGGCAAAAACTTCTCTAGTCAGAGAAGTGATTTCTTTGCTTTCCTATGACATTTGAAGGACCCTGAGGAAATCCCGTCAACATTTTGCTTATCCCATATTTTGCTCATCTTTCTACCTCTTCCCCAAGAAACAAAGAGCAACTGAAGCAACAGAAACCATGAGGTATCCTTAAGGCTGATCAGATCTCATTGCCTTCAATAGAAAGCTGTCTTTTTGAAGCTGCTAAATGCTATTTTATTAGTTGTTTCAAAAATACATTTTCACAGAAACACAGCAACAGACAAGAACAGACAGTGCTAGAGTGAAAAATCACTTGTAAATAAGATACGGTGACAGACTTCATTTTCTGTGCAATATGCAAACAGCTCTCTCTGCGAGCAACATACAGATGAAGCCTCCAGCCCTTTCTCCTCCTCTCCCTCTCTGGCAGCTGCCACATGGTCCATGTTTCAGAGAATACAACTGAAGTGAGCTTCAGCTCAAGCTGCAAAAACTAATTAAATGGAAAGCTTTGGGAAAAGCTCTCAAAGCCCAGCAGTGCTTTTGGCAGAGCCAGGGAGATGGGCAGGAGCCATCTCAGCAGACTTGCTGGGCACAACCCTCCCAAGGAGCACGGTAACACAGAGCCCTTTGGTTTTCTGGTTTTCAGAGGTTATCATTGATCAGTTTTGAGTTCAGTAAGTCAGACCAGAACATGACTGATTTCCACCTATTATTTCTGAGCACAGAGAAGGGGAGCACCTCTCTCTGCTGCCTCCCACCCCTAGAGCTGATCTCACGCTCCCCCTTCTGATTATCCTGCTTTAGTCCTCAGTACACCACCTTCCTTTCTCAATAATTATTGACTTTTAGCTATTTGATGTAATCTACAGCTCAATCTTATCCAGATACCTCCTTCATGTTCCAGTTATTTAAGCAACAAAGTGAGAAAAACAACTTTCAGGTTTAAGATGTATTTTCCTCATTCCCATTTATTTCCCAGAGGAAAAAAAAAAACCAAAACCATAAACTACAGTATTCCTGGAAGGTAGTGCTTACTAGTAGGAGAGTAATCCAGTGTGGCATAACAGTGTATCTTCTATCTAGCCACAGGGCAAGGTTTGTTTGGGAGCTTTATTTTTATGAAAGTAAATACTTTAAAACCAAAATCAAAACTCTTCCTCTGGGGAATCACTGTTTGACAGCAGGCTCCAGAAACATTCCTCTATCTTCAGTAACTATTCAGCAAACTCCCAGAATACCTACCAGTCAGCCTAAGAGTCCCAGAACACTTTTCTTGCCTTTTTGTGGTTTTCCTTTTTGAAAGTTCCTTCCTTGCCCACCCTTCACACCATTCCTCAAAGTCCACACCACTCAATTTTTTCCCCTCTCATTAGTTTGATTCCCCAGTAGTTGTGAACATCTTTAAAAGCCCAAGAACAAGAGGAGAAAAGCCTGTCTCTCCTGACAGCCCTCCAGACCAAGGCTGGCTGCTACTCTAACACAAGGAGGTCCCTTTTCTTTTATCCTCAGAAGAAAGAAATTAAACCAAAGCAAGAACAATTTCCCTTACTGCTGCCTGTGGAAGGACTTGAAAATAATTTTGCACCCTGAATACTTGATTAGGGGGCTGCTCACCACCAGCACAGCCATAAAGCCAAGGGCACGAGCGTTTTCTAAACCACATTGAGTAATGCAATACTACAGGCTTGGGAGTTCATTGTCGCTTGTGACTCACATGAGAAGCCCTCCTTACACAAGTGAAAATACCTTAGATAATTTCAGCACAGGCTAAAGTGACATAAGAAAGGAATAGCCAAAGTCTGAAGAGTCAGTTCTGAGACTATCAAAAAATAAAAAAAAAATTAAAAAAAAAAAAAAAAAAAAGGGCTGTAGGTTGAAATCCTAAAATAAATTCCCTGCCTTGAACTAGCTTTATCTCTTAGTGCTTGTTTTCACAACATGAAGGTCACACACATCTTCCCCTACCATGTCCATCTGCCAAGAAACAAGACCTTGACCCTTGCTTCTTCCTGGTAATAGATCCTCAGTACATGAAGAGCTACCTCTCATTTGTCCATGTTACAGTACGCAAGAGCGCAGGGAGAAAAATAAAGCACCTGTTGCTTTTACAAAACCTAAGTGAATTACCCAGCTGACTCCCTTGAACAGCACAGGGCAATGAGGGTCTACAGTAAACCAGGAGGTGTTCCGCATATTAAGTCCTACAATAAGGTCACCATGAAACAGATACTTACAAGATTAGACGGCCAAGTTTTCTCTTTTTTTTTTTTTTAAAGTCTGAAAATAAAATGTCTCAAGTTCATTTGGACAGTGCCATATAAACCATTACTCCAAACTTTCTAACAGGGCTGAAAAATAACTAGAGTTTCTGTGGGCTCCGTGATGCAGCACCTTCCAAGCAGCTACAGAAGCCCCGCAAATGAGGTTTTGAGCTTGCTTTTCCCCATGAAGAAAGTCAAGAAATGCGGTTTGACATTACCAAAGGCTTTAGTTTCACTGTTTCTTGCCAACACAGCAAACTTTTAAGTGTCAGCACTTCAAGTGCAGAAGACTTTGCTGGAACAGATTAGCAGATCACAGAAATACCACAAATGCAAGTCAAGTGCAGCAGGGTGAAAAGACACAAGGTATCTAATGATACTTGTTCAAATGTAAACAGCTTAATTTGTCTTCACATCAGATTACATCATGCACAAGCCTGAGCTTACACAAGTGAAAATACAACTGAAGAAGAGAGTTTGAACAGATTGGTAACCAGTGAAGAGCGGGAAAGCAGTATTCATGCAAATACAAGAATAACATACAAACACAACTCAAGAACACATCTTCATTTACAGTTTTGAACAGCAGGTCAAATGACTGATTAAAAAAAAAAATGCCACATTTAAAAATGAGAAATCTTCAGAAGTCATCAATCTGCTCATATTTCTAAACCACTCCAAGCTAACTCTAAACAAGATGACTTAGCAATAGCAATTATTCACTCAGTCTGCATTTCAAGCAATCAAGAACTCCTTTTAAGGAAATGTATGCAGACAACAATAGCAAACTCTGCTTATAAACCTTCAAAACTTAAAAAAGCAGTAATTGCAGAGGAAAAAAACCACTGTACTTACTGGAAAGGACCGTTGTGAGGAAGATGTAGTCAGAAAAAGAAATGAGTCCACATTCTCCAAGTGCATAAAATATGCTGTCCTCATCGGCAAACTTCTCTCGCTCCTGGGATAACTTCTATTTAGGCATCCGACCCACACCCCAGGAAGAAAAAATTAAGCAATTGATTAAATAGAGAAAGGGAAGGCTTTATTTGTATCCTTACCACCAACAAACCATTCTACGTACACACACCCCTACTATCTCCATTCATATTCAGTGGACCTTTTCCAGCCTTCAAATCTGTCAGAAATGCTCTGCAAAGATCAGTGCTTCCCCATCTCAATGAGGGATAAGGAACTGCACAATATTAATGAGTTGGTTTAGTCTAGCTGAAATACAGATAAATAAAACTATGTCTATTTTGCTTAAAATAGTCTGAATCTCTGAGACTGTTACAAAAATCAGATTTCTTAAGATAGGATTAAAAAAGGACATTATTGTATTTCATTAATAGCATTGCAGTTACATTCTGTTGTTGCAGTAGCCAAGAAAGAACTACTTCACATTAATATAAAGTATGACCAAAATTATCAGAAACACATGATTCAGGAGTGGGTTTAGCAGGCTCCCTAGGAAGACCAGGAGCGATACCATCTTCATCTCTCTCTTTCTCCAGCTATTTTTCAACACTTTCTTTTAATAGAAACTTCCATGTTTTATCAGCTCATATCCCTTACTACACCAAAAATCCAAGTCCTTTTGATCTGCAGAGCCTTCAAAGACTGAAGAGGATCCATAACATTGTTAGGAAATCCACACTGGTGACCCATTTTAAGAATATAGCAGGAAAAGGCACACGCACACAAAGGAAAACGAAATTAATATATAGGAGAGTAGGCATGGATGAGGTTATTCCACAGAAACCAGGTCATGCAAGCACACAAGCATGGTGAAAGCAAGGCTGAGTTTAGGAATGGTTCTAGGAAAAACCACCAACAAACACCACCACACGAGGGGCCAGCTACAGAGCTGTCCCCCACTGTTACCTCTGTCTAGCGGAGATCCCATCATATACAAGATAAAGGAAAGAAAACTGGTTAACCAACAATAAAATAAGCAGGCAAACATAATATCAAGTCAAATGGTTAGGCTTGAGAAAAGCAAGAAAGTTTTGAAGTAACCACATTGTTGCTCTGACTGGCTGCAGCTAAGAAGCCCAAGTAGACAACCCAGCAAGAGTTAGCACACAGCCTCTCCGGGTCAGACCCACTGTCTGCAGCTGATGTCTCTCATCCACCTCAAGTTTTGTTGGGTTTGGTTTTCTTTTCTTTTGAGAGAACTCACCATTGCATGTGACTGCAGAGTGGGGATGAGCTCAGCTAATAATTTAGATGAAAATTTAACCCGTATCTGGCTCGGAAACCACAAGAAAAGAGACAAAAATAATCATACAGATCACAAAAAAATACAGATTCCAGGGAAGAAAGTTCAGCTCTATTGATCAAATATAAATCTCTCAGTAGCTCTGCCTTTACCATCTGCAGAGTGTCAGGAATTTAATAAGAGGCAAACCACTAACAGCAGACAACACACTAATGGCATTCATTCCATGCAAAATAACTGCTATTTATGCATACAGAATATGAGGCCAAAGTATCATTTACGGAGATGTTTTTGCTTCCTTTCCCATCGAGATGGATCTGAAGCAAAATTACACTTATGCCCATGTTGAGGACAAACAAAGCATGCCTGGTTTTCCCTTAAACTGAAGGAAGAATTTGTGGAAAAAAGCAGTTTTCTGTTGCGGGTCAAACGGCCTCCAGCATCTCACCTGCTCTTGTGATTTATTGCCTCTTCCAATTGCCTGTCATTAGCAGCATTTATCATAAACTAGCTACTAGCAACCTGTTTTACATTCTCAAAGGATCCCATGAAAAGTTCCAGAGGTTGGCTTATTAATTTTTATGGGTTTCTTTTCTACACTTAAAATTCATAGTCAGCAACAAACAGCTCAAAATATTCGTCATAAACTGAAAACCACATTCATAGACTAACAATAAAAAAAGATATTAAGTTAGTTGCTCACTGAAATACAAAGGTGCAGAGAGATGGGAGAGAAAAGCATTTACTCATTTGCATCTTACTTTGAGCAAAGAAAGTAAAACTTTTTATTTTAAACAAGCACCTACTTGCCAGAAACCTGGGGAAGGGGAGCATACACTGGCTATGGTGCTCACCCTGCCCGCAGCTAACAGGAAAGGGAATTCCTCCAACTGCTCTTAACAGGGCAAAAATAACAACTGACCTGATCAATGAGACTTTCAGGCTCCCAGCAGTAGGAAGACATACGTTTAAAAAATAAAAATAAAAAAAATCACAACTCTCCCATTTATTTTCTTCTGCCATGTTTGACTGCTTTCCACGAAGTACACGGGAAGCTTGTCCCGCTACGGGAAAGGCTGAAAGCATCCTCCTCAGGGCTTTTTTCCCCACCATTAAACATTACATTCTACACAATTACTTTATAACCCTAGTTAAAAAACAAAAAATGAAACAAACCAACCAACCCACCCACAACAACAACAAAAAAACCAACAAAACCCAAACCCAAACAGCAAAAAACCCCAGCACATCAAGCTACCTACTCCACAAAGCACAATGTAGAGTGTTGTGATCCCTCAAATTTCAAGGTGGAAAAACCAGAAGTCCTCACTAACATCTAAAACCACTGTCTATAGACCTCAAGCTTCTTTTCCACAGTCTACTTTCCTTCCATCATACTCTACCATCCTTTCTAGCCAGGCAGGTAATGCATGAGATCAGTAAATGTAGAGAAAAATCCCCTTCTAAACTTCCATCCTCTTTTAGAGATGACATCTTCACAAATTCGTTATCCACAGTATTTCAGGACAACCTTCACAGTTCACACCCTTTTGTACCTGAAGACATGCTAATTCTCAAAGCGTTCAGTTAAAAGTCAAATGTCTTCCACTTAAGGTTTTTTCTCTATGTTAAATCCATTCCCAAAAACAGAATAATTGGTTAAGATCATTCGGCACGTCCCAAAAGACATTTAAGATTGAGCATTCACAAGTGAGCAAGCCACAGGGAACAGTTTACAATTGTGATGTATTTTCCAACCAAGCAGTAGATTCATATTAAACAAGCACACAAACAAGCAAACATCCAAATTAACACGTAAAAAGAACACAAAATCCAAATATACCATTGCTTTTGGCACAAGCATGGCTGTGTAAGTTGAGTGAAAAGCCACCAGTCCAGTCTCAGTGGAATAAAACCTTTTACATTTAGGCATTCAAGCAGATTATCATACAATACCAGACATGAACAACAGGTGAAAAAAAGATAATGCAACTGCGTTTCAAAATATGAAGCTTGGTTTGCCCTTTCCTCAGGACAAACTCAGGCTCCAAGCCCACCAAACAGCATTACGTGGGCTGAACGTATCAGTAACAGCAATCAACCTCCCCCGAACCCACGTGCTGTAGGAAAGTTGCATGCCATATGCAGACAGCTCCCCAGACTTGTGTTACGGGCTGGCTGCAAGCAAGCAAAGCACCCTAAGATACATCACAGATTTCACATATTCTACCTCAAACCTGATCTACTACTGGAGCGTCCCCTGAGCCAAGTAAATGGGTACAGCTCCCAGGTAACAAAGGATTTTGGGGAAAAAGCCACCCATCAATTCCTTGCCAAATATTACCTTTATTTTGGATTTAAAAACACTTTTCCCAGGACTGAGTGAAGTGTGAAACATGGAAATACTTAATTATGCAAATCTAAAAAAAAAAAAAAAAAAAAAAATGTATTTTTGCAAATTAAGGGATGCCTTCTCTGCAGAGGCAGA
The DNA here is from genome assembly GCA_028858755.1 of Ara ararauna. Lineage (NCBI taxonomy): Eukaryota > Metazoa > Chordata > Aves > Psittaciformes > Psittacidae > Ara > Ara ararauna. Next base: position 44,979,730 of record CM054381.1, read on the forward strand.
GACTGAGTCAAGGTACGCTGCTGGTGTTTGCTCTGCACATTTGGAAAAGCTTTATCAGCTAAATCATTGCAGCTCCACTTAAGTTTGCATTTCAGAAACTACTTAATGACCAGCATTTAATTTGCCTCTTTGGGAAGAACACCTTCTTGGAAAGTCACTTAGAGTTGACAGTTTGTGTTTCAATGTGGAGTGAAAACACACTTTCAGCACATTTATTCAGGTAACTTGGGTATGTTTCGACATCACCTTTATACTTATAAACCAAAGCTTTAGGAATTTATCGGCCTTATGTGGCCACTCAACAGCAACTTATGCCTTCCAAAAATGACAACGAAATAAATATGCAATGCGTGCCAAGATAATGAGCGTTTCTCCAGAATCAGAAAGTAATTTTGTAAATTAGTAAGGAATTCTAGATGAAGCACAACCATCTTTTATTGACAAAGATCAGACTCTGTTCCTTTTTAAAAGAAATACTTTTAAGGTTACCAATACTGTGCAAGCAAATACAAAACCATGAATGTTTCAGTAAAGTCACCTTGCTGCAAAGCAGTTCTCTTTCAGTCCCAACTGATCACCTTCAGTTATGCAAACCATTTAAAAGACACTTCTAAAACTTATTTCTTTCATGGGTAGCTGTAGGCATAGATGAAAAGAAGTAAAAATGCTCTATGCTCAGTGTTAAAAATAAACATTCTCTTTTCCACAGTAGGAGTTTCTAAAAACTGTGTTACAAGTTGGCCTAATATAGACAATTTCTGTCCTTGTTTCTGAGTTTTCTGGCTTTATAAGATAAAGATGGCTCTCCATATTATTGCAATTTTGGGATACATGTCTATCTACAAATGAAATCTCTAACCAGAGGAAAAGAACCCTACATGAGGACTTGTGCACATAACATTAAGCAGTATGCATAGACATGATGTGCTACTAGTCCTGCTCACAAATGGCTTGATGCCTTGGGCTTAAAACAGTAGACAGCACACCTATAAACAAAAAACTATTAGGAATCCTTCTAAGGAAAGAAAAACAAATCCTTCTGTAAAATTTATTGGACAGTACATTTAATTAATGTATTTTAAAAACTTATAAGCTCATACCACACATATGGTTTGACATCTTTAAATGTATTAGCTAGCTTCTGTCATCTCATTAAAGCAACACAACATTTAGATGTGCAATGATGCAGCTCCTATTTGCCTGGTCCAGCAGTCTGGAGGACAGCATCATGCTGGCACAGACTACTGCTGCTCCGTCCCCAAGTAGGGCTGTTTAAGATCTGGGAAAATATATACCAAGACACTATGCATTTCCAGCAAGTGCTCTGTATTAGTCTGTCAAACAAGACAGATAAGGGAAAACCCTTAAGAAATGCCAGTGAAAACTGCAGGCAATGCAGCTTGCGACGGTAACTAAAAATATTAACGCTTCGAACTGTGTCTGCTTCAAAATGCTGAACTGGAGGCTCCAAAATGATGAAGAATTTCCATTTTACTTTCTTTTTTAAGATATAAACTTTAAAAACCCAAAGCCACATATTTAGAGGTTTCATAGAGTCATAGAAGCAACTGGGTTGGAAAAGATCATCAAGTTCAACCTTTCATGACAACTCACATTGGCACCTCAGTACCGACATTAAGAAAACTGAAATAAAGAAATAAAAAGTCTTTCAGAATCAGATTTTAAAAATCCAGCCTTTCAGCCCAGACATTCAAAAGGGAACAAGAGGTGGGGAAGGTCCCTCTGTGCCATGAAATGGGAATGAAAAAAGGACCTGGAGAAGCATTGAGATATTTACAGGTTTTAAAGATAGCTTTATAATGCAGATGCAAAATAAACTTGCTTAGATGCACTGCCTGGGATTTTTTTAATATCACTTTATATCTATCACTAAATTAGAAAAAAGTGTTTAAGGTTGTGATAGAAACAGCACAAGGACTTTCTGAAACTCATAAACCTCTTTTTGCAATGGGAAAGTTCACAGTACTATTCCTAGTGGCTCTAGATTAATTTACTATGAAGTCGACATGCTAGCACAGGCAAACGCAAACAGATTCTGCATGGCAAAGTGTGGTGGGTGAGTGTTAGCACAAGAAAATAGTAGAAATTTACTGTTGGCAGATAAATACTGCAGCTCATGACCTTTCAAGAGTGTATTTTAATAAAGAGATGTTTAAAACCTCTGATTTGTGGACTATTTTATCTCTATATATACACAGGAAGACAAAAATAAAGAGCTGGTCATAGATGAATTTGTTCTGCTTACCCTCCCTCTGAAGTTGGACTTATACAGAGAATTAGGAACTAGGCAGCAATTATTACTATGGGTGGTCCCCTGAGACTGGAAAGAGAAATCTGCATTCTGTCCTTCCAGCAAGGCTGTAAATATTCATCACCTTCAAAACAAAGGGCACCTGAAATGCAAGGCCATCATTCTGTACAACCAAGAAAAAAAATGACACAGACTATCCCAACCCTTCGCAGGCAGCAGACCCACTCATGCAAGGGAGAAACCCCTGCTGGAAAAGCAAATAGGAAATGCCTCAGAAAAGGGACAGTCTACACTCCTGCTCCCCCCTGCTGTGCTGTCTCAGTCCTCTGCAGAGTAATGAAATCATGATCTGTAGGATCACGGTGGCATTCGTCATAGAAATTTGATGAGGGAGGATTAAAATTGGGACCCTAATGTCCCAAGCCAGGCTTCTAAAATGAGTTGACTTTTGATGCCTTTGAATTTAAATGGCTGTTTAGATTTCCAGATGGAGATTGGGATACTGCTTTCCCTTGGCTCAGCTCGCATCACCAACATTAACTCATTATGTTGATAATGCACGCTGCTTGTTTTCCCAGATAAAAATTCTGGTGCGAAAATATATGAGGAAAATAATTCTGTACAGAAAGCAAATATTAAATGTTGGCTCAGTGATAAGGTTGGGGCCATACACTCAGTTCCAACCACCCACTAAATGAGAAATGGGTTTGGGGAAAAAAAAAACCACATGTAATTTGAGATTGTCATCATGACTGCAAACATATTAAAGAACTGAATTAAAGACACAACTAAAAATCTTGCCATTCTCTTTCACTCTCACTCCCCCTTTCTTCTTCAGCCACTTCTCCTACCCAGACCTCCCCTTTTTCTGTAGTTAGTGAGGTCAAACATCTTTTAAAATATTCCCTCCCACCCTGCCCAATCCATCCTCCTTCCATCTCCTCCCAGCTAAATCCATGTTACGCAAGGACAGAGTTTTTGGAGCTCAGTTTGTATCCCTTAAGTATTAAGCACTAATCTAACACCATTAAAACTACTGAAGAAATTAAAGCCCCAGATGATCCCATAAACAACTTTTTGATTAAAAGACTACATATACCCAACTAAGGGCACTCCATCACCAAGTTGCTTATTTTTGGCTAACTTCTTGTATAGATTGCATTAAATCACAAAGCTACAGGGCAAACTGAAAGTGTTTAGAGTACACTTCCCTCTTCACTTACTAATACTGAATGAACTTTCCTCTGGTTTCTAGTTCTTTTTCCTAGAAACCATCTTATGAACTATAGCATCTAAACATCTTCCTAAAATATTCTTTAACATAGCTCACCCTACATAGTTCTGTAACTTGAAAAGCTTAAGAAAGTTTGAAAAAATAATCTTCCCCAAACTTTCATTTAAATATATGATGCTTCCCCCACAGCACTTGGCCAGAGAGAGGACTGTCCTTTCTCACAGAATATAACTAACTTCATGGCCCAGAGCAGAAAATACCATTTTCTATAGTCAGCTCTATCACAGTCTCATCAAGCTGCAAAATAAGTCAGAAGCCTCAAAAGACACTATGAGAATAGGAGGGCAGGGAGATACATATCTGAGCATTGCTCAGAGGTTCCCATTAATAGAGCCCTGTAGTAATGGTTACCCCGAGGACTGTACTCTTAACAAGCCAAATTCAAGTATTCTGACATAAATCCTTTAGACTGAGGACCAAAGAAAGGATTCAGGATTATTTATTAAAGGAGTAGGGAGAAGGGTTGAGCATACACTGTCCCTTTCACATGTAAAGTGCATATTATGAGGTCTGAAGCACAAACTAATCAAAGCACATGCTGTCTGCTTTGTACCTGCCAGAAATCCTGGTGGAAGGGGAGAAGGTTAGAAAAGGGAAGAAAATGAGGGAATTCCTGGTTACACCAAAAGAACCCCAAATCATAATAAGAATAAAGACACAAGTATCAGAGATATTAGTAGCTGAAAGAAACATCCAGCAGGTACCTAGAAACCAGAATAAAAGAGGACAGAGAGCAATCAGAGCATTTTAGTGTCTGCCAAACAAGCCCTGTGAAAATGAGCAACAGAATTAGCAGTACAAAAAGATAACCGCAAGTAGAGCTCTGTCAACTGATATACCATTAACTTACGGTAGAAGAGGTAGGAAAGGATGAAGCATGTTCTGTATGTGGACATAACGTAACCCAGGTATCCATAGGGATGTTCGTGCACCATGCATTTACTTGTTAGAAGCAAGTATTTTCTTCGATTAAATTTGTCTTTATTAAAACCAAATGAAGAGGAGAATCTGTAGCTCACTGTCCACCCAGTGAAGAGGGAAAAGCAGTGAGGAACACAAAAGTAATTCAAAACTGCCAACCAAAGCAGATGGGAGGGCACAGTTTGGCTGGAAGGTGAAAGCTAGTAAGCAAAAGAAACCCACAAACATGGACAGTGGTGTCAGCAAAGAAAGTCAAGACAAGAAAAGCTGCATCAGCACAACTCAGATTTGCTGATTATCTGCAATAAACTGCACCTCTGCTTGTTTACACAAAGGATCACAGTCAAGAACTGTCTCTCCACAACTTCAAATATGGTTGGGGTTGGAAGGGACCTCTGCAGACTAACTAGTCCAACCCCCTTGCTAAAGCAGCTCACCTAGAGCAGGTTGTACAGGGTTGTGTTCATACAGGTTTTGCATCTCTCCAGAGGAGACTCTGCAACCTCTCTGTGCAGCCTGTTCCACTGCTCTGTTATCCTCAGTGTAAACAAGCTTTCCTTCATATTCAGATGGAACTTCGTGTGTCTCAGTTTGTGCCCATTGCCCCTTACCCTGTTGTGGACATCACTGAAAAGAATCTTGTCCCATCCTCCTGACACACCCACCACCGAAAATAATTGTATGCATTGATAAGACCCCCTCTCAGTCGTTTCTTCTCCAGCCTAAACAGACGCAGTTCTCTCAGCTTTTCATTGTAAGAGAGATGCTCCAGACCCTCGCCCATCTCTGTAGCCCTCTGCTGTACCCTCTCCAAGTAGTTTCTTGTCCTTCTTGTACGGCGGAGCCCAGAACTGGATGCAGTATTCCAGGTAAGTCCTCACCAGGGTATAGTAGCAGGGGAAGAGGCCACACTCTTCCTCATGCACCCCAGGATACCCCTGCGGTATATATACACATGGCTGGCCCATGGTTAACTTGTTCACCAGGATGCCCAAGTCCTTCTCCACAGAGCTGCCTTCCAGCAGGTCGGCTTCTAAACTGTACTGGTTGCATAGGGTTACTCCTCCCTAGGTGAAGGACTCTACACTTGTGTTTGCTGAACTTCATTAGGTTACTCTCCACCCAACTCTCTGTCCAGGACTCACTGAATGGCAGCACAGCCTCCTGGTGTACCAGCCATTCCTCCCAGTTTTGTATCATCAGCAAACCTGCTGAGGGTACACTTTGTCCCTTCATCCAGGACACTGATGACTAAGTTGGGTAAGACCAGATCTAGTATTGGTCCATGATACAAGCCTGCATTATGTAGTGGAAACAAATCTCAAATGGCTTTTTTAAGGGCCAGTAAAACATCTGAAGTATTTTCCTTCATCTTGCTATTGCTCTGCATTGCTTACAGCATCCCCAACATCTAGAGATGTAAATATAAATGCTGTCAGGAAATACTTTATTCATAAATTTAATTAGAGGGCGTTGAAAGCCTCTATAATTACTTACTGCAGCAATGGTAGCAGGAGGGTAAACTATTGCTGGTAGCTCAAAGGCTTTTATTTGTATTAAGCAATAGCAAGTAATTTTCCTCACAGGAGAACAAAAAGAGCAAGTCAAGTGTATTCTGTATTAAACTAATAAGCTACCTAGCATGTTTTGGTGGATTTTTTTTTCCCCTAAATAGGCTAGAGGTCTCTTAAAAGCACTACATCTTACCTTTGTTGTAAGCACCCACCTGCATAAAGACAGATCTAAGCTGCGCACTCACCACAACCATTTTCTGCCTCTGCCTACACCTTTCCAGCAGGCTGCATTGCTGAAAGCTCAGCTGTGAGACACTTGGGAGCTCCCCTGTGCTCGCTCACCAGGATGGGGACAGCACCAAATGAATTAGGTGACAGGATGCGATTTTGCTCTGAACAGGGTGGATATGCAGTTCATGCATTAGAGGAACACCACTGACAGCATCACTTCTTTTTTTTCTTTGACATGTTAAGCTAGTCAATGATCAATGCATAAGCCAAAAAAAAACCCCATCAACTAAAAGAGTGCATGAAAGAGGAAAATTTTAAACAAAATTTGTACTATAACTTAAGTAACATTAATGAAGCTTATGCCACATTACATGTGCTAAGATACATACTACTTAGTGAGTTTATTCATCACTATCATCTTGCTAAGCAAGATGCATGCAGTGAGTGACGAAACAGCCCAGTGCCTCAGTTCGAAAAAATCAGATGTGCAAAGAACATCTCCACATGACTCTCAAAAATGACCTTTCTTAAGCCCTAACAAGTATTACGAAGCAGGGAAACAGCACATCTTAAATAAACATCTTAAATAAAACTTCTCCTAACCAGAGACATGCTCTTCAGGATGGTAGGACAAGAGAAAGGACAACATGACATTTTTCCTATAGATTGGTTAAAAATGCTTTTGCTTTTCCACTGCTGAAATACAAGAGGAGGAAATAGACACAGTGGAAATGGAGCAGATGAACAGTTGTGGTCTGGATACCTTTGCAACACAGCACCCTGAGCTACACATTAGATGGTGTCTACTCGAGATCAGCCTTTAGCTCAGACTCAGTATGAACACTTTGAAATATTTGCAGGCTGAATAATAGGGGTTTTTTCCTACCCTGAACAGATACTAAGCAATGCACTTTTTTTTCTCCTTTCCAGAGCTTGCTTCCCTGGGGGAGAAACCACCACACTTAGACAAAAACAAAACCAGAGACAGAGTTACCTCCCTACACATTCAGCACAGCAGCGGGTCAAAGGAAAGTATGAGCTCATGTTGGCAAACAGATCTATTTGATCAAGGGCTTTTGCTGGATGAATGTCTCCAGGGGTTTTGGTCTTGCAATGAGTGAAGAAAAAGCGTTAGTCTCAAATTACAGAAGCGCTGGTCCCATTAATAAGGCAGTAACATTTACCTCCCCCTACATCAACTCTATAAATTATCACTAGGAAGAAGGAGGGGCAGTCTTCTCAGCATAGCATTCAATCACAGGCACAGCAAGATGCTTCAGAAACCTGACACAATTACAATACAGAGCCACATCATTCCATAAAATCCTTCCGCAAAACTGGTCCCAATCACTGCATGACAGCCAATTTGTTGCTTTGATTGTAGTTTTATGTAAATAAAATCGGTTCTGTGAAAACAGCAGCTCATACATCTGCTTACTAATGCTGTAGCATTTAAGTCTCAAACACACATGCTCAAAATCCACACTGATATTTTAAACATTATCCTGTAATATGTAATTAAAATTCAACTGATTGCATAGCTGATACTATTCTTTGAACTGAATCTGTTTCTAGATTATTACTTGCATGCAACCCTGGGTGTACATTTTTGCTCAGAACTAAAATTAACTCTCTTTTCTACTTTTCAGCCAGGATCTAGCCTGCATATTGTCAGTACCCTTCAGTGCCACATCTTTCTTGTGTCTGACCGCTCAAAAACTCCCTTCACTTTAAAAATGAAGAGGAAATTTCCAGTGAACAGGCCTATTACTTTCTGAGCAGAAGCCTGAACCACAAGGATGCTTTGATAATGCAAGAGGAATACACACTTGGAAACATGTTAGGAGGAAAAGATACAAAAGGGTTTTATCCCTCAGGTACTACTATGCAAGTGAAACTTGAATGAGCAAGGTCAGCTCCACAGCACCTCAGTTGGTGCTTGACTGAGTAAAGACAGTGTTGTTTTTTAAATTGAAACCCAAAGCAAGCAGTAAATGAGAACAAGATGCTATCAGACAGATCAATCTACTGTCAGCTTCCTTCACTACCAAGGGAGAGCCAAGGCCAACTTATTTATACTCTTCTCAAATTACCCTCTTGCCTGGACATTACCACTACCATAATGTTCACAGCCAGATTTAACCAGTCCCAAAGTGTCTTTAAGCAGACAGCCGAGCAGATGAGAACCTCTCTTTCTTCATTATCAGAGGAAACTGCTTCTAGGGTGTTATTAGACTGTGGAAAAAAAATCTGTCCCCAAAGCATATAACAATAAAGAAAATGCATCGCAGTTCCCTAAATCTGTAGCCTCACTTTCAGACTACCCAAACCCCAGCAGGCAGACATCCAAGTGCATAACCAGCATCTTTAAGTTACATAAAATCCTACTTCACTTTGCTATAGGTCAGAGCAAAAGGTGGTCAGTGTGTAAGGCAAACGCTACCTGTTCTCCAGCCTTCAGCCAGCACAGATCTTCACCATGCTGAACAGTAAGATCCTAAGAGCATGGATGACGATGCACAGTCACTATGCATGTGCACTAAGCACGGTATACCAAATACTGACTGGCTTTTCAATACCCCTGTGTGGTGACTGTCCATGACATCCAAATGTGTTGCAATTCAAGCCCTAGGTGCTGAAGGACAGAGGAACAGAAGGTTGAATTCAGCAAAGGGATCATCTTTGGACCTTTTTTATCCAGTGTGATAGGAACCGACTGCGGAGTTCTCAGGAACAGAGGAACGATTAGCAAAAATAATGTGGGATTCAGCATTTCTTCCCTACAAACAAATCTTGCTTATGTAAAGCCTAAGGGATGAGCATGATAGCTTGACAAGATAAAATGACAAAAGTGAGCACACAAACCAAAGGGAGAAGCATTTGATATTTTGCAAATAATATACGTACTTTCTGTTTGGTTGGGTTTTTTTTTTCTTTTCTTTTTTTTGGAATCACAGAAAAGCAGAAGTTGGGTTTGTGGCACAGGGAGGAGAAAACAAGTGTTCACAACATGCTTTGTAGTTTTATGCATCAAAACTAACTGCCAAAATACTACCTGCCACTTACCTGTTCCCAAGCAAAATCTTGCTCTGCTGCCTGGGTAACCAGAACACTTGTACACTGCTGATGAGAGGCGCCCCGGGTATGTGATACTCTTAATGTCTTTACCTTTCCCTACTAAACATGAAACAAGACAGAGAACTGCATGTGTTCAGCCCACACTGTGTTTATATAAAACTTTAAATAGATTTTTTTTCAGTGTCGAGGTTTTCTGTAATCCTGACACTATATGTCAGGTACATCACTCAGCAATGAAGAGATCAGATGCTGACTTCCCTTTGGAAACACAAAAGCTTTATTTTCAGAAGATGCAGATGGAATGAAAATATTGCTAAAAGGTGGAATACCATTATGTGCCCACGGTGAGATGATGGAAAATTAAGTAACCTGCAGTTATCTGCATCAAGAAGTCAATATGAGCTGCTAGTTCTTGGGCCAGAGCTGTCTTTACTGTACTCCTCCATACCAATGGGATTTACAGTGTGATTAATTTGGTCTCTGGTTTCCATAACAGGTTGGATGCTATGTGGCTCCTCTTATGCAAGCAGACAAAACTAGATCAGATCATACTCAATGTTTTACCAACATGTATCATGACAGCACAAACATTCAGAACAGTTGTGTACCACTGCAGGAAGGACCTACGGTTCGAAAGGGAAACAGAGTAATGCTGTTTGGAAGAGGGAGAAACAAATGCTTGGTATGCAGGTAAAAAACACAAGAGTGTCTCCTTCCTTTAGAAATCTGGAGATGAGTCTGGAAGGGAAAGGTCAAAGGAGTTTCAAATGGGGTAACTCGTGAGACTCTCATACAGTCATAAAGAAGCAGCAAGAAAACATGACTACAGCCTGTTTGCTGGCCTACCAGCATATAAGAAGAGGCAATACTTTGTCTGCAAACATTAAAATAAGAGTGCTAAAAAAAAAAAAATAAATCCCTCTGCCATTACAGAAAAAACACCGCAATGCTACTACACAACAAAAGCTCAAAAGAGAATATGTCAAATACATCATTTAACTTAGACCCCACATGCAGGTAGTAACTAAAGGAAACAGGAAACACTGAATAACATACAGACTTAATAGTCTATTATGCTCACCTTCCCATCATAGCGCTTCACTATAAACTGATCCAGGCCCAGGTCTGAAAAAGAAAAACCAAACATGCTCTTAGAGTGCAGAGGTGAGCATTTCTTGGGTTTTCTGTTTGAGTGAGGGTTAGAAAGCAAAATGCATTTTCTGAATAACATCAGTAGAAAGTATAAGGACAGAAGGAAATTTTTTTGGCTTTGTGCATTTTTTACCCTGTATTTTGATCATGAAAGTCAAGAAACTCATGGCATCAGAGAAGAAAGCCTTCTTCTGTCAGGGACAGTAGGAGCACAGCTCCTAGCACCTCTCAAGGGCCTGAAATCCCCATCCCAAAGTAGAAAATTTCTGCACTATTACTAAGGGAACATTTTGTCTGTGATGCCCCATGTAAATGCATGTTCATAAAACTCCTATTGTTTTTAATAACACCTTTTGAATTGCCCACAAATGGGAAAACAAAGAATTATTCACACAATTAATTATAATAATTCACGTAATTTGGGATACTCCCAAATAAATCCAAAACTTACACATATTTTAGTATAAAATTGCTAATAGATTTTGAAGGAGATAAGTTGTATCTACATTTGGAAGAAGGTGAGAGCTTTAGCTAGAAGGGCATTTTGGAGAAAAGCAGGAAAAGGGGTTATTTATACTAGTAAATTCAATCTTTCATACCATTACAAAATGTTTTTTTCTATCTTGAAGAGGAAAAAGAACCAACCCAGCATTTGCAGAGTTTAGGCAGAGAGCCCTCAATCTAATCCACAGAGCCCGGCAGGCTTTATGTAAGCTCATGAATGCAAATATAAGCACGATGACAAAAATATTCAGGAAGATTAATTATCTGAGCTCTGCAATCCAAAGTCAGGAAGATGCACCCTGAGAGGAGATTAAGCAGAACTCAAACTGAGAACTTCCAGGCCTCCGGGAGAACACAGGCCGAGTTTTGGTTCTCTAGAGAATAAAACTGCTCAGCAGAGCTACGTCCCATGCATTTTCTGCCACTGTTTATGATAATTATCACATCCTCATTTCAATTTAAATTAGGAAAAAAAAAGATGGAAATAACCCAATAAAACTTTTCCCATGCCTGCTGCATCTCCAGCTCATGAGAGAAGATAATAAAACCCGTCTATTGGAAAGGTTCATAATGGTTATGGTATTGAAAGTTGAGTTATTAATCTCTCCAGGGTGATCTCCTCGACCTTTCTGAACCAAAGCAGCTAATATTTCTCCATCACCAATTCAAAGGTCAAGGCAATTGTCAAAGAGCTCTGTGGATTTGTGAATATTCAAGCCAGAAAGCATCTTCTCAATATTTTGTGTGCCCGACAGACTGAAAATTGTATATTCATATGCATTTTCAGACTTTAATCATCATCTTCTGAATTTTGTCCTCCTCAAAGTTGTAGGTATAAATGCAGTACAGTAAGTATAGTCACATTTAGAGGCAAGAATCATTTGATAAATGTGCCGATTTTACCAGAGACATGTTATCCGGCCAGAGCTTGTCCCTGACCATTCATTTGGATGCCGACTGCTAAACTGAGCTTAGCTTATACCCATGTGTCATAATAAAGTCATTTCTCAAGAACACCTCCTGATCCAATGCCAGGAAATAGTGCTGTAAGACATATCCCGACTTTATACATGTACTCATGAAAAGCTAAGAAAGAACATGGGCTAAAAATAGCAAGTGAAAGCACGTCTTAATGGCACTCTCTCACCCCCCCCCAGCTGGGCACTACTATTGGGAAAGCAAACAGGTTTCACAGAAGACTCAAAATGAATAGATGCTCATGTAGATAAATAGCAAGAAAACATGAACTAAAAACTGCTTTCTTGCATATACATATAAATTAAATATAAATATTTCTAAATATAGATTACTTATATAACAAAATAAATAATATGCACACAACTCTGTATGTATGTATAGAAGAGTTACTAAAACCAGCCAAATGACACCTAAAAAAGCAGAATACCAGTACCTGTACTAAAGAAAGAGTCTAACATTATAAACTTTGTGTTCTCCAGAGATGCAATATGAGATGGGCAAAAGGGGAGGCAACAGGGGGGTATAGTTGGAGGGGACTAAAAAGCACCACTAAAGTTAACAGCAATAAATTACAGTAATGATGGAGCCAGCAAAAGAACACACTGACTATATCAGGAGTTTTGAATACAGGTAATTTGCCTCCTGACTGGGGTTTGGTCCAGCCTCATTCACCTAAGCACAGAGATGTTGGTTTCCATGTATTTCCTTGATTGCTATGGCATGTAACAAAAACACATGGAAAAACAAAGTCTCTGGGTTAACCTGAGACTATTCCTGACAGGAACAGAGTGATGGACCTGTACTTACACGCAGCTTTTCTGTAACTGCATCCAAAGATAAGAAGCTACCAGGTATGTCCCCAAGCTTAAGAGCTCCAAGCATTTCATTATTTGCTGAAGAAACTGCTTAAAACACCACAGCCGTTACAGAAATGTAGCAATCATTACCTATATCATGTCAACCTCATTTGACACAATCACATCTGATAAGAAGCAAAGTGCAAAGTCCTACATCTGGGTTGGAGCAATCCCAGGCACTGCTACAGGTTGGGCAGAGAAGAGATTCAGAGCAGCCCTGTGGAGAAGGACTTGGGGGTGCTGCTCAATATAAAAATGAACATGAGCTGGCTTCAGTGTGTGCTTGCAGCCCAGAAAGCCAACTGTATCCTGGGCTGCATCAAAAGGATGCGAAGGACCAGCAGGTCGAGGGAGGTGATCCTGCCCCTCTACTCTGCTCTCGTGAGAACTCACTTGGAGTATTGTGTGCAGTTCTGGTGTCCTCAACATAAAAAGGACATGGAACTGTTGGAACAAGTCCAGAGGAGGGCCACGAGGATGATCAGGGGACTGGAGCACCAGAAGCAAAGTTGAGGCTGTTCAGCCTGGAGAAGAGAAGGCTGCATGGAGACCTCATAGCAGCCTTCCAGTATCTGAAGGGGGCCTATAGGGATGCTGGGCAGGGACTATTCATTAGGGACTGTAGTGAGAGGGCAAGGGGCAATGGGTTCAAACTTAAACAGGGGAAGTTTAGATTGGATATAAGGAAGAAGTTCTTTACTGTAAGGGTGGTGAGGCACTGGAATGGGTTGCCCAGGGAAGTTGTGAATGCTCCATCGCTGGCAGTGTTCAAGGCCAGGTTGGACAGAGCCTTGGGTGGCATGGTTTAGTGTGAGGTGTCCCTGGCCACGGCAGAGGGGTTGGAACTAGATGATCTAGATGAACCCTAACTATTCTATGATTCTATATAACCTTGGGTTTATGCATGTTTCTGAGATGGGGGAAAGACATTTATATGAAAATACAGCACTAAATTTTGTCACTTACACTGCTGCCTTTTTTCATTTTACTGTATCAGTATGCCCTGGAAGACAGCCCTGGTGAATGGAGTTAAATCCAGCTGACAGTCAGAAGCAGTGTTTCCCAGGGCTCAGTGCTGGGGACAGGTTTATTTAATACCTTTACTGATGACCTGGCTGAGGGGATCAAGTCCACCCTCAGCAAATGCACAAATGACACCTAACTTGGCAGGAACATTGATCTGTTGGAGTACAGGAAAGCTTTACAGAGGTATCTGAACAGGCTGGATCAATGGGCCAAGACCAACTGTGTGAGCTTCAACAAAGCTCAATGCCAGGTCCTGCACTTGGGCCACAAGAATCCCATGGAACGCTACAGGCTTGGGAAGAGTGGCTGGAAAGCTGCTTGGCAGAAAGGGACCTGGGGGTGCTGACTGATAGCTGCTGAACATGAGCCAGCTTGTGCCCAGGCAGCCAAAAAGGCCAATGGCATCCTGGCCTGTATCAGCAATAGTGTGGCCAGCAGGGCCAGGGTAGTGATCATCCCCCTGGGCTCAGCACTGGTGAGGCTGCACCTCCAATACCTCAGTTCTGGGTCCCTCACTACAAGACAGATATTGAAGTACTGGAGTGGGGCCAGAGAAGAACAACAAACCTGGTAAAGGATCTGGAGCTCAAGCCCTGTGAGAAGCAGCTGAGGGAACTGGGGTGGTTCAGTCTGGAGTATGAGGCTCAGGGGAGACCTTACAACTCTCCACAACTACCTCAAAGGAGGATGGAGCCAGGTGGGTGGTAGTGTCTTCTCCCAGGTAATAAGTTACAGGGCAGAATGAAACAGCCTCAAATTGTGCTAGGAACTGTATATTAGGAAAAATTTCTTCACTGCAAGGGTTGTCAAGCATTGGAACAGGCTGCCCAGGGAAGTCGTGGGATCACCGTCCCTGGAGGTATTTAAAAGACATGTGGATCTGGTGCTTATAGACATGGGGTTCAGTGGTGGACTTTGCAGTACTAGGTTAAAGGTTTGTCCTTTCCAGCCTAAAAAGATTATTACCCTATTGCAAGCACAAGAATATTGGTTCACATTAGTGTTTTACATTCAACCTTTCTCCCAGCCATGCACAACAATATCCCTTTTGCTCTGCTGCATTAACTAAGCTGCACGCTTAAGCTCCTCTATAAAATTCACCTTGCCATAGATCCTAACAGGTGCTATTCAAAAGGTAAGAACAGGCATTTATGAGTTCAAGGCGTACAGTTTTACTCAATACATCTTCCTTTTTCAAATACAGTTTATGTTCTTTTCATGGATTTAGCTATGTGTTTTTCTATGAGTCTTCAATCCTAAAAGTTGACAAAAGGAAAGCAAGAAAAAAGAGGGCCTGTTGCTTGATACCTGTGGTGTTGTTTCTCTATGTTACATAAAAAACACAAAAGACTTTTCCTCTGAAACATTACAATAGGAATTCAGTGTTTGCGTAGGCTGGACAACTAATGGAAACACTGCAGGAATTAGGACAATCACATCTGAACAAGGAAAGGAAAGGAAAGAACATTAGTTATTACTTCTCTATTCATGAAAAGACAGTGTGCTAAGTTAAAGCTACTGCAGGATTGTCTGTGATACACTTGTAAAACAAATAGACCCTGGCTGGCCTATTGCTGACAAGCTACAGGAACACAAGCTAATAGGCATGTTTAACAGGGAAAAAGAGCTTTTCTATCTTTCACTGAAAAGCAGGAGATGAAATACCATTCTTTCAGGAATGGATTAAAGGATCTCCTTCAAGGGAGATGGCAATGGAAAACAGAAGTCTTTGCAGGAGGACAGCTGGCTGCTTCACGAAGCTTTCCTGGGATGGAAGGCAGCACAATGCACACCATGGCTACTCCAGATTGCATAGTGACCACCCAGATCAGCTGCATTTTGGTGCTCATTTTTGCTTGAACAAACTCAGAACTTTCACTATGACCTGCCCAGAATACACCTTTTCTTTACATCAGCTACTGCACAACGCCTCACCTTTCACTACACATCTGGATTACTAAAGCCCCTTTTGCTCCCGCAGCCAAGGGTCCTGTACCAGCCAGTCACGTTCAGTAGTGCCTATGGTGACCTGCAATGATTTCCTAACTTGCTCACCATAGCCAGATTGCTTGTAATCTTTAAGTACCAATATGTATTACTCCTACAAATTCTGATACCACCTAAGGTATCAGAAGGTGGTATCAGGGGACCAAAAGAAACAGCAGCACTGAGGGAGAGTACCTAAGCAAACAGTATCACTAGAACTGTTATTTCAGATTAGACTGACACCATATACACACCAATACTAAGAATATAGGCCTCCACTCGTATTCATGTGATGGTACTTTCACAGCACTAAAATCAAAACTGTTTCAAAATAAGCCAAAATGACTTGCACACACTAACTGCCACAATGGGGAAAAGAGGGTGTTCAACAGGAGAACCATATTCTCTGCATTTACTTATTTTTCCTAGGCTAGGAAGGATATTTTAATGGAGAAGGAATTATTTATGTAAAGGAAAAAACACAGAATAACCTGCTGTTACTCTTCGTCAGCTCTAATAAAATCTGAAGTCAAATGCTTATTGTATTTCTGCTGATTAATGAAAACATACATTCCACAGATTCTCTCAAAACTACCCAATTACCACACTTGAAAAATGGATAAACAATTACTAAGCTAATGTTATCCTGTTTAACAAAAAAAAAACCAGCAGCCATGAGCAGGAGATTGCAGTTTAAAAAAATATTTTAACAAACAGGTTTCCAGAAAAAAATGATTCTATTATGCCAAGAACACAGTTGAGATAGATTAGAAACCATCATGATTTCCTCTGGGATGCCAGCAGTTTTCCACTGACAGAAAAGCCTTTTTAACTCCTTCCAGTCTTGATATCCTTGTCAGATTTTTCACATTGTTTGGGTAACATTTACTCATCATCTGCTTTTCCTTTCCAGTTGCTCAATATATAACATGGACTCTTTTTCTTGCAAGTAGATGAGCAAAAGGGCTAATGACCAAGACTGAAGAACAGCCTGGTAACCATAACATGCAACATACTACGTTACGGGAGGAGAAGATGTTGGACCCAGTTTTCCCTTCCAAAGCTTTAACTTGCCTTCTGATTTTTCTATGAGTATTCTCCCCTGAATTTAAAATGTAATCTGCAAGCAAACAATGAGCTGCCTGAGATTTCTCAGGGGGTAACACTCTCAGGTTTGTGTTAAAGCCCAGAACCATTCTATTCAAGTAACTACTTTGCTCACATCTGACCCCCTCCTACAACAGGCAAGTCACTCTATGAGATGTGCCTTCATAACACAATTGATCATCCACACCAACCTGTCATCTACACTGCAAGCTGTAGTAATTTGTCTCTTCTGATAACTATCACAAAAGCATGCACATAAATGCACCTTTCACTCCTCCTTGGCTAGGTTCCTGGGGTCTTGCGTCAGGCATTACAGGCTCAAAGATGATTCTTGCTTTGGAGTGATGTATTTTCACAGAAAAAAAACCCGTATCTATTTACTCTCCTGGTTCAGCAGATAACCATCAAGCTACCTTCCCCTCTCACTCACGTTCTTTCCCTGAAGACCTCTCCAGCAGATGTATTTAGGAGAGAACACAGAAGTTCCCATCAACAAACCAAAGGCAAGTTCAGCATCTCTAGTTTCCTTCTGGGTCTAAGCATTTCAGTTGAACACTTTGCATAACTTTAGGGATCTGGACAACCCTAAGGAATTCTCCCCCTCCCCTCCAGATCAGGTGAGTGCTTGTCACAGCCAATGACTGTTGGTTCTACAAAAGATCAGATCCATATTTTACAAATTTAACACAAAATGATAAATAATCACAAAAGCACTGCAAATAGTCCAGAGCCAGCTTGTGCTCAGCTGCTTATGAAATCCAGACATAAAACCCAAACCATTTCAAAACTGAGAATCAAGCTATGTGGTCTGAGCAAGTCACCAGAAATCAGCTCTGTCCTTCACAGTTCCTCTCCTCTGACACCATCCTGTGCACAGAGGCACAGCTGCTGCTCCTGGCTGAGCTTCAACAGCATGTTTGTGGTTTCTTACAGACAAAAAAACCACCACAACAACAAAAAAACAACCCCAAAACACACACACCTTCCAGGACATTTCCAAGAGTTCAGATATCTGAACTGCTGCAGTGCATGGTGGATCTTGAAAGGCATCTTTCATGTTGCAGGAGTGAGGTTAACACTGAGATGGAAGAGCAAGACCGGTTTGGGCGTAACCTGTCTTTGTTACAGTGTGCTGCGATAAGATATGAAGCATTTTCTACTTCTTTTAATTATTGGTACTGGCTGAGTATGCCACAGTTCCTTCTTAGCCCAGGATGCTTCAAAATATTCACTTTTCCCAGGAAAACAATTAGTGCAGAACAGACCCAGAGAAAGCTGGAGGTAACTCAGAGGCTAGGAAACACAGGAGGACTGTGCAGGCCACCACCAAGCAAGTCCAAGCACTTGAAAATGTTCATGCAGGCCAACAATTACCTAAGACTACAGAGAATGTGCCAGCAATGACCTGCCACTATCAGGCAGTTACAGCACTCCTGCCAAGAGTCATGGCTTCACGCATCTTTTTCAGCAGAAGTTCACCTGTCTTCAAAGAGCTGCACCATTCACAACTAGGTTTTTACAAACCCTTACCCTTCCTACCAAAGACTGAGAGGTAGCATTTTCAGCTGAGTTTGGGCACGCAAACACAAGCAGGGATGGACTGAAGAAACCACCCCTGCTCGTTCAGCCTTGGAGAAAAGCTCTCTCTCAGGTATGAGAGGAGGTGGGAAGAAAAATATAACACAGGACTGCAGGGAGCAAATATCACTGCCCACACTTCTGTTGGCACTTGGACTTTATAGACAGCACATAAAGACTTCTTTTTCAAAGCAGCTTCCAGATTTAATGCCATTGTTTGTCTTACTCTGACAGACAGTTCCAAGCTCAGCAAGAGTGTGTCACACCTTAAGCACAGCTTGCATACTTGGGAAAGCTATGACAGGAAATTTTACTGAACTGGGAAAAGCAATCTACAGGAGGTAATTAATTGGCATTCGTTTTCCCCAAACCAGCAAAATACAGTGTAGAATTAAGCTGATATTTTTACTGACAATAAATCAACTTTCCCCGACGTAATCCATAAAAATGAATCAGGCATATGACACCCCGCAGTAGATTAGGAGTTTAAAACTAAATACAACAGGGACTCAGACACCCCATCACTCCCTTTCATTTACATTCCATATTATCTTCTTTCTGTAAAATAGCAGACACATTAACAAAAAGTTACTTGCTGAAATTACATGCAGCAGCTTGAGCACACAGAGCATCCCCTGTTCTCCTCATGTCTCAGACTGCTTATGCAGGACAGTATTAATTCACAGGTCCAAAAGCCAATGCTTCACCAGACAAACCTACCAACAAATACCACTCACTGAAAGCCTTGCAGTCAGTGGGACTGCACAAAGTAATCCACAATTCAGTTCAAGCGTTAACGTACAAAACTAGTATGATTACAGCAGGCTACGTCACTACCTGAAGGAGATTTCCAAGAGGCTACATCACCACCTGCAGGAACGCCCTGAGATGAAGGAGGAATGCTCCAGTCTGGGCAGGACACACCCGAGTCGTGACTAAAGGAGAAAGTAGCCCCAGCATTTCCTTACTGATTTATAATCCTGATTGCCTTATGAGTCAACAGGGCCAGACGGATGTAAAGCTCGTAATCTGGTGAGCAGGTACAGTCTTTGTTTTCAACCTCTGAGATTAAAAAAAAAAAAACCAAACAACAAATTACACAAGACAACTTTTTTTTTTCTTTTATTACAACCATATTTGAAAACATTTGGAAACAAGGTTATGGATGCTTTGACTTTACTGTGGCATTTAGCATTTTACCTTTCTACTGTTCATTATAATTAAAAAACCATTTACTGTGATTGCCAGGACATACAGCACTTGGTAAAAAAGAACCACCCTAGCAGCAGCTTCATCTGGAAGCAAGTCGGTGACAGTTACAGCCCTCAAGACATACTTTCAAACCAAGAAGAACTAAAATGCCCACCCTCATGTTTTGCCTGCTGATGGACAGCCAAAGTTTAATTCCCATCTCATTCCACTTTCCAAGAGCATCTGTATCACTAAGGCAATTTTCTTCCTTTATAGTCTGCCTTGTGTCACTTAAAAGCCACAACAGGCTTCACAGAGCCATTTAAGCAGATGGCCTAGCCAGGATAATAGTAACATTGGGAGGTTAGCAGCTAACACTGACAAATTATTTCCCATTAGTCACCTTTGCTTGTCTCCAAAGTAGGTGTTTTCTGAGCACTCTTCCACCTATTTTCTGCATGCCTTAAAATGCACCAAGCACATATGGAAAAAGTAAAAGAGAATCAGATGTGTTGAAATTAAACACAGGATGTTTTCTGTTTTTAAGCTGGCTGACAAAAAAATCCAACATTACTTGCATGGGAAGACTTGCACTCAAAGTACTGCTACTGCTTTTCAAAGTACCAATTCAAGGAGCTTTAGATAGGTAAGATGGTAGCACACAATTTCAGCATCTGTGAACATTATTTTCTGTTTATTGCTTAAACTACCTCTTCACTGAAGATGAAACCATATATTCATATGAGAACTACAGCCATTTTCAGGACTTGATGAAAAGCTAAATATCAATTTACCAACATGTATCTAGCACTAATGCTTGGATTGCTTCTTCTTCCCTTCTGCACACACTTCATATCCTTGTTTTCTAAGCACAAGTGTACATTAAACAGCTGCCATGGAAGATGTCAAAACAGTTTCACACTTTGTACATAAACCCCATGCTCAAGAAATTAACATTTGAGGGCTGAAGGCTGAAGTTCTTCATTAATGTTGGCAGAAAGGAGTTTTAATTTGACAAAACCCCTTTTCATTCTTTGAGATACACTGTGGAAGACCAGGAAAACTGATTTCCCATGTCCCACCTAAAACACAAATCTCCTACAGAACAGAAGACAGGCAAAATCCTCAAAGTCACCCTACAAAAAACAGACTCTTACCACTCAGGACACAGCTTTCCAGACCAGGAAAACAGTGTCTGCTCTCCCACCTGTGGCCAGCCAAACCCCCACAAGTACTACAGTTGATCAGCTTCCCTGCAATATGCAGGGAATTTGAAGCTGGCCAACATCAGCTGCACCCTGACCAGCAGCACCACAGCTCAGCCACAAACAGGGGGCTGCTTGGAACCCTTTATTTCTAGGGTTTTCATTGCTATTCATAAGGTCTTCCTTGCCAAAGCAACCTCCTTTTGTAGGTTTATGAACAATTCTTGAAGTGTTCCAGTTGAAGGTAACCCTTTACTATTAAATATACAAGAAAGTTGTCTCATCTGCTCTTCAAGGGCTCATACCAATGAGATATACCATGCTGCAATAGTACTTCAGGCAACACATGAGAGATTAGGCTAATTTTGGGTTTGGAGCATGGAGGTGGAATAGATAGCTTCAGGAGGTGCTCACTAGCCATAGCAATCCCCGATTTGACACCCCAAAGAAATATACCATGAGCAACACTTCTGAACCTGAAAGATCACTGCTATTTGGCTGCTGCCAGCCAAATAGGTTCAAGCCAGCATGGACAAGCTGCAGACTCATCTGGAGAGATAAGAGTAGCTCCTTCACAGCTGCACTGGTAACTTTCTGCCTTGCCCCTGCATTTGTTGTACCTGTTTATCCTCCTGCACACTGTTGCATTGCTATAATGCATGGGTTGAGAGCATCACTTTTTTTGACTGTGGCAGCACCCTAATCATACAGCAACCCACCTTCTGTGCCGTACCTCTGAATATAACAAGAACAATACTCAACAACATAAATGTTTGATAGGAAGTTTAAAGATCAGGCAAACAGAAACTGGAGGGTTTATTCCCCCTGGCTGTATTAATTCCTCCAATTACTACACAGACATCACTTACTTTCCGGCTGTTTTTCATTAGGCGTTATTGATCTCACGAAATCCTGCGGTGTCATAAAAACCTCCGATTCACCATGCTCATTTATGACTTTCAAAGTGGCAAAGTATCTGAAGATTTTGTCTGGCGTGGAGTAAGCTCTGATCCTGTTCTCATATTCCATCACCTGGAAATTAAATGTAACCAGTATTAGATGTGCATGGCTCCTCTCCCAAGACCTATATTAGAGCCTGAAGATAGACCCTCCTATCTTCAGCCTTTCAACTACCAGTTCAACTAGAAGTATCAGCTCCTGATGTCCCAGGAGTAAGAGCAAACACTAAGAGCCTTTTACTATTTTTAAAGTTTTGACTCTTCATGAGGGCAGAGTAAAACCAAGTTAACAAAATCCCTGAAGGCACTTTTAAACATGAACACAAAAAAAGCACTAGCATCACATTTGTGCCCCTAAAGCAGGTCAATATTTTCACTGCAGTGTTGAAGGGTTCTGATTTGTGATTAATAAATGAAGGGAAAAATGTCTTGGGAGAGCTGGGAGAGACTTTTACTTTCAAGCCGAGTCTCGGAAAAAACTACTTGGAGCCACAGCTGGTTGCTCAGGCACCCACCTAATTTTTTCCTCTTTCCTATCACATTGGCAAAATTCTGCAGAAACATTCTTTACTCAGTCCCCTTTTCCCAACCAATCTGCCACTTACTAACTCTGCCAGTAGTGATTATTTTGTACCTAGAACCATATTCCCCAACACACAGCTGGAATTAATCACAGAACAGAAAGCTTTTATAAATAAAACCACAACATAAGGTCACAAGTGAGGAAAAAGGCACAAGGACCTACACTTCACTATGCATTTGAGCAGAAACTTTCCTTCTTCATACAGCTTTTTATTCCTGCACCATACACCATGTTTAACAGTCCATAAGATACTTCTTGAAACCTTCAGTACTTCTGGCCAGGAGCCACAGGAACTAAAAGCAAAACCAAACAAGTAATGATCTGCTAGAAGAGAACACTCAAGATCAAGGGTACTGCCAAGGCAGCTGTAGATCATTTATGGCTTTGGTTCTGTTTCAGCCTTGTCCTTTAACTTGAACAACTTATCCACCCTGATGTTTATCAGGCAGAAAACACCCTCTCTAGTGTTGTCATATTTCTAGGATAAATCAAGCCAAAGGCTTTTAATCCCTCAAGCCAGACTTCAGTAAAACTGCTAGGGGAAAGCAAACCCTCTTTCTTCTACATTTGTTCCAGCTCAGATGTCCAGCAAATGCAGCCAGAGATGGCAGTATCTATAATGAAAATCTCAAAAGTGTTCTCCCCACTCTTAGCATCACCATAGCTTTTTCGTAATTCAGAAATGCCCTTGCATCAACCACTATAACCAGCTCCTTCTTTCCTGCAGTCACCTGCCCAGAACAACGTTTCTGTCCCTAGTCCCTTTTGCACCAACAATCAACAAACCTAAGCCCATTTTTACTGCTTCAGTCCACAAAGTCCTCCAACAATAAGGGCACTGGATCGAGAGCAACTGTTACATTGCAAAATTACAAGTCACCATCTATCAGCTGTAAACAACACCACGCACTTCCCCAGCTCTTCCTGCTGCCAAGCTGCCTGTGTCTTTGTCTACAGCTCCCACCTGGCAGGCCATAACTTGTTATGCCAAAGTGATCTTTTGACTTGTGATTGCAGGCCCATATCTCACTTCTTCCTGTAGCATGACCTGATCTCATGACTAACACCCCCACTCAACTTCATCAGCCAAAACCAGAGTTAAGTATTTTTACCTTCAAGCGAGACAACTAAAACCCAACTACAATATCAAGTCCAGGACCAGAGCCAAGAGCAGACACCAAAGACCACGACCAGCAGCTCTCTCCATCCACGACACCCTTTCAACACAACTTGCTTTCTAGCCAAAACACTTGTCTGCCTGAGACTCTACATTACTCCCGATTTTGCAAGCCTGTGGAAAAGATCTTGCACTATCAAATACTCTCCTTCAACCCAGCTAGATAAGTTATACCTCTTGTACTCAAAGCCACCTCTGCAGCAGAGACATTAGTCCTGACACTTCTGCCAGTAAAACTATGTTTCCTTTTATCCCATTCAACTTCATATCTGCAAATCTTTCCTCTGTATCTGTTTTAAGATCTTTCTAAGATACTACAGGCAGGCCTGTTGCTGTCAGGTGCTTTTCTCCTCATTTTTGGAGTATGGGCATTGCTCCTCATCTGTCACCTTGACCAACACTCCTCCTTTCTGGTCCAGCAACTTCACTGCCAAGTCTTTGTCATCTCAAGCTCAGGGTAATCCTCAAGTCCCCAGCTTTATCAATGTTCAGCAGTCTACATTTTGCTATGACTTCACACGCAACTATTTTCCCACTCACTCACATCCACACTGCACCCTCAAGTCTAATACAACCATCACCTGGCACAGAAGCAAAACTATGTGGTCCTTTCCTAGATCATTTGCCATCCCGTCTTCTATCCATACATACTGCTAAATTAAGATCTTCCTTGGACAACTGGTAGGCAGTCTTGAAGATGCAATTTTGAATATGTGGCTCTAGAGCAGGAAGGGTCAGTCTGTTGCTCAAAAGCCATGTACAGCTCACATTTGGCACAGCTCACAAAAGCCAGCTAATGACACAGGCTAAAAAAGGTCTCCTGTGTCAGCATGCAGCACAACCACTGCACACAGATCTGCAAACCCAAAGATTTGTTCCCATGCAGTCTGTGGTTCCATGAAAAATACATAAGTACTTTTGGGCTTCCCTCCGTCCAACAAAAGCAGCTGAATGCCTTTACGGAAGTAGGGCTGCCTCATTAAGCCTCAGAACAGCATAAGGAGGAACATAAGGATTTTTAATGACCATAATTTGTTGATGCAAAGTATGCCGCATCTGGCCAAAGACAGCCAAGCTGACCTATCATCTCCATGAAAGCTCAAAGCAGCTCCTGTAGCCCACTGCAGTTTACGAAATGGGTGTTACCTGTTAAGTGATCTGAGTTTCAGATCCAAAAGGAAATGTGATTATGTACAGCTACTCAGAGTTCCATGGGAAGCTACTGTTAGTTTTAATTATTTCCATCCTTTTGAGTTCCAGCAATTAGCTGCGACATACACAAACACACAATTTTCAGGACACATACATTCTGGAAAAATTATAAGGAACAACAAGCTTGAATAACTCAGAAGCTGGGGGGAAGAAAAAAAAAAGAGCAGAAACTAAAATGTCTGTTTAGCTCTCACGGGCTGTTTCCATCAAAACAGAAATAACACTTCTTCAAGCGTCCCTACAAGAAGCAAACAAATGCAGCAAATTTCTTCCCTTTTGCCCACAGCTGAACTCAGTCACCTCATTTTCACTAACATGAACTAATCAGCTGGTAAAAACTAAACAAACACACTATAACTCATCACTGACTTCAAGACTGGATTGAACACAAAGTCAGGTCAAGAAGGGAACAGCCAAGGCCCTGCAAATGAGAACAACTCCCTTATCCAAAACAGGGCACTAAACACAAGCAGGCGATAACCTAGGTGCCCTGATCACACTATACAAACGTGGAGATAGACGCACATGTATGTATTTGGGTGTACATCCCATTTGTGAGGTGGTTTTACACTACCTTGGAAACAATCTGGACATAAAGTCATCCCAGACAAGTCTCTCCTCCCATGACCTCTCACCTACAAAATACTTTCCTGGCAAAGCGGTTGCCTCCCCCAGTACAAACCAGTCCTCGATGCAGTGGACACCAACCAAAAATTCTCACCCTGCCACCAGAACTGCAACCCCATGTAATCAGGGGCCTCCAGAAAGATTATGAGACCAAAAGGAAAAAGTCCTATTTTGGCATTTATTAATAGAGCGTGCACTAGAGGAGAAAGATGGGCAAGGAATCCATATTGTGCTCCAAGAGTAAAGCTGCTGTTGAGACAGTCGGTGTTTATGCTAAGCCTCAGGTTAAAAGCTAAAAAAAAAAAAAAAAAAAAAGAAAAAAAAAAAAAAGATAAAATTCTGTGGAGACATTGAAACCAAGGAAATCAAGCTCTAAATTTACACCTCAAGTCACTTCCAGAGCATCACTGGGGCATCCCTGACCATGCAACAACACACACATCTTAGCAGCGTAAATTAATTATGAATTTCTTTGGGCTTCCTACTGTAATGCACACCAACATGAAGCCTCAGCATGACTGACACTCCTAAGGCAGCATACCTGCAGGACCCAGCAAACACTGTAAGCAGATCTTGATAAAGCAATCCTAATGCTGTACACAAATGCCTTTAGCAAGTTAATTACACATCAGCCCACCCACAGCATGTATTACTGCTCATTAGCCTTCAAACTATAAAAGCATTCAAACAATCTTTTCCTGTTCTGCCGTACCCAGTCAGGACCTCTACACTGCATAGCCTGCAAGAAAACACATGCCCATGAACCATTCACACACGATCCCGGCACCAGCCCCACAGCCCCAGCAGCTGCCAAGTAATTTGTATTTCAACTTCCTCGTCACTGAATCACTACCCAAAATAGCAATGTCAAGCCTAATTTATTATTTTCACTACTAATCATCGACTTCATTAAAAGCAACACTGGGATAACAAACAAGTGTTAAACACTTTCAATTAAACTTATATTTTGTCAGGGAAAACGTCACACGTTTCATTTAATTATGGGAAAAAGCTGGAAATGTTTTTTACAGTGGGTGGTGGTAAGTTTTGGGGTTAGGTTTTGGTTTTCTTTGTGGGGTTTTTTGTTTGTTTGCTTTGGGTTTTGCTTTTTGGTGGCTTTGTTTTGATTTTGTTTTTTTAATACATGGAAAAGTCGGGAACTCCCAAGGTGCTACACAACTCATTAGGGGAGCAGTCCATCCTGGGAGCAGCCCTGATTTTGAGTTGGGAGCAGGGGCACACCTTCCTCTGTCATCTGAACTGGAAACATTCAAATGTACCTCCTGAGATGACTCACTAAGGCAACTGCTGATCAAACACCAAGCCCACAACGTAGCTGCGCAAACACAGAACCTGGCAACTGCGAGGCTGCCAGTTACATCCTGCATTAAACGAAGCAAAAAAAAAATGCTAGCATTCAGGTCACAGAAGGCACATTCCATCTTAAGGCTGAAAGAAGAGGACTTACGTTGGCAAAAAGATTGTGAGGTTTGTTTTAAACTGTGCTCTCCCTGCTGAAATTGTTGCTCCTAAGTCGAGAACTGTAGGAGGAAGGCAGGCTGTGGACTGAGAAGGGATCTAG
The DNA here is from genome assembly GCA_028858755.1 of Ara ararauna. NCBI lineage: Eukaryota > Metazoa > Chordata > Aves > Psittaciformes > Psittacidae > Ara > Ara ararauna. The sequence continues at coordinate 45,006,764 of CM054381.1, forward strand.
GCTGCACGTCATTCCCACTGGACCTCAGGGTCACCCCTCCATGCCTGGCTCAGGTGTTAATTTGGAAAGTGTGGCCATATTCCTCCCTGTCTAGTATGGGAACGGAAAAGCTGGTCAATGTAGGCATGTGTCCTAACAACTGGAATAAAAATCTCCACCTGCAAACAAATATTCTCTGGTTTTCCTAGCCAGAAGCAACCAGCCATGTCAAAATTAATCATTACATTTGCTGTATCAACAAATACGTTTGGATTTGGTTTTGTTGTTTTGGGGTTCTTTTACATAACACTGTGGATGAAAGTGAATCACTTCTTCACTCTTTGTAACCTGCCTTCATCTGCTGACACCAGTTAAATAAACCTTTTTTTCCTGAGTAGCACTAGCAAGAGTTGAAATTTTGCTGAAGCTGTCAGTGTATCCAACATGCAGTTGCCAGGAAAATCAGCAGAAGCAAAGAACCCATACTCCTGGACCATTCTCCATATTTCAGCATAGAATCTTACAAAATAACTTCACTGAGCTGCCACTAGCAGGTCACCACAGGGAGAGTTTGGAGCCCCAAACACCACAAGGCACTCAAAATTTCAAGCTGGGTAATCTGCTCTCACCCAGAACAGACTATGATTCAGCAACTTGAAACAAAACAGCTCTTAATTTTTCATTAAAAGCTGTTAAGCCACTACATACAGCCCTCCACAATTTAACAGCTGATGAGATGCAGCCTCCAGGATATGGACTGAAAAAGTAATTATTAGAAGCAAATCACACAGAAAGGAATAGTAAAGAGCATATACTCCCGCTCGCCTCTTTGGCACTGCAAAGATACTAAATCATCAAACATAGTCCAATAAAAACAACATCCAGACAGGTTTAAAAAATAAAATACTGCTGTCTGCCAACTCTCAGTTACAGGACTCTTCATCAGACCAAGTAACACATCTTACAATAACAGATTACAGATAATCTGATTACAGATAGTACCAAACTAGTTGTAAGACAGTTCTGAGGACCCATAAGCTCTCAGGATTGTCCAACAGTGAAGGCAGGCCACAAGCTGACAATATAGCTCATTACTCAAGCTTTCTTCCTCTTGAAAATGTGTCTGATATGAAAATTAAATAGGCATAAGCATCAAGGGAGAGACGCAACTAACTGTGAACAGGGAGCGAGGCTGTATGTCAAGAACTATGTTTACATGGAATAATTAAAGGAAAAAAATCAAGTACCGCTTTCCTAAAACCTCCCTTCCACACTCACCCTCTGCTTCCTACATACACTGTGTATGTTCACAGGCAAACAGACCAACAGATAGACTCAAAGACACACATGATGGATGGTTTTGCACCGATTCCCTACTCTGCAGACGCCATCCTAATAGCCATCAAAGCAGGAGCCTTGATTTCTTAACAATCCACTTCTCAAACATCCAACTGGAGATGGAAAGAGAGGTCTTCATTTCAGAGAATCAGTGTACTGTGCTTTCCAAATAAATGAGCTTCAACCTAAAGAAGCTCAAGGTAGCATGCCAAGAAAGGAGGTTTCCAAAATGCTAAGGTCTCTTAGAAAATAAATACAAGTACAGAGTTAAAGCCAGAGTCTTTACATACCACAACATATCACAGCCTGAATAATACGTTCTGCAGCTTTTCTCCCTTTTTCCACTGCAGTGCATAAGATGCAGGTGAAATATGCCCAAGTTTGGTACCTTACGGTCCCTGAAGCCAGAACGCTTCTTCTTCCCTTCTGGTTGAGCCTCCTCATCACCTGAGGCAACAGCCCCTCTATCCTCACTGCCACTGCTCTCCTCCTCGTGCTTCATCTTCTCACTTGGCTCTGTCCTCGGATTGTGTTTTACAGAGGATGAGTCTTCTGCATAAGCCCTGTAGAAGGGAAAAGTAAACACAGGATTAGGAAAATGAGGGGGGTGCTAAGGCTACAAAGATGGCTGCAAGGCTTACCCTGAACAAAACACTGCTATAGTTCAGCATGGAGGACTGCAAAGCAAAAACAAAGATATTACTGGTCTCCTTAAAATATTGCTTGCTTTTCCCTGCTGCGATCAAATTTCCACCCCTCCAACTCAAACTCCAAACTTACAATCATAGTAAGTTTTCATAGCCCAAGAACACCAGAGCAAATCACTCTGTGAATTATTGTACCCTCTCCCAAAAAATACACATACAAGAAAGACTAAGAAGGGCATACCATACCTCCTGTAACCCTAAATTCCACTTCACTCCCTCAAGAAAGATTTACATAAAGTGATAGAAATGTGTTTTACTATCAGCACCACAGGACTCAGAAAAGCCTCTGTTTCAGCTCAAGTGATTTATTTTCTATCTCCAGCAGGTGACAAGCTGGTTTATTTCCTTCTTTCACCAATGACTCTTCTGAACTCCAATGCTACAGGATTTGTGACAACAAAAAGTGGAGTTGTTTATCCTCAAGCTGGAAAAACGGCTCTGGCAGAGCGGGACCCCTTTCCACGCACAGCTACAGGTTGGGCAGAGAAGAGATTCAGAGCAGCCCTGCAGAGAAGGACTTGGGGGTGTTGGTCAATGAAAAAATGAACACGAGCCAGCTTCAGTGTGTGCTCGCAGCCGAGAAAGCCAACCGTATCCTGGGCTGCATCAAAAGGAGCGTGACCAGCAGGTCGAGGGAGGTGATCCTGCCCCACGACTCTGCTCTCGTGAGACCTCACTTGGAGTTCTGTGCACAGTTCTGGTGTCCTCAACACAAAAAAGACATGGAACTCTTGGAACAAGTCCAGAGGAGGGCCACGAGGATGATCAGGGGACTGGAGCACCTCCCATATGAAGATAGGCTGGGAAAGTTGGGGCTGTTCAGCCTGGAGAAGAGAAGGCTGTGTGGAGACCTCCTAGCAGCCTTCCAGTATCTGAAGCGGGCCTATAGGGATCCTGAGGAGGGACTCTTCATGAGGGACGGTAGTGAGAGGACAAGGGGTAACAGGTTCAAACTTAAACAGAGGAAGTTTAGATTGGACATGAGGAAGAAATTCTTTACTGTAAGGGTGGTGAGGCACTGGAATGGGTTGCCCAGGGAAGTTGTGAATGCTCCATCGCTGGCAGTGTTCAAGGCTGGATTGGACATAGCCTTGGGTGGCATGGTTTAGTGGGAGGTGTCCCTCCCCCTAGCAGGGGGTTGGAACTAGATGATCTTAAGGTCCTTTCCAACCCTAATTATTCTATGATTCTATGACTCCTTATCAGCATCCAGTAATTCACTAACAGTCACGACAAAGGGTAGACTGGGAAGGGCTAAAGAACTCAAATCCTTCCATAGTATTGGTAAGAAGCAAAACCTGTACTATTCTAGAATAAGCTCCCAAACAGCATACTTAAGAATAGAGCAAATCATGACAAAAGCAAATTAACTTTTGTTCATGTTGTGACAACTACTTCAGCAAAGTACCGAAAGCACTTGAACAACCAAGATCCCAGCATTGCTCTGAAATGCAATAATCCATGTCACAGTGGCTGGGTTAAAGCAGTTCAGAGGTTTCTAGTCCACACGGGGACAGAACACAACTCCATCACAAGGGTTTGATTAATAAAATAAACAAGTGCTTAGTGAAGAGCAGTACAAATCATGCCTTTTCATGCAAAGTGGAGTCTAACACACCAGCTTTTCTGGACCTTCTGAAAAGGTCCTGAGCCTTTATTTGCCAATATATTTTTCTAAGTCTTACAGCAAAGCACGATCTTTAATGCCTCCACTGTACCAAGCTTTCAGTGGCAGGATCCAAACCTGAATCCTCCACAAGCATCTTAAGATAGAGAAATGATTGCCCCAGAAGGGCCAGGTAACTGATCTGTCTCTTGAAGAATGGAGTCTATGCTGGCACCTCTCCTGAAGCTTTTCCTGAAAGTCTGATCAGGACTGGCACATCCTTGGGGAGCTGGGGCTTTCGCTGATATGCAGTTTGCTACAATAAGCTGTTGCCAACTGAAGCTACAACAGCAGGGCTGATAAGGAAAGCACTCGGGTAGACAGGTCACCAGTCTTTTGTAGCTTAGAGAACCTCTGGGGAAAAGGCCCTGGGGACAAAAGCAGCAGAAAATTGATTGCTTATCTACACAACCACGTTATTCCCTATGAAGCATGCCAGAAAATAGCTGTATCAATGAAGATTTGCTCCTGTAATGCTTGACTGACATCTAGCAAACCAAAGAAGGATGAAATTCAAAATCGAACATTTTCAGCAAATCCTACACGTTCCTTCAATCCATCACATTGTCAAGCCAGTTTGCTACAGCAAAACAGATGTAGACTGTTTGAATACAGTCCCGTCCCCCTCCCCAGTTTATCCAGATAATTAAAACTCTACAGTTAGATCGTCATCCCAACATACAAGCAAACTGAGCTATGAGAATAAAAGCAGAGAAGCAGAGTTTGTAATCTATTTCTCAAGCAAAGCTTTTAAACAGTACCTGCTATTCCTCACCTCCAGGCCACAGTCTGAACTACTCACTGAATTAGCCATTGAAGGATCTGCTCTCTATGTACACCTACTACTCTGTGTATTTTACATCCTGCACAACCATCCTCTGTTGAAATCCTTGGCTTCCAACAACTGCAACTTCCATACTGCATCCACATAAAGGAGTCTTTCAATGCAGATGCCAGATTACAGCTGAAAAAACCCCATAGCTCCAGAAATATCAACCCCACTGGACTGCCATTAGCAAGTGAAGAATCTCCACCTCCTCTTTTGATGAGACCGACTTTCCAATGGCATGCCTGTTACTACAGCTTCTGCATGAAAGGGAAACAAAAATATAAAGACACCCTTCACCTTGTGCCAAGGGTAACTGCCAGCCTCTATCCCCAGAACATGCCTGGACTCCAGCTGCCATGCTTCAGCCCTCCCAGTCTCTTCAGAATTCCCCAACCTCTTTCCCTCCATTCCCTTAGCCTCCCACACCACCATCTCCCTAACCATCCCCCCCCTCTCCCCGAGAACTGAATCTGAGGCAAAAACTGTATTTCCCACCTACTTAGCAATGCCTTCTTTTAATCCTTCAGGAAAGCTAAAAATCAATCACAACATTGAGTTCAGTATCCCCAAGGAAAACTACCTAGAATCCCCTAGAAAACCACAGAAGACTACTTAAGTCACTTGAATCATAGAATAGTTAGGGTTGGAAAGGGCCTTAAGATCATCTAGTTCCAACCCCCCTGCCATGGGCAGGGACACCTCACACTAAACCATGCCACCCAAGGCTCTGTCCAACCTGGCCTTGAACACCGCCAGGGATGGAGCATTCACAGCTTCCCTGGGCAAAGTGATAGGACAAGCGGTAATGGCCTCAAGCTGTGCCAGCAGAGGTTTAGACTGGATATTATGAAAAACTTCTTCACCAAAAGGGTAGGTCAGGCATTGGAATGCGCTTCCCAGAGAAGTGGTGGAATCACTGTCCCCGGAAGTGTTCAAAAACCTCTTAGATGAGACCTTTAGTGACATGGTTTAGTAGTGAACTTGACAGTGCTAACAGTTGGACTTGATTATCGTAAAGGTCTTTTTCAACCTAGTTGATTCTATGACAGAACGCTAAATTCTCACTTAGCAAATTGTTCTTTGAGAAAGCCAAACTCATGCAGCCATAAGATATACATCCACAAAGGATCCTGGGACTCAAACCAGGCACTGGCACGATACTCCACAGTTGCAAGTCTTTCAGTTAGAGAAATCACAAACCCTCATTTAGAAGTATTTTTCTCCTTTGACAGAAGCAGAACAGTGTACTAAAATAACCCAGCTTTGTGCCAGAGATAACAGTGCTCAGTTATTCTAATCCAGAAGGCAGTAGAAAAGTACTTAGCTATCAGACACTATTTAGTCTCAGCAGGAAATGCAGATCTAACAAGAAGCTGGGCATTCAGAAGTCAGCAAAATCATTGCCACCAAATAAGAAGCATGAGATCTTGCCTGTCAGATGTGTTCTCCAATTCACTAGAGCTGCCCCTCTCCCTGCATGTAAACATCTAAAGACATCCAAGTGAGGTTTAAAAGTCACTTAAAACCTCAGGCTTTCATATTGAAATGCAAAAGTAAGCTTTGAAACAACATTCATAATCATAGGCAACCTCCAGGAATCAGGAGTACTTCCAGTGAATAGCTCTGTCTCATCCCCAGTTCAACCATATTCAGTGACTAAATTAGTTAGCTGAGACTTTAATAAGAAATCAAGAAATGATCAAGATCCACAGCCCAATTTTTTCCAGGATGTCACCTCACTCATAGACATTTTACTACTTCGCTTCCTCAGTCTTTCATGGTACACAACACTGACGTAAATTAAAATAGTGAATTTCTTGGAAGAACTTCAACGAACACATCAAGATTAAGTCAGATTCCAGAGATGAATGTGAACAATTATACTGAGGAGACAGCTCTGGATACCAGCCATAGCCTAAAATATATGCAGGAACATGAGGGGACAGCAGCATAGTCCATGAGATGTGCATGTCATTCCTTCTACCTCAGCCAGCAGCAAGAACGTCCCCACAGAAAGCACATTCAGCTACTGATGGTGCACTCCAAGGAAGAGCTAGACCAACCAGAGAAGATCTGACAGGGAGCAGCCAGAATGACTACGGATAAAGAGCACATTGTCGGAAAAATTACTTAAGTAAGTCAAATTGCAGTAAGAAAGATGGAAAAGAAGAAGGTAAAATAACTGTGATATACATAAAACAGCTGCTGCAGGATTTTTCTCTTGATCCAGTGAGGACAGGACAAGATGCAGGATGTACTTAACAACATCATAAAGGAAGAGACTTACACACCAGGGAAAGGAGAAGCCTGCACACACATATGTATACATAGACACATAGACATACACAGAAAGCATTTAATGTTAAGGACAGGGGAAAACTGGAATCAGCTGCTGGGGAGGATTTATTCTGTCACTGCTCTCTCCATCATCCGCATATTGCTATAAATAGGCAAGACAGTTGTCTGTCAGGACCACTTGGAAGCACTCAGCCCTGCCTTGGCAGCAGACAAGCTGATTTCTCATGCTCCCTCCCACTCTTCTGTGCTGCAGCCCAGTTTAGGCACAGGCACCAGCATATGGGAGCACATGGACAGGCCGCATGAGGACCTCTGCTCCAAGCCCCTTGGAAGAGACTCCTCTGAAGAACATGAACCTGAATCAGTTTAGGTCAGTCTTAACAGCTAACTTGGATCATATGGGATAACATGCCACTCCTTAAAGATGACTCCCTGATAGCCTGCAGAGTAAAACTATTCCGTCATGAAGGCTGTCAACCCTAATGACACATGCTGGAGGCATCCTACTGACCTTATGTCAACATCCTTGTAGACTATAAATCTGTTAATTGCTTAATCCAGGAGACACTGCTTACATTTCCAAGCAGAGTTTTCCCAAGTAGGGTACAGGACTATACCCCCAAGCTGCAACCCTGATGCATGCACACAGCTGCAACTCAAATCAAGGTCTGCCATTCAGTGTAGTCCCTATAAAGTCGCAGCAAACCCAGATGATTCGGGAAAACAGTGTCTTCCCTTTCTACCTGACTTCTCTGCACAAACCCCAGCTTGGATTTGCTATGCAACATTTTAAAAAGATATTATGAACATGCACTGATTGAACTCCAGGGCTCTGCGTGCTCAGGGGCAATACCCCTAAGCTCTGCAGGTCAGCTGAGGTCAATTTTCCCAAGGGCAGTTCAGACATTTTCCTAATTGACTCCAGTTTTGACTTGGCTCATTCCCCTGCATCAGATGCTTTCCTTCCCCTGATGCTCATGGGTAAAAATAATATGAAGCCACAAGCCACCTGAAAGGACACAGTGCTCTTGCAAGCCACCACTCATGGATCAATGTGTCTTCATGCCTTAGGAGAAAACACTGTCCACAGCAATCCCAAGGATAATTTCTTGAGTCCGCCACCTTTCTCAAAGAATTAAAACAATGGAGCAGAGCTCTCAAAATAAAAACAACCTCACATGGATAATAGCTACATTTTTTTCTCTTCCGTCCTACATCAGGTTGAGTAGTACCTGACACATCTATGGCTATAAAACAGGTTTCTCTCCTCTTGACTATGATTTATGTGGTTTTCTTTGTTTTACTAGAATGAATATTTTTAAAGTCTGAGTTTCACCTGGCATAAGATATTTCCAGCAATTCTGACATAAAAAAAGGTATTCTAAGCAGATTACTCTAAAGCCCTTAAGACACTGATGCAAAAAAGCGATGCATTCTTAAACAGAGTTAGCTAAGGGCTGATCTAGGCTTCAAAATTAATTCTAGAAGCAGTGATGGAGAAAAGCCAAACACAAAAACTAGCAAAGGTCAGCAGAGTAAGGAACATGAAGGGTCTTTCCTACAGAGATCTTCCATAAAGCACCTGAACACTTGTTACAGGATGGCTGAAGGACAAAAGGGTGGAAGAAGAGAGAGAAATGGTAAAGATGGAATGAAATCTGTAGAAGTGGCAGTCAGCACCTGAACAGTTCAGCTTGCTGGTGAGAAGTGGATCCTGAAAAAGAAGAGCTTGTAACAGAATGACAACACACCACCACGGCAGGGAGACAGGTATCTTAAATGTAATTGCTTTGACTTATATCCAGGATGAGACAAAAGGCAGAAAAGCACAGAGTAGGGCTGAAGGGAGGCAGCAAAATAAGACTAAGTACCATGTTAAATACAAACATGCTGGTAGCAAGGGATCTTGTTCTTAAGCAACTTACAGTGTAACATGGATGTCCTGCCCTTATTCTTATTGTGAATATACCTGTGGAAGCGTAACAAATTAAGAATAACCAAATCCTTCCAGTCAATCAGGAAGAGGACTGGTAAGACTCTGCTTACAGAGGTCCTTCTGCACTCCCCAAAGGTACATTTGCTCTCTTATTTCATTAAGTACTGGACTGACTGAATGACAAGCTTCAGAAATGAAATGCCAATTGTTTTCAGATGCTTACTGCCCACAGATTCAGCCAGGAAGGTTTGTGCTGAAGAATGTATCTGTGGCCATTTAATAACAAGCCAAATGGGTATTTGGAACTACCAATACAGAATACAAGTTTTATGTGAGCATCAGTAACAGAATATTTTCTATAAACATAAGCTTGCCACAAACTGTGAGGTTCAGTTCCTCTTCTATATTAATAATTACTCATTTAGATTAGCCAATGACTGTGCTAAGATTTATTTCAATTAATTAATTCAGGACATTATACCAGTGGCCAGATTCTTAATTGCTTCTGTTGCCAGCTGGAAATTCTCAGAGTTTAAGTTATTGCTTAGACAGGAAAAACTTCATTAGATTTCTAAGCTCAGCTATTTGCATTATTGAAGTAATCTTCACCACAGCAAAACAGAGCAGCATTAGCTACTCCTGTCATACAGTTATTTAGATGAGATATATTCCACCAAAAACAGGCAGCAGGTGCTCCTGGAAGACAGCTGAGGAAGCAAGACCAGCACTCACCTGCAACAGGCAGCTATGCAGAAGGCTACAAGTAGATGCAGAACAATGTGAAAATCCACCAACCCACCTCCCCTCTCAGGAAGACACAAAGTCTTTCCTATCTTGCATTACAAAACTTCTGTTTCTTTTATATATATATTTCTTTCCTTTCCAATCCTTGACTTCTCTACCTTTGTGAGGGCTTCCTTACCCCAGCACTGGCTTCTGATGCTTCACAAACTATATCCTACAGGATCAATTTGAAATACACTGGTTTCAGGCTGCACATCACAGTTGGAAACCACCCAAGAAGTCTTAGTTTTCTTCAGGATAAGTAGCGGAAAGAGTAAGTTCACATACAGTCACCACCTTAATACTCACTTTTAGCAAGGTTTACCATCATTAGAAGTATGAAAATCTTTTTTTGACGTAAGATGTTTAGGTGTTTTTAAAGTATTGATGTTGTGCTGCTTCTCACATGGCAGTAGAGAAGAGCTGGGGCATTTACACAAGGCTTTATGGAGATAACAATAAGAAATACAAGTCAGATACTCTTTTCCTTTTATTGCTGCTCTTCCTCTAACATTCCATCATCTTCTACTTACCTACCCCAAGAAGCATAAGATTTTCAACTGCTTCTTGATTCAGCCTATTAAAACTTTTATGCCTTAACTGCAAAGAAAAATAATTATAAGAAAACAGAAAGAAGCAGACATCTCTCATCTTAAAAGGAAATCTCACTGTCAGCCTGCAGGACAGCATCCCTTACTGCACTCCCTACTCAAAGGGTGATGAAGGCTTAGCTTCATTAACAGACCCTCCAAGGTTAAGCAGAACATTAGCAGGCACACATTCCTCATTAGAGTAATCCGCCATCAGAGGTATAGTAATCCGCCATCAGAGGTAAAGTAATGCTCTGCAATGCCAAGGGAGTCACACTTAGGATCTGCTGGACACCTCACAGACTAACTGCAGCACAGGAGAGCTTCATATCACAACAAAAGCAAAGTTGCTTCACTTATCAAAGGTAAACAAACATCATAAGTCAGCCCTACAACAGACTAACTGGTTATGCCCTGGACCTCCCTAACCTGCTTCCCATTTAAATACCACTGCAACATTTAATAAATCAAAATCATTTACTGCTAAGCATCATACACAGATGCACACAGACATTTCTCTCTGTAGTCTATAAATTACATTTTCAGTGACACTTGGCTTATTAGATCCCTGTGCCCTGGTTACATGTATTACATATTTACCTTTTAAAACTAGTTCATTATACTTACTGCTACTTACTGTAATAACTCAGGATGTAGCTACCTGAATAACCCAAGATATCATTACAAACGTTTGGTATTCACCTACACTTATTCTAAAACTCTATTAATCACCCACTTTATATACTGTGAAAGACAATTTAGAGTTCCTCATCCCTCATTTATTTAACCATGAAGTTAAAATGCCTATTTGAAAGTCTGTTTAAAACTTCTGCAGGTGTCAGTATGAAGTATTTTCTACACCAAACATATTAGTTTTGCTCTTCCTCTTATTCAACAGCTGTATGCCAAGTAATTAATTATATGAGCATCATAAGCCTGGATGCGCTTCTATTTTAGTTGCAGACATTACGGATTTATTTCATGGCTCATATAGGAAAGGAGTACTTCAAAGTCTGTATAATTCTATTTAGCGCTTTACAGATTTAGAAAAGACAAAGGAGACAGAGCAAGGAAAGAATAAAACCAAACAGCAAGACCAAGTCAATCTGTCCAGACTGATGAGGACTAGGGAGACCACAGACAGCACTACTCCAAAGAGACTGTCTCTCTCCTTTATCTGATTTCTATGAGTGCTCTCAGCCGAGCAAGGTCAAGCCTGGCCACAGTGGCCAAGGGCCTCCAAGGAACAAACAAGTACACCCGGAGCCAAAAAAAAAATCACTCCCTGAAAACAACCCCGACCTACCACTCCACATACCATTAGCAGCTCTTTGCTGCAGAAAGCACCCTCCTCCTGATAAAAGGCAAAGCTAAGAACTGATAATTTGGCTGTTTTAAAAGCAGACATGAGCTTCCTACAGCGTGATACAATCTCTCTCTCTGTCTTTGGGACAGCTTTAGTCTGACATGATGTCCTATGTACTTTACAATAATACTGAGAATGTTTTAAATGGGAAAAACCCTGCTCGCTTTCCTGCCTGGAAAGGAGTGTTTTGAATGCCCATCCCTCAGAGGCATTCAGGTTCTACACATAGAGGCACTACATAACTGCAGATTTTTAGCAAAATGCAGCATAAGATGACACTGCTGGATCACAGTGTTCTTCCTCAGCCCGAGCAGGTATCAAGATTTGACAGCTCTAGGAACAGCCATCATCTTCCTCCTACTACATTAAAACTAGAGCCTTCTAGCCACAATACATGTGAGAAGAGAGCCAGCAATAAATCACCTAAATATTTGAAAAAAATAAGACCTTTCAATGTCTTTTTTTTTTTTAGTCTATTTTGAGACTTTAATTGCAGTCATGAGCTCAAGTGACACTGCTGGTGACATGCAGCTCCCACATTTTGAGGGAAGAGAAGGTAGTCCTCGATTTATTTTAAATGTCGCTTTGTCCCAGGGTTCAGTGAACCCTCAGGCAAGCACAGATATCCCTTTTCTCATCACAGTTATGGAAACAAGTTTTGCGCCTCATGGCCCATAAGCAGGTGTCCTCAGACTCCGGCCCTTAAAAACAACCTAAGTCCTGCCTGCAGCTACCTGAGCACCAAAGGATAGACTGTCACCTTCTGCTCCCCTAATACATTTTATATATGAAGCAGTCAGCAGAACACAAAGAAAATCAGAGTAGCCTCCTCCAGCCAAGCATACTGTGCCTAGAAGCCTTCCCAGAAGCTGAAAGCACATTTGCATTCATTTGACCCAGTTTGGTCAAGTCAACCAAATTCTCTTTGCTCACCACAACAAGCCCCTGTAGCATCACCATGCAAGGGGAAGCCAGGCAGCAAACCACGCCAGTGGCAAACAGGCCACGTGAGAACAGCTGCAGAGTAAAGCTCTTCAGCCCTGAGCTTTTTCACATCTCTGACTACTCACAGCAGCAAAGAAGCTCCCCAGGAAGTCACCAACAGCCATTCCTTCCAAGCAGCAGAAGCAGGACAAACAATAGCACTTCATAAAGTCTCCCGCAGATCTTAAACCCATCTCCAAGTACAGGACTAAAGCAGCATGAGGTCTCAAACAAAACAAAACAAAAAAACAAAAAAAAAAAAACCAAAACAACCCCCAAAAGCCCCCAAACAAAGAAACAAACAGAATTACCTCTGCCAAAGAAATCTGGCACTGGCTGTTGCTGCAGTTGTCCCCATGAAAGCTGCCACCATGAGCCTACGCCTGGTCCTGGGGTAATGTGCCGTCCCATGGTAACCCCGCGAAACAGCAGAAAGCCCTGCGGCAATGGGAAGAAACCGAAGGCGAAACATCCTGTCAAGAAAAACACATCAGTAAAGCAACAGTTCCAGTTGTGGACTCTCACACTGGCCGCCAACCAGAAATTTGGTTGCACTGTTTCTAAAATAGGAGAAGTTACAGAAAATAACTGTCACAGGTGCTTATTAGCTGTTCTGAAACAGGTAACCTGCCTAATAAATAGCAAATTACAGCTATTACATATGGGCATACACCTGGCTGACACACTTTGCTGTCACATCCCAGCTACTCTCTCAGCTGCTCTTACAGCACTTTTCCAATTCCTCTCCAGCTTTTCCCCTGCACACTTCATTTAGAGGAAGTATGTGTACTCACCTGCTCAAGGGCCAAGGCATAGAATATGCAGGTAGATCTTGAAAGCAACTACAGCAAGTAAGAACCATTTGACCAGAGGTAAAGACACAGCTGGATTTTAAAACACAAATTAAAGCAAATAACAAGCAAACCTATGAAACAAATCCCAGCCCAGTCATTCTGCATTTCCTAAGAAACCCCTACTGTTCTTAAATCACTTTTTTAGCTAGCCTGGAGCAAAACAGTTATATTCAATTTTAAGTATAAAGCAAGTTTCAAGGTGTCAAAACTCACGAAATACAATCTATACCCTGTTACACACAATAGTACAGAGACAAATGGGAAACCAGAGCTGCAAATCTAAACAATATTACAATGGAGAAATCTGAACAGCAAAAACGTCACCTCATCACACACACACACCAGCTACAGGAGACAAAGCAATTTTTGCTAGCTCGCAAGATTAACAGTGAAGGGCAAATGTTGCCTCTAAAAAGAAAAGGTGCTGCACCTCATTTCTAACTGATGCAAATTCAACTTTCTGATCATGAGGTCATGATTAAAAAATTGTTCCCAATTTCATAAAAAAGAAATTGGGAACAGAACAGCAAAAGAAATCCCAAGGGCAGCATTGGAAGTGGAGAGCAGGGGAGCAGGGGCCCTATTTTTTATATTTTGTTCCCCATTCTTGCTGTTCTATTCAAATATTCCCAGACAGGAAATAACTACAGAACACAAAAATAAAGTCACATCTATTGGTTTCTATTTGCTTTTGCAACATGAGATGCCACCATTCTGCTAAACCATTAACTTCTAACAATGAGAATCTTGGGACCATTTTATGCAAACATATCTTACACGTGTGATGTGTTATCCTATTTCAGCTATAAAGAGTTGAATATATTACTGCCATTTTCTGCCGATTAAAGCAACACACAGCTCAGGATTTCATAATGTGAACCACTGATGTGAACTTAGGGAGGGGAAGAGAGGAAGAGGGAGGGAAGATGCACATAAAATATTCAGCAGATCATTTTGAGTGCCAGAGCTAAATATCTTTTAATGCAAGAAGTGGTGGAGATGCATCTGAAGACATCACAGCACAATAAAGAAATATGGGGCAAGCGGAAGGAAAGCAAAGATAATGAAGAATCATTAGGGAATCCCACACCACCTATTTTTTACCATCAGATGTAAGGCTTTTGCACTGCCCTGGAACAAGAAAGATAGGATGGAATACCAGCAGGTGACGGCAAGGTGGGATGGAGATGTCAATACTGCTCTTGCTGGGTAGGGCAAAGCCACAGGGTTCCAAGCCTCACCACCCTGATTTATGGGCAAATACAACAAACTCTGCTGCTCACAGCTACTGTATCTGAAAAGCATCCATTTTATATTCATCTGTGCACATATTAACCTTCACAGTCAGCATTATAATTTTGTTTAACTTTAAGCCTATTTATTTTTAAAGGATTGAAGCTTTAATGGAATACAGCCAGCCAACAGTGCTTATTGTCCAATCTTCTCCAGCTCCGAACAATAGGAGGTTGTTACAAAAAACAGATCTTATTTAAAATGTAATTTTCATCCTATACAAACCTGATGCTCCCATTTCATCTCCAGGGATGAATTCCTATTACATACACAGAGAAAAATCTGCATGTGTAATTTTCACCAAGAAGCTAACAGTTGCCCTTACTTGGGTTCCCCATCCTAATTACACCTTTATATGCATAAGATATAATGAATACGGGAACTGCTGCCAGTAGAATTTAATCAGTCAAAATGAAAATCAAGTCCCACAGTGCTTACTTTTGAGCTTGAAGAGATTTTTAAAATATTTCAGATTGTTAGCTTTCGTATTGCATAAATGTTTGCTCTGTCTGAGCCCTAAGACACACTCTATTATCCACTTTGTCCAAGTAATCGCTATCCCTGGTGGTGCTGGAACATTCACCCAGACAGTGCTCACTCGGTGGCAATTGCCCAAGAGAGCTGAAAGCTGGTGCTCACTTATAAAAAATACTAAAAATAAGCATCTTGCCCTAACTGCAGCAATGAAAAGCTTAACGCCATGATCTGCAGTAGTATGAAGAATAAAGCTGATAAAGGATAGAACTCCCAAGAACCCATGTGATTACAGCCTACAATAATAAACAACATCAACTCTTGCATGATTTAATGCATTATTTTTTTTTGTTCTATCATTACAGCTACAAAGAAACTACAGGTCATGTTTCTGTTTCTAAGAGATAAGGCAGTTGTTAGTTCTTGCTCAGAACAGCACCATAGCTACTTTCAGAGGTTGAATTAATATCCTTGGACAAAAGAAATAGCTGGGGCTTTTGTCCAGAAAAAGAATGACAAACTGCTTTTATTTATGCCATAAGACATGTTTGGGGTGTGGTTTTTTGTTTGTTTTAAGCAGAAGAGTCAACCAACAGACTTGAAGATTTAGAGACAGAAGCTGTTTTTAAACAGCTGTTGACTTCTGCTCCACCATTAAATATGAACTGCTCCGCCAAACCCTAATCCTCAGAGCCCAAATGTTCAGAAAACTAAAAATGTTTACGCATTTTTAAACAACAGAAAAATCCACCCCAAGTCCCCACCAAAAGAGATTTGACAGCCCATCCTGGTATCTGGCACCTCTGCCTTCTTTGGCCACATATTTTAGTGTCCCAGCTCCCTGGTTTAAGCTGTGTTTCTGTCCGAGTTGCTGCAGCAGCTCTCATAGCCACCACATAAAGGCTCAGAGCCCTGCCCTATGGGTACGCTGTTGGCAAGATGGAAGAGCATAAAGCTTTATGTATTTGTAATTTAGCATTAAACATGTTAGTGTCTTTGACATCCAGGAAACCCACAAACCTATTAGGAAAGTACCGCTTCCCATCCAAGACACAATGGACATCATTCAAACTGAGGACATCCGGATTGCTTAAGAAATACAAAACTATTTCTACAGCTACATACATTCCGGCTTGATGTGGCTATTTCCCCAAACAATTCACTAACCTGTTTTGCAAAGAAATTCAGACAGGCTCTCCGCTTCTCCCCCCTGTCATGTCCAGAGGACCAGCAGTCTAGCCCTGGATTTCTTCAGTGCACGTACAAATTGGCAGACCCCAACTTTCTTGCATCCCTTTTCAGGCACCAAAATACCTGTTTTTCTGATTAACTGATGGTTTCAAGACTGAAAGCACTAAGTAGTCCAGTCTGGGCAAAAAAGACTTCTTCACACTGTGGGTACCCCACAGCACTGAACTTTCTGTAGTCCTTTTGGGCAATCCAGAACAACCTCAGTTTTTAAGATGAAACACACTCAAAGCAGCTTTTTGATGTTAGAGGTGGCCTTGGCAGCACAAGCATATGAGAGGGAGAACAGTAACTGAATAAGCTGATAGGTGTTCAATTTTTAATCAGAGAAGGGTACACAGGCACTTTTTATTTGAACTGTTTTACTAGGACATGGTAAGCTTGCACATTAGTGCAGAATGTCAATTGTAAATTTAAATGAAAAATATTATGTAGTAGGATATGCCCCAAAGCAATTTGCTTTTGAAAGGCACTGCCTGGGGATAAAGACTTCTGCAGGGACTGGCTAAGATGGAATCACCGAGAACTGAAAGAGCTTTCTGGTGCTGTATGCCCACGAAAAAGCAAAGTCTGATTTTGCCAAAACACATCAAGACATCCTAATCCAAGGTCAATCTTCTCAAGAGCATTATTGGGAAAGGGCAAGAAAAAACTGCACTGGGGAGAAAGTACAACAAATCCAGTGGGAAGGAAAAGTCAAGGCACAAGGGAAAGTGCAAAGCAGGAGAGAAGATTCACTATCAACACTAACTTACAGATACTTAAAATAATCTGAAATACATAAAGTGGAATTGGGGAGAGAAGAAACCTCTTCGCATCAAACCTCCCTCCACCAAAATTAAGTTATTAATTTTTACTTCCCCTTTCCCCAGTTCTCCATATTTTCCATTTACAAACTGGTACCACCGAGAGAGATTTGTACAAGGATATTTCATACAAAAGGTACCCAGAGGTGGATTCCAGCTACCAAGGCATCTGGATATGTTCCTTCCCCCTTCCCCAAAAAAGATGAGCTGCTCCTCCTCTTCAGCCCTCCAAGCTTTCACCTTACCCAGTGCAATTTTCACATAAAGGATTACTCACATCACTGAAGTTATTAGCTTAACAAGATGCATAAATCAGGTTTGAGAATGAAAATTAAATCTAGCAGCAAAAGTAATTTCTTCTCAGCTATGAGATCGGGGCAATATTTGATCACATTCATTTGCTAGAAAGGGAAACCAGATTTGTTTCAGTGCATGATTCAAACTGATGAACCCACAAAGCACCAACCAATAACACGCTACAAGGTCTCTAACAGAAACGTAAGCCATAGCCTGGCAATTTCTTTCTGTCATTGCAGTAAGGGTTCACCTCTTCCTAAAATCCTCAGCCCTGAAAATGCACACTTCCTAACTCTACAGCTCTATGACTATACTCCTCATCGTCCCCTTGGGGACAATCAGTGTTATCCCTCAAACAGCCAGCATTTAGTAGTAACCTTTTATTCTGCTCTGAATGCAGCTGCTATTACAGCCATACTGCTGCATTTCATAGCATATTTAAAAATTCAGTCTAATATTGAACTGCCAACATGTTTCCGTGTTCTGCAATCACCTCGCCATTAACATGGCTTATTTAGTATAATGACTTACTGGGATGACATCCATTAAGACTCCATTATTCATGCCACCCTCATCTCACAAGTTGCTTTACTCTGCCTAATTGATCATTTAGAATCATAAGACACAAACCGAAAATAAACCAGCAAAACCATGGCTAGCTGGAATACAACTTATTAAACTACCACTTTCACACACACATGTTCCTCTCCTCAATTTAACTCATACATCATTACTATTAACTATATTTAAATTAAGGAAGATCTAGGTTTCTCTGTTACTATCAGTTGCTCTAATTCATCCCCTACTTTTAAGCTCCACATGGGCTACCTGCTAAGAACTGCAAACCATCCTAAGATAGGAAGTACTGTACAGAAAACTAACCATTTCTCTTCTGTCCATACGAGTCACCCATGCCAATTTCTACCAAGTCTGCTACAACAGGA
The DNA here is from genome assembly GCA_028858755.1 of Ara ararauna. Classification (NCBI taxonomy): domain Eukaryota; kingdom Metazoa; phylum Chordata; class Aves; order Psittaciformes; family Psittacidae; genus Ara; species Ara ararauna. The sequence goes on from CM054381.1 coordinate 45,025,156, forward strand.
GCTTCACCTTAGACTTGAACAAACTGGCCAGAGAAGAGTCAGTAGCCCCAAACACTGCTGCACAGAGTCTAGATTAAAACGGGCAAGATGGAAAATAATTTCACTGATCTTCACTCCTAAGTAGAGAAAGACAATACATTGCAAGGGTGCACACAATACTTTTGATTTAGTTTTAATAAAACATTATTAGTGATTACAATTGGATTATAAGGCTGTAGGTCAGTAGCTGGTTTGGCCTTCCCTTGAAAGGGAGGCAGGAGTGTTTATTCACTGGGGAAAGACTTTGGTGCCAACTAAAATGGCAGAAGAAATATCACCTGGCAAGCTCAACAGCAACCTCAAATCTAACCTGCTAGCTGAGTCACTAGAGGACTTGTGAGTGGATGCAGACACCACAAACTGCAGCTTTCGAGAAACACATGAAAAAATGAGTGTACACAAACTAAGTAAACTGGTTACATCTGTTGCAGCAGCCTGAAAATAGCACCTTCGGCAAGGATAAAATATTTGCTTGCGACTCCAGACAGTCAGTCTCCAGCAATGCACAGTAGCTTTTAAGGGCAACTACAGCCTTCCACAGAAATGAATGCTAAACGCTGCTTTTTCCTGGTTAAAGTTTTCCTTTCCCCACCAAAACCCCTACAACACAAAAAACTCCAAACAAACGAAAAAACCCAAAACTTATCTCACCCCTTATTAAGGATAGTGACCCTGTTTCATAACTACTTCTACCTTAATCAGTCTAATGTGGAATTTTCTTTTTCCAATCACTATTTCCAAATGTGAAATTTTCTTTTCCCAAGCACTATTCCCAAACAATCAGGCTGCCTTTGCAGATGAGCCACATGAGCAGGCACACCAGAGCAGAAGCATTTTCACAGGAGGAAAAATTACACCACTTTGAGGAGCAAAGGTTTGTCAAAGCACTGTTGGCAGAAGGAGAGAAAACATAAGCTTCTGCCTTTTTCTGTACAAAGTTACAGCCATCAAGAATATGGCTACTTAATGACCTGAGTGATTTAAGATGCCTTGCACTATCAGTGTTGACTGGATGTAATTTTTCTGAGAACTCCTAACTTTGACAGAAAACAGAAAGACCCTCCATGAAGCTTCTGCCTTTCTTCCAGCTTACGGTCACCTACCTGCGTGTACCTTACAATAACAGAGCAGCTGAAGTAGACTTAAGAGATGTTTATGGCTCACTTGGCTCCAAGAAAACTCATGTTAATTCTTAACAAACAAATGAGTTTCACATGAAATTAATGCTGGAAGAGAAGAATGTCAGTAGTCTGAGGAGAAAGCAAAAGCCTCACTAGGCTGTGAAGGGGACAGTTTAGGCTTGAATTATCTGCAGATACACACACAGCTCCAGAAAAAAAATAACCAACAAATTTCTTTTTGGAGGCAGATATGCAGCAGATCATCTCAGAATTTTACAGGAGTCTGTATCTTTCCTTCTCCAACAAGGACAAAGAGATTTGTGAATGCACTAAGAACTTGAATTCGAGTATCACTATACAGTAACTTCCCCCTTTCCCATTCTATCTTTTAAACAGAAGCATCACCTATCCCAGCCATGGCCAGTTGCTGCTTTAGAAAATGCCTCTCCTGCCCCAAGAGCCACACTTCAGTGGCACATATCCAAAGAAATTTTAAATAAAAAAATCTTACTGAAACAAACAAAAAGGTCACAGCATCTGTGAATCATCTAATAGATGGCAACTTGGGAATTCAAGATAAGAGAACTGGTTACCCAAAAAAAAGGAAAAGCAAGTTTGAACCACTGCAGCTGCTCTTCCAGCAACATGATATTTGATTAGCTTGAACTACAGAGGGAAAAAAACATGGGTAAGCCTGGTTAATGCTTTGTGCTTTTAGAACACAACCTGAGGAGCTTACTTGCAGCATGAAAAAGGCAGCAACAAAACCCTGGCTTCCTACAAAGCAGACAGACAGATAGCACGCTTGTACTCATGTGCTTGTCTGGAGCAAATGTGAGCAGAGGACCAGATAACTCGTGGTGTCTGACCACTACTGCCCACCACCTCCCTTCCTGCAGCCATGAAAACAAAAAGCAAAATATCCACCAGTGGAGGGAGGACTCTTTGCAGCTCACCAAAACTTCAACCATCAGAAAAAAAGGGGGATTCTATTAATGGAAATGGCAACCCATAGTTACAGGCTTTAAGAAGAGGTGTAGAGAAACACATCTGCATATCAGTGCTGTTAGGGGTTAAATTAACAGAGGCTGGCAAACTCCTGAGCAACTCCAATATACAGCAAACATACGCTTGGTGTGCACACAGAGAGCACCTAATACAGGGACAATCCTCCTGTATTCTTTAACACCAACTGGCATAAGGCAGGCATCAATTCTTGCCGATCTTCTTGGTGTCTGTATCATAGCTGAGATTTTAGTGAAAAAAATAAAACCACTCTTCTAGCTCTTGAAGCAAAAACGCCTGAGATGGAGTTTGCATCAAACTAACGACAACACAGATGCTAAAGTGGTGGTACATAACACAAATAGTTTGTACAGATACTGGGTCTGACTCAAAATACTCAAAGCTGCCACAGACCAGCTTTATCTGCATGACAGACTTGACCCACTACAAATTATGAAGCCACACGGATTCACAACTCTCACGTTTCAAGCACAGGTCAGCTTGGTCATCTCAAACCACGATCATCTATCTTGCTGTCTACATGAGGATCTTGGGTTTCTTTTCAAAGAGCTATGAAGTCTAAAAGAAAAAAAAAATAAGAACTTGAGCTTGAGGGACCCTGATGACATAAAAGAAACCCCAGAGCAGCCAACGTTTTTCATTTAAAAATGCAACCCAAAAGCCATATTAAGCCACTGATTTGGAGGGGACGGGGCAGGCAGTGTGTAGAGGAAGGGTGACAAGTTGTCACAGGCTGCAGGGATGGAAAGGAAACCTTATAATGAATCAAAGGCTGTTTATGCAAAGCATTTAAGGCCACACATTCACAGCTATTATAAGCCAGCACAAGCAGCTGGCCTGCCCCCAGCTGCATATTCCCACCTTGTGCCAGCTCCAGCACAAAATCTCCCAGCACTTTGGTCTGTTCTACCTTCTCCTACCCCATATCCACAGTAGTGCCACTCCAGACAAGAGGATCTCCTCACATGGTGGTACTGCCAGCTCCAAGCAGTTGTGGGACTGCAATTAAACGCTGCTCTTGACAGAGGTTAAATCCAGAATGCATGAAAGAAAATTCCATGGCAGGTTTCTTTGGAGGGAAAAAGTAGTCACTGCACTCACAGACAAGGCAGCAGACAAAGATAGCCCAGAATTTACTAGCCAAGAACTTTTCAGAGAACACTATAGAAGCCACGGTAAAACAGTGCATGACCTGAACAGTCAAGCTATTTTTTCTGTTTATAATATCTAAAATCTTTCACTAAGGAGCGAGCCTACCAAAGACTTTTGGATGGTATGTACTTGGGCAACCAAAGTGTGTTTTGACTCAGATTCCGAGTCTTCCTTGCAGAAGTGTTCAGAACATCGCCATAAAGATACACAGCCATCCCCCTCATTAGCAGGTAGCCATGCCATCTGCGGCACACCTTTCTTGAAACCATTCTGTTAAAAGAACAAAGTTAACAATGTTCTTCTCAAAGGCATACAATGCTGGCTACAATACCCCAGGACCCTGGGTAACTGTTTCCTATGGAACTATCCCGAGCAGCATCATCCCACTCAGTCACATCTACACCAAGATACCTCTTCACTTATACCTCTGCAGCGTCCCAGCCAGAATGCACAGCCTCTGTAAAACTAGTAAATAAGCTTTTTTATTGTTGTACACAAACATCCTCAGCCCTACTGCACTGAACTGTGTTAAAATGTTGCATACCAGTAAGGCCACTGGAAACTTTGGAAGAATGAAACAAGTATCTCCATGTTCCAGCTCAGTCCATTTCCAGAACTGCTACTGCAGCAAGCAGAACAGCATGCAACTTGTTTTCGTAAGAAACCAGACATGATTTCTACAGAACTTATTTTGCTCCAGAAATGTAGAATGGTTGTTTCCACATCCGAGAGCTGAACATAGCTGTTGACTCCTTCAAATCACCTGAAAAATGTAATGCTTCCAAAATACTGCTTCAAAGGCCTTCTGAGACTTCAAATGATTTTGCAAACTGCAAATCTTGCAGTTTGCCCTGCTAAACCACCTGAGGACAACAGTATAATCTCTCCTCTGAAAACACTACTGCAAGCTTACCCAGAAACCTGACTTCTCAGCCCAAGAGGCATAACAGGAACCTACGCAGAGAAGTTACACAAAGACTAATGTAATAAGAGACTTGGAGCTCCAGAGAGACATCAGTAGGCAGATATTGATGATGTAAGCAAGACACACTTTTCCGTCCAGAGCGAGAAATTTCAACTTCTTCAGGACGCATAATTAGTATCACAAAGTTTCTGCAGAAAATGGGCCAGAGAACAAGCCATTTCCACAAGTAAACAAGCAGGGATTACGTGAGCTTAAGATACAAAGCTGAATACACACATTATACTCTTTCTAAAATACCATTGAATAACAGAAAATTTAAGAGGATGGCTATCCTCTTAAATACCTCCAGGACCCTTCATGCCCTCTTCTGGGAGCAGCTATACTAGCTAAAGAAACTGCTGCCTGAAACTGGTGGCTACAATGACCCCCCAAAGAGACCCAGAGAAGTGGGCAGTGATGATGCTAGAATGCGTTTCCCTTGCACCCCTGGGCTGGCCAGGAAATGTTGTGTTGCTTCAGAGGGACAAGCACACACAGTGTAAGCATCTGTAGCTAGTTCTGCAAACAAACTAGTAGTCTGGTTGGGGTTTGTTTTTTTGATTGGTTGGGTTTTTTTTGTTTGTCTGGTTTTGGTGGGTTTTGTGTTTTATTTGTTTTGTTTTGTTTTATTTTTTTTTCTAAAGCTACCACCCCAGTTCAAATACATTTTTACTGAGTGCACAGAAAGAATGAGTTGCATTGGGGTTTTTGCTGGCGGGGGGGGGGGAATGGGGGGGTGAGTTTGTATATTTTATGAAAATGGCTCAACTGAGGTTGGGTTGACAGCAAGCACCAGGCAGCATACTCCTTCCACAGCTCTCTTCCATGCCCGCTTTGCTCCTCCTTTCAAATCACACGGCACTGCACAAGGCTTTCCAAAAGAAAAGTCAACCTGACTTTTCACACTGCAAAAAGGCAAGCTGTTTTCCTACAGCTCCAGGAAAAAAACTGCGCAAATACTTTAGAACAAGAATAATTCCAAACAGGGCAGATTTAAAGTTAGTATCAGTCAAATTATTACTTCAGCAGAGCTAAAAGTACCTGAGAGCAGGGCCACAGCATGCTACACGTTGCACACCCCAGCAAGCAGCAATATCATCCTCACCTGTAGTGCAAGTGTATCTGCTGTCAGCTTGCAGGTCAAGTAGTCACAAATAACACAAGAAATTAGATCTTAGTGATTGCAGGGCTGTGTTCTAAAAACAAGAAAGAAACATAATATAAATTATAACTCTGTTGACAGCAATGTGCAGTCATGCTCTTTGTACGTGTGTTCACACATACTGAGCTCAGTACATGCAGTTCAGACTGCCCACCAAACAAAGCCAGAGGGGGAAAAATGGTCATGTAGCTGATTAAAAGAAAAGGCCAGCCAGACCTTTACTTTAACTGAAGTCTGAGCTGGCACTCAGGTTTCAGAGGAGTAAGCCTCAAAAAAATCCTGCTTTGTTTGACCTGCCCACCCCTAGTCAGTAGATGCAACTAAACACATTCAGATTTATTGTCTTCCCCAAGCAGCTCATTAAACTAAAGACAAATACAGTATACTTAAATCATGCCTGATAAACATCAGGCCTTTCTACACCCTCAGCAGTTTATTAACCCAATTCACCCTACAGGTTTTTCCAAAAACAGACTGCACATCAAAGACAGTTTGGCCATTCAGTGAAGTTAAAGCTGTTTAACAAACCGCTATTAAGAAAAATTGCTTTGACATTAACTACGACGCACAGCAGTAATTCATACAGCCTTGGCAGCGCCACGAGCAACCCCCTCCAGCAACCACAAAACAACCGAAGCCGGGGAGCAGAGACTCAACTCCTCACTCTGCGCTAGAAGCTCCCCAAAACACGCCTTGCAGGCCCTGCTTCGCTCCGGCATTCTCAGGGGGAGCCTTCCTTCTCCTGTGTCTTTCCCAGCAGGAAAAGCTGAACCCTACTTCATAGGGAAGAAGTTACAGCATTACTGCAGGGACCGGGGCATGGAGAAGCCGTAACACGCCCCCCCAAGCCCCGTGTGACCCGAAAAGCCTGGTCTCCCCGGGCAGCAGCTCTCCCTCAGCCCTGGGCCCGGGCGCCCCGTCTCAGCCTGTTTCACGGTGGAGCACCCGCCTACATGTCCGCAGCCTGCTCCCGCCGCGGGGAACAGAACAGAACAGAAGGGTCAGTCCGAACGGAGACTCCGTGGCCAGCCGTGCCCCGCCACCGGCTGGGGGAGGACGGACAAAAAACCCCTTCCCGCTGGCCACAGCTCACCTCAGCCCCGCCGCCGGCCCCGCCGGAGCGCACACAAGCCCTACCCACCGCGGCCGCGCTTCCGCGGGCAGAGGCACGCCGGGAGGGGCGCGGCACCGGGGCGGGGCCTGGGGCCGGTGGGGAGGGGGCTCTGTAGAGCCCGCAGCCGTGTGGTCTGAGGGGCTGCTGTGAGGATCGGGGATGTCCGCCCGTGTTCTGGCCGGCCCGTGTGGAGGTCTCAGAGGCACTTACATACAGGTCTTGAAAGTCCGGGGGGGACGGGACGTCTCAGGGACCTATGTGTATAGTTTCTGAAATGCTCTTATACGAGGAATGTTTGTATAGGTCCTGTGTATAGGGCCTGAGGGTCTTGCATGTAGGGACTGAAAGACCTGTATATGGGCTTTCATGGGCTTAATATATTTAAGTGTTGAAAAGTCTGTACATAGGGCCTCAGGGGCCCAAACATATAGGTCCTGAAAGGTTTGTGTATAGGGTATGGTGAGCATACATATAGGTCCTGAAATGTTTGTGTATAGGGTATGGTGAGCATACATATAGGTCCTGAAGGGCCGGTATAGAGGATCTGAGGGGCATATAGTATATATGTTATTTATATATTATATTAAGTTATGTTATGTTATATTATGTTATATTAATTGTATTACATTAACCTGAGAGGGTCTTCAGATGTGTGTGTATATAGGGTCTGAGCAGCCTATATAAACAAGGCCCAAAAGAGTCTACACACAGGGTTTGAGGGGTCTGTGTGCAGGGTCTGAGCAACCTATGTTTAGGTTTAAGGTACCAGTGTGTCCAGGGGCTAAGACAGCAGTCTGTGTGGTCTGCAAGCCCTTGGCCATTTCTGCCATACTCTATTGAATATCCCCTGTTTTATTTCTCCTATAAGTAATTCTTTCCTTCTGGACAAACACTTCACATGCTGGAGGGCCTTCCAGCATGTCCGTGTCCATACCTGGAGCACACAAGTGACTGAGGTGCTCTTGGCCCTGAAAAGCATTCTGAAATACACAAACCCAGAGCAAGAAGGAGAAAGGAGCTCTTCCATCACTTTAGAAATGTGGAAAATTTGATTTTCCAGGAGTGATCACATAAACTGCAAGTTCCTTAATAGTGTATGAATTGAACTGCTTTTTCTTGCAGGTTCCCCCCCCCCAGCATATCTTGTTGGGCTTTTCTGTGTTTCTGATGACAATTCACATTAAAAAACAAAGGGATTATCTCTTGAGAAATGTGTCTCATGAGCAGGTAATTCTGTGGGGTCCAGAACAGTTGGTGGCTCCAGACCTGCAGCAAGGAAAGCCAACACTGCTGTAGTGCGGCACAGCCCGAATTAGCAATGAAATAGAAATCATGGCCTTACATCTGTCCCTCACCCTCCAAGCTGCACCAGCAAACCTGGCCAGACCATATTAACCATGTCCTCCTATTTCTGCATGGGTTTCCTCCCTAAGTTATTGAATTTACAAACAAAATCTCTGTGGGAGGATTTATTTTTCCTTTTGACCATAATATTTACAAAATACTAAGGGAAGTATTTCCACTGAGCTGCCAGCTTGACACCTCCCCCCACAACAAACTTCTCAGGTACTCGGGATGGCCGGGAGTGGCTCAGGATGATGACCACAGGTAGAAAAACCTCTCCATCTATCAGAGACAAAAGCAGCACCAAGAGCATCACATCAGTGCAGCAGCACTGTGATTTCAATTAATTTCATGCACTAGGAAGATTTTAGCATCACGAAAGAGTGTGCTTGAGTACCTCCCCCAAAAGGGCCTTTTTTGGATGGCAGAGGAACTGGGAAGGGACGGAGACATCTTGAAAATAAGTGTGGCTGGGTGTCATGAGTGGCCAGGATTTGGGGGAATAAGTGTTGCTCTGCCAGGACAGAGCAATACCCAGAAGTCCCCATCCCAAACAGTTCCTGTGCAGTGGGGAAACGTCATATTTTTTAGCCACCTCTGAGATGGGCCAGTCCCAAAGTGTAAAATTGGAGGCTGATTTTTGAAATAAGGGAGGAATCCCAGCAAACCCGGTGGAAGGATGCTGTTTCCTCCTGGGTCATAGCATAGGGTGGGCGCGTTGCCTGCTGCAGCCATGCTCGGCAGCTCAGGAATGGGGTGGCAGCGGGAAGGGAAAATGAGAAAGGCACGCCTGGGTCATGTGCGTCTCAGCATCTACATCAGAGGGAGGATTCGCTGCTGAGGGGGCTAATTTTAGGTATTTTAATTTTAGTTGCTTCCAGATGCCTCTTACATTGACTCTCTTCAGGCTTTAATGAACCCCCCCCATTAAAAAAAGACATTTTCCGGAGGCATAAATAGACAGCAATTGCTCCTCAGGAACATGGGAGGGTGCTGAATCCTGCCATTCTCTCCTGCAGTGAAAACACTGCAGGATGGACCTTTTGGTGAGGCTTAAGGTGATGCCAGAGACTTGGAGGGATTGCTGTGGGGATGGGATGCAGTAGCATAGAGAGGTCTGGCCATCTCTGATGGAGATCATGGACCCCAAAAGGAGATGGAAGGAGAACATGCTGCAGTGAGCAAATGCTGGCATGTTTGGGTAATTAAGGGTTTATAGCCAAAGTCCTGCAATGGGACAGGGATCATTATCCTGCACAGCCCAGGGGCATTTCCTCATCATATTTTCTTGCTCCCTGAGCAGCCATTGCAGTACTCAGTTTATGGAAAATGGCCAGCACCATTCCTTTAACAGCAGGTAGACTTTGACCTCCCGTCTCAGGGCTTGGCTGTATTATCTGCATCAGCCTGAAAGCTCCAAACTTTCCTCTAAATAAAAGGAGGTAAAATGGACTTGGACCCAGTATCCTCCCAGATTTCCACTCACACCCAGTGCACCTGCAGGATTTTGCAGATGCATCAACCTCCATATGCAGGATTTTACAAATATCACAGCCCTGGACATCTATAGAAATAAAATAGAGTAAATTCTAAATTTATTAACATGAAGAAAGCGATGAGCCGATGGACTAAGGCAGGTTCTATTTTTCCTTTTTTTTTTTTTTTAAATTCCTAGTCATCTTATTTAATCTGAGCACTTTGGGGCTTGCTCAGGTCTGAGTCAAAGTGTTGGGTTTACCTACAAGTTCATTGCACACTTGCTTTCTTTTAAATCCGTATCTTATTTGCATGAGGACAGCATCCATGCCTCCATCAGCAGTTTCAGGATGGCTGATGGGGGTTGGAGGTTTTGGCTTTCCATTTCAGTCTTTCCCACAGCAGTAATATTAATTGTGAATGCTAGTGTGCTTTTCCCCATCAATTCTTCTTAGGAACACTTTCCAATATTCATCCAGCTGTAATTATAAGCACCAGGAGAAAGCCTTGTTAAATACATTATTTTATTTAAGTTTTACAAGACTGGAATATGCTTCTAGCAGGGTACTGGCAGCTATTTGACCTAAACAGATGGGGTTTCATTTTGGTGCTGATATCCTCACTCCTTTCACCCTTGTGCTCCTGGGAAACCATTCCCTGCTGGCTTGTTTAATTGCATGGGGTATTGATCCTGGGGGGTCGTGTTTAATCCCCATTTATATGTGTTATAATGAGTGCCCAAGTGCTTAGCATGGGTTTGCTAACAAATTATTGGCCTTTCTGCTGCCCTCAGCCTTTGCTTGCATGCTGTCTTCTGTCACCTCTGTCAAATACCTCTTGGAAATGTTTAAACTCTGCCTAAAACATGACTTCAGGTGAACACTTCCAGCTTCTCTTTAAATAGAAATAAAAGTCTAAATATGAATGGCTGGAGGACTAGGGAATAGGAGAGAGCAGTTGGAACAGGTCTGACAGCCCAGGGTCTGCTGGATGTGCCCATCCTTGCCCTTCTCTGGAGCTGCCTGCATCAAGCCCCTGTAGGAAACCCCATGGGGAGGGCAGCATGGGCTCATCCTGACCACCTCTACTCACTCAGCCAAGAAAAAACTATTGGATTGGGTAGTTTATGTCATGAAGCTGTGTCTCTGCCCAGAAGTGATGCTGGGGCTGCATCCTCTGCCTCCCTTGGGACCTTCTCCATCCTGGGGACTTCCTTCCTCCCATTTTCCTGTCTTTTTAATCACCATTTTCCAGCTCCTCTGGGCTGCATTAACCCCAGTTTTGCCATTTTGAGGCTTGAATCCCACTGTTTGGGGATGCTGCAAACCATACTGGGAAGAGGCTGATGTCTCTGGAGAGGGACACCCTGACTGCGGGCCACAAGGCAGCTTTTCAGCGGAGATGTGCACAAGAGCATCTTCCAGTGCTGATGTTCCCAGGGTCATCACAGAGGGCTGCCCTGTACAAAATCCTGACTTTTAAAGCCTTTTTCCTCATGCTGACAATTTTTAGCACAGAGAGAGTGGGAAATACAACAAGCAGGGGCTGAGAAAAGGTTTGAGCCAATCCAAGCAGCGGAGCTCAGAGCAGCTGCTGCAATAGGTCTCCATGATCTTGCAAGAAGCAGCAAATAATTATCAAATTGCTAAACATTGATGCTGAAAAGATGATGGGTAAATCCTTCCAGAAGGACACAGTTGAGACTTGGTAACTTCAACTGTGTTTTCACAACTGACAAAGAGAAGGAAGGGAAAACCCATACCTCCCTTCTGGAAAACACAGAAATGATAATTGAGGAGGAGGATTGCTCAGGGATGAGTTGTGTGGCTCTGAAATGATGTTGCTTGGGGAAAAGCTGAAAACAACCCTTCAGCATCTCAGCAGATGTGATGGCAGGACTTGGGGAAGGTAGCACTGGAGGGAGGTGGGGATGGGAGGTGGGGATGAAAGGAGGAGGAGCACTGGCGTATTGTGATAATGTGTGATGGCTGAAGCACATCCATGTCACCCCATCACCCTTTCGTGCTTCACTCTGTATTTTTAGGTGTCTGTGGCAAAGAGCAGTGGTAAATAATAGCCAGTCTCTCTGCCCGCATGTTTTCCGTGCTTTCTGCAACCTCCAGCCTTGTCACAGTTTTCTCCCCATTAACTTCTCATGACTCTCCCTTCCCAAGCATCTTCATCTCCACACCTTGCGTCCTGATTGCTCCATGCAGCAAGGATCCAAGCTCCTTGACTTCAAAAAATGATAGTAACACAGGTTCCCATCTGCTTTTGAACGAAGGCACTTTGTTTCAGTCTCAGCCATAACAGTAATGCTGCACATGGGAGCTGCTTGTGCATTAGTGTTTTCTAAAGCTCCATTTTCTAACAAGCAATTCTGGGGCTACTTCCAGTATTAAAAGCAATAGGCTTGTTTCCCTTCTGGACTATTCCCTCCCAGGAATTTAAAAGGAGCTGCTGGTGGTATTGTAAGAACTCCCAGGCTGAAGGGAAAGTATTTTCTAAGAAAACCAAGTCAAGTTAATCACGTTTTAAGAAACAGCTGGGCACATATTCCTTATTTAGCCTATATGCTGCAAGGTCTATGCTGCCAGCCCAACCCAGCACTTATACATCTCTCTCTCTGCAAAATAGGTGTCACCCACTTTTTATACAATTCATCAAAACTGCCATGGGGGTGGGATGCTGGCTTGACCTGGCCCCCCAAATCCGTGTGCTGCCCCCACACTGCATCTCCAGGGCCATCCCTTCGCAGCCTTCCCTGCTGCACCGTCTTCCTGCACCCTCTCCCCAGCCCACCCCGCCCCGCCTCCCTGCATTCCCGCCCCAGTGCGCCCCACCTCCCCTTGTGCACAACCCCTTAGTGCACCCCATCTCCCCCAGCGCACGCGCTGGCCGGTGCCCCCCATCTCCCCTCTGCCACCTCCCAGCGCGGGCTCTCCCGGCCGCTCCCAGCCCCGCCCCGGGCCTGGCTCCGCCCCGGGCCGACCCCACCCCGCGGCGCCCGTGCCGAGGAGTTCCCCTGCCCTCTAGCCCGGGCGCGGCCCCGCCCACCGCCGGCAGGGGAGGGAACGGAGGGACCAATCCTGCTCCGGGCAGGACATCCGCGCCGCGCTGATTGGCGGCCCCGGCCGGGCTTGACAAGGCCCGGGCCGGCGATGGGGCCGCTCGGATTGGGAGCCGCCGGCGGCAGGCCCCTCCCCGCCGCGCCGCCGCTCGCACTCCCTGCCCCCTCCTTCCCCGCCCGGGAGGCAGCAGTAACGGCCGCCGTCGCCGCAGCGTGAGGCGGCTCCAGCGGTGCGATGGCGGCCACGACGGGCAGGTCGCTGCCGTTCTTCCTCTGCCGCCGTCCCGCCGCGCTGACGGCTGCTGGTTGCTTCCCGGGGCTGGGGCGGCGCCGCCAGCAGCAGCAGCGGCACCGGACGGTGAGTGAGGCGGCAGCCGTGCCCTTCAGGCGGTTGCCGGCTGAGGCGGGCGCGGTGCCGGCCAGCCGCGGGTGGTGGGGGGGATGGCGGCCCGGCTTTCCCCCTGTTCCGCTGGAGGCGGTGGCCCCCGTCCCGGCCCCGGCAGCTGCGCGTTATTCTTAGCGCCGTCGCCGGGCAAAACTTGAGTGGGGCGGGCGGCGGCAGCCGAGACCCCGGCCCCGCGCCGGCGGCGGGCAGCTCCCTGGCCCTCTGTCCGCCGCTTTGCCCCGGGGACGGGCGATCCCCCCGCGCCGCGCTGGCTGCTTCACTCGCCTCTTCCCGGAAGGCGCGGCAGCGGCCCGGCGCAGCCCGCCGTACCGGGAGCGGGCTCCCGGGGAGGGGGTCGGGTCCCGGCGGGGCAGGGCGCTGCCGCCAGGTGGCGCGCGGGGCCGCGGAGAGCCGCGGGGGGCGGGGGGCCCGGCAGCCCTCGCCCGGGCGGGAGGTATTGGGGAGCAGCATCCGCCCGGCGCGCCGGGTCGCGGACGGGAGCGGGCAAGTGCCCAGCAGATCTGCGCCGTGTCTTGGTTGTTTTCCTCCCTTCTTGCCGCCTCCCGTCAAGGTCAGCCAGGGGAGAGGCACTCCGGGGCTCCCCAAATGCGCTCCGAGGCGGTGTCATCCAGGTTGGTGCGGCTTGTAGGAGACGGAGGGGAGCAAAGAAAGGCCACTTTTTGTTTGCTTCCCCTGCAGAAACGGCGTGCTTAAAATGGCTTTGCCAGGAAAGGGAAGACTGGCAGCACATGCGTTGCTTACTATGTGTCTTAGGGTAGAAAAAAAACCGTAAAGGCAGCAGGTTGCGTCTTGGAGCTCTAAAGGTTTGCTAAAAGTACCGGGAGGTTTTTTCTTTTTAAACTAAGGGAACAGTATGTAACTGTGGGGTATTCTTCCGGCTTTTACCACAATCTGTTTTGCTGCTGCCAATAAAAAGAGCTGCCGTTGGAGGTGTGCACCTGTCGCTCACTTGTTGTCTTGCTGAAGCAACTAATCACGAAACTATGTAAAGCCACCAAAATTGTGTAGTAATCAGGTGATGAAGTGGGACTCTGAGCTCCATTGAAATAGCAGATGTAATGCTGGGTCCCTAGGGCCCTGTTTAAAGAGCAGCAAAGTGTTTGTGCCTTGTATCTTCAGGGTGCCCGTAGTTCCCCTGACAAAGTCGGTATGTTTTCACAGCAACAGGGTGCCAGAGGTTCTGTTGGTATTGAGTGTCTCAATTGCATCACTCTCATATTTGCAGTGCAGTCATTCGCATGTGTGAAGTGTGACTTCTGTGCTGTTGACTTCAGACTTTGTAAATACCAGCCTGGCAAGGGAGGCCATTGGTACCCTGGATTCTGGTCAGGTGTGGAACAGCCTTTTCAGCTTTTGTAATTATCATTCATGTAGTTTCTTCTAGCAGTCCAGCTCAGAAAATAATAAATCTAAATGTAAGCTGGCCTTGGTGATTAATAGAGACTCATATTCATGCCCAATTCTGCTAATTGGGCCAAGTGTAGCAGTAAACATGCAAGAAGGTTGAAAACAACCATTCACAAGTATCCCAAATTTCTTCTGTTTTTCTGGGATGCTTTGCTGCTCTTGTTGCACCAGCTGAGCAGATGTGGCTGAAGCGTGGGCACACTCAGGAGTGTTCTAAAATCATACTGTCAAGCCATCTCCTTAAAGTGCTTGGGGAAGGAGAAGGATTTTGCTTGTGTCTTGTGGGCTGATGATTAGAAAGCTCTTCTGGCTTCAGTACTGGTTGGGTTATGCTGTATGTTTTTTGGGAGCTTGGCTGTTGGCCGTCTGTGGTGTTGCAGTGATTAGGTTTTGAGTTTTTCTTCTTTTCAGTAGGGAGGTTGTACACAAGACAGTTCTGTAGGTGTTGAGTCTCCGTGAACCTAGCAACCAAGTGGAAGCTTCCTATGAGCAGGTTGGGACCCAGTACCCTAACTGTTCTGACAGCACCTATAGTATGCCTATTTATTTCTTCACAGAAAAGATGAGTTCTACTTTCTGTTATACTGCACTTGAGAAAATATGTGGACCACTGAGAGAGAATAGAGACCCAAGAACTGCCGAATCATAGAATAAATGATCTCCAGGGACAAATTACAGGAGCTGGAGCTCTTAATAATAAAGAGAAAATTGAAAGGAGGTTGCTGCAAAGAGGATGCAGAAAACCAGAAAATCTGTGTTGGGTAGGAGAAGTAGTAATGGCCTTACTGTGTGAGAAGAGGGATTTGTTTAGGTGCTGGGAATTTTTTTTTACTGACAGTAAGAGTAGTGAAATGCTGAATTATTTCCTGGGAATGCTGTTCAATCTTTATTACTGGAGGTGGTTAGGACTTGCATCAATCAGCTATGGCTGGTGAAGAAATGATCCTGCTCTGCCATCTGTCTACACCATATAAACTTCTTGAGCATAGAGATTACATTAGAAAATAGGTTAGAAGAGTTTGTATAATATAGGTGTAATTAATAGAGTGATTATACTAGGTATGTCTGTGCAGTATTTTTTTGTAACAATAAATTCTACTTGTTTACTTCTGAGGATGGCTGGTTTCTAGCAGAGGTGATAAATAGGCTTTCTTGAAACAGGGTGGAAATGCTAAGTGTTCTTATAGAATCATAGAATAGTTATGGATGAGTTCTTTCAAAAATGATGCAAAAAACTGCTGGAAGAGTCTGGATCAATTGACCAAACTGCTGTGAGAGAATAGACTTCAAAACAAACACAACCCCCCTCCAGATGGGTAAAGAATGAGGCTGTGATAACATCAAACAGTAGAGAGGGCAAGGAGTTCCGAACTCTTGAATAAATACTTGGTTTATTGAGGGTCAGAGGGGAGTACAGTAATATCGGGAGGCTTGAACGGAGAGTTCACAGCTTGCTTTAGCATTTTGAAAACTGAGAGAGTTGGGAAAGGTCAGTGTGTTCAGCATGTAGATATGGGGTTATGGAGGAGACAGCAAGCCTTTGTGTTCTGTCCCTGCTAAACAGTACCCCAGGGTGCGAGAGATGTTAGGAGGAGGATGCAGAAAATTTGACTGGGAAATTCACTTACTGATTTTGAAATATGAAGAAGTAGGCAGGAGAATGTGTTTACTGATACTCATGAATTTCTCCTCTGAAAGTGATGATGTGCATCGCAGGATGCATAACCAAGCAGAAAGTAGGGCTGGAGCATCCATATCATTGGAAGGTTATGACAGAGCTGAATAAATGGACTTACAGCAGAAGTATCAGAGCTTGCATCTCTTTCCCCTCTCCTAGTCTCAGTTATGTGTATGTGAGGGTGGAAGAAAACTTGCAGAGGAATAGAGTTGAGAAACTGCTGAAGTAGGCTGGTGAGGGGTTGTAATGTCAGGGGGAATGAGTGGTTGGCTACAGCTTTAGCGATGAGTACGGCTGAAGAGTTGGTAGAGTGAAACATCAATAGTATTGGTGTTTGTTTTAAACCTATGCCGTATGTGCTTCCTCACTAGGAGGGAACTGTGGAGATCTGATGCACTGCTGGGAGGTCGCATGTGGAAATGAGATATGAGTTTAGTTAGCTGTGCCAAGGGTAACTTCTGCTGGTGGGAAGACCAGAAATGCAAAAGTCTGTATCAGCAAGCAAGATGAGGTGGAATAAAAGATGTACGTAGTTTCTTTTTCTATACATCAGCTACATGCAAGAAGTGGCAAAGGATGGAGAAGCAGTGAAAAAGTGAAGAGAAGCCTTGCTGGCGCTGGTCAGCAGGGACTATTACAAGGTGTGCTGTAGGGGTATGAATGCACAACTTCATGCACTGACTTTTTTAGCAATGGGAGTGAGATGGGGATGGAGCTCTTGGCAGGTGATTAGGTGGCACTTCTCAGTCTAGCAGTGGGGAGCATTGCAGTCATAGCACTACACATTAATTAAGGCCTTTGTCCTGTGGTAATTTCTAGCGCTTAATACAAAAATTGCTGTTCCCCTGTTAGACAGCTTGCCCTCATAGGACTGTGGAGAGAGAATTAAAGTGAATTTTCCTTGAAGGAAACTTCCTAATGAAGCAAGAGAAGTCCCTTTTTTGACTCCTACTTGCTCTGCGTCCTGTGGCTGTTGAGGGTGCTGCCAGAGGTGAGAGCTCCACACTGCTGAGATGCAGTAGGGCTGGGAAGCAGTCTTTTGTGGGGAAAAAGAAAAAGATCATAAAGAAGTAAGCTGTAAATGGTTTTGAAATACACAGTGGTAGACAAAGGACTTAAATAAAATGCCTTGCTTTTGCATGTTGAATGCCTAATCTTAACAGCTTTCTTCCTACACAGATTAGAGTCTCCTGTTATTGTATTTCTCAGTGCATGTAACCAGTGGTTGAGCTCTCTTGGATCAGAATGTAATCAGCTGGTTCAGATCTGAAAATAATATACCCGTGGAAAATTAAGATGTATGTGTATGTGGTGTTCCTGTGCTAGTTAATCCTGGCAATTTTTGGTAGGTCAGGAATAATGACTCCTAGTGACTCCTTCTAAGCCTAAGAAGTTAAAACTGAACCTAACTGAACGGCAGCCAATTTTCAAGTAGGTATCAGACAACCTTCAGGTTTTTATTTGTGTTCCAGATGAGGATCAGGGTTACCTGTGTTGATTGGTCCTCCAAGCCAGGTAGGTTTTTGGTGCAGGTAGCCCTGCATTAAGGATGCAGTAGAGAGCATATCCCACACTCTGGGCTGAGGGAAGGTATCCTGGGATGTGAGAAGCCTTGGGAGGATACAGTGAGCATTATGCTGAAGCTGTCCTTTATTCAGCATAGATACAATGTGTATTTGGTGGGCTTTTTCAGTGCTATGGCTGAAACTGTTGCAGTATCAATTTCCAGAGAAGCTGTTTCTGAAGACTCTGGTTATTTCCTTGGTGAGTCCCCTGTAACCACCTCAAGCCCTTGCCGACAAAAGCAACAGTTTATTGCCCTAGTGTGCCATCTCTTGAAACAAATTTATTTAACCCGTGAAGCTTGGGGTTCACAGAACTCACAAAGCGACAGTAGCTGACTGCGGGGATGGTGAGGCTTGGAAGACTGTTCTGGCATGGTGTCTGTATTTTTGCTGAGGATGGAAATGGGTGGACTGTTTTAATTAACTGAGCTCCTGTTTTCCTGACCTTGCATACTGCTGATTGTAATTTTCAAATGAATGATTAAAAAGCTGAAGAACTGGTGGCTGTCCAGTGGCTGGAAGGGACATAAAACAAGTATTCTCACCAGATCTTTGGCTGCACTTGTTGCCTATCCTGACATCCAACGTTTCCCATGCAGTGACGTGCCTGCTGTACACCAGCAAGGGATGCTTCTGGTGTCAGTTTGGAAATTAAGATGGGATGTGGCTTGAACTGCAATATAAGTAAATACCAAGCCAGCAGACCTTTTATAATGCTGAGGGGGCCCTAGGAAGACTTGATTTGAATGTAAAGATGGGTCTCCCCAACAAACCTTTTAATCCTGCTTCTTCCCTTGCTACCTTACCACACGCATGCACTTGCTGTCCCACTGACTCGTCTCCTGCTGGCACAGGGTAGCAAAACCATAATGATTCCTTGTAGCTGCCATTGCCACTTTCCCATGCCAGTACTGGCTACACTGATTAAAATGCAAGGCAAAGCAAGGTCTGCTGCCTGATACCAGATTTGCTGCCACAAGGCAGGCTATGGCTCAATGGTATTTTGAAAGGTTCAGGAGGAAAGAAAACTTTTCCAACATTTTTACTTCAAATGATGGCCGGGCATCTGCCCTTAGCTAATTATAGAGCAATAGCACACTAGTACTAAGCTGAAAATTTTGAGCTTTTTAGCTTCCTCTGTTAGATTTTTGTGGAGATTTTTTTTTTTTCATGAACAAAAGCTTAGAGGGGGATGACCAGGAAGTATTTTTTGGTGTATGGAAGTGGCTAAAAGGTTCTCTTGATCTTATTCATTCTTGCAGAACAAAGTAGGTTTTGAGGGGATGCTGTAGCTTTTCATGTGCCTCTTCATTAAGTGAAGAGGAAAAAAGCTTTACTTGGTCGTGTTCAGACCTTCCAGGGATCAGTTTATGTGAAAGAGGAGTGCTATAAAGCAAGGAGTAGATGTTGGGATGTTTTGACAATTATGATATTACTTTTGTTGTTGTTATTATTATTATGTTTATTATTATTACTACTACTACAGCTTATAACTCAGCCTGTGGGAATAATCAGGACTTTGTATGTAGGGTCTGTGATGAGAAAGGAAGTTAAAGTCATGGTAAGGTTGATCCAGTAATTAATAAAAAAAAATCAGGTTGTCTTTTTCCATAATCATAGAATCACAGAATAGTTAGGGCTGGAAAGGACCTTAAGATCATCTAGTTCCAATCCCCCTGCCAGGGGCAGGGACACCTCCCACTAAACCATGCCACCCAAGGCTCTGTCCAACCTGACCTTGAGCACTGCCAGCGATGGAGCATTCACAACTTCCCTGGGCAACCCATTCCAGTGCATCACCGCCCTTACAGTAAAGAATTTCTTCCTCATATCCAATCTAAACTTCCCCTGTTTAAGTTTGAACCCGTTACCCCTTGTGTATAATGGGGAGTGTTTCTCAGCTGTGCTCAGGCAGGGTGAGTGTAGTTCTCCTTACCAGAGTCAAGCCTGAAAAAAAGAAGAAAAAACTTTTTTTTTTTTTTTTTTTTTTTGGCTATTTTCTGAAGCTGTTTTTAGACCAATCTTAAAGACAAAACTTTGTGAGATTAGGTCCCACCCAGTCTTGAGTGTAACTTTTATGACTTCATTTAAGATTTGTGTTATGAGTCACTTGTTTGCTATTCTATAAAATAGCATTGAGATGACACAGATCTGTAACTTAAACTATTCACCGACATGTAGGCCCATATAAATGGTTGTAGATTTTGGTGTGGCTTTTTATTTATTTATTTTTTATTTCCTTATTTATTTATTGCAGTGTCAGCTGGCGGTCATTCTTCCTGAGAACCCAACTGCAGCTTTCTGTTCCCATGGCCTCTGGTAGCCCTGTATGGGATGAGAAACTTCTCTTTGACAGATTTTGCTAGATGAAACTGTGTGCTCTCTGCTTGTCATGAAGGAATATTACTTACCTCTGAAGTGCTCTCTGAGTGAGAGACCACATATGGTACTGCTGGTGGAGTTTCATCACATTGTGGCACTTTTTGAGGGCAGACTAGAGCAATTGGGCTTTAAGGACTCTTTTGCCCTTGAGTATTTAATGATAAAAAGAAAATGACTTGTCCCTTTTCTATTAAAGTTTTGGCAAAGGGGATTCTTCCTGTTATTAAGGTCTCAATTGGTCATCAAAATGAGATGACATTTTAATGGAGATGAAAATATGCAGCACTTGAATGTGAGGTGGACTTAATTTCCAGTAGGGCAAGCCTGTGGAGTATTGCTTATGTCTCATGTAAAATATGAGGCATGTCCACTATCTTTTTCTGCATTCTTGGCAGCTCCTAAGGAATTAGGAAATGTAGAGCTTGTTTCAGCAATCACCTTTGTTGGCTTCCCCAGGAGGAAAGGACTGCTGTGCAATGAGGAAACTCTCAAATCTCTGAAGCTGTTTACTGGAGTAATTAAAACTCAAATTTCACTTGGATATGTAACTTAGGAAGGATCTACCAGGGATGACCACTATAAAAAATAATACTCTCTGGGTGATTGTCAGTGTTACATTCTGTCCTGCAGCCTGCTGGGAATAAAATAATTCACTCCGAAGTCATATCTGAAGAAATTTTATAGGGTTTAAGAAATGCTTTATGGAATGTATTGCTCTTTTGAGAGGATTTGGAATAATGCTAGGGTAACAACTTTGATTGCATTTGTCATGCTGGTCCCAAGAGGTGTATGTGGCTTGCTCCTCCTTCTGTTATCCAAAGTTTATGTAGACTCAAAGTGGTGTGAGGTTGTAGAAATTGGGTGAGGGGAAAATGCTGGCCAGATAAAAGTGATAAGCCTTGACTTTTCAATGTTTCTCAAAGCAATATCTATGCCTCCGTATGTGTGCAGGAGCTGGGGACACCTGAGCGCTCTATCAGATGGGTGCTGCACAGAGCTTGTCCACTGCAGAGCATCTGTGTATGGAGTTAGGTGAGGACACCTTTGCTTCTGGATTTATCTTAGTTGATACACAGAGATCAGAAAGAGGAATGCAAAACAAGCGGATTTCTTGTATGAATGCACACACAATTTCAGATGGGCAACATCACTAAGCGGTTCATGAATTACGTGACTATAGGGTTGGCAGCTGGCAAACAGAGTACTTTCCTTCCAAATTGTGAATGGAGTTTATATCTCATTTTCTGATTTTCTAGGTCAGTTGCTGGAAAAGAGTCTGAAGTTACTGCATGTTTTCTCTGTTCTGCATCACTGTATTACCTTGAAAAGCACCAAGAGAGGCAAAACTTTCCTTTTATTTTATTATGAAAAATGTCATAACAAGCTGTGTAATGAGTTTACTTGGATGAACTCATGTCAATTGTTACTGTACCTTGGAGCTGCTAAGGAAAAATGTGTTCCCTAAATGTAGTAGAGATAGCTTGTTTATACATTTGAAACTTGTGTGTTTTGGAAATGGTTGGAAGAGCACCTTTAAGAACCGCTCAGTTAGAACCTGTCGTATGGTTTGTGTAACTTCATGGCTTTGTCAGGGAATTGTAAAAGGTATAGCTTCCCATGAGCGGGAGGTAATCCCTTGACATATGGGCATGCTCACTGTCAGCAGAAACATGAATTGGTGGTATCTGCTGAACTGTGACTGTTTATTCCTTGCCAGCTGCTTTTCTCTTCTACATAGTTTCCTTTGTCTGTGTGCTTGCCTGTCACTTGACTTACGTACTGTATATCCCCTTGTTAAGGCACAGTGATAATTGTCTTAAACCTCCATTTTGCCTGCCAAAAATGACTTCTAATAATGCTGCATTCTTTTTGATTTGCATCTGAAATCTGTAGAATAAATAGTAAATGGATGTTCATCAGCCAGGATGCAGGTTGTGAAATTTAATCAGAATAGTGGATTCTAAGGTATGTCTTGAAATCAAAGAAATTAGTTGTGACAGGTTATTATAAAAGAAAACAGTTATTCTCTCCACTTAAACCATTGTTTTAAGAGACATCCTCATTATTTTAGATATTTGGACTGAAGTGTGATAGTGAGTTTTCTGCTTGGCAAAGTAACTCCAAAGGAATTTCTCTCTAAAATAACAGTGAACTGGAAAAGTGCAGAGATGTCCCAGGGGAGGAAAAATGTGATTCCTTTTTTGGAATGAAAATGCTCTAATTTATCATGTGAGTTGGGAAATCCTCTTGGCTTCCCGCAGAAGGGAAAGAGGGAGTTGAACATTTCATCAGATGTTAGAGCATGGCATGTTTGTGATGCATAACAGTGTCTGCTGTGTAAAGAGCTCCCAATGAAGACTGCTGCTTGTTGCAAGGCTATTTCTGTTATCAAGGGACTTGTTTCTAAGGTAATGATAACAGAATTCCATTGTCTAAATATTTAGAAGATTTGATAATTACACTAGTACAATGCTGTATGGTTTCCTCTGAGTTTGGGGATGTATTTAAGAGGAGAGTAGGACTCTTCACTTGGACTTGGGTATAAGGGATTCAAGAGAACCAAATCTAGTCTCTATCTTAAGAAAGAAAAGTTGTATTACAAGTAATGTATATTGCTAGTAATGAAACAAGCTCCAAATACTCTCCTCTGAATTAAAGGAATCTATTAAAGACTTTTCCCTTCCTTTGCAAGTTCTAAATGCTGCTCTTGTGCTTTATGAAGTGCCTGGAAAACTTATGTCAGCATGCTATTTGACTTTCCTTCAGGCTACAGTGAGTGGCATGCATTATGCAGGACCAAGAAAGCAGAGGGCATGATGTTTCTGACACCTGGAAAAGTGCTGTGGAAGGGAGAAAACATTACATGTGTTGAAACATCCATTCCTGGTTGTTTGGCGGGGTGATGCAAGTAACAAGAAGCTGATGGTCCAAAGCAGAGCTTTGGTTTGAAGCCACTTACTTCTCTGAGCGCAAAGTTGAAAAGAGTGATGGTGTCCAAGATAAAATTAATCTTAAGATTAATTTTGTCCAAAGATAAAGAACATGACACAGACTTGCACACACAGTCATTAAAAATAAATCACAATTTTGAATCAGCTAGTCACTCTTGTGTGTAGGAGTGACCATTTCCATATTTCCTTTTGGCATTTAGTTCTCAAGAGAGTAATTTTAAACAGTTTCACAATGTACTCCTCTAGATTATTTAGCTAGACTGAGTAGGGCAGGATATGAGACTATGCAGATACGGTCTTTCGAGTTGGCAGGGATGCTCAAAGTAAGGATTTTGAGAAAAGTATTAATACCACATGGGTGCTTGTGAAATGAATTGTTTTGTAAATAGCATTTTGAACAGGTGTTGTTTTTTATCTTTCTCCAAAAAGGTGGGTTGTAGAAACAGTCTGACTATTCCTGCCATTCAGTTTTTCCCTACCTAGTAGCTCCTTTCCTTGTGCCGCATGTCTGCTTGTAATTACAGCATGATGATTTTTAACTTTTGCAGTCAGTGATGCACAACACATTGTATCTGTTGCAGGACATCCTTCTTTCTCCTGTCCCAAGCACGCTGATAGCACACAGCTCCAGTTTGTGTGGAGGACACAGGGCTTTGGATCTAGAGCAGGGAGTTTGGTGGAGCTGCTGTTTTCATGACTTCTTGGGCAAGCATGAAAGTAGAAACTGCTTTTGGTGGCTCAGATGAGAGATTTGTGCTTTTTTTTGTGGCTTGGGCTGAAAAAGTAATCAGATACAGTTTGATACAGTCTTGCTTCTCAAGGTTAGGAACTGTGTGTCCCCTGAATTATTCCAGTGTTGGTGGGGAGGAATAGACGGGAACACCTAAGCATAGAACAGAGTTGCTTTCAGGATTTAAAATGAGCACTCTTCTTTTTTTCCTAAGGAGTTGTTTGTCACTGTGGTCAGTCGGACATAATTAATTTCTTAGTTTCTCCTTTGAAGAGAGATAAACACTTTAATCCACATTTTTACTTCCGTTTAGGAGATTTGGCAACACTCATAAAGCTGAATTGCTATGATTAGCCTGACATTTTACATAATAGAGTGCACTGCAGAGGGTTGTTTATTCTTGGAATTACAGTGTCAAAGTACTGTGGTACTTCTCAAGGCAATATTTACGTTGTTTGTGTGGATTTCTACACTAGAGGGAGTCTGCATTGCCATGTGACAAACAAATCATGAGTGTATCTTCATGTTCACTGTGTATCCAAACAAGCAGTATATGGGGCTTGATGGAAGTACAGAGCTCTATTTGCCTCCTTCAGGATGTGATCTTTCTAGCTACAAGTTGGAGCTGATGATACAGGGTTCTGGCTCATAAACACAAGCTTTCTTACAGTCTTGGGAATGTGGAAATACATGGCTTGTGGGCGCATGAAGAAAGCTGAATTGCTGTCGTAATACTGCAAGACGCCCTAGAGTACACGGAGAACCTTCCATATGAGTGTTTGAGTGAGCAGACTGTGGAAACCCACCGTTCGCTAGGGATGGATATCACTACCCAAGTCTATCATTGCTGAATCACCTTGGCTAAAGACTAAAGTAAGTCTGCCCACTGAACAAATATGCACACACACAAACACCACACCACCCCCTCTCCCCAGTTGCTTTCTAATGCACTCCAGCTCTGTTACTCTTCCTCCTTCAAGCTTCTCTAAAGAAAATAAAGGGGGGGGGTGGTGGGGAAGCTTTCAACCTTTAATTGTTATACTTTACAAGTTTAGGACACTTTCAGTTTTTATAATACTAACTAGCATTCCATGAATCTTGCTTTAAGGTTAGGCTAATTTAGTTCTCAAAAGTATTTCCGTTGTTCTCCATTTGTAATCATGGGGTGGTTTAAAACACTTTAAAATTAGTTATTTTGGCCGCAATTTACCTTGGAAAAACACGTTCTCTACGCCATTTCATTTGAAGACAGTTATACATACCTGCTAATGACTGTCTTGGCTTGCTAGCACTGGAAGTAGTACATGTGAAATTTGTTTAATTAGAATTTGCATTTTATAAGTTGTGTTTACAGCTGCGGCTCTCCAGCTCTGGATTTATCTCTGTACTGGGGTGAAATTTACACCTTAATAATAACTATCAGTCATGGTAACAACTGAGTTATGTGAGGCTTTTCCTATCCTCATTTCCAGTGTCTGCAAGCTTTCCAGCCTGAAGCTTGTACAAGTGAAAAGATCTGTGAAGAAATGTAACTAGTAGAATAGAAGGGGTATTGTTGGTACTGTATCTTCTCTCCTACTGCAAAGGTGTTTTGCTGAGTCCTTCAGCTTCTACTGTAGACTGTTTGAGATGCGTGAGTTGGTCCTACATAAACATGAGATGAGCACTAGAAATTGGTGCTACTTCTTGGTAAAGAGATTTAGATTTATTGAATATTACCTGAACATAAAATCCTTCCAGCTCTCACTATGAAAAATATCTGCATAATTCATTTTAGAACTGAAAAATATTACATGTTGAAAGGATGTTGTAAGTATAACAACTTCATCTTTTTGAAACCAGTTAATGAAGTTCAAGTTGAGCAGTATTGAAAGTCAACTTGATGACTTGGTGATCCATATAAATAAATCTCAGTGACTGTCTGGAAAGCTAATTGTTTTCCAAGCTAGAGGGGAAGGAGAGTTCCAGGCAGAAAACAAAAAATACTGGGGGAGGAGGGAAGAGGAGGTAGCTGAGGAATAGGCTGCAGTTCAACTACTGACAACTCCTTGTATTCTACTTTGCTATCTATCGTTGTTATTGTAAGTACAGGAATTTGATGACACATGAAAGCATTTCAGTGGCTTATATTCCTGATTTATATTCTGATACCTTTGGTGTAAAGATGCTGTTCCTACCTCTTGGTCTTTCTAGTGCTGTTGCTGCAATGTTACTTTTTCCCCTCTTGCTTAATAGTGTACTCATAATGATAAATGCATTTATCTTTTTTTTCTTTCCCTGCCTATAGTAAGGCATTTCTCCAGCAGTAGGGTTCTTTCCTTCATCCTTGCTGTGAGAATAAGACTAGCAGGTTATTGTGGGGCTATAGCCCTTTTTCAAAGGGGTTGGAAGGAGTACAACCTTGCACATGACTTAAGTCTTAACTTTTAGCAGTTACAATTGCTGTTTGCAGGGCTAATTGTGATATGGTGTTTGCAGGTAAATAATCTGACTAGACACTTGCTTCCTTTCTAGCCACAGCTCTGATCAGCCATAAATTATTTTAGGATTGGGTTATGAAGCTCAGTTTGAGCATAGTATATTAACCCTTGTGTCCTGCAGAGAGGGGATGGGAAGGTACACCTTCCTGTGACTGTAGTGACAGTGCAAATGATCTGCTTTTTTTGTCATCTTTAGCTGGGGTTCATAAAAAGTATTTGCTTTATAGAGCCATTTTTAAGTAATATTCAGGTAGAACTTAGAATAATAAAGTTGAATAAAGCCTGTCAAAGCAGTGTGACACTTTACTACTAAAACTGCTTGTTTCTTTTTTCTTATTAGTTGCATGGGAAACATCTGGGTTCCTCAGCTGTAAATACGGCTGCTAGGGTAAGAGGTCTTATAAAAAACACGTTTACATTACGTGTGGACTGTCTGAATGCTAGCATTAGTTTTTGTAGTCATAATCTAGTGTCCAGTGATTTCTATGGGGAACAGGACCTCCTCCCTTTGAAGTAGCAGCCCTTGCTTCATCTGTCATAAGGCAGGGAATTTCCCTGGATCCTGTGGAACAAAAGTAACTGTTTTCCTCTTAAGCTGCTACTTAAATGAGAATTGCCTTTGGATCTCTGAAACAGGCCCCTGAACTTCTTCCTGAGGCATTTAGACAGCTGAGTGCCATTTTGTTTGGTTGCTAAGTGTTCCTTTCAGCCCCTGTGATACTGGATGTACCTTTCTGCTGCTGTTACTGGTGTGCCCTCTCTTGTCTCTCCAAACGAGTGCGTAAGTGACGAGGTACAAACTCACCTTGTACATCAGTCCTCCTTTCTTTCTAGTGCTTGTTCTGGTGTTTCTGAGATGCTGTGCCTCTCTATAGAGCTACTGACTGTGACTGATGACTTTCTTGCTGAAAAAGCTTAATACCAGTAGCTTGCATGATTAATTTTATACAATGTGCTGACTTGATGCTCCAGAGTCCCCATTGATAAATATGGCTTACTTATACCTCTCTCCTTGTCCTGTCCTCCTCCTTCTGTCTTCTACCAAGCATAGTTTCTAAAACACAAACCCAAACAGAGTACATAGTGGTGTAAAATATCCACTTAATCCAGCACAGCCCCTTATCTTCTATACATGATGTTTACTACCAGTCTTGCATTTCTACAAACTAGTTCTTGATTATTATATAGCAAAAAGCTGTAAAAGAATGCATATGGATTAATAAAAAGAAAAAAAAATCCCAAACCAAGTAAGTTTTAGGGCATTGTTGGCTGAATCATTCAGTGATGGTAATTTTGGGAATGAATTGTTACTCCTGTTCTAGTTCCTGGAGAACTATGGGGAGGGTTTTGGGGAGCCCAGAACTTCTGGTGGAGTTTTCATTCAGAATGTCTAGGAACTTAATTTTTGGAATACAAAATTGAAGATGCATACTTCCAAATGTTTTACTGTACGTATGTTAAGATTATCTTAGCTTAGAAAAAGAAAGTGGAATTAGCGTCAGTAAAACAGTAATCTGGCAGACCGCTGTCATACAGATTTAAATGGATACGCCATCAGTATTGCTAACAAATCGCTTGCAGTGAACTGAGTAGAGATTCAGCGTCAAATATTTCTTTCCTTCTTGTCCTTTTACAAATGGAGATGAAATCAAATGCCCTGGTACAATGGGAAGTGTAAGTGCAAGTTTCTTTACATTTTGCTGATTACACAGTCAAACAAGTGGAAAATTACTTGTATTTTTTGAGGTTTAGGACTGTCATTTTTTTTTTGCCCTCTTGATTTCCTTGAAAGCATTTTTTTGGCAAAGAACTGTTTTGCAAGACATCCCTCATGAAGCTGGAAATATTGGACTATGCACAACCTCACAAATTTTGTGGTTACAATTACAGTATGCTCTGATTTGTATCTGTTTACTATGGGAAAAGTTAATGTTTGTGTTGGAGGACAGCTCTCTCCTCATTTTTGGGTTAGAGGCGTGAAGGCATTCATATCTGGCTTTCATTACCAAAAACTGGCATTGCCATAGTCCCCTGCTGGTAAAAACGTGCAGAATGACCAACTGGCTGTAATTCAGGTTGTCAGGGTGAGTAAGCTTGAGTTACGAAGGCGGTGCTCAGGAGAGGCTAGTGTAACTTACTTCATGCTGGCTCAGTAGTTGCTGCTGGCAGAGAGGCCTCAAAGGAAAGAATGTCTGCAGTTATGTGCAGGGAGATGATTGAGCTTTATGAATCCTTCCTTGTCTGGATGCAAAAGAGCTTTTCATAGAAGGCTGAGTCTGCTGTGGGGATTCTCTCAGTTTTTCTGTAAGTAAATATTTAGTTTCTAAGAAACTGCCCTTCGAATGGTGACCTTTGAGCCATTACTGAAGTAAATGGCATGTGTCTTGGACCTCTTGAAGGATATTTGATCTATGATGTTAAACTGACTTTTTGTTCTGATTTTTAAAACTGCTTTAGGTATTGTGAAGTAGTTCGTGTTGGAAGTGTGAGCCGGGGGGAAGGAAGTTTATCTTGAATCAGGCTGGTGTCAGTGAGCATCCCTGACTATGGGAGAGTAGAAACAGATGGACTCCAGGCTGCTTTGGTACCGGGTTTCTTTATGCAGCTCTCATGGCTTGCCATAGATAAATATCATTATTTAATACCAGTAAATGAAATTAAATAAAAGATTATTTAGCGTTAAGTTTAGTAGGTATATAGTACCTAATATAAAACTGCGTTTTCCAGAGATTGTATCAGCAGTTGGTTTTCCTTGAACTGATGACTTATCTACTTCTGCAGCATGGCAAAAAAAAATCATCTCTTCAAATATGCTATTAGCATTGATGTGCTTTAGGGAGTACCTTTGTGGTGTCAAATCTGTACTTGTGGCTGTGGTAGCACAAGGGTTAGCGTTTGATTTGTATGTAACGTACTGATGGGCAAAGAGCGCAGGAAGCTTGAAGGGCAGACCTGCTTAACATGTGGGGAAGCTATCCTTTTTTTCCAGTACCTACAAAGAAATGAGTTTATATTGCTTCTGAAATCGTATGCCTTTCTATCATTGCGGCCTTTACCTGGATATTTTCTCCATACAGTGTCTAGTAAACCTTCTCTGAGTAACTTTTAATGTTTTATGGCAAAAATCCACAGACTGTTAGGGTAGAAATCAAACCAGTTAAGAACATTAATATATTAAGGGAATTGGTTTTAAATAAATACAAAAAAGAAACAGGGGGACCACAGCATCATCCCCTCTGTTATGCCTTGTCTGTCTTTCCTAGTGGGGGATTTTTATGTCCCTCGAGCAGCTTTGCTCAGTACTCGGAACTAAAACCAGCTGAATAGAGGATGGCAGACTGACCTTGGTGGGTTTGGAGGGATGAGTCCCACCTGACCCCAAGGGCTTATCTCACCCTGTGGTGGTTGGATGGGCTGTGTGTGCAACAGCCTGATGAGGAGTAGCTGTGGAAGGGGCCTTGGCTCCCCTGATGAGGTGGGGGGATGGCAGCAGGCATGGGCTGAGCAGAGCAAAAAGTTTGCAAGAGCACCACCACCTCACTTGGTGTTGCATTGGTTTTCCCTTTCCTTGGTACAGAGTGTGTGGTGAGTAATGTGTGTTATTTCTGCCTACAGGGTTTTGCGCTTCTGCTTGAATTAGCCTTCCAAGTTACTTAATGTGTTGTGTTGTAATTATCTGGCATTGTAAGTCCTCTAATCTTTATGTGTTGGGGTGTTGTGAAAGCTTGGTGGCTGGGGGAAGTAAGACATTCCTTGTAGAGAAAGAATGTACTATTTACCACCAGGACACTTGCCCCAGGGGAAATAATGTTTTTGCTTTGAAAGCCTTGTTTTCTCTTCCAGCATTTCCCCTATACCTCAAAGGGAGTACATAACGCACTTGGAAACTACGGTATGGATATTTTCAGTGCCTCTTGTCTGTGTTTATACTTTAGTAATAACTTCATGAAAAATCTTTATTTCGGGAGAAGACATTTGGAAGCTTTGCAGTAAACATTTGATGTCTTGGGGGTTATGTGTATACTTAGATTGGAATAAGCTCTTTATATAGGCAGGGAAAGGGATGAAGAATAGATTTTTCAAGCATGCAAGTGGTTGGATAAAGTAAGTAAAGGTAATGCCACACATTTCTGTCTGCTAATTGGGTTGTGTGTGATAGTGTACTACGGTATCATGTTAAAAATTGAACACACACCCCTCGCTCCCCAAACCTGGATGTACATCTTATCTGTTAGGGTGAAATAGAGAATTATATCCAACTTTTAATAAAGGAAAGCTGACTGTTAAGATCACCTGCTGCAAGCTCAGGAGCGATGCATCCCTACTAGAAGGAAGTGCAGCAGGAGGACCAGGAGACCTCCTTGGTTGGATAAGGAGCTGCTGAGGAAAATTTGAAGAAAAAAAGAGGCATGCAAAAGATGGAAGCAAGGACAGGCAGCCTGGGAAGAATACAGGGATGTTGTCCAGGAAGCTAGGGACCAGGTTAGGAAAGCTAAGGCCTGCTTAGAATTAAACTTGGCTAGGGACGTTAAGGGTAACAGGAAGGGATTCTGTAGGTACACTGCAAATAAAAGGCTAGGGACAACGTGGGCCCTCTCTGGAAGCTATCAGGAGAACTGGCTACCCTGGATTTGGAGAAGGCTGAGGTTCTTAATGACTTCTTTGCCTCGGTCTTCACTGGCAAGTGCTCTGACCACACCACCCAAGTCTTGGAAGGCAGACACAGGGACAGTGAGAATGAAGACTTTGGGCCCACTGTAGGAGACGATCTGGTTCGAGACCATCTCAAGAGCCTGAACGTATACAAGTCCATGGGAGCTGATGAAATCCATCTGCGGGTCCTGAAGGAGCTGGAAAATGAAGCTGCTAAACCACTGTCCATCATATTTGAAAAATCATGGCAGTCAGGTGAAGTTCCTGACGACTGCAAAAAGGGAAATATAACCCCCATTTTCAAGAAGGGGAAAATGGATGAGCCAGGGAACTACAGACCAGTCAGTCTCACTTCTGTGCCTGGCAATATCTTGGAGCAGATTCTCCTGGAAGGCATGCTGAGGCACATGAAAAACAACAAGGTGGTTGGTGACAGCCAGCATGGCTTCACTAAGGGGAAATCCTGTCTCACCAATCTGGTGGCCTTCTAGGATGGGGCTAAGGAACTGATGGACAGGGGTAGAGCAGTTGATGTCATCTACCTGGACATGTGCAAAGCTTTTGACGCTGTCTCACATGACATCCTTGTCTCTAAGCTGGAGAGATATCAATTTGATAGGTGGACCACTCGGTGGATAAAGAACTGGCTGGATGGCCGCATGCAGAGTTGCGGTCAATGGCTCCATGTCCAGCTGGAGACCAGTAACGAGTGGTGTCCCTCAGGGATTGGTGCTGGGACTGGTCTTCAACATCTTTGTCAGTGACATGGACAGTGGGATTGAGTGCACCCTCAGCAAGTTTGCCGATGACACCAAGCTGTGTGGTTCAGTTGATACGTTGGAGGGAAGGAATGCCATCCAGAGGGACCTTGACACGCTTGTGAGGTGGGCTGATGCCAACCTGATGAAGTTGAACCATGCCAAGTGCAAGGTCCTACATCTGGGTGGGAGCAATGCCAGGCACAGCTACAGGTTGGGCAGAGAAGAGATTCAGAGCAGGCCTGCAGAGAAGGACTTGGGGGTGTTGGTCAATGAAAAAATGAACATGAGCCAGCTTCAGTGTGCGCTCACAGCCCAGAAAGCCAGCCATCTCCTTGGCCGCATCAAAAGGATGCGAAGGACCAGCAGGTCGAGGGAGGTGATCCTGCCCCTCTACTCTGCTCTCCTGAGACCTCACTTGGAGTTCTGTGTCCATTTCTGGTGTCCTCAACATAAAAAGGACATGGAACTGTTGGAAAAAGTCCAAAGGAGGGCCACGAGGATGATCAGGGGACTGGAGCACCTCCCGTATGAAGATAGGCTGAGGAAGCTGGGGCTCTTGAGCCTGGAGAAGAGAAGGCTGTGTGGAGACCTCATAGCATCCTTCCAGTATCTGAAGGGGGCCTATAGGGGTGCTGGGGAGGGACTCTTCATGAGGGACTGTAGTGAGAGGACAAGGGGTAACGGGTTCAAAGTTAAACAGGGGAAGTTTAGATTGGATATGAGGAAGAAATTCTTTACTGTAAGGGTGGTGAGGCACTGGAATGGGTTGCCCAGGGAAGTTGTGAATGCTCCATCGCTGGCAGTGTTCAAGGCCAGGTTGGTCATAGCCTTGGGTGGCATGGTTTAGTGTGAGGAGTGCCTGCCCCTAGCAGGGGGGTTGGAACTAGATGATCTTAAGGTCCTTTCCAACCCTAACTATTCTATGATTCTATGTTTCTGTGTTGAGTGTGAGGAGGTAGAGACAGCTCTCTGAGTAATATACTATAAACCCCTAGCTGTGCCCTCTGTGTGGAGTAGGCTGTAGGGCTGCTTTCTAATGTTTCTGCCCATGAATGAATGGGTTTTGGGTGCAGTTTCAAGTAAGACTGGGTGCCTTCTCCTATAACTTATCTTGGGAGCTGTACTTTCTAGTGAAAAAACATGGAGTTTAAATGAATGTATGTTTACTGTTCATGTGGTTAACCAAGTCTTGGGTTTTCTTCTACTGGGACTCGCTATGGCTGGAGCTGCATTTCTGTTCCATGAAGGCAGTTATTCAATGGCTTATAAATAAAATGGTCTCCTTTTAATTCTTGCTTACTAACTAGGTGATTACTCTGTTTCTATTGCTCATCTATAATGGCTTTTTTTAAGATATATTTAGTAACCAACAAAAGAACTTTTCCCCATGCCCTTATGCATGTGAAAGGAAAAACTGCATCTTTCACTTCTTTCTTCCTCATATTTGATTGATGTTTCCTGAATGTGTGGTGGGAAATATATCTGTAGCTCTTCCAGAAGTACAAAATTCTCCATTGATAAACAGGTAAACACACAGTGTTTAGTATTTTTTGTTCCAAAGCCCTCGGTATCTGATCTAAAAGAATAAAATCCTCCCTCTTGTTTACAAAGTCAGTTTCATTTTTGGTTTTCAAGAAAATAAATAGGTCAGTATTAAAAATTCTGCAGTCACCTCTTCAACAAAATTGTGTAGGCATGATTATCTGGATTTTCCTGGGCACAGAAGGCTAAACAAAGTTTGCTAGCAAATGTTTTGGCTAAGTCTTTATTAAAAAATGTGAAGTTACTTTTTTCATTACAAAATTAAAGTCAAGTAAATAACCTGAAGTTGTACGTATCTTGTTTTTTCCAAAGGGAACAAGATCATGCCAGTCTGTGTTGGGCCTTAATCTTAAGTGCATGTCATCCAGACATAGCCAGGACTACAAAGGAATGCTGTTTCTGCAGGAAGAAGTATTAGCAGAAATCTAAAAATCCATGTCCTCCATTAGCTTGCCTTGTGTTGAGCATTAATTCTGTATAGAAAGAGTAAATGAATTTACATACAGATTTAATAATAAGAAATGATGAGTCCCCCTATTACTAGAATTGGTAGGAATGTTGCCTGTTTCAACATTTCTTGTAAAATTAAGTTCTTTACAAGATATACATGTGCCAGATTGCTTGCAAGCTTCTGACTAAGTAAAGGCAACAATAATGCAGGGCTTAAAAACTGCATGAGTGACCCACTGGGACTGAGTTAGTAAGAGGCAGTGTTGGTGGCTTACTGCAGGTGAGTCTCAAATCGCTTCTCAGGTGATGTGATTTAAATTAGGAATGTAGATATTCCCTTTTCAAAACAGGTTCATGAAATTGGGTTTTCATTTTCTTCTTTCTCTGCCAAGCAGTGTGTGGCTGTTGAGCATGGGACATGTTCTTTGAGTGATATTAAGAGATTTTGGTAGTAGTGTGACTATTTGAATGTTAGAGGGAATGAAATTTGAAGTAAAATGTATGGTCAGATTATTTGCAGTTTAAAAGTCACGGGGATATCAGTGGTGTGGTATTGCGGTTTTTCAAAGCTGACTCTGGTAAATTCTTATCTGAAATTGCATCCAATTAGGATCTTCAGATGGGGCTAATCTGATAGGCAAAGAAATTATGAACTCACCACACCTATTATGTGAAAATTAGTTTTACTAGATGGGTGGTGATTTTGCTTGCAATGCGTACATGTCTGAGTACGAACTTGTTGGAGGTTTTTACATTAGGAACTCTTAGAATGGAGAATTCCATCAACTTGAAGGATATTGCAAGTATTTTAAATGATACTTGCTATGGCTTTGTCAGTGTTCAAGTTGGAAAAAAGTGAAATTTTGTGAGTTAGCCCTATAAATGTTAATCAGCAGTAAACCTAAACAGTTGTTGAAAATGATTAGGTAGTTACTATGGGAGGGGGTCTCAGCAGGTTTTCAACTTTAATCTCCTTGGGGCATGGTTAGATTCATTGCTACATCAGGTTACTTAAGGTCTTATCCAGGTATGCTCTGAAAAATGTACAAATATGGAAGTTTGACTGCTGCTTTGGGCTTTCTTTTTTTGGTGCTGCACAGCTCTCATGGTAATCTTCCTACCTTTTTTTGCCAATAAGAATTCTGTTACCTTTTTTTGCCAATAAGAATTCTGTTACCTTTTTTTGCCAATAAGAATTCTGTTACCTTTTTTTGCCAATAAGAATTCTGTTACAACAATTTGTGTCTTGAGATATTGCTATGCGACACCGAGAAGGGTCTGTCTCCCTCTTGCCTGTGGTTCCTCTTTAGTAGGAGATGGATTGGATCAGATAGCAGTTGTTTCTTCAAGCTGAACAGCCCCTGGTGTCTCTTTACATGTACCTCTATCATAGACTTTTATTATCTAGTGCTGTAGACCCCAACCATCTGATAGACCTTCTCCTGGGCTCTTTGCAATTTCAAACGTGCACACCGCCAGTACAACAGAGACAATTGAGCTGTGCTATTCTGGATGTGGCCTGGTGAGACAAATAACCTGCAGGCAGAAGGACTCAGTTTTGCTTTTGTTAATGCAGCACAGTATGTGGTTATAGCTACATTTTTGGAACCTCCTGAACATTCATCTGACCTACTAAGATGGCCAAGACAAAAGCCTTGCCTTTTAGTGTATGAACCATTCTGATTATTTGATGTGGTCTTTAAATGTACTGAGAGTGAATTCTCTGCTCATACCCAGGTCAGTGAGGATGGTACTAGTGTTGCCCAAATATAGTTTGGTTTACACATGGATTTATGACTCAAACCAAAGTGGACAGCTCTGGTTTTGCTTTCCTGTCCTATTTTAATGCCCCTACAGTAAATCTTCAGTTGTCTTAGACTGTCTGCATTCTGGGCCTGTATACCCCTAGTTAAAAAATAATTTAATCTAGGAATTTGGCAGTACTATTCATTCCACTCTTTAATTGAACTCTTGCCTGACTAATGAGGCTCTTCACCACTTCCCTTCCACCCCCGCCACATTACTTGTTCTCTACTGCTATCTCTTTGTTCATGGCTTTTGTATTTCACCATTTTGATCCTTATGCTTCTATCTACAAGCATGAAAGTAAAAACCTAAAAGTCTTGGATAGTAAAGGTTTCAATTCTTAGAGGTATGTTAAGAGGTATTGAACATCATTGTTGATTCAAGTTTTGGTATCTTAATGGCAATGAACTTCTGAGACTTTTTACATATGAAAAAAAAAAAGGGTTCTCTGTGTGCTGAAGTTTCATCAAAGGTGTTGTCTTGGGTTCAGCAGTAGCAGTCATTTTTTCTCCTTCTTAGTAGCTGGTGCAGTGCTGTGGTTTTGACTTTCAGACTGGGAACAGCGCTGATAACACTGATGGTTTTAGGTGCTGCTCAGTAATGTTTAGTCTGACCAAGGACTTTCTGAGTCTCATGCTCTGCCTGGGAGGAGGGGAAGGCGGGAGGAAGCAGAGACAGGACACCTGACCCAAACTGACCAAAGAGGTATTCCATACCACAGTATGTCATGCCCAGGATGTAAAAACTGGGGGCAGTTACCTGGACAGGTTAGATCACTGCTCGATAGGGCTGGGTATCAGTCAGTGGGTGGTGAGCGGTTGTATTCTCTTCCCTTGTTATTTACCTTATCATTATTATTATTGGTGGTAGCAGTAGTGATTTGTGTTATCCCTTAGTTACTGGACTGTTCTTATCTCAACCCGTGGGAGTTACATTCTTTCAATTCTCCTCCACATCCCTCTGGGAGCGGGGGGAGAAAGGGGGGGTGTGTGTGTGAGCTAGTGACATCATGGCAGATTTATGGCTGGGCTTAAACCACGACATGTATGAACTGTTAATATTAGCATCATAGAATAGTTAAGTTTGGAAAGGACCTTAAGATCATCTAGTTCCAACCCCCCTGCCAGGGGCAGAGACACTTCCCACTAAACCATGCCACCCAAGGCTATGTCCATTCCAGCCTTGAACACCGCCAGCAATGGAGCATTCACAACTTCCCTGGGCAACCCATTCCAGTGCCTCACCACCCTTACAGTAAAGAATTTCTTCCTCATATCCAATCTAAACTTCCCCTGTTTAAGTTTGAACCCGTTACCCCTTGTCCTCTCACTACAGTCCCTCATGAAGAGTCCCTCCCCAGCATCCCTATAGTCCCCCTTCAGATACTGGAAGGCTGCTATGAGATCTCCATGCAGCCTTCTCTTTTCCAGGCTGAACAGCCCCAACTTTTTCAGCCTATCTTCATACGGGAGGTGCTCCAGTCCCCTGATCATCCTCGTGGCCCTCCTTTGGACTTTTTCCAACAGTTCCATGTCCTTTTTATGTTGAGGACCCCAGAACTGCACACAATACTCCAAGTGAGGTCTCAGGAGAGCAGAGTAGAGGGGCAGGATCACTTCCCTCGACCTGCTGGTCACACTCCATTTGATGCAGCCCAGGATACGGTTGGCTTTCTCGGCTGTGAGCATGCACTGCTGGCTCATGTTCATTTTCTCATTGGCCAACACCCCCAAGTCCTTCTCCACAGGGCTGCTCTGAATCTCTTCTCTAATTCTTTGAGAATAACATGAAAAATTTCATCACACATTTGGAAATACAATAGGTTTTTGACTTCGTTGGATGTATCCTCCTGTTTATTGGGAAGACTGACTGAAAAGTAATCTGGGAGGAAGTAAATGGGATTTTTTCAAAAAGTTTTACTAATCTCCATTTGTTTAAGTTTAGCAATGGCAAATGATTTTTTGAGTAATATAAAATGCGATATGAATTGTTATGGGTAAGATGTGATTTTATGGGTTTTCATTATCTGCTGATGAGGGAAATTGCTGTAGCATTTCTGAAGGAAATTGATACAGAATGGTTTGGAAGGGATCTTAAAAACCATCTAGTTCTAAACCCCTTGCCAAAGGCAGGGACATCTTCTGCTAGACCAGGTTGTTCAAAGCACCATCCAGCCTGGCCTCAAACACTTCCAGGGATGGGGCTTCCACAGCATCTTTGGGCAACCTGTTCCAGTGTCTCACCACCCTGATAGTAAAGAACTTCTTCCTAATGTTTAATCTAAATCTACCCTCTTTAAATTTAAAGTCATTCCCCCTTGTCATGTCACTACTTTTTCTTACAGCAAGTTCCTTCCCAGACTTCATGTAGGCCCCCTTGATGTGTTTGAAGGCTGCTATGAGGTTTCACTGGAGCCTTTTCTCCAGGTTGAACAAGCCCAGCTCTCTTGGCCTGTCTTCATGGAAGAGGTGCTCTAGCCCTCTGATAGTCTTTGTGGCCCTCCTCTGGACTTGCTTGAGCAGGTCCATGTCATTCTTGTACGGGTGGGGGGGGGGGGGGGGGGGGCAGACTTTGATGTAATACTTGAGGTGGGGTCTCCAAAAGCAGAGTAGAGGGGTAGAATCACCTCCTTTGACTTGCTGGTCATGCATATGGTTGACTTTCTGGGCTGCAGTTGTGCCTTGCTGGGTCATGTTGAGCTTCCTGTCAACCAACACTCACAAGTCCTTCTCCTGAAGGCTGCACTCAATCCATTGTCTGCCCAGCCTGTATTTGTGGTTTAGGATTGCCCCAACCCATGTGCATGTATTTATTGTGTTTTAGAGCTCTGAGCATGCTGTTCTTGGGTGGTCGAGTCAGTGAAAGGCTTAGACTGCGGAAAGTCTCTATTCTGCGTGGCGCAGTATTTTGAGACCTACTGAAGTCAACAGAATGATTAATATATCTGCTAAGTCAAGGCTGTTACTAATTCAGTGACTGAATCTTTTAATCCCATTTTCCCATGAATGCAGCCATATGTAGAAGTTCCTAGCAACCTAAAGCTGAAAATGAGTTGGTGAGTGCTTGTGACTCAGGAACCAATGGGTGTAGTGGTCAGAGCTGTAATACTTGGTGGTTACTGTATTACCTTACCATTGTTGTTGAAATGAGCTTACAGCTGCATAGCTGCGTTCATTAGAAACTACTCCCCACATCACTAGTGTGTGCTTTTCTGTCTTTCAGGTGAACTGCCTGGGTATTCAACCAAGTGAAAGCTTTTATTTAAAGTCTTTGTTCTTAGGTGTTGTCATGTTTTTGCAGGTATTTAGACAGATTTAGCAGAATTGTTATTGTAAGTGTCCTTCTCCAGGTTGTAATACTTCCTTAGATGGCTGCTAAGCTTCTGAACATTGATAGGAGGTGGTAATCTGTGCCTCTTAGAATCATAGAATAGTTAGGGTTGGAAAGGACCTGAAGATCATCTAGTTCCAACCCCCCTGCCTTGGCCAGGGACTCCTCACACTAAACCATGCCACCCAAGGCTCTGTCCAACCTGGCCTTGAACACTGCCAGCAATGGAGCATTCACAACTTCCCTGGGCAACCCATTCCAGTGCCTCACCACCCTCACAGTAAAGAATTTCTTCCTCATATCCAATCTAAACTTCCCCTGTTTAAGTTTGAACCCGTTACCCCTCGTCCTCTCACTACAGTTCCTAATGAAGAGTCCCTCCTCAGGATCCCTATAGGCCCCCTTCAGATACTGGAAGGCTGCTAGGAGGTCTCCACACAGCCTTCTCTTCTCCAGGCTGAACAGCCCCAACTTTCTCAGCCTATCTTCATATGGGAGGTGCTCCAGATTTTGCCAGGCACAGAGGTGTGGCTGACTGGTCTGTGGTTCCCCGGCTCATCCATTTTCCCCTTCCTAAAAATGGGGGTTATATTTCCCTTTTTCCAGTCGTCAGGAACTTCACCTGACTGCCATGATTTTTCAAATATGATGGACAGTGTCTTAGCAACTTCATTTGCCAGCTCCTTCAGGACCCAAGGATGGATTTCATCAGGTCCCATGGACTTGTATACGTTCAGGTTCCTAAGATGGTCTCGAACCAGATCGTCTCCTACAGTGGGCCCAGGGTCGTCATTCCCACAGTTCCTGTGTCTGCCTTCCAAGACTTGGGTGGTGTGGTCGGAGCATTTGCGAGTGAAGACCGAGGCAAAGAAGTCATTAAGAACCTCAGCCTTCTCCAAATCCAGGGTAGCCAGTTCTCCTGATAGCTTCTGGAGGTGGCCCACGTTGTCCCTAGCCTGTCTTTTATTTGCAATGTACCTATAGAATCCCTTCCTGTTGTCTTTAACATCCCTAGCCAAGTTTAAGTGGGCCTTAGCTTTCCTAACCTGATCCCTAGCTTCCTGGACAACATCCCTGTATTCTTCCCAGGCTGCCTGTCCTTGCTTCCACCTTTTGTATGCCTCTTTTTTCTTCAAATTTTCCTCAGCAGCTCCTTATCCATCCAAGGAGGTCTCCTGGCCCTCCTGCTGCACTTCGTTCGAGTAGGGATGCATCGCTCCTGAGCTTGCAGCAGGTGATCCTTGAATACCAACCAACAGTCTTGGGCTCCCCTGCCCTCTAGGGCTATATCCTAAGGAACCTCACTGAGCAGGTTCCTGAAGAGGCAAAAGTGTGCTCTCTTGAAGTCCAGGGCTGTGAGCTTGCTGCACGCTCTTCTCACTGTCCTGAGGATCTCGAATTCGACCATCTCATGATCGCTGCAATCAAGGCTGCCCTGGAGGGTCACATTTCCAATCAGCCCTTCCCTGTTGGTGAGGATGAGGTCAAGCATGGCACCTCTCCTTGTCGGCTCCTCTATTACTTGCAGAAGGAAATTGTCTTCCACACAATCAAGGAACCTACTGGATTGCTTGTGCTGGGCCGTACCATCCCTCCAACAGATATCAGGGTGGTTGAAGTCCCCCATGAGAACAAGGGCCTAGGAGTTTGAGGCTTTTCCTGTCTATAGAGCACTTCATCCACTGAGTCATCTCGGTCAGGCAGTCTGTAACAGATCCCCACAATAATGTCTCCCATCGCTGTTCTCGCTTTAAGCCTGACCCACAAACTCTCTATTGACTGCTCAACTATATTAATATAATTAATTATTAATATAATACATTAATTATATTAATATTAACAGTCTTGAGGACTGTTAAACCCCCACACCTCTGCCAAATACAGGGAACCAAATAGAAGTAAATCATCAGGATTTTTCTGAGCTAGGAGTATTTGCTGGGCAGGAAAGTGTCTTGAGTTAGAGCATGGTGGATCTTGATAATGAAGTTATTTACCGTCCTAATGTTTGTCCTGATGGATGATTTGAAACAAATTGAATGTCCACGTTTTCAATGAAAGAATAATGAAATGGCAGATGAAACTGTCTTTTCTAGTTTATCAGTAGCTGTACCTGACTCTTGCTTTCCTTCCTATGTCTTTAGTCTGGGCATAGTTGTATACAACGTGGTAAGACTGTTTTGTTAGAAGAATGTTGCACATGTCAGTGAGAGTCAGTTTGGCAATATGTGTGTTCTTGTGGAGTTGTTTTTTTTCCCCTCTTTTGAAGAGTGTACTGAAGGCTGAGCAGGTGGTAATGAGAGAGTTCTTTTATTACAGCTTCATCACTTCTGCAGCAGTCTATAAACAGAGCAGGAGTACCGGTGCTGGAGGGTGGATTTACGTTCTTGATGTTATTTGATGTGTATTTATCTGGCAAACTTGTAGAACCTTTGAATACTGTAACAAGTAACTTGGTATGTTTTACTTACATCTTCCAGTACTGTCTTACAGCAGCCTTTACTGTTGTGACGCATTTTACTTATCATGAATGCTTAAAACACAGGATGTGTGCTGACATTTTGTTGATAGCCTGCAATTGTAGATTGACGCTGTATTTATATATCAGTTGTATATTTTTAAGTCTCTTCCTATATTCTATGTCATAAGGCTGATCAGAAACATGGAAAACCATTCAAGCAACCATTTCTGTCTTTGAAAACAGGCAAAATCTTTAGTATGAACATGCAACCTAATTTTTCTCTCTCACCAGTTCAGATGTTAGTGATGGAATTCTACCTTGCTTTTGTGGTAGATTTTGGCAGTAGATGAGAATACGAAAGCATGAGTTTGATTAAAATAAATGCTTTTGATACTGAACTGCACGGTGCTGTCCCAGTGTTAGACTGGATATTAATGTTTCAAATATGAAATCAATTTAATTTTACCTTGGTTTTAGCACAAGTACAAGACATTTGTACTTAAACTGGATAATGTGCAGTTTACAAAGATACAGCGTTTTTTTGCTTTCTTCACTACTGAGGTGTTTTGGACCAGAATCTCCAGTGCAGTTGATAGGGTTGAGGGGTAGAC
Source organism: Ara ararauna (assembly GCA_028858755.1). Taxonomy (NCBI): domain Eukaryota; kingdom Metazoa; phylum Chordata; class Aves; order Psittaciformes; family Psittacidae; genus Ara; species Ara ararauna. The sequence goes on from CM054381.1 coordinate 45,066,834, forward strand.
GCATGACATTGGGATAAGTTCAGGAAATAAATTTGGACTTTCAGCTGTGACTTCTGCTACATTCAGGTCAAAGGGAGCACTGTATTCAGTTTGACAGACATTTACTCTGTGCTGAGTGTTGTGGTTTGTTTCTTTCCTCCCCTGCCCTTGCTATATTAGATCTGTTCAAAATTGAAGCTGAACTTGTGATTTTTTCAGGTGATAAACATACTTACATACCAATGGCTTGAGAGGGAAAATTTTTAACAGGAAGCAGATGGAATGGTTTTTCAGTGAGTTCACTTAGTTTGGGGGAGCCAAGAGGAACTCATTTGTTCAAGGCTAAACTTGTGAGAAGCTGATCTGTAACTTCATATGCAAAGGACTGATTCAGTATTGCTGTGAGACTTTTTTTGGTGGTTTTTTTTTTTTTTTAAATGCTGAATTTTTTTTTAGTGCATGTATGAATTTGTCAGCTGTACTCTGAAAACAGATCCTAAATACCTGTTATAGAGTTGAGCTAACCCTCACTCCTTTTATTTCTGTGCCAAACTTACCTTCCTGCATGTTTATCTGAAGATGGTGGTAAACACTGTTATAATAACACAACACCTGTTATGACTACACCAGAGTAAATTATTCTTTGACATGAGGGAACTGATGGTAATCTGTGCTTCCTGCTAATCTTGGTCAGGATGTTAGCTCCTAGAAGGTATTGTTTGGTTCCCCCCCCCACACCCCAGCCTCTGAAAAGCATGTATAAAATTAAGTGTAATAGAAATCGATTTTTAGTAGGTTGTGTTGTTTTTTGGTGTTTTTTTTACGTGAGGATCAAGATCAGATGTATATAAAGAGTAGCAGTGATCACAGATGTGCCTGGGCATCTCCTTAGGACTACTGGCTGAGGTAAGGTAGGCAGGATGTATTCTTCTTTATCCCCCCATAGCCCTATTCTTTTGCAAATTTATTAAAGGGAATCAGAGACCTTTATCAATGGGTAACACTTGTATGTATGTAAATAGGGTGAGGCTGGTCAGACCTGTGGGGGTTGGTGGGGTTTTTGTCATCTTACCCCCCCTCTTTTTCTTTTTTTTTTTTTTTTGTGTGTTTTCTTGTGTGGGTTTTGGTTTTCCCCAGCTTGGTGTTAGCTCATGGTGCTTCCCCTTGTGTACTTTGAACAGATGGCAGGATTGTAGGTAATGATGATGTGAGTTGAGAGAAGCTTTTCCATGGGCTCTTGTCTCTGTCTTTTGGTGGTGGTTTTATCAAGGTCTATAAAAGGTACAGTAGAGGGGGTTCCTGAAATAAAACAGGCTCAAAAATGTACTTTTCTCATGGGGAAGGTTAAGAGTTTTGATGCAATTTTAGTAATACTTGACCATGATTTCTATGTTCCTGTTCTGCCACTTGTTTTTCTCCCCATTCATCTTTTTGATGAATTCCGTTTGTAGAGATGACCCATTTGGGTGAAGGTCATGGCTTGGCCAAAACCATCTTGAACTCTTGTCACAGTCTGCGAACTTAAGTTTTGTACTAAGTGAAGTGTATGAATCTAGCTATGTTCAAAGAAGTCTCTCTTAGGAATGCAAAGCTAGACATGATGTTGGATGCAGAGTTGTACATGGAATACTAATTCTGCAGCTTTGTGATTTATCTAGACACAAAGTCTTATCTGGAGCTTAAAAAAAAAAAAGAGTTGTTTGCCTGCTTAGCTTGCCTGAACCAATGAGACCTGTCCTTTCCCACCTGTTTTTGGTTTTCCTCCTTCAGATGCTTTCAATTTTTTGAAGTGGTTAGTGGCAAGGTAGTATATCTGAAGATATTGAGAAAGGCAATAAATACTTGAAATAACCAAGCTGTTAATTGCTGGATGTCTGAGAGGTGCCCTCAAGAAGCAAAGATAGACCTGCTTGCCAAAAAGTGCTTTAAGAGCTGTTGCAGTGGCCTGGGAGGACTCATCAGTGCTCTATGTCTGATTGTGAATAGCTTGCTAATTCAGGTTTAGCAGGGTTTTGCAGTAGCCAGAAGAGTTACTTCAGAGAGGGTTTTGGGTTGCTTTTGTGGGCTTTTTTGCAACACCTCTCAAATAAGAAAGCTATTTCAAACACCTGTGCTTTATGTGTTTTCCTAGAAATTCATGTAGACTAAATGGTAAGGCTATAGTTGCCGCAGCTGGAAACTGGTTTTTCTTCTTTTGGTATATATTTTTATTGCTAGCATTGGGGGGAGGGGGTGTTACTGTGCTGGAGCAATGGGAAGGCTGAACAGAGGAAGAACAGATGTGTGTAACAATCAAGGGCTGTAGAGGAGTCACACCATTTTACACTCTAATGGGAACAGATGGATCCAGATTTCTCTTTTGAGTAATGAAGTCATCTAAGAGACAGAAAAGTTCTACTGACATGATAGTACTATACAGTACCTGAACAACAGCTGCTTACACCCCCTTAATTTTTTCCTTGATTATTGATGGAATAGGCTCCTGACAATTTTTTTGCCTTTTGCTATAGATCAGCTGCTATTTGGGTTTCTGAAGTAGAAATTTCAGCACTTGTTATCCCTCTCCAGACTTCCTGCAGCGGCTGTAAATAAAAAGCTTGGCAGATCAAAGAACATTGCAGATGCTTGCAGCCTTGCGGATCCTGTTAGCATTAACCTTGTGGATCAGCTCCTCTCTCTGTCCCTTGTCCTCCTCCACTGTTCCTAAAATCTTTTGCAGTGTTAGGTTGCCATACATAAAAATACTGTCCTAAACGGCAAGCACAGGCTTTTTCAGATCTTACTACTGAGCACTGTTGGAACTCTCTGATTCAAATTTGGTACCCAAACATAGAAGTTTATGCATAACATGTATATATTACAGGTAATTTTTAAATGTTTAACATCATTTTCACAGAAAAAGCCTGTGGAGAATGGATTTCCCCTGTGAATCCCTGTGGCTATAATAATAATGTTATTTTGGCCAAAATGACATAATTTAATCCTGTTTAATGCTTAATCTCTGAAATAACAGGTGACAAAGGATATGCAAATTACTGCATTTCTCATATGTCCAAATGTAACTGTTAGCAAGTAGAACAAACTACTCCTTGTTTCTCTGCAGTATTCAGTAGAGCTTAATGTAGTGTTGCACAAAAATGTAATGGAAATCTAGAAGTCCAGCAAAAGATTGATGGTCTGAATGCAGTTTTTGTTATTTAGTTTCTGACCATTGAATGAGTTGTGTCCTTTTGCCATTAAATGTTTCAAAATCATAATGAAAAGTATGTTCTTGGTTTAAAATGAAAGCTGCAGATTTTGTCTGAGCCAGTTTGCAGTCGATCATCTTTCCGGAAGTCTGTCCCAACATTTAGCTGACTGCTTCTATTCCCCCTCGCTCTTTTTAGCCCTGTGTTTGGTAGGGGACCGCTATGATGTTTGGAAACTGGCTTTTCTTCTATGAGCAAGCTGTCTACATGTGATGCTGCTTTCTTTTGTGGTAGTTTGGTTTGTCTTTGCTGCTTGAATGTTGTCTTACTGTAGCCTTCCATTGAAATTGAAGGACCAGATAATCTTTTTTTTTGAGGAAAGGAGCTGGTGAGATGTGTGGATAACCTTATTTCTTACCAGTACCTCGAAGTTGGCCCTAAAAACCATCTCGACTGCATTGCTTAAGCAAACCATTTTGCTTGAAAAATAGATAGTTTAGTAAAACCAGATACTTTTGATGGGCTGCAGCTATATCTACTGGAATGTTACTAATTCATGGGGAAATTGAGGGGCTATCTGTAATACTGCAAAGGAATACTTTTTACTTCCCCCTGGATCACAGTTGCTCTACTGACTATAGAATGAGTAACATTTCTCTCATATGTTCCTGCTAGCTTGTGTTAAGAGCCTGTCAAAACATATATTGAGATTTCATTTTTCCTCAGTGTTTCTTACAGGAACCCTTTGCTGGTTAGTTGCGTTAGATAATGTCTGGCATGGGAGCTGTGAACACTGCGACAAGGGGAACGCTCTTCCGTTTCCCATCATGAGGACTGTCTGGGGTACATAACTGTACAGGCACTTTGGGTGTTTTCCTACTGTCTGTGCTCTTCTGTTCTTCATCCAGTTTTCTCCTTAGATGTTTGGGAAGCAGAGCTGCTATGCAATAAATACACGAAGTCTTCAGTCCAGGTTTTCCTCGTAAAGCTGCAGAGAAATCAAAATATTAGGGACAGTGTCTGGAGTTTGTTGCCCGAAGCATTTTTCCCCTTAACACTCTGTGTAGCGTATGTATGCTGGTTCTTAGCCACGTAAAGCAATTGGGAGGACCAGTTGTGCCTGTCACAGATGTGAGGCCTTAGGAGAAAGGAAAGGTTAGGTGCAGATGTATATTCTGAGTGTCTTTAATAGGTGTAAGAGTTCAAGCTCCATGTCAACTGCCAAGGAACCATGCAGCCTGGTTAACTTTGTGATAAGTGTTCCCATTGATGTAGCTCTCTGTTTGCTCTAACGTCACTTCTTAGAAATGACACTTCATTATCTTGCTTCCATTATAAATACTCAGCAAACGTGTAATGCAGTCCGTGTATCTGGAGGTTGGTGTCCTGCTTCTGAAGAACATCACAGACTCCTCATCTTGGTCACTCCTCGCTAATCTTATGGCACTGGGAGCTTGTTTGGCATGGAGCTTGTTCTTACAAAAGCTCAGTGTCTCTCAATAAAAACAAAAGCTATTCCAAAGTCTCCCTGTATCTCTGGTATGATGCTTGAAAGTTAGCAGTCTGAAGGCTTCTCCAGATAGTTCTGGTCTCCATGCATTCAGCATGTTTTTAGTGATCAGCATTACAATTACTACTCTTTAAAATCTTTTGTATGGTTTGAATCTGTAAAAAAAATCTGGCTGTGAAAACTGCAGCAATCATCGAAGGCCTTTTTCTGAATGAGAGCATTCCGTAAGAATGCTTTTGAGAGTATGCAAGTTGGTTATTTTTGAAATATTGGCGCCCTAAAAATACTTGCTCTGGATTCCTCTTTCCCCTTCATAGAGACACTGTAACTAGTTATGATTTTTAAAACAAAACAAAACCAACCTCCCCCTCAAATTACTTACTAGAGACAGCTTGGAAGAACAATGACATCTAATTTTGCTTTAAATTTGCCCCAGAAACAATATCAATACGTGGACTAGCGAGACATTGCTGTCATTGGTCATGTTTGGTCTAGTAGTTGAGTCAGCTGTAGTAGTTTGGATAGTACTTGTCAAGAAATCTCTTGTAAACACCTTGATGCATTATTAAAAATGTGCAAGTTCTTCCTAGTGCAGCATAACTGTTTTAAAAAACAGTTAAGTGTAGCTTCAGCTAAGCTGCACTGCACAGTTAGGAGTGGGATACTTTGGGCTTTTAACTTAGTCTTGCTGCTTTTGGGAGATAAAAGCTGTGGTCACCATCTGCTTTTCATATCCTCAGATAATGACAGATATTCTTTCTTTCAGAGTCTGCTAGATACATTTTGAGACATTATGCTCAATGTTAATGCTGGAGTAAAGCTTGAAAATAGTTTCAGGTGTCTCCAAAGCCCCTTGTAGCCTGGGCTGTGCTGTAATTCTTGCCTTCCTGTGTCTTTAGTGGCTTACCTGGCCTGACTGTAGTCAGTGCACTGCAAAATTGTATGGAAAAGAATGCTATGTTGGCATCATGGCCTCAAATCCGGACACCAGCTTATATTTTTTCAGGTAGCTTATAGGATTGGAAAACCAGTAAGAGTTGAAACAAAGGAAAAATAAGCTTATCCTACTAAAAAGAGTTGTTCAGTTCCTGTCTTAGCTTCTGAGATGTAGTCAGTTGGTGCCAAATAATTATATGCTCTCAGCTGGAAAAGAACCTGCTTCATTCCCTCTAGCAGAATATGAAATTAATTTCCTGTGATTGTTCCTCAGCCCTACTTGGATATCCTGTTTGGAAGTTTTGTGAACTGTCGAAAGGTTGAAGTCAAGGCCAGCAATGAGCTGCTCTGATTTGAGAGCAACTTGAGTTGACAATTTTGTGACTGAGTCGCAGTGGCACTCTGCAATCCTAGAGCTCACCAGGCCAGGCTTAGCAAAAAGGGGCTAGTGTGGGCCTCTTGTGCCCTGGATTTCTGCTGTGCATCTCCTCTTCTGCTGCTAGACCTGAGCTGGTCCTTGAGTTCTGAGTCCCATCTTTTGGTGTGAGACCAGCAGCTGCTCTCCACGCATGCGGCAAACGCTCATACATAATGGTGTTCTGCATACAAGGAAGTTAAGTTTAAAAGTAACAAATATATATATACACTTATCCCTTCTTCCTTCCTCTCTACAGTGCCTGGCAAGTGTTTTGCCAAGTTCAAGCTTGCAGAAAGCACCAGCTTGGGCTGTAGGGTAGGGATGTTACTAACTGGTGTTGCTAGTGGTATCTCCACTTCAGCATGCGTGTGATGGCTGTATCTGAAATGGGGATCAAAGTGCTTGTTTGATTAAAGACTGTACGTGTATTCCTGGCAGAGGCAGCCGTTATTGAAGGGAGGCTGATGTTGCAGGCAATTACTGATTGCAATGGCCCACTAGTTTTAAACCAATGTAAACGCTGCCTTCTGTAGTAAAAGATCATCACAATATTGCCAACTGCAAGTCCTAAGAGAACTAGCCTTAAAACAGGAATGTGAGGGCTTGGATAACTTTCTTGTAACCCCCACCCCACACACACTCAAAAAACCACAATGCATGTCCCAAAGCTGTAGATATAACACCACTGGTAGAAAGGAATGGAGCAGCCAAAGTAAATGCACTGTAGGAAGAGATACAGAGAGATGCTGATGCTGAGCATTAGTGCTTTGGGCACCTTTAGATGTAGTGCATTAGGTAATTGGAAAGTGAGCAGCACCTGCTTGAAGAAAATAAGTACCTTCGCCTAATCTTAATTGTGTATGTTCTCCCTCTTGACTGTGAGATGACTTGCGTGTGAGGATGCTAGTGTGGAAGGTATCTGAATATCATTAGGAGTTCTGACATATCCAGTCTTCCTCGGTTTGGAGTAATTAATTTCCCTTTGAGGTAACAGAGTGAAGCAGAAGACAAGACAGGCAGTGGGGAGACCTGAGGCTTGATAAAGTGGTGTAGATGTATTCAGTGTTGTCTTTAGGTGTTGGAGCTTGAAGTCCTTTTCAAGTTGTGTACTCTTTCTTCCCATTCTAGTCAGAGGCTGCAACACTTGGGAATGACTGCAGTGCTTCTTCAGAAGCTTCAGAAACACTTGCATGATTAAGAAAAGAAATGTTAGAAGATGTACCAAAATCTACTCTTGTTTTCTCTTGGGACAAATTCACCTTAACATGAACTCCCAGTAAAGGGAATTCTTCTTTCTGAGCTGATAACCAGGGTGACAGACTGTTTGTAAGTTTACAGCCTTGCTGTAAATATACAAAATAGCAAGCTTGTATATTTACACAGACACAGTGTATTCTGAATGGTAATTTGCCTGGGATTTGGGGTGCTTCTTGTAAAGCACGAATGCCTACCCAAAAGAAAACAAAATGCCAAAACACCCCCCCCCCAAAAAAAAACCCCAGACAAAACCAAAAACAAAGCAAAAAAAAAAAAAAAAAACCAACAAGCCAACAATCCCACTCACAAAAAACCCCAACAACAGAAGAAGCCAAGAAAAAATTCCCTGTACCTTAAATGGTACCTGATAGAAGAAATGACATGGTTCAGATGTATTGAAAGGGTTTCTAAAATCCTGTTTTCTCCTCTCTGAGTGGAAGGTTTTTTTCTCTCTAGGAGAGCCTGGAGCACTGTCCTTGTGTAGCTTGGGCTTTCCCTTTCAGCACTCTGTATGTAACTCCCTGTGCTTTTAGAGGCATGACTGATCTTTCAACTTAAGCTTCTGGAATAAAAACCTCTTAAAGATGAGTTTCAGTTAAGTTCTGCAGCATCCAGTTCCTATTGCTTATAGGAAGCAGTTTTGCGTGTCTTACAGCAGCTGGTCATCTAAGTACTTGTCTCTACTGAGCTGACTGGTGAAATGTAACTTTAAGTTAATTCTGTGTAAGGATTAAACGGTGGAGTCAGAACAGGAATTTAAGCCTCTGGAATTTTCAGCGATACTAAGCCCGATGTAATTCTTCAATTAAGATTCTCTAAATCAAAATAGCCTTACTTTGGTTTAGCTTTTTTGTTTGTGCCATATAGAAAACCCTTCGTTAATTTTTTTTTTTCCCTGGTCATCCAGTTGGGGTCTTACCAGCTGGAATATAATTTCCATGTGGTTGTGGAGCTAAATGCTGATTTGCTCTGCAATCTCAAATACTGACGTTTTTATAGACATACTGCAAGCTTATTTGGTATCTGAGTTCTGAATCAAAAAGACATTTGTATATGATTTTTCTTGCTGTGGGAAGGCTCTTGCCAGATATTCTGAATAGCTTGAAATGACATGCTGTAGGTAGTACTCCAGAACATGTGCTAATTGGTAAGCTCCACCTTAGTAAGCCACCCCACTTGAGCTCTTAGGCAAGTTACATCCGTCTTTGAGCCCTTTATGCCTTTGCATGTTAGCATCCCAGGGATGGAGATGGGGAGCTAATGAGGCTTTATCCTCAAGGAAGTTGAATGTCTAGCCTTCAGTAGCTTGCAGCACTGTTTCTTAAGAGACTTTATTGGGAAAAAATTCTAACTTGCTCCCTTCCTTTCTGTTGCTGCTTAAGGTCTTAATGAAGCAGCAAGCTGTTGGTGAGCCTGTCGCTTTCTGACTAGGATGAATGGTTATAACTGTGGGCAAACTGAACAGTGGCACCAGTGGGGTGGCTATTGGGAAGCACTAGCAATAAATAAAATTTAGACATATCGGGCTTCTGCTTTTTTCCCTTTTGGTTCTCAATTTGTCTGTTTCTTGGGTTAAAGATATGTTATTAATGACTTCATTTCTTCACCGGGAAATTCTGAGCTGCTGTTCAAGTCCTTTGAAGTGATTTATTCCATGTAGATTATGATAGAAGTTAGTGATAATGCATGTGCTCAGATAGGAGGATAGGAGCTAAAGCCAGTTGCAGCTCATAGAAACAGTTATTTGGAAAATCCCGTAGTGCTATTTACATGGGAATATTTTGCCAAGTGGAAAACATGCATGTTAGTAACTACACGCAGTTAGTTATCTTCAATATGCACATTTCAGTAAGTCTCAAAACTTCAAATCTGTTTACTTCACCATAACAGCAGGAAGAGAAACCTGTCAATTGTTCGAGCTGTGTGCTTTAGTTTTAATAGCAATCTTTGCTGGCTTTTTTTTATAGCTGTGCCAAATGATAACTACTGCATTGAAGTAAATCTTGGTCTTTTCAGTCACTATACTGTGACAAGAATTATCTTCACTATATCGAAAATGAGGATTAGTCATCTTCCAAGATTGAGACTGGTTTGTTTAGCTCTTGTATGGTCTCTTCCTAAGGAAAAATTTGGCAAGGAATGTTTTTTGCAGCAGGTGAATAAGTAGGCTGAAGTTAAACCTGTTAGTCAGATGCGGTAGTGAGTTCCTCTTAGGAACCATCCATTACTGAAGTGCTGGGTTTCTACAGAATGGTTGCAGTATTGGGAAGGGGCTGCTGTGGGTGTCACGTGTTCTTTTCCCAGTCCCAATCATTGATGTCCTTGTTCCTCAGTGATGATGTTTCCCTCCTTATTTTCTCTGACTGATTTTCATATGGTTTTTCTGTTGGATGTGATAATAGTGATGTCTTTTTCCCCTCTCTCTTTCCAGGTCATCATACTTCTCTGATATATGGTGCCTTTTAGTTTCTGTTCACACTGTAACCTAGTTTAATCTTACTGAAAAAATCTTGCTGTTGCTGTGCTTCCACCTTTCTAAGTGGGATGAAGACATCTGTACAACTTGATGACTACCAGGTCATTTGATAGTCTGCTGTTAAGTCAAGTAATAAGCCCTTGTTTATGGTAAGCTTGTTTAGACAAACAGAGCTCTTGTCAATGCTGAAGAGTAGAGAAGTTTTTAATTTGATGCTATTTCTGAAGTTAAATAAAAGGTTCTGCTGAGGAAAGGTTTTAAGGACAGCAACATCATCAATATTTCCATTAGAACTCTAGGATGGTCATCATGAATTTTGGCATCTTAAAAGTTGGAGTCCGTCATGCAGCACTACTCTAATTTGAAGTGATGAAGGATCCTTGAGTGTTGGTTGAGATGAGAGTTGGCACCTTAATGATGCTGTGTTATCAAGAGTAAATATCTTTGACCTTTTAAAGGAGGACTCCTGAACTGAGATTTTGAACTCCTGCAGTTGCATCTTTCACTGGCTGCCTTGAAAGCCTCGGTGGAATACGCCAGGTCAGGATATTTCCAGGAACGTATAGAAATAGCTGTCCAATTACATCTCTCTCAATTTTCCTGGACAGATCTGAACCTTGAAGGGCATGTTAAAGCCCATTGGGTCAGAGTCATGTCTGCAGCAGCAGGTATCCTCACATGGGTTCCTGCCCTGGAGGTTCAGTAAGGCAGCCTATGGTGTGCCCCACTTGTTTTGTTGAAACAACATTGCTTGGGTTAAGCATCATGACATGAGTGCAGGTTTGGCCCATCAGAAGAAACCTGTCTGATCTGGGAGTAGCCCTGACCCTCTACTGCTTTTTCTCAGATGTAACTCTATAGTCTCTTAGGATATTTATATATGTTGCTGCTTGGCGAGTGCCTTTAATCTAGAAATACTTCTACTTAGCCTTTGGATATTGTATCTGTTGTGCTAGACTATAAATTTTTGTTCAGACTGTAATCACTGTTCCAATCCTTCTGCCTTGTATAATGGCTTCCTTGATTAGTTGATTAGCAAGGTTGTTTTGCTTTTTGGGGAAAGTGTTTATTTTTGTGAGAGAGCACTTGTTTCCTCTGCTCTATGTTGCTGTTGTTGTTTATCCCTCCCTCTGTTAATATTCCCCATTTCAGACTACAATAATTTCAAAGTTTGGAGCATTGAGGCAAGTGGTGAGGTTTTGGACAGTGCTTCCCAAAAAGTGGAGAGCATTCTTATTCCTCTTCTGTGACTAGAGGTGAGTAATTTTATTCTCTTATCCTGGAGAGAGAAAGGAATTTTGTTTAGCTCATTAACATATCTTTTTCTGTATTGAGTGTATATAATCCATACTTGGAGAAATATCTTTAGTTCTTATTTTTGTAATCTAACAGGATTCTGAAGTCATTCTGGCACTCCAGGCACAGATAAAAAGGGTGAAAAAGGCTTTTTGCATCCCTTGAGCTTTGTCCAGTCCTCTTGGGAAGTTTTTTGCTCAGATGACTTGCGATGAACCATTCTTTGAAGATGTTAGCTGATTCTCTAGTCTATTGACTTTGCTTATGACTGACACTGGAGACCTGCTATCATTTGGAAGCTTGCAGTCTTCTGCAGGAAAAGGGTGGGGATGAGAAACAATACTGTGAAGGTCTTGTTTTCTACAGGGTTATTAGTGAAAAGTCATAGGTTCTGCAGAAGAATTTGCACATTGAAATAAATGAGTGTGCAGAACTCACTAGAATAGCATTGGGGAACTGTTTCTTCACTTGCACATCCTTTGGTGCATGTCTAGAGAACATTTCTGTTTCATCTTTTAAACTGCTTTCTTGACACTTTACTGACTTTGTGAATACTGCACTTTGTTGTGGCTTTTAAGCTCTAATACAGTACTGCACGCAATAAGTATTTTTAGTCAAGCTTCACAGTCTTGTAAATCTTGGTGTAAAATCATCTAGCAAAAAATCCATGGAGAAGAGTTGAGAGCAAAAAATTTTGGTTATTTAAATACTGTATCTATAAAAAGATCTGTTATCTTATGAATAATGCACTGTGCTGGCAGGAGTGTTAGAGGCTTATCGTGGTTCTGGGAGTTATGTGGATTGTGCAAGTACTAGTACATAGCATTGCCTGGGCACTTCTCCACAGCTGTTGCTGCAACAGCAGATGTGAAAAAAAATCTAAAATACTGTGGCATTGCTGAATGTGCAGTGGCTAATTTGGTGTAATGGTTTCCAAAATAAAGCGTGTAACACTAATCCACAACGAGGAATGTCTGCAGTGTTTAAAACGAAAATTTCTATTAATAATGTGGCAGAATACCAAAACGTTTCAATTGGGTCAACAGACTGTCTACAAACTTAGTCCTTATTTATATAAGATAAAAAAAGCATGGTACAGGTCAGCAACATACTGTGAAGCTTTGATTACATTGAATAACTGTAATAATAAATTGTACCCTGAAAGCCATGAATTGTGATGTAGAAATCTGAAGAACAAATAGTAGTATACTGTGTGTTAATACTCTATTAAAGGTCTGTTAAGACACTTAGCTGTGTCGCAAATTGGGACCTTAATGTATTTGTAGAGCGCTGCCCTCTGAGAAAATGGACAGAGTGTAAAAATGCCTTCAGTGTATCAGTTATTTTTCTTTTACTTTCAGAGGTTGTTGTTAAGAAACTGGTTGGCATAATAGAGTAAAAATACATAATGTTCCAGCTTTAAATACTGCCCCCAAGACTTTACATCCAGATTAGCAGCTGCTTGCATTGCCTCTAAGCTACCATTGGCTCCTGAACTGATGTGCCAAGTGACAAACACAGGGAAGTCTAATAGTGGGTACAATTTCCAGTTGTGATATCAGTTTTATTTTCTGTAACACGTCTTGTTATTTTATCATCTCACTGCTTTGAAACAAGCAAATGCTGGAAGAATACTCCTGGGGATAAATGTAGGTGTGATAAGAAGAGAGCCTTTTCCTGTACAGGGGAAGAAAGCAAAAGACAAACAAACCAGAACAAAGCCAACTAATTAGGTGGGATCTTGGATAGCTGAATTGTTTTCAAGTAAATTTGCTGCACTTTGAAGATGCAGGTCAGTTGAGGTACCACGACTGCCTGAAATGGAGATCTACAACTGCTGGAATCTGAGAGGAAAAAGTGACTTGTTTTTCATGGTCATGCCCTAAAAATTGTGGGGTTTAGCAAATTTGATTTTTGATGTCATATTATTTTTCCTAAACATTTTGGACTATATCAAACTACCCAGAACAGCTGAGGCTATAAAGAAGCATTTAAAAGAAAAAGTGAGGAATTTAAAGAGTTGGACCATGAAATTAGGAAGAGGCAAGCAACCTGAGCATTGCTTGCAAAAAAAGCTTGAGGCAAACCAAAAGGTATCACTGATTTTTTAAATTTTAACTGTATTACATGGTGGTTAGCCGAACAGAAAACTGCTTTCTTGCCATGCCCTTTCCTATGGTGTCAGTAACTTGTCAATCTGTGGTCTTGTTTCCTGCCTCTGAAACTATTCCAGTGTTGTGGAGGGAGTGTTTTGGCTGTGTGCCATAAATGCCGCTAAGGCAGGCATCATGCATTATATTCTTGGTTCTTTATGGCTTGAGGGTACCTAGCAAGAAGTCTTTGGTTACTGAAATTGTGCTGCTGGAAGTCTGCCTACTCTCTGTTTTGGCTGCTTCTCCTCACTGGCAGAGTAGGAAAATGCTTGGTGTTCCATGTGTAGTTAATAAAGAAGAAAGAAGTTGTCAGTAAAAATAGATTCCTCGCTGTACTGGTCTAGCAGTTTGCTTGTCTTGCCCATCAACACACCAGCAGCAAGATGCCTTTCCAGGCATTTTAGCAGAGAATGATGTCCTATGTACTCTTTTTGTGTGTGCTGTGAAGACAGCGGTGCAAACACTGCTGCACTTGAGCTTTGGGAGAGGTGGTGTAAGGGGCTTTGTGGAAATGCAAAGGCAAGGGTTTCAGTTTTCACACCTGACAGCACGCAAGACTAGTGTGTCTTAAAACAGAGGCTGAGCTATTGATTTTGTGTGTTAGAGCTGTCAAATACTTATGCTGACTAATATTTAGCTTTTGAAGTCATCCTGCAGTAATTATTTGTCCCCTGAGCATGTGGAGTAGTAAGCATAGAAGAGCAGCAGCTGTAACTTCATAGGTAACTGGCTCATGAATTCTTTAGAGGCATGTTTTCCCTCTTCCCCTGAAAAAAGTTTTTGCTTTCTCTTCCTACAGCCAAAATTTATAATTCTCTGTGGATTTATTAGTGAGCAAAAATTTCTTTTAGGCAAAGAAAAATAAAGTTAATCACAGAAAAAACCCAAGTTGCAATCAGTTCTGTTAATAGTGGAATTGATGCGTTCTGCTTTCCAGAATGTACACTACCATTTTTTTTTCTTCCCCATAATGACTTGTATCATAAGTTCTTTTACATCTCATTAATTATAAATGCTGATAGTAATGATGGTATGGTCAAGTTAAGATTTACGGGACTCAGTTCTGCAAAGCAGCTATGGCTATTGGTTAGAAAAGCTGTATCTATAATCTATCTGTAGTAGGTTGGAAGCTTACCTAAGTGACCTGGGTTTGAATTGCAGTTCAGTGAACAGAGGAGGCATTTTGCATTATTTATTGAAGAAAATGCGTAATCAGGCCTATTTTTCTATTTCAGTCTTAAAGCAACAACACTGTCACAGTAAGGGCAACCTTTCAGGGCTTCAAATGCGAAATGAAATGCTAGTACTGTTTCCGAATCTGTTTATTCAAAGTTTAATTGCACGCAGTTAATTTCTCTAAACCCCAGGGTTCACAAGTCATGTAGATATTTCTGTCCCTTAAAACATTAGTTTCCTACTTCAGTGGCTGCACTAAAAATAATTAGTGTGATACAATTCTCTTAAAGACGTATCAAGTGAGGATGTCAGTAGTGATACTTGACATCTGATTTGTAGATCCCTTTACTTCCTGGGTTGACAGGAGCAGCTTACCTGAAGTGTATTTAGAATAAATAACTACGCATGTGTTTTGGAAGCTATATTGGAATTGGCTATAGTCTTAAACTGTAACTTCTTCAGGGCTTTTTGTTCTGTACTGCCCAGAATACAATGGATCTGATAACCTGTCTTGGTTGCTATGAGAGGAGACATAAAGACTTCTTTATAAGCTGCTTAGATAAAAGACAAAGCTGATGGGCTAATTGCCTTCTTTATGTTTTGCTATCCTGGACTCTGGAGTGTTATTTGATATTGGCACCTACCATATAGAACTGAAAACAAGCCCAAACCCCACAACTCTTTGAAAGGCTGTCTCTGGAGAATTATGTTCATACTTAGAAGGAGGTGGCTAGCTGAGACAAATAGCTTCGTATGAACTCTTGCAGAGGGAGAAGGCGACTGTAATAGGAGATATAATAAAGTATGTTAAAAGAAAAACCATTATTTGGCTGGGCAGACAGCATTGAAATTTGGCTTCTAGTATCTTTGATCCTATAGAAATTTGTCTTGGACCATGGCTGGTTTTTCCAAGCAGTGTACTTGGAAGAATAATGAGTGAATCATTGTGGAAGAAGGGAATGCCTTTTGATGGGAACTTCTTAATGGTACTAGGTAGATTTCAGCTTGGCTTTCAGTATTCAGTTGAGCCACCGGGGAGCTGAAGAATATCATGTGGAAAGGACTAGGATGACTTTATAAGCTGTAATGAAAAGAAAACTAAAATTGCAGTTTTGCTGACACTGCCTCATAATATGAGACCATTAGAGTGATCAAACAGTCTAAGCAAGCAAGCTGGAGTAAGAGCCTTGGTTCAGATAATCACAGATCTTGCCTTGGAGCAGGCTGCAGTATGTAACGTTTTGCACTTTACTGTCTCTAATGTATTCACGTTGCTGTGCATGTGAAGGTATGGATCCTTATGTTCCATGGCTGTTGTGAAGAAGAGGAGAATGCAGCAGGGGGGAATAACCTCTACTCTGCTGAATGCTGTTTCCTGTCCCAAACATAACGGGATATGTACACATAGCCAACTGCGGCTCTCCTAGATATCACAGGTATTATTAAAATAGGGAAACAAATTCATAAAGGGTTAATTTAACCTGCTAGTATCATCTTAGGTTGAGCCAGAAGGCACCAAATGTTTGTAGCTGTTGAAAATGCGGTAAAACACTCTTCAAATTAATGAGCGAGTGTTAGAATTTATTGCCAAAAATTAATTTCAACTGTCCTTTCAGTGGTTTTCTTTTTCTTTTTTTTTTTTTTTGTGTACCTAAATAGTGGAAATTGAGGCAGTGGCTAGGCTCTTGTTCACAGGTTTAAGTGTACAGTTAGGCATACCCTGCACCCCAGTAATATCCAAGTAAGGTGAGCAATCTCAAGTCCCTTGGATTTAGGGCATAGTCACGCAGTTATATTTTCTATGTATTTTAATAGGCGTTGATGAGACTTGATGTTTTCCAGGCTTGAAGTGCACCTCCAGTAAGGTCAAGACCATCTTCTCAAGCTTTCCAGAGGCCACCTGACACTGAAACAGTTGTCTTTGTAGTCTGACAGCTTCATAAAAAGTGATGCCTTCCCTTACAAGAGAGGAAAGAAATGGGATGAGGTGCTTGGGACTTCGCTGAGCTGCTGACGGCTTGGGTATGACTGCCCTTTTTGTAGGAATTGTAGTAATGAGGAATAAGTAGGTGACATAATCACTCTGTTACACAGGCTCATTTGAGTATTTTCTTTGTGCTACTACAAGAGCTGAAAGCTGTTGCTTTACCATTTCACCTGAAAGCTGACATTCCTGTATCAGCCGGAAAAAAATTGCTTTAACATCTGAATCTTTTTAGAAGAAGTGAAGTTGTTGATTACATTGTAGCCAGCATAATTGGATCATATCATATGTTGTGAAGTTTCCCTACATAAATGCATGAAAAGAGTTTTATTTTCTTGAAGTCATCCCTTGAGTATCAGAAGATGGGGGAATTAAGTTGAGATGATTTTGATGAACATAGAACGTTAGCCAAGTATGCTACTAAAAACCCGCACCAAAACAATTTGAGGTAGCTTGTTCTAGAAATACCTCAAAAGCCATTGTTTCAGCACTTTCATGTTGTGTGAGTCTATCCCAAAGTTTATGGCATTGATGTGAAGAGTAATAGGTCCCAGGGTGCTCAGAGATTGCCAGTGCGGCAGTGGGAAATGGGTTGGTTCAGTCTGCAGTGATGCTAACACAGCTTGTACAGAGCAGATGCTTAACAGGCTTTCAGAGCATATCTAATGCACACGCAAAAGAAGTGATTTCCAAGTCATTCAGAACATGTGGAGTGCCTCTTCCTAGAATGATAATGGCAGTAGGGTTTGGACAACTGTGAATGTATGCAAGAGGAAAGCTGCTGAACATTTCATTTTTTCTTCCCAGGAGCTGATCCTTCAGATTTGGCTGAGATGAGAGACTACAGTTATAAAGCATATAGTATATTTTTCTTGGTTGGGTTTTTTGAGTTTTGTTGGGGTTTGGTTTGGTTTTTTATTTCCTCCCAAGTATATCATCATATTTCAGCTGTTAATCTGTTAAGCCATCTTTAAGTGAAACCAAAATTTCATATCTCATGTGGGGATGATTACTTTCTTAATGCAAGTCTCCAGTGTTAAACTAGGCCTTTCTATAGGGGGGCAGAAATATCTATAAGGTGAATTTGTGAGGCATTGAAAATGTTTTCATTTATGTCTGTCTAAGACTGCTGATAGCATCTGTCATTAATTCATATGAAATGCCTCTGGTTTGACTTGCATACACATTGGGAAGTCAAAGAGCTTTGTGCAAAAGGCACTTAGATATAGATAGGCTCTCTGTAATGATGGATATAAAAACAATTGTTCAATCAAGTTTTATAGCAGTGTTGTTGAAGTTCATTTGGCTTGCAGTTTGGTTAACAAGAAGGTTTAATTGCCTAGAATACCCATGTGGAGTTCTATTTAGACAGATTTCTCATGTAAATATCTCCAAAGAAATTCATGCTTTTGTTTTTTCCCTTTTAGCTGTATTGCAGAATGCTGTACGCTCTTTTCCACAGCTATTGATTGAAATATTTTGGTATATTTGGTACTCTATTTAAAGCCATAGTAAAAGATGCTAGAAATAATGCTTTAAAAAGCAGCTTGTTCCTTGGTTGGGTTTTTTTTGGTTTGCTTTTTTTTTTCCTGAGCTGCCTACCCAAGAAAATTTTGCATCAGAGCTGTAGCTGACTTGGATTTGATTGAAAGAATAGTGGCAGCTCCAGGGGATAGTTAGTCATCATCTAAGGAGTTATGAAAGGGCTAGCAGTTTATAATCCTCAGAGATATCCCGTAGTCAACTTGTTCCTATCATCCTGATTACCTGACCTGCACCCAAATGGCTCTTTGGGGATTATTTTGAAGATAGAAAAATTCTTGACTGTTTTTAGTGACTGACTTGTGAATTTTGTTGGTATGGAGCTAAAAGATGATGTTGTGGTTTAGATGGCTGCATTTCCACAGGAAGATGATAAAAATGATAGCGTGTGTGGCAGAGTAGTCCTGATCTCCATCTTCCTCTGTACCCTGCCTTAGAAGGCTGTTGGCTTGCAATAAATGTACCTGTTGGGAAATCACAATCTCCTAAAGAGGTCTATAGGATGAGCAGATGGCATTTAAATATACTTGGGTGAATGAAAACCTGAAGATGGCTCTGAGAATTCTGGAAATAAATGCCTGCATTACCCCTACCTCTTCCCATGAAGATGTTCATCTTGCATATTAGATGCTTTCCTGGAGAAGACAAAACACCCTTCTATTACTGAAATGACTCAAGAAACTTTTATTACTTTAATACCTGAAACCTAGGCTGGTTTCACTGGAGATCAGCCCTGGCTGACTCGTGGTAGTAGGGCTTTCCATATTTAGCAGTAGGAACATAATGATATCTAGAGCCTCAAACATCATGGGAATGAACTGGTGAGAATCTGTTGGCACTTTCACTTCACAGCCTTCATTATCGACGTAGGTGCCTATTGCCATGGAAAGCATCACTTTCAGTGGTAAACATGCATACCTCATTTTCTTAGGGAAGGGGGGAAGCTTTAATATTAGAAGTGATGTTTTCATGCATCTGCCTGATATTAGGGAACTGAGGTTAGTTAAGTCTCACTGCAGGGAGTGAGATAAATTCAGGGACTGCTTCTTGTCTGAAATACAGATGCCCTGATGGGATAATAAAACGGTGTGAGTTTCTGATACAGCAAAACTAGGAAGTTGTGTGATATAAAAATAGTCATAGGAGATGGGAACAAAGAGATTTCTGCTCATCGGAGTCTGGAGTTGAGCAAAAAGGAACTTGCAAAAAACTTCAATATTGGCCATTTTTTGTTTGGTTTTTGTTTGTTTGGTTTGTTTTTAGCCTGTTTTGTGATTGAAATCTTTGTCTAGTGGCACTACCAGTTCAGCTCTACTCTGCAAGGGAAAATGCTTTCCTTCTAATGCTGGTTGAGTACACTGATCTCATCTCAATTCACCTGTGGAGCAAGAGCAGCATAGTCCTGAAATACACTACCTAGTGCACGAGCTTTCCTGATCAGGTAGGGCAGGTGTCATGAGGTTTCTATATTTTTCTCCATTATACTTACATCTGCATGTCATTCCTGAAAATCTGTAACTGTAGGTTTAAGAGAAGCTCAAAATGGCATCAGCTTTGGAAACAATTATAGCAAGAATGGTGTGGACCTGAAGTAATTAATGTAGTTTTAACTCTCCCTGAGATTAGATGGAAAATCCAGTGTTTTCTGCCAGGTGGACTGTAGAAACACCTCTGGGAGCTGGAGAGAAGTGTTTGAGTCACTGCTGTTAATAAGCAGCATTGTGCTGCATGTTCTGTGGCTGTGTGCTAAGCAAAAGGATGGTGGTGGCTGAGGTTGTTAGTACTGGCATACATTTTCTAAATGAAAAACAAAATGGGTAGTTGAAGGGACAGGTGATTCTTTAAATGTTTGTGTTATAAACCATCTTGAAGAAATGTGGAAGAAAATATTTTCTTAGATGTCACAAGAGGCTGTAACTTGTGTTTCCCTTTTTTGCCCACCTAACTGAAATGTCCTGATGATTGGAAGTCTCAGATTTCTTGTTATACCATCCTTTAACAAGGAAAAGAGAGGCTGCTTTTTCATACATAGGCCCTATAGGACTGAATGCTTTAAGAGCAGCTTCAATAAAACTTCTGTGTTGCTGGTTGCTATGAGCTTGTGAATATGAGTTTATTTTTGTCTGCACTTACAAGCCCTGCCACCTCCATAAACTAAAAACATGGCTTGCTGCTATCAAATGGAAGTGAAATTGTGAACACAATGCTTAGCAGCAGATCTATATGGGCTCTCAACATGTTTTAAGCTTGGCGGTGGCGGTGCCCTCATTTAAGGGTCGTGAAAACAGCTTGTAAGCAAGGCTACAGTACTAGGGAGATTTAATGTGTAGTGTCGATCAGAAATGTTTGTTGTCTGTCATGCAACCTTCAGATTAAGACATGTGAGTTTTCCCCTCTATTTGCATGATATTGATAGCTTTGTGACACAGGAAGTGTTTTGTTTCAAACATGCTCCTCCAGCTAGGTAATACCCTGTGAGCTGTTGTCTTTAGTGGAAATCATATAGCAGAGCCTTGGAGAAAGAGTGGGGGCAGAGTGTGTTTACTGTTTCTCAGATGTATACAGTTGCTTAGTATCAACAGACATTATCTCACTGTGGAGCTTATGCTTTTTCTTAAACTTGCTAATACTGTGAATGTGAGTTTTCCACTCTTTGTTGTGGTACCACAGCTGACTAAAGAGATGGGTTGTTTCTTGTGAAGAACAATTACAAGTATTCTAGGTTGTTTTGGGGTTTTTTCCCATGCCTTCCAAGTTATTTTTTGCATTTGTGGTATCCAAAATGTGGTTGACATTTATCCATTTATCAGTGTCCTACTGCCATTCTCCCTGATGGTTCATAAAATTAAGTATAGAACAGGATACTGGATAAATACACAGAGTAGAATATGCCTGTATCTAATAAACAGATGAGGTTAAGTTGTAAAATTTAGTTTTGTGTTTTGTCTGCAGCTTATGAAGTTCCTCTGAGCTTGAGAAGTGGAAGTAAACCCTTGGGATTAAGAATATTCACCTGATTCAAAAAATGAACAGAAGCAGTGTGGTGTGCAGGGGTGGGAAATCTTGATGTTTCAGTTTGCATTTGCTGAAAATATTAATTTATTTTGTAAACATAAGCCCTTGCCTATTGTGTGTGTTAAGCATTTTCGCTTATTTGAAACAGATATCTAGCTCAAATATAGTTAAAAGAAATAATATAGAATGATTTAATTGCAGAGTACGGTATGTTACTACACAGGAAACCAGCTGTTGATGCAACCCTATGGACCCTTGCTGTGCGCTGCCTGGAGCACGCCATCTCGGGCACAGTTCTTTCCCTGGCCAGGGGCTTCTGGGGTAGGTCTTAGGCACTCTTGCAGCTGGTGAAACAGCAACTGTAGCAAAAGTAATGCTTGGTTAATGCTTCTGTTGGACAAATGGGCTTCTGGGGGGGGCATGAGTGCTCAAGAGAAAGTAAAATCTTCAGGAACGTTCTGTTTAGTGTAAAAACTGTGCTGTGTAAGTTTATTTTCTAGTTAAAATCTCCATTGGTGTCTCGGAATCGAAGACTGCCCACCAGTCCCGATGTCTGAATGTAATGAAAAACACTCTCAGTTCTCAATCTTGATTAAATTTTTTGAAGGAAAAGTCATCTGGTGGAACAGAAAAAAACCTGTCATGTTTGTTCTTTTATGTAGTCCCCATAATTAGTGCTGAGTGTAGTGTGGTTAGAAGATTTAACATTGATAGGCGGGGGCACCAGACTAAAAAAGGATTTGATTCTTGGTTTCAGCAAATACTGCAGCATATTAAAAAGGTTTCATTCTGCAGCAGTATCTACGGTATGAGCATTTGGCTTCGGTAGAAGAGCAGAGTGTTTTCTGCAGGAATAGCTCATAGTGTTAATGCAACTCTGGATCATGCTTGCACTTAGGTAAATATTCATGGAGAAATATTAATTTTTATTTAGTAAGATGGGTGAATGCAAAAGATCTTGATGAGTTAATTTTTTTAGACTAATTTTGCAAAGTCCATGTTTGCTATAGTAATATACAAACTGTGAAGAATTTCTGTAGAGTTTGGGGTGGGTAATTTGTTTCATTCAAATCACTTGACTGCTTTTTCAACACTGTCTCCTCTAACTGCTAATTTTCTGGTATGCTATGGATTTTCTTGCTTCGCTCTTAGAGCAGTGTAACTACTTCTGGGAGCAAATGTTCAAACAGAAAATTGATGAGGTAGGAGCATCGAAACACATTGATACATCTGCTGGTATTGCATGCTGTAGTACGCTAAGAACTGGGGGAGTTGATGACGAAAATACTCTGATCTATTCTTGTACATCCCTGCCTCCCTGCAGTTACTTATAGCCATAAGTGCAGTGCAGAGATAAGACTCTAATTTCAAAGCATTGGGGGACCTCCAGCATGCATGCAGAACAGCGCA
Organism: Ara ararauna; assembly: GCA_028858755.1. Taxonomy (NCBI): domain Eukaryota; kingdom Metazoa; phylum Chordata; class Aves; order Psittaciformes; family Psittacidae; genus Ara; species Ara ararauna. The sequence goes on from CM054381.1 coordinate 45,089,174, forward strand.
CTGAAAATGAGACCGGAATTGCCTTGCACTTCTGATGCTTAATGTGGGAGTTCCCTGCAGCAAAGGTAATTCCCCAAAGCAGCAGTTGCCAGCAGCACTGAGAGGAAAGAAAGGGAAGAGATGCAGATTTGGTTTAACTTAATTTCAAAGCCACCTTTTATTATGCCTGATTGAAGCCTGTTCAGCAAAGGCATCTTGTTGCCAGGGGAGCTGGAATTCCTTGTACCACATCACTCTTCCCCCACCTTGCCACTTAGTATGCAGGAAGAGCTCCATCATACAGCAAGGGTATCTCCTGTCTTCCACCTCCATATTATGCTCAGCAAAGCAAGCTGCAGTGGACGCAAGCTGACGCGGACACAAGCTGCCTCTGCTGCTGGTGCTCTATGAGTAACCTCCAAGCTCCTGCAGCATGGTTGTTGGCTGTATTGGCTGAAAGCAATGACTTTATTTCCCATGTCAGGTTTTCTGTGGTGCCCTTTGTCTCTAAAGCAAGACCCCTTTTCAATAATATAAAAAGAGGAGATGACACTTTGCTTCCAGAGCATGCCATTGGAAATGTTGCTGCTGGAGTAGCAAAATTTGTATTGGAAAGCCTGCTGCTAACAAGTAGGTTTCTTTTCCCTGTTAAAAGAGAGAAATACATATGCAGTAAGGAGACTGTAACAGATGGTCTCGGTGTGTTTGGTTTGATCAGTGCCTTTAGAAACAATGCAATTTGATTGTTCTTGTCCCAGTGTGTTAATTATCCTGGGGGTCTGTGGTGCAGAGAGAGAAGGAAGGCATTTAATCATGAAGACTTGCTTCCCATGCAGTGCACATTAAATGGAAATCCCTTTGTTTGTATTCATTGCACCTTTAAGTATTATTCGTTTTGAGATGCACACCTTGCTGTGTGACTTGGCTGGTTTAAGCAATTATTATGTGTGGGGATTTCGCAGAAGAGCCATTTTTGATGACTTCTTGCTTTTCAAAGTGACTCAGATATTTTGACCCGTAAGCAATACAAGAGGAAAAAAGGTGACTTAATTAGATTATTGCTCATCTGCATATTAACATCACTGTCTCAGCCATTGTCCTGTGCATTACTGATAATGTAGAGGTGATTAGATAATATTACAGTAGCTGCTTGTTTAGACAGACTTCAGTTCTAGTCTCTGCAGACAAAATATGATTGTATAGGATTTTTAGGCTACCTGAGACAAATCTGAGTGTCCATAAGAGATTGTAGGATTGAACTAATATCCCTTATGCAGACAGCAAATTACAGCATCCACACTGACAATTTACTCTAGCAATGTCAGAATTAGCATGAGACTATTTTCAAACTAACCTTGTCGTATAGAATATGTGGAGATTTCGGTTCAATTGCTCTGCATGTCAATTTTTGTGTTGTGCGTATCAGCCCTGGTCTTGGCAATTCTGCCAAGCACTACTGCATTCAGACTGAGGTCTTGCTGGTTCCCATGTAAACCATCAGTACCCGTGTGTTTTTGGATTGGCTTTGGTGAAAGCATTGGGGTACAAAAAAAGAAAAATAATCTCAATTTTTATCTAGTCGAGAGTGAGTGCAGTGAGAGCACTGTAAATTATGTCTACTGTCAGCATGTTAAATAAAACTAAGATTTTTTTCTTTTAATCAGAAAAAAAAAGCTCAACTTGTATAGGAAATTTTCTAGTTAGACTGTGTATTAAAAACGTATGCTGGAAATGTGTGGGGGGGTTGTATAGGGACTAGGAGTGTGAATTTAACTGCTGTACACTTGAGGATATTAGCTTCCTGGAAATATGCTACATATTTCTACACAGTATGGCTAAATGATCTTGAATGTAAAACACAAGTTAATCTGTAAATCCCTGCTAGTTAGAATACTTCTGTGTGCTTCTTTTTCCAAGTCCTTTGTGCTTTTTCCTCACACACGAGGCTGTATGCAGGTTGCTCTGTATGTAAAGTTGGAACTAGCACCCTGAGCTGTGAGATATCGAACAAGGTGTGTTTGGCCCCCTGAGCATCTTACCAGAACCTAGAAGTGCAAACAGTAAAGGAATGATGCCTTAGGACAGGAGGAGAGTTCATTCCTTTTTTCAAGGAAGAAGGGAACTCCTGCTGCTATGGTCAGGCAGTGCTACAGGCAGCAAAGGGGCAGTCCTGGGTCAGGAAAGAATCCTTCTGGAGGTCCCGGTGGTGGTCTTTCCATGTGTCAGCTGCATGGGCTTGTTGTGCTGAGCACAGGAACAGCTATTGGTGTTGAAGGACATAATTTGAGCATAGTGAAGATCGTTGCACCATACGTGGGAGAGAAGACTGGCCTGTGTGTTTTCAAAGCTGTGAAATTTGGTGGTAAAAGTAAACCAGCCCTACGGCTGCACAGCAAGCATGCTGACTGAGGAAGTCTGGTATTTGTTTTCTGTGAGTTATTGGCAAGAGTGAGACACCCATCACAGGCTTGAACTTCAGTTCTCTGCAGCTAGAAATCTAATAAAGTTCCTGTTAAGGACTTTGGTCAGCCTTATTTTCCAAACAAGGCACTATTTTTCTAAACAAAACCTGACAAAAACGGGCTTAAAAAAAATCTATGGTGTTTACAGCTGCTGGAATGGGATCAGGAAAGCAGGGAGGAAGATGTTTCTGCTCTTTTGCCCTTAGGACTGCAACTTTATTTAATGTTACTTTTACCCATGCTGGGTATGAAAGGTATTATGCTTCAGTCCATGCTGACTGAACTGATACTGCCTCCAGCTTTTGGTACTGAAGCGGGGTAGATGGCCATCAGGGACATTGGTTGGATGAGTTATTGTATGGCCTATATATGAGCTGCACTTAACATTTTCCTTACCAGAAGAAATGTTGTCTTCAGCAGGTTCCTTTTGAAAGGAATGGATACTCTCTTTTTTTTTTTTTTTTATAAAGACCTTTTCCTTACTTCTCCTACTTAAGTAGCTGTGTGAGGTTTGCTTTATGCATGTACGTGGTCCACTTGCCAGGAGGAAGTAGAGATCAGATGTCCTACACCTCTTCTAGGATTTTAATGGGCAAAATCTGTCAGATGTACCAAATCATAGCAGGTAAAAGAAGGCCTGCTCTTGGCCTGAGGATCCCAAAGCCAGTCTGTTGTCTTACTGTGGCGGATAGTGTGATAATTGCTGGACTTCGTTGTTTTTGAAGACTTGCTTCATGGAGAACAGAGTTCTTTCTAACACTTAATGAAATATTCAAGGCTTTAATTTTTCTTGGCTTTATTCAGCTGAAACCATCAAGGCTTCAGCTGTCACTTCTGATGATGCTTATGTGGCTTTCACTGGAAAACAAGGGTGGACACAAACAAAAGTAAAGTTCTTAAGAAGCTTACGCTTCTGCTGATGCTAGCCTTAAGTTTTGTTTAGAAAATATCAGCCCCAGATGTGAGTAGGGATGATAGGGTGTTTCTCATCCTCCCATTGCAAATGCCACAAGCAGGGAAAACCATGGTCATGAGGCTAGGCAGCAAGTTGTGTTGATTCTGTTTCTCAGATGACTAACTGTCCTTGCAGGAAAAAAAAATAGTTGAGCTGGAGTAAAAAGGAGGACGTGACAGCACCCTCATGGGCAGGAGTTGGGAAGGCAGCCCCTTTCAGTGGCAGCACAGTCTCTGGGGCCTCCCTAATTAAGGTACTGCAACAGATTGCACTCCAGTAGTCACAAAGCTTCATCTGAACAGTAAATTAAGGTATATTTTTATAGCAACAACATTGAGGATTCACATAATCTGCTTTTGTTAACATCATCTGGAGCAGTGAAACTTCTTCCCTAAAGCTTCCTTGAAGGTAAGATGCTGTGCAGACAGGCACTTAAGACAGGTGTGAGATGGATGGTACATGCTGACAGCCTGTAGGGAATGTATTGGCAGGCGGGCAGTGGATATTCGAGAGGGATGCAGGGGATATGTCAATGCCAAAGCTTAGTCTTGTTTAAAATGCATCCTTGAGAAGGAGGTGAAGTGCTGTTTCCCTGGAGTTCCTATCAGCTGCAATGTTGGGCAGATCAACGGTGTAAAGATCAAATGGTGCCAACATATGGATGTAATAATGAAGCTACCAAATGAGGAGTATTTCCCAAAGGTAGAGCTTGGTGGTGTTGCACAGTCTAAGGTTTTGGACTTTGTCTGGAAGGTGCATAAAACCTTGCCATGCAAGACCAGTGTTGCTGGTGTAACTGCCAGGAAATACGCACAAGAAATGCCTCACTGCAACAGTGCATGTGCAATGCTTTGAGCCTTGTGGAGAGACTGAGGGGACTTGTACTTCTGATTTTCATGTAGTGTAGCAGTTAGATTAATTTCCCAGGAGGCAAGATGCCTTGAAAAAAACAAAACATAACCCCGAGGAATTTTATCTTGTTTGTAGATGGGATGACATAAATTTGTCTTCAAGTGAATACCTGAATTATTGTGGTACAGGGTTTCTGCTGTTAGAGCTGCCTATGCTGTAAATGGGGTTCTCATCGGGCTGGGCAGAAACATGTCCTTGTTATTTTGGTGTAATAAGGGCAGGTGCTGAATTTTTGTGACTGGGGATGCTGCCATTTGTTAAGTTAGCCCGTTCAGAAATTTCTGTATCTCTAAGACCATTCTGTGCTGAGATGGGAAAAAATGAGATTCAGCCTCTAGAATCAGTGTTAGGTAATTAATATTTAAAACCACAAAACCTGAAGTCTTGCTTGTCCGCAAACTTGTGTTTCTCAGTTTATTCACTAAGATCATGATACCCGCTGACCACTGTAACTACAGTAATGCTTTTGAAGTGGTGTCTCTTGACAGCACCCGAAGCTATTTTGATGGATTTGTCAGTTCAGTGCCAAGTTGGGAAGAAAATGGGTTGATTGAGTAGCCTTAACTGTGGGTCAGTGTTGCCTGGGTGAGCAGGGCTGCTTGAGCTGGGAGCACATCAGCACAGGTTCCTTGGGCTTCCCTCAATGCTGCTAGCATAAGCAGAAGGTCTCCCTAAGCATTTTGGACAGGATCCTCCCAGAGCACGGTTTACGGTGGGGGAAGCCTCTGCTTTGTACGTGCACTGCTTGTCCTTGTGGAAATAAAACCAGTGATGTTCATTCAGTATGAATGAAACCTGATCAGTGAGTCATTCCGCAGAGAAAGACCCTGCTCAGAATTGTGACATAAAGTGTCTTCCTTTTGGGCTTCTTCTGCTTGCATTCCTTTGTGTGCTGGCAGCAGGGGAGTCAAAAACTCATTTCTGTTATCAGCCTCACTGGCAGAAAAGACAATCACAGTGCCCTAAGCATTACTGGGATTCCCTGCTCTTTATTTATTCATAGGTCTCAAGCGCTGTTGAAAGCGAACAGAAGAAGAAAGTACTGGGCATAGGGAGTGACACGCAGCTTGCTCTGAGCAAAGCATGAATGGGGTGATTTGCTTTGAGATCACGCTTAGTGCTGATGAAGTCAGCATAATAAAAACGCCTTATAAGTCATTCTTTTGGCATAATCACTGGCAGATTCTGCACAGCTTTTGCAGACAGATTGAATTTAAAGTTACTATCTGAAGTGTGGGATAGATGGGATAATGTGTCTACTGGAAGATGTTAGCTTATTTATAAAAATCTGCAAGGACAACAAATGGGAAGAGCTGATTTCTGTGGAATTAAATGGGCAATGACTATTTTTTCTCACTTGAAAGAGACTTCCTCTACAGAGTGAGTGAAGAAGCATCTTTCTTTTTCTCTAGTCTTGGGCAGTTACAGCTCTATTTTTTTTTTTTTTTTTATTACAAGGCAGGTAAAGCCAAATGCAAGGTACTGATTGTCAAAATCACAAGTCAGGTCTTAGGCTTTGAATATTGTGTGATAAGGATGCCTAAATATCTATCTTTGTGCATGTTGACTTTATCAGACTTACTCCATGAGGGGAAATCAGCATAGTCTTAAGTATGCCAAAGTGTATTTTAATTATTGTATTCTTGTAAACCTTGAAATATCAATGTTTTCAGGGGGAGCTGTTTTTTAAAATAGAGGCCGAGAGAAGGGATTGTATCTCATCATTAAGATCACTTCCCAGTCTGTAGAAGTCAGAATTGCATGTATTTAATTAAATGTTTTCTGTACATGCAGCAGGAAACATAGATACTTCATATTTTTTTTTCCCCAGGTATATTTCTCTTGCAAGAAAGGGCTCCTGATTCTTTAGCTTTTTGGGTTTTTTTTTTTGTTTGTTTGGTTGTTGTTGTTTTTTTTTTTCCCCTTCTTGGTTTATGAAAATTAAACTTAGCAAGAAACAGGTTAAACTTCATGTAAAAATCGGGGGATATTGGACTAGAGTTTTGGGTATTTAGGCATCTAAAAGGCTAATGGTTTATTTATGTTCATTTTTGCTCCTTCTCAATTTCCATGGACGACATGAGACCTCCCATATTCTTCTGGAAGTTTCAAAAGTACCTGGTTGTGGGGTTTCTATTCTGCATATGCTAAATTTTTATGTCTATTATTGCTGTTAGCAGTAGCTTCAAGTTTCTTAACCTGAATGCTATGAATAATGTTTAGAGTATTGATCTATGGATTACCCTTGAGTTAGCTACATTTGACTTGGATATTTATGTTTCAACTTCTGTTTGAATAAGAATACGAATAGCAATGTCTTATTTAGTAAATCCTTTTTAAATACAAAAGTATATTAACTACATAGTTATTTACATGCTGTGTATTTTCTGAGATAATAAGCATGGTATTAAACAGGGAGCAGTGATTATGTAGTCGGATAGATGCACCTGAGTGTAGGTAGACCTCATGTAACTGGATATTGGTGGCATTTCAGGAAAATAAAGTAGAAATAGTGAATATATTTAGGGTTGACTAGTTTAAATGAGTTTTCCTGCTTTTGATGGCTTGACTTACTGAAGCTAGAGATTCTTGAAGTTCTTTGGCTTTGAAGTCATGTATCCCAAAACTAATTTTCATTGCAGCATTGCTAAACCAACCACAAATAATAGGTAAGCAGGTTTTGTCAGGCTTGATTGAATCCAGCAACATGTACTTTTCCCTTAATTAAAAGTGTATATAGCTAACTTTTCTACTCTTGAGTGTTTAAGAACTACAGCTGAAACATTGAGCTAAGCATCACTTGTTGCTCTCAAACTTCTGTGCTGAAACTGTACCCCTTTGCCCTTCTGTGCTTTTCATGCTTTAACTTGTTTTTCTTTTTATCATGGTCATGCCTTTGAAGGTAACTGAGTTAACGTAGATTGGAGTTTTCCTCATTTTGCAGATATATCTTTGCTGCTTCTCAGCATCGGCGGCTGGAGCAAAAAGATGGGAAAGAAGTTGAAACTTATTTTTTGCTAGAACGAAGATTAACTTTAGTGAACATAATTCTTTCCCCTTGCCAAATGCTGGCTGAGAGTTACTCTGAAGTTCTTCACAATTGTAGATCTTTCAGGAAAAATACCTAAAGTCTTGATAGTACTGTAGTTACATCCTGGGCAGTGCACAGAGGCACTGTCGGGGATCACCTCCTGATCCAGGCTAGGTTCTGTCTTTGCACAAGTTCTGCTCTTTTCTTCTGTGGGCACTGAGAAATACCTCCCTTATAGTTCAAATGCAATTAAGAATATTTATACAGAGTTTCAAGTTGTTCAGCTAACTATGTGCCAAATCATTCTTTGAAACAAATTGCATAGAAATAATGTGAATCATAACTGGTTTAAGTGATTTACATTGGCTTTATCAGGTGGCAGTTCCGTTGTGGTACCCATTATGCTCCCTGTAACAGCTGGGTAGTGCAGTTATGAGGTTAGATGAGGTGGACAAATGGAGGTGAAATGATCTGATACCTGTTCTCTGGGCTCTAATTTTATTCCCAAAGCAGTTCCTGACATCACACCTTCATAAGCAGAATTATTAACTTTAGGTTTTCTCCTCAAGAGATGTATGAAGCTAAATGTAAGGAATTAACTTGCTAAAAGTGGTATACAAATCTTAACTAGATTTTTGTAAGGCTGTATTCGTGAACATAGGAAGGTGAAATGACACTGCAGCTGAAGGCTAGGCAAAAGGGTGGTATCTGCTTGGGAGGGTTATGTCCTCAGCAAAGAGCAATTTTACCAGGGTAAGTGAGTAGAAAATTCCTGTCAGTTCTCAGGGTATGCCCCTTTTAGCCCTGGTGATGGGAAGAGAGGCTGTAAGCACACAGCACTGAAATGCATCCTCACGTCAGCCTTATTTTAAGCAGTGCCAACATGCAGCGTGCTGCACAGAGGGGCAGCAAACACCTGCTGAAGTTGTAGCTACAATAAAAACAAAGCTTTTGGTTTGGGGTTGGGTGCTTTTGTTTTTCGTTATATCTGTAGCCTCACAGCAGCTGCTGGAGGCATGACCTGCAGCCTGCCAGTATGTCTTAGGAATGCTCATCCTTGTGCACTGTTGCAGACTGCTGCCTTTGAGAGGGCACACGTTCTTGTAGAGGTCTTTGCTGAAAGTGTCCTTGGGTGAAACGCAGGCTAGCAGATGAAATCCAAATGTTTAACAGAAAAATTGCTCTAAAATATTTATTCTGTAATAAGTTTGAACAGCTTTCACTTTCCAATTTAATCAACTATTTTATACCCACTTCAGGCTGCAGGTAATAGGCTGAACTGAATATTTTGTACCTTACCTCTTTTGCATTATTCATAGCCTATTGTCTCTGTTCTCATCTTGCAAGATAAATGACCTCTGTTTTCAACAGTTAAGTTTGATTTATTCTTTCTTCAGCCTGTGTAATATTTGAACAATTCCCAGACAGATTTGGAAGATAACTTCTCGAAGACATGAAGTGTAGGATTGCATTGATCTAGCATCCACTGATGCATCAAAATGACAGCATCCATTTGAGGGGAAAGCAGACCAAGAAGGACTTTGAGTAGTATAACTTGTCACTTCCACAAACCAATTTTTATTTCTTTTTTTTCTGGCAATATTAGAAAACTAGTTCCTTTTAATCTTATCCTGATGACTCATATTCTTTAATACTATAAGGCTGTGTAATACTGGAAGTTACATATTCTGCTTTTTGGCAATAGAACTGTTTTAAGGAGTTTGTATTTGCAGTTTATCCTGCTTAGCACAGCAATTGCTTGCCTTCTATGCCGTGCATATGCCCTATGCAACAGCCCGAGGGGCTGTACCCAGAGAAGTGTCATGTATAGAGGTTAAACCTAAAGCATGTAGAAAAGAATACATAAATATTGGAAGGTTTAAGTAAATAGTGGTGTCCTGGCAGTATACCCTGTGTGTACAGTGGATGGTAGGATTGCTAAGGGTGAATGAGGAGATTGGGAGATTAAAACAAGAGCTGGTAGCACTAAGAAATTATCCTGAGTATAAAATGGAAGTTTATTTTTCAGGGAGCAAGACAGAAATAAAAATGGTCATTTGAAGCTGGATAGTGCATTTTGACCTTTGTACTTCTGCCTTGAGTTGGACAATCTATTTGTGCTTGGTGTCTGACAAATCCTTCTCAAGGAAGAATGAAGTTCATTGACTGAAGGAAGAATGCTTTCTGTGTGCAGGTACATGGAAACATCACTTGCTTTTTACCTGAATTGCCTCTTTAGGGTCTTTACTACATGAAATCTTTCATTTGAAAGAGCTTAATGAATAGTTTAAGAGCTGCACAAACAGAGGGCTGTAGAGAGTAAGGCGGTGACAGCTGGAGAAATGACACAGCTAGTTTACACTCAGTAGTTAGTTTAAATGGGAAAAAAATTGCTTTCAATTCAGAGATCACGTTTGAGTGGCTCCTTATTCAGGATGATACAGTGTGTGTGCGTTCACATGTGTGCCCGTTTAACTCCTCTGCTATGTCTATTCTATTATTTCTCCATTTCTGGCAAGTCCTTGAAAATAGTTCTGTGATTAATTGAATTGCTGATGGATATCACAAAGCAGTGATCTCATGGATAAACTTGCTTAGAAAGTACTTTCTCACCAAATAACAAATTTAGCCAAACATTGAAACACTTCAGGTTTTTTTTCTTGTTTCTGTGCCAAAATATTTTAACTGCATTAAATATCCTTGGATATCTTTGTGTGAGCCAGTGACAACTTTATATGTCCATGAGCCAAGAAGCTAATGAAGGGTGCGCAGTTCAGTAAAATATCTTTCTTGCCCTTGCAGCTGTAAGGAAGCAGTTGTGGGAGTTTCCCTGGGTTGCAATAAAGAGCAATGAGCAGTTGAATGACAGGAGGCAAGGACATCTGAAGAGGGTGAATGTTATGAAAGCTTGTTTCGCCACCACACTGTGCCCAGTACTGGGGTTTGGCAATTTGCTATGGGATGTCCTGGGCTGATAACAGCACAGTCCAGTCCAATTAACTGAAAACAGACAGTGGAAGTATGTATTGGGTCCTTTCCTCAGGCAAATGGGACTTATGAAATGTTCAAATACTGTATGGCTGTTACCTGGGAAGAGGAGAAGCTTAACATTTAATAAAGCTACTGGTAAGGCTGTCAGAGGACACATCTCTTGGTGACCTGTCAGAAGCGCCTGAAATGAGGTGTGTGAGGGGTCACATAACTATTTGCAGTGCCATACAGAAGCAGGTTTCAAGTTTGTACCTGACATTCAGTAACTGATGAAATTTTGGTTTTGATCCTTGCCTCATAATTCATACCTACCAAGTATGGTTTAGTGGATCTGCTTCCTCGTGCTCACTATACCACCATGAATTTGCTCCTGGAGACCTGCAGCTGAGCCACTATTTCTGATGTAGCAGCATGAAAAATTCTGTTCTGTTTTCCCAACAGCTTTGAAACAAACACAGGAGCTAATTCCCTCAAACCCAAAATTAAGTATCTGAGCCTTTTCCTTCAAAGCAACATAGTATTTCTGCGTATATAAACACCTCCTTTCCTCTTTTATTGTCTTTCTGTTCCAGGAGTGCGGAGTTTGTTTTCCCTATGCAATGTGATTTGAGCTGTTGTTAATACTGTTCTGTGAACTGATGACTGGCAGAGACATGTTCCACTCAAATTTTAAGCCAAAACTGGTGGTCTTTGACAAAACTACGTACATTTTCAATTTGATGCAAACCCTGTAACTGTTCACCAGTCATGTCATTATACAGAGAAAACTTTAGCTTTTTTTATTTCTTCCTGTCTGTAAGGAGTGCATGAAGTGCTTATATTAATAGGGTATGTATCGTATATGGTGTCATGTACTGTGTTTTCGAGAGGCTGAGATCAGAACTGTGGTGGGGGAAACTGGTAAACAGGGCAAGGGCAGCCACTCTTGTGCATGGTAAGTGCTAGATGACTGGTGACAGCTGATGAAACAGCTGCAAATGTAATGTATGAGGTTGCCTAATATGTGACATAGCCCAACCATGTATCACGTATTGTATTTTAGGTTTGCTCTGAAAACAAATTAATAATAAATCCAGATAACTGTGCTGTATTAGCCAAGTTCAAGATGTAATGCCTGTCTGCCTTTGAAAGATGATTAGGTTGTTGGGCTTAAGGATTCAGTCAGGGTTTTGTGATGTAGTGCTCCATAAAGATCTTTGCTTTCAGCTAGCTTTGGCTACAGGGAGATCATGGAAATGTGCAGGTTGACAACAGAGCTGGTGCTTGTAGTAACTGACTCTTCTACCGTGAAGAGCCCGACAGACGCATATGGGTCTTTGAAGATGCTGGTTGCTGTTTTATTTTGCACGGAAATGGTTTACTGATCTGAAAGTCTAGTTACCCTCCACTTTATGTTGGTTACTAGTGTGCCTTTATCCAGAACTGCAGTATGGCTACAGCTTCAGAAACCTTCTTGTGTGCCAGGTGTGGATGTCTCTGGATTCTAATGAAGCCCTTGCTGCTTGGTTCAAACAAAAATTAAAAAAAATTACAGTCTGAAATTCTGAAACACATATCAACTGGCTGAATAAAATCTCCTTGCATCAGTTGCTCGCTACATGCAGTAAATTGGATGGTGCCCCCCTTACGAGAGGGAGGGGAAAACAAGAGTACAGATGCACTGGTTCAGAAAAATAGATGTAGAGTAGAATCACTGAATAGTTAGAGTTGGAAAGGGCCTTAAGATCATCTAGTTCCAACCCTCCTGCCATGGGCAGGGACATCTCCCACTAAACCATGCCACCCAAGGCTCTGTCCAACCTGGCCTTGAACACCGCCAGTGATGGAGCATTCACAACTTCCCTGGGCAACCCATTCCAGTCCCTCACCACCCTTACAGTAAAGAATTTCTTCCTCATATCCAATCTAAACTTCCCCTGGTTAAGTTTGAACCCGTTACCCCTTGTCCTAACACTACCGTGCCTAACAAAGAGTCCTCTCCGGTATCCTTGTAGGCCCCCTTCAGATATTGGAAGGCTGCTAGGAGGTCTCCACACAGCTTTCTCTTCTCCAGGCTGAACAGCCCCAACTTTCTCAGCCTATCTTCATATGGGAGGTGCTTCAGTCCCCTGATCATCCTCATGGCCCTCCTCTGGACTTGTTCCAACAGTTCCATGTCCTTTTCATGTTGAGGACACCAGAACTGCACACAGTACTTCAAGTGAGGTCTCCCAAGAGCAGAGTAGAGGGGCAGGATCACCTCACTTGACCCGCTGGTCATGCTCCTTTTGATGCAGCCAAGGATACGGTTGGCTTTCTGGGCTGCGAGTGCACACTGAAGCCAGCTCATGTTCATTTTCTCATTGGCCAACACCCCCAAGTCCTTCTCTGCAGGGCTGCTCTGAATCTCTTCTCTGCCCAACCTGTAGCTGTGCCTGGCATTGCTCCCACCCAGATGTAGGACCTTGCACTTGGCATGGTTAAACTTCATCAGGTTGGCATCAGCCCACCTCACAAGCGTGTCAAGGTCCCTCTGGATGGCATTCCTTCCCTCCAATGTATCAAGCGAACCACACAGCTTGGTGTCATCGGCAAACTTGCTGAGGGTGCACTCAATCCCACTGTCCATGTCACCAACAAAGGCGTTGAACAAGACCGGTCCCAGCACCGATCCCTGAGGGACACCACTTGTTACTGGCCTCCAGCTGGAGAGCTATTGACCACAACTCTTTGCATGTGGCCATCCAGCCAGTTCTTTATCCGCCGAGTGGCCCACGTATCAAATTGATATCTCACCAACTTAGAGACAAGGATGTCATGTGAGACAGCGTCAAAAGCTTTGCACAAGTCCAGGTAGATGACATCAACTGCTCTACCCCTGTCCATCAGTTCTGTAGCTCCATCCTAGAAGGCCACCAGATTGGTGAGACAGGATTTCCCCTTAGTGAAGCCATGCTGGCTGTCACCAACCACCTTGTTGTTTTTCATGTGCCTCAGCATGCCTTCCAGGAGAATCTGCTCCAAGATATTGCCAGGCACAGAGGTGAGACTGACTGGTCTGTAGTTCCCTGGCTCATCCATTTTCCCCTTCTTGAAAATGGGGGTTATATTTCCCTTTTTGCAGTCGTCAGGAACTTCACCTGACTGCCATGATTTTTCAAATATGATGGACAGTGGTTTAGCAGCTTCATTTTCCAGCTCCTTCAGGACCCGCAGATGGATTTCATCAGCTCCCATGGACTTGTATACGTTCAGGCTCTTGAGATGGTCTCGAACCAGATCGTCTCCTACAGTGGGCCCAAAGTCTTCATTCTCACTGTCCCTGTGTCTGCCTTCCAAGACTTGGGTGGTGTGGTCAGAGCACTTGCCAGTGAAGACCGAGGCAAAGAAGTCATCAAGTATAGTGTAGTACATGGTTATCTCACTCTTTAGGTTGTTCGGTTTTGGTGTATTATTGTTTTTAGTGCTTTGAGGTTATCGAAAGCTCCAAAGTTTTCTTTCATAGCTTAAAAAGAAATATCTCTGGTCTTTCACCTTGTAGGGGGTTCTACATATTTGTTCATGTGTTAATGGCATGGACAATTTGTGAGCTTCTCTAATACCAGTGTCCTTGCTAGCTTATGAATTTGTTATTCATTTTGTTTTCCTTGGTAGCCGTTTAAGCTCCTACGAGATGATGGAAGCAGAAATGATGGTGGCAGAAACTTGAAAGACTACCACTCTTGCAAACTCTTATTTTAACTACACAAATAATATGTGCTGTTGGCAACAGTTCTAAAGCAAGCCAGTTGACTTTGCGTGCTTTCTCCTATTTATGTGGTCTGTTCCGTGGCTGTAGTGGTCACTTCTAAGATGGCCACAGTGACATCTACAGGGGCGCTCCAACCCCCCACCCTGTGGAGTGGTAGGAGCTGTACTTGGCTGACATGTTAAAGCAAAATAGCTGCTGCAATGTTCAGTACAGTACTGATAGTCTGTGTTGTGTTTTGAGGTCAGGGAAGAAGACCTGGAATTTAATTTGGTTCCCCAGTTGTGCTATATTGGCTCCTTCTCCAGCTGTGGGACGTAAATTTTGCTGTTGTGGCAAAAAGCGTGTGTGTGTTGGGGGGGAAGGATTCTCAGGATTGCTCGCAAGAGAACTTGGAGTGTGGTGGTTGGTTTTTTGGTGTGTTGGTTTTTTGGGGGGGGGTCTTTTTTTTATTATTTTTAATTTCAGTGTGGTAGAATAGTATATTTTGATACGTTAGTGATTTCTGTTATGTGAGAATCCTTTTAAACTACATGGAACATCTTTGGTCTCTGTATCAGACTCCTCTTGTTCCCAGGTGCTGCAGCACATTGGAGAGGAAAAGAAAAGGTGCCAGTCACCCAAATTGCTGTTGTGAAATGTACCTTCTGTGAAGAGTAAACACTGGCACTAGTTTAAAGCTTCCATTATCTCAACCTTCGCTACAGGCAAGCTCTTTGCTTTTTCTTATTGTCCCCAAGAACTAGACAAAGTCACTTACCGCAGAGAAGGCAGCTAACCTGTGACACTTGGCTGTGTGAATGAACTGATGTTTCTAGCTCTTCACATGGCCCACTGTTAAAAACAAACTTCATGTCACTCTGGCAGCTGGTAAAGACGGAATGATGGTCAGCCCTGCTGTACGGATGCTGTGCAGATGTGCATGTTCAGGTGTATGTGTTTGTGTAGCTTCAGTTTCCACTGTCAGCCAAGATCTTCATAGGCCCATCTTTCTTTGAAAGGGAGGTCTGCATTCTGCTCCTGCTGCTGCATACCATTAGACTCAGGTTGTGACCTAGCTTGTGAGAGTCAAACCAAATAACTAGGTGAAACTTTATGTAGGACAGAATAGGCGTGAATTTTGAGGAAGCTTAGATGAGCAAACAGGATCTGACTGAAAGAAGATGCAGCTCAAATAACACTATTTCAGGTGCTTTAATCATGGGCTGGTCTATAAAACGTGCTGTTGTGGTTATGAATCCACTGCTGCACAATGTTCAGAGAGAAAGGGTGGGGGGAGTGAGTTGCTGGAGCAGCTCCTAAGCAGGTAGTTGGCAAAGCCAGTATCCGTGGCTGCTGCTGCTGCAAAAGGCCTTGGTGTCACAGACTTGCAACATGGTTCCCCTGTGCAAATTTGTGTTTTGGACAGAAGGTTTTCCTAGAAGGGGGAAAACAGCTGTTTTGAGCTAGGCTGTTTATGATTCCTTGGTGCTCTGACAATCCATTTGGGCACAAAGACTTGTTAAATGATTTCTTACTGTTTTTCTTTACTACTTAATTTGGGATTCTTGAAGGAATCACCAGATGGAATGGGTGGGAAACCACTTCCTTCATAGAACTTAATCAGCTGTCATGTGGTTGAAATAAGCTTTTTGCTACACACTGTACCATCTAACTTTGTGTTGTATTTGGAAGCAGACTAATTCAAGTAATGTGAGGCACAGGAGCCTTTTTCAGATAGCAGCATATGACTGAATATGCTGTATTTTCTCCTGAGATAAACATTTAAAGCAGCATTTCAAAGCCAGAGCTTATGGGCTCTAATACCCTTTGCTCCTAGAACATGTAACAATAAGTCTCAGACCTCAGGCTTATAAAAATAAAGTAGGAAGGATCTTTACAATCTTGAGTACAGAAAATATATGCTCTTCTACTTTGCTGTTGCAACTTATATGTACAGTAGTGCTGCTGAAGTTGCCCAGTGGTGATTCCAATATCTAGCTGTTGTTCTGTCCTTCACAAGTGACCTTCGAAGCAGGATGCAAAGCAGGTTGGGTTAAAGTTATGGTTTCTTGTCTTGCTTCTGTTGTTAATGGTAAAGGGTATATGGATCACCCAAACAGTGCTTTAACAGCTGTAGTTGTATGCCTATGCAATTTAAGGATCGGTGGTGATTGTTTCTCTGGAGTCATGTATCATTTCCTCCCCCCCTCCTCAAACTGAGCGTTGCTCTGTCAGACAGAAAAAGTACCATATATTAGTTAATGATTTGCTTAATAGTGCAGTTTAAGCACCAGTGCAATCAATCTAGTGACAGAGTTAAAATTATCTCCTAATTACATTGAGAATCAAAGAAGTGCTGGCTCATGGGGGGAGGAGGGAAGCAGGGAAAGAGATTGCATTTAAATGCAATTTAGGAAGATTGGGGCATAAAAGGAAGTTCAAGTCACCCCACTAATGGGAGCCTGACACTTGTGTGAGTTACTTTTAGTCAGATCAGAGTGAGTATTTTAAGCCTCTTGCTGGCCTGAAAATAGTGTGGGAAGCTTATTGAAATCTCTTTTGGACTATCCAGGCTTTCTTTCTGTTTATCTTTCAAACTCCCTTTTATACAAAGTCTTTGAGTACTTGTTGTTCTTGCCTAGAAATAAGCCACCACCTAAACAGGCAAGTGTCAGAGGTGTTTGATTCTTCTGTGCAATTATTTTAAATGGGGGGGGTAGGGGTACATCTGTCCAATCTTGTAATCTCCCAGTACCCCAGACGAAACAACGTGGGACCTCTACAGAACTGCAGGGGCTTATTTGGTAGTGTTGAGATGGGTGTGAAAGAAATGACCTAAGGTGCTGAAGCAGTTAATACCAACTTCCTGGTACACAGCAAGGGCCCATGATGCCAATGACACTTGTAATGCAGATCAGTTAGGTAACAGCACCACAGTGTGAAGTTGAGGTGGCTTTGCATGCTCATGGTTCAGCCAGCAGGGACGAGGAGTCCTCTTAATGTCTTGCTGTGACTTCTGGGAGGGATTGTGAGTTTAAATATCATAAGAGAGCTGCCTCTGTTTAGGGAAGTTACATACAGATCTGGCACTTGGGTAAGAGGAGTGATTTGTACAGGGTGCTTTTCTAGAGATCTTGTTTCTTTGGTGGAACCAGGTATTTAATCTTCCTTAGGCAAGACTTTCTGTCTGGAAGATGCAGAATTCCAAACCAGGAGCTTCAAATTAGCTGAGTTAAGAATAATAAATGTGTGTGGGAGAACTCCCTCTCTCAGAAGTCATCCCTTCAATTGCAGTGTGATTTCCTACAAACTTGTGAATTGGTTTTCCCATCAGCTGCCAAAAGCAGAAGGGTGGTGGTTATCCAGTGGTCTTAGAGATATTATTTCTGAAATTTTAAGTGGTCTGGAGGATGGAGGTTTTGGCAAGCCTTTGGTAATCCAAAGAGTCATAGTGCCAAACTCATTTAATTTAGTGCTCTTAATTTAAATCTGTCATCCCATTCCACAATAGGCAAGAACAGCAGTTATTACTGATCAGATTTACTACTGTGTAGTGTTGGTTTGCCAAACTTGCTTTTGTAGTTAAATAATATGTACATAACAAATTGCACCTTCCATGAGATACAGGTCTCACTTGCAAATGTTTCCAAGGACCACAAACAGACTACGTTCCAGCCTATAAAACTCTTACTGTATCTCATTATTATGAGTCTTCTTTGGTTTCTGATGTGGAAAAGTAATTTGTCATAAGAGAAGGGTATGCTAGTCACCCACCACCCGTGCATGATTTCACAAATTGTATTAAAACTCTTGCAATGGTAGCATGTTCTTAATTTTTTTCCAAAATCATAGTTATGTTCTTAAATTACAGGAGCACAGTGTAGAATGAGACTTTTGCCTTTTTAATTAGCCACAAAATACTCATGTACACTGTGCCCACTATGAGAAAGGGCAAGGCAAATGTTTGTGTTTTTTTTTTTTTTTTTTTCCTCTACAACCTCCTTACTGATAAGAGCACAAGGTTACTCCAAATGCCACTGAAGAAGTCACACTTGGCTGGACAAACCATGTCGCCTTGTCACCTGTGTGGGATGGACTCTGGCTGAGTGGATTTGCTGTGTTTTCATGTTCCTCAAAAATTGCTGTTTGCAGTTGGTGCAGTGTCCTGCTCTGCCATGCAGTGTTGTAGCAAGGCGTTGTACCTGCGTTCCTTCTGTTTTGCTGCTCTATGACCAGGCGAGCTATTGCTTTTCAAGCCTTTGTGCATGTTTTTTGTTTCTGTCATGACTGTTTCCCTCAGAAATTAGTGATCTTTATTTAATGTGCATTTCATGGAATTATTACTGGTTCGTGTGTCTCTTGCGTGTCTAAAACAGTGGTTTGCTTTCCACTGGTTTAGTTTTATTTGATTTTTTTAAACATCTAGAACCCTCTTATGGAATTGCTTAGTATTTAAATGGCCAGCCACTTACAGTACTTGCAGTTACCTGTTTTAGTACTTTTTTAATGCTTTCTCAATGGCTAATGTGTTTTCACTGCTGAGAAAGTGCTGAGAAAGCCAAAACTTCAAATGCTACCTGAATTGGTTTGAGAGTGCTATCAGGAGACTTGGTTGCTACAAATAGAACCTATTTGGTTGGAAGTGTTTGGGCCTCATACCTGAACTCTTAACTAGTAATGCCTTGTTTTAGTAATGAGCTTTGTCTATACTAAACAAAAAAACCCAAACCAAAACCCCAAAAGACAAAAACAAAAGCCAAACCAAACAAAACATCCCAAAGAAACAAACCCACAGAACTCCTAAACAAATGAACAAACAACACCTGTGAAAAGAGGAACCTGCTTTCCATGTCTCTAGGGAATATTTCTGGACATGTAATCTTTTAGCAGACACAGTTGGAAATCATCATGACTAGCAGCTGTGACAGCTAATTGCGGTTCACTTAGAAAAATCTGTTCTGATCCAATTCACCTGTTATTGAAATAGTGTAAGCAGACAAGGATGAAAGGAAACTGCTTGTAATGGAGTCCTAACCCTGAATCACTCTTTTACTTTTGGATCTTCCAAGTTTATTGGTATCTATTTTGGAGATGAATGCAAGCTGTGCCTTGGTGCAAGCGCAAGACTGCAGAACTGTGATCCTGGCAGATTTCACAAGCTTTGATAACATGGCAGAGTCCTACCAGTATGTGAGCTGTTGAAATGTGCTCTCTCCGCTGTTTGCTCACTCAATACAGCTGAACCTAAGATTACAACAAGATGTGGATGGAAACTCCAAGCTGCTTTAAGATGACAGCAACTTAAGGTGGAAAGTGGCCTTAGGACTTCAGCTTCTCTCATTCCAGGAATGACCCAAACTGGTCTGGGTGAAAGTCTCAAATTATTTGGAGTTTTTAGTCTGTTCTCACTAGTATGTGTTAAGTCCTTATAATGCAAATAGCAGAACCAGTGAAAGTGTAACTCGTCTCCAGCGCTGTAGCTGTTCTGTAACTTGCTTGCATGGCCTGGGTGGTTGTAGGAGGAAGGGTTTTGGCTTTTTGCTTGCTGTCTGTCATGAAGGAAGGGGGTGAAGTTGTCCGAAGGAGGTGTATGTATCTGGGAAATTGAGGGGGCTTTCACCCAACTTGCATTAGCACACATGCATGTGGGGTGGTACAGTTATGTGGTAGTAGATGGGCTCTCTGGCAATGTAAGGCTTTGTCTACAGAGGGAAAGAAACCTGGGGTTCAGGGTTGAAAGGACTTTAATAATTAACATTGTGTCAAAGGAAAAGTCTTGCAGGCCTATTTACTGCAGTGGAAAAGTATAAAAAAGGTTCTTGGAAAGAAAGTATGGAGAGTATCCTATTCTGAATGAGCTGAGCCAGCCTCCTTGCTTGGTTCAAAAGCGTGTTTTGAATGTTGCCTCTCCCTTTTGTGTTTCTCTATGGAGGAGTTTTTGCTCTGTTTCATGTGTATATTTAATTTTCCTGAGAAGAATGATTCAATTTTCATTAACTAGCTGAGGCTGTCAATGAAAATACCAACTGTAAAGGTGTGTCTGACAGATTATGTAATTCAGAGCCAAATTACAAATTGTTGTCTTCTAGGCCACTGAACACCTATCACCATATATTAAACCCAGTTTAATTGATTTGGAAAAGCTTTAAGGAAGTGACCTAGCCAAATATCTCCCATTACTTTCCACTCCAAATCCCCCTCTCCCTGGATAATCTCATTTCCCAAGGCTGGTAATTCTGAAACGGTCTTAGAGAAATGGTAATTTTTCTAGTGGTTTGTTTCCAAGACTTCTCAGTGTCTTAACATGAATTAAGCCACAGTGTTCATATTGGAAAGAAGTGTGAACTGCCATTAGCATGCATATCTCTGAGTGGTTTATGGATTATGGTGGGGCAAGTAGTACAAATTGGCTTTTCAGGGCTGGCTGCTGAAAACTGATTTGTGTTTTATTCTTTGCATGAGGTTATAACAGTTTCTGTGGGGAAAAAAATTAGATGGTTAGAGGTATAAACAGTAATTTATCTTCTGGATTTTAAAACAAAAAATATACTTTCACTGACGCAATCTGAAAATGTTCAATTAAAATCCTACTAAAACAATCCTTGTAATCTGCATGATATAGAATTAGAAAACAGTATTTTTAAACCAAAACCCAAAATGGAACCAAATGTTTGGGGACTCCTTATGTAATGCTCCCCTGTGATCTTGGTTTCTCACATACACTGGCAGTTAATAACATGGTAACTATTGAAAATGTGTAGGAAAATTTTTGGTCCGATTTTCTTTTAGGTTCTTTAGTGATTTAACTTAGATGCCCTGGCTTACTCATTATATAAACTAAAGGTGTGTTTATGCATAGTGCATGTGTCCATCAGCCCAGTTTTAACTGGTTGCCCCAAGATGGGAGGAGGGATGTTCAGGAAATGGCATAATAGATTGGTGCTGATGATGGCCTGGCCATGAACTCTGTGGTGGCACCTCACAGAGAGAGGCAGCCCTTCATTAGGATGTTCAGCCTCTTGTCCTGCTGCGCTCAGCCTGAAGGAGTGATGGCCATGACTGAGCTTGCTCTGAGAATGGCACTGGCTGTCAGATGAAATGATCTATTTGAAATGATTTAATGGTATTAGCTTTCATAAAACCTTGTTTAGCTGTTAATGCCTCCTTTGTGCTTTCATGCATTTAAGAATAATTATGTTGTTCAGTTTCGTAGTGCAGTAATTCTATACAGGAGAAGCTGAAATTTATAATTTTGAGCTAGTGAGTGCTATAGGAGATGCTGTTGCAGTTATTTACTTTATCAAAGTTCAATTAAATGAAGCCCTTTTGATTGCTGGGTCTCTTCCTTATCTTCCCAGGGATAACTGATGATGAAGTGGTCAGTGCAGGAACTGGAGCTCCAGTCAGACCTGCTGCTGCCAAGATTGAGAAACGGGGTTTTGGGGAACTGTCCCACAGATGATAAATGTTTGCCTCCTCTAGAGGAGCAGGATCAGTTTGGCTCTTCCATGCATTTCCTAATCAGGGTGGAACTGTAGCACGATGTGTTGAGGAACTTCAGAAATACTGCCAAGTTTGTGTTTCTGAAACCATGCACAGAATGCTACAGGGTACCATATGGCTCTTCCTTGTACTGTACAGAAGGGGTCAACCTCAGTTTCCTATCTCCTTTCACAGACAGGCCAGGTGAGATGAACTGAGGAAAGCTGAACTGAGAAATCTTCAAAGCTGTTACTTAACATGCTATTTAAACATCAGGCTCAAAATAAGTATGTTTGTCTTCTTACTGTACTTCATTAGTATGTCAGTAAAGATCTGCCCCTGTAGAGGGCTGCCTTTCACTTGTGTTTTTCTGCTGAGTTGCCTTCTCTAGGCATTTAACCTATGGCACACAGTAGGTGAGCACTGCAACTTTTCTTCTCTCAGGGTGGGTGTGAGAGGCTGTCCACTGAAGTAGTCAGATACAAGGTACATCATTAACTAAAGGGCATTAAACATTAACTTTATAAGGATATTAAGTTTGTGTGTAAGTTTCTATGATCTGTGGTCTGACAGCACAATAAAACAATGCTTTTTAATGGCTTTAAAATATTGGCTTTTTTTTCATTTTCTTTGGTGGCTGTCATATGACAATAACTTGCCAGGGAACATAAGAGATTTAGAAGTCAGAGTTGCACAGTAACAGTCCTTATGGCAGATAGCATATCTAGGGGAAAAATGTCTGGCTTCCACCCTTCTTCAAATGGAAGAATTTTTCAGGACTTCATGGTAAGATGTGTGTGGGGCTAGCAAGAAGTTTAACTTTTACTGTATTAATCACACCTGATGGTGAAGTGATGCAAACAGAATGTAGAAAGCAAAGAAGCATGCCAAGTTAATGTTCTGTGCTTTGGTATTTTTCTTACAGAAGAAACCTGGCCGAAGTTAGTTGGCCCATAGGTATTTGCAGGCATTTATCAAACTTATGAGTTTTGTCTTAGGACCTGAACATATGAATGTGAGGGTATCTCTAAAACTTACCTGCCACTTCTGGGCAATAATCAAACTCCCCAACTAAGTATTCATAAAGTATTCAGTCCTAAAGCTAATTCATTCTCCAGGTTTACCCTTGTGAGGCTCATAAGCCGACAGAAGGAACTACTATACGTCTTTAATGCTTGGACTGACATGATATGACTTTGAGTGCAAAAGAACTGCCTTTTGCTATCCAAGGCACTTCTTTGCATGTGCTTACGTTTCTGCTTCACCAGTTCCCTTTTTGGAAAAACCCAGGTAAGGCTAGATAGAGAGATGAGATTTTTTTTTTTTATTTTTTATATATGTGGTTTTATTTGTTTGGTGATGTTCTTTCCTGCTGGAAGATGAGCAGGGGATTGATGTTGTATGACTTGCCAGGTACTGGGGATGTGCTGGGCTACTGTGGTTGCAGAATGCTGTACCTCTGAACTTCAGCGTT
This sequence comes from Ara ararauna, assembly GCA_028858755.1. Classification (NCBI taxonomy): domain Eukaryota; kingdom Metazoa; phylum Chordata; class Aves; order Psittaciformes; family Psittacidae; genus Ara; species Ara ararauna. Next base: position 45,112,169 of record CM054381.1, read on the forward strand.
TGCAGCTTCCCCAAAGCTGTAGATATGCTGATGCTGAAGCCTGCAAGAGCCTGCTGTGGCTTTGCAAGAGCTGAAAGCAAGGTTCCCTCATTTCTGAGTTGATTTCCCTGGAAAATGAGTGCAAGTTGGCTGCTCCCCAGCACACGCAAAGGCAGAAGGAATTTCCTTGCTCTTGTGGAGATCTCGCTTCATAGCTCTTTCATTCTTGGTGTTGTAAGTGCCAGGGATGCGTCAGTGAGCTGCTGTTTGCTCACCAGGAAGCACTTTATATGGTATGGAAGCAACGTGGGAGAAGGGGAGTAAGGGCTCTTCTTATAAACTGTCTGTAACAAAGACAAAATTAATTGCCTAATGGGGTTGAAAAGTACTAGAGGAAGAAAAGTGAACAACAAAGCAACAGTAAGCTGCTCTGGGGGAATGCTGTGGGGAATCCATTCTATTCCTTCTCTCTGGCTATATGGTTTTCAGCTGTGAGTGGCTGAGGAGGACAAAATCATGAACCCTGAAGTCAGTGGAATCAGAACTCACTAAATTCTTCAAACTGCTTTTTAAACAAGGGTTGGTTGGACCCTTTTATTTGAGAAGAAGAAGGTACCATCCTTTTCACTACAGGAAGATTCAAGAGTAATGAACGTGGAAATTGGGAAAAGGAGTTCAGCTCTGCCGCGTCTTTGTCTCAGCTTTCAAAGCTGACGCAGGTTTAAATGTACCATGGTACTTTGGTTTGTATGTCAAACCTTCAGAATGCGAGGGAATTAAAATTCTCAGCATTTTGTTTTTGCCTGGTAACCATGAGGGCTGTGTTAAAGAAATGGAATTTGAACTATCCTACCTCCAGTGAAGTAAGAATATTTTCACAGTGAAACTGGGATCTGGCATCACAAACTGCAAGGGGGATGTTCCAGCCCTGCTTTGGTTTGCCTGTAAGAGGACTGTGTGAAGTTTGGATGAAAGAGCGAGTATGGTGGTCTGGTGTACCATAGTTATCATCTGTTTCAAGTAGCGTAGGAATAGTCTAATTCTCTTGAGTTGTTGACGTCAGCAATAACCTTAAGAATATAGACTGAGAACAAATTTTGGGTGGTTCTTTGTGGGGGGAGGGATATGGGGTGAGGAGTGTCATGGAATGATGTGGACGGTGACAAGGGGAGCACTTGTTAAAAGCAGTAGAGACTGCTTGATCAATATGCTTATCATGTTTGTTAAACTTCTTCCCGTTCATTACCTTCTCTTCCCCCTTTTGTCCCGAAGAGGCTCTATCAAAGCCATCAAAAGCAGTGATGTTCCTGTTACAAGACTCATTTTCTTACAGCGTTAGAGCAGCAGTAATGCCTGGGAGAAAGGTGCAATGAAGAACAAGGAGCAATTGCTTTATGTATTTTATTATTATTTTTTTTTTTTCCTTTTTCTGCAAAGAATGTATCTCCTTCCTCCTGCCCCCACCTTTTCCTGGATGCTGTGGATTACCTGTTTAAGGCAGATTGGCAAAGGAAGTAGGATGAGAAAGGAATATTTATAGCTCACCTCCTGTTTATGTTCCTTTCCTAGCAGATGTGATGAAGCTCTGTACTAATGCTGGGAGAAAATTCAGGCAGGAATAAGTGTAGCAAATGAAGACCATTTGCTAATGTGTAGGTCGAACAAAGTGCTTCCAAATTCAAAGATTAACACTTCCTACACTTTACTGACATTGCCTTTTTTTGTGTCCGTCTCCTCAGCCTGATTTTTAAAACAAAAAAAAAAAAAAAAAAGGAAAAACTGAAGAGGAATAACACTGCAGTTCAGAGGGGTTCTTGGTTTTTTGACCTTCGTCTGCAGAAACGCTGCCCTATGGAGGCAGCAGGTGTGAAATGTTCTTTTTGGGACAAATGCTGTTCTCTCAAGTGGGATGTGAGCAAGGACATACTGACAAAGAGAATGAGATGGGTTCAAGACAGTGGGATTTAATTGGGCAAGTGCTCAGGTCCTGGGAAATAAGCCATATGGTTTAAAAGCCAGCAATTTGGACTCGGTGGAAACTGGAAGGAAAATTGTGTCCAGAGGCATGGGACTCTTCTGCCTTCACTGCAGGTGTGTTACAGGAGCACAGCTCCGAGGTACAAAGGCTTTCTCTGCCATGCTTCCCCCTTCGGCCAAATGTTTGAGGTTCTTGCGTTCCAGTTTGCTGCAGGGCAGCAAAATGGTGTGGTGTGAGTGCTACCTTTGCAGGAGCAAGTGCTTCTTTATTGCACACCAGGCTCTCAAACAGAAGCACAGGGTGTGCCTTGAAGGAAATACTTAATATAATATTTGCTATGTAAATGCATCCAGAGATTGTAGCAAAAAGCCACCATACAGGGTTGTTGAACAAATCCCTGGTGACTTTGGGCTCAATTGCAGAGGAAAATTGAGATTTCTTTTTACTGTTGTTGTTGAAAGGGAGATCCTGGAAGGGCCAAGTTGTCCAGGTGTTTCAAAGGAACAGAGCTAGTGAAGAATGGTATGAAAGATGCCACACTAGCCCATTTTTCCCTCTTTGGAGGTTTCTGAGGAAGACTGGGAGGATGCTGAAGAAGGCAACTGAAATTAGCAGGGCTGTGGGTGGACACTAGCAACAGGATCCTGCTTTGCTGGTATTGTGGACATAAGGGCTGCTGTCAGGTCTTCTCTTTGTCCCCTTGCTGTCCTCAGGCCCACATGAAGCACTGCTGCAGGCATCCTTCATGTTGGAGGTCTGAAAAGATCCTGTCTATGCTCAGAGCCCTGCATTGTTTCGTATGTAGAAGATGTTATTTGTAAGCCTTGCTTTATTAGTTATTTTATCGGATGCCCAGGGGTTGAGGAGTCTATGAGGACAAGCTGGGGCTGCCTCAGGCCTGTTTTGGGCAAGTTCTGGTTGTGAGGCACAGCTCAGACTCACTGGCGGTGCCTTGGGGAGTCTGAGGTAAGACAAGGGAAAAACGCTGGGAAAATGAGAGGAATGAGGAAAAGCAGTGTGAGGAACAGCCCTGCAAACACTGGGGTGGGAGGAGAAAGCTCCAGGCACCAGGCCAGAGACTCACCTGCTGCCTGTGCTCCAGTATGGGGTCCTCCATGAGCTGCAGCATGGATGTTTCCAGAAGGAACCTCCATTGCTCTTCACGCCTCAAGCAGGGGGAAGGAGTTGACAATGAGGGTGATAGCTGGGCCCTGGATAAAGGGGTGAGGTGTGAGGCAGAGGTGTTTATTTCTGTCTGGTTTGTGTTATTACCTACTTTAATTGGCAGTAAATCAGCTTTCCCCTAGTTGTGACAGTGATTGGTGAGTGGTCTCCCTGCCTTTTACCCTGACCCAAGAGCTTTTCCATCTTGCATCCTCTGGTCCTGCTGAGGAGAAAAGTGAGAGGGGCCACTGGCTGGGCAGCTGGCCACAGTCCATCCACCACTGTTACATGTACTTAAATCCAGTAGGAGCTTACATACTGGTGCAAAAATATTAGCTGTTTTGGTTCTCGGACTGCAGTTTCTGGACAGAACGTGGTTCTGCTCTGTATCTCTGGTGTGAGGGGGAAGCAACATGGGAGCACAAAAGGGGACCCGAGGACTTCTTATGTAAGTACTGTTTCAGAGACCAAAATGTAACAGACTGAGCAGAGGAGCAGGAGTGGAAGCCCTGAGGTGAAGAAAAGATTGATAAATGGAGCTCTTTGGCACTTTTGAGTTGGGTTGTTTGGGTTATTGTGATTGCTCAGGGAAGCTTGCAGCAACTTTTGCCACCAAGATGCTGGTCAGGAGGTTTTAGGATAGCCACCATCAGAGCCAGGAAAGACACATAGACTTTCATGTTGTCAAAGTTGGGATAGAGAGGAAAATAGCTGTTGCTTGTAGGAAGAGGTGAGGTGCTTCATGGTAGCCTTATTTAATGGAAGACCTTCATAAACTGTAAAATAGATATTGTCACTGGCACTTGCAAATAGATCTCGTAAAGATTTCACTCAGGGTAAGCAATTTTTACACAACAAATGCTCCAGTTTTCACAAAAGCTCTATTGCTTTAGCTGTACTCCAAATAAGGAGTTAACAGCATGTTTTAGTTGTTTTTCTGGATTAAGATATCCACCTTTTCTTGGGGGTTTAGATATCTTTTTTTCCTTCTTTTTCTAGACAACTTCATTGCTGATTTTAATTAGGGATTGGAGAAGAGGTACCCCGAAGTTGTTATCATTCTATCATTTATAATTACATATAATGCAGAATCTGAGCTCTGCCAGATTGCTCCCTCTTTTCCCATCAGAGAGCAATCACTGATAGCTAAAAGGCTGGCGTTTATTCCACTAGGGCTTTGATTAACTTTGTCAACCATGTAGAATTGTGATAACAGCATCTCTATAGGCCCTAATGTAGCTATTTTTACCTTTAGATTGTCCAATAAAGACCTTGACAAGACTGGAGGAAGTGTTAGTTTTCTGACAAATGACTGGGATTTTATTGTTGTTTTTTTCTTTTCTCCTGCTCCCTTAATCAGTCTGGTAGTGAAGCTGCTGCATAACCAGGAGCCTCTTAAAACACATCTTGCTGCAGGTAAGACAGGAAACACTAAGGATCGAATGAATGTGAAAAGTAAATTCCTGCATATGTTCTCTTATGACCTAGAAAGTTTTTCTGATGCTTGAAGCTTCTGATTTTAGTGGTCTGGCTTTGGTGCTTTTCACCCTGCAAGTACCGTTTATTTTGGAAGTGGTGGACAAGTCTGTCTCACTGAAACCTGTGTGGATGTAGTTATTCCACACTTCATTGCTGAAGTGGTGAGCTGTCAACTGTTTGTCTGCAGGCAAACGATTATGACTGGCAAAGCTTGAAAACAAGTTCTTGTCCTCTGCCCCACACTGCTTCTGTCCCAAGCTTCATTTCTGCATAAAGCTGTTGTATTGCAGATATTGTATGAAGTGTTCAGATGTTTCTTTCCATCTCGGTTTTAAAATAGCTACCACCCTTCAAGGGATTGATACCTTAAGCCCTCCCTAACTTTCGATGGGAGAAGATGGCATTTAGGTCTCTGCTGACTGAGTTAATTTGTTCCTTTTTTTCTTTTGCTAACCAGTAGAGACTGTTTTCTTAGATAAGAAATTTCCAACAGCAGCTTGTATCTCAAGGTGCAATTTGGAACCACAGGAGTTGACAGATACTTATAATTTAACCAGTGTTTTTTCCTGTAAAACATAATGTCAGCATACTGCTGTGGGGTTAATGAAACAGGGCTTGCTTCAAACCTGAATTGGGGTGAAAGAATTGTCAAAAAGGTTAAATCCTGGGGATGCCTCAGCTTTTTGAGGAGCCACCCAACGTGCCTTGGTTTTTAACTTGTTTTCCCTTTTCCCTTGTTCTTGCTTATATTGTATGAGGGCAGGAGACTTCTGGAGGTAGCTTATACCTATCAAATACTCATGGTCTTCAGGTAAAGTCTCTGAGGATGCTAGCTGATAATACTTTTCAGTTATGTAGCTCTTTTGCAATGGGGTAGCGCTGGGTTCAATGGGTTTTAAGATTTTCTGTAAACTGCGACTGCATTTTTGGGCTGCTGTGGAAATCTGGTAGAAAGGCAGGCTCTTGATGTGCAGTATTTCAGAAGCAAATGATTAATGCCATGTGAAAGGGAAGAGTAAAGCACTGAAAAGCACATATCTGAAAGTGCCGGCTCGGCCATGGGATTGGGTGAAATAAGTATATAAACTGCTTTGTGGTAGCACACTCTGACAGGAGCTTTTGTGTATTGCTATATAAATTCTGCCCACCTAAATTGTGTTTGGTCTGCTACTAATGTTAGAAGGAGAAAAATTGAAGTTGCTGGTTTCAAATAGGAAAAACTAGTCCTTTCCTTCCACCCCTCCCCTTCCCCCTCAACTTCCTATAGGCGCTTCCCCTCTTCAGGTTAAGTTTGTTCAGAAGATGGGCTTATGTGTGGTATGGCTTCTGATCATTGAAGCTTCTGACTTTTTTAATACTTAGTGATGCTAAGACAGCAGAGCTTGATTTGTCCAGGATGTGAGATGTGTTTTGCTTGTGTGCTTTTAAGTTTTAAGCCTGTTTTTCTTCAGGTGTATGGAGGTGTTCCTGGTTGCTCAGTAGTAGCACACGGGTGTTTGCCAGTCCAGAAGACTTGCTGTTTTTCACATATCAAAAGGCAAATTTGCCCTTCAGTTCCCAACACATAGGGTTTGGGGTTTTTTTAAACTTTACTTTTGTCAAAGCATGCAACTTCCCACTTAATTTCAGTTACAGCTGTTTAATGCCCAGTTCTCTTTTCCTGTAAGCTGCCTATTGTCTTGACTGTGGGAAGCTGAAAATGCAATTGCAAGGACGAAACCCAAGAATTACTTGACTGATTTTCATTGTTAAGACCTAGTAAAATGGAGTGTAAATACAGCCCAAGTGAGGGTGAATTTCTAGAGCTGTCAATGGACTGACCACCTGGGCCATAGGTCCTGCTTTCAAGCCACTACTGTAGTTGAAATTCTGCCTGATTTGTATAGCAGGCTTCAGAAGAAAAGTGAAATAGCAGATAAAGGTATTTAAAGTAGATTATTGAAAGCAACTTCACAAAATATGGAGGTCTGGACAATTTGTCAGGGAAATAATCAACAGCCTGGCTTTTGCTTGTCAACTTTTGTTAGAAAATTGTTTACAAAACAAGTCATACCTGTGAGATACCTTTATAGAAACTCAGGTTTAGCAGCTGTATTTTAGAGCATAGGAATGCTCATATTGGACCACAGCTGTTGAAAACCTGAGTGGTGGTCACTGAAATATGTACCACCATAGACAGGTGACAGCTGGTGTTGTGCATTACTTTTGTTTGAAATTGGTCCCTCTTGTGCTAGAATTGTAACTTCACTGTTGGGGAAGGATTGCAATGCAGCTCAGTATCACAATTTCTTGTTTTCATCTTGAGCAATTTGTTTTTCTATGAGCAGACATATTTACTACTGGTAGCGTTTAGAGTCTGGCTTTCTGTAAGGACAAAAAATACACTTCAGCACTGAAAACAGCCTAAAAGAAAGAACCTAAGAGAATCCACAACTAACATCCCTACCACTCACTGTTATGCTAAAACTGTGGGGTTTTTTTTAACCTTTTAACAACTGATGCTTTTATAACTTCCATTTTTCATATCTGTGTAGTAATATAAACTAATTTCTTAAACTGATTAACTCAATGTGGCTTTAAAAATGCTTTTTACATTAAGGGAGGGGGAAAAAAGGAAAATTGCAGCTGTTCCGTTATAGATTCTCACGCAAAACTATGTGCGTTGAGAGTGAGGTGTGTGGAGGTGAACTTGGCTGAAGGGGGAAACCCTACTGGGTGACAGATGGCGAGAGAAGAGGCTGTTCTTGACAGGCGCTCCTGGTTTACGGTTACCCCTGCGGCGGATGGGAGGAAATGCCCAGCGCAGGCACTGGGGCAGGTGATGGAGGGAGGGGGGACAGGAGGTAGCACTGGGGTGTGATTCCGCCAGACGAGCGGCACTGAACATTTGTCCTTTTTGCTGTGCTTGTATTTTCTAGGAGCATCAGAGGCTTTCTCCTTGGCAGAGTGTGAGAGTGGTCTATTGCAGTACAGTAGTGCCCTCTGATGGTGAGTACTGACACGGAGAAACTCTTTGCTCGCTTTAGACTTTGCTAACTTAAATGGTATTCCCTGACCTCTTTTCTGGTTGAGGCTTTTTTTGGCTTGGAGGTAATCCAGTTTTGAACTAAGGAAGTGTCAGAGAACAAAGTCAAGAAAAATTAAGGAAATTTACAACCTTTCCAATAACTGTTCTGGCAAATCTGGATAGGTTTCATGAAGAAAGATATAGTTGAATGTAACTGTCCAAATAAATTTTGCTACATGTTTTCCTGACGTGGCTGGGAGGTCTGTGTGATGCTTACCTTTCAGGCTACTGTCTGCCCTGTTAACTTCATTTATGTAATGAAAGCTCAGTTCATACCAGCTACTTGCCCAAACAGTTGAAAACACTATTTGCTGCAGTAAGTTGTGAAGCCAGGGCAATTATGTTCCTTTATTTAAAATCTGGGACAGCGCAGACATTAAGCTTTTTTGCTAAAGGTTTTCATAACATATAGCAAAAGAATGTACTGGTGGAACTTTAAAAATATCAGTATATCCTAATGCAAAGATGAAACAAGCAGCTTTGACATCACTGCCTGCTTAACATCTGCATGCTGTGCACAAAGGCTAGAGTATTTATGCTGACTGACACAATCAGTTAGTGAATCCTGTCCCCATTAAGGATTGTTAATAAAGTCTGAAAGCTAATAAATTAAAGGGTTTCAGCACAACTGCTTACCCTGCTAGGATAGTGTGTGCAAACACAGAGTACGTGACTGCTGTGGAGAACTCAAAATAAACACCTGAACACTTAAATAGGTAGAGTTGTAGAGGACACATGTAGGGTTGAGAGGATAATTTGTGTAGCTAGTTGCCTGATTTGATTTTGCCTCTCTTTGTATTGTGCTTGAGTACTTATTTCTTCCAATAACTTCCCCTTTACCAGTAGCAAATGTTCAGCACTGACTTCTTTGGCTTCAAAGGTTTTTTACTGTACTTTGTTTTGGCCTAGTGTATTGCTTAAGTTATTCATATGTAAGAACAGAAATCTTTAAAAAATACCAATAACTTGTGACTGGTGCACATATGGTTGAGTCAAACCTTTGTGCTTGAATGAAATTCATACCTTAAAGGTACCTCACACTTAGTATAGTGTATAAAGCTTTTGAAATCCTCCATGGTTTTATTTAGCAGTATCCCTGGCCAGGTTGTATGTGTCTGTAAATGTAAGTATACAAATTACTTTGTTTTTCTTGTCCTATGCATTTAAATACTAGCTTAAAATGTAATCAGTGAAGATTAGCTAAAATGTTAGCTCTATAATTAGTGAAATGCCAGAACGCTTTGTCCGCTTAGTAACCTGTAGTTGCCCTCATGCAGGCAATCCACAGGGCTATTGGAGCAGACGAGAGTGAGGCAGAAGGCCATATCACAGTGTCTTGTTAATAACTTGTAATGGAGCTTGCTGTTGCTGGCTGTTAGTTTGTGTTATTGACATGTCCTTTGGATTTTTTCTTTGCCTCTGAGCTCTTTCCCCTCTAGTGCAGGAAAAATCTGACCAGACATTACTTGTGTGGGAGGTGATGAGAGGATCAAACTGGAATTATGGACTTTCCCTACTGGTGAATTAGGCTAGAAAATTACTTCTACAAGCTTTTTATAAGGAAAACATAAACCAGCTGTAATTCCAGACTTACTGAGCTTGTCATCCGAAGAGAAATAATTTGGTCTGTAACATTTCACCAAAGCTGGAAATCCTAGAAAAGGGTTTTGTGTGTGCTATCAATGCTGGTGGTTCTTGGTGCAGTTTGACCTATTGCATTTATCACTGTTGTCTCCATCTGGTTTGTGGAGGGTTAGAATGTGGCAGGGCTGGTGCTCATAAGCCCTTGCTCCAAAGCTGGCAGTCGTGAGGCTGTGCTTTTTGGGGATACACCAAAAAGTGTGTATCCCCAACAGGAGAGATAATGTTTGCATTATCTGTTCTGATCTACAATAAATTGGCTTACTGCTGGTATGATCAAGGTAGCTTTTTAAATACAGGATGTTTTTTGTGTCCTGTAATAATGCAAGCAGTCCGTAAGTTAATGTTGTATATGCGGCTTGCAGAACCAATGATTTCAATACTTAGGTGGTTACTTTAAGCTTCTAAACATGTTGATCATTCCTTCTGAGGTTGCTATCGCAAATATTGCTAATCTTAATCTATTTCTTAAGTCTTTTGCTCAAATATTTGAATGAAAAAATTCAAAAATCTGACAGCTGATGTCATAGCAGTTGCTGATAAGGAGCTTGAAAGTATGTCTAACTGCCCAAATAAATTGGCAGCTTGCCTGACTTTTTTAGTAAATATCTGACTGTTGTCTCTGAATTTTAAACTTGGAAACACTAAAGCTGCTAAAATCCTGTCAAGCATCTGAGTCTTGAGAATAGGTATTTATAGACTCACAAATACTGGGATCTTTCAGGATGTTTCAGTCATTTGAGATGTCCGTACTTGGTCACTTCCACCTAGTCTTGAAGACCTCTTTGTCCGCACTGGATAGCAATCCCCTGGAAGAAGGGAAAAAGCCTTTGTATGCTTGATTCAATTCAACAAGGTATATTACAGTAAATTTAAAAGGTTGAGTGAACTGTTCTGGCTTTGTAAAAGTGTACTTGGTGCATCATTACCTATCTTTTCAGAAAGGCATATCTCCCCAAGACTTGTCCTAATACACAAATGATCCTGTGATAAACAAGTTCATAATCTGGCAGCAAATCACTGAATGGGGAGGTATAAAGGCTGTTGGTGTCAGAACTTTCTGCACAATGGCATACTAAAAAATAGTTCCCTTTGGTAGTTAAAATGCTATTTTTTGCTTCTGTTTCTCTGTGTGTTGACTTCTTTGACCAACTAATTTTGTTGTGAGCTGCTTAAATTTACTTGGCATTTCAATACATGAGTTAGATGAGTAGACTGTGTGGTCATGTAGTTGGCCAAAGCTACCACAGGTGGGAACAGTAAGCCAGATGCACAGTCCTTCAGACATGGCAAATGGTTTGTACAATAAAGACCTTGCATTTTTACATGAAAAAAGTACATAACAATCAAAAGTAAATATTTTTAGGTGTGCTGCTATATCTTAGCAGCTACTGCATTTGGGGAAAATCTTGACTGTTCGTGACTCAGTAGAGAGCTTAGGGAATATAAACTTTTTTCTATGTATAAATATCCCGGAGCACACAGAGTGGGCTTCTTTTCTGTCAATAAAATAATAACTAGCTTATAGTTCATACAGGTCACTACCATAAGTTGTAGAAACGTGCACTGAAATCCTGAGGAATGTTCTTGAAAAAGCTCCTGACAGCACCAAAGAAATGGAAAATGTTGTTTTATCTACACCTAAGAAGCAGTGTCTGTCTTCTGAAGTGCAGTGTATTGATCCCATGAATTTTAGATGAAATGACCTTGACGCTTAAACTCAGAGTGCTGTTCTTACAACCTCATATTCCTGACTGCTCTCTGAAATATTTGTCGTCTCCGGACAAAGGGGAGGAAACCAGAACTAAACAAGAATAAAAAGGTTTGAAGTAGGTCCTTCCTCGATGTTTCCTAATATATACAGTCTGCCTTTTTGTTCTGGGCTATAAATCCTAATAAATTGCACAATGTTTTGTCTTCCATAGTCCAAAATACTTAGATTGTCAAAAACTAACCAAAACATAGTATGCTGCTGTGTTACAGCTTTTAGATATTATTGCCTTTAGGATAAACATGATTGTGCTTAAAGCAACTCTTACTTTTCCACAAAGCACAGAAAGTTTGACAAATATTGATAAGTTAATGGGAGTAAAAGCCTCTGACATCCCTCAGTTTTTCTTTGATGGACACATCTCTTGATAAAAGACAACTGATAAATTTAGTCTGGTTTATGTTCAGCTCATAACTATGTTTGCCTCTTTCTCCGTGGGACAAACACATAACTGTTACAAGAAGACATGTTAATTTTTAGTGACAAACTTTTATTTTTGTCTTCTCTGTAGAAGTGACGGTGGTTTACCAAAATGGTTTACCTGTGATTTCTGTGAATCTTCCATCCCGGCGTGAACGTTGCCAATTCACACTTAAACCCATCTCGGACTCTGTTGGTGTGTTCTTACAACAGCTGCAAGCAGAGGACCGAGGAATTGATCGAGTTGCAATCTACTCAGCAGGTACTGTTGTTTACAAACTAATTGATTTATTTGCTTGCCAGCTATTTTCATCTAGCCTTTTGCTTTTGAAGTAGAAGTTTGTTATGATGCAAGTTCTTCGACATTCCTGAGAAAGTAGAAGGTAGAAATGCCATCCCTGGAGGGGATAGAATACTCAGATAGAATAGTGCGCAGGATGAAGGGAACTGCTTTTTGTAAGATGACTCCAAATACCATATATGTAGAAAAGCAGCTGCATGCATAGCTCAGTTAGTATTTGCCATGTTAAGGTATCACAGTACATACGTCTGTCTTGAAAAGAGTATTGTTTGTGGGGAAAATGAAGAAGTCCAACAGCTGGATTTGGGATGACATTACAACTTGGCCACAGCTTGTTTAGGTACTTTGTTTCTATTGCTTAATAAGTCATCTGTGCTTGCTTTACAGATGGCACACGTGTCGCCTCCTCCACAGGCATAGATTTGCTTCTGCTGGATGATTTCAAACTGATTATTAATGATGTCACATACCATGTTAGACCGCCAAAGAGAGGTAAACCAGCCTGGTTCTGGTGAACATCAGAAATTTCAGTATTCAGTTCCCTGTTTAACTGCAGCATGCTTTATTAACTTGTTCAAGAACATGAAGTTTCATTTCTAAAGGGAACCTTGCAGTTTGTAATCCTGCCCTTGGAGTCTAATTTAGTGATACACAAGTAATCAGAATAGTCAGTAATGAAAAGTAAATATTCATTCTGTTCAAAACCAGTATCTGTTAAAGGAATAAATGAAGAAATATAATTTCTTTTAATTTCTAATTTTTCTGAATGATCTGTAGTTACTGAAAAGTAATTTAATATAACTCGTTCTAAAGAAGTATAATACAAAATGGGAATTAGATTGAAACTTACGTTATGTGATTTGGAAGAGTAAATTTTTCTGTCATTTGACAGTTAATCCTTGCTTTCTGTTTAGTGTGGTACTTTGAATATTGCCAATAAACCTCAAAACCTTGTTAACTTTGAAACAGTGAAATGCGTGAGACCATGCTCTTACAAGGTTACGTTACTAAGAATCAAATAGGAAGTGAAACAAACCTATTTTGAATCAATAAGAAAATTCTTTTAAAAAAATGGGCTTTGGACACTTGTGTAATTTTCAAGATATAAAACCTGGCAAGAAGCTTTTGAGATGCTCCAGAGTTACTGTTGGAGGCAGGAGCTTGGTGGTTTTGTCTGCCATCTATCCTTTCTTTCCCATAGGCAACTTCATAGGCTTCATAAAGCACCAGGTTCTTGCATGTCCATACTTGCCTCTGAGGACATAAACAAAAGAACTGGTTTTGGAAATGTTGTTCATCTTGTTGCTTGGCTCACAGATATTAGCGAATCTTTGTCTACCTTATTGTTCTGTTGTTGTTGCAGGCAATAATGTGAAGTTTCCAAGCAGTATTTTTTCTAAAAACGCTGTTTAGCCCTGTAGACAACAAACAAAATTAGGAAGGATTTATAACTTGACTTGCATGTCCAGTCAAGGTGAGATGGTGTGGAAGAACCTTCCTCTGTTTATCTGGTGGTTTTCCTCAGTGTTTGGGCTTTCCTTTCTTGAAGCATTGGATTACAAATAAATCCTAAAGCAAAAGCTGTGAGGGAACTGTTAATGTTCCGTTTGTCATCTTGACAAGCGTGAATAAGACGACTTGTTAAAGCAAGGTAATCTACCAAATATCAGCAGGCTGACCATATCTTTTGGGTCTGAGGCTACCCTGAGTGGCTGACCTCCAGAAAGATCCGCTGATATATGCCGTCTTCCCCTGCAGATGTCGTTAAATTTCCAAGGACCGTTTTGCAAGGAAAATAATAAAAATATATTCTAGCATTTTATTATTCACAATATAAAAATACAGAGTAAAAAGAAATTTGACTTGGGAAGCTGTGTGCAGCCTTTTATGTGGGAAAGTCTGGAATTGGAAGTGCAGCATTGGGTGAGATGCCATTTCTCCCTTATCTTTGTGTTACACTGACTTCCACTAGAGAGAGGTTTTTTCTTCAGACTTCTTAGAAGCCTCTGAACAGAAAACTCTGTTAAGACTGGATATTTAAATCACTAGATATCACCACACACACAAACAAGTTACCCTCTGCTGTCACCTCACTGCTCTGCCGTCAATGTGCTGCTTTAACACCCTTAGAAGGCATTATGAGCTAGGGAAGTGGAGTGAGGATTTTAACAAAGTATCTCTTCTGACTGTTAGCCCCTGGAAGCAGGTGGTGATATCAAGCCTTACTGGTCTAGTCTAATTTTTAATACAACTAAATGAAAATGAGAACATGGTGTCTATTTCTGCACTGGAGAAATTGGTGTCCTGAGGTAAGGCACTTCATACATCCCACTTACCTGCTGTTTGAGAGAGCAAAATCTGTGTCAGTGAGTTGGTAGGGTTTTCAGTTAGCTTGCTTGCATGATATACCCATTGTGTGCTGGTAGGTGAGCTATGGTATCACCTAGGTTACATGAAATTGCCACCTCTGATTCATTTGCCAAGGAGAATTCTATACTTAGTTTGTACTATAATGAATGTGCCCATAAATAGGCCCTGAGATTAGTTCTGTTAAACTTTTCAGCTATTGCTTTTCCATTTACTTAAAATCACCCTGTGTATTTTGAAATGGAAATGCGGAATACTGTAATGTTAAATACTAAATACTTTTTGATGGTCACTTCAGTAGAAATGTGTGTTTTTTCCTCATAGGGGAACAGGAGCCCCCTTTAGCTGGGAGAGGGGTATGGTGTGCTTCGTGTGCCTTGGCACAGGCAGCTGAGTCACTTATTTCCCTTGAGCTGCTAGTGTTAAAATCTAAGCTCTTCATAGTTTTTTATGTCTTGGTAAAATAATATTTTGAGAACATAACCTAAGGTACAAGCCCAAATAGGCTACAGAAATCATTTTTATTTATTTGACTAATGTAAGTACTTTTGCTTTAATTAGAAAGTATTTTTTTTTTCCATATGGAGTTTGTAATACAATACCACTAGTCACAACTCTCTTACAAATTTATTTCCTCTAGGAATCTTTTTTGTATTGAAATGAGGGGATAAAAGCAGTTTCAGTTAGTGACCCTGTTACTGTCACTGTTTAGATATGGTGAGGGAGAATTTAATTGCCCTGTAGGCAGCACAGGAGGGGGGTGCCCACAGAGTGTTGGGAAACAATTCCCGGCATTGGTACGCAACATAATTATCATAAGGCTCCATGTTCTCGGCCACTAACCGAAGAAGTTGGGTTGCCCTCATCAGTAACTGGCTGCTGATGGTCTGTAGTATGAGTTCTGTATGTTTCTTGGCAGCTGGTGTGATGCATCATACTATTTCAGTTGTTCATATGTCTTTAAGTCTTGTATATAAATATGGGATCAGAAGTAGCTGTTGATATCCGAGAAGCTTAATAGTATCTCTTGTCCTTGTTCTTACCAAATTTTAGGATGATCCAATAATAAAGCCTATTCTTCTGAAGAAATGGCATGTCTTCAGAGTGCTGGGGGTCTTCCAAAGGCTTCTTTAGTGAAAGATAGCTTCATAGATTTCCTGTGCAGACTAAGAGCAGTTTCTCAAGAGTACGTGAGAAGTTCTGTGCATATAAAGCAGTCTCTTTTTTTCCTAGAGCTCTTAAGCCATGAAAATGCAACAACACTGAATGATGTCAAGACATTGGTTCAGCAGTTGTACACTGCCTTGTGCATTGAGGAGCATCAGCTGAACAAAGAGAAGGAGCTCATAGGGAGACTAGAGGAACTGAAGGAGCAAATAGCACCACTAGAAAAAGTGAGAAGTTTCTTGTTGTATTTTACTTATCCTCTAAATGCAACCTCAGTTTATTTCAAGATTTTAATTCCATTCCTGGTATGCTTCAAGTAGTTCCAAGATCACTGATGCAGAAGATGCATCAAGTGTATACCAACCCGTGTCTGTTTCTGGTTTCTGTGGATGTATCCTTTTCCCTTGATTTATATACATGGAAATGAACTTGGTGTTAAATAAAGACTGGGGCTAATGCAACAGAACATCTCCGAACATAGAGAAATAAACACCTTTGTGAGGCATCCAGAGCATGTTCAGAGGAAAATATAAATGATGGCAAGATACTGATGGAAAAATCTAGATTTATCTGCATAATCTAGATTGAAATCATATGTTTCAAGCCACCTAATATAAATATAAGGTGCTGTTTTTACATTATCTCTGAATGATATTAGCGTAATTATTTTTGAGAATGCAAGGTGTGTGCTTCTGTCTTCTGCAGGTAAAGATGGAGCTCAGCAGGAAAGCAGAGAAGAGGACAACCTTGGTGTTGTGGGGAGGCCTGGCCTACATGGCCACTCAGTTTGGGATTCTGGCACGCCTCACCTGGTGGGAGTATTCTTGGGACATTATGGAACCAGTCACCTATTTCATCACCTATGGTAGTGCCATGGCAATGTATGCTTATTTCGTAATGACTCGCCAGGTAGGACTTGCTGTGCTGACATTGACACTTCAGTAGAAGACTTTGTTTGAGTTCTACTCCCTAGAAAAACAGCAAAATTGTGCCTTTTAAAAGTAGCTTTGCTCCTTCCTTATCCTGTTCGAACCTAGATGCCACTTGATTTAATTGGTGCTGTCCAGGATGGTGGTGTATGATTTTGTGTTTTTCTGGTGGTGGTCATTGCTGTTTTCTGGCTGTCTTGCCTTAAGTGCTTATGTATGTTTGCTGGTTGACTGCTTTAGTTATAACAGGTTCATCTTCTGACACACAATGGTTTCTGCATTGCGCACACATGCAATCTCACATGTTGACTTGCACTGGTGTCTTCCAGTCAAGTGAAGCTTGGACTGGAAGCTTCCGATCCAAGCGAAGTGCTGTGATTTATCAGCCCAAATGAACTATGTGTCTATGAGGTACCTTCTGAGCTTCAAGGAAGTCCACCTTTTTGACATGAGTCCCTGGCCTTTTTAAAGAGACTAAAGTTCAGGGATCTTATTGGAAATGCCTTTGTGTAGGTATTTCATGCATCTGGCTTCTCAATCAGGTGAAGGATCCTTTTCTGCATCCTTGTACTTGTGACAGAGTGTGGATCTTCTAGTACATGGTTTGTCTCATCACTCAACAGTTAAACTTCATAACCTCTTCGAAATGATAATGGATGGAGTGCTCAAAGAGTCTCTACTGTCACAAAACCATCAGAACAAATGCTGCAGGGTTCTGTCAGCTGCATTGTTTTCAGGGGCTGAGAACACGTGGGCCTCTGTAAGCACTGCTGCAATTGTCAGAGTTCAGTTGGAACTTCTGCCATGTTTGAACCCAGATTTGATTGTCATCTGTAATCAATTAGTACATCTTCTGACAGACCTTAATATCTCAGTGTTTCATGAATGGCATGACTCTGAATGCAGCTTTTGTCCACCTGACTGCCCTGATCATTGAATGCCCACCCAATGCAGAGGCTGTGTAATGTTCCAGTGCAGGGGATAATTAACTTCAGCAGCAGACCTGTGCTTTGTAGGGTTTATGTGGGATTTGGTGTGAACAGCTCTGCTGCTCCAAGTTATCTGAACACTTTAAAAAGCTGTGACTTTTTGCAGCAGAGTATCCTTGGCAAAAGCTGTGGTATTGGGTTCTCATTCTCACTTGCATAGCTTGGTTGAGAGAGAAACTCATGAGCAACTATTGTTGCTTTAATTAGCTATTGCATGTTTATGACCTTAAGAAAAAGAAAGTAAAGGCCATCTCACAAAGGCTTTCTGCTGGTATTTATAGCTTCCCCCCCCCCCCCCCCTTTCTATCTACAAACTTGTCAGTATTGGAACCCTCAAATGTGCTAGTTTTTATTCTTTCTGCATGGGAGGATTCACACCTTTAGGACAGCAGGAAGGTGATGGTAACTCACTGCTGGTATGTGTTATACTAGTAGAGAAGCAAATGCCTGACTGTACTGGGTCTGGCTGGGATGGAGTTAGTGTTCTTCATAACAGCTGGTATGGTGCTGTGTTTTGGATTTGTGACCAAAACAGTCTTGGTAACGCACCAGTGGTTTTGCTGTTGCTGAACCATGCTTGCACAGCATCAAAACCCTTCCCTGTTGTTCCTCCCTGACCTACCCCTCCTCACCACCCCTTCACTGCCAGGAATAGGCTGGGGGTGGGTGAGGCATTGCAAGGAGATACAGCTGGGACAACTGGCCAAAGAGAGATCTCATGCCCTATAACATCATGTTCAGCAATAAACTGGGAAAGAAGGGTGCAAGGGAGGGTGGGGATGGATGGATTTCTCTGAAGTAGCTGTTGCTTAGAGACTGGCTGAGCGTTGGTCTGCTGGTGAGAAATAGTGATTGTGTTTGCATCACTGTCATCTGTGTGGGGTTATTTGTTTTGATTTGGGTTTTTTATTTATTTGCTTGGGGTTTTTTTTTCTTCCTCATAAGAAGTGAATTGTCTTTATGTTGACTCTTAATTTTTTTTTTTCTTGTTTGTTACCCTTTCAATTCTCTTCCACCATCTGGCTGTGGAGAAGTGAGTGCCTGGATGGGAGCTTAGTTTCTTGCTGGGGTCACCCCCACCACACTGGGTGAGCTTAGACAATGCTCTCTGGTTATGTGCCTTCACTGACAGAAACCAGTCATCCTACCAAAGCACACCTGATAGATACTATACTAATGTTATCCTGTTGCATCCTGTTGTGGCTTTATTTGTATCTTCTCTCCTTTCTTCTTTTTAGGAATATGTTTATCCAGAAGCCAGAGACAGACAGTACTTATTATTTTTCCATAAAGGAGCCAAAAAGACACGATTTGATTTAGAGAAATACAATCAACTCAAGGATGCAATTGCTCAGGTAACAAGAATTTTTCCAGAAATAAGACAAAGAAATTACTGTTTGCTAGTTCTTAACTGCTTTTAATAGGTGTACCTCAAACAAGAATGGATATATCTTAAGTTTTCAGCCCATTTTCTTGTTACAGCCCCAGTGCAATCACTGAATTGGCTTTGATATGCCCATGAATAGACCTGCTGGATGTGTAAATGAACATGAGACAATTGCCTCTATCTGTAAGGGCCCCTTCAAAACTGCTGGCAAATCTTGAGTTGCTTCAGGCATTTCATGCCTCAGAGGAGCCTAATTCAAGATTTCCTTTCTTCTCAGCTCCTACACACCAGATGGATTTAGTGAGGAATGAGGACTTGCATCCATTTAGTTCATGTCTTCCTGACATGGAGCACTTCAGTGCACTGGTTGCAGTCCTGGAAAATAATGTTCAAAATATTCAGCTGTATTGTTAGAGGCAATGGGGACAGATTTCTCATAATCTAGAGACAGACACTCTTGGCAAACTGTCCACGTGGGATCTGTTCAACAAAGGAGTCATGTTGACATCTTTCCTCATGTTCAAGAGTCTTTCTGCAGAAAGATTACATGAGTAGAAAAAGCAGAGCTACCACATTCTTTTTCACTGCGCCATGTCATTCGGAGGCTCTGGAAATGACAGGGTAGGATATCCAGGACAAGATGTGTTCTCCCCCTGCTTTGGAGAAGGAGCTGTGCCAGGAGGAGAGAGAGGTCAGGGCAAGGCTCTCTTGGTGTAATGAGAAAACCCAGAAAGACCTCCGAGTTTTCTCATTTCTCGTGCTGTGTTGAATATGGATACCCTTGGGTGGCTATGTTTTTGTGAAGCTTTTCTTGTAGAATCAACCACTCCCGTTAGTCTAGTTAGATTGGAGTTTTTTGGTGGTTTGGTTTGGTTTTAGTGGTTTTAATATTTTATTTTAAAAAATTAAAAAATTATTTAAAAAACATTTTTATTTTAAAAATTGGATTTTTAAATAAAAATTTTTATTAAAAAAAAGGTTCCAGTGAGCTTATGGGGATCAAATGTTCCCTACCATGTTCCTTTTAAGTGGCTGCATATAGACAAGTTTAGAGAAGCACAGAATAAATGTCTAAGTACTGAGAACAGTTTTCCTAAATATGAGCCTGTGACTTTGTTTTACTTCTGAGCAAGTAAAGCTTCCCTTCTGGGCAAGAAAAACAAGGAAATACAGAAAAGCCTTCCATTCTGTAAAGGGGAACTGTATTGGTGAAGATATATCGGGAGCTTGTTTTTTATAATGTGTCTTTTACTTTTAGGCAGAATTGGACCTTAAGAGGCTTCGAGACCCACTGCAGGTTCACCTGCCCATCCAGCAAATTGATGAAAAGGACTGATCAGCAAAGAAGCTCTGAACCCTGGCAACAAAAACCTGTTCATAGCTTGCCTTTTTAATTAACGTATTGCAGGTGGAAGCTGGGAGGTGGTGTGGGAGTGGAGGGTTTTTACCTTTAATCAAGATAAAGGACTGTATAGGGGGAATCTCTTAAATCTGAAGTTGGGACATGGTGGAATGTTAGTTCTGAAAAGGGCTTGGCAAATAGTCACGTTTAAAATCTGTCTGAATGGCAATTGTGTACAAATACAGGATTGGGGGTGTTCATGAAAAGAATGTAATGCTGGGGTGTAGGGGTGTCTTCTTCCAGCTTTGCAGGGTCTGCCACTTGATAAAACACCAGCAGCCTGCTTAGCTTTTTAAATTTTCCTTTACCTGATTCAGATCTCTTTCTCTCTCTCAAAACAAAATAAGGAGGAAAAAAAAAAGCACCCAAGCTACCTGGAGCTATGGCTGGTGATCAGAACTTGCACTCCACCACCATTAACACGCACACTTCTGATCAGACCTGGTCTCTTTTTGTAAAGTTACTACAAGACTGCTTTCTACTGGAAAACCGTGAGCTTTCCCTTTCCCAGCCTACCCCATGTGCTCCACTGACTTCCTCCTTTGCTTATTTGTAGCACAGATTGATTGTAGCCAAGTGAGAGAAGGAATGAGTTTTCTTCTGGACTATTTGATAATTGATATTTTGGATTATTCCATGATAACTATTTAAACTTTGTGTCCCAATGCCCTTGAGCTCCTAGAAATCAGTGGTAGCATTGCATGAGAGATTTTTTATATTCAGTCTTAAAAGGAGGGAGATTTCCCTCTTCCTACCCCAGATCTGATAGCCACCTGGACTATGAAATTATGAAGGCTTTAAGGATTATGAAACTGTTGCAGAATCATGACTCCTGCTTTTAAATGGACAGGTTTTGAACATGGAATAATTAAACTTGATATTTGACTGTTTGTGTAGTGGGATAAAAGGTCTCATATATGGACAAAGCATTTTCTGTACCCAGAGTCTTTTTGAAAGTCTGGGGCTCTTACAGTGCAAGACACAGAATGACTTCAGTTCTCTAGCACTTTCCGCTAATTAAGTAGCTTTAAATGAACTTTGTGTTCACAGGTCAGAATTTCTTAGGAGTGGCTAATGACATCTCTTGTTCTTAGCTAAAAGAAATAGAGGAAGGAAAGTCAGCCCATTGCCCTCTCTTCTAGCCAAGGCTGGCTGATTTCTAAGTAGATAAAACATCTCTCCATTCAAAGCAGGTCAGTCTGTTTTAGCATCCTGCTGATAAATACTGTGGAGACAGGATGAAGGTGGGAGAAGGGCACTAAGCTTGGTAAACACAATAGCTGGCTGCTTTTTTGATGTTTCACTACTACTCCTCACTGTGTCATGGAAAGAGGCTTCTGGTTTTTTGGAGAACTATGTTTAAAAAAAAAAATAGGAAAGAAGAAAACAAATAGGTATTAACTATTCGCCAGGTGCCTTGCAGATGTGGAAACACAGCTGGGATTGCTGCCTCTTCTCAATGGCATGTCGGACCGAATGGGTGCATGTTTCTATTCTTTTTTTTTTTCCCCTTCCCCTTTTCCCTCTGTCTTTCAATTTACATTGTGTGATTATTTTTTAATCTGTTTTATCCTGTTTGTGTGATGAGTTTTAAAGGGAAAAACCGAACACAATCCTGTAGCTGAATCCTTGGTGTGTGTTTGGGATGAGGGAGGGAGCATGGAGAAAAGTCCTTCTTTACAAAAAAAAACAAACAACAAAACAAACAAAACCTGAACATGTGTAAAATCCTGTATCATTTATGAAATATGTATAAAAGAGCAATGTACTTCTGGAACAATAAATAACTATTCAATTTTTGAATCAGTGCTCTTGAATAACATTATTTTCCCCAGCTGAGAATATTCTATGTGTGGCAGCTGTCTCCTGAGTTTCCTCCATTTCTTTTTGTTTAGGTTGTTTCTTCTTGGCCTTACATGACTGAGGCGGTGGTGATGCAGATAATAGCTTCCATGAAGAAGCTCGGATGGAGATCTTGCTGTCATGCCTAGCTGCGTATCACAGGGATCTCAGGAACAGTTGAGGTAGTGAGGTAGCGATATTGGGTCCAACAAAGATCTGCCTTTGTCTGGCCTGTATAGTAGCTCCATGTGGAGGCTAACAAAACCTGGAGATGTTTGGCAGGTTGCAGGGTAAGAATATATATGGGTGTGTAATGCCCAGCAACCTAAAAGGTACCAAGTGGTGTCAATGCGTTTCCTTATTGCATTCAAGTGCCGTTTCACAGTAAAACTGGTGTTTTAAGATTCTGTTACATTCTTTCTGGACCCTTGAATGGCTGTAGTCGGATTTGTCATGGTGACGTATTGGTGGTTCATTAACTTTGGGAATCGGCAGACTGTACTTTCTCCTAACTTGATGGGATGGTAGAATGATATATTTGGTGCCAGGTTTCTATCATGTCCACTGGCTGTTTAACAAAAAATAAAATCCACAATTTTATTTTTTAAAAATTAGTTTTTAAAACAGCCTACTCTTTTTTTGTTTTTTAAATTTGGAGGGGAGAGGCTGGAAGCTGCTAGTTGTTGTGACCTACCTTTAATCACTGTTGAATTTTAGTTCAGCAACGCTGACAAACTCTTCCTCCACGCAGTCCTTAACCTGATGCTGTGTACAGATGAGCTGCTGCCCTCCCTAGACAAACTGCTTGGATCAGTTGCATAAGAACTCATCTGTTTTGGCATCCAGAAGTGAAGACTTTGACAATCCCTATTTTGAAAAGAAAATGCTGTGACAAAATTGTTCCTGCGCATGCTTTAATGTTGGTCTAGAGACTGCTTGAGAAAAGGAGTAAAGTAAGAGTCTGTAACTGTACCCTGAAATATGGGCTGTCCAGTGGGTCTCATGAGTCTGTACCCCTGGAAGACTGCTGTCTCATTCCTCTCTGCACCACCAGGGCATGTGGTCTCTGCTAGGGATGGATGACATCCCATAAACCTCAATCTTTAATCTCAGTGCTTCTCTGCTTTTGTTGCCCTTGAATGCAAACATTGAAGGGAAGGGTGATGTTTGTTTGCTCTCCTTATATACACAATTGTATCACAGTTGTACACACATCAACGTTTCAACAAGCTCTCTTGCAGTAGCTATTTCATGCCAAGGAGTCAGTCAGGTAGTAAGCTCCTGTCCCACCAGCAGCACTTTAAGAGCAGGCAGTGCTACCCAAATCTTAATTTAACGCTGTGTTCATAACCATATGAAGGATAAACAGCAACGTACATTGCAGTGTTCAGATGATTCTTTTTCTACCAATTTTGTTGTTTTTTTGGTTAACCTACCTTCCCTCTTTTTCTATAGCAGAGTTCATATAAATACATGTCAAGTTCAAAATTGTCTGGAGAAATGTATTAGGTTCCCGTTTGCCATGCCTGTGAGGCTTTATCTTGAGCTCTCCAGGAGAAGTGTTCATGGCTCCTTTTTCCTGAAGAGCAAGCAAGAAATCCTTTTCCCACTGTAATCCTTCCTACCTGACAGTGATGGTGATCACCTTGTTCTTACATTTCCATGTTGGCTCCAAGAGTTTTTGCATGATTTGCTGTCAGACCTTGGCACCAGCTTCAGCCAAGTGAAGCTGGCCAAATTGCCCTGTCTTTCTGAGCCAGTGGAACAATTTCTTTGATATCTCCTGGGTTTTTTTGGTGTGGAGTTGTAAATGCAGGCTGCTTCCTCTGTGCCACTTTGTATGACTTTCTTTTCACATAGATGATTTTGAAGTATTTTTCTACCTATCCCAAGAGATTATAAATATTTTCTTAAACAAAACAACCCAAAACAACAGTTTTACTTCTATACAGACATTAAAGGGGTGAAAAGTAAAATACAGGAATGGAAATTAAACTTGCAGTGTATCTAAGTCCTGAAGTATGGGAGAAGCTGGTGTGACTCTGTGTCATTGTGGCTCTGTGAACTTGTAAAAGAAAATGGGTCCTACTCCTGTTTCTGCCCTGACTAGTTGTGAAATTGTGGGCGTGCTGTCTGTGCCCTAATTCCTTCATCTAGAAATTGAGGATCCTGGATGATACACTGGGTTCTGCAGGACCTGTGGAAAAACAGTCTCAAAACACCAAGTTCTGCGTCACAGAGCTCCACTAAGGCAAAGAAAGTAACTGCTACTCTTTACTAGGAGTTATGTACTTGTCTGATTTTACCATGGTTTTGGTGGTTTACTTCTGTTGAATTTGCTCATACTTCACCAAATTCATGTTCACTCCCTGATCTCAAGAGCCCTTCCCATTGGCACCAAGTTATGGGACAAGTTGTTTACAGCAACAATGCCTATCTCTGAGCCCTTGACTTACGTGCAATCCATCTCAGTAGCCTGTCAAGGCTTATTGTGAACATACATCCTAAAATCAATTGCAGACAAGGGATCCTG
Source organism: Ara ararauna (assembly GCA_028858755.1). Classification (NCBI taxonomy): domain Eukaryota; kingdom Metazoa; phylum Chordata; class Aves; order Psittaciformes; family Psittacidae; genus Ara; species Ara ararauna. Next base: position 45,136,585 of record CM054381.1, read on the forward strand.
TTGTGTATATCGATTTCTCCTTTCTCAGAGACAGGAAGTGCTGATTAGCTCTTCCGCCTGCTCCTTCCAGACAGGCTGCAAGAGTTACTCCTGCTTTAAGAACTGTTCTTCATACAACTCACTTTCAGCAAATGCTGGTGTATCTTGAGAGGTGGCTCTGACAAAGACTAGGCCTGCTTCAGCAAACATCTGATACAAAGCATCTTTATTCATTAGTCCATTACAAACGTATGAGGCTTTCCAGCCTAGCCAATGCTTTGGAGAATTTGAGTTTCTTGTGTAAAGATGGTAAAGCCCTCCAAATCTCTGAGAAGGGCAGGAAGTGTGATTGCCACCTGCAAAATTAGCATCCTTTCTTGTGTTAAGTATCCAGGTTTAGACAACAGCAGGTTTAGAAGATCCTGTCTCTTGGGTACTAAAATAAAATCCTGGCCCCCTACTTTAATATTGCCTTCTCTCGTTGTACCTTTTAACCCATACTGATGACTACTTCTAGGAAATAAAACCCAATCCTGATTCTTCTTGCTTGTTGGGTAGTCAGGCTCCCTTATCTTTGGAGTGCGAAAGCAGAGGTCAGGAACAGTAGATTAACCAGGACTGCCAAGAGAGTGCAGGCCCTAGAAGAGCTTTCAATTGGAATTCTGTCCCCTCTCTCAGAGGTTCTGTTTCAGGAGGGGGTTTTAGTTGGTTGGGGTTTTTTTCTTCTTTTTCCCTCATAGGAATAATTGCTCCAGTTCCCTGTGGCATAGATTTGCAGTGGCCTACTCTACTACTATTGTTTGTGAGGGAACTAGAGCTATGTATGTCACCTGAAATAACTTATGCAGAAAAGAGAAAGTGCTGACAGAAGAGTTGTGTCCAGTGCTTCTTTCAGAAGACTGAGATGGTATTTGTCTGCACTGTGGATTCCCAAAATGTTTAGAGGCAGAACACTGAATCTTCTCGAACTTTAAACTCTTTCCTTGAACTAGATGTTATGGTGATTTGTAATAGGGTCATCTCTGGGAATGGTGAGGCATCTCCTGCTTTTATCCATTTTGGAGAACTTGGGCCTTTTTTATGATACCTTTGAGGCTCAAAACTGCTATGATGTAGTTTGTTTCCCTATGTTAGTTGTCAGTTGTCAGTCACACATAATTGTCAAAATGTTACTAGTGTCAGGGCTAATATACCAGCTACAAAAATAAAAGCAGCTGGTAATGAATTGTTTCAGAGAAATACATGTACATCTAACACAAATAGAAATTCAGTTGAAGTTTGTCAGTTTTATTTACCCAGGGTGTTAAGTATGAATAAACCTCTCAATGAAAATGGTAAAGTATAACTTCCTGTGGCTTGCTGTAGTAGTCTCTGTTCAATTTTAGTTTTTCTTCTGGGAATTCATATAATCACCTTTTGAGGGTTATCTGCCTTGCTAGCTTTGTGTAGCGAATTTGTTTCCTGTTGTTGAAAAAACACTTCTGGTACTGCACAGCTGTCAGCATAATATGGCCACAAAGACTTTCTTTACATATATATATATATATATATGGGGGGGTTATTTTTTTGGGGGGAGCAATGGCAGTCACTTATAAAACTTTTTTTATTGTTCCCTAGAGTCATTCACCACTGGAAAAGCCTCCTTTTTGGGGTGGAACAGAGTAGCATATTGCACTTCACTACAAGGGGAACACCCCGACAAAGAGAGACCATTGAGAACTTTCGATAATGTATAATCTCTACAAAGCAGGCAAATGCCTAATTCTGTCTCATGCAAACTCAATATGAAAACAAAGCCATTTCTTCCCTACTGGGATTTGAAGCTACCATATCAACCTTGACATTATTTCTTACACCAGCCTGCTGCAGAAATGGAGGCTACAAAGGAAATGGGGAAATGCCTTACACTTGTTTGATTGTGCAATTATTGTAGGCTTACCTGTACTTCCTTGCTCATGGAGAGCTTTTTACCTGCAGATGATTTTCTGGAGAACTCTTTGACCTGTTCATAAGCAGGGAGGGACCTGTATATGTGGGTATATACATACATGTTAAAAACAGAGCTTTGAATATTAAGAGTTACAGCTAGTGGGATGAGAGGGAAGATCCCTCTCTGCTTATTCATGTTGCCCTTGGTATCTCTCACTGCTAGTTGTTGTGCTTGGTTTACTGTAATATAGATTTCAGTGTGCTACATCTCATCTGTAGCTAGGGCTTGTAGTTATGATCTGTGGCTCAATCTAGTTTCGTTTCAACTAGTAAGGTAGATGTTCTCAATTACTCAGTTTTGTATGGAAGTTAATTCTGTAACATTGGCTTTCTTGATTGTTTGTTTGTTGAGGTTTTTTTTTAAAGACGGATCATAAAACTACCACAGAAAAATGTCCTTATTTGCCTTGTTTGATAATCTTGCTGCAGTGATCAAGTTGTGTAACCAGGAGTGGAAGGGGTCTTTGTGTAGTGTAGGAACAGTTTATTTCTCTGTGGGACAGCAGTCTTTCATTTTGACTGATGTTCTTATTGTAGCTCTGCTCCAAGCACTCATCTGCAATCTCTACTCGGAAGGATCAGTTCTCCTCCTTTGGCCACTATTTCCTGCAGTTAAGGCACTCTAGCTGGTGGTTTTTTTGCCTATGGGGAGCCATGAAGTCATATGACTTGTGGAAGGAGATGAGATAACAACAAGCACCCATCTGTTGTTCTTTTCCATCCCTTAGGGATGTCCGGGTGTCCCTGGTTAGAATTTGCCTCCAGATAAGATATAGGGAGGTGTCACTGTGGGGCAGTCAGGCTAGAAAACAATAGCGGGTTGAGTCAAAAAAAACAAGATTGATCAGTAAGTACATCTCTTTTGTCAGTAAGGGGCAGAGCTGCTCCTCGAAGGTCAAGGCTGGAGCTGTACCCCACATCCCTTCAGCTTCTTCCTCTGATAAACTTCTAGGAGAGCAATCACACTTGCTCTTCAGAAAGCTTGGGATCAGAAGCTCCACCAAGAGGGAGGCTGCAAGAGCCGCACCCTGTGCAAGGGCTTTCAAGCCTGTGTTACTTGAGTGCTAACTGTTCCTTGGCTGAGTGGGATGTTTCAGTACTTGTTTTTCTGTATCTGCTTCATCATCCAGTTGCAGCCAGTGTCTTCCATGGGTGAGTAAAGAGGCATTGCCTTCAAGCTTATTTCTGTTTGTCATCTTTAAGATTCATGCTGAGCCTTGATATTCTTAGGTGAAAGACTGGAAGATGTGACAAATTTTCTTTGAAGGTGGTGTGAAATTCTTTCCAATTGAAAAGATCTTTCTGTCACAGAGCATGAAGCCTCCCATATTGAGAGAATGTCTACTGCCAAAGCACTGTGGGATTTTCCTCTCCCTTCAGAGGAGACTGTATGAGTAGATGTTATACTACTTTATCACCCGCTTCTTTGACAAATCTTAACTGAATTTAGTGTCATAATGCAGTGCTGCTCATTTCATTGCTTAGTTGTGCCAGAGAACTCCAATTGCACAATATACACAGGATTAATCTCTCTGCAGAATGGTGGACTTACAAACGCTTGCTAGATTGATTTGTCATCCAGTATATATGCTAGCATGTCAGCTAGAAAACTAATGATATCATCAGGGTTACAAATTGAAAAGCTTTACTTCATAGCTAATGCTTGTCAGGCTGAATTGTTCAGGCCCCGGAAGAAGTGGGGAGGAAGAAAATTGGGCCAAGAAAAATGAAAAACAGGGAGCTGGAGATAAGTTGCATGTCTTGTGCGAAATGCCCATGCTTCTGTTGGTTGGGGAGAAGAGAAGTTGATTGCTTCTATATTTCTGTGGTTTTTTGTCTTAAGAACTCAAGTTAGTTGTCAGTAAACTGCTGCCAAAAAGTGCTTGGTGTCTGCAGGGAGGGTGGCTTGAGGCAGTGCTGGCAGTCTGAGAGTGGCCATGAGGATTGAGTGTTCGAAAGAGCACTGTCTGCTTTTTCTGCTTGTTTGCTTTCTCTATGCTCCTGCCTGAAGCTTTCAGAGGAATGAAGTATGTGAGGGTATGCTACCCCATTCCTCTGAAATGCCTTCTTCTAGCTCGCTCTGTTCATCTCAGCGGATTTTGTCTTAATATTATCTTCTGAATGTTTAGGAGACAATGCGATCTCCCTAAATGAGTGTTTTTAGAGTCTGTCTACAAAGGATACTTCATAAAGTTAATTATACTCTATGAAAGCTAATGAGTGTGTGTGCATTTTTAGTGCTGCCCAGCTGGGAAGCTGACAGGACATTTCTCACTTCACCTCATTTGGCTTTTAACAAAATAAAAACCTTTTAATCTTAGTCAATGTCTCACCATAAGGCCATGCCAAATCACTTTGTGGAAACCAAGGGAGTTACACTGAGGGAAGCCCAGAGGAAGTTCTCTTTGGTTGTGTGCAGAGAAAAGGCAGGACCTATTCTTTCCTGTTGCAAGAAGTCAAGCAAGCTTTTGGAGGATGGGATTCAACAGAGCTGCTGCTGTCTGTGGCTAAGGGGAGGCAAGGAGAGGCAGATGAAAGAGAGAACTCATGCTGATGAATCTCATCAGAGATTTTCTGCTGCATTTCCCCCCTCTGCTGCTTAGGAGAAATAGGCTGCTTGTGGTAGGAGTGAATCTGCTTCTCCTAGCTCGTGAATTATGGCACTAGAGATTCCCTTTGTAACTCAGATCTGCATTCCCTGTGCCAGCTTGCAGCTCTGCAGCACTCGCATGACTATGGCAACTGCTTCTGCCTTTTATGCTTGTTTGGAGGCCAAACAAAATGTGCCTGTGGCTGAGGAAGGTGTAAGGATGTTTGACAAAAGAGATATTACATTTGTGAGAAGGTACAAGATAGCATGTCAGTGGGATAGATCCTTACAGGAGATGCAGCTGAATAAGGATGACTTGAAGTGCATTCTCCGAAGCATGTGCAGTTCCCACTTTAAAGTCAGTGAAGCAAAAAATAATGAACTGAGAAGGTTTTTCTGCCTCTATAGCATTCTAATGGAAACAATATAATGTCTCCTCCCCACAAGTTTGCATCACCCTACTCTTTAAACAAAATGGAGAAAGCAAATTTAGAACTTAAAAAGAAATGTGGTGTAGAAAGTAGAGGGTATTCCAGTCTCAGATGCATTTAATCAAAATGATTGGGTTTATTAGCCCAATTCTAGGAAATGGTAATCAATTTGCCTTAACACAGGATTAGCATTCATTTTGCTTAATAGGAAATAGGGATAAGTAGTGCTTAATCAGATATTTAATGTAAGTGAAAATGAAACCTCTAGACTTCTCTTGAGGAAGCTGCTAAATCAGGGTTAATTAGGAGAAGACTGAAAATGTAATGAACACTTCAATGCTTTGGGGTTTTTTTCACCGGTGGTATTCTTATGATTTAATTGTTTGCTGAAGGTTCAGAAAGGCCTCTGAAAAGAACACACTCCTTGAGCACTTCATGAACAGACATGCATTCATCAGGAGGTCCATGTGTTTATATTTTTCCCTCTCAAACACACTTCACTCACAAACATCTCATCTCCAGTAGAGATCAGGAGGGTTTGCAGGCTTACGAGGAACATGACTGTGTAAAGAGTTGAATATTTTGCTCCTCAGAAGGTCCTGATCCATATGTTCATGCTCTCTAGATTTTAAGGTAATAAAAAAAAAGACACAGGGAAGCTGTTTCAGATGCAGGGAGATGGCAATGTCACACAAATCCGCAACAGATACTGTGAATCATACAGGTGGTTAGTATTTGGCAGAGAGGGAAGCAGGGGACAGTTTCTGGAGGAAACCAGGGCATACCTAAGTGGATCTTTAAGTACAGGGAGCTGCCACCTCTCTCTCTCTTGCCCCAGGGCAGAATTTTACACAGTGCATGGTTTTGAGTTATAGGTCTTTCTACTCACCTCAAGATATGGGAACATAGCTATAGGAGAGACAGTGGAGAACAAAAACCTAGGTAAATGGAGCAGGGTGTCTTTCTCCTACCTCACTTCTCTAAGCAGACACTCTTGGTTAGAGACAACTTGCTGAGCTGTAGATCAACTTCATTGTGACCTGGGAGAGCAGTTCATACATCTAGCTGTTAAAAATTGTACCCTGAAATGAGTAGGAGATGATAAAATATGCTTAGAGATGCTTTACAATTATATAGGGGTCTAATAATTGAAATATTTTTGTTCTGCATACCTTAAATGTAGCATTCCTATTGCATATTTTGCATTTCACATTTTAACTGATGCTTTGCATGGTGATCTCTGCCTTGTGGTTATGGTAACTTAACTGTGAGGGCAGACACTAGGTATGGATGGATTTTCAGAGAGGTTGCATAATCTGCTTGAAGTCTGGTCCTCTTTTCCGAGGCATGTGGGGCAGTTACCAGTGACTTCAGGAGGGGCTTGCAGATGCTCATTTAGTACTTGAAGAAAAGGTGGATGTCCTAGGCTAGATCCAGTGCTCCCAGGATCTATTTCCTCTGGCAAAATCACTACCTGGACCTCAGATTTTCTTTTTTTCTTCTTCTTTTTTTCCCATCATGATCTACAGCAGCTAAACAGTAAGTCAGACTGCTGCATAATGTTGTAAGAGCTCTGTTAATTTACTTTGTCTTTCAAGACATTTAAGCCAACCTGTCAGAATTTTCCATGAGGCAATTAGCTAGCTGGTATCACTGTTTGTCCCTGGGGATCTTTATCTAGCACAATGATTCTGTAAAGTCAGGAACAGAAAAAGAAAATGCAAGATATTCCTTGCAATTATCAGTCATCAACTTGATTTGATACCTACCAGATGTTCTCTCTTGTCTCTTGCTGCATGTCTCAGCCCTGGACCCCTGCTCTGCCTATATCAGCCTGAATGAGCCCTGGAGGAACACAGATCATCAGATAAACGGTTCCTACGGCCAGCCGACATGCGACAATCAAATTGACGGGGAGTGGTATCGCTTCACCGGCATGGCTGGGGATGCTATGCCTACCTTCTGCATCCCAGAGAACCACTGTGGCACCCACGCTCCCATCTGGCTCAATGGCAGCCACCCACGAGAGTCGGATGGCATTGTCCCACGCCAGGCTTGTGCCAGCTTCAATGGGAACTGCTGCCTTTGGAATACCACGATTGATGTCAAGGCGTGCCCGGGCGGGTACTACGTGTATCACTTAATCAGGCCTAGTGTTTGTTTCCATGCATACTGTGGCCGTAAGTAACTGCTGAGTTTGCTTTTCTGAAACCCCTTGGTCCCTGTGACGCAGGAGAGGTACTGAGCATCCATATATCTGAGAGAGGTGGTGACTGGGTTCTGGCTTTCTCACCCTAAAGTCTGTCAAGTGGTGCAGTGCAGTTGGTGGCCTGTCTATACAAGATCAATCAGTCAGCTTCACCTCTGTGAATTCTAGCCTTTACTCAGCTAGCAGAAATCTTCCATGGCTGGCCTGGCTGCAGTGATTTAATGCTCTCTGTGGACCCTGTGGTTTGTGTTGGCATGCTACCAAAGCCAACATTTGCATCTCTGACTTACAGTAATTAAACTAAATTGTTTCTTATCAGCTTCAGCAATTCAGCTTTCCTAATGTGGGCTAGGTCTGTAACTGATGGACTAGAAACAAGGCTTGAAGCTGTCGATACTAGTACAGTATTTTTGTGCATGCTCAGTGGTTTGTGCTGACAACATTCTTGTCATGCCCTAGATTTTTATGACATCTGTGATGTGGTGGATTGCCAGGGCTCCTGCCTGGACACCAGTGACTGCACATGTTCCCTTGGGACGATACTAGGACCTGATGGACAGACATGTCTTGGTAAGGGTGGAAAAAACTTGTGTCAAGTTACTGATGCTTTCTTTCTCCTTTGTTTCGTTGCTCACGTTTCAGTCCATTGTCCTACAAAGCAGTACAAAAACGGAAAAGTATTCTGGAGGAGTTTTCTCCTCTTGCTGCTTAGAACAGGTCTTTGATTCTGTAAATTGTTCCCAATCTCTATCTGCAGGATGACATAGAACAGCCATTGACTGAATGCATTCTGGTGTCCCTGGAGCTACACAGGCTACATTTGCTTTCTGCATGGTTCAGCTGCTGAAGGCAGCAGCTTCACTGACAGTAGTAGAGTCTCTGCAAGATCACAGTACAGTCTCATTGGTATTCAGGAACAGTTGTGCAGTCTGTCATTAAAGACTTCCTTTCTCCTGCCCTGTTGAATGCCTCTTTCCTCCAAGGAAAGTTTCACTGGCTGGCAAAGGGCTAGCGAAAGCTTCAACATACATTTAGTGCTCTTGTGGGGCATTGTCCAGGGCCTGGGGCTTGAGGAGAGCCAAAGTGGTTTTAAGCAGCATGACAAGGTGGTATTCAGGGACTGGCATTTGGTGGCTGCACTGGCAGAGACTAGCATGACCAGGATGAAGGTGAATGGCTGTGAGAGCAGTGCTGGAAACATGGGCTTGAGGGATTTGTGAGGGAATCCCCATGAGCCTTTGAGGAGAGGACAGCTGTGGTTGTGCATGTGGTGTTGGGAGTAGAGCACTTGGACTGTGAGGTCTTAGGAAGAAGATGGTCTGTGAGGAAATGTAAGGGGCTGTTGGATGGCTACAGAGCCGCACCAATGGACAGGAAGAGGTGACACAGAGGGAGAAAGGGGTGCTCATCTTTGTCCTTGTGTCTTGATTTGATTAAGAGGTTGAAAGCAGAATTAGTCCAGGAGGCTGTGTGGCAGGTCACTTTCTTCCATACAGACTACAGCTGACAAAGCAGGCGTAGTTAGTTTCTTTCTTCACATTCCTCGGGTCTGTGGGCGTCAGGGTAGGGGTCACAGCCATTACAATTTGTGAAAAGAGCAGCCTGGCCTTGCTGCAGATTCACACTTGCTCACACTGATTCTTCAGAAGGGTTTTTCCTAAGCTGCTCCACATCTCTGAGCTTTGTGGCTGACTTAGCTCTCAGCTAATTACAAGCATTTATTGGCTGCTTTTGTATAAGACTTCCAGTCACAGAAGTGCCCTTGACAAGCACCAGCACTCAAAAAATCTGTGGCAGGCTCACAGGAAAGGATTTCCTCCAGCAGGGAAGCATGCAGGAATCTCGAGCCTGTGTATCTGTGCTGCAGCCACCTTCTTCCCCACACGGCCAGGACAAGCGGGATTTCTGCACTGCTGCTTTTCTTCATGATAATCGGATGGCACAACACCTCAGTTGTAATAATCACACTAGTTTACCTACCTGCACCCTCTCTTGTTGTATGGCTCATTCATCTTCGTAATGACTTTCTGTTGTGCATTGTCTGTGAACCTCCTTGTGCTAGGTTGACTTCTCTTCAATACATTGTATGTTTTGAATCCCAGAGTAGAACTGCTGATCCTGAGTTATATTTTCATTGGCAAACTTACTTAGAGGTTAGACTAGCTCTTAGACTTTCTGTCATGGATCCACCATGTCATGAATACATCATTCTGTTGCATTGTAAAACTTGGAGGACCAGCAAGGTGAATTGCTGGTTACAGCCCTTGACCAACCTAACCTCTAGGGCCTTCCAACAGCATCTCTATGTCTTTGCCAATTTCCCTTTCATTCTTCACTATGATTTTCAGGCAGCTTTAGTTTTATTGTCAGAAGAGAAAGTGTGGAGCCTGTCACATGTGTGAAAAGGGACCCTGTCTGTGTGTGTGTCCGGGACGTGCTTTCTGCCTCCCAAATCGGGATACCAGCCATTTCTTTGGCTAAAAATATTCAATTCACATTGCTTGTGGAAGGAGACAACACCACTAGCTGCAAGCTGGGAGTATGTGTGGGGACCACTTACACCTAAGAGAGCTCATCTCTGACCTGTCCCTTAAATGGTATTTTTCTTTCTTCTTGGTTTTAAAGCTTCTGACATCTAGTAAATGGTAACTTCTAAGCTGGTTTAGTGAAACCTCAAGTGAAATCAGGTTGAAGAATGAGAATCTTGGAGAGCAAAGTACCTTCCAAAAATAAAACCGAAATCAGGCAGAGAGACATACAGAAACTTTAGCCTTTAAAACAGAAAATAAGGAGGTTTTCAGAGCTTTACCAAGAAATTCAAAAGCATCTTTTGTGGGTTTATTTCAACAAATACCCTCAACACCCTAGAGGGCTCCACTATAGAGCTGAATGCAGCCAGCAGAGAAACATGACACAAGGTATTATATACATGGGTATATTGCTTTAGGTTATAAAAACTCAGTGCAGTCCTATTAAAAGGTTATTCTGCAACCTTTCTCCAGAGTCCGCTCCAGAAAACAGGATGGCAGGTCAGGCACTTCTCTTTCTTCTGAACTGGAGAGGTAGGAGCCGTAGCTCTGTAGAGACTCTTTGCTTATCTTCAGAGCAAGCAGCTAATGGCTGTGATGGTCTGTGAGGCACCAATGCCCAAGTTAGGTCTCACCACGGTGACTTGACAGTTCTGTTCTGTAAGAACACCTGAGCTGCCCGAGAGAGCAGCCAGAGCTGCGGCAAGAGGGCGAAATGATGAAATTCCTCATGACCTGGCTTTTCTTGAGAAAGTTTCCTGGGGCTCATTAAAATATGTTGGTTTGAGTTCAGCTTTGTTTATATGTTCACAGCTGTTTTTCATTCTTGTTACCCTTTTGAAATAAGGAGTGAATCATTTAAAATTGCTGTAGGATGGTTGGCCATGTGTAGCAGTAGCAGGTGTGATCCAGAAACAGGGTTTATTTTTGACCAGTTCTCATAATCACCTAGTTTTAAGTTGCAGTGAAGTCATGTTAGCTCTATTCTAATATCTTTGTGTGTGGAGAATAGCCTAGGATGACAAGATAAGTACCAACACAAACTCCCCAGCATGCGGAAACACTTTGGAAGTTTTCCAGTGGGGCTGTGCCCATCTTCACTCAGAAATGGCTGCTGCGTGCATGTGGTATTTCCCTCCCAGTCTGCTTAGTTCCTCAGGTAGACACAGCATTGCATAGCACTCTGCTACTGTCAGTAGGCAATGCTCTTTAGCATTTTAGTGGGATTGGCCATCTATGTGGCCAAGATCCAGGTTATGAGGCCAGAAAAGCCAGTCCATGGTCTGACCAGCACTCCCATCTAACAGCCCCTTTTTGCCGGCTGTGTGTTTACCAGGGGTATGTTATGACACTGGTTTCTTTTTTTCAGATGAAAATGAATGTGAGCAGAACAATGGAGGCTGCAGTGAATTCTGTGTTAACCTTAAGAACTCCTACCGCTGTGAGTGTGGGATCGGGCGCACGCTGGGAAGTGATGGGAAAATCTGTGAAGGTGAGGTTTCAGCTATCATAGTCTGCTGGAAACAATATAAATCATTCCCCTTCACTTGCAGCACTATTTCTCTGTAGCTGTTTGAAGCTGGGATTAAATGTCACTCCTATCACTTCTGTGCTTCCCAGTGGCACTGTTACTGAAATAACCTTCTAATCAAGCAGAGAGAAGTCTCCTTGTTCTCTCTGTCTTGTGCATTTCTGTTAGGATTTGCCTGTATTTGTCTCTAGGGGGGAAGAGGCAGCAGTGGATCTTAAAGTTTGGTTGTCCAGACAGAAGTAGTTATTGCTGGAAATGCTGGGATTTGCCTCTGTACATTTGTATGAGAGTTGTGCAGGGGCAGCTTTAGCATTGCTGTTTTTTGACAGCTAGCATTAGCTATGGGGTAAATATTATGACGTTAGACAACAGTAGGATCACTTAACCTCCCAGGGTACAGACTGAGAAGAGGGGGTGCTAGTCTCTAGACAGAAGCTAGATTTGAGAATAGGGATGTGTTTTGTTTGATTTTTGAAAGTAGTTAGTTGTGGGCTTTGCTGTGTGCAGCTGCTACAGCTACATCCCAGCAGCGGCACAGCCAGGTTGAAAACCCTTGATGAGTTTGATAGCTTAGCAGGGACTTCAGGACCAAATTATAGATCTCATCTGTTGTCATTTACAATGTACAGATATCTTTGAGCAGAAAAAGGAAAACCCAGGAAAAAATGACTTGTGCCTGATGTTTCTGTGGTCAGCTGTGCAGAGTACTGTGCCCCCTCACAGGCAAAGCTGCTGTGTTGTATGTTCACAGATACTGTGGGGCCTTAGACAAAAATAATAGCTTAAAATAATGTGCCTCACTTCTGAGCTACCTGATTGCCAGAATTGAATATATCTGCAGTCTGCATGCAAACTTACATTAGCTGCTGTGTGGCAAGCATCCATGGTGCAGGGAGAGAGAGGGATTGCCATTGTATTTTTGGGCTGCACTCCAGCATTCTTTGTAGTTCATTGACAAATGGCTCCAAGCTGCCATTTTTGTCTCTCTTTTCCCTTTCTTTGATAACAAAGCATATTTCATTTCCCTTCTCTGAAAATTGCCTCTCGGAGCTCTATTAATAAACATCAATCATCCTGATAATGATACTTCCCTGGGGAGCTGCTGTGCAGAGTGCTCCTTAAGTATACTTGTAAGGTTGGTTGGGGCCAAAAGTGATCTGTGGGCTTTGTCCCTTCCACATCCAGCACTGAACCTGTGGGGTGTCACATAAACCCAGCTGTGCTACGGGGCAGTTTTTATTCCTGAGCACTGCACTTTTCTAACAGGGCTGGAATAGTCTGTGCTTGGAAGCTTGTTTGTTTCTGCTGTTCTTAAAGTTGTATTTTAAGACCTTTGATATATCATTTAACTTCTCCTTCTGTAAGAAGGATGGTGCTTTTAACAAGCTTTGACACTGCTGCTGAGGATTTTTACAATCTTGTTAGTGAGTTTTATTTCTAAGGATGTGCCCTGAGCTTTGTGAACCATTAGAGTATGTGATTTACTTGTGAGCTACCACACAGCTGTTGCTAAAAATAACAAATGCAAGAGATTTATCTTGATTATATGAGCTAGTGAGGCTTAGTAAGGTTAAGAGTATCTCAAAATTTCCATTCTAATGTCTTACCCATTACTTTGACTTACATGGAGAGTCCAGGCTATTGTTTTTCATGCAATCTATAGGACTGAGCATGGGATTTGCATTCTTTCCTTTATATTTCAGTGAAAACCATACAGTAATTTCTGATGGTAGGCTTAGGGAGAAATATTTTGTATTTATGATTTCTTACACTATGTGTACTATTGTTCTACCAAGAATATACATTCATTCCAAAAGGCAAAAAGTATATCAAGCAGTGAAGGTTTTGGTTTTCTTTAAATGGTGATAGTCTGTTATTTTCTTTATAATAGAAAGCCAACAACAACTGATAATGGCCTTACTTGCCTTAGTTTTCCAAATCTTCAGAATGTGTTTGGCTGACCTTTCAGGCTCTTTTCTGTTCAGGTGAGGCAATCCTCTGAGGAACTGAGGTTTCATGTAAAACATATTTCTAGCCACTACAGCTGCGGAAAAGATGACAAATCCTCCAATTAGCTGGGCTGCTGTCTCTCCTCTGCACTTTAGAATGGGAAAGAATTAGGAGGTGAATTGACCTTACACTGTGGTCTTGTGTCAATCTGTCACAAACTGTCAAAATTCCTGTTAAACAAACTCCTACAAGCAGTGTTTCATCCTCAGCCTACAAAGGGTATGCAGGAACTCAGTGCACCCACCTCCACAACAGCTGGCAAACCCAGAGGCAAAAAGCACAATGTCTCCTCTCTCATATTCCTGATGGGAGCAGGAGCTGGCTACCTGTGAGTCTGTTCTCCCCAAGACACCTCCCCTGCAAATCTCAGGGCTTTAATTCTGGTGGTGACGAAGGGAGTGAGTATGGTTCCACATGGTAGAAGTTTTAGGATGATTTTCCTCCCACCCTTTTGAAGTAAGAAACAACATAAAATTTAGTTTAAGAGGATGTCTTAGAAGTTAGAGACAAGCTAAAGATTGCCTATTCAGCCGCCTTATGTATGCCAGTTATAGCATGTGATTTATTTTGGTAAGCTTTTTCACAAAATTCCTTGTTAACTTCATGGTGAAATGAGAAACACAGGAGATTGCATGATTAAAAATAGGTTTTCACCACATCTTCTTGGAAGAAAGCTCTCGCTGTGCTGTTTCCTTTGAGCTCTGTGTTGGTCATGCTGTTTGCTAGTCATCCAGGAGAGTATGTTGGGGGCCTGTGTAGCTGCCATGCAACTATCTGAGGAGCAGTGTGTGCTGATTTTTCTTTCTTCTGCAGAAATTGAAGGCTGCCACAATAACAATGGAGGCTGCAGCCATACCTGTATTGAAGTGGAAGACACATACCAATGTGAATGTCCGAGGGGACTTGTTCTGTCAGAAGACAATCACACTTGCCAAGGTAGGTCAACAAAATCTCCCCGACAGCCTCTGTCCACTGAATGCCAAAAGTATGTCTGAAGGAGCTTTTTTTCTTGGTTTTGTTGTGTTCTCTTAGTCTGACCTTTTCAGTTTGGTTAATGGAGCTCTGTCATTAATGACAGATCATCCAAAACTGAGAGCCTGGAGATATTGCTCTTTTTACCAGGCAGGAGAACAGAGACACAGAACCCAGCTGGGTGCATCTTGCATTACAGGTGGTTTTGGCAGTGTTCACTTACAATTAAGATTCATAGAATCATACAATCATAGAGTAGTTAGGGTTAGAAAGGACCTTAAGATCATCCAGTTCTAACCCCCCCTGCCATGGGCAGGGACACCTCACACTAAACCATGCCACCCAAGGCTCCGTCCAACCCGGCCTTGGACACTGCCAGTGATGGAGCATTCACAGCTTCCCTGGGCAACCCATTCCAGTGCCTCACCACCCTTACAGTAAAGAATTTCTTCCTCATATCCAATCTAAACTTCCCCTCTTTAAGTTTGAACCCATTACCCCTTGCCCTCTCACTAGAGTTCCTCATGAAGAGTCCCTCCCCAGCACCCCTATAGGTCCCCTTCAGATACTGGAAGGCTGCTATGAGGTCTCCACACAGCCTTCTCATCTCCAGGCTCAAGAGCACTAACTTTCTTAGCCTATCTTCATATGGGAGGTGCTCCAGTCCCCTGATCATCCTCATGGCCCTTCTCTGGACTTGTTCCAACAGTTCCATGTCCCTTTTATGTTGAGGACACCAGAACTGCACACAATACTCCAAGTGAGGTCTCACGAGAGCAGAGTTAGAGGGGCAGGATCACCTCCCTGGACCTGCTGGTCACGTTCCTTTTGATGCAGCCCAGGATACGGTTGGCTTTCTGGGCTGCAAGTGCACACTGCTGGCTCATGTTAAGTTTCTCATCAACCAACAGCCCCAAGTCATTCTCTGCAGGGCTGCTCTGAATCTCTTCTCTGCCCAACCTGTAGCTGTGCCTGGGATTGCTCCAACCCAGGTGTAAGATTGCTTAACATCTCCCATTATATTGCTCAGCTTCAGCTGTGTATGCTTTTACAGATTTATGCCATTAGAACTGGATTTTT
This sequence comes from Ara ararauna, assembly GCA_028858755.1. NCBI lineage: Eukaryota > Metazoa > Chordata > Aves > Psittaciformes > Psittacidae > Ara > Ara ararauna. The sequence continues at coordinate 45,151,904 of CM054381.1, forward strand.
TCGTGCTTCAAACTGGGCTTTTAAAGTTTCAGCTAAAGTTCTTCAGTCCTTTCCAAGAATGGGGTGAGAGAGGCTTTTTTTGCTCAAGTATCTCAATAGCCACTCCAGTAAGTATTCCTATGTCTTGAAACAGAGTACTAGTTTTGATATAGGGTAGTTTTGCTGTCCCTTAGAAAAGTAGCCAAGACAGCATCTTAAAATTGACTGTTGCTTTTGCTGTGTAGAGGTAAGAGCAATGATATCCTTAGGAGACCTACCATCTGAACTTTGCTCCATTCCTGTATGCAGGGGGTCCTTCTCGCTGACTCACTTGCACCTATAGCATGCAATTGGAATAAACATGTTCCCTGTTTTGGTTTGCAAGAGCTGAGTGAGATTTCCTCTGCAACTACATCCAGACTCCCAGGGGTCAGTTTAGCTCTGCAGCAGTGAGTGCAGGGAGCAGAGGACCAGGGGGAAGTTCCTGAGGACTTTCAGAGTTGAGCAGAGGGTCTGTAGCTCCTTGTGCAATGACTTCTTACGATCCAGGACTTGCACCCAGGATTATTCTGGGTCTCATAATCCCACAGCTAGCTGAGCCCCTGAGGTGCTGAAAGCATCGAGAAGCCTGTGTGTCTTACAGGGAAGATGCCTACTATGATCTCCTGATGAAAGGATATTCAGTCAAAATTGTGTGTTGAGGAAAGGTGTGTGGGCATGTGAAAGATGGGTAATGCTCTCTGGCGGGCCTCATCTGACTTGCCTGGCCACTTCTCAGACATGTTAGGCTCATTACAAAGCTGGAGAAGGTGCGCTGCTGCCCTGGCAGAAACAGACCTCATTGCTCTCTGCTTGTGTTCTGCCTTGGTGGGCCCATGAATAACCTGTGTGGTTGCTTCCAGACATTTCCATGGGAATTTGCTAATGGGCTAGACTTGGGCCATAGCCCAGGGATCTAAAAATGCAACAAAAGGAAGTCTGTCATAGGCTAATTCACTTGGGCTTTAGATAATACCAATGTGCTGGTGTTACTTGGTGTGCTCAGAACTTTCTGTAGTCTGATGCATTACAAAGTGCCCAGACACAAGAGGAACAGACCTGGACTTCATGGGGGGAGATCAGGGCAGGCATGCCTTAGAGAGGAAGTTGGAATGGTTCTAGTTGATGAAATTTCTGCTTTTTAATCTTACTAGAAATGCAGGGCACTGTTTTCAGGGGTGAGCACTCACACTTGGGATTCAGGAACGCTGCTCCAGCAGACGCAGGTGGGGAGAAGGAGATGGGGATTTCCAAAAGCCATGATTATACTTACTGATTAAAGGTCTGACTGATGGATAAGAGCCAGAAAAGAGAATGTTTTTCACCCCTGGCTCCCGGGAGCAACTCTAGCAGGGTTAAAAGGCCATTCATTTTCCAGCCAGTGTTTCTTCTAGGGCTGCTAAAGAGAGCAGCAGCATTGCTGGGTGGCAGGCTGGGGCTCAGGATACAGCATCTCATAAAGTGAAATTGCTTGTTCTTTTGCATTTCATGTATTTATGTCCCCACGCAGTGGTTTGCAATTTTGAGAAGATGTGACAGAATATATCTGGAACTGTACCACACAATTTTTTATGGCATCTTATCAGGTTTATAGTTGTACAATTAACAGTGTGGGGCAGGCATAGTTGCCTGGAGCAATTGGATCTGCAGCCTATCAACCCTCCTCTGCACTGTCTCTACATTCAGAACAAACATTAATAATCCTCCACAAAAATCACAGTTTTGGCTACAATGTTCCCAGAAAGGTACCAGCCAATGAAATACTTGGAATTTTGCAAACCATCCTAGTACCCCACCTCTTTCTGAAGTGTGGTGGTGAAATGTTCCTTCTCCCCTCTCCCTTGCCCAAGCCTTGTGTTCGGCTAAGCAGGGTACAATGGTGTAGTTGATCTGGGGTTTGCTAGTAGTGGTTTAAGGCTCCTCAGCACCAGAGAGCCTGCTCCTCTGAGCAGCCTGTGCAAAAAGATAACCTCTGCTCCAAGCAGCTGTACTTTGAAAGGCCAAGGAAGAAACCAAAGTCTGGACAGGGAACATGGTGCCAACAACAGCAGACAGTAGAATGAGTCACAGAAGCTTCCTACCACCATCAGGGTACTGCAGGCATTGGTGCAGAGTTTAAAGCAGTAATGCAGAGGCTTTCCTAGTACTTACAGATGCTCTGGGGTGTGTGAGGGTGAATAACTGAAATGTTTGACAGGCAAAGACTGGGTGAGGCTCTCAAGAGGCTTGCATCTTGGGGTAAGCCCAGGGCAGTGATGCAAGAGATGGATGCTGACAGCAAGTCAGGAGAGTGCAGTGCTCTGAATAGACGAAAGAAGTTGTGAATTGAATTAAATTAATTACTCTTGGCACCCAGGGTAACTCATTTCTACTGGGCACCTCAGTGCTGGCAGTCAGGACCACACCTGGAATAACATGTCTGCATATAGCCACAGGCTACCTTTCCAGCCCCTTTTCAGTTCCCCCTATGATATTCCTGGCAGTCTCCCTTGGGAAAATCAAGCCTGCTCAGTGAATCACACTGATGAATGCAGTCTCTTTGCTTGCAGCACCACTGTTAAATTGGTAGAACTGAAACACTGTTCTCAGTATTGATTACCCTTCTGTATACAAATGTCAAGGGTGGTTTGAATTACATTACCAGTTACTCCAAGATGGTTAGTATAAGGAGTTTCCCAGAGTGTTTTCCTAAATAGTGATGAGTTGGCTTGAATCCAAAGTGGGTCTGCTCACAGGTTCCATTCACTTGTTTCTGTGCCCAGGTGGTGGAGTGCAAGCAGGCAACTCCTGCAATGCCAGAGCAGAGGTTTAATGGGTGTCTCTTCTTTCTTCCCCTTTGTGCCAATCAAAGACATTTAGAAACAGAGATAGCCTGAACCAAATTGGTCCTGAACTTTGGAGAACTGTAGTTGGGATCCAAACTGTCTTGCCCTGAATTACACCTGTATAAAAGCATTGTATTTTATCAAGTCACTAGAACAGTGAAGCTTTAAATCCAAGTTGAGAAAACCAGGTCTCCAAAGGATGTTCATCTCTCTCTGCATTGCACTGTGTTCTTAAAGTCCCTTCGTCTCCTTGTGAGCTTTGCCACTTGATGTGCTCAGTTATTCCCACTTGCCTTCTACTGTTGATAGAGGAAAATTGAAGGTAATTCTACAGTTTTCTGTTCCAACCCAGCAGTTTCATTGTGCGAGCATATTGCTTTAGGCACACTGCATACATTTTAGCATATAGCCTTGAAAAGATCAACTTTTAATGAAAAATACTCCCTGCAGGTACATAGTAGCCATTACAAATACCTCAGCTGGCTCAGGAGAGTTTTTTTAAGGAGGGTGAAAGGTATGTTTTAGCTGTGTGCCTTGGACCCAAAGTCCAGAATCGTGAATCATACAATTAATGATCAAAATTAAGGGAAGAAAGATCATATGAATGTCAGGATTGGGACTGTAATTAATTTTAGGAAAACACTTGTGTAACTGGTATATTTGCAGAAAGTTTTGTCATGTGATTTTAAAATGATATGTGGCAATTCTGCGGGGGGGGTGGGGGTGGGGTGTTTTTCTGAATGGGAAGAGAACAGAATATATGCACAACTACACTTGTCCTCTACCTAACTGAATGGATGTGTATACACCTAACAAATATATACAGCAATTACTTTTTTTAATTGAAGATTATTCCCTCTTCTTTCCTTTGTCATTTTGCCCAATCTCTACATATTCTCCCACTTCTTATGCAGTGGAATTTTAATTTTTAAAAGTTCACATGGAGATCTGTATTAAAATTCAAAATTTGGAAGGAGGTGGAATGAGTGAGCTAATAGGTTTGTTTGTCAGAGCTGGGTTTATTGCTTATAAGAAGTATTATTACAGCATGTTGAGGTGCTGCCACTTTAGCTCAGCATCTATACAGAATTGTTTTGACCTGTTCTGGGTTTGATATAAAATCTGATTGAGAGTCTTTAAAAATGGCTTTGCTTGGGGTGTTGTGAATCTAATATCCATATCTGCACAGCTGAGTTTCTGCCACAAGTTTAACAGTCATCTTCATCATCTTTTGTGGCATCACTGTGCCAGGAGGCTATGGAGCAGTGGTAACCTAGAAAGTTGGTGTACTGTAAGTAGAAATGTAATATAGGTAGTTAGATTACTACGGTAAGATAGTAACCATAAACACAGCATATGATCCCCCTTTTTGCACAATAATAATTGATATAGCCTTTTCCCATCTCCCTGGAAGATTTGTAGTGCCGACAGTTATTCTGGGGACTTTTCTTGTAGTTCCAGTGCTGTGCAAGTCCAGCTCTATTGAGGTGAACATCCCAAAGGACCTGGTTGGAGGCCTAGACCTTTCCCTTATCAACACTTCATGCAAAGGAGTATCCAATGGCACTCACGTCAACATCCATTTCTCCTTGAAGTCCTGTGGCACTGTTGTAGACGTATGTATACCTATTGCTATCCTCTCTCTTGGGATCTCTCAGATTTGGGGACTTGGATGTGGTTTATTTGGGGAATAAACTTAGCTGTACCATCAGAGAAGTTTCCTTATTGCCATGCCGCTGACCTCAGACTAGACGTGGTGTCACATCCCAAAGCAGGAGAGCTTGTTCCATCTCCTCTTTAGAGGTGTGCATCTGTTCAGCATGGCTACAACTTTCTGCAGACCTAGTCCTTCGCAGAGGCAGCTTCACCACCGTTCCAGTGCAGAAAGTGCAAGTGGCATCAGTCTTCACCCTCCTGCTGAGATAGAATCTGGTCCCCCAATATTTCAAAGTTTTAGAATGGCAACCAGTCAGGAACCAGAGAGCTCATCTCGGGAGACAGCCTGCAATTGGAAGCATATTCCTCTGCTTCATGCAGGAGTACAGTGCACCAAATTTGACAGCAAACTGGTAGAAGCCCTTATTTCATAGCTGAGGAGGAACCTACATTCTGGTTGCAGTGTATGAATTCACAAACTGTACTTTCAGTGGCTAGTTTATGTCTGAGTTTCTGGAACAAGGTAAATTCAGCTGCTAGTTTGAACTCAGAGAGGTCCTTCTCAATGATATCCCCTTTCCCTTAAATTCCTTTCTTTGCTGCAGGTAATAAATGATAAAATCATTGCCACCAATCTGGTGACTGGCTTGCCAAAGCAGACTCCAGGAAGCAATGGGGACATCATTGTCCGCACCAGCAAGCTGCTGATCCCGGTGACCTGTGAGTTCCCACGCCGGTACACCATCTCTGAAGGTTATGTGCCCAACCTTAAGAACTCTCCCTTGGAAATCATGAGCCGCAACCAGGGCATCTTTCCCTTCACTCTCGAGATCTTCAAAGACAAAGACTTTGATGAACCCTACAGGGGTGCTCTTCCCACCCTTAAGCTTCGGGACTCTTTGTACTTTGGGATTGAACCCTTGGTACATGTCAACGGACTAGAGACACTGGTAGAGAGCTGCTTTGCCACTCCCACCTCAAAAATTGATGAGATCCTGAAGTACTACCTGATCCAAGATGGGTGAGTTCACTGTTCCCTCTCTTGCTGGCTCTTAGACTGGAATTGGCAATGGGGCTAAATTACATTGCCTCTGTGATGCAGGAAACACCATCAGTTCCTCACAGCAGTCTATCTGCTGTGTTCCTGGATCAGCAACAGCCAGGCCTTTCAGTCGTCAACCTGAAACCACCTGTCCCATCAAACGTAATTAATTGGGAGAAACAGTGAGAGGCAGTGAAGGAGGTTACTCCAAGCGCAGCCTTTACAGGACATATTTCCCTCTGGCTAGCTTTGTAGATAATTGAGTTGGCTTCTGTAGAAAAGATATCCTTTCTGATATCCTCTCTCTGCCAGCCTGCTGAGTGCCAAACCAATCAGCAGAACCCCCTGATGGCTGTGTGTCACTGCCGCCCAGCCGCCACAGCAACTGGAGCAGGCTTCTTATAGAATCATAGAATAGTTAGGGTTGGAAAGGACCTGAAGATCATCCAGTTCCAACCCCCTGCCACAGGCGGGGACACCTCCCACTAAACCATGCCACCCAAGGCTCTGTCCAACCCGGCCTTGGACACTGCCAGCGATGGAGCATTCACAGCTTCCCTGGGCAACCCATTCCAGTGCCTCACCACCCTTACAGTAAAGAATTTCTTCCTCATATCCAATCTAAACTTCCCCTCTTTAAGTTTGAACCCATTACCCCTTGTCCTCTCACTAGAGTTCCTCATGAAGAGTCCCTCCCCAGCACCCCTATAGGCCCCCTTCAGATACTGGAAGGATGCTATGGGGTCTCCACGCAGCCTTCTCTTCTCCAGGCTCAACAGCCCCAACTTTCTCAGCCTGTCTTCATATGGGAGGTGCTCCAGTCCCCTGATCATCCTCATGGCCCTCCTCTGGACTTGTTCCAACAGTTCCATGTCCTTTTTATGTTGAGGACACCAGAACTGCACACAATACTCCAAGTGAGGTCTCACAAGAGCAGAGTAGAGGGGCAGGATCACCTCCTTCGACCTGCTGGTCATGCTCCTCTTGACTTTTTCCCATCATGGCCTTATTATAATATGAGCCAGAAGACTTTGTGGCTGGTCCAGGTTGGAGCTCCAGGAGCTCCCCTTGCTTTTCCTCTGTCTCATACCTGGCAGTGCAGTAAGTTTGGGGTCCCTCAGTTTGGCTGTAATTTTCTGAGGCGTTTGGGGTTAGAGATCTTTCCAGGATAACTTGGGGTGGATCCGTGTGTTCACTCTAATGGATTTTGCATCAGAGGTTTGGGGAGCATTGCTGTGTGCTCTGCTGTGGCTCCTAAGATGGACCCCTGCTTTCAGACACTTGTTTGGGCGGTAACATGACAGGGCCATGGTACAATGTTGCTGTGGAGTGTTTACATCCAGCAGTGCCTGGCAGCTTAAGCAGACAACACTGTGGTAAACATCACATGTGGGAACCAGTCTGCTATCATCTAGGGAGAAAAATCCAGCCAAAGTAATATCTAAGAGCCAAACTTCATAGCATAATGTCATAGCCTGATAGTCTTGTAGAAGTTCGGTAATCTGTCTGCAGCCAATCTAATGAGAACAACAATTATTTCCTCAGCTGCCAGGCGAAATCATCCACTGTTACAGCTGGTGATGACAAGTCCTGCGTGGTTGCCTTGTAACAAAAGGGTCCTGCAGAGTACATACACAAACATACTGGTTTTGTTTCCTTCTGACAAAGGTTTCAGCATTAGCTTGATCTCTCCCCCCCCCCCCCCCCCCAGGCTGCAGTCCTTCTGTGCCTGACATTTTTGGGGTTTATGAGTAGATTTGTAATGGAAGGATTGATTTATTAATTCCTGCCTTGGCTGTTCCTGTGGACCCTTCACACAGTCATGGCTCCAAACATAAATTCATTTTCACCGTGAGTGAAAATGACGGGATTCAAAACAGTGGCCAAAACCTGAGCTAGCAGTGAAGGGAGAGGGCAGAAAGTGTCACCTCTCAAATTCACCACAGCACAATGTGGAGGATTTATGGCATCAGCAGTCCCTTTGGTACTGTTATCCTGCAGAGGGCATTAAAACTTCATCAAAGGGAAAAGTGGGATGGAGGCAGCCGGCTAAAGCCTCATCCAGTCCCTGAAGGCCCCACCATCCTCAGACATGCCTGCCCCGGTGGGCTGTATTTAAATTGAACCGCCCACTTAGAGCAAAGGCTAATGATGTGCCATTGAGCTAACTGGAATTCTTTGTCTCTCTGCGTGCTTGCAGCAATTAAAAAGTAAAAATAGCTGAATACACTGCTGATTTGTTGCTGCTCCAAACAGCTCTGTAATAGCCCAGTTTCCTTCCATCAACTCAGCCCCAGAAGCCCAAGGCAATAAAGACAGGGTTTTAAAACTGGTTTGATTATGTAGGATCAGACCTGCAGGAGTTAACTGCAGCTTCCACGGGGAAACATTGTTTAAATTTGAGGGAACATATCTCAGACTGAGGGCTGGGAGCACTCCCTCTCCTGCTTTCTTAGGTGTTAATTCCCTGCCATGGCCATTTTGCAAGGGCAATGGGGTGGGAGCCTTCTTCTGTGGGACTCCTCAGCCCTCTCTATGCTGATGTGACCATGCTGGAAATCAGGGTTTTCCCAGATCCCTCCCCCCGTCTCTGTAATTCCCTGTACTGCTGCTAGCCCAGCCAGCCCCCAGGCAGCTCTCCTGCTTCTGGTCTTGTTCTTCCTCTTTCTCAAGACAAAAATAAGTAAAAGGCATTGACCTATAGCGCAGGTGGTAGACACTGAAGCTCTCTGGGGCATCAGGAGCAAGGTCATGTCACTGAGGGCAGTCTGTTGCAATCTGATGTGGTCAGGAGCTGTGATTTATCTGAGCATGATGGGGTTGAGGTAGTTCTGTTGCAAGGCTCTACCAGTGTAGAGAAGCTTTGGAGACCCTGGGATTTCAGAGTCAGTTTGAGCCAGTGTCCAAGAATCATCACACTTTATATGCTCACAAATGAGAACATGGCTGTGAGTTGACTTTATGGCCCCAAAGCTTGGCTAGTCACTCATGAAAAGTCTGTAACTGCCACTCTTTACAATGGGATGCCTTCAGGAATGCTACTTTTAAAAGTAATTTTATCCTAAACGACTTAGTAACATCTGAAGTTTGGCCTCAGGAGGGAGGAATCTCTGTCTTTTTTTTCAGATGCACAATATTAATTTATTAGCTCCCCTTGATGGCTTTTATGTTTGCGTTCCAGGCAAGCTAACTAGACAAGCACTGCAGACAGGGATACCCCTTCAGACCATGACTGCCACTGGCTGAGTAAAGCTACAGAAATACATGGTGGTGAGAACAGTGCTAGGATCAGACCAATGCTTAGTGCTCCCATGAACATACTGTACTCTACATAGCAGAAGGGCGACTGCAGCAGTCTGCCACCCACACAGCCTAGTCAGCTGAGCAGTGTAGAGATTTCCAGCAAAAGCAGAGCTACACATAGATGTGGGGTTTACTGCTGCTTGACAATTGAACGCATCAAACGTCAGCATTTCTGGCGCCTTACGTATTTCTGGTGTAAAGATAGAAGCTAAAGGTTGCTGCAGGAGTAGGACTTTCAGCTGTCCCACCATTACCTCTTGTCTCTTCCACCATCACTTTTTTTTTTGTTTAATTTCTTGCAAAGTCCACATTTCTGGAATTAACTTGCTAGAAAGGACAAGCCGCATTGCAAGGCTATATAATAGCAGCAGCTGGGCCTCTCAGAACTCTTCAGGCTTTGTAATTACCAAGTCACCCATAACTTTTCGTCTTGCTGTTTCTCTGTCAAACTCTAAAAAGGCCGTAACATTTTATAAACAGACTGCACCTGGAATGTAACTTTTATGAAAGTAGATATTTTCTTGCAGTTCTATGGTGTCTTGCACTATTATATAATGCTAGTGATGAAGAAATCGAAATGATGAATTTTAATGGAAGAATTTGAGCTGTCCAACCAAGAGTAGCAGAAAGAAAAATGTAAATGATGTAAAGCAAAGTCAATCTGGATTTTTGTAGGTTTTGTAATCTGTGATATTTTAGTAATGTGAGCACAGGCTTCTTCATTTTAAGCATGATTTATGTGCATATATATGTGTGTATAGAAAGCACATAATATATACTGTATAACAGCTCTGTTGATCACTGCAGGCTGTTGCACAGGAAGGTGATATGAGGACAAACTTGCCTGCAGCTCTCTGGCAAGTCCCTCTGACAAGGGAACTGGACCATGTCCTGCCAGCTCTCTGCTGCTGAGCTGTTCTTTGTCTGGATATGCTATTATCATCTCTGTTGTTTTCCCCCATCATTCACTAATTTTCTTCTGTGGCCAAAGAGGAAGTAACGTGGATGGTACCTTAGCTTGAGAGAGCCAAGTTCTTCTTTCCTTTCTATGGTTAAATATGCTGGGATGTTTTTTCTCTTTCATTTTCCATTTCTGGGAAATCCATTAAAGCCTATCCCTCTGCTTTCCTCAGCTGCGTTTCTGATGATTCAGTGAAGCAGTACACGTCAAAGGACCATCTTGCCAAGCATTTCCAGGTTCCTGTGTTCAAGTTTGTGGGCAAAGACAACAAGGTAAGCTCAAAACACACCTCTGAGATATTGCATCAGCTCTGATCTGACTGGGGAATCTCAGCACAGAATTGGCTGTATTAGGGTGCAAAGGAGAAGAGTGGCTGCCCCAAGGCAGATGATGCTGTGCTGTTCAACAGCGGTGTTGTCTTTCAGGACCCTGGCACAGGTACTTTAGGAGAGAGTGATACAACCAGCTGAAATTAAATAAAGTATGAAGGACAGTTGCCATAGCAGGCTGAAATCATTGTTGGTTTCTGAGTAGTCTTACTGGACACTTGTACACTGGCTGAGAAAACTGTTCCCAATCACCAGGCCCCGTGCACACTGTCCTATCTTTAGAACAAGACGGTCTGTGGTTTTGAATCTGTTCAACCTTATATCTTCTCTAGCTCTTGTGAGTACAGGTGCCAGGTTTCCAGATACAGGGCCACCATACTGTTTAATTCAATGTGAAAGCATGCTGTCAAGGCTGGTGGCACTCTGAGGCAGAAGCTTTGTAGTGGGAGGACAGTTGAAGGATAATACCATTTTCCTAATGCAAATAGTTTCTCTGCGCTAGAAGAAATTTAGTCTTACAGTCACTGTTATGTTCAGCCAATGTTGTTTGCTCCAAAAGTCATAAAGCTGCCACTCCAGCTACTGGAGAGCCTCAGTAGAGTTAAAACAGATGAGGCCTTTCAAAATTCAAACATTTTGCTTGGCTGTCTGATTGCCACTGCTGCTTCCAACCTGCATCCTCCCTGCCTCTGCGATGTATTTTGCTTCAAACCTCACCGTTGACCAAGCATTCACAAATATTTGCTTCCCTACTTCCTGCTTACAGGAATCTTGCTTACTCTCCTTGTCATTTAGAAGGCAAGGAGTAGCCACCCTGTCACTGTCTGACTTTACTGTGCAGAAAGAAAGGGCAGCTGTCTTCCTGGCCTTTGTTTCCCCTTCTCCCCTCAGCTACCAGTTTTAGCTCCTCATCAACTTGAGTTTTCGTCTTTTGCCTCTCAGTCTCCTAGCTTTATGTTTTCTCAGCTCATGTCAGATTCTCTTGCATCTTTGTATGAGTCCATTCTCTTGCATCTTTCTATCAGTCCACCTCCTTGTGAGGCTTCACACGTTCTTGGCCTGCTTCCTGCTATGCAGCTCCTGCCAGTTCATGTGACATCTTCCAAGCTTATTCCTGGCATTTTCATCCCTTCTTCTGGAGGATCATTGCATGCCTTCACATTACCTGTCTAGCCCTTGGCTAACAGACAGATGCCATACTCTGACATCTCAGCCAGGCACTCTGGAAAACATGTCCTGTCCTGGGCACTTGAGAAAACATGAAGCAGCCAGTTTGGCTGTGGATGGCAATGGTGGATGCGGACCTTGTTGATGTGGGAATGGAAATGGCTGCACCATGGGAATAGCATCACCCATTCTCTGAGAGAGCTGGCAGCAGTGCCAGTGTGATTCCCAGAGGTGTGTGCTGACTTGGCCTGCCATCTTGCCACCCTCCAGGAGGTGTTCTTGCATTGCCGCATCCTCGTGTGCGGGGCGCTGGATGAGAGCTCTCGCTGCGCCCAGGGCTGCCGGAGACGGGTGCGCAGGTCAGCTGAGACAGAGGAAGAGGAGGAATCTGTTCACATGGCAAACCACATCCTGACAGGTGGCCCCATCAGAATCGACTTTGATGACTAAAACCCACCTACTGGAACAGCATCTCTGCTGAGACGACTTCCCTTGTCAGTGCCAACTTGCACAGTTGTTTAGGAAACAAGAAGTATTTGGTAAAGCCCCACTGAAGCACTTAGGACATGTTTCCCTAAGCGTTTTATGATTATTTGTGAAGTATGTTGGGCACACAAGGCAGTGTGCCTAGACTGAGTGCAACCTGGACTGCAGAACAGTTTTACCTGCCATTTCTTCCCAACAATCCTTCAGATGAAGGGACCCTATTGCTTTTCAGGCCTAAAGCATTACCCAGCTTGGTCTTTCCCTGCATCCACCTGCAGGCTCCAAAGGACTGTTTGTCCTTGACAATGTTATTCAAGCTCTTCTGTCATCAGACAATACAAACACTATCTATCATAGCTGAACATGTTTGCTATGCAGTTCTGTGAATGATGCTGAAGCTTTGGATGTGCTGAGATTTTGGATGACCATTAAAAAGCATGTGTAAAAATATTATATCTCATAATGTCTAAGTTCCTTGGAGCTATAAACCAGTTGTCATTGCATGCACATGTGAATGTTATTTTTAAATAGTAAAAGGTATTTAATACAACTTGATTTTTCTAGTGTCTTCTTATAATCGCATGCAGTTTAGCAGTATTTCCTTTTGTATTTAGTGTACTGTTATTTTTCTCCCTCTTCTGCCCCAAGCAAAAATGTGGTCCCTTTCATAAGTGCTACAGCACCTTGATTGTAAGAGAAAGACCATTAAACATCTTTTGTATTGTTTTAGCCCCTTGACTGTAAGAAAAACACCATTAAACAGCAGCACCCCCTCCCCCTAAGTGTGCTGCTACTAAGTCTTTGAAAGTTGTAATGCATCATTACCTTGGTCTAGAGCGGCTCTGGCCCTGACAAAGGGATTAGAGGTATGCACATTAAGTGTTTCTAGCAATCATTTGTAAGGTGGGTAGTTCTCAGGACAGGGTTGTCCCCTGTGAGCCTGGTGACAGGAGATACAGCACCATTGTTTGAGTGACTGCGCACATTTGCAGTCCCCTGGGGGGTGAGAGCTGGATATGGACACAATTACTGGTAGTGGTGGCGGCATTATGGTTATTTGTAAGGAATCCCTCTGTGCTGTCATGGTCCTTCCAAAGAAAACATAATAGATGATCAGCTTGGGCTCCCCTGGGCTTCACTGAGGAGCAGGAGTACTGTGTGGTGAAGGAAATATGGGGTGAAAAGAAGGAGGCACAGTGAGCAGTGAAGGACTAAATAGGAGATGGAGGGCTGGAGGGTGAAAGAGGAAGGATCCATCTCCACCACTGGCTGTGGCACCGCAGTATGTTCATAGGGTTTTCTGCAAGAAGCTTTGCAGTGTGCAGTGTTCTCCTTTGTGTTTGGAGGTGTGCTGGGAGTCCCCCTAGCCTGCATTACCCATTTTCTATTTTGGTTGGAAGCAGCCAAATTGCTGCCAAGGCCAAAATTTGTTGCTGCTCTCAAATGGACAGGGAGTCTGTTTGAAGGGACCATTTAGAAGGGAGTCACAAATCTCCTCAGCAATATTCCATTTCACAGATTTATTTCTTTTGCTGAGTGAGATTCCAGTGAGAACACAGTGATGGGCTGGGAGTTTAATGATATTTCTGAATAGCTTCATGGCTGCTTTTCCCATTTGGGAATGTGTGTGTGCATGTGTGTGTGTTAGAATAAATGAAAATGTTTCTAAGATGATAAGTCAGTATAAGTGGAAAGACACTTTTCCTGTGCTACCTAGCCATATGTGAAAGAAAAAGAATTAAAAAGCCACCTCCTTGCATTGCTGTGCATCTCCTGGTTCTGCTGATGCAGGTCTGCATTAGGGCCACATGGGCAATTTCCCGCTGTCATTTCTTTGTTCAGGCACCCCCTGCTCAATATACTTGTTTAGATAAAACAAGAGCTGGAAAATTAAATCAATTAGCTGGTGCCTTCTGGAAAGGCAACTGGTGTTTTTTGTTCGTGTGAAACGGACATGGGGGAGTAGTGGAGGAGAGATTAATTTCCTGGCTTATTTCAGTTATTGTGCACATTATTTCATTCTTCCTGACAGATTCATACGAAGCAGCCTTTCCACTCTGCAGCTTTTTAGTTGAATAATCTGGAAGAGTAATGAGGAGGAAACACTGGCCTGTGTGGCCACGTGAATGGAGCAGCCTGGGAAGGTGCTTAGTTTGCCTTGAAAGCAGGATAGTAGGTCTACTATATGCCACCAGCCTGTGGCCATTCCTCCTTTGACACAGAGGGTATGGCTTTTAGGCACAAACATCACCATTTCTCAAAGTCCTTTAGCTCTCCCCAGTTTGCTTCTTGCTTCCATCTGTCGTCTTTCTCAGCATTACAACCTGGACATGAAATCAAAGACCAAACTCATCTCAGAGCCAAGGCATTTGTCTGCTTGATTTAATCTGCCGCACCACATAGTGGAAGCAAAACACGCTGCCCAAGCAGTGGTTGAACATCTGCAAGAGTTGCAAACGATTCTGCCAATGCACAAAATCAGCAGAAAGCCATCAGGTGAGTACAGTGTTGTGTTCCCTCTCAGAGCAGGGTGGAAGTGAAGATGACCCAAGATTTGTCCATTGACCCAGAGAGTCTTGTGATCAGCTGCTTCAGTGGCTGTACACCAACCGGATAGCAGGAACAATGTGAAGGGGAAGCGACTTTTAGTTTGGACGCAGAAGTTTTACTGTAGTTCATGTACTGGTTTTCTCCTATACAGGATTATTTGGTGGTTTTCTTGAGTCACTGCCACCACTTGAAGGCTCAGAAGTTTTCCTGTAGAGCTGCTTACGGGTTTTTTCAGATTGCCACAGTTCAATTTGGTTGTGAAAAATGCACTTAGCATTCACTAGCTGCCCTGTGTGCAGCGGTTTGTAGTGTTTGAGGATGAACGGTGTGGTCTGAAAGCGTTAAGAAACTGATTTATATTAGTGGTGTCTCCATCACATCAGTTGTTGGGATAGGCAGATTTTGTTTGGAACCCTTCAATTTCTCCAGTGTATGTCATTGTCTGTCATCAGTTGCTTGGCTTGGCTTTAATCTGACGTCACTTGAACTATAAAATGCTGTAAGACATTTGCCAGCCAGTTGGCTATTGAGTGTAAACAAGATTTTTTTTTTTTTAATTTTGTCATTTAATTGTAAGAGCATGCTCACATTTCAAACTGGCAATAGGCACCATTTCATCAATGAAGTACAAAGTTTGGGAAGTGTCTGGAACAAGGACCATTTCCTTCCCATCCCTAGCCAAAAATACATGTTTCTTAGATAATCAAAACTGTCTGTGCAGCTTCATGCTCCAACAGGCACACAATATGAGGAACCTTAGCAATACAGTGTTTGCTCTCCAGTGGCATTAGCACAGCTAGGGAAGGATGTCATTGCTTATGATCAATGTAAACCAAGGTCCTCCCTAATGGAAAACATCCCAGTACGTCTCCTGTGGTCACTTCTGTTTTCCTGGTCTTAGTACCAGTGGGCTCTTGTTTCAGTCTGTCTGGGGCCAGATGAATGTCTCAGTGCTGTTCACTCTAAAGCAAAGATGACTGGCAAGAACAGGAATATGGGGCTTAAATAATTTATAGTTCCATGCATACATTTAAACCCAAATGAAAAGTAACTAAGAGAGACTCCTTCTATTCTTGTTAAATCACCCTTCTGGTAGCCTTAACTTTTCCATGGCAGATGGAAGAACATAATCACAAATATGTTTGCGGAAGATGCTGAAGTATTTATGTGGCAGGGCATGCACACCCAGTAGCAACTTCCTCTCAACAAGAAAGAGATGAAAGCTGTCTGCAAATGTTGTATGTAGATGAAATTCGATATACCACTTTAAATTCTCATTTTGTATGCAAAAAATCTCCCGATAGCAGATGGAAGTATTAACCACATTTTAGAAAGAAGGCTGTCTGAGGCTGTTGATAGTTCTTCAGCTGGCAGTGTCTCTGCCCCATAGAGGTAGCATGTAAGCCCCTGCCACCTGACAGGTAAGCCTCTGGGATTTTGCATGTCTCATCCAAGGCAACTGTGAGCCTCCTGTTTCCCTCATGCAAAAGATGGAGGTGGATACCCAGTCATTTTTTGTAAAAAGGGATCCTAAGGGAAAAGCTTTGTTAAATGATATAGGAGGAAAATAATCAAATTGATCTGGATGACACTGCAAAAGAAAAGCAGCTTTGTCTCCTGAGACTGTGGGAAAGTGCTGTGATTTCACACCTCAGACACAATGGGTTTTGGTCCCCATCTGTCCCAAAATGAATTGTGCCTATATCACAAACACTTAAAGTTTCTTCTCATGCTTACCAAATCTCCCTGGATGTTTTAAATAGTTTTTGGATCCATCAAGTATTTAAATAAGCAGGGTTGTCCGGATGTGTAATAAGATGGAAAATGTCAGGGATGGTACTGAAAGTAAATTACCTTACTTCTTCAGTCTGTCACCAGTGGTGCAAAATGTAAATAGCATGGCCATGGACTGGGATTTTCAAGTGGTTGCAAAAACCTACTGCCCTGCACTGTGAATTACAGAGTTAAGGTTGGGGAGAGAGGGGGGAGGGGGGGCTAATACATGTGTGTCTAAGGCAAACAAGTAAAGTCTCTTTTATAACCAGCACTGCATCCTGCTTGCCTCTCCTGATCAGTCTGCAGAGAAAATCAGATCATTTAGGCTGATGGACTTGGAAAGGGCTAGGGCTGTTAGACTGCATCTGTGGTGGACAGCAGGCATTGCTGCCCTGTATTCATAGACTGTCTCCCCTTTCGCAGCTCTCTGCCCAAAAACTGTGGTTGATGTATACTGCTTGGTCCAGGTCCCCCCATCCCGTGCTGGGCCAGAGGGCTGATAGAAGTCACTGTGCTGAAGTGCAGTGGCAGAGGGAATGCTTGGCATCAGGCTCATGGAGGCCAGGCATCTGCGCATCTTCACAATTCATCTCGTTCTTCCTCATTGCAAATGCAGGCGCTCCTTTGGCTGTTCATGAAGGGCCGGCAGCCCAGAGTCCAGACGGCATTGAACACTGTGTCTGCAACAGTTTCACAAGCTGCAGGGAAGAAAGAGGTGAGGCAGGTAAGTAACAGGCACTTCAGGACATCTGAGGCATGTGGAACCCACCCTAGGCTGAGGTCTGCACCGAGTTCTGTGGTATTTACAGTTGGAAGCAAGGGCTGTTGTCTTACTCCTGGGTACTGCAGATTTATAAATCCAGAGGTTCCCTTCTGCTGAACCAGGGGCTCTTTTCTCCCTAGGGTGGCACCATTCTGACACTAACTTCTCACCCCTTTCTGTTCTTGCCTCTCTCAGGCTTTTCTGGTTGATGGATCTTTTGGGGCACTGCCAATAGCACTGTTTACCAAGCAGATTTCCGAGAAGATCTCCACAATACTATCTTTCCTGGCGCCGTCTCCCCTCAGTTTTGCCTATAGCCACTACTAACCAACCTTTTCTGCTTTTTGGGAGTTGCCAGACAGCATGAAAATCCTACTGCAGTTGTAACAGTAGAGTTGTTGACAGTCTGCCTGACTACTAGCCCCTCCTCTTCCCAAAAAACCAAGCCCAAAACCGCTTTTCAGTAAATAAATAGGTTAACATGAAGCCTTTTAGGGTTTACTCACTGGCAACCAACATTGACTGCTGAATGCATATGGGGAAGCCCTGCCTTGGGGCTGTCGCCTCTTGCCTCAGCCTCTCAGAGCACCTCACTCTGCTCCTGCTGCTTTAGGAGTTTGCTCAGTTGGCAAGTGTTGGAGAGCCTGTAGTGAGTCATGGGAAAACCAAGGCTTTGGTTAACTGGCACTGCTGCAGCTGGGATGTTTGTGCCCACATGAAGGGAGTGCAGATGCCGTTCCCCTGCCTGCTGTCTCTGTTGTGGTGTCTCAGTGGAAAGGATCTCAGGTAAGAGCTGGGATGGTGGTGGTGGCCTGTGCAACAGGAGCTGTTCATAGCAGCACTGAGAACAGGGAGTGGCAGGTATAGAGCACAGGACAAGAGGCAGAGCAAGGGGAGGAAAGGACAACACAGAAATTTGTTAGTTTACAACTACCTGTGCTTCCTGCCGCAACCAGGACAGAGATGATGGAGGTGTTTAGTCCTACGTGGCTATAAGCAGAGGTGGTTTGGCTCAGCTAAGAAGTAAGGGCTCTGCTCCACCTTTACTCCCTAGTATTTCTGTTTCACTGCTGCAGGCAGAAAGGAAAAAGGAGGGATCTGAAAAACTTGCAGGGGAAAAATCTGAAAGAACAGGAAGAGATTGGCTGCATGAGGATTTGTGGACAGGAGTGACCATGCAAGATTTGCTGTACTTTGGCCTGTAGCACTTATATATTAGTCCATGTCTTTTTTTTCTCTTGCTGGTCTGGACACTGTTTCCAAACATTTATCTGTGATGAAGTAGAAAGCCATCTGCACTAGTACTCCTAGTCATGCAGCCTTACCTGTGTACCCTAATCAGGCCGCAGGAAGAGCAGACTGCGGGAGGCTCTCGTGCCATGGCTGACCTCTAGTAGTGGCAGGGTCTATGTTTCCTCCTCGTGATACAGTGAAGAAGCGCTTGATGTTGGCGCAGGGGACCAAGAGGCAGGCTTGGACTCTTCACAAGGGTTACCAAATGCAGCCTTTACCAAATGTAGCCTTTACCAAATGCAGCTTTTACCAAAAAGCTCTTTTCAAACTTGCAGTCTGAAGGTTTTAAAATTAGGCAAAACCAGGATGGCTGTTGAGCTGCTGGCATGTCACTAGGAGTTTGTTAGAATGGGGGCTTCTGAAGAATCCAGCTCTGCCCACCATGGCTCAGCCACCACCCATGTCCCTGGTGCTGTCATCATCTCTTATCTGTGAACTGGGTCCCGGAGAGCCCTTGTCCTTGGCTCTCCCAGTTTGTTGGCCCTTGGCCGTATGCAGGTTTCTGTGTGTGGGTTACTGGCTGTGGAAGGTTTTTTGACCACGTGAAGGTGTTTTAACTCTTGGGGAGAGCATCCAGGGGTTGAAGGAATTGCAGCTAGGTTTTCTTGTTGGTGGGGTTTTTTTGTTTGGGAGAGGGGGAGGTTTTGTTTGTTTGTTTGTTTTTCTTTTCACGTGTGTTTTGTAGTGTTTTCCAACTGTAAATAATTTAGGTCCCCAGTCTTGGGACGGAAGTGTGTGTGTAGGGGGCAGATCTCGGTGTTCTCACTCATCTCTGACCCGTCTGTGACAAGCATGGGGCAGATTTTCTGCTCCCTACTGCAGATTTTTGCTGCTTTTGGCAAGGAAAGAGCTCCCTGCCCACACCCTCCTCTCCCTGCCATCACTCGTTTCCTCCATAGGGGATGTGAGCGAGGAAGCCTACCTTCCACCTTGGAGACAAACCCGAGGCTGCGCTTGAGGTCGGAGCAGATGGAGTGGAGGCACCAGCGGAACTTGGCATCACAGCGGTATTTGTTGGCCCCACAGGTGTCGTAACAGACGTCCAGCTGGTTACAGCACTTGGTCATGGCAGGGATGCCCAAATCTAGCTGGGGAAAGAGAGGAAAGCAATGTCCCTTGGCTGTGTCCTGGCCTCAGAATCAAGCAGCTTCAGCTGGGTGAGGTATTGCAGAGCCCAACTGGATCCTTTCTCAGAAGCTACTTCTGATAGCTGGGGCAGCAGGAGGGAACACATGCTTCTCCCTCACCATCTAAAGTAATGGGCAACGGTAGTTCAGGTCCAGTACAGGACAGACCACGTTCCCTTCTCTCTGTTGCAGGGGATTAACTTCTCCTAGAGAAGTGGGAAACAGCCCCTCCATGAATCTGCTAGTTCTAGTTTGTCAGAGTTCATTAGAGAGTTTCCTGTCCTTTCCAGCAGTGGCAAAGGCCCCTTTTCTCTTTCCTCCGTTTCCCACAACCTGACAAGTCCTGCTTGTTGGCTTAATAAATCTGCTATAAGTGTTATTAATGTCTTATTTCTCAGAGAGACACTTATGAGGCCAAGGACAAATACAGCTTGATCAGGGGAGTTCTACTTGCTTGGAGATAAACAGCAGCTTAGCTAATAACCATGGGAGTGATGGTGGCAGAAGGCCTGCCTCCTGCAGAGGCTGGACTCATTAGCTTGTTATTAATTCTTCCCCTTTTTGACCTTCCTCATGTAATATTTAGGAGACTGTTTCTTCATTGCACTCAGTGCTTGTGACTGCCTGCCTAAGGAGAAGGTACTGCAGAAATGCCCACAAGGTTTGCAGTGAAATGTAGTTTAAGGATCTAATATTATATGAAGAATGGGGTGCAAAGAGAGGGCTTTTTGGAGCAGGAAACTGCCTGATTGCTGCAGACTTCATGGGTAGCAGTAATGCATGAGGTAAATAGTATTTCCTGCTCTTAGAGCCTCCTGGGAGTCCTTTTCCTGGTGATTCTAATATGATTTCATTAATTGCTTTTAAAATAACAAGTAGGTGCAGTATTAAAGCCCACAGGTTTATTTCATTGCTTGGCAGAGGCAAAAGCATGACAGGGGGCTAAGGGCCAGGTGTAGAGAATGCCTTCAAGTATTGCTGTTTCTACATTATGCTATGCCACTGAACTGTCATGGAACGTGTTCCCTGTCCTATCACCAGGGCACAGGATTGTTCAGGGCCTTGATAAAAATATGTTCTGCTTGGCCAGGTGCCCCCTTTCCTTCTCATGGTGCTAACCTGCTCAGGAAACTTTTTCTTTTGGCATCTACCAAGACAACCACGGCAGCAGCCCGGTGCTTCGTAAATGTAACTCATGTCTATGTGACTCCTGTTTCGCTGCCACCAGCAGTTGAAGTCTTAATGCCTCCCTGACTGACAGTTAGTTAGGCAGTGCTCAGACTGACATGTTTGCCATGCTTGCTGACAGCAGACGGCTTTGTCTTCTCTCAGTCCCAGGCAGATAGCTGATTCCCTGACACCACATAGTGATCCTCCCTCCCTTTTCCAGAGCTCTGGTTTCAGCTGTGAAAAGAAGCCGCCACACAGACACTGTGTAATGCAGCTAAGCCTTTTCCTTCCTAATATTATTAGCTGGTTACTGTGATTAGAGAATTGCATCATTTGTGGTTGGCGGGTGTGGCAGTACATACACTTTCAGGTACCTTGAGCCCCAGGAAATTGGAGCTACAGCCGTTGGGTTCCTGTGGTTTGTAGTGAGGTCGTGGCATTGGAGCCTTCCCTGAGAAAGAAAGGAAAAATGTTAGGAAAGCCAATCTTCCCAGCAGCAGCACCAAAAAGTAGGAGTGACAGGCAGCTCCCCTTTGGTCTTCATCACCAAACACTTCACTCTCCCAGGAGATGCAAGAAGGAAAGGATAGGTACTAGATCTGGCTGAGACTTGGCTTTCTCTACACTGTTCCTTGATGTGTGTTCAGTGCTTGTTCTGTTTCTGTCCCAGCTGGGTTTATAAAATGGAGATCTCAAATGCAGAGTGAGGTGTTGATATTTTGAGGTGCTAAAACAAGACATTTGAACCCTGCTCTGGGAAAACTTTGCAAGCTGAGTGAACACTCCAACAAAAACTTCTGAGCTGAGCCTTTTGTAAGTCCATCACCTCTAGGGCTAAATTTCTGCTTCACTGAGCACCACTACAGAATTTAAGTAGACATAAAATGGATGTAATTTAGCCCTTGAGGCAGGGTTGAGTTCTTTTAAACTCCATTCCCACTGTTTTCTTCTTGTCAGCACTGATCATCATTGAAGATTCTTTTCCCTTTTTTCTGTCCAGGTACCCAAAATACCAGTGGTTAATAGAGGCATAAATCTACCGTGTCCTTGGGAAGACCTCACAGACAAATGCATCAAAAAGTCTTATGCAAGAAAGTTCCCAGCACCTTCTAAATTAAATGTTGCTGGAGTGGTTTTCCTTGAGCAACACATTTGCAACAAATAAACAACAAACTGAAATAGCTGAGAGATGCCAATGGTGTGTTCTCCAGCCCTACAGAAATACAGTATGCTCCAAGGATTCGGCTGTCCACAAGCCAAGATAAAGCTCTCTAGCTGACACTGCCGTCAGGTGATGGCATTTGTGTGGGGAAATATTTCTCAGTACAGCAGTTACCTATGGTGTTTCTACCTTTCTGTCCACTTTTGAATAGGCCAGATTTGCTTCCTACTGCAGATGCAGTTTTCTTGTGCGAAAAGCAGTGTTATTTTTAGCAGGCAGAGCTGTCTTAGCAATAGATAAAGAGCACAAATCGGTTGGTTGCAGCACACCATCATTATGGGATTACTTTTGCACCAGCACATAACTCTGAGGTAACTGAGGCATGTTGATGCAAGGTGACTTCTGAGTTTACGGGCACATTGCATAATACAGTATTTTGGTGGTTATGCTAAGGAGAGAAGGAATTATGTCTATATACGGTCTGAATCTATATCCCAAGGCTCCTAAGAAAGGTAATGAGAGGAGGGCTGCACCCTGGTCTTGGCGCAGTTCACAGCATAGTCACTCTTTTGGAAGCTTGTGAGAATTGGGACTCAGAATTCAAATTTCCTGAACTGAGGCAGGAGGCAGAGGAAAGTTCAAAATCCAAGGTTGGTTTTGCAGAATGGGGTCAATTTTTAATGATTTGCTTGTAATATTGACAAATTATCTTTCTGCAGCACATTGTCAGTTAATGGGATAAGGTGGCAATTCAGCGTAGGAGAGGGACTGCTTGGAGATATGGAGATAATCATGTTTCCAGAGAAAACCTTCCATTAAGCTGAAGGTACAGCTATTATGTCTTAGAAAGTTGTCCTGAGGAAAAAAAATCTCACATGAGAATTGTGATCAACAAAACATGAACTACCTTCAAGATGAGCCACTGTTGGAAACCTCTCCTCTTCCTCTCTGAAAAACAGTTTAATCATTTGTAAAGTGCCCTTTGGTGAACTCTCTCTCAGCTAAAGTCCAAGACACCAAAATTAACCTCTCTCCCACATCTTGCTTTCTAGCTAACAGTTAAACAAAAGCAAAGAAGAAATAATAGGCATTCCTGACTGTACATGACCATGCACTCTGTGCTCTTGTTATCATCTATTTCTTGCCCATCCTTATAGCCACTTCTGTGATGGGGGAAGGGACTTGGTGGGTTACACTGATTGTTTGCTAGCTGTGTTTCACCAAAGGCTGACATCTGTCTGTTTGCTGCAGGGCATAGCTGGGATGAAGAAGAGAGCTGCAAGCACAGCAGGACCTACATGGCAGCATGCTGAAGAGTAATGCTGATGTGTAAAAGCACAGCATTGCTGAGGAAGCCTGTTCTTTGCAAGGAATTTTATTTCAGGGCATTTTCTTGTCAGCACAGCCTTAGAGGAGAACTGAATTTGGGTTCCTAATGGAAGCAACTTTCCCGGATGCATTTTAATATCTCCAGGCTGTTGTAGCTATGCCAAGAGACTGGAAGACAGCCAGCTGACTAGAACAGCCGCTGGCCATGCAGGAGGTCTCAGACACTGCAGTACTGGTAACTGGCAGGGGGAAGTGAATGTATTTCAGGATGAATAGATGGTCTCGGGGCTCCTTACTGTTTTGAGTGGCCCATTGTTACTTCTCTGCTGCAGGCAAGCAGGCTTTGAGCAGACACTGTCCTTTGTAGCACAGCTGTCTTGGAGTGCCTGACTTTGAAGGCTCTTTTCTCACAGCCTGGATGTGCCTCCTCATGTGAAGCCTCTCAGGACCAAATTCTGGGCAAGATGCTGAAGTCCTGCCTGCCCAGATAGCTGGAGGAAGCTGTCGAGGGATTTACCCCCTGTTCAGGCTGTTTCCCACCCAGAGAGATTTTGTAAGGAGGAGGAGGTATTTGTCAGCAATTGCTAGTGTAATCCTAATGTCCTGATTTAAGGGAGTAATCCATCAAGTTGCTTGCTTTTAGACCTCACTAGCTGCTGAAAAATCAAGAGTCTTACAGCCAGAACAGCCAAGTGCTTTGTGCTCAGCTGAAGATGGATGTGGCAGTCACAGGTGAGTCCTGACCTTTGTTATGGCAAAATAAGCTATTATTGGTGTCTCAGCTGAAATGAAAGAAGTAGAAGGCATAATTTTTGCTTTGTGCCTGGGGAAAAAGTAATCGGGCCCTGATTCAGCAGGAGGATGGTAAAGATGGTTTTTGTTCATTCTTCTGGGCACAGACTGGGTCTCACTGGTTTGGGATCATCCCTGCGTCCCTCTACTTGCAGCCTGCAATGTCTGGGCTAGAGACCAGCATGAACAAATGGTTCTGAAAGGGTCCAGCAAGACCTTTAGAGGCACTTGGGCAGTGTTTCAATAGTTTCCTCCTTCAGATGGTGATTAATGAGTTATTCAGCAGAGAATGAGAACACTAACGATGTGCATGTTTGTTTTCCTTTCTAGGTAACACATTTCTCCAGTAAGATGCAGAATGTTCTCAGGGAGCAGGTAGGCATTTGTGCCACCACCCTGTGGAGATGCTCTTCCCTCTACCCAGAGTGCAAAGCTGGGGCAGCAGGAGCAGGGAGAGCTCCAGCCTTGCAATGTGCCTAGAGTGACCACTTCTGTAGGACTTGGTGAGTCCTGAGTCTCCCTGAAAAGAGCTCTGATACCAGCCTTCCCAAACCTTCCCTCAGGCCCACAGCAGTCCTAGCCATGCTATGCCCACTACAGGGTTTTCAGTCACTGCATTAAGAAGGGCAAGTCCCTTTCTGCTCTGGATTTGGAGCGTCGTGTAGACCTAAAGGGAGGTTATCAAACACTGTGAGGGCTGCCATGCTGTGGGCCTGAGGACGGGCTGTCTGGTGGGCAAATGGGTTCATCCTGTGTGCTGGGGCAATGCGGTGGTGTGCAGGGGGTATCCTCTAGACATTGTGCCCCTGGAGTGCACACTGCCTCCAGTGGGCTCCACAGAGCAGCCATGGCCCTCCAGAGCTGCTGTGGAGAGGTAGCCCTAGCTGGGGAATGTCATGGGGCCCTGGGCTGAGGGACCAGGGCTGCTGTGGGGCTGAAGCACCTGGCTCCCTGCAGGTCTGTGGGGCTGAGATGCCTGGCCTGGTGCTCCTTGTTTCCTGTTAGCATGGGCCCAGGGAGCAGAGCAGAACAGATATATACACGTTATTTAAAAACAAAACATAACAAAAAGAAGAAAAAAAAAAAAAAACCAAAAAAACAAACCAACTTGAAAGCTGATTTTAAGCTCTATTTGTAGCCTCATTTTGGCTAAGGGTGGCCCATCTGCCCTCTTGTCCTGACAGGCAGCTCATGTCCCAGCCCTGCAGCATCTATTCCTCCCAGCACCCTTGCTGCTGGCCTGGGAGGGGCAGGAGAGGCTTCCCTCGGCTGCATCTGTAGGGGCAGCAATACAGATAACCCTGTGCAGGATGGAGATGTGCAGCACAGCGTGCAGCTCACATTCTGGAAGAAATAGGATGCATATAGACCAAAATTGAGTTGGTGGGTTCTCTCCAAAGCATGGAGTCTTTGTCTGTGAAAACCACAGCTCAGGGAAGGAGAGGGGTTGAAATCACCTCTGCTCACAAGCACCCTGCCCAGGCAGTCACGAGGGATGTGAGATAAAGTTGGGGGAAGAGGGCTGGCAGGCAGCTGTGGATGGGCTGGCTGAGTCTACTGAAAACAGTTATTGCTGTGGGGACAGTTGTAGGGACATAAGGAGAGGACACAGTCTGTAAGAAGGCTCCTTCCTGTTCCCAAACAGGTCCTGCTGAACTTCTATGTGCCCGTTCCCCTGTCCTGCTCTCCCCAGGATGTCACCCCCTTCATCCTGACCCCAGGACAAACTCTTCCTTTTCGGTAAATCATTCTAAAGTCCAAGGCAAGCAGCAGCTGCCTCATTCTGCTTTGAGTACTAAAGGTTTTTCCATGCTGACTGCACGTCTTGTGTGCCTTCCTGTTATCTCTCCTCCTCCATCCCACTTATTAACCAACTTGCAACTGTTGAACAATGACACTGAAGATTGCTGAGATTAGGGCAATACTAACAACCTCTTCTGAGTTAGGCATGCACAGGATGCTCGTCCTCCCCTCCAGGGCCTCACTGCCTACCCCGGTGTTTCTCTCCAGCGGTCTGGGCAGCCTGGTCACCTACATGCCCTTCCTGTAAAAGCTGTATATCCTCTCCTCTTGTCCCTTTGCACACAGCACAGGGGCTTCAAGATCAGGCACTTGGTTCTCGGTGAGAGGGGGAGATGAGGGTCAGTGCCGTGGTGCTGGCGCTAGCAGGGGAGTTGTGACTCTGCAGTGACTTTTCTGTGCTGAGCAGCGCAAGGGTCAGGTGATGGATAAGAGCTTGTGGTGGTCTTGGGGAAGGGAAAAGCGCAAGAGGGGGAAAGGGCAAGGAGAGAGGAGCCAGCAGGAGTGGCGTTCACTTACCATATCGACATCTGTACTGACATACTCCATTTTTTCCCCCAAGCAGTTCCAAGAAGGAGTCAAAGTAGCTGTTAACTGTTTCAAAGCTGTCCCGGATGGTCTCGATGCCCCAGTCTGAATAGGATGACTCTGCCTGGGAAGCTGGGTGGACGGTGTTCACCTGTGTTGCTTCTTCCGTGCATTGCCCTAAGCCCAGCGTTAGGCACAGAACCACTGCCTTGAAAAGCAGACACATGCTGCAGTCCAGATCCAGGCCCCAGAGCCCTCGTCCAGGCAGATGTGCAGGCAGGGAGGAGTGGGAGCGAGCCGTGGCGTGCAGGAGGCAGGTAAGCACCTCTCTGCCGTGGACTTTAAACAGTGCCGAGGGAGCCGGCACGAGGTCACCACAGTCAGAGTGCAAAGTGCACCACAGGGATTTGGAACAAGTTCATCTTGCAGAGAAACACCGGGGAGTGAGTTTGCACAATCCTGCTGTAACCCTGCGGCACCAGGAGGGACTGCGGGCCTGCCTGCACACGAGAGACCCTCTGCCTGCCCCACCGAGGCACTGCCTGGGCTGCCCTGCTCTCTCCCCAGCCTGTTGGGAGATGAAGAGTATCTCTGTCCCAAATTTCTGCTGCTCAGGCAATGTCAGTAACGGGTCAGCAGCAGGCTGAGGAGCACCCATTGCCTTTCTCCTGGGCACGTAATGGGGCAGGATGAAGCACCCACACAGTCTAGCTGCTGTGGGGGGGACTGCTGCTAGCGAACCTGAGGCACCTTAGGGATGACACAGTTGTCATGTGAAGGGGCTTCCAGGCCTGGATGCCTAGGGCAGAAAAGGGTGGCAAAGCACACCATGTCCTGCTCTGCTATGGCTAGAGGGTGCTGTTGGGCCTCACGGGTTGATCTGGCAGCTGAGGAGTGGTTTGGGTTTAGAAACGCTGCATTCAGGGTGACCCCTTGGTGTGTCCCCCCAGTTACAGGATCAGTGATGCGGATGAGTATTGGCCTTTGATGGGACTCCTGAGGCTGATGTTGGATGGTTGGTGCTTACAGCTTTTGTGTAATGCTAGTGCTGCCGAATTAAACGTGTTGCATCAGTGGCCCACAGCAGGCGAGGGCCGGCACCGAAGCCCAAGTCAGGTAACAGGCCTGTGGGGGAGCTGCAGGTCCTGGCTAGGACTGGCCTGTCAGGACCCGGGGCCTGTGCAGCCGATGGAGGCTTCAAACAAGTTACTCATTAAAAGAAACCAACCAAATGAACACCAGCAGCAAAAGACAAGGCAAACTGCTCATAAAGAGCAGCGAAGGGAAGCGGCATGGGAAGGCTGCTCATGAGAACCTTTCTGGATGTGCCCCGGCACGGGACTGCCCCTCAGAAACAGCCACTGTGCAGCTGATGGGCAGATCGGCCCATCTCTGTGGGCCCCAGCAGCTAGCTCCAGCAGCCATTTCTGTGTGACTGGCCAGGCTGCGGAGTGGAGACTCCCCAGAGGCAACAGGAGCCAGGCAGTGGGACTTTGAAATCCCTGGCAAATGTAAGTGAAGTTCTGACATTTTACTGTTTTGCAGGAGACTTGGCCCCGCTGTATTGTTACTGCTGAAGCACCGGGGCTGCGCCAAACCTGTCTGCCTGCATCCTTCTGCATACAGCTGTGTGTTATGTGCTCCAGACGTGGCATAAGGAGGAGGGAGCATAGCTTAGAGTTGGTTTCTCAGGTAAGTCAGGAAGCAGGGAAAAGAAGCAACCAAGCTGTCTGGTCCTTTTCCTGTGAAATGGTGTGAAGCCAGAGCCAGCTGCTGCCTTCTTGCTTTATCTGGTCTGATGCTCATCACTGACCGTGTTCGTGCTCCATGCCCCTCAGGAGGGGAATGCGAGGGTTCCTCAGGTCGGCAGCCAGAGGTGATTTGGTTGTACAGCCACAGCTGATACCTGTGTGGTGCCTTCCTGAATGTTGCTTCATAGCTGGAGCTGTGCACCACTGTCGCCGGCTGTGGGAGGAAGCTTGGCTGAGTTACTGGATAAAGGGGCATAAAAGGCATGCGGGAGGTTCTGAGGAAACCTCAAACCTGCTCTGTTTTTTGGGAGATGGATGCAAGGAGAGAGGCAGAGAGTGTCGGGAAGGGAGGCTGGCAGTGTCCTTGCTGCAGACAAGGAAGTGGAGCACTGTAATGCCTGGTGATAATTAGGGTAAAGTTTTGCACTAAGCTAAAGGTGCCAGGTTGCTACTAGATACGGTGTGTTCCCTGGAGCCCGGAAACCAGGAAGTCTCTGCCTCTAGTGTGCCTTTCTTGATCAGGGTGTCAGTGGGACGCTTGTGAAGTGAGGGCTCCCCTGCAGGAGCACTTTGCAGAGCAGGACGGGAGAGCTCGGGCCTGTCCTGCTGTTCACCATGCTGGGGACTGGGCTGTCAGTCTTGGGTGGAAATGGCTGCTGTCCCTGGAATTTGCTGTAAAGGAGCCCCAGTGAAGGGAAAACCAGGTTCAACAGTCCCACACGTTTTGCAGTGAGTGGAGCTGTTCGTGGCTGTTGGCTGAGTCACTGCCCTGTGTGACATGCTGGTTTGCAGCCCCAGTGCTCCCCGCCCTTAGAAACAGCCTGGCAGGAATTGATGTAAAAAAGAGCAAAGCAGCTATTCAGAATTAGCGTGGAAACACTGTGCAGAGCCCCTGGGCAGCTGTGCTTGGTGCCGTGCTTTTATCTGGAGCCTTTTAGGGTTGCTCTGGAGGCAATTCCAGAACATGGCTTTCTTTGTTATCCCTTTTCCCTGGTGGCTGATCCATGTGCTGCTCAACGGAAGCAGAGAGGGGGGAAAAATATCATCAGGACTGCAGAGGATGCAAAACACAGTGACTGTGGCGTCAGCTGTCAGTGCTGTGCCACTGCCACACGCTGCATGGACATGCAGCCTGGAGGGGGTGGCCCTGGCTGGAGTGTGGAGCCCGGGCTATTCGCAGAATCAATTGGAATTAGTTAGGAAAGCTGATCAGGACAGGGGGAGCAGCTGGCAAAGTGCAGGGCCTGGGAAAAGGAGTCGGAAACTTTACTGTGAGTTCATTGCTTGTTGTCCTGAAGCAAAAGTCTGTGAATAAAAAAGCAGTCCAACTGCTCTTCCCAAATGTGGCTGCCCCTTTGCCCTGCCCCGGGGATGAGCTGCTCTCCTTCCTTCCTCCTTCCTTCCACCCCGCCCCACACCAGTCTCCAGAGATGTTTTCAGTCCAGCTGCAAATAGCTTGGTTGCACCCAAACGTCAAGACCTGAAGACTAGGAAAAACATTGGGTTAAGTAAAGCTAGCAAATGCCTCACAACACCCCTCCCCCCCCCCCCCCCCCCCCCACAGTTGCTGCAGGGAATTGCTGCCCAGGCTCAGCAGCAGCTTAAGTGAGGGCTACCTGAAGCAGTTGTGCACAGCAGGTACCTGCAGGTTGTCTGACACTGCTTTGGCCCACGGTGGTTTAAAATACTCCCTCCCTATGCCAATTATTCTCTCTCTGAAGATTTGAGACTCAGATGTTGTGTGCCACAACGGTGAACTCTGACAACTGGTTTCTGAACCTCATCTTGACCTCAGGGTAAGCAGCTCCTGACCACGCATTCATTTCTGACTCTGTAATGCTTAAATATAGAGCAGTCCTCAGCCTGCGATGAGTCACTCACCCCTAATGACACTATCAGACTGTTGGCAGCTGCTCCTTTGAGGCAGGAGGTTGATCTACTACACAGGGCAGATGACCATCCTGCAGTGGGATGTGCCTGTGTCCCTCCAGTGGTAGAGAACCCCTTCTTGGATGAAGCTGGAAACCCTCTTGACTTTGCATTATCAGCCAAACCAAAGCCAGCACTGACCCTTGTGCTGATCCTGGCTTTGGTGGGATCCTTCCTTCTGTGTTCTGCTGGGGACATTGGGGAGGATAGAGGATCTGAACTCTTTTTCTAGACATTTTGGCCAGCTCAGTTGCTGGTTGATGTTTAAGCACAGCTTAAGTAGGGGGAGCAGGCAGCTTGTGGTTAAGGTTCATGGGTAGTCTGTGGTTGTTTCAAGCCTGGTTTGGGAGCCAGATGACTCACTAGTTATCAGAACCAGAAATGCAGCTCGATGATGAAATGCAGCTCAATGATGAGTCCCTCACAGTGTCAGGTCAGAGTCCAGAGCTGGAGGAGGATGGGTGGAGGGTTAACAACCCTCTCCCTCAGCAAGGAAGCACTCAAATTCATGCTCTGGTCCAGTTTCCAGGAATCCCTGGACAGATGACTTCAGCCTGGTGCTGCTTCCCCCAATCTTTAGGTGCTGATACTGCCAGACCCTTTACTTTGTCTTGTCCTGCCCTGAGGCAATTCACAGGCCTTTTTCCCTATCCCTGACCCTACCCAGCCTTGTTTAGCTGCAGCTGCTGTTCTTACCTACTCAGGGTTCCTCCCATGGTCATGATCCCCATGGGTTATGCTCCAGCTATAGCTGTGCTGGGAGAGGTGTAGATACCCAGGCAGAATGGGTGGGAAGCCACAGTGTGTTAAGTGCTGGTTAGAGGTAGCACAGGGCTGAACCACAATCCTTCCTCCATGGGAGAAGGCAAAATCCACCCAAGCCTGGGTAGGTGCCTCAGGCTGCCTGCAGAAAATAGGGCAGCCCCTCTCTTATCACACAAGGGGGTAAGGCTGTGAGCTGCATCTCACCTCATGAGGACCCTGTGCTACCCTGTGCTCTGGCTTGGCGATAGCAGCTTGGTGGCCAGGCTGGCAGCATGAGCCTCACACCTTCTTGCAAACAGGCAGCCCTGCTGCAGCTATGAGGACACAGTGTCCCCAGGCAGGGAGGCAGCCCACGGACACCCCAAAAAACTGAAGAGGCTTAGAGCAAGCCCTGACCTCCAAAAGGACAGAGCCATTCAGGTACTCACATTCTTCTGGCATTGACCCACCTTGGTGACGGTGCAGCAGTTCAGCAGCATGCACTGAGGAGCTGGGGATGGAATTAATTCACATTTCTGAAATGAAAATAAAACTGCTCCTATGCTTTAGACCAATTTCCTATCCTGTGGCTGCTGAACTATGAGCACATTAGCTGTGTCCCTGGGCTGCAAGGAGAAGGGAGTCCAGGTTCCTAACTGCAAGCCAAAGTGCTCCATCAGCAATGCAGGGCACTCTTCCACAAGGCTTCTAACCTGCCCTCACTGTGTTCTTTTTGCAGGTTCCTGAGGTGACCACAAATGAAGTCCAAGCTCCCCTGTTCTGAAGCACAGAACCACCACAGTGATATGAACTGTGGATGTCTCGATCATGGCAGACATGAGCCTGCCCTGCCTACATGTAGTGCACTGTCTCCTTGTCCTGCTGCTGGTGCCTGGGCTGCAGGACAGTCTCATGATTCTTCCTCTCTTGTGAGTAACTGGCTGGTTGGCCTCCTGGCTCCAGGAATTATTTATTGTCCCTGGAAAAGGGTCGCTTAGCAGCTGACCCTGTGCTGTGCCCATTTTGTTTCAAACCAGAGGCTCATGCAGTTCCCCCATTACTGTTAAATCCCACACCAGCTACTGCCATAAATCACAGCATCAGGGAGACAAAGGGGCTGTCGTGTCCTGCCCCAGGAGCAGTTCAGCTCCGGTTCATACATGTTGAGCGCAACATGCTTTCAGCCCAGCCTTACCACATGCCCTTCCCCTTTGCAGCCCATCAGTGCTGTGTGTTTCCAACTAACAAAGTTCTGGTCCAAGAACGTGTTTCATAGTACTTTGTGGTGTGAGCATCTTTGGCACCTGCCCACCTAGGTGATGACGTGAAACAAATGAGCTCAGTAATCCAGGAAACACATGTGGTGATAAAAGTATGTGTCATCAGATTTACAACAGCCATATATAAGGAGAGCTGGATGTGGAGGATTTTTCACTGCTACTGGCAGTGGCTTTTATTTTAAGCCCATTTTTTTTTTACATTAAAAATTTAATTACAAAAAGATTCAACAGTAAGGCAGTTTCTCAGTTGTCAGTCACTGTGAGCCAGTTTTCAGTCATCTTTAATACAAAACTTAGAGTCACACAGGAGCCATGCTCTTGATCCAAAAGCCCTTTGAGAAATGAAAGGGTAAGGGAGAAAGCAGCAGCACCACCTGTAATCCCTTACACAGTGTTGGGTGTGTGACTACTACTGTAGTGGAGGAGGAAATAGGATTGTCTAGTTTAAAACCATTAAGCGTACCCTTTCTCTTCCAATGATCGGGCACATTGCCTCAGCAGGCTGGAGTTTTAGTTTTGGGGAAGTTTTCTTTCCTTTTAAACCAAGTAAAGTCTCCCCCTGTCAAAGGCAAACTCTTTTTCTTCCCCAGAGAACTGCAGGTCACCGAGTAGTTCAACAATCTAAAAAGTGACACACTGAAGGTTGGACTTGATGATCTTACAGGCCTTTTCCAACCTAGTTGATGCTATGATTCTAAACCATTTTTACTCCCCAAGCAATGCTTCCTAGAGATCATTCCTAAAATGCTGTTTAAGACTGGAGCTACTTGATGATGGCTGAGGTGAGGGAGGGAACCATTGATTAAACTTCTCCAGAGGTTGCACAACTGCTCAGGTTTTAGTGCCAGTTCAAGAGAGATGGGAGGAAAAAAACCCACCGCTTAATATAATAAACCTGTGATTTCTCTGTGATTCAACTGTTCTTTCTTCACTCAACATGCAGGAGGCCACAGTGTTTCTTTCCACTACAGTAGCACCCAAAGCAGTTGCACTGACACTTTTAATTCAGTATTTCTTGCTTAGCTCACGTAAACTCCACAATTTTTAAGTTTTCATTATTTTTGTGTCAAGTAACTCCTCTGCACTTTAGGAAGGAAAAAATAATTCTTTTCTGTGATGGCAAAGCCAAAAGTTTTCTAAATGTGGTAATACATGGATTTTTTTTGTGCTCTTTAACTGGCAGGACTGGCTTTTCCAAAAGCAATTATAGATGCTTCGGAGCTACAGAGTGAAAATGAGCACCCCGAAGGTCAGACTCCCACCACCTCACTGCTTGTTCTACTATTGTCCTTGTGGGAAAGTGGCAGGACTCACCTGCAGCTGTGGTTACCTTTGTTCGGAGCTTAAGTAAAACATATGGGAAAGAAGAAACCATGGACAGGAATGGAGATAACACTGTATCAAAGAGAAAATTCAGGAAAGTAGAAATGTTACAGGTTTGGTTTTTTAATTATTACAATTCAGTGATCAAATTATGCTCTGATAACCCATTTCTTCAGTGAATCTATCTGTATCAGATGCTCGGGTGTACCAGCTATTCTGAATATGAAAGAGAGGTACAGACATGAGGTGGAACTATTTCTGATTTTAATTTTTGTTTTCTTAAGTGCTGGATGGACTCTGTTTCACACCTGCCAAAAGCACAGGTGACATGCAAGAAGGTGCAGGGCTAAGGATAAGCAGTTCCATAGGTCCCATGCCTAACAGGCTCAGTAGAAATCTAACAATGTGTTTTCCAGCAAAGATTTTAAAGTGTCTTCTCAAAGTATGCAGTTTCTCAAACTCTAGTACCTTAAACTGCATTCGTATTCCCGAGGTATTTCTAACATGCTAACAGTTGGTTCCATCTATGTTTTGGCTCAATTTTCAAGATTGTAGTGAGGCAGAAAATCCAATTAACTGAAACTGGAATTTATTCCTTGGTAAAGACTTCAGGCTTCACCCTTAAATCAGCAAAACCACCATCATACAGAAAATCTGACTGTTCAGGTATGCCTGATGCCACTCACTTGGGTTTTTATCCTCGTGCTAGTGGAGTATTTAGACATTTTGCCAAAACCCCTGCTGTTAAAGAGAAAGGGCTTAGGAAAGCAAGCCTCAACCCACCCTGTGCAGCTCTTCCCATGCTGGGAGGTATACGGGGACGGCAGTTATTGTTCCCACAGAAATCTGATGTGCAGAACAGGAGTTCAACAGCTACAGCAGCCACAACCTAGTCTCCCTCAGAGGTTTCAACTTCATCTCAGTCTAAGGATGAGTCATCACAAACTAAGGTCCCTGACAGTCACTGGGTGAGTTCTTCCAGTGAGGGCACTCTGGGGACACTTTTCCTGTGTGGGTGGCATGAATCAGAGGGGCTCCAGCCCTGGCTCGTGGGACAAGCAGCAGTGAAATGAGCAGCACCAGAGCCTCCAGAGGAGGCCCCTTCCCAGCGCTTCCTCACTCCCAAGTGCCAGTGACAACGCGAGGAGCATGGATGCAGTGGAGGCAGTCTCCGCAAGGTGAGCAACACCAAACCACCCAGAGCAGGCACAATCTCTGGCATCCCGTGCAAGCAGCTGCCCTGTGACTAAAGGCATGTCACTGCAGTGGCCTGCATTCAGCATCTGCAGCAGGAAAAACATTTGCAGAATAAAAAGCATCTAAAAAAGATTTAGGATTATAAATAGGGCCATATACTTCCCACAAAGCCTTGAGAAATGGGAGGATGAGTGTGGAGAGCACTGTATCTGTTCTGGGTGACTATGTGTTACCTCATCACCTGAAGTCTCATAACCAATTAAAAATTCCAGTGTGCTAAGGCACAACTATTTTGATTCATGAAGATGGTAACATTCCCATCCCCACTGCGCAAGGAACAGCTCTACGAGTTTACTACTAAGACAGGATAAAAGCAGCATTTCTTTATGTGGACAAGCATATAAAAAATAAGAAGAATGGAGGGAAGATGGGCTGAAATTGTCAGGCTGCTCTGATGCAGGCATGTGTCTGTTTGAGACAACACTGCTGAAGCATCTCATCTATGCGTGTGCAACTGCCGAATTCCCCACAGAAGCTGAGAAGGAAGTAAGTTTAAAAACTGGGGCTTTTGTACAAGTGGAAAACCACGCTAAAACACGGTAATAACCTGTTCCCTGGAGAAACGCAAACCATGCCTGCAGTTCTCAACAGCAGTGGTCAGGCACTCTAGAAAAGCAAGGAGTTGAATATCTGGGAATTAAGGAATATGAACTGGTTTAATTCAGCCCTCCTTAGAAGGGAGCTCTCCCATTGAACCATCCCACCCTTAGAAGGATAGACAGAGTAGGACTCTGAGCAAACAGTTACTGGCTTTCCATGCTGATCAGAGGGGTGCTGGTGAAGGGAACACCACACGCAACACCACTGCTGGCTGGGGCACAGATCTCTATTTTGTCTTTTTTTTCTTTTCTTTTTGTAACACCCATAGACCTTAATATATTCTGTTCATAAAACCTTAAGGGGGTATTTTAAGGGAACTAAAAGCATATTTGTTTTGTCCACAGATGAAACACCGGTGTAGTTGAAGACTGAACCTGGAGTGGAGTGTTAGTCAATTGTAAACTGTACGAGATGTGTGCATTTTACACAGACTGAATACAGAAGAGCCAAAGGACAAGTCTGCATCATTCCAACTCTGATAAAGTGCATGGCCTTCGGAATTCCTGTCCCCGCTCATGGAGCCATTTATTGGATACTGCAAAGACATAAAGGTATTTTATCACTGTACCTGGTTAGCTTGTGCTTCTATTTAAGCTAAATATATGCTATTGGCAGCTTTCAGTTAAGCACAGGATTATCTTAATTTTCCTATATAAACACACACAAATGTGAAGTTGGTCTAATAAATCCAAGACAGAAAAAAACCTTCCCAATAAATCCAAGATGGAAAAAAAACCTTCCAGTAGCTGCAAAACTACAAAAAACTACTGATGAAGCAGATATAACATTATATATATTTATATTTATAGATATTTATACATATATAAACAGAAGATGCTACTATATATCATACATAAAATGTAACATGTAGAGATATGAAGTAGACATAGCTACAAAATAGTTCTTTATAAAAAACTATTCTATGATTCTGTAAAGGACCTAATTTCTGTCTGCTTTTTATTCCATCATGAAGTGCAGAGCAAAAAGAAAACCAAGACAACCCGTCAATAAAGCCCCAGACCTCCAGGTTGTTCGCTGGCAGCGAGAACAACGTGAGTGGTACTTACCCCATTTGTTTCCAACTAGTACTGGGCAGGCTGCATGCCGCGTGCTGTAATCTCCTTCTCCACTTGGAAAGAGATTGTACCAGAATACAGCTGTTCCCTGGAAATTGCAGTGGAAACCCTCAGCATTTTGCTCTGAGACACACTTTCACACTCACTCACTTAACAATGAGGCAAAGGTATGTGTATTTGTATTTCAGACATTCCTTTTAAATGCAAGGCTTTTTTCTATATTCTAACATTTGCTTTCCTAAGGAATGAGTCTCCTTTGACTCATTTCATGTCTATATATTATTGGCTGTTATTTTTAATTAAACCCTAAGCCAGTTTCAATCAACTCTGACTGGTTTTATAATGCAAGATGATCTAGTAAAAATGAGCAGCAGGCCAGAAAAGCCAGACATTATTAGGAACCCTTCTGAGAGGAAAAAACTTAACATGAACTTGCAGCTTCAGGGAGAATTCCCTACAGATGCCTCAAGACTAAACCTGCTTACAGATTGGAATACTGTCATGTTTTGCAAAGCCTATGCATCAGAAGCAGTTAAGTCCAAACCATAACTATGCATTAACAGGCAGAACAGCAGAGGCCCTTGGTATCACTAGTACTACTCTAGTTGCTCCACTTACAATTAAGTACCTCTGTGCTTCCGTGAACAGGGCTCTAACCTTCTTTACATAAACTCATTGTAAAACTTCTTTTTAAACGTTTGTACATCTGTTATATTTTTGAGTAGGTGGAGAGAGGAGTGGTTACACTGGATAAAAAGCCCTGCTTACCTTTTTGGGCCACACACTAGCTCCTACTTCAGGAAAGACAGTAGCTCCCCCTGCTGACACATCACTCATCTGAAAAGGTGGGAAAAGGTACGGGTAAATCACAAACTGACACATTCTCACAGATTAGTAAATCACAATTAGGTTACTAAACTTAATTTCTACCTCCCAATTAGTGAGCAAAGGCTGCGTGATTAACAGCCTTGAAAAAGGCTGCAACCCACCCATTCTGTTCCAATGCAACAGCTAGCCTGAATGTTACACGCTCAAGTGCTTGGGCAATGAGCTTGCTACAAATACCGATGCAGATACAAAAATGAATAAACAGTCAAATAATTTAAGCTGATGCTGAACTTTGAAGAGGAAAAGCCTCCTTAAGAACATATAGAAGAACTATTACGTATGGGTAAGGAGATGCCCCGTATGTGTCACCATGAAGATAGTGACTGCCCTCATTTGCAAGTCACTTGAGTAAAAAACCATAACAAGATCATTCAGTGGTATAGAATATGCAGTGATAGATTTTTTTTTTGGCACTGACACCTGGCAGAAATATATCACTTACATAAAACAACCAAGTAGCAATTCTGTTGCCTGTTCCCAATTCCTTAAAAGCATCTGGCTCGTCTTTCTGTGAATAAAAGCAGATTTAGTAAACATTTCATTTTGATTCTTGAGAGGAGCCAATGACGCGCAGCTGCAGAGCCAGCAGCAGACAAACTCATGCAGAAAAATTAATTCAATCCCTCTATTTGGAAGGAGGGGAAAATACAATATGTACCTATTAAGTAAACTAGTAATTTTAAAATTCTGTAGGACAAGGAGGGCATAAGCCCAAACTGCTAATGATAAAGAACAACTCTACAGTCTGAGTATATAAACCCTCTTCACAGCCACAAACTTATCTAATTACAGTCACTTATACCTTCTTGTCCTTGGCCAAGATGAGCGTGGGCAGCCCTTCAGTCCCGTATTCACTGAGAACTGTGCTACTGCAGAGCTCTGCTGCAGGGGTGGCTCCAGGCATGCCCTGAGGACAGCTGCCAACCCTGCTCCTTTAGGGGTGGCTCTGCCTTTGTGGCACTCGCCCCCTTTCCTGCTCCTGCCTTTCTGATCTGTGCCAGGCAGGCTGCTGCTCACCTACCTGACCTTTTGCATTCTGCACTCCTCCCTGGCACACAAAGGCATTTTAGAATGCTGTTAAAAATCCACTGAGTGTCGCATTAAGCAGTGTGCTACCCCAGCCGCAGGGTGTCTGTGGCAGCTGTTCCTGAAGCTTTCAACAACAGCAAGGTATGTCCCTGCCTAAACGCCTGAGAGCATGTGTGGTGTGGCTGCTACACCACCAGCCCGGGGCCGGGCTCAAAGGGAACTCTCCTCGTCACCATGCTCCCGCAAGTTAGGTTACTGTTGCTCTTTCATTATAGGTGGGATGGAGAGAGGAAGCTTAGTGTGCCTCAGCAGAGCTTGTAACTAGTCAAGTTACAAGGTTGTCAGTAATTAAGAGGGTTTTTCACTTAACTTACAAGAACCCAATTTTGATGGGTTGTGATACCAACTTTTGTCACACCTCTATTTTCACTTCTGGAACCCACCCTCTGTGACCACGATTTGAGTGTGCTAAAATTCCAGCAATCATTACTCCAGAAATTAACCCATGCATTTCCAAACAAAAACTGTTAATCATTTGCAATGCTTTTGAGCATGTGCTTATAGAGGAGAGATTCTGATTAATAGTTGGTGGCTTGGACTCACAGTGTAAGGTTAATCTGAAGGTGTTAAATCACACACAAGTATGCCCAATAAATAACCAACTGAATTCAGTGGCATTATTTCCAGCAGTCTGCATTTTAAGCTGGAATAGAAATAGTTTGGGAATTTAAAACAAAGAAAAAAAAATTCAGGATGGTGAGATGAGAAGACCTCGGCAGGCTCCTTCCAGTTTCAGGACTCTGCTAGCAATCAACATGGGCACTACAGTAGCAGAGCACTTGTATTTTCAAAATCTCTTCACGAGTAGCTGTGTCTCAGCTCTGGGGAAAGAAGTTCTCTCTCAACATTGCAGGCCTATATAGTAAGCAGCAATGAAAGTTTTCCTACACTGCCAACAAAGCCTTTCTCATAGAGGAGAGCATTATAAGCTTATTATGCAGTTTAGCTGTATATCCTTCAGTGATTTTCAACAACATGCCTTTACATGGCCAGTGCCTTGGTCAGCTAGAATACTTCAAACATTTCCTCAGATTTAGAATAAAGCTAATGCCCTTTCCTCTCTTAAGAACTATCAGTCATCTCCTTAGAATAATTTTTTAATTATATTTTTGAAGAAAAACCTTGTTGCTTTGTGATGTTTACACGATGTCAAAATGTTTATGGATTCAGCTGGTGGTTTAGAGGGCTTTCTCTGCTACCATAGATTAGAAAAGTTGAAGAGCTACAAAATTTAATACACATTAAAGAATAAAAACTGTGCCACAGCCAAGAGGCTGGCTTCACCAGGTGACTATCTCTCCTCCATCTCTTTACTTGCCCGTGCAAAGTCAAAGTGGGGTTCATACTGTCCTCCCACTCCATAATTTGCCACCTGAAAAAGAGAAACACAGTGCTTGTGAAGAAGAAAGAGATGGAAACAGAAAATAGGACTTACCCTTCCAAAATCAAAATGAGGCTCATACTGGCCTCCTACTCCGTAGTTGGCTACCTACAGTGAAAGGAGAAGCACAAAATCTAGTAAAGCTCTGTTTTACCTAGACAAGAATTTGACCATCATTTACAACCTCTTGACAGATGAAGTTTAAAAATCAAGCCACAGGAAATTGCCAACTGCTGTCAGCTAAACTGTCCCATGTGCAGCAAAATCCTACTGGGTTTATTTACAAACAGCTCTGACTTCACACAGCCAGAACCTGACTCTGAGCTTTCGTGTCTCAGCCCTTCAGTCCACCTTTGCAGTTCTCAGCTGGACACCAGCTCCCAGCAAAGCGACAGCTCAACCTTCCCTTCCCCAGGAGTCACCTTTCCTTGAAAGCTCTTCTGTCCCCCCCCAGCTGAACAGCTGAAGACATTCCCCCATTACTGCATGCCTGCTGCTCTCTGATCTAATGACTTCCAGGGCATAGAACCTGACCATGAAACTCCTGACCACCTGGACAGCTAGAGACTCCAAGGAATCCCAAAATGTTTGGCTACAAAAGCAGCAGCACATCCAAGACTGGCACCACAAGATGGAGTATAGTCCAGGTAAGCAATTTGTGGTACTTCCCAAAGGTACAAAAATGCTTTTCTTTACAGAAACTTCACAGGCTCTATTCTCTTCAAAACAGGTCATGGTACTGTATAGTTTAAATCACTTTTTGATGTCTTTCAATAAAGAGGATCCATTGTCCCTTTTGCTGATCGATTTTTATTTTATTTTTAAATCTCTTCTATGTATATATAACCTCAATTTTCAACCAGATGCTTGGGCATTTTATCATCAGGAGTCTTGACAGAATAGCACAGTAGCATAGCAGCTTTCAGGAATCACTTTCTAGGTATTTGTGCTTCCTCAGAATGAGTGAAGCAGCTATTCATTTAAAAGCCTCAAGCAAATGAATACATGTAAATACTTCTAAAATAAAATTTACTCAAGTTACAGTACAGTCAGTCTTTCCCACATTACAGAGACACCAAACAATGTGGGCATTCTGGGACCAACGATGGGATGGCAAATCTAAACACCCATTCTCTCCCCCTTTCTGTAAGTATCAGACAAGCTAAACTTTTATTATCACCACAGTAGTAGTAGCAGGAGCAATAAAATTCACTTTTACTAGCATAAATAAAAAAGACTTAACATCCACTTCAACAAACATCAGGAGTTTGAGTTATTACTGTTGCTCTCCAGTAATAGAAAGCCCATTCCCACTAAAGCAAGCACTGCTCTGCAAAGACAACTTTGTTTCTTCCTCCTTGTAAAAAAACCACACATTCCTCCCATGGCCTCAATTCAAGCCAGCCATGACATCAGCTGCCTCTGGGCTGAACGAGCTGTTGTGGCCACCTCACCTGAGCGTGCTGCATGGTGCTGCACACAAAGCCAACCAAAATGAAATGCCAACTGGCATTTGCTACCATGCTAGTCCTAACAGTT
This sequence comes from Ara ararauna, assembly GCA_028858755.1. Lineage (NCBI taxonomy): Eukaryota > Metazoa > Chordata > Aves > Psittaciformes > Psittacidae > Ara > Ara ararauna. The sequence goes on from CM054381.1 coordinate 45,192,838, forward strand.
TACCTGTAGTTCCTCTGCTGTGGAGACATCAAGTCCTGTTAGGTCCTGTATCCTTGTGTTAATGCGAGACACCACAGGGCTTTCATATCCAGACAACCAAGCACTAAGTAGGAGGGAAAAAACAATTAATAAAATGTGGTAGCAATTGGCAGTAAGCTGGCAGCACAAAAGCAACATTTGGAAGTACCTGGAATTTGAGATTATTTTTTCATAGTTTTCAAGAATTTGGTACAATGATCAGAAATATTTCCAGGGCATTATGGAGGCCTGCATTTAATAAACATGTTTTCTAGAAAGAAACATTTACAAAACTTTTTTAATGAAGCTCTAAACCCAAGTGCCTTAATTCCCATACTGGACTATCAAATAGCTGACAAGAACATTTCAACCAATGAAATCTGCTTGAAGCTGTTTTAGGAAAAAATATCAGTTTGCTCTTACCCATTCCAAACAGCTAATTTAGACTGCACATTGGATGCATTTTGAAGCAACACTTCAGAGAGGAATAGATGAGTTACTTTATTGAGTGTATGCTGAGTCTATGTGATTGTAACTTGATTCTTGCATGTCATACACCTACAGGCAAGCACATTGTGATCTGTCCTTTCACATTACTTACACCTGTGCAATGGTACTAAAAATCATTATGAAAACAATAAAACAAATAATGCATAAAGTTATTCACCATTTTCCCTGTTGAACATTTTCTACCAGAACAGCTTATTTCAAATTCAGTATTTAACCCCAATTTTTATTTATGTAAATGTGAAAGATCAGCTCCCAGTGCCAAAAGCATCTTCAAAATGTCTGCCTCCTACCATATATTGGAACTTTTCAGCTAGAAATACCACATTTAAAATAACTGGCAAACTACTTAGCAGAGAAAGGTACGCATAGATAGAGCAACAGTTCTACATGAAAATCACTGCTGTCACCCAGACCCAGTGTGGCATTTTCTATTTTAGCTCATTCTTGAAAGCTGTGTGACTGGGAAGCAGCTATGCCAGCCAGCCAGAAGCCACATACCCAGGATAGTGGTGTGTATTTGGCAGAAAAAGGCACAAGCTTAGTTATAACCGCAGCTCTGTGCATCCCTGCTGGACCCTTACCAGCCATGAACACATCCAGTTGCTTACATGGAAACAAACACACAGGCATTTTTCATCTCTTTACAAGTACATAGTTCTCTTTGAAAATATAACTATTTCATCTACCTGCTTATCTGCTCACCTGTTGCTTGTTTCTCCTGCTGGTTTATTCATCCTATTCTAGCCAACACACCTTCACTTTCAACCAGGTCTCTTTTCCTTCTCTTGGCATGCTCACTACGTTTGTGGTCCTCCTCTTTATTCACTTTGGCAGTCTCCTACTAGTTACTAATATGGATAATAATACTGATGACTGGGGCCCCATTTTTGCCCTTGTTGCAGGTCAATGGAAGCAGCTAGTTCTACCTTTTTTCTAGCATCTGACTTGGCTCATCAGAGGTTCCTGCAACTTTTACAAGACTGTTAGACAGAAATACCTGCTGGCAAGTACATCGTAGTATTTCTACTCAAATTAACTTTTACGTCTACACTAAAATGAAGCTTGTTTTCTTTAATGTAAAATTTGTATTAAAAAAAAACCCAAACAAACAAAATACTGTGCATGGGAGGAACAGTAGCATGACACATGACACAAGGCACTGACACAGGTTACAGAATCTCTACAAGTTTTTTTTTTCTAATGACAAATGAACTACAGATAAAAAGAAATAAGATTTCTCAAGACAAACTTGCACAAACACATATTCATCCATTTCCGAACACTGTTAGTATAATGGAAGTGTTACAATGCAAACTTATTTAAGGTGGTAGGAAGCATACACAAACACACAAAAAACCAGCTAAGCAGTCACATGCTATGCAGCCACGTTGAACACTTAAAACTCACAAGCAATCCTAACATCACTTAATATGCAAGAAAAGCCCGAACACAGCTACCAGCTTCAAAGGGTAGGCTCTTGCTACTTCTGTGCAGTCTACACATAAAGGGTGGAAACAAAAAAAACCCAAAACAAACCAACAACCCAAAACAAAAAACAACCCACCAAAGTAATACAAAAGCAAGCATTCTAACCATGTTGGCTATTTAGAGCTACAATTAATGCTTTCAACAGGGAGAATACTACACCCTTTCATGAAGAGAAAGTATTATACGTATTTTAGAAATAAAAGTAATTGGGCTAGGACACAAAGAAAGTCTATGAAAGGTCAAGGAAACAGGGAACTGAAACCATCTTCCAAGTGCCAGTTGGTCTGCTGAGCTAAACTTAGGGGGGAGACCTGTAGTTCTGAAGTTTCCTGTGAAGAGTTACAGTGTGATTTAACCCTGAAAGCATCATGAAAGAAGCTTTCCACAAGGGCACAGAACTCAGGAGAGCTTGCAGAACCTTGCACTGATTGTCCAGTATCAGGAGGCCTCTGTGCCTGTGGCATTTAGGATGCACAATAGGGGGCTTCTCCTACTTGCAGGCTTTCCCTAGTGGCCTTCACAGATTATAACAATCTGTCTGACGTTGTCCTTCTTTGTTGCAAGTCTCATCGATGTCTTCTGCTGACATCAAAGTAGAGTGTTCGCCTAGTTCAAGACCATTTATAGCCATTTAGGTATTCCTTCATACAAAGGAGTTTTTTCTCCTGCTCTTGTCTATAAAAAGAAACTCCCCACTGGGCAGAATAAGCAGCCTCCTTGAACTGTGCTCAGAAAACTTTCTTCTAATATATACATAGTCCAAGGTTCATCATGATTCAGTAAAAGCACAGAGCTCTATCCTTCAATATACATTCGTTAAATTAAGTTGCTCATCTGAAAGAATTACATGTATGAGCACCATTTTGTCATATTTTTGACCAGCTGACACCTTTGACTCCACTACGGGCAGAAAACATCACACCAAGGAACAAGCTTACTTCTGGAAAGTCATAAGCATGGCAGTTTAGGATGTGAGTGACTTGACTTCCAGGAAGATTTGGCATTTCCTTAATACCTACACCACACCAAACCCCAAAATTCCCTGACTACAAAGGCATATTATTTTGGTGTCCCAGCTGGCTTTGTGAAAAAACACCCATGAACTATGCTAAGGTTATAGAAAGCGAAAGAGTATCATTCACATGCTGAATTCACACTGGGAGATTGGCTCTTCTTCTTTCTCACACACATCTGGTTTTTAACAACTTTTATATTCATTACACAGCTAGCAGTAATTGCATTTACTCCTCCCTCTTACACTCCTATATCAGGTATCTTATTAGAGATTTTTATAGCACAATACTTACATGCAGAAGCAATTTTAGACTAATCAGTATATTAGGAAAAAAACCCAGGCAACTTTCCAGAGCTAAATGACATAAAAGGGCTTATATACCCAAAACCTCATCTTCTCCAACTGTACTAGTCAGTCCAGTACAGGATATTATTAAGGCTATGCTCTTACTCTCAGCTATACCAGCACGGCAACAGAGTATTCCAGTGCTGCTTTTGTACAGTCACTGGTCACACAAAATACTGGCATTTATGTTAAAAAACTTTCTGAAATGTATGGAAAAAGTACTAGTAGAGACGCAACAGGGACTGATATTTCTGAAGTGGAAACTAACGTTACCTACTGCAAGCTCCAACTGGCTGCTGGGAGGAGGGAGAAAAAAACACCAGCAGCTTCTTTAAAAGCAGTGTCAGAGTGGCTGAGTTTATTCTGGTACTGTACACAGCACAGCTTGACAGTGCTCCGAGTACTGCTGGCAAGGTGCCCCCTTTTATACAGCCTGCCACGTACTGCACAGTGAACAGTAGTCTTCTCAAAGAGAGGAATGCTGTAATTTAGTAGCGCATTTACTAGGAAAGAATGTTTGAGGGGGGAAGGCAGTCCTCTATTAAAAAAATAAAGCAAGCATTTTTTGGTTTTCAGGAGCAATGATTCATTTGGAATCCAAACCAGCTCAACCAGCTCTAACAGAAAGATATTTCTACCAGTGGTTCTGCAGGGAAAGTTTAGTGATCCAGCATTAATAACATGATCATTCTAAAGCAGCCTGGCTTGGGGATTTTGAGGGTGGCTTTTACCTGCTACCACAGATTTAGGTGTCAATTTCTCTTGAAAAGCATATATATCTTAATCTGCACATGGAGGAATGCAACACGGGGAACCATGAGAAGGGGAAGTCTCCCTCCACTCTCAAAGCTGTTCCTACCCTCACAGAATTGTCTCCGCTAACTTTACAACGTGCTATGCCCCATTTACTTTTATGTTTCTTTGGAATTCTAAGTCCATATCCAACTGTGGCATCAGCAGTAGTCTCAAGACATAACACTTCCCACTAATGAAAAATAAAGCTATAAAGGTTTTGGGGTTTTTTTTTTTGTTTTTTTTTTTTTTTTGGGGGGGTGTGTTTGTTTTTTCTTTTTTTTTTTTTAACTAAGGATCATCTATTTAAATAGTGGACAATTATGCATCTCAATTTCAATTAGTGACCTGGTCACCTTTTCTAATTCCTATTATTAGCATATTAAGTTTGACAGAACTCCATGAGGATTAACAAGTGTCTTCAGTAAATGCCCCAGAGCGTCTGCGTGTCACAGAGTACAAATCCCAAGACCGAATCAATGCTTTTAAAATATGCAGTCACCGATAACCAAGACAGATAAGACATGGACAGACTTTAAAATTAAAAACAAACCCTAAAAACTAAATGCAACACATGACAAACAGGAAGACGTATGTTTCTGAAACTGTTCTGGAGGGGGCCTGCGGAGCTGGTTTTAAGGAGCAAACATTTAAGAGCTCACCAGACAATTTCCAAAGGACTCCCACTACCTTGCACACGCTCTGATGAGTAAGGTGACCCGCAGGCTGCTGAAGGTGCAAGGCTGTTTTCAGCGTATAAAAATAAACGTTTTCAACTTGCCGCTACTTCTAACAAGCGTGGCTTTAAGGATCAGACCTCAGCTACAATTAGTTTTCCTGTTTCCCTGAGTTATAGTAATTCCTAAATCTATCATTTTCTGTGATCCAGTGTTTTGAAGCACTTTTATTTAGCTATGAATTTCTTTAAAAAGATCAAACCCTTAAGCTACCAGCCATTCAAATTTCAGGGTTTTGGTTCAAAGAAGCTGAAAGAATACTAGTTTTCTTCTTCAAACATTTAAACAAGGAAATTCTCTAAAGTTATCAACTGGCTTTAGTTTGCACTATTTCCACGAATCACAGCAGCTCATCAGTGCCTACTTTTAAGCAAGTGCTGAAGCTTAGAGGTAGGGGTGAGCTACCCAGGCAGCCTTTTCCGCTGTTTGTTAGTGTAAGCAGAACCCCATGCTGCACTAACATTTTAGTATATTAGTTACACTAGACAAGCCATGCTTAAGCAGAAAAGGGCACTTAGATCTTGGCTACCACTAACATTTAGAGCTACTTTCTATTTCAGCAGACCAGTTGCTTTGTTATATGAGAGCTTAGTTTGCTTTAGGCTATTCTCTTTCTTCTAGAGAGACTAAGAATAGAAAAGGTAAGCAAAAATCCCTATTTGCCCCACATTTAGAGATGAAGCAGTACAGTCCCAGAACAGACTTCCTCGGAGTGAGTATACCTTTGGAAGACGTTCCCCTTACCTCTTAGAGACTCTGTAATGGGCTGTGGTCAGTTTCCCAGTCTCAGGGTCATGAACAGTAGCACGGCTCAGCTACAAAAAGAGAAAGGACAAGGGCTTACCCACCTATTAGGCTGCTTTCTTTGCCAAGCCACAGGTGTTTGAAAGGGTTCCGATTGGTCTGGATGGTATGCAATGCTCTTAAATTAGCAATATTAGAAGGGCAACAGAAGCTGTAGCTGCCATGTCCAAATCAAAACAAATTGGTTGGAAAAATTTGGTGAGATTGTCCTTTCACTTTTTTCCTCCCTTTGTATCTTTTCCTTTCTTTTTTTTTTGTTTCTTTTTCAACTAGAGACTTTCTGCAAGTAATTTATGGTGCTGAGTTTCACAGACAATTCCTCTTCACCAGAAGTTTAACTCCTTCCAGAATTTTGGTTTAACACTGATGGAATATGTGGCCAATCTTTAATCACCACTATTGAAAACTGGGGGGGGGACGGGTGGTGTGTGCCAGAAGGGAGGAAAGGACATGAGGGCGGCAGACGGTTTCTTTTAAAGCAAGCCAATTTTGGAAAACAGTGGCTAAAATCAAGACTTATGAGTACTTAATAGACAAGCTGGGAAGAACCAGGAGCTGAGTGAAAACAAGCTTGTGTCCTGCCAGACTGGTGTCAGGCAGGAAGTAGAAGAGCCCAGACAGGAGCATGGGATTATCTCTGACAATGAGATGCTGCTGTGTGACTAATGAACCACTGTTTTGATTGCCACTCCAGCTGTCATGCACAGTAAGGCCTGGAAGCAGCTCTTACACACAGGCACTTTAAGCGGCCTGCTAGTTTTTACACGGAAAGGGAGAAAAATTTTTGGTTGGTGAGAAAAGCAAGGGAAAGGGAATATTAAAAAAAATAAAATCAAAACAAAAACCCAAACAAACTGTATTCTGCTGAAGGCTCTGTAGCATCATGTACTTTTTAATACTGATTGTAGAGACCTGCTTCTTGTACAGATCATCATTTGAGAACACACACTGACCAAGAAAAAGAAGAAATCAAAACATGCTCCCAGAACTTCTAGCTGAAGGAAAAGACCGAGAAACTCAGCAGTAAAAGCCTGTCACAAATCTGCATGTAATAAAGTGGTGGACCTCAAAGCCAAAGTTGTCTTTTTAGACCACCTCTTTTTTCCCCATAATGAGCAGAATCTACTCACTCATTACAGGCCCAAAACATCTGGCAGAGCTCTCTTACCTTTTGCTAATTCTGTAATGTGCCGTCTCCAAGGCTCCTGTTATGGGGTTTGAAATGGTGGCTCGCCTCAGCTGTGAAGCGAACCATCAGAATAGTTGCATTACAAAGCACATATTGCATCACAGCAATCCGACCATTCAGAAACCTAAGGGGAAATGTCACACAAGCCGCCACACAAGCCACTCAGTCACATTTTGCAGTGGGTTTTCTTTTATGAAAGGGGTGGAAATTCATCCCCAGTGATGGGGAAGGAAGGAGGGTCTCCAGTTTTACTAGAAGAGAGGTGTGATTTGTTTGGTTTATTTTTTTTTTCCCTAAACAGAGCATTAGAGAAGATCAAGTTTTCTGGAAGTAATGTTTGCATTTCTGTAGCAAGAAGAACGGTCGCCTGAATAAAGTAAACTAGAAGCTTTCATTTCCTTCATATTGCTGGAAGCAGTACAATATTATGGCATGTGTACAATTGGGCCTTTGTTAGCACTCTGTCTTGCACATGTAAGATGAGTTCTACAGTTAAATTGAATCCAGGCAACACTGTGATCTTGTATAAGTGAAAGATGAATAAAACCCTACCTTATTCTTTTTACACCACAAGCAAGACTGAACTCCTTTGACACTAACCGCTAACACAAACTAATTGCTTAGTCCATAGACACATTTACACTGTATTCCTAAATTACACAGTGAGAGAACTCTTGATTCAAGGCCTTTCTTACCAAGTGCTGCATTCACTTGACATCATCCCACTTACATCAACACTGATTCGGAACCTTATGCATGCCTTTTAACTTGGTTCATATACTATCAGACACTCTCCATCATTCATAATTGGAAATACTCTGCCACAGAGCCCAGATTTTGGAAGAGACACAAAATGGCATACTAAATCCCAAACAATTCAAAGTATGTTTCTATTGTTAAAATAAATGAACTAAATCAAGGCCTCTCCATGCCTACCAACAAGAAAAGGTGCTAGGAACTTCTAATATAGAAGGGACACCTCCACTAGACCAGGTTGCTCAATCTGCTGCCTCTCCTCTCATCCCATGCAGACATATATAAGAATAAAGTTTCCAGCGAGACTCCCAAAGCTGAATAATAAGGCTCCATCCTGCCACTTTATGCTGCCGGCATAGCAGAAGGCTGGGCATAGATCAGACAGCACTGTCTGCTGAGAGGCAACAATGGTAGTAACATCCTTAGCATCGCGAAGATGACGACCTCTTGGTGTCAAAAAAACACAATCCTCTTGCTACACTTGTTACTGAGCTCTGCAAGGCCTCGGCCATAGGAAATAAGTGGAATGCTAATTACATACAGATGCTTCTACATTAATGAACTCCATGTCTTTACCATGAGCCAAATATTTTTCAGGAAAATAATTCTCTCAGGAAGTTCAGAAGTTAAACCCACCAAATTCATACGTCTTTAGTTTCAGTGCTAAGACTTATTTCTACTCCACAAAGAAGCAATTCAGTCATATTCCACAGAATATACCAGTAATGCCAGAGCTTCTGCAGCTCTGATAAGAGAGCAGGAAGAGATGTTTTACAGGTAACTGGAGAGAACCACTTGTACTTGCTTATAGCTCAGAATGTTACCTCAGAATTACAATGCAGTCTTTAGTAAGCTTTAAAATCACCTTCAGGCTACCGAGTACTCAGTGAAGTGACCAAGGACAGCCTCATCTTTGATGTGCTACGTGTATAACCAACAACTGCTTTACTTTGCTGCAGACCAAGCCAACAGTTTGTCCTGTACTTAATGCACTTATGCCCCTAATCTCCATTTGCTCAGCTCTCCCTAGCCAAAAAGCCATTCAGGCTAAAAACAAATAAAAAAGCAGGAAAAATGTATTTATACAAGTCTAAATCTTATTTTAGAAGTCACTGGTAATGGATCAAAAAAATAAATCAATTCAACTAACTACATTTTTAACACACATCTTGAGATGCATAGTCACACAAGCTGGATACAGAAGGCAACTCCATCAGTCTGCTGTTTGTCTTGAATGCTCCTGTTTACTACTCTTGACAGTTGAGCTGCCCTGGTTTATTCTGCATTCAGAAACAAGAACCTCAGGATCCAGTTTCTGAATTAGGATTTGATGGGCTGGCATTGCAATGAAGCAGCTGAGTACGACTGACTGAGTACTGCCCTCTGGAAGCTCTTTCATCTGCAGTCAGCTTCAAAGCCTGGGAGACAGAAGTCAGTTTTATACCAAACAGCAGATACAACCATTCTTCTCTACACAGTAATGTGGCACTCCAGGACCAGAGGAATGGCTGCCCTTCCCTTGACAGCACTCTTCTCCACATCACAACTTTGGCAAATACAGATTTAACAAAAAACAGCAAAGCAAACAAAAACCAGATGACAGGTATACTTCAAGGCAACCTAGCTGCAGGGTGTTTATTTTCTGTTGTAGAACATTCTCCTCCTTATCTGAAAGAGCAAGCATTGAAATTGTGTCTGCTGGAAGAGCCTAACAATCCTGCACTGCTGCTACCTGGCTGTCTTAATTACTCAATTTCCAACTTCCCCACTGTCTCCTTCAAAAAGTGGGTCACCACGAGCTGGAAGGTGAGAAAAGCAATGTGTGAGCACACCGCACACACATTTGCATTCAAGAGGAGACAGAATCACACACACTCACAAAGAAAAATTACACAGGAAATTTGAAATTCCAAAAGACAAAGAAGTATAAGGCATTTACCCTTGGCTTTGCCAGTTCCTTCACAGTTTCGATCTCTTCATCAGAGATGATGTCAAGGAAGCGAACAATTCGAGGTTTGTCCCACTCATCTTCCTGTTTGACAGGGCCCAGAATGTATCTAGGATTCCTGTTTCCATCATAGTAGCGGCAGAAGAGTCTTTTTTGTCTCCGAGGAGTCTAAAAGCAAGGTGAAATAAGACAATCAGAGAACTCCCACATAACATTAATACCTCTTAAGATAAAAAGAGACAGGAACAACTCACTTTTCCTACCTTAATGTTATGTTAAAGAGACGCTTTGAGAAATTAATACTTTCAGCACATTAATGTTACTCTGCAATACTGCAACGAGCAGTACTTTACACAGTCCTATTAAAGATATTTCTTTTTGCTAGAACACCACCCTCATTCAATTCTGTGTGTAGACTTCCAGCATCCTTATTTAATTAATTATAATTATGTAGTGCATCCAAGTTAGTCAGCAGTGCCTGTGGCAGAATTTATTTTTGTCTACTGAACAGAATAAAACAGGGACGAAATCCAACACACACTAATCCGCAGTTACACACACTCAGCCAGCTGCTATAACAACTTCCTCGCTTTCATGCCACATACAAATTCTTGACATTGTTTGGTTACAGTTGGTTTCATACATTTGGAAACATTCTACTCCACTTTACCATTTTGAGACCCTCCCCACGGCACAGCATTTCGTACTTCCTTCTCTCAGGCAGGTAATCCTTTTTCTTAACCTCAGTTTCCTTCTCCATTTGGTCTTCTGAATCTGTACTGGACTTATTTGCTTCCTTTTCTTTTGCCATTATATACTCAAAATATTTCATGTTCCCATTTGCTCTTTGATGTTCGGGATCTATTGACAAAGAAAGATGAATATCACTGGCAAGTTCCCAAAGTACTTTAAGAAGTATCCAGAAGAGGCTTTTCATAAAAAGAAAAATAAAGCAAATGCACACTACTGCTTCTCAAATAGAAATCAGAAACATCTACTTTGGTTTGAAAGCATTCAGAGAATAGCGAAAAGACTGAGCTAAGCTGGAAGCAATGCTAGCCTGCAGCATGCATGCACCCTTACTTATCTGCAGGAAAACACAAAATGAGCTTTCTGAGCTAATCTCAACCCATCCAGTTCAGAAACTGCTTACTGTGAGGCCTGGATCCTCAGTACACATAGAGGTCCAAGCACTAAGAAGAGGGTTTAACCACTCCAGCCAATCTCACCAGCAAGGGACAGACAAGGAAACTAGACAGGGAAAATGATGGGACAGCATGACTGGCTTTAACCCTAAAAACTTCCCTGATGAGAATTAAGATTTCTGGTGATGAAGCTTGTAAGAATGACTAAACTTACAGGATTAGCTTCATTTCATTAATAAATGGTTCTCAGCAGCCTCTGCTATATTAGGTTTTGTTCTGAACTTCCCACAGCATCCTTTACACAGTCAATTGGAGTACTCAGAGAAACATAAATGCTTTTCATAGTTCAAAAAAGAGAATCTTAACTCACTGTATTGCATTCTGTATTTCCAATTTCCCAAGCTTTTCATCTCAAGTATGCTTAATTTGCATTTACATAATCTGCAGATATTTTGGTATCACCAATTTAGTTTCAGGTTCATTAATTCTATTCTTACCAGTACCTAAGGGGAAGTAATCTCAACATCAGCAAGTAAGATATAGGAAGAGAACCAAATTTCAGGCAGTAGTGACTAAGATAAGTAAATAGTTAGAAGCCAACAGTGACAAGAAACAAAATACTTCCATAAAAAGGAGCAATCCTTAACCAATGCACTTTCTGACATAGCAGAGACTGTAACTGTCCATCTAAAAATACAGTAGCAAAATATGATTTATAGTAATGCAAGTCTTATTTTACTGAAAACTACACATCAAGATGTTAATGGTAATGTCAGTAATAATCCATTTAAAAAACCTACATACAACTCAGAATACAGGCAAGACCACACTCCTCAGTACAAAACCATAACTAGCACCTGCTCAAACACAGAGCTGTATTTTGGTGAGCTGCAGACCTTTCACATACCCAGTTCCAGAAGGCGTTTTGTGAGCATCATGGCTTTGCCCATATCCCCCTGCTGATACACGGCATAACTCAAGTAGTCCAGAATGTAGGCTTTATCTGCAGAAGACACTTCTCCTTCATCCAACTGTTTCAAAGCTTGTTCCATCCAAAGCTCAGTGTGGTAGTAATCAGCTTCCGTGTAGGCAATCTTTCCCAGCTCAAAGCAATCTTCAGCTGTTAAAAAGGATTTGTGCTTCACACCTGTATTTAAAACAGGACACATAGAATTTACACAGAATTCCAAACCAGACTTCAGAGTAACATTCAGTTATTTCTTATTCTTCACAGTACTGTTTATTTCTGTTCTTCAATGTCTCTCTTCTGTGGTGGCTATTTATTGAAGACTCAGTTTAAGTATCTAAAGCCTGTAAATACCTGGCAGAACACAGAAGCGGTTAGATGCAGTTTTCCATTGCCAGAATACCAGCAACTGGCTAAACGCCTTTACTCTTAGTGAAAAATTACATAAGATAAACCTTCCTTCTTCAGAACACCAAACGCTTTTGAGCAACAGCAATACTAAGACAAATACAAAGCCTCAGAAATCTCTTTTCAAAGACTTTGTATTATCACTTCCAAAATGTTACTGAAGCACATCTTGTTAGCAATAACTCAGTGGGAAAAGAAAAAGAAAACATCAGTCAGTAAATTCCCAGCTGCTTAAGATTTCTGAAGTCAGTCATTTTTAGAAACATTTGAACAGACCTCTGAAAGATTAAAGCACCAGCAAGCAAATTACAGATTCCTATTTTCGCCACTGTAAATTAAGGCCCAATGAAAAACCAAATTTAATCTCGTAATAAGGACATAGGATCTGCCGGTTTTACAGCTAAAATTACATTCATGATTACATCTTAATACATCCTGAGTTTCTAATAGCAGCTCCCACAGCTGCATTCAAACAAGAGCGTTCTGTTGAAGACATGCCTTAAGAGATTAAATAGCTAAAGAGACGGCCCATGAAATGCAGTATCCCACAGAACAACTTTGGGTTTGCTAACTAATTAAACACTTTGTGGTCCATCCTGTGATGGCCAGTAATTTCAGTTTTCTAAGCCCAAAGCTGCAAACTCTAAAATAACACAGACTTTAGGGAATCAGGTGGGGTGGTGGCGGAGTGCTCTTACAGAGATCCTCTTGAATGAGTAACAGGTTGCAAGTCCATAGCTGGTACATGTAGAAGCGATGTAACATCCACACATAAAAAGACAACTCTTACAAGGGTGCTTACCACATCACCAAATATGGTTGATAGCTAATATAAAGAAACAGCACACCCCGTAATGCAGGAAAGAAGATTAATAAGCCATATTGATAGGAGTTAAGATTCTGATCAAAACTTGTCAACCTGCAAAAATTCCCTGGGAAGAAAAACAAGGAGCACAAATGACTTCATATGACGTTCCTCTCTGGAGCTCCAAAGAGACTTAACCTATTCCATTTTACACTCCAGAACTTTTAAGTTCTGCAATTATACTTTATTTCATACAGTCTGGACAGTTTATTGCCTCAAAAGAGGCAATAAGTTACAGTCCATCCAAAGCACTTCATCTTGTATTTTTGTGCCATTTTAAGAAACCAATAACAAACTGCTTATTGCATTAGAATGAATCTGTAGGTCTTTGAGACTGTATTGAACTAAACCCAAAAGCAAAATTATAAGTCATAACACATAAAGCAAATTCCCCTTAATTTTATTATGCATCTGACCACAATACGCACTTGCAAAAACAGAGATGGATTATACAGACTTGATTTTTTGCCAGTTGGCACAGTACTACTTTTAAACAGAGGAAACAATGAAAACACAGCACAGTTTTCTAACAAAAAAGAAGTGTGCCTTCTCTTGCATATAAACCCAATAAAGATTTACTCCCGTAGTGCCACATATGTACGCTCGCCTGTATGTGCTCTCTTTTGTTTTTCAGTTTATATACTTCGTGAAGTTTAAGCTCAAAGAAACTTCTTTCACTCTGACAGGTCCGTCTTACCAGTGAGAGGGAAAGGGATAATAAGTGATAGAAACATTCTGCTAGAATGCATTACACTGTGCAGAAAAACTACCTATCTGCCAGTGCACAACTACTTAACATAAGGAAAATCCTCACCCAGACCAAAATTTTACTGCTATCCATTTTTTAACAAAAACTATTAACACGGCATTATGATACCGTAAGTAGAAGAAAGATGCAGACTTCAATAAACAAAAAGTTTCCAGTTCTAGCACAAGCAGAAAATGCGCATGTGAGTAGACTGAGGAGAATGACAGGAAAAAAGAGAGTCTCAATTCAGCAAGAAACTTGCACTATGTGCAGCATGTTTTATCCACGTGTCCTTGGACAGTGTACTGGCATAAGGAAGCCCACCAGGCAGCGAAGCCAAGTGGATAAAGTTTCCAACAGAACCACCGCAGCAACAGCCCCAGCAGTATGTCAGAGTGGGTCAGCTCTTCCTGGTTTCTCTTTACCAGCACAGACTGACGCAACAAGTTCCTCTCTCTTGATGTGTGGCAGAATTAAAACTGACACCTACACCAACCTATGTTCAACACCCACATGAGGCTGCTTTTCATAAAGTATTAGCTAGCTCAAACATTTTCCTACTGTTACATTCACACCACACAGATGGAAGTCGGAAAAGAATTAAATGATTTATAATCAGGACATTAAATAGAGATTCAGTGTCTTCTGAAAATAACATCCATGAGTCTTACCTGGAAGATTCCCTCTTGAGAGGGTATCTGTATCCAAATTATATGTATCTTGAAGCCGCAAGAGGGCTTTTGCTGCACCAGTCTGATCTTCATCATTTGGGAAAAACTGCCGCTGGATAGTCATGTTGGAGATAAAGCCTGGGAAAGACAAGACAACACTTGGCCTTCTTTGTCCTGAAAATTCTATGAACTCTAGGGATGAAATGACTCCCTACTCCACATAAAGCTAACATTTTAAGAGCCATTAGCCCTGCAGAGCACCAACAAACACAGTGGGAGTACCCTTTGGTTTCACATAGAAACTATTCTTGTCTTAATAGGCTTGGTTTTGTTGTGTTTTGTGTTTGGGGGGTTTTGTTGTTGATTTTTGTGGGTTTTTTTTTTAAGTTATGTACAACAAAGGAGACCACCCCCACATGGAGATCATTACAGATAATATCCTGGATAATATATTGGTAGTATTTGCAAACGTTCCACTCAATCTGTCTTTCAAAAGGCTTTACATTTAGTAACAGAATTTACACATAATTTAGAAGAGGAAAAACCAAACAGTGCTAACAATAGCAGTGTAAAGATAAGGCTGGCCAATAAAAAGATGAAAACCAAAACTGCTGATGTCTTGACTGCAAACAGCTTTTGACAAGGCTTTAGGCAACTAAGGAGCTACTATGAACTTAATTACTTACTTTCTGTGGACTTGGACATTCACATATTCACACAGAAACTTGGGAAACAAACAAGGTTAAAAAGGTTTCTCAAGATCCATCTTCATGAAACTCTGAATTGAAGTCAAGACACATGCTGAAAAGTCAGCATTTTAAAATATTTGTGTGTGTATGGGAAAAGAAAGCAAAAGAATAATAAGAAAAAAAAAGGCCCAAAACAACTTAGGGGCTTTCTGAAGAACCATCAGGGAGACACAGAAAAGAAGACAAGCAGGTTCTATAAAGGAAAAAAACATTCTACCAACTGTTCCCTGGTCATTAGAGTCACATGTTATAAAAGGTTCCTACTCCTCTCTAGTGAACACACACACACACACACACACACACTGCTACTGCTGTTACTTGAAGGGCCCTCCTGCAGAGCTACTGTTTTATCCTTTCTTCAGTGGGAAAACTGATGCTATTTTTCCCCTTCTCCTTCTGCACAGACAAGAGGCTGGTGGGCTGTTTGCACTGATGAGGGAAACAGAACTCCAGAAAGCCAGATGGGCAGCTGAGGAGGGCAGAACCAGCATCGTGGTACAAAGGCAGAACCAGCAGCCAAAAGGGGAACAGCAACAACAAAGGCCACCATGAGAACATCAGTTTGAACAAAGTGACAGCCACTGGCATTTTCAAAAAAGTAACTTTTCTACTCAACAAACTCTTTTGTCCCAAGATCCTGAAGCACAACAAGCTTCACAGTGTTAACCAAGGACAGTGCCAATATGATGGTTGCTAAATTTATCTAATATAGTACAGCAGAAAACTAAGCATCATGACCAAAACCAGATAAAGCATAGTATGCAACACTCAGCTGTAAAACCATCCCCAAAATAATAACTGTCCAAATTTAGGATTTTTGCCACACTCTAGTAGTACTTTTTAACTATTCAGACCCGATAACACTATTTATTAGCTTATGGAAAGAAGTTCCTGCTTTAAAAAAATACCATATTCTTGCACTCCCATGCATCCTTTCTTTTACTACACCATGCTTTCCCAGTATTTTCCTTTTTCCTGACAGTTTTCTTAAAACACATCCCATTCAGAAGATGGACTTAAGATGCACTGGTGTAGATTTCTGGCTGGCAAGTGCAGAGCCTCTTCAGGTGGCACATTCAGTCCCACACAGAAGCAACAGCAAAGTTGAATGTGCTGAATCCTTGGATAAGGTAATTGGAGATTAACACTTTGTTTTTTTTGAAAGCTACACTTTATCAGTTCTTACTAAAAACCTACACCTGGTATTAGTTGTAGAGAAAGATTCTCACAGGTCATATGTAATCATCCCAGCTTCCTTGCTAAGTTAAGTGTCTTTCACAGTCAACTTTTTATATCCTACTGCCTACTGAAGAGCTTCTATTCTTGCTGAAGTAGAAATGTTTACTACACTAATTCAGATCAGTTCCACAAATGCTTAGTCTCTGCCAACATTCAGGTTTTGAATCACCAAGACAACTGTGGGCATATTAGCAGCAACAGCCCTTGATCATGCCCAAAGACAAACCCATGTCTTGCACTAGAAGCGTTTGTTGCCTTTTTTCTCTTCAAAGGAGTTGTCATACTTGGAGATGACACTTCCTAAAACGTGTTTGCAAGAAGTGGAAGAACATATGAAGCAAGCCCTAATCCCCTGCAAAATTTAAAGCACCCAAGGGGATTATTCAGTTTAAACCCTATATTCTTGTAAAACTCAAATTATAGCACACCGACAGCAAAATGGCAGGTCTTCTAGGATTATTTTTTTTTATGAAGACACCTCAAAAGAAGACTTAAAAATCTAATTCAAACCATTACATGTGAAAGACGTAGTCAAGTAAATACAATTATAATGTGATTCTTGTTCTTGCCACAGGCACACTTACCATCTGACATGTCCTTCAGAACCAGACTCTCCAGCTCACCCCATTCTGTGTTAAGCCGTTTCATCAATTTGAATGCATTTACAGGATGCCCCAAAAACCCCTCTGGGTCTTTCGTAGCAGTATCTGTCAACTGATCCAATTTCTCTGCCCATCTATAGTGAAAATATACATTCATTAAAGCCTCTTGTAAAAGTCTGCCAATACGCGATAAAACTGATTTCAAGCTACTCAACTGTCTTCACTAACAAAAACCCCAATATAAATTGCAAGCTTTTACATTATCTATATATAAAACTTTCCTAGAAGGAACAAAAGGGGTGGGGTTTTGGGGGGTTTGGTTTTTTTTTTTGTTGTTGTTGTTTTTTGGTGTGTGTTTTTTTTTTTTAAGTCTTCTTCCCCAGCTGCAGCCTAGATCTTGTGTTGCTCTTGCAGTCTTTGTTGGAACATGGCTCAATGAACTCCTTCCTACAAATACCCAATGCAGTATACCAGCAGTTCCAATATGAGTTTTCACGCAGGACTAATCAAAACCAAGCTTTATCTGCATGTTTGATCTTTTATTTTTAAATGCTTTAAATTATTTTACCTTCAGACAAACACTCTTAAATCCAGGATAAGCCCCTTACATCCCACCACAAAACTGCCTTCCATACAGGAAGCTTCTATTAACAAACATGTAGTTCTCACACTCCCAAATGAGGAGCCCAGGTCAAATTTCTGGCGCTACAGCTCTGACACCACAAAGCTATCTTAACACCATTAGTGATATAACCCATTCACAACTCCAGCATGCTGAAACAAGCACACTTTTCAACAACTACTGCTGTTCATCTATCATTTTAATGGAAACTTCCAGGAAGTCTGCTCCAGTCTCAAGTCAGGAAGCACATTAGTCATGCTACAAGCACCAGCACTATGCTATTACATGTCTGCAAAACAAGCAAACTTCCCCTCTCTAACTTAAATAATGCAGATCTAGAACATGAAGACATGTAACAACACCCTAAACCCAGGACAAATTAACATTAAAAAAGCCACACCCCAAAGAAAATACCAAACATCAACACCAATATAAAACAAATAAAATTCGTAGCCTGGAGGGAACTCTACAGATGAGTCCGCATTTGTCTTGTTCCAGAATGTGACACACCTGAATTCAGTTTGCCTGCTTTACCTGAGACAGGTAAATGTTTACAGCTGTTAAAGGTGCCACTGTGTGCATTCACTCTTCCCACCCTGTCTTTAGTTGTTTTCCTACGCTCTCACTGCCCCCATCTGTGTTCTTGCCAGCAGCCAGATGAGTAAAAGGGCTCCCTCTAAAATGGAGTGCTCAAAGTGCTCCCATGGACTCCTTCAGTTACTAGCAAGCCTAAGACTGAAGAAACCAATGTCAAAAAATTGTGCACTCACATTGCACGTGGTTAAATCCATTATGTATTTCTCACTGCATGACTATCAAACCTAATAAGCAGCTGAAAATCACTGCAACGATGAGACACAACCACAAGGCCAGGATTTCTTTCATGCAGTTTCAAGACAGTCTTCATCATGAGCCACCCACAAGGTGTGAGCCATCCTCTGCATTTCAGTTAATTACCAGTTTCCACTCAGTTGAAGTCAACACAAGCTACTGATACGCTTCAGCCAAAGTACAGAGCCCAACAAATGATGCTAGCATTTTTTTCAAGGTGGTTCTGTGACAGTTATTTTAATTTTTCTGTCCTGACAGTGAGCACGTCTAATATAATAACAACACAGCTGCAATGCTCATATGATAAGCTGTATTTACACACTTTTGGATATCCAATTGGCAAGCTGCTATCTTAATTTGTAGCTGCAAAGAAAATACTTAAACATTCCAAACCTGTACAGCAATTCCAACTCTATATTTTAAGTTATAAAAATAAATATAGTCTGACAGAAGTATCTCTCTTCCTGAATAGTAGAATGTAATACACAAATGCTAAAATAAAATCCATGCATTTATCTAAAACTGTTTAAACATTCTCAAGAACAGATTCACATACAGTTTTGAAAGCTGAGAAACCCTCCTCAAACAAGCAGGAGTCCTAAAGCAAAGGTATCATACAAAAGGCAGGTCAATTAGATCTCATCATTAGAAAGCTGCATAAAACAAATGGCTTGGAGATAATAACTTATGACAAAAACCCAACAAAACACATTAGTTTAAACCTTGCCTCAGAGGAAAATTCCACAAATGTAATCAGCCTCACGAAGCACTTTTTACATAAGGGTGGACTCAAATTATTAACTACTAGCATTATAAAACAAACTGCTTACTTTTTGATCTGTTCCAGCTTGCTTTCTTCTGCCTTGATATAATCTTTTAGTGACACCACCAGATCTTTTTCTGTATTAATTAAGTCTGTCATATGACCTAGAAAACAAATTAGTTTCGTTAGACAAGGAGAAACGATAAACCTGGGAATTAAAGGTATTCTTCCTCTCTTCTACTTTCTTTCTTCAACTCTTTCTTTCCCGTAGTCCTTCTGTATTTGCTTAAATAAACCTGAAGGAGTATTTGAGTAAGGCTTCTTGCCTTTTATTTTTTTTCTGAAGGAGAAAAATCACATGTTGAACCAAACTCGTTGCCATAGAAATTAATGTAATATCACATATTTATTATTAGAACTAATTTAGGATTCATTTGGAAAAGGAAGTAGGTTGAAACAAACTAATCTTTCATCCAAGCATACATAATATAGAGCAAATAAAGACAAAGCTACAGAAATATACAAAAAACCATCGTGTTTGATAAACAGCACTAATCCAGTGTTTTATTTTTAAGATTACTTGCATGACTTCAACAGGTCCCCTAACAGACTCTGCTATTAATTAATAATTGTTTCATTTCCTGCAAACAGGCAGCTGAACTGGCTCATCATGAAGTGATACAGCCCACAGCTTCAGCTATGTCACAGGCCATCAGAAACCAAGAGAGACTACACTGCCATACTGGCATCATTAGGTAACCCTTAACAGCTATTTTGCTTGCTTCTATATATGTGCAACTATCCACACCAAAAATTTTGCTTATAATCAAACGCCTGTAAGAATACATAATGAATACAAGGACAAGCACGGGTCATTAGACTAACTGCACTGATTTAACTCAAAACATGTTTCTCTCAAAAGAGAGAAGTCAGTAAGGTTGTGAGAAATAGTAAGTAGATTTAGTTCTGCACCAGTTAAAGCCTTGGATGCCATTAACACATCACTGCAGAATCAGTTTTGAGAGCAGTCAAAAAATGCTTTGGCAATGCAGCATATACACGAAAGCATGTCTCACCAATAGAAGTGAAGAAGTCCGTATGGGCATAAGAGAAAGGCAGCAGAAGTCCAAGGGCTATAGTATACCACATCTTGTTGAATGCCATAGCTGTTACCTCACCACGGACCTATGAAAGAAACAAAGTAGGTAAAAAAAAAAAATCCCTATTCACCAGAGAATTGAATCTACCTTCAAAAGAGACAGCTTATTCTCTTGAGGCTGCCATCAGTTACTGAGGTAGTAGAATCTTATGAGCTTGAGCAGCTCTCAGAGGACTGATACTTCTTCTGCAGACTTTCTTATACTTCTGGGTGGTAAGAGAAGTAAGAATAGCTTGGAGACAGGGTCTTCATAAGCACACTTCATCTTTTTGACATCTAAGACACATTGCAGATAGACCTGCTTCTCGAAAAGAACCAAAAAAGCCAAGATCAAACACTGAGAAAACCATAACACCAAGTTAAAAAAAACATATTATCACGTTCATCCACCCACTGAAAAAAAAGCTTCCTTTGATCAGTCAGAAAGATGAATAGGTCGAAATGAAAACCCTACACAGTGAGTCCACAGGGTAAGTTACTTGCATTCCCCTGCTCTTCAGCTGCCACCAGCATGAAGCCAACCTCCATACACTATACAAAATGCTTCTCTGTCAGCTGGTTCAGTTAGTCCCTAGCAGACTCACAGGCAGTGCTTTCTCCCACAGACAGCTGCCAAGCCCTCAGCCTTTCAAGATCCTGAACCCTTTTAACAGTACAGGATTCCCTTGCTACGGCATACTTGAAAAGTAATTATGCTGTCTTGGAATTCACAAGATTTACTTCTTTACAAATACAAAAGCTTTAACTTTCATGTACTGTATCTGCTCAGAAAAATGAAATCAGTCACCTGCACTAACAGAAACTGATTTACAACTCTTCTAATGGCAAGACAGCTAATGAAGGAAAAAAAGGAAAAAAAAAAAAGCAACATCACAAAGGAAGCACAGCCACAAAAGTGGTTTGGCCTAGTTACGGAAGGAAACAATATACTTTTGATTGAGTTGACAGTACTGACAGAAAACAACATAAAACCAGGCATGCCATCACAAAAGAAAGGTGTAAACAAAGTCAGCAAGTGCAAAAGTTACATCCAAAAAAATTATTCTGCCCACAAGTTGAGGTATTAACAGGAAATATTTCCTTGTCTTCAGAATACAGGATCTTTTCTGGCATTGCACCTGAAGGGTCAGGAAGCAGTTCCTGCCTTTCTTTTCCATCTCTAGTGCTACAGAAAGAGCGGTACTCAGGTTTAGATCTACTGACTCTGTGTCATGGGCTCAGCAGCAGCAGTCATTTTTCTCCTTCGTAGTAGCTGGGGCAGTGCTGCGTCTTCGACTTTCGGCATGGGAACAGCACTGATAACACCGATGTTTATAGTTACGGCTTAGAATGTTTTGGTCTGACCAAGGACTTTCTGAGTCTCATGCTCTGCCAGGGAGGAGGAGAAGCCGGGAGAAAGCAGAAACAGGACACCTGACCCAAACTGACCAAAGAGGTATTCCATACCACAGTATGTCATGCCCAGGATGTAAAACCTGGGGGCAGGAACCCAGAGGAATTTAGTTCACAGCTCAGTCATCAGGTGGTGAGCAGTTGTATTCTCTTTCCTTGTGTTTCCCTGGTCATTATTATTATTGGTGGTAGCAGCAGTGGTCTGTGTTATCCCTTAGTTACTGGACTGTTCTTATCTCAACCCAAGGGAGTTACATTCTTTTGATTCTTCTCCCCATTTCTCCCCCCCCCCCCCCCCCTTGGAGTGGGGGGGAAGAAAGAGGGGGTAGTGAATGAGCAGGCTGCGTGATTTACGGCTTAAACTACAACACTGCGTTCTGCCTCTTGAATAGGACAAGTTCAGCTTCACTGGCACTAACAAGAACAACAATAAACTCACACAAGCTTATAAAACAGCACAATCTCCAGATCTTGTAAGTCATCTGAATCCATATGACCACAACTGAAGGGCTGAAACATTCCAACACATTTGCTGTCACAAAGCAAGTTGTAAAGTAAAAATGTGGAGAGAAAAGCCTGGAGTCCTGCTTTTTCCTCAACTGAGTTAGGTGCCTCTGCCTCACCAATGCTCTAAACCAGCCCTGTTGTCCACAGCATCATTCCTTACCTCATCCCCTCCACAGGCAGCCAAGCAACAAGCTAAATCAGATTATTTCAAACATAAGTAATAGAACAAAATTTCCCCCAAAAGCTCATTTCATCCAAACTTCAATTCTGATACAGTTCACTATGTAGCTACGCAACATTCAGGCCAGTACAAGAGGGCAATTTAGATGCAGGAACTGGCAGCCAAAGTCAGCAAAGGAATGCAAAATTGCTGCTTCTGGTGGCAGTACAGGTTTAACACATTTGTGAAAACACAGCCCTAAACACAATGAACAAATATACAACCTCCAGCCAGCCTGTAAGACTTACCTAGTTTTCAGCATATGCCAAGGATCCTAGGTATGGTCTATACAACTGTACCTACCTCTCCCTGTGACTAACGCCAGTTCCATTAAACAAGAGCTCCAACTGAATAACTGCTGTAAATTAGGAGATCACACCTAGAAGCAAATTTTCTTGCTGGCAAATCTCCTTGCCCTCTTTACTTTAAAGAAGCTGTATCCACATGCACAAGGACACTGATGTATACCAGCACTTTTAAAAACACTGCTCAATTCATATTTTGTTCTGCAGAAAGCCAAATGCCTCCTGCTAATTCAGCACTCAAGCCAATACATCTGTGGATCAATTACAAAGCACACACAGTTCTACTACATGATAAATATTTGCCAACCTTGTCAGTACTCAGAATTCATTGAGCTATTTGTTTACTGCACTCAGTGAAACAAAAGGGCATCTTCAGGAAGTTTACTTTTTCTTGTTAATCAATACTAGTAACAAAACTGGGTAAAAAAAAAAAGGCACCAAAAAGGTGATGAAAACATCTTCCGGAGCAGTAGGTGCACAGGTGGTCTTATCTCCACCTACTGCTCTTTGTGACTGTCTTGGTGACACCTCAGTTAATAGAATGATGCCTTAAAGCCAGTTTGAGTAGCACGCTTTGGGAACAGTTCTTCCTCTTCTCTGCCTGCTTTTACAGCCTGCTCCAGTACTGTGCTGATTCTGAACACAGCTGCAACTCTATTCCCTCCTCACACCTTCACAAGCCCAAAGCAGCGAATACATGGTAATGGTCACAAATTGCAACAAGTGAAATTCTAAGGGGGTACAAAGAAAAAGTTGCTCTCAATGACAGCAGTTAGGCACTACAAGTGGTTGCCCAGAGAAACTGGATTTCCCATTTGTGGAAGAATTTCAAAACTGAACTGGACAAGCCCCCATGCAGTCTAAACCTAACCTCCAAGCTCACCCAGCTTCAAACAGGAGGCTAGGCTAGATGACATCCAGAGGTCACGTCCAACTTCATCTTTCTTTCTTCTCACGGTCTGAAGATTTTCTGTCACTTGCAAGGACTCAGACTCCCATAATAGCTTTCAGCCACCCAAGGTGACTTCCTTCCCAGAGAGGATTCAGAGAGGTGCAGACATAACTCAAGGCAGTGGCCAGCCAAGCTTTCACTGCCCTAACAGCAGCTGCTAAGTAGCACAGCTTTCAAAACCACTGCAGAAGGATTCAGGTTCCCAAATCAAAGACAATAAAGCTCAGTTAAGATAGACGCTGGAGATCTCTCAGATACACAAGCTGCCAAATAAGTAGGCTTAATATCTTCCTGTCAGTGGCATTAAGTAAAACAAGATGAAAATCCTTTCTACATTATTCCTGTCAGTCTGACTCCTCCTCAGCCATGTTCCACAGACAAGTACAAAGATGGCAGTTAAGCATCTCTGAGAGGAGGGACTCCACTACCCCCATACAGAAGTGGGAGTCCAGTTGCCAGCTTTAACACAGGAGCTTCCTGACTTTTCCACAAGAAGCAAATTTGCTAAGCTTGAAAACAGCAAAACATGGCAATGCAGGGAAAAAGAAAACCAAACCCCACAAAAACAAACAAACAAAAAAACACTAAACAAACCCACCAACGCAAGAAAAGCCCACCAAACAAAAAGCAATGAGAAAGCCAGCAAAGAACAAACAAACATAGAGACAAATAAAACAAAGCAACAATTATAGGAATGGCATTGCCATGCACAGAAGAGGATTCCCTAAACAGTAGGGATACACAACAAATGACATTTCAAATTATGAAATTTAAGAGGTGGGTTTTTTGAGGACTTCTATAGAGCTCAGCTCTGCTCTAGAAGAGAAACAGGCTGCAAGAGTCATATGAGTGTGGGCATGTATGTAGCATCCAAACAAGCAGAAGAAAAAGTGAAGTTATGACAAACTACAGATACAACCTCACAAAACCAAGGTTTCCCTAATTGGTGACTGAAGACTGAAACATTTAACTAAGGATGCTGATTATATAAGTCTCCCCACTGCCAATGCCAAGCTCCCAGGTGCTTACCAGGATCCAGAAAACAAGACAGAAAATAGAAACTGAGGGTGTACTTCAGCATGGAATTATTCTGGAATAGCTCTAACTCAATTCCAAAACAGATTCTTTATTTAGTCAAGAAATAAGTGACCTATTCAAGTATGCTGCAAGGCCAGGAGTAGAAACTATCACCAACAGCCTCAACTTTCGATTTAAACACTGGTCCACTCTCACAATCCTTACTGTATCCCACTGTATGTAAAAGTAAAATTAAAAAATCTGTTAAACTGAGCTGGAGAAAGGGCACCAGGAATAATAGCTGTTCACTGCACTAAACCTCTCTGGTCTCAAGGATAACTGAAATTATAGCCTCATGACATGATGCGACTGGAAATACTACTCAAAAGGAAAGAACTTTCCCAGACTAAGTACCAAGTATCAAGAAAGTTCAGCTGTCATCATTGTTTAACAGTGCCACAGGACAGGAACATTAGAATACCGTTCCCTAAGTTTTCTAGTACATTATATTTGTTTAAAGATCATTTTAAAATTAAGATCTAAGCAGTGAAAGAAGAAACAGTTTCTAGAAATGCTGCTAACAACAGAACATGGCATGGTTTAAGCTTCTTTTCAATGACAAAATTTTAATACAAGCAATCATATATATAAGTAATATAATAATCTAGTGAGACATGACAATCAACTTTAGACTCAAGTAGGTGATGTGCTTCAAGTATCATTTATTGACAACTTGAAGACAACATTCATGAGTCTGACTACACAGCAGGCGTGTTCATACACAGACTTGTACCCAAGAAACTGAAGCAAGTTTTCCCTTGGTTTCTTACAGATCAAGACTGAATGGACCAAGCCCTTTCACAGCCCACTTCTTTTAACTTTCTAAGCCAAGACAAAGAATGCTGGCAATGGAGCAGAGCACTTATTAGATGCAACAAGGAGGCTATCCTATTTATCCTTCTGCTCAAGGATTAGCAGAATACCTACAGAGATACACAGAATGCTTTCAGAATTTAAAAGTAATTATAAAAAAAGCAGGACAACCCCAATGATCAAAGGCTGAAACCAGTAACAGGTAACAGCTCTTTAGGCTGAAGATGTAGCCCCAGAGGCGGCTCTGCAGTGGCAGAAAGTCTGCTCCTCTGGAGCAAGAACACTGCCTAGAAACACACAGAAGTGACAACTAATACAGTTTCAGTACAGACTTTATTTACCGTCTTTCCTCCAGTTAAACGGACACAATTTATCAAGTAATTTTCCAGAAGTATATTCTTGAGACACCTCTTAAAAAAAAAAGTTTTCTTATCTGTATCAACCTCAACATAGAGGCAGTTTTCCTCCCATAAACCTCTATCCTCACTCCTTCCACAGTGTTACTCATTAGCTATCATATCTGTTTTTCAAACTGCACACCTCAAAAATCATAGCTTTAAATGCTATGATTTTAAAACCATTCATTATGCAATGGTGTTTAAACCTCTACAGGTCATAAAGCTGCTCTCCATTCTGGCTCCATGCATAGCTCTTAAGGCTATTCAACCGAAGTTTCTGCAGCAGCTCCTGTTCCCACCCAATCAGGTGTAGGGGTACACAGCGAGTTAGCAAAGGGAACTATTCAACATCAGCTGGTTTTTTTGCTAGGAGGCAAGTTAATGATCTCCACATTCCCCCCCCCCCCCCCCCCATTTCAGATCTGGTTTATCAGATATACCACTGCACATGAAGTGCACAGATCACAAATGGCTTAGAATAGCACTGCTACCAGACAGCAGTTCATGAAATGGTGCTGCTTCTTCAGTTTCTAAATGAATTAACAGCTAGAAGAAATGTGCCTACCTATGCCACAATCACTGTGCTTAAATGGCAGAATTGACACCCTCAGCAGAGCAAGATTTAAGTACATTCCTGTTACTTTGAATCCCAGGAGATTCTGGGGTACAGGTTCTGTTAGCACACAATTAAACAGCAATGCAGAGAACTCTAGGTCCAATTAAATGTTTTGCAGTATGGTTTAAGACACTCAAATGCATCCAGCAATGACCCAAAAGTAGTAATGGGTGGAGAACACTAAGAGAACATTGCTTACCCCAAAAGCAGGTCTCCACTTCCCAGACAAACTGGGAACTCATTACTTTTACTTTCCACCCCTGCCAGAGTGCTGCCCGCATGCTTAGCTGAATAGCCTTTGGCATGTAAGAAGCTGCATTTATCTACCTGCTGTAACAGGTAGCTTCTTTAATTTATTAAAACTTTTGAGCACTGAATGTTTACATATCCAAAGTAGGTGAACACTTAACACTCTGCAACTCCTCTTACTGAATTCACCAGAACACAACCCTGTGAAACTGCTAGCCAGGCAATCCTTTTGATACTTTCCCTCTGCAAACCTGATGTATCTTTCCTTTAAGCCCATTCAGCTTTCTAGGTAAACTGATTTACTTTCAACATATATGACTTTTTTATTCTCTCTTTATTCAACAGCATCCTTAAGACTCCATGTTGGAGTTTTTCCTTCTAGTCAGGTTAGATCCTATCAAGACACCTACTCAAGGGCATAGCTTCGCTCAAAGTTATATACAAAATTTCACATAATGCAATTGGCTGAATCTAACCCCAAGTAGTAGAGAGGGAAATCAAAATAAGCCTAATTCCCCACGATGTAATTACTACATACAGTGTCTGTAGTTACAAACATAGTGCGTGACAATCAGGGTAGCCCCTTCAGTGCTTATGCAAAGTAACTTTCCATCATCCAAGCACGAAATCGCCGCAGGGCTCTGGCGCTCTGGAACCCTTAAGGCAGCACACCCAAGTGGGCTACCAGACGCACGAGCCTGCCCGTAACGCAACAGCGACAGCCCCCAGCTGGAGACACAGCCAGTCGGCTCCCAGCGGTGCCACAAAGCCGGGGTGGGGCCAGCGGGCGGCAGCCCACCTGCGCCGCGCACCCCCGGAGAAGGGAGGCGAGCCAGGCGGGGGCTGCCGAGCCTCGCAGGGGTGGTTCCGAGTCGCTCGCAGCCACGTTCTGACGGCGGGAGCAGGGAACGGGCCTCACGGCGGCGGCTGGCGACAGAAGGCGGCGGAGGCGGCAGTGTTTAGTCTACCAGCTGCGTGGAAGCAGGGCGGACCGGCGCCCTCCCGCCCCCCTCCGGAGGCTGCCGCCGGCTCCCGTTACGTAATGGCCGGAAGGGCCAGGGCACCGGCCCCTCGCCGAGAGGGCCGTCGGCGGAGCGCTGCCACGTATCGCACCCACCCCCATCTCGCCCGTCGCGCCCGCACCCCGACGCTCCCCTCACGGCGCGCCGCCCCGTCCCGTCCCTGTGACCCACCCTCCCACCGCCGGTGAAAAGCGAGGGCTGCCGGGCCTCACCTGAGCGAAGGGGACGGCGGCGGAGGCAGCTGACGCGGCGCTGCGGGGCGGCGGCGCGGGGAACGGACGGGCACGAGCTGCCCGAGGACTTAACCGACGGCGCGCGCACGGCCCCGCGGAAGCCTTTATAGGCTGCCAGGCCACACCCACCCCGCTCCCGTCCCGCGCGAGGAGGGGCGGCGCGGGCCGCGCGCTACGTGAGCTCGGTCACAGCGGCGGCTGCCCCAGCGCGCAGGCGCCGCCGCCCCGTTCCGCGTGGGAGCGGGCAGGGGATGCCCGCACCCGAACGGACCCCGCAGTGGCGCCCCTCGGGCAGGAGCTCCCCGCCGGCGGCTGCTGTCTGACCGCCACACAGTGTGTGGTTTGCGATACACGGTGGACGCACAGGTTGGCGGCGTCGGCCCCGAAGCTCGTTCCCCGAGCAGGCTGGCTCGCCAGCTCCCCTCCTCCCCTCCTCCACGTGCAGCTATAGTTTACTCTACCTCGTGCTTTAATTTATATTCGTAATTTTGATGCTAAACCAACCTTGCACCTCCTGCGCTCCAGCTGGTGTCATCTGCTGTAGTTCACTGCATGCTTTCTGTTCCACCATCCAAGCCCTTGCTGGTGGCCAATAATTTGACTCGTCTTCTGCAAAGCCCAGGTAGAGGTGTTTCCACATTGACGGTACTTTCATCAAATGCTATTTCTGAAGCAGCTTCCTCTCGTCCCAGGGCTTTCATCTCAACTTGGCTGATCAAAGACGCATCTTGTGAGGCAATATCAAAAGCTGCAGCACAAAGATCTAGGTGTAGCTCACCCTGTTGCAGAAACACATTAAGCTGCTTGGATGTATCTTGCTGCAACAAATCTATGCTGACTGTTCTTTGTTTTCTAGGAGCTCGTAAATAAACTAGTTACTCGTTCATTGTAGTTTTCAGCAATTAAGTTACAATTGGGGACATTCATAAGCAACTTTTCCCTTCTTTTTAGATGTGAGCTTCAAACAGTCATCTCCTTACTAGCTTAGCCAGCCTGTGATCTTCCTTAAGATAGACATTTTTGGCCACCCCAGCCCGAAAGCTTTCACAACAACAATTACTCAGTGCTGGCAAAGCCATAACAGGGGTCAAAATCCCCTTCTGACACACATTCTTTAGCAGGGTTACTTTCCAACTCGCTTAAACCCACTTCATTCATAAGAGGTAACTGGAGGTTGCAACATGATCTATAAGGTTTGTTTCCTTATTCCTAAACTGTTACCTCAGCTTCGACTCCCTAAGCAATGTCTTTTGAAGAGCAAACATCATAACATCACGTTATGCCCCATTTTAGGGAAGACTATTAGATACGACATAGCTCTTATGAGAAACAAACAACAACATTAAATAATTTCTTGTCCAACTGTGGATACAGATGTGTCCACACAGCTGACTACACTGCCAGTACTGCAAGTGGTGCTGTGCCAGAGCTGGAAGAAGGCCAGTTTTTAGTGGAGCTATCTGTCAAAAAATAAGCTTTCCTTTCCTCTCGTTTTGGTCACCTTCCAACAGAAATACAACTCCTACAGCTAGCAGGAAACACTGGAATGATATCCAAGCTTCTAGCTGAGGCATCTAGTTAAAGCCCTATTATCCAAAGAGTCCATAATACAGAGCCAGAGATTTAGCAGCAGCTTCTAGAGATTTGGCAAAACCTCACACACTGTAGAGAGCATTCAGATTCTTTCTAGTGAGATTCACTGCTTTTGCACCATTCACATCTTTTGCACTATTGACATGTTTCAAAACTAAGGCAGGCAGTGTAGAACAACATGATTATTTGCATGTTTCGTTGCAGGCTTGCTTGTACTGGTTAGAGTGGGGCTGAAGGCAAAGAAATTTCTGCTAAAAGGAGCCCAGGATTTTTGCATCTACCACGCAGGTAAATCAAGAGTTGCTTCTAGTAGTCATGGAATCATCAAGCTCCACAAGTCTGTTTCTGCCCCTTATGTGCTTTTTTGCCAGTTAGGTAGAGAGTACTTACTCATTTTCTCATACCTCCCCAAGTCCAGCACAGTCACTGACCTTCCAGTTGCATTAAAACACTGTTTGTAAATTGCTTTGTGCTTGACTTGTGCATTATCACCTGCTGTCAAATGCTGATAGGGCTGGGCAGCTTCAAGCATGCTTTAGCAAAGCAATTTGTTACATTGGCACCTTGTTAGGAAGCCCTTACTATCTCTAAGAACAAGTGCAACAGGAATGCTTCTTGAGAGAACTACAGCAGAAGTGGCTTTCAGACTTTCTTTAGGATTTGCAGAGCCCTGTGTGTTTTTTAGCAGAAACACTAACTCCTTTGTAGCAAGCACAAGCCTACCTGTGCTTGCTTCCTTTTCTGAGCAATCCTGTAGAAGCACTCCATAGGCCCTAAGCTGAAAGATACTAAAAGAAATGTCCTTCTAAAACAAGAAACACAAGAGGCCTCATAAGAACACAACTGTAGTGGCTCACACCAAAGCTCTGTTTAGCCAATGCTCCCTAGAGTACTGTCCCAGCTTCCAAACACTTTTAACAGGGATTTTCTCTGCCTGATGTGGTCTATTTAGTAACCCTCAATGGAGTTCTCTGTTAAGTATCCCTTGTCTCTTGAGCTAGAAATGTTTTGCATCCGCAACATCCATGCCAGGGCATGGAAAACCGACTAGTTAAATTTGATTAACCAGGTTCTTGCATTGGCTGAGAGAGCAAACAGTTAGTATCTATCCCTTACACAGGCTGAAGCATCAGAGCCTACCTAATTCTTTGCAGTGGCTGTACTCCAAGTCTTCGATCATGCTTGTTGTCCTCTTTGAACCTTTTCCAGTTCTTCAGTATCCTTTTGGAAATGACAGGCTGTCACCTGCATTGCAATGTTTTAAGACATAGGTGAGTCACCTTTCTATCATACCAAGTTACCTCACTGTATTGCTTAGTTTTTTCAAGTGTATTAACTACTTAGGTTTACCCTTGAAAAGAGATGAAGTCTCATTTCTCACATGTTCATCTAACAGTGCTAGTCTACTTCCCAAATGACATCATTACCTGCAGCCAAGAGGCTGGATCCTATAATCAATTATGATGTGCAGTGCAAAAAATCAAAGCCAGACTTTGAGGATCTTCCGGAATCAACAGCAGCAGGGAGGGGAAAAGTCAAAAACCACACATGCTACCCCAATAAGCTGAAATGAGCAAATCCAACTGAAATATCATTCAGATGTTAAAGAGTCTTCTTTACACCTGTGCCAGTGTTAGGAGCACAGACTGTAATCAGAAGTATCAGATTAGCTTCTTTCAAGGTCCCCACCTGGAGCATTAGAACTGAAGGAGTCCATCATATAAATAACATACACTACAAGTCTTGCTTTACAGAAAGCCAGATTTGGTTAGTTTGCATCTAAAATGTAATGATAGAGGGAAAGACTACTCATTAGCTTTCTCTTTAAAGAAGTGGTTTTTCTCTTTCCTTGGGCTCTTCCTAAAAAAAGAAATATCTTTTTTTTCCAAGAGGTTTCTTGTGGCTTGACCATAAGCATTCAATGGGAGTTTGCTAATTTTATGCATTTAAAGCAATTAACATTTGTTTTGTAAAGGCCACCTGTTAGCAATTCTAATGCTTGTTTCTGCTTATTGGAGGCAGCTGGAAAGATACCAAACAGAACAGCAAGAAAAAGCAAGATTAGTTCTATAATCATTATTAGCCTAGAATTACATTTTCCCCACCTTTTACCAACTGCTAATTCCAATATGAGTTTTTTTTAACCTAGATGAAAAAACAAATAAATAATCTTAGCAACACAGGACCAAAGATCTGTCCATTTTGCACTCTTGCCCATGCAAGAGAGAACAAGTATTTGTTCCCACTGCTTGTGTCCTCCTTGCCTGTTCTTACATCAGGAGAGTCTGAGGATTCACTTCCTCTGGTGGCCTGCCAAAGCTCAAATGAGTAAGCAACAGGAAGCTGTCAGAGATGCATTTATAGCGCCAGGCTTTCACTTCACTCACAGGATGGCTTCTAGCATGGAGTACGGTATGTGCGAGGACTAATACACAGAGTTTGTAGATGCAATTCACGCAACTCGGAGCTCAGCCTAAAAATACTTACAAAGAAGGAACTCAGTGCTGAAGTGACAACTGGTATTTGTGCTCTTTAAATTAATTAAGTGAATAAATTATGATACTTTCAAGAGTATCTCCCCTGCTTATGTACTGCAGAAATATTTATTACAGCAATACACAATCCCATGCTGATGTATGGATCCTTGGAGAAGTCACAAGGAATCTCTCACAGACTGCATGGCTTCCCAGCAGTCAGATCAGTCACAGAGTCACTCTAATCTCATTTTCTCTGCATATGTTCACACAGCACACAGGCCAGCCATACACAATTGGGCTAATCCATGACTTTTTTTTCAGCTGCTTATAGCAACAAGAGACTACAGCACTGTACCTCCTTCAAAGGAGTCTTTACACTGCAGCATAGTGCTCTGGCTTTTAATCCTTCATGTGGATAGGGGTGCAGTTACCAAATGACTGATTGCTTTGGGCTGCAGAAGGTTGAGAGGCTGTCCCAAGATTTGAGGTCCAAAGTATCTCCTCCAACTGCTTCCCTCAAAAACCAGCTCTTCTTGAAAGATCCATTTCTGGGAGCAGTTAGGGTCAATAAATCTGTTAGTTTAACAGCAGGGTGGATACTTCCCTTAGAGATTATATTTCAATCCTTTATCTTATTAAGGGAAGATGTGTTTTCTCCATTAATCCAATTAGCTTTAGTGGATTAATAAGATTGGGCTTGCTATGTTTCAGGGAGCACACAAATAGCAGTCAAGCATAATTAAACCTAAACTTAAGTAATGCTGGTAATAAGCATGCTATTTCCCTGCATATTCTATTTATTATTTTTACTAGCTATGCTCTCAAATTACATGATGTGAATTCTTGATTAGAATGTCTCAATTCATGACCAAAAAGCAAAACATTTACTTTCATATGTTTATAAAATTCTCTTTGTGCTAAATATAGGCAGGTAGGTTCCAGCCCAGAATAATGTTTTCAGTACTTGAGAGGAATCTGTTTGTTCAGCTATAAAGGCATGAGAATAATTTGTCATTATTCAGACATCTGTCTTGGCAAAGCACACTTTCTGATCAGCACTATTCACATACAATTTCAACTGTGGGTTTGGGTGCTTCAACACTATAAACAGCTCCATCCTTTAGGTATAGACAGAGCTATTGGCATATTTTCCTGTTTGAGACATATGGTTCTTAACTTTAAACAATGCTTTCATGTTACTGATACGAAAAACAGAGAAGCTTAGAAGAAAAAAGGGAAAGGAACTTTTCTGCTAAAATGGCTCAAATTACTGCAGTATCATTGTTCTCATGTCTTTGCTTGGCAAAATACAGCATCAGGTTTCCTGACAGAATGAAGCAGGTGTGGAAAATAAAGAGTTTGCTGTCAGGCATCCTCACTAACTCCACAAGTTAATCAAAATCCAGCCATCTATCTTTGCCAACGGCTTGGGAGCAGCCTGTGCAGAACTACATTTCCCAGCGCACCCAGTGGGGGAAGAGTGAGTCAGACCCAGTGAGCCAGCTGCTCTGCTGTTTGTTGTAGGAGCAGAGCTGCTAACAGAGGTCAACGTGGGACTCTCATAGCTAGCTGCTCCCTGCTGCTGGACACAGCACCCCTGCACTGGACACAGTAAGTGGGGAAAACGTGGGGAATGACAGGCCTAGATCCACCTCCTGCCAGCTGAACAGCATAGGTGAGATTTAAAGGCAAGATGGGAGTTTGGGCTGGCCTCCTGAGATCAAGTTTTTACTGTCTCCAAGTTTCCGATGATCCTAACCAAAGTCTGGCACTGTGGTTCCTAGGAAGGAAGGGGTTAAACACCTGCACATGTTGCATTTCATCATTCCAGGTACAAGCCATTCCTCTTTCCCTGCCCCAGTCACACTTTGCTGCACATTCCAAAGTACAGAGCTCCTGAATTCAGCACAGGCTGCCGCTGTTCTGCAGATTTTCACAAGCCAGGCTCTATGAGACGTGGGGGTGGAGAAGTGACGGACACATAATCATCACACCACAAAACTGTTTCAGACGTGGTTTCTGTGTTGGTGTCAGTCCTTGCATGTGTCTGCCTGCGCCTGCTGGCAGCATGCTGAGTTCCCATTGCTGTGGCTGCAGCATTGAGCAGGGATGCCGATGCTCTCCCCAGCAGCTTCTGCAGCAGGCCTGGCTCCCCTGTCTCACCAGGGATAATCCTGGTGAAGACCACGCTCAGCTGAGACATTGGGAAAGAGGGATCTGAGGCAGAGATGTCAGAAGCTGCGCAGCACAGCCTCCATGCTGCTTGCTACAGAAACTGCACATGCAGACAGGAGCCTCTGCTCAGGCACCACTCAGGCTCTGGAGCCATCACTGACCTTTACTGAAAGGAAGGACTCTCAAGACTCTACTTTGGCACTGCTTTTGTGTCTATAAATCAAAGCAAATGTAACTTCCTCCTTAAAGGGCTCCGAGTTCTGTGGCTGAAAAGTGAAATATTCAAAATAATTATTAATGATTATGAATCACATTTATTTTTCCAGATGAATGCTAGAGATGGTAGCATTTCTGGCTATTTTCTGACATCCTGAAGCTGAGATCAAACTGCAGCCTGTGACTGCCTGAGCTAAAAATGTGGTAGGGCTGTTTGGCAAAAAAAACATTCATAGCTGGAGATGATCCAAGTCAGCTGCAACTGCTGTCTCTTGTCTAACTTGGGGAATTCTCTTCCACAGCTGATATTTTGTCTTTCATTCTCTTCTGGCATCCGTGCCTTTCCCACAGATCTACTGTGTACTGCAATAGGGTGTTCAGTTGGATTGAGGCCATTACAAACTGTGTAGAAAACAAACAAGAGAGCAGCCACCTTCACTCCTCTTTTCCCCAGGGATACAGGAATTTAGGACAGGAACATTTAATGTAGTCTTCCTGCAATTTCTGCACAGTTACAGACAAAAACAAACTGAGGTATCTTTCCATAATCTTAAAGATTGCATGAAACTGGATTTGATGTGTGACTAGGAATGAAGGCCAAAGCAATAATTTTAGAAAGCAGATACCAGCATTATGCAGACTCTGTGAGAGGGAGATTTCTGCTAGTGGGTTTTTGCACCTTTAAATCAAACTTAACTTTGTAGGGCCTCTGCATTATATTCTATGCTTCTCTTTTTAGGCAAAAACAGATACCTCTAGGTGTTGGTTATGGCTGCAATTTATCAAGCAGCATATAGAAGAGCTTCCTCTCTCATCTGCAGGTTACACTCTACCTATGTTAGAAAAATGAGGTAAGTTCTTGTGTAGAGTGAGAAGACCAGAGTTTGGCACCCTTGTACCCACTGTCACAAGCAGCCCTACCTAAATCTTTTAACAGCTGAACAATGACGTAGTAATGCTATGAGAGCTCTGTTAATGTTAACAGTCAAGAATGTCTCCACTCTGTTCACCAGTGATAAGAACTGGTTCTCTGAGGCTGAAGCTCTGTTAATGAATGCCTAAGTTTGCTGTCCTAGCAAAAGATCTCTTAAAGTACAAACCTGAAGCAATGCTGCTCACCTCTTTTTAAATACTACTTCAAACAGTCTGAAAGCAGCACATCCTGACACCATTTTTCCAGTGACTGCTTTTCCTAATTCAGGCCCCAGCCAACTGGGCCATAAGACTTCAGCTTGGCCTTTACCTCTCATGTCAGTGTGACAGGTAGAATGTACCCTGCAGTAATGCATGTAGCCTGATGGCACGCGTATTCCACATCTGAAGTGCTCAAGTAGCTTTCCAAAACAGGACTTGGAGCCATCCAGAGTGGAGGGATAAAAGGGAAGATGAACGTCTCGTGCACTTAAATGATCATGTCTGTAAAGCAGACTTCTTGGATTAAGAGACTGGGTTACTGTTCTTCTTGGATGTCTAAGACCTGAGGCTGCTTGCGTAGTAACAATTCCAGTATTTTCTGCCATGTGGCAGCTTTGATAAGGGCTACAGTCCACCAAGGAGTAGACTCAGCTGTCAGAAACTCTAGAAGCATATGGAATACATAAAATCTGTTCTGTCCATTTCTCCCCCCTGCTCTATGGCACATAAATATGTCCAATTAAGCATAACAAGGTGATCTCAACATGATCTTGAATTCATCTTCCCAATTCTTCTCTCACTGCAGGTACTTAAATGAGTTAAAGGAAGATGACAGCCTTTGTAGACAAGCCCAGACCTCAGGAACTTTCTACCTCTTTCACAATCTCTCTCCCTTCCTGCAGAAAGTTGGGGAAAAATATTTTGTACCACAGCTCAGTGCAGCAGGTAAGCAGGTGTCTAGAAATACTTCCTGGATCACACAACTGAAATGATAGAGAGTCCTTTGCAATAAGCAACCCCTCATATGGGTGTTGAAAATCTATCAAGCTGTGCAGGAATATCCTGCACACTCTTTGTTAACAACCAAAGACTATTCAGATTTAAAACCTTGACAGGCGGACACAAGCTCATGCTCTTCACACACATACAGTATCAACATATACCTGATGTGTTTTGTGATGATCATTTTTAAACATTTGGGACCATGCCTATTGAAGAGAAAGGGCTGGCAGGCAAAAAGCAAGGTCTGACAAAGGTTATTTGGTGTAACACAGGAAAAATTTTCAATGAGAGAAAGGTGTTGGCTGGTGTAGGACAGGAACAGAATGGACAGCTGCTCCCAAGGCATTACAGCATCTGCATCTTTAGCTTGACATGATCAAAACTTCCAAGAGCTAAGAGGAAAGCCAGACTTCCAGTTTCCATTCAGGCGGGACCACTTGTCTGGTTCCCTCTCTTACACGAGCACCCTGCTCTGAGCCAAGATTGTATACGTCTTGAAGATCCAGAGAGAGCATAATGGTTGTATGAATGCGCTTTCATCACAGATTTTTCTTCCCCTTTTCCCTGCTGTTTAGAGATTAAAAGGATCCTGGAGAAATTCAACGAGACAGAACAGTGGATAGAGAAGTCGGTGCTGATCGGTTGTTCAGACGAGCACGTACCACGATTTGCCCTGGATTTAGGTTGGAATTACTCCTCTTCCATCTGTGTCAGCATTGCATTTGATGCATTAAGATGAAGATGCTACCTAGGCAGCATCCCTAATCCTTGCTGGGTGAATAGAGTAGGCTCGGTTGAGTCTCTATAGGAGCTGTTTTGAGCATGGCGGGTCAGAGGCACAGAACCGTGTGTGTGTTAGTAAAGGTGGGCTGTTGGCAGGTGACTTAACATTTGGGAATGTTACCACTGATGTGGTGTCACTTCCACAGGAACTTCCAGAAATTGTGTACCGGAACAATGTAGGACGTAAAGTTGGGATAATAACTGTGATTTATGAGATCAAAGATTTTTTTGTTATTGTTGTTTTTTAAAACAGGAGCCTTGGAAAAATCAGTCGTTGAGTCTGAACTCAAGGGATCGTTTACTTACTTACAAAAGGCTCTCTTCGTAGTGGATGGGAAGGATTCTTCTTTGCTGGCTTCGGTATTGTACAGGACTTTTTACTTTAAGAAGCTGAGATTTCTAACATTAACCTTTCTCCCTGTCTCCCATATTCTTTTATGATTTAATACATATTGTGGAAGTATGTACTGCACACTTTCAGTGACCTAGGTACAAACACACTATAAATGACAAGTTTTCCCAAATTTGTGATACCAAAAGGAAGCTGCAATGGAAAGAGAAATAGACAAGTGGCTTAAAATAAAAATCTGAACTAATTAGCCATTTAGCATCAACCTGCTTCATGTCCAGTGTGAAACATACTGATCTTATCAGCAGTTACAGCAATCCCAGTTTGTCCTCAGCTTCCAACTATCCAGCACTAGTTTCCTATAATCTTCTAGGCAAACTGAATTTCACAAATGAATGTACAGATCTTCTCTCAGAGCTGCTCTTTCAAAACTACTTACTTATAACCTATTAATCTGCAGATACCCTACATTTGGAAGTCATGTGAAAAGACCTGTGTGTGAAAATCAGCTTGTCCTGACCCATAAGTAGAAACAGCTCATGTTTATTTTCCTGCTTGATAATGTTTGTGGTGCTTAGGCTATTTTTCAAGAAGGCAAAAATAAGATTTATGTTTCTTTCTTGGTGTTCACAGGCTCAGTCCCTTCTCCAGTGGCACAATTCCCACCAGTACTGTAGCAAAACTGGGCAGCCCACTCAAAGAAACATATCTGGCAGCAAGCGTGTCTGTCATGCAAGTGGAATAACTTACTATCCACAGGTGAGCATATGAACAGCACAGGTAATCAACACAGGGACTCTGTGGTGACAGGCCAGTGTTGCTGGGTTGCATAGAGGAGAACCTGTAAAAGTTTTGCACATACCTGGGTATTTTTTCTTTAGTGTACATCCAGTGACCCTCAGTGCACTAGGAAAAGCAACAATTTGCACTTACTTGTTTGGTCTGAACTTCTTCCTTTGCTTCTTGATACATTTGCTAGATATCTCCAGTGATTATCACCCTGGTGTCTGATGGGAGCCGGTGCCTCCTCGCACGACAGCCCTCATTTCCCCAGGGAATGTATTCTGCTCTCGCAGGCTTCTGTGACATGGGTAAGGTGGTCTCTGACCCAGCACAGTGGCCTTGGACATGAAGGGTGTGGGGGAAGAATGGGCAAACATCAAACACATGTTCACAGAGAATGGACAGACACACAAGTGGTATCAGGGAAAAACATATTTGATCTAAATAGATCAGCTTTCCCATCCAGACAGAATTCAAAATAGCTGTATTTATCTGAAGAGAATGGGAATTATGGGTATGTATCAGTGGCTCTAGT
Source organism: Ara ararauna (assembly GCA_028858755.1). Lineage (NCBI taxonomy): Eukaryota > Metazoa > Chordata > Aves > Psittaciformes > Psittacidae > Ara > Ara ararauna. The sequence continues at coordinate 45,231,821 of CM054381.1, forward strand.
CCCTGTTGGTAAGTAAATACATGTATAAGACTCACCAGATTAGAACCCCAGATACTTTTTTAGTCCATTTTGTGTCTAGTGCAGTCTGGCTCAGAAGAAAAACTACAGTCCTCTTGTTACACGAGGGAAAATGGCTTAAAAAGGGAAAGGATGAAGAGGCAGCATTGTTCTGCCTACCAGCTGTATATAGACACAGCAAAAATGTCTCTGATATCTCTGCTTAACGAAGGTAAGCATTGTTTATAAATTTAATTGAGCATCCTGCTGACAAGTGTTTCCAGGTCAGCACAGCAAGAGCTCCTGCATATGTGAGAGCAGTCAGGGCTGGAACACCTCAGAAATGAGTGTACCTACATTTTCTTTGCATGGTTTACTGCCCTGAGGCCAGGCTGTCCTTACCTGACTGGTTGCTTTTAGGTGAAAATGTTGAGGAGGCAGTCCATCGAGAGGTGGCAGAAGAGGTTGGCCTGGAGGTGGAGTCGCTCTGGTACTCATCTTCTCAGCATTGGCCCTTTCCCAGCAGCTGCTTAATGATAGCTTGTCACGCTATAGTGAGGGCACAGCAGGCTGAGGTGAGCAGACTTGGGTTCCCCTGAGGCATTTCATTGCCCACCTCACATAGCAAAATATCTTCTAGTCCACAGACTTTAGTTTGGAGAGCAACAGATCCTCTCTAAATGCAGTTTTCCATCAGCTTTCTCTAGAAGTAAAGAACAAACTTCAAAATAATAGTATCTTCTGTTGCAACATGCCAGATTTTGCACAGCTCTCTGAACATATACAAACTCAGAGCCTAACACCCTAATTTTTTTTCCTCTGAACTTTGCAGAGGAGATACTCCCTAGTATTAATATCATATTTGCCATTAATATCACATTCTGCCACATTAATTACCATGCTTAGCCACTCATACTTTGCAGTCCAGTGCCATGATGGAATAAGGCTGATTTGTGGATTCCCTAAGGAAACCAAGACAACAAAACACTGGTGGATAGTAGTGTCCTTTTCTGTACTGGCTTCAGCACTTAATTCCGGTATGGGTAAAGCACTCTGGGCTTTCTAGCATAGGATCTTTGTGGGTGCAAGAACAAGCAAGGTACCGCTGCCCATATTTAAATCCGATTTAAGGAACCGGTACTCTCTAAATTCTTTCCAGATCAGGATGAACAAGCTGGAACTAGAGGAAGCCCATTGGTTTGGCTTGGAGGAAATCGTGGAGGGTCTCAAGCGTGAGCCCAGATCTTCAAAGCAAGATGATGGTAGTTTTTTACCCTGGTTTCCTCCCAAACAGGCCATTGCTCACCAGCTGATTTGTGAGTGGGTTAAGCAGCAGACTTCCCAGCTGGCTTAGACATGTTTTCATCAAGTCTGTGATTATGCCAGAACTATGAAAGTTCAATAAAAAAAGCTTCCAAAGTTACTGAAGGCAGAGTCTATGTTAGTGAGGGTAGCACCAGACTGATGGCAGTCTTACACTCTGATACACAGACCTACAAAGCCATTTCTAAACTAATCATCCTCAAACAATTCCATGAACAGTAGATCACATTTGAGATCCCATGTCTTGCTGTAAGCATACAATAAAATTCTTGGTTCCAAAGCATCACTTACTGTGACCAGCTGCTGCTGTTGCCCAGGAAGCAACAGAATAATGAGCCCCTGGAACCTATGTCTCATTTTCTACCATTTTATCCATCTTGGATGGATATCAAATGCACACCTTTTCCAGAAAAAAAAATAAAGGGACAGTGGCACCTTTCAGTGTTCACATTTATATGAATCTGGAAGAACTCTTAAAAAAAAAACCCCAAAACAAACTCCCCAAAACCATAAGAGAAACCACTGCCTGTATGCTGTCCCCTTCTTCTGCTTCCTTTCCCATTCAATCTTCCAGTTTCATGTAAAACATCCAATTTTTTTTTTAATGTTAAAATAGGCTTTTACTTTGTTGATAAATCTGAGCTAATAAAAATACCTTCAGAAGCACCATTTTCCCCAGCACTAGGACAGTGTTTCTTCCATTCCAAGGAAGAGAGAACAGAGCTATCTGGTGGTAGAGAGTGGAAGAGCAAAACCTACATATAAGCCTATTAGAAGACCCAAGATAATGCAAAGGTGAGAGGAAGTGCTGCAAGAAAGGACTGCACTTCTAACATAGAATAATCCTAAAAGGTACAATGCCTCTTACCCTGTGCCATTGTCTGTGGCTTGCCTGCAGAGATGGTCTCGTTATACTGATGACATGCTATCACTTCTCTGGAAGGAGAGCGACAAAGAGACAGCCTGGGTAAGGAAAGCTTAGCAAGAGACAGATGGAAGGTTGATCTGCCACCGATTCAGGCTGACAGTCCTTTCTGCGTATTTGATCAGAGTTTCAATACAAAGATTGTAAGGCCATCAGTATAGATACTTGAACAGGGAACAGGAATGCATCACTGATTGTCACCATTAGGATTCACTGCAGGTGAAAGAGCTTTTCAGCAATGGTATAAATCTGGAGTCATGACAACTGAGCAGTAAGTAAAAGGAAGGTTTTCTCACACCACTTAAACATGCTTTGTTTCCTCGGGTTAATTTTACTTTAGGAGGTTGGGAAGGTATTCCTTCAGGCCATGCTGGCATGGGCAAACATCCTTCCCACCCTCTCAGACAATAAAACACATATGATAGAGCATATTTTTTGTGTTTGTGAACTCCATCATTCATCCTGGTAAGGATGTGTGCTGGTACAACCAAGGACATTCCCCTCCAGCCCAGCCAGACATACCACAGAAGCCCATATACCACTGAACTTAACTACAACACTCCTGCATCCAGTTTTCTTTGAAACATGTCTTGCTGTCTCTCTTCACAGTAATCCACCCTGCTTTCTCTCCCATCATACCATTCTAATTCCTTAGCATTTACCTCTTCCTCCCTCATATCTGGAATCTGCCATTTTCATTTTCAGCCTCACTCCTTTCTTTCCCTTCTCTGCAGTAAAAGATACTGAAGAGTTAAGATACCTATCAGCAAGATACCCCGCTTCTCATCCGCCTTCCCACTTCTTAATGCCTTCCCAGCTCACCCTTATGTAGTTCTTTAATGTGCCCCAAGTATGCTTCCAGTCCAACATCCATCTCAATGTACTTAGTACTTTTAATATCCACACATGATGTATTATCCCAGTGGCAGAAAAAGGACTAAAAAGTGAAAGCAAAAAGTAGTACCTATGAGTGAGAGGAGGCATAACTGTGTGACTTGTGCAGTAATGTGAGCTTAGCGTGCTTTGTTTTTGTACTTTTACAGTACTTATCTGCAGTGTATGTCTTTGTCAAACCAGCTGCAATGTGATCAGATCCACCATCAGAGAAAATTCTCCTGTGTTTGGGAAATGCTGGGTTACTGCAGTTAACCAATTATGTTTTTTAATATCAATACTGCAGGCTATCAGTGAGCTCTAACTGAAAGAAAGCAAGTATTGATGTTCTGACATCAGCTCCTTCTGAACTGTCCTTTCTACACTGCTGAATACAGACCTGTCTTGGGAGGGTGTCCCTTTGGGGTGACATGGGCACCACAGCAGAAGGCAGGCTGGTCACAGGAGGTGTGTTCACTACTGTTGCCCCCTTGCTTGGTGCTTATGGCCTGAAGTTGCTAGATGTCCGCAGACTTCAGGACAACTCACAAGAGTTGCAGTCTGTCTAATACTCAGACTATACCAGGCTTTTTCAGATTTCATCAGTTACTGCCCGTTTTCTACAAGAAGAAAGTTACAGGAAAATCAAAGCTATTTTCTCATTTGTTTGTTTCTGTGACTCACCTTTTAAAACACAGATTTAAAGGTCTGCATGTTCCTTTTAATTATCAATAAGAAAAAAAATCCGTACTCCATACCCTTTTGACTTGGGTATGAAACAATGGTGGCCTCTGTTCCTGATGTTAAAAGAAAGCAGGAATGATTACAGACAATTATAGGCAATACAGCTATGAAAAGAACAAAAAAATAAGTTGAGAGAGACATTGTTCTCACTTGCATTCGCCTCAGAAAGCTGGCTGAAGCCTTAGTAATACTCACTGCAGTCAAGAAGGAACATGCTCCAGAAAGGCGGGTGACCTGGAAAAAGAAACAGACAATTCCTGACAGAAGCTGTTTCAACAAAATACAGCAGGGCTTTCCCATGGAAAAGGCATCAGGCAGACAAAAGGGACATAGCAACATAGTTTTCTCAAAACCACATCCATTAAATGAATCTCTCTGGGGACACTTGACTTGTGTAAATCACTGAGACTCCACTGCTTTCAGAGGCTGCCATGGCTTGGGACTGACAGCAGGACCTACCACTGAAAAGCAGTCAGCATGTGGCACTACAACCCAGTTGTTCACAAGTATTACCAGCCTGCAGGATACACGGGCAGCCATAAAATAATAACGTTCAGGTAATTAATTTGAAATAGCTTTTTGGAGAGCAATGCAGGCAAGTTCAAAGCAGCATTCCACCTACCTACTAAAAGCGGCAGGGCATAAAAGTTATTTTTATCTCCAACAGCTGCTAGCAGAGGATTAAAGTAACCAAACTTCATGACACAACCTGTCTATCTCTGATAGAGGGAGCTCTGAAAAATCCTACCTGGAAATGGGGTGGATTGAGAATTCACTTACCACATGCTCTCCCATCACCTTGGTCTACTCTGCTGCTGTATGGAAAGGTCACATTTTCCTACCTACAGGGGTACTCATCCGTTGTGAATGGCAGAAAGTCTGACTTCAGCATTACAGGTCAAGAAAGAAGCTCTTACACTAAGTTACTTCACCTTAAAACATGCTCTGAGGAGCAGTGGATGTATCCCAGATTTCATGTTTAGCCTGAGATGTTACATGAGCACTTAATGGAACACCCTGGCAACATGACTGCATTAAAGTAATTTGTCAAGTAATCATTTTTCAAGTAACCATGAGCAGTTCAGCTCTTGCAGCTGAAAGGGACAGGTTGTCAGAACATGTAATTAACACGAACACAATTTCTGTGCTTCATTTTGAAGCACTGCTGAAATGACTTCAGCAGCTCCAGCCTTCAGCTCCCATTTAAAACTTGTTCACTTTTCAACTTGGCAACAGATGGCAAGCAGCTGTGTAAGGGAAAAAACATTGCTACATGTCACTCATCCAACAATGCATACACCTGGGAATGACTGAGCACCACCAAAACTACTTCTATTAAAGCAAAGAGGCTGGGTTGCCAATATGGAAATGGTGTGGCTTGTATTTTCTTTAAGAAACTGGTATTTCATAGACAAACAGGTATACTCACTCAATGCTGTCCACAATCATTGTTACATGGACAAACTGAAGTTGGCATCAGCTGTCACAAACAAGAGAAAGATCACAGAAGCAGAAACAAAGCTCCCCAGCTCTCTCACAGGGAGAGCGGTACTGGGACTGGAACAGAAAATGCTGATACTGCTATTGGTACAGGAACAGAAAACGCTGATACAATGTCCTTCTCCCCTGGTCCCTGTGCTCATCTGTGTGCAATATCTTTGCATATAGCATTCTCCACAAATCTTCACATCTAAATAAAAAACACAGCTACAGAGAGAAATGGCAGAATTTAGCAAGCAAGAGATTTTTTTCAATAAGGTTTGAAGCAATTGGGGAGAAGAGTGATACACAGTAAGGTCATTCAAATGGCAGGAAATTCAAAGGCCGCCCTATTTCTGTTAACGGAAGCATTGCAAAGGGACCCAGAGGCTTTACTAGTATATTAATATAAGCAGAAAAAAAGAAGAAAGATGAGATTTGGGTTTGGGACAGAAGCAAATTCACACATCACTTACCAATAAATTTAAGAATCTCAGCAAGATCTTATCTCATGGGAATGGGAATGGGTAGCTGAAAATTCACAAATGGTAAGACTGACACTGCAGTGAGGGTGCTAAATAAATGTGTGTTAGACTAGGACAAGAGCAGCTATGCAGCTTTACCTATGACACACTGTTGACTGACTTGGTTAAAAGGAACACAGCGAATGCAAATAGATGCTGCACAAAATTCAGTAACTGTGATCTGTCTGAACAAGAACCTGGTAAGTTTTTGTCATTGAAAGAGATATGTCTACAGTCACAAGGGTACGCATTCAGGATCTGAAGAAATATGACAGTTAAATATAGCTGCTGTTAGCCTGTAGCATGGAGAATGCCTTGATTAAACTAGATTATATTCCAACGCTGTAACTGTATGGCCTTATAACTGCAGTAAAGTTAATAATCCTCATCAATTAAAACCAAAATGTCTGTTTTAGATTAACATCACTGCAGTCATTCATTATCATTACTTCTTTTTCCCCCATCAAGTTATAAAGTCTTTACTGGAAATACCCAATTTTCTCCCTCCTAGCTGCAACACAGGTCAAGTCACCTATGTATTTTTTATGAATAAACTGAGCTTTACCTTCACATTAGCTTTCCTCTTCACTTCCTGCTCTTGAATGCCTGCAAAATCAGGAATATCCATCTGGGAACGCTGACCCACTTAAGTACAGGTGCCATTCCAAACAGCAATCCACACTTTACACAGAAGTAACACACAATGTGATATTCTTCTGCCTCTGTTAATTACATTTTACTCTGTTAAATTCGCTCTTAGCTACAGTTTCACATCAGAAACCTGTAGGTTGCTCATGACACCCTTCTCCATGACAATGCTCTCCACAAGACAGTTCCCTAGCCTGGAAGCACAGCCAGCACGCATTCCTACACCTGCCTCTTTCTATCCTATTTCAACAGGACAGGTTGTTACTGTATGTTATGATAAGAATTCAAAGACAAAATAAACTGAATCATGACCACAACAGCAATCTCAGTTATCTGCCCTGAAAGCACTGTTTTGCTGTCGAGATATTTATCTACTACTGGCACTTGGAATTTGTTAGAGGATACCTTCTCTGTCCACAGGAAGTGGTAATCAGGCTCCTGGTGGCTGAGGAACACACTGGATGCACATCAACTAAGGTGATGTTTTAGACTTCACACCCTTGACTTCATGTTCTTGAGCAAGTCACTTTTTTCAATAGCTCTGTATTCTGCTGTTGAGGCTGAGAAGCCCAACTGCCCTCCATGGTGGTATTTTCTTAGGGGAATAAACAAACTTCAACAAAGCAATGAATTTCCATCTTAGACTTGCCAGGACAGATGCTTTTACGTTCCATTCCAAAGATGTAAATGGCAACAGGGAGGGCAGCTGTTGCTGTAGCTTTTGCAATATCCCAAGGGATCCCGAGGTGGTACAAAGGGCCTGTCCTGACTCTTGCTGCTATTTTTTAATTTATTTTTACAAAATCCAGTTTCTCATAGGAGTTAGACAAGTAGCTGCAGCATGAGCTGCACAAACATTCATAAGAAATAGCTCTCCACAGCTGCAACTAATACATGCCCTGGAGATAACTGTTACTCCTATACTTTAGCATTAGAAAGGGAAAGCAGGAGGCAAGTGTCCTGCAGGGAGGTGATCTTTCAGGGCAACAAGGGAGGTTGACACCCACTTACACAAGAAGGATGTAGAAAGCAATTTATTTGCAGAAGACCAATCAGTATCACTGACATTAAACCGCACTTGAACACAGCTAGTTGTAGTTAAATACCATTCCTCCCAAGCAACACCTCCTCTCCACTCACCACAAAGGAGTTAGACTCATGCTAGAAACATTGCTAGACTGTGGATCCCTGTCTTCTGAGGTGAACTACACACCCTCCATTAACACAGAGAAAATAATGGCCCTCTCTCTTAGGCTCCTCATTATTCCATAAAGCTTACTGGTGGAAAGAGTGGCAACAGCCAAACTTCCCTGGTGTTCAGAAGAATTTTAACAAGTTAAAGGTCTCTGCTGTCCCCTGGGGTTAGTTTTGATCTCCTGTATGGAAGATGAAAGATCCATTATTTGTTGTTTTGCTTGAAACGTATCAGTCAACAATTAGACCATTCAGAACTGGGGATTCAGAGGTCAAGCCACAAACAAGAAAACTACATTTCTGGGAAAGGTCAGGAAGTTCTAGAATGAACAAGGCTGTACAAAAGGCAGATGCTCAAGTGAGCAAAGTGAATAAATTATGCTGGAATGCAGTTCCAGTTAAACTAATTTAGAATATAATGGAAACTTTAATAGCAATTCATTGAAAGAGAGCCACACCACACTTGTTTTTCCTAATTAATTCCATCAGACTTCCTTCACTAAAAATACTCTCCTTCAAAATTAAAAGCAGAAACACTTCATATGTTCCTTCAGAACAGTGGATGAGGCAGCATGAAAATGCTTTCTTTGATGGCAAATTCTCGTGTAAGCAATCTCAGAGTCTTGAAGGTCTCCACTGTGAAGTTGCTAAACACATATAAATAGTTGGAACAACTACAGCCCCAGAGAAATAACAATCCAACTCATGGAAAAGTCAGATTATCTAAGAAGCAAGATCAACTGACGTGCTTCCAAAAGAGCATCTTGTTCTGAACATGGGCTTAGAAGTTTTCTTCATATACTACACTAGAAGAGTCTTTTGATCAATTTTGACCTTTTGTATAGTACAGGCCACAAGAGAGTTTAAATGTGATCATGTTCTTGAAACGGAATTACTTTTTGAAATATCTAAACTTGATCTTACTACTCATCCACTTCACATAGCTTCATTGTTAATTACCTTCTCCATTAAAATATAAACTGTTTTTAAGGTTCAAGTACATTTGTTTTGCACTACTGCTGGCTGTCCCCGTCTCATAGATTCAAGAACTCCTGCTACCCCAATTTTTCCAGTGTAGATTTGTCTAACTCAGCCTCATTTCACCTCTCTGCCGTCCAAACTCCTTGAACCTTAGTGACATCTTTATATATCCTAACTCTTGTCCATCCCTAATCCCTGTCCAACTTGCCAGTATCCACCCTAAACTGTTGATAAAGTGACGTATACAACATTGATGGAGGACAAATCTGGAGAGAGCATAGCCATCATACCCTTCAGCCACATTAATTCCACGCATTCACACACAGCATCTCCAATACATATGACATTGTACTGTAGCATTTTACCAGATATTCGTCATTTGAGAAAACAAACATCAATTTGGGAAAAACAAAACCCAACAGCCAAAACTGCAGACCAACAACCCCTGAGCATAGCTCAGTAGGGAAGTCAGCAAGCAAGCATTCATTGTACATTGTTAAGGTCTCATTAATTTCAATGAAACATGCCAATGTGAGACTTTCAAAGAATCTTCTATGTATTGGTCAAACTCAGTTGGCACAGTTTCAGATGATACTGAAACTCATCACCCAACAAGTGTCCAAGTCCTACATGAAAGCAATTTTTGCTACATTCTGCTTTGTTAGCTAAAATAATGCCAACACTTAACATGAAAAAAAATTAAAACAAATACTCCAACTAAATGAACTCAGAATCTTAAAACTAGCAACAATGATAGCGTCCTTTAAAAGTAATTATGTGCACATTCAGGATTAATCAGGCTTTTGTATCATTGAATGCTATTTTTCTGAATATGTTTGAAGAACCAACCACCCAACCCCCAAAAAACTCAACCAATAAGCTTCTCTTCTGCCAGTTAAGACAATTTATTGTTGTGTGGAAATAAAAATAAAGAAAAATCAATTCAGAATCTGGTAGAAACCAATCCAGATCTGACAGGACTGCATCCTTGCTGCCTGTAAATCAAGAATTTCTACGTATTTTATTCCAAATTTATCTTGTTAAAGCTAAATCCTAATATCTAGAATAAACTTTTCATTCCATGTGACAGCAACATGCTGGACACCTTCTAGCTACATTTTCAGTGAAAAACAAAACAAAACTGTTCAGACTGGGCTCACGTACAGCTGCTGCTGGCACAATACCAACATTCAGCAATAACGGAACTGCAAAAATGCCCAATTATGAAAATGCTTTAACTCCAAGAACTTCCGATACTGCACTGAGGAAGCCACGCATACCTTCAAAGAAAAAAATAAATCTCCAGTAATCAGGTTATATTTTTGCTTTTATTTAAATAACTTCAAAAATACTTATAGCCAATATTTACATATTCAATCCAATTACTCTTCAAATCCTCCTGGTTAATACAGAACAGACTCAGTAATTATCAGAAGTTCTTACAATGAAGCATTGTACTTTTGGAAAAGCAATTAAGCGTCTGCTGAAAATTTAACCAACATTCCCAAATCCACAAGAGAACACTGTTCCTATAAGACGGTATTCCTCCATCTCCCCCTGAAGGCAGCCGCTTTTTCAGAACATGAACTGCTTTCCTGCTATTGAAACCATCTAATAACAGGTAAAAGGACGTCCTAGAAATATGCCAAATTGGACCACTGACTTGAAAAACTGAAGATGGAATTTGTAATAAAAGTTTAATTCAAGTCACATCACCATTTTTCAGTTTTCTGAACACATTAGCACTGTAAAAATCTTCCTATCCAAGATAGTATCCAAACAGACAGCTTTTGCAGATAAATTCACTTTTCATCTTTCAAGTCACACATAACTAATGCATAAAATGCTTTAAATTCAAACCTTTTGCCTCTTCTTCCAAACATTGCCAGTCCTTCTGTGCTCATTGCTCAAACAGCCATGTCTTCTGAATTAAGACAGTCTTTTATTCTGTTGCTCGACAGAGCCAGTATGATCTGCATTTTCAGGTAAATACACACCCATGCTCTGTAAAATGTTAGAGGTGGGGCCTGCCAGTCCAGACTGAGCACTATAGGATTCAAGCAAGTTAGTTACTAGGTTCATATCCACATCAACTGGTGTCAATTCAGTATCTTCAGCTCCAGAATCATGGCCAGTGCTTTGGGATGTAGCTGCTTTAACAGAACTTGCCTATAGTGAGGATAAAGAGAAAGTTTATCAAATTGTATAAACATTAAAAAAAAACACACAAAAAAAGAACCAAACAAAAAAAACCCATGACAACAAACAAACCCCCAAAAGAGAAATGACACAAGGAAAAAATTCTGCAGCCAACAAAGTTTAGTACATTCCACACTGTCTTGATAGACAGGAATTTAGTCACCAAATGCTCATGCCTGTTAAAAATCATCACTTGCCATTATATAGATTAAGTTCCAAGAGAAGGATGGAAAGGGTTATTGAGTCTGGCCTCAGCTTCCTGTGGGAGCTGAGGAACTACAGGAACACAAAAAGTCAAGCTGCTGCTGCTTGCCTTACTACTAAACCAGAGTAAAACAGGGAAATTAAACTAAGTTTTGGAAACAATGTGCAAGTTAAAACTTAGATAAAAAATAAAAAACAAAAAAACCCCATGGTGCAACTACAGCACATTTTTCTTAGACATGGGATTACTTTTTTTTTTTTAGTAATTAACTCACACATGATCAGAAAACAGAAGTTTCTGATCTTATTACTCAGAATGACCACTGTTAGTGTATTACCTACTAAAGCTCTCAAAACCATTATGCTACAAACTAAAACTCAAAGCAAACTTACCCCTTTCTTTTGGGTGGTGAAACTTTTACCAACATTGGTATGTGCCAGTTCACGGTCCATCTCATTCATGTATGATTTGAGACTGCCTATAAGTTCATTAGGCGATACCTCCTGGTCAGGCCTTTGATTTTCAGCATCGGAGTCTTCATCATCCTCATCTGAGAAATCAAACTCCTCCTCTTCATCCAGATCATCAGAATCCAGCTCTTCTGAATCTGCCCCTATGTATTATTTTGTGTTAGTACAGATATCAAGCAAATCAATGCAGTGCCTACGGATGATGAGAAGATCTGGGGAAGCCGAGTAACCATGAGATAATTCGATTAAAAAAAAAAAAAAAGAATCAAATCTCACCTAAAATTCTGTCTAACGCTTTTGTGAAAGAATCTACGTCAAAGGTAACATGGGAATCATCAGACGACCTGAAATATAAAAACACTTTTAAATAAGTAAGGTTTTTATGCTTGCATAAGCCCCACACAGGCATAAGCCATATGGCATACTGATTTCTCTCAAGCCTAGATTAAAGCTGGAGTATTTGAACTGATGGTCTTGGAAGTGCTTACAAGCCTGAGGCCTCTATGAATCAGAAATGAAAGAGCAAGTGGAACAATTCCAAGGGAATAAGAGGAAAATAAACCCAACAACTTTAGTTATCTGCCATGGTCAAACAAATACCGCACTGAAGACAACCATACCAAGCATGCCTGAATCCTTCCGGAACAAAGGTCTGGAACCTTAGACAAAGATTTAAAAAGCTGAGAATATCTTGAGGTTTCCTGCCTAGAAAGAACACTAAAAGCTTTATTCTGGTCTCTTTCAAGGCTCAGTGACCTGCGCGGATTTGTTGTTTGTAGGGTTTTTTTTCTTTAAATAACTGAAAAAAAAGTACATGATAACTTAGACACTAATTAAACACTAATTAGTTAAACCCTAACACTAATTAAGAAAGATCTAACACTAATTAAAAAGGATCCAGCAGCTAAAAGTAGACCCTTATATGCTTGCTACAGCTTACGCAGCATTATTTACTCAATATTAAATCTATTAAAAAGAACCTGGACAATACACTACTGACACTTTGGTTTTTTAAATTAAAGACTTGTTCACACAACATTCACACAAACTTTCTTCAGTGCAACGATTAATCTACTGTCATTCTGCTGTTGTCCAAATGGTTAAGCATCTTCAGTTAGCACTTCTTCCACTATTAGCAATGACAGGGATCCACACTGATTCTTTTCTCCTGTTTCTAGGTGTACATTATGTACTTCAGTAATGCAAAACCAGGCCCAGTACAGCTGAAATAGCACAACTTCCAGCATTTTTATCTGTACCAGTGTCTGAGTGATCACCAAGTTGGTTTAAATGCAACTACATATTCACTACTAATATGGGTTTGTTTCAGGCCTCTGCTAAGTAGAATTCTCTGCATTACAAAATCAACAAAAAAGCTGCAGCAGAATGCAATCACATTCTACACCAGACACCAAACTTAAAAATTCTACTACCATGGCATTTCTGCTCCTTCATGTGTTGAGACTTTGGATACAAAAGCCTTCATACTTTCAGCAACTGTTTCCAAGTCATATTTCTGCTCTTCCTCATTTGAGGACTGAATGGACTCACTTCCTGCCTCCTTCAGCATCTGATCTAGATCATCTGGTGTAAGCTCCAGCCAACTGTCATCTGAAAGAAAATAGGACATTATATGTTATTCTGCAGAAGTCTTTTAACCCACAAAACCCAATCCAGGTAGTTGAAAGTACTGCTAACGTTTGATAGCTTATTTCTGCACTATTACATTTTCATAATGATACCAGATAACACAGGGTACAAGGCAGTGAGAGGCTGAGCAGAAGAGAGTTCAGATTTCATTTTACTACTTTGAAACTCCCGTTTTACATGCAGCTTAAACTAGCAGATATTGTTCTAGTCACACTTCAACTATGATCATTAACACTAAATGTGGATTTGTGTCCATCATTCAGAGATGTAACTGTGACCTGTACTGCACACTGGCAACAACTACATTTCTGTCAAATGAGTGAAAAAAAAATCTGTTATAGGAAGTTTATGCTGGCCTTATACTGGCCATCAGAGTAGACAAGACAGTAATTTTGTATTGTCAGTATTGGAATCGGCTTATTATTACAAAATGTTTAAATACTTTCCACGTGGTAGACAGTTGACACAAAGTACTTGATCTGGTATAAGTGCGCATGGTGTTACTGAACTAGTGACTTCAAACCAGAAACTGGATTATGTATCTTGTCAATTCACAGCCCCAAGCTTTTTGGCTTACACAATGAAATGGTTGTCTCAATTATAATGACAGGCCATGGGTAGCAGTCACAGGATAGGAGACAAACTAAGTAGATACAAAGACTGGCACACTGCTGTGAACATCCACCCTCACCCCCTCCAAAGAATGATTTGTGATTGGAATAGTCCTACCCCCATTATGCTCACCATCCTCTGGAGGAAGACAAGCTGCTTCTCTCTCCAATTCCTTCAAATCAATGGTGGTTGTCTGTAGCAATGTCAGGATTTCATCACCTGGGCTCACTTCAACACAGCTAGGAAAAAAAAAATTCAGTTTACTGAAATGGATTTTTACTAGCATTATAGTGCCAGTGGCATCACACACTCAAATTTCCCCTTATTCCTGCTGTGCAAATATATCAAAAGATAAATGAATTTGTGGGAAGTACCAGAATAGTGCACAAATAATATTAGCCAAAACAAGAGAGAGTACATTACTATAAGTCACTGTTGATGGTTCCAAAGCCTATTTCTTATGTTTCTCTTGTTCTTTGTATTTATTTTATCTTGGTAAACATGAGGATTGCCAAACAGCAAAGACTGGAAATTCTGGCAACTAACAGTCAAGATATTATGAGCTGGCAAACCCTCAGATATTTCTGTAATTAATTATTTTTTGGATTTGATCTTTTGGAGGAACATACAGCCAGCTGCCTGTCTTCAGTAAAGGAGACAGATTACTCCATATTTATTATTCACTGGGATTGCTTTTCAATAAAACTTTAAACACTTTCTATAGCCAACCAACCAAATGATGCTTTTCAGTCACTTCTTAACACACTTGGAATAGCTTAGCGTTTTACAAAACCGAGATAAATAGTTACTCAAGCAATAACTTCTCCTAGCAGAGAGTATTCTAAAGGAACTAATAGCCATATGCCCTAGCCACAGAACCTGTGTTAAATGTGCAATGAAGAAAAGAGTTCCGGCTATTTGTAATGAGTACTAAAAAAGTACTTGCGTATGATTACTCATGATTTTCAAGTAGCTCTTACCCTTCTGGCTTGGTAACAGATTGCTGGAAGTAATCTTCTGCCATACGCAACAGTTCTGAGTACTTAGCAGATCCTTCCATTTGTCCCTGTTTAATGCAAGTCACAAGTATGAATCCAAAAAATTCTCCCTCCCCCTTCCTTTTCACAAGGAAGCTTCATAACAATGACACAGAAATTTAGTCACACAGAAATTTTGTGACCCAGAAATTCAGTCCTGAGAAAAATCAAATAAGTAATACAGCTTTGCCATGTATACTTGGAACAGAATATAGGGAATGGGCATAAAGTATTTTCGCAGTCAAATATGAACTGAAGTCTTATGATGCAATATCATATAGTATACACTAAAAACAATCAAAGACTACTACGATTCCCACAGGAGGGCAGATTTACCATGCCCGTGTTACAACTGTACAGGATTGTGAATAAATCTGTTGGTGTTTAGGAATTACCCACAGAACTGGCATTGCAGTACTGTAAGAATATTGCCCTTTTCCTGTATTTAAAAGATATTAACCTAAACATGCCGATAGAATTGTCAAATTTTATAACCTTCAAGTAAGTAGCCAATTTATGTTCAACTTATAAATGTTAAACATGTAGTCAAAGGCATCTTTAAACCAAACCAAAATATAAAAACCCAACCATGAACAAAAAAATACACTTACGAGGTCCCAAATGGGACTATGGATGTTAAGTATAGACCTTTAAGAATATTTAATTCTAGAGGTAGAACAGTGAAAGTATTTATAACAAGAAACCACAACCATATTGTGGTTTCCTTTATTCAAGTACCTACCCCTTCTTTAGATGAACAAATTCATCCCCAAATCCTGCTTTTTCCTTATTTCAAAAAGAAATTATTTAATTTCAAAGGGGAACAAACTGCACATATCTCCGTTAGTCATTCATTCATCTTTCATAGAGAGAAGCATTAGATTTCTTTCCCTGCTGTAACTACTAACACAAGTTCAAAAGCTAAAAACCATGTTTTCCCCAGAATGTTTAAAAGACACATACAACTTCACCTTGAAATATTTCTTTTCCTTGAGGCTGCTGAGGAATCGCTCCCACAGAGGACCGCTCAACACATTTCTCTTAGAATCAGGTGATACTTTATTGCACTTGGAGCACAAAATTTCAAACCCATGAGCCTGCACAAGAAAGGCAACAAAAGGTTCTCAAGATGTGACAAATTTAAGTGCACTTTAAATGGCTGCATAAAAACCCGACTATTGTTGCACTCCTGATGCTGACATTTGAGAAGCAGATGCCAATCCCAATTATACGTCAGGCAGTAGTATTTGTTTTGGAAGTTGGAATCTGTCTTTCTGCAGCAATAATGGATCATTTTGATTTTGCAAAGTTTCTCTACATTGGCAAAGCAACATAGAAGACAGATCTATAGTGCACAAGCTACTCCTTACATAAGTATGAAGGCTTTACCTCTATTTATAATCTATGGAAGTATAAGAATGCTCTATTCTATAAAAGAAAACTCCTACGATTCTGTACTTCCAGAAAAATGGTAGCTGTGAATTTGCTCACATTTTTCTGTACAAGCAGTCAACGTACAAGCAAAGAGTCATTTCTTAGGCATAGGTAAACGAGCAAACTAAAGACTAAGCACAAAACACATGAAAAAACAATTACCAGTTTCATGCCCAGTTCATAGGCTTTGAATTGAGGGTGAGATGGGAGGGGCAGTGTGTATCCACTGCGTCTATCTGGAGCAAACTTCTGCTGCACCAGTTGTGCATATAAACACTTTGTGAAAGTAACCTGAAAAAGCCAGAGCAAAGGAAAAACACTCACTGCAGTGTAACTATGTTGTGTACAAGTGTCAACTTCCCATCACTCTAATCTAATTTTGCTTTAGAGCACCCACATTACAGATGATACCCAAGGCTGCAGTCAAAATACATCTTAGATGCATTCACCTAAGATTGCTGCTTTTCAGATCTCACAAGTATGTTCCAACTTGACATACCTGAATAGACTTCATGCATGTATCGGAAATACATCAGAAAAAACCCTCAGTATTCATGCCAACAAAGTATATTCTTAAAAAGGCAAGTACTGTCCTAAATTGGCAAAAGCAAAGCTGAGATTTCAACAGTCTAGAAGTCTAAAATTTGACTCCAACTCTTATTTTCAGGAGTCTAGGGGTATTACTCTGTAATCCAAACTTATCTGATATGGCACTGCTTGGACAATGCTCATAAAGCACTTCATAAAATAGCTTTCACAAAGCTGTGTAAGCACAGCTGAGAAAGTGAAAAGCCTTGGAATAAACAGCTAGGGGCAGTAGGAACAACTCCCTGTGTTGGCTGGCAGTGCTGTCAAATTGCTCTGATCACAGAACTAGGTCAATTTACTTAGCAAGCATCTCAACAGAGGAACTACCAGCAGTAAGCTCTGATTTCAGAAACATCTCATGATTAGCCATGTCAATCTGAAGGCAGAAAAGCCATTAGCGTCATGAACTAGAAATTCAAGTCTAGTGTCAAAAGAAAAAAAATCAGAAAATGCACTTTTTTAAAAATTAAATTTATACATTTTTATCACTTGACGACAGAACTTCTGTCAGCTACAGAACCTAATTAAATGACAAGCTGCATTAGAAGGATCACTTACTATGGTCATCACACGCTCCTCTGGACAAAAAGTCTTAAAAGAGCGACATGCTCGTAAATCCACAGGATCTCGCAGGTAAAAGGCCTGGACTGCTGCAGCCACCAAGGAAGGGCGCTGTCTCAGCACTGCCACAATGCCTGCTGGAAGGTAGCAGTGGGCTCGGTGAAATGAGGCCTGAATTTTCTCAGGATACCTGTATCATACAATAGCAACATAGTGTATTAAGTGTATTGCAAGCCCAAACCACTCCTTTATTAATTATTATTCCCTTTTTCGCTTTAGTATTAATTTGTATTATGGGCCAAGTGCCAGAACATCATTCTAAACTAAATTTAAAGCTCAGCTAACCTAACATCTAGAATGTCTGCTTGTATATACACATATATACCAATATAAAGACCTAATTAAATTTAATTCCCACCGCAGTAAAATGAATCACTGAGAACTTGACTACATGTTCATCTATACAGTACCCTTCACTGCACCAAGTGTAGAAGTCATCTGGCTCACACTGCCAAATCCTTGCAAAAAATAACGTACAATGCTGAACTGTGGCAAGCTGACACTCTGAAAAGTGTGCTGGTTCTACATTTTAGTTCGCGACCCTCCTCCCCCCTCCCACCACAAAAGCTCCTAAAGGCTCACAGAACTTTTCAGATTCTTCAGTACAAGAACGATGTGAAGGAAGAAATAACTCATCATTGTCAGGTGTGGTGTCATAGCAGTGAACCACTTTCAAAGCCCCCAGATCACAGCACAGTCTACAGGACAGTGGTTCCCCTCTTTAGAAGAATGGAATCAAAAAAACGCCAGCTGGTGGCTTCTGAAAAGGAAGCAACTTTACCACATCTAACAGAAAAATATTTAATACAAGAAAGTATGCCAGACAGTCCAGAATCAAAACTTACTGATGCAGAAGACCAAAATAAAACACCCACATACCCACTGATGCGTTTATACACTGCTGTTCTAATGGGTTCTGCAGCCAGGAACTCCTCCGAATGGTTGGATAACAGTGTTAACGCCTGCGAGATTGTCAGATTGTCAGCAGATGGGTCGTATTCCTTCTCCTGACTTTCTGTCAGTGGAATGATGTGCAGCTCTCCTTTGTAAAAGAACACCTGGCAGATAGTAACACTCTCATCAGACAAGGTAAGAACAATCACACACTAAGCAACGGAGAAATTAATTTATGAATACAATTGTTTAAACACAGCACATTATTTCACGAGCTACATATGAACTATGTTGGATCCTGATCCCAAGAACTGAATGTAACATTGTCAACTCCCTCACTCTGCCCATTCCATTAAATGGAAGGAAAATATGGTCCTGATAGTCCAGCTACAGGCTTGCAACTCATTTTTGCTTTGTGTTCCACCCCTTTTCTTTCAAGAGTCTTCTGGCAGGAAAAACACCAAAATCAAAACAAAAAAAAAAACCAACAGAATCTTTGCTAATGAAAAATTAAGTTCTTCCCATTAAAACCCATTGCCAAGAAACTCAGTGACACAGCTTCTAGCAATCATCAACAGCAAGGTGATCTGGCTGCAACCTCTGGGTGAAGGAGTTCACTCATGGGGTTATGCCATAGTCAGCGTCTCCCCACAGAGTCAGCAACACTCCAGCATTCCTCACTCTGAGGGCAGCAAAGCCTCATGCTTGAGCATTCAAGAATATGGTAGAAAAAAACTAAGGGGCTATAGCAGAGCTAGAAAGTTCAGGTGGATCCAAGAGTGCTCCTCAGTGCAGTACTGTAGGTTTGTACTACACTGCCAAATAAATTTCATAGTTTCTGTCTTATCCAAGCCTTCCTTGCACTCGAATAACTTAGAAAATGGAAAGCTGGTCAAACTTACTGATTTTACAGATCAATCAATAGCATGACAGCTTCACTTCCTTCATATTTGTCACCACGAGTAGCAGGTTTTAAAAAGTTCAGTCAGCTCTTCATTATGGGACAACTCTTAAAGAATTAATTATGCAGAGTCATAATTAATTAAAGAATTCATTAATAGAGTCAGATCCAACTGAACAAGACAGACTGGCAGCCCAGCAGGCAGCTCTGCAGTATCCAGATGTTTGCTGTTAGCATAAAAACCTATTAGTATAAGAAATTTCTCTTTCTTTCTTCCATCAACAAACCAATTCTGGAAGAACAACTTGCCACCTGCAACTATTTCCAGGTATCCTACAGCAGTTTCTCAGAGGCACTCTACACAGCATTCTGCAAGAACACACAGATAAATCAAGTATCAGAGATTCCTAGTGGTCAGGTCCCTCATTCAACAACCACAGCAAGCACAAAGATGCTCATTAAAACCAGAATAAAAACAGAGTGTGCTGAAAAAAACCCTATGTTGTTAATCAAAACAAGTCTGGAGCCTTGAGCAGAAGTTTCTTCGCTACTAAGGGATAGATAACAGTTTGGATTTTCAGTGGCAGTCAGACCACTTGGCTACATAGAGGTGCAAGAGAAAACAACTGGTAAAGACCCATTGTGAGCCACTTGGCAATAGGTACATAAGTTTTACTCACCCTGTTGTCACTGTTCTCAGGATTCAGCCACTTTGGGAGAAAATCAGCTGCTTCTATCAAGAGAAACTCCCCATCGTTGTCATCGACCCTGGCCAAGCAGAAATCGGTTTCTTACCAGAGAAAATCTCACACAGCACAATTAACATGCACTTCCAAATCCATGTCTGCTTTTTATTTTAACGTTAAAACACGACCTCCCGTCAGGCCGTCAGGAAGTCCCTTCACATCCCCTGCCCCAACCGCCGGGCACCTCACGGGGCCCGCGGCGGCGGACGGGGCCATTACCTGGCCGCCAGCCCCGGAAATTCCCTGGTGATCTCCCGGACGAGGTAGACTATGAACCACTCATCCTCCACGTTATCCCCGAATAGCGTGGTGCCGCCGAGGTGCGCCGGGGTCTCGCCTGGACAGGGGCGAAGAAAGGCGGCTCAGAGCCCCGCCGGGTTCCCTCACGCGTCCGGCTTCCCTGGCTCCCCTCACCCCCCGTCCCCCGAGGCTCACCCCGCGGTGGCACGTAGCGCAGACGAAAAGGCTGCCGCTGCCAGATGTAGGCGGCCAGGAGCGGAGCGAGGCGCACCGCGACGCCCTCGGCGCAGCGGCGCAGCAGCGCCTCGCCGCCCGATTCCGTGGCCGCGAACAGGCAGTAGCGCACGGCATCCTCCGGCACCGCGGCCCGCCCGATCACCTCCATGACAGCAAGCGGAGCAGGGCCGCGCCAAGCCGAGCAGGGCGGGCCGGTAACGCAACGCGCCGCTCCGCCTCCGCAGGGGCGCGGCGCGGTCATGGCGGCGGCGGGCCGGCGGCGGCCGGCGGCGTCACGGCGGAGTTGAGGATGATCTCGCGATACGCGCGGAATCCGGTGCCCCTCGCCGCTCTGGAGACGTGAGTCGCCGCCGCCTGCTCCCGTCGGGGTGCCGCCCGCGGTCCCTGCCCCCGCCGCCCCGGCCGGGGCCTGCTCCCGCCCGGTGCCGCGCTCGGGCCTGCCCGCTTTGCGCTGCCCTTCAGCCCGAGAGCCAGGCGCCTCGCCAGGTCGAGGCTTCGGTTCCCGCGTGTCGCTGCGGGTGCAGCTTGCCGGTGACGCCGGGGTGGGCCAAGTTTAACGCGGAGTTGCAGGGACCCGGTGCCGTTACCGCGGTGCGGTGGCGGTACCAAGGCTGCTGCCGGCGGTGCTGCCTCTGGAGGTGCCGGGCGTGAGGGCAGGCACGGTAACGTGCGCGCACCGATCATGGCCAGGCAGCGTCCTCGTCGCTTGGAAAACATAAGTGTGAGAGAACGCGATTAAATCCTTGGTGTTGTCCTCTCTTCTTTGACGCAGGAGTTTACGGGAGTGTAGGCGCTTTGGGGTTTGGGTTTTGTTTTTTTGGGGGGAGTGAGAGGTTTAAACAAATACAACAGTTTCAATAATGTGCTACTTTTATGATGGCTTGTTTATGCTTAATTTTTTCGTCTTTTCTGAACAGCAAAGAAATGACAGGAAAGGCAGCTTCTTTACCTAAGGTTTTTTGAGCCGATACCTGGGACAAGACTTTTGTTCCTGCATTGATACTTCTCTGTTTCCAACTACTGTGACTTTTCTTGTCCTTCTTTCCTAAACAGATAAACTTCAAAACAAAAACAAACAAAAAAGGCAAATACTATTTCTCCTGGCTTGCTTGTGCACAGTTTGGTGGCTGCTCTTGTTCTGTTTGATTATAAGTCACCTACAGGGATAATGACATTGTATCTGCTTTTAGGGAACTGTAGACCAATTCACAACATTTTAAGGGTAAAGGAAGACACTGATTTTTAAGCAAAAACCTTTAACTCCATGTTTAGCCTAGAGTTAGTTTTGATACCTTAATTCTAAAGCTTTGGTAACAAAGATTACCCTAATATTAATAAATAAGCTCTGTTATGCAAATCAGTGCATTCCTTAAAAGCAGGGAAAAAACCCAACAAAAAACCACTATGGGACCTCTGTAGATGTTTGTTGCTTTAAGTAATGTCAAGTTCCATTTCCTGTTTTATTTAGACAAGGACTTCCAAAACGCTCCTTGCAGCATCACCCACTGCCAGAACCAGGAGCTGAGGTGCACCCAGCCACGCTACACAACCATGGCAAGACCTCAAGGTACTCATCATAACATAAAATGAATCTGTCTGAAGATAATGGCAAGAGCAGGCACCTTTGTGTTTAGTTATTTTTACAGAAGTAGGACAGGTGGGAGCCTGGGGCTTTACCCCAGAACTGTACCATTGCAGAACATATCCTTCCTATTTTGGCAGTAATAGAAAGCATGTAGCTGTGTTCTGCTGTCATTTCACAAATGGCTTGGGTCATCTGATTTTAAGGCAGAAACAAGGAGAAAAGATAAAATAATTCCTGACTGGTGCAGAACAAAGACTGCTTAACTGAGATAATTTTTGGAAAATCTATGCTTTGCTTGACCTCTAGACTTCCTGTATCATTGGGATTATTAGTAGTTACAGTTGTTATAATTACTTGTTTCCTGTAGGTTTTGCTTAAATGCCTCTGAAGTATTTACCCTATGAAAACTCTTAGCATTGCTAAGATCTATACTGATATATTTTTGTTTTCTGTTGTATGGAAAGAAAAGTTTATTTGTCATTGCGTATTCTTGGGGTTTTTTTTCTTTCTTTTTTTGACTCAATATGTTCATTTCAGGGAGTCTGAAATCCGGAAGAAATCGGATTATCCTTCTGTTACTCCAGCTGATAACAGGAATTCATGGTCTGCTAGTCAGGGTTATGCTGACGCCTCCACCGAAGACAGCTCAGCCTTCTCTTGGGGCTATGATGTGAGCAGAATATAATCATTTAACCAAATCTAGCACGCTGAGTAGAAAGACATTTGAAATACCATTGCAAATACACTGCAGGATAAAAATGAGGATTGGATCTCTCCCCAAATCATAAAAGAACATCTTCTTTACCTCTTCCCCATCATTCCTTTCTCTCAGATCCAAACATACCAGGCTCATGTTTCTCAATTAATATTCTGCATTTCCATCTAGCATTTTGAAAATGCAAATCATGAAAAGCATAAGTCTATCTGTACAACATAATAAATACTGCTATTGTGGAATCCCAAACATGAGTGGATGACTTTCAGACACTTGGTGTGTTTATCAAACTTCTGCACACTTGTATGTTTCTCAAAATATAGTAAGACCATAAAACATTTTCATCTAGAAATCTTTTATTCTCTGTCTGCCCAAACAAAGTATGCTATTGCTTTCTGCGAGGTAAGATGGAACTGTTTAGATTTAAATTACCCAGGAACTGACCCCATTTTCTAGAACATGTAACAAAGGTCCCAAATGTCCATCAGTTTCACAGTGTAACACACCATCCTGCATTGGTTTCTGCGTTGCTGTTGTCTACGGACATGGCAAGCAACAGATTTTCCATTTCATTAAAATGTTGCTGAATTTTATACTACCTGTTCAGATTTCTTTTCTTTAAATTGCTATGTCTTTAATTTAATATAACAGTACAGATATTTTAAAATGTTATAATAGTTAATCTGTTGTGTCAATGAAAGCTTTATGTGTGAACATCAGTCGTAACAGCAGTCTGCATCATCACTGGAGGGAAATTATTTAAAGTTAATGTCTTTTTGTGCAAAAAACCTATAACTGTTTAAAGCCTACTGAACTTTAAACAGTTAATTGCCTTTTTCATTTATATAAAAAAAAAATAATTTAACCCCCACCCCAGAATGCTATTCACTAGGTATTTATTGGATAACTTTCTTTTCTAGGAATTTGATAAAGCTGCCACACAGCAAGTTGAGCAGATGCTCAGACAAATTGATGAGCTTCTCTATGAGCAGAAAGAAAATGAGCAAGTTGGGGAACTGCGGGAAGAATGCCAGCAGTGGACATCCAACTTTCCTCATCTCAGGTTTGTATAGACTAATGCTAGTACCATCACAGTTATAGGTAGGGATGGAAGCAGTTGCTTTTAAAACAGCATTAGTAACAGGGTGGTTTTATGCAATTCCGTAGTATTATAGTATAACTAGAGATAAGAAGATCACTTTGGTAGTCTGCCTGCCGTTGTCATAAATAAACATCCTGCTATCTCACGTTTGGTTCCTTGCTAGAGGATTTTTGCTATTTGCAACTGACTTGGCCTTAACATAGCCAAATTCTCTTAGAAAAGATACATGGTTGAGCTGAAAGCCAGGTGCTTAAAATAATATAAAAATCCTTCTGCCCTAGTTCAGCAGTCCTTATAGCTGTCTAGAAACTTACATTCTAAATCTTGGCTACATGAACTTGAACAGTTTTGTCCACATTCAAAAGTCTTCCAATTAGCAGAGCATAAAAAAACAAGCAGCGTTTTTCTTAATGTATTTACCTGACTCAAAGCAATCTGTACTAGAAAAACAACTGAAACCACTTTTAACTGTCATAAAGAAAACCACATAGAATTCTTAGGATTTGCAGCTGTGTTTTCTCACACTCATACTGTCTGTTTTCTGATGTGTTTGTCCTTTGCTTTTGCCACGGCAGGGTTGTGGGGAAGCAGATTGTGATCCCCACAGATGAAGGGTACGGATGGTATTCAAGTTTACCTTCTGTCAGTTTAGGTTCCTCAGATGTAAGTTCACCACCAGAAAAAGATTCTAATGAGTAAGTAACAGTGGTTAACCCAGACTGTACCAAGGTGGGAAGGTAATTTTGTTCTCAGTAGACTGCAGTGATACGCTTCTTAAAATGCGAAGCCTAACTCCTTTCTGTTAGGCTGAGTTTTGAACACAGAATTCAAAATAGCAAGACTGCTTGTTGCTAACTACAGTAAACTGGACAGTAAATAGAAATACCTTTGCTGCTACTGACTTCTTAAGAATATGTATGTATTGTAGCTGGGTTTATTGTTATCATCTATTAAATTTGTATAGAACTTAAAAACCACAGAGCTCTAGTTTAGTCGTACTTTTATCATTTAATGTTTAGGATGGTTTTTAATTAGCTTTGATTTTTATTCGTTTTTTTCCCTGAATATTTAAGTTTCTTGGCAAGAATTAAAAATATCCAAACCAAAAGTTTTTCCTTTAATACATAATTTGTTGGCCTCAATACTGCTTGGCCTTAACTACCATGTTGTCTCTCAGTTCACAAAATGCTGCTATTTGAAGTGGAATAACAACTTGTTTTAATTTCTGCTTTCTGAAAACTGTCACCTCTTCAGATTTAGTGTTTTTGGCAAGAAGGTACCTCTTTCTGTTACTCCCATTCACAAAAAGGCTGATCGTTCCAAGTCTCCGACCTTGTGTTCTCCAGAGAGTGAAGAAGGGGAAGAAGGAGTAATTGTCTCTGAAGGTGTAATGGAGGAATATTTAGCATTTGACCGGAGAGATGTGTAGGTATTGAATATTAAGATAGCAGCTAGTATCAGTGCCCTGGAGTTCCTGCAGTTAATATATATATATTAACAATATATATCAACAAAATATATATATATATTACATATATATTTGGTTTTGATGTTGATAAAGTTATTTTTGATAAATTGATAGCTGATAAATTTGATGAATTTATTTTTTTATATCTTTTCCCTAGAGAACTTTCAAAGGCCTGAGGTAGGATGCTTGGGCACTGGAAATTCTCCCAATCCATTTCCTGGAACAATTTATTTTGCTAAATTATTTTTCAGATTTTTTTTTTTGGTAGTTTTTCATACTAGCCATTTTTGTGCCTCGTTTAAATAGTTCATTCCATCATAACTAATAGCCTGCTCTGTATCTGCATATTTAGTAAAACTTATTTAAATGCCATTTATTTTTTATACTAAGTCAAATACATTGCTGTTTGTTATGCACTGGCAGTGTGCTACTTTGGTTTTGTACTGGCATTTTGGTTGGAATTTTACCTTTCCAGATTTTAGTGGTAAATTAAGAATTGGAGTGGATTTGATGCTTGCCAAGAAAAAAATACCACTATTTTTATCTTAAGAAGAAAGGATTAAAGGTAGTATAAAGAGGATTGCTTTTGCCCTTTACTTCATTCAACCCAACAATATGAACATATGGCCTGGGTAAGGACTCTGGGTGGTACTGTCAGTTGCCAACTACTTAATTGGTTTTAATAAAGAAAGCCACTTAACTGCATGGACCGTGAGATTCAGGTTGGTAGGTGGCACGCTTTGACCATGCCAGAGGGACACTGCTGCAGCAAACAATATTGCTGTCTCTGTGAAACAACAGTGGAAGTATTATAGCTTTTTCTAGTGGCATCTTCTTAGATTTTTTGTTTGGTTCCCCCCCCCCAGCCTTGTAGTTTTTGGATCATAAGTACTAATTTAGGGAATATACAGGAAAGCCATAATGAATGTACCTGCATCAGTATTTTCTCTCTTCTATAAGGTTTCTTTTGGCTGATGAACATAAACTTTTTTGTGCAGTTGTCTTCCAGGTTTCACACTTCAGAATACCTCTTGCATTGTGGAAGAGTGCAGCAAAGGCCACTTGCTGCTGTGTATTATGTTTTTTCTTCCCTCTGTTGATTACATCTAATTGTCTAAAACTGAATGAAGCCCGACAAATGAACAAATATCACTTGAACTATTGATGTTTATTTTTTATAAATATTTAATTTTATATCTCTATTTAGATATAAATATATTTACGTATAGATATACATTATATCTATATGTCTAAAAATATATCTAAATTTTTGATAATTAGTTTTAAATGGAACTTTGATCTCCTTGGTAACTGGTTTATTATTCATGAAGTATCATTTATAGTGATACTGTGTGGGGAAAACAAGGTGTGCTGTAATGAGGTGATTGTCATTTCTTATTTAGGTCAGTGGTAGATTCTGGAAAAAACAAAATTTCAAGTGCCTGATGTACAGAAGCTTGCTTCTTTCACTATTAGACTGTTATTTGATACTGCTCTCAGAAAATAATACTGTGGGATAAATACAAAAACTTCTGAAATAATGTCATCAAGCTGTTTGGCCAGCTACCTTCACCTATTTCAGATTAGGAGAAAATGGAACAGAAATGCAGCATTAGCTGATGTTTTAATCCTATTAAATGCAACAACGTATGACAACGAAGATACGTTTATGGTACAGGTAATGCTTATGTTTTTACAGGGAGGAGGAGTTGCGTGAGAGGAGAAAGGGACTGTCCTCTGGTAGACAAAAATTGGGATTTCCTCCTGTATCTCCATATGCCTGTATGAAGGATTCTGTGCTTACATTTGTGTTTGATGATGTGTGGAGTGAAGTCCTAAGCTGCATGGAAGAATTAATCTGCAGACACTGGGAAGGGTCAGCCTCTGGTAAGTATCACAGTTAAACTGAAAATCCAGAGGGGGATTTCAGGTTTTAATTTTGCAAGAATGTAATGAGAGAGAGATTTATTTGGGAATAATCTCTAGGGGGGTGTATGTGGTGTATTTTGCTACCTGTGAGGCACGCCTTCAAAAGATTTAACAGAGCTACCATCTGAGAGGACTCTCTTTACAAAAATAGCATGGTCCACAACCAGCAATGCCAGTCTGTATTGACGTGAATTGTCTATTGCTTTGCATAGATGATGAGAAAAATATCGTAGCAGTAGAAACAATCAGAGCAGATGCTGGAAGTCCTTTGCAGTTTGACCCTCTGCCAGTGTTACCTTGTGTGCCACAAACTAAAATGCCCTCAGTGACATCAAATCTGGTAAGTATTTTTAGCCAACTGTTTTGTATAGGGATGAATCAATACAGTGCTACCTAAGCAAACAGATTCAAGTACATTGAGGGACTGTTTAAATACATAACTAGTTTGGATTTTGTGTGAATGCTGACCGTCCTTTCTAACACTTAAAATATTGCAACTGAGAAATAACAGAACTTAATTCCTACTTTTCTCTTTAAAACTTGGTTGTGTATTGGACAACTGTGCTGACTGTTCATTAGTGATGTACTTCTTTCTACATTTTAATAATATTTGATCTAAATTGTGAGATTGAGGATTGCATGATTGAGGTCCCCTTCTCACTAGCTTTAACTCATCAGGCAGTAAAGGGCAAATCCCACTACAGTTGTAAAAAAGATTCTTTTTCTTTCCTCAGACACTGAATTTGACTATATTATCTATTTTAGATTATCTGCTCCTAGAGTGATGAGCACCAAAGTGTTATCTATTATTCCATTTTAATTCAGCTCTTTCCTTCTTATTTCTTTCTCCTTTATTTCTACCCCTTGCCTCTTTCTCATGTTCCCCTTACTGTATGCGTAGTGCTCAAAACCCAGATGTGACCGCAAAAGCAAAAAGAGGAGAAAAACACCTCAAGTATGTATGCTGGAGAGATTAAAGCTCTAGTATTTTCTATCTGCTATTGTTAACCGTGGGTGGAATTTGATGTTTTTCCAGATCAGTCTGTATTCCACGAAAGGAGTTTGCAGTTCTGTTCTTGACAAAAAATGTCAACATACACTGAAAATTAGTTTTATAAAGCTTGGAATTATAGCCACTGTTGGAAGATCCTGCCATGCAAATGAGAAACTCAGTTAGAAAATATTAAGTATGACATAGCATGGTAGGATACATTTTCCAAGCACTACCATTTGCAAGAACAATAGGATGAAAAAATGCCTATCTTAGGTGGGGAGGTAATGTAACTGAGTGTATGTCTGGATATCATGGAAGAAATTAATTTCTTTCTTCCGAAATTCCCCACAGGGACAAAATCTGTAAATACGTCTATATGTCTGCAAACTGTAATTTACTTATTTATTTTTTAAACTTTCAGGTAAATCTCTCTCAAGGGTCAAGCACTGGCTCTCAACGTAATCTAAATGGATTGATGGTAATACATGGAATCCAGTTACAGCAAAGGAATCTGCCTGTAATGGAGAAAAAGCTGTAAGAACTATAGATTGTCTGCTGTAAAGTAGAGCACTCTCATGGTGAGAAGGATTCACCCTGAAACACTGAGAGATAACTTACTGCACTGGAGAAAGCAATTCTCAAATACTGTCCTGCTTGGTTGTTTACTTATTTGTCTTCTATGAAACAGTCTATTTCTCGAACAGGTTTTGTGTTTGATTGCTGCTGGTTTAGCACTGAGTGAACAGCTGTGGCATTACTGTTGGCACTAACTGACACCCTGAAAAGAGATGAAGATGAGATAGAGATTTGTTCAGATCTGAGAATCTTCAATCAGAAATTTCATAGTTCAGTGAAGAAAAAAAGATAGGCTTCTTTTATCTTTTCCATCCCCTATTATTTTCTAATTTGGCTGCAGATTACTTTGTATAAATTACAAAAAAAAAACCCCACAAATTGAACACATCATCTCTCTTCACACGTAATATTGTTAATGTCACATGGAAATGAGTACTCTATAGGTGTCAGTCATGTTGACCATATCTCTTTCGGTTCTGTAATTCTTTTGTTAGGGATCTGGATGACAAACAGCTGTGTTCCAGTTCCACCCTCTCTAACAGAGTGTGGCCAAATCATCCATTAGAGCTCAGCACATCATCTCTGTCAAGTTCCACAAGAAGGCGAAACCCACCGCCACGTACCCTGCATCCCATCAACACAAGCCACTCTCGTACTGGGACCCCAGGGTCCATGGATGATGTCTTCAGGGGAACTCAATTGTACGTTTTCAAACCAGTTTCTCACTGCAAGTTAGTGTATCTAGAGAACCCAGTTTATACTAAAAGCATTCAGTTTAATAAAAAGAACATGAATTATTTGATTAAAGGAATTAACTGCCCATTAAAGCGCAATCTCCCTTGAAAAGGCTGAGTTACCAAAATTGATATTTATTGTGCTACAAGCTGTGATTCAATGAATCACATATTTAGGTAGTTTTGCACACAAATTACACTGCAGAAGCAAAGCAAATACCACCATCTTGACACTGGCTTTCTTTTTCTATAGCCTGTTTTCAAGTTGTATTTTATCTGTATTTTTTGGAGGTCAAACTACCTGTTGGTAAGGATTCTTAACTCACAGTGAACCTTCAATTACATATAGAATGTCTTCTTTTTGTTTGGCATAATGATCTGACAGTGTCATTTAGAGGGACCTTGGGGTATCAGAAAACAATGTAGGGTTTAATATACTTCTCTGTTCCACATGTGTTGTAAATTAACAGTTTCCTTTTAGTTTCTCAGCTTACCTATAAACTCATTCAGCCTGTTGTTTTTTTTGTCACGTACTCTTTAGAGATTTGGTCCTTGTCCCTTCATAACTGATGTTTCTACTTTCAGTATTTAATGCTTCTGTTCCCTCTCCTCAGGCTTTGATCAATCTAATGATTTGTTAACATCTCCCCTTTAGTACCATGTATTTTTAAATGTATGCACTAAGAAAGTATTTTTTAAAATGTTGCTTATAGTTTTTAATGCATCTTTACAAAACATCCTTCCTTCAGTCACCTCCAGAACATGGAGACCTCATAGCAGCCTTCCAGTATCTGAAGAGGGCCTATAAGGATTCTGGGGAGGGACTCTTCATTAGGGACTGGGGACTCTTCATTAGGACTCTTCATTACAGGACAAGTGGGTTCAAACTTAAACAGGGGAAGTTTAGACTGGATAAAAGGAAGACGTTCTTTACTGTAAGGGTGGTGAGGCACTGGAATGGGTTGCCCAGGGAAGTTGTGAATGCTCCATCCCTGGCGGTGTTCAAAGCCAGGTTGGACAGAGCCTTGGGTGGCATGGTTTAGTGGGAGGTGTCCCTGCCCATGGCAGGGGGGTTGGAACTACATGATCTTAAGGTCCTTTCCAAACCTAACTATTCTATGATTCTATGTACAGAGCTAAGGCCTCTTGATCATTTCTAGCACTTCTCAAACATACAATAATTTGCAGACATCTTTCAGGTGAAAAGGCTTTCCTAGGAAGAGGCTTTATCTAGAAAACACTTTTACATGCCTCCTGTAACCAAAACTTCATTGATTTTACATTTTATGTAATTAGATTGCTTTAGGTTCCTTTAGAATGCTGCTAAAAGCCTCTTGCACCTATTACTTCAAATACTCAAACAAAATAGGAAGAAGGTGGAAGTCTTATTTTACCCCAGATGTTTTACATGATGCTTGTAATAAGTGAAAGAGCTATACTCTGCACTTGCATTATATAGCTTTTTTCACTTGCTCTGCTTAAAATGCAGGCCACTGCTGTTTTATAGGCTTGTTGCATAGCTCCACTTGCTAGGCTGAAGTTAGTAGTACTTCATCCTAAAGGTTAAGAACAAAGAGCAGAAAATAATGCTGTGCCTGGAAATAGGCAGGCAAGATTCTACCATTGTTTGGTAACTGCACATGAAGATAACATATATATACGTATACATACACATACCTTTATTCTGCAGTACCAGCTGCACAGGACACTCCTTCAACAGGCACTGGATGCATTTTAACCAGCTAGCTTTTATATATACCCATTTCTGCTGGGGTATTCATTCTCAGATTCACTTTTCCTATAGGCTTAATATTCAACATTCTGAAAACTAGAAGTTCTTGTTAATAGATGAAAAAGATTTCTGCCAAACTTCACCCATGTCTCCAGTAATCAGCCTTAACACCAGCATCTTGTAGCAAAATTCTGCAATTGTTGCTTACTTCTAACATTGTCTACGTAATGCCAAACAAACTGACAATATTGTATGTTTACACCATGGCAAACATATAAATGTTTATTTTTTCCTGTTCTTATTGGTGCATTTCAGTCTGACCACACATGAGCAGCTTACCTCACCCTCCCCACTGCTGCTAAACCGAAATAATCTCCTACCACCTATTAATACCACCAATGTGGCAGGTCATATGAGCACTGCAGGATCCCAGAGGCAAACGGTAAGAGGCACAATAATTTAATTTCATTATTCAGTACTCTAAAATTGCAGTGAGTCCTGAGCCAATTACCAAACCCAAGAGTTCCAGTTTGTTATCTTGCGACGGCAACTGAAATGATGCACAAAAAAGTCTTATCAGTTTTGACTATCAGCATCACTCAGTCAACTTCTTTAATTCCAATTAATGCCAGAATTTTCTCCTCCCTGTAACTAGATGTAAAATGGTTGACTTGGAAAATCAGCTTTAATATCTAGGCTAATTATTTTAAATGTGCTGCAACAAGGAATACTTGTAACTTTTCTTCAATGCAGAAATCTCAGGGGAACTCAAGTCGAACTCACAGTGTAACAGCACAAGAGGATACCCACCAGCAGCCACAGGAGCGGCTTCTCTTACCTGATCATTTCTCCAAGCCTAACACAACCAACACATTCTTGGTAAACCATGGCAAATTATACCAGATCATTTTTTGTTTCTGAATACGATGCTCTGACAGTTAACATAAAAAAATATTGAGAAGCAAGTGTCATAGGCGATCAGTGGCAGGAAGTTCATCAGGTTTGCCACTTGATTAGATACCTTAACAGAAACATTGCTTGGCACTTCTGAAACAAACAAGGCAAGTCACTTGTTCAGGATAGCTAAAGCACTATAATCCTCATAGCCAGCTCTGAATGTGTACTGTGTGCAGCTGCTGGTACTAAACTTTCCTTGAAAAATGGAAGTTTGCAATGCTTGTGCAGAAAGCTAAGTATTACTTTACGTATAACATTCAATCTATCATCTACACTGGTAATCTAGCATCTTCTGTGAAGGCTTACGAACTGTGAGGTAGTAGAGGATGCTTTAAAGTTTTGCATAGACATGAGGAATTAATTTCTGCAGCTATATTCAGAAACACTGCTTTATTGCACAGGTTTGCTGTACTATCAGTGTCCAGCCTGGTTCTGTATTAAATTCTCTTGGTTTAATTTATTGAAACACAACTGCTAGCTTGTTCTATCTAACAAAGAATTTTGATCTAGGCTTTAAAAGCTATCATCTCAACAATAGCTTTTAAATAGCTGCTTGTTTAGTTTCTGTGTATAGTATCCCTAACTTAGCAGTTACGAGCAAACTTTCCAAAGTCTACTTTGAAACAGAACCATTTCGAGAAACGCTGAGAGTGCCTTTAACTGTGATCATTCTAAGTACGAGTGTTTTAAAAGTGTATTTTCTACTCCTAAAGTTGATTTAATTCTCCTTGAAGTTGTAAAAGCTCTACTTAGACCTTTACCACATCTTAGATGTGTTTAATTAGTTTGTATCTGCATTATCATCTCTATGTTTAAAGATTTTTTGTCTGCAAACATAAATAACGTGAACTTTCTTTTCAGCTAGATCCACAGCACCGCCATTCTTACACTGTTATTGATCACAGTAATCAATCTCAGACAAGCAGAGGATCAATAGGTTCAGGTATGCTCATCAGTCACAGAATTTAATATCAAGGAAGAAGTAGGCTTTTAGGACAGGGATGCATTTTCTACATAGGTAACTGCATTGAGGAAGTTTTTCAAAGTTCTAGTTAATGTTTTATATTTTCCATTATACAGGTTTTATAGTTGCAAAGAATATACTTGGGTGCAGGTGTGCTTTTATTACTACCTGCTATTTTAAATCATTTAAGGAAGCTTCACATTATCAGCCCCAGTGGCTCTCATGTCAAAGGTAAAAGCAGGTAAAAGCAACTGCCAGTTTAAACAGAAACTAGCAACAACTACTTTCTGTCAAGGAGTTTTCTTCTGCTCAACTGTATAACTGAAATAAATTGTCTTATATACAAAGGAAACTTATTTGCACTGCATCTGAAAGGTATTCTACTAGATCTTAAAACTGTTTTAGATCAACTTGAAGTAGACTTTAAAGCCAGTAACTGTACAATTCACATGCATGCTCTGAAATCAGAGTTTCTTGTACTGTTTAATTAGTAACAATTGGATAAATTTAATGGAGTTACTTGGCATAACCTAAAACGAATCTCACCTGAAATTACGTATTTTTAATTAATCGAAGTATCAAGGCAGCAGGAAGGCATTTTTGGTGTGAATGTAATGCATAACTCTTCCATCTTTTTTCTGTTCCTTCACGGCAAAGTTTGTGGTTAATATGCTTCAAAAATAGTTCTCATATATGCTCTGGAGTAGTTACACAGTCATAACCAGGGTCGTTTTGCAGTTTTGGGGTTTTTGTTGTTGTTTTGGGATTTTTTTTTTACATCTTTTTTATAGTAGGGAGCTACAGTACTAAGCTGCATGTGTGTACACAAGTGTTACAGTAGACCAGTGAAGCTTACCTTCAGAGATTTAGGTTTCGACCTCTTATTGCACACACACAAGGGCTAGCCTAGTCACTTGAAACGGATTTTGTTCAGAAGTCATGGTAGAGCAGAAAGTTAACTTTCGTGCCCTGGAACAGATTTTCTGAATGCCATCTTGACAGCTCTCAGCTGAGTTTGCCTCCAGCACTCTTTGCTAGCTTCAATACAAAGTCAAGCATCACCTCCACCTGGAAAGGGTGGCACAGAGCACAGTGTTGGATGCACTTTCTGAAAACGAAGTCTGTCAAGGCAAGTTACACTGGACTCCTTTCATCACAGTGTTTTGGGATTCCTTATGATGTTGACAGAATTTCCAACATAAAACTATACTAACAAGATATAACTGAAGGTGCAAAGATTAAGGTAAACTACAGAGGTTAAAGTAGCAAGTACATAGGTCATTATTAGAGGACAGGAGCAGTCTTCCTGCTTTTTTAATAGCAGAGTGACCTACTACCATTAATATAAGTAGTACAAGAAACTTGACTTTAACAAAGGCACTAAACTGAAGTAACTATTTTTTAAACAAGGAAGGAGTGGCTCATACCAAAATGAAAGAAAATACATGCTCTTCCCTCCCCCCCCCCCAAAAAAAAAAACCCAACACATTAACAGTATCTTTAAATGCAAGATGAGTTTTACAACTTGAATACTTTATGAAAGCACAAACTTCGTCCCTTTTGGAAGGCAAATCACTTGTGCAAGTTTGAGACAAGTTATACATAATGCAGTTGATAGCCATGTATTAGAATAAAAAGCATGTTAGTTTTAAGCTAGCAGAGCTGTATTTGTTACTTAGTTTTCATACTTTCTGGAAGTCTTAAAAGTTGTACATTATCTCTGTTTATTAGGTCTTCAGCTGCATGGGTCTGTGAAAGCCCACAGGCGAAGTGGATCAGTCACAAAAAGCAAACGGGGGTCTAACGTGCCATGAAGTATTCATACATCTCCACAGAGTCATGAACCACCTCTCATTCTCAGCAATGTCAACATTGTTTACAGAGAGTTTTCAAACACCCTTCCTTTTGAATAGTTATTTTTATATAAATCTAAGAAGCAGGTGCCAAAGATTAGAAGGGGTATACTTAAATAGTCCATTTTCTGCCAATAGAAGAGTTATACTCCGGTGGAAGGGTGATCACACTCCAGTGGACAGTAAAACCTAACTTCTAGAAAATCTAGCAAATGCTCTCAGTTATTGCTGTTTTCCCATTACAGGGTTGTGACTGGTTGATGTTGTTACAGGCAGGTTCTGCAGAACCTGTTGATTTTTCTGTTAGCTCTACAGAAAATTAATCAGGCCTTCCACAGCAATAGTAATTTAAACTTTTTAGAACTATATAACTGTATTTTTATGTTTAAAGCAATATTACACTATCAAAAGCAAGCACTGCACATGATACTGCTTCTACAACTCAACTTAGACAAGTTATGAATCCAGTAGTAATTGCAGCAGATATTAATACAGGTGTATAAAACTAAGGTAGCAAACTAGATGAACAAACTGACAGGTTCAAGGGTAGCACACCACTGACTTGTCCTGTGTTACATACTTAAAACCTCTTCCTCAGCGACTGAGCAACATTTAAGAGGCAAAAAAGAGTCTTTTAGTACAAGTAGTTCCAGACAGTATTCAAAGAAAATACATTGTCTTCCTGGTGGGATATTTTACAGTATTTTCATGGAATAGGTCAGTGTCCCTCTTCCAGAAATACCTGCAATTATACAAGATTTCTGCACTCCGCCCTGAAGTTCCACAACTCACAGATGCAACATAGCTTTTAGTAGATGCGTTCTGCACTGTGTGACAGACATACTGGAGGTATTAGCTGTAGTTGCCCTTGTGGCCTCAAATAAGGCAAAAACATGAAATACAGGCTTCTCAAAATAAGTGATTAGTTCAAGATTTTAGTCTCAAACACTAAGCACCAGACTACAGGATAAGTATAAACATGAGGATAACCACTTACTGTATTGTAACTAAGTTAGGGTTCTGCATGAAACCAGTTGTTCCTTTATAACCCACTTCAAAAGCACTTTTTTCTGAATTTCCTTATTACTATTTTTCAAATTACAGTTCATATGGAAAAAACTTTCTTTTTGTTCAAAAGTTCTTTTTTAAGTGGCTCCCTTGTTTCCCCACTCTAAGTTATGCAATCTATCAAATGTTATTGGTACCTTCAGAACAACTTATATTTTTTAATCAGTATTGAAATTCTTGAGTCCAGCTGATCCAAGCGTGCTCTAATCAAAAAGAAGGGAAAAGAAAGCAAAGCAAAACTCTGCAAATGTAACTGGGTTAACTTTCCCTTGCATTTCTAGAAAGGAAAAAGCACACTGGGCTCAGTCTAAATCTCTTAACTTTGCATAGAGATAAACCGATGCTGAAGAGAGGCCTCTAGTCATTAAACCCTTTCAAAATACAGTTTCTCTTAACATTGTACAATGTCATTTAGTTATGTCAAGCTTAACTGCAGATAAGCATCCCATTTTTTATCAGTGCCATTCCTCAGGGACCAAGTTAGTTTTCTGTAGCCCTAGTACATAAGTTAAAAAAATATACACATAAACTTGCATAGATTTCTAGTAATATAACGTAGTATTTTACAGCCTAGAGGAGTCACTGTGTTACAAAAGTGAAAGCAGTCTCATCATAAGGTAATTATTGATTTCTGTACAAATGGTTGACACCAGAGACTTCTGGGCTGTTAGATATCTATTTTGTATAGGAAAAGTAATGTTCAAGTCATGTGTTATGCAACATAACAATATGCTGTACTCTCAGAATAACCTTTGTAAGCAGCTAAGTAAAAGGGAACAGAGTTACCATCTACCTCTAGCTTCCCCCAGGAAGCTCTATTAAACAGTCAGTTCCTGAATGCTACCACTGCAGCAATGAGGACCTTCAACTCAACAGGAAATGTTCACCTTGTGGCTCATAAGCCTTTGAAAAATGATCCACAAAATAAAGCCAGCTCCATTCCTTTGAATTGAAAACCACTTACCCTTCAAATTTGTACCCCTATGCACTATGTCAAATGGTTTTAAAACTGCTGAAGCAAAAAAGCATCAAAGTATTTGTGCATCTTACAGCCATAATTCACTTCTGAAATAACAGAAGTGTTGACAAAAGCAATGAGGTAGCTAATTACTACCATCCTACAGCAAACTGGGTGGTGATGCTATTAAAATAACATGCAATACATTTCTTAAGCTTTGGAACTCCGCATCACAGGACATCATAAACCCTAAAGATACTCAGTTCTGTGTATTTTTAAGTATTTTGCCTCATCTCAGTGTTACAGAATTTCTGCATGCTGCAGTTTCATACTCTTATTTTATCTGCCACAGGCAATCGAAGACCAAACACTAGGTGGCCCTTTTATCTAATGCAGTCACATGCACTGACACACATTAATAATAGAGCCACATTTTCTGGTGCTACAGAAGTATGTAGTATTTACCTGACTTAAATTAGTCAGGACAGTCAACATGATCAGTTTGTTTTGAACAGCTAACTAGAGAATGAAGAGCAGGCTGGGGAAGCAACATAGCAAAGAATTATGTAAAAAGTTTTCATTTATTAAATCTGCAAGTTTCCAAA
Source organism: Ara ararauna (assembly GCA_028858755.1). Lineage (NCBI taxonomy): Eukaryota > Metazoa > Chordata > Aves > Psittaciformes > Psittacidae > Ara > Ara ararauna. The sequence continues at coordinate 45,269,583 of CM054381.1, forward strand.
GTATCTTTATAAAACCACTGGAAGATCTGACAAACACTTGTTGAGCTGAAGTGCAAAGACCTTTAAAACCAGCAGGTTTACCACAAAAGGCATGTGAGTAGCAAAAAGATTAAGATTTCCAACTTGGAAACCACAAGAAAGCCCTGAAGACTCAAAGGTGGGATTACATTGTTTTACCATCAGCTGTACTGATACCCATTAGGTGCTTGGAAGAAAGATTCTTCGACACAAATTTAATAAACACACTGGCAGCCTAAACATCACACTGCTTCCCTACTGTATCGAAATTTTTAGTCAAGAATCTGTTTGATCTTAACTGAAGAGCACCCAGAGGATTTTGGACAATAGCACCAGAATGCTTTGCCTTTCTTGTTCACATGATGTGTTATGGATCATACCTTCCAGTCACAGAAGTTGATGCACACACACTCCAAAACTGTAGCCCAGGTTAGCTCCGAAATTCTCCCAAATTCACATGTTCCCATACAAAATGATACCTGATATTTCAGCCTATACAGTTATTTCTTTCCTTTCTTGGCTGCAGTCTTCTTTCCTCCTTTTTTAGCATTATTTACATATTTTGCTTCCAGTTGGGCCAAAAAGTCATCCATTTCCTTTTTTCGATCTTTATTTCTGCTCTGGGGGAGAAAAAAACAAACCAAAAAAACCACTCTTTTACAAAAGTTTTTACTACTTCCCAATACAGATTATCTCATTGAAGTTAGATGGCTACATAAAATCTTGGAATACATTAAACAGGGAATGCAGGCTACAGAAAGTATAGTACCATCAAGCAGAAGCCAACCTGAATTCTCTAGGCTCCATACCTAACTTCCTGAATTATCAAGAGAGGTAGAGTGGCTGTAAAATTCACAATGTAAGGCTAGGAAAAGCAAAGCACTTTCTAGTTTATACCCCGAACTCTATTACATTTTGAGGAATGATTTAGCATAAACATTCTAGGAAGGCCACTGGACGATAATAAAAACAGAAAACGTCCCAAAAAGCAGAACGTAAACAGTTTCTTTCCTCCATCCCTGAGACACAATAACAAAATAGTGAGACCTATCAACTCCTACATCCTTGTGGAATCCGTCAGAAAGAATCATTAACACTCTCTGTGCAGCTGCCTAAGGCCAGAATTCAAATATTCTGCTTGTGTATGCAATAATAATACTAGAATAAGTGTTAATTTTTAAAAAGACACAGATAGTAAAATCCATACAATTGTCTGATTATTAAAGTATGTAGATAGCTAACATCAAGGTCAAATTTTAACCTCAGAAACTCAAAACAGCTGCAAGGATCCAAAATTCAAAGACACTCAGGGAAAACATGATTTTAAGCCAGTAACATAATTATGTTGAACAGATAGAAAAAAGTTTTACCTGAATCAGCGCTTTCAAGTCGTCTTCTCCACAAAGGCCCAGCTCATCTTTAGTCTTTTCTGCCTCTCTAGCTTCTTTTTCTGCCTAAAATAGCAAACTAGGGTTTTTTAAAAGTATTTTTGCATGTTATTTGACAAAGTCTTACAGTAGTTACCAAATATTTTTTGCATCTCCATACAAATAGCTGCAGGGAAACATCTAAGTTTGACCACAGATGAGAAATTAGTCCAAGAAAGCCCATTCTGGTTCCACAATTTAGTCGAGCAAGACAGTTTTTTGGTGTTTTACAATGCTGAATGTCACGTCTATTTGCACCTGTTTCCCCCACCCAGTTTTTATTTGTCTTAGTAGCTATTATACTTTCTTTAACTGATTACTGTGACATGTATAGAACATATTCTACAAATTCCCAGGTAGCAAAAGAGGTGCATTTAGTCCTGAATGTTACTGCACACTTGCCTAAAGGCAAGCATAGTATGTTTCCCACCATGTACACTTCTTAACTCTGGCAACTCATGGCTTTGTAAATAAATGCAAGGACATGCTAAACTGTAATAAGCCATTGTGTATAGTAATGAAATAAAAGTAATATGCAACAGCCTATTACAACTCAGAAGCTTTTCACAACAGTTTGTGGGAGGGTGTGGAGAACAGAGGTGAACAAACATGGAAGTCAAAGATCCTGAGCAAGATCTGTAACCCAGCAATCCTGTGGCAAACATTTGTCTCAGGAGCAGTTTCATTTATTTCTACCAAGGGAAATTAAAAGCTTATAATAGATAATGCTTTCTCTTTGGTCCCTGACTGAGATAACCTACCCGCCTTTTTCTTGCCATCATTTTCTGCTTAGACTCTTTTACGAAACCTTTGTAGGATGGGACTTCTCCAGCAGCAATGGCTTTTTCAATGATTTTCCGTATCCTTGGTTCATCTGTATAGTTCACACACAACACTGACTCCATTATTCTGTCCATGTCACCCTCAAAATCCATGTATGCTGCTTTAATATCGGCTAGCTCTTCCTCTGAGTCTTTATATTTCTTTTCGAAGTCTTCAATATCTTTTACAGTAATCTGAAGCAAAGAAGTGACACTTGCCGAGTTTCAGGATGTATCCGCCAGAAGTTTAAGAGACAGCACACACACACCACACCCCCCCCAGTACTCCAGTTTTACAGAGCTCGTAGGACAGACCGGGCTACAACCGCGCAGCAGCGGGCTTCCCCTTCCCGCAAGGGTCTGCCATCCCGCCGGGGCGAGCCCTGGGGGCGGCCCTTGCCCGCTCTTACCTTCTTAAAGAGCAGCCGCCAGTACTCCTCCCAGTCCCGCTCGCCGCGCAGCGCCTCAGCCTCCTCGTCCACCGTGCCCTGCTCGTCGTACACGGCGCGCTGCTCCGCATCGCTCAGGACGGCGTACGCCTTGCTTAGGATCTGCGGGGACACAGGGGGCGGCCGGGCTGTCAGTCGGTCAGTCAAGGGCTGCCGCAAGCGCCGCCCGCCCGCCCGCCCGCCCGCCCTGCCTCCCGCGCTGCCTCCCGCGCTCACCTGGAACCGCCGCGTCGCCTCCTCCTTAGCATCGGGCTCGGCGCGGTCGGGATGAACGCGGAGAGAGGCGCGGTGGTAGCCGCGGCGGATCTCCTCGGGCGAGGCCTCCCTGCGGACGCCCAGGACGCGGTAGAGGTCAGGGGAGCCGAAAGCGGCCTCACACTGCTCCAGCAGCCCCATGCCGCCAACAACGCCGCGCCCTCCCGCCCGCCGCCACAAGAGCGCCAACCGCCCTGCGCTACGCCCGCTCCCGCGAGAGCTGGCAAGGCTGGCATGCGCATGCGCGAGGCGGACGAGTCGATGACGGGCGCAATAGCCGCGCACGGTACCGGCAGCATCGGTGCATGGCAGAAAGGGGAACAAATGAAAGGGAGGCAAGGAAAGCGTAATTGTCTTTCCGCTTACCAGCTCCGCTGGCTCTTATGGGCCATTCAGGGTGGATGAAATCCACTGACTACTGGAAAAGCTTGCCTGCCTTCTAAAAACACAGATTCAACAAAGTACCCACGAGACTTTCACTAAGACAAAGACCCCAGGAAAAAAAAAAAAAAAAACAAACCAAACCCCAGAAGCTCTTGAAAATTCCTGTTTATTACATCGAAATTCCACGTTCCAAGCTTTCACACATATTCTGTTCCTTCCAGGCTGTCCCAGATGTGACAACAGGAAGGCAAAAGTGTTTGCGTGTATCCAAACAAAACCATGGAATAAAAGACCAATAAAGATATGTTTATACAAAACTCATCCGGTCTTTAATTAAATGCAATGCAAGTGGTATACATAAGCTGACAGGTACAAAAAGACAGATGCATGAAATAAAAGTTAGCATTTTACCTTTCTTGTACCTTCTGCTGAAATGCAGAACATTTCACTACCGTTACCATGGTGGGAATAAAACACAGCAGCACTAACTTGGACTTCAGCTCTTATTTACAGAATTTAGATGGTAACAGCATAGAATATTGTTGCTTTTATAAAAAAAGTATAAAAGCTATAGCTGTTATCTACCGCTGCCAGTGGGTATCACTATTCACAGCTTGATTAACCAGTTATTGTTGTGCAGTTCAGGCTACACCTGCAGTGATTATTTCAGTCAGTTCTGAGGAACACTGAATCCTCTCTCATCACCTTTTCTCCTTCTCCAGTGGGCCCTTCATGGGTTTTCCAAATTTCAGTGCTAATGCCGACTACAGCATTAACACGGCCCAATGACAACAAGACAACCAAAGGGGATTAAAATATAAAAATTCCTGACCATTTTATTCTTCTGATTTTTTCGACTTCAATTTCACCTTCTGTTCACGTGAGGAAGCTTCGACTGGTTCAGCTTTCTTTGCAGTTTCAGCAGTTTTCTTTTTTTCCGTTTTCTTTTTTGGCGTTTTCTTTTTTGGCGTTTTCTTTCTGGAACGGAAAAGGTCTTCACGTCCAAGTTGAATCATTTTTGCTTCCCACAGCTTCATTTCATTCTCATACCGAATCTTATCATCTTCAGCAAGCTGCACGTATGGCTGGGAAAAAAAAAAGACGTATTGACAGTTACAGAACAGGCTTTGTCTGGATAACTGGCACGTCACATCCTCCCCTTTGATGCAAAGGTGACTTCAAACAAGACCTGTGCAGTGCAGATCCCAGGCATTCACCATCGCTGCCAGAAAAGAAATACAAAACCTTATCATCGTATTATGGTTATGTCAATAGATGGCCGTTCCTGAAGAGGAAGTTTATTCAATATTGCTACTAACAGCTAAGGCTTTTAATTTAAGAACTAGTTTGAGAGAGCAGAGCTGGCTTATGTAAGGAAGAGGAATAGGTATTTCTGCAGAACTATTTCAAATTATTTTTCTACAGGAAGAACATGAACCTAGTGTATGTTCTAAGTACACACTCAAAGCACCTGGAAGAAGGGCAGTCAGCAGGAAGGACAGCAGGGTACAGAATACTTGAAAATCTGGAGGTTTAGCTTAGATTTTAGTAAAAAATAAATAAATAAAAATCTCAGTGTCCCTGAGATTTTCATGTACCCATCCTCAGGTTCATATTTCAATACACTGAGAAAGTTGGCAGAAAACTATCCCAAGGCAATCAAATAAAAAAAGTTAACAAAATACCACATGCACATCACTCGCAGACTTCTGTTGCTTTTACCTGTGAAATTCTTTCCATGAGCAGTGAATTACTATGCTGGCATTAAAAAAAAAGTATTATATATTATTAGGAAAAAACCACCAAATTATTGCAAATTATTCCACCTTCCTCCCTAAATGCCACTCAGCATCCATGTCCAGACATACGGAACTTCCATCCTATCCAACTGACTCACATTCCATCAACACTGTAAAGAAACGGTCATTAATGGTATAAAAGCAATTACAGCCTTTTTAAAGATGCATTAGAAAAATCTGAGAATTATCTTCAGTATTATATTTTGAGGAAGCAAGTTCAAGATTTTATATGAATTTATTAGTTTGGACTCAAGTCTGTCATTTCCTGGTTATATCAAGAGCCTCATCAAAATTCACTGACATACCTGCTTTTGGGAACTGGACAGTTTTTGCCACGTATCATATAATTGCTTCAACTTTGCCTACAGGATATAGAAAATGCAATGTATTAGAATTATTCTACCAGCAGGGTGACTGCAGAGGGTTACAGATGCCATGCTAGTGAAAGCCAAGTAAAAAAAGCACAAAGTCACACAAGCTTAATACCCCACCTACTCAACGAAGGGAAATAATAAACTATACTGTTCAGTAAGTTGCTGGGCCTCATCTGGGGCACGTTTACAGACAATATAAGCATGAAGCAGTTTAAGTCATTTAGCCTGCAGTGAAAGTAGGCAGGCACAGTAGCTGAGCTGATTTGTAGCAACATGACTACATCTCACTGGGTGTTATCAGTTTCATTTAGAACAACCCCTAACTTAAGCCAAGCCCCCCTAAGTATTAACCATGTTCACAGGAAACTTTGTACTACTTAAGGAGTATTTGGCCACAGGTGTGTCACACTGGGCCCCAGCTGACTGGAGATGCCTGCCTTGTACATAGAAAATCAAGGAACAAACTCTTTCCACCACTCTGATTTAGTGACTAACTGCATAGGGTAATGAATGCATTGGGCATACAGGCGAGGTCTCCAGCACTTCAAGTGTGGTAATCCATCAGTGTAACTTCAGTCAGCCCAAAGTGCAGACCTCATGCATCTGCTGAGGAACTCTTCGATGTTCCGTAACATCAAATGTGCTACAGGAGGTACAATAACCACTACTACAGAAATGGCAGCAGGCGACCACAACCATTTGAAAAACTAATCTATTTCCACACCAAAACACAGGGAAGTAGAATTCTCTCCTTACATAATGAACAGATGAAGTCTCTAACACTGAAGTGCAAAAAATTGCACCAATATTGCTACAGCAGTTTATATAGGACATGCCAACAGCAGTATAGCCAGATTATCGCAGCCTAAAAAAATTATAACCTAAACAAAGCAAAATCCAGATAATGAAATACCGAACAGTTTTGTTGAAAATTACAGAATCTAAAATAGATTTTCTGGATACAGCAGATCTATTTTAAAGAACAATCTTTCTTGACTTACTGCAGGTGAAATTCCTTCACTTGCTTTAAACTTTTCTGACACAAAAATGTTAAAGGCACTTCGACACTTTTTAGGTTTTCCAAGCACAGTCAATTCCTTTAAAAACAAAAAGAAAAGTTATTCACTCTGCCAAGCGTGCATTTTTCCAAAACTAAGCTTACCATTTATCTTCATATTTTGTAAAAAAAGTCAGGCTCAAGTTCTAGGTTTGGTGGCTTATTCCATAAACTGGACTGTATCTCAAAATGCTTTCACCACTTGTCAAGACTAATGCTAAACTAAATTAAGAAAAGATAACAACTTAACTTTTTGGCTTAAACCACAGCTTAAACCACGACAACAATCCTTCATTGAAGAGACATGGATGTGATGGATGGACCACTTGGTGGATAAGGAATTGGCTGGATGATCGCACTCAAAGAGTTGTGGTCAACAGCTCCATGTCCAAGTGGAAACCGGTGACAAGCGACATTCCCCAAGGGTCAGTACTGGGACCGATCCTGGTCAAGATCTTCATCAGCGATGAAGACTGAGTTCACCCTCAGCAAGTCTGCTGATGACACCAAGCTATGTGGTGCAGTCAAAGCGGTGGGGGGAAGGGATGCCATCCAGAAGGACCCTGACAGGCTTGAGATGTAGGCCCATGTTAACCTCAAAGTCCAACAAAGCGAAGTGCAAGATCCTGCACACGGGCTGGGGCAACCCCAAGCACAAATACAGGCTGGGCAGACTGGACTGAGAGTAGCCCTCAGCAGAAGGACTTTGGGGTGTTGGTTGATAAGAAGCTCAATGTGACCCAGTAATGTGCAACTGCAGCCCAGAAAGCCAACTGTGTGCTACGTGGCACCTAAAGGCATGTGACCAGCAGGCTGAGGGAGGTGAGTGCTCTACTCCAGTCTCATGAGGCCCCACCTGCAGTACTGCATTCAGCTGTGGGCCCCCCAACATAAGGACACGGACTTGCTGGAGCAAGTCCAGAGGAGGGCCACGAAGATGACTAGAAGGCTGGAGCACCTCTCATATGGAGACAGGCTGAGACAGTTGGGCTTGTTCAGCCTGGAGAAGAGAAGGCTCCAGGCAGAACTTCTAGCAGCTTCCAGTACCTCAAAGGGGTCTATGTGGAAGCTAGAGAGGGACTTTTTACAAGGGTCTGTAGGGATAGGACAAACGGCTTTGAACTGAAAAACCACAGATTTAGATTAGACATAAGGAAGAAGTCCTTTATCGTGAGGTTGGTGAGACTGGAACAGGTTGTCCAGAGAAGCTGTGGCTGCCCCACCCCTGGAAGTGTTCAAGACCAGGCTGGATGGGGCTGGGCTTTGAGCAACCTGGTCTACTGGAGAGTGTCTCTGCCCATGGCTGGTTGGAACTGGATTATCTTTAAGGTCCCTTCCAACCCAAACCAGTCTATGATAAAGCACACCTAAGAGATGTGCTTCTATACAGCCCTAATTCAACATATCAACAGCTACACATACAGCAAAGTGTAAAACAAATCCAAAGAAAGTAAGGAAAAAAGACTACTTCAAATAGCTACTACCTGTGGCATGCCCCACTGAAGTGACAGATACAAGGCCTTTGTGAGAAGCTATTTCTGGATGCCTTTCCAACCAAACAAGGTATTGCTGGTTCACATGTCTTTTATTACCTATAATTTCTCCGGGAGCTTTAGGAATATGAAGAAAATGTCATAGAGAAACTACGTCTAAGCACAAAGATGTGATAGTTCTGGTCTTCAAATAAAGGAGAGTTACTAAAATAACTACTAACACCAGCAATTATTTTAGTCCACAGGGTTGTGGGGGGGTTTTGTGTTTGTTTTTTGTTTGGCTGGTTTTGGACAAGGTGCATTTGTGGCGTGGGTTGGTTTTTTTTTAATTCTGAATCGCTTTTACATTTCTAAGTACTTCAATTCTGCTCTGGAATTTGTACTGGACAAAAATTGTACTGTACAATTCAAGGACTTTAGGTTCCTTGAGAGAAAATAAACCTGAACTTCAAAATACTTACTCTTTTTCTCTTGCGCCATCTTCTTTTTGCTTGTCGTCTACTCCTTTCTTCTTTCAAAGCTGCAGCCTGGGCTGGAGTTAGCTGTGCTTTATATGCAGCCACATCTTTTCCATATCTTTGCCATTCTGTCTTGCTAGCTTCCTCATAAACCTTCAACACAAACAATCACCAACCTTAAAGATGCTTTCAGTCAGAGAAGCACTTGACCATTAAAGAAGGTAACGCTTTTAACCTACTAGTAAAAAATATTACAGGCTACCCTGGAACATAAGATTTTTAAAGAAAAGTAGCAATTTTAGATCTGTTTGAGTAGCAGAACTGATTCAGAAGAACTCAAATTCGAAACCTTGGCTTCTCCCGTTAATTATCAGTCGCTCTGATAACACTGGACCAATCTTCAGAGGCAGCTCAAAGCAGTAACAATCTTCCATACAAGGAGGAAAAGCTGAAGCTTGGTTGAAATGATTACTCTTAATGTGTGTATACTCAGCGCAGTACCCAAACGCTCCAGTCACCAAACACGTTGCTACACTGGCCAATACCAGGTAGAGAAGCATCACAAACTCATGGCCTTGGTACCAGGACACCAAAAAGAACTGAGCCAGGCTACCAAGCATCCATGTAGACCTGAAAAATCACCATCATCCTGTTCTCCATTTCAGACATACAAATGGGAAGGCAAACTTTATACCAAGGCATGTGGCGTAAGAAGTCCAGAAGTGGTAAAAGAGCACTTCAATTCTACTGAACAAAGATAACATTTCAGCTAGAAAAGTGCAGTTAGTTCCCAACTGAATCTAATTGCTAACTGCAATCAAGGAAGAACAATCACTACTTTGCTGGAAATGGCACATATATTCAGAAATGATTAGCAGTTCATAAGCTTGTTTTGCATTATCCATTGAAATCGCCACTCTTAAAGAAACCACTACTTTTGACAAAAAGTTAACTAGACGAAACTTAAAGAAAGTTAGCTGTAAGTTAGGTCTCAGGTTACTAGCAGACAAAAAAAGCTGCGGTCTATCAAAATTAACTGATGTTTCACCTAATTTATGGATATGGAAGCAGAACAACTTTCCAATACTTATATTATTATACATGTAATGCGCACACATACACAATTACCATTCAAAAAGAAATGAGATGCTCGTTCATGGCCCTACAGCCACACAGAGCAAGAGCTGTGCCACTTCTCTGGCAACAGATTAAAACCATTAAAACTAAGGTCACGTGTACTACTGTCAAAGTATCTTCCTGTATTTGATTTACATAGGAAGGCTTTAGTAGCAGGAGGACTACGGGGGTGGCTTCTGTGGGAAGCTGCTACAAGCTTCCCCTGTGTCCAACAGGGCCAATGCCAGCAGCTTCACAACAGACGTGCTGCTGGACGAGGAGGAGCCCAACACTGATGGTGGTAGTGCCTCTGGGATAACATGTTTAGGAAGAGAGGTGGGGAACAGAAACTTCAGCCAGAGACAGGAATGGGAATATGTGAGAGAAACATCTCTGCAGGCTCCGGGGTCAGTGCAGGAGGAGAGCAGGAGGTGCTCCAGGTGCCAGAGCAGAGGCTCCCCTGCAGCCCGTGGTGCAGATCATGGTGAGGCAGGCTGCCCGCCGCAGCACATGGAGGTCTATGGTAGAGCAGATAGCCACCTGCAGCCCATGGAGTACTCCACACTAGAGCAGGGGGATGCCCAAAGAAGGCTGCAACCCTGTGGGAAGCCTAAGATGGAGCAGGGTCTTTGCAGGACCTGTGGCCCCATGCAGAGAGGAGCCCATGGTGGAGCAGGTTTGCTGGCAGGAATTGTAACCCCATGGAAGGGACCCAGGCAGGAGCCGTTTGTGAAGAACTGCAGCCCATGGGAAGCACTTATGCTGGAGAAATTCGTGGAGGTCTGTGTCCCATGGGAGGGACCCGAGGCTGGAGAAGTGGAGGAGTGTGAGGAGTCCCCCTCCTGAGGAGGAAGGAGCAGCAGAGACAGTATGTGATGAACTGACCACAGCCCCCATTCCCCATTCCTCTGCACTGCTGTGAGAAAGAGAAATTGAGAATAAAAAAGTTAAGCCTGTGAAGAAGGGGAGAGTGTGGGGGTAGAGGAAGGTGTTTTTAAGATTTAGTTTTATTTCTTATTATCCTACTCTGATTCGATTTGTAACAAATAGAACAAATTTCCACCAGTTGAGTCTGGTTTTGCCTCTGCTGGTAACTGGTGACTGATCTCTCTTCCTGTCCTTAAGCTTGGTTATATTTTCTCTCCTCTGTCCAGCTGAGAAGGGGGAGTGACAAGAGTGGCTTTGGTGGGCACCAGGTGCGCACTCAGGGTCAATCCACCACACTTTGCCTGAGTACTTCAAAAAGCTCCAAATTCTCATCAGAATTGTTTTATGTCTGAACCTTTGTATACAAGTACTTTTTAATTGTTGCTAAAAAAAAAACCCAAACAAAAGCCCCAACAAAAGAACCACCAAGTGCACAGACACACAAAACAACAAAGAAAAAAAATCCAAACAGGACACCAAACCAAGTATAACAACTATTAGATACTCAACAGTCTTAGTACACCACACAAAGTTATAAACTCACCTGCTTCTGTGACACTGGTAACTCCCTCCAAGCACCTGCCATTTTTTTAAGCAGCTCCCTGCTGTCCATTTCTGTATATTAAGATTAGAAAGCAAGAAAATAAAGTTCAGTATTCTATCTTCTTTATTTTTTCCCCAAGGAAATACATCACTAGTATCTTCTTTCTGTACAAATATATATTTCTACTTTCACAGAACTAACTTCTTGTGGCAGCTAAAGGGAACTGTAATATTTGGGGGAGAAGGGGAAGTCCCTGCTCTTGGTTCGCACCCAAAAGAAAAGTGCAGTTTTAAACTGAAGCACTATTTCAAGACAGACAGAGACACACCTATTACAACTGCACAAGTTTCATTGGGTTCTTTTTTTTTAGCTTTGATTTGGATCCTTTTCTATACAACGCAAGATGGTCTGAAGTTGGAGTGGTGACAGGGAAGAAACCAGAAGTAAAATTTCCAGTTCTCATTTTTTTTTCTTTGGCTGGATTCCTCAAAAGGAATATAATGTAACCTTATCCACCTGATACAGTACATACGCTTGATCTTTATTGTAGTACTTTAGTTACAGTATTATTAAACAGAAGTCAAAGAGAAAGTAACTTCTTTCTCTCACAAACAAAATGACAGTGACCTAAATCTGCTCTGGTTTTCAGGTGAGTGCGTTTGACTCTGCCCCTTTGGTGAGGTTCGCAGCCAGGCCTGAACTTGTGAAGGAGGAAAAAACAAAAAAAGAAAAAGAAGGTGGGAGTGGAAAGAGGCCCAAAGTTTTTCTTTTCTTGAAGAACCTTTACGAGGCTTTTCCTCTACTTCACACTAAAACAAAAACATAGATCTTCCTCTCTCCCACCTCAAATGTAAAGTTCAGCCACCTCAACAGTGGGAAAGCGGAACTATGCTCTTATCAGTAACTTGACTTCCAAAATTCTGGAAAAACAAGACAGATGTGAAGTTTTTAGTACATATACACCAATTTTAAAACCTTTGCAAATATGATACTTTGCCAATGCTAAAAGAATACAGATAAATCATCAGGTTATTTTTGAACACTACCTCCACTGGAACAAGAAAGCCCCAAGATCTCAATTTGTATGTGAGATACAGTACATTTATTTGCAATTATTGAAATCTGGGGAAGATGTGGGAAACACTGGTGTGGCACATAACTACAGTATAATCTACAAGCTCAGTTCTCAACCTTTCAAGCTGTTGAACTACCAAGCAAAACATGGGATCAAATGGTTTTCCCTACTTAAACTAACCTCATGACTTGCCCAGTATGACCACTGTTCTTTAAGCATTTTTACATTCAACAGTGTTTTCCAAATCAGCACTGCATTCCATTTTGCTTCCCTGTAGCAAGAAGAGTGACTGCATTGACTAGAAATGAAGTTTTTGATAATAAATTAAACGTACTAACCAGAACCATTTTCCTCTAAATAAATTAACTTTTTCTCATATATACTTTAAGGCAATCCATTAGTTTTTAAATTACAAAGCATTAGAATAACATCATACACAGCTTGTTATAGCAGCAATAGTATACTTCAAATAAAGACAGATTTTAAAATAACTGAAAACCACAAATCACTCTTAACATGCATGGCCTATGTAAGCTCTTTCTTCAAACATTTTTAAAGTTACACAAAAATGTTCACTATTTTGAGTTGCTAGGTATAGAAGATCAAGCTAATACATGTACAGGCAGTAAGCATGGCAATACTGTATTTACTTCTGGTATGCTACAGATAAAAAAGAGGGGCTTGGTCTGCTGAAACCTGGGTAATATGCTTTGGTTACTGCATAGAATCATGGAATACCAGGTTGGAAGGATGTCAAGGGAATTGAGAAATTTAGTTCCAAATGACCTCAGCAGAATTAGAAGTCAATTCTTATTGTTTCAGAGATGATTCGAACATCCTGAAACAAATGTTACCTACAGCATGAACTCAGCCACAGACAGTTTCCTGAAAATTACTGTAGTCTACAGCACTGTGAAAGGGCATAGCAATAAATCACAGGAAAGCAAATTCCCAAGAAGAGCGACACCTTGGATATTGGTACAGAAGCTATCTATCTTCTTCAATTTTCCACTAGTGCATTGTCTACAGAATGAGTTAATACAGAGGCTATGTAGATCATGTAATTTCATGTATGCTCAGGAAAGCTTTTGCATTATTTTACAAACTGTTTCTGCACACATCTTGTACTTTGCTACCCCTCTTAGCTACCATGAACAAAATGTTACAGTTACTTCAGCTGGAAGAGAAAAAGAAAGAGAGAGAGAGAGAGAGGGCTGGCTATCTGGGGCATGCAAGGCCAGTTTGGATGGGGCTTTGAGCAATTTGGTCTAGTGGAGGGTGTCCCGGCCCATAGCAGAGGGATTGCAACTAGATGGTCTTTAAAGTCCCTTCCAACCCAAACCAGTCTATGACCTTATGCTCATCTGGTCCGACCTTTCTCAAAGCATGAACCAGACTAGATGGCCTGGCACAATGTCCAGCTATAACTTAAGTGTCCAACACCGGGGAGATTACTGATTGCTCTCACTGTTTAAGACATTTACTTTTACAGATAAACACTTAGCTCCAATTTTCTTCGTTAATCACATTCTGGGGGGAAAACACTGTACACATCTGAACTGAGAGCAGCTTTACAACAAAACCTCTGGCACGCTTGACATTCAAAGACTTTGCATTTCTAAACACAGAACGAAGCGAACTGCGAATCCTCTCGCGCCTTCAGACCTCATACCTGGATTTTTCTGTTTGAAAACTGGACGGTTTTCTACCAAGAAGCGTAAATAGGCAGTCAGAGGCCGCTTCGGGGCCTCATCCGTGCTGATCCCCCTGGAAAAGCACTTCTCAGCCGAGCCGACACCGCAGGCCCTGCACACAACGACACCGCCCGGTAAAGCACACCGCCCTCGCGGGAGTCCCCCGCCCCGCCGAGGAGGGGCACCCCCGTTCCCGGAGCCGCGCTCCCGCCCCGCCCGCACCTGAGGAGCCGCTGCGCGCCGGTGACGACGGTGGCGGCCCGGCCCAGCAGCGACCGCACAGCCGCCATGGCTCCGCCTGACACGCCTGCGCGCGCAGCGGCGGCGCGGCGGCCGCACGGCACCCCGGGACAGCGGTCTCGGCGCGCGGGGCCGCTCGCGGCGAGAGGCGGGGCCAGAGACGGACGGGGCGCGGCAAGGTGACCCCGCGGCGGAGCCCGAGACCGCCCCGGCCTGCGCCCTCCAGCGGGCGCTCCGGCTCCTCCGCGTTGGGTACGTTCGGCCGCTCGGAGTACGCGGGCACAAAGAGACAGTGACACGGTGGTGTCCGGGAGGGGGGGGTTACCGGCGCGCCTGCACCGTGCACGGTCGGGGTGCTGCAAAAAACAAATGGATGCACGGAATACGCTGGCCTCCCCCCCCCCCCCCCCCCATGTCCCTGAATGGGTAAGAACACCGTAAGAATCACAGACTGGGTTCATGCTTTTTAACCTTCGTGTTTATAAGTCCGACATTGATTTTAGTATTTAAACAGGCTGCAGGGAGAACGCCTGACAAAATGGAGCAGGTCTTCGTTTTCTGATGAGCCTACTGGTCTCATACTGTGATGGAAAGGCAGTCCTGCATGTATGACACAAGCCAAAAAATTACCAGTTGAAATACAGTAAGTCGAAAGGGAGTAAGCATTCTGAGATGCAATTCAAAGTTCCAGTTTCACACTGTTCAATATAGATAGCGCAGACTTTTAAATAACTTCTAGCACAACTGTATTACTACTGATCTAGACAAAAATAAAAGCTCTGAGAGAACATTCTGATGGCCAGGTTTCTACCACTGTTTCAGAAGTAAGCATAAACAATGGCTTTGTCTCCCCTAGCACCAGTGTATTACTTCAAGCATAGTGAAACACATTAACAACAGAATCCTCCACATTTATTTAACTTAAAACAGCCATGCTTGCTTAATCCTCCAAGATTAACTGAGCCATTCCCCATCAAGATTTTGTTTCAGAAGTCACTGTTACATCATCGATAAAACTGTAACACAGGAGTAACATTTTCCTCATGTGTGACCAACTTACACAACTTAGGTCAGGTCTGTAGGACAGCAAGCATGAAAGTAACAATGGTCCTCCAGCAGGAATACAAGCTCTTACTGCACACACTTACCCTCTCCCAACCATTCCCAAAGCCAGTTTTGGCATTCATTAAAATAAAAAGGCCAAATACTGAATTGTCTTAACAAATTAAATTTTGATGACAAATTTCCCAACTGAAAGTCAGTCAGCTCATATGCACAGTACAGAGAAAAAGAGTCACATTTTTATTTTCAGATACCCAAGAATGCAGGGTAGGAAATCACACTTTTTCCACTTTTAATGTACTTCATAAGTACACATTGCCTCTCTTCAGCAGCACTGGTTTTCTGCATGGACAGTCTGAAGCAACTGAAGTGCTAGTTAATGGAAAGTTAGCTTCAAGTGCAAGTTTACTGTAACATTCTGCTGCTGCAAACACATCACCTTAACAAATGTCTGATATTCCAACACTTACACAATTTCTGCCATCTGTAACACACCATTAAACTAGTTTCAATCCTATATAAAACAACGGGCACAGCATGCTAAATAAATTAGGCAGAAGCTAACATAAAAATTAATTGCAACACAGCTCTAAGTTTTGAGATGCATGGCTTTCCCTTTTGTCTACAGGACACATGCATGCATATTTTGATTCTCTAATGTTAGAACAAGAACTTTAAAGACATGCATGATTAAAAAAAAAGCCAAGACAAATAGTAAAAAAGGCATTTTATTTATATGGAAAAGGCTATATTTAGATTTGTAAAAGGTCTGTGGTAGCGTTATGTTGCCCACATGTCAAAAATCAGTTGCGAATAGCAACAAAATGGTTACATATCTTTCTACATAGCAGTGCAATTAGTTCACATTGCAATAAAATCAAGTATGCAACAGAATCAAAACCAAGTGTTTCTCAATAATCAGCATATAAAGAATTACAGTGCAAAGATAATTTTAAGTTTTAAGAACTCTGCAGTCAGTCTTTAGAATATCCTAAGGGGTGGGATACTCCAATTACTTTCATTACTAGCAGTTGTATCTTGTCAATACTGTGCACAAGCTAGTAAGTCTAAAATGAAACAACTTACATGGTAAATAAAATATTTAGTCTATACAATAAAAAATTAACAAATTACACAAGTGAATTAACAAAATGAAATTTGAACACACGAAACAGACAACTTACTTTAAGGACACACATACAGTATTCATCACATAAAACCAGCTACTATTTTCCAGCAAAAATAATTTGGTTGCTTTACAACTGCACTATGGAACTTGTAGTCTGAAGATGCAGATGCCCAACTCTTAGAAACCATATTAAATGTCTTCTGAAAAGCATACAAAGAGGATAAATATTCTGATCACAGCCATAAGGTTATTTTTGGAAGTAGGTTCTCCCTTGCTCCAGAAACACACTTACATGGTTGAAAAAAATTCAAGGCGCATCATGATACGTTGAAACAGTAAACTGTGCTCCATTTCCTTTTAATTTTGAAAAAACCCTAGAATTTACAGTACTCTGGTATATGAAAAAGTCTTCAGAAGTTTACATTGCATATTTCTGAGTCCATTCTCTTGCATGTCTGTTGTATCTGTATGTCAGAAAGAAAGCATTACAGTGAAGAGCTGTTAGTGATACATCAGCAACAGCCACATATTCACTTAACACATTAAAACTTTTCACCTCTTAGCATTGACTCAATAATAAAATAGTCTAAAAGCCAAGAAACATATACTCACTGTACACGCAGTTTAAGGTTACCTATCAAAGCTATTTGGACTCAAACCGAAAACCAGTCTCACAAGTTTGTATTAAAATGAATATTTGTATCTGATTTGTACCTTAACAGGAATTTGTTGTCAATTATACCTAAATGTGTAACTATTAACAGTCTAACAAAATACACACTTTATAGCTGCATAAAATTCAGTATAAATTAACTGGTTTTGGAAAGGGTGGGGACAGAAGGCACAGTGGGTTTGGAGGTTTTTTTGGTGGTTTTGTTTTTAATCATACTTTATCCTCCATTCTGCACTGCCATCTGCATTTCAGAACTTGGAAGGAAAATTCTCTGGAAAAGTTCGTAAGCCCAGGATAAGCAGGTAGCTGCTACCTCAAGCAGAAAGCAGCAAAAACGGAAAAATCTCACATAGGTAGTATTTCATCCATGGAATCCTTTGGAAATCATGCAGTCTAAACCGTGGAATGAAAGGCCCAAGCTTCCTGCCATCCACAACTGTAACAAACTCTTAAAAAAAAAAAATCAATGCACTGCTTAGCTTAG
Organism: Ara ararauna; assembly: GCA_028858755.1. NCBI lineage: Eukaryota > Metazoa > Chordata > Aves > Psittaciformes > Psittacidae > Ara > Ara ararauna. The sequence continues at coordinate 45,287,062 of CM054381.1, forward strand.
CTATCCACAGATGTCAGGATTCAAAGCTCAAGTGCTCAAAGGAATCACTCCAGAGAGGCAGTGCCCTGGAAAGAAACACCACTATGCTAAAGCTCTGGTGTAGTGATCTCTAAAGACTTGTTATCCAATATCGAGAAGGTTCAGCCCTGTGTGTAGCTGTAAGACAAGCATTTTAAAACCCTCCTTAGAGGTGACAATCATAGAATCATAGAATAGTTAGGGTTGGAAAGGACCTTAAGATCATCTAGTTCTAACACCTCTGCCATGGGCAGGGACACCTCCCACTAAACCATGCCACCCAAGGCTCTGTGCAACCTGGCTTTGAACACTGCCAGGGATGGAGCATTCACAACTTGCTTGGGCAACCCATTCCAGTGCCCCACCACCTTTACAGTAAAGAACTTCTTCCTTTTATCAAATCTAAACTTCCCCTGTTTAAGTTTGAACCTGTTACCCCTTGCCCTCTTCACTAAAGTCCCTCATGAAGAATCCCTCCCCAGCAACCCTATAGGCCCCCTTCAGATATTGGAAGGATGCTATGAGGTCTCCACTCAGCCTTCTCTTCTCCAGGCTCAACAGCCCAAATTTTCTCAGCCTATCTTCATACGGGAGGTGCTCCAGTCCCCTGATCATCCTCGTGGCCCTCCTCTGGACTTGTTCCAACAGTTTCATGTCCTTTTTGTGTTGAGGACACCAGAACTGCACACAATACTCCAAGCAAGGTCTCAGGAGAGCAGAGTAGAGGGGCAGGATCACCTCCCTCGACCTGCTGGTCACACTCCTTTTGATGCAGCCCAGGATACGGTTGGCTTTCTGGGCTGCAAGCGCACACTGCGACAATAAGTCAGCAAGCTTCAAAACTGAACTTTGGGAAATCCAGGTGGTTCCACAGTCTAAGCGCCAAAGACCCCAGAAAAGGTGTTCCAGGCAGTATAGTACTTTTGGAGGTAAAACTTCTCAAATCAAAATCAGGTTTGGTTCAGGAGCATGAAATATATCATTTATGTGCTGTTCATGTTACCTTCCCAAGATTAGAAACTTCCTCCAAGATCTAAGGTTCTTTTTCAATGTAAGATGCTGCGAATTGAAAAATGACAATAGTTCTTTGCAGTAAGAAGAGCTGAGTACTGGTCTACCCTAAATTTGTAAAATGGCATCAAAACCATGTTGGTTGTTCATATGTTAGATCTTACTAAAGACACAGGTTTTACAACCAGAGGGTCACACTAGCAAAAAATAACTCATATTTGGGAAATTATTTTTCATGTAATGAATATAAAGACAAAACAAATGCGAAGGTTTTATGCAACTAAGTGCAAAAAATTAGTAATTACCCAACAGTTGTGTATGCCCACAGGTCTCTGCTTGCCATTCCACTAAGCAATATTTTCAAGATTTAAAAATCTAATCATACAAAAATCTATGAAAAAAGTATCTTTAAAAGCTAAAATAGAAGGTGCGTAGCAGATAACCATCTGCAAGTACCACACATACAATTACATATATGTTATACTCACTTTTCCTTGTCTGACTTGTAGATCTGTGCAATATCTGGTACTAAAGGATCATCTGGATTAGGATCACAAAGTAAGGAGCATATGGACAATAGAACTAAATAAAAGAGACACGAGATTAAACAAGTTAGTTCGCTTCATTTTCAATAATCCTTTAATATATCCCAGTACACTGAAGAAGGTTGGTAAAAGGGAGATTGGAAAGAGAATGCATATAAGCTTTCACATAGCAGTTCTGCTCAGCATAATTTTTCTAGGTCCTAAGTAAACAACACTAACCTAGAGAACTTGCAATCCAGGGACCTGCACCGTTTGTAATGATCTCTCTCTTATGTTTTAAACCATGATCATTAAACAAACTGCAGCCTACATAGTTACATAGAAACAGTGTATGTAGTTAGCTGATCAAAATAAGCCCTTCCATCTACAGTTATTTAGGATAATACTATTTACATTACACTGCAATGCAATACTATTTGTGCATAGCCTTCTCCATTTCTATGCCGACAGCTGTTTTCTCCTTTGTATGAACATTTCACTGAATTTGATGTGTGGCTTCCATTTTGGGAAAATACTTCATCAGCATTATATGCAGGAATTCACTTATAATACCGTATTAATTTCGTGGTACTGAATGAAGGGAGTTTGATTTTTTCCCCTAATATTTTTATTCCTTATTTTCCAGGAAATTCCTTTTTTATACTCATAACTAATATGAATACAAGAGTCCAAAGTTAAACAATTTTAAATGTCTTGTGAAAGGGAATCTGATACTACCATAAGACACTGCTGTAGAACTGGAGTTTTTTTTCCTTGCTTTTTCTTGTTACCAGAGAGTCTGGACTAAAACTTATTTTCAGCTGTAGCACGTCCAGTCACTTCATACTGACATATTTTATTAAGTGCCAAACACACCAGTAATACACAAAATTGGGTTAGAATACTTGGTCACACCAATCACAGGTGCTATCAATGTGTTGTAATGCTTTGATTCAGTAAAACTAGAACAATAAAGTAGAAACTTCCATGAGCCTCTGTGCTGATTTCCAGTTTATGAAACACATTAAAAGCACATCAAATCAGAACACAAGACCAAACTGCTCCAGAAATAGAGGAACTTGAGGAATGCTCTACAAGACACAAAAAAGTGCTGAAAATCTAAAACCTTCAAGAGTTTTCAATTGTAAATGCCAACTTTCACTTGCTAAATACCTTCTTAATATCTAGAAACAAGACAATTTTTGCTCTGCAATAAACCAACCAATTTCTGTGGAAAGTTGTTACCAACTGCATGCAAGAGTAATTCGTATCTTCAGCAATTACTTCAGGAAACAGTATTAAACTTGGATTTTATTTAGCTTGAGATCACTGCACTGCAGCATCATTGTGTGAGCAGAAGTTGCTTTTCCAAGGGGGTATAGCAACTGCATTTGCATAGAGCAATTTTCATTGGACAAAGACAATTTTTCCTTGCTTGTACACCAAATGCAATGACACTGCTTTGAAACAAGACACATGATTTAGAGACCTCTTGAGCACTTAGGCAAGATGTCATACTGTTTAACCTTTAGAATCACATGAGAACTTTCTGTAATGACTAAGAGCGTGCCTAAGCATTTTGAGGATGGGCGAGAAAAAACAATGATAGCACCCAGATTTTAGGCAGCTTTTGAAGTGACATGAAATGCCTACAACAAAAGAACTGCTTCATTGAAAATTCAATGTTCCAAAAACCTACAGTGTTCAATTTGAGAAAGTTTAATTAAAGGACTAGAAAATTTTAATACATCTTTTACTGACGACTTTGAAAGCAGCTACATTTTAAAACACCCATCTTACAGAGGAATGCAAAACAGAACAATTTATCTAATTTTAAAATAAAGTGTAATTAAGACCTCAGCCCACACAAGGATGCTTAGGCAACCCAAAGAGCTATCAATAAGCAATCAGTTAAGCCCACACATGTCAGTATCAGGGTTTTCCACTTACATCCAAATTAATTTGATTTTGAAGCTCTGCTCCCCTGTTCCTCCTCAATTCTATATGCACAGTCAGCTATAACAGAAGTTGCATTTCAAGCTAACTGAACATTTATTACCTTACCCAATTTGTTTTAGAACATTTCTTGGCCACACACCTAGTATTTTAGGTAATGTGACACTCCAAATAAACCGTGCAAGATCTTGGATCATAACAAGAATTCCAATGGAATTTGCCACTTTTATTATGTGCAGCATAAATGAGTTCCCACTGCCACCTTTAGACAGTACAGTAGTATGCAAGTAAGTACCACAGCAGTTTATATCATTTCATAAACACATTAGCAAATCTGAGTTTACCTTTAGATACAGTCAGAGCTGGTGACCATTGTGATCTCAGGATATCAAGACAAATACTCCCATTACTGTTTATGTTTGGGTGGTATATTTTTGTTGTAAAAGCAATCTGGAGTAAAAAAAGAAAAAGAAAAATAATAAAACCAAGAAACAAGTAACATCAAATTACATTCATTACATTTGGAACCCTTAAAACTGTCCCTTCAGTTCCAGGCACACTAGCTCTGCCAAGACACTTTATTGTACAGTCTTCTCCAGTCATCTGCTATGAACATGTATCCTGTTGCCGGCCTTTCTAGTTTTAACTTCCAAAATTAAGCCCCAAAGAACTATGAGACAGAAACAAAGCTTTGACAAAAAAAAAAAAAAACAACAACAAAACACAAAACCAAACCCCCAACCAAAACTAACCAAAAACCTTAAAAAAAAAAACCCAAACCCACAAAAACACAAAAATTCACAAAAAACAAAACACAAAACCATGTAATTTTTAATGTAAGGACTTACCTTTGGTGGTTTGAAAGGATAGTCTGTTGGAAAGTGTACTGTGAGAAAAAATACTCCCCCTTGATATGCACTATCAGGCTGGGGAAAAAAAACAGAACAAACAAAACATATTAATATATTTCAGGTATTTTGGAATTTCTCTTCTGAACACAGACAACATCCCAAAGCTGTGAATATCTCTGAAAAATTGATTTTTTTTCCCCCATTACACAGCCTACGCTATGGGCCACAGCCCACTATAGGCTGTGTACTGGGAAGGCACAGAGGGAGTTGAACCCTCCCATTGGCCTGCACAGCCACAGTACCATCAACCATGGCTACTACTGCAGTAGTACAACATGGCTACAGAGTGTTGCCCTTCTTGGGAAGAGAAGGGGAAGGAGCAGTGTCGGACTGGTGTAGCTTCAAAATGACTGATCCATCAGCTCCACTACACCAAGGGGAATATAAAACCCAGAGCAGGTCTTCCAAATCCTGTATCCATGCAACACCACAGCTGCTCTGATCCTCCTTCTCCTCCATCCGTAAGCTACAAATATACTTACCTTAAGAAGTGGTATCTCTTTGCAGATGCAAAGAGTAGGATTTTCCAACATAATTCAGTTGATCATGATGACATCAGGGAGTTTTAAAACACACAACATCTTTGTGACCTGTACAAATCTGTGAACATGCATTTTGTTAGAGAACATGTGCACAGGTTTAGGTCCAGGTTGCACACAGTTAATAGAAAGAAATAACTTTGTTGCAGTCGTCTGTTGAGAAAATCTTCCATTTTTATTAACTAGAAAAGTGAGGGGAAAAGTCTCAGTGCTAAATTATAGAGAGCAGTGCTGCTGTTTCAAATAAAAGGAAGAAAACCTCTCTCATCACTTGATAAGCTTAAAACAACAACACAGGAACTCTATCTCAGCAAAGGTGCAAAAGATCAAGTTTTAGGGCTTTCCAATGGAAGCAAATGCAGACTTTCTTAAATAAAACATTTACCTTGGAAATAAGAGAAAATTACCACTTTAGAGATGAATACAAGGAAAGACCACAAGTGTTCCACTAAGACATGTTGTCTCAAACACTCAAAATGCAGACAGTGTTGCAATGTAAGGCAGGTTATATATAGTATTACTAAGAAGTCAACATGAGCTATCATGAGAAGAGATTGCTGCTGTACTGCCAATTAGGTTTGAAAGGACTCCTTGCATGCATTCTAAATAGATTTGTCAAAGTTAAAATAAACTGAAGATGAGACAAGTTCAGTGTCAGAGAGAAGGCAAAGTGAAGTCACATCGTGTTTTACGAGTAGCGTATATAAAACAAATTGATGATGCCCATAGGCAGGAGAAAAGATTACCCTACTTCCACACATAGGAAGTGAATTTTGAGGGTAAGCTTTAGACCTGTGCTTTCCTCATGTCATCAGGGAACATACAGGATGTGCATCCCTATTCCCTTCTGTTATCAAGATAAAGGATTAATACCTTAAAGATGGTCTTCTATCTCAGCAGATATGGCTGAGAAAAGTACAAGAATGAGCATCCCTTGCAAACATAACTAGAGAAATCTGAAGAACCTGAAGCAAAGAGCATTTCCCACTACAGAATATGAAGAGTGAATTGAAAGCAAGAAGAAAAACTTGAATTTAAGTTGGGATTTGTTGCTAGTATTTCCTTATTCAGGTTAGAGTCATTCAAGACAGAGACATTATTGGTGGTAATTAGCACATAAGCTTTTGTTACCTCCTACCTTCTTTGTTTTGCCATTCATCTTTAAGCAGCACAGAAGGGCAAGGGTCAAATGACTTTGTATGTGAAAGAACACAGTTGTTAAAGAAAAATGCCAAAAGCATTAATATCCTACAGAAAAATGTGCCACAATCACTTCAGTTGCTGCTGAACTATTGACAAGTTGGACAACAGACTCCAGCATATGACCAGCAAATTTGCAACTGATCTTCCAATGCTTCAGAGCAGCAGCACTGAAAAGAGTCTCTAAGCAGATAACTCCACTTCTCTCCACCATGTGATGCTGTATCTTTAATGGATTAAGCATTGTCTCCAAACTTCAACTCACACAGTGATTCACCTCACCATCTAAACCAAATAAGTCCACAAAGAAACACTAGGAATCTATACTCCTTACCATGATATTAATAAACACTTCTTTCATCAAGTTATGCTGGTTTTTTATCCTTTTTGCTAAAACTCCTCTCAATTTTCCTTTAAAACTTTGTTCTTAAGCTTTGTCCTTTATGTCATTTCCTTGACAAGAATAATAAATGGAGTATTTAAGAGATCTCTCTCAACCCAAGAAAAGCAGGCCTTTCTTGCACAGAAAACAAAGTACCTGCAGCTGCTGATCTACAGTTTGCAAAAGCCATCTTTCTGGCACATCCACATGACAACAATCAAACAAGCTCTACCTAAAAGCCCCCAAAACATCCTGTGCAACTCCACTCTTGTTTACAGTTAGCAACTTTAACATTGGATTATAAACACTCTTCTTCCTTCCAGGTGGATGAAGCTTCCAGAGCTGAAATGATCATCTTTGAAAAGCAAGCTTTTCACTCTGGAGCACACATCAACAATTTAAACATTTCAGATGACTGATTAAGCACCCCTAACTTCATTAAAAGAACAGATTTTCAAACAGTTACAGAAATAAATTAGTACCAGACTAATAAGAACAACAATACCACCCTCAATCTTTAATCTATACACAACACAGCTGAATTTGACTACCATGTTTACAGAAACCCAAATTAATTCTTCCATTACAAAAAGTGTAACAAGGTCTACTTTCTAAGGGGCATGAATTACGTACTTACAGGTCCCATAATTGTTGCTTGCCAGTGAAACACTGAAAGTCAAAAAGATACAACAATTAGAGATTTTTCTGAGCTTTTTTTGTAATCAAAAAAAAAGGTCAACTGTGACAAGGTTCTATTAACAGCTTACAGTCATCTCCAACAGGTCCAGCAGAACAGTGGGCCGGTGGGTCTCGCTGCAGATCACTTAGTTCCTGTAAGAGACACATCAATACTTGAAAGACATGTACATGAAAGAAAATATGTACCACTCAACACCACCATGTCAAAAGTAAGAACACAAACAGATCTTATTAAATAGGTCTGTGGTATTTTTAAAGAAACCAACACTTGAAATGCGCATTGATACCAAAAGGGTTTTTTGCCAGACAGATCTGCTGCTAAAGACAACATTGTGCTATAAATTAGTGTCTGAAAGTACTTGAGACTTATAGCCAAGTTCCTAATAAGCTGGTTATACTGAAATAGACATGGAGGGAAGGGTGGAAAGAATGAGGACAACAAAGGGTTTCTTGATTTGTCTGTAAACTCACTGCTAATTTAGAAATTTATGTGTGAATCTGACTGTTCCTTTTGCTTTTACAAAAGCGTCTTGCATTGGCCTAAACTACGCACACTAGCTGAGTTAAGCTAGCTCATAAAATGCTTGTAGTCTGCCCAGAGATGATATATGAACACAACATAAAGGTTCCTAAGTAAACTTGAAAATAAAGGAAAATATTAGCTCTACACTGCAGGCCTCTCCCCTTTCACTCCTCCCCCCCCAAACCAACCAAAAAACCACCAAAAAAACCCAACCCCAAACCAACTACTAAAAAGCTGCCAGGAAAGTTGAAATTTAAGCATTCAGAGAAGCTTTTGCAGATCAACTGATTTATTTCCCTTACAGGAGTCCACACAGTCCCAAATAATTTAAAATTATTATTACACAAAACCAGCTCAGCTTTTCACCTGATTTGCCATCCCTATATGAAATGTAAACCAAACCATTGATGTTGGTTCATTTTTCTTTTTTAATTCAACATACTACTTTTGATGTCTGAAATTTCACCATACTAACAACAAACAACTTTTTCCCAATTCTAAGCTGATAGGAACTATGCTGCAATAAGTTTAATGATTATGTGCAAATATTTCCACAGAAATAAGCTAAAAGATGTGTGCTAAACCACTGTTCCTAAGTCACTCAAGTAACTACTCCAAACATACACATTCAAATCAACAATAGATATAAGCAGGATTGCAAATATTTCCTTTAATTTATCTTAAGGAGTAACAGTGGAAACATTTCTATTAAAGAAAAAAAAATCATTAGTCAAGTCAACTACTTCTGAAAATCCTAGGTTTAAATTCAATCTAAGTTTAGCTCAAGCGTGGAATTCATGTACATAGTGCAATCAGACCTTACACACAATTTGAAGGGTTAAAACTGCACTTCTCAGCTGCTGTGATGTATATATCCATTTAAGACATCCAGTAAACATTTCCACTTGCACATTACTCTAAGGGACCCAATTTACCATAGACCTGGCACCTAAACTCTTACTTCTTACACTGCTTACAGGTTTACTTTTGGCCCTGAATACAAAGAAAGGCACTTCAACATATCTTCAGCCAAAATGGAGTAGAAATGTTACTACTTGCTCTGAAGTCACTCCTCACAATCCTTGTGATTTAAAACAAGAGACAGTTCTTTCATAAACTGAAATAGCTCCAGTTGCCAACTAGCATTACTTGTCTGTCCTTAACTTCACTCTGTTGGTGAAATTGTACACTGGTCCAGAAACAACACTGCAGGCTAGACTTTGACTAATAAAGGCAACAGCAAAACCCTTTAAAAGTGCAGTTCCATTTTTAATCAGAGGATTCAAATTTCACTAAGGGAGTGATACAGAGAATCAGTAATCTATGCAAAACCAAGTCATAGCCAGTACACTAAGGCAGTCAACAAGTCTCAAGTTTCCAAGAGTCATGAGCTTTGTAACAAGCATTACCAGCAGAGCTGTTACCACCAGTCTCCACTCCAATTTGCAACTCACAATCTAACCCAACAAGATAAGAGTAAGTCTTGTACAGTCACTTAAAAAAAAAAAAAAAGTAACTACACAAGACTGTTAACCAAATCAAAGCCTAAAAATCATATATTTGAGAGTGGTCACTGACTACTAAGTTAAAGGCAATGATGGGAAAAAAATATTCAGCTTAAGCTCTTCAGAAAGTCTCTAAAACATATACAAACACTCAAAGAAAGCGTGAACTGCCTGGCAAGCACTTCATTTTGGAGTCACAAGTCTATGAGAGTCAAGCTCTTTACATGCCCCAAAACCACACAACTTGGTCTTCGTTCATATGTACTTCAGAATTGGCAGGAACTGGGTAAGTCTCCTCAGGTATGCATTTTCAACTTGTGCAGGCTAAAGGCACTGAAATTTGTTCATGATGAAAAACACCCTGGTTTTTAATCATACCTGGATGAGACGAAGAACTATCAACCCCTGTTATCAGTATTTCCCTAACAACAATTAAGAATGAAGAGGCTCTTTTCAAACAATTTCCCTAGACCATAGCAATAGTAACAAATACATTCCAAGAGCTTCTGCAGCTAGGAAACAAAGCCAGACCAAACTTCAAAATAGTAATAAAGCTAATTCAAGCCATGTTTTCCAATCATAAGAAATATTGTACTGAAGCTAAATGTGGTTTCAAAATACTATCGGTAACATGATCAAACTTTGTAAACTGAAATTGACAGTGTTAATTGAGCCTTTACATACAGAAGCTCAGATCAAGCTGTGGAAAAACAATGAAATCAGATTTATATTATTATTTATGCTCTGAAGCTTCATATTCAAAGCAAAATTATCTGGAGAGCTGTAAGATTTGGGTTTCAAGATCTCCTACATCTTTTTGAAATGGTGCAAGGAGACAATGTCTGAGTTCACCTGATTTTCCAGGGTCCATAACAGAACACTGCAGAACAGTTGTTATAATTCTCTAGAGTAAGTAGACACAGGAAAACTGCTTCACGACTTTACATATTCACAAAATAATTCTAAGTTGAATACAGGAATTATCTACACAAAGCAGCTAAAACACTCTTCATAAGAAGCCTAAAACTTTGCTTTGTCAAGTTAGAAGGGCTGAAGAGTTATTCAAAGCACAATGTGCTGAAACCTCATGGAGACTTCCCAGTAATTAAGTTCATTGCTTCAAGCAACTTTGTCTGTGTTTCATGGACTCTCACGATGTAGCTGCATGATGCAGGTCTGGTTACTTCAAGGGCTTGTCTGTATCAGTATTTTTAGTCACTGGTATAGAAAATGCTGGTGCAAGACTTCGATGTACAATAGCTAACAAACAGCATCTATAACTCAAAGCAGTGCAGATTCAGTTTCAAAAGAGAAAGTCAATGCTAGAAATGACAGTGTACACCAGCACAGCATTTTTACAAGAGTACAGAAACCCAAAATTTTGTCTGCAGGAGATGCAAACAGAAGTATCAGTTACTTCAAACACTGCTAAATGTCACAGCATAAAAGCATCTATCATGAGCTCTGACACATGCCACACCACCCCAATACAGCCAGGATAAACTTACACAGGGAAAACAGCTAAGCTGAGGACAGTGATAGAAATAAATTTTCTAATCTTGTCAAACACAGGAAATAGTACAGAGTAGAACACTGTTAATTTTATGCCTTATGTTAATTCTAAATACTCTTAATTCTATGCCTCTGACTAGTTGCAATGAACAGGTGCGATAGCAAACTACTTCTATTTGTTACTACAGAACAGCAGCAGAGCACAAAGTAAGCCAGACCTGTGACCAAGTGTAGCTAATAGAGGAATATTAGCACAATGCTGCAAATGCTAAACAACAATTACTGGAGATGATCACAGCAAAGCCTTCAAATTATCACCTTTCACATGGCACCACATGCACTGTAGAATAGCTCTGCTGGAAGCATGAGGCAAAAAATTAAAAAAATCAAGTTTGACATGTAAAACACATGGTATGGTAAGCTATAAATGCTGGAAATATTTCCAAAGGTGCAGACTAGTACCCATTGTCAATATATAATTTGAAATACAAGACATATTTCATGGTGAAGACTGGAAGGCCATTTAAGGCCTACATGCTTCATAAGCAGTCAGGCTTCTCTCCTAAAAAGATACTGGAACAAGTTTGTAAAGGATACTTGGATAACAAGTAGACAAAATATTCTAAGGATAGCACTCAACAACTATGAGGATGAGTAGGGGGAAAAAAAAAAAAAAAAAAAAAAAAGCAGCTCTATAATGTCTCCCCCCTCAGTTAAAAGTCAGAAAAAAGACTGCAGACTATCTGGAGACCAAAATGAACTCCAGGCAGCATCACTAAAAGCTTTTTTAATTCTCTAAGCAACACAAACCCACAACCAGAACCCTTCACCACACCATTGTTTAAACATAGGTTTTTATATCTGCCAGCTATGTTCTTCATTTCTTGCACTATAGACCACAAACTCATTTCCTACTAATTCCAAGCATACACTGCTGCTGTTATATTAGTGCTGTTTGGAGCCAGCTGCCAAAAAAAGCCCAGTGATTAGATTTCAGCTAGTTAAAACGTTCTCAGTTCTTCATAAATTTGGTAAATGTAAACAAAATATTTGTCATAACATTTCTTGATATAAAGGTAAGTCTTATTAATAAAGTATATATTCCATTTTATACATTGTTCTTAAGCAAAAAAAAAGATATTGCTGATATCACAGCTGATATTTTAAAAGCAAATTAAAACACTTACATTACAGATCCAAAAAAAGTTTCCTCAGTATGCTTGTTACCATCTAAAGACAGCATGTGACACAGTTAAAAGTCAAAACCTAAACCACAAATATTGATAAAATTTTATTTACTAGAGTCAATTTACAGTAACAACAGTTATTTTCACATCAATATTCAAGTCAGTATGTCCTGTTAGTCTACACATACATGAAACACAGACTGAAACAAACAGGCATATAGTCCACTGACATATCTAAATGTTTGAATGCTTCTATTCTTACTGAGTTGTAGGAGAAAAAACAATCAGGCACTATGCACAAATGAGATAAAGAACAACAGCTATTTTTAAACCAGTCTTCAAATGCATCTCTAACTGGTTTCAAAATCTCTTTAGTAAAAAAATTTTTTATGCTTAGAATAAAAGTAAATACTGGTTTTACAGGTATTTCAAAACAGCCTGAGCCATTAACCAGCAGAGTATCAACCAACATTAATACTAGAGGAGCACACAGAAGGATAGGTTTTATGATGAAAAAAATCTCTTCAACTGTAATACTTAACTGACAAGGCAACAAACTCACAACTAGACACAATAACCAAGAACTCATTAGAGGAATCTCAGAAAAATTATCCTGTATAGGATGAATGGGCAGAACTGACCCACGCACTAACAGGCATAACCTGACAGTCTGTTATTTTATACCCTCACAAAGCCATGGTGTCTTGATTTCCAGAGGTGGCAACAATAAAGCTTCTAAACAATATCCCTTGCCATTCAAAACCTATGCTATTTGTCTTGCTTTCACAATTTGCAACATCTGGAATTTACAATGCTCACAAAACCATGTGTTTTTCTTTCATTAGTGCATCACTGACTACAGAATAGCAACTCCTGCCCCAAGGAATATCGATTCTACACTACACACAGAACACAGACTAAAGTTTTTGACAGCATAGAAACACTGTGCCTCACTCTTTCATGCAACAGCAAAGCAAAGCACTGATAAAATAACACACTTCTCAGCATAAGATGAATAAGACTTTCCCATCCTTCTGAGGAAGCTGGGGATGAATTTGCCATGGAGGTGGCACTGATGGCTGTGCTTGCACAGCAGGGCTTCACATCCTCACTGCTCTTCTAGCCCAGCACTAAGCTGAATGTACTTCTGTATGCAGTGATCTGCTTGTTCATTGGTTACTCAGTTGCTCACTTTTTAAGAAAGTTCCCAAGCACAATACATCTTTCCATTCCTACTGTATAGTCTTGAAGTCCACAACGCTGTTGTCCTCTGAGGAGTCCCTCAAGGCTGATCAACAGAAGACAGGATGCAACAAAACAGTTCATAATGGCACCATTATTTAGAAATTGAAGTCCCAACCAGTGTAAGACAGAATATACTACTAACATTCCTGTGTATTACAGCTTTGCTTCTCTGCAGATGCTATAATTCTGAACACACAAGTTATCAAAATAATTATGAACAAACACTCAAGCTTGCCACCAACACCCCTTTAATTCAGAAATACAAATCTCAATCACCCTCAAACCATCCAAGCTTAACTTCAGACAGTATGTCTAGACTGACAAGCTCCCAGGTAATACCATTGTGTTTTCTGACAGCACTTTGTTCTCCAAAGAGTTCCTTCAGGCACTTCGTGAAACTATGAAGTCCCTACAGTACTTCCCCTACTCCAGATATTATCCCTTACTATTGTTCAGATACACCATAGCTACCAACCTTTATAGCTGGTCGGGAACATCAGAAAGCTAGACTGGATGAACACACCATCATACCAATACATTTCATCTGGCATTAAACTTCCAGTTTTGTAATTTTCAGGAAAGCTCTATGTATTACCAGGACATCAAGATAGTCTGTCTTTCCAGACTTCTCCCCTTTAACTTTCCTTTTGAAACCATCTTACTTCCTTGCCAATTTCCTCTCCTACTGCTCCAGAGGCAAGCTGCTGACCAAATCCCTCTAGTAGTATTTTTTCTTGCCCTGGAAAGGCAGCAGACACTGATACAGCTATTAAAAAACAAACAAACAAACACCAAACCAGAACCTAAAAAAACAAACAAAAAACCCTCCCCAAACAACAATTAAAAAAAAAAAAAAACAGCAAAAATAACCCCAAAACCAAAACAAACAACAAAAGAAACCAACAAAAAAAAAAAAAAAAACCAAAACCACAACCAAAAATCCAGTAATAGTTATTTCTGAAGCAAACTAGAAGCAAGAAGTAACTAATTCTGAATCTAATCTCAGCTCTTTTGGTAGGTCCTTCCCTGACATCTTTTCATGCTCCACACAGAAGTTATTGTGCAATCAGAACATCTTACCCTACCATGAAATCAGCATCCTGGTAATAATTTCCTTCATTTTCAAAGTGTAGAAACATAATCTAATAAGGTTAGCAGAATGAAAAATCATCTTTCATAAATAATAGTCTACCCATAATCTTATATCTGTCAAACAGAATGTTTTAAAATGGGACACTAAACAAAATTATGTGTTGTCAACATATACGGAAGTTTCTAAAGCAGAAAGTTACACAGGGAATGTGGTAAGAGACAAAAAGGAAGGACCTCATTTGGAAAGTCACAAACTACCACTCCATCTCAAAAATGCCAGAACTTAAAATTTTCCTTTGACTGCTCACCTTACCAGAAAATAAAAAATCTGCTTCTACAATACCAACATTTTTAAATAGCAAAAGGAAATCTGCAACAAGAAATTGCAGCAGTCACAGAATCAGGACAGCACAAACACCGACTAAACATGGTGCACCAACAGCAACAAAGTACCACACATTCTATAACGCGGCCAAGGCACTAACATTACCTCAACTTCTATGTTTACCATTCAGAGTCCTTCTTCTGTCTGCACTGGACAGTGACCAGTTAGGTCTTATCAAACAAAAGGAATCTAGAAATTTACTCCATAACTAAAATCTGACCATTCATTTACAAATGTTACCCCAGAACTCTACAACTAGAATGCATTCAGAGGTCGTATCAAGTACTGGGCTGACAGTACTTCTTTCCACTTCTTAATCGGGAAAAAAAACCTTATGCGCAGAGCTAACCATGCTATGCATAACAGGAGAGCAATATTTTGGCAACAGACATTTTACTTGAAGCTCTACTAAAGATAACCCGTTAACATAACGTCGCCTTTCACCCACTACTTCACAGCCATACCCTCGGGAATTCTCTCAGATGTTTTATTAAGGACTGTTTAAAACACTGACTCGGGGTAGGGGGTCTTCAAGAAGGCGAAGACTCCCGAAACCGCAGGAGCCCAAGAGCCTACCCTTTCTCCACCTCACGACCGCTCCGTCCCACACCGAGCTCACCCCCTCCGCCCCCTGAAGTGGCCCGCGGGACCAGCTCCGGCAGCCGGGGAACAACAACAGGGACACGACCTGGGCGACGGAAAGCAGGACAGGCCCCAGGCGGAAACAACGCGGGGCAGCGGCTCCCGCAACGCCTCCCGCTGGCCGCGGCCCCGGCCCGCCGCCACTCCCGGGCAGCAGCGGGGCGGCGACAGCCCACCCCTCGCTTCTCCGCCCCGCTCTACTCCGGTCCCGCGGCTCGGCCCCACTCACTTTCTGTATCCGCTTCAGCGCCATAGGAGCGCGGGACACAACGGCGCACCGGGGAGCGCGGCCGCTGACGGTGGGGGCGGAGCGGGCGGGCAAGGGCACCCGCGTGCGCCGCGGAGGTGGGGGCTAGAGGGGGCCGCGGGGTGGAGCCCGTGCTCGCGGGGCCCTTTGTGTCCCCCCTGCGCATGCGCAGCTCAGGGCCGCTCGCGGGGCGGGCCGGGAAGTGCAGTCCGTGGGGAGAGCGGCGGCGCTACTGCCCGCTGGCGGTGGGCCCCACGTTCCGGGGCTCGGAGGGGCAGCTGCTGTGCGGCTTAAATATTTCCGTTTCTTTATAACGGCGCTTAAAGTTTAGTGCGTTTTGTGAGAGGGTTTTGCTTTCATCTTGTCTTCTCCTCAGGAATTCTGCGGGTGACAAGCAAACTGAAGTACTGTTGGGCTGTTTGTGTTCAAAGAGCAGAAGGTGCTTGAAGGTCACGTCCTTTGCAGTCACGCTGAGATGTGAAGAAGAGGAGGAAACTTCAACACGTGGAGCTTCAGAGTTACAGCACCTGCAACCGCGCGTCGGTAAAAACCAGACATCGCATTCACGATGCTGCACAAAACAAGAAAGGCGTGCTGTTTGTAAAGGCTGTTGCGTAGGTCCCACGCTAGCAAGTCCTTGATCAGGTATAGGACTCTGATGATACTTTTTTTTTTTTTAAATAAAGACTAGTCATTCTCATATTGATATGACAACTTGTGAACTTTAAGGCAGCTATTGCTCTAGGTCATCTCTCCACAGCTATGCAGGCACAGGCTCACATGCGTTGCCCCTGTACTCAGCACTGGTGAGGCCACACCTTGAATACTGGGTTCAGTTCTGCACCCCTCACTACAAGAGAAACACTGAGGTGCTGGAGTGGGTCCAGAGAAGAGCCACAAAGCTAGTGAAGGGTCTGGAGAACAAGTCTTAAGAGGAATGTTTCAGGGAACTGGGATGGTTTAGGCTGGGGAAGGCTCAGGGGAGACCTTATCACTCTCTTCAACTACCTGTAAGGAAAATGGAAAGAGATGGCTCTCTTTTCCCAAGTAACAAGTGACAGAACAAGAAGTAACAGCCTCAAGCTTGCCATGGGAAGTTTACACTGGATAAGAAAATTTAATATACTGGATAAGGAAATTTAAGAGAAATTTCTTCACCAAAAGTGTAGTCAGGCATTGGAACAGTCTGCCCAGGGCAGTGGTGGAATCACCATCAACCATTTAGAAGAGGCCCTTAGTGACATGGTTTAGTGGTGGACTTGGCAGTGCTGGGGTAACAGTTGGACTTGATCATCTTAAAGGTCTTTTCCAACCTAGTTGATTCTATGATTCTATGTGCGAAGTGGTTTGCAGAGTCCTGGTAACTCGGGGCACCCAGCGGCACCACCACCAGCAAAGAATAACGGCAAGGCCATGTTAAGCTGGTGTCTCCTCAGGGTGAACAGTGATGCCTGCCCGCCATGTTTCATTTTCAGTGGTCTCAACGCCTACTTTACCTGCACGTCCGGGCGTCCCTTCTCCTGGCTGCTACTCACCACTACCCTACAGCCGACCCCACAGCAGTGACCCGCCCTCAGAACACCTTGTTCACCGCGGGGAGGCCTATAAGAGGAGGGGCCTTGCCGCCATATTGCAGGTGAGCGTTTGTTGGCGCACGCGCGGCGGGACGCGGATTTGAGTTGTGCCTGCTTTCTACGTCTTCGGAGCGGGAGTGATGGGGCTGGGGCAGAATTCTTCTGTGCGCGGTAGGGGCGCGCTCGCCGCGGAGGGTGGGAGGTGCACAAGGATGGACGGGGGGTCGGGCGGGATGGGGTAGCTGCCTGCCGACGGGGGGGGGGGGCAGAGGGAGAAGGTGTGCGTGTCCTCGACCCGCGTTCCGCTGGCCACCGGGGACAAAATGGCGGCGTGGTTGCCCCTCTGCGGACGCGGGTGTCATACTGTCCACCCGTCCCCCGGGGCGGCGAGCTCTGAGTGGCTGGTTAGATACGCACGTTAGTAAAAGGCCCCTGTTGTAGATGGCTGAGGAGAGCGAGGGTCGGCCCTGAGGGGGGCCCGGAATTCGTCGAGCTCCGCGGGAGGCCCTTGCGTGTGTTCCGGCCCTCGCACCCGGTTCTCGGTACCTGCTGGGATTTATTGGTGACGGGAGACGGCCTGTTTCAGGCACTGCTGTTTCGTTTCTGCCTTTCCTCCTGCCGCTTCCCTGTCGAGCTTTGCCTCTCTCTGTGTCCTCTGCTTTATGTGAAGCTGCCGGGCATAAATTACACGAAAACTTTCGGATTTCTGGAATTCTAACTTATGCTCAAGGCTCGGTACTGTGTAATAGGGATAACGGTGATATTTTCGTTGGTAATGATTGACCCAAACCGTGCCTGAAGCAGCGTTGTGTGTTTTAAATGCTTTTGGGCAACCGGGCAGGATGAAAGGGTTGAAATGTATGGAAGACACTGTGGAGAGCTGAGCTACTTGATTTCCTCGAAAAAAACCCGACAAACAAACCCGAGCTTCACCTGCATGGCTATGGTTTCCAGTTGCAAAGCTCCTTTTGGCTTATGCCCTTAAGTCAGTGAACTCCATCCATATCGATTTTGGGAGTCGGGGGGCGATACACTGCTGGTACAGAGAGTATTGGTAAAGGCATTGGTATAGTTTAAAGTGGGTTATAGTGATGTAGGCTGTGCTTATTAAAATAATAGCACCAAAGCTCTGAGGATGACTCAAAAATAGATTTCAGTGAGATTGCATTCCTAAGGGCAGCTTACTGTAATTTATAAGCTTGCAAAAATTAGAACAGTTGATAAACACTAGGAATTGAAAAGAAAGGTTTGGGGTGAAGGGAGAAGGACATGCTGCTAATCAAACTGAAAATATTCTCTTTATCCCAGGAAAGCAGGGGAACAGCTGATTTAAAGTAGACTTGAGTTAGCTTTGTGTACAAGGAGGCTGTGGCATATGGTTAATGTGATTTCTGTCAAGATTAAGCTTGATGAGTGATTGGCAGGTCACAGCCTTTTTTCAGCTTGCGTGTGTCTCAGGCTAATGACTTTTGGAAATTGTACTAATACCTTATTCCCTGCTGAAAGCTAGACACCAGAACTTACTATATTTTTCTGGATTTAATTCTTGGTAGTAATTGAAGAGTTAATTGCTTGTGTGCATATGTGCTGGAAGGTTACCCTTTGGAAGGCAGTAAATGGTATACCTAGTGCTGTTTGTTGAGAGTGATGGAGTCACACGTGCAAACAGGTGTAACTCCACACTGACTGCAGATCTAATGATCATGGTGACTTGCCTTTTGCTGCTTATTGGCCAGTTCCAACAGCCATTCTTCTTTGGGTGTCCTCTTTACCTTACAGTTTCAGTTAAATTAAGCCCTTCGGTCATAATCGTATTTCTTGTGGATGCTGTGAGGTGTTAGAAGTGGCTTTATTTACTTGATCAGTTGGCTTCTACTTATTAGGCTTTCTGTGCAGCCAGTTATCCTGGGTGACTCCTCAGTAAGCAAGTGTCATGTGTTTCTCCAAGCATGGCCTGCAGAAAGATGGCCTCTTGTTGTGCATGGTTACACTACTGGACTATTATAAACAACTGTTGGGTAATAATAGCCTCTTCGTTGGCAACAAAGGGAGAACAACACTTGAAAGTTATAAGCACTTCTGAAGGGAAGAACAAAAAAACATAGGCTTTCATGTCTGGAGTTACTACTCTGCTGCTGATTTTGAACTTAACATGAACATTTTTTAAGCAGCAGAGGTAACATGAAAGTTGTCTCTTAGGAGTATCTTGGGCTGACTTTCTAGGGTTATGGCTACTCCCCATGTTGTTTACAATTCCTGGAAAGTAAATAATGTGTCATAATAAGGATTGTGTACTCCTGATGGAGCCAATACCATCTTATTTTCTTCATGAGCTTGTCAGTGCAGATAGTAAATGCATGTTCTTCCTGCAGATAAAATCTGTCTGAGGTCTCTTGTAGATCCTAAAACTACTTCTATAGCCTAGACCTGGAAACATCCAGGGTAGTATGCTGGCTGCTTAGAGAAGAGAGGAGAAACTTTGTGATCCAAGTCTCTTGATCATTAGGATGTGTCCAAAGAATATAGAAGATAAATTCCCACCATTAGCTTGTTGCTGTTCTCATCTTTTTTGTTTACTTCTGTGCACTGCCTGCTCTCCTGGGGTTGCATTCTTTGAACTCCTGTTTCCTCCTTTCCGTTTTTCTTCCCTTCCTTTCCCAGCATTAGGACAAGGGAAGAGTAAAAGTGACAAAAATTGTGGGTTGCGATGAAGACAGCTTAACTAATGCAAAAGCTGTACATGCAAGCAAAACAAAACAAGGCATTCATGCCCTTCTGCTCATCAGCAGGCAGGTGGTCAGACATCTCTGGGAGAGCAGAGCTTCGTCACACATAACAGTTACTTGGGAAGACAAATGCCATCACTTTGCTGTTACTGGTTACCAATGTCAGTGCAGGTTGAGTTGCTGCTGTACCTGCACTGCTTCTTGTAAGATTTGACCTCCATTGTTTCAGGTGGTTCCTGCTATAGAAATAGCTGTAACATGCAACTCAAATCCTAGATTACAACAATTTACAGGTATTTCCATTACAATCTCCACTGCTCAAACCTTTGGGCCAGACCATTGGGTTTAATGTTGCGGTAAGCTCCTCCCCTTGCCGCTGCTCTGGCTTTGACTTATCCACAGACGGCAGTCCCTTAGGGGTGTACCGGCTTTAAGTGGAGGTTTAAATGTGAGCCGCAGTCTTTCCATGGGAATACCTGCTGTGGCATAGGCTTATCCATAGCCACAGTTGCTTTGCACTGCACCTGTTCCAGCGTGGCCTTCTCTGTGGGCCACAGTGCCTTTGGAGATATACCTGCTCCAGCATGGCCTTATCCACAGCCACAATCCCTTCAGGTGTGACCCTGGTCCAGCATGGTCTTATCCATGGCTGCAGTTCCTCCAGGGGTGTCCCTGTTCTGCTATGGGCTTACCAAGACCACATGCTTTGAGGTGGTCTGGCATGACCTTGTGCACAGCCACTGATGCTTCAGGGTGTACCTGCAACAGCATGGGCTTATCCACAGCCACAGATGCTTTGAGATATACCTTCTCCAGCACGGACTTATCCTTGGGCCACTGTCCCTTCAGAAGTATACCTGTTGCAGTACAGACATAATCATGACCACAGATGACTTGAGATGTGCCTGAGCTGCCATGGATTTGTTCACAGCTGCAGGTGCTTTGGCGTGTCCTGCTCCCACATGGACTCAGCCACAGGTCATGGTGTATTTGACTTGAGTTCATGCTGGAGTCCCAGCCTGTCTAGTACCAGAACTGTAGAAACAGCAGTGATGCTCTGGCCATCAGCCAGCCCACACGCATTGCCGTTGCTGTTACCAAAATGTTGGCAGGCACAGCAGAGTAAGATGATAGGCAGTATAGTGCTATGCAAGCAGTGAACGCAAAAAGCAGCCACTAATGAGCACTAGACTCTAATATACAGTAAGGCAAGTGAGCCCCATGGCAAGCATAGGGGCAAGCATAACAGCTATAAATTCAACCTAGCACATTCTAATCAAATCTGTCATTGTCTTGAACCCTTCCAGCCCCACGCTGGGCACCAGAAAGGACCTTTGGTTTAACCCCAGCTGGCAACAAAGCCTCACACAACCACTTGCTTACCATCCACCCTGCCACCCTGGTGGGGTGGCAAGAGAATCAGAAGAATAAAATTCGTGTTGAGCTGAAGATGGTTTAATATGTAATGCACAAGCTGTGCATGCAAGCAAAGCAAGGCATTTGTTTGCTTCCCATGGACAGGCAGGTGTTCAGCCGTCTCCAGGAAAGCAGGCATCCATCATGTGTAATGGTTACTTGGGAAGACAAATGCCATCACTCCAGACGTCCCTCCCCTTCCTTCTTCCACAGCATTGTATGCTGAGCATGGTGTTGTATGGCATGGAATATCCCTTAGGTCAGTTGGGATCAGCTGTCCTGGCTGTGTGCCTTCCCAGCTTCTTGTGCACCCCCAGCCTACTCATCAGTGGGGTGGGATGAAAAGCAGAAAAGGCCTTGACTCTATGTAAGTGCTGCTCAACATTAGCTAAAGCATCCCTGAATTGTCATCACTGTTTCCAACACAAATCCAAAATGTAGCCCCATGCTAGCTAATAGGGAAAAAATTAACTTAGTCCAAGCCAAAACCAGCACATACAAAATTTTTTACAAAAGCCAGCATGATCTATTATAAGGAAAACAATATCTTAAGCTCTTTAGGTGTGTTTGCCTGTGTGTGTAACAAATTAATTTGTCCTGCAGGAGGAGATGTAGGGAGTCACTGAAAAATGAGATGACCATTACTTTAGATTAATAATCTCTGTTTATTGGTCTGGATGAACTTTGTGCAGTTATGTGGTAGGTGGCAGGAGGCATCCCTCAGGTCAGAGGGACCTGGATTAGCTGCAGATGCGCAGAACGCCTCTTCTGAATGTGCTGCAAAAGCTACTGAATTTTAGTGCAGACTTTCCTGCTTGCACTGTGAATCATAGAAATATTTTGTCATCAGAATCTTTTCCTCTGCTGGTCTGTTAAGCTGACCTGGTCTTTTGCGTAAGTGCAGTAAGCTATCAACTTCCTTAAGGTACAGCACCTTAAAGGGAGGTTCAGTTATAGGAGTTGTCTTTGGTGGTCTTCAAAGTCACTCTTTCCCCTTAATTCCTTAAGGTGGAATGGATACAGTCTATCACCATCCCCTCATCAGTTATTTGATAATGTAGGTTAAGATTCGATCCATTGGCAGTGCATTGGCTAGCAACTTGGGCAATCCTCGCAACTGCTGCTTTTCTGAAGTCTCCAGTATGGGTAATTCCTTGTTTTGCCTGCCACTGTTGTAGTTGCACTTGACATTTCATCAGAACTCGCCTTAAATTTATCAGACCCAGCTTATCCCTGAGCTTTCTGGGTACCTCCTCCTTGCTGCTCTGCTTGGGGAAACATACTCAACTTAGAAGGTGAACGGGTGCTGCAGACTGTCTGCAGTGACTTTCCTTGGGAGAACCTGCTGCCTCTCATTTAAGCTGTGGCTGTTCTTTGGATTAGTTTGGACTGTTTTGCTAAAGTAAACCAGATTTTCTTAGAATCCCTTCTTTAATTTCACCTCCTTGCCTTTTTTAACCTATTAAAATGAATGCATTATTCTGACTAATTTATA
Organism: Ara ararauna; assembly: GCA_028858755.1. Taxonomy (NCBI): domain Eukaryota; kingdom Metazoa; phylum Chordata; class Aves; order Psittaciformes; family Psittacidae; genus Ara; species Ara ararauna. The sequence goes on from CM054381.1 coordinate 45,309,851, forward strand.
AAGGGGAGATCAAAGAAGTGAAAACTCACTGGATGGATGTAAACTTCTGTATTTACACTATGCTTTCTGGGGATTTTATTGTTTTAAGGAGTTTGGGAGCAGGGAAACATGCCCTGAAGTCTTTGATGTTAAAGATAGGGTTTTTTTCTGTGTCTTAATAGCACCCTGTTGTTACAGGGAGGGTCTCAGTGTATGTGAGTCTCTTCTGTTTCATATACTAAGAAAATGAACTCAAGGATTTCTGCATTTCTTACTCCTTGTGTAAAACTCTGAAGGAGCACCTGCCTCCCTTGATCTTATATGGCTACAGACATCATACAAGTACTTGTTTAATGCCACATATTGCTATGTCGAAATGCTTGTGGATCAGTATGGTGTGTATGAGCTGACACACTATTATATTAGAGGAAAGGGTTTGATATGGATTCCAGGCAAGTCTGTTGGGCAGGGATGGAAAACCTTCTGCAGTTTAAGCGCAAGCTTACAGCGGCAATACAACAAGTCAATTGACTGTGGAAAGTAGCAAGAACTAGTAAAGGTTTTTTGTTTCTTAGCTTTTAGTGTAGTAATATCTCTTGCTCCAAAGATGCGATCTGACTTGGCATCTTTCAAATACAATACAAACATGGAAGGGCAAGGTAGAAATTCCCAACTGGAGACTCTTCTAGTTTTCTTAAGTTGTGCAGTTGTGCTGAAACTTAAATTCCTGTTTGATTTCTTTATTTGTAGAGTCAGACGAAAAGTGTATGTAAGTGTTAGGAGTATGTGTGTGAGTAGAGTTGGTGGATAAAGAGCAAAGAGCAAGCACCCACTTGTGTCAGTGAGAGAAATGGCTGGGGCTGTTGCTGAAGCCAGAACCTTTTGGGCCAACGTCCAGAATGTTTTTATGAGGCGGAAGAGAAATAAATAGATCCACAAAAAAATAGGAAAATTCCTGCCAAAAAGGAAATTATTCTACATGAGCAAGACTGCAAAGATTTTAGGAGTAACTAGAGGGAAGAAAAGTGAGGATGAGGAGAAAAGTGATGGTGAAGAGGATTTTTTTAAATGGAAGTTGTCTTTCAGAGAGTCAGGACCTAATCCAATTAAAATAAACTCATGCTATTATTCTTAAATATGTCGGGTTTGACAGTAAACCACAGTGGGGATTTAATCTAAGCTGGATTTTGTTGCTGGTGCTAGTATAATAAATAATTTCCCCTTTGCGAAACACCTGTTAATTTTTTTTTTTAGTTACAAGATGGGTTTTATTAAAAGCTATTCAGTACCCATACCTGGGGGGGGGATCCTGTTTAGGTAGTTGATGTTGAGTGTTCTTCTTTAATGAATTTTCTGCAACTGAAACGAAGAATAGTGGGATTTTTTTTGCTGCTTGTAGGTGTACATAACGGCTGGTTTAACGTGCTGGACTTGGAAACACTATTCTACCAACGTTGATATCAGAGATTCTAAAATAAAAGGTTAAAAAAACCCTTAAAACCCTGTGTTCTATCCTTGTACAGGAAAGGATTGGAGTGAAGGAGAGCTGATCAGTAGAAAAGTAGATTATCTAGGCGAGTGTCAAAAGAAAATACTCTTCTAAAGTACTGCATTACTACAGAACAAAAAGGTCTGTTGGAAAGTAAATGTGTTGCCGCAAGCATGAAGGCATTTGCTGCCGAGTAGTTTTATGTATGCTGTGGTCAAAACTTGACAGTCTTTTTTCTTCTTCTCTCTTATTGTAGTTGAATGGATTGCTGCGATCTCCGTAGCTGCTGGAGCAGCTGTGGTTGGGTATCTAGCTTACAGATTTCTCTCTAAAGACAAATGCACCAAAGCAATGGTGAATCCCCATATCCAGAAAGATAATCCCAAGGTAGTCCATGCATTTGATATGGAAGATCTGGGAGACAAGGCTGTGTACTGTCGTTGTTGGAGATCTAAGAAGGTAAGAGTATAATAAATGGTCCATTTTCATTCATGTGCATCCATGTTTCAACAAAAGTTATTTTCAGACTGCTTTATTTAGAGGAAGCTATCTTTTTTCACCTAAACTATACTGCAGTGAGATGTAGCATTATTTTAATCTGTAAAACTATGTGGATTTATCCTGTCAGTCAGAGTAAAGCCTGCACATCAGTGCCAGTAGTGAATAAAGTGTTTCTCTGGCCCTGAAGAAGCAGATCTCTTGAAAGGAGAGACACTGTATGGAGCAATCACAGTTGTGAATGACAGATACTATTTTGTGTGCTGCCGGTGCTAATACTGAGGCTTATCCAAAACTACTAGCGTGTTGGCAGTAGCAGCTCAGAAGCCACAGTCTGAGAGGATGTTAAACACCTTTTACTGGAGGAAGTTAGAAGTTTACTCTGTTAGTCAGAAAGTACCTTGCCACTAGTTCATGGTATTAATAATACAGATTGATTAGCTTTGTATACTAGAGCTGTTGTCAAATTGTAACTTGCAATATCTGAGCCCATCATTAAATCTTGTAGATGGAGAGACTGTGGAATTAATTTGGGAAGAGCCTGACTTGCACAGATGGTGGTACCACTGTTCTGTCCTGAATTTCTTGTAGTACTGCTGTGTGCTGCAGTTAGCTACCTTTTACCACACAAATGAGTACAGCAGTGAATTATTTCCAGTGGTGATGGAAGTAATCTAAAAAGAAGTCATTGTGATTAAAAGCTTTTGAAGCATGTAGACTGATAGACTTAATGCATTTCTGCCTTAGCAACTCAAAATAGTTATATGGGTAATCCCAAAGTAAAGCCAGTGAGATCATGATGGCGTATTTTAAGCCGCTCTTTTAGAGCAATTAGAATTCTGGTCTAGACACCAGTCCAGCTTACTTGCATATGAAGTTGGATTGACTCAGTTTGCCTAAAAATAGTGCGAAGCATGATACCTAGCCTTTCAGTAACACGAAGATCAGATTTAAATCTGAGATAGAGATGCATGACAGTTAATGTAACTGGGCTCTATATAATTTATCTGTAGTGGTAGTTCTGGGATCTGTAATGAGAGAAAGTGGACAGTATGAGCAGTCCTGTCCAGTTACCACTGGCAAACATTTGAAAGCTTTTTCAGAAGTCAGGGTGCTAATGTGTGGAAACTGAAATAATAAAGAACTTCAGAGACAGATAACTGAGGCCAGCAGCCTTGAAATCTAGCGCCTTGCCATCAGTGAACTGAACGCTAGACTTCTCAAGTCTTAGGCAGTGGTCTGATTGGGCCACACTCTGCAGCGTTACAGGTGCTGTATCTTCTGGTGTTGTCAGATCTGACTTCATTACCTTGTGGGTGAAAATAACTCAGGAAGTTACATATTTGTAGTTGTATTTGGTTTAACACTGAAACACTACTGAGAGTTAAACAGCATCACAACTTGATTCTGAAATAGCCCTGTGGAGATGGACTTATCTTCTCTGCTCTGTCCAGAGTCTGAACTGAAAACCAAAATATTCCTCCCCACCATGGCTACAATGTCCTCCATGGCTTAAGTCACATATTGTATGATTATGCAACAGGGACGTGTATACATTTACATACAGTGCTGATGGCTGTACAGCATGCAGGTACATGCATGTGTATACTAATATTGCTGCAAAGTCTTTCTGTTAAGTTTCAATTGATGTCAAGAATGTAGCGTTGGCAGCTACCACGAGGGCTACAGCTTCAGAAAAGAGAAAGGGGGAGGAGAAAGGCTGCTCCAAGTGTCTGTACTTTGTTGTAATGTCTGAATTTGGGTTTGCCTCAGATTGAAATAGTGTGGGCACCTCCTTCAGGGCTTTGGAAAAAATATAAAAAAATCCTAACTGGAACCTTGGTGTTTGTACTTTCCGCTTCTCACTCCATTTGCTAAACAAAAATGGAAGATCGTGTCTGGCTTCAGTGGTTGCATTGCAGCTACTGCAAATATTCTAGCTATTGTTTGACACCATCTTCTCTGTGTGAAATAAAAACGTTAAGAAGTACGTTTTAGCATATACTGAAGGGCGTTGTCAGTTTAGGAACATACGGTCCTACTGACTTACGGCTCTGTAATCACACACCAAAAGGAAGTAGATGGGGCTACCTTATAATGAGTCCATTCTTACAACTCTGATCTGAAAGGTCTTGCAAAGGCATTAAGGAGGCCAGTGGAAAAATTTTAAGGTGTTTGTTTTCTTTTACTGGTGCTTAATAATGAGTATTTTAATCAGCATGCTGTGCTTCAAAGACTGCAGTTTCCAGTTTTGTGGCGCCGCCTTGCCCTGATGGGTTAACCTTACATGGTGGGTGGCATAATCTTTAAGATGATGTGTGTGCTTCTTCTATTCAGTTTGTGTGAAGTAATAAAATACAGAGACATTCTTCATCGTTCTCACATGCTTGTCATCCTTGGAAGTAGCTAGCCAGGATTATCTTTCTTACAGTTCTCAAACTAAAATCCTGTTAAAATTTGTAAGATCATGTTTATGATGGCAGAATGGTAGAATGTGTGCTTCCAATGGAGGGGGAAAAAAAAGACAGTTAAGTACCTGCTGTGTTTAAACAAGTGGCATATGGGGATCTCTTCCATATATAGGTTGGAAGAAATGTCCTCTTGTACCACTGTGTGAGCATTTCTTATCAGATTTAGCTTCACCTGAGGCATGAGGCTGTTAACAGATCTAGTAGCATTATGAACCATGGGATACTTCAGTGTGCACTGATGGTGTGCATACACTACAACTGACTTCATGTAGTGTTCTTCCTGTACAAGGAATAACAAAACAGTTTGACTGTATCAGGGGTTTTTGGGGTAACTCTTAAAAAAGCAGGATTCAGTTCAGTTGGGTATTTTCTTAAATAGTCCACTTAAAAGGCTTTTTCTTTGTGCTGGCCGAAGTCTGTGGGGTGCGTGTGTTTAAAAAACCCACAGGTGGCATCTTTCGGTAAGTCTGTCTTTGGATGTAATTACATGTTAATAATACGTAGCTAGTTCTGTAAGCAGTCCTTTCCTGTGCAGTGCTGTGTTCTGGGCACTTCATAATATTACTTGTCATGTTTTGTGGAAAAGCCCAGTGTTCATATATACAGTGTAGAGGCAAGAGTCTTGTCTTAAACCCAAACTGTAATTAGTCTAAAGTTAAAACATTTATTTTCTTACTCTTCTGCATTTTACACTGTGTGAGCCAGGGAGGGAGTGGTAATTTACTTTTATTTGCAGTGACCTGCAACCTCTGAGTCTTCAGAGAAGCATTGGTCCCTAGGCTGTGGGACAAGGAATTCTGCTACAGAATATCAGAAGAGATAGTGGTAGAGAATCTAAACCTTTGCACTGTCAAGGAAAATAAGGTGGTCTGTCCAGATCACTTCACAGTTCCTTCAGCTTTTGCCCCTACTGATACGATAGCCTGCTTTATCTTAATCAAGGATGAATGTGTTGTGTCAGGCCCAGGATCTATCTGTTCAGTATCTGGTCTTCAGGGTGACCAAGTGGGTGCTATGGAAAAGTGGTGGTGATTTTTTTTTTTTTTTTTTTTTTCTGAGAAGCTCATGTCTAGCATCCCAGCCTCTGGGAGCCAGTTGTTCTAAGACAGCTAACCCAAAGGAAGAATTCAGAGCAGTCAGTTGGTAGTTTTGAGATGTCTTGATGCAGTCTGTAGCCTGTGAATCCTGCCATTTTTGACACTTGAAAACTTGAAGTGGTGGTGACTGGTATTCTATGATTCTGTAAGGAGTCATACGGAAAAGGCTAGGGGCAGTGGTACAAATTACTCCTGGGGAGATTCTGATTAAACACGAGGGAAACTGTTCGCAATGAGAACAATCGGCCATTGCAATAATCTCCCCAGGGAAGTGGTGGACTCCCCAGTGTTGGACACTTTGAAGATTCAGCTGGACATGGTGCTGGGACATCTACTGTAGGTCATGCTTTGCCAGGAAAGGCTGGACCAGGTGATTCTTGAGGTCTCTTCCAACATGGTATTGTTTGATTCTGTGATTCTTGTTGCTGTAGCTGGACCTTGGACTTGCCTCTTTGGGGCATACGAGATGTAAATGTCTGATGGAAGTTGGGTTGATGCTTCTGTGAAGACCAGCGGACAGTGGTGTTACATGGAAAAATAACTGGCTTGGGAACATCTGAGCTGGGAGCTGGTCAGTGCCCCCTGAACATAACATTCTTGTTTTCTCAGATTTTTTCCAAGTGTCTGTCAGTACCTACTCATTCAGTCACAAATCACTGATATGATGATAAAGTTCCTGCATGAATCAGCATACATGAGTATTCTTCTAAAATGGAGTTTCTTTATTCGCAACATCATGTGCCATTTAGAGCATGGATTTTGACATTTTGCAACTGTGAAAAACAAAAAAAACCCCACCTAATCTGTCCCCCCTCCTCCCCATCTTGCAGCACTACCCTACGGTGCTTGTTGCTTTATTTTTAGAACTCTTCAAATATTTTTTTTGGCAGTTACATTGTCTTCATTATATTGGTTTTGTGCAATATTTTGGAATCTTCTAACTAAGCATGGGCGATAGGATGTTAATTTCTTTTTCAAGGCTATGACTGAGGTATGAAAGTTGGAATCAGTGGAGTGTTGAAGACTTTGACTGTACTGCGAGGGAATATTGCTGTTGCAAAGACAAAAGCTGAGTGATGTCCAACTTTTGCTTGCTTAGAAGTAATGGGAATCAAATAGTAATGCAGAATACTGGTGTGTGATTGCTGTGATCATCTCCAGAGTTTCTTGTGCCCAGGAGGCATAGCCCTTAAGAAGTGATGGGATCTAATTTCATTCTTGCTGCTTCACAGAATGCCTTTGGCTCTTGCATGTGAAGAGCTGCCCAGGAGCAGAAAGATTGTTACATGAGCATTCTATTTACAGCTGCCTAAAAGAGCTTCTGTGGGTCTTGCTCTGACCAGGCAGTTCTAGTATTCTTTATTTATGGAACAGAAATTTCTTCAAATTACCTCCTCAGTGCTACCCATTTGTTGAATAGCCATGTCACTTGGAAGTGCAGTTTGTTTACATTAGCAGGTCAAAACCTTAATGTGGAGGCCAGCTTGTGCAAAGAGTCCTTTGTGTCAGTGAGATAATCTACCTGTGTCAGGATGAAGCAAAGCTGGCTTGCCACTCCAGATGTCTAGAGGGAGGACTAATACGTAGGTGTGTCTCTTAAATAAGAGATGAGCTAGGGAAGCTGTCCTTTTTTTCATTATGTACTACAGAAAACTGGGGGGAGAAAATAGACTAAGATCTCTTGTTTCTCTTCCTCACCCCACGTATCTTCTGTAACTGCACTGAGCTCTGGGTGCTCTCCTGGAAAATGGAATATGGGGTAAGGTTGAGAGCAAGATACTCCAGGTAGGTTACTGTTGCAGCTTGGGCTGCATTTTCCTCATGAGGGCCTGAGACAGGAACATCAAATAGAGTGGAGTTGCTGCTTTTTCATAACAAGCCTCTCATCCACTCTGTGCTCACATGGAGAAAGCTAATGTTCAGCCAGAACTCAGGGAGACCCGAGATCTCAGGAGAAAAGTTGTGGCCTGTGGTCACAATGGGATTCAGTGAGATGTTATAATGAACTGTCAGCCTAGGTTCTTAATTCTGAATGTGGATGTACTTTAGATGTGTTTATCCTTTCTTTTTTCAGTTCCCGCTGTGTGATGGGTCTCACACAAAGCACAACGAGGAAACTGGTGACAACGTTGGGCCTCTGATCATCAAAAGGAAGGAGGCATAGAGTGGACAGTAGAAGCTACAAAATGAATGTCTGACGGTTCCTCTGTTCACTTGTAATTGGGGGAAAAACCCACAAGTTCTTTGTCATGTCACTGAAGACTTTCCAGTGTAATATGTACATCAGGCTTCAGCATGTGTATTTTCTCTGGTGCTTGTCTTATTTTAACCACTACAATACCTAATTTACTAAATAGTCATGGTTTAAATTTTTGTCCTGTAAAGCGTGTGTACCCTCTCACCAAATACGAAACTAAAATGACGCACAGAATGTACTTCATCAGAAAATAGGTGTTAAATTTTATTTTCAAATGCAGTGTACAACTCTGAGGCTGTTCAGTAGAATGTGTGTTCGAAAGGTAGATCCTAAAATCCTGGAGGGGTTTTAAAGTCACAGGTCTAGATACATTTCTATGTAAAAGGTAGTGGCAGGAAAGAAATCATGGTGCGAAAATGTAGCTTAACCTCTGATTATGCTGTATTTTCTGCAGGTGTCATGTTTGGCCTGTTACACTACTGTTCTGTGTGGCTTCTGTAAAAGAACAAAGTTGCTAACTATGTACAGACAGCATAACAGTCTTAAAGCAAGATGGGGCTAAAAGGCAAGCTTACCTTTGATTTTATAGCAGTGTTAAAACTTGACCCTACTACCATATGGTATCAGGAACATACTAGTGGAACTGCAGACCAGCATTAGGAGGATGGTCTCTGTGAGAGCTTTCTGAAGAGAAGAAGTGGAATAATACAAAGTGCTCAAAGAGTGATGGGCAATGGGTGACAGGGTTGTCTTTGCTGCTAGAAAGCCTTAGTTTCATTTGCAGTCTCTAGCAGTGAAGCTGAGTTCCCCAGGCCACAGGACACTTCTGTGGGGGAGGCTATGCCAATTTGTTCCAGAAGCTAAAAATAAAAACTAAAACCCCACCCATCATTATTGTCTGCTTCATCATTGCTCTGGCTGGTTCCAGAGGACTCTTCCTGCTGCAGAAGGAGGAGGCACACCTTTCTTACTAAGTGGCCTTAGGCTCTTTGTGTCTTAAATAACTCCTGCCTCCCTGGACTAACTGCTAATGTGGTTCAGCTAATTTTACCAAAAGAACTGACATGGCCAGGGAAAGGCTTTGGCAACAGCTAGAAACAAGGAGGAAAGGAGGGATGAGACAAGGATTGCTCTTATCCTTCTTTTGTAGGGCACATGTCTGTCTTGCTTGACATGGTTGCATTAATGGCAGTCATATTGGTTTCCTTAAATTAAATAGCTTTGATTTATTAACATGCAAATGACTACAAAGCAAAACCCAAAGGGTGGAGTGGCAGAGGGCAGTTTTGTGTTAAACCTGGTCCATTAGTGTAATTGCAGCATGTGTAAGATTGTGCTCTCAATGTTCTGAGACAGAGAGACTACCTCAGAGCTAGAAGAAAGGCCTTCTCAAGAAGCTGACATTTTATCCTAGCCTCTTAAGGCTTCTTCCAGATGATAGGGCAATAGAGGTTGGTTGGTTGTTTTTAAAGGTGTGTTTGGAACAACTGGTTAAGATTGAAGAAAACTGTATTTTTGATGTTGGACTTTCAGAGGCTAAGATCTTAGCTGACTGATCTGAACTTTGGCAGAAAGCATAAAAATGGAGAACGTGGCACAGAGGTAGAGAAAGAAGGTTTGCAGGAGGAGTGTTATAGTAGGGGCAACTACTGTCTGTGACAGACCTCTACTTGTAAGGAGTTGCAGTCAAATACATTTAGTTTCTATTGTTTCTTCCTGTTTTGACTGTAAAGGTATTTGGTATTTTTTATTTGGCTGAGTACTGATGCATATGGAAGGTTGTTTTAACCTTAAATTATCAAATATGTTGCTTTTATCCAAAACAAAGTTATTTCTGTATTATTAGAATATGACACTGGATATTTCTGTATTTTTGTCAAATACACATCTGGGCTCATCTTGAGGTTGTAGTGTCTCTGTTACCATGGGTGTGCTGTTCAAGGGAGAGTTGCACTGTGAGTAGTGCTGTGCGCCAATACTACTGTAATCATAAATCTGTGTCTTAGTTGGGTTTTCCTTCTGAGACTTCTTTTTCCTATTAGCAGCAAAGCCTGGCTGCTCTAGAAGGAATAACAGTTCACTGAAAGCTGCATTGATGTTCTGAGAGATGAAGTTCTGAAGTTTCAGATGAGTCTCCTGAGACATAAAACTATTTCCTGGAGTTTGGGCATCAGGGAAGGGGCTTCCATAAGTTTTTAGTCCTGGGAAGCAAAGATGCAGAAGCAGAATCTTCGTTGATTTAAAATTTGGTGAGTTTGTTTTGAAGAAGTGTCCCATTTCTGAATGTTGACACTAAGTGGTGAAATCTTATTTTGACGTATGTACAGTTTTCCGTACAGTACCTAAATGTTCTTGTTACTCATGTATGTGAGTTGTTTGAACATGAAAAAGAGCATTACAGAGAACATTTACTTTTTTTTTGCTTAGTACAACAATAGGTTATCATGTACCTATTAACATAATAGGTCCATGTGCTTGCCTGCTCCAGTGTTTTCTGAAATCTCTGTTCCTTAGTGCTTTCCTCATGTAGTCTCTACAATATGAAGTGAATTGGTTATTTTACCCAGTTTTAAACATTACAAACTTCTGCAGATGTGCAGCTTTCACCTTACTTTGAAACTTCCACATGAAAATGTGGTACACATCCTTCATGTTAAAGCAGTGGAAGATTCCTGTCCCAGAGTAAAACTGTTTCTGTTCTACATTGTTATTTTTCAACATGTAAGTGTTCATTAGGAAGGTGAACAAATTAAAGTACTGATCCTGCAGTAAGTGTGTGACTCATCAAAATAGTCTGAATGTGAAATATTCAAGTGCTTCTGGAATCAACATTCTTGAAGAGGAGACAGCTGTAAGTTACAGGTGTCAAAAGGAGCATGACCAGCAGGTCGAAGGAGGTGATCCTGCCCCTCTAGCCTGCTCTCGTGAGACCTCACTTGGAGTATTGTATACAGTTCTGGTGTCCTCAACATAAAAAGGACATGGAATTGTTGGAACAAGTCCAGAGGAGGGCCACAAGGATGATCAGGGGACTGGAGCACCTCCTGTATGAAGATAGGCTGAGGAAGTTGAAGCAGTTCAGCTGTTCCTGTCCATGGCAGGGGAGTTGGAACTTTATGATCTTAAGGTCATTTCCAACCTGACTTTTCTATGATTCTCTGCACACTGAATTCAAGCACTCTATCTAAGGGACAATTTCAAATCATAGAATTGTAGAATAGTTAGGAGTGGAAAGGACCTTAAGATGATCTAGTTCCAACCCCGCTACCATGGGCAGGGGCATCTCACACTAACCCATGTCACCCAAGACTCTGTCCAATCTGGCCTTGAATGCTGCCAGGGATGGAGCATTCACATCTTCCCTGGGCAACCCATTCCAGTGCCTCACCACCCTTACAGTAAAGAATTTCCTCCTTGTATCCAATCTAAACTTCCCCTGTTTTAAGTTTTAACCCATTCCCCTTGTCCTATCACTACAGTTTCTAATGAAAAGTCCCTCCCTAGCAAATGGTGGAGACTACCATTGCAATCACATACTGGTCCACTAGGAGGAAACAAATGCTATGCAATGTATGCTCCTTGATGTGGGCAATGCATATGTTTTTGTGGTTCTTTTTTCCAGCAGCATTACTGTCTATCTGAGCCCAGGCATCTAGGAGTGCTGCATAAACATATTTGGGACTAAGCAGCTTTTCATGCACAGAGGCTCATCCACTTTAAATCTAGGAGTTGTGTCACCATTTCCCCAGCTGCAGAGCTGACCACAGGCCCTATTAAAATTTTCGCCTTATTGTTGTAGTTTGGACCTTGTTCTGGGGCTGTAGAATTGATTTTGCACAGTTGCACAGAATTTGGACAGTGGTTTTCATTTCAGTGTGATACAACTAGACAAAAGACATGGAAGCGTGAGTCACTGCTGTATCACAGTTGCTCACTCCAATAACGGAAGAACATTTTATAATAGCAGGAAGGATAAGAATGTAGGCATGAAACTAAACATTTGTGTTGCAAAGAAACTTTCTTGTCAGCTGCCTTCTCTTCAGCCATCCTGACCATGGAAGTCTTGTACTAAATTTGGTTTTAGTTTTAATTCCTGAAGCTTCGTGGCTGACGAAACCCACTCTGAGCTCTGGTTGGATTAGGCAGAAAAGTACAATCTCCCCATAGGGTGTGGAGCACAGAGGCAATGCCCTGATACTGCTGCCACCAGGCTGAGTTTATGAGTGCTCAGCATCTCTGTTTCGGCCCAGTCAGAATGTTTCACATGGACCTGCTGAGAAGAACAAATGCCTTTTCCATTGTCACTAGTACATGTTAAGCCTAGCAGTGTCAGCTACCCGTTCCCACAGTTGCTTTCTGCACCCAGGCTTGTTCTGCCCTGGGTTTCCTGCACTGGTAAGTGTCTTCTCTGCATTGGCAGAGAACGATCATTTCTACAGGCATCATTAATGTAGGATGGGTACCAGGGACTGCTGCTTGAAGCTCTCTGCTGCTTGTTTTCTATTGTAGTGTATAGTGAGTTTCTTGCGCAGGATCATTTCCAGGCTGCCTAATGCTGAGGCTAATGCAGAGAGGAGCTGAATTAAAAACAAATAACATACATAAATGTGCGGAGAGAAACCAGACGGGAAAAAAGAAATAAGGTGGCAGATGGGAGGAGAGCATAAGCCAAAAGAGAAGATTTAACACCATGTAACATTGCTAGGTGGTAACAAAAAGGGGTAAATCAAATTACAGAAAATGGCATTTTATTATACCTCTTTAATAGAGTGAAGCATAAGATGTACAAAGTGGTTGCTCATTCGCTTCTGGGACTAAGCAGTTCTATTAGCCAAAAACTTACTCCTTGAGCTGAAGGGGTTATGTGCCTCAAGCAGACATCTGTGTTTTTAATTCCTGAACTGTTTGTAAAATCCCACAGTCTGGACAGAAAGCAATGTACACTCATGCCGTGGGTCCGTTAGCAGCCTAATGTTCCTCCATGCCTACCTTTGTAAACTGTTTAATCAGATGTGCAATGATAATAAATAGAAGTATTTACCAGTGCGCTCCCTGAAGTAGAATCACAATAGGTTTATGTGACTGTAGCAAAGCAGTCTGCATTTCTCATGTGCAGTTTTGACTGGTAAAAAAGGATTTATTGGGGTTCTCAAGGAACTTCTACTCTGATACACAGAAGTTGCATGTGTCTCACCTAAGCATAGAGAGATTATTTGTCTTCTTGGTTTTTTTCCTAGCTGAAGACTGAACCATCCCTCCTCTCTGCTTTGACATTATGCTGCTCTTAATCCGTGTTGCTCAGCATCCTTTTCGTCATGCAGACTGCAGTTCTCCTGTGGCGTTTTCGAATGCATGGCATTTATACAAAAAAGAAGTGCCTTCTGCTTTCCAGGAGAAGCCTGTTAAAAAAAAAAGAGGAGCTTCCAGAGCGTGCCAGAAATTAAAGCTTTTAATGTGTGAAGCATTTGAAATTCAGCATACTGCAAGGATCTGCTCAGTAGCTGCAACGTTTGTCGTTCAGTCAAGTCAGCTGGCAACAGAAAGGCAGCAAAATGGATGAGAAGGTCACTGACTGCGTAACTTTTCTCAGATACTTTTCTGCAGCTGGCAAATATCACCATACATGGATGAGATGTGCTTGAGATGCACTGTCTGTTCACTGCCAAGACTCTTGCTCAAAGCAATGGCCAGAACAGACTTTCACTTCGGCAATTATTAAACTTGTTGCTCTTTTCCAACAGTGGGATCTTGCTCCTTCAACTCATTCTTGGCTCTGCATGGGTTAAATTACTTTTTAAGGGTTGAATTCTGTTGCTTTGCAGATAAATTTTGGCAGTAGAATACCATTTAATGGAAGAGACCTTTTTTAATGCTGGTTGGCAGTGGGTTTAGTCAATAAATAGGCATTTAATTTTACTGCAGGTGGAAGCAGTGTAAGCAGCCTCTAGGGAAAGACAAAGAGGCATTTTAAATGAACCTCTTGGCATCTTGAATCAAGTACCAGGGTTATCCTAAAGCATTAGGATGTGACTGCTAAAATGCCATCATGCATTTGTAAACCCCTGAGCAACCCCTGATAGAGACACAACACTGTACTTGGAAAATTTTTGTTTAGAAAGACAAAGGGAGTAATCTTTATCTTCCTATAAGCTGTGACATCAGGAGATGCTACTAAAGACTTTGATCTAATGCCTCTGTTTCAGAAAGAAGCACAGCCTCCTGCTCAATGATGTCAAAGTACAAGGGTCTTTCATTGGTGTTTTCTAGGGCTGGAGGCAGCAACACAATTTTCATCTCTTCAGACTCTCCACAAGCCATGGTTTTATTCTATCTTATGCACTGATTAATTAGTGGTATGTTCCTATTCTCCATGAGAACCAGGCAGGGAAGGAAGCTGGCCTTGGTATGTGGCACACTAAGGCTACACAGAGGAGCAAAGTGATGCCTTTTGTCTTTCTCTCAAAGCTCTTCCTGATGTTGCCCAACATTTTGTTGGCTTTTTTAGCTACAGACACATACCTGGCTGATGATTTCAGACAAGTGTCAACAGTGACTTCAGGATCTCTTTCGTGGGCCATGACAGCTGGCTCTAGGATCAAAGAGCTTTGGTTTGGATTATTTTCCTCTACATGCATTACCCTACATTTATCTGCATTGAAGCTCCTATGCCAACACTGTACCTTATGTTCAGTTTTGTGAGATCTTGCAGGACTTCTTTGACATCAGCATTGCATCTGACTGCCCTAAGGAGGTCAGGAGCATCTGCAGACCTGGAGACTTTGTGCATACTCCCTTCTCCAGGTCATGAATGAAGATGTTGAGTAAAATCATTCTCAGCAAATACCCACTGCTGCCTCCTCTCCACTATGAAAACCCTTCCATTTCCCACCCGTTAACCTCCTCTCTGTTGAAAAATATACATTTCCTTCAAATTCTGTGCTTAGTTTCTTCAATGATCACCACCACCAAAATATCCAAGGACTCTCAGGAAGAAAGGAAATATTGAAATGGTCTTCTCACCTTTCTATTCCTAGTGGGTTTCTAATACAAAACAGAACTCCCAAAATTTACAGTTGTAGCTCTGTTTGTAGAAAAGGTGATACAGAAAACACACAACTGCCATGGATTAACCTCACAGTCATTTTCTAAACATACGGAATTATCTCCAGAGAGTGTAGGTTGGCTTTTGACACTGTCCCTTTGTTTTCATCCTGGAAAACCCCAGATGTACCTGGTTGCTAGGGAGGAGAGTAGTGTCAAAGAGTTTGCATCAGTCAGAGCCAAGTAAAATATTAATCATTGTGGGACCTGATGCCTAAGCGACAAGTCAGTAGTAAGGAAAAAAAGTGGGAGAGCACCATTGAGTTTTACACCTACAACTGACAAGCATTGTTCAGATTTTCCTTTACTTAACAAGAACAACAACAACAACAAAAAAAAAAAAAAAAAAAAAAAAAAAGCACAAAACTTCAGTGAATTTAACACAGAATTAAAATCTCTGAGCTACTTTAACAGGGCATGGTACAGCAATGCTTCTGCTGTGAAACAATAAGAAAAAAGAACTGCAAAAGGGTTACAACTTTTATTGCTGTAATGAAGTCTGCAGTATGCTGAATGATCAGATGTTCAGGACAGCCTCTCCTGTACACAGAAGCACCACTGCAGACGCTCTCAACTGTTCAGCAAATTACTGGTTTTGCCAATTAACATTTCTTATGAGGACCACAAGCATGGTCCAGGTCTGTTGCAATCTTTTCGGCCAGCAGAAGCTTCACAAGCACAGCCGCCTGCTGCAGGAAGTAGCTCTGTGGGCAGCAGGATCCGCATCTCTTGCACAGACTTCATGCAGAAAACACGGCTCCAGCAGAGCAGTGGTTATTCCGGCAAGATGGGGAGAAGTGGCTGTGAAGCATGTGAAAGGACAGTGAAAAATCCAGCAGCACTTGTCAGCATACCTGTAGCGTATCAATATTTTGGCCAAGACCCAGCCTCACTAATCTGTTTACCTAATGTCCCCCTGCACTTCCACTGAAGTATGAGCTTATTTCCTGTACTAACTACTGTGTGTCTTGCGGTTAGTTATGAGCTAGTTGTTGTGTTTGAAAAAGGGATTTATTTCAGCAGAAAGTGATTCTTCTGTAATCCTCACTCAGTTTGGGGGAGCTTTGCACTGTGCCGCTGAGACATCCTCTTGAAACACAAAACAGTTTGTGTAAAATAAATGCATGCATAATATTTTCTAGGCGTTGTTAGTCCTTACATTTTTATCAGACTGAGTGACGATTGATTTCCAGCAACAGAAAGAAAGAGTAATCCAGAATTAAGTACAGTTTTGCCAAATACATTTTGTTAGGGTGGACCAGGGATTCCCAGCCACTTGCCCCTTCTTGAAGAGCTGTTTGCAGCCTCTTTCGCTTTCTCTTCAAGTGCAATTGTGCAGCCTGGAGACGAGCCGTTTCCTTGGGAATCCTGCTGGTAGGTTCAGCTTTCAGTGCAAACTCTTACAGTATCACACTCTGTGGGGAAATTAATTATTTGTTATTCTGGTATTCTCTCAGTTTCGCTTCTTTTATTTTAGAAGAAGTTCCCAGACAAGTGAATTCCGTGTGCTGAAGCATGAGGGTGGATATGAGTGAGCAGAGGATAGAGTCTTGCATCACTTGATTTCCATATGCATAAATCTGACTAAAGCAAGTATCAGGGAAAAGGAAATAGTGTTTACTTATTCCAGTTATTCATACTTTCATATTTCTTTTAATCCCCTCCAGGCCCACTTCTGCTAGCTTTAAGGCTATCTAGAAGCTATTTGTTCAGGACTAGGTGCTTGAATAGTCTTTGATTTTTTTTTTTTATTTTTATTTTTTTCCTTTTAATTCCATCCTTTTTTCCATTAAGATTTTGAGTTCTGGTAGATCTCAATGTAAGGTGCGCAGTGATACAAGTCTGAAATGACATCTATGTTTTTCTCTCTATGTTTAGACCCAGGTTGACCAAAGTGTCTCACATCTCGCAGGGGGAAGTATCTTTCTGTGAGGCTCAGGTTGGCATCCAAGCCTTGCAGCAGCTGCTGCTGCTGAGGCTGGGAGCCTTTTCTCTGCCAGACACGTACCACTTGTGCTTTTTTTCCCCAACAAGCTCCTCAGTAATTTTTTTGTGCAAGGGTTAACCAATCTGTGTCATTTCTCTCCTGTGTCAGCACCCCCCAGGAAAATTTAGCATTGGGAAACTGAAGACAGGAGCTTATGCTCGCAACCATCTGACTCCTGATCTTTAGGGCTGGACAGTATTGACTGATGAGAAGGGGGAATTCGGGAGAGAGAAACATAAGTTTTAGGACCAGCCATGTTACTTCAGAAGGGATCTTGCTGAGTTGTTACCACCGTCTTCCCTATCTCACCCAAGTAAGAGATTGAAAAAAATTGTTCCATGAACAATGCACTAATGAAACTCAATTTTGATAGATTTGTATGCTATGCTCCTTCCTCTCACCCTTCAATACTCTCATTTTCCCTGTGACCTTCCTCTTCCTTTGATACTTTAATTTCCCCACTAAATCTCTCAAGTTGCCATCCAGTTCTCCCAACCACCTGAGACATCTCCCAAATATGGGAAAGGGAAGAGGTGGCAAGTAATAGCTGAGCTCACTGCATTGTTGTTCCTCTAATGTCAATGCTGATTCTGGATATACAGCAGCCCATTTTTATAGAACCTGGGGGAACATCATATATCTGCTAAAATTCATTTGCCTGTCTCTGGCCTTGTTTTCCTGTTCCTGAGCCCTACTAATGCTAAACACAACTTGATCCTGGTGGATACTGTGGCAAAGGTCAGGTTGGACAGAGCCTTGGGCGGCATGGTTTAGTGTGAGGTGTCCCTGCCCATGGCAGGGGGGGTTGGAACTAGATGATCTTAAGGTCCTTTCCAACTCTAACTATTCTATGATTCTAAAAGTGCAGATCAAATCTAGTTCAGCTAATTTTATAAAGGAAAGAAACAATAGAAAAAAGGCAGTAATTACAGGCTGACAAATAGAGCTAATATATGCCCTAGTGAAAAGAAATATCTCCTGGCCAGGCAGAAGGCTTTGGGGTCCTGTGAGTGAATGCAGAGCTTGTGCATACCTTTATGTATCCACTGGGGGTCAGAATGCAGATTAGAGATTAATTCCTTATCCAATTTTGATCTGGTGTCAGGTGATGTGCACCTGCCTCAAAGGCAAGACCAGCACCTACTGAGCTTCACAAGGCTCCATCTGAGACCATTTTAAAGGTCCTTATTCACTTTAAAGGTCTGATACTGTTTACATGCTTCATTTTGCTCTTGCTTATTTTCTGAAGAGAGAATAAACAAACCTCGGGATGACAGTGAATTGATATAAACCTGAAGGGGATTTAGGGTGTATTTCTGGTTACTGAGAATCAGCGGAACAGCACCCCCGAGAGAGCCGAGGCGGCGAACGCTGGCCCGGGGGCTGCCGATGGCCCGGACGACGTAAAGATGCCCACGGGGATGGGTGTCACCGGCCCCGACACGGATCGCGGCCAGTTTCGTCTGCGCCTGGGTCATTAGGCCCTGGTGGCTCCCGGGCGGCCGCTGACCCCAGGCGCTGCCCGTCCCGGCCGCACCTAGGAGCCGGGGCCCATGCGCGGCCTATCGTCAGTGCCGCTCATCGCCCGGCGGCACCGGCACGACCGGGGCGGCGACGACTCCCGCGGGCCGGGACGGGCCGGGAGGCGGAGCCACGTCCGGGGCGGGGCGGACCCGCGGCCAGTCGCTACCTCAGCGGCTGGGTAGGCGGTGCGGCGTGGTGTGGAGCGGTGCGGGGTGATGGAGCCGCGGGCCCTCGTTGCCCGCGCCCCGGCACGCAGCGCCCGCTGAGGCCCGCCCGCCGCCGCGGCCCCTCACCTCCCGCTGCCACCCCCTCCACACTCGGGAAATGGCCACGGAGCCCCTGCGGCCGGCGGCGCCCGCGGCGGGGCGCCCCGAAGGCGGGCGCGGGCGCTGCGCGGGCGGCGGGCGCGGTGAGGCGGAGGAGGCCGCGGCCCAGCCGGTGCTCGGCGCTTCCCCGGGCCCCGCGGCGGCGGCGGCAGGGGGCCGGCGGCGGGGGCTGAACGGCTGCGTGCCGCTGTCGCACCAGGTGGCCGGACACATGTACGGCAAGGATAAAGGCGGTGAGCGGCGGCGGGGCGCGGGGAGAGGGGCGGCGGAGGGAGCTGCGACCCGGGGCACCCGTGACGGGGGTCCCCCGCATACCCGCTCTCCCATTTATCTTAATTCTTGTAGAGCTGGTCGTGGCGGGGCGGGTCTCGCTTCAATTCTCCTCACGTCCCGCTGGCGGCGGCCGGTAGCTGTGCTGTTGGCCGGGGGTGGTGTTGGTGACAGGAGGGAGCCGCTCACAGGCGGCGGGGGGACACATGCCCAGCACCTCAGGAGCAGTGTCAGGGCATGCGGCTTTGGTGGTTGAGGTCCCGCACCTGTTTGCCCTGGGGGCTGCCTGTGGGTGCTCGTGTTTTGTGGTCACCTCGGTGCTGAGGGCCCGATCTCTCTGGCCAGGGTCTGCTTCGTCCTTTCGAAGGGTAGAGGAACTCCCAGGGCTCACTCGGTGTACGGAGGTTGTGGACAGAGTGGTTTCGGCGCTGCCAAACGTCTGTCTTCTGATGGTTTGCGTAAATGGTAGTGGCCCGCCGTGACCGGATAGTTAACAGCGCCTTTAAGCTTCTGCAGTTAGCTTCATTTTATCAGGCACCTTTTAAAAAAGTGGGGATTTTGATTACGGTGTCCTCGTACCCTCAGAACGTATGTTGAAACTGTGCTTTATCTGAAGGTAGCCCCCAAACCTATGGCCACCAGAAACTTGGGTGAAGTATTAATGAGTGATTTACCAAAGTGGGGTAACTTAGTAGTTGGTTGTTATTTAGATGGTAAGAGTAGGCCCAAACCAATGGCTAGTAAGTGGTCTAATAATACAAATATGAGGATGCAGCATTTTTGAAGTGTGCCTCCACTACCTTTGAATTTCTATTTTAATTCCAGGCTGAGGTGTGAGGTGTTAGCCCTTCTCATGGAAGGTGCCTTTTAACATAGGCAGCGGTCACTGCCAGAGAAAGCAGCCAAGTTAGCATTGCCAAATGGCATTTCTCCCTCTTCCAGAGCAACACATTTGGTACAACTCCTGCCTCTGAGCCAAATACAAGGTATACATTCAACTGTCAGTGTGCTCTGAGAGCAGCTGCCATATCGCCTTTGAACCCTAATGGTAGGAACTATCTTTGCTGAATAGGCCAGGGGCAGTTCATCAGAACCCCTTCAGCTATCGCTGAGTGGACTTGCAGTACTAATGGCACTGTTTGTCTTATCTACAGCCTGCGTCTGTGGCATGTCTTGCTGCTGATAATCTCCACAGCAAAGTAGTTCTTGTCCCTTGCCCCTGCTGCAGTCGGTGCAATAAAACGTAGAGGGAGGTGTGTTGGATCCTTGGAGCTGTAGAGCTTTATTGGTCATGTATCATAACATGGGGTGGGATGAGTTAAAAAAGGCTTGTTCAAGGAAAGCCTCACCTTTGCCACATCAGTTTTATCAGTTGGATCAAGACAACATTGGTGATGCACTATCATTGTGGGTGCAGCTCAGATGGATTAGGTAAAGCTAGCTGCACTATATCTGATAAGCAAGACCAAGATTTTCCTGCAGGGGTATCAGCACAGTTGATGATCTCATCTTAGAAACAGTTTTACATTTAGGTGAAGACCAGAGCTGCTCTGGCACTCATAGCACTCTAATTTTTGTAAATTAATATTCTTATTTCTTTACAGAGGTATGTAGGAGTGCAGGCTGTTGAGATGTGAAAGATCGTTACACAGGGTCATGTATAATTCTGCAGTGCTGTTCCCTTTGGTTGTCTTTGTTGTGAAGCTAGTGGCCAGATGTTTGAATATAGGTAGTTGCTAATAGCACTGGTAAGGAATATCACAATCTGCATGCCAGAATCTGTGAGAACTTCAGGCGTGTGTGAGGAGACCCTGTGTCTTCTGCATTCTCCACTGTCTTTTTCTGCCTTTTCCTGCAGTAGTCGCCCTTCCTGTTATTTTCTGTTCTGCCCTTTTCTACACCATAGAACCTTTAGTATTTTAAAAGCCTAAAGATATAAACCCTGCATGCATTTTTGTCAGGATACCTCTATTGCTGTGCATACAACACAGCAAATGTACCTTGAAGGTTGTACCCAGCTGACATTAGTATCTGAGCAGTTTACTGATTCAAGCTCAGAGCCTTCCTTGTTCTGCTCAGCTTCTTCCTCTGTAACACTGCTGTCCTCTGCACCCAACTTCCCTTCTGCCCCTGCATAGGAAGATACAGAGGACTTGTGGATATCCAAAGTATTTTTAAAGAATTTTATTTTTAAAAAAATCAAGTTAAAGTAGACTTTAAAATTTCATTGCCATGTGGTTCTCTCCCTGCTGAATAACCTTTCATTTTTCCCTTTGCTCCTTGTGACTCTTACTGCTTTGCAAAGAAAGCCTTGTAGCATTCTCTCTGCATGCAAACATAGACCCTTGGCTTCTGGGCATAATGATTGACCTTCTGTTGAATGCTGTGTTCAGTATTGCTTCCGCTGGAACAGAGTAAATCACATGGAGTAAGTAAAGTTGTGGCTCGCTTCTGCAGGCATGAGGCGAGAGACACGAGGTGGTGGGATATGTCACCTTATAAAGCCTCCCGCACTTGACTGTGGTCTGGTGCCTGTACCTGTAAAATGCTGGAGGTTCCTAAGTTGTTAGTGGGATTCTGTAGCTAAAGGAGCCATTCTTTTTCAGTGTGACTTGCTTGGTCATGCAAATCACTGAACTTCTAGCTCTGGCTGCTGTTTCCTGCTAAAAGGGTTAAGATGGCACATACATACTGGTCAGTCCTTATTAGATACTCTCAAGAGAATGGAGGATCTTTCTAAAGTAAATGTTTGGCTTGTCTGTGCATAACAGGTTTTGTCTATAGTTCAGTGAAGTGTGTGGATTGGATGTGATGCTTGTTTAGAAGAATGCATACATCTGTGTTGTTTATTTTTACGGTAGATTTGAGTTTCAGAATGCTAGTAAGCTGTGTGTGCAGAGCCATAGAGAAATGTTTGTAAAAGGCTTCAGAATTTTAATTTTGCTGTAGTTCTGTTGCTTCTTCAGAAATATTGAATTACTTACTTGTATATTAAAACAATACTACCTCCTGTCTGTGCTGGAAAACCTAAGGAACCCTAGAACAAAACCATAACCAATGCCCGTATGTTAGTATGATCTGCAGGTGATGGTATCCCAGGTGGTTGTTTGTAGATCAGAGGGAAAGTTATGGAGTTCTCATCTTCATGGTGAATGTTGAAACACTAGTCTTTGGTTTCCAGGCCTGCCTCAGTCACAGTTACAGAGTAGGTGCTCTAGTTTGTCAAGAAATTCAGAGGATGAGGGAACTTTAGATAATGCCAGGTTATAATAAATTCTTCAAGTAATATGTATCAACGCAATAGTGTATGGGTTCTACTTCCAGGAATATTTGCCTGGCCTTTCTACCCTGTAGATTGTCTACTTATCTTCAAAGCCAACATGCAGATTTTGAGGGGTATGTGTTATAAAACTTTTTTGTAATGTTGTGATTGTTAGCAGTTCACATTCGAAACGTGCTATTCAGATACTTTGTGCACTTTGCTAGTGCTTTCCAGCAGAGGTAAAAGGGTACAGGGAAGGCATGATAAGGTGTTGTGTCTTGAAGATGTGATAGTCTGGGCATTGTGTGGCAATGTTTTTCTAGTTCTGGAAAGTGTACAAAATCCAGCTTTCAGCAAGCAACATAACTTGAGAGCTTTTACGCATGTTTTTAAAACCACTCTTTCTTCATTGGTGCAGCCAACTAGTGAAACAACTTTTCGAAGTCTGGTGGTTGTTTCAAAGTAAATATTTTAGACTCTGAAGATTTTGTTTAGTTTCCAAGGCTGCACAACAGAGCCCATTCAGAGATAATGCTTTCTAAAAGGCAAAACCACAATTGCTGTTACAACTGCAAACTCTTTTTGGGACACAAAGCTCCTGGCTCATTGTACTGTGTTTCCTCAAGTGGTAAGCTGAAGATGGAGCCTACTGTTTGTCATAGTTTAAGCCCAGCTGTAACTCAGAACCACGCAGCCGCTATCTCACTCCCCCCCTTCCTCCCCTCCGCTCCCGGAGGGATGGGGAAGAGGATGAAAAGAATTATAACTCCCACGGGTTGAGATAGGAACAGTCCAGTAACTAAGGTATAACACAAACCACTGCTGCTACCACCAATAATAATAATGATAGGGGAAATAACAAGGGAAGAGAATACAACCGCTCACCACTTGCCGACCGATACCCAGCCCAACCTGAGCAGTGATCTAACCGTTTTGGGTAACTGCCCCCAGTTTATATAGTGGGCATGACGTGCTGTGGTATGGAATACTTCTTTGGTTAGATTGGGTCAGGTGTCCTGTCTCTGCTTCCTCCCGGCTTCCCCTCCTCCCTGGCAGAGCATGAGACTCAGAAAGTCCTTGGTCAGAGTAAACATTACTGAGCAGCAACTAAAACCATCGGTGTTATCAGTGCTGTTCCTAGGCTGAAAGTCAAAAACACAGTGCTGCACCAGCTACAAAGAAGGAGAAAAATGACTGCTACTGCTGAACCCAGGACACTGTTGATAGTGTTTATGTTTTTCCTGTCCTTCTAAACAAAATAAATTACTATCTGAAAAACTTTGAATAAATTCTAGGGGAAAATTTATTTTCCAGAAGTTGGATTTTCTTTTTCCCTTGCAACTGATGATCTTGAAACCTAGAGGGATGCAGAAACTTTCAGAGGGATGCATTTACTGTTCTCCATTCTTGCCCATATCCATTTCTTGAGTACTCTCAGATATTCAGTTGTGTTTCTTTTGCAGCTACTCAGCAGTGTTGCTGTCTGGAGAGTTGTTAGGGCTGTTTTGTGAGGATATGTTGAGGTCTTTTTGTTTTGGTGCATGATGAAGGTGATTGCCTGGTTGAGGTGAAATTCCGTATTGTAATAATGGGTGATATAAATAATATCACTCCATGCTAATTAGTTGCCACAGGCCTGCTACTTCTAGTAATATAGAAGTGCTTTTTCTATGCCATTAATATAGATATACATAGAACACATTTTTATATTTTAGCTAGTGAGAAATGCATTAAACTTGGTACTAACTCTTTTAACTTACTGTCATTGTTGGAAAAATGACTTATCAGTTATTTAAAAAGGGAGTGTCTATGTAATCTTCCATTGTTAATATATTTTTTTGGGGTGGAACTTTTAATGTCAAATCCCAGTACTGTGTTGGCCTTGAGCAGAATTAGACCCAGGAAATCATCATTTAAAAAGGGAGTGTCTATGTAATCTTCCACAGTTAATGTTTTTTTTTTTTGGGGTGGAACTTTTAATGTCAAATCCCAGTACTGTGTTGGCCTTGAGCAGAATTAGACCCAGGAAGTCATCTAATGTCTAAGAAGATGGAGAGCAGGGCAAGCAGCCCTCCGCTAAGGGTTTTGTGTAGGAGCTGTCAATTTTGGCTCTACTGTGTATATACTGAAAGCAGTACAACTTTGCAAATAGGCTGTCCCTGATCGTGTGTTTGCTGTTTGGGGTGGGGGGAAGCAACCTGTAAAACTAAGCCCTGAAGGAAATGCTTCTCTTCTAGGTATACTTCAGCATCCAGATGGGACTGTCCTGAAGCAGTTGCAGCCACCACCTCGTGGTCCCAGGGAGCAGGAGTTCTACAACAAGGTGAGGGTCCTGCAGCATGGAGGGAGCTGTCTGGCTGCCGGTGGAGTGATGGGTGTGCTTCCTGTAGTAGTAGTAGTGCCCAGCCTGTTGTGGTGGGAAAGTAAAACCTAAATGTCTGAACAGTAGGTCAGCAACAGCCCTGTCTTGGTACCTGTGTGCTGTTTAGAACTTTCTCTTCTGTGGATATCTGTCCCCATGACAGGTCTATTTCATTCACAGTATTTAAGGTTGCTCGTTTGCTCATGGGACGCTGGGTTTTTCGCAGGATCTAAGATTTTATTGAAAAGCCTTGTGTGATCTCCATTTATGATTAAAAGATGGTATGTTTGATCCCATCTTTCTCATGTTGCAGAATGCCTCAGAATTCGTTGCATCTAAATTTAGTGTGTCTTGCAGTTCTGTCTAGTCTGGTTTGTTGCTAGAAGTGTTGGACTGTTCACTGTATTAAAACTCAGCTCCTTTAAAAAGTCAATAAAAAGTTAAACTCTCCAGTTGTTTTAACTTTAGTTTGATGTATTTTTCCTATTATTCATCTTCAGTTTGCTTTATCGATAACTTCAATAACACAGATCAGCAAAGCTGTTGCTTCTCTTATGAGCTAAAACTGTTCTTAGAGCCCCTTTTCCTTGCCAACCTACCTGCCTGTGATAGTCCATCGTGCGTTTTTTCTGCATCAGCTTGATATGTCATCCCTTTCCATGACTTACTAGGTAAAAAGAACTATAGAAAACTTCATCATGCAGGATGAGAGGGGAGTCTTTTTTGCTTTATTTTATGTTGTGCTGTTTGATTTTTCTCCTCCCACCCTCTAATGGTGTTAAATTTCCAAAACACCTTGCATATTTTGTGGAATGTGTCTCACATTAAAACGGACTAAGCTATGTGCACTAAGAGAATATTGTGTTTGCATGCTAGCATTACTTGATAATTCTCATGATGGGACTGCTAGACAAAACAGCAGTTCTTGACTTAGTAGGAGCTCAGCAGGAGCCAGTTAAATCTAAATGTAAATATTTTTCTGAGGTTTCTTAGTGACTGTCATTTAGATGAGGTTAGTAAGCTGCAATTCAGCCTGAGTGGTAATTCTTCAGTAGCAGGAGAAAGCTTGAGCATACTCCTTTGAGTGCCAGGCTGCTGCTTACTCTTCTGTGAAATCCTGAGATACAGACAGTAGTGTGCTATCGCTGTCTAAAGCCAGTGGGTAAGAGGGGTAAGCTTGAGCATTGCTTAGATGTTAGCCATTTGCAGCACAGGCTTTATTGTTTTGCCTGTTGCTTAAACTAGTGTGACAAGCTTTGAGCGAGACCTTGAGCAAAATCTTTTGAGTCAAAGTTTTGTATTAGTGCCCTTGTTACTATGACATGTCGCAGGGGAAGAAGTCAGGTTTCAGTGCTAGTAAGTTGCAAAGTTAGCTTCGTTATGTCTTCCAGGGCCTTGCTGGGTTACTTCCAACACAGAATTTTTTTGGTTATCAGGCATTTGGGAAAAGGGTTGGGTAATACTTGAAAAATAATAGAGAAAGAGATGGGTGCATACACAACTGATTGTGTGTGGACTCGAATGCCTTTTTGGGGGAGAAAGGAAGGTGAGCAAATGCATGTACATTATGTAGGTGAAAGTACAGGAGAAAGGTCTTGGGGATTTGTTGCTTCTCAATGATTAACTATTATCATGTTTGCTCTTGGGCAGAAACCATGTGATGCAGGGTATAGGCACCTAAGCACTACATATGGTTGTTACAAGGTGAGGATTACTGCAGATTGTGAGGTTCAGTGTAAGGTACAGTTACACCTGCAGCTTGAGCTGATAGAGTAGCTCATTGCTGCCAAGAGAGAAAGGCCTTTCTTCCCATTCTTGCCATTTACCTTCTGCTATGCTAGTGCTTTTTGGACATAGATGAACTGATTTGACTCATTTGAAAGATTGCAAGACTTCCTTGTGTTGGTTGTCTTTTTACAGTTTTAGTGATTAATCTGATAAGCAGTGGAAACAACAGCAGGACTGCCCTGTTTTGGTGACTTGAGTTCAAGGCATCTTTTGGTCCACAATCAGAAGAAACGTTACCACCTTGGAGAAGTTAATGAGCCTCCAGAGACTGGGGGAAGGAGAGTTTTACCACAAGGGGCCGTTTACAAGGCAGCAGATGGTGAGAAACAGCGCAGAAATGAAAGAAATGAAACAAGGCTGATGAATCCCAGGCTGTCACTTTGTTAGGACTAGACAGCAAGTCCATTGATAAGATCGCAGCAGAAGGTTGCCAGTTAGTATATGTGAATTAATTGTCACTTGTTTATTTCTGTGTCTATTTTTTCGTACATGCTTATAACTGTTTTGTTTCTAGTGATAGGTAACTTATTGTTTCCTTTGCATGCTACCTTACTCTGGCCTTGAATTAAAATTAGTACCCCAGTATCTGGGCCAGAAACAAGCGGGTTTTTTACTTATGGGTGAAGCAAACCTCCTTGGCTGAAGTAACTGAGAACCTTTGTAGTTTATGGTAGCAAGAAGATGAGCTTGCCTCAATTACAGCTGGAGAGCAGCTATTGCAGATCTGAGGCAGAAGTGTTTTCTGGTAACTGCCAGTGACCAGGAAGCCCTGTTTCATCATACGGTCTGAGTGCTTGTGAGCTGAAGGCTGCAGGAAACATGTCATGATAGAGTTAATGAGGCATTGAGAGACAAGTTTGACTATAACTGATACATTTAACCTGATACCAGGTAGATGTTATCTTCTGGCAGCCTTCCAGTATCTGAAGGGGGCCTACAAGAATGTGGGAGAGGGCCTTTTCATCAGGGTCTGTAGTGGCAGGACAAGGGGTAATGGGTTCAAACTTAAACAGGGGAAGTTCAGGTTAGATATAAGAAGTTCTTTACTGTGAGGGTGGTGAGGCACTGGAATGGGTTGTCCAAAGAAGTGTAAATGCTTCATCCCTGGCAGTGTTCAAGGCCGGGTTGGACAAAGCCTTGGGCAATATGGTTTAGTGTGAGGCATCCCTGCCCATGGCAAGGGGTTTGGAATTGGATGATCTTAAGGTCTTTTCGAACCCTAACCATTCTATGATTCTGTCTGAGCAAGAGAGTCTTCTCTTCTGAAATGGCTGGATTTGCTTTCAACTGGATGTGTGAACGTGACAGAGGGCCATAGTCTGTGTCAGTGAATCACCAGAAATTTTTTCCCCTGGTTACTGATCGGTTGTTTTGTGTTGAGCATCAAGCTGAGTGGTAGAGCCCAAATGAAATGGGCTTCCATTTTTGAATGGAAACTTGAATGAGACACTGTAATGTAAAATACTAATAGTGATCTGAAACTTGCTCAGAAGTGGCAGACAGCTGGAAATTTTGAAGAAGTTTCACTGGTCTCTGTCGAAGTGGAAAACTGGGAAACCTCTCAAGTAATTACTGCTCAGACTGCCATTAGGCTACCTTTCTGTTTTCCTTATAGTGTGTTTTCAGATTAGCAGCTAAAAAAACCCCAACAAACAAACCACCCAACCCTCTAAATATGTGTGGTCTTTCTTAAGAGATTATTTCACCAAGTAAACCAAACTTTTGCCTCTAGTACAGCAATATGTGTCATTCTCTACTGATGGGGAAATGGCTTGCCATGATTCTGTATTGGGGGAGAATAGTATGAAAGATCATTGTGAATACCTTCTGTGATAAAATGTAGCAGAACAATGAGCTATTTGTAGTCGCTGTTAAAAACTTACTATGTATTGCTTAACTTATCACTGCAGTGTGGCTTCCTAGTGGTAATGTCCACTTTCTGCTGAGTTCTGTAAATAACAGTAATTATCAATTCAAAATAATTAATGTTTTAATTTTGTTCCTGCAAACTCCATTCCTGTACCTGAGGGCATGAGCTTTTTACAAACATAGGCTGCATAACTATGGAGTGTTTCACCAGGCCTTCTGGTACCCTTACCTGGGTAAAAAATTTTGTAGCTACCTTGAGTAGCTACAAAATGCTCCATTTTCAGTAGGTACGAGCAGCCAGAGAGTGGGGAAAAAAAATGAAGTAGAAGGGTTGTGTTTTTTTAAGGGCTATTTACACTGATGATCTGTTGTTTCCATCTAATGGAAATACTTGGTGAGAACCTGTAGGCGGAGGCACTTTAAAGGACTTTTTTAAAGGAGTTTCAGGAGGGAGCAGTGTACGGAGATGTGGAAATAGGAAAATAGTGTTTAAAAATGTGGTATAATATGTTATGTAGTAGTGACCCATTTCCATTAAAGCATATAAATTGGTAAAAGGCAGTATGTGTTTATGGTATGCTGCCTACACATGCACGCTAAGAAATCCACAGAACCAGGCTACAACTCGATGTGTTCTAGTATTTGGCTTCAGCCTGCTTTATGCCAGGGTGCATTTATACATGCGGAGCAGTCTGATTTAATTCAGCAGTGTTGGGAGAGGGAAGGGAAGAAACCTATCAACCCTCCTACTGTTATCTCTTCTGGCAGATGAGTTGGAAACTGAGAAAAGCACCCTTTGAGAAGATTAGTGCAGTCACGATATGAGGTGACCCCCCCTGCTTAGCTGCATACAGAGCTCTTGTCTCAAACAAGCCAGACTGTACCCAAGAGCACTATGTGCTAGCGTAACTCTGTCTTCATGTTTCAGAGCTGTCCTCTTCAGAACAGGGTTTTTTCTTAATTTATCACATCAAGAATGTAGCATTGCAGAAACTACTGTCTTGTTGGTGCCCTGAAGAGGGGGAGGAAGCTGGAATGTCAAGCTTTAAATAGGGCAAGCTGCTTTTGCAGGCACAAAAGCATAGAGCTTGGGCTGCAATTATTTAAAACTGAGGAAAAGAGAATTTACAGTTGTTAATGTTGCCTTCATGATTACCATTTCCTACAAGCTGTGTGTTTAGCACTAAGAGATTGAATGATTTTATGTTCAACAGAGCAAGAGAAGGATGCTGAACTGTTTTGAAATGGCAACTCTTTCACTCTGGCATTCCCTTGGTGGGGCTGTAAACCATTGTTACTGTGTGTACCTGTTCTGAGCATGGCATACTGAAGTTTCGAAACCTACTAATGCAGTAGGTAATAGACTGGTTTTTTATGAATAACAAATCTATCAGTGTTCCTGTAAACTTTTATTTGAATTGCCCTTCTGCTTTCCTATGCTGACTGCGGGATGCTTGGGGTATAAGTATACCTTCTGCCTCATCCAGCTTGCTGAAAACTGTCCTGAGAAAGCTCTGGCAGCATGAACAGCTTCCATCACTTACCCTTTTTTTTTTTTTTCCCCGTTTGCTAGTGGCTGCAGGTCATGGCTTGAAGTCAAGTTATGGCTCCAAGTAACATACCTGCAGTACTATAAGGTTTCTGAGAATGTTTATTGCAAGTCTTGCCCGACTTCTCAGACACCTTTGTCCCAGAGTGCATGGGTGATTAAGGAGGGTTGGAATGACAAGGTAGATGGGGTTCTCCCAGTCCCAGCTTAGCTCTGGCAGCCTTCTATCTCAGTCCCAATGCTTGGGAACTAAGAGAGCTGATTTACCCCACGTAGCATTGGGAAAAGATAATCGGCCTAATCACCGGGCCCTTCTGGATAACAGATCTTCCACCCATTGCCAACTAATGATGGCTCTGTTAACTGCCGTAGCAGTAGTCTCAAAGTTCAGGGTTCAAGCCCTGCGGACATATAATATGAATGCAAGGAAGCTGTTACCGCTGTAGATAATAGAAATTGTTTTTCACTCTCATTGCATGTTCTGAAAACAAAGCCAGGATGTAAGAGACACAAATAGCTTCAGCATGTAAAAGACATTTAAGTTAGTTAAGTGAGAGTCAAGCACTTGAAGGTTAGGAAGCAATGGCTTCATGGTAGCCTGTACAATTGTTGTTCTGAACTTTTGCTGGCTGCATTATAATGCAGGTTTCAATAGGGCAATGACCTGTCTTTCTGTTTTGGTTCCCCTAAAGAATTTACTAACTTATTTTACAATCTGACATAAGGTAGAATTAATATTGTTTGTTCAACTTCTGCCGTCCGCCTTGTGACAGTCTTTGAGTTTGTGACTAGAGGATAGCATGTTAGTGAAGACCCAATTATGTTAATACTCCTGAAGCTATAGTTCCTTGTGCTTCTGTGGCTACAGAGAAGAAATTTGCAGTGAGTGTGCCCGCTTGGACCATTGTCAATAATTTTCTCTGTACTATGTTACTTACTTGATTGTCAATAACCTGCCACTACTCCTATGCTGTGGCTTTTCACTACTGCTTGATGCTTTCTTCTTTTTTTGCATTGTCTAATTTTAATTAGTATTCAAGCAGCTTCAGGCAGTGCAGAAGACTTCTGGTGACTTCACTCCCCCTCCATGGCATAAAATCAAGCCAGCAGCCTGAAAGATGTGTTTTGGCCTGGAAGCTTTTGCATGGAGTTGCAAGAACTGACTCATAAAGCTCAGCCCTCTTTTAGCCTATATAGCACAAATCATGATAAAGCAGCCTGTGTTCTCTCAACTGTTCTCTGCTGGTGATGGAGAAGGAGGGGGATTGGAAATGTCTTGCTTCAGGATGAATTACCCTGTTTTGTAAATTCAGTTAACTGGTTTTATAGTCTTGATTTAGATGATTATCCTTGACTGAAAAACGAATGGCTGATGGCTGTCATGCTGCTATTGTGTACTAAAATATCCTTATCCTGTGATCAAGTCTCCAGCTAAGGTTCTTATTTTCAGTCTTGTAAGGACAAAGCTTGGAAAAATATGATGCACAGTTCTCTTAACATCTTATTTTGGGGATGCAATACTGTGCCCAAACTTTTTGTTAATATGACATTTGGAGCTCTAGTTCAATGTCCTGAACGGGTTATCTTTGGCCATGTCTCATTCTGGTACATCCAGATCCTGCTGCGTGTCCAGAAGAGGCACCTGTACTGAAGTATACAAATTACCTATTTGCAAATACAGTGAGCATATTCTGATACAGCCCATTTCTGCCCTTGGCATCATTCCTCGTACTGAGAATCTGTCTGGGAGAGATTCTGTCTTGCTGGGGAAAAGAAGCAAATTTAAGTTCCCAGACCAGTGTGTGATATTGCTTCATACTCTATTCTTTAAACCGCAAGCCTGGACAGAAACATTGTAATAAAAGAAAGATCATGCAGTACTCCTCAGCTAATGAGAAGAAAATGGCTTTTTGACCAATTTTGAAATACTGGCAGCTTGTATCCAAATCTGTTTCACATTAGGAGTTGTCTAAGAGAGATGAAGCGTAGGTCTAAGAATCTGATGAGTTCGTACTACTGTCCTCTGAACACTTACTTTTTTTTTGTACTTCAGACCACTGTTAAATGCCTGAAAGCCTACTGTACCAGGACAGTAAGATTTAAAAAGTATGACAGATTTGTGATTCTCGTATGCTGTAGTAAAATCAGTGTGGAAGGGACACGCTGCGTGGTAGAAGGTTAACTTAGAAGGGTCTGGTGAGCATCTCTTCGCTGTGCTCCTTGTGTATTGTATACCACAGAATAAACTATAACCTGCTTTAATAAATCTAAGAAAACCTCATAAAAGGAGACAGTAAAAGGCCATTATTGCAATCTGATGCTATCGGGGAACTACTGGGTGGAGTACTACTACTTAGTAGTCTACAGTCCATGCTGTGTAAGAAAACATGGAAAAAAAACCCCAGTGCTCCTACCAACCTGATTCTGAGGAATATTCTTCACCGAGAGTAGATCTAGCTGAAAATAGAGCAATAATGCATAGTTTTAATGTGCATATCCACAGTATGTTAAATTGGATTAAGTTACAGTGCAGTGCTCCTGCTGTGCTAGAGGGTCATGCAAGTGCTGGATCAAATCTTGTTTAAACTTCAGTTACAAATGTTTCAGAATATGGATAAACTCATTAAAGGTATGTTGGTGTTACACAGAAATTCCAGTACTTTCTGCATAACAAACTTATTTAAAAGCAAGATATGGCTGGTGGGCTACCAATATGGGATTGAGGAAGGTGTAGGTTGCCTCCTTGAAAGAAAAGGAAAATATATTCAGTCTCTGAAAACAAGAATTCCAGTTTCCAGATTAAAAAAAAGAGGCTTGTAATATGAGAATGTTGCATAAAGACTGTGTTATGTATGCAAATAGATGTGAATCACCAGTGCATATGGTGGAATATAATGTTCTTGGTCATCCAGGTACCAGATTAACCATAAGTAAATTAAAAACTCTACTAAATATTAATGGTTACTATCCTTTACTAGTCTTTCAGGTGGGCAATGAGGAAGTCTCATCAACAAGAAGGCTGAAGGGTCTCTAGAAGGACTTCAGGGCCACGGGGTGACTCGTTCAGGAGCCCAAGTAGCTTTCTCATCTCTCCTGTCAGTCACAGGCAATAACAGTGGAAGCATCATGAAAATTAATTCCTGGCTCCGGCACAGGTGTTAGTGTCAGAATTTTGGGATTTTTGACCATGGGTTAATTTACATGCTCCAGGCCTACTGGCAGCAGATGGTATATGCCTGTGTCAAAGGAGGAACAGGATCCTAGCTCAGAAGTTAGCAGGGCTCATTGAGAGGGCTTTAAACTAAGTTCGAAGGGAGAAGGGGATAAAACCAGGCTCACTAGAAATGAGCCAGGGGGTGCCATGCCACTGCTGGAGGCCAGATACACAGGGCAACTTAAATGAATATATGCTGATGCCCCACAGCATGAGCAACAAACAGGAGGAGCTGGAAGCCATTGTGCAGCAGGAAAACCATGACATAGTTGCCACCACGGAAATGTGGTGGGATGATTTGCATGATTGGAGTGCTGCAGTGGACAGCTACAGAAGGAATAGGTAAGGAAGGGGAAGTGGTGGGGTTGCACTGTATGTCAGGGCATGCGTCGACTGCCTGGAACTTAATGTTATAAGCAAGAAGGTTGAATGTTTGTGTGTGAAGATCAGGGGGAAGGCCAGTCAAGCAGATATCCTAGTAGGAGTCTGTTACAGACCACCCAACCAGGATGAAGCTGTGCATGAAGCATTCTTCAACTGGGAGAAGTTTCACAGTTGTTAGCCCTTGTTCTCATGAGGGAGTTGAACCTAGCAGTTGTCTGCTGGAAATACAATACAGCAGAGAGGAAACAGTCCAGGAGGTTCTTGGAGGTTGTGGAAGATAAGCCTCTGACCCAGCTGATGAGTTTGCCAAGTAGGGGAGACGCCTGGCTGGATTTGCTGTTCCCAGAGGACCGGTGGGTGATGTGCTGGTTGGAGGATGTCTGGGTGTCATGGGTTCAGCAGCAGCAGTCATTTTTCTCCTCCTTGGTAGCTGGTGTAGCGCTGTGTTTTTTGATTTTGGGCCTGGGAACAGCGCTGATAACACCAGTGTTTCGGTTACTGCTTAGTGATGTTTTGGTCTGGCCAAGGACTTTCTGAGTTTCATGCTCTGCCAGGGAGGAGGGGAGCCGGGAGGAAGCAGAGACAGGACACCTGACCCAAACTGACCAAAGAGGTTATTCCATACCACAGCACGTCATGCCCAAGATGGAGGACGGAGAGGAGAGACCCAGAAGGGTGGGGGGTGCACTGCGTGGTCGGGCTTGGTTTTAGGTGGTGAGAAATTGTATTCTTTCCTTGTATTTGCCTTGTCATTATTATTATTGGTGGTAGCAGTGGTGATTTGTGTTATACTTTAGTTACTAAACTGTTCTTATCTCAACCTGTGGGAGTTGCATTCTTTTCGGTTCTCCTTCCCATCCCTCCGGGAGTGGGGGGCAAGAAAAAGGGGGGAGTGGGTGAGCAAAACTGCGTGGCTGACTGGACTTAAACCACGACAGTTCTTTTTGGCGCCCAACGTGGGGCACGAAGGGTTGAGATAACGACAGGATTAATAGCCACTCGTCACAATGCTGATTTGTTGGCTCTTAAAGTT
Source organism: Ara ararauna (assembly GCA_028858755.1). Lineage (NCBI taxonomy): Eukaryota > Metazoa > Chordata > Aves > Psittaciformes > Psittacidae > Ara > Ara ararauna. The sequence continues at coordinate 45,344,251 of CM054381.1, forward strand.
GTTGCTTTTGGTTCTCTTGCGTTCATGGTTTCAGCCTGTTGTACCTTACTTACAGCCGGTATTTCTTATCTTAGCATGTTTCAGATATGGGTTTTGGTTTAAGGTTCTTGTTTCATTGTACTTTATTGGAATGGCTTGTGATACGGGCGGGCTCCAGAAGCCGTGGGGGGCGAATGTGTACCTGGCAGTTCGGCTGCTCTTCACCGTCCTGGCGAGGCTGTGAAGAGCCGAGGGGGGGCTGCCTCGGGAGCCGCCGGCTGCCGAAACGGCCCGGGGGAGCGGACCCGGGGAGCAGGAGCCGAGCCCCCCCACCGAGCCCAGCCCGACGGCTGCCGAGCAGAGGAAGGAGGTAGCAAAAGGGGTGAGCCCCCCGACTGAGCCCAGCCCGGCGGGTGCCGAGCCGCGGGAGGGGGAGGCTACCGAGCGGCAGGAGGAGACGACGGTGGAGGAGCCGAGCCCCGTAGCCGAGCCCAGCCCCGCCGCGGCCGAGAGCATTCCCCAGCAGCCGCCCGCAGAGCCCCGCGAGCCGCAGGAGAACGCAGAAGACCCCGCAGCACTTCCCAGCAAGGCAGAGAAGGAAGCTCTGGACTCAGACAAAGAGCAGCTGGTGGTGAGAGAGCCGGCAAGCGCAGCAGCTACACCAGCCCCAGTGGCAAGCACAGCAGCCTCATTTGAGAGCTCTGAAGGGTTTGAATGGCCTTTGGGTACCCTTGAGACCTGCCTGCTGATTGTGATGGGGATCAGCATGGTGGCATGCATACACAGTGTGTTTTACCCACAACCATTTTGTCTGGTCCCCAGAGTTAAGCAGAGTGGGGTGTGGGCCTTGTCTGGGGTTAATCTGCAATCTAGGATGACTAAGAGATTTTCCCCAAGCCTGGACAGCCATGAGTGGCAGGGTGTGTGGGACAGTATGGGCGAGTATCTAGTCCACTGGGCCCCTCCAGTGCTTTGGAAGCATTGGAGATGGAAGGCAGCTGTATGGAGTCCCCAGTGACAAGCTGCAGAAACTGCTGGAGGGGAGAGTGAATTACTTTGAGCCTGGTGGGCCCATGACACCTCAGGCCATCAGGGCAGAGATGCAGCATACAGATGGACTTATGATCGAGGGGTGGACTTGGCAATGGACACTGTGGCCCAGGTTACTGACGAGTGTGAACTCTGCACACAGCCTCTCCTGCTCTAAAAGGCTGTTACAGAAGATGGAGCTTGACGTCACGGACCGAATGGACTCAGCAGCTTTGTAGGGATTGGTTTATGCACTAAGGGATGATCTCTCTCCCTTTCTCTGTGTATGTGGATGTATACATATACATGTGATGGTATATTGACAATGTGGAATCTGAGCATGACGTGAATGGTATGGAATAAGGGGTGGATAATGTCATGGGTTCAGCAGCAGCAGTCATTTTTCTCCTCCTTGGTAGCTGGTGTAGCGCTGTGTTTTTTGATTTTGGGCCTGGGAACAGCGCTGATAACACCAGTGTTTCGGTTACTGCTTAGTGATGTTTTGGTCTGGCCAAGGACTTTCTGAGTTTCATGCTCTGCCAGGGAGGAGGGGAGCCGGGAGGAAGCAGAGACAGGACACCTGACCCAAACTGACCAAAGAGGTTATTCCATACCACAGCACGTCATGCCCAAGATGGAGGACGGAGAGGAGAGACCCAGAAGGGTGGGGGGTGCACTGCGTGGTCGGGCTTGGTTTTAGGTGGTGAGAAATTGTATTCTTTCCTTGTATTTGCCTTGTCATTATTATTATTGGTGGTAGCAGTGGTGATTTGTGTTATACTTTAGTTACTAAACTGTTCTTATCTCAACCTGTGGGAGTTGCATTCTTTTCGATTCTCCTTCCCATCCCTCCGGGAGTGGGGGGCAAGAAAAAGGGGGGAGTGGGTGAGCAAAACTGCGTGGCTGACTGGACTTAAACCACGACACTGGGGCAAAATGAAATGACAGAATTTTTGATGGTTGGAGAAGTCAGGAAGAAGGTCAGCAAAACTGCCACCTTAGATTTCCAGAGGGCTGACTTTGGCCTATTTAGGATGCTGGTTGAGAGAATCCCTTGTGAAACATTACTGAAGGACAAAGGGGTCCAGGAAGGCTGGACACTCTTCAAGAATGAAATTTTCAAGGTGCAGGAGCAGGCGGTCCCCATGTGCTGGAAATCAGACTGGTGGGGAAGAGACCAGCCTGGCTGAACAAGGAGATGCTGTTCTAACTCAGGAAAAGATAAGGGGATTTATCACCTGTGGAGGAAGGGACTGTCACCCCATGAGGAGTACAAAGACGTTGTTAGGTAATGCAGGGAGAAAATTAAAAAGGCAAAAGCACAGCTGGAACTAAATCTGGCCACTGTTATGAAAGATAATAAAAAGTATTTTTACAAATATATCAGCAATAAAAGAAGGACCATGGAGACCCTCCATCCTTTACTAGATACTAAGGGAAACCTAGAGACCAAGGGTGATAAAAAGGCTGAAGTATTTAATGCTGCCTTTGCCTCAGTCTTTAATAGTCACACAATCCATCCTTAGGGTACTCAGTCTCCTGAGTTGGATGGCAAAGATGGGAGCTGATTCAAGTCCCCATAATCCAGGAAGAAATGACTAGTAACCTCCTGCTCCACTTAGATGTACACAACTCTATGGGGCCAGATGGGTTCCACCCAAGAGAGCTTGCAGGTGAGTTCAGGTCACTGTTCGTCATTTATCATCAATCCTGGTCTAGTGGGCAGGTCCCAGAGGATTGGAGGTTGGCCAGCATCACATCCCTCTACAAAAAGGGAAGGAAGGAGGACGCTGGAAACTACAGGCCCGTCAGCCTGACCTTAGTGCAGGGGAAGGTCATGGAGCAGGTCATCCTGAGTGAGATCACTGCATGTGTGGGGAAACTGGAGGATCAGGCCCAGTCAGCATGGGTTCATGAAGGGCAGGTGCTGCTTGACCAACTTGATTTCCTTCTACAACTGTGTGACCCATCTGATTGATAAGGCTGTAGACATTGTCTATTTGGACATCACTAAAGCATTTGACACTGTCTCCCACACCAATCTCCTGGAAAAACTGGCTGCTCATGGCCTGGATATGTGTAGTTTTCACTGGATTGAAAACTAGCTGGATGGCTGAGCCCAAAGAGCGGTGGTGAATGGTGTTGCATGCAGTTAGCTACTGGTCAGTAATGGTGTCCTTCAGGGCTTGATATTGGGGCCAGTGTTGTTTAATATCTTTACTGATGGTCTGGATGAGGGGATCGAGTGCAGCCTCAGTAAATTTGCAGACAACATCTGGTTGGGCAGGAGTGTTGATCTGCTGGAGAGTAGGAAGGCTGTGCAGAGGGATCTGGACAGGCTGGATCGATGGGCTGTGGCCAGTGGTATGAGGTTCAACAACACAAAGTGCTGGGTCCTCTACTTGGATCACAACAGCCCCATGGAATGCTACAGGCTTGGGGTAGAGTGGCTGGAAAGATGCTTGGCAGAAAGGGACTGGGGATGCTGATTGGCAGCCACTGAACATGAGCCAGCTTGTGCCCGGGCAGCCAAGAAGGCCAACAGCTTTCTGGCCTGTATTAGAAATAGTGTGGCCAGCAGGGCCAGGGTAGTGATCATACCCGTGTGCTCAGCACTGGTGAGACTGTGCCTTGAATACTGTGTTCAGTTCTGAGCCCCTCACTACAAGGGAGACATTGAGGTACTGCAGCAGGGTCTAGAAAAGAGCAGCAAAGCTGGTGAAGGGTCTGCAGAATAAGCCTTATGAGGAATGTTTCAGGGAACTGGGGTTGTTTAGTCTGGAGAAGGCTCACGGGAGACGTTATTGCTCTCTACAACTACCTGAAAGGAGGTTGGAGTGAGGAGGTGGCTGGTCTCTTCTCCCAAGTACCAAGTGATAGAACAAGAGAAAATGGGAAGGCTGCACCAGGGAAAGCTTAGATTGGGTATTTTAGGAAATATTTCTTCACCTAAAGGGTGGTCAGGCATTGGAACAGGCTGCCCGGGGAAGTGGTGGAGTTGCCATTGCTGGAAGTCTTCAAAAATCATGTAGATAAGGCCGCTAGTGACATGGTTTATTGGTGGACTTGGCAGTCCTGGGGTTGGACTTGATGATCTTAAAGATCTTTTCCAACTGTGTTGATTCTATGAGTATGTTGAATGTCCCACTGCTTATAACATGTTTGTTAAAACTCCTGTTAATATTCAATACTTGGGCAGCAATTTGGTAGCAATTATTTTTCGGTCTTTTGGTATTTATTTTTCTGAGTGTGTGTATATTATATAAATATATGGACATGTACACGTGTATATAAATCTTACTGACAAAGCAAAACAAATTGCTTGGCTTACCATGCCTGAGTGTAACAGAATCTGGTTACCCAGACTTTTTCTTTGCCTTACAGGAGCAGACACTGATCAGTCTTCCTAAGGTTTCTTAGTGGTATTATTACAGTTCTTTTTCAGTTTCTTCTGCCCCTGTTTTCTAACGCAGTTTAGCCTTGCTTGTTTCTTTCCTTGCCGGTGGTGGGCAAGAAGGTTGTTTGCAGGTTTGGGAAGCAAAAGCCAGTATGCTTGTCCGTCAGACTGGTGAGTAAAAGAAACATGTAGGCGCACAGCTGATTATGTAACTTCCAGTTTTGTGCAAACAAAAAAGTAGGTGGGACTCCAAAGAGTTGATTATTCAAAGCAAACAAAAAAAAAAATGCCTGTATTTTGATGTTAGTGTATCTTATTGAGCAACTGAAACCCCCTGTATTTCAGTAGAAAATATGAGAATAGCTTTTGGAGTGTTATTTTTAGTCCTTGTGGAAGGAGCTATTGCATGCTTCCCCAGAATCATAAGCCATCAACTAAAATTACTTTTAGTAGGTGCTATTCTTCTCCATCCATTTGTTTTTTTAGAAGGATTACTACTAGTTGCTCTGTCATGTCAAGTGTTCTCATCACAAAGTAGAGCCTGTTGCTGGCCGAGGAGCTTTTGATAGCTCTTGAATAGTTGGAGTTGCTTTGAAAAAAAACCCCATCATCTTGGAGCAGGAAGTTGTATGAAAACACTCTGGCTGCTGTCTTTGTTGAGCTTGCTTTTACATCGGTGAGGATTTGGATGTGTCAAGGTGGTGGTTTCTGACCAGGTCCATGTCTTTCCTAAAAATGCAAAGCAGCATTCCTGTTGCACCACTTCATGCATTGCAGTAACAGAGCTGTTCTTGGCACAGAAGTTGTAAAGATAGATGAGAGCTGGTCGTATCATACTTCTTCAAAGGAGGTATGAACTGACAAAGCAACTTGACTGGTTCTAAAATTTACTGGATCTCTGGCTGCTGGTAGCTTGAGTTTTTGCAGTGGGTAACTTGAGGACAGCTTCACTACAGTTCTATTGGGTGAATGGTAAATGTCAAACTAAGAAGGAAGAACAAGTAAGAATGGGAGAAGTATTTAGTGTGTTAAAATTGAAACTTCCTTATCAGATGACCAACAGTAGTATGTCTTTTTTTAGGCTGGTGTTTTTTTTTTTAGGCTAGGTTCTCTTTATTTTGGTCTCTAGTGGAGAGTGCCTAATGTGAACTGTGTTCCAATCTATCATAATGCACATTGACATAACTGAGCCAAGGGAATGTACATTCTGGAGTAGAGACCTTGATGTGCAGTTTGCCATGTATTTTTGGACTACATTCACTGAAGAGTCTCATAACCTACTTAGGAGGCTGCTTAACAGGCGATAGTGATACTTGAGGGGTCTGGCTTTGTTGCACATCCTGAAAGGAGAATAATCTTTGATTCAAATAGCTCTGAAGCTGATGGAAGACTCCAGCTCCTGCGCAGCTGAAGCTGAATATAACATCAGATTGTGCTGCTGAGTTGTGAACCTAGGAGAGATTGATGGCAAGAGGAATCTCAGTTCTGTGGCAGGAGATTGCTGATGAAACATAATCTCATAATTTTGCAATTTTGACCAAGAATGTCCTGATGCCCACTGCCCTGCTCAGTCCTCAGCTGGATGTCTTGTTTATTTGGGGGTGTGCGTGTGTGTGTGTGAGTAAAGGAAATTGTTTAAACTTGCTTTGTTGTTAATCTTTAGTTGCCCAGAAGTCTTGGGGGGTGAAAGATGAGAAGGGAGTTTGCTGTCCTGTGAAGAGGGAAAAAACCCTTTTTGCATGTGTCAGGTGCCTACTTATGTCTTTCAGAATACTTTATATGCCTTGCCTCTGCAGTAAGTGGTTGTTAGAAAGAAAGAGGGGCTGCATCCGTCTGTCTCTATCAAACTTACCTCTGACTGTTTCAGAGTGACTTGTGTATGGTCTCTGCGGCTCCTGTAGCTCTTCACACGCAGCTCCACTGTGCTGTTTGTTCAGCACTGCTGTAATGGCTGTGCTTGACTGCTGCCTTTTAATTTTTTTTCTTCTGTCTGCTGAAGTTTTGAAGCTCTGCCACATCCTCAGAAATGGGTCAGAGTTTGCTTTGCCTCTTGTAAAGATGATTCCATGCTTGAGGCTGCAAATCTTGCTCTAGAGTCAGCCTAAATTTGACTACATAAAACATGTGGAAGTGGATGAAATAAGACCTACTGTTTTTTGGCATTGTTAGAGAATCACTGGTGGATAAACATGACCAAATAAGTAACTCTTTGGGGAGATTTATGGAAGTTATTTTCACAGCCTTCATTTTTTTTGGAAGGTGAAATGGCGAACTCTGCTATAACTTTTTCCCCCTGACGCTTGGAAGAACGATATGATTGTCACAAGTGTGCACCATTCTTACTTGAAAATCCATTTATGTGATCAGCTTGTGCGAATATATTCTGAGTTGTTTTAAGACTTTTTTTTTGTTTGTTTTTCTGTAGGTGTGAGAATAATGATTACGATCTCATGTATAGTAGTATTGATGTATTAGTAAAATATGCAGTTCAATATAATAGCATTTAGTATAACAGCATTCACAAATATTTAACTTTTGGAGTTACTCTGGTATCAGATAGTTTGAATATAAGCAAAGCTGGCTCAATTCCAGTCATATTTGTGGAAACAAATACTGTGGGCACTTGCAAGTCAGACCATGATGGTGGTGCTATGAAAAAAGAAGCTGAGTTGTAAAGCCAAGCAGTTATGAGTTGGAGAAATCACAGCTGCTGTTCCAACCTCATTTTTTTTGGTCCTTGTACTTGCCTGGTGTAACTGGGTGATGTAGGAGTCTGAAGGGAAATGTAGTGTGCACTCAGGTAATTAAAGTCTAATATAATGCGTACACATTGGGAGACAGAATTAAGGTTGCTCTATCATCTGTAAATCTTGCATTTGCTAATTTGAGCACATGGCTTATTAACTGCTCCCCACCCCTCAAGACCCCTTCCGAAAAACATATTGGAAGCTGAACTCTCTGCCTGATGTTGGCAGCTGATTGTGTATGCTGAGACTCTGCAAGCCATAGTGCTGCTGCTTTTAAGGGACGCTTTATGATAGCTAACAATAAGAAAAGGTGATGTTTCAGACTGACATGCGTACTCTGGCATTTAAAGTTTCCTACTTAAATAGCTTTAAAATAAATGCAAATATAAAATATGTCTTCTTTTAAATCAACTCTTTTGGGTACTTTAGAAGATTCTCTTTAGGCTACATTTTTGTCAGTACGGTATTTTTTCATCAAGACAATTGAAGGCAGGTCTGTACTGCCAGAACTAGTTTCCTGATTAAATTTAAACATTTGTTTTATTCTCCTTTTGTGTTTTATGTGATTAGCTGGTCTTTAGAAAACAAAAAACCCTAAATGTTGTGCTGCTTTAAGTAACGAAAAGAACATTCCTGTTCTCCCAAGCAGCTCCTGTTTGCACTAAAAAACAGATGAATCTCTTTGGATCAGACTTACCAAAACAAACAGAGTGTACTTTGGATTAAAAACTAAGGGATGGTAAATTTGCTTCAGAATTAAAAAGTCCTGAGTAACTGGAAATTATGACTTCATAGTGTCTATTAGACTATCTGAGCTGCCTCAGGACATATCTGGGGCATATTCTTCCTATGAGTTAGTCGCGGTGATTTGTAATGGATGTGTTGTGAGCCTTCCAGATGTCAACATCCTGTTTACTTGCTTTTAAGCCCAACAGTTATTGCATTTTGTGTCTCCAGTTTGTACTGTTGGAATAATGTAGCTGTGTTACGCAGAAGGGATATCTCCCCTGGCTGAGCTGACATTGAATTGTATTGCAGTTCTTGATTTGTTGGATGAAAATGCTGGTGCAGCTGCTGCTGGTTTGCGAGACAGGACATGAGTCTGATAGCCTCAGAACCGGTACAGTTACTGGTAAAGCAGAAAAAACTTACATCTGTAAGTGTATGCTGGAAAAATTGACATGTTTTTACACTAAAAGAAAGTGCAGCTTCTTGAAATGAACTTGGAATATCGCTGATGTAAGCAAAAATAGAATGGTTTCTTTCTAAAGGTTGTCCTGGGGTAAATGATAACCTGTCTCTTCCATGAGTTTTCCGGCAGTATTGGTAGTGATACCTTTCAGGGCATGAGCTGCACAGTTAATATCCTGTGTAATTTTAGGGATGGTTTTGTGATGTATATTTATATTTGGCATTCTGAATGACATCTAAATGTGTAGCTTGCAGGTTGTATGAAATGGGAAGAAATGCCTATGGCGTGGGTGCTGTTTGTAAGGCCCTGCTCTAATGAGCAGAAATGGTTCTCCTGCATATGAAGGAGTACAATTCCTGAAATGTCTGGTTTTGTTGCTTTGCCTGCGCCAAATGACTTCTTTTGATCTTTATTAACTGAGTGCTTATTCTTGTTTGCCATGCAAATATATTACAGGGAGAAATTGAAGTCTATATTAAGGTCAAATAAGTGCTTTGTATATGTTATGTCAAACTGATGAGGGGAATCCATTACTGTTTCTGGGAGCAAGATAACTTCTTGAGAGACAGAAATTATGCACTTAGTTATGCTGAATTGATGGTACTGAACAAAGCATTACAGTGAGTTTTGTTTCCATTTAAAATGTCTTGATACCAGCATCTTAAAGGCTAGAGTACTTGGAAGATACTGCTCTTGGAGCTCTTTCCTCCATTTGGGGTTGACTTTGGGCTGTTACACCCCATTATAAATCATCTGAATATCTTTATTGTATCCTACTATTTGAAATGCACAGGAGCATACTCCTGGCTACTTGCTAAGTTGCTAGGTTTAATTGTCTTAGGTTGGTGATAAGAAAGTGAGTCAAAACAAGAGTACTGTCTCTTAAAAATCAGAAGTGGTCTTTCTGACATGTCACTTTCTCAGAACTTTTTTACCAATAGGTTAAACAAATGAATTCTTACTATGTTTGCTTGTTTGGTTTTTTTTTTTTCCAGTTTTTTAACATTTACATTCAGTGTTTCTCCTCATCTGCTGCACTTGTTGGTTCCATCTCTGTCCTCTTTGACCTGTCCTAAGTATATATACTTGCTTCCATGTAAAGACTGTGATACTGCATGATAGTCTAGTACCTCACAGATCTGCTTAAATTCACCTGGGAAAAGAGTATTTGTGCTGGATGCAGTGCGGTTCCATGTCTTTGCGATGAGGTGCTATGATAATAAACTACCACAGTAAGTGAAAATTGGCTTTGTACTCCTTGTGTGAAAATACCCACAGCATGAAGTAATTCCACCAGTCAGTGCTGGACTCCTAGCCCAGAAACAGTCTTCTATACAGTGGGGAACAGTGAACTCTCTTCCAAAAGATAGCAGTGGATGAGCCTCTGCTTCAGCATCTGAGTGGTGCTAATCTTTTTCTCTCTTCTCTCTCACCCTTAATTTTTTGTTCTTCCCTCTCACCCTTGATTGTCCCCTAAACAAGTAGAATCAAGCTACACTGCAGGCTTTTGGGACAGCACTGTCTTCTGCTGGCAACACCTTAGGCTCAGCAAAGAAATGTTGCGTAAATAAAAATAAACAGCAGCCACTGATCGCAGGGGACAGGAGAGTTCTTTTGGCTTGAAGCATAAGAGTATCACCATACCATCTTGAGTTAACACGAAGGAAAAGTAGGCCTAGGCGTACAATTACCTGTAGATCTTGGAGGTTGTGCCAGCTTGCCACAACTAGGACTTGTGAAAAGAGGTCACTGCCCTGTGATGTGACACTGTGACTTGTAAGATACACACCCAGCAACTTTGGTATGCTTAAGATAGCAACCATAGTGGTAGAGGGTGTGGTGGTAGGTGTGTGTCAGTATGTTATATCATGCTGTGCACCTACTTGTATGGTTTAAGCCTTGAGGATTCAGCCCTTTCTTTAGGGTCTTTAAAAGGGGTTTTGTACTATGAGTTAGTTAAATGAATGGCTCAACTTAAATGCTGTAATGAAAAGTCAATGTGGGTTTGGTTGTATCACTGTCTTCCTGGTCACTACCCTGTGACAATGCTAACATAAAAGTGTCAGAGTTGTGGCTGTTACAAGCCCAGGAGAGCTCCCTATTAAATGTGCCTAAAGGGCTATGGAACAACACTGTGCGTTTGAAGTACACTGGTGATTTGAGTTCGCCCAGTTTGAGGTTTCTGTGATGAAACCTAAATATAGCACAAACCCGCACTGACTAATTTTAACATTCTGCTGCTGCATGAGGCTCTGTCTAGAGTTACACGACATCAGTGATCATAGCTGAGGCTTGCCTTGATGCTCTAAAATAATAATTGGACTTCAGGTCTGGCTTTTTGTTTTTTTCCTCCCTAGATGTGTTAATACCACAATGCTTAAGGCATGTCTTTTGCAATACCTGCCCTTTGTCATTTCCATCACTAGATAGTCCCCAACCATAGTTAAATGTGGATCTCGAAGCAACTAGCTGAGCCAACTTTGCAGAGCTCTGTTAACACCTTAATATTTTTTTGCATTGCTTCTAGGTTTGCAGCTGGCTCTGACTGCATTCCTGTGCATTGTGTGCTGAAGTGAAAGCAGAACTGTTGGCTTGCCCTGGTCACTGGTGTGCAGAGTCTGTGGGTGTTGCTGTGCAGCTGCTGCAGGACAGGACACGAGTCTGATAGCATCAGAACTGGGATTGTTGCAAGGGGATTAGGATGGGATGGTTCCTAAGTGCAGTAATAATCATTGTAACCTGTACTTGTGTGGATATAGATCTTTTAGTTCGCCAAGCATGTTGAACCGTGCTGTAGGCTCTCCCCAATGTTTGTAACTAGATCTTCAGGTGGGGAGGGGGAATCTGGTCGGGGGAATCTGGTCAAGGGAATGGTTTTGAAACCCTCTTAACACTGCAAGCTGGTGGCAGTCATGGGATTCTGTAGAAGATAGTATCCAAGGCTTTGTTTTAGCTCTCTGAAGTTTTACTCCTTCAGGAATATACCCAGACTTGGTTTTCTTACAGAAGCTGCAAAAATTGTTGGAAGCGTTAAAGCTAAATGAAAAGAAATATATCTGAATTGTGCATTTTCTGTGTGATGGAGTTACAGGATGAGTTAGTTTGGAGGAAATGAGGGAATACTATCCAGGCTGAGCTTATATGCTTTACTTGATATAACTTAAAAAAGCTTCAGGTATATGATATTTTGTAGTAATCCTATACTGTCTTGGATACAGGATGGGAAAACACCCTTTTTGCTAAATAGGCTTTGATGCTAACAATTACAGTTTAGAATTTTTACACAAGTGAAGTCATAAATTAGTGTTAGAGTTGATACATTTTTTTTCCACTTTTAAATTTGAAAGAAGGTATACCATTCATTTATGTTGGATTATGATAATTATCATCTTCATCTTGTATGTTTTTTAAATGCAAAGTAGAAATCTTAAACATATGAAAACAAAGACTAAGAAATTATAATTATGGGACAATTGGAAGTATAAAATGAATGTTTTAAACTGATTTCTCCACCCCTCCCTAATTTATTTCAGGTTTATGACTCCGACTGTTGCGACAGTGTTCTTCTGGAGCTGCGAGAATATCTGCCAAAATACTTTGGTGTCTGGTCACCACCTACTGCACCAAATGGTACTGTTCTAATTTTATCTGTTAATCCAAACCTCCTGGAGAGATCTTCTGGAGACTGATTTTTGGTAGTTGTGAGCTCCGTAGGGTTTTTTGGTTTTGCTTTCTAACCCACTGATGTTCCCTCTAACAACTGGTTCGAGTTTCCATTTGTCTGGCTGGATTAGGTCCTTGGGGTCTTCCTCCCAGGGAGATGGCTCATGGCTGTTTGTCTGGCAAACATTTCCTGAGTAGCTGGACCTGATGCATATTGCCTGGAGGTGCTGCTCTTGTCTGGGTCATGTCAGAGGAGTGGGCTAGTTGCATGTTGATGTCTGGTCAGGCCATCAGAGCAAGAGACAGGCGCTGTGTGGGTGTGTAAGGAAGAAAAAGTAGACTGGTTGAGGCCTAAGGGGACGTGTTCAAACTGGACTCTGCTGCTGGATCTGCAGAGGTTGGGTACCATCACCATGCCATATCATACAAAGCAGTTGTTTCAGCAGTTCTTTCCCTGCTCTGGGGAGCTCTGCTTGTCATCCTCTGTTTGAATGGAACAAAACTCAGATATCTTAACTTCATGTTTGTAAAACATGTTAGGAGTCAGGAAGAAAAAGGTATTTTGGGAGATTGTCTCTTCAAGAGAAAATAGATATTATTGATGTATTTAAAACAGAAACTAGTTTTCTTCTGGGGACTTTTATTATTCACATTGCGAAAATGGAGTTCTGGAACACATTAAAACAAAAGGATGCCATTGAGTCTTTTTAAATGCATGGGCACCAAAACTAGATGCTGGACTCCTTTAATATAACTGTCTTCTTTTGCTCCTGCTGTCACTTGATAGGCTTGTTTTCCTAAGAGAGTAGTATGACAGTGTCCAAAGACACTCTCTAAACTCAGCAGAAATAAATGCAAGGAGAATTGTGGTAGTACCCAGCGCTTTCTTGTCTCAGATACCCCTTCACGCTTTCACGTTTGGCACTAACTCAAATAGCTCTACTGGAACTTTTTCCTTCCCTCATAATTTTATGTGTGTCATGGAGCTCATTTAATGTCCCCTCCAAACTGCAAATATTTTTTTTTCTATTCACGGTATGAACTTAAGTTATAAAAATACATGGTTTAGCCGAGATACAGTAATTCAACACATGCCTAGTTTACTTTGGGAATTGACTAGTAGGGTGCACCATGGGGCTGAATTTTGGCAGGTCTCCACTAGTAGTCCAGACATAGCTGGTAGGAATAACTATTTAAAGGAAGACTTAACTTTGATTTTGCTTGTTTTGCTTCTTAGAAATAGTGCACCATCAGGAGCCCTCTTTATAGAAAGCTGTGGCCGATGTTGAAGCAAAACACTTAATTGCCAGCTCTGTTATCTGTATTATTAATCAGTTTTATGTAGTCTTGATAGACATCAAATATGTTGGAGATGATGGAGCTTAACAGAACGCACACGATACATCCAAAGCTAAGGAGGTTGCCATTCATGTTGGGAGTTGTTTGTTGTTTAGTAGGGATTTGCAAATGCGATTTTGCTAATGCCAGGTGTGAAGGAAAACCTGTGATTCATCTCTGTGTGTGTATTGATGCTTGGCACCAGAGGTGCAAACAATCAGCAGTGTTGCCTTTGGACTGCATAAAAAGTAGGGAAGCAAGTTCAGAAAAATAGGAAGAGGGGAAGTAACTGCACAGAGGAGGGACATGGAGAGAGGATATTTCTGGGAAACGTGGGGATGGGTTTATTACCTGTCCCCCAAATTAGCCATAAATTAAGCTCTGGTTCAAAAGATTGAACAATATACTTATGTGCTGTGGTGTGTCCCAGTGACACTAGATGAGGGAATCCAGCTGCTCAAAAGCTATCTAGTTCTTAAATGTAGATTGAGTATGCATTTGTAGGCTTTTGCAGTCCTGACATTTGGAAGCATGACCTTTCCTTTGGCAGTTGCTGTTCTACGGACTCTGGGGACACAGCCCCGTACAACCTGACTAGTGAACCCAGTAATTCCTTATCTTTTCTTATTTGGGCATAGGTGACTTCTAAAAACCAAAAATAAAATTAAACAATCTGTCAGTTACCAGACTGTGCTTGCTGCAGGTTCTGAACTATATATATTTTTAGAGTATTTGTGTGGAGGAACAATGGCTTGCCTGGTTTGCCAGGGCTGAGAGAGGATGCCATTGGTGTTCTTGTTTCATATAAAGTTCCTTTTATTTATGAGATAAGCAAGAAGGAGGGAGGGATCTTTGGTGAATGGTGTCTCATATGTGTAGCATAATTGTTACCTTGGGTAGAAGATAGAGAGTTTGAGTAAGTTCATGGAATCATAGAATAGTTAGGGTTGGAAAGGACCTTAAGATCATCAAGTTCCAACCCCCCTGCCATGGGCAGGGACACCTCCCCACTAAACCATGTCACCCAAGGCTCTATCCAACCTGGCCTTGAACACTGCCAGGGATGGAGCATTCACAGCTTCCCTGGGCAACCCATTCCAGTGCCTCACAACCCTTACAGTAAAGAACTTCTTCCTTATATCCAATCGAAACTTCCCGTTTAAGTTTGAACCCGTTACCCCTTGTCCTATCACTGCAGTCCCTCATGAAGAGTCCCTCCCCAGCACCCCTATAGGCCCCCTTCAGATACTGGAAGGCAGCTATGAGGTCTCCATGCAGCCTTCTCTTCTCCAGGCTGAACAGTCCCAACTTTCTCAGCCTATCTTCATATGGGAGGTATTCCAGTCCCCTGATCATCCTCATGGCCTCCTCTGAACCTGTTCCAACAGTTCCATGTCCTTTTTATGTTGAGGACACCAGAAATGGACACAATACTCCAAGTGAGGTCTCACGAGAGCAGAGTAGAGGGGCAGGATCACCTCCCTCGACCTGCTGGTCACGCTGCTTTTGATGCAGTCCAGGATACGGTTGGCTTTCTGGGCTGCAAGTGCACACTGCCAGCTCATGTTCATTTTCTCATTGACCAACACCCCCAAGTCCTTCTCCACAGGGCTGCTCTGAATCTCTTCTCTGCCCAACCTGTAGCTGTGCCTGGGATTGCTCCGACCCAGGTGTAGGACCTTGCACTTGGCATGGTTAAACTTCATCAGGTTGGCATCAGCCCACCTCACAAGCATGTCAAGGTCCCTCTGGATGGCATTCCTTCCCTCCCACATATCAAGCGAACCACACAGCTTGGTGTAATCGGCAAACTTGCTGAGGGCGCACTCAATCCCACTGTCCATGTCACTGACAAAGGCGTTGAACAAGACCGGTCCCAGCACCGATCCCTGAGGGACACCACTCGTTACTGGTCTCCAGCTGGACATTGAGCCATTGACCACAACTCTTTGCATGAGGCCATCCAGTCAGTTCTTTATCCATTGAGTGGTCCGCCTATCAAACTGATTTTTCTCCAACTTAGAGACAAGGATGTCATGTGGGACAGTGTCAAACACTTTGCACAAGTCCAGGTAGGTGACATAGAATCATAGAATAGTTAGGGCTGGAAAGGACCTTATGATCAGCTAGTTCCAACCCCCCTGCCATCAACTGCTCTACCCCTATTAGTTCCATAGCCCCATCATAGAAGGCCACCAAATTGGTCAGGCAGGATTTCCTCTTAGTGAAGCCATGCTGGCTGTCACCAAGCACCTTGTTGTTTTTCATGTGCCTTAGCATGCCTTCCAGAAGAATCTGCTTCAAGATTTTGCCAGGCACAATGGTGAGACTGACTGGTCTGTAGTTACTGGGTCATCCTTTTTCCCTCTCTTGAAAATGGGGGTTATGTTACCCTTTTTCTAGTCGTTGGGAACATACAGACAGGAAAAGAGCTGTAGGTTTGTGCTAGGAAAAAAAACGGAGTAACTTAATTTAGGACCACTCTGACCTTTATTTGTGAATGTCTTTGAGTTTTCATGTGACAAGTTAGCAGCAAGTGTGGTGGGTAAGGTGGAGGAACACAAGGAGTTTATTTTCTTGGAGAAGTATGTAGGGAGAAGCATCAGTCTATGCTGAAAATGTAGATGAGTGGATGAAATAGCTAGCTAAAAGGGGTGAAATGTATTTATGTAAATGATATTATAGGAAGTGTGACAAAAAAGATGGACTGATGCAGTGTCAATAAAATTTGTAAAATACTGTTCTCCTATGCTGACATTACCTAGTGCTGCTGCACAGGAGTTGGAGGTGGGTGACACTGCATCTCCCTAAGATACTCTAGAATTGGAGTGAGACAAATTGTTTTATACTTTGCATTCACTGGCATCATTAGTATTTGGAGTTGATTAATAAAGGAGTGGAAAAGTTTTTATAAAACTGTGGGTCCCTTTCCCTTTCCCTTTCCCTTTCCCTTTCCCTTACCCTGTTGCTGGGAGCAACTGAGGTTTTTCCCTGCTTATTTATATGTTTTGAGACATGTCTTGTAAGTTATGAGAAGAATTCAGACACCTCAGTTTGTCACTTCTGATTCCAGTTAGGATCGAATGCATCAACATGTATGTGCTTATCTCCTTTGGGATTGTAATAAAATATGTAAATAATATGTCAGACCGTATCTTTGTGCCTCCTTCCCTGCCACTGAAAAATACAAGAAGGGGGAGGGCAAGCCTCTGAGGAATGATTTGTTTAAATCCTTGTAATATATAATCAGGATTACCTACCAAAGCTAAGATACAAAAAGTCATTATGAATCCTTTTTTCTGAAGGAGATTTTAATTTAACCTGGTCTTAGATGGCAAATGCATGATTTTTCAGAAGCATCTTGGGTTAGCAGTCTACTGCATAATAATTTAGAAAATCTGAACTGCTTGAAAAATCTGCGGGTTTTTTGTTTAACAAAAGGAGAGGAAGGAGAGTGCTCTGGTTATCTAGGCTTGGCTGCACTTGTTGATGACTTTGAGAAGGACACATGGGATCAGAGCCTCACTTCAAAAGGTAGAGTAGTGATACCTTCTGATGTCTGAATCTGAAGTTTACTTTGTTTGCCTTAGTCTCAGTGCTTTGAGATGCTGTGGGAATAAGCATGGAAAGGT
Source organism: Ara ararauna (assembly GCA_028858755.1). Classification (NCBI taxonomy): domain Eukaryota; kingdom Metazoa; phylum Chordata; class Aves; order Psittaciformes; family Psittacidae; genus Ara; species Ara ararauna. Next base: position 45,361,228 of record CM054381.1, read on the forward strand.
GAAATATGTTCTGATATTGTGGCTTTGGGGTCTGTTTCAGAAGACTGTAGATCTTGAAAACAGTGCAGATAAGAACCGAACAGTGCCAGGAAAAATGAAGCAGAAACACTTCATGGATTTTTCGGAAGCTATAGTTAACTTGGTATAACGCTTTATCTGTGGTGGCATTGCTCTCCCCCACAAGAACAAAAAGCTTTTTGAGAGTAGGGGTGTGCACTGAACAGATGTAACATAGTCTTAATTCTTAGCTAGCAGTTAGCCAGTGATGAAGACTTAGTAATTCCAAAAAAGTGTGTGAGAGATGAGTCATTTCTGGATAATTCACAGGCTTTGCCAAGTAATTAGTATTTCCCAGGGCTGGTGTTAGCTCCTAAGTTATTTTAATGCTTTTAAAAATAGTAATTGTTACATTTTTAGTAGGTCAATAAGGGAGATATTGTAGCTTAACAGATATTAAATGGATGGGGAACTAAAAATTAACAGATATTTTTAACTTCTAGATATATTGGAGGTGCTGAATGTTGGTGCCATATGCTTAAAAAGAGGTATTTGAACTAGTGGAGTAGAGGACAGTGGATAAGCATGGGTGTTCTACAAGTGCCTTCGGTGGGAAGAGCATGACTATCTTGCTTGCATGTTTCCTGAAAGGAAGTATGCTAGGTTTTGGGAGACTTAAGTTCTGCTTTTTAAACTTCTTATGAGTTCACTTTTTGTTGCATTGTGGAAATAGGTTTTTTACACTACTTTATATGAAGTTATATTTTAGGGTTCATAAAAACATTGCATCTAAACAATTTGTATAATTTGCAGTAACTTGCAATCTGTATAATTTTGTATTTGTAGCACTTTGAGACCAGAGGTGCTTACTGTATCTTCCAGAGCATTTTGGATTTGGTGGTGAAGGATTGCAACCATTTTCTGAGATGTTTCTGTATTTATTTTCTTTCCCTGCCTCCCACGGCACACCTCTGGCTCAGTGTTTTTGAGAGCTAAGTACTAAAACCCTTTAGGTTCATTTAGTTGTTGTTTTCTGGATTGCTTTAGAGTGATGACACATATCTATTGATTACAGTGATTTCCATAACATACAAAAAGTATAGGTGTGAAGGGTGATGCTTAGACTTTTACAATTTTTGTTTTAATATTAGATAGCTATCAGGTTACATGGACTTTCCTGGATTCAGTAGTGGTTCCCCAAAGCCCTGCAAAACTGTGCTGGTGTCTGAGTTAGACCCTTGTGTAAAATCTGTGAATAGAAAAAGTGGCACCCACACTTCAGGTGATACTCTCCCTACCAGGAAGTGTATTCTGTATTTGTCCTGCTTTTCCTTAGAGGATATCTAGTAAGTTAATATCGAGCCTGTTTGCTGCCTTTGGCTTCTCAAAGGTAAGTATGTGTTACTTTAAGTTGGATGTATCTGCTGTGTTAGTTAATTTCATATTGGTGTACTGGGGAATTGGGACTCTTGATCATGATGGTGACTTGAGGCTCTAGGTAGGACTTATTTAAGGAACAAGAGTCCTTTTATTTCTTATCATGAAGGAAGCGTTTCCACTTATTAAGCGGAAATGGAACATTGCTTGTTCCCTTTGTCATCACTCTAACTGGTTTTGTTACCTGTCTGTACAGTTATCAAAACAAGACACTTGATCCCTCTTCTCTTTTTAAGCTTTAACTGTTTTTACTTTCTTTGGCAATCCCGTTTTAGATTATGCTGCAGGAATGGGGAATAATAAGTTGGGTTTGCCTATTCAGATTGCATTAAGGACAAATACATGCCTGGAATAGACTGTACTTGAAAGAAAAACAAACTTTAATGTGAAGTTTGTGACTGGTAACAGGTAGATTTGCAGAAGTTGCTATGAAAAATTAGACTTGCGTTAATGCTTTATGTTGTCATGGCATATGTCATGCCTGGGGAAGGGCTGGAGATCTGTGTAAGAGTTGTCTGCAAATCAAACAGTTACTGGAAGTCTGGTTTTTTTGTGATGTTCTGACAGTTGTTTCTATAGATCATGTTGGTAATAGTCTCTTCCCTGCACTGGAGAAAGAGCATAAACCAGTTTGACCAGGTTTGAGACACTACTTTAACCCCAGGCTCTCCAAGGGCTTGGAGTTTTTTGATCTACCCACCCTCCCAAAGGGGCTTTTGGAAATGGATGAAAGGCAACCCTAGGATTTGAGGAGTGTTTTCCCAGAAAGGTGTGCCATGAAAAATGATTGCAGATGGAAGTGGGATAAGAAGAAGAAAAATGAGATGCATTTTGGCCCCTGTAGCATAGGACTCTGAAATGTTAATTTAATTTTTAAAATGGCGCAAAGAAAAAAACCATTTTAATTCTAGCCTTTTCACACAGAAAGAAAACACCATCTCCATTGCAAAACCAGCATGGTAACCTCCATTTGTATGTGCTTATTAATGCTATTTGAGGTATGTTAATGGCTTAATAAAAGCTACTCATGAATTTCATCTGGGCAATAATTTGAATTTGAGTGCTAGGTTAGCACACTTTAATTGTATACGATTTTCTAAACAATAAGGCATTTAGAATTTAATGCCAACAGGTTTTGTGGGTGTCAATGACTGTGATTTAGTCTGTGTTCAGAGACAAATTTGACTCTTAACTCATGTGATCTTAAGCCTTAAAATAGTCTCCTTCCACAGAAGCTCAGCAGAAACTATGTAATTATTTGCTTTGACCCACTGTTTACGCAAGTCTTGTCTTTTTAACAGATACGTATCTAAAACTGGAAGATGTGACCCGTAAGTTTAAAAAGCCTTGCATAATGGATGTAAAAATAGGTCAGAAAAGTTATGATCCGTATGCTTCAGCTGAGAAGATACAACAGCAGGTCAGCAAGTACCCGCTGATGGAAGAGATTGGCTTTTTGGTACTTGGCATGAGGGTAAGAACTTGTTTTGTTTTCAGATTCAGCTTATGCTGTGGCCTCTTGTTCCACACCAGATACAGCAGCTAGTTTTTCTAGCAAATGACAACCCTCTTGAGTTTTACGTAAATGAAGTGTTAAGTGAATATGTTGGTAGTACTGGTATCAGCTGTTGTGTGAAGTATGTTCCAAAACACTGCTCTTCTTCACAACAAGTGTTTAACCTGGCTATGTGCCTTCTGGGAATCTATTTGCAACTTGGGTTCTGTATATGTATACAAGAAAGGAGTTGGAACAGACTATAGTTATTTAAAACTGAATGTAGCTTCTGTCAATTCTCTCATAACAGATATTTCAAATTATCAAAGTGTTTTTTTTCTTTTTTTTTTTTTTTTTTTTTTTTTTTTTTTACTTTTAGGCTTTTCCCAGAGATTTACATACTGAACCAGTCTTTGTAATAATTTAATCATGAGCTGTATCTTTAAAAAAAATTATCTCTATTTTTAATATAATGATAATTTTAATGTAATTTTCCTATTTAAGGAAGAGCAAGTTAGCTCTCAGAGGTGATGCATGTAGTTGTAAGTAGCTGTTCATGTTCTGCATTTAAAAAAGCTTTGCACCAGAAGAAAAACCTATTTGGTGCATACATGCTTGAGGAACAACTGTCAGGTGAGGGTTAGTTTGAGATGGTTAAGGCCCTGCAGATGTCCATGCTAGCACTATTACATTTCCTTATCTTGGACGACAAGGAAGATTCAATATTCAGTACTCTAAAACTTGAATGTAAAGAAAAGCTGTACAGAAAATTTGTGGACCTGTAACATAAATGTGTTGATGTCAGTAATGAATTCCTGATGTAATGAATTTGAAGTACTTTTTTCTGCTATGATTGGCACAGGAATAACTTTCTTTTTGATGTGAGATTTTTGTTTTACTTCTTGCATACACAAAGCCAGGGCTTCTCAAGCTCTGCATCAACAAGCATGAATGGCTGAAGACTGATAAGCTTCCCCTTTGCTGTTAGATAGCAGTAGCACACAGATTGCACCATTGTTTGAAATAATTCTAATATCTCTGTAATGTTTTGTAGTTAATTGCTTAGGCTCTCAGCCTTTACCTCTCTCTTGAGATAAGCTTCTACAGCTATAAATTATAGTGGTCATGAGTAGCAATTATGTAAGCCTATGAGAAAGAACGTGGGAGTTGAGTCAAAAGCCAGTCAAACAGTTTATATCGAGAAGGAAGGCTGGAGATTATAGCTTTGGATTTGGCTTATGTCGTTACATAACCTTTCTTATCTCATGTGTAAAACAATGTACTTAACATCCTTTGTTTCATGACAGTGCAGAAGGAATGAACTCTTGCTTCCACAGTATTTTTGCTTGTGCCTATTGTTTCTAACATTGTCATTTACTGGTATCTTTACCCTGTTGCACAGATTCTGTCAGCTCCCTAATTTAAACTGTGTATATAACGGTTCCCCTAAGCAATGCAGTTTCCCATCCAGTCTTTAAGTAGATGAGATTTGTTTTGTGCCTTTGGTACCAAATTGCATGTTGGAGGTTATTTTCCAAAAAGAATTCAAAAGGTACCTCCTCCTCTCATGCAACACTTAGCAAAGTCTAAATTCACAAGGCAATTTCTCTGCTCAGCTTGCTGCCTTTTGATTATGGGGTATTTTCTGCCTGTCTGCTTGCTTTATTTTTTGCAAGGTTCTAGTCATAATGTAAATTGCTCTCCAGTACAGGCATTTACTGCCTTTAACAGCTAACATGCGGGGTAAAGGTTGCTAGTCTTTGCTGGACAAAGCATGGTGTAGGACGATTCAGAAAGTTGGAGGGGTTTGGTTTTAATCTCTCCATTCAATTTTATTTTTAACGTGGAAGTGGGCTTGCTTAGCAAGTTTCTATTTCAGAAGAGCAAGAAAAAGAGGACCAGGAATAACAGAAAATGTAGTTATCTATGGCTTTTTTAAAGCACACGTCATACAAGCTGTCATGAAGAGATACATGCAAAAATGTATTACTGGTGTTTTCTTACCCCAAAATTTATTCATAGTAGGTTTTTACACTAAAAGCCCTCAGTACAGCTTTGTGTTATACACTGGTAAATAAGCAGACATCTGTTTCTATATAAAATATGTATGGTTTGTCCTTAAAGGAAGTAAGTCTTCTATCTGGCAGAGCTTTGATTTGTGTACATAGTTCTGGCATTTGGCATGTGCTAAACTATATATTCATCTTAATGCACTGAATAGACAGAATAAATGCATGGAAACACATTTAGACAATACAGTCATTTCAATAACATTGGTTAAAACCATAATTTCATATTTAGTGGAGAGGTTCCTTTCCTTAACAGATGAGGACATAAATCTGTTATGGAAGTGGTGAAAGTTTAAATAGAAGTTGGAAACTAAGGTATTGTTGCAATAGCAAAAATTCAAGTTGCAATATGGTGTCAGGAGTAGACATGTAAATACATAAGAAGTATCTTCGCAGAGTGTGCAGTAATAAAAATAGAGTATTTTGTATGCTAGTGAATACAAGCAGAATGTGAAGGTTGTGATCTCAGTTCGGATTTGCAATCCAGTTAGAATCGACAATTCCCGATTTCTGCAGATTTTTCTTTTTCTTCCAGAACATCTTGATTGCAATATAACATAATCTGTAATATTTCTGAAGCATGTTTTTAAAGCACAAACTAGTGATTACCTAACTTTACCAGTATAATCCATAATTTCCTTTTATTGTTTGTGCGTATGAACTATTGCATGCAGATACCTCATCAAAGCTGTTTTTACAAGTGAGTTTCCTTATCTACAGCACATGTTCCTGCAAGATGTATTAAAACTGTCTGTACCTAAGTCTGTTTTATGAGTTCTTGATGAACCCTTTCTAGTATTGTGGAAATTTTCATAAGTTCTGATGTCTTAATAACAAGATTTAGGACAGGAGGAATAATAAAACTATTAAATCCTGCATCTAGTGCTCATGTTCTTCCACAGTAAAAAGTGGCGAGAACTGGGTGTTTTACACTTGTAAGTCTAATTTAATGAGGTTTAAGAAAACAGGAAAACGAACCAAAAACCTACAGCCCTGCCCCCAAAATACAGCAAACCAAACCAACCTAACCTGCAGCAAACCAAAGAAACCAACGAAAAACCCTGAAAAAAAACCCCAAATCTCCAAGCAAGCAAGCCCCACCAAAGTCTGGAAATACATGTCTGCAGTGGTTGAACTGAGCAGTGACCCATGGCACTGGTTGGTTTCTCTGTGCTGGCATTGTTACCCCTGTGCACTGCTGTCTCCTCTGCTTTTCTTGTTTCACTCCCCTGTTCTTGCAGTTGAGTTTGACTCACCTCTTTCCCACCTGAGGGTTCTGAATCCGTGCTGTGGAACTGAAAGCAGCAATTCCTCAGAGTCTGGTATCTGTGAGTGGATTGAAGGGTGTATTTCAGAAGTACTTCATTTGTAGAATTTGGGACATTCATCTGTCACCCTCTTGGGCAAATTCTAGCAGATGGGTACCCTGACATGTTATTTCCAGCATTTTTCCTTACTTGAACGATTCATCATGTATATGACAGCTGGTCTACTTGCGTCCTTATGGCTGATAAGGTTTCCTCTATGTAAGGATAACGCTGATGGATGAGATGAGAGATTGCCTCTTTTTCCTCCCTATTATATGAAAAAGGAGGCATAAAAGACAGTTATTCTAATGAGGTACTCTGTGGAAGTTCCGGGAGTCCAAAATTGTATATTAAGCTACCTTTAAAATGATTCATGATGTAACTGCAGTTTCGTTGCCTCTTTTATTTAGGAGATTATTGGTCTGCTCTTTCACTGATTTAATTTCAACATAATTTCATTCTACAATTTATTTATGTAAGGATCTTACTAAAACTTTATATAGATTGTCAGAACATTTGGTGGTGTACTTAATCATATAAAGCGCTCTGTTGAATATCAGAAGAACAAAGAAACAAACCAGAGAATAATATGTAAGTATAGTTTTAGAAACTGGGGAGCAGGGATGCATCCTTCCTGTGCTGAATTTTCATGCCCGAAACAAGAGGGGATGTATGTAATTTCCTCACTTGTGGTCGAGCAACAACTAAGTTTTTAAAAAGAAAAAAGAAACAAAGGGAGTGTGTGTTTCGATAAATGGATTTAGATAAATGGGCCTGCTCTCAGGAGAGTAATAGTTACAGCATAACAACAAAGCTGTAGTATCAAATAAGAGAATGTATTTAATAATTTTTCTCCTTCTGTTACTTTTTCCTGAAATCCTTTTTTTACTTTCTTTTGAAAAAATTAAAAAACAAGACTTGTTAAAACTCAGTGTTCAAGTCTCCCACTGTGGTAGGATCAATCCCTGAGAGATTACAGGACTGCAGAGAAACTGTGTTCTTCAGACATGCCCCTATATTTACACAGGGACAATCATGATGTCCAGGCAAAAGGTACCCAGTTGTGGATGTGGGTTTTGACCTGGCACTAGAGATGCCCCCTGCGAAGATGGTGGACTGATGCTGAAGTTGGATGTCCTCGGGTTAGCTGGGGTGCTGTCTGCTTACTTCCCGCGTTTGGCATGGCTCCAGTTTGGGTAGCAGGCAGGGTGCTGACCTCCAGATGCCAGTTATGAGTGCAGGGGTGCCTTGCTGTACACAGAAAACTGTAATATTTAAGCACTTGCTTGCTCTTACTTGTGTGAATGCAAGATAGGGGTGATAAGTATATTTATGGAAAAAATACAAAGGGTGGACAGATCAGCCCTTTGCCCTTTCAAGTCTGGATGCCTCAGCATCAGAGCATGATCTGATCTCCCTGTGCTTTCAGGCTGCAGATGTGGGGCATGTGGGGGTGCTGGGATGAGCACTGAGTGCTCCATGGGAGACTGCTACCCAGGCACCAGCAAGCGGGGAAATACCGGTGACACATGAGTCCATATCATGCATGCAATCAAGTTAACCTTTGCTCTGCAGGTACCGCTCTGTAATACTCTGTGTGCATGCTCAAGATACATCCTCCTGCCCAGTTTCAGTGATGTGGATTAGTTAACTTTTTTGTAGATGTGAAAGGTCTCTGCAAGTTACTTGGAGATTTTTATTTGTGCTAGCAGTATCTCTACCAAACAGGCTAGTCTTAATATGTATTTAAATTGTACTTTCTGGAAGTTAGGGAGTTGCCACAGATAAGCATTTGAACAGCATGTGTTGTTTTCTGCCTCACCATGGAAGTCTGTACTGAATAACTGTAAATAACATTACATAACATTTGATACTTCTTTTCCATGGTCCAGTCTTCAGCTTTATGTTAAAGGTTTCCAAATGGTGTACCTCACAGTTGAGATCTTGCAAGGATGGTGCTTTTATGAAGACCACACTGGACCAGCTTTTTGTTTTAGCTCAAGGTTCCCTTCAGTTGAAGAATGTTGGATGAACTAACTGTAGTTGAAGAAAGGATATAAAAATACATGTGCGTATGCAAGCAACAATAATTTTAACACCTCGGGAGGAAGAAAAGGCTGAGTGCAGGTTGAGAAAGTCTGAAGAGATAATTTCCCTTGACAGTTAATTATCTGGATTTTTGATGTGCTGTCCATACAGAGTCCCTACTAGTACTAATTAAAAACCTGAATCTGTTAGCATGCTAGGTTGCAATTCTGTGTATGCAGAAACCTGAGGAATGGGAGCTGCTTGTAGGGCACAAGGAGGAGCCTCCGCATTGTCAACCAAAACAGCTCAGATCTCGTGTAGTAAGAATGTATAAAAATCACTGATGAAGCAGGAGTTGTCTTGAAGGCAATGTTTTACGGATCATATAGGGAGTTTTGTCTTGCACTATACAGTGAAACTCGTGCATACAAAGCAAACACGTAACAAGCTGTGGCAGGTGGGCAAGAAATAACATTTTCCTGTCTAATAATTTCTTGACCGTTGTTAAGGTTACAGGTCTGACTTCTTTATCTTGTCATTGCTTTGACAGAAATGGGCTAGTGCAGACAGCTGCAACAAGAGGGATACAGAAGTAGGTTGGTTCAAAGGCAAATATGCTTTTGGGAAGGGTTAGCAGCAGATTAGTAGCCGTGACGGCATGAACAAAAGCATGGTCTGTAGACTAGGAAGTCGATTTTAGTCTTCTATGCGGTTCAGCCATCCCTGTGTTTTGGGGGGGTGGGTGGGGGGGGTAGGTGAGGGTGAAGCAAGAAGTGATGGAAGCTAATTTCTGATAGAGCTTGGGTTTCTGTTCCTCTGTTTTCAGAATGGGTCTTAAGTTGTTTGTATTTGGTTGAGGTTTTGCAGGAATGGTTCAAATATTCACTTTCTTGCAGTTGAGAGAAGGCTTGAAGTGGTGTTATGAGACAGCGCTCTGGCTAACATGGAGAACACTTTCATCATTACCTATATATGTTGTCCTTCAATGTTACTGTCTGCAGCCAAGCCCATTGGTTAACCAAGGGAGCTCCAAGTATTTGCTTGTTCACAAGATTGTTAAATATGTATCTGTTACCCTGGTGGTATGTGTGTGGGACTTGACAGTTTGTCACTGACCATTTTGTATAGTTAAAAAGCACTGTTAACGCAGAATACGCACATCTGCCTTGAGTATTTTTAACCTATATGGAAAAGCCCTTTGGGGGAATGGTTTTGCACAAATTACGAGAAGAGGTAGGGTGGCTTCACAGGGAACCTAGCTCAGAAGCGCAGGGGCTGATGTGCTGCTCCAGCATTTCTCTGGAAAACAGAATGAGCTTGCAGATCTTAATCAGCATTTTTGAGCAAATGCCCATGTCACACAAACTGCTAGCTCCTACGGGGAAGAGATAAGGTTCTGGGAAACAAGATTATTTGTTTGGGAGTGTGCCGCGGTGCTGGTGCGTGGTGGAAGCTGCCCCTAGACCAACTAAATGAGAACGTTCATTATTATTTAAGTGGTGACACAGCTAGTGAAAACCTAGGTGTAGTCATCAGAGTCCTGATCCTCTCCTATTTTTTAATTTTATTTTTGCTTTATTTAATTCCCTTTGGCTTGTGGCTCTTTTAAATTTAAAAAGTTCTTGAAACTTTTTGTATGTGTTTGAGAATAATTTTGGTACCTGAAGTATTTGCACAAGTAATCTTTGGGTTCATATGTTGCATGCTGTACCTCTTTTATGTGCTTTGAGAGAGGGAAAAAAAAAAGTGGTGAAAAATGGTTGCTTTTGTGAAACCAAATTCACCCTTGTCAGATGCTGGTTTAGAAGAACTCAGCTCTGCCATGCTTTTCTGCAAGTTATGGACATCAGGGCCTCAGTTTCTCTAAGTATCATAACAGTGGAAATAGGAATGATAACAGTGGTAAGCGTCTCTGCTACCAAGTGAGTTTAAACATTCAGGTTTACAACTACTATTGCTTTAGAATAATCAGAATTATCTACTGTCCCTTCAATTCATGGTTGATGACTTAAGTCAGTTTCTGCACATTATGATCTAACTTCCATGAGGACCCTGAATTTAATTAATTTAATCTCCTTTTTGCCAAAGTAAGAGCTATTTGAGACTTCTTTTCCCAGCTGCTTTGCAAAACAGAAGTTATGGGCCTGTGTTTTCGTACTGTGCTGCTTGTGGTTTGGATGGAGAGGAGAGGTTTTGGGGGCTGCAGTGAAAACAGGGAGTTCTTTTATTTGTGATTATTGCTTACATACCGCTCCTTTTTATGCACTGATGTTTTACTGTCCTGGATTTCCTGTAGGCTACAGCAAGAAAAAAGCTGCCAAAGGAGAGCATGGGGGCAGGCGCCTCACTGGTGCGCCCTGACTTGCTTCCTGTGGAGTCCTCTCTTTTTATGGCAGGTGAAGGGGGGGCAGAGAGTTGCAGCCCAGATGGGTGCTGCAGGGTTGGGTGGTCTGAACAAGTGCCAAGCACAAAAGTTTCTGCCAGAGACAGCTGCCTTCTTGGTAACACCATTATTTCTGCAAATAAGAATTGTCTAGGCTCTCATAAACAAATTATACTTGGGCCTGGCTGGCTGTCATGATTCTACTATGGAAATTATTTCAGTTAGAGAGAAAATGTATCTCTCTGTAAAACATTTTTGAATTTAGTTGTTAAGCTTGTACAATTCCTGATATGGACAAAACCGTACCCGAATGAGTTGCCTCCTTTTCAGGCCAGAGCTGATGTACTGCTATTGAGGCTGGAACCAAGCTTTCACTCGGCTGCTGGCATTTATTTCATATAACCTCATTTGTGTCAACATTTATAGTTTCCAATGGGTCTCATGCAGCTGGGTCTTCCTGGTTGCATCGTAATATTTCTTATGGTTTTGCTGTTGTACTGAGTATTTTTACAGTTTTGAGAACTGCAAACTAATTGCATTGTGTTTTTTATCATATGTCTTACTGATTTAATACTCATAGTAACGTGGGTAGGAGTATGATAGTTTCAGGTCGTAGCATTGGTTTGCAAAGCAGGTGCCGTACACAATGTTTTCCCGAGGCGGGTATGTTGCTCTTTGCCGACGTAGTGTCTTTCTAATGCAGGAAAGCTGTGGTTTAGACCCCAAGGTGTCAAGGGGAGGATTTTGCAGATCAGAGCACTAGAGGGCAGTGCTGACCGCTGCAAGTAAAAGTATGTGAGCGCTAAACGGTACCAATGGTTTTGTAGCCTGTCTGTAAGGTGTTTCTTAGCTCTGCAGAAATATTGGTGGTTCCAAATAAGTACAGAATTCCCTCCTTCTTTCTTGCAGGTTTACCATGTCTCTTCTGACAGCTATGAGACACAAAACCAGCACTATGGAAGGAGCTTGACAAAGGAAACAGTAAAGGATGGTAAGGAAGTTTGTGTGTCAGAATTTAGTACTCTTGGATAATTTTCATTTATTTACTTATTTATAGAACTGTATGGAAAAAGTAGTCTGTGTGTTGCCATTTTAAAAATCCTTTTTTTCCCTCCTCTTGCCAGGTGGGTCTTTAGTTGTTTCCTGTATCGTGTGAACTACCTGTTGATCCTAAATTAAGTTTCCACTTGGCTGTAACAGTGCTATAAACTATAGGAATGTCCTCATCACTACTATTCTTTAGTAGTAGTCTACTAGAGTACTGTCTTTTACTACTACTAAGGGGGTGATAGTGGTAGAAATAAATTTCTTTGCAGCCTTGAAACTATAATGAACTAGAAATCCTTTAGAAGTATTCAATGTTTTTATAATATGTATATTTTTATCTCTAGTTGTCTTCTGTGAAGATGTCCTGTCTTTTAAATTAGAAAGCTACTATAAAGGTGTCTTTTGATTTAAGCTACCTTCTTGATTGAAGTCAATCCATATGTTGCTCTAAAGTAAGAATAAATAAAAATGCTGCCATTATGGCTGTTTGGTGATAACTATTTCAAAGTAGTTATTGATTGACATCTATTCATCTGTCCCCCACTAAGGGGCAGAAGGACACACCCCTCTCCAAAGCTGGCACTAACTTGTCAGCTCTGTCTGTCATGACAAAGAGCTGCTTGAGCCTGTTTGTCCCTGGAGAATTCAATGGATCCCTGTCCAAAACTTGCCCAGTCCAGATATTTGCTGGGGAGCAGGAACCATGTTTGTCTACTGATTTATACATTGATTAGTTAGTTTACTTACAATCCAAACCCAATCTGTAGTATTACGCAGCAGGCCTTACACAGGTGAGGTAACCGAAGATATCAGAGTTCCGCAGTTCACTTCTGATGTAGATAGTTTCTTTTCAGTCAGTTATTATGTGAATACTGTCTGTTTTTTCTCCTCAAGACGTATTCTCATCCCAAAAGAAATCAAAAAGTCTGTTTTCTTTTCAGAGGTGAAAATAATCCCAAAATCTGTCAATCTTTTTGCAGGCATCTCAAAGTTTTTCCACAGTGGGTACTGCTTGAGAAAAGATGTGATTGCTGCCAGCATTCAGAAGGTTGAAAAAATTTTGGAGTGGTTTGAACGCCAGAAGCAACTTAACTTTTATGCAAGCTCATTGCTGTTTGTTTACGAAGGTTCCTGTCAGCCACCAACCATGCGATTGGGTGATGTCACCTTGGCAGAGAAGGGAGGAGTGCCCAAAGGACTGTTATCAGGTGGAGACGTACTGGAGTATAATAATAATATTCACGTAATAAATTCTACAGAGAATGGAAAAATTGAGGCCTCTGTAGGTAAAGGCTTGTCCAAATTTTATGCACTTCACAAAAAGGCATACTCAAAGAGGCACCACGGTCAACTCTCACTAAAAGTTGAAAACTTGGAGCAAGACAACATGTGGAAAAGCAGCACGTGTATTACGCAGGAGCATCTGAATGGAAACGTTATTCCCCAACTGGAAAAAGTTTTCTGTCACATGCCAGCCGACATCAAGGAAAGTGCAAATGTAGAAGTCCGAATGATAGATTTTGCTCATGTGTTCCCTAGCAACACAAAGGATGAGGGCTACATTTATGGTCTGAAGAATTTAATCACAGTACTTCAAAATATTTTGGATAACTAAATTCTTTGCTATGTTTTTTACTGGGGGCCAATGATAAAGAAGAGTAACAACATGAAGAATTTCTGCACTTGTAATGCTGTATAACTGGGTTTCTATTGTTCTGTATTTTATTTGTCTTTGTACTTTTGGTAGAAGGGTTTAACTTTTTATAATCTCACTCAGGAAAATAATTGATAGTTAATTAGGGAGAGTGAAAGGATGAGGATACTTGAGATTAAGCAGGATAGGTAAATTAGAATGAAATGTGTATGATTGGCTTAAATCCAAGGAGTACAGCTGTACAATAAGCAAGGGTTATGATAGTTCTCCTTATGACTTTAGCATAGATAACATTTGCCCACTTAGCCTTGACACTGAGCCGTACCTCCATTAACAGGTTTTTAGAAAATGAACTGAAAACTAATGTGCAGGATTGATGTCCTCAATACTGCTCTCTTGTGTTTACTGTGTTTGAATAACTGGAGTTAACCCTGCTTTGAGAGCGATCCCATTGAGTCAGTAGTCTAACCTGGAAGCCAGCGTATCAAAAAGTGCTTTTTGATGTCATGGGACAGTATTGCTGTTCTTTCAACCCTGCTGTGGGCACTCCTCTTCTTGGTGGTTTTCTGTAGCCAGTGTTTACCACAGACAAGCTACAACATAATTTGTGTTGAGGTGCTAAGAAAATGCTGGAGTAAAATACCCTAACAGGCTTAAACTGCACAACTGCTAGAGAAACTGTTCCTAAGAAAGAGTAAAAGAACATGAACAGGAGATGTTCCAGCAACTAATTTGATTTAGGAGGTTTAGTCAATCTCTTACGTTGTGACTAAGAAAAAATGTTTCACTCCTTTGTTCCGATGGCCCTTCTTCAAAAACATTAGTTTCAGAAGCAAACTAATTGAATGGGGAAACAAAGCGTTTTGAGTGAGCATACAGAGATTTCCTCTAGCCTTTTGCTGCTTGCATTTTTTGCAACAAGTGTTTCACATTTCCACTGCTGGAGAGCACTGACTGGAAATGAGGAGCAATACAGGTGAAGGACCGTTTACTGCAAAGATCCAGTTCAGCCCTGGAGCAAGCAGATGTACCTCTGTGTTTGCAGTGGAGTTGTGGCTCTCTTACTTGGGGCTAAGGAAGCCGGCTCTTTTATTTATTTATTATTATTTTTTAATGACACACAGGTAAGCTGTGTAATTTGAAAGCTGTCCCACTTCCTTCTTTTCCACAGGAAAAAATCAAGCTTTCATACAGAATGTTTGAGATCAGGATGATGTATCCAAAGCATTTTTGGTGTCTTGCTTCTGTATGCTGTGTATGTGGATGTGGCTACCTGGTGTGTATAGTCAGCTATACAAAAGGTGGGATGAATGAGTCTTGCCATCCACAGAGCAAGACTGTAACGCTTTAAGCAAGTCCCAGAAGTGAAACTTCTTAAAATGGACTTTATCATTGGAAATGTACATCTTTTACATGTGGACTTAAGGTGACACTGTGGCCTTGCTGCTCTCTCTGTATGATGTTCTGCACTGTGCACACATTTGTGTACGTCTTTGCAAGTTCTTGATTTGATATCTGTTTTCTATATCAGAAAGAGATAAATACTTTTTCAAGCAAGTACATTGTTTTAAATAAAGCTGAAATATTAGCTCTGAGAACTTGGAGTGGTTGGAAGCAGTGGTGTGTGTTATGTGTAGAACTACATGGTTTAAACTTCAGAGCTAATATTGGCCAATACATTCAAGGATGAAACCAGTCTTGTCAGGAACATAATATTTTTGAAGCATGGGAAAAGATGGTTGCAGGAGGGGCAGTATCATTTTGTTGAAAGCTTTATGCAAATCAAGGCTGAGGAGAAAATACCAGTAAGAGAAAGTATGTTTTTCTACCTGGTATTTTCATTGCACCACATAGTTATAATATATTCCCAACTCTCCATGAACTAATTTAAGCCATATTCTGGAAAGAGTTTGTGGTTTTGTTGCTTTGATGCTGGCTTCTCTGTTAAGATTTTGTTGTTCTATCCTGTAAATG
The DNA here is from genome assembly GCA_028858755.1 of Ara ararauna. Lineage (NCBI taxonomy): Eukaryota > Metazoa > Chordata > Aves > Psittaciformes > Psittacidae > Ara > Ara ararauna. Next base: position 45,376,619 of record CM054381.1, read on the forward strand.
GTCAACACTAGAGTAGTCTGAGCTGGTAGTGGCCTTGTATAATGAAGTTACAATGTTTTATAGAAAACACAGGGGAAAACATTTATACATCTGAATCTTTGTCCTCTGTAATTCATCTCTTCTGGATTTTAATCCATATTGTGCCAGAGAAACCAGTCATCTGCCTCAATGAATTCAGTCATTGGAAAATGATCTGTATGCTCTTAATATAAGCGCATTCTCCTGTCTCTGCTTTAAGATATGTCTTCAGTGTTTGAATGCTCTTTGAGTATTGATTGTTGTGTTGACTTTGGCAGTGTTTGTAATGCACCTGGAATATTGTTAAACTGTCAGAATATTTTGAATAAAAAAAATAAAATAATTTTATCTTTTTTTTTTAATACCAGTAGTTATTATGGATGTATTTCTGTTAATTTAAAATGTAGTTTGAAAGATAACAGTATTTTTAATTGGAATTTGTGTAAATAAAGCTTGCTCTAGAGGTGTTTTGGCATAATGCCAGCTGTGAATTTAAGCCTGCAAAGGTGTTATATTCACATTATTCTTGCACATTTTTGGTGTTTCTAGTGTCTTTGAGCAGATTGTCTTCAGTTATAGTTGGAGATGTATTCACAGAAATTATTAAACAGATCAGAGAATTAGTAAGAAGATGGAGACACTAAACATATGCATTGTCATCAGTCTCCCTCCCAGTGATGCCTCTTTTGTCCTCTGCGCGGAGCGTACAGGGCAGGTGGCAGTGTTGTGGAAATCTTTACAGAAATGGTAACAAGACTTACAGGTATTTCTGTCCCATAAAGCTGAAAGCAGGTCCCTTCCCCAGCCTGGTGTGGTATATCTGAGTGCTGATGTCGTTGATGAAGCCTGTCTGTTTTGATTTTAAGCAATAAGAGTTTGATTTAGCAGAATTGATTATGAGAAGGGAAGATTCATGGAAACATTGTTACTCATGTTCTCTCTGAGAATATACTTCTCTGAAGACTTTCTACCCAGGTGATTGTGAGAATTGTGTATAGGCTTACCTAATGAAAGCTTGAATTATATAAAGTTTTATAAAAAAGCATTTACATATATGGTATTTTTGGATATGGGTGGAATTTGTTGCTTAGGTTACATTGGAAATTATTGTACCATTATGAAATGTTTAAAGTATTTTAATCAAATCATTTTATGAACTGGAGACTTTATGTGATTCACATGAAACTTGTACTGGTTTTCTATTTTTCTCGGCTGTAATGCGTAGTCAGACCATTCTTTTCCCTAATCCTACAGTTCAATGGAGAACTTTAAAAGCACTCTGTAGATCAGGAAATCACTAATCCCCTTCAGTTTGTTTAACAGAGAAACATTATTCTTGAAATACTTTGGTGTACATGATACTTCAAGTAATGTTAGTGTATTATTGGAACTAGATGATCTTAAGGTCCTTTCCAACCCTAACTATTCTATGATTCTATGATTATACATCTAGAGACCCACTAAAGCTTCCTCACCTGCAGAGAGCTCCTGCCAAACCCAGTCTGGATTATGTACTATTTTAAAAGGGCCTTTTCACAGGTAAAAGCAACGAAGGGAAGAAGGCGTCACCTGCGCTGGCCATGTCAGGTGGGGGTGTTCACAGCCTGAGTTTAAAATCATTTTACTGCACTGTCAAGTATAGGAATGATAGAAACTTGCATTGACATCTGCTATTTAAAGTTATGATCAGTTGCCCATCCTCCCTCCTAATTTTTTTTCCTCCAAGTAAGCTTCCTCCTGGGTGCCTTTGTTGTCCCTTGCCACTAGTAACCTGTGTGGAATGATGTAAAATTTCTCTTTCCTAGAATCTCATGCCCCATAACTGTTCTTAAGGTATTGAAAAACACCATCAAAATGCCTCAAATACTGTGGGAAATGCAACTTCCCTTTTGTACTCTTTCCCATGAAAGAGTTGGAATGGAATGTTAGGGAAGAGCGTGCTTGGATGGGAGTCTGGAGGGTAGGCTTTATGAAACTTCTTTGTGTTTTGAAGAGGGCATTTTGGGGGCAAGGTGAGTGACAGCCAAACTGCGTGTAGTTTTCCTTGTCTTTCTGCAATTAATAGTGAGGCTTTTGTTTAAGCAGGTAGCATAGTGGGAAGTGGTGAAAGTTCATACAGAGCCCTGAGTAGGATGTCTGGTCAGATCTGCCGTGTGGGTAACAGCCACAGGTCAGACCCAAAGGCTGCAAGTCTTACAGTATCTGGCTGGGAGAATACACTGGGCATGTTCACTGAAGTACAACAGATCATTGCAGGGTGTTAGCTGGGAAGCAGATTCACCTCCATGGCCACAGGCCAATACTGCCCCTTTTCTATTGTCATAGCAATCTGAATGAAACCTGCAGAGAAGACTGTCATCCGAAGGACAAATGTAACTATTTGAGCAGTGTCTGAAAGGGGAAGAAATGAGAAAGCTAAGGGTTGTACAGCAGCAAACACACTTCAAAAATAACTGTTGCTGTGCTCTTGTTTTGTGGAGATGGGCCCCGTGTGTTTGGAGTTTGTTACGTGATGTTCAACAGCAAATAGCCAGAACAAAGGTACTTTAAAACCACCTGAGTTTGCATTGTGTACATTGGTTCAAATAGTTATTTTTTTTAAAAAGTGACCCATGAGGTAACATCCAAATGTGATGTGTGTTGCACCCGACTATAAATGGAACTAGAGTGCACAAAGGCACTTTAATACTCTGGGAACTATACTGGAAGGTAAAGAAAGCATGTGAAATTGCAGCTGATGTGGTGGTGTTAATTGTTCTTAAAAATCTGACGTTAAAGATGTTTGATGGGTGAATGTGTCTAGTCTGGTCTCAGCTCTTTGATTCCAGTGTCTAAAGCCGTCGCTCAATCTTCTGTAATTTGGATGTGGTTGTAATTTCATTTGCTATTCTTTGCCGTTATTGGACTGCAGGGGGTATTGTTAATTTTACATGTGCTTATTTTATAGAACATTGTACTATGCTATCTACCAACTTTTGTAACTTAATTATGAGTGATATTTAGGGTAATTCTAATAGCTGTATATTTGGCAAATTATTAAAATTTTCTGCAAGTGACTTGCAAGTATAATTGGTTTCTTTTTAATACAGGATGATTGTTGGGAAAGTGTTTTCTTGGCTGTGCCTGTACTGATGAATCTTTCTTTCTCCTCTTTTCTGTGCTCTCTAAAATGGGTATTTACCTAAGATTTACCAGTTCTGCTTTACTGCCATATTTTTTGTCAGGGCATCCATTGCCATCGTTGGGAATGCCTGCCTTGGTATGCAAGAGTCACCACTATAAAATGGGGGGGAATATTCCAAGTCCACACACAATAAAAATACCAAACATCAACATACCAAACATTCTTTGTTTAAAACAAAGAATTTGTTTTTTGATCAAAAGTCCTTGATTCTCTGCGTTCATGCAAACTGTTGGTCAGCGTTGCATTTGATTTCCATAGCAGTCCACCAATCTTTTTCTGAAAACTTTTCCTACTAGGAAGTGTTTCTTTGAATGGAAAAAGGATTGGAAAAGACAAAGTCATCCCCATAATCGAGACACAACTACAACAACAAAAAAGATTTTCATAACTTCAGGACAGTTCAGGCCTTGATGAGCAACTAGGAAATGGCTGGTTTACTCCACAAATGTTGAAACTCAAGGTTACCTTTAATATTTGATTGAAAGCTATGACAGTCACAGCTTAAAGGTCCTAAAACTGACTCGATTTTTCTCCTTGCTGTTTCAGAAAATGGTGAGTAGTTGGATAGTAAAAGGAAGGCAGGGATGAGAGTGTGGAAAAGCTACACATTCTTTTGGTGCTCTGGGATGTGAAGCAGGCTACTGTGAAGTGTTCTCAGGACATACCCTGAGCTGTGTATGGAAGAATTTACTGCCTATGTTAAACCAGTAAGTTACTGCTTTGCAGATGTGCAAACTAAATTAAATTAATCAACTGATGGGCATCATAGTTGTAATTATATTGGAGCAGTTGGTGCCCATTAATAGAAGCTTTCAGCTAAGGGACAGTCCCTGCAGTTATTTTGGAATATAGAGCATAGCAGTCTTGTTTTACACCCTACCTTCAACTAAATGAATTAAATTGTTTATGCAGGACATCTGTATTTGTAATTTCCACTATCCTTTAAAATCGTCCTGGAAAACACTTTTAACAGGTCCTTGGCAATCTGCATGTGTTGTTGATTACAAGCCCTTTTGCATTTGCAATCAGTTCCCTAATCTGAAATCCTGCAGACACAGCCTTCCAGTTTCACCGTAGATCTGTTTGGTTTTGGGGAGGGTGTGTGTGTGTGTGTTTTGTTTTGAAAATGTATTGTCTTGTATGCTAAAAGCTTTCTAAATGTGTCTGGTGGTCTTAGTATTGTCCTGTGGGTCTGTGCAGCCTCCCTGCTCCAGAATTGAGGAAATCACTGAAAATGGGGTAAGACTAGAGCTGGAGCAAGAAGCACAGTTTTGTGAGGATCTCGTTTTTATTGGCTTTTAAATTAAAAAAAAATCTTGAGTGGTGGCTATGCATGGGAGAATCCCCTAAAGAAAACCCCATTTCCTTGTTCTAGAGTCAAGGAAGAACCACGCTCCTTCATTTCCTCCTTAACCCACTTGTCAGTAGTGTATTGCCCATGTGGGGTTACCCTGTCTCTCTCCTGTCTCCTTTCTTGGGCTGACTTGAGTGGTTGAAGGGCTGCACAGTGGAACATGTCAGCTCCCTGACATGGCTGAAAACTGGCTCGGACAAAGAAAATTACATTTAGGGAGGTGCAGGGGGAGCTGCACGGAAATCCCCACCCCTGGAAATAGCATCCAGGATGGATGTGTTGGGATACAGCCGTGTGTAAAGACTGAACCCACTTACCCTAAAGACCTACTCAGGAGTCTTTGCTAGCACAGCTATTGGGTTTATTTCCCTTGCCTCTCTGTTGCGCAAAGTGTGACTAATGGCTGATGGATTCTACATGTTATGGTCTTGCTCTCGTCTTGCCCTAGGCAATCTGTTCCTGTGCCCTCTCCAGCTCAGCCAAGGCTTTCTGCAGTGAGTGGGTTTCACTGGAAACCAATCTGACACATAAATTACTAATTTTCTGCTGTCCTGACTTCCTTGATTTGGCTCATTTGGGGGGAAAAAAGTGCCTCTTCTGGGCATAGTGGAAGTGGTGAAAGATTCTGGCTGTGGAAGTGGAATGGGATTGCTAGAGAGCCATTAAGGAAGTGTATCTTAAATATCAGACATTTCTCTTCATCTCCTGTTGCTACTCTGCTATCTTTGCTTTTACTTTTCATCTTTCTTGCCATCCCAAAACACAGATTTCCACTAAGTGTAACTTACTGTAGTTTGTGGATTGAGTCACCATAAGATTTGTGGATAAATGTAATCTAGAATGTGAACTGTAAGATATCTGCAGTCAGTCCACGTTTTCCTCTGGTCATCTCTGCACTTACTTTGACCCTCAGCAATGCAAAGAAATCTACCTATGTATTGTGCTGCACATCTGAAGGGCAACCTATAGCCTGCTGTGCTGCATGTGCCCGCTGCTGGCAGTAAAGAATTGGCGTCAGCACACACTTGGGTTGATGGAGCATAAGGAGAAATTGAGTGCAGCCCATTTTCCCACAGCTATATAAGCTTTGCAATGTGGCTAGCAATAAAAACTTGATTTTGTTAGCAAATTCAATGGATATAAATTGGGCAAGCAGATGGGAAGCTATCAAACAGATACTGTGCCAAAGCACCAATTTTGCAAAATTACCTTTTAAAAGAAAAGCCAGAAACAAACCAGGAACAAGCTACGAAGAAAATACTGACTTAGTATACTTTGGTCAACATAAACCTTTGGTTCTCAAATACAATGAGTCTGGAACTGGAGTAATGTCTTTTCTAGGATATGCCCTCAGGCTTCTCCAATACCTGGTCATGTAAGTGGGTAGGAGAGATAATTCCTGAAAAACATCATGTCCAGTAGCAATTAAAAACCATTGGACTTTGTATTGGATCTCTGTTTGATCCAAAAAAAACCCCAAAACAACCCAGTGTTATGATACTGTGTAAGTCAATAAAAGCAATAGTACTCGTATAGCTTGAAAGCTCTGTCTGGTTTTCAAAATACTGACGGAAAGCTGCGCTATGTGCAGAATCAACCGGCCTTTGTTAGGTCTTGTTTGAAGTCACTGTGGTCTCACTTAGCTGGGGATGATGCTTAGGTCACCCAGGACCTGTCTCTGCTTTGGCAGTCAGAGTATCTTTCTCCTGTCTCCTTTGCAGAGTTTGGAGACTCCCTGTCTTCTTTCCAGGTTTCATTCCAAGTTCTTCACTGTTTCTTTTTGTTTCTGCAAAAATCCATCTGGGGAGAAGAAAAGAAAAAAATTAATGTTTAACCTATGTAAAGCCCTGGGTCATAGGCAGCTGTGGTGGAGCCCTCTTCCAGCAGCACACTAGTCCCTTTAGTATGTAGAAAAAGTCTAGAGTAAGCCATTAAGCTGTAGTCGTCACCATAGTACTAGCTAATAATTATTACTATTGTGGTGTGCAACCTTGTTTGTAAAGAAAAATAATGTTCTTGTGAATAGACAGCATGGCTTCAGCCTGTCTCCCTTCTTCTCTATTAAATATGCTGAACTTGAATATTAAGTTCATAGTTTTAAAATTAGCTAAGAAATATATCATAATTGCTTGTATCAGTTAAACTGTTCTTGTGGTCCGTATGAGGAAAACGGAAGCAATAAAATGGAAAAAGAGCAATCTGGGCATCAAAGCAACAGTTGCAATCTGTCAGGGTCAACAGATGTATGTTTATGAGTTTGTAATTATCATTGCAAGTTAGAAAAACGTGCTGCATTATAAAGAGAGTTGAGAGCAGGGGGGTTTGCACAAGTGCTTCTCTTTCCTTTGTGTTGTTAAACAAATTAAACTAAAATCATGGCCCAAGACACATCCTTATCATTAAATTACAGTTATCCTTAAAGCTAATCAAAATGCATGTAACCGGATTTTTTGTCTAATTAAAGCCCAGCAGCTCACACAGTTTTGTAGGAGATGCTTCTGAAACAACCTGAGGTTTTTCAGCAGCCTATATTGAGCTCTCACTGAAAGACTGGATCTGACATCAATAATTATAGTGCTAACGGCAGTTTCTAATTTTGACCTGTTTAACATTTGCTTGCTAATGGCAGTTTCTAAGTTTGACCTGTTTAACATTTGCTTACTCATAGCTGAAAGTAATGAAAGCCCTTGTTGGTGTTAGACCTTCACGCAGCCACCGAAGGAGGGGTGCCCTTGGGGAATGTAAAATATGCTCCTTTCCAGGGCTGGCAACTTTTGGGTCAGTGGCTTTTTTCAAATTAACTGTACGCGGCAATGGTGATTGTAAAAAAGGAGAAGAGTGGAAGAACGCAGCACGTTTCCGGTGCTGCAGTTCCCCTGCATCCCTCCTTGGTCAGAGCTTTTACAGACTGTAACCACATGTTGGCACTTAACCAGCTTGAATTGGCAAGTTCTTACCCTGCTTGGTGGCTTTTCAGGTCCATTTTCAACATTGGTACCCCAACTTTTGGAGCAAGGGATAGCTCCAGGTCTCTTCCCCACCACAGTGGTGCCTTGGGGAGGATGCTGATACCCAGCTATGCTCTGTCACAGCTCAGTTTTCACATCCACTTGAACAAGACTAGAAGCAGTAGTGTTTTAACACTATTAAACCTCTGTGTGGAGAAGAAAATGGAGAACTGCTTGATCCTTAATAGCTGGTGTGCCTCTAGGAAAATAGCAAAGACACAGAAGTCCTGAGTACTCCCTTGATTTATGCTTCTTTATTGACCCTTTTTTTTCATTTTCAAAGCTTCCATCTCACCTGGTACTTGCCAAAACAAAAGCAGCTGTGCTGCTTCTCGGAGCAGTCAGCAGGACAGCCAGGAGCAGTCAGCTGGACAGCTGGAGTGGGAAGTCTGAGAAGTGAATCAGAAGGTCTTTATAATGCAAAACTTTTTTGCCAGCAGGAAAGGAAAGTGCCACTTTTAGTCCTCAATTATGTTCACTTTGTCCAAATGAAAGTAGCTCCCAGGGTACAGATATAAAACAGAATAGACAAACAATTAAAGAAGGGAGTGGGGGAGAGAACCAGGCTGAAGAGGGGGATGCATTTGCTGGGAAACTGGGATTTTTTCCCTCAGGAAAAGTGCATTGAAATAAAAGAAGTTAAAGAAAAAAGTGAGTTTGCTGTTGTGGAGCATATCAGTGTAATGGGCTAGTAATAGAAATCATTGATTTATGCACACTAAAATAGAGCCTGAGAATTGCAGAAGGGCTCTTTTAACCTCATTGATGTTATCCTTAAATCCCAGTGATGTCTCTCCCTATGTGGGCTACTGCCTATATTTCATGCGACTCTTGATAAAATGGAAAACTGAGTTAGATTTCTGCTTTTAAGTAGCTCTATCACCTGGTACAGAAAATACCAAGCTGTTGCATTTTGTTTGGGTCCAAAGACTGTTTGGGTCAGCTTTTCTCTGGGACATCAGTGGGAGCTTTCCTCTTGGAATATGTCTAGAGAAGACCCTTTGGCTCCTCTGGTAGCGTTCAGTGCCATTTCCAGTTGCACACTGCCCCCTGATTACAGAGTACTGCTAAATATCCTGAGAGTTTGTAGGTAGATACAATGGTCTGCAGCATCCTTCTACCCCAGCTGCTTCTCTGGGTGATGATAGGTGCTGCTTGGGGATGTACCCAGGAGGGACGGTGGCATTTGGCATTAGGACACACTGCTGTTTTAATCTCTGCCTGCCTCCTTCCTACCATTAGAATGTTGCAGTGTGTCAGACCAGGGCCTTTGGGTTTCCCCCGTGGGGGACCCTGTGTGATCACTGTGGGAGCGAACAAAGGATGCAGGTTAGTGGACTGCTGCACCCTGTGCCGGCAGCCGGGTCTGGGTTCCCACTCCTAGCTCTGGTGGTATCTTCTCAAGTGCCACTGATGCCCTCCATAGGCCACAGTTGGCTTTGCATGAAACGTTCCTGTCTGAGCTGGTCTTTTTAGTTACCTTTCTTCAGTGGGTCTTGATGGCTATTCTCTTTGGGGAGAGCATCTTGAATTCTGGTCCTATTTTGGTACCGTGACCCTCAATTCAACTGGTTCCAGAGTTTCCAGTGACCCTCATGAAACTCTTTGCTTCAGGGTTTTTTAGTTTTTGCCTGCCTTTCCTTTAGCAGGAGCTAAACCCACTACCAACAGGCAGTGCTTAATTCCACCATTGGCACTTCTTTTTCCAAAACATGTGACAGTAACTCTGGTTTGTGCACCACTATCTATCTTAAACAGAACAAATATCCCATGCAGCTTTCTCACACATGGAGACTGACAGGGGGTTTTGGCACATGGCATCTGTTGCATTTTCCCTGGCTGCAGATCTCTGCCGCAGTGGGAGGCCCTGGAGCCTCCCAGGTCCCCTCGTACTTTCTGGCAGTTCTGTGACTCTATTCTTACTTGAGGTGTCAGTATCATACCAGCATGGGAATATAAACCCTGGGATGGTTCTGGATGAAGACCTGCAAAATTCATGGCTCACATGGCTACTCCCCATGGGGCTTTTAGCTTTTGATCTGCAATTAATTTTAAGGCATTGTTCATCATCAAAGGCTGATCAGACTTGTTTTTTGTCCCACACTGGGATCATCTGTTGGTGATGATTGCTTTCTGTTATTCTTTTCTGAGGCAGACAGCATGAGCTGGGCTCTGCACACTTTAGAAGCCTTTGGAAAATGCTGTGTATTTGTGTTTCAGCTGTGCAATATCTTTAATTGCCAAGTGAGGGAGGAATCCCAAAACCCGTGTTCCAGTTACCTGGGAAGGGAATGACAACACCTGTCATTCCTGTGCATGACATTTGGGTTAAAGTGGAGATTTGATTAAATAATGCAAAATTTGGGGCTGTCAATTGTGAGAGTACCAGAGCTCCCATGGCTCTAGAGATGGTCCGTGTCGTGTGCCAGAGGCAGGTCAGGATGTGGGGGGGGAGGGTTGTGCTGAACGCCCCCTGAATTTCTCTCCCATGCTTGGAGATCTACAACTATTTTCTTTGGCAGTAGCAGCTGAGATACTGCCGACAATAAAGTGAGCAGCTCTGCCCCAATAAAATGCTAGAGACAGTGCATTAAACCCTACCAAGGCAGTTTTACTACTGCATATCTCTTGGCTTTACAAATGTATATCAGAGAAGCCATTTTACACATTAATGGGATTATTTCACAAGACACAGAGAAGTAACAGAGCCCTTTTATCACTGGAGTTGTGGTAAATAGTCTTAGAGCTAATTATTAATTACTGATAATAAGCGGGAGCACTTTCCCAAGGGAAGCTGTTACACATGCTTATTGCAATGTCTTACTGACAAATATTGATGTGTTTTCTCAAAAATGTGGGTTTAAGGCCATCAGTCAATGACTCCCTCAGCTGCATGGTTGTAACAGATATGTATTTTTAAATGGAAATTTGTGAGGGTTAGGCTACCCTGCAAAATGACATAACTAAAAAGGAGACCCTCTGGAAGATAAAGGTGTGCATACAGGAAATACCAGCTCCTCTAGGAAGAAAGGCTGCTGGCTTTGAAGGACAAATGGATGGGAATGAATCCCCAAACTCCTCTGTGCGACCTGATGAGATGTCAGGCAATGAGCGGATAATGGTGAGAGAGGGGGACATGGTTGGCAGCTGGGATATGGGAGGTCCTAGTTTTTACCTCTGGTTCAGCCTTCATCCTCTCACCCCTGCAGTTAAAACTCCTTAATCACAGTCTCCTCAACAAATTGGCCCTCCAAAATAGGTTAGAAATGAACTTATAACCAGCAGCCCTGACAGGGTCAAAAGAGAGAGGGTGTTGAGCAACATGGCACCAGCTGCTCTCTGCAATGGTCTCTCTTGCCCCTGAGGATAGTGGCAATGATCCTTGCCAGCAGTGAGCACAGCAGCCTGGCCATGCAAAAAAACTTCAACGAGAAACCTTGCTGGAGTGCCTTGAGAGCATTGTGTTAAGCAGCTGAATTATAGAAAAAGGAGGAAAATGCTGGGGGGTTCTGTTCCACCCCCTCCGTCCCCCTATTTATTTAGTAGTATAATAGTCAGTGGAAGTTGAAATAGCAGGACTGATTATTTTCTTTCTTTACAGCAGCCTGGACTGGGTTACGGCCACTTTTGGAAGCAGTTTTGGAATAATTTTATTTCTTGTTCGTGACAGCTCATTCAGGGAGTTGCTCTGGATTTTACCCTCTGGCAGATGGTTTGCATTCTGTGTTAGGACAAGCATATTTCATAAAATAATTCCTTTTGTGGCTCTTTGCACGTTCTCAGTTGAAGATGCTGCCCTAAAGCCAGTGCAACATCCGTGCATGGATGTTAAGGGCTCCAGCACACAGCTCTTGCCTGGCCATCTTGGAGGATGCAGTATGCTGTAGGTTTGCCCCACCAAAGGCCAAATATGGCTACAAGAGAGCTCCTGACAAATCACAAAGGTTGAAAGACAGAGTGAGGTTGGGGGGGGGCTTTCTGCCTTTTTCCCCCGTACTGGAGACCCATCCTCCATCACCCACAACTGATGGACTCACAGGGAGCTTCCCGCTCCTACCACCTCTTCGGGCAAAGGCACTCTTCTCTCCAAGGCCTACAAGTGATTAATCACAGCAACAAGGTGCTGTACAGAGATAAGGTGGCCAGAGGAGCCCATCCTCATCTCCTCTGGGCTGGTCAGTCTGAGCTTTGAGCCAGTTCACCTATAGGTACAAAGAGCTTAAAATAAAGCTGCTCAAGGGTTATTTTTAATCTCTTCAGATGGGTTCAGACTCTGGATACAAAACTTCCTGCTCCCACCACCAAGCAAGTGCCAGAAAGGTTTCTGTGGATGCTCATCCCTAGCTCATGTCTCCTCACATTTGCACAAGGCTGCCGAAACACCTGACTATGGAAGGAAAGCGGCTTATATTTTAAGGAGATCCAAAAGGTTGTAAAAGGAAGAAAAAGAGTAATGCAATTGCAGGCCTTCTGACTGCTTCACAGGACAGGATCATTAAGAAAGGTGCGAAGTAAAACAACCATTTGTGAGTAAAAAAAGGCTGTTCAAAGTCATTCTCATTTCCTTTCCTTCTCTGATCCTCTCTTATTTTGCCTCCCACCACTCCTTCCTGATTGCTCTTGAAATAGCCATAGCACCTCTTTTTTATTCAATAGAGGAGAGTCAAAGACACTCCAGAGCATTCTACTATGTTGGTGCCATGAAACACAGTCCTGATGACAGGAGAGCCTTTTCCTGCTCTATGTGCACAAATGCACTGATGTCTGGGAGATTATTCTGGAAGCAGCTGGATAACCTGTTAGGCCATAACTACCTTCATCGAGCACAGACTGTCAACTGCTCTCCCAGCTAGGATTGGGAGGCAGATCCTTTTGGGCTGAGTGAATTGCATTAGGGTGATTCAGCTGATTTTGGCAGAAATATTGGCTACAGGTGCTTCAGGTCCAGCTGCAAATGGCCTAGCCAGCAAACAGGAGCAATGACCCTCCTTTAAAAGCCCCAGAGCCCACAGCTGGGCAGGTATGGCAGTTTGGCTGTTTATAGTGTTTATCAGTCTATTGGGGAGAAGTTGCTGGAAATGTGTTTTAAAAAAATGTAACTTCTTTTTTTTTCCCTTTGTGCCTTATGGTTTACAGGGGCCCGAGCGGCCCTCCTGCTGGTCAGCCATCCTCTCTGACCAAGTCTTATGTAGAGGACATGTAGTGGAGTGTTTAAGTTCATCAGGAAAGCAGCTCCGTGAGGCACAAATTACAGTACTCAAACAAGAAAGAGCCCTATCACAGATGTGTCTGGCAAAGGTGAGATCTTCCCACATCCTGTTCATCTCCCCTTCACACTCCATCTGCTTCATTAAAGTCTTCCTTGTGTTTGTTTTTGTTGGAGAATGGTCAAACACAAAAGAGAAGCTATGAAGCAACATAACTCCTTTTCTGTTTCATGCTACTTATTTTTCATCTTGTGACAAATACAACTTTCTGTTGGCTTTCCTAGATGGAAACATCAGGCTGGGGAATTCATACAAGGTGGTGAGCTTTGGGTTTGGTTGGGGCTTTTTATTTTTATTTAAGCATTGAGAGGGGGATTTCTCTTTAAAACCCACCTGGAGGAAGTCAGTGAAGGTTGGATGGTGCACAGGGGAAAAGCTGATGTGGGTCCTCAGGTGCGAAATGCATGTCCTTGCTCTGCTTCTTGTAGGAGGGAAGTTGAAGGAACTGCTGTCGCCTTGAGAATTCAGTTCGTGACTAAAGTGAGTAAGGGATCAGTAGGGCTGGGAATTGCTTCGAAAAGCACGTGTTTCCTGGTAAAAAGTTGAGGGAACTACTTCAGCTCTGCCAGTGCTTGCAGCAGGATTTCGAAGTTGGTGTTAGCTACAGAAACTCCGGGGGGGAGCTGTAGCGCAGTGTGTTAGCACGGCTTTGCCCCCTCCTCCCTTTTAGCCAAAGCTGAGCTTTAAAGAGGTGGCGTTGGTGCTCGACATTTGGAAGTGGGTTTGTTTTTGAGTGATACGAAAGGAAATTGGTTTGGTTACCTCTGTTTCCATGAGCTGCGAATGTAGTTACTTAAGTGTTTGCAAGCATTGTTCACCTGTGCCTTTGCTGGTCAAATCCGAGGGGTTTTCATCAGTGTTGTGAGGCCAGCTCTGGGTTCTGTGCTGGATATCCACTTCCTCTGCAATAGAGAAACAGAAAGGTGGACAAAGCTACAAAATACAGACAGCAGGTGTGGATTTAAAAAAAACCCAAAACAACCAAATAATTTTCATGGCTTTTGAGCGTTATTGCTCTCTTTTGAGATGGTGGTTTTACAGAAGGGGATGGGTAAACTGAGACATGGAGCCTTGAAATGTATGTGTGTTTAAAACCGAAGCTGACAAAAGACAGCGCTTAGCTGCGCGATGTTTATAAACTATACCAGGAGGTCCTTTTTTGTTGGCAAAAGGCTGCTGAGAAGCAAAGCTGTTCAACCTCAAATGTAGGGTTGGAATCATTAAAAAAAAGCCTTATCAGAGGCTGACCGGCAGTTTGTGTGGTTTCCTCACCTGCGGGAGTTATCCCTGGCCCTGGAGGCTGCTGAGCCATGCTCTCAGCCGGTATTTTAGGTGTAGTGTGAGGACAGCATGATCAGCAGCTCCTGTTTTGTGCTGGTTTTGGGACAGCTCTTTTCTTCCAAGGTGTTCTGTCTGCTCAGTAAGGCTTTTATTTCCTCGGGAGTGAGGGAATAATTTGGGTAGCTCCTCACGCTTAAGCCTGTGTGAGAAACTGGGCTGTGCTTAGGAGTCCCGCTTCCGGTCAGAAATGCCTCGTGGTTAGAAACGTGTTATTTATTCTGGTGAAGCTGTGCTCGAGTTCACCAAAGACCTTTTCAGGAAAAACGATTACTTTATTTTGAAGGAAAATCTGCTTTTGAGGAAGGTGTTTGCAGGTGGGGAAGTGGCGACGCTGGCGAGAGGCTGGCGGGCATCACCGACCTCTTGCTGTGCCCCAGGCTCCCCCCGCCCAGGCTGAACGACCGGCTCGCGGCTCTGCAGCGCTGTGTTTACCACTAAAACAAATGCAGATTGAGATGCCGGGATTTGTTTTCAAATCAGCGGACACCGATCGGGTCCTCTGAAACAGCTCCGCCACCGCCCTCCCGCCCGCGGGCGCCACCCGGTGGCCCGTCTCGACATCACAGCCCCTGCCCAGGGCGGGGGCTGACGCCAGTGAAAGTGATCCTGTTGACGATAAGGTGAGTCCTCAATTCCTCGTGTTGATCTGCAAGCAAAGTATAGGCATATACTTTGTCACCTCCTTCCTAGCTATCATCTGTCGCTGGAGACTAAGGAATGTCAAGCACAGGTAAAATTAGGGTTTGGACTGTGAGCGAGCTGCTGCCCGCATCCTGAGGCCTTTCATCCTGAAAAAGTATTAGGTGAGACAACATCTTGCAGAAGCAGAGATTTCCAAATATTGGTGGCTACTGCAATGACTATGAAATGGCACTTCAGGTCTGTACCGAGATGGGACAAGAAAAGCCCTGACCCTTTGTTCTTAAAAATCTTAAGTCTTTATTTTAGGGTCATCTCAAATATAGTTTTCAGTTCTTTTTTTCGGTTAGAAAGAAGTAGGTGCTTCTGCAACATATCACTTTAATGCTAATAAACAGTGGTGTAGCACTAGATGTCAGTAGTGCTTCACCAGTTTCTGTGTCAGACCTTACAGGCTTTATTTACTGCTGACTTTTGGCACATGATGCCCTCCCCTTGTTCCATGTTTTCCAGAATAAACACATACAAATATGCTGTCCTTCAAAAATACTTTTTCTCTTTGCTGTCCTTGGTGAATAACCATCTTAGGTCACCAACTTACAAAAAGGACATGTTTTCTGACATTTCAGTAGATCATGCATAGGCTTTTTTGTTCTTAGGGGTCAATCTATAAAAGTTGCATCTGGGTTTGTAACTTGGCAAATATCCTTGCTATGTTGTTCCTCCAGCAGGTGTCGGGGGGAATTCATCCACTCTGACATCTGCTGGAGGAACAACACAGCAGGGAACAAACAATCCAGGAGATTCCTGGAAAAGATTGGTGGTAACTTTCTGACACGGGTGATGGAGGAGCCAACAAGGAAAGGTGTGCTGCCGGACCTTATACTAACAAACAAGGAAGGACTGTTTGGAGATGTGAGGATAAGGGGCAGCCTGGGCTACAGTGACCATGAGATAGTGGAGTTCAGCATCATCCAGGGAGGAAGCAGGGCAATAAGTAAGATGTCAACCCTGGACTTTAGGAAAGCTAACTTTGGCCTCTTCAGGGACCTTCTTGGAAGAATCCCATGGGAACAGCCACTAGAAAGAAGAGAGGTCCAACACGGCTGGTTAATATTCAGGGATCACTTTTTTCAGGCTCAAGAGCACTGCATCCCCATGGATAAGAAATCAATCAAAGGGGGAGGGAGACCTGCATGAACGAACAAGAAACTCCTGTCAAAGTCAGACACAAGCAGAAGATGTACAGCAAGTGGGATCAAGCACAGGCTGCTTGAATGAATGGAAGGATGTTGTCAGAGTATGCTGAAAAGTAATGAGAAAAGCCAAGGCCTATTTGGAATGATATCTGGCCAAGGATGTCAAGGACAAGGACTTCTTCAGATACATCAATAAGAAGAGGAAAGCTATGGAAAATATGGGCCCACTACTGAATGGAGCAGGGACGCTGGTGACAGAGGACACAGAGAAAGCAGAGATAATGAATGTCTTCTTTGCTTCAGTCTTCAATGGCAAGGCCAGTCCCCAGTAATCCCTGACCCAAGAGACAAGGGAGAAGGTCTGGAGAAAGGAAGTCTTTTCTTTGGTTGAGGAGGATGGGTTAGAGATCATTTAGACAAACCTGACATCCGCTAGTCGCTGGGCCCTGACGAATGCGCCCATGAGTGCTGAGGGAGCTGGTGGGCACCACTGCTAGGCCACTCTCGATCATCTATGAAAGGTCATGGCAATCAGGAGAGGTGTCTGAGGACTGGAAGAAACAAAATGTCACCTGTGCCTTCAAAAAGGGCAACAAAGAGGACCTGGGAACTACAGGGCAGACAGCCTCACCTCAGTCCCTCCTGGAAAGGTGATGGAACAACTCATCCTGGAGGTCATCTCTAAGCATGTGGAAGACAAGAAGGCAATCAGGAGTAGTCAGCATAGGTTCACCAAAGGGAAATCATGCTTACTTAACCAACCTGATTGCCTTCTACAATGGGTTACTAGCTGGATAGATGGGCCATTGAATATTGTTTATGTGGATTTCAGCAAGGCTTTCAACACTGTCTCATATGACATCCTTGTAGGGAAGCTCAGGAAGTGTGGGCTGGATGAGTGGAAGATGGTGAGATGGAATGAGAACAAGCTGAATGGTAGGTCTCAGACGGTTGTGGTCAGTGGTGTAGAGTCTAGTTGGAAACCTGTAACTAGTGGTGTCCCAAGGGTCAGTATTGGGTCCGGTATTGTTTAACAGCAGCCTTGGACACAACTCCAGAGAAAACTGTCCTGCACGAGGAACTTCTTATTTTTAATAGTATTAGTAAACCAAGAGGAAAATAAGTTCTATGTAAGGGAATGTTGTATTTTAAAGAAGTGTTATCCCTGTATATTCCCCAGATGTGAAGTGTAGGTATGCACATCTTGTCTACACTCATTACGCTATCAGTTTAAAGACAGAAGACAAGAGCTGTAATATTTGCTTTTGTGGCATCTCTGTGCCTTCCTTTTGGGAGCTGTGTTGTTATGATCAGCTGCAGCTGTCACACCAAGTCAGCTATCCTGGAGAGTAAGTTTCCTTCTAGTGAAATATGTGTAATCAAAATATGACCTTTTAATCCACTCTGTTTCTGAGATTTCTTTCTAAAATGGTGTTTCTGTGTACTAGGCTTGCTTTGGTCTTCCGACTGTGTAAGCTAATTTCTTTGTGCTTATTTTGGGTTGGCACTGTTATATTCCGTACAGGGTAAGGCTTGTGGAAAACCACTAGGATATTTGTGGTATTGTGGGAGAGCATAGTGTTCTCCACTGCAGCCTCAGGTCAAAGAGTAATTCATCCAGGGATGGGTGTTTCTCCTTCATCAAGCAGCTTAAGGCATCCTCAGGAAATATTTCTTTAAGAACAGAAATAATTCATGTGAATATGATGTAAGATGTCTGCAGAAGCCCCTTAGCAACAGATTAACTTTTTCAGCAACTTTAGTGCATAAAATATTTTATCGGTACTTGCTCACTCGGGTATGAGACAGTTTCTGTGAATAAAATTCAGATGTTCCAATTGCTCCAAGTCAAAATAAGTAAAACCTAACAGAAATTACTTTTCTTAATTATTTACTTTTAGGCTCTTGGTTCATGAGTGTGGCTACATCGGGTAATGTTATAAAAATGTGTTCATCTGGTATTGTTTTGCAGGAGATGATTTTACACTGAATTTTGCAAGCATGGGGCTTCCCTCTGCTTTGCAGGCAACTCTCAGAGAACTAAAGCAAAGATTTAGAATGCAGATGTGTGTTTAGAAAGTAAAGGTGGCAGGCAGAGAAACTACAAGAAAACTTTCCTAGGGAAGCTTGGCAAAGGCTGTGTTATGTGGTAGGAAAAATCCAAAGGAAGTTAACAGGGTAGAGAGGACAGGCTTTTAAAAATATTCCTGCCCTCTCTATTGAGCAAAGGAGTGAACGACTGTGATATGTGTGCACTTGGGAGTCTACTATCCCCCTCCTTTTTGACTGGGATCTCTGAGTGGTGGGGTGGTGGCTTCTCGGACTGTTCCCATCCGATTGCCATCAGAGCTGCCACTGTTGGGGGACTTACAAGGCCTTACACAAAATTATGTTGTAAACCATCGAAATCTTGCTGCTGCTTGCTTGCACCAAAGTCATACAGCAGCTCTGTTGGGCTTTACAACAGTCAGTAGTAAAAGGGGGACTATGTGACTCTGTCTGGTTTAAGTTACAGGCCCAGGTTTGTGTCTACTGACAAAGGCAGCTGAGTGGACTGTTTGTAGCTGCTGTTGCTTTTAAAACTAACAAACCCTGTGATCTAGAAGGTAAGCTTTTAGCTTCGTTCTCCATGCTGAACCCTGATACAAAGTCGGTCTGTCTCCTGTGGGGCAGGCAAGACAACCTGTGTTGTTGTTGGATGCAGCTCTTATGAACCTGGACACTTCTTGTGCTTATATAGGAGTCTATAGGTAGACATACTGATCATGCAGACAATATGGGGAGTATTTTTTTTTGTAGTGGAGAAGAGCTGAGAAACAAACTACTGAGCATAAATTGTCTAAGGTAGCTGGAACAAACAAGCAATAAAATTACAATAAACGAAATCTGAGGCCTGTTGCCCATTAGATAGGTCTATGTGACACAGTGCATGCGACAGAATGCATATGTATGTTTCTATGTGTTGTATGCACAATCTACTGCAATTTATATAGGTGTAGGTAGGAGGGACAGCTGTTACCCAGTCACTCAATCTGAGAACAGCCGTGGCCATCAGTCTGCAAAAAGTTCAGGTTTACACCAGGGGAAGCAATAGCTGGAGTGATGTATTCTGTTACTGCCCAGCAGCAAAGGTGGGCACTCTTAATCACTACATGAGGAGAAATGCACTGTCACTTTGAAAGACTGCTGTGTTTGATTGATGGGAACACTTGTGCAATCTTACTGTCCACCTGACAGGGAACATTGCTGTCCAGCCCCTGAAAACTACTGTCAAAGACTAACCAAAACTAAAGAAAAAGGTTAGAAAAGCCTGTACAAATGTGAATCTGTGCAAAGTACTGTCCTCTTGAGTTTCTCACTGTTTTCAGTATAAACTGGCATTGCTTTGTAAGGTTCCCTCATGAAAACCTGTGTGTATTCTGTGGCTCTGTTTGGTGGGTGGCATCAGCTGAACTGAGTTTTGCAGCTAAATAATTCTTTAAAGAACTGTACAAACTCTGTAGATACTCTGTGTACACAGATTTTCTTGAAAACAAGTACAATTCGCTTTTTCTGTGTGATTATTTCCAGTACTAGGAATTGGGTCAGGTGTTACTGTTAAGCAAAGGCTTCCCAGCTTTGCTTTTCTTCTATGGAAATGAAGATAGACAAAGGTGACTGGCTCTATTCTCTCCCAAGAATGAATAGTAGCACTTCTAGTTAAGAACAGTAGAAAGTGTTGTGAAATGGTAATGTGGGTGATATTGATTGTTAAAAGCTTTTGAAGACAGATAAGCACTGCAGGTATGAAGGAGTTATCATATACTTGATCTGTACAAACGCCTTTGTAATTAGTCATGCAAAATTATATCTTACAGTAAGATACTGTTAGCTATATGGGTTGCTGGCATGAGTATCTGGTTGCTTGATGCTAACAAAGTAGGTTCTATAAGTAGCTATGTAACAAAGGGTTTAATGTACTTAAAAGTGATTTCAGCAAAATTATTCATTTATTCTTCTCACTTTAATTTCAGTGTACCCCTATATGTTAGTAGCAGACCTGAATTGAAACAGCTGGACAGCTGAATTTTTAAAACAAAAATGAAGGTAAAGATGCTGTACAATTTCTTAAATTGTTCCCTGACAGCTGAGCTTCGTCCTGTCCTCCAAAATAGGATTATGAATCTTAAAGGATTAAATGCTCTCATTTCAAATCTGTTAATGAATTGTGATTAGTTCTAGTTTATTTTTTCTCAACTTGTGTTTGTCACAAAAATAACTAGCTAATACGAGAACCTTTTCAGATCTATGATGGTAGAGCTTAACCCTGTGATGTGCAGGTCTGGCCACTGTGAACTCATATTCTAGACAGGTGCAGTCAGTATGACCGAGGTCTTGCTGATGTTGGCATGTGTTTGAGATCCCATCTCACCTGTCGCCATGGTAGATTATTTACCACTGCTAATTTGTGCTTTTTTTTTTACTCATATTGAGGTAATGAGATGTGCTGTGGTGATGAATGGTGGTCAAGAATGAAATAGAAGAAAGCTTGTTAAGAAACCCTTGTGTTCATTCTGGAATCACAAACGAATCTGGCTCCAGATTTATGTATGATTTAGAAGGAGGTTGGGCTGGTGAAGTTAAATATTACCTGGGTGTGTTTAAGCATGCTCTGGCACTGCAGGCAGTGATTTTCAAGGTCATTCGTAGGGCCCCCTGGCATTTCTGGGCACAGCTTCCTTGCCTGTGCCCTGTTCCTCCTGATGTGTTATACATCAGATTGTCCTCTCCTTGTACAGTTTCTAGTGGGCTTTCCTATAGTCATACCAGAAGTAAGAGAAGGTCCTCAAGAAATAGGACCTTCCCCCACCTCTGCTTGGGACGGTTTTCAAGGAATGCCATAAAAAAAGCTCCATCATCTCTTCTGCTTGCATCTTTCATCAGGCTGTGGGGGTGAATTTTCCAGTGGTGGAATTCACCACCACATCAGGAGGTGGTGAATTTTTCAGTGACCTCCTGCATGCATTTTCAGAGATGTGTTTCCAGTGGTGTCCTAGAAATAACCCATTTGCATCAATAACTTGCCCCAGAAGGCTCTAGCGAACCCCAAAAGGCAGGAGGTAGTTTCACACCAAGAGGTAAATAGTTGTCTGGTCAGATTTAGAGCTGCTGAAAGACTAAGCATGGTATCAGCACAAACCATAGCGCATGCTTCTTGCCAAAGTGGGAGGAGTTCTGGGGGTAAAAGGCTAAGAGATTCAGGCTCCTTTTCCCATTACTGGTCTTGGGTAGGACTGTTTGCAAATACTGGTTCTCGAATCCATAGAAATTAATAAAGTATCTGAAAACTTCCATTAGCCTTCAAATAGTATTTACAAATTTTATTGTGGATATTCATTTTATTAACTTGGTCATAAAGTATTCCAATATTCAATATGGAATTTAACAAGCTGCAGTGTTAAAGTAAAATTGCTGGAATAGAAACAAAGTAGATGCAAGTCCTTCTGAAGGAGAATGTTCTAGCAGTAGTGGCAGAGACAAGAGGTCACTGTCCTCACAGGAAGAAATGGGGTGGATTGGGGAGGGGGAGATTTTTTGTACTGTGAGAATTGTGCTTGTTTTGAAGTGAAGGGTAGGAAGAAGTTAGTGATATGCAAATTGTGGAAGAATGGACTATAGAAACAAATAAGTAAATTCCCTCAGTAGGACACATGCAGTCCAGGGGGGCTTTTGATTCACAAGGCAAAGGAGTGCTGTGCTGATAAGGGCACTTGTGCATCACTCGAGAGAGGTGGCTTTGTCCCTGGTTTTGCTGTTGACCTTACACCTCTGTATTTCTTGCTCTTTTCATCCTCTGCCTTGTATGTTTAGGCTGTGTTTCTTTGTATTGTGGCCAGCTTGCTGGAGAATGTGCATTCATGCAAGACCTTGGCCAGGGACTGCGGACACTTTTGTCATAGAAATAAATAGTCTTTAGAATGCACAGGGCAGCTGTAGAGGATAAGATGAAGGTGACACTCTTTGGTGCCATTTTTGATAAGCTGGCAGCAGTGTCCTGCGTATAAAGAATTTTTCTTTTTTGTTTTTTGTTTTCGAAAAGCAGCCTGCTATGCAGCAGGGGAATCAAGGGCAGCAGCAGTAATAGGGGTTTGGAAGACACTTGATTGTGTGGGATCTAGCAAGAGAATGCTAACCAGCCAGAGTGTTCCTATAGCCAGGGCTAATCAGGTATTAGCCAGGAGAGCTATGAGGCTCAGATAATAGAGGAGTTTAATAGTTACTAAACTTGGCTGTGCTGCAGAATCCTGCATATGGATGCAGGTATAGAAAGGCATCACAAAAGATGCCGTTTTTAACAGTTTTATATCTTCTAATTGCTAGATAAGTGTGAAGATGTGAGTCTCTGTTGGATTCGAGTCTACATCTCCATAGTGATGTACTGACATAACTAAACCTGGAGACTTTTGTATTATAGATAAAACTAGCTGCCTCATCAGAAGTGGTTTTTGAAAAGAAAAGTTTTAAAAGGTGTCTTGTTGCAACTTAAAAGCAGAAGATACCTGTTGGTAAGGAACCAAGCCAGCTTATGTGCTGTTGAGAAAAGAAAATTGAAATCAGAGTTCTTTGAAACAGAGATTAACTTGAAAAGAATGCTTTTTTTTGGAACAAGAACAGGGAAGAACAGGACTAGCCTAGTGCTGGCATCTGCTGCAGGCAGACATATGTTCTTGTCCTGGTCATGAATTGGTCCAAATGGAGGTTCCTTTCCTGGGACCGGCACATGCAGAGGATGTGGCTTTAGCAAGGGCCGTGTGACTTGGACATGTCAGTGATTCCCCAGCCTCTGAAATTCATATTATACCAAGATGCAAGTGGTATTGTCTTGCCTCCAGCTTGGAGGAGAGAAATTGGGTCTGGAAAAACTAGTGCAAATTCTTGTCCTATGACAGAAGATGCTCACCCAGCAGCTAGCTGTCATCTGTTGTTTGTTATCAGCCCTTTCCTGCTTTGGGAGCCTGAGATTTAAAAGCCATTTTACTGCTAGGGTCTTTCTGTACAGCAGAACAGCATCTCCATAAAGCATAGAGCAGCCTTTCTGACAGCTACTGTAGGAAATATCACTAGGAAATGTAGCCTGAGGGTCTGAGTACTCTGGGAGGTTTTTTTTGTAACTGTTATTTCCAGAATAAAGCTTCTAATTTTGGCTCTTAATTCTGCTCATGTTCATTAGGCAGATTTTGTGCCTTGAAATGTGTGCTGTTGAGGAAGAGAAGGGTAAGAAAGGTCAGCGGGGACAACCTCAGAAGACTGAAAAAAAGGTAAAACTGGTAAAGTGGAGCAGAGAAGTAGCGAAGAGGGGGTGGAGCTGCCTCCGATTTTCAAGCTGGGAAGTGGTCAGGCTGGAAAGTGAGGAGCAGCTGAGAAATGAGTGTCAGCAGTGAAGTTGCTGAGGGTGGCAATAAGGAAATCCCACTGTGAAGACCCTGACAGAGGGTGTGCTGGGGATGACAGTGGGTGGAAATGTAGCCCTGCCCGAGAGGATGGGTTAAAAAGAATAGTTTGAAGCTCTGTGAGCAGAAGACAAGCTTTTTTCCCTACCACTTTTGCAATTGCTTCTTGTGCAGATTTTTTTCATTTCCAACTTTTCATGAGTGGGTCTGACAGATGTGAAAGGACTGTGCTGGAGCTGTCAGGGCACCTGGGGTTGATTAGTAGAAAAGTGCAGCTTTGTGTCTGCCCTTGCAGGCTTTACCTACAGAGTTTGAGCCTGTCTGCGTGGCAGAGCATGTTAAGGAAAGGCCATGCACAGTGTCCTTTTGTGGGCTTGCTTTTTTGCTGTTGTCCTTCTGTGTTTTTTAATCCACATGTAAATGTAGGCAGCAGTCTGTAAGAAAACTGTAACCTGAAGCAATGAAGCTATTTTAAGATTTGTGTCTTGAATTTCTCAGCAATGTTATGTCTTCACTGCCTCAGTCAAACTGGTTTTCATTTTAGTGGCAGGCGCTTGGGTTTTTAGGCCATTATTGCAGCAATGGAAGCCACTGTTACCGTTCTACAGACCCCTGGAGACAGTGAGTTCTACAGACCCCGGGAAAGTGAGTCCCTTTTAGAGAGGAATAAATGCAAGGGTTTAACAACAGCAGTCACTTTTGTCCTTGGAATTGTGTCCAAAAGCAAGTTGTTGGCCCTACAGCCTGGTAGGTGTGCTGTGCCATTGATCGTTGCTTTTTGTTCTTTGTATTCTTATGTGTCTCTGCAGCTCCTGCTGCCTTTGCCAATCCTATTGAGTTGGTGGGTGAGTGGTTGCCATCATCTGCTTCAGATTCAGTGGAACTGTTTTGCAGCAGCAAGAGGACAGGAGAGGTGCTTTCCTCTACTTACTGCAAAAAAAAAAAAGCTACTCTTGAGCCTATTCTGATAATCCTCTGGCTCCCTCTCTGGAGTAGAAAGTGTTTGGGATTAGCTGGGTTAAGTATACTCTTTTTTGAGTACTGGCTGTTTTCATATGTAACTGCTCTTAAGCAAAAGTTGTCATTGACAGCCTCTGCAAGGTTAAGGATCTGCAGCCAAAGCCAACTGTCCCTGGGGATGTCTTCTTTGGCTGGCACATGAGAGTGTAGCCTTGTAATATCCAGTGTAGCTCTACCCTGTATCCATTTATTGCAACACTGCTAACAGGAAATAATATCTTTCACCATTTTAATGATAACAAGTAAACGTTCTGTCTTCGGAGGGGAAAAAAATAACCTAAGCCTTGAAGGGGGCTCTCCAGAAGATTTTTTTAGTCCAAAGAATATGAAATCCTGAACTGGCATGTATTAGACACAGGATGTTGTGAAAGGATAATGACATTTCAGAGGTACAACTTGGTGACTGCTCAGAAATGGTGACCTCAAGGCATATTTGCACCAAGCATTCAGCAGGTAGCTTTACTGAGTTATCTAGCTAAGTACAAACTGAAAGGTATTAATCAGACTGTGACAGTCTAAAATATGTTTATTAGAAGCTCCTGTCTTATTTTGGTAAAGTTTTTAACAACCTGCCATGCTGGTAAACTAGAGATGTAGTTCCCTGGGTTATCAAAGCCAGTTAAATTGGTGTTCTAACTCTTTCCAAGTGAGACATTACACATATTCACTGTTGCTCTTGCTAGTAATGTTGGATCCTGTTTGTACATAAAGCACAGAGAGATGATTCACTCCAAAATTATGGAGTGGCCCTTTAGAGAGAAGCAAAATTGGTGTTCACTCTAACCAGTTTATTATAAATCTGAGTCTCTCAACAGCAGTAGTAAAGTACTCCAAGCACTTCCTGAGCAGCATTGTGTTAGCTGTGTGTCTTGATGGAAGATGTTATATCACATCTGAGTCCCAACGCTGGGGATAGTTATTCAGTTTGTGTGATTGCCTGAATGAATCTCTGTCTGCTTCCAAAACTATGAGCAAAATAGTCTTCCCTTTGACACAGGTTTGTGCCTGCTAGTGAAGATGATAGCAATCAGAGTTAGGTTTTTTCTGTGGTGAGTTAAAGTTTTTTTCGTATATGTGGAGGTAGCTGACTGAGGCTGTTTCCTCTGGAGGTGCATGTATACTTCAGATGCTTTTGTGTTTTACCAAGATTTGTATTGCCCTAGGAGCTGCTTAGGTACAGAAAATCCCTAAGCTCCACAGGTAAATCCTTGTGATTTTTCAGTGATTTATAGCTGCTGGGTACAGAAAATATTAGAACATCTCTTCCACAAATTGCACCAGCAAAACGAATTGTGGAAAAATCTGTTGGAATGCAAAAGGGATGGTGATTATGTGTTTCAGAACAGCACCTCAGGGCTGCATCATCTACTACCCTTACTAGGTAGAAAGGGTGACTAGGTGGCAGACTCACCTTATGCCCTTATATGAGAAGGGAGGATGTTACAAAGCAGTTTTCCTCCTCTGGATACCACAGTCCAGATTAACTTTTTCTCAGCCACTTCTGTACTATGCATGAGTTCGCTTAATCTGATTACTTTTTTGGGGCATTGGGCATCTCTGGGTGCTGTCTGAGCTGCTGTGGTCCTGTGAGTAACAGCTCCAAGTTTCCCCTTCTGCTAAGGAAAAAGCAGTGTCTACAGCCTGGTGTGCTCAGCCTTTGCCTGTCTTTGGGTACTTGTTGGGTTTCAAGGTCTAGTATCCTTGGAGTGCAGCGTTGTGGGTCTCATCTTTGGTGTCATTTGGTTCTTAAGGTGGGCAGTAATGGATGTGAAGTGGCAGTTTCTATGGCTGTTGTGGCTTTAGGCGTTAAAGGAAAATTGCTTGTTGCAAGAATAGAGATTGCAAGTTGATACCTTGCAGACAGTCTTATATTGTTCCTTAAAACTTGGATACACAATATAGCTGCTTCTGGAGTGTATTTCTTCTGGGTGTATGTGCTACTGTTGACCGTATCTTAGTACATCCCACGTGTTAGCTAAAGAAAAGTTGAAGTCGGAGAAACTGTATTTTTTGTTCTCACAGAACTTCTTGCTGAAAGAAGAATAACTATAATGAAGTATTTAAAGTTAGGAATCGGTCCAGCATTTGGTTAGATACGAGAAGCCAGGTAACTTTGTAAGGAAAAATGATGCTGTAATATCTTGAACAACATAATCTTGAGTACAGGTCCTCTAACAACCTAAAAAGAGAAAAAAAGCTATCAGAATGTCAATGAAATAGGGGCAACATTTTCCTGAAAGTTCAGTTTCTGATGGTAGGATTTATAAACGCAGTTCCATAAGCAACAGATGCATCCCCTCTTATTTAGAGCTTGAGTGGATTTTATTCCTCATACTATGGTTATATTTGAGGATGTTTCACTTTTTTTTACGTAAGAGTTTCATTACTTATATATGTCCTAAAGTCTCATTGAGTTTGGGTGGAAGCTGGGGAGTCTCCTTCCAACATGTTGAGTCTGTGAGTAGGTGAAGAAGTTATCACTGCTTGCAGCACGGGATACACTTCATACCAGAAGGCATCTTTTTTATAGTAATGGAAAGATTTGTGGTTCTGTGTAGTTGTAAGTAACCTCAGAATAACTCCTGTCAGCAAAATCTGCCTTGAGTTGTTCTTTGCTTCACAAAGAACCACAAAGAAATCAAGATGCTTAGAAAAAACAGGACTATTAAAGACCTTCTCTGCTATGAGTATTTTAACTTATTTTGTTGCTAGGAAGCTGGGTCATGCCAGGGTAAGTGCAGTGCTTGAAATGCACTACTGTAAATGGCCATCCCTCCAGACCGACCACTGCGGGTTTTATTTTTTTAAGAAATCAAGTAAATGTCAATGGTAGGACAGTATGTTTGTTTCCCCTTTTCTCCTCTGTTCTGTAATAATGAGCAGGCAGTGCTATTAAGATGGAAAGAGAATTTTGTTTTTATCTTACGTTGGTAAAGCAAAACAAGCGAAAAAACACAAACCACTTTGAAAGGTACAAGTCCAAGTTAGTTACTTGGAGATACTGATATTCAGGCTGATATCACTTCAGGAGGCTACATCTTAATTGCTCAGCTGTCAACTAAGCCTTGCATCCCTGTGGAAATTCTAAGGGAAATGAAACGATCTTCATTGACCTTTCTCTGGATGATGCTATAGCACAGTGCACACTTTTAAGAGTCATACGCCAGCTTTGTGTTTTGTCGACTGAGGGCTAAGGTTGAATGAGTTGGTAGCCAACATGCTCCTGCCACATCACCTCCTGAGAAATTACTTACATTTCTCTAAAAAGGATCTACAGAAGCCTCCCTGTGAAGGGGAGAGGCTTGTATTCACAGCTGTGCTTTGCGGCTGGGCAAGCCACCACAGTGGCATTGAAGGAGTAGCTTAGAGCTCAGAGTTGGCAAGGATCTTGGGGTGCTTCTGCCTGTGGAAGAGACATCAAAGAAAACACTTTTCACATCATCTTTCAGGGAAGATCTCTAATCTCTGAGTCAGGTGGACGGAAAAGTACTTCCGAGCAGGAGGCTCAGTATTACTGTTCCTCAAATAACCTGCGTTCTGGGGTATCGTTACTCATGTTTCTATATAATTTTGATTGCTTTTTGTTAACACACACTTTTAGGATAGAGCACTGGCTATTTCTGCTTTGTTGTGTGTCTGCACTCAAAAATAACAGGGAACTCTAGATCTAAGTGCTGTGTGTTGTCACGATGCAAGAAATTGTGGTGATAAAGCGTGTTTTGAAGCAGTTTGTGAATTGCCTGTTACCAGTGCAAGGGGCACCTGGTATGAGCTTGCTGGAAGTGCAGACTTCTGCTTTTGGCACAATCACATTTTCAGATATTCTGGTGGGATTGTGGCTGACACTTAGTGTTTGTGCCAAAGACTAAACTTTAAATGAATGTTGTCCTGTAATGGCAAGATTTAACCCTGTTATTGTGCTGGTAGAATGTATCAGGTGTATTATTATGCTCAAGTACTCTTATTTTAGTGTGAGGAGATCAAAGTGCTCCACATACAAACTATAGGTGGAAAACTGGTACAGTGTAGCTTCTGTGCATGCCTTAGAAACTTTACCGTGTTATTATAGGTACTTTGTCTGGGGGGCAGAATTTTCTTCTTATATTATGGTTGTGCTAACACCCAAGATTTGTGTTTCTGGAGTCTTGAAAATCCTTCAACATTTCTCATCTATTCCAGGCTGCAACAGAAAGCATCTGATTTTCTAAGGTTGCAAGGCTAGTAGCTGTGGGCTTTCTGAAGTTCATTTTTGCTATTCACTTTTTGAGTAGCTATGTTGGCTTGCTTCCCCTTCTGGCAAGAGGGAGTGTGTGTCCTCTGCAGCTGCATGCCCACTGAAGACTCAGATCTGCTTTAAAATTGGCCAAAATTGAGATTACATTGGAAGGAGATTTGTTAAAGCTCGTGCAAGTAAGGGAGCTGCTTGATAAGTACCAAGTAGACTGTTCTGTGAGCTAAACCAGATTGTCAGAAAGTTGTGGCCTTTGGAATGAAGCCCCTGCACATGGCAATTTGCTGTTTTAAGGTGGCATAAGGATTGAAATGCATACATAGCTACTGCAAGAAGAGGGTTGGGTACTTCTGCTTGCTGCAGTAGGACTTTGGCACTCCTGCAGTCTTGTGTTTGTGGCTTTGGTGCTTCTGAATGCATTTGATGTGTGTCCTCCCTGATGCATGCTATTGTCTTTGTCAGGGTAGCATGTGTGCCCTTCTCCAGAACAGTAGTTTGGTGCAGGCAGCTAATGGAGCATTCTACATGTTTGCATATTAGAAAAACACCCTGGAAAGGCCATTACTGAGCTACAGGTTTGCCTTGGCTTCATGCTGCTTAGAGACTACTGATGTATGTGCCACGCACACTTATGTTCTTGTCAGACCTTGCCTGAAATATGCACAGCCTAGTTATCTATCTACTGAAACACTAGCTCCTGCTTATCTGCCTTAAAACAATCAAGCAAAACCACCCTTCCTACCATGCAGGTAGTGAATATATAAATGTCAATCAGTATTGAGCTAGCCAGGTCCAGATTTCATATTCCTACAGTGCTGTATGTATGTAAACCACGTGAAACTGTAATATTAAACCAGCTGTCTATACTTGGCAACATTTATTGTAACAAATAAAATGGCAGAAGTGTCTCTCAGATCAGGTCTTTAAAGCAGAGATGACTCCATAGATGAGGCTTTAAAAAAGGCCTTAAAGTTCCTGACAAACCCATATTTTCCTTTGTGTGCCACTTTGCTCTGTTTCATAGCATCTGCATTGTAGAAATCTACTTTTTTCCCTTAAAATAGCCTGTACCCTTGCACTTGATGCATCCAAGTGCATGTCATTTGGTAATGTTGTCACAGCAGACTTCTATAACCTTTGAGCAATACTGCCGTTTCCTAGATTAATCTACAGTGCCATGCCTATACCCAGTTGCGCTTCATTTCACTGATCATTGGCTTTTGCTTAGTCTAACTCTCATAAATGCAATAATTCATTTGATGGGTTAAAAAAACAAAGAAAAGGGATTAAAGAGCCAAATGTTTTATGGAGCTGGAACAGGAATCATTGACTATTTTCGCTGTTATTGATGTATAATCTAACATTGAGGAATAAATATTTATGTGATGCTGAAGTATTAGGACTGAGAGCTTTCATTTGTAGGATGATCAGTTGTCAGCAAGTCCTGTTGGAGATTATCTCTTAAATTTAGGATCCTGCGCTTACAGCAGACCCCGTGTTAGAAGCTATTTCTCCTGCTGAAGTGACAAAATATAAAATGTGGGGCTGAAGCACTGTTATGCACGACAAATTGCTGGGTTTTTATTTTCAGTGACTGTATTTTCATTAAGGTTATTTAAGTGTGTATTTGTGTGATTATGGATTTGCAGGTGGAAACGTCAGAGTCCTGCTCCTACCTCCTTCTTGTGGTAACTGTAGAAGAAGTGGTGTCATATGCAAAGTGTTGTGGATTCATCCTTATCTGGGCTTTCACAGCTCTATACATATGTGCATGAGGAATATACATATGTGCATCAGCCCCTCACTTACCTGATTCTCCATGTTTCCACTTGCACAACCCTTCATCGGCATGCAGGCTATTGAAAACGCCACTTCCGTGTGTAGACAATTTGATACTTCCATCCCCACTGTTGTTTATCCTGGTATTTGCATATCGTGGCTGAATTGACCAAACAGTTCTGGCTAGAAAAAGGCTGTTGTGATGGGATCAAGTTGCCTTGGTTACAGCACCTGAAGGCCTTTCTGCTCCTTAGTGAAAACGCCCATTTGCAGACTTCTCTGACACTGTTTTGGTGGATGAGCCCTTAAAGTCCATCCTTGTCGTGCTGATGCATATTGCATGTGGATGTGTGCACACATGCTCCTGCATGCATACAGAGCTCTGCTGAATGAGAAGTGCTCATGGACCCAAATCTCAGAAAAACACCACTTCATTTTCGTGTGGTGTTTCATTTTATTGCCCATAGTCAAGTTGGACTTGTTGCTGGAGCTCTGGCTTGTTGTGATTGTCTTTTGTAGGTTCTGCTCAGGACTTTGGGGAGCTCTGTGTACCCAGGAACACGCAGCCGT
Organism: Ara ararauna; assembly: GCA_028858755.1. Lineage (NCBI taxonomy): Eukaryota > Metazoa > Chordata > Aves > Psittaciformes > Psittacidae > Ara > Ara ararauna. Next base: position 45,407,659 of record CM054381.1, read on the forward strand.
GTTTCCTAATTAAGGTGATGATGTGCAGAAAAATTAAGTATTCTGTGAAGGGGTCATAGTGATAGGGACAGCCATTTTGACATTGCAAATATGATAAATCCAGAGGCTGTTTGCTAGAAGATTTGACTTGCATCCAATGGGCTCCATGCATCTGTCTTAGTGCAAGAAGGCTGTACAGAGGTGTTGTATTGACAGACCTTTGGTGATGCCTCTTCTCATTTTGCTACCTTTTATGAGAGCTTGTGAAAACCATTAGGAGAAAGTATGATCTTCCTGGAAGTAAAGATTCCTGCTGAACACTAACGTTTTTATGATCAGTGTGAAAGAAAGGGCTCTATTAAACAATGCAAAATGCCAATTGAAAATCCTTTTAAAATTCAACATGCTGAGTTTAGCACTGTGCTTCAGCGGAGCAAGATATGACTTTTTTATATCGAGACATGAAGCTTGCTGTTTCAGCTTGTTTCCTCCAATGTTGAGCTCTTAGCTGAACACAAGTGCCAGCAGGGCTAAAAAGCCACAGATGTGACCCCAGAGGGATGAGATGGCTGAGCTGCCAGGGTGTGCTTCAGGAGTGTTTCTGGGCTGCAGACTTACGAGGCATGTCACCAGGAGACAAGTTCCTGTATTTACGCCCATACTCTGTGCAGTGAGCCTCAGGGGTGGGAGTTTGATGAAAGCATATTATAAAGAATTAGATTTCATTTGAAAACACAAGTGGAGAATATAAACATCCCATGGGCAGTGTGGTATTTGGGTTTTTGTTTTTCACCTTCTGCTGGTTAATTGCTATAGTTGTTTTAAATTATTTTGCCGTACTTTAAATTTGACTTCAACATCCATGTCCTGGTTCTTAACCTTTCTCTGTTAGATTGAAGTTTCCTTTAGTAACCAGTATCTTATAAAAGTACGTATGCGTTGTAATCCGGTTACTTGTTTCTCGCTAATTTACCACCTTTTCTGACAGCTGAAGCTTTTCAGGTACCTCATCTTTGAGACATCTATAACAGCTGCTGAGTCTCTTTCTTGAGATTTTCCTTCTTTGATTTTTTTTTTCTTTTTTTTTTTTTTCTATGTTGCCCTGTTACTCTTTTGGGGAGTTGGAGGAAGATAGAGGGAACCTTCCCTTGTTGCTCTTAAGCTTGTGTGGATCAGGTTGAGATGGGCATCTGGCCTTCCTCTAGGAAGGATGGGTGTAAATACATCACCCTGGAAGCAATGTGTTGCAAACATTGTGCCTGGTGCAGACAGGCTGGGCACTCATCTTTCCTGCTGTGGAAAGATGATGTAATTGCCACTGTCTCTTTTGGGCGGACGTGTCACTTCAGGATGTGATGTATTGGCTCTTCAGCATGGCATCCAGCAGCTGCTGCTGTATTAGTGCCTCACTTCTAATGTGCTACCCTGGTGTGCTCCTGTAGTAGAAGCGTTCATTAGAAGAGGCCTAATGTTATTTTTCCCTACCATTTTACGTTTTCTTTTTTGGTGTTTGTGGTGCATATGTATGTAGTAAGAAGAAGAAAAAACCTCCTTTGAAATCTGTAACTATTGTCTGTTTGGAGTCAGTCAAAACCAGAATTCAGTGCAAAATCTAGCAACTTTGTCCTTGAAAAGATTTTTATTCACTGAGATACATTCAAGGAAGACATTAGTTATGTGTTGGCCAAGTATCCAAAATGGTAAGGTTCCTATTTGGTTCCTTTCCTGGCTGTTACCACAATACAAATAAAGGAGAACAGTAATAATACTGCTATGGATCAGCACAGAAATGGGAGATAGAGGGGGTTCTGTGTGACACTAGGGTGGTGCTTTGTATCTATATGGGTGTCACTGAGTGCTTGTGTCGCTCTTGCTAATTCCTTTGGCAGTGGTTAAGGCTTTTTAATCTATATCAGATTTAGTCATGGTCAGGTAGGATAGAATTTATTACTCTGGAAAATATCATTGGTAGCACTCCAGTTTAAATACTCAAATGAGACCACTCGAAGTATATCCTATTATCTGTGAATCTTAAAGTACTTTTTTTGATATTAACTGATTTCACTGGCTGACAGTGAAGCTAAGTGAGCAATACATCCACTTTATAGATTATTAAATTAAAGCAGTCATACTTATTGACTGCTGGAAGTCATCTAGTGAGGCAGTGACAGGGCTAGGAATAAAGTCCAGGAGTTCTGGCTTGCAGTTCCCTCTTCTGTCTGTTAGATAAGGATTCATTTGGCTGCAGTTTTTGTAAATAAAGTTGGAACCAGAAGGCTAAAATTAAACTTTAAGGAAAATAATTTCTAAATAATATCTAAATGATAAAGGTGTTAACCTAGGTTTGAATGTGAAAATGTCACGTGTTTCTCAGTATAGAAGGCAGTAGCTGGATATAGCGGTATAGACGCCAGTTTAATTACTGAGATCCAGAGTCTTAGGGAGTCTGCTTGCAGATGGCAGCACCTGCTGACGGGAAACCCTTACATTCCCTTTCTCTGAACTAGCAATTTTCTCTTCCTGTTGCTTTTCATTTCCTTGTCTGATTGGAATGGAAAAAAGCCCAAGTTATTTGCTAGAGTTTCTTCCCCTAATCTCCTCTTACCTTTTGGGGATTGCTGTGATTCCTGACATGGATGATCTGCAATTACAGCCCTCTTCCCAAGCAGGTGGCTGATACCTGGCTCAGCTAGTAACAGCGCTAAATTAATTACTGGAGGTTGTTACCCACCACATATTAACGCAGAGCGAGCTGTGAGAGGCAGTGGAGGATTTTTAGGTGCTCCTTGGCTCCCTCAGTGTTTGGCTGTGCCACCTTCTGTGGTCTCTGAAGATGCCCGAGCTGCTTCTTGTGCTGTGAAGGTGTTTCCATTCTGATGTGTCAGAAGAATAAGGATGCCATATCTCTGGAAAAGGAGCTGGTGGCAGGTAGCAAATTAATGCCATTGGAAAAATGGCAAATATTTTGGAAATCATGTGGGGAAGGCTGGTTTGATAACATTGATATTTTTACATACTTGTAGTTTGCTCTTTGTGGGATAAAATGCAGGGGTTGATTAGCAAATGCTATTTCAAATCAAACTGTGGGAAGGAAACTGGTTACCATCTATCTCTGTGCAGTAGAAATTGCAGCTTTCTTTGCTCTTGTTCTCTATGTCAGTGATTGCATTGAGCACAAGGAATATATCATTCCCCAAAGTGATAACTGAATTAGCAGCCAGTTTTAGCAGACTACATGATTTGAAGTAGCAACTGTAAGCTTGTGCATGTGTGATGCTAACCAAATATTCTCTGGTTTGGGGCTAATGGTGCATTTAAACAGTCTCATAAGTGCTGTTGACTGGAGTCATTAGGAGATGAAGCAAATTTCACTGCTGTTCTGCAGCTGTATCTCAGGGTGGTTATTTTTGCCGGCTGCTCTGAAATATGGCGATGTCCAAGCCCACTGCCTTACAGCCATCTAAGTCGTGTGACATGGTCTGGGACCCACCAAGCCCCAGCTGTAGCTGCATAACTGGAAATCCCTCAAACAAATGAGCTTAATTTTTTCAGAAGTTAATTTCTGGTGGAAGAGTTGTTTAGTCATTTTTTGTTTAAATTGCTGCCCTTAAGACCCTTCCCATCTGCTAGCGACACTTTGGAGACTAATGCACTTGCGCTTAGCACATTATTATTATGAAAAGCAGCAGGTTGGATATTTGCAATGCAGTGGTCAGGCCTTTGCAGCTGCTGTGGCTTAGAATTTCTTTGCTTATGTAGCATTTTTTCAATAAATGGACTGTACAGTTTACTAAACTAACCATATCAGGATGTTTTCATAGATCTAGTCTTTTTCTCTAGCAGTTTGATAAAAAATGCCCTAAGTAATGTTGAAGACTTCATGAGAAGTGCAATAGGGTGGAGAAGGAGCTCAGTAGTGTTGAATGACATGTACAATCTGAAATTATAATGAGTAGGTGGGAAATGTGCTGACTTTGTTATGATTACTTTACAATATGTATTTCCTTGCGACTGGAACCATGATTTCTGTCTTGAGCAATCTTATCCAGATTTCCATCTGGATTATGATGAGGGTATAGATATAGGTTTAAAAAGGATTCCAGATGGAAAAATGTTGTTATAAAGCTGTATGGTGCTGGAGTTCAATGATGAAATTTTCTGTGTAAGTCTGTAGAGACTTAGTGTAAATGGCTTGATGAATAGTGATTATATCAGTCCAATTTCAATGCAAATATATGGCCAGCATATTCCAATATTGTTACAATTTGAAATTATATGGAAACATTTGAGTGATTCTTTGGAGGCTGTGCTAATGAAGTTATTACAATGCAAAATCACTATTGTAGGATAAGGGTTTCAGTGCAAATCTGTATTAACTGTGATTTCATATCACTAGACAGGCTATGCTATAATTTAAAATAAAAAGCATCTTGCTGAGAAATTAACATTGGAGTAAGGACACATTTGTATGGTGACAGAGCAGTTGTGATGTTTGTAGGACTGTGTCAGCCTTGTTGTGTGTAGCAGCTGTAAACTCTTCGTGGAGTTTTGAAATAAAAAATATATATATATATATGTGTGTTAGTGTAAAGCTGGAGTTGGAGTGCAGATCTGGCCAGCCCACCCTATGTGTGTGGGAAGACGGGAGCATGGGGATAAAGCATAGGAACTGACTTTAAAAGAGGAAAAAAGAAGTGATGGGTTTGAGCTATGGACAGAGCCATAAGGGTAGGTGCTGGTAATAGATTCTTGAGGACAAGGATTGTGGAACAGATACAGTGCAGCTTCAGATGACCTTTGAGGAAGGTTTATCTGTACTTCTCTCTATTTCTTTTCTGTCATCTTCCACCAGTTCATCCATTTCTGCCTCTGACACTTCTCCTTGGATGTTTCTCTGTCAGATGAAGTTTAACACAGGTAAGACTGAACCCCCCCTCTTATTCTCTGGAACATCTTACCTGCCATCAGGCTGGGAAGCCATGGGTCACTTGTGTTCTTCCCTCTTGTCCTCTGTAGATACATAAACTGTTTCTTAATCCTGCTCCTCTTTCTTTAAACCCTTTGTAATCTGCCCCACCTTCTCCCCCCATGAGGCTGGAAAGGTTGTGTTTCTGTAAGGTTAGTCAGCAGCAGGGAACTTTGCTTCAGACCTGCTGCTCTACATCTTCTGACCCCTACCTATCTCATCCTTCAACTTACTTTTTCCCCTTTGGTCCATTTCTGGCAAAAACCTTCAGGCACCTTCTTTTAATGCTCCTATAAGCTCATGATCACATAGCAGCTCAAAACAGTGCCCCAAATGCTCCTGTTTGGTACAAGTTGTTCAGATCTCAGAGAGGGTTTAAGCCCAGGCGGTGTACCTGCTATCCTCTGGAAAGGAGGCCGCATGTAAGAAAGCAGCTTGCCTCAAGCAGAAACTCTATTTCCTTTTGCTTTTGCTTTTTTGATATTTTTTTTTTACGCATGTAGTGTCTTTCTTCCGAGAAGCAGGTGTGGGCTGTCAGAACAGCGCATTCAGTCCATCTCAACTGCGGTTTTGCCTGCTTCAAAAAAAAAAAAAAGACAGCTGCTGTCTCTTATTGTCTTAAAGATTATTGAGCGGGTGCGTCGCCTGCTCCATAAAAGAAGAAGGAAGATATCTGCACAACATCATTTGCTGCTAAAGGAAAAAGAATTTTGCATAGGAAATTATTTCACTTTCCCTACTATTTTTTTTTTTCAGAAGTTTTTGTTGGTTGTTTTCTTGGTTTTGTCTTTCCCTCCTTCCTTGGGCTTCTGCCTGTAGTAGAATATAGCAGCCATGATAATTTTATCCTTGAAAACTCAGACATTAGGTAACAACTTACAGCTTGAAAATGGCAGGGTCGTTCTAAGACTTCTCACTTCCTGAGGCTGTTTGTTTCATAAAAGTTATGGCAGCACTTTATATATTTTAGTGTTAACACTTTCCAAAGCACGTATGGAACCATCCAACCCTGTGAGCAGCTAGTGTGGGTAACCACTGAGTCTCGTTACGTGTTAATCTTTTTGCTGCTAACTCTTCTAATATTTGTTTATGGTATTTAGTTGATCAAGATTATGACTTATTTGGAAGAGGGACTGTGTTTTCCCTACAGTTTCTTTACAGCAATTAGCACAGTGTGACCCAATCTTTACAGGAGATTCGGAAAAGTAAACTGACAACAACAGTAGAATGGAGAAAATAGCTGATGTTTTCAATGCCTGGGGGCTGATCCTTACTGCTTTTAGGGCTGATTGATGCTGCCCTCACTCTTCTAGTGAACACTTCGGTTTCTGTGGGGAATTTCATCAGCATTCTGCCAAGTTCCGGTTTCTGGACTCATCTAATGATATTGCATAGGCTTGATGTAGCTAATGCTCTCTGCAGTACTGCGGAAACCAGGTGAAAAACTGGTCTGTAGCTCTTCTTAAGCATGTGCTCCCTCCTTATGCTGCCAGTAATGTATTCTTGTGCGGCTTCTCGCATAGAGGTACTAGCCACAAAAGGCTGTGGTAAAGCAAATGCAATAACAGCTGCTCAGCAGGGAAAATCCAATTGTCTTGCACTGGGCAACTATAAATAGTGTAATATTTTTGATTGTTGCAGAGAGGATGATTTAATTTCCTCCAAGGCAGCCTCAGTCACTTTGGTCCCTTTGCAAAGTATTTCTTTCCCTCCAGCTTTAGATCTCTTTTTTTTTGAGACAGGTGTTGAGGAGAGGGATGTATCATAAAGGAGAAAATGTAACAAAGCTGCAAATGTACTAAACCATTGCAAATAAAAAAATATATTTGAAGAGTATGATCTGTAGGAAGTGAAAAACCCATTGAGTGATAGTAAGAGTACTCAGAGAAAATTGGTAAGTTAAGCCACCTCCTCACTGAAAGGTAACAGAAGTGAGTTAATGAGATAAGGCAGGCATAGGAATGAAAACTTAAGCTATTTCGAAGAAATACTGAATTATGACCCTCGGAACTGAAAACTAATTTTTCTGAGGGAGCATAATGAAAAAAAACAAGTTGACCACTACTGTTTTTTTTTTTTTTTAAACAAAAATAAAGTATTATTGGTCAGTCTGTAATATTGAGTCATTAACAGAATTCATGTGTCCCTTTCTTTTTGTGTTATTTGTTGTCCTGGGTTCAGCAGTAGCAGTCATTTTTCTCCTTCTTAGTAGCTGGTGCAGTGCTGTAGTTTTTACTTTTAGCCTGGGAACAGCGCTGACAACACTGATGTTTTTAGTTGCTGCTCAGTAATGTTTACTCTGACCAAGGACTTTGAGTCTCATGCTCTGCCAGGGAGGAGGGGAAGCTGGGAGGAGGCAGAGACAAGACACCTGATCCAAACTAACCAAAGAGGTATTCCATACCACAGCACGTCATGCCCACTATATAAACTGGGGGCAAGTTTCCCAGAAGGGTTAGATCAGTGCTTGGGTCGGGCTGGGTATCAGTCAGTGGGTGGTGAACGATTGTATTCTCTTCCCTTGTTATTTCCTTTATCATTATTATTACTAGTGGTAGCAGTAGTGATTTGTGTTATCCCTTAGTTACTGGACTGTTCTTATCTCAACCCGTGGGAGTTACATTCTTTTGATTATCCTCCCCATACCTCCGGGAGTCGGGGGAAGGAAGCGGGGGGAGTGAGCTAACAACTGTGTGGCTGATATGCCGACTGCGCTTAAACGAAGACATTTCTCAAAAATTCTTAAATAGAAAGCGGATAGACTGTGATTTTTATCTAGCATAATAAAATTCAGAGTAGTAAAAATCAGAAACAGCAACTGAAAATAGCATCTATCATGGGTTCAACAGTAACAGTAATTTTTCTCCTTCTTGGTAGCTGGTGCAGAGCTGTGTTTTTGACTTTCAGCCTGGGAACAGTGCTGATAACACCAGTGTTTTTAGTTATGGCTTAGAATGTTTAGGCTGGCCAAGGACTTTCTGAGTCTCATGCTCTGCCAGGGAGAAGGGGAAGCCGTGAGGAAGCAGAGACAGGGCACCTGATCCAAACTGACCAAAGAGGTATTCCATACCACAGCACATCATGCCCAGGATGTAAAACAGAGAGCAGAGACCCAGAAGGGTGGGGTTGCACTGCTTGGGTCGGGCTGGGTAAAGTTGGTGAGCGATTGTATTCTTTTCCCTTGTATTTCTCTTGTCATTATTATTATTGGTGGTAGCAGTAGTGATTTGTGTTATGCCTTAGTTACTAAACTGTTCTTATCTCAACCTGTGGGAGTTGCATTCTTTTGTTTCTCCTTCCCATCCACCCGGGAGCAGGGGGAAGAAAGAGGGGGGAGTGAGTGAGCAAAACTGCGTGAGTTATAGAGGCTTAAACCACAACAGCATCTTACTAAATTGCATCACGATGAATACATAGAAGTAGTATTTTCTGGACTCCTCAATACTTAAAGCCATTTTGCATGGCTCTTGTTTCATGCTGTTAAACATTATGTTATTTAAACTGTCTCTATAATTAACAGCAGACATTAACAGCATGGCTGTGGGAGTTTCCTCTTCTGCCTGTCTATTGACTAGCAAGAGTTATCAGTTCCTGTAGCACTTGGGCCAGCAAAGCTCTGCTTGGCTAAAAGTATGGGGCGAAAACTTGATTTCCTTCACTGATACAAAAGTGTTAAAGTTATCTGTTCGGTGGTTGTACAGGGTACTCACTGAGGAGTCTTCGTGAGGAGGTGGCAATCAGTGGGATAAGGTTAGCATTTGGTGATGTGGCTCTTTAAGAAGACCACATCAGGGATTGAATGTCCCCTGTGTTGTGTCGCAAATGGAACAGCACTGTGAAGCTGAACCTCCCTTTTTATTCATGCCCACATCAAGGATCCCTGCAATGGTGTAGTCTCTGTGCTGTGTTATTGAGGTTATTTCTGTTGTTTTCCTTTTCAAAATGATGTTCTGGCAGCTCTTGTCTGTCTTGGTAAACTGTCTCTCTTACTTGAGCTGAATTTGCTAGCTCAGTGGAGGTCCATTACCCTTCAGTGGTGTATTCATGTATAAAAATGTTTTCTGTAAAGCCTCTATTAGCTGTGATTTAATGGTTATTCAATGCTGCTGATTTAAAAAGAACCTCCTCAGTGTAAGAATTCATTTCTTCTCAGTTTGACACATGAAATAAAAAGAACTTCTTTGTGCTGATTGTCTTGGACTTTGCCATGTTAATGACTAGCTAATCTAGGTCCAAAAATTAAAGCCTTGGAGTTGCTGCCTGATATAAATATAAAAGAGTTGCTAAGTACTGAAACAAGAGCTTGGCTCAGAAGCTGCATAAAGTTGAGTCAGTCATAGCCCTGTGCTTATGTGGGCTTCATTCAAACTTCTATGATGCTTACCTGTTGTGGCCTTAAAACTGAAGATTAAAAACTTAGTGTATGATGCTGCATGAAAGGTGAGTCAGCCACATGAGCAAATAACCAATATTGCATGCTGTCAGACTTTGGAAAATAAACTCAGGCTATGTGCATTGGAAATAATTCAGCAGGCCAGATCCCAAAATAATGAACATCTGCATGTGCTCCAAATGAGGTGAAAAATCACTAGGTGTATGAAGCCCAGATACTGCAGGAATGGGGCCAACAGCCATAAGTACTGAATACAGCACCCCCTTCGCAAGGCAACCTAGAGAGAATGTACTATATTAGTGCATTTGCTACTAATTATTTTGAAAGGGCAAATTATGAATGGATGTGGTTTAAAAGATAACAGAAAGGGGGCTGTTCCGTACAGGTTACTGTTGTGAGGGGCCAGAGTGCCAAAAAGGGCATCCCCAAATGTCCACGTGTGCTGGAAGCAGGGTTTTGGCAATGGTATTGGGGGAGAGGAGGGGGCTGTGGAGTGAGAGAAGTGCTTTGAGCTCCTCCACTGCAGTATACCCAAAGCTGCTTGCAGCAATCCAACATCATGCGATTCTGAGTTCGTTGTGCAGGGTGAAATGGGGACAACAGCATTTCTGTTTTTTCATAATGTGCATGTGTGATAAAGGGGAAGATTCACTATTATCCAAATTTAGCCTTGCAAACCTGTAGGACGTGATTTTTTTTTCTTTCTTCCTGGCTGTTAATTCTATGCAGAAAAGACATTTTGTCAATATTTTCTTTTCAATCCTGAGCTATAGGCACTTTTTCCAGAGAAGTACTTGAGGGAACACTCGAGAAGAGGATGCCATATGGTCTCCTTAGGGATGTATTTCAGATAAAGGATTTTAAGCTTTAAGTTTAGTCATCAAAATGTGCTGTGTATGCTGTTGGTGTACAAGTTATTTTCTACACAGTGGGGGGAAATCCACCTGATGCTTGCTTGCAGGACATTCAGGTAATGCATCAGACGTGAGGCCAAAGGGGGACCTGTGGGCATGACTACTGCTGATGCAGGTTTCCCTGGGCTGGAGCTGGGGTGTCTTTGCTCCTCCTCTCCCTGCATGGGTAACATGGTTTCCCCTTTAACTGTGGTTCCACAAACCCAGAACATGAGGAGTCCAATATCCAGTGCATCATCTGAGCTCCTCTGTCTGCTCTGCCTCCTTGTGGTCCTGTAAAATTCCCCTGAAAGAGAATCTGAAGGAAAATTAGGATTGCTTATGTTTTCTCTGTGACTTTTTCTATTTAGAAAAGACCACTGCAATATTAGCTTATTTATTTATTTCTTTGTCAAGATTTTGGATTAGGTGGTTGACTGCCAGAGTTGGGTTATGGCTGAGTTGTATTCTGTTCCCCTCCCCTTCCTGACTTTTGTGTTTTAGTAAGTAGTGGTAGTTTTTTTTGTTTGGTGGTTGTTGTTGTGGTTTTTTTGTTTTTTTTTTTTTTTTTTTTAGTGTGGGATAGCAGAACTGCTATTTTTGACTGTATCTAAATTTATTAAAAAATGTTTTATCCTCCCAGGGATGACTCAAGCATGTAAAAAAACCTGCCATGTCAGAAGCTGTTTGCTCCCCACACTGTCTCATCAAAGGCTGTCCCTGGAGCCTTTTCCTGTGTTGCAGCAGCTGGAGAAGCCCTTCTCCCTGCTGAAGGGGAAGAGACTGACAGAACAAAGTCGTTCATTGCCCGCTGTGTTGCTGATCCCTCCTCAGCCAGCTGGTTTCGAACACAGCCTGGTGTCAAGTTTGTATTTCAGAAAGCTAATTATGCTGCAATTTGTGGATGGCTATAGTTGAGAATTCACAGCAGAAGTTCCAAAATAAGTGTTTACTGCATTGCTATGTATTTATTTTCACCTGGGTAAGATGCACTAGACTTGCCTAAACAAGGTGGAGAGATGTTTTAAATGAATTGGGGTGGAAATTAGGTATTGGTTTTTGGAAAAAGCCTTCCAGATATTCAGGAACAAATAAATTTTAAACTTAGTGAAAATAGTTTGATGTGTTTCACCCCTGATGAGGCAGAAATGGCAAAATGCTTGTGTCCTTGGTGTATAGAGCCTGTTCATCTGCTGGATCTGCTACATTCCAATTAAGGGCTCAGTGAGGGACCTGACCCACAGTTTGGAGGTGCTTATTAAATTCCTTTGGTTTCAGCCACTTGCTGTGATAATACAGGATAAAAATTTTACTTAGAGGCTAATAAGAAACCATTCTCGTTGGAGACTTTAATGCAATATCTTCAGAGGAGATATAAAAGTTCTAATTTAATGCAGAATGAATAATCTAGCTTCTTGTTTGAAACTTCAGGGTTTCCCTCAGCACTTTTTCATGCACCAGCTGCTTGTGATGCCTCTGTTGTGGCAACTAATAAAAAAAAGGCATTGGTAGCTGAGGAAAATTAAGAAATGTCAAGGTGGGGAGACTGCTGACATGGATAATGAAAGAAATCAGGAAGGTGAGAGGGTAGACAGAGTACCAAATGTCTTACAGAAGGCTGAAGTGGAAATTTCATTGTTGAAATGAGCTGGGATAAGATCAGGCCCTCTGAAGATGGTTGATAGAGGTTGGCATCTCCACTGGGGATGCAGGGAAGGGTAGAAGTGGCTGTAGGGCATGGACGGAAATCTCTCCGGGCAGTGTTGCAAGGGCGATGTGTCAGTAGGTTGCTGTGAATAAAGTGATATGTTTAGTTTGGCAAAACAAAAGGTAACAGAACTGTAGGCGGAAGCAAAAATTAAATGTAAAAGAATAAATAATGCTTTAAAAGTACTAGTGTTTTGAATTTGGAGGTGAGAAGTGATTTGAAATGTAAGTTTTTTGTTTAGGCAAACACAGATATTGAATATTTTTAGAAATGGAAGAACTTTTTATTTTTAATTTTCGAGCTTTAAACGCCATGTGATCTTTTCCCAAATAATTCAATTAAATGTAAAATAACAAAATTGTTCTATGAATGATTTCAGTTGAAATGACTGCTTCAATAGGATTTCATCAAAATATTTTGCTCATCTGTCTCAGTGAATAGCATCAGATCAAATATCTTACTGTATTTAAAGATGCATTTAGGATGGTGTCTTGTTGTACAATTATTAATGAAATTCTTTAAACATTTGTCATCTAGAGATTGTGTGCAATCCAGCTTCTCCCACCCTCAGGGCAGGAGAGCTCCTGCATATTCTGAGTGAATTAATTAGTGCACCAGTGGTGATTATTTCTACCACCTCTGGACAGTATAGAGTTTTTGTTATTTTTCACATAGATAGAAAAAACCCAACAAAAGCCACAAAAAACCAACATAAGAAATGACTGGAAAATCATTTCTGAAAAGAGCATGATAATGAATCATTAACAGCTCAAATAGCAGTGTCAGGGATACTTGCTTCAATGGGTATGTAGTAAAAATAATTTACATTTAAGAGAAGAATTAATGGTATAAACTGCTGCTATAATGATTTTTTAATATCTGGAACAGACTTATTAGAAAACAGTTATTTCACCAAATGTAGTCCAAACCCTACAGGAGGTTAAATATAGCCCTTAAGACTAAGTGAGTTATGCAAAGCTTTGGCATTTAGCTTTTATCTTTGATCTAAACTTTTTACTTGAATTATCAGTAAATATTAGATTAAAACTCTCTTGCTGAAAGTACATTATCACTTCAGGTGACCTGAATTGTGACTATAGCCTCCAGTGAAATGGTCACTGTATACTTGCAGTTTTGCTCATGGAAATAGATTCTTGTTGGAGTTTTTTAGGACTAGAAAAGCTTTGCACAGCAAGTGGTTCACTTCAGGTTATGCATGCTGCTTTTCAAATCTCTGCATTATAGAGGTGCATTTTGATTGCAGAGAAACCAAGAAGCAAAAAGCTGTTTAAATCAGATGAATGGCATAATAGATATGCCCAGCTTTTTTTAGGTGTTTGCTGTAGTCTTCATATTAAATAGTACAGGTACACAATTTATAAAGAAACTGCTGAACAAGCGCGGGGATTGCTTACTGTAAAGCTTCTTACTGCTATTATTGTTAATCTATAATGTGCAACCCATAGATCTTTAACAGCAAATTTGCAGGTGAGTGATGGACAATATGGCATGCTTTACAGCAGTTCTTCACAAGGAAGCAGACTTAATATTTAATCCTTTCTTTCACTAGAAGTTTAGTTGGAAAAAAAGTATGAACTAAGTGCTTAAATTCTTGTTAATGGGCAAGTAAACTAAATTGTCTCTAGAATTTCAGTTCAATAAGCTATTTAACCTCTGTGCCTCAAACTCGCATGGAAAGCAGCGGATAAAATGACTCTGATTCAGTGTCTCACCAACTAGTGGTATTGTGATTATAAGGAGGAGGACCCCCCTACTCAGGAGCGGTTCTGCCTCTAGGTCCAGGTATATTGTGTGAGTATATGAAACTGCAAAATTATATCACAGAACAGTATCAATCTGTGTAAGATAAAGGTGTCTAACTTGTGGTAGTGTTTCAGGTGCTGCTTCTTTGTCTTGCATAACATATTGAAATGGAATAAAAATAAAGTGTGCTCTTCTTATATTTTAAGGATAGTGTCTTTCAGCAGTGCTATGAAGACTGATGTAATATAATCTTCATTGCACCTACTAAACTTGACCTGCTTTTTGAATACTAATGTGAAAATAGAAGGAACAAAAAAGGACTGAAGTTGGAGCCTGGTTCTTGTTGTTGTTTAAATGATAGGAGGTGGTTGAGAATATATACACAATAGCCTATGAGATCATTTTAAGCACTTCAGTGGTTTGTGACTAGGATTTTATTTAGAAGAGAGAGTGAAAAAGAGTTCACTCACCCCTAAAAGCATTGCCACTGTGAAGTGGTTGAATACCACAGTGTCTGACCTTATGTTGACACCAGTAATGTGCCAAACGCAATACTGCTCAGCTACTGATGTGCAGCGTGCTTGCAAATGCACAAGCAGACACAGAGCATAAAACTTTAGCAAAGAGACTTTGGCTTGAAATGGGGGCAGAGCACTGCCCTTGCTGTCTGTCAGGCAGATCACCACTGGAGTGGCCCCTGGTTTAATGATGATAAAGCTTTATGTCTCCAAAGAAAGCTGGGTGCTCTTCTGGATATGAGGGGAATAAAATGCATGTCAGTAGAACTGTCCAGACTCTCTAAATCTGGGGGTTTTGGCTCCAGAATAAAGTGTTAAGAGCTTCAGCCTGCAATCCAAGGTATGAAAGGAGTCTTGAGATATGAATGTACTCTCAGGAAAAGCTTGCAGAAAACTGGTCTGGGAAAATAACGTGGGAGGGAAAAGTGTCTGAGCCTTAGTCAGGCTTATTTCTTTTATTTAGCAGATCTATCTTCTGCAAACAGTTATAAGGACATGGTCTGGTTTGGATGTTTTTGAGAAAAGGGTTTCTCTTCATGTATAGCTCTAACTCAACAAGATGATTAAGCTTTAGGTGATTTTGAAGCAAACAAGTAAAAAGAAGGCATTCTTCACCCCATGTGGCGATAAATCTGGAAATGGGGTTTCTGTGTTCATGTTGGCCAAGGTAGTAGGGTCAGGTAATGCAGAGAAGTCTCTTCTGGTATCAGAAGAGAAGGAAATGGGCCAGGAATGCAGCATTCTGCTTTTACTAGGGATTTAACACTGCAAAAATCTCTCCTTGTGTAGTTAGTACGGCTCTGAATCATTTAATAAGGGTAAAGAAAAACATACATATATCTATGCAACATTTTCTGCATTGCTGTCTGCTATTGGTCTATAATTATATAGCCATGAGATGCCTGTCAGCAAGTAAGACCAGCAGCCATTTCTGGTGTTAATTGCACACAATGCATGGCTTTGGACTGTTTGTCAGTGGCCCTCATCTCTCAGGTTTCACTGTTCATTGCAGGTATCAAGTGTTGTTGATTGTTCCTTCTAAATGCAATTGGGGATAAGGGAGCAGGCAGCTGCTCCCTGATGGGTGTATTTCCAGTGTCATCTGTCACTCCCAAAGCATGGCCAGCACACGCACCCCATTGTTGCAGTTGACACTTAATAGTGAGTTTACCTTAATGAATTGCTGTGGCTCTTGGTGTCTCTGCTGCCCAAAGCTATTAATCAGCAAAAGATGGATTGTATTACAGCAAATGATGCTACTGCTGTTATCTTCTTGTTGTGGCACAGTAAATAAAAGGCTTTAGGGAGTCTGGTTTTGGAACCTTTTTGATATAAATTTATGGCAGATTTAAAACTTCTTTGGGTCCAAGAAATCCAGTGTTTAGAAGGCTGGTGCCAGAGGTGCTCTAAAGAGGTGTGTGTTGACGTTGTTTTCCTTTTAACTGTGGCAGAAATGTAAATCTCAATTTACTGTGCATATATCATATCTCCCGAAGAGCAGATGGTGCCCTGCGAGCTGACAGTGAGCAGGCTTTCTGTGTCTTGCTTTTCTCTCTCTCTGTTTCCCATATGCCCTTTGAAAATGAAAAGGAGAAAATAAGTATGTGCATGTTTGGATTTATTTTAATGGCACTAAGCCAACTTGCTGTCCCTGCACTCCCCTTTTAAGTGCAGGGTGCTGGAAGCACCTGCTCTGGTTTGTGTTTTCTTGTCTCTTGGTGCTATGGAGTTTGGTGTGCTTGTGCTGTGACCTTCAAGATTGATCTCCATAAGGAGCATTTTTATTAGTGCCAAAACACTCCATAGAAGCATCCGTGTTCTTCTGCACCTCTCATCAGGAGGGCTACTTAGGCTGGGGAAGGCCTTTCTAGATCGCTAAGAAAAGAGTAAGTTGTGGTCTCAGTTAATCTCTCTGTAGCCTACTGGAGTGATGGCCTTCTTCAAGGGATGATGCAAAAGAGTTGCTCAAAGGGAGAATCATTTCAAATGGGGAGAAGAGGTTGATTTATGAAGGTACCCTACGGGCAATAGAGGCCTCAAATAAAAGGAAAACAGAGTAGGAGTACCCATTATTCTGTGAATAAGAAAAAACAAAAGAGGATCTTTTTGTGATTTTACTCTAGCATAAATAATCAAATTTATTAATATCTGATTGGTATCTGGCAAAAAAGTATGTATTGGGAAGGAAGAAAAAAGGGAATTATGTTTATGTGGAAGTGATAGTGAGTTACTAGCAATAAATTCCATTAATTTTGAGAGTAATGGGAAACAAGAGGCAATTATTACTATTACTAGACAAAAGAGAAACCTTTGTGGCTTCAGTGAAAGTCTGTTGAAAGAGAAATAAACATGTAAATGGTGCCAGAGAATCATTAGCTGGTGGTGATAAATACAATAAGAGACATTAGTGCAGAAATAGCAACGCTAGCAATTTGTGTGCATTAATTTTTCTGTGAGACCTGTTGTAGTTCAGTGAAAGAGGGAATGATGGCATGGTACCAGAGGACATTGCTGTTGTTTGGTATGTGCAGTATGAGTCCAGCATAATTTTAGAACATGTTGGTTGGGCTTGTCGTTACAGTTTAGATGGATATTCTTCCTGCTCTAAGTGTGAAGGCAATACTGTTAAAAGCAGCTTGGAAAATAAAATTGTGGAGAGATACAGTGAGGGGAAAAATAGAGGACAGTGAATTGTGGAAGAAAAATGTTACTGTAACAAAAAGATGTAATGTATGCATATTTGAGTCCTGATTTCATCTGCCTGTACCGTTAATGGATCTGGCAGAAAGGAGCATGTGTGCAAATTCAGACACTTGGTGCACAGATTAAATAGGTGTGCACACAGTCAAGGGAGTAGACTTGCGTGCACATCAGTTAAATTCAGTTTCTCCATACATAGACAAAGGTTAGCAGATGAGCTTTTGAGTCTTGTCTAGTTGCTTTTCCTCTGAAAGGGTCTCAGACAGAAAATTCTTTGTTAGAAACACAGTCAGGAAAGGGGTTTTGCATACTGTTGGAGTTGGATATAGAATCATAGAATAGTTAGGGTTGGAAAGGACCTTAAGATCATCTAGTTCCAACCCCCCTGCCAGGGGCAGGGACACCTCCCACTAAATTATGCCATCCAAAGTTATGTCCAGCCTGGCCTTGAACACCACCAGTGATGGAGCATTCACAGCTTCCCTGAGCAGCCCATTCCAGTGCCTCACCACCCTTACAGTAAAGAACTTCCTCCTCATATCCAATCTAAATTTCCCCTGTTTAAGTTTGAGCCCGTTACCCCTTGTCCTATCACTACAGTCTCTCATGAAGAGTCCCTCCCCAGCATCCTTATAGCCCCCCTTCAGATACTGGAAGGCTGCTATGAGGTCTCCACTCAGCCTTCTCTTCTCCAGGCTGAACAGCCCCAACTTTCTCAGCCTATCTTCATACAGGAAGTGCTTCAGTCCCCTGATCATCCTCGTGGCCCTCCTCTGGACTTGTTCCAATAGTTTCATGTCCTTTTTGTGTTGAGAACACCAGAACTGCACACAATACTCCAAGTGAGGTCTCAGGAGAGCAGAGTAGAGGGGCAGGATCACCTCCCTTGACCTGCTGGTCACGCTGCTTTTGATGCAGCCCAGGCTAACGGTTGGCTTTCTGGGCTGCGAGCTCACTGACTGCTCATGTTCATTTTCTCTTTGACAAACACCCCCTAGTATGTTAAATAAAGCAGCCCCTGTTTGTGTTATTTGATACAACATTGCATTTTATTAGCTACATATTTTATATATATGCTTTTATTTAAACTAAAATGATGATGATATACTTTGCAGCTCTGATGCGGGAAAATGTCACCTGGATGTTTCGTAGCTCTCATCTGAGTTTAGATGTGTTTCTTGACCTTAAATACAGAGGGGTAAGATTTGCTTGGAAAGCAGAATATGAAGGTAGGTGGTTATTAAGTTGTAGCCTCCCACTGAGACTTGAAGATTATGGGGCTTTTTCATATGTATGTTGACATTACTGCCTGCAAATTTGCCAAGTTGGAGTCCGCAGCTGCTCTGGTTAGTTTGGTTATGTTTAGTTTTAGCCCTGATGATTTTCACCAGTTGTTACCTTCAGGTCGTTCCTCAACCCTCCTATATTAGCCACCAGATTTAGGTGGAGTTACTGAGCCTCTGAGTTTGGAGGCAATGACAGGGACACAACCTCTTTCTTCTGCAGCTCAGATTCTTTTGTTACCTAGCATAATGTTATTCAAGCTAAATTACATAGGTCTGCTTCAGTACTGCTAAATATGAATCTTGAAATTACAGATGCAACATAAATGTCTGATTTTTATCCTTAGAAGCATTGTGACTGTCATCAAGTTCAATGTAGATAATGCGTTTAATAAAATTTGTTGATGGAAGATAACATTCTCTTCTGTCTTGCTTCCTATTTTGAAAAATGTCCTTTATTTCTTTGGAGTTCAGTTTTCTCCTATAAATCAAATATACAAGAGTGAGTTTTCTGACAGAAAAACTCAACAAGGTTATAGTCAGAATCATTCTCTAGTCTGCACTAGAAAGACAAGAGGATTTTTTTTTCACTGTTATTTTTCATTAGCAAGGATAACAAATGTAAGTTGTAGCAGGAACTTACAGGGACAGTATATTTTAGACAGCCCATTTTACACTTTTATTACAGTGATTTTAACATTCACTTTTTTTTTTTTTTTGGGAACATTTAGTAGGAACACAAGCCGTGCATTCAGGAATAAAAATTGCAAGCAAGTTCCTGGGTATATTCATTAAACTTGAATTTTCTGTGTGGTACCTTGGTCAAATTTTGTAAATCAAGAATATTTATGGTGTAAGATTACAAATCATGATGCAGTTGAAGCATTTTGCTTGCATCGAGAAGAAAAATTTCATCCATAGAAGATGTGATTTAGTGTTCTGGACTTATTGAAGTCAGTGGAAGCACAAGAGAGGAGGAATAGAAATTTTATTTCTCAGACCATTAAATTTAGACTTCAGAGATTTAAAGTTTCGGTTTCTTTAAATTCCAATCTGGAAATGAATCTGACTTTCAATGTCTTTTCTCTAAGAAATTAAGTCCTAAAGCACTGAATATGAAAGGTAGACTTTTGGATCAGGTGAAAAAATTTAACTCTGTAAACTACAAGTGGTATGATGCTATACTCTTAAACCTGAACAGAACCATTTTGGAAGAAAACAAAGAATATTGGATTGGCTCTTGCCAGCTCTTCTCCATCCCTGCATTTTAAGTCCAGGGTATAAATATGAATTGTTTCACTGACAAAGGAGTCATGATAGATATGGTAAAAAGAAATCACATCTAGAGTTTCCTCTGTGAAATTATTTAAATTTCAAATGGAAAAGTGGATAACAAAAGGCCAAGGGTGTGTTCTGCGCCCTCCAGAAGTGGGACTGTCCTTTGAAGTAGGTGTCTCTGGGATGCAATTGCTGGAGACCTTTTGCTCCCTCTGCTATTAAAAATATATATTTGGGGGCAAAATGCCATAGTTGCTGGGTATAAGTGGCAGTTGGTGAAGGGAGTCCGTCTTATAGGGAGAGCTCAATGTGCATAGACATGCTGTCTGGTTTTCTCAGCTGACCTGGGCAACAGTAAGTGTGGAAACCTTCTGGCATCTGCTGCTCTTTGCTGTTTCCTCTTCTGTAGGACTTTGGGAGAACTCCACTGCCCTTTCCCTCCCCTCCCCCTGCTTTTTATTTTCTTCATTTAACAATCATCTGTGCTTAGGTTGATGTTTCTCCTGCTTTGACCGGTGAGTCTGCATACCTTGTTGGTTTTACTCATCGCTTTCTAATTGCCTATGAATTTTTGGGTTTGTTGCAGCT
The DNA here is from genome assembly GCA_028858755.1 of Ara ararauna. NCBI lineage: Eukaryota > Metazoa > Chordata > Aves > Psittaciformes > Psittacidae > Ara > Ara ararauna. The sequence goes on from CM054381.1 coordinate 45,427,729, forward strand.
GTTGAAGGGGATGTTTTGGAGCTGATGCTCATTTGTCCAGCCTGGGGAATGCTGTTAGTGGGGGCATTTGCTGTTGAGTCAGAGAATACTTGGATTTTCAGCCTGTGCATGTGCTAAAATTCAGGTTTCTCTACTTCTCAGTCTCAAGCAAAACTGTGTGATTTGCTGGTGCTGTTAATCACACCTCTGAATTGCACTGTCAAACCTCTCCTGCAGTACTTTTGTAGACTGGAGAAGGTGTAGAAACTCTTGTCATGTGTCTCTTTAGTAGCTGCTACTTTTCTAGAGAAGTTTAAATAGATGATTTCTTCCCAAGCAGTGTTCCATTTGTATTGTGTGCTGGGAATTTGTACTGGGGTGATGGATGCTGAGGTTCTGCTGCTTCATGATGCTGGTATGGCTGGTTATGAAGGTAGCTGTGGAAATCCATTGCAGAAATGAGGGGAAAAAAAAAAGGAAAAAAAAAAAAAAAGGGGGGGGCAAAAAACCACAAAAAAAAAAAAAACACCCAAGTTTTTTCTCATTTTCAGGATCAGCTGCACCCATGTCCCTTGATGATTAATGTTTGCCCTGCTGCTTTCCTCAGCACCTCCTGTGGCACAGATTTCAATGCTTACTCAGGAAGCCTCACCCCGCACTACCCTGTCCTTGCTTTTTAAAAGTTTCACTTCTTATCTGACTTAGATTTTCTTTGCCCCAGTTGAAGTGGGTTATCTCTGTCCACAAGGACACGGAACAGATTATTCCTTGTCTTTGTGCAACAGCCTTTTTTGTATTCTGTCCTTTTGTTGCTCTTTCATCTTCTTTTCTTGGGGCTAAGTAATGCCAAATTATTCAATATCTACTCCTATGTGATCTTTTAAACACCTCCAAAGGGAGAAAGTACATTTCAGTTAAAATATTTTGAATAATATTTTATGTATAGCTTATTTAAAAAACTTTCCTGTATAAACTGATCTCTGCATAGTGGCATTTTGACAATTATGCTTTCAGTGAAGGTTCGTCTTCGGCATCTTTGTATGTGTTTTTATTTAGCATCAAATTGGAATGTGATTTGAAGCTTCACGGACAGGATATACTCGGAAAATCCATTCTGGAAACTTATAACTTAGGTGATGTTATTAGATCCACTTATGCACCAGGTAGCCCAAAGAACTGGGACAATCATCAGCCACTTCTGCAGTACTTGCTTTATTTTGCATTGCAAATTGCTTTTTAAAACACTAGCCTATTAAAACAACCCAAAAACCTCTCAGGTGTTATGGGGCAATGATATTCCAAAGAGTATTTTTGCCTTGTTCTGCTGCAGAAGTAGGAACTCACCATGAATTTTAGAGCAGTTTGGATTAAGGGTTTGGAGGTGGAAAAAATGCTTGAACCGCAGTCAGAGAAACAACTCAAATACATGCAGGGAAAGTGTTTAAGGAGATGATTTTATAGTTCTTTGTCCCCACTGCTTTCAGTCCTCCATCCCTGTGTCACGGAGGGGCTCCTGCTCTTCCTACCATCTGTGACTGTGGCTGCACACATGGCTGTTTCCCAATGTTGCTTCCACAAGTAATCCATAATTAGGTACCTGCTGGTTTTGATATTTTTTTGATAATGAAGTATTTCACTGTACCTTCGTAAATGGAATTATCTCTTGCAGTTTCATGATATGGCTTTATTCAAATGACTTGAAATAAGTGGAACCCCAGAAGTTTAGGCTTTTTTCTACCTCATTTTTCAAAACCTTTATTATCAGTGTCTTAATTTTCACTCTGTTCCAATGCAGCTTATAAATGCATTTAGAAAGGTTAACATTCAAAAATAATGAGACTTTATTCATTTATAATGGTAACTGGGATACTGTGTAGTAATAATTTGTCCTGCAGCAATAAAAGATTCTCTAGAATGTTTTGAGGGTCTTTGTAATTCAAGGTGAAAGATACTAAGGTAAGTCATACTAGACTTGGTATTTTTTAGTAGTATTCAGAGGAGGTCCTTGCAGTTTGGGCAAGTGGGTGTTTTGAAGTGATGCGTAGTCCTTTCTATTTTTTTTTTTTGTCAACTGATCAGCTTGTTAGGTGAGGAACTAAGGAGAAAACACGAGAGTTTCTAGAGTTTCATGTTGCAATTTTTGATTGGCAGAAGTAATATCTATTAACATACTCTGTAATTGAGTTCAAATTCATTGTTGTATTATTCCAGTTATAGGAAATACTGTGCCATTATACTCCCATGCATCATAGGAATAACAGAAATTGAGGTTTTGTGTTCTTTGATCCACAACCCAGCTCAGCCTTTTTAAGATTTCAGTGGGATTTCCAGGGGAAAAGAAAAAGCAATCCTGGTCCATTTGAGGTTCTTAACCAGAAAGACAATGGAATTTTTTCAGAGCTATGCAAAATTTCTCCTTCTGCCTTTATTAACTTGTCCACTGGAAGGTGAAGGCCTTAGCGTACTGCTGCTAAGGCACATGTATGTATTTCCTATGTGATCCATGGAAGTATCTGTAGAATTGAAGTTGTTAACTTAAGCTGTGTCAATGCAATATGGGATTTTAAGTAAAAAGTTAACATGAGCAGGGATCCAAACTCCCCCTGTGCAACTGGCTCTGTAGGATGCTCACAGAAGTTCAACCTGGATATTTAATGTAGTCTGTAGTGCTCATCAACATGAGAGTTTGTGTATTTTGATAAATGTATAGTATTAGTTGCAATCAGCCAGTTCTGTATTCAGTTGTGCCTAGTAGCACAGTATCAGGAGCACAGTCTGAGTAGCCAGCCAGAAGCAGGTGTTAATGTGTGATTTATTGAGTGCTGCATTAAGTCTCTTTGCTAGTTCTTTTGGCTATTTGTTGAAATGCAAGTTCTGTCCTGACAGCAATTTCCTTTCTGTATTTGTGGTAATGCTTCTGTGATACCTATAGTGGATTAGAAAGGAATTTCAGAATACTACTCCGTTTTTGGTGTCCTTAAGTATCATAGGAAGAATGAATGAAGAAAAATCTTTTATGAGGCAGCAGCTATCTGGAGAATGTTAGCAAGAAGTCTGGGTACCACTGTAAATATTAAGGGATATGCACATATCTTTGGCTACTTGTTTATGAAATTTCCTGCATTAAAGTGGGTTTTCACATCCTCTGTTGACGTCTACACTGCATTATGGAGAACAAATTTTCTGGCATCATCCTCTGGTCTGGGAAGCTTTCCCAGCAGGTAAATGAAATCAGGTCCCAAATTTGTATGTCCAAGGTAAAGTGGCCCAGACATGTGCCCAAGCATTGCATGGCAATGACCCAGACTCCTCATATCTGCAGTGGCTGGATATTAACCTGAAATTAAATTCTTAAGTGAAAGTATTTTACTTTTTTATTGTGTGATTTAGTGATGGTGTCCAAGCTGCAACGAAATTGTGGGTGGTAATTTGACTCACAGTACATGAAACCCTGCAAATACCATTTTTGAAAAAAGTAAGAAAAAAACAGCTACCAAATAGCAAGCAGTCTTCTGAAAAAAAAACCCCAACTGGTAGTTGCCATTTTGAATGATGCCTGTATTTATTTTGCATTTCTACTTAGCCTCATGGTAGCTAACAATTGCTCAGAAGTATTAATTTTCTCCAAGTATTGTATATGATGTCAAACAGTAAAACTAAGGTTCTGGTTGGCATTTGAAGTGATGTTGGAACAGTGTTACTTGTATATTGTCAGTCATTGATCTTCCTATGCAAAACAATTTGTTGTAGCAAACAAAACATGCATGCTTTGCTGGAAGTGGAGCTGTGGAATAGAGCTCATTGCTAGACTGAAAAATGTGAACCCTGTAATTGATGCCTTGAAATGAGAAAAACGATGGGCAAAACTGCATGTATCCATATGGCTGATGGAGGCTTGGCATGTGCTTGGAGATATCTGTAAAGGGTGTAGGACTTTGGTTTTCTTACCCACATGCAGTCTTGAAAAAAAATTAATTTAATATTACGTGATGCAAAGTCTGGCTCAATACTTAGAAATTATGTATAATAGGGACAAGGCCCTTCTGTTTTCTTCAGAAAAATGTTTCTTGCGCATTTTAGTGCCAACTTTAACATACGTCATTTCATTGTTGAAAGACACCTTAGCAGATAAAATTACATCTTGGAGGTTGTGGAGAAGCTATAATGAGGACACCAGCCCTTGCCTTCCCTGTGTGCTATCCTGAGGCTCTACAGGATTAGGCAGTGTCTGCCTACACGTGCCACTGCTACTAACCCATGAGCACCTTATAAGCAGTGACTTTTCCTTTCCTTGTAGTCACTGTCTTTAGTATTTGATAAGTTTTGAAACTGCATCACACTTCTGACTTTCCAGGCACTACAGGGTGCACTCTGCTTCTCTTTCTCTCTGCTCTTCAGGTATGAATCTGAAGTATTAATTTGAAAGCAATACAAACCTGTTTGAAAACATGAATGCTGCTTTTTACCTCTACCCTTCTTTAAGTGACCTCCACTGCCCCTTCAAAGTTAATTTCCTGTTTTGTCTCAGGGCCAAGAGTAAATCCCCCAAAACAATCATTTAAAGGCTCCAGCATAGTGTTCCCATCTCACTACCTCTGTTGGTCAGGTCTGTGGGCTTTTAAAGCTTTTACCTGAGCTTGGGTTTGTGATGACACTTGGCAGTTGGCTGTTATCTGGCAGTGATTAAAAGCAAAGCTTCTGTCATGCAGTCAGCTAAAAAGCCTCTGCCTCTTCCTAATGCTTAGACCCTGAAAAGACCCCACTGCTAAATTTAGACACAGCAATCAAGTCAAAATCAACTGAACCCTTCTCCCCTCCTCTCTCTTCCAACCAGTCATAAGGAGTATTTATTCCTTTGTCAGCAAGAACTTGCCTCTCACTTTCTCTTCTGCTGCTGCCCTACTGGTTTCTCTTCTTCCTTAACCAAAGCTTTAACTTATTTCCAAGCAAGGTGTAGAGAAGAACAGTGGTTTAAAAAGAAAAAAAAAATCTGGTTTTGTGCAATAAATACATAGCATAAATGCTTTGAAGAGCTTTATTGTCATGGGCTCTCTCAGGTATTAATTGGGGTACACAGGTAGGTCACTTCAGACAGCAATGTGTTAAGTGAAGTGGGAAAGGATGGATTTAGTGGAACTGCCAGTTTTAATTGCTATGAAACTGATTAAAAAAATCACAACTTGAGTTATACACTTATTCTGTTTCATTTTTTCTACAAGCAATGGAGACCAAGATGGATGTTTCGTGTTCCTAAGAGATGGTTCAGCTCATCTCTTCTATGCCCAGCTGAACAAATACCGTGTAGGGAGAGGAGCTGGAGTGTTGCCTTGCACTGCCTGTGACAGAAGCTGGTATACAGTGTGAATGACTAGCCAATAGCCATTTTAAGAATACGAAAATGAATCAAAAATAATTCATATAGAGTAATACACCTTTTTCCTTTATTCTGAGAAAAGCCCAGTGTATGAAATGGCACACTTAATGAAATGCTGGAAAGTCCTGTGTGTCATGGTAGCAAATTAATGAGTGCCTAAAGTAGGCCTCAGAAATTTGAGTAGTTCATCCACTTATATATTAAGAAAGTCTAAGGAAATCAACAGTCATCACCTAGAGGTAGGAAGTCCCCACATCCTGATTTTGGGCAGACTTCAGTTAAGACCCTGGATTGTGAAGTGAGTACTTGGAACAATTTTTATAAATAAAGTTTAATTTCATATTTTACCCATGGCAATAAAGTTGAGCACATCTGTAGGTTTGTGGCACTTTGGGGCCCTCTTTGAACTGTTATCTGTCTGGAAATCATATAAATGGTAATGTGAGCTGCACTTCATTCAGCCACTGTGAGAAGGGAATTGTCCTGAATAGCCTTTCATAGAGTTTTAGGATGTTTCTGGTATTTGGCCCTTGCCTGCTTGGTTTTCTCTGGGATCAGGAGTGTCTTAAAAGTTTTCTGTCCAGCCTATGCTTTCTGTCTCATATTTATTTATTTTTAATTTATTTTTTTAAAAGAAACTAAAACTTCCTTCACATTTAGGCTGGAAAAGGTTTGAAGTTTCTATCTATCATCTCAAGGGTAATGTAAACTTCTGAAAACTGCTCAGCAAAAGTGAGGATTCATTGCTCAGTAAATCCTAATTAATTGAAATTACGAAGGGATGCCCAGTTTAATGCAGTGTTCTAACTTGTTCTTCAGCTTGATGAGTCATGCAGTATTCACAGCAGAAGGCAGACCATGAAACTTCAGGGAAGTATTGTAATGCCTGTGTCAAAACTTTTAAATGACTCTCAGGCTAAAAATGTTTCAAAATGTTCTAGAAAATAAAAGTGGTAGGGGCCAACAGTCACCTGAAATATTACTGCTAAATTTTTTCAAAAGCTTTTTTTTTTTCCCTCAGAAGTATTTTGAGCTGTCAAAACCATTTGGGTGTTACTGTGTCTTCATCTTGCAACTGAGATTCAGAAGATGGTCGGCCCATGCAGAGTAAAGCTTTGCAGGGACTGGGCCCTAAATCTGTACCGCTGTAAATAGGATCTGAAGTCCATATGGGATTTTTATATACTCCAAGGAAACAAATTCAGTCTGTTCCAATATGTCTCATGCAAAGAGACTAAAATAAATTTTGCTCTTCTGCTGGACAATATGTTCGCTTTCTTCCTGATAAAAATGGATATTCTTTTACAATGCCAGTAATGAAGTTCAGCACAAAACAAATGAATGCTCTGAATCTATTACTAGCAACACACTGGCAGCTTAATGCAATAAGACATCATGAAGCCTGATTTACATATGCATTATTAATTCATACTGGTAGAATGTTTAAACACAAGTAAAGAAAAAAATAACTTAATTTTCCCTCTACCCTCCTTTTCTTAAATGAAAGATCTCCTCCCCAGACTCACATAGTGGTGTTACGTTCAAGCAATTTAATTTTTATTGTGCTTTCTAATTAGCATAGTGGGATACCTCAGTGAGCAAGACTGGCTTTGTCCTCCTGCTCTGCATAAAACACAGCAGCTTGTGAGAGGCAGCTCAGCAAGCCCAGCATCTCCAGCTGCTCCTGTTTTAAGTTCAGCAGTCCAAGATGTAATCAGTCTTGGTGGCAGCTACTAGCAATGCTCAGGCTTTTCATCAAATCTGCCTTTAATTCCAGGAGATGGGGGAGTCTGCTGGTCTCTGGTGGCTCCGAGTGTATTGGAGCATGGAAGGAGGGGGACTAAACTTCAGCACTTGGGTTAATTTTTTCATCTGCATGTGCCTAGATGTTTTACGCAGTGGCAGCTGCTGTCAATGCCTAAAGACAGCTTTTTTTCTTTTCCTTTGCATATTACTAATTTTTTGTTGTTGTTGCTGTCTCTGCCATCTTTGCTGAGACTGTTCGTCTTTTATTACACTCTCAGTAACATCAGAAATGTGTCTGTGTGTCTTCACATATAGTTCATCTTCCTCCTTCGGTCTCCTAGTGTATTGCAGTAAAGAATTAACAATATAGTTCTTTATATGTTATAAATCCTGCTTTCTTTCTTTCCATATCTGTTTTTTTTTTTGTACTCAACTATAGGCTGCCATGTTTACCAGAGCCCTTTAACTTATTTCCTGCCTAAATAAGTTCAGTTCTGAGACAAGATTGCTGTTTTATTTCCACATCGTTACTGCTTGTGGGTTATCTCTCTGTAGGCTTCATTAGTTTTTTATTCGCCCAGATCTACATGTTGAAGACAAACAAGGTCACCTGAATACACTAGTAAATTTTTGGTTTAAATATAAATGCAGAATATGAATGTAGGTCTATTTAGACATCAAAGGTTCATTGTCAAAGTTTACAGCTTATACTTAGCCAGGATGTTTGCTACATTTTTATTATTCCCCCTCTCCCCTCCCCATCACTGTGATGCTGGGGTAGCCCCAGTCCTTTATTTCTATGTTAAGATGTGAATGGCTTGGACAAGTCTTCTCCTGGAAGTGAGTTAAATCAAACTTTGATGAAGAAATCATCATTTTCCAGCTTTCAGTTTGCATTAAGGCCCTGTTCGACAATAAATCCCTTTGAACAGAGCTGGAAAGCTTCTAGCAGCATGGGAGATTTATAGCCCTGGTCTGATAGGAGGGGAGAGAGGTGCTGGAGGTCCCTATTCTTCCTCTGGGCTTCATGAAAGCTGCCCCGTTACCCCAGGGCACATTGAGACATTTGTCCATCACTTGCTTAGATCAAATTCTGCATTTTTCTTGTCAAATTTCCCCACCATCTAGTAAGACACATGTGAAATTGGAACCCCCAGATATGTTTATGAGGTCCATGGCTTTTGTCTCAGAGTGATTAGTGCAGGAATAACAGTGCTAAGGCATGGCTGCCCCATGTCTCATCCTGGGGCAGATCCTGTGGCAAAATGATAGCCGCCCTTACTGTTTTTATCTTCTAATTCAACATTAATTATCAGAGTTAAGTTTTTGCTTTTCTAAGCAATCTAGTTTAAGAATAAGTCTCATCTACATAAAAACACTTAGAAAGTGTGCTTTGCAGAAACGCTTCAGTGACCTTTCACCACCTGTATTGTGGCTTAATGGTGAAGATCTGAAAGTTAAATGCTAATGAGAATGCAGCTTTGTAGAGGACTCCTCAACTATTTTGGATTCCTTTGTAGCAAATTACAAAACAGTTTTCAGTTTTCTATATCTAAAATTTTTATATATTCAGAAAAGGTCAGATCTATTTTGAAACTTGGATTGACATTTCACACAAATCTTACTTTTATGAAAGATCAGTCATAACTTCAAAAGAAAATCATCTCGTCTCAAATAGATGGTGCATCAGTGTGCTCAGTGCAGGGGTTACTTTCATAGAGTCTGGGAGGTGTTCATCTAAGGGAAGATGGCTCTGGGCGAATGCTCAATTTTTCCTTGGTTTACACTGAATAAGAAAAAAATGTTGAATGTTGAATCTAATACTGGCAAAGTTGTGTCTGGGCTCTTGTGGGTATAAATATGTGAAAAGTCCTTTATGCAGCTCAAAAGCTACATAAATTCATGAAGCTCACGATTTCCCTTTTGTTCTTGAAGACAGTTACTGAGGAGCTGCTCTGGATGTTGTGGAAGATATTGAAACATTGAGACATATAAGCAGTTTAGGTAAAAAACATCTGGAAACTCATTATGATGAGGAGCATGTTACTCTTCAGAGGGAATTCTGTGCTGTGATCACAAGCATAAAGGGAATCACTGGGGAAGAAGATGGTGAGTTTGGCCTCTGGCTTCTGTCAGAAAGCAAATTTTAGCAGCTAAGAAAGAAAATGGACAGGAGAGTGCTAAACTTGCATAGAAAGAAAGGGTGAATCAGAGAACAAATGAGTATTTTAGTGTAAAGTTAAGGTGGTATGAACAAAATTAGTTGAGACAAAAGGGTATAGAGAGAAGAAAATTTGTGATTATCTCCATGTCAGTGCTAGGAACCTGGAAAAATAGGCAGGAGGGCCTAGAATAGTTTATTTCTGAGCATAGTTGTGACTTCACTGCATAGCTGAAAACTAATGGCATATTTTGCATGGTTATACCAGAACTGGGCCTGGCTTGTTTTGCAAATTTTGAATGAGAGAGAGGAATGTGAGTGCCACTGTCAGGAAAAGCACTGCTGCTTCTGAGACTCTGTTCAGAAATAAACTGTTGGCTTGAAAAACTACAGAGCACCCAGCACCATTTCGCCAGTGTGTTTGAGACTCTTTTTCTTTCCCCTTATGGCAAGATCCCAGAAGAAGTTAGGAGACTGTTTGTAGAGGAAAAGGCTGAACTGCTTTGAGGGACTGATCCCTGGGTGGGATGGCAGGGGCTTCGGTGTCCAGCTCTCCTTAAGTCTTTGGTGATGGTTTTCTCTGTGCAAGGCAGCAGCCTTCTTAGAATAAAAAACTTACATTATGTTTTGAGCTGCAAAATGTTCTCTTGCGCCTTACAAGGGCAAAACCTACATTAAACCTCGCTTTGGTAGGTTGAAAATGGAACATGGAATTGAAAATTGAGGCTAGGTTTGATACAGTGATCATAACTTGACTATATGTATGATGTGCATAGAATAAAATCCAACCAATTACATTTTTAGTGCTTTAAAATGTCCATTCTAAAACCTCCAAAGATTATTAGCCAAGCAGGTAGTAAGATGATCTCTAAATGGAAAAAATAAATGGCATTTTAGAACTGCCAGGAGTATCTCAATATATACCCTGAAGCCCATAGTAGAGAGGAAAAGGATCTACTTGTAAAGCAAATTTATTGCTACATCTGAATCTAATGTAAAGCACACTGTGATAATAAAATTCCCAAATATCCAAGACAGCACAGGGAAATGGGAAGTGAGAGATATTTATTAGATACAAAAAGCAGACACCGGTCAAGGAAAGAAAAAGGATACAAGAAAAAATTATAGTTGTCAGCACTGAATATAATAAATATTTTTTTAAAAGTGTAAATTTAGAGAAAACTATAACCAACAAAACTAGTGGTTGTATTATTAGGTAATGATGACCGGTTTTGGCAGTCGTATGCAGAAAGGTGTGCTTAATTAACACTTCTGAACTGTATCTGGGAAACTGCTAGGTGATGTGGTCATGTCAGGTGAAGGCAGTGATTAACTCCTTTCCAGTTTGGATGTACCAGTATTATGGGCTCATTTATCAATTACTGGTAGCTGATCTCAGGTGAGGCTGGATGACTTGAGCCACTGCTGATTTTCTACATTTGGCTAGTGTTTTGTTTCAGTTAAAAGGTTGAGATATTCGAGCTGATTATCTGATTACCTGAACTTCACGCAGTAGTTTACCTCTGTCATTCATTGTGTACCCAGATACCAGAAGGACTCTAAGTAGCATGTAATCATTTATAAACTGGTGACCTCCATTATATGAGAGTGGGTGAAGATACTTTCGGCTTGAACTGACTTTAATTTTGTTTGTATACTGAAATGTGGGAGAAATGTAAAAGGCTGAATGTTCTTGCTGTGAATATAGCTGAACAGAGAGAGAAGGTGATTTAAGTTGTTGGTGGCATGATTTATCCTGATCTTGGTTATGGCTATGAAATACTGATAGAAGTTTTGAATGATGAGTACAAGATCAGAAAGTAATTGAACTCATACAGAGCAAAGGTGTAAAAAATATGTCTTGTAAAACTATTAATATCACAGATGATAAAACTAATAATGTTGAGACAGTATACTTTTCTGGGGGATTCAAGTTCAGCTGTCATGATATTTTGATTAAGAAACTAACCATTCAATACAAAATGCCACCTGAGCTAAAAGCCATCTAGCAGGTGGGACTGTGGAGGTCATGATTAAATACAGTCATCATCCATGTGTAGGTTTGGAGTGATTTTCCTCACGTAATTTGTGCCTTGTCTACATGCTATTTTGTTGTTAAATCAGTGATTGGAGGAGGAAATAAAATCCTGGTAGGATCACTAGCAGTAAAAATTTTCAGATGGCACAAATAAGCACTATCTTACTGAACGTCTGATCTGGGAAAACTGGGGTGATATACTTGAGAAGGTGAGATCATTGGTTCAGTGTAATTTGGGTTGTTTGGTTGGTAAATTTGGTATAATATGCCTTCTAATCGAATTAAATGTAAAATGAGGAAAAGATGAACAGATGTGATCCATTGACATGTGTACAGCATGTGAGAGGGGCGTGGGAAGGTGTTGCTGACCTGCGTGTCACACAGCACAGCGCTTGTGAGCCTGCCCTGCACTCTGCTGATTTGGGGGGAAGTTGGAAACTGGAGAGAGGTCTGAGCAGAGTCACGATTACCTTAAAAGACTCAAGCAGTTCAATCTTGGTTTAACAAAGAAGAATTTGAAGCGTGACTTGATGATAGTCTACAGCTGTCTCTGAGGGAACAGATATTAGACCATTCAGCAGATAAGAGTTGGCTTTTTTCCTACTGGGTGAATAATTAAGATTTGGGACAACTTGTTCTTCACTGTACAGGATTTTTTGGCACTGGTTAGTTTAGAAAGTAATTGTCATGTTTTTTGACAAGATATGATTCTAATGTGAAGAGGATTTAACTCTAGGAAATCCAGTGTGCAGCATATCAGATAGAAATATCATGATGTTTCCTTTCAGCTTCATAATTTAAAGATCTTTGTTAGACTGGGAAGCTCAACTGGATAGGTATCTCAGCCAAGAAGTGTATATTAAGTTTGATAGGAGCTTGGAATTTTGCCTTGGAGAAGGCATATATGGATAGTGGGGTGCATCCATTCATTTGATTCAACAATGCATTCTCCAGCACAAAAATCTGGAGGCAAACATTGTCCTGCACTCTTTTCTTATGAGCTGAGTAGGTTTCCAGTTGCACAGGCTTTAAGGGGACTCTAGCAATGAAATAATTAATGGTAAAGAACATTTAATTATCTTTCTGCTTTAAGGTAGAATATCTTTATGTCAAAATTAGTAAAATTAGGTTTTATAAATTCCTGTGAAATTTGCCTGCATACCTCTTTGCAAGTTCTTTTATTCTGAGGTGCTCAAGACAGTGAGAAAGAAATCAATTGGCATCTTCGCAGTCATGAAAAATGCTGCAGTCCAGCCTTTATCTGTTTGTTTCTGTAAGGTCATATCTGCAAATCTGAACATGGCACTTTAAATTGGAAACTCTGTTTATTCCCCAGAAAAGCAGATCTGCTTTGTAACACTGAGTCAAGACCTGTTTCTGTCCCCTAGCTTTCACCCCACAGATTTGGACAAACTGTTGACTGCATAATAAATTCTCAAAGGAAGTCTTGAAAATACTTCAAAAATATAGTTGTGCAGAAAAGGTCTGTAGGTTTTAAGCAGCACTTAATTCAGTTGTGCTGTGAATTGCAATGCTGTTGGTGTAGGATAGATGGAGATCTGGCTTTGAACAAGTCTTTCAATTTTCTTTCTCTCTCTTTTTTTTTTCCCCCCTGAATTTAGTTGGTTCTTCCCTATCCTTGCTCCCCCATGCTCTTCCTTCCTGTGGTGTCTCCCAGCTGTCTTCTCCCTGCATCTCAGTCTGCCTCTTCTTGAAGAATTGTGCAAATTAAATATATAGAAGGGCACTGGAGTATACTTAGGCCAACAAGCCTCGAAGAAAAATGATATATATTGGCCTTTCTTGCAGCATTTGAAATGATTGGGACAGAAAATGTAAGCGTTGGGACTTCAACAGCTTTTTCTCATGAGACTTTCCTGGTGCCTGATAGATGATACAATCACGAAGCTTTCCCTGGAGTCCCAAACGTTTCCTGTGTTGTCTTCATTTGATGCCCCCTAAGACGATATTAGTACACCAAGAAGCAACAAAATCTTTCAAGCGTTAGTAGATGCTACAGACTCAGCTGCACGATCGTTCTCTTGCAGAACAGTGTCAAACTGAAGTGAGCTCTCTGAAATGTTTCCTACCATAAGCTCTGCTGTATTGGTTATGTTGCAGCTCTCTGTATTCTGCTGTTGTCATCCTGGAAATAGTGCTCAGAATTACAAGATAGTCTTGGTTTGGCTCTACCAGGGCACTGTGACAGTCTAGTATCTCTTTTCAGTGTTCCTCAATGCCTGTGCAGATGCAGCCTGAGTTTGATTAGCTTATTTTTATGTCTAAAGTAAGCAAAGTCACAATGGTTTATTGTCTACTCTACTTACATAATCCTGATTCTGACAAAATTAATGTTGATTTCAGAGAAACAGTATTTCTGCTTCTTTCCAATCATGGCTTTATTTGAGGCAGTGTTTCTATTGCTAAGTCTCCTTCTCCCTTCCTTAACTAACCTTGCAGTTAGTTGTGCCTAGTAGTTTTGCATCAAATTCCATTACTTCTCTTGTGGGCAATTAAATAGGATTGCAAACCTCCCTAGCTTTAATATTTCCCTTTTCCTGCACTTTTCATGTATTATAACATGTTATTTGTAGTTTTCCATGTAGCTTTTAGACTATAATGCTTGTGTTTCACTCCCATCAACTTCAACTAATTATCAAGTATGAGTTCTCAAGACTACCCAATGTAGCTAAATTGGATAGTAACTTTTTTCCCCTCAGCCTTTAGTTTTATAACTCTATTAAGTAAAATATTATCTGGCAGGATTACTTCTTAATGTGCCTATGCTGCTTCTTGTTTTGTTTTTGTTTTTGTTTTTTTAAGTAAAATAATTTTACAGAATGTGCCTTTATTACTACCTTTTCAAGTTTCTTTGTCTTGGTGTTTGCACATGAAAAATCCAGAAGAGAAGCAGAATTCAGTCCTTACTGTTTTTTCAAGGCATGGGTCTCATATTTTATGACTGGAAAAAGGGTAATATAACCCCCATTTTTAAGAAGGGGAAAATGGATGTTCGGTTGATACGCCTGAAAGAAGGAATGCCATCCAGAGGGACCTTGACACGCTTGTGAGGTGAGCTGATGCTTTATGAAGTTTAACCATGACAAGTGCAGGTGGGGGCAATGCCAGGTGTAGCTACAGGTTGGGCAGAGAAGAGATTCAGAGCAGCCCTGCAGAGAAGGACTTGGGGGTGTTGGTTGATGAGAAAATGAACATGAGCAGTCAGTGTGCACTCACAGCCCAGAAAGCCAACCGTATCCTGGGCTGCATCAAAAGCAGCGTGACCAGCAGGTCGAAGGAGGTGATCCTGCCCCTCTACTCTGCTCTTGTGAAACCTCACTTGGAGTATTGTGTGCAGTTCTGGTGTCCTCAACATGAAAAGGACATGGAACTGTTGGAACAAGTCCAGAGGAGGGCCACGAGGATGATCAGGGGACTGGAGCACCTCCCGTATGAAAATAGGCTGAGAAAGTTGGGTCTGTTCAGCCTGGAGAAGAGAAGGCTGCATGGAGACCTCATACATCCTTCCAGTATCTGAAGGGGGCTTATAAGGATGCTGGGGATGGACTATTTATTAGGGACTGTAGTGATAGGACAAGGGGTAATGGGTTAGAACTTAAACAGGGGAAGTTTAGACTGGATATGAGGAAGAAATTCTTTACTGTAAGAGTGGTGAGGCACTGGAATGCTCCATTGCTGGCAGTGTTCAAGGCCAGGTTGGACAGAGCCTTGGGTGGCATGGTTTAGTGGGAGGTGTCCCTGCCCATGGCAGGGGAATTGGAACTTGATGATCTTAAGGTCCTTTCCAACCCTAAGTATTCTATGATTCTATATTTTCATGTATGTAATTGATGTGTTGTTTATACTTGTGTACCCTCACCTCTCCCAGCAGTCTGCCTGCCTCTCGTCCTCAGGTTGAAGATTACCTCTGTGTTTCTCAAAGCTTTGGGGGATTCCAGGAGTGGATTACACCTACAAAAGCAGCTGGTTTGGTCCTTATTTTTCTAGCCTATTGCACTTTTCTCTTGGTGTTCTCTCCTGTTTTACATGTTTCCAAGCAACATGTCTCAGTCTTTCCAAGCTACTTTAGCTGTGTAAGCTTCTCCATGGGGATATGGCCTGCCATGGCGGTCCTGTCTCTGCTTGCTTAGCTCTCACCCTTCCAGCTTCATTTGCAGTCTTCTGTCAGTACTTTGCCATCAAGACAGATTTCACTCCTGAATCTATTCTAATTAAATATCTTCTAGAGCTTGAAGTAATGCTGGGCTGTAGCAGCATGGTACTTGAAGCTGCAGTTCTAAAATTGTTCTTTCCTACTAAACTTGCACCTTCAAATTAAACACCAAGCATGGTTTGTTCAAACTTCCTTCCCTCACCCCTCTCCCTCCTCTCAGTCAATGCCGGTTTTATTCAGCCCATTCAAGAAGTAAATACACTTCAACCTCTTCAGCAGACTTGATATTTGCTGCATCGTGTGAATGTTTTCCCTCCATTTAAGCTATGAGCTCCTCTTCCACCTCAGTGGCTTCCTGATAATGGTTAAGTGTCTGAGATTTCTGGTTCTTTGCAGTGATACAAGTATGGCAGTGTCAGTTTTGAGCTTGCAGTATTACTATTCTCACTCTGGAAACATGCAGTGTTTCCTCCCATCCAACTTCTTTGGGCAGGTCTCCTGATGCTTGCCTTGTTCCTTGTAGAGAGGCTGCAGACCATAATGGGGATTGCACTGAGCTGATTTGTGTGATACATTTGGAAACCTCTTCCTTATAGCTTAAACTCTTCCATCATGTAAGAAAATCCTGTTCCCTTTCAGCTATTTTTCACCTTATGTCAAATCAGAGTGGAATCATTGTTTCCAGCTTCTGGAAGAGGGGAAAATGTGAATGGAATCTTGGATCACACTCTCAGCAGAAAATGGTGATGATTCCTAAAGATCAGCATTAAGACTGATGGAACTGTGAGAACTGTTTACAGCATTTTTTTGTTACTGCCCATGACTTTCAGATTTCAAATTCTTCTACATAACTGAGGTTTTCAGCAATCGGATTGTTCTAATAATGTGGAGAAGCATGTTTAAGCCTAGGTTGCAGCCCTGACTATGTTCTTGGCTACTGGCATCTTCTGGAGGAAAAAAAATCCAGAACAGTCCAACTTCACTTTTCTAGGAGAATTAAATTAGCCAGGTGTTGAAAATCACATGCAGTTCAGGAGCCCACAAGGGCAGATGCTGGCTGGCTGGGCAGGTGGGACTGGGAAGGAAGCCCAAAAGGGTTTGTGGAGTAAAGGTGCTGGAAGGTGACAAACCAAACCTCGAAGCTGTGCTTGTGTGAGTCCTGCTGCAACAGGCAGAATTTCAGCAGTGTTATAAATCTGGCAATTGTAAGGTTAAAAGTGAACAGAAATGAAAGATGAAGCAATTATATGCATTGTCAAAATTAGATTTATTAGGACTTTACTTCCAGAACTTCACATTCTTGCTAAGCTGACAAGAAGACAGAATCAGGAGACTGAGTTAATGAGCGTAACTGAAAGGATTAATCTGAGGTTCATATTCCTGCATATTAGTCATTGAACTTGTTTTAACATCAGTAAAGTTTAACATCAGTAAACTGTTGATAAAGAGTTTATTAATTTTTGGAAGATGAAAATACATTGTGCTTGTTTTTTAATGATCTTTCCACTTTATTGAAACAACTTTACTTAGTATGTTAAGAGAGAGGAAGCCTCAATATTAAATTGAGATACGAGTGGTGTTTGTTTAATCTGTGGAAGACTTCAATCTCCGATTGATGTGTAGATCCTGAAATGTTAACTGTAACACTGAAGTCCTATGCCTTTTTTATTTTAATTGTATTTTTGCTTTCACTAATATGAAACACCTGGGTTTCCTACACCTGCGTTGGAACAAGCCCAGGCAGAGCTACAGGTTGGGCAGAGAAGAGATTCAGAGCAGCCCTGCAGAGAAGGACTTGGGGGTGTTGGTTGATGAGAAAATGAACATGAGCAGTCAGTGTGCACTCACAGCCCAGAAAGCCAACCGTTAGCCTGGGCTGCATCAAAAGCAGCGTGACCAGCAGGTCAAAGGAGGTGATCCTGCCCCTCTACTCTGCTCTTGTGAAACCTCACTTGGAGTATTGTGTGCAGTTCTGGTGTCCTCAACATAAAAAGGACATGGAACTGTTGGAACAAGTCCAGAGGAGGGCCACGAGGATGATCAGGGGACTGGAGCACCTCCCGTATGAAAATAGGCTGAGAAAGTTGGGTCTGTTCAGCCTGGAGAAGAGAAGGCTGCGTGGAGACCTCATAGCAGCCTTCCAGTATCTGAAGGGGGCTTATAAGGATGCTGGGGATGGACTCTTCATGAGGGACTGCAGTGATAGGACAAGGGGTAATGGGTTCAAACTTAAACAGGGGATGTTTAGATTGGATATAAGGAAGAAGTTCTTTACTGTGAGGGTGGTGAGGCACTGGAATGGGTTGCCCAGGGAAGTTGTGAATGCTCCATCGCTGTCAGTGTTCAAGGCCAGGTTGGACAGAGCCTTGGGTAATATGGTTTAGGGTGAAGTGTCCCTGTCCATGGCAGGGGAATTGGAACTTGATGATCTGAAGGTCCTTTCCAGCCCTAACTATTCTATGATTCTACGATTCTGTGAAACTACCTTTCCCCTGTGTTTACAGGACATGGGGCAGATCAGTACTGTGAAGAGAGGGAAATCCTGTCTCCATGGAGATATGTGGCTGTCCTGATCTCCATGCAGCCAGGATTTCCTGTCTTCACAATAATGATCTGGCTGTCTTCAAACAGGAGGAAGAGGACATGTAGCTTCTTATTTTCATGCCTGTCCCTTTTGCTTGTTGGAAAGTAGGTGGAGAAGGGAGGGTTGTTTTAACGGAAGCAAGAAGGTTAAGGAGATAACTTGTAAGGTATAAGTTTAATGTGTTTCAATATTATAATTTTGTTTCTTTCCTTCATTATTGTGCTTCTAGGAAAATAACGTCTTTTGTCTTAAACTCATGCTGATGCCAAATAAACTACCATATTCTCCTGTGGGTGTGGCAGCTACAGATTTTAGTAACTAATTTCTGAAATTATTATTGCAACGTGCGAAATAATTAAACTACTCGCTAAAATGACTTGTAATGCTTGGATGCTGTTATTTCCTCCTGGCATAAGTAGGAGTTCACAGAGTGAACAGATTAATAACTCTATCCACTATGTGGGAATAAATATGTTCTGGGCTATGTAAAGAAGCTCAAGGCTGAATGGTTCAGTTCAGATGGATATAGAATAAATAAGAAGCTTTGCTGAAGCAAAACATGCCACCTTAATCCTTGTATAGTCTCCATGGCTTGTTTAATACTTTTTGTGAATTGAATGAGTATCTTCTCCCAAACTCTCTGGATTTTTGTATTGGGACTGCTGCATAGGACTGCAGGTCTGTATGGTGAAGTAGTTATATGTGGTTGAGAGCATCCACAGCAGTCTTACATTTATAGATTTGAAAATCCTGTGGTTTACGAAGACCAACCCTCTGGAAGCTTGTGTGAAAGGGGTGTGCTCTGCAGATATTAAAAAGTAACTATGGTGATTATTTGGCAGCACTGGAGTTACATAGCCACCACAAAGTGTACTTTGGGGATTGAATATTGTGTGGTATCTGAGTGCTCTGACTGGCTTCTTTCTTTTGACCTTTTTTTATATATTATTCTTTACTATCATAAAAGCTATTAGAATAAACTTAAAACTTGAATGAAATCAACAAAAAGAGCATGACTTGCTTTCATTAACTTCTGTGGGGAAAACGTTGTATTTAAGTGTATTATTAATCTACAGCATGTAATTGCTTAGAAGTAGACTACCTTGAGCAAAGGTGCAAGTCTCTAAATCTCTTGAGGGCAGTGACTTGGTATATCAGCAGTAAATCTTCGGTTCAACTGGGGAGCACATACATGTCAAACTTGTTAAATAAGGCACAAATCTTAAAAATAAATTAATAAAAAATCTAAACCCTAGACATCTGAATCTGATTAGGTCTTTCAGGATCCACCAAGTAATTATGAATAAATAATAAAATTGCATGCATATGCTGAGACCAAATATAATTTCAAATGCCTTTTAGATTTAATAAAAACATCCTAAATTTTTTCCTTATTATGGCATTCCTGATTTATTTTCAGATTCCTAAATAGAAGGTGCAACTTGTACTGCATTTTAATGTCTCTTCTCTGCAAGTACTATAGCTAAAATGTGAAGTATCTTGATTGTTACAAAGCCTGTAAAATTGTAATTAGACCTTTATTTGATTACATGGCAAAAGGTTCAAATTCATTTTCATTTAAATCACCACTTGGTTTGGGGTTGCATTCATTGTTCCAAGGCTAAAAAAGAAAATATTATGCAAATGAAACCATCTACACCCCCGCCCCGAAAAGTATTGAACCTATCTGAAAGCACCCGTTATTAATAATGTTTATATGTGTGTGGTTGATCTAAGTACGGCTGCTGTGGATTTTGACCAGTGCAGAAGCAGACAATGGCCTAAGATTTAAACCTTGTTTAATTCTTTTTCTTTTCTTCTTTTTACCATGACGAAATGCCAGAAATTGAGGGAACACAAAGTAAACAGATGGTGGTAGGTTTGAATATCATCCTTTGTTTTTGTGGTTATTAATCAATCATATTGCTTATGAAAAAATCCCTTTTGAGTGTACTCTGGAGCAAGTGGCTTTTGAAATGATTCCTGCAGACAAATGTCTCAGAACCATCCCTGCCTTCTTGCAATTAATATGCCAATAATGCCAAATGAGCTACTCCAAAGCCCATGGCTGCTTAGAAGCTCTCTAACAAAGAATGTTAAGCCTTTTAAGTTGTGTAATTTTAATTTGTTTGGCCTGATTGCTTCTGGCTTTGTATGAAAAGGACTTGGCATAAACTGTGTAAACCAGCATTAAAGTTGTCACAGTGCTGGAAGTTTATTGCTGACTTTCTGCACTGAAGAAAACCTCTGTGTTATTCTTAAGAGAAGCCATTAATGAAACACCTTGTGTAGTTAAATCCTGATGATCTTTATTCACCTTGAAATCTGGTGAAAAAAGAAAAAGCGTGTAATCATAAGATGCATATCAGTTGATGTTTTGAGTTTGTAATTGTTGCCTCTGCTTGATAACACCTTATAGAGACACAGGATTCAGGAAAAATGAGCTTACTTTGAAAAATCTGGCACCTAATACCTGAGAAGGTTACTACTTATCAGGCAGTTAGTGTCTCAAAAAACAATGGTATGGCAAATAACAGAGGTCTAGGAGCTTTCCAGTTTCAATTCAGAATACTTTGTCCCTGTCATTATAGAAACGTGCAAATAGTTGTCTCAGAAAGAGCCCTTGAAGACTAACATGGAATATAACTGCCTGATTCTATCCTAAGAATCTGTGGCTTTATTTACTTGCCACTTTATGAATACTCTTACTGGTCTTCATTCTCAAACCTTTCTGGAGTCACCAGCTTGCATTTTGGGAAGGGTGTAATTTTTCAGGTTCTTCTGAAGTTTTCTGTTTGCAGTTTACTCAACTGTTAATCTTTGGTTACTTGAGCTGAGTTATTACAAAAACCTTAGCAAACGTCAAGATACATATCTGAGGGAAGCGGTGTGTCCTTTTGGCACTTAAAAAAATAAAGGTAATTATTCTCTGCATACAGCACATGAACAATGCAGGCTGTTATTCTCCTCTTTTCAGAGGCAGGGCAGTTATATTCAATGCGCAGCCCCATGGGAAATATTGCTGTTGAACAATATTCCTTGGTGAAACTTCTAGGTCTTTTCCAGTTGGTTGAAAATGTGTTTATCCTTTCATGTCTTCTTTTTCAACAGCCATTAGGTATGTTGGGAATTTTTGCTTTATGTAGTTGTGTGTCAGTCCTGGGGCTCAGCTGCCTTGCTGCTACAGCATTACTGAAAATAGTTTTCCCCATATGTGGAAGTTGAAAGATTTTATTGCATTCATCAAATCTTATTTGTTCTAGAGACACTGGGACATGAGCTGAAAGGTCACAGAATCTGTAATAACTCTACGTACAGCAGCAGGTAGGATATGAACTTGATTAGACATACAGTGTTACTTAACAGTAATTATGGTCTTCTGGTCGTTCATGCATAATTTAAATACTTGATCATAGGAAATGGAAGTGAACTTATTTCTAGTTACTACAGGTAGGAGAAAATGAAATACTACTTAAAAGTAAATTTGATAGCCTGAAGAGTGTGTTTGTGAAAACTGACTTGTGTTTTACCTAACGTGTGTTGTCTTTGGGAATATATACAAAATATACATTTTGTAAGAATTTTCTGAAACTAAATATTTAGCCAACTTCTGTGTTTAGAGACATTTGAAATTCCATTTATTATCTTCTAAAAAATCTACATTCCCTTCTAGGAATCTTTGCTTGGTGTGGTGTTTTTCTTTTTTTTTTCCCTCCTGGCTCTGAATACCCTTTCTCAATGGAATGACTTGTCAAGTTCACAGCACCAGGGAATGAGCAGTTTCTTACTGCAGTAACTTGCTTGTTAAGATTGCAACTGAAATTTTTATGATGCGAGGTCATTAGTGTTTGAATGCATCTTGTAACTATCTGATGGCTGCTTGGAGGCCTGTATAAAAATGAGTTTTTAGCTTACTCATTATTTTAATTTGATTGGATGGATTGCAAAAACAACCGCTGGAAGTGTCAGTGGCTTTCCACCATTTCCCAGCTGTTCTGCATAGCTGAGCTAGAGCATGGAGGAACAAACTGTTGTCACTTAAAAAACCCTACCATATCTATGTGTGTCCAATACATACCTACTATCAGTTTGGTGCCTATCAAGCACAACACAAATACAAACTTCCTTTTTTTGTATTTAAGTCAGCATTTTAATACCCAAACAAATCTGCATATCCTTGGTGCTAACAGAGTATAAACCTCCTCCACTTAAAAACTATCCCTGATGTTACTTGATTTATCCTGCAAATAAATGGGGAAGACGAAGTAACTTTAATGAGATTTTGCTGGGAAATATGAGTTTTCTTAACAGATACATGCAGTGAGTTAGAAACAAATAATAAACACTAGAATGAATAGTAGTTTTTTAGTCTTGATTTACGTGTGTAAAGCATTTTGAAGTGCTAGGGAGGAATAGGAGTTTGGGAAAGATTACTTACCCTCCATTCTACCTGCTTGTAAATGTGCGTTTTGTTATTATAATTGTGCATATATTACATATTATAATATTTTATTATATATTATACATATTGTACATAATATATATTATTATAATAAATACACATTTATTATTTTAGATGTGCGTAAATCATGTGTCTCATGCTTCTCCTTCCTCTTCTCCCCCAATGTATAGCCTGTGGTTTATTTTCTTAATTTCAGAGGCTGACTTTTCTTCTAGCTTATTTATTGTCTATTCAGAGGTCTGAATCTAGGTGCAAAATTATCAGCAATTTTCTGTTTCCCATTTTTTATTTAGGCAGTGTGACAGATACTGGCACTGTGGAAGGTCCATGCTGCTGGTATTTTGCCCTCTTAATGTGCTTTTTCCCAAATACTGCTGTCCTGGCTTCAGCAGTAGAATCATAGAAACATAGAATAGTTAGGGTTGGAAAGGACCTTAAGATCATCTAGTTCCAACCCCCCTGCCAGGGGCAGGGACACCTCCCACTAAACCATGCCACCCAAGGCTATGTCCAATCCAGCCTTGAACACCGCCAGTGATGGAGCATTCACAACTTCCCTGGGCAACCCATTCCAGTGCCTCACCACCCTTACAGTAAAGAATTTCTTCCTCATATCCAATCTAAACTTCCCCTGTTTAAGTTTTCACCCAATACCCCTTGTCCTCTCACTACAGTCCCTCATGAAGAGTCCCTCCCCAGCATCCCTATAGGCCCCCTTCAGATACTGGAAGGCTGCTATGAGGTCTCCACGCAGCCTTCTCTTCTCCAGGCTGAACAGACCCAACTTTCTCAGCCTGTCTTCATATGGGAGGTGTTCCAGTCCCCTGATCATCCTCGTGGCCCTCCTCTGGACTTGTTCCAACAGTTCCATGTCCTTTTTGTGTTGAGGACACCAGAACTGCCCCCAATAGTGAGGTTTCAGGAGAGCAGAGTAGAGGGGCAGGATCACCTCCTTTGACCTGCTGGTCACGCTCCTTCTGATGCAGCCCAGGTTGGCTTTCTGGGCTGTGAGCTCACACTGCCGGCTCATGTTCATTTTTTCATCCACCAACACCCCCAAGTTCTTCTATGCAAGGCTGCTCTGAATCTCTTCTCTGCCCAACTTGTAGCTGGGATTGCTCTGACCCAGGTGCAGGACCTTGCACTTGTCATGGTTAAACTTCATCAGGTTGGCATCAGCCCACCTCACAAGTGTGTCAAGGTCCCTCTGGATGGCATCCCTTCCCTCCAATGTATCAACTGAACCACAAAGCTTGGTGTCATTGGCAAACTCACTGAGGGCGCACTCAATCCCACTGTCCATGTCACCGACAAAGATGTTGAACAAGACCGATCCCAACACCGATCCCTGAGGGACACCACTCGTTCCTGGTCTCCACCTGAACATTGACCCGCTGAGCACAACTCTTTGCGTGCAGCCATCCAACCTGTTCTTCATGCACTGAGTGGTCCACCTATCCAATTGATGTCTCTCCAACTTAGAGACAAGGATGTCATGTGAGACAGTGTCAAATGCTTTGTACAAGTCCAGGTAGATGACATCAACTGCTCTACCCCTGTCCATCAGTTCTGTAGCCCGATCATAGAAGGCCACCAGATTGGTCAGGCAGGATTTCCCCTTAATGAAGCCATGCTGGCTGTCACCAAGCACCTTGTTGTTTTTCATGTGCCTCAGCATGCCTTCCAGGAGAATCCGCTCCAAGATTTTGCCAGGCACAGAGGTGAGGCTGACTGGTCTGTAATTCCCTGTGTCATCCATTTTCCTCTTCTTTTTCCAGTCATCGGGAACTTCACCTGACTGCCATGATTTTTCAAATATGATGGACAGTGGCTTAGCAACTTCATTTGCCAGCTCCTTCAGGACCCTCGGATGGATTTCATCAGGTCCCGTGGACTTGTATACGTTCAGGTTCTTAAAATGGTCTCGAACCAGATCCTCTCCTAGAGTGGGCCCAGGGTCTTCATTCTCACTGTCCCTGCATTTGCCTTCCAAGACTTGCAGTCATTTTTTTCTCCTTCTTAGCAGCTGGTGCAGTGCTGTGGTTTTGACTTTCAGACTGGGAACAGCGCTGATAACACCGATGTTTATAGTTGCTGCTCAAATGTTTAGTCTGACCAAGGACTTTCTGAGTCGCATGCTCTGCCAGAGAGGAGGGGAAGCTGGGAGGAAGCAGAGACAGGGTACCTGACCCAAACTGACCAAAGAGGTATTCCAAACCACAGCACGTCATGCCCAGGATGTAAAACTGGGGGCAGGGACCTGGAAGAGTTAGTTCATTGCTTGGTTGGGCTGGGTATTGGTCAGCGGGTGGTGAGCGGTCGTGTTCTCTTCCCTTGTTGTTTCCCTTGTCATTATTATTATTGGTGGTATCAGCAGTGGTTTGTGTTATCCCTTAGTTACTAAACTGTTCTTATCTCAACCCATGGGAGCTACATTCTTTCGATTCTTCTCCACATTCCCCTGGGAGCAGGCGGTGAGGGAGGAGGGAAGAAAGTGTGGGGAGTGAAAGAGCGGCGGTTGCGTGAGTTACGGCTGGGCTTAAGCCGTGACAACTGCCTAAAGATTGTATTTATGCTTCATATTGATGGATTTGAAGGAAAGAAAAAGAGAGAAGAGAATGTAAGCAGCTCCTGGGCAAGTGCTCTTACAACATTAATAAAAACAAATTGACCAAACCACTCTCTGAATTTGCAATTGCAAGATCCAGAGCGGAGGTGATTTTTGAAGAGTAATGGAATTTATCTGAGGCAGTTCACTATCTGCCCGAGCCTAAGATGGGTTTATCCTGGTTTCTGCAATGGTCTCCCTAGAGCTGAGGTTTATACATCAAGATACATGTACATCTTTCCTATCGCCTTCCTCTTGTAACTGTGCATGCTCTGTAGTTCACAAAATTGTGGATGTGGTTTTGGCAGGCACTAATGCCCATCCTAATGTGTCTGAATATGGTGCTGGTCACTGATTTTGACTATCAGATTTCTAGCTGGTTTCTCTGTGAGTATGTCTTATGGCACACATTACAAGTAGTGTGGGTGTTGACCTTTCTGTATTACTAACATCTATAAATATTGCATATTTTAAAAAGTCAGTATTATCTTTATATATCTTACTGTCAGATTCTTCAGATAGGAGCGCATGCCGTCTCAGCAAAGGTTTTAGTAGCTTGCAGCTCCTTCCTTGCAAATATGCTGCCAAATCCTCCTCCTTTGGCTCTTCCAAAGAGTGAGGTTTTATTAGTGGGCTTGTGGCAAGGCTGATGCGCAGGGGTTTGAGAGACATTGACTTTTCATTGGTGCTCAGAATCAAAGGAGAAATCTCATGCCTCTCTTTGCTAGTATATATAATCTATTCTTTCAGAGGCAGTCAGGAGGGAAAGATAAGAAATGAATGTGAAATACACAAGTTAGTCAAGGGTGGTCTGGAATGGCAGTGTGTTTGTGTTTGTCTCAGTTCTGTGTAGCTTGAATAGGTCATTTTTGTGAAGCTGTCTGGCCATTTTGCAGTTGTGGTTTAAGCTGTAAATCATGCAGCCCGTTCACTCACTTCCCCCTCCTTCTTCCCCCCCACTCTGAGGGGGGGGGGGGGGGGGGGGAATGGGGAGAAGAATCGAAAGAATGTAACTTCCACGGGTTGAGATAAAAACAGTCCAGTAACTAAGGTATAACACAAACCACTACTGCTACCACCAATAATAATAATGACCAGGGAAATACAAGGGAAGAGGATACAACTGCTCACCACCCAACAACCGAGCTGTGAACTGAACTCTTCCAGGTTCTAGCCCCCAGTTTCACATCCTGGGCATGATGTGCTGTGGTATGGAATACCTCTCTGGTCAGTTTGGGTCAGGTGTCCTGTTTCTGCTTCCTCCCGGTTTCCCCTCCTCCCTGGCAGAGCATGAGACTCAGAAAGTCCTTGGTCAGGCCAAAACATTCTAAGCCGTAACTGTAAACATCGGTGTTATCAGCACTGTTCCCAGGCTGAAAGTCGAAAACACAGCACTGCACCAGCTACTACGAAGGAGAAAAATGACTGCTGCTGCTGAACCCATGACAGCAGTAGTGAGACTTGCACATCTAACCTATGCAGTTCCAGTGCATTATATAGCATGTACATCAACACAGCTTATGTGAGATATTTTTGACAGAGGAGTTTCAAGAGAAAGTTTCTGTTCACCTATTTGAACCAGGGACCTACCTTTGCAACACTGCTCTCTATAGCAAGAGTATAGGCAAGTCACTTCCTCAATTAAACAAGATACATGTATATAATTATCTGAAAATGTGATTGAACTTTAACTTCCTACTTTGTGGCTCTTTTTCTGTCCTGTGTACAATCCAACGAAACAGCTTCAGATGGGTCTTAATTAATAATTGCCTAGATGGAAATGGATTCCACCTCGCTCTCCCAAACATGTGATACCTCCATGATAGGTAATGAGACAACTGAGCAGGACCAGACCAAGTCCAGTCCAAGATCCTTTCTCTTACAGTGATCAGAGGTGAACACCTCAGGAAGAAGGTAAGAAAAAGTCTAAAAATGCTTTCCCTGCTCTCTCTTGTCTCCCATACCTTCCCCATATGTCCAACCATTTTGAGGCTTCTGACTCTTGAGTAAAGTTTTTTGAAGTCTAAAGAAGCTTCTCTGTATTTTGTAACAGTCGTCAATTTCTCTTCTACTAAACTTGGCTGCTTCATCTTAAATCCCTGTAAACAGCATCCACAACAACCTGGAGCAAACAGTACTTTTAAGTAACAGGAGCTAAAGCAGCATGACAGTTAAGTGGATTTTTGGAAGATAATTTGCTAAAAGTAAAATAGCATTATGTCACCACTTCTCTTATAAGGTGATAACAAAAATGAATTCAGTCCTTTAATCTTGGATACAATTTGGCCTTAAGAAGCTAAAGTGAGGGGAGAAAAAAAAAAAGATGCAAAGCTCCTTCTGCAGTCCACTTGAGTTATTTTTTTCTTTAACAGAGTTACTGTAAGTAGTAACTTAGACTGGGCACAGCTTAAGAGGTGTACAATTAAAAATAAATACAGATGAACACACATGTTGACGCCAGTATATATAATCAATGAAATTACTGAGGTAGCATTCACAATGCCAGAAGGTATTCATGGCCATGTAGAAAAGCTACCATAAGCTAAATTTAATATTATACCCAAATACTGTTAACACAGTCCTACATCAGCTGTGCAATGAATACTGCCAGTGTTTGTGACGAGAGCTCTTGGATGACCTGAAGGTGCCCTTTCCCTACCCAAGACCATGGTCCATCTACCTCCATCATGGAAACGGCCTTGCTGCTACCAGCTCTGGACTTGTGGTGCTCTTCTGCTTGCTGTATTATGGTGAACTGAAATCACCTCTTCAGCTGGGCTGAAAACTGCAGTAGTCCATCAGGTTTGTAGTTGTCCTCACTGCAGAAATGGCAACATGGATCAGCAGTGGGGGTTTGTAGTGAGTACCTGCTGCAGTAGCTGCTATTGGTGAGTCAGGGCCTTTGGATTATGTGGGGAGATAGGAACTCAATTCATGCCTGTTAGGGGGACGGGCAAACACTGAACCCAAATGCAGGTATGCCAAAGGCAAGTTTGAGAGGGCCTTGGTAGCTTGGCATTACTGCCAACTAGTATACACATACCTGCTTAAAAATGTTTAGAGGTATTTTTGTTATAAATGTAGATTTGTACATTTTTTCCAGGCACCAGTAATACCTGTATCTGTGCAGCTTGAATAACTGTGTTCGGCATACAAATTTGCTTCATGGGGAACCAAAGAAAAAGGAAGATGTAGTGATGAAGAGAATTAAAACACGCAAAACACTGATTATCTCTTCCAAATAGATAAATGTCTACTCTGCTTTAGGCTCTTGTGTTCTGGGCAAATTGTCCTCTGGTGTTAAAAGGACTTCTTTTTAACATTAACTGTCCAGATACTTATAAATCAGAAATAAATACACCTCCTTTTTCATTTTGGTACAACTTAAGCAGATGAAAGATAACTTATTTCCTGCTTTGTTACAATACAGACAGGCAGATGAATAGTTTGATCTGGTACCTCTGACAGAATACACATTTTGTTGCTTGAATTTCAGCATTTGATTATAACACTGACAACCACAATACCATCTTATTTTTCAAGGAGCTCTTTTGAATTTTTTAAATCCCTTAAATACCTATTTGACGTTTCCACAATCAAAACAGAATGCAATAATATCTTCAGCACAAAATGGTATTATGTGGTGTAACGCTGGGATTTTTTTCACTGAAGGGTGTTTTTGTGCTTTGCCACATTCTGTTAAGTAATTGACTTCAGGGTCTGTCACTTTGTTTTCCATCACTTCCACTGATGTGATTAATCAGGAGCTCTTTGGTTAGCTAGGTTTTCATCCCAAGTGGCTGAATGGGATGTAATCAGCCATTTCCTTTAACTACATGGTGTGGGTAAATCTGGTTCAGGTGATGAGCACAGATTTCATATGGAAAACTAGTGGTTAAACTCATAAAAGGTGAAAATATGTGCACCTGTTTAAAAAAGGCAAGATGCCATATTTATCATTTCCTTCCTCTGTTTTCTTTTACCAGGATATTTTCTCCTTTACTTGTCTGGTTAACCAAATTTGTACTTCAGTAACTGAACATTTTATGTACAAGCAAGGTGGAATTTTTCTCTCTAAGTTTCATTGAATATAACTACAAATGAAATGGATTTTTCTCAGTTTTTATCTGCAGCTAGAGAAATTTTGCAAGAACCAAAACAAGTGATAGTTTGTTCCGTCAGTGCAGGCATAGGCAAGAGTGTGATCTTGGTGGATTGTCAGCTGTCCATGTGGGTTTAAATAAGTTGTTTTAAAAGAGTAGCTGCTAATATCCTCTGTGTCTTGCAGTATCATTTTTCCTTGTGTAGATGAGCTGAGGTTGCCAGCAATGGAAGGAGCTGTGCTGCAGAATTCCCTAGTGAAGTAAAAAAATTTGATGTGAGGATGTTTTTGAGGGAAATTCTGATGTTTTTGATTGAGGAAAAGTCCTTCCTGATCTCCCCTTTTTATGCAGATTGCTGTGTGAGTAATACCCAAGAAAATTTAACTTGGGATTATAGAAGACTTTAAGCTAAAAGGACTTTACCTTTTCAGCTCTCTCTCTCTAGATGTTGCATGCTTTGATAATAAGGAAGGGCCCTTTACACACACTAATCCATAGGCTGTATGCTGCTTCTGCTAAAGAAAATATAAGCTGGGAATTCCAAAACTTCAGGGAACTATGTGTTCCTGAGATACAAGACTCCCACACTAGCGGCTTAGAACTTCATTTAAAAATTTAGGCATGGCACAATGAGCGGCTGAAGAGCAATGCAGCGTAGGTAAGCAAAGAGTAGTCTGTAAGGAAGAGATTTTATCTATCTCTGGCTGAGATTTGGATGCTAACTTCAAAGGAGGTCTTGAGTGATCTCTCAGTGGGAACTCCAAGTCAGTGTGAAGAGGAGCCCTGTGTCAGAATATTTTTATCTCACATCTATATTAGACGCATCTTGTTTTTGATAATCAATCCTAGTAGAAGTCCTTGCTTGTGTGTCTCTGGAACTGTTCATGTTTGCAGCTTTCACTTCTGCTGTTGTTTATTCTGTTTCATATTAGTCTTACTTAGCATGTCTGAAATCAAGTTGGACATGCTGTCTGTAACTCTTCCAGTCAGGCACTTTAAGCTTTCCTCTGCATTGATTTAAATAATTGAAAATGTTATCTTTCTCAAAGGTCTCTAGCCCTGAGCATCTGGGCCTCATTGTGTTTAGATTCACATATAAATGACCTGTTAGCTGAGCTGAGCTTTTGATAACATAAAAAATGACATGCTGCCCCTGGAGCTTGCATGACAGAGCCTGCGCTCTGTAGCCACGGGCTGTAACAATTCATAGCACAACTGGATTGGCACAGTGCAGTCTGCAACACACATACGCACTTGAGTGAGTTATATCAGCATTAGCTTTTTGCCTTGAGCCATTTTGTCTTTTGTGTGCTTGCTGTCGAGTCTTACATGTGTCAATGTCCTCTGCTTGGAATACAAAAATAACTTACAGATGACTGCTGGCTCAGTCCTAAAGTTTATCTTAAGACAAAGATCTAATCCTGACATTAACAGATCAGAACTGTTGAAGTCCTACTGGCCAGGTCCTTTGTCCTTTTGTGCAAGGAGGATCCTTCCATTTTGAGGGGACTGAGTTATTCCATTATTTATTTTTGGCTCTTAAAGGAGTTGAGAAGTATAGAAAATTAGGAGAGCAAAGGGGTTGCTCTTGCAATACGAAATCCATTTCAACTTTCTCATGAGAGTATTTCCTTTAATCCCATGAATGTCATTTTTGCATGTACACCTTGCTCTGTATCACAGTCAGATGTCTTGGGCTTCAAATTGTTAAATATAGTAAGTTATACTGGATATAAGTAAAAACTATGACACAACCTCCTATATCCTATAGGATAAAAATAAAGAATGTAATCCCCCTCAACCCCACAGCTTTCTCAGCCACATGCCCCTTGTCACAAACCATACTTTAATGGTAGGAAGGACCCTGTTATCCATCTATGTAGGAGATTAATGTTACTACTGGTTTACTACTTTGAGGAGTGGTCCTCAAGTGCTTTCACACTGATAGCGCTCTGCACCTGTTGAATACTCCATCCTAAACAGTGAGCAGCATAGCAACCTGTTTATATTCACACACCCCAGTTTGGAGAGAGTCCAGTTTCCGTGATTTCAGTTGGCTCTGTGCCAAGAAGATGCGTTGCTGTTGAATATTATACACATCAGTGCGTCTGATACATGGTAGGTGCTCTATGTGTATGGATTAATTTTGTTGAAATTTTAAACTTTAAGTATTGTAGGCATTATAAGTAAGTATGGCTGAAATTTAACAGTGGAGCTGTGATGGCATGAATAAATCTAGCAAACTTTTGCTCCTGAAGTGTTTTAGAAGTCTGTGGTTGAATTACAGCTTTTGTAACGTCAATCTGCAAACTAATGCAAACCAAAGTGGCTTTGCAAGGATAATGAGAATGATCATCATTGTGCTTGTAATGGTAAAACATAGCTTTGTGCAAACATATCTCAGCCAGAATTTACCAACAGTGACGTACTTTTATTCGTCTTCTTCAGGAGGCTGCAGTTTGGTCTTTCTGATCTCCTTCCTTTGAAGTGACAAATATTTCTTGGTATCCATCTCTTCAAGGCTTTTTGTTGCTTTTATTTTAGAAGACCTGACTCTGGGACAATGGTTTTTGCCTATTTTTTGGGGAATGCAGGAGTCCTGAGTCTTGCCCTCAGTGAATGTGCGAGTTGCAACTCTTTGGGACTTGCAAATTTGTAAAGTTGATTCAAACAGCATGCATTCTTTGGGGTCAGATGGGAGGAATTGCGTAGTTTCATTTCAGTTTAATGCTTTGGGGAAGACAGTATTTCAGATTATGCTGGGAAGGATGAGCAAGCAAGTATCACATTATGTACCGTTCTTCTTCTGCAGCTCTTAAAATTCCTTTTTGCAGACTTTTTTGTGCTGAGGTCTGTGTTCCCATGTGCTGGGATACCGTATGTGTGTACTTCTAAATGTGAAAGTAGAATAATCCTGTAAACTACTCCTTATAAAAATAATTTTGTCATTTTTTTACCTCCTGTGTCAATCTTTGGACTTCTTGATATGGATCACTTTGAACATTATATTACATGAGTAATGAAGGCAGAATCTATTGTGTTAAGAACAAAGCCGTATGAATGACTTAGTAGGACAATCTGTGGCAAAAAGGCTACTGTGTTGTTTAAAAAAAAAAAACAAAACCAAAAAACATTTTGGTATGAGTAGTGTAAAATAACTGCATTTTATATTTTTATCTTCTACTTTATTTTGTAACCTCAGTGGACTTCAGTGAAAAATGTTGCCTGTTATGTTTTCCTCCCTTCCTCCTTATGTCCCTAACGCTTACCTATCAAAAAAAGAAACATTTGTCTTATATGCGCCTCCTAGTTCCCTGTGCATCTTTTAACAAAGGTTATCCCACGCTGTATCCTTAGAAAGCCTAGAGCAGCAGTATCTAGGCATCATTATCAATAGATTAATACCTCACTGAACTTGCATTATTTTAAAGAATAGTTCATCTGGAAATGGGTCCTTGTGTGGGAAACAAAATTCCAGGTTCCTTATATCATCTCATATGCAGTCTTGTGATGCCAAAATCTTGGGTCTGTTCCGATTTACAATATGTTGAATAGCAAAGCAGTTCAACTCTTCTCTTGCAAGTGATGATTGTGCTAAAGCTAGGAATGCATTGAAAATACATATTAATTAATTTGGTATCTTTAAAAAGTATTTTCTGTTTTCAGCTTTTAAGTTTTTTGAAGTCTTCTTCTAACCATTAATGCTTGCTGGTTGGGTTTTCTTTTTTTTTTCTGTTTATTTTAATTTTTCCATTTTACTTTTCCTTCAGGGCTAGTGATAACTAAGTTGAAGTCACAGTACAAGTTTGGTTCTTATCCTGGTTCGATATGTAACTCTAATCAATCCTGTTGATAAAATAACCACCTTTAGCCGCAGCAAACTGCAGTATCGCTTTTAAGCAGGTCAACTATTGAAATGATAATCCCATGGCAGAAGAGGATGTATGAGGCAATAAATTTCCCCTTGTTTCATAAACATGGAGACCTGTAACTCTTCTATTTGTGCCTCGAGGAGACATTTACTTGTCTGCGGTACAGCAGCTTCTTTTGGGGATAGTCATCTTCTATGACGAACAAAGGAAATAATTTGCGATGAATATTTCAGCCTTACTTTTTATTTGATACTGACATAGCAAGAGAACAGCAGGAAGCACAGTGCAGCAAAAAGGCTTGAACTGCAGATGCCCTCTGAAAATCTCACTGCAGGACTGGAAAACTTCTTTGGGGGGAGGGAAGTTAGCCTGGTGAAGTCCTCAGCATCCCTCCTGGCTAAGAAACTCAGAGTTTTAGATACATCTGGCAGTAATTGCTCCATTTGGGATGGATTGTAAAGAAGCGTGGAATTTGTATAGAAAACAAACTGTAAAACTGCAGCATGGATCAGTTTTTATTCTTAAATAATTTATATTTAGGTGTGTTATCTCTTTCTCTCAAATTTTTTTTTTTTCTTTTAAGAATGCAGTCAGGTGAAATGCAGAGTTTCTTCTGAGCTTAAAAAGCTCATCTTTTGTATTGCAATTACAAAGTCCTTGTGTTTCAGCCGCAGTTCTGCTAGGGTTTACTGTTCTCCAAATGAAAAAGAGATGAGTAGAAACTTGCAGTTTATTAAATTAAGTGGGTCAGCAGGACTTATCCTTGTGGTTTCTCCCCAGAATTTTGCGGAGTAAGATAAATTACCCTGGGAAGAGATGAACATTTTACAGCAGGAGATGGGAGGGGGTAGGTTGTCTAGCTAGTGAGCAGAGGAAGGGCCTCTGTGCTAGGTCAGAAGCAGCAGCCTTTCCTGGGCTACCATCTGTTTGGTGGCAAGTGGGGCATGAAAAGAAGCTCTTCTAAATGTGCATTGCCAGACTGGGCTTGTACCAGGTGTGGCAGTGCTGTCCCATTCCCAGACTGGCCTAAATGGTGATTCAGAAATGATGCAGCAGAAATTGGTAAACACTGCAAGTATACGTTTCAGTGGTGTTGGAAAAAGAAATCATTGAAATCATATGCATATTGAGCATCAACATGAAATTTTATTGAGTAGAGGATATTGTGAGCAATGCTTAATACTGTTTTAGCACTTAAGTTTGCAAACTTTCTTCTATATCTGCAGTTCCTCAGGTGTCCAGGGGATTTATAATTGTGTTAAAGTACCTGTCTCTGAGTGTCCTAATTCATTCCTTGCAAAACTGATTTCTAAAGTCAACAGACGTATTAGTAGCACCCACTGCTGCTTTATAGCAGCTAAACACTTTGAAGCTTTCAAAAAATTTCAAAGTGTAGAAGGTAATTATAGAAATTGGCTCACTGAGAGACAAAATAAGGTCTCCTTATGCAGTACTTGTAATTTCAGAGAATATGATCACATTATTAGTGGAAGCTTTGGCTGATGGTCTGCCGCATTCCCAGTTGTGGCCATGTGCCCTTTGCAGATAGGGGTAGATGCACATACTGATGAGGTTCAGTTATTCTGTGCTCGTGACAGGCTGTGAATAATGGAATTATGCAATTGGATTTCCTGTGGATCATGCAAAGAGAAAAATGGTGTACAAGCCACATCATTATTGATTCATGCACCATTTGCCTCTTAGCTCACTCAGAGAAACACAATTACTGCTGTTACACTTCATTTAAAAGAATTGCAACTTTTCAACAGTGCAAACAGCTATTGTGTCTGAATTGATATTCTTCCTGGGCCAAACCTTAATGTGTTATGTTTTTCTGATTGTAACCAAACAAAACTTAAACGGGTTATAAAGCTATATCTTTCCCATTACTGTTCTCCCTGTGCTGCCCTACAGAACTACAGAGCATTTTCAAAACTCAAAGCATAGCAAACACATTTCCGGCATTTGTAATATACATTATTTTTATAGTTGTATAAATGATGGTATCAAATGCAGCATTTTGCTGATTTAGGGCTAAAGCTGGGGTTTAGGCTCTTGGCAGATATCTGCAATTTCCATTTCTTTGAAAAAGCACAGTAAACAGGTAGTAATCTCTAAATCCCAACATGTTTGCATGAAATTTAAGTTTTGGCCTCTCAAACTTTGGGGCAGAAGAGCCTGATTAAAAATACGGACTATGGTACATGTTAGTGAACTGAAATGGTAGCAAGTCTTTAAATTGAGAAAGCACTGATGAAAGTATGTGCCAGTACAGATCTCTGTGTACATGCAAGGAGGAACACTAATGGTACGACTGTGAAAGTGCCGTAATAGCATGAGCATACAGTGTTTGGGTTTCCAAGAAAGCTTCTGCACCTGGAATAGGGGGTTTAAGCTGTCTCTTGTGTGCTGACTCATTTTGGAAAGAGGAATTCCAAACTGCACTGAAGAAACAGATAAAGCAGCACTTTGGAGCCAGCCAAAGAAGCTCTTCCTCAGACTGTGCCACGACGTTACAGAAACTGTCCTCAGAGGTACCTTTTGACATTAATTCCAGACTTAATCCTTGAGGGAACATTGCACAGCAGATCATAATGCATTAGATTTTAAGAACAAGTTTTCCTCTCTGAATGAGTCATACTTGGAAATACATTTTGTAATCAGGGAGAGAAGCAGTTTTGTTCCGAAATGTTCCTTTCAAATAAAAAGCACCAGGGAGGGTTTGTTTTGTGCTACAGTAATTTCTCTGCTGTATTTTGTTCTGTTTCATTTACCCTCTTGAAAGAAACTTTAAAAATGACTCCTCATAGTAACAAGGATTATGCAATCAGGAGCTTTTCCTTCCTTGCAGCTTGGCAAATTTGTCATCTTTAGTGGGGTTTCTCTGACATAAATGAGGAGAGAAACTGGCCTACAGTTGAGCAGTGATGGGGAGCACTGGTACTGCTGGAGGAGACAGATATGTGGGGTTTTTGTCTCCTTGTTTGGTCCTAGTGTCCTTGAAAGGAAAAGGTATTGTCAGTAAATGAAGCAGGTAAAATGTTACAATGAACCCATCAAACAATTTATATTTTGGCCTAAATTGCTTTTCAAAAAACTTACATGTTAAAGCCAGGTTATACAGAGATGCTTCGCATTGACAGAGGACAATGGGACTTCAGCAGTGTCTTTGAAAGAAGTAGAGCTGAGGTTAGGATGAAGTGTCTGCCTCCATTTTGACATATCTAGATGCTTCATTTTTATTATTTATGTTCAAGAAAAAAGCTATCTATTGAGCTGATTTATCAAAATATTTCCACTTGACAGGACAATATTTTATGAGACAAAAAGTGTACAACTCATGGAAGTTTTACAGTCTGCCAAACTTGGAGCCTCATTTTTGGCTTTGTTTTACCCTTGGTGATATTTTAAGACATTGAACACAATTACAAATCTATATATCTTCAAAAATTTGACAAGAAAGCAAGTCCAGCTTGCCACTCAAGCTGTTTTGCAACAGCCCAGTCCTTGCACTTGTCCTGTCAGGTTGATTTTCCTCATCTGCCCTTTTCCTAGAGAGTTTATCTCTTTATGTGATGTAATTTATAAATCCAAACAGTTACTGCTTTAGCTACTGAGCCACTAAATGCCTTCACTCCAGAGTATCCTGGAATACAGCTAATATATATAGTCTAGATATTTCCAGAGCATGTAGGAGATGGCACATAAGTTAAGAAATCTATAATTTGAGTTGTTCCATTAAAATCCAAAAAAGTTCAACTTGTTTTTTGAATGAAATACACACTTACTAGTGAAAGGTTAGTAAATATTGTATGAGTGCAATCTCCACAGAAGGGATACTGAGACGTACAGAAATAACTGTGCAGGCTGTGGGTAAAACTAATGCAGCAGTAGAAGATGCAAGAAGGGTAGGCTAGCTTCTGGGGATGGCTCTGGGAGAGCAGTGAGTGCAAGGAGTCTGAAAGCCTGTCATTATATTCCTTTGATTTTGAGTACAGGGCTCATTTCTCTGAAGCAGAGTGAAGCTTCCTGCACACTGCTGAAAAAAAGTCATCCCATGATTTGGCTGTAAAGGAGAAATTAAACTCTGTCCTTGCTGTGGTGCCACTGCCTGTATTAGCTGTGAGGAAGGGCAAATTTGTGTGTACTAGGAAGGATAAAGCTCATCTCTGCTCATGTAAAGAGGCTTTCCAGTGCTTCATGCCAGGGTTGAAAACTGGAGGTTCATGGTGCCAACAGAAACATTGGACAACCCAGGAGACTGTGTCTCTGAGAGACATACTGTGTGCCTGCCAGCTGAGGATTCGAGGCTTCGCAGAGCAAGACATGTGACACCCCAGTTCTGGCCCTCATGTGTTACTGGTTTTAATAAATCAACATCTGTACAGATGGGAGTTTTGTTCTGTACCAGTGTTTCCCTTGTCTGCCTGTTGGGTCCTGCTCTCCTCCCAGTGCTTAGGGGCAGCTGCTCTCTTGACTTTGCATTGTGCTAGCTGTTCTTTTTGACCCATGCATGGCCATGATAAACATGCCTATTAGTGTCAAATTGCTGCATACACTTCTGTTTAAGTGGCATCTGCTTTTTCATCTGAGCTGTGAAAGTGTCTCGCTTGCAGTTATTTCTGTGAGCATTTTCTGCTTGTTTAAGGAATCATGACCATCCACAAATCGTGATTTAAGCCCAGCCAGTAACTCGGAACCATGCAGCTGCTCGCTCAGATAGCACCCGGAGAAACCAAGCAGATGAGTGCATGAGCTTTTATGCTTTATTTAGTGTATGTTAGTAGAGAGCTTTCAGTTGTTCTGGAGCACTGATGTTCCTGGTGACTGACAGCATTTGTTCTTCCTCCCGTTTTGTTCCTTTATGTTCATAACTGAGTCCTGCTCCTGTGTGTTTGAGCTAGCTTGAGAGGCAGCAAGATGTGACGAGCAGGAGATCATAGCCGTGTGCTAGAAGAAGCCAGCCAAGCCTGTGAACTGGCAGGAGGAGCCTGCAGAGATTGAGCAGATGTGCTGCTCTGCAGGTCACTTAGCTAATTGAACCCAAGGATGGCAGCACAGACCCACCTAAGGGGATGCAGTGGTCAAGGGTTGCATATAGGCCTCGCTTCTGTTTTGTCCTTGGTGATTGCTTTGAGTTTTCCCTGTTTAAAAAACTAATCTGCTGTTTTTTTCATTCAAGTTAAATCATGGTAGGGAGCTCACTGTAAGGAGACAATTTAGGGAAATCCATTGAAAACCCTGGAATGAGTCGGGATCCTGCCACATTTTTTTTTTTTTTTTTCCTCTTGTATTTGCAGTGATAGCTCTTGGGATGCATTAATTTCAAAACAATCTCAGCCTCCTGGGTAATCCTTTTATTGGCTCAGGGAGAGAATGATGATCTGTATGCAGTTGGTAGTGTGGTATTACAAACTCCAGTAATTGCACCCAAGTGTTATCTTAGAATGATGTAAAAGGATGTGAAAGCGCCAAGCTGGTGTAACATTGCAGTGTGGCTGGAAGCAGATGTTTAATTAGATATGTGTGCTCTAAGGGCTAAAAGTTATGTAGAGCATTTAAAAAACATACTCTTGGACATTCATGTTATGCAAAAGTATTGTTTTCTGTATCTCGAATAATTGACTGCAAAGGTTCTGTTTTAAAGCTGTAAAGATAAGAGCATTTTATTAGTTGAGAGGTAGCAAAATATCTGTTAACATAGTATCTGTTGACACAAAAATTTAACAAATAATATTAAGTTGCCTTCCCATGGAGTTGGTGTCAGCATGAAAGACTGATATCCCCCCTGGACTAACTGTTAGTGATTTACCATTTAGATTATTTCAGGATGATGGATTAGATGTGCATTTTTGATCTCTTCCAGTCGCATCTGTGATTCTGTGATACAATCTCAATCCCAAGAGGAGGATGTGTATCTCAAAACTGCCTGTGCTATCAGTGGGGTTGCATTTCACAGTGAAAGCCCATGATCTGAGTTACTTCCTGAGAAAGATATGTGAGAAAACTTTCCTCATATCTTGCAAGCAGTGCAAATCAGGGATGCTAATGATCTTTAGGCTTGCACCTCAATTTCTTCCTTGGCAGCAAACGAAAATGCAAACCTTGTTCTGCCAAGAAATGGCCTTTAGCTGTTTATTGTTGTAGTAGTTTTCGTATTTGTATGCTGCAGATAAGAGAACCAGCATGAGTAAATAACAGAAAAGTATTTATTTTCTGCCCCTTGAGTTTATGCAAGTTCTTATTTGCTGAAATCAACACAAATTATCATGGGATATATAGTTAATTTAAAACTGCTGTCCAGTCCAAAAACTATTTTCAGGTGACCAACATATAACGTGTTTGATTTGTGTGCGTGGCAGCCTGGGTTTTATTCCAAAGCATGAGGCACTTGCCAGGCGAATGCAGCAGCATTGATGTTATTTATGTCATTTGGCAGACTGATTGTCGTATTCAACACATTTCATTGAAATGCAGGTAGGCAAGGTACATTTGCATAATATATATGTTCTATAGAACATACCCAGCCTGAAAATGCATATCAGACATTAGTGGTGGGTAAAAGAGCATTTGAGATTGAAGTGGAGATTTTGGCCAATCCCACTGGCACTTGGTGCTGGACATCAGCAGGGTCAGCTTGGCTGAAAGGGTCAAAATTCTACAAAATTCCCACAGTGCTAAATGCAACTTCATAGCCCTCCTACCTGATCTGTGGGCTTGCCTAGTTCTTTTCCCTCTTTTCCTGCCTTCTCTCTAGTGTAGGTTTTGCAGTTGTGACCAGCTTCTGCTGGCCCTGAGATCTCTGTGCACTGATGGCTGTTGCCAGACAGAGCTCATACTGCATTTGCCAAGCATGCACATCTCCATGTTAAGCAAAAGGTATATGCGAATGCGTACATTGCGCATGTGCCTTGCCTAAATTAGTGCAAAATTCCCCCAAATAGGTGTTAAGACTTGGTTTACTATGTATGCTTAGTATATACACTGTATTCTGTCTTTGAATGGTGCCAGTATCTATTTGGGAGTTGCCTCTCTGTTTTAGACTCCTTTGGACAGTTTCTGGAATACTTTTTGTGAGGAAGAGACAGTTCCTGAAATGGATGTTCTCTAGAAAATGCTGATGCTGTCGCTGTGCCAGCTCCATTTGGCTGGCATCAATGCTGTCTTCTTCATGGGGAGATCTTGACAAAAGAGCTGCTGTCAATTCCAGTGCTTTACAGCTGTTGAATCTTGCCGTTGTAAGCTGTGTGTTTGAAACATTGAGGGAGAGGCAGCTTGCTTTTGTGCATGGATTTTGGCAGTTTTTTCCCAGAAGCCTGATGCTGCTATGAGGTGTCAGCCTTCTCTCCTTGTGGGAATCTCTAACTTGCAGCATGGTAGCTTCAAGCAAATTGTTCATGGTGCCAACACCTTGCATTTACAAGCCATGTCATGCATGAGGTTCTAGTGTAAGGATTTTTTTGCAGTTTCCCTGTGATATGCTGTGGGATAAAATATAACACAAGCTATTTATACTTTTGAAACTAGAGGAGGAATCAGTGAGGTTGCTTGAGAATATTTGTTCAAGATATAGCTTTGAAAATATTTCCATCTTGCTTTAGGTATTTGTTGTGGTGTCTACTCTTCAGTAACGATGATGATAGTTCTTGTGAAATGGAACAAGATCAGAGAGAGAAAGAATTAACTTTCTGATGGCTTATACCAAAAAGAAACTTTGCTATAGCCAGAAAACTTTGCATTGATTTTTCTTCCTCTGATTCCAAGCATGTCTGATTATTTCTGTAACAATTAACGGTTAATGAAAAATTGAGATTCACATAGTGAATGCTTACTTCAGTATCCTCCAGCCCTCTTCCTGTTGACCCTTGCCTTCAAAGGGCAGACATAGCAGGACAGCTTTTTGGATTCAGTAGCTGGGACAGGGGGGAACAGTGTCTTCATGAGAGTTGGTAGGTCTGATCGCTTCTATACTGGCAAACATTTGGGAAATGGTGTGAATTTTCTAATGTTTAAAAAGCTATATTTGGAACTTTTGGGTTTCCTGCATGGTTACAAGCCTCTCTTTTCTGTATAGTTTTCCTTAAAAGAAGTTTAGTTGAAAAACAAACAGCTATGACAAGGTTTTCCTGTGTTCAGAAAGTGGACTTTTTTTACCTACAACTCTTCTAAACCATAGAAGCCAATGGGAAGCATGTTCTTGGAGGAAAATTTCTCTGTATACAGAAAATCTGAGGAAAATGTTAAAGCCTTTATTACATTGCATGAATAGTAGGATCATTTGTGCTAGACATAGTGAATTATTGTCTTTGCAGCCCAGGGGTGTAAAAGCCTATCTGAGGTAAAGCTAAATGTGGAATGAACTCTACTAAAAGCAGTATGCAAGGTCCTGGGGGTACAAACTGAAATAGCACTGAATGAGAAACAGGCATATAGCAACCCCATCACTTGCAAGTGGAGATAAGCACCCACCATGGGTGAGTCAGTTCTGCAGTGAGTGCAGTGAGGTTGCTTGTGGCTACTCACTGAACGGCAGTGCCTGCAGGGCAGTGTTTTATGGTCTGCATCAAACAGTGGTTGTGACCATGACTTCCAAACTTTTCCCTTTTTGTACTTGTAAGGTGCTTTCAAGCTATGCTGTGTCTGGGATGACTCTTGAATTTGGAAAATGCTGAGAATACAGAGGGATCTCTCTTGTCTGAAAGGAATTTCCAAGCAGATTCAGTGAAGATGTTTGAAGCTGCGTATGGCTGTTGCGTATCCCCATTTTTTATAAATCCATCCAAATAACTGGTGGCTCACCAAGTTAAGGTGTTGTGTAAGTCTGGATTTCTATAAATGTATGAAAATATTTAATCACAGACCATTCTTGCATGCTGGGTGTTATACACACCTATATATCCATGTATGTATGCACATACATATAGACAAAAATTTCAGAAATCTAATACTGCACTTCTATCCAGCTGGAAATGCCTCCAAGTGAATGTATTTGAATGCCTGCCTAAATTATTGATGGTGATTATAGCACTGCTAAATCCAAATCAGTTCACACATCCTTTTAAAGGTTGAAATTATTTCTTTACTAATTTTAACAAGTCTTCTAGTTTTACTGTTTTGGAAAAAAACCAAAACCCAACTAAATTCCAAAGCCGCAGAATCCCCAACTTACCAGAGCCTATTGGTAGATGGCAAAAACACCTTTGTGTGTCATTGGCTTTGTTTTTATTTACATTAAGGAAAGAACATGTTAATGTAATTCAAAAATGAGTGAGTTTCTACAGTATGCAGAATTATGACACGTCTCTATGCGTTAACAAGGGAAAAT
The DNA here is from genome assembly GCA_028858755.1 of Ara ararauna. Lineage (NCBI taxonomy): Eukaryota > Metazoa > Chordata > Aves > Psittaciformes > Psittacidae > Ara > Ara ararauna. The sequence continues at coordinate 45,470,155 of CM054381.1, forward strand.
CCTGGTATATTGTGCTTTTAATAGCATCAGTCCTGCAATGTGCTCATTAAGGTTGCATGTTCTCTTGCAACTTGTTAGCAGTAGCCTGTACAAAGTGTTCAGGCTCTGAAGTCTGTGATGCTCAGAGCCAAGTTGAGGACGGTGGAGAAGGAAAATCAGAGCCTCTGGTACTGACGGTAGGCACATGGAAATGAAAATACAGCAGTGACGCATAAGCTCCCACGACTGCCAGAAATGGGTGCCAGGTTATTCTCGGTTGCTCAGGCTTTTCTTGGCTCGTGCTCCTTCCGCTGCTCTGCCAGCAACACGTATTTAGTTCAGGTCAATGTTGGCAACTTGCTTCCAAGAACATAGGATTTTTGTGCACCTCCTATGAATTTTCTCTTAGGAAAAGCCTCTAAATGTGAAAAGAATCAAATTGATTTTTCTGAGGAATCTCTGAATAAATAATGGAGGGCTGGCATGTGGAGTTACCGGTTTGCCATCTGGTAGTACAGCCCCCGGCAAATTGTAGCACATTGCCATTATGGTGAGCAAAAGCTTATTTGCTGAAATGGACTGTTATTTCATTGCTTTAGCACTGAGCAGAAGCGTGGAAAATGATGAGCAATTTACTGGAGAGTTTTTGATGTGAGTATCTCTTGTGGGGAGAAGAAGCCTAATGGAAGCAACGAGTTCTTTAAAACAAAATTGATGGGCCACCATAAAAAAGTGTTTAAATTCTCTGCTGGTTTAAGTTTATCTTACTGAAGTTCATTCTTTTCCACTCAGGTTATGCATTCTTGCAAGATGCACTTTCCTATTCCTTAGGACATCCTATCAGTATGGCAGTATGCACTGTTTGTAAGCACTCTGAGGATGCTTGGTGAAAGTTTGTTTCTCCAGGAAACAAAACTAAATCACCACAGCTAATATCATTGTATGTGTTTTTTATTTTATTGATTTAAAAAGTGACTTTTCAGTCCTGACTGACAGTTCCAGCTGAGAGCAGTTGGGGAGATGATGTGGCAGCTGTCTCTGCAACAGGACTGACAATTTGAGGGAAGTATGAATTGGGCATATGGAGAAAGAAAGAAGACTGCAGACATGATGTGTGGGTCTAAATAAAAAAAAAGACAAGGATGAGAGTGAAAGGAAGACGAGTAATGGGTACATCATTTTTTAGGGAGCATAAATGATGTGACAAGATAAGGAAACAACAGCTTTATATTGTAAAGGTTTGAGAGAAGCAGCAAACTGCATATAGGCTGTATTGTTGACTCTGCTCTCCTAAAAAAAAACATTGGAAAATGTTTTTTCTTGTTTAGTTATTTGACAGTAGTGGCAAGACCCAGTTTGCAATATGATAAGTGTGTAGATGTGCATGATGAGATCAAGTCTGGAGAACTTCTAATGCAGATTTACAAGATAAATAATTGGATAAAGTGGAAGAAAAGAAGTGGAGGTGTTATTAATAACAGGGAAGGAAACAGGCTGAGGAAGGGATTTTGACTTTTCGAAGCAAGATCTTGCTCCACAAAGCAACAGTTACCAATTCATAAACAGAAATTTTCATTTTATTGTTTTGGGTTTTTTTCCCCATAAAAAAAGACAAAGCGAAGACACTGTAATGAGCTCTCTGGTGGCATTGTTAACCTGCTTCTTGTGGTTGTTTTTGTTGTTTGGGGGGTTTTTTTTGGTTTTTTTTTTTTTCTTGACTACTCATGAAGGGTGCTGAGTTGCTGGCAGCCTGTTTATTGAAGCGAAGTGGAGGCAACCTCGACATTACTACACCCTTAGGTCATCTCCAGCACATGCCTAACTGGCCAGTTGCTGCCTTGGACTATTAAAGCTTAATACCTGTCTGGTATTTAGCTTATCTGAGAAATCTTTTAACAAGTCTATCTGTCAATGAGAATTGTCTGAGCTCTTGGCTGCTCTGCTGCTGCTGATTTAATCTTGTGTCAGATATCTCACTGCTACCAATAGTAGTTCATGACAGATTTCAGTTTTAAGTAGAAAGCTGACTGAAACTTTATCAGCTTTTGTTTGGATGTCAAGCATGGTATTTACAAGAAAGCAATGTAATAATAAAAGATTGTTTAGCTTTTGCTGTAGATAGCAACTGATAAGACTGTTTTTAACTTTCTCATGAGCCACCCTGTTAGTCTTGCTACCAATGCGAAAAATACTTCCAAGTCTAAGGAGCTCAAAATCCCCTTACTCATTAATAGGTGTTTCCCCTTTGAAAAATATTGCTGCTATACTGAGGACAGAATGCTGAGTGCTCCTTAAGAAGAGACTTTCTTTTCAAAAGAGACTTTGCCCTTTCATCTACTAGCTTCCAGTCTTAAAAAGAAAAGACTGAGAATGTGCCTTCCTGTGAAGGGGAGCAGAGACATGGAAAGGGTATATGGATTGTACAGTGTCCAGCAAGATGTCTTAGGCAGCAACAATAAGAACCAAACTCCGTATTTCAAGAGTCCAAGTGCATTTCCTTAAATTTTGTCCATTTTTGTCTTATCTTCCCTTTCAGATGCAGCTTTCCTGCAGCTGTCAATGAGAGTTTAGGTGGCTTCTTTGCTCTGGTTAAACCAAAAGTGATGCTGAATGTCAGATACTATTTATCCCCAAAGGGAAAATAGAGAGTCTCCCTAGCAAATCCAATTTTTCTTGGATATGTCATTTCAGAGGATCTCTGCAGTGAACCAGTGTTTCATAACACACTATTGATTTGTTGTTCACATGCCACAAATCTTCCACAAGGAGGTCAAATGACAAAATTTATGGAGAATTTATGGCTTAGAATGAGGGAGCAGATAGACATATGTCTAAAAGCTTTGGCAGTTAAGTTATAGGATTTTTTTTTTCTATTGAATGTGGAAAAGTGATATTTCATAAAGTACATTTCAGCTTATGTCGTGTACTCTCATCTGTTGTTTTCTCAGTTAAAAATCTCACGATGTACTAACTGCTGAACATAACGTACTTGCTGTAATAATGTATGCAGAGATGCTTCTGATCAGTGCATAGTATATGACTTGCACAACAGCAAAAAAAACAGTGGTAAGTTTGGGATGGAAAATTACTTCTTTTGTTAGAATGGTATTAAATTATCCATTGCTTACACTTAGCCTTTTGAACTCTGTCATCATTAATTAAGCTCTGTTGTGATTTAAGCCCAGCTGGTAACTCAGTGCCATGCAGCCGTATGCTCACTCTCCACCCTTCCTCTTCCCCTGGCTCCCGGAGGGATGGGGAGGAGAATCGAAAGAATGTAACTCCCACGGGTTGAGATAAGAACAGTCCCGTAACTAAGGTATAACACAAACCACTGCTGCTACCACCAATAATAATAATGACAAGGGAAATAACAAAGGAAGAGAATACAACCGCTCACCACTCGCCGACCGATACCCAGCCCGACTCGAGCAGTGATATAACCCTTCCGGGTAACTGCCCCCAGTTTACATAGTGGACATGACATGCTGTGGTATGGAGTACCTCTTTGGTTAGTTTGGGTCAGGTGTCCTGTCTCTGTTTCCTGCCGGCTTCCCCTCCTCTCTGGCAGAGCATGAGACTCAGAAAGTCCTTGGTCAGACTAAACATTACTGAGCAGCAACTGAAACCATCGGTGTTATCAGCGCTGTTCCCAGTCTGAAAGTCAAAAACACAGAACTGCACCAGCTACTAAGAAGGAGAAAAATGACTGCTGCTGCTGAACCCAGGACAAGCTCTCAGACTTGGACATTGTAAACATGGAAGTACAAACATGTTTTTGGAAGTCTTGTGATGTCATCCATGAGCTAATGTAAAGGGTCTAGGTCATTAGATGGCAATTTTCATAGCAAGATGGTCAGACAATAAAATCTGCCTACTTAATTTTCAGATACATCTTATACAAGGCACACTTAAAAAAAAAAAAAAAATAAACTGCCCTCTCCAGTAATTAGGATACAGATGATAAAACTCAGGTCAGTCAAAGCCCGATATAAGGCTAAAATGGAAAGAGATCATTACTTTGGGTCAGCACTATCGCATGCACTCTTCATGAGTGCCCTGGAGAGCTTCCTTGGTTATCTCTGGTTGTCAGAAGACAAGATTTCCTGCTCTTACCCCCTGGGATATCTGCTCTCAAACCAATGTCTACAGAGGCACAGTCCTTTGTACCTTGAAGCAATATGACGGGGAGCTGGGGGCTTGCTAGTGTGCCCTGGGAGCATAGGTTTAAATGCTGATTCCCTGAATTGACTTGTTGCTGCAGCAGTGACTGTAATTTCCAAGGACTGAAGGGTACCTTTACAGCAATGTCTTGTCAATAACATAAATAAGTCATAAAAGAAAGTGTTGACATGTTGCTGGATTACTCTGTATCCATTGTTACTATTAGGACAGCACTATGTGGAGGAGGAGAAGGACTCTAGAAGGAAGAGGCCTAAGGTTATAAATGTTGCTGCCGCCGTACCAGAGGTGACTTCCATGGAAAAGCGGCAAGAGCAGTCTGGGAGAGGAGGTGGTATTCAAGGTCTTGGTTGGAGTTAAAAGCCTATTTGCAGTGCTAAAATCTGAATGTCCGCAGAGCCTATTGTACAAGCATGCTGGCAGAAAGTCAGAACATTAAGTACATATGATGTGTGTTTTTTTGTTTATTTCCCTCCCAGTATTATCAGGGGTCTCAACAGTTTTTCCCCTCTGATGTTAAATTTACCTCTTAGTGATATGGCATGACAGATTCCATTTTTGGTTTTGCTGATGCATTTGAGGGACCCGAAGAAGTCCCTGAAGATTTCCCTAGAGATCTGCTGATATTGCCAGGAATAGCAGAACCCCTGTCCTCATGTGTCTCCATGGTTAACCTGTAGGATGGCATTTATGTTTAAACCCAGTGGCCTATGATGACTTGAAAATGGCTGTTTTATTGCCCCTAAGGAGCAGCATATCGCCCAACCATGTGAGATATTTGGTGTTAAGGTTTCATACCACAGAAAAGTATAGAAAATTTTCTGGGAATATTAAGTTACTTCTGAGTGAGGAAAAGCTAGTCTGGCAGTTGAACAGACCAAGCTGCTCTTTGTAATGAGTCCTGCAGGAAAATGGTCAGGCTGTGCTGGGAGAGTTTCTGAGCTAGTGCACCACTAGTCAGTAGGAGTCAAAATTCAAATACTCTAGTGCTGATGAGCCTTTCCTTTAAACTAAATTACCTGTTCATTTTGAGGGGGCGGGGAGGGAAATACAGAATAAATGGCTCTAGAGAGGGGCTGCCTCCTCATCTTTGGAGATTACTGATAATATTCTGGTTGGTGCAAAAAAAAGGAAGGCATATAAGTATTTAAATCTGATACCAAAATAGATAGATTAACACTTTTTAATGAAACACATTTAGCAAATTTACAGAGCATTTTATCAGGGATAAACAATACCCAGAAATGGAAGGGAATAAGTGCTGCAGTATATTGCTTTTTTTCCCCAATGCCAATAAGGGAAAGCTCAGATTCAACATAACCAATGAGTGAAGAGCGGAACAAGCTGAAATATGAATAGTGGAGTGTCAGATGAAAAAAAATATTGCAGAAGAAACTCCTTCCTACTGACAATTGCATCAAATGCTCTGCTTTGATATAGAGCAACTTTATGCTGGCTAACTCAATACAGATCAGTTGAAATGATACTCTCCTTTGCAATAATGCTGGGTGTAGATAAGGAAAAAAGTTTAAGTGCCTCCTTGTGTGGATGCCTGTTCTAGAGTAGCTTGGTGTTTTCAGTTGAGCAAGTACAATAAGGTCTATTAATAGGAAAAATGGTCGGTCGTGCTTCAACCATTCTGCCTGGAAAAGTTTTCAAGCTCAGTGACAGTGATGTAGTCTGAATGCTGAGTTAATTGGTAACTTGTCTCTTTCCTGTTCAAAACAAGCAGAAAATAAATCTGTCTAACTTCATAATTAAAAGAAAAAAAGCAAGTTAATGACCTGTTTCTGGCACTGGAGAGAGATGTGTAACTGATACTGAATATTCAGTATGTAAAATCTACATGATATAAAAGAGCCAAACTTCCTCAAGAGGGAGGGAAAAAACCTCTCTAAAAAAAGAACTATTATAGATTTCTATGCGTTCTACCATCTTATAATAAGATTTTATTAAAAATATTCAGGTTTTAGAAAACACTTGTTAGCAATTTGACCATGCAGAAAGGGATATATATGTCAGGGTGTTTGGCTAAAAATTTTCTAGCTTTGTACCACTGTCAATTTCAAAATGTGTTTTAGAGTAAGCTTACAAATATAAAATATGCTGAATATGCCTGTGGCTGAATATGGAAAGAATTCAGGTATGGCTTAACATAGCAAGTAGCATAGACTGTAGCAAATTTACTGTGTAAGATGTACAGACAACTAAGCTCCACTGGTTGGAAGATAGGCAGTCAAGTAATTATAAATGTAAAAATGCTGTGTGACACTTTAATCCATCTAAGAAAAGCGAAGCAAAATTAAATCTTTTCACTGCAGTATGTTGTAGCATATCGCCATTTTTAAAATAATGGGTTTTATCTCAGGTTAGAAGGTATGTTGTGATACCTGTGAAATTCAGCATGTTTAGATTGTATCTGGGATTATTCAAAGGCAAAAAAGGTATAGTCCAGTAGTTAATGAAATAAATAATTCAGAGGTAAATTTAGGGCCATGTTAGGCATATCTCCTTAGAAGATGAATTTTGTAATGCATTTCTCTTAAAAGCTGACACTGCAAAGCAAGAAAGTGAAGCAGATGTGGAAACACTGGCAAATGAACAAGCATAGTTTTTCATCTATTGAATATATGGGAACCCCAAAGGTCTTTTTTCTCTCTCAGGCTATAAAATGGGTTGAATCTTGGTATTGCCTCCTTTGTGTTGGGGGTGGGAGGGGAGAATGCTGCTTAGGTTTTTTTATTTTTTTATCTTAAATCCTGGTGTGTAATTTAAAATTAATCTCTATTTATGATCTGGAAGGCCTGGCAAAGTGGCTGAAGTTAAAATTGGCATAAAGCATCATGCGATGCCTTTTGTCAACTTAGCTCCATGCTGTTGGCATATTTTGGACATGCTGGTGTTGTGAAGAAGATTTGGCCTCTCTGGATATCAGTGGGCTTCCAACTCTCTCCCATTTCATTTAAACCGGAGCAGGGCACATCTTGCATGCAATTGCTGCCTGCAGCGCTGCTAATAACTCAAGCTGCTGGCCCTGCAGATGTGTTTTGTGTCCAGCTGATAATCAGATCTGTTATGTTTTATGTCTCTCAACAGCAGGATTTCAGCCAAGGAGGCGGCTGAGAGTTTTACTGAATGGCACAGCCAGAGCTTTGCTCAGAAGAAAGACGCCTTAGTCATGATATCCTTCTGCCCTTGTACCATTTTGAAGCGGAAGCCAAGGTGGCTTTTGTCTGTGAAATGTTAGGATCCTGGTAGCTATAAATGGGGTGGTGGGAGGCAGAGGAACTGCGCACAATTTCCAAAAGTGTGTGTAAATAGGACAGTTTGCCAAGAGGATTATGATTTGAAATGGGAGTGACCTAGCCTGTACTGTGGATGTCTTGTACTTCATTCCTATTTCATTGAAAGGAGAAGCACCCTTGTTAGGGAATGCTTTGTGGATGTTGGGCTCGGTTAGTACTTGGATGGGAGGCCGCCTGGGAATCCCGGGTACTGTAGGCTTTAAAAGAACTGTCGTGGTTTAAGCCTCTATAACTCACGCAGTCGCTCTCTCCCTCCCTCCCTCCTCTTTCTTCCCCCGGCTCCTGGAGGAATGGGAAGGAGAATCAAAAGAATGCAGCTCCCATAAGCTGAGATAAGAACAGTTTAGTAACTAAAGTATAACACAAGACCACTACTGCTACCACCAATAACAATAATGACAAGGCAAATACAAGGAAAGAGTACAATTGCTCACCACCTATTACGAGCCCTACCATGCAGTGCACCCCCACCCTTCCAGGTCTCTGCTCTCTGTTTTACATCCTGGGCATGATGTGCTGTGACATGGAATTCCTCTTTGGTCAGTTTGGGTCAGGTGCCCTGTCCCTGCTTCCTCCCAGCTTCCCCTCCTCCCTGGCAGAGCATGAGACTCAGAAAGTCCTTGGTCAGACCAAAACATCACTAAGCAGTAACTGAAAACACCGGTGTTATCAGCGCTGTTCCCAGTCTGAAAGTCAAAAACACAGTGCTGTACCAGCTACCAAGAAGGTGAAAAATGACTGCTGCTGCTGAACCCATGACAACTTACTGACATTTTTATTTTCTGTTGAAGGATGTTGTGCATAAGTATGCTCCAAATGCCTTATGAGTAGCCTTTGCAGCTTCTTTTGCCCCCACCAAGTATTTTATGTATAAAAGTGTACAGAGGATGTGTATAAATCAGCATTATAAATATATTTATTGTGTAAATATACTTACATTATTTACTCTTGAAAAACAATTTATAATAAGGCACCCCAAAAATCTGTCTCTTTACACCACTTTTGGTTCATAGGAAATTTTAATCCAAGGAATAAGAAATGGAGATGGGCAGAAGTTTACATAGTAAGTAAAAGTATAATTATTTCTCTTTCTCAACAAGAATGAACTTAAAGAGATCATAGTGCCAGTAGAATTGAATGTCAATAGTGCCTTAATGCATTGCCATTTTAGGAAACTCTATTTAAACATGAACCTACTAATGTCTTCACCTGACTTCAGTGCAAGCAAAGTAACTTCATACTGCAGGTGCAATGAGAGGGGCTATAAATCAGCTTGTCCCAGTGTCCTACTTTACGCTGAAAAGAATATAAACATATGATATTTAGTCTAAACAAAAAGTTTTGTTAAATCCTATGGTCTGTCTCTTACACTCTTCCTTGCACTTCCGCTGCCATGATCAATGGAATGTTGAGTTGCTGTAATATTTCTGATGTCCTTAAGCCAATCTTTGAAGCTCTGAGACTGAAATGGTGGCAACTGCAGCAGCTTTAGCATTATTCAGTGGAAGGTTTCACACATGAGAAAGGAGCTTTTGAAAAGCTTGGATAATCTGAAATTAACCACAATGATATCTGGAGAACCTCAAATCTAATTTCTTTAATGTATTCAATGTACCATGAAGCAGAATGGAAGCCATCCACTTGAATGCACAGCTGAGCCAGTTTGAGGATATGTAAAAGACTGGAAGTATAAAGATTTAGATAATGCAGAATAACATAAGCCCAGAAAAGGAGCTGAGCTCAGTTGATCTTGACATGGTTGGAGCTGGTTGTAATTTTTGTCTTGCTGGGGAACTGTGAAGTACAAAACCAGAAGTCAAAAGCCTATCTAAAGTACCAGAGAAGATATTAATATTTTTATATTTATTTCTTTTGGTTACTATAATGACAAAATTCTTGGATAAATAAGTGGTAATCTGCCAGATTGGATAGACTTGAGGCCAGGAAGAGTATTGCCACTCCAAAAGCTGTGGCATTTCTCAGTGGAGTTTAAAACTCTCCTTGCATCAGAAGAACAAAAACTACCACTAGAAACAAAGTATAAGTAGTTGATCTGTACATAGTTGGGCATTTGCTATGATTGGCGAGAGAGAAGGCATCTGTTTGGTCTGGGGACACTAGTGAATAGTTTTAAAAGGTTGTAAATATCAATGTGCTCTCCTAAGTCAACTTGGGTAGCACAAGGAGAAAAAGGGCTTAAACTGCAGTGAGAGAAGTTCTGGCTAGGTATTGGCAAAACTTTTTTGTCTGTATGGGAAACTGGGCAGTAGAATACACCAATATGAATAAATGTGGCATTTCTGTGGAGTTCTTTGAGGATAAATTAGATGAACATCTTTCATGGACAACAAATACTGTCAATCCCGCACCAGTAGGGGATTATGGCAGATTTGGTGGTCATCTGTAATTCTTTCCAGTCCTATGTCTGTATAATGCTTAAATGTAAGTTTGTAGTCCTTCTAGTCTCCTGGCAAGGAGTACAGATCTAACTAGCCTCAAATTATTGGCAAAAGGTGTATTTCGGATGCTTGGCAAAGTTGGGTTCAAAAATAAGCTGGTACATGACAAATCTGGGAGTGGAGATAAGTGTTGAACAAATTAGTGGTTTGGATGTTGGCTTATCTCCTGCTGAACGCTTCCACCCACCTTCTGAACTGTGGCTGTTCCCAAGGCAATACAAATCTGCTGACCCTCAGAGTTCTGTCTTTGGGACAAGCTTGGATACCAGCTGCTGTTAAACACATCTGAATATGGAATGGGAGGATGAGTGCCTGGGATTCCTTCCTGGGGCAGAAACCTGGCCTGTGTAATCCCTTCAAGAGATTTCCAGCTGAAGTCCACTCAGGAGGTGCAGTTGTGTGTTGATCCCTCATTTCTCTTGCAGATCTGCTAATCTGTTTCTTACTTTATATGGTATCAAACCACCAGATTGTATACTGATGTATAAACTGATGAGATCTTCAACTTCTTTGTCTAGGAAATGGATTGTCATATCTTATAAGAAACCATTACTGTGAGCACAACTTTAAGTTGCATAGCTCTAGAAACATAGGATGAAAACTATATATAAAAAGTATTAGTCTTTCAGAATATCCGTGTTCTTGTGAAGTTTCTCAGTAAAAAATTGAAATCAGAATGAAAAAAAAAGTATTTCTGTGATTAATCTAGCTAACTGCAATTAGCAGTAGATTCATCCTTACAGATTGCTAGCCTCTCAAAGGCAGGTCCCTTCATATGTGGAAACTCACATTTTGCCGAGAGAAATGAGAAACCTTTAAGTGCATTTTGCACTGTCAGATACTTATTTCTGTTTTCTTGCCACCACCCTTTTTTTTTTTTTTTTAATTCTATGAAAAAATAACAGCAGAACCTCTTCAGTTTTTCTCAGTATATTCCCTTCATATGTACTTTTTTTCCTGCTTCTGGGTGACAGTGAATTACATAGCATCCTAATAACACAGTAGCATAATAATATAGTAATTTTTTTGATGAAAGATGACATTTACTGGAATTAGATTGTTTTAACTGTCAGCTTTTTGTCCTCTATAATAATTCTTTCATCTTCTTGTGTGTTGCTATTTAATTACAGTGAATAAACCCAAATACTGATTATGGGCTTTTTTGAACTCCTGTGCAAACTAAATTATTAGCATTTCTAGTGGTTCTCCAATATTATTGCCATGCTAAAGTCACCATTATCTTATAGATATAAGGTCACAATGTCATATGTAAATATTCTCAAAGGTTTCCTGATGGTGGTTTGCATAGAGTAGTTGTCCTGTAGCCTTGTAACACTAACCACAAAGCCGTAGAGATGTTTCTGGAAGATTTTATGAATCTTCTGTACTTTCTTTCTTGAGTTTGAATGGACTTTCTCTGTATTTCTTCTTCTCGTAGAAATGAGTATATCTCTACATCTTTTTTTGCTTGTTTTTGTGCATAGTCTCACTGAAACATGTACCCAAATGCATTGTTGATTTAGGGCTTCATGCAGTTCTGCAGCTTTTGGCTTGCTTTTCTGTCCATTAATAATTCACAGGAAAGCTGCACATTTTCAAACATCATAAGCTCCATTCCCCCATGGAAAACATGATGGAAGAAACGAAAAAATGAATATCTCCATTATCCTCAAAGTAAACACACTAGGCATATGTATCAAGCTGTTTTGTGCCAGCACAGAGAAGTGAAAGAGGAGTTGCATGTCTCTGTGTGATAAAAGTGCCAGGGAATGGCAGTGCTTGGAGGACAGTAGAGATTTTCAGAAGCCACCCCAATGGACTCAGCACCTCTAATTTCAGCCACTGGAAGTGGGATGAAGTTTTCCTCTGAAATAGCTGGACAAGGATAAGCAGCACCAGAAGGAGTTGATCTAATCTTAAACACCTGTGCTGATGGGTGGTAGTTTAGCATTCATATTTTGCCAAACTTTATGCAATATCTTAAATCTTTTTTGAGTAGTGCAAATAAATCACAAGGTTTCCCAGAAGTTTAACTTTTTAAAATGAATTGTTACTGACCTCAGACTCTCCAATGGCATCACAGTGGGAAGAGGAACCAAAATCAAGAGGCTTATCAGCTCTAGTAAAGATGGCACCTATGGGATAGCGATGGTTATAGAAATAATAAAGAATTTTACTTTTAAAGCTGTTTTTAAAGGCTACTATAACAAAAAAAAAAAAAAAAAAAGACACTATGTTTGAAGATTTGTGGGCTGCGATGGAGCCAGTGGGGCCTAATGCACTAGGCTGGGGCTGTCTCCTGCTCCTTCTCTGTCCCTTGTGGCATTGTGACAGAAAACACTCAAGAGGTATGTGGAGGACTTGTGGAAAGAGGTCAAGTCATAGATTAAATTAAACAGTTATTAATAATGTATTGTGCTTTTTCAGCAGTTTTTTGTCCTTTTTGGAAAATGGAGCTGCCGATGAATTACTTTGTGTTTTTTATCATTGCTTTTGTCAGATGTTTCAGGCTGAATTCAAAGCCAGCTCTTTTAAAAGGCGAAATGCAGTGGAATATATGACAGGAATGGCAAAGTTAGACAGTGCATCAAAATCCATGTAATTTAAACCTCTGCTCATAGCATGAAAGGACAAAGTGCACCAAAAAGAAATTGCTTAATTTGTCATAGGAAAAAATATGTATCAAAGGTGCTCTATTTAAGAGACCATCTCAGTAATGTGCAACAAAGTGTTTCGCAGGCTGTCAATAAGACATTGCCTGGCAGACTTGCTTAGGATTCAAAAGAAAGCAATATTTTTAGTGAGACAATTATCCAGCTGTAAAAAGGAGGTTTCATTCTGTGCCGTTGAGGAGCTGACGGTATCTTTCTTCGTGTATTTGTCTTACATTTGGACAGATCATATTACTTTTTATTGGAATTTGTGGGAGGAAAAAAGCGATGGAAATGAAATCCCTTGTGAAACTGCTTGAAATTGCCTTTCACTTGCCTGAATAAATTTGTTATTGATTTTTCCCCTTTTATAAGAACGAAAGGTTAATGAAAACAATCACATTGCTTTCATCCCAAGGTAGAGATTATGTAATACATACAAGACTTGTTATTTTTGGGTTTGGGTTTTTTTTTTACTTTACCTAACAAAAATTTCAGTGTTTAGATGTTAGCCTGATGGAAGATTAGCTGTTGTGATGGGAAATGAGTTATGCTACAATATCTTCAAGAGCTGTGATACGGTGTATGACCGATTAATAACTCCAGCCTTTTTATGTTTTACTCCGTGGTTATTCAAGATGGATACTATTATAACTGGGATCTGTACTCCCCAGAACTGCAGAGAATGTTTTATTTTTCATGACTTTCCATAGAATAAGGAAGATATAGTTGTTTTTGTACAGGAGGCTATGGAGTGCAGTGTGCCTGATTACTGGTAGAGTGTCAACTGTACTGAAGAGTGACATGATGTCTCTAGGAGCCACTGAAGGTGTGAGCTCAAAAGCAAAGCTATATACCCCTGGTAAAAAAAAAAAGGTGAAAACTCCTTCCAGGGCTTCTCTGAGCTTTTGACAAGCCAAATAGGGAAGAATTGCAAGTGCCTGCTTGGATGTCAGGAAAGCCATACGGAACAGCAAGAACATAATTCCAATGAGGAGTGTGTGACTATGGGAACACAGGGTCTTCATGACAGCCTCCTAAACAGACATCCAAGAGGGACTGGGGTGGCCCATTCCTATTGTACCCTTTCTCCTCCTTGAACCCTCCCAGGGCTTCTGCAGCCTGGCCTGTTATGCAACTGAGGCATAACACTGTTGTCCTAAGGGTGCATTCCTGCAGAAATGTGCTTTCCAACCAATTTTACCTTTTCATTGCTTCAGGACCCAGGCTTTCTCTGTTGTAACTGAATTAAGGTACTCCTAGTAGGGCCAGCCCTGCAGAGCTGCATCTCAGGATACTCCGGTCATTCTCTGTGAGTGCATCTTTCCTGTGCTGGATGCGCAGGTCATACTTTCATGCATAAAACGGCGATTGCTTGTCAAAAAAAGTTGGTTGGTAGCAGTGCTGCTTGTACTGTGTGCAAGGCAAAATTCACCCCAGTGTCCTTGCCATGGCCCTGCCTCCTTGCTTTCTGGTCTCCTTCACTTGCTCCTTCTCCTGCACCATATGAGGGCAAAGACTACCTCTGAAAATTTGATGTTCAAGCATAGCCCCAGATCTGAGCTGTACTGAAGAGTACTGATTACTGTAAACTGGCAGCTGTTTTCTCACTGTGGTTACCCATTTCTAGTGAAGTCTGAGTAGTAGGTGGCCTGTCCTACTTCTCATACCAGTAAATTCTCTAACATGTAAGGGTGGTACACAGCGATACCACCTACACTGTTGCTCCCTCCTGCTCACCCTTTGCTTCTGGAGTATTTCTGGTGCATCTCTTAAAATAGCCTGTTCTGTCTTTTATTCATAAACCTACTTTAATTAAAACAAGTGAATTTCATGCCACTCAGCAAGGGAAATCTGTATCTTTCAGCTAGGTGCTGGCTTTCTAGGGGGACAGCATTAATCTCTCTTGATATAGCTTTGTGATAGGAAGGGCTCCTTATATATAAGTTTAATGCTTAATATTGTCATAGCAACTTTTTTAAGGTCTGAGCAGGTGCAGTGGGCTGACTGGAGTGTGGGGCACTGCCAGAGGTGGTACCAAAGGAGCTCCCCAAGCATTGGTAGAGGTGTTAAGACATTCATGGTCTGTATTGCTCTTCCCAGATCTGGACTCTATTTTCTGCAGAGGACAGAGATACTGAGTCTCCTCAGAGGTGACTCCTCCAGTTCATATGATGCCTACAAGGTATGGGAAACTCCTTTTGCCAGATAGAATAAACAACAGTCATTATGGGTCAATCTTAAGCATTAAGTGGTTTCAAATGTACTTTTGTTTGCTACTCTTGGATGTTCTTGAGGAAAGGTTCACCTTGACCTTTAAGTCGGTCTCAGCTCTTCACTTTTATGTAGAGAGCAAGTATAAAGAGATATCACTGAACTTTGAAGTCTGCCTTTCTTTCTTGGACTGAGACCTGCTTAGACCCTGCTTTCTCCCTTGGGCGTCTCTTGTTAATGTTTGTATAGTTTCTGCTGCCCTGGCATCTCTGTGGACTTTGCTATATATTGCAAGCTTCTTATACCTCATAAAAATGCAAACGAAGGGATTCAATTCATTTGGTATTCACCAGCCATGTGCTCCTTTTATGGCTTGAGAGAGATAAAGATTCATCGTAACACAGACTTTGTGCAAAAGTGCATTTTTATTCAAAATGTGCAAACAGAGTTTATTTTTTTTATAAGCAGTTGCTACACTCACAATTAATTTTATGGTATTATATAATCTGTAGTCCATGACTAAAGTTTGGGCTGGAAAGCAATGAACTGGAAGAAAGAATGGCATTTCTACAGCAGTGGTTGAAGTCTAATCACACATCCCCAAGCAGACAATTTTTGACAGAATGGCAAGTTCATTTTCTTAGAGACACACAGTTGATACATATAACATGTTGTTGGCAGGTGTAGTAATTTTTCAACTCCTAAAAAACTTCAAAATTCAATATAACCAAAAAGACTGTATGTCAGATGCAGGATTCTTTATCAATCTCTAACTGTACCAAAAAACCCATCCCATGCAAGAACTTGGGTTGTCAACAGTCCACAAGAGCAACAGTGAAAAACATGCTGTAAACTGGTGTTTCTGTTCATATTCTTGTTCTGTTTTTCTGGTGCTTTTAAGGGGCTTAGAAACAATGTCTGCTCAGTTCTTGCTGCAGTATAAACATGCAAGCCACCACCAAGGTTCAAATGCTAATTGTCTGGGTGCCATTATATAAATTTCTGCAATGTCTTATCTATTGATAGTTGTCCTACAGCTGTAAATCAATTTGTAGTTTGTACATCAATGCCTGTATTTAAAATTATATAAATCACGGATTGCAGCTGAAGGTTACTGGACATTTAAACTAAGCTGTTAGCTAAGCTTAATGCTGTCTTCCATATGTGCTAATGTGATGTTAAAGAAATGGTATTGCTGATGGTGTGGTGTTTTTACCTTTAAACAGCTATTTGGTTGGGGAGGCACAACACTGGAGGGACTCATGCTCTTCCTTTGAGTTTGGGATGGTATGACTGAAACAAAGTAAGGGACTTTTTAATAAGCAGTTTGGGAAATTTACTGAACCTTGTTATTCTTCTTGCTGTTTACTTCATTTATTCTCTAGGTACTTCTGAAATAGATCTCTGAAGTGAGACAATTGCTGTGAATTTATTACTCCAATATTTAATTTTGGATTTTTGTGTTTTATTATATGAAGAACTTTTGACTTTGAATGTGCAAAATTTAATGTATCTAATACATGCAAGCCACTCTTCAGCCACCTTATGTCAACTTGTATTTGCACTCTGCGTGCTGATCTGGGATCCCATGAAGTCCCCAGGAAATGGGCATAGCTCTGTCAGAGATCCTTCTCTGTTCATTTTTATAAGATCTCAATCAATAGAGGACATATGCAAAATTATCCTGGAGCCCTACTGGCTGATTTTGTGTTTCTTTCCCTTTATAAATTTGACCTTGCTGCTGGCTTAATGTCTTTGAATTTTAAGAGGATGTTTTTAATTATTCTCTTTTTGTATTTTAAATAGATTAATTACTATGTAGCATGCAGAATACCTTCTTGGTGTGAGAAGCTATTTCCACTTGTCTAATTCATTTTAATGCATATTGGAATTTACACTCTTGGGTCAGGAACAGCCTATACATTAACTGTATCAGTGAATACTTTAAAAAATATCATCTTTTCAATATACCTTTAGGGCCAGATGGCTTCTACAGCCTATGCTTACTTGCAGCAGTTGTTGGATGAGTTCGTCTGGACATGTGGTTATGCTCACTAAAGGGAACGTATCAGGAACAGAGAACAAATTAAAAATGGGGGATGATCAGTGAGTCATTAATATTACCCCTGACTATCATTTGTAGACGTTAGGAAAAAGTTTTGCTATTTCAGTCCCCGTTTTTAATGGCTGATTTCTAACCCTCTGCCAGTGCAGAGGGGTGTGTTACCACTACTCAAAGCAGCAGGAACCATTGCTGTGCATTGGAGCAGTCTCCAGGTTTCAGGTTTCTCTGCTTTCTTTAAGCACCATCAGCTTCCTATTGGGATGCCCCTGCCTGAAGAAACAGGGTTTTTTGATTGGCTGTATTAAATATTTTTTGTTCCTGAGACACCCGAAAGTGAGTCAGATGTTGTCACTTTCATGACTCTCTTGCTGACTGGACTGAGAAGGATTTGAGTGCTTTTTGTCTTCATCTCTCTCCCACTCTGAAATGTCAGCTTTGTTGTCTAACACTAGAATTTCTTTAACCATTCTTTGTGAATAAGTTCTCTCCTTCTTTGACTTACAATTCAGACACAGTTTGCCTTGAAAAGAGTTCAGTAGTTTGCTAAGGATTTAATTGGTTTTGAAACAAAGCAGCTTAAAAAATCATAGAATCATAGAATAGTTAGGGTTGGAAAGGACCTTAAGATCATCAAGTTCCAACCACCATGCCATGAGCAGGGACACCTCACACTAAACCATGCCACCCAAGGCTCTATCCAACCCGGCCTTGAACACCGCCAGTGATGGAGCATTCACAACTTCCCTGGGCAGCCCATTGCAGTACCTCACCACCCTTACAACAAAGAATTTCTTCCTCATATCCAATCTAAACTTCCCCTGGTTAAGTTTGAACCCATTACCCCTTGTCCTCTCATGAAGAGTCCATCCCCAGCATCCTTATAGCCCCCCTTCAGATATTGGAAGGCTGCTATGGGGTCTCCACACAGCCTTCTCTTTTCCAGGCTGAACAGCCCCAACTTTCTCAGCCTATCTTCATATGGGAGGTGCTCCAGTCCCCTGATCATCCTCATGGCCTCCTCTGAACCTGTTCCAACAGTTCCATGGCCTTTTTATGTTGATGACACCAGAACTGCACACAATACTCCAAGTGAGGTCTCACAAGAGCAGAGTAGAGGGGCAGGATCACCTCCCTCAACCTGCTGGTCATTCTGCTTTTGATGCAGTCCAGGATATGGTTGGCTTTCTGGGCTGCAAGTGCACACTGCCAGCTCATGTTCATTTTCTCATTGACCAACACCCCCAAGTCCTTCTCTGCAGGGCTGCTCTGAATCTCTTCTCTGCCCAACCTGTAGCTATGCCCGGGATTGCTCCCACCCAGGTATGTAGGACCTTGCACTTGTTATGGTTAAACTTTATCAGGTTGGCATCAGCCCACCTCACAAGCATGTCAAGATCCCTCTGGATGGCATTCCTTCCCTCCAATGTATCAACCGAAACGTACAGCTTGGTGTCATTGGCAGTCTTGCTGAGTGCGCACTCAGTCCCACTGTCCATGTCACCGACAAAGATGTGGAACAAGACCAGTCCCAACACCGACCCCTGAGGGACACGACTCATTACTGGTCTCCAGCTGGACATTGAGCCATTGAGCACAACTCTTTGCGTGCGACCATCCAGCCAGTTCTTTATCCACCGAGTGGTCCACCTATCAAACTGATGTCTCTCCAACTTAGAGACAAGGATGTCATGTGGGACAGTGTCAAATGCTTTGCACAAGTCCAGGTAGATGGCATTAACTGCTCTACCCCTGTCCATCAGTTCCGTAGCCCCATCATGGAAGGCCACCAGATTTGTCTGGCAGGATTTCCCCTCAGTGGAGCCATTATGCTTGCTTAGAGACCCCCTAAGACTGAGTAATTCTCAAATAGCCATTCATACCCTTTCTTGCAGTCATGGTTCTTTGCAGTATGTGCCAATAGTTGGTTGGTGTTTAATGCTAGCAGTCACTATTCTTGGTGGGTGTTACTGGTTTAGGGCCACTTTCTTTCAGCATTATAATGTGAAAGGATTGCTATGGCTTTGAACTTTGATGAGGAAGACCTGTAACACCAATATAGCCAATAGGAGGTCCCTTGCTATCTTGTCAGGTTTTATTAAGTGTGAGATGTAGCTGTTCTGTATTCATAAGGGAGGCCTATGGCAGTATTCATAAGGGAGGCCTATGGCAGTATTCATAAGGGAGACCTATGGCTGTTTCCAGCCATTACTGAGATAACTGAGTCCATGCAGCAGATACTTACAGAGAGAACAACATATGGATTACAGATGTGACATGTAGCTTGTTTATATGTCAAAATGGGCAGGCCTTAAATATTGACCTAGTTGGTTTGGGTTGAGCTTGTCTGAATTTTGGTCAAAGCCCTTTTAATTAAAATTATGTCAATTTTATAAAGTCAGATAACTACTTCTGGTCCTTGACCTGCTAATGGCTACATAGCCAAGCAGTGAGATAACAGTGGAGATACCGATACATATAAAACCAGTAATACCCAAGGGTTTGTGAGAATATTGGTAATACTATTGTACTTATTGAGGGAAAAATGCAGATCATATAAACTCTGCAAACCTTAGGATTTTAGGAATGCGTAAGAAGTATGATCAGGTATTTCTACATTAATGTGATACGTGGTAAAATGCATGTCTTCTAAAAACAAATCATCAAATGGGCTGAACTGTCTGTCTAATCCAAATAACTCTTCCATATCATTATGGTCTTAGTATTTTTTGTTGTTCTGGTCTTGACAAGGATAGCCTATAAATTCAGGAAATAGAAAGGAGTAGCTTGGTAAAAATGTGCTGCAGTATGAAAAATACTATTCTTGAGCCTGTTAAAATAGAACCTTTCTGGTGATCTCAGCAGGGCCATTGTTTTTAAATATTTCCCCCTAATGCTGTTTTTCTCTTTGCAGTCAGTGTTTTATAGCAGTTGTTTAAAAAATAAACTCAAGTCAAAATGCTGATGCAGTACTACTTGTAGCCTGGTGCAACGCCTATGCAGGGAGATTAGACCGGGGTATTCAATTAAACCTACAGCTATAATTTAAACCGGGGCATACAGCAGGGGATGTACTTTATACATAACTTCTTACCTAATGCAAAACTCATGTACATATTCATTACCAGAAATGGAAAGCAGAAGGTCCGTTTTGTTAACACTGGTAATCAGTTATTTAGGATTTGTGAAATGCAGAGTTGTGTAAATTGTTACCCATGCCAAATAATAATGCAAAGCCAGAAGCAGAGTTTCAGAATTGTAGAGAAATCAATAAGCACCAGCACCTATAATAAGTAGGCTGTTCCTAAATTACAAATAACCAAGAGAAAAATAACCGTTTCTGTGCTTAAAGCAGGTGCATGTGTTGTGTGCCTTGGTCCAGGTTATCAAGGGGTGCAGCTGGGGCTCCGTGGTGTGGGTACAAAGTCTCTTTTTTGGGTTTGTGAAAGCCTTTGGAGCTGCTTGTCCCTCTGTTGTGGGATGCTCAGATGAGCTTTTCTCACCTTTCCCCTATTGGTGAAAGCTGCTGTAGGTAGCAGGTAACTAGTGACTGCAGAGAGCTGCAGCAGGACTGTGCAGAGTGAGTTTTGACTTATGCAGTTATTGTATTTTAAGACAAATATGGAAAAACATGGCCTTAGGAGGTTGTATAAAAACGTGCCTTCAAAAGACCATGATGGGCACTCAAGGGTATCACTGTGCGGGGTGTGTCTTATGGGGATAGCCTCACTGATTCCCAGCACCTGGAAAGCAGCAGAATTCCTTTGTCTTTGCAGATACTGAAAGGTTTGCTTATTTTCAGCTTCTGTCTTCTCCCAGGCCATTAGACACTGTCCACTTGAAGAACACATTTTCCTTTCCAAGCACAGTCTACAGGCTGTGGTGTTTTCGTCTGTAGTTCTGCCTTTCATGTGACTTTTATTATTAATTGCTTTAACCCAAAGGTAGAAAAGAAAGGGTATAAAATCAGCAACGTGTTAAGTATGAGAATGAAAAGTAAAAGCATTCACAGGAGGGAAGTGAACTACAGAACAAAAGGAAAAGTTGAGGGGTTTTTTTATATTTTTTTCTTCCAAATGTCCTAAAAAAATAAATTAGCAAATACAAAGCTGTCTTGAGGGTTCAGTCCGTAAATTTCAAATGGAAAGTGTGAGCTGCATTTCAGGCTGCAGGAAGCAAGATTTTTATAGCTGGTGATAGCAAAACCCCAGGTGGTGGCATCCTACCCTGAATGTCTCAGCAAAGTCATCCCTACTTGACTTTTACTTAACCTACTCCAAGAGGATTTCTTGTATCAAGGTAAGTGTGAAATTTCCTATCTAGAGGAACTGAGACATGTCTAGCACAGTTCAGCCAGGAAGCATAGGGTATTCCCATGGCTTTCTGAGGACATCAGGGTATGAGAGAGGAGTGAAGAAGTGTTTGGCTTCTCTGTTTCGTTTTGCACCATCGTTTCCTGATCCTGCAGCATCACTGCCTAATGATTTATCCAATGCACACATTCCATGCCTTTTTTTTTTTTTTTTTTTTAGAGGGCTTCTGGGCTGAATGTGTTGGAGAAAGTGCATGGATGCTTTATGCATACGGCAAAACTCTTCTGGAGAAAAAAAGTAACTGCAGGCAAGCACTATTTATTTTTAAGGCCAGAAGGACCTCTGTCATCATAGAATCATAGAACCATAGAATAGTTAGGGTTGGAAAGGACCTTAAGATCATCAAGTTCCAACCCCCCTACCATGGGCAGGGGCATCTCATACTAAACCATGTCAGTCAAGGCTCTGTCCAACCTGGCCTTGAGCACCACCAGGGATGCAGCATTCACAACTTCCCTGGGCAACCCATTCCAGTGCCTCACCACCCTTACAGTAAAGAATTTCTTCCTCATATCCAATCTAAACTTCCCCTGTTTAAGTTTGAACCCATTTCCCCTTGTCCTCTCACTACAGTCCCTAATGAAGAGTCCCTCCCCAGCATCCCTATAGGCCCCCTTCAGATATTGGAAGGCTGCTATGAGGTCTCCATGCAGCCTTCCCTTCTCCAGGCTGAACAGCCCCAACTTTCTTAGCCTGTCTTCGTATGGATAAAATAAACAAAACTTATAATTTGTAATGTCTATTGGAAATTAACGGTGCATGGTAGCAACAGTCATTGCACTTTTGAGCTTTGTTAGTTATGGGTAGATGTAGCACCTCATGCACATAGGAACAGTCCTGGTTAATAACATCCCTACGTTTTTTTTCTAATTCTGTTAGCTTTATTGAAATGCTTTTTATATGAGATATTAAAATGCATACTGGATTCCGTAGAAGTATGTTTCAAATCCACTTCACTTTAATTTGTATTGGAATGCAGCTGCTAACAGAGCTGCCTCAGTGTCATAATTCATGACTTCTTCAGTTGAAACTTTTTTTGCTTTTGCTATTTCTGCAGTGATCCTGCAGTGGTTCAGATGCTTGTTTCTCAAAGGTTTAAATCTAGTGATACAAATTTTGTTATCTAAACCTTAAAAAATCAAGGCTTTTTCTTTATTAGATTTTGCAGGAAGAGTGTCTTGAGTATTTCAAAAAGTTGGGATGGTTTCTGTGATGGTCTTCACCCCTTATTTTTTGCCATATGCATCGAATTTCTGTTTTGTAGTTAATTTCAGATGGAATAATTTTTTAGATAGAGTGATTTTTGTCTTTGTAAAGGCAACTGATACACAGGCTTTTAGAATAAGAACTCTTTTTTACTTAATTTTGTTTTGCTAGTGTATGACCTAAATACTTATTTCTTTACATTCACTAATTCTGCCAATATCTCTTATTTTTGAAACTGTATCCAGCATCACAGAGCAGGCTTCACATTGGTGCCTTGATGCCTGGGTGCCAAACTTCAATCAACATCAAGGTTAGGAAATATTTATCCTCATCATGTCTACAAGTAAGAAAAGTTATGCTGTGCTCATCTGTCTGATGGCAAACCCTGAGATACAGAGGTATGAGACAGCATTTCCAGGGTAGGACAAGGAATCTGCTGAAGCCCAGAGACATGAACCCCAAATCAGGGCTCAGTGCTGACCATTGGTCCTCTCTGAGACCTCATTGTCTTGGAGTCTGACCATCCAAGGTAGCATGTAGCCTTCACATACCTGATTCCTTAGCTTCATTTCAGCTTAGTCCCATAGGCTTCACAAGACTCATGCTCTGAGTGAGTTGGGAAGGTGAAAAGAAGGAGTAGTGTTCATGAGGAGGAATATAATTAGCCTGTGAGTGAACATCAAGGCCAAGCAAGGCAGTTTTAAATGTTTAATTAGCTTGGAACCAGCAGTGATTTTATTTTTTTAATTTCCTTTGAAAATCCTATTACTTTGGGTGGGGGGAAAGGTAATTATTTCTTTTCAGCTGATCCTGGCTTGACATCTGTAATGTAGAAGGAGAAGATAAAGCAACTTGTAATTCTTCAGCTAATTGTCCAGGTCCTCTAGCTTTTGGAAACCTACTTAACTTGGGGCTGCTCAGAAGCATTAAAATGCTGTTTGACAATCAGGATTTGTATATCACAGCGTTTCATTTGCGTATCAGTAGTTAGAAAACCTATCATTACACTGAAGTATAATTTGGAGCTTTTCCATATTCATGACATTGTATGAGGTTGGAAAACAACTGCCATCTCAATGCAGTACAATTACTGATCACATGGAGTGACTGATCTTTAATTGGTTTTAAATTAGAATCTTCTCTATTTCACCCCCCTGCAGAGAACTGCTGAAGCTTCAGGTAAGGAGAAAAAAAAAAAAAAGTGTAATATTTTCTAAGAAACTATCAAAACACCATTTTGTGCTATTAGCTTTAAAGGGACTTTGGGCCCAATCATTGTAGACCAGGATAAATGCTTTGTAGCAGATCACTGCCAATTAAAAAAGATCTCTGGTACTTCATGATTGCTAATACGTTCCTTTTTGTTATAGTCAAGAAAAGTAAATTTTTTTAATTGCCTTTTTAAAGATGTTTTTCTTTATGAAGTCCTCTTCAGTGATACCTTAAATCCCTCATAATTAAACCTCTACTGCAGTTAAAAATATTGCCAGCATTTCTCTTTAAGCCAACCTTTCTGAAGGATGAATGGTAGTGAAAATTTGTTCAAGTTGCCACATAGTGTACCTTGTGGGTGAGCTACAGAAATTTTTTTACCAATTTTGGAGAGTTTTCTGATACAGAAAAGAAATTTGGTACAATGGATTTCCAGCATCTGTCTTTATATAATGAAACAACAATCTGGTTTATTTGGGTTTTTTTTTGATGTGCAATTGTATAACTGCTTTTTAATGTATAATATCTATCAGAATATGACTCAGCAGCCCTAGTCCCCTTGGTGCCTGATAAACTTAGATCTAGTTACTTCTCTGAAGGAGTCCATTTGGATTTGTAGAAGGTAAAAACGTGGGAAACCCCCTGAACTTTCAAATCTTAACTTTCAAATCTTCCTCAACCAGAGTCTGGCTACTGTTTGTATTCTACATTATTTATTTTATTTTATTTTATTTATGTATTTATGTACGTATGTATTTATTTGTTTATTTATTCTATACAGAACATGCAGGACTGATGTATTTTTGTTGTGCCTTACTAAAGAGAACTGAAAATACTGAAGTGAGTAGGTTTGTCTGATAAAAGCAATGCAAGCTACTGCGCGAGGCTGCAACTCTCTTGGAACAAAGGAAATCTGCAGTTTAATTTAGTGCCAATGTGTCTTCACACACTCATCGTCATGCATGGGAAAGGCTGTAGGGTTCCATTTCAAAGGCCCAACCTAATGCTTCAAAAATAGGAGAAACTGAAGCATTTTAGATTTTTCACATGCCAAAATAGCTTTTCCTTTCAACGCAGTGTTCCTTGGATCCATGTTCCCTTTGAGAGCTGCAGATGGAGGAGGGGCGAAAGCTACATATTCCCACTTCCAAGAAAAGGTATGAAGAAGTTTTCTTGAAGTGTCCTGTAAAGTTGTTTTCACAAGTGTCTGTGACAATTTCCTAATGCAAATGTAAAAGAGGCAACTGGGGGCAATGCTCTGCTTGACCCACTGGTCACATAAAAGATAGTACCTAGTAGAATATGGCCTTGAGTAGCTTGAGCTGCAGTGGCCATAAGGTGGTGACTGGATTGAGGATTTGGAGGAAGGGTGGGAAGGTGAGCAGCAGAGGTAAGACCACGGCTTTCAAGAAAGCAGACTTGAGCTTTTTTGGGAAATTGCTGGGCAGGATGAAGAATAGTGCCCAGGAGAAATAGATGAATTTTAAAGAAAACTGGTTGAAAGCTGCTGTTTTGCAGGAAGACTGGAAATTCTAGCAGGTTTGGCTAAGCAAGGAGCTCTGTGAACTAAAATGCAAAAAGAGAGCATACAAAATGGAAACAATAATGGGCAATAAAGGAGTTGAAAAGCATTGCTTAGGCAAAAAGGAAGAAAATCAGAAAGGCTGTGGATCAGCTGGAGCTCTAAAGAAAGGCCAAAAAAAGCAGCAAAAAATGATTTTACAAGTACACATGTAGGGGGAGGACGTTCAAGGAAACTCTTTTCCCGTATATGAGTGAGGGAGGTGAACTAATTGTAGATGGTGCAGAAAGGGCTGTAGTTGTCCAAGCCTTTTTATACATCAGTTTTCACAAGAAAAACCTATTCTCAGACTGCTGTGTCCATCAATAAGCTTCAGGAAGGAGAGAGGCTGTCAGTAGTGGGGAAGCAGCAGGTTAGGGCTGTATAAAGAAGCTGCAGCAATATGGCATATTCATAAAGCTGCTAGAGCAGGTTGATGTGATTATTGTCAACTATAAGCTGAGGTGACTGGAGTGATCCTTGATGACTGGAAAAAGGTAGATGTTATGTTTGTCTTCAAGGAAGGCAGCTGAGGTCCCTCTGAGGTGCACAGAGTGGGCTATGATAGCACCATTTTAGGGGTAGATTCAAACATAATGAAGCCAGGCTCTTTTCAGTGGTGCTAGAACCCACAGCAAGGAGTAAGAGCCAAAAACTGCTTTGAAAAGGTTTGGTTGGACCTGACACAATGTTTTTCGCCAGGCAGCCCTGGACATAGAAGCAATGGACTCTGTCTGTGGATGTTTTCATGTAGACATGGCCAATCTGACACAAATTTCTGCTTCCCTGCAGCTGGCAGTTTTGCACTGTCTCATGGAAACCATAGCTTGTGTTTTGGTCTTCAGAACAAGTGATCCAAAAAGTTTTTTCTGACACTCCCTTCCTCCACCCCCCTTGGGAATGTGACATATCCATGTACACATTTTTATCCCCCCCCCCCCCCCCCCCCCCCCAAACCACAAAGAAGTGGCTTAAAAGTTCTGAAAGAAGGGTAGTAAAACGTTTTTGTATTCAGGTACTGAGAATGTGCTAAAACCTTGACAAGTGTAACTAGTTCTCAAATACCAGTTTGTTCCCAGCTGTTTGAAGATTCCCAAGATTGCTCTGAACCATCAATTTTTAAAGAGTCCTGAGGAGAAAATTCTAATAAATTCAGAAGTTTGGTACCATGCTGTGAAAGCCTTTGATCAAGTCTAATTTGTTAATCTTCATAATTCCTCCAGCTACTTCGAGCAATATTCTTCTGTACATAGGAAGAGTTAATCTTAAATGCAGTTTTCAGAATATCTTCTTTAAAAGAATGATAACCACTTGCCACCACTTTACCTCCAGTTCAAGCTACATTTTTCAGCCAAGTGATTCGGATTTCTCACACAGACCTAAGAAATTTTTCTCTTTTTATGTTTGTGCAGAGATTTTTGCAGTTAACTCATGGTATGCCTGGGAGTTTCATCCCTAAATGACTCTGTAGCGGCTTAAGACTGGATCTTCTCCCTGCTATTCTACTAAACGTAGATTATTCTAATTGCCTCTTGAGAATAGAAAGTGGTTAAAGTCAGACAGCAGAAGCAGTCGTGACAGCATAGCTGTCTTGTAAATGGATGGCTTTTATCAAAGCCACATCCAGGCTCTGACAGTGTTGTATGTAAGATGACAAACACAGGTGTAGCAGGTGTAGTGTAACTTCCCTTGAGGCGCCTCCAGGTTTGTTTGCAAAGGTACGCAATAAAGAAATGTATCATTAGAAAAGTTGAGAAAACACCAGCTCTAACAAGTTAAGGCTATTCTTTATTCCTATTCTTTATGCACTGATTGCTGCTTCTGATAATGCATAACGCAAATAAACCATGGTCTGTCTGTTGAAGTAGCTGAACCAGATGTGCAAACATTAGTTATCTTTGGTGGAAATGACATCTATGTGGTTATGTGCCTCTTAATGCTAAAGAAAAATGTTTTAGTCTCTGCTGATACCATTAATAAGGGAGTAATAATAAATTGTTGATAACAGAGAATAGTTAGGGTGGGAAAGGACCTTAAGATCATCTAGTTCCAAACGCCCTGCCATGGGCAGGGGCACCTCACACTAAACCATGCCACCCAAGGCTATGTCCAGCCTGGCCTTGAACACCACCAGCGATGGAGCATTCTCAACTTCCCTGGGCAACCCATTGCAGTGGCTCACCACCCTTACAGTAAAGAATTTCTTCCTCATATCCAATCTAAACTTCCCCTGTTTAAGTTTGAACCCGTTACCCCTTGTCCTAGAGGTTTAATACACAACTATCATTATCTGAGAACGAATGGATCAGGAGTAAGGGAAGAAAGCTTATTTGGCTAGTGAAGAATGTTGGGGCATTGTATGTATACTTCTGGCACATTTGTCTTGGTGGGGATAAGAGAAGACATGAAGGAAGTTTAGAAAACCGCACTAAACAATGTGTTGAATTTTGCAGGCAAAAGTATTAAAAGCGTTGCATCATTAAAAAGGAATTTTCAGTGTGAATCTGCTTTTTTTATTCAGTGCATGTGAAAGCAGTGATGGTAGTTGAGTGTCACAGAGGAGTAAAACCCAGTGTCATGGTATGTGAGACATTAGATGTGAAGAATTTCAAATGAGATGTGAAAGGTCGTTTCGTTAGTGGAGACAAATTTTTGTTCTGCATTTTGATTGAGTGAAAGAGGAAGGAAAATGTGTTGTAATAAGGAGTTTTAGTAAGGTTTGCAGGCTTCAAGTTTTCAAATGATTCATTACAATATTGTTAGAAAGGAAAATAAGTTAACTTTGAGCAGTAGAGTGACAATATGTGGTTGGGAATCTGCATAATAAAAAAATATTTACCATGAAGAAGGAAAGTCATTCCTCTTACAGAAACTGCCTTTTTTAATTCACTCTGGCCTGCAGTATTTAACTAGGTTTTATTAAAACATTTTCTCACTGACGTTCTATTTGGAGTAAATAAGTGTTATGGTAGGGAAATTTAATCAATTAAATGAATTGAAGAATAGATGATTCTGAGATTAAAATCAAAGTGTCCTTTAATTTCCCTTGTGTGATATTTTCCATGTCTACAGTGCTATGTGCCTGTATGTAATGTAGAACCAGATAGGAAGGGCAAGTGGTCTGATTGTCTTGGAAGTTTATCTGAACAGTCTAAGAATC
Organism: Ara ararauna; assembly: GCA_028858755.1. Classification (NCBI taxonomy): domain Eukaryota; kingdom Metazoa; phylum Chordata; class Aves; order Psittaciformes; family Psittacidae; genus Ara; species Ara ararauna. Next base: position 45,498,519 of record CM054381.1, read on the forward strand.
CTGATTAGAGGTATTAGTAGCTTTAATTACTATTTTAAGGTAATGGTGAGTTGAGTAACAAATTCTATAAGTGTGATTTTGGCATATTATAGTGCTGCATTCTTTCACAAATGCTGACACGCAGGTTTCACTATTAGGAAATAATATATTTTATTGTTCATGAGCATAAGAAAAATGAAGTTATTTCATGCCCTGATATAAAACGTTCTGTTGTTTATTTTGGGTCCATTCTCCTCTGTTTCTGGAAGATTGCATTTACTTTGCTTATTATACAGCTTTCTATTTTTATTATTATACAAAACTTTAAATATTTTCACAATTCAAATGCAATTAAACATGACATCTGTTACTCTGGGAACATGAGATAACATTTTTATTATGCTGAAAAGATTTTTCTGTGTATAACTAAGCCGTTATTTGCATTACCACTTGCATATTGAAAAGTACTCATCATTAAAGAGTCAGGACACGTACCAAAGACGGTATTACTAGCTGCAGTGTTAAAGCATTTTGTCTCTGGAGCAAGAAACTGTCCATTGTAATCACATAGCTATTGGTAAATTATGCCTTGTAAGAGCAGGTGATACATGTCCATGGCTCCAACCATTTATTGTGGCTGTTGCAGTCCTTTCCACTGAAACAACCTTTGATGTCGATTCCTTCGCAATAAGAAACTCAGCATGGCTGAGGTGATACAGGGAGTGGAGAACAAGAATTTGCTAGCTGAATTTGGTGTGAAAACTAAAATTAAGCCCACACAACTACAGTCCACAGGGTGTCACCTTGAAAACCCATGAAATAAGAGGGAATTTGAGCTCTGGGGAAAATGCAGTAATTGAACAATTGGAGCCTGATCAAGAGTCCCACAGCTGGAAAGTGGCAAGGAAACCAGGGAATAGGGGACTCAAAAATGGAGCTGCATCTGGCTCTGTAGCAATTATATGTGCTTGGATTATATTCATCCCTTTTGTCATTACACACACAAGATTTTGCCAGAGATTAATTTGTTTCACTGTGGATTCTATATAAACTCATTTTTGATGTAGCTCTGAGGCATGTTTAGCATATTTTATATAGAGGTCTAGTGTAAGCATAGAGGAGAAAAAGGGAATTAAGACTCACAAAACCCAGACTAAATGCCAGACAATGCGTTTGAGAGAGGACTGTATTTTCAGTATAATACATTTCCTTCCAGTTGAGTTGACTATTTATTCCTTATCTTGGAGAGTTTGGAGATCTATAATAATAATTTTCATACATTACCTAAAATAGCATATTTTCAGTTTGTTTGTTTGTTTATGCATTAGACTTTTTATTTTCTGTAGGGAAACACCTGTAGTAGCAATGTAGTAGAAAGTATTAAAATATCAGATAACAGAATAATTTGTTGGGAGCAACCTCTGGAGGTCATCTGGCCTGACACCTTGCTCAAAGCATGTCTGGCTTCAAAGTCTGTTCCAGCTTCAAAATTAGATCATGTTGCTCAGCTGAGTTTTGAGCATCTAAAGGTTCTGGCGTCTGACAACCCCCACTATGGACTTTTATTTTTGATGTGGTGGTTTCCAACATTAAGGCCCCCCCTGAGCTGCCTCCTCTAATGGTTGAACAAACCCAACTCTCAGTTTCTCCACATATCTACCGTGGTAGCCTTTGATCACCTTGGTGACCCTCCAGTGGATTCACTCCAGGGCATCAATGTCTTTCCCATGCTTGGGACCACAAATTTGGACATAGTAATCCAGATTAGTGGATTACTGTTACTCATTAGTGGAAAATAGAGGGGAACATTCCCTTTCTAATACAAGATGTAGATGCTGATTATGGAGTCCGAAGTGTAAATGATGCTGGGATTCAAGACTATTTTTCTAGAAATTTGTATGCTTACTTGTAGCCCAAATACTGTGCATCAGTATATGGAGCTGTCTATTTGTATCTATTGATATGTACAGTCTGAAAAGAAGATGTGTGTTGCTGTGTGCAGAAGAGGCACACAGGTTGTATTTTTGAATGCAAATTTGGGTTTCAAATTCCTTTCACAATTAAGGAGTACTTTAGTCTTGACTATTGGCTCTGATTCACATATTAAAGAGCACTCTTCCTTTACATATTTAGCAGGTGCTGTGGAGATTTGTTTTATAGCTTTTTCAGGTAATTAAGAGCCTCATGACTTGCCCCCCATTCAGAACCCATGGTGTAAATTGAAATGTGTTGGAAAAACTGTTATTTCTTGGAAGCTTTCACTTTGATCTGCTCCCTAAATCTGTGATATCCCTAGTTTCAGTCAGATTGATTAGCCACTCTCATGTCTAACCAATGCATCATGTTGTTGATGATCAGAGCTAATAATTGTTTTATCTAAGTGAGCAAAATGAACATTATCCATTATTCTGGTTGTGGTTATGAGTTGTGACAGACAGCTGTCATGTGAATGAGCACACATCTTCTGGCAAATACATAATTGCACCCTTTAATTTTTATTTTTCCCCTCATTAGATCAAACTAGGAAGCTTTCAGTGAAGAAGTGCTGGGTAAAGTACTCAGTAAATGGCCATTACCTTCAGAGAGATGAAGAAAGATAGCACAAATTATAAACTGCTGTTTCAAACCAAGGGAAACCCTACTGGGAATAGGGATGGGAGATTTATTCTACCACTTGATGTCAGTATACGCTCACTCTTAGAACTAGATGGAATTTTTATTTTCCTTGCCAGCGAGACTTCTGGGTAAAGGCAATTTGCCCATCTTCCTGTGTGTTCCTTTCTGTCAAAATTGTATTGATGGTGCCAGTTGATTGAAGAAGTAGGACAACACTGGTGAGGACAATTCTCAAATTTCCTCACAGGTGACACTTGGCTTCCCTTGAAGAAGAGACTGCTCTGGCATGACAGAGTAATGGCTTTCTAGGCTTAGGATATTTTTGGAGGAGTTCACAGATGAGAACTCATTATTTTTCAAGGCACTTATCTGCATTCTTAATGTGACTAACTGAAATCTGTTCTTGCAAAGATCTGGAGTGACCTCAGCCACTCGTTTCTTTGACACTCTGTGTTGAGAAAAATTCCTCCTCATTGAACATTATTTCTGTAGTAGACAATTTTTTGGGGCCTCTTCTCTCACTCCATTTCCTCCATTGAACTGTGGTAGAAGTATGAGAAAACTCCACTTTTGCTGAGTTTGACTCTTCTATTTTTTATTTTTTATTTTTTATTTTTTATTTTTTATTTTTTATTTTTTATTTTTTATTTTTTAGTTTGGGTTGAAAAGGACCTGAAGATCATCTAGTTCCAAACCCCCTGCCATGGGCAAGGACACCTCACACTAAACCATGTCACCCAGTGTCACCCTCTCTGCCCTCTGCTTTCCTCTTCAGCAAGTGTAATGCAGAAGTAGGCAGTGAGCTGACTTAGGGGCTTCTCTGGATTTACACCGGCAGGGGAGGCAGTTGTATCAAGTATCTCATGTCTAACCTGGGCATCTTTGGGAAAAATTTCCTCTTTGCTTTCTACAAGACTGAGCCTATCATTACATTTACTAATTGTCCTATGAGTACTTTTCTGCTCTAAGTGCTTCCTTTATTGTTAATGTGAGCCATTTCTTTGTTAATATAGTCCATCAGAAAGTGAAATTGAGATTTAAATGGAAATCTATTTAGTTTTAAATAGTTTAATTTTTCTCAAACTGAAAATGCTGTTCTGGAATATCATTAAGTACTTGGTTGTAACTGGAAGATGATTTTAAATTTCCTGTGTCTATATGTTCACAAACATTTATTTGCATGTCAAAATAATTAGATTCTCTTCAGATAATGAGTGCATTTAACTTAGTGTAGATATCTAATAGTCCTTTAAATCTCCTTTAAGCCATTTGCATTAATTGTAATAAATCACTCATTTAAATTGGACATGGTTTTAGACAGAAAACAGTGTCATTGTTGGGGCTTTGAAAGCTGCTGGAAGGAAAAAAGGTACTTATGCTACTGAAACTGAACTTTATTTCATAGCTGGACGTAAGAGTGTGTTAAGGGTTTCCCTGTAACTTTAGTAAAGCAAGATCATCATTGGCATTGCAGCCAGTTAGATGGCTTGCAGAGAATGGACCCTGACAATGCACCTGCTGGTGCAGGATGTATTCTTTAAATGTTTACACTTTAAAGTAGGTACGTATATGAAATGCAAACAAAGTGAAAATATTGTTAGGTTCTGATCTAGGTCATCCAGCCAAAACCTTTTGAGTAAAAGTTCCAGTCTGTTTGAATGGAATGGACACTGTGTAAGAGTGAAAATGTGGTTTAGTTCTGTGAAAATCTGTTTGCAAAACTGTAGAAAATCCCAAGTTGCACTTTAAAGTTAAACCCATGAAAATGGCTGTGGGATTGAAATCTGGTTTTAAAAAAAGAAATAAGATTTTGGATGCACCAGCACCTGGTGACTTTTTCAGAGGCTACTGAAATCAAACACAATTTGAGCAGCTGTGTGGGTGCCTCTGTGGCTGCGGTGGAGAGAGGCCTTCATTACCACGGATACTGCAAAGGAATACAGAAATGCCACATGCTACTCAGCCCAGATCTACCTGTTCAATGGGCTGTCCCAAAAGAAGGGTGAATGTTCTTTCCTCATCCCTGGTAATGTTGCTTCCTTTCTCCACCATCTGTTTTCTCTTTAATATCAAAGCACAAAACATTAGGTAGTCACGATGCATTTTTCTGCTGCTCAGCTATTTGATGGCTGGTTCTTTACTTGATGGTTGTTATGGGATATTTACTGGAAGACAATGCCACTCTGGGATTTAGAATCAAGCTAAATTATTAGTAGCTTAGTATCTCATTATTTGTCTTTCTTCTATGAGTCAGCACCATTTTCAAAGCACCATCTGGCACCATGGAATCAATACTCTTGCATGCTACAGTCATTAATAACAATTTGCTGATGCGCATGTATTGGCAATCATTTAGCCTTGGGTGATTTGAGAAACAGTGCCCTAGCAGTCAAGGCAAAGATGAGAAGGCCATCGCCATCAGCTTCTCTTGCAGATGATGTCTCTGCTGGAGATTGATTTTGTAGCTGTAGCAACCTGATATCCTGGTATGTAGGTGGGCCTGGAGAAGTCTGCTCGGGCTACACTTGTCCAGCTGCTAATCAGGAGAAAAATTTCCTTTGGGAGATAAACCCAAGTACCACAGAAGAGTGCTACCATTCTGTGGTTCCTTCTTCTGCATGTGGTCTGCTACCCACTGACCCATTTCAGGTACCTGACACCTTGTCCTCTCCTAGAGAAACCCTCCAATCACTGCCATGATCTTTTCTGCGGACCTCAGTTTAAATGGTTGTGGAAAGGAAATGGGCATAGGCTGCAAGATAAAAATAAGACTTGTTTTTGAAGCAGGCCTGTGTTTTTTGAATAGCCCAGTAAAGCTATTGTAGGAAATACTTTATGCTTTTGTGGTAGAAGCATCAGAGTGTACATTGCACTGTCTTTATTGCCAAGGTTAGACATGCATCTCACAAATGATCACTGATAGTTTATTACCACACTGAGGATCTTTATGCTTAACAGAAGCAAGGCAATAACAGCAGGAATCTCACAAAAGAGCTGCTCTTCTAAATGAACAAACCCCTCATACTTGCAACTTTAGAGATAAAAACTATCGTATCCAGGTATATGTTTCATACCCTCTGCTTTGGTAGTGTGCCCTATACTTAATATGCCTTAATTTGTTGGTTAACATTTGAAGAAGTTACACATATTAATTTTAACAGAGCTGCAGCACAACTTAATTAACTTTTCAACATCTTCACTTCATAAATGTGATCTTATGGAGGTTGATGTTACAAGCAATTGAAGCTATGTCATTCAGCAATTAAAGTAACATTAATGTATTATGATATTCATTGTTACTATTCTATGCAACCTTTGCTGTACTGAAGTGAACTTTTAGATACTTGCTTTGATCTTGCGTATAGGAACCTAAGACTCTTATGTCTGTTAGAGGAATTAACACATTTTTCGTGAAACTCTTAAGGATAGAAATGGTTTGTACATGAACACAATTGTTACCGTAAAATGCCTTTATATAAATATCAAATATCTTTATGGAGTCAATACTAACACTTTTCAGGTTGAATGCATGCAATGCCTGTTAACATTAGTCTGTTAACACAAACCCTGTCCCCATTAATATGGACTGAACAGTTTTGGGCAGGAGATGTTGGAGGAAGTAGGCTTAGCTATTTAAAAAGACACTTTCTGCGTGTTTATGTGATGCTTAGAGTTTTGTATGATATAAACTTCATTTTGTACATGTTATGAAATTTCACTGGTAGTGTGGAAAATAGTTCCTAGAATATGAGGATCTTCATCAGGCTTGTAGTTTATGTATAGGACAGCAGGAAAGTAATTTTGATGAATATATGTCTTCAGAGAGCTATCACACCTTCAGCAGCTTTCATTAGAAAACAAATAATAGGCTTCAGAAATGTTTAACATGTAAAACATTTTATCAGTTGTGACTTGTGGGCTTTTATGTTAGCTAAGCATTTCTGAACTTAATGCTATTCAATAAGAGTATTTGTAGGAAAGAGTGCTTTTTTTTTGTTTTTTTGTTCACACCATCCCAGTAGCAGAGAATCCACCTCACCCCATGGCATCTCATTCTAGTTGTCAGTTGCCCCACTATTTAAAAGCTGGCCTTTATTTCTAGTTTTGTTTTGTTGAGCTACCCTGGATCTTTTATAGTTTGGAATGTTGGATTAAAGGATTATCAGTGCTTTGTAGATGGTAAGAGGGCACTGATCAAGCTACCACTTAACCTTTCATTTGATAAACTAGATGGATTGATCTCCTCTAATCTTTTACTCTAAGACATGTTTTCCAGCCTTTTACTTCTCTGTGGGCCTTGATAGGTTGTGAAGATTTGATGCTTTGGAGATGAGACCCTGTTTATTGAGTATGGAGTAAAATGGCTTGCTGTTTTAGGGCTTTTGAAGCCCTTCATGCATCCGCTTGCGCACAAAACAATTTTTTTCTTGTTGTGTGCTTCAGGTTGGTTTGGCAGACTGTAAATGTTTGATTTGAAATGGTTGCCAGGCTTGACTTAAATCAATGAGGGAGATGGAAATGTACTTCAGGATGTTTTTTTGTTGGTCAATAAAATGTTATACCCTGTGCCATCAGAAAATGCTGAAATCAGCTTTGAAGAAGCAGAAAAATGCAACTGTGGCAGATGCAATTATAGTGATTTGCTACTCTAAATCACCTCCCATGTAGAGGGGTAAAATAGAAGTTAAAATAACAGAAAAGAGGTGGTTTTGTTCCTCAAAGTCTGTGTTTTAGGAGGTAATGTATGCTAACAAGAAGCTTCTGTAACCTTTTTGTAATGAAGAAATGGGAAGGACATCAGATGCTTCGTTGCTGAAATCAGTGACATTTCATGTTAATTAAATTAAAGGAAAACTATTTGTCCTAGAAATTGCCAATGGAAGTTTCCTTCTTGAGGAGTTTGTCCCTGTCATGACCCAGGGAATGAAACTGAACATAATGCTGTTGTTTGGTTTTGTTGTTTTTTGGGTTGTTTTTTGGTTTTGGTTTGTTTTTGTTGGTTTGTTTGGTTTTTTTGCTTGTTTTGGTTTGGTTTGGTTTTCTTTATTGTTACCTAATTGCCTGAAAAGTGTTCCTTTCCCATGTAATTATTTTCCTCTTAACACAGATTATGAAGCTTGTAAGCAGTGAACCTTCTGGGCCACGATATGACTGCAGAAACTATGAAGAAACTAAATTTACCTTCATTTCAGTTGTCTGCCACAAGAGCTGGCATAAATCTTTCCAGTTTGCTTTGACAGAGATCGTGCAAGTTCACCTTGTAGGGTTTTTCACTGAACCACGAGGCTAGTCCAGCATTTTGGAAAGAAGATTTTAGTAAAACCTGCAATGTCTGTGAGTGACACCTAAGCTAACAAAACAAGTTATCTGGAATGAGGCTACTGCTGCAGCATCTCTGGCAGTGTAGAGCTCAAGACAGGCTTCTAATAGCATGAGATGTGGCCCTCTGATTCTGATTATTTGTTTGGAAAATGTAAAATGCATGTTAGTTTTCACAAGACTCTTGTGCACCAGTAATTTATTTTATTTATTTGTTTTTTTTTTTTTTTTAAGCTGGAAGTAAATCTGTTTTTCTAAGCTTTTGCTCATGCAGCAGGGAGTTTAAAAAAAGAAGAACTGAAGTTATCCTGACTATACTAATTCCCAAGTTTTCCAGCTTTATCACCACTTAACCTTTCAGGAAAGTCAGATGGGTATAATGGAGTTGAATTTACCTCCTTGTGCAAATAAAATATCAAGTGCTGTAGATTTTTGGGAACTGGTGCATGTGACTGTTGTGTAAACAAAACAATACACTTGAAGCAGTGAGATTACTCTGGTAACAACAATTCAAATACAATTATTATTTCTAAAACAGGCAAATAAACCCAACAACAGATTGTAAGTGGTGTTCCCCAATATGGGGATTGTCTGACTACAGAGATGTGTACCTACCAAGTGACAAGTTAATTAATGTTGTTATAAGCTGTTGGCATTCTCTTATTAAGACAAAATACCATTTTTCTACACTCCACTATCCAGTTGCATGTGTTGGTTGCACGGAAGCCTTGTGTGCTTTGTCCTGAAGCCCTACCACGTTCCTGGGGTGGGATTCCTGCACCACTGGATGCGACGTCCATGAAGCCTGACTGGTTTTGGTAAGATGTTGCTGTTTGTGGAAGGAGCAGAGCAATATTAGAAATTGCTTAGGTCTTAACACAGGCTTGGGGGGAAAGGAAACAGAAGCTGCCGATGTGTATCAACAGGGTTGATTGCTTAAAATAAAAAAGGATTGCATATGTGCTGTGGAAATGGTGAGCATCAAGAAAGGATTTACAGAAATATGAAGGAGTGCATGCTCCATTTTGGCAAATAAACTATCATCAGTGAAAATACATAACAGAAGCAAATACTGAGCTTTTTGGCTGAGCTCAGAGTGTTACAAATTACTGTGAAGAAGCTGTCAAATGTTATTAGATTGATTGTACAGTTTCTGCTTTTTACATGTCCCTTTACATGTTCCCTGCTGAAAAATATGCATCTTTGTTTCTGCTCAAGTCTCAAATTTCCTACCTCTTTTCGCATTTTTTCAAAGCTACATAATACTGTTCTGCAGCTGTGATATTTATTAGAGGCACCTTGGTGACTACAGGGGAATTTCTTTGAATAAAATGAGAATTTCAAAAATATAGAAAACAAATGAAGAGAGCAAGTCTAGTGTCAGACATGTCCATCTTCTAAAGTCGGTGATGCTTATTGTGAAAAACCATTTTCCAGTGTATACAGAAATCCACTGTGCAGGGTTTTGCTGTCAGTTTGAGGTCAGCATGTAGGATTTGTTTTGAACTGTTCTTGTTTTAGATATTCAGGTATCTGATACATACCTGGTCATGAACAAAGAAGTCCTTGAAGAGCAGTGCTGCTGCCTGAATTTGGAACGAACAAGGTAAGGAATGAGCAACCTAATCTTGGATTTTCCAACTCAACAACCCTTTGATGGCAGATTTGAAGCAGGACACAATTCAAACTGGTTCTGCAAAGAAAAGGTGCTTGTAAGTTGGAGGGGAAAGGCGTCAGCGGCTGTTAGATTTGAGGACTGACAGGAACTGCTCATTCATCCTCAGGTCTGGCCAGAGACCAAACACAGACTTGCTCAACAGCAGTGGAAGCCTACAGGAAATTTATCTCAACCTCCTTTACTTTAACTCTTCAAAGTAAAACTTTTTCCTTATTTTTTTTTCTTTTTTGCATTCAGTATCTTCAAAGCACGTCAATATTCACAGGTTGTTAGGAACAGAGTACTGGATTTTAAATATAAATGCTGAATTATAGCTTATGAACTCCTCCCCGGACTTCTAACCCGTTATCTCCTCTCATTTCAGAGTTGTTTTTATTTGTATTTTGAAATTTTTGCCCTGATCAATTTCCTTCCCACCCAAACCTGTTGCTGTGGCATTTGAGGATCATTTATCCCACTTAGTGTTACTGTCTTTTCTTTTGTGGAACATTCTGCAGTATTGGATTAATAAACTGTATCCACTTACAACAAATTGGCAATTATTTGGGTCCCCACCAGTTATCGCAGAGCTCTAGCAGGAGAATGCTTTGTGGCTGTGGCCTATAACAAATAAATTTTACCAAATCTTTGCAAATGAAAGACTTGTATTTTAATTGAAGCCCTAATTTAGGTTACAGTTGCCTGTGGAAATACAGCAACTTTTGTATTTTTATAGTTATATAAAAGTATGTTGTGTTACCAATAGGCTTTTTTTAATCTGATGTAGTGTTCTAATTATAATATCTTGCCAAATTTTATTTATATGATGATATTTCCAAATGTGTATATTGGTGTTTTGTATACATTTAAAGGTGATGCTATACAGTGTGAGATTTTGCATCTTCAAAGGTTTGTATTTCTAAAAAATTTACTTTTGTAAAATTCATACTGATAAAAAGGACAGATATTAGGTCTTCGTTATAACATTAGTAGAAAAGAGAAAGTTTGAGCTGAATTCTTTCTGGTTATGTTGAAGGTTTTGGAAGTATGAGCTCTGAATTTTAAGTGTTTAAGTACCCACAAATCCAATGCAGGAAGCTGGCAAAGGTCGATAAATAAAGTTTTGAATTAGAAGTGTAAGTGAAGTGGTGTATTTACTGTTTAAATTGTAACAAGGACTTATAGAAAGAGTCTCAAAATGTTGACTTTAATTTTTATTTTTGAATATAAATATAGTAGATTTTGAGGTTAAGGAAGCTTAACATGGCATATGGTACAAAGGTGCAGAGACATTAATACATATACAACTGGAATTATTTCTGAGAAAAGTCTTAGAGATGATGGGGCAATATATTTGAGCTACATCAAATCTGTTAGGAGATCAACGCTGATTATTTGGTTGAGTCTGTTGTGCAGAACAGAAGTAAAACTTAAGTTGATTGAACAGACTGCAGGAACATTTGGGAAGGTGTGATTGTATGCGTAGTACTGATTATAATCTTTGAACACTTCTTGTAAAAAGCAGTATGAAGTATAGGATGATGTAAAGCAAGAAAAATAATTAGCTTGATCACTTTATGCTTCAGGGTATGTGATAATAAGAGGGTATGAAGCCCATTACCTCAACTGTATGATAGCATTTGATTCTAAACACATTTTTTGTGCCTGAACGCTGTTACAAGTGCTTTCTGTTCCTGAAGATATTCCTCAGTCTACTGAGGATAGATAAGAGTCTTGTCTTATGCTCTGTAGCTGGTTCAGCCTGATCTGCAATGTATCCAGCTACTTGGTGTCTCCAAAAATAATGCCTGTCCCTCGATATTTAAATGCATTCTCTGTGAGTTGTAATGTTCCTACTGAATTCAATTGCGGAGCGCCAAAGCAGACAGAGCCTTTTATTTCCTCCAGAAAATAATTATTTTGATGCACAAAGTAATAAAAAAAATATGCTTTTAGGTTAATATTATGGCTGGTATAGATCTAGAAGATATAGATCTATATATGCCAGTGTATGTTATGCGTAAGTATTTTTTCCACCTGGGGTAGGAGTTACTGAGGATGCTATATAAATGATCAAGAGCAAGCCTGAACCAGAGGTGATATGTTGTTACACTCACGCATTTGCAGCAGATCCAGAAGAGTCATAGTTCTCTTCTTTCTACTTTACTGGTTTTCATTTTTCTAAATTAGCAGGTGCTGACTTCTATCTATTCATCACTCAAAGGCATCTTTTTAATTGGGGAGCTCATAATTTCAAAATCTTGAATTGGAGCCATATGACCTGACCTGGAGGGAAGTGTGTTCTGTGGCAGCAGAGCTGCTAAGATGGTCTATTCAGAGAGTTTTGTGGTGGCTATAAAGAGAAAGATGCTAAGCAAAAACAACAAATATTTTGAAGCACAGTATGTCAGACAGTTAAAAGCCAATGCAAATGCTCAAGATCTAACAGTATTGACTTACTGCATATTGCCACTCTGCTAAAACAATGCATCATGAAGTTATAAACAAAATTATTTGAACAATTCTTCAGTGCTATCAGGAATAGTAACCTGCTTTGCTAGATGAGGAGAAGATAGACTGAGTGAGTCTTGTCGCTGGTGGGAGCATTCTTAGTCATAGTGCCAATATCATCACAAGGCTGTGCGCACAGCTCATTTCTTTACCTGGCAAGCACTTTGCTTATCATTTCCAGACAGGTGTTTGATTGGTTTGGGAGGCAAGATGTAATATTAGCAAATATTTCTGTAATGACTTTTAATACAGATCAGGTTTTTTCCAAGTGTTCTCCATTTATCTTGTAGGCCTAGCCTCTATAATTTTTTTAAGTCTTGACACCCTTCTTTCTTCTTATAATGCACTATGCTTGAAGATATATGGGTGAAAAAAAAAGATGAAGATGAAAATAAATTGAGTGCTTTGCTATTTAAGCTCTCAGAAGTGGGCCTTCTCAAGGACTGCTACCTTAGATTGCGAGATCATTCTGACATTTGTCTCACCTTGTTCTTTTCCTCAGCTGCCTCTGTACTTCTTCATCCAAATGTATACACAGTGAGGTTGTTAACACTGTAATTGAAAATCCTCTTCTGGTCTGACAACAGAACTCTCAAAGTATAAGGACTTCATCTCTCCCGAGTTATTGTTCCAGTCCTCACCTCTAAACTCCTGTGGATAGACATTGTATCTCAGTGCCAATTCTTATCTTTATTTTTAATGTTGAGTATAAAGCAGAAAAGGCTGATGACATTTTAAGTGGTGCAATTTCTTAGCGGGGGGACTCTTGATTGTGTAAATAATTTATAAGAGGTAAATACTGAACAGGGCAGGGAAGTTACAGCTCAGGGCTGAAATGAATAAAAGTAGTAGTTTAATTTTATAATAGAACATTGAAGCGTGTTACTGAAAATGCTTCACACCTTAAACAGGAAATGTTAGTGTCCAGAGAAGACTGACAGTATGTGGCAGCTATCATTCAAGGCTTTGGCGGCTCTGTTTTCATGGCATGTTGTATTTTATCTAGTGCTCTCACTAAACATCGTTGATCCTCACAGGGAGAAGGAGAAAAGGTATATTGAATAAAAACTGCATATTTAAAGGCCCGCAAGAGAAAAATCTATTAAAAATGGATTTGAAATAATGCAGCAGCAAAATGTATTAATGCTGCTGCACAAAGTTTGTGAGTACTAGTGGGATATGCTCCAAATTAATGATAAAATCATATCATCCTGGCCCATGCTTCAGTCTTGTCAACTTTTGTGCTGGTAAGAACTGCAGGGACATAAGGCAAATTCTCATTCATGTATCTCTCACAAAGGCATGGTGCCTTTGAGAACCTGTGCTAAAGCTTCAGGACCTGGGCATGTTATTCCAGTGGTACAGTTATGCAGCGCTCAGCAAGAATCCGAACCTCTGCACCTTAAAGGCACATGCACAAGTAACTGGCTTGAAAAAGAGAAGGGAAAAATGTCGTGGGATATTAGTCTACTAAACACTGAAGTGACTGTTTTTTTTTTTCTTTTAATTTTCTTTTTTTTTTAATTCTAGTTTCAGCTGGACTAAACTATTGCAAACAGAGAATTTCAAGTAATGACAGAGAATTTCAAAAAATGACTGCTACTGCTGAACCCAGGACAAATGTATTAACTGCAGTTCGCATGTACGACTTAACTTTAGCAGTTGCTTATTCTCACTGACAAAGCAAGTTCCCCCAAGTTAGTTCTGCTCTGATTCATAATATACTTGTAATAATTTAAAGAGCTGCCAGGTAGTACACAAGGGTATTTCACTGAGTACTCATAGCCATGGATTTGCCTATCAATTCACAAAAAATTTTTCATAAACCAGAAGATTTCTAGATGAAGTAAAAATAAGACAAAAGATTTCACTTTTATGATGAATAAAATATGGCCCAGAGAATGTAATAGCATTTTAATAAAGGGAGCCTGAGAGAGAAGAGTGATGGCAGGAACACAACAAACACTCTAAGCAGATCATCTCTGGGGCATGTACTGCTTTCATGGGAAGCACAAGGCCAGGCCTACTGCTAGGTTCCAGATGCTTTCCCGTGCTATGGAGATTCAAAGAGATCCAATTCAGCTGAGCCTTTGAGCAAGGTTTACAATAGCTTTGGGTCACTACAGTGGAGCAATGCAACCAAACCTTATGCATGAATGTGGGCTGTAAATGTTAAAGAAATGAAGGGCATGGAGCGGTGGTATGTCCCTGAATCCTTTGCGTAACTAGCCTATCTAAGGGCACAAGTGTGTGTATGAGAGCAGCTGCATGTCCAAATGGATGAATAAGTATGCAACAGTGCATAGAGAATATACGGATACGTGTTTGTGCCAGAGTGCTCAGTTTGTGGGTGTTTCCTACTTTTGGTTATTTTAACATATTACTGAAGCATCTGCAACTTGTTAACTGTTTTTTAAAACACTGGAAAACTGCAGGGTGTTTTTCTGATAGTGCTCTAAGGCACTATATGTAAAGAGTGTGGGAAATTCATCTCTTCTTTTGCCCCTGTTATTCATAACAAAGGGATTTGCAGGTTTTCTCTCCTGCTTCCTCTTTATTCACTTCTGCATTATTTTCAAGGTTGTGACTCTCTATGTGTTGAGTGTATTTTTTTCCCCTATATTGTAACTCAAATTTTATTGCTATTAATTACTGTATCAAACTGGCTAAGGGCTATTGGGCTATATCACAGACTACAACAGTAGTAAATCTTTAATGCTACTTATAATACGCAGAAAACTATAACCCATAAACTTTTTAAATGTTTGAGGTAAAAGAAGAGCTGATGTTGCTGACAGTTTTATAATGTTTACGTAAATGTTTCCGTACTCGTTGAAGAATAAAACCAATGAGTTAGAGACTTTAAATGGAGCATATTAAGATTGCTTATTAAGTGAAATGTTCTGAAACTGTTGTACTTGAGGATAAGCAATGTAAGATCATGGGAGCCCAATGAATAAGCTTTTTTCTCCCAGTCCTTAGGTTGTGCTGTAGGATTTGTGACAGGCCCTGGACAAACCATTGAGGCAGATGTACTTCATCTTACCTTAGCCATTCAGAGAAGACTTAGAAGGCTCTTTACCTTTAAAAGCCATGTTTCATTAGATTATCATTAGAAGAAATAGCTTTTTAAAAAATCAAAATTAAATAAAACAGAATAAAAGGAAGGATTAATACCCACTCAGCCCTTACCTGTGGTGTTCTTGCAGGTCAGTCACTGCTTCCAAATGTGGGTCCAATTGCCTCAGTTGCTTTTGGGATCATAGCAAACTCTGCTTCTTGGCCAGTGTTCCTTTGTACAGCTGGACAATCCTGCCTCATTTGAGTCTGTGCTCCTCCTTAAAAATTCTTTCCTTCCTTGTTGGAAATCTTTGTGCAAAAAAGGATCGCTTAATCAAAAAATGCATTTCCTTCCCCATGCTCTCAGATAAAAATCAGTTCAAAAAGCTCTTTTCAGTTGGCTTGAGCGGCTGATCCTGTGTGACATGCACTCATCTTTGAGGGCCAAGCAGTATCCCAATCTCATGGCACACCAGTCAGCCCCAGCACTCTCTGGAAGACATTTATGCTGCTCCTGGGGAATGTCCTTTTCTGTTGGCCTCATTGCTGGCTATAAGTAGCCTTGCCACTGCTGCCTGACATCTAAGAGCTCTGCAAGGATAACCAGACTCAACTCTTTTAAGTCTTCAACAGGACATGAGAGTTTTAATCTCTTATCTCTATTGTTTCTTTAAGTAGAGAACGGCTGTATCTTATTAGAAGTTTCCCCTCCATACAGTTTTAAAAACATCTTTACTATAGCAGGACTGGTCACAGAACTTTCTGTTTAAGTGAGATTTAAAGGGCTCTCTTCCTGCTTTGCTGGTTGCTGAACATCCTTCAGCAGGGTCTGGACTCTGCTCTGGACATTGCATTTGCTGTTAATGAGTATGTTAAAACTTTAGATGAAGCCACCATGTAAACTGTCTAATTGGACATACCATGGTCTACTGAATGAGACTTGACATGTTCTTGCCCAGTAAGGCTAGTTTGAGATGTTTGATTCTGAAAGCCTTTTCTTCCATACCATAGTGTCTGGATTCTACAGAGATGGTCAGGTAGGTACATCATCAACTTAGTACTGATAAGGTGGACTGCAGCAATTTATCACTGTCATATACTACGATCACTTACTTTAAGTGAAACCTATTCTTGGGTAAGTGAAGCTGAATATTTTGCATTTGCTGCAGACTAGAGACATGCCTATCTGCAAATACTGCAGAACAACTTCTGGAAAACAACGATACGCAGAAATGCAATAAGCGGCCTAGATTAATGAAATTGCTCTCTACAATTTGAGAAAGAGTTTTTTTTCTATCAGTTTTTCCTGAAACTTAAGCCACCTTTCTACAAGGCCCTATAGATGCTGTTTCCTTCATAACTTGTCTTGCTGTCTGGAATAGGTTAGGAAAAAAAAAGTATGAATTGTTTGCCAGGGAATATATGACCATGCCAGGGTTTGGTATTTTCTTTTGTTTGGTGTCCCATAACGCTGTATGGAAGCTGGGAGCCAAGTTTATTAGTGTTGTACTGGTATGTAAATAGGAGCATCTGTAATGTGCTTAGTTATAATAGCTGCAAATTAGGTAGTGCTTTGGTTTCCTGGTTACTAATCAGGTTATCTCTAATTGGGTACATCTCAAACTATCTGTGGGTTTCATTTTCCAGCTAGTCCACAGAAATATGTTTATGATGGAAAGTGCTTGTGATTCTGTAGTTTATTCATCTGAAATAGATAGGCTAATCTATTTTAAAATCTTTGGAATCACACCAATCTTTTATTCTGGATTAAAGTAGCACACATCAAACCCCTTAATTTTTCTGGTGTCATTCTACTAAATTGTGTCGTGAAAGGTGTGCAAAAAGCTCATGATGGTCATCAGAGTCCAAATCTAAAACTGTTTCTTAAAATTGCTTCCTGTCAAAGAATGATTTATTATTTTAATTTTCACTACAGCAGTTAAAGTGGTAGAAAAGATTCTTTTGAATTACTTTTTCATCTGACATAACTTCATTACAGCTTTAGGGTATTTACTTTGCCAAAGCTATAACTAGTATCCACATTTTTACCTGCCCCAGAGCTCTCCAGACTTCTCTAACCTTTACCACTGTGATCTCCTACTTTCACTGATTTTACATGGTTTTAAAACTTTTAAGACCTCCTGTAGGGGGAAAGTGTCAGCTTAAACTGATGTTAATTCAGTTGAAACAAGAGTGCAATGGGAAAACTGTAACAAAAATATTCTATAGTGCTACTGCCTTTCATCCTGGACAGTCCTAAAATAAATTCAGTATCTACTGAAGACCACTGCAGGAAGGTAGTCACTAGATATGACCAAATGTACCCAGTTCAATTCAGTCTGATAACACTGAATGTTGACTGAAGGTTCAGTGCAGTTTGTTTCATGTTACGATGTGTGTATGTTCCTCCCATGAAGGTGTGTCATGTCCTTTCTCATCACTGACTCCCACGCTATCAGTGATTTCAGCTCGCGGTGCCAATGACCCATCTTATCTCTTTACCCCATTTGGCTTTCCTGTTGCCTCTTCAGTTGACCTGCAGTGAGGCTTCACCTGCCTCACTCAAGGGTTAGGGTTTTTTGCCTGATTTGGTTCTCATCATGTCCTGTTATTGAATTTTTTTCCACTGAGAAGTGCTTTTACTTAGTCCATCACCTGCTTTCACATGGCACTGGCTTCCCTTGTGTTTTCTCTGATTCTGAACCCAGAGCTGCCAACAAGTTTCTACCTCGTCCATCATCCAATCTCAGTAAAGGCTTATTTTTTATAATAAGGATCTTTTTTTCCCCCTTCACTTTCTTTGTGCAGTGCACAGTGTTGCTGTGCTGTAGCGAGTTCTTGCATCCCAGTAAAGCCCAGGTAGAAACCTCCTGTCCAAGGTGGATTTCTCCATGGTAAGCTTGTTCTCCCATATTTTATTTTGCAGGTTTTTTTAGCTGAATGTGCCAACTTCACCATTATGGGAACAAGCCACCTCATTTTCTTGAGGGAAGAAATTCATAGTCCTTTATCTGACATGCCTATGGAGGACTTGACAGAATTCTGACTGAGACTGGCCCATCACTTCTCACCTGCCTTTGCTTGATTTGAGCTACATTTTTTTCTTGGCTTGTAAGCTTTTTGGGAAGAAAGTTTTCCCTTTGCTCAGTTTTTGCATGAAGGTATCACAATGGGATTTGTAATGAGATACCCAAGTGGTAAGATAACACAAACATAATAATAATAATGATAATTAACTGCATGCTAATTAAAGTTCATTGCATGTGCTTGCAGCTTCTCTAAGGGCTCAAAATAAGGACTTGCCTGGCTGCAGTTGAGAGTTTATAACACCCTATGTCTGCCCTATATTTACCTTCTTTCCCTACGCCTCCACTTGTAGCCACTACCAGAAACCATCCTGGGCTCTCTGAAATAAGGCCATATATTGTCTGCTTTTATGTCCCACTTCTTTTGACAACTTACAGGAGTGATTTTTCCTCCTGCCTAAATTTTAAATGTTGAGTGCTCAAACCTTCTCTCCCCTCGTATCTTTCTGACCTCTAGCTTAATCTCAATAAGGAAAAATTTTCATACTATGTGTTTTGAAAGCTCCCTGGACATTTTGCATGTCCCTGTAGTATAACTACTATGCAAAGCATAGTGCTTCAGGGAAAGTGAATCATGGGTACTTAGGAATTTTGTTTGCAGTGCGATGAGCTTTAAGGAGGTATAGAGCAACTGCATTCCCTTTTAGAACTGAAATGCAAATTTTGTAAGTGAATACCTGAATAACCATTAATAATTTCAGCATACAGAAACATTGTGAAAAGTCAGAGAAAAAACAGGACCTTCTTGAAACAACTGTGGTCTGTTGTGTTTATTGCAGGTATTTGTAGTATGTATGAAAAGGATGGTGATGAGTTGCAATTAAAATACTTACGCTAGATGTCAAAGTTTGAAAAGAAAATGACTTATTAAAAAAATGAATTAAGTTCAGGATTGTATATTAAATGTTTTTGAAGAATACATACTGGGCCTTGAATATTTTAAGTATGCAATCAGGAAACTTAGATTCATATGTTTCAAAACTGCAAAATCAACAGACTTTTCTTTGGATATTCAGAGTGATTAATTTTGTGTGAATTTGAAAGTACATATCTAAGAACTTAGAAATATTTCAATAAAAAGATTTAGCTCAATATATGAAGGCATAAGTCAGCTTGGATTTTACTGCTGTTTGCTTTATAACTTTTGGAGTCTTGGAAACTCTTGTACTGGAAGTTATGAACGCTCCATCCCTGGCAGTGTTCAAGGCTAGGTTGGACAGAGCCATTAGTGACAAGGTTTAGTGTCAGGTGTCCCTGCCCGTGGCAGAGGGGTTGGAACTATATGATCTTAAGGTCCTTTCCAACTGTAACTGTTCTATGATTCTATGATGTAACATTTAATCTAATTTTTTGGCTTCATACTTCTAAAACCAAAGAGATATGACTGTTCAGCAATGATTGTCTTGGTTACAGAGAAAGTCAAGGTGGGTAATATGAAGCAAACCACCACACTGAAAGCATAGACAGTCTCAAAAAGAACTTAATGTAAGTGGTATAACAACCAATATTTTGTTAAAAAACAAAAACAAAACCCAAACTAAACCCCAAGCAAATAGCAAAGTTACTGCAGTATACTCAGTTGCAGGCGCAATATATTTGAAAGAAAAAAACTTTTTTAAACTTGTGATTCATAAGAAATAAGTCAAAAGATAGTTATTTAAAGTGGAAAATTCGGGGGTGGGGTGGGGTGGAAACCTTTCAAATTTACCTGTATGTTGCCATGCAAGTAGCACATTTCACTGTAAGGTGTGAAATGCAAAAGAGTGGGAAAAAAACCCCAGAAAAACTGTCTAATGTATTTAAAAGAAACCAAATTAGACATAATGTGGCTTGAAATTACTTGTAAAACTAAAAGTTCCAGGATTAAATGTGTTGTAAACACAAATCCTTAAACCTTCATGGATCTTATGATGCTGAGCATTACTTAAGAGAAAAATGCCCTATAAAAGGTGTACATAAAAGGACAATCCTTGAATTTTAAAAAAAATCCATTAGTAAAAAGCAAATAGAAATTGATGTTAGAATTGCTACTAGCCAGTTTATGTTCTCTAGAAGAACAAGAAAACTTTTTGAACAAATCTCAAGGTTGAAAAAAACATTTATAATGTAACTCTATAATATATTCCAGCAAGTGTAGGATCTTAAAAAGAGTAGCCTGTAATCAACAGTGAACAACTAAGCAAAATAGAGTATCATTGTCTTGGTTGGACTAGGAATTTTCAGTAGTTTTGGAAATACATTTGGATAATCACTGCCTCTCTCCAGAGTGTGATACAAACTTATACATGTGGTAAGACCTATGAGTGTATGACCACTGGCTTCAAGCTGGATGACTTCCTGTGTGCAATGTTGAATCACAGTGTAATTTGCTGTTATTATTTTAATTATAGTGCTGGTCTTCACTAATTTCAAGGGTGGTTTTGATAGTTGCTTGTTTATTTTTGCTTGTAAGAATTTGGCATTTTCCACTTTTTTATCAAGGCATCCTATTATTAACACTTAAAGCTGTTGAAAACTGAAAGAAGACAACCCTTATGTTTGATATTTCCTGGAGGTCATTCTCACTTAATAAAAAACTATGAAAGAAAATAATTCCAAATGCTTTTCTAATACAATCAAATCCTGTAGCAGCGCTGCATAGGAATCTAAAAGGAACTGCTTTGTCTCTAAAGCATTAATCTTCTTTTAATATACAGCTTAGATATTGCTGTCACATTTTGCAGAAGAAAAATTCTGAAGGATAATGTGAATGGAATCACAAATTGTTGAATGGCACTAATTTGAAAATTGTACAGATGACATGTTAATTTAGGAAGATAGTCTGGAAGAACATGACTGAGAAAAATTGCAGTCCATGTAAGGGTAGAACTGGAGGAGAACTAAGTAAGAAAACAATGCTTGGTTTCGCAATAATGCAACGAGAATGTTGGGTGCTAGCAGGCAACCTTTTCAAAGCTCAAAACTCTCCTGATCTTGGAACCATCTTTCCAGAGGAAGGGACAAGAGGGGCGATGAATACTGTTGGAAAATGTGCAGGCTGATGGAAAATGAAACTTTTGGTGTACTGGTGCTGCTCCTGGAGCTGGCTGTGCTGCTGGAGGAACTGGGTTTCCACCAACTCACCTGGATCTCAGGCAGCCTCTGAGTCCCATGTCCCAGATCCCCATGTTTGCAGCTTCTGCTGAGCTGGAGCTCTAGCTCCTGTGGCTTCTGGCTCTGGTGCAAACTGCTGATGTGACAGTGGTTTCATTTATGAGGGAAAGCGGAGATATGTTGGTTTCGTTCCAAAGCAGTGTGAAGCTAAGTATTCAATTGCTCTTTGAAATGCAACAGCTCTCGCCTGGAAATTGCAGATGAGTGGAACCCCCTTTTTTGTTTGGTACCATTCAGATTCAGCATTGCGGCAGGCCTGCAAATAACCCGTCTTTAGCTATTCTCCAGCACGGGCCTAGTTTCAAGTTGGCACAGGGTAGTTTAAGGCAATTAAAGGTCTACAGTAGCCAGTCTCTCTGCCTGCCCCTTTTGTAAAGGCAAATGAAAGCAGAAAGCACCTGCTGTTTGGGGACCCTCAAGAAGAAGGGGTGGATTGACTCTGGTAGAGCTGGTGAAACAAAATGGGAAAGCAAAAATTTCAGGGATTAGCAGTTTGCTAGCAGAGGGCCTGGATTTTGTTACCGTACAGGGGTTCAGGCCAACAGCAAAAATGTCTTGTCACTGGAGTGACAGAATTTGCACCAAAAAAAGAATGCAATACCCATTTTGAGTAAAATGAGCCAAGTTGGCCAAGGCTTGTTATAGAAATCGTTGGAAACAGCTCAGCTCACATTGATTGTTGTGAGTTAGGACTTGTGCTGAGTTTGTGGTTTAGTGGTTGATGTTATTCTGCGAGAATTGGCAGTAACTGCTTTAATACTGATGCAGACTTAGCTGTTTTCTTTCATATCTTTGTTATATGGTGTAGGGGCAGGCAGAGATTTGCAGTTTGTGTAGGAGTCCAGATACAAGGAGAAATGGTTGTGAGCAGGTGAGCAGAGTGAGAGTTTGTTGAAGGACAGGCGCAGGGAGGGTGGCAGCCACAGGTCAGATTCAAAATTGCTCATAAGAATTTAACTTGGTTTTGACTTGTAAATGTATGAAATGCTTCTCTATTATCTTGGCAGGTCTTGACTGTGCTGGAATGGAACCTCCATTCCATTAATGTGCATGATGTAAACACCTGTTCAGACATTCCTTGTCCTGTAGGTAGTTCCATAGCTAAAATTCAGATTCAGAAATTGTCTGCTTGGCAACAATCCATTATTGTGGAGCTAAGCACCTCAGAAACCATGCTGCTGTCACTGCAAGACTGTTATTTAAATATTTAGAAACAATATGACTGTAGAAATTGTAGTCTGAGCATGACTGAGCAACCTTTATGGCTTATAATGAGCCACCCAAACAAGGTGTGGTGGAAGGCTGAAATGGAGCAAACAAAATGCCACCTTTGAGCTGCTGATCATCTTCACTTAGGTGGCTGTGTCCCACGTTGCGCCTATGTCAGTAGTTTGTCATCCAGGGCATTCTTTCTAAAAAGAAGCATCAGAGGTTGCAGTGGTAAGTGCGATAGTGGAAATTGAGATATATTGACTATTTAAAGTCAAGACTATTTAAAGTCTCCAGCCATGACATCTGCTACATGGCATTTTCTGGATGCAGCAAACCTGATAGAAGAGGCAGATACTGGAGAATTGCTTCATTAAATGCATTTCCATGTCTAGCTGGCTTCTGTGTGCTAGAGAAGCAGAGTGAATTAAGCAGACATAAACATAAAATAATACAAAAGCAAATAGGATGGAAGCTCTATTGAATATATGAGAGTAAAAATTTTAGATTAGAGTACATTTCTTGTCACCACTTCTTAAAAGAAATTTCCAAACAGAATGATGGCTCTGGGGGTGGGAAGCAGCTTGGGGAATATTTCACCTTTAGGAGCAGGTCTGCACTGATGGGGGAGTGGGCATGTTTCTTGGCTTTTGTGCATGCAGGACAGTGTTAGAATCATAGAATCATAGAACAGTTTGGGTTGGAAAGGACCTTAAGATCATCTAGTTCCAACCCCCCTGCCATGGGCAGGGACACCTCACACGAAACCATGTCACCCAAGGCTCTGTCCAATCCAGCCTTGAACACTGCCAGCGATGGAGCATTCACAACTTCCCTGGGCAACCCATTCCAGTGCCTCACCACCCTCACAGTAAAGAATTTCTTCCTCATATCCAATCTAAACTTCCCCTGTTTAAGTTTGAACCCATTTCCCCTTGTCCTATCACTACAGTCCCTAATGAAGAGTCCCTCCGCAGCATCCTTATAAGCCCCCTTGAGATACTGGAAGGTTGCTATGAGGTCTCCA
This sequence comes from Ara ararauna, assembly GCA_028858755.1. NCBI lineage: Eukaryota > Metazoa > Chordata > Aves > Psittaciformes > Psittacidae > Ara > Ara ararauna. Next base: position 45,522,136 of record CM054381.1, read on the forward strand.
CTCAGCCTTCCCTTCTCCAGGCTGAACAGCCCCAACTTTCTCATCCTATCTTCATATGGGAGGTGCTCCAGTCTCCTGATCATCCTCGTGGCCCTCCTCTGGACTTGTTCCAACAGTTCCATGTCCTTTTTCTGTTGAGGACACCAGAACTGTACACAGTACTCCAAGTGAGGTCTCAGGAGAGCAGAGTAGGGAGGCAGGATCACCTCCTTTGACCTGCTGGTCACGCTGCTTTTGATGCAGCCCAGGATACGGTTGGCTTTCTGGGCTGTGAGTGCACACTGACTGCTCATGTTCATATTCTCATCAGCCAACATCCCCAAGTCTTTCCCTGCAAGTCTGCTTTGAATCTCTTCTCTGCCCAACCTGTAGCTATGCCTGGGATTGCTCCCACCCAGGTGTAGGACCTTGCACTTGGCGTGGTTAAACTTCATAAGGTCGGCATCAGCTCAAGCATGTCAAGGTCCCTCTGGATGGCATTCCTTCCCTCCAACGTATCAACCGACCCATACAGCTTGGTGTCATTGGCAAACTTGCTGAGTGCGCACTCAATCCCACTGTCCGTGTCACCGACAAAGATGTTGAACAAGACTGATCCCAACACTGATCCCTGAGGGATGCCACTCATTATTGGTCTCCAGCTGGGCATTAAGCCATTGACCACAGCAATTTGTGTGCAGCCATCCAGCCAGTTCTTTATCCACCGAGTGGTCCACCTATCAAATTGATGTTCACCAGTGACTGTTTTGGCTGTGTCTGTGCCTAGGAGTGAACCCATGGATATTAGCAGGCCACAGAGGGGTTGTCCTCTGTCAATTTGGTATATCTTGGGAAATCTTCCCTGTCTGCTTGCAGACAGATTCAGTCTGCTAGCACAGGTAATGAAGACAGTGTGCCCTTCTACTCTGTCCATTCCTTATAAGGGAGGTGAAATGTATCCACCCAACAAGCTGTTTCTCCTCTTAACATGACAGCTTATTTATGGGTTATTAATGCCCGGTGTCATGGTGGAAACTTACTTTTTCTTTCTCCCACACAAATTATGAAATAGTGCACTCTCATCAGAGGCCTAGGAAAGCAGCTGGTTAAATTAGTATGCTTGCTACTTGCAAAACAGGGCAATGGCATCCAGGCTGATGACAAGATGGTACTTGTACAATTTGTACAAGCACCACAATGCCAGTGGAGATGCATGTCTATGTTGTTTCCTGCAAGGCACATGGGGAATATTTCTCTAAGGGAATATCTTCTATGGTAGTCCAATATTTTCAAGGTAGTGCTGTGTTCAAGGTCCAGTATAAATAATCTGAAAGTAGTATGGATGTAGCTGGACTGGCTCAAGGGGAAAAAGAATGTGCAGTTTGTGTTCCCCCACCTGGCAAAATTTCCCAGATCCTCAAGGGCAAAGACTGGAAATTTAATGCTATAATGGAGGCTTGTAGAGCAGGAATGTTACATATGCTGCTTTTCTTCTGTCTATTGCATTTCTGTAGTGGTGCTCTACAGTGACAGTTTGGCAGCTTTCTGTTTGGATAGATGTTTTGTGCTTGTGACACCCTGATCCCTTTAATTAATAAATGCTTGTAACTCAGTCTCATGAATCTTGCTTATTTTGGCAGGCATCTGCATGCAACCAAAATGATTTATTAAAGAAGCTGAAAGGATGAACAGGGCCCATTTAGAAATTTGTAATGCAGGAATAGATAAATTAAGGGTAATGTGCAGTGCATGCTTAAGTGTGCAGTATCTTAGAAAAATGAAAACGTTGCAAAATAAAATAATCCCAGAGACCAGGGAAGCAGGAGTCTCAGAATGTGGTCCCTTCTTCAGGAGGAATATTCACATAGTGTGTAGGTGGGGAGAGTTGCATGGTGGTAGATGACTATGTACACTCATCTCACAGCTGGCTAGAGACTTTGGCAGTGCCTGCGAGATGTGGAAGGGTAGTGCATTAGGAGCTGGGTCTTGCCATGGCTGAGCAGCATAAGCTCCTGTGCTTTGCTGACCACCAAGTTTGGTGAGTGGTGCTGATCATTCCCTTCAGGGAAGTGTTTGTCATTTCTAATACACCTTGTGAGGTGGGCACATGATGATTAGAACTGTACAAGGGCAGTGGCTTAAATAAATGATATCACCACAAAGATGCCACTTTCACAGGCTTAATTTGTAATAGGTTTGTACTTCCTCATTTACAATTAGAAGGCACATGAAAAGCTTCACATAATTACTACTTTGTGTGTAGGATTCGAAGATTTATATCTATTGCTCAAATGATAAACTACAAGGTCTTAACTTGAGCCATAGAGTTCTAGGATTTAATTCCCTGGGGGAAATCATGTTATTTACTATGTTTCTAAGAAAGCAATTGAAAAAAATGAAGCAAAAAGAAAAACAAAGGATTAGATAAAGATTCTTTGAGGTTTGTGAGAAGAGTCTTTTCCAGGTGATATACAGAATAAAGAGGTGAAGAGTCAACCCTTTACAGTGTATGAATTATCTCTGTAGTGATATTGGCTTTTGCCATGTATTCAATAGTAACTTTTGGTATGGAAAAAGCATCAAATAATCTGGGTTCACTTTTAATATTAGGTGGAAGATGGTTGAATTTTTCTACTAAAATTTACCTACATGAGAATATAATAGTGTATTATAGAATCGATATAACATAGTTTAAACATTAATTTCCTTCCTTTAGACATTTGTGATGTGAAGAACATGTTTCAGTTGCCTAAATAGGCATTCTGGGGATAGGCTGGGGGATGCTATCCCTCTCTTCCTCTGGCTGCTACCTGCCGACAGCAGCATCCTGAGGGGTTCCTGTAGGTCCCACCTGCAAGAACGGTTTTCTCATCTTGTTTGCCAGGCTGTGCCAATGTTAGCTTAGAGTGTAGGAAATAGCACTAAGTGCTGTATGTGTTGGCTACCTCAAAGAAATAGGTGATTGGATTTTAAGGGAGATGTGAAAAATCACAATCATTGATGTTTTGAAATGATCAGCCTTTGAATAACACTTGAGATGAAGGCAGAAGTACCAGCTGATATAATTTTGAACTATTTCAGCATATAAATAGATCTGGGCATGAACCATTATGCAAGGTTTTAAATAATATTTTGCATTTGATTACTTGCTGGTTTATGTACAGTTCATCTCAAGTTTCTGGGGTGAACTTTTTTATTTGACATTCAGGATGCAAAACAGAGGTGTTTGGAGGTTTTGTAATCAAAGCTGCATTTCTGCCTTGTAATGGAGTTGTTTTCTTTGACCAGAAATATACCTGTGGTAAATTGTTTCCACATATATGGCTGCAAAATATTAAATATTAAAAAGGTAAATAGTTTTCCTTTTCTCTGAGTATATTTAGAAACATTCATTATACAGATGAAAAATACACATCCATTTAACTGGAGCTGTTTGGGGTTTGAAATATCTAAACCCCTGTAGTATTTTAATGTTCACTGTTCAATGGTTTACAGAGTAAATAAAAAGAGACCTTTGTTCTTATACAAACATGAATAAAATAAAACCCTTCACTTCAGCATGATGTTTGCTTGAACAAAAAGGCAATATCAGGCATTGGAATAATATTTTGCAGCAGTTACATGAAAAATGAACTACAGATCTGTTATTGCAGAAAACCCAGAAGGAGATCCTTGGCCAGTAGAAAACATCACTCAATTTGGTTTACATCAGGTAATTTTTTTTGTGCATATACAGCTCAGGGGGAAAGATGGGTAATAATCTGAGTGGTCAGAGAATCACTTTCTTCAGTGCTGCAGTCCAGAGGTATTTTTAGTGCTGCAAAATTGACTAGGTTCACCAGGAGCAGGTACAAGCATGTGTTTCCCATTCAGAGGATTAACTCCTGGGACTGTGCCAAAGCTTTGGTTGCAGGCTAGATGTATGAATGATTTGATCTTGGGTTTGTAGATAATTTCTTTTTTCTTCCTTCTCAGTAACAGGATGTTTGTGTAGAAGGGAAAATTGAATATTGAATATGGGCATTAGGAAAGAGTTTCACCTTCAGAAACAATGGTTATTGATTTTTCTGGTAATTCATATGTAAATACATTTGCTGTTCAGGGTCATTGGTTGCATGCTGTGAAGCAATCAGCTTTTTTTCACCAACTTTTTATAAGACGCTAAACCTAGTCAAATCTTTGAACTGCTTTGTTTGAAGATATAATGCCAGTTCTTTTTTAATTATGTAACATGGAACACTCCATGTTCCCCTATTTTAATGGCCACACTGTTATATAAAAGGAAAGCATAGGTCGTGTTTAAAGGACAATGTACGGAAAAATAGTCAGTGATATTTTGACTGAGTGCTGCTTCAGCTTTGACAGCCAGATGGAAACAGATTTGATTTGTAATCACAGAACAAATGCTATGGTTGAATGTTTATTGGCTGGAGCTGAAGGCTGGATGCTCTCCTCTCCTGGGAGGTGTGGCAGCTTTTACTCATGCCTCAGTGCTCACTGATGAAAAGATGGAAACGTACTTGATATTTCAGTCTCTTGGTTTGTCTCTGGCACTTCTAGAGTTACTTAATTTGTTATTGCAATTCCCAAATATGTATAAAAGGAGATAACTGGGGGATTAAATCACTGATGTGGGGGGTTGCAATATGACCAGGATCTAAACCCCATGAAATTAGTGGGGTGTCTCCTGTGAACTGTGATAGTCTCTGAATTGTACCTATGGAGAACGGTGGGAGGAAAACCTTACTTGAAGAGATAGAGAAATCTCACTTTGCTACCAAGCTCTTCCCCTTCATAAGCACTGTTGGGGTCCCTCTGTGGAAGATTATGCTGAGGGATAAAAGCATAACCTGCTCCAAGCATATATGCTTTGTGATGCTAGAGGTGGTTGATTTTTCATGCTGCAGTCCTGCCCATCTCACACACACGCTTCAAGTGCAGATGTACTTTAAGCACATTAGTGATCCAAAGAACTTGTTTGCCACTGTATGGTGGATTTAAACTAAATGAATGTTTATTCCTCATACTTATCGGTGTGTAGGAGGATGGGATTAAGTTGCATAATAAACTAAGAAGCAGCATTTCTATTTTCTTTTTTAGCTAGTCCCAGTGTGTGACTGGAGAGTTGAATAATGTCTCTCTTGGTCAGCGAACTTCAAACACAGATTAAGTTTTCAGTGAGAACTGATGCACTCTGGTGTGTTTGAAAAGTGGGTTTTTGTTTTTTTTTTTAGGTAACAAAGTTATATCAAGATATAAATGCTGCATTTCTTTCAACTCTCTTCTACCAACAGGGAACTTATAGTGAATTTTGTTCCCTTTGGAACCAACAGGAACTCAGCAATGCTGATTTTGAAATGAGCAAGAATCAGCATGCAGGTTGCAGGTAGAAACAAATGTGCATTAAAAAAAAGTCTCCTGTACAGAACATAATTTTGTTCAACTCTGTGAAATTTTAGTAATTACATTTTTGTCATTTACAAATGTAAATGTGCACATTTAGAGTTCAGTCTTGCTATGAGTTTTGCCAGTAGCAACTTGCCACTGGTTTTCTGGAGCTGATAAAGGCCTACTTGAAAGTTCAGTGTGTATAAAACAAGGTAATTGAATTAATGTGTTTGAAATGGATCTTATGTGAAATATAACTGAAAGACATGTTTATATTAATTTAAAGAATATTAGCATTAAAATATTGCCTTGTAAAGCAATTTAGTTCAATTATCTGGAGACAATTGTTAGCTAGATTAGTATAACTCCTGAGAAAACACAAGAGCGATTGCATTAGTTCAGATTTATGCTTGTCTATCTGAGACCAAGATCTGTCTGAAGGCGGATAAAATGTTCCGCATTACTGTAACAGTAACATTGCAGAATTATTAAAGCCTAAGAGCGAATACCGTGTAATTCAGCAATTCAGAATACAAGAGGGGTGAAATAGGTTTGTTCTAGAAATCATAGTTCAGAATTTCCTGGGCTTTGTGCACAGGAATCATCAGCCATATATTTTCAATAATGTATGCTACTTCTATTTGTAATAAAGGGTATAGTCCTGTTCATCAGGTCTTATTCATGACTATTATGATCACAAAATGTTAAGTACATATAGGTCAGCATCTCAGTATAACTTTGCCAGTAATGAGTTTTGATTTGCATTCTCTTTTAATGTATTTTGACTTGAATTGTACGAGCTTGTAAGAAAGGTACCAGGGTCTGAAGGGTGTCTTTTTTTTTATCTTCAGAGCAGCTGCAGTCCATGCAGCTGCATTATAAAACTGCGCAGGTGCCAGAAGACACAAAATGCCAGTGTTACTAGGAAAGTTTCACTTGCGCCCAGATGAGGGATTTGCAGCTTTTGCAGCTAGACTCTGACGTCTTCATCAAAGCTACCTAGAGAAGGGTCAACACTGGCACGATGTGACTGTGGCGTCTGCAACATGTTTTGTTCACGTCATGCCATTTATGCATGTCCTGGTTTTCAGACAGGCATCAGAGAACTTTTTATTTTCAGCTCATGAACCAAACCTGCTCACAGACAGATGCAGGGGCAGCTAGTCCTGAAAGCCCTGCAGTTTTCCTTCCTTCTATCTTACACAACAGTTGCCATCCAAGATGAATCATGTGAGACAGGCTTAAAATTTTTCTCTCATTTCAGTTTTGGTTTGAGCCTTGTAACCACTGTCATAGCTAAAATGGGGCAAATGCCCCTTGCTGTCAGCTTCAGCTAAATATGACATACAATAATATTCACATAAAAATCATGACAATCTCTTTTACCTCTAGTATTCTAAAACCATTGTAAAATCCGCGAACTGTCATTATGCCTTTATTATAAGCATTTTAATGGTAGCTAAGTTATCAAAACATATTTCTGAGGAAATGCCAATGGATGACTTGTTACTGGTAGAGCTGGACTTGCAAACAACTCTTGCAGGTGGAAGTTGCTGTAAGGCAGCTCCTAAGCAGTGCTGATCAAATAATTGCTGAATGAAAAGTATACCTTATAGTCTGTCTGTCTTAATTTCAGAGAAAAGTAATAAAACATTCTGGAACCTGGAAAAACAGGGCAGTTAAAAGCACCACCAGTTCTGAATTCTTCTGGGAATTCTGCTTCATCTTCTGTCTGTAAGTGCTGTGTGCCTGTACGTGCTGTGTGCCAGTAAGAAGAGAGATGGTTGGAAGTAATCTCGCATCTTACAGTTGCTGATATTTTTTTTCTTTTTTTTTTTACTGTTTTCTGTTAACTCAGAGACAATAATTTTGAAAGTACAGTACAGACATTTGAGGGGAGCTACAGTCTAAATCAGAATTAAAAACCAGAGAAATGCTTTTATGTGAGAAGTATGAAAAGAAAGGGGAAACTTGGCAGCCTTTGCAACTCATGTAAGAATGGAAACACAGTCTTGCAATATAAGGAGAACTGAGTATTTGATAAAAGGCTGTGAGATGCTCAGAGAAGGACAATGGGGGATCAGAAAGTTAACCCTGAGCAGATCAGTGAGAGTCTACCAAGATAAAGGTACTCAGCAATGAAGCTGATGGTGGGTAGTGGTTTGAATTTGTGAATGTGGCAGCAAATCCAAAATACCCCAGGAAGAGCCATTAGGCAGGATGGTAGGTGAAGCTTAAAAGTTGTCAAAACTTAGAAGATAATTCCAAAGGTAAATGGATTAAAAAAGGCCCCTGCCATTCTGCCAATATAATAATGGATATTAGTGAAAATACAAAGACAACAGTTTGAACAAAAGAGATGATTGGATAGCTTGGAGGAATTCTTCAGAGGAGCAGGAGACATTGGTGCAGCAGAAGATGGATAGACTATTCTGCCTGAAAGCTAATGCTTTTGCTGTAGTGTAGAGTACAAATCAAAGTGTTGTCAGAAAGAGGGATATTATCAGTGTGAGAGAAGCTGGAAGAAGTAGAAAGTAAACAGATGAGATCCAAGGCTTTCAGCAATGAGCTTATCTCCACTTTGTGGGTATTTCTACAAAAGACTTCATAACATAACATTTGAAAAGGTGCAATATTTAATTGTACCTAGATGGTGGAATGAGTAACCAACCCAAGATTTAATTAGAGAAGTGCCAAAGCCCTTGGTCTTATCCAAAATCCCATTCACTTCGGAAGCAGGGTGTGAATGCAAGGGTGGCGCAGCTTGCAGTATACTGTAAAACACAGAGGGTCTCCCAGAAAAAGGGAAAACAGCGGCAGTGAGACTTCTGCAGGTTAACTGTTTCCGGCACACTGATGTTAGTCCAGCCCATGTTTTTGTGCACAGAAATGGATAATGCACAGAAATAGAGAATGCAACTATACTGGTTTTTGATCATGTCCAGGCCTTAGATTGCCTTGCAGAGGGTGAACTAGAGGAAAAATGTATGTGTATTGCAATAATAGAAAGTTGTTTGCACTTCTCCCCTTAGTTGTAAGTGGTATCACACATGCTTTTTTGGTGGAAAAAATACTTGATCATAAAGCTGGAAATTAAACCTTTTTTAAAAATATATTTTTCTTAACTTGAAGTTATTGGGTCTTCATGTATGACATCAGTCTGTTGTGTGGTTTATTTTTTTTTTTTTTTTTTTTTTTTTTTTAAATATCTCTAGTATTGTTTTTTTTTTTGGGGGGGGGGTGTCTGACAAAGAAAAGATATGCTAACTTCTCATTCTTATTGCTAATGAGATGAATTTTGATATCTTAATATCTACAGATCACAATGACTGCAACTTTTCCTTACCTAAACCTTTCTCTTCAAAATATATCTTAAAATGAAGGGGGATGAAGATAAACTTTATGAAATAAAGTCAATATGAGAACATCTTTAAAGAATTGAAAGGAGAATCAAGCTTCACAGTCTTCTGGCAGGTTAGAGGTCAGTTTTCCTCTGAAACAAATCACCAGCTAAAAGGGGAACAAGAGAGCTCTAAAAGCTTAATGTAGGCAAGAGCAGGAGAATTCTTTTGTATGGCCAATATATTCATGCATTTTCAACAAAAGAGTTTTGGATTGAATTTATCATGACATAAAGTCTTCCATTTTAAATTTCACGTTTTAGAATTGGTAAGAAACCTAATGCAGAGTTTATGATCTTCTGTCATGTTAATGTTTCTTGTTAAAGTCCTGATAGGAAATTTTGAAAACTGAAATTAAAAGTAACTACATAATAATCTGAAATTTGCTGACAGAGCAGAAGGTAATAACAGCGCATCATGCTTTTCAGGCATGCTTCGTGTCAGTAGCAGAACTGAAATTATTAACGTATGGAAAAGTTTACATGTTCTGCCTGATGCCTGAATACAGTTTGATGTTTGCAAACTTGGGAATACAAGAGATGTTTAAGTGCAATGTCATTTACTTGAATCCACATTTTGGAGGATAAAACTGGAAGCGAGCCCGGGTGGGTGTATCTTGCATTAATTCCAACACCTTGAGTGTGTGAGGTGTATCTTGCTATGATATACACCCAGTGTGAGCAGCTGGGGAGGAAGTGAGAGGAACAACAAAGAGCTGCCCATGGTCTGTGCAATGTGTGTTTGGGAGCAGGAGTGCTTAGGGAGTAGTGCAAGTGAATGGATGTTGCTGGGGAAAGGTTTGCTTTGTCTAGTATGCACTTCATGAATTTGACTCTACCAAGACCCCATAACTCCACCTAGACTTGCTTTACAAAGTCTTAGGCAACTAATGTGCTGCCAAGAGTCCAGAAGGAAAAGGGCTTATGCCAAAGCTACTCCTACCTCACCAGCCTGGGCTTACTTGCATTCAGAAAGCTACATTTGGAGGTGATGCGCAAGAGCTAGAATATGAAGCAGGATTATAAAGTAGATTATAAATGATAATTCAGATAAATTTCTTCAACTAAATGCTGAGGGCACCTGCAAGAGCATAATCAGAATGGGTCATTTGTAGTGATTTTTTACAAAATTGCTTTGTGTAGTTACATGTAAGTTAAAAGAATTTGATTTTCCTTCCCTTCCTGATTTGCTTATTGCACTACAGCCTGTAGCATATGTCTTGTTCTCTCTCAAGTGTTTTTATGGCCCTAATTACCATGTTGGAAGTGTTACTGTTTGGGGAGAAAGAAATGTCACCAGGGGGAATCTATCCCATTGTCAGTGTGCTGTGTAAGATAGTGTGAATCGCCCACATTAATTGAGGTTTACCTCTCTCTTAAACTATAAAAAGAACTGGATGAGTAGCTTAGACTAGGACTTAATTATGTGATGGCTGTAGTTAGATGGAGTGAAGTCTGCAAAGGCAAACTGAGGTGGTTTGCTGTAGCCAAAGCTGTTCTGCACCAGCAAGCTATAACAGAAGATGGTCACTTGACTAATGTGAGGAGAAAAGGGGTATGAGAAGTGCAGGGGTGGGAAGAGAAACAGTAATAGTAATGGTCACTTTACAGGCTTCCTGGTTTGCCTCTGCCATATTACCCAGTCCAGCGTTTTGCAGGCAGGCTGACGTGTCTTATCCTGTCTGTGAGCATGGACTGGGTTTACAACATGGTGGTGAAAAACTGCTAGACAGGGAAAAAGGCTTTTGGTCTTGTGAACCAATTCAGAAACAGATTTAATCTCTCTGAGATTTATGTTGCTTTTTGCTTCTTTTGTTTTCTGTGGTTAGGGTTTGTTTGGATTGAAGACTATCTGCCTAGCTGAGGCTTTTAAGTAAATCTCAGGAGTGCTGTTGCTGAGGGGTCAGTTCCCTGCAGAACCACCTAAACCAGATAAGGATCTCTAATATTTAAAGCACAGGCCTAAGGAATGACGAATGCAGGAATCTGTACCCTGTGTCTGGTAGAGCTATTGATCAAGAGATTGTGCTGGGTTCAGCAGTAGCAGTCATTTTTCTCCTTCTTGGTAGCTGGTGCAGCGCTGTGTTTTTGACTTTTGGCCTGGGAACAGTGCTGATAACACCAGTATTTTCAGTTACTGCTTGGTAATGTTTTGGTTTGACCAAGGACTTTCTGAGTCTCATGTTCTGCCAGGGAGGAGGGGAAGCCGGGAGGAAGCAGAAACAGGACACCTGACCCAAACTGACCAAAGAGGTTATTCCATACCACAGCACGTCATGCCCAGGATGTAAAACAGAGAGCAGAGACCCGGAAGGGTGAGGTTGCACTGCTTGGTCGGGCTGGGTTTTAGGTGGTGAGAGATTGTATTCTTTTCCCTTGTATTTCTCTTGTCATTATTATTATTGGTGGTAGCAGTAGTGGTCTTGTGTTATACTTTAGTTACTAAACTGTCCTTATCTCAACGTGTGGGAGTTGCATTCTTTTGATTCTCCTCCCCATGCCCCTGGGAGCTGGGGGGAAGACAGAGGGGGGAGTGAGAGAGCGACTGCGTGAGTTATAGAGGCTTTAACCACAACAGAGAAATAATTCCTTTTATTCAGATAATAGGAGGATGATCTGGTTTGGGGCCACTTCCTCCATTGGGAAGCCATTAAAAGCTGTTACTGAAATACATAGGTGAATTATCCTTTCTCCTCTCTTTTAGGGTTATAAAATATTGCATGATAGATTAGGAAAACTCACTAAATTTTCAAAAGGTAAGAAGAAATTATGTAAATGACATACTTTACTTTTTGAGATAAGTCATCCAGTAATGAACACTTAAATTCAGATGCCATAAGCAGCAATGATACATGAGTAAAGACAGCTTTGTAGGCCTCCCCTCTGTGCATTACATTTGTAAAATTAATTTATTGTCATTTCCCCCATATATTTTTCTTATAATCTACAAGAATGTGAGAGGCCGAAGGAGCAGCGTCAGTGAAAGTAAACTCAGGACACCTACGTACAAATAGAAATAAAACATGTAACAATGAGAAAAATGTTTAAAGATTAATTTTATCATTTGCTGAATCATTTAGGGCAATTTTTGTCTTCACCAAAGCAGCATTAATAAGCAAGTCTACAGCAGAGCCATGATTAAAGGGGGTAAGTGTTTAACTAATAGGCTTGGAAATGTGCTTCCTGTCTGCATTGTGCTGTTTTATTCAGGGACTGTACATCTGAGGGCCTTGGCTGCTAAGAGGCAAGAAGAGGTGTTTCTGAAAGCACAGAACTTAGCTGAACACAGGACTGGCATGTAGTGACAAGATGAAATTACTACCTCCTGTGGCAGGAGTCCTCCCTCAGATGTCAGGACTGCAATTTAAGGAGAATTAAAAAAAAAAAAAAAAAGGTTGTACAATTTCCCATCTCTTCCTTTTTATTTTTTACACATATTCGGAGGAGGGTGGTAGGGGGGAAGGAACCGCCATAATTAAATAGCAAAAGAGCCTTTCTTTCCAACCCTGTCAGGAAGTGCGAATGCTAGAAATCTACTGCAGTTTTTTATATTAAAGGGAGCTAGGTATGTTTTTACCAGGTCATTGATAAGCATGAAAATCTTTGGTGCTTTACTTTGAACTTTGAAAATTTAGCTGGCAGTATTGATGAAAGTTGTAGAACAGCATATGAAACCCCATAACCTTTAATAAAGACATAGATCTCTACAATATGAATTACCACATGCACATCTTCAGGGACTCATTCTCTCATGTTTGTCTCCTATTTCAGTTCCTTATTTATATAAGGCCAAGTCTTGGGGTTTATATAAGAACTTAGATAAAAAAATAACTGGTCAGTTTTTCTTTAATGACTCCTGTGACCTTTGGATGAGCTTCTTAATTGATATTCTTTCTTTTAATTAGGAAAACTTGTACATGTACACAACTAAGATGTACATTCCAAGTTAATTTATCTGTGTAACTTCTGAATAAAACCTGGTGAGACTGTTAGTAGTGTCATTAATGTGATGCACAAATTTCAGTACTTTGGTCTAAATTTTATGAACTGTTGAGAATGTTAGTAGAATTTTTGACAAATCTGATTTTAATTTTGGAGTTGCAATGAAATTTCATATTTGGATGCATTTTACATGGCTTAAAGTTTTGAAGTGATTATTTTAAAACCTCTAGAATAATTCCTTAAATCAGCATTTATATCTTTGCCAGATACATTCCCAATTTGAAATAACTAGCTCAGACTGCAGAAGTCCAAATGACAGCTGACAATGAACTGCTCCTAAATAGCGTGTTACTTCTGAGTTTTTTTAGAATTATAATAGATTCATGTTCAAAGGTATAGTTTGACTTTCTGCTAATCCTTCTGATTTAATCAGTATAATAGTCATTCAGTAAAGAAAGTTAATCAATCAGAAATAATTAGTAGTGACAGTAGAAAGAAAATGGTACATGAGATTTTTGGGGACTCTGCCTGAAAGAGTCAGTGGAATCTTATCTAGTGCAAACACCTAAGACTATCAAGTACTATGATGACCTAAATAACTCTGTTCTAGTAAATCGTCTTTAAAGATTTTGTAATGAACAGTAGGAATGGACTGAGGTTCCTATCTTGGCAGCAAGCAGCAAAAGATGACCTGCCTTTCAGGAAGATGCTTGTGTCATCCGATGGTGATTTTCCTGTTCTTAATCAGTGGGAGAAGGAAGCAAGGGCAAGAAGCAGGTTTTTGAGTGAAGAGATCATGTTCACCATTGTCATGGGTTCAGCAGCAGCAGTCATTTTTCTCCTTCTTGGTAGCTGGTGCAGTGCTGTGTTTTGATTTTGGGCCTGGGAACAGCACTGATAACACCAGTGTTTCGGTTACTGCTTAGTGATGTTTTGGTCTGGCCAAGGACTTTCTGAGTTTCATGCTCTGACAGGGAGGAGGGGAGCCGGGAGGAAGCAGAAACAGGACACCTGACCCAAACTGACCAAAGAAGCTATTCCATACCACAGCACGTCATGCCTAGGATGAAAAAGAGAGAGCAGAGACCCGGGAGGGTGGGGTTGCACTGCTTGGTCGGGCTGGGTTTTAGGTGGTGAGAAATTGTATTCTTTCCTTGTATTTTCTCTTGTATGATTATTGGTGGTAGCAGTAGTGATTTGTGTTATACTTTAGTTACTAAACTGTTCTTCTCTCAACGTGTGGGAGTTGCATTCTTTTGATTCTCCTTCCCATCCCTCTGAGAACAGCGGGAAGAAAGAGGGGGAAGTGAGTGAGAGAACGGCCTGCGTGAGTTAGAGAGGCTTAAACCACGACAGTTCTTTTTTGGCGCCCAACGTGAGGCAAGAAGGGTTGAGATAACGACAGGATTAATAGCCGCTCATCGCAATGCTGATTTATTGGCTCTCAAAGTTGTTGCTCTTGATTCTCTTGAGTTCATGGTTTCAGCCTGTTGTACTTTACTTACAGCTGCTATTTGTTATCTTAGCATTTTTTGGATATGGGTTTTGGGTTAAGGTTCTTGTTTCATTGTACTTTATTGGAATGGCTTGTAATACGGGCAGGCTCCGGAAGCGGGGGGGGAGATGTGAACGTGGATGTGGACTTGTACCTGGCGGCCCGGCTGCTCTTCACCGTCCTGGCCCTCGCCCTCGCCTTCGCCTTCTTGAGGCTGTGGGAAGCAGAGGGGGGGCGGCCCCGGGAGCCACTGGCGGCCGAAACGGCCCGGGAGCACGGCCCCGGGGACCAGGAGCTGAGCCCCCCCCCACCAAGCCCAGCCCGGCAGCTGCCGAGCAGCGGGAGGGGGCGGTGGAAAAGCCGAGCCCCGAGGCCGAGCCCAGCCCCGCGGCTGCCGAGAGCATTCCCCAGCAGCCGCCCACAGAGCCCCGTGAGCCCGAGTCCCAGGAGGATGCAGGAGACCACGCAGCACTTCCCAGCAAGGCAGAGGAGGAAGATCTGGACCCAGACAAAGAGCCGGCAAGCGCAGCAGCTACACCAGCCCCAGTGACAAGTACAGCAGTGTCATTTGAGAGCTGTGAAGGGTTTGAATGGCCTTTGGGTACCCTTGAGACCTGCCTGCTGATTGTGATGGGGATCAGCATGTTGGCATGCATACAGAGTGTGTTTTAGGAGTTTGTTAGATCGGACACTAAAGCTGAGAGTTGTAATCCTTGAACAAGAGTATAGGATCTGGCATTGCTATTCACAGTTGTCCTGGCCTGCCATGGCTTTTGTTCCAAGTTTTTCTGCTCCTGAATTTAAAAATTCATCCCATTCAGTATCTGCTTTCTGAAGTCCCACTAGCTCACTGTCTAGACTCCAACCACAATCCCAGGAAAGCAATAGATGCTTCTAACAAATACTCAGCCCTTCCCCAGAAGACTGACAGAGTGCTTCCGTGGTGCTGCAGTTCTCATGAAAAATACTCTGCACAAAAGTCTGAGGGGCTGCGAAGAGTTTGGAGTTGAAAGCTATTAAAAGACAACAAAAAGCCAATCCACATATTGACTCTAACCTTTCTCTCTCTCTCAGCATATAAACCAGGTAAATAATTAGTTGCAACTAGGTGCAAGCGCTTTCATGTATTTATGGCTTATTGATTATTTTTTCACTAGTCCTGGTTCCTGAAAGATCAGACAGTAATACTAAAACAGGGCAATAGGCAATTTATGTATGTTGAGGTGGCAAAACAGTTCTCTGTAAGAAACAGGCTTGAAATTCTGTTCCAGAGAGAGGTGAGGGGACCAGGTCATGTTTCTTATTGTTGTTGTATCTGGCATTTACAATTACTAGTATTAGCATACTAGTAATTGTAATTACTAGCTGGTAGCATGCATTGTATAGTACCCTAAGAGCTTTGGGTGGAGACCACGTGCATGCTGCTGTCAAACACAGGGCAGAAAGCTAATTCTTGCCCCTGTGTCCTGGATTCTGGAGCATGAAGCAAACAACTCAATGCAGAAAATAATGAAAAACACTCAGTACTGCTTACTGGGCTTCGCATGGGGGTGAGCAGCAGAACCAGGAGAGGGCTGGTATTCAGTGCTGATACTACTTTAAGGTTATGGTGGGAAATAGTAGAAGGGCCTGGCTATCTTGCAGGATGAGCTACAAGAGCAGCAAGAAAAGAGAGACGATTCACCTTGAGAGATCTGTATGATCTCCCAAGCTGGTATTAGTTCTGGTGAGTCTGATAAAATGCAAGTTCCCTCACTCCTTACCCTTCAGCTGCAGGAAGGAGGAAGAAATAGTATTCTGCTTTTCATCCTTCTTTCCTACTCATCTCTTCTGAGGAGGACCATACATTGCTACCCAAGTTGCTGCCTCTCAACGGGCTGTATTTAAAAAGTTTGTTTATCTACACAGGGTCTCAAGGAGGGAATCCTAACTGCAGCTATGCACTGGATACTTTTTTGCCTTCTATAGCTTCTTACATTTGTTTTTCAGTCAATGCAGATAATAATTATTCCCTGTGGAAGTGTCTTTCAAATACAATTGCAAGTGTCCAGAAATTGCAAATAAAACTACAATATAATGACACATATAAACCCAGTGCTGATGCTGAAATAATTCTTGGCCTTCAGCAGAGGAAACTCACACATCTTGATAGTGATGACTTAGTAGCACATTTTAATGTATGAGTTCTAAATTTTTTAAGATTTTCCCAGCAGGTTTTGTATTAACAACATTTTGATTAAATATGGAGTATCACTGGAACGGGTGGAAAGGATTCACCTGAAAAATAATGATAATATAAGTAATGATTTAGGCGCTGTGCACTTGAATGTTACGGTTTGGAACATGAGATAATTACTTTAGAAGTTTTCATGTGGCTAAAAGAATCATAGAATCATAGAATAGTTAGGGCTGGAAAGGACCTTAAGATCATCTAGTTCCAACCCCCCTGCCAGGGGCAGGGACATCTCCCACTAAACCATGCCACCCAAGGCTCTGTCCAACCTGGCCTTGAACACTGACAGCGATGGAGCATTCACAGCTTCCCTGGGCAACACTTTCCAGTGCTTCACCACCCTTACAGTAAAGAATTTCTTCCTCATATCCAATCTAAACTTCCCCTCTTTAAGTTTGAACCCATTACCCCTTGTCCTATCAATACAGTCCCTAATGAAGAGTCTCTCCTCAGCATCTCTGTAGGCCACCTTCAGATATTGGAAGGCTGCTAAGAGGTCTCCACGCAATCTTCTCATCTCCAGGCTGAACAGCCCCAACTTTCTCATCCTATCTTCATACGGGAGGTGTTCCAGTCCCCTGATCATCCTCGTGGCCCTCCTCTGGACTTGTTCCAATAGTTCCATGTCCTTTTTCTGTTGAGGACACCAGAACTGTACATAATACTCCAAGTGAGGTCTCAGGAGAGCAGAATAGAGGGACAGGATCACCTCCTTCGACCTGCTGGTCATTCTGCTTTTGATGCAGCCCAGGATACGGTTGGCTTTCTGGGCTGCAAGCACACACTGCTGGCTCACGTTCATTTTTTCATTGACCAACACCCCCAAGTCGTTCTCTGCAGGGCTGCTCTGAATCTTTTCTCTGCCTCACCTGTAGCTGTGCCTGGGATTGCTCTGACCCAGGTGTAGGACCTTGCACTTGTTATGGTTAAACTTCATCAGGTTGGCATCAGCCCACCTCAGAAGCTTGTCAAGGTCCCTCTGGATGGCATTCCTTCCCTCCAACGTTTCAAGGATCCAGATATCAGGCCACAGTTTTTCCCTGTTCGGAAAATAGCTTGTATTTTTCAAGAGGTGATAGAGTATCGATTTTAAAGGCATTTGTTCTCTGTTGTGTAGTCCTGGGCTTCTGTAAGCAAAGGCAGATTCATGAACAGGGATTATCTTCCAGCAGTGTATCTAGGGCAGCACATGTCCCCACTCCCAGGTGTGCAGCAACTTGAAATGATTAGCTATGATGAAAGAGTCTGGCTGCGAGAGAGAGATTTCTGTCCTCACAGCTGTTTTAGGAGCACTGTCGCCCCATACAAGGCTTCCCAGCATCCCACAAGAATGCGCGTGCCTGAGTGATGTGCTCTGCTTCCAAACAAGCTGTGCTAAAACACCTCTGTCCTTGCCAGGGGCTGCTATTTAGTGGGAGATAGGAACTCCAGGAGATGTCCATCAGTTTACCAGAGGATGATGTCATGTTTGGGTGGGGAAAGGGAAGCCCTGCATGAGTGAGATCAGAGTGAGGGATGAAGAAATGTCAATATACATTTTCCCTCCATCAGATTAGTATTCCATTTTGGAGGCTGTAGGTACTGCCCTAACTAAAATAATGCCAATAAAACCAGTCCTACTGGAACTTGAAGTGGGCTTGTGTATGAATTAGCCCCAAAAAGACATTTCAATGAAAGCAAATTGTGGCTATAAAGCAGTAGAGACAGAATTGGCCAAATTATGCCTGAGATGGAACTGGAGCTCCTTACATTATTCAGAGTCATTGAAGATACCTTAATTTTGCATTTCCTGATGTATGTGTGCATGGATAGAGCTTAGCTGTAAAGCGGCTTTACACTGTCCTATTTCTACTTCTGCATAATATTCTGTAATTTCATAAATGATGTTAACTTTAATGATTTAACAAGAAATATAATTACGGTTTCTACAGCAACCATGACTTTAAATATTTCGAATTATGTACATGCATAATCTCAAGCATAATGAAATACTAATGCAGCTCTTTGCATGTAAATTACATTTAAAATTAAAACTTTTAAGAGAAAACAGTTTTTTAATGATCAGGATGGAAACATATGCATGAGAAACCCCTGTTTAGCATCAGAATTTCTGCTGGTTCATGCTCAGACAGTTACAAATAAAACAAAGTTGATTTATTTCAACTCCTAAGCTGATTCATTCGTTGGCTGAAAATAAGCATGTGCATATAGTTTGTGAGCAGTGTTGAATATCAACGTTTGACGTAAGTTTGTAAGCGTGCCTTCTGATGCAGAATTGTTGGGTTGCTACCAGGAAAAGTTGACACAACTTGTTATTTGGGGAGGGAGTGCTGCCAGCAAAATGATGATTACTCTTTGCTTTGGTCCTCTAAGGTCTTGCTTTGGAGTTTGTTTTATCTAAGGATGTTGTCTCCTGTTTGACAAAAACTGCATGAGAAACTTCTGCCTTTGAGAACTAGTACATTTTTTGTGAGGCCAATTCTAGCTCTTGCAGAAATTTGCTGCAGTGTGCACTAACCAGGGAAAGGAAGGGAGTGTGAAAAAGGGTTGCAACACTGCTACAAGCAGGGAAGCAGTTCAGAGTGAAGGAGTGCAACACTTGAGCTGATAAAACAGATGCTCCTAAAGTAGTCAGGAAAATTGGCAATGGGCTGGAAACACCAAAGTGAAGAGAGCATGGGGCCTCCCTACGCACATACACACCAAAAGGAGCAATCCTCCCTCCAGATAACAGAAGCTGTGAATTTTCAATCTTTCTTTAGCTATAAAATGCTTTGAATCCATATTATAAGAGGGGGCTGGTGAGGAATTTCTTGTTCTCTTACAATCATAGCTCTGTTGTCTTAGGTACAGAAGGTAAGGCCTATTTATTTCTTTTTAACTCAAATTTGAAGTGATTTTTTTACTGAAGTGGAGGTTTTTTCTTTTGGATTTACATTAGTGTAATTGAGAGCAGAATTTGATTTGATGTCTCCACATGAGTAATTCTGTGCTTCATACCCCAGTAGAAGATTTGACGGAATATAGAGAAGGTTTAAATGTGGCAACAAATATGCGAAGTTTTAATAAGGACTTAATAAGGATCAAGCCAAGTGCAAGGTCCTACACCTGGGTCAAGGCAATCCCCGTCACAGCTACAGGTGGGGCAGAGAAAAGATTCAGAGCAGCCCTGTTGAAAAGGACTTGGGGTGTTGGTTGATGAGAAAATGAACATGAGCCAGCAGTGTGCGCTTGCAGCCCAGAAAGCCAACCGTATCCTGGGCTGCATCAAAAGCAGCATGACCAGCAGGTCGAAGGAGGTGATCCTGTCCCTCTATTCTGCTTTCCTGAGACCTCACTTGGAGTATTGTGTACAGTTCTGGTGTCCTCAACAGAAAAAGGACATGGAACTATTGGAACAAGTCCAGAGGAGGGCCACGAGGATGATGAGGGGACTGGAGCACCTCCTGTGTGAAGATAGGATGAGAAAGTTGGGGCTGCTCAGCCTGGAGAAGAGAAGGCTGCATGGAGACCTCATAGCAGCCTTCCAGTATCTGAAGGGGGGCTTATAAGGATGCTGGTGAGGGATTCTTCGTTAACAACTGTATTGATAGGACAAGGGGTAATGGGTTCAAACTTAAACAGGGGAAGTTTAGATTGGATATGAGGAAGAAATTCTTTACTGTAAGGGTGCTGAGGCACTAGACTGGGTTGCCCAGGGAAGTTGTGAAGGCTCCATCGCTGGTGGTGTTCAAAGCCAGGTTGGACATAGCCTTGGGTGGCATGGTTTAGTGGGAAGTGTCCCTGCCCATGGCAGGGGGGCTGGAACTAGATGATCTTAAGGTCCTTTCCAACCCTGACTATTCTACTATTCTATGATTCTAAGACTTAAATTAAAAATCTTTACAAATCACTCTGTTAATCAGTGATGTATGTTATTAATGAACAGAAAAAGTGTGGTCGTTTTACTTAGATCACCTATGTTTTTATTTTGAGCCTAACAAACTAAGGATTCTATTTTGTTTCTGAGCTGTTCTAGCTGTAGGCAAGCATTTCAGTAAAAAGTATATTGGAGAGTTGGTGAACTTTTAAAACAATCAAAAATAAAGCACACCAGGAGTTAGAATAAAAGACAAGCTAACAAGATGCAGGCAGAGATAATGATTTTTGTCTAGCAGTAGGATTTAAAATATTCAGTATCTCTGGTCTCTTGCCCCTGTCATTCTCTGGCTAAACTGCAATAAGTTTTAACACTATTGAAAGAAACATACATTAATTTATCTTGACAAATCTTTTTCTTCTTTTCTCCTAACGTGAGCAAAGCTGCCAAGTTGCCATAAACAAGACTGACGCTTGTGGCAAATTATCTATCTTGGTGTGCAGAGAGACAGTGAATAAGCTAATCTTTTTCTCTTTACAGGATACTTTTGTTGAAAAAGTAGAATTTATGTTTAATACTTTCAGCGTTGATTTCTCTCCTTTGGATTATATAGCCACCAGATGTCTCTAAAACCATATTCTCTCATAAACATTTTATAGTCTTTGAAGATGTTGAAAATCTGGGATTTATAGGACTATTACATCCATCTACCCAGGGATCAAAAACTATTACAATTACCCTAAGTGCAAAGTCAGAAAATTTATTTAGCTGAGCTGATAAGTTTGAGAATTTTCAAAAGTCCTCATTTAGTCTGTACAAAGTAAAATCTAATATATTAATCTCCTTTTGAGACATAAAATTTAAATCCCTGTAGGATACAATACTTTTATAAAAAATTAAAGTAAAGGAAGATTTATTAAGCGGGATAGCAACCCCATGAATCTGAATATGCCATATGGTATTTTATTTCCTTGTGCTTATTTGTTGTTCATTCACTTTCATACAAATAGACATTTTCAAATAAAGAAGTCCCCAAAGCTGTAAAATTTTGGATGAACTGGAGGAGAACATCAACCTTGTGTTCTGAAGGTTCCCTATTGCAAATATGTTGTCCTTTATCTTCCTTTGTTAAATTTTGAGGCTGATAATTCAGGCAGATAAGATGACAAACAAGATGGGATCTTGTAAGTATTCAGAACAGGTATACATATGCTGAGTATATTGCTTGGTAAAAAACTGTACCAGCTGGTAGCAAAAAACCTGTCTGATTGGACAAGGTGAACTTGACCCTTACAAATTAAAAGCAGTGAGGAGGAATGGGAAGGTAATGCTCAAGGGTCTCCAGTACAGGTTATTACCCACAGCTTGGGAACTGGAGGAGACCTTTCTCAGAGGTGGAATGCCTACACCTGGTACTTCCTTAGGGGAAGACTTGACACTGTCTTTTCACTTGCACTTTTGCCTTATCCCTGCCTGGGAGCATCCACAACTGTGATCTAAGGTTAATTTACATGTAGTACTTGAACAGTTGGCATAGCTGTTGGGTTGGAAGATCCATAAGAAACTACCTGGGCAGAGCTGCAGCCATAAGCCTTTGGGATGTGGCAGTGCTGCTGCTGCCTCTTGCATTTCCCTGGTGACTCCGTTGGTTTATTTCTATCTGTCCTCAAAACCAGATGGCTGAGCTCATCTGGCTAAAACTGTCCTCAGAAAGGAAACTAAAGTGAATTTCAATCATGGCCACATGGAAAAACTGAATAGGCAGAGCTGCAGCTGTGGTTTGGTGTTTCAAATCTTTTAGGACCTTTTCCTCCTATACTCCTGGAGCTGGAGCTACAAGTTCATTTAGTGTGGGCTACTAAACAGCTGCTAGGTGATAATAATTTTCAGTGCCAGCTTAAGCCCAAGTGGTTTCTGCTATTGTATAAAGTTTTATCTGCCTCGTATCTGTGTGAATGGTAGGTAACAGCTCTATACCTGAAAGGTAATTCCTGAAAGCAAGCCTTGGCAGAGAAAGCTTGGAGGTAGTTTGAGCTCCCTAGAGGTAGAGTTGAACCCCCACTGACAACAAGAAAATGTTTTCCAAGTTCAAACTTTGTGGTTTTTTTTACAATCTAGTGTTACTAATTATGTTTGCCATGTGAATGATACTATTGACATTAATTGGAGCCACATAAAAAGAGGCGTATCTTCCTTGGAGTCCCAATGGGACTCCCAAAAATTAGCATTTTTGCAGTTAAAAAGAGATAATCAAGTGCTTACATTTACAGCAGAAGGAATTAGACCTAAATTCATAAGGGTTTGAAGCTCTTGCTTACTACTATAATTTTCTTTCTTGAGTATCTCTAGTGTCCCCATTGTATCCTCAGTTCCCTCCCATGCCTTTAGTTGACTTCTGCAGAAGAGGAGGGAAGTGTGATGTTTGGGTTTGAGGAATGTGTGTTGTCCTGGGTTCAGCTGTAGCCATCACTTTTTCTCCTTCTTAGTAGCTGGTGCAGTGCTGTGGTTTTGACTTTCAGCCTGGGAACAACGCTGATAACACCGATGTTTTTAGTTGCTGCTCAGTAATGTTTACTCTGACCAAGGACTTTCTGAGTGTCATGCTCTGCCAGGGAGGAGGGGAAGCTGGGAGGAAGCAGAGACAGGACACCTGCCAAACTAGCCAAAGAGGTATTCCATACCACAGCACGTCATGCCCAGTATATAAAATGGGGGGAGTTACCCAGAAGGCCCAGATCACTGCTTGGGTCGGGCTGCATATCGGTCGGTGGGTGGTGAGCAATTATATTCTCTCTCCTTGTTTTTTCCCTTATCATTATTATTATTGGTGGTAGCAGCAGTGGTTTGTGTTATACCTTAGTTACTGGACTGTTCTTAACCTGTGGGAGTTACATTCTTTCGATTCTCTTCCCCTTCCCTCTGGGTACGGGGTGGGGAAAAAGAGGGTGAATGAGTGAACGGCTGCATAGTTCTGAGTTACCGGCTGGCCTTACACCATGACATGTGGGCTGGATGGCTAGCAGTACATGTATATTGCTTAGTAGCGGCACGTAATTACTGAACTTAGTCTGCAGCCTTTCCCCGTGTGGAGACTTTTCCACTTACTGAAAGGCTGCAGGCTAAGAGGCAAACTGAGAAGCATGCCATAATCCCACTAGCACTGTTCAGAAGCTTGTAGGAACTTAGAAATGTTTGAGACTTACATGACTTATCAAATTTGTTTGTAATTGCCCAATATGCTCTTTGAGGAGAAGCGACTTTAGGCTGCATGGAGTAAAAGTTGCTAAGAAGGCTGGTCTGTCTCATTCTATGCTTCGCTTTCCCCACCTTAGTTTGGTAGGAGTACTCTGTAATACACTTCAAAAAGCTATTTCCTTTCATGTTAGACTGAAATCTATTTTTCTGGTGACCATGTTGCTTTGCTTGGCTAACTGTGAAACAGGACCTAATGCAAAAGGCCAGCTAAGTAAAATGCATAGGCCCCGATTCATCTGTATGTCAAACACATATTTGTGACTTTAGGCCGGCTTAGAGCTTATAAAATGCTGAAGCACTTGCAAGATCCATGGAAATTCTCATTAAATCCAGGAGTATAGAAAATTTTGCATTAAAACATTTTTTTTTAATAGCAGTACAATACTTACATTATTTTGCTAAACCATATTTTTTATACTAGGATTTTTATACTGATTTAAAATAAAGTGTTTCTTACTTCAGACTCACTTTGCAACAACATCGGTAATGTAATAACAGGCCTAGCACATGCAACCAAGGTTGTACATGGGGAATGAGGTTTGTTTCAACCAAACTCAACCTTCTATATCTTAGGATGCTGCTTTAATCCAGATGTCCAGCCTCTCCCATCATCACATCCCATTCACGGAAATGCAATAGCTAGGAAGAATTTTTTTCTGGAGCTTAAGATGTTTAGATGCTCTATATATATGCATATATGTAGAATGCTGCCATTTATGTTGACTATGCCTGCAGAGCAGGGAAGAAAAATGAATAGAATCAGAGAATCATAGAATAGTTAGGGTTGGAAAGGACCTTAAGATCATCAAGTTCCAACCCCCTTGCCATGGGCAGGGACACCTCCCATGAAACCATGCCACCCAAGGCTATGTCAAACCCAGCCTTGAACACCGCCAGTGATGGAGCATTCACAGCTTCTCTGGGCAGCCCATTCCAGTGCCTCACCACCCTTACAGTAAAGAATTTCTTCCTCATATCCAATTTTAACTTCCCCTGTTTAAGTTTGAACCCATTACCCCTTGTCCTATCAAAACAGTCCCTAATGACGAGTCCCTCCTCAGCATCTCTGTGGGCCACCTTCAGATATTGGAAGGCTGCTAAGAGGTCTCCACGCAATCTTCTCATCTCCAGGCTGAACAGCCCCAACTTTCTCATCCTATCTTCACATGGGAGGTGCTCCAGTCCCCTGATCATCCTCGTGGCCCTCCTCTGGACTTGTTCCAACAGTTCTATGTCCTTTTTCTGTTGAGGACACCAGAACTGCACACAATACTCCAAGTGAGGTCTCAGGAGAGCAGAATAGAGGGACAGGATCACCTCCCTTGACCTGCTGGTCATTCTGCTTTTGATGCAGCCCAGGATACGGTTGGCTTTCTGGGCTGCAAGCACACACTGAAGCCAGCTCGTGTTCATTTTCTCATCGACCAACACCCCCAAGTCCTTCTCTGCAGGGCTGCTCTGAATCTTTTCCCTACCCAACCTGTATAATATCATCTCTGAATGTGTTTTACATATATATTATGAAATGTTCAAAAAAGTGGGGATGTGAGCCTTTCAAGAGTTTTTTGCTTGCTTATTACCTTATTTATTACCGTGTTTTGTAGAAAACACAATAGATTAATTAGCACATTGAAGTGTATTTATGTGGTCCCCTGTATGGTACCAGGTGGAGTAGGGTTAAGAACTGCATGTGTAAATTTTATGGCAGTTGGAATGATTTGTCATATTATTATTCATCTTTTGCAGGAATCATTAATGAGTCAATGTAGTGTGTGAATCTAAGGCAAGGTTTTTAAAGAATGTGTGTGCTAATCAATTGTTTGTGACAGCTTGAAAAACAGGTTATTCGAATCAGTCATAATTAGCCATAGATAAAATCCTAATAAATCACTGGTAATGCAGTAGTTCTCTTCAAATTGAAAAAATAGAAAGACTAGAAGAGGGTCAGAGCAGTGAGCTATGAAATTATTCAGGAAATGAAATTATGACAAGAGGAACTGATAGTGATACAAAGATACCTGTCTGGGAACATTTTAGTGAAGAAAATCCGCATTCCTTGAGGAATGAAAAGAAATTGAGAGAAAAAATGATTGTATATTTCCAGGAAGCCCCAGCCTCTTTCTATGACTGAGGCTATGTGTTACCACCATTTGAGGAAGCTGAAATGTGTGCACTAATTTCTTCTTTCTCATTATGAACATTTATAAAGGTAATAGTTAATTTCAATCAGAAAGCTTCATCTTTCAGATAAGATGAAAAGTCATGCTCATGCTGGCCTCAAGATGGATTTTAAAGCAAAGTCTCAAATTTTTTTGGAATTAGTAATTTCACTTTCTGTCCTATGCAGAAGACAGCCATTCCAGAGCATCCCTCCCACCTGAGATGTCTCAAGTACTTCCTACTGTCCTGCTCTTCCCTGCTCTGATCCTGAGGTGGGAAAGCTGCAACACGAATGCCAGACCCCGGGTGTCACCAGCTTGCACTGGATGAGTTACTGCAGCCCAGTGGCTTTGTGGGCCGTGCCTGCATATAAGCTCTTACCACAAAGTGCGTGCAAGCGAATCAGAGATGACGCATGGTACAGTTTTAATTTAGCCTGATCTACGGTGTGCAACTGTGATTTGTGACGGGGATTTTCATGTCTATGGTTTCTATGGACCTTCTATGATTTGTGCAAATTAATAACATTGCTAGATGCCACCTGCGCAAGCATGGTTAGAGAGAGAAATCTTGTTATTCCATCACAGTGTGTTATTTGAGGGAATGAGGGAGAAGGGAAAAGTGTATGGTTATAACTTTACTGTGTATGTGGAAAGAAACAGAATGAAAGGTCAACCTTGGCATTTCAATTCCTGATATAACCAACTTCACATAACTAGCTTTTTGCATAGAAGCCCATGTACTGCAAATGTTTTTCTAACACCAACATAAAATATTCACAGCCATTCACATAAACTCCCAATTTTTAAGTTAATGTTCAAAATTTACATATGTAATATTTTCAGGCATGGGGATACCTAAAAAGATTAAAAGTCAAATCCTGTCTTTGTTAAGGAAATCACACTAGGTATGTCACATCTTAGCCTCCAGTCTACTTCATAAGCAGCAGCAGCAAAAGTTTGATAAGATACTAGTTTGGGTCAAGCAGGGAAAACTGCTATCTCCAAGGTATTGTGTTAACATTCTAAAAAGTACTTTGTGTTTAGAGCAAAGGATCAAGTTTTGGTCATCCAATTTAAAAAAAAAAGAAATAAATGGTAAGCTGATAAAAACATAAATCATGGAGTAAAATAGCCAAGAAATCTGATGAAATTTCTACCCAAGGGAAAAGCCAATAACTGGGGGTGGGGGTGGGGGTGGGTGTTCCTTTTTTTTTTTTTTTTGCCTGGTGTGTAATTAAGAAGCAAAATTGTTGAAGTACTTAAACTAGCTAAGTATATTTGTGATATTAAATCTTATGGTGGAATTGAAAATGTTGGGAGAAAATGAGCTAGTGAACGAAAAACAGGAGAAGGCAGGTACTATCTGTCTGGGAGGCAGTGAGCACCATTTATTGCTGTCACAGAGATTTTGGGACAGTGACTTGTCTGTATGCAGCTGGTCAGATTCCTTCCACCTCTCATTTTGTCCAATATATGAGGACTTTTCTATGCAAATGGATTTATCTTTCCCTGAACATAAAGTTTTTAAGACCAAAGGAACAACAAGGTCATGAAGTTACAGCACAGCAGCAACCAGAGGTGTTGGAGGGCACTTACAGGTGGTGACCAGACATGCTTCCACACTGCTCCTAGCAAAAGGGTTTTCAGTGGCTCCCCATCCAACTGTGCTGCCCATGACAACAGCAGAAGACGTTACCTTGTTTATGGGAGCTGAGACCTGGCTGTGTTTAGGAGCCTTGTCCCCCAGAGAATCGGTGTCTTTGAGAGCAAAGTGCATTAACCTATTTTGAGTTTGGCACTGGCGTGTTTAAATTGTCACTTGCCAGCCTGAAGTCCAAACCAGTAAGTTTTACCTACTTTTAAAATTCCCTCTTGCAAAGCCCTACTTAAATGGGTAGAGTGACAGGCCTGTCCCTGGAGATGTAACTCACTTGGGCTGCCGGTTTAATTTACAGTCTCTTTATCCTTCACCACAAGGGCAAGATTTCCTCCTCCTCTACCTTTGTAATAAAATGATTGTTGCCAACTCAGTTTCAGGTTGGCACTGAAACAAAGGTCTAATTGTACACATTTGATTGAGGTCAGCTTTGCAACATCTGAAAGCTGTACACCACACAGGAGGGTAGAAATTAGGCCTGTGCTTAGTAACTGTGTGAGTGTGGAAATTCTGGAGCCACACACAAATATAATTGTGCTAAAGTAATTTTCCAACATGAGAATCTTGTAAATGAGACTCTTGTAAATGAGGATCTCTACGCAAATAGCATTCAAATTGTTTTCCCATCACAATGCAAAAGGCTCTTAATGACACTGTCATGGCATTTTCATGCAATTCCCAAACAATTTCTTAATATATTCTTGTATTACTGTGAAACCACTGTGGGATCTCTGCAGGTTTACACTGAACTAATATTGTCATTGTACACCCTTGGACAACACAATGGTGCTATAATGCTTTATTTCTACATATAGTAAAGTTGCAAGAAGGGAGTTAAATGATTTCTTCTTTGTGAAAGTCACTAGATTTTAGTCTTTCGCAGATGCATAGGCTTGATTTTTCAAGATGTCTGATGTCTTTTGTTTCCATGGAAAGGGCTCAAACATGAAAACGTGCACTTTTGCAAGATGTCTTCAGAGCTGTTGCATTTAGGCTTTTTGAGCCACAGGCAGGAAAAGAGAAAAGATTTATTTTTCAGTATCTCCTACTTGCCTAACCTAATGTGGAGCATTAGAAAAAAGCATATTTCTATATTTTTTTTTTTTTGTATCAAGACATGCAATTTTCGTCAGATAACATTTTTGTTGCAGTGGTGATAAAGGGTAAATACTATACCACCGCTCACACAAAGTGCAGCTCCTGAATAGTCCAGTGTTTTGGTGAAACTTGCGTTCAAATGATTCTCTGGAGAATCATTTTCAAGGCTTGCCCCAGACAGAGCTGTTGTGGTTAAAGGTATTATGGAGTTCTTCCTTTCATTTCATCAGGCTTTGGATGATAACATTTGTTGCAAAACTACTCATTCCATACCTGCCACCATTGTGAAACCATATTGACAAGTACGTCATTGAAATATAGTGAGCTAAAACAAGAGATTGTGGACCAAATAGAGAAAACTGTCACTGTTTTTGCTGGAAGAATAAAAGTGATACACAGGCCTCTTCAGGTACATGATTCACACAGTAGAAAGTAGTGTAATTCCAAAAATATTAGTTTTGCTATGTTTAGTCTAAAACTAAACAATTTCACATTTGCTGCTCTGGAGATCCAGATTTTTTATTGTTATAATGTTTCTTTTTTCTTCTGCATTATGATTTCTGTTCACTGAATCAAATCTGTATGGCTTTTTGAAGCTTAACTTTTACAGGACCTGTAATAATCTTGTTGCCATAATATTATCCTTTTACTTAGGCTTCAAGGCCAGTTTATGATGGAAGGGAGTATCTACAACTAGTAGGTCCCTGAATCTAATTTTCATGTAAATTAAACATTTCAGAATACAACTCTGATTTCTGAATACACACAAAGTGTGCTGTTTTGATTCCTGTAAAATAAAAATGCATAACATTAATAAGAAGAATATGATTTTTACAATGCCTTTTTCATCTTCCCAATTTCTGTTCATTTGAATTTTTTTGGGTTTTTTTTTTTTTTTTTTTAAAGCTTCTGTGACAACAGCTGATTATTTATACTGTAACGAGGATCAGGATGTGACAAAACCTTACTTATTTCCATTCACATTAATAAGGGACTCTCAGGTTAAATACTGTCTGAAACCTAACACTGCAGGAATTGTTAGTTTTCTAGTGTTATTTTATTATAGTCAAATGGTGAAAACATGAGAGCAAATGGAGGGGAGAAAATGAATATGTGCATTTGTCCTTTGCTTTGTTTTGATTGTGCTGTATTGGATTATATTAAACACTATCTCATTCTTTCCTTGAAATGTACATTGCAAAAGACAAAATAAGGATAGAAGCTAAAAAAATTATAAATCAGTCAACTAAAAAACCCCATTGATTTAATGCAACAGGAGAAAAAAAGAAAAGAACAAGGTTTCTTCTTGCTTCTAGCTTGTATTTTGAAAGCATTTATGGATCCTATATTATCCTATAGGATTTGCTGAACCTGCTAAATTTTGGTCTGAACCTTTGAACAGTTGCTTATATTTACTTTTGAGTTATTGTTGAATTTGTTACAGAGTTACTCAAATTGCTTGGTGATTACAAATATTCAGGCTCACCAGCACAGTCAAAAGGGAATTAAAGGACCAGAAAAAGTTGGTGAAAAATAAGTTGTTTTTTGTTTTTTTTTTTTTTTTTAATGAGAACATTTTCTTTCATGGTAACAGACATTCCCTCTGCTGGAGCTGTTTCCCCTCATGCTGCTAATGAAGATGTGAAGCAGTGAGGTAACCACAGGACACTTGTGTCTTGAATGCAAACATCAGCCTGTGCTACATGCAAGCTAGCAAATACGAGAAAGAATTAGGAGAACAGAGGTTTTGGTGTGTGTGGAAAGAAGCTTTCAAATAGCATGCTTGCAGCAGTAGGGGCTCAGCCTTGCTTTGCTTCTGCAGCCCTTGAGAAGGCCAAGCACCCATTGATCCTACTGGCTGGGAATTGAAACTGATCAGTGTTTCCCAGGTGAGAGGCAAGTTTGGTTTTCTCAGTAGGGTTGGTCAGTGAACTCTGAACTTCTCGTGTGGGAAAGAATAAACCCACACTCCTCTAGCTGTCCTATCCCCTGTATTAATTGCCCCTGTCATAGGGAAGTACCCTTCTGGCATAGGTCCAGTTATGCACGCCCAGTCGCCTCCTATGGCAGCCAGGGAAAGATGCTGCTTGGAGCTTACTCATTGCTGTGAATGCAATTAGTGTGTAGTAAAACCTGGGTTTTGCCAAGCAGTGATTTCTCTGCTCACAGTCATCGTTTTAGTTCATCATAGAAGCCTGCTGGCACTGCAGGAGTGAAGTTGCTGTGCATGTGCTAAGTGGCTGATTTGTGTAACAAAGAAAAATAACAAAGTGCCTTTGGTGAAGGCCATTATAAGGAAATCTATATGTCAATTGCTATCCTTTATTTTAAGACCATTCTGGACACTGTCCAAGGTAGCAGACAAATTCAGCCAAGTTTGCTCAACTGCATGAATAAGGAAGGATTTTATATACAAGAACAGAGGAGCAGCAGAGGTTTGGTATGTGGTTTAAGCCCAGATCATTTGCTGCTGCCCTCTCCACAATTCCCTCTCTATCTGCCAGGTTTACTGACTTATTTCCCACTAGCTTTTGATGTGTCCAAAGGGCAGGTTTTGGACTGCTTGTGCAGCCTGTGTGGATTGATCCAGCTGTGCAGTCCAACAAACTGGGCTATGTAAAGGGCTGCTGGCTTGCAGGGATAGTACATGGGATTTTGGCTGATAAGTCATGAATTTTTTGAAGAACATGATTTACTGGGAAACAGGATGCACCTGGGCAAGAAGTATGGTGGCAATGCAGTGCTGGGACCCCATGGGGGTCATTGAGCAGTTACATAAACCAGCCATGGCTGCAGGTGCCAGATGTGAGCTTCTCTGTACAGGAGTGGGACTATTGTCTTCCCAGGTGAAGCCATTCAGTATCTATTAGGTTTAAGGTTAGCCCTTGAATGCTAAGCAATGTGCCATGTACTGTGAGTGATGAGTCCTACAGGCAGTGTTTCCTCCGGGTATGGAAACTGCGACACTGAGTTTCTGGGTGTGTTGTTTTCTCTTCCATCCTTGTTTAAATTGTTTCTGTTGACCAGTGTTTACCATTCCTCAGCCTGAGTACTTACCTATATCTGGTTTTTGTGGCACAGAAGAAACGTTTACCAAGGTTCCTAAGTGCCAGGCCACTTTTCCTATTGATTATCACAGTTAAAACAGCTCCAAGGCCACTATGCCCAGTGCAAAACTGGTCTGTAATAGAGCCTGGAACAGACTGGGACTGCCAGCTTCTAGATGGTAGTTGCAACTTAATCAGTTTCGGCACAGCATCCATCATATGACTGCCTTGGTGGAACAGCGCAGGCTCCTCTGACAGATGTTTGCTCCAATGCTTCATGCAGATAGGAGTTCTAATCACTGCAAAGTGCTGCCATGGGGAAGATATCAAACCAGAGGTACTTCTGGTAAGCTGGGCTGGAAGGTAAAAAAACCTTTTTGCACAGGAACCATGTGGGAATTGGCCTGTTCTTGATCATGCTTCTGGTCTACTCAGCATCCTATGGGAGCTCCTCATTCCAGGATTTAGTTGTGCTGTATGGAGAAGTGCTTGTTAAAGCTCTCATTGGCAATTGCAGGGATGCCTTCCATAGTAATGCCAATAAAGGCCTGAAAAATATGGCAGTCAATAATCATTAGCATGCAGCTGAGGTAATGGGGCAACCCATTACCATATTGAGAAAGTTGCCAGAGGGAGGAGCAAAAGGCCCGTAATTTGTCTAAGGGTTAATGACAGTCTGTGCAGGATGGAGGGAGCTGAACATAATGTAAAGCCTATTTAATGATATAGATAGAGCATGAACTGTGGTGGTAGCGCTAGTCTAGCTGGTATTTTTGCAAGCGTTTGGTCTATGGATAAAGAAGTTGATCATGAAAGCAGGATAATATGATGTGAAATATATGTAAAATGGTAACTGATAGGAGAAAGCATGAAACAGTCTCTAATGAGCTGGTTAACTATATGTAAAGCAGCATCAGAGCTGTGGTTTGTGCTGGTATAGTCAGTGACTAGCCGTACTACACTTCTACCAATATATGGCCTCTTGCAATACATTGTGTGCTTGGTTGAAGCAGTTTCTTAGTTTCTTTGAGAATCCTTATGCACTTTAGGCCACTGGTATACAGTCACAACTTATTTAAAATAAATGGAGTACATGTCAGTACTCTGCTCCGTTGTTCCCTTTTTTATTCCTAGAAATAAATGCCAGCTGCCTGGCACAGGTGTTTTGAATTGGGCCCATTTTAATCAGCTTGTGAAAACACATAAGGTTAGTGAGCTCAAATACACTTTGATTTAAAAAAAAATAAAACAACAAAAAAACCCAAACCACCCTACCCCCTCCCACCTGTCAACTGATATTTACACTTTTAATTTGATAAGGACAAAGAAAGGCCCTCTGCTGGAAATTGGTGTAAGAGTTTTCAGACCAAAGAAATTTCTCTCAAAAGTATATATCTACTTAATAGTTCTCTGAAGAAATTACTGATGACTCTCTGCTGCCAACTGCATTGGTGTTTTTAGGCACCGTCAAAGCACAGGAGATATTATCATGCAAAGCCTTGCTATTAAAAGAAAGGTGATATTGAAGCTAGGAGTGCAATGAAATATCTAGAGAGATGGAAAGCTCTAGCTGAAAGGATGCTGTTATAGTCCTTTCTGAAAGTTATCAGTACAGAAGGGCTGTTTTAATATACAGCAGTAGTTTCAGAAAGCATCAGATTCCTGATGCTGTCATTAGTTACACCACTTTTTCATTTGAAGGGGCAATACTTCATTTTTTTACCATGCACTAGTAAACTTTTTTATTTCAAAGAATTTCATAGCTCAATATCAACAATCAAAACTGTGATGATCAAATATCAGAATCTCAAAGGACTTCAGATAGTTAACAAATAAAACCTCAAAGTGGCATGTAATGTGCGTGTGTACGTGAGAGGAAGAAAACAGGTGCTTATTACAGAGAGCTGCCTTTGCAGAATTCACTGAGAAATCTCCACCACAGTCTATATTTTCTCCAAGGCTCCTATTGCTTAACTCTGCAGTGTCTCTGCCCCTTTCCTGAGGCCAGGCTGTTGTTTGTGGTAATTGCTACAGCAGCTACACAAACCAGTTGTAAGCGTGACCTGAAAGGAAAAGCAATCCTTTAATGAAAAACAAAAGGAATTTAAGGAAGCCCAATGTCATCCTGTGTGCTGAAACTTTGATATGTCTTTTGGGTAGTTAACACTCATGTCTCCTGAATGTCTTATTCCCACTTATGTAAGTCCTGTCAACACTCCTGAGAAGGGACAGTTCTTTCACTGCTGGCCTGGCTTCCTGGAGATAACACCCTGTTTCCAAGTGACAACAGATACACAGTAGAAAACTGCCTTAAGCCCTGTCTATGTGGTGCTTTCATCAAAGATGTGCTGGTATAAAATTATTCCTATTACCAATTGACATTGACCCAGGAATGAACTGTGGCCCAATTTTCAGCAGACATGTAGCAGCCCAGAGAAGATTGTCACCTTCTGGAAAACCAAAAGTGCTCTTACTATTTAAAATGTGTACTTAGCAACATCAAAAGAATAAAATAAAAGGTGGATATCTGTTATTGCTAAGAATGTATCTCTTCATCAGGGACTGTAGTGATATGACAAGAGTAATGGGTTTAAACTTAAACAGGGGATAAACTTAAACAGGTTAGATATAAGGAAGTTCTTTACTATGAGAGTGGTGAGGCACTGGAACAGGTTGCCCAAAGGAGTGGCAAATGCGCCAACCCTGTCAGTGTTCAAGGCCAGGTTGGACAGAGCCTTGAGTGCCATGGTCTATTGTGAGACGTCCCTGCCCATGCTAGGGAGGTTGGAACTGAATGATCCTAAGGTCCTTTCCAACCCAAACTATTATATGATTCTATGAGTTTTGGTTCACTGATTTAATGTAGGCAATTTTGATTTTCTCTGGTGATTGCATAGTACATTGGGCACGTCAGAGAATTAATTGAGTTGTAAAGCTTGTGCTTTGGGTGATGAAATGTATTTTGTTCTTAACTTCTCTGGCAACCCCATGCACACAGTTCTGCACAGGTATATCAGGTATGTCCTTAAAGTGAACCCAAGTTCTGCAATAGGGTTGTAGGGCAGAGTTCTGCAGATATAAAATCTTGCTGAGGTGCAGGTTTATAGACATGTAAGGGTTAATTAACCAGAGAAACCTCACACCAGTAAAATGAGAAAGAGGTTTGGTCTTTGCATTGGTACCTTGGAGATGGGATGCAGGGTAGACATGGGGCCAGACACCCACCAGAAAGAGTTTTGTCAGAACAAGCAATCTCCAGGATGCATTTTGATAATCCTGATGGGCATTTGGACATGGAAAAGCCTGAATTTGCAGCAGTGATCCTGGATGGCACAGCCAGAGCATCACACTGTGTGTCAGCCACTGCTTGATGCGTTGTGAGCTGTTTCTTCATCATTGGCTTTGGCTTTCCTGGAAGTAAAATTTTTATTATGCTATAAATCAGATCACTGAGGGGAACCTGCTACTAGCAATTTGCATGCCAGTTTGCATCTAATTACTAAAATATCATTACTGAGGCTAAAAGCATGAGATGATAATATGAAAAATATACACATAAAACCTATTGGGCTAAAGGGCAGTAGTTATTTTTAGATGAGCAGCTTTAGCTTTTAGCAGGGAAGGAAAAAACCCAGGTTTATTGTTAATGATAGCATAAATGCAGACTAATGCAACTTTAGAGTTCAATTGAAAAGAGAATACTCAAATTTAAAGGTGATTTGTTGTATCATTTCATGATACAGACACAGAAAATTAGTTACAGCTGTGCCTTCCCACAATCCAGTCACCACAATGGAGCCAAAATACACATGGTGACCCTAAGCACCAGTGAAAATTTGGGATACATCCCTGTCTTCTGCTTTTATCAACTAAAGCTGTAAGTGCAGCTGTAGGTGTGGCTCTTAAGGAGTCAATGAACAGCTGCATGCATAATTTGTTATCTCTCTCTGCCTTATTTTCAGCAGTCATTTGTCTTTCACTAATATTTGACAACTAAAGGGGAAAGGTAATAGGTGAGGATAATGTTAGTAGCATTACTGATGCCAAACAACATCCATAGGGGAACATTTGTCAGGCCCTCACCATTTCCCTCCTGTCCTGGGGGCAGTGAGCTGTGTGTGATTCAGGGCTGTGCAAGAATGAAGTAGGCTTATGCAGGATTTAGGGGTGTTTTTCTCCTGTGTGTGGTGTACCTGTCTGGTGAAGCCTTGCAGAGACTGAACAGGCAGCGGGGCAGAGTGGTATCTGTGAGCAGAAGCTGGGGCTGCTCAGGGGGGGCACAGTTGGTGCTGGAAGCTGGTTCCAGTGGCCCTGTGGCCAGGCACAGCCCAGCCGCTCAGCCCTGCTGGTGGCACTTTGAGGAAAGAGGTGTAAGAGAGGGGAAGAATGATGGCAATGTGAGGAGTGAGGACGCAAGTGTGAGGAAGAGCCCTGTTAGTACTGAGGCGGGAGAGAGGAGGAGAAGGGAAGCACTGCAGGTGCCAGGGCTATGTTGGGGCAATGGAAAGGCATGGCTAGGAAGGAAAGGCAGAGAGAGACTGCCCAAATCTCCATTCTCTGTGCTACTTGGACTCAGGTACAAAGGAGTGAAGCTGAGCATGTGAAGAATGGGGCGTAGGTGTTATTTTTTGCTTGTGTTTCTCACCACCTTAGTCTATTTTAATTGGCACTGCAGAGTTGATTTTCACCAAGCTGAGTCAGTTATGTCCATGACAGTGATTCGTAAATGATCTCCCTTTCTGCTGTGGTTTCACCCCAGCTGGTAACTGAGTGCCATGCAGAAAACAGGACATTGTCTTTATCAACACCTACAAGCTTTTCCTTTTGTTTTCTTCCCATCCTGTGGAGGAGGGGGAGTGACAGAGCAGCTGGGTGGGTGTCTGGCAGCCAGCCACAGTCACTCCACTATTTGGGCAAGCTTAGAAGAGGACAAAACACACTTGCATGTAGTTCATCCACGTTGTTTCTTTTTCAACAGGAGGAAGTTTGTGGCTGTTTGAAGGGAGAAGTATCTTCAAAACTTTGGAGCTCAAAGTCTGAATCTACAGCAGAAAATAAATCTGGATTGATGAAATGTGAAATGGTCACAGGTATGTTCATACTCATGTTGCTGCTGCTAAAGACTTCTTTTCCTTGTACGAGCCATCCCCTCACAGTTCCTGGTCTTCAGTGTGCCAGAGTAGGAGCAGACCATCCCTGCTGCAAAGAGGAGAGCTGCAAAGTCTGCACAGGGGCTTGAACCTCCCAACCTCTTCTCACTGTCCTCTCTCTTCTCTGCCATCCCAGGCCACCTGTCAGGGGTGGTGGCTCACCTCTTGACAACAGTCAGAGGTGCTTTGTCTCACCCTGGAGCCTTCAAAGCCTTCCCACTCTTTTCCCATCCCTTTCCCATCCCTGCCCTCTATCAGATCCCCAAAGCAGTTTCCATGGAACATCTCTGCAATCAGCTTGCTGAAAGCTGAGGGTAAACTGCTGTCCTTGTTATCTCTGAAAGGTTTTTCTATCTTGCTACATGTTTCTATGCTGCTCTTTGTATTGGGCAGTGAGGGATATTTTTGGCTCTATCTATAGTATTGACACAGGCCATTTTGTATCATTTTGGCTCCTGGTGCTTTGCATCCATGTTACAACTAGTGGCTGTCTGAGCTGTTTAATGTATCACTGAAAAGGTGGTTGCTCATATACGCTTGGGGGCTTTTTTTTTTTTTTTTTTTTTCACTTTTCAAAAGAATAAAAAGGTTTTGTAACGGGTAAATGAATTAAACTTCTTGGAAAAATCTGTTTCTTGAGCTAATAATCTGAAGCCCATTTAGGTAAGAGGCATAGAATTCAGATGGTATTTAGCAGATTTGGTGAAACAAGCGAAAATTTCTTCAATATAAAACTGCTAGATTTCAGTCCCATATTAACAACATAAGCACAATGCTCCATATTAGTAAAGTCACAGTTAATGTCACTGAATGAGTGAATATTTTATCTGTGGCATAGAAGAAATAAGGTAGAGTGACACAATCAGAAGAGAAATTACGCTGTATAAGGAGTTCTACTTTATTAGAGTTGTATGGCCAGATCAATACACATCAGTTTTGCTTTGTTGCATTGTAAAAGTGAGATGGTGTCTGTGGTGTATGATTCCAATTACATCATTTTTAAAAATAAAAAGTATTGGGCTGTGGGCAGCAAACATTTTGTGAAAAATAAAAGTACAGGGCATTGGACAGCAGTTGGATGTCCTCCAGAAGATTCCCTTACAATCCAGAAAATAACAGGCTCATGTTACAGAACTTCCTACAGAACTGCATTACTGTTATCCGAATTCTTCGGATCCGAATCCTTCGTTAATCTTCATCTGCATTTCCTTCTAAGCAGAGGTAAGCTGTAACGCTTAGTCTTCAGTGTTATTAAGGGCTGTGTCTCAACCGTTGTTTGGTTATTCAATCCAGTAATCGGTCACAAGTTATTTAAAGCTACCTGCAACCAGTGTGTACTCAGACAGATGCAGCATAGTAGGTGTTTTGTTTTACTTTGCTTTTACCAGGAGGTATTTTGTAGGGAAATTTGATGTATTTTGCAGGGAAATTTGGTAAAGGCAAAGATTACCTCTGCACTGAGAATTTTATGTCCATATTGTTGCCGATAGAGAATGCTGATACTAAGGAAACAGGTACATTTTGTTGGAGCATCATTTCTGTATTACTTTTCACCTTCCAAGTGCCCAACAACATTGTGCCCATGATAATTTCTGGGTTAAGAGGTACTGGGGTAAGGTGTCCAGGGAGAAAGTCTGGTGGAAGAGAGTGGGAAGGAGCTTGATTGATGTGAGCTGCAAACTGTTTCCCCAAAAAGGACAAATATAAGCTGAGCAAAGCCTTAAAAATTGTACTATCTTATTGCCAAAATCCTGTGTTTGGGAAGTGTGGACATGCGCTGATTGTGTCTCCTTCCCTTCTCTCCTTTCCTAGGTATCTAATGCTGAAAGTGGGACATACTCCCTTTTTCATACTGCTTTTCGTGTTACTAAAGTTGCTTCTGTACTAAAGGTCATAAAATGGTGAAACTGTGTGTCACACATGGTTATGGAGCAGAGTGACTTTGTATCATCATCTCTCCTTTTTTTGTGGATATCTCAGATGCAAATATCAGATAAGACTCTAAATACCACTCAGATCTGACCTTTTAAAGTGTGGTGGGTCAGTCTGGGGAAAAAGACTTGAAATTTCAGCAGGGGAACAGTGTCTCAGTGCCTCAATTCTAGAGTGAAGAAAAAGACTACAGTAAGTCCTCAACAATCAGAGCTTAATAAAAACTGATGTCATTACAACATACTCAGAAATAAACAACGTAGTAGTTTTATGTGCAGCTGATTTTGGTACATTTTTTGAGTTTGGGTTTTGTGCGGATGTTTTTGTTCTCAAGGGGGTGTTCACATAGGTAATGCATGGTGAAGAGTCTGACTTTGTTGTCACTTTCAAAGGTAGAATTCATCTTTTATAATAATGCATAAGAAGCATAAGATGCATTTAAACTGGATCAGAAGCAGAACTACTTGCTTTATGGAAACAAGCTGGGCAAAATCAAATTGCATAGGTGTTCTCGCACTAAGAGTTTCCTAAGTTGATCAAAATGCCATGCTAGGTGAGCTTGAGTGGCATTTGGTACAAACAGGTCTTACAAAAAAAGTCTTTGACAGAAACAATATGTATTGCCTGGTAGTCTTTTATTCAACTGAGTTTTTGGCCATGCGACTTCAAAGTTGCCTGCTGCTCACTTGAATCTTGCAAATCTGCATCTTAATTGAAAGATGGAAAACAGCTAGTCAGAGCTCTTCCTGAGCTGCTAGCATTTCAGGATCTTGAATTGCTGTTGGGGAACAGGCTTAAGCCACCTGTGGGTAAAGACCACCATTTTTAACTGCAGTTTCACTTGAGATGTCTTTCAAAACCTGACTGTTCCTTTCAAAAATGTGTGTATTTGCATATTACTGTGCAGGCAAAATTGAAGACATTTAGGAGAAGAAATAAAGCAAACATCTTAATTCCATCAATACCCAGGATTAAGGATGCTTCTTAAAGTGAGCCTTAAAACCTGGCAGAGGTTTAACTCATGCGTAAACACAGTCAGTGAGGGATAGGGAATAAACTGCATGTTCCTGCCTTTGTAATGGAAAAAAATATGTCCTTTCCCTCTTGATTTTTATCGCAATAATCAGCTTTTCCTTTTTAATACATGATCAACGGTAGTTAATACTGTCCAAAAAGATGTAGGTACCAAATGAATCCATCTGTGCACAATTAAATTTATAACCTTTATGTAGTGTTTGTAAAGTCTTTTCTTAAGCCCAATTAATTTCTTTTCCAGTTGGCCCCTAGGAAATAAAGAACTGAAGGTATTTTATGCTAGATGCAGGAATGTATTATTAATTACCTTTTTTAATGTGCATATATATGCCTGAATTGCAAATTAAGTAGTTTGGCTAGACTTTTTCAGAGGCAACTATATTGATTGGCTCTTATTTGTCTCTTCCCTGATAAAAGTAAATCTTTTTCTATAATGAAGGTGACCCTTTAAGAGATTAATCTAGGTTTTAGCATGATATCCTTTACAAAGTCGCTACTAATCTTTGAAATTAAGACATCATTGATGTGAGCAGAAGGGAGGATAACATCCTTTTTTCTGTCCCCCCCCCCCCCCCCCTTTTGTTTTTCACTGCAGGCAAGTATTTATGACTAAGCTAAAAAAGAGAGCAATGATTTTTACTGTGAAGGGTCTTTGTAATGTAAACACATATAAATACAAGGATTTATTTTTTTTTTTTCCATATCAAAGCCTGGATCTTGAGGGAAACAGCAAAAAGTGTAGAAAAATGCAAAACTTGTAGAATCCACGCATTTTAGTGCTACTGACTTTCTGATGTCATTGAAACAGTGAACTATGAATACTTGATGTAAAGCTAGCAAAATCACTAGTCTACTGCTCAGAAAAGCCTGTGCAGTGTTTTGCTTTGAAGAAAACAGATTTCTAGGAGTTCTAGGAGTTTTCAAGACTTCATCTGTTTTTGATGATACCATACTAGATGACCTCAGCTAAGTCTTAGACCCTGATGTTCAAAATTTTGTGAAGGAAGGAGGCTGAAGGATGATTAGATAGGCTTTATTCCAGGTTGTCTGTGTTCATATGTATTTACTATTTTTTCAAGTTTGCTATTCCCAGATCAGAATTTGTGGTCTCTCTGCCCAAGGTCTTTCTGTTACATCCTTGTTTGTGATGTTTTACGTTTTCACTGCTCTCCACTATTTTCATGATTGAGGCAAATTATCAAATCTTCATCTCCAGCATTTCCTTCTTTTCTCACATCTGGCTCATGCGTCTCTGTGCCAAGTCCAGCAGCTTGTACAGCGTTAGATCACTCAAGTAGGTAAAAGTATTCATATGTACCTGAGATTTTGTTGGACACTTTGAGTCAGAAGGAAGTTATGTGATTATTCCTGCTTCAAAATCTTTTTATGATTAAACCATTCAGTTGTTCTGTCTAGAAACTGTCTGAAAGCTTATGTAGGAGAAAGGCATATCTGGGAAAAGTGAAATAAAAGCTGAGGTGTGAGAAGCTATTGTTCAGCCACTGAAAAAGACACTTGATATGCTGTGAAGCTGCAAGGAGAAATTCTGACAGACCCTTTGTAATCCTGTGCCTGTCTGATGCAGGTATGCTGGGCACTTTTCCCAGTGACCAGGCTGTCTTTGTGAAACCAAAGGTATGTATTTATGCTCAAAGCAAGTTATTTCAGAAAACAGTTGATTTTGCAGCATTTTTAATGTTTGCAGCAATTTATATAGGAGTTTGCATTTTGCACTTGCATGGAACAAGTGAAATTGATCTGTCTGGGATTCATATCTGAAAAGAGGTTTTTTTTGATTTCTCCTACTAAATTACTTCATCTTCTCTCACAGCCTCACAAACTGCAGATTTAATTTGCGCCAGTACTCTGCTGGGAAAGTGTGAAATGGAGAGAGTGAATCCATATCTTGTCCAGCTTGCTGAGGCTAAAGCCTTCTCTCAGGATTGCTCTGCCTTTGCTGTGAGCCCCACTGCTGCCTTCTGTTGGGGCTTTCCTCGGTATAAGTTGTGCTGCCTCTCAGAGAAATTATCCGTGGCACCAATATTGATTTGCCTCAGTGTATTTTGAGCTCACTTAATATTTGAGACTTATAATTTTAGCTAGGAAAGAGAGAAAAAATGTTCTAGAATCCAGCTTTATTGATCTTGTTTATAAAAATGCCTAGGTTTTTGTGATCTGAGAAAGATATAAAAGGCCATAGTTATCCAAATGTACATATGTTATTTTCCCTATTTATAGTGGCTGTACAACAGGCTAAACATTAACATTTTTGCAGCAATATATGGCAGCAATGTTGAAGCAAGCAGCATAACTGTTTGCTTATTGTTCAACTATTTCTGGTGACTATACCCCCTGATTATTTTCTAATTTATGATTTTCTGAAGAATTGGAATAAAAGAGTTTTCTGAGCTTTCAAATGCAAACTCAATTTTAGATTTGTATTCAAATATTTTAAAGCTACTGGATTTATATATTCTGAGATACTTATGATGATATTTATGTCAGGACAAATCTCTTTCTTTAATATAAGAAAAATATCCTAATTTTGCACAAGTAATTAAGGTAGAGTATTCCTGACTAAATAGAAACTGATGAAATTCTGTTTGCTCTTCCTATTTGTCATGGGTTCAGCAGCAGCAGTCATTTTTTCTGCTTCTTGGTAGCTGGTGCAGCACTGTGTTTTTGATTTTGGGCCTAGAAACAGCGCTGATAACACCAGTGTTTCGGTTACTGCTTAGTGATGTTTTGGTCTGGCCAAGGACTTTCTGAGTTTCATGCTCTGCCAGGGAGGAGGGGAGCCGGGAGGAAGCAGAGACAGGACACCTGACCCAAACTGACCAAAGAGGTTATTCCATACCACAGCACGTCATGCCCAGGATGGAGGACGGAGAGGAGAGACCCAGAAGGGTGGGGGGTGCACTGTGTGGTCGGGCTTGGTATTAGGTGGTGAGAATTGTATTCTTTCCTTGTATTTGCCTTGTCATTATTATTATTGGTGGTAGCAGTAGTGATTTGTGTTATACTTTAGTTACTAAACTGTTCTTATCTCAACCTGTGGGAGTCGCATTCTTTTCTATTCTCCTTCCCATCCCTCCGGGAGCGGGGGGGGGGGAAGAAAAAGGGGAAAGTGAGGGGAGAACGAGCTGTGTGGTTAGAGAGGCTTAAACCACGACACTATTAT
This sequence comes from Ara ararauna, assembly GCA_028858755.1. NCBI lineage: Eukaryota > Metazoa > Chordata > Aves > Psittaciformes > Psittacidae > Ara > Ara ararauna. The sequence goes on from CM054381.1 coordinate 45,564,949, forward strand.
AAACTGAAACCCAGTATATTTTATAGTATTTTAATGTTCCTGAATTTTTGAGGACAGTTTATAAATGAGAGGAACTTTGACAGTGACTATATACAGATATGTGCCTTTGTTAAGGTTTTGTTGCTTTTCTTGTTAAATATGTGTATTCAGGATGCCAAAATGAAATAGACTTATACAAAATTATGAAGTTAATTAATAAAATAACAATGGAGAAGTAGGTATTTTTTATAGTACTCGTTAGCCATTTTTGTTAGATTTTGCAAAAGCTTTCCAGCCTAACATATTTAAATGGGGTGTAAATGAGTTAATTTCTCAGCTGTCTTCAGTTAGAAATTTTTCATGATGGTTTCTGTGGGAAGTGACAAGAGAGGCTTACAGCACTGCTTCACTTACCAGCGATACATAACCATCTTCTATTACAACATGGCTTCATCTTCTTACTGGAAGAGTTTTCTGTCTGTTTCAGTGTATTTAAATTTGAATGCTGTGTATTCTTAAGCCCTGTTGGAGTAATAAGAGATGGACTGATTTTTCCCATTAGTGGCATTCTTGCACACTTCCATAGTAAGATCCCACATGTGGGAATACCACATAATTTCAGGTTTTGGATCTCTAAAGCTACAAGTCCTTTGAGATCATGCTCTGTCCTAATCCTGCAGTATCTCAAGAGGCTTTGTTGTTGTAAGATCCCTCTGGTAAGATGCCTTTTAATTTGCACAAAGAAAACCTTAGGTTTTGGAAGTCATTTGGCATCAACAGTCCTTGCTGGCTGACCCACAACTACCCCCATCTGAGTTACCCTCTTGTGTCTTGGCAACTGCTTTGAGCAGAACCACTGCTTGAGTAAAAGCACTAGCCCACTATCAAGGTGCATTCACAACCTGGCAGTCTTATTTCGATGTGGTGACTATATCGTAAACAAAAGGTCATGTTCAAAGTTAATAAAGAGTGAAAATCTTTGCACGATAAAAGACAGCTCGCCATCTTGAGCAAGTATGTCCAGTTTACTACAGTTTCTACACAAAGATTTCTCAAAGATTCTCAGCTGAATATAAAATTATAAATAAACTTGAAAATATGTGAATAAAATCTTTTCAAGTAGGAAAGCTGATATGAAGAAGGAAATAAGCTAAAGATTCCTGATTTCCAGTCACTTATGTTAGCAACTGGAATAAATTACCCTGTAATAAATTGAGGTGCATATTGACTGATAAGCTATCAGTGATTTTTATCACTTGGGCAGCATCAAACAGCCATTGATGGTTAAGTTTATGATTGTTGTGTTTTGCCAGCATGGAACAAAGAATCCTAAATAAAGGTCCTGCTGGCCTCATCCATTTGTGGGGTTGATTGTTCAAGATAGCACTGCAAATTAGGTATAGATAATTCATCTGTTTAATGTAGGAAAAAAGATAAGATGATGGTGACTATGTCTGTTTCCTTTCCCTCACAGTGATATTTCATAACAGATGCTTCTTAGTTAACGCATACTGCTCCTTGGAGAAACTAATGTGCGTAATTCTTTTTATAATGAATTGCTGCAGCTCCAGTTAAATGCAAGACCCTCCATCAGCTTTACAGAAGGATCTGAGTTACCCTGAATTCTCTTTCTTCCACCTAGTGTTGACCTGAAAAACCCCACCAACATTTTGCATTTCATTGTTACAGAATCATGGGTGGTGTTGAAGTGGTTGTTTTCATGTGAGAAAAATCTGCTATCTTAAGGCACAAAATAAGAATAATTATGGTATGTGTTCATGTTTCACTGCCAGCACATGCTAGAGACATTAAGAAGTCAGCACTGCACCCATTAGACTGGAAGACATGAAATAGTCCTTCAGTGTATGCTCTGAGATAGCACAGAGGCTTTCCTGAAAGAATCGTAACTGAAGGCTGATCTAACTGTCTTAGAAACAGAAAATCATTTGAAAGCAGTTATCTTGTATACTCTGAGGCTGAATTTTGCCCTGCAGGAATACATTTTGATGCTTGCAAAGTGATAACAGCCTTTTGCTTTATGGTATACCAGTTAATTAAAAGATACGTGTTGTTGCTTCAACTGGTACTTTTATAGAGGCTGCCAGTTTTGTAGATGAACTTAAAAGTAAGTTGATCTACACGTTATGATTAGATTGCTTCTGAAGGGGAATATATGGAAAACTTGTGAAGGTAGTAAATTGGCTCACAATTTATCTGGATCCGTTAAAAGGAAGAAAACAGATGATTTTGTTACCATTTTTTAATCAGTTTTATTACTGCACATTCCTGTGGCTACGGGGGAAAATATACTTAGAGGCACTAGACATTGCATTTAATGGATATAATTTATTTTACATTGTTTCAAGCTAAGGCCTCTCCCCATTCCTGAGTGTGCAGAGTTGTGGCACTTTGTTATAGAGAATCTGGCTTCAGCTGTGGGTAGGATGTGAAGCCTGATTTTGAGATATTAATTACAGGGATCAGTGAGATTATAGTCTGCATCCAGCTGTGGGTTTACTTAGGGGAAATGGAACATACTACCAGGAATTTGTGGACGCTGAGTCTACCACGATATAATTTGTTCACTCTTGTTATCTCTGTATATTCCTTTTACAGTTTATATAATTAGAAACATCCTATACAGACTTCAAAAATTGGAAGCATTGGTATATTGTATAATAACTCCTAATGCTGGAAATAATTATGCAGTTGGGTACTGAAACAACATATGTTTAGTTCAAGAGAGGATTTTTGGTTCATGTCCAAAAGTATCTTAGCACAGGAGTATTTTTCCTTTGTGTTTAGTTTTCTGTTCTGCTGCTATGAAATCCTGCATGTCTCAAAGGAAGTGGCCATTACCTTCATGTCCTTATAGTAGCAGGGCAGAGCCAACATGCTAAAATCTGATGTTTGTTACCCATCCAAGCAATTAAGCTGGACAATGAGGAGTTGTAGGAAGAGTTTTCTGCAGTGCAGACTCCAAGTAATTTCACTTTGTATGGCAAATATTTCAGCCCTTGAAATAATCAGAAATTTTGTCATTGGACTAAAAGAGTAGAGCAGCTGTTATTCCATGGGAACACAAACACACACATTTGGCACAGATGCAGCAAATCACTAAATCTATCCCATAGTATATCCTGTAGTAAACAATACTAATTCAGTACAGCTGTATGGCAAGTAGGTGCTGTTGGCTTTGGAAATCTTATCAGAAAACTGCAGAACTTTCACTTTTGTGGTATGCAGCTATGTGTAAGTACATGGTCCCCTGGTTTAGGATAAAATTATATTGTAAGAATGTCTGCAGAATCAGGAGAATAAGACTCTTAGTCTCTTTGGTCCAGTGATCATTGAAGTAGTCAGAAAAAGTGGAAGATAAGATTAATAGGAAAAGTCAGAATATAGTGTGGTTTTTGGTTGTATTTTTTTCTTTTTTTCCCATAGTATGTATTGACACACAGAAAACTTGAAAAAATTCAAAATCATGTGATGGGAGAGGGAGGGAAGGAGGAGGGGACTCTTCTGAGAAGGTAAAATTTTGGACATCTAGCCGTTGAGAGGATATTCATGTGGGTTCTGGGTTTCTGTTCATCTGCTTCTGGAGTTCTGTGTTTTTTCCTCTTTGAAAGTGGTGTCATTTAGAGTAACAGAGCATAACAAACTGGGAGAATAATAAACAGTTTAAAAAGCAGGCAATAAGTTGTCTAAGCTGTGTAGATATTCAAATGATTATCTGTAAGAAAACGACCACAGAAAAACTTTTTGTTCCAGGCAAATAAAGGTATCATTTTCTGCAGAGGTACATTTATTAGATAGTCATATTTTGTGACAAGGAATTAGGAGAAACAAAGGGCTTCCTGTAATATTATGTCAGAAGGCTTATTGTGATTCAGAAGAAAGGTTTAGATGTCACTCTGGCTTATGAGATGTTATTGTCTTTTGCTTTTGGTGAAATACAACTCTGAGGTGTAATTATAGTGTTCGTAATGTACCTTGTCATGTAGTCATCTTTTTCCCTTGAAATATCTTAAGACAGCTAAAATGTCCTGTTGTAATAATGACCCATTGCAGTAATAAAATTGTCAGACCAGGTACATGATTGACCACTTGGTATTGTTGTAACTGTCCTTTTCATATCACATTAGTTGGACTTTATTACTGTTGTGCATCATGTTTATGGGGACACCATAAAATTTGGAGGCAATTGCAGCATATTTACCTTCCACCATTCATCAGTGGGGGCTGTTTTTCCTTACTCTTCCAATGATGTAATTTGTTGAAGAAGTTCTTCTATTATTATTTTAAAGTTATTTGGACAGAGATAGGCTTTAGCAAAAAATACAGGCATGATGTTTATGAAGTAAATTTTTAGACTCTGTAGCTAACTTCTTTCTAAGGAACATTTGTCTGCTTGGCAGAAAACAAAGTAATTTCATCCAGGTCTCCTTCACGATTGACCAATTGCTCCCCTGGAGGTGAAGTTCTTGTAATGGCTGGACTTCAGGCAGAGGTGTGAATCAAAGTCCTACCTTTCAGCTGAGCTTCCTTATCACCATGCGTGTCCCTCAGTCCATGCTGTTGCCGCATTCTATGTGGTGCAGCTTATTTGCATATATAGACAGAAGAAAAGATGCTGCAGCCTACTCACTGGAGTGTGTGGGCTTCCCTCCCAGTGGTAGCAACTGTTTAATTATGCAGTGCTTAACTATGCATCAACAGAAGCCTTGATCTTCCTGGCTGGGAAACCCTCTAGGCACATAGCTAAGCCATTCTTCCATTCTGGGCAGAAAAAGACATGAAATTTAAGTCTTCCACAACCTACATAAGTGTGCTAGCCACCTGATGCTTTCACTCTGATTTTATTTCCCCCAGACAAAGTCTTGAACCAAGTTTAACACAGATTTTCAAATAGTTTTGTGATGATAAACCCCCATGTTTATGGCACGCTACTAATCACTGTAAAAGATCCACTTGGATCTAATGTTTAGAATATATGGCCATGCAGAATGGCTTGCATGCAACAGAAGGCTGTGGTACTCAGTGTTAGGAAACTGGAAGTTCAGGTTGGTAATGAAAATGCCATCTCTCTTTGATGCTCTTTTCTTTGAGCTTTACAAGCTAGTAAATTAGTTAGCTGTTAGTACCTACATTGCATTACATCATATTACAGTCACCAAGCTAGAAAACGGCTTTATTTTGAGCTCTGCTGTTGATCTTCTGTTCTTTTTTTCAGTTTGCATGAAGTACCTGAAAAGCTGCTTAATTCCTCTTTGGGGATTGTCAGTGCTCCTCTGTGTTGCTGTTTAAGTCCAGTCAGCCACGCAGTTTGCTCACTCCTCCCTCTTTCTTTCCCCCAGCTCCCAGGGGGTGGGGAGGAGAATTGCAGGTATGCAACTCCCACAGGTTGAGATAAGAACAGTCTAGTAACTAAGGTATAACACAAGACCACTGCTGCTACCACCAATAATAATAATGACAAGAGAAATACAAGGGAAGAGAATACAGCTGCTCGCCATTGATACCCAGCCCAACCCAGCAGCGAATCCCAACCCTTCCGGGTCTCTGCCCTCCGTTTTTACATCCTGGGCATGACGTGCTGTGTTATGGAATGCCTCTTTGGCTAGTTTGGGTCAGGTGTCCTGTTTCTGCTTCCTCCCGGCTTCCCCTCCTCCCTGGCAGAGCGTGAAGCTCAGAAAATCCTTGGTCAGACAAAACATTCTAAGCAGTAACTAAAAGCATTGGTGCTATCAGTGCTGTTCACAGGCTGAAATTAAAAAACACAGTGCTCCATCAGCTACTAAGAAGGAGAAAAAATGACTGCTGCTGCTGAACCCAGAACTCTCTGTCACATGGGAAAATTCAAAATCACTAATAATAAATAGAACCTAGATAGTATGAATCTCAGTAACAGCATGAACAAAGAAGAAGAGTGTCTATACTGTACTTACCAGTACTCTGGGTTTCTGGTGGGCTCATTTTCTTGAGCACAGTGTCACCCTTTGCCAGCCCAGTAAACAATATTTGTGCTCATAACTGAGATTCATTGTCCAGGGGTATGTGGTCATTTGCTTTTATGTATGAATATGCATTTTATCTTTTTCAAAACATTCCCAAATATTTCATTGCTTTTAGGAAAAATGCATGTCTTTTTTTTTTTTTTTTTTTTTTTTTTTTTTTTCCCCCATTCTCAAAGGGCTCGTAACTTTGTGCTTTGTCCTCAGGAAAGGACTATGCAAAATATCAATTGTTCTTTATAATTACAGTATACTGGATTTGTGATTAATGGTAAAATGAAATGATAGAAACATGCACCTAAAAAAAGTCAGTAGGAGGTGGTGTAACTTAGAAGAAAAAACCATTAATTTAATTAAAAATGTGTCTTAAATCTAAGAAGCTCTACAGAGCTTGTCAGGGAGCAGAAGATGACTTCAGGTCTGGAAGATAGAGCTGGTTTTCAGCTGGTAGCATAGTTTGACATTCATAAATCAGCTGCTTGTGTACTGGAAGTACTTTTCAAAGTAAATTAAAGGGTTTTGGTTCCTATAGATGATTTTCATAGGCATAACTTTCTGGTGTGTTCTAAGTAGTTTTGATGAAGATGATTGTCATTTTCCTCCTTCCCCCCATAAGTCCTTGTTATGTTCTTTTTTGCTGTTGTTCTGACATCAATGGGAAGCTATATTGTATTCTTTTATGCTCTAAATCTTCCCTATGGTTTTAGTTATATGCGCAACTGAAATGCTTTTTGAAAAGTTACAGGTCCTTATTTATGTCAGTGCCAGCTTTAAAGAGCTTTTCAAGTTTTAGAAACCATCACTATCTGGAAATAATTTTCTCCTTAGTTTGTTTTTGTGTTTCTCTGGTTGTGTCACCTGCTGGGTAAGTATACATGGTTGCGGGGAGGGAATGATGGGGGAATGCTCTCTCTCTACTGTACATAAAGCTGCACAGCCAAATGACCTTTCTTTCCCATCATGATTAGTTTCCAGTACAGTTAATTTGGGGCCTTCAACCCTGAATGGTGAAAGGAGACTGTGAAAGTGATTGTGAAAGGAATATTTTCAACACCTTGAAGAGATGATACAAACTGTAATTTCTGGGGAAAAGGTTTCACTGTTGTGCCTCATGAAGGAGTAGGTTGTTGAAAGGAACGTATCCCTTGGATTTGTGTCTCCTGCCTACATGTGTGGAGTCTTGATAGCAATGTGGGGAAGAAATCTCCAGTGGGAGCTGCCTGATTATGACCCCCATTGGATCTGCAGGATTGTCTTAGCAGAAAATCTCCTTTTTCTGTAAATGAAAGGAACTATTTTTAGGGACTTGGTCTGGCTGTGGAAGGTAAGTCAAACTCAGAAAGGGAAATAACTTCTGGTCTCTTAAGACCCCTTTTTTTTTTTTACTTTTTTTTTTTTTTTTTTTTTTTTGTCCCAAAGGCAGTGAAGCCTACTCGTAAGGAGAAACGAAGGGAAAAGTCCATGAAATAAGTCATTTGTATCCATGTCAATTCTGGTAAGTTTTAACAAGAGAAATGGTGACAGAACTTGAGGGTGTATTTGCCAGCCTCCGAAAGTTAACTGTCTCCTTATAATTAGATAGGCATTTATTAATGTAATTTCCTCAAGGACGTAAATTTAACAGAAGTGCTAACTATTATCAGTAGCACATTTGGAAGAATTCTCCAGGTACTGCAATCTCTAACCATTACAACATTTTTTTTGTCTGTTTGTTTTCAATTCCTTTAAGTTGTTCCTATAGCTATTATCATAGTCCGATTAGGGAAGTTTAGACAAATCAGAGCTGGGATTTTTAGAACAGTAACAGTGCAGGTTTCTCAGATGACTTCTGCCTTGCTGAAGTTGAATGAGAAAAAGCAAAGAAGACTTATACTAATTTTAGGGCTGTCAGAAGATCAATAAATAATATAAATTCAGTTTAGTTTAAATCATTACTACATCATATTATCTTTACACAATTAGTTTTTGTCAGTTTATTGTTTTTATAGTGATGTATTTAGTTGCAGCTCTGGAGACAAAGTTGCAGAAGTGACTTTAAGAAAGTGGATTTCTTTTGATACAATTGCTGAATCATAGAACAGTTTCAGTTGGAAGGGACCTTGGGTAATTATCTCATCTCACCTCATGCTTAAAGGAAGGACTACCTTCAACATTAGATTGAGTAGTTCATGGCCATGTCCTGTTGAGTTTTGAGCATCCCCCAAGTATCAAGATCCTGTAGCTTGTCTGGACACCTTTCACACCGAGCAATCCATGAAGAAACGTATTTCCTGTTATCTAATCAGAATTTTTCTCACTTCAGCTTGTGCCTTTTGCCCTTTCTGGAAAAAAAAAAGAAAGCCTGCTACTTCCCTCCTGGTGCGGGATTTTACCTGCCTCTTCAGGAGAAAATGACCAGTGGTGAGTGCTTTTCATCTCTAGAACTCTAGAATGAAGGTTAACATTTTAATGAAGGTTAAATTCCTTAGGCTCCAAACTTACAAGTTGATAAAAATTTAAAACTTCAAGAGGGTAATGGTTCTTCTCCGTGATTTGACATCACTTCTTTTTGTGTGCTTACAAAATAAAAGAGAAGCTTCAGATCACCTTCTGTAGTCCTTTTAGTGTCATGTATTATATTATGTCTCTGATCTTCAGAACAGGGCAGCTGGCTAGATGCCTTGCCTCTAGCTACCCTGGATGCTACAGGTACAAGGAAAAATCAAATTTGGCTGTGGTACCTAGAAAGGCGCTTTCAGGTCTGTGGAAAAGCTTCCTTTCAATCTTTTTCTATATTTGTATAATGAGGAGCAAATCAACATGGAAAAGCTTAGCTTTGACACATGGAGACACACAGCGATCCAGATTACACCAGGAGTAAGCAGCTGAGGACTGATAAATTGCTGTGGCTTTCCATACTTTGCCCATTTATCTGAATGCTGAAATCTGGAAATAGATGAGCTTGGAAGGACCTCTCATCAGCTTTCTAATAGCACAGCCCACAGAAACTTCCTAGGCTCCTTTATTTTCAAGATTGTTCTTGCATGTGGCTGTGTAACAGAGTAAGCTTTAGTATCTTTTTTTAATATAGCCACAGACTCTGATTAGAAACTATCTGACCTCTCTGCAGGACCTCAGGTTGCAGAAATGACAATGAGAGCACTATTAGTTTCTAACATCTGTCAAGTGTTTTAGAGTGCTGTTTATTGTGTTCTTGGAAAGATATTTGTGATACTCCCAAAGTCATAATATGTAGATTTTCTGTATTGGTATACCTTGGTCAGGACTTCGAACCTTAGTATTTGGAACTAAAGGCTAATAACTTGAAGACTGAACAGATTATTTGTCTTTTTATTTACTTTTCCCAAATAGACCAAATTGGTTCTGAGTGTCCAGTCTGAAATTTATGCCTGTGTAAAGTTTGCCTTCATTAAAACTTTACTAAGTAGGGATTCACTTCAAGGGTTGCATGTATGACAAGTGCTGTCAGAATACCAAGCTGGGGCTAAAAGAAGGTAGTAAAATAAATGAAATAAAAAAATAAAACAAAAAGATGGAGCCTGGGAAGGATCTCTGGATGCAGCCTCTTTCTTGGATAAAGAAACAACTTTAAGCTTTCTCAGTTTCTTGAAGTGTGAGGTCTGTAGAGAAATAGTGGGCTTGGACAGTATTATTCCTACCTTTCCCAGAATTTTCTAAGAAACTGTGTGTGTGTGCTGGTCTCAATTTTCCAGCTTCTAGCAGAGTAGCATTGTGCTCTTCAGGGCTTGGTCTGTTGCTATGGATTCTAATCAAGGCTTTAATGGTGTTTTTTTGATGCTTGTATTTCAAGGAAGGATAAATGAGCCTAGTCTCTGTGGAAACATTGTCTCTGTTGTTTTCATTGGGAGGATTTGTTCCAAACAAAGAAAGATAAAGGCCTCTTGGCTAGTTTGCATAAAATAAATGTTCTTCCCTCTCTCCTTGTGTCTGTTTTGCTAAGAAGTCAGGGTGCTAAAACCTTCTGTTGCTCAAGCACCTCTATTACTATTTTATGTTTAATAACAGTACTATTTCTTATTTGCAACCTGACATTTTTTTTACATCAACTCTTCACACAGCTGCCTCTTTTTAGTTTGGTTTTTAATTACACTGGATTGTATAGTAATAACTGTGTCTGCTATGTGTGTCAAACACTTCAGTATACTTTCACTAGATACTTTTAATCTTAATTTGCTGTGGAGTATGTTGCACTGATTCAAGGTAGGTATTCATTTAGTATGATGGAGAAAGATTTAAATTCATGCAGAGTCCTTTACTTGAACTGGGCAGAAATGTAATTTAGTGCTGTTTCCCTCCCAGTACACATATCCTGTCTTCCCTGAATAGCTGAACTTGGGCAAACCAGTTTTGTTTCATGTTTTCTAGAATTGACTGTGGACCATGTCAGTTGCAATAATGTGACAGTAAAAACCCACCTCCTTTTTGCCTGTAACTACTGATTTAGTACTCATGGGTAAGCACATATAGAGACATTGAGATATTATCTCATTTTTACCGGTTAAAGAGGTTAACATGGCTACCTATATGATACAGAAAACAGTGTGTTGAGTTAAATGAGCATTTTAGATGGAAAGCTTCTCTCTGTGAGGCTGTTGGTCCATCTTCCCAGGTGAGCTTATCTGTGGGAGAGAGAAGAGTTTGTTTTCCTATTTCTGCATCTTTTGTCTTGTCTGTAACTATTTTTAGACAGATGGAGTTGCACATTCTGGCTGCAGCACACATTCTGCAGTGACTCCTTATTCCTGAAAAATGGCTAATTAAATGAGAGACAACTCAGGCAGGAATGATTTATGCCATGTGAACACGGCTCAGACTTCAGAAAATATTGGTAGATTCTGCTGGCAGGCTGTCGAGTTATCAAGTTGTTCACCTTTTGCCAGGCTTCATTAGTGACCATTAGCTTCATGGCCTGGCCGAAATTCTTTCATTTTGGAGGAGTGTGGTATCAATCTCTGCTTCTCATTTTCTCTCTGAATTCTGCCATTGGTGGTAGCCTGACTCAATATAGGCTAATGATTGATAGCAGCAGAGAAGTGGTGCTCAACAGCTGAATACACAGCCGTGTGCTTCAGAAAATATTATGTTGCATTGTAAACATTTCCAGTCTCAAAATTTAGAAGACACTGCGGGAACTGGGAAAGCCCTGCCTGTATGCTTAGCATCTAGGAGCCTACTATTGTTAAGACATGTTGTATCTGTTGAGCTACCTTCCAAGTTAAGTGACTTAAGGAAAAATGTCTGTCTGAAACTCTATCCTCCCTTGGTCAGGACAGTTTTATATTGTTATGTTGTACCATGGGAAAGGTAGGCTTGCAGGTTTACCTGAATGTAAGAAAAGATGTTTGCAAAAACTCCAAAGCTAAATGTCTGAGCTTTCTCTGTCTGAATGTACAGACAAATGTTTTCCTTGCTGCTGCTTCTTCTGCCTTTTGGTAAAAAGGCTGTGTCCTTTAACTGGTACAATTTATCTCACTAAGGAGAAATAGGTAGCAAGCTAAAAGGGCAAGTGAAGACAAATGTGGAGTGTTGTGTTGTGTGACTGAACAAGTGTACTGTTCTCCAAGAGTTGTGCAAACAGAGGGGAAGGACAATACCAGCTTGTTGTGCATATATCTAAAGCACAACCAGACACAGCATTGTGTACACACTAAAGCAAGGCTATGCAGGCTCCTAAAGTGTGGAATCTAATTATGTAGTGGTTTATGTGAAATACTGGTGAGTTTGAGAACATTTCTAATGAACTAGAGTACAGAATGCTCACAATCCATCAAACAAAGTCTACACAAGAAGGAGTTACAGATGGAGAAATATCCTAAAGAAGAAACATGAGGAGCTTCCACTGTACAGCTAAGGATCTTGAATATATACCTAGGGTATGAAAAAAGTGAGAAACCATTTAACAAGTGTTGATGGGAGTTTTTGATAGAGACACCCTTCATTTTTCTACTGGCTACGGCATACAAAGAAGTGATTAAATGTCTATAAAAGGGAATCCAGAGCTTGATTTAGGCTGTTGCCTAAAGGTGCTCTGAGCACCTTTGATGTGGATAGCCACCAATTCCATTTGCAACCTATGACATTAGTGGCATTTATTAACTTAAATATTTTTACATATGTAATGACAGCTTTTTTCAAGCAGCAGGCAGTGACTAGGCTCAGGATAATGTCTTGTATTAAAGCGCTTTTTAAAACTGGTTTTGGCCGCATGTTAGTGCCTGGCAGATGGAGTGTGTACTACTAGTGGTTGCTGGGCTTTGCACAAGTAGCTTCTTGGGATGGTTCACTGTTCAGTGCTTGTGCGGAAAGCTACCTGCAGTCTTGAAACTTTCCTGGGTATAATAAACAATGCAACCAATATTATTGCAATTTATGGAGTAAGGTGGAAACCCTCATGTGAATTACAGCTTTGATGGCTGAATTGCAAATGTAATTATTCTTCTATACATAAGTATGCAGTGCTGTCCCAATCAGTTATGCTACTTCTGAAGCCTTGGGAATAAAGAAGCATTATACTGCTGAATAACATACACAGAAAGCCTTGAAAATCTCAGCTGAAATAGTAAGAGAAATCTCATGCCAGTCAGTAGTCCCCAGGAAGAAGCTAGATGGATTTCTGCTTCGGGTATGCTCCTGCATGCTCTCAAACAGAAAGCAGATGGATAATGTGGTGGGTGAGGGGACAGTATTGAGCACCTGTATTTTAAACAGTAAGAGATTTTCTTTTCCCCTTTACAGACTGCTATTGTGTGCTTCTCATTTCATTATTCATATCAGGCTTCTCGAACAAGATATTTTTGTGTGAAGAGTTTTTTTTAAAGGTGTCATTATTAACTTCTTAAGAAAACATTGGAAAAAGTTTTATAAAGAGCCTTTATTGAATCATAAGCTATGTGCTAGAGCCTTGTGCATGGTTATCTTTCTCAGTGAATTCTAATTTGAAAGCCTCATATATACTATAAAATCTTGAGAAACCAAAGTTCTTGCGCTATAATGAACTGCTGCCCACTAGATGAACTTGTTTAAGATCTGTAAGATTTCTCACTTTTCTGTCTTCTGCTGCGGAGCTACTATCTGACACTCCCAGAATGAATCAGATTTCAAGCAGTAACCTTGCAAGTCACCTTGCTGCTTTAAATCCATTTCATAGACCTCCCTCAAACTTCTCTGGCATATCGTTAACTTGACTATGGTTACACAGAAACATATAAGTCTTCATCTATCATTGTAGACAGCTGTCGTAATTGAATCACCTGGTGGTAACATGAAAAATTTAGCATTCTTCTTTGCTGTTTGGGGGACTCCTTTCCTGCTGTTCTTGTTTGTGATGGCTCAATGTGTTCCAGAGTTTCAGTATGAACAAATTCTCTTCTGTTGCAGTAGATTATCAAAGCTTAGAAGAACTGTGGTCTCTTTTTTAGTCTGAATTAATCAGCTGAATCATTTAAAACAAAACACACAGGAAATATTAGAGACTCTGCAGAGCTGAAGGACAAGTCTGCCAGGATGCAGAGAAGCTCCAGCTCCACACCAGGTTTTCCCTCTTATGACTTGGTTTAATGTCTGATAGCATAGACGATGTTATCCCAATTTATTTCATTCATAAAACTGAGACATCTACCCACTACAATAGTCAAAGGAGGGGTGTGTGTGCACATTTCTAGGAGCAATTCAGCCAGTTCAGATCTGAAACTATTTTGTCCCTCTAAAATGTCAGAGAGAACAAAAGGCAGTAATAATTCCAGCTCTTCAGGTAAGTCTCTAAAGGCCGGAGTGAGGCTTGATACATCTAATTTGTCAAAGCCCTCGTGACTGACTACATTTCTTTTATTTTAACAGAAAGCTTGTTAACCCTTAATCTTAACCATAAAGTTAAACATAAATTTTTTTTTATTGTTTGATGTTAAAGAAATATCACCAATTATATCTGCTTCGCAAATCTCTTGTAGCATCATTTTTTGTTTTGAAATCCCTCGTCCCCCCAAGTAAACAAGCAAGCTATCTTATTTCTTCTTCTCTAAAGTGCTTTATCTACTATTGTCTGCCAAGTCTACCCCATTTTGTGTTATCCATCTCCTGCAGGTGCCAAACTCTCCACTTCCCATGTGCAGTCACACAGCTTATTCATTCTCATTTGCTTATTGCTGCTTTAATCCTTTGTGGTGGAATGGCTTGCACAGCAATGTTCCTTCCCCCCCTGTGTCCATCATTCACTTCAATATTCTGACCCATAATGTCTCTTCTCTTGTCTGGAGGTCTTGTACAGCCACTTGCTGTGGCTTTGTTTATTCAGACCCAAGTAAGCTCCTAATTCAAAGTCTCTGAACTGAGTGGCACTGCTCCTATTAAGTGCCAGTGATGCAGAATTACAGGTCAACCATCAATAAATGCCAGTATGGCCACAATGCCATGCTTTCTCCCTCCCTCTAAGCCTATAAATATGGTGTTTTAGACTACCAATCATCTGTAATCAAGAAGATGGAAGCAACTGACTCCCTAAATACAGTGCTTGAAAGACATTACTAGAAAGCTGGGCCAAATGAGATAGCCCTCAAAAGGTAATGAGTGATTTTAGCTTCTGCTGCAACAAGATGTAACAGAAGCATCCCTTTTTTCAAGCATAAAAAGTCTCTGCTTTGTTGTAGCTGAATTTTGTGTGTATGTGCTCACTATGGCAGTTTTCTCATAGGAGTATAGCTAGGAAACAATGTTTCACAAACAACAACAACAAAAAAAAAAGATTTTGAGTGCTGTTTGTATTTGTGATATCCTGATGTTGTGTAGTTTCATATTGTCTAGTCAGTTCGTACAGACATTTGCATTTGTAGGAATTATGTCCTGTCTCCTTTCAGGTAGGAATGATGTGGTTAGTAGTTTGGCTGCTAAATGGTCTACAGCAGGAATATTATCTTCTGCAATCAGAAGAAAAAAAAATTATGTTTTGTATTAGCTTTCAAACTCCATCCTCCTTTCCCCCTTTGCCAACCCTGCTCTTCCCTAGTGGAAGTGATCTGGCAGTAAAATTGTGGGGGAGCTTATTAAATTTGCACATTTAATGCCTCAATTTAAACCTTGGGTAATAGAGGACCATCTTTTAATTTAAGCTGTGGGTTTACCATCTGTGCAAATTGGATTTTTTTTTTCTTTCTGTATTACCTGAAAAACAGCAACAGCATTACTACATATAATTTGTGAAGCATTGATTTCTACATGACTGCCTACAATCATAGTTTGGTCAACTGCACAGGAGTTCAGAAATAGAGACAGACACCTGGACACTGCTCTTCCTTAAGCCATTAGGTCAGGTAAGCACTACTTAAACAGTATTTTATTTCCTTTTGCCATTTTCTTTTGCCTAAACCTTACTCTAGCATCCTGACCCTTTCTTCCTTCCAGTGTGTAAAGCAACACCGCATCTGAAATTCTGAGCTAGGACAGTATTTGGTTGCATCTTCTTGGTTTGAAAGCAAGTTATTTACCATAACCAAACCTATGGTTGGTTCTGTTGTTGCTTGCTTGTCCATTTTTAAAGGTGGATAGATCAGAGAAGGGAGGTGTGCCAAAGTCCTGCTTCCCACAGCACTGGTTTGGTCCTCATTGGCTGTCCTTCTGCTAATTCTAAGAGGTTTTGTGACTATTCTACAAAGCCTTGTGCTACCTCATACTGTGAAGTCTCATTAATGTGAAAGAAAATAAAACCCAGGAAGTCTAGTTAGTGAATTTCCATTGTACACATTTCATTTAGCAAGAATTATCTGTGGCATGCCACTCATATGGTGAACATTTTTAGCGACACTCTTAAGTGGTATTACTTGCATTAGAAGCATAAGGTAATTGTAATCAGGAAACAAAATAACATGTTCTGTTTGGGTAGTTAGATTTAAAGGGTTGCATATCTGATGCTAAAGCATTTGGGAAGAACCAAAACAAAACCTCTTTACTCTGGAATAATGAACTAATCTTAGATGACAATTCCTAAAGAAAAATTGAAAATATAGGAGAAATTACATATACGGGTCATTCATTTCCACCTCAGCCTGAGCATCCTTTATTTCTGGGTCAGGTTAGTCATTGGAGCTGGCTTGTAGCAGGGTATGGAGGACTCATTTTGTGGCTGAAGATTAAGGGAAGGCCACAGGACTGCCAGTTTAGCTTAGCAGCTCAGCCATGTCAGGGACTTTGTTTTTAGAAGAGCTTTTCAGTTTATTTAGGTAGATTATCAAAATATATTTTTTTTCATCTTCTCTCTCGGCTATGTGCATGTATATATGGGAAGCAAACCCTTTCCTTCTGCCTGCCTTACAGTAGTAATTTTCATACAAAAATCATTTTAATGTTTAACTTACCATTGACAAACATGGATGGGTTTAACACTGTGAATAAGAAAGCTAAACTGCCCAAACTCATCCTGTTGTGCAGCTTAGACTCATGAAGGGAGACAAGTTCGTAATTCACCCTTTGCCCAGTTTTTTACTTCAGTGCTGCTGCTCAAAGTTGAAGCATGCATGGCTGTTAACAAGACAAAATAATAACAGCTGCTGGGTTGCGTGTAATGACAGAGCTGAGCAAGATCCGCCTGGAGGGCAGTATCCATAGGTCCACCAGTCAACCTCAGACCAGTGAGACCAATGCTCTCTGTTGCTATCGTGATTTCCTTAGATATGAAGCTTTGTCCATAGGGCTGAGCTGAAAAAGATGATTCTAGGATACTACTGAGCTTAAGTAATTTTTGTCTGTTGGAGCATACAAATGGGATAGCCTCAAAGTTGGTCTAACTTATGTTATTAGGAAGACCTTAGGCTGAGGGAGGTTCCCTTAGGAGCACAAAGCTATAAATTTAGTGCCTGCACCAAGCAGAGCTGAAACTCTTTCTGCCCAGATGAATCTGGGGGAGAAGAGGGAGGATAATTTTCATTTCTGATTTGTCAGCTCAGACTGTAATTTCTGTAAATCTAACTGTTGCTTGTCTTGTATGTTGTACAAGCAATCACAATCATACCAATTGTATACAAAGATGAAGAATTGCAAGGAAGGACATATTTCACTTTTGACATTTGCTTAAATTCTTGGAAAATTACATGGCTTAGCATCCAGGAAAGTTTGAAAGTTGCTGCAGATTAAAGCTCTAAGGGCTGATTTTAATCCTCAACACGTCTGAGCATTGAGTCCATTAGTATCTTTTACTGTGTCAATAGAGAAAACAAACTCCGTGTGCTGCCAATTAACTTCACCAGCAAGCATATCTTCCTAAGAAAAATCAAGTGAACACGTATCTTTTATTAGGAGGTGGAAAACCTGAGCCAGTGTTTCAGACATCTGATGATCTTTGTGTGTGTCTGCTATCTCATTACCTTTCACAGGGACTAAATGCAGTCTTCAGAGCTGATCAGTGCCTTCTGTCTCTCTGAGGAGACTTTATTTAATTTTCTATATTGTATTATATTATAGCATCTCTTCTCTTTAACTGGAGACATCTCAATCTATTCTAATGATAGTTATACCATGTATTCATATAAATACAGACACAGAAACATAGGTGGCTTTAGGTTACATTTGGGAAGGTGCTAGAAAATAGAACTCTAAACTTGTTTGATTATGTCTAAAATTAAGATTACTAATATTTAGATATCAAAAATAAAAAAAAATTAAAAAAGAGCCATTCTTAAATGGGTGCCATGTGTTACTCTAAAATGCGGCTTCTGCTGTAACTAACCCAGAGGATGAGCTCGAAATATGCTTTCTGTGAAATGAGAATTATTGTCATTTAGGTTTGATTTTTGTCTACCTGCCAAAACAGGTCTGAGCACTCTTTCAGGAGCCTCTTAATGGAGGAGTTTAGACAGGAGACCCCTGAAACAAGCCACACAGGGAATAAGAGCTTGTCTGACACTCAAATAGCAACGATTGTAGTGCTCCTGTCAAATACACTGTGTGTCAGTACCCCAAACAAAAGAGATGGATGAATACCTGTGGCTGAACACCTGTGTGCGCTTGCAGCCCTGAAAGCCAACCATATCCTAGGCTGCATCAAAAGGAGCGTGACCAGTAGGTCAAAGGAGGTGATCCTGCCCCTCTATTCTGCTCTCGTGAGACCTCACTTGGAGTATTGTGTGCAATTCTGATGTCCTCAACAGAAAAAGGACATGGAACTGTTGGAACAAGTCCAGAGGAGCGCCATGAGGATGATGAGGGGACTGGAGCACCTCCTGTGTGAAGACAGGCTGAGAAAGTTGGGGCTGTTCAGCCTGGAGAAGAGAAGGCTGTGTGGAGGCATCATAGCATCCTTCCAATATCTGAAGGGGGCCCATAGGGATGCTGGGGATGGACTCTTCATGAGGGACTGTAGTGAGAGGACAAGAGATAATGGGTTCAAACTTAAACAGGGGAAGTTTAGATTGGATATGAGGAAGAAATTCTTTACTGTAAGGGTGGTGAGGCACTGGAAAGTGTTACCCAGGGAAGTGGTGAATGCTCCATCACTGGTGGTGTTCAAGGCTGGATTGGACAGAGCCTTGGGTGGCATGGTTTAGTGGGAGGTGTCCCTGCCCCTGGCAGGGGGGTTGGAAGTAAATGATCTTAAGGTTCTTTCCAACCCTAACTATTCTATGATTCTATGATACCATGAAACATTTTTGTGTCCCTAATTGCACCCTCAGCACCTCTAAAGGGATGTAGATGCAGATGTAGACCTCACTCCCCAAGCACAGAGCTTTTGATGTGCCAGGGCGATTACACTCACCTGGATACTTATACACTGGTTCTTACTTAGACTGTAGTAAAGGAGTATTAATTAATTACTGAAGTGGCATGGCCTCTTTATATCAGGAATTTATCTACAAGACCTGTACTTTAGTTCAAGCTTGATGGATAATTGATGCACCTATCTGCACGTGCAAAGGAACAGCTGAGCCATGCACATGTCACCCTACCAAATTTCATGGCAAACAATTTATCTTTCAAGAGAATAAGGACTGGTATGTGGAAGTCAATTAAAACTGCTACAGACTGAGTATTTGTTATGCACTTAAGTAGGTAGTTGTATAGTGTCATGGGTTCAGCAGCAGCAGCCATTTTTCTCCTTTGTAGTAGCTGGTGCAGCGCTGTGTTTTCGACTTTTGGCCTGGGAACAGCGCTGATAACACCAATGCTTATAGTTATGGCTTAGAATGTTTTGGTCTGACCAAGGACTTTCTGAGTCTCATGCTCTGCCAGGGAGGAGGGGAAGCTGGGAGGAAGCAGAGACAGGACACCTGACCCAAACTGACCAGAGAGGTATTCCATACCACAGTACGTCATGCTCAGGATGAAAAAAAACTGGGGGCAGGAACCCGGAAGAGTTGAGTTCACGGCTCCGTCGTCGGGTGGTGAGCGGTTGTATCCTCTTCCCTTGTATTTCCCTTATCATTATTATTATTGGTGGTAGCAGCAGTGATTTGTGTTATACCTTAGTTACTGGACTGTTCTTATCTCAACCCGTGGAAGTTACATTCTTTCAATTCTTCTCCCCATTCCCCAACCCCCCTCGGAGTGGGGGGGGGGAAGAAAGAGGGGGGAGTGAGTGAGCGGGCTGCGTGATTTATGGCTCAAACCACGACATATAGTCAGAGAGGAATATAAAATTAAATATAATATATAATAGAATATAAATAACATAGAAAAATAAATATAAAGAAGTTTTTGTGGCTATGGTGCTTTGCTGTGAAGGACTGAAGATGGCTGAAAAGATATGGCTAAGAGAAAATTAACAATACCCCTTTCCCAAGGTAATTTGGATATTTTCATTGAGGCTTCCTACCCAGCTACTATTCGATATTTAATGATATGTTTAATCTTCCTTTTTAGATGATGAGACATTGGAGGAAAGCAAAATTGTTAGGAATACAGCAGAACTGAAATTTCTGCTTTTCTGTGCAGACAGAGATTCTCAGTTTGAGTACTGTCTAAAGCTGGTTGTCCATGGCTGTGTGTAACCAAATGTTTTGTTTCAGGATGGTGGTGCAGTTTTGAGGAAAATCCCCTTATTTGTCCCATATACTGAGTGCTGGCTTGGTTCAGGGAGGGGTTTGTTGGGCATGAGCTGAATTGCTTTTGGAGAAAACATAACCAGTATGGTGTTATCCCCTGTGTGGATGTGGGGATTTTCTTCAGGTGGCTTGAAGAACAGATGTGAGGAGGAGACACTCAGTACAGAGGATAAAATTAACTCAAGTCTGAAATAACAAGACTGAAGCAGATCTGCAGAGCTTTCTGGATTCCCAAATCTCACCACTTTTGGGGTTGCTCCCAGTCAGGAGGCTTGCAGTCTCCAGTAGGGGTGTCTGTAATGTGGAGAGGACAAGATGGCAGATTGAGACTGTCATTAAGCACCTTGGGTGCCAATTGCTTTCCTAGCTGGAAAGTGAATTAAATAACTCTCATCACTCTGCTGTTCAGTAGAATAAGCCTGCTTAGCTTAACAAGATCAGTTGTGGTAGGATATATAGTTTATCAGTAGCAAATGAATGGAGAAGCTGCCTTCTTGCAGTTTGAATAGCTTTGCACTAGTGTCATGCCAATATAAACATCTTAAAGCTACAAAGTCCACTAGGAGACAGAGGTTATTTTGAAGTGGTAAAGTATGGAATATTTAGCTCTCCAGAACCTTTTGTACCTGAGCTAGATCAAAACTTTGTCTTGAGTTATAGACTCCCCACCTCACTGTAGGTGGGTGGCACCTAGTAAAAAATGTATATGAGTGGTAGCTGCAATGTCCTAAAGTGATAAGGAGTTGTTAAGTGAGACATGATGTGTGACAAGAGGTCAGGTAGTTTATCCAGCAAACTGCTATCTGCTTCAAGGAAAAGATAACCTAGGCTGGATGGATGGTTTTAAATTCATAAATAAAAGTAATGCTCTTCAAAACTAAATACCAAGGGTTCTTTGCATCTGCTGGTATGTTAAACCACCTCAGGGGCAAATTACTAGACCTGTAAATTCATGCTGGGGGCAGAGGAGGTGGAGGAGTGCAGCTCACTGTGGCTTGTGCCTCTGAGGGTACTTCAGAGACTGAAGAACTGACTTTGGTGGAGTCTAACCCTAAACTGACTCTAATGCCCTTAGACTGACCCACTTAAATGTTCTTAACACAGCAGCATTAAGGAGGAGAAACACTCACAAATCAGGACATGGCAAATGGACATTCAGTTACAATACTGTCTAATGTACTATCCTGGCATAGCTTGTCTGTTTTGGCTACCCAGCTCAGTGGCTCTGGGCCCTCCAATGTGTGGTAGCAATAGGGCTTGCAAGTACTTTGGGAAATGAGATTTGCAACCAAGAGGTAAAGAGAGCACTGAATGCTCTCCCATGTCCCCAGATGTGCAGTTCCTATATTTTCACTGAATGCCTATAAATTTCAGCCTCACTCAAGTTGATATCAGGGTGTGTATGCATTGCAAACAACAGCGGCTGTGTTCATTGTTTCCTTTAGCATCTTTTCATTAGGTAGCGATTCTGGATGCCAAAACTTCAAGGCAGTGCTGCAGTATTGCTCTGTTTGCTCCATCCTTTGAAAACCAGCAGAGGCAGTGTTACTTGGGGTCTGTGTGCCTGTTAACAATAAAAAAAAAAAAAAAAAGGATTTGCTCACTGGTATTTTTTATTTTTCAGATTTGTGCTCTCCCATGGACAATCAGTCTGAAAATCAGAATCTGCTCAGTTAACTGTTCTTGCATTTCCTCTTCTTAAATATATTACTCTGGAGCAACTCAATAGATTTCTTTACAAAGTCCCAGTACTTCTGTGTGGAAATGAGATTGTCTGGCACTGGCTGGAAAACTGGACAGGTCCTTCCTAGATCCTGGAGACTGCAGTTCAAGGAGCATTTTATTCACTCACATGTTTTGTTTTACTGCTGGTTAAGTTAAGAAGTTTCATTTAGCCACAAAAAGCAAGCTGTTATTCATGGTGTGATGGCTTGAACTGAGCAGTCAGCAAAAAAGAGCTTATCTTTCAATGTTAGAATGAGAACCATGGTAACAAAGCCTCTGTAAGACTAATCATCCTGTCTCTGTCACTAGATAGCTCTAAAAGTATTTTCTCTCCTCTTTGCCTAGCTTGCTACCTCCAACAGATGTGTCTCAGCTCTCCCCTTCAGGATCTGTGTGTGAAGCATGTCCTAAAAGATCTCCGAGCACTGTTCAGCAGTTCTCTGCTGCTTTTTAAGGCTGGAGCACTAACATTCAATTTTTTTTTTAAGGAGAAAATAACAACCACAACAATATTTAAGATCTCTCCTGTCAAATCACAGGACTGTGGTCTTGACAGAAGGTGGGAATACAGCTTTCCTCTTGCAGCATTTGGCCATCCAAAAAAATAAGCACAGAAATCAGACCCGCAAAAGTGAGTAGACTGTAAAAAAAATTAAAAAATAATCAAAACCAAGCACTATTGCTACTTGGTATTAATGAAACTTGTAGATGCTCGTTTTACTTAAAACTGTAGAAGGTTCTTTCATTTGCAGCTTGTGGATGTATTCAAGTCAGCAATTCGAATGCTGTTCACAGCACGTGTCTGTGTGGTTCTGAATACTATTAATAGGGAATTTCACAATCTTTCTCAATTCTTGAAGGAAGAATAATTCTGACCCAACTAGAGTCTTCAGCACTGCAGCATTCCTCTCTGACTCAAGGTCATGTGGGAGTAATGGCTAATTCCTTAAATATATTTTAAATTAGTAAAGCTGTCAAGTATGCATCATGCCCTTCCAGTAAATTGCTTATGTTCCCTGACTGCCAGCTCTTCAGCATCTGTATGTGTATATTTATATACTTACAATAATTCTGACTAAAGCCTAAGGTTTATTCAGATAGATGAAAAATTCATTCTGGAGGATGAAAATTTGGCTGTTCCACCCATTTATTTTAATTTTGATCCTGCTCACTTGAAGCGGTTAGCGATTTGCACACGCTGTGCTCTCCAACAGCGACTTAGGTCTGTGCAGCCTCAGTATGATGCTATCAGATATACAGTATAATCTATATGTACTGTTGTCTGAATGAGATTACCCATAAAGCTGTTGCTTGTGAACTGAGTTTTGACAGGTTTTGCCAAAACACACATTTAAAAAAACCCAGAAGGCTCCAAATAGCTGCTGAGATAGAAGGCTTGGGAATTGCTGACTTTGAATTAAACATTCCTGTGTTTCTGTGCTTGAGCTGTGATGCTATGGCACCTACCATGGCATCTACAAAGGCAGTAACTTCCCTATAAAGACTGCACAGGGATATATAAGATTTACACACACATGTATCTGTTGCATTATATGAAAGTATCACAATACTACATATAAATTGCATCAGAGTTGGGAAAGATGGGAAGCCTACAACCAAAACTCCAGGGCATGTACATTCTGGTAATTTTGTTCAACACTAGTACTATAATGGCTATATGTGCTATGTTCTACATGGAAAATACTCCTAGTGATATAAATCCAAGGTATAACCAACCCAATGATATAACCTCTTTTATGTTTGGAAAGCTGACTGGGAACTGTTATTCTTTAGCATATTGTATAGGAAATTGAGCTTTAATTCTGTAGAATACTTCTCTGAGTCTCTTGAGAAGAAAACTCTAAGCTGTACTTCAGTAAAGAATTAGTTCAGGTGCAGAAAGAAGTGGCTAGCTAGGAATTTCTAACCTGTTGTGCTATTAGGAAGAATTTTGGGCAGAAACAGTTCACCTGGTTTTCTCAAGGCATGTATGCAATGGGACTCTAAATTCTGCCTCTTTACTGATATCAGAACTGCAAATGCTGAAGCCAGTACTTGTAACTGGCACTTGGATTTCCAAGGCACTGGAATACCTTGGGTGTACACATGCACATGCAGGTGCAGGATTTCAGATGGTCCAAGGAAAACACTTCATTTCCAACATGTTCAAGTATATAAAATATGAGATAATAATAAATATTGTAAAGTAGTATAATAAAATAATAATAAATTGTGAGACTGGAAATAGGTGCATTGCATTGCATTGTAGGATGAATAAGAAAGATAGAGGGTACCCATTTTGGTTTATTTTCTACATAAGGTGGATGCAGAAATTGCAGGTAAAGGGAGGATCACCTACAGGAGTTGACCTGTGTTTGGAAAGCAGAATTTAGCTGTGCAGTATTTTGGTAATGAGCTACCTATTAAAAAAACTAATTTACAAGTATATAGGTGTCTCATTATCCAGCTTGCAGTATACAAAACATTTCTGTAGGAGATATTCTGCCTTTTGCATTAGGTGTTGTGAATAGTTTTGCAGTGCTGGTCGCCAGACGTTTTGTGAAATGTATATGCCTCTTGAATATGACAGCCTTGCAAAATTGTGTTTTCTTTTGCTGTTGCATGGTGAGCATTAATCAGCTTTAATGATCGCCAGTGGATATACTAATAGCTTACAAAGGTTGCACTCTCCATTCTGCTGTAAATGGAGCCTCAAACAGTAGTAGTTGCCTATGGTTGTATGCTGGAAACCTGTTTTCTTCTGTGGAACACACTCTCACCCTTTAACCAGAACTTGTTCTGAAAATGGCAGTGCCATGTCTCTAAGGGTGTTCTCATTTTTGAGGGTAGTAGCTAAAGGGAATATTGTCATCTGTTTCAACCTGTTCACAGAATGAGACCAAGAAAAATACATTTTGAATATCAAGAAAAAACATCCTGGTTTTTAGGTAGTTCATCTGGGACTCTGTCTGCACAGAAAAGTTCTGGGTTTTGTTCATGTTGCACTGCTTCTCAGAGATGCATCAGAACCTCTCTCCATGATGACCTGAAGGGACTCACACCAGGGAACACCAGAGATGTCACAGTAAGTGTCTACTTGAAAGCCAGGTTTCTCAGCTGCCATTAGAGAGAGCAGACCTACCTGCAAAGCAGATGGGCTTATCCTAAAATAGGCACTTGTCGTGGTTTAAGCCTGTTATCAGCGCTGTTCCTAGGCCCAAAATCAAAAACACAGTGCTGCACCAGCTACCAAGAAGCAGAAAAAATGACTGCTGCTGCTGAACCCATGACAGCACTGAAGAGGGGATATGGTTGCATCAACACAGCTGTCTCGTGCGGTTTGGCATTCCCTACAAAATCTGCATGATCTCTCATGTATGAGGGGATTCAGGGAATCTTTTTGGACCTCCAGCTGGAGGCCCAGGGGCTAATCTCAGACAATTAAAATGATGCTAGGTACCTACATAGGGACAGCTGGATGCCACCCCAGCTGGTGTGTCATATTCCAACCCCGCTGCCATGGGCAGGGACACCTCACACTAAACCATGCCACCCAAGCCTCTGTCAAACCTGGCCTTGAACACCGCCAGCGATGGAGCATTCACAACTTCCTTGGGCAACACATTCCAGTGCCTCACCACCCTTACAGTAAAGAATTTCTTCCTCATGTCCAATCTTAACTTCCCCTGTTTAAGTTTGAACCCATTACCCCTTGTCCTATCAATACAGTCCCTAATGAAGAGTCCCTCCCCAGCATCCTTATAAGCCCCCTTCAGATACTGGAAAGCTGCTGTGAGGTCTCCACGCAGCCTTCTCATCTCCAGGCTGAACAGCCCCAACTTTCTCAGCCTATCTTCATATGGGAGGTGCTCCAGACCCCTGATCATCCTCGTGGCCCTCCTTTGGACTTGTTCCAACAGTTTCGTGTTCTTTTTTGTTGAGGACACCAGAACTGCACACAATACTCCAAGTGAGGTCTCACAAGAGCAGAGTAGTGGGGCAGGATTGCCTCCTTTGACCTGCTGGTCATGCTCCTTTTAATGCAGTCTGGGGTACGGTTGGCTTTCTGGGCTGCAAGCGCGCACTGCCAGCTCATGTTCATTTTTTCATCAACCAACAGCCCCAAGTCCTTCTCAGCAGGACTGCTCTGAATCTCTTCTCTGCCCAACCTGTAGCTGTGCCTGGGATTCCTCCTACCCAGGTGCAGGACCTTGCACTTGGCATGGTTAAGCTTCATCAGGTTGGCATCAGCCCACCCCACAAGCATGTCAAGATCCCTCTGGATGGCATTCCTTCCCTCCAGTGTATAACCGAACCATACAGCTTGGTGTCATTGGCAAACTTGCTGAGGGCACACTCAATCCCACTGTCCATGTCACCGACAAAGATGTTGAACAAGACCGATCCCAACACCGATCCCTGAGGGACACCACTCATTACTGGTCTCCAGCTGGACATTGAGCCATTGAGCACAACTCTTTGCATGCAGCCATCCAGCCAGTTCTTTATCCACCGAGTGGTCCACCTATCAAATTGATGTCTCTCCAACTTAGAAACAAGGATGTCATGTGGGACAGTGTCAAACGCTTTGCACAAGTCCAGGTAGATGACATCAACTGCTCTACCCCCGTCCATCAGTTCCGTAGCCCCATCATAGAAGGCCACCAGATTGGTCTGGCAGGATTTCCCCTTAATGAAGCCATTTTGGCTGTCACCAACCACCTTGTTGTTTTTCATGTGCCTTAGCATGCCTTCCAGGAGAATCTGCTCTAAGATTTTGCCAGGCACAGAGGTGAGGCTGAGTGGTCTGTAGTTCCCCGGCTCATCCATTTTCCCCTTTTTGAAAATGAGGGTTATATTTCCCTTTTTCCAGTTGTTGGGGCGGCAGGACTACAGTGGAACCGTAAAGACACAGTGGACATGTTGAAATCTGAGTACAAGTGCCTTTACCTGAAACTAAGCCTTATGCGCAGCCTGATTTCATAAGGGTCTGTAACTTGTTATAGTTAAATGATTTTTCTACCTAAGAACAGACAGAAGTGATGCTGAGTACATTTACTGGAAGAGTGTTATAGAAATCATAATCACAGCAATGTAGATGTTGGGGTGTTAGTGGCATTTTGTACTGCACAGTCATGCATATGTTATGAACTTGGCATTGTGTTGCTCTGATTTTCCTACATGGAGTCCTTTTGTTCTAACTCCTTCATATGATTTAAGCTAAAAAACCTTTCTTTCAAAAAAACTAAACTACAAATATAAGTTGATTTTATTAACGTTTGTGTTAATTAATAGGTTAAAGTGAATTTCCACTAAAAAGTGAGACTGAAACTTATTTGCCTGTCTGGTGGAGGAAATGTCACCAGAAGTGCAGTGGTGGTGTTATACGTTGGGAAGGTAAGGTAAAGCTCCAGTGGGTGTTCAGCATAAAGGGGAATTATGCCTCTGTCTGGCTCATGTTGAAGATATGGAGTTAAGTGTTGTCTTGTGCTCTCTCCTTTAGCCATTCAGAGCTCAATAGTGTGTCTAAACCTGGCGCATAATATTTTGACATGAAAGTTTAATGGTAATGTTCTGCCTTATTTTTAGTTAAATGGCAGAGTTTAGCTGCGTTGTGATGAAGAAGGGGGGCAGAAGCAGTGTAGTGTTGCTAGAGAGATGGTTTAGAGAAGGGCTGCTGTTCACTTGCACACCTATATTCTTCCCCAGTAAATCTGCACAAGATAGAATTATGTGTATTTATGATATTCAGAATCTATTTTGGCCCTTGATTGTACATATCATGTGGTTTATACTTACTGGAAGTAGCCATAGAACAAGTCAGCTCGATGCACCTTTTAGTATATTTTTGGTCAGCGTTTATGTCTATGTAAATGTACTCAGAATATTTTGCTATCATTGCAAGATTTAAAATATAAACATGTTCTTTATCTACTTTTATCACCCTTGTAGATTGACCCTAAGTTTTATATCAATTTTGAGACATTTTATTGTTACAGAGTGTCTCATTTGAGCAAAGAATTAGAAATGGGATAATTAAATTGGCATCAGGGAACTTTATTGTTTTCAAATGTTGTATTTGAACACCAGGCTGGAATGCTAAGTTGATTTGGATCAGTAATGTTCAAAAGATGTATTATTTTTGGTAAATGCCGCAAGTATGTTTAGTACCTAGCAGCTTTTATTTGATACAATGCATATTTGGCAGAATGTATCACTTTTGATAGGCAGCACTGAGATGCTTCCTGGAATGAACTGAGTTTACTTTGATAAATCTTATACAAGACATAATCTCTTTCCATTATCATATGGATAGCATTATGTAGGAAAATACTGCATTTAATTTAAATATTTCAGTTTGTGTTTGACACAGCAACCACTTTAAATTCACAGTGAGCCTTAAGTTGCACATTTTATTTCATTTTGTTGCGTGCAGAATTGAATTACATTCTAAATGTCAGTTAGCCTGGTAAAGGGGACTGCAGGTATGTGAAAGATACAAAAGAAAAGGTAGCACATCCCAGCAGCAGCCAAGAGGTATGGGTCTGTCTGCTGTGCTCATCAATGATGCTGTCTGAGAGGAAACATGGCGGTGAAAGGGGCATGAGGGGTTGCTTCCATTTCCTGCTCACAGATAGAATAATGTCATAAAATGGCATTGACTTGACTGGCGGCATCCTGGTGGAGGTAATGATGTACTGAGAGAGTTGAAGGGGATAGAATTGGCTGTTAAGAAAGGAAGAGGAGAAAATGTCCATCAGAGAGAAGGTCAGGTGGTGATGTGAGTAAATGCGGCGGGGGGAGGGCCTTGCCAAACCCAGCAATTATTTTCTGACACAAATAATGTGGATATCATCAAAGCCGTGAGTAAATAAGATTTTTTTTTTAGAAAATTGCCAGAATGTTTCCTGTGGGTGATTTTTTTTTTTTTTTTTTTTTTTTTTTTTTAAATGAGAAACCTCCTGGACAGGTAGATTCTATGTGAGAGAACACTTACAGCAAATAGTATTTGGGGGAAAAACCACTTTGATCTTGGAACACTTAGAGCAAATAGAAACACTTAGAGCTTAGAACACTTAGAGCAAATAGTATAAGGGGAAAAAATGGATCCCCAAAGCCCCTTTGTTAGAAGAATGTGAATAGACTACTTCTGCCCAGAAGAGCATGCCAGCAAAAAACCTAGTTATCTGCACCTTCAGAAATTGTAAACTGAATTATGGGCATTCTTGGTTGTTTCAGTTCTGGTGAAGAGCAAACTCTATAAACCTTCTCTCTCTGTATTCAGAAGAGACTTTTCAGATTAATAATGCGACAAATGTGCAAACAAAACTGCTGAATTAATCTTGTTCTGTTGAATACTGGCAAATATTTATGAACTACTCAATTTGAAGAGGGGTTTGGCAGTAGGTTGTATAGATGATGACAACAGTGGAAATCCTGTGATAAGACGTCTCACTGAAGTAGCCCTTCCTACATTGTCAAAGCTCCTTTTTAGAGCAAAGTATTCTGCTTGTGGCTACAGCATTCTTCATTTCTTGTTCTGAGTTCTCCATTTTTTTATGAAATTATAGTTGCATTTAATCCAAAAAGGTATTTGAATGGCAGAGATCATTCTATGCAGGTGGGGCTTTTTTGTGTGCAGACTATAGGAAGAAATAAATGAAATAAATATAACAACATTACTATTACTTTCCACAATGGAAGTGTATACTAGAGTTTCTTTGCCTTCCTTTGGTTCAGCTGTGTCTAGGTACAACAAGGGGTGCAAAAGGTGTGCTGCAGGGGTAGCCTGGAGCCCAGCAGTAAAGCTGAAAACTGTGCTGCCATTGGAATTTTTCGTTTTGCCAGCCTTATTTCACTGTTAATGCTGAAATAGCTCCACTTCTGACAGCAAAAGAAATTTTCAAAGAAGAATGGGAACACCATGTCTGAAACAACCAAATTTTCCTGTAAAAGCTGGGGATTTCATTCAGTATCTTGTAGCACTCTTAAGGCTTTGCTGTTAATGCCACCTTTCAGTTTGGTCACAAAAGTAAGCCAGCACATAATGTCCTCATATTTTATTTCTGTGTATTTAAGTGTGTATTGATGAACACCGTCTCCATGGCACCACTGAACTCCTCTCAAATTAGGAGTGGTTTGCACATCCTACTTTCTCCTGCCAGGTTTATCATGTGAAAGGGGTTGTTTGTTGTCACATTGCATTTCAGCCAAGACCTACAACTGGTTCATGATGGACAGGAGTATTGAGCCCTCCTTTTAGCAGTCCATGTATTGGTATCAAATATTTTTTCAGTTCATGGAAAAAACCTGCTATTTTGAGACTTACATATTGCCCAGCAGGGCACCACAGGCTGGTGGCATCATTACACCTTTCTGAGCTCCTCCTTTACCATCAGTCAGGAGATGGCATCGCTCCACCATGTCTACAAGATGTTACTGTTGCCAGAATGAGGAATAAGATAGTGTTAAAATGAATGTAATTAATTTATGGATTAAGTAATGAAGTGACGAGAGGAAGGAGTGAAAGAAGGAGTACAAGAAGGTATCATGGGTGCCTCTGGTGTGTTACCTTGTATAAAGGCAAAGCTCTATACAAGGTTCTGTAGATTCTAGACAGCTGGCCACAGGACTAGGTTAGTTCTGTGGCTGTTGTGGCAGAATCACAGGGCAAAAAGCCACTGATTCAGATCTGGGGTTTATTTAATTTTGTTTGTCTTTAAACTGGCTGTGATTATCTTGCCTTCATTTGGATGTTACAAAGAACTTATATTTTTGCAGAGCCCTCGTCCAGTGTTGAGGTGGTTTGGGGTTGCTCTGAGACACGGAGGCATCATATATCTAAAGGAATAGAAACTCTCTTATGTCAGCACTCCAGCATGAGTCTTGGGATCACCCAAAAGCACCCAGGGGCTGATCTGAGACAGGGACAAGTTGTAGAAAGGGTGTTCTTTGCTGATGGCCTTAATCAGAGCTTTACCAGGAGAGATCTGCTGTGCCATGCTGGCCTTCTGTCAGGTTCCCAATAATAATTCACAGGTGTCTTGCAGAGTACGGAGTTTAAAAATAAAGTACCTAAAAGCTATTGTACCATGGCAGTTAAATTTCATTTTGTATAAAGATTGGCTTTTAATGCAACCATTAAAGAAGTGTTCACTTCTCTTAACAGTTTTGAAGTAGGCTTTTTTCCCTTTTCATAGCTTTGTCTGCTAGAAATGAATAGTAGATCTCACTGGAAACTTGTAATAGTCTTCTCCCTTTTGGTATCAATATCTGTTTCCATAATGCAAAATACAGAGTTTTAGTTTGAGACATTTTTAAGTCTGTGGAAGAGCTGTCATTAAAAGAACAATATTACCCTTTCCAGCACCCCAGGCTAAGATAATCACAGGTAGAAAAGTGTTTGTCCATGTTATGAGAAATAAAAAGTTGTGGCGGGGTCATTAGCAGAGCATTCTACTTATATAACATCTGCTCTTCACTGTGCTCCACATCTTGCTGCTTCCCTTGCTAGTGGGAGACCTCATTCTTTGCTGAGTGGCCTCTGCTGCATTTTTTCCCTCCCCACCTGACTGTCATGCAAATGACTGAGGGATACGTCACTGCACTTCGTAGTAGTCAAGAATGCACACCCAAGCAAAGGCAAGTTCCTTTATTTAAAAGAAAGAGCTATTTATGCCTTCTGGTTTCTGCCCTTCTATGCCTCATTTCTTATTAAACCTAAAGATGCTGATTCTCCCTTAGGGAATTCTTGAGCCACAAAGAGCTGGAGGCAGAAAGGGTGTAACAAGGAGTTATTGCTGAAAGCTCACCACCTTTTTGTGCTCTGTCTGCTGTGAGGCGCAAGCAGGTGTGACCTAATCTTGCTACTCCAGCATTATTCTGCTAGCACCTTTTTTTTTTCTTTTTTCCTGAATGGCCAAATGTGAGAAATCTATCAAGAAAAAGAAGAGAGTTGTAATTCTTATGAAAGCCAGATAAAAAGAGAGTTTGAGATGATCCTCTTCACAGACTATAGCTTAAGTTAGGAGGGATCAAAGCAGCATCTCTCACCAGTGTTGTTTCTTGGAGCCAAGGAGATATGAGCCAGAAGGAATCTTACTCAATGTTGACAGCTACTTACCCTGGTATCTGTGAGTGTGTGCGTGTGTATAATAAAATTTTTTGGCATAAAAGACTTTGAAACAAACTATGTTCATAGGGAAGACTTTTTTTCCCAGAATGATTTCTCCTTTCCTTCAAAGTGGAACTGAAAAGGTTTTGTTTTCTGCTGTTTCTCAAGAAAAGGACAACAATATTTTTATGGGCATAATTTTCATATTTCTAAAATTGAAGCACTTAAAACCTTTAACCTGCTTTCAGTATGTGGTGTTTCCTCAGTTTGCACACAAAAGTGACTTGGCTTCTCATAGAGCTGCTGAATAACTCCTGGGGCTAGGAATGGGTAGACAGCACATATCCCCCAAAACCTCCAGTTGTACAGATATGTATTTTCTTTTTCTCTAGTTCCACTTTCCCTCTTTGTGAACACTTGAAGACAGTGTGTGACTGACTTGGTGCTAGTTTCAGCCATGCTTCTGGGTTATTAGGAGTTTTCTTGGAGAAGAAAGGATGCAGAAAGTCAGGAAATGAGGAAACCTCTCTAACAGAAAGCCCAGACAAATGCACAAGAAGTGTGATGTCCCCCGTCCATACCCTCCTCAGCCAGTCACCTTTCAGCTTCTGGGTGTCAGGTGCCATGTAACACCATCTAGCTTTCAGAGACATGATTTTTATTGTCCCTGCAGTGTCCCTTAATTCAAGGCACTTCAGTTCTTGCATTACGAATGTGATACCAGGGTGTATTGTCAGCTTAACAGTGCTTTATGCTGCCCTTCGTCCCTCCCTGGAGGGAATCACTTTGAAGGAGGGTGCACAGAGCTGACCTAGAAGCCAGAAGTCTTTCTTTCATCCTTGACCCCCAGGTCCATCTCCTGCCCATGCTTCCAGCCAGCACAGAAACATTTGCCGTGCCAGTTTTAGTCTGGCACCCAATGTCAGCAGTCTTTATCAAGGGTATCAGCATGTGCAGTTCCTTTTATACAGTTGTTGTACTCCTGTAAGGGAGGGATGTTACTGCAGGAAAGAAATTAAGTGTGAGCACTGAGAGGAAAGATTTAGTTAGAAATCATCTTTTAAAATGACTGCATGTACGGCTCAACTTTCATAACATTTTTAATTCTAGGGTGCACTGCTGCTGAGTTCCTTATCCCGATAATGTAAGTGATCACAAGAAGGAAAAAGAATGATCAACATTCCTTTCCCTAGGAAGTATAAAATGGGGCTAATGTTGCTAGGAGGCATATTCACTAGTTTGCACTTCACTTTACAGCCAGAAGTACTCTGCACATGTACAAAGCACAGGGAGTCTGTGCAGAAATATAAAAATAAAAATGGCTCTGATGAAGCCAGCCAAGGCATTTTCCAACTTAGCTTTTTCTTTGAGTACTTGGATAAAGCATATACAAGAGGGCTTCATGGCCTGGATGCCTTATTGACACCTTTAATTAGGATTTATATTTCTGTGTCTTAAGGCACATAAGAGTGTAAAAGTGTTGTGCAGGGCTGCTCTTTTTTTGAAAAGTAAATATTCAATATTATGCTATTATCATTTTCTCTTGAATTGCCATTAGTTTTTATCACGTCTCTGTATCTGTTAGCTATGTCAGAAATTTTTCACTTCTAAAAGCTTTCTGCTGTCCTTTGTGAGACAGTTTAAGCAACTGTGATTCAAAATTACTATAATGCACCATAGAAGAAAGTTTCATGAAGTGTGCTTTTGACTTCCCCATCCAATTAGTTCTTGGCCTCGAGTTTGCTGACACATGTGCCTGAAGTAATTTGTCAAACGTTAGAGAACATTTTTTACTAGTTGAAAAAACACAACTGCTTTGGAAAAGATAGCTTCATGCCGGAGTGGTGCCAAAGACAGATTTAGGTCTTAAGAATGGGCTCAAAAATCAGTTGAACTTTTTCTGCATTAGATTACTGGACTCAACTTGCACCTTTGCTCTGGGCCCCTGACAGGGGTTTTTGGGCTTTAGTTGTTGGTTGATGTCATATTTGCTTGTCCTCTGTACTGGCCTGATTTGGACATGTCTGTGGTGTATGGAGGCACATGCCATTGGGCGTTGTGCTAATGGGAGTTCTGCAGCTCCTTTACCCTCTGCAATAGCCATGTGCACAGTCTAGAGCTGTCACATCTGCTCCAGTTCCTCTTTCTGACCAGCTGTGGAAAGGATGGTCTTGAGAGAGCCCTCTTTTGCAATTCTTGGCTGTTTGCAAGTTAGCCAGTTAGTTGTATTACTGATGATGTTTTTCTCAAAGGCCTCACAGATTGCCTTAGCCATGTAGCCACTGGGGGGACTTCCTGTGTTTCCACGAGACAGAGTGCTGACTCTTTTGTAGTACTCCACTATTTATTTTTTTTCAATAAGAGGCAATTAAAGTGTTCACTGGAACAGGAACATAGGTTCTGACTCCAACAAGTAGAAAACAGGGTTCCTCTGCCCCTGGCCCACTGTATGCTTTCACTTCTGAAAATTGAAGATTACAGATCTGTAAAGAGAACAAACTGAGAGACAAAGAGAATACAGTATTCTTGTGGCTGCTAGTTATAGCACCTCTCTTGCTGACAGTTATCATGTAGGTAAGATAAATAGTATCATTGTCAAAACTGGCAAGTTTTGAGGAATGGGAATTTTCAAACTAACAAGCAAAAAATCCTTTGCTACTTCTCCTCTGCTTCTCCAGTCTTCAGCTGTGCCAGAGAAGCTGTGTCAAGGAATTACTGTGCTTTGCCTATATAGATTTCTGTTTGAAATTCTGGAAATAAATCTGGTGTCTATATATTCAAGCTGGCTTTATTCAACTGGATCTCTACCATTAAAGTACAGCAATATCCACTTGAGGAAGAAGCACAGAGATATTTTATGGTTAAGCATCGTATGATATGGCAACAATCCATGCTGTAATAAGGGTCCTTTCTTAGGAGATGTAGAAATGAGTGTAACTGGTTACGGTGGTAGTGGAATAAATCATATGAAGTTTGTCCAGTAATCCTTATTTAAATTTTATCCTGCTTATAAGTCTTCAAAGTGCTAAATGACTTTTAGTAGTAACATGTTGTTACACTGTTTGCAAGGCTTCCCTTCATCACGTTCCTAATGTAGGCTGTTTTGAAGCTTCTGTAGGCTTCAGTTTTGTATGGAGGGGAAAGAACAAGGAGCAATAGCTGTAGCTGGGTCATCAGCAATATAAAAGGCAAAATTCCTTCTGTGTCCTAGGGTGCAATAACTTTAATGTGTCTAGCTGATATGAATAAAGATGTTAAGAATCTCTGCTGGTGGTGGATTGAAAGTAAAAACATCACTGAAAGACCTTAATAATGAAACCTTTAGATGTATATCTGTAATCTTACCTGGGAAATTGTGTGCAAATAGATGCTGAGGCATGCAGCATTTTACTGACTTGATGCATCAAAACACCCTTGTCTGCAGTGTGATTAAACAGGTCAGTGAATTCACCTTGAAGCAAGTGCTGGAACTTCTCTAGTTTCAATGACTTTAGGAAAGCCTTCAGAATAAAAGTTAAAAAAGTATTTTGTGTGTCTGGCTGTACTGGGTAGTCCTACAAGATGAAGGAGTAGTCTGTGTATGAGTGTACAGGTGCATGATAATCTAAGAAGTGTCTAAATTCATGAAGATGAGGAATGTTTGGTGGTGCTCTGGTCATTGCTTAGAGTTGAGGACTCCATAGATCTTGATTAGTTATCCAATATGTATGGGTTTAAGTTCTTCCTCTGCAGGACACACTCTGTCTTCATTGCTCTTTCTCCTGAGGGCAGACAAAGATGAAGGGAAAAAGTGGAGAGCTGAATATGTGAAAAGTAGACTACATGGTTTCAAAAGTATGTCACTGTGCTGCTCATTCCCCAGGGCAGCAGAGCAGCAAAATTCTTCAGGCAGGTCTCGGGTTTGTGAATTGTTTGTCCCTTTTTCTGCTGTGCAGATCTGGGCTGTTGTGACTGTTTTCAGGTATGTAACAGCTCCCTAAGGGCCTCCAGCAGATGCTACAAGCAAAAAGATCCTGAGGCCATTTCAGCCTTCACCAGGATATTCAACAGGCTTCAGAAAGATTCAGGAGGAGTATCTGCAAGTTAGCTCAGGAAATAGAGTTTGTCCAGAACTTCAGGTTTTTTTGGCAACCTATGATAGAGCTAAGATTAGTTGTGAGTCAAGACTATGTGCAACAGCATCAGGATTTGCATACTTCCGCTCTGAGTATCTCAACATCAAAGAGTATAGACTAGTGTCTGGTATATACTCTGAGCACTTGTCTTGTCATGGAAGGAAAAGACAATTCCTCAGCCTCCAGTTGCACATATTGCAAATATGTTTTATGATTTACCAGTTGAGTATAAAGGTTGAATATAAGTTGGAACAGTTGAGATTTATTGGGCTATACTGAAGAACTGAAGAGCCTGAGCAAGCACGAACTTTTCTTTCTCTCTTGCAAATGCTGCATCAGAATTAAAGACATAACAATAAACTCCATAAACATATGGTTTAAAGTGTTACCATGGCTAGTTGGAGTTACAAGGCCAGAAATCCTTCATGGCCACAGAAGTTTAGTTAGCAAATAGTAAACAGCAACAGCCGTCACAACTTGTTAATTGATCCCTTATCAGTGGAGTGCAGCTGTTGATTCAGTCGTTGCTGCTCTGCTTTTCAGGCAGAAAATTAAGTATGTCAAGATACAGGGAAATCCAGATAAAGAACTAAAAGCCACTATAAACATTTCTGGAGTGCACAGTAAAACATGTTTATGAACCAATAAAACTAGGAGTTAGCGTTTGGATGTTCTTCATCTTTACAATTGTACTTTGGGAGCCAATGAACTGATCCAATGTGCACCAGAACTGGTGTAAAAGTTCCCATTGATTTTCAAACAGGTTTTGGATCAACTCCAGATGATTGTTTTGAACTCCTGTAGAGAGGATCCTGATCCAAGAGAGAAATGGAAGCAGATGTTTCTTCCTGGTTCCATCCTGTCTTTGCAATGTTGCTGAAGCAGAATGCACTTTTTAAAAATGAAATGAAATTTCTTTAATGCTCCCATAGTCTGTCATTTTTGTCATGTTAATATTGGATTTTCCCCACTTCCATTATTCATGCACCAAAATAATTCCATGCATACAAGTATAATAATTCCATACGTGTATCATAAAAGTTTAAGTGAAAAAGGAGGGTGATTGCAAGTAGAAGCAAACTCAGCAGCTAAATCAATGTGCATTCTTGAATTTCCCAGAGAACAGCAATATTCATGCAATGTTTGCTTGGAACACTGTTGTTGATATTCATGTTTAATGCCAAAACCTGAGCCAATTGGTTTAATGTCATTCAAGCATTTACCAAGCATTCCAAGAATAGGTGCTTGGTAAATGTGGTTGGGTGCACAGCTGTAATTTTTAATATGATTTAGTATGATTTTCAAAGAGGCAGATAAAATCGGTGAATCTACAGCATGCTATCCTTACAAACTGCTTAAAGGGAGGAAGAAGGCCCTTCAGAGAAATGGAAAGCTTCTTTTTGAGCTTCTGCAGCCAGTGAAGTCCAGTGTCTTTTCAGGGAGGATGTCACCTCCTCATACTGTCTCCATGGGTATGTTCACCTTGCCCCTACCTCAAATAGGTATGCTACATCCAGGCGCCTGGCTCACACCTGCACTGGGGAAGGGACCTCTTGCTACATGAGATGGATGCAAAGCACATTTAAGCTCTGGCACATAGCTGCCACCATGCACCTGGCTCAAATGCAACACAATGGTACAGGTGGGTTAATAGAAGAAGGTACTTCTTAAAACAGGATAAAAGCATTTACATAAGAGTATCATCAGTCATGACCTCTTTCAGGGTTGCTACCAAAAATAGCATTACTTTATCTCTTTCTGTGTGCCTCTTTTACCCTGAGAAACTGAAGTAAGCACCCAGGAAGGCTGAGCAAGCCGGGCAGCCCCATAGAGGATGAACAGATCTTGATCTCATGGTCTGAGACTTACTTTCTGACAGCACCCAGAGCTTATCTGACATATGCCTATTCCTAATTGTGTCAGCCTGTTCCGGGCAATGCATGTTGCACTCTGTACTCTTTGCTCATGCAGTTTGAATCCCGGCTGTTTTTATTTCTGCTTAAAATACTTAAAGGTAGTAATCCCCACCATAGACTAAATACTGTGTGACATTGAATGCTTCAGCTGACGGCACTGATTAGAAAGTGAGGCATCAAATGAGCATTTTGGACTGCAAAAATGTAAGGTAGAGAAAAATAAAGTGATTTAAGCCCAATTTAATTTTGCTGTAGGATACAGCTTTCTGTTGTAAGTTTAATGATGAAGTACACCATTAGTCATTTTACAAACTTATGGGAAATTGGTCTGTGAGTAGTCGATAACTTGGTAATAAACAACTTTTGATACAAGAGCTTCAAATAACTTCTGTCTAGAAATAACAGAATAGCTCTGTTTGATGTTTTTTTTCTCATACCATTGCTAGGCATTCTGATAACTACTTCTGTCTTCACAAAAGGCATAAAGTTTATGTTTTGTATGACCAGCTAGTTTTTGCTGGTAGTTGCTATTG
Organism: Ara ararauna; assembly: GCA_028858755.1. Lineage (NCBI taxonomy): Eukaryota > Metazoa > Chordata > Aves > Psittaciformes > Psittacidae > Ara > Ara ararauna. Next base: position 45,603,387 of record CM054381.1, read on the forward strand.
ACGCTAAAACCATTTTTTTCCCCTACTAACTTCTACTCTCTACCACAGGAGAGACTAAGACTCTCACCAGAGACAGCAGCAATAGTATGGCAGCAAGTACAAATTTGGGAATAAAAGGAACAAAATACTAGACTACAAGTCTGTGAGGCAGCAACAAGGTTTTGTCTATGTTTTTGTAGAACTTATCATAGCAAGGACTTGTTAATCATTAGAGTCACTAGGCAATCCACAGACATGCATAAAAATATTGCTATTAATATAGTCTTTCATATTCTAACAGCAGATTGCAATTTTTCAACCCTTCCTTCCATTTATTCACAATTGTTAATTTGAAGGAGGAAAATAATATATGTGGGTGAGTTAGCATTTATGTAGCTGAGAAAATAGAAAATAGCCACTTAGAATGTCTGAATATCCTTACTTTGCAGGATGATTAAGAGCATTTCTGGTCTTTTGAGTGCTTATTTTGAGTCAATTCAATTGGAAGGCATGTACTGAAAATGCCCAAGCCTCGGCTATGGCTTAGGTAGCTTCACACAAGCTCATTTTATCACGGATGTAAAAGCAAATGAGAAAATAATTAGTAAAGCTGGTTCTAATGATTTAGGGCTCTTTTGTTTTCTCAGAAAGCACTGTGTGGAGTTTATGCTGGTGATGATTGATTGCTCAAACCTGGAGGTGGCTGCTGGGCTTGTTAGAAACTCTCTTTTATCATCACAGACAAACCTGAAAGAGTGCTAACGCCTGTTATTTGCACCTACTTGCATGTTAACAGGACAAGCACAAAGAGCCAGGGTTGTTACTGTGCCTTTTCGCTTTAGTTGCACAGAATTAAATCTTTGGGATTACTCATTTTTCTGCAGCCTTAATCTGGCAAAGGGGCAGATCTCACAGACTTTTGGGTCTGTGCTGTATCTGAGCACTCTTAAAATCAAAGGGATTTAATTAAGTCGAAGTCTGACAAAGGGGAAAAAACACAACAGACAGATGCTGTGAACACTTGTACCTTTCCACCTTTGCAGCTGAGAGGGTAAAGTGATATCTTTGCATTAAAAACTATCTGAAACCATGAATGCATGTATCAAATTAGCTTACAGGTTTCTTAGCAGGCAGCAGATAAGCAGGGAGAAACTGGTTTGACATTCATAGCCTGCTACCAGCAGTTTTAATAAGTCACAAGGGTCCAAGAGAAAATGTTAAAATGAAGGTGAAATTTTCTGCTTTGCCAAACACTGAGCAAGCAAATTATCCAGATTTCTGTAATGTGTAGAAGTTTAATGGAGGAACAGGAGATCCCAGTGTTCTCCCATTCATATGATACTATCAAAGGAACAAACCAAATCACTCTGCTCCTCATGATTAAAAGAAAATCTCACAATGCAGTGTTAAAAAGAGGATGTTCTAACGGCTTTGCTGCTGGGAAAAAAGTGGAATCGCAACAGCAATAAAGGTTGATAGCAGACTGAAACTTGATTGGATTTGCCACCATGGACTCTTTTTTGGAAGAAAAAACCCCAAAGTTGAAAACTTGTAGCTACAAAGCAGGTAAACACATAAGTGAAGATGCAATATGTTCTGATGTAAATTCAGTGCAGAGTCTGAAAGTGAATTAACAAAACCCCCTCTAAGTCATAGAATCATAGAATAGTTAGGGTTGTCCGTCAATAAAATCAAAGAAACATCAGGTTGTCCTGATGGAGACCATAATGACAGTTAAAAAAGAAAGAAAGGGTCTTGGGGAATCACCTGCTGCAATACCCACATCAGATCTAATTTAGTGCTGTGACTATCTGCACCATTTTTCCATTTTTACTGTTCCTGTGGCCACTGGAGGAGGGTGTGTTGTCCTGATCTTTATGTAAAGCAGCTGCAGTGGGAGCTCCAGGGACAGGAAAAGGGTGAACAAGAATAAGTCTGCTTTCACAGCCTGCTGCTGGATGCTCACATGGGTGCTCCAATGAAAATCAAAGTCCTAATTGCCAGGGAACAGCTGTGTGTTTTGCATGAAAATCACTGTGTAAAGTGCGTTCAGAAGTCCACCCCTTACTCTCACCCTTGCCACAGAAAAGCTGTGATTTACTTACTGGTTGTCAAATACATGACTGCAGTGCAGAAGCCCAGGAATGACTTTCAGGTATTGAAATAGAGTTTTATAATAGCATCTGTATGTATGGAACCTAGGACATGATATCAGGGCTGGAGTTCAGGGCCAAACCCAAGAAGAAAGGGCTAGGACTTCAGAAATGCCTTTCCTTTGCATTTTCTATTGCTTGGTGTAGTTCTGAATCATGTCTGGTGTGCTGGCTATAATAAGAAAGTGAAAATGTGAAAGTCAGCACTTGGATTGCAAGGCCTATTCCTGTAGGCTCAAAATTAGGTGATCCAAACCCAATGATTCCTTCTGTAAATCTGGGCCTTCTCTTTCTGCCCCAGAACCACAGCAGTGTGGTTGTTAGTTTGGAGTGGGAATGACTTTTTTGTATGAAAAAAAGTTTTGCTTTTCGTTGTGGAAGAGAGGATGTTTTTATTTCTCTTTGTAGAAACCCTAAAATGTTCAGTGAATTCAGAGGTCATCTTTTCATTTGGGTATGTATCTATATGACTTGCCCACCCAGAAAATCTTCTGGAGATGCTCTCAGAAACATAGTTAGCTAGAAAGTCTCTATTGATTCTCAAGAAATGGGTATCTTGGGGATCATTTTCTTCCAAAACCAGGAAATACATATATAGAAATCAATTTTCTGTCTCATCATTGATTTGGAGTTGGATGAGCTTCAAATTTCTGTTATTTTTCCCATGGATAGGAAGTTTCATTTTCTTGTCTATCCTAGACAATGAAATTTTCCAAAGCTTTTAGGTTTGCTGGGAAGACAGAGGTGCTGAAAGCTTTGAAATGCTTAGATATTACAGCAGCAAGGTCTTAGGAACTGCAGAACAATGGACTTTATACGGATATACGGGATAGTAGCTATTTTCTAGCCACTGAAAAAAACCCGAACAACTAATTTGGTGATAAGTTTCTGTACTTGAAACAAATGTTCACATATTCAGCTTATACAATTCCAGTAGTAGGTTTTCTGAATGTTTGAATGTTGTTCATTCATTTGGGTACATGAACCTGACTTAAATTCTGTGATATACGATCATCCCTTCAAATCAGACAATAATTAGTCTACCAAAATAGCTTAAATTTTATCTGTCTCTAATATTAAACTGTATCAAATGAGATGAATTTAAAAAGGCTAAAACATCCCCCTTCCCGCATGCCAGACTCATTTTCTTCCTACACAAATCATGCAGTTTAATTTAACCTCTTTTTTTTAATCACTGGGGAGAATGATTCTTGGAACACAATACTCCTTAGTACATGAGACAGTAGCGTATATTTAATTATGAGATAAGGTATCTCATTATATGGTGGAATAGCTACAGCTTTAAGACTATAAAAATTTTTGTGCAATATGGCTGCATAATTTGTAAACTTCTGGCAAGATTTGACTTTATATTAGTGTGGGAGGAATTAATTTGCTTTGGTGTTCTGGTAGCTTCTCAGAAACAGCAACAGAGATACAGAGACTGCTGCTGAGGATGGCATTAGTTGAGTTCCACAGGATCTCATGCCTGGCCTGTCGTGGTTTAAGCTGTAAATCACGCAGTTTGCTCACTCACTCCCCCTCTTTCTTCCCCCCAGCTCCCGGAGGGATGGGGAGGAGAATCGAGAGAATGCAACTCCCACAGGTTGAGATAAGAACAGTTTAGTAACTAAGGTAGAACACAAATCGCTACTGCTACCACCATTAATAATAATGACAAGAGAAATACAAGGAAAGAGAATACAACTGCTCACCATCCGATACCAAGCCCGACGCAGCTGCGAACTGAACTCTTCCGGGTTCCTGCCCCCAGTTTTTTTTCATCCTGGGCATGACGTGCTGTGGTATGAAATACCTCTTTGGTCAGTTTGGGTCAGGTGTCCTGTTTCTGCTTTCTCCTGGCTTCCCCTCCTCCCTGGCAAAGCATGACACTCAGAGCGTCCTTGGTCAAACCAAACATTCTAAGCTGTAACTATAAACATTGGTGTTATCAGCGCTGTTCCCAGGCCAAAAGTCAAAAACACAGCACTGCACTAGCTACTAAGGAGAAAAATAACTGCTACTGCTGAACCCAGGACATGGCCCCAGGCTGCTGTTGTGTTTCTTCCCGAGATAACCAAATTGATGCTGCAGGTGAGTGGATACATGTCACACAGTGTCCTCAAGACTCATGAAGGGTGGGTACCCATGCAAAAAAAACCAGTGCCACGGCGTGTGAGAAATGAAAGCTGCTACAGTGACAAAGCACCAAAGCAAAGAATGGGCCCTAAATGTCATATTTTATTGCTGTCTTTGTCCTTTGCCACTGAACTAAGAGTTGCACCAGATAATTTAGAAAAGATAATCATGCCCTTAAAGTAGCATGATTCAGAGTTGCTAAGTGGCTATGGAGGTGCCTTGAGCATGCTGTTAGAGACAGAATGGAGCTTACCTATGAAAAGTAATTTTAATTCCTAAAATCAGATCCTCAGCCCTGAAGACCCAGCTCCTTCAATACTCGACTTACAAACCCAATTACCTGTTAAATGAAAATCACTTGCATTCAAACGTTGAGTGCTGCTTCCTTACCCTGAAAATAAATTTATCTTTAAGTTATGATGATCCTTCTGTTTTAAAGAGAATACAATACTTAAAATTCTGTATGCAACTGAAACATTTTGAGGATAAATAGAAAACTTAGAAAAAAACATTAGTATGCTTTGTTTACAATTTTAATTTGTTTGTTGTTCAGTGTGAAGATTTTTTCTTTTTTGAGTCTTTCTTCTAAGGAAGGATTTTATTCTGCTTCTCTAAAGAGGGATCTTTATTGTGTTTTTCCCTGTAACACTTGTTTATGTGGCAGAAAGAGCAACGTTGAATGAGCGAGAAAGAGAAATTACTTTCCTTTCGAGATAGATTGGAACAGTGAAGGCATTTTTTACCTGAAGTGTATATTTTGTAGGACATTTACTAACAGCAATAGCTGTTTTCCAAAGCTCTCCAGAGATCTGGGCATCCATAGCATTGGCAGCAGTGACATTTTTCACGGTGATATCTTGCATGTACAGGGAGAGCAGAAAAAGATGAGACCCAAGTGGTTTAACAGGGTAGGAGAGCAGTTGGGATACCTGGGAGGTGACATTGCTGCTTGAGATCTGTTCCCAGGTTGAGGACAGAACAATGCTGGTGTTGATTGTGTAGTTGCAGTGTGGAGACGAACAGGCATGGAAAATTCACCAGGTTTCCCTCTAGAGGCTGGCCTCTAATTGAGATTTATTGGCATAGGGAAGATTGCATAAATAATGGTCTATAAATCTTCAGAGGATTCTAGTCTGAGTTTCGCGTAGGATTTTTCTCAGGTTGTTTACTCTGACCATCATCAGTGTTAAATGTGTTAATCCATGAACTAGGATACACCCAAAAGGCATATATAGGATTTAAAAGCAAATAAAAGCAGGGATTGGTTGCAGAAGTAGCGATTTGGTTTTTAGCACTAAATCATAGATCTAGTCATTCTGATTGGGTTTTGGTCCCAGGACAGTTGACAGGTACTATGTATAAACTTCTACAACAAGAGGCTCAGTATTTTTGTCACCAAAAAGTTTCTTCAGCATAAGAGAAAAGCACTGAGAAATCGCCCTACACAAGCCATGGTGTTTGTAGAGGATTAATTTCCTATGGCACTGGAGTAATTTATTGCTATAGTTTTTGGTGGGGAGATTTGATCTTGCAGATTTTGGCTCTGGTTGAGTGTTTTATTCTCAAAGTAGTGACCTGTATTTTCTTCCTGCACTCCGGCATTTCTTTTCCATTCAAAGTACTTTTAATGCAGCTGTTTCTCCTCAACAGCCCTTGGCTGGGGCCTAAAAGGTTTATTTTTCTTTTTTTTTGCAGAAGCACAGTAAGTGTAGCTGCATACTTTTTTGTCCAGGACTTGCTCCTCATTTCTTCTGATATGATTGTTCAGAAGGATTTGTTTAGCTGCTAGGATAGATAGACAAATGGTCCAAGCAATGCTGAGCTTGTGAGCTATTTTCCACCAACTCAGGGGCACCCCACAAATTGCAAACAACATTCATTCATCTGTAGCATTGCTGCTGCTTCCTGGGGGGTGAATTTGAGCTTTGACAGAGAGTAACAAATGACGAAAGTTAAACAGCAGGCCCCAGACACATTTACTTTAAGTCTGCCACTATATACCAAGATTTTGTGAGAACTGAAATCAATAAGCTAATAAAAATATGGAAATCTTGTTTATACCTATGTGATTATACTTATTTGCTTTCTCTTTAACTTTTTTCTTTTTCACTGTAAGAATAGTACTAGTGAGTTATCTTTTCAATATAGCATTAAAAACCTGATGAAAACCTGGGCAGTATGTGTGCAACCTAAACTCCACTAACTGTCTTCATAAGGGAACAGGCTGTCTATGAGGCTGATGCTTGTGTCCCCTGGGCAGAAGGGACAGTGGGATAGCCATGGCTTCATTCCCCAGCCTGCAGCATCGTGGGAATTTGCTGCATCCCTGGCAAAGGTGCTGACACCCATGGGCTAATCTCTGTGCTCATCATCTGTGGTGTTTCCATTTACTGTTGTTCCTTCAAAGTATGGCACACATTGCTGTTTGTTCTCCATTAAGTAGTGAGAGTATTGTAAATAATGGTGATTGTGTTTTGATCTACTCTAGAATTGTCAGCTGGTTTAGAGGTTTTTTAATATAATTTAATATTTAATGATTAATTACAAATAGTATTTGACATTTTTCAGCAAAGGCAGAAGTGCAAAATTGTTAAAGTTTTAATTTTGCATTCTGAACTAGTGCGTGCTCATTTATAAGTAATGCATTAAAAGTAATGTTGAATTTCCAGTTACTTCCCAGTTTCTATTTAGCCCCACAGTGACCAAGAAAGAGGGAGGGAAGGGAAGGGAAGCGAAGCAGAAGAGCAGCTGTGGCTTGTGGTATTGATTTGTTACCAGGTGAAGTGCCTTTTGCTTATTTTGCATTAGTTATTTTGAGTAGAGACGTGGTCCTCAAGCTGTTAAGAAACTAACCTGATTAGTAAGGTCTGGCTGCGGATCATTTAAATGAGTGGTAAATTTTGCCTCTCAGCAGTGATTGGTACTGAGCGAGGTGCCTGTGGGCGCCAGAGCACTCTAGGGGCTGGTGCGAGTGCCGGGTTTGGAGAGAAAAGGGTGCATGATGCCTCTTTCTCTTTCCCAGGAACATGTCATGGTTTTTTGGAAATGGGCTGGGAGGGACAAAAGGGCTTCACTTTGTGAAATGCAGTAAGCAATATTTCCATTTTTTGTGCTGGCTGGGTGTGATTAAAGCATTAGATCTGGAGCTTGGACTTCTCTCCAGTGAAGTTCTCCAATGCACAGGTAACTTATAGCATTTAAATATTGTCATGTTCTTGTTTCTCCCTTGCATGTGCTGTTGAATGTGTTCTCTCCCAGGCAAACCCTGTGGATTCTTTGCAGGAGTGGTCAGCAGTAAGACAGCATGTTGTAGTTCCTTGAATCAGGTTGAATAGGAAGACATCTCTCATTGTGATGATAAGTTCACTGAGCAATCACTTGAGATCTCCTTTAAGCATTAAAAAGAGCCACTGAAATTTAGGTTGTTGTAAGACTAAGTGATCATAGCCCTTGTGTGATGAAATAGATCTTACCACTGTTCTAAGTAACAGAGAAAAATAGGATCTTTAAATACTTGTTTACCAGATGTCCAAAATATGCAAGTTAATTCAACATGTTGTATATAAGTATAAAAAGTATGGTGGCAGAACATGGGAGAGAACAGTTTCCTGGTGCTCAGTGGTCCAGCTTGAAAACATACTGGATGGAAAGCGCCTAGTTTTTCCCTAGAAAATGATCAACAGCCTTATTTTTTCCATATTGAGAATATATGCCTGCTTTGAAGCATAGAGGATGCACAGAGCTTGTTGGTTGGACCTATATCCAACTCTGATTTCTCAGATGAACTAAAGTAAGGGAAAGGACTAGCAGTAACAACCCTCCATGTCTTCACAGAAATCTCTGCTTCAGGAATTTTACATGCATTTCTGGAGTCTGTTCATTTTTGGTTTATTTCTGTGCCTGAGACTATGTAGTGATTTTGGGTTATAGTTCTTTATGTGACCATAGATTTGGTTTAAGCATTTTCCTTCCTGCTATGTACATGCCATGATATATTGGCTGGGATATCAGAGGGCTGTTCTGTTGCTGACTCTTCGCTGAGTGCTGGATGTTTCAGGCCTTTTTTGGCAAAGGGCTGAAGGTTATTACAAATAGATCTGGCAGCATTCCAGCTTGTTGGCTTCCAGAGTGCTCTCAGCAAGAAGTTTGCTTAATGACGAGAAACTTGAATAGCATGGATTGCAGGGAAAGAAATAAATCTAACCAGAATTGTAAGGGAGACACACTGCACTTTGTATTTTGCCAGAAAACCCAGCGTAGCCATGAAACTCTGCAAATGAGTTGGTGTTTAGAAATCGAGATACATTTGTGTCACTTATTGTATCCTGGAAATGCCTGCAGCTCTATATTAATTAAACTGCTCTGTGGTCTATCAGCTTTGTGGTTTTTTTGAGAATTAGCCTGGAAATGCTGCCGTTTTGAAGATAATTTATTCTAAGCCTGGATGTACATAATTAGTCATCAAGTCTGTGTGTCTGCATGCGTGCCCACACATGCACCCCCATGCCCACACAACCAGATTAACTTCTTTATTTTTTTCCTTTTCTATTCATGGACAAATAGACCACATGAATTAAGGTGATATATCGTGGGATAAGTTGCATGGCCACAAATTCCAGAATTTGCTTAAAGTACCAAAATGTCTTCAATTCAGACCTGAACGCAGAGGTAGGTGACCTGTGGCTCATTACTTGGACAGAGTTTGTGAGTAATTAAAATCAGTCAGATTTCCTCTGTACTCCCTGGATGTTTATAGCATTCACTGGAATGAGACAATAACGTTTATCATGCTGGTGAGTGATATAAACAGAAATATGAGAGCCCACCAGAGCCTAAAGCCACTGCTGTGCACTGACACCCCATGTCTCTTCCTCCTTTGCACGTGTGCAACACATCTTCCTCTCCTGAGACATTATGTAGGCTGAGAGTTCTGGGGTAATGGCTGAACTTGATCTTAAAGGTCTTTTCCTACCTAGTTGTTTCTATGATTTTATGATTGGCCTTTCCTGTAAATGTGGTAGAACTCACTCTAGTGTCAAAATCTGGACTTCTAGAGGGAGAAAAGCTTTGGTCTGACAATGATCATGGAAATGGTAAGAGTAATAAGTGTGGAGAGGGTCAAAAAATTTGGGCATTTGTATAACGTTCATTTTCTATTTGCACAGACATGCATGCATATATGCATTTGTATCTATACACACATGTGCATGTACTCACTAGAAAGAAATTACTTGGGAAAGAACAGGCTAATTCCCCAAAAATGCAGTGTCTGATACATAGTGATGATTCTTTTAATTAAAATTAAAGCTTTGGATATTTGTGGAAGCAAGTTATAGTATAAGGCTGCCTAAATCATACTGTCAGAGAGCACAGCATACAGAATAGCAGCAAGAAAAAAGGCAAATTTGAGAGATGTGTGTCTAGGAAAGATTGAGGTATAAAACCTGTAAGGATAGCAAAACTGATGGAAAATCATGCAAACCAAAGAGCTGACAGACTGGATAAGTACAGGCTGGGTTCTGGCATGAAAGTCACTGCCAATTATATTTATGCTACTAATGCTTTAGGGACAAACTCTTTTGCACTGATACTGGGTACGATGGTGTGGGTTTGCTACTGGGGCACTTGGTTGCCCTTTGCATGTATGTTGCAGCTGATGCTGACCATTGTGCTGCCATGAAAAAAGCTGTGCTGATCCACAGGCACAACAGCAATGTTCCTGTCTGCTGTGTTTTAAGTCTGAAATGATTTTGTACAAAAAAAACCCAAACAACTTTACCTCTCACAACTTCTTAGTATCTTACTGTATAATCCTCTAGACTTTGAGTAGAACTTACGGGCTTCAATGTTGGTGACGTTTGTGTTTTATAGGAACATGATTAATTTTTCTATTATAAATGAGGATGGTCTTGCCATGGATGTGTCATGCATATTTTAAGCTGCTAAATTTGCTAACTGCAAGATTAATTGTTTAATACTAACTTGAAGTGTTTAGATCTTGCTGACATCTTCATTTGAACAGAAAAAAAGTCAGACATATAAATTGTATGTCGACATTTATTTCACAAGGGTAGTTATCTAGCTATTGGTAGCCTGCAGAGTGAAGACTTGTCAAAAATAATCACTTCCAGTTCTCATTTTGTTGAAGTTAAATAGTCTGAATAGGTGAAAACTTGTTCAGCTTCTTTAATCCTCATATTGTTGTGGTGTGAAAAGTAAGCATGTAAATATGAGGAAACTGAAAATACATCAATAGGATAACATATTAGAAAACTGAAAAATGGTTTCTGCAGAAGATAAGATCATCTTCCAATAAAGCACCAGTTGTTAGCATTGGATTTTTTTTCTTTTTTTGCATCTTACAGCTTTTTAGAGAGGTGTCCATTAAAATTGGAAGAACATTTCTCTGCAGGAAATAACTACTTTAAGAAACTCTAACTTGTAAAAAAATAAAATCAAATCTCATATGATCTGAAAGTATGCTCTGAGCATTCAGATACAGCAAGACTGTGGAACTTATCTATTTCTCCAGCTAATCCATGGGAATGATCTAAAATTTGGCATAATCAGAATATTAAGAAATTCGTGATGGAAAATTTTTGGCCTCTATTGGTATTAGTATGTTGGTTCATAAAGGAGATCTTAGAATCATAAGATCATAGAATAGTGAATTGATGAATGGCTCATGTGATGAACATGATATCTTTCATTTTCCTGAACCTTGTCACCATTTCCCCTCAATCACATCTTGCCTTTGTTGTTTTTCATTGATTTCACTGAGTGTTCATTCTTTTCCTGTTTTAAAAGTCAAACTCTTATTCATTAGACCATCATTAACATTCCTAAGAAACAACTCTCACCTGGCAGTAAAGACTCATTCAGAGCAGTGGTTACTGATACACCAAGTGGATGGGAACAGGAGTACACTTTTTATTATATAACTGATTTTCCACAGAGATGGAAAATTAATAACTTAGACTGAAGATGTAGAAAAAACAACATTTAAATTAAACGTAATTGCTATAGTACACTTTTGGGCCACCTAATGTCCTATGGGAGAAATTAAATTCCATTATAGTATGGTAATCGTGATTTATAGCTGGTGACTATGGACTTCCAATAATAAGCTGAATACTTCAGGCATGGTATAATTGGAAAATAGCTTTGTTTTTAACTCTGGGAGCAAAATCCCCATAGCCTGTTGTGTTGTATGGTAGAGGCTTCTGATAGCACTGAAGAGATTGAAAGTTTGTAATTTGGATTCCAGGCAGTACTGACAAGAGATAAATCTGGCTTCCCCCCCCCCCAAAAAAAAAGCCCAGTGTTATTTCTCTAAATAGATAATTCCTTTCCATAGACCATCTTTTGAATACATGGCATGAGGAACTAGAAACTTGTTTTCAGATATGCCAGTTTTGGTGGGAGTTCTTGAAGAAGCTTCAAAGAATGAAGAGCCCACGTAGCAGTGAATGTTAATAAATAGATGATCTCTAGATTGTCTTAGACTTTATAGGAATAATAATAATACTCTCTATAAAAGAGAATCTCTATATAATCCCTTTTGCATTAAAACCACACCATTGGTATTTAGCTTGCAATGATCTGGGTGAACCCTCAATGCCTGGGGAAATATATGAAGTTTCTGGGTCATTTGTCTGGCTTACTCAGAGTTTCAGCTTTTGAATAGGTCCCTGAATTTTCACGATGTGAAAAACTATTTAAAGGTACTATTTAACTGTATTTTTTAAACACAAGACTGGCTTATGCCTCTAAATATCAGAGAAATATTTCTATAGAGCTGCAGGCTCAAATTCCCCTTTGTTTTTAGATAAACTAAAATCCTTACAACTTGTAAATGTTCTGGTTTGGTGTTGAGAACTGCAGGTGCAGAAATGGCCCTTTGTTTCTTTTACATCAGCCCTGTGGGGTCAAGGCATCACTCGTCTGTTTGCTCTCAATACTATGCAAGAGCTGAGCAGCCTTTCTCACCTCGAACATACAGAGGATGTCATTAATAATGGCTTTCTTAAGTATTGGAAATGCCATGTGAGTTAACCTGGAGGTACACCAGCAAAAGAATGGCATAAGAAGGCATAACAGGAGTAGGTAAGACCTTTGTACTTCCTTGCCTGCTTTTTGCCTGAGAATTTATTTTTCAAGTTTCACTCTTGATCAGTACCTGTCAGCTTATTCAAGACTTTACCTCTTCCACCAGAAACCTTGGATCTTGTCCCTGAACACTGCAATTCTTCACCAGGGGACTACACCAAAACATCTGTGCTTTGAGCTTGGCTTGTATTTCACAGGTTTTCAGAAGCAGGGAGCCATCTTCTCCAAACTGTCTTTCTGGTTTTGTGATATTTGGTCCCTTTTAAAAGAAATTGTCTATTTCAACATTATTGCCAAACAAAAACATTTGATTATGAAGACATCCTTAGCGCCAGTCCTACGGGGACTGCCTCAGACTTTATTTGGCATACATCCGGATTCCAGGCTCTACATTAAGAATGTCTTGCAAGTAGTTTGGCAACTATATAAAACATTAACATTTTCCTCTTGGGTATGGTTAAGACAATTGTAGTGCCTTTGCAGTGCAAAAAATACAAAGGGTTTCCATAAATAATAGAAAGCCTATCAGACTGTACAAGAGTCCTGTGGTTCTTGGTTGTAAAGTCTCCCTGAGAGTGCTTCTGAACATGTTATTCTCCCTTTTCAGTGCCTCCCTCTCTCTGATCTAAGGGAAAAAAATCTTATTTTAAAATAACCTTCTTGCCTTGTGGGTAAATGTTCACTAAAACTGTGCTTCAGGCTCTTCATCCTCTAACTAGTAGCTCTCAGGAAACCCAGAAGCCTTTCCAGCTGCTCTGTGGCTGAAATGTGGGGTGGAAGTAGCAGCGACATGAAGATCCTTTTTTTTAATATTCAGTGAATTTCTGGCACCTTGCCACAGTCTGACACATACTACATCAAGATTTTCAGTAGCATCCTTGTATCATTCAAATGTCCTGTCAGGTGTAGCTGACACTTTTTTTTAAAAGGATAGTTTCTGAGCAGAAAGCATATTCATTCACTTTCCTGCCATTGAAGACTACCTGTGATGGCAGGCTTGAGTAGCAGTCACTTCTTGGTCTATGAAACACATTGGTTTTGGGTTATCTGTATTTCAGTGTTTTCCTCTTGAATTAGAAACTTCAGTGAAATGTACTGTAGATAGGACACTGAAGAAAACATTGTTCAGTGCAGCATTGGCCTCCACATTTAAAAATGTGTGGTTGTCAAATTGTGTGAGGAAATAGGGCAGTGTTGTTTGTGACATTCGTATTGTGAAATCCAGTTCTGTATCATCATTGATAACTGATAGCTCTTCAAAATCTACCCACACATTTTACTGAATACAGCTTAAACCTTCCAGAGAACTGGTTTTGGTACCTCCCCTGTTTACAACTATGCAAACAGATGGAGATTTATTAGGTTTAAGGACAAATGACAGTAGATTATTTAGAACTTGTTTTGTTGGTGTTCTGTGTTAAAAATGTACATAGAAATATCTCATTTCCCTGTGAATCCTAAACCAGGGAAAGGGGATTTCTTTCCATTTGATTTTTCTGATATTTCTAAGGAGAAAGAAAAGTGTCTGGTCAGAGGTGAAGGCACTACGTGGTTGTGCCGAAGCAAAAGAAGACATAAACCCATTTAACAGGCCATTTTAAAAATGGAGATGATGAGAAGACAGGCTGAGAAAGTTGCAGCTCTTCAGCCTGGAGAAGAGAAGGCTATGTGGAGACTTCAGAGCAGCCTTCCAATATCTGAAAGGGACCTCAAAGGATGCTGGAGCAGGACTCTTCATCACAGACTGTAGTAATAGGACAAGAGGTAACGGGTTTAAACAGGGGAAGTTCCGGTTGAATATAAGGAAGGAGTCCTTTGCCTTCTTTACCTTCACATCTTTACCAGTGGTGAGGCAGTGGAATAGGTTCCTCAAAGAAGTGGTAAATGCTCCATCCCTGGCAGTGTTCAAGGCCAGGTTGGATAGAGCATTGGGTGACACGGTCTAATGTGAGGCGTCCCCCCTTATGGTAGGGGTTTGGAACTAGATGATCTTAAGGTCCTTTCCAACCGTAACCATTCCATGATGGAACACTCCTGCCATGTATTTTGCTATCCTGGTTTACCAGCCAAGATAATAATTTAAACCTTTCTGCTGTTTTGATGCTTTCCAAATATGTTAGGTGTAATTTTGAAACTTTTTTTGCCTAATTTCTACCTTTATAATACTGAACAAGGAAAATCTAGGCTACAAATGGAGAAATGTTACCTGCTGTTGCTATTCACATCCTTAACGATTAGTCCACCCTGATCAGCCTGCAGACACCTTCTGAGTGGGTTTTATTATATGCTTGTGCTATTGCAGAGGAGATCTGTGCAGCTGATAGTGTCAGCACCTAAATCAGCGAATTGCTTGTACTCTGTCTTGTGCGCCTGATCACAGCGTAGGTTTCAAGCTTCTGCAGTGAATTATTTGTCAATGACCAGAAACACAATGCTGGCATCCTACTTCAAGTGTCAGACTTGAGAATTTTCTGAGGGATTAATGGAAAGATCATGAAATATATCAAAATATAGAACAGTAATTAATTGTGGAATTAAATGAATGTGAGATAAGTTCTTTGCTCAGTATGACTCATAACAAAGGTTTCATAAGGAAAGCTTCGCCTTATGCCCCTGAATGTGGAGCGTATTTATACAGAAGCTCTCCAAGCAACATTTTTCCAAGCATGAGGAATTAAATGTGCAGAAACAGGTGATGGTGAGGTTTAATCTTCCTGATACACAAGGGAAATTGGGTCTGTGTAACCCTTTGAGGCTTAGAAAGCCTGGTGTTGATAAGTCAAAAATGAAAACTGGAGAGAATATTTTGTAAGTGAATCTATTAACTCTAGTGGTGTATTATATATGAATGTATGTGTAAAAAAAAAAAAATATAAAACTTATTGGTAGAGAAGACAGGGCCTTGTTGCGAAAGCATTTTTATTTCATTAGATACTTTACAACTGAATACACATCCAGAACTTCAAGTTACTCTGTTTTTCTGTGATTTTAGCAGTAAAATTTAAGTAGTTCCATTAGGAAAACACAGTCTATTTTTTTTTTTAACCATACATCTAAATGTGCCTATGAACTTGCAACCCTGCAACGCTTGACCCACACAAAGCACCAGCAGAGCAGTTCTTTATGTTAAGAGGTAAACCTGCATTAGTCAATCATCTTCTCAAAAAAAGAAAGCAAGCACCTCAGTTTTAAGGCTTCAAGTTTTAGATTTTCACAAGCCCGGCACTGCATGGATTAGCTGTTTCAAGGATTGTAATACTTGATTAATTTACAAGACTACATATACCCTAGCTTTGAATGCTTCTTTGCAGGAGGTTTTAATCAGCCCGAGATACTTTGTTACTACATTCTTTCCTGTTTGGTGATTTTCTTTTCCATGCTTCATTGCCATTAATTGTTCCTCTTTTGACCCACAATTTATACCTTCTTAGTGTTATTGATACTTGAGACAAGGGGTCTGTGCAGTATTTGAACCAGGCCTATATATGATCTTTAATCTTAGCTTAGTCTGCATCATTAGTCGCCCTGTTTCACTTTTTTTTTTTTTTTTGTTTTACGACAAAAGGCCTATTAGCTGTAAGCTGAGAAGTTGTTTTCCTTAGCAGAAAATATGATGGCTCTTTTATCTTAAGAGAAAGGGAAAGGATAACAGCAATGCCTAGTTGGTAGGATTTTCATCCCTCACTTTCTGACTTGATGAGGATTGTGTTAATAGTGAAACATCAGACCTACCCTGCACAGGGAAACAAAGGGAACATTAAACTGAGCTGATTGACTGTATAGTCTGTGGTGACATCTTTTGAAAGTGGAGGCAATTCACCTTTGGTACTCTCTCTTCCTAGGTGTGAATGTCTCCAAAGTAGGAGAGATGATAGGGAATTCATTCACTGTTTGTAGCAACTAACACTTTAAAAACACTTAACTAATAAATTTTTTCTCTCCCCTTTTATTTCTGCCAGGGAGACTATCCTGTAAATGGTGCCTTTATTTTATTCATAATTTTTTTTACTGTTACTTCATGTCACTTCTTTGTTTGTCCAAATAAATACTTCATTATCTTGAAGTAATGCCAATATCTAAAAAAAGAGATCTTCTTTTCATCCGCTGTCCAATGAAACACAAAAAAGTGTTCTCTATTGCTGGAACTGCTCCTCACTAAGGAGAATAAAATGAGAACTCTCACAGGTACTCAGAAATAATAAACAGCATCCTAAATGTTTGCTAGATAAATTGTAATGCTTTTATATCTGCCCAGATAAAATTGTCACTACAGTATTGATAATAAGAAATGCATTCTGATTTCACTTTATCTAGCTGAAGTGCTATATATTTGGATGAATTTGAATAGCTTTCATTGTGTCTTATGAACATCTGGGTTTTTGTTTTTTTTTTTTTTTTTAATATGGCAGATAATTGAGAAGAACTTTTTTACTTTTTGTCTGTGTCAGGCTTTGCTGTAATGTGAAATTACATTGCAGAGATATTTCTATTCTAAAAATATTAACTTTGCAGGGATAATGTTACTTGAACACAGTGACTGTTAACTGCAGCGTCAGTGATGTTGACAGTAAGACAGGAAAAAGGCTTATTTTATAATACAAGTCAGTGAAGTACATTTTCACCCACATTTGTTTCCCTGCTGTGTAAATACCCAATAAAAACCAAAATGTCCTGCAAGATGTTTTTAAGTGAAATAAAAAGACAACTTTTTTCATGGTCTTTTTTCCTAAACATTTTTCAACATGCAGTAGGTGAAAAGCATTTCCATTCTTTGTTGTTTTTTCCTTCACCCATGTTTTACCACAAAAACCCAGTTGTTAATTAATATTTCCTGCAGTATTCACAGTCCTGAAGTAAAGTGATTTCTTTTATGAGACAGCAAATTTAAATACGGAGGCATATTTAAATAATATACATGAGGTTTTAATCTACCTGTAGTCGGAACAAGTCCATTGCAGATGAAATCTGATTCAGTTTTGCATGATCCTATCTTACAGGAAAAGTTTTTTAAACATTATTACAGAAAATTGTATGCTAATGGCTTTCATCATACTGCCTAAAAGTGTGTGGATACATTACTAGAGTAGTGATTGGTTTCTTATTTGCATGGCCATTTTGGTTATTGTCTTTTCTGCAGTAAAGGTTGCACCAGTGTTAAGTGTAATTGCTCTTTTATTTTTAGTTTCTACTGGTTGAGATGATTACTTTCTTTTTCACCCCAAATTAATTGTAGAGATGCGTATGGATTTCTATTTGTTTACCTGCTTCTTTTTTTGCATTTATTGTTGCTGAAAAAATAGTTTAATAATTCATAGAAGGCCAGTACAGCATCTTAATGAAACTTCAGAGGGCTATTAAAATCACATTATATTGGTGGAATATGGTAAATGTTTTCAGAGCTTGTTTATGTATTTGATATAGGTTATTGAACTTCTCAGTGTCCAGGGCTCTCGATAAGCTATAAATTTCTGCAGTTGACTCACTTCTGTACTTCTGTATTCTGCAATGTGAGATGGTTTTACTGAAACTCTTCACTTTTTGTTTGGTCTCCAAGTATGTTGTTCTATCTGCGGCTCTGTTTTTTAGAATGTACTTTGCTGTGTGGCTGATTTAAACTTCCCACCTTTAAGTCTCTGCCTTTAGTGTTGCAGTATCTGTCCCAGCTCTTTTTAGGCCATTCAGTGTTGCACTTGGTTAAAAAAAAAAACAACAGTGTAAAAATTCTGGGTGTTACATAGTAATGCAAATGAATTTTGGAGCCAGGTGGCCCTCTCTGAGAACCGTGTAAGGACTCCTGTTCAGCCACTTTAACTTATATCTGTCAAAGCCTTCTCATTGTACAAACTGCAGTTATCCTTGTGGTCTGCATTAAAGTTTTTCAGATTCAAGTAGTGTGGAAGCCGTGATCACACAGACAGATCCAGCAGTGGTTGGATGGTTGCTTCAGTTTGTTGAGAAGAGCCAGTAAAACACTCATGCTTCTAGCTGGGCTGGTATCAAGTTGCACATGTACGACTGTGAATGAAAGACTGTCAGTGGAGGATATGTATTTGCAATGAGCAGCAAATAGATGTCAGTTCTGCATTGTCCCTGATCTTAAAGGCGGCTTGTCCATCTGCTGCAGATGTCTAGAAAGTTCTGTGAATACAGTGAGAGCAGTTCACTGCTTTTTTGAGGAACCAAAGGTGTTTTTATACATACATATAAATACATACATATACAATTGTATGTATGTTTTTATATATCTATATCTCTTTATCACTACAGGTACTACCAAAACAACTTTTCTGGAAAGGTAGTTTAAATAACTGATTTCAATATTGCTAGCTTGGCGGCCGCATATTGCCATTGATTTGTAGAATCACTTTATGCCCCACTTCCTCAAATTTTCCATATGATTTTCAGCTGACTTCCTGCTCCTATCCATCTCTACTCATACTTTCTGTAAATGTTGCTGTTAAAGCATGAATGTATATGAGTTAAGTTCTCAGGAAAGTCATTACAGGTTTTTAGTAAAAGGCTGGGATAAACCAGCTTACATTGCTGTACTTATGAAGAGGAAAAGACCCTGATCTGATTTGGCCCAGAGGTTTCAGTCAAAGGTCGAGAGTTACCTGCAGTCTCTCTGTATGAAACAGGGAATGAAGGCTTTGGATCTTGCTTCTGGCAAATTTCTGTTCTGCTTACCTGACTGGCCCTGGGTAGTGGGCAGATCAGATCAGCATGACTTTCCCTCTGATTCAGACCTCCAGAAAGCAGTGTGGCCCAGCTGGGCACAAGGTTTTCTCATTGATTCATTCTGCTTTTAAACCTGCTAAGTAAGTGAATCTACAATAAATCTTAGCTGATGTTTTAAAGTGTGAACAGATCTATTTTGCATCTTACAAAACCCATTTTGGCAAACTGCTGTGTTCTCAGGTCTCATTGAATTGAGTCAGGTATTAAGGGCAGAAGTAATGAGTTAGAAATCATTTAGTAAGTCCAAGGTGTAATTTTTACAGCCTGTGAGGAATGTCTACCTTCCTGATTCTGCTGGGATTGAGAGGGTTACAGTTCTTGCTTGTACGAAGTACATATGTGAATTACAACAGTTTTTGGAATCAGGAAAACTAAGAGGGAGCTATGCTCCAGACACAAAATATCAAAATCTGGGAAAAGAGATGTTGTGAGATAAGGCAGAGGGCTGTGAGCAATTATTTGCATTTATTATTTCAGGTGCATTCCTTTGCTCTTTATTTAGAGGAGGCATAGGAGAAAATATTAACAGCTTGTTATTAATTCATTGTTGTTTATTAATTCCTGATAAAATTCATCCACAGGTCCTAAAGGACCTGATGAATGAAGTTGCTAAGCCACTGTCCATCATATTTGAAAAATCATGGCAGTCAGGTGAAGTTCCTGATGACTGAAAATGGGAAATATAACCCCCATTTTCAAGAAGGGGAAAATGGATTACCCAGGGAATTATAGAAGCATAGAATACTTAGGGTTGGAAAGGACCTTAAGATAATCTAGTTCCAACCCACCTTCCAGTCAGGGTCACCTCTGTGCCTGTCAAAATCTTGGAGCATATTCTCCTGGAAGGCAGGGTAAGGCACATGAAAAACAACAAGGTGCTTGGTGGCAGCCAGCGTGGCTTCACTAAGGGGAAATCCTGCCAGACCAATCTGATGGCCTTCTATGATGGGGCTACAGAACTGATTGACAGGGGTAGAGCAGCTGATGTCACCTACCTGGACTTGTGCAACACATTCGACACTGTCCCACATGACATCCTTGTTTCTAAGTTGGAGAGACATCAATTTGATAGGTGGACCACTCGGTGGATAAAGAACTGGCTGGATGGCTGCATGCAAAGAGTTGTGCTCAATGGCTCAATGTCCAGCTGGAGACCAGTAACGAGTGATGCCCATCAGGGATCAGTGTTGGGATCAGTCTTGTTCAACATCTTTGTCAGTGACATGGACAGTGGGATTGAGAGTGCCCTCAGCAAGTTTGCCAATGACACCAAGCTGTGTGGTTCGGTTGATATGCTGGAGGGAAGGAATGCCATTGAGAGGGACCTTGACACTCTTGTGAGGTGGGCTGATGCCGGCCTGATGAAGTTTAACCATGCTAAGTGCAAAGTCCTACATCTGGGTGGGAGCAATCCCAGGCACAGCTACAGGTTGGGCAGAGAAGGGATTCAGAGCAGCCCTGCAGAGAAGGTCTTGGAGGTGTTGGTCGATGAGAAACTTAACATGAGCTGGCAGTGTGTGCTTGCAGCCCAGAAAGCCAACCGTATGCTGGGCTGCATCAAAAGCAGCGTGACCATCAGATCGAGGGAGGTGATCCTGCCCCACTACTCTGCTCTCCTGAGGCCTCACTTGGAGTATTGTGTGCAGTTCTGGTGTCCTCAACATAAAAAGGACATGGAACTGTTGGAACGAGTCCAGAGGAGGGCCATGAGGACGATCAGGGGACTGGAGGACATCCTGTATGAAGACAGGCTGAGAAAGTTGGGGCTGTTCAGCCTGGAGAAGAGAAAGCTGAGTGGAAACCTCATAGCATCCTTCCAGTATCTGAAGGGGGCCTATAGGGATGCTGGGGAGGGGTTCTTCATTAGGGACTGTAGTGATAGGACAAGGGGTAATGGGTTCAAACTTAAACAGGGGAAGTTTAGATTGGATATAAGGAAGAAGTTCTTTACTGTGAGGGTGGTGAGGCGCTGGAAAGTGCTGCCCAGGGAAGTTGTGAATGCTCCATCCCTAGGGGTGTTCAAGGCCAGGCTGGACATAGCTTTGGGTGACATGATTTAGTGTGAAGTGTCCCTGCCCATGGCAGGGTGGTTGGAACTGGGTGATCTTAAGGTCCTTTCCAGCCCTAAGTATTCTGTGATTCTATGTGTACCAGCTGTGAAAAACAAGTCATGTTCAGGATAGTACAGTCCCAAATGGACAAGTATGAAGTATTTCTCAGTATGACTATCTTGACCATGGCTATCGCACCTGTGTATGGGTATTTTGCTTCTGCCTTGCCTTCTCCCACAGAAAATCCCCTGGTGATGAGATAGTTCCCATGCTCCAGCAGAATGAACACAGTGTATGTGTGGCATGTCTAGGCGCTGCTGTTATACCTGTCTAATAGGAGCAATGGGCTACAAAGTTACTGCTCCTCTGGCTGGCAAGAAACGGTGGAATATGAGCAACAGTCCAAGTACAAAGACTACTTAAAATAGGATGGGGTAGTCTGGTGTCTTAACTGCTTTCACTAGCTGGAGAAAAAATATTAAATGAGTCATACCAAGTGGAAGAATGTGGTTAAACTGCGTTGTTGCTGTCCTGAAGTACAAAGACTTGCTGGCAAAAAATATTAAACAACTGTAAGATGATCTGATAGCATGCGGTGCTGATGTGGTGGCCCAAACACCTGACAAGAGGCAAGTCAAGGGCAAAATGCCCAGTTATGGCTTTTCTTCATCCCCTCCCATCATACTAGGGAGCCTGCACTCAAGCCTTGCTCAACAGTGAGAGGCTTCCAGCTTGAGGACCAGGGCCAAATCTGGCTCTGGCAGGTGTCAGTCAGAAACATCTGAATATGAGTTGCGACTACCAACAGAGTAAGGAAACAGTGAATTCAGCTTTAACAGGCAATTAAGCACTTGTTTGTTCATGCTAGTGAATGGAGAATCGTTCCTAGGAGTAATTTATAGAGTAAAAGGCAGCTGGAGGTAAGCAAGGGAGATTGGGATTTCCCTAGGAATAAGTGTTTTTGCACTCTGTGAGCTGGCTAGCCAGTGCTGCCAGCAGCTGCTTGTTTCACAAAGTTTCCTCCTGTACAGAGAGACGCAGATGGGCCTTTCCAGCCAACCTGGTGCCCTGCTGCTATGTACCGACTTCTGCAGCAGTGCTGCTTATCCTGGACTTGTGTGCCTGGTGCCAAGCCTGGATCTGCAATTTATCATTTTTGTTCATTTACTTTCATCCTCAAGCTATCATCTGGTCTTGAAGTAACCAAATTCCTTAATTCTGCAAGTGTTTATTGGCCCACAGTTTTTTTAATCCCATTATGGAATGCATTTCTTTTATCCATTTACCTCTATTTCTGGCAATCTTATGGTTGCTCCTAAATGCATTTAAAGAAGCCAAAGCTATTTAGCGTAGTTGACTTGATTCAGGCTTAAGTGTCAAAAGACTGCTAAAATATGTTATTCTGCATGAAGTGTTTCCTTTTTGTGTATGCACTAAAGTGAAATTGCTGTAGTATTGTTCTAGCACCTCTAAGGACATGCCACTGTGAATGCAAACAGGTCAAGGGAACAAGGCTGCCTGCTGCTAATCATGCTGAAAAAGTCATGTTGATGAAGTGTTGAGAAAAAGGCTTTGAACAAGTACAGCATCTTAAAGACATTTGCAGTATTGGGAGTGAATTTGTATTTACTATTAAATTTTTTGTTTCAGGATCATTCAATTTTGCTCACCTGAAGAAGATTATAAATTTTTTTTATGCCTCCTACTATTCTTATTATTCTATAATTGGGAGTAAACACTGAAGTTGGTGGCAATGGATTTACTGTGGAATAACCATTAACTTTAATAGGGAATCTGGAGCTGTTTCTTTTTCACATCCTTCATCTAAAAATATGAAAATGTACCATAAATAAAAAATATGGGAGACCATCAGTAATTTCTTTGTTGTTATCCTCACCACCCACATTAAAAAAAAGTAAAAAGGAAAAAAAAGGCACTTTGAGCACATATAAAATATTTTTTTTGCAATTTTCTTGTTTACATCAGAAATGGGAATCTATTTGCTAATGTATTTTCTGTGCATTTTAAGATATTGAATAATCCCACTATGAGAAAGCCATGTACATAAATTAGGTATGCACATGAGTACCTATTGCTAATATGATTTCTCAAAATCTGTGAAGTCACACAAAATCTGTGAAAAATGATAAAACATTAGGTTTAGTAGCCCAGTGCCAGGTAGAAGTTTCAAGCTTTGGAACAAGGATACTTGTTGAGGTACTGCCCAAGGGAGCGATTGAGTCACCATCCCTGGGGGTATTTAGAACATCTGTAGATGTGGAGCAAAGGGACTTAGTTTAGTGGTGGACTTGGCAGTGCTAGGTTAATGGTTTGACTTGACTATTTAAAAGGTCTTTTCCAACCTAGTTGATTTTGTGATTCTATGATTATAAGGTGCCCTTGTGCATGTTGCACCATCTGTGGCATTTTCCCTTGTACAGGTAGTGGTGGTAAACTGAAATGATGACTTTTTTTTTTTTTTTTTTTTTTTACTTTGGGATTTTACATCTTTGTCCTGGGTTCAGCAATAGCAGTCATTTTTTCTCTTTCTTAGGAGCTGGTGCAGTGCTGTGTTTTTGACTTTCAGCCTGGGAACAGCGCTGATAACACCGATGTTTTTGTGTGCTGCTCAGTAATGTTTAGTTTGACATTTCTGAGTCTCATGCTCTGGCAGGGAGAAAGGGAAGCCGGGAGGAAGCAGAGACAGGACACCTGGCCTAAACTAACCAAAGAGGTATTCCATACCACAGCATGTCATGCCCAGTACGTAAACTGGGGGCAGTTACCCAGAAAGGTTAGATCACTGCTGGGGTTGGGCTGGGTGCTGGTTGGTGGGTGGTGAGCAGTTGTGTTCTCTTCCCTTGTTATTTCCCTTATCATTATTGTTATTGGTGGTAGCAATAATGGTTTGTGTTATACCTTAGTTTCTGGACTGTTCTTATCTCAACCCGTGGGAGTTACATTCTTTCGATTATCCTCCCCATCCCTCTGGGAGCAGGGGGAGGAAGGGGAGGGAGTGAGATAGTGGCTGCGTGGTTCTGAGTTACCAGCTGGGCTTAAACCGCAACAATCTTATAGACTCATTCTGCTTAAGACTGCTGAAGAACTGGCCTGCAGACCTTTTTATAATATGAATACTTAATAAATAATGGTTAAAAGTGTGCAAGAGAGAAAAATGTTCTTGATTGGGTTACACACAGGTTGTAATTTTCCGTGGCTCAAAACCTAATGCTATGGTACTGTCTGTAAGTAAATGGGAAGAATATGTTCCTTCTTACCCTGCAGGATAGCAATTCAGAGTTACTGAACATTTAAAACATTTCTACAAAAGGGAGTTACAGCATTATCGTCCTTCCTTCCAGGAACTAATGAAACAGACTGCATGTTAAATCCTGACACATCCCCTGAACTCTCAGGAGAAGAACAAAACCAAGCAGCTGCCAGGATTATAAAGGCTGATGGGCTGTTATGTGGTGGATAACTCAGGCTCTTGCTGACCTTACTTACACAGAGGGGCAATATTTTTTGCAAGGTTGAACTACCTCTAAATACTTTCTCAACTGAATTAAATATACACACTATTTCTCAGACAGGCTTGCTACAGAAGTGCTTTATTACAAATACTTAATTTCTCAGCGAAAAACCCTGTGTCGCAGTCACTGCACCACACAATATCTTCATGTTATGAAGTGGAATTTCTATCATGTGAGACTTGGTGCCAAACCTTTGCTTATATCTGTTGGATTGTGCTTCTCCTTCAAATCACCTACTGTAATTGGCAACCTTTTCTAGTACCACTCCTTTCTGGGGATCAAGTCTGATGTTTCTTTTTGGCATGTAAAGCTGCTAAAATGAGCATTTATTTCACTATAAAACACCGACTAGGTAGCAAAGCCTTCCCTGACATTGCAAGGGATCATGCCCCCTTCATGGCAAGAAGGGAACACATTGACATGTATTATATGTACATTATATATAATATGTGTATATAATACATGGATGGACCTTTGTGAGAAGTTCAAACAATGAAATCCTTTAAACTTTCCTGATCTTTTGCACCTGAATAAACCAGCACATAAGTGATATCTCCTGCCCCTATCTTTCCATTTTCCCTGTGCTGTTAGTTTTCTGATATACACTGTAAAGACAGCTTATAGCTTCTTTCCTCCCTGGATCTTTACATGCAGTCTTCACTGTCAAAGTGCATCTGCCTCTCACCTCACTTTGAACCTTCTGTATGTCGCTGCTGGCCTTCTACATTCTGCTATCGCTGCTTGTTTGAGATCATGCTTAATATATTCTGGGCTGTTTCAGTCTTTATTCCTCTGTTGCTTTCATGCCTTAGTTTCCCTTTTTCCATCCTTCTTTCCTCTTGATTGCTTCTGGCTTCTTGAATCTTGCCCTTTTCACCAGTGTCAACATTTCATGCAAGTCTGTACTGAAAAAGAATAAATTTATAATTTCTTTTCTATTCAAGGGAAGCCTAAGTGAATGTAATTGCACAGCACATTACCTTGTATTTATATAATTGTAATAGAATGCACTGAGGCACTATCCTGTCAAATCATTTGGGGACTAGCTTTTATACCACATAGGGGAATATTTCTTCTAGTTTCAGAAAGTGCAGTTCAGCATAGGAAGTCAGTATTTTGCATGCTACGGCTTCCCCGTGATCCCTTGGTTTCTTCTCCAGCAAAACAAGAGAGGAGCAAAGATGCTTTAAGCTCTTGAAATTTCCTCAACACCTATAATGGGGCAGTCTAGTGTGCTGCCCCTCACGGTGGTCGTAACAAAGGCATAATTATACAGTAGAGAAGTACATGGAAGAAAAAGAAACATCTCCATGGATATACCACAGAAAGAAAATGATGTTGTCCTGGCATGCTAAAAATATTGATGAACAGGCTTTAGTCATACTTAATGGATTGCCATATTCAATAGAGCTATGGAAACATTATTGCATATTTAAAGAAGTATACTTCAGATATAGAATTTAGTAGTGTTTGACTGACTTGAAATAGGCTTATTTGCTCAGAACACAGAGTCTCTATGACCGTCAATCTGCTAACACACAGCTGTTTCCCAGTGTGGAATAATCATACAATATAAAAAGAATACTCTACTTGCATAGATGGGTTTTTAGTCAGTGAGTATGTTTCCAGTTAGGAAATACAAATACTCAGATTTCCCATCATCCTACCAAATCACTTTCTGCATTCTTCCAATTTGTGCCATTATGTTGAATTAATTACTTATTTCCCCAGAGACCTAATTAGATGACAGTGAAAAGTATTCTTTTTTTGTCCTTGTCTAAAAGTGCTCGTTCTTTCCTCTCATCACCTTCTCTCATCTGAGAATACTTTCTTCATTTTCCCACCTATTTGCAAATATTCAGCTCTGCAGTGAAGTGTTGGCAACTCCCCAGATGTATGCACCTGTTTTTGGATCTTTTGATAACATAGGGAGCTCTATTTTTTTGCGCTGATAATGTGTCATTTTGAAAGTTTTGCTTTTTGTTGTTTAAGTCCTTATATCAGCTGAAAAGAAACCCTGTGAAAACTTAAACTTTATAGATTCAAAAACTGGGTAGCAATTTAGAAAGAGGTCTAACGGCTCTCTTATCTTAGTGTAAGGATGATGTGGCTTCTCACCAATGAATGCTTGAAAAAGTTAATGCAGAACAAGTGAAGAATTGTGCAGGGAATGCAGACTGATTTCCATGTGACAGCTTGCTCTGATCAACACAAGTCTCATCCTTCTCAAGCAGCCTTTCCTGCTCCCAACCTCTGTGAGTGCCAGCATTATGGAGGTGTATCCCTGACATGGCATTTGTTGTCTCATCAGTGAATGAAGTCTGCATTTTCTTCCCTTTCAGTTGGGAGGTAAATGGTAGATGA
Organism: Ara ararauna; assembly: GCA_028858755.1. Taxonomy (NCBI): domain Eukaryota; kingdom Metazoa; phylum Chordata; class Aves; order Psittaciformes; family Psittacidae; genus Ara; species Ara ararauna. The sequence continues at coordinate 45,630,453 of CM054381.1, forward strand.
AAGATTCTTCATTCACTCCTTGCTTACAATGTAGTACCCTAGGTTGTCTCAGGTTTTCCAGCAGTTGGTACTAGTTGTCTTTCCATGAGGGGATACAGAGAGTTAAATGGAAAATGTCTCTCAAATGTAATTAGCTCAGATTTTTTTTTTCTTATGGCTTAGGGAACGATATCTGTGTATATAAATAATATATATACATATATATATCAAAGGATGGGAAAAGGTGTGGTGGTTAATGAGACTGTATTGGATAGTGTGGTACCTGAACATGATGTAAACGATATGGAATAAGGAGTAGAGAAAGTGCTGGTTTTGTCTGGAATAGAGTTAATTTTCTTCATAGTAGCTGGTATGGGGCTATATTTTGGATTTGTGCTGGAAACAGCGCTTATAGTTCAGGAATATTTAGTTCTGATGAGCAGTGTTTACACAGAATCAAGACCTTTTCTTCTTCTCACCTCACCCCACCCCAACAACAAGTAGACTGGGGGTACAGAAGAAGCTGGGAGGGGACACAGTCAGGACAGCTGATCCCAGCTGACCAAAGGGATATTACATACCATATGGCAGCATGCTCAGCGTGTAAAGCTGAGAAGAAGGAAGTGGGGACATTCAGATTGATGGCTTTTGTCTTCCTGAGTAACCATTAAATGTGATGCAGCCCTGCTATCCTGGAGATGTCTGAACACATGCCTCCCGATGGGAAGTAGTGAATGAATTTCTTATTTTGCTTTGCTTGTGTGCATGGCTTTAGTTTTTCCTATTAAGCTGTCTATATCTCAACTCATGAGTTTTCTGACTTTACCCTTCGGATTCTCTCCTCCCATCCTACAACTCTGTGGTTCTTACTTGCCAGCTGGGGTTCAACCATGACGCCTGGCCTTCAGGGAAACAGCCTGCTCATAAGAATGTGTCTGTTGGAAGATGAGCGCCTTCAAAATTAAGGACATAAAGCTGGGACAGACAATACAGAAAGCAAGAACTAGATACTGAAAGTCTGTGTAGTAAGTGTAAGGTCTAGATAGCCAACACTTTTACACAGAATACAAAATCTTTCCAGCCAAAGAAAGAACAATTTAGCATGCATGTAGCAGCTGGTGTCTCATTCTTCTAAGTAAAAAGAATTATTTTCTTTTCCTCTTCTCTCTGTGAAGAAGCCAGTAAAGGCACATAAAAGCTGAGACTGCATGAAGTGTAAGGGATGACTGTCTTTTGTGGGTATCTAACTAAAAGTATTTAGAAAAAGACAGGTGAGCCGTACTGAAAGGATTCTGTTTAATTCACAAGTGTGCTGATCCTCTTCAGGCAGGAGTGAAGGAATGCTTTTACTTTATGGTTTTCTTTCAGTTTATAAACTTTGTATACATAAGTGATGGTAACTAGGGGGAAAAAAATCACTGTGCGTATTCAAGAGCTTTAAAAGAATCCTGAAACTGAGATTTCTTTATGAAGAACTGATCAAATATTTTGTAAGTGGGGAGAAACAGAAAGTTTTGTGATTGTTTCTCTAGCTGTATTTTTCTGTCTCAAGTATTTACACAGCAGTGGTTCTTTCAGTTGGGAAGCACAAACCCATACGTGAAAGCAAAATAAGGTGACTGAATCCCATATAAGAAACTGTCTTCTAGTTTCTTAACTGGCTGTATGCATTAAATGAATAGATTTTTAACATGCACTGTAATGCACCAGTAGGATTTATGCTGACTTTGTGGAGCTTTGGCTCTTAGTCGGCCAGACAGGGGTATAAACTGAGGACAGTAGTCTTCGTGAAACTGATGTGGGAGTCGTACTATTAAGAGTGCCTTCATGATGTGATGGTGTCATATATGTTGGTAAATTATCATACTAGTTTGGTTTTCTCTGCACTTGACCTTGTTTCTGTTAACTTTAAGCTGATGGGAATTTTTCCATTTGAAAGGAGGTGGATTGCAAATAAGTCTGCCTGTTTCCAGTGAAATAAGTGAAAGTAGAAAGGAACTTGTCTCGTTGTCTTCAAATGAGAGCAAATTCCAGTCATGTCCAATATAGACAAAAAACCTCAAAACAACCCAAAACAAAAACAAACAAAAAAACCCCTAAACTCAAACCATAGTGTTTTTCTTCTACTGAAATTACTGGTGAAAAGACCATAAGGAGACTCCAGATTTAAGGCAACCATATGTGTTTAGTGTTTGTGTGATGTGGGTGGCTGACGCTAGGAAGATCAATACATTGCTAGTGCAATGAAAAACACTGTCTGATAGTGTCAGCTTGGGATCATACAATATTAACTAAAAGCTGAGACTATGTTCCTTAGGCACATAAGAAATTCCTCCTCCTCTTCTATTTCCATGCTTAGAAGTGAGCCAGATGCTTACCTCCAACTAATAAACAAAGCTGTGATTTTCTTCTTGCTGTTTAAGCATGACTTTGATGGAAGTGAGTGGCAACAAAAAAAAGTTGTTAAATATTAGCATCAAAAGGAAGGAAGAATGTCTGTTTTGACCAAAAAACTGAGAGACTGATGATTAAGTTGATTTATGATTGGATATTAAAAATTTCCAAATAATAAAAGAAAAAATGCGGGCTGACATAGAGTTAGAGAAGGTCTGGCCCTTCCAACATACGGATGTACCTGCTTATTGCAGGGGGATTGGACAAGATCACATTTATAAGGTTCCTTCCAACCCAAACTGTTCTATCATTCAATGATAGTGTAGTATAGTAGTGCTGCTACACAGCAGTCTGGTATCTTGCTCTGGTTTCATCCCCACACTAGTGTCTGGTGGGGAGAAAAATGTCTATCCTGATGATGTCTTTATATCTTTTTTGATTATCTCTAAAAAATACTTTCATCAATAGCTTATTTCTTGCAATCAACCAGAAAAGTATACTTGCAGTTTTCTGAAATGATACCTTAACTAAAAAAACCTTTTAAAATTAGAAATATCTGTGGTACATCTGCTAAAATACAATATTAGGGAAGAATATGTCTTTGCATATGACTGTACTTTTTTTGGTATATGTAACACAAAATTTTATGAGTATAATTTTAGGTTATTTTCCTAGTTTTGAAAGCACATAAGGTGTAAGCATAATTCAAACTGTTGTTAACCAAAACCTATTAGAGAACTACTGCTCTATGTAAAGTGATTGTTTGTTAAAACAAGGGCATTGATGAAATTTTTTTTCAAGGAGTCTGAAAGAAGTAGTCAATAGTGGTATAAAACTTGAGGGGATTGTGGCTCTTTCAGTTCCTTTCAAGGACTCATTCTTGGTTTATTTATTGTACTGTTGGCATAAAAAAAGCCAGAAAAATTTAAGTTCTCTGTCAGTTTGTCACTGAAGATAATAGAAGGGGAGGATGAACTTGAGTGATGGTGTTAGAGGAGTGATCTGCTCATTTTGTGTAATAATGAGATACAGCTGAAAAGAACTTATGTTCCAAATTAGCATGCAGGAAGGTATGGAATGCAAAGCAGCCCTGGTAAAATAAGTGACTTAAAAAGCCTGACAGCAAATAGTTGTTAACTGTCGTGCTCAATAGCACAATAACAATGCTCTTTTAGAAACTTTCTTATCTTGGTGATATGGTTGGTAACAGTTCTGAAAGTAGCTGATAGATCACAGCTAGGAAAGTACTGCTTTCAGAACAGAGACACATGAAAGCAAGGGATCAATATGTACTTCCAGGCGCTTTACTTCAGTGTACTTTTTTTAAGCTAGGTAAACAGATGAGATTTGAGGCCAGATAGTCAGTGAATAGTCATGGAGGCAGCTAAAGAGATTTAAATGTGCTTTATGCTCAGCTTGAATTTTCAGACATGCCTCAAACTCCAGTGAGCTCTGGGGGTTGTAAGCTGTTGCAGTAGCTTTCTGAAGCTTGCTCTTGCCATTCATTGCTGCACGGAGCATTTTTGATTCTCTTTTGTGTCCAGGCAATATAAGGAAGGTATGGGCTATTAACTGACAAGAACTGTAGAAGGTTGAAAATTATGATTATGGTGTATCTGCTGTAAAGGAGTAAAGAAATCTGGTGTAACAAAGGCAAAATTGATGTCTTGAGGAATATTTTCTGTGTTGAAAAATGGTTGCTTCCCTATTCTCTTGTATTCTGGCTTTTAAAGTAACACTCTTGAAAGACAAAATAGTACCTGCTAAACCATTGACTGCATACGTGACTGGCAGGTGCCAAACAGTAATCTTCAGGAGAAAAATCATTATCCACTGGGAGTTTGTATACAGATGACTTTATTTCAAAAGTCTGGTCAAGTTTCAGTTCTGTTCTCCACTGCTTTCCTACTTTCTCATGTTTGCATTCTCCTCCCATCATGTTTCTGTACCATGGAGTCCTGCTTAGTGCCTGGTAGGTATGAATTTTAATGGAAAATGAAGTAGTTGCAAAGCAGAAGCTTTCTCATGAGATAATGTTGCCACATATATCATTTGACCAAAAATATTTTTCCCAGCATTGTTCTCAGACGAAAGCCAAAGCAGAACTGAAACCAGCTATGAAAAAGAAAATGAACTCTATCCCACCTGTAACCAGGAGACCTTTTTTGACCACTTGTCAACAATTGTGTTGCTGTTCTACAGCCTACAATTTTAGCAGTCTTTTGTGTAGTACCAGTCTCATACTCTTCATGAGTCTGTTAATCTGCTTTCCATGTATATACAATGTTCAATAATAGTACTTGTTCTGCCTCTTTTTCCTTTGATTAAGAAAATGAAAATGAGAAGAAAAAAGACATCAGTACTCAATACACTAATTTTTTTTTTTTTTTTGGTCATATATGTGAAAACTGTTAATGTCCTCTGGTCAAGTGTTGAGTGTCCTTTTAAATTAAATGATATAAAATGCATCTATAGTTGCTTTATTCTTTTCAGTCAACTGTAGAGATAGATCTAAACCATAGGTTGTAGAACTAAGTCAAGACTTTCTGATCACTGCATGTCTTGGAGGAATTCAAGTGCTTGTTAAATGCAGCTCATCTCCTGTGTGTAGTTATAGTATTTCCTGTCTTGGATGTTTATTTGTAACCTGTGTACCTAGGGGGCTAGGTGCTTAGGCATCTACATCTTTGTGCCTTAAATCTGATTTTCTTTATTCTTTTTGATCAGATGCAAAGGGTGATGGTGATAAGTGTGCAAACAATTGTGTGCCTTCCACCAGTATTCCTGGAAATGCTGGCTGCTGAAGTTAGACATCGAGGTAGCTAAGAAGGACTCCTCTGCTTAGCTGTTGCAAGCTTGTTTCTCTGTGTTGAAATCCTAGAATTGATTCTACCAAATCATCATAGTTTCTGTATAAATTCAGTCACAAAAAAATGTCAAAGCAACAGCCTTGTGTTATATTTGGTTTTCTGAAATTAATGTTCTGCATTTTATCTGATTCAGATTCTTACAAATACAGGAAAAAAAATTGACATAGTAAGATGTATAGAAAAAAAGAAGAAATTATGTTTCAGATGATACATTAGTCTGTAGTCAATTGGAATGAATTTAAATGCTGCAGCTAGAGAGAGGCATTTTGAAAAGATGCTTTACCCCTCTGCCTTGACAGTCTTGATCATAAGTGCTTTGTGCTAATGCTTGATAGTCTGGGAACAAGATGCTATCTAATGTATCCTCTAACTGCTGCTGTGATGGGAAGCATGTGCTTCCTTAGCATCTGCTGCCAGATGTTGGCAAGCACTCAGGGATTGAGGCCATAACCTTGTCCCTCACTTCCTGGGCATGTTGCCAGCAGTATTTGCTGTCAACTTGTACAGTTTTCAGGCAGGCTGAGAATAGTACTTTGGGTTTGAGTATTTTTAGTTCACTACTGTTTTCACTTGCCCATGGATGCCTGACAGACCACTGTCATGACACCAGAAGGGATGTTCTTAGATTGATGACTGCTTGCATGTTAGGACTTCTTTTCCACTCCACCTTCTTAAATTTCTCTTTAAATAAGCTGCTTGTGTCTGTCTGACAGATTCCCCAAAGAAGCAGCAGCACTTTTTGAGGTATCAGTCTACTCAAACCCTTCTGCAAGGATTTTGAGGGATAATGAAATTTTGAGGAAGCTCCATGCTGCATTCTTCCTCTGTACCCTAAATGACACACTGGATCTTCAAGCAGTATGGTTAATTCATTAGTTTTTTTCCTTCCAACTTTCTTATAATCCAGAGTTGATGTTTTAATTTTACCACTGTAAATTTGATATTCAGCTTCTCTGTGATACTATGGAATCATGGTCATTCTAGGATTATTTCAAAACATCTGATTGGCTTGTTTGAAAAATCAAATACTGCTTTTATTTTTATTTTTCACCTTGATAAGGAATATAGGCTTTCGAGATAAGTATTACGTTAACCAACTCCATGCCTCAACCCTGGTTGGATGTTCATGTGGATAAACTCCAAGCAGCACCTTCCACCTTTCTTTTTGAGATTATAAATATTTTTCCTCTCAGTGCAGTCATTGCTGTCACTCTCCATGTTTTACGCTCTTGCAACTTGATTACTGGCTGAGGCTGTATCTTAAATCAATATAGAAACTTTGGTTCCTGTGGAATGCTTAGCAGTGTATTGAATAATGGAGCTGGAGCATGACAGAATTTAATGTTCTTGGCTCTATTTTAAATTATTTCAATGGTTATTATAGAGGGTAGCAGGTGAGTATTACAGTGACAAATGCTTTTCTTCTTGAGCACCATGGATAGTAACAAGGCAGGCTTCCTTTCACAGCCCCGACAATATGACTTACAGTGATCTTGTAAGATAAGTAAAATATCACTTGTGCACAAAGCCATTGTCTTTTCTGTGCTGTTAAGACTTTTCAACAGAGGCAGTAAGTGAGTTGAGCACATGTACCTCATAGAAACTAGACTATGAGGACTTTAATGTCCACAGGAAATGGAACAAGCTCCTCTGTTTATGGTCTTGGTGGAAATTCCACATTGGCAAGTGGCAAGAGATGCAGTTTCTCCACTGTTAAGACAAAAAAATGGTTTGTGTCTGTCTTCAGTTTGAAGTTAAAGCTCCAGGGAGACTATGTATTTGGAAGTTTATTCTTTGCTCTGTTAATCTATTCCCTCCAGTGATGCCTAAAATCTCTACTTCTACTTTATTTTTTCTCCCTTTCTATAGAAGATGTGTCTGTGCAACAGTCATTGCTTCTCAACATTCATCCTGGGAATATGGTTTTCCAAATGGAAAACAAGAGAGTTTGCATGATCAGAGATTTGTATCCTGTCCTTAATAGTCTGCTGGGTAGAACTGGTTGGGAAGTTTTTGGTAAAAAAATTATTGTTACATGTGCCTAGGATGTGGGAGACTGAAATATGGAGCAATCCCTTAAATTTCATCTGATACTAGCTAATGGCTATTTTGGAATAAGCATGCTTTTTTTTTTTTCTTCATGAATGTTCCTGAAAGGTGACATGATTCTGTGCTTCATCATGTTAACATCTGTCAAGAAACAGATTTGTTGTATTCTCATCAGCTGTGGCTTTTTCAGGTATACTTATTAGGATGGACAGCATGCAAAGAACTGGAATAGGTGTCTTAGCTCAGCGGAAAACAGCTGTGACATCTCTGGGAACTGCAGGTGATTTGAGCCTAGATTTTAATTTTTTTCCCCATGACCTTTTATGTGCATAGACTGCCAGTGCCTATGCCTCCAGGGTTGCAGAGAAATGGTTTATTACTACCTACTGAATTATAGCTCTGGTTTTGTAACAACTAATTTTAGTATATTGGACTCCCATCAGTCTTTATGCAAGGTTAAATTACCTAATTAAAGAGGTCTAAGGAGATTACAGTTAGAAGTTGTGTACCAGAAGGCAAAGGAGAAATAGAGAAATTAGTTAAAAATTATAAATTTTATGCAGAACTTACAATATATAGCCAAGCTTATTCCCTGGCTTGATAATTTATGTACTTGCATTTTGTCATGCTGTAGCTTGCAACACAACAGATAAATGAAGTAAGCAGGCTGTGCAGAACAAAGTTTAAGTTAGGAATTTGCATTGCATGAGTAAGGTAGTTTGTGTTTGCTCTACAAGTCACCTCTGAATTGCTGTTGTAAGAATTTGTAGAAGCTGCTTGGAATGTCTTAGAAGGATTTGTTTGTAAAGAAGAGTCTGCTTAAATGGCTAGCTGGTATAATGGCGCCCAAGAGATTTAGCAGTGCATGTCTCCAAGTTTCCTTAGTTTATACCCTTTCTAGGACTGTCTGTCTTTTCATGTAACATAGTGATCCAGTCTGCCTTATTTGCTATGTCTACAGGAGCAGCTTCTGCCTAAAGGGAGATCATCTGGTTTGGGGTGCTGAGGGTGGTGGCAGGCACTGCTGTCTCTGAAGGTGCTCCTGTTGAAGGCTTAGAAACAAACTCAACCTTACTTGTATTTTATCGTATACTAAAACTACAGATTCTTAATGTTGGGGTTCTTTTTTGTTTGGTCAGTTTTGGTTGGATTTTTTTTGTTTTGGTTTGTTTTGGTTTTTTTTTTTTTTTAGGAGGGGAAAATCTCCAAATATCTGATATAAAACTTCCTATGGTTTTTGAAAACAAAATCTAATGAAGGAAAACTGCCTTTGCCCTATGATGTGGTAACAAGAAATACTGAACTTTAGACTTTAGATTGCCTGCTGATTCAAAGCTAATAATAGTTTCCAGAAGGGTCTTTACTCATCCTTTTAATCTTGCTGGAGAACTCTCCAGCATGCCAGTAAATAAGGAATATTATTTGCATAGTAGCATCGTCAGACTCTTCCAGGTGGAAATGAAGGCGTTGTTTTGGACTCTGTGGTAACCAGGAATAAATGCCCAGTGTTCCCCAGAGGATTTGTAATTTAGGGCTTTTGAAACAGTTACAGCTGGAATACAAGAATTCCTGGAGCTAAATGAAACGCTAGATCCTTGTGAGTCCAAGTGCGCCTTATAGTAGAGATGCTCTGATGTGACCTTTTCAGAATAAAATGCATTCAGAGGCATTCTTGAAACTGCTGGAGTGATCTGTGTGCATGCACTGGACATGTTGAGAAAACAATGTGCAATGTACATCCATTCAGTGTGAGATGAAAAAGAGGAAAGCCTAGAAGAGAGAAAAATGGCAAGTGGCAAAGCAGCAAATGATTAAAAAGCTAACTGAAATGTATTCCTGAGAAGCACTGGATAGTTTCTTTTTTGCAAGTGAAACAATACTTTTTGCGAATAGGGTACACAGTTCCAGTCTACTATTATGTCCTCTATCTGTGATTTAATAAGCACTTTCCATTTTATTTCTGTGACTGACTGGAATTTAAATAAACAGAAAGGCATATTAAGTAGTGGAAGGGCTGGATCTTTCAACAGAAAAAGCAATCAAGGTGGGTCATGATGGAGTGGCATCACTTCTCCTAAGGAAAGAGCAGAGATGACTTAGCTAATAAGCATACATTGTGTTGCAATAGAATATAACTATGTTCAGTCTCAATGTGAGTGTAGTAAATGTTCACAGAATCACAGAATCATCAGGGTTGGAACCGACCTCTGAAGGTCATCTGGTCCAACCCTGCTGCCAACACAGGCTCACCTACAACAGGTCACACAGAAACACGTCCAGGTGGGTTTTGAGCGTCTCCAGATAGTGAGATTCCACAGCCTCCCTGGGCAGCCTCTTCCAGTGCTCTCCCACCCTCAACATAATGAAGTTTTTCCTTGTGTTGAGTGAAACTTCTGTTTTAGTTTATGGCCACTGATCCTCATCCTGTCGCTGAGCATCACTGAAAAGAGTCTGGCACCATCTTCCTGGCAGTTGCCTTTGAGATATTTATATGCATTAATGGGATCTCAGTCTCACTTTGCTCTTTTCCAGGCTAAACAGGCCCAACACCCACAAACTCTCCTCCTAAGTGAGATGCTCCACACCCGAATCATCTTTGTGGCCTTCTGCTGGACCCTCTTCAGTAGCTCCTTGCCTTTCTTGTACTGAAAAACTTGTACTTCATATGTGCAACATATGAAATCTGTTGACCTTCGCCTGCAGGTTTGAAGTCAGCACTAAAATTTCTGTTGCATATATATTTTTCCAGAGAGAAATATCGCTTACGTAGGGGATGGTTTTAAGGTCCTTTGCCACTTGAAGCCAAACTTTAATAGCTGACCTTCCACTGGTATTAAAATAGAAAAATGTTGAAATTATAGGTCAAATATCACAATAACTGTATAGGCAAATCTTGGGAGAATTTGTTGCAGGAAAACATGGAGCTTTGTATTCCGTAGACAGGTTTTCGTCCTATCTGATGACCCAGGTAGGAGCAACAACTATGTACAAATAGTCACCACTGTGCTTCCACCTTTGCTTCTTCAGAAAAAAATCTTGATTAAACATTATACTGCTTGTACGCATGAGGGTTCCCAAAGTAACACTAGGCAGAGAGGGTTTAGTCTGCAGTAAAGGCCCACTGTACACTATGGCTGAGTTCGGAATGGGCTGTATTGCATCTTATGGTACTAGAATTTTGTAAATCAAACAGTTCAGAAAACTGTTTTGTTTCATTTATTTTTTTTTAAGCTTCTAGAGGATATTAAAAAGAATAGAGAGTAAATTAAAACCTAATCTTTTTAGAGTTAGCTCACTAATTTTAATGTTACACTCTGGCTAGCTCTGAACATTCCTATAATTCTGGAAGCTGAGAGTCCTATGTGCTTTTCTTATTGCTGTAGCTACCTTTATTATTATTATTATTATTGTTGTTGTTGTTGTTTTCTTCTTGCAGCCAGAAGATAAGAATTCATTAACTCCCTCTCATCTCAACATCTACCTTTCAGGCTTTGTTCTTAATAGTCTCTAATAGTTCTGTTGCTTTTTATTTATTTGCTTTCCCTTTTTCCACTGCAGTAAGTATGCCAGGTCATGCCCAATTAATATTCATCAACTTCCCAAATTATGACTCAGGCTATTATTGGAAAAATCTCTCCCTTTTTAGTAAGGAAATTATTTCTCTAAGTACAATTCAGAAAATTAATCTTGCAAATCCAGCAGTAACCTTTGCGCATCATTGAAATTTCAGCAGTGGGATATAATCCATGAATTTAATTCTGGCAAGTCATCCACCAGTGCCACTAGTGGTTAGCTACAGAGCAAGAAGAAATAGGGTGGTGTTTGAATTGGACCTGTGAGTTTTTTACTAGTGAAGTGATGCTTATTCACCCTTCAGGAAACCTTTCTGCTATTGCTGTGCTGTGGCAGATCTTAGATCAAGTTAGTTTGTTTTCCTATTTTTAGATTTCTTGCTTTTCTGCAAAGTTTTTTCTCTTCTCTCTTCTCTTCCCTCCCTCCCCTCTCCTTGTCCCCCAGTTTCCTTGCTGAAAGCAGTCTTTGTCATTTGCCACTACTGCTGGTCATCCAGGTCTGCACTGTCATCATCCACTGGCAGGTCTACCTTACAGCAGTGATCTACTGAAAGAAATTGCTTCTGGAAGACGCCCGCAAAAATAACTATCTTCCCTCCATATTCTCTACTCCTGTTCTCATGATTTGCTTTCAGTCTGTTGAAGTCTAAACCATCTGGCTGCCTGACTGGCAATACTTAGAGGCCATTCAATTTACATTACTAATCAGCCTTGTGGTACTCAGTAGGGTTGGCTTTGCAAGGTCTGAAAATGTCTGGCTCTGAAAAGGTGGCTGAACTACACAAAGCTAGGATGGAAGTTTTTCATATGGTCCACTTTTGGTGGAGTAGGTCCCTGCAGGGGTTTCAACTCTTCACAAGAAAGAAAAAAAAGCCAGCAGTGTGATGGTCTCATGGCACAGCTTTGGACCATCAAGGCAACTGCTGAGAATCCCGGGGGCTATTTAGGTAAAAATGTCTCCATACAACTTGATCCTTCTTTCATCTGTCCTGCTTTAGTTACAGTACGTTTTTTTCCCACCCCTTACTTTTGAAAACAAGGCCTTCATTTGCTCTCTTTATCAATGGAGTTGATAATCCAGATGACTTATAAAAGGGCATGTTACTTTCAAAGGTTCATACAAAATGCTGGACTAATGCCCCTCAAATTCATCTTGCTGGAGAGATGTTCAGCAGATGCACTTCTGAGAGTCTGCCCCATGTGTCTGTAACATCTGCTTCTCAGTACATGTTTTTGGATCAGCTTTCTGATCTCACAGTGAGCCAATTTCCCCATGAAGGCCTGAGAGAACAGAGTGATTCTTTGCTAGTTAGAAAGGAAAAGGGAATGTGGAGCAAAGAAGCAAAACATAGAGGCTTTTTGCTCCTGACTCCTCCTTAGGTTCTGTAACACTGATGCCAGGAGAGCCCATTGGGGTAATTCTGTCAGAAATGTGAAAATCAGGTTTTTATTGAAGAGATTCCTGTCTGGGTAGATTTTTTGACAGCAGATGTTATAAGTAGTTTAAGTGCACCTTCCGAAATTAAAATGCTGTAAGGACTCATTATTTTTTCATGCTAATGCACTTCAATGCATTTAAATAGGCTTTCTTGCTCTTCAAGATTAGTGGCATTATGCAGGGGGGAGGGAGAGAATGCACACAGTTTAATAAAATTAATATTTAAGTGAAAGTTTAAAAGACTTTACCAAAGGGAGGTGGAAAGGGAAAATATGGGCAGAATGTTTGCCTTCCAAAAAGCTCATAGTAACAGGTATGTTGTGTTACGTTTAATTATGGGCTGGCTAAACAGTCAAGTAAATTCTACAGCTTCCTGAGGCTTTTGGAGTCTGACACACTGAGATTTTAAGAAAGTGCATGGTTCAGGGCCTGACCATGATGCTCTTTCTTCATGGAAGTTATGCAGTTATTGTTGACTTCTGAATTATCCTTTTCCATTTAATTGAAAGTTGGATGTGGCCTACAGAATCCCATTTTATAGTTTTAAAGAATTAATCTTGTGAAAGTATACAATTCTACTCTTCCCTTTTCTGTCAGTTTTTCAAGTTGTTATTCTTGCCCTCTGCTGCTTCATCCTGTTCTTAGGTAGTTTTGTCTGCATAAACTACTACTTTATGTCATTAGCTGTCTTGTATTTGAGAAGGTACCATCTCATTATGGATGTCCAGTTATTATGATGAATTTCATGTAAGCCTCCACTGAGCCTCCTCCTCTTCCCGTTCTTTATTCCATGACTAACACTGACAGGGGATTGCATTAATGCATACAAATACCTCAAAAGCAGCTGCCAAGAGGATAGTGCCGACCTCTCTTCAGTGGTTCCCAGTGACAGGACGAAGAGCAGTGGCCATTAACTAAACCATGAGAAGTTTCATCTCAGCATGAGGAAGAACTTCATTATGTTGAGAGTGGCAGAGCGCTGGCACAGGCTACCCAAGTATGTTGTGGAATCTCACTATCTGGAGGCACTCAAACCCCACCTGGATGTGTTTCTGTGTAATCTGCTTTAGGTGAGTGCATTGGCAGGGGGTTGGACTGGATGATCTCCAGAGGTCCCGTCTAACCCTAATGATTCTGTGATTCTGTGTAATTGTTATTTCTAAATCTTGCTGACTTCCTTGAAATACAAGTCCATTTATTTATCCAGACTAAAGATCCTTTTGCATCCTCATGTCTTGCATTGTTCATAATGTAAACTGCTCCAAAATTGTTCTCTTTCATACATCTGGAAAGGTGATGTCAAAATATTATTACAACAGGAGAGCTGATATTCTGTCACTGTTGGCTTCCTTTCAAATTGCAATCTGACCTTTCTTGTCTTTTTTTGCAAGTCTTTCACAAGTTAGTCCTAAACTAGCTGACATAAATATGGCATAAACAATTTACTGTATCTCCTGCTCACCACTTACTTCTTTTCTTCAGCATTTCTCTGTTGTTTCTGCTCCCCCTTCTCATGTTTCTCATCCAGTACGTTTCCAATTCAGGACTTTTTAAAAAAATTTTGTGGTTGATCTATGTAAAATGTGTTAATTAGTTGATAATTATGGGAAGAATCATATTTAAAAGATATAGTAGACATATGGGTGTATGTTTGGTTTTTTTTGTGTTAGAACTATTGTGGATACTTTGGATGATGAAAGTACACATTTAGATTGAATTCTGACACTTGTTTTAACACCTACGTAAGTATATAGTTGTGGTGGCTCTCATGGCCATACTCAGGCAGTGTAGATAATCTAGACATTATACACGTGCTTTTTATTTTTGCCATCTTTTCTTCTTCTCTAACATTCTGTATTGTGCAATCTTCTCCTGTGTGTTACTTTATTTTTACACCTTTTACTGTTCAAAGCTTATTTGTTTGCTTCCAATGTTAATACAAATTATGGTGGTGTCTTATAGGTATTGATTGAGTGCTGACCTAAAATATATTGTTTAAACAGGCTTGTCTGCTGTGTTCAGTAATGGCTGGGTGTGTATGATCTCTGTTCCGAAATGCCTGAAAGTAGTTCCTGAATGTGTGGAATATGAGCAATGTTGTACCTGTGATTTTCTTCCGATTTACTTTAAATATTATTGTAGACATTTCCCTCCTTTGAAAGCTGCTTTTTTAGATCTGAGGTTAGCATGCTGAACATTTCTGCTTTGGTTGATTTGCTTAATAAGTAGTTAAATATTTAAAATATGCTTTATCTATCTCACTTATTTTTGTTGTCCTGGTTACTAGTTGAGAAAATCAATTTATAGCAATGCAGCTAAATACTTATTAAGGATGATGCTAACAATAGTCATCTTAGAAAGAAAATTCAGTATTTGCAAAATATCTGAAGGTAGATGTACTCAGCAGGCAAAAGGACTTGTGCTTATCTTGACTAGTTTGCAAATATAGTCACTAATCTGTGACTTGTAAATTGAGGATATACAGTGAAATTAATTTGAATATGACAGATATCCACATAGTACAGTTTTTTGTTTTATTGGAACTTTTAGCAGGAGAAAAAGGACAATTGGACTAGGTTCATACCTTCTATCGTTAGACAGAATTGCCTTTTCTAATCTTTTTTTTCATAGTAGTTAGCTTTCATGGACAAATGAGAATATTGGTATTCAAAAGCGGCACACACAGATGCATTAAAGTTTTTTGGTAATTAAGGCAAAGCAGATGGTCGTTTGCTATGTTTATAATATTGCTTAAATTTTATTTT
Organism: Ara ararauna; assembly: GCA_028858755.1. Lineage (NCBI taxonomy): Eukaryota > Metazoa > Chordata > Aves > Psittaciformes > Psittacidae > Ara > Ara ararauna. The sequence continues at coordinate 45,645,520 of CM054381.1, forward strand.
GATTCATTAATGAAACCATAAAAATCACATAATGAAGCAATAGAAATAAGCCAAAAATGGAAAACAGGCTTTTAGCAGTACTTCTATTACTACACTAATAAAAATTAACAAGTAAACATAGAAAACATAACTGTCACATTATTTATACAGCTTTCCTTTAGCATAAATATTATTGAATATACAAGGAATGATTGCCTGTAGTACTGAATGAATCAAAGAATTTACTAATAAATTGAATTCAGATGGCTCTTCTGAAAAGTTTATAGGAGAAAAAAATTACAAGAAAAAATCCCACAAGTGCTTGATATTCTGTTTTCCTAAATGTATGATCTCTTTCTAATATAAGGCACTTGTGTTAAGTTTCTTTTTAATTGGACTGCTTCCCATAGTAACAGTAAGAATGATTGTATTAAAAGTATGTTTAATTCTTGATTTATAAAGACCCGTGTGCATACTGTACTCTTCTCTCCACCTAAGCTGTCTGTGTCCAAACCCTTCTGTGCCCACTTTTTCATAAAATTCAGGCCTTTAAAACATTAGCCAGCATATTTTTCTCTACAGCTCAGATTTTAGCTACATTCCCTTAAGACAGTGTTCATGCCGTCTAAACTTAGATATTTCCTGAGGCAACCAGATTAGGAGCCGTGTTGTTGAAGGTACTTCCCCTAGCCAGAGGAGAAAAGGTATCCTTACAGTCAGTCCTGCTTGTGCCTTCAGTGGAGTTTCTGTGGATTGTGTGGGTTGACTCTTCATAAAGGTTTTATGCTAAATTTTATAGTTTTTTGAGTTTTGCAAATGGCAGGATATAAAAAAATGTGTAAATCTTCATTGGATTTGATAAAACATCACTCTTCACCATATGAAGTGGCCCGTGGCCTTCCTCTCATCCTTTGGACTCCAATTCATTACAGCATTTTCATGGTAGCTTTCATCCGTGATCTCTTTAGGATCACTCCAGGCTTATAGCAGTGCCTACTGTGAGCTGTGTAGTGTGTTTTACAGCCTCAGAAGAACTTTTAAAATAGTTTCTTTTGTTTCTACTTCAGCCAGAGGTGGAGATGGGAAAATGGATTTTCTGATATGCCAGTTCTTGTTCCTTAGCAGCCAACGCCAAATAGCAAATGTATACGCATTTTCTAATCTAATCTTCTGAATAAGACTATACATTGATTTTGTATAGCAAGAATAATATTTAATGGTTGTAAATCCACTACATTTTATAAAAACTGTGAGGTTTTTTTTTTTTGGCCAACATTGCTTCCCTCTTATCACATTTTCATTACTCTTGTGTATCCCTTTGATGCTTGTAAGTGGCAAGGCAAGTCTAGTGAGGTCAAAGTTATGACACAATAATTTATTTTTCATTGTTCCATTATCTCGTCTTTCTGAGTTGAGCATAATGCTCTTTGTCCTCTCCTTTTTCACTTTGAATTCCAAAAGTTGACAGTAGATTATTGAGTATCTTGACTTAAAGTACATTGCTGTTACTGCGAGCCTGACATGATAGGCTGTTGTACATAAGACTTATTTCTGTATCCCCTCTATTTCTGAAAGCAAGTTAGTATACTGTTACTGAAACTAGACAGTTATATGGTGTTTAATTTCTAATATTGCTCCTCTATTTATAGCAATTGCAGCAACAAGAGAACAACATACTGAAAGTTAAGCATTTTGGAATTGCAGGCACTGTGCAATATCATCAGCTCAAATGCCAGCTGTATTCACCAAGCACACTGTTACCTCTTGTTTGGGTTGTCCGCTGCTTTCTGGGTCCTGAAGAAAAACCCTTGAATCAGCAGAAGCTTGGTAGTGATCACATGTGCATATTTGACCAGGAGAAGCCCTTAACACATGTTACTGTAAGATTTTGAAAAAACACGGTACTTCATTGTTGCAGATTTACCTTAAAATGTGCTATTTTCCTGCAAGACCCTTTTCAACCACAGGCTTGGCAACACATGCCTAGCACTGTGCTACAACACTGTGGTCCTGCGGGATGCTGTTCTCTAGGTCCTATGCTTACATATGCCTGTAGGGGATTTATCTCCTCTAACCCATCCTTTTACAATGCATGTCACAGGTGCTGAGGTGAAAGGGCGTCCAGAGGCAGCTCTGGAAGGAGTAGTCCTTGCCAAGTAGAGGGGAGGAAACAATTCTTGTTTCTAGTTCTACTAGGTCTTTAGCAAAACTTTCATGGAATTCTACATTTGATGTGTGCTGTCTTCTGGGTAAGAATGTCAGGATGCAAATCCAGTGTTTGCTTGTTGTCATTGAATATTGGCAAAAAATGGGATTTATTGAGGTATTTTGTCTACAGTTGTAATGATATAAACAAAGGAATAAATGTATTAAATATTTTATTTTTGCAATTTAGGGAATGATGACATAATACATGAACAGCTGTAGCCTTTAATGAGGGAAGATGAATGCTGTACATAAAATCAAACTATATGGGTAGTTTATACAGTGACAGCAATAAAATGCAAAGAAGCTGCTAGTCAAAATGCTGACAACATGCAAAACTATAAAATAGTGAAGCAAGGGCTGCTGATGTTTAGTGATGAAGTAAATGTTTGTCAGCTCTTTCAGTTTAATGAAACTCTAAAAAGGTAAGAAAAGGGATGTATTATGAACACTCATCAATCATCTGTTTTGTAACAGTCCATGTATTTCTCTTCTTTGATGGAATCACAGTCAGGAAACACTCCTGTTTTGCTATGCATTATGCCATTACATTGTAATTAAATAAATTCTTTGAGGCCAAGAGTCCATACAAGCAAAAAAAAAAAAAAAAAAAAAAAACCAAAACCAAAAAACCCTCAAAGGTAACTATTCTGGATGTAGTTCCAGCCCCCCTTTATTTGCAAAGACTGAAGATCAAGGCAGTTTCTGTTTCTATCTTCAGTGTTTAAGTCTTCAGCAATTATTTTTGTTGTTCCTTAGCTGTCTGTTGCTAAAGGGGAGTTAGCGTTCCTGCTGTATCAAATGCTGTAACTTGTATGTAATGTTTCCTGTTCTTTCTCTATCTTTGTTTCCTAGCTCTTTTGTATTTAGCTAATATAATTTAATATTTTGATATTTTCTTTAGTAGCAGACAAAATAATTTCAATAGCTTCATATATGTGTGTTCCACAGCCATGTTAATACTCTGCAGCACTTAAGCCAGTCATTCCATATTGGTGTGCAGTATAATTACTGTAATTTACCTGTATGTGTGTTAGAAATTCACTGCAGGATGAATGCAATACAGTATAGCACTTTGTATAGCATCTTTCATGAAAAAATATAACTAGGTGCTTTGCAGGGTGAATAATAGAACTACACAGCTAAATAATGTATTTACAAGGATAAATAATGCATAAAAGCAGAGAGAGAAACTAAGAGGCAAAGCAGGAAATGAGTTTTAGCTTTAACAGGAGTTAGAATTGGTAAAGCAAAGAAGCTTCAGCTTTGCAGTTTGATCTGACTTAATCATTCAGATTTGAGCTGTGGTAATCACAACTGAAATGTTGCCTGAGCTTTTTGCTCACATCATTTAGAAATCTGAGCAGGCTGTTTGCAGCATTAGGTGAACTAAACAACAAATGGAAAGGTAACCTTACTAAAACTGTTCCTCCATCTTTTTTTTCTGTAGCGTCTGCCAAAAAGATAGAGGATTTTAATGAAACATTAGCATTTTGGCATAATTGCAAAGCATGAAACAAGAATTTATTTCTTCCTTTTGTTTCTCTTGTCCCAGGAGAATTCATTTCCTATGTTGCTCTCTGGAGCTGGTATGTTGCTCTCTGGAATATTTCTGGGTTCACTTGATCCTTTAATGTAAAGATGCTTTTATTGCTATAAAATATATCTCGGCAAGTGTCATGGTTCAGCAGCAGCAGTCATTTTTCTCCTTGGTAGCTGGGGCAGTGCTGTGTTTTTTGACTTTCGCCCTGGGAACAGCGCTGATAACACCAGTGTTTTCAGTTACTGCTTGATAATGTTTTGGTTTGACCAAGGACTTCCTGAGCCTCATGCTCTGCCAGAGAGGAGGGGAAGCCGGGAGGAAGCAGAGACAGGACACCTGACCCAAACTAGCCAAAGAGGTTATTCCGTAACACAGCATGTCATGCCCAGGATGTAAAACAGAGCAGAGACCCGGAAGGGTGGGGGTTCGCTACTGGGTTGGGCTTGGTATCCGGTGGTGAGCAGTTGTATTCTCTTTCCTTGTATTTGCCTTATTATTATTATTGGTGGTAGCAGTAGTGGTCTTGTGTTATACTTTAGTTACTAAACTGTTCTTATCTCAACCTGTGGGAGTTGCATTCTTTTGATTCTCTTCCCCATCCACCTGGGAGCGGGGGGAAGAAAGAGGGGAGTGAGTGAGAGAACGGGCTGCGTGATTTACAGCTTAAACCATGGCAGCAAGATACAGTAAAAATAAGGGAAATAAAAGCTTTCAAACTAAAACTATTCATTATGACAAATGAGAAGCAATTGTTTAATGATATGGGAATCGATGCAGCTGGTAAACTTAGGTAGCAAAAGTAAGCTAATGCCTTCGCTTTTTGCTTATCCTGGCAAAGTTGAACTAGTTTTCCTGGAAGAACAATAAAAATTATTCAGAGTAGAATGACTGATACTCATGTACCTAGAGATGCATAAATGTAGTTGTAGCAAAGCAAGAATATCAAAGCAGTTTTTCTCTGAGAAGTTAAATTCTTAGAAGTATGGACGAGGGGATGTTTTGTTTTGGTATTTTTTTTTTGAGATTTCACCCACAGTCTTCATCAACTGTGAAAGACATTAAAAGCTGAGTGGAAGAGGTTTTTCTGAGTCTTTGAGGCAGAACTGTAATTTAAAATGCTGAACTGTGAGCCCTGTGGGTTTGAATATCAGATATTTAATACAATGATTGATGATGCAAAGAGGTTGTCTTATTTATACTACATAAACATTAATGCAGCAGGAAGCTTTAGTATCTTTCCCTTCAAGCAGCTGATGCTGGAATACAAAGGAAGCAAAATATGCCATGCATTGGATTTCTTTTCTATTAAATTAGGCTGAAAAACTCTTCCCGTACTGCTAAAGAACAGGTGGCTTGTTCCCCCCATCCCCTTCTTTGTTTCGTAATTACAACCAGTAAAGATGAATTCTCTTACCTCTTCTTCCTCTTGTGTTTTCTTAATGGGCACAGGGTTTAATAAATGACCTCTAAAACTCAGGTGCTTGGATTGTATTAAAACATAGAAACACTCTTTCGGAAACAAAGTGAGAATTAATTTCATATTGAAACATGCTTCTAACTGAAACACTGAAACATAATCTTAAATCACATGGCAGAAAACTGCAGCTACTAATTTTCATGTGAAAGGTAGGAGCAGGACCATTCAGTTTGTGCTTTTTTGTTTTGTTTTGGGTTTTTTGTTGTGTGTGTTGTTTTTATGTTAAAAGGTTGAGTCTGTTCTTAAATATTGCTGCAATATTTCATTTGGGTAGAAAACTTCAAGGCAAATATACATCTCAGCTGAATGTTTCATTATGAAAAATGCTAACTGCTGCTATAATGTCAGTCACCTGAAATTGAAGAAATACATGTACAGAAATTATTCCTGACGTCTTTAACACCCTAGTAAACAATTTTTTTTTTCAGACTCTTGTGAAACTTTCCGTAGGTCTAGATGAGATCAACTCCTATGCAGCAGAGCTGCAGCTGAATTTCTCAGTTCTGAGTCCCTGAATGAAGAGGCTATTGAATGCTATAGTATTAAAAAACCTGCAAAATAATCCTGTCTGCAAACCACCAAGCAAAAGTTGAAACATTGAAGTAGTGGCTAATTTTGATTGCAGTGGCAGTTGAGAACAAATGGAGGAGAAAGGTGCTGATACCGACCCGCATTGTAGCTTTCCTGAAATAGTAGACCTGTTGTCCATCGGATACAGCAAGCCTGCCAGCACTAGTGGGATAAAAAGGAATATGATAAAAAGCCTGAGACATGTCCAAAGAAATCCTGGGCGTGTCCATGGGCAAGGTCCTGCTTAATGCACTGAGATGGGAGGACAAGTATTTTGGAAAGCACACAGCTATTGGTCTCCTGGAAAACTGGGAGAAGTCTACCATGAGAGGAATGAAGTGACTGATGATATCTGTTCTCTGAAGACTCTGAACTTTCATGTACATTTTTCAATTTGCTTAAGCTTTGTTACCGAATCTTTGCAGTGTTCTACTAAACTAAACTTAAGATACAGAATTTGCCTGCATCTTAGATATGATGTGAGTCAGGACACTTGGTGGCTTGATAGCTGGTGATCCATTAAACTGTTTCAAAGCGGATAAAGTGCAGAGACAGCATAAACACAATTCTTCTGTGGTAACTGACCCTACAACAGCATGTTGTGCATGCTCATATTCACAAGCCATCTCACAAGGATCATTTACTTAGAAATTACAGACATAAGAAACTATCTGAATTCTTGACCATAAAACTTGAGTTTTTTTCTGAAAATATTTGAAGTGAAAAAGCAGCTGCTGTTCTGTGGCAGGGTTTCATCTTTTTTCACTCAAGTCTTAGCTGTGTTGTGCAGGTTTTCTTTTGTTGTGCACCGAGTTCCTTCTTTCATTAAAGATGCTTCAGAAGCTGATATGAATTACAAACTACCCAAGATAAATTGAGTGGAAAACAAGATCAAAGTTGCCTTATACCACAAGTCTGTTAGTGCAGTTGGATGCAAAGAAAGGTCTTTGCCCTGTCATATAATCTGTCAGTTGATTCACTGTTATGTTAGCTGCAAATTAGCCCCTTATAAATTCTTATGTAAACATGAAGAACACACACCACCCTGAAAAAACAGTAAGAACAAAAACCACAAGTATTTTTAGTGTGTGTGAGAGTGTTTTATGTTTTGTATTTGTTTATTTTGGGGTTTTTTTTTAAACACACAGATAAGAAAATTAATGTGACACCAGTAGCATTCAGCCTGAAGGTTTTTCCAAGTGAAATAATATTAAGAATTCAGTGGGTTTTTTTTCAGTCTTCCATTACTTCAGTGAATCATTATGTTTATTGCTTCAAGAACTGTGATTTTGTACCTAAACTAGGTAGACATTGTTACAAATAAGCTGTTAAATTTGATTGCACCACAAAGAGGATGTAATGAATTCTTTAGAGCTTTAAAATAAGGTCAGTGAGTTTTAAGCTTTCTACAGTGTATGGCAGTCCAATAAATACAGCTGTGCTGCTTTTGTGAATTTTAGCAAAAAATGGCAACTCACTGCATTTTATTTTGTAACACGCTATCCTTCTTTCCATTATTTCTTCTTTCAGTTGCAAGGTGTTTTGGTCATGTTGCAAAAAATATGCACTCAGCATAACTCATTTTAAATATGGTTTGTTCAGTGAAGAAGCTTGCAGAGCTGTTACTTCCTGAAACCTTGCCCTCTTTGCCATGGCCCAATGAGTTGGGCACCTGTCAGTTGCTGTATGGCCCACAAAGGGCAAACCCATTTGAGAGCAGCTCTTGAAACATTTTCTGTTCTCTATAGCTCATGTTTGGAGCAGCAGCCCAAGCCTTCTGCTCTTTCAAAGTTGTGCTGTTTATACTGGTTTCAACCTTTCTGGTTCCTGAACATGGTCTTTTATTGCCTGTGTCTTTCCCTTTTGCTTTCGCATTCCCCCTCAAAACCTTTCATGAAATACTCTTGCAGCATGAAAATGTGAGAACTCCTCCTATCAAATTAGTACCATGCCTGCACTGAAAGCCTGCAGAGAATGGAAGGATGGGAGAGATGAGTTTGATCTTGAGGAGAATATGTGATTAAATTGAGGATTTACATGTGTTTCTGAAGTGGTTGCTATTGGCTTCTTCATGCTCATTTACCTTCCTTGCTGTTTTTACCTTCTGTTTCAAACATGGAAGACACTTTCTCTCCAATTGAAACCTTAAAAATGCCGAAATAGTAGTTCTACCCAGTGTTGTGGTGCCTTTAGTTGACCTTTCTGCTGGTTAACCCAACAGAAAATAGTCAAAACAAAGTGGTTTGAATTAATGTGGAGTATTAGTACTACTAAAAGGATGCCAGGAGATATCCTTTTTTCCCCCTGCATTATTGTTATATGTACATTATATCCAGTTAATCTAAAACTTGTCTTGAAACTTTCCCTCACATATTACTGGTTTTTTTTTTTGTTTGTTTTTTTTTGTTTGTTTTTTTTTTTTTTTTTTTTCCACAGAATTTCCCCATTTTACTGTAACATCCATGATTTATCACACTGGCACTGAGAGGCAGTAGCTTGAAGTGCTGCTGCAGTTCTTCCTCCCTTCGCTCTTTGGTGATTGAGTATGTTTGCATGCCAGGCATACTGATAAAGCTCTGTCTTTGCACTGCTTAGCAAATACGACTCTTACTTCCCCTCAGGCCTAGTGCCTCTTTTGCCATAGACTTCCATGATGGTGATAATGCTGCTGCATTCAAATGAGATACAAATTGTGCTTTTTTTAAAGGCATAAATATTTTGTGGATATGGTTGACATTGGTAGTATTGTGTGACTTGTATTGGAGTTTGTTTCCATGGGAAACAGTCAGCAAAGTTGATATGAATTAAGATGTGTAGTAAAGATGCTCTAAGATTAACTTGAAGTGAGTGAAAACCCCTTTACTTCTTCATTTAAGAGATTACAATGAGATGCAGTATCCTTCAAGTTCACGTTTTTATTTAATTCATCTTTACTGAATTTTCTATGAAGTAAAGTCTTATTTTGTGCCTTGTTCTGTTTGTCATATTTTTAAAAAGACATAGGAAAATTCAACAGGGCTACAGAACAGCTTTACTTGTGAAATACAGGCTGAAAAATGTGCCTTAAGGTAAGAATTATCTTTTAGCTTTTCTACTTTCTAAATATTCTTTTTCAAATGATTATAACAAAAGATGAGAATATAGTCAACAGCCTAGGGGTTTCTTTCTGAGTTGGACAAAATAGTAAAAAAATAAGATAACTTGAAAGTGAAATGGCCTAATTAAAAACAGAAAAAAGGTGCAAATTGAAACTCTAACTCGTGCAGCAGTTACATCAGGGTGCTACAGATTTTTCTAATATTGGAAGCACCTAAATCAAGACTCTAGATATCTTTTAAAGAGACCTAAGACTTTATTGTAAGTTGAATTTGGCTTCTTGCAAAAATAAAAAAATGAAAAAATAAAAAGAAAAGCTATCTTTGTGATTTGGGAGGTTTGGTAGAGGTGATTGTAAGGTCATAAAACAAAGAAGTTTCTGATTTGTGCATTTTCCTCTTTGGGAACTAGTAGAAGTTGAGTTTGATTTGTCAGATAATCTAACAAATGGGATAAACTTACTTTTGTACAATGAAGAAGCAATCGCCACAAGTTAAGAGTTCTTAAAATAGTGTGAGACAATCTTCTCATGTGGCTCTAAATATCTTATGGTTTTGGCTGTGCTTGTCAGTACAGTTTCCTTGTTACCTTCTCATCCTTTTGAAACAAGAAAGATAAAACGTTGGTTGACTGTTGGAACTGAGGAAACTCAGTAGCTTTTGCTTTTTCATTAAGGTTTCTGTGATTTACTGAGAAACAGCAGGCTTAGGTAAGGTAGCAGCAACTGGTTTCTGGGGAATATTGTCTCACTGCAGACGCCTCTTCTGCCCAGTCATCCCAATTTATGGGAACACTAGCCTCAGTCCAGGTCACCTCACTGGGGCTGGGGCTTTTATTGGTGGTGGCTGACAGTGGAGAGCATAGGTATGATCAGCCTCCAGGCCAGTGCTGAGGAAGATGGTACTGTTCCAGGCTGGGGACATGGTGCAGGAGAGACAGTGGTGGGCTGTACTGCCTTGGATAGCACAGCGTTGAGTACATGGCCACTGATGCCTCCTATTGTCATTTAGAATTGCATATGTCTTAATCTGTGATATTATTTATTATCTCTATTTCCTGTATTGGTTAATTGGAACTGTCTGAGCATAGTTTAGAGGAGACAAAATGAACACGGTCATCACTAAAACATGGTAAGTATGGTGAGAAGGGTCTCAAGGTGCTGATTAATTTTGTGTTTATTACAATTCCTTCCTAGCAGAGTCCTTGACTTAAAAGTGCCAATGGTTATAGCACTGGTTTGTAAAGAGGAAGCCCATGTTCAAATCCCTGATTCATCCCCCAAGGACTTTCTTTTTTTTTTTCATGCACAGTGCAATAGCTGGTACAGGCCGCTGAGACAGAAACGAATGGGAGTGAGAGGCCTGTCTTTTCTATTAAAAAAAAAATCATTCCTGAAGCCCTGTACTTCATTCTGCAGCAGCAGGAGCAGTTGTTTTGAAATCTTGATATGCTTAGAATAAGAAAGTCACATATTTGCTACTCAGAAGGACCACAGATTTAGTCAGCCGAACTTGCATGAGCTGAAATCTGTCTAAATTCTTGCACATAATTCCCTGAAGTTGTAGTTGCCTTTGCTAGCATCTCTAGTAGAGACATAGTATAGATTTTTCAGGGCGTGTGAACAACTATTCTGCATTGGGGATGAAAGGGAACTGTAACCAATATCCTTAAAAGAAAATCGTGACCACAAAATATGAAAATTCAACGTTACAAGATTAGAAGTGGAATGAAAGAAGAGAAGCCTTTGAAAATCAAAGCAGCAAGTGTCTTCATGACATAACACGAAAAAGCTTGTTCAATTTTCCTTTGGTTTTAGACATTGAGGAGAAACATTACAGACAGGTTTACTCATGTTTCAGATGCCCACTGTTAGGACATGCAGACACTGGAAGGCAGTTGGGTTTTTGAAGAGGTGGTGTGCAGCCTGTGAAGTTGCTCTCTGTAGGGAAGGGCCAGGTTCCCCACCATGGTAGTGTGCTGTATGAAGGATCCTTGAGCCTGAGAAACATTTGGAGGAGAACTGGGAAAGGGTAATACCTAGATAAGCTCTTGTGCAGGCTTTCCCGTTGGAATGATACTGCATCTGTTCTGATGGAACACTGGCATGGTGGCACAGGGACTCTGTTCCTTATATTAGGAAAGTATTTTGTTTCCATTACCTGGGGTAGTAGTGCTGAAGGTGCTCCTCAGTCTTGTTCTGCTTACTTAAAATTGTCATTTTATACATCAGTTTTCTTGAGGAAAATAGCTAGTTACCAAGAACTCTCTGAGAACCTGGGGGCAACTAAGGGTGCATAACTTACCTGAAAATAAAGGTAATTTTTATATTACAGAATCATCTAAGCTATAATCACATATCTAAGCTACAATCTGCACGTGCACAAGCTTTGTTCTTTTGATTTCAGTCATATGTCTGTAGTGATATGATTGTGCAGTAGATCATGTGAGGAATATTTACATTTATTAAAGCATTTATTTGTAGCACAAAAATACCCGATCCTTGGATTCCTAGGTAGGAATTTACTCAAGATGGTACCTAATCTTACTGTCCATAAACAAGTGACTGTAACATAGGCAAACTTAGGCTGTGTTTGTGCAGGTCTTGGTAGATTCCAGAGCTAGGGCTTCAGTTTTGTATGTGGCTACAGACAGTGCTAGTAAACTCGGAAGAGAATCTGAGAATTTAGGTTTGTGCTGTATATAATAAAATCTAAAATAAATCTGAGGAATGTGCCTATTATTTGTGCCACCCTTCCTAATCAATTTGCAATGTATTTTCTGAAATATTGCTAGGGGAGGGAAGTTAATTTTTCAAGAATTGATATGCATGGGATAGATTGGCACTAAGGACTGAGGAATTTTGGAAAAGGCTCTGCATTTTAATTAAATCCATCCTTTGAATTTTTAAAAAAGACTTTGAAAACAAAACAAAAGTTTTTCTCACATTATTCATTTTGAAGCCTCAGGATCATTCCAGCTAATCAAGGTTTCTTGGCTCTAAGTATTACACAAGCCCTAGGTATTGGACTAAAAGATATGTGTCAATGAATATATGAAAAATTAAACAGCGAAGTTACTTTTTGTCTTCAGAAAATATTAACCTTGTTCATCCATGAATAAAATGGAAGAAGAACTGTCAGAATATTTTTAGGAATGAAATGATGAAAATTAAAGTGAATGTTACATGATAACTAATTGTCTGAAACAGTGTACAGTGACAGATGGCTTGTTATGACACCTGGGGACTTTTTTTGTCATCTTCTGTTGTCAGTAAAAATCCTTGTCAGGAGTCAGATCTGAAATGTCTGCTGATCAGGGTTTTATCAGAAATTCATTTAGTATGAAAGTTGCTGCTCTTCAGAAAGCAAGCATGGAGCCAAAGGCTCTGCAGTATCATTTACAATTGGAATTTAATTTATACAGCAGTTCCAGCTTCTGGCAGAGGTGATGTTCACTCTTTACGAATAGTGAAAATGCATATATGCACTAAGCGTGGCTGTACATTAAAACAAAGAAACGCAGAGGCATGCTGGAAAACATTGTTTCAGTGCTGCTAAAAGATGCTTTCAGGAGTACCTGAATGACTGCAGTGTGAAGGAAGTGAGGATCTTGCTGGAATGAGGCATTTAGATATTCAAAATTTTTCTTCTGTCACGTGATGTCAAAACTAAAATAATTTCAAAGCAGGGAGAGAAAAGGTGAGACATCTGTCTTCAAGTGAATAAACGTGTATATAAGGTCAAGTTGTTAATTCTTTGCCTCGCTTGACGGGACCCTCAGTTATGAACCCTGTTTCTGCGATGATTACACTGACTGCCAGCCTGGGAGGGACATGGTTACTCTTGTGCTGTTCACTTCTCTGGTAATGAAAGAGCTGGATGCTGCCTACCCCAAAATTACCATGCTTGGGACTTAAGGAATCTGTGAATTATTGTGAGAATGTAGAACAGCCCCCATATCCGCCCATTTTACCTGCAAGTATACCTTTTATCTCCTACTCTGGCACGGTGGTTTCCTCTTTGTGATTGTTAGGCTCTTTCCTAGTTAATGAAATTTCAGTATTGCCTACTGGAGGGACTCTGGTGTCATTCAGACTTGTAAAAATATCATCCTTATGTTTTAGCTTGTAGCTATTGTGTTGGCAATGAAAAGAATGTGCATGACATTGTAGGTTTCACAGGAAAAAGAAAATGCCAATGGTAAAAAATGATTGTTAGAGAGCAGGATTGGCCATTTTGGAGCAGTTTAGTGTGCTGCAAACACTGCAATAATTGAGTCACCAGGAGTTAAAGACTTGAAAGGAAAAGCCTCATCTTAAGAAGCCTGAAGCTCCTACATAATATCCTTTCAAGAATAATTTAACTTTTGTCTGAACATAATATAATTTAAAATAGCGAATGTTTTGTGCACCTGAGGAGTCCTTCAGTTGAGGAACTTCTCTTCAGCTTCTAAAATTACTCAGCAGTCAGCTTTGTGAAGCAGTCTTCTTAATGATCTGGCACAGTAGACATTCCTAAACACTGTTTTATCTACTAATAAACTCTTCACTGCAATTAATGGTGTACACAGGTTTATATGCCTGGCACATGAAATTTAAAATAGGGGTTTTGTTAATGACATTAAAATCATCGAAGTAAGCAAAAACAGGTAAACCCAGAAAAGTAAGGAGGAAAAAATAAATCGAACTCATATGATCTTCCTTAATGCAAGGAAATCTCACTGAACTTTTTTTAGCAAATATGTAGGGATTTTTTTATTAATCTGCTGTATTTGCTGTTAATGGGAGTTTTGCTTGCAGCTTCTCATGCTCTGCAGTTAAGAATGACTCTCCCTTTTAATGTTGTTTTAACATAATTTTCTTCTCATTTCGTTACTTATTGTAGATCACTAAAATTACTGATTTGCAAACTTTATCATGGTCTGGTAATAAAATTTAATAAAATCAGCAAACATGTAAAAGACCTAGCTAATGTATCCTAATGCTGCAAATGTTGGACCATCAGTTACTTCATCCTTGTACAATAAAGTTTAACTCTCTTTTATGGAAGTGGAGACTTTACGAGAATGGTCTTATAAGGTATTGAAAATGTGCTTCACTTGGGCTCTTAGCAGCTCTTCTATTACGTGTGTAGGTGCTCTGCAAAAAGATTAATAGTTTTGTGAATTTGTTTTGTTATGCAGATATGCCATAACCCCTCACATAACTCTTAACTAGAAATGAGGGTCTTCTGGCTTACCTTGGTCCTAACAGTTGTTTAGTCCTTAGCTTGAGACAGTATAATAAAGAAGGCCAGTGAAGGTAGTTGTTATTATAGTAATTATTGTCCCCTTAAATCCTGATATTACCCAGCAGCTGCCTAGTTATGTCCCTGGAGTCATTATGTTAGATGCTAGTGAAATGCTGCTCTTGCCCTTCCTGCAGCTGGCTGAAAAATGCTGCACCACTGTCTTATGGTGCTGTCTGGGAGAATATCAGATTCAGAGCTGTCATGGTTGTGTGTGAATGTAATACAGCAACATAAATTTAGAAGCAGTGCTGAAGAACTGCCAGTGCAGAATTAGTGAACCTGTAGTTGCCTTATGCAAAATGAGAAAAGAGGCACATGCAAAGACACAACCTTCCATTGTGAAAATAAAATTACTGTGGCCAAGATAAACCAGATAATAAAAAAGTGTATATATATATATGTATATTCACATTAGAATAAATAATACATGACAATTGGAAGAAGAGGTAATTCATCCCTGTACAAGTGGTTCAAAACAACAGGAAATGATGCAATATTGAATAAAAGATAAAGAAATGTTACACTCCATAAATGCTCGAGAAAGCCATCAGTCGTAGTTATTTGCTTTCACAAAAACCAGAAAAACGAAGAGAAAATTTAGGAAGTTGATTTAAAAAAAACCACAATGCAAAACACAGGTGAAAAAACTCACTTATTCAGTGCAGTGGAAGTTTGTTAGCTTCACTGAGGCACCTTCATAGGTCAGGGTTTATGAGGGTGGACTGCCGTGAAACTCTGTCTTCTTCAAGATAATCTCAGGAAGGGAGATTGATTATGTGTGAGGTTTAAAACTGGAAAACAGCAGTTATGAGCTCAGTTATATTCCGGGTTACATCAATTAAACCCAAATTTCAGCCTTATGCTGATGTGATTGGAATCTCGGTCAGCTTAGATCCTGATATCTGCAAGTTTCCGTTGCCAGATTCATAAAGCAGAAAAATACAATGATGCTTTGTGTTCAAAAAATTGAAACAAAAGATAGTTTCTAGCCTGGTTTCTTAAGGAAATGGCTTTTCAGTGACAGTGCTCTGTGAGCCTCTGCTTTTATGTCTGGCTATCACTCCCTTTCTGTTAGTACCAAATACCTTTCGAATCTATTGATCGACTAGCTGCAGCAGTAGGCTGATGTCTCAAAAATGCTTACTTTCTATAGAAACCCTAGATAATTACATCCCGAACCAAGAGGAATATAAGTAGGTTCTGCCCAGCTTGCCAGACAGGATCTGAATGTCTCCATGTTACCCTTTGGTGAATCAGGTTTTGGGCTTTACCAACTTCAGCCCTGAGGGATCTTCTTGCAAACTATGGTGTTACAGGCTTGCAACAGTGGGAGTAATTTTGGGGTCAGTTTTAGTCTTGCACATCAGTTAAAGGCTAGCGTAGCTAAATATAAAAAAATACACCAAAAAAAAACCCAAAATAACCCCAGACAATGGGCTTTTATGAGGTAGGAATGAAGTAGGCTTGCACAATGGGAAAATTTAGGTGTGCTATTTAATTCTGAAATGCAGAAGTGTACAATAAAGCTATAGAAGAAAGTAAAGACTCAAATCATAGAGAACGGAGATAATCTGAAAAGCAGCGTCTTGGAAAGTATTGAGAATCATTGTATAAGAAGAGTGGGCTATCCTCAATGTTGTTTAAAAGGCTTGAAATGAAAAGGTTCATGCTCTGTACCCCACCGTGCTGTATTAATCAAATCTGAGGGAACAAGTACTGGATTTGTAAATGAATACTGGATTTGTAAAATGCTTCCAAATGGCAAGGTCATTCAGAGAGCAAATGGAAAAGCATTCACTGTGAAGCACTGAGGAAAACACCAGGTGCAGGTCCAGTCAGAAGTAGTGGATGGAATCTGATGAAAACTAGAAAAATAAGAAATACGATTTGTGTCTTGGGGAAAAGTAGTAAGGGACATACAACATGACTAATACTCACATGAGGGTACATACATATACATGACTGGATGCAAATAGTGAGAGAAAAATTGCTGAAATACGATTATGGACAGCGCACTTGAGGGAGATTTGTCAAATATGCAACATGCTGACAAGATGTCACCTACTGCAAGTGCCAGAAATACAAGGTAATGTTTTGTTCTTTTTGTTTATTTTATTTACGGTGTTTGAAAACTCCTGCTGGGCATGTAATCGCTATTACAGTTACCTATGGTCATTGCAGCACTGTCATCTAATTCATTATTTTGCAAAGTGCTTTAGAATACCTTGGGTATTACAGACATAGAAACAAATTCTGTTCTTTGGGCTTCTACTCCATTCCATCATGCAGAAAAGCTATATCATCAAAACTCGAAGTGATAAGAACCCATTAAATGCATTAAAAGACATGAGGCTGAGGCAGAAGAATATATTAGCTAGTCATTGTTAGAAATTCTAGATCAAATAGTTGTTTGAATTTACAGTAGCCACACAGTCTAAAAAGAATTGTGTTCATTTCAGTGCTTGATATGTCACATTGAATACTCACTGTCATGCACAAACCAAGTTTCAAGTTACTTAGTCTTCCAGTTATGTTTTTCTTGACTTTCAGATATTCATGTTTTATGTCCAGTTAAAGAAATATTGGTCTGATGCATATGTTGCTAGTCATTACTTGTGACTTGTCCATGTAGTTTTTATATCTTAACCTTTTCATGTGTGTGTGTACAAGGAAGGAAATGTTCCAAAGTTGATTTATTCTTGGCATTTGTTTATTTATAGGTGATACTCAACAATCTGTTACATGACTAGGAGTGTGGGGAGGTCTTAGATTTTTCTTTGTCCTGCAAAACCTTTGTTATCCAGTGAAGGGTCAAAAGCCTGAGTGTAATAAGTAAAATGTTCTAGTCAGATTACTGATTATATGAAAAGCAATGGATCTTGTATGTAAATGCAAGAAAGTTGTTAGAATATTTTGTCTTCTTCGAGGAAGATGTATGTATTCCTCTCAATACTATATTATCCTCTGTTGAAACAACACAAAAAATACAGGTGTTACCTACATCAACCAAGAGGGCTTAGACTGTCACATTACAGGACCGAGATTTTGGGTTGTGTGACTGGTGTGCCAAAGTCAGAAAAGCCAACAGTTGACAGAACAGCAGTGCTGGTCCTCATTAACATGAAGGGAGAGATGTTCATCATAAGCGGGGGTCCTTTATGAAATTCGGTTTTATACTAGCAAATTAGACAGCCAAATAATCCAGGGGTGGCTGGATCCCTTCTGAGGAGCAATGATAAGATCCCTTCTGAGAGCCAGTGGCAATGATTTGGTAACTGGAAAGATTTCTGTGGTACCACAGCAGCCTGATGGGGTGTGGAGACACAGGTGCCTGCACAGGGAAGCTTGCCTAACAGTGTACGGTCAGCAGAGACCCACTCTGAAGGTAACTTGTATAAATGACTGAGCAGCTTTGAGCTAGTAAACTTGCTGGTGGTATTAATTGCAGTAGTAGTTCATGGCCCTGGAACAGAAAGCATCAAGAGGGTTGTCCTGGAAGCCTATCCAGTGAGATGTGATCAGCTAATTAATGATTTTGACTACTTGTTTAAATGCTAAGCCATTTCACTGGGTCAGGAGCTTTGAATACAAGTTCATAAACTAGTCATTCCTGCCATATGTGTTTCTGGAAGTATATCTCATTTGTAAATAGGTGATAAATGAGGCTTTACAAAAATAACAATGCTTATCATTCCTTGCCTCAAAAGACTTCTGAATTGATGTAACAGCTTAACCTTTTGGAAGTGACGTACTAATGAAACTGGGGCATTAGCTGCCTTTCATGCTGGTTCACATATTTTGAAATAGATATATTTACATTCAAATTTAAGATCCAGAAGCCTACCATTACAAATCTATTTTAAATTCTAAAACATTTTCTTTTAAATTGAAGCGTAGCTGGGGATTTTGCAGCCAGCTCTGCTCAGAGTGGATAAAACAGTAATCAAATTTTAAATGTCTATTTTTCCATTCTTTCTGTACACCTAACTGATAAATTAACATTTAAATAGAACCGATGTCCTGTATCTGGTTCAACCACTCAGCAGATAGGTGGATTATTCTTTTTTTTACTATGAGAAAAATTAGAAGTATGTACTTTTCTACTGGAAAATTCCACAATGATTATTCAGAGAATCATATAACAAGACATACATAGGCTTTTATGATATCTGAATACGAATTGTATGTCAGTGTTCAGTATTAGCTAATAAGCATATCACCTTCTTTACCATCAATATCCTCTGGTCTTTTGATTTTCATGGTGCAGTGTCCTGAATGCCCTTCAAAAGTATTCTTTCAGTGTATGTAAATCAAACATTTGATCCTTGTTTGTAGTGTGAAGCTTGATTTATTTTTTTTCCCTAAGGCAGACTGTTCAGGTCTAGGGTTTTTTTTGTTTTGTTTGGGGTTTTTTTTCCTAGGTTTTTTTTTTTTTTTTTATTATTTCATTAACAGGAAAAAATGTTAGCAAAATAGATACAAGTTATATATTTTCTTGTATTATATTTACTGTCTACCTAGGAGCCGTTGTGTTGATTGAAGTTCATTTTGTATAGCACAGTACTTGGCCATTTGTTGAATAAGGGAAATTTGCTGCTGAGCAGATAATCTTATAAAAGTGCGCCATCATATAAAGCCGAGAAAATGCCAATGATTGCTTCTGACACAACAAAATCCTATGCAGCCTAACTAAGCCTTGTCTTCAACCTCATCAACCTCATTTCACAAACCAATAAATGCATGAGGTTGTATTAACATAAATCTAGCAAATGAGATGTGTGAGAGCCACTTTTCTGAAGCCATTACCCCTGGAAGATAAAGATGCCCAGTAGAGCCCGTAAGGAAACAAGTGTCTGATCCCTAATCAGGAAGAAAGTTTGTTACCTCTGTGAACTTAACAGCCAATTCCACTGTGCCAGAGCAGATTGGCAGCAAAAGTAATTTGGGGGTAAACAGTTGCACCCCAAGTATAAAGGGAAATGAGGACAGTTCAAAGCAGAACCACTAAGAATGCTAAGGAGCACAAGAACTATAATTTCTTGCTTAGGTAGTTTCATTCAGGTTTTTAAAATAATGCTTTCCCTATATAACATTTAAAAAGCTGTATGCCATACTGTTCCATTCCATAGGATGATTCTTCTAGTAGTGTTGGACATCTGGGGCAAAAAAGTGCACTCACTAAAAAACGTGACTTAGGTATCTAACACTACACTGTTAAATAGTGACTGCAACACTACTGCGCTGTATCAGGCCTTGTAGATGTGAAGAACTTTGTAATTCTTTGGCTGTTCAAATTGAGATGAAAGATTTGAGGTAATAGCTGCAAACCTTGAAACCACTATAGGAATGTAAAATCTTTTTCTTTACTGGTTGCATGATGGGATCTGTGTTTTTTTAAACAATAGAATTATTCTCTTGAAAATCTGTTTATAATCCAACTCATTTAACAGTCTGGTATGACATACTAAAAATTTACAAGAGAGTACAATTTGAATGTATATGACTACAACTGATAATAAAAAAAGCCCCGGAAGTTAAATTTCCCCTATGTTTTATACACTGCATTAATTAGACAGGTTAAAGTATACCTAGAGGTTCAAAGCAAATGTAAGTGAATATTTAAGTACAATGTTCTAAAATATTCGCAAAAAATGTAATTTTGAAACGTTCCTTTGGAATAGCAAGGTAGCAAGTGACACAGCAGCAAACCTTCAGTTGTTTTGTCAGAAGAAAGTGGGGATGTTCTGGCTCTTCTGGAATGAGGACATTACAGGAGCAAACAGCTAAAAAAAAGAAAATTAAAACTCTAGGCTGCTCTCCCTTCCACAGTATGCTGTAATCCACAACAGTATCCTCATAGCTGAAGAGATCTCACCTGATTCTCAGCAGCTTTAGATTACTATAAATATTGCACTGCTTTGCAGTGCTTAATTCTTGTTTCTAGGGATAAGAGGAAAAATAATGCCCTTTGACATGTATGTTGCAAATCAAAACAGCATCTTGAACTGGATTTCCAGAAGGCAACACCTTATGCTGAACCTTATGTGAAATCAAATTTAAAATAAGGGGATTAGGGGACTGGAGCACCTCCTGTATGAAGATAGATAGGATGAGAAAGTTGGGGCTGTTCAGCCTGGAGAAGAGAAGGGTGTGTGGAGACCTCGGAGCAACCTTCCAATATCTGAAGGGGGCCTATAGGGATGCTGGGTAGGGACTCTTCATGAGGGACTGTAGTGATAGGACAAGGGGTAATGGGTTCAAACATGAACAGGGAAGTTTAGATTGGATATGAGGAACAAATTCTTTACTGTAAGGGTGGTGAGGCACTGGAAAGTGTTGCCCAGGGAAGTTGTGAATGCTCCATAGCTAGCAGTGTTCAAGGCCAGGCTGGACATAGCTTTGGGTGGCATGGTTTAGGGTGAGGTGTCCCTGCCCTTAGCAGGGGGGTTGGAACTAGATGATCTTAAGGTCCTTTCCAACCCTAACTATTCTGTGATTCTATGATTCTATGATTAGTTCCTCTGCCTATATCTATACAGGTAAGGAAGCTCTGCATGCCTTTATCATTGAAGCATTTTTTCAGACAGAAGAGTACAATGAGATCTTGCAGGGAAGAGGCTTGTGGGGAAGGAAAAGGGCCAGATGAGATCTCACAGTAATGGCTTGAATCATTTTAACATTTGAGCTGTGCTCATTTCTTTTCTGGAAGGGACGTTTCTTTGGAGAAGCATAGTGTGATGTGGTGGCATTGTCATTCATATTTTTTTGGTAATTTTTATTAATGGATTGCCTTCATTGTTACTTCTATCACTCTTGGGTACTCTGTACCCAATAATAACTATGTGTAAGGATTGCCTGAGCTATTTTCAAGTTGCATATATAAAGACAGTAAAGTAGAAAAAAGTGAATGCAGAGTATGTCCACGAGCAGTGAAAGGAAAACCTATTAGGAGCTTTGATTTCTTTTTTTTTTTTTTTTCATGCCCTCCTGTATTTCATTTCACTGGACATTGTGTTGAGATAAAGTACATTCCAATTATCTATAATGGGAAACCAAATTACATTCTTCAGAAAACTTCTGATAATATATTGCATACAGGAGAATGTAAAATGATAACAGTATATTGCTGAATTCTTATTATATAGTAGCATGATCTCTATTGTTCTGATTTGCTAATGGTGAGTCACAGGTATGCCTGGGACTGGATTACATTTCTATTGTAAATCTGACACGTTGCAGCCTTAAGAATAATGCTCTCTGTGTCTCTTTTTGTTTAGAATGTATTTCAATGGATGTGGTTTTGTGAGATAGCTCTGGAGACCATGCGCATATCAAAGTGACAAATATCTGACTATTAAAGTGTGTCATATTCACGAGAATAACCAAGATCTTTCTTTTCCATTGACTATAAAGTCATTGCCTTTTGGGGGTTTTCCTGGATAGCTACACACTTAATCTTGTTTTCTCCCAGCATTCTTCAACTGCACAAAACTTGCATCCTGCTTTGGTGGTAATTAAGCAGACTCCGGTCTGTGGCTCTTGATGCTCACCTACTCCCTAATGCCTGTAAGGTACAGCAGCCTACAGAGTGGGCTTTGTGTCTTGCAAGAGCAGCAAGCAGCTTCATAGCTGTCATACTAGGTCTTTTAAATGAATGAAAACTAGAGCTGACAGGGTAGTTTATGAAACGCAAGGAAGTGAAAACAAGTTAGAATCAATATTACTGAGTTTGTAGTTACTGGGCTTTTTTTTTTTTCCTATATACCTTCTGCTTAGTACCCAAATGAATTAAATTTTGTCACTTAAGCACTAAACAGGTGAGTATGACTTTAAGATGCTGTATAGTGGTTCCTGTTGTGACTAGTTGGCTAACATGCCTTAAAGGATATCTGCCAGTCCTTGGAGTGTCCTTATGAAATTGGCTGGGTAGGTGACAGTGCTGTGAATACTTCACGTGCCCTGAGAGCCTGTTCAGGATAATCCCTTTCTGGCATGAAGCAGCTGGTATCCCTTGCCCTTTGGGAGGACTTGTGAGATGGAAAATAGGGAGAGAAATATTTTGTATTGTTTTTATCTAACACCTTGCTGCTCAGATTGTCTGACTGGTGTAAAATCATAACCACAGTTGCTACCAGTGCTGTACTCAAAGGAGTTTCAGGGGTGGCTCAGCAGAAAATGAGATCTGGCAATTTTCCAAGCCAGGTGTTTCCTTCTGAGGCTGTGGCAGATGATCTGCAGGGCCATTGCACAGGGCAGCATGCTAGGAGCATGCTGGTCTCAGGTGGTCACCTCCATGTTCTGGAAGAAAGTTTTGTAGCTGTCAGTGGCTTTTCCTCCTCAAAGTTACTAACTCTTGTGCACGTACCTTGAAGAATAAATGGAATGCAAGAAGAGCAAGGGACTTGGAGAGAGAAATATACAGGTCAGTCTTGAAATCTTTTCTACTTACCATAGTGCTGGGAGTTTCTATGTTAAAGAAAACAAAAGGAGAATTTATTTTCTACCCATGTGTGAAAACTTTCAAATGTGTAGATAGTCAGCAAAGACTGGTAATTGGCATTTTAGAGAGCAAATATTAAATATTGCTGAAATAGGACACCACAATGTCAGTTCTCAATGTAAAAAATTTATTCTGTTTTTGTGTTCAGAGCTTTCTCACTATACCTAGAGATGAAGAGCAAGGGAATGCTAGGCTTTTCCTTAGCTGAATGAAATGAATGAGGTTATGGATACATCCTCTGTGGATAAGTAAATCAGTGATGTGTGAAAGCACACACAAGCAAATTCCAAGCTTGTGTTAACATTTCTGAACAAAGAGACATCTCTTGCAAGATTTTTCAAGTCAAGCAAGACCTGAAGTCCTGCAAGCTTATATTTACCATGTAAAGAAGCTTTTTATTCATGGTATGTGAGTGGAACTGCTAGATACATAATCAGTTACGTTCAAGACAAATGAAATCTGGAAGAAAATAAATTTTGAAAGAAATTGAAGGTGAATTTTAAGCGAGATGATTTAAGGATGAAGAGATGCATGGCACGTGGCAGATTGATACGGTGTGTTAAGACATGTTGAAATCCTTTTATGTACTCATTCCCTCTCATTTTTTTTAATAATATTGAAAAGCTAGTTCTTCATTTTTTTGGTTTACTGAAGACCTTGCCAAGATCTTTGGATCACTCAAATGGTGATACAGCCTACATTGCACTCCTCTTGTCTTCAGGCTGTGGAGAGTGTATTCTTTTACCAGAAGAAACATAGATGCATTCAGCCCTCTAGCAGAATGATACTGTGAATAGCTTTCTGTATATTTAGAACTAGAAATTCAAAAAGTCTTTCTATATCTAGGATGAGGATGTTCTTACTCACTTTTGTTGAGAAAAGGAGCCTGTTCCTGTTGAACTCTTTTCATTTTTGACAGCTAATGGCTTATGAAAATTTAATGCTGTTGCAGGACAAATTGTGAAAACTTTAACTCCTAAAATGTATTCCACTGTGACATGCAGATGTGTGATATAGAAATTAATTCATTTTTATGAAAATATTTGTCTCATTTGCAAGAAAAGTCATTGTCTTAGTTTTCATGAAAATTCTGTATTTTTAATGGCATGCTGTTCTCAAGTCCAAAAATAAATAACAGGCAGCATGTGTTTGTCGTGGTTTAAGCCGTAACTCACGCAGTTTACTCACTCACTCCCCCCTCTTTCTCCCCCCCGCTCCCAGAGGGATTGGGAGAAGAATCGAAAGAATGCAACTCCCACGGGTTGAGATAAGAACAGTCCAGTAACTAAGGGATAACACAAAACCACTGCTGCTACCACCAATAATAATAATGATAAGGGAAATGCAACAGAAGAGAATACAACTGCTCACCACCAGATACCAAGCCCAACCCAGCAGTGAACCCCCTGTCTTCCGGGTCCCTCCCCTTAGTTTTTTACATCCTGGGCATGATGTGCCGTGGTATGGAATACCTCTTTGGTCAGTTTGGGTCAGGTGTCCTGTCTCTGCTTCCTCCCGGCTTCCCCTTCTCCCTGGCAGAGCATGAGGCTCAGAAAGTCCTTGATCAGACTAAACATTACTAAGCAGTAACTGAAAACATCAGTGTTATCAGCGCTGTTCCCAGTCTGAAAGTCAAAACCACAGCACTGCACCAGCTACTAAGAAGGAAAAAATGACTGCTACTGCTGAACTCAGGACAGTGTTATATTCCCTTTTTGTGTACAAAGGATATAATTTTATGAAGGAAATAAGACTGTTTTTCTGAAAAAGGAGAGAGAGAAGAGGAGAGAAAAGAGGGAATTTTGTGCTTGTTTCCTTTTCCTCACATACTGTATATTTCTGGGATTACAAGATGCTAAGAAGGAGCAAATCTTATGCAGAGATTGTGTCCACTCTACAGGGACATTTGGTCTTCCATCTTCATTCAAATTCCCGCATAATAAGAATCTTTGAGTTTCTTATACTGGATGCTGTGAAACTATTGACTTCTGCTTTTCCAGCCTCATGAAGAAATCACTAAGGCTTTTCTTGTGGGAAGGTGGTAACAACACCAGATGACAGAAGAATGATTCAAGGCAAATTCAAGGTATGATTTGTATCACCCCAAGAGGCCTGGTGATGCATCCTGCCAATTACACCTGTTTTAATATTGCTTTAATTCACCTGAATGAATGTTATGAGCAATGAAACACATAGGGCGGAAGGAGGGCTTTAGGCTGATGCTGTGCAAGCAAACTAAGCAGCTTTCAGTAAACTTCTTTCCTAAGTATTTTCAGGGATGTTTACTTTTATACTGAAGACAATTGTTTTCCTCCAGAGAGCTACTTCTTTCCCAACTCATTAATCAAAGAACAAAATTCAGCACTGTTCAAAATTGTCTTTGAATTGCTAACATGGGAAAAATTCATGGCAGCCCACTGATCTGCTACTCTTCTTCCTAAGTAGAGCACACATGCAAAACCACATTAAAATGTTTATGTCCTTATGACTAATCACAGCCAAGCTACTCAGATCTATAGTGGTGTTGCTGTCTCTTTCCCTGCTTAATTACAGCTGTCCGCTTTCTACTAATATGAAGTTACAGCTGTTCAAAGTGAAGTTGAAATGTTAGTGTTCCATCTCGTTGGCTTTTTTTTCTCTTGGCAATCATCCACAATTCTTCAGCTAAAACATGAAGAAATTTACTTTCAACTGAGAACAAATGTGCTATGTTTTGTGTGGAAAGGTAAAAGAAGAATCCTGAAAAGATGGAATTATTAAACTACCAAGGAGTCTCCTGGAGGGTTATGTTTGTACTGAGTCAGAACATAAATACTGTGCTTCTTGCTATTATTTTTTTAGTATGGAAGATTTCATGGGGAAATCAGTGCTCAGAAGAAGCTATTTATTAAAGTCAAATCTTGTTAATTGGGATTTTTTTGCCTTTTAGCTCACTGCTTGGCTGGTCAGTAAGATCTATTCTGTCATCCATGGCAGTAAGCTCCAGAGATTGTTTTCCTCACTTTCTAATTTAAAACAAATAAAATGAAATTTTCTCTGTAGCAAGACTAAAAAAGAGCTTAGACTTGCATTGTCAGGATTTCTGTGTTTACTTGAAATGAAATGCTGTAGGACCTTGTGCTGCCCACTTTTGGGTCTTACATGTTTGGCAACTGTATCATAAATTAGTGAAATTTTCTTGAATTACTATTTCTTACTACTGAAATAGATTTTAGACCATTGCAACTCTCTCAGTATTTCCTTGAAATTTCCTTGAAATTTTTGTATTCTCTGCCAACTGAAAGGGGAGGAGGGCGGGAAAATTGGCTGTCTTATTGTGAGTACACAAATAATTGTGCAGCTTTCTCTGAATGTACGATACAGAAACAGAAAAAAAAGATACCATTCTGATTCTTCTTTTCTTCTCAATTGCGTCAATACCCTTTTTGCCCAGGGGCAGTTTCTGTCAGGAGTGTTTGTTGTTATCATTGTACATGAAATACAGTTGCTTATTATAACTTCCCACTCAAATGCTTTTATTGGTAGGCTGCACTGTTATATACCTGTAATAACACCTCAGTTTAAATTAGGGGGTTGTCTTATTAAGACACGTGAATGTACGTGGTACTTCATCATGAGATTTTTACAGAAAATGTGCTTATTATACTGTATTTTTCTTTCATGTATTGAATTCATATTGAAGTGTCTCCCATCATAAGAGAGAAATAAGTGGGCAGCTTGGCAGGATGCCAGCTAAAGAGATCTGTGTTTGCCAAACACCTATGAATAAACTTATTACTTTTCTCACTGTTTTTTCTTGCTTGTTATGAGAAGCAAACAACCCCATTTTGCTCTTTGGAACATGTAAAGTGCTATCAGATGGCACACATAGGAAGCATACAGAGATTCTTAATTAAATTTATGATATAATTGTCCTTTTGTGTTGACGCTGCAGTTCTGGAGGCCAGCTCCTGCTGAGCCCGCCGTGATGAGAATGGATGCCTGACTGAAATCCACTCTGTGCAACTCCTGAGTTTCCTGCAGGCACAATTTCTTTTGATTGAGTCCTAGTTTTAAGAAGAAAAAGCACTGATATCATACAGGGTAGAGAGAAATAAAAAATTTTGCATTTGCTCTTTGCACAAGACATTTAGTTCTAATAAGCTCAGCTTTATGGTGATACAGGTTACAAACTACCCAGAGCTGCTATCTGGTTCCAAGTTTTTAAGGAACTTTTCATTTCTGTAAGAAAGGCTGCTCACAGCCATGACAGTTAGATTTGCCTGGTTCAAGAATTTAACTGTTTCCTCAGCTTATACTACTTCTCAGGGAAATTTTCCCACATAAAGCTGCAACTGTACCTCAAATTTTTCATGTTCTTTGGAGTACAGATTCTTATTCTCTTAATTAAATTTCCTTCTTTAATTTCTGTTTTTGTCCCCAAATTCTTGATCTCTAGTGTGCATAATGCTCAAGAATTTCTGCAGGTCACAAGTGTCAAGAAAAAAGCTAACTTTTCTGTTGCATGCTTGCACTTTCTGCAATTATAGCTGAAATTAGAAGAGGTGTTCCCTGACCTTGACTAATACATAATTTTGACACCAATTAATGTATTTCAAGGGAAGTGAGGGTATGATAAATCCAAGTCTCTTGTGCTTACTGTCATTTCCTAGGCAACTCACTGTCATATATTAAAGCTTTGACTATCTCTTTCGCATTGTGTTTCTACATATTTATGTCTTAAAAAAAGGTTTTTTTTTTTGTTTTTATTCAGTATCTTAAATATAGATTAAAAAGAAATGTGCAGATTCTGATAGTAAAAATTGAAAGGGAAAAAAATAGTAAAAATGACCATATATTACCATTACTGAATGTTAACATGAACTGCCTGGTAGCAATTTAGATACTTCAAGTCCATATTGGGCAGGCTGTCCAGATCAGGGAAACCAGGACTGCTAGTTTCCTGGCTGGTTTACAGCCTGAAAAATACTATAAAAGAGGTGGTTATTCATATGACTGAGTCTGTACTTCACCTGATTAGTACTCTGTGTAGACAGAAGCAAGTGTGAAAACCTGCAGTGAAGGATTTTCTGAAGTGGTGACTGTTGTCCTCATTGGAGGATGGGGCTAATTTTAAGTACTGAGCTGCCACATCATGAAGTTGTAGCTCCTCTGATGTTTCTCTTGCGTTTGCTTGCATCCAAAGCAGGCTGAGCTCATTATACGTGATCAGGGAAGAGGTAATTCTCATGAGGGTCCTCAAAAGGACAACAATGGACAACTGATGGCAAAACTTGTAATTTCTGTCAGTCCTATTCATCTTGAGCACTCTTACTTCCATAGTATGTTAATAGTTCAGAAAACTGTTAAACTTAGCAATAAAAACTATAGTGATAATATCTAGTGTGGTTTGTACACCTGCAGCCATCAGCCTGCCACAGACTTTTATTCTACCTTGTCCTTCCACTTCTACTGTTGTGGCATTAGACTTTAATTGTATAGTCTGCATGAGAGTAAACTGTATGAAAATTTCTTTTCTTGGGCAGAATTTGGGCCTAAGAGCACTCCCATGTGGAAGTTCTTGCATGCCTTTTACTTGGAATGGAGAGTGATTTTTAGTTGTGTTTTATTTTTTCCTCAGCATTTGTTTCTACTGTTAATTATTTTTATATAAATCAAAGATCTAATGGAATTAATTCAGCAGAGGAGTCTTGTGTTTTTGCTGAAAAAAGAAAGTCATTCAATACCACAATGACTAATTCCATGCAGTACGGAAGAGAATTCTTAAGGAATAAATAATATCAAACATCCTACTGGCAAGTAGAAAAATAATTATTGAACGGGGAGAAAAATGATTGAACAATGCAAGACAGATGACAAAAAACTCAGAAGATTTGTCAGATGTGGTTTTAAACTTGTATTTAGTCTTCTGATGTAGTGAGTGAGGGAAAGAGAAAAGATACTGACGGATAACTGCAAGAATAGAAGTAGTAACAAGTTTTTACACAGACACTTACTTTAAGGGAGCTGTCTGTTTCTGTATAGTATGTGTCAACTGGCCCGTACCTAAATTTCATGGAAGCTGAGCTCTATGTGTTGCTGCAAGACTGCCAGCATAATAACAAGTTGGAAAGTCTGTAATTCAAAATCCAGGCACATGAGACTAGTGAATCTGGAGAATTGCCTTGACCTGAAATTTCAGTGGTAGACTGACAGTTGGTTTTCCTGGGGTTTTGTTTGTTTGTTTGTTTGGGGGGGTTTAATTATTATTTTTTTAATTTTCTTTTTCTTTTTCTTTTTTTTTTTTTTAAAGAATCTCTGCTAAACTGGGAAAAATCAGGATGCTTTCATACATCAAAGGCTGGCAGTCTTAGTAATTCTGTTCAGGGCAAAGTAGAAAACAGCTTTTATATGTGGCCCTTGCAGCTTGAGATTTCATTTTAAACATTGCAGGGAAATTAACGTTTGAATTATTAAATATGTTCACCTTTAGGAAAAATTACATACAATATTGCATAAAATTCTGAAAGTCTCATTTAACACTTTTTCTTAGGAATCATAGGAATCATGGAATCCCAGGTTAGAAGGACCTCGGGGATAATCTGACACAACCTTCCTTAGTAAAGCATGACCCAACTTAGATGTCCTAGCACACTGCTCAGCTGAATCTTAAAATTGTCCAGTGTTGGAGAGCCCACCACTTCCCTGGCAAGGTGTCCTGGGTTCAGCAGTAACAGTCATTGTTTCTCCTTCTTAGTAGCTGGTGCAGTGCTGTGTTTTTGAGTTTTGGCCTGGAAACAGTGCTGATAACACCGATGTTTTTAATTGCTGCTCAGTAATGTTTACTCTTACCAAGGACTTTCTGAGTCTCGTGCTCTTCCAGGGAGGAGGGGAAGCTGGGAGGAAGCAGAGACAGGACATCTGACCCAAACTGACCAAAGAGGTATTTCATACCACAGCATGTCATGCCCAGTATGTAAACTGGGGGCAGTTACCCAAAACAGTTAGATCACTGCTGGGGTCGGGCTGGGTATCGGTCGGCGGTTGGTGAGCGGTTGTATTCTCTTCCCTTGTTATTTCCCTTATCATTATTATTATTGGTGGTAGCAGCAGTGGTTTGTGTTATACCTTAGTTACTGGACTGTTCTTATCTCAACCCGTGGGAGTTACATTCTTTCGATTCTCCTCCCCAAGCCTCGGGGGGGGGGGGGATGAAGCTGGGGGGCAGTGTGAGCGAATGGCTGCATGGTACTGAGTTACCGGCTGGGCTTAAAACACGACACAAGGCTACTCCAATGTCTGGCTGCTCACAATGAGAACAATTTTCCCCTTGTGTCAATCTGTAATCTCCCCAGAAGTAACTTGTGCCCATTCCCCCTTGTAAAAAGGGAGTCTCTGTCTTCATTGTAGCCACCCTTTAACTACTGTAACATGGTGATAAGGTCTCCCCTGAGCCTTCTTTCCTCTAGGCTGAAAAACCCCAGTTCTCTCAGCCTTTCCTCGTAGGTCAGGCTTCCCAGTCCTTTGGTTACCTTTGTGGCCTTTCTCGGGACCCTCTCCAGCCTCTCCACATCTTTTCCTTATAGCAGAGCCCAGACTGAACAGTGTGTGGCCTGACAAGCATTGAGCAGGGTGGGATAATGTCATCTTTATCTCTGCTGGTGTTGTCCTTGTTGATGTAGCCCAGTGTTCTTTTGGTGTTCTTTGCCACAGCTTCACACTGTTCACCCATATTGCCATCCACCAGCATCCCCAGGTCCTTTTCTACAGAGTTGGGTAGATCCAAGCTTATGCTGCACTCTTGGATTGTGCTTACTCAGGTGCAAGACCTTGTACTTGTCCTTGCTGAACTTCCTAGGTTTCTTGTTAATCCACTCTTCCAGCCTATTCAGGTCATTCTGCAGGGTGGCTTCTGCTTCTGAAGTGTTCATTTCCCCACTCAGTTTGGTGTCATCAGGATACACTTGATCCCATCATTTAGATCACGTATGAAGACACTGAGCAACCTTGGGCTCAATATCAATTGCTGTGGTACTACATTTGTGACAGGTCCCCAGTTTGAAAAGGAGCTGTTCACCACCACCCCCTGGGTGTGGCCTGTCTGCAAGTTCCCCATGCACTGCAGAAACACACTTGTCAAGGCCATAGCACATCAGTTTCTCTTGGAGGAGGCTGTGGCAAACTATATGGAAAGTCTTGAATAAATTAACCTGGTATTGCAGCAGTCCTGCAGGAGGTATGTGGGCTGGACATCTGTCACTGATAACAGCATCTGTTGCCTTTCCAAATAAACTTTTTCACAAGGTTGGCGTTTTTTTCTTTCTCCCCATTATGGTTACATTTTTTTTCCTTTTTCCATCTCAAATGGCATGGCAATTATATTCAAAGTCTGTGTACTCTTGTACGACGTGGCATGTATTTATCTACCTTGTTTAATTCTTCATCTCTTCCCCAGTCTGTTTTTGTCTGTTGCAATAGCTAATGTGCCTTTATTAAGTCATGTGTCTTTTTACCTAAAGAGCTGTACACATTGCATAAGAAAACAGTTTAACGTTCTTCCCCCCACTCTTCTTCTCCAAACCCTTTTATCTCCAGCTATACAAAGAAGCTTGACCTTTGGTTTGTTGGTAATTATTTAAAACCCTCATGTATTTAGGTTTTCTTGGCCAGTTGAATGCTGGTCCTTATTATAATGGACTGTAATCGTGAATTGATGCAAGAAACTTTGAGGCACAGGACAACCATGAGTTTTAGAATGAAGCTGTAGATTTCTGCAGCTGGTTGATAAGAAGCTTGACTGCTGGGAACCTTTCTGAGCTTTATAAAAATGAAACACTGGAGAATGACAAATCCTTTAGTCTACCACTACAACTTTTCGTTTCTGAGCAAAAGCAGTAGTGTACTTATAAGATTACAAAAAGCTGTAGGCACCAGTTACATTCCAAGAAGGTGTTTGCTGCTGACAAAATATTTTTAAATCACTTTTGTAGCACTGAATATCTACGGCCATGATTGCGTATTTTGTATATAAACAATGGTCCATTTTTCAGCTGTCCTGATGGATCATCAGGTCAACTTCTGAGTTTTTAAAGCGGAGGTGTAGGAATGGCAAAATCACTGCTGTGTGAAAATTTTATAGAAGCAGCTCATTACTTTGAGCAAATAGCTGCTTTTAATCTTTCAGTTTATTGAATTGGTGACCTCTCAGGAGAGGGAAGACTACTAATCTTCTTTAGGTGCAGCACATTTTTCATGCATAATAACATTGCTTTGGTAACCTTAAAATGTTTTGGTTTCAGAAAGGCCCTTTTTTTTTTTGCATTTCTGGTAATAGAACTCAGATGGTTAAACAACCCTGTGCTATATATAAGCTGGGAATTTTTTCTGGCATGAAGAGTTAATTTAATATAGTATTCCAGAGTCACTTCCCCACAGTACTTTTTACAGAAAATGATGGGCTTGACAGAAACCTGAGGAGGGCAGATGTCCTGGAGACACTTGAGGAGCTACAGTAATTCTTAGAGCATTTTTTTAGGTTTTTTTTTTTTTTTTTTTTTTTGGTCAACCAGGCATATGTAGAAAAGAATTACATTATTTATCAATTCTCAATTGTTCTTTGTTCACTCATTGTACAAGAACAGCCAGGAGAAGAGGGTGTTTAGGACCTGATCAGTACAATCTCCAAAGAAATTCAAGAATACATATTTTTTTAGCCCATGTCAGGAGTGTAGAGCAAATGATTAGTGTTGCCCTGTCAGTCTAATTACATGCTAAACTGGAGCTTATGTTACAGTAGACTACAAGTGGTTAATTGTCTATCGATAATGAATAACGTAGTCACGCATACTTGACAAATGCTAACTGAAAGTAGAATATCAGCTGAAATTTAGTCTTTCTTTGTAATCTCTTCATGGGCCATTGTCCCCGAACTATTTCAGGGTTCTGGAAATGGGAAATGGTGTTTGTCCAAGTGCTGTTCCCATCTCTCACAGGGCTGAATGTAGGCATTAGCTGTC
Organism: Ara ararauna; assembly: GCA_028858755.1. Classification (NCBI taxonomy): domain Eukaryota; kingdom Metazoa; phylum Chordata; class Aves; order Psittaciformes; family Psittacidae; genus Ara; species Ara ararauna. The sequence goes on from CM054381.1 coordinate 45,678,173, forward strand.
AGTTTTCTCAACAGAACTCTCTCTGCAGTGTTCTCCATACGCAGCTAGCTGGGCAAGTAACAGGAGAATGAGCAGTTTATGTAACAGTGGGATGTTTCATGCCTCACTTCTTTCAGAAACAATCTCATCGTCAGGTTTTGTTTTGGTTTTTTTTTTTTTTTTTGGCTTTAATTAAAGGAAAAACAGCAGAATGGATTTGATTAAGTTTCCTTCCTTCTTGTTTTGCTCCCGCATTTGTAAAATGATGCCGCTATCTAGACACAGTAAAGCTTAATTAGTGTAATGATTTTTTAGTAAAGATTAATTATATGTGTAAATTATGAGTCTGTTGCTTTGAGTATTTGCTTGGCATCATGCAGACCACTTATCCTGTACATCATGACTAAAGAATTCCCAACCACTGCTGTAAACTGGTGTGGACAACACAGTAATATCTCCTCCAAGTATTCTGCTCGTGCCTTACAAGCGTATTTCAAAAGTATTAGTCTGTTTTAAGGGATTTGCAGTTAATAGGTAAGATAGCCACTTCTGCACACAGTTATACTCTTTGAGATTTGTACTGGAATGACTTAAGCCATCCGCCTGGAGAACAGAAGCAATTTAATGACATTTATATAAACAACACTTCTGTCAGTTTTGCAAGCACTTATTAGTTAAGTATGTTCTAAGTGCTGGTAGCTTGAGGATCAAAGTGATAAATTTAAGATTTTTTTCAAAACATATTTATTTGTTACAAAAAATGTGCCAGTCATTGTAAGTGATTAAATAAATGTTGAATTTATTTTTATGTCATCAGTACACAAAGATAACTTTAAATATTTTTTTTGCTGTGAGTATATTTGACTCTTGGTCTTTTTAGATATTTTGGGATACAAAATAGGAGACAGACTTCATTAATTGGATTCCATATATGGCTTTTTAGTAGTGAATATTTTTACCTTTGTGGCTCACTAGAACAAAAAATATCACTTGCTCAGGAATCTTCAATTCTGCCCAAGTGATGAGGTCTCCCAGTCTGAAGGGAATCATGCAGGCAGATGATGAAGGCATGAGACTAAGGTCACATCAGCTTGAACCACCACTTGCTACATATTACAAGGCTACTTCTCTGTTAATGCAAACTCAGTCCGAAATCCTCCTTCTCTCTGAAGTGTTTCTTTTGCTGTCAGTTTCTATTTATGTAGTACATTAGATTAGTGAAGGCCTTTGCTAGGAAAGCTGTAGGGTGTTATTGGTGTTTCTCATGCTGGTTTGGCACATACTGGAGATCTTCCCCAGCTCTGTTAGACACCAAAAGATATGAGCTTCTTTTGGTTCCTGTTTCTTGGCATAGCCTGATGCTGAGGAAGGGCCTGGCCCTTAGCAATGGAAAAAGAAGCTGTCACCTTGCAATTTCCAGTGCTTTGGTGTAGATTAGGGATCTGAAAAATGACCTGTATTCAAGCCTAGCTGTGGTAAAAGGAAATAAAGTTTATTTTCAAAATGCAAATTGTATAAATGTTTCTGAAGCCAAAAAAACGAGTGTGAAAGGAAAAACAGATGCTCTAGTACTCTGCTACACTAGAAAAGATAGAAATGCCCTGCTAATTACATGGTAGATACTTAGCTGGCCTTCACAATCAGGTGTTTGGTCCCTATTCATGACAGATGTATTCAGATGTACCTCACGGGAAGGACTGGCCTCTGCTTCAGTGTGTTGTTTTGATTCTGATTTTTATCTCCATGCTCCTCCATCTTGACAGCACTGACCCTAGGTTTGTACAGAAGGTGATTTTGATGTTTTCTCCAACACCACTCTCATGTCTTTCTTTGCTAGTGTTCGTATTTAAGGGCAGATCAGGTACAAGTGACCTGTGCTTGATCAGGTTTATACATATTTAGCTTTATATTTTTCAGAATCCAGTACTGTTTTGTAGAATCATGAAAATGAAAAGAAGTATTACCTATTAAATAGGTAAAATACTTAAAATACGCAATAAGATTATCTCAAATCTAACAAAAACTGAGGTAACCTTTTTTAAACATTCTTGTTACCATTTCATATGCATTAGTTCTTTCTGTCATTCTAATTTACGTCTACCTCCAAGAGATTCTGTGCTTACCTGGATGAACTACTCAGTTCAGTCTATCTGATCATGACTGTTCACGTGCATAGCAGTGACATCTGTAATTACTTTTCCTATTTCCTACAGAAAAGTACAGGAAAAGAAATTCAAATCTGAAGCTTCTGCGGAATAAGAGAATGTCTGGATATGAGACTACTCATACAGTTTATGGTGGTTTTGGATCTTGATAGAAGAAAACATGGAATCAGAAGACATTGCTATTTTGGGCATTGGAAAACAAAGATTATGGTTTATGTGTGGGGATTTTTAATAGGTTCTGGTTTTACTCAGATAAAAGAGGTCAAGTACCTTTGATGCTAGGTACGTAGGTTTCAAAATGAGTTAAACTTTTATGACAATGCTATTGAAGGGAAAAAAGTAGGATATACATTCCCTTTCAGTCTTTTTTGATTTCACTTCTGCTTTGAAATCATGTCACGTACTGAAAGAGAACAAACTGTCTAAAATAATTTCCAGGTGACATATAGTAGGATCCCAGCAACGCTCCCACTGATGTCATCCCAAAAAATCCCAATGGAAGCTGTGTAAAGACCTGGGGGAGTCAGTCCCATTCATTAACCTAATGGACTGACAAATGTTTCTCTGTATGTTTGTTTGTCTGAATAATAGAAAACTCTTTTTTCCTTCAGACATTTCTAGATTGCTGAGTGTGTTAGACTAAGCACAGACAACATCAGTTTGAGTTAGTGGGCTTGAATTTGTCACCTGCCAGGTTTGGTGCATGAACAGCAATTTGTGTTTGTATGTAAAAGTATGTTGGCTTTTATACCCTGTATGTATATATTTCTGGCTGGCAGTGAACTGACCGGTCAGCTGTGTGAGGTCACTAATTTCTGCCTCAGCTTGTTGGGCTCTAAAGATGATGATCTTGTTGCGCAGGTGTTAGGTTTTCTAGAATTACTGGAAATGAGGAGAAGAAAGACTTGGGGTGCAGCCCAGGAGACTGGAACACAAGAGCTACCTGTCACTGGAGAATGTATGGTTTAAACTATTTAACTCTCATTGACATCAATAATGATGCTAACAGTAATTGCATAAAAATGGGTTATGTCTATTTCTAATTTGGGAGCTATCACCTTTATTTTCTGCTTCACAACTGTATGAAAACTGTTGCTCAGGCAGAGGAAAAAGTTGTGTTCCTTTTTTTAATTAATTTGGTCAGTGTAAAGTAGTCTAAAATGGATATTGGTTCTTGGATCCATTTTACTTGCCTATTTTGAAATGAGGCTGTTTATGCATCTTATCATTCATGTTAGTAAAATTTTGGCAGCACTGCCAGACAAAGATCAGTGGATCAGAAGTTATTAACTCTTTTCTTAAATTTAAGTGCAGCTACTCTTGCAAATGGTCCCGCTAAAATAATTTTCAGTATTGATATTAACAGCTCTGTGTCACTCAAAGTAAGTAGTTTGAAATCCAACTTTGAGATAGCATCATGGGTTTGATGAGGGCATCATATCCACAATATAGCTGAGGAACCTACAGACTGTTGGTTTATCAGATGAGAGAATGCAGATAAGATAGAAGTCACTAGACAGTAGCTCCATTTTTTTAGTATAAAATTTATATTTCTTTTTTTTTTATGAGAAAGCTCAATTTAGTAAAGCAAGGACTTAGGAGGTTATAATTCAAGCCAACTTAGTCAAATTTCTTTTATAGAAGACATAAAAGTCAATTCAAGTTGATGATTGAGGAAGGAAATTAGGTGAAGAGCACTTGGAAAAATTAAATACAGATTATTCTGTTCATGTACAAAGTCACTTAGATGGTGAACAGAAACCATATACTGTGAAACCCAGCAAATATTCTATGTTCATAAATAATTGAAACTCCTTGGGGTAAAATATTCATTCCCAATAGACACCTAATAAAACCAGAAGAAATAAAAAGGACATAAGACCACTGGAGAATATCCAATGCATGATAAAGGACTTAAGTGCAGCTGCATCAAATGCATCTAGATTACCAAATGACGTAAAAGTGAACCTGATGATCAGGAAAAATGAAATAATCAAGCTAGCTGAATAGACTGTATCTGTTAGAAGACCTTTATGCCAAATAATAAACCAGAAACTATGCTTGATCGTAAGTTAGAGAAGGTTTGAAAACTTAGTGTTCTGACTTAAATGCCTAGAATTAGATACTCAGTAGCTAGAATTCAAATATTGATATCTGGAGATGAATGTTTTAAAAAGTGTCTGGTAAGTATAATAAAGTATTTGAAAAAGAAAGGTACCCAGAAATATTGTCCTACTCTTCTGTGAAATGTCTATCTTTAATGTGACTATTTGTAATTCCAAAGATGCTTGTAATTATTACTAGTTCTTGTTCAAATAATGAGACAGAGTACTGTCTGAGGATGATATGAAAAGAGGAAAAAATCCTTTTAGTCCTTTATTAGAAACTATATGCACCAAAATTGGAGATATGGACTTTTAAAATGAGTTCTTAACCCAGATATGTTGCTGCTGTTGGTTTTAGAAGAAGGTAAATGATGTGAATTTAATTTTTTCCTTTGAAGATTCCTGGGTTACTATCATTATAAGCCACACCATAGATGGTGCAATCCCATCAGGTGTTAATGCAAAGGGGGCAAAAAAATGGCCAGCACCCAGGGCTTATGCAGTGCCCAAATTTAGGTGTCTCCTAGCTAGGGCATGCGGGCCTCTGATAACTTATAGTACACTTAGTCCTGTGCTTTTCATCTTTGTTAAATATTTATATTTGCATAAATGGGTGAGAATAGCCATAAAGACTCTAAATATTAAGCCGATGCAACAGACACATTTATGCTCTTACTATTGAAACCTAAAGCTGTAAGAAATCACTTGCAATCCCAATGAACTGGCTTTCACTGTTATTGACCGGGTTATCATATTTCTGTTCTTCCCTAAACCAGCCTCACCAAAACAAATACAACCTGGGCTCAAGAGTTTTTCTTTTTACAAATCAGCCTTGAAGTTCTAGATTGGTTTAGGTCATGGCAAGTTGCTTCACGTGATCTGATGATTCATAATCACACACACCATTCGATATGAATTCACAGCCAAAGTATGTCAGACACTGTTGATATGTTTTGTTTCTATTTTGCTTTTATTGATCCTGTGGCTCAGCTGCTAAACTGTATGGTTCTCAGCTTTTTCACAAAGACAATTAAAAAAAAACCCAAATTTTGTGGGATTGTGTCACTATCTCAGCAAGATTTTTCAAAAGCCAGCTGTGGTATTGTTAAGCTTATTTCAAGAAGAGAACAAGTTGCTTGTTGTTTTCTACTCATATGCATCAAACCAGCCCCTAAAAATGGGTCTGAGATCTTTATTAGCTCTACAGCTCTTGTGTGACTCAGAATCTGCCCTGATCCTTTGGTATTCCAATTCAGATTCAAAGTTTTTGTGCAAGGTCTAAAAATACTGATGCCAAAGCCCATCAATAAGTCCTCTGTTGTCAGCAGCCACTGATGAGTATCCTGGTTGTGAGTTAGACATCAGCAGAGAAATACATCTCTGCTCCTCAGTTGTTTCCACTCACAGAAGACAGAGAGCTGACCAGAAATGCTGCATGCAGTTGAGATACCGGGTGGGGGGGTTGCAGCTTCAGTAGGAAAGAGGGAAGAGCTGCATTGCAAGAGAGCAGTGTGCGAAACGCTTGGTACAGCCACTGGGAAGGTGAAGTATCAAACAGTGAAATACAGAGCAGCCCTGCTGAGGGTGTGTGACTGCAATATTGGCAGTGCTGGATTTTGGTTTCATCCTGCTGGATGAAAGAGGGCTAAGGAGGGGAGAGAAAAAGCCAGGTGTGTTGGGGTGGGTAAGGTAAGGGTTTGGGTATGTTTGCTGCTGCTGCTGCTGGAGGTTTCCGGGCCTGATTCAAGCAGTTCTTGCAGTTCTGATTTTCATGATTCTGTAGGCAAAAGTGGTAGCAGGACAGAAGTATCTTTGCTGCTTCAAGTCAACTCTTCTCTCAGGTGACTATGTACCTTGGTGTCTTGGCCAGACCTACCTTTGCTTCCACCCTGAAAGAAAAGGGAGAGAAATTATGTCCTCTAGAAAATCATGAGAAGGAGTTACATTTTTCTTTTGTTTATTTGTTTTTTTGCTGCAGGAATAAGCATCTCTCTTTGATATGCCCTAAAAACAATACAAAACAAGGTATTATTTTCCCTAGGTTTTTTTTTTTTTTTTTGGGGGGGGGGTGTTTGTGTTTTGGTTTTTTTTTGTTTGTTTGTTTGTTTTTGTTTTTGTTTTCCCCAGGGTTTACTATCAGCTGTCTGCAAACAGGAAAGAATATGGACAGTTTGAAATATCCCCTTCCTATGTAATTATAGGTTTTGTTTCCTGTTGTGGAAAAAAATCTAATTTCAGTTAATCCAAACCATGGAAGACTTCATATGGCATGGAGGGTCTTACTGTTTTCTGTGCAACTGCTCATGGTCAGTGTCAGAAATGGGGTGGTGCGGCAGATGAGCCTTTGCTCTAGCTTATTACTGGTCTTACACATTGATTTCTAATTTTGAATTGAAGACACTAATTCTGAGTGTTACTGCTGTATGGCTTGCACATATTGTAACCACAAACACAGAGAAGGAGGGTCATGCTCAATAATTGTTTTCACCTGTGGAATAGAAAGCCCAAAGTGTATTACTACTTTGAAGTCTGCAGTTAAATATTACACTTGATTAGAGCCAAGCTAAATATGTGCAAACCTGCATTTTTCAAACTAGCTTGCATTTTTTGACATGATTAATAGCCTCTTGTGAAAGATTTTACACAGACTTTATATCACACAGTGCTGATGTATATTTGTTTTGGAGGCAGGTTTCTTATGTTACATCTCTCTGGTGAATCTTTCCTGTGCTGTCAATCAGTTGTTCACTACTTATTTATTGATGTAATTATTTCCCTTGATAATTCTCCATTACCTGTTTTTTGTTGTTACTTTCTTTCATAATGTGGTTCCTCAGCCCCCAAGCGAATGTGCATGTTCTCTAGTTCGAGGCTTTTTTTGAGTTTGATGTTTGGTTTTGGCTGATTGTTGTTATTTTTTTTCCCTTCCTAGACTGCTCATCACTTTTCATCAATTAGAAAATGGATGTGATCAAGAGGTGTCAGCTGAAACAGCCTGAAACACAAACTCCAGCTGCACTTGTTTTGTATTGATAGCACCCAGGAGAATTCAGATTACTATAGTCATGTTTGATAACTGTGAAACCAATGACCAAAGCTTTTGAAAACACAAGTTTTTAAAAATCATTACTTTGTGATTACACCAATATGTTGCATTAAACACACTGTCTTGGGTGGTTTTGTGATGAAAGAAAGGCTTGTAGATAAATACACACAACTAGATTTTTTTCTTTCCCTTTGGTGTTTTCATGCAAACTAAGTGATATGGAACTGTGTTCCAGCTGAGTTAGACTTGAATTCTCTTCTGTACAGCACACTTTCTCTGCTCTTTTTTTCTAAAATTTACAGGATTTAACCTATCTACAAGATGACTTGGCAAATGCAGTCTGCTTACGGCATTCCAAAATCAAAATGCAGCCTGACAGTATTAACTAGATGTCAAGCATTAGCTTTTTCTTGCAGTCATGTGCTAAATCACACTGGACTTGAGTTTCTGTTCATGCCACTGGCTTCTTATTTCTGCTTCTGTTCCACCTTGTTTGCAGCTGCATCACCCAGTCTTTTTTTATTTTGGCAATTAATTGTGAGTGGGTAGGAATTGCTGCTCTATTAATGAAATGAGGATGCTGCTGCTGGGAGAACTGGAGATTTTAATAATAATTTGTTGCTGAGGAGAAAACATTGATGAGGATTGAGGAGGATATGGAGGTCTCATCTTTCCCTGCGCTGTTCTCTGCTTTGGAGGGTGGCAGTGAACAGGTTAAGCAATGCATTTGGTAGAATTACCAGGTTTAATATGACTTCTGCTACACGGTGCTGCTTCTTGACAGTTTTACTTTCTTTCTTTTTAATAGGAATTTCAGTCCTATACAGCTGTGGGAATGTCAAGCTCCCTGCTTTCTTGTCCTGAACTATAGTCCTTTCTTGTATAAAACTGTATTCTTCTCTTAGCATTGCTTTTGGACAACAGAAGTGCATTTGGGAGAGCGCAGAACATAGCTTTCCAAATAGTTAAAATGAAGGATGACGTATTGTATTGGCTTCTGATGGCCACCTTCCACATTGGCATAATCATATCAAACCGATAACCAAGCTGCGTTTGCAATCACCTTTTTCTGTAATTGTGGCTGTCAAATGCCTGTATTCCTGATGTTATGTCGAATTGTGCAAGTTAATGTTGCCCACAGAGTTACAGGCAAGATTTTGTGTTGAAAACTTATTCTATTTAGGGATACATGAGCTACTTGTAAAATCTTGTAAAATCACCAGCAAGTTATGTAAGAGGAATGTCTTCAAGATGGTGGTAATGTGCTCGCTGGTTATGCTTTACAAGTCATTAAAAGAAATAAAAACTCAATTATTAGCAAAAAGAAATGTTGATGAGAAATTACACTGAGACTGTCTGCAGCACTGATTACTTTTGCTAATTTTTCATTTTTTTGTGAAGCATAGGTACAGTAATGTGAAAGTGGGAGATCACTCACATCCAGAGCACTGAGATCAACAGCAACACATGGCTTGTTGGATGCAACATTTCTCTCTGGGTATAGGATAGCTCTCCAGTCATCAGGACTGTGACATTTTCCCAGCTTCTCACCTCTGGCTGGGCAACAAGTCCAATTCACTGGACTGGGAAAAAATCAGACACCTGGAAAAAGGAAGAGAACACATATGTATGCCTAGGAATGCAGCATGCTGCTAGACATAAGGGATCATAAAAATTGTATGAGGCAACTGCAGGAGTTTTATGGTGGGCTGCAGGCTGCTGATGCTGACAGGCTGATGAAAACAGGGCCCTGTAGTTCAGCTGATCCTTGCAGGAAGCAATAGACATTTTTTAATTTTTTTCCCTTGTAAACTGGAATAGCTCTAATTGTAGTATTGAGCGTAACAGAAGATAAAATCTGTTTTGGAGCAGAAATATGTTTTGTGGCCATTTTAGCACAAATATTGGAGAGTGCTTTAGGAATACATAATGAAGTATAATTTTCGGTCCTAGTTATTGGAGGAGTAGACCTCACCATTTGGTGATTTTTTTGTGCAGCAGTATGTCAGACTGCCTCCTTATTTGTCTGCTTGGCGTTCCCGCAGTAAAACTTGGATGAAGTTCTAGAGAAAGCAGGCTTCGCAGCTGGTGAAAAGAGAAGAAATTGGAGAAGTCATCTATGCTCAGGGTAGGTTCTACTTCCTTCAAGGGGTTGTTGTCTCCTGGTTAGATCCTGGAAGGTGCTTGGATTTGGAAGGATGTAGAAGTAATTAGAGTTCTTGACAGAGGTCCTACATAGACCTCTATGTGAAGTCCTAAATAAGCTTTTCCTGTGGCATTGTACAATAAGAACTGTAAAATATCTTACTGGACAAGGGCTTGTTGCATATAGTGAATATAAGGTGGTGTTACACTGACTGTTCTCCATAGTAATAGGCTTAAATCTGAACCTTTAGTAAAATATGTAATTCCTGTAATTCTCATAAAAAAAGAGGTATTGAGATTTTGTATTATCTCAACTGCTTCGAAAATCCATTCAATTTTCTGCTTTACTTGCTTAAACAACATGCCTTGATAGAGGAGAGGACAAAGTCCCATGGGACAACTGCTGTAGAATAAGCATTGCCATCTCCTGAGTTTTCCAGATAGAAATACAGTACAAACACCACCTGCCCTCCTTCTGCTATTTCAGTAGACACAATTTTGGTTCCTGTTGCTAGCTAGCAGGAGTCTATTGATCCCTATACCAAAATATACAATTCCCTCAGTTTTCTTGTTCTGCTCGATCAGTTTTTTTCCTTTGTACAAGTTTAAGGATGTGTAAGGCCATTTCAATTTAGAATTTCTTTTTAGTCCCTGTAGTTAATTGCAGATGAATTCATTTTATTGCCTTCTAACTTCACAATATAAAAGTCCTGTTAGGTGCATATGCTTTGGATGCCATTAGAGCAGCACCCAGAAATCAGAGAGAAACAATTCACTGTCTGGTAATCATATATCTGTATTTCAATGACCAAAATATGACTACAGTGGACCTATGCTGATTTTTTTTTTTTTATCCCCCCCTTCTGATGGTTTTCAAAGAGAAAAAGAAAAGGAAATGCACATTGCCAGTTCAATTTCTTTATCTATCTCCATCGTAACTGAGGGTAATCTGGATTGGTAACAGAGGTAGTGTAACTGTTTTCTTTGGTGCTTGAATTTCTGAACTTCAATGTCTCATGTAAGGCATTAAAGAAGCTGCAGGATCTTTAGTCCTAGCGTTATGCCAGAAAGTTGGGTTTTGGTTTTTTTTTTAAGTTTTACAAAGGTAAATAATACCAGTGGGATAATTATTTTATTATGATGAGTGAGAAAATTGAGCTTTTTATCTTTTAAAATTCAATCTAAAAGCAGTATTTCATTCTCCTTTTATCCAATGAAATAACTGAAAATAGTTTTACTTGGAACACAGATAAGAAAATGCTAGTGATTAAAGATAATGTTGTGGAATGTCTGGCCAGGTTCAATTCTTCAATAACTCTGACACATAATTAAAATAATTGAAAATGCCCCACATGTGTTCTCTTACAGAAGGCAGTAAAAAGATCATTGAGGTACCAAAGCTCTTTCACAATACTAGATATATTTTAAAATCAATCTCTCTCTTTTTTTTTTTAATCTTGTATTTTAGTCATTTAAATCTCTGTAAAGCTAAACCTGCATCAGTGCCTTTAGGTAGTCCTGTTGGAATAGAGTGGCTTATATTTCATTCATTTCTAAGGTCGGCAAAAAAGGTTGCATTTCAGCTGAGAATCAGGGCTAAGAGGATTCTCAAGCATGCCAACACTGGGCAGAGTTGAGGTAGCGTCTCTCTCCCTTCCATGATCAGTTTTCTTCTTCACAATCCAGTCTTGAACCCCACCTGTATACCCCGTTTTTTCTTTTTTTTTTTTTTTTTAACTAGACATGCTTGTTCTCCTCTCTCCTTCATGTACTGTTGCCACAGCTGTCTAAAATCAGCCTTAAATTTGTTATTTTAAGTTTTGTAGGAGGGGAACATCGTTCTGATTTAACTTGCTTATTTCCAAGCAAAAAATAAGCTTCTTGGGTCTCAGACTTGAATAACCCAGAACTCTGTCCTGGTAAGAACTGAGAATATTTCAGGACCACTCTGATATTAAAAGAAGGGACAAAACCATACAGGACTCTGTAAATGACTTCAGGGAGTGCATTGAGGAAAACATTTTCCATTAAAAAGCAGTAAGAAATCTGGATTTGTTTTGCCTCAAGTTCAGGGTCTGTTAAGGGTTAAAATTCTTTTGAGATTTTCTTCATTGGAAAGTAGTGAGGGCATCTGGCCTTTAAAAAAGCTTGAAGTAAAATGTCAACTTTCCGCAGAAATGTTCTGTTTGAAATCACTCACTCTGAATGCCAGTGGTAGGATAGAACAGATTATGTCAATTGGAAGGGACCTACAACAATCATATAGTCCAGCTGCCTGGTAACTGACAAAAAATTAGAGGCTTCCTCCTTCTTCCCTCACTTCCCTACTAGATTTTTTCCTCTAATACGTGACTGAATCCCTGTTTTGCTGCTAGGGACACATTGGAATAATAGGCTTTGGACTCCAGAGTTCCACATAATTATCAATATATCCATACTTAACCATGGCTGTATGCATGTAGTGAGCCCCAGATTTTTTTCAAATTGGAAACGTAACTCAATTGCTAGATGCTGAGCCAAAAATGCAGGCAGCCAGTTTGATTTTGCTACTTGTCTCTCTGATGGACAGTGCTGCATGATTGAAGTATCTTATGGTATTCTGTCATGGAAAATTGAAGAACATGCTTGTAAAAATAGCTTCTTTAACTTAAGAAACCTAAAATGAAATACCTACTTTGTCTGTATGTTTTTCAGAAGGAAGATGGATATTGTTAATGGTGGTGTATTTTATTAAAAAAGTCTACATAGTAAATGCTAAATTGTTCTTAGTTCTTGCACTGCAAAATGATCTTATGGTCTCCAGAGACTCAGTCTATATAAGTACTTACAAGTCAGCCTTCAGAGCAATTCCTGTGGCTCTAGAAAGGCATGAGGTGTAAGGGCTTAGAACTTTGACCCCTTTGACGGTTGGATGCAGCCACAACTCTTTGAAGATGTTATTGCTGGCAGTGTCACTAAACATTGGCTCAAAGGGCACAGATTTGGGATATTTCTGTACCCATCATTCTCTTCTGCAACTGAGCAGTAGTGGTCAATGTTTCATTCTTGCCTCAGGAGGAAATAATTAAGATAGCCTGACTGGAAGACAGGAATGAGGAAAATATGTTCTATACCTAAAACACAATGTGTTTTCTCTTAATCAGTGCTTAGGGCAAACACAGGGAATAATCTGTGTTTCATTTAGTTTGGGAATGCATTTCTGAAAATCACTTGAGTTAAATTAAAACGCAGTGCTAGAATACATTACTGCAGCACTTGCTATTTGAGGGTGAATGTACTCTAAGGTGTTAACCTTGAATGATTGCCAAAATAGACAAGTCCTGAGATTCATTAAATCATCACTGCAGAGATCAGGGGAACCTAGGTCATAATATATGCTTAAATAGATATATTTGCGTAGGAATAATATGAAACATGTAGGATAAAACTTAAAAAAGGTATTTAAGCTCCAAAGATACATCAAAGGATGTCACTTGGATATATAGTCTGCTAGGGTATCTAGTGGATAAGGGCAGTTCTTTGCATTTGTAAACATGTAAATACCTCAGAAAAGCGTCTTGTAGTTGAAGTAGCAAGCTTGTGAATGTTCTGCTTTTTTGCCCAGTTTGTTTTATCTTTCTAGTGAGCCTGTTATGAACTCGTTAGTTTATCAGTGAACAATAAGTCCAGGACAAAGCAGATCCTTGTCTGTCTGAAGTACACCAGATGGGGAGAATACTAACTATCAAGAAGACTGAGAGACAAGATAATAAAAAGACTGGGTTAGACACTAAAATCATATTTATATTTGTATTTTTCTTTTATTGGTAGTTTCATTTTTCAGTTACCAACATTAGTGTACTACATGGCTTAATGAGAAGGCAAAGATAATAACACAACTGATTACATGCTCCTGGAGGAGGAGTAGAAGAACTGTACTCATGCATATAATACAAACCTGTCATTTCCAGCCAAATTACAGCGCAGAAAAGTTAACAGTATTACAATAGTTCTGCAGCATGTTTGCATCTGTACATTTGCAACATGGGTAGTGAGACTGAGTGCACTGTATTGCAACTCTGAGCGCACAATTGCAACTCTGCAATTGTGATACTGAATTGTGTGGTGCAGTCAACACACTGGAGGGAAGGGATGCCATCCAAAGGGACCTAGACAGGCTTGAGCTGGGCTCACGCAAACCTCATGAAGTTCAAGAAAGCCAAGTGCAAGGTCCCGCATGTGCGTCAGGGCAATCCCAAGCCCAGATACAGGCTAGACAGTGACTAGATTGAGAACAACTCTGAGGAGAAGGACTTGGAGATGCTGACTGATGAGAAGCTCAGCATGACCCAGCAATGTGTGCTTGCAACCCAGAAAGTCAAGCATATGCTTGGCTGCATCGAAAGGAGTGTGGCCAACATGTCAAGGAAGGTGATTCTCCCCCTGCACTTCACTCCTGTGAGATCCCCCTTGGAATACTGTGTCCAGCTCTGGTATCCCCAGCACAAGGAAGACTTGGAACTGTTGGAGTCCTCTGAGTCCAGAGGAAGCCATGAAGATGATCAGAGGGCTGGAGCACCTCTCCTAAGACCACAGGGTAAGACAGTTGGCCTGGTTCAACATGGGGAAGGTTCCAGGGAGACCTTTTAACAGCCTTCAAGGGGCTGACAAGAAAGCAGGAAAGGGATGTTTTATAAGAGGAAGTAGTGATAGGACAAGGAATAATAGCTTTAGAATGAAACAGGGTAGAGTTAGATTAGATATAAGGGAGAAGTCATTTACCACGAAGGTGGTGAGACACTGGAACAGGTTGTCCAGGGAAGTTGTGGCTGCCCTATTCCTCGAAGTGTTCAAGGCCAGGTTGGACAGGGCTTTGAGCAACTTGGTCTTGGGAAAGGTGCCCCTGTGGCAGGGGGTTGGAACTAGATGATCTTTAAGGTGTCTTCCAACCTAAACCATTCTGTAATTAAACCCCTGATAGTTTGTTGTCAGATCGCATTGTATGTGCTCTAGTGACCTTTTTATTTGCCTTCTCTTATCTGTCCCTTCTTTCATAATGGAATTGTGGATATCATAAAAGCTGAGTTAGGGGGAATGAGAAAGTTGGGCAGACAGGCTGCATCACCCATCCATCACTCATCCACAACCATTGTTTTGTCATGTTTGTTCTTGGAGATACCTCAGTACCTTTAACTAGTCTTTTCCAATGCTTCACTCTCCATATTGTGAGTTTGTTGTGTTTTCCTGACTAAAATTTCCTTTGTCCTACTTCAGAGATATTACTTTTTGTCCTACGTATAGTAGAATTTATTCTTTTGTGTTCAGCAGCTACATTTCCTGCATGATATCTTACCTTGGTGTTCTTTTCTGTAGTTCAGACAACCCTAGTTCCTTCAACTTTTTTCAGATTGTATTTTTCCAGATCTCAGATTTTGCTGCTGTCTGCATTCCTTCTCCTTAATTCAAAACCTTCTTAATGATTTGCTTCAGCATTGTAGCTTGCTTAAAACAGCTAAAAGCACCTTAGAGAAAAATACATAGTTATCAAAACGCGTCAGTAGGCATATTCCTCGCCTTTATGCATAGTATGGATCATAATAATTTTGTCGTTGGCAGACACAAAGTCTTGAGAGACTCTGCATGGACATCGTGTGGATGCGCTGTCAGAACAGCGTTGCAGGATAAGTCTTGCTGGACAGCTGGCACCCAGACAAGAGACTGTGCCTTCCTTTGTGTCCATATCATATCTGCTTATCATTGGAGTGCGACTGGAGTTTAAATAGTTTGTGGCCATCGAAACCAATGCAGAAAAATATACTGATTAGAGCCAAAGCTTCTTTGCCAGGAGATGGAGAGAACATGATTCAGATGCAAAAAAGATTTTACTTTTGGCACCTGGGGCCTGTCAGTGAAACATGAAGTCCACTTCCAGTCTTTAATGCTTGAAAACAGGACTCTGTGGACTCAGGATGTATACAGTTCATTAGTGTATGTCTTCCTTCCCAAACAAGGAATCAGAAGCCCTGTCCTTGCCAGAGCTGGTGCAGATCCACAGACACCAATGATTCCTGACCAGTTGTTCCCTGGCAGCTACACTGATCGTCAAAATAAGCGTCTACTGACTGTTACACAGCAGGGTAATTGGACATTTTGGAAAGCTATGAACAGCATTGTGATAACTGTGTGTCGTGTGGTTCTGGTGTCAGTCTTCACCTTGCAAATTTTATTTGAAAACAGTCAGCCTAAGGTGAAATACCAGTAAATGGAGTTATAAGTGTAGAGAATCTCTCTTTGATTGCATAAAAGAAAAACATGTGGAGAAGTGGTGGAAGATGGAAATTTCTGCAAGACAAAATGTTTGAAAGAATTGCATAGCAAGAAGCTAATTGGATAGTTTTTTTTTTTTTCTCCTCAAAAAGTGTTATGATGGATGCCAGAGAAAGCTATAAGAAATCTGGTGTCCAGATGCATTTCTTGCTTATGGCTAAATGTAAAATTCCTATTTACAGCTGGTGTCTGAAAATGATCCCAGGAAACAGATGATAGCAATGAATTACCACTGAGGAAATCAGCATGATAGCTGGATAGCGTAACTGTTCTACACAGAGCTTCATCCCTGCCCCACAGCTTCCAAACTTACTGTCACAACAGAAAGCAGTGCATTTCAAGAAGGTGATAGCTTCCCTGAATTAACAATAAATACTTGGGCAAATTTTTGTCTGGGAAAATTCCAGTTGGCTCTAGTAGCTGGGACCGTGGCCCAGTTAGGAACTGTGGGATTTAGCAAGTTGCTCTATGTGGGTGTGAGCTGTGGATTTATAGAAGAACAGAAGCTGGACATTTTTATCATGGACGATAAATCTGTTATCTGTATGTGTGGGCATGAGGGAAGGGAAAGTGCAAGCCTCAAGGAAAGAAAATATCATTTTCCCAAAGAGATGAAAAGGGAATTAAACAGGCTTTGTCATTAGTACCATCTAGCTTCTCTATTAACAACAGTTAATAAGTTAATAAGAATAAGTTGCACTTGGAAAATTAGACCATAGAGAGACTAAAAGGAAAAGAAGAATGAGTGACTGGGACATCAGACTTTGACACCAGTAGAATGATCAGATCATTAGATAAAATGTCATGTACCCTAATGAGGGCATGTTTTCTATTTTTCTTTCTTATAGGGTAAAGAGTAATAATCTCAAAATTTTCTTAAGGCAAGAAAAAAAGTATGTATGAATTAAACAATCCAGATGATGTGCTCTCTATCAGTATATTACAAAAACAATGCAAAGGAAAAGTGTTTGGGGCCTTCAGATTTCTCTTTAAGAATTTTCAAGCCAATGTTGACTTTTCTGGACTGCTGTGGGGTTTTTTTTGAATTTTTTTTCTTGTGTTATGTTGCCTATGGTCCTCCTTTGCTACTTCAAGGGGCTCTGAAGGCACCTTCAGTTACAAGCTTCAACCAACTTGCATTGCTAAGTCCAGCCTCCACAACCTGCAGATGAAGATTTCTGGGACAAACAGGCAACCAGCTCCCTGACAAGGTGCTGCCTTTTCACCTTGCCTTCTCCAGACTCAGTTGACAGAGCTGAGGCCTCCCAGTCCCACAGAGATGCTCCTCCTGCTTTTCCTTCAGGATCAGGAGGAGGCTGAGGCTGTCACTAGCCTGACCTATGCTTGTTCTGTGATTACCCCCAGCAACGCACATGCAGCCTGCTTCCAAAAACTACCTTATTTGTCCCTTTTGATCTTGGGAACTGCATTTTGCCTCTTTCATCTTTCATCCCAAACCTCAAATGAATGCAACTGCCTCCCGTTAAGACAGTTCACTGGCAGCATGGATGGTGAATGTCTCTGCAATAAGAACACCAGTTTCTCCTGTTGTCCTTGTGATTCTTTAGTGGCAGGAAGGTATCCTCCAGATGAATGTTCTCTCTGAATTGATCTCAGCTTTTATGCAATTACTCTTGCCGCTTTGTTCCATTCTTCAGTGCCTCAGTCGTAGATATTTGGGAATATTTTCCATACTTGAAGAACGTGGGATTTTTTTCCTTGCTCTGAGGAAGTCCAGTACAGCTGCTATTTGTGCCTGCTGTCATCTGGTTCTTCTGTTTTCTCCCCTCCGTTTGCCATTCTTCACCATATGCAGTTCATTTATGAATACTTAGGGAGCTGAAAGAACCTCCCTTTAACCCCTAGGTACTTTTCCACTTCTCTTTTCTATAAAGCTGATGTTCCTTATTGCTGTTAGCACTAGATACCATGCATTTCTTGAAGCATCAAAAAAGCTGACACAGCCTGTAGTCCACCAGACTACGAGGCATGTAGAACAATGTATATGGTTATAACCCACATGCCTTTTTTTGTAAGGTATTCAGCATGCAAACAGTGAGGAAAGAGGAGTGGCTGTACCTGGTGTTATCTGTTATACTCGTGTATACTCAATTAACAGTGATAACTCTTCAGTAGAACAGCTAAAGGTGATTTCTTGGCAATAAAATACTGTTTCATGAGCAAGATTTTTGTGAAATTCATTTTCAGCTTCTGCAGTGATTGGATTTAAGTTAACACTGTTTAGTCTTTTTGGTCTGTAGACTGTTGATTAAATTTGGGTATCTATTATATTATATTTTACTGTATTTTACAAATGGTATCCTTTAAGTTATTCAAATAATGATTAATTCTACTTGAAAGCGATAGGAATTTCACTATTATCCTTTACATGTGGCAATAAGGTACTGTAAAGCACTTTTTGCACTCAATTACTTGAGCTAAATGTCCAATAAATAACTTTGACTTCCAGGCTAAGCCTGTTACATTTCAGTTACTGTAACAACTCACCCGTCTTTCTGAAGAAGAAATAGCAATGTGAAAGTGATTTGAAGTATCATGGGTGGAAACCATAACATGAATTATCAGTAATAATACATATAGCAACTTTTAAAAGATTTATGGTTTGAAGAGTTTTTAAACTACATATTCAGGATCATTTCAGCTGCAGAAGAAGTTCTGATGGGAGTGGGAGGGAGCCAAGGCTCTCTTCTTATGTGAAACCCTATGTGCTGGTTTCACAGGTGAACTGGGAGGCAGGCTGGGGATTTGGGAAAGCATGTTCTTCTGTGCAAACTCTTCACTGTTCCTTACAACTATTTGAAAAAGAAAAAAAAACAAAGAAAGTGCCGGGAAAAGGAGGTTTTCCAGTGTGTTGAGAAAAAGAAAAGGTGACGGTGGGGATTAGGATTAAATTTTCTTCAAACTTCTTCCCTTCTATGAACACTCTGTATTCAAATGAAAACAAACAGTGTTTTTGAAGACATTATCAACGCATAGGCCCTAAATGATCTGAAAGCTAAATGATGTGGTTGAATGACTACTGCATAGGATTTAAGTATTTTTGCATTAAACAAATATATCATTATTGTTCTGTACAGTTCACAATAAACTTTATTATATTTTTTGCTTTACAATAAAGTGGAACAGTAATTTGCAGCTCTGTACTGCAAGAAAAACCTGAGATTAAGATGCAATCAACTAAGACAAAATTAATATAATAATTATGATGCTTTGATCTGTACAATCTATACATAACTCAGGCTAAAATAGGAATAGCTTGACCATAATGCTGAAGGTTAGAAGTGTATGTTTTCCCTTCCTAATAGGGAGAAAAATACGGCAGAATAGTAGAAGCCAGTAGAATTAGGCTCTAGGAAACAGGCTGGAGGAAATATCATTTATGAGAAGCCACAGAAGCAGACTAAAGGTGCCAGATGGAAAGAGTCATGGCGAAGAGTTAAACATTTACTTTTGAGGTGCTTTATAGATGGTAAGTAACCACTGTGCGTTGATGTGGCAGTTTATAAAGAGTTGCAGGGTAAAGAGGGGCTCAGTTTTCTTCAGAGTGGGCATGCAAAGTCCCCCTAAATCTGAGCAGATGTAAAATGAAATCCCAAGGAGGATTCCTAATGGGGCATAAGTCTTACAGTTGCAGCCATGTGTTTGCAAGTCTACTATATAATGTCTGTGTGTATGTCTATAATGTGTGTGTGGTTTGGTGTTGGTGTTGTTTTGTTTTTTTTTTTTTAAAGAAAGAGAGAATGTACTCTTTAAAAGTTAAGTTAGTTTCAGGTGTTGGTGTTCATTGCAAAAGCAAATTGGTAATGGAGTCATATATATATCTTTGATGTAGTGGGTTTCTCAAGAATGCTCTCTGAGCAGAACAGCCATACTAATTTAGAAATTCCTGGTTTGTTCAGAATCTTCAGACCCTGCACCAGCAGTGAGCTGTCTTGCTTCCCTTTCTTCACTTTTACTCCAGATCTTTTTCTTTTTCTCCATACTTCTGCTTATTATTTTGCAAAAGCCTTAGCCAAAGTGCATCAAACGAAGTCCAAGGGAATTAAATCCTCTACTGTTACTCTTGTGCTCTCAAGGTGGTTTTGTATTAGTCCAGCTACCTCCACGAAAGAGGTCACTTTCTCCTTCCATACATACTGAATGGAGAGCAGCTGTTCCCTTCTCCCCCACCAACACTTTCAATGACGATAACAGACAGAAAAAAGGATTTCATTGAAATATTGTAGAGATTAGATTAGAATGGAAATTTGCTTGTTGAGGCAAGAAAGAAATCTCATCAAAAGACTCCCTGCAGTAGTGCAGAATGCAAAGGGATGAGTCTAGGATGAGATGGAAACATGAAATTTTTCATTTGCAGCCTGTGGAAGTTTTTTGCCAGTTTGGGGGGACTGAAGTTACCATTCTAAACATGAAGCTGCAGAGTGTGATTGACTGTAGTTGTTTACCTGTGATAAATGACATCCAATTTTTCTTGAGGAACCTCACTGATGTCCCATTTGCAGAAAGTATCCCTTTGACCTTTGAAGTGATACTTTGCTGCCAGGACTGCTATACAAGGAAGAGTGTTGTCTTCCTACAATGAAATTGGTAAACAAAAGAGTTTGAAAAAGCAATAATCTCATTATCAATAAACTGATAATTTTACCTCTTAATAAAAAATGTAGTCTTTGTTGTGTAAGGACTAAAAAAGTTTCAGTCTTTCTGGGAGAGAGAATGGGGGAAGATAGTGGTAGAACAGCTTAGTCAGAAGATGGATGAGGAGATTGTAGCTTGATATTGATCTCTGTCTGTGAATTAGATAGGCACTGTCTGATAAAACATCCCTATTTCTCTAGGTGTCATCGCATGTTTCCAAAATATCCTACTTCTCTGCTGGCTGCTTAACATTGTGAGGGAGACGTGTTCTGCCTTTAAGAGGGCCTATTTATCGGAAGAGCAGAATGGAGATGTTAAACTAAGAAATGCAGTAGCGTGCAGACAATTAAAACATTGTTTGACATATCAAGTATGAGTTTCCATTTCAGGGAAATGTGCCTTTTCACATTACATTAGCTCAGCTTTAAATATCACAGGTATAAATGATGTAGAAACCTCATGTTCAGGAGGAGTCCTAGTGGCATCCAAAATGAAGCAGTCTCCTACATTTATTCTGGACAAATTGGCACAACACCTGAATGTAAATGCAGCTCCTGGGCCAGGGGAGGGAGGGATGTCAGAGTGGTGCCCCCTCCCTCTGGCTTACTGGCATTCCTCATATAAACTCTTTCCCAGCAGTGGGATCCTGGTGTACCTGTCTGTGCCTGACAGGGCTAATCCTAAGCTCTGGCATCGTAGCCCCGGAGCAGGGCAAGAGGCTGCAGAGCCTCTGCACATCAAGCAGGACACCAACAGTCAGGAGCAAGGGAAATTCAAGAAACCATGTCCAGGAAAATAACCAATGCCTCCATGTAATTTGTCTGAAAGATCTTCAGTTAAAATGTTGTCTAAGCAACACAGCAAGTAGGTTAGTAACATTGCCATAAGAAACGTATGAGGAAGAAAACCTATTAAACAATACTCCACGTATGATTCTAATATTAACAAAAAGAATCTTTAGGAGGTCTGTCTCTATTTCCTAAAAAACAATAGTTCATGGCCGGTCTTGGACAGCATTTATCTGTGTTTGATCTGACCTCCCCCAAGAATGATTTTGCATCTGCAGATAGGAATTTAAGCATCAACAAGAGCTCTGCACAAGTGGATCACTGTTCAGCAGATCCCTCATCTTACTATTTTGCCGCTAAGGTAACATTGCCTTAATTTATAGATGTCTTTTTATAGCGCAGCTAATTTTAGTCTGCCATAGCAAGGGAAAGTCTTTATCTTCTCTCATTTCTCATCTCTTTGGCTTTTTAAGAAAAGCTATGTCCTGTTACCATGACTTATGCCAATGAAGTTAGTAACTAGATTAATTTCTGTGGTTGCAAGGCTCTTAAAAGCATAGGACCGCCATGAATTATAAACCCAGTTATCATCTACATTCAGAATATCCTTTATATTTAATTACACAACAGAGAGGTAATGAAGGCCTGCAATCTTTGCATGCTTATACAGAAAATAAATTTCCTCTGATACAGGTAATCTCTTCTTTATTTTAAATGTATTTTAAACATACACTTATGCACTGAAATAATCTTTTAAAATAAGAGGTTGCTATTCAGTGCCATGGCATTGCTTCCTTAGTGTAGTGTGTTCTAAGGAACTTCCATGAGATGAATAGAGGGTAGCTAACCATCAGTGACAGAAAATCACTGCAAGGAGGTTGCCAGGCATTTAACTAAAAAAAAACCTAATTCTTACTTTGATGCCCAAAATGCTCGTAACATGAGTATGTTGATAGTTAAGTATTGTTATATTTTCTCAGACAGGAACAGAGCGTAAAATGTGTCAAATTTGGTGAGCTTATTTTAATGCATTTTCATAGAATTAACTTGGTTGGAAAAGATCTTTAAGATCATCAAGTCCAACCATTATCCCAGGACTGCCAAATCCACCACTAAAACATGTCACTAAGGGCCTTATCTATCTACAGTTTTTAAACACTTCCAGGGATGGTGATTCCACTACTGCCCTGGGCAGCCTCTTCTAATACCTGACAACCCTTTTGGTGAAGAAATTTTTTCCTAAGTTCCATTCTAAACTTCGCCTGATACAGCTTGAGGCTGTTACCTCTTGTCTTAGCTAGACTAAATCACCACAGCTCCCTCAGCCGTTCCTCATGACAGGATTTTTCTCCAGGCCCTTCATCTGTTTTGTTGCCCTTTCCTGAACCTGCTCCAGCAGCTCAAGGTCTCTCTAGTAGTGAGGGGCCCAGAACTGAACACGATATTTGAGGTGCAGCCTCACCAGAGCCAAGTACAGGGAGTTGATCACTTCCCTAGTCCTGCTGGCTACACTATTTCTGATACAGGCTAGGATGCTGTTGGCCTTCTTGGCTAAGTGGGCACACTTCAATTGTTTTAAATGCTAAATATTGACTAATTTTGTTTGCTATGAGCCTATGCAAAACTAAGGCTTATCAGTAACTTGATATTTTCTTTAATTTTTTTGTATTTTAGAGGGGTTTTAATCTTCCCTATCTCTTACTCCTAAAGGTTTATTCACAGTAGCATTTATACTGTTGTCATTTTTCATTATTTATCACCAGATAGGTATTGCTTATCCAAGTAAGGAATTAAGGTGAGTTCTAAGCACAGCAGTTTGGTTTCTTCTTTTTCTTTTGTTTGCAAAGTCATTCTCAGGTAACTTTTTTAATGACAATTGCACAGTCTGTGCTTAGATGAAAGTTTGGTAGTGATGGTGTTCTATATCAGAATTAAACAGGATCCTTTTCCTGAGAGATTTATCATTAATACTCCCCAGAAAACAGAACAATATATACATTTTCTGTCTTTTTTCTTACATCACTAGGTTATGCTAAGGCTGAAAATTAGTTCAGAAAATAAACCCTTAAAAATATGCAGCTTTATATTTTATACGTGGAAATCCAGGTTCCTGCTGCTTTTAGACAGTTAAATTACTAAATGACCTCTTGCTTTTGCTTTTACTGCTCTTTCTTCTAATTATACTGCATATGAATGTTTGGTCTCCTTTATTTCTTGAATTACCCCAGGCGACATGTTAAAGTAGATGAATATTCTCTCCAGGAGAAATAATTTATTTTAATTTACTTAGCAAAAACATACATCAGGAAACTGACTAAGCAAGCTGCTTTTCTTTTCCTTCCAGTTTACTATCTGTTTGCATGACCAGATTTCTTTCTCTGTGAAGGAAATTTCTCAGTGGCACTTAAATTCTACTGTCCTACCATGTACCAGTTAGAAGTTACATATTTTTAATTCTTCTATAATAATTTGCAATAGCACATGCGTTGCAGTTTGTTAGAAATGACTCTAGCGAGGCATGACTGCCCTGCTCCATAAGCATTTACGCTTTCTGCAGAAGTTGCATTCCATAAGTAGCATAGCCCAGGGGCTTTGTGTGGGTTTTAAAACAACCCTATCTTATTTTTTCTTTGAAAGAACAAGCCATTCACTTACATTGTTTACCTAGTTACCCCTTCCAGTGGATGTTAGGCTTTTACCACCAGTCACATTGTAATTAAAACCTAGATATTTATGAAGGATGGGGGGTTTATTCAGAGAAATTATTCAAATTATTGATGGTGATTATTTATGAAATCTCCTTAGAATTAATCTGACTGTTAGCATTGAAAAGTGTGCTGGTAATGAAAAATACTAACTGATGCTCATATAAATAAAAAAAAAGAGACACTTCTTATTTTGAAATCTGTCATATAGGAGAAAATGTTCTTATATTAAGTATTTGCTGACAAGTAGGTAGGTACTCCTCTCCTGATAACAGGTTTTCCTCGAATGCTGATTCAGGTTTGCAAAGTCTTTAACACATCACTGCAGGCTATGAAATTACTTTGTCTTTTAACAAATTATTCAGAAACTTTGTATTAGATGGAAGACAGCCAAGTCTCTACTCTGGGCTACAAATAATCCAGACAGGAGCAGTACTCATGTGAGCCTCTAGTACATTAAAGCTGCCAGGAAATAAAATCCCTTTCCTTAGCATTAACTTCTAACTACACTGGACTACTCGGTATGACTCCAGAAATGCATTTTGCTAGTGGGAACACTCATGCCTACACTGGACAGAGACCACATTCCTGCAATATCTCTTGAAGGTGTTGTCTCTTCTCCTTCTCCTGGTGAGGATGCGGTAAGTGGCACAGTACATTGACTTTTGTTCTGGCAACAGTATTCCCATGCTATAGTTGTTTCAATTAAATAAACATTTTAAACATATGCTGCTCACAGTGGTGATATTTAGTCTTTAGACTGCTATTCCTGATGCATACAGTACTTTGGAGAGGACCATGCACACAAGATTGTGTGCAGTGGTGTCCTGGATTCAGCTCAGCCATAGCAGTCATTTTTCTCCTTAGGAGCTGGTGCAGTGCTGTGGTTTTACTTTCAGACTGGGAACAGCACTGATAACACTGATGTTTTTAGCTGCTGCTCAGTAATGTTTAGTCTGACCAAGGACTTTCTGAGTCTCATGCTCTGCCAGAGAGGAGGGAGGGGGAGAAAGGGGGGGAGTGAGCGAGCAAACTGTGTGGCTGATTTACGGCTGGGCTTAAACTGCGACAAGTGGTTTGCCAGTGATTGATGCCCTCTTGCTTCAGGCTTGCTTGAGAGTTCAGCAAATGCCTGTGCAGGCCATCCAGTTAGCAGCCTTCTGTGTTGTACTCTGGTCCAATTCAGCCCCATGGCACCAGCCTAAGCAGCTCTGACAGCTCTGAGCCAGCTTCTAAGTGGTTTGGAGACTGCTGGTCCAGGCAACTTGCTGGTGTAGCCAACAGTTAATTTTTGTTTGGTTGGCTGGTTTTTTGGAGGAGTATTTTTGTTTGTTTGTTTGTTTTGGATTTTTTGGTGGTTTTTTTTTGTTTTTTTTTTGGTTTTTTTTGTGTTTTTTTTTTGGGGGGGTGGGCTTTTGGGGGTTTCTTTTTCTTTTTCTTTGTTTGTTTGCTTATTGGCTTGGGTGTGTTTTTTCCCTTTTTCTTTCCTCAGACTAAGCCAAATGCAAAACTACTTGGATTTGTTCCGTTGCAGCAGAATCTTGCTCAGTGAATGGGGCTTGGTTGTGGCAAAGCTTCTTCAGTTTTTGTCCAGTTAGCTAAGCTGAAGGCAAGACAACATATCTGAGTGTTTTATGGTGCTTTGTCATGGATTAATAGAGACTGCACTAATACATTTAAAGATTTGGAGTCAGGTTGCCACCATCCTGACGTAGTATTCTATTTTGGGAATGAATATAGCTTGTGCCTCTGAACCTGCATGATACTTACACTGATCACAACTGTCATGATCTTCTCTGATTCAGTGTTTGCTGGTAAGCTTATGAATTCTGAGTAATTCTACTTGGCCAACTAGGATATGGTGAGTTGAATGCCATCTGAGACCTACTTTCTGTGCAGAACTCTCCTTATTTTCTTATTGTGACTGCCTACTAAAGGGACTGTCACAGAACAGTATTTTCTTGTCTCCGTTTGACACTGTCTGCCTTTGATCTAATGCTTGCGTTGAGTATTCTTACCTGATCTGCATTCAATCTTCTATTTTTATTGGGATGAGATAGGGGATCAAAAATTCTTCAGCACAAAGATTTTCTTCCCCCTGGACAGGTAAGCAGAACTGCCAGTTCAGTGAAGCGTATGTTGTCATGGCCACTAGCCATGCTGTGGGACTGTCATTTTCTTCTTGGCCATGACATGCGCATGCGATGTCTCACATTACATCTCTGACTTCTGAGCGTGGTTCAGTCCTGTCTGTAGGCCAGCATTACACCCACCATCCCTCCAATCCATGAATGATTCGTCAGTGGCAAGACTGCATATTTGAGTGCCAGGATATCCCCTCTCATTTCCTCTGTCAGTTTTAATAGCTGGAGAACCCACTGATAGAGTCAGCTGATGCCGGTTTGACTGAAACACATGCCATCTTCAGGCTTCAGATGTGCAATTATTGCTGAACAGTAGCTGTTATGAGTTATGTAAACAAGTGACACAGACTTCTTTGGATTTCGTGACTCGTCCAGCTCCCTGATCTAGAGGCCAGCAAGGGCTGTGAGTCTAGATTAGAAATGTGAGACAATATACTGTAAGCTGGTTGAGGTCATTGACATGTGACACCAACCCACAGCTTGTCTTGCACCAAAACACCAGGAAATTGGACTGGTTTTCTTAAAAAAGCATCACTGTTAAGGATTTCTTTTACATGCATTTCTGTTTGTGGTCAGACTTCAATACATCTTTGCCTCAGCTCCCAGGTCTTGATCAAAGAAAGTCAGGACAAGACCTTTGGTAATCCAGAGACCTCTATTTAGTGATGCTTCTGGTTCTGGTATCTCCTCTGTCTGGCTCCGAGAGCCTCAAAGTTGCAGTTTATCCTCTTCTTGGTGTTTCACGGCTTAGGACACGTTTTTCACGTTTGAAAATGTCTGGGTCTCAGGTACAGGTCCCACATGTAATTGAATTTCTTCCACATGCATTACCCTGCTTCCTGGACATGCCCAGAAGGTATATAGAATCATAGAATCATAGAATAGTTACGGTTGGAAAGGACCTTAAGATCATCTAGTAGAACCCAGGGTGTAAAATTGCAGGCAGAGTACCAGTGGTGGTACAGCTGTACTGCTGCTTTCAGCTGAGCTGAACTGTCACAGTCCTACACTGCAGAACGGAAACATCACTTAAAGTTTCAAATCCACACATAGGCGTGAAAATATGTGACTAGATTTTTTTTTTTTTTTTTTCAAAAAAGTGCTGAGACCCTGTTCTTAGTCCTTGCAATAACAAGAGTTGTGCATCATCTCGAAAACTGGGTCAGTTCTGTAGGGTTTGGAATACTGATGTGAACAGTGACTTTTGGATTTTTTATTGGTTAAATTATGGGGTTTTTTTTTACTTTTCTCTGTCATTATTTTTCCATAAGTGGTGGGATTTGACTAACATTGTCTCTGGCTTCCCTGATGTCCTTCGGTATCACAACTCAGTCAAATAGAGGAATATTTTAAAGATGAGGAAAGCAGGAATGGCTTTACTTTTTTCATTTACTAATTGACATCGCAGGAAACTGGGAAATGAGAGACTGGGTATCAGCAATGCAGTGAGAAAGTCAAAATACCAATAGAAAAAAACAGCTATTATTACATTAATTAATTGTCATTCATTCCAGCACTTTCAAAGTGAATTCAAAATAAATTAATCCTTGAAATCTAATCAGTATTGCTGTATAGTCAGTTTGTCATATTATTAAAAATACTGCTACCTGCAAACTGGCATTGGGCTTTCCCCAGAGGGTTAATGCTTAATCAAAGCTTGCCGCATTAGAGAAGACCCCTGTTAATCAGAAGTGAAATTGTTTATAAAGGTGATTACTTGGTTTTAACACAGTGAAATTTGTTTATGATATGGAAATATTAGTTATTGTTGTTCTTACACTAATTTATAGCAATTTTGTAGAGTTAGCTATGGTGCAGTAAAATTGAATGAGATCAGAAATGCTGTGTTTGGAATCAGAAAATGCAGTGATGCAACTGGTTACTGTTGCTTGAGAAGGCAAAACATTGCTACTTGCTAGTTCTAGTCATGCATAAATTCTGTAATGCAGGGAGTGGCATCCAAAGGAATCTCTCTGTGTCAATCGTCTTAAATTGCATTTCCTTTCCCAGAAAGCTCTCAGAATTCGCAGGTTAACAGACAATTAGGTACTAAAACACCCTCCAGCCTTCAAATCCACCAGCGTTCCTTAGCAGCACTGAAATGAGTAGGAAACCTTTCAAAAGTTTAATCTCAGTGTAAGGCTAAATGAAAATTTGTAGCCATCTAGCCATGCAGCTACGCATACCAAGGTGCCTCTGGAAGATAGTGAGGGTGTAAGGTGGCTACACAGGTGGGACGAAAGTGATGTTTTAGAATTGCCCTCAGAGTATAAGGCACAATAAGGGAGAATTGTGCCTAATGTGCTTCCTGGGACTTGATAGGCTTTTGTAGCATTTCTGTTGACCCATACTAGTGGCTGGCCTGAAACCTAAAAGACTGCCTGATTCCTGTGATGTTTTTGTGATTCACTGGCTCTGTCTTTAGATACAAAATAATTGGGAATAGGTTTTTGTTTGTGAGGCCATCAAGCAGAGCTGGGATTTAGCAATCCTGTAAAATCCTATAAAAAGTGTATCTTTGGGCAAAGAGTAGTAGGTTTTGTTCTGCTCTCAGAAATGAAGCTGTGAGACTTCTGCAATATTCTGAAGTGTAAGTGAAAATAGAATCAAGTCATAACTGCATAGATTATGTTCAGATCCCAGTGTGAATTAGACTTAAAGTAGAACAAAGTTAATGAAGAAAGATTAACCATCACACAAACTCAGGGGTAGGAGGGAACTGTAGTCAATGGGAAAGCTGGAGGAACTGGCAGGCCAGTAGCTGCAATAAATAAAAATGAAGCAAGAACTGGAGGAGGAAAAAAACCTAATCTTAAAAGGTTCCTGGAGAAAGCACAAAGCTATGCAAAATCTATTTGCTATCCCCCATGAGTTGGGGTGTCCCAACAGTTGGATGTCTCTGTGGTTTTTTGTTTACAAACTCTGATCTTGCAGTTCAGATCTTAGAAAAAAATAAAAATTTCAGTTACATCTCGAAAGTGTGGCATTTCATGGCTTTGCTACTCCCCTAAGTGTAGTGAAACTCATGATACATCATTATGTCTAGCTGTCTGTGATTGTCAGAAAGGAAGAGAAGATATAAGCCAAAAGAAATGCAAGAAAAAAGTTAGTCTGAACACACAATAATTGCAGGGAAATGAAGTGTTTGCAGAGTATGTGCCTGTACAGATACATACGCCTATGCAGGTGGACGTGTATGTAAAATATGTGCCTATGTGTCTGTACAAAGTTGATTTCATCATTTTAATCAGATTTTATTGTGATTAGAATTTTGTTTTATTTTCCTTTGCAGTAAAGATGCAAGCTGTTGTTTGTTTGGACATGCAGAGCTTTCAACAAACTGGCTGGCAACACCCTTGTGTCTTTGCACAAATGTGTCTCTGTTTCTGTAAATGATGCAGATTGTCAAGCTTGATAATGTTTTTTGAAAGTCTCTGCACTTAGCTGTATCTTGTAACCATCTTTTGAGAAAAGCATAAATATGAAAACACGTTTTGTAACTACCACTCTGCAATAAAAAGCCTAATTTCACTCTGTTGCTTACTGCTGTTACAAGTGTCTTACATACCGATGAAGCAGGTCTGGGGGACGCTATCAAGGTCTTGTCAGCATAAACATAGGACACATAAACTGAGAGCTTCTTAGTGTGTTTTCAAGGCAGAAGTATTGGCTAGAAATGTTTTGCACTCCTCAGGAATACCAAAGAGCCTTCCTTCCCAAAATACAGTCAGCACATGGCTCAGCTCCCTGCATTTAGTTTATCAGAGAGAAACATGATTATCTTTTTTTTTTTTTCTTGCTGTAAGGTAATCCTTACCTCTATGCAGAAATTGGCTTTTCTGTAAAATCTAGGTGCTCTTTACGAGACTAATTATTCCTTCCTTAGATGCTCATTAAGAAGTAACTCTTTAGTCAGCTACAAGGAAAAAAAAAAAGTGATGAGCTTAGCATTAAAGCAGAAGTGATTGGGTAACTATGCCACTGAATGTCTGGAGAAGTCCAAATAAGCTCACTTGAAAATATGCTATTGGTGCTTTTTAGAAAAACTGAAGAAAAGTGGAAAAGAAAAGCTTTCATGACATATATTTCCTAACTAGCTTTTCTGCTATTTCTGTACTTACAGAAGCAACTTGAATTTGGCTTACCAGTGGGAATGAGTAAGTTTGCCATTGTATACAATAGTTTAATGCTTCTGCACCTTCTAAGACTGGAGTGATGGTGGGGAGTTTGCTGCCAATGCGTTCCCAATGCATGGCTAAAAATGGTTTCTAATGCTTTTTTCTTTTTGACATTTCTGGTGAGATGGATTTTTTATACTGTTTGGAAGTAGCAATATGGAATTTCAGAAATACTGTGAAAGCATACATAGATGGTGGTCCATGATGCAAATGGAACTGGGGCTGTGAATGTTGCTGTGTGAAGAGGTCTTCTTTTCTGTGTGTTGTTTTCCCGGATACATGCCTAGACATAGCTGTCATAGCATAAAACAAGTCTAGTAAAGGAAAGAGAAGCTACACTAAGGGTAAAAAAAAGCCCCAAACATTACTGAAAAGAATCTGAAAGGCCCCGGTCATAAGAAAATATAATCTGAACTTCACACACAAGTTCTTTGGGAAGAGTGATTAGCAGAGTCTATCTGATACTGAGTGAGCCATATTGGCTTTCTTAAAAGATAAAGATTTCAGCAGATAACCTGAATTTCAGCATAGACAAAATTTGCATAAACATGAATTTCTAGTAGATCTGGGCCTTGTTTGAAAATATGTAAATTTAATCATGGGTTTAATGTAATTTGGAATGAGGTGCTTTTGGAGCAAGGGATGGCCTTTCTATAGATGAAGGCTTCCATAAATGCTTCAAAAAAAGTAAGAATTTAAGCCTACATAGTGCTATTCTGAGGTTTCTTTATTTGAGAAATGCCTCTCAGAATTATATCAGATGTGTATTGTGGAGGCATTTCTCACTGAAAAGAGTTACGTGAGCAATCCAGCCTTTGGCTCAGCCCCACCCCGATAGTGAGCAGAGGGGGATGGAGACTGCTGGAGGGGTTGTTTCGGGACACCTTTACAGAAGCCCTCCAAAAGTTACCTGAAGGGGACACCCACTTGCTGCCACTTCAGGAGCTGCTACCAATCACAAGCCTTGTTACGATTCAACGGGGAAGCAGAACCAATCAACTATTGTGGAAAGTTCGGGGGTTCTGTAACTTCTATAAAAAGAGGTGCTTGCACTCAATAAACGGTTCAGTCTTGATCATATCGGTCTGTAGTGCTGCCCGTGTGTGTGTTAATCCCCCGCAGTGTATATTGTTTCCAGGTCACCCAAAGCGTATTTATATTTTAGAAGTCCCATTCCATATCCAGTTTTCTCAGCTTACTGTGTTTTTTTCCTGATGTCAAATGAGGTGATGGTGGATATTCAGAGAGACTAAATTAGTGAAGCAGACTGAAAGCTCATACATGATGTGTTGAATATAATGTGGAATAAGCTTTCCTGTGTTTGCTGGGAACTCATTGCAATTTGGAAGACATAAGTAGATTTGGGCTTCAGTGTAGATAAACTATATGTTATGGCTATCAACCCATGATTTTGTTGTTGTATATTTTGGCAGGGCTCTCAATGACCACACGTGCTGGTCATGGCTGCTATAGATTTAGGTGAATGAATAAAACATTTCCTTTCCCAGTGTTGCAAGCATCAAAATAAGTTTAATAAAACTCCAGTATCCATATTTCCATCTTGCATTGTCAAGTCCATAAAGGTAACAGATTTACTGCTCCTTTGATGAAACCAAAAGTCCATTGTGGTGTGAGGACATTCCTCCAAGACAGCCAGATCTTTCTCCATGTTACAGCCTTTTTTTTGGAATGACTAACACTCTGTTTGAATTGGAGTGAGTACAGAAGTGTTATATGTGCATGTATGTATGACATGAACGCCACATCAGTCTTCCCTAAAGATAACCTGGATGTGCGAGGGAACGCAGAGTGTGAGAATAAGAAGGTGTTTGCAATTGCATTAGCACCATGCAGCAGTAGTTGTGCTCCATCCAGAGATGGCGTGTGTGGTCCTTGCCTGTTTAAGAGCTGATGTTGCTGTCGCACAGTTAACACACACCATTGGCCAGGTGTGCTCTGTGAGTGTCTTGAACATATCTGGCACATCGAATGCATTGCTTGATTTATCAAATCAGACACTTTGAAGGGTGGAAGCATGGGTGCTCTCTCTGAGTGACACTGCTTTAGCTCCCCTATGTGAAAAGCTGAAGGGACTCATGAGCAAGTTATTGAGCAGCTCTAGGCAGTCAGCACCACCAGTGCGAAGGATAAACTCTGAAAAGTAATCACTTTTCAGAATCTTCCTAAACATTTAATCAGATTCAGGAAACAGCTAAAGCACTGGATAAGTGTTAAAACTTTGGGGTTAACTCTCTCCTTTACTGCTTTATAAAAGGCATTGTTGCATAGGAAAAGGACCCTGCCTGCTCCTCTTTAGATGATAGGAGAAGTTGTAATAGTTAGGGGAAATGGAAAAGTTGGCTGAGGTGGACTGGAGCTTTTTCTGATGCTCTCCAGTGTACTTGTGGAATAAAAATAATGACAAACACCCGCAAAAGGGAGAATTAAAAAAAGAATGGCAAAATAAGAAATGGAGCAGCTTCTGGCTCCAGCTCTTCCTTGCAATCTTGCTGTCAGAGGGGGTGACACATGGCATATTACCTGCATGGTCAGTTTGAAACCTGGTGCCTGCTGCCAGCATGCTGCTCTGAGGCATTGCCTGTGGCTGCCTTGCTGGTCATGGTAGTTTTGCAAAAGATGGAGACTTGTCCAGCTGAGCCAGGCCCTAGGTGCCATCTCCCAGAGTCCCTCCTGTGTAAGCTGTATTAGCATTTGGAATGTCAGCACAGAACGAAAAGTAGCTAGCCAGGACTCTGGGGAATCTGAAATGGGAAAAGTTGAAACAGGACAATAGGTATGAGTAAACTGTCTCCCTGTACCACTTCACCAACTCTCTCAGACTTATTTCCCATTTGGCTCCCAGACTTGCATGTCTACGCCTAGCAGTAAACCACTTCTCCCCACTGTTGTTCAGTTAGTTGAGCTAAAACCAACATTAAGTCACCAGTATTAAGTTGGCTCCGGGAGCTACGTAAGTAATTCTGATATTTCTGAATAAAAGCATGCAAATTCAGTTGCTTTGCAGACTCTTGAGAGTCAAGAACTGTTCCTTTTTATTCTCATGTAGCATGGTAATGTCTCATTTTTGATCAGGGCTTGTGCCAATGTAAGAAACTATATTCAAGATTTGTGGAGGCCAAGGTGAAAATGTATTAAAATTACTACTTAAGAAAGGAAAGCAAATATCCTGCTTTTGAAAAGAATTCATGTTCCTCCCACAGCTGAATTTTAACATAAATGAAATAGTTTTGTTTGAACCAGCAAAGAAAAACAACCTGACACCATGTTTCTACACGTATTGTCGACAATGATATATGTGAAAACTGCTGATTGTCATATTTGTTCCAAGCAGGGTCATGCCACAATTGCCTTTAATTTTCTTGCAAACAATGAATTGCTCCTGATGGCACTGGTAGTACTTCTAAAGCTATTATCATATATTTAGACAAGCTCATTATCAACATTATGGATGTTAACACTCTGTAAGAGCTATCAACCTATACAAGGAACAAAAGAAAATAGGCAAGTACGGAGAAGATATTTTTATGGTGGGTGATTTTAAAAAGCATTCATGCATATTGCACTGTTTGCGTGCAGGTCCGGAGTCAGTGTGATGAATCCACATGCTGAAAATTGTTTTTTCATATATAGAATAGTTGCAGGTAAGAAAAAAATAGTATGTCAAAGAAAATGGTTCATTGCAGTATCTTATCTCTTATCTTTTGGGGATTCATTTATTTTAATGTGTCTTCC
This sequence comes from Ara ararauna, assembly GCA_028858755.1. Taxonomy (NCBI): domain Eukaryota; kingdom Metazoa; phylum Chordata; class Aves; order Psittaciformes; family Psittacidae; genus Ara; species Ara ararauna. The sequence goes on from CM054381.1 coordinate 45,712,143, forward strand.
ACTGAACTTTTCCACTTTGTAAAATGTACCTCTTTTTCGGTAGAGGTAAATTTGAGATATTGGGCAGTATATTGGGCATCTTTCTGAGTTCTTCAGCATTTTTTGGGTTCTGTAAGGGACATTGTTTGGAGACATCCAGACCCAAATATGTGAAACTAGGGGACTGGTAATACTATTCCAGGTCCCTGCTTCAGTTTGGAGAAAAAAAAATCTAAATCTGTTCCTCCAGTGAGTGATGTAGTCTCTTTTGCTTCTGTAGCACCTCTCTTGCTCCCCATCTGCATTGCTATTGCTGCATAACTACTATACAGAAAGAGCCCTGCTTCTGGCACCCTGGGCTCCAGCATTGCTGGAGGAGCTGAATTGCCCTGTACAGAACTGCTGCAGGTTGAAGGGGACTCCCAGGGCTGGACTTGGCTCTTGGCAGTACAGAGCAACTCAGCCCCTGGTTTCTTTAGCAGTGCTGAGCCTCTTTTAATAAAGGTTAAACATGTTTGAAGCCTCCTTGATAAGTAACACAACGATTCAAAGATCCGCAACTCCAGTTTGGCACTTCTTTGAAAAACTTATCTTTGAAAGGAGTGTTCCAAATCCTGAAGATCTCGTAGATATCTTATGTTCACTTGTTCACATCTTTTTTTGTTCACATCTTTTTTTGCCTCCTTGCTTTATTCAATTTAGGGGAAACTGTACAATTCAATTAAGCAAGACACCTCTATGGGAATTCGTTCACTGCTGCAGATCTTCTAAACTACCATTAGCCAAGTGAGATTTCTAGACTGGTGAAATCTGCAGTGAACATTATGAAATTTTCATATGACAGAACAAGTATGAATTTCAGGGAGCAAAATGGTCAGAATAAATATGCAGCTGTATAAACGCATCTTTGAGAGCAATTTCACACTGCTGCAATTTCAGTTCTGCCTGGAATTTTTCTGGAATAGCTTTCAACATCAAAAGCCTAGGAAAACACATGGTTATGTCTTTCAATGGGAAGCCTCCACCCCTTAAAAGGAAATGGAGTTTCAGTAATATGACTCCAAATAAGCGTGTAATTATTTATTTCAATACTAAATTCTTTCACAAAAACACACTTCTCTCTGAGGCTTGAAAATCTGGGCTGCATCAGTGGCTTAATGACTGTAGGACAACTATAACTTTCAAGTAACCCCATAGGTTTCAGCAGAACTGGTTTCTAAAATTACTCCTGGCCAAGCTATGACAGGTTTATCTGAATAACTTAAATTTATCTAAGAAACTTAAGTAGTATCTCAAAAACTGTAGAACAGATTTGTCTGCCTTAATGAAGACATTTGAAAACAAAATCTTCATTGGAGAGATTTGTTTCCTCTCTGATTCAGAAGTAACAGCAGCTTTATTTGAGAATTTTAAGTATTACCTGCATAAAAGGAGGCAGAGTAAATGCCATGTTATCAGGCTGCGGTTTTCATACACCCTACCTGAAATGAAGGCAGAAAGTTGCCTTTTATTTTTTTTAACTCTCCACCCATTATCCTCCACCTGATGCTGGCTAGTCTCACTTCTAGGGGATCCATCACAGAAGCTGTTATAATGAAACACAGGCCAGGAGGTTCTGTTGAGCGGAGATTTATTGCAGTGTGTTCATGTTTTACTTGTCCTATGCTGCACCCTGCTCACCTGCATCTGAGGGATACACCAAAAATAGCAGGATATCTTAAAAGCACAAGCTACACCCCTTAGGATAAATTGCTTCTAAATTTGGTCAGATTCAGTGCATGCCAAGTGTTTCATAACTGAATATTGCATTTTTGCAGAAGCAAGAAAAAGTGTGAGGAAAATCATTAAATGTCGTAAGTTTTTGTATTTTGATGCAAAGTAATACAGAGTTCAATATCTTGAGAAGATTTGCATTTTCATGTGCACTGTATTTTTATTTTAATTACCCTAATGAAATCTTGCCCTGCTTTTGTTTTGCTTTTATCCATTAAAAAGACAGGGCAGGTGTTCAGCTCATGAAATGGTGCATGGTGATTTACACTACTGGAATACTTTGTGCAAATGTAGCTAGTTGTTCTTTTGAATAATTTTGGAAACTATTTTAGAGAGAAGCCCAGGGGGAGGGAAGTGGGTAGAAGGAAGGCAAAGTAAGGCTGGAAGGACATGAGGGTCATCAAGATCCGATTAAGGAAAACTGGGGGGAGAGGCAAAACAAAACCAGAAGGATGACCACTGTGACAAACTCTCAATCCATCTGTAATGTCTTTACCTCCAAGCCCATCCCGGCAGAAGTACCCACATAACTTCCTCTCAAGTTTGGAGTCTGTGGTACTGGGCACAGCTCAAAGCAAGAAATCTCTGGTCTAGCTTTTTAGGGGAGAAACAGAAGCAGCATAAGATGGCACTAGAGAATTGTACTCAGCTTTTATGGAGTTTGGCTATGGGCTTATGTTACAGTTTCTGCTAAGTCTGTGATAGGATATTGCAGGCAGCAGGACAGAAAACCTGAAAATACTGTGTAGGAAGCATGGGAAGCTTGGCCGGACAGCTATCTGCTCCATCCATCACAGAGCTTACACCAGTAATCATGCCTAGCTGCAGCCACTGGGCCTGTAATGGATTTGCTTCACCAATGTCAATTGTCTGTGGCAGCAAATAAGGTTACACCTTATGATATTCTCATGCATATAGCATTGCCTGTTTTGGTGGGGGGAAAATTCTTTAAATTAAAAAGTTCTGATATTCAACACTGAGAGGAATACAGTGGTGTAAACTTATCCCAGCATCTTCTATCCTGAATAGATTCCTCTGTCCTGAGCTCTTCTGCCACACCTCTGATTTTGTACTAGTCATGTCAGGGGATTACTATTAGGATCAAGCACTTGGAAGGATGCACAGGTTATCTGAGTGTCATGGGTTCAGCAGTAGCAGTCATTTTTCTCCTCCTTGGTAGCTGGTGCAGCGCTGTGTTTTTGACTTTCAGCTTGGGAACAGTGCTGATAACACCAGTGTTTCGGTTACTGCTTAGTGATGTTTTGGTCTGACCAAGGACTTTCTGAGCTTCATGCTCCGCCAGGGAGGAGGGGAAGCCGGGAGGAAGCAGAAACAGGACACCTGGCCTAAACTGACCAAAGAGGTTATACCATACCACAGCACGTCATGCCCAGGATGGAAAGCAGAGAGCCAGAGACCCGGAAGGGTGGGGGGTGCACTGCATGGGTTAGGCTTGGTATTGGGCTGGGTGAGCAATTGTATTCTTTCCTTGTATTTGCCTTGTCATTATTATTATTGGTGGTAGCAGTAGTGATTTGTGTTATACTTTAGCTACTAAACTGTTCTTATCTTAACCGGTGGGAGTTGCATTCTTTTCGATTCTCCTTCCCATCCCTCCTGGAGCGGGGGGAAGAAAGACGGAGAAGTGAGTGAGAGAGAGAGACTGAGTGAGTTAGTCTTAAACCACGACACTGAGATACAGGATAGGTATGTGAAAGCAGTCGTTACATTTTCCACAAATCTTGCACCTTGCAAGCGAAACCCATTGTAAACTGTGTCTCATGCAAGTACATGGGAGCTGCAGTGGCACAGAGCTGCATCACCTATGAAACAAACGGCTCAGAAAGAGCACTGTGAATGAGAGCGAGAGGTCTTGTCTTCACATACTACTTGAGTGCAGTTTCTCCCATGGTAGTCATGCAGACAGAAAGCAATCATTTTTAGCCTCCTTGACTTGCTGAAGCCCTTGATATTTCAGTAAATGTTTCAGGTAATGCCCCTCTCATCTCTAAGCCAACACCGCCTATTTTGATAAAATAGATTTATATGGGCCAAGCTGTGTTAACTATTATTGCATGCAGAGTGGTTGCTGCAATTTGCCTGCCCAGTTATTTTGTGGTGTGGAAAAGGCTTGTCAAGTGCTTTTGATTACCCTGAATCTGAAAAAAAGGTATAGAAGTTCGAAGTTTATTCTGTTTTGCAGAAAGCTTAGAGCTAAATGGAAATTGGAAACCATGCCTTTGCTTCACATGGACCTAAACTAACTTCCCTGAATTCTTTCTTTCCTCCTTGGCTCTCGTCCTCCCCCAAGAAACCCCAAATAAAATGCAACATGATTTCAATGTTTCACTGTAAGCAGTTGACCTTTTCCCACAGAAATAACAGGTGTAAATCAACTAGACATGGCATTACGGCCAGTTGGCAATTCCTTTGATGTTTATGTATTATTTTGAAATTGGTCTAAACCTTGATTAATGTTACAGTCCTAAATAACAAGTCTAAATATATTAGGTTTACCTTAACTGATTTGATTTACAAATGTTAAGATATTTAAAAGAATCAATAGGTAGAATATACACTAGTGGCAAAAAAAAAAGTAATTTTCGTTATTCTTTAAAAGGTATTGCTGCATCATCTGTGTTCAGATGAGGAGATGACAGTGCTTCTTTCTCCTCTCTGACATTTTCGTCTGCTCGGTAGTTGTTCTAATCAATGTGCCTTTTTAAGCTTTATGGCGGATGAAGCAGCACAATTTCAACCTAGCTCCATATGGACAAACTATGGGAACAGATGTTGTATTTAATACATGAAAGACAGCCCAGAAGCACTCTATAGACAGATAGGAATAGCCTCACGCTTGCAGGCCCTTGTTCTCATGGGGGACTTCAACCACCCTGATATCTGTTAGAGGGATGGCACGGCTTGGCACGAGCAATCCAGGAAGTTCCTCTATTGTGTGGAAGACAGCTTCCTTCTGCAAGTAATAGAGGAGCCGACAAGGAGAGGTGCCATGCTTGACCTCGTCCTCACCAACAGGGAAGGGATGGTTGGAAATGTGACGCTCCAGGGCAGCATTGGTTGCAGCGATCATGAGATGGTCGAATTTGAGATCCTCAGGACAGTGAGAAGAGCGTGCGGCAAGCTCACTGCCCTGGACTTCAAGAGAGTAGACTTTGGCCTCTTCAGGAACCTGCTCAGTAAGATTCCATGGGATATAGCCCTAGAAGGCAGGGGGGCCCAAGACTCTTGGTTGATATTCAAGGATCACCTGCTGTGAGCTCAGGTGCGATACATCTCAACTACAAAGAAGTGCAGCAGGAGGGCCAGGAGACCTCCTTGGATGGATAAGGAGCTGCTGAGGAAAATTCAAAGGAAAAAAGAGGCTTATAAAAGGTGGAAGCAAGGACAAGTGGCCTGGGAAGAATACAGGGATGTTGTCTGGGAAGCTAGGGATCAGGTTAGGAAAGCTAAGGCCCAGTTAGAATTAAACTTGGCTAGGGATGTTAAGGATAACAGGAAGGGATTGTTTTGATGAGGGGTTTTGATGGAAACATCTGAAGTTGGATGGTGCTAGAGATGAAACTGCATTTAAGCAGAGAAAGAAGAATACAGCTGAGGGGTTAGATGGTTTCTTGGAGAAGAGAGTTGTCCTTGAAGGTGACTGAGTCTCAGGCCACCCAGCAGATAGGCTGGTATCCTCACAATAACACACAGGACATCAGAGAGGACTTCAGGAATATCATCCCAAACTATGCTGTACGCTCTGGTAAGGTTCCTTCACGTGTTCAAAGCCTTCAGAAGACATGAGGATAAGTTAGTTGGTTAGTGCATTCATAGCAAGTGCTACTACAGGACTCTGTTCTGCGAAATGGATGCTAGCGTTCAAGAAGTGATGTGGTGCAAAACTGAGTACCCTTGTAGGAGAGAGAGGAGCGAATGGCAGGAAGGAATGATTTGGACAGTGAGTGATCGAAACACCAGGACGGGATATGTTCGGTGGCCTTCCAAAAGTCATGTTGTCAAAGTACTAAATAATGTTGTATTTTTATGCAGTACTACTCTTCTGAATGCTGCACTTGCTGCAATGATTTATTTGTTACAAGTCGTATCAATGACCCATGTTTTCATAATTATATTGACCTGCTTTTCAGTGCCCTTGGCAAGTGTTACTCAAAATAACGCAACCTAAAATGGCATATCTCGATCTCTGGGGCTGAAAATTCCTCAGTTACTGCTCTCCTAGTGATTGTCTCAATTTTTTTTTTTCAGATATAATAGTGACTGGAGGTAATATGCTGTGGGAAGAAAGGGCAGTGACTCTGCATTTCTGTATTTAGAGTCCCAGGGCATAACCATACAGCAAGTTTTGTTTCTTCTCTTTCTAGCCAAAAGTTGCAACAGATTGCTGGAGATAAAATAATGACAGGATAGTAAAATCCCAGCAAAATAATTCGTGAGGGATAGCTCATCATTAACAAATAATGTTTTAGTATATAGATACAAACCTCCTCATGTACAGCAGGGAGAAATAAAAAGTACAGCACTGAAAGTAAAAGGGATCATTAATTGAGAGAGAAAAACAAAGTGTGCACAAACACTGCAGGAGAAGGAAAGAATAGAAAGTTAAGGAAAGCAGAATAATAACATGAGAAATCAATGGGAATAGATAGTTTTGGATTGCTTCTGGTAAGTCCTGGATCTATTCAGGTTTGCTAAAGAAAGCCCAATCCCATCTTGAGAGAAATATGAATATAGAGCTGAATATAACACCCCTTCAAAGAGAAAAGATGCGTTTTTCATAAAGCTGCTCTTCTAGTACCCAAAGGAGCTGAAGTCTGTTTCTGACCTCTTAAAATTTCCTGGGTCATGTTGGGCAAAGCCTTGAATCCCTCTTGTCTCAAGGTTTAATGACAAACCACCTTGCAGAAAAAGCTGTGAGCTAATCAATGGTGAGGGCTGTCTGGGAATTTTTCAGTTGTATGGTTTTGTTAAGAAGTTGCTCTGTTATCAGAACCTGAAGTTTTAATGGGAATGTCCCCATTTGAGTAAAACCTATGGTAAGCCTTGTTTGGGTGTTCAGGAGAGACACTGTGGGCAAAATGAGAGAGCTCATCCAGAATTGCCATGGGCCTTCCCTGAGCTGTGAGGAGCTGGTGACTCTCATGTTTCAGACTCACTCTAATGTATGAGTTTCTCTAACACTTGTTTTAGCACTCTGACCCAAGACACTTTTCTTACCCAGTGAATATAACACCATGTTTGTGGGGCCATGAGCCTTGGCCTCCCCAGGTGCTGGATGCTCTGGGCTGGTAGAGTCAGTACATTGCTGCTGTCAATTTTCTTCCCCTGCCAGACCTATTAAATAAATAGTGATCACTCAAGCTACTAATTAAGAGGGGATTCACTGGCTGAGTTGGGCTGGTGACAGAGAAGGCAGCAGAACTCACCTGAGGGCTTGTTCCCACTGAGAGAGGAGAGCTCTGTCTTGCCCTTTGCCCTGCACTCCTCCACTCTACTCTCTGTTTTCCCCTGTTTTGCAATGGCCCCCCACTGCACCGGCCCCCCACTGCACCCTGCCATGTTCCAGTTCAATGAAATGCCAGAAAATCTTCTCCCCTCCTACCCCTGCCTTTTTTTTTTTTTTTTTTATTTTGCCTGATTGCAGTTTTCCATTATGTTATTGAATTCAGGCAGGGCTTTGCTACAAGCTAGAGCCAGCAGAAGGTAGCAGCAGCAGTGATCAAGCAGGAGGAGGGGGATCCTTTTTGGAAGCAGAGCTGATGCATCCTCTCATCATGTCCTGTGGAGCCATACTCTGCCTATAACCCAATTAAGTGGTTGTAGTAGGATGGGCGTGGATGAAAGGCAGAAGAATAACACTGTGAGACAAAGAAAAATAAAATCACATCCTAGAGCCAGTTCAGCTCTGTGCTGTAGAAACTTCCTGCTTTGCAACCCTGGCATCACCTTCTCATTTCATGAATAATGAGTAGCTTCCCATTTTGACAGTCTGTCCCAGATTTGGCTCACCTCACAGTAGCTAACTAAAAGTCAAGCCTCTAGTGCCAAGGTCGTTCTCTTGGCTCCCTTTAGAGATGGAAGAAAGTGGCAGGCACACCCAGGAAGTGATTTATGCAGCCTGGTTAGAGATGTGATTTGTCACTGTCTGGAGGTGCCAGAGCGCCCCATCTGATTGCAGGAGGAGCTTCGGTCATTACCATTGTGCCAGGGCAAGGCTCCTCTGATTTAATGCACTCCTGTATGCAGCATTGGTTTATCATTAACTGGGCTCTCTGCTTAGAGAGATAGTGTGAGAAGCATGCTGCTCATCTTCATCCATAACCCCTGATGAAGGAAGGCTGCAGTGTCTATCCTGTTTCCAGGAGAACTAGGGCTCCTGCACCAGGGCTCTGAGTTGTTCAGAAACTCAAGCATCATTCTTGGCAAATACAAGTAGTCCTCCCACAAGGGCCTGAATGTAGTCAGATGAATCATAACTCGGGGGAGTGATGATGGCTAAGCACCATGTCTGGTGTTATTCTGGATGCTGCAGGAGTGTGGGTGTCCTGGGGCACTTGTGTCAAGAATTCCAGCCTTGTGTGGGTGTCTTGGCAACCTGTAGGGCATAAACCCCAGCCTTTGACGCCTGTGCTTAGACTGGGTAGACACCTGCATCACTACTCTGGTGGGCAGTTTTTAGACAGTTACAGTCTGATGAAATGAATTGCCTCCCCTTGCTGGGATTTTTTTGACATATGGGGTGGTGATGGTGCTTCTCCATTCTGTGGGGCAGGGCTTTTCTGACTGTTGGGCTTTCTGCTTTGGGACACTACTCTACCCACACACACTTTCCCAGTGTGTCCCCAAAAGGGAAGATGCTCAGAGGATGGGTGTGTCCTGCTTGGATGAACAGGGAGCATGTGTCCATAGCACAGAAGGTTGCCCTCCATTAGGGGCCAGTGGTGTCTGTGGCAAAACCAGTGGCCTGGAGTTTGGCACATATCTGAAAGGATGATGTTTGGTCATCAAAAGATTAAAACTTGGGTTATAAGTTTTCCTTCCATGCCTTTTGAAATTGCAAATGTATTTGTCTGTGATGATAATTTTAGGATAACCCCACAGTTGCAAGGATCTCCTAATTCTTGGAGTATATTTTTACAGAATGTTTAGGGTTGGAAGGCACCTTAAACATCATTAGTTCCAACCTCCTTGCCATGGGCAGGGACACCTTCCACTAGACCAGGTTGTTCAAAGCCCTGTCCAACCTGACCTTGAACACTTCCAGGGACGGGGCAGGCACAGCTTCTCTGGACAACTTGTTCCAGTGTCTCACCACCCTCATGGTAAATGACTTCTTCCTTATATCTAATCTAACTCTATACTCTTTCACTTTAGATCTATTACCCCTTGATCTATCACTACTTGCTCTTATAAAAAGTGCCTTCTCCAGCTTTCTTGTAGGCCCCCTGTAGGTACTGGAAGGCTCCTGTCAGGTCTTCCCAGAGCCTTTACTTCTCCAGGCTGGACAACCTGAACTATCCAAATCTATCCCCAGGATAGCTGGTGCAAGTGTTCTCAATAGAACAGATAATCATAATGTAAATGGAGAGTTGAAATATCTATATGAGAAATCCAGAAGCAGTGGAGTTCTCAACATTATTTGAGGTTGTATATTTATTTTGCCATGTGAGCAAGGACTTGATCTACTCTAGGATTAAGTCCTAAAGTAGAATATGTTACCAGAACACTCTTAAGGGCTAAGTGTTGATAACACACTGTCATGGTTTAAGCTGTAAATCATGCAACCAGTTCTCTCACTCACTCCCCTCTCTTTCTTCCCCCTGCTCCCTGGTGGATGGGGAAGAGAATCGAAGGAATGCAACTCCCACAGGTTGAGATAAGAACAGTCCAGTAACTAAGGTATAACACAAGACCACTGCTGCTACGACCAATAATAATAATGAAAAGAGAAATACAAGGGAAGAGAATACAACCACTCACCATCGATACCCAGCCAGACCCAGCAGCGAATCCCAACCCTTCCGGGTCTCTGCCCCCAGTTTTTACATCCTGGGCATGACGTACTGTGGTATGGAATACCTCTTTGGCTAGTTTGGGTCCGGTGTCCTGTTTCTTCCTCTCCTCCCTGGCAGAGCATGAGACTCAGAAAGTCCTTGGTCAGAGTAAACATTACTGAGCAGTAACTAAAACCATCGGTGTTATCAGCGCTGTTCCCGGGCCGAAAGTCAAAACCACAGCACTGCACCAGGTACTAAGAAGGAGAAAAAATGGCTGCTACTGCTAAACCCATGACACAAACCCATGACACACATAGATAATATAGATAAGTTCCTGTGAGTGGGAGGTATTGCCCAATGTAAAGGGGAAAAAAAAAAAAAAGAATATAGATAAAATCATGAACTTGTGAGCAATAAAACCCAAATCTTTCATTACAGGACAGTGTGTTTTCTGCGATACCCCATAGGAGACACTTTTGGGCCATTACAAGAGATATCAATTCAAATATCAGTTAAGTTTTTTAAAGCTTTTTATTTTGGCTGTGGATGTGATAATAAAATGTTTTAAAGTTTAAATGATATTTAAAATTTTAATGTGTAGAAGACTTATAGCACAACAAATAGTAAATAATCCTTCTCTGTACTACGCTTCTCGTTATCAAGGTTGCAAAGTATTTAGAAAATGAATCTTCTCAGTTTATTTTCCCTAAACCAAAAGAATGAATCTGGCAGGGTTTGTTAAAGGAAAACAAAAAATTGCCAAGAAGGTATTAGTGAATAAATAAATAAATTAGTAAGTAAATAATTGGGTTTGTAGTTTCAGGATATAATATTTTTGATTGAGCTATCAGCAGCTTGAGATATTCAGGCCTTTCATATATATATTTGCATGTGTCACTCTGTTGTCACATATAAACAAGTGTGGAGTTCTTTGCATGTGTAATAATTTTATTATCAGTTCTGTGATAAGACCAAATGAAAGCACATTCTTTGCCTCTTAATGCAGTTTGGCAGCAAAAACATCCTTTGGTTTAGCAAACCTGAAAATAGTTTCCTGCAATTTTGTGCAAAGAAGGAGAGATGAAGGTTAAATGATGAAATGATTTTCCTGGTGTGAGGGCAGCTAGGAAAACATCCAGGTCCAGCTGTGGAGGAGGAGAAGAGGAATATGTTGGCAAGTGTTGGCAATTGATGCTCAAATTCCGTCAGAAATGGTAATCTACATGTGCTTGCTACGTGCTATGCTGGTACAGAGGCCTTTTAAGGATTCAGCTGAAATTTCTTTGCACAGTAGTATAGAAATGTTGGCATGAAAAAGCAGTCAGAGTTTCCAGTGTTTGATGTTTTCTCATTAACAGGTGTGATAAAGCTCAGATCTTTAGGATTCAGACGAGTGCAGATACCACTGAGAACACTCCGCCAATTTATAAAAACAATCTAATAAGGACTGTCCCCACACAAGAAGTCTGGTATTAACAAGAGCATTAACATGTAAGACACTTTTTCAGCACCTATGAGATGTTACTAAGTAAGTCAACATCTTTGCTAATCCCTTTGCCCCTAATTCTGGCTGTACTGCAACTTCCATAGGCCTCTTTACTTTTACCCTGGCTTAGATAAAGATTGAGATTTAGGGAAAATCCAACTTCATATGGTGTCCTGCTAACATGTAAGAGTTTAGTGATACAACAGTGGGACTTCTTGCTTTCATTTCCTCTGTGAATAATTACTAGATAACTTGCAAAACTCTCATGATACTTAAGAGAGAAACAGTAGTGAAGCCTTTATTCCTGGCTTATTCTGCGTGCCACTATGAGTTGAGCTTGTGGCTAGAACCCCGTCAGATAGCAGGAGGGCAAACAGACAGACAGTATCTCTCTGTCTCTAGCACTAGGGAAAATAGTTCTCAGTGAATGGAATCTTTTCTGTAAATGTAGTGAGCAGGTTGGGTGATGGCCATGTTTGAAATCCTAGGCACTGAAATGAGAACCTGCAAACAGGGAAAAGTAAACTGAGCCAAGGAGCAGCACTTCTTAAACAGATGCTGATTTCACCTAGGTGAGCATCAAGTTTATTGATCTGAGAGATAAATAGTGACTGAAACATCCTCATGTGTTCCCTAACCTTGTGCCATTGTTCTTCCTCTGGAACAGTTTTCCTCATTTCCCTTGTCCTTTCCCAGAAAATAATGTCTTATCTTCAGTTGCTCTATGTTTCTGCTGGTTTTGCAAAGCCAGCGTTGTTTTCCAGCTAGCTGTTGTAAACGTCAGAGACAGGAAAAATGAATGTGACTTTATAAATCAATAAAACCCTATACCCAACAGCTATTAACAAACTAAAAAGATGCTTGGAAATCCAAACAACCTCTTACAAAACAATAACAAAAGGCTCCACGGCACAATCAAGTTCTTGGCTCCTCTTACAGAAAAAAAATCTTCACAAAAAATGTGAAATCTCATTTTAAGAAAGTCATGACTTTTGAATCTTTTGGGGCCAAACTTTTACCGCATTCCCAATACTGTCTAAAATCCTAATGCTGTCTAAATTTCTAATGCAATCACTGTGATACTATCTGTTGAAATGATCCTTTATTACTTTCATGTAAATACTTGTTAAAAAGGGCGCAGAAACTTTGCAAACAGTAGAGAAGTGATTGGAGGAAAAGAGCAAAGTAGATGATATGGGATAGATAAAATAATTAAACAATTACTCCTGAACTATACAGGTGGATATATCTCTGTATTAATGTGATGAAAATTCAAATATTTCAAACTTCAAAAAGCAATTTATGCGATTAGAACTTGTTCATCTGGGCAAGTGTAAGCTATATATGAGGAAAGAGGACATTTACTATGGATTTTGTGTATAATTTCACTTGCAATATTCTGAACTAGTTTTCAGAATTTTGAAGTGCTTAATATTCTGCATGCTGCACGAGGAAGACTGTCCAGGAAGACGAATTAGTGAGGATTATATGGTAACACAGAAAGGAGACAGAGACGAATGGCTACAATTCTTTCCAGGCAAATAGTTCCTATCTGAAGCACCAGATAATTTTGTTTCCTACTGAAAATACTTTCACATTGGATTTTAAGGTAAAATCTTAAGGCAGTGAGACACACCAACTTTCACTCTGTTCCTTGAGTGCCTGAAATTGTCAGGTTAGTCAGGTAATAAGAAACCTAAATGTTATGTGTCTGTGTTATGATAGTTTACAGAGATTTCACATTGGCCTAGTTATTAAATTGCTTATTGGCTTAGTCCACCATGAGAAAGTGTAAAAAAATGGCCAAGACTGAAAACAGTGTTTCATAGCAAGCTCCCAGTCAGCAGAAACTTTACCACTTGAAGAGCCATTTTGGGGTTCATTGGGTTTTTGAGCTTGAAGGACAGGTTTTGTGTAGAAAACCCAGAACAACAGAACAAGTCAAATGCAGGGTAAAAGAGCCTGTTACTAAGAGAAATTAAATGTAAAGATGGAATGACGCAGTGGAGTGCTTGGAGAAATTTAGTCTGTCCAGGCAATAGGAATTAGATGCACTTTTAATGGTTGTAGCCATAAGTAACCATGTGTATGGACTGTTCATTTTTAAAATTTCTCTTTCTAACAGACAAAAAAAATAAACAATAGTCAGTTACAGTTTAAAATATACAAGCAGGATAAGATGCTGTCTCTTGACTCTGAGGTACCCTTTTTAGTGAGTAGAGGTAGAGAGAGTGACTGCACAGGTCTCCTCTGGGCTTGCAAGAGTGGGGAGATGCTCTACACCCCATCCTGAGTTAGTTCTCAACTTATACCCCTTTGGCCTCATTTTACTATTTCAAGCACTTAATTTGTCACTTCAATTCTGGTTTTGCGGGATGGTACCAGAACTAAGATCCTACATGATACATGTTACATCTGACCTGTTAAGGCTAATCACTCAGACATTGCACCCGCTTGTTCTTTAAGAGATGCCATTTTCTACTCACATCTCTAGACTGGTGATTGTTTGGGAAGAGAAATTCTGGCAAATGTGAACCTTCAGATTTCAAATTTTACATCAGATATCCTTCATGGTTTTCTCATCTGAAAACCCCCAATAACTAATTGCTGCCTTTCAGCACTGTAGTTGTCTGGCATGAAAGCTCCAGAACAGCTCTTCTTTTAATAACATTTTTTTTCAGCAATGTTTTCTTTATGTTGGTAGGGGGTGGGGGAGAGATTCCATTTTCCCAGATAACATCCATTTAGTTCCTATGTTCACCACTTGCAGTTTTTGTGGCATAATTATTGTTTAGGTGTGATGGTGCACTGCTATATGTGTTCTTGTGGAAAAGGTTCTTCAGAAAATACTATTTAAACAATGGGAAGGAATCCAATTTGAAGAACTCATTGACATTTTCCATGCCGCTTTTCTGTTTGATTGGCATATTTGATGTCCCCAAAAATAATGGCATTAGCTTTGTAAACAAGAAGACTGCATTAACAGAAATGACCTAACAAATTAGGGGCTGAGGAATGTGTCAGGCTTGCAATAAATGTGGTTAAAAAGGCTATAGTTTTAGAAGAATCATGACGTCCTAAAGTTACTAAATTCCTGAAACAAATAGGCACCCCTGAGCATGGTCACAAAGTGATGAGCTGGAAGTAATTGCCATCACCTTCTGCTTAAAATTCCTTTGCCTGAGGTAAGATGAGATGAATTCTTTGTGTCTAGCAGAACTAAACCAACATTTTTTCCTATCACCAGATGCTACTAGTGTATTTTCCCCTTAGACTTCATAAAAATAGTCCTGAAAGTGAAATTTTTGTTTCTCAAAATGATTCTGGGAGGCAGACGTCTTCTCAACTCCTGAAGAAAAAAAAACAAGCTTGGGTTTTTATTCACTCTCCTCTCACAGCCACTTAAAATTTCACCTGCTGAAAAGCATGGTTTCACTATCAAAACATGTGGCAGTGCCAACAGGCAGTGCTATGCTTCTGCAGCTTTCCTCTTACGGGTGTAGAATCAAAGCAGGTTGAATGTCACTGCTGATGATGAGTGGCAGAAATTTTTCTTTCTGATTACTGAAAAATGTGTGATAACTTGAGACCCTTTATGCATGCAGGATTTCTCTCCTTACTGAAATATGTGTCCATGTATTTGTGCACACAACTGCACTGGGAAGAGGAATACTGGAGGTATGCCTGACACAGAAGCTATAGGGATGTAAACTGAGATGCACACAATCATTACTCCTCTTTCCTTCTCCTGACTTTGTCCTTGGTACATATTTTTTCTATTCTCATGGCTTTCTGCTTTCTGTGGAGGTAAACCCAGGGCCCCACTCAAGGTAGCCTTGCGGTCAACTGGAGATCTGTGCAGGGATAGAAAGACTGCAGGAACAGATTGGATGTTCAGGTGATCTCAAAAATTGTAGGATTAATGTTGATTCATGATGGCTGGGGGTTTGTAGGTGTAATGTTCAGAAAATGTAAGTGCTCCCAGGAATTTTATTTCATAGCTTTTTATTTTGGTCTCATTCTTCAACTGCCTAAAGCTTTCTTGTTTTAACAGGGGCGTGGCGTTTCCTACACCTTCCTGCTTCTTCCTTTCTGTACCCTTATTAATAGAAAAAGGAGTTATAACATGGATGCAGAATAAGAATGTTTTAGAGGTAGCTGTGCCTAAACAAAATGTCAGTCCTGGTGGGGAGGAGGGGGAGGGAGAGGATTGGAATAAAAAATATTTATGGATGGTGTCTTCAACATAAAAAAGACATGGAAGTGTTAGAACAAGTGCAGAGGAGAGCAATGAGGATGATCAGAGGACTGGAGCACCTCCTGTATGAAGATAGCCTGAGAAAGTTGGGTCTGTTCAGCCTGGAGAAGAGAAGGCTGCATGGAGACCTCATAGCAGCCTTCCAGTATCTGAAGGGGGCCTATAGGGATGCTGGGGAGGAACACTTCATGAGGAACTGTAGTGAGAGGACAAGGGGTAATGGGTTCAAACTTAAACAGGGGAAGTTTAGATTGGATATGAGGAAGAAATTCTTTACTGTAAGGGTGGTGAGGCACTGGAATGGGTTGCCCAGGGAAGTTGTGAATGCTCCATCACTGGCGGTGTTCAAGGCTGGATTGGACATAGCCTTGGGTGGCATGGTTCAGTGTGAGGTGTCCCTGCCCACAGTAGGGGGGCTGAAACTAGATGACCTTCAGGTCCTTTCCAACCCTAGCTATTCTATGATTCTATGATGTGGTTCTTGAGAAAAGATAAAATAGAAACTGTTATGCGCAGACTGGAGTTTCTCAGCAAATCAATAGACATTTGTAAGTCATTATTTAGTGATTAAATAATTTTAAAGCAGAAGGCAAATTGAATTGGTTTCTTTGCAGCATAGCAAAATTTAGAAGATGAAATACTTTTAAATTAGGCATTAATGCTACAAAGGTAGCACTGGTTCTGACCGCTGCCTTGGGATCTTAGATACTGGATTCTGGGTTTTATTCATAAACTGCTAGGTTGTGTGTCAGATACAATTTTGGCTCTGTTTTGATATAGGACACCTCAGATGCTTTGAATACACAGTCATAAATCGGCGTAATGGAAGGACTCGTTCATAGCTTGAAATCATGAGGGAATACCTTATGTTAGCAAGTCAAACAAGACTCGACTCATGAAAATTACTGGTGTAAATCTGTACAGAAAAATTCAAATAAACCCTGACTTTGAAAGTTTGAAATATCCCATCTATTTCCTACTTACTTCTGTTATTATTTATTATCTCATACCATCCTGAGACCAGGAAAACAGAAAAAACAGTAAGAATCATTAAAAAAAAAGATCTTGTTCCTATAAGGATTTGAATATATTTTGCAGTGAGGTATGTCATAAAAGGATTCAGCAAGCATCTAGCCTAGCCAAATAACCACCTTCTGATTAACAGCTCTATTGCGATTGATCTCTGTGAAATTTTCTAGCAGTACAGACGTAATGATACTTATTTCAGGAAATGTGTCTCTTTCCTTATAATTCTGGCTCCTTAAGTAATCCCAGCAAAGTCTGCCAGTTAGGATATTATTGGAAGGATAGGACATGGTGGTTGCACAGCATGCCATACATTTTAACATGTTTTATCAACATCTGCACAAACAACACCCGCAGCCAAAATCAATATCTGAATTTATAAACAGCGATCTGCCGGCATCCCTAGTTAATTGCTTCATATAAGAAGGAGTAGGTCCTGTAATTATTTTTTATTTTATTTTGTTATTTTTTTCAGTCAATTGGACCAGTCATGCTATCAGTTTTATTGACTGTTCTTCCTGTATTTCTCCCTTAGCAAGTTTCCTTGTGTGCTTATCTATAAAAACTAGTCAGTGAATCTGGAGGGTGGGGATATAACCTTGCACCATGTTTTCTTCCTGTTGTGCCCCCAACCCTCCCCTTTGACCTTACCATTTCACTTGTCTTCCTTTCCTCTGCAACAACTCCTTAGCTCACCTCCTTTGCCTGTGTACCCCTGCTGACAAGGTTGAGGTGAAAGCATTCTGTGCGCCTGGATTTACTGATTGCATTTGTGAGCTGGTGAGCTGTATCACAATGGCTGTGTGTGGGGTTGGCTCAGCTTTCAAGTGTACAGGGACAGAGTTGTATTTTTCTGCTTTGTATTGCAACTCCTGTGGTTATGGACAATGAAAGGAAAAAGGGAATTGTGACACTTGTCTAGAAGAAGTGGCTAAGCTAAGTCTATGATGTGCCCTTATGCTGAAAAAATTTAATTAGATCTGTCTTGAATTATGGATTGGTGTGTATACACACTTGAATTTTAATGTATTGCTTGATAATCTACCATAGAAATTATATTTTGCATCTACCAAGTCACCAGCATGCAGTTATTTCTATACTGTAGTAGTTTTCAGCTGAAACTCCGAGAAAGAACAAACTCTATTTGAAGCTAATGGCTCTTTTTATCACTGTAAGTCACATACAGCTGAACATTAAGTGCTTGGATAAGACCACATGGATCACAGATCTATTCTTATAAATTGAAGAAATAAAGAATAATCTCATCTCTCATTCTTTGAGCCTAAGAAAGCTAGTAAGTTGAAAACTCTTGTAGTGTACCTATAATTTTTAATGTTTTAAACCACTATTTCTCTTCTGCTTCTCTTCTTCCACAGGAAATGCTCTTTGCAGAAGATACTGCAGTGCTAATCGTCAACATGCAGCCTATCCAAAATGATTTCTTGTGCTTAAAAACAATACGGAAAGTCCAAGTTAAATGAGTCAGAGTTAATATGAAGTCAAGCATTAAATGGCACCATCATGTCCTCACAGTGGTGCAAACTTAAATATATGTATTGCAGCCTTTATATTACTTTTGGAATACTGGCATGTACAAAAACTGTAACAAAATATGTATAAAGTCCAGTGAATTTGCAACATTGATACCACCTGGAAGAAAGCATTGTTGATCTCTCTGGAACAGTGAAAGTTGTTTTATCTAAGGGTCATAAATTGACCAGGCTTAAATTTCCTTTAAATATCAGCAAAGTACTGCTTAGACATAGTTTTTAATCTGCTAATATTTTCATGGTAGCAATATTTGAGATTATCTCATTCTTGAGTATGTGTGAATATAGTGTCATTCAAATCTCCACCAGTATCAGAAACAAAATATTTCAGAGGTGCGAACATGAATCATTAACAATGTGTAGTAATTTTTAAAAGGTCTTTTGAAATTTTTATTCTAGCTTTATTATTGATTGCTGCCAACTCCATTTAGTACGTATTTGCGTGAAGCTCATTTGTGTGAAACTTATGAAGAAAAGGGGTAAAACCCCCAAACTTTAGGTGACCTGAAGGTAACGTTTTCTAAATTTGTTTGTTTTGTTTTTTTTTTTTTTTTTTTTAATAGAGGAGACTTGGTGGCTTTCTAAGATATAATTCCTTGCTGCTGGGATGCTGAAGTCAGAGGCATCTGACTATAGTCAGACTGTAGGAGTTTACAGGTGAGTCCTTTTGTCTCCATGATGCAGATCCTTATAATACTTTTAAACTACCAAGCTACCAAACAGATTTTAAAGTGAGGACTGAATTCAAACTTCTTACATTAGTGTTACAACATCTGTCTTGACAAACTTGGATATCTTTAAGAAGCCTGCTGCCTGCTTGGTTTTGAGTTAAACAGCCTTACACTTTAGAATTCTTTGCAATTTTCCTGGGCTCAGTTTCAAGCTTTTATGGCTTCTTGCTTTCAACTTCTGTTTCCCTCATTTCTTGATGATGGAGTTGCACCACATCATTAACTTAAGATGTATGGTTGTAAGTGTTCAAAGAATGATAGATTTTATTATGCTGCTGACATAGCCATGTTGAGGAGGCCGTCTTTAATCTATTATTGATGCTCTAAACTGTTATTATTAATAGCATTTTGCACTGGGAGAAGAATGTCAGTGGAATGGAAGCATAGATAAAGATGACTTCTGGAGCAATAATCAGTAGGAAGTCAGTGTCTCTGGTTGAATATGTGCACTCTTACTTTGAGCCAATAACTGTGGAGGAAGGATTTACTGCTGGAAACAGAGGATAATTTGACACCTATTAATTAATTCTCATATCTGAAGATATTACATGGATAGAATTTGACATCTAAATGTTTGAGTTTTTTGTTAGACTTACCTAAATTAATTCCCTGTGGCTGTCAAGCATTGAACATTGTAAGCGTATGACTCTGTTTGAAGTGGTTCATGCATTGTTTACTCCTTTGCCTTCGTTTTTGGTTTGACTTTTTGTTGATTTTATTTTATTGTTTTCACCCCTAAAATGTCAAAAATCGTGTTTTTTCCAACTCCTACTTTCTCAAGACAATTTCAAAGCTGGAGGTACATTATACCACCAAATATCTAAGCTTGATCTCCTAGAAATGAAGACTTTTCTTTCCAGTTTTCAGTTCTCATAAATACAAATGTACAAACATCTTACTTGCCAGCATGAATGTTCAAGTGGGTCTGCCCTGTCTCCAAGGGTTAGCACACATGATGTGCCACTTCCACAGGGAAATCTTGAAGCCTGGGAGAAGACCAAAGGTGATCCAGGTAATAACCCTGGGTTTGGACAGTGAAAATATCATGAAAGAGACATGCTGGAAAAAATAATTTTACGCCCAAATTAACACTTCTGCGGTCTTATTTAGTTCACCTCTTGAAAAGTGAAAACAGTTGAACATTGTTATTTACATGCAGGTGTTTGTTTGTAAATGGGGACGAAGAAACTGCAGCCTGGCATTACCCAGAGGAAATTAATCTGTTTCTCTCATTCTGTGTTTTTTAAAGAGGAATTCAGAGCTCTGCCTTGAGCTTTTCCCTTCAGAGAAGATATCTCCCAAAGGGCCGATAGCTGTCTAAGGCTCTGTGTCTGTACATGAAAGGTAAAGAGAATAGGATATTACAGACTCTGCTTCTTGAGCTAAAAAGAAAAAAATTGAATGCATTTCAGCAGTAAGAGTGCTTGCAAGCTCTGTTGTTGGCCAGACAGCTGGATTAAAAAGGAGGCAGGAGGCCCAGGCTAGATAATTTTACACGCTGAGATTTGATCATATCTTCTGGCTGGTTAATTTAAAAGGCTAATGCATTACACAGATTTCAACACATGTTCTGATCCCAGTAGAGGTCATAGGGTAACTCACTTTAACAATAACGCCAGGATTTTGCGCTGTGCATTCCCACACGTTTACAATACTAATACAGGTCCTGGGATTAGAAAATATCTCTGTAAATATGATGCTTAAGGAAGTGATGAATGCTGTTACTCCTACAAACATACCAGAGAGTGAATTCATGAAAGAACATGATAAAATAAGTGCTATTAATGTTGCTTTTCTGTAAAATATGCAAAGCATAAAGGCTGCCATTAGCACAGGGCTGGAATACTCAGCTCAAGTTCAACATACATTTTCTTCAAGCTTTTTGTCTTTGTTTATCGGGCTGTGTTAAATCATAACACTGTGACTCTTCACAAGGTCGAAGTGTAAAACTGTGCTGCTTCCCGCAACGTTTCTCTGTCATAGCACATATTTGTGCCACTTCCTCCTCCAGACAGGGAGGTGTTAACACTGCTCCCTGATTGCATCCCACTTTTCTCCATTAGTATTAATGGTCTCAGGATTTTTCCTCCCTTGGTACAGATCAACACCTTAGTATAGAACTGACTAGATTTCATTGATAAAAAGATAAGTATTTTCTCTAGTGGTCCCATGTGCTGTCAGGTGAAAGGCTAATTTAAGATTTACAAATCCTAACAATCACCTGTAAATCTGGTGTGATCCTTTGGGCTCTGCTGTTACTAGTGTTTATAATATATGTTGTACCGTCTATTTACAGTTTCTTTTTCCTGTCCTTCAGAAAAAAAACAGGGGGAAAATATTTTATAGGTGAAAATACTCTTTATTTCATTTTCCACACTTGTCAATAAACACCGTATTTGTAACTCTTATTTCCTTTATTTCCCATTCCAAAACTCTGTTGCAGCAGCTTTGTTGTTAGATTGAGAACTAGTGAAATTAAAGCAAAGTACTTGGTGGCTCAAAAGGAAAAGCCCATAAATAATAGCTCCTCATTTACTGAAGTCAAAAGGCAGTTTCAAGAGTCTTTCATGCTTCTAATTAGCTTGCATCCTTTAAAAAGCTGCCCTAGCAAAGCTAAAACCAAACCACATAAAAAGAACCTTGTGAACCTTAAATCCTCAAAAAGAAAGCAGCCTTCACTTCATCAAAATGGCAAACCCTGACCCACTGCTCTTGCTTTCTTTGTGTTTCTGTATATAATTATGAAACATTAATTTTAACTTTTACCCACCAATAGTGTAACTTGCTTCAAAAGTAATGAAATAAACTATACTTATTGCAAGCAAGCAAAGCATTTCCCACTGATTGATCTGCTGTTTTAAATTTAGTGCTCTGTAAAAATGCCAAGAGTGTATTTCAGGGTGAGCCAAAACAAATCTGGAAATTACGGACTTTTTCATGGAATGGAAATTCCCTCTTATGACAAGCTCTTGTCCTGAGATACAGAATGAATCCTTAACGAGAAAGCAACTGAGAAAAAAGAAAGAAAGCACTGAAAGAAAACCATGGATTATATTGCATTTCTTGTAGGGTCTCAGGGTTTTCTTAATGTACCAAATCTAGTCAATTATTAGGGAAATGAAGTTTTGGGTAGGATTATTTTCTATATGTTGCATGTATTCCTTGCATGAAAGATGTTATGCAAATATATCATCAACTTTGGTTTTACATCATCTTTACTCTTGTTTAAAAGTAAAATAATCTTCAATAATTAGGTTAGATATAATGAAGAAGTTCTTTACTCTGAGGGTGGTGCGGCACTGGAACAGGTTGCCCAAAGAAGTGATAAATGCTCCATCTCTGGCAGTGCTTAAGGCCAGATTGGAAGGAGTCTTGGGTGACATGGTCTAGTGTGAGGTGTCCCTGCCCATGGCAAGGGGGTTGGAACTAGATGATCTTAAGGTCCTTTCCATTCCTATTTTATGATTCTATGTTGGGATATATGGACAGAAAAATGCATTTGCCAGCATGTTTCTGGGAATGGTTCTCAAACTGGAGCATACAACTTGTATGAGATTCTCCATAAAAGCCTGATTATTACCTAAATACATGTGGGTAACACTTCTTTTATCTGTTAATTCATTAGTGTACTGGAGGATGATTCAGCACCTTCATGCCCACAAGCACTCTATTCACACAGACAATCCTTTTCAAATTATCCCACTTAATGAGGATGACAGAGCTGAAACTCAAGGAATTACCTAGCAGATGAATAAAAAATCAACGAGTGAAACTGAATCTTTTCTAGCACTTGGGGCAAACTGCTCACAGTTACAGCTCTGCAGTTTTTCTGCATTTGTATGGCCCATTGATCTTCTTCCGGTGGAATGACATTTTAATTGCTGTGCATTATTATTATTTTTTTCCCCATTACTTCTCCAAAGGAAGCTGCTGCGGCTTTACCAAAGGAGTTTAAGTTGTCTTTGTCAGAAGAGGCTCTTTTTTTTGTTGTTACAATTCTTTAACTGTCTGGTATTTGATACTATCACTCCTGGTATTAGTTGACAAGTGCCTCTGGTTTATGTTATGAGCTCAGGTGCCAGTGTGCTTAAGCAAATAAGCTTTGAGGGATCTTAGCTCAGCTGCAAGAAACCAACTCAAGCATTTGCATCTGTATCATGGTTAATCTGCAAATATTAATTTGGCTAATAAGTGTAATGTGTGCATGGAGAATAGGGCATCAGCTGTCACTTGAAGTTTATTGGTGAAATATCAATGTAAGGGCAGTATTTTCTTTTTATTTGAAAATTGAGTCATATTTTTGAGTGAGGGTCTCCCTTCCAGTGTTACTGTCTTCTCCCTTACCCTGAGAAAGCCAACATGGAATTTTCCATAGATGAGCAAGAAAATCTTAGCAAAAATAATGTTAGAAATTTTTCTGGTAGGAAGATTAATTTCATTGAAAGAATCAGCCAAGTTTCAGGGATATGAGCAGGTGACATTAGTTCTGAAACTTCCCCTGTACATATTTTTAATTCTGAAATGTCAATTTTTTCCAGTTACCCTTCTCTGGTTTTTGACAAACCCCTGTTCCAATATTTTTTTTTCTATGGTTGTGGTTTAAGCCCAGCTGTAGTTTAGAACCATGCAGCCACTCACTCACTCCTCCCCTACCCTCCCCCCCACTCCTGGAGGGATGGGGAAGTGAATCGAAAGAATGTAACTCCCACGGGTTGAGGTAAGAACAGTCCAGAAACTAAGGTATAACACAAATCACTACTGCTATCCTCAATAATAATAATGATAATGGAAATAACAAGAGAAGAGAGTACAACTGCTCACCACCGGCCAACCAATACCCAGCCCAACCCCAGCAGTGATCTGGGCCTTCTGGGTGACTTCCCCCAGTTTATATACTGGGCATGACATGCTGTGCCATGGAATACCTCTTTGGTTAGTTTGGGCCAGGTGTCCTGTCTCTGCTTCCTCCTGGCTTCCCCTCCTCCCTGGCAGAGCATGAGACTCAGAAAGTCCTTGGTCAGAGTAAACATTACTGAGCAGCACGTAAAAACATCGGTGTTATCAGCGCTGTTCCCAGGCTGAAAGTCAAAACCACAGCACTGCACCAGGTACTAAGAAGGAGAAAAAGTGACTGCTACTACTGAACCCAGGACATCTATACATAGTGTGAAGTTTTATTGTTAGTCTTTCACTTGTAAGCTGTACTAGTGCAGAGCCATGCACTGAAGTTTAGGTGCAAGACTGGTGGATTTATACTCAGTCCCTTGCTGAGCTACCTGAGTCAGTAAGAATCAGCTTGAGAGAAAACTCATTATTTCTGGGTTTTCTGTTCAGGAAAAAAAAAAAAATAAAAAGGTATATATGAGTTTTTTGGGGTTTCTTTGTTGGTTTTTTTTTTAGACTAGGCATTTCCTTGGAAAAGCAGTTGCCTTCAATTTTGGGGAGGGGATATTCCCTTTCCACATATTTTCAGTGGCAATGGTGTGTCTTATTGTATACGGAGAGAATACACAAGCCTAGAGGCACTTCTTATAGCGCATGTGTAGCTCAACCCCTGAGAATTTCTATAAAATGTATGTAATGGTCAGTTACTAATACCAGTCAACATGGCTTGTGACCCAGGAGTCAGGTACTGACCAAAGATGAAATTTGACAGGAAATGAAAGTTAATCTCTGCATTAGCAAATACCTTATAAAGAATAAACTATTATTCATATTTTAATCTGGTGATAACTTCAGCCTTTTAAATTAGTATTCAAAGGTAGAATTTAAAGGCTAGGAATAAAGTTCTGGCTTATCTCAAAATTTTCACAGCTTTTCAATAGGCAGTGTCTACACACATGCTCTGGGTGGTGAGCATTGCTTCAGGAGACAGTGAGGTGCTGAAAAACAGAATATCAGCTTCACTTAAGATAACATTTTTCCATCCCACTAGTTGCCAAGTTATTGTAAATGACATTTACATTCCTCCAAGTCCTTCCAGGGACTGCTCTGAACCTTGCTGGCAGAGGGTTTGTGGTGGTGTGGTCTTGAAATCTCTTTCTTGATTCAAAAGTGGAGCTAGCAACAAATGCAGTCTAAATATTATTGTTTTTCCATTTAAAAAGGACATTATTTTTTAAAAAGTACTTTCATTATTAGTAGTTGAGTAAAGCTGCTTCTCCTTACATAAGTATTTTGACATGTGCAAGAGAATAAATGGATATAATATAGAACTTAGGCGTTTTCTGCTTGATTGGTATTATACTGTTTGTAATTTCCCGTGCAAGTTTGCTTAGTAGATTCTATATAGCTCTTACTCAAATTCATATAATTAAAGGATTATATGAAAATATAGGGAACATCACCTTTGTTTGACTACGTGAAAGATATTTAAAAGCTGTTTAAAAGCCAATAGTCTTTTGATAGCAAGACAGAACATTAAAGAACATCTCTCTTGGAAAAAAGCACCCTTATTAATCACACAGGAAAGAGTAGGCTGTGAGAAACTAATGAAAAATGCTTTGGAGATGCTGTATGAAAAAAATTAGAAGTTTTGCGTGATAACATTTTTACATGGAGACAGAGCTAATTTCATAAAGCATCTCACTGTCTGAATAAATAGTTGTAAATCAGCTGTAGTAGTGAGCAAAGACATTAACGAGACAAAATTTTCTGATTAGATTAGATATTCTTTTACTGACAACTGTCTGCTAATTTCTTGTTTGACTGTTTGAATTTTAAAATATGTAATAAATTTGTAGAGTCATAGAAAAATATGTATGGAAAGGACCACCAAGTGTCTAGTCAATGAACTTGGGGCTTTTAAAAGTAATTTTAAAAGTAGTAACAAAACCAAAACTGAATAAGTGAGAAGCTGGGACGTGGTGGCTGAGGTACAGGGCCTTTCAAATCTAAAGAAGAGAGGAGGAAAAGCTACCAGTAAGCTAAGCACAAAGTCTGAAGTGTGGTAGACAGAAAAAAAAAAAGGAGATAAAAATCAAGGACCACGTCAGTTATTCTTTCCCACACCTTGCATTTGGGGAAATTATTTTGCTGCTCTTAATGTTAGAAAGTCTGTGGGCTTTTTATTTTTTTTTCCTTGCATCTTACTTAAGTATTTTGCAGCTACAGTTTTGGCTGTTTCCTGTTCGTGTCCGATCCATCATGGGCATGGAAACTTGGTTATTCTTTTCCTCTTTTCAGTTGCCTGTTATCAAGTAGAAAGCTGCTTCAATTTTCTCTCCTTGCTCTTCTCTTCAGGCTAAGCAGACCCTGTTCTTTCATCTTCCTGATCTTCCAAGCACTCTGTGCATGTACTGCATATGGAAGTTTCATTCCAACCAGAAGTAATCCTACGGCTGCATATACAGCATATATAAAGGCTGTAGAGTTATATGCAATAGTTTTTATAGCAAACGATATAGATTCACATCTCCTGTGTTTGTGTTTGACACAGTTATATAAGGGACAGCTTGACATTGTACTGTTTACCCAAACACAAGCATATCTACAGGCCTTCTTTCCTTCTTACAGCCTGTGCACGCACCCACCTGTGTACTTAATGAATTTCTACTGGAAGAAAAGCCATTAATCTACAATGGAGTTAGAACAGTGCCCCTAATAACATCAGTATTAGTACAGCATTCTGGAACTTAAATTTGACATTGCCCCTGTGATATGTAGGGACATCACTCTGAAATACCATGATGCTTTTATATAAAGTCACCCTGATTTCTGGTCAGTGAAGGTCTATGGAGAGGTGCCTCTGAAGGAAAGAGGGATTTTTCAGAAGTAGACAAAAGTCTCATTGTTTCACTCAAGCAACACACCTTACCTTATACAGTTTTAATTTCTATTCTGAGGATGTAAATTGCATTTTGAGCTGTGTCCAACATTGAGTTGTTATGTGTTCATAAATATTCTGGAAATGCCAATGTAGCTGAGATGCTGCTGGAACCTTTTCAAGAATATCCACCTAATAACAACTTCCTTGGAAGGAAGTGTTTTCAGAAACCTGCCAGGGTCTGTTTAACAGGAAAGATTTAATAATGTGAAGCAATTGGTGAGGCAGACAAATTAACAATGTGCATGAATTTGTATTTGCATGCTAAGTATGTGCCAACACTAAAATCCCTTAACAATAAGCTTGTTTTTCCACTTCCATAAAGGCAATTATCACACCTACTATGCTTTACTGAACTCTCAGTTCCCAGTTAATCTTACACTAAATGCTGAAATTATTCAAAGATCTGAAAATTAATGATAATTTTGTGCCAGAAAACAAAAACAACGACCAGAAAATATCTGTTGATGCACAAAACTTTTGAGCTTGTGTTATAGCAACATTGTGTAATACATGAAAAAAGTGCCTCATGACTCCAAACAAGAAAGATGAAACAATGTCAATGTAATCTTAACCATAAGCAAAATTTCATCTATTCTGGTCTTGTCACAGCAACAAATTATCTTAGAAAAAGGTGGAGCAAGTTCAGTGTTGTAGATTTAATTATGTGTGTTTAAACTTGTTTGGCTGCTAAATTTTGGTATTAGGTTTGAAAGGACAACAGATAGAGCATTATAAGAAGTAAACTCCTTTGATCTGTTTGCCATGAGATTAGAAGAGAGATCATGAAACTAGGAAAAGTAAGCATACAGAGTAGTTCTGTGTTCCTTTGTGGAACTGATGGTTTTAAAACCTGGTAAATCAAGCAGTTGTTTCCACCTGCATGTGTATGAGATTCTAATTAAAAGAAAAAAATTGCTTATAGCTTCTAAGCATCATGTACAGAAGTTTTAAATCTCTAAGAAAGCTCTTGATTTTAAGGGTTTTCTTCCTAGTGATCTATTTGTTATTTCCAGAAGAAAAAGTGATTTAGCAGCATATCTTCAGCATGAGTCAATAGGCAGAGAGCCATCAGGCACTGTGATGTTTTGCAGAAAGATGGAAAAAAAACTTCACTGCCATTTTTGTGGCTCATGGTTTCTACGCAAATTTGGACTCTAGCAGGGTATGCTGCCCTTGCTTGCTAAGTGCAACTTGGAGTATTGACCCACCTCTCATTTCCAAGCATCATTGACAATTTCCCTGGTACCCTGCAACAGAGCACTCCGTGTGGGGTCAGATTTTACAGACACTCTCTTGACAGGGTTGCCCTTGACAGACCACTGCAAAGCCTGTGCTGCCCTATCTCTGCATATGTACTTGGGGATGCTGTGGCTGATGGGCTTTTGGGATTGTTCCTGACATGAATAAACAGAGTTAGAATGTGTTCCCCTGAGGGCTGACTTGGCTCCCTTATTCTGTCATGATCATAATGGAAATAAAGTCCAGCTTTTTGCTTTTGAATATTACATGAAATGTTGTGCCTTATGGTGTCCATAGCATTTCAATTGCCTCCTTCTTTATGTGCCAAGTGCTTTATTGGTGTCAGAGCATTGTGGCTAACTCTGAATATGTGAGGTGGGGCTAGACTGGTGCCTGAGCGAGCCCCAGGCGAGGAAGTGCTTCACCTGACCTAGCTAAGGTGCATCCCATGATTTAAAAGGATTCACCCATGTGGAGTGCCTGTGTTTCCCTGTGGAATGTGGCCATGTAGAGGTAAAGGTATTCTCAGTCATGAAGGTGAGCACAGCCCCTGCTACCTCGCATGGAGGGTTTTGTTTAAACATTCTGCTCCAGATAATCCAGCAGTTGATATAATTACAAAATAAGAATGGCAACTGATATCCAACTCCTCAGCTGTGAAAAGTTCAGGAGCCCACTGATGTGCATAAAGCACTGAGTCTAGGGGATTTTTTACTGTTTTAACATCAAACTGTCACTATTTCTGTTATTTTCCGGAACCCTTCCATTCTGTTATGGCTACAAGTGCTGGTGTGGTCTTTACCTGCCCCTAATTCAAATGCTTTTAGAAGGATATAGTCCCTGAAGTCCACTTTCCCTGTCAATGCTATAGCTAGATTAAAAACCTGAATAAAGCAGCCTTCCTCTGCCTTTTTTTCCCAACTGAAGCAAAGCTTCCCTAGTGATGATTTTACAGCTTAGAGCAATGTTTTTTCATATATATCTATGGGTTTGTCTAGAATACTAACTTCATGTTTTTCCTTCTGCAGGCACTTCTGGGTATGCATTTGAACTCCACAGATCTTGTGAGTAACATTCACCTTATGGAAATATGTTCAGCCCTACTGTTAAGAATAATGTGTGCTTGGGTTTTTGTTGCTCACAAGGTCTTTTCACTTTTTTTGGACAGGCTATTGGTTGTTTCAGAAGCATCAGTGGCATATGTCCTATTGCTTCACACTGGAAGTAAAAAGGAAAAATTATACTTACAAAAGGATTTGCAGGGATATTTTTTTAAAAGAAGTTTGGTATGTCCTCAGCCGTCTTATTCAATGTATTTTACTAATTGAAACAAGGAGTTTCATGCCAACTCTGGTAAGCCAAACTGAATGAGAACTTTTGTATTCAGAGTGAGCGTGGCATTTTCAGTGGTAGTGCTATGGGAGGAAATCATAAAGAATGATATGAATTTTGTGGTACTGAATGTGCAGCCAAAATCTATCATGGTCTTCTAAACATGTGAATCATCAGTAGATATGTGCAAAGTAGAAGATTACTAAGTTGATGAATCACATTTGAAACTGAAATAAGGCACATCTGTTCCTTTATGCACATCTACCCATCTTCACACAGACAAACATCCTTTAAGTCTGAAGTACATCCAGGTCTCTGCTCCTGTTTCCACAGAAATGTCTTTTGCATCTGATCTGTGTTCTGGTAAGCTCTTGAATCAAAGACCATACTTGATAATTTTCACAGTTGATCATTTCTATTACTCCTGCAACCCTTGATATATATTTCTTCTTTATCTTTCTATAATACTAATAATGACAGTACATATTCTATTACACCCTAAGAACAAAAATTGTTCTTATCTGTCTGACTTTGCAAACTGATTTTCCACTTCTGCTTCAAGGGTTCTTGAAACTCAAAGCTGGGGAGGTTTGCTTTCAGGCAATTTTAATGTGGGATCATAGATGGCAAAACACTGTCAGGTTTTATAGCCCTTAAGTTGCAGCAGACAAATTTAACCCTTAGTTCATCTTTCTCACTAGCTTTCATAAACATTGGAAAGATATCTTCAGTATTTATTCAAATAGAACACAACAGGCAGATGTCCAGCCGAAGTAAATTGGCACACTTATTGAAATGGGTAGATTTACCCCATATGAGTGTTCAGCTCCAGTAATTGGCTTAAACGGTGCTTAAACCCTTGGATTCAGTTTCCTGAGGGGAAAACTGAATTTCTGTTAGATAAAATGCTAGTGGCAGAAGTGTTCCAAAGAGTATGAATATGAATTTCAGTCTGCTTATATAGACATTTCATTAATTCCTTATGCAAATTGCATGCATCTGCTAAGGGAATAGAAAAGATGCTGTGTGACCCTGAAGACTCTGCAGATGGTATATTACAAACAGCAAGTATTTGAAGTATTAGTTCAGGTCAAAAATAAATTCAGCCAGAACATATGCTGAGTTGTGTTCATGTAAAATTCTGACTAACAAGCCTAATGAGAAAGTATGCAGGTA
This sequence comes from Ara ararauna, assembly GCA_028858755.1. Taxonomy (NCBI): domain Eukaryota; kingdom Metazoa; phylum Chordata; class Aves; order Psittaciformes; family Psittacidae; genus Ara; species Ara ararauna. Next base: position 45,742,539 of record CM054381.1, read on the forward strand.
GCCAGTGGACATACTATATCCCCAGGAAGGATTTTCTTAGTAGCTGGTGCAGTGCTGGGTTTTGGCTTTAGTCTGAGAATAATCTTGATAACACAATGTTTTAGTTGTTTCCATTTCCCCATACTTTGCCAATGAAGAGCTGCCCAATTGCTGGGAGGCAGCACAGCCAGTACAGCTGACGTGAACTAGCCAAAGGGGTATTCTGCACCATAGAATGTCGTGCTCAGTATAGAAACTGGGGGGAGTTGGCTAGAAGGGTCTGATTGCTGCTTGGGGACAGCTGGGAATTGTTCAGGTGGTGAGCAATTGTACTGTACATAACTTGTCTTTCATGGGTTTTATTCCTCTATCTCATTTTCCTAGTATTATTGTTATTCTTATATTTTATTTCAGTATTAAACTGTTCTTATCTCAACCCATGGGGTTCATCTCCTTTTGATTCTCCTCTCCATCCCAGTGGTGGGGAGTGAGTGAGCAGCTGTATGGTACTTAGTCACCAGCTGGGGTTAAGCCAGTACAAGCTTAAGCAATTTAGATATAATATCCTCTTTATTAGTCTAAGAATTAATAAATCTACAGCATGTCATAGCATCTTCTTAAACTTTGAATGTCTACAAGGAGATATTTTCTGATGTTGTATCATCCCCTTACAGCAGCAACCTGAAAATCAAAGCATTCACTCAAACATTAGCTATTAAAATTGGACTCTAGAGTGATACAGGTTAAGATACTAGAAAGACACCAGACATACTAAGAATTTCAGAAACAGGTTATACAAAACACTATAAAATGTAGCACTAATTCAGAGTAGGAAAGGATGAGTGGATATTGTCTATCTGATTTGGTTTTCCCCAGTGTTCCCAGGAAAAGTGTTAGAGGGTTTTAATTAGGTCAGGTACTTTCATTTTAGCTACTGCTAAACTAAACACACAGCTTCTGTGTTAAAACAGCGTCTCATAATACAGACATTTGATCCTGTTTTGAAAATTCTAAATAATAAAGAATAAAATCATCACAAGAGGTGGTTTGTCTACTGTTTACTTCTAATCCTCATTAAAAAAATGTTCCTCCTGGTTGCAATTTCAGCCTCCATCAGTTGAAAATTTTTCTGCTAACTTTGACCAGAAGGATACTTAAAATCTGAAGTTATTTTCCCATGGAATCTGTCATAATGTGTTGTAAGCTCTTGTAAACCATAATCAAGTCATCTCTTTGACCTTTCTTGAATAAGCTGAAGCAGACTGAGCTTCCCAAGAGTTTCACTGTGAAAAAAGCTTTCCATTCATGTATCTTTTTTTTTATTTCTGAAGTACACTCTGAAAAATGGTGCAGTGCTTCATTAATACTTTTGCAGAAATAATACACCTCCTTATACCAATCTGATGCCCCTCTTATATTTTAAATAATATTAGCTCTAGCATTATTCTGCAAGGTGATTACCGATTCATACCTGGCAAGACTTCTAGAGTACTCACTGGGGTATGGATACTCTTTTACCACCACTGTTATAGGGCTTATTATATTTCTTTTATTAGCACTCAATAAAGTTAATCAATTCCTAATACTCATGTAAGTGTTGACATTTGCCCACTCAGATTTCCTCATGATTGATTTCTGTTTTGTAGGGTTTCCCTCTTCAGAGAGTTATGGGACAGATTAATGATGACAGCAGCAAAATTAGGAATATGAGATAGGAATCTAAATGTCTTTGTGGCTCTGTTTTTTAGTATGCCCAAAACCAATAGTGACATGTTGCTGCAAGTCGACAGAGGTAGAGCAGTTGATGTTATCCACCTGGACTTGTGCAAAGCGTTTGATGCTGACTCACATGACATCCTTCTTTCTAAGTTGGAAAGACATCAATTTGATAGGTGGACCACTCGGTGGATAAAGAACTGGCTGGATGGCTGCATGCAAACAGTTGTGCTCAATGGCTCAATGTCCAGCTGGAGACCAGTAACGAGCGGTGTCCCTCAGGGATCGGTGTTGGGACCGGTCTTGTTCAACATCTTTGTCGGTGACATGGACAGTGGGATTGAGTGCGCCCTCAGCAAGTTTGCCGAGGGCACCAAGCTGTGTGGTTCGGTTGATACCCTGGAGGGAAGGGATGTCATCCAGAGGGACCTTGACAAGCTTGTGAAGTGGGCTGATGCCAACCTGATGAAGTTTAACCATGCCACGTGCAAGGTCCTACAGATGGGTGGGAGCAATCCCAGGCACAGCTACAGGTTGGGCAGAGAAGAGATTCAGAGCAGCCCTGTGGAGAAGGACTTGGGGGTGTTGGTTGATGAGAAAATGAACATGAGCCAGCAGCGTGCACTTGCAGCCCAGAAAGCCAACCGTATCCTGGGCTGCATCGAAAGGAGCATGACCAGCAGGTCGAGGGAGGTGATCCTGCCCCTCTACTCTGCTCTTGTGAAACCTCACTTGGAGTATTGCGTACAGTCTTCATGTCTTCAACATAAAAAGGACATGGAACTGCTGGAACAAGTCCAGAGGAGGACCACAAGGATGATCAGAGGACTGGAGCACCTCCTGTATGAAGACAGGCTGAGAAAGTTGGGTCTGTTGAGCCTGGAGAAGAGAAGGCTGCATGGAGACCTCCTTGCAGGCTTCCAGTATCTGAAGGGGGCCTATAAGGGTGCTGGGGAGGGACTCGTCATGAGGAACTGTAGTGATAGGACAAGGGGTAATGGGTTCAAGCTTAAACAGGGGAAATTTAGATTGGCTATAAGGAGGAAGTTCTTTACCGTGAGGGTGGTGAGGCACTGGAATGGGTTGCCCAGGGAAGTTGTGAATGCTCCATCCCTGGCAGTGTTCAAGGCCATGTTGGGCATAGCCTTGGGTGGCATGGTTTAGTGGTAGGTGTCCCTGCCCATGGCAGGGGAGTTGGAACTAGATGATCTTAAGGTCCTTTCCAATCCTAACTATTCTATGATTCTAAGTCAGAACGGTTTAAAGTACTTATCTAAAACAGTACAGTTAGGAAATTTACGCAAGAAGGAAGCCAAAGTACCAAAAAAGAAAGAACAGAGAGTAAAAAAAATCTCTGTAAGCTCTTCCTGAGAACAAAGAAAGTGCTGTCTATAACACAGGGTCTGGGAAATACATTTTGACATAAGGCACTTTTCTCTTGGTTTGAAAATAGATGAAACGGAAGTAACAATGGAGAAGAAGACCGTAGTGCTTGGGTTAAAAGGGAGTGAATGTCTGCAGGCAGGAGTCTAGGGGAAAAAAAGACATGAGAGGGCAAGTTCTATATTTCTAAATGATTTGAAAATAACTATCAAATAACAGTTTTCTGCAGGTTTTAAATCTAAGACAGTTGACAGAGATGGAGAAGAAGTGTCAGGGAAACTTTGTTTATTCTTGTGTCATGATAAATGTTCTAGTCCAAGAGAAAGGATAGACTGGGATCCAGTGTCTGTCCCAAAGATGACAGGATGAGAAACAGAGGCTAATGAGTTTGCAGCATCTTGATCAACTAAGAGTATGCTGAAGTTGTGAAGCTCTGCTGTATTTGTGGGGGATGTTAGGAAGGGACCCAGGCAACTTGTACTACAAAATCACAGAGTGACTAAGAGGTGCTTCTATGAGTCCATCCCCCTCTGATCTCACTCTTCACCACTGGTTGTCCATCCTGTCCTTCATGCCTAGTGCTCCTATTTTCCCCAGACAGAAATAGTCTAAAATCTTTTTTCTGACTTTTGGCTGACTGGAAGAATTTCCATCTTGCCTTTGCAGTCATATCCCCTTGGAGCAACCTGGGGCAATGTATCCTTCACCTTCAGTGTTTACAACCTTCAGCTATTTGCAGTTATCACAGCCTCGTTTGTCATTGTTTAGTGAAGCTATACACACTTGCTTTTAAAAGTAATTTCCCATTAGTCTGTCTCTCTAGCCCTTTATATTTCTTTGTTGCTGTTTTCTGAACTCCATCCAGTTTTTCTTTTTTAATTCCTTCTAATGAGCTGCCAAGAAGTAGTTATTACATCTTCTAAGGGATGGTTGAGAATACAGAAGGTAAATTGCAGCATTAAAATAAGAAAGAATCAAGGAAACAGGTTTAAATGTTGAGTTTTTCATGTGTATTTCAAACCAGCATTTGTAAATTAGAAACAGATAGAAAGTATTCTACAAATATCTGTGAAGAGGAAGCTCTACCCCTAGAGATAATTTGCTGAAAAAAAGTTTAAAGTTATTAGTTCTCACATAATGTTGTACCAAGCAGTTAAGTTACAAAATTATCACATCTTAGAGGACCAAATCCTGGGTTAATATAAGCAAGCAAGGCTAAGAATGAAATCTGTGGAAAAATGTTTAGCTAGGCTTACCAGAAAGGAAAGCCAGGGAACGTTGGTCAGAGGAGTGGGTATATGAATTGCAGTGAAAGTATCTGCCCAGTGTCCTAAGGGCACACTTGAGAAGGTGCTTGTGGAGACTGAAACAGCCAGTACTTCAGGGAACTTGCAGCATTACTTTTGCTACTGTTGCCTTTTCCTGTGCCCACACTTTTCCTACCGTTCATCTCAGCATAGGAAATCACAATTTCCCTGTAAATTATACCCAAATTTTAATGAAAAGAACTATTTATAGTGTATCTAGAATATAGAATAGAATTGTACCTAAAATTAAAAGGACTTTGGTCTCCTTTTGCACCATCAAGGATATCTAGCTTTAAGCAGCTTAAATTGTAAGCTCCTCATGATGCACACTGCATAGGTTTTTCTGGTTCTGTGTATGAAATACCAAATATAGTTGTGTTAGCCTGGCGAGCCTAGGTGGGGAGACTAGATGCAGTCTGTCACTCTCTCACCCTATCTTCACAGAATCATAGAATAGTTTGGGTTGGAAGAGACCTTAAAGATCATGTAGTTCCAATCCCCCTTGCACAGGCAGGGTCACCTTCCACTAGACCAGGAGGCTGGATTGGACGTAGCCTTGGGCGGCATGGTTTAGTGGGAGGTGTCCCTGCCCATGGCAGAGGGGTTGGAACTAGATGATCTTAAGGTCCTTTCCAACCCTAACTATTCTATGATTCTATGAGTCTATGATGCTGTAAGCCCCATCCAACCTGGCCTTGAATGCTTCCAGTAATGGAGCATCCACAGTTTCTCTGGGCAACCTGTTCCAGTGTCACACCACCTCATTCCATAGTGAGGAATTTCTTCCAAATAGCAAGTCTGAATCTACCCTCTTTCAGTTCTGAATCTTCTGAAGAGCTTTTTTGGTACAGCTGCATTTATATATCTTTCTAGACAAGACACTGTCTAGACAAGACACTGCTAGTATTTCTGCAGAAGGAGATGCAGGAGATAGGTACCAACAGGGATTGTGAGATGGGTAAAAGGAAAAGGCTTAGGTAACAGGATCTAAGTGTGGTTGATGTTGGTTTTGCTATAAAACACAGAGCTGAACATCACAGAATCTCATAAAGGAAGCAAAACAATGTTGGGAGCTGTGAATGAGAGAAGTACATCAACTAGAGTGAGGAAGTGACGGGGGGGTTTAGCTGGGTGAAGAAAAGAAATGATTATGGCAAGAAAGGTTTTTCTCAAATTGTTTGAATAATTTCATGTTAGCAATGGAAAAGTTGTTAACTGAGCTCGTGTGCAACAGTCTTTTTCAGTAGAAAAGGACCCATTTACTCACAGGTTACAGACAGATACAGACACAAAGATATTTATGTTCTTCTGTTAAAAAAATAAAGCAGGTTTGTATTTTATGAGGTTTATGTTTTGGTTATGGGCATTTCTTTCAGCAATTAAATTAGTATTTGAAAGTAAAGGTAAGCTAAGAGATTTCAGTTAAAAATAATTCAGGAAACATTTTCTTGGAATACTAAATAACTCTTTCACATCATCATTGGCATCTCAGAGCAAAGATATTAAGTAGTTCAAAAGGCTTGTCGAAAATTAACTTTTTCGCTACTTACTGGAATTGCTTGGTAGCAAAAGAGTCCCTAGAATCAACAGCTTCTCTGCACTGCAGCATATTACAAAGAATTCAGCAGGATTAGACTCACTGGTCCAGAAAAGGTATTAGATAAGGAAGATGGCTTGATTATATTTTTTGGCTTCAGTACACTTCTGAAAAATATTGAAAATGGAAGAAAAAGGGATGTTTGGATTCTTTACATGCATACCTTAAAGGATGCCAATAGCTGTTGCAAGGCTTTATCAAAAGAGACAACTGGGAAAGAATGTCTGAAAAAGAATGTTTTGGACTGCTTTCTGTAGCACCATTTATTAACAAAAGTATGTTGCAATTTGATGACTCTTGGGTGTCCCATCCAAAATAAATTGGAAGGGTCAGTGCCATACCTAGAGGGTCGGTGTCCATGCCATGAAAAGCCTTTGTCAGCATTCATTGGAATGTGTGCAAGCAATCGCAGGCAGAGGGAGCTTTGGGAGTATCAGTGCTCAAGGCAACGATATTGTTGCAAAGAGTTTGGACATAAAAAATAGAAGCCATATTCTCTATGTGCTAGTGTGTGCATATTCAGAAGCAATACATGATACTGCAACATAGTATCAACTTTTTTTGGCAGTCAATCACAGATTGAGGCTTTTTACATTCATAAAACAGGAAAAGCAGGAAAGCAGGTTGAGGGAAAGGGATGAGGGGATGAAGTCACCTTGTGACCTGTCTTCAAACAAGAAACGAGCAACATATGCCTATGCAGGGTGCCCTGTGGATATCTCAACCCAGAGTACACAATTTTTTCTTGCCCAGAGCTCAGGTATCCTACTGCCTCTGTGAAATGCCTATGCAGCTATTGAATGAGTGTTCATTGTTGCCCCTAAACCCATTTTTGCTTCTAACTCCTCCAGCTCTCAGTAACTGGTCATTGGTGAGCTGTTCTTAACCCTGGTGCCTCCTGCATTATCTCTTGTTCCACTTTTAAGGCCACACCTGTCAGCTATTACATCTATTCTGCATCTTTGGTTCCTGTTTTCCATACTCTCTTTTCTCTGCACTGCATCATTAGGCTGGTACCACCAATGGTTCATTCTTCACAGAGTATCTGCTTGCTGCTACTATCCATATCAAAATTATGGTCACACCACATGATTATACAAAGCTAAGCAGGGAAAAAAAAAAAAAGCCACCTAGAAAATTGCTGTCACAGCTAAGCAAACTAAAACAGTGCTTCAGGCAGGCCAGAAAAAAGGGAAAACAATCCTTAGTCTTCAGACTTTGCAGAGCTACCCTGTGGCTGGGTACTACTGATGGCAATACTATATTTACTGAGGTAAGTGGCTGCAAGTGGCTTAGTTCCCAGTACTCCCTTGCCTTTGGGCATCTCTGTCCAGAACCATTCCCATGGCTGTTAGCATTTAAAAACGAGAAGCTCTTTCTATTTTAGTAATTTCCTTCTCTATGAGCGTTGAGAAATGTATGTCTCAAACTTTGCAACAAGAGATCTCAGGTTTTTAACTTCATATACAACAAGGACTCTAACAATGATTTTGGTAAGGAAAGATCTGATCTTCTGCTACTGATCCATTTTATGTTCAAAATGGGGAGGTTCACTGCAGTGAAACCTTACTAAACAGAATAAATTGTTACAAGATGCCTGTTACATGCTAAGTGAATTGCAAAAACAAAACCTTGATTCCTTCAGCTCCTTCACTCTTTTCTTCTAGGTCATAGAATCATAGAATTCCAGGTTGGAAGGGAACTTAAGCATTATCTGGTCCAATTGTTCATGGCAAAGCATGACTGAGACTAGATGTCCCAGCAGTCTGTCCAAACAAATCTTGAAAGTGACCAGTGCTTGGGAATCCACCACTTCCCTGAGGATATTATTCCAGTGGCTGATTGCTCTCATTGTGATTTTTTTTTTCTCTTGTGTCATTTAGAATCTCCCCAAGTGTAACTTGTGCCTATTACTCCTTGTCTTTTCCATGTGACCCCTTGTCAAAAGAGAGTCTGCATCTTTTTTGTAGCCATCCTTCAAATACTGGAACGTGCTGATGAGGTCTCCCCTGAGCCTTCTTTTCTTTAGGCTGAACAAAACCAGTTCTCTCAGCCCTTCCTCATAGGACAGGCTTCTCAGTCCTATGTCTGATCGTCTTTGTGGCCCTTCTCTGAACCTTCTCCAGCCTATCCACATCTTTTCTGTAGAGTATAAAACCGAGCACAGCAATTCCGTCATTGCTACTTTTCCTCCAGCACTGGGACCATGATAGACTCTTAGCTTGCTGCAAAAGCATATTACAGACACTAGGACAGTGCAGACATACATTACATGTCTATGCTTACAGCTCACATCCACTAAAATAGTAATTTTTAATTACTGTTTCTTTTAGAAGGTAGTGCTTGTAAATGATATGGGAATATGAGATTTTCTTGGACAGAGGTGTCCTGAGCAGCAAGTTGTATGTGGAAAGTAACCTTGCATGGAAGTTTGGTGTCGTGAACAAAGTAAACAGTTTTGGATTCTGTCCTGGGTTCAGCAGTAGCAGTCATTTTTTCTCCTTCTTAGTAGCTGGTGCAGTGCTGTGGTTTTGACTTTCGGCCTGGGAACAGTGCTGATAACACCGATGTTTTTAGTTACTGCTCAAATGTTTAATCTGACCAAGGGCTTTCTGAGTCTGATGCTCTGCCAGGGAGGAGGGGAAACCGGGAGGAAGCAAAGACAGGACACCTGACCCAAACTAACCAAAGAGGTATTCCATGGCACAGCACGTCATGCCCAGGATGTAAAAACTGGGGGCAAGAACCTGGAAGAGTTAGTTTACGGCTCGGTCGTCGGGTGGTGAGTGGTTGTATTCTCTTCCCTTGTACTTCCCTCGTCATTATTATTATTATTGGTGGTAGCAGTAGTGATTTGTGTTATACCTTAGTTACTGGACTGTTCTTATTTCAGCCTGTGGGAGTTACATTCTTTCGATCCTCCTCCCCGTCCCTCCAGGAGCAGGGGGGGAGGAAGGGGAGACTCCAGAAACTGTGTGGTTTTTCTGAGTTACAGCTGGGCTTAAACCACTACAGATTCCAAACATGATCAATCTTTCCTTAGCTCCTTCCTACCCTTAGAACATGAATCACAGAATCATAGAATAGTTAGGGTTGTAAAGGATTATCTAGTTCCAACCCCCCTGCCATGGGCAGGGACACCTCCCACTAAACCATGCCACCCAAGGCTATGTCCAACCCAGCCTTGGACACCGCCAGTGATGGAGCATTCACAACTTCCCTGGGCAACCCATTCCACTGCCTCACCACCCTCACAGTAAAGAACTTGTTCCTTATAGCCAATCTAAACTTCCCCTGTTTAAATTTGAATCCATTACCCCTTGTCCTCTCACTACAGTCCCTCATGAAGAGTCCCTCCCCAGCATCCTTATATGCCTCCTTCAGATCCTGGGAGGCTGCTAGGAGGTCTCCACACAGCCTCCTCTTCTCCAGGCTGAACAGCCCAAACTTTCTCAGCCTGTACAATATACCCTACTGGCCTGAATTAAATCAGAAACTAGGTCTCTAAAAAGATGCACAGCTGCAGAAATTATGAATCACATACAAACCTTTGTCAATCCAGAATGAGTCACAATTTATTTGCAAATTCTTTGTTTTGCAAAATATGTTAATTTTACCTCAGCAGAAAAAAAATGTCTTCATAAATGTGATGCTTTAATTCTTCCTCTGAGCCCAGCTGTAAATTTGTTTTCAAGATCTTCCTTAAAATGCAAGGTAGTTGTAGACAGCTTTAATTGCAAATAGTTATCAGGTAGTAAACTATGAACTGAATGCCAGTATAATAAAGCAGACAAAAATAGGATTTTTTTTTCTAGAATGAGAGACAGTGTTATGGTATTGGCTAGCTCTTTTTACATGCGTAATAATCTCAACTCTCTCACATAATAGTACAGTAGAGGTTCTTTTGTTTTAACTTAAAACTTCCCAGTCCCTAACACGAGGATTAAGATTGAAGGCCATTGCCTTTATATGAGCAAGAAATATGGGCCTTTTTCTTAATCTTTTTTTTTTCTGAAGTTTGTTTCCAGTTTTAATGGAATCTATACCTTTATATGTTATGTGAATAAAAGTGGCTACCCTGCTTCCTTAATCTTGTCTGAGAATGAAAGTGATCCCAGTGTGATTTAACAAGTAGTAGGCACTCTGTCCTTGAGGAGATGTTGACTCAGTTAAAGCGGTGTATAAAACTGCATAGTACCTAGCCTGTGGTTTTGAGTTGTTAGACTTGTACTGAATCAGGAAACTTCAAATTTGGTCACCTGAGTTTTATCCTTTTTTTTTTTTCTACAAAGTACAGATTTTACAAAAAGTGCTGCTATGCAGGTATCATTCTGTAGACAGAGGCATAAGCCTGAGCATGAATGCACCTATATCAATATGGAAGTGCTTTATACTGAGTTTATCTTGCATACTACACATGAGAATTTACCTCAATATGCTCAGTTTCAATATACATGAAATCCTTACCTTTGTGATGGGCAGAAGGTGGTTCTGCATGTTTGATTATATGTACAGCTTGACAGCATAGGTAAGCCATTTGTTGTGAAAAGTCAGAGTGACTTTTTGTCTTCATGATACTGTGCTTACTCGAAAAATATTTATCTAGACTGCTTCATAATCTGTACGTGGATAAATGAATTGCTTCATTTAATACTGCAACAAGGTTTGGTCCCTTCCAGGGTGAAATATAGAAACAGATACTTACTGATTCATCTTTCAGCACAAATCCATTGTGCCATGACACCATTTGTAGAATCATAGGATAGTTAGGGCTGGAGAAGACTTTAAGATCATCTAGTTCCAGCCCCCCTGCCATGGGCAGGCACATGTACCTGGCAGAAAAGGCAGGATTTGCAGTTACGCTCTTCTCTGAGACCATGGCAGTGGCAAGGTCAGATGCTTACAGCTGGACAAATATTAATGTAACTTCAACTTGATGTGCTTTTATTTCTGTACAGTTAAACATAACATAGAGTTGTACCTAGAGCATTTTTTCCACAATTCTTTAGAAGGCACTAAGAAACAGAGTGGTATGGTAATGGAAATAGCCCCCTACATATAGAGGAATCCAAGAATACAAAAAAAATCCAGAAGGATTTTATTTCAAAGTGTTTTGGGGTTTTTGTTTGTTTGTTTTTGTTTAGTTTGGTTTGGTTTTTCGTTGTTTGTTTGGGGGGTTTGTTTTAAGTAATCAAATATTTAGGTTGACCTAAATTGTCTGACTGTTATAAAAATCTCAGTGTTCTGCTTTCACTGGACTTAAACTGAATTTTATTGTTTGTATGATTGCCCACAAAATATCAGTTTTGCCCAGCACTGATTTTACATCTGTCCATCTGCATGATTTCTTTAAGCTGTAAGCCAAATTGAGGACAACACAAGTAAACAGCAATGGCTTTGATTCTGTTATTTATTTTCCTTCATTTTTATGTATTTGTAGTCTTCTGAAAGCATTCTATTTTCTATATATTTCAGAGAAAATATTATAAATCTGTCATGGACCATTTGCAGAAAACAAACCTTTGTAAAGTAGTAACATCAAAGGTGATATATCTAAAAGAGATAATATTGTAGCAGTAATTAATGGCCAAAGCCTGGTAACATCTATGAGGAATTTATTTTTTTTACTTAAAAAATGGATGAGAGTATAATCAAGTAAATCCAATCTCAATAAACAAGAAGCCAGTTAAAAGCCTCATAAACAATGCATGAATGAAGAAAAGATTGTTGTAGAGCAAATAATTAACCAGAGACCTAGCTGAAAAGCAGTTAATGACACAGGGATGATAATCATGACTTCTAATGACAACAAAATCAGGAAGACAATACTGCATTCTCATGAATATAAGTCATTTTGGCATGAAAATGTTTAAAATGAATAATATTTTAATACAGAATTTTTAGAATAGAACTATACTGAGAGTCTAGCCTTGCAAGGATAATTCTCTGGTGTTATGATAGCAAGCAAAATATACTAAAAATTCCAAAACCTGCAAAAGAAACTACTAATTTGCCAGAAGTTAGTACCTTTTTCCTGACCACTGTTCTGTTTATAGTGAACTGGGTTTCTTATGTATCCACTTAGTGTATAATTTATAAAATATGTCTTATTTTCCCCCCAAATGATTCCATCATATGGAGACAACTTCTATGTTAAAATAAATTTGGAAACCTAGCTGAGAGGTGTTTCATGAGATGGGAATGCCAGTAGCACCTTCCAATGATGTTGGGCTTGGAATGTTGTATAGAAATTTCATGCATATCCTCCAAAAGGAAATGCCAAAGGATAATAATAATAATAATCTCATGTAGTTTGGTTTTTTTTTGGGGGGGCGAAGGGGTGGGGAGGGGGAGGAATGCAGTTATCCTGGCACCCAGAGAGATGCTCCTGCAGAGGTGGCATAGACCAGCAAATCTTCTGTTTCAAGTGTAGAGCTAGAAGTCACTGTGATGCCAGCTCAGCCTTACAGCCTGGATGCTGGAAGAGTCTCAGTTCAACATGGGCACCTCACGGATTCATCAACCCTGAGCTGAGATAGGGAAATGCTGGTGATCTTCTTTCTGAAATACTGGAAAACCTCAGGGCTGCTGTGGTGTCAGGGAACTCAAGTCTCAGGGGTTTACTTTGAATGGGATTTAGGCTCCATTTACATTGAAAGAGTATCTGGAAACCCAGGAGAACATAGTTGAATCTTGGGCTTTATCTTTGGATCAAGACTACAGCTTTCTTATTTTCTGCTGTGCATCAGTGAGCAGAAACAGGGAGTAAAATCGATTTCCAGGGCTTTTGCAGCTTCCTGATTCTTGGCATTTTCTTGCTATGTAATCAAGTAACCTGGTAGAAAACCTGACAGGTCAATCATGGAAATTTAAGAAGTCAGGATCCATCCTCACTATTGCATTTTGGGAATGGGAAAATTAAGTAAAATTCAGCAGTCCACCAAGTTGCCACAAAATTTTTTTGCTTAGGGTAAAAGTTATTTCTGAAGAAACTAAGTTTATTAGAAGGTGTTCTGTCTTGCTTCTCCTTTGATGTGACCCAAATTCCTGGTTGTTTGTTTTTTTTTGAGAATGAGATAATTGGTTACTACTGATGGCTAATACATATCATCTGAAGAAGGTTGGTTTCTTTTTTTAACTATTTAAATTTGTTTTGTTCTCTTTCCTCCTTATGCAGCTCCCTCACCCATTCATTTTTATTCTCCCTTTTATAAAGCGCAGAGTGCTCAAAATAAAGCTGTGGTTTACATGAGTGCTTTTGAGTTCTTCAGAAACTCCTTAAAATAATGAACTAGAAATAAAAATAATTAAGATGTGAAATACAAAATAAGATTTAAGATTAAGATTTGAGAAGAGATCAAAATACCTACTAAAAAAAGAGTCCAGTGATGTCGGAGCCCCAGGGACTGGTTTTTTTGGCATGTGAAGAAAAATGTCCTCCAACTGCTCTTACTTGAAGTTTCATGTATTCCAGAGAGTAAAGTTAATGTTCCAAACCAGTAAAATATTAGACTCCAGTGTCAAACCTGTAGCGATGATTTACAGCATCAAATTACTGATGTAGCACCATTCCATGTGTTTTTTCCCAGCCTCTGAGCTGAGAGTCAAAACAGATCTTCTTATTCTGTGAATTAGGATGGGACTAAGGAAATAGATCTTATGCTGAAATGTGCTGACTTTGAAGTGTGGCTTCTGTTGGCAATATGTGTGGCCATGTGCCGTGAAATATTGGAGAGATGGTTAATTTGCTCATAACTGTTGGATTACATTTTCCTCTTAATCTGCAGCTGTTTCTCAATCTTGTTTTTACTAAAAATCTGGTCAAGTTATAAATTCACATATATATTAAAAAAATGATACCTCAAAATACTACAGAAAACTGCTTAATGCTGAGTAGTTCTCAGGGCTGAAAAATAAGGTAGGGAAGTACACCCATCAGGATGTTGACCTACTTGTTCTTGATAGGTTTTTATGTTTCTTGCCACTTATAGAGGTCCCAGAATTTAATGAAATTATTCCCCCCCCTTCCAATTACTACCTTCTAAATGTCACTTGGGAGTTCGATAGTCTCCAGCAAGCAATCCAGCTTAACTTTCTCTAAAATTCTGGCCTGATTATTACTCATTTGCTTTCACTTGCATTCCAGGAATTGTAATGGTTTGGGTTTTTTTGGTCTGTAACTGTCATTTTTCACTGAAATCTTCTACTGCATTTGTACTTCATCTACAGCAGAGAAAATAAAATGTGTAAAGATTTATTTTTTTAAATTATTTTGAGCTAAACTATTTGGATATAACACTCAATATCTCCAAAGGTCCCTTTCAACCCTAGTGATTCTGTGACATATGAGCTAATGAAATGATAGCACTGAAACCACTTTCACATAGCTCCAGCTCAAGAGAATTTTATTGCAAAATGTAGTAAATAATTGTCTAAATGAAATAGAGCACAATATTCGTATTAGGTCATTTCCAGATTTTGTTGCTTTCAGGAAACTAAATATATTTAAGATACAGTAAATTTTGTTGCTTTTCATTGTACTATCCTCTCAGTCCCGTACTTTTAGGTGAGCTTTCCACATCTGTACCTCTGAGTGGATAAGGATCATGGAAATTGCCATGTCGGATTAATGGTCTTGTCTTTGGTCTGTGTTTTTTGTTTCTCACAGCAGTGGTTTCTACAACAATAGGATATCAATAGTTTATATTGCCAGTACCAGTTTCTTAAGGGTGTAAACTAGTTTTTTACAAATCCTTTTAGAGAACTAATAAAAAAAGCTGTGTTGTTAGACCTGCTACCAAGAAAGTCTTATCTATTTAAACTGAGTCTGGGGCTTTTCAGATTTACGGTCCACTGAAAAACCACTTCAGCTGCCTGTCTATCTATTATTGAAATATCTACATTAATTCATGCCTTAAATTATCAGTGCTTTCAAAGTGAGCTGGCTTGCTGCTTCTCTCCTTAAAAGCCAGTCCTGTTTAATTTTTGCTAGTTAAGGAGTTGCCAAGCATGTTGAACACAGCAGCAATCTGTGTCTTGTGTTTTTTTATTGATTGTTCATATAGTACAACATGTCCTGGTCACATGAGGTGGTAATGCCGAGCAGCTGACTCTTGTCATCCTTCATTTTCCCCTCCCGAGGTCTTTCCTAGTGGCTTTTCTGGGACCAGGTTTTGCATTTCATATCCCAGTGTAAGTTTTCTGTTTTGTTAATCAAATGCAAGAAGATCAAATCCTTGTCCATTTTTTAAATTTAGATTAAGTTTTTCTCCATAGAAAGGTGATGAAAAAATTGCTGAATTCATGCTAAGTTTTCTGTGACACTAGTAATCTAATCTATTAAAAAAATTAAAAAACCCAGCCCTGTTCCCCAGTTATTTCAGCCTTATGTTTAAAGTGAAGCCAATTTCTTCTGTAGGCATTTCTTGCTAGAATATGGATTTCGACCACTGCAGCTCTGAGTGCAGGCAGAGCACTAGAAGGATTGAGTCTAAAAGGAGTGTATAACAGGTTCATTGGAAATGAATTTGTCATAATTGATTCCTAATTGAATCTGTCTTTTGACTCCCCCTAAGTTTTTCTAGTAGTTGTTAGATCCTTTTGAAGCCTTGTATTTTTAATTCAGACCTTCTGAATCTTGTTGCAAACAGCTAGCAATCCTGGCCAAGACCTTTTGAATAAATGAGTTAGAAAATCGTTTACTGTGCTCCTAGTAATGTTGGATTACTGTTTAAATAGAGAAAATTAGATCCAAGACTTACTCTGTTATCAATATCCTCTCATGTGACATTGTCAGCACAGGACTGGTTTAGTCATTGCAATTTCAGTAATATTTGTGTTTGGCAAGCAGGGCTCATGTTTCTTTTACAGACTATTTCAAAGCCTTGGATTGCATTTATTAGTTGTTCTATTTAAATAGCAACTTGGTGCTCTCAGTAATTCTAAGGCCTGAGATAGGTTGGTTTGGCTGCAAAATCATCTCTGATGACAGATAAAATGGTTTGCCTATGCAACAAAATAAGTGATCCTTTAACAAAAGTGTGTTGAGTTTTGTTTACCTTAAGAACCAGTGTCATAAAATGAAGTATAAGAATCATTTAGAATGCTTTTTTTTTCCATTGGGTGCACTTCAGGTTTCTCCCAACCTTTAAATAGCAACTTTCATCCCTTATAGTCACTGTCTTTATTTCTAAAACGGAAGACAGTCATAACTGTTGTACCTTTGATTCAGTCTTTATGGTAGTGTGTTGGTCTTTGCTGGAGCCGGGGGATCCAAAAAAGGAGGCAGGTTCTATGTCCTGTTATTTTTTTTAAGAAATGCTCCCTTATTCTAGGAGTGTTGCAGGTGAGGGAAAGTCTGGAAAACAGAGGCAAATGCATTCACTTTGTTGCCTCCTTTGCTGTGTTTGCTACCAGTTCTTTACCAGAATTTTGGGGACAAATTTCAGAGAAATGCTTTAAATGCCAGGAATATATTGAGTGTTTATATATGGGAGTAGAGAGTATACCACCTTAAAGGAAGCCTGTATTAAAAGCATAGATTTTGGCAAATCAGGGAGGTAGTAAGCCTGTAGGCAGAAGTGGAAGCAGCTCCTCTTGGGTCCTTTCTTCCATCATATAATTGTAAGGAACCACGTAGGAGAAATAAAAGTCCAACAGGATAGACAGATGCTTCATCTTAGAATCATAGAACCATAGAATAGGTAGGGTTGGAAAGGATCTTAAGATTATCTAGTTCCAACTGCCCTGCCATGGGCAGGGTCACCTACCACTAAACCATGCCACCCAAGGCTATGTCCAATCCAGCCTTGAACACTGCCAGCGATGGAGCATTCACAGCTTCCCTAGGCAACACTTTCCAGTGCCTCACCACCCTTACAGTAAAGAAATTCTTCCTCATATCCAATCTAAACTTCCCCTCTTTAAGTTTGAACCCATTACCCCTTGTCCTATCACTACAGTTCCTCATGAAGAGTCCCTCCCTAGCAACCCTATAGGACCCCTTCAGATACTGGGAGGCTGCTAGGAGGTCTCCAAGCAGCCTTCTCTTCTCCAGGCTGAACAGCCCCAACTGTCTCAGCCTATCTTCATATGGGAGGTGCTCCAGTCCCCTGATCATCCTTGTGGTCCTCCTCTGCACTTGTTCCAACAGTTCCATGTCCTTTTTATGTTGAGGACACCAGAACTGCACACAGTACTCCAAGTGAGGTCTCACAAGAGCAGAGTAGAGGGGCAGGATCACCTCCTTCAACCTGCTGGTCACACTCCTTTTGATGCAGCCCAGGATACAGTTGGCTTTCTGAGCTGCAAGCTCACACTGCCGGCTCATGTTCATTTTCTCATCAACCAACACCCCCAAGTCCTTCTCCACAGGGCTGCTCTGAATCTCTTCTCTGCCCAACCTGTAGCTGTGCCTGGGATTGCTCCCACCCAGCTGTAGGACCTTGCACTTGGCATGGTTAAACTTCATCAGGTTGGCATCAGCCCACTTCACAAGCTTGTCAAGGTCCCTCTGGATGGCATCCCTTCCCTCCAGGGTATCAATCAAACCAGACAGCTTGGTGCCCTCGGCAAACTTGCTGAGGGCACACTCAATGCCACTGTCCATGTCACCGACAAAGATGTTGAACAAGACCGGTCCCAACACTGATCCCTGAGGGACACAACTCATTACTAGTCTCCATCTGGACATTGAGCCATTGACCACAACTCTTTGCGTGCGGCCATCCAGCCAGTTCTTTATCCACCGAGTGGTCCACCTATCAAATTGATGTCTCTCCAACTTAGAGAGAAGGATGTCATGTGAGACAGTGTCAAACGCTTTGCACAAGTCTAGGTAGATGACATCAACTGCTCTACCCCTGTCCATCAGTTCCGTAGCTCCATCATAGAAGGCCACCAAATTGGTCAGGCAGGATTTCCCCTTAATGAAGCCATGCTGGCTGTCACCAACCACCTTGTTGTTTTTCATGTGCGTTAGCATGCCTTCCAGGAGAATTTGTTCCAAGATTTTGCCAGGCACAGAGGTGAGGCTGACTGGTCTGTAGCTCCCCGGCTCATCCATTTTCCCCTTCTTGAAAACAGGAGTTATATTTCCCTTTTTCCTGTCATCGGGAACTTCACCTGAATGCCATGATTTTTCAAATTTGATGGACAATGGCTTAGCAACTTCATTTGCCAGCTCCTTCAGGACCTGCAGATGGATTTCATCCAGTCCCATGGGCTTGTATACGTTCAGGTTCCTAAGATGGCCTCGAACCAGATCGTCTCCTACAGTGGGCCCAGGGTCTTCATTTTCACTGTCCCTGCGTCTGCCTTCCAGGACTTGGGTGGTGTGGTCAGAGCATTTGCCAATGAAGACTGAGGCAGAGAAGTCATTAAGAACCTCAGCCTTCTCCAAATCCAGGGTAGCCAGTTCTCCCAATAGCTTCTGGAGAGGGCCCACGTTGTCCCTAGTCTGTCTTTTATTTGCAATGTAGCTATAGAACCCCTTCCTGTTATCCTTAACACCCCTAGCCAAGTTTAATTCCAAGTGGGCCTTAGCTTGCCTAACCTGATCCCTCGCTTCCCAGACAACATCCCTTTATTCATCCCAGGCCGCCTGTCCTTTCTTCCACCTTTTATAAGCCTCTTTTTTCCTTTGAATTTTCCTCAGCACCTCCTTATCCACCCATGGAGGTCTCCTGGCCGTTCTGCAGCACTTCCTTCTAGTAGGGATGTATCGCTCCTGAGCTTGCAGCAGGTGATCCTTGAATATCTTGAACAACTTTTGTGGCAAACCCCCTCATTCCTGTACAAAATCTGTTGTGCCAGAGCAAAAGCCACATTTGGGTGTTTATGGCCTACACAAGAAGCAAAGGAGATCAAGGAAATCAGTTATGTCTTGGGCAGCTGCACAAGTAGAGGAATGCATGAGGCAGAATTTCTGGATGATGCTCAGTGGCCTGTGCGACAGAAGCAAAGAAAATCCTTTCATTGTTTCTTCCAGTTTTTAATTCTACACCCAGAGAACAAACTTATTCTTGGGAGCATAGGCAAAAGAAACTAATCAAACACCTGAGGACTTTGCCTATATTGTGGAGCAGAAGCATATGTCACTCCGCCATCAAGAGAAAATCAAAACAGCCCAAAGAGAAAATAAAACAGCCCAAACCAACATGGCAATTAAATTATGTAGAGCAGAAGGCAGATGTGGAGGGGAAATAATGAGAATGTTTTTAGCCCATATTTGGCTAAGGATTTTTTTCTTACTGATAGGAAAATGTATTTGGCTTTGATGAGGATGGTTTCTTGCTGTTTCTGCCCCTCTTCTACTCCACTTTTGGTTGCAAGTTTGTGCCAGTTTTTTGTTGTCTTTTTATGATACTCTGACAGCAACTAGCTGTCATATAAATAATCTGTTTCTGAAATAAGTTCACTTTCTGAAGGGGGTAAAATCATACAGGAAGCAGATTTGCTTGAACCAAACTAGCTGTCGCTAAAAGACTAAGCAGAAGCTGGTGAGAACTGACAGGAAGGGTAAACATCTTTCAAGCAGTGGCAAAAAGCAGTGTTTCTGTCTTTTTTGACTTACTTTGGTGTCTGGATTTCCTGTTTCTTCTTCTTTGTGCCCCCCTTTAGTCCAGGCCTTTATGTCTGCTGCCTGTAATGTGCAATGTATTCCTTCCCTGGGGCTGTGGCAAGAGCACTTGTCAAGGCAAGACCTGCTACTGAAGTTTGTTTCCTATTGGTCTATTGTGCTGGTGAAAAAGTAGTAGTTTTATTCCTTCATTGCTCTGAGAAAATGAGGTTGATGCTCTCTGTGTGGTCAAGCAGTGCAGTATGATATTCTTGCTATGCTACCAGATTATAAACTAGTTCTTTTTAAGCACTATTTAGTCCCTATGAAGTTGTTTGGTTTTATTTTCTCTTTTCAATGGAAACAAAAAAGCTGAGATCCACTGGCAAGAGCAGAGATATAGAAGGCCGGTATTCTGATAATGGCATATACTGTATCTTACTGGTGTCTTGCTAGATGATTGCATATAGGACTAATGGATTTTCAAAGCACTGTATTAAATTGTGTCTTTTGGCTGTCCCACATAGGTGAGATCAGGTGTTTCATCCAGAGTTAGAGAAATATTTCTGTTAATTTACTAACTAATATAGTATGAATTTTATGTATTTGAAACCAGGTGATTGTAAATTAACTGTGCTGGACTCAGGCTGAAAAAAATTAATGCATTTCAGATATTCTAGAATCGGAGAACTTCATAGTCACCTTAAAAACAATTTGTTAACAAAAAAACCCTTTCAAGGGAAAATTCGCTTACTAATTATTCACCGAGCTCTAGTATAACGATGTGTCTGTGGAAAAAGTGTGGCTAATCAGTTTATCACGTAAGGCTTTTTGTCTTGATATATGGTTTTGGCCTGCAAGTTCTTGCACTCAAAGGCTGATGAAAAGCAGTAATGCTGGGTGCTGAAATTTATAAACCAATTTACACTGTGGAAGGAATAACAGATTTTCATTGAGTTAATGTTTAATTATCTGAGATCTTCTTTATTTCTTGTAACTGAATTGGTTTGTCACTTCTCTTAATTAATTAGACAAAAGAAAAAATCGTCAAGCACACTGTTGTTCAAATTAGTGTCAGTTGTGGGATTAGTTCATGGTTTATTGCCCTCATGAACATGCTACTTCTGCTTTGCCGTCACAAAGACCTATGTGGGCTCAAAAGCTGAACCGCTTCCAGATGAAGGAAAGAGGGGAAAATAGCCTCTTCAGGCTTGGTAGGTTTCGAAATGTCTAGCAGTCCCTAGCTAGCTAAGGCTAATTCTTTTAGTACAATGACCTTAAATATGCCAGCATTGGGAAATACCTTAGCAGCCATTACACTTGACTTTAAAGGAACTTATTTTGGGATTGCCATGGCTGCCAGCCAGAGCTGTGATGTGAAGGTTGCTAAGGTTACGAGAAGGCCTTCAGTGGTGTGCAGTGACATTCAAATAGGAGTAGAAAGCAACAAACTGAGTGAAGAAAACAATTTTTTAAATTGGACTTTCAAGTATATTTGGATTATTATTTGCTCACCTTTCTTCCCTGACACAGGCTCTTTAGAGCTCCATATCAGCTATTTAGTAAATTATTTGCCAAGGACAGAGTAGACTCTTTCCCCCCTGTCCTACCCTGCCTTATTATTTAGGAGGGATAATTTACTGGGCAAAACATGGTAGAGTGCAGGTGATACCTTACTATATTTTCATGTGTTCTAGAAGAAACATGTTTTATCTGATGATTTTATTTGTTTGCTTGTTTTACCTTTCTCTACTTGAGTCATGAGTAACATGAGGTGGAGATAAGGAAGCTGTCTCCACCTGCTGTCTCCACTTTATCCAGCCCCACCACATTCCTTTTTTCCCTCCAAAATCCTCCTGGGAGGAACCCCAAGGGGCCATGAAGGGTTAAGGTCCTGTCTAGACTCCACTTCATTCTCATTTGGACTATAAAACAGTGAATTCACTGTTTTCTGGAAAGGAGGGAGAGCTGAGCTTGCTTCATGACAGTGAAGTGACTGTTTTGTACAGCTGTGATGGAAAGCCTCAAGCAGGATGTCAGCACTCCTTTGTATTAAAGAAAATGGCAACATTGCTATTCCCAGATCCTCATAAACTACCTAATGTCTGCTAATATTATAGGAGGTGAATGCCACAGAAGGAGGCAGACACTTGCAGTCTCCTTTTTCATAGTCAACACAGTGTTCCTAACCCCACTCATAAATGGTAATGGTAGCATCTTCTCTATGTATGGAAATATCAGGTGGAAGGCAACATGGAAAAGTCTGCTGGAAAGGCTTCTGCACAAACAGTATCTTGGTGTTTTGGGAAGCTTTTATAAACCCCTGATTTTCAGCTTCAATTCATCATCTGTCAGTTTCTCTAATGCTTATGGTAAATAGCACTTGATTTATACTTTTTTATTTGAAAATATGAATGTTACAAAAAACTAATAGGGTGCATCAGGGTTTTTTTTGTGGTTTAATGTATAGGAGCATAAAATATAAGCACAGATACTATTCTCAGTAAATAAATAAAACTGTGGTATGGATAGTATAGTGTAGCACTGTATCCAACATTTAGAGAAATTATGAAAAATATGGAAATTTGAAATATTAAATAAAACATGTGAATACATCGCAATGTTTAAGAAAGAAGATAGTAAAGCACAAAAGGAGAATCTCGCTGAATCAAATAACTGTTCTGAATGAGTACTCTGAAAGGAGCAGTTTGCTGCTGAGTTCAGAGATTTTCTTAAAATTGCCTTTAAATGCCCTGTTCCAACTCAGAATTGGGATTAATTTAGGTTTCTGAATAACCCTTGGTTACCTTTGTAGATACATAATTTATTAGGGTATTTCACATTTAAGAATTCTGAGGTTAAGAAACCTCAGAATATGCTAGTGCTGCTCATCAAGCAACCATGGCCTTAAATTCATGCAGGTGAAGTAATAGCTTCTGGTTTTTGTTTGTTTGGTTTTCTTTTTATTTCTTTAAATCAGTGATTTAGTTTTGCACACTGGTGCTCCTGAAAACCACAAACGGTACAGCTCCTGTGCCCTTGCAGAAGGCAGAGCTTCATGCCTAGGGGCAAGCTGTGGCCTTTGGCTTTGCCTGCTTCTCTGCTGAGCAATGAGGTCCTCCCATGCCAGGCAGAGGCAGGCCCTCCAGTGAAGAGTTCTAGGTTTATCTTAGCTCTGACACCTTTTCCATCTTGTGGCTGGGTGGGATCTACAGTGAGTGGGTAGCAAAGCTACTAAACTGAGGGAGACAGTTTGGCTGTTTTACTTGTGCATATATTACATTGCAGGTGGAAATACATGAGGTGTTCTCATTCCTACTAAAATGTTGTTTGCAGTCTCAGGGAGAAGATAGCCAAACAATATCTGCTTTCTAAGACAGCCTAGTAGACAGGGAGACTAATTTCTGGGAATGGGTTTCACCTGGTCCCAGTTTGATCAGGTGCTACCTGTTTTCTAATGCCTACTCTTTCTGCTGTAGCAGGAAGTTAGCAGAGAGAATAAGCTTAGTAATTTTGAAGAAAAGTACTGTGGAGTTAGAATTCATTAAGCAGAATGTTGAGAGTTCTGAAAATTTATGTTTACCTTTACCAGGTCTTTATCAGAATAAATTCCAGCTGCCTACAAGGATTTTTGTTTGTGTGATACACTTCTTGTGGTGAGATACTGTGGAAAGCTTTGTGCATGCCTGCAGGTAAGCAAGCTGTAATTTTAGTCTTTCCTTTAAGCCCTCCATGCTTGGGGGAATGCTTTTCACCTCACTTACTGTACTGGTTTCACACAGCTGTAATTTCTCTGACTTCAGTGAGTTTTCTTGTGATGTGCTAGTGTCAAGTCAGATTTGGATCTTGTAGGTTTTGCAAAACGAAGCTGAAAATAAAGTGAGGAAAAAGTTTTCCAGCAATACTTATAGTTTTTCATTTCCATCTTAGGAGTTAATACACTGGGAAACCTTTTACTTTGTGGAGGTTTTTTTTAGTGGTACTCTGACTGTGCTGCTCCTGTAGAGTAAAGCAAGGTGAAGAATAACACAGAAATGAAAAATCCCAAGAAGAAAAAAATATAGTTTCCATATTCTTTTGGGGTTGGGGAACTTCAGAGAGTTGTTACTTTTTCAGTGGTTCATGATGTGGGACTGTGTTCATGTTCTGGTGTCAGCTGTGCTACTGCAATTGGCTTCAAATGTGATTTAGGACCCTTCAGAGGATATAGAAATGTAAAATATTATTATTAAGTTGGTGGCAAGTTGCATTCAAAATGGTATCTTACATGCTGAAAGGATTCTTGATCTTGCATGTGCTTTTGAGGTGTAAGACTTTACAACAACAGTGGCTGGTAAAATGAGTCCAGAGTTTACATACGCTGATAGTATCGGATATCCATGTTTATGAATTATCCTGACAACAAAAGTAACATTTTGCATTGCAATTGAAATGTGTATGTATTTCTGCACACACTGGCTGCCTATAGAATGGCTTTTCTGTCTTACCCTGCTTAGATATTGAATGCTTTGGGGCATTTCAGACTCTGCTGGATGTCTTAAGACAACTGGTGGTTGCCACAACATCTATTCAGCTAGAGCAACAGGGTATGTATGTCCTGGAGGCAACCATGTGTGGCTGACATTCCTGCAGCTTTTCCCCTTTCTACCAGTGCATGTCAGTGTCCTCTATTCTGCAAAACCGAACCTGGGATTGCCTGTTGTATGTCATTCAAAGATGTAAGGAGAGGCAGTGTTGCGTGCAGAGAGTGACAGATCACCCATTTCTAAGGTGGGTTACGTAGGGTCTGCAAATAGAGGAACAACAGTTTGGGAATGGGCTAATATGAAACAAGTAAATATCTGCCATAACTCTGAGATTATGAGTTACACTCCATTTGTACGTGCTCTTCTCATATTCTAAAATGTACCTGTTTCTGCTGTGAAGGAGTGCTCCCGTTTGAGGCATTTTTGCTTTTAACGAATATCACACCATTTGCCAGTTGGGTCTTGGCTGCGATCATTGTTGCAATATTTGTCATCAGCAAAATCAATGCCCTGCCTGCCTTTTCAGGGCACACCTCATCCAAAGTTCAATTGCTTGTCTCTTGAGCTCTCAGCTTGAGTTTTCAGAATCGGCTGTCAGAAAAGTCATCCCCTTTTAGGTGATTAGAGAAAATGCTATGAGGTCAGTAAGGTGAACAAACAAGAAACTCTGATGTTATTTTAGATTTTTTAATTGCCTCTAACATGTTGCACCTTTCAGCAGCAGTCGTCATAAGATGCTATTTCCTGGTAAGTGAAAGGTGTTTGCCTCTGACAGAATATATTAATTTTAGGCTTCAGTAACACAATGCAGCTTCTGGTTGCATTAGAATATGTGTATGGGAGTTCAAGTCTGCCTGCAAAAAGGTAGTGTTGGCATACCATAGAGTGGATTTTCTACTGGGGTGATATTTCACTCTTGGTACTTCTGCAGGTGGGAGTTGGTAATATCATGAATTATTGGTAACATAGGGTTAATATATTAGAAATAGTAGTTGAGTTATTATTAATATCATAGCGTTAATATGCTAAGAATGATACTTGTTATTATTAGGCTTGAGACCCCAATAAGAATCTATTCAAGCATGCCAGTACTATCACTGCTTCCAAAGGTTTCCAGTCTAAGCCAGTAAGCAATATACGGTGGACAAGTGAAGGAGCTGAGCCAGTAGGTAAAGGGGATACATACAGTTAAGGCTGCAGCTATGTGAGCAAAGAAGGAGAGAGTGCTGAAGGGTCTCGGAGTTCCAGAAAAAATGTGGGGATAGGTAAGGCAGCAGCAAGTAAGAGCACTGCAGGGTTTCAGAGAGGATGCTGAAATAGCAAGGAGATGGGAAAATTGAACTGTGGCTGTCTCGAGGACACAAGGGTTTTGATGGTTTAGGAATGCTGATGTGATATGAATCGCATGTATATAGATTTACTGGCCATTATAATGCTGTTGTGAGACTCCTCAGACCTCTGATTCATGTGACATAAGTTACATGGCTCAAAAGGGCAACTGCATGTTTGCGAAGACCTGCTACTTAGCTCTGTCAACTGAGTTGTAATCCAAACTGACAAACTCCACTGACTAAAGATATTGGCTTCTTCACTTAGTCTGCCAGAGAAGCCCAAAATGCCATATGCATGAAGAAACAAGCAAGAAGCTTGCTTGTTTCTAAAGCAGACAGATCTTTGAGAGCTAATACTAAAAAGCTTAGTTTCAAGAGCAAAACCAAAGATTCACCTCTGGGGTTAATACACAAAATGGAAAAATGAGTTTCTGTTTTGTATCACCGGGGAGACTTTATACAGTGCAGACTTCTTCAGGGAAACATCCTCTGTGGTGGTCTAAATTATGCACTATGGATGATGATTATCTTGCACTGCACATACAGATCATTCAACCATGAGATTGGAATCATGTTAGTAATAATTAAAAGTGTGTACCTGCTTTTGTGCTTGAATATACTGTCCTGGCCTGTGATTAAACTGTGCAGTATTAGGACATGAATTTTCACTCATTCCAGCAATCATTTATAAGTAAAATCCTGCCTCTAGAAGGTGTATACCCAGTTACTCATTACCTTGTGTAATGAACCAAGTCCATAACCTTTTTGGTAGTGTATGAAAATAATAAAATATGATTGAAGGTTTTTATTTATGCTCTCATTCATTTTCTGTGACTGGGTGAAATTTGTAGAAGCATTGAGACAGTCATCTTGGAAATTTCAAGAAAGGAACTTTTCTGCCTATTGTGAAATACTTACTGGGTGGAAATAATTTACATCAAAACAGTCTTAGAATGAGGGTGGTCATGCACTGGAACAGAGATATTGAGGAGTCTCCCGCCTTGGAGAATGCTGGAAAAACTGATATTGTTTTAAAGCAAGAGGCTGGACTAGATGACTTCCAGATGTGAAAATGTGATTGAAATTGTATAATACTATGGTATTTGAAAATAAATGAAAAATCCCCTAGGAAATAATATCACAGTGGATCTTAGGAATAAGTTATAGAAGATGGAATATGGCACAGAGAATTGTGATTTGCTGCACGTCACAAGTTCTAGCTGGCTCTACCAAGTTGGTCTGTGACCTTGAGAGTTACTACGTCATTCAGTACCAGAAAATGCAAGAATGGGAGATTCTACCCTTATTTCCATCCTTAGATCGCGTGTGTGTTGTTTTGTGTGTGGGGTCTTTTTTTTTTTTTTTTTTTTTTGTGAGGGTTTTTTTTTTTGGTTGTTTTTTCTGTTTTGTGGTGGGTTTTGTTCATTTTTGGGTTGGGGGGGTTTGTTTGGTGATTTCTTTTTTTTTTTTTTCTTCAGGAAAAGCATTAGAGGGACAGCCTCTTTTCGAATTCTCACCATCTATGGTAGCAGCATCTAAGGGAGGCTGAGCCAGAGGGCAAAGTAATCACTTTCAGGAAAACACTAAGTAGAATGTTACATTTCAGGGCATGTACCCTGCATTATTTACATCTATCTCTCCAAACCTAATAAAATGCATGGAAGAACTCAAAGTTTTTCTGAAAATCAGAATGTAATTGCCAACTGAAATTGAGACTAGGTCATATTAGAGAGGAAATGGTGACATACGCCGACGCATCAAATGAATATTGTATTCTTGCAAACATATAACCTCAAAATTTTTTTCAACTTTTCTCAGAAATATATATCTCTGTACAGGGTTTTGGTTTATGATCATTTCTCTTGATTCCCTGCTGTTTGTGAAATGTTTAGCCTGAATGAGTGCCAAATGGAGTTTTGTTGTTAATAAATTCAGACAGAAACTTTGGGCCTGTGTAGTATCTCACAAGGAGTGATCCTGGACTTTCACACCCTGGGACAGGGTGAAGAAAGGTCTGAATCATTGGCCTCTGGCTACTTGCTAGCCTTTGACAGGTTGATTTACCTTTTATTCCTATCTCCTCTTTGGTGCTTGGGCTGGAGAACTAATCTGGAGAACTGGAAATGAGGACATCTTGAGAAACAATGCCTGGCTGAGATGAGCCTGCACTTTCTGTAAAGCATTGCACTTTAACATGTAGGATATCCTTTTTACCGTGATTATTAAAAAAAAAAAATAAATATCACCCTCAGTGTTGTGACTGCTAATAATCCCATTACACCACATTCTCTGGCCTCTTCCCTCTGCTTCCAAGCAGCTGGTTCCTTTCTGCTACTAATTGTGTGTGCGCTTAACACCACTAGCTATATCTGGTTCTTGTATTCTAGCACAGTCTTGACAGAGGGTCTGCTCTGTTTGTGCATACAAATCTCATTTATATGATCTTCCTTTTTTTCAATTTGGTTTATCTTTGTGCAGTGTACACTGCATTATTTTGGCAGTGTGGTCTGACACTTCTCTGCCTCAGCTGTAAATGTTGCTGTGTTGCTGTGTTCAGAATTCTCCCAAAAAGGAATTGGAGGTGAACCTGTGCTCTCTGCATCCTATTACTAGGGCCACCAGCTTGATAAAGATACAGGTAGTCAATAGTGTACATGGCTTCATGGATTCTCTTTCTAGAGAAGCTACGATTATCTTTCCTGAAGAAAAGCATATTTCCACTGGTAATCTGGAAGCCTAAATATTAGCTTCATAGCAAAGTTTCATTTCTTAAAAACTACGGAAGGACTGTAACGACTGCCTGTAAACTTACAGGGATTGAACTTTAATGTTCAGAAGCCAGGGTTTTGTTTTGTTTTGTTTTGTTTTTTTCCGGTGATTTATAATTCCTGAATTTCTCTATGGTTACGAAAATACAGCAAGAACTATTTTAAGATTCAACCAAGTCTGAACTCAATTTGGTTGAACCAAGTTGAATCCAAGTTTAAACTTGCAAAAATTCAGGGCTTTATTATGCTAATGATTTTTTTTTTTTTTTAATTAATACACTCCCCTCCACCCCCAAAATTCTTGGCTGATTATGGTCTATTTGAAAATTGACGGTATAGTAACGGCTGGAATTCCTAAATCCCCAGGATGAGACATTTGATTGCTCAAATACGCTATTATTGATCTGTGTAACAGTAGATTTTCCTATATGGTTTTTGGCAATACTAGATAAACCGCAGACAAGAATGGATGGTGTGAGCAGGGGCAGAAGCTAAATGTTTTCTATTTATAAATAGTTGTTAGTTTTTCTTCTTCTACACAATTAAAGTAGTTGCCTTCCTCCACAAAGAGATGTCTACCAGTAGAATGAAACCTAAAGTATTCATTAAAGCACAGAAATAATTATGAGGCTAAAAGAAAATTCAAAACATATGTTAGGCTATTGTTTGCCTTAGCTTGTGGAGTGAAATCTTTGCAATGTGTCCTTGGTTGTTAATAGGAATAAGGTCTGTAAGGCTTTTGGGATTACACTCATTAGTCACCCACGCGTGGTCTCCTTTGTGCTTTATGTGAACACATTACTTTTTATTGCTATACTTGGGTGCAGAGTTACCTTCCTTTCCCCCTGTTTTTTTCAGGCAGGGGTTTTATGGGGTGTTTTAGAGTGTCTTTTATACTGATTTGTAGTGAAATGTAATCAACTATCATGTCACATCGCATCATAAATCTGCCTTAGATTCCAATACAGTTAGTTCATTGAAATTACTAATGCCTACACTCTGAATTAGATGATAAAGCAGAATAAATGTGTCATTACACTATAGCATCCTGGTCAGAATTACCTCTCTTACAGAGAAATCCAAGATAACTATCTCTGTAATTTAATGTGTTCCTGCTTGCTTAATAGCTATAAAATTAGCCACTTTCCTGGTGTAATTGCTTAGCAGTATTTAAGAATGCTCTGTGCTATCACCTGGTGTGGATCTTTGGGAGAGTTACAGTAGGAAGAAAAACAAAAAGAAATTGTTGTTTAAGCGTGATAAATACAAGTATGTGATATTTAATATGTGGTTTTCAGTCTTAAAACTGGTAAAGCAAAGCTCCAGAAATATTAATGGCAATTACACACTGCTGTAAGGAAGCATGGACTTTCTCTTCCTCTCATTTTTCTCCTTTCTGTAATCACTGCATCTTGCTCTGCATTTTGCTTTTTGAGCATAGAGTTTTACGGTAACCTTTCATTGACATGGAGGATATATACTTGTTTGTGGACAGGTTTGAATGCGTTTGTTAGGGTTTTTTGTTTGTTTGTTTGTTTTAATAAAAAAGGTATTATTATAAATTGCTAAAAAAAGGTATATTTTGAATTGTTTGCAGTCCTGCCAGGAATTTTAATTGATTGCTTTTGTCAGGCATCCTCAGGTAAGACTGTGTTCAGCAATGTTTACAAACACGTATGGAGGTGTTAGCTTATGTTTCACAGTACTGTAGAGCATGCTATGATTTTCTTGGAAGCTAGATTAATTATTTTTTTTATTGATACACTGTCCTGGGCTTCAGTAAAATAACAGAAAATAACTAATGGAGAGTTGGGTATTTTATCTGTGCCCACCTTGATCTCCCCACCCACCAAATCCAGATTCGTGGTGTTAGCTGCTGGGATTCAGGGTCCATTCCTGTGCAGGAACTGGAGAGACACTAAAATGCCCTAGAAATGAAATTGAGACAGAGCGGGGTTGATATTTGCTTTGGAAATGCAGTGAGGACGAATGTTGTTCTTCCTATTTGCCTTAGACATTTATTGTTCATCTAAAATATGGGGTTGGTGCTGTGGTACTTCCTTAAGCAGGCACACAACTGGCCCTTTCCACTGGGCTTGAGCTTAGTGTGTAGCTGGCAGAACCTGTGTCTGGAATGGAGTAATTATGGTGCTTTTGGTTTGTGTAAGGAGCGCAGCTTTTGAGTACTGCATCAATGTGAATTTCTGCTTTGCAGCTATCGAGAGGTCACTACTATCAATATATATATATGTTTTGTTTTTTTTTTAAGTGTGGAAAACTGTATTACTTTCTAGGATAATTATGATAGTTTGTTAATATGACCTTTTTTGTGATCAGTTTTCAAGTGTGGATTTTATCACATTGGTTGGTCTTGATTCCCAAGTGAAAGCAAAGATGCTGTTGCTTGTTGAATGTGGGTTGTCATATTCAAGGTTGCTTTATGCT
Source organism: Ara ararauna (assembly GCA_028858755.1). Taxonomy (NCBI): domain Eukaryota; kingdom Metazoa; phylum Chordata; class Aves; order Psittaciformes; family Psittacidae; genus Ara; species Ara ararauna. The sequence goes on from CM054381.1 coordinate 45,773,149, forward strand.
ACAAAACATTTAATTGTATATTACAGTGAAGTGTTTATCTGTCCTTACATAGTCATTTTAGACAGTAAATATTCCTTCTAGTCTGATAAATGCTGCTACTTCTGCATGATTTGTGTATCCTTGCAAGATTCTCTGTCTCTGTCTTCAGTGACTGAATAGCAACACTTTACTGATAATTTTGTCATTTTTGTCCTGGTTCTTTCAATTTTGAGTCACAATAATCTCTGTTAATACACTTGTAGATTATTTTCTCAGCAGGCTGATTCATTTTTTTTTTCCTTTTTGGATGTAAAATATATTATGTTTTCCCATAAATAAGACTCTTATCCCTTCGTATTTTGTTAACCACTTTGAGGTAGACTCTCAATTATTTTGTTTGTTTGTTTTTAATAGTTTCATATATTAAAGGTCTAATCCTGCTCCCAGTGATGTTTAAATACATTTTTCCTTTCACTATAATGGTAGTATAAACCTCAAGTCTTCAGTATTCATACTGTTAGAATGTGTGGTATTTTCACATAGTCCTAAATGCAGGTAATGTTTAAGAGGAGGATTATTTATTTGCTATAGAAGTCTAAGGCATAAGCACATAAAACCAAGAGGAAGAGGAAATCTGTCAGGGAAACCAGAGGAGGACTGCAGTATGAAAAGAGAACCAAGACAACAAAAGGCAAGACCACCCCCTCAATGATTTCTGCTCCTTTGTTCCCTGTGGAGGAGTTTGAAGACAGTTGTTGTTCCAGAACCTTTTTCTGTGAATGAATCCTTAAACGGTGTGGAAATAAACGGTAAATCTTCTCATAGATATGTCACTGGTAGACAGAGTACCCCAGTGGCCTGTGGTGGGACACATGTTGTTAAAGGTGTCCTCAGGTGAACCAAAAAGGAGCAGGGAGATGACAGGTTTCACTAGAGATACTGTGTTTTTCAGCAGACTAAACGTGAGGACTGATTATGTAGAGCTGCATCAAAAAATCCAGTGCTGAGGGCCGAAGTGATTAAAAAAAATGTAAGTGAAATACAGATTAATGCAACATGAGGTACATGGGTAGGAGGGGAGGGGATAATGCTAGATTTCTGTTCTCAGATTAGCATTACAACTCAAGAACAAGGTTTTATGGTAAGAAAGATCAGCCAAATACTCCTTAGTCTTCAAGAAAACAACCTACCCTGCTAGGGTTTACAAAGAAGAATGAAAATAAAACAGAAAACATCATTATGATGCTGCATGATGGTGCTTCTGCAGCTTGAAAATTACATGTAGCTCTGGCCCTCTCTTCATAAAGGTATAATAAAATTGGAAAAGGCTCATGAAAGAGCAGCATGAATGAACAAATGAAACTCAAGGCCTCTGGATCAAAACAGAGAAGAGATGGTTCTTCACAAAGTTGTTAGTAAAACTCTGGAATACCACAAGATGTTGTAGATGCCAGCAGTTCTGAAATGGAAAAAGAACTAGTGGGATATATTGGTGTAAGAAAGTTCTTGAAATATTAAATACAAACAGACTGTATCTGGTCCAGGAAGTCCCTATCAATTCTTCTGGTCCCACTGGCGGAGCTTCAGGGAAAGAAATTGATCTGAAGGGGGCCTATAGTGATGCTGGGGAGGGACTCTTCATTAGGGACTGTAGTGATAGGACAAGGGGTAACGAGTTCAAACTTAAACAGGGGAAGTTTAGGTTGGATATGAGGAAGAAATTCTTTACTGTAAGGGTGGTGAGGCACTGGAATGGGTTGCCCATCCTTGGGGGTGTTCAAGGCCAGGTTGGACATAGCCTTGGGTGGCATGGTTTAGTGGTAGGTGTCCCTGCCCATGGCAGGGGGGTTGGAACTGGATGATCTTAAGGTCCTTTCCAGCCCTAACTATTTTATAATTCTATGATCCTGCTGTTGTCCTATTTCTACATTCTTCCTTAGGCAGCTGCTATCAGACTTTGTAGTTACAGGCTGTTGGGCTAGATAGACTTTGATCCATCCTGGTGTAGTCTTCCTTATGCTCTTTTTGGTCCCCTGTATTTCACAATGTACACTGTGAGGGAGTGTGTTTATTAAGTGGTCTTTTGCCATACTACGGAAGTGAATACTGACTATATTTTAATGACTTGAAATCTGTGTCTCAAAAGACAGGGAAAGTATGCTGAAGTTCAAACAGCTGAGCCACCTTCCACAAGTGCTGTGGTAACTGAAACTGGCCAAATACTGAGTAAACTCTCCTTAAGGCAAAAAATTATTGTAAGATTACCTCACAGGAAAGATTCTATTCCTGGTTTCTGTGAGTGTGTACAGAAAAATACAGATGGTAAAATTGTTTTTACAAGAGGAGTACATAATGAAGGTAAATGCCCCCCCCCCCAAAAAAAATGGCCCTAAAGTGTGTGTATGTATGTGGTTGCTGTTGTGGCATGGAGCACACATCAGAGTAGCAAGCCCTGAGGTCCTTGCTTTGCTGAATTGAACTCTAGCATACCTTTTCAGGTTCAAAACCTGTGTTTCACCTTGCTGATTTCAATCATCTCTTCTTTGCTTCTTAATAAGGACTGCTGAGGTATAGATAGGAAGTAGTTTTTGTCCTCGGAGAGAAATGTGCTGGAAATGCAACTTTGAAACATTAAAGGAGACCGTAGCTTAGATCTTGGTAATTGCTGGAATACCCATCACAGAATGGATGCAATAACTGCTCTACTACGATTCAGATGATACAATGTACATACATTTTTTTCTATAAGTAATAGAAGAAGTAAGGTTATTTCTGTACAAATGTTTTTTCTTTGGACACACTCTTAGCTTACAGTTTACAGATAAGTTTATTTACAGACTGTAGTGCTTGCTGATGCCTGCAGAGCAGTTATCGCCTATGTGATTAAGTTCTGCTGATCTGAAATAGTCTCATACAGTCCTGGCTTAATGGAGTGACATTAAGAAAAATTCTTGCTTTTTCTGTTTTTGAAGCATTGTGTAATTTATATTTAGAGATGCTGAAAGTCTTGATTTCACTCCTTTTACTGGAGGACTTTGAAAAGCTCTTCATTAGTTGACCTTTTAAGGGGCCTAACCTGACTGCATAAACAGGATCATTATCTGGTGCAAATAAATCTTGCACCACTAAAATCATTGGAGCTGCACTGATGTTCACCAGCAGATGATCTAAGTCAATATTTACAACCTAGCTGCTGTTGGTTAGGATTATTGATACTGCAGCTTTGCTCAGCTGCAAGGGAAAACATGTAGAGGATTTAAGATGCAACTCTCAGTAGTTTTGTTTTCATATATTTTGTGACTTCTTTTCGTTAGCTTACTTTAATGTTCAAAGAAGAGTTAATCGAAATGTCAATATGTGTTTCCTATTAATAGCAGATCTTAGCTGCTGGAAGGTAGATTGGCTTTGTGAAAGGGAGCGAGCCCAAAGAACAGAAATGAACAACCTACCTGTTAAATGTTTTTTTGAAAATTCCTGGAAAGATATAGTTGGGATGCACAGGTTATTAGGCTAGAAACTTGAGAATGAGATTTAAGACAGAATGTGTGTTTAATCTCTACTTCAATTGTAAAAGGGAATATGGTTTTGTTCTTGGTGTCATGTGCTGTTACCAAAGGCTGGGGATACTTAGAATCATGGTTTGGCTTGGAAGGGACCTTTAAAGGTCATCTAGCCAGTCCTTCTGCAATGGTAAGGGACATCTTCAGTTTACCTGTACACAGCTTTCTCTGGTGGCTGTGAAAGCCAGACTGCAATAAAATCTGGGTAAGAATTCTTTTGATGTGAAACTAGACAGTGCGTCTCCTTGGCTCAGTGGCCACATCACACACACCAGATCAGTTCTAAAATGAGCAGTTAACCTCTTAAAGGAAAAGCCAGGCAATCAACGGTGAATTACAGCTTGGATGATACTGTCTATAAAACAGTTTGGCATTTATAAATCGTCTGGATTGCAGAAGGTAGAGTTCTTTGGCCAGGATACATTTTTAGCTAAGTACTTCTCAATCAGAGAGCTTGCTAATTAAACACATTTTGTTTTTAAATATAGAGCCTCTGTTAGGCTCTGTCTTTTCCAGCAAGTTATTAGAATATCTGTCTTCTCATGTGCTGTTTAGAAAGAGGGCCTGTACAGCTTGGTCTGCAGGGGATCCTTGATAAAAGTAGCATCTGGAAGATGACATTGTTTCTTCCAATATGTGTTCTAACATCTTTTTTGCGTGCAGAAAGTGTCTTCAGCGTCTGACGGCACTGATTCACTACCCAAACAGATATGCAAGTAAATATAAACTTTAACCTTTTCTTTACTCTTAAAAGTGTCTAGAAATGAAGGGAAACTGAGTCACATATGGTGGATCTGTGATATCCACATTTTTTAGGACCACTGTTAGCATCCTGATGGCTTAACTATGACAGTCCCAATTCTCTTTACTTAGGTTTTGTACATTGAAAATCAGGAGTGCGATGATGTATTAGAACAGCTTAATTTAGTTTTCTGTATGCTGCTTTATTTTATGACAAGAAAAAGTATCTAGATTTTTATGCTCCATGTTACATTTCAGAATTTTCCTGAGCAGTAGTTCACCTAAGGAACAACTAAGAGATATGTACATATTTTGCTCTTTCTCTCTTCCAGACACGCTCTGTTTTTTCTACAGAATTTCAGTAGTGGCTGTACTTCACCAGGGCTGTATTGTTACACTTGTCAAAGGCTTGTTTTCCGATACAAGTAGATTAGGTGCAAGCCTGTGCAACCCCTCATCTCTTACAAAGCTTGGAAAGGAGACAACTTCAGTGTGTGACAGTTATCGGTAACATCTCAAGACAGCAGCTATCACAGCAGTGGAAGCATCAGACTTTCTATGAAGTCAAACACTGGAGGCATATTTTGTCAGGTTGCTTTGTAACTGTTGCAAGGGGAAAGCTGGAGTTTTCACAGGAGGAAAGAAATAAAGCAAATGAGTAATAGGGTACAGGGAGAGAGCTGATTACTGATTCCATTGAATTTGGTCTGATTTTAGATTTTGAGGAAAAAACCCTCTCAAACCTCTTGTATGCAGCTTTTTCATTGCAGCAATTTATAATAATTTTGAGAAAGGATCTAAGTATTGGAATCTGATGCTACGATAAAGACTTTTCATGAAAGTAAAGAAGTACTTTTGGAATTATGCATTTTTCCAAATAGTAACTGTCATCACAGTTAGCTCCTTCATGTTGACAGTGTGCGAGAGGGAGAGTTACACAGACTGTCAGCAGGTTTTCAGTGCGTTAGCCAGGGACTCTGCATCTCATTGTTATCCAAATAGATCCAACATACCTGCATTTGTTTATCATGGGGTTTTATTCTGATGTGTGCAGAATTTTATTTTTTTTTTTTTTTTCCATCTACAGACTCCTGGGACGTGGGGAGATGAGGCAATGTGTGTGTTTTCTTCTATTTGTCTGGTTTTGTCCTGAAGATTTTTGTTGTTTCAGGGCTAAAAAAGCCCCAAACCTTGGCCTGGAGTCTCAGGATTCTTTTGCAGAAAACCCCAAACACAGCTTATCAACAGTGGTTCATCTCCTTCGTAAGTGCAATGTGAGAGGGTGTATTCAATTATGTCTGTTTGCCCTTAAAGTTTCAGCACAACTTTTATGCTTTTATTACATGCTTGTATACACAAAAACTACAGCCTCCTCTGATCTTCTTTTGGGTGATTCCATGGTCTCTGTGGTGTTCGTATAATGTGCTGTGTGCCCAACGGCTTCAGTATTGAAGAAGAAAAATTATTATCACAGTATTTTCACAAACTGGAGAGCTTTGTCACCTAACTCAACCTGAGGATTCCTACTCTTAATACCATACCAATGTTTCAGTCTCTACTTAGTCTATTCTGAAATGTTTTTGATATGAAACATTTTTCCTGTGTTCAAGAATTCCATTTTTGGTTGTTGTCACCATATGCATAAACAGTCTTCTGATGTCAGGAAAGCACACTCTGCAGGTATCATGGTATCCCATAAACCTAACATGTATAGCCTTATACACAACTTGCTTATCATTGAGTTCCACCTAAAACTTATTTAGAAAGAATAACCATCCTATTAAAACAGATTGCTTGATGACAAAACGCGTGTTCTGCCAGATTTGGTATCAGTAAAGGCAGCAATGTTACACCTGCACATTTATCTCTTCTCAAGCAGGATGGCAAGCATGTTTAATGGTGTGGTCTGCCTGTAGCATTGGAATCTAAACAGAGGTTTTCCATGCTTATTCTTTCATTTCACATTTATTCACATTATTATTTCTCCTTAACCCGCCACCTGCTTAGCTCAGCCAGCAGACTGAATGCCCAAAAGACTAGTTTCCCCTTAAGAGTTCTGTTTCAGTTTAAAAAGAGGCTACTCAAATTCATTCTTCTTTTATAAAAATCCTTACAGAAACGTTGCAGTCTCATCATGAGAATTGCTGAGTTCTACCCCTAGATCTCACATTGACTCAATGATCTTAATTCTCTTCCCTCTTTTTCCACTTTTAATGGCTTAAACAATTGGTCCCTAAGGAAGAAATTTCTCTGACTTTTCTCTTCTTATGATACAGTGCGAAAGTGAGGAGGCATCCTGGCCTTATATCACCACTGTTGCTGTTGTAGATTTCAATAAGCTTTCAACACAAAAAAGTTGAAAAAGTTAAATAGATTGATTTCACTGTGTTGTAATAGAAAACGGAGCTGTGTTTTTTATTGAGTAGGCCAAAAGGAAATTTTATCACCAAAAAGAATAAGTAATTTTCAGTAAAGTACAGTTTATCTCATTCCTTCTTTTCTATTTCAGACCAACTCTCTAATTATTTGTAAACCTACAGCATCAGGATTAGAGTATCATCAGGCTTGGTAAAGGACATGAAGTTTTTCACAGTGTGCAATGATAACTACCAGTTTCACATTCTGTCCTCTGGCTTAGTGATTCAACAGGTTGGCATATTCCTACTTCAAAGTGAAATATTGTTGACAGAAATCTAATATGGAGGAAGGTGTTTTACCAAGAATGCCCTTGGAAAATGCAGACAAGAGTACCGAAACCACTGATAATGGTTTCTTCTACAGACAGTAGATTTTTTGTACAGGTAGGGAAGAGAGGATTTGGTAGGAAGCTTGTCAGACTGGTCAAGGATGCTTTAAATTAGATGTGTTGGGGGAGGGGAGCATCATTCCATCCCAACACACCCAGTCAGTTGCCAGCACCTATAATAAATGTTCAGAACAATGTAGAGATATTCCAGCCACTCCAGCCAATGAGCTGGCTTCAATTGGAGCTCGGCTGAGATGCTTCTACACAAACGCCCGTAGCATGGTGATCAAACGAGAGGAAATAGAGATGTGTGCACGTCTATGGGGGTATGATATAATATGCTTCACAGAAATGTAGTGGGATGGCACCTATGACTGGTGTGTTGGAATGGAAGATTACAGGCTCTTTAGGAAAGACAGGCCAGGTAGGTGGGGAGGGGGAGTTGCTATTTATATTAGGGATAGGCTGGAGAGTATGGAACTGTGCCTGGGGACAGGTGAGCAGTCGACAGAGAGTTTGTGGGTCAGGGTTAAAGGGAGAACAGCGATGGGAGACATTATTGTGGGGATCTGTTACAGACTGCTTGACAGAGAGGACTCTGTGGATGCAGTGTTCTGTAGACAGGAACAGCCTCATGCTCGCAGGCACTTGTTCTCAGGGGGACTTCAACCACCCTGATAACTGTAGGAGGGATAGTACGGCCCGGCACAAGCAATCCAGGAAGTTCCTTGATTTGTGTGGAAGACAGCTTCCTTCTGCAAGTAATAGAGGAGCCGACAAGGAGAGGTGCCATGCTTGACCTCGTCCTCACCAACAGGGAAGGGCTGGTTGGAAATGTGATGCTCCAGGGCTGCCATGGTTGCAGCGATCATGAGATGGTCGAATTTGAGATCCTTAGGACAGTGAGAAGAGCGTGCGGCAAGCTCAATGCCCTGGACTTCAAGGGAGCAGACTTTGGCCTCTTTAGGAACCTGCTCAGTAAGATTCCATTGGATATAGCCCTAGAAGGCAGGGGGGCCCAAGACTCTTGGTTGATATTCAAGGATCACCTGCTGTGAGCTCAGGTGCGATACATCTCAACTACAAAGAAGTGCAGCAGGAGGGCCAGGAGACCTCCTTGGATGGATAAGGAGCTGCTGAGGAAAATTCAAAGGAAAAAAGAGGCTTATAAAAGGTGGAAGCAAGTCAGGTGGCCTGGGAAGAATACAGGGATGTTGTCTGGGAAGCTAGGGATCAGGTTAGGAAAGCTAAGGCCCAGTTAGAATTAAACTTGGCTAGGGATGTTAAGAATAACAGGAAGGGATTCTATAGGTACACTGCAAATAAAAGACAGACTAGGGACAACGTGGGCCCTCTCCAGAAGCTATTGGGAGACCTGGCTACCCTGGATTTGGAGAAGGCTGAGATCCTTAATGACTTCTTTGCCTCAGTCTTCACTGGAAAATGCTCTGACCATACCACCCAAGTCCTGGAAGGCAGACACAAGGACAGTGAGAATGAAGACCCTGGGCCCACTGTAGGAGACGATCTGGTTCGAGGCCATCTTAGGAACCTGAACGTATACAAGCCCATGGGACCTGATGAAATCCATCCGAGGGTCCTGAAGGAGCTGGCAAATGAAGTTGCTAAGCCATTGTCCATCATATTTGAAAAATCATGGCATTCAGGTGAAGTTCCCAATGACAGGAAAAAGGGAAATATAACTCCTGTTTTCAAGAAGGGGAAAATGGATGAGCCGGGGAACTACAGACCAGTCAGCCTCACCTCTGTGCCTGGCAAAATCTTAGAGCAGATTCTCCTGGAAGGCATGCTATGGCACATGAAAAACAACAAGGTGCTTGGTGACAGCCAGCGTGGCTTCATTAAGGGGAAATCCTGCCAGACCAATCTGGTGGCCTTCTATGATGGAGCTACAGAACTGATGGACAGGGGTAGAGCAGTTGATGTCATCTACCTAGACTTGTGCAAAGCGTTTGACACTGTCTCACATGACATCCTTCTCTCTAAGTTGGAGAGACATCGATTTGATAGGTGGACCACTCAGTGGATAAAGAACTAGCTGGATGGTTGCACGCAAAGAGTTGTGGTCAATGGCACTATGTCCAGCTGGAGGCCAGTAACAAGTGGTGTCCCTCAGGGATTGGTGTTGGGACAGGTCTTATTCAACATCTTTGATCCTGCCCCTCTACTCTGCTCTTGTGAGACCTCACTTGGAGTATTGCATACAGTCTTCGTGTCCTCAACATAAAAAGGACATGGAACTGTTGGAACAAGTCCAGAGGTGTGCCATGAGGATGATCAGGGGACCGGAGCACCTCCCGTTTGAAGATAGGCTGAGAAAATTTGGGCTGTTGAGCCTGGAGAAGAGAAGGCTGCGTGGAGACCTCTTAGCAGGCTTCCAGTATCTGAAGGAGGCCTATAGGGATGCTGAGGAGGGACTCTTCATGAGGGACTGTAGTGAGAGGACAAGGGGTAATGGGTTCAAACTTAAACAGGGGAAGTTTAGATTGGCTATAAGGAGGAAGTTCTTTACTGTGAGGGTGGTGAGGCACTGGAAAGTGTTTCCCAGGGAAGCTGTGAATGTTCCATCTCTGGTGGTGTTCAAGGCTGGGTTGGACATAGCCTTGGGTGACATGCTTTAGTGGTATGTGTCCCTGCCCTTGGCTAGGGGATTGGAACTAGATGATCTTAACGTCTTTTCCAGCCCTAATTATTCTATGTTTCTTACTGTTTAAGATTTTCTGATGATGCCAGCTAAGGGAAGGCACTTGCATGTATTGGCACAAAGTATTTTGTTATTAAAACATCCTTTGTCATCCTGAGTTATCCAACTATATTTTCATCAGAGAAGCTTTAATCCTTGCTAGCTCAAAACATAAGGAGCAGAAGGGTTTCAGTTTTAACAGTGACCTCAAAGCTGTCAGAGACCTGAAGGAGCTGGCTCTTGTCTTAAAGGAATGAGCTGGCGAAGCTTATGAGCTCCTTTATTTTCTGTAGTGTGTGTTTTTAAGTGCCAGACCTCTTATGATTCCCATTTTGCTCATTCCTCTGTTGATTTGATCAAGTGCTGACTCCAGTCCACATTATTGTTAACTCATTAGTTGGTTATGGTTTCAGTTAAACATTTTATTTGATGAATCATGTTCAGTTTTAGTCAGTCTAGCATAACAATAACTTGATTTAGTTTCTTTTTATGCACTTGCTTATTAAGTTTCAGCAAAATTACAAAGTATAATGCAAAAATTTGTTTTTTGTCAGAATCACAGGATTGCCTTGGGTCGCATGGTTTAATGGAAGGTGTCCCTGCTGTCATGGGTTCAGCAGCAGCAGTCATTTTTCTCCTTCTTGGTAGCTGGCGCAGTGCTGTGCTTTTGATTTTGGGCCTGGGAGTAGCACTGATAACACCAGTGTTTTCAGTTACTGCTTGGTAATATTTTGGTCTGACCAAGGACTTTGTGAGCCTCAAGCTCTGCCAGGGAGGAGGGGAAGCCGGGAGGAAGCAGAAACAGGACACCTGAGCCAAACTGACCAAAGAGGTATTCCATACCACAGCACGTCATGCCCAGGATGTAAAAATGGAGAGTAGGGACCCGGAAGGGTGGGGGGACACTGTGTGGTCGGGCTGGGTATCGGATGGTGAGCAGTTGTATTCCTTCCTTGTATTTGCCTTGTCATTATTATTACTGGTGGTAGCAGTAGTGGTTTGTGTTATACTTTAGTTACTAAACAGTTCTTATCTCAACCTGTGGGAGTCACATTCTTTCAATTCTCCTTCCCATCTCTCCAGGAGCTGGGGGGAAGAAAGAGGGGGGAGTGAGTGAGCTAACTGCATGAGTTATAGAGGCTTAAACCACGACACCTGCCCATGGCAGGGGAGCTGGAACTAGATGATCTTAAGGTTCTTTCCAACACTAACTATTCTATGATTCTATCCTATATCATAACTGAACTAGTGTCTCTTTATACAAACCCTCTGTTGATGGAAGACTGTTGTGTTGACATTGAAACTACTGTCATGAGACATGGATAATGTCTACACCATGGACACATGATTTTCTGCCATGTACCTTTCCATCCTGATGGGCAAAGACCACAGTGCAAGGCATTTCGCTTGCACTCCCTGGTTCCAATCAGAGGCCAGCATGACAAGGGAGAGCCCTGAGAGCACTGCAACAGTTACACAGGTTTGAATAGCTAGGGTCCTGGGCGAAAGGTATCCCCTCTAGCGCAAATCCCCAAGAGTGTAGATGGAGCCTATAAATTCTTTCTCCTTCTGCTTATTATGTGGAAGCTCACTGCTGATGATGCCAAAAGTCACAACTTTTGTCATTTACAGTTTGAAGCTGCAGTGGAAGCCCATACAAATTACCTGGGGAAAATAAAAACAGCAGAATGGAGAATGCTGTTAACTAACTTCCAAATGTTATAATACTTTGCTCCTTGTGCTAGAGATGGCTGTGGTCAGAAGGTGATTGATGCTGTCATCTCATCAGGTGATGTAGCAGTAGTTTGGAGTCCTTTGGAGCCCAGCAAGTTAAGACTTTATTGAAAATGTAAGATTTGTATAATATTTGAAAAGGAAGAGAACAGTCTGACTTATGGAGCAAAAGGCAAAAACATTATAGAATTCTTCCTATTAAAAAATTCTCATTTCTTATCTGCAATATAATATCTCAATTAGGACTATGAAGGTAAGAGAAAAGATGAATAAGGACAAATAAAGTTAACAGTAATCTAAGTTATCATATAGGTTCTGAACTTGAGTGACTCCACTGATGAAAAAGATGACCCACAGCATGATTTGATTCTTCCACATGCTGGTGGGGGGAGCACCTGAACCCAGAAGCAAAGATCTTTGATCTACATATATGTAATATGAAAAGATGGATTTACAAAATTGAACCCAGTGGACCTGCGTGGGTTTTTGCTGGCTTTTGAAGGATGTTTAAGTCATTGTAAGAATATTCACACCCCCTGCCAGCTTAAGCTGAAGGTCTGTGTAACCTGTTATCCTTTATTCAACACTGGAAAAGAAGTGTAGGAATAGGGAATCCATGTAGCGATGATTACTTAAAATCCTGGATTATCTTCTGACAATTTGTGTTTTGGGCACTTGTGAACCAAAGATTGTGTCTCTCTACTCAAAGGACCTCAATGGGTTTTCCTTCCTTTAATTTGCAGGATACCTTTTTGAAGTTCTGCTAGTTATTGGCAGCCACAACAGGCTGTGGCATAGAGTTTTGCAGATTTCTTAGTCAGAATATAAAGGAGTATTTCCTGTCCTTTAAATTTGCAGTTGAAAAATGTACTTTTATTGCGTACTGTCTTATTCTTTAAAAAGACAGTGAATGCTTCTGTTGGCAATTTTAAAATTGCTAGCAGGTTACTTTTTTGTTAGCTTCTTTTCCATATGGAGAAGCTTGTCCAGTTATTCCTCATACAAAATCTACTCCATGCCTTTGATCAGACTTGTTGCTTGCTTCTTATTCTCTCAAAATCCATGGTACATTTTTACAGATAGCTGGTTTGGAATTGCAAACAGCATTTGAGATGCAGGTGCACTGCGGATTGTTATGAGGAATCATAATATTTTCTGTGTTCTCTTTTCCTTTCCTAATAACTGAGAGCACTCAATTTCTTTTTATGACCTTTACAGGGCACTGTGCTCAAGTTCTCATGGACTGATGTATTCTAACCTCATACCTCAGTCAGCTCAGAAGCTGCCATTGTGTCTGTAAATTTGGGATTACATTTTTTCATGTGCATGATATCACATTTATCTACAATGATTTTCATCTGCTATTTCTTCCCACAATCATTCAATTTTGCAGTGGTATGATGCTCCTCTTAATCAGCATTATCCTACTAGCTGATATGCTAGTGTTATCAGCAGACTGTGTTACCCACTTTAGTGTTCATCCCCTTTTCAGATATGTTTGAAAACAACTGTTGCACAGTGTGTGGTAACCTTCCACCATGTACTTCCCACCTCCTAATTCTTATTTTCCAAACAGTTCTTCATCTAGTTGAAAACCACAGTTCCGTGAAACTCATATTCTGTGAGGCTGGGGGTAAAACCATTGTTGTGATGTTTTCCCACTTTGTGTGGTTACTTTTATTAAGGGGAAATCTTTTAGTTCCATTCTTTACGCAGGTACCATATAGTTCACCTTAAACATTCTATTAATTACAACTTAAGCATTCCCTTTGCTTCACCCAAACCCCTGCTTCCAGGCAGTGCCTTTGCCTTCTAGGAAGTGTGCAGGTAAAATATGGATCCCAGCACCATGGATGGGTCGTGCCTTACACAGGCGTTTTGCAGTAGTTGTGGGTAATTGTGGTCTGCTTTTCTAGTGCCTGTCTTATCCCAGAAAACCAACTGTATCCTGGGCTGTATCAAAAGGAGTATGACCAGCAGGTCAAGGGAGGTGATCTTGCCCCTCTACTCTGCTCTTGTGGGACCTCACTTGGAGTATTGTGTGCAGTTCTGGTGTCCTCAACATAAAAAGGACATGAAACTCTTGGAACAAGTCCAAAGGAGGGCCATGAGGATGATCAGGGGACTGGAGCACCTCCCATACGAAAATAGGCTGAGAAAATTTGGGCTGTTGAGCCTGGAGAAGAGAAGGCTGCGTGGAGATCTCTTAGCAGGCTTCCAGTATCTGAAGGGGGCCTATAGGGATGCTGGGGAGGGACTCTTCATGAGGGACTGTAGTGAGAGGACAATGGGTAATGAGTTCAAACTTAAACAGGGGAAGTTTAGACTGGATATGAGGAAGAAATTCTTTACTGTAAGGGTGGTGAGGCACTGGAATGGGTTGCCCAGGGAAGTTGTGGATGCTCCATTGCCGGCGGTGTTTAAGGCTGTATTGGACATAGCCTTGGGTGGCATGGTTTAGTGGTATGTGTCCCTGCCCTTGGCAAGGGGATTGGAACTAGATGATCTTAACATCCTTTCCAACCCTAACTATTCTATGATTCTATGATTCCATGACATAAAATACTTGCCCTTTTGATAAAGTTCACTACAAAATTAAAAAATCAAGCTAAAAAGGACAGGAGCTATCAAACTAGGGGTGTGTTTGAGATACATATTAGATATCTGTCTTTAATCTTCTTTTTTTTTTTTTTTTTTTCCCTTCATGGAATCCTGGAATTTATTGTTGCTTTTAACTGACATATTAGAGACCTTCAGATAACATCATTATTCAACGTAGTAAACAACTTTCTTGTGGCAGTTTCCAGTACAGATTAACAGAAGTGGACTGCACACTGGAAAATTGGATGAACATGAACAGCAATGAACATGTAGTGATAACCGTCCCAGTGTAAGTCTCTGTATTTACATTTTAGTATGCAGCAGAGGTCAGTTCTACTCTATGAATTATACTGAAATGTTCATCGTTGGAATTGAGCCTGCAGGTGAGTAGGTGAGGACTGCATACAAAACTTCTACCTATGCACTAAAACATAACTTTCTCTTATCACCAGTGGCAACTGTTACCAGACCTGGAATTTATGGTCTGTTTGCCCTTGGAAGAACTGTGTATTAAAGAAGGAGATGGAGGATGGAATCAATGACCAAGGCTTCCTTTGCAGCAGGGTATTCTTAAGAGGTGACAGTAGCAGATAATGCCAGATTCTTGTGATCTGTGGTGAAGGACTTGGCAGGTGTTTTTAAACTACATAGTTTACAGCTCAGTGAAATGTGGAAGCTGTTATTGTTCATAGCTTTCAATTTTAGAAGAAATGAAGGCAGTGATGGAAAAGTCACATTGCAGTTTATCACATGAACTGCTAAGCTGCCCAGGTAGAAATGGATCACTTCAACTTCCTTCACTGGAATAGACTGGGGGGTTGGGGTGGGAGTGAGGATATGTAACAGGGACAGAATTGTAAAACAGAATATTTTTTAAAAATCAAGCGTATGCTGTTTCAAAGAAAACGGAAGAACCACTGCGTAGAAACACACACGAGACCTGTGCTTCAGGAGCTGAGGACCAGCAGCTGGAGTGGCAGGAGAATTGCCTGCCCCAGCCTCTGTGTCTGTGAGCTGGGTTGAACACTATGAACTGTGAAGTTTAGATTGGCTATAAGGAGGAAGTTCTTTACCATGAGGGTGGTGAGGCACTGGAACGGGTTGCCCAGGGAAGTTGTGAACGCTCCATCGCTGACGGTGTTCAAAGCTGGATTGGACAGAGCCTTGGGTGGCATGGTTTAGTGGTAGGTGTCCCTGCCCTTGGCAAGGGGATTGGAACTAGATGATCTTAACATCCTTTCCAGCCCTAACTATTCTATGTTTCTATGATTCTTACTGTTTAAGATTTTCTGAAGGTGCAAGCTAAGGGAAGGCACTTGCACATATTGGTGTTCTGGGTTCAGCAGCAGCAGTCATTTTTCTCCTTCTTGGTAGCTGGCGCAGCGCTGTGTTTTTGATTTCCGGCCTGGGAACAGCGCTGATAACACCAGTGTTTTCAGTTACTGCTTGGTAATATTTTGGTCTGACCAAGGACTTTGTGAGCCTCAAGCTCTGCCAGGGAGGAGGGGAAGCCGGGAGGAAGCAGAAACAGGACACCTGACCCAAACTGACCAAAGAGGTATTCCATACCACAGCACGTCATGCCCAGGATGTAAAAATGGAGAGCAGGGACCCGGAAGGGTGGGGGGACACTGTGTGGTCGGCTTGGTATCGGGTGGTGAGCAGTTGTATTCTTTCCTTGTATTTGCCTTGTCATTATTATTATTGGTGGTAGCAGTAGTGGTCTTGTGTTATGCTTTAGTTACTAAACTGTTCTTATCTCAACCTGTGGGAGTTGCATTCTTTTGATTCTCCTCCCCATCCACCCGGGAGCGGGAGGTAAGAAAGAGAGTGGAGTGAGTGAGAGAACAGGCTGCGTGATTTACAGTTTAAACCACGAAAATTGGCACAAAATATTTTGTTATTAAAACATCCTTTGTCTTCCTAAATTATCCAACTACATTTTCATCAGAGAAGCTTTAATCCCTGCTAGCTCAAAATGTAAAGAGCAGAAGTGTGTCAGTTTTAAAAGTGACCTCAAAGCTGTCAGAGACCTGAAGGAGCTGGCTCTTGTCTTAAAGGAATGAGCTGGCAAACCTTATGAGCTCTGTTATTTTCTGTAGTGTGTGTTTTTAAATGCCAGACCCCTTATGATTCCCATATTTCTCATTCCTCTGTTGATTTGATCAAATGCTGACTCCAGTCCACATTATTGTTAACTATTTTTATTATTGTTGGTTATGGTTTCAGTTAAACATTTTATTTGATGAATCATGTTCAGTTTTCGTCAGTCTAGCATAACAATAACTTGATCTAATTTCTTTTTATGCACTTGCTTATTAAGTTTCAGCAAAATTACCAAGGCAAATGCAAAAACTTATTTTCTGTCAGAATCACAGGAGCTAACTATTCTGAGGTCATAGGGAATCCAAGTGAGACATCTGAGAGCTTCTGGCTTGTAATTTCTTTCCCTGTCATATGGACCAGTTAATCTCTGACTCACAAAACCAGCACATAATGTGGACAAAACACATAGAGGTGTAATATTTAAAATACGAACACATCGTAATGGTTTCAGTATATACAGATATATCTTGTATGAGAATAAATGGTCATGATCCAAATGCTGGGAAGGACAAGAAAACAATCTTGGGCAAATCTCTTCCTTCATTCAACAGCATCCTAATATCTCTGAGGAGCTTGAATGAGTGAGTTTATTTTCCTCTGAGCACTCCTCCCCATACTGTTGCTTCCCAGTGCGACAATTGCTTCAATTATCACTGCAGCATGGGTGAAATAAACAGACTAGTACAAAAAAGTTAAGATGTGCTGCAGAAAGAAAGGAGATCTGAAGTCACAGATATTGTGCATGAAGTGGTTTGCTGTTTTAAGAAGTGGGAATTTTTGATTAAATGAAAGAGGTCAGGAGCTAACTCTACAAATCCATACCTGCTCAACTTCTCAAACTCGCATCTTTTGAGAAAACTGCTATATAATTTTTCTAGAAACAAATGACTGCTCAGTAGTATTCCAAGCTCTCCTTGAGTGAAATACAGAATTGTGTAGTGTGTAGCAGTAGGAATGGCTGGGGAAAATTCTGCCATGCTATTATTTCACAGTTGAATCCGTGGTTTGTTAGTGAGCTTTACAGAAAGAATCTGAGAGCATTTATATGTACAGAGCTTTAAGGAGCTTCATCCAGGTTACTTCAACCTCTCCAGAGAATATGCATTTGCCTTAGTGTTATTAATTTAAACTGAATGGTTTTATGTAACAATTTAAGAGCCTGCTTGTTGCTTCCTTGGTTTCCCTAAACCTTGTGTAAGGGGCCTGGAGCCACAGGTGGGAAGAAAGACAAAAGGTTTCTCAGAATAAGCCTCTATGTTATTTACTTACATTGTTGGTTTTAAACTAGAGCCTATAATAGGCTGAGACAGAAGTCAGTGTTTATGGAAGTGAGGTATTGTGGAGGAGAGGAAGGACCAGGCTGAAATTCAGAAGAGAAGGCTCTTGAATGTGCCTCTGAGGAGTGACGCAATAAAAGGGAGCAGGAGCTGTAAATGGTAGCAGGAGGAACACATATGTGATTTCCATGTGTGTCTTGGGGGGGGGGGGGGGGGGGGGGGAAGGGGTGCGGTTTATTAGGAATACAACTGACTGCTGTAAAGGGAGGTGAGGGTGAAGACACATTTGTGGAAGTGAAAAGTCCGAGGGGAGAATCACATTACTATTTCATTTCTTACTATTACAATGGTAAAGCTGAAACGGCTGACTGACTGCAGAACAAAACTACTGTCTCATGCAGATTTATGCTGATGGATGGTAACATTAACACATCCAGCTCTGAATAGACAAAAGGGTGCTTGATCACTTTGCTTTGAATCAGGGCTATCAATGAGACAGCAACCAAGACAAAATGAAAACAAAGCATGCATTAAGCTATTAATCAATCTGCAAAAATGCAGGCAATCCTGGAGTTTGTATGCGACTCAGAAAGACTTTATATAAAGTCTAATGCATTTAGAAAAACTGAGGGAAATCTTTCTAAGACAGGGCAGGCTGTGTTCATGTGGTGCTGAAGCCCTAGAAGATGCTAAGTGTTGTATGAAAACTCACTGCATACTAAGCATGCAGCATTGTTAAAGCAAATGTTACAGTACTATGCAGCAATTGTAGTGCCTAAATCTTTAATGGCATAATGGTATTCCAGTGTTAAATATGACATTTTCCCTTGTCTTCACTGGCACAGTGTGTCTGACAGGTGAGAAATTCGAAGATAGACGAAAAGGAGAAGTAATATCTATTTTGGTACCAATTGCCAATGTTTTTCTTCTTTTTATTCTCAGTATCTCTATACAGCAAAATATGATCTTTTTATATATATGTGTGTGTATATATATTTCAGGGTTTTTTTTCCAGGATCAATATTATCAATGCTATATATTTTACATCACGTCTTGTTTGTTGATTAATGCTAATCAAAAACTTTACAGTGGATAAGGTCTTTATCTTGTCATTTTATACTGTGAAACGCTGCTTAGAGGAAACAGGAATACAGATGAGGACATTACAGCTCAGAAGAGAGATACAGTTAATGTTCTTTCCAAATGGTTGAGGTACTATATAGTAATTTGAGATATGTATGTTTTACACCTCTGTTTACAATAAAATAAACAAAATTGGGAAAACAGAGAGAACTATGAAATACTGTGGAAAATAAAATGTGAAAATACTTGAAAAACTTAGAAATACACAAATTTACTGATGAGAACAGAATTACAAATGAGCAGCAATAAATGAAGTAGATAGTTTAGCTGATGTACTGTTGATCATCACCTCTTAAAATATTGTAAAACTTGAAGTTCTGACAGACCGATGAAAGGCAAGTACTGTATTAGTTTACAACAAAAATTTAAAAAAGAAAACAGAACAGTCTCAAGAAGGAAATTAACCCTGATAGTTGCTTACATGAATGTGATTACTCTTCTTAATTAAAAAGTTTTTATGGTACCAGAAAAGTGTCTTGAACGTTTCAAAGACCAAACTAGCGTAAATTAGATCATTGATTATCAAAAATAAATAGCTGGAATTAGTGTACATGTTCTTAGTAATGGAATTACCAAAATGTTTTTGAGAGAATATGTGTATGAGCTTACATCATATGGAATCAACATGGTTTTATTAGCTGTACAAGAAACTCTGCTTTTATAAACTTTAACAAGTAAAAACCTACAGGAATAAAACTAGATACAAGGACATGAACTCGCTGACTTTTTCAACATCTTTGAATTACTGTGTGACACCAAGATGAAATTAAATGTGATGATTGGTGTGGAGTGATGTTGGCTGTCTGTTTGATATTTCTGTTTCAGATAAGGTGGGAAAGGCACTAAAAGAAGACCCAGCTGGGCACTTTCTTGTTCACTAGCACTGAATTGCACTTATGGGGCTAGAAATATTCCATATATGTTCAGGCTAACCTGTCTCTTTTCTTGATTTATGGATGAATTATTCTGATTTAATGATGTATGAGGATTTATTTTTGTGTTTGGCTTGTTTTTTTTTTTTTTTTTTTTTTTTAAGGCAACAGCCCTAGCTATTACAAACAGAGCTCCTTGCATTCAGTGCATTTGCTCTTGGCTGGCATTTTTCTGCTGTGAGAAGTCAATGTGACTTGGTTTGTAGGCTTTTATGCCTGTATACAACTCTATGCCACATGATTGAAGGTTTTCGTCATATGTCCTGGCAATGTTTCGATGGCTGGCTTCTAAATTATGAGCCATGTTTTAACCAGCTGTAGAAAAGTACTTTGACCTGTTATCAAAATACTCATGAAGTGTGCATATGACAGAATATCCAATATGGCTTTTTATGTAGTAAACTCTGTGATATGACGTAAGGAGCATTATCTGAGATTGATCATAAATTGGAAGAAATATTGCTAGGTATATCAAAGAAT
Organism: Ara ararauna; assembly: GCA_028858755.1. Taxonomy (NCBI): domain Eukaryota; kingdom Metazoa; phylum Chordata; class Aves; order Psittaciformes; family Psittacidae; genus Ara; species Ara ararauna. Next base: position 45,793,152 of record CM054381.1, read on the forward strand.
TATGGAAACCAAAAAGGATTAAAGCAGTGCAGCAAAGTCTTTTTACTTGTAATTAGAATTTCCATCACTTTATATATAGTGAACACCCACTTTTAAATTTACTGCTATGAGACTGAATTATAATAAAAAATATTTCCAAAAATTTCTTTTTTTTCTGAATACTTGTATTTCGGCAGTAAACCAGATATCTCTCCTTGTTCTGATACAACAAACACTCCTGATGAGCTATTAAACATCTCATTTCCCTTTCCACTTTTTTTCTATCCGCTGCCTGGTCAAAGTTGAGCTCAGTCATTAAGTGAGAGTCAATTTTCTTCACAGTAATGGTCAGTAATATTCTTTGGGTCTCTTGTCCTTTATCAGTTGTGAATTTTATAATCTTGCCCTCTCATAAAGAAAACTGGTGTAGGGTTTCAATGTGACACTAATAAACAAATACTCAAGCCACAGCTCATTGTCTGTGACTACCACAATTATAAGCATGGCCAGTGGAATAAGACTAGTACCCCCCAAATGGAAAGTCTTCCTTCAAGATTCAGATGAAATACCCTGTTGGTTAGCTTTGTGAGTAGACCTGCAGAGGAAGGAAAATCCTTGATCTTACTAAAGGCTTTCCTCTGCTCATCAGGTAGAATTAAGTTTCCATTGCCACCACATTGTGCCTTATGATGCTAATTTTTATTCTCCTCTCCCTCCCTCCCTTCTCCTCCCCCTGTGAAACTATTTTATCAGGATATACTTCGCTGCTTAGAATAACAGGAGAAGTGCTTTTCCTATTTATGTGTTCTGCAGTAGTTCTTAAATGGCAATATAAACAGAGCGCCCTTTTCTTTTTTTTTTTCTTTTTTTTTTTTTTTTAACTAAGAGCAATCAGCTGATTTTGTTATTCATTTGGAAATGCTTGTAAAAGGCTGTTAATCATTACATTTTCTGTACTGAGTAACACAGCTGACAATGACAACTGTTGCTTCATGGAATATTTGATTTTTAGTTTAATTACATATTCATTTCCTGTGTTGCAGAAAACAGACTTTACAGACTTCTTTTCTTGTTGTGATTCCTTGTGCATGAAGAACCACCATTATAAATGAAGGCTCAGTTTTGCAAATATCCATGTTTGGGTTCGGTGTAGTTGCTCAAATTCCTAATAATTTGGAAGAGCCAGATCTTCATGTATAAAGTGAGAATAGATAACTTCTTTTATCTCAGGAAAAGCACACTAGTCATCATTGTCTATGAAAACCACAGCCATGATTAAGTATTAATTATACCACTGGAGGTAACTGCAGGCGATAAGAGGCTTGAAGTATCGTCTCTTCAGCAAAAGCAATGTTTTATATATGACATATTTATTATAAAAAAGATTCTTCTAGAACAAGATCTTCAGAGAGAAGCTACTGTGAAAGAAGGTTTCTTTACTTTGGCATTTGTAAAGGAAATGGCTCTTTTTTTCTTTTTCATTTGTATGCTGATATGCTGTTTCAGAAAGGGGTATTTTTATGATTCAGAAATCAGGTTGAATCAACTCTTCAGTAACAGCATGTAACCATAGGTGAACTCTGATTACTATATTGTAAAACTTCTCTTTTTATTTCAAATAGTTATTGAGTGGAAAAACCTGCAGAATGTAGGAATCTGATAAAGTTATTGGATTTACTGTGAAGTCATGCAGGATGTGATGAGTACATATGCTTTTGTTTGGTTGTGAGTGCTGCTGAACTTTTTTTAGTGGGATTATAACACACGGTGCATAACACTATGAAGCCACTTGGGCATGTTGTCATGTGTGGGTGTGCAGCTCTCCTGCTCCACTGGTTTCCTGAGTTCACCTGGAATTCTGTGTTTGTAGCTCCCAGTCAGGAAACACTCAGCCCTCACTCATGTATGGTACTGCCAGATGTCTGTAAAGCACAGCTTGCCTAACAACCAGTGGAAATGATGCTGTAGGAACCATTGTGGACTGTTTTCTCCATGCCTGATGAGGCCTTGTCACACACACAGTTGTCGGGTTTCACAGGAGATGAATGCCATTCTGTCAGGAGTAAAGCTTGTGTTGGGGTGGCCCTAGGAGTGAGCTCCACTCAGGCAACAATTCCTTGCTGTGCCTCTGGAAACAATCCTGGAGTGGAAATGAAAGTTTTGCCCTTGCCTTCAAAACCAAAGATGCATTGATATGGAGGACCTGGACTGTTGTTGCTGTGTCTCTGGGGATTTTGTGATGCTTGTGTTAGACAAAAGCCAGACTGGGCTTTAGAGGAGAAAGGCATGAAGGTTGCCAGGGAATGTCAGGTATGCACCCACTTATTTTTGAAAATAGGAGCTAATGCTTAAAGCTATTTGGAAATATTGGTTATTCCTAAAAGCCCTGTTCTAAGGAGACAAAATAATTCTTAAACAATACTTTGTGGTCAAATTGGTGATTATTGGGGGTTTATTTACGTTACAAAAGAAAGTGTGATTTAACACAGTTTGTGTATCCTCTAGGCATGCTCACTATTGATGCTCAGTGATACAGTCACTTTTCTGTAGTATTTGGATAAACCTGTAAAGGGTGAAAAAGTGAATGGCAAAATGAAGAAAATGCCAAATCTGCTTAGTTTCTGATAGGTATTTTTAAAGGTCTACTTTGTTTTCTCGGAGGCCATAATTGGTAGGTAAGCGATTTCAGGGAGAAGAAAGATGCTTGGGTCTCACAGAGAAGATCTGAGGAGACAAAACTGCTGTAAATCCAGACTAAATTTAATCCATTGTTAGGATGCACAGTATTTGAAGAAAAGATAACCGATGAACAAATTTCTGAGAGATTTGGTAGGTTTGCAGTTGAAAATCTTCAGTTTAACATTTTGCTTGATTTACTAATGGACTGCTTTAGTTGAACCATAAGTTACAAGCTTGTATGTGTTCATGGGGGATTGGTGGGAGTTTTGCTTAAATGTTTTCTTAGTTTTTCTGTGACCAACACTTGGTATCCTGGGGAGCTCTTTATGAAATGGATTCTGGTGACTTTTGTACGACCAATATTTAATTTGAAATTTAGAATATTGGTTAAGCCAACAGGTTTGAAAGCACAGTGTTTTAAGAAGTGGGGACTAATTCCTATGTGATCTCTAGGTAACCATAGAAGTTGCTCTGAGCATTATTAATTTAGTTTTGAAGAATTCCCACTTTTATTGATAGTTGCTTGCAAGGTAAAAAATTTTTTCCTTTTTTCTTTCTTTTTTTTTTTTCCTTAAATGACTGAACAGTTTGTTTAATGTTGGCATTTGTGAGGATTTTAATGATCTCAAACCATGCAGTGTTGTTCAATTAACTTTGATTATACTCATGTATAATTTATCATTGACAATAACTGGAAAATTAGTTTTCATCCAGGAAACAATTGGAGCTCACCATGTATTGACCTCCTATACACCCATGTAATTTTAATGAAAACTGAACTGAATTTTGTTAAGGATGAGGCCAGGGCATTTGAGAACAGAAACTCTATCTTTTCTACCCCAAACTGTCAGTAAGAATGATGGTGATGAAACTTGGCAATAATGATGGAAAATAACTATTTTCATTATTGTAGGATTTTACGTAAGAGTGGACATGCAGATGTTAATAGCAGTAGAAATGTTTGGAGGCAGTCAGGATGTTAAACCACAGTGCAGGAAATAACAGGTTGCAGGTGGTTTTTTTTTTTTTTTTTTTTTTTTTTTTAATCAGGTTTGTTCTTTCAGCCTTGTGAATGTCTTGTAATTTTATTTCAAATTGGAGGAGGCAGCAAAATCCATTGAAGAAAAGTTAGATTACTTGCAGGATTAAAGTGAAGAGTAGCTGTGTAGCTGTGTACCAGAAAAGCTGCTAAGTGTATCTTTGAAGACTGAGATAATTTCATATATTGTATTTTCAAAGTATTTTTCCCAGTCTGAGCTTTGAGTATGAAAACATGGCAATTTTGCTCTCTGAAATATCTATGACTGTTTTCTTTCTCATATGAAGCTGTTCAGATGGGGAGTTTGGTGCTCTGGCTATCATCCTGCCATGAGTTCCCATGGGCATCAGAACTGAGATGTCTGCGCCCATTTTGCTTTGCATCTTCTTTCTCTTGAAGTCCCAGAGTACTCTGAGGACAATTATTGATTAGCAAAGTGCATCTACCCTGTGTTATAAGAACATTTGTATAATAATGCTTAGCAGAGAGCATTAGTTTCTGTGCTGATGAGGAAGGACAGCTGGAATGGCAAATGAAATAAAAAGGGATGGCATTTTCAAGGATAGCGTTTTCTCAGGGTCTTGATACTCAGTGCAGCTCATTTGCTGTCATTGAGGTAATTCACTATGAACACACTTTATGCAGAGATATACCTAATGGAAGTCTATAAACAATTGCTTTTAGTTTTTTCATTCACTATTTTATTGCAGTTACTGTTGTTCTATTACTCAGTGAAACTTTGGACTCTTCTTTGAGTTCCACCTTAGTTTCTCTGGTTTTGTTAGCACTGTAGGGACTGATGTTCATCACACTCTAATGCCAGCATACTCAGTACTTAGAGGAGGAAGTCTTTCTTATATATCTTACTGTAAAAGTACAAACTGGTGCAATTGTGCTGGGTTTTATTTATTAAAACCCAGAACAAGGGAGGTCACCAAGCTTAAACCTTGCATGTTAATATAGTGCTTCAGGTGTAATTCTGTGCAGTGGGCAGGCAGCAGGTTGTTCCTGGACTAAATTTAGGTGAAGTACTGCAAAGGGTGGTGACAGTTCCTCGATCAGGTGCAGTGGTACAATATTTATTTCTCTCTACTAACTCTGGGAAAAAAATATAAAGTCAAATGTAGCAGTAAAGGACTTGGAGGTGGGGCTTTAGAAAGTGGCATGGTGCAAAGCTGTGCCACATGTTATCCTTAATTTCACGGAGTGATTGTGAATTTCAGACTATGCAGGCTTGCGTTCTTATTGAATTAAAATGTATAAAATTTTGTGGTGGTATTCTTTCTGAGGAAATATGGGTGCTTTCAGTATGTACTCTATCTGATGCACATTTACAGGAGAAGCACTTACATTTTCTTACTACTGCATTACAAAGGCAGGTTTCCAACGTGCAGCAATTCCTTTCAAAACCATATTGCAAAAATAATTTTCTTTGGATGCTAGACTGCATTTCTTTAACAACAGTGCAAATTCAGTGGCTTTTAAGTATCTCAAAATATAGATTTCCTAGGTTGGAAATTCTTTGGGTTTTTTGCACAAATGCAGATGCCTCAGGAACTTGCCTGCGGTGTATCAGGTAAGTTACAAGAAGTCTACAAGAGGAAGATTGGCCAGATGTAAGATTTGTTTCCATCTTTGCAGTGCCATTTCAGGGAGAATCTAATGGGGGATTGACAGGGTATTGAGGAGCTTTCTGATTTCATATGTCATGGATTTGACGCAAACTTCTGCAGCTTGTAAATGCCACAAACACCTGCAAAACAATGGTTTATATCTGGGGCTCACTTATTTCATCAGCCTGCTGCTGCATTTAAAAACTGTGTGGTCTTTGTGGACAGCTGATTTCAGCTGTTGAAAATATATTGGCTGAATTAGGTGTCTTGTGTCAGCTTGGAAATGTCTTCATCCACTAACTTTCATGAAAACAGTGATTATTATAGCTCTCATTGCAGACAGGATCTTACCTTGTTATTGGTTAATCTAACATATGTTTTCTCACTCCTAATCAATGTAAATACAAATGTCCTCTAAAAAGGAGAGACTCGGGATCCTTTTTCTTGTGTTTCAGAATATCTCAATAGAAAAACATGAATAAGAGGGCAATGATCAATGCAAGATCAGCATTTTCCCCTCCTTCTTCAAGAAATCAATTTCCTGTCAGTGTTCAAGAGGATTTTAGACAATGCTGTTAATGACATGATTTAAGTTGGTCAGCTCTGAATTGGTCAGGCTGGGTCAGGTTGGACTAAATGATCATTGTAGTTCCTTTCCAACTGAAGTAGCAGTAGCTTCCTTTCCTCTCAGTATCACTGTGATTGTTTTCTACTCCTATTGCAAGAAGTGTAGGGTTGTGTGTTTTTTTTTGTTTGTTTGTTTGTTTGTTTGTTTGTTTTTAATTAAAGTTACATGAATGAGCATACACCACAGTAACAACTGTAAACAAAATCTCTATTTGTCCAGTGATGGGAACATGGTTTGCTCTTGTCTATACTCCATTCTTTCTACCTGCCATTTTGAAACACTGCTGTTAGGCCTGATGGGTTCTTAGATCCAACTTTCTTTGGCTAGTGCAAAGAATTCTTGCCTTTTTGGTTTCCCCCTTTGGCTTCAATTTCTTGTTGGGTTTTTGTTTGAGTTTTTTTTTTTTTTTGTTTTGTTTTGTTTTTTGTTTTTTTTTTTTTTTTTTGTTTGTTTGTTTTTTTTTTTTTTTTTTTTGGGTGGCAGAACACAACTCAGTGGAGGATTTAGTCTCTGAAACTGTTTTGTCTCTCACACTGCCTACCAACTCAACTTTGAATTCCTGAACCTGAGCCTATTGTAGGGAAGGACATGCAAGTGCTGAATTAATCATAATTGTTGCATTGGAAGAGAAACTTATTGATACAGAGTAATCTGTACATGGTCTCTCCTTTAACTTGGGAGTCCTTTGCAGGGGGAGAAAGCGTAGGGTGCTCTATGGGCAAACTCAAATATGCAAAACCATAAGCAGGATTAAGCATTAAACAATAGATGTATTAAATGAATTATTTTTTTTTTTGTAGGTATATGGTCCGGTTTCATTACAAATCATGAATACCTTTCAATATTAACTTGGCTATATTGTGTATGGTTGTGCTGCTTAGTCAGACAGTTGTGTGATGAAAACTGGTATTGTGTCTCCTTTGTAAGATTGGTTAAGATTACTACTGGAGCCTTTTCTCTGAATTTCTTTACCCTGGGGATATATATCTCAGTATTTTGGTCACTTTGGTTTTATATCAAATCTTCCCAGAGGATAGGAATGCATCAATATTCTTTACAGGATACAGCCAAGGGGAAAGTGTAGGGCTATGTGATTTAATGCAACCTTTGAGAGCTGGAGCTGTGGGCTTGAGGTTAACCTACCTTTTCTGCTGGCTCTTTCAAATCTGTGTGAAACTGGCAGGCATCTAATCATAAAATCTTCTGTACTATATTAAGAGAAGATTTCATTATGTAAAACAGGATGCCTCTTGTGCTGGACAGTGCAAACCCCTACTTTTTAAGATGTCTTCATAGTTATCAGCAAGATTCTTTGCTATCAGTTTCTTGAGTGCATGATTTTAAGTTCAGTTGCAATTATCTTTCATGTTCTTACAATGTGAGACTCTTCTTCATAGCATGCTTGTTCAACTGGACTTTTTAGAGCAGGGATAACTTTATATTTGAATTAGAGGTTGGAGTTAATCTTCTGTTGGAGTCCACTTCCCATGACACTTGAACTTCTAAGGCATTCAGAATTTTTGCAACTGCAGCTGTTGGAATTATTTTCTTTATGTTTTCTTTATTTATGCTCTAGCTGAGAGCAGTTGGTGTGGCTTATTTCCCCCCCCCCCCCCCCCTTTTTTTTTTCCTAACAGCAGCAATGAAAAAGACTCTCTCCAACCTATTGAAACTTCAGCAGTATTTCAAAATTTCAAGGTTTGTTAAGCCTGTGCATGCACAGGATTTTCTGGGAGAAAAAAAATCTTTGTAAAATGATTTCATTACACATCTACAAAGACCTTTTCTTTCCACTTTGTTTCCCTTCTCTGAGTCTTCTAGTCAGTCTCAAAGTTTTAATTCTTCATTTCAGTGTAAGAGACTTTTTCTAAGAGCTTTGATTTCATCTTGTGTGCCAGATCACTTCTTTTACTCTAAGGCAAGCAGTTTCAAACAACATAGGACACAGCTTGTCATGTGTGTGGCCTTTACTGTGTTTTGAGAATTTAAAGTTTTGTAGACGTTTAAGAATTAACAGAACTAAGGTCTAGGTAAATACAATCCCAAATAGAAATGTGATAAAGGAAATAAACTATTTGAGTGGAATTATATTGTGCACTGTTTACAGATGGTTTGTTACAAAGAAAAAAGTAAGTAACTTAAAATTACAGCCTCCAGGTTTTCCTACTTCTCTTGAAAAGATGCATGTAGTTGTGGTTCACTCAGCTGCAGATAGTTTTTTATTTGGTTAATAAACTGAAGCATATCCAAAACTGTAGTTCAAAAAAACAAGCAAGCAAAAAAGAATAAATCCCCAAACAAACCAAGATATTAATGAAAACTTGCCAGGGAGCCATGTATAATCTTATTTTTCTTTCTGTTATGATTTCTGCAAATATTTTGATTATCGCAGTGCCTGGATACTGGATTTCTAAATGTAAATTTTTTGCATTAATTAGTCACCATCAAACATTTCTCCCAAAACACACAGATTATGCATTTCGATGTGCTTTCTTAATTACATTAAAAAAAATCAATGTAAAATAATGTAAATGTAAAAAAAAAAAGTAAAGATTCCTGGAGTCAGTTCTGTGCATGCACATGCATGCAGCTGTTATTCATGTCAGTGAGTTAAATGGAGAGGGAGAGAAAAATTAGACCTGGGATATACCATATTAAAATGTGTGTGGGTGTTTAAACATATCTGTATTGGTTAGTGGAGAAATGCCTGAAGAATAGGGTCTGGTCTAGATCCAAGCCACATTAATGATTTCCAGAACTTGACTTGTGTGGGTTTCATCCTATTTCACTTGAAGCAACTTCACCAGAGTCTGAGTTAGTGGCTTTCATTTCTTGTTATTGTAGTGGAGAGAAATAGATACTTGTTGATTTTTATAACTGCAAATTAAAATACTTCATGTTATCCAAACTCTAAAGCTACTTGTTGCTCTGCCTTGACTATAAAGTAAGCCTGTACAGTGATCTCAAATGAAAAAACCCTCATGTTTCTTATTACTCCCTTGGTCTCTTGGAGATTGGCTGTAGTGTGCTACCCTTGTTTCCAGCTCTGAGGGTAGCAGAGTTTGAGCTCACAGGTGATTTCCTGTTGAGTAGACTTCGTTAGAAAGTTACAGTTTGGACCTTGAAAGAGGTTAGTCGAGCAGCTGTGACCTAGCGTGATGGGTAGTTTATCTGCTGCTTGGGCATCTTGATGTTACAGTGAAAAAGACAATTGATTGCAAAGCCACTGATTTATCAGTAGTGGTATGTCTTTCTTGGTTTTTGCATAAATGTGGGTCTAGGTGGGAAGTTATATGGGGTGAAGTTGACTCATGCATTTATGTATTGCTGCGCTTGAAAGTTTTGGTTCTAGAGTGTAATGTGGAAGTCTCAGGTCTGTATGCATTAGTATTATCCAGGTTTTGCTTATCATTTAGCAACAGTAATCCCTACTCCCAACACCACAGGTACAGGAGAAGCAATAGTGGCTTGATCACGCTTGCAACTCTGGGCAGGTGAACTTGCTGGCTTCCCAGTCACATCTGTTATTGACTACTGAAACTGTGGCTAGGTTTACCTGAATATTGTTCAAGGTCTTCAAATTTGTAATCAGGTGAAGTGCTGACTGTGCATTTTGGTAGGCAAAACAAATCATCTGATTTCATTCAGAAGCTGCAATGCAGACACTCAGAGGCTAAGTGGTGCTTAATGTCTGTCTTCAGTGAGATATGAGAACCTGAAATCGTTGCTGGGTCTGTGCTGGTGGTGTAATCTTGTGAATGCAGTGGGGCACAGACTGTCTTTTCTGTAATATGTCTTCCAGTGGGGCTTCTGAATTCTCACTAGGTTCTTTGTAATAACAAGTAATAAAGCTTATTAGTCAGAATTAGGTTTTCAAATTAAAAATCGAGGATGGTTTTTATCAGAGTGAGACTTACTACAGACACTAATCTGAGTGGGCTAACTGAAGTTCCAGAAGAAGCCTGTAAACCATTGAGACCTGGGACAAGAATTTTGGTATTGGAAGAAAAAGAATTATTCCTCACCAAAGGATTTAGAATTTGTCAAGGAAGAAAATGACCAGCTCAGAAACTAATGAAAGGTAGATTTTGACAAAAAAATCCAAAATACTATCTTCCTCAGGCTTGTTTGTGTAAGTGAAGATATGAGTCCACGGAAAATGGCACACAAAGCTCTTAAGCAAACAAATGCAACTTCTTGAAAAAGGTATGAAGAGTGCAAAGGACCATGTATAATACCTTACAACATTTTTTTATTAGAAATTCCAGAAGTATAGGCAAAGAGAATTAGGCTAGCATCAGCAGAAGGCTGGAAGGAAGAGACTATGAGTTGGATGCTTTGGGATATTTTTTGTTATTATAGTTGTTATTATTTTAAGTTGGACACTGCTGCCATCTGTTAGGCTTCTGCAACAATGGCAGTATTAACACGGGGAAGGGGTATTGTGGGTAGAAGATAAGTATGTGGAACTTGGGGCTGGTGAGTTTAACTTCAGGGAAAGTAGGGAAATTTTCAACAGACCAGAAGACAGTGGTTGAAAAATATGAGTTCCTTCAAGAAAGCCTTCCTAAGTGAAGAATGAGACTAACAGTTGTGTGTGTTAAGTTTGCCTGTTTCATGAATAAAGAGGGAGAACCAGCCAATGGATTCATTCATGTTAGAGGGAGGGAAAAGAAAGGATATTTTGCTTACATATAGAGCCAAAAAAAAGGGGGTGAGGGGAAGAGGGGGGAAAAAAGAAACCACATACAGGGAAGACATCTTGAAGGGCATTGCTGAGGGCAGCAACTTTTTCATCAAGAAATCTGGCAAATGGTTTTAGGAAGGTAAAACAAATATTAGTTTGTGTTCAGTATCTCAACACAAGCTTGTGCTCAGTAGCTAAGTTGGAGTGTTAACAATGTTAAGTTTTGTTTAGCACTTGTGTGTGTCTTCAAATCATGTCAGTTGTTATGATGGAAATTTAGCAAGTGCTAGTACCTGAGCAGATTAAGCTTTGATCTGGGGACAAGAACAATAATGAAGAAAATGATGGATGACTCCAGTTTTTCCAGGGAAGAACTGGAAACAGAAACTGTAAACTTAGGAGGGGAGGTTAATGTAGTAGGAGCGATTGCAGATAGTTTCAGGTGATTAAGCTTATCCAGTTGCCAGGAAGGTGGTTAAAAATTAATTGGCTTCATAATTTGATTAGCACTTGTCTAGTATCACTTTGAGTCTTGCTGTGTGATGATACCTGTCAATGTGGAATACTATGATAGGGTTTTCTAAGAAATCAGGAATCTTCATTAAGGAAATCTCAGTCCTGAGGGCAAAAGAATCTAAAAACTGCCCAAAGCAGTTTGGCAGATGCTGTGATACATTTACCGAAAGTATTACCTATGCTTCATATATCATGAAGTATCCAGAGGCAGGGTCAGAGGGATACCTTTGATCTAACTTGGCTCTACTTTCATCCCAGCAGAATGTTGCTATAACCTGGAATAATGTGATTGCCACTAGCAGTAATAATTGTGTCTCAGTGCAGAACGTTCTAGAGAAACAGAGATTTAATCTAGCTTTGCTACCTAGTTCAGCTGGTATGTCGTATATAAATATTTTGCATGCTATGTTAGGAATGGTGATGGCTGTGGCTCATCTAAAAGAGGGTGTGAAAAATAGTACCTGGAAATCCATCTACATAGCTGTCCATTTGAATAGTACCAGAATAAAACAATTACACTCTGTAAAAAATACACTCAGTAGTATTCTAAGACTGTAAGAGGCTGGTCTGTGCATTGGAGACTCTGGGACTGGTCTGCTCTTTCCACTGTTTAGGTTTGGGGTAGGAGGTAGTAGGCAGTTTTAATAATCAGCTTAGTGAAGAGAGGTTCTGAATCACATCACTGGATTTTGAAATGCAGGGGCTGAAAAGCTTCAAAAGTGGTTCTATTGTTTAATCAAATAAAGCTCTGCCCCCAAAAACTGTAAGTGTAATTGTTAGTCATTTTCTATCTTGGAAAAACAAATTAGAGCAATTTACAGTAGACAGTGTTATTTCAGGAAGCTATAGTCAGGATCATTTGTTAAAGGATATGTTAAGAAAAAGAAAATAACATGTAAGAACTATGACCTCCCTTCCTCCGGTATTGCTTGTGCTTGTTTTGAGCTGCATTTTAATCTGACTCAGAAGATAGGGAATGAAGGAAGATTAAAATATACTGTCATAGAACAGTGTGAATTTTCCACTCTTATTAAATGGAGCCAGCACAAAATCTGGGTATTTCCAGTTTGATGTTAAAAAATATTTTGAAATCTTGAATGAATATAAATAGCATCTAATTCTTTGTGTTGGTTCTTCCCAGTGCCCTCTCCATTCTTTACTTTTCGCAAATAGAATATAGTATAAATGATGGAATTAGCAACCTGTTAAATTGCTGCCTCTCAAATTTATTTATTCAGTTTTGGTATGTTAGTGTTTCATGCTGATGCGTTAAATAGTAGTAGACACATTTTGTATTGTTTCCCGTAACTCATTAACATTTAATCCCACTGCAAGTAGATCTAGAACTGATGTTTATTTGCCATGACCAATTATCTGTAGCCCCACTGTTGCTTTTACATTAACAAAGAAGTAAAATAATATTAAAAATTTAGCTAAACCAGTAAAATTTACTGTTGGCAAAATCTGGCATGATCTTTGACTACAATGTTATTTATGAAGCAAAAAACCCATCAAATCTTTTTTCTTCATTTTTTGCTTCAGTTTAAAGTGCACTTAAGTAGTGCAGTAAATATTAAACCCATTGATGTATGCTTTATGTTTTCATCATGTTCAAAGTGAACCATGCTCAATTAGGTTTGTTTGAATTAAAGTCAAGAATTAGAAAGCTCATTTAAATGCAGCACTGTCTATTAGAGAAAAAAAAACCTGAAGACAACCTAATGCTTTCTCATTCTTTTATGTAGTTAATTTAATGCCTGATAAAATTATATGTTTTTCTAATTTTTATAAATAGCATTTTATGACTTAGGCCCTATGCTTGCTCACCGAGTTGAGGCAAGCCCTGAAATGAATCCTGGAAGTAAATTATAAGGTATTCTATAATTTTAAAATGATTTAAAACACCAGCTATTTGTTTATCTTCTGAGGAATTACTTCAGTTTGCTGAGGCAGCTTTTGATAAAATAACTTGGTAAAACGACTCGCCATGATGTGATATGCTCATTTTAGTGAAAGTGGGGTAAGTAATTTGGGACGGTTGAAAGTATTCAGAAAACACAAATTTTCACTTTGTGTTTCCAAGCCTCTGTCACATAGCTCTGGGGAAAGTGTCAAAATTGTGATGCCTGATTTCACAGTGAAAATAAAATTCAGAAACTTGAGTTCTGAGGTCGAACTTGTAGTGTGCGACAGGTTTCAGTGATCTCCATGTACTGTTAAACAACTCCTTCCCCCCCCCCCCCAAAAAAAAAAAAAAAAAACCAAACAAAAAACATAGCACAGCTGAACTGGTGGTTGTTTATTTAGCCAAATGGCAATTCTTTGGAAAGCAAACTATTCTGAATCGTATGCGTTTTAGATCCTGGGTCAAGGGCTGCACTAATGTCAATGTAATCCTTTGGTTTTAGGTGCTGAAGGTTAGAGTAACTGTAACGGCTATGCCAGTGGGCATGTGGAAAGAGGGAAGGCATTCTCTCAAGTGAAGTACACCATCACTGTTCTTTGTATGGTTAATCTGTGATATCACTTCAGCCAGGCAAAAGATATATCAAACAGACATTGTTAACCAAGCTTGTTTATGAAGGCTGCATTTTGCTGTGTTGAAAAGGATGTGAGTATCTGTCCTGGGTTTCAGCAAAACAGACTAAAGGATGGACCAGGACTTGCTAGTGTAACGGTTGACAGATACCTTGGATCAATGAAAGCCTCTGTTTATCCTGCTCTAAGTGATTGAATTTAAAAAACGAACCACTGTCTAGGTACAAACTGTGCCTCATGAGGAAGTGCCATGAGCATTCTGCAAATTAATCAAGTGTGCAGTGGGTAATGGCCAGACTGGCTTGGGTAAAGGCATGGGTCCCTGTACAAATGATTCAAATTAATATGAATGCCTTAGTCCATGATACCTATGTTTTCCAGAACACTGTAAGTGTGATAATACAGTGCTGCTTTGAGCATAGTTCTGTAGGTCTTGGAGGGGATATGCAGGTACATACAGGCTTTTTTTTTATTTTTTTTTTTTTTTTTCTCTGAGCTTCTGGATTGGTCACCAATTCTGTTTGCTTCTCAGTTATTTAAGAGCCAGTGTGAAATTGGAAAGGCTGGAGAAACTGCTGTGGGATCAAGGAATGTCCACACAATGTGTATCAGTTTCAGGAATATTTTTAAGCTGAGTAACATGCTGCTTATTCCAGTGCTGGTTTTAAGTCCTTTTGCCTATTGTCTTAGCAGGAGCTACTTTAATTTCTAAGAATGGAATTAAGAAGTATTTGGCAAAAATGTTGTAAGTACCTCTCTTTGCCCCGCCTTTTGAATTTTAGTTTCCTGAGAAACTTTCCTGGTAACCATTGGTCAAGAGAGTATGATTTGCACTTAATAAGAAACAACAAAAGACACATTGCTCAGTTCTGTTTGCATCTCTTCCACTGGTTTAATTTACTTTTTTTCCTACAGAAAAAAAAGGAGCTCTTTTTTTCTGCTAAAGCAAACAGACAAAATAGTTTGCCATAAATATAAGAGGCATTTAAAGCTATTCATTTAAACCTATGCAGCAAGAGAGAGATGAATCCATTTAATCTTTCAGCAAGTAAAAATGAATATTAAATTAGTTAGGAACATTTCTCAAATGAATTACTGTGAAATGGAAATAATGATCTATCCTAAATTATTCTTTCTAAAATTTATGTCTCTTTGATTACTTAATATTAATGTATTTTTAATAGACTGCTTTCTAAAGAAAAAAAAGGCACATCATTTCTGGAAGAGTTGAAACATTACGTTAAGAAACATTCCTTTTTTTATAATTCACTGGCTTCATCACCCATATGTACTAGAAGCAGTCTTGGCATAGTGCTCTGAACTGTGACTGTGTACAGTATTTCCCAAGGAGCATATTTTGAACTTGAACAAAAGAATAGAGTAAATGTTTGATGAATTTAGATCCAAAAACCATTACTTCACCTCCTATTTAGCAATCTATTTACCCTTGTGCCTGGCTTTAGCTGTATAAATTCCAGTATAGGAAGGTAATTTTGTATTTTAAAGATTATCCTGAATAGGAATTAACTGAATGCAGTTGTCTCTGCTTATGTTCATGATGTTTCTAGCTTCAGTGTCATGCACTTAAGCACATGCCTTAACAAGGAATGCTTTCTTGTCTGAAAGGTACAGCTCTTTCATGGCTATTCTGTTGAATTCTCTTGGATTATTTAAATAACTGAACTTACTGAAGGGTTGCTGCAGGTTGTCTCAGTGGAAGTTCTGTTGATTTTGACAAGAGCAAGACTGTATTGAAAGACTCAGGATTGTGTCTTTTTCCGTCCCATTGCATTGAAATGTGTGCGCATCCATTCCCCGTTTGCTGAATAACGTAGTTTGTATATATTATGCACAAGGCTGAAATGTGAAAGTGAATTACTTGACACTCCAGCAGGTAGCTATAGGAGGTAGCAGCTGTTATATTCATTTCACAAGAGTTCTAGGAGTATGCATGCTATAAGGAAGTCTGTGAAATGGGCAGGTAATTTCACTAAATCTAATACCGTGAGTGTCTTGGTATCCATTAATATCAACTCGATATGGAAATAATCTGTTAGTTTGAATGAATCTCTTGTCTAAATCTTTTATTAAGAAAATGCGTGATAAAAAATAACATGAAAATTGGGAACTTCTGCACACATTTCAGAAAATGAGAAATATATCGATTTAATATATCGTGACCTTTAAAAAGTACAAAATATGACTTGAAGCAGCACTAGTGTTCTTCAGAACTTTTTATTCACCTTTTTTTTTTTTTTTTTTTTTTTTTAATTTATGGAAGAATGCCTTGTGAAAGGATACGCCAAAGGTCACTTCTTCCAGTGTGTCTCTTTGAGTGGTCCATAGTGGGTGTTCAGGGAAGGAGACTGAGAGAAGTCAGGTGAAGAGTGGTAGGCTGTGTTAAGGTTCTGGCAGTTAATGCCCTCAGTACTTCAGCTGTCATGATTAATAGCCGTGGATGGATCTCTTCAGTGTCCAATTTCTTGTGAACCCATCTGTGTTTCTGGCCTCCCAGACATCCTATGGCAAAGGCTTTTATGATTTTAATTGTGTGATGTGAAAAAGTAGTTCATTTTATTTTTACTTGCAGTAATTACACTGGGTGTCTCATAGCCCTTGTACCTTGAGAAACAGTGAATAACGTTTTCCCGTTCCTACCAAAAAGTAGTGGACCTTTTGTCCACTACCATAATTTTATTGACCTTTGTAATATTCCATATCGTCTTCCTTCATGCTGCTTGGTCACAGTTTATGTAGTTGCTCTTTGAGTAGCAATTTTTCTGTGTATATAGCCATCCATTTTGGTCTTCTCTACCTTTTATAATAATATCTGCAATCTTTCATGTTAAGAAGACTAGAAAGCAGCAATACTGACTTCATATCTCTTACTGCAGCTTCAAAAGGGATGGGTTTTTCAAAGGTTTCCTCACTGGAGCTGGGCCAATTTTGTTCAGGCAAACAGCAAGCTGGCTGTAAAAGGACCTTTCCATTTTACAAAAAACAACTTGTGAGTTCAGATTAGTATTACTGAATGGCTTTGGGTGGCAAAAATAAAGTCTTTCCTAGGCTAAATGAAATCTAATTTGGTTTTAACTGTTTGATTTTCTTTTGTTTGTGAGCCAAACTGGGGTGGAAAGGAGGAACCAATAGATTCGTAAAGAGATACCTAATATTTAGAGAAAAATAGTTTTATGTGAATTATTTTGGGGGAGGGTCTCATGTTCAGGGCCAGAATTGCAAAACTGTGCATTTAAATTGAAATGGGGCCTAATTTTCTGCTTTGAAGGAAATGTCTGAACTAGTAGAATGTCCTCTTTAATGCTGGGGAGCAAAAATCAGAGTGATTTGACTTCCAATTCTTGGTAGTATTTGGAGAAGATTTTCTGACCTGAACTGATTTTATTTTATCTAAAAAAAAATTGATTGTGGTTTTCTGGTTTGTCTCCCCCCACCCCCCCACCCCCCACCCCCCCACTTTCATAGTGAATAACAGTACTATCTGCTTGGAAAGGCAGCTCTTAGTTAGTAAGACCCTATGAATGTGAAAAGCGTAATATGAAGAGGGTATAGTCACTTATCGTTCCCCTTATTTTCACCCAAATGAATTCATTCTAAGATTTTCTATGATGGCAATAACAGCTGCAGGTGAGATGCCATTAAATGTGTGGCTGACACAGACAATGCAGGACACTTGCAGAATGCTGCTTATCAATTGGCAGCACTGCTATTTATGGCAGTTTTAAGTTTATTGGAATAATGGTTGCATTTTGTACAGCAATGCTTTTAACATGATACTTCAGGAACAATATCCTAATGGTGAACATTACTTTCTCTTTAGAAAATTCCCCTGAGATTAATCTATTAGGGTTCCATTTTATTCTTTGTTAACTTCTTTTTAGCCCAATCCTTATATTAATGTAAAATAATTTAAGGATTGACTTTTTTAGGGGGTTACCCTGTTTGACTTCTGATAATCCCATCTTAAGGCACAAAGTGCAGTGCAGTAAATGCTTGTTGGAAAGTGGCATGGAAAAAATTACACTTGATATCTGTGATTATGTGCAATATGCTCGTAGAGTATGGTTGTTAAATGTGAAGTCTTTAATGTTGAACAGCTCTAGTAAAAACAGTTTACAGTTCTGAAATTAGATTTTCTAGAAAATAACCACATAAAAGTTTATTTCAAAATCAGACTTCCCCAAAAAAAGTAGGAGAAGAAAGGCAGTTTCTCCCCCTTCTGTATTTTAAATCAAATTATATCACAAAGAACTTAAGTAGCAGCAGTACATGTGAGATGTGGACCATAGTCTTATTTCCATAATTTCCAGACAGCAGTAGTCATATGTAAAGGTAACATCACACTGTTTAGTGGAGCTAGATCAGAAAAAAGGCAAGCTTTTTTCTCCTTTTTTCCAGCCTTAAGGCCCAGTGATCTCTCTCTAAACCCTAATTTAAAAAAAACCACACCCGAAAAACAAAACAAACAAAACAATGCCAAAAGCTTACTCATTTTCTGTTATCTACAGAAAGAATTGATATAATAAAACAAATAAATAACATTAATTGTTAATTTCATTGGAATTCTTGATGCTGCTCAGTGTCCGGAAGTAGTGCAAGGCAATTGTCAGGCTGGGACAACTACCTGTGCAATGCATGGACATTTGCATGGTCAGGCAAATTGTTCAAGAAGTCATATGTGACCTGATTTTTTTTGACTCTTGATACATGCGTAAGGTTTTTTGTGTTAAACAGTTGAGCCTTGAGATTTGCACAGAGTATGCAATCAGTTCAGATTCCTTGAACTACTATGTAGACTCATTAAGACCTTTAAAGTCTCTCTATTTAGGTTAAAAATATTTCAAGATTTCAGTAATCTTATGTTGCTGTAAATTCACTAACAATGGCTGTAATCTTTCATTCCAGTGACACATAATCAATTTTTGCTCTAACACAAAACTACAGAATTATCAAGGTGTAAATGCCCGTTATTTATAAGCAGCTCAATACCATGACAAACTTATTGTATTCCTGCTTATTTATCACACTTTTTCACTTCACTGACTGCTGATTTCTCAACATTTTCCTATCCTACTGTCTTCTGATGGCGATTTTGGAAAGAAAATATAATCAAGAGCCATATTTCCTTTGTTTAGTGTTCTCTAAACGTGCATGATGTCAGCTAGTATTTCTGTCCTGATGGTCTTTGAACCCTGTAATCTTCCTCTGTAACTTTGCTGTGTCTTTGATACATTCCAATAATAATTATGAATGCCGAATAAGCATTTCATGCTGAACTTATCTTTGTTTTCAATAAATGGACATTTTTCTTCTTGTTGATGATTTGTGATTCTTAAACTAATTTTTGTGGGTGTTTCATATGATTGCTGACCATATCAGGACTTAAGGCACGTAGGGATGCAACAAGGGTAATGGCTTGAAACTGAGAGATGTTGAATTTGAATTAGATGTTTAGGAAGAAGTTCTTTACTGTGAGGGTGGTGAGACACTGGCACAGGTTGCCTAGAGAAATTGTGAATGCCCCATCCTTGGCAGTATACAAGGCCAGGTTGGTCAGGGCTTGAGCAACCTGGTGTAGTGGAAGGTGTCCCTACCCATGGTTGGAGTTGGATGATCTTTAAGGTCCCTTCCAATCCAAACCGTTCTATGGTACAGGATTTTCTGAAGTGTCAGACTCTAATAATTTGTGACCCAGAGACTTTTTTGCGCCAGAGGCAGCAATTCCAATACTAGTCATCTGTGGATTTTGTTGTGTAACTTGCACCACTGGCCTTTTAAGTGTGCATGAATATTGTTGAATTTACGTCATTTCCAAGAGTTTAATAAAGACCTGTTCTATAACTTTAGTATTATGTGAAATCAAAGTATTACGTATGCTTCAAAGAACAGCAACTGTGCATCTTAAAGTAGGAAACATAGTCATGCTTTATGATGTTTCAGAAATAAGTAGTCAGTATT
The DNA here is from genome assembly GCA_028858755.1 of Ara ararauna. NCBI lineage: Eukaryota > Metazoa > Chordata > Aves > Psittaciformes > Psittacidae > Ara > Ara ararauna. The sequence continues at coordinate 45,812,807 of CM054381.1, forward strand.
TTCATAAAACTCTGTAAGAAAACTTCATGAGCTAAGTACTCTAATGCAACTCATGAATCAGTGTGCATTCCTCTTTACTTACATTGTTATTGTATGAATTTCTGCTTGCTTAATATTAATTTTTATAATGATTACACTCTCTATCTGAACTCCAGATAAAACGAGAAAATGCTATTTAGGTAAGAGTTTTGGCCTCACAAGTTGGTGACAGATGAAATATTTTCTATTAAGTAAGCAGTCTTTTGTCGAGTGAGCCATATAGCATAGTCACACTTCAAAATTTGCGTTCTATTCCCCAGTTATTATACTTGGGGCTGATGTTTGTGCTTTCTAAATACTTAAGTAGTTTCTAAGTAACTACACTGTTCTGATTACCAGCTTTTTGTCATGCATTCAAATCCGAAAGAGAAAAAAGGGGAGGTCAGGTAAGAGCTGGCTAGTACACAGCAGTGTTTCAGAAACCTTTGTTCTGTTTACTTTTCCATTGTTTATTCACTAAAGAAGAAATAAGCGAGATAAAAGTGTAATCTCTTAATGGGTATCGTTTTATCTGATACTGCTTCGTGTCTTATCTCCTTAATATATTTTACATATGGCTCTTTTCCCATCTCTTTTTTCAGGCTTCTGATGTGTTTTTAACTTTAAATTCACTTTCCTGTACAAATTTTCTGTCTTCCCTGGCACAATATTAGGCAAAAAAGGGACTTTATGGCTTTTCAAAATTGTAAAAACTTTACAATCCAAAGTGTGTGCCAAGTGAGCTGAACAATATTTTGCTCTTAAAGAAAAAGGACTGTTTCTCTAAATTTGTTTTAGTATTTCCATTTTCTAAAGTATGACTTACTTAGAAGTATTACCAACTCTCAGAGGAAATAGCAAAAATATATCATGACGTGACCTATTGTTCACACTTGTGTTTCTCCTCACCTTTGTTGTATGGTTACATGATGGCAGCAAGAAGGGCACATTTCAAGTAAGAGTTGAGCTGTCTGAGCAGGTCATAGAAGACTTTCAGGGATAAATTTTTTGAGAGACAAAGTGGGCTATCCATTTGGAAATACCCAGGAACTTGGAATTGGAAAGGCCAGTGTAAGGATTTGGAGTGCAAGAAAAGCAGAAAGATGCATTAACTGTAGGATCCTTTGAAATTAACTTTGAACTGTTTTGATGTGTGTCAGACCCTGGTGGGATGATGTTGCTCACACCCCTTCAGTGTTGCAGCATTTAGGAGAGCTGCTGGTAGTGACAATTTTATACAGTCAGTAGCAAATAGTGAAAAAAGGCCTAAATGTAGGTGACTGTAGGGGTGATCAATGTAGGAAGCACGCACCCTATGTAATCATGTATTTGAGTGGAATAATTTGACATAAGAAACTTGGATGCTCCTTACAGTTGCCTAGCCGCAGCTTTATCTTTTTTTAATTTGTAGTGGAATATATCTTGGTTTACATGTTCCTCCTTCATGAAGGACACCTTCTTCTTTGGTATATCCCTGATTTAAAAAACATTATTCAGGAACAGCATAGTGCAAAACTGTAAGACAGAAACGTGAGTTTCCCTGAGTCTTATAGAAAAAACAGCCCTTTAACTGTAATTCAAATAACCCATCCTCATCAGTTGTGTATGCAGAGTCTGTCATCACACATCAAAGCAATAATCTATGCGTGCTCTGTGGAATGAATGTGAGTATTGAGATGGTTTAATACTGAGATTGACACTTTCTCTGTGAGTTAACTCATGGTGTTTCTGTAGCATCTTGTACTTGATATCATAATGCATGGATTACATTATGCCAAATATAAGGACTGTTATGTTGTTTCTTGATAAAATAAAATGAGGTATACATGGTCCAGAAGTTGCAGAAACTTCCAGGAGCAGACATTTAAAAGTCAGAGCACACTGATTTTAAATAATTAATTTTTGAATAATTTTTTCCTTTAACTGTCCAACCAATGTGTCCTGGTTTCAGCTGTAACACTTATTTTAACTCCCAGGAGCTGGTACAGTGTTGTGTTTCAGCTTTAGTATGAGAACAATGCTGATAACTCACTGATGTTTTAGTTGTTGCTAGGTAGCGCTTACTCTGATCAAAGACTTTTCAGTCTCATGCTCTGCCACTGAAGAGGGGCACAAGAAGCAGGGAGGAAGCAGAGGCCGGTTGCCTGACCCAAACTAGCCAAAGGGGTATTCCATACCACAGCACATTATGCCCACTACATAAACTGGGGGGAGTTACCTGGAAGGGACAGATGACTGCTCAGGTTGTGATGGATATCGGTCAGCGAGTAGTGAGCAAATGTATTGTGGATCACTTGTGTTTTCTGAGCTTTCTTTTTTTGTTGTTGTTGTTTCCGATCACTTGCATTATTGTTAGTCTTGGTATTCTGTCTATTACCACTACATTTTATTTTAGTTATTAAACTGTTCTTATTTCAATTTTTGGGGTTTATATTCTTTCGATTATCATCCGCATCCCACCTGGGCAGTGGGAAAGGTGAAAGTGAGCAAGTGGCTGTATGGTACTGAATTATTGGCTGGGTTTAAACCACAACACAATGGAAAAGTGATTGTACAAAAGAGAGTTAAGTTTTTTGTGTAATAAAATGAGTCTAAATTCTGGGATTTAAAAGCTGGCTGTTGCAATACTGATTATAAAATAGTGATGTCTGGGAGCAGTGGTGAAAACTTAGATATGGTACTCCTGACAGATAGCCGATAACCAAGCCTGCACTCTGCTCCAGAGGGATGCTGAGAATAGCTGTCAATGCACTCAAACTGAATATGATTCAAGACTAGCACTGAACTGGAAGTCAGGAGCAGCCCTAAGTTTTGCAGCTTCAAGATTTAAGCAGTAGCCGTCAGCATCATTCTATTCTTTACTCTTTGCACATGGAGGCAATGAATTGGTCATCTGCCTGTGAATGTAGTCATGGAGAATTACCTGTTACAATGCTAAATGACTCCCTTTACCGAATGAGTGTGCCTTTAGTGGCTACCTGTTTTATTTTGGAAATGGCAAAATACTCTGAGGATGGCTGCAGATGCTGGCATGTGTTCATGTTTGTATTTGTCTGCTAAGAAAAATATCCACATTTTCAGTTTTTACATTTGGGTATCTTTGCTTGGATTTGACTACTAAATTACTATTCAGAATTTGTCTTCAAAGAGCCAACGTAATATGCAGTTCCATCGCTCTAGTGTGTGCTTGTTCCAAAGTCTTATTGTGGATTCCTAAATAAAACTAAGTTAATGTTGGAATGTATGAGATTCCACATTGTTACCTTTCCTTTATAATAATTTTTTAGCTAGTGTTTAATCCACATTAAAATCAAACCCAATTTGCATAAAATGCCTAAGCATTGCACAGCATCTTGCTTCGTGTTAAATCTGCTCTGGTCCCCACACCAATGTATTTTTGTAATAAATAATATATTGAGATTTATTTATTTGCTTTTCAGTCTTTTTTTCTTTTCTTTTTTTTTTTTTTTTCCCCTGCTGTTGAGTAGCTGTACAGCACTTTCTTCCTTAAATTTCTCATTTCTCATTTGTTTTATTAGGGAAAAAGCTCCAGACTTATTTTTCCTCCATCATCTAATACTCAAAGTGCAGTTTCTTCAGCATCTTAAGACCTTCAACGAAATTCTGTGATTTTGGAAGGCAGTTCAACTTGCTTAAAATGAAGCATTGAATAATAAAGTCAGAAAATATATGTGGCGAGTAAAGAAATGATATGACATTGAAAATTGGTTTATGTCCTGCTCCTGCAGTAATTTACATATGTTCTGTCTTATCTGCAAGGATAATTTTTTAAAAAAACCTGACAGTAAGATAATTACTTTGCTGAAAAATCACCGGGAATAGGTTTATGTCTCTTGATGTGTCTTTAAAAAAAGATTTAAAAAAAAAAATTAAGGTCTTAATCTAAAAGGCAAAGCAGCATTGCTAATTTAAAAATATTTCCATTTTTCACTGAATATCTGTGTGCTACTAGTTTGCTCAAGATAGTTGAATGTCCAGTAAGGTAGCTGAAAATGCTTTTTAATTTGAAGTCATATTTAAGTATTATCCTTTGCCATGAGCTATTTCTCAGAATAATTTTATTAACTTCAGATACTGAAATAAGGTAAGAAGTTGAGATAATGAAGTTAAAATATAAAATTCATTATAAAACTAGCCCATTTCCCATTCTTTTGATACCAGGGTTTTCTGTCACAAGGGTACTCTGGGTTTCCAAACACTTCACTTAAGGATTGCTTTACTCCAGTATGCAAATTTATATGGAAGAGACAAATACTTTGAGCAACGCTATAAGTTGGGAGTTTTAGTAATTTTCAGATGTACTTTTAAATCTCTGATTTGTGTTTGGTTAGTATCTCTTCTCTTGTATTTTGCTGGAGCTGTATGTAGCTTTAAAAGTGTAAGAAGGTAAACGGTGGCAGGAAAAAGCGCCTTTTTTTTTTTTTTTTTTTTAAGAAAGCAAGTAAGTCAATAAAGGTAAAAGTCAATATTTGTTTTTCTTATTACAGAATCTCCAAGATGTATAATTGATGGTGAGTATTATAAAGTGGTAGCGGTTGACATTAGCATGCTTTAGAATTTGCTGCCAAAGTCCAACACAGAAAACACCTGTAGTTCAGCAACAGAGAAACTACATTTTGCTGTATGAGAAACAGAATTAAATAGCTGTAATAGCTAAAAGAAAGAAGTACAGAGAAAACAAATGCATTATAAGATCTAGAAGTTTCATTTTCAGGAATGCACTTTTAACTTCATAAGCCTATGTTTACGTCTCTAAAATGGCATATGAAAAGTCATCAATACCCAACTTTAATGGCTTCTTAACATTTACTGCTGTTTTTGCAAGCTCCCACCTTTTGTGGCGTCTATTGTTTAGTTACAGTTTCTGAAAGTCTGAGTTTCACCACTGGGAAGAAGGACTCACATGGCAGCTTGGGAATAGCTGACAGACTTCTTTCATATTGATTTAGGCAGAATGTTGCAGGCTCTGAATAAGCTTGAAAAAAGGCTAATTTATTATTTTATTTTCCACTTGATGAATTCGCCTTTTTGTTGCATATGTGTGTGTTTTGATTTGGTTTTGTTTGGTTGTGGTTTTTTGGGTTTGTTTTTAATTTTATTTTTATTTTTTTAAAGGTTATATGCATGGTACTGGTGCTTGCAAAATCAGGTCAGGTTGAGGCCTCATTCTGCTAGGACATGTAAAAACATCTAATTAGAAATCATTCTATGTAAACCTTAAAGTTTTCAGAATTGATACTGTGAAACATTTCTTCTGCTTAGTATCATCCTTCAAAATAAGAAACACAATTTCAACATGATTTTGAAGAGTTTCACCTGTTACATTAAAATTTTGCTCTTCATTAGATTGGATGAATAATGAATTACAGTAAAATGGTAAGGAGCAACAAAGTGGTGGTTTTAACTACACTGGTGCAGTCCATTATTATATGGGACAGGATCTATTGGAACAAGTTTTACAGAGCTCTGTGCCTGTTTCAGTAGCAGGACACAGTGACACCCAGTTCAAGTGGCTTTCAGCCTGTCTTGTTGCAGGAGGGTATGGGGTCTATATGTGCATATGTGTGCACACAGAGGGAAGAAGGCAGCAGAATGGTTCATGGTACAGTGTTCTGTGTCTTGATTCTTTCCTCTCAGGATTCAGGAGGAGACTCCTTTCTCAATGCTGAGTTCTTCGTGAGCTGGAAATAGTATTATTTCCACACCATCTGCTTTGCCAGTGAGTCTAACTTCCTAGTGTTCATTCCCAAACGTGAAGCTGCCAACTGGGAAGGATTTGTTTTAATTTCCTGGCAGAGCTTTCTTACAAGGAACTTTTTCTTGCTCCCTTTGCCTTCCAAAGGTATTAATTTGACTTCAAAGTAATGTGAGTCTTCTGCATCTTTTTGAAAGATGATTTTTAGTAAACTCATGGGTGTAAATGAAACTGAACATGGTCAATTTCATTGGGCAGATAATTCAGGATTTTGTTTGTGCTGCTGTGGTTAGTTGAAGTTTGGGTGTACTGTTAAGTAGCATACTAGAATTATTTGGAAAGAGACGTTTCAAAGTTCAGAATTTTTGTTGCACTGGGAGTCTGCACAGGCAGTGCCAGCTGTCAGATGGGTGAGCTTTTTGAGTACATCAACTTGAAACAGAAAGCTTGAGAAATCTCAAACCATACCAGGTGCGCTGTGTGTGCCAAGGCGGTATGAAGACGAAGACAATGATGACGGTTCCAAGACTGCAGGCTTTATAAGATTCATTGCATATTTATACTTCAAATACGGTGCTAGTATAAATAGGGTTGCTTCCTGTGAAAAGCAGCACTGTATCTGTGTGCTTGGAAATAGCTTGATGTTTACAACGTGGAATTAGGGAATATCTGAAATCATTTGTAGTGTCTGGTTTTCAGTGTGGTGGTTGGTTGGTTTTAACATAGTATTATAGAGCAGACAAGACCAAGTATAGACTTACTAGTCACATATGTTGTCATTATGAGAGGCAACCTTGAAGGTTGAATTTAGCAAAGTGGATCCCCCAATAAGATGTCATATAGTTCTGCTTATGTGCTGTACTGAAGGTGAGGAGTGTGTACACAACATTCATGGCATTTTCAACTGTGTAATTGAGCACTATCTGCTTTTTCCATCTTCAAAGTCCTGTTAATTTTCTGCTGTCTGTGTTTTAAGAGTTACTCATAGGGAAAATGATAAAGGGTACAGTGATACAAGTGAAAGATTTGTCATAGCAAATTAATTGAAATGGCAGAAAGAATTTTAGCAGAGGTTTTTACATCTATTTGTTTTTCATTTGGTTACTTTGTTATCTAAAATTACAGACAGGTCAGCCAAGAGCTTAGCATTTGTCAGAGATGAAACTGAGTAAGAAAATTTAATCACAGTGAGAAGAGACAAGATGTTATTTCTGTTGGAATGGTTACCACTCAGCAGCACAGCTGCTCGACACACAAGTCAACAAAGTTAAATGGCACGTGGAGCAAGTTGCTGTTTAGTAATCTGATCTAATATGTCAGTGGTGAAGAGATGAGGCCATTAACTACTATTCAACTGATGATACCAAGACTGAAAATATATTGATGCCAGATAACTAGTGATAAAACAGCAGAATTTTAAGGGGTACCATCAAGTATTCCTTGCACTTAGAGTTGTAATTCATAGTATCAGATGGCTTCAGCATGCAATAATGTACTATAATCATGGCATGATTTGGGTTGGAAGGAATCTTAAAGATCATCGAGTTCCAGCTCCCCTTCCACAGACGGTGTCACCTTCCACTAGACCAGATTGTTGAAAACCCCACTCAACCTGTCCTTGAACACTCCCAGGGATGGGGCATCCACAGCTTCTCTGGGCAACCTCTTCCAGTGCACTACATTCACAGTGAAGAACTTTTTCTTCATATCTACTGTTACCCAGCCCTCTTTCAGTTTAAAGACATTTCCCCTTGTCCAGTCACTGCATGCCGTCTCCAGCTTTCTTGTAAAGGTCCGCTGTAGGTACTGAAAGGCTCTTCTAAGGTCTCCCTGGAGCCTTCTCTTCACCAGGCTGAACTCAGTCTCTCAGCTTGTCTTCATAGGACAGGTGCTCCAGCCCTCTGATCATCTTCATGGTCCTACTCTGGACTCGCTTCAACAGCTCCATGTCCTTCTTATGTCAGTGGCCCCAGTGCTGGACGCAGGATGAAAGCAGAGCAGAAGGGGAGAATCCTCTCCCTCGATCTGCTGGCCATGCTGCTGGTGATGCAGTTTAGCACATGGTTGGCTTCCTGGGCTGCAAGCACACATTGATGGGGCATGTTTAGTCCTTTCCCTCAGGGCTGCTCTCAATCCGGTCTCTGTCCAGCCTGTATCAGGGCTTGGGACTGCCCTGACCCATATGCAGGACCTTGCACTTAGCCTTGTTAAACTTCGAGGTTTGCATAGGCTCACCTCTGGAGTTCGTCAGGGTTCCTCTGGATTGCATTCCTTCCCTGCAGCGTGTCGAGCGCACCACACATCTTGGTGTCATTGGCAAACTTGCTGAGGATGCTCTCAATCCTGCTGTCTATGTTGCTGACAGAGATGTTTTATGTGATTTGTATTCTGCACATGGCCAAGTCTCAAACTATTTGAATGTCAGTTTAGCTAATCTTGTTTAAGTGTTGCTGTGGTTTTTTCCACAATTTCTGACATTTTCCAAACACAGAATTACAAATTCTGTGTCTATTCTGATCAGAGCCTGAGTTAGTGATTTCTGTTTCAAATTCAAATTAGGATTTCCTGCAATGATTTGGCTTGCAGCTCCTTTTTTTCATATGAGCACCTGCCGTTCTGGTTTGGGTTTTTTTTCTTTGTTCAACCAAAACACTGTGAAATAGCCTTTCTGTTTATTAATGTGATACAAAACCTGATTGATCTTAGTGCTGGCTGTTTAACAATGTTTTTTGGCATTTCATTGAAGTTTTGCTACATAAGCTGTCCTGAGCTATGGAGAAAATAAGTGTTTAAAATCTACTTACTACTAAATTGTGAAGAAGAGAACTTTGGAGTAAAAGAAATATCAATAAATTCTTTTACCTGCCAGTTTTTTTTAAAGCTACAAATGTTATTTTATGTTCTGAATCTAGGAGAGAGATGGGATACAATCGGTCCTTTATAGTGTTGTTTTGATTTTACAGTATCTGCCAGTTGAACTGTGGTTTGTTTTTACAGCAATTATTTTCTATTAAACATTTTCTTTTTGGGGTGTCTGTCTTGCCTGGAACTAGACCGAAGCATGCATTTACTGTTGAACACAGTGGTAGTGGTAGGGTTTTTTGTTTGTTTGAGCAGACATAACCAGCTACTTTCTGGATTTTGAGTTTACTTGTGTTTTGCTGTTTCAGAACTTCAGATTAATGCTGATGACTCCCCAGTAAGGAAAGTGATTTGTGCCAAATTTTAGCATAGGTCCAAATAGAAAATAATTTTAGAAATAGATCCAAAAAATAATGAATGGAACAAAAAGAAATGCTGTTCTCTTTGTATATTCCTTTTTTCTAATTCCTTGGAGATTGGCATAAGTATTTCCCATTGATACTGGTAATTAGTTCAAAGCTTTCTGTGCTTGGATGAGTAATATTAAAGTAATATCTGGCTCGTATTTGGGAACAGTCAAGCTAAAGAAGTCCTCTGCAGACAGCGTGAAAGTTCTGACTGGTATACCCCATGCACTTCAGGTTTTAATGTGTCGTCATTAAGCCATGTCTTGATCCTGGGTCTGCATGACTTTCCAACCCAGGGTTAAGCCTGCCAGGAAATTATTCACACAAAAAAAGTCATGTCATAAAACTCAGTAGCCGGGTAAGTTTGGTCAAATGGAGCCTGACCCTTCACTTCTATAGAAAAAGTAGCAATGAAAATGACTGTGATGTCATGTCTTCCTTCTTTCAGTTCTTCCACATATGCTCTGTCATCTTGTGGCCCTAAGCAACATGTTTTCCCAGCTGTGGATGTCCCATTACATTGTATGATGCCTAGCTTCTCCATTTAAGCACAGGGATATGAGAACATAAAAGAAAGGCAAATTGAGTTGAGTGCCAGAAGTTAGCCCATATTTGCCTTTCTATAACCAGCAGGGTATACAGTAAAGGACCTAGCTTCTGATTGTTTTAGCTGTCTTTGGCTTCTTGAGGTCATCTATTTTGCTTGTTGTTGTCCCCAGAAAAGCCATCTCCTGTTGCAGAGTAATTTAACTTTTCAGTTATCAAGATATTTGGCCTGTACCCACTGTGGAACTACATGGTTTAGTGTTAATCTCAACATTTTCCTGACCCATCCTACCTGTTCAGAGCAGTGATGGTGGGAGGAGAGATTATTGTGCTCTGTGTAAGAGTACAACTGTTATTTCACTTACAACTTCAGGATAGGAAGGACAATATTTAAACCTTGCATGTGGAGATAGCAATAGCTGCCAAAAACGTATCTTCATTCCTCATGTATCAGGAATCAAATTGGATGAACATATTTACTGGCAGCTTAGATCTTCTACTGAGGAAATGATTCATACTGGCTGTATGTGTGAGCTAAATGCAAAGTGAAATGATTTCATGAAAAATAAGGCTGTAATTTTCAGTGAATAGAGATCCTCTTTGTGCTATGAAAATGTGTTGGATATCATGCCTTCTTGAATCAACTGATGATTATAGATGCATGAAACTACAGGAAAAAGATGTGAAAAACAAAATAATATAGAAATAAATAGGAGCATAGGAATAAAAAGGAAAGTGAAATGTCTATCAAATACAAATACTATGAATGTTTTTAAGGTAAATACTGCTGTTTAAGAAAATGAGGTAAATAAAAGGAGAGACAAATATTGGACTGTTGTATTATTTGTGTAAATTTGTTTGATTGGACTTCTAAAATAGCATGTATATTTTTTTTCTGTCTAGGTAGGGCTACAGATCACAGAACTGTATGGAGAAATAGTACAGAAATTGAAACTGCCAGATGTGGTCTTATAACTTAAAGGAATATATACCTGTGGAATGCGAAATGTCGTATCAGATGGTGTAACATCATTATAATTTTTAAACATGTTTTAGAGAGACATAGGTATTTTGGCCTCTTGGGAGATAATTAAAAATTATCAAAAAGATTCTCTGGCAAGCTTAAACAGGTTAAGTTCACACTCCTGTTTCATACTGTTTGATTATAGTGCAACTTCAAAAAGGTTTCCGTACAAGACTGATTTTATAACCCTCTTACTAAAGTCAATCAAATTTTGAATTCTTCCAAAGAAAAGAGAAGCTTTAACACAGAAGAGTTGATGCAGTTATCACTGTATTTGCAGTGTCAATAGAAATGGCTAAAGTGGGAATTAATATTTCTGTAAGTCTCAGTGTTCTGTCATGAAGTCATGTTATAGTCTTGTGAGAGGATTTCTGGTCAAAGACGTTATGCTAGATAGAACATAAAATACCTTGGAAATCTCCCCAGAATAGTTAAAGATGGATTCTGTTTCAGAGTTATGGAACAAAATAGGCTGTGTTGGAGCCAGAGGGTTGAATAGCATCAGAGAAAAGGACTGACGGAAAACAACAATTATGACCTGTTTAGAGCACTCGCACTCACTGTCTGGGAGCAGCTGAGTTTGTCTATATTGTCATTGGCTTAATAATCTGGAATAAACATCATTGAAGTACAAGAAGTAAGGCCCATCTGGGAAAAGGACATTTTGGCATGAACCAAATTAACTAGGTATTAGTTTGGTGGTATCCTGACAGAGTGAGACAAGGGATTTCCTCTTCCTTATTCATTTTCATGTTAGATATATCTTGAAATGGTAAAAACTGCTTCTTCATTATAAACTCTTACTCATTTTTTTGGTTTAGTTCTCAAGAATACTTTAAACATTTGCTTCCAGATACAGACTTTACTGAGCTGTTGGGAACATAACAGTGTGAATGGTCTAGCAGCACATGCTGTGTGAATCCCATGCTTTGTGATATAATGTGTTAATGAGGGAGAGAAGGGCTGCCCTATACTGATTTTTCTGAGGCATCACTAAGAGCCCAAACAGGAATTTGATCTTTGATCATGTGGATAGTTTTCTTACATTCATAAATACAAAGATGAAAGGTCAATTACTGAATAAATCTCTACTGAAATGAAAGAAGTAACCTTTAATTCTATTTTTATGTTCACACTTCCTCAAATTGGCTGCTTCAATACCATATATATTTTAATCTTATTTTAACTTATTTCCCTTGAAGAACCTGAACAAAAAATCTCAGTTACAAAGCTTCATACTGCTTCTCCAGGAGGGAGCCAACCAATCTAAAACACCTGTGAAAAATAAACATTTTGGTGTAGGATGCATATGTTCTATTTTTCTGGCTGTGATAATTCCTTTTTAAGTCATTGAACATCAAAACTTCAAATGACCCCAGTATCAGAAAGACTTTTTTTCCAAAAAATAGTAATATTCATCTGCATTGGAGTTTTAGTAATATAAGAAGTAATAAACCAAGTTGGCTTTTGATGGAAGTTACAGTATTCAATACATGAAAAAGAACTTGCAGTTGTAAGCCAAACCGTTTCTTAGTGTTTAGGAGCGAAACCATTTCTCAATGTTCAGGAGAGAAATAGAGAATCCTAGAATCATAGAATAGTTAGGGTTGGAAAGGACCTTAAGATAATTTGGTTCCAACCCCCCTGCCACCCAAGGCTATGTCTAACCTGGCCTTGAACACTGCCAGGGATGGAGCATCCACAACTTCCCTGGGCAACCCATTCCAGTGCCTCACCACCCTCACAGTAAAGAACTTCCTTCTTATAGCCAATCTAAACTTCCCCTGTTTAAGTTTGAACCCATTACCCCTTGTCCTATCACTACAGTTCCTCATGAAGAGTCTCTCCCCAGCATCCCCATAGGCCCCCTTCAGATACTGGAAGGCTGATACGAAGTCTCCACACAGCCTTCTCTTCTCCAGGCTGAACAGACCCAACTTTCTCATCCTATCTTCATATGGGAGGTGCTCCAGTCCCCTGATCATCCTCATGGCACACCTCTGCACTTGTTCCAACAGTTCCATGTCCTTTTTATGTTGAGGACACCAGAACTGCACACAATACTCCAAGTGAGGTCTCAGGAGAGCAGAGTAGAGGGGCAGGATCACCTCTCTCGACCTGCTGGTCACGCTCCTTCTGATGCAGCCCAGGATACGGTTAGATTTCTGGGCTGCAAGCACGCACTGCTGGCTCATGTTCATTTTCTCATTGATCAACACCCCCAAATCCTTCTCCACAGGGCTGCTCTGAATCTCTTCTCTGCCCAACCTGTAGCTGTGCCTGGGATTGCTCCCACCCAGCTGTAGGACCTTGCACTTGGCATGGTTAAACTTCATCAGGTTGGCATCAGCCCACATCACAAGCTTGTCAAGGTCCCTCTGGATGGCATTCCTTCCCTCCAGCACATCAACCGAACCACACAGCTTGGTGCCGTCAGCAAACTTGCTGAGGGTGCACTCTATGCCACTGTCCATGTCACCGACAAAGCTGTTGAATAAGACCGATCCCAACACTGATCCCTGAGGGACACCACTCGTTACTGGTCTCCAGCTGGACATTGAGCCATTGAGCACAACTGTTTGCATGCGGCCATGCAGCCAGTTCTTTATCCACCGAGTAGTCCACCTATCCAATTGATGTCTCTCCAACTTAGAGACAAGGATGTCATGTGGGACAGTGTCAAATACTTTGCACAAGTCCAGGTAGATGACATCAACTGCTCTACCCCTGTCCATCAGTTCTGTAGCCCCATCATAGACGGCCATCAGATTGGTGAGGCAGAATTTCCCCTTAGTGAAGCCACGCTGGCTGTTACCAAGCACCTTGTTGTTTTTCATGTGCCTTAGCATGCCTTCCAGGAGAATCTGCTGCAAGATTTTGCCAGGCACAGAGTTAACACTGACTGGTCTGTAATTTCTCATGTCATCCATTTTCCCCTTCTTGAAAATGAGGGTTATGCTTCCCTTTATATGGAATCTGTAAGACTTTTGTCTGAAAAGTCTCTTTTTAATGCACTTTAAATATGAATGAACCCCTGGTCTTAATCTAATTATTACATAAATCAAAACATTTCCTCTCTTGCCTACTCAACTGAGAAGCCATCAGCAGTTAATAAGCTATATGCAGATGTAAATTAGTAATACAATTCAAATTAAATTGCATTTCTTTCATTTTTAATAAGCAATGTTGTATTGTGGAGTAATCACATTTTCTACTTTGTAAATTGTAGACATCAGATTGAACATGCTGTAAAATAATATTGAAACGAAGTATTCTTATTAAATATTGTGGTGGGGAGGTGGCTTAGGGACTAAAACACACGATAAGATAATGTCTAAGTTAAATATTAAAAGAAATGAGAGCACAAGTCCATTTTTTCACGCATTCCAATATTTTATGAAAGCTTAATGTGCAAGTCTGCACTGCAGATATAAAAACATCAGGAAGACTCCAGCTGTAATTTGGTTGAAATACACATTCATTTTCAGTATTTCAGACAGATAAACAACATTAATGTTTTACTGAACTAGAACTTGTTGACTGTGAGAAAATTTTGTCAAATATGTTATGGATTTATTCCATTATTTATAGAATTATTTGAATAATGTGAAATAAACAATTGAATACATTATAGGTTGTCATCAGTAAACAGTGATGTTTGTCTATTGCTGTACATCTGTGAGAGTATTTTCCAGATTGTAATTTTAGCTCCAGTTGGATTCTCTTGATGTAGATAATGAGTAATTGTTAATAAGTAATATTAGAAATCCCAGCTTGATTCTATTGGTTCTCATGCAACTCGTCAGGAGAATAAGTAAAGGGAATCATGCCCTTCTTTGTCCCCTTTCGAGTTCCAGTTTAGTTTCACTTGGATTATGTCAGGTTGCTGAAGGCTTTCAGCAGCACCAGCCTGCCTTGGCTACAAGCAGAAAAACTTTGCAGATGCACAGTGTAACTTTAATGTCCAAAGCACCAGAGAGTGTCATGTAGTCATCTTTATCTAAATGGTAGATGTGACTCAGACGTGAACCCAGTTGATTTGAAAAGAGAGTAAATTACTCCAAATTTGTCGAGATAACACTTTCCTTTCTGTGCTACCTAGAGTCTCCTGCTTACAAAAAACTACACACATTGTCTTGCAGGTACTTCCTACATACTTGGGCATGATCCAGTCTTGTTAGAATAAGCTTCAGTTTTGCAATTCTCTTTTTTCCTCTATGGGCTTGGTGTATGTAGTAGTAGGGCTGCATGTAATAGAGCCCTGCAGATGCGTGTCATGTCCCTTGAATGATTGCCCTCTGGTTCTCACTCTTTCCATCCCATCACACACAGGTGATTGCAGTAGTTCAGCTATTAAATATTAGATCACTTGTAGATGCAGGAAAAAGGCCCAAGTTGTTTGTGTAGAAACTACATTCTGTATGTACAGAGGAAGAAAAGTAATGAAGTAAAGAGAGTTAGGATGGGTTCTGCCACCAGGCAAACAGTGCACAATTAAATTGGATTCCAGTTGTAGTTAACTATTCTGTGCTAAGCTATGGAGAGACCAAGGGTTCAGGAAGTATGAGTTCATCACTCAGAGTCTCATAACACAGTTTTGAGGGAGCATATTTGCTTTAACCAGAGAGGCAAGTTAAGGAGAAGACCCTCTGCCAGCTGCAAAGGGAGGACTGAATGAAGCTCATTTGTCACAGCAGTTAGTAACCTGAAAGCCTATCCCCGCCTGTCAGCCCTGCAGATCTAAAGTGTGAAGGCTTTTGAAGGGAACTAGGAGGAAATCACACACAATCTTTGAAGAAATATTTAGGAAAGTTAGTTGTTGTAATGATCCGACTATGCATGCATTGCTGCCTCTGCAGTGGGAATAACCGTGGTGGGGTGGGGTGCTTTTATGTTTTTTTTTGTTGTTGTTGAAGTGAAGGTTAAAGGCTGTGCTGATTGCTTGGTGATTTGGGAGCCTTTTGATTCTCAGCGGTTCCCAGAGTTTCTATAGGATCTTGAGGGTTGTGGGATGTGTATATTCTAAACAAATGATCCAGTGCTGCTAATATAGTCTGAAAAACTTCTGCTCTTAGGTTGTCCTTCAGATATTTCTTCTTGAAAGCCACACAGCTCCAGTTATGAAACTGCAATTATGTGTTGAGGTCACACAGGCTTATATGTGGGACACATCCATTGATCCCATGTGAAGAATGCTTATGTGTTAATAGAGACTAAGTGATTACATAAGACTAACTGAGGAATTCATGCTCAATGAAGACTCGGTCTCTCCGTGGACAAACACATCATTACAAGCAACAGATTAATTGCAGTACTTATTGCAGGCTTTTTGTGTTGTTTCATGACTAAACCATTGTTTTAGGTAAACAGTAGATGGTACATCTACAATTCAGCTTTTTTGACATTGAATTTCCAGCTCTGAAATTATGACTGGCTTTAGTGAGGGGGACATTCCCTTGAGTGAGGTTTCACTTTAGGATATTAGGGCATTTGAGTAGTTTTTCTGCAGATTTAGTTGCTGTTCCTTGTTCTTCTGTTCTTGAGTGTTGGGAGGGCTATTGATAAGCTCTGGAGCACAGCAAGCTTTAGATGTCCTGTTTTAAAGTTTTAACTTTCAAGATTAATTGAGAAAGTTCTTGGAATCTGAATCTCTAATTTTCTAGTTCATTTTTCCTTCATCTTTTTCCTTTACGGGATGAGGGAGAGGACAGCAGTATAATTGGAGATTAAGGACAGTGAAGGTGGCTTTGTTTGAAACAGAAGAGTATACAATATTGCTGTCATTGATGCATACGCAAACGTATTAAGTCTAAGATCTGTGTCACAGTACATCTCCTTAATATGTTTGATTCATACACCTAGTGAAGCAAGGCCTTATTTTCAAGTCTTACTTCTTTTTGCTGCGGCAACTGAGTTCCGTTTGTGTGCTGTGTGAGTTGAAGGAACCCAAACTCTCTTGTTCTCAGATTTAATCAATGAAATACAATTTGTTGGGGTTTTTATTCTCTTGTTGACAGACTTGCCAGTCTGTTGATTTTAATGTGTGAAGCCATAAGGGTGATCTCAGAATTGAAGACCTAGACCAGTGATACACAATGTATTATAATGTAGGAAATAATTTAGAAAATGCAAGTAGAAGCATGAATTCCTATTTCTCATTTTAAATACTGCATTAACCTGGAGTCCTCCTTCTTTTTTCTTTTTTTTTTTTTTTTTCCTTTACTTCTTCAGGCAAACGTCTTCTGTTGAAGAGCATTTACAAGGATTTTATGGATGATAAATACTTAGCTTCTGATTTAGCTTCTAAACTTAAAGCAGTATTAATAATCTTCAGCTATAAATAATCTTACCACAGCTAAGGAAATCTTATATTTTTGCTGAGGTTTGAGCCTTCAAAGTATCCTCTTGAATTTAAGACAGTTGTATTGTGCATAAGTTTTAGAATGGTTTATCCTTTAAACAAAGCTTCTTGATGTTCCTTCCTTAAAATTGTCAGAACACTGATCATTTAGAGAGATAGATCCTTTTGCAGCAGCGGGATAGTTTGCCTATAACGTGGCTTAATGAATAACGTTACACTGTGGTTTATACCAGTATGTATTCCAGTTGAATTGTTCAACTTATTTTGAACAAAAAAAATGCATATTTCCAAGTAAGATCATGGCACAGAACTTAGTGACGTTGCACCGGGGAGTACTTGGTCCGACATGGGAGATTCTGTAAAATTAAGCTGCCATACTTTCCACTAAATTATTTTCACCCTTGCTTACTGTATAGAATTTTTTTCCTCAATCTGACCATGGCATATTTTTAATCTTTGTTTTAACCAGAATACTTCCTGAAAATATTATAAAGCCTTTCAGATGATTATGAAGCTACTTTGTTCCTGTAATCACCCGCTGTAATTTCAGGATCTGCATTTAGGAGAGATGATTTTCAAGAAATAGTACAGATTATATTGAGCTTCTGTGATAGAAAAGCCCCTGCTCAGAAGGAGGGTTTTAGCACAATAGTAACTTCCATTTGAGAAACACTCCTCCTTTGGATTGCAGAACAGCAGAAGATATAGCAAATTACTGAATTGCTCATCTCACTGTGGTATTAATCTCCTTGCAGAAAATGGGTGTGAAATATGCAGGATTTTTCCTCCCCTCATGACGAAGAATTACAGCAGTCATACTGAAATACAGCTGGGGGTTAGGGAGATATGCTGACAATTTAGTTAAAACAAAGAAAAAAGGTGAATCATTCTAAATAACTATTTTAATTATTTTTATTACCTGTGTCTAAATATTTATGCATGAATTGGTAATCTGCAGTTCCCTTATAGTTAGTGAACAGAAATAGATACTTCTGGGACCTAATGTGTCATCCCATGTTTTCCATCTAAATAAGTAAAATGTGTTGGACTTAAATGTCATTGTCAATAGATTGTAAATTCAGATGTATGTGTCTAAATTGTAGGCTTCTAAAATCAGGTAGGATTAAACTCTAGGTCTGAATAAGGGCCTGTTATACAGTCACTTTCTGTTCAAGTCTGTGTTGAAGGTTGTGTTGGTTGTTACCAGGTGCAATGTGGCACGTACTAAAGTAATGGTGACACAAAATACTATTCTTATTGGCGGTACTGAAATTGTGGGGGTTGTTCTGTGGGTTGTTTGTTTAGGTTTTTACCAGTTTTTGTTTATCCTCAGTGAATGAGAAGCATTTAGTTTGTACAACTGGATGACAAAATCTTTCTTGACATGCAAATATCTGTGTTTGCAACCTTAAAGCATACTTTGTAGCAGAGCCATATGTAATAGATTTATTATGTGATGTGACTTCTTTATGTGTTATTTTTATACAATTATTTTATAGCTCAAGAAAAACAGACGTTAATGCTTCCCTTCATGCATTTTCAAGTCTCTCATTAATTAAAAAAACTAATTACTTTTTCCGTTACAGTAATGGTGATATTTTTAAATCAAAGGGCATTGCATTTAACACAATTATAATTATGTGACTCAAGACCAGAGAGGTTAAAGATTAGCTTCACATGGTTACTATGACTTCTATTGCATTTAAAATTTCTGTTGGCTGTGGAATTTTTTTTCATGTTAAGAGGATAAATATTACACACAGTATGTTTTAACATTATGAACTGTCTTAGTTCTGTCATCTTAGACCTTGCCAAGGTGTTACTCAGCTTGGCATATTTTTCTTTAAGTATCAGACACTCCTTTGACCTAATTGCTTGGACACCAATATCCATGCTTGTTACTATGAAATTGGGGTGTCAGTACTTGGGGTTTTTTTCTGGTTGCAGCTAGTGTGGCTGGCAAGACTGAAGCTCCATTGTTGTTAGTTATTTTACTAAGAGGAGGGCAGTCTCGTTTCTCTTTCCCAGTCACTCTGCTGAAGTATTTTTCTTGAGAGGAAAATAATAAAGGCTAACACTTCACAGATCATAATTTAGAACAGGGGAATAGATGAGATCCCACCTCTTTCTGTCAGGGTAGACCAGGGAAATAAGGGCAGCATTTGGATGGTCATCTTCCTCATATGCGGTAGCAAGATTCTGGAAAGAGAATAACTTTGAAGCCTGGAAACAAAGATATGACTATCTGAGCGTGTCCATACTGTCATTTAATAGAGTACTGCAGGATTAGATCTGTTTATAAAAAAGTTGGTGATGAGGACCCAACGTGCACAGTGTTTTGGGGAGGTATACTTTGGGCTACCACTGCTGCCCTTGAACTGAACCAGCGCTGTCAGCACATGAAGCATGTCTGGTTTAAGTACCTCCAAAATAAGGCTCAGTTTATGTACTCTGAGACCTCTCCCTTGGGTGAGCTGAATGTGGTAAGTGGGGTACTGTGCCTTATCAAAGACGGACTTCAGTTCTGGTGAAATCTGAAGACCCTTATTTCGGTCCCTTTTATAGTCTACTAAATGCTAAGCAGTAACTTTTCACTCTCTTGCTTCCTTATCATCCCAATTTAGCAAAGCTACTAAGGGTTACAAATATTTACATTGTTTGGTCTGTTTCTGAGATGCACATCCTGCTTTATCTTGCAAACGGCCTGCTTTTTTTTGCTAACCAGTCTTTACACTTCACTGTTCTCTTTAGGGTTCCCAAGGCTTAGGCCCTGCTAGGGCCTTAACACCTGGTGTTTACTGTTCCCAAGGCTTAAGCCAGACCAGGGCAATAACGCCTGGATCCATTTCATTAACTATTTGTGTCCCGTCACTCACAGGGTGCTCAGGGGGCTCTCCTCAAATCACAGGCCTATCTGAACTAAAATGGTAATACACATGCACTATATATATGCAGACAAAGGAGAAGTTTTGAAACTGAATTATTAGCAAAAATTTTATGGCAGAAAGATCACTTCTGAATTGTTTCCAAGGTTTCTTCTAAAGTTTTCTGTGTTTAAGCAGCTGTGCTTAAGCTGAGGTGGATGGAAGCAAGTTAAATGGCCTAGTGGAAAAAGCAGTGTAGAACTGCAGCCTGGAACAACAAGCATGGGAAAACCTGTGTCAAGTGAGATCACAGAAGTGACAGCTTTGTTTGCAAGATGTTTTAGTGTACAACAGACCTTAAAAAATGGACAAAAGAGAGATAAGGACAGAGTAATACATCAATTACAGATTCTGTAATAGTCAGTAGCAACAAGGGTACAGTGCATACTTGATCAGAGCTTAAACCCTCTTCTTGAGCTGAAACTTATCAAATAAATGGGTGATGTGATTGCATGGGGAAGCACTGCTTTCTAAGATTTTGTGGTTTTGGTTTTTTTGCTTGTGTTTTGGGGTAGTTTTTTGGTGTTGTTTTTTTTTTTTTGTTGTTGTTCTTGGTAAAAGGGTTCAGGTCTATTTAAAAATCAAGCATGATCTGAACTGAGCCCCTCTCTTGCTGAGAAAAACAAGAACTTTCCACCCATAGTGCTGCAGGTATAGGAGCTTTTCTGTAACCTGTATTGGTCAGCTACTGAATATTCAGCAGCATTTTCAGTCTGATATTTATGACCTTCTGTTTTACGGGGAAGTTTAGATTGGATATGAGGAAGAAATTCTTTACCTTGAGGGTGGTGAGGCACTGGAATGGGTTGTCCAGGGAAGTTGTGAATGCTCCATCACCGGCCGTGTTTAAGGCTGGGTTGGACAGAGCCTTGGGTGGCATGGTTTAGTGGGAGGTGTCCCTGCCCATGGCAAGGGGGTTGGAACTAGATGATCTTAAGGTCCTTTCCAGCCCTAACTATTCTATGATTCTATGATTGTCTTGAGTGAAAACTTGTTGTGCACCATCGTTACAAGTTGCAGAGCTTGGCTAATGACTGCTGATTTCTTGGTGTGCTTTGCTGTGATTCCTTCAGTGTTTCTGTGGGGATGGGGCATGTAAATTGAAAGGCATTGCTTCTTCCTGTTTTCCTGCCTTTCTGTGAAGCAAAGTACTGTAACATGTGAGTGACACCAGCCTGCATTCTCACTGGTACAGAAAAAACAGGCTGGAAAAGGGCCTTGTGGTCTTCTGGCCCATGGCTAATTATTGAGACCAGTCAGGGCTAGTTAGTCATTGCAGTGATGCTGCTCACTACTAAGCTGTAGCTTATTTGGCATGATAAGAATATGTTAGTATTTTAGCTCTAAGAAACAAAATAATTGCAGTAAGAGTGTTTGCTGGGTGAATTTGGGTGTGTGACCTATCCAGGTGTCATGACGGTTGCCAGGAGAAAGCCTGATGTTCTTGTGCACTGATTACGAAGTGTGTTTGGTTCACTTTACATTATATTGATATAGATTAATTAGGAAGGAAAACCTAGTAGATTTTAATGACTCTAGGAGAAGAAATATAGTCAGTCTGCATATGAATTCACCTTATTTTTTTAATGATTTTTGTATCTCTTCTTTCCTTGACTGGCGCGCAGCTTTAAGAATCCATTAAGTGAAAGCTTGTCTATTGTAAAGAGCAGTAGTCTTTACTGGTTAAGGTACAGGACTGGAGATTCAAAAATCATGGCATTTCTTTGCCATAGACTCTTATGCAGCTTTACTTGCTGTCAGAATCCATTCCCTTTAAGTTAATAGCAGTGGATCTCACTTAACTGCAGCAGTCTTAAAAGTTGGATACCTGACCCAAACTACCCTTCTGGGTCCTCTTTATAATCAACAGGGAGAGATTGGTGCATGCTAGGAGTAATGAGTCATACTTGAAGACAGAATTGTGTTTGATTGTGGAGGCCTCTGAAACCACCTTAGACCAGGCAACTTTTAAATCATTGTGGTTAGGAGAGATGAATGTTGCCCATGGTCTTTCTGTGGAGTTCAGAGTGGTCTAATCAGCTACATGCCCTTTCTGTTCTGCCAAGTTTCCATATCTGGGAAGATATACTTCTTTTTATCACAGGAGTGTATTGAGAGTAAATCAAAGAATAAACACAAATTGTTCAGAAATACTTGTTTTTGTCTTAAAAAACATACTAAATCAGAAAATGTGGGAAGCAGCCAGCCTTATGCATGTACTGTTTCTTGCTGAAGTACTATAATGTATGTCAGAGCACAAGAAAGTAAGAAAACAGCTGGTTAAGGCTAATAAATACATGGGTTCATAGCATAGAACCTATGAAGCACCTTTTGTACATAGCATGCCTGAGGCAGGCATGAGGATCTCAGAATGTGTAGGCAAGCTTTGTTGTTGGATTTTATTTTTTTTTTTCTCAGTTCGCTATCAGTTTTCAGCACCAGGCTTTGTTCCCATGAGCTTGCATTTGAAAATGTAATCATTTCACTCACATGCCCCTTTTTCAGGTGCAAAGTGGATTAAAGTCTCTATAGAGCTTATGCACTAGAATAGCAGTTCTGCCAGGAGATCTGCAGATCATCCAAACGAAGTTTTTCAGGTTAACTGTTTGTTGTTCATTTTGTGATTTTTCACAAAGTCGCACTCGTTAAATAAAGCCTACTTCTTATTGTTGGCTTTTCCAGCTTCTCTTCAAGTCAGTTATTCCATTTTAAATAGAATTACAAATGTTAGATAGCCCTAACTCTTAGTTCTGAAAATAGTGGCTCAGTTAGAGACCATGATTACACTGTGCCTTGACCTGCCTGGTAATGACTTTATTCCATATAGCACTGAATTTAAAGTTTGTAGTTGTTTTTTTTTAAATTGGTTGTTGAAGAGGTTGGTCCTGTTTCTCATTCTTGTTCTATTGGACTTTACTGCTTTAGGCTGAAGACAGACAAAATTATGTAGCTTGCACCCTTTAAGAAATAAAGGTGCTTAGAGGCACTTTTAATAATTTTAAACAGTGCCCTTGTATTTTATTCTGTATTTTATTATTTTTTCCTACAATTATCACTAAACATATTAGCTCAGCTTTCTAAAGTCCACTTTGTGGCAACAATTAGGTATTTAATAGGTAGACATGGAAAACCTGTTTAGAAACATTTTCTTTCCATGAAGGTTAGCTCTGTAATAGCAGTGTGCTATGTACAGTATAGCGTATTCACTTGAGTTGTATATCCATGAGTGTGCAAAGAGGTAGTAGCGAAGTGAAACAATTCACAATGTACAATTTCAACGGCAAATGAAAATGCAGTGCTAGGCTAATTCAGAAGGGAATGCTCAAAGTTTTTAACAATATTTTTAGACAAAATGAGAGAATTTTTAATTTAATTAGACTGACATCCCATATAAATTGTGCTTGTATGATGGGACATATCATAATATCAAATAGATGCCCAGAAACCTATTTGCCCTAACTGAAATAGAAGGAACAATTCTAACCAAACCATGCATTAGACTTGCAGTGAACAGAAAGAAGGTTGTGGTTAAATACCTTACTTGTACATGGATAGATAAGACATAAATACTGCAAAATTATTTTTCTGCAAATCTGTAGTCATATTTTACATCAAATCTGTAGTCAATAAAGATTGCAATAGGAATAGCGTGGGGCAAAAAGGAGTATTTTTGCTTAATAACAATAAAGAACTAGTGTAAAAATATTATTTGAATATTACAATTGCTGTATTACCATATCCTTTGGGGATGTTGTTGGAAATCTGATGGGCTTTTTTAAGAAAATTGAAAATCAGGATTTTGCAGAGGAGAAAATGGGGTCACAAGACAGATTTTAGACCATAAGGCACCACCACTCAGAGAAAACGGAGAGTTTTAAAACTGTTCTGGATTTCTTCATCTTTTTTTTCCAAGTGAGACAGGAAATAAAGTAGATAGATTATTAGCTCACAGGCTGATAATAAAACAGCCAAGCAGATGGTACAAATGATAAAGAGAAGGCTTATACATAGCTCATTAACCACAGTTTGTAATTCGTTTGCAGATTTTTATGAGAAACTCTGCAACAAATAAAAGTCCAAGTTAAAAAATTAGACAGAATTTAAGAAGGCAAAAATTAGCCCAATTAAGACCAATAAGTAATACACAGTAGAGTCAGAAAACTTAATTTTTGCAGTAAAAGCAAACGTTTACAGCTTTCCTGTGAGCCTCAAATGTAGTGAGAAAATTTTTATTGCATGCTTTTTAACATATAAAATAAACCCTACTGGTTCTTTTAAAAAATACCATGACAAAAATAAACATGTGAACTTATGGGAAAATGCTTTTATTTTGCAAAATTTCTAAACAGATTTCTTTTTCCCATTATCATTCATTCTCACACCTATATAATTCCCTGAACATCACAAGCATTTGCACACATGTGCCTGAGTGGCCTGCTTGGACTGCATGTGACATTGAGAAAGAGATGCTGAGGACTGTGTCCTTGTTGTCTCTGGGGTCTTCTGGACTGGCAGCAACAGCCTTTTATATAGCTTGTGAGTTGTGAGTCAGTAGGCAAAAGGAGGTGGTGCTTTGCTTCAGGATTTAAGGGTCTCCTTAAATTGTAGGTTTCTTATTTGAAATGTGTGTGTGTTTTCCTTTGTTGTTTTGTTTTGTTTTTTTTTTTTTTTTTTGTTTGGCTGGTTGGTTGGATTTTTTTTTTTCTTATTGGAAAAGGAATGATGTATGTGATGTGCTTGCATAGGCTTCCTCTCATCCTTCTGCTGTAATGATGCAGAGGGGGCCTTCCACTGGTGTGTCATCAGTGCTCTGCTCTGTCAGTTCATCTGCTAAGTAGAGAAGCCTGAAGGAAAGTTAACTGTTTTAAGGAACCCATCAGAAGCTGGCATCTGCTACCCTTCAAAAAGCTGAGGTCTTAACTGGGGAGTAACTGTCGATACCTTGTGTTGCTTTGGAGCACAGGGTCCAGCTCTTGCTGTCTTTCTGGAGTTGCTGCACTTCCCTCCCAGCTCCTGGTGCCTCTGCAATTTTCTGCACTGGCTCCACAGTGTGCAGTTCCAAATCTGCTCTTTGGCTCTTCTAAGAATCTGTCATGAGGTCTTAGGCTATAAAATACAATGGATAAAAATGACACTGCTGTATTTTGTACTTAGCTCTGATTATTTTTTCCCTCTCAGCTGCAATTATTCACCGTGTTTGATCTCAAAGAATTTACAGTTTGGGAATGACCAAAACCGTATTTTGCTTCACAGATACATTTGTCCCTTTAACTTGCCCCATATAATTCTACCCAATATGTCTGCTAGAGAGTAGGAGTCTTCTTTCTGTATTCAAATCTGAAAAAAGCATTTTCATCTCAGTTTAAAGGTGGAATTTTGCTTTTGTTCTTGTCTGAGTAGTGTTGTGCTTGATTTTCCCTCCATGCATACATACAAGTATGTAAAAGCTTCAAAGCCTTTATGCTGGTGCCAAAAATAAAAGCTAGTGGTGGCAGCTTATGTGATAAGCTATCCAGCTTTGTCTTAATTTAGAAAAAAATACTGGGGTAAGATGTGCAATGGTATGCACTTTATATGGAAGAGGGTTATTTTATGTGTTTGTATGGAATAAGAGTGTGATGGGCACACTTCTGGCTTCCATGTCCAGTGCCTCTAGTTACTCTTAGAGTCCAAAGTAATGAGTTACAAAGATTAGTTTGAATTAGGCACTTGATTGAAATGGAAAGGAAACATTACAGCAAAATAGGAATGCATAGGAATTGCTGTCCAAATTGAATTGGTTTGAGGCTTTCAAACTCATAAGTAATTTTAAAAGAGTAATGTAAAAAGCTGAATAGGGGCAGAAATCAGGTGTGTTGCAGGACTTGCAACACATTCAGAATATGTCTTGCTTATTGTTCTGCAGTCTACTAAGTAGAAAATCTGTCTTGGATGTTTTCAGTGAGCTTATGCTTGTTCTGCCAGTAGGTAATATGCTTAGAAGACTGTATCTGATAGAGCATGATTATAATTATCTTTCAGCTGTCACCTTTTTATATTTATCAGCAAAACCACAGGTTATTTAGTACCATAAGTATTTATTGTTGGTATTTTTAGCTGCTTCATTGTTTCTTAAAAACAGATCAGTGTGCAAGATTTGTAGTACTTTGGATAAGAGTTTTACTGATATAAAAAAATCAAATATTGGTATAATCCTTAAATTCAGTGAGGAGAATTCCCTCTAATGTTCTTATTTTTGCAGAACAGAGAAAGCCTTTGCTCTTGATGAAACTTGTCAACAGTCTGCAACTAGTTGTTTAATCAGGATGACACAGAATCATCTTCACAATTACCTTTGATTATAAGAGTTATCATTGTTCACCAGTAATGCTGTATTTTTTTCTCAAAACCATTTTTAAATGTTGAGTACTACAGGATTTGTATCCCATAGCCTAAATTCTGTGACACATACGAACTCAATTCACTAGACTATTGCTGCAATGGTGTATTTCTTAAATGAGTATATTGTTCTGCCGCGATTAAATAAAATTGGTCTTCTGAAATGATCCCCTTTCTAGGCTGCTATAATGTTTTTTTTTCTTTCTTCTTCATCATACCTATAAATATCTTCCCATTTCTAATTGCCAGGAGATTTAGGTCCTGTGAGGACTCATTCTCTGTCTTGCATTTTATTCTTTTTTCCTGAAGTTATATTAAGCCTCCAGCTCTTGAAGCTGGCTTCAATTTACACTTTGGTTCCTGAAACTGTTTGATAAATTATGGTCCACAGATGTTGTCTGCTTTAATTGCTTAATTTTCTAACTAATGGTTCAAAACTTGAACAAACGTACTGATTTCTAACTGGGAGGGGGTTTTGGGAGGTGACTGTGCGGCAAAAATAGACACAGCACAGCTGAAGTCAGCTTGTGTAAGGATCGAGAGAGCTCACCTTTTCTTTCTAATTAGTTTTTGCAGTTCACTCAGGGTAGAGGACTTAAGAGGTGTTTAAAAAGGCAAAATGTGAGCAGTAAAAACTGAGGGGCAGGAAACAAGCTCAGTTCTAAAATACAGTGAAAGTTACCTAACTGAAACTGATGTTCATACACATCTGTGGGCAGCCAGTCAGCAAACAAATAAAACAGTCTGCATCACAGTAGTGAGGTCTTGTTCTGCATTAAGGGGGCATGTTTGCCAGCTCAAGATAAAAAGAGGTGCTGCGGGCGCTTGACAAGGCATGAGAAACCCCTGCTTTTCTAAACACAGTTGCACCCTCAGAGACCCAAAGGCAAAATGTGAGCTATCAAAGAAGGCATTGGCTTTTTCCTTTGAGACTGTTTTTAATAGTGAGGGCATCGCAATGAATTCCTTGCAATGAAGTAGTGGGACTTGTCTCCCTTCTTACATTGTTCTTCCTCTTGGTCTTTGTCCAGTGAGAAAGCACAAACATCATTCTGCGGCTAATATCTACTGGTATTCAGGCAAGAAGAGAGTCTGTTGTCTGGGTCCTTAAAAAGTGATTTTCCTCTGCAGCCTAGATATGGAAATGCCAGCATGGGTAAAGTTATGGAGAAAAATCAAGCATTTTCAAGACCATCATGCATATGAAACCCAAGAGAGCTCTAGACTTGGAATCCTGAGTGTTGTTACCCCAAGTCCACTGGGGGGGGAAGGGGAGGGGTGTATAAGAAAACCTAAGTGAGGGGGATTTCTAAATGGAGTGGTTTGCTCCTGGTGGTGGCCCTAGTATGCGTCCATTGTAACCTCAGAGGGGTTAAACCCAGACTTTTCTGACTAATTAGCCTGTGCTCTTCATTCTGGCTCCTAAGTTAGATGCCTAAAGTCAAAAAACCTTGAACCTTTCCTGAGCACACTGAAGTCCTCTCAGAATCCTGGGTATGTAATGGCGCTCAGAGACCCTCTGCATTGACTCACAGCGGTTGCAACTTCCTCTCCTGGCTTTATTTGTGGACACAAAGGCTAAACATCCTGTTAGGTGTAATTTTCAGGTGAGGAAATGGTCATTCAGCCTGAGCTATGTTATAGCTTGCTGTCTTTAATTTTATTTGGATTTCTGGGTATTCATCAGCAATTTCTTTTGCCTTGTGTTTCTTTTTTCCTACTTTATATCAGTCTCTAAGCCTACATTATCAATTCACATTGGTAGTTTAGCAGATGCTTGTCTGTTTCTTTGCTCACCAAAAGGGAAATTTAGTTGCAAAGAACCAGGAATGCCTTTTAAATAAGTGTGGCAAGGATCAGCTGCTGATAATAAGCCTTTGCTACAGGGAGGCAACCTGTATTGAGGTAAGAGAAGACCATAATGTGTTCTTAAGGATGATTTCAATTGCAAAAAAAACTTGCCATGATAGCCTAGTGAAAAATATCCAGGAAGCTGGGTCTTTTTCTAATATTTTTCTTGTTTTGTTTTGTTTTGTTTCCCAAGAGTTCAAATGTGTTTAATTATCTGACAAAACTTCTGTCAAAAAAAACCCAAACTTAAACCAAATTCATAGTATTCTGATAGTATGCAATTTATTGCTGAATTCTTTATATGAATTTTTGTTCAAGTGATTGCATGTTAAGATATTTTCTAAGGTCACGAAACCTGAAACATAAACCTCACAGCTTTTTCAGTGCATGGCTTACAGGAGAGCTGAACTCTTTCACATTGCCGTCCGCTTTCCGCTTGTCAAGTCTCTTTGGAAACCATCTATTAACATGTATTTGCTTACAGCTATTTTGAAGAGATTTGCATTTATCAGTGTAATCTAATTAGGTCCTCTTATTAGGGTTGAGCATTTAAATGTTTGCAGAAATGGGGATTAACAGTTATCTCTTTCTATTGTAACATATTGTAATAGATGCAATCTATTATCTAACACTTTCCAAGTCATATGCGTAATTGATATCTTGAAGCACTGACTGATGTGATTGCTGTTCTTTTCCTATTAAGATTTGAACTGCTAAACAGTTCTTTGCTTGACCTGTTTTGTTCTGTTCTTTTTTCTTTTCTGATGAGAAATTTTCCATGAACAATTCAATCTTACTGACTTTTTCCATTGCATAAAGTAATTCCCCAGTGATTACTGCAAACAATACACAGCTTCTAATTATTTCATAAACAGTTCAGTGATTTCAATAGTATTTTTATCATGTGCTGCCAGATAGCACACCAGTATGCCAGAGGGCTCATAAAGTTCATTCTTCTCTTGAACTAAGGTTAGCAAAGTGCAACTTGTGTTTCAATATTACAATCTTTGCAGCAAGACTGGAGGAAGGAGACTTTGAGTTCCTAAAATTAACTAATTTCCTAAAATGTGTGAATTTTGAAATTCTAACTGTGTAAGTAAAAAAAACCCAAACAGCTGATTAGATATTATTTAAAACAAATACTGTTTAAAGTTTGCATTCATAGCCAGAACATGATCCATAGGACATCAGGTTGAAAAGGATAATTATTAAATTTAGCTAAAAAAACAGAAAAGAAGAAACTATGGAGGTAAACAAGACAACTGTCATAACGGTTTACCTCTACTCTCCTCTCCTCTTTCTTTTAAATTACATTCTCTTTTAAATTACATTCAGTTGAGCATTTGCATAATTTCAATTCAATATTGCCATTTTTAATAAGAAAAAAAAGAGACCTTTCAAAATACCTTTAATAGAGTAAAGTAATTTTCTGAATTGTTGAAACTTCATTCTTATCCATAACCTCTTAAGAAAGCAACAGTACTTCTAACTGTGATAACACAAAAAAGAAATAAGTCCTTCAGAAATAGTGTATTGTTTGCCATCTGAGCATATATACAGTTATGTTGCATCAGTTACAAAATACTTTTGCATGTTATTTTATCATTTTTAAAACAAAAGGCTTGTAAGAATTAGGATGTTAAGCCGCTGAAATGAGAACAGCAACAGACAAATACTGGCTTTGTATAGCATTTAGCTTACTTGTAAAGGTTTGCATTGCTTTCCAAGTATAACTATACAGGTTTTTTTTTCTGCATGAAGAATATTGCAGTACCTATGTGACCAGATAATTAAAAAATAAAAGATTATAAAAAAGAAGATTATTAGTACTTCAGCTGAAATACCACTAAAATTGAGTTCATCAGGGTATGCTCTTTGTTCATAAGTAATCATAGAATCATAGAAAGAATAGTTAGGGCTGGAAAGGACCTTAAGATCATCTAGTTCCACCCCCCCTGCCACAGGCAGGGACACCTCACACTAAACCATGCCACCCAAGACTCTGTCCAATCCAGCCTTGAACACCGCCAGTGATGGAGCATTCACAACTTCCCTGGGCAACCTGTTCCACTGCCTTACCACCTTTACAGTAAAGAATTTCTGCCTCATATCCAATCTAAACTTCCCCTGTTTAAGTTTGAACCCGTTACCCCTTGTCCTCTCACTACAGTTCCTCATGAAGAGTCCCTCCCCAGCATCTCTATAGGCCTCCTTCAGATATTGGAAGGCTGCTAGGAGGTCTCCACGCAGCCTTCTCTGTCAAACAGACCAAAGTAACTGTTATTTTTGGGAGGAAATTTAATTGAGAGCTGGATGAATAATGTCTAAAGTAAGAGCTTTATAATATTTTATCTCTTAAAGAACATACCTTTTACAATTTTGTCACTTTTTAAAATATGCCTTGTACTTAAAATGGGTGTTATGCAGAGCTCTGAGATTATTCAGTTCCCAGTTTCAATATTAACTTTTTTTATTAATAGATATACATAAGAATATTTAAAAGTAATTTTTTATGATTTTGAAACAATTGGAAAGAAATAAATATTTACTGTCAGTTTACTGAAATCTGATTCCCCTTTTATGTTTGCAATTGATGAACTCTCATTTTTTTGAAAGGATTTATCATTCTGTTCTCCTGAGGACTTTATTTATTACTATTACATTCCGTTACATTTCCTAATGTAATATAGCTGAGCTTTCCAGTTCCTCCAAAGTATTCCTTAGAATGCTAGGGATGACCTCTAGGTTTGTATCACAGCAGATTAAGTAGCCTTCTTCTTAGGCAATGGTAATTAATGAAAATACTTAATAGAAGTACAAGAACTCGTTGCAAAACTCCTCTGCTAAGCTTCTACCTATGTGACAATTCTAATTAAGCACAATTTTGGTCTTTTGTCTATCATTTTAGCATGGTTTTATGTTATTGTGGTATAACTCATCTGTCCAGTTTCAACAAAAATCTAAAAATTCTGAGTAAGCAAATCTGTTTTGGGTTTGTTGATTGGGGTTTTTTTGTATGTATGTTTTTTGTTGGTTTTTCTTGGTTTTTTTGGAAAGAAACGGTTACATTAATGTAACATGAATAGGTTTTTACCTACAATAATTTTACTTTATCTCTGTAACTACAAATCTTTCTTTAAAAACATGTATTTTAAGTCTTCCCTAAAGTTGGCTTAGATTAATGGTTCATACTTTCACTCACCTTATGTTTTGCCCCTTCCTAGTGTTGTTTCAGAAAGCTTAATGTATGACATAGATATGTTTTAAGTACTGATATGTAGAATGCTGATCCGCATGTTCACCACTCATTGAGTGCTTCACTGAATTATTCCCTAGGTAAATGAAATTATAGTTTATCTGGCAGTTCGTGCCTTAATCTATTAAGATTACTGAAGAAGAGAAAGGGGGAGCCAACTAAGAGTGCTGCAGCAATGAGTGTGTCTCATTTTCTGAGTTTTACTCAATTGATATTATACATGTTATATCACCGAGCATATTTGAATGCTGTTCAAAGCCTTAAGATGGTTTCTTAGGCCATATATCTAAGAAAAAAAAAAGGTTTTTTCAATGTAGAGGACTGTTTGGAAATTAAAGAGGTCATGGGGTTTTAACTGAACATAACAGCATGTTACAACACCTAACTGAACACATGAGGTCCTTGAACACTAGAAATAGCATGTAGAAAAAGCAAGGTGGTGTTATTTTTGTGAGTTCATGATGCTGTTGGTGAAATACAGTTCTATTTTAAAATAGCTGCTTTGAAAAGAGCTGCCAGAATGAGTAGACACTTGGAAAGCTCAAGCTATGAAATTCACAAAAAGTGAATATTGGGACCTACAAGGATACCAGAGAGGAAATCTTCATCAGGGACTGTAGAGATAGGACAAGGAGTAATAGGTTAAAACTTAAACAGGGGAAGTTTAGATTAGATATAAGGAGGAAGTTCTTTACTGTGAAGGTGCTGAGGCGCTGGAAAAGGTTGCCCAAAAAAGTGGTAAATGCTCCATCCCTGGCACTATTTAAGGCTGGGTTGGACGGGGCCTTGGATGA
The DNA here is from genome assembly GCA_028858755.1 of Ara ararauna. NCBI lineage: Eukaryota > Metazoa > Chordata > Aves > Psittaciformes > Psittacidae > Ara > Ara ararauna. The sequence goes on from CM054381.1 coordinate 45,844,944, forward strand.
CACTGTCTAGTGTGAGGCATTCCTGCCCATGGCAGGGGGTTGGAACCAAATGATCTTAATGTCCTTTCCAACCCTAACTATTCTATGATTCTATGAAAGCAATTCAATCACTACCCTCCCCATACATGAGGAAGATTTCTGATGACAGAAGCTTGTTAGAAAATGCCATATGGTGATCTGGAATTCTGGAAGCCAAGGCCAGACAAATGGACTAGCTGTAAGATACACATTTTTATTGATGAGAGTAATAACAGTTGCAACTTACCCTAGGAAATGTGTTTGGTTCTCTTTTACTTGGAGTCTTTGAATCAAGCTTGGATTTCTCTCTAGAGAGGGGCTTTTTTGAATAGTAAGTTGTGGTTTAGTTGCAGAATTTAATTGTGAAATTGACTGGTCTTAGACAGGAAGTGAGACTTATTATTAAAATGGTCTCTCTTGGAGACCATATAAAAGTTTGAATTATAAAAATTCAAACTTGTTTGGACAGGGAGAATGTTTCTTCAAAGGCTTATATGACCTTTTGCAGTGTTGTTTTTTTACTGAAAAGAAAATCTTTAAAGAATCTATAATGAATGTTCTCTTCTATAGGCACAAAATTCCCCTCTACTGTACTTGCAGGTGGTTTATTTCATTGCCTATGGCTCTAGCTTCATTTTGTATTTATTATTTAGCTTCATCCCAAGGTTTCCTGCTGTAAATATTTCTCTTAGCAGTTCTTGAACGCGGGGGATTATAAAACTTCACACAGGCAGCACTACAGACCAATATGATCAAGACTGAACCGTTTATTGAGTGCAAGCACCTCTTTTTATAGAAGTTACAGAACCCCCGAACTTTCCACAACAGTTGATTGGTTCTGTTTCCCAGTTGAATTGTAACAACGGCTTGTGATTGGTGGCAGCTCCTGAAGTCTCAGCAAGTGGGCGTCCCCTTCTGGTAACTTTTGGCGGGCTTCTGTAAAGGTGTCCTGTAACAACTCCTCCAGCAGCCTCCAGCCCCCTCTGCTCACTATGGGGGTGGGGCTGAGCCAAAGGCTGGATTGCTCACGTAACTCTTTTCAGTGAGAAATGCCTCCACACTTGAAAAGTAGAGTTTATTATGGAATGTTCTTTTCCTTGTCTGCACATTGAGACAACACCTATGCAAAAGCTTGGGTGTATTTCTGACAATTAGATTAGAATTTTTTTCTTACACCAGTATTTCAGCCTCTGGATGATTAGAAGTCCTTCTACCAAATGATTTTAACAGTAGAAAGGAGGAGTATCAAATCATGAGGATACTTCTTCATAGTAGTGCACCTACACATTATTTAGTCATGCAGCCATGTAGACTTTTGGATATAATCTGCTCCTCACTAAGCAGCACCATGCCGCTGTAAGAAACAATGGCAACTTAATTAAGAGAAGAATAAACAACATATATGTATTTGGGAGTGTCGTGGTTTAAGACTAACTCACGCAGTCTCTCTCTCTCACTCACTTCCCCCTCTTTCTTCCCCCCGTTCCCAGAGGGATGGGAAGGAGAATCAAAAAGAATGCAACTCCCACAGGTTGAGATAAGAACAGTTTAGTAACTAAAGTATAACAAATCACTACTGCTACCACCAATAATAATAATGGCAAGGCAAATACGAGGAAAGAATACAATTCTCACCACCTAATACCAAGCCCGACCACGCAGTGCACCCTCCCACCCTTCAGAGCTAGCAGTCATTTTTGTCCTTCTTGGTAGCTGGTGCAGCGCTGTGTTTTTGATTTTGGGCCTGGGAACAGCGCTGATAACACCAGTGTTTTGGTTACTGCTTAGTGATGTTTTGGTCTGGCCAAGGACTTTCTGACTTTCATGCTCTGCCAGGGAGGAGGGGAAGCCGGGAGGAAGGAGAAACAAGACACCTGACCCAAACTGACCAAAGAGGTTATTCCATACCACAGCACGTCATGCCCAGGATGGAGAGCAGAGAGCCAGAGACCCGGAAGGGTGGGGGGTGTACTGCATGGGTCGGGCTTAGTATTGGGCTGGGTGAGCAATTGTATTCTTCCTTGTATTTGCCTTGTCATTATTATTATTGGTGGTAGCAGTAGTGATTTGTGTTATACTTTTAGTTACTAAACTGCTCTTATCTCATCCTGTAGGAGTTGCATTCTTTTCGATTTTCCTTCCCATCCCTCCTGGAGCGGGGGGAAGAAAGAGGGGGAAGTGAGGGAGAGAACGGGCTGCATGAGTTAGAGAGGCTTAAACCACGACAGGGAGGAAGTTCAGATATTTTAGCAGATTTCTTTTTTTCTGTGTTGTTTTGTTTGTGGGGTGTTTTTTTGTGGGTTTTTTGTTTGGTTTGGGTTTTTTATTTTTTTTTTTTTTATTTTAAATCAGCTCTGTGACACTTAGTACACTTAGTGTGGTGTAAGAGCTAAGTGAGCCAATGAGACATTTGAATGCTAGTAAACAGCATGTAGAAACAGCAAGGTAGTAAGTTAGCTGCTGGCATGATCCACTAATTGTCAAATGTCACATTTTTATTTCTCGTTACTAGTAATCTCAGTCCTGCCTTGGCTTCAATAAGTAGCATAATACCTTGTCAACTTGCACTTTGACAATTTTATTCCACTTTTTTGGAAGAATTATGTTGGATGTTATTACCTCTCTGAATTCCACTGTCAACATTCGCCGCTTCAGAAAAATCATTCTAACAGTACAGCAGCCCTAGCTGAGATAGAATGGTTTTACATTGTTCCTATCAGGGTTCAGATGGTATTCTTAGAAGATGGAAAAATCATTTTCTTTCTACCACCCTGCTCAGTCCTGCTAAAAAGGAATTCTCTGTATCCAGTTAATGGAACCTCCCAAAGTATCACTGGGAAAACCATGGAGAAGATAAAATCTCTTGACGTCTGTATTTCTGTATCATCAGCAGCATTTGGGAGGGACTAGTCATTCTTCTTATCCAGTTAAAATATTGAAGCAGCTTCCTGGCTCATTTTAGCATTACTAGTAATAGAAAGCTACAAACCCCTAGGTTCATAAGTAGTGTAGTTTATGTGGGGACTGCAGGCAACTATGTTACACAAGCCTTGGGGCCTTTTTCCTTTATATAAGCACTTGGGTACCTATCATATCGTAGTTGCATACCTGTCATATGATATGACATGTGCTTGTGCGGTAGTTACTTAACACAAAAATTAGGTGTTGATCATGTAATGGATTAATGTTCAAATGTATGCTGAGTATGTACGTGAGGCTCTGAAGTACCCTTAAGAGGCCAGTCAAGTAGAGTACCTTTTATGTTATGTTTCAGGATTCCAACTTCCTTTGCATACTAAAAAAAGGATTCAAATATAATTGTATTAATAAATGAAGATAGTAGCTCCCTGGAGCGCTTAAGGAAGTTGCTGTTTCTGGTTATGCCTGCTGAGATGGAAAGCTGAATAGTAATGAAGGAAATGGATTCAAAAGACTTTCTGATAGCAAATGTCTGTGAGCAAAATTCTGATAGCAGACACATGCATCTAGTTCTGCCTGACGTTAATGAAGTTGCAGGCATGCATCTAAGGCCAAAGTTGAGTCCATATTTCTCATCGTATTGTCTGTGTGAACTTGTCACTATTTATTACGTTAACCCTTTGGCCAGATTATTGCAAAAATACCGCGTACAGTTGATACTTGACAGCATGCAGTCTTTGAATCTTATATACAGAGTTAGCTTTTGAACTTGTAGCCTCTTTGATTTATTTGCTGCTGCCTCAGGAGTTTGTCTGTTTTAAAATCATGTCTCAGTTATATTACTACTAGAAGTTATTCTGTGGCTTAGGTTTTCTGTGGCCCCATGTTTCCTTTTACTTAGTGCTTATCTTAATTTCTTTTAGCTTCACTAATGTAGAAGTCACCATTTTTAATTCATTTTCATTGAACTTGTGCCTGAGTAATAAAACAAATTTTAAGAAGTGGAAATTTTCTCTTAAGCCAGATGTTAAACAGTCAGCTGTACTTGTTTTGAATGAAACTGAAGCCTCATTTCAACCATAACGTTCATTTACATGCTGCCAGTTTGACATGCTATAAAGAATATATCATCCACTACTTTTCAACCGCAGCTTTTGTATGGCTTGTTTGTAAGTGCATATGTGAAGTTAGAGAACAAATGAACATCAATGAGCTCTTACTAGAACTATGTAATACATCTGTTAAATACTCAGGCTCCATGATGTGATCACAAGCCAGATGTGATCACCTGGTTTTTGTTTCCATGTGGAACTGCCTGGGCACTCAAATTATATCAAGCTTGAGGAGATAAATAGTCAAAGATAAGTATGGGTGAACAGTTACTCATTTCCTAATTGGAGTTGATATTTTTAGTGCAGAAATACATACAATTAATAAATGTCCATGAAATACTTTCTTTTGTGTGCTGAAGTTCAGAGCCTGATAGATTAGACGTTCTGGTTTTCATCCTATTTCTTGAATGCTGGAAATATTCAGCCCCTTTTGTAATGTTGCTCCTCACTCTTTCAAAGGAGAACAGCCTTGGTATGTAGTGATTCTAACTTTCCAGGTTTTGAGACATTGAAAAAGTCTATTGCTGGACTGCATTATTTTAGCAAGATATATTGGGATTCAAGTACATAGCTTGTAACTGCGATCATGGATGAAATGAGAGAGGTTTCTGTACTGCAGGGAGCCTTTTGAATACGGAACATAGGTAGGACTCTGTACTCTGCTCAATAGGCTTTCTGTACCTGAAAAACAAAACTCTACATTCCATCAAATATAGCAAAATTTGGATGTTCCCTCACCTTTCATGGCACAGCTCTAATCAATAGCTGCTAATTCTGTGTATGTATATCAATGATTTGAACCTAATATTTTAGCTGTGGCACTTTCATAGCAGGGATCAAAATTAAGCAATTCATGGAGGTGCTGTGACACTAAGTTGGAGGATACAGTATTTGTGTGTCTGAGCATTTTCCTGTGAGAACAGAAGCAGATTGTATACTTATCCTTTTTTGTAGCCTTTTTACTTTATTTTTTTTTTCTACCAACAGAGCTACTCACAGAAATGCGAATCTCACAGTGAAAAAAGAAAGCAGTTGCAGATAGGGAGCATAAGGGAAAGGGGACTGGCAACAGAGTTTTCCACATTAAAGCCATGAATCAGGATTATCGGGCAGTTTCTGTTATGTAAAGCTACTGTATGTGTTCTGAGGTTTTATATATATTACAAGAATAAGCAAGTGAAAAAGTACTGAAAAGAAGGAGAAGGTGGGTATGGTGTTGCTTTGAACAACTCAGTTAGGAAGATGGGGCAGCCTGGGGCCAGAAGGTATATTATCAGGACACACAGTTTTCCTCTTATCCTATGTCCATAGTGAATAAGCAGTTCTCTTTTATCTTTGTTATCCATATTTTTTCTTCATTATTTGAAAGGTAGGACTTTGTCAAAGGAAAGAGCCTTTGGGAGAAACCAAACAAGATAAATGAAATCCATAAGGAATAAAAGGAGTCATCTTTTTGCTATCATCTCTAGATTCTGCATGGTTTCTGTGGAAAATTTAAGTTGCTGATACAAATTCATGTAGCTAAAATCATAACTTAGTCTTTCTATTCACTTTGCAAAGTAAGAGGCTGAAGCATTTGCATATGACTGTCCTCTGTTTCTGGCTTCTTGCAGTGCTTATGTTTACCAGCACAGTGCTGCTGAGAAAGTAAGCATATTATTAGTTCTTCATTTTTCCAGCATCTCCTCCCCATTAGTTCTGTGTTGTGTTTTGCTGAACAGCTTTGCATTAAATATCTTGTCTGATTGGAGGCCATATTTAATAAAGACGCTTATTTAGTATATGGAATATATTGTTTTGTTTCCAAGCAAAGCAGCAAAAAGTTTGATTACATCTAGTACACTTTAAAACCCCTTATGCCTAGCAAGTGTATGGTGGTTATTTTTTCTTGAAAGCTGCCATTGTAATGAGTTAGGGTAATGAGTCCTGCAAATGTGGGTTTGTATGCCATGTGTCACTATAGAATTCTGTGGTATGCATGTACTGTTCTGGTTACGCAGGTCACAGGGCAGAAATAGAAAAGATGCAGAAAAGGCTAAGAAGAATATTTAACAGCTTATATACAGGGCAGCAGAAGAAGCTTAATAGACTGGATTGTCACCCTGGAAAAGAGGTGAGTAAGAGGAGAGCAGAAAGTAGTCTAAGAAATTATGATGGAGGAGGGGGAGAATATAATTAGAAGATGGTTTTATCAGTCCTTGGAATTAAAGCATCAGGGTAACCTGGTAAATATTATCAGCCATGTAAAACAAAGAAAAAACAACTGTCTTTTGACATGGCATCATCACATTATGTGGTTCAGGTCCATGGGATGTTTTGGAGGCCTAAAATATAAACATAAAAAGTGGTCAAACATGCTAATGGAGGGTAAGTGTTGGTGGAAGAGATGTTTGTAGAGTGTGAACAGTTGAATATTAAGCACTGTGGTCTGCACTTCCTCCATATTCAACAATTCCCAAGTTACAGATTACTTGCAACAGGGAACTGTAATTCTATATAAGCACTTGCCTTGTGTTTTGTTTTGGGTGTTTGCTGCTGGCCAGTGTCAGAGGTAACCCAGGGCTATGGAAAGCTGTGGCTTTACACAGCATGACAGTTCTTATTGTACCAGTGTGGAAATGAACTGCTGCTTAAGGATCTTTTCATCTAAACAGACAAATAAAAGATGAGGAAGTAAAGCAGACACTTATAGCGGTAAGGTACTATGGTCATGGCTTTACAAGAAACAGGCTACATGTACATTGGGAGAAATATCCATGAGTCAGTAAGATTTGTTTTCACTTCGCAGATAGGAATCTGATCTAATAAAAAGAAGTTATTTCTCATAAACTTGTGAGGTTTTATATCTGCAGATAAAATTAGAATAATTTGGGTCAATTTTTCTTGTGAGAAATCACTCAATAAAGTCACTCTGTCTTTCAGTATTGAGGTTTAAGTTTAGATGAGTCCATACAGCCATTTTGAGATTAAAATGGATGCTCTCTAATAAAATCAAGTCCTGCTTCTCAAGCTGATTGTTATACTTGACTTCAGAATATAGCCTCTTTGGGTGTTTTAGTTTTAATGATATGCACCTAACTAGGTGTTCACGACTAGATCACAGTGGTTGCCAGAAGAGTTCTGGGTAGCTCTGCTGTGCTGGACATTTTTTATCTTTTTTTTTTTCTCCTTTCAGAGAGATAGTTTAATGTCTTGATTTCAATGGTTTAGTGATGTAAATTGCCCACAGCTGGTGATGAAACAGTTTTCATTCTCATTTTAAAGATCAAATAAAATTTTTTGGAGCACTATGGACATCTCTCATCCTGTTGCAATTCTTTCCTCAACTTGATTACTTCTTAATCCTTCGTATAAAAAATTGTAAATTAGGAAAGACATAATTATGAGTCAGTAGGATGATTCATAATAATTCTGCTACAGTTTATGCCTACCAAAGCCAAGTGATTGCTTCTCAGATATTACCAAACCAGAAAAGAACTGAGCTACCTAGGCCAATGAATGCGTTTCCCTGTGTGCAAAAAATCTGGGCATTCATTTGCAGTATGTATGGGCTACTCTAAGAAAGCCTGCCTGAGATATGATCCCAGCAAGTGCTGGAGCATGTAAGCACTGAAAGAACATCTTTTTGCACAAGCTATTGGCTATGTATTGGTTGTGTTGCCATCCAAAATATTCAAGATAATGCTTGTCACGTTAAACTTCTTAGGAATTTAGGAATTTTAGATCTAAAAATGAGTGTTAACATTGTAATGGAAATGGCTTAATGGCCATTCACCTGCTCTTCACATTTCCAGGAGTAAGCACACATTCTTTTCCTCACCATTTTGAAGAAAGCAGGAGTCTCATCTGTTGCAAACTCTTTGAAATTACCTATTCAGTATAAGACCCCTCCAAAATTTTACCACTTCAAAGCAGGGAGAGTGTTAATAGGGCAAAATAGAAATTATTTACGTTACTAGCCTGAGCTGATGTCTTGCAAAGCTGAGTATCATAAGATATCATCAAGTATCACAAGAACCAAAAGCCTCTGACCATTTGCTGCACAGCCTCTCTTTGCTAAGTAGCTAATATTAATATGCATAGTTAGCCTTATCAAACTCTTCTAAATTCAGTCTGATCTAGCTGAAAGCTTCTCCTCCCTAATTCCCAGCTGTGCATTCCCACTCTGTTTCAGATACAGCAATGTATAATACAGAGTACAAGGTACAGTACAAGGTACAGAGAGTAGGTTGATGCCATTGATCTAACAGAAAGGTAAACCCACTAAGAAATCCTCTGTTTTTTCCCCCTTCAGTCAATGAGCCATTCCAATATTCTGCTGCTGTCTGGTCATTTGACCATGGAAGTCAGTTTGAGGTAGGTAGGGGGAATGTGAATGTCTATTTTGGTACCAGACAACAGCAGCAATGGCAGAGTTGCATCTTTTGTATTTTCACATTTGTGATATCATCAGATAGAAGATGCTAATGTTTCCTCAGATGTAATGGTTGCAGCTACATTTATGATGCGTTTAGTCTCATCAGGCTTCAAATACCTGCACTGTAGACATGTATCTGATCTCTTAGTTTTATTATCACCGGAAAGAACAGTGTATTTCAGTATTGCAGGTCATTTCTTTCAAGGCTCAATATCAAGAATACTTACATTTATCAATGACAGTGTACAGCTGTCAGATGTTTAGTGAGTTGAGGCACAAACTTTGTGTGGAAACATTTGATGTCTTTTGTATCAGGAAGATTAAGTATTTCTTGATATCTCATTTTCACTTTTTGTTCAAATCAAAGGAAAAAAAAAAAAGGAAAATGGGAAGTCCCTCAGCACAAAGATTTAAATTAAAGATATCAACACTGTAAATACTAAGTATTCAAAAACAATCACTTTTTGTCAATATTAATAACATTTCAATGGTTTTGTTTGAATGAAAGTGCATCTTTTTGTAACTAAAGTTCTGCTGTAACTGTTCATATTGGTGACATCATTTTCTCTTTTCAAATAACTCTAGAGATAACATAGCTTACTTTTCCCTCTCCTTCCCCCCCCTTCTTAGGAAATAGAAATTGTTACCCTCCAGGCACACTTCCACGGTTTCAGTACAGGTTACTTAATATATTCAGATTTTCAGTTATTATTTAACTTGGTGTTTAAAAGTAGGCAGTTTCTGAAAACTCAAAGAAAATGTGCCAAAGAGAAGTGCATGATAAAAAACCATGCTGCAGTTTTAATATCATAAGTAGGCATGAAATACCATACATATTAGAGGTTTGCACTATTTTGCCTTTTTAGAAACAAGAATGTCTTTTCACCAATTTAGCTTTAAAATAACAGGGGAAACTTTGTCATTTTTTTTTTATCAATGCAAATCTAGCCTAGTGTTAATAGTGTTAGAGGCAAGTTATTGCTTTATTTCCCTTCTTCGGCAAGACAATATGCACACTGGTTTGAGTATTCTAGAAGAGATCAGCAAGGTAATTTTGAAAGGTATGTATCTCTGCTCATTTTGTGTAAGACATGCCAGGCTTTCTTTATAGGAATGCTCAATCAAGAATGAGTTAGCTCACCTAAAAATGAGAGATTCCGTAGTCCCTGTAATAATGTAAAGTACATTTGGAGAGTTTTGTAATACTGTATGGGGGACACTACAGTTTTTGATACACATTTTCATTATGTTGTTAATCCATCTCACTCCAAAAAGTTTAGCATATTCACTTATTTAATAGATAATCCTAAGGGTAATTTAAATAATTGCCATATAACTATTGAAAACTCAGAGTGAGACAGCCAACACAGTGTATGATTTGTGTTGATCAGAGAGTATTGTTTGAAGCAAGAGTACTTGAACTAAGAGAGTTCTTTGTAGTAGTACAAATTCTCAAGAGTTATATATGATGTAAATGGAGTACTTATTTTCAAATGTGGTTCAAGGCGTATTTCATGATGGCAATTAGATATATGTTGAGTGAATTAATGATTTTGATGTCTTGAGCTTTCAGAAAACATCAGAAACCAAAATATTGGATTTAGCAGCTCTATGTTTAAAGTAATTTTTTTACAGGATATCTTGCTTTAATTTCTAGTTCAGTTATATATTTTTGGGATATATCTTCTCTGGCACATGGTTACATAGTTACAATTAATATGTTTGTTTGAAAACTGACGATTTAACTGGGATTGTGTATAAGCATGTCCTGGTTTCAACTGTAACAGTTATTTTTCTTTCTAGTAGCTGGTGCAGCTCTGTCTTTCAGCTTTAGCCCAAGAGTGATGCTGATAACACACCACTGTTTTAGTTGTTTCTTACTAATGCTTACCCTGATCAAGGACTTTTCAGTCTCTTATGCTCTGCCAGAGAGGAGGGGTACAAGAAGCCAGGAATAAATAGAGATGGGATACCTGACCTAAACTAGCCAAAGGGGTATTCCATACCAACAGCAGGTCATGCCCACTATATAAACTGGGGGGAGTCACCCAGAAGGGCAGATTGCTGCTCAGGTCGGGCTTGATATCATTTGGCAGATGGTGAGCAGTTGTATGTAGAAGCGTTTCTCACTGAGAGTGGTTTTGTGAGCAATCCAGCCTTTGGCCTGGCTCCAACTGTCCAGTGAGCAGAAGGCATGAGAGGCATCCAGCCCTTGGCTGAACTCCAATTCTCTGGTAAGCGGAAGTCATCAGAGGCTGCAGGGGGGGTTGCTATAGGGCACCTCACCGGAAGTCACTAGAAGCTGCTGGCAGTTGCCAGCAGCTTCTGGAAGTTGCCAGGGGGTGCTGGAAGTTGCCAGAAGGGGACACCCACTTGCTGACATGAATTTAAGCCTCCAATCACAAGCCGTTGCTAGGACCTGACATGGAGTCAGAGCCAATCATCTATTGTGGAATGTTCTGGTACTCTGTAACTTTTTCCTATAAAAGGTGTGCTTGCGCAGAATAAATTGTTCAGCGTTCGATTACATTAATCGGCGTTTGCGTTGTTCCATATCCCCCGCAGTTGTATTGTGCATCACTTAAGTTTATTGTTTTGTTTTGTTTTTCCGTTTTAGTTTTATATTCTCCCCCCTTGTTATTTCCCTTATCATTATTGTTATTAGTGGTAGTAGTAGTTTTATATTATACTTTAGTTATTGGACTGTTCTTATCTCAACCTAAGGGGTTTACATTCTTTCAATTCTCCTCCCCATCCCACCCAGAGCATGGGGAAGAAGGGGGAGTGAGCAAGCAGCTGTGTGGTTCTGAGTTACTGGCTGGACTTAAACCACGACAATGTTATTGAGACAGGTTTACTGAAGATGCTGGATTTTTGCTCTCCTTTCTCATACTAGGCAGGTGCAGTTTGACTGTAGACATTACACTCATAATTTTTAATTTTGTTCTCATAAGTACAACTGTCCTCACATGCCTTATTCAGTCCCATCAATATTTTCTACTCCAGCCAGGGTAGGGGTATTTTTTGGCTTCTCCTTTAGAGTAAACTTGCTCAGATCTGTAGCAAAGTTTTTCTAGCAACTGAATTTGGAAACAGGTAGCAGAGCCTTCTTCAGGGTGCTTTGGGGTGTACGGTGTTCCAGTGTTTTTAATGTCAAGGCCAATGCAGAGCATTTCAGTCTTTCCCTTTCAAGAGAAGACAACTGGCAAATAGTTACAGAAGAGAGGAGCCAGGTAATAATATTTACTGCTTCTCCTGTATGAGCTTTGGCTGCTTAGAAAAAGCTGCAGACTTCTAGTACTGCACTTCCTAGAGTATTTTGCAGTAGGGTGGTCTGTACAGCCAGCAAAAATAACCCTGAAATGATTTACTTTCTTCCATTGTTCTTGTTTTCTAGAAGCAAAGATCTGTTCCGTAATGTTCCCTGTGGCTTAGAGTGCCGGTATATTGTCTCAGAAGAGATAATTCAATCTACTCCCCTGAAACAAAACCAAACACATTACAGTAGACATTTTTATTTGGGGTTTTTTTTTCACATATTTTGTTTTGAGGCACTGTACTTGCAGTCCTATTCACCATGTCACATTTAACCTTCTTTAAAGTGTTTTTTCACAGCATGCAGTTATGTGAATAGCTCTCAGATCACTAGGTTGTTTCATTATCTTGTTCTGAATGTGCTTTTAGCTATGTGGGGAAAAATAAACGTTGTCCTTGGCTTCCAGTTTAAAGCTGGCAAAATAGGAGTTTCAGTTTTTCCTCATGAGCCTAATACAGCAAACTTAACAGGTGACACAACAACTGCTTTTATGCATAAGCCTAGAGGGTCTTGTTCACTGCAGCTGAAATTTCTGGTGAACAGACTTCTACAAGATGAATTATAATGTCATAGCAGCTTTACATTGAGTGCTTTAATTTCATGCCAGCTTTAGATAGGAATTTTGGTTTTGTTTTGCTGCTGTGGTTATTCGATAGACTATTGTAAAAAGTCAGCACTGAGGTATGCCTGTTGGAACCTGAAAGAAGCAGAAACAATCCAGTGGCGCTGCAGAAATGAGAAAGTTACCTTTATCTGACTGATACAGTACCTAAGCACAATATTTGATGCAGACTCTTGTTATATTTTTATATCCTCCCAACATTTGCTCTTTGCTGCATCAGGAATTTTTATATGATACTTAGAACCAGAAAATGGTATTTAACTTCACAGTAATCCGTTCTAGAATCATGCTCACAGAGAGGAGAGTTAAGATTGTTACAGTTTCTCTCTCCTTCATTGATGGTATTAAGTTTCCGTCAAACTAAAATAGTTTAATTGTAGCTATGGCGATACCTTTCAAGAACATATAGCTTTTTCTATTCACTCAGTCTTTACTGTCTGAGACCTTTAATTACAAATAAAGACTATTTAATTATAAAAAAAAAATTATATTTTACTACCAAGCATAATAGGTGAATATTTACATACATAATTTGTCCATGAAAGAATCTTATAAATCTTTCTCATGCATGGAAAGTGTAGCCTTGTTTGTTTTCTGAAGATAAGCACAAAAAAAGTTAGCTCCTTTCCTTGAATGTGTCTGCAAAATATGAGAGAAATAGGAGGCTGCATCTTGGGGCTCAGGGACTGTGGGGTGTAAAACCATGAACTAATCAGTTGGCGTGCAGTTATCGTGCAAAGCCATGAGCTAATCAGTTGCTCAGCCACATCTTCAAATCCAGCTTTGGATTCAGAATCTTTTTGTGGATATTAGAGAATGTTGATGAAGGGGGTTTACTTCAGGCTTACTTCTTTTTCTGAATCAAAATGCCTTGCATTAACACAGCACAAATCCTGCAGAGAATTAGTTGGTCCGTTTTAGAGTGGTCTACAATCCGCTTGTAAAGTGTATTTAGTTTCCTTTTGCCATGAGTTAGTGTGGAACAAAGTGTGAGTGCTTCTCATTGCCTCTGTAACCTGGCTGTTGCATTTTGCCTTGCACAATGGCCATTCTGTGGCCCCTCTTGTGTGCTTGTGTTGATGGGATGTCATTTCATCTACAGAATACAAAGTGCAGCTGCACCAATGTGCTTCCTGTTACTATTATAACCCTGGTATCACTTCAGATTTTTAATACCTTTTAATATCTTTACTACCATTTTTTTTAAATGTTGGACTGTTTATGCAACAGACTTTGTTGTTTACATATATATGTATCAGCAAAGGCAGGAGGCTCAGGAATCTAAGAAACAAAATAGGACATTCCCTGACCTTATCATCTGAGACACAGTAGGGAAGTAAGACGTTTGTCCTTAAGATCTAAAATCTCTTCTCCTGTGTCATAAGAGCCTGAGTAAACCTTCTAAAGAATTGGAGAGTCCTGATAAATGGAGCTGGAACAGGGAGTTGGGAGGAGGAGGTTAGTCAAAGCTGACTTTACTTCGCTTGCTGAGTGACAAATAGTTGCTTAGTCCTCAGTTCCTTCCTAATCCATAGGGAGCCAGAGCACACATTCTTGTTAGGGACAAACAGAGCCCAGTCCAAACATTGAAATAAAATTGTCTGGTGAGAACTGACTAATGGAGGAAGAGAATGGAAGAGCTATGAGCCCTAGCATAGAATCCTGCTTATCTTTCCACCCCTGATCACCATCATCCTCCTGGAATTCCTGGCTAACATCACTTACTATTTGTCTGTAACTATGCTGACAGAAAATAAATTGAAATTCCTTATGGTATAATAAATGTAAGGAGATAACCTAAAACACAGTGCAGTAGTTATCTGCCCCGTGCACAGTCGTTTCAAGCCATTTCAAAGAGCAAGCTTAACCTTAATTTTCATCTTGTCTGGAAGGTAAGACAGCCACAACACCCAAAAGTTGTGGATACAAAGTGCATTTGTAATGAATACATTTACCGAATGCTCGTATTAAAGACTGTGGCTGTGCCCTTTGCCTAGTGTGAGCTACTGTTTGGGAAATGTGTAAATTCTAGAGTTTAGCTGGCATTTAATCCTGCAAACTTTTGTCATGTGAGAAAATAGCATGTTGGATTTATGGTGGGGTTTGCGGTCTTTCCTTTAACAGTGTGTTAGTGTTTTCATTTAAGTTAGTTTTAACTGGATGCTCTAGTGAACTGTTAAGTTGCTCGTTATCATCAGTTGTAGTGGCGTAAGTTGTCCAGCTGCATTATTTCCCATGCTTAATTTGTTTTCCTTAAAAGTTTCAGTTTATTTATATAACTTTTGCTATAATTTCTTGTTTCTTTGGAAACAACCCCTTTAAATATCCGTCACCCTTCCTTGCGTCATGATTTTGAGGTTACAAATCCAGTTACGGTTGTAAGATGCAACAAACAGGAAATCGGGATCACAAATTATTTCTTTTGTTCTTTATTTACTGATAAGTCCCTGCACATTCATTTGATTTCTGTCTTGCTGAATTGTCACAAAGTGTAATTCAAGTTAGCATAGAATAGAGTACTGTTCTTTATACCTTGCATTTAACGTGATAATAGGGCACTTTATGTGGTGAGAAATTCAAATGATGTTCATTCACCCATCTCAAAACTAAACTGAAACACTCCAAGCTTTAAGCTAAGGTTATGTGAGAAATTGACCTTTAAAGTGCAAACTGCAGTGAACCTCTGTTTCTAAATAGGTCTTAAAGTAGATGGTAAGAGATTAAAGAACTCCAGTTGAGATCATTAATTTTCCTCACATCCGGCACAGCAGAAGACTTTTTCCATGTTCAAAGGGCCTCAGCTGGTCATTTGAAGTAATGTAATCTGTCTGGTTTGCAGTTTCCCTTCCTTCATGTGCCCAGGGTCAGACACTGGAAAACAGTGAGTTTGATCTGTCAGGCACACACCCAAAGAAAATGTGGTTGAGTGCTGTGATTCGAGAATAGAGGCACTTCTGTGGCAGATACTGTGGCATTTTCAGAAAATTTCTTCAAGCTTTCTCTTCTTCTGGACCCAGTGGTTTATTCCAAATAGCCCAAAAGCTGCAAATAGCTTCAGTTTCAGAAGACTAGTACTTGGATGAAGAAACTTTTAATTAAAATTTTCTTCTGAACCCTCAGTGCACTTACGTCTCAGCTTGTGAGATTAACATGGTCAATGAGAAAGCCCTTTAGAAGTTAAACTGCTGGGAGTAGCTCAGGTTCTGTCAGGAAATCCAATGTCAAAGGCTGGCTGTACCAGGTAGTTAAAGATCTGGCTTTGGACACCTGATACTTGGTATTACTGAAGCCGACATCTTTGCGTTCTAGCAGACAGTGCATCTGTTAAGGGTGGAGAGCTTCCCTGGCCATGGAGATGGTGTTATAGTACTCCTGTATAATATCCATCCCCAAGAAAACCACTGACCCAGACTGAGTGCTTTGGATAGGATGTTCAGTGCAGCAAACAGTATTCTAATGAGGTTTGCTAATTGTACTCCATCTACAAAACGCTACATATAATTTGTTACGCATCTGAACACTTACACCTGAAACTCATTTTTGAGAGTTAAACATTGGGATAATTTTCGTTACCATGCTGGAGGCATGTAATCTACCATCAAGCTGCTCAAATTTAACAATTGTGAAATTTTTATTACTGTCTGAAAAAATAAAGGCAAATTCCCAGGAATCTAATTTATTTGCATCTTCCGCTTATCTTCTTTCTTTTTTGGCTAAATGCCTATTAGAAATGGGTGCCATAGTCAGTTACTGACAGCTGTTACTACAGGAAAGGAAGGAGAGTTCTTGAGGATTATCACATACTATGGGGCAATTTTAATTAAGGTATACAGGGAGTTAACTATATAGATTCCATTAATGTAACGTTGGAGATGTGATGATGATCTTCAGTTTGTTAACTCATCCTGCTGGAATTTTTCAGACAGTGTAATCAGGAATGGCATCTACTGGTTTACTCTAGGATTCTCCAAATCACAAGGAAAGAGCTAGGAGCTGGCAAAAAGTCACAGTAGCAATGTTTGTGTTCACCATATTCAGATGTATGTGAAAGTTTCTGCAGTGTTAGTTTGTCCAAAGAAAGTAATTGCTTACATTTCAGCAAAAGGCTGCTGCTTTGCACCTTAGGTCTGTACCTGTAAAGAGTCTATGGATCCTGTTCTGTACTACTAGATTTTTAATGGAAAATCTACAGGACCCCATCAAAGCCAGGGTGGTGAAAGAAGAAAGAACAGAACAAAACCCATGTGGAGTTAAATAAACTATTAGGAAATGCTGGAAGAAACAAATGATGATGTCTGGGAACAAAATCTCAGTGAACAGCTTTCTATAAATTATTTCCAAAAAGCGAGCTGAGCAGAATAAAACTATTGGTAGCTGACAGCAATATGGACAACCTAGAGGTAACTGGATACCGAAGAGGTAATTTGGATGCTGCAGACAGACTGTTCATCAGGGGCTGTAGCGATATGACAAGGGATAATAGATTCAAACTTAAACAGGGGAAGTTCAGGTTAGATATAAGGAAGAAGTTCTTTACTGTGAGGGTGATGAGGCCCTGGAACAGGTTGCCCAAATAAGCGGTAATTGCTCCATCCCTGGCAGTGTTCAAGGCCAGGTAGGACAGAGCCTTGGGTGATATGGTCTAGCATGAGAAGGTGCTGCCCATGGCAGGGGAATTGGAACTGGATGATCCTAAGGTCTTTTCAAATCCTCACCATTCTATGATTCCATGATTCTATGTTACATTTCCTGTTAGGAACTGCAAATTGTGTTTTGCTATATAAAATGGTCTAGGCAGTAATCCTTGTGGTTTTGCTCTGCTTTGTTAACAGTAGAACTGGACCAGTGGGAGCTCAGCAAAAGACTAGAACAACAAAGAACAGCATTGCCCACAGCTTAAAATCTGTTCAGGAGAAGTAATGTCCAAATAAAACCCATAAAAATCCTTTATATTGCTTAGTTCCTTTAGGGACAATTAGCAGCAGTGAATGATAAAATTTTGGAAAGCTCACGTTAGCCAAAAGCTAACATTTGACAGATGTCAGTATGCACAAGACATCTAACAGTAGCTGTTAACCCTTTCTGTAAGGGGTGGAAGTCAATAAAGTTGAGGTATATAATAAGCAAGCACATTAATTCTTGGCTGCTTGCTCTTGTAAAATCTTGGGTTTATTGAATCTCTGAGAATAACATTGACAAATTAAGATTGTCTGACAGTTGTAATTTTCCTGATTAAAGCTTATCCCAATAAACAAATGCTTGGAGCTGTGAATTTTTAATCTTAGCTTTCCTATAGAGTGGACTTTCTAGTCCAGTGTGTACTGGAAGTCTTTGAGCAGATATGTTCAGCAGGGCTTGAGGATTTTTATCTTCCTGTGTACATACCAAAAGTATACTAAAATTAGAGCAATCTTTGCCATGCTAAAACTTGTGTTAGCGTCACGATATAATTTACACCTTTGTTTTTGTGCTAGTTGGTGGGCTATGTACCATTTTACTTTGTGTTTTTTCACTGTATCCATTCACTTCATGAATGTGGTTTACAAAAATTAAACAGGTCATTTATATGTGAAGAAAAATCTACTTACAGCACAGATTTTGGCTAGTTACAAGGCAAGGCAACGATAAATAACTCATCTTTCTTGGGGCATAGAATTTCTTACTCTTTTGGCCAGAGTATGTCAGCTGTGTATTTGGAGAGAAAAGCATAAGTTATTGTTATGACTCTCATAAAATAGTAAAAAAAATTGTTGAATGCGCAGTAGCTGATATCAGTCACTGACGTCCAGGATCTCCTCTGTGATAGTAGGAAAGTGTCAGGTGTATTAAAGATATTTAAATAAATACAATTTCAATTAAGCAGTATGTGACTTTTGATGAAATTTTTCTTCTCCTGGTTGTCTTTTTTATATCACAAAACTTCTGGCATAGAATTTTACAGCTGAGTCATGCACCCTATAAAGATTTTATTTCTTTTTTTTTTTTTTTTTGGTCAGCTGCACGTGCTGTTACATCTGAATTTCATTGGTCAAGTTACTGCTTTTGTTTGAAGGCTAAGAGGGGCTAATCAATTTTGCTAACTCACTAATTAAATTTAAAAATTCAAAATTGATCAGGTGCAGTTGTGTGGAAGAGCTCAAAGCATCTTGGCATTTTTGTTACCCTTCTGCGGACCTCTTCTTTTTCTTCTCCAGGGTGTCAGGAACCACTGGTCTAGATAGGCTGTCAGCTTCTCTAACAGAGCAATATTTCTAGTGACACCTGCAAAAAACTGCATTTCTTTCTTGGGTGTATTTTTTTTTCTATTTGGATTGTCCTTTAGAGATAATAACTTAAGATTATTTTTTCCTTCATCTTTCCTCCAGAGAACATGAAAAAATTGTAAGCTTCTTGGTTGCTTTTACAATTTCAAACTGATTGCTATTAGTAGTAGTGAATGTCTTGAGTACCAGGGGTGTTTGAAGGTGGAAGGACAGGATGTTTAAAGGGCAGCCTAGTGTGCCTCTGACATTGAGTGCCATGGTGGTTGCAGCAGAGGCCTTTTGAGATCAAGAAATCTCTCCAGTTAATGAAGTCCTCACAGGTGAGACCTACAAGTACAGTAGTGTAACAGCATGTCCTTCTCCGTGGGTGACAGGAGTGCTTGCTGCATCAGGCTACTTCTGTAAGATATTACCTTAGCTAGGAAATGTTCTCTCTCTAACATGTTGGGAAATAGTCACATCATTAATGTCTTGAGACAGACCACTGCAGTTCAACTGCGAGCACTGCTGCAAGGGAATGTGAGGTAGGTATTAGCGGGGTGTGTTCGACACTTGAAATTTGGATATGTTTACTCAACCGCACTGTAAAAGGCATACTCAACAGCTGTAGTTTATAAATATCTTTCATATCTAGACATAGGTTATTATTATAGATAACCACAAGAGTGAAGACACATTGGCATAAGCTTGCAGCTAAACATCCAGGAAGAGAGGAAGAGTCTGTACTTGGAACATTGTGTTGAAGACTACAGTACTGTTCTAAACTTGGTTATAGTCTCACAACTATTGTTCTTCTGTGAAGACAAAATGTAAAACTGGTGGTATCTGCTTATATTATTCTGTGTTCTACATGAAAAGGGATAGCTAATGATATAAATGAAAAGACTCTCATCTGAAGAACATAGGGAATTCTTCAACAAAGGTAAAGTGTCAAACTTACCTGGCTTTTCTGAGAGCCTTTTGTAACTGTAGTCCTGGAAACAGGATGTTGATGTGGAAAGAGAGTGGTAGGAACTGCATGGACTCACACAGACTTGCCTGTGTGCTACAGAACACAGTACAACTACTGCTCACACAAATTGCCTCTCAACAGCAGTTGCTTTTCTGTAATTATACAGTCCATGTATTGTGAAGCTTCATTGAGCAAACATAAAAAGCAATGTATGCCCCATCACCAAGAATAGTTCCTGGAGGTATCTGGTCCTGCAGTTACCATTTGAATAAGGTAACACAAATACCACTGGGTGACACGCTGTTCTATGCAATGTGAATTTGAACATACTAGCTACAGAGATTTTGGGAAAGGCTGTTGATTTGGTATAGAATCAGGCAAAACAAAACATGGTAAATAAGCACTGCACAAGTTGCCCAGGATTTTTGAGCTATGTGGAATTTGCAACAATATCTCTTATGGAAAAAAAAAAAAAAAAAAAGACAAGATTTCCAGATTGCAATGCTAATGTTCTAATTTGACACATCCTTTCCTTGGCTGGATATCTGACCTTAGATGCCCCTGCAGATAGCTTTGAAAGTAAAACAGTAACACTACTCCCCAGGGTGGTGACAGGCCATCTGAACTGTTTTGGAAGACCTTTGACCTGCAGGTTAGCAACAATCTCAGAACAAGAACAACTCTTTGTTTTCCCAGTACACTAGAGGACCCAGCCATGTACTGACTGTCTCCCAGTCACAGAATCACGGAACAGCCCAGGTTGGAAGGTGCCCTGAAAGATCATCTGGTCCAAACTGTAACCATTGGGTCATCTTAGAAAAAGGAGTATTTTGATGGGGCTGTGGATGTATTAGAGCTACCAGTAGTGTAGAAGATGCCACATTTACTTCCAATTTCTCTTTGGTTCTTGTTCTGGCCCTTTGCCTGCACCCTGGGTATGTATCCTCGAGATAGTTACTGCATATATATATATATATATATAGTGCAATATATGTGCTTACAGCTTGCTTATATATCCAGATTTAGGAACTTTAGGTGGTAGCATAGAAGGTCAGTGACGAAGTTTTTCCTTGGTTACTGAGTCAGCCCAGAGGTCCCTCAGAGCAAAATTATATAGGTCTGCTAAATGAGATCTTAAAATGAGACTATAGTAACAACATTACAGCTTCCAACTCTTTCTGATTGAAAGCTCTAACTCTGCATGTCCAGAGGGTGAATTATATTGCTTTCACACTAACAAGCTTTTAGGACCCATTCAAAAATCTACTTGAAAAGGGGCCAGAATGATACCATCTCTACCTGTTCTCTAAAGGAAGGAGGGAAATGCTGAAGTTGTAGAAAACTCACTGCGAGAAGCAAAATTTGGGCTGGCAGGTCGTATATGTGGAGGTTCATTATGGTTCCTTTTACTCTGTACAACAGAGCCAGCCACAGATTTGACTGAAAGTTTTCTGCTTGTTCTTTCAAGCAGCAGTCCCTGTGCAAGCTATAGTGCTTCTCAGTTCTTGAGCACTCACCTTGCTCTGAGAGGCACCTGCTCATTTGAAGAGCAGAGTGACTGCAAATGAATATCATGAAGCCTGCTGTGGTTTCTGAGCATTAGGTTTTTGCTTTTTACAGACTGGATGTGGTACCACTGGAAGATAAGAGTTTTAAGATCATCATCAGAAAGCAGTGGTCCAGAGTTTTATTTAGATGCCAGCTGATACCTGAGAGTATCAGGGAGACTAAGAACAAACTATTTTGACTTTTCTTAAAATTGGGATCCTAACATGTCTTTTAACAACAGATGCAATGACAGTATTTAAGAACAGGGATTATTAATTGTGTGTATCCTCTGCCAATCCATTCCAATTATGAATTATTTATGTACAGAGGCTCCATCCTACTCACTACCATGCTTATGTAAGAAGTCTCATCTCAGGAAGTGATATTTTAATCACTGAAGTATTTCTTCAAGTGAATTACTGTAACAGGTAACATCAAATAACATAAACACAAAGTCTGCACAAGAAGCATCATCATATTCCAAGACTGGCACAGCCATTTAGTGAGTCTGTGGTTTTATTTATGTATGTCAGCATTGACCAGGCCAGTCAAACACAGGGTATGTATATTTCTTGCATTTGCAAGAGTTATGGTTGTGTAAGGTGTACAATTCATAAATCTGTAAATCACATAATTCCTAGAAGTATTAGAAGAATAATACAGCACGTGTAACTCACAGCTTTTAAGGGTGAGTTCAAATCAGACATGATTTCTGTAACAACATTTTTATTACAGCGATCTAGGTGGTGGTAAATACTGAAAACTCAGGGCAGGAGAATTTCTTGTGCACTTTTTTTTTTTCATAGAATCAGTTAGGTTGGAAAAGACCTTTAAGATCATCATCAGCTGACTCACAGGGCTTTTCATGGTGCTTCAGATGGCTGAGCACAAAACCAACTGAAAGCTCCTTTCTAAATGACAGATGTATGGATGAAAGTCAAGTATTGTGTCTGTTGTTACCTCAGAGAACAGTAACAGTAGAAGATCAAAATCCTTTTCAATATTGCTTGTTCTCCTTCTTCTATGTTAGTATCAATGTGAGGGACAGAGAAAATCAAGCCTTAGTGTACGTGCAAGGGAGAGCAATGCTTGCTCAAAAGGAGGAAAAGAACTATTTTTTGAGGTGTGAGTAGGACTCCAGAATCTGTATGGAGTTGATCCTCAAAATACATATCATCTTCCTGTCCCACTTGGGGCAGGAAAGACTCGTGTCTGTCATGACATATATTCAGCTGTTACCAACACTGTTTGGGTTTCTTCATCTAGCTGAAGATCTCTGTGTGGTAAAAATGAAGAGATGAATAGAAGGGAAAGACAGCAGGGACCACATTTTCAGTCCTCCTAAACTACGAGATTACAAGGGAAGGTTATCTGCTGGAATTACTTCTGTCATGTTCTGGAAAGACTGATATTTCCAGCCAAGGAGATTATGCTAAAGGTTACATTATTAGTGTATTAAACAGCAAGTAGAACTGTTCTGTCACTGTAAATAAAACAAATATTTTGTAACAAATATAATACAGATAGAGAGGAATTTGTAAAGTCAGGTTCATAGTGTATGACACAGAAGCCTCTATTTTCATAATGACTCTCCTTTTCAAACATTCACCCATATTATCTTTCATTCACTGTTACCTTTCATTATAAATTTGCTTTCTTTATAATATTAATTTTTTCCCATTGTCTTTTGATAGCTCAGCCTCTTAATTTAATGGACTCAAAAAGCAGACTTTGGGTTACTGTTTATTGCAGTCTCATTATGCTTCAGTTCACATTAGCTCTTTCTGTTTCATCCTACTTGTTCTCAGTATTTTTCTTTCTCTGCTTGCCACATTTTATTCCATGGGAAATAAGGTACATTTTTGTTACAGTTGTGCCCATTCAGGAGTTCTTAGGCTATCTTAAAATAACTTTTAATTTGTGTCAGATAGAAAGTTCATACAAAAAATGTTCAGCTTGGGTGCATTTTGCTAGCATTTTTCCTTCATTCTTAAATGGTTTAAACCCATTAAATGTACTAGAACATTAAAGATTAAAATATCTTAATATAGATGAGAGACATAAGAGCTTAGAGCAAATCCTCTCCAAGTTTATGAGCCTATGAGGAAGTTAATTAAAGTCATCCAAGAAAATACAAATGCTAGGAAAAATACACATAAGGAAAAAATACAAATTCAGAATCTGTAACTGTAAGTCTCCTTGAAAGATGGTGGGACAGATCCAAGTAAAAGCTTTTATCTTATGCTTCAAAGTGAGTATTTTGTGATTACAGAAATCATGTGCCATCTGGCATATCACAACCCCTCTTTCTCTATATAACCCTTTTAACTTCAGCCTTACTCAGAAGTTTTTAGTGCACGTACAGTACATGATACTGTAAATTAGTTTTTAGAAGTTCAAGGCAGATAGGGCAGAGAGCTTTTGTTCAAGCAGTAGTGTTCTGGCAGACCTATTTTGATGTTCCTTTGTTTCTATACATTTATGTATGTTGTGCATGTTTAATGTCTTCTGCCTGTGCAGTTTTATTTCACTCTTGATGCCTTCAGAAAAAAGAGTACTCTGAATTCCCAGAAAAGATGTGTGAGAATATGTAAAGCTGTATGTTATACATCCCCAGTGAGATATATCCAGTTCCGTCTTTATTTGTGTGATTAAATGCAATTTTTAAAAGAACAAACCTGGAAGTTCTAACAGTAAATGTAAATATCAATTTTTACTGTCTCTGTTTAATCACTTCAGTGAAGTTATTAGTGCTAATTAACCATACCTAGGTGAATAAGGGGTCTTTTGAGGCCACTTGGCGTCCCAGATTGGAGCCTAAGCAGTTTGCAGAGCCAGTGCCTGGATGTTCAGCTGAGTAGAGTGCAAAGCTTACAGAGTTTCCATTTGCTGTATGTTGTGTGGGGATCATAGCTGCTGAAACAATGCTGACTCCTTGCACACATCACAGAGAATCAAAATGTGACTAAGGCATTTGTTCTAGTCTTACCTATAAATGTACTGACACCAAAATCTAGTACCCATGAGTTTGTGTACGGTCATCTAGGAACTGCTGATCTTCCTGATGAATCTCTAGAGAAGACTTTTACAGCTAATGCAGAAGACAAGCATGCTAAAAATTTTTTAACTCTTTTTAGTGTAGGGTATGGTAGCATAATTAGATGTCTGTCCCTAAACTGCTTTTAGGGACAAAAATGTAATGTTCAGTTCAGAAACCTCCTCCCAATTTTGCAAGGTATCTCAAAGTACTATTTCTCCTTTTTTAATTCCTTTTAGGACCAGTGATAACATGTAGAATTGTCTCTAAATAGGTAGATAGTTCGAAAAAGGAAATACAAATGACAGTAAGTCTAGACCAATAATTAGTACAACTTCAAACCAGTTGTGGCATGTATCTAGAGACACTTGAGTGTGTGTGAACTGGCCCAGCAGATGGAGTGCATTGAGTTCCCATGCCTCACACCATATAGGTTTGAAAAGACAGACTCTGTTTGAAATCTTCACAAGCAGAGGTTACCAAACTTCATCCCATTTGTGAGCAGTTACAGCCTGTATGAATACCCTTATGCCACTTAAATGCAGAGTCAAACTGGTGAATGCAAAATGCTGGTTTCAGGTTACATATTTGACTGCAGTGGAGCTGGCTTGAAAAGTACTCAAGCTGTCAGAGGCAAGAAGCTTTTAGAAAAGTCCTTTTATCACCTCTCACCTTGTTAATGTCTTGAACTGTAGTGGGCCAAAAGCAAATAAGCAAGCTTAACATGGCTTCTTCCCCTCCCCAACCCCCCACCCCCCAAACTTGTCTTTGCACTGAAACAAAACAGCAGTTCTTAAACATTCAGGACCTGCCAAAGGCAGTTCAAGAAGGTACAGTTCCTTTGCTGGTATTTACATCTCCCAGCTGAGATACAGCAACATTGGGCATCTTCCTGCAAAATGACAGAGGAAAGTATAAGTCACAAAAGTTGTCCCAGTGTTGCAGCAGGCTGATTTATAAAATTTATAAAGGATTAGAATATTTTCTACAGAACTGCTATCTACACAGTTGTTCTTGTCCCTTGTGACATATTCCTGTCCCAAGAATACTTCTTTTGCCTTATCCTTGCTTGAGTCTTCTCTTTTTTAAGGATCACTTCCTTAAATGATTCATGATATAGATCATGCCCAGCATTGCAGTGATCTGCTGAGTCACTGCTGCCATTGAATTAGTTCTACTACGCAAATGCGTGTTATATTTACAAATGCAGAGATACGTATAAACTTGCTTCAGAATTTGTCCTCTTGGATGAAGACAGGCTAAGAAAGTTGGGGCTGTTCAGCCTGGAGAAGACAAGGCTGCTTGGAAACCTCATAGCAGCCTTCCAATATCTGAAGGGAGCCTAAAAGGATGCTGGAGAGGGACATTTCATCAGGGACAGTAGTGATAGAACAAGATATAATAGGTTAAAACTTAAACAGGGGAGATTTAAGTAGATATAAGGCAGAAGTTCTTTACCATGAGGGTGGTGAGGCACTGGAATGGGTTGCCCAAAGAAGTGGTAAATGCTCCATCCCTAGCAGTGCTCAAGGCCAGTCTGGATGGAGCCTTGGGTGGCATGGTTTAGTGCGAGGTATTCCTGCCCATGGCAGGGGGTTGAAACTGGATCATCTTAAGGTCCTTTCCAACCCTCACCATTCTATGATTCTATGAAGTTATAGAAGTTGTCCTATAATTTCAAAATCTTGGAACTATGCCAGACAACAAACGATTAGGACTTGTTACATTATCCAGAAAGGCCTTTTTTGTATCGCCAGTTTTTACTTGCTTACTGGGATTTTCTATAGAACAGTGAGGGTTAGGGTAACATAGATATCACCAAGATAACTAATAATAAAAAGCACTGTAACAATGCAGTGTTCATAGAATCATAGAATAGTTAGGGTTGGAAAGGACATTAAGATCATCTAGTTCCAGGACCCCCCACCATGGGCAGGGACACCTCACACTAAACCATGCCACCCAAGGCTATGTCCAGCCTGGCCTTGAACACCACCAGCGATGGAGCATTCACAGCTTCCCTGGGCAACCCATTCCAGTGCCTCACCACCCTTTACAGTAAAGAATTTCTTCCTCATATCCAATCTAAACTTCCTTTGTTTAAGTTTGAGCCCGTTACCCCTTGTCCTATCACTGCAGTTCCTGATGAAGAGTCCCTCCCCAGCATCTCTCTAGGCCCCCTTCAGATACTGGAAGGCTGCTATGAGGTCTCCACACAGCCTTCTCTTCTCCAGGCTCAACAGCCCCAACTTTCTCATCCTATCTTCATACAGGAGGTGTTCTGGTACTTTGAGGGTGACTGGCTTGGAAATCTGACGGTTCTTCGTGCACTCATTAAAATTCTTCTAAATTAAGTTTTAAACTAAGCAGTGGCTTGTCAGTGTCAATTTCCTATCTTTAATTTTCTGTCAATACTAGAAAGTTACTGCTTTTGATTAGTTGCAATGAATACAAGCCAATGCTTAACTTTATGCTATGACTAATATTACTGTCTTGGAAGCTGTTATTTTCATGACCTTTAAAAATTCAGGTTCTGCACATGTGATTTTATAAGCCACAAATGCATCTTGCAAGTGAGTTTAAAATTCACTGAAACAATATTTTAAGATGGAGGTGGAGGAAAAATGATGTCAAGAGATTACATGGAAAGAATAGAATGTTAGATAGAAAAAATAGGGTATGTGCATGTGTGTAAAAAAGCCTTGAAATCCTTGTACATATACCATCTCAGAGAGCATAGTTTTGGATGAAGAGATATGAAAAATTTAGGATTACATTTTTAATCATAAAAAAGAATGCAACTATTCTCATTGTCCTTCGCAATTAAAAAGGCTCTGAAGACTTCCAATGAAATCCCAAGATTTTTAAATTAAATGGAATATAGGAGTACATGACATGGTTAGTTTTTCTCTACTTTTCCAATACAATGTTGATTCTGAAGTTATCTTTAAACATATGCTTCCTGGGACACCAGAAATACCTGTGTCTTCCAGTCAGTGGATATCCTGTATATGTAAAACATAAATTATGATGAAGGGATAAAATCAGTTCTGATACAAAACGTGAAACACTTGGCAGAAGGCAACACTTCTCAATACAGTTGCAAGAAAACCTGGAGAGGTAGCAGAGTAAATCCTTGGCATTTCAATAAAGTATGCCTGTAGTTTGGATGTATGTGAAGATTGATATTTGAAATGGTTGCACTACTGAGCCCATCTTCATGCAGCATAGGAAAAATATCTTTCAAAGCAGGTACAAATTATGCCAGGATTTCCAGTGATGATGTAGAAATAGTTTATATACTTGACAGATCTTCAGAAAGCAGCTCTGCTAAAATTGATGGGAGGAGAAGATATTCAACACTATTCAGTCCTGAGCCTTTATTTTTTTTCCTGTAAAATATAAAAGGCATTTTTACAGTGCATGCTACCGTCACATCAGATTCATGGATTTCAGCCTGCATCCTAAAACCACATGGACTTACTGAGTCAGCCTGGCAAACCAAGCCTTGTCTCAGATATCTGTGCAGTTATAAAAGTATTTGATGGGTTGATCTAAGGCTGTTACATATAACTTTGTTTTTAGATTATAGGCTTCTTTGCACTTTATCTGATTCCTTGCTGCAGCCACAGGATTTTTGCAAGTACTTTGTTCCTGCTTCTTAGATTGTCAAACTGACTATACTGGCAGTCAAAAAAAGCATATGCTCTTGACAATGTTTTAAACTATTTACTGTTAACCTCTCACTGAAAATTAGCTTCCTTGTGACTATGTGGAAGAGAATGAAAATTAACACTTTACTGATTGCTAAAGAAGGCCTGAAATACTAATGAGGAATTACTTGCTGTTATTTATGTACAGGATAAGATGATACAATATAGGCTTAATATTCTTTTTTTGCTTCTTAACTTTAATAATGTTTCCCTGATTACCAGTCTCTTCTCCCCGTAGTTGCATAATGTCTGACCCTAACATAGCCCTGCTTCACTGCTACCAATGTGCTTCTTTTGGAATCTTCTACTTGAAAGATTCAAAGATTGCTCTTCTTACTTAACACTGGCAAGGTGCTTGTGTGACCGAACATTGGCTTTTTGTGTCAGCAGGTTTTAAAAGAGATCTCTATTTGCATAAGATCTTCCAGCAGCCTTCAAGTACCTAAGGAGGCCTACAAGAAAGCTGGAGAGGGACTTTTTATGAGAACAAGCAATGACAGGAAGAGAGAGAATGGCTTTAAATTCAAAGAGGCCAGATTTAAATTCTATATTAGGAAGAAATTTACTGGTGAGACATTGGCACTGGCTGCCAAGAGAAATTGTGGCTGCTCCATCCCTGGAAGTGTTCACAGCCAGGGTGGACAGGGCTTTGAGCAGCCTGGTCTATTGAAAGGTACCCCTGCCCATGGCAGGGTGATTGGAACTCGGTGATGTTTAAGGTCCCTTCCAACCCAAACCATTCCATGATTCACAAACATTGTTTTGCTTTTGAGGGCAGCAGACTGTTGGTAATATTTTCAAGAACATCAAATCTGAAAACCACAGTTGTAACAGAAGACCAACAGCACTTCTTCAGTTATCTAGAAGTTCTTTATAGATGCCCACAGTAGTTTGCTATATGTCATCTTATTTTTGATGATGAGGACTCTAATTTATAGAGCTGTTTTAAATAGGAAGTATTGGCAGCCAGTATGGGCCCTTTAGGTGTGGCTTGATTATATAATTTAGGGAGGTTTAAACCCAGATATTTGTTTCTGCCCCTCCCTTTCACTTGAGAGTACAGCAGTGAAAGCCTGACTCAGCACTCAGTTGTTGCAGGTTGCTTCAGTGAAACTGTTGGTTTTGGAGGGGATAAGCTTTTTGTTAGTTTAGATCCATGAATTATTTCAGCATGGTCTAGGTGTTTGACAATGTTGGTGCAAGGGAGGCAGAGGAAGCCCTTGGTGTGAGCTGGGCAGTGAGACTGCCTTCTTTTGCATCTCTTAGTCAGAAAACAAAGTAAGAATGTTTAGATTCATATCAGATACATAGCATAAGCATATTTGTAACATACAATCATGGTAATGGAAATTCTCTGCGTGAAGAAGAAGATAGTAATATAGAAAAAGGCTTGCGTGCCATTTAAAGAATAAATTTGAAAGGAAAATTTTGCTGCAGTACCTCAGAAGGTATTTAGGATGAAGGAAGAGATTTAAAATCTCATTTTAAATCAAATGGAATTAGATTGTTTCACTTATTGAAATTGGTGGTATGAAGCATGTATTAATCAATATCAGTTATATATATGTGTTGAATTTCTTAGGCTGTAATAACATACCACGGGCACAAAAAGGTGGCCATGCATGCCGCAGAATGCTGAGGAAATTTAGGAAACTGCCTTTTGTCTCAGTACTGCTGTATGAATAGATGTTGGTCTATTCTTCTGCGGTAGTAATGCATGCACATGTGAAAATGAAATGACCGGTTTTTATAAGGAATACATTAAGTATATAAATTCATGTACTTATCTAAATCTGATTTGCTTTAGGTGTGCAAGTCATACAATTTGTAAATCATCATACAGAAACCAGTAAAATAACAGGCAGAAAATAGTGCACATAAGGAATGCATATTTAATCTCTTAAAATTTATGCATGTTGTGGCTGTACCTGTGCTCTGTGGGCTCAGAGTGAAGACTAAGTACTTGCATTTAATGCCGCTTTATTGCCAAGGGTAGACTCTGCTACTCGTTCTGGAATGTGATTGCTGCCTACATACTGTTCAAGGCCTGTCAATGACTCTTTTATTTCTAGGAAACAAATAATTCAAAACTGAAATGGAAATACTACAGTGGTCTGAATACTCCAAAAGTATGTCTAGAAGCTAGGCCATACATTTTTTTATTTTTTTTTATGTTTGGTAACATATTTTACTTAAATGGTGGAGTGTAGGAAGAGATGATATAAGATCCGAAAACTGAATGCTAGTAACTCTAAGAAATCACTTTAACTGCATCTGTCTGTTGAGATTTAACTTGCCTTGAACTGAGCCCTGGTTGTGCTTTAGCTTCTGTTAAGAGTTGAATCCTCTAGAGGCCCCCAGAAGCAGTAAGTCTGTCTGGGCAGCAGCTGCAGTGAAAAAAGTCTTTCTTCCAAGAGGTTATTGTGTCCCAAGTGAACTATTCTATTGGGAGAAATAGTGTTGAAAGTTCCTGGGCTCATGAAGCTTCTGAATTGCAGGTTGCCATATAATACATCTTCTTTCAGTATTCTGTCACTATTATTATCCTTTGTATGTGAGATACCAACAAACTAAAGCGCAAATTAAGGTTGTTCTCACATACGTCTTGGGTGCTGAGGTCCAGAAGAACCATTTTTCTTATCCGAGGTGATTTTCCCTTGAGAAGTTTCTGATCTCCATGATCATTCATTGGATCTGTGCACTGGCAGGGCCCCCAGCAAAATAAATCTGATCAGAAGCAGGATTGCACATGTGGTAGCCATTCTCTTGGACTACCCAAACTACTTGAGGGGGAGTTTCTGCTGGCTTTGTTTCTTTACACTGACTACAGGTGGACAGGTGATCTTTAATTCTTAATAAAGCCTCTTAGTGCTAACTTAACCAGTCATCATTTTTTGAACATATCTGGACTCAGTGTGAATTTGTACCCAATCGGCAGGGACAGCTTACTCCAGATCAGTACTTCTACGCAGCCATAGCACTTTTTGAAGAAATACAAGGAGTCCTAAACCTGGGTTTATTGTACTGTTGAGTCACAACCTGAGTTCAAAGGCTGGATTAGAAAGCTCTATAATTTGACATCCTTTGGCCAGTTTTTCTGACTTCAACCTTGAGCTATTCAAAGAAGTGCTTCCAGTGGACCTAAGGGATAACTCAGAATGGCTGAGTGGGGAAGATTTTGCCACAGGGCTGCAAGTGCAGGGCTAAGTGTTCTGTAAAGTCCAAAAGATTTAATAAAGATAACACCTGCCAGGAGCTTAGAATGGCAGATGGGAGAACAAGAGTAAGTTGTGAGGCAGACTGCTGCTTTTCTTCCCAAGACATTCATTCTAGTGTATAGCTAGTTTTATATTTTCTATTTAATACAGATGAATATTTCAGCCTCTGTCAAGCTCCCTATTAAAATAAATTATATAGGTTTTTCTATTCATTCCTTTGTGAAATTCAAGATCTTATGACATTGTCATAAAATTATGACAATGTCAAAAGATAATCTCTTATTTTAAAAGTCTGCTTTTGTTTTATACAGAAAGAAAGTGATTTTCTCAGTCACAAGGTCAATGAAAGTCCTGAATAAGACATGTGTGGGAGCATTAATATTTCTCAAAGGGGCGGCCTAAAAAGAGATATTTTCAATAAGTACAGTCAGAGGGCTTAAAATACTGAAAATAGAATATGAATTGCAAAGTACATTCTGTGTTAAATAATTTTAAATTCAATTTAATCAGTACAGAGTAAAAAAGTCTGCATTCATCTCATAATGAGTGTGTACGTATCTTCATACTGCTGGAAGGTTAAAGGTGATCTTTATCTACAACACTGGATCTAGCATGCCCTTAAACTGACAGACTGACAGGAAGATGAAATTTGGGGTTTTTTTTATGCTAAGCTGTCCAGAAGTTATAGTTCATTCCTGTGCAGCACTCTTCCTGTGAAGGGAGTTGAGATAATTCCTTGGCAGCTCATGATAATAGGAGTAGAGCAACCTAAGGAAATCTCCAAGTGAAAGAATGGCAAAAACAAAAATCTTGTGGAAAATTCCTGTGTGAATGTGGGAGAATGCTTGAGAATTGTGACAACAGCATTTTATTCTGGATTAAAAAATAATAGCTTAAAAAAAATAATTTGGAATTAGTTTATTTTTTTCCTTTGGCTGGTTTTTCTTATCTTTTTAGTAGTTTTCAGCTGAGGAAGGGTGACGCAACTATGAAATGGTAATGTAGTCTAGATCTAAGGAACACAGCATTCTAAAAATTAAAATTAAACTGATACTATTGGAGAGTACAATTATAAAGATGAAAATATAGATAATGTCAGATCTAAGACTGAGCAGACATTGCAATGTGTAATTGGTTATGGAGGAGTACTTGGTAGCTTGCAATTGACGTCAACAGTGAAACCCCAGAGAATATGGAAAGAATCACAATTAACCTTTTTCAGAGTAATTTGAATTTGCAAGCCAAAAGAAGTTATCTGGTCCAGACTGAAGCTACAAGAACTTCAGAAGCCTTTTGCCTTCAGTTCTTTTCCCTCCAGGTCTTTTTTTTTCCTGTAGTCCAGAGACTATGTTTATTCCCCCCACTCCACTTTTTTTCTTTTCCTAAAATAAAGATACATGCTGTTTCGCCAGCCAAGGAAGAGCAAAATTACACTTGGAGAGTGCTGCAAATGTATAGTTCATCAGATCGTTTTGCCCACAAATATTTGCATTTGTGTGAACAAAATACAGCAATATTATCTCTTATCTACAAAAAATTCTTCAGGAATATATCTGTGGTAGACAATGGGACACAAGTTGAAGGCATGCATTCAATTAATCTTTAACATGTAAGTTGAGACAAGATTGAGTTCTCTCTGTTTTCTGACAGCAGGTGCCTGGAAGCCGCTTACTTTGTCATTTCCTATGCCACTTCATCAAGATCTACTCTCCTAGGAAAAGTTACAGTAGTCCTGCACCCTTGGGAGTATCTGTGACCTTTAGATCCTGTGACCTGGTGACCTGAAATCAGCTCGCCCATGCAAACTATCCATATTAATCTTAGGTAGACTAATATAATCAATTAGTGCCGTAAATGTGAATTTTTAGAATCTTCAGTAAATTTATACTGACTGTTTTCCTCTGGAGTAAGGGAGTACAGGTTTCATGTTAGAGCTGGAACAGAGACACAGAGATACCAGTAGTCCCAGGGTCACACAAGTCTGATGGAGCAGAACCTCTAACATGTAGAAGTCCTAGGCAAATATCTTAATTAATGGAGTCTTCATGGTTTTATCTTCCAAGTCTCTAGTGATTTTCAAAACCAGAGAATCATCTGTTGTTCAACACAAAATAGTAAAAATCAGAAAGGATTATTTTTTCCTAAATTTCTCTATTTTTTTTTTTTTAATCAAAGAATACTCAGAGATCATGCAGGTGTCTACTGTAAATTGGACATAGTATAAACACATTCCGGAAAGTTTAAACAAACATAATGTAGCATTTTTACAGATCATGGCTTAGAGAAAGACAGCATAGTTCCATTTGTATCTGAGAACAGTAATGCTGAAGCCAGAATGGTTAATGACATGATTATATCACCAGCTCTATTAACTTAAAATAAATGCAATCTACCATTATCCTTTCTATGTCTGGTATGTGTATTTACAAACATCAAGTTGCAGTTTCCAGAACAATTATAAAACATAAAGGAGAATTGCAGGAAGTTTATACTGCTTCATGGAGTGTTTTAAGCATATGGTAAAAATCAAAGGTGTGTCCAAAAGTGATAGGAACTTTTCTGAATGGGCATTGTAAGCTTGCAAGAGAGTGATTCGTTGGCAGCACTTTTCAAACTACAGAGTTTGGGGGACTCATTCTTTCTGACTCTCCCTTATTTCCCCCATCTGCAAGACATGAGAAAAGCAAACCGAAAGTAGGGTCTGTTACCTGCTAATATCTTTTGAATCAGAAAACAGAGTGCAGGGGGGCAAGATCCTCCTCTTTTATTCCAAGTGGCTGCAGATGTGTTCAGAGGGGGAGAGAGAAGTTCTGAACTGTACCAGGTAGAGGAAATGAACATGGGATAATATTGTCTAGCATAAAATCTAAAGAGGAAGATTGTGCTATGCAGCAGTCAATCTGAGAGCTGCTTTTTAAGAGAATAATCAAATTCTCTAGTGCTTTGACAAAGGTGGATGTGTTAATAAGATTCCTACCTTTCAGTTCTTCTCTCAGAACCATACATGATAAACCAGATTAGCTTCAGTTCTCTTGATCACTGTGATTAGATTCGCTTAAGTATCAAGGTATGTTGTAAGTCTGTGTTCTTACTGGCCACCTGCTGGATATTTACATTGATTATTTTGCTACAGAATTATGTTAACAATTTTGTACTGGATTTAACCTTTTATAGCTATTTTAGACAGCAGAGAATCAGATTGTACATTTTTACAACTGTTTTTTATTACAGTCGTGTCACCTGCTATCATTGTCTTTGGTATTACCCAGTATTCTTGTTGAAAGCTATTCTCCAGATACTCAACATTAATAACTAATAACAAAGCTGTTCAAAATAATAGAATCTTTTAGCAAAATCTCTGATTTGATATTTAATTGTTCGTCCCCATGCTCCACTTATCTAAGTCCATGTTTCATGTGTTTATTATTATCTCATTAAAATGAAAAGGAAAATGATGACATTTTGAAGAAGGATAATATTTTGCTTGTAATCCTGCTAGACTACACCCTCTATAATTCTCCTTCTGTATTTTTTTTTTCCTGCATTGCCAATTTATCACCTGTATGATTTATTCTTTTGAAAGCAAATTTTTCACCCAGTTAAGCTACCAACAAAAGACACTTTCCATGATTGGTATACTGAACAAATTTCAGGACATAATATATTGCTGAAGTGGTTTTGGGTTTTGTTTGTTTCACTGCAGGTCTGAAATAGTCATTTTGTTAGCAAAATACAAATCCCTCTCATAAAACAGAAGCTTTATCTGTGTACGTTAATGTATTTAATAAATAGTTGAAAGTTAGATACAGATGTTTACTTGTATTTTATGTGACAGTATTCCAACAACTGATAAATATGCTGTTTTGTGAGAGCAGCCTTCTGCTCAAATGTATCATCCTAACCTGAGATTTTTTTTTTAGTTGAGTTTATGCTGCATTTCACTGTAGATGGAGCTGTATCACACATAAAACCAATCAAAAAATATTAAAGTTGCCATCTGCAGTTAAGGTATCAAAAACATACTAAAAAAAAAAAATCATAGAAGTAGTTGTCATCTTCCAGGCAGACTAATGGTAAAGGCAAAGCCAGGAAATCATATAAGAGGTGCCAGTGCTGAGCACTGGTTTCTCAAGATTGTGTTTTCAGATTCAGGGGGCCTAAAGAACAGCCAGTACAGGCTATGTTCATGACCATCATGGATGTATATGCAGAAGAATCTATACATAAGCTGCGGCACTTCAAGGCCTGCTCCCTCATCTTCCTTAGTCAGTGAATGCCCTCACATCTGTCACTGTGTAAGGGATCTGTAGTACCATACATTGCACATAGCTACCTTCTGGTGAATATCCCCCAGCCAGCATGGGGGTGATAGTACTTTCATCACAGGGACTGAAACATGGCAGTATGGCTCAGTTTATTGAGGAAGCTGCAGTTGCAGATAGAGCACATTCACCTCATGAGAAAAATGCTTGCCTTGTTGGCATGCACTCCCTTCTGCTGACACTGGGTAGAAGGGCAACAATTTCTGGGTATAGTCAAAAGGCAGCTGGAGTTGGTGGCAGCTCTCATCTGCTTGCAGGTTCCTCAGCAAACATAAGCAAGTGGCCCCATGAAGCTCCTCCCTGAAAGAATCTGTTGGCATTGGGAATGCTCAGTAAGCAGCTGTTAGACTGCAAATGCCACTGTCTGCCTTCCTACTAGGAAACAAAAGAAATTGTGAAGCATCCTCTAAAAGGAAAGAGCCTGTGCTGTTGGAAGAGGGGAAAGATGCTGTGAATTGCAGGCTGTCAAACCTTATGTTCTTTTAAAACCACTGGTAGATTTTCCTCCTTGGCTTTTGGATAATACGGGAAGTTCAGATGCTGAAAGAAGAAATGATTGCATTTTCCATTTCTTTATTCCCTTCAAGTTGCTACTTACACAGGCACAAAGTGTCAAGTTAAACATCTACTCTTTTGATTTTGTATTAAATTTATACTCCCTTTGCAGAAGAGCAAATACCCTTTTGAATTAGTGATATCAGATCAATCAGGAGAAAAGATGGTTATGCTTCCAAGCAGTGAGGAGTGAGAAAGAGGGAGCATGTAAACTATGAATGGCCAGTTAGGTGTTCTTTGATGCTGACAGTGTTGACTGGTTCTCTCTCATTTATCATAAGAATAGTAGTGATTTCCTGTTTATATAGTGTAATTGAGGCATTTTTCTCATTCTGTCCCTCTTAATCTCCAGGGTTTCCAAAAAACCTAAAGGTTTAGAGGAAACATTTGAAACAAGAAAATCTGGCTCTTTGGACATTGAGGAGAGAGAAGGTATGATACAGAGGATAGCAGGGGGGTAAGAAACAGCTAACACTTGAAGAATGTTTGTTGCTATAAGACATAATATGTGTTACAGTGTTAAGAAGAAATCTTTTGTAGGTATAGATTAAAAACAGCATTACGTGTTGAGACATCTAATGAACCTACTGTCATCTCTCCCACAATATATATCTGCTTACCCATTTTTCAGTCAGGAAAGACCTTTCCTCAACTTGGCCCCTATTCTTCCGTTTTATGCATGGAGTGTACCTTCATAAACGTCATGTTCCCATTAACTGAAGATTAATATTATAAAAAAACTCCTAGTTTGCATTCGGTTTTCAAAAGTCCTGTAGCTTAAGGGTTTTTTAACTTTCAGATTCTGAAAATTCCTCAGGTGGAAAAGCTGAGCTTTTGTCTGCAAATCCATCATAATGGGCCATCTGTCTGTCTCTGCCATTTCACTCTAGAAAGTAGCATGTTAAAGTTCCTGTGTCTATAGTGGCACAGAAGACAAATAAGATTTTACTTTCTGAGACTTGGTGTCTTCTAAAGATATTAAAAGGTTGGGATAAAAGTGGAGAATATTTCAGTAATAAAAGTGGTGAGTTTCTAAATTAAGCCATTTAGAAATGGTTTGAGAAGAAACATGTTCTAAGCCTTGTGTTGTTGCGAGAAGATACATGGGATATTAAGAAAAAGAGGGCTTTAATCTCCTCTTCCACTAAAATTGTACAAAGGTCTCAGCTTGCTTGATGCTGATGTGCAGTTGTATAATAGTTGTAGAATAGCCGTAAAATGGATAAATCTCCTGGGTATCATCTGACTCAGGAGTGTTCATGGACCCAGAAGCCTCTGAGATTCTTTCCCTGAATTTAGATATCCCTTTTTTTTTTTTATTTACTTATTTTTAATTTTTATAAAAAGTGGAAATAAAACCCTAGGAAATGAGCTACCCCATGGGTTTCCAGGTGTTCTGCTGTTTCCAACTACCAGATATTTTCTTGTTACAGAAATGTGTTCCATTGTAGTGAATTCATTGCTTACAGGCTTGACTGTCTTGAATACTACTCATAGACACCTTAAAAATGTGTGTAGATGCCAGGACTTTGTAAACTGGTGATTGTGAAACAATGTCTTAGATTTTTTGTACAAAGATATTTATGTATCTCTATTAAAAAATCTTACAGCAAAGAAGTCCCTCCACCTTTCTGGATTGAGAAATTCACCACTTGGGAAGATTAACAAGATTTTCCATGCTCATATACAAACACATTGACACTTTTTCTCTGTCCTTAGCATAGTTATTACAGAGGATTATTGATTACCAGTGTCCTTGTAACCCAAGTATTTTAAGAGGGTTGTAGTCATCTTTTGTTTTAAAATCCTAATTTGTTGTCATTAATCATGCTTTCTAATCAACTTGTATTTCTAGATGGTCCCTTTGGACTTTCTCCTGTTGGTTTATAACATTATGGCAGTCTGGTGCTTTAAAATGGCTCCTTGAGGCCCTAGTGGACCAAGTGAATAGGTACCTAGCCTTTCTGTTAGTGCATTACAGTCTGAGAATTGTCTTTATCACTTCATGTTGTTCCTTTTCATTTTTTGTTAGTGGTATAATGACTGTATCTTATTTTGAGATCCACAGTCTAGCCCTTAGCATATTTGAGCACTGTTCCAAATGTCCGTCTGCCCCTGCCTCTCCTATTATAGTATTCCCTTGAGAGGTTTGGGGTTTTAGTTTGGTTTGGTTGTTTTAAATTGAATTTAATCTCTGTGATTTCAGAACACTTCCCTGATCTATGATTTTGAATTCTGTTCTTGTACTCTAAAGTGTTTACAGTCTGTCCTAGCTTGCAGCCATCCATAGATTTTATGAGTATATTCTGTGTTCTAGTATCTAAGCCATTGGCAAACTCAGAATGGAAGTAGGGCCAATATGAAACTCTGCAGGACCCTATTTGAAGTGCCTTTTGTCTATTAAGCTAGTTTAAGTGGCATTGCTTGTCTTGGAACAGACCGCCCTGTGGGAAGTAGATGTAACTTTTGGTGGAGGATTGATTGAAAAATATTCACTTTGTACCTAAATAAAGTTGGACAAGTTAATTAGCTTGACTTGTGATGTAGCACCTATTTTACCCCTTTTTACTAATGTAGTTGGAGAGTAAGTTTCCTCCCTAGGTATGGAGAGTAAGTTTCCTCCCTAGGTGTTTGAGATTTTTGTCAAGACTAGTGTAACACACACTATGCTGGTGACGGTGACTTTCAACAAAAATGAGTGACCAGCCAGCTTCGCTGTCAAAGCTGTGCATAGTGCTAAGCATCAAGTAGTCATGCCCCTAGCTGGAATCAGCATTTCAAACTTTTGTGAATCAAAAATGTGGTACATTTAATTATTTTTTTTTCCTGATATGCTGTTGGTGACTAGTCAGGAATGTGCATTTTTTGTTTTAAATATATCAGCTTATACCTAAGATGTTACAAATGTTGAAGATAATGGCACTGCATTAATTCACATCAGCCAGCATTCACTGTCAAAATTTTTACTTCTATAATGATTCACAGAATGAATTTTTCCCCACCAGATCAAAATTTAATTTGTTGATTTAAACACAAAGTAAATTATACTTCCAATATTTTTCATGGTTTGGCTTTATCTCTGCCATCTAAATTTGCTTTTGCTCAGTCAGGCCTGACATGGCAATCCAGAGGCTCTGAAATGATTTTAATGGCACAAATTCAGCACTGCTGTTTGCACGCAACGCTTGCAATGAAGAAAGCAGTAGGAGAGTGGTGTTTCTGTGAATTTAATGTGCAGGTGCTGTTTGTTTGCACCTGTGTGTGAGATCTAATGTGTTTATTATGTCTTATGTACAGATCTTCCTGTATGGCATACTCAGTGAGTGTTAGGCACATAATGAGAACTTATTTTTACAATGCCAGAGAATTGAACTCTCATGCAATGATGCAATAGAAAGTTTTTGTGGAAGAGAAAATTACTTGGGAATAATAGAGTAGTTCTTGCAGCTATGTATAATGAGATTGTAGAACTTTATGTAACGCAATGGTCAAAAAGTCACTGCAAATATATGTATTTATATCTATTCTTTTTAGTCCTAATATGTTATACTGTTGTTTCCTTCAACTCTGTCTTCACACAGATGGTTTTTGTCTTGAATTAAAATACTGTTGTGTTTTGATAACAGTTTCAAGTAAGCACCCATCATTTTGCTTTTACTTCTATTTATAGTGAGCAGTTGTGAAATGCTTAATTATACATTTTGTATGGCTTCCCCAGTTCTAACAGAATTTTTTTTGTACTGTCTCTCTTTCAATACAAGGATACAACTAAGAGTATTCAAATAACCCTGTTCACTAGGATGACTATGATTAGCAATGAGATGAGAATCTAATTGTAAGAAAATAGCTAATGTTTAATTTATTTTTACTGAGCCAATTTTGAGGGTATAAAAGGCAATTTAAATGCATTAGTAATAGTAATGATGAATTTATGTTATATATGTGTTCAAAAGTCCTCTTCAGCAGTGGAGGTGAACTGTGTTTGGAGCTGTACGAAGGCTCATGCTGCATTCCTGTAGGCGTTGATGCTAGTTACTGAGTAAACATAATTAAGTCTCAATTTTCAAAAATACCTCTGTTCCTACTTTAGACACCTTGCTGTGAGAGTGGCTTCTCAAAACTGCTATCAACCAGTGGCTTCCATTTTGAGTATTAGCAGTTATGAGTTCAGGTCTTGATGTAGATGTGGAAGAGCAGGAAGTGAGGAGAGGAAAGGTCTGAAGAGTTGTGGTTGGGATCTCACGCTGAGGAGGCAGGTCATATCTTAAGAGAATAGGAGAAGACATGGAAGCCGGAGCACAAGTTTGGTGTGCACAGTGAAAAGGAAGATTGAGTTGTGATGCTAGGGTCCCCTGTTTGGGAAGGGAGGGACGAAAGCATGAATTGCTGCTGCTCCTGAAGCCTCCATCATTAGTAATATGTATCAATGACACTGCTGGAGGCAGCAGTATGAGCTTTATGTTGTACCAGAAGGTATTTTTACTGTCGGTCACTATGGTATAGCATCAACGGAAGTTTATTACTAAGAAAGTAGTAATAGATGAAGTTAGTCTGAATAAGATAGAAAGAATGGCTTGTCTCATAAATTCTCAAAACTACTTCCTCCACTCTCAATTTTTCTGTTTTAATCTCTCTGTCTAATCCTATGCTATTCATTCAGATGGCACCTTACAAACTTTATCTTGCTTGTAAATACAGAAATAAATAAATAAATAAACTAGTTCGAGTTTGTTTTCTTGGTTAATTCCTTCATAAATGTCTCCTACAGTGACTGATAGAGGAGATGTAAAGATTTATCCAAGTAAACAGAACAGCTACAGCATTTCAGATGCTTTCAACCCACTACTTGCTTGAAGGTCTGAACCTTTGTATTTTTATGTTAGAAGTATATTTTAGGGTATATGAATTGATGCAGTCCTTTTTGGTGGCTTTGGGAGAAGCTGTTAACACCTCTCCCCCTCTTGTTTAGCATGTGCACTCACACACATGCACATCTGCTTCTGAATTGGTTTGCCTTCTGTTTGTAAAATGTTCTGTCCTCTTCTTGTCTGGATGCTGGCTCTCTGCTTGCTGAAATTATCGGTCTCTGCTGATTAATTCCTTTCACAAAAGCTGTGCTGTTGAAAATTCCCATCTTACCTCTTTATTAATGGTAAAGAAAGTCATTCCACATGTGGATGCAAATTGTGAAGGAGTTGAGGAATGAACTCAGAGGATATTTGGTCCTCTGGGTTTTCAGCAGCAGCAGCTGGGGGAAAATGATGGCAACACTTATTGAGATCAGCAGACCTAGAGAACAAAAGGAGAAGGCAGAAGGCTGGCCAAGGAAAATCTCTTAGCAGCAGACACCAAATGTCAGACCATGGAATTGTTTCCTGGCTGGGGGCTCAGTGAAAGTGGATTAACTGGATGACCTACATTTGACTTTCAAAAAGAGAGCCTAGTAGATGGTCCCTGAGATATTTTGCAGACAAAGCTGTATGTGAAACCTAGGAGGTGGCGGTATATCCAAGTTGTGTTGGTTTTGTTTATCTTCAGATCACAGGGTTATCACTGTATGGGTTCACTGTGAGCTGGGTGTGCTAGACAGGTGTTGACATGGTGGCCTTTCTTTCAGTCTTTTTTTCAAAGCAGATCCTGATGGGTTTTGAAGCTTTTGTATGAGGATTGCCATACATCCAGTGGAACTGATCAGTCAGCTTTTGACTTTCAGACTTGTTTTCTCCTTACTGAGTGTGAAAATAGTATGAAATTTCTGGTCATATAAGGGATTATTGGGGTGTCCCTGTTGGAATTGCACTGAACTGGTAGGATTAAGCTGTTTCTTGTAAAACAAGGAGAATAAAAGCACTAGAAAAGATAACTCCAGTTGTGAAGGAACACATCTCACAGTGTAAGATAGTCTTGGATGTGTTGCTTCCTTTGGGTATGCCTTGAGGAACCACTACAGTTGCCATTGAGCAGGCTGTCCAGGACTTCATCCTAGGCATGTTTCTCAATATTTTAGCTTGCACTGGCACTTGCCTGACTTTTCAGAAAGCTGACCAAGGTAATTTTTGGCATAGTTACATTTCTGTTGAATTGGCTTACAGAAGCTGGTCTCTGGGAAAACATGGAAGTGGCTGCTCAGATGAATATGCAGGAGGGTACATTTGGAGCTGCTGGAAAGGGGGCAGTAGCAGGGATGTTTCTTCATCAGCAGTTAGCCATTAGATTGGCTTAAAAGTGCTATTGAATTGTGCATTCATGAACTTCCTATGCTGCTTGGTGTCTTTTTTTTCTTCACACATTGATTTATTTGAAAGCAGAATGTCATGCCCTGCTGGAAGGACTGTGTTGAGTTTCTCAGTTTGCTTGCACAGTAGCAGAATATAAATACTGTCACCTGTCAGAGCTGGCGCTTATCATCTTTGTGTTCTTGGGATATTTTTGTGTCTGTTAGTCTGGCCTGTTTTATGACTTTTTTTGTATCTTGCTCTCAACTCTTTTAATCTAAGTCCTTGAAAAAAACTTAACTTGTTTATAAGAAGTGAAGTTTAAATATATATCTAGGCAGAAATGCCTGGTTAGTTCAGTGAGTAAAGATTACAAAGATCGTATGTCTTCTGCAGATGAAAGTAGACGAGTATTTCATTGCTGTGATTCTGACCATTCATTCACAAGACGGTTCAAGAGAAAGGCAAGCATAAACATTCATACTGTGATTGGTGACTAAACTCAAGAAAGTAAGAGGACAGAAGCAGATGTAGGTATTCATCACAATTTAAGTCATATTGCACCTGCTAAATTACTATGTCTTGTGAAATTCACCCTTATTTCCACTTCCTGGTTCTGTCCTTCATGTTTGTTGACAGATGATGGGTTAGCAGATTGCTGGCATTTTTCACATGTTTGTGTTAGTGGGCCTGAGACCTGTCTGAAAACTTTTTTTTTCTTTTTTGATTGATAGTCAGAATCTCTTGAGAATTTTTTGCAATTTTTAATGTTTTCAAGAACTGCTTCTTTCTCCTTGCACTGGTTGTTGGGCCTGCCTTGCCTCTCAATTGCCTGACATAAGAGAGTCAGCTCAGGATTTTAATACTGGCTGTCAGCGAGAAGTCTGGAGAGCTATATGTCCAGAGCACCCAGGATTGTTGATTCTTCAAATGTCTTTTCATTAGAAATTCTTCAAATGGAGTTGCCGACCTTCAGGGAAAAAATGTTGCA
The DNA here is from genome assembly GCA_028858755.1 of Ara ararauna. Lineage (NCBI taxonomy): Eukaryota > Metazoa > Chordata > Aves > Psittaciformes > Psittacidae > Ara > Ara ararauna. Next base: position 45,888,162 of record CM054381.1, read on the forward strand.
GGGGAACAAAGGGTCAGCTGCCATTACAGTAATCTCACAGGTACAAAAACCTTCCAAAGGACCAGTAAGAAATAACACTTTTGGAAACCAGGATATATAACTGTCAGTGACAATTGTAGGCAGAACACATATATAGAGCTGGGCTCAGAGTCAACAACTTCCTGCAATATTTTCATATCTTTAAGGTAATGTTGAGACAGAAGCACACAACAGAAAATATACACACTTTTTTTAATATGTGTAGAACTGAAATGTAAGCATAATTTTATCTGAGTTAGTGTTCTATTAGTGTTACTGAAGTGGCTGAAGTTCAGCTTTTAAGATATCTATACATGTTATATGATCTTCAGAATGCTAAAAGCTGTTAAAGATGGTTTTTTATTAATTTTGTGACTTCATGTAGCTCCTGGTGGCTAAACCTGACCATGGTTTGAGCCATGTCTCTAAGACATTTAGTTTCTGGCTTCATATTTTTATTTTAAAATATGGGAGGTTTAGTTGATGAGGGATTGTAAAGTATTTGGTGTTCTTGAACAAACGGTATCAAATGAATTCAGTTATGACCTTTTTGAAACTAAGTGGCAGAGGTATGTGATTTCATATGTAAGCAGACAAAATCCTTCTATATGTCTATTTATAAAGACAATCTGGAGAGAAGTTTAGGTTTGTAACAGATAACACAGGCATTTGCATGATAAAAAATTTTAAAGCCAACCTCCATCCAGAACAAAAGAATTTAATATGAATGGTAAAAAACATGCCTTTTGAAGTTCTACCCTACAGTCATCTAGGTGAAGGGCTCTCACACAGATTTTTCAATATGTTTCGCAGCTGTGAGTCCTTCTGTGGCTAATGTAACTTGTATGCATGAATTCCTGTAAACTGTTAGACTAGAGGTGGTAGGATGACTTAGTCTACCTCTGTGCTGAGTCTAGCCTCGCATAGGCCCAAGTGAAAATGGGCAACTATCATGTATTGACAGCGTGATATGAAAGCTGTTCTAAAGCTTCACAGGGGCTATGAATGACCACTGGCAATCATGGAAGCTGACTTCAATAAACATTGATTTTAAAACAGCAAACAAAGCACCCCACTAATTTGTGATGCTAATTGTTGTATGAATATTTACATGAGCCATGTTGGCAGAATTAGTTTCTTCTGCTGCTGAGGTTGAGAGCTGTACACCAAATACCTTTCCGCTGGTGTTTACACTAATTCATGACCAGAGTGATGATACTCTGCTAATGTGATACACAGCCTAACAATAACAGAGTACTAGTGAGAGAGGTTCCACACTTGTGATTTAGTAGCACTATATATCATCAAAGTGTCACTAGCTGATGCTTACTATCATGACTTTTAGCAGGGAATGACAGAAGGAATGTTTAAAACAAGACAAAGATGAGATTAAAAGAAAAAGAAAATGAGATTAAATTTTCTATGGGTCTCCCAGCTCTGTGAGCTATTCCTTGATGTGCATCTGTCCTTGAACAGATCCTACTATTCTTGCTTGTGGCTTAAAATTCTCTTTTAGGGTTGGAATAAGGTGGTAACAAGTATGTTTTATTGTTACTGTGGAAGAGGGCAGAGAACATTTTTTGTATGCCAATAGAGCATGTTCAGTGACTTAACAAAGGTCTCAATTCAGTCATTAGGCTGCCTCTCCAGGGAGCCTGTGCAGTCCCTCCTAGCAAAGGGTAATACATTAATAACACGAGATTCTACAATTAAAGCCAAGCAACAAAATCCGCAGTAACAACAACAACAACAACAAAAAAATCCCCAAAGTCATGAGGCACCAGTTAGTATCTCAGAACTTGTTTTGTGCCCTCTGTGTACAGCTGCCGCTGGCCCTTTTCCGTGGTGCAGTACATTCTTACTGTGTCCCAGCTTTCGTTTGCAACTGTGTGTTCCTCAGAAGCACATTTCTGGCAAACTTGTTCCAGACTGGGAGACGGAGGGTGGGCAGCAGCCCATATTCATCATTCCATTTCTGCAGCCAAAGCTTTTGTTTCTCTCCCAGCAGTGCACAGTGATTTAGCAGGAGAGAGCTATGTAATTCCTGGAGGGGCAGCAGGGCAGTGGAAGTGTTTGTGTGAGAGTAAAGAGGAGGGAGTATCTCTTAGTCTAAGATGTTTGAAGTGGAAAAGTGGCACCTGTTCTGCACTCTGTGTTGCAGCATCAAGAGAATGATTTTCTCTTTTGTGGAGCAGGAGATCAATGAGGGGACTGAGAGTCCATCTAAATTTAAAGAAATTGTTATGACCCTTTCCAAAAGGCATTTGGCCTTTTGATACATGGTGATTTCAACACCCTTTTGTGCTCTTATGCGTGCATATACTACTCAAGTAGTGTGTGCAGATACAGGAGCTTGATTCCTGCTGTTCATTTGGTTTCCAAATAAGAATCATGCCTTGTTGCAACAAAGCTGTGCTGTGACAGGTTCTTTTCCCACCACCTCACTCTTGCCTCACCCACATAATGAACCAGGATTTGGGTTAAGTGTTTATGTAATCAGCTATCCATATGGATCGAATGTCTGTGGGAACATGAATGTTTAATCAGACATTTGTTAGCAAGCTAAAGAGGCAACATTATGTCAAGCACTGTGCTGTCACTCACAAGTAGTTCCTTGCCTACTATCGCTATGGAAACTGCCAACAAATACCTGCTTACTTTTGTGTTAGCATCTGAGCTGAAGGAAAACCTCCAAGCAATAAATTCCAAACATCTAGTGGATGGGCTGAAAGGGCAGAGCACCAACTAAAGAGGGTACTACCATTTTTTAAACATGTTTGTCTGATTGACAAGTTTCTTCTGAAACTGCTTCTGTCAGTCAGCAAGGAGCAGAAATGGATGGCGTGTCATCTAACCAGCCACACAGACAGAATTTTAATTGCAATGCTGGATAAAAATATTCAGCATTTCTTGAAGGTTGGCCCAAGTATATTAATTAAAATCTTAATTAAGCATACATATATTTCAAATAGCAAAATACCATGCACTAAGTGCTTTGAGGAATATGTTGTTTCCAATATTAATTTGACTGGCTTTGCTAAAGGGGATAATCGTCTGGCTAGCTGGTTAGAAGCTATTCAGTAAACCAAAATAGCAAATCTGTTTTCTGCTGGCCCACTTGAAAATTCCTTCAAGTTTCAGAATGCCAGTGTTTCATGGCATGTCCAAACAGGGATGGATACAGGCTTGTGCTAGATATTCCTCAAGAAGAGCCCTAATCTCTTTAAAGGAGTCTTTCTCCATCTAAGTCACCTCCCAGGTTAAAATCACTCAGTTAATTTTGTGTCTTGAATGTTGCACTTCTGCATTTCAAGCCAATGCCTGTATTCTTTGTGTCAGTGTCTTTTTCCTTTCTCTCTAATCCTCTGACTTCTGTGAAACAGAGTAACTCTTTAAAAGAAGCTGTCATGGGTTCAGCAGCAGCAGTCATTTTTCTCCTCCTTGGTAGCTGGTGTAGCGCTGTGTTTTTTGATTTTGGGCCTGGGAACAGCGCTGATAACACCAGTGTTTCGGTTACTGCTTAGTGATGTTTTGGTCTGGCCAAGGACTTTCTGAGTTTCATGCTCTGCCAGGGAGGAGGGGAGCCGGGAGGAAGCAGAGACAGGACACCTGACCCAAACTGACCAAAGAGGTTATTCCATACCACAGCACGTCATGCCCAAGATGGAGAGCAGAGAGCAGAGACCCGGAAGGGTGGGGGTGCACTGCATGGTCGGGTTTGGTTTTAGGTGGTGAGCAATTGTATTCTTTCCTTGTATTTGCCTTGTCCTTATTATTATTGGTGGTAGCAGTAGTGGTTTGTGTTATACTTTAGTTACTAAACTGTTCTTATCTCAGCCTGTGGGAGTTGCATTCTTTTCGGTTCTCCTTCCCATCCCTCCGGGAGTTGGGGGCAAGAAAGAGGGGGGAGTGAGTGAGTGAGCGAAACTGCGTGAGTTATAGAGGCTTAAACCACGACAGAAGCTTAGCATGGTGTTCCAGAAGAGGAATTAACTAAGGAAGATAATTCCCAGTAGCTTACCTGTCCTCTTTCCTCCCAAAAGATCTGTGCTAGATAAGAAGCTGAGGCATGATGAATGTTTCCATCTCTTCCCGTCACCCTAGTCTGCCTTCATGCTTTATCCTTGGCAAGATCCTAGGAAAGTAGCCTTTGGAGCCTTATCTCACTGGCATCAGGGACAAGCTGAAGGATTAGAGACAACTGGATAAATGCTGCTGGATCTAGAGCAAAACTGGTGGGGGAATCAGAGGTATCTGCCCCACCAAGCAGACACTGATGGAGGGTTGCATCTTTGGGAGCTGCTGTGGTTTTAGACTAGGGGTTTCTGATTTGGAAAAAACTCTCTCATGCAACCAGGCTGCTGTCTCACAAATACACTGTGGCTTGTGATGCTTGACCTAATTCACCTTGGCTGTAGCACAATTGTCGCGACTGTCAGAGGAACCTTGTTTCCAAATGTACATGGTCTCCAGATTAATGAAACTAAGTTGTCTTGTTGTGATACCCAAATCTTTTAAATACTTCATCTTAAACAGCTTTTTTAATTTTTTTTTTTATTATTCCTCTTGTCATACCTTATTATATGGTATTTTATCTCTAGAAGGAATGTAATGGGTAGTATTTTATTGGTAGATTGTATTGTTTTAAACAGTTCTATGTCATAATCTGTCCTGTCAGGATTCTGAAAGTGAAGTGCTAGTTTATGTGTTATGAGTAGGTTATGTCGACACAGTTTTGATCTTTCAATACTGCAGTGTCAGAGAAAAGACGATCCACTGTCAGAGAAAAGATGATCCACTGTCAGAGAAAGTTGTGAAGGCATTCAATAGAGAGACTTCTAGTAAGTGTCATGCATGTTTTATGTTTGTTGTCTTGTACTTTTTGTTTAATTCAATATTAGCTATTTTCTTGGACTATGCCATACTGCAACCCTCATCCTTTTAACAAAATCCCTCAATATATTTGGACAGTATTGAACATTTGAAAATCCATCTAAAAGGCAGAAGATGAATTTAAATGGAAGTGGTTTTGCGCAGGCAATTTACCAAGCCTGTTTCAAAATCTCCATAATTTATTGCTAAGGTCATGTGTTGCTGAGATAATATCATATGCGTACCATGATGTTTACAGGTTATATGCACTTTTATAATCTTACAGGTTTTTTTGGGGTTAAAAGGCAGCTGTGGCCCTTGTTTGATATTCGGCTACTGCAGTAGGACTTGAGGAAGTAAATGTATAAGAAGGGAGCTGGAATGACTGTGCTGCAATGTGATCACTGTTTGGGGAAGAGGTATGTCAAGATCATGACTCAATGTGGAGGTCACTTTAATTGATACAAAGAAACGGCAAAATATATACTCCATCTGTAAAGACAGGGCAAACTGCCCTTTAAATTAATTTGAAATGAGATGTCCACGTTTGTGGAGTACAAATTGGGTAGGTGACACACCCGGAAAAAGGCAGCTTGCTCTTTAAAATGCCTGTTGAAAAAACACCTTTTCTGGAAAATAAATTTAATAGAGCTTCAAATAGGTCTCTGTTTTTTGTTTGTGGTGGGATTTTTTTTTTTTTGTTTTGTGTCTCCCCCTTCCCCCCCCCCCCCCAAAAAAAGAACCTCAAACAAAACTATAAGATAAGAATATTCAGTAGCAGATACCTAAATAAAAAGCTGTTCTATTTCCGTGGGTGTAAACTGGCAATTTTTTTCTTTGATCTGACCTGAAATTGCCACAAATTTCAAAAGTAACTTAAGTAACTTCAAAATGAGTTGTCTGTACATAGCCTTCTGAAAAATCAGGTTGATTACTTGATTGCCTAAATTCTGACATCCCATATTGAACCCCTCTGCTATATTAATCTGTTCAAGACAAACTGGCAGTCCTTGAGACCGTAGAAGAAATTCAAAACTGGTCCACAGGACAAACCATTTTATTGTTATTTTCATTAAAACCTTGATGATGATAGCAAGTGGTTACTTAAAAGTGGTCATGGGAAACAGTTCACAGCATTCTCTCAAAAAAATTTGGGAACTGCTGACCTATGGCAAGTTTATCAAGTTCCTACCTCATTTTGATGTGGCAGTATGAATTCTGAGGCAAGCTTCCTGCGTGCCTTTTTGTGCAAAGAGAAATTTCTCTATTTGTATCTGTATATTTGCATGAATTTATTGTACATATTCAAAAAAGGTGAAAATAAAATGACTAAAATGTCATTTTTGGAATGCATACCTGATGATTATTTTGTGCTTCTCAAGTGAACAAGACTGGCAATGTGTTGGCAAGTGTGTAGGGCTGAACAATGTGCTGGCATTGCTCTGTTTCCTCCTTTGATTAGATTCAGTCTAACACTGTGGTTTGATTCTGAAAGAAAAGTTCTTTGGTATTTTTAAAATCAATCTCTCTGTCTTGAGAGATTTGGGAACTCTTAGACAGACTTGAGATATGCTGGGCAAAAGACAGCCATACTCATTGTCGTGTCAAAGGAGTGGACCAACTAGCGTTACAGTCACTGTCCATATCATTCTGAATTCAAGGTTAATGGAACAAGAAACCTTCCCAGCCATTATAAAGAACTCAGTGTAAAGAATCCAGTTTTTAACAAAGTACCTATAAGTGTGGGTTGGCCATCCTGGAAGTCAGAAAGCGTACTTTAGGAGGAAAACAAAGTTAAATCAAATCTGACAGAAGGTGCTGTATGGCATTAGAAAGCTGACCCCTGCAGAAAGGCAGAGAAGTTAATTTCTGCTACACGGCAGCGTAGCGCTGGGCAGGCACAATAATAATTGATGCTATTGCATAACCTCATAAGAACTTTTGTACTAGAGGAAATGTAAGAAAAGAGAAAAACCATGAATACATAATTTGTGGACCTAACTTTTTATAAACCTGTGAGATTTTCATAGAAAATACATTCATCTGTTGGACTGGAAACATGAGGCTTGCTATTCTACTGCACACAACTTGGAGTACAAGTCAGTTATATCTTACAATGTGCTGCTGTTGTCTGTAACTGCGTTAAAATTGAAGGTGAGAAGACTCATCTGTTGGGTGTTGTTTGTTTGTTTGTTTGTTGGGTTCTTCTTGTTTGTTGGGTCTTTTATTTTAACTCCATTCCATGCATTGAATAAGGCCCCTCCCCCCAACCAAAAAAAAAAAGTAAAAAAAAATTGTGTTATCATTTCCCTGCAGTGAAGTTCTGTTCTATTTCTTTTGGTAACTCTGTATGCTGTGGTCCACCCTGGCCTCCCCTCCTGGACATGACGCATTGCTGAATTGTGGCTTACTCTTAGGTATCGTCTGCCTTATCCCTAATCCCACAACATTGTGATTCCTTTGCTTGTGACTTGGTGCTTAGTCTTCTCCATGAAAACCTGTTTGAGAGACAAAAGCATGAGATGCTAGAGAGAAAAGGGAGAGTAGACTAGGAGAAGAGGCAAAAGATGGAGAAGAAGGAGCAACGTGCATGTGGAGCACAGTGTAGTACAGTTACTTGGGAGCTGTAAAACTCCTATAGAAAAAATTCAGCATAAAAACTACAGGGGGAGGCAACAGCCTAACAACAATTTTCCTCAGGAATAACACTTCCAAGTCCACATGTGTTACATCCCTAGGCTTCTGAAACGAAATGCAGCTGCAAATGGAAAACAGGTTAATTGTGTAACTTTAATTGACACAGTTATTTAGGTTTAGGGCCCTTGCAGTTTATAATGTTGCAGATTCCCAGTGTGATATAACGTATAAGTTATTACTTCTACTTTATAACAAAAGTTGCACATCATCACAGTAGACTGTTGAAGTAGATATTGAACATGCTTTTTACATGCTATATTTGGCATACTTTGCACACTGGGCATACTTTGCAATTCTAAATTAATTTTTTTTGTAATACCTAACGTAGAGTTTGCATTTTCATTAAGCTCTCATTACAGCAAGTGTGTTGTTGTTTGCTGTTGACCCGTCTGTCTTATGTCTTGCTGCACAGTTAATAGTGATGACTAAAGAACATTTGCAGCCTTTTGTATTTCATCATATTGTTAATCGATTCTATTCAGATGGCTGACCGCTGTGTCACAGTAAAATGATGGCTTTTTCTAAAACATACTTTAGGTTAAATAGGATTGATTACTGGCAAGGCAAAATGTAAATGGCTATTAATGTGGGTTTTTTAAGTGTGTAATACATTGTCTGCCTGACTGGAATAAGAGCAAAACTTATGGCCATGATTATTGCTTTTTTAAAAATGAGAGCAGGAATTCCAGCTGTGAACTGTCACCTCCTGGTGGAATTAATCTGGACTTTCACTCAAATGCAGCCTTTACTCCTGGGTGCATGTTTAAACTATCTGACACATCTGAAGCTCATTCATTTAGGCCTTCAAGTTACTCCATTTGCAAAAAAAAACATGGTAAAATAAAGTCACCCAGTTGCCAAAAGTCCTTAATGTTCCAAAATGCTCCCAGGAGAATGGACAATCAAGTACTTGATTAGGAAGGATTGTAGACTCATTTAAGTTAGGAACAGCATTAGGAAAAGTGAAGGCAACAGACATGAGAGTGTGTGTGCAGCTGGCTGGGTGTGTTTGCATTGGGGCTTGCAGCTGGGCTGTGCTGAAGGGGCGAGAGGGAAGGTTGATGCAACTGCTGGACCCACTGAGGTGCCAGTGCAGAGTCATCTCTGCAGCAGAGCTCTGCCTTTGTCCAGGGTTGAACAGAACAGTGCCTGGCTAAGACATAAATGAAACCCATAACTCCTGCTGCTTCCAGAATCTCCTTGTGTCAGTTATCTCCTGCTTTTTTTTTTTTTTTTTGACTTCTCTTTTTATACTTTTTTGCATTTGTGTTTTCAAACTACTCTTTTTCTACTGTCTTCCTCTTAGTAAATATTTTTATTTCCAAACATCTGTTCTGTTACATCTTTTTTAGAGATAGTTATGTTGGGGCAGCCAATGAATCAATCTATCCTGCAGAGAAGATAAGTGCAGAAATTCTAGTGGATGGTGGAAAGAGGTGTTGCAGTTTCTTTCTCATAGCTGCAGATGTTTCATTGAAGATATTTGTGGGACAGATTCTTTAAGGTAAAAAGAGTAAGAGCTTCTGTGGGATGGCCCATGACTTGTTTGTAGGGATCAAATATTCTATTTTTTTTTTCCATCTCCCTCGTGCAGTTGCTTTATATGCATGAGAAGCTATTCTATTAACTTTCTTGTTTTCCTTTATACCCCTGAACACTGTTTGATTTACATTTGTATTTCCTATAATTTGCTAGGTACTTGTTACTCAGTGTGCTTTCTTTACAGTCCTTGAGCCTCGTTCTCTACTGGGGTAGTTGTTGGCTTCAGGGATTGCTCTGTATTTACACCCTTCTGCATAAAGAATGAAGTCCAGCTGATGACGTTTTGTTTATTTTATTCTCCCTTTTGTACCGCTTTGCTGGAAGTGTCTCAAAACTACTTCTTTTGATCTGCTGTGCCTGTTAAATTCTGTCCTCAGATACATATGTATAGCATCAGCTAAGAGTCAGTGAAAATCACCTATGTGTATCAGATAATGAGAATCCTAAGATGTGTCTTTTTGAAATTATTTCACTGCTACATTCTTTTCATAGTGTTCGACCATGATGGGACATGATGCCCCTGAATAGACATTCTAGGGTGTGCTGCACTGCCTTTGTGAGTCACAGTGTTACTGGTGCCAACATATTAGTGGTTGAGAACAAATATTTCTCCTTCATAAGAAGTAGATAAATGTCATTTGTTTGTATCTTCTTCAGATGCTTACAACGCTGGAAAAGAGTTAAATTTTCAGAAGAATAAATTCTCCTTGTCCCTCCCCTTAGTGTCATACAGAGTGACACTTGATTCAGAAATGCTAGGAAAGCTGCTTATTTTGATAGTTTTCCAATAACAAGGATTATTATTAGGTGTGACACTGTAATCAGCATTTCAATCCAGAAGCCAAATTTTCCCTGTTTTCATTCTTCGTCTAATATAATGTACATTGTGACACACAGATTATCTTTCTCTTTTACACCCTTTCCCGGGGGTTTTATGATGTGACTATGACTTCAGCCAAAATGTTCAATACTCTGAAGAAGGTTGATGTGTACAAAAACCTCCTTTCCACAAGTGTACAACATGAGGAAAAACAGGGAATCATGGAATTAGTGACTGCACTATCCATGGGCACACTTTCATTGAGATAGATAGCATTTTGCATGCCTGAGCAACTGTTGGATTGTGCTGTTATGCTTCCACATCAGAACTTAAGTATGGGCTTCATTTACATGGTTACTTGTCATGGCCAGTATCTGAGTGGGTTTTCTATCAATTCAAGTTAAGATTGAATTCTAAGACTTCTTCTGGGAAAGTAAACCCCTAGTCATCCCAAGGATTGGTCCTTGGAGGAATAAGATCAGATATGGGTTATTGTAAAGCTGTCCCCATCTCTAGATGTGAAGTGTCGTGATCCAGCATATGACCTATAATAATTTTTAAAAGATGCTTGCAGTTATTTGACTAAACTCACATTTCTGTTATCAGATTCTACCTCTAGTCCTGCAGTGGAAAATTTAACCTCAACGAATAGCTGCACAGGATTCCCCCCATGTGGAACAGAAAATGGGAAATGTGTATTTTGAGGGCACCCTCATTGTGATCCTGGGGACCCTAAACAGAAGTTCAATATCATTATGTCAGGGACATCTACAAACAATATTCCTATATATTTTTGGTAAAGTATATAGGTGGATTTATCCTGCTAGTGCTGATTGCAAATACCAATGAAGAAAAGTCAAGGTTCAGGATCAGATTATTTTATTCAATAATATGTTTTAAAATGCTTAGACAGGTTGAGACCACTCTAAGTATGAGCATACAATGATGGATCCCTAGGGTATGAGAGGATTAAAGGTTTCTTTTCGTGGCTAAAAGTCAGAATACTAATGCAACACAATGAAAACATGTTTAGCTCTTGGAAAGATTACAGAGACTTCCAGAGATTTTAATCCATAGAGGATTCCTAATTACAAAAATGATTTTTTTTCTTACAATAGTTCATAAATCATTGCTGAAGGAAAAGGGAAAGTGTCTTTTGTGCAAAGGAATTAAAAGGATTTAGTTTTAAGTTACTTTGCATTTCACCCACAACTGATCACATAGCTGATAGTAGGCCTGTTGCGTTACAGAGATAGTATTTCACAGTCAGTGATGGAAGTGGAAGAAATTATGTAGTTTTCAAAAGTCAGTGTTGGGGAGGTTTTGTTTTAGTGCAGCCAATCTAACAAGACAGTGACTGAGGATAAATTCTGAATTAAGCAGAAGGTGGAGTAGTGCAGTGACTGCATTATTTATATCAATCTTCTCTACTTTCATGCTAATACTATTTAAAGGTACAATTTATAATTGACTTTAAATGATAGTGATCTACTCCCACATTCTGCAGTTCTTATTGATTCATGAAAAATCCCAGTCTCTAGAGTATACTATGAGTCGACTTGCAAGGTTGATGTTGGGGTTTGTTGTTTGGTTGTGTGATTTTTTTGTGTTTTGATTCTGGGAGTGTAGGGGGGTTGGTCTTTTTTTCTTTTTTTTTCTTTTTAGGTGTCCCACTCCATCCCTACCCTCCTCCTCCGCCCCCAAAATTGCCTGTACCCACTGACTAAAATTAATCCAGAAGACTGATTTACATGTAGACAACCACACTAAATTAATCTAAAATTAGATGAGATGAACCCCACCACAAGTAGTCTATTTTTCTGCTTCTCTGGGTAGGATCTGTCTTTTACCACTTCTAGCCAGTTCAGCCTCTTGTGTACCTTGTATTATACTGTAGATCTTCCCATATATTTTTTGATACTGCTTATTGTAAGATGAAAACTCTTTGTTCTCAGAAAAAGAACTAAAATAATATAAATATATTATGCATTTTAACCTTGGTAAGTGGTGGGATGTAAGATGAGCACTATTTCATGTTTCTGAAGACTAGCCAACCTCTAATTATTTGAGCTTAAGAAGAAGTATCTTTAGGAAGCAGGCTACTTCAAAACTGCATGATTTCCAGTACGTTTTGATACTGCGTTTTGAGACAAGATAAGTGAACTGCATTGAAAATTTCAATGCAACTTGTTTTTAAGCACTATTGTAACTTTGGAAAACTATTTTAATTCAAGATTTAGTCCATACAGTTATTTGCAGAAAGAAAGTATAAAGCCTATGATAGATTTTTCTTTTTTTTTAGATTTTCTTTAGTGAAACATTTTTTATGTGATTTCAATATACATGCCAGTGTTTTCATTTTTATTTCTAAGCAAGCTTGCAGGTAAAACATTGTTGTAGGTCTTGGAATCAATGAAAAAATTGAGTTTTACATCTATTTCCACAAATTCCTCTTAAAAAGTCTTTAGACAGTTTTGATTGCTTTGAATATATCTTTTGCATATGTTCAGGTATAAATAATATGCACATGAAGTTTGACAATTTGACCTCTTAAAAGGATGTATTTATACTGCATTGCAGCATGGCTCAAATTTTAGGTTGAAATCTGTGCAATCTTCTGTCCAAAGTGCTAAAGCCAAGCTGGAATGTACCCTCGCTCAGGCTTTGTAAGCACCAGCCCTTCTGAGGTTAACACCATGATTCCCTGGCCTCACTTGAGCTATTGATGGTTTTATGGGATCCACTACTTGAAATTTTATTTATTAGTATGAAAGGACAATAAGAATTAGTCTTAGTTATTGCTGAAAGACACCTTCAGCTTTTAGGGAGTTGTCACTAATAGTGGGGGGGAGTAATGGAATATATTTCCCGAGTCATCCATTTTCTTCCATTGCTGACCTAAACAGCATTGGCTTGTTGCCCAGTTCTTTCCTTTCTCTCTCTACCGACAAGTCATTGGCCATTTGAATTCAGCCAGCAGTGTGTGTTGAAGAGCCTCAGGCACCAGCCGTAACAAATATAAAGTGAATTTGCAGCAAAATGCTAGCAGTATTTATCAGATACTTTGTCAATTTCTCTGTAAATAGCCACAGTGGATTTGCTGTACATCTCCTCTGCTTCAGTACAGGGGTCAGAACACAGAGTAGGCTTCTTCTGTCCAAAGAGATAAGCTGACAAACTTCAGCAGAACTTCAATCCAGGCCACATGCACAACAAAATCATGCTATAAGGATTTTTTTCATGATGTATTCTTCACTGCTGAGATGTGTAGATTGCTGGAGTAACTCTTCACATATATCATTTTACTCTCCAAAGTGAATCTGGAGGTGATATTGCCGGTGTCCATTCTTGATTTGTTTGTTCATGCAGGTTATTTTTTGCTATGCTGGATAACATGTTTTCTGTATATTTTAAATTGTAACTTGGAAGCCACCTCAAAGTGCCACAAGGGTTTCTTCCCAGCCCGTCCTCAGCCTTTCTTAGAATGGACGAGAGGGCTTCTCAGCCCTTCGTGTGGGTGGTGAGCGTGTAGAGCCACAGTGTGCCACGATAGCTGGGACTCTAAGCAATTACCATTTAGGTGAAAACTGCTCAGATCCAAGCATGGCATCTGTGCATGCTCTGTCGTGCTGAATGATCAATCAGCCTTTCTCTCCATGCACATACCTTTCAGCCTAATTCCATCTAAGGAATTCCATGTGATTGTATAGATATATTTTGTGAAGCAGTACATTTCCTTAGCAAGAGAAGATAAAATGTCACTGTTCTGACTTAAGAAACAAGCTTTTTTTTTTTGCTGTGGCTCTTTATTTCCAGTTATTTTCTCTTAGTAAATTAGCCCAGCCTTTGTGCTGAAGTTTTCCTACTGTTAGGCAGATGCAGGTCTAGGGAATGTTATTAGTGGTCTTGGAGGTCGAAAGAATGAGCTTTATACTCTCCCTTGTATAACTTTGGAAGCTTCTTTTTTTTTTTTTTTTTTTTCTGGTAAGAATGCCAGTTTGGTGGAATTTGCTGCTAATTGTGGAAAATGTGTTCACTACTTATATTAGTGAGTTGAAAACATTGTATTATTGTTTCATTTGAGTGATAAATGCCCATCTCCTTGTGTTACAACATTACTTTCATTTTCCTTTTTTGTCAGCTCCTGGCTGTCCTTAATGTACTCCAAGGATTTCAAAGATTATGTTAATTCATTTTACCCACTGTGTGTCTTTTGTCAGTTTATTATTCTGGAAAGCCACTTACGCTGTCTCTCAGTTTGAATGCCCTCATCAAGACAACATAGTCTGCTATTTTGGTGTTCTTGCTAAGAAGGTTTCCATGTTACTTTTGTAACTTACCCTTCTTTTAAACAAGTTCAGAAAGATTTTTTCAATCATAAATTTTTATTTTCACTTTCCTCTAGCTTAGTCCACACAATCATTTGGATACATTACATGTGCTTTTCCCATTTGATTGCCATTGGTATAACTTGCAACATCAGTGATGCTCATAAGCCCTCTTGCACCTCACCAAAGTACGACTCCCAGACAAGAAGCAAACTTCAGTGAGAGCAGAAATGTAGTCTGTTTCAGCGCTGTAACCAGCATAAAAAGCTGGGCCATCTAGTCCAATATCTCTGGTGCTCAGTGTGATCATATTCCTTCTTAACCCTTGGCAGCAAGTGATGGTGTCATAACTGTAATATAAGGATTAATATTCTTTATAAATGCTTAACATTATCAGAAGTAACTGTGGAAATTCTTAGCGCCTATATAAGTGTCTAATCCTCCTTTTAAGTCTTACTGAGCTGTTGACCTTACTCATCCTTAGGTCAGTAAGCATCTCAAGTTAATTATGTGCAGTGTAAAAAAGCATGCTTTTCTTCTATGATATTTCAGTTTTCAACTTTTGTCTTTAATATCATGTCCCTCTTCTTCTGTAATATGCCCTGTAGGAGAGTTTCGTTGTTTTAGTCTCAGTCTGTCTTCAGGACAAACTGATGATAATCACATTTAGTTTATACAATGGAAAATCCTTTACATTTTTTGCTTGTCTGTGACAGCCTTATAGGACCTGCAGATTTTTCTTGAAATCTTCAACATCACATAAGAAAGTGAGGGAGAATGAAGGATGTCACTAAATTAGTAAGATTACCTTGTTTTGTCCCTTAAAATGTCATTCAGAATTTTCCTGATATGTAGTTACATAGTGTTTTATTTCAGCCTCAACTTCGTGCATCTGTAAAATTTTGGGGGCTTGTCAAAGAGTTACTACAAGCATGGGCATTCCAAGGGCTGGAGTTCCACTGAAATTGCTACAGCAGTTTCAACAACAGCTGCAAATGGAAGAGAGGATGATGGCAGCCAATTTGGAGTGACACATGCATGAGAACTGGGTACCTCTTAGATGATAGTAGTCAACTAATGGTTCAGAGTCTAGTTTTCAGTTCATTTGGTAGTCAAAAATTCTTAGAGTGAGACTTGCATTGGTTGTATGTTTAGGATGTTTCCTGTCCTTTATTTGTGTTACTGCCTCATTTTATTTTTTTTAAAATTTACTGCCTGTTAAAAGATTGTAATTGATTTAACATAAAAGTAATTGATTATTTTTGCTGACTCCTTTGTAAGCAGTGAAACAGCAGCAGCAGAATATACAGTTTCTGTCCTTTAGTCATTGATTTACTTCATTCAATGCCCTTTTGCATTTTGACTAATCAACACATGTACTGCTATTTATTGCAAAAAATATTTCTTCTAGAGAGACAAAGAATAAGAGTAATCAATTGGAATGATATTTCTTCCCCTGAACAGAAAGACATTTAGATCTTGAGAGGCAAATTTATTTCCTTATTATGGGCACGAGAGGCAGCAAGAGAGGGGGAGAAGGAGAGAAAGATAGGAAGAGAGAGATGTATAAACCTTATGCTGATTCAGAAAGCATCATTTAGTTTGTTCTGAAGACACGAGTTTGTTCCCTCTAATGTAACTTGTACGCAGCAAGTTACATCCTGGGGCTAGCAACACCCTCAGGAGCATCACAAAGTTTAAGGTTTAAGTGATCTCTGAAGGTCATGAGGTTCAGTCTCTTGCTCTGAGCAGGGCTACTTTCAAAGGTTGACTGGGTTGGTCTGTCCTTTGTCCAGATAAGTATTGAATATTTCCAGTGTTGGATACTCCTCTATGTCCCTGGGCAAAGCAGTCCCAGTGTCCTCACTTGGGTCTTTGTTTTTCCCCTCATGCCTAAGCCACAATTTTCCTTTCTACAATTTGTCTGGTATTGCCCTTTGAGAAGTGTCCAACTCTTTCTTCTTCACTGGCTAGCTGGAGACAGCAATTATATCTGCATTAGTTTTCTCCTCACAGTCTTTCACTTATTCCAAGTGTTCCAAAAC
Organism: Ara ararauna; assembly: GCA_028858755.1. Taxonomy (NCBI): domain Eukaryota; kingdom Metazoa; phylum Chordata; class Aves; order Psittaciformes; family Psittacidae; genus Ara; species Ara ararauna. Next base: position 45,904,484 of record CM054381.1, read on the forward strand.
TATATTAATTCATTTCTTTCAGCCAAAATTTACTGTTGCCTTGTGATTGCTTTCAGCAGGGCAATGTGATCTGCTATTTTGGTGTGCTTGCAAAAATGAACACAAGAAGAAAACATATTCCTCCAGTCTTGTTGAGCCTCAGAAGCAGCACTACCTGCAATGAGGGAAATGAGATTTTGTAGGGATATTTTCCATCTAAAGCATCATTAGAAGGGCCTATCTACGAGCATTCTCTCTTTGGGATATCCTGCTAATCCAGATGCATTTTATAGCTTGTTACATAAATCTCTTATGCTGGAATTTCTGTAAATTGAGAAATTAATTCTGTGACTCTAGTAATGGCAAAGCAGAACATATTCGTAGTTATGAGCTCGTGCTTTATGTGAAGTCATTTCATCTTCAATTTCATTGGAGATGAAAAAGCAAATCTGAAGCTTTACTGTATCAAAAGTTGGTGTGTGAAGAAGGCTGTTGAAATATTTGTTTATAAGTATCCACATTTAGACAAACATTACTGTAATAATAATGTTCAAAAATGTATTCCCTTGGTACCTGGAATAATTACACCAATCTGCATGCAGTTTATTTCTATTTATTTTCTCATAAACTCACCATCTTCTTCCATCAAAATCCCATGTTAGTGTTTTGGATCTAATGTTCTGTGGTTTTAGAATTATCCTCCTCATGTATACTCCAGAACTGCATCTCTACTATAAAGTCATCCTGCAGGGAGCTCTTGAGGCTGTCATGACCTCATTTACATAGCGATAAATTCCCAAAACTCATTCAGCCAATGTTTTCTCTGTGACTAAATATTTCAGTCACCCACCATAAGAGATAATTTTGCAAAGTTGAAGTGATATGGGAAAAAGTGTTATAATTAAAGCTATAATAAACTGTGAAACTTGAACAAATGAACTCTAGTGGAAAAAAGACAATAAGTTTTAAAACCTTTTGTTCCTAATTACAGTAATGGGTGTTTCTCAGGCTTGGACTGTGTGGCTGTTCTGTACAGTTCTAATTACTGTGACTAATCTTGGAATGGCATCTTCCTTCTTTTTAATTTATGGATTGCATTAAAGGCAGCTATGATCTATATATGTAGCTTGCTAAAGCTTAATTTTCTTGCATAGAAAAGGTATTTTATCACCAAAAAAAAAAATACTGAACAACAAAAAAAACCCCAACAACCAACAAAACTGCCAAACAAATAAAAAAAAAACCAACCAACCACATCAACTTTCATTGAAAAAGAATTACACTGAAGGCATTATCAATGCATGTCCTCTAGAACATGCACTGTATGTAGGTACAAGTTTATTTCATTTTAATTTACAGGAAGTGCTGAAGGCAGATTTTGGTTCTGTCATGATCCCAAGTTTTCTAGAAAAGCTTCCTGTTTGAAGAAGATAAGGAGATTGCATGGTTGTGGCTAGCAGGACTTCCTCATTGGAGTTACTACCAATGCAGATACTGCCAGTGCAGAGATTTTAATGACAATTGATGACTACTTTAGAAAACACCCTTGAAAAATTGAAGAGGTTTTTTCTTTTTCTAAAATACATTAAGCCAATTGTAGTGGCTTTAGCTTCTAAAACAATAATAAAAAATAATGAAAGCACAGTTCAAAAAGTTATGGTTGTTTTAATTGAGAAACCTGTCTTAATTGTTAACTATTCAGTAAATACTTTTTCTTTCAAGGCAGACAGACCATAGCTATTCCTGTCAAGTTTATGTTTGATACCTTTTTTCTTGGTAACATATTGATGTGCCTTTGGACCTAGGCTATCTAGTATTCAGAAAAAGGAGAAAATACTTGGGCTGGAAAATGAAAGATGTTTACTTTATTTTTGGAAGTCAAACTTCCTTTTATCTTCATATAAGCCTAAAGGAGCTGTATATTTTTATATGGCTTCTAATATTGAAGTGTCTTTGACAAATTTAGGGTTTAAAATCTGCAGGAAAATATACTAAATCTCTCAAATCCATTTTCATATTCTCATGTTGCAAATTTTTTGTCTCTTGGGGTTTTTTTAATTATTAATTTATTCTTCTCAATACTGTTCTTTCAAGTTGGTTAATGTCATGACTTGAATATCAGTATTGTGAACACTGTATGAAAAAAGGAGGGAAGAATAATGATTAGTGAATGATATTGTCTTCATCATGTATGCATTAAATTTTGTTTAGATAATTAAGCTGGGGGTTAAAAATCAGCAATGCCACAAAAACTGTATTCATTATCAGCACCCAGCTTATGATAAAATATTGTACCTGGACCTTGTCTCTTATCCTTCATGGAAATATTTAGCCAGATTACTCTCATCTTTAGTATCTTCATAGGCAGAGAAGATGAGACCACTGAACTGCTGTTCCGAGTATAAGGTTAATACCTAAGAGGTTTTTTCAGAGCTGTAATTAAGAGGGCACCTTAGGCCTTAAGTGACTCCTACACAGCTGTATGAGGAACTTCTTTCCCCACATTGACCAGTGAAGAGTGACAGGGTCAGGACACTCAGTCATGTCCCAACCCTTCCATTTTTCAAGTCCTGTACCTGTCATATAAACTCAGGATCTATTTGTATTTTGTCTCCATAGCATATCTTAAAACTTTCTGCTTTCAGTACCTGGCAGCTTTGCGCTAGCATAGTTATGTCTACAGTATAAAAAGTATTGTTGGCAGGCAAAAAATGTTACTGTTGGGTAGCATTTATTCAGCACTGAATGCTGACAGAAAGGGAATAGGTAAGTTACTGCTTTAGATTTCAAAAAGTTGCTGCTTTAGATTTTAAAAAATGTCAGAAAAATCAAATAGAGGCAAGGAAAGTGACCAAGAAGGTGAGAGATGATGATGATGGAAACAATGCCATTATGCATCCTTTATATTACGCTTTGTACAAACAAGCTTCTTAATGTGCAGGGTAGAGGCCACGTGGCAATTTCTATTTTAATTACCCTTTTCAGTTTCTTGCAATTTGCAGAAACTTTCTGGGTTGACTTCTTGACAGATTGCCTATTTTACTGGGGAATTTGAGCATACTAGATGGAGGTGGTTTTTCTTCATTAAATGGAAAGTCTCTGCAACTATTTCCTAGTAGCTTAACAGATGAAAGAGTGTTTATAAACGGAGAGAGATAAAATTCAGCATGAGAAGAGCCCATTCTGAACACTAATGTAGAACCATGTCATTATTATTGGAGGCCTTCAGGATTTCGATGTGCATATGCATAGGTTTTCATTTTCTACCAAAGCTAGAAGTGGAAGAAAGTAATGCCTGGGTCAGATCATTGGTCATCATCCTAGATCAAAATGTCTTTGGTCACCAGTAAAGCATCTTGCTGGCTCAAGTATCCCCATAGATCTTGAGTGTGTATTATCTTTTCTTCAGTAGTCCTTTGCTATTCACTTTCTCCTATATTATTAAACTATAAGAAAGAAATAAAGTTCTGAGGTAATATTTTTCTGAGCCTTTCAGTTTGTCTCCTCTGAAGCTCATTGCTTTGCTAGGATCCTAACAACATATTTTATAGACCAGTCAAATTGTTCTGAAATACTAATCTTGGTGTGGTTTGTTGCCCTGGTAAATGTCTTGGTACATGACTTCTAACTCCATTTTAGTGTATACATTGATGTCAGATGATATTTTACAGGCATCTCAAGCCGCAGGTTGTTTCATCATTTTCCAGCATTCAGCAGTGATCTGGATCTACTGACTGTCACTTAGGTGTTGCCACTTTGATTTTGATTGGTATTTTACTAAGCCCCTAATAAATTCCACGCTTGATTCTGTCAGAGCAGCATAGTCTGTGCACAGTGAGGCACAGTTTAAATTATTATTAGTATAACTGTACAGAAGAACTAATCTTTTACTACAACACTTTGCTTTGCTCCCCATAAGCTAAACAAATTCTTTGCACAGCTGTAAAGCTTGTTTTGGTTTACAGAGATTGTGGCAGAAAATGACTTGCTGTGCATCTCTCTGCTTATATTTTTCACTGTAACATGTCAGTCTTTAAACTCACTTAATAGAACATTTTACATTGTTTCATGTTTTGGAATGGCTTCTTTCATTTAAAAAAAATAAATAAATAAAAAATTAAGGCGGTTGGTTACTTTGAAGTCTTTCCTCCCATAGCTTAGAGAAAATTTTAGACTTTGCCATAAGCAGGAGTCTAGACACCTGCAAGAGCATACAGGATACCTGAAAACAGGGAGAGACAGTGTTCACTTTTTCCTTATGGCTATCTCCCTACTTACAGAGTAGCTGTTTTCATACTTCTTGGCTTAAACTCTGGTTTAAATAGCTTTCTGAGAGTTGTATAGGCTAGTATCTGTTAGGAAACAACCATTATAAAAACCCTAACAACAAATATGGCTTTTTTTTCTGTCTTCTTTACAAGTTATTTTTAAACACTGTGATTTAAACATGTTCAGTTGTGATGATGCACTGATCAGTGGAAATAATATTAATTGAATTAAAGCTGTAAAACACCCTAACAGGAAGCAGTAATTTTGCAATTCAGTCATTTGTAACAAAAGGCCATTCTTCTCTGCTTTCAATCTCTCTATTCCTGTAGCTGTCTGGTACTGTCACATTAATGCAAACAATGGAGGTAGAAAAGTCTTTGATTGTCTGTGTATATAAGTGTGTATTTCAACTAACTTCTGGGGTCTTGAAACCAAATCATTGCTGCTAATGATAAATTTGCTTTAGTGACACTTCAGGTCTTATCCTGATCAAGCCGACTCTAGGACCATATGACTATGCTAGTTAACGAGTAAAATGCTATTTGGGTTAAAAGTAGGATTTAGTATGGCTGATGCTTAAGTTTTATGTGTCATTGTCAGAAAGTCTTTTAGCTGTGATACGTGTTCAGAGAGGAGTAATACATTATAAAATGCTGTATTTCTGTTTGTTGTGTATAATTGGAACTAATGGCATGTTGCTGTCTATGATGGATGTTGACATAAATGCAGAAAGAAATGCATCTTCCCTCATAAGAAGATGGTATCTTAGAGAAGTGCTACCTTGCAGTTTAATGTAGTTTAAATATGAATCCAGATGGCTTGCATAGTAGGCCCTTTACAAGGGATTGCTTGCTGACATACACTTTAAAAAAGAATTTTTTGGAGAATATGGAGTTAGCTGGACATTGCAGCTGTTTTTAGGTTTTGTTATTTTGCTTTTGTCGATTTTTATTGCCGTATTTTAGAATTAAGCTCTTAAGAAAGAAGAATGTTAGCGTGAACTCTACCACAGAAAAAGGCGAAAAAAAAAGAATAGAAAAAAAACCCCCAGCCCTCCCCTCCAGTGGAGACAATCAGAAGTGAGGTAAACATGGTTTAATAGGGAAAGCAAAAGCCACACACACAAGCAAAGCAAATAAAGAATTCAGTCCCTACTTCCAATGGGTAGGCAGAAGTTCATTCATTTTGAGGAAAGCAGGGATCCATCATGCATAATGGTTACATGGGAAGACAAATGTCATCACTCCAGATGTTCCTCCTTCCTTTTTGTTTCCCCAGTTTTATATGCTGAGCATGACACCATATGGTCTGAAGCATCCCTTGGGTCAGCTGGGGTCAGCTGTCCCGGCTTTGTCCCCTCCCAGCTTCTTATGCACCCCCAGCCTACTCACTGGTAAAGTGAAGAGGCCTTGACTCTGTTCAGCAGTAATTAAACCATCCCTGAACTATCAACAATTTTCAGCACAAATCCAAAACATAGCCCCACACCAGCTATTATGAAAATTAACTCTATCCATGCCAAACCAGGACAACAGGACAGGGTAGCCAGCCTGACTTCCATTTGAAGAAAAATACTGGAACAAATGTTCAGGCCTTGCAAGCACTAAAAAATAATGCAGTGGTAAGTAGCAGCCAATGTGGATTTGTCAAAAAATGACCTTGTCAAACTGACAGTGACAGGTTAATAGACCTTGTGGCTGCAGAAGAAACGGTAGATTTAAGATGCTGTAGCTTCACTTTAATGAAAGCTCTGACACTTGTTTCCTGGTACTTTCTCATAAGCAAGCTAAGGAAATGCAGCATCTGTAAAAACAGTGTGGGACAGAGTGGAAACTGTGTAGTAGCTGTACATAAATGGTTGGAAGCAGAGCAGCAAGATGGATTTAGAGAATAAGTACTTTCTAGTAATAAGATTACTGAAGCATGGGAATAGGTTTCTGGTGACATTTGCTGTATTTCTGTTCCCCAAGGCCTTTAAGAAGAGGTTAGATAAATGTACATCACTAGCAGTTTCACTGGAGAGGTTCCAGCCCTCCTTCTGATACTGGGAGATAAACTTGATCTCTTGAGCTCATTTTAGAACCTATTTTGTATTATGTTATCTCAGAGAAGACTGGGTCACTCTGCTCTGCTTTTCTTGACAGCCAGTGAGTCCATGAGTGCACATGTTTTCATAGCTCTAACTGGTAGTTTTAAGTAATGTTGACTGTAAAGAACAGAACTCCAATATATTGGTTATATCTTCCTGCTCTTTTCTGTAGCAAACAAAAAAAAAATTAGGATTATGAAAATTTTTATTAAGTATCTTGTTTCAACTTCATTGTGCAAAAGTACTCTAAAACAAAATTGAGCAAACAAAAGACCTTCAGTGTGGCTATGGTTGATTGCATGTGACTTCAAAAAAGTAGCCTTCGTTTACTGATTAGATGTGTGCATTTTCCTGATGTGATGTTTGCATGGTTTATTCTCTGATTTATTTATGCTCCTTTCATTCTCTTGCTTTTTGTTGATGAGGTAAGGAAACAAATGAGTGAAGTCTCTTGGATATATACAGAATTTTTACTGAGTGTTGTATCCAGTAGCTTAGTTTTGATTGAAGCCCTGACCATGTCAGATATTATTATTCACATATTACTACAGTTCATTCCTTTTCAATACCATCAAATATGACACATACTGAATTTTAAATATTTCTTTTGTGAAGGTGAGTGCAAGTATTAAGGAATAAATTGCAATTACTCCACTCTTCTCTCTCCTTAAAAGCATCTCCATAATATTATTTCCTGCCATCCTGTTCTACACAAACCTTTCTGGTCCATACACTACAGGAATATGGTAAGACTAAAAAATGCACATCTGTGTCTGTGCAGTCTTTGTATCAGACAGTAACAGCTATAGCCAGTAAGTTTTGTTAGCATATGCTGAGTAACAAGGAAGAGTGCAGTAGTTACTCAGTACTTTTTATGTGTCTAATTCTCTACTTTTAATTTTCACCTTCCACTGTTTTGCACTATGGAGTTTTAGTGCTTTGGAATTAATGCATGTGAGGATAGTCTCAAAATGTTAAATGTAATTAAAAATAATTCTGGAGCAAAGAATATTAATAATATTTATTTCTTTAAGAATTCAGGAGAATTGATGATGATTTACGTTCATATGCTTTAGTTCCCTGGATGCTAATGCTTGAACAAAGATCAATATATTGTCTATTTCTGAATGCAGCCTATTAATTTTTTATTTTAACATCTCAAGGTAGCGGTCTCTTTGAGTTATCCTTGTTACTTTTCTCATAACTAGAGAAGCTCTAGAAAGAATGTGCTTTTCAATTCCCTGGAGGGATATGTTTCTCCATTAAAATAGTTTCAAGATAATGATCTGAAGTGAATTCATGATTAGTTCTATCAGCAAAAGTTAACGAATGAGATGAGGCAGGAACAATAAAGATGAAAAAGTTAAATTACTATTGCCACTGGATATATGAAACTATTTTCAGAACCATACATACTGCCTTCTTACTCTGGCTGGGACACCCTGAAAAAATTCTTTCCCCAAAGAATTGCTGAGGTGAGTAGCTCGAGAGAGGTCGCCTTCAATACCTGAGCAGGGGGAATCTCAACTCAGAGCGCCAAGAGCCACCAAAGAAGCCTCAAATCCTCAACAGGACTTGCCCAGGAGCTGGCAGCTCAGCAGATGTGAGCACCTGAATCACAAGGGGCGGTGCCAGGAAGAGCGGCACCAGCCCTGATTAGTTAAAAACCAGGTGCCAGGGGGCGCAGCAAACAGGGAGGGTCGAGGCAGTTTGCGTGAGCAGGAGAGCAGGATGGTGAGCACTCGCCTTATGGCCAGGGCCTGGTCTGAGAGCTCTACTCTGGCTGCCCAGGTGGTGGCCAGCATAGGAACCCAGACAGAGCAGATGAGAGGGGAGGCTGTAGTGCAGAGTTCAGGGTGTAGAGACCACCGGCACTGGTCTCCTGAGAGGAGGATGCACAATGGGCAGTGCTGCACTCTGTGCTCCCTGGTGGAGGTCCTCCTGCAGCAGGTGGCTGAGCTGCGGGATGCTGTTACTAGGCCGAAAGATGTCAGGGAAGCTGAGGGGAAGCAGAACAGCTTGCTCGAGGACCAGACTGTGCAGGGGCCTCAAGTGTCTCCTGTAGCTCATGGAGGGAAGAAGGAGGCCGCTAATCCAGGAAGCTGGGAAACAGCAAACAAACAGGCTTGCCAGACTGGTCAAGGATGCTTTAAACTAGATGTGTTGGGGGTGGGGAGCATCATTCTATCCCAACACACCCAGTCAGTTGCCAGTACCTATAATAAATGCTGGGAGCAATGCAGAGATATTCCAGCGGCTCCAGACAATGAGCTGGCTTCAGCTGAGCTCGGCTCAGATGCCTCTATACAAATGCCCATAGCACGAGGAACAAACAAGAGGAATTAGAGATGTGTGCACGTCTATGGGGGTATGATACAATAGGCATCACAGAAACATGGTGGGATGGCTCCTATGACTGGAGTGTTGGAATGGAAGGTTACAGGCTCTTTAGGACAGGCCTGGCAGGTGGCGAGGGGGAGTTGCTATTTATATTAGGGATAGGCTGGAGAGTACGGAACTCTGGGGACAGGTGAACAGTCAATAGAGAGTTTTTGGGTCATGGTTAAAGTGAGACGAGCGTTGGGAAACATTATTGTGGGGATCTGTTACAGATCACCTGATCAAGAGGACTCTGTGGACGAAGTGCACTATAGACAGATAGGAACAGCCTCACACTTGCCGATCCTTCTCATGGGGGACTTTATCCACCCTGATATCTGTTGGAGGGATGGTGTGGCCCGGCACAAGCAATCCAGGAAGTTCCTCTATTGTGTGGAAGACAGCTTCCTTCTGCAAGTAATAGAGGAGTCGACAAGGAGAGGTGCCATGCTTGACCTCGTCCTCACCAACAGGGAAGAGCTGCTTGGAACCGTGATGCTCCAGGGCAGCCTTGGTTGCAGTGAGCATGAGATGGTCGAATTTGAGATCCTCAGGACAGTGAGAAGAGTGTGCAGCAAGCTCACTGCCCTGGACTTCAAGAGAGCAGACTCTGGCCTCTTCAGGAGCCTGCTCAGTAAGGTTCCATGGGATATAGCCCTAGAGGGCAGGGGGGCCCACTACTGTTGGTTGATATTCAAGGATCACCTACTACAAGCTCAGGAGCATTGCATCCCTACTAGAAGGAAGTGCAGCAGGAGGGCCAGGAGACCTCCTTGGATGGATAAGGAGCTGCTGAGGAAAATTGGAAGGAAAAAAGAGGCTTATGAAAGGTGGAAGAAAGGAGAGGTGGCCTGGGAAGAAATCAGGGGTGTTGTCTGGGAAGCTAGGGATCAGGTTAGGAAAGCTAAGGCCCAGTTAGAATTAAACTTGTCTAGGGACGTTAAAGATAACAGAAAGGGTTTCTGTAGGTATGTGTCGAGTAAAAGACAGGCTAGGGACAACATGGGTGCCCTCCAGAAGTGATCGGGAGAACTGGCTACCCTGGATTTGGAGAAGGCTGAGGTTCTTAATGACTCCTTTGCCTCAGTCTTCACTGCCAAACACCCTGACCACACCACCCAAGTCTTGGAAGGCAGACACAGGGACAGTGAGAATGAAGACCCTGGGCCCATTGTAGGAGGAGATCTGGTTCGAGACCACCTTAAGAACCTAAACGTGCACAAGTCCATGGGACCTGATGAAATCCATCCGCAGGTCCTGAAGGAGCTGGCAAATGAAGTTGCTAAGCCACTGTCCATCTTATTTGAAAAATCATGGCAGTCAGGTGAAGTTCCCCATGACAGGAAAAAGGGAAATATAACCCCCATTTTCAAGAAGGGGAAAACGGATGAGCCGGGGAGCTACAGACCAGTCAGCCTCACCTCTGTGCCTGGCAAAATCTTGGAGCAGATTCTCCTGGAAGGCATGCTGAGGCACATGAAAAACAACAAGGTGCTTGGTAACAGCCAGCATGGCTTCACTAAGAGGAAATCCTGACAGACCAATTTGGTGGCCTTCTAGGATGGGGCTACGGAACTGATGGACAGGGGTAGAGCAGTTGATGTCATCTACCTGGACTTGTGCAAAGCGTTTGACACTGTCCCACATGACATCCTTGTCTCTAAGTTGGAGAGACATCAATTGGATAGGTGGACCACTCGGTGGATAAAGACCTGGCTGGATGGTCGCATGCAAACAGTTGTGCTCAATGGCTCAATGTCCAGCTGGAGACCAGTAACGAGTGGTGTCCCTCAGAGATCGGTCTTGTTCAACATCTTTGTCGCTGACATGGACAGTGGGATTGAGTGCGCCCTCAGCAAGTTTGCTGATTACACCAAGCTGTGTGGTTTGGTTGATGCCCTGGAGGGAAGGAATGCCATCCAGTGGGACCTTGACACACTTGTGAGGCAGGCTGATGCCAACCTGATGAAGTTTAACCATGCCACGTACAAGGTCCTACAGCTGGGTCAGAGCAACCCCTGGCAGAGCTACAGGTTGGGCAGAGAAGAGATTCAGAGCAGTCCTGTGGAGAAGGACTTGGGGGTGTTGGTCAATGAGAAAATGAACATGAGCTGGCAGTGTGCGCTTGCAGCTCAGAAAGTCAACCGTATCCTGGGCTGCATCAAAAGGAGCATGACCAGCAGGTCAAGGGAGGCAATCCTGCCCCTCTACTGTGCTCTTGTGAGACCTCACTTGGAGTATTGTGTGCAGTTCTGGTGTCCTCAACATAAAAAGGACATGGAATTGTTGGAACAAGTGCAGAGGTGTGCCATGAGGATGGCCAGGGGACTGGAGCACCTCCCATATGAAGATAGGATGAGAAAGTTGGGGCTGTTCATCGTGGAGAAGAGAAGGCTGCATGGAGACCTCCTAGCAGCCTTCCATTATTTGAAGGGGGCCTATAGGGATGCTGGGGAGGGACTCTTCATGAGGGACTGTAGTGATAGGACAAGGGGTAATGGCTTCAAACTTAACCAGGGGAAGTTTAGATTGGATATGAGGAAGAAATTCTTTACTGTAAGGGTGGTGAAGCACTGGAAAGTGTTGCCCAGGGAAGATGTGAATGCTCCATCTCTGGTGGTGTTCAAGACTGGGTTGGACCGGGCTTTGGGTGACATGATTTAGTGGGAGGTGTCCCTGCCCATGGCAGGGGTGTTGGAACTAGATGATCTTAAGGTCCTTTCCAACCCTAACTATTCTATGGCTCTAAGTAAGATTTTTCTGTAATATTTTGTAATGGTAGTTTGGTTTTCTTAATGAAATGTTTGCTACATAATCTTGAGATGATGGGCAATGGTTACAGTTGGGGTTTTCCCTGAGCAGCCTTGTGCAGTGGTGAGGTTGTTGTGGCTTTTTTTCCTCTGCTTTTTTCCCAATTACATGCAAATTCTTCAAGGGAGAGAATAAAGTCTTAGCTTTCCTTAGTGAGTTCACCAACTACTGATCCTGCTCAAAGGGATGAGGTGGCAAGTAAAGTAAACCACAGCTCCAAGCTGGGAGCCTGCAGCTCATGTGGAACCAACAGAGTTTGGCCCCATCAGTTGGAGGAAGAAATTTCTTGGGACGGAAGGCCATCAGGCAGATCTTGCCAGTCACTCATTTGGCTTTTAATAGGGACACAATAAGCAGATAGAGTGGTGTTCAGATCCTTAGTTTTACTTTTCTGTCTTTCTTGGTCACTTTGTTTCTCTATTTAAAGATGAAATACCGGAACTGTTATACTAAAATTTGGTTTTTCTGTGTTAAATGGTCTTCCAGTTCTCTTTCAGAAACTTGTATACAGAAGTATTTGGGAAGCTCCATCTCAAAACTATGGCAAACTTGGGATGCTCTCACACTGTCTGAATCTTAAATGTAGAGATCACAATGCTATTAGGATAGGGTAATCCTAAATTTGGTTTTGTCAAAGATTTTGCTGTCAGGTTATTTAGTCCTTTGCTTTCACTGAAGCTCTCTGAGCACCCTGGTTGTATTTGGTTGCTGAAGGAAAGAGTGAAGGGAAAAGGGAAGAATTTTTTTTAGAACCACTTGTTCAGTACTCTGAGATAGTCCATAATGGCTATCATGTAGTTTGTGTGCCCCAAATCAGCACTTGATCATTTGTCTTCACAGCAATAAGGAAATTTCACCTACCTCTGTGCTTGTGTTTTGCAGTGTCTCCTGAATGTATCTGAAAGGTAACCTAAAAACACAACTACTGTGCTCTAAGTATTGGAATCATTCAATTGCACAGTGAACATTAAATAGCATTTGCTGTATGTATTATCAGCAGTCAGAGGGGGGCAGAACAGTAACAACTCTGGGCTGGGGAAAAAATTTCACAATGCTGCAGATGGACCTGCGACATAAAGAAGATTTACATTCTCTAATTGGGGCTTAACTGTGATTTTGTTGTGCTTGGGTCATGTTTCATTTTTCAGTAGAGCAAATTATTGCATGTTTTATTGCTAGGTTAATCACTTCCAGTTGCATCACACTGAGAATTTGCTGATGACAGCTATTGATCAGAAATCTTAGTGTTCTCTCATCCTTCTGGACACAGCAACACTGAGCTTCAAATAATATAGAATCCAGGGCTCCCAAGTCGTATGAAGTAGTATTCTGCCTTTATACAACAATACCTTTCCCAAAGCCAGAGAGACAAGAATTTTCCTCCCTTTTTATAATTCTTAAACGTATATTAAAGTCTTCCATCAGTTCATTAGGTCTTTGCGTGCCACTGGTAGTACTATCTCTTCATTGACTTCTATTAAAAAAAAAATCTTAGAAGAGCACTTGTAAAAATAATGCTGCACAGTTTCTTTACTAAGTTATGCAAGCCACTGGGAAATGGTTTTGCAGAATCATACTATAAATCCTTTGAACAGGTGTTACTGATTTCTGAAGAGGTCTTGCTGGAAAAGGAGCGTGCTGCTCAGGTCTCCAGAGGTGTTACAAAACTCACTAAAAAGACGATAGCATTGAAGAAGCAACAGTAGGAGAAAATCAATTCCATGGCTACTCTTTGTTTGTTCTCAGCTAGATTATACATGGTGCAGTATATGGATTAAGCTATACTATTTCAATTGGGGCTGAAAGTTGCTTTCTTTTTATATTGAGAGTTATTTCATGTGCCTGTAACGCAGGTGAGCTGAGGCCTATGGCTGAGTAGATGGGGCAGACAGACTGCCGTTCTTTACTTGGAGTGTGCGAACAGTGATTCGTTACACAGCAAGTAAACATTACATTTACGAGAAGAGTAATCCAGTCAGGGTGTCAGAGTTACTTTAATGAGGAAGGTGTTTGTTTTATTCTGCCATCAGCTCTTGTCAGGACCATATGGTCTGTCAGCTCATTCTTTTGCTGTTAGATACTGATTTTTTTTTTTTTTTTTCAAATTTTTTAATGAAGGCATAGGAAAGGCATCATGTTTGTAGAAAGCAACTGCATCATTTATATTTTCATCATACCCGCAAGTAATATTTAATGCTTATATTCACTCCAGTCTGCTGACAAATGAGGAGAGGGAAAAGAAGAAATTACTGAAAGATAAAATGGAGGAAGGTCCCAGGAAAACTAAGCTAAAAATCCCCTATACTGGGGATTTTAGAAAGATCTCTCATGGGCTGTTGACTGGAGCTGAGTCTTCATTACGTTGTTTTGAGAACTTGTAAGTCCTTATTTGTCCATGCCAGAAATAGCAAAGGTAGAGCACTGATTTTTAAATGAAGCTGAAGCTACCTTCTCTTTTCATTTACTTTTTCCAGTCATTCCCCAGGTCAGCAGGTACTATACTTCTCCCTTCATCTTTGGAAAGGCAGTGTTATCCTCAAGGAATATATTTTATCAGAGGTGAGTTTTAACTTTTTTCCTTTGTACTGTGTTCTTTACAGCACGTATTTGGTTTTGTGTCTATAGCAGGATATTTTTGAGTGTTCTGAGAGTTTTGAGTATGTATTTGGGACTAGCAAGAAAATATTAGATGGAACAATAAGAATGTTAGATTTGGCTTGTAATTTATGATAAGGTTCATGAACCACAAGAATCCTTAGACTCACATCCCCTTAAATAATGCTTTCCTCCCAGATGACAATGCACTATAAAATTTAATGATTTTAGCAGCAGCTTTAGAAATGTTTAATCAGCTGAAACATAAACAAGGCTCTGCAGAGAGGTCTAGACCTATTTCTGGGTGGTAGCTTTTGGACTAAAAAAGCCTTATCAGCTTTCATTATATTTATATTTCTTATTATTGTTGTAATTGTTAAATTTGGGAAATTTTAGCTCTTTTTTCAAATCAGCTATCTTTTTTAAAATACCATCCAAGTATGAACAGTAGTGCTAGAAGTATTACTTTTCTGTCTTTCAGGAGCACCTAACATATTTCTAAAAGATGTACATGATTTTGTATCCCATTTTGAAAGAATGGGGCTTTTAAAATCTTGAGCAGCACTTTTCTACTCATAGGCACTTGATGATGCTTCAAAGCTGGTCTTTAGGAAGGCTTGATCAGGACAACGGTGTTCTAATTCACACTGAAAATCCAGTTTAAAATGTTGGTGTTTCTCAGACACTTTTGCCCATCTATCATACCCGTCTGTAATCATATAAGAGGAGGACTAATTTTTTTCATGTATGAAAACTAATCCAAAAAGGCTTTCTCTTTTATTATCAGTGATCATATATCTGATTTCTGTATACTACCAATCTGTTCTCATCAGATTACTGCCAGATTTTTTTCCTCCAAGGCATTTTTTTTCCCATTTCTCTCCACTGACTTCACTTCAGTAGGAGCTGCAGTTTGTGTAAACAGTCTTACTTCAGCGCTACTTTGTATTGTCCCTTGTATCCACTCGTTCTCACATATGTACATTTTATAAAAGTATTTGGGGTAGAAAATAGTTTTGCAACTTAACTCAAACCTACTATAGAAGAAAGTAATCCATTTCTATGGAGTAGTTTCAGGTGCCTACCGGGAAGAGGGAAAAAAAGAATCAGCGTATTCTTTCTCTGTATTCCTATTACCAACTATGTTCAGAATCATAGTATGGAAGAATAATTGAGGTTGAAAGAAACTTCTGAGGGCCCCTAGTCCAATCCCAGGCACAGCTACAGGTTGGGCAGAGAAGAGATTCAGAGCAGTCCTGCAGAGAAGGACTTGGGGGTGTTGGTCAATGAGAAAATGAACATGAGCCAGCAGAGTGCGCTTGCAGCCCAGAAAGCCAACCATATCCTGGGCTGCATCGAAAGGAGCATGAGCAGCAGGTCAAGGGAGGTGATCTTGCCCCTCTAATCTGCTCTTGTGAGACCTCACTTGGAGTATTGTGTGCAGTTCTGGTGTCCTCAACATAAAAAGGACATGGAATTGTTGGAACAAGTGCAGAGGTGTGCCATGAGGATGATCAGGGGACTGGAGCACCTCCCATATGAAGATAGGATGAGAAAGCTGGGGCTGTTCATCGTGGAGAAGAGAGACCTCCTAGCAGCCTTCCAGTATCTGAAGAGGGCCTATAGGGATGCTGGGGAGGGACTCTTCGTGAGGGACTGTAGTGATAGGACAAGGGATAATGGCTTCAAACTTAACCAGAGGAAGTTTAGACTGGAAATGAGGAAGAAATTCTTTACTGTAAGGGTGGTGAAGCACTGGAAAGTGTTGCCCAGGGAAGATGTGAATGCTCTATCTCTGGTGGTGTTCAAGACTGGGTTGGACCGGGCTTTGGGTGACATGATTTAGTGGGAGGTGTCCCTGCCCATGGCAGGGGTGTTGGAAATAGATGATCTTAAGGTCCTTTCCAACCTTAACTATTCTATGATTCTATGTTGCTCAAACAGTTCAACTAGATCAGGTTGCTCATGACCTTGTCCAGAAGAGCTTTGAATATATGCAAGGATGGGGATTCCTCAGCTGCTCTGAACCCCTACTTCAATGTTTGATCATGCTCTGGTGAACAAAAATAATAATTCCCTTGTTATACCTTGTGCTGGTTGATCCCTGTCCTTTAGGTTCACACCTATGAGACGACTGACTCTACAGTCTTACCTACACTGGGAGGACACTACTTGTAACAAGGCAAGCATAGTATTTTTGATTAGTTTGCCTTAATTAGAACTTCTCACTGTTTTGCTGAAATTCCCCAACAGTTTATTCTTTACATTTGTTTCAAATTCTGTTGCAAGCAGCAAACATTTGCTTTATAATTAAAGCTCGGTGTCTTACAGAAGGAATGAAAATACGTACAAACCACTACTTAAACAGACAACCCATTAAATGTGATTCCTCTCAAGGTACATTTAATATTGTACTGACACTTAGACAAGTATTTAGTAATAGTTCAAGGAAAGCCTTTCTCCTTAGTATTGACTGTGTAAGTCAATTACCACAGCCACACAGTGATCTGAAAAAGATGTTGCTGAATGGTAACTGGTTGCATTTGCAGGTGCACTACAGCACGATTTTTGCATAATACAGTTGAAAAGTAGAACTGTATGAAAGTATTATAATTGACAAATTATATACATAATAGAACATCCATCTCTGAGACTTAAAAAAAAGGTAATGTTGCCAACAACTAAGAAGTTTGATAGCTCAGACTTAAGGCATAAGTAACACTTCCAGAAATCCCACATTTTCCCGGCCTTTACCCTGGTATGTCAGAGTAATCACTCACACACTGCCTTACAGGTTGTCACATATCATTTTACATGTTGATTGGTTAGCTATGTTCAGGATTATACAAGATGCAAAGCCTAAATTTGACTGACATACATAACCATTTTGTCAATATCACTAGTTTTTTACTCATCAGAAGTTGTCTGGCCTTGCTAATACCTTTGCAATTATTCTAACTGGTGTTGCTTATGCTGCTTTAAAACTAAAGTTTCTCAGCAATGTAATGACAGTCATAATGAAGCACGAGGAACATGTGCATTTCAGATTGTTTTAACTTTTGAGCTTGTCAGATTTCAAACCTTTTAGAAACAGGTATGTAAAGTGCACAGAGAGAAACTTCAGCTCCTCTGCATAGGGTCCAGTGAGTGTGAGAAATTACTTAACTGGAGATTCATGTATGTATGGACTCAGTTGATATTATCAGTCTAGAACGGTTTTGCCATTTATGCATTTTTCAGGTTTGGATGGCAAGCTGCTATTGTAGTGTTCAGCTGC
Organism: Ara ararauna; assembly: GCA_028858755.1. Classification (NCBI taxonomy): domain Eukaryota; kingdom Metazoa; phylum Chordata; class Aves; order Psittaciformes; family Psittacidae; genus Ara; species Ara ararauna. Next base: position 45,921,883 of record CM054381.1, read on the forward strand.
AGTATGTAATGCAGCTTTGACTATGGGCTTATACTGGGTTTGTGAACAGTTTCACTGAGTTTGTCCTCTCTCTGCTGTTGCTTGCTGTGTGTGTGATTTGGAAAGCTTACTGGAATTTGCTCATATTGCCTATTTTTATTGCAGGCTGGTGTGTGGTAGGAATGTGCCTGTCTTGGCAAATCAAATCCTGCATCACCCATCAGCTAGTATCGTCGCTGTAGCTATGATGTCATTACATTTGACAGCATTAAAAGCATTGATTGCATCCAAAATTATTTGAATCATCCTCATGGTCAGCGACAGAGGAGGCATGATCAGTATTTGAAGGCGGTGGGAGGTTATTTCCAGTTTTGATCATTGGCATAAAGCTGTCACTCAGGAAAGCAGAGTCAGAAAACACTACATTTACTTTTTAGTGGACTTGCTTATCTGCAAGATAATACAATTGGTATTATATGAAAAAGTGTGATGGAGGTTTGTACTAAAACTAGTTATAGTTTTCTGGCCCATGTAGCTTCTGGGAAAAAATAATGTTGTTGTTGGATGTCGTTATATTGCAGCTTGTATTCAAATGACAGTCTTTAATCCAGTCACACCTATTTGGTACCAGCTTCATTACGGAGAGTAAAATAATTGATTTAGTTTTAAAAAAGCTAATTTCCATTTGTGGTGGAAAGTTTATGTGTAGCTCTTGAGAAATATTTATTAAAAAACGAACCAAAACAACACCACACAGAGAAGTGCTTTTGTGCCCTATGTTAAGGTTTGAAATTATGCCTTCTTTTTTTTTTTTTTTTTTTTTTTTGGCTGTTTCTCTACGCACAGCTTCCAATATATGCCACAGTCATACAAAAGCTGTTTCTGATGACGTCCAACCTGACAGCACTGTAGTAGGAAATATCTTCATGCTGTATTTCTTTGACAGAAATGAGGAAGGAGATCTCTGCTTTTTATTGGCCTCTGGCAGTAAATTTATTGACCATGTTATGCCTGAACTATAAACTGGATCAGATCTGAAAACTCACTGTTGATTCCTGATATGGTTGAGTGAATCTGGAAGAAAGTCACATGAAATCACTGAAGTTGGAGGGAATAGCGTTTTGGGAAATAGGATTTGGCAACAACTCCAAGCTACAGCTCGTGACTGTACTGAACATTTTTTTCCCACCTAAGGATTGATTTAACTCTGCATGGCTTTATAATATCAAACTGTTGAATTACTGGTAGCTATATACTGTAATAATCCTGAATTGATCTCACTCTAAATGACTGCTACACTGCTTTCCAATGGGTTAAGTATATGCCTCCTTCTCAAAGGAAAAAACAATAGCAGAATAAATATATATATAACTCAATGTATAATATATGCAAGTCATTAAGAATATGTAAATATAATAATTTTTTATATATAGTTGTTGCTTATAGCTCCTACCTTTGCATAAATTGTGAAAAAAATGAGGTCATGGAATCAGTCAGTAATTGTTGACCTGTTTTACTTCATACCAACCCTTCCATACCTTCTCCCCAGACATTACATGCTTTCCTCTGCGATCATTTGCAGGTTTTGTGAATCCCTTGAAAACAGTTAGGTGAACCCTGGGGTTTTGCAAACAGAAGGTTGGAAACCACACTGATGGCAAAGCTGACCTCTTGCATTCCATAAACTCAGCGGATTTTTGCTTCTGTCAAGGCTGCATTGAACCAGAGCATTTCTTTAGACACTCCAAATCCTCCATCTGGTACTTTGTATTCAGGAGACATAGAGCAAAAACAAAGTTTGATCTTCTATATTTAATGGGTTTGATTCTGATTATACATCTCTATTATGAGTGACTTCAGTAAAGAGGGTTTCTCTGTATTTCTTTGATTTCAGTATTGGGCCTCAAACTGATAGTGCTATCACAAAAAAGAAAATACTGTTAGGAATATCCAGTCAAGAAAAATGACACGGCCTGCCTTTGAAAATGGAACTAATTTACTCACCAGATCCCTTAGCGGTGAAGCAGAAATGAGTGGAAAGGATGAGAAGTGATAACAGTGATGAAAGCTGTGGTATCCTTCTGTAGGCAGGCCATAAGGTTTCTTTTAAAAATGTGCAGTGAGGATTGTGACACCATGTCACCATCTTCTGAGAAATGTCTGGATTTCAAAAGTTAGGTTTAAGACTCAAAGAAAAAAAAAATAAGTATAATCATCTTTCCTCTCCCTCAGTCTTGTCTTTCATATTCTGATACTCAACATTGGTTATTAAAACTACTCAGTTCCACTGGAAACAGGCAAAATAACTATGCTGGCTGGGTGCTCTGAAAGTACTCGCAAAGGGTGGCTTTTCTGCTAGCTCTCAGTGTGCAGCAACAGAAGCCTGTTTCAGATTGAGTATTACCATTGTGAGTGCATTAGCTGAGCTCTTTCAAGAAACTTGAGGAAAATTAACCACACTTTCTGATAACAACGAGTTAATCTTCCATGTTTGCATGCTTAAATTAGCTCAGTAAACAAGATTTATACTGAAGGGCAACAGTACAATTGTAACATGGTGGGTAGAGTAACTTGAGTTGCTGCATTCCTTGGCTATAATGCTTTCAGTGCTCTTTCATCTGCTGAAACAAGTGTTAAACTGCCTGGTTTCTTTCCCCTCTGTTGTAATGCTTGACTCCAGCCTGGGATTGTTAAAGCTTGCTAGGTAGCACGGTCTGATTTAAGCTGTAGGGTTTTGTGTGGTGACCAGCTTTTTTACAGAGATACCTTGGTGTTTGTTCCCTGCCTCCTGCAGCTCTAGCTAACTATAACCTTACTGACAGCATTTCTTATTTCAGGTCTTAGCGAGAGGGCATGTAGCACTGAGAGCTAAGACAGTTTCCTAGCATATCAGTGACCCTGTAGCAGCTTCTCCCAGCTTATACGTTGGAGCATACATCCTCAGTTTTCTGCTTTTGTACCCCAATGCTGGAAGCTCTTGGCTTTGATTAGGCTGAGCCTTTACCCAGGCATGTGTTGGTTATTTGTCATAATTTCATTCATTATCATAAATGCAAACTCTTTTCTGCTGTATGATAATTGTATCACTTTCTATAAGAAATATGTCTAGCTTAGCAAAATCACTCATGAAAACAAGCATGTTGATGCCTAACAGTTTGTGTTTTTTGTTTATCATTCCTTCTTTAAGCTGAATGCTAGCAGACTGCTCCTCTGTTTCTTGTCTTCCCTGTCCTCTGAAACTTTGAGTTAAAAGCTGCTGAATGGATTTTGCTTTATGCAGTAGGCTTATGCACACAATATATGAATGTGTTCAAATAAACAAAACTTTGCCAGAATGGGAAGGGACAGAGAGCATAGATTATGTCAGCTGGAAGCCTGAGCATACCATGTGAGGAGATCCTCAGATGAATCCATCCTTTTAGAGAGGATTGTTATGTGAACGCTCTGTCCTAGCTTAAAGACTCTCTCATTACTATGGGTCTTAGTAAATGGAACTGCTTGGAGTGTTTGATGAATCACACTAGTCTTATAATTCAAGGATATTACTAATGACAGCTGAAACAGTAACATTTTTCCTTTTGTTTCCTTCCATCGAGGTTTACATTTTCATTCGCTTTCATACAGAAAATAAATTCCATGAAAGGGAAACTCTTAATAAATAGCCTGTAGTGAATAGTATGGTGTAACTGGTGTAACTCCAGTTTTAGAAGCATTAAGATTGCATCACTGAAAATTGTGCCTTTCAGTAAATTAAATAAAACATAAACCAAGTTCAGGAAAATAAATTCATTATGAAGATAATGGAAAATTCTTATTTTCTTTGCTGCTGTAGTCATGCACACTGTAGCTGTTGCCTGGAACCGTCAATACCTTGAATGCTAACGTCCTCTTCTCTTAAGACACTTGGTTTTCTAGGGATACATGGTGGTCTGTTTTACTGCTAGCCTGGATTTACTCGTTTAATGCCTGAGCCTGTGTGAGTCAGGGAATATCTGCTCTGAAGAGTTCATTTGCAGGTATCATTACCATTGGCTCATCCTGTAATGGCTATGCTAAGGAATCATACGTAACCCTTCTGAAGCACCTTGGGTTACACAAATAAAAAATAATCCTATGATTTAACTCCACTGAACTGAACGGAGTATGCGAGCTGTATTTCAACCTGGTGCTTTTACATATTTTGCTTTGTTTCGTGGTATTACATTACGTTAATCTGTCTTTAAAATGGGTCAACATGATTGAAATGTTTGTAGCAGGAGGATGAGGCACCTGTGCACTTCAGTACTGGAAATGCCAGACTTCAATACAACAGAACAAGAAACCAGTAACAGATAATTTTGCCCAACTTCATTTATTAATCAGTTTGATTATTTCACTTTCTCCAGTTTTGCAAATCAGACATAATCAGATTCACTTTCAGGAAAGGCTGTGTGCAGTGTTGGATCGTTGCCTGCTGACGCTGATCGTTCCTTTACCACAGAACTCATCTGGTTTCATTAAAGTTCATTCTTTGTTGGGATGATGGTGGGAGGGAAGTCAGAGCCAGTCACTGATGACCTGAAGACACCTAGTTGGTGGGCTATAAAAGTGCTACATAGCAGGCAACAGCATACAATTGAGTTCATTGGCTGTTTTCCCCTAAAATCAAATCCCCTTGAGGTATACATCAGACTTCCCCATCTTCCCGTACTACCCACCAAGTATATCTGAGTCCCTGAGAAAAAGCAACCCCATGAGTAGGTTTGCCTTTACCCGAAGCAGGAATAACCTAGACTGTCTTCCCCAGCAAATTCTTTATGTGCACCACAGGAACTTTGTCCCCTTCTACAGTATGTAAGAGTTCTGACTGGGCTGGACCAGCCCTGTTGGTAGAACCTCTGGTGTAGACCAATCAGGTGTTTTTTGGTAAGTGTGTATCCCGATGTTTGAAAGTCCCACCACCCATTGCTCTCAGTGTAGTTTTGAACAGCCCATTGTACAGTTTGATTTTTCCAGAGGCTGGTGCAGGGTAGGGGATGTGATATACCCACTCAATGCCATGGTCTTTGGCCCAAATGTCTATAAGGCTGTTCCGGAAATGAGTCCCATTGTCTGACTCCATTCTCTCTGGGGTGCCATGTCTCCACAAAATCTGTTCCTCAGGGCCCAGGATGGCATTCTGGGCAGTGGTGTGGGGCACAGCATATGTTTCCAGCTACCCGGTTGTTGCTTCCACCATGGTAAGCACATGGCGCTTGCCTTGGCGGGTTGGTGGGAGTGTGATATAATCAGTCTGCGAGGCCTCCCCATATTTGTACTTCAGCCATCTTCCTCCATACCAAAGAGGCTTTAACCGTTTAGCTTGCTTAATTGTAGCACGTTTCACACTCATGAATAACCTGGGCAATAGTGTCCATTGTTAAGTCCACCCCTCGATCACAAGCCCATCTGTATGTTGCATTCTCTGCCCTGATGGCCTGAAGTGTCATGGGCCCACCGGGCCAAAAATAATTCACCCTTATGTTGCCAATCTAAGTCCATTTGAGCCACTACAATCTTGGCAGCTTTTTCCACTTGTTGGTTGTTCTAGTGTTCCTCAGTGCCCCGACTCTTGGGTACATGAGCATCTACATGGCATACCTTCATCCCCAGTTTCTGCACCCTGGCAGCGATATCTTGCCACAGTGCAGCAGCCCAGATGGGTTTACCTCTGCGTTGCCAGTTGCTCTGCTTCTATTGCTGCAACCACCCCCATAGGGCATTTGCCGCCATCCATGAGTAAGTATAGAGATAAAGTACTGGCCACTTTTCTCGTTCAGCAATGTCCAAGGCCAGCTGGATGGCTTTCACCTTGGCAAACTGACTTGACCCACCCTCTCCTTCAGCAGTTTCTGCAACTTGTTGTCGAGGACTCCATACAGCTGCCTTCCATCTACAATGCTTTCCCACAATACAGCAGGACCCATCAGTAAACAAGGCATACTGCTTTTCACTTTTTGACAGTTTATTATATGGCGGGGCCTCTTCAGCATGCATCACCTCCTCCTCTGATGACATTCCAAAATCTTTGCCCTCTGGCCAGTCCATGATTACTTCTAGAATTCCTGGACGACTGAGATTTCCTATTTGAGTTGGTTGTGTAATTAATGCAGCCCACTTATTCCATGAAGCATCGGTTGCATGATGTGTAGAGGGGACCCTGCCTTTGAACATCCAGCCCAGCACGGGCAACCGGGGTGCCAGGAGGAGCTGTGCTTCAGTGCCAATCACTTCCAAAGCAGCTCAAACCCCTTCTTAGGCTGCCAGTATCTCTTTTTCAGTTGGGGTATAGCTGGCCTCAGATCCTCTGTATCCTCGACTCCAAAAGCCGAGGGGTCATCCTCAAGTCTCCTCTGGAGCTTTCTGCCAAAGGCTCCAGGCAGGACCATTCTCCCCAGCTGCGGTGTAGAGTACTTTTTTTACATCTGGCCCAATCCAAACTGGTCCAAGGGCTACTGCATGAACAATCACTCGTTTAATTTGCTCAAAGGTTTGTTGTTGCTCAGGACCCCACTTAAAATCATTCTTCTTTCGGGTCACATGATAGAGAGGGCTTACAATCAAACTGTAATTCGGGATGTGCATTCTCCAGAACCCCACAACACCCAAGAAACCTTGTGTTTCTTTCTTATTAGTTGGTGGTGACATTGCTGTTATCTTGTTGATCACATCTGTGGGGATCTGGCGACGTCCATCTTGCCATTTTATTCCCATAAATTGTATCTCCTGTGCAGGTCCCTTGACCTTACTCCGTTTTATGGCAAAACCGGCTTTCAGCAGGATTTGGATTATTTTGTTCCCTTTCTCAAAGACTTCTTTTGCTGTATCACCCCACACAATAATGTCATCAATGTATTGCAGGTGTTCTGGAGTTTGACCGTGTTCCAGTGCAGTCTGGATCAGTCCATGGCAGATGGTAGGGCTGTGTTTCCACCCCTGGGGCAGTCAGTTCCAAGCGTACTGGATGCCCCTCCAAGTAAAAGCGAACTGTGGCCTGCACTCTGCTGCCAAAGGAATTGAGAAAAATGGATTGGCAATATCAGTCATGGCATACCACCTGGCTGCCTTTGACTCCAGTTCATACTGAAGTTCTAGCATGTCCGGTGCAGCAGCACTCAAGGGTGGTGTGAATTCATTCAGGCTACGACAGTCTACTGTTAGCCTCCACTCTCTGTTAGACTTTTGCACTGGCCATATGGGGCTATTAAACGGTGAGAGGATCCTACTGATCACTCTTTGACTCTCCAGTCTATGGATCAGCTTATGGATGGTAATCAGGGAGTCTCGGTTGGTGCAATATTGCTGCCGGTGCACTGTTGTGGTAGCGATTGGCACTTGTTGTTCTTTGACCTTCAGCAACCCCACAACAAAATGATCCTCTGAGAGACCAGGCAAGATAGACAGCTGCTCAATTTCCTCTGTCTCCAAAGCAGCGATACCAAAAGCCCATCAGTACACTTTTGGGTCTTTGAAGTACCCTCTTCTGAGGTAGTCTATACCAAGGATGCATGGAGCCTCTGGATCAGTCACAATGGGGTGTGTTATAAACGCCAATTTTGTTATAAAAAAAACCAACGTCAGCACCGACATTAGCAGCCAATTTCTTTATTGTGCTCGTTGATGGGAGATAAGCAGCGCTGGGTGCACGGGGAGTCATCACTCCACCCAAGCCGCACACCAAGGGGTTAAGCAAGCAGATATTTATTACACACAAACATGCATATTCAGTAGGTTTCCGAGAGAGAAGTGGGGATATTACAATTAGTTTAGGTACTCGTTATCATAAGTCCCCCACCTTCTGGCACTTGCGCACTGTCCTCCGACAGTCATGGGCAGGGGTCTTCAAGATGAAGTAAGTAGTCTTCCTCATGTGGGCAGGGGTCATCAAGATGAAGTAAGCAGTCTTCCTCAGGATGCACTTTTCAACTTTAGCATGGTTGAATGCCCTAGTAGCCCCAATTAGCTGAAATCAGCCGAATTGGAGAGTTTCTGACAGCCAGCAAAGATTTAGAGTAGTGTGATTTCCTTACAAGAGATAAGCAACACCATACAGGCAGCTAAGGAGTGTTTGAAGCTTAGCAGATGCCCAGGAGGCACTGATTTCAGGCTGACTGCTGAGTAAAAGGGCTACTAAATCTTATTACCACATCACAGACTTACAACACAAGCATTGTTCTAAAAGCTAACGGATAAGTAGAAGGGCCATTAAAGCTTATTATCACATGACAGACTTACAACACAAACATTGTTCTCTAAATTAGGCTGAAAGTATTTTTACCTATGTTTTCCAAACACTTTTCTTTTACCCAAAGAATGAATGGATGGTGACTTCTTATTAATATTGCCTTAGCTATGTGGATATAATAACTCAGTTTCTTGTATAGTTATTTCCTGCCCCATATTAATGGTTTCTCATTTCATGAGTTTTCACACCATATTTTGTAACAAACTATCATTTCTCTATTTCCTTTTTTAACACGAATTGTAGTCTTTTCTATCACAGGTGCCTTTGCCATTTCCTCCCAGTCAGGCTGATTTCAGCCTCCAGTACAGTCAACTCTTGGCATCCTCCTGTCACTCCAGAAATATAAATGGTTTCCACCCCTTGACAGATTGATGGCATCAGGGTACCCTGTGCACCGGTATCTACTAGAGCCTTATACTTCTGTGGGACTGATGTTCCAGGTCATCCGATCCACACAGTCCAGTAAATCTGATTGTCCCCTACCTCCACCTGGCTGGAGGCAGGGGCCTTCTAATAGTCATCACAATGTTGGACACTTAAGTCTTGTAGAAAGGGATTATTCTTCTTTGTCACAGGAGCTGGAGTAGAATCAGCTCTTCCACTCCATCTGGGAACCTGCTCACCAGAGACTGAAGCCACAGCTCTCAAAGGATGATCATCCTTGACCTTTGTTCTCCTCTTCAATTCACGCACCAGTTCCTCCAGAGCTGAGGTAGGTTTTCCATCCCACTTCGTCATGTCTCCTCCGTGATCCCACAGGTAAAGCCACAGGGTGGCCCATGGTGTATACCTCCTATATCTTCTCTCTCGAGCAGTAGGACAGCTTATGTTAACAGCTGAGACGTGTGTTGGTACATGTGAGGAGCTGGATAGATCAGATAGATTGTCTCTCAATTGTTTGAGCTCCTGGGACAGTTTTTCCACAGCTGAAATGATGGAAGGTGTGAGATTGTCTGAACTCTCAGAGTTTATGAATCATTTAATCCACTGTTAGTGGTACTATGTCATTCCAGGTTACTGTTGCCAATGAATGGGCATATGATGATGGTGCATTCCGTGTAAATTTCCGCCACATGGGTCGTGTACATTCGACTTCATCTGGATCTATGGGTACATCCCTGGCATTCGGCTTAATGTGATAGATCATCTCTACAATGGCTGATTCCCTCAGAGACTGGATGCCTTTTTCTAGAGTATTCCACTTGGCCGAATGACTCATAATATCGTCCTTGTATGGAAACCTTTCTTTCACAGCTGCCAAGAACTGCCTCCAAAGGCTGAGGGACCGTGTCTCTCTTGCAATTGCTTTATCAATTCCCCCTTCCCTAGCAAGTGATCCCAGCTGCTTGGCTTCCCTATCTTCTAGTTCGTGACCGTTGGCCCCATTGTCCCAGAATCAGAGCAACCAGGTGATAATGTGCTCCCCTGGTGGACTGGTAAAACCTTTTTGCATATTCCGTAGCTCAGTTGAGGTCTGGAGTGAGATGTCATCTCTTCTTCCTCTTCTTCCTCTGATTCATATACTAATAACTCCTGGTCAGATGCTGTCCCAGGTGGTGAGTACACTGTTTCTTCATCTTGCTTCATCTTTCTTGCCTCTTTTTTACTTTTCCCCTTGGGTATAGGGGCAACCGATATTGGCACAAATTGGTCTTCTGGTGTCACTGCTGTACTTGGAGTTGGATTAGCTGTGGTGTCTGTTGTGGTTGAAGTTTGAGGAGCTACTGTACTTGTCGCTGGGGCTGGTGTGGCTGCTGTGCTTGGAGCTGGAGTAGCTGCACTGTCTGTTGCGGTCAGAGTTTGAGTAGCTGCTGTACTTGTTGCTGGGGCTGATGTAGCTGCTGTACTTGGAGTTGGAATAGCTGCGCTGTGTGTTGCAATTGAAGTTTGAGTAGCTACTATACTTGTTGCTGGGGCTGGTGTAGCTGCTGTGCTTGGAGCTGGAGGAGCTGTGCTGTCTGTTGCTTTGCCATCAGATCCAAAGACATTTTTTTCCATTTGAAGGTGCTGGATAGTGTTGAACGGGGCTCTGTAAGCATATGCCAAGCCCCAGCACGTTGCTGTGATTGTCTGTCTCTGGTATGACCAGAATGACAACACACTTCATCTAAGTGTTTTACAAATTTTTCTGGATTTTGCATTTGCTCATTGGTGAAGTTCCAAAGCACTGGAGGGGCCCACTGGCCTAGATACTTGCCCATACTATCCTACACACCCTGCCACTCACGACTGTCCAGGCTCGGGTAAAATCTCTTGGTCCTCCCATATCGTTGTCTAACCCTAGACAAGGCCCAAACTCCACTCGGCTTAAGTCTTGAGATCAGACAAAATGGTCGTGGGTAAAACACACTCTGTATGCATGCCAGCATGGTGATCCCCATCACAATCAGCAGGCAGGTCTCAAGGGTACCTAAAGGCCATTCAAAACCTTCAGAACTCTCAAATGATGCTGTAAACTGTCTGTTGGGGAGGCTGGGAGCGTAAGGGAATGTCTTCTTCACGGGAAAATGATGTGTAATTGCTAAACATTTCTATTACATACCTCCTAAAGTATAGAGGTGGTGACCACACAGGGAACGCAAGCCAGATCAGTTTCATGATCACTGATTCTATTGTATTACAAGTCATTACCATAAAGTACAATGAAACAAGAACCTTAGCCCAAGGGCCCCAGCCGATAAACACAAAGATAGCAAATACTGGCTGTAAGTAAGGTACGACATGCTGAAACTCCAAGATCAAGAGCAACAACTTTGAGAGCAAATAAATCAGCATTGTGACGAGTGACTATTAATCCAAAACAGTGAATACTTATCACAGATATGATTAGATACACTCTGGTCAGATCTGTCGTTATCTCAACCCTTCCTGCCCCACGCTGGACACCAAAAGAACTGTCGTTGTTTAAGCTCAGCCGTAACTCAGAACCACGTGGCTGCTCTCTCACTCCCCCCCTTCCTCCCCTCCGCTCCCGGAGGGATGGGGAAGAGAATCAAAAGAATGTGACTCCCACAGGTTGAGATAAGAACAGTCCAGTAACTACGGTATAACACAAACTGCTACTGCTACCATCAATAATAATAATAATAATTTAAATAACAAGGGAAGAGAATACAACCGCTCACCACCCGCCGACCGATACCCAGCCTGACCCGAGCAGTGATCTAACCGTTCCAGGTAACTGGCCCCAGTTTATATAGTGGGCATGACATGCTGTGGTATGGAATACCTATTTGGTCAGTTTGGGTCAGGTGTCCTGTCTCGGCTTCCTCCCAGCTTCCCCTCCTCCCTGGCAGAGCACGAGACTCAGAAAGTCCTTGGTCAGAGTAAACATTACTGAGCAGCAACTAAAAACATCGGTGTTATCAGCGCTGTTCCGAGGCTGAAAGTCAGAACCACAGCACTGCACCAGCTACTAAGAAGGAGAAAAAATGACTGCTACTGCATAGTTTGATAGATCTGTGTGTTAAATTACACAGTGCAACATTATTCATAGGTGCTTTTAATTCCCCTGTAAAGACTTATCTTATTAATATTTATCTTCTGGTGTTCTTACAAATCCAGAATGGGTAATCTCTGTCTACATGAAGATATTGTTCATACAGAGCTTTCTGTTTTTTTTTTTTTTTTTAAGAAAAAACAATGCAAAGAAGTCACAATAGCACTTAATGTCATGAAAAGCTTAAAGCAGATAAGATGTAATTAAGTGAGATGGATCACTCATGATCCCAGTGTCCAAAATTTTTGTGTTGCCTAAACAGCTGGCATGAGGGATGATAGCATAGTGAGGATTAAGCCTCAAGTTCAGAAACATCATGCCATGTTGGGTCATGGCTCCTGCAGTTATATTTAGCTATGGAAAACATCTTGTTGATATGCTTAATAAGTAATGCACTTGGATGATGATGAATTTCCTGCTGAAGTCCCAAGTGACCCAACATCTGCCTCCTTTCACCCAGTGGTAGCAAAGGAGTGGGTTCAAAAACCCAAACACATATCTTGAAAAAGGCAGGATATGACTTAAGCATGACTGTACCTTCTTCCAGTTCTGTGAATTGGGTTTGGTTTTTTAAACATAAGGAACTGTGTTGGTAGAGCCAATGTGGAATATTTTCACTGATAAATACAGTGTATTACATGGATGTTTCTAAATGGATTTTTTGAGAACTTTATTTTTTACTTATGCAATCTTCAGTCCCCGTCAATGCTAACAAATGTTTTGTGCAGCATTTAGGCACACGCACAAATCTGTCGCTAGTCAGTAAAGCAATTCATGTGTTCTTAAGCCCCTTGATTTCAGCTCTTGGTTTTATCAGCAGGAGGTTTTTCATAGGCAAGAGTCTATCCTTATCTCACAAATGGGCTAAACTGCTTCATGGCAAAATAGTCCTGGAAAACTCTTAGTTATACAAAATGTTGATTTTCTTCTCCCTCTTCTGCTGCAGTGGTCAATGACCTTAGGACCATTCTTGCCTTACCTGTGTATTCCTCGTACTAGCACTGAAAATCCTCTGTATTTTCCCCAGATTGAAGCATTTGCAGGTTGATCCATCTGTGCCAGTCATTTCCTCTGTGAATTTTCATGTTTATGCATCAGTTTGTTTAGGACAGTTCTTCTGGATGTGCACAAATGAAGCAGGGAAGATCAAACAGATTTTAAAGCATGAGAACTGACTCATATTGATTCATAAGATTTTATCAGAAAGACACCACATTGAGACTTAGATTATTTATTTATTTATGTATAGCACCTTTTTGCCCTGAATAGGTAGGCAAATTTTGGGGCAGAGGCAAAGTATACATAGCTAGGTTTCCCTGCTGACCACTTTAGATTGAAGATAATGCCACATATTTTTGACATTCAGCCATCATTAGAGCAATCTCTTCTGATAACCTTTATAACCCTGCCTAAAGTGCCTTATCTAGTAACGCTGAGCTTAATTATCTCTAAAAAATACCCATTTGTGATGTAGAAACTAAAACTCATAATATATCGCTCTGTAAGCTGGGCAAGTGTCTGCTGTCATAATATAAAAATGTGAACTCCCAAGGTATTTCATCTAGGTTTGGATCTGATAATGAGGTTTCTTTCCACATTAAAGCACAGTGACCAGGGAGGGATAACGAGCAGATTAAGGATGCGGAAAAACTTTTTTATGAAAGAGTGAAAAGATTGATACTGTTCACTATGGAGAAGCAGTAAATAAGAACAGATATGAGAAGGTCTCTCTCATTTGTTATTGTGAAGCTAAGAGGGAGCCCTTGCATTTGCTCCTTCTCCCATGACAACAGGAAGGAGAGATATTAATTTAAACAAGGGAGCTAACATCTGTTCAAAAGGCAATTATTTATTTTTGCCCAGCACGTACTTTCAGCTGTTTCAAGATTTCACTGAGGCTAAGAAGTTAGTGAGATTTTATTTTTAAGTCTGCTTATTGATAAAGATAGACAGAACATCTCATTATATATCCAGTGTGACAACACTACAAATAAAAAGTGAAACCTAAAATGATCAAAATATTTGGAAGAATCTTAGTGTTCCAGTGCCATGGTTTGTAAGGAAACCTCCTGTTTTCAGACATTTGCTCCTCATAATATAAAATGTTGAGATGACTCAGGAGGATCAGAAATATAGAAGATGTTATGAAAATATCACTTCTGGATAATGTTCTGCTTGTATTACCTTCATAAATATCTAAGCAATTTATGTGAGCATGAACTATATGTATTATACTGTATAATATAAAATAGTAAAGGAAGTTTTGTGTAATCACTGGAATGCATGCCTGAAAACATTTTTTAATTCAAAAGCTTTTGAAAGGAGATTTTATTGTATTGTTTATTATTTCACTGCTTTGTGGAAATGCTTTGAGGCTCCTTTGAAGTGTCCAGTTCCTCTGAAGTGTTCGGTGCTGGCTATTCAGCCAGTATCCTGTTTAAGATGATAATGAACTTTGGTAAAGCAAATAATAACATCTAGCTGTAAGTGAGAAGTGTGCTTAGGAAGATGGCTCCAAGAAATGCCAGTCCACTTCATAAAAAACCACCAACAAAAAAGTTCTCTAGAAGCTACTGGTCGAAAAGGCTTGTCAGATCTGAAAAAATTTGCAGCAGACATGTCAGCACGTGTTTTGCAAGGAGGACTACAGGTACTCTCTGGTAACTTGATTGTCCAGCTGGGCTATAGTATTTTGGTCCTACTGTTAAGATCCTTGCTCTAGTACGAGTTGTGCTCATTGGGGGTTATTTAATTTAGCGGTCATCTTCATGAGTACAATCCTGTAATGTAGAGGGTTTGGTATGCCATATCTGAATCCATTGCCTGTAGGTGCTTCAGCTCTGCAATTTGGTTTTCCCATATAATATTTGCACTGCATTCCTAAAAGTACTGGGGGGTGAGGTGTGGTAGAAGAAATAAGAGCTAGCAAGACCGATGGAGAAGATTGAGAAGGAAAGCGCAAGAAGTTATGCACTGTCCTTCACCCTCCTCAAAACCCTCCTAACTTATTGAGGTTTTCAAGTGAATCCTTTGAACTGATGCAGCAGGTGGCTCTGCTGCGTGATCCCAGGGCTGTTCCCTGTGAGGCAGTGTGCCTGTAGCCAGGTAATTTATTTCAATAAGGAGAGTTAGGAGGCAAGACCAGGCAGGACCGCTAGCAGCTTGTTTCACAGGCAGCAGTACCCACGTTCACAGGCACTGGCTGTGGTGCTGTCCCTGGCCTACAGCTTCAGACACGTTTCTCCACATCTGTCCGTTATAAGTTTTATTTGAAGCAACTGTATGGAAGTATAAGAAGGGTATTTCTAGAATACATTTTCTACCCTTCAGTGAACTTCATAAAATTTTCAGACTGTAGGCTTGGGTGGCTGTATAAAATATATGATTGAAAAAAAAAATGAATGTTTTGAGCAGGCTTTCTTTTTTTTCTGAAAGGCAAATAACAAAGCCAAAGAATAGAATTTTATGTGTCTGCATTATTTTTTTCTGTTTGAAATAGCAGATAGATTTTGGTTTTGTTTTGTTACTGTTACGTTTTAAAACTTAACATATTTTGTATTCTCTGAGCTGAAATTTAGTCTGTAGCAAAAGCTGCATCAAGTTAACTGGGTCCTGGTTCTTCAATAAAATGATGTTGCTACATTTATTGGGTTCCTTTATCTGTAGAGCACTGGCTTAAAATTTGTCACTTAAGGCTTTTAATTAGAAAGTGTAATTGGAGTTTTCAAACACAGAATACAGATCTCTGTAACTAACACACACTTATCTTTCAAAACTTCCCATAAAATAAACCGTAAAAGTTGAATCAAAATGCAAGTTGCAAAAGCTTAATTTTCTTAAATAAATGAATGTAAGCCAATATCAATTAATGTTATGGCTTCCCCTTGGGTGACAGAAAATAAATTTTCTTTAAAATACCCTAAGCATTTCAATTATTAAAATTAGCAAATTAAGCATGTATGTTCTAATTGTCATGCACATGATGAAACTTGGAAGAAACAGCGAGATCACAATAAAGTCATAATTTCCTAAGAATTACTTTTGCCTCAGTAGTGAGAGCTTTTCTCTACAGCCTGCTGTACTGTGCCTTCATTCAATCAGTATATTCATTTAGACTTGGTTTAGGCACAAAGCAGGTAAACCAGGAGTCCTAACTTGGTTTCTGGTTGTAGTAAGACTTGTAACTCTTTGGTGATGAAGGCATAAGAGTCATGCTGAATTGCTACCAAGTTTTTAGCAGCATTAAAAAAAATCACACATGATATGAATCTCATGAGAGGGGCTTTTTTCTCAAAAAGTATACCTGTATCATACTGGAGAGCTCTAGAACAGCATGGCTGTTGCAGGGGGTGCAGCAGGAATGGAGAGAGGAGAAAAAGAACAGCTTTTTGCATTCGTAAGTTAGCCTCTTTGGAGGAGGAATGCTCACATAGACATGGAGCTTTGCTCATGCTTATCCCATCCCTACTTTATTCTTACTCTCCAGAGGTAGGCAGTACAATTGTGAATCATATGCCTGTGAATTTTGCACACTGAGTCATAACAAAGTGTGAAGCTCCTCAGGGAGAGAACTGCGTTATAATGAATGAGCCAGGGGATCTGGGAGAAAAGAAAGGCAAATTTGCTGTCTTGTTACCCCCAATTAGGAACTCAGCAGTGACTTGCTCAGCTTTGTGGGAGAGCAGGCTATGGTTCATCTTTGAATGAGGGGGCTTATTTAACAGAATGTGCATGACATTTCTGCAGCTAATACATAATTACCTAGACAATTGCTTTTCAAGGGCAGTTACATTGCTTTCTTGTTTTTTCTGCACTGGGTGATGGCTGATGTCAGGATTCTTGTCTTTCACATTCCTTTTTGCCACATTTTGGGTGATTCCATAGCTTGTAACTTAAATTATTTAGTTAATAGCTCCTAACATGTAGCTAGATTATGCATGACAGTTCCCTTAGCAGTCTAATTGCTGACCTTATGTGCTAATGTTGCTAAATATATGATTACCCATAAGCAGCAGCAGCCTACCCACTAAACTCCAGCAATAAATAGAAATGAGAGCAAAGCTTCCCCAGTTTCACTGCTACATATTTCTGGAATCCTTTTTCAAATGTTGATTCTAAGCCATCCAAAATATATTTTAGTTTAATAGGTTGCATAAAATTCTACTAAATAAAAAATATCTGGACATACTTATCTGGCAAAAATTTACTAGAATTTCAGGGATCAGTTTATTCTCATACATTTTGGCTTCATGAGTCTGCTAAAGTGGAAACATCCTTTTGCTTTATTTTATACCTATATTGAGCAGGTATCCAATAAATCATAAAGCTGAAGTATATAACAACATATCCTGTTCCTTTCCCTATAAAATATCTCTGCACCACATTTCATATATATGTGTAGAACTGTTGGCAAATTACCACTTCATGTCTATTAATTTGTAATAAAGTTGTATAGACATTGCTATCTTTCAGTTTCAAAGGCAGTTGATTTTTAGAAAGATATTCCACTCAGAATGAGGCCAGTGTTTTAATCTGTCCAGTAGTGGTTATTTTTACTTTTAATAATCTTCTTCGATGGGAGCATAGATAAGATTTAAACTGAACTTGATGGTTAATACTTTGTTCAGGGAAGCATGCTATGAAACTAAAACACCACTTGTGTTTTTAGATGCAGAAGACGTAATAAGTTAGTTAGGTGAAAGCTAGTTTCCTTTTTCTGTTTAAAGAATGTTAGTAAGAACATTGCTGTGGCTTTGCTTTTACTTACAAGGTTTTTTACCTATTTGTGGATTGAATACAATATGGGAAATTTGCAGATGTGCTAGATGTTTGTCACTGCTTCAGTAATTTCCTGCTAGGATAATTGAGTGCATTTTCTACATTCAAAATCTGTTTCAGATGTGTATTTCTTTTAAAAAATCCAGTGACCATTCATCTAGTGATCATAGAATATAATAGTTCAGTCGGAAGGGACCTGCAATGATCATGTACTCCAAATGCCTAAACAACAATTTATAAAACTCCTTCAGTTATTCACAGAAAGATGTTGACCACCTTAGGTGGTGATGTACTGTTTGGTTTACACTTCTCCTCCTATATGCTAAGTTACAAAGTTTTATGCTCTGTATAATTCAAACTTCTACATACATACAGAATGTTGGCATTATTAGGAAATTTAGCAGGTATAAAACAAAAAATTTGGTCATCAAAGTTTGTAATTTGGTAAATTGTTTAGCTACTTTATTTGTTTATTTAAAGACCTTTCACTCACATTTTGAGTAAGCTAAACATTTTTATTTCAGGAAATAAAATTGGCAGTTCTTTTAAATGCTCTAAATGCCATCCAGAAGTGTTTCCTGATTCTTGTAATGTACCATTGCTTTGGTATTTCAAATGAGCTGCATGTGCAGTAACACTTACATGACTGAGAGTGACAGGGTGACTTGAGAGCTGCCTCTGAATCACATTTCTAACCTTAGCAGAGTATCAGAGAGCCTAAATAGGAGTCCAGCATCATTAGTTGTTGTTTCATAACTGCATAATGTTACCATTTTACCGAAATCAATCAGAAAGCTTGATGATTAGTGTAGGCTTCAAAAGAACTAGGAGAGTGGATTCCACTTAACCTGTCTGGACTTAATCAGAGTTTTCTTCTGTTTATAGAAAGAAAACTGGTGAGAGGATAAGGTATATGTTCTTGTCCACTGGACTGAGTTCTATACCATTGATTAGAGGGGTGTATTTGGGTTTCTTTTGCCCTTAAAAGGCTTGGAAAGCTCTGATGGCAGAACAATGTACCCTTGGATAACAGGGACCAGTTTTCAAAGGTCTTCTGAGGCTCACTGGGAATTTTTGGTGGAACAGTTTTCTCATGAAAGAAGAACTTCCTGCAAACTGGTAGTTTCTGTCAGGAAAATTGATTTTTTTTTTCCATAATGGTCTCTTTAATCACATGATATATGAGTATTTAGCATGGGTTTTCTTAAAACACAATTCCAGTATTTTAGTTCTGAGTCTGCAGAATACATAAACGTTTCCTTTCATATCAATTGTGCAGCATTTCTGTTAGTGCCAACCCTTAGAATAGTTACCAGTCCTTAAGTTCATGCTCCCCTATGCCAAGCTGTCTGCAAAATCCCTCTCTTCTCGTGCTGTATGATGCCTCCCTTGAGCTGAACTTCACAGTGCATCCTGGGAAGTGATGCCTAGTCCAGAGAGGAAAATTGAGGCTTCTGTTCATATGGTACCACTCTGGGGAGGCAGCACTAGCCCAGGGCAATGCAGTGCAGCACGAGGCTGACACAGGCTCTTCTGATCCACTTCAGCTTACCCAGAGGGAAGGCTGATGGAGAAATGGCAGCCATTCTTTGGATGGAAAATGTTAGAAGAGAATATTTTTCATACTGAGGTCCAAATAATGAGCTGTTCATCACAACAACTTAAAACCGAAAATTAAATGAGATGAAAGTTCAGTATTTTACTGAGCTCTGCTGGGCAGACATAGAACTACAAAGTGGGATGCCTGACACAACTTTGTGGGCCAGGTACTGAAGTCCCGTTACTTTGTAGCTTCGGTAGAGCCATTCAGAGTCTTGTGGGCTGAATGTCTGAGAAACTCCGGTTCCGAATCCTTTCTTTCACATAACTTTTCTCTTTTAGCTCACTGCAAAGGAGAGGCAAGGGCCAAGAGATGGAAACCTATCCTGCCTCACATGGCTGGGACTGTGCCTACAGGGTGGCTAGGAGTCAGTGAGGACTGCCTAGTGACCAGCCTGAATGGTGGGAGCATACTACTGGTTTAAATTATCAAGAAAAATTACCAGTAGATGCAGTCTCTTCTGTAAAGGACATGGTAAGTATGAAATACGTGAATTTAATGTAGTATCTACATTTGTGAGGCAAGATAAGGAAAAAAAAATCTTTTTTTTTTTGCTACCTACCTAGGTATGCTTCATGCTCCTATACCTAAAAATAGTACTGTTGACTCTGTAATATATTCACACAGACTTCTTTGGGAATGATTCTTTCTTTGCATCCTTCCCAATGATTTTTTAACCCAGTCTTTTCTATTCTTCAAGTATGAACTGTTTTGGCCCCAAATCTTGTAATTGCTGTTAGTATTAAGACAGGCAATTATCTGTTTCACTTCATCACTTATCTCAACCACAGATAAAGCTTGTGGGGAATAGATCATACACAGTTCTATATTAATTTGCCATGGAAAGCCTGCAATGTAGAAGAGCTCCGTAGAGCTAATGACAAGCAATTTTAGGCAGAAGTGATTGGAAAATATCTTTATAAAATAATTCCATAAATCAGTTGCTAATCCAGACTCTTTCAGAAACACAGTCCTGGAGAACGTAGACAGAGCTTTCTTTGAGGGGTTGAATAGGGGCAAGGAAAGCTCCTGCAAGAAAAGCATGTGCTCCAGAGGGTCTCTAAGCCACCTCACTGGCAGTCAGAAGTAATTACCTTGCAGCTCTTCTGCAATCCCATATGTACGTGAGGGAAGAACATTGCCCCTGTGCCTGCATAATCACAGAGGTGGCTAAAGCAGTAGTGGCTCTTGCTCTCCAGGTTTTCAAGCAAATTGGGGAGTTTGGTTTGCCTTTTTTGTAGCTGAGATTTATACTGCTTTAGCAGCAGGTATTTGGGATCATCCTGTATTGTCAACCAGGTAAATGTAGTTGCATCCTTTTGGTCTTCCCACCTGTTCATTCCTGTTAAGAAAATGCTACTTTTTATAGACATGTTAGACTTTTCATTGTTGAGGGAAGGATTGTACCATCTGTTAGCACAATAGTGCTAAAAATCAGGACTGAAAAAAGTAAGATAGTGTCATGGGTTCAGCAGCAGCAGTCATTTTTCTCCTCCTTGGTAGCTGGTGTAGCGCTGTGTTTTTGATTTTGGGCCTGGGAACAGCGCTGATAATACCAGTGTTTTGGTTACTGCTTAGTGATATTTTGGTCTGGCCAAGGACTTTCTGAGTTTCATGCTCTGCTAGGGAGGAGGAGAGCCAGGAGGAAGCAGAGACAGGACACCTGACCCAAACTGACCAAAGAGGTTATTCCATACCACAGCACGTCATGCCCAGGATGTAAAGTGGAGAGCAGAGACCCGGAAGGGTGGGGGTGCACTGCGTGGTCGGGCTTGGTATTAAGTGGCGAGAATTGTATTCTTTCCTTGTATTTGCCTTGTCATTATTATTATTGGTGGTAGCAGCAGTGATCTGTGTTATACTTTAGTTACTAAACTGTTCTTATCTCAACCTGTGGGAGTTGCATTCTTTTCGATTCTCCTTCCCATTCCTCCGGGAGCGGGGGGAAGGAAAAAAGGGAAAGTGAGGAGAGAACGGGCTGCGTGGTTAGAGGGGCTTAAACCACGACAGATAGCTAATACAAAAAAAAGGAAATTCAAGTCAAAGTGGTGAAATTAGTATAAAAGCTGCTTTTAAAAGTGGGCTGACTGATGGAAAAACTGCATGTCTTTAGTGCTCGACTGAACCTGGGAATGAGGGAGCAATGAACCTCTATGTAGTGGCATGAATATTATTATGAGAGGAATTAAGGAATGTCTATTATTCACAGAACTGAAAGATGTGATGAAGATATTGCCTGTGTTTAAATCAATCTTCTCAACCAATTTCCTCCAATTCTTCAAATTTCAGCAGTAGTTGCTTCAAGAAGCTATTCAGGAGACTAATAGTTAGAGAAGAGTGATTAAGCGCTTTGTGGATATAGAAAGTGCCAATAAGATAGAAATAGTAAAAGTCGTCAAGTTACAAGAAGTTGGGAGTGTCTTAAGGTACTTGACTTGGAGCTAATGATCTAGAGAAAAGTGACAATCAGGAAATTGGTATTAGCTCATGAGAAAACGGTGTATGTCAGTCAAGATTAGAGATGAAAGGGATGCACTGTTTGGTGACCTTAGAGTGCCAGCAAATGAGCAACCAGTTGACTAAAAAACAATATGGTAAATGGGTGGCTGGTATAGAGTACTGGAAGACAAAAAGCCCTGCCTTTCCTGAGATTGCAAAGAAGTGTCTGCTTGGGAAAAATATTTGGATGTTGTTTAAACTACTGCCTATGTGTGCCTGTTATTGGTATTTTTATATATAGATTTATTAAAAAAGAAGAAAAAACAAGTCCTGAAGTATGTGATAAAGGAGATTGAAATGTCATTGCAAAACTTTGTAAACAATTTTTTCTTCTTCTTCTAGAATTGATTTCATGTGGAATTTTAGGCTGAGTGCAGTCAGCCACTAAAAAGAAAAAATAAGGAAAAAATTAAGAGAAATGGAAATATAGGTTTTACTAGCTTTTTTTTTCTTTTTTTTTTTTTTTTTTTTCCCTCTCTTAAGGTGTTAAACAACTTGGAAAAGAAACTAAGAACTTGGGTCATTCCAGTTCAGCTATGTTCTCAATATCCTGAACATAAGAACACAAAGTAACAAAATCAGTAACCAAAAGTATGCAAAATCAGGCATTTTCTATATTCCCCTGAGGTGAAACAAGGAGAATTCTGATGAAATTAGAGGCAAAGCATTTTAGCAACAAAGCAATTTAGTAAACATGATTAATATTTGGAATTTCTGACCTGAGTGACTACTGCTGGAAGGAAGTACTCATGTCACTTATGGCTGTTAAAATCAATGTCTATATGAAAAGCATTTAAAAAAACCCCAAAACTTTACCAGTCTCTTTGTTTTGTAAAGTGAGTACATGAATAAATAGTGAAAGCGTGGCTATACTGCAATGTTATGATTTTCTGCTCATGTGTTTATACATATATTTTAAAAAGGTGGCATTAGATATTGAGGCATCATGCTGTTTCACATGACTATTAACTTGGAGGAGTTTATGCTGTGTTTTTTCTAGACTGAAGACTTATTTGTTTGTCTTAATAGTTGTTATAAAAACAGTGTTTTAAGATGAAGCAAGGAAGCCTTACCAAACAGCCCCAAAATAATTCAGGCAACTGAGAGAAGGCAATGCATTCTCCTATGAAGACATTATGAATGCTTTTTTTTTTTTCTCCTATCTCTGTCATCCTCTTTAAGTTAGCTTTGGAGAGTGATTTTATTTTTAAATATGAATCAGATGATGTTGCCAAGACAACCTCTCCTCAAGCGTTTCGTTTCACCCACAGTGTGTGCTGAACCGCCATCAAGGCTTCTAGAGTGATTGGTCACTTATTTTTCAAGTGGGATTTGATTTGATGAAGCAAAATACTCAAAGTACTTGATTTTCTTGCCTCCTCAGTGAATCACTCCAGCTAGTTTAACTTGCTCTGTCATTAGAGCTGGAAGAAGCTAATCACACTGGCAGCTGGATTCCAGTGTATGGGACAGAATTTTTGACTAAGTTACAGCTCTGCAGTCATCACTGCTTTCCTAGTCTAGGCATAGACCTCCATGGGGGGAATGTAGGTAGAGACAGTGACAGAAAACCTCCTTCGCAGCATGTTTTACAGTATCTCCTCCAGGATATTGATTCCCAATCTAGTGATGCTGTATATTAGGCTACTAGAGTTATGCCCACTTTTGTATTCTCTGAAGATGTCTTATTGCAAGACATCTTTTGTTAAACAAAAATCACTTTTGTTGCTTGGCAGGTGCTCAAGTAGCCTGTACAAATTGGCTGCCCTATTGCTGACGGTATGGGGAGCAGGATGTGGGGTTTAGTTGCTTGTCATCACTCTTTCTTGCCATGAGAGCTTTTTGAAGGTTATTGCTGTATAGGCTGTTCCTCATAAGGGGAGTGTCAGGCTTCAGTCATATTTGCATAAATGTAGACTTTGTTTGTCATAGAGTAATATTAAATTCCCTTTTTATTTTTTATAATGTCAATGTATTTTATGCCCCTTTTGCTCTTACTTCTCACTACTTTGTCAACAGATTCCCGCTCTTCCAGTGCATTGATCTGCACAGTAATTCTTTTTGCTTTATTAAATAATGGTGGTATCATTCTGTCTTAAACTTTCAACAAAGCAGGCTCTTGCAAAGGGATGTTTTAATAAAATATAACAGTAGCAATGGCTTAGCTTCTCATCCTAAAAAAAAAATGAAGGAATCTTGTATGAAAGGTTTCTTTGCTCTTTTACTGCCACTGCAAATTCATTTTCTCAAGAGACACAGTAAGGTTGGTGATAAGATGATGACTGAGAGACCATCAGTATTCAAGGCTGTAACAAAGCAACAGCAGGTGGAGACATGTTGGTAGGCATTGTCTACAGGGGTGAGGGCTCAGAAGGGATCTGCCCCTTGTCCCCCCTGCCTGGGCGTTCAGTGCTTGGAATTTCAGATTGTCTACCAAGAAGCAGCTGAAAGATGAGAAAGACAAGAATTCATCATCCTGACTGAGATGAGAATTTATCCAGTGACAGGTTTATATGATCACTGGTGCTCTGAACAGTTTGTGGTTTTCACTGACGGAAAAACAATTTCATGAAGGATTTTCTTTTCTTTTAACAAATATGCCCAATATTTTAAATTTTTTTAGATGCTGCATCCCTTCTTTCCAGCAGAGAGGCACAGAGAGAGGTCTAAATTTCTGCTACATCAATCTCCTGAAAGTCCTTTCCATTTTTCAAACTGTTGGCAGCAGCTGATGTACTGTATTTCCAGTTTGCAGGTCTAATGCAGCTTTCCTGTTATATTTACAAATGCAGGATCTGTTGCTATTTAATATGATCTGTATTGAAATTGCAGCATAAGTATAAATATTTGTTATTATTTTTTTTATGCCAACTATGAGGGTTTTCAGTATTGGCTTTGTATCTTATGGCTCTTTGTGTTTGAGAGAGAAGGTTGTGGAAAACTGATCAAAGTCGGCCTGTGTACTGAATAAAGAAAATGCAGATTATATTGTGGGCTGCAAGATACTACAGTGAAAGGATTGTTCTAAATGCAGCACATTAAAAGTTATTTCAAGCCAGGATGTAAATGGCATTTCAGATTTTGAAAAGAATAATTATCTGAACTGTCACTTGAAAGGAAAATTCTTTATCTATCAGTTTTTTATGTTTCAACCTTTAAAAGACACCTGTGAGATTTATTTTTAGTATGTGAATAAACTTGATGGAATAAAGTAGAATGACTAATAACCTTGGTCTGTTAGACACAGCCATTAGCTGTTTGTCCTGGAGGTGCTCTGCCCATGCACTTTTTCTTGACATAGTAAGCAAGCCTAGGTTTCGAATCTGGTTTATTTATTTTGAGGCATCTCCATGACTTACAAAATACAGCCTAAACAGTCACATAAGTGACTGCTATTTGAATCCCAATACCCCCAGGAAGTAAGCCTGTGCTGTAATTTACTGCCACCATTATGTCTGTCTTAGCACACAATAGTTTTTGTACCTATAAGTGTGCACCTAAGTACCAGCAACTCAGGTGCTTAAAAACTTTTGGGCTGGGCTGTATCTTCCTGATGGTTTGCAAGAGGTAAACATGTATCTCATGGCTAAAGGCAACCAGTAGCTAACTAGCTCAAGTCGGAGCAATATTTTTCCCATCCCTTTTCCTTTGCTTCATAACTAAACATGTAAAAGGAAATAAATATTAGTCATGCCTTGTGGGGAGTGAAGGGGATAGGATTTGCATGAGAAAAACTCTGGGAACAAACTCTGAGGCCTTGATACCAAAAAAGCCTTGGGGTGATAAGCTGGTATGTTGAAAGACAGGAAATGTAAACAGCAAGCCTTGGGGGGATAAGGCCAGATGTTGCTGTAACAAGGAATCTCAGTTGGAGGCCACAGGATGTGAGGGTCATGAAAAGAACTGAAGCAAGAAGGTGAAACTCTCGCTGTGTGACCAAGGTGTGATCAGCGTTGTGTATGGACTATTTACCTGGGTATTTTTACAGGGGCCAATGAGATTGAACGTGGCATGCTTGTGCAGGTTGGGAAGGCACCGATCAAAGGGATAAAAGCGCTTGATTGTGATAAAGCTGGATCTCAGTCTCGGTGTCCTCACCGACCTGAGTCTGTGCCTCAATACGTCACAAATGGTGCCCAGCGTGGGGCCTGAAAACGACTAGCTGTCTATCCGCTGGCATAGCTCAGCCGAGCCACGTGCTGAAAGGAAGCAAGTCTACATGCTGAAAGGAAACGTATCTAGCTCGCTCAATTGCCTATCGCAGGATGAGGATAGGCAGCTGAGAACTATGGGGACAGCTTTAATAGAAGAGCAAAGAAATGTTTTACAAGTCTTTGCTAATATTCTTAAGAAGTATGGGATGAGCATTTAGCAAATTATTTTTGAAACTTTAAGAGTTTGTGTCGTCTCACAATCAAAGGAAGCAGAAGCAGACCCTTGTCTTCCTTACCACCACCTTCTTTGCCTGACTCTGCCTTGAGATCAAAAATTCAGTCCTGCGGTTCTGCTGCCCTGATAATTCCGATGATGACCTGGATGCTCCTTTTGACCCAGGTTCTATCGATCCAGAAAAGGAGCCTGATTTATATCCACTAGACCCTCATGGTAAATGGACAGCTGTAAAGGGAGAAGCGAGACAGGTGGGGGATGCAGATGTATTGCGTGCTTTCCTGGGGGTGTATGTGCCGGATCGAGACCCATGGCGGAAAGGTCTCTCGTGTGCTGTTATCAAAGATATCAGGCAAATGGTGAGGGACCATGGACTCAAGGCCCCATATATAACCCATTTGATACAGTCTGTCTGTAATACTCATGTATTTATCCCAAATGATTTCAAAATGCTGTTTCCTCTGATAATGATGAATATGCAATACAGTGTGTGGGAGTCGAGAATGAGGCAGCTCGCAGGCACCCAGGCTGCTGAAAACTTAGTGTTGGGGGTGCATGACCCACTGAGAGCTGTAACTGCATTACTGGGGCAAGCTGATTTTGGCGCCAATGCTGCACAAGCTATGATTTGCCAGGCGGGCTTGCAGCAAGTTAAACAATTGGCACTTTGTGCTATGAAAACTGTCCCTGAAGCCAATAAACAGAGACAGCCTTTTGTCCTAATCAAACAAGAGGCAAACAAGCCATTTATGAAGTTTTAAGACCGACTTAATGAGGCTCTGGAAAAACAGATCGATAATGAGAAAGCACGTGAATCTATTTTCAAGAATTTGCTGTTGAAAATGCTGACCCTGACTGTCAGAAAGTATTGTGACCCTTAAAAAATCCTAACATAGATGATATGTTAAATGCTTGTATGAATGTCGGGTCTAGACAACATGACCTGTCTCTGATTGTGAAAGCATTTGCGGCATTGTCGGTTAAGCCACCGCAGTGCTTTCGTGTGGTCAGTACGGCCATTTGAGAAAGGACTGTCTAAAAGTAAAAGCAAATCATAAAAGGAGAACACCTGGAATCTGCCCACGCTGTCATAAGGGCCGTCATTATGCAAATCAGTGTCGATCGAAATTTGACCGCGGGGAGGGGTCATGCCTTGACAACAAATCACCCCTCCAAATGGCCCCCTAGTGCAGTTGCCTGATTTGTGCACCAGCACAAGCAGCAGTGAGTGGACCTGGCCACGTCAGGAGAGACAATAATACAAAACACATCAGTTGTGCTTATTCCAACTGTTGTGCTTATTCCACATATGGCCCACTTGGGCATGGGAAGGCAGCATTGTTAATTGGACAATCCTCTACAACAAAAAGAGGCCTTTTTGTGCTGCCAGGACTCTTAAAACCATGTTGCAGAAACAACTGGGGCGTTCAGGGTTAACCCCACAAGAACGTATAGCGAAAGACTGTTATGTTTTGAATTTTTTAAATCGTTGGATGGAGGTTGGACCTCCTGTACAGCGCCATTTCAGGGGTTCTAAGGATTTTAAACAGGGGAAAGCTCATGTTAAAGTACATAACCTTGAAACTTATTAATGGGAAGGCCCGTTCCCTTTAAAGACGTGGGGACGAGGTTATGCTTGTGTTTCCACAGATAAAGGACCTCGTTGGGTCCCTGCACGATGGGTTAATTCAGCCTTGTCTTCTGCCCCTTCATCACAGGAGGATTGACCCTGCCATGGCTTCCCACCCAGCCAAAAGAACACATCTGGGTAGCATTAGCTAATGCAACAGGGTAAGACCCCCCGTGCCTGTCAGTTGCCACACCTATGAATCCTTTCAGTACATGCCTGGTAGAACTGCCATTGGACATCTGGACAGTGGCTGTCATCCCCTCAGCACCCCAAGCAATGGCAGCATCAAACCCTGTGGACACATGGGATGGCTGGGTGGTACAACGACCAGTAGCCTTTTTAGAACCACAAGAAATTGATTTGTTAGGATCTGTAAAAATGGACAAGTGTTTGTATTTTCATTATACAGGATGAAACCAGTTGTTAGTGCAGAATGTTAAATCTTCCTTAGCTGTTTCTCTAAATGCTTCTGTGTGTTGCAATTATATTTCTGTCAACTTTTCTCATTCTTCTAATGCACTGATATCACTTCCTTGAGGTATCTTTTTAATCTGTGGAGATGAGCATGGCCTGGCATCCCTTCTCACCTGTGAGGAGGCCCTTGTAGTCTTGGCAGATTAACAATGTTAACCCCAAATATTTCTATGATACTGAATTATACTAAGTTTCACCATCTCCACAGGATAAAAAGATTTGCTCATGCTTTTACTCATGATTGCAACGAGATGGTTACATTCTGGAATATTACAGAGATAATCTCAGTGTCTCTTTTTGCACCAGGAGTAGCTGCTGCAAAAGCTCTTGCAACTTTAAACAAATTGGGATGTTGTCTTGCAAAGCAAACAAATGCTACATCTAATGCTCTTTACAGTCTCCTACTTGATGTTGATTCTGTAAGACATGCAACCTTACAAAATCAGGCTCTCATAGATTTTCTTCTCCTTGCCCATGGTCATGGGTGTGAGGACTCTGAAGGCCTATGTTGCATGAATCTTTCAGACCATTCTGAATCGGTTCACAAAAGTACATGAACTCTCAAAGAACTTACAGGAAAACTTCAGGTTGAGGATGACTGGAACCCTTTTTCAGGTTTATTCGCTGGGCTAGGAGCATGGATGAAAAAATTGATTGTATTAGGAGTCTTTTGTTTTGTTAGTGTTCATTAGCTTGTTAATTTGTATTCCTTGCTTAATGAAACTTATACAGTCTCTTATTGATCGAGCCTGTAAGCAGGTATTGTTAGTGGATATACAAAACAAAGAAGGGGGTTATGTGGGGAGTGAAGGCGATAGGATTTGCATGAGAAACACTCTGGAAACAAACTCTGAGGCCTTGATACCAAAAAAGCCTTGGGGTGATAAGCTGGAATGTTGAAAGACAGGAAATGTAAACAAGAAAGCCTTGGGGGGATAAGGCCGGATATTACTGTAACAAGGAATCTCAGTTGGAGGCCACAGGATGTGGGGGGTTGCGAAAAGAACTGAAGCAAGGAGGTGAAACTCTTGCTGTGTGACCAAGGTGTGATCAGCGTTGTGTATGGACTATTTACCTGGGTATTTTTACAGGGGCCAATGAGATTGAACGTGGCATGCTTGTGCAGGTTGGGAAGGTACAGAACAAAGGGATAAAAAGGCTTGATTGTGATAAGGTTGGGTCTCAGTATCCTCACCGACCTGAGACCGTGTCTAAATACGTCACAATCCTTTGATTTCAAAAGGAATGAAGATAATGAGGTAGTATGTGTCACCTGTCTGCATCGTTTATTGCAATTGCATTTTGACGCCACACTTAATCTAACTTAGTGTTGGCTTCCTTTCAGTTGACCTTTACCTTGCAAAAATGATGGGTGAACCAATGAGTGAGCACTGTGGATTTTTTTTTTGTCTTACAGTACAATATACCTTCAACACTGGCAGCCATAAAGCTACATAAAACAATATTCTAAGTCCGTGACAGAAACTTCATATCCCATTCAGTCTCAGTATTTATTGTCCACGGAATAAATTTACTCTTAAAAAAAATATATGTTTCTTGATATTTTGCTCTATTTTTACAGCATTGGTGTTCCTTCAAACTAAGTGTGAGCGTAGAGATAAATTCATGTGGTTTGAAAAAGAAAGTGTTTCATCTATTTCTGCTTGCTAGATCATACAAAGTTTATATATCGCTATGAAATCTGAAGGAGAGCAGAGGTTTTTGGTAATATTACTCGATATTTTCTGCAAACAATCAACATTCTACAACACTGATAATTTGTTAAATACATCTGTTTTCCGATGTAGGTTGTTCAGTTTGTCCAGGACACCTCGGCATTTCTTTCAGCCATGAACTACCACACCCAATTTACCACACCACTGTGTTTACCCAGTTCAGTATACACTCTTCCTTTTGTGATTCTTTACACTTTTGTACTTGCCACCTACTGTTTCATCCACAAACAAGATTATTTCTTTTTTTTTTTCCTGGAAGCAATACTGTAGGCATAACAAGTGTCTCTGAACTGTCACAGTTCACATGTAAAATGTCTTTTTAAAGTTGTCTTTATGGCTGTTGTAAATCTATTCATTCCCACTCATATTGCAGAACAGAGGGTTTCAGAATGTGACTTGTTTGCAGAACTGAAGAAGGGGAAGTCTCGATTGCTCTATGGTTAACCCCCTGGAGTTTGGAAAATGATCCTAATCTAGATAATTGTCAGTAGTTAAAAAATACATCATTAAATCTACTTGAAATGCTGCTCCTTTGAATATATGTTGCTGCAGATGACACTTGTCTTTCAGGTCACTCTTGCCTCCAGTGTGGTCACTATTTTTCACCTTTCTCATGGTTATGTACATAGGAGTATGTGGCACTACTGTTATGCTGGATTTGAACTTCTTTCACCAGAACCTAGGTTCTCAACATTTCATGCCTCAACTTCGATAGGACTCATTAATACATTCCATTTCCTACTACATGAACATCATCATCTTAACTTCAATGCCTACATTAGCTTTTGTCTTCTCTCATTCCAGAGACATACACATGAAACTTAA
Source organism: Ara ararauna (assembly GCA_028858755.1). NCBI lineage: Eukaryota > Metazoa > Chordata > Aves > Psittaciformes > Psittacidae > Ara > Ara ararauna. The sequence continues at coordinate 45,952,555 of CM054381.1, forward strand.
GAGCAATTTGCCTTGACTCAAATGTTCTCCTTGTAAAGCCCACTTTTCACTTAAGGTTCCCCCCTTGTTCACAGGATTTACTGTTCCTCAGCCACCTCATTCATAAATATACTTTTACTTTTTTTCCATGTCAATCCTTGTGTATAAGGGGAAAATCATTCCAATAGAGCTGCACACCCATTTCTGTGTCCTTCCTCCAGTTCTCCCATATGACTTCTCTTTGCTCATTGGCTGCCTGTGAGTCACTGTTATGTCTGAGTGTGGAGACAAGAGGTATTGTCCTTCCTTGCTTTGCTTCTCTAGCTATTCCTTTCCTCTTAACTTTCCCTATTTCCACCATTTCTGGTGGAAAGTCATATAGGTAACTAAGCCCACAGCATGTCCAACAGCATTAACTGTCCTTGTCTTTTACATCGTAGACTTTCAAAAAATGTAGGACTGGGACCTGCAATTAAAGTGTTCCTGGTGTAGTGGAAAGCGTCTATAATTTTGTGACTGTGGTTAGTGAAAGTGTATTTACTATCAATGTGCTGAGATCCTTATCTTCTGTGAGCGTTTGTGATCCTGGGCACCAGGCTGTTTGATGGGAAATGCTTTTGCATTACTTTCTTTTGAAGAATGAAGGTGTCGACAGGAATACCATTGTACTAGTTTAGTCTATTATATTTGAGTAGCTTAGAAACTAAATTCTAATGAGATATTTGCATAAGTCGTTCAGTACTCAGAATTTTTTTTAAACTTTCAAGACATTAAAAATACCTTCAGCTGCAATATGCAGTAAATCAATAATGTATATTAATCCTGACTCCTAAGTAAATATGCACACTTAATTTAACTTCTTTTTCTTCAGAAAAAAAATATCACAAATTAATTAGCTGGGTTCAGATCAAGTCACACCAGCACATGCCAGAGAGCTTTCAGCAGGAGACATACAGGAGAATTTGGAATAGATATTGGTCATTCTTTTCCATGCTCTGCAAATTTCTCTTAATGTAACACTTCTCTAAAATGTAGCTGCTAATGAAGGACTATAAAAATCTATTCTCATCTATTATAAATGCAGAACAGTAAAATTTATAAAGGTAATGAAGAAATCAAAGCAGAAGAACTTAAAAATGGAAATGGGTTTGTCAGTGTTGTGTTCCATCTGTGATGAACCTTGCACTGAGAAATTGCTTTCAACTATGAGACATTTTGTCTTGTCAAGTAAATTTGATGCATCGTATGCAGCAGCTTCAAATATCTGTCCATTTCTTTTGATGTTTTGAAATATTCCAGATTCACTCTTCCCAGGCAGTGATAAGCTTCTGTTAATGCCAAGGTATGTGTGTGGTGTAATTATTGGGTAAATGGACATTATATTAGTGTAACAGCAAAATTACAGCCTAAACCTCACCCTCCCCCCCCCGGAGCGTTATTCATTTACAGAAGCAATAAAAACTGGGAACTGTTGGAATCCTGAAAAATGGTGCTCTAGAATCTAAATTTTTAATGTTTCCCCCTGCCCACTTTAAAATGTTGCTGCTCTCCAAATAAGAAAATGGATACTATGGATCTGTCTCCACAATGACTGGTAATGAAAGTTTAAAATGGCTTGGTGATTCACAGAGCTGTAGTTGCGGCATGTGGTCTGACTCCTTGGACATCACAGGTCATATGCCTGTGTGCTTTAGAACAGGCACAAGGACTTCAGTTAAAGTTTTTGTTGTTGGTTTTTTTTTTTTTTTTAAGGGGAGGAGGATTGGGGCAGAGAGAAGAAAGAAAAAAAACCAATCATTCTTCAAGTTAGAAACTGTAATGGGCAAAGAATAGGAGTATTACCAGTGCCTGGGGGTCCTTACATTGGCAAGGAATTGACATGGTAAGACATACCAGATCCTTTGTGCAGGTAAATTACTTCTTGTTGTACAAAGAGAAGGCAAAAAAGCTCAGTGTTTTTTTCACTAAGTGTAGAATTCCTTTGTACCTGCAGATCAGAGTGGCTCTGAGCATGAGTCAACTGAATCAGTCTGGAAGCTGTGCGGATTTCTGTAATGTCACGGGGCTGTGATCCATATCATGCAGTTCTTCCACAGCTGAACTTAAATGCGACAGAAAAAGGCAGAAAAAACCAGATTTTACATAGTGTAGAAAAGGCTTTTTTGGCTCACTTAAGTCCTATGCTCAATCTATGAAGTGCTCAGTATGTGTTAAGGATAACAGAAATTGCTGCCTTCTCCAAGGCCTGAGGAAGGGGCTAAAAGGGTTTTACAGCTTTATAGGTTGTCAGTTTGAAAGATCAGTCATCATGAAACATAAACAGATATTTCCTCCTATAACTTAGACTTTCTTTTAAGCAGATTTGTAGGGCGTGAGATGCCCTAGGGTATGAGACATCAGCATGCAACTTGAAGGTATGAGTCAGGACCTATGGGAAAATTAATTCTTCTTGAGTGGCAAGTGGATGTCAGGTGAGGAATACTCCAGGGATCAAAACCAGTGCTTGATCCTTGTATTTAGGCACTCTTAAACCATGGTGCGAACAGTGCTGATATTCACATTTTTCTTAGTGAACCGTTCCAGTGCTTCCTTATTCTGTTTGCTATCTAATTGAATATTAATTCATGGTTCAACTTGCCAAATTTTGACTTGTAGCTGTTTGATCCTCTGTTTTTATTAACCAGGTTGAGAGATTTCTCCTTTGGCATACACTTTGATTTTGTGGTTGATCTCTTTAAAGCAGTAGAAGCAGTGGGGCCAGTCATGTGATATCCATGGCCTTTTGGCTTTGGGACTGCTTTATTCCAGCTGCTTCAGGAGTCTGTTCTGCTGTTTCTTTGCTTTCAACAAAACCTGACTTTTACCTGACAGGCCTGTTGTCTGTCCAGACACTGTTATCTTTCTGGCACCACCCTTTTTGTGAGGACATTCTTGTTGAAATATCTTTGCAAATCACAGGAAAGGTTTGGTAACGTTTAATTTCACTGATCAGCAGATTGAGCATGGGATTGGGGTGATTGGCCCCTTTGAAACTCTAGTTCTCTGCTTTAAAGGGATGGAGGTCTAGAGTAGATGTCTCTTAAAGCGTGTATGTCAGATTTGGTTCTAGAGGGCATTAGTTTACGTAAGGCTTACCCTGCCTGCTGTATCCCCATGTAATCTCCTTACAGCAGTTGCTGCACTGCAGGAGGAGGCTTCCCAGACAGACATTCCTGTCTTGTCCACTTTCCTTCAGCATCTGTGTGTTTCACTTTTTTCTGTTTCCTGGCAAAAATCACAGGCTTTCACTCATCCCCATTGATACATGGCTCCAGCCGTTCCCTGACCTTGAATAGTGCTTTGCAAGCCCTTACTGTCCAGCCCTGACAGATTGATGTCACTGCTGCATGCCAGGAGGCTGCCTTAATATTCATTTTTATTCAAAGCTTTTGTTTGCCATCACTTCACCTCTCAGGGTCTCAAACTAAACATCACTTTGAACCAGCTGCTTCACAGTACTGATGGCCTGGCCCACTGACCTCTTCCATCTGCATGTGTTTTTTACATTCCTTTTCCAGCCAGTGTCGCTGCCCATGACCCTCTCTGTGAGACTAATGTTAATTCTATTTTAAGTCACCGTTTCTTTGATGGTAGTTCTGAATTATCCACTGACTTCAGCATTCCAGTTTTAAGACCTCCACTAAACTTTGATTACAGCAGTACCATAGACACTAATGTAAAGATTTTGGGGTCTTCTGATATACTGCTTTCTTCTGTTTGTTTTCTTGTTTATCGTTCTTGCCTCATGCTTGCATTTATCATCTTCATGATTCTGTAGCCACTTCAGAGAAGTCACAAAAATTAGCAGGTTATCCCTAATTAGGCACCAAAAAAATCTCTGCACTACATTTCATTCTTTTTGATATTTCAGCAATGAAGTAGAATTTGTATTGCTAGCAAATCTGAATATGAATGAGAGAAAAGTCCCCTACTTACTATTCAAAATTCTAGTATTGGGCACCACTTCATGATATCTGGGACAAGTGGGATCAAGTACTATCAAGTCAAGTGTGCTGCTTTCGCAAAAGAACCCGGTGCATGAAATATGCTTCACCAGAATCCTTTTCTTTCTCTAACAATTGCATAGCAGTGCTGCTTTTTCTTTAATCCTCAATTTTAACTTGGTATTATCCAGACTTATTTTTTTTTTCCTCCAGCCTCAGAACAAAGATAAGAAAAGAATTGTAGATTTTCTATTTTATTAGCTTTCTCTGAATACTTTTGCAAAACATGCAGTTTTGTCTACAGTAATTCAGCTGCAAGAACTGCCAGCTTCTTGTATTTTCCGGAGTTTTGTATTAAAGACTGTATTAATAATGTTTTTGGTTTTGTGTTATTAAAATTGTCTCTGTGGCTAAACATAAGACATTCCCTGATCTGAGTTTTGTGGGAGGTAAACATTTTAACAAAGTAGTAGAAGATTCTTCATTGTGCCAAGTTATACACTCAGGAAGGAATAGATAAAGCTGCGCACTCTTTCCCATCCTTCTAGGCAAGATATATGTCTACTTACTCTCATCAGAAAACTGAATCTGTCCTTTTCTGGGGGTAATCAGAGCATTTGCCTAATGCTATTCCGCTGATGATAAACACCCAAGGAAGTTCTCCTTGGCCTCCAGATGTCTCAAAGTCTAGGATTAGCACCATTGCTTGCCTCTCTAAATTGCTTTTGAATTTCTCTCTTGCTATTTATCCCTTGCATTTAACTCTCTTTCCTTCTTTTCTTTAGGGAATATATTATAACAGAATTGTTTTTCTTTTCTGTAATGGTCTTGTGTTATGGATTGGACTTGTAAAATATACTGTAATTGAGTTACTGAAAATAAAATTTTCTGCATGTTGGGAGTCCTCAGTAGAGCCCTTCTTTTTTCTTCAGGTTAAAAAAGCAACAAAAACCCCAACCTATAATTGTCTGTATTATCAGGATGAGATACCTACAACACCTTTTGGAGGGGAACTGGAGAAGTGGAGCCCAACACAGCTGTTTCCACTGCTGCTGCCAGGCAAACAGGTGCTGTATGTTTGGAAAAGGGCTGCTGAACCCTTGGAAATCCCACAAGACTTCTTCTTTCCTGTGACTCCCAAGGAACTGTATCTATTTCTGGGAAAAGATTTTGAATCTGAAAGATATGAACTGGTAGCAGAGATTCTTCTTGAATGCAATGGTCTGCCAATGGCACTTCCCCACTACCCCTTAAAGGGAACATGAAATTGTCTGAATAGCAAACACCTCAATACCCCAGTTTGCATTTACTGTCTTGACATGTTCAGGTTGGCTCATTAATTCATCTGTGAAGCTCTGGAAAGAGGAGACTAAGATGCTTTATTTCAGAAAAAAAATCTGCTTCTGAGGACAAAATGCTTATTCACTCTGGAAGTACCCTCCACGGGCCAAGGGTGGACTACACACAAACCAAGCTGAATACTAACAGTCCAAATGAGGTGTTGAAGGAGAGTTATTTGTCCAGTGGAGGAGGTGGTTGTTAACTTAAAAAAAAGGAGGAAATTTCAGTTATGTCAGTCAAAGTGTTTCCATCTGCTCCTGCTTTGGTATGTCTGTGGCATTCTTCTCATGGTGCTTAAAGGTTTTCCAGGGCTTTACAGCCATATATGTGAGATGTGTAGAGAATCTATAGCTTCCCCTGCGGTAGTGTTTAGTGCATTTGCATTGCTTGGGACTTGAGAGAAAGAAATATTTTTTCTTTCTTCTTAGAGTGATAGGTAGGTGGCTCAGGCAAACTCCTGTTTAAAAGTAAATCTTTTTTCCATTTCTGTCTCTGGCTTGTGTAGATTGCAGAAATCTATTCGCACTTAGCAGTGAAAGTTACACTTATAAACTTCTTTTCAGGAGTCTTAGGCTAATGTATGAGCAAACTCTGTGTCTTTCTTGTATGAGTTTCACCTTCCAGGATGACAGTTTCATACTGCCTGAGGGATGTACCTGTCCAGATCATCATCATCATCAGGAGGCAGGCAGCCTCTCGGGCAACTGTTGGCTGATTCATTGTGAACTGTGCTCTTTGTGCCCACATTGGGACTTTGGTACTTTGAATTTTTAATCCACAGCCTTTAAATGTCACAGTGAGCAGTAAACAGATAAACCTAATCTTGTTGAGGGACTAAGTCTGTATTACATTATATTAGTGATATCCTGGTTCTTCAGAGTTGTGTAGACTTGACTACTTCTGGTGAAAATCCCTGATTTTTCACTTTTTTCTAAAAGATGTAATCCCACACTGGTTACTTATCCACATTCTATTTGATTAATTCAGTTCACTTGAGACTCTGTGCATGTGTGTACATCTATGTACAGCCACACAGATATATGTAAATGACTGCAATACAACCATTACCTTGGTTTTTGGTGAAAGTAATTCTGTTTTTCAAAAGAAATTAAGATGCCACTTAGACATGTAGTTTGTCATTCCACTAGATGAAATGTATGTATCTTTAGGTGATCTGACTTTAACTGATTGTTCTATCCTTGAGGAAATTCACTGGTGTCACATTGAAGCTATCTTCTCTTTTTGAAACTTTAATTTCTGTGCAGTGCAGTTTGTCTAAATCCAGTCACAACAAAAACTCTTACATTATCAGCAAGAAGTGTGAGGCACTTTGATTACCACCTGAGGTTATACATGTATGTGTGAAATATAGAATCATAGAATCATAGAACAGTTAGGGTTAGAAAGGACCTGAAGATCATCTAGTTCCAACCCCCCTGCCATGGGCAGGGACACCTCCCACTAAACCATGACACTCAAGGCCCTGTCCAACCCAGCCTTGAACACTGCCAGGGATGGAGCATTCACAACTTCCCTGGGCAACCCATTCCAGTGCCTCACCACCCTTACAGTAAAGAATTTCTTCCTCATATCCAATGTAATACATACTACATACAATTTTTTTATTTGCTACCTGCCAAAAATATAAATGTGCCTGCGTGTTAATGTTGAAGCGGACAATTCTGAAACAACTGATTGGGGTCATTAGTTTGCTTAATTTAATTGTTGCTGATCTAGCTTACAGAAATGCATCTGGACTTTCTTTTCTTTGTAACAATGTGCTTTCAGCAATACTGGTTTTCTTTTAGCTAAAAATATTTCTAAACAAAATGTCACATCAATAATTTCATAACCATTATTAACCTCTAAGGAAGCCTGAACTTTTGTACAGGAAATGAGCAGGGTCACTGGAATAATTTTTTCTTTGTGTACTCTGTTGCACATCAACTAGAAGGATTTCTAGCAGGACTGCTGTAGGCCAGCAATACATTCCCCAAAAGAACAAAGTTAGTGCATTAAAGGCACTTTGCCTCTTGCTGGCTTTCATAGAATCATAGAATAGTTAAGGTTGGAAAGGACCTTAAGATCATCTAGTTCCAATCCCCCTGACAGGGGCAGGGACACCTCACACTAAACCATGTCACCCAAGGCTCTGTCCAATCCAGCCTTGAACACCGCCGGCGATGGAGCATTCACAACTTCCCTGGGGAACCCATTCCAGTGCCTCACCACCCTTACAGTAAACAATTTCTTCCTCATATCCAATCTAAACTTCCTCTGTTTAAGTTTGAACCCATTACCCCTTGTTCTCTCACTACAGTCCCTCATGAAGAGTCCCTTCCCAGCATCCCCATAGGCCCCCTTGAGATACTGGAAGGCTGCTAGGAGGTCTCCATGCAGCCTTCTCTTCTCCAGGCTCAACAGCCCCAACTTTCTCATTTTATCTTCATACGGGAGGTGCTCCAGTCCCCTCGTGGGCCTCCTTTGCACTTGTTCCAACAGTTCCATGTCCTTTTTATGTTGAGGACACCAGAACTGCACACAATACTCCAAGTGAGGTCTCACAAGAGCAGAGTAGAGGGGCAGGATCACCTCCCTCAACCTGCTGGTCACACTCCTTTTGATGCAGCCCAGGTATAGTTGGCTTTCTGGGCTGCAAGTGAACACTTTGGTCAGCATTTCAAGGATTCCAGCTAGTGTCATCCTTTTTCACCCCAGTGCTTATCCCATCAAGGGATTTGGCCCTTTTGGCATGACTTGTTTTCAACAAACCCTGTTAGGCTGGGTATTGTTAATGACATATTATTTGGTAGGTGTTTGCCAATTAAGCTTCACTTATTTCTACCAAGGTGAGGCTGACTGCTTTTTTTCTCTGGAGAAGAACAAACAGAACCTCTGGGCACTTAAGTTCCTGTTGCTTGGAGCTGTGAAATAAAACCTACCAGTATAGAAATTGGCTGGGGTCTCATGATGAGGGAGTACTTTTGCTTTTAAACTGTAACCTAAGTTTTGTGGATATGTTTATAAACAGAGATTCTTGTTTGGTTTTTTTTCTATCTGTCTGCTGGGATACAAAGCTGGAAGAATCAATGTAGTTTTTTGTCTTTGACAATACTATTGTAAATGGGGTTTTTTTTCTTGATTTTGGTAGAAGGAAAGAGCAGTGAAAAAGCTGGAAATTGATTTGGTTTAAAATAAGGCTGAAATTTTTTTCAAATACAGCTTCACAGTGAGTGAATACATTCTGCTCATTAACATGACCTGGAGCCCAAGTAAAGATTTTATGCTGTAATATAGGCAGCAGAACACTGTGTATTTTATAACTTCATGGTCATTAAAAATAGGAATTTACTGCAGAACATTGGTAGTTTGCATTTTTGGGGGGTTTTGGTTTTTTTTTTGATGGGGGGTTGGGATTTTTGTTGGGTTGTTTTAGGTTTCTTTAATTATTACTGGTGTCTATTATGTTATAATGTATTTTAGAACACTCTTCAGTTACTTTCAAGGTGCCAAACTGGAAGCCTATACTTCTTTCATGATTTTGTACTTCTGATTGAGAAATTTTGGTGTGTTGTTTCATCAGTGGAAAGTAATTTGTAGTGTCATATAATTTGCACATCATTGGTTTAGGATACAATTTTTAGTGCATACTTTTTAGTTTCAACTTGGGATCACTAATTTTCATTGATCTTTAGGCCCTGTAGATCTAGCAAAATAATTTATGATTTCATATTTAATAATTAATTTACAATAATTTCAGTGTAATTTGATAATAAGATTGAGTTGGGTTTTTTTCTGTAGTAGTGTGATAGTTAAATGAAACAATTTTTCATCATTTTCTCTATATGCAGTGTACAAAGCAACTGTATTGTTCTCAGATGTACTGTTTCAATAGATACGAGATGAAACAAAAATTGTCCAATGTTCATTCTCAGAAGACAAATCCCTATATTTTTCTATGCCAACGATAGTGTCCTCTGTGCAAAGCTTCATACACTACAGGAGAAAGTGTGAAAGAACAAGGTCTAAAATACTCCCCGGGACTTGCAGATGTCACAGGACTATCCCTTGTAGAATAAAAAAGCTTTTGCATTGGTTGTCATTGCTGTAAATTCAGTGGAGACTTGTGGTTGTACTTGATACCCGTTCAGGAAGGCCTTTGAATTCTGCCTCAGAGTAATTAACTTACAGTGTAGTATGCAATCTGTTCATTCTGGTTTCAGTGGGGATAGGCATGTGCTGCTGATGACATCCATGGAATTAGTGCTCTGTCAAGATAAGTCTATTCTAAAGGCCATCCAGTCTACATTTGATGAAAATTAATAAAGAATTGTTCTGTATACAGTCCTTCTTGTAGACTTCACTAAGAGGAAGGAGGGCTATCTTATCCCAGGCTGCATTTAGCCACAGCAGAGGAAAGCACAACTGGATGGGTGAGGCTTATTGACAAATTATAAGAAGTCACAGGGCTGAACGTAATTTAAAAATAGTTGAAGTGGGAGAATGAGCTACTAATTGAAAGCAGGAAACTTATTTTCTTGTATTTATTCCCTTTTGCCTTCTTTTTGTTTCTGCTAAGAGTCTTACCTTGTCCAGTTTCTTTTCTTTTCTTTTTTAAGGAAGTCAGCAGATCTTTCTTGGCAATTAAACAAGAAAGACAGAGACTGGTAGCTTCATGATTGATTGCACATAGCCCGAGCGGAGAGAAGGGCAGGCAGGAGTGGGCAAATCACAGCAGGTCATGAAAAGGAAACTGCTAATTTAGGAATTCCCAATACTTATGCTATTGATTTGCTTTTATTTTTTTTCCCCCCAAAAAAAAAGAAAATAATCTTCTCACTTCTGATTTAAAAAAAAAAAAAAAAGAAAGCCTGAGTTAGAATTGGGCACGCCTCCTTCTGTAAAAGTGCAATAATAGTGCTGCCTAAAGACAATGAGAAGAAAGACTTCATTAAAATCTGAGATATACAAGTATTATTGCCAGGTACTTACTCTTTCAATTTTGCAGATACTCATATACTATTTGCATTTGACTGACAAGTAAGAGTAGATATTGCTGCTCACCTGTATTCCTTCCTGGTATGAAAGAAAGGAAGCTTTGTAGCTACATATGACACATGTATCTCTGTCCAGTGTTTATCCTACTTTATATTAGGTGTGAGAGACATATAATTAACAACTATGTTTTGCTCTGAAGCAGGTCAGGAAGCACCAAATGGCAAGTTTGATATGAAGTGGTCTTGATTCCTGTCTTAATGTGCTTATCTTGCCCTTGACAGTAGGAGAAGAAGTTGTCAGGCTCAGCCTAAGCTCCCCAAAAAATAGAGATAGACCTGGACTTTTCTATTCTTAGCCCTTATCAAAATACAAAGCAAGATTATTCTCTCCACATTCCTGCTTTGAAAAGGAATTTGAAACTTTTCCCTCCATTTGTGTGAACAATAAAGCGTGGAACAAGAAGCAAGGGGTTTAACAGCTTGTTGTACTTGTTCTTTCAAGTTAGAGGGTATGCAGGACCAACTCAGATGGATATGCGAGACTTGACTATACATATATTTGTATGTATATACACCCACAGTACTTCAGTAATGAAGAAAGCCACTGATAACTTTGATTTAAAAGCATATGATGATAACATTTGACATTAAAGTAGTTATTGGAAAAAAAACCTTTCTATTTATTTATAATCTTAATGCTTAATCATTAATAGGTTTCTTTGAATTGATCAGGGTCTTTGAGTCACTTTAATGGTCCCACTATCGTTGAAATATAAACAGCTGAACTTGACATGAACTCACAAGAAATAAAACCAAGATCATGATAATCTTGCTGTATATAATTCTCTGCCGTACACAGTGGTGTGTATATTACCTCAAGGTAATGCTCACTTATTTGGTTAGCAGCCTGATATTTCAGATAGATATTTAAACATAGAAACCAAAGAATCAGTCATCCTTGTAATTCTCCTTCTTTGGTCTCTACGAGCTAGCAGAGAAAGGATTATCACTATCATAGGCAGAGGACTAGTTCTGCTATGTTAAGGTTGTGAACTCTTTTCTTTTTAAAGGTTGACTGTCTTTTTTGTGCTTTAAAATACATATGCTTATACAGATTGCCTTCTAATTGAATGTGTCTCACAGCTATATTGAAGCAAGTTATTCAGTTTTGAAGGCCATTAGAAACGAGGGTTTTCTTCTTCCTTTTTTTTTTTTTTTCTCACTTGAAAAGGATACTGAGGAAGCTGTTTCTATTACAGAAAGAACATCATCTCATTTTTCTTACTGAAAGTCTCCAGCACTTCATCTCTAGCACTTTACCTCTATTTGGTCTTCTTTTGCCTGCAAAATTGCGCTGTTTGTAAAGCTGGCATCAGATGAATGTGTGTTTTTACTGGCAGTGTATACATATCAAAAGGTTTTGCTGTAGAGAAGATCCCAGAGGTCTTATGCTGATCCAAAGTAGGCTGAAAACCAAGCATAATTTCCTCGGAGAGTAAAAGTCTCTGCCTAAGCAAAGTTAACAGAAGGAGTTTTTCTGGTGGGATTGTCATGGTCTTCATTCACATAAAAGCATTGTTTGTAAAGAAAAGCTAACGTGTATAACAAATATTGAAAAAGGAGCTGTAAGGCTCAAGTTCTTCTGGAAAGATTGGGACAGTTTGTCTCCTGCTAGCATCTGGTATTCAAAAGTCTGCTGCATTTCAGAATTTTAGAAATTCCAGTGGAACAGTTACTAAACATAACCAACTCTCAGTGAGGTAGCAGTCAAAAAGTACAGGAAGAATCCCCTCAATCCTGTGACACTTGCCCCCAGAAAACAGATATGCACTTACCTTCTAAGGAGAACAACTTTCTGTTTCATGTTTGTGAGATTTCTTTTGCTTTTTTCTGCAACAACCTATGCTTCTACGGCAACAGATTCCTTATTTCATTCTCATTGCTTTCTCTACCAGTACATTAGTGTGTGTATGATCACTAGATAAATATTTAAAGTCCCTGCTGTTTTTAGGAAATAGAACTTGAAGCCTCAAATCTGATTATTTATTGAACTGGCTGTGTTGGAGGTGATGCTTTCGAAAAGTATTTTCAGGTGTCTATGGTTTTCCTGGCGATTATCACATTGAACAACAAACATGACATTTTCCTGGGTATTCTACGTTTTCCAAGTAACTGGTTTGTTTTTCCATGTATCAAAATAATTCAGGTACCTTTGGATAATACTTTTCTCTTTGTGACAGATAGATGTCTTTTACCTTTGTGTCCTCTGCACCTAGTTCAGCCAGCGTCGACAATACATCCCATGGCCCAGGATGTCTTCACTTAGGTTCCATGTGACCTGAAAAGGAGCAGCCACATCTCCTGTGTACCTAATGATGCCAGTGAGTTTACAGAGAGAATGGATTTGATTGAAAAGGGAAAAGTTTGATAAAGAAACAATAAATATTACAATCTAGAAGTGTGACATTACTAAATGAATAAAAGTGGAAGGAGCTAAAACCTCTGAAGCAGTTATCCCCTGCTCCAAATGAACTTCAAGGAGAAGAGTTAAAATAAATATATTTCTTCTGTCAAACACGAGTTGAGGTTACGGGTATTTGTAAAACCATCCATAAAGTTCAAAAACAATAAATCAAGCAAAAAGAATTCAGTGGCTAATAGTAATAGAAGCATTACAGACCAAAATCATGTGTGTCTGTATACACAGGTGTTGGAAATGTGTAAGAACACTTGGAACAAAGTATGCTGCACAGATGGTTCACTGCATTGCAGTCTGAATAGGTTGCCACTGAACTTTCCGTGTGCTCACTTTATATTCAGTGCTCTGCCAACATTCGTAGAGTCTTTTAACAAACTTATATGTCAACAATGATATCGGAAAGCAGATGTCATGAACTTGTCTGCCATCATATCAGTCTGTCTATATTTGGAAATTTATTAGGAAATACTGGTGATGGAAAAATACTCAATGACTTGAAAATAGATTAGAAGTTCTGACTTCCATAGCATAGTACACAAGGCAGCTCAGAGGCTGCTCAGTTTATTGTTGTTGAAGAAGGCAAAAGCAAATAACATGCAGATTCAATTTTTCATCATTTGTACAAGCACTAGACAGATTGATTTCTTCTAGAAAAGACAAGAAAGAATGTCTCCTGCATCTCTCCTACCTTCATCTATAAATGAATTTTGATCTTTGATCTTGCAGGGGACATCAGATGGTAAAATGTTCCTTCAAAGTGTTTTTGGGAACAGAGAATTTTGCTCAAAGGTTATTAATACTTCTACTTAAGTGTTTCATAGATGACTTTAAAAATATCCTCAAGATATCTAATGCTGCTATAGGAATAATAAGGAAGAGGTGATATTCTTGCATTTGGATTGCAAGTTGGTAAGAGTGGTTAAGTACATTTAAGCTACTAAAAAGTTCTTTGGTTCACTTTTTCAGGGCAATGTAGGTCAAAATGGAGTGTCTGTAGCTGAATTAAGTCTTGTCACAATAATAAAATATTTTTTTTTTCTGGAAGATTTGATAAAAACTTAATGGTGCATTTGTTCCTTCTTGTGATCACAATGAAACATAGTGGTAATTTTTAGTTTTTTAAAAAAGTTTTTCCAGGCACAGCAATGGAAAAATGTATGCTGAATAGAAATTCTACACAACTGTTGTCGCTTTTTAGAGAAATATTCAAAATAATAATGGAGCTTGTCAAAGAGCAACTTGGGAGGTGATTTTAAATTTTTGTGCAGCTAATTATGTACAGAAAAGAAGTGATAGTGCTAGGGTTTTCCACATGGCTGACAAACATAGAAAAATTCAGTTGCTGAAATTTAATATAAAGACAAATTCAATAATGAAAAAGTAATATGCTGCAGTGACAATGAATAAAGACTGGATTTCCAGAGGTGGTGACCTTATTGCCATTTGGGCCTTTAAAATAAGGTTAATTATTATGAAATGCCTCTTGTGCCCTAGATTTTAGAGGCTTTCTGCAGTCTTACTTTGCAGGTGTTCACAGTGGTCTCTGCTAAGCTTGGAGTTTCTTAGTTAATGCATGTTGCTATTGTAATGCTCTTCCTTTAAGAGCTTTGGGGAGAGGAGGATTGCTTCTCTGGGCCTCTGGAAACTCCTACCTGCCTCGAGGCAATTATGGTATTCCAGCTTTGTGCATAGTGGGTTTCACTGTTCTCTTACAGGGTCTGGGATGTTTATTTTTCCTATTTGTGCCTAATTAGCAAAGTGTGTTGGGCATAGGGAGATGTCAGTTTTTAACTGACAGGTTTAGCATATTTTGATTTCACTGAAACATTAGTAGTTTTCTTAAGCTGGTGAAAAAAACAATTTGGTGGGCTGAGAAACTGAAGTGATACAGAAAATCTTCAGTACTTGTCAGAAAACTACTGATAAGAGCTACAATAATACTTTGAAAGTGTAGGAATGGTCTGAAGACATGTAAAATCCTCTGATGGGACCACTTGTTAACAAAGCTCCTAGTAGGAACTAATAAATTGAAAGGGTGAAGAGCAAAACAAAGCTCCTGTTCCCACCTCTCAGTTTAGATTTAGTCTTATGCATTGACTGAGATTTTCACAAAATAAACATTATAGTAGAACATTACACTTTTCTGAATTTTCTATCAAAACAGCAGAAATCTTATTTCTTGTGGACTTATCACATATAAATTGGAGCATTTGAACAGAGATTGAATCAGGCATAGCATACTCATAAGGAAACTTGTCTGCATTGATTTAATAGTGTATTCCCAAGTTAGGCGAGTAGCACTATCCAGGTTTCAGAATCTAATTTCACATGGCTTTTCAAATAATACTGGAGAAATTTACTCTGTTATTGGGTAGAAGTTATAAATGGCTATGATTCTCCTGCCTCCCTCCTTCGGGTAAATTAATGAATTAATTCCAGAGAAAATACACATAGTGATCATAATTATTAGTTCATTGACAGCTTGATCATGGTCAGTATCAAAATGATTCTGCAATACTAGAAAGGAAATCTTATTTTAGGAACTAATGACTTCATTCATACTTTTTTTCTTTTTTTCCTATGAGAGTGAGATTTGGAAGAACATTCATTAACTGTGAGTCATGGCATAATGGCATCATTTCAGACTCTGAGGAATCCCTGAAAAGTTATTGAACAGAATTGCTAAAGTAACTAATGTACAACTGCAAATTTGAGGGGTGACGAAACAGTGTCAGCTACTATTGAATCTATTTTCATAAATTAGATACCACTTCTTTTCACTTGTCTTTTAAAAATATTAAAGTAAAAATATGGTTCTATACCTCATAATATTTACCAAAGCCTGCATTTTCACTCTGTATAATTTACATGAGTAAATGGAATTTCCTTTTCCCTAGCTTTATAAAATATATGAGAAAAAGTAATTACTTGGTAAATGCTATGTTAGAACAAGAAAACAAAGCTGAAATTTTAAATTCGTATATCCTATAAAAATAGAGGGAATATGTATTTTATGCACATGTCAAAAAAAACCCCAAACAAAGCAAGTGAAGATTCAGTGCTGCTTCTTTAATTCAAACTAAAGATAATGAAATGACAGCAAAAAACTACAATAGGGAAAGAGGAAAATTTGTCATGTTTACTGATGGCTTATGATCTGTAAAATATAATTGGAAAGGACAGGGGAATATAAAAAATCAAAGAAAGCTCTTATAGAGGCCTAAACAATGCTTGGCAGTTAAAAGAACATAATGGTTATCTGACAAAAGATGGTAAGTTATGAAGCTAGTAATAAATGATCCTCCAGTGGGGGGGGGAGGGGACGGACACGGACACGGGTACAGGGACACACATTTCCTTGATGTGCATGATATTTTTGTGAACTTGGATGGAAACTGATACAGTGATACGATATTGTAATCAAGGTAAAAGAAGGAAGGGGAAGGGAAGGGGGAAGTTATTGTAAAATATTTTTCTCTGGAGTGAGATGTGTTTGAAAAAGGTGGTGTTTATAGGGACAAGTGCCATAGTTTTATCTGCCATAGTTTTAACATGACAAGTTTTATCTGCAGGAATTAAGGTATTCAGGGCCTGTTCTAATGCCTGCTCAAGTCAACAGAAGGATGCTTATCAACTCCAGAGCACTCTGGAGATTCCCAAACATTTGGCTTCACTTATGTTGTCCTGCTTAGGTCAGGTTGACCTCATTTTGCTTGAAACACAGTCAGGCTTATGGAGGATGGAGAGTGGTGGCTATTGGGAATAATCTAGTGAAGACTCATCTGGGAAATTAAGGCCTTTGAGGTAGCTATGAAAGCCAGCCTTTGACAGAACTGAAAAATGTAATTTCTTTTTCTAGCACACACTGAACAAGTGCCAAAATGAGTGATTCACTCTCTTAAATTTTAAATTAACAGAATCTATCTGTTTTGGAAAGCAGCTTATCAAGCAGGCAGTTTTGTAAGATCCTTTGTAGGATTCCACAGTGTCCTCCAAGCTTTTGTGATCTTGGTAAATACTGATGGTAAAAATGCAGTATATAATTAATAACTAGAGCAGGCTGTTTAATCCAGAATGTAAGTACGAATAAAATTCCAATTTTTAAAACATATTCTTTGCATAAAAGTTTTTGTTTTCTATGCTGGATCCCCTCCTTGCTCTGTCTTTAGAAATTTATAACCAGATATCAGAAAAAATACAGCTACATTTTTCTAGTTCAACTCATTACAGCATAAAGACATCGAATTCGACCATCTCATGATCGTTGCAATCAAGGCTGCCCTGGAGCGTCACATTTCCAATCAGCCCTTCCCTGTTGGTGAGGATGAGGTCAAGCATGGCACCTCTCCTTGTCGACTCTTCTATTACTTGCAGAAGGAAGCTGTCTTCCACACAATAGAGGAACTTCCTGGATTGCTTGTGCCGGGCCGTACTATCCCTCCAACAGATATCAGAGTGGTTGAAGTCCCCCATGAGGACAAGGGCCTGAAAGCGTGAGGCTGTTCCTATCTGTCTATAGAGCGCTTCATCCACAGAGTCCTCTCGGTCAAGCGGTCTGTAACAAATCCCCACAATAATGTCTCCCATCGCTGTTCTCCCTTTAACCCTGACCCACAAACTCTCTGTTGACTGCTCACCTGTCCCCAGAGTTCCATGCTCTCCAGCCTATCCCTAACATAAATAGCAACTCCCCCTCCCCACCTACCTGGCCTGTCTTTCCTAAAGAGCCTGTAACCTTCCATTCCGACACATCAGTCATAGGAGCCATCCCACCATGTTTCTGTGATGCTTATTATATCATACCCCCATAGATGTGCACATCTCTAATTCCTCTTGTTTGTTCCCCATGCTACGGGTGTTTGTATAGAGGCATCTGAGCCGAGCTCCAATTGAAGCCGGCTCATTGGCTGGAGCAGCTGGAATATCTCTACATTGCTCTGAACGTTTACTATAGGTACTGGCAACTGACTGGGTGTGTTGGGATGGAATGATGCTCCCCTCCCCCAATATGCCTAGTTTAAAGCATCCTTGACCAGTCTGGCAAGCCTCCTACCAAATCCACTCTTCCCTTTCTTTGTCAGACCAGCTGCACCAGCCCCCAGTAGACCTGGCCTACTAAATTGAGTCCCATGTTCAAGGTACCCAAACCCCTGACTATAGCACCACCCTTCCAACCATTTATTAACCTGGCCAATCCTCCCAGCCTTTTTGAGGTCCTCCCCTGTATCCTGGAGAACTGACGAAAAGACAATCTGAGCTCCAGAGCCCCTAACCAGCTCTCCCAGAGCTCTGTAGTCCTTCTTTATGTTCTCCGGGTTACTGCTGTCTATATCAGTAGCACCCACATGGATCACTAGAAGTGGGTAATAGTCAGTGGGACTGACTATAGCAGGCAGCCTCCATGCAACATCCCTTATCCTAGCCCCTGGTAGGCAACACACCTGCCTTGAGCCTGGGTCAGGCCGACAGATGGGTGCCTCTGTTCCTTTCAGAGTAGAGTCCCCTACTACTATGGCCCTCCGCTTTTTCCTGGCAGCACCAGTAGTGATCTTCTTTACCAGTGCATCAGCCGGTTGCTCCTGGTGGGAGTGCGTTTCCTCATTAGCCCCCTGCAAGACAGCAAAGCGGTTCTGGGTGGGGAAAACAGATTTAGGAGGAAGCCCCTTGCTTTTAATTGTCCTCTTCCTCTTTTTTTTTTTTTTTTTGTTGTTTTTTTCTGTTACCATTTCCCAGCTTCCTGGGTTAGCGGCCTCCTTTCCTGCATGAGTGACAGTGGATGCTTGAGGCCCCTGCAGAGTCTGGTCCTGGAGCAAGCCATTCTGCTTCCTCTCAGCTTCCCTGACATCTTTCAGCCGAGTAACAGCGTCCTGCAGCTCAGCCACCTGCTGCAGGAGGACCTCCACCAGGGAGCACAGAGTGCAGCCCTGCCCATTGTGCACCCTCCCCTCAGGACAGCAGTGCAGGCGCTCTCTACACCCCAAGCTCTGCGCTGCATCCTCCCCTCTCATCTGCTCTGTCTGGGTGCCTATGCTGGGCACCCCTGGGGCAGCCAGAGCAGAGCTCCCAGACCGAGCCCTGGTCATACGGCAAGTGCTCACCATCCCGCTCGCCTGCCCACATGAACTGCCGTGCAAGCTGCCTCGAACACACCCTGTTTTCCCGCACTCCTGGTTGCTCGCACTCCCTGGGGCAGGTTTTTAACCACTCAGGGCTGGTGCCGGTCCTCCTGGCGCTGCCCCCTCTGAGTCAGTTCCTCGCATCCTCTGAGCTGCCGGCTCCTGGGCAAGTCCTGCCGAGGACTTCAGATTGCAGTGATCATGAAATGGTGGAATTCAAGATCATCAGGACAGTGAGAAGAGCGTGCAGCAAGCTCACTGCCCTGGACTTCAAGAGAGCAGACTTTGGCCTCTTCAGGAACCTGCTCAGTAGGTTCCATGGGATATAGCCCTAGAGGGCAGGGGGGCCCAAGACTGTTGGCTGATATTCAAGGATCACCTGCTGCAAGCTCAGGAGCGATACATCCCTACTAGAAGGAAGTGCTGCAGGAGGGCCAGGAGACCTCCTTGGATGGATAAGGAGCTGCTGAGGAAACTTCGAAGAAAAAAAGAAGCTTATAAAAGGTAGAAGCAAGGGCAGGCGGCCTGGGAAGAATACAGGGATGTTGTCTAGGAAGCTAGGGACCAGGTTAGGAAAGCTAACACCCACTTAGAGTTAAACTTGACTAGGAATGTTAAGGATAACAGGAAGAGATTCTATAGGTACATTGCAAATAAAAGATAGGCTAGGAACAATGTGGGCCCTCTCCAGAAGCTATTGGGAGAACTGGCTACCCTGGATTTGGAGAAGGCTGAAGTTCTTAACGACTTGAAAAATCATGGCAGTCAGGTGAAGTTCCCCATGACAGGAAAAAGGGAAATATAACTCCCATTTTCAAGAAGGAGAAAATGGATGAGCTGGGGAACTACAGACCAGTCAGCCTCACCTCTGTGCCTGGCAAAATCTTGGAGCAGATTCTCCTGGAAGGCATGCTGAGGCACATGAAAAACAACAAGGTGGTTGGTGACAGCCAGCATGGCTTCACTAAGGGGAAATCCTGCCAGACCAATTTGGTGGCCTTCTAGGATGGAGCTACAGAACTGATGGACAGGGGTAGAGCAGTTGATGTCATCTACCTGGACTTGTGCAAAGTGTTTGACACTCACCCAGACAACATCCTTGTCTCTAAGTTGGAGAGAAATCAATTTGATAGGTGGACCATTCGGTGGATAAAGAACTGGCTGGATGGCCGCATGCAAACAGTTGTGCTCAATGGCTCAATGTCCAGCTGGAGACCAGTAACGAGTGGTGTCCCTCAGGGATCGGTGTTGGGACCGGTCTTGTTCAACATCTCTGTCAGTGACATGGACAGTGGGATTGAGTGCGCCCTCAGCAAGTTTGCCAATGACGCCAAGCTGTGTGGTTCGATTGATACATTGGAAGGAAGGAATGCCATTGAGAGGGACCTTGACGTTCTTGTGGGGTGGGCTGATGCCAACCTGATGAAGTTTAACCATGCCAAGTGCAAGGTCCTGCACCTGGGTTGGAGCAATCCCAGGCACAGCTACAGGTTGGGCAGAGAAGAGATTCAGAGCAGCCCTGTGGAGAAGGACTTGGGGGTGTTGGTGGATGAGAAAGTGAACATGAGCCAGCAGTGTGCTCTCACAGCCCAGAAAGCCAACCGTATCCTGGGCTGCATCAAAAGGAGTGTGACCAGCAGGTCGAGGGTGGTGATCCTGCCCCTCTACTCTGCTCTTGTGAGACCTCACTTGGAGTATTGGGTGCAGTTCTGGTGTCCTCAACATAAAAAGGACATGGAACTGTTGGAACAAGTGCAGAGGAGAGCAGTGAAGATGATCAGGGGACTGGAGCACCTCCCATATGAAGATAGGCTGAGAAAGTTGGGGCTGTTGAGCCTGGAGAAGAGAAGGCTGCATGGAGACCTCATAGGAGCCTTCCATTATCTGAAGGGGACCTATAGGGATGCTGGGGAGGGGCTCTTCATGAGGGACTGTAGTGATAGGAGAAGGGGTAATGGGTTCAAACTTAAACAGGGGAAGTTTAGATTGGATATGAGGAAGAAATTCTTTACTGTAAGGGTGGTGAGGCACTGGAATGGGTTGCCCAGGGAAGTTGTGAATGCTCCATTGCCGGCGGTGTTCAAGGCTGGATTGGACATAGCCTTGGGTGGCATGGTTTAGTGGGAGGTGTCCCTGCCCATGGCAGGGGGGTTGGAACTAGATGATCTTAAGGTCCTTTCCAATCCTAACTATTCTATGATTCTATGAAATGACTGAAGACATCAATAAGAATGGAATAGATGAGTCTGATTGCTATTCCACCCAGGTTTAGTGCAAGCCATCCTGTTTAACTTCATAAGACCCATTAAAATGTATTAATAACAAACCAAGGAAAAGCTCCTGTTTCATATTGTGACTGTAAGCCTCTACTAGTTTAAACATCATCTGATCAATGAAGCTGCCTTCATCTACTAGAGATAATGTTAAAAGGATAAGGCCAAAGTTTTTTTAAAATTTCTTCCCTAATAGAACATGCAGGAGTGGGAACAGGAAAGGTACTGGAGGTTGAAAGGGCAGGGTGGAGAGAGCAGAAGTACACTCCTTTAAATATTCACATCTCTTGCTGCTGTAGAAGTGCTTTAGAAACCAGTGCAAGAGGAATTCGTATGGAATTCCTCCCCAAGGTCCCACACTGTGCCAAGTGATGCACAGCAAGAGCAAGTGTCTTTACTGCACTCTTTGGTCGATCATATTTTAAGCAGTGGCGTTCATTATTAGGAATGTGATTAAAGTGAAAACCCTGGCAGTAAAACAGTACTGGTCTTTGTGTACAGGTGTAGTTGGCTGGCTGTTCCTGTAGATGCAAGTGAATTTGCAGGCTTGCTGTCAATATCACTTCTCACAGTTATTCACAGGGACAGGAAAGGATTCAGCTAAAACTGGAATGGGAAGATTTCTAAGCTGCTTTGTGGTATGTAAGCATAGTGACAGGATGAACCGTTACAAGTAAGACATTGCTGAAAAGAAGCTGTTTGTATGATAAATTTAAATGCAGTGTTCTGGACAGAGTATCTAATCACATAAAAGAATGCCAGTTTATGTGAATTTCAGCATTTCTTGATAACAAATAGTAAGCAGTGAACTGAGTTGTGTTTGAAAATAGATAAAGATATATGTTGGGGAATGGCTGCTGGAGAACGGACACGATGAGACCATAGGCCCAGCAGTAGTGAACCAAAGGCTTTGAGGCCTTGGCTGAAGGTTACTAGAGAATGTGTGCGTGAGAAGAGTTTGAGGGAGTTGGCAGAGGAGCCTGAGATGTCGGGATATGTAGGGAGGAACTGATAACTTCAACCTTGAAGCACAGCTGCAAGCTGGAAACCCCCTGGAACATAACCAACAGGAAAACTACAGAGGGGGGTGGGATGTGAATGTAACCTTTGAGCTGTGACCAAGCACATACCGATCATGTAACCAATCATGTATCGATTAGTAGCATAAGTAGCCAATCGTATATTAGCAAGTGTGCCTGCATAGAGTATATAACTGGAACCCTCAGGTGAAATAAACTGAGTCTGATGAATGATCATATTGATTGTCTTCATTCTCCCACCACGGAGGGCAGGCAGGGGGGCCTGCCGCAGGCAGAGGAGCCTGCAGTCGTTGCCTACCGCACAGGCAAGAGGAGCCTGTGGGCCCCGCCCGCGACAGATATAGAAGCCATTATGGCAATCTTCATTATCTTTAATGACATGAGAACATGGCAAGCTCCTATCTTATAGCATCACTTGCCTATTTTATTTTTAATGTGTGAATGGTCTCATTTACAGTTTGATAGAAATGTGTTTTGTCCAAGAAGATGGCCGAACCCCATTAATTTCTTAAGTAGATAAACAATTCAAAACCCTTGAAAGTGGTTGTGAAGTGCAATCTAAAAGGAAACCCAAATCCTTTTATTAAATGTTCATATTATGTTCATAAGAAGGAGGGATTTTGAATTCTTGATAGCCACTTCTTTTCATACACTGCTCATGGCTGTAAATTAGACCACAGCTTATTTTGCAAAACTATTCTCATCCAGTGTCTGGCTTTAAAGAGTTAATATGTCCCCTTTATATCAAAGGATAATTCTGTTGATTTATTCTTGTGCTTTTTCTATATACACTGCATGGGAGAAGAAAAAAAGAAAAAGCTTGGTTGGGGGTCCTGGGAGGTTGCTGTGGTTTTGTTTTACATATATTTGACTTTCTTAGCAATTCCAAGGACTTTATGTTTCTTCTGAAGCGTTGTTGCACTTTTATATGTAACAGGTGCTTATTGTTAATATTTTTATAATTTCAATTTACAGCCAAGGTTTTGTAGAAACAAAAGCAGAACTGGGTGTACTGGGATATATATGAAAAGTTACCCAAGAGGAATTTTGCAAAACAAAAAGTTGCTCATTTTCTTGAAGCTCTGTGTTTTATGAAGGAGTTATAAAAGTATTCCATTTCAAAGAAGGTTCCTTTAAACTTATTTCTTATGTTCTATCCTAGAAATATCAGTAAGGCCAGCCCTTACTCTTTTTAGTTTTTCTGGAAGCCTGCTGAGCTTCTCAGGTGTGCATTATGCTTCACATGACCAGCATGTTGAATGTACAACTAAGACATGCTTTCTCTAAATGTGTAGACACTGAATTTTTATAGTTATAAGAAAAGTAATTAAGTTCTACACCGTAAATTAAGTTTTTCCTACTTCTTCCTATTGTTCAGAATTGACTTTTTTTGCTCTTCCGTCATTACTTTTCAAGCTCCGTGACTTCTCTGTTTTTGAGTGTTACCAAAACTAGTTAGTCTTAGTCTAGATGCCTAAGGGTCTGCCTCTTTTACTGGCTTGTTATTTGCATGGATCTTGCAGAGACGTACCTGCATTAAAGATGTCAGTCTGTCTTACAAATCTGATGGACAGACATCAGCTTGTTAAGAAACTACTGTGGCAAAACCAGGCTAATAGGCTCTTCCTCGCTCTTCTCTTTCCTTCCCTTATACGCGGGTCACAGAAGTCTTGTTTCCGTAGAAAGCCAGTCTAAAGTTGAGGGGCATCAGTGCAGTTGACAGAAGAATATGCTTTTCCATTGAGGTGAATGTGTACTTTAATTGCAACATTGTTTAATCAATTCCTGTTGAGTGACATTCCATTGCAAGTGGAAACCTCTGCCTGTTATAAATGTGCATCACTCTTCAGGTTGCAGATAACAAAGAGCTTGTAGCTTTTTCCACTCTCCATGTATCTTTTTATTACGGTCATTATAGTAAATTTATACTGCCTGACGCTATGGACAGCAGTCTGACTGCACTTCTAGAAGAAGTTGCATTAGGAATGAGGAGTTAGATAAAACAAATTTGGAAGAGCTAAAGCGTTTCTGTTATTGGACATCTTTCCAGCGGAAGGCCAGGAATAGCTGTGAGCACTGTTTCCAGTCAGGTCCTCATTTCTTAGCAAACTTATCTTCTGATAGCTCCAGGCACAGTGATGGTGTCCTGTTGACACTGGCTTCGCATGGACATACAAGAGAAGAAATATCTCTATATTTGCTGGGAAGTTTCAATGGATAGATTGTAACCCCCTCTGCCATTTGAGCAGAAGATAGGAATATTGTTGAATAACCTGTAGTTAAATAAAGCCCAGATATCATTAATTTCTATAGAGTCTGGGCTCTAATGAAAGGCTTATAAAGAACAAAATATAACCCACAGTGTTATATCAGGACTGTGCTTTAAACAGTTAGGGAAAGGTAAACTTCTGAATAGTACCATTCCTAAAGTACTGAGAATCCCCACTAAGGCTAGTCCCAGATGAAGTGGGTTATCTTTTAGGGCTGTCAGGGAGGTATGTCCTCAGAGATGGCTTTGAGTTATAAGGTTTCAATTTCCACCTACTGTTGGTGTCACAGTATCATTTTGCAATTTACAGAAACCTCAACAAAATCTTTGTCAGTAAAATGAGAAAATCTTTATAAGGTATAGAATCGTCATAAAATAAAAACTATAAAATATGTATTTGTTTTTCTATTGAAATTTGGCTTTCCATGGTAGAATATAAAGTTTTCAGTGAAATTCAATCACGCTTTTACACGTGAGTGCCTGATAGCAAGTCTTCTCTTCATATAAAGAATGTTGATCATCATCTGTCTTGGGCATCTATAGCTGTTTTTCTAACAGGAAAGAAGATTCTTCCCAACACCCTCCCCAATTTAACCTTCTTGGAGAGAATCTATAGCTCTCAGCTTTTAATATTGATTGTTCTTTTGGCTATTCAACATTGAATCTTTCTCTCATTCCTGTGAAGAACTGTAGTTATGGCTTTTTTTGACAATTTTTGCACTAGCCTTTATGCATACTAGAGATATTACACTTGAGCAAAACACCAGTGGGTGTTTTGGAAAGGAGGAAAAGGAAGAAAGCTCCTTTGGAAAGGATTTCAGAGTATTTTTGTTTCTTGGGTTTTTTTTCTGTATGGCTACTGCTAGGTTTACTTGCTTGGTATTAGTAAAACTTGAACTCCCCTAGAATCTGCAAAGAGATCTTTCTGTTTTGAGATCTTTCCTGTTCCAAACACAAGGAATTGCACAAGACTGTCAGTCTCTTCTAGTAATATGCTACATTTGTAGAAGATCAGATAAACTTCCCAATTTATTTTGTAGTTGTAACTGAACCCTCCATCAAATGGGCATATTTTGACTGTGTTCTTCAAAATCCAGTTCTTCATTATCCAATTTGTGAAGATGTTATAAAAGAGGAAATAAATAAAAACTTTAGAAAAAGTGCTTTTCACCTCGGGAATTTATTCTTTAAGTGTTTTCCCTGTGATAGAGTTTACATTCTGCTTGGTTTTCATCATATTGTGTAAAGAAAGCTTAGAAAACATGGCTCCTGTTTTCTGTCAATGTCATTTGCATACAGTATTAAGTTTTCTAAAGTGTTGAGAAATAGGTCACTTCCCCAGAATTCAGCACTTAGTTTTCATGTTTAGTGGAGCTGAAGGTTAGGGAAAATTTCAAAGCTTCTTTTGTTTTTCTTTTTTAAGCCATTATTCAACCTTGAAATGAAAACTCGGTCACTAAGCTATGCTAAATAGCTCATTTCCTGAGTTTGCTGGTTGAGATAAATGACCGTTTGAGATATTTGTGAAGATTACTTATCTTTTTGTTATATACAACAGCCATGCTTCCTCATCCATTTAATAGAAACAAGAAAAAGTCAGGCCTAAGATTTTCACCTTATGAAATGGTTTAGCTATTTATTTTGAAATAAATTTAGTTTTAGTTTCAGACCTGAGGTTTACATTTTAGAATGAATATTAAGATACAGTAATTTTCTAAGAATTTGACCTGCAAAACCAAGACACATACTCAGAGAAAGCTGGATTCCTATAAACATTTCAGCTGTATTACATTTATATGACCTCTGTAGTTCTGTACATGAAGAAAGGGAAGAGAGGCTCTTCAAAATTTCCTGTGTCTGTTTGGAGGACAATGAAGTTAGTTAGGGGCTAATAGTTGAGCCACAGTGATGATGGTGGTATGGTCAAAGTCTCTAAACTTCTTAAAGTAATGTTAAAACAAACTTCTGTATATAGAGACACAGTGGTTTTCTTCTAAATGGGGCATAACTCATCAATTTATGTATTAAGTTCACACACATACTTTCCACACTCTTCTCTCCTCCAGTCCCCCCAGACACTTTAGGAATAGAGAAGCTGGAACTGAATGGAAACGAACAGTAATCTTGGCTTTTCACTTTTCAGTGTTGTAGCTGGAAACTCGATAAGGCACAAGAAACCAACGCAACCTTCAGTTCCCTTCTCCCCGCGCAAAGCAGCGCCCTGCCGGCGGGCGCGCGGGCGAGTAGAGGGGCGGGCAGGCGCGCAGGGCCTCGTCTGCAGCCTGGGAGCAGCAGGGGGAGCTCCCTCCCCGCCTGTCCCCTCCCACCCGCCACGCTGGCGGCGGGGACGCGCCGTGTGCTCCCGGATTGGGAATACAACAGGGATTGAGCAAAACCGGAGTCGATGGCGCGCTGACACCCGCACTGAGGAGGGGATTCACCGTTTGTGCACGAGCCCGTTAACAAAGTTTAACCCTTCCTCTGCTTTTCGAAATCTCCTGAGGAGGATAACATTAAAGATACCTTCAAACATACAACGCAGAACTAGGTATTAGGAGAGGAAACCCTTAAAGCCTTGCAAAGTTCGGGCTTTATTCCACAGTGTTCTGGTCTCCATGTTGCTCATATAAACCCACAGCTTGTCTGATTCACAGATATAACTAATTGCAGCACTTAGATAAAGTTTAACATTTAGATACAATTCGTTTAGAAGGTAAGTTTGAAAAATGGCTTTTACACTACTATAATGTTTCTCTCTTTTTTTTTTTTTTTTTTCATTTTATTCTCCCCTTGGCTGCAGAAAATCACTTCCTAATTCCTCCTGTGTGCACAAATTCAATTTCAGTCATGTAGAAAGCATTAGGAGACCTTTCTTCACTTTTGATATTCTATTCAAGGTAATATTCAGCACCAAAACCATATTTGAATTTCATTTTATTTACAACTTCGAATATAGAGGGAGTAAAACATAATAATGTCCATTTGAAGAATGAAGGTTTTCTAAGGCATTTTGCAAAATGTGTTTTATTCTTTTATATACAAATGCACAGAAATTGATTTGCCATTTTCAGAAGTCTCTTGGAAAATGGTTTGCAGGCAGTTAGTCCTAAAAGAAAGTTTGCATCTGACATGTATATATTTAAATTCTAATGTTTCCACAGCTGGGTGAGAATACAAAATTCTTTCACTGGAATCTATATGCTTCTTCCCTGCTGGGTTTGGTAGGCATTTGGTAAATGCTAAAGCCTTCTCCTCCCCATCTCAATAGCAGTGTTAACATGGGAAAGAGAAAAAAAAAAAAAAAAAGAAAAAGAAAAGAAAATCTTCCTGAAGAAAACTAATAAAGCAGCCTTAAGCAAAAATCCAAAGGAGAACATCTTCACTGGAGGCTTCAAGTGAATTTGGCAAGAGTGGCTCAGTGTTGCAGATGGGGAACTATCCACCAGAACTCTCCTTGCAGTCCTCAGGAAATCAAATTAGCCTGACAAATGTCTGGCTGCACACTTCAGAGCTAAACTCATGAATGTTCTAGCAACATCTGCTGTTACTTATGTGAATGTGACAGAGGAATATTGAACATAACGTGCTAGTGAGCCAGCAAATCTGACTTTGAACTTTCTCACTCAGGACAAAGGGAGGGAATGAAGTACAAGGTGGAAAACAATTTCTAAAATACAATTTTAAAATTCAAATGGTGACTAAAAAGACCTAAAATATTCTTTTTCAACTCATACTATCAGTGGGCAGTAGGTCTTTTTTCCAGGAACTCCCCTTGTTCAGAACAGTTGGCCATTCAGTGTGGAACAGGAGTTGATTTCTGACATATTGTAATTTGTGAAAAGAGAGCCTCCAGATATCAGAGCCTTTAAAGTCATTTAAATGAACCAGAGAAAGACAAATCCTAACATCAAATGTGGTCATGAAAAATACTTCTTAGCAAGAAGAATTAATAATTAAAGGCATATTTTCACAATTTGAAGGGAAAAATATACATAATATAAATCCTTCCTGAAGAGTCACTTTGATCAAGGAAGTAAAATACTGCATCTTTAAAAAAAAAAAAAAAAAAATGCTTCGAACCCGTAATGTTTGTAAAATAACGTACTTTGAAAATCCTTTAATTGTATTCAGGCTATCCTTCTTATTAAGGCTGCCACCACAATTACATGCCACATGGCAGATTGTGACCTCCATTGATTTTCAACTTCATTCCTTCCCATGTGTGAAGTCATTGTTGACTCCAATTATAAGAAGTGTACAGATGCATACTCATCTCAGCCATGGGTATGTTATCCCCTGCATACCAAGCTTAGTATTGTTTATATTCTTACTTTTTTCCTCAGTTAATAACAATTATGAGTAGAAGCATTTTACTAGTGATGAAGTGGTAAAAGCAAACATTTGGAATATTTGGTTCTAGCTCTGCTATTAAGTTACTATTAGATTAAGTTTTAAGCATGTCATAAAGGAACTGAAGAAACAGTCTTATTATTGACCTGTGTTTTTACATGAAATACAAAGCAGCACAAGAAGCTGCACTTGTGCATGCAAAACAAGCTTGTGTATAGCTACCAGTTATTGCATTTAGGTGCAGACTCCTGTGTTCGTAGCATTATAGGTAGTCCAGAAGTACAGAAAGGTCTTCTCAAACAAGGTGAACTCACTGTTCTGTGGTTTAATTCTTAACCTGTTACACTACAGAGCACTAACACAAACATCTTCTGTCACTGAGTTGCGCCCTCCTCCCTAAAATGACTGTATAGCATTTCTCAAATCATTTTGTGGGGTGAAGAACTGGTGCGTGTGAAGCTCACAGATTTCCACTTGAAACTGGTAGAAAGCACAGAGGTGTTTGACGTGAAGTTCAAGAATGAAATTATTTCTCTTGTATGCCAATAATGACAATCAGTTTAAGAGCACAGAGTGAGTCAGGAAAGTATAATTTTGTAGCTTCACCTGTTTATGTACACTTCTGTAACTTTCTAGTTTGAGTTTGCCTAAGTTTGGACTATGGTTTGGGCATGAAGAGCTATCTATGAAGAACGAAGCTCTTTACTCCCCTTCACACCTTGTTATAATTATTGACAGATAAGTTTTGAATCTAGTCTTTTTAGTAAGATAATGATGTGGTGAATGGTATTCTTACTGCGCTTGAAATTTTCTTAGTTGACCAATCTTGTTTTGATTTGCTTATTGAAACAGTTCAATACTGAAGTCTTTAATGAAAGAATAGGGGTGTCTTTCTGTGGAATAGCATGCTGGACCATAGCCATACTTAAAATGTTATCATTTACAGTGATCTATCAACTGATTAACATAGTACTGATCTGTGTGTACGCACAGTGTATAGAAAGTACTCCTAAACCATACACTAGTTTTGAATAAACCTACTTCACTTCAGAAGTGTGGGTAAATAACGTTTTTCTGGAAAGTATAATAAAAGGAACAAAAATCTAAATGACAGGCCTGGTATGGGCCTTTTTACAGACATTTATATCTGGGTGAGTCAAGGTTTTTTTATGGCTGCCATTGAGGCTGTCTGGTTTTCTTTTTTTCCAGCCAGTGGTGGTGTTCCTTGGAACTTGTTCTTGTTGCCTTCCGAGATTCTTTAAGCCTTCTCAACTTAGAAATGTATTATTTTGGCTGTCAATCTACAGAGTGCCAGTATTCTCAGGAGGAGAGCATTAAGGGAAAACAGGTATTTATCTTGATATTGCCAGCTGAACAAAATTATTAAAGGAACAAATTGTTTAATGTGAAAATACATCCCCTGACTGCAATTCTTTCTTTCTTGCAGCTTCTCAACATCTTGTGGCTTCTTTTTATGTGAGTTTTACTCTTTTCCTGAATAATGTACTAAAAGGTTATATGATTAGCTTGAAATGGCTAAGAATTTATTAATATAAATATTTTCTTCTTTCAAGAAGTTTAGCAAAATCCAACATATTCTGCCTTTCCAGTTGTGCCTTTAAGTTGGGTTTAGCTAGTCATCAGCTCTGACTAGACCCTTAACGGAATGAGGGAGCCAGCTCTGTGGGGTGGTTCATCCCATCAATTAATCCAAATCAAGACGGTATCTTCTGCTGGACTTCTTTGCCGTGTCTTGTGATCTCAGGTAATATTTTTTCCTTCCATGGCTAGCAATGAAGTGAGAGGATCTCTGTAGACCCTGTAAGGTTGGGCATTTTGTGGTATCAAATAAGGACATTAGAAATATATAATTTCTTCTTGTGTGCTTTCAAAGTATTTTAGTGACCTTACATCTGGTGGGAGAAATAAGACTAGCCATTAATTTTCTCATTTAATGTAAATGCTTTGTTCCAGACTGGTTGATAGAGAAAGAAAGCAGCAGTGAAATAAGAAATACAGTCAGGAAAAATAAAGACAGATTAGAATGACTTCATTGAATGGATGGCCTGTGATGAGGTGAAATCAAATTCCTCAGTATTGAGGAATGAAAGTAATGCTCTGTGAAAGTACTTCATAGACAGCTCTGTCTCGGGAATTTTCTCCACTCGTGTTTCTCGCTGTCCTGTTTTTTGTTCTTGCATTCAATTTTCACTTGCTTGTGGTTTTACTCAACAAGCAGGAAAACAAACAGGAGAAGGAAAGTTTCTATTTAATGTAGTATCACTAGTTCTTGTTTATTTCAAAGAGAAAAGTAACAAATATTTTGCCATGTGGTTAAGATTTTCCAACTCAGTTTCTGGAGGTCCTTGAAATCTCCAAATACCCTTTTTCCCCCCCCCCCTTTTTTTTTTTTACTTATGTTTTTGAAGGTGCAGAATCTGAGTTTCTCCATAGCAAAGAAAAACCGAGCACAGCAAAGGAAACTTGTCAGCAGTAGGTACATTTAAAAAATCTATCAGTCCTTGGATTTCTTTACTGCTTATTGGTCAACAAGGAAGTCATATTCCTTTATCTCTGAGGGCATTCTGAATGTGACCATTGCACAGTGGGTTGCTTTTTCTGGCATCATATGGTTCAATAAGAGACTCGCTGAGTGCACACAAGAATAGAAAGGCTTCCTTCAGTGGGTACCAGCTGCAGCAGATAGCTGGGACTAATGTGCTCAGCATTAACATGCTTACAACACTTAATGAGTTTCCACTGACCAGGCAGCTGTCAGACAGCTGGAGAAGTGTTTGTGTCCGTCAAGTCTTGTAGTTGGCTGATCCTCGATGTTGCTGAGAATGCTGACTACCATTCTTTTTCTTCTCTTTGCTTTGTATACAAATTCATGTTGCTATGCTTTCTCCTGGAATTCTTGATCTGCCAGCTATTGCTGTTGCAATTATTGTTCTGCTGTCAGCATGATTAGCTTTCTTATCTTGCATTACTTTAGCTCATATACTTTCTCATGCCTTAGCAACAATTTTCTTAGCAGAACTGAGCTAAGGTTGTAATGTACCTAACTAGACATTGAGCCACAGACAGCCCCTTGTTCAATGGTCATGTGGTTGTGTTCAAAATAAACTGAAGTGGGGAGGAAAAAAGCAGGCTCAGTGGCAGCAACACCACTGCGGGACATAATGAAAAAAAATTTCATTATAATCAAATTGTGTTAGGCACCATGCATGTATAAGAAAATACAGCATTCAATTCAGGACATGGGGAGCTGGAGACCCAGAGAGTTGAAGATTACATATATCCAGCTGATCACCAATATGTTTTGTCTTTGGAAAATACACACAAGTAGCATTCTTCAGTGAAATATTGCTTTTGAGAAGAAAAAAATGCAAATTTATGGTTTGTCAGCATTTAATGATATTTGTTATTTTCTTGAATTTGCTGAATTGTTCATACCAGAAGAATAAGAAACCTGGAAACTGATGCTACATTTTAGTATTGTGAATTGCAATACCTTGCAAGCTAGTTTTTCATTTTAACTTTTCTTAGCTTTCATTTTATGAAATCATAAACAAAAAAAAATAAAATGAAAAGCTCAATATTCAAGAGGTTTTTTTCAAGTTATCCCTACTGCCAGCAACTTCACAACTGAGTTCCTGCATAGGATGACTACTGCCTTTTGCCTCAGCATCTAATCAGCAGCACCAACATCTGAACCCAAGTGCCCTACTCAGAAAGCGTATGTCATTTCTTTACTATGAGGAAGTCTTTTTTTTCACACCCTGTGTGCTTCTGTTTGTATGCAAATAAATCATCTTTTATAAGTAGATATAACACACACAACTGGGAAGCAAAATGATTCAAATACATCTGTTCCAGCAGCAATACATGAAAGATAGGCCTGCTGAGCAAGAAGCGCTTCAAATACATGCTGTTAAACTGCTAAATACCTCTCCAACATGTAGTTCTGAGTCTGGAACTGGGGCTGCCATTAGTAGATCTCTGGAAAATACTGCAGGATAGACAGCCTCATGCACCCTCATCAGGACACTGAGGGATCCATTGGCCTCTCTCACCTATGAACTACTCCCAGGGCAGGTAGTCTCTGATTTGTGTACCTTGGCAATACAAAGATTTTGCGTTTGGGATTCACAGCATCAAGGAGGCTTGGGATCTAGACTGATTTCTAAGGAGCAGTTGTTACATAAGTTAACTTAAGATCTGTTACAGATCATTTTATAATTAAGCCCCTTAGAAACTGGTAAGTATATAGCAAATGCAGAAAGGTGTACTACGATGCTAGATAGACTGTATGCTTTATTTACCTGAGAAGTGGGGTGTTTTTTTTATTTATTCCTGTTCACTGGAGTTCTGACTTCAGCTGAAGTTGAGTCTTTATAAAACAGGTCAAAATACATCTTTAAGCAATAATAATGGAGAATGAAAGTCTTGTGGCTCACCCATACATTGTGTGAAGGACCGACCATTTTTGGTTCTTTTGAATCTGTTACTTGCAGCTTTGCTGGGTGTCACCTGCTTCTAGTACTGGAAAGCACAGTAAAAACCAACCAACCAACCAAAAACCCAAACAACAAAGCAAACAAAACCAGCACCCTATTGCTCCTTCCCACGCCATTTATGATAGTATAGGAATTTGTTGTCTCTTCCTCAGTCATCTGTATCAGGCTGAAGAATCCGAACTTATTAATCATTGTTTGCACAGAAGACTGCAAAACTTGATCACATTTTCAGTCTCCAGGTATTGAAACAGTTTTAGTTCATACTGTGTTTCCTATGTCACTGCCCCCTCCTGCAGGACTTCTGTGTAGCGTTTGGGAAATTCCAGATAGGACTTCTGCATGTCCTGTTCATTGTTTCTTTAGGAATTAAGCTCTCATTACTTTTTAAAGTATGTTATTCCATGCAATATTGTCCCCTATATATCAAATATATATCAAATATGCCAACCTTCTTCATTTTATTTTAATTTAATGACTGGAATTTACCGAGATGTATTCATTACACTAGAAATAGAATTAAGGTTTGTCTTTCTCAGTCTCTTTACACTAATTTAAAATTAATCATCCTGTGCCACAGCAGCATGTGATAGCTGCAAAGAATCACTGATCTTGCTCCAGGCCAGAATTTACTTCAAAACAGAACCAACTTCTTTTATTGGTCTTTGTTTCTGTACCCCTAAAGAGTATTTCTACCTAGAAATATCCACAGTGATAAACCACACAGACATCCCCATTTCATCTACACACACCCCAGCGGACACCATGGAGAGCCTAATGTTGCACAAAAAATAATGAAAGGTGTGAGCTGTTAGCTGCAGAAGAGCTGTCTGGCAGCTACGTTATTTCAGTATTTGGTGATCAAGGTAATTGATCCGACCTGGGTGGGAGCAATCCCAGGCACACCTACAGGATGGGCAAAGAAGAGATTCAGAGCAGCCTTGCATAGAAGAACTTGGGGGTGTTGGTGGATGAGAAAGTGAACATGAGCCAGCAGTGTGCACTGGCAGCCCAGAAAGCCAACCGTATCCTGGGCTGCATCAAAAGGAGCGTGACCAGCAGGTCGAAGGAGGTGATCCTGCCCCTCTACTCTGTTCTTGTGAGACCTCACTTGGAGTATTGTGTGCAGTTCTGGTGTCCTCAACATAAAAAGGACATGGAACTGTTGGAACAAGTGCAGAGGAGAGCAATGAAGATGATCAGGGGACTGGAGCACCTCCCATATGAAGATAGGCTGAGCAAGTTGGGGCTGTTGAGCCTGGAGAAGAGAAGGCTGCATGGAGACCTCCTAGCAGCCTTCTATTATCTGAAGGGGACCTATAGGGATGCTGGGGAGGGGCTCTTCATGAGGGACTGTAGTGATAGGAGAAGGGGTAATGGGTTCAAACTTAAACAGGGGAAGTTTAGATTGGATATGAGGAAGAAATTCTTTACTGTAAGGGTGGTGAAGCACTGGAATGGGTTGCCCAGGGAAGTTGTGAATGCTCCATCTCTCATGGTGTTCAAGGCTGGATTGGACAGAGCCTTGGGTGGCATGGTTTAGTGTGAGGTGTCCCTGCTCATGGCAGGGGGATTGGAACTAGATGATCTTAAGGTCCTTTCCAGCCCTAACTCTTCTATGATTCTATGATTCTAATTGAAGAAGATAGACATCTGAGCTACTTTTTAAAGTGTCTCAGATATATATACTCCAAAGTATGTTTGCTATTACACACTATCATCTACTCAGAACAAAATATAAGACAAATAAATAGGATAGGCTAATTCTCCTGGCTTTTTGCCTTTCATGTCTAAAAGCCTCTCTTCTTAATGTTTGGAAATGGTTGATTGTACACTTGTTGAATATGATTCTGCTCACAGAGAGACAATTCTTCAACTTTGTGTACCTTCATTTGTTTCAAAAAATGTAGACCCTCTTGAGTGATGGGATGTAAAGAGGATATAGTTATAGATTCTTAAGGGCTAGAGATTTGGGGAATTTTAATGAGAGCTTCAAGTCTTTTTGTCCTGAAACAAATACTGTCTAACTTGTGCAATTCTTTTTGCTCCAGTTAGTATAATTAGTAATTCATAAAAGAATATGTCAAAAGCAGTGGAAGAAATTGCTACTGCATAATAAAAGGGAAGAAATTGCTAGTGTCCTCCAACAATGCACACACATTTTAGGATTATGGTGAACACTTTTGGTCAGCCCTGCTGGTCTCAATAGCAATTACAGTTTTCATAATTATTTTGGGGAAGAAAAAGAATGATTTCTAGAGCTGTTCCAGCATTGCACACAGTAAGGGCTGGTTGTGCCTTAGTAGTTAGTCACCTTTCCTGGAAGGTAGAGTCTAGACTTTGGAGATAACGTTCCTCCAAAGGATCACCATATCTCCACATGCTCTATATTGTAAAGCAGAGTCTGATAAAACATCCTAATCCAAGACAAATTCCACATCTATTAAAACAAGTCATGTGTTCAGTATCTGAAAATATAAAAAATTGCTCATAGTAAAAGGAAATCAAGCTTCTGGGCATCAGGATGGGAAACTTCTGTTGTTTGTGTTTATACTTGTCTGAGTGTTTGCTCTTAATCAACACTTGAGAGAAGAAAGTGATTTGCAAAACAGAATTTCAGATGAAGTAATTAAACAAAAAGCTAAAACAAGAATAAACAAAAGCAGTGGCTTATTTAAAGTACCAGTTGGATGAACAGGTAATATACAAGAATACAATTAACTAAAGTACTCATCAGAGAAATGCTTGATTCATTTTAGTATGAAAGAATATTTAACAGGGCTCCATTAAAGCTAAAATATATTGACTGTTTCTGTGGGACTACTATACCAGCGCAAAAAGAATGAACAGTAATGCTCATGAGTTGAACTTAATCTCATCGTCTTGAAGTATATCTTGCTGTCAGGGTGTGTTTGCTTAATGTACATGTCACAGAGAGAAACCATTACCCTCAAAAGGGGTCATGTCTACATCCAGTGTTTTAATGGAAACGAATTGATTCTGTGGTTCTTCAGGAGGCACTTGACATGCTATGAAGTAGTTTAGGGTGTTTGTTCCTTTAAAGGAAAAAAAAATCTTCTGTGAAATTAATTTTTTTTTCATGACATAAATCTACCAAAATTACAGTTAGCTGCAAAATCCAACAAGTCTTTAGTGTTTTTTAAAAGATTAGCATTTGTGAAAATTACAAAGATTTTTTACAACTTGTTAACAGTGATTAAAATTAATTCATGAAAACAAAAAAAGTTATTTGAACTATTGTACTCTTTTTTTTGTTGGGATTTTCTTCATATTAGCTAATTAGGTTCTGCTTTGAATTTGTGCTGAAAACAGTGCTGATAATTCAGGTATGTTTTAGACATTGCTGAGCGGTGCTTCCAAGGAGTCAAGGCCTTTTCTCCTCCTCACCCCACCAGTGAGTAGGCTGGGAGTGTGCAAGAAGTGAACACAGCTGGGACAGGTGACCCAACAGACCAAAGGGATATTCCATGGCATATGGTGTCATGCTAGCACATAAAGCTGGGGTAAGAAGAAGGAAGAGGGGAGGGCGTTCAGAATGGTGGTGTTTGTCTTCCCAAGTAACCTTTACACATGATGGAACCATGCTGTCCTGGAGATGGCTGAACACCTGCTTGCTGATGGGAAGTAGTGAATGAATTTCTTGTTTTGCTTTTGTTATGTGTGTGGCTTTTGCTTTACCTGTTAAACTTAGTCTCAACCCACGTGTTTTCTCACTTTTACTCTTGTGATTCTCTCCTCCATCCCACTCAGGGGAAATGGGCAAGCTGCTGTGTGGTGCTTAGTTGATACTGATACAGTATATTTCTTCTTGTAGGTATCATCCTGTTAAACTGCTTATGAACATTTAAATGAGTCTGTAAACACTCACATGCACACCCACAAATTGCCTGCTATGTTCAGCTTCAAAGTCTATATAGAGTAGGTACGACAAAATAATTTTATAGTATGCAATTCTAGGCCAAAAAAAATTTCTGCTGTCCTGTGTTTGCTTAAATCTGCAATTTTTTAAGTTATTCTTTTACAGGGTCAGATTAAATTTGTTCTTCAGAAAACCCACAAGGGAAAGGTAATATCAGTTCATTTGCAGAATATCTCTGCTGGCTCTCAAGCATGGTTTATCCTCCTTGAACTTTTCTTCAAGGACTGCGCACATTGATGTCCATCTTAAAGACCCATTTCTGTCATGCTGCCTACAGTGAATTGAATTAACTTACATCCTGCTTCTGTTCTCCTACCCTTAACCAATATCTCATTCCCTATTGCTTCAGATTTTTGAGCTTCTTGAAATGGGGACTATCTTTGAGGTTTCTGGAAGGCATGTGGGACAGCGTATGTGAGCAGGAATTAAAGTGTTTGTGTTTGACCAACTCCAGCAGGTGCCAAGGATTTAGTAAAGTGAGGAGTTTTACTCAGTGTAACAAATCATTTTATTGCTGTCTCTTGAGTTGCATGGTGCCTGTACCTTCTGTTCTGCCGTAGTATGGATTATCGTAAACATGAAAGAAAAGTGGGGCAAGCACTCCACAGCTTCTTGTTTTGTGCTTTGTGTGCTCAGTTGTTGGAGCATAGGGCTAGAAAGGATTTGAAGAGACAATTTAGATCACTGCTCTTTCTAACAGATAGTTATCTAACCAATATATCTGTCTATCCATCCAATGGAGGTTCAGCAGAATATTTGATCAGTTTGTTTTGGCCTGTACCTATCTAAACCACCAGAAAGATGTCCTAATAATTAACTTAAATCCAAGCAGTTTTCAGCTGTTTCTTCTGTCCTGTTCATAAGAATAGATCTAATCGTGATCCCATTAGAATCAAAGTCTGTACTCCAGAAAGACAGGAGTACTGCCCTACAGTTTCTACTAACTCGCTTTCCCCTTGTTTGTTCTGCATTGCAGGATATGTGCAGGCTGATATTGCAGGCCGTCTTGTTTTCTTGAAGGCAGCATACACCTAGCTTTGGTTGCTGGCTTGTGTATCTCAAGCATATATGTAGAACAGGCTGGTAATGCAGACTATCGAGTTTCTAGTCTGCATTTAGAGTTAAAAGCGGTGACTAGAATTAAGCATTACATTTTGCCTGGACTCTTCTACTCAGTGGGGTTAAAACTGTTCCAGATTTCAATCAATACTTTCTAAAACAGAGATGTCTGAGCTAAGCCAATTGTTTTTATTACTTATAATTATTTTCCGCTAAATTCACTTCCATAGTTTGCTTGTCTTTTGGAGGGCGTGGGTTGATTGCTTTTTTTTCTTCCAGACAGATACAGGGAAAAACTTTATCCCAGTCAAATATTTCAAGCAGTGGAACAGGTTGTGAAGGGAGGTGGTACAGCCTCCATTCTTGGAGCTTTTCAAGACAAGAGTCAATAAAGCTTTGAGTACCAGCATTTAAGCTCATGCAGCTGATCATGCCATTAGCAGGAGGGTGGACTGGAAGCTTTCTGAAGTCCTTTCTGAGCTGAGTTATCCTCTTCTCCTATGACTCTTACAGAGCTTATCAGCTGAAAGGGGACATTTCCTTCCCCCGATGATAGAGGGAGAAAAGACATCCCCCTCCCAGTGTGTAAAAACAGTGTTAATGTATGCTCTGGTTATCAAATTCACACACAGTGTCTTCAGTGCAAGACAAATTTCAGTACACTTAACATCAAGAGAGGCATTTATGATGAAACAATTATTGTGAAGTGCTTATGACCAAAAGCGCAGGGGTGGAGGAGTTCGACTATCGCTACAAGCCTTGTGTCCTGTTAGTGTAAACCTCTCTGTCCTTTGCTAGCCCTATGATTGAACTTCTTTCACCCTCTTACTGTGTATATTGAACACAGCTGTATTTCTTTGCAACTGGCAATTTGCTGGGCTAAACAAAGAATTCTATCAGGCTTTATTTGTCTCTTCTTGGGGGACAGTCTCTAATCACACTCCTGACTGCTCTGGATCTGGTCCTCACTGAGATATGGGAAGTAGCTTTGCAGCTGCGTTCTAGAGGAGGCCTCACCACTGTGTTTTGTTTTCTTTTATTTCCAGGTGCCAAGACCCCAGCATTTCACAAGAGTTCCTCTGATTAGTCAATGAATGTCTGACTTTGCATGTTATATTATTCTCTTTCTCCCTCTCTCCTCTTGGCCATTTCCTTATGTGTTTTGCCAATTTACCTAATCTCCATATTATTTGGTTCAGGTATTTTTTCAGTGGTGTTATTCTGAATACTTCATACAGGTGCACATAAATTAGGTCTATCACATTTCCTTTGCCTGAATTGCAAGCCAAAACGATACAGTTGGCACAGCACAGCAGGCTGCCTATTGAGTTTGGTACAACCTCTCACGCTGAATCTCACTGTTCTCTTCACCTGCATAATTTCAGTTATGCTTTCCTACAGAATGTGTTCAAGAGCCTTGAGTATCATTGAGATAAAACTAATGAATCTGCTGTTGCTTGGCTCATCTTTTACTCTCTTTCTGAAGTGTAAGTAAGATTTCAGCTCCTTTTTGATCAGGCAGTGCCTCCCCTCCATTTGATAGAGGCCTGTCCTATTTCACTTACACTTCATCTGTGTATGCTTTCATATATTCTGGAATGGAGACAATCTGGTCCTCACAGTGTAAGCACATTTAAATCCTTTGATCTGTTTCTTTTTTGACAGTGACAACCTCCATTTCAGTACTTTATTCCCATTAGACAGAGTGGGTTTTGCCTTAGTCTCTTCATTTTTTTCCTTACTGAAAACCAAAAGAAGGTATTAATTTAAAAAAAAATCTAAAAAATAATCTTAATTCCATTCTTATAGCATCTTAATGTATTTTCTTCTTTCTATGTTCTCTATTACAGGACTGAAGACATTTTTACTATGTAGAAAACATTTGATTTAGGGTGGTTGTCAAATTATTCTCACACTTTTATCTCTGAGATGTAGCTTTCTCATGCTGCCTATATATCTTCTAGTGTGTATCTAATATCTCTTTAGGGATGATTATCAACCTCTTAGGGCTGGACGCCTTCTGAAGAAGTTGTTTCTTCTTCTTTAGAAAAGTTTTAGATTATTTTGAATTTCTGAGTTAGTTTAAGTCCTTAGGCTCTTCAGTTCATTTCAGGTACTAGCGCTCTTAATTTTTCAGGGGTTTTTGTTGTGTGATGGAGTTTTTTGTTCGATTGATTTTTTATTTTTTTTTAATTTAAAATCTTTCTTTACATTCTGTTTTTATTTATCTTTCAACTATCCATAAGTGGAACCAACTCATGATCATCAGATATTTTCCATGGGAACAACATTAATAACTGATAATTTAACCAAAATAGAATTGATTATTGGCTTAATATATATTTCACTCTGTGTATATATTGCATGTATTATTTTGTTGTTCTATATATTGTGTAATACATATTTTGTTGTGTCAAAGCCCTTGAATTATCTAAGAAAATAATCAGGCCCTATCAGTAATCCAGAAAATAACCAAACCCTACTGTTATTGTGGACCTATTTCTCCAGGGTAAACCAGGAAAGCTACTGCCTTCTCTAGCAATGTAGGAGTCCATTGCTGGTGTGCAGTAAGACCTTACAAGATCAATAACTACTTCTTCCCCTGAGCAGTATGTCTGCAATATGCTTTATAATCCACTTGGTAAAAACATCAGGAGCAACACAGCAGCAGGCCGCTGGTCTCTTGTTGCTTTAGATTGTCTGTTTTGGAATGTGTCTCCTGAGTAACGTTAGTGACCTCAGCCTGTATCCCATGAGATTTATAGTGGTAAAATCCGAATCTTGTAGGAGAGTGTCTCTTACCAGCCAGTGTTATGTCTATTTTCATATTTATTTCTTCATAGTTTACCCAGTAATATATGTAAAATGTTGCACACCACCATCATCTGTTTTCTCCTTTCTATTTTCAAATCCCATCATGATAGCCATTATCTTTCAGTTATCTGTTTTCCCATCCTATACTTTATTTCTGTTCCTCTCTTCTATTCCTGAAGTGCACTGTGTTTTTACAGAAATTATGGGTTTTTTCAGCCTTGCCCAATGTATTAACTGAATTGAGCCTAAACACTGAAGTAATCTCATTGTTCACCTTCTTTTTCCTTTGATCTCTATTAATGCTTTCTCTCTCTTTCCACTTGTACTTTGATGTTAATATTCTGTATATTCTTGTATTATCTGAGTATCTTCTTCCATTTAAAAGGAATTTAAAAAATCGCTCACATAATTTATAGATCAATGCTCTTCTTTTTCACTCTGCTGGCTTTGATTTCAGAGGGGTGAGACACTGGTTGTTGTGGAAAGTCTGCCAGCTGGAGTCCTCTTTCTTGCCTGGACATCTTGGAAGGATCCTTGCAGAAACAACTGTGAGCTACCTGTCGATCTGTGATAGCTCAAGGCCAAGTTTGTCCCTATCTAGGACTAGAATAGTGTAACTGAAAATTATCTGATTCCTTTCTGTCTGTGAGATCATATTTCCCCTCCAATTTTTCTTGGTCAAAAAGGTGTTTCTAATTCTTGAATTACCTGCTGTCTTTCATGTTCTTTTGTATTTGGAGTGTTTGGCCTCTAGCTCATCCAAACTCCTCTGATTCTTCTGTGAGCATAGTTAGGCCATATTTCACACAGTGATATATATCCACCTATCTTGAACTTTTATAAAAAGAAAACGTGACGGGACAGTATCTAAAAAGCTACTTAATATTAGCCTGTGTATTTATTTCAATATATTTATTTGAATCTTTTACATTTATTTGTATTGCTCTATAAAATTCAGCGTTTGTGAGAGCTTCAAAGGAATAACAAGGTGGATAACACTCAATTAAAAAATAAACTCCCTTGTTAACAGCCTATAGCTATTTTTCAGCTATTTGTAAGTTTTGGGGGTTTGTAGGTGGGAATATCACATTTCAATAAAGTACTAAAGTAGGGTTTTTATAGGAGAAATGTTTCTGTACCCTCTTATTTTGCTTGTGATTAGATTATGATGTTTTAGATAAATACACAGACTAATATTAATTAGCATTTTCGATGACAATTCAGCAACGTAGTTAATATTCTACCATTAAATGTCATGCATGTGCTTAAATACTTTGTTGGATTGTGTCCTTGGGGAAGAATTTTCTACCTTTTACTTAGCCAAGGCTCAAAAACTTACTACCATGGAGGAGATTATCGCTATTGAGCACATAGGGGATCCCCAGCTAGCTACGGAAATGAGATTGGAAGATGCAGGCCACTATACAAAATCCCTTATTGGGTTCCCTTTTGATACAGGCTCTGCATCAAATGTCAGAAACCTTAAATCTTTGCACATCATGAATTTTCAAGATAAGAACGTGAAACAGAACAGTAATGTCTCTTTGTCACTCTATGTATGTGTTTGTTCCTTTAAGGTGAATAAGGAGAGGAGACAGGTTCCATCAGGAATGCGTTGCAACCAGAAGGGTGTGAGGAGGAAGATAGAGTGGTCAGTGACCAGGACAGCTTCCAAGCAAATGAGGAACCAGACAAAGTGGGACTCCGCAGTGTTGCAAGTCTTCTTGTTCACATCTTCTCCAGTCCTTCCCCAGGTTCACATCTTCAGATATTGAAAGTCTAGACTTTAATTCAAGTATGTCTGTGGAGCTGTTGCCAACATAAAACACTTTAAAGACTGACCCAAAATGTTTACATTTATGGAAAACATTAAAATTAATATTAATTTGAAGAACTAATTTGAATACTAGAAGACCACTAATGATATCATTTCCTTTCCTTTGATTGCAATAGCTAATGTATATTTCTCATAAAAAAATTCTATGTATGCAGGTATACTGGATAAGACAGAAATGAAACTGCAGGTGAAGCATTCATGGCCCAGGAAATTATCCTACAATAGTGGTGTCATACTCTCTGTTCTTCCTTATTCTTTATTCTGTCTGCACTGTACCTATTTTACACTGATTCTTTCCCTTTGATTATGTTGCCTCCAGTTTGAGATAAGGGAGGAACCACATGGTAGATCAGTTGGAGAGCTTGTTCAAGAATTTTACATGTAAGGATAACTGTACTGCATCTTGTTTTCCCCACGGAGAACTTACTGGGTTATTCCATTTAAGTTTTTATTAAAACACCAATAATGCTCGGCAGTATAGTTTCTTATATTATCCCCATTACTGCAGGCTCATGTCCCTTCCAGTATTCTATTAAGCAGCATGACAAACATCTGTCGCGTGTTGACTCTTTCATCTTCTCTTCAGGAGGACTGTTTGCAAAGGAGTAGTTTATTTTGGATTTATCTTGATCCATATCTACACATATCTGCACAGAAAGAGACAGAAGCGTGTATACCTTGCTAAGCATTTTTAAAGGACATGGAATCAACTCAAATGAGCCTACTATTTAGGTTGGAAAGTGGCGATGCTTGATATATTCTGTAGTTTCTGCAGGAGGTTGTTATATTGTTACTTCTCAAGAAATTTATGACAAGAATGCCCAAAAATGAAACAAAAATCTTTATTCCCCATCTGCTGTATGAGAGACAGTAGTCAGGCTCACTACTTTAACCTTTTAACAGTTCTTCATTTTATTCTGTTGGCCATTTCATCACTTTTTCATCAGTGCTGAAAATATAAAAGGAAGAATAAGAAGGACCATTCAGTAAAATTACAAAACTTTGAAAAGATCAAGAGAATATTGCTTACTGTTATTTTTCAGAGAACATGTAAGTCTATAAAATTGAAGTGCTCATTCTTATGACCAAGATTTTAGCAAGGACAGAAAGGCCTGCATAAATTCAGTATTTTTGACAATGACTACAAGAGTGGGATATAGTACAATTTAATCCGTTGTTGTTGTTGCAGCTTTTGGATCATAATCCATTGGTTAACACCCATGAACTTTTAGATTA
Source organism: Ara ararauna (assembly GCA_028858755.1). Lineage (NCBI taxonomy): Eukaryota > Metazoa > Chordata > Aves > Psittaciformes > Psittacidae > Ara > Ara ararauna. The sequence goes on from CM054381.1 coordinate 45,996,785, forward strand.
CTTTTAGTTTCCTTCAAGTGACCTGGTAGTTTTTTGTGACTATTTTAAGGCAAGTTGCAAGTGAGAAAGTGTAATGTTTTATTTATTTTACTCTAGTCAAGAGTCCAGTGAATTTATTAAGCTGAAACTGCAGGATGTCTGAACTTGTCCAGGTCAGTTATTTACTTTTAGCTCACAGAATGAGCATTTCCCGTACTTCATCTCCTATACCAACTGAAGGAGTGATATAGTGTGATTTTATCAAGAGCCATCAAGCTCAGGCTATCTATTTTTATGGCCTTGTCGACAGCCATCTCTGAATTCTTCACATGCTATGCCAGCAGAGGTTTAGGTTATTGTTAGGGATGAGCATTAGACTGCAAAATTTGAAACGAAAGCACAGCCTGGAAGGTATATGGGGAAGTGTTGCTTTCTGCTATCCCTGGTTTCCTTTCCAAGGTAACTACTCTTGATGAATTTGGGGAATAGACTTAGAGACTAGGTGGACATTTCTTCTAACTTAGTGAGGCTATTCTTAAGTTTGTATGGGATCCAACTTTTTCTGTCTGACTTAGCTGTCTTATTCTCTTCAATAGCTGTTTGGATTTCTTCTGTGGCTGATGATTTGGGTGGCATGGTTTAGTGGGAGGTGTCTCTGCCCCTGGTGGGGGGGTTGGAACTAGATGATCTTAAGGTCCTTTCCAACCCTAACTATTCTATGATTCTATGAATGCAAACAGGAACCTCTAAAGTGGCATGTCCCATGTCTGCTACTCAGCCCCTGTGATTATACAGGAATCTTAAAAAGTAGATCTTATCTTTTAGATGGCTAGTTTTAGGTAAGATGAGCACTAGCACAAAGGATGTAATTCATGTCCAACTTCTCAGATTCATAAGGATTTTGATTCGATATTGCCTGCTGTAAATTCCAAATTCAGTTTAGACTAAATCCATTTTGTCTGATACCTATAAGAATGAATAAGACACACCCTTTCTTAGAAAATCTCATTGTCCATAATGATAAAAATATCCTGTTATTGTAATAATCCATCTATGAATCCTGAACACCTCAGAATTTTGGTTTGATGTATAAGACGACTGTTAGACTGTGTTGTTTAGTAGTAAAAGTAGCACAATAGGAGCCAGAAGTCTGAGTCTTAGATGAAGATTCTGTTATAAAAACACTGAATTAAATGTTACTACTTACGGAGTTTCAGAACATTCATAAAGTAACAGTCAGATACAGACTGGCAGACTGGAGAGAGTAAGAATGAGATAACAACTTAGCATAACAGACAACAGTCAAATTGCCTAATGATTGCCCTGTGAGGTTTTTGCTTGGTGAGTGCTGAATAAAAAGCAATTTTAAAGACATTCATGGAGGAGGAGGAGAACTTGGCTTTGCAGGGTCTTATTTGGAAACTCTTCTTGTGTATCACAAAAGCACACGGGGAACCCAAAGCTTGAAGTCACGAACAAGTGAGCAGTGGAAGAATTGTGGGCCATCCAGTGTGGGACATCCAGTGCAACGGCTGACCTGATACAGAATCAGAAGTGAAAGATGGGAAGCTGGAAGGGAGTGGTTGCTCAGTGGGGAACCAGCCAGTGGGGGCTTTGGCAGTGAAGACAGCAGGCTTGTGCTGGATGTGATGCAGAAAGGGGTCAGGGGAGGGAAAGAATTGTGATGAGTTTTGAGATGGTCCCAGTAGCAAGTGGAGAGCAGGACTTCATAAAGGTGTTCTAGACAGATATGAAGACATCAGGATTGCATTTACCAAGGTGAAAGACTGCTGCAATCCCTGAGACATGGTATAATGAGAGCTTTAACTGTGTACATAGATAGGAATATAGGGGACTTTGTTCCTTTGGTGTTTTTTAGTTTGCCTCTCCTTATCTTTCTGAATTTGTTGATCTGCTGTACCATCTGGCTGATTTATGTTTTCAGTGGCATTTTGGATCTAGAATTTATAAATTAAGAGTAATTTTTCCCGCTGCTTTGTTTTCTTAAACTACTTCTAATCCTCAGTTGCTCTGAAAAGATATTCACACATCTAAAATGCTGTCATCCATTAAGAAAATTGAGCTTTTAATTACGAAGATTTAAAATAAATGTTTTTAGAAGACAGTAAAATATTCTGAATTTCTTATTTAAATCTTGTCTTTTAGATTTTTATAAATGACAAATATTATTAATTTAATCAGTATGTACAGCCATTAGAAAACCAAGAAATCTTTTAAAATAACCATATATATCTTTAGTATAATTCAGTATTTGCTTTAAAAACAAAATTCTAATAGCTGGTAATATAATAAAAAGGACTATACCATCTGCTAGCTGTGTATAATTACATTAAAAACATCAGTCTGTACTTGATTCAACAATTTTCAAGAGCTTGTTAACCTTTCAAATTAGAGTTGTACTATCAATTATACTCAACAAGGAACTTTTTATCCATGGTTTTTATATTTCCTTAATTAGTTCCATAACTCATTTTAGGCATTTTCTAATACAGTAATGTCATTTAGTTATACTGCCTCAGCTGGATTTTCAGAGGTGTCTTATTTCGTCTTCCCCTTTTCCCACTACCACACTGTAACGCTTTTGTAATGACAAATGTTATCACCTCCTCACTCCAATCAGCCCACAGTTGCTATGTGGCTCACTTGAAATATTCATACTAAATATGTAAAGGGACAGACTTTCTGTCTCAGAGTACTGGTGTGAAAGGTTTCTGCAGTTACCCAGCTTTAGAATGTCATCTGGAAAGAATGGATTACATGTATTCCATAATTATCTCTTGAAGTATCCCTGCTGTTGTTAAAAAGGTGTGAGGAAGTCTTTTCTGCCTCTGAAAATTTCAGAGAATTCTCTTCAGCCAGTTTTCTCACCTTGACCCTTTAGAGGACAGATTTAAGCACACAGTATGTGTAATAGTAGTTTCAGCAGCACTACCTTAAAATGGTGTGATGTGGCAGCAGTGAATAGCTCTGCCTCCCTAGTGTTCATAGCAAGTCAGAGTTGTAATGGGATTGGTGTCCAGAGGGCCTTTCCTACAAAAAAACCCCAACAAACAACATGAATTGGACATGGAAATTCTGCATTTTGATGACATGTTCAATTATGAAAGTGGGAAGGATCCTACCATTGCTGTATAGATGGTGAATACTGTGTAGAAATTGCAGTCTGTTCAACAGAAGAGGAGGATTAATTTTCACTCCAAATAAAGCATTGTTCTTAAGAATAAATCTCCATAAAGTTTATAATCTTTAGGAGTGAGGTAAAAGCTCCTCTCAAGTCACTGTTACGATTTAGAAAAACAGAAAAATGACCTAGCATTAGAAAATGTTTTAAAAATCAAAATGTCTATCAATCAAAATAGAAAATGTGAGTAAGATGTAGTTCATCTGGATCCAAATACTTGGATATTATGTATTGGTTTTTCATATTGGGAAAATTCTTATCACTCTTCAGACAATGTCTTTATCTAACCTTCCTGTTTTTTCACCCTTCATTTTAATTTCTTATCATGATATTTTTCATGATTGTTTCCAAAATACATTTTAGAAAATACACATTATGTGTTAGAGTACTATACTGCAAACACCAGTGTTATTTTTCACTTATGTGCCTATCAAGTTCACAATAACAGCATTGAGTTAGTTATATCATTTATCATATCTTAACCTTGCTCCTTAGCTCAGAGCTGTAGGATGAGAAAGGACAGGGAAGACAGCTTCTTAAAATAAACTTGACAGTTGTTTCTCCAGCCTGTCATTAAAGGTCCTCCCATAGGCCATATGCTAAAGTCCAGCTTGAACCTTCTTTTCTGTACTTTCCATCCACAATCTCTTGTTGTATCAACTGTAAGTATGGAGATCAGATTATTTCTGTTGTCTTTGTAGTGGCCTTTCATGTATTTGAAAATAGTGTTCGCCTTCCTAGCCTGTAGGCTTAAGCAGACCTGTTCCTTTCCACCTTTTTTTGTCTGTTGTATTTTCTATGCTTTGGTTAACCTCTAACTTTTTCAGAGGATGGCGCCCAGGCCGGATGCAGTGCTTTAGCTGAGATGTCCTTGGTGAGTGGAACAGAAAAGAACTACATGTGTTTAGCAGTCTGTGCTCTTGTTATACTTCTTGCATGAGGTTTTTCTTTTTCAGTATGTCACTGCTAAGTCTTCCTCACTTTGGGACCCACAGTAATTCCCCAGAACCTGTACTCTACTAGTTATTACTCGGCCTATGAAGGTGAAGTCAGGAACAACTACCTGTCCACAGAGCTCTATAATTCTGCTTTTTTACAGCCTATTCAGTTAAAGTTGTCATCCAATTTACTAACATCCAAATTGCTAAGCATTGACTAGTGCTGGCCATAGGAAAGATCCTGCAAATCTCTGTTAGAGCTATCTCTCCTCTTTTATAGGGTACCATTGATAATGAACTCCCATGTTCATTTTTTCATCCAGCTTTCCATTTTTCAAGGGATTTTCATTCTGTGGGTGCTGTTTTCAGTCTCCTGGCATTCCATTCATCTCCCAGGACTTCTCTAGAAAGACTGGATTAGTCTAGCCAGCCTTTTAAGTATGTAGGAGAGAGCTTATCAGACTCTACTGTTTCGAAAACTTTAAACTAGGTATACTATAATCCATTTCTTCCTCACAGAGGCTGTAAGCTTATCTTTTTGTCATGGGTCTTTATTGTGCTCAGCTATTTCTAATGCTTGACAATTGTAACAATAGAATTTTATTTTTTTTTCTTTTTCAAAAGGTGGTAAACACTTTGGCCTTCAAAATGTTGTGACCTTAAAGCTATTGAAAGATAGGTGATCCTGCCTAAGCCTGTGGCAATTCTGTGCAGTAGCCTAGAGATCATCCCATCCTGCAGAGGTAGGTAACTCCTTTATGCCCACCAGCAATTCAGGCTAGCTGGGAGTGGGTTACAGAACTTATTTCTGCCGTTCTCGCTATTCTCCATTCTGCTCCTGCCTAATTTTTTGTGCAAGGAAATTCTAGGAAAGCAGTCCCTGATGCATCCTTCTGCATGAACAACTCTTACTTGGTAGCTGCACATTTAAATAAAGTTTAGAAGAATATGCTCAAAGGAAGAGATATGAAATATTTTGAAGAATCTTTTAAAGCTCTACAGTAAAGTAGGGGGAAAAAAAAGAATCTCACTTCATCCCCAGAAAACAACCAACCAAACAAAAAAGGCTGTTAATTGTTCAGTGAATGTCACCCCTCTCTGTACTCTGTTATTTCTCTTGCTTTGTGGCTTTGGTTTTTTAAAAACTGATTAAATGCTTGAAGATGTAATAATACCCACTGTGTTTAGTCATCTTCGTTTCACAGTATGGTTCCCTAAAAAGTTGCTTCAGTTTTGTATGCATCAGTAGGCTACAGTACATTGTAAGTACTGTTTTAAGTGTTTTAAGTTCTGTACCTTGCATATAGTCTTGGGTAACCAATGCATTGCAGTAAGGTAGTAATTTGTAAGACAGGTTATCCTTAGCTATTTCCATGTATGAAATACAAGGAATGGCACCAAACTTGCAACATTGGCTGGTGCTGCTGCTGTGTTGTATGCCCCCCAAAAAAAAGAACAAAACTCTGCCAGTTCTGTATACAGCTATCCATCATTGAGGTGGTTTCTGTGCTGTTATTCTGACACATATTCTAATATGGCACCACTGCGGCACTGGAGTAGTGGAGACCTTCCTAGAGGAACCATGGGTAAAGGCAAAGAGAGAACATCCCTTACAGACAGTCTCATGGATGACAAGGCAGATGTCTCGGCTTGGACAGGTATGCATCTTCTTTATCTATTACTACATTTCATAAAAATCATATCCCAAAATTGGATTTTTGTTAAACTTTGTCTCCTTCACTTGAATTCTGTTGAATCATGTCTATAGTTAAATCAAGCATTTTTACATGGCATTTCAGAACAAATTGATTATATTTTAAACAAAGCATTTCAACATTTGTCAGCCCTAGAAATTCTGCCATATTATAGAATCATAGAATCATAGAATAGTTAGGGTTGGACGGGATCTTAAGATCATCTAGTTCCAACCCCCCTGCCATGGGCAGGGACACCTCCCACTAAACCATGACACTCAAGGCTCTCTCCAACCCAGCCTTGAGCACGGCCAGTGATGGAGCATTCACACCTTCCCTGGGCAACCCATTCCAGTGCCTCACCACCCTTACAGTAAAGAATTTCTTCCTCATATCCAATCTAAACTTCCCCTGTTTAAGTTTGAACCCATTACCCCTTGTCCTATCACTACAGTCCCTCATGAAGAGTCCCTCCCCAGCATCCCTATAGGCCCCCTTCAGATATTGGAAGGCTGCTATGAGGTCTCCACGCAGCCTTCTCTTCTCCAGACTGAACAGCCCCAACTTTCTCATCCTATCTTCATACGGGAGGTGCTCCAGTCCCCTGATCATCCTCGTGGCCCTCCTTTGGACTTGTTCCAACAGTTCCATGTCCTTTTTATGTTGAGGACACCAGAACTGCACACAATACTCCAAGTGAGGTCTCACGAGAGCAGAGTAGAGGGGCAGGATCACCTCCCTCAACCTGCTGGTCACACTCCTTTTGATGCAGCCCAGGATACGGTTGGCTTTCTGGGCTGAGAGTGCACACTGCCAGCTCATGTTCATTTTCTCATCAACCAAAACCCCCAAGTCCTTCTCCACAGGACTGCTCTGAATCTCTTCTCTGCCCAACCTGCAGCTGTGCCTGGGATTGCTCCCACCCAGCTGTAGGACCTTGCACTTGGCATGGTTAAACTTCATCAGGTTGGCTTCAGCCCACTTCACAAGCTTGTCAAGGTCCCTCTGGATGGCATTCCTTCCTTCCAGCACATCAACTGAACCACACAGCTTGGTGCCATCAGCAAACTTGCTGAGGGCACACTCAATCCCATTGTCCATGTCACCGACAAAGATGTTGAATAAGAGCAGTCCCAACACCAATCCCTGAGGGACACCACTCGTTACTGGTCTCCAGCTGGACATTGAGCCATTGAGCACAACTCTTTGTGTGCGCCCATCCAGCCAGGTCTTTATCCACCGAATGGTCCACCTATCAAATTGATTTCTCTCCAACTTAGAGACAAGGATGTCATGTGGGACAGTGTCAAATGCTTTGCACAAGTCCAGGTAGATGACATCAACTGCTCTACCCCTGTCCATCAGTTCCGTAGCCCCATCATAGAAGGCCACCAAATTGGTCAGGCAGGATTTCCCCTTAGTGAAGCCATGCTGGCTGTCACCAAGCACCTTGTTGTTTTTCTTGTGCCTCAGCATGCCTTCCAGGAGAATTTGTTCCAAGATTTTGCCAGGCACAGAGGTGAGGCTGACTGGTCTGTAGTTCCCCAGCTCATCCATTTTCCCCTTCTTGAAAATACTATTACAGAAAATCACAGTTCATCACTGCATTATTTAATGAAGTATTTTAGTACATTTAATGAACGAAAACAGTCCTTGAAAGCTTGTTAAGCTTAATTCTTTCTTTGTTTTCTCCTGCATGACTTATATTCCTGTCATTTATGTGGATTTACAACGCCAATGCTAGTTTCGTAAAAATCAAACATAAATGTATTTAAAATAATTTAGTTGAATTCTGCCTTATACTGAGCATATATTTAAATGTAATAGAAAATGAAAAAAATATTTAGTAACTTTTCGTAACTTGATATTTTTTGCTCTGTAAAAAACTTGAATTTCCTGATCTAGATATCTGTTTCTCAAAGAAAGAACTAAGGCACAAGATTTTGAAGGCAACAAATGCATACATGCCAGGTTCAAAATGGAAGTGGGTATCTGTTTTTTGTGTAAGAACAGCTATCCAATTTTTTGTTCAAATAATTAATGTTGTTAATGAATCAAATGCAGACTGTATATGTATTAAATCCAGGGCCTGTATGATTGCTGAATTTTTCAAATAGTCATTAAAATGGCACCAGAATTTAGGTATATTTTTTTCAGTCATTATTTAATAACTTTTCTTCTATTCAAATGAACAGTATTAAAAACATGTTTGCATGAATACTGGATATAATTTGCATAGAATTTTTCAGATTGGATGCTTGCAGCAGAGTGTAAATTCTTCCAGAAAACACTGGAAGAGTAACAACAGTATCTGTGATTCATATATATCATGTTCTGGCCAGTTTTATACCTTAGTTGAAAAAAAAACCAAAACAGTTACATGTAGCTACTCATTTGATGGGCTACTTGTAACTTCATTGTTGAAACTTCCGCTTTTGTATCTGATATCCCAGATTCAGGTTTTCTTGCTGAAAAGGCTTAGTGCCAAACATTAATTAATTTAATTTATGAAGAGTGGAAGCAGTTCTGAGCCTTCAGGAGTCATCACCTGGAGAGTTAGAATTAATTATCCTGTTATAGTATAGAATCCCTTCTCCCAGGGTATGACCTTTAAAGCTGTGTGCTGGAGTATCTTGCTCCCTTCTAGAAGGTTATATATGAACAGAGTAAGGTCTGAGCTAAAACAAGTGATTGCTTGAGAGAGTCCATTTGTACCTTTTTACCTGTAGAGGATGGTCTGAGCTCATGTTTGCCAGCATCCCCTTCAGATGCCAGTGCAAGTTATTAAATCTTTAGTTTCTGAACCTAAATAGGAACAAATAAACTGGGCTAATGATAATTATGAAAAGTAGGATGCAAAGAACAGGGTAGAATATTTCCTAAACTGGGTATCTTAACCCTTTCAGTGAGTAACTGCACAAATAAGCTGTTATTCACTTTGAAGGCTAAGCTGTAACAATACCTATAAAACTCAAGTAAAGTTTAAATGCATTCTACTGTTTACGATAAGTCGTTCCAATTGTTAGACTCAACTCCTTCCCAAATTGATTATATTCTCTTTTGATCAGAAGTAAATTTCAAGCACCTAATTCAGGAAGAGTCATCCATCTTCCTTTCTACTAGTGAGACAGCTCGATATTCCAGTTTCATCAGAAAATCTAACTTGCCAGTGGAATGGCATGTTAGGCTTTCTTCAGCAATGCAGGCTCTTTTTGAGTAATTCTGAATCTGCTTTGCATTTGTGTTGCTTGTGACAGGCATTCAGTTTTCAAACTCATATAAATATCAGAAATGGAAATGAAGTATAATTAAAAAGAGAAATGCAAAATTATTTATAGGGGCATTTAAAAGATTTTTAAGAATTAGGAAAGTTTTTTTAAAAGGTTTATACATATTTTACAGGTGTTCTACAGGTAAAAAGCAATTACTGTAACCTGGGAATGTATAGTGTGAATTCATATTATTTTAATTTATTATGTGTGGTGTTTGTTTTTTTAATCACTGATAAACATCTAAGCCATAAATCTTGTTGGGAACACATCCAGCTAATTGTTTAGAAAATGCTTTTATCTGAAGTTTTTAGAAACATTATTCTCCTGACCCTGGAATAATCATACTTCACACTACAGAGCAAATTCAGTACAAGAGTAAACAGGAGTTAAGCGAATAACTTCATATCACAAAATAAGCTTGCATTACAATTGAATCTCTTAGTGTTGTTATTCATAAAACTGATGTAATTTGGATTTTGCAATGAACTTGGCAATGGTACATAATTTTCTTTCAAACGCAATGGCCAAGGAAGAAATGTTTTGGGTTTTTTTTCAGATTCTTAAATGATTTAACTCTGTGTTTTTCACAGCTAAAATTGGACATCTCTGTTGGCATTTAAATTCTGTACTGTCATTGGGTACAAACCAAATTCATCCTGGCTGAAAAGCAAAATATGAACACTTACTTTCAGTGCATAATCACCTTTATTGTTAACATTTTCATTGATAGAATTTATCAAAAGATAAATGAACTTGTCAACATTAAGTTCCTCCTATTTTATTTCAGTATGCCCCAAGTCCTAATGTGATCAGTCTTTCCCCAGAGAAGTTGAAAAGATGACCTTTTAATTTTTGTTTCAAGTACAGAATGCTAAGCAAAAGTCATAAAACCTCTGGATGCTACAGGTGTAAAATCACCCTGTATAACTGAGTCTGACATTGCTGCTACTAAGACTTAAAACAGCTTTGTCACACTACCCAACCAAGTGTAACATCAAAGTGATAATGTAATTAAAGCAGAGGTGGCACTTTGAACATGTATTTTTAATTGCTGATACCACTCTTCCAAAAGTTCCAAAAGCTCCCTTCAGGTTTAAAATTTCTCATGTTGTGTGAATAAAAACCCAATTCTGAGGAATTTTCAATTGTATTTGATTGTGACTTAGATCACAACATAAATCCCTGTTTGGGAGAGACTTAAAAACTCAGAGATACACAGAAACAGAAGACAGCACAGATTTAAATTCTGGTTAACCAGCTTTGTGTCATAGTTTAATGAATAAGTGTGATGGGGAGTAAGATTGTGCTGCTAACCTTTTCTGAGAAGAAAATTAGTGAAATTGCATGACTGCAATAATTGGAATAGGAAGTAGTTCAGTAGTACACAATTCAAAGTTGTTCATTCAGAGAATAAAAATAATTTTATGTGGAATTTAGATGTGATGAAGGAGGAGGAGCAGAATTCAAATGAACAAGTCCTAGTGCATGGTGACTGTGAGTCACTAATGAGATACAAACCTGAAAAATGTAAATGAATCCTAGGAGCCCTGTCAAACATGACCAAAGATGTGGTAATGTGTGGTTAGACCTCATTAGCTTTAGCATGGATATGATTTCAGGGTGAGAAGAGTCTTTCAAACCGAAAGCTAGTACTGGTGCAAGTACAAAAAGCCTCAAACTGGTGTTGACTACATTAGGCTGGCTATCAGAGTGAGCTTTGTGACCATTTCTATACCTTAGAGCACTGGGATCCCAGAACAGCTTTCTGACACAGAAGCAAGAGCAAAAAAGAGTAATTATGCTGGGTGAAGTAGCTCAGTTTGATAAATCAAGTATGTGTGTCGTAATCTTGCAGTAAGGAAGCCTGACAAGCCAAGGAAAACTCCTGCTTAGTTCCACACCACTAATTTGGGGTTTTTTTATTAGAGAATCTCTTATGTCCTTTGAGTTCCTTAAGCACTTTCATTCTGGTTGCTCTGCAGAGACACTGTGGCTCTTTCTCCCTGTGTTGTCCAGTCCCTCAAGGACCTAGGGTTCCTTCCTGATCTCTTCAGAAGGTGGCTTGTAGCACACAAACATTTATGCCAGTAAACCTAAAGCTTAGAAGTATGTCACCCAGATAACTCTGTAATTGTATATAGTAATTCCAATCCTTCCTTATTTAGGAAATGTTATCGTGCTAAAGTTTTAAAAGTATTATTTTTAGGAAGGGCTTTTTTTAAAAGACTTCAACAATTAAAAGTTCCTATCTTCAAAAAAGTTGTCCTGACTAACTTTGGGTTTATAAACATGGTCTAAAAAACAGGTCTAAAAAAATAGACCTGAAGAGTTTGTGTTGCTGCACTCACTAATAGCAGACATCCTGTCTTCATACAGGAGGTGCTCCAGCCCCCTTATCATCCTTGTGGCCCTCCTCTGGACTTAGTCCAACAGCTCCATGACCTCCTCAACATAAGAAGGGTCTAGGGTGAGGAGTCCCTGCTCATGGCAGTGGGGTTGGAACTAGATGATCTTAAGGTCCTTTCCAACCCTAACTATTCTCTGATTCTATGGTTCTATGTGCCTTTTCAATGGCATCAACTCCTTTTGCTTATGGAGGCTGAGAAATATTAGCTTTCCACAGTAAAAAAATTAGGGAAGTATGTAATCCTTATATTTGGCAGTAAAACAATGATGTTGAGCATGTTCAAAATACCCTTTTTTATTCCTGGCCAAGACCTGTTGCTTGACACTGCAAATTACTTGATGGTACTTGAAATAGCAAAACTATCCTACCCTTCAGCCCCACACACAGAAAGAGAAAACAGACCTAGGCCAGCAGAATTTAATGTCACAAAAAGAATTGTATTATATACTCTAGCAAACAACACAGGTCTTTCATTTAATAGGAATAATGGTACTGAAAACAAAACAAACTAAAGCTGCTGCATGTTATGCACATGTTGCACTGAGCACAGTAATCAACTCAGTGACTCCCACGGAGGAATTTTAGATTGCAAAAGAGAAAATTTAAACTTAATATTGCTTGATTCAAGTGAATTGCATTATGGGTTGGTAAATACTTGGAAGAACTTTAGTTACCTCAGAAGGTTGAGCTGACCTTGTTTGTTGATTAAAAGGCAAGACTATAGACAAAGTAATATTGCTGAACAGGAACATTAGGTGTTAATGATGTGGCAGAATAATTTATAATTATACTATAACCATGGTGATTCAGAATGGAAAGCAGTATCATAGTAGCCAGTGAGGTTAAGAAATAGTTGTAAACTGAATGGGCAAAGTATATAGAATAACCATTGAAAAGCATGGTTAAAGCAGTTGGAACTTACAGTGACATTTTGGGAGACCGAAGCACATTGGTTTGGTTGTGTTTTTTTTTGTTTGTTTTTTTTTTTGTTTTTTTTTTTCATTAGGAAAAAAGAACTCTGCTTCTTGATTTCTCTTTCTGTTTGCATAAGCTAGGGATGTAATAACTTTGGAATTATTTTTTAGGCTTAAATGGATACAAGAAAAGGAAGGCTTCCTGGCTACAACTGCTTTGACACGTACCATGTCATACGCTGTGAAAATTTTCTGTGAATCACTCTATGTGAGGTCTTTGGAGGAAGTAAATTTTATTTAAAGGTGATTAAAAACAAACTGATTATTTTTCCAATGAGTTTTAAATCCTAGTGGCTTTTTGTATTTATAAAATTCATCTGGAAGAATCAGCTTAGAAAAAAATATGAAAGCTTTCCAGTATTGACCAAATTAAGTTAACAAAATATTAAACTGAATATACACTGTCAATATCACTAATAGTCTTTATGAAATTTTCTTAATGAACCCTGAAACCTGTATTACAATCCCTTTAAATCTGAGTTAACTTTTGAAGGCATTCTGTGAAGTTAATAGAAAAGTTGGCATTCACTTCAAATAAAAACTATTGTAGGTTCTTGGAGTTACCACTGCTTTCATTTTAGGAATAGAGTAAATATGTTTCCATTGATGTCTATGGAGCAACACTGATCTATAAAAGCTGGTGATATTGCCCAGTTGAATCAGTCTTTAAAAAACAAAATCCTAGAATAGCATTACATTACTATTTCTTTACAGTAAAACCCTTTATGAGGCTACAAGATCCATACAGATGGTACTAATTATGTCATCTTGTCCTTCTTAAGATGTTTTTTCCTCTAGATTTATTTTTTCACCTCTAAGCAAAACACAGAACACTGTTATATATAACGCATGGTCATTTAAGCAGAAAATTGTCTTAGAAGAGTTAATTATTTAATTATTGCATACACTATATCATTGGTAATGCAGTTTAGGGAAAAAATCAGTTAAGCAAACAGAAGCTTTTTTTTTATTCTTACATAGCATTGTCTACAGTTTTCATTGAATTTAGAATATATGAAAATCCATTCCAATGAAGATGAAATTTGCATTTCAGAACCTGGGTTTGGTTAACATGGTGTCATGGGTTCAGCAGTAGCAGTCATTTTTCTCCTTCTTGGTAGCTGGTGCAGCACTGTGTTTCTGACTTTCAGCCTGGGAACAGCTCTGATAGCACCAGTGTTTTCAGTTACAGCTTAGCATGTTTTGTCTGACCAAGGACTTTCTGAGCCTCATGCTCTGCTGGGGAGGAGGGGAAGCCAGGAGGGAGCAGAGACAGGACACCTGACCCAAACTGACCAAAGAGGTATTCCATATCCCAGCATGTCATGCCCAGGATGTAAAAACAAGAGGCAGGGACCCGGAAGGGTTGGGTTCACTGCTGGGTCGGGCTTGGTATTGGGTGGTGAGCAGTTGTGTTCTTTTTCCTTATATTTCCCTTATCATTATTATTATTGGTGGTAGCAGTATTGGTTTGTGTTATACCTTAGCTGCGGAACTGTTCTTATGTCAACCTGTGGGAGTTACATTCTTTCGATTTTCTTTCCCATCCCCCTGGAGCTGGGGGGAAGAGAGAGGGTGGAGTGAGTGAGCGAACTGCGTGAGAGGCTTAAACCACGACACATGGTTATACAGAATACATGTAAATAAAAGAGAACTGTAGAAAAAGGCACCTCAAGAAGAGCTGCTCCTGCCTGTAGAGTCAAATTCAAATAGAGATATTTGTTTAACTTTGTCTAACCTGTTCCTTCTGTGGAAAGGATCTCCAAACCTCCCTTATAACCTCTTCTAGGATAACTTCACTGTTCCTATGTTAATGTTTTCATGTGATTTATTTTCCTTCAAGTGACGGTAATGTCATTGCACCAGAAAGCAAGCAGAATGATACAGTATCGTCACCTTTGTGAACCAGAGTCAGGGTTAGGCACCTTGGTGACTACCTGGGCACTCCTTGCCATCTCCCTTATCTCCTTCCTTCTTGCCACCCTTCTGATCTCCCTCAGACCAAGATAATGGCCAAGTCTTCCACACCTCAGCTTCACCTTTTCTAGACTAAACCACCTTATTTCACCCTTCTCTCAGAGCAGTCGGTGAGTGCAATGGTAGCAGTTAGAGTCTGTGCTCTGTGCCTGCCTGCCTGCCTGCCTGCTCTGTCCTCCTCCATAAGGTTAGCAGAGAGCACCAGCCCTGGGACAGTGGACATGCCTGAAAGCTCTTGTCTTTCAAGAAGGTAACATTGTTCTCTCCCTCAATATCTGTCTCTCTCAGTGTCTTTAACATAAACAGCAGAACAGTTCAATGCCAAGCATACCACTGACCAAAAGAGATGAGCAGCACCTGGCTGATCACTAGTTGAGACTCATAGTGAAGACTTTCTCATGTAAGAGGTGCACTTCCACACCTTGCATGGGATGCTGCTAATGAGCTGCTCAGTCACTATTATGTACTTCACACACATACACCACTCAGCATCCTGACTGTCTACTTTTCCCATGTATCTTTGACATGTTTGAAGCTATTCAAGCTTACAAATAGTATTTGAAATAAGGTTAAGATAAAGCTATCTGCAAACTCAGATGAATAACATCCCCATCATTCAACAATGCTCAGGCCTGTAGCAACAGCTGATTGCTCCCCCATTGTCCTGTCATTTCTTTGAAGAGCTGCAGACCTTCAGTGGTAGAAGAGTGCAGTGGATGTCTTCTGCTGTATGCATATTTAGCATCTGCTAATGAAGGATGTGTTCCTTTAAAATGTTTAGTTTAAAAGGAAAAGATCTCAGCTGCTTGATAGAATGTACTATCTTGGGTACTGCAGTTGGGGAAGATGGGATGGGTGAAGAGTGATGCTTCCCTACAGCACCTGAATGCTTAGTTACTCTCCTATTTAAATAGGAGCAGCTTTGCCAGACAAGTCTCTGTGAGGAGAAGCTGGGGCTGCTTCATGGCTGGTTTCAGCTGCCCTGTGGGCAGTCACAGGCCAGCCCATCAGCCCTGCTGCTGCCTCTGGAGAAATGGATTTATGACAGGGGAAAAATGTGGGAAAGGAGAGGAATGAGGAGGAAAAGGTGAGGAATAGCCCTCTGAGAACTCTGGGAGGTGTTCCAGGTGCCCAAGTAGGGACTCCCCTGAGGCCTTTGGGGTGACTGCGGTGGGGCAGGGGAAAGTTGTGGAGCAGAAAGAGTGGGAGAGTGGGGCTGCTGTAGACTGACATAGCCTATATTCTTTGATCCCCTTATGAGGGAAGAGGGGTCAGGAATGGAGTGAAGTTGAGCTTGGGAAAGGTAGGGCCAGGAGGGAACTAAAGTGTTTTTGTTTCTCACCATCAAACTCTGTGTTAATTGGAAATAAATTACTTTTCACTGAGTCAGGTCAGTTTTGCCCATGATAGTGATTGGTGAGTAATCAGTAAGTGATCTCCTTGTCTGCATCTTGACCCATGAGCTAATTTTGTCCCCCTCTCTTGAGAGCTGCCCAGCTGGCCAAGGTCAACTCATCACAAATGCATAGTGCTTGCAAAGCATGTTCAGCTTAAAGAGTATGTGCTGTTTAGAACAGAAAAACAAAGCAACCCACAGCTTTCCAGAAGTACGATGGATATCATTAATGCATTTTATCAGTGCTTTCAAACACCAGTGACTGCTGGTATTTATGAAGTGAGTGTAAATGTTTTGGTATCTAATGCTGTGAAAGAGCCATGGACTGGAGTGGTAAGAGTACATCCATGTTGAATGAGAGTGCTTCAGTGTATGTTTTCATCTTTGTTGTGCATACTGAAATCCAAGGTGGTGAGAGAGAATTATATGAAAAGCATTCATTCAGAGAGAGAATTCTTCAGTCTGAAGAACTGTGAAATAAACATCACTAGTGCTGTGTTCTTTCGCTACAGTACCCTACAGGTCAGGAATCAAAAGATTTGACAGATTATGAGCTAGACCATGATTGCAAATGTTCTCAGTCTGAAATTGGAGACTCATGCTTGTCATAATATGGATAAGGAATTTAATCTGAATGCAAATATGTATGACAATGAATTAGTGACAGTAATAAAATTATTTCTTCAGTTACAGTGAGAGTAGATGATACAGGCAAAGCAGAAGTGGGACACAGATGTGACACTGGAGGAAGAATGAAAAAAGAACTCATTTTCAAAGGTAAGGAAGATATCCCACAAACTGTTTAGAAACAAGGGTGATTTTCCTGTTCTTGATCAAATGTAAAAAAGCAATGTTAAAAAACCCAATGTCATTTAAAAAATATTTTTTTTAATGAATTTGAAGCTGTGATTCAATAGCTTCTTAACTGGCAGGATGTAGATTGACCTTTCAGAGGAAATGGAGTGCAATTAGTAACTTTCCACAGCTGAAGACAGTAGTCATCAGTAACTTTGAGGCTGTTCTGATTTTAGCTGCATCTAAACCATATTCAAATGTGTTGTAGCATTGTTGGTACAAAATCCCCATAGGTCTGTCTCTACAGAACAACTGGTTTTTGTACTCACTGCTGTGCTTCTCTGCATCATCTTTGGCAAGGACCACTTGGGGTTTTCCCTTGCTCTGTAGTCTGGGGAATGGTCTGTTTCCTTGGGGCATCTAGAAATTTTGTCTGAAAAACTCTTATGTCAGGGCCTTGGGACCCGACAGTGCCTGTGATGTTTCCTGGTCTCCCAACAGAGATTTGGAGAGCAATTTTTCAACCATTGCAGGTAGGTTTGAAGCACATTCTGCAAATTTTTCTGGACTGTATGTTAAATGGTTTTAAGTGGATCTTACGACCATTTGCAGTTATAACCATTCAATTTATCTTGAGCTGTAGTAATATATCACCCTGATGTGATCAATATAAATCAAGTAAATATTGATTTATAAAATTTTCAGGGTTGTTCCTTGTATGGAAAAGCCATTATGCAATTAATATGTTCTGTAACTGATAATTTGGTTTTATAATTTGCAGATTGCTTTTTGTCTCAGCTATATGCTCAGCTCAGAGAAATGTAAGTCCCTACTTACATTAAAGAAAACACTTACTGTTTTCTTTACACATCTCACCAGTATGGTGCGCAGTTTGGGACCCAGAGATGTTCCTGTCTTTTCTGATACCTACAGTTTCTCTATTGTGTAGCTGATTCAGTGTTAAACGGTGGGAGATGCAACAGTCTCTGTTGACTGGTTTTCAGATAGCTACCTTAATATATTTAGTTTAGACTTATCCATCTCCCAGTCTCTGCAGAATATGACATCTGCTCCCATGCATTTAGCTATTATTTATCTGATTTATAGCACATACCTGTAATAAGTAATTTCAGCACAGTTGGAGTGCACTGAACTGCAGATTAAGAGCTGAATTGAGTGGGGAAGGCAGGGACTCAGATTTATGGAATCAAACCTTTTTTTTTGTTTTGTTTTGATTCTATAACAGGAGCTAATAGAAAGCTATCTTAATTGCTAAGTTTGTAACATACTTCAGCAAATTCTTTTTCAACTACACTGATTTAATATAATTAAACTTATCTGTGTTCTGTATTTTAACTAAATATCCTGCAGCTACAGCAACTGCTGGCCTATCAGTGGTTAAGAAGCACTAGGTGAAAGACCATTTATTTAATCATGTCTGAGTCCAGTGCATTCATATTATTTTTATCAATATGAATATTTTCTTCTCTGAGAGTTTTGTAAGATTCTAATTTCATTTTGATGTAAGTAATCAGCCTTTGACTTCAGGCAGATAGCCTATGGCAGAGATAGCGAATGCAGTGCAGCCCCATCCTGCAGTCTTCTTCCCTCAGCGAGAGCTATTTTAGCCACTGGTGAAGTACTGCTCTTCAGTGCATGTTTGTAACAAACTAGACGCTGAGCTTCATGTTTTCTCCTAAAGTAAACACTAATCAGTAGCACATAGCGTTGGTAGCACAGCAAGAATGGGGAAATAAATATTTGTAGAGCTAATTGAAGATTAGAGAACATGTGTAATCATGCTAGTACTTAAAGCCCCTAATCACATGGTAAAACTTCAAAGGTTATAAGTCCAGAAGCTAAAGATTTGCTCAGTAACCTGGAATGCCCAGAAAGAACAAAAATATTATTCTGAGGTTGTGAGCACATGTTGGGTAAAGTGCTTGTGAACTTGATAAGAATCATCATTGTGGACTTGCTCAAGGCTTAGTTTACGGAGGAATGCTTAGCAGGACAGTTGGATTCCTGGAGGAGATACAGTACAGTACGCAAAGAGTTGTGCTCAATGGCTCAGTGTCCATCTGGAGACCAGTAACTAGAGGTGTCCCTCAGGGATCGGTGTTGGGACTGCTCTTATTCAACATCTTTGTCATGGACAGTCAGATTGAGTGCACCCTCAGCGAGTTTGCAGATGACACCAAGCTGTGTGGTTCAGTTGATACGTTGGAGGGAAGGAATGCCATCCAGAAGGACCTTGACAAGTGTGTGAGGTGGGCTGATGCCAACCTGATGAAGTTTAACCATGCCAAGTGCAAGGTCCTACACCTGGGTGGGAGCAATCCCAGGCACAGCTGCAGGTTGGGCAGAGAAGAGATTCAGAGCAGTCCTGTGGAGAAGGACTTGGGGGTTTTGGTTGATGAGAAAATGAACATGAGCTGGCAGTGTGCACTCTCAGCCCAGAAAGCCAACCGTATCCTGTGCCGCATCAAAAGGAGCGTGACCAGCAGGTCGAGGGAGGCGATCCTGCCCCTCTACTCTGCTCTCGTGAGACCTCACTTGGAGTATTGTGTGCAGTTCTGGTGTCCTCAACATAAAAAGGACATGGAACTGTTGGAACAAGTCCAAAGGAGGGCCACGAGGATGATCAGGGAACTGGAGTATCTCCTGTATGAGGATAGGCTGAGAGAGTTGGGGCTGTTGAGCCTGGAGAAGAGAAGGCTGCGTGGAGACCTCATAGCAGCCTTCCAGTATCTGAAGGGGGCCTATAGGGATGCTGGGGAGGGACTTTTCATGAGGGACTGTAGTGATAGAACAAGGGGAAATGGGTTCAAACTTAAACAGGGGAAGCTTAGATTGGATATGAGGAAGAAATTCTTTACTGTCAGGGTGGTGAGACACTGGAAAGTGTTGCCCAGGGAAGCTGTGAATGCTGCATCACTGGCGGTGTTCAAGGCCAGGTTGGACATAGCCTTGGGTGACATGGTTTACTGTGAGGTGTCCCATGGCAGGGGGGTTTGGAACTAGATGATCTTGATGTCTTTTCCAACCCTAACTATTCTATGATTGATGGGAAACATAGCCTGACCAGGTTTAATAAAGATCAATTAAAGATGAAAAAATATAAACAAAAACCCCTCTTTTGAGAAAGACTTTTGGAATAAAAAAAGTATGGACTTCAGTCAAACAAGGATGATGGGACAAGAGACTCTTCATGCTCTATTTTATCTCATAGACTTCCGTTCAAAGTTTTGGCAACTTCATAGAATCATATAATGGTTTAAGTCGAAGGGACCTTACAGGTCATCTACTTCCAACACCCCTGCCATGGGTGGTGTGGCTGGAGCTCTTGCCAGTGAAGACTGAAGCAAAAAAGTTACTGGATACCTCAGCCTTCTCCATGTCTCAGATAGTCAGGTCTCCCATTTGCTTCTGAAGAGGGCCCATCTTTTCCCTTGTCTTCCTTTTATGCCTGATGTACCTATAGAAGCTTTTCTTGTTGCTTTTAATGTCCCTGGGCAGATACAATTCTGTCAGGGCTTTAGCTTTTCTAACCCAATTTATTATATATCTTTCTTGCCAAGTCTTAAAATTATTGCAAGAAATACTTTCAATTCTAGGTTTATAAAGGCGCTAATGTGAGTTTCGGATGCTCGAGCTTTGCTTGTTCTACAGTACTTTTTTTATTTAACCCTCAGAATTGTATTCTTTTATGTCAGATATTGGGTTCTGTAAAGTGAATCTCTCTTTCACTAAAAGCTAGTGAGAAATAGAATTTCTGTTTGTTTTTCTCAAATATACCTTATGTAAAGGATAATTCATTTTAGTAATTTTGCTAATGCTGCTTTGCAGAGAAACAAATGGATTGACAGACTAACTTAAAATTGTTCAAAAGGCCATAAACTATAGGATTTAGAGACATACCATTCTGTTAGTCTAGAAAGCTTTCATCAACATTACCCAAATATACTGTGTGTAACTAGTGAAACGAGAAGACTGTATTTAATAATTTTTTACAAGTTGCTTAGTGATTTTTTCTGAGTGTGGTGTAGTACAAGACTCCATGTGCTAGGTTGTAGAAACAGAGTTTCCTGTATGTACTTCCAACAGTTCCCGATTAAGGGACGCTGTGGAAATGGCATTTTTTAGGGTTTCTATCTTCTCTGTCATGTTTAACCTAGCCACGTCTAAGACAGCCAAGAAAATAAAAGTCCAGACTGACTGCATAGTTAGATACAAGGTCTCAATGAAAACAGTGATTCTTATTTAATACAGATTATAGTATCTATCCTCATGGTCACAAAAAAGCCAGAATAAATGGTATATCTCCTGTCTGTAATTCTCTTTTTCCAGTGACTTGCCATTGTAGCACTTAGATAAATATATCTGAAGCTTAAAAAACTGAGTAAGAATAAGTTTTTATGATCTCTCCCCCTTAAGCTGACAAACATTTATCATGGACAGAACCCACAGAGGTAATATAACGTAGCCTTAGATAAAATATCCTATGTCAGTACTGTACAGCAGTAGTACTGTTGTTTTTCCTGTAGAAGCACACAATAACAATTTAATATATGCTGTCTTAGGTTTAATGACTGGTCAGTTGATTTTTCCTTCATGAGTAAAGTAGTGTATACTCAAGTTCTTTTTATTGTGTCCATTACATAATGGTGGTGTACAATATGAAACATTTTGGTCATAGTATTGGAAACCTGTAACTCCAAATGGATGGTTTTGTGTCTTCCTTATTTGTGATAGTGCAGAAGTTCTGAAATGTCCACATTTAGAAGTATAGTAAGTGCACGTTAATACATAAACATGGTAGCTGGTAGGTACATACTTAAATTATACTGCTGTTTTGGCAACAACTTATGAGCGATATGGTAGAGGTTGATAGCTAAGTAAATTTGTTTTTTTAAAACAACCTTTGAAAGAAAAGTAACTTTTGAAGGTACATTATTTAACTAATAAAACAAATATTTACTTTAAAATTTTAAAAAGTGTTGTTTACAGCATAAGGAGTCCATATTCAAAATGTCTTCATATATTGTTATTTGAAATAGTTAAAAAAATCTCTCTCAGATAAATAAAAGACTATGGGGATTTCACTGACACATGTTGCACTCCAGCCTATTTCACATTTCACATTCCCTGGGTGATTAGTAGCCTTCAGAAGAATTGCTGTTGTAATGCAAGAAAAAAATGTGTAGTTTAAGCAAATTAAAAATATGGAACAGAGTGGTACAGTAAAAAGAAAAACAGCACCCAGAGCTTGTGAAATACTCTGTTTTGGTCCGCAGTCTCAACTGGAAAAGATAACACAATAAAGATACAGCCACTGGTTAGCAATGCATTTAGTAAAGATTATAGTGATTTGGGATTTGGCTAAATTTGATTCTAGTTTTCCCTTGTTACTTTATTGACTTTGCAGACTTTGCTATATTAGTAGTATAAGTATTTTTTCTGCTAGTTTCAATACCTAATTCAAATGTTTCACAGTTTTTGTGTGTTAATGTATTACTCTATGCCTCATTTTATTGTAAAAAGAAAAACAAAAGAGCTTTATTTTACTCAAAAGAGTATTTTATCCTGTAACCAGTATTTTACAATGAAAAACGAGGGGAGGGGGAAACCCAACATGAAAACAACAAACCATTTTGGACTCGGCAATATGACTGTAATATTAAAGGACTAAATGGAAACGATAAAAAAATATGAACTGTTATTACCCAATATAATGACAGAAATGAAAAAGTAACTGCAGAGAAGTAATGGTGTTACAAGATGCATATAATTTGGGGAATGTGAAATCTGGATAATTTCTTTATGCACTTAGGGATTCCCTGGGTAGAAAGGCATTCCTGCTACATAACTTTGTTTACTCGAAGTTGTCAGTCTGCCTTGTCTGTAGAGCCTGTATAGTGCTTGGGAAGAGGTGCTGCCAGACGATGATTTAAAGAAACCAATTAGGAGCCTCGCAAACACTTGCCCTGGCTCTCTGCATAACCCTCCTGGAGAGTTCTGGCTCTCCCCACTATGCAGGATGACTCAATAGAGCCTTAAAGGTGGGGACCTGACTTTTTTCCAGTCTGCTTTTCTAGGTGCCACTGGGTGTGGTGGAGCTTTGAGATTGCCACTGTGACTTGGCATGAGACTCACCACAAGGTGAAGCTTCAGTCTCGCAAGCACAGCTCCTCCTGTGGGGACAGTCAACAAAATTGGCTATCATAAGGGGGGAAAATATGCATATCTGTATGTTTGAGTGTGGGGTTTAGCAGCTCACAAAGTACTGTTTTTGTAAATGCCATGATGTGTCTGTCTCTGTCACAATTGCACTCAGGCTTCCTAAGATGTAGCTACTACTTATCTACACTTGTGTGTAACATCACTCCTAAATGCTCCATATTTGAGTACAGCAGCACTGTCTACCATTAACTGAAGTACTGCTGGTGATAAACTCCTTCAATACAGATACACATAATAACACAATTATGGGGCTACACTCAAAGATACTTTGTTGTATGCAAAATTATTGATGCTTCCGTAAATTATGTTTAATCTGTATGATCATTTGCCCATCTTTCCCTGATGGTCATTGTATGGGGGAATGGAGATAAATGGGGTTCATACCACGCGTTAGTAGTGTGTAAGGTGTGATTGCAAAGAAAGGTTATTTTGTAGAAAATATTGTAGATGTTTGTCTGGATCCATAGCACATGGTAATCTAGGTTTTAGCTAAATGTCCGAGTCCCCCTGGGGGGTTGGCTTCATAATCTCTCAATGAAATGAGAGATTCATTAGTAGAAGTAGTATTCTAAACAGGACTAAAGGACTTTTCTACTCTCAGTGGAAATATTGCAAGTCCCTCACTATGGCCTGAGTCATAGCATAATGTTACCATTCACTCCATTATTTCCAGCTGTGTAACTTATTTTCATGCAACTTCATCGTTTATATTGTTTCCTAATTATAAAGTGAGTTTAAACAATTCTTCCAATAATGCCCACTTTCACTAAATTGTGAACTTCCATTGGCCCCTGTGGTTGTTGAATTAACCGCAGAAATCTGTGCACAAATCTTACACATATTTTCCATGTTCTCATAGAAAGATTGACATTTTTGCATACTTCAATTTAAACAGGTTTTTAAAACTAATTTTATTAAATTGTTTTTCCTTTGCAATTCCAATTAACAAAGAGAATGGGTTTTCCTAAAGTAAAGGCACTAATTTCTTTTTGCCTCTTAACTATTTAGCTATGAGGAATGAATGAAATACAAATTTGAACAGTTTTCTGCAAGACAAAAAGCAGCGCAATGTAGCAGCATGACTATGACGCTGATTACAGATGGAGTAAAGAAGGGGATTGTGTCAAATTAGTCTCAATTGCATGAATTTGAACTTTCATTTATGTAGAATAGTGCAGTAGTGGAAGAAGTATCCTTCAAGAACATTTCTTTCAATCTGCCACTTGGAAACAGGGCTGAAGCTGTTCAGAAGTGCTTTGTTCAGGAGTTATCTCCCTGAGATACCACATTATAGATAGATGTTTTCCATGTGTGATTAGCAGAATGGAGTCTTACTGTCTTTCACCATCTTTTTTCCCCTCTGTGCTCTCATGCAGTTATATATACATACATGGATAATGTGCATGCATAGCACACAGGTCCTGCTAGAGTTGCTACAAAAATATGATCACAAGATACTGTGAATGAAAGGTTTGAATACTGTACGGAATATAAAAATAAGTCTGTGATGTGCTTTACAGTGTAAGACTCAAGTATCTATAGTTGTATAAGATTAAAATGTTGATAGTATATTATTGTTCCTGAGGTAATATTATGGAATTAATTCTATAATAAATAAGATACCAGCAGCATAACATTAGATGCCTTAAGCACCTGCAATTAACTTTTAAGCTTGTTGGTTTTTTTATATTCTGTTTATACCTCATTTATGAGGACATGGATTATTCTGATACTCTGGAGATTCTATGATCAGTGCAGGTAAAGCTGGATGAAGCCTCAGGAGGTCAAATGGCTCAGCCCCCTGCTACAGCAGGAGCAATTATACCTAAACCATGCCTGGCAGTTAATTAGCTAAGGTGCTCTTAAAAGCCTCCTGTGATTTAGATTCCACTTTCCCTTGGCAGTTGATTTCAGCACTGCACTATCTGGGCAGCTAGAAAGATTTGCCTAATGCCTAAACTAAATTTCCTCTGCTGCTGTTTAACCCTTCTTGTCCTATCCTGTGAAGAATAATTTTATACTTTTCCCTTGACAGCAGCCTTTTGCGTAATTGAAAACTTATCATGGAGGGGTCACATCATTTTAAATTTAAAAAAAATCCCATAACCTTCAGTCTTTTCTTCTAGCTCATGATTTCTAGCTCACTGATTCTTCTTGCTTTCCTCATGACAATCTCTGAATGACTTGGCTTACTGGCCTACTGCGAAGCCTTAGAAAAACCACGACACTCCTCAGCTTGATGCTATTCTTGGAGCGGGGAAGTGTTGTGAGCCGATGGGAGCCCATGCAGATGCTCTGGGCTGAGACAGGGACAAGCACGTACTTGGTGGGTACTGGCTCAGGTCTCAGACAGTGCCTGTTTGCTGGAATGGCAAGGCGGGCTGTGCAGCACACAGCAGTCCTGTGCCAAGTCATGACACCAGCAAAGTTGCTGCTGGCTCCTGTGCCTCTATACCACGTTTCCATTTGCAGAGCCAACATGCCCACTTACTGACTTCCTTGGAACAGTCTGAAATCTGCAGATTAAATGTACTTTGAGGTGGTGTAGTTTTACTCTTACAAAACCATGGGTCTGTAATTTACATCACTTAATGTGACAAGTACAAATAAATCCACATGGTGTATATTTTTAAGGTGTTCCTGGCTTATTGTTTTATATAGTTAGGGCATATTTTTAAAGTATTTCATAGGACAGAACATTGGGAGTTAGAAAATGCCAGCCCTAGTCTTTGTTTCTTCCACATGAAATGCAGTGATATATCAAGATTGTTTAAGTAGGACCTTGATAAGGTGAGGCTGCTTGGTTTACTAGTATGGTCTGAGTTTGTGGCTTTTTCTCCTGAGCTCTCTGTTGAGCCTCAAGACCTTTCTGTCATGTTTGCAGAGCTGAGGTTTCTTAATGGCCTGCTGCAAACCCACTGAAGTTGGTGGCAGTGAGTTTTGGTGATGCTTTCAAGCCCCATCTATTGCTACTTCAGTATATCAGCTTTGGCTCATTTATTTCATTTGGAATTGAGCAATCTTTGCACACAGCAGGAGCAGAAGCAAATGCATAACCTTAACAATATTTTTCTGATGGCTTTAGCAATTTCTTAAGATTAAAATGTAGATTAAAGCCATCTCAAAGACTAAAGAGAGGGCTATTGACATTACAGGCTTTATTTACAATGTGTATTTTTCCAACTTTGCTAACTATTATACTAAGAGGAAAAATTCAGACTGAATATTAGAGCCCGAATTTCTGATGTGGTACTCTCAAAAGTTTGCTGTAAACACTGTCACAAGCTGCTTGTCTCAGCAAGCAGGCCGCAGGAAGGCAGAATTTTGATGAAAGATGTAGGTTGCTAACGGTTGTGGTGCTTGCATTTTTAAGAGTGATGCAGTTTTTCAGACAGGTCAGTCAGCATCTGAAGAATCAGTACCCACTAACGTTCCTCTCAACTTCACCAAAGCCTGTGCTGGCAGTTATGTTCTGTATTTTATATATATTTTTATATATATATATATACACACATGCATGCGCTCTTCTTGGGGACATTAATAAAAAGTAGTCAGGAAAGTGGAGAGGAAAGGGAAAAACAAAACCAAAAAAATTCTGTTTCTCAGAGAGCTACTAGCGTTAAGCATTGTGTCACTATACATGTAATTTAAATATTGCAAAAGACAAGTTTTATATTTTTAATTTCAAATGCATCACAGATTATCCTGCCTTACTCATGCAACTGACACATAATAGCAACAAATATGTGAATAATACCTATTTTAATCTCTGGTCTTCCCAGTCTATCCTTGCATATCTACATTTTTCAGCCCTTCAGCATAATTAGACGCCCCAACTGCATATTCTCTTGTGTTGGGTAAGTGTGAGATGGCATATGGTACATTCCTTCAAGAACTGAAGTCTCCATTGCTTTTATTGTTCTGTGTCACAATCTTAATGTTTTTTTAATGGGGTTTTCACAGGGTGAACACTGTCAGCCCATTGTCTGCTATGACCAGCATAGAGGAATGAGAAATACATGCTTAATGGAAGCAGGGTAGAAAAATAAAGGATATCATTAAAGTATGGGAGGAAGTGTGTTAGTGAAATAATGATGCTTTCTGTTCTCTGGCATGACTTCTGCCAGTGATTTAGACTGAAATTACTTTTTATGATGTCCATACCGGTCGGGTGGCCTACAGTAAGAACTAAGAACAAAGTCATTCCAGAAAAAACATTCAAGTAGTTTATAAATAACTAAAATCACTGCATAACTCATTAATCACTTGGATGATCTCTCTCCTTTCACTGCATATTTTCTCACTTGGTTTTCATTGATAGGACAATCAATTCGGACTTCTATGGACTCATGATCTAGACTATTTCATAGGAATGCCTTATGAAACAAATCTGTTTTAAAATGAAATAATATCCTGGTTTATTTAGTTCCCTGTCCTGCAAATCACATAAGCTCTTGACTTCTGACAACTCAAATATTTAAAGTTCTGCTCAAACTATGCTGTGTTGTTGGTGTGCTGCCATACTTAGTTGGATAGATCTTTAATATATGATTGGTTCCTTTGACTTAGTTGGATAGATCTTTAATATATGATTGGTTCCTTTGTTTTGCCTTTTTCTTTGCCTTTTATTCTTTTATCTCTTGTACGACGAGTCTTCTCCCCGTTTTAGTTTTTTGGTTTCCTGAACATAATACCTTAGCTTCTATGTTTGTAACTAGGTCTAAAAAAGCAAAGAAACATTTCACTTTGCTCATATATTGGATACAGGCATGTGGATGATGAATTTACAGGAACAGATAAGGGCTAGGATTTCAGGGCACAACTATCTGACAAGAAAGCAGAAAGTGGTTACATTTGGTACAAAGTGAGCACAAAGTAAGAGAGAAAAACAGGTTCCTTTTGATGTCTCCATGTTATATTTCTAGATTACACTTTAGGAAAATTCACTGCACAAGCTAATCTTCATAGCTGAAAACCATGGGTTAGTTAATAAAGCCCAACACATATATGTACAGACATATACATAAACCTTGACCAGAGAAGGTAGGAAAACGCCATCACAACAATATGGAAGGCCCTACAAGTTTTTCAGAAATATCCTGGAGTTGTGTATTGGTGCATACACATACTCATGTTTCCTCTCCCATCAATCTCATTTTCTGTATCTTTTCAAGAAGTATGTAGGCATGCATTTCCTATGACCTTGCTTCAGCTTTGCTGCAAGGAAAAAGAAAATATGAAAGTTATTTCAGCAAGTGGAATATATTTGTCAATACCTCCTACATCTCTGAAAAGGCAGTGGGACTAATTCCTAAACTATGTAAGTCTCCAACATGTTTTCTGTAATTGCTTGTTCAGTCTCACCTAACCTAATTATTATCCAGCAGCTGGCCTTGCCAAGTGCTCTGGGTTCACTCAATAATCAATAGAAAAGAATAGACACCTCCAGAGGATGGCTTATATCATCCTAAGGTAATTATCTAAAATTGGTGGGCTGCATCACCTCTGGTGGTATTTATCTCTTTCCATCAATTATAGCAGGAGTCCAGATGACTGGCTTAAAATGGGTGATTAAAGAGATGAATCCTGCTCTGAGGTAATGTTACAAGAGGTCTGCTTCCTACAGTGTCTAATTTCTCCACATTGTGGAAAATCACCTTTCCTGTAGCTCACCAATGGGTTCCAATAGCCTCTTGTATAAGTCTCTTTAAGTCTTCTGCATCCAGCTCTGGGTACTGCCAGTTTCTGCTCAGTCCTTCCAGCTCACGGTGAGTTGGCATTCACTTGAGACCTGAAAGCAGGGCCCTGCATCATTGCAGCTGCTCCCCAGACCTTCAGGGGGGATGAATAGGAGGATGCAGTATTCCAGTTCAAGTCCTGAGATACTGAGGTAAAGAGAGAAAACAAGCAACACCACAAAGCTCCACAGTTGCATCAGCTTCCCCCCATTAGTCACAAATTTTAAAATAGATTTCTTTTGCATGTCAACGAGTTATGGTGTAACTTCACATCTTCACTCAGCCAGCCATTACTTTACTGCTTCAGGTGATGTGATTTGCTTCTTTCTTCCTCCTCCTGGACTCACTTTCTCTTCTCATAGACTGTGTTTAAAAGCTACTAGCGCAGCTTTTGGATCAAACTGACCCTCTTCCCTAATACTGTAGGTGAATTTATCCCACTTAATTGTAGCCTTTTGAAAGTTAGATGCTTGTTCTAAACCAGCAATCTGCATTCCATGAGAATCAGCAGAAGAGTTATCACCAGGGGGCATTCAACTGCCTAAGTCATGGTCTGCATAGTCTTGCTGGGCATGTCAGCCTATCATCTAGGTTGAAAGCTGGTTTGGCTGAGCGCCTCTTGCATGGTCATTGAGTTGAGTGTTGTGTTTATCCTTCAGGATGCAACAGACCATACAGAACCCTCTGTCACCCCTCTTGTAAGGACATGCAAAGTGCAGGGCAGAGGGTTGAGGAAAACAGCTTTTTATCTTTCGTGTCCAAATCACGGGGACACCGCAAGTATCTCTGGGGGAACTTCCACAAGTTGGAGCAGCCACTGATGTTCAGTAACTTACAGCCTGAAGTGTAGTGTGGGCTAGCAAGAAAGAGGTATGAAAAGGACTTTCGTTCCCTGCATCTTACTCACGTTTTCTGTCATCCTTCTCTTTGATGCAGTTCCCAAAAGATTTGTGAAAGAGCATAGCTCTTGTGTTTCACTGTTCATGGGAGTTATGTTGGAAGGGTATATTTTCTGCCCACAGTAAGTTGTCCACTAGAGCATCGTTAATTGTTTTCAGTGACCTGCTGTAAATCCGGTGACCCAAATCAGTATTGCCTAAGATAAACATCAGTTGTGTTTCTGCTAGACTATCTTTCAAAGGTTTGTTCAGGTAATTTGTTTTCACCACATAGGAGGGACAAATATTCTCAGATGAGATTTTTCTCACTCTGGGTTTTCTTGCAGATTTTGTAAACTGGGCATGCACATAAAAGTCAGCCAAAAGAAGTTATATAGACCCTGCAGTAGATTTTTATCATCAAATATTGCCATGTACCACAGCAATCAGTTCTTACTTGTGTGTCTTCATGTTTCTGAATTTACCTGGACTGAAATAATAAAATCAGATTTCTAAATGCATTTTGGTTCCATATGCATTACATTATAAATCTTCTTTTTTATTCTTGATGTTATCCTGCTGCAAAGCATAGAGAAAACAATAAATGAAATTGCATCTGTCTGATTCAGAATATCTGAGTAATACTAAAGGTCTTCGGCTGGAATATATCTACTTCTGCTAGAAAGGTTTTTCAAACCTTCTTCCCCTAATAAATTCTGACTGTTATTTTACCACAGGTAAAATAATACTCACAAAAATAAGATTGCAAGAAAATCCTGAGACTGATATGACAAATTATGTATATTTCAAGAATTATTTTTTCTAGCAAAAAATAGTATACAGTGTACTATATATCATCCAAATAGCAAAGGAACGAATTGTGTTTCATAAAATAAAAATCTGTCATCATCAAGCTCATATATTTCTTAATGGCCTCATTGGGCTTTGTAAATTTGGACTTAGGGGATCATAAAACCCCAATCTGTGTACAGTGAATTTTCTACTGAGCAACATAGCATTCAAATTCTGAATATTTTCACTAGGATGTATAATAATATATTAGTTTGTAATGTTTAAGTGACTTGATAAGAAATAAAAAGAGGAGGATTAGCTACCAAACTTGTCAGAAATATATTCCAAGTAAATACCACAGGAGGGGAAAGAAAGAAGACTGAATTTAGTGTTTTTTCACAGCAACTGCACAGTGAATTTTATCAGATTTACCACTTTCTTTTCTGATATGGAAGCAAAACTGTTATTCTTACAAAGGTAGGATATTAGGTAACTTGTACACAGAAGCATTTCCTGAGTAGCTAGCACTTTGGGCGTACATTCAGTGACATATTTTACATTCTGTTTCTCTTTAACTAAGGTTTTCTTTAGAATTCAGTTTATATTTCTTTCATATGTCTCATCATGTATATGTGTGTATGTTAAGATTGTAGTAAGTTGACAGTTCTATACTAAAAACTAAAATTGCCTTCTACTGGCATAGTCTTCAATGTCTTGGTTGCTTGAAGCTACCAATCAGCTTGTTACTGCCTTTTTTTTTTTTTTGCTTCCCAAACAAAAAAACACTAATAATTTTGTAAGTTCTCAAAATTTTTCAGAAATCCTGCTTTTACAATCTTAATTTTCTTGCAGAATTTTGTCTCAGTTTAGGAAATAAATCAGTGTCATGATTTCTTCAACTGTCATCTAGCTGAATACCCTTGAGAATTGATGCCATTGCTTTGGGAGGCTGAATGTGAAAGAAACAAGCAAAAGTGTATAATACTTGTGTTGTGGGTTGCATATTTCATGTTTCAACAGAAATAACATTTCAGCTGAGAATAAATTGATTTTGGCTGGAATTGAAGGTCTGTGTTTTGTTTTTCACTTAACTCTCAGAGCAAAATTAGGCAGTGCCAATGGTAAATTAGCCATGTAACTCTCCTCAGAGATTATAAAGGCAAAAAGGGTTTTTTGTTACAAACCTGTTAAATTGTCTATATAACTAGACTTTAGAGTTCATGCAAAATGACAATTGATGGTAGGCAAAATTCATGACCTGCTGAATATGTTTTCTGAGAAAGTCTGTGTGGTCAGAGGTACCAAATTGTGCCTGGCCTCCTCTTGAATAATATTCTGCATCTTTCAGCTGTCAGCATTGATCATGGAATATGAGGATCACTTAATTTATAAAACTCAAAATGAACAATTATTGAGTTCAAATCAGAAATCTTGAGGAACATTGACAGGAGAATTAGCTGTAAAAAATACATTTACATCAAGTAGAAGAAAAAAAAAGAAGAAAAGAGGAATATGGGAGGAACACAGAATGCTTAGGTTTGGAAGGGACCTTAAAGACCACCTAGTTCCAACCCCATTGCCATGGGCAGGGACACCTTCAGTTCCATCCAGCCTGGCCTTGAACACTTCCAGGGATGGGGCAG
Organism: Ara ararauna; assembly: GCA_028858755.1. Lineage (NCBI taxonomy): Eukaryota > Metazoa > Chordata > Aves > Psittaciformes > Psittacidae > Ara > Ara ararauna. The sequence continues at coordinate 46,028,713 of CM054381.1, forward strand.
CCACAGCTTCTCTGTGCGACTTGTGCCAGTGTCTCCCCACCCTCACAGTAAAGAATTTTTTCCTAATTTTTGATCTAAATATACCTTCTTTCAAATTAAAGCCATTCCCCCTTGTCCTGTCACTACCTGCCCTGGTGAAAAAAAATCCCCCTCCAGCATTTTTGTAGGGCCCCTTGCTGTAATGTTTCCCCAGAGCCTTCTCCAGGGTGAACAAGCTCATCTCTCTCAGCCTGTCTTCATAGGAGAGGTGCCCTAGCCCTTGGAGTCTCTGTGCAGCCTCATCTGGACTCGCTCAAAGAGGTTCACATCCTCCTTATGTTTGTAGCCCCAGAACTGAATGCAGTACTCCAGGTGGGGTCTCAGGAGAGTAAAGTAGAGGGAGATAATCACCTCTCTCAACCTTCTCATCACACGCTTTTTTGATGCAGCCCAGCATCTGGCTTTTTGGGCTGCAAGCGCCCACCCTGTGGTCACACTGAGCTTCTCATCGACCAAGACCCCCAAGTCCTTCTCCTCAGGGCTGCTCTCAATCCATTCTCCTCCTAGCCTGTATTTATGCTTCGGATTGCTCTGACCCAGGTGCAGGACCTTGCGCTTGGCCTTGTTGAGCTTCATGAAGTTTGCACTGGCCCACTTCTCAAGCCTGTCAGGGTCCCTCTGGATGGCACCCCTTCTCTCCTGTGTGTTGACTGCACCACACAGCTTGATGTCATTGGCAAACTTGCAAGGCTGCACTCAATCTCACTCTCTATGCTGCTGACATAGATTTGAACAGTGCTGGTCCCAGTACTGACCCCTGAGGAGCACCACTCATGATTGGTTTCCATTTGGACATGGAGCTGTTAACCTCAACTCTTCAAGTGCAACCATCCAGCCAATTCTTTATCCACAAAGTGTTCCAGCCATCAAATCCATGTCTCTTCAGTTTAGCAACAAGAATGTCACGAGAGGCAGTGTCAGATGCTCTGCATAAGTCCAGGTAGATGACATCCCATCATAGACTGTTCAAGCAATTTGATTGAAGTTTACTGATTAAGTATACAATAAACCTAAAAGTAGTACTGCAGTAAAAGTGATACTTTTCTGAAAAGCTCATATTCCATCTCTTACACAGTTGGATCACAGATATTTGGTGGTGGTTATTCTTTCTGAGTAGTGTATCTTCTGTTTAGCTAATGTTTCAAATGGTATATTATGATAGTTAGGGTCTTTCTAAACAGTATTATTTTCAAAAGTGACAGTTTTTCCTCCCTGCTCTGTTTATAAGCTCCTTTTATTGAAAGTGCCCTGTGAAGTCAGTTGTGATTTCAATAGGTTTGGTATTAAAATCTCCTGTGTTCTGAGTCTTCAGGGTTAAAATTCAAATAAAACTGGGAAAATTCACGGGATAAGTTATATTCAAAGTAGATGGCTTCTATAAGTGTCCTTCAAAAATTAAATCTTTGCTTTAAGGAAAAAAATAAAAGAAGACAAAAAAAATCCACACACCCAAACCACTTCTTGGACTGTTTTCCTGCTTTCTAGCTGTTTCAGGATAAACCAGGTGCTTTGGCCATATTATTTATTTATATTTAATATTACAGACAGTTGAGCATCTGGAGTGTAAGCTGTATTTACTAGCTGTTGTTTACAAAACTTGATTTATTCCAACTCCGCATTTCTGAGAAAGTTGCTGAAATAGCTTGTCCAGGACACAGTAGAAGTGCTACATGGACAAAAAATCACAAATCTCACATGGACAATGGACAGAGAGAATCTTGAAAAAAATAAAATCTGTAATAAAATATTATATGAAAGTTATGCCTGTACAAGAGAAGCAAGTAAAAATGAGGCTTTAGCATCCAAAAACATCCTCAAATTTTCCTGTGAGTTCCATCTTTCAATTTAATAGCTATGTGACAGGTATTTGACAACTCTCTCCTGTAATACAGGATGATTTCTCAACTTTATTTTCTGGGTAATATTTCTCTCTAGTGGAGTTGCATTTATGATAGATGCAACAGAATCTGGATTTGTGTATTTTTGCATGCAAAAGGATTGAAAAGGCTGCCTAAAATTCCTTCTGCTAAACATCACTTGGTGTGCATTATTCTTTTTAAGCACAAAACAAGCTTCTTGTTCAAACATGGTATTTATAGCAGTATCTCTTGCAGAGAGCATATTTTGTCCTTTGGAGGAAACACCAAGTGCTGTCTGAGCACAGTTGGGAGAAGAGGTCTTAATGAAATTGCATCCCCACTCACTGTTTCTGAATGTGGCTATTTGTTTCTGTGTCTGTATTTCTAAAAGTCAGTGTTGTATTTTGCTAAACTGCATTCAGGCTTAAGGGTTTCAGGTGGCTGGGAATTGATTTGTTTCTCTTCCAGTTCTTTCTCTTCAACTGGAGTGAATGGGCAAAACTCAATGATACATCATAGAATCATAGAATAGTTAGGGCTGGAAAGGACCTTAAGATCATCTAGTTCCAACCCCCCTGCCATGGGCAGGGACACCTCCCACTAAACCATGCCACCCAAGGCTATGTCCAACACCACCAGCAATGGAGCATTCACAACTTCCCTGGCCAACACTTTCCAGTGTCTCACCACCCTTACAGTAAACAATTTCTTCCTCATATCCAGTCTAAACTTCCCCTGTTTAAGTTTGAACCCCTTTCCCCTTGTCCTATCACTACAGTCCCTAATGAAGAGTCCCTCCCCAGCATCCCTATAGGTCCCCTTCAGATACTGGAAGGCTGCTAGGAGGTCTCCATGCAGCCTTCTCTTCTCCAGGCTCAACAGCCCAAACTTTCTCAGTGGCATTATCCGAGTCTAAACAATTTTTGATGGGAGTTCAGATAGCACCATCTGTTACAAAAGCTCCTTTATGAAATTGTATCTAGAAAGTATTTGTTGTGGATGTCTAGGATCTACTAAGTATGCTTGCTAATTTTTTTTTTTTTTTTTTCTGTTTAAGGTTCTTGAGTTCTTTTATTTGTAGCCTGGTAAAGAAAAAAGTTTACACATTTTTTGGTGTTTTTGGTTTTTTTTGTTTTATTTTTTTTTTTTAACAGTCCTTTAAAAGGTTGAGTAAACTACATATGTAATTATTTCGTAGGGAAATATTGCTTAATTAAAACACAAAGTCATTCTATTAGCGTATGCACTTGCTGCTTATGTGGTTCGTTTCTTCCAGAAATAACCAAATTACTGAATAGAGATTGTTTTATAGTTCAGCTACCTAGAATTTGTGCTTCAGTGTTTCGTCTTGTCCTCCTGCTGGTGATTCATTGTTGACTTAAAAATAGCCACACTACATGCAGATAGAAATCTGCTGGGATTCAGCTACCACCTCTGAAAGAATGCAGTTTATCTTGACTGTTTAAGGGCGAAAAAATAATCTCCCAAAGCAAGTATAGTTTTCATAGATGTTGTCAGGTGGGGAGGGGAGAAACTTGCTCTTCAGATTGGACACAATAGAATATTAGCTTCCCTCATGCACTATGGTATCATCCAAAATGTGTGGGGAACACAGCTTGTGGAAAAATCTTGACAAATGTTTTGAAAAGTCATGGGTGCTGTATAGAGAAAAGGTTTCATATTACTTTGGGACCTTGTATTTTGATTAGTTTAATTATAATGTATCTGCCAATCAATATACTACTGGAAAACCTGAGTATTTCCCAATATGTGCCAGGAGTGCGTTTTCTATTCTTGTATGTTGCAGCATTGATCTGAAAAAGAAGTGCTCTATAGACAGATAGGAACAGCCTCACACTCGCAGGCCCTTGTTCTCATGGGGGACTTCAAACGCCTTGATATCTGCTGGAGGTATGGTACGGCCCGGCACAAGCAATCCAGGAAGTTCCTCGATTGTGTGGAAGACAGCTTCCTTCTGCAAGTAATAGAGGAATCGACAAGGAGAGGTGCCATGCTTGACCTCGTCCTCACCAACAGGGAAGGGCTGGTTGGAAATGTGACGTTCCAGGGCAGCCTTGATTGCAGCGATCATGAGATGGTCGAATTTGAAATCCTCAGGACAGTGAGAAGAGCGTGCAGCAAGCTCACTGCCCTGGACTTCAAGAGAGCAGACTTTTGCCTCTCCAGGACCCTGCTCAGTAAGGTTCTTTGGGATATAGCCCTAGAGGGCAGGGGGGCCCAAGACTCTTGGTTGGTATTCAAGGATCACCTGATGCAAACTCAGGAGCGTTGCACCCCTACTAGGAGAAAGTGCAGCAGGAGGGCCAGGAGACCTCCTTGGATGGATAAGGAGCTGCTGAGGAAAATTCGAAGGAAAAAAGAGGCTTATGAAAGGTGGAAGCAAGTCAGGCGGCCTGGGAAGAATACAGGGATGTTGTCTGGGAAGCTAGGGACCAGGTTAGGAAAACTATGGCCCAGTTAGAATTAAACTTGGCTAGGGGTGTTAAGGATAACAGGAAGGGATTCTATAGGTACATTGCAAATAAAAGACAGGCTAGGGACAACATGGGCGCCCTCCAGAAGCTATTGGGAGAACTGGCTACCCTGGATTTGGAGAAGGCTGAGGTTCTTGATGACTTCTTTGCCTCAGTCTTCAGCGGCAAATGCTCTGACCATACCACCCAAGTCTTGGAAGGCAGACACAGGGACAGTGAGAATGAAGACCCTGGGCCCACTGTAGGAGGGGATCTACTTCGAGACCATCTTAGGACCCTGAACGTACACAAGTCCATGGGACCTGATGAAATTCATCTGCAGGTCCTGAAGGAGCTGGCAAATGAAGTTGCTAAGCCACTGTGCATCATATTTGAAAAATCATGGCATTTAGGTGAAGTTCCTGATGACTGGAAAAAGTGAAATATAACCCCCATTTTCAAGAAGGGGAAAATGGATGAGCTGGGGAACTACAGACCAGTCAGCCTCACCTCTGTGCCTGGCAAAATCTTGGAACAAATTCTCCTGGAAGGCATGCTGAGGCACAAGAAAAACAACAAGGTGGTTGGTGACAGCCAGCATGGCTTCACTAAGAGGAAATCCTGCCTGACCAATCTGGTGGCCTTCTATGATGGGGCTAAGGAACTGATGGACAGGGATAGAGCAGTTGATGTCATCTACCTGGACTTGTGCAAAGCATTCAACACCATCTCACATGACATTCTTGTCTCTAAGTTGGAGAGAAATCAATTTGATAGGTGGACCATTCGGTGGATAAAGAACTGGCTGGATGGGCGCACACAAAGAGTTGTGCTCAATGGCTCAATGTCCAGCTGGAGACCAGTAACGAGTGGTGTCCCTCAGGGATTGGTGCTGGGACTGGTCTTGTTCAACATCTTTGTCGGTGACATGGAGAGTGGGATTGAGTGTGCCCTCAGCAAGTTTGCCAATGACACCAAGCTGTGTGGTTCGGTTGATACGTTGGAGGGAAGGAATGCCATCCAGAGGGACCTTGACAAGCTTGTGAGGTGGGCTGATGCCAGCCTGATGAAGTTTAACCATGCCAAGTGCAAGGTCCTACACCTGGGTGGGAGCAATCCCAGGCACAGCTACTGGTTGGGCAGAGAAGAGATTCAGAGCAGTCCTGTGGAGAAGGACTTGGGGGTTTTGGTTGATGAGAAAATGAACATGAGCTGGCAATGTGTGCTTGCAGCCCAGAAAGCCAACCATATCCTGGGCTGCATCAAAAGGAGCGTGACCAGCAGGTCGAGGGAGGTGATCCTGCCCCTCTACTCTGCTCTCGTGAGACCTCACTTGGAGTATTGTGTGCAGTTCTGGTGTCCTCAACAAAAAAAGGACATGGAACTGTTGGAACAAGTCCAAAGGAGGGCCACGAGGATGATCAGGGAACTGGAGCACCTCCCGTATGAAGATAGGATGAGAAAGTTGGGGCTGTTGAGCCTGGAGAAGAGAAGGCTGTGTGGAGACCTCCTAGCAGCCTTCCAGTATCTGAAGAGGGCTTATAGGGATGCTGGGGAGGGACTCTTCATGAGGGACTGTAGTGATAGGCCAAGGGGTAATGGGTTCAAACTTAAACAGGGGAAGTTTAGATTGGATATGAGGAAGAAATTGTTTACTGTAAGGGTGGTGAGACACTGGGATGGGCTGCCCAGGGAAGCTGTGAATGCTGCATCACTGGCGGTGTTTAAGGCCAGGTTGGACATAGCCTTGGGTGGCATGGTTTAGTGTGAGGTGTCCCTTCCCCTGGCAGGGGGGTTAGAACTAGATGATCTTAAGGTCCTTTCCAACCCTAACTATTCTATGATTCTATGATATTTTTTTTAAATATGATGGGATTTAATTCTTTTATTTTTTAGCCTTTGTAATTTTAAAATGAATGCAATTTGCATAAAAGGGAGCCGACCAATAGGGAATGAAGTTTTCAGTTCTTCCAATCTGTGTGAAGCTGGGGGTATTTTCTTTAACTGAGGCTCTGTCTCCTCTGAAGAGCCTTAAAGAATGTAACGGTCAGGGCAAGTATGAAGCAACCCTTTCCTGATTCTTCTTTCCAATTTCTGCTCATCAGAACTGCAGTGGTCCCTGGAGCTGTTGCTTTTAGAATACTAGATGTAATAGCTGTCTGTACACCATTCTCCTTCAGGTGCACAAACTTTCTATAGGTCTTGATCCTTGTTTTATCTTCTTTCCATACTGAGGTGCACTAAGTACAGTTTGACTTAGCCATTTCCAATAGATTTATGCAAAAAAAACCCAAAAAAACAACAAAACAAAAGAGAGGCAAAACCCAGCATATGCAACGTTTTGGTTTTGGTAAATTTTGTTCATATGTCTCTGGGGTACTGAAACTATCAGTATACCAATATCACCCTTAAATCTACATTATAAAAGTTTGTGTCCTTTCTGTGACATCCTCCATTTACTAAATGTTTCTCTATCTCATTATGATTGCAATAACATGACAGCCAGCTATGAAGAATAAATTGTTTACCCACTGAATGTGGTTTAATACAGGTATGTTGAAGACTTCATTGGGAAATCTATTCTCAGTACAAAACATAAAATTGCCTTATATCCCAGCCAGCCACCTCAGAACTAGATTAATAGTTTAATCCTGTTCCAGAGCGGAGGCCACAAAATATAGTAGTTTTCTCGTCATTTTAGGATATATTTACCATGTCCTTTGGTTTTTAAAGCACCACATAGTTTTGGTTTGGTTACTTCAAATATTTGCTCTTTCCTAGTGTTCTGTGAAAACAACTGAAATCAGCTGATATGCTCAATATTTCCTTTAATATTGCATGTAAGGACTGACCCCCTTTCGTGGAGGGTACATAACTCTAATATTCAACTTTTGTCATAGCTCAGGCAAAAAGTGCAGACCTGGGATTTGTAAGAGTTTTCTGAATCCTGACTTTTTCCCCCTTAATTTGCTGTTTCAGAGTATGTAGAATAGAAAAGAAACACTGGCATTGGAGATGTTTAAGGTCCTTTCCAAGCCTAACTATTCTATGTTTCTATATTTCTTTGTGGAGCATGTGTTTTGCCATTTAGGTTTAAGAAAATGCCAAAGTGTCTGGAGATGTCTGTAGCTTGTGTAGTGTAGATGGAGATATAAAAAACTCAATATAAGAGTCTGGGAATTGTGTATTTAAATCAATTGATTTCAAGACATTACTGAAGAGCTGTTTCAGGTTAGATTTTCTTAATGAGCAGCACACTAATTTCACTCAGCTACATGTTGTTTGTTTAGCTGATAAAAATTCACTTCGTAAGGGAGGAGGGAACATTTAAAAAGCCCTTTTATGGATGACTTTAAATTTAAGACTTAATTTTCCAGTGCATATATTTGATACAACCTCATCTAATTACCAATCAAAGTATTGTTGACTGTTACAAAAGCAAGATTAAATTACTTGAGTCACGCTTTACATGACTCCATACCACAGAAAGTATGAACACAATCTTCCTTTTGATTTCTCATCAGAGATTGCATAACCCTCCTCATCTATTTTAAGAAATCTTTCTTCTTTGCTCTTCATTTCCATAAGAGAGAAAGCAATCAGGGGCAGCAGCATGAATTTTGGGTAGTGCTTGGTCCATGACAGCTTCACTGCTCTCCAGGTTATCTTTCAGGTTATCACTAAACTCCGCAGTGCTAATGAAACAGTAGCATCTTTCTGGTCATTCTTCCTCCCTTCCCCTTCAGCACCTGAGTTATGTTGGAGTGGTGAAGCCAAATCTTTTAGGAAAGGTTCTCTGAACAACTGAAGATAGTGCTTTCTTGAGAACTAAGACAAAGTTTTCATATGTGCTGCCAAAATAGATTAGAGCCTCTGAAATTTGTCTAGAATACAGTGCCAAATTTGCCACTTCGAGCTGCAGCCTAGTTAAGAGGAAAAGCCAATAGAAAGGTATGGCAGATAGTGAGATATGGTAGGGGGAAAACATTTTCTTATTCATAATACTTGCTGCTAGCAGATGATTCAAATCCCCCACAGTACTTTCAGATGCATATATAAGATAGACAAATACTTTGCCCTACAAATGGCTTCCAGCCTACCTTTTTTCTAGTTACATGGGATGTTAATAACTAAGCTTAAAGTTACTGGAAAAATTTATCTAACAAATGTGTCTGCCTCTCACACAGAGGGGCCTCTAAGCTCAAGCTTTTAGGTACACAAATGAGTTGTACAAAATGTTTTAAATTTTATGAGTTGTACAAAATGCTTTAAATTAATTTTACAAAGGTTGAGGCATGTAATCATTTCATTGTTATGTGGTATTATTATTATTAAGGGCAAGAAAAATTCTAGAAGGAGTAGGAGTGAGATAAAATTTATTATGCAAATTCAGAGTGTTATAACACTGAAAAAAAGAATCACAGGCAAAAATAAGGGGGAAAAGAGGGACAGGGAGAAATCTGATTTAATAGGAAGAAAATAACTAGTGAACTTTTTAACACTGCACTTTACTTATTGACAAATTCCAACCAAGGATAATGCTGTACTGCTGAAGTTAATGGTGTCAGAAGAAAGTTGTAAGTAAGTACTTATGCATGAGTTCTTATGTGCTTTGTATTTTTTTCTACTAGACCTGGTGTCAAATCTGGTGGGCCTGTTTAGAGTTTGGCAACCCAGAATGGGTTTCTGTTTTGTTCTCAGGTTGTTTATGAGTTCCATTATGATTTCTGAGGATTTCTGTTTTCACCAGGATTGATGAACTGATGTACATGGTGTCTCCCTCCCCAGCTAATGTCTCATTGTTGAAGATGTCACACATAGATCATGTCACACATATATAATGTCAGCATCAAGCATCCTGGCATCCTGCCTGCTGCTGACATACCACAAAATATCTGGGTAGTAGTCAGACATCTGCATGCTTGCTAACTATCCAAATCAACCACTTATCCAGTGGAAAAAGTGGAATTCTCTAAGATTGCGAGTCATGCTTCACCTTATAACTTTCTTTCTTGCCTACAATTTCTCATCGTAAGTGCTTTAATGGAGAATTTCATTGGCTGGATTGTGATAAGCAGAAACCCCCTCCCTTTGAGGTACTCTGCACTGGATTGAAGGCTTTCCTAGAGGAAGGAAGAATGATCATGTGCTTCACTGTCATGGGTTCAGCAGTAGCAGTCATTTTTCTCCTCCTTGGTAGCTGGTGCAGTGCTGTGTTTTTGACTTTTGGCCTGGGAACAGCACTGATAACACCAGTGTTACTGCTTAGTGATGTTTTGGCCTGACCAAGGACTTTCTGAGTCTCATGCTCTGCCAGGGAGGAGGGGAAGCTGGGAGGAATCAGAGACAGGACACCTGACCCAAACTGACCAAAGAGGCATCCCATGCCACAACATGTCATGCCCAGGATGTAAAGACAGAGAGGAGAGACCCGGAAGGGTGGGGGTGCACTGCTTGGTCAGGCTGGGTATAGGTGGTGAGCGATTGTATTCTTTCCTTGTATTTGCCTTGTCATTATTATTACTGGTGGTAGCAGTAGTGGTCTTGTGTTATACTTTAGTTACTAAACTGTTCTTATCTTAACCTGTGGGAGTTACATTCTTTTGATTCTCCTTGCCATCCCTCCGGGAGCGGGGGGAAGAAAGAGGGGGGAGTGAGTGAGAGAGCGACTGCGTGAGTTATAGAGGCTTAAACCACGATATTCACACATGGAAAAGTCTGTTTAGACGTCCTGAAATAGGTGGGAAATTGTAGTTTATGTATGCAGAAATAAGGTGTGAAGCCTAAACTTGAGTTTAGGCCTCCTGAGTAATGATAAGAGGGAGAGACATATTGACTTCTGAGTAAAAGATCATCACTTATGATATGTTTATTATAAATCACTGAATTGATACACACATTTTTGTACATTAAATTCTTTTAAACATCTCTCTGTTGATTTTGTGAATACCACTGAGGCTGTCTTGCTCTGTTGGTATTACTATGACTACCCCAGAAGAAACTGGGTGTCAAAGGAGGAAATGTGAAATAAAGATACTGAAATGACAAAATGTTAAGGCATAGATCATTGTTACAATGTTGTACCAGAGGAAGGAGGGAGACATTTGCTATGCAAACACTGAGCATTCATACAAAGAAAAATCTCCAAGCAGTAACACTCCCCATGCCTTTGACCTTGGGAACTGGGATTCTGAGACTGTGCAAGGTGCCTGTGCCCATGTGTCAAATCTGCTGAGTCAAGAAAATTATTCTGGTTTGTGTCTGTCTTATGTCCTCTAACCACACTTTTTCCTCCACAAGAAATAGCCTGAGTCACCAACCTGCAATGTTACCCAAGAATTCATCCCGAAAACACTAGGTATTTTGGATATTTTCAGCATTTACTCCCTATTGTGAGGACTCCCTGGAGCAATCTTTGCATTCAGTCTTCGAGTCTTATGCAGACTTGACTTTGCAAAGGTCTTTAATGCATTTGTTTTTATTCTTTGTCATAATGAAAATACAGTATAAATCTGAAATATGTAGGGTGGCATTTTTATTCATGCATTAAAGACTACATTTCTAATGTATTCCTCCTCCCTCCCCACCCCGCACTGTGTGGCTAATTCTTACCTGTGACTTTAAAGAAGACCCATTTGGGGCCACAGATCATTTCTGCACAGTCCTTTTGTTCTACAGTATACATGAACAACGTGAATATTTGTTCTTATTTCTCCTGCTCCTATTTATTGTTTCATTTCACTAGCTACAAAAGCCAGCCTATTCCTCTTCTTGCTTGTAAGAAAGCTGCCCAAAATAATGTTTTAGAACTGAAACTGGCCTGGCTCATATATAGTTCAATGCTTTATAATTTTTGCAAAAAAATCTATCATCATGCTCAAATGATGTTGAATTGGAGCTGTATAATACTGAAATGCTTCTTTGTTATTCTTATCGGTGTCATGCTCTGGAAGATACTGTAGGAAGAAAGCTATCCTTATTACTTATGTTTGTCATGACAGTGCATTTCTTTCTAGAGATAGGATGGTTTGTCCTGATAGTTCCATCCTGTATCCTCATACGTGCATGTCTCAGGTTTGGTGGGGTAGGTGATGTGCTGAAGTAAAAAATCAGAGGCAGGCCATTTCCTCAAGTGCCGTGACAGGTTTCAGAACACCAAAGATGAACTTGAATATGATTATTTTTTTTTTCTTTTCAAACTACATGTCTGTATTAGTCTGCCATGCAGGAAGCAGGTGGTATTTTATAGTCGCTTATATAGTGAATTTTCATGTATTGGAAACTGCATGGAAATGCTTTGTGAATTTTGCTGTTAAATTGCACTGAATAGAAGGCTACTGCTGCTATTTCAGAAAGCTTTTTACTCCAGCCCATGGTGTTACAATAGTGCAAGCTTCCCTATGGCTTGTCAGTTTGTCATCCAAAGATGTGAGTCCAGCACATCTCTCACTTGTGTTTGACGAAGTGAAGTATAATATACAAGCAGTGGTAGAGATGGCTTAACGCTTTTCCTGAAGCAGAGATCCAAGCTCACCTCTGGTAATTAGTCTAAGTTTCTCCCAGTTATTTCAACTGAGCAAGAGGCTGCAGAGGAAAGTGTGTTCCTCAGCATGAAGAGAACTTCAAAACCTCTAACAAGGTTGAGTATTACATCTGACTTCAGATAATTCAACCAACCTTCTCACCTTCTACTCAAACATAAGTATTTCAAGCCTTCTGTCAATATTAGATGACTCTGCAAAGCATATGATGTAAAATTTTACCTTACTTAAGATATTCAGGGATTCCTGACATACTTGAAATTATTTGAAATCAACGGATAAGTATGATTCACCCACTAAGTCTGTATTTCTCTTAAATTAATCATACATAAATTATTTTTTCTCTTTGAAAAGGGAAAGCTCTAGTAGTGATTTATAGCACATTAACTTCATAGTTGTGTAGTTGCAGTATTATCCTTTATTGAGGTAAATGCTGGATTAGAGATACATTTATTTTTTTTTCTCACAGATGGGAATTACCAATTTGTTTTATGGTCTGTGATGTAGTTGCATACAAAGCAGTCTCAAAAGGTTACATGCTCTGTGTGATAATGCTGTGAAGCTGCTTTCCCAAAACTTATTTTGGCACTCCCTCTGTCTTGCTAGATGTGCGAGGAAGGTGATTTGTTTAAAGGCTGTGTTATGAAATACAAATGACAGGAGACAAACCACCTATCAGCGCACATGTCAGTTCCAACAAAAAGATAATCAGTTAGCCAGAAAAAGGTTCCTTTTTGATGCTGTGTTGCTGGTATATCTGCAGTCTATGTTCTCAGGATCTAAGGGTGGACACTTCATTTCCCAACTGTCAGCTAATGAAATCCTTTTCAGCAGCACACAGGCTCCCTTGGTACAGGCTAGCTGGTTTCACAGCAAGTCTACAATTTTGTCAAAGTTTTGGGAAATTGATCAGATTTTTGCTCCAACTTGCGTTGTCAAGTATCGCTTTGATGAATGCAGCGTCAGGAATGCATTTTTCTTCAGTTGCCTGCAGCTGCTTCCTTCCTTTTTTCTGGCCACTGGTACAGGTTGTTTTTTGTTAAAAGTCTCAGTTAGCGTAAGAGTTTTCTTTAAATGATTATTTGATTTTTTGCTTTTCTCAGAGCATCTGATGGACAGATTTTCTTACTGCGCATTTCTGAAATCCCAGCTGAATGTGGTTGTGTAAATTCAACTGATCTGAAGACAAATTCAGAAATTAATTTGGTTCCAAATTGAAAAATCCTTCTGTAACCTCTTGGCTGGGGCATGTGTAGTCCTCTGGGAAAATTAAAGGGTCTTTTTAAAAAAATTATGCTGGTTTTCTCACCTTCTGCTAGGCTGGTTTGTTTGGAGGCTACTTTGAAGTCTTTTCATGATGTGGAAAAACAGAAAGGCAGTATTGTCTTTCTCATGTGCATGTGCATCTTTACTTCAAAGAGAAAAACGCATATGGACACCATTGCAACAGGGGCTAATTGCTGACTATCAGAGCTGAGCCGTGGAGGTGGAAAAAATGTAGCTGGGTTGAATGATCTGAAATTAATTGGGCCTGAGGCTTTAATCAGAGAGCATTTCTTAAAATGACTAAAGCAGTCTCAGATCCATTATTAAATTTATTTGAAATCTTGAAAAGTATGTGTGGGATCCAGTTAATAAACGCGCTAGTAGTCTAGTGACCATCATAAAAAGAGGAGATGAGTGAGCAGGAGAAAATTCAGGCTGGTATGCTTAACTGCAATTGCTGAAAAAATATTGGCATAAATAAACTATTTGTGTGCACCTCTGAGACAATTAACCTCTGATGGGTGATCAATAAGAAGCAGCATCATTTTGTCAAAAGCAAATTAAATCACAGCAATCTGATTTCTTTTGGTGATAACACAGAAGGCCTTCCTCAAGAAAAAACAGATAAAGTCCTATGCTTAGATTCCAGTAACAGTGAAGCTTTTGGCAATTTTGCATATGGCATTCCCATCATGAAAATAAAAGAACATAGATAAATTAACATAAGATGGATGCAGTGTCCATACTTGAAGCAACTGTCTGTGGTTCTCTTCTAAAATTCAAGGCCTCTCATAAGCATGATTCCTCCCAGGTTTAGCTTTGGATCATTTTCATGAATGATAAGTATGCTGGAATAGACAGCATATTTATGCAGTTGCAGATAGTGCTATCAGGGGGCCACAGGATGAAAATTCAGAATGAAGCTGACAAGTTTGAAAAACTGTCTGACCTTAAATAAGAATAGGATTCAGTGAGAAGTGCAAGCTATTATACTTGAGCAGGTGTAATCATCTGCTCAAATTCAGGCAAGGGGAAAAACAGTAAGCTACAAACGCACAAGAAAGAATTTGCAGGTATTATGAATCATAAACTCAGCAATGTCAGCCTTTTGCAGGGAAGGCAAACATCACAATGGAATGCCCAGGCAGGACAGCATAATCTGCCAGACAAGTGACATCAGCTTTTTGTGCTACTCAGTGTTCATAAAACATCAGCTGGAATGTGGCTTTTGGTTTGGGGCACTGCACACCAGGCAAAATGGGGCGTTTTGAAAACACAGATGAGTAGAACGGCAACAAGTTTGAAAAAGTGGGTTGTTTAATCAGGAGTGGGCTGACAAAAGTCATTTTAAGCCATCAACTGTGTGAAATCTTAGTCTAAATGATACATTTTGTTCTCAGTGTCCACAGTACCTCAGATCAGTAATCAAGAGTTTAAAATGCATTAATGGCAAGTTTGACATTAGGAAAAAACTTGGAGAGCAGAGTAATGCAACACTGGAGCAGGCTTGAAAGGTCTTGTTGAGATCTCCATTACTTCTTCACTAAGAAAAATGTCTTCATCAAGATTTTTAGGAACAGGATAGACAAACATTCCCCAGGAGTAATTTTGATTGCTGTCAGTCAAGTCTCAAAACAGCCAAGTAGCTGTTCAGGCATCTCCTATGTCTCATCCCTTTTAGTTGAAGGGACACTCATTTTCAAATATGTATATATGCTATATATATATATACATATACTGTATATATCTTACTCTAAAATCCATATAATCATGCACTTTCATCTTCCTTTTGTAAAAGTGTAAATTTGGCTGTTAGAGCGAACATTTTTGTTTCGCTTTTTATGATAGTGCAATATGAGTTGTTCTTTTTTCTTTTCTATGTTCTTTGAAATGTATTTTGCCAGTTTCTTTTATGTTATATTAAAAGTTCTAAGTGTTTCTAAAAGGTGCGGGATTTTTAATAATTTTTCTTTAGTAGTTTTATCTGGGCAGGTTTTTTTGTTTCTTTTTTCTATGTGTGACCTTTTCTGTTCTTCTGGTGGGTATGCATACTGTTTTCAACTCCACTGGATTTCAGAAAAGGGAAGGAGAAGAGGAAAGTCAGTTCCTGATGTAGTATAGCCATTTGTCCCAGCTCTTTGAGGCTTTCTTTTAACTATTTCTCTTCCTTAATCTTTCTCCCCCTCAGCTTCGATATGTCTTAAAAAGTTTTTTAGAAAACAGTAATGACCATCATTACTAAAGATCTTGGCTTGCCCAAGGTGTTACACTCTGAGTTGCAATGTTATATGGGTCATAAAGAACAAACATTGTGGAAGTTGCTTCTGTGAATGTGAGCGGGAAATGTGACACATCTGTAACACTAGCACTGTGCTGCAGCTTTTTCAGTCTTTATGCCACATCAGCGCCAAAAATCCCCGACCTTTGTGAGTATAAACCCTGAAAGTAGATTTTCAGATACAGCTGCCAAATGGGTACAAAATGTTCGTCACATACATACAATCTGAAATACTGTAAATATTGTGCTACAAGAAAATTGTGACAAATTAACATTTGTGCAGAGTCACACTGCTACTGTAATGCTTTAATAACAAAAGATTACAGTTCCCACAGTTTTCTTCCCGCTGGAAATGGAATAGACTGCAGTGTATGCTTTTAGTGTTAGAAATTAGAGGTAGGCTGACACTAGTTATTCACATTTAAATCACATTTTAAATATTAAATGCAAAGAAAGTTATATTATTTCCCTGGGAAAGCTAACTGCTTTCAGGCTGATAATAAAATTAGCTTTCAGTGCTGCTAGCCTTAAGGGCTTCTTGCCCTCCCACAGCCCCAGTGGCCCCCAGTAGCTGGTAAAGTATCCTGCCTGCAACTGCACTGAATGGGTTTCAGAGCAATTCAGAAATCTTTAGTTCACCTAAAACATTTTGGCAGTGGTTATTAAGATACCAAATGTTCCCCTTTCTGGTAAAGTCAGTATTTAAGATACTTCTGTGGGATACATGACTTTCTTTTTTTTTTTTTTTTTTTTTTTTTTTTTTGACGTGTTTATATCTGTGTGTACTCTCCCATCTCCCAGTGTGTGCTCTGTGGATCTGTGTGTGCCTCATCACACAGCTCAAGAGGCTGCTGAGTAAAGGGCTGCAGGGTGGGTAATACAGACAGATTTGGTTTACATGGCTTTTAGTTCAAAGCAATTATTTTGCTTAATTTGACGTTTTGTTTTGTTTTTTTGGTAGTGAAACAGCAGTGCAGTCTGAACTCATACTGCTTTTTCTAGACAAATAGAATTCAATAATTCAGGTACCATGAAGGAATGTCTAGTGATCCCTGTACGATTAAAAGTCATTAGACCAAATATTTGCCATTTCAGTGCGCTGAAATCAAAGATTCAAGCTAGTGAGTCATTATTTCAGAAATCATTACGGGATTAAGATATGCCCACTCAGAACTTGAAAATCAGTCAAAAAAAAAGGAAAAAAGTAATCTTGGTTTTTCAATTGTCGTATGGCAATTTATGTACACATCTATGAGGATCTGTAAAAAGTAGTTCCAGTTTCCAGCAATGCTAACCTTTTGATTTTTTTGAAGTTACGTATGAACTGTAACAGTAAAATAAATTGTTTCTGTTGGAATTGTTTTCAGGGTAAGCATTCGGTATTCAAATATTTTGTATTTACCATAACAACACATTCACTTATTTGTTCATTCTGTCATTTATGTAAGGGCTTTGCTATTTTATATTTATTATGAGCTCCCTTGGCTTACTTTCCTGTTTTACAAAGGACTCTCATGAGAGGTTTCAGTGGTAGCAAATACCACGAACTGCAAGGGAGTCATTCCTTGTGTTGACCTCACTGCAGATGAAAGCCCCTCATAGCAGATAAGGACAGAAGCAGGTAGAGCTTTATTCACACTGGACAAAAACAATAAAAAATGTTTTCCACATCATCAGCAAATTGTAATGGAGCTGTCTTTTAGATGCCATTTCACTTCATAAATAAATAAATTAGGGTGTTTATTGAGTTTCAGTATCAGCACCTAATTTGGTGGGGGTTTTTTGGGTTTTCCTGTTTGTTTGTTTGTTTTTTCTTTCTATACTCAACTAAAACAATTTTGAGCTTTCTTAGTTTAAAAGAATATTTGGTCTTGCAGCTCAGAGTTCTATCATATGTTTCTATATGTGGTTTTGGATGGCTGCCTATAATCCACATCCTTCAAAATGAATTTCCCTTAACTGTGTAGACACTGGTATGACCTGCAGCATTATGGAAATATTTCTACTTTTTTGTTGATGTTTTTTGTTGGTTTTTTGTTTTTTGTTTTTTTTTTTTTTTTGTATAATAAAGGAGCTTTTGCAGGCAGCATTACTCCCGTGGGGTCTTTGCCTATGCCTCTTTAAAGAGAATGTTTCTTGGACCATTCTGGAGGTCTCCTCTGACCTTAATTGTATTGTGAAGCCAAGAAAATATTACCTCTAATAGTTTTTGTCAGAGAAGCTGATGAGATTTTATGGCTTGAAACTGTAAGAGGTGTTGCTGCCCTGTCAAGTAGCATTGCTGGAACTGAAGGCTGCTTACACAGTCATTTTCTTTGCATTTCACCACCATGGTGTCTGAATGTTTCTCTCCAATCTTAACACATACCAGCGTTCAGACTGGCAGGAGAGGAAGAAGTGCAAAACTGCATTTCCAACTTCTACTAATTAACTAAGTGTATATCAGGTATGTGTTACCCACACACTACAAATAATCTACACTGCAGCAAGTGGCCAAAGAGCCTTAAAAAAGTTACCATTAATGAATTCAAGGTGTCTGGCATTGGTTTTGTGTTTGGTATATGGAATAAAGCCCTGAGGAGATAAATGATCAATACTGTTTTCTCTAATTTTGTTAGCTGTATCAGGCTGAGCTACAAATAATTCAGTGTGAATTCCCCTAGTGTCATTATTTTATTTGTTTGTTTGTTTACCAATTGCTCTAACTACCTATAAAGGATTAATCAGTGGAACAGGGGCTATAATCAAGATATCACTATCCTAATTGGGTGTGTTGACTGTATACAGTCATTATTACATTACTACATTACAACATTGCTACACCTGTTTATCATAACTTAATCTTGGAACAACTTCGACAAGACAAATTGAGAGTCCTCCAGTGTAAACTGTAGCCAAAGAGTTAGGGGACTGGGAAGCAGAAGAACGGTGCTTAAAACCTTGTTCCAAAGCCTTAAGAAGGCATTTGAACCAGGATTTTGTTTATGACCTAGATGTCATTAGTCCTATGGAGAGTGTTGAAGTTTCCTTTCCATCAGGAATTTTCTTTCAAAATTTTTATTTATGTGACTAAAATGCATGGAGTTGAAATAAAACAGATCTTGAAGCAAGAGAGGGGAGGATTGGCTAATCTACTCTTTCTAATGTGGGTTTGGGTGTTTTTAACGTAAACCTGGAATATTCTTCACTACAGGTAAACTGTAAAAATAATTTGTTCCATAGCTGTAGTTTAAAGGGATTTGGAAGTGTCTGTTTTCACATTGCTTAAAGGGAAATATTATATCATCCCAAGTTCACTGAATATTTGCTGGAGATTCATCACGAACCTTAGCTACTTTGTCAACAAAATTGCCTTGGTTTTCAACCACGTCACACCATTTCACACCAGCTGACTCTTGTATGTGTTTGGAGAGCACAAAAAAAGTTTCATCCCTGTGCCCTGCTGCATTAACTGTGTTAATTAACTCACTTTGTAAACAAAGATGCTTGTAGGGGGGTATCTAAGTAGTCCAGCAGAGAGTATTTATTAAGTGAAAAAATGATAACCTGAAATGTGTGAGTGTTTTGAAGGCTTAAACACTTACAGATATTTACATAAAAAACTATGCAAATCCTACCCTGCAAAATGTTATTCTTACATTATTCAAATTACAAATTTCCTGTTAGATTTATTTAAGAAATTATCTGCATCATCAAAAGCAATAGAGATGACAGCAAATGCACAGGTGAAGCAAAGTCTCGTAGGGAGGTATCATGAGGGATTGACACTTGTGACATGGGTAGGTCTTGTGGAGTTGCAGCACAGGAGCAATGAATGTCAAGCATCGCAGCTGGCCTGGCTCAGCCAGTACCATTCTTTCTGAACTCAATTTCAGAATCCAAATTGGACAGAAAAATGGGCACATTTAGAGTAAAATGTCAGTCAAGTAAGCACTGAACACCACAGTTTTCTGATGTGAACTGTAAATAGTATTGCAAGAAACTAATGGAAAAAAGATGAATTAGAAATCCATAACATATGAAAGAAAACTATAAGCATGAGCATCTTTTATTCAGGTTTTATGTCTGATTATAAAAGGCTGGTTGCAAGGCTTCTTTGTACAGAACATTACATTCTTTGCATTAGTAACTTGGGAAAAGATAACACTTTCACTGCTGCCCTGCATCATCCCTTTTATTTTGTAGTCCTCAATTGTCTGAGAAACTGGACCACAAGAAGCTGGCAAGGAGGTTAAAGCAATTGCTGGACTTGAAGGAGAGTTAGCAGTGTAAATTACATGCTTTGGTGACTCTACTGGAGAAAATAATATTCACCCTGATCCTCCATCTAAAACAGGCAACATCTCTTGATTTTCACCTCTTGACTTTCATGATGTTTTGAATCATTTAGATACTTTTTATTTTTCCAATCTAGACATTGTAACACTGCAATTTAAAAGAGAGCTGCAACTTTCCCATGTATAGAATCATAGAATCATAGAATAGTTAGGGTTGGAAAGGATCTTAAGATCATCTAGTTCCAACCCCCCTGCCAGGGGAAGGGACACCTCACACTAAACCATGCCACCCAAGGCTATGTCCAACCTGGCCTTGAACACTGCCAGCGATGAAGCATTCACAACTTCCCTGGGCAGCCCATCCCAGTGTCTCACCACCCTTACAGCAAAGAATTTCTTCCTCATATCCAATCTAAACTTCCCCTGTTTAAGTTTGAACCCTTTACCCCTTGTCCTCTCACTACAGTCCCTCATGAAGAGTCCTTCCCCAGCATCCCTATAGGTCCCTTTCAGATACTGGAAGGCTGCTAGGAGGTCTCCATGCAGCCTTCTCTTCTCCAGGCTGAACAGCCCCAACTTTCTCAGCCTTTCTTCATACAGGAGGTGCTCCAGTCCCCTGATCATCCTTGTGGCCCTCCTTTGGACTTGTTCCTACAGTTCCATGTCCTTTTTATGTTGAGGACACCAGAACTGCACACAATACTCCAAGTGAGGTCTCACAAGAGCAGAGTAGAGGCGCAGGATCACCTCCCTTGACCTGCTGGTCATGCTTCTTTTGATGCAGCCTGGGGTACGGTTGGCTTTCTGGGCTGCAAGAGCACACTGCTGGCTCATGTTCATTTTTTCAATGGTCAACACCCCCAAGTCCTTCTCCACAGGACTGCTCTGAATCTCTTCTCTAGAAAAAGACATAAATGTATATACATAATAGACTTTCACTTTTGTTTAAGAGAATGCTTATATCCCCAAAATCTATCAAGAGAACAATGCTTAACATTTTCATAAATGTCAAAATACATGCTCTTGAATCATTGTCAAATTCTAGTTTCAGTATTAAAAGAATTCCTGAAGGAACTATTTGGATTATTTCTGTATCTTTTTTCCTTTTTTTTCTTTCCCCCCCCCCCCGGAGGTTTTATCAAATATCAGTCTTTTTTTAACTTAAAAAAAGTTATCAGATACTAGCTGTAGCAAATTCAAATAGATGAAGGACCGATCCCTGGACAGGGGTTGTGAGGCACTAACTCATCTGCATCCCTTCTGTGTAGGGGAAGAAGCCTCCAGAACAAGCTGTCCACATCTGCTTTGCAGAGAGCCCTGGCTCTCCCCACTTTGTTACAAGGTAATTATTATTTCATGTGTTTCCATTCAGTCCCTGTAACACTGCAAGGTATATGTTGTAGTCTGCCAGGGCGCTCTTATGTCATGATGCCAAGAGTACTTGTTGTCTGTGCTGTGGTGTGGCCTGAAGACTTGCAGGGCTTTTGCAGTGTGCAGGTCTTATTGGATGTCTGTGGAGGGCAGAGGGACTTAAACCTCACACATTCCTTCCCATACCATTTTTGGGGAGTGATAGTAAACCAATACGTGATTTTGCCCAGCAGAGGTTGTTGGAACAGCCCAGAGGAGGAGTAAGGACAAGTAGCTCAGTTGCGTAGCCAAGGGCTGTGGTATATTCACTCTTTAGCCCTCTCATGGAGCAGTATGAACATATCCATTGAGATTGAGAAAACAAAAACTTTCCAAAAAGTGTTCCTTCAAACAAAGCGAGGCAACTCTGTCAGTGAAATAGCTACTTTAACATTGTTTCTCCATCTTGGACTATGTGTCATGGTTTAGGCCCAGCTGGCATCCATCAAGCATACCAAGCAGCCATCGCTCACCCCGCTCTATTCCCATCCCCAGCAGCACTGCCCACGCTCACGGGATGGGGTGGGGAATCGTAAGAAGGTAAAACCCTCAGGTTGAGAAATGAACAGTTTAGTAATTGAAATGAAGTAAAATATAATAACAATAGAAATTATAAGAACAATAATGATAATAAGAACAACAAATAAAAAAAGAGACAAAAATTCGTAAAACATAAATGACACGCAATACAGTTGCTCACTATCCACTGACTGATGTCCAGCCCACCCCCAAGCACTGAATGGTGGCTCCCTGACCATTCCCCACTGTTTTTATACTGAGAATGATGTTCTATGGTATGGAATATCCCTTTGGCTAGTTCAGGTAAACTGTCCTAGCTGTGCTCCTTTCTGGCTTCTTATTCACCTGGTCACTGCAGAACACAAGAAACTAAAAAGTCCTTGATTTAAAGTAAGAGCTATTTAGCAACAACTAAAACATTGGTGTGTTATCAGTATTCTCACTCTAAAGCCAAAACACAGCCCTGTACCAGCTACTGGGAAGAAAATTAACTCTATCCCAGCCAAAACCTGTGGGTGGTATTCACCCATTATTCTATACCATTTACATCATGCTCAGATCCCACACTTTCCAATACACCATCACCTTTTCTGTCTCTTTTTATATATATATACGTGTGTGTGTGTGTGTACTCCTATACACACACACACACACAGAGATCTAATTTCCTTAGGCTTTGGGCCATCCCAGCTCAACACTGTTGAGTTTATTCAACCCATGACTTTGGGCTCCATCTGTCCTAACAGTCTTTTAGGGCAGGAGAGTTGCTGTGTGGTTTTGGATTGTTGCATGCTGAAGTCAGTTCTGATTTTGTTACCACTTTTATGATTTTGTCAAAGTTCTTTCTTCATTAATGTGATGACTGAAAGTCAATCAGGTTCAGGCCCCTGGTCCAGAGTGGCAGAGATAGGTGCCTCAAGGTGCTCAATATGGTGATGGGCATCTAGTTGGCACAGTAGTGTTACATAGCAGTTAAAAACATACAATTTAATTAATTGGTTATTCTGACCCCAAAGTCAAATCCCCTTGAGGTACACACCAGATTTCCCCATCCTCCAACATTACCCACTAAGTACACCCAGGTTCTTGAGAAAAATGGGTTTGCCTTTGCCTGAGGCAGTAATAACCCAGACTGTTTTTGCTAGTATAGTCTTTAGCGTATGTATTACAGGATCTTTATCCCTTTCTATGGTATGTAGAAGTTTTGATTGGGCTGGGCCAGCCCTGTTGGTGGATCCCCTAGTATTGGTTAACCAGGTGGCAGTTGCTAACTGTGTATCCCAATGTTTGAAGGTCCCACCACCAATTGCTCTTTGTGTAGCCCATTAAAACTGTTAAAACAGTCCATTGTACTGCTCAATTCTCCTGAAGGTTGGTGCATAATTGGGGATGTGATATACCCACCCAATGCCATGCTCTTTGGTCCAGATTTCTATGAGGTTATTCTGGAAATGAGTCCCTTTGTCTCACTTCAGCTCTATCTGGGGTACCATGTCATCATAAGATTTATTTTTCAAGGCCCAGGATAGTTCTGGGTGGTGTCATGGTGCATGAGTTTCCAGCCATCGAGTGGTTGCTTCTACCATTGTAAGTACATGGCACTTGCCTTGGCAGGTTTTAAGGAGTATGATGTAATCAATCTGCCAGGCCTCCCCATATTTATATTTCAGCTATTGTCTTCTCTACCAAAGAAGCAAGTTACGCTATGTGAGACACTTCTGCTTTAGAGAGTGATGACATGTTTGGAGGTGGATTATAGCTTGCCAGTATTTAAACTCCTTTCTTCAGTTAAAACTCCATGGCTTCTCACAGTTGTCCCACACAAAGGAAGGTGAGCATACAGATTTTGAAACAAAATATATTGGTATCTGCAGATGCTTTTAGCATGTGCCAAAGCAGAAAACAAATCCAGAGGCATTTTTCAACATTTTGGTCCATAAATTTTTCCACTTGTGAAAACCATAGGGGTTTGTGAGAGACTGCAGATTAATTTTAAAACCTTGGCATATGAGATTCAGCTTGCATAAATTTAAAGGTAATGTGTGCTGGCAAAAACAATCCAAACCTCTCATGCTGCTGAGTTTTAAACTTTCTCATTCCTCTGAGATAAAGTAATTCTCATTGTCACTTGCAAAGTAAAAATCTCTCCAGAATACATCAACAATAGGAAAAGGCAAAAAATAGATCTTCAATTCATCAGGGAAATGGAAAGCAATGCAGTCAGTTAAGATTTTATTGTCAGTAACAGTCATGAGCCTTTGATTAGAATGTGAATTCCACATTAAAAAATACAGAAATAATTTTTAAAAGATCCAGAGGACAGCAAGGCTAATGTTATGTTTTGAACTGCTTGTGAGCACTCTTTGCAAGTCTTAAACAGAAAAAAAGGAAAAAAACCCCAAGCCTGTATTAGAAGAATCAGTTATAATTCAGGGTAATTGATGGCAAATAAAATAAGACAAATTGAAAATGTGTTCCATTAGAGTACATATAATCAACTTGCAAAATTCACAGTCACACAGGCTGGAAGATGAACATTATAGCTGAATATTATTGCTCTTCTTAGGAAAAGACTGGTGTAATTTTTATGGCCAGTAATAATATTCATGATCCTGTCTATTAAGACATATAGAGAAACAAATTGAATGTAGTATACTATAAGTTTCTTGCCCCAATTACCTTCAAATACTTTTTTCCATCTGTTTGTATAGGAAACATAACACATTCCCCCTTTTTTTCTGTTCTCACAATTTTTTTCACATCTCTATACCCTCTGAAAAGGAGATTGTTTCCCAAAGAAGCTGCAAGTTTTTCCTGTGTCATGTGATTGTAAGTGTTTTGTCTTATCAAAAATGCAGTTCTTCCCTGCTAGTTGTGAAGTATGCATTCAGTCATACAATTAAGAACAGTACTGTTCATGTGGCAGAAGAATTGCTCTTCCATTAGGCGGAAATGCCTAAATCTCTTCCATCTGGTCATGTCATGGAACACAGAAGGTGCCCTTTTGATGAACTAGATGTGCACAGATATACTTTATTTTATGACAAGGAAGTACTTGAATTTTAATACCAGATGCATTTTCTTGGTCATGCAGAAAGAAAGAGGTAACGAGCACCTGAGAAAGGATCTGGGAATCTTATTATCTGTTCTTCATTTATGGTAGAGCCATCCATTACAAAAAAGACAGCAAAGAAGGAGTGGTTAGGCCAGATGACCTGGTCTGCTGTATTGGATCCAGCCAAGACAACCCATGTGGTTTTGTCCTAACTGCAGGAATGAATGCTCAGAGTAGTACTACATGCTGCTATACTGACATGTTTTTCTGAGCTGTGAGAGAACAGTGACAAGGATAGGTCTTAATATTTTGTTTCACATAAAAAATATCTTTCTTGAGAAAGAATCTGAGGAGTTCTTATTTTGTAGCAATGCATTATTATATCAATACTGAAAATTATCTGCTTATATTATGATTTCCCCAAAGGTTTCTCCAGCAAGAGCCACCACTTAAGTAGTGAGTAAACATTTCCACAGAAACTAGGTTTTCAACACTTGGCCTCTGCATGCCTTCCCAAATGACTTTAATTCACTAAAATAAATCAAACATAACTAAATATTTAAGTAAAATATACTACAGTTTTTGCATTATAGCACTAATATATCTTTAATTACAATAAGCATAGAATCACAGAGTCATGGAATCATTTAGGTTGGAAAAGACTTTTAATATTGAGTCCAACCGTTAACCTAGCACTGCTAAATCCACCACTAAAGCATGTACCTAAGAGCTACATCTACACATGTTTTAAATACCTTCAGGGATGGTGAACCCACCTCTTCCCCAAGCAGCCTGTTCCAATGCTTAATAAACCTTTTGGTAAAGAAATTTCTCCTAATATCAAAGGATAGCAATCATAGGATTTAATAGAATAATGTGGGAAAAAAAACTAAACCTGAAGAATTCTATGGACCTCTGCTGTAGTTATCACGGATTAGTAGCTATTCTAAAACATGTTTAAATTTGGGACTACAGAACTAAATGTACAGAAAATAAACTTACAAAGATAGTGGTGTGAAATATAATTAAACTGAGCTTGTAACGGCACACTGAAACATGGAAAGTAACATGAAACAAAATTAAATTTACTGTGTTTTAACAGTTAGCAGTTATCCGTTAATATTTTTGTGTATTTCACTAGAGTTTAAATTGTACTGAGAAAGTTGGGGCTGTTCAGCCTGGAGAAGAGAAGGCTGCTTGGAGACCTCATAGCAACCTTCCAGTATCTCAAGGGAGCCTATAGGGATGCTGGGGAGGGACTCTTCGTGAGGGACTGTAGTGAGAGGACAAGGGGTAATGGGTTCAAACTTAAACGGGAAGTTTAGACTGGATATGAGGAAGAAATTCTTTACTGTAAGGGTGGTGAGGCACTGGAATGGGTTGCCCAAGGAAGCTGTGAATGCTCCATCACTGGTGGTGTTCAAGGCTGGATTGGACATAGCCTTGGGTGGCATGGTTTAGTGTGAGGTGTCCCTGTGCATGGCAGGGGGGTTGGAACTAGATGATCTTAAGGTCCTTTCCAACCCTAACTATTCTATGATTCTATGATTCTGTGATATCTGTGTAAATACATATTTAAGCTGAATTCACTTTGGGACAAGCTTTGGTTAAGTAATCTTTAATCTTGAGATAAATTGAGCATGTGAGCACTTACTGCAGTGCAAAGAAATTAATCATTTTGTCTGACTAAATGTCAATCCTTTTTGAAGGATTGGGATGGTCTTAAGTTGAAGTCATAATATTATGAGAGAGTGATTAAAAGATTTACTGTCATCAAATAAAAATATAGAGAAATACTTTAAGCTGAGGAATACATTTTCAGGTCAACAAATGGGAATGTTAGGCTACTTCTCTATTCAAGTACAGTTAGTATTTATGAATTCTCAATTCAATCAATTAATTTGTTGTGCATTAATTTTAAGAATTATGTGGAAGCACACACCTTTTCTACTTCACATCATGTGAAGACCACTGAAAAGTGGATGCTTTTCCAAGAAGATACTTCAGCCAAGGACAGAGCCCATGGGAACTTTTTTAGATTGATTCCAAAAATAAAGACATGGAGAGGCTGTAAGAAGTCCCTAGTAAGTACATGTCTCCTTGAATAAGATGAAGCTTTTGTTTTGCCCCTTTCTTCCCCCTCTAGCAGAGCAATTCTAGTCTCAGGCCTTGTAAATTGCATAATTTCTCTCTATTCTTGTGGCCCAGGTCATTGGGAAGACATACCAGGCAGCAACAAGAAAGAGATGATGGCAGCAACCACTGCACCTTCAAGTGTGCAAGAACCTCACTGTTTTGCAATTCAGATAGTTAAAGCAGTCTTTTTTTCTGCAGAAATACCGAGTTAGCTATTTTTGGTTTGTGATCTTTAATTTGGAATAGAGCCTCAGTGTCTTACTTTGTGTGGTAGAAAATCTTTTAGCATCTTACTAAATCCCTTACACAGAGCAGAAAACCTTCTACCCAGTTCTGCAGCCAAAAAACTGAAAGCAAGCAAGTCCATGATGCTGGAAATAAGGGAGGGAGGCCCATGTGTTTGACCAGTCACATCAGCATCATTTCCAAGCTGAGATCAGGGCTTCTTCCTCCTGCACAGACAGTTACCAGCCTGTTTCTATGGTGATCTCCAAGACACTGATGGATTTGCTGTGGTTATATAACATGTTCCAAAAAAATCAGCTACTAGGATCTTTTAGTACTGTCAGTGTTTCTGAGTGTAGACTGGACATTATGTTAATCAATGGATTTAATCTGCTTAAATGTAACTAGGTATTTAAATAGAGAGAGGAAGGTGAGCTGTCTGAGGTAGGCTTTCACCAAGCATACATGTCATGGTTACTGCTGCCCCTGGGCTTATCAAGTGTAACTTGGACTGCTGAAGACTTTTCTGCAAATCTGAACAGAGATTTTCTGGATATCTCAGCTCATGTGTGCTTTCTCTGATGGACATGTACCATGAAGTGTGTAATACCTGGATACTCCATTTCTCCTGGTTATATGATTCCTTTCTGCTGGCTGAGTTAAACCCTAATCACACTGATTACACTTCAGCATTCTCCCTATATCTTTGTCAGAGGATTGTTTCTTTCCCTTCTCTTCCCTTCACTCTACCAGTACTTGTAATTTTATTGTAGTTTACACTGTATTTGGGGCAGGTACTTTTTTTACACCACACTCTCCTTCCTCCACCTCCCTCCCTGCATGTACGCACCATCTGCCACTCCCGGGTTTATTTGGTTTCATAAAAATGTCATCTTTCATTTTAAGCAGATGGACTTCTCTGATTCAGGTGGATACTGCTCTGAATTAAATGCCAGGGAGGGGAAGCATGTTATGCAGCCATGGGGATATGGCAGCATTCTGCATGTGGCAATATATGTCATACAGATCAATACTACTGAAGGGGACATTTTGCAAAGTCTCCTTGTCTCCTCTTGGCAACTTCATGTTTCCCTGGTCCTAGCAGTGACAGAGGGAAAATTCAGAGAATTCAGACTATCAGTAGTTGTTTTCATGATCTAAATTGTAGGCTAAATGCTTGGACATTTGTCTGTCTTTGAGGCCTTTTGTCTCCAAAATGCTTGCTTGCTCTGCATGCTGCCCTGAGAAAGTCTTGCTACATGTGTGAAATAAAGGTCTGGTTTTATAATAAAAACACTAATTCATCAGTGGTCATCAGAGCATATACTTGACACACTAAATTAACAGTGTGGCGCATTACTATTTTTAGCTGTAGTTAGAACTTCTTAACATGGATCTACCTCTCTCAAACTGTTAATGAGTATTCCTAAATTGAATGACCAGTCCTTTGAAAGGAGAATGAAGCAAAATTTGAGAGGAGATACAAATGGACAGACAAGATAGGTACGTGTTTTCTTAAAATGTCCCTATGTTGTTTTTTTTCCCCTCAAGGTCTCTATGAGTGTGCCCCTGGGTTAGATGGCCCATAGCCTCACTAAATGGGTGACAAAGATAAGGAACTGACTGAAGTCTCCATAATCCAGGAAGAAATGGCTAGTGACCTGCTGCTCCACTTAGATATACACAAGTCTATGGGGTCAGATGGGTTTCACCCAAGTGTCCTGAAGGAGCTGGCAGATGGGCTCACCAAGCCACTGCCCTGGTCTATTGGGCAGGTCCCAGAGGATTGGAGGCTGGCCAGCATCATGACTCTCTACAAAAAGGGAAGGAAGGAGGACCCTGGAAACTACAGGCCTGTCAGCCTGATCTCAGTGCCAGGGAAGGTCATGGAGCAGGTCATCCTGAGTGAGATCACAGCACATGCCAGAAAACTGGAGGGACAGGCCCAGCCAGAATAAGTCCAGAGAATAAGTCTTATGGAGAACAGCTGAGGAAACTGGGGTGGTTTAGTGTGAAGAAGAAAAGGCTCAGGGGAGACCTTAGAGCTCTCTACAACTACCCGAAAGCAGTATCTAGCCTCCTTCGCTGCTGGAAACAAGGTATCTAGGGAAGTAGTAGGAGCTGTGGGTTTCAAGCAGCTCATCCAATGTGAGGAAAAGTTGAGCGCCAGAACGTAGAAATGCAGATAAGTGAGGAAGGGTGATAGTGGCTTTCTACCCCTGCAGGCACATGCCAGGGCAGGGCAGAGCCACAGGGAAATGCCTTTTTCCTCCTGTTGCGTGTATCCAACATGCTCTGCTTTTTGTGCATAGAAAAATGACAGTTGACTCAGCTTTCTTGGTTTTTTCCTGAGCTTGCTTGTCTTACCAAAGTGAGCATCATTAGCAGAGTTCGATGTTAATTTCCCACGGAAATCAGTGGAAAAGGAAACAGGTTTCAATAATCCCTCCACATACATTGTGACATTTTAATGCTTGTGATTGCTTTAGAGATGGGAAGCCAGGAGCAGCAATCTCAAATTACATGCTTTGTGTCATGCAGTATTGAGATCAGGAAGCTGAGGGCTTGAATCTCTCTCTATTGTCTTAGTCACAGCTTCTGGGTGGGTTTTGATTGAATTATTTAATCATATGTGGGTTTTTTTCCTTGCAGTATTTGCTGCAGCCTGTGTTGTGGTTTTTCGTGTGAATGTTGTGCACACATCCATGACTAATAAAATGACTGTTTCACAAGTGGCTAGATCATGTATTGAAATGGGCAGATAGAGTAGGATTTAGGGAAATCAGGAAAATGGCAGTTATTGGTTTTTATCATAAAACAGAAATTTAAGCTTTGTCAAAACTGGAGTCCTGTCTAGACTGGAAAATATTTCTTTGGGTGTAGCCAAACTGGATGCGTTTTCTCCATAATAGCAAAATCTTCAGGTTCTTTTCATGTGAATGCTGCTGTGTTGATGTGAAAATGTTCAGGCAGTGAAAAGCTGTCCCTCTTAAATCACATTCTGTGTTGGAAAATGTACCTACTCCATGCAGTCCAGACCTTAGCTTTACTCAGAGACTGCATTTTGAAACAACTTTCCCCAGATCCTACTTGTGCTAATGCTGCAGCCATTCTTCTAAGTGTTTTCAGCTTTTCTTCTATTGATAAACATAAAAGAAATAGGTAGCTGTTCTCACAAGCTGATTTTGAACTTTAAATTGGTCCTAGGTAATGATTTTTTTATTTATTTGTTTTTCATATGGCATACTTTAACAAAGTGCAGAACAGTGATATGCACGAAAAGAAGAGGGGGCTTCATTTAAGTTGTATATTTGTCACTACACTGGAGGATAAAAGCAAGGGCGCTATACATCCAACACTGAACAACTTTCACAGCTTATTAAATTCTGAAAAGAAGCTTGAGAATTTATTCATTTACAAAAGCTGTTGTTTTTATAGCAGATAAAATATTTCCTGCTACAGAACACACTGAAAATACTAATTTTCGTAATACACTAGTTCAAGAACAGTGAGTTGCATCTCCATCTTTTGATGTCATTACAGTGATGATGAGCTTTCACTGCTAACACAAACCTTTGTCATTAGCCCAACTCTAGATCATTGTCCTTGCTTTTTGTGTGAGGGCATTATCTCTCCATGTCATTGTGATAAGGTCTATGTGTGTACAATAACCAGTGGAGGAAAATGAAGGGTTTGACCTATTTAATTTTTTTCCCCCAAACAGGGAAATGAATGCCAGTTAAATATATAAAAGCTTAATTTCAGAAGTACAGATTACAAAAGTGAAAAGACGAAATGAGTTGTAATTAGTCATTTGAAAACAAGCAATCATTTATGCCAGCACCATAAACTCAGAGGTACTAAGTAACGGGTGCAGCAGTTGGAGAAAAAGAACCAACGACATTATTATTTATATTGAAAAATATAAGCTGACCAGCTTCTGAAGTGGCATTTTCTTTCATTCTTATTGGTAATAATCCCTCTGATCAACTGCTTAAAATTACTCGGTTTCATTCTGTAAGCAGGTGTGCTCAAAATTCATTACACTGCAGCCTTTTGACACTGCTGCTGGCTTTTCTGAGTGTTGGAGAATCATAGAATTATGGAAGAGCAGAATGGTTTGGGTTGGAAGGGACCTTAAAGGTCATCTAGTACCAGCACCCCTGCCACAGGCAGGGACACCTACTGCTAGACCAGGTTGCTCAAAGCCTTATCCAACCTGAACTTGAACACGGATGGAGTATCCACAGCTTCTCTGGGCAGCCTGTTCCAGTGCCTCACCATCCTCACAATAAAGAACTTCTTTGTTGTATCTAATGTAAATCTACCCACTTCTAGTTTAAAGCACTCGTCCTATCACTGCTTACCCTTGTAAAAAGTCATCCTTGTAGGCCCCCTTAATGTATAGGAAGACTGCTCTAAGGTCTCCCAGAGCCTTCTGCTCTCCAAGCTGAACAGCCCTGGATCTGTGAGAGTGTTTTTGAACTGTTCCCTCACATTTAGATTGCTCAGATGTTTTATGGAGTTGGTATAGCATTAGTATTTGGGACTCTTTATTTTTCCTCCAATTAAATTGATTTGCTTCTTTTCTTGCTCACCTAAAACTGAATATTTTATCTCCCACCATTATCACAGAACACCTTTTTCTGTGACTGATTGAATCATGTTATTGATCCAACTTAATAATTTTAATTGTCTCGTCTGATCTTTTTTTCTTTTACTGAAGTTAAGCATGTTAATCCATCTGTCATTTCAAGGTTTCATTGGAAATGCTTCTCTCCACCTTTATGCTTATTGCGATGCAAGCTTAATGGTACGTAGATATTGCATTACACTGCAGCTACACTCTCTCCTACTTTTCCAGTTGACTACCAGCCCTGTGCCCTGAAATGCCTATGTCCTCAGTTCCCAGAGAGGTCAACAAAAGTGGCTGCGCACGCAGCATAGGATAGGAAATGTTTCACACTTCAAAGTGAGTAATGGTTCCAGGAGCAATGCGGAGCACTGTGTTTCTGTGGATTCATATAGATCATGGTTCTATACCAATGATGAGCATTAATGTCAGCTTTTTCTTCTACCTGACTCCCTATTTGCATAAAATTTGTATAAACCTTAATGTCTTTTGAATCTCAACTTCTCTTTCAGTTTGGTTGAAATCAGATGCTAGATTTTAAAATAATCAGGTAGGAAATGCCAGCGCATGCACCATATGCCATGATGACACAAGCTCTGCTTCTGAGCTGAGCTAAAAATGAATACTGAAGGGTAATGAAACATAATTACAAACCTGAGTGAGATCTGTTTGTATTGTTTCACTATGAATGTGGTTACTGCTAATGATTGTCTGTTTGTCTTTAATGTGGATACTATTACCAGGAAACTTCCTGTAGCTAACTACAGCTAAACTCGTTCACTGGGAATTCGGATGACTGTGTTTTTTTATTGTTCAATATAATCCACCATCAAGGTAATTTGGCTTTTTTCTGCAAGTCATTAGCATAATAAATTGCCTAATATGCGTCTTTTATTGTGAACTAATTCATCCTTTGAGGGGAAAAAAAGGCAATCGCTAGTGTCAAATCCTAAATTAAAATAAGCTTGGGAACATATCTGGCAAGATAATGCTGATGAAAGTGAGAATCTGAACTCCAACTGAAACAAAAATCATTAGCTTAGCTGCACCATTTACAATAAATAGTGCTTATAAACTGCCTTGTTACACTGTTCAAGTAATGAGCAGTTTTTGTTTCTCAGGTTCAATACCATGGTCTCTTTGAACTTGTTGATCTGTTTTCTTCATAAGTCTTTGTCTCGTCAATCTGCACAAATCTCATTTTAAATGAGGTGAGAGATTTTGCACACAGCCTCTGCTCTTCTGGGTAGTTCTATCACCTTTAGCAAATATACCTTTTAAATCAAGCAGTAGTGGAAAGACTGAACAAATATTTGATTGTCCTTACAATTGGCAGTGCATCACTTTAATTAATAAGCCTTTCCTCTGTTAATCTTACCTTCCCCCTTTAAAAGCTCAGCTGAGCAGCACTATCTAATGGAATACATAGTAACTCAATCACAGGGAGTTATCACCTCAGCTTCTTTGCAGCATCTGTCACTATGTTTGCTTGCTATTTGAAAATGTAAGGATGCATTAGAACTGGTTGAGGTGTCTCATGAAAGAAATCCTCATGTTGATAACGTAAAAGTTGGCAAATAAAATTCTCTGAGACTTGTGTTGAGATCTTAGAAAGCATTCTTTACTGCAGCACTGGAGACATGGGAGAATCCTTCCCCCAAATGTATCTGCCTGGCGTTCTCAAAAGCAGGCATTATATGACGGTAATACATACATATTAATTAAATTTCCCAGAAAAGTCATATATATATTTAAATCATTTCTTGGAACTCGTGAATAGCATTTCTCTTTTATCAGTGTTTTACCAGGGTTTGCTTCAACAAGGCCTAGGCTGAAGCCCTTAGTTCTATCTTGCTTACGCAAACACCTATTCTAGTTAAACATTTCCTGTTATCGAAATTGGTCATCACAGCATGTATAGAAGACAGCTCAGTTCACAGTCTGCCAGGCTTAGCCTCGTCCATAAAAATTAACCCTTTATGGTCTGAGCAAGTTGAGTGTCACTGTACAAAGCTATTAGAGCTTGTATATAAAAGTTTCTCCTGAAATGCTCCCTGTCCTGCATTCCCTCTTACAGAGGGAATTAGCATGTATGGAAAGGCTATTTTAGCTCTTCAACTGAATGCTTCTTCCCTGGGGATTGGTCATAATTCCACACCTAAAGACACTCTCTTCTAGAAGAGAAAAAAAAAAAAAAAAATGATGCACCAGGAAAACTGGAAACTGTTCTTCATCCATTCTTACTTTTAAAAAAGTCTGCCCAAAATCTTACTTTTTATTAAACTCCTAAGCAATAATTCCTGTCATAATATAACTATCTGATTACTGCATTATGTACCCAAAAAGCCTAGGAACCCCAGGTGCTTCAAGATCCAGTTCATGCCACCGTTCCAAGTATAAAGAGGTATATGCTTCCTGCTGTGTATCCTTTTGAAAATACACCAAAATGCAAGTCTCATGCCCAGGACAACTAGCTGTTTCTCATCTTGCTGGGCTATAAAGAAACACAGTACCCAACCAGCTGCCTCAGGTACTCCTAACACTGTATGCGTTCCTATTCGGATGTCTGGGGACTATGAAATGACAAATCTTTTATTTCTCTTGTCTTCACAGAGAAGGAAAAACATCTTGATTAATAGCTTTCTTTTGAACAAAAGGTTCTTTAAATGTTACCTGCATAGATAACACTGATTTAAAAGACAAAAAAGAGGCCTAATTTTACTTCTAATACTCCCTTCCAAATTCCCCCAAAAAGCAACAGAAAGGGTTTCAATAACAAATAATGTCTTTCGTTTGTACACTCAATCTTTGGAGGCTTGGGAGGGAAGGGGGAGGTTATTGCTTCTTTGCTTCTATTCTGACCTGATTGCTCAGTACTTCAGTTCAGCATTGTTTAAGGAATTCACAGCTGATATCTGATGGTTAGTCTAAAACAGCACTACTCTTTACTCGAACTTAAGTGACTTCTCCAAGTTTGCATTTTGGAGGAGAAAAGGTCACTCTTCTCATTTATTTCCACTTAGTGAGTCACACAACTGTTAACACTTCTATAGACAAAATTAAAAGATGGGAAAGAAAAGCAAAATCTGCATGCAAGATCTGCTTGCAAATTATACTGTTTAATAAAATTGTCTTTACACAGAGAGAAGAAAAACAATTAAAATACCGGGTCACTGAAAAGCTTCATTAACAGAATTGACCATGCCTGCAATGCTTTTATGAAGGTGCTCATATGAGTTCCTGTAATTCACACTGCAACACAGCCTTTTGCCCTCACTTACCTATTTCCTACATGTAATTTTTCAAAGCATCTGTTCATCCAGCCTGTCTAGCTTTGGACTCCTCTGGGTCCTCTTGGCTTATTATTCCAGTTGAGTGGGCTTTGATTTTTCTCAGCATTTTTGTCAACGAAGCTGAAGGCTTTCAGGACAGGTATTTTGTTTAACAAGACAGTTTAACAGTGATGTCTTGCTTAAACCTGCCTCAGTGGCTCTTTTGTTGGTCCTTATTTATCCAGAGTATATCTTACAAGCAGTTGCTTCAAGATTGTTGTGCAAATAAGTTCTTCGGCTGCTTTTACAAACACTTTGCAATAGTAAAGTTTATTTTTATTGTATTTTTTTTGTTCTCCGAGTTTCAGTTTTGTCCCTGAGTGACTACTCTTCATCTCTCCTCCCATGCAAGATTTGTCACTGTAAATATATATATCTCTGTTTTCACACTATATGTATCGTGTGTGTGTACATTTGCATACTATATATAGACATCTGCTAATCAGCAACCTACCAGACTATGAGGACTAGAGTGCATAATATAAGTAGTCTGTTCCCTGAATTTAAAGTAAATACAAGTAAATTAAACTGACCCTAAAAAACCCCTAATTTAAGAAAGGAAGAAAACCCTGTAATGCTGTAAGTTATTTCATTCATCCAGTTTCCATTACCTGCAATGAAATTCATGTTGACATATTACCCTGTACATAAAAGAATTTTGTCAATTAAGTAGTGATCACTCACCCATTCATTTCAGTTGGTTTTCTCCATGTGAGAAAAAAATGGATACATCAGCTTTTGTGACCAGTCTTAACTCATTCTTTAAAAAAAAAAAAAAAAAAAAAGAAAAGAAAAATACAAGCATTCCCCAGCTACAGGTGTTTAAGCATTCATATAAGTGCACTCTTCCTTTAAAAAAATCTACTCCTTACCATACAGGACATAACCTTCTAATTAGTTATGCTGTCCTTATACTGAAAGACTATTTCCTAAATTTCAATGGAGAGTTATATGAATATGTGATGTGACTGGCTCTATTACCCGTGCAACAGAGAGAATTCCTCCGCTGTCTTGTTGAGAAAGGAGCACAAATCCAAGCAGGAGTGTGTGGCTTTTCAGAAGAGTGAAACTGGATTTATTCCTGAGAGAGATAAAGAAAAGCATGGAATGCTGTGACTGCTGCAGACTATTTCTCTTTAATACCTTTCCTTCTGCATGTACTCTGTCTACTTATGTAAGGAAGCAGAACCTAAATCCATTCTGTTAAAACCTCCTAAATGCAGTGGACTACTTACTATCAAACTTGTTTGCGCCAGGATAGGAGGCTTTCAGTTCTACAGCAGTGGCTGAAATCGTCCTTTATTTCTTTAAAGGCTGGGGGTCTTTGTAACACTGGGTGTATTTCAGCAGACTCACGGAGTATGGTGAAATACTTCTGTAGTTTGTGTCTCAGCAAGGGAATGGGATTTTCTGTTCATGAGAGATGTCAAAGGTGGCTGTGGTATTACTGACCTGTACTAATTAGCTGATATAATTATGTCCGTGTAATTACTGAAAAAATGATACATTTATATTGTTAACGAGAGTGGAAGCAAACTAAGGTATTTGTTACTATACTGTGGAAAATTATGACAGTGAGCTCAGATAAAAAGACATTTTGTTGTTACGAAAGGTTTTCATTTCAGGACATTGGAGGGGCAAGTCTCTATCAAATATTTTGACTTAATTTAAAGGATTAATTCAATATCAGTTTAAATAACAGTAATCTAAGGTGACAGTTAATCCGCTGTAGCACACAGTTTAGGACAGACTTTCTTGTTGGCACTGGTCAGTGTCATACTCCAGTTTCTGGTACATGATGCTGTAGGCATGGCTGCTATTTGGCAGGACCCCGCCTCATTTGTGCTTAAGCTTTCCAGCATTGTTGCATTATTCTGGTGCTGGAACTGGAGGTGATGTAGTGGGTGATGGATGCCAGCTAGAGGGCTGTCTCATGTTCAGGGCTGTTGAGTGCTGTCTGTGGAGTGAGTTTCCAGCCTTTCCCAGAGATGTAAATCAGATGAGAAATCTGAGAGAGGGTCATTAATCACTTGTCCCTGACCACCTGGTGCCTGCCTTGAACCCCTGGGGGCCTGATTGGTCAAGACACCACACTCTCATAGTTGAAAATGAGTTGTTTAGATGTGACAACTGAATATTATAATGGCTTGTGAAACAGCAGGTGTTCCCCAAAATCAACACCCAGGTGCCAAACTGGGTACACTACACCGGTGGCTACTACGTGCCCTTATTTCAGTGTATTTCAGTTTCCACATGTAAAAAAATGAGGTGACAGTGCTCTGTAACAACCTGTCTGCTTATAAAGCAGGATGGGCTGCTTTTCAGCTCAGGGCAGGATTCACACCCTCCTTTCTTTTGGCTGAGTGTTAATTTTTCACAAAACTCAAGTCTCAAGAAGAACAGCCTCATCACAGCTCTACACCCTTCATACAGGCACTTCTTACCTCAGTCTCCTAGCTAAAGGCTCTAGTCTCATCTGTCACACTTTCAGCCCTTTATAGAGAACACCTCATGTTTTTCTTTCTGGAGATGGAAAGGCTGTTAGAAGGCTGACTGCTGCCCAGTCCAAAACAAGCATCCTTCTTACACATATCATCTCATAGGCATGTTGTGCAAACAGATGTCATTAATATTTGAGAAACTCTCAGATACTACATAGTGAGTGCCAGAGAAAACCCTTTGAAAGAAGGAATAATTCTATCTTCAGAGCAGCACACAGTAAATAAGGCATAGAATGTCACACTGGCTCTCTAGCAGAAGGTGAAAATATGAAATTGCTACTTATTCAGGGAACATTTCTGTTTGGAGACAGAGGGATCCTGTAGGACAAAGTGAATATTCTTTTCATGAAGACTCTTCTGGACTGCATATACTCAGGAGGCAGTGGCAAATTGTTATCACACAAACGAGTTGAATCTGGCATTTCCTAACTTTTTCAGGGCTTGGATTCACTGCCTTAATAATGTTATTTTGTTACTGGCTTTTTGCAGACCGTATATGTTTGGTTCCCTTTGTGCTCTTCTGTTTCCATAATGTAGTTTTGATGGAACCATACAAGACAGCCATTCTCTCTCATGTGAGCCCTGGTGGAACCATGCTTATTTTGAATGTATTTATGTAATGAATAAAGTTGCTTTAGTTTGGATTAAAAAGGTTTTCTGTATCCTCAAACCATTCTAGGCAGATGCTATGGCATGGCTGAGGAGCGATTTCATGATACAAAGCACCATTCACACGCAAAGTTATAACTGGGGCTGTTCTGTCAGTCCTGCAGTCACATTGTGTGATTATATTTCAGGGCTTTATAACTGTCATAGTTTTATATCTAATTGCTCAGGTTTCCATAGACTTAAATGCTGCAACATAATTAAGGGACAAATGCAACCCTTAGAGCAGAATGCCAGTGCAGCATGCTAGCCGGCTGTATTGCTGGCATGGGAAACCTCCTGCCAGTGCAAGGCAGCTGCAGAGCATGGAGCTCTTCTGCTGGCTAGCTGCCTCTGGAAACTTTTGCTCTTGCTCAAAGCAGGCATGCTAACTGGCTGATGAGCAAAACATGCTGCACTTCCAGCGCTCCTAACCCCCAGGAGAAAGTTGATGTGTATCCTGCAGATGTAGCTTTGCACTGCACCAAGTGCACTCTGGAGATGGAGTTATTCTGTGAAGCTGCTTGTGTGGAAAGCAAAGGCACTTTTTGTTCTCTCTTCTTCTGTTGCAGCAGTACTGTGACAGTATGGCTCACCATTACGTTCAGGTACAGGTTTGTCTTTTTCAGAGCTTTTCTGTATCCTTGCCCTGGCTTTGCATCTTACATCTTGAACCCCATTATTAATAGTGCTCTACTGTCCATTTTAACAAATTCATTCTGATCTTCTCAGTCAACAGCCATCTGTATCTGCTTTGTAGCATTCAAGGCTGAAGAGTTTCTGCCCGGTGAGACTGGCCCAGGCTAATCACATTCTACATAGGGGAACTTGGATTTGCATTAGAAAGCAGCTCTTGTGTATCTATTTCAAATGCTAAGCCCCAAGGAAGAGGTTGAGATGTCTCTTACAGAGAAATGGATTCTGAAATACCTACTTGTAAAGTTTGGCTTCACTAAACAAGTGCACAGATAAAAGAGGCAAGCGAGTGGAATGTCTGGTGCAGCACAAGGTCTGTAAGTACTGAGCACCCAAATGAACTTGGAGTTAGAGAAATATTTTGTACTTGGGACATGTTTTAGTAACTTAGGAACCATGTAATGTTTACTACATTAGGGCAAATTTTGATTGTCTTTCACAGTAAGTAACAGCCTAAAGTTTGCCTCAGTAACTATTTGGTTTACACATACTGATGTTCACCAAACCAAGAAATCAGTATAGGCACTTTAAAAATACTCTCACAGTGTTAAGCTACATGCATGTAGCTATTCTGCTACAGGATTTAAGTAGTATAATAGATTTTTCCCTAGTCTGAGATCCAAGAGAAAATTACTATTTGCCTTCTGAGATGCAATTTCTATCCTTCCCTTGATTTATGTGCAAATGTCATCAGGCATTTTTCCTTTTGTGTGATCAGAATATTTAAGGCTGTGTTTCGCTCTCTAATATTGCAAATCTCTTTGGAGATGAAAAGGAGACTAATTAATATCACTTGATTATTTTTGGCCATTGGTGTGGCAGGATTTCACTGCAGAAAGAAACCACCCTGATTTCTTCACAGTTGTATTTATGAAGTTGAGAAGGAAAGCAAGAACAGTATGGTCACTTCGATTAATCTGGCACACACAACATACAAAAATGTTACATCAACTCAGCCTGATCTGGAGAAATAATAGTGTCATTTGTTTTGTCTCTGAAATTACTCCAGTGATATTAATTGTTGCCTGCAGTCATTTAGACTTGCAGCTTTACAAGTTTGATGTAATTTGAGTGCTATCTGTGAGACTTCAGTATCAAATTAGTGAACCAGTAAACTAAAGAAAATCTGTATTATAAAAAGTCATTAAGATACTGTATTTCCTTAGATTCATAAGACTACATTTCCATGGGCTTGCATAGCCGTTTTTCACCTCTGGCGAGTGAGGATAAACCATTATCCTATCAGACCTCATATGTGAATTTCTGTTGTCACTTGATAAATGCTGTTTACATACTCTTGCATTTTAGTATGACAAATGCATGAGGCTAACAACGCTAAATGGGTGAGAAAGACTGGGACAGGAGAGTGGCTGTGGCTGTGTTCTGCAAGGATTGCTAAAGAGTGAGTGACTAGACAGAGTGGTAGGCACTGGGGAAGTACATACACCTCGCTCGTGGCAGCATCACTTGAGATAGTAACTTGGAGTAGATTTTTTTTTACCTTCATTGTGAAATTGCTCACAATAAAGTCTAAGACTGTGCACAAGTGCATGTGCACACCTCTCTGGTGCCTGTGAATGCTATATTAAAGCTGGGCTTTGATACTCTCTGTTCTTTCTATTAGCTACTTTTTAAGTTTTGAGCATTCTGTAAGCAAGATCTCTAAAGAGAGATTAGGAGGAAGCACTTGGGTAGGAAAGACTCCTCAGAAGGTGAGTGCAGCATGCAGGAGAAAGTGTTGCTGCTTGTATGATTAAAGAACTCATTTAAATGAGCAATTTTAAGCTGTCTTTCCCAGTTTAAAAACATCAAAAATAAAAAGAAAAATAGAGGATTTGGAAATAAAGCTGAAAGAGTGTAATAAAGATTTAAAAAGCATGAACTTATAGTGAACGGAGAATTGTCAAGGAAATAAACAGAAACGAGGTTATTTTAGGAGATCTCTGTGAAAACATGGAGCTGCCAGCAGGGACAAGTGTGTGTGTGAGGGGTTAAGTGAAGACAAGAATGAACAGAAAAAGAAGTAAGAAATTATTATCAGCTTCTCTGTGTAAGTCCTTTTGCCTTTAACACACAGCTTTTCAACAATATATGAGTAGCAACTCAATACTTTTAAAGTATATTATTTCCCTATTACAAGTGTCATGGGTTCAGCAGCAGCAGTAATTTTTTCTCCTTCTTGGTAGCTGGTGTAGTGCTGTGTTTTTGATTTTGGGCCTGGGAACAGCGCTGATAATACCAGTGTTTCGGTTACTGCCTAGTGATGTTTTGGTCTGGCCAAGGACTTTCTGAGTTTCATGCTCTGCCAGGGAGAAGGGGAGTCAGGAGGAAGCAGAGACAGGACACCTGACCCAAACTGACCAAAGAGGTTATTCCACACCACAGCACGTCATGCCCAGGATGGAGGACGGAGAGGAGAGACCCGGAAGGGTGAGGGTGCACTGCGTGGTCGGGCTTGGTTTTAGGTGGTGAGAATTGTATTCTTTCCTTGTATTTGCCTTGTCATTATTATTATTGGTGGTAGCAGTAGTGGTCTTGTGTTATACTTTAGTTGCTAAACTGTTCTTATCTCAACCTGTGTGAGTTGCATTCTTTTCGATTCTCCTTCCCATCCCTCCGGGAGCGGGGGGAAGAAAGAAGGGGGAGTGAGAGAGCGAAACTGTGTGGCTGACGGGACTTAAACCACGACAGTTCTTTTTGGCGCCCAACGTGGGGCTCTAAGGGTTGAGATAACGACAGGATTAATAGCCACTCGTCACAATGCTGAGTTATTGGCTCTCAAAGTTGTTGCTTTTGATTCTCTTGAGTTCATGGTTTCAGCCTGTTGTACCTTACTTACAGCCGGTATTTGTTATCTTAGCATTTTTCGGATATGGGTTTTGGGTTAAGGTTCTTGTTTCATTGTACTTTGTTGGAATGGCTTGTAATACGAGCGGGTTCCAGAAGCCGTGGGGGGCGGATATGTACCTGGCAGTTCAGCTGCTCTTCACCGTCCTGGCTCTTGTCCTCGCCTCCGTCTCTGCGAGGCTGTGGGGAGCCAAGGGGGGGCCGCTCCGGGAGCCGCCGGCAGCCGAAATGGCCCAGGGGAGCGGACCCGCGGACCAGGAGCTGAGCCCTGCGGCTGCTGAGCAGAGGAAGGAGGTAGCAGAAGGGGTGAGCCCCCCGGCTGAGCCCAGCCCGGCAGCTGCCGAGCAGCGGGAGGAGAAGACGGTGGAGAAGCCGAGCCCCGTACCTGAGCCCAGCCCCGCGGCTGCCGAGAGCATTACCCAGCGACCGCCCGCAGAGCCCTGTGAACCTGAGCCCCAGCAGGATGCAGGAGACTGCGCAGCACTTCCCAGCAAGGCAGAGGAGGAAGATTGGGACTCAGACAAAGAGCAGCTGGTGGTAAGAGAGCCAGCAAGCACAGCAGCTACACCAGCTCCAGTGACAAGTACAGCAGCCTCATTTG
This sequence comes from Ara ararauna, assembly GCA_028858755.1. Classification (NCBI taxonomy): domain Eukaryota; kingdom Metazoa; phylum Chordata; class Aves; order Psittaciformes; family Psittacidae; genus Ara; species Ara ararauna. Next base: position 46,071,047 of record CM054381.1, read on the forward strand.
AGAGCTCTGAAGGGTTTGAATGGCCTTTGGGTACCCTTTAGACCTGCCTGCTGATTGTGATGGGGATCAGCATGTTGGCATGCATACACAGTGTGTTTTACCCACAGCCATTTCGTCTGGTCCCAAGAGTTAAGCAGAATGGGGTGTGGGCATTGTCTGGGGTTAGTCTGCAATCTAGGATGACTAAAAGATTTTCCCCAAGCCCGGACAGTCATGAGTGGCAGGGTGTGTGGGACTGTATGGGCAAGTATCTAGTCCATTGGGCCCCTCCAGTGCTTTGGAAGCATCACAGATGGAAGGCAGCTGTGTGGAGTCCCCACCGACATGCTGCAGAAACTGCTGGAGGGGAGAGTGAATTATTTTGAGCCTCGTGGGCCCAAGACACCTCAGGCCATCAGGGCAGAGATGCAGCATACAGATGGACTCATGATCGAGGGGTGGACTTAGCAATGGACACTATTGCCCAGGTTATTCACAAGTGTGAACACTGCACATAGCCTCTCCTGCTCTGAAAGGCTGTTACAAGAGATGGAGCCTGATATCATGGACGGAATGGACTCAGCAGCTTTATAGGGATTGGTTTATGCACTAAGGGATGATCTCTCTCCCTTTCTGTGTGTGTGTGGATGTATACATATACATGTGATGGTATATTGAAAATGTGGGATCTGATCATGACATGAATGGTATGGAATAAGGGGTGGATAATGTCATGGGTTCCGCAGCAGCAGTCATTTTTTCTCCTTCTTGGTAGCTGGTGTAGTGCTGTGTTTTTGATTTTGGGCCTGGGAACAGCGCTGATAATACCAGTGTTTCGGTTACTGCTTAGTGATGTTTTGGTCTGGCCAAGGACTTTCTGAGTTTCATGCTCTGCCAGGGAGGAGGGGAGTCAGGAGGAAGCAGAGACAGGACACCTGACCCAAACTGACCAAAGAGGTTATTCCATACCACAGCAAGTCATGCCCAGGATGGAGGACGGAGAGGAGAGACCCGGAAGGGTGGGAGTGCACTGCGTGGTCGGGCTTGGTTTTAGGTGGTGAGAATTGTATTCTTTCTTTGTATTTGCCTTGTCATTATTATTATTGGTGGTAGCAGTAGTGATTTGTGTTATACCTTAGTTACTAAACTGTTCTTATCTCAACCTGTGGGAGTTGCATTCTTTTCGATTCTCCTTCCCATCCCTCCGGGAGCGGGGGGAAGAAAGAGGGGGGAGTGAGAGAGCGAAACTGTGTGGCTGACGGGACTTAAACCACGACAACAAGAAAGGTAAAACTATAAAACAAATCCACAAAAAAAAAAAAAAAGAGAAATAAAAGAAAGAAAAAGGAACAGCTACTACCTCACACAATCTTCTGTCTCATTCCAGTGACCACCATTGGACAATGCTGCCAAATACAGTGCCATAGATGATTTTCAATTCTCCTTGTTGAGTTGTCCTAGCTTGAAAATCAGGCAGATAAATGTTAATGAAGGGCATGTTCTGTGCTAGAAAGATATTATTCTCCTAAATTAGGAATCTTATAACAAGAGAGAATTAATAGAAACATATCTTTGTTTATCTTAATAAAAGATTGGTACAGGGATTCTGCATATAACAGAGCAGTCAGAGTGGATAGCTATAAAAGGGTGTCATTTAATGATTTCTTTCTCCTTGGAGTAGGCGCAAAGGAAAGGGAGAGTGTCTCAAAACTCTGGTGACTCTTCAGGAAGCTCACTAAGCACTGTGCTTACTTTAAATAAGCTTCAATGTAGTTGTGGCTAAAAAAAAAAGCTCAATTTTTGTGTGCTAGGGCACAGAGACAAATACTAATGAGATGGATGCTTTGCTTCACAGCCCAAGCTTTGTGGTTTTTCTACTTTGTGTATTTTGTTCCCACGATAGGTCTAAATAGCACAGGCAGAGATCTCATTTCCCCTGTAACTACAATCTAGCACTGTTTCCTGTATATCTGTATACCATCTAACACAATTTCTGACTTATAATATTTTCTTCAAGAGAGTGGGGAAAAATGGGGTAGTAACTAAGAGAAATAGTGCTAGTAGGTTTCTGTATAGAAATTCTATGGACAGTCATGCTCTCACTTGCTCTGTGTAATAGAGGTAGCCCAGCACCTCATAGTCTTTTCTGGTGGTCTGTTCCACAAGGAGCCTCAGGTTTGAGTGTGTGTGTGCTCGGATCTGTTCTCTAATCATTAATGACTCTAGAGAGTTAAAGTACAAGGAGTATGAAGTTGTGCAGGGTTACACTCACTGTGGTGTGTCCCTCTGTTGTTGTAAGGTCAGAGTTTTCTTTGAGCTGGCAGAAAGCAAAATGGTGCAAAAGCTAGTTTTTCAACAAAGACATATTGCCTGTAAAAGGGCAGGTGCTGGTCACCACCAAGTTACCTCTCGTGCTTTTTCCTCTGTTGTCTTAACTTCACTGGAGATGGGCTTCTTCAGTGTGATAAATTCCTGAACTTTTATTGTCAATAGAGTTGGTTTCCCTTGTAGGAACTATGGTGGTAATGACAATATCTCAGTTTTCCTTTTCCTCCTCCTCCTCACTTTATGCTTTTTTTTTACCAAGATATTTCAGATGGAAAAAGCATTTCACCATGCAGCAGGATCTCTTGTCCTTCAGCCTAACACCATCAACTGCTTGGAAAAAAACATCATTTAGCCTATGTTGAATGCTGCTGAAGCTACAGGTGGAATTAAGTATTTCACAGGTTTATTTAGTAGCTATTATTGAATGCTGGGCAAGTAGAGGGCAAAATTTTACAAGTATAGAAAAGGTTCTTCAGTCCATGTAATCTCTTTGCCTTATGGGATAGCTGCTAGAGCTTCTATGTTGACAGCTGTTGAACTGAACTTCCTAGTAATTAGACATCTCTGCTCTAGTGGTGCCCCCCAAAGCACACAAGCAACTTCATTCCTCTTAGCAAATTATAGGAAAGACAGTTTTCAGTGATCATCAATTACACTAAGCCCTTTGAAGTGTAATTGCAACATTTCTGACTCATTATCAGAAAGATGTAGCGCAGAACACATATAAAAGACTAAGGAGAGAAAGTGCTTACATGGTGGTGGTAGAACAAGATCATCTTAAATTTTCATCTCTCAGGCTATTGTTTGAGGCTCCAATCTACCTGTTTTCCTCCTTGAAGACTAGGAATGCCTTCTTATCTGCAGTCCCATGTATGTTGATTTGAATAGTGTCCTGATTAACACCCCTGTGACCCTATTGACTTTAGTCATCTCCCATTAGAACTTTCTGCATCCATTTTATAAGACAATTGAAATGAGGTTTTTCCTCCTTTACACACCAGGTAACTTTTTTTTTTTTTAATGTTACACCATCTTACAGAGTCATCAAGTTCCACTCCTAAACTAATTAAACTCCAGCTATACTCAAACTCATGTTTGCTTGGGAATAAGTCAGCAAGCTTTTCTGTCTCACTTGTCCAGTTTTCCAAAGTAAGGAGTGTTCTCTATCGTGGCACTTCTCTAATGTTTTATACCTGTAAGATATATAATTTTATTTCTATTCAAATTTGCAGTTCTGATTTTAGTGACTGGTAATTGTAATTTTACCAAGTTATTCATCCAAATTACAGTCAAGATTGCTAGTTTAAATAGGGACCAAAACGGTGTCAAGAAAGTGACAATCCTGCTCTATTCCTCATTTAGCAAACAGTTTGAAATCAGTGTTGGCCCAGGTATTGGTAAACTGGTATTCAGATAATAAAGCAGAGCAAAAGATGTTATATTCGATGATGAATATAACTCAGGCTATGGAGTCTAAACTGGTCTCTGAGAAAAGTTGCCCTGTTCTTGTGAGGGCTACACCAGTCCAGCATAACTGTTTGTGAGAGCATTCAGCTCTTATGGAGGAATGTTATTTTGTCTACCACTATGAAGAGCTGCATCAGAGTATTTACTTTCATGACAGCAGCAAGACTCTTTGGTTAGGTGCTGATGACTGAAAGATTAAACTGGATGGCAGTTTACTAGGACTGCTAAGCAGAGTTTCTCGAATGAAGTCCCTTCCTTCCATAGCCATTAGTTAAGGAATGGTAGAGAATAAGAGGTTTTAGGACCACAGCAAGACAACTTTTTCACTGAGATTAAAATGTTGCTACCAAATTATTCTCTTTGACACAGTGCAGTCTAAGGGAAGATTTTGGAATGCTCTTACATGGACAAACAGGCAGAAAATGAAAAGGAAACAGCCCATAGAAAAAGTATTTTCTGTTCAGGCAGTGTCTATAAAGTCATTGCATAATTAGCTAGATTACTCTTCCAGGTTTGTTTTATTTTTTCTACAGAAAGATAAAATGTCTATTTATGCCATAAGAAGCCCCTCATAACTCACATTAGCCTAGAAAAGCTTTGATTTCCCTTCTGGCTCACTTAATGTTCTCTGTCCCATTCCTTTCCCCTGTTATAGCCTAATCATTAGTTTCCATAACTCTCTTTAGTCTTCATACATTTCCTTTGCTCTCTGCTTATTTTCCGTGACAGTGCATTCTGCAGAGGCTTGGCAAAACTTCTTCAGAACCAGGCACCTGAGAGATCTGACTGATTTCTCACATTTGCAAGTCTCTGGGCTGATCTATCAGAATCAAGAACTATAGCAAGATTAAGTACTTTGTGCAAATACCTGAGCTGGGATTTCCCTAGCTCTGTGGTGCTCATTAAATATTATAGCAAACAGATGCTGTTTAAGCTATTTCACAGAGAGTAAAGGAGAGAGCTGTAGTATTCCTGTGGATTTTCAAACCGCTTATCCTTCCATTAATTCTTCAGTCATCTTTTTTGCTTTTGTTAATATTAACATTTAATTCAAACTAGCTAGGTAGCTCTTCTTTCGTTTTCTTTTTGCAGCTTTTCTAAAATACTTGATTGTTTAGAAATTAAGTATTTATTCTTTCGGGGAGATTACGAACTTTGGAACAATTTCAAAAATTTATTACCATTTTTCTTACTTAACATGACATAAAATATTGAAGATGACAGCTGAAGGCTGTCAAATTTATCTACTCTCTACAGTCACTGTAGCATCTAAGATACCAACTTCTTCATTCAAGTTTGAGGAGCCACTATTTAAAAAATAGTTCTTTGGATATTAAATAATTGAGAGAGCAACTGAGTTACTCAGTGATCAGTCAGCACAGAATCTGGATTTAGAAATTGCTAGTTCTAGAATGGGAAGAGATGGGGTATTTACCATTTTCCTAATTGCTCTCTTTAGTGTTTCACCACATTCACTTGCAACACAGCATGTTTCAGTTTGTTACTGAGAGAAGTGTAATGACAAACTAGCTCTTACTAGATTCTTCCTGGTGATACCCTGTTGAAATCAGTAGCAACAGGGACAAATATGGCTTGGTGGGAGAGAGAAGGAAAATTGCTTTCACCAAGAACATGTCTGTGGTAATGCAAAATGCTAAACTCTGGAAAAGTGTCTCTCTTCCTCTGTTTTTGTGAAGTTAAAAATCGTTATCCATTTTATTTCTGATGTTTCAGTTACATTATGCACGCATTAACATTCATTTATCTTTTCCATTTATTTACTCAAATCAGTCTTCAACTCACTGTTTAGTACATCCAGTAGCAATCCTTTTGGTGTTGCACCTGGAGTTCTTGCTGGGCTTTTGTGAGCAATATATTTACAGCACAAAACAAAGAGACAATCCCTGCCACAGACAGAGTTTTTGTTTCACTTAAATTGGCCAGAATTTTTAATGTAGTTTCTTTGTGTGTTTGATGTATCTGCCTTTAAACAGTTAATGACACAACTCTCGTTCAATCTTTCATGCAAAGCCAGGGACCAGAGGCAATGCTGTAATGCTGCATCAGCCTGAGGTCCTGCTGAGCAAACTGGTGTCAGTGCATAGGAAAGGCAAGTGGTTTGCAAGGGAGGCTGCTGTACAGTCAGTATCTCTGCTCTGCCCTGACAGCTCTATCAGAGCAGAACACAAAGGAAGGAGGTTCACAAATGAAAAGTGGAGATGCTGAACTTCACCCCTTTTCCATTTTTGGATTTTTTGCTGACAAACTAGATACTAGATTTCCAGCATGGCAATATTAACTGCATTTTTGCTCCAGCATCTCTTGTGCAAGAAAACATTGCCTTAGTCATTGGGTTCTCTGTATTTAAATGGCAGGCTTTGTCAGCATGGAGAATGCAGGCTTATGTGGGATTTCACGTGATGATCCTCCTTTTCAATTCATCTTATCAAATGTCACAGAAGAGGCTACAGCTCTCTTAGTCTCTCAATAGCTATTTTATCTCACCACTGTAAAGAGCAGAAGGTTCCATAACCTTGAACCTGGTATGAGACTTTAGATTATTTTTTTTAAACTAGCTAGGTACCTCACTACTGAATAACTATGCCAGAAAAAACTCTTTTTGAATACAGTGACTTGTTTTTATCAACAAAATGAAAAGTACAATTGACATTATATGAGAGAAAGCCACATGTATGCATAGCCAGTGTGTGACAGCTCATTTATCCAACCTCAAATTAGATTGCTGTTCAGACTGTCTTCAATGAAGACAAAATGCAGAGCAATTTTACTGGTTAGGATAGAGCATAATTTTTGAAAGCATCAGTTTAACTTTTTATTTTTGTACTTGGAATAACTGAAAATACTTTCACTTTTTACCACATTCAAAGTTTATTTAATGTAATTTTTCTCATGTAAATGCTTGAGAGTGGATTGTATTCTTTTAATGGATATATATTTTTTTTTTAATGGTGCACAGTCACTTATTGCTTCTACTTCTCAAGCGCTAGCAATGTATAGTAAATATGAGAATCTGAGTTAACTCAGCAGGTAGTCAAAAAGAGGAGACTTTGGTGGCAGTGAGCTTAGATCCTACAGAATGAAGCAACTGGTGTCATGCTCTACCCAGTATACAATCGCTACAGACAAGTTCTGGAAGACAGTGTCCCCTCCTCGTGTAGGAAAAGGTTTGTTACTGTTGTGCTCTCTGATAAGTTCAGAGAGAAGAAAGGTCAGTACCCAAGGAGAAGGAAGAGACAGTAAATAGGAATCAGAATAAATTCTGAGGTTATTAAGTAAGCTGCATTCATGTAGGGCATAGGTTGATTAGGATCAGAAGACAGGCTGCAGCATAGCTAGGAGCAGGCACTGGTTTCATATTGACTGCTCAGGTGAACAGCCCCAGTGCCCCAGCTTCTGTAACCTGCACTGAGCAAATGATTTTATGTTGAAAACTCCAAGGGCTTTAGTAAAATAGTTCATTGAAGAGGTGGTGCGGTGCAAAGGCTGCAGAACCGGGTCCAAAGTTAGCTGGAGAGTGGCATGAATTGCACCTTTAAAGTGGATAATGTAATAGATGTTTCATTTACCCTAACTCTGAGGTCTTTCTTGTCAGGCATGACATTATCTGCTCATGAGCGGGTTGTTACAGGAGTCCTGGGTGGCGCTGCATCAAGGACAGAGAGGTTTCAGAGCCACATCCCATTCCCACAGGGTATGCAGGCAGGTGCAGAAGGAATCACAGCTGGCTCCTGAACTCTTTCAGGATTAACAATTCTGCAAGGCCTAAGGCAATACACCCAGGAGCTTTGAGCAACCAACAAATGGTATTTTTTCATTCTCTTTGTCATTTTCTGTTCTTACAGAGAAAAAAGAGATATTTTTGCAAAGGGAATGGAAAGACCACCCTGCAAGCAGACATTTTTTTAATGTTGTGACTTCATTTAAAAAAAAAGAAGTGTTCTCACGGTTTGTTTGTTACAAAATCAAAAAATAGCAAGTCACAGCAATTGGCAGATACCTGCTGTCAGTATTTGGTGACGCCAGCACTAGCTGCAGCAGATGGAGAGATGCAAACATTCTGGAAACTTGGAAAAACTGATTTTCCTGAGCTTGAGAAAACAGTGCTATAGAATGCTTCTTCCTCCTCAAGTATGAGCTTTCTTATTAAATTAGCTTTCTGAGGAAAGGAAGTTGGGATGTGACAGCGCTTTTGGGACCAAGCCAGTTTTCTATCCAGCAAGCTGCTCTTTCTGTTGGCACCAGCTATTTATGAAGCATATGCCAGGAACATTGCAAAGGCAGCAGCAAAAGTCAGTTATCTTATAGTAAAGGGAAGGAGTGTGTTTGCTTATTCTCTTGTTTTTGTAATCATAATTATCTCAGAATCTTAAAAACGTGGAGTTTGAAGCTCTATAAATATCAGGAATTGCAAACCTGAGGACATAAAGCATAGTAGCTGAATGAGAGGTACCTCCGTCATAAAGAAATTGCCAGTGTTTTTTTTTACCACTTTAATACCAGTGACATTTGCTGCTAAATTTAGGGGTGTCACAGAGGTCTCACTTTACCAACATATGTCAAAGATGTAACCATAGATGTCTGATGCCTCAAATTTATACCACATAAGGGTGGAATTAATACTGGTGACTTACCGTATAAAAGACAGCCTGAGAAGTCTCTGAAAAGCACTTGCTTTTAGGTGTTTCCCTAGTAGTGTCTTGACTTACTGAGAAGTTGACTGCCATTTCTGTAAGATAGCAAGTATGGTGAGGGTACCACTGAGGGCAGAATAAGTAGGTTATTGTTACTTTACCAAAAGCATCCAAAAATAGAGGGCTTACAGGCAATTCTGTTTGGAAACTCCTTTGCAGAGGTTGTAGCATTACTTTGCTTGCTTTGTAGACCCCCAAAGAGCTAACCCCAAATGACAGGCAATTTTGGGGTTGCGGAGAGTGACTTACTTAAGCTGGAATGGGGCATGGTGCAGAGCTAAGGAAGTTCGACAGGTCAGACCACTGGTTACAGAATCTGCAAGACTACATGGTGAATCTCCTACAAAGAAGCACACAGGTCCTCCAGTCCTAGAGCTTAGCAATAGGAACAATGATCAGAAGGTACTCAGAACAAACTAAGCTGGAAATATATGAGGTTCTAGTCACTGAACTAATTACAAGTGGCTAATAGTACTTGTAAAAGTGTATCAGCAACCTCTGTGATATATGCATGGTTGTCTCATTCTGCACCATGCAGTCCCCTGGCTCATTTTTCTTAGGATCATAAATAAATAAAAAGAGTAAAAAAATCAGAAGAAAGTAAACCAAATCTAAGGAAGACTTAACTTTTCAGTAATACCCTACCAGATGTGATGGAAGCCCTTAAAACTCTACTACTAGTAAGGCTTTTCTCTCGTATCTAGACTGTTCATTTCTCATTGTCTGGAAAAGGTGGTTTAAAAATGTAACAAAATTTGTCTCCCCCTTTCCTCTGTGTCTTAATTTCCTCACCCAGCAGGGTTCTGACTCCATGAGGAAAATGAAATTCCTTGCACTGGGTAACCAGTCAGCAGCCACAGAGGATATGTGAAGCATGTACACACAGACTTATCTAGTCATTCCTTCCTCTTTCAGGGATCAGCCATGGTTTTTTTGCTTTGTTGTCTGGGTTTTTTTTTTTCTTTTTAATGTATAATTGCAATATTATTGCCTAAAACTACATTTGGTTTTGGAATATGGACTGAATAAAAGAAATATTTACCTAATCATTATGAAAGGAGGTTATTGCTGCTTATGTAAAGTTGTTATTGCTTTCTGTTATAGAATTTATCCATGTAATGTCATAAAATAAGCCATGATCCCACATCATGTTTCAGTTCCCACAGACACCAGCTGGGGACACTACGTGCATCAGAAACATAGCTACAGACAGCTAGGAAGCTCTGCCGGTTGTGTGCTCCTGTTCCTACAGCCACTTCTGAAAGAGTAACAGAACAACTGTTTGCAGGACAACCTGAGGAACCAGACACTGGACCTGGGAAGAAACAGAAATATCCCTCCTTTTTAAGAGCAGTTTTAACATGGACTAGTGATGGTCAGCATGCTGCTGGAGGAAGTCCATGGGGGTGGAATGTAGACATTTTAGTGAGCGTAGTACTCACTTTTTTTAAATTCTTCGTAGTCATATTGACGGGATTGTCAGTATTGAACTATCTGCTGCATGATTCTGTATTGCAGAGAAGACAAAAAAATTATGTGTTTTAATGGAACCCACATATAGAAATAATATATGTGTATGTATATAAGATATACATAATGCCTTTTCATTAACTTTGGAAAGATTATTCTCTTCTTTGTTAGAGGAAATAGAGGGTTAGACATTGTCCTGGGTTCAGCAGTAGCAGTCATTTTTCTCCTTCTTAGCAGCTGGTGCAGTGCTGTGTTTTTGACTTGCAGCCTGGGAACAGCACTGATAACACTGATGTTTTTAGTTGCTCCTCAGTTATGTTTACTCTGACCAAGGACTTTCTGAGTCTCATGCTCTTCCAGAGAGGAGTGGAAGCTGGGAGGAAGCAGAGACAGGGCACCTGACCCAAACTAACCAAAGAGGTATTCCATACCGCAGCATGTTATGCCCACTATACAGACTGAAGGCAGTTACCCAGAAGGCTGAGATCACTGCTTGGATCGGGCTGGGTATCAGTCGGCAGGTGGTGAGCAGTTGTATTCTCTTCCCTTGTTATTTCCCTTATCATTATTATTATTGGTGGTAGCAGTAGTGATTTGTGTCATATCTTAGTTACTGGACTGTTCTCATCTCAACCTGTGGGAATTGCATTCTTTTGATTCTCCTCCCCATCCCTCCAGGAGCAGGGGGAGAAGGGGGGGGGGGAGGAGTGGGACAGTGGCTGCGTGGTTCTGAGTGACAGGCTGAGCTTAAGCCACGACAGACATGATCTTTCATGAACTGCTGTATGTGAATAAGATTGCTGTGGAGGAGCAGTGAAAGACTTGACAGCTAATTAATATAGACTTGCTGAATTCAGGCCAAGTTGAATATAGCTATATTGGCTCTTGAAGCAAAAAAAGGTGTAGGTGAGTTGCCTTGATGTGTCAGTGAAGAGCAGGGAAAGCCACAATGTTAGGGCACTGTCAGTGGATTATGCTGCCAGTGCTTTTTCCTGCTTTGGGTTTTTTTTCCTATTCTAACCTAATGTTTTAACTTAATAGGGGCCAGTGACAAGCAGAACACTGTGGGAGGTCCTTGCTGTGACTCACTCTGTCTAGCACTTTTATCAGTGACCTGGAGGAGGTGAGGGAGTGCATTCTCATCGTAATTGCGAATTACAACAAATTGGGGGGGTGGGGGTGGAGGGGTTTTGCTTCCCGAGGGTTCTCAGGATTTGCATGGACAAAGCCCTGAGCAGCCTTGTGTGGCCCCAGAGCTGGCCCTGTCTGTAGCAGGAGATTAGACTAAAGGCCTCCTCTGGGTCCCTTCCAACTTAAATTATCTTATAAGTCTGTGTCTCTAGGTTCAGTGTTCTTGCCTTTTTAAAAAGGCTGTTCTGTGCCTCTACAAATTTCCACTGTTTTGCTATGGCTCAGTGCTCTTGCAAGACCTGTGACCTGTGGTGCTGAAGTCAGGACTAAGTTGTAAAGTAGGAGTACTGAAAGGCTCTGCTTGTCTGACGTGGAAAGACAAAGCACAGCACTGAGAAAGGTATTCTCCCTAGGAGACAGCCTGAAGCTGAAATAGCCTTCCTGCGTCCTTGACAAGTAGACTTCACAGTCTCATCTGAGCCTAGCATGGTTAAAACTGCATTTTGCATTTTGTCCAGGGTTATGTTCCCACAGTCAGGAGCTTTTCTTGGAGAAGTTTTTGTTTCCTGCCCTCTGGTGTCTGTAGCTACGTTTCTGATGTACGTAGTGTCCCTAGACGCTGGAGCTGTCCTAGTACAAGAATGTGAAGAGGTCTAGAGAAAATTATCACAGACTTGCTCTTGAGGGTTTCAAAAACAGGGTCTGAGAAGAGGCAAGACTGAGATAGCAGGAGGAGTGAGAACCAGCTTCAGCACACAAACACTCAATAGATGAAAATATATTCATGGTTTATTACACCTAGAAGTTGGGAAACCAAGGAGTATGAAGCTTGCAACTTTTTTATGATTCTGTTCTTTAGTTTAATAGCTTCCTTGGCTTTTTCTAATGATTTTTTCTGATTAAGTTCCAGTTTTAGGCTATTTTAACTTACGTTGTAGTCACTTGTAGTATTAAGTATTCTTGGATTTGTTTGATGTTTTTTGGTTTTAATGGTGAAGGTGATGTCTGGTGGTAGTCGTGGGATTAAACAGTATCAAGATCTCAATTGTCAGTTTACTTTCTGAATAAACATTCTTCAAGGTGAGCGAAGAGCTGTATTGTCTCGGGTTTGAGCAGTAAATATAAGCCGCTTTGTCTTCAGAACTTCAACTGATGTGAATCCCTGATGTCTATCTCATGTTTATGTTATTGCTCTCCAATGGGTTTTTCCCAAGACAGGAATCACAAACTGGCCCAGGCCAGAGTTCCCCTACCCTGTCTAAAATGGCAGCTGATAACAGGCTCTGCAGAAAAATCTCCTATGGGAAAATCTCTTTTTTCTGCATGCATGGTTCTGGAAAAAAAATCAATCTCAAGGCTGTTTACTTCTGGTCTGGAACAGAGGATGAATTATTAGACAGACTAAAATGATGAGGACTTATGGATAATTGATGGTAAGTGTTGTGCCTCTAGAAACATGATGAAGAGAAGGAAAAGAAGGTGAGAAGTATAATTTTGGGTTTTGTGGGGAACAGAGGAACATACCTCAGTGAAGAACAACAATATTAAAAAGATAAGCTACTCATATAATTCACTATCTCTAAGGAAAATATAGAGCAAAAAAACTTCCTAACGCTTGGGCATATTTTTGGCATTGTCTTGAGCAAATATAAATTAAATAAAATAGATAAATATTTAAAGATATAACTAAATATTAATAAATAAATATTTTAAATTTAAGTAAATAAAATAAATTTTAATAAATATTTTGAATCCATCTATATTAATTTAATTTTTTTTTTCGTATTCTTGGAGAATTTACATCGAATGGACTCCTTTGACATACATGTTCATCTTTATCTGTTTGCATGGCTTTTGATTCGCGCAAATAAGTTGTCCCCTATGGCTGTATACATTTTTATATCCTGGAGGACTTGCTTCCAAAAGCTCTTCTGTACTGCCTTTTGTTGTGCTGTTACCTGTCTGCCTGGTGCTCAGGGTGAGGAAACACAGCATGTGTTTGTATAAATAGAGCTCCATGTTTGTTTAGTTTTCAGCTGCATCTTGAAAGAGCTGTGACGTGTGCTGGCATTGTGTGTTCATGCACGCACGAAATAGTTAAGCCTAGTGAACTTTTGAAAGATGACTACTTTATTTATTTTCTATTCAACTATAATAACCTGATTCCTCTCTTGTTCAGAACTTTGTCTGTCTCATGTTGATCGTAATGTCTGATTTTAAAATGTTATAAGTTCACAAGAAATTAGGGAAAAGATGCATCAACAAAAACGACTATTCTGTGTGTTAAATATTAGTTGCCATTCAAACTAAACACCACCAGGGAGAATGAAAGTGTTGGGAACATGACTTTTGGTTGCTCTTCCTCAAAGCTATTATAAAGTCTGATTCATTTATACTGTTTAGTGTGGTAGGACTGTCTACAAGTGGCAGAATCACAAGCAAAATGTGCTTCTAAAAGTACTGATTTTAGTTGCATGCACTAAATCTCCTGCTGGTTAGGAGAATGGTGAACTTTTGGTCAGATAAGAAACCATGGCACGTCCATCATCTCACATCTATTTGGTAAGATACTAATGAGATTTCGTCACTATACAGATCTAGTTCTGGCCTCCGCACTGAGTCAAACACTTCAAAAACATTTATACAGTAGCTATTTTGATTCCCTGCAATATCAGTTGCTCCTTTCATAATGCACGTTTATGTTTATTGTACTGGATAGCAGACCTGCTTCTGTATGCAGAATCTTTTCTCTTCCAGTTCTTTCTGTAGACAGGCCAACTTAATCTGGTGCTAGTACATCACCAACCACCTGATGTGGGCTATATATCTGTTTTCTTAATTGCAATGAAGTCATTTACACCAAATAATGCCACATTACAACAGCATAATTTAATTTGATGCTGTTCATTATAGTTCTATTACCCTTCAGCTTTGGCACCCTCCCAGAAAAGGACCCGTGTGTAGCAGGTTAGACAGTTTCCTGAAGTGATAAAAAGACACCCCACACAGCTTGCTGCCAGGTCTTTTCTGCTACAGAATTCTGGTATAATTACATTTCTTGGATTCCACTTGTGTCATGCTAAAAAATAATAATAGTGGAGTTTTTTTCTTATACTTTCAAGTCTGGATTGCATTCTCTTTCTATCATAACTTAATCATGCTGTACCATGAAAAATAAGGGGGTTTAAGGTGCATTACAAACGTTGCTTACACTTGAACAGTGGAGCTTTTAGCTTAAAACCTGATCAGAATTATGCACTACAGTAAGAGACACCAAGGCTAGAAGAAATTCAGGGTGCCTCACAATTATTTCCTAATGAGAATAATAATGAAAGTTGAACTTGTGAGCATTTGGCTTTTTGTAGTGCTTTGAATTTAATGTACATGGTTTAAGGCATTTACTCCATTATAATTTAAGGTATTACCATGCACAATGTAGTTTATTAACCATTCCACTGTTTCTTTAAAAGTATTTATAGTAAACTTTCAACAGTTAATCAAAAGCAGACATTGTAAAAATGAAAACCTGATTTATTGCCAAGATCATAAATGTCAAGTATACTGTTATGCAGGCTTTGTATTACTTCAGTTGCAACTTTAAAGAACATTTTAAGTGATTGGAAAAAGGAAGTTTATTAAAGGCTCAGCAGGTCTTCTCTGCACTCTACTGTTACTAATGTAAATCGTTGCATCATGTGATAGAGAAGCAGGCAACATGGTAGGAGCCGGTTTTAATCAGGTTTTCTCTGTGACTGTGAATACATTCAGGAAGAACTTAAAACACAGGCCACACTGTTTCCTCTGACAAATAAATGCAATGAGATTTCAAGAGAAAGTATAGTGCAAACCATCCAGGGTAGTTATTTGCTGAACTTTGGATATATCCCCGTATCTTTGAGAAGCAGCTGGATGGTTAAAATATACAGACAGGTTTCCCATTCACAAGCAAGATTCAGTGACATATTTCTTTCCTATGGCTAGTGTCTTGGGGAATCTCTGCAAGAGATCTTATGAGAAATTTTGTGCATGGCTCTTTTGGCAATAGAGTTTTTCTCTGTCTGCTGAGAAAACATTGGCTGATGTTGAGAATTGCTATTGCAGCAGTTCCTCAGAGCTGCTGAGGAGCACTCATGAAAAGGCAAAAGCTTCACAGGCAAAAATTGTGTAATGCCCATGGACCTGCATGAACATCTATATGTTTCCTCCCTGCTACACACTGTAAAGATTGCAGTTTGATACAGTTGAGTGCTGTGAAGTGCATCTATGGATGGACCACACAGATTGTAACACAGTATAGTGAGCTAGAGAGCAGCTCTTTGCAAGGACTGCAAAACCAGTGAAAATGTGTGAGGGTGAGGGAGAGCACATTATCTGTCTATCAAAAAAGCAGTTTATGGCATAGCTTGGTAATAAGCCTTGTGATCTGCATGGCTGCTAAAGGCTGTAGAAGAGAACTATGACTATAGGAGACAAATGCAATAGTTAGAAGGTAGAGCTGGACAAAATAGAAGCAGTTGATGAGAAACAGGATTACCTTCTGGGAGAATAGATGTACAGCAACTGGTGAAGTTAAAAAAAAAACAAAAAGAAAAAAACTTTGGGAGATTACCTATCTGTATGGTTACTCCATGTAACATGAGCTGAAGCACAGATACATACCATGCAGGGCTAAAAAAAGAAGCCATAAAACTTTTTCACCTCTCCCTTGGTCTTGAACATTGAGTCACAACTCAGCAGACAGACAGAGTTTGTAAAAAGATTCAACGCTCCCAACTTTTTTCCGGCGTGCAGTTGGCTCTTTTTAATCCAAGATACTTAGTAACGCTTGAGGTAAGGGATATTTGTTTGCTTTTCTTAGACTACACTAATGCATTCCCTTAGCTACTAAGCTAGGGAAAAATCTACTAAGAAAGTTAAACATATTTGGTGTGTGATGTAAAGTTGAATTATGGTTAGTAGATTTTGATTACTTCTGGCACAGTGGAGATGTGATGGGTACTCAAATGCAACCATAGCACAGAAGGCCCTTGGCTGGGATTATGGCTCTGCTCTCAGCTTGTCCATGTTTCATTTTACATGTCTGTGAAGTGCTGATGAGTGCTGGCATCTTCTTTGCAAAAAGTTTTAACACTAATAGATTAAAAATGTCACTGAATAAAAAGATGTTTCACTGTTCATATTCACTAAATAAAGTTATATAGAAGACAGAAGAAAGAAGTGAACAAGTTTTCCTCCATTTTAAACAGGGAAGACGTGGGACAGGTATAGAAGGATAAAAAAGTACTTTAATTGCTCTCCTGTGGACATCTTGGAATCTTGGCCTTTGAAGCTCTCTAAAACTATAACTGTGTGAGAGACGAGCAGAGAGGATCCTGTTTTAGAGCTGGGTATGGATTAATGAATTTTTGAGGTTAGTTTTAGTCCAGCTGTTACATGAAATACAAAGTAAGGTAAGAAGGTAAGGTGAGGAAGATAGAAAAGTTCTGGAAGAAAGAAGAAATATTTAAAGTCAAAGCTATCATTTCAAATGTTTGATTCCTATATTACCCTGTGTTTTTGAAATATTGTAGTCTGTAAGATGTAAACATCATTTTAAGTGCCTTTATGCTTTGGCAAGCTCCTGATCATTTGCTTTGAAGCATTAAACATAGTTATTTTCATTATCTGAGAAGCTTTATCGCAGAGAGGTACAGATGACATTAAGTAGTGTTTTCTCCCTGGTAGTCCAGGGAAATCATATTAAAGCTGGAGTAAGAAGAGCACATGCAAACAATACCGAATATTCAGAGCACTTTTATCGTTAATCAAGATTGTACGAAAAGCTGCTAATGAGTTAAGGAAGTCAAATGGATATTTTAAAGATATTTTGTCTGTTACAGAAAAAAATTCTGATAAATGATACATGAAGCAGTTTATGACATTGTCATGAGAAGTCCTAGTGTGCAACTAATGACTGAGTTCTGCACACTCAGGAACTCCTCCTGCTCACAGAAGCTCTGACCTCACCTGTGTCTGACTTAGGAGGTGCTGCCTAACCAAGGTGTTCACCTCTTTCTCGAACATACAAAGAGCATTGCTTACAAACCAGCATTTCCAGGGAAACAGATCCATCCCTGGGACACCACTTGGTTGATTTTGTAAGTGGGGAATACCATACCAGCATTTGACTTGACTTGAAGTGACACTTAAACAGAAAGGTTGGATTTGATTGTGCCTGCCCACACCTGACTAACTTATCTGTACAGTCATTTTCATCTCAAATGGAAATAATTTTAATCAAATGGAAAAACACTAAGAGGTGAGGCTTTAGTTTGAAAAAAATATTCTTCCTAATTCTACCTTTTTAAGATGACATGAAGAAGATTTAATTGCTAATCTCAAATAATAAGTATCAACATTTTCGGAATTGCCTTGGAATAGAACTACAGTCCTGCATCAAGGACTTAGCTTCCAGCCTTTCCCTCTTGTTCAATTCCTACAAGGAAGTGTTCTTCACTTGAATTCTCCTTAATATTTCTCTTGCAGTGAGAATGTTTGAAACAGTTTACTGGATTCTAATTCTGACAAAATCGGACAATTTGGACTTTCAGTCCTTAAAGAAGTCTGTAGCATTTCAGCATCTGCTTTCATGTAAATTGGCCTCCCCTTCTGTGTGTGGTGGGGCAGTGGATGGCACACCTAACTCAAGCTGACTTCCAGTTTTCTTCTGGCTTTTCCCTGTAGGTCTGCTGATTACAGTCAAATTACCTACAAAGCAAGGTGCCAGCTGAGAAAAGTAGAATTGGAAGAAAATGGCTGTGGTTGTCCAAGGAACTCTGCAATATTTGTAATCTGTGGATAAGCAGCAATCAGCAAAAGTCACAATAAGCAGTAAGTGCTCTAAATGTCATAATGAGCTAGTCATTGAAATCTGAATGCCATTTACATTGCCCTTTAATAATTTGTGATTGTCACTCAAGAAGGCAATCATGTATCCAGTACAGCTAACAATTAGATGTATAACCCGGGCTTTCTATTACAGTCTGAATTGCTGTAAAGTATGCTAAGAGGATCTTTGACTGCATTCAGGTTTGGATGACTTAGATCCATGTCACATATTTAAAGACAAAGAAATATTAAAAAAATAGAATTTATTTGGGGAAAATGTGTCTAGATTACAGGTATTCTTTGAAGAACTCTACAGATAATGTTATAGCTCATAAAATGCATGTTATGATGCTAACAACATCTGGTCTTTTTCATGCCCACACTTGTATGTTTGAAGATCTCGTTAATCTAGATCTGTCATACTAAGTACCTCATTTATGGATGCCCTCTTTTTTTTTAGTAATTTATTGCTGACTGATGAGGTGTTTTGGCTTGGTTTTCTGACTGTAACATATTTTCTTTCTTTTTTGGCCTCTAGACAGAATAATTTTTTAATATTTTCTCATCTGCAGAATTTCTTGAAAGGATGCAATGAATGAGACTTCTTGACTGCTTTTTCTCCTTGTATGTAATGCTAATTAAATCACAAGCATAATATTAAACCATGTTTGATACTGATAGGTAGGTGAAAGCATGGCATGGTTGGCAGAGAAGAGAGTAGATACTTTCTTCTTCAACATACAAGAGAAAGACAGGAAGAAAAGACTGCATGTAACTAACTCATCCAGTATTTGTTGTCTTGAATTATTCCACTGAATAGGTAGCACACACTGTGCATGAGTTGATCACATGCCATGTTATCTGATGGTAATGATAAATAAATGGCTTAGCGTCTTAGCATCTGGGGGTCGTTCGTAGATTTATGACAGAGCAATTCCTCTAGAGAGGTTTGCAGAACCATATTACTGCACTGGTTGCTCAACAGATGCAAAGAGAGAACATGAGCCTAACATTCATGCTGCAGAACTGCCCAGTCCCCCAAAGTAAATGACCAAATAGTTTTTCCAGGCCTAAATTTAAGCCTTTGTTAAAAAGTGTGCCCACAGTTTGCCCAAGTGACTCTTACCTAGCAAGTTTGTTCTCTTTTTTTTTTTTTGCATCATGCTATGCTAGGAACTTGGTGAGAGATATCCATCCACCTTTGGCTCCTTTCATCCTGCAGGAGCATCACCACATAGACAGCCTTCCAAGTTGCAGAACTTACACACTTCAATGTTTCAATACTACATATCCAATTCTTAGAGCTGTTATATCAAACGTACTCATAGGAACCACCATACAATTCATACCAACAAGTTACTTAGCACAGTAACCTGTGTCAAACAATAGCCATGATTCAAAAAACCCAGGATTTCTGGAGTAGCTTCCTAACTGTTAAGTACTTTTTGCCTAGGGGATCAATTCTATGATCCTCAAACCAGTGGCTCCTTGAAAGAGCCAGTGACAAGAGTAAGAAAATTTCATCTTTCCTAGTGTAACAGTTTACCACAGGCTTTGGAAGTCTCCCAGTAGTACAGCATCTCTTGTCTTACTGCTTCTCTCTTCCCAACAGCTCTCCATCATCAGAAAGTGGAGTTTGGTCTCTGTAAAAATTCTTCTGGGATTTGGACTTCCTGCTGTTAGCTATCAAAGAATAAAACTTCCTGAGCTCTTGGAGAAAGATTGGCCAGATGATTGCAATCCTTGCATTGTTTGGGAGTCTTCATTATTACATTAAGTAGTATAGTAATTCAGTACTTACTTCTTGGATTTAGGTATCTAGTGCTATATAAGATTATGCTAAAAGTTACAGAATAAAGAGGTAGTGAACAAAAATGGGGAAGGGGATGCCAAAGCAGCAGAATGAAACTGTTGGCTAGGCTAAATCATCTCCATAGGAAAAAAATTGTAGTGGGTGTGAGATTTTCCCATTAATGGCCTGTTGCTTCTCTGAGAGGTAAGTGTGGGCATTGGTCAGTTTGGGAGTCAGAGGAAAACTCTTTGGTGCAGAAATAGGAAGTTCTTTCCATGCAGGTAAAGTAAACATTTTGTTGTTAGTCACTGGCAGTTCAGGTGCTGTATGTAGCCTTCTGTACACTGGTTTGTCTTAAGGATATTAAGGAAGTATTAGTAGATGGATAAATTTCAGAGCATGCTGAAATATTTCCATGGAGTGATAAAGGTGGTTTTGAATTCCTGTGTTTGATGGAGTTTATCTACTGGAATGAGTGCTTACAGATGAGCATTTCCCCTGTTCATAGTACTGTGCTGTACTCAGCTGATCAGTCCCCCACACCCTGACATGTGTCAGAAAAAATGTAAAAAATAAGATTTGGAGAGCCTGGAAACAACATGAACTGGACTCCAGAAAAGTAACAGATAAAATGTTTTCATCCAAACGAGAAGACTGATGGCTTATTCAAAAAAGCCTACTCCTATCTTTGGAGCAACACATTCACTTACCATATTTGCCAGTTTTTCATTACCAGCATGACTGGGTTTAGATTATTTTATTAAAAATCTTAGCATAAAAAAATAGTCACTATACCACATATACAGCAAAAATAAAAAGCGTGTCAAAATAAGACACCAATCTTGGAGACAGAAATGTCTTCCCAGGCCACAGAGAAGAAGGAGGGAGCAAACTTCATTTCATACTTTCTGGATTTCGCAAGCAGCCTTAGGAAAAAAAAAAATAAATCTGTACTCAGTAAGTGTGTACGAAGTGTGCATCAAATCAGATATTTGTAAGCCAACTACAACAGAGCAGCTTTCCAGCATGCCTTTGCTGTGATGGCTCTTACAAATGTTGTATATATTATCTGAACATAGAGACATTGCTCAACAAGTGAGTTAAAGTAGAAAATACAACTTGGATGCTAAATATTACCATTTTCTAATGAATTTTATAGATGTTTCATTGAGATTATTGCAGCAAACCTCAAAAGAGACTGAATAAACTAATTTCATTTGATACTGAAAGAGAAGTATGCTGCAGTAAGAAACCATTGAAAGTGAGCTTTTAATTGTGTTTGCCCAGAGGTCTGAAAGATGCAAGATTTATTGGAAGAGGTGCTGAGTATATTTTATTATACCAGCTGATTATATCTGGGAAAAGTGGACGAGCTTTGGGTCACTCTGTCTCCTCACCAGACAAAACAATGGCAAACTTCACACCCAGTGCTGACTGAGACAAATTTGGTAGGAAAAAAGGTAGCTAGCTCTCGAAACAGGAACTATTAGCAGTGGAAGAGGTGATGGGTTGTGTCTCTAATTAGTATATGTGGAATAGAAAGCTATTATTAGGGGCTAAAGAATGAAGGTTGTAGTGTTGTAAAACTCATATTACTGTTTATTCTGTGATTTAATTTATGTGTTTTTTTAATCCAGCTGTGATTCTTAGGCTTCTGAAGGTGTTTCATTGGGCTCCTTTAAAGGTAAGATGTGAGAAGGTAAACAGACAGGTAGTGACTTTGTGAAAACATTCCACAGTTGATATGTGGGTGTTTCTGGTTTTAGACAATGTTCCCTCTGGTTCTGCCTAGCTGCTTGTTTTCACCTATGTGCTTTCCAGGGAGGTGAGGTAGAAATGCTAGATAAGAAAATGTGCTGAGAGAAAGACTTTAGAATTCTATAAGTAGCAAACCAGGGCCTGTCTGCCTCTGAGATGAGGCCTAAATGCCTACAGAGAACAGGAACAGCAATGCCTGCCATGCAAATGGTCAGTAAAATGGATACTGATACTCAGATTTGTGGCTTAAAATATGTGTCTTATTGGAATAGAAAGTAAAGGCTTATTTATTGATACTGTATTTCAGAGAATTATTTTTAGTAGTTTATATTTTTGTCTGCTGAGCATGTATGTATTTGCAAAAGCCCAATTTGTAACTTCTTGTCTTGTTGCTGTTCCTAGTCTAGTGTCCAACCCCACAAGTGTCTGTTTTCACTTGATGCCGTGAGCTTAAGATGCTAGTGAAAAACAGGAAAGCAAAACAAAACAAAAAAAACCTACCAAACCAAAAAATCTTTCTGAATCGATACCAATGATTCTGCGTTCAGCAGTTAATTTTTCACTTTGAAATCCTTTCTTTCTCCCACACTAGAATTAAAATTGATTTGTCTCTACACAGAGTGGCCCTTTTTACCTTTTTGTTTTGGTTTGGGTTGTTTGGGATTTTTTTGTGGCTTTTTTGTTTGTTTGGTTGGTTGGTTTGTTTTGGTTTGTTTTGGTTTTTTTGTTTATGATTAATACAGCAATCATGTGGAATTCTCTTTTAATTTGTTTGATGTAATTGTCCTGGAGTAATGAATTGTCAAGTACTCACTCTGAATCAACAGGTGAATAATACTGAAATATATTAGGAAGATGTGTGTTTTCCTTGTTTGGATGTCAAGGTGGTGCTCCAGATTTTCTCTCCAAAGTCATCAGCTGCACAGATTCCCTTAGGCAGGTTTGTTGTCTGAAAGTCGAGCCTTCTGTCTGCTGAAAGCCTGGGAAATAACCCCCTAAAAGTATCTGTAGATCACTAAGACTCTAAATGTTTTGCTTTCTTTAAATTTTTTCTTCTTCATTCCAGTCAGGTCTTGAATATAGGGGGAACGCAGAAATGATCTAATTGATGCAGATTATTAAAATGTCACTGTACCTCCTGTTTATAGAAACATTTTCACTTGTACCTGTTGCTGTAAAATGGTGAATTGGATTTTAGTACTGAGTTCTAAAATTAACTGCTTATTTTTGTGAATCCCCATCATCCTAGAAATCCATGGAAATCATTAAAATCTTGACTTTTTCGTGTAAGGTCTGTATCCTATAAACTATTTACTAATGAAAGCATCCAAAGACTGGAATATAAAATTACCTCTGGTGGTCCCTTCTAGCCTCAACCATTCTGCGATGCTCTGATTCTATGAATATATAGATGGAAATTCTACTGGACTTTAAGATCTTTCTATTAAAAATACATATCAGGATGAAAACTTCATAATTCTGTAGAGTACTGGGTATGCTGTGTATGTGCTGGTGTTCAAACGGACGAAGTATCCAGAGAGCCTCATGGATTTGGTTTGTATGATAGATGTTCATCACATCTGAAACTTAAGCCACACCCTCATCAGCTCACAGGAGCATGTTTTGCTTTCTCCACTCAGGGTGCCTACATCTGCATGATACACAAAGCTATGCATCTCCCCATTATAGTCTGTCCCCTTCCTTTAGTCTGTGGTGCTACCGCCTTGGATATTCCCACAAATGCCATTGACCATAGTGAGAAGCAGAGGGTACATATCTTCCTTTGAGTACAATATTCAATGCTTACTTGCAGAAAGTTCATAGAATCATAAAATCACTGAATGGTTACGGTTGGAAGAGACCTTAAAGATCATCTAGTTCCAAGTAAATAGCTCCTTTATATTGAATATAAATCTGCCCTCTTTCAGTTTAAAGCCATTCCACCTTGCCCTATCACTACTTGCTCTTATGAAAAGTACCTCTCCAGCTTTCTTGCAGGTCCCCTTTAGATATTGGAAGGCTGCTCTAAGGTATCCCCAGAGCATTCTCTTTTCCAGGCTGAAAAAGACCAGCTTTCAACCTATCTGCATAGGAGAGATGCTCCAGCCCTCTGATTGTCCTCACAGCCTTCCTCTGGGCTTGGACCAACTACGTCCTTCCTATGCTGGGGGCCCCAGAGCTGAATGCAGTACTCTAGGTGGAGTCTCTCAAGAGTGGAGTAGAAGAGGAAAATCATCTCCCTCAACCTGCTGGTCATGCTGCTTCTGATGTGGCCCAGAATACAACTGTCTTTCTGGGCTTCAAGCACACGCTGCTAGGGCCTGTTGAGCTTCTTATCAACCAACACCCCAAATCCTTACTCTCAGGGCTCATCTGAATCCATTCTCCACCCTGCCTGTATTTGAGCTTGCGATTGTCTTGACCCAAGTTTCAGTCCTTTATGTGGCAGGAGTTATGCAAGACTACAGCTTGAACTGATTTCTATGATTATAACTTCCGGTCTGTATGCTCACGGAGTTGGTTCTTTCCAAGCAAACTTTGTCAGCCTCTAGAAGAGCCAAACACAGTGAGTATTTAATACAATGTTGTCAAGGCATTAAATAAATACAGAAGAATATTAATTGCAAAGTATTAATGCAAGAGGATGGGAGAGTTTGTGATATTATGCTGTGTATTTAGTTGAAATAATAAGCTAAACTTATTCCCCAGATAGTCATTTCAGATTATCCCTCAAATGTTCTTATTACTTGGTTTTGCTTATTTTATCATCATTCTGGAGGTGAAGGAACACCTAACAGTGCTATTGAGTGTATTAACCTGGGTGGTCCCTCATGCTGAGAACCTCTTCTTGAGTTTTGGTGTAATTTTTGTTTTCCGCTAGCCCAGATTTTGTTAGGAAGATCAAAAATAGTGGAAAACAAAACCCCTGTGATCTTACAACTGAAACACAAGAATCTGTGAGCCTGCTATAGTTATTTGATGTAATGAAACTTGGCAGAGGAGGAGAAAGGGATGTGGGGAGAAAGGTAAAGCACTAGGGTGTTGTAGATCCAAGTATTTTGGCCCATGTTATATTTATCTGTGTTTTCAAAATGAATTTTTTTTGCTACTTTTCCTCCTCAACCTATTCATATCTTTAGAATGAATTTTTTTTAAACTGGGAAGATGTGATTTTCTGTGATGGCAGTTAATAACACAGTAGCTCCCTCTCTCCTCCTCCAAGACTTTTCATTGATATTAGACAATCATGTAGCCTGCAAGGACTGTGGATCTTCCTTCATTCATTATTTAAGTCCTTCTCTTCCTGGTTTGTGTATTCATGGATGAACTGGTTCAGACTGGCCTATTTCACACATTTCAGATTTTCTTTATGTTGTATTAGAGCACAATACAGGCAATAAACGTAAGTTTGCATCCACTCAACCATGTCCTGTGGCCACCATTTTCACTCTTTCTCTCTCCACAACCAGCCTCTGGGTTTTTTAGTAGTTCCTTTTCTTCTTCTCTCTCCAAACTGTTCCTCACAGAAAGTGCTGAAGTGAAACAGAACTGAGAAATGGATAGGATAGATACAGATAGAAATAAGATAGATGGATAGAAGGATATGAAAGCTTGCAGACATCAAGGGTAGTCAGTACAAATTTCATCCTATAAAGAAGCATTCCTTTGTATGCTAAACTCAACAAGTTAGTTAGCATTTTTTGCAAAAGAATGCCGACCTCATGAAGTTCAACAAAGTGAAGTGCAAGGTCCTACACCGGGGTTGGGGCAATCCCAGGCACAGCTACAGGTTGGGCATAGAAGAGATTCAGAGCAGCCCTGCGGAGAAGGACTTCGGGGTGTTGGTTGATGAGAAAATGAACATGAGCCGGCAGTGTGTGCTCGCAGCCCAAGCCAACCGTATCCTGAGCTGCATCAAAAGGAGCGTGACCAGCAGGTTGAAGGAGGTGATCCTGCCCCTCTACTCTGCTCTCGTGACACCCTACTTGGAGTATTGTGTGCAGTTCTGGTGTCCTCAACAAAATAAGGACATGGAGCAAGTGCAGAGGAGGGCCATGATGATGATCAAGGAGTTGGAGCACCTTCCGTGCTAAGACAGGCTGAGAAAGTTGGGGCTCTTCAGCCTGGAGACCAGGAGGCTGTGTGAAGACCTTATAGCCACCTTCCAGTATATGAAGGGGGCCTACAAGCCTGCTGAAGAGGGACTCTTCTCCAGTGACTGTAGTGACAGAACAAGGGATAAGGTGCTCAGACTTAAACAGAGGAGGTTTAGGAAGAAGTTCTTTACTGTGAGGGTGGTGAGGCACTGGAACATGTTGCCCATAGAGGTGGTGAATGCAAAATCCCTGGCAGTGTTCAAGGCCAGCTCAGATGGAGTTTTGGGTAATATGGTCTAGTGTAAGGCAACCCTTTCCAATCCTAACTATTCTATGACTCATGAGAACAAACAATACTTCCTTATATATTAAATTTCTACTGTATTTTACATTGGGATACTAGAGCATTACTTGTTTTATTGGGAGTGGGAGTGTGGTAGTCATTCTTGCAAAGTATTTTTGGTGGTAGCTTAGTCTTACAAAAAAATCTTACTTCAGATGCAGCTGATTTAGCAGGAAGCCATTAAATGTTTTAAAGGGAAGTGTCAAGAATTAGGTGGTCTGAGGACTGGCCAGTATTGCACTGTGGAAATAAGAGACACCTGCACATTCAGCAGAACATTGTCTGTAACTGAAAGAACTTTTCACACATGGAAAAACAGTATTTGAGGGCAAAAAGCTCTGTTCTGGGTAAGGAGGGAGATAAGACAAGATGGGATTTCAGCATAATAGGAATCATGTAAAAAATCCACTAGAGTAGAACTGTTTGTCCTCATACAAGTGAGAGGAAGATTTCATCGGGAGCATTTCTGGATTGCTACAGATCCCTTGATCCCTGTCTTATGGATAGGTTTGGTTTTGTTTCCTTAATTTCTCAATGGTACAGTTTTCAACATGTTTTCTTTAAACCTGGCAAACACAACCAGTATTTTCAAGTGATCCTGCATCTCAGAGTTTGCTTCATTTCAAAAGAAAACTTTAATCACAAAATTTTATGCTTTGTTTTTGTGCTTGCCATAGCAGCTGTGCCTTCTCTGTTCCTTCTGGTGACTAATGGCAGAGTTTAAAACTCTTTCTAATATAATGCACTGTAGGCTATGGTCATATATCATTATTCTATCTAGCAAAAGCTGTTCTTTGATAAAAGGGAAGGTAGTATCATTTCATTTACAGCCTTGTTCAAAGGAGTGATGTGAGGTCAATTGGAAGGTTAATTAGGAGAGGTTTAATCTAAAGGCAACAAGTCTAGTCTGCACTCTCTAATTCGTGAGAGAACTTTTTTCTCTTAGCTCTTCCAATAAAAACCACGTTCCTTAGAGATAAAGATCTCTCACACAGCAGGAAGTTACATTTATTTCAAGGTGGTAGAAGTTCACAGAAATATTCACCGGGAAATACAGCAAGGTGATTGTAGTTGCTCTGGTTGTGTTGTGCCAGCCATGCTAATTCTTCTTCCATGTTAGCATGGAAAATCAAAATCTTGAAAGGAAACATGGGTGTCAAGTTAGGCTTTCTGACAAAACAGTTGTAGGCTAGTGTGACTTCTTTTGCCTTTTGGCAACCTCAACAGTATTCCCAAGGTCAATAACAATATCACTGTCTTGTGCTCTACATTTTTTTAAGCAATAAGATGAGAAAGGTGATTTGTTTCTAAGATGAATATCCAATCAGTACTGTAATTGTAACAGCCAAAGCCTGAAAAAATTACATGCCCTTCTACTGAATCAACCTTCATACAGCCTAGCTTTGCCTTGAGCGCCTGTGTATATTTCTGCAGTCAGGGATTAGATAGTGTAATGGTTTCTTTTAGTCCGGAGCAATAAATAATGTTCTAAATAGGCAGCAAAAATGTAGGGCCTCCTGTAGTTGAGTAGCTGCTGCTGTGTTCTCTTCTGCAGGGCTGACAGTCTTGAAGCGCTGTGATAGAAGTGTGTACAGGAAGCCTTGCTTCTGGTCCTGTTGCTTTATCAAGACAGAATTAACCAGGTGGTTTTCTTCCACTCATCATTTTGGTACCTGTCTCTGCCTCTTCTTTGCATTTCATTGTTTTTTATTCCCTGTTCTTTGTGCGCTCTTAGACACAGCAACAGTAAGTAAAGGAAAAGAAAGAAGAGGAGAGATAAGTAAGTTCCAGAAGTGGCTAAAAATAATGAGAAGAAACCATCAATGGCACAGAAGGAAGAAATGGGGAAAAGGGCACAGCAGAGGGAGAAGATGCATGTGGGATATAAATCAGAGAGCAGGCAGCTGATCCATGTGCTTGGCTTCACCACTGTTTCCGGGATGTTATGGCCTAATATTCCGAGAGTTGGGGTCACCCACTAGGGGTTTCAAGCTTGCTATTTGCATCTTGTGATGTTTTACACACCATTTATGATCTTAATTCCTATCTTGGTTTATTTGTTTGTTGAATTATGTAATTGTAGAATTTTTTAAAAAGTGTATTTCTGAATCACAAAAGTCTCAGTGATGTACTGCATCAGAAATGGGCAGACATCTGAATGCTGAGAAGCGTGAAGTCTGCAAAGCAAGAGGAGCAGAGAGATGTCATTTTAGTTCAAGTATGTGACTCTGGTGCAGATGCCTAAAACAGGCAGCAAGGTAAGAAGGTAAAAGGATGGTCCTGAGGGCTCTTAATCTTCGATGGGATCCTCTAAGAGTACACTTAAAGAGAAATGGAGCACTCCAGGAAGTTAGCTGATGTAGGCAGTGAGAAGAGGAGGCAGTTTTTGAAGTGTACCTTATATCTTTCACAATAATGTATTAATTATCTTTAAGTTTCAGAAAAAAAAATCTAAAAGTATTTCACTGTGGACACATTGTTTTACAGGCAAGAGCTTCCATCGCATTCTGGAAAATTTCCTTAATCTGCCATCATATATACATTATTAAGATTGTTTGGAATATCCTTGCAATGTGATATGCTTCAAGATTCAAGAATCACACTTGCTACCTCTGTTCTGTATGTATTTCCTTCCAATCATCACAGTCTTCATTTTTGCCTTTAATTATGTCAGCATTAAGGTTTTTCACACTTTCCCTTTCTGTTTTTGCAATTATAAGTTGTATATATAACTTTATATCTGATCTTAAAGATTCAACAAGGTACAATTTTTTAGAAGGTTGTTTCTCATTGTCAGAAATTAGGATTCTGAATCTAGTATGGGTGCATAACAGCTCTGAGTAGGTGATAAACGGTATTGATGTTTGCTCTGCAAAAGCATAGTACCTGTGACCTGTCAGCATGAAGTACCATGGGAAGTGTCAAGTGTACAGGCAAAGTGTCGGAAGATGTCTGTCTTCATTAGAGCACTAATGAAGAGTGTTTGTCTTCTCTAATTAAACAGCAGTTCACTTGTGCGGGTAGTCCTTCCTCCTCCTCCAGGTGATAATGAAAACCCCTGAAGATCCATAAGCAAGACTTTATCAGGCAAGACCTTTCTCTTTAGCCTCTTTTGTAGTTCAGTCCAGCTCGTGTGTAGGCAAGCTCATGACTGTCAGAGGCTCTAACTCCGTCATACATTCTTCCCTGCTTGCACACAGCCATTCATTTTGGTATTGTCTACTTTTACTCCCTCCTGCTAAGACCTTTGCCCCTTCTGCAGCCTTTGCATGTGAAAAAGCATATGCAACAGCCTACTTACAGCGTATATGGTAAGGAATTCCCCATACCTTTCTGTGCTGAAGACAGAAGCACAATCCACTTTCTGCCAAGAGGCAAAACCAGTGCTTTCATCTTTCTCTACACTGCTTGCCTGAAACACTGCCTTGAGGGAGATAAGCAGCCCCCTACAGGTGCTAAAAGGTGCATGCCACACTTCTGCAATGTCATAAGCACCATTTTGATGCCTAGGCAGAAATGAAAGAGTACTTCAGGGCAGAAGCAACAGCTCCACAGGTTCTAGAATAGCAGCCACCTCATATCAGATGTGTCAGGCTGTCCCGTGGCCTTTCTCACATATATCTGAAAAGTGGACAACTTGAAAAAACAGCCTATAATCTCGTTCTCAATGTTTAGGTACAAGAGCATGGTCTTTCCCAGCTTCCAGGTAAGACTGTGCTCATATCAGCATGCTAATTATTTCCTCTTCCCCTGGTGTCTAGGCCCAGACCACCCTGGTAATCCAGCATTAGTACTGCTCTGTCATTCAGGGCTTGCTATCAGTGTCAAATGCAGGTATGGTCCAGCCCTTTCATGGGTGAAAAATCTACTGCTCTGGCTAGGTTTGCCCACCTACTAACTTGTTTAATGGCCACCTCTCCTTAGAGGAGTTGCCTTCAAAATATGTCAATGAATGTTCTTTCGATGATGGGCAAAGACACCTTTTCAGGATTAAGCAGAAATTTCACCCCACACACTTTGTTTCCCAACTGCATGGGCACCCAGGAAAAAAAGGCAGCTGTTTAATCAGCCCAAGGTTTCCTCTATGCAGTAATCTACACAGGAATCTCTGGCCCTTTATCTGTAACCCATTTTGTTCTTTTCTGTCTCTTCTTTCTCTTACTTTTCCCAGACACAAGTGTTTCTCATATAGCAGGGTCTTCTGTCTTCTTCCCTTAACCTGTTATATCAATAAATAGAGCAGTAAACTGCACAACAGCCTCAGAAGGAATATTCAGTTCCCTCAAATTGTCAATGTTTTGCCAAAATGTGTGAAAAGGCAGTTCACTGCTATGCCAAGTTCACGCCATGCAGTTGCTGAGGTTACCATAGCCATGTTTACATGTGGTATGGCACCATGAAGGCCCCACATGGGACTTCTCCTGAGACTTAGAAAAAGAAAAAAAAACACCTTGACTATTAAAAACACAAAGTTTGAGTATAAAAAGAATAAGTATAATCAGGGTGGTGGCTGCAAGGAACAGTAGTTGTGAAAACTGCATTCAGGCACTGCCATCACCAGCAAAAGTGTGTAGCAAGGCTTTGGATGTGCGGATGTGTAGCTTGGAGTATCAATGCTATAGGAGGAAAATAATGAGGAGCAAATTTTGACCTCTGGGGGAAGGAGGCCCCATGGAGTTGTGAGGCAGAATGTGATGGGCAGCCAGAGCAGGCTGAAGCCCTATCCCAGAGGTTGATGGCATCCTCCTAGTAAACAAGCTGAGTGTTATCACTTTGCCATGTAGTATGACATTTAACATTTTTGCTTTTAACTTAGTTCCAATACTTAAAGTCTTAGAACGGTACTTTAAGAATGTTTTTCCTTTGAAGGTGGGAGTTTTGAGAAACACTTGTTTATGAGAATCCATGTCTCTCTATCTCTTCTCTCAACCAAGACATCATATTGAAATTCCTAACTGACTTTTTTTCTTGTAGATTTAACTTCAGACATATGTTTTGTATATGGGCAATAGTGAAAAATGACCCCACACTTGGAAATCATTCTGGCAACTCTGATAACAATGAAACAACAAATTTCAAGGATCATCGGCCTCTCCAAACGTTCATTTTGTTAACAGACATAGCAGCAAAGTAATCATCATTAGAATAGTAATTTTGTTTCAGCAACCCTTAAACTCCTGCTGTGCCACTTGTATTGCCAGTCTCTGTGCTGAGCTGATGGAAGGAGATGATGATTCTATTAACTAAGTTTCAGAATAATTGAAGAACACCTTTTAAGATACAAACTTTGCTCTGATATACAAATTTCAAAGGTGAATGGAAGCTTCAAAGTAGGCACTGGGAATGCAGTTGTAGCGGGATTGAGTTCTTAGTGGTGGGTATTTCCTGACTTCAAATGATTCCCTGTTGCTTCTTTTCACACCAAAAATATGTCAAAACAAGAAACTTAATTTATTCAGTTCTCTTGGATGCCATATATAGCTATCTTTTTCATGATTTGATGTATAAGCATAAGAATGCACCCTTGCCATTACATTATATTAGCAAATACTGTATTTTTTCTAAGTAATCCTCTGAAAATTTAATGCATCTTTGGAAACCAGAACTACAGAGACTGTGTTAAAAAAGTATAGACACTAATGTGAATTACCTTTAGTCTTGCATAATTTCTAGACTGAGCTGGGTAAAGTTGCCCTGTAAAGGTGGAAAAATATGGAAAATTAAAAGAAACCTATAAAAACGAAAAATACTTATGTTGCTATGGATTCTGGAAGCTTAGATATTTGTCAGATTTCTTGTCCTGCAAGCACCTTTCCTTTGCACCCTTTCTGATGTAGAGTTCCATGCAGTTGCAGAAAAGAAGTACCCCGAAATAAAATGTTTTCTAATCACCTCCATGCCAGATCTACTCAGCCTTTATTTAATTTCAAAGGGGTCCTCTCTGCCCATCTCTCCAGCCTGCCTAAATCTTTCTGAATAACTGCACATCACTATGGGCTATCATCCACCCTTCTCATCACCTGTATCATCAGCAAACTTGCTGAGGATCACTCTCTCCCTTCATCAAAGTCACTAATGAATAAATTAATACTGGACCCAGTATTGACCCTTGGAGGACAGCACTAGTTATAGCTTTCCAACTAGACTCTGCACCACTGGCCACAACCCTCTGAGACCTGCCATTCAGCCTGCTCTCATTCCATCTCACCATCCTCTACTCATCCAGCCCATGCATCCTGAGCTTTCCTATGAGGATATCATATGAGACAGTGCTGAAAGCCTTGCTAAAACCCAGGTAAACAACATCCACTGCTTTCCCCTCACATCTAACCTGCCAGTCGTCCCATTGTAGAAGGCAATCAGGTTGGTTAAGTAAGCACAATTTCCCTTTGGTGAACCTATGCTGACTACTCCGATCACCTTCTTGTCTTCCATGTGCTTAGAGATGGCTACCAGGATGAGTTGTTCTATCATCTTTGCAGGGACTGAGGTGAGGCTGACTGCCTTGTATTCCCTAGACAGGCTGAGAAAATCTGGGCTTTTCAGCCTGGAGAAGAGAAGGCTGCATGGAGACCTGCCAATATCTGAAAGGGGCATACAAGGATGCTGGAGAGAGATTCTTCATCAGAGACTGTAGCATGGGATAATGGGTTTAAACTTAAACAGGGGAAGTTCAGGTTAGATGTAACGAAAAAGTTCTTTACTGTGAGGTTGATGAGGCACTGGAACAGGCTGCCCAAAGTGATAAATGCTCTATCCCTGGCAGTGTTCAAGGCCAGGTTGGACAGAGCCCTGGGCAGCATGGTCTAGTGTGGGGTGTCCCTGCTCATGGCAGGGGGGTTGGAACTAGGTGATCCTGAGTTGGGTCCTTTCCAACCTGAACCATTCTATGACTCTATGATTCTTGTCCTTTTTGAAGGCTCAGGTGACATTTGCTTTCTTCCAGTCCTCAGACACCTCTCCTGATTGCCATGACCTTTCAAAGATGATTGAGAGCGGTCTAGCAGTGATGTCCATCAGCTCCCTCAGCACTCATGGGTCCATTCTGCCAGGGCCCGTGGACTTGTGGTTGTCAAGTTTGTCTAAATGATCTCTAACCCATCCTCCTCAACCAAGGCAAAGACTTCCTTTCTCCAGATCTTCTCCCTGGTCTCCTGTGTCAGGGATTCCTGAGGGCTGGTCCTATGATTATTCTTTTTCAGGTATAGAATTTTGCAGTTCTTTTTTAACTTACTTTTCAGACTGTTTCTCAAGATATTGATTTCTAATCCCACTCCTTATTGTAGTGACAGCTGTTGGTTTTCTGGTTATTAAAATAATGTTGTTTTAATCAAGATATGAATCACTGATAACTAGCTGTAAGTATGGCTGCTACACTTGTAGCAGTGGAGCAGGCTATAACTAATTCATCCTGGTAATGTTTGTCAGACTTGATGGAAAGAATGTCATTGAAGATAGTTTTCGTAATTTTGATCTGCTGAATAGAATGCAACCCAAATACACCTACACTCAAGTCATTGATATGACTTGTACGCAGCTGGCCATTTGTATATACCATCACATGTACGCTGGAAACAGAGACTATAACAAGGACTCTAACAAAATTCTAGCCTCTGCTACAAGGAATGGTTTAACATCTGCATTTTAATAAAGTAGCTGTAGAAATGTTTTGCTTTATTAAGTATCAACTGCCTGGCCACACATGAGTATTAGAATCATAGAATCATATGGCATTAGATCCATCCAACCTTTTGCCTCTAATTTGTACGGGTGGATTGAAAAGTATTGGCATACACTGATATTTTTTGTATTCTACACAAAGCTTTTCCACCATTAGTATTGATTTCGGATTTTTTACTTGTCTAGGGAGTTGTAAGATTAATGAATAAGCTCTGCTCTGTTGCATTACAGTTCAGTCTAATTAGATTATGGGATTAACTAAAGCCAAGCAGCCACTGACCACAGTGATAGTCTTTGACAAGGGTATGAAAAACCCCCGAGTTGTCTTGCATATTCAGGAAGAGAAAGATTCGTATGTAGTTCGTGTGTTGCTGAGGACAAAAACAAAATGGAGGTGGCTGGTGAAAGAATAGCAGTGATGCGGTGAATTTGAGAAGAGTATGACTGAAGGAAGAGGTGGTTGGACACATGCCACTGCAAAACATCTGACTTTTTCTTTAGCCATAGGTAAGAGACCAAAAGTTTTTAGAAGCTCAGGAGCAATCATAGAAGTTGTTCAGTCAAGAGAATAATGGTGCTTTTAGTGATCAGGAGCACAAAATGCTTCTCCATATACTTCAAGTATTGCAAAACTCGCAAGTTCATGTACATAATAAAATGCTTTTCCTAAAAGCAAAAGGAAAGAACATTATCAGAAATAAAACATCCTAAATCTTTTCCTTTGCAAAGATAGACTTTTTCTCTTTCAGGATGTTTCCCTTTTTGAATGTAAGCCTATATGCAGTACTCTGCAGCACAGTTCATCTATTTTTCTCTTGTGCTTTTATTGCTTTAATAGATGCCACAAGGGATTAATTGTGGATTCAAATAGACTTTTTACTACTTTTTCTTTTCTTTAGAGTTTCTTTTGGTACTTTTCAGGCCTTGTATATATTTCCCTCTGGGCTGCTTCAGGGACCTTTGTTCTCCCATATGTAGGGGGCAGTTTGGTGGCCAGTGTGCTGGAAATGTATTCTGTGTTCCTGCTGCAGGAGGCATTGAGTGGCATGTCTGTTCCCGGGCTCTGCAGCTGGGTATGCACTCTGTAGCACCAGTAATTATCACAGAAGAGCTACTACTCCCAGGGCCCTGCTGTTCCTCCATTGTTCCTTCACCCTTTCCCCGTTCCCCTGACCTCAGCAAATCCACCCCTGGGCCTGTGTCAAGGTAATTTGAAATTACTGCTTTTCTAGTTATCCAGTTAAAAGATAAATTCTATCAAAATTGCAGAACTTGAACCATTTTTAAAAGCTCCTTCAGATTGTCTTTAGTAGTTTAAGTAACTTGGTAAATATTACCAGGTGTTTTCTTTTTATGAGGAAAAGGTATTGTTATCCTGGGGCAGGTTGTTGGCCTGCCCCAGGCCAATGTCAGACAGCTGAAAGCTGAATCAGTGCCTCATAGCACTCCCAAGTATCTGCAGCAGCTGTGTTGTAAAGTAAATGGATTTGTGACAGTTAATAGCAAAATGTTGAGTTATCGAGATGTTACGGCAGCAGTATCTATCAGAGAACTCTTTTTCAGCCATTACAGTTAACTTCATAGAGGAACAATAATAACAAATTCCTTATGATTTGTCTGTAGAAGAGTTGGTATGACAGGGAATTTAACAGTATCTTTTGTCAAATAGGTATATTTTAATAGATTTTTGTGCATTGGTTAGGGAAACCTGCAAGAATGAATCTACAGAATGTATTCAGATAATGTGTAATTACGATCACTAGGCCCCTACCATTAAATCTCAATGGAGATTGCCATTTATACGCAATGAACTTTGTTTTTTCATCCAGAACTTCACTGGCATAGTAAGGCTTCAGATCACTGCTGTAAGACTGGCTGAAACAGATATCCAAAATAGAAAGTATGAATATATTAATGTTGAACTTCTTCTTTGAAACAGCAGGAGAGCATAATTAATGCCAATCAAAAGTTTTATGGGAAAAAAATATTGTCTCACAAATTTGGAGTAAGTTTTCAAGTGATTGCAAGTTTAGATTATGAAAGTAATGGTGCTGACGCAGTACATTTATACTGTTATTAACTATATGCCTGATGCATGACATCCCTTTAACAGATCTGTTCTTAATGCTTTGTACAATCTGTATTAATCTTTTTTGAATAAAGCACAATGGCATTGCTAATAAATATGCAGATGACAAATGCTGGTGGACTTTCAGACAAATTTCTGAAGCCAGATCTAGTTCATGTAGTTGGATCTAGGGGTTATTATATCTGTATACATTAGAAGTTAGATTTCTTTGGAGATATTACATCAAATTATTGTACCTAAGGTTGTACCTCCTGGCAAGACTGAACTATGCCACACAGCGAATAGGAAGGAACCATGCCTTTGCAGTTTACCTTAAAATGACAAGTCACAATCTGTGTCAAGTCTCCAGTAATATGAAGGAAGCTAAATGATAGTTGGTTATCTATTTCAGCTGGAAAAAACAATCAAACAAACACACCCAAACCAGTAAGCATTTCTGTCTAGAAACTGGAGTCCTGAAGAAAGTGTGGTGTTTTCACGGTGAGGAAAATTAAATACTGCGTTCAATGTTAAATTAATTTATCTAGGATTAGATTCTCAAGGGATGCTGTTGATCTTGCTGAACACAAGTCAGAAAAGATGCAGGATAGCTGATCCTGGGTGGAAAAACGAATTGATTTAGCAAAGTCACTCCAAACTCTACAACTCTGTGATGCTACAGATTCTCCAATACTAAAGTGTTGATGATGGCACATTTTTAATGGCAAATGCACCTAATTTGATATCTTATCATGTTTCAGATCAGAGTGCTTTCAATGTAATGATCAATAAGTCAAACCTTCAAGGGAGCATTTCAAACACATTTATGATGTGCAAAAAATGCTCAAAGCTTTTCTTGCAGATTTTGTATTGACTGTCTTTTTATTGGACATCTTGTGCTACCGTCAGGATTTTCAAATGACAATAGCACATTTTTGTCCCAGAGCTGTACGTCAGCAGTGGGCAAGTCATAACAATTTGAAGAGATTTGAGACACACTACTAAATGAATTGAAAAATGGATACTTTCTAGCTGTGAATTCTTATTACCTGCCTATCTGACTTCTCTGTATTTCTTGTAATTAAAAATTTAAAGCATCATTCTAAATTCATAAAGAAATAATAAATAAAGCCTATTAAGCTGACCTACCATTTCCTGTGAGAATCTGAGGTGACCTTTA
Source organism: Ara ararauna (assembly GCA_028858755.1). NCBI lineage: Eukaryota > Metazoa > Chordata > Aves > Psittaciformes > Psittacidae > Ara > Ara ararauna. Next base: position 46,107,919 of record CM054381.1, read on the forward strand.
GTTGATTTTTTCCAATTTAATAGTTCTGTGACTTTTCTAGGAGGTGTGCTAATTTTAAACCAGGGGTTCTTTTTGTTTGTATCTCTCCTTTGGGGGGGGCCTAATACTTCAGCTGAGCTTTGGGATTCCAAACATGGCTGAGTAGTAAGCGTTGAAAATAGCTCAGTGGGAGCAGATAGCTTTGAAGTCTTTTTGTATGGTTCTACCAACATCTCAAAACCAGATTCAGTTGTTTTCAACTATGTGCAAATATGCTGTGGCGAAATGTAGTGTCTTACTTAACAGGTTTTGTCTGTCTGTCATGTGGTTTCTACTCTTCAGCCAACAAAACCACCACAGAGTTCAAATTTTCATTGTCTCCATCCATTTTGACTGTTTCACCTTTTAAGAGTTGTGGGTTAGACACTCTATGTGTTTGTACATACCCAATGCAGGAATATTCCGTCTTGATTAAAGCCTCTGGATGTTAAAACAGAGTATCAATTACTATGCAGAAATAAATTGAAACTGTTTATTTTTATTCAGATTGTGGTGCTTATGGCTTGTGACAGAAATATGTTATTTGCCATAGGTGTGGCAATATCATGCCTCTGACCCTTGTTCTCTGCAGTAGCATTGGAATGGAGCTTACAAATTGCTATACATACTCTAGATTCCAAAATTTAGCTTTTTTCTCATTCTTCTGTAATTATGTTCTATGGCTGAAATGTAGCTTTCTTAAATTGTTTTGGCTTCTACTAAGATTTTCCTCAGTCTGACTCATGTCTTCTCCAGCAAGTCCTCTATGACAGCTTTGCTGTTCAAAATACCACCTGCTTTTACTTTGTCCTTGGCAACATCTAGCCCAGTGACAGTAGTCTTCAAGGAAAGATATGTAGGGAGCTGAAGGAGGCACCTGTGAAAACTCCTTGTGTCTGCTGACTCAGGTGAAGTGGCAGTGAAGAGTGAAATTGGCTTCTTTGTCTTGCACACAGATTATGTCCTTTGTTTCTGTTGTTATGCTGGTAGCCCCTAAGTAAGAAGCTGGGACTGATGCTTAGAATGCCTTCTTTTTTGCTTAGGTCCTAGGTAATGTATTTCTTTTGTCATGAACAAGTACAGTGCATAAACATATGAGAAAAATCATATTACAACAGATATATTTCATACATCAGTAATTGTGTTTCACTCATAAAAATAAATAATCATTTTCTTCCATTTTTCTGTTCTTGTACGATCAAGAATTTGATTCCTTGCTTAGAGTAATGACAAGGTTGTCAGCATCGAATCACAGAATCATAGAATAATTAGGGTTGGAAAGGGCCTTAAGATCATCTAGTTCCAACCACCCTGTCATGGGCAGAGACACCTCCCACTAAACCATATTACCCAAGGCTATGTCCAGCCTGGCCTTGAACACTGCCAGCGATGAAGCATTCACAACTTCCCTGGGCAGCCCATCCCAGTGCCTCACCACCCTTACAGCAAAGAATTTCTTCCTCATATCCAATCTAAACTTCCCCTGATTAAATTTGAACCTGTTACCCCTTGTCCTACCAGTACAGTCCCTCATGAAGAGTCCCTCCTCAGCATCCCTATTGGCCCCCTTCAGATACTGGAAGGCTGCTATGAGGTCTCCATGCAGCCTTCTCTTCTCCAGGCTCAACAGCCCCAGCTTTCTCATCTTATCTTCATACCCCCAACTTTCTTTCATCCTATCTTCATGGGAGGTGCTCCAGTCCCCTGATCATCCTTGTGGCCCTCCTCTGGGCTTGTTCCAACAGTTCCATGTCCTTTTTATGTTGAAAACACCAGAACTGCACACAATACTCCAAGTGCGGTCTCACAAGGGCAGAGAAGTGGGGCAGGATCACCTCCCTCAACCTGCTGGTCATGCTCCTTTTGATGCAGCCCAGGGTATGGTTGGCTTTCTGGGCTGCAAGCGCACACTGCCGGCTCATGTTCATTTTTTTATCAATCAGCACCCCCAAGTCCTTCTCCACATGACTGCCCTGCATCTATTCTATGTAGTTGTGCCTGAGATTGCTCCCACCCAGATGTAGGACCTTGCACTTGGCATGGTTAAACTTCATCAGGTTGGCATCAGGCCACCTCACAAGCGTGTCAAGGTCCCTCTGGATGGCATTCCTTTCCTCCAGGGTATCAACCAAACCACACAGCTTGGTGTCATCGGCAAACTTGCTGAGGGCGCACTCAATCCCACTGTCCATGTCACCGACAAAGATGTTGAAGAAGACCTGTCCCAACACTGATCCCTGAGGGACACCGCTTGTTACTGGTCTCCAGCTGGACATTGAGCCATTGAGCACAACTCTTCGCGTGCGGCCATCCAGCATCTCCATAACTCATCTCTCAGGTATATCAAAACACTCCCTTGACTATGAAGGCATTCAGAATCATAGATACATAGAATTACAGATTCATAGAATCACGGAATGGTTAGCGTTGGACGGGACCTTAAATATCTTCAAGTTCCAACCCTCCTGCCATGGGCAGGAACACCTTCCACTAGACCAGGTTGTTCAAAGCCCCATCTGACCTGGTCTTGAACACTTTGAGGGGTGGGACATCCACAACTTCTCTGGGCAACCTGTTCCAGTGCTTCACCACCCTCACAATAAAGAATTTATTTCTGATATCTAATCTAAATCTACCATCTTTCAGTTTCAAGACATTCCCCCTTGTTCTATCACTACATGCCCTTAAAAAAAGTCCCTCTCCAGTTTTCTTGTAGACCCCTTTTAGGTATTAGAAGGATTCTTTAAGGTCTCCCTGAAATCTTCTCCTGGCTGAACAATCCCATCTCTCTCAGCCTTTATTCACAGGAGAGGTACTCCAGCCCTCTGATCATCTTTGTGGCCCTCAAAGGATACCTTTCAGTTTTGCTTTTTTACTCTCTGGGGATTGCATAGTAAACGTGAAGATGGAGTATGGCTGGAAACAGCTAAAGGTCAGGCAAGCTGGAAGAAGAGACAAAAAGGAAGACCCTAGTTCAGTCCAGGGACTTGGGTCAGTCCTTCTTGCAAAGAACAGGAGCATTTAGAAAGGAAGGGGTGATGAGCAGGGAAGAAGACCAAAAGTTGAGAAAAGTGGTTTCAGGAAAGAAGAGAGGAGGAAATCGACTTTGCAAGAAAGGAGGGGCAGTATGGAGCAACCTAAGGAAGGAACTGTATACTATGAATACAAGAAACTGTTCTATAGGGAACAAAAAGTATAAAAATCAAGTAATAGACTCAGTAGTGAATCCTTTTTTAAGAGTATCCTTTAAGCAATAGGGAATGAGAAGAAAAGAATGCTTCTGTTTGTAAAGGAAATGGGACACAGAAAAACAGAAGAGCACAGCAAAGAACAAAATAGAGGAACAAGCAGAGAGAGATCTCAAGTCACCCACAGCTTTTGACTTGGTGAATTCAAGTACAAGTGAAGTGATTGCTATGTATTCTTAAACAGATGTGTGCTGTGGAGGAATGAAAGCCATTCTCCGCAATTCTATTACATTAATGTTGTTGTCTGCTCTTCCCTGACATTTTTATGGGAGTGCATCAGCTGCTCCTCTATACTCAAGAGCTAATTCTCAAAGCTCTTTTCCACATCTTAGACCCATATTTTGGTCCACATATGCTCACCTTCCCTTTGATAAATTAAGTGAATGAATAGTAGACACCAGAATTTTCTGTCTGAATACTTTATTAATTGAACAAAGAAACTTTAAGGCACTAAAACTATTTGCAAATCCAGGATCATTTTAGTGAATAGTTCAGAAGAAAAAGAAGTGACAAGATGAGGTGTAATGGTGGGGATTTTTTAAAAAGGTCATTCGCATTTTGAGATTGACTTAACATTTGAAAAGGAATAAAACAAACACACAAAAAAAAAAAGAATCTAAAGGTAGACTATTAGGGGTTAGTTAATATTATGAGTCCACCTGATCAAAATTTCTTTGAATTTTTGGATTGGCTATCACCTAAAAATCAATACAGCAGTCCTGTGCTCTAGCAACATCCTTCTCAAACAGTTTTCAAAACTCTTGCTTCTCCAGATATAATCCTCCATTTCGGAAGTCAGGCACCAGGGGTTTTGATCTTTGTTTGACTTAACATTTGCCTATGTTATAAAGCGTGCTTTTTCCTTGTCCTCAGCTTGCCAAATCATCCAGGACACTCTGCCAGTGAGTCATTCACTGATACTAGCTGTTCCACCACTGTTTGTGTTAACCTCAAATTTTGTCTATTTTGTTTTTCACACCCCCAACCCAAGTCACTGATAACAAGAGAGACAACATCCAAGCTATGTAAAGTCTCATGGTGATTCCTGTTGATGACAATGGGCCTTACAGTCTACAAAACTGTTTCATGTGGGTGATGATAATTTATTTTCTAATAGTTCCACACACTCTAAAAGAAGTGTTCTCACTGCATTGTGTAGCCAGTTTGGAGTGGAACTCTGCACTGTGTCGCACTAGAGGTCTTTGAAATGCAGTATAAACATTCTTTATTTACATTGTTCATCACCTCACATATGAAGATACGATGAGAAAGTTGGGGCTGTTCAGCCTGGAGAAGAGAAGGCTGCATGGAGACCTAGCAGCCTTCCAGTATCTGAAGGGGGCCTATAGGGATGCTGCGGAAGGACTCTTCATTAGAGACTGTGGTGATAGGACAAGGGGTAACGGGTTCAAACTTACACAGGGGAAGTTTAGATTGGATATGAGGAAGAAATTCTTTACTGTAAGGGTGGTGAGGCACTGGAATGGGTTGCCCAGGGAAGTTGTGAATGCTCCATCCCTGGCAGTGTTCAAGGCCAGGTTGGACATAGCCTTGAGTGGCATGGTTTAGTGGGAGGTGTCCCTGCCCCTGGCAGGGGGGTTGGAACTAGATGATCTTAACGACTTTTCCAACCCTAACTATTCTATGATTCTATGATAACTTAATTCAGAAAGAAATAAACTGTGTGCATCAAAAGATTTGAGAGGGCTTTTTTTGTTGTTTTTTTTTTTTTTTGTCATTTCTTGTCCCCATGTAATTCAAAAAACTTCACAAATAGCTGTTTGCTGAATGTTGCTAACCATTTGCTCTTTGAGCACTTGCAAAATAGTGAAAAGCATCAAATGTGAAGCTTCTTGTCCCTTTTCCTTTTCTCTTTTTTTTTCTCCTTCAATTTGTATATATTATGTTGTTATAATGTGTATTCTTAATTTGTTGCTGCAATGAAGAGCATGGAAATAACATACAGTTTATGAAAACTGTTTCAGGATTTATTCTCATTTCCTGACAGGTTGTTCTGAATTATAATGATAACAAATATATTCTAGATTAATGATGTAGAGGGAAACTTTCTTACTACAGCAGCCAAAGGTAGTTGTTCTATTGACATGTCAGTGCCAGGATTTCACCCCAAGATAAATTGAAACTGAATATGGATGTAGACATTTGGGCAATGGCATTTAGGAATATTTCTGTCAAAATCCTGTGTGCCTAAAATCTCTCCTCAGTGTTCATAGGTAGGGCAAACTATGTGCTTTATGTCAGAAGTATTTTTCAGTGCATTGTCTCTAGTTGTCAGTGCTTTGTACTCTAGGATCTGGGTTGTTATGTGTCGTGTCATAGAACTATAGAATCATAGAATAGTTAGGGTTGGAAAGGACCTTAAGATCATCTAGTTCCAATCCCTCTGCCATGGACAGGGACACCTCACACTAAACCATGTCACCCAAGGCTCTGTCCAACCCGGCCTTGAACACTGCCAGCGATGGAGCATTCACAACTTCCCTGGGCAGCCCATCCCAGTGTCTCACCACCCTTACAGCAAAGAATTTCTTCCTCATATCCAATCTAAACTTCCCCTGTTTAAGTTTGAACCCATTACCCCTTGTTCTATCATCACAGTCTCTAATGAAGTGTCCCTCCCCAGCATCCCTATAGGCCCCCTTCAGATACTGGAAGGCTGCTAGGAGGTCTCCACACAGCCTTCTCTTCTCCAGGCTGAACAGCCCCAACTTTCTCATCCTATCTTCATACGGGAGGTGCTCCAGTCCCCTGATCATCCTCGTGGCCCTCCTTTGGGCTTGTTCCAACAGTTCCATGTCCTTTTCATGTTGAGGACACCAGAACTGCACACAGTACTCCAAGTGAGGTCTCATGAGAGTCATGTATTAAAAAACTCTATGTCCCATAGAAGTGTTCTTCATGTATATGCACATACAAATTAGCAATTGCTTAAGTTTTTCAGCTTTTAGTATGCCACGAAAGGTCTGTCTTGTAAGTTGAGTTGTTGAGAGTAGGAGCTGCTGATGTGCCACTTAAAATATGTTTAAATTTTTACAAAGAAGATTATATAAAAGATACTGCTGGAGACCAGGATAAATTCTTTCTGAAGTCATTTTTATACTGTAATTGATGGTGAGCCTGCTTCCATAGCTCTTTTTTTGTGTTTTAGAGTTCAAAAGGATATTGTGTCACTTCTTTATCAGATGTTGTAAGGAACTAGTTTGTTAAATATTTTGTCTTGTTAAGCAAATAAGTTTTGATTGGATAGCTTCCATTAACAAACTGATTAGAATATCAAACATACATCTTCTTTCCAGGAGTTCCAACTGTTAAAAATATGCATAACCTGATTTTTTAAGATAACAGTTCTATTTTATTGTACATGAAGCTTCTTTAAATAACTACTGTAAGCCTGGAATATTTGGTGCTGAACTGGTAATCTATCCTTGAAAAAGGTGTCATTTACTTGTGCTAATGCTAAAAGAAAAATTACAAGATTCCCTTCTCTTCTTCCTTTGTTAGATTTGGTGATTTCTGTTTTATTGCAGCTGTGAATATCACAAGTTGTGGTATTCCAACACGTACCAACTCATATTTTAGTCTGCAAAGATTATAATTAAACCTTAACTTTGCATGTCATCCTGCTGATGTGTCGTGACCCTTCTGGCTACTCAAGCAAAGTAGACCCTGAATGGCACTACCAGAAGCCACAGCTTACCTGAGGACATCACACAAAATTACGCTGTGATGGCACCAGGTAACAGACTGATGAACTGACTGAAACAGCAGATCACATTATAGTCACTTTGCTATGTTTGCCCTGCTTTTTGTGGTTACCTTAAATGGCAAAATTATTTTTGGCTCTTAGCAAGTTATTGCAAGTTTAATTTAGGATTATTTAGCAGGTTGGAAAATTAATGTCATCATGTTTGAAATCTAGCCACTAGATTTTTGCACAAAAATGAAACATCAAGAAGAGTGTTCACTTAGTGCAATGCATTATAAAGCAATATCCAAACTAGACTTAAATGTGAAAAAGAACTCTATGCAAACCCCTGAAAAACAAGCATCTAAGGAAAATTTCCTTCCAAGTTTAATATGGATATTCTGCGAAGCTGTTTTACTGAATTATGTTCTGCTTATCTTGAGATACACAAAAATGTAATGGCTTAGCATGAGAGAGGGAAAGGAGAGAAGACATTTATTTTCTTGACCTCTGACAGAGACTTTACAGATGAAATGTGTTAGTCCTAGAATTGGCAGGTTGAAGAAATTTGGAAAGAAAAATGTGATTAAGAAAAAATAGAAGAAAAACATGCTGACAACATTAGCAAATCAAACACAGATGTAGAAGTCAAGTATCTAAATCTGTCCATTAAATATTTACATTTTACAGTGTCAAAATTGGAAAGTATGTTGACATCTCAATTTATCTTTTTGAACAACTTTCATACCTGGTATGATATAAAACTAATAACAAAGAGTAGACTGGTACGGAAAGTTGACTACAGTTCTTGAATTAGTGAAAATGACACTTGCGTGTCTTTCGAGTCTCTTGTTTGTCTTTTTACCTTGACCATTTTCTTCATATAGGATGATGACAATTGCATATGGAAGGATACAAAAACTTTCCTGAATCTGACTACTTGAAAAGTTATTCATTGGCATTTTCTGCTTTTACTCTGGTGGGGCAAAGGATAAATATGATGAACAGTAGCCATGAAATCACAAATTCTGGTAGTGTTTCTATCTGCATACAGAAGTGAACTGCAGGAGGCTGCAGTGGTCTTGATTTGTTACTGATTTTTGGAATTGGAAAACTATTTTAATATTTTTTCCACAGAAAAAGACAAATGTTCATCTAATGAAATGTATCTCAAGATTGCATTAATAAATTGATTAATATTTGAGAAGAAAAAAAAGAATAATTATTTAGACTTTCTGTTTTTCTTCCTTTTAAAATCAGTCTGCTTTGAAACTCATGTTTCCACTTAACCAGATGTATTCTTTAACCAGGATCACTGTATCTGCAGTAGGACTTCCTTTCCAGTTGTTACAGAAAATTAAAAATAGTCAATGTGAAAAAAAAATACAGTCACTATCAATTGAAATTCTGGTTGCAGGTAAGGGAATTTTAGTTGTAGATGGAATCATATAATCATAGAATAGTTGGGGTTGGAAAGGACCTTAAGATAATTGTTGTGGTTTAAGCCTCTCTAACTCACGCAGCCCGTTCTCTCACTCACTTCCCCTTCTTTCTTCCTCCCATTCCCAGAGGGATGGGAAGGAGAATCGAAAAGAATGTGACTCCCACAGGTTGAGATAAGAACAGTTTAGTAACTAAAGTATAACACAAATCACTACTGCTACCACCAATAATAATAATGACAAGGCAAATACAAGGAAAGAATACAATTCTCACCACCTAATACCAAGCCCGACCACGCAGTGCACGTCCCACCCTTCCCGGTCTCTGCTCTCTGCTTTTCATCCTGTGCATGATGTGCTGTGGTATGGAATAACCTCTTTGGTCAGTTTGGGTCAGGTGTCCTGTCTCTGCTTCCTCCCGGCTCCCCTCCTCCCTGGCAGAGCATGAGACTCGGAAAGTCCTTGGTCAGGCCAAAACATTCTCAGCCATAACTATAAACATCAGTGTTATCAGCTCTGTTCCCAGAACAAAAGTTGAAAACACAGCACTGCACCAGCTACTACAAAGGAGAAAAATGACTGCTACTGCTGAACCCATGACAATCATCTAGTTCCAACCCCCCTGCCAGGGGCAAGGACACCTCACACTAAACCATGTCACCCAAGGCTCTGTCCAACCCAGCCTTGAACACCGCCAGTGATGGAGCATTCACAACTTCCCTGGGCAACCCATTCCAGTGCCTCACCACCCTCACAGTAAAGAATTTCTTCCTCATATCCAGTCTAAACTTCCCCTGTTTAAGTTTGAACCCTTTACCCCTTGTCCTCTCACTACAGTCCCCAGTGAAGAGTCCCTCCCCAGCATCCCTATAGGCCCCCTTCAGATATTGGAAGGCTGCTATGAGGTCTCCATGCAGCCTTCTCTTCTCCAGGCTCAACAGCCCCAACTTTCTCAGCCTATCTTCATATGGGAGGTGCTCCAGTCCCCTGAGCATCCTCGTTGCCCTCATCTGGACTTGTTCCAACAGTTTCGTGTCCTTTTTATGTTGAGGACACCAGAACTGCACACAATACTCCAAGTGAGGTCTCACAAGAGCAGAGTAGAGGGGCATAGAGCAAGGGACTTCTTTTCCAAATACTACAGAAAAATAAAGATAGTCAACATGGAAAAAAATATAGTCAGTATCAGTTGAAATTTTGGTTGTAGGTATGAGAATGGTGTTTTTTAAGAGGTGGGAATATATAGAAAATGTGTTGTTGGCTGTGCTTGTAAAAGAAGTGGAAGATGGGCATCTAGGAACTGATAAATTCTCCAAATTTATCAACCACTTTAGTTTTAGCTGTTGTTTTTGCACCACAGAGGTGAGCCCTGAAGAGGTCCATTACATATCTTTTCACATTGGGATGCAATGCAATTCACAGAATCCCCTGCAATCCTGGCAGAAGTGCCTCCTCTAGCACAGCACACCTCCTTCCAGGAGCAATCACCAGCAATGTCCTTTTACACTTCTCATGTTCTCTACATGTGCCTCAGCAGCTCTCACCACCTTACCTCAGCAACTGCACCACAAGCTCCTCTGATTGGCTGGAGTACATGGGTGCCCTTCTCTGATTGGTTCAAGTGTTGCAAGCTGGTGCCGTCTGGTACCCAGTTGGCTGAAACCAGCTGTGATAAGCTCAAGACAGATCACACCTTCCTCACAGCTCACACCTTGAAGTCTCTTCGTTTATGCCTAGCTCAGGATGAGTTTTATGTTGAAATATGCTCTTCCCTCTCCAGTTTCCCTCAGCAGCGTTCCACTTGCTGTGAAGAAGCAGACAGATGTCTGCCTACAGAAACAGTAGTGGAAATGGGGCAGCACATGTGGGACAGTATTGTCTGGTATGTTGAAAGGCAGTTCTTGTGCCTTGTTACTCTTCTCTTACCTGATGTTGGAATAGGGCTTTATTTTTATTACATGGATTGTGGCATATGAAAAGTGCATTTCTTCCAGCAGAATGATGTTTTTAATCAGATCAGTTCTATATTAACAGTTTCAAAGTTGCATTTTTTTTCTTTTACTTAGTGAACTGAAGCCACAAAGTTTATGTGGACTAGCATGGAACCTAAGGAGGTATCAAGATATTTTGTGCTTTATAGGTCTGTGATGTTATATTCATTACAGGTTTTATAAATCACAGAGTTCTGGAATGAGACAAATTTGATATTCAGTCCATTTTAATATGCCATTTGGCTCTTTCTGCCATAGTGTCACATTTGTACTGATTTCGGTATTGACTGAAAAACAGGACAATCTGAGTTGGATCATCCTGGCACAGGAGACGTGATGATGATAGAACAAGATACCTGTTAAGAACAAAAATATGTACAGAGGAAATGTATGCTGTGAAATAGAGTATGTTTTTGGCCACTTAATTAATGACATGGTGGTGGTCATAGACTGAGCAAACAAGTAAGAAAAAGGAGGTAATAGAAATTACCTCAGCAGGAGAAAGTCACAAGGCCCAGCTGAAAAGAACTTAATCCATAAACAGGGGCTCAACTGGGTGTTTTAAAGAGAAAGGACTGCAAAGATGCAAGCAACAGTACAAGAAGAGAGAGGAAAGTAATTGGAACTCTCTCTTTCAGAAAGCAGGAAGAGGATCCTGTGGTGAGAGTTGTGTGGGGTTTTTCACCTTTCCATTCTGATTTGCTCTAGTTACAGCCTTTCATTAGGACATACAGCTCTTGCTGTTGTAAATATCTGGGTAAAAAGAAACCAAAGTAGTTTTCTGAAACTAAAGCTTGAGAGTTCTGTTTCTAAGCTATGGACGGCAAGAGAGCATAAAATAAAAAGGAGATGGACAGCTTCACTGAGCTGCAGGTAGGTTGGAAAACAATAAAGACTGCAGCGGGAATTATTTAAAACTTTTATTACAGAAAATTGACTGCAGTCAAGATGCAAACAGGCATGATCACTGTTGACTAAAATAAAAAATATTTGTGAAAGAGATTTTGATGGGGAGAGTGAGAATGGCAGTATTTTATAAAAGTGACTTTTAAAAAGTGTAAATTAAGTGCTGAGATGTCAATTAAAAGGGGGTGAACTTTTTGAACAGTTTGTCAATTTGTGAGGAAAACACTCCACGTGGGCATGGTACCCTGCTATACACTGAAGTCTAGATTTTAAATATAAGAAATGCTAGATCATGAAGCTGCATAACAAAATACAACTCTTCAGAACAATGTTAAGAACATGTTGTGGATGTGATTCATTAGGATGAGCTGAATAGTTTGGTCCTTATGCTGGGTTTGACTAGTACAAGGTACAGCAGCAAATACAGGTGCATTGAATGACCTGATTCAGTATTTTACCCCATGTCAGGCCTAGATGTTAAGAGCATGCTTATGAAAAAAGTGTGAGCATGTTCCAGGAAGTATTAGTGAGGGGTTAGCTAATTTTCTAATGAACAGACAGGCTTGGAGGATGGAGCCAAGTATCAGCATCTCTTCATGTCAGATTGTTTGTCTCAAAGAGGGAAGAAGGGTAGAGGGCACTCAACTGATAAAGTGGACAAAATCCCCTCCAATTACTTAATGTAGCTGTGTTCCTTAACCCTGAAGCAATGAGCAGGGTAGGAAGAGCAGGTAACTGGGTGTGGGCAGGGAGCATGCATGTGTTTTGTGGAGATAAGGTGAGCAAGAGGATATTCACTGCCTTTTGCTCAACTATTATGGGAAAATTATGACCCCTAACATAGGAGTTATCACAGGTAATAAGAGATGAGTTTTATTAATAAAATTCTGGCTTCATCAGGATGCAAAGCATGCGGTGTTCAAGGCTGGATTGGACATAGCCTTGGGTAGCATGGTTTAGTGTGAGGTGTCCCTGCCCCTGGCAGGGGGGTTGGAACTAGATGATCTTAAGGTCCTTTCCAACCCTAACTATTCTATGATTCTATGATTCTTTAACTGTCTGCCTGATGCGTATTTGGTTGATTCATTCAGCCCCAGTAATAAAGACTTTACCTGTCCTCCCACACACACATACAGGATTTTTTTATTCCGTCAGTGCTGTCTTCTAGTGACCCAAAGTCTTGCTCTGGTGGGACAGGTTGTGTGTCACCTCTGAGAGGAACGGTTTTGGTCAGTGATAGACCTTAGTCATGATGCTCTAATGTGGTAATAACCACATAACTTCGTTTAACTTGTGCAGACTTTAGAAGGTCGCAGCCTGGGATCTCAAACACCTTTACGGCTGCTTTGTATCTGCACAGAAATTGCCGCTTGGAAGAAAAATACTAGTACATTGAGCACTGAACAGGATACAAAAAGAATGAAGTAAGCTCGCATCTTTTTGTTTTTTAGTCTCAGGTTTCATAAAGTTATATACTGTAGTGGCACTGGGGTTCCATGAGCTTTTAACTGCAATTCCAATAGGTATAGCAAATAAAAAGTTGTATACTTTCTACACTACCTTGTAAACTGCTTTAATGAAATCTGTACCTGCTTGTACATTACTGCTTGGGCTCACTTTCATTTGGGAAAAATATTTCTATCATGATTTTAAACAGGATTTTTCTGGTTTCTTGAAACAAAAATGGGATCTCAAGCCAGGAGTCCATATTCTTCCTTACAGGAATCTATCACCCCTGCAGCACCATCTCTCTTTAATCTCAAGAAATAGAAAGTAGTATAAATAAGTGGTTTAGAGATGCAAAAATTACACCTGGAGAGGTTAATTCACTTGTCAGCATGGGGGCACTACATGTTGGTTCTAGTAATAATGAGAAGAAATGGTTGGAATTGGGACGCCTTGGTTTTGAAGCTATGCCAAGGCAAAGAAGAGAATATAAAATCCACAGATACACATAAAACAGCAAGAAAATGGTTCTGTAATCCATTGGCTAGGTGCATGCCTGGGAAAGGAGATGCATCGGTTAGGTCAGTATTTCCCAGACTTCTCCTACTTGTGACAAAGGCTGCTGCCTATAAAATAGAAATAAGTTGCCAGCCTTTACATATAAGTACCTTTCTTATACCCTGTATGTTCCCTTATAGTTGGTGCTGGTTTTAGTAATGTTGAGAGTTGGTTCTGATCTGCATTGGTTGCTTCTGAATGTGAGATAATGTTAGCTAGATGTTAACCGTACTTGTTCTCTTCATCATGTTCCAAATTATGACTTGAAGCTCTCTCCCTTTGTACTAAGGAATATCTTGCTCTATGTCTGCAAGAGTGTGGGAGATGGCTGAAGGGGAAGTGTTTTTTGCCTTCTGTTATTTGTAAAAGATTAATTGGCCTTCAAATGCAACAGGTGATAATGCAAATGCAACAGGTGATAATGCCACCTGTACTGCTCGGCAATTTTGCTTCCCACAGTTAGTTTCCATATCAGTGATCCCTTTGTGCTTTGGAAGGGCCACCATGACAACCCCAGAATCCATCTCAAAGGAACTATGCCTCTTCCATGCCCACCTTAAGTATGTCTTGTTAAAAACTGTGCAGATCAAGAGTATTTGAGGGATCTTTGTCATACTTTACTTTCTTGAGCACAACCTTAAAATCCTTGAAAGTTATCATAAGCCTGGCTGATTTACAAGTAGATTTTTCAAAAGGCTGTAAATTCTGGTGCTTTTACTGGAGCACGCAAGCCAGGTCTGGGGGAATTACAAGCAGAGGAGTTTGACAAGGTACATTTTCTTTTCCTTATTGGCTTTCTCAAGTGGATGAATTGGTTTGATGACATTTTCCATTCTTCTTTCATCTTTTTCTCAGGAATGGATTGGATATTCATTCTTCAGTAGATTTTCTTTTTCTCAGAATATATTTTCACAGACTTTTTCAGCTCTCACCAGACATTCTCTTGCTTCCCCACAGCTGCTGAGTTTGTAAATGGGGGACCTGATGCATTGCTGAAAGGATGAGTCCTTCAAAATGTATAATGTTGAAAAGGTCAAAACAACTCTATACAGCACTGTGGTTCAATGCATACTGTAAGTATTAACATTCAGATACCTTCCACTATGGCACAAATGGAAACAAAGGATGAAGACAATCCCTTCTCATGAGCAGTATTAAAAGTGGGATGGAAAAGGGAAATTAACCTGTTCCTGTAAATGTTTTTACATTTTAATCATTTTGTGCTTGCCTTAGTGCCTTATTTACCATTAGTTTCTAAGTTTTATTTTGCTACTTAATATCTGAATGCTACTTTCAGAGCCTGTGATCAAAAATCAAACTGTAAATAGTTTTGAGACAAGATGCTTGAAGTTGAAAAACTAAAATGTTTTGCTTATTTCAGATTTTTTTCAAGAATTGTTTTCTAAATATAAAGTACTCAAACACATTTGATCCACCTGAAGCTGCTTTTTTGGTGCTTGAGAGGCTTGTTCTGGGCTATCACCCACCTGGAACCTGGGCTAAGGCATGATATTAACAAAGCTTAGTCAGGTATGTTGTTGTGCTGATGTTGTGCATGTGCATCAGCTGTATATTGTGTCCAGGTAGCCATAGGAACATAAAGTATGAACTGCTTAGAGCAGGATGGGGAAAAAACCTCAGCGAAATGTTCAGTCTCACTAAAACAAATTTTCATGCCCTAGCTTTTCTTCATCATTGTTTGCTGTAAGTCTGTAACAATCACTTCTGTGGTTGATCCAGTACTTTATACTATATATATTACCATGTCTGACTTTGTCATTACAAACTTAATCAAAACCTTTCATGTAGTGGATTATTGTTTAGCCAAATAACCCTTTTCCATTCCTTGAAGCTAATCAAATAAATACAAAGTGGGATTAAATTTTCCAGGGGTTTATGTTACAGTATTGACTGCTGAATGTTATTTTTTTTCAGTCAAATGTTTATTTTGCAGTCCCAGCTGGGTCTCTTTGTGGCAATAATATATATTGTTTGTGGCATCTAGTTCAGCAGCTTTCAGCATTCTTCCAGTGAAGAGAGGAAGACAGCATCTCGCATGCAGTGTGCTCTGACCCACCAAGTTAGGTGACATGAGCATGTTTAGAGCTGCACTCATAGCATAGATTGTATTCAGAGAAATTACAGGGCGATGCCAAAAAAATCAGGGATGTTGGTAATCATGCACAGGAACCTCATACACACTGAACACCAGTACACAATGACTGAGCAGTAGTCTTCAAGCAGTTGCTGTTGTAGCAGGTGGATGGCTGGTTCTACCCGAGAGTTGATGCACAGATATTTGGTACTCTTATTACCCCTCAATCTGTATTAATGGTGTGACTGAATTCACAAGGTCTGTGGTGAGGCAGCACCTGCAGCGGAGGCACAACTGGCAAGGTTTTCTATCAAGCTTTCTTAGCAACTGCATTGTTAATTTTCACTTGAGTGTTTTGCAGAACTGTTGGTAGGTGCATTATGGCTAATTTGCAGCTATCTCTTAGACGTATTTTAAGGCTCTAAGAGACTGGGTCTTATATTAGTGTTTGTTATTGACAGCTTGTGAAGTTGGAGAGCAGAATGTTTCTGTTTAGGATAAATAGGAAGCATTGTTTATAAATAGGATGGAAGAAAATTGACAGCTAAAGCAACATGAAGAAACCCAAGAAGGGTACCTTTAGTAAGCTAGCATTAGAGTAAATCCATTCCAACAGCATAAAATAAAGGAGGAACCAGCTTCTCAGGAGATGATGCTTTTCTATGGAAGCCCTGCTCCTGTACCTGAACTGTTAAAATGCAGCCAGGTTAGGCCTTAAATCCCTGGATTTAGGCATGCTACATTATGCAAGTATGCTAGCCAAAGGCTTTCTAAGAATGCTTCCACAAAGGTTCTGCATAGCAGGACTTAGCAGAGAGCTGAGTGTCTCGGTATTCATTGCTTGTGCCTTGAGCATGATAGCTGTTATCATGGAACGACAAAAGAGCACTTAACATGCTAGTGTCATCCCAAACCAGGCTAAGCAGCCTTACTCCTGCTCCTGAACATACATTTTGCACACTCCATATGCCAGATCCAGTGCTACTCTAACCTTGTGCCTACACCATCTAGTGCACTGAGGCTGCAGATTGCTAAACTGGCCCTGCTTACAGCTCTAACTCCTACCAACTTATGGGAAAATACCAGCCTGAGGGAGACAAAGCTTACTTTCACCTTGTGTAAATGTAAGTAGAGACTGTTTTCACACAACTAATCAGTAAGCAAAAGAGAAATAACTTTAATTGGGTAAATGGACAATTTTAATGGATTTTGCTTCTGTCCACGTAACAAAATACTTTCAGATCTAAAAGTGATAGTTGCACTAGGGATGTCTGTAAAGAGAGCTAAAATAAAGGTATTGACCTGAGGCTCATAACAAAGCCTCTTATTCTTGCAGCATCTTTTCAATTAACAGTGTATAGTATTTTAAGCTCACCAAAGTTTAAATTATACCAGACATTCAGTATTTGTCTTTTAATTGGTTCCCTGGATTAATGATCTGGGTAGAGAATCCTGAGTTCCATTTCTTGGTATATAATGAGACCTGTCTTAAAATACTGCCATTAAATTACCTTTTGGGTACTTACTAAAACTTTTCCAACTTAGGCATTACCTTTATAACAGTGCATGGCATTGATTTAAATACTTTACCAGTGAAAATTTTCAGGGAGCTGTAATTGCAATTTTTTCTTTTTGTATTGGAAAGTATCTGCTCTATGTTATTATTAACTTATTTCTATTAAGAAAATTATGTCAGATGTCTTTTTAGTGAATATTCTTCAATATTTTTGTAGCAAGGTTAAGATTTTGTGCCCAGTTTAATTGATTTTCATTGATTTGCCAGTATAAAGAGGAGAATAACTAAGAAGGGCTGGTGAGTATGTCTGAGAGTATAGAAACTAAGATAATGGTGTGTGAAACTGTTTAATCTGAGACATCACTCACCTTTTCTTCTTTGAAAACAATCCCAGGGAGAGGTACATGTGAATAATTTTAGAGGATATGTGTTAATTAGAAATAAGACATCTGTTTGAGTCTGTGTTATTAATGAATGGCACACTATATTTATTCTGGTTCTGGAGCACCTTGTTCTCTTGGAAAGAAATAGCTTCAGAAATTCAAATTGTAGAACCTAAATTATCAGTCATATTCCAATAAGTTTTACCAGCATCACCTGTCATTGCGTTCACCCCCTTACCTAGTTTAAGTCTCACCTCTGATTAACTTACCATGTAAAAATAAAGGGGTTCTGTCTTTGTCTTCGCAAGCTATTTTTATGGATGAGCAATTCTGTAATGTTCCTTCCTGAGATCATTGCTGGGACTGTTGCTGTGGCCATAATGTTTGTCTTAATCATCTGACCCCTGCACTCACTCTTTTAATACGATCACTTCTTACTTATTTATTTATTTATTTATTTTTCTATGTAGCTGCTTTGGGAGCATGAATTTTTGTCCTATACCATCCTTGTTCCCTGTCATTCTCTCTCTATTTCATAGTCCCCTTTTAAAACCTGGCTCTGTCCAATGTCTGCAATTTATTTGTTATTCAGCCTTAATTGGGCTGGTAGGAAGCTGGGGCAACTTTGAGCATAGTGAGCATTGAAAGTATTCATACTGATTGCTTCTTCGCTGTATACATTTCTCTTCATCCTTAGTTTGTTTACCTACTTGTCATAAATATGAATTTTGATTCCAAAATCTCACAGTCTATTTCTTTGTTTTTGTATCACCTTCTGTTGTATTATTTTGTGGTTATTAATGGGAACTCTGAATGAGATTTTATAACTATTGTATGCTAATTCTTCGATTGTATAATAGCCAGATAAATTTCAGGGAAAAAGAGCTTGTAAGGGAGATGAAGATACTGGGGCTTTTATGTGACTCAGACATGATGTGAACATGAATGATCTGTTCAACTAGTACTTGCCAGCATGCTTGTGGGACTTTACTATTTCAAATGATTCAAGGCTCAGTTACCCTTACATCTGCTAGTTTGATGCCCTCGCATGTACTGAAGCTTCTAACAGTGTGTGTAATTAGCCTTCAGTAATACAAGTGATCTTTGTGATACTAAACCAAAAGTTTGGTATCAAAGAAATGCAAGGTGTTCCCTGGATAAGGCTGACCAGCTACCTGGCCAGACCTCTGCCAGCCTCTGCTCCACCATATCTTTTTCACAGATCACACAGACTGATGTACTAATACTGCTTTTGCTGAGTAAATTTAAAGGAGCTTGCAGTAGTCCCTGAGCACATGGAGAATCCTTATTTAAAAAAAAAAAAGAAACGAAACAAGCAGATTTTCAGAATTGGAAGAAATAATGCCAAAGTGTAATTTGTTAGGGAAGACACATGAAAATGTGGTCTGAGACAGGAACGCAGGAAATGCCAAGCTGAAACCATTACAGGGGAGGAAGGAAAACTGGAATGCTGTAGATGGAGTTGAGAAAATGCTACAAGTTATCAGGAAAAAAAGCAGACTGGAAAGCAAAGGAACAGATGTCTCACTTTGCCATTCAAGAAGTTTGCTTCTTCAGCATTTAATCATTACCTCTCATATTCTTAAACACTAATTCATTACATGTACCATGAAAGTTAAGTGGGTTATAGATAACACTCATGTAGATGTACACTACATTGTGGGAAAAGCTCAAATAAAAATGTAGAAGTACCACTGTTTACATCTTTTCAAAGTTTCTCTGAACACAGAATATGTGCTTGCAAAGGCAGAGTTAACCTCTAGCAAAAGCATGTAGCTATCTGATCTTTTTGGTTATTCTAATATAATATCCAATTCTCGGGTTTCAATTCTGTCATCTAGAGAACTAAACAAAGAAGAGTTTCCATTGTTTGAACCCATTTAATTTATATTGCTTGAATAGTTTAAAAAAATTACATTGCATTAAAGATGGGCTAAGAAATAAAGGAACACAAAGCACATGTGAATATTTTCTTGTTTGAAATACAAAATTGCACATGAATAAATGGCTGTGTTTTCAGGGAGTATTTGTATACAAACATAGGGACTTCTGCAGCTTATGTACGATAACTGCGTGTTTAAGGAGAAACAGAAAGCATTGCATCCCAAGTGCAGTGTAGGTAACATTGGCTGAACCTGAGGGCTGGATCAATAGATACAAAAAATATAATGATGTGGTATGAAATTCAAGGTTATGGATTATGCTTATATGAAGCGATGATGATGCATAACAGAGCAGGGCAAGTCCTAGAACCTGTTAGCTTTTCCAGGGTCTCCAACTTTGGGTGGTTTCAAAGGAAAAGCATTTTTAATGCCCAAACTGCATACAACTACTAGGACTTTTTCCTAAATTGTTCTTTGCGGAAGCCAAACTGCTGCCAGCTTTGCTATGTGGTGCTGTTATGTTGCAAAATTCTTTTTTTTTTTTTTTTTTCCTGCTGTGAGTTTTCACCCCTTCCTCAACTTCAAATGACTTCTATACATTCCTTTTTTTACAATTATGTCCTGGATTCAGCAGTAGCAGTCATTTTTCTCTTTCTTAGTAGCTGGTGCAGTGCTGTGGTTTTGACTTTTGGCCTGGGAACAGCGCTGATAGCACATTTTGGTATTACTGCTTTGGAGACAGAGGAAATTGAGCAGCTGTCCACCTTGCCTGGTCTCTCAGAGGATCCTTCTGTTGTGGGGTTGCTGAAGGTCAAAGAACAAGTGCCAATTCTGACCACAACAGTGCACCAGCGGCAATATTGCACCAACCGAGACTCCCTGATTCCCATCCATAAGCTGATCCGTAGATTGGAGAGTCAAGGAGTGATCAGTAGGACCCACTCACCCTTTAATAACCCCATATGGCCAGTGCGAAAGTCTAACGGAGAGTGGAGACTAACAGTAGACAGTCGTAGCCTGAATGAAGTCACACCACCCTTGAGTACTGCCGTACCGGACATGCTAGAACTTCAGTATGAACTGGAGTCAAAGGCAGCCAAGTGGTATGCCATGACTGATATTGCCAATCCATTTTTCTCAATTCCTTTGGCAGCAGAGTGCAGGCCACAGTTTGCTTTTACTTGGAGGGGCATCCAGTACGCTTGGAACTGACTGCCCCAGGGGTGGAAACACAGCCCTATCATCTGCATGGACTGATTCAGACTGCACTGGAACAGGGGCAAGCTCCAGAACACCTGCAGTACATTGATGACATTATTGTGTGGGGCGATACAGCAAAAGAAGTCTTTGGAAAGGGAACAAAATAATCCAAATCCTGCTGAAAGCCGGTTTTGCCATAAAATGGAGTAAGATCAAGGGACCTGCACGGGAGATTCAACTTTTGGGAATGGCAAGATGGACGTTGCCAGATCCCTACAGATGTGATTAACAAGATAATGTCTCCACCAACGAATAAGAAAGAAACACAAGGTTTCTTGGGTGTTGTGGGGTTCTGGAGGATGCACATCCCGAACTACCGTTTGATTGTAAGCCCTCTCTATCATGTGACCCGGAAGAAAATTGATTTTAAATGGGGCCCTGAGCAACAACACGCCCTTGAGCAAATTATTGTTCATGCAGTAGCCCTTGGACTAGTCCGGACTGGGACAGATGTAAAAAATGTTCTGTACACCGCAGCTGGGGAGAATGGTCCTACCTGGAGCCTCTGGCAGAAAGCTCCAGGGGAGACTTGAGGATGACCCCTCGGCTTTTGGAGTCGGGGATACAGAAGATCTGAGGCCAGCTGTACCCCAACTGAAAAAGAGATACTGGCAGCCTAAGAAGGGGTTTGAGCTGCTTTGGAAGTGATTGGCACTGAAGCACAGCTCCTCCTAGCACCCCAGCTGCCTGTGCTGAGCTGGATATTTAAAGGCAGGGTCCCCTCTACACATCATGCAACCGATGCTTCATGGAGTAAGTGGGCTGCACTAATTACACAATGAGCTCCAATAGGATATCCCAGTTGTACAGGAATTCTAGAAATCATCATAGACTGGCCAGAGGGCAAAAATTTTGGAATGTCACTGGAGGAGGAGTTGATGCATGCTGAAGAGGCCCCACCATATAATAAACTGTCAAAAAGTGAAAAGCAATATGCCTTGTTTACTGATGGGTATTGTCGCATTGTGGGAAAGCATCATAGATGAAAGGCAGCTGTATGGAGTCCTTGACAACAAATTGCAGAAACTGCTGAAGGAGAGGGTGAATCGAGTCAGTTCACCGAGGTGAAAGTCATCCAGCTGGCCTTGGATATCACTGAACGAGAGAAGTGGCCAGTACTTTATCTCTACACTGACTCATGGATGGTGGCAAATGCCCTGTGGGGGTGGTTGCCGCAATGGAAGCAAACACCAGATGGCTGGAAACATATGCTGTGCCCCACGCCACTACCCGGAACACTATCCTGGGTCTTGAGAAGCAGATTTTGTGGCGACACGGCACCTCAGAGAGAATTGAGTCAGATAATGGGACTCATTTCTGGAACAGCCTTATCGACATTTGAGCCAAAGAGCATGGCATTGAATGGGTATATCACATCCCCTACCCTGCACCAGCCTCTGGGAAAATCAAACGGTAAAATGGGCTGTTCAAAACTACACTGAGAGCAATAGGTGGTGGGACTTTCAAACATCAGGATACACATTTACCAAAAGCCACCTGATTGGTCAACACCAGAGTATCTGCTAACAGGGCTGGCCCGGCCCGGCCCAGTCAGAACTTTTACATACTGTTGAAAGGGGCAAAGCTCCTGTGGTGCACATAAAGAATTTGCTGGGGAAGACAGTCTGGGTTATTTCTGCTTCAGCTAAAGGCAAACCCACTCATGGGATTGCTTTTGCTCAGGGACCCAGACATACTTGATGGGTAATGTGGGAAGATGGGGAAGTCCAATGTATACATCAAGGGGATTTGATTTTAGGGGAAAACAGCCAGTGAACTCAATTGTATGCTGTTGCCTGCTATGTAGCGCTTTTATAGCCCACCAACTAGATGTCTTCAGGTCATCAGTGACTGGCCCTGACTTCCCTCTGACCATCGTCCCAACAAAGAATGAGCTTTGTTGAAACCAGACGAGTTCTGCAGTAAAAGAACCGTCTGCATTAGCAGGCAATGATCCAACACTGCACACAGCCTCTCCTGCTCTGGAAGACTGCTACAAGAGATGAAGCCCGACATCATGGGCCAAATGGACTCGGCAGCTTTATAAGGATTGGTCCATGCACTAATAAATGATCTCTCTCTCTCTCTCTCTGTGTATGTATATATATATGATAAGAGTGATGGTATATTGAAAATGTGGGATCTGAGCATGATGTGAATGGTATGGAACAAGGGGTGGATGCTGTCCTCTTTTTAGCAGTAGCAGTCATTTTTCTCTTTCTTAGTAGCTGGTGCAGTGCTGTGTTTTTGACTTTTGGCCTGGGAACAGTGCTGATAACACTGATGTTCTTAGTTGCTGCTCAGTAATGTTCACTCTGACCAGGGACTTTCTGAGTCTCATGCTCTGCCAGGGAGGAGGGGAAGCCGGAAGGAAGCAGAGACAGGACACCTGACCCAAACTGACCAAAGAGGTATTCCATACCACAGCACGTCATGTCCACTGTATAAACTGGGGGCAGTTACTCAGAAGGGTAGGTCATTGCTCAGGTCAGGCTGGTTATCGGTCGGCGAGTTGTGAGCGGTTGTATTCTCTTCCCTTGTTATTCCCCTTATCATAATTATTATTGGTGGTAGCAGCAGTGGTTTGTGTTATACCTTAGTTACTGGACTGTTCTCATCTCAACCTGTGGGAGTTACATTCTTTCAATTCTCCTCCCCATCCCTCAAGGAGTGGGGGGGGGGGAGGGGGGGGCGGAGGTAGTGAGAGGGCGGCTGACTGGCCTTAAACCACGACAAATTAATTAAACATAGAGATTTTGGTTTCACTTATGCTACTTATGGATTTGTTCAAGCAATATATTTTGTACAGAGAGGTTTATAGAGACTTGTTTCTACATAGCCATATGTTTTGGTCACTGCCTGTTGACAAGCTGGCCTTTCCATTAGATTCTAACACAGTAATGTGTCATGTCTTGTAAAAATGGAATCATTACAGCAGTTATAAAACTGCTGCAGTTCTAAAACTTCAATACCATATGAAATCAGTATTCACAGAAACTTCATAAACTAAACAAAGACTTGACTGTGTGCTACTGTTTATTTTGAGCAATGGCATTTAAAATTGGTTAGCTGTTTTTTTCTCATGTAATCAAAAAATGGATCTAGAATCCTTTTTTCTGAGAAGTTATTCCTTGTGGCTAACACAAGAGGGGAGGTAGTGTAGAACTCTTCAGCAAAACTCGTCTTTATTAAATTCATTGAGGTGATTGGTCCTAGGTTTGTGAATATGCAAAGCTTTCATTCTGTTATTTTGCTTTGGAAAGGTTAAGATGTATAAATACCTTTGTCAGAGGTCATTGGCAAAGGTATTTATACCCACTGGCTGGTTAGCCATGCCTTTGAACGCTTGCTGATTTCTCATCCATTTTCATACATTTTCTGCTACGGCTGCAGCTCTGCTTCTGGTCTTTTCTGAGTTAGTCCATACTGAAAGCTTTTGCCTCATTTCCTTATGAGTCACAGCATTTTGGTGAGATCAAAACTAGATCTACAGAAACACAAGATGATCAAGTATAAATGTTATATCATGGGAACAGTTGAGAAGCCATATTTAAACTGCGAAGCAGAATGATATTTTCAGTCTTGGAGGTGACTAGGGAGTTTCTGCTAGCTTGTTTATATAGAAAAAAAAACCCATGAAACTCTGTCATCTATTCATTTTTGATAAATGTAGGTTTGACACACTTCTCCTTTGGTGTGCCTTAGCGAGGGCAAGGTGTTTCTTCCATCTTCTCCTGTTGGCTTGGTGTATTGAGAAGTTGCTACTTTCATCAGACCTTATTTCTGGTATCATAATTGGAGGTTAGAGATCATTATGCCTGATATGGCAGTTCCCATGCTTTTAGCCATAACCTTACACTGTGGCTGCTTTTGCACTGATAATGAAAAGTGGTTTCTTTGATGTATTTTTTTATTTGCTCACTAATGCAATTCTCTTTAAATTTTATGTGTGACCTTTATCTCCATCAAGAGATTCATAGTCAATTTTTCAAGGTTGCCTACATGTTTCTCACTGCATCCAGCTCAGTAAAGCACCAGTAAACTTCATAAAAGTTCCAGACTGACTCTTGAAAACTCTGTAGTACAAACTTTCTCTTCTCAAAATTGCCTGTGTTCAGATTTTAAGAGAAAAGTGACATCGCTTTGAGTTATTGAATATCTTTAATTTCATATTTGATATATTTTCTCCAAGAGCCTAGAGAATTAGAAGGCATTAATTTTGCCATTCGGGGGGTTCAGCTGATTAATTTTGCTAACTGCTGCCCAAGTTGTAGTACAGGAGCTCTGAAGTCTTGACATATACAAGCTCAAAACGATTTACACATTTAAGAAAAAGTTTTAGCAGTGTAAAAAGTGGTTGGCAATGGTATACAAGCTAACCTATGCCCTTTAATGTTATTACCTTCCAGAAACTGCCAGTCCTAAATGATTAAACAATCAATCATAACACCCTGGGACAACAGCAACCACCGGAGCTGTCTGAAAAAATAGACTTCTTGAATGTTTTAATTCCTGGACATTGTTTGCCCTTTAGAATGATTTACCAGCAAGGACAATCGAGTTAGAGGTTTTCTGCTCTTCTAGTGAAGTATTTTACCTCTAGTGTGGGAGGGTTTATTTGGGGGTTTTTTAGGGGGGAGGTTTTAATTTGAAAGTTCATAATCCCACATTTCTAGAACAGCTGCAACTTTAATTCCTTCATCTGAAGTAGATAGCACAGTAATGGACAGACAGTTCAAACTAAAAGAGAGAAACTGTTTTGAATTCAGGAATATGCTTTTTGTTGACATAAATAAACTTCTTATTCTGATAATGTTACAATTTTTTTATAACTTTTGTGTGACGTCAGCATGTGTTGATTGCCTCTAGGAGAAATTTATGTAAGTTTCTGCTCATGTATGATTTTGTGGATTTTCAGTTAGAATGATAGAACTCTATAAAAACAAACTTTGAAAAATATTTTTGGCATTAAGATGTTAGGATTGTTGTAGGTTTTCATAGGAATGTATTTATTTGTTTTAGGTTAAAAAAAAAAAAAAAATCACCCTAGTCAGGGTTTTTGGATGAATTGTCCAGTAACTGATTTTGTTTCTTCACTTGTTAAATCTTCTGCATTCTTAAAGGCAGTGCCTGGACTACAAGTCTGCCTCTGAAACTGAGATAATGGTGGTGGCAAGAAGCAGTTTTCAGTACTTAATGCTACAGTCCGCATGTTATGGCATTGAGTAATTAGAGGAGAAACTTGTGTATTTTATGTATGTGCACACACACTAAATGCCGCCAAATAAATTCACAATTTTACTGCGTGGCTACCCATGAGTCCCCACAGTCAAATACCAGGGAATTAATTTATGCACATACAAACTAAGAAGCAGCAGCATAAGGAGCATATTGTTAATGCCTTGTCTACGGAAAATTGCATATATGCCTGCCAGGGGTTGAATGCATGTAATAGTATTTTAATGCTTTTCTGAGGTTTGTTTCTGGATAATGTACTGTACTCTTGACCACTGAGTGTAAGTCAGCCACTGAAACACTGTGAAACCCAAGACTTTGCAACTCCTGTGTAGCCAGGTTCCTGGCTTTCAGTGTTCTATGACTTGCCACTCTGAGCCATTCCTCCCAGACTGCCGCAACATCCCCTCTTCCTAGTCCCCCCACAACTCTCCTTCCCAGGAAGCCACTGTTGTGCAGGAGTGTCCTCTCTTATTTTTGTGTCCAAACAGGTCTTTCCAGGTGACCTGTTGGAAATGCAAATAGAAAATTGTATTGCATGTGGCTATTTCCACACCACCACCTCTGCATGCTTCTTATGTTTATAGTAAAGTATGTGGGTGGGTGGCAGGCAAAAGGGACATGCATGAAAATAATTTTAAAAACTCTCTTTCTGTGCCAGCGTTGCTAAGCTCATCTGTACTCTTCATTGAAACGCTGAATATTTAACATCACAAAAAAGTATCCATATTCCACCCATGGTGGATGTTATAATCCCATTTGCCAAAATACATGTTTATTCTTTATAATTTCTCAAAGGAGGGTTTGACTGTCAAAACCCATTTGATTTAAGTGTTCTAATGCTGTTGGAAATTATGCTAATAAAAAATTAACTTTGTCTAATTTCACTGTTTATGAAACAAATTACCAAACTGACCTCAAATAAGCAAGTGTATATTTAGTAAGTGTCCTTAAAAGCATTCATTTTTATTAGAAATGACTTATTACTGATTCTGAAAAAGACTTTATTGAATTGTTTTGTGTTTATATTCTCTCAGAATCAATATTTGCTTGTTCATAGTAATGGTATGTGTGTATAGTACTTTAGAATTGCAATCATAAGCCCAGTAATACAGTTCTTCTATTAAAGCAAATAGAATTAATTTACTTTAGAAAGGAAAAAGTATAAATATAAAAACTCAGTAAAGTGTTTTATGGACTAGATTTTTTTTCTTTTCCTCTAAAAATCTTTATCACAAAAGAGTAAAGTTTGATAAAAATAAAAGTACAGGGAACTTGTGATTAATACTGATTTCAGTAAATACATTTAATTTCATACATTAATATAGTCTAAGAATTCAATCTGAAATAAAGGAAGGCTGTTTTTTTTTCTGGTTTCAGAACATGAATTCCTTTATATTTTGTGAGGTAATGCAGGTGGTAAACGATAGATATTTTTCCTATAATGTAGAATAATCCGTGTTGAGCTCTACAGTTGAGGAAGGGAATCTGAACTTCCTCAGTCATAAGAATTTGTATCTAGAACATACTGTAACAGGCTGAGGTGACGCTAATTCGCTGAGTGCCAGTCCTGCACTATAAATATTGTCTCTTTCATGGTTTTGGTCAATAGTTCTTAAGGCTAATGAAAGTCTTTACATTAAAGGCAAGGTTTAAATTTCTACTGCAGTGCTGTATTTGCTTTAAGTGTAAGTAAAGTGAAAAATAATCCATATGGTAATAATAGTATTGCACTGGCTCTGGCCATCTGTACTGTGGCTCTGGGAAGTGCCCTGCACTCGGTCCTGGATGGCAGTAACAAAAGCAGTGCGAAGCTGCTCAAGGAGCAAGAAGCTCTTTCCTCTATTTTGCTCAGAAATGACTCTTCAGTGCCCAGAAAAGCTGTGACTAAGGTGGTGATGGTAGTCTTGAGACACTGCTGATAACAGGCTAGATTTTTGGCAAACAGATAAATCTTGAAACTATTTTTATTTCAAGAGCAAAGTCAACAAAGGCTAAGTTTTTTTTAGTAAGGAAAATATTGCTCATTGCATATTGTGGCAGATGCACAAATCTGGTTCAATTTCTTTGCCTCTTCTTGAAGTGCAGTGGAAGAACAGAACCACCTCCACCCAAAAAATTACAGCAAATATACATTTTATTCAGACAGCTATTTGACTTTTTGTACACTGATGCTGCTTCAGTAGACCTGCGGAGATTGTCTATTTTGACTATGCTTATGTTCTGAAGTGATACTGTAAGGAGTCCTCAGTTGAAAGCAGAGATGTGATCAAAATTTCCCTAAGCAGAAAAGCTTCAACCTTTGTATGCTATGGTAAGCAATTAATTTCTACGCTGTTATGCAGTTTAACAAGAGTGGGACCAATGCCTAAATATTGCCATGGAATGTGTGCCTTGGTTTTAGGCAGGCTTTCTGTTTTTTGCAAGTTATTACACATCCCAGTCTTGATCCTCACAGGATTTAGCTGTAGGAATGCCTAGGCTGTGCATTACAAGTGATCTTCACTGAGACATTTGCACCAGATAAACTGAGGTTATGGCAGTTCTGGGTATGAGAAACAATTTCATAGTCATATGTCCTGGGTTCCTTCCCATCCCTTCAGGAGCAAGGGGAAGAAAGAGGGGGGAGTGAGTGAGCAAACTGTGTGGCTGAGAGGCTTAAACCACGACACCATACGGAAAACCTCAGTGTCCAAAACTTAAGATTATGGAATGAATAGACATGAACTCCTTTTATAGGTCTGGACAGTTAAATATAGACATTTTTCTTTGCTGTTTTCTTTCTCTATGCTGCTGTGCTATAAGCATGAATTTGTTCTCCCCTACACCCAATGGTCATGTTTTCTTGCTTACATTTTTCATCCAGGCATGTGATCTTCTTGAAGTTAAATGAGCATATCCAAGTTCACAGCTGTATGACTGCCTAGACCAAACACTTGACAGGACAAGTCTTTACCTGATGCAGATCAGCTGTACATTTTGATTGATAGGTGGTTTGTTTTTTTGTTTTCTTTTTGCTATTTGACCAGCATTAAAACAGAGTTAGATAGAAATAAAATGTGGAAGATGAAGAAATCTTTAAAAATTCAGTACATATGCGACAGATTCTTTTTACTGTATTATTTGCAATACACTATTCACTTACTGTAAACATCCTAAAGGGTGTGAAAAGACTTCCAGAAGATATTTCAATGAGATCATTGTTGCACTAAAGAAAGTAAAGGTAATTTTTAAGCAAATACTAGCAAAGATTTCATTAGATTAATGCAATATTTGAATTCTGCATATGTTTTCATGTATTGGATAGCAAAATATGCTTTTTGTATTGAAACAATATTAGCTGATTTGTATTAACACAACCCACAAGGGAAAAAATAAAAGCATTTTGATCCGCTAGTTTTAAAATCTGTGTTAAAATGAGCCTTCTAAAACACATGAAGGAACATGAATGTGAACAACCTTTGGGAGCCGGAAAAATGTGAAGTACTACTTCAAATTTCACATATTTTAAACTCATCACATTCAGAATAAAGATTCTCAAGAAACTGTGTATATAGAAGTATAGATCATGCTGCATAAAAAACCCCAATAAATTCTGTGACACCCATTAAAAAAAACCAACCCAAACTTGCTTTAAAATACTACGTATCTGCAAAACCTTTCTTCAGTTAAACTGAACAGCAAATAAAAGAATCTTAATGTCTTTGATATTTTTCTGTTCAGCCTTGCTCTTTGTGCTGCAATTGATTTGATTTGGGTACTCAGTACCCAGTTTGGCTATCCACATAGCTAAAGTAGAAGTTGGAGGAGTAGCCAGATATCCAGTGGGCTTTCACATGATGGTTGTTGCCAGGGAAACCACTCCCCTGGTACCCATGCAGCAAGCACGTCCACCTCTTCAGGCACACAGACGCAGAAGCATCAGTCTGTCAGTTGATGGAAAGAAAGCAAAGCAGCTGTGAAGGAAATTTAATGCAGACAAGTAATTAAAGTGTTTAGATACTTCAAATTTAAAAGTTATGATATTTTTCTTAAGGAGCCACCCAAGAGGACTGCATTAGTGTACTGGGAACAAGCATTCACCAGCATACTTGCGGCTTTGTGAGGAACTTACACTTCTGTTCTCCTATGTGGTGATAGATGTTAGCACAGCTAGTACTACACAGTCACTCTGTTAGTTTAGATTATATGTGTATGGTGCAGCTTCCAAAGGGAAATGGAAATCACAAGGCTGTATCTCTGTCAAAACTTACCTAAATGCTTATGTCTTTGAAGGGCATTCACACTACACCAAACACAAGCAGACTTCCCAGTCGCAGATGTCCCTTAAAATGCATCTCACTGGATGTTAAGACCTGCTTGTCCATAAACTATTGGGAAGGGGACGTTTTCTCTTTTCACTGAGTATACAATTAAAAGCAATGTATTGCCAGAAGTACACCTGAAAACTCTCAGAAATAAGCACTCCGCAAGACTACAACCCACAGAGTATCTAAGTACTAGCAGCTGTGCCTTTGAGGGACATCTTTTCTTCTGGTGAGTTGGTGGTTTCAAAGGTCTATGGGGACTGGACTTAGTTAAATACTTCAGTAGAAACGCCTGTTAAAAATACAGATTAATTTTTTAATGACCGGAGAGCTCATGAACATACATCCATTTCTCTGTAAGCACCTGCCTAACAGTTGATCTGAGGCCAAGGTGTAGTAATTTCTTAGTCCTCTAGTATCAAAGGAGCAGTTAGCATTTCACATATTGTAATATATTGGCTTGGATGATTCATATAATACAATTTTTTGTATTGTATGGAGCACTTAAGGCCTGTTTTGTGCAAATTGTTGGGAAAACAGAACAGAAACAGTAAGAGAGCTCTTCTGTCAGTGTCTAAGCTTTACTTTTGACCAGATTATCTCATCAAACTCTTTTCAATGGAAGACGAGTTTACCTATGCCTACCTATGAAGCCTTCTTGCTCTAGAAATCTTCATAAAAGGCGGAAAAGGACCTCTGTTAAGCACTTGCCTGCCAATGTCCTCTGAGTAAATGACGATTTACAATTATAAGGAAACTTGGGATAGTAGTTAGGCCTATATGTCCATTTCTACCTTGTTTTTCATAAGTTGTTCCTCTGCTTCACGTGCTCCCTGATTTTTCACTTGTGCATATTGAATATAAAAGATGAGAAAAGATTATATTTGGCTTTGCTGTATTGATGTTACCCAAGCTAAGTAGCTGGAGAAGATTAACTTCATTATTCTGGTTCAATTCTAGTTTTGATAGTTATGCTGTATGCTTAAAACTCTCTTGGCAATTCCAAATGATTCATCTTTCTCTCACTTCTTACTAACTTTTGCGTATTGCAGTTGTGTATAGTAAACTTCCGCTATCTTTCTCCCACAAGGGGCTGAAAATGATTCCTGTAAGGCATGTACTTAGCAAATCCATTTGTAAAGTGCATTTGGAAAGCTCATGAATGTGTCGGGAGTTACCATATAAATGAAAGATTATTCATTCAGCGTGAATTTAATTACACATTTTCTATGCAGTATAGATTTCCCTCCTGGAAATAACCCATAAAATTTCTCATGGGGTGTTCGGGGGATGACACCCACCTAAATTGGTGCCTGGTTTTTTTCATGTATTCATAGAAATTTCAATTACTGAATGGATTATCATGATTTTCTCACAGGATGCCATTTCTTGAATGATTCTAATACCTTGATGATTGATAGTCACTGTAGATGGGAGGCCATTAATAGTAAATACAGTTGTTTTAATTCCCTGTCTATGCATATATATTGTATTTGGCCAGAAACACACATTCCTATAGCCTTGCTGGTTTAAAATGATTTCACAATATAATGCATGTCTTGAATCCTTTTTTTTTTTTAAAAAAGACATCTAATTTGAGCTAAATAATTTATAAATTTTACAAATACATGTATTTATGACCTAACAAAATTTGCTAAATTCATTATAGGTTTGAATACAAAACTTTATAAGTAGTGATATATGTAGGTGCATATGTTATATTTTCAAATGGCAATAATTTACTGAAATACCTGTTTAAATAGAAAAATGTTAAAATGTGCTAAGTAATTGCCTTTGGACCTTCAGACTTAAAAATACTGCATTCTATGTGAACAAAATATAGGTCTTATTAATTCTTGTTTCTTATGCTCACAGGTTGTATTAGTCCATTTTTCTCCCTTTTCCTGTTACAAACTTCACTTTTCCATTTTATTTTCTGTTGCCTACAGGTCTTCCCCATGAATGAGAAATTTTAAAAATAAACAACCAATGGCATGCTTTTAATTTATAAATGAAGTTGCCCCTTTGCCATAAAACTGTTAATTGGCCAGCACTTAATTAGTGCTGCAAGAGTCAATGTAAAACTTGCATACCTGGATGCACAGTTCATTTTGCTCTTCTCAGTTAATGTGTTCATAGAGAAACTACTGCAGGCCACTGCTGCCTCAAAGCAAGTTTAAACATAAAGCAACCTCGGTAGGATATCCAGGAAAAGGACACTGGGCCTTACAGGAATGGCATTTCATCTCTTTCTTCAGACCTCTGTACTAACACTAAACTTTGTGGAGCTAAAAATCCTCAGTGGCCTTCTTAACAGATACAGGACTTACTTTGCTTTGTACTTACGTGGAGGTCACTATGTTGAGTAAGTGTCTTTCAGCCCATCTGGTCTCTGCATTGCAAACAGTTTCAGATCACCTTGAATTAGTACCACTGAAATTATCCATAAGGATGTACAGGAGTTAGCTGGATTTTGAAAGTAGGCATTTGTTATTTCAGTGCTTTATTAGTAACATATGGAAGTCACTCTTAAGGATTGATGATGGTACTTGTGTTATTTAAGGAAAGTCTTTTATTGTCTGTAGTTTTCTCTACAGGTATCAAGCTGCAGAGCACAGACGTGACTGTACAACTCAGCATGGATCCCAATTCTATTCTAAATTAAAACTATTTGACTTTAGTATTTCTAACACTATCTTTCAATACCTAAGTAAGTGCAGATGGCAACCTGACTGAATGTCCAAAAGGATGGGCTAAATTGCTCTTTAATGTCATTGCTAAATATTGGATTAATTATTGTGCTGGCTAATGTGAAAATACAGACTGCATGCGGAACATGTTCTAGTTTTATTTATTTAGGGGAAAAGGAAAATTTCCCTAATTTTCCCTTCAATAAAATTTCCACACTGAATGAGAACTACCCCTAATCTTCCTCCTGCTAAACCCATGAACTACGGGAAGACTTTGAAGCCAGAAGTGAAAGGAGATCATGGGATGGCATTGAATTAATAAAGATGGAAGGGCTGTTTTAATCTTGCCTGAAACAAACCAAAGCAGTGTGGAGTGAAACAGGAGCTCTTCTGTGCTGACATTGTGATGATGACAGTGTCTTCTGAAACTGGGATAGTTTGTCTCTTAGAGCAGCTATGGGATTGTCAGAGCTCAGGGTTCCATTTAATATTTTAAAGGGAATTTCTGTTTCTGTCCACATAGCTCTAAACTCAGTGACTGCTCCTTCATCCTTTTTTCTACAGTAAGTATATGCTGCAGCTGGTGTATCATAAAGTATCTGTGACATAAAGCAGTACATGGAAGAATGTGGTCACTGCAGTGCTCAGAACTACCAACGAAATAGCTTCCGTCAGGGTTCCTCATGTACTTGAATTAGCCCTGGTCCTGACCCACAGCTGCTGAGCCAAGCTGATGCTGGCAGAAGCTCTCCCGCTTAATGGCACTTGAATGTCCTTTTTGGATGGGCTGCTGCAGCGCTCAGGATGTGTTCAGGTTAATTCTAACTTCTCACAGATCAGATGACAACCCCATGAAGGCAGAGAAACATTTAGGATTATGAGGGCTAAAATTAAACTCTACACCCAGCTGGCAGGCTGTCTGTCAGGAAGCCCTGCAGAACAAGAATATTGCTTGTTCTCCTACCAGTTGGAATACATGAACACAATTGAGGGAACAGCTGCAATGAAGCAAACAAATAGGTCTGGTAGGAAAAAAAAAATAGTATCTGTCCAGGTTACAGAAAAATAGAAATTCTTACAAAGTGCTTAATTATTTACAGATTAGAGTCAGTGAGTAAGCTTTTTTGTTGGTTTTTTTTTGTTTGTTTTATAACATTCAACCCTACTTTGCCCAGTGAGTTTCCATAAAGGTAATTGATGATGGTGTTTGTCCCAAGATAGTCATTTAGGCCAGTGAATTTCTATTGATGTATTTGAATCCGATCATTCAGTTGGCATTCTTTGTTCGGCAGTTAACAAAAATTTATTTTGCTCAACACAGAGAGGCCTCACAAAAAATTTATCATTGAGATGTCTTAGCTTTCAGACTGAGAAGAATGTAAAGAATGTTATTCAAAGCCTTATTTGGTCAAATGTTGAGAGTGTTCGCCAGGAATGGAAGGTGGCCTGGAATACAGGGAAGTACTGCCTCCTGTCCAAATGGCTGTGTCTGTTTCTATACAAAAAAGTATTTATTTTTTTTTTTAATAAGACATTGCAAAAGGTCTCGCACTCAAAACATTTGTTAATTGTACCTTAGCAGGCTGACTGTGTCAGGCAACAGCTCGGGTATGCTATAAATGAACAGTCTGATCTATTGATACTTTC
This sequence comes from Ara ararauna, assembly GCA_028858755.1. Taxonomy (NCBI): domain Eukaryota; kingdom Metazoa; phylum Chordata; class Aves; order Psittaciformes; family Psittacidae; genus Ara; species Ara ararauna. The sequence continues at coordinate 46,142,271 of CM054381.1, forward strand.
CCATCAGTATCAAATTCTCTGAGGATGAGTGATTCATCGTAGTGTTTGATGGACCAAACCTCTGATGAACAGCTTTCAGATGGGATAAAAAGGGCTTTGTGATTTGGCATATATTTCCTGCCCAAATCTGGGTTGTTTTTTTTCCCGTCTCCATGGACTTTGGAGCATTGTTGATTATTTTACCCCTTTTTATACATTAATTTGTATTCTGATTTTTTGCCACACGTTTTTAGTGGCTAATAAATGCTTCTGTTGATTTACCAAACTCAACAAACTAGGTTTTGATCAACACACCTGATTGAACTTACAGATTCTGTCAGGGAGAAAATGTTAAGCTCTTCCCCAGAGCAAGACAAATAAGCAGGTCTGCCTTGCAAGAGGTCTCCAGAGATTGCTGAAAGTTTCTTCTGAAGTTGGGCCAGTTACCTCAGAATTAGAAATTACCATTAAATAAATTAACACTATGAATGTACATATATGTACACATATGTTCACACTATGAATACACTAAGATGCAGTATGGATATTGTTGGGAGAAAAGAGAGTTATGTCAGCATTTCTCTATTATGAGATAGTACTCATAGATTGGGGAAACCACTGGACTCCTGTCTGTGTAAACTAGTATATCCATGCTTATGTGTGCTGAAAAGAAAGCCACATTCCTGGTGGAAGTGTCTTCAAGCTAATAACGTTATCAGTAATCAGATAAGCAAAGTCAACTTTGCTGGAATATTTCAGGGAGGAAGGATTTTTTTTTTACACATAAATCTTACTGAAAATATCTTACTAGTGGCTCTTTTTGTTAGGTTTTATATTCTTCATATAGTATAATGCTACCTTTATTTTCTGTGTGGCATTATTAATATTTATTTAATACTTGCTCATAGGCATGGAAAAATTACTTACCATGTACTTACTTACCATATTTATGTATCTAATTTCACTGAAGCCTGTGAGAGTATTTTCTTATAAGTTAGCAGAGTTTGTTCCTCCTAGATAATGAAACATCACATTTCCAAATACGTAAGAACTTCACATTTCCACATAGCCTGAAACACTCTAAAAAGTGTTTGATGTTCTAGAGACATGAAGGAAGAACTATTTATTTCATTGGTATAGTGTAAATGTCTTGCTTAATTCAAGAAATAAATAGAATGGCATGTATTACCCATCAAGTGTAATAACACGGATGAAAATGTTTCCAAGTGAATATGCTTACTTGTGTTTCACAGTTAAAGTTCTTCTCATTTTGGGTTCAAGTTATCAAAAGTAAGAATCTAGGAACTGTGATATTACATCAGACTAATGGTTCATATAGTCCAGAATCCTGTCTTTGGCTGTTTACTGAATCAGATGCATTTAAGAGAGACGTAAAAAGCTCCAACATTCCCACCCCTTCCACCTCCCCATAATTTGTCTGTTTTTTCAGCTTCTACTTGGTAATACTTAGTTTGCTTCCTAGAACATGAAAATTTGCGTTTTCATGTTTGCAATTTTATCATGATCTGATGAACTTTATTTTCGTATGAATTTAATTTAAACAAAAGAATAGGTTAACTTGTTTCCAACTTTTTCTTATATAAAATCATGTCTTTTTATATCATTTTCAAATTAATTGCTTCCAGTGATCCCCTGCTCTCCTGTCATGAGAATAGTATTTTGCTATGACCAAATTAGTTTTCATATCATTCATTGGCCTATGTATCTTTGTTTCCCCTGTATTTGTCTCTTAGCTAAATATTTCTAATCTGCCATTCTTCCTACATTAAGTCTGTAGTAAGTTTTAGTGCTGTACCATTTTCCACAATCCCTTTTTTAAAAAGGAGTGACCAAAAATTAAGACAGTAATTAAACCAGCTTGATGAGTTTAATCAGTGATATAGTGTCTTACCAAGGCTGGAATTCTTGGAGGTGCTTAACCTTATTTCATTTCAAACACACAAGTGAGCTAAAGCCCTCATTGGGCACACTTGTGAACAACAAGGAAACAGCTACAAGAAGAGAGAAATGTGAATTAGGCTTTCTAGATTGCTTTCTATGGACCTATTTTTAGCACTTCTCAGTGAATGGGATTTTTCAGAGAAACCCCAGGCACAGCTACAGGTTGGGCAGAGAAGAGATTCAGAACAGCCCTGTGGAAAAGGACTTGGGGGTGTTGGTTGATGAGAAAATGAACATGAGCCGGCAGTGTGCGCTTGCAGCCCAGAAAGCCAACCGAATCCTGGGCTGCATGAAAAAGAGCGTGACCAGTAGGTTGAGGGAGGTGATCCTGCCCCTCTACTCTGCTCTTGTGAGACCTCACTTGGAGTACTGGGTGTAGTTCTGGTGTCCTCAACATAAAAAGGACATGGAACTGTTGGAACAAGTCCAAAGGAGGGCCACAAGGGACTGAAGCACCTCCTGCATGAAGAGAGGCTGAGAAAGTTGGGGCTGTTCAGCCTGGAGAAGAGAAGGCTGTGTGGAGACCTCCTAGCATATCTCTTCAGGAGATATGGGGTGCCTCACACTATGGAGTCAGCATTGTCTCTGAGAGAGAGGACAACTGCATTGCATTTTTAGAAGGCTCTCAGGCAGTGTTAAGATAAAGGAAGTTTGACCCGTAATGTGTATAAGTATTTTTTTGGTCTTTGCTAAACAGGTGATTTTTCCATCCAATTTGTCTGTAAAAGAAATGCAGTTAACAGTAATGTTTTTGTCTTATTCTCAAATTTCTATTTAAGTTTTGCTTACACTTGCATTTGCTGTTATCTTGTCTCTTGTTCATTCCTAGACCAAACCAACTATTTTATACTCAGACAGCAATACTGCATGCAGATATTCTCTACCAATTTCTGCAAGTCTAAACTTACCTGAGACAGAATGAGTTGATTATTCAAATTGAGCCTGTCCAAATACCTTACTGCATTGGTGAGACACTGGATACTTCAGTTAGTCAAGATTTAGTCAGTTCTTGACATCCAGCTACATAACTCATCAATATATAATGTAAGTCTGCAAAGGTCAATCTCGTAGCATCGGAAATCTGTCTTCTCGTGTTGCAAATACGCAAGTGGCACAAATACACATGACAGCCTATTAGGAATTAGGGATAATAATAGTTAGTTTAAGAAGATTCTTGAATAAGCATTCTTCAGGGGTGTAGTCTTTTGTCAGTGGTACTGATAAAAGATTCTGAAAGGCCTCAAATAATTTCAAAACTTAATTAATTGTTTAAATGGTTTTATCCACCTAAAATCCTTTCCTTGTTTCTCTTGAGTAAGAAAACCAAATTACCTGTTGGGATTTTTGATTTGGGCTCTTATATCTGTTGTGCCCATATAAATCAAAGGTAACTTCAGTGAGACTATTACATATTTATACTGATGTAAACAAAGATTAGTATTAATCCGGCCATCAGTCTATAAGAGGAAAATGCCATGGGTTGTGTTTCAAATATTTCTATCAAGGGTGTTCAGCATTTAATAGTAGAGGAATAGTTATGGAGGACAGTAAATGTGTGCTTTTAAAGAATGGCTGGAGCATGCCAGAGCTAGCATGACTGGGAGTGATCTGATAAATACCAAAGATTGTTCTTCTCCCTCAGGCTAATGTCAAGAAGTCACCAGAGGAACGACACTCACCTTTTTGGCTATTTAACATTACACTTTCCTCAGAGTAAAGGTCATTAGCTTCATGGTCCTGGCAAAATCCCATTTTGCATGATTGTATTCTAACTTCCCAGTTGCTTCTGTTAGTGGCTTAAGGGAATCTCCACTTCTTGTCCTAAATGGCTAAGTAGAAACTACTGTGTGACATTTACTGCTAGTGAATTACAGAATCATAGAATCATTGAATAATTTGCTTTGACAAGGTCTTCAATAGAACATTTGTGGAAACCATTTTGACTACAATGGGATGCCCATTTGTCCATCTAAAAGATTTGTCATGATTCTATTAGACCTTTTGTAGCTATGTAAAATGTGTTTCTTGTCTCTGAAAGTCACTTACCTGACTTTCATCCTCTGTTAGACCAAAACATTCTAATAGAATAAAAAGTTAACTTTATTCCCAGCTGTGCTTGCACCTCCCATATGAAGATAGGATGAGAAAGTTGGGGCTGTTCAGCTTGGAGAAGAGAAGGCTGCGTGGAGACTTCATAGCGGCCTTCCAGTATCTGAAGGGGGCCTATAGGGATGCTGGGGAGGAACACTTCATGAGGAACTGTAGAGAGAGGACAAGGGGAAATGGGTTCAAACTTAAACAGGGGAAGTTTAGATTGGATATGAGGAAGAAATTCTTCACTGTAAGGGTGGTGAGGCACTGGAATGGGTTGCCCAGGGAAGTTGTGAATGCTCCTTCTCTGGTGGTGTTCAAGGCCAGGTTGGACATAGCCTTGGGTGGCATGGTTTAGTGTGAGGTGTCCCAGCCCCTGGCAGGGGGGTTGGAACTAGATGATCTTAAGGTTCTTTCCAGCCCTAACTATTCTACGATTCTATGATTCTATGTGATGGTATATTGAAAACGTGGGATCTGAGCATGATGTGAATAGTTTGGAATAGGCATGAATACTGTCCTGGGTTCAGCGGTAGCAGTCATTTTTCTCCTTCTTAGTAGCTAGTGTAGTGCTGTGTTTTTGACTTTCGGCCTGGGAAAAGCACTGATAACACCAATGTTTCAGTTACTGCTAAGTAATGTTTTGGTCTGACCAAGGACTTTTTGAGTTTCATGGTCTGCCAGGGAGGAGGGGAAGCCGGGAGGAAGGAGAAACAGGACACCTGACCCAAACTGACCAAAGAGGTATTTCATACCACAGCATGTCATGTCCAGGATGTAAAAACGAGAGGCAGGGACCTGGAAGAGTTGGGTTTGCTGCTGGGTTGGGCTTGGTATCAGGTGGTGGGCAGTTGTATTCTCTTTCCTTTTATTTGCTTTGTCATTATTATTATTGGTGGTAGCAGTAGTGGTTTTGTGTTATACCTTAGTTACTAAACTGTTCTTATCTCAACCTGTGGGAGTTGCATTCTTTCAATTCTCCTCCCCATCCCCTCGGGAGTAGGGGCAAGAGCGAGCGGGGAGTGAGTGAGCGAACTGCGTGAGGGGCTTAAACCACAACAGATGACTTCATATGGAAGTGGGCAACACTGAGACAACCCTTTGTGCATGAGTTCAGCGCAGCATCATAGAAATCAAAGATTGCAATCAATATGATTTCCTTTATAGCTTAATATTCATACATCAGATATCAAGAAACTGAGATTTTACTATGCTTTTGGGAAGTCCTGGGCATTATTTGGTGCCATGCTACCGTTGACCCAGTTTATTTTTAGTGCACCTTTTTCTAGCGTCCATCAGTGGCACAGAAGAGCAGCCTTGTCCACCCAGAAGGCATGCTTTTGAACCATGCATGTATTTTGATTCTAGGAGGAAACTATAAACTTTCTTCTTTAACAACTTCCCATGCATATCAGAATGACCTTGTCTAACGATTCTTTTGTACTGGGACTGACTAGGGTTTTCCATAAAGCAGTGCAGCAATGAGATTGTGTTTGTTTAAGCCAGGGGAAGGTTATTACCAAAGCTGCAAGTGACTTGTTACTGGCATACCCATTGCAGAGGTGACTGTCTCGAGAGGGGACGCCTGCAGCGCGCCTGATCGGGGGGAGGCTCAGCGTCCAGGAGCTTCAACTCCCAGCAGAAACAGGCACCGAAGGAGCCTCAGGTCCTCGACAGGGCTTACCCGGGAGCCGGCAGCTCAGCGGACGCGAGCAGCTGACTCAGAGGGGGCGGCGCCAGGAGGAGCGGTACCAGCCCTGAGTGGTTAAAAACCTGCCCCAGGGAGCGCGAGTCACCAGGGGCGCGGAAAACAGGGCGGGCAAATAGGGCGGGTTCGAGGCAGTTTGCGCGGCAGGTCGCGCAGGCAGGCGACCGGGATGGTGAGCACTCGCCGTGTGAGCAGGCTCCGGTCTGGGAGCTCTGTTCTGGCTGCCCCGGCGGTGGCCAGTGTAGGCCCCCAGACAGAGCCGATGAGAGGGGAGGCGGCAGTGCAGAGCTCCGGGTGTAGAGAGCGCCTGCATTGCTCTCCTGAGGGGAGGGTGCGCAATGGGCAGGGCTGCACTCTGTGCTCCCTGGTGGAGGTCCTCCTGCAGCAGGGGCTGAGCCGCCGGACGCTGTTACTAGGCTGAAATGTGTCAGGGAAGCTGAGGGGAAACAGCACTGCTTGCTCCAGGACCAGACTGTGCAGGGGCCTCAAGCGTCTACTGTCACTCATGCAGGAAAGGAGGCCGCTAACCCAGGAAGCTGGGAAACAGTAACAGAAAAAAAACAACAAAAAAAAAAAAAAAAAAAAAGGAGGAAGAGGACAATTAAAAGCAAGGGGCTTCCTCCTAAATCTGTTTTCCCCACCCAGAACCGCTTTGCTGTCCTGCAGGGGGGTGATGAGGAACCACACTCCCACCAGGAACAACTGGCTGATCCACTGGTAAAGAAGATCACTACTGGTGCTGCCAGGAAAAAGCGGAGGGCCATAGTAGTAGGGGACTCTACTCTGAAAGGAACAGAGGCACCCATCTGTCAGCCTGACCCAGGCTCAAGGGAGGTGTGTTACCTACCAGGTGCTCAGATCAGGGATGTTGCAGAGCTGCTGCCTCCTCTAGTCTGTCTCACTGACTATTACCCACTTCTAGTGATCCATGTGGGTGCTACTGATATAGTCAGCAGTAGCCAGGAGAACATAAAGAAGGACTACAGAGCTCTGGGAGAGGTGGTTAGGAGCTCTGGAGCTCAGATTGTCTTTTCGTCAATTCTCCAGGATACAGGGCAGGACCTCAAAAAGGCTGGGAGGATTGGCCAGGTTAATAAATGGTTAGAAGGGTGGTGCTATAGTCAGGGGTTTGGGTACCTTGAACATGGGACTCAGTTTAGTAGGCCAGGTCTACTGGGGGCTGGTGCAGCTGGTCTGACAAAGAAAGGGAAGAGTGGATTTGGTAGGAGGCTTGCCAGACTGGTCAAGGATGCTTTAAACTAGGTGTGTTGGGGGAGGGGGGCATCATTCCATCCCAACACACCCAGTCAGTTGCCAGCACCTATAGTAAATGTTCAGAGCAATGTAGAGATATTGCAGCTGCTCCAGCCAATGAGCCGGCTTCAATTGGAGCTCGGCTCAGATGTCTCTTTACAAATGCCCGTAGCATGGGGAAAAACAAGAGGAATTAGATATGTGTGCACATCTACGGGGGTATGATATCACAGGCATCACAGAAATATGGTGGGATGGCTCCTATGCCTGGAGTGTTGGAATGGAAGGTTACAGGCTCTTTAGGAAAGACAGGCCAGGTAGGTGGGGAGGGGGAGTTGCTATTTATGTTAGGGATAGGCTGGAGTGTATGGAACTGTGCCTGGGGACAGGTGAGCAGTCGACAGAGAGTTTGTGGTTCAGGGTTAAAGGGAGAACAGCGATGGGAGACATTATTGTGGGGATCTGTTACAGACTGCCTGACCAAGAGGACTCGGTGGATGAAGCCCTCTATAGACAGACAAAAATAGCCTCACGCTCGCAGGCCCTTGTCCTCATGGGGGACTTCAACCACCCTGGTACCTGTTGGAGGGATGGTACGGCCTGGCACAAGCAATCCAGGAAGTTCCTCGATTGTGTGGAAGACAGCTTCCTTCTGCAAGTAATAGAGGAGTCGACAAGGAGAGGTGCTATGCTTGACCTCGTGCTCACCAACAGGGAAGGGCTGGTTGGAAATGTGACCCTCCAGGGCAGCCTTCATTGCAGTGATCATGAGATGGTCGAATTCGAGATCCTCAGGACAGTGAGAAGAGTGTGCAGCAAGCTCACTGCCCTGGACTTCGAGAGAGCAGACTCTGGAGTCTTCAGGAACCTGCTCAGTAAGATTCCATGGGATATAGCCCTAGAGGGCAGGGGGGCCCAAGACTGTTGGTATTCAAGGATCACCTGATGCAAGCTCAGGAGCGTTGCACCCCTACTAGGAGAAAGTGCTGCAGGAGGGCCAGGAGACCTCCTTGGATGGATAAGGGGCTGCTGAGGAAAATTCGAAGGAAAAAAGAGGCTTATGAAAGGTGGAAGCAAGGACAGGTGGCCTGGGAAGAATACAGGGATGTGTCTGGGAAGCTAGGGACCAGGTTAGGAAAGCTAAGGCCCACTTAGAATTAAACTTGGCTAGGGGTGTTAAGGATAACAGGAAGGGATTCTATAGGTACATTGCAAATAAAAGGCAGACTATGGACAAGGTGGGCCCTCTCCAGAAGCTATTGGGAGAACTGGCTACCCTGGATTTGGAGAAGGCTGAGGTTCTTAACGACTTCTTTACCTCAGTCTTCACCAGAAAATGCTCTGACCACACCACCCAAGTCTTGGAATGCAGACGCTGGGACAGTGAGAATGAAGACCCTGGGCCCACTGTAGGAGAGGATCTGGTTCGAGACCATCTTAAGAACCTGAACGTATACAAGTCCGTGGGACCTGATAAAATCCATCTGTGGGTCCTGAAGGAACTGGCAAATGAAGTTGTTAAGCCACTGTCCATATTTGAAAAATCATGGCAGTCAGGTGAAGTCACCAATGACAGGAAAAAGGGAAATATAACCCCCATTTTCAAGAAGGGCAAAATGGATGAGCCAAGGAACTACAGACCAGTCAGCCTCACCTCTGTGCCTGGCAAAATCTTGGAGCAGATTCTCCTGGAAGGCATGCTGAGGTACATGAAAAACAACAAGGTGGTTGGTGACAGCCAGCATGGCTTCACTAAGGGGAAATCCTGCCTGACCAATCTGGTGGCCTTCTAGGATGGGGCTAAGGAACTGATGGACAGGGGTAGAGCAGTTGATGTCATCTACCTGGACTTGTGCAAAGCATTTGACACTGTCTCACATGACACCCTTGTCTCTTAAGTTGGAGAGACATCAATTTGATAGGTGGACCACTCGGTGGATAAAGAACTGGCTGGATGGCCACACTCAAAAAGTTGTGGTCAATGGCTCCATGTCCAGCTGGAGACCAGTAACGAGTGGTGTCCCTCAGGGATCGGTGTTGGGACCAGTCTTGTTCAACATCTTTGTGGGTGACATGGACAGTGGGATTGAGTGCGCCCTCAGCAAGTTTGCCTATGACACCAAGCTGTGTGGTTCGGTTGATACGTTGGAGGGAAGGAATGCCATCCACTGGGACCTTGACACACTTGTGAGGTGGGCTGATGCCAACCTGATGAAGTTTAACCATGCCAAGTGCAAGGTCCTGCAGCTGGGTGGGAGCAATCTCAGGCACAGCTACAGGTTGGGCAGAGGAGAGATTCAGAGCAGCCCTGTGGAGAAGGACTTGGGGGTGTTGGTTGATGAGAAAATGAACATGAGGCGGCAGTGTGCGCTCGCAGCCCAGAAAGCCAACCGTATCCTGGGCTGCATCAAAAGGAGTGTGACCAGCAGGTTGAGGGAGGTGATCCTGCCCCTCTACTCTGCTCTCGTGAGACCTCACTTGGAGTATTGGGTGCAGTTCTGGTGTCCTCAACATAAAAAGGACATGGAACTGTTGGAACAAGTCCAAAGGAGGGCCACGAGGATGATCAGGGGACTGGAGTACCTCCCATATGAAGATAAGCTGAGCAAGTTGGGGCTGTTGAGCCTGGAGAAGAGAAGGCTGCATGGAGACCTCCTAGCAGCCTTCCAGTATCTGAAGGAGGCCTATAGGGATGCTGGGGAGTGACTCTTCATGAGGGACTGTAGTGAGAGGACAAGGGGTAATGGGTTCAAACTTAAACGGGAAGTTTAGACTGGATATGAGGCAGAAATTCTTTACTGTCAGGGTGGTGAGGCAGTGGAATGGGTTGCCCAGGGAAGTTGTGAATGCTCTATCTCTGGTGGTGTTCAAGGCCAGGTTGGACAGAGCCTTGGGTGGCATGGTTTAGTGTGAGGTGTCCCTGTGCATGGCAGGGTGGTTGGAACTAGATGATCTTAAGGTCCTTTCCAACCCTAACTATTCTATGATTTTATGATAACTGTAAAGCCCTTGTAGCACAGTTGCCTGTGTGTCTTGTTAGGAATGAGCGAGTAGGGCCACAAAACAGGTCTAGTCTGTCTGTTCCTGGTTCTGCCTTTTCTCTTACAAAGTGTCTGCCTCAGGTTTTTTTTCAAGATTATCAAGCTTTATTTCAATTCCTGGAAAAATGCTGGAGCAAGTCATCCATCCTTGTAAGCTCTTAGAATTACAGCATACAGAAGGGATTTGTCTCAAAGAAAAAAAAAATCACATATAGCTGATGTAATTTTCTTCTGAAGCAAGGAAACGATTCTTGTGGATAGGGCAAACACAGTAGGTGTTCTTTTCTGTCTCATGGGGAAGTATCCTCTAAATGAAAGTATGAAAGAATAGATACAAACCTGGTTAGACAGCTATACCTGAGAAAGTTATCTCCAGTTCACTATCAGAAGAGAAAGGTGCTGTGCCTGAGATCTGGAGAGCTTTGCATATGAGCAAGTTCTGTTTGGTGTTTTTATCATCAGCCTGGATGATGACATAATCAGCACAAATATTTATTTGCTGGGAGGAACGGTAAGTGGGTTGTAAGATAAAGTGTGAATAAGAAATCATTGCATAAGTTGAGTAGTTTCATGAAATATAGGATGAAATTCAAGAAGGCATAATATAATATTCAAGTAGGAGTAACTAGCTCTGAACAAAGATGTTGGAGGATAACTGGCCAAATAGCAGGTCTGTAGAAAAGGAACTGAGGGAAACAATAATAACAGTTGAACAGGAAACAGTATTGCTCTCTCCCACAAGAAAAAATGTCCTGTGGTATATAAAAAGAACTACAGCTTGCAAGATGTGTAAAGCCTTCCTGCCATGTTACTTAGTTCTGGTAGTTCTGTGTCTGATTTAGAACAGACAAAAAGGAAGAGATTAGAAGAACTAAAAGTGAAATTTGAGGTGCAAATACTTACAAGAACACAATGAAAAAGAATGTGAAATGTAAAGGTAACAAATACATGACATTGTTGAGCAGTTGAATGGTTTGGATCATCACACTCTGCTACTGGTAAGAGCAGGCATGTCCTATTTAAGACTGGATGTTTTCCAGAAACCGAGGTGCAAGATACGTAGATACTAGAAAAAGATGCTGATTTGAATATGCAGTAAATTGTTCCAGTTCCAGGACCTGAATTATGAAGTAGATGGGATAATTAAAACTAAAAATAAAAATAAATCACCAACAAAAATCAGTTGATGAGGGTGAAATGTCCATTAAGAAGAGCAACTGTACATTTGGGTTTTTTTAAGTTGGAAAAGTGATTTGGGGAATTAAAAACATGGACCTATCAATCGGGATGAAATATTAACTCAGAATAGCTAATAGTCCTATCAAGGGTTGAGCAAAAATAGATTCAACAAAGGCATAACAGTGCCACCTCTCTCTCCAGCTGTGTAAGTGAAGTAGAGGATGTAGAAGCAATACCTTAATTAAGTATTCATATGGCCTTCAGAGGGCTATTAGAGAGACTATCTAATCACAGTGCAAGACGCAAGGGACTTTTTTGGGCCAAAAACTGGGTAGGAGATGAAAAGTAAGAAGGTTCAATTTTAATTAGGTTTCACTAGGGGAAAAAATGAAAGCAGGTGTCCTCTTGTTTGATATATTTATTAATCTCAAAATACAGATCTGTATTGAAGCAGAAAATCTGTAAGAGTTAGCTAGCTCTTGCCCTGACTTGAGGCAGAGTGAGGCAGAGTGAGGAATTTAGGGAAAAAAAAAAAAAAAAACAACCAAAAGAAAACCAGACCTAAACAAAAAAGTGAATTAACAAGGTGCAATGTTGACAAGTGCATTAGAAAAGGTTCAAAAGAGCAATCATACCTAGCTGCATGTTTTGGTTACTGTGGTTAAGAGATACCAGTTCATACAGTTGACAACACCAGAGAAGAGTGCTCATGTCCTACCACCTCTGAGATACCAAATAACTATGTCCAGTGGCCTTTGAGACAGATTGCAGTCTTCAGCAGAGCATAACATACATTTCTCTGGGTCCCTAGTGAGACGGCTTCAATGTGTTGTCTCAATACTGGTGATGCTGCTAATGCTTTGGTACTGAAGGTTTGGCAGAACTGAGTAGACAATTATATAATGGTGGAAGCTATTACTTCAGTAGATGATCACAAGTGTTTCTAGGCATTGTTTTAATATACTGAATATAAATTTGTAATTTAATTACTGGCAAGGTTTAGTCATTCTTGATGAATGTGATAGCAACTAAGCCCTATAAAAACTGCTGTGTTCTGGAAGCTGCTAATTACTCTTAGTTGTTACTAGTTTTAGTACCAGTCAGAGATATTTGACTCTTGACTCCAGTATTTTCTGTGCATAAGAACAGAAACCTTATCAGTGTTAACTTTGAAAAAAGTGCGCCTGATTTTAACAGCTGTACCTTGGCACTACAGAAAAGTAGAGAAGTAGTGGTCACTGATGCAAATCAGCCCTTTTCCTAGGACAGGGATCAGAAGATCTGAGTGAAGTATATCCCATCAGGAATGAGTTTTCCAAAACTACCCTCTGTGCAGTATCACATTTTTGAAAAGTGGGACTATGTGATGTACTTGTTAAGAATCATAAATATGTTCTTGTACAAAAGGTTTTATTTTTGCTATTATTTGCTCTTATTTTCTGGTTCAAACTCTACTGGTTTCTGAGCACAGCATGTTTATTGCAGCTAATTAGAATTTACACTTCTAAGAGATTCTGAAATTTTTTTTAGAGGCTAAATCACCTATGTTGTTTTTCCATGATCCTTTGGAACTTGGCAGTGAAGAAAATCTCCAGAAGCATATGAAGGCATTTATTACTTTATGAAATTCTGTTCAGCTCTGGCTGAAATCTAAACTTGGTAATTTCTCTTTTTAGCACTTGTTTTCTTAGCAAAATGCTGGCCGGTTGTCAAAAACATAAGTAGTATAACCCGGCACACTGTGCTGCTATGAATAATGACATCTTGCACTGTCACGGGGACAGTCTCTACATGGAACAGAGAGAAAGAGTCTTGGGTAGACTGGTCTTCTAATAAAATATTGTCTTACCTATTCTAGTGATTAAACCAACAAATAATTTCACTCAAAAGCAGGAAAACAGCAGCCCTCTCTTCATTACATCCTATTTCTTGTGTTAAAAGCTGCTTCAGTTGCAAAGTCAGGCACTCGAAAGTTATGAAAAAACAGATTGACAGTCATCAGTATAACCTTTCAATTTCACTTTAATTTAATTTTGTAACCTTTTAAACCTCTATGCACACTGGTGAGGCATCATCTTGAATACTGTGTTCATTTTTGTGCCCCTCATTGCAAGACAGATATTAAGGTGCTGGAGCATGTCCAAAGAAAGGCAACAAAGCTGGTGAAGGCTCTCGAGCACAAGACTGAAGAAAAGAAGGCTGAGGGGAGACCTAAAAGGAGGATGGAACCTGGTGGGTGTCGGTCTCTTCTCCCAAGTAACAAGTGACAAGACTAGAGGAACTGACCTCAAGGTGCATCAGGGGAGGTTTAAATTAGATATTAGCAAAAATTTCTTCACTGAAAAGGTTGGTTGGGCATTGGACCAAGCTGCTCAGAGCAGTGGTGGAGTCACCACCTCTGCAGGTATTTAAAAGATGCGCAGATGATGCTTGGGGATATGGGTGTAGTGGTGGACTTTGCAGTATGGGGTTGACGGTTGGACTTGGTGTCCTTAAAGGTCCTTTGCAACCTAAATGATTCTATGATTATGATGTCAGATGTCATCTTTAATTACAGCACTTAAATCTCTTGTCAGCTCTCTCACATATTAGTATCTAGATGTAAGTATATCTCTGTGTGCATGAGAAAGATTCTCAGTTCATGTATAGAAATCTGAAGGTGCATAGAAAATAGAACAATGAAGGGGATTGTTGTATCATCCTGTGATTAAGGCAGGTGAATAAGAAGAATTCTCTTTTATCCCTGTTTCTGTTGCAGTCTTTGTGTGTGTTGCTGAGCAAGCTACTTTAACCAAAATACCACCAGAAGGTGGCTTTTGTCTATCTCATCTCCTAGACCCCTAGGGCCTAATGTGCTGAAGTGCTGAGTGCTCACAGCTGCAAATGAAATCAATGGGAAGTGTGGTCCTCAGCATTTCTGGAATTAAGACAGAGTAGTTTAGATATCTGGACATGTGGAGGACAGCAGGTTCTGGGTGCCATTCTTTTCTCTGCAAATGATCTGCAGCAGGGCTTATGGAGTTATTTGGGGGGTTTTGTCTTGGTGTTTGTGTCATAGGTACAGTATATCTTGGAGTAAATGTAAATTAATTAATATCTGTGAGACTCTGCTGGTTAAAAAATCCCCAGGTAACACAGGTGAAATTAATATCTTTTCTATGTATTGCAGATTTTGGATGGTACTAAGGGTACAATATTCATGCAGATGTATACTGTACACAGTATACATGTGACACACATGTATGTATATACACACATTCACAGACATCCCTAGATGAATATATGTGTACATTTTAAGAAAAAAGTAGAAGTAAAGATGGCTTTCAATTGGAGATAGAAGAGTTATGTACAGCAACTACTTGGATTGCTTTTACAAATTAACAATTACGGGGTGTTACGTTACTGTTTTGATTTTTTTCCACAAGACTTCTTCAAACTCAGCATGTTTGGTGGCTCCCAGTCATCAACTGAAAACACTGTTCAGTGCTTTTATTTTTACATATTTATAAGTGTATGTGAAATGTATTCTTAAACTTGATTTTCTAATAGTAGCTGGATAACATCTATTTTTCCTGAATAGATGTCATTCTTAATTCAAGGGTTAAAATGGAGAATGTTTATTAATGAACCTACAGGCATTGCCCTTTGTCTGGCTCTGTGTGAAGCTGTCAAAGTAACTACTGGAGGCTGCTTCAGACACTCCTCACCTTACATCTGGGATTTTCAAGTGGTTTTAATTAACTTCAGGAAGGCAGAATGAGACTCAGATGATATTAAAGAAAAATAAATAGTAAGACATGATTAAGGGTGAGCATTGGAGTCTTAGAAAATAGTGTACCTTTCTAGTGAACAATTGAATTGTGTCAGTAGAGTTACTCTGAATTTGTTCATGTAAATATCAGA
The DNA here is from genome assembly GCA_028858755.1 of Ara ararauna. Classification (NCBI taxonomy): domain Eukaryota; kingdom Metazoa; phylum Chordata; class Aves; order Psittaciformes; family Psittacidae; genus Ara; species Ara ararauna. Next base: position 46,157,388 of record CM054381.1, read on the forward strand.
CAAGAAAATGGCCTGAAAAGCCACTAGCAGATAAAGGAGCTCCACCTGCTTTCACTGGAGTCAATATTGAAATTCCCGTTCATTTGCATAGTGCTAGAAGATGATGGATTAAGAGAACTTAATTTGGGACTTTGGAGAATTATATTCACAATTTTAATTGTATTTATATAAAAAGTACATTAATCCTTGAACAAATTCTCAGTACACTAAAAAAAATCAGAAATGTTGCAAATGCCTCTGCATGTTCTCATTATGATTAACTGTTCTTTAAAAGAGAAAAGAATGTAGGAATGTAATAGTAGGTATTACCCTGTTTGAAATTATTTTGAATAGTAAAAGAGATTAAGAAGTGTGTTAAGGCATGAGTTTAGTGAATGTAGCCATACCTAAACAAGCAATGGAGAATCTTCTCTTTCACTGTGAATTTTTAGATTATATAAATAGTAGAGTCATTTAAATTATATGTAAGCACATGCAAATATTTAAGTATTGGGGTCTTGACACTTTAGCTTGTAATTCCTACTCTCTTATTAAAATTGTCTACCAAATTTTGCAGTAGAAATTTTATCTTTCACAAATTAAAAGCATTACTTTTCAAATAAGATAGTGTACAGTGATAAGTACTTCTGAATTCTGCACTAGTACAAAAGCTTCTCAAATTTGTAAGTCTTCTGTATAAGCAAAGAAGATTCTTTGCTAAAATTTCTGTGGATCATCTAATAATGGTGGCAAGAAATACCTGGCTGCTGCAACAGCTGGCACCAGTGTTGCTGTGTATTTTTCTCATACTCAACTTAAACTCCCTATCATCCTTTTCATCCTCCTAACCTTCCTTTTCATCCTCCAATAATTAACTTGAAGAATTTAGATGTTTAAGAAGCCTGAAGGAAGGGAAGTATGGCATAGGAGGAAGAGAGAATGAAAGTCATTACATGGGTCTTCGTACACCTGTGTGCTTACAAACAGCGCTGAAGCATGAACTGTGAACTTATTTCCATAGTGTCCATTGCTATGTAAATGTTTATAGGATTGCTGTAAAGCACCAGGCATAACGGGTTAAAATTCATGCTCTTATCACTTTTGTAGGGGAGAGGAATATAAGATGGCCCCATCTAAATCAATACTCAGTTTTGCTTTTGACTTCAGAGAACACATGGGATGAAATTCTGGACTCCACTGCAGCTGGGGGATTTAATCGGGATTTACACAGGTGAAATTGTGAAGAAGGGGTCACAGGTTGGCTGAGTAAATTTAACTACTCCTGGCAGCAGAAGGGGATGGTCCTGCACCACCTGCATGGTCTGCTCGTTCCCGACCTGCTCAGCAATCACTGACTTCTCACTGATCCCGCTTGGCACGTTAAAGATGAAGGATGCTTTTCTCTGCCAGGTTAGTTATCTGCTGATTTAATGAATTGAACTGGCATGCCACAAGGTCACACGAAGTTGCTGTGAGGTAAAGAGTAGAAACATGTGGCTTGAGGAACTATTCTTTTGGTAACAGAGCCACTTTAAATAACTGCCATCCCATATTCCCTCCTGTGTCACTTGCTTTTGCTCTCTGCAGTTGCACTATTGCAATGGTCTGTCCATTGGGCCGCTGAAGAAATGAGATCAGGGAACTGATCCATGCTAAACTCAACCCAGAAAAAAAACTGGGTATTGTTAACCTGAGTCAGTTCCCCATGGTAGCACAGGAGACTGAATTTTTAAGACAGCTCTGGAAAATGGAACAGGACAGAACTTATTTTCTAAGCTATTCCCTACTCATGTTTTCATGTGAGTAAGTAATGTGGGAATAGAAGCAGCAGTGATGTTGCTGGATTCTCTAGTCAATCACAGTCTTCTCAAGATTTTATTGTTAAATAGTCATTCTTTGCATCCTGTACTGAGTGGAGGAGTCACGCCTGGCCTACTGCAGTGATCATGGCTCAAGCTAATATTCCATCAAAGATGGGGCAGAAATTCCAGCGTGTGTGGTTTAGGTTGTAAATCTTGAAGTAGCAAATTAATAATGACTGAACCCCTGACTCCACAGGCTGCTGATCCAGCCTCTTTGAGATTTTTCTTAAGACAGTTCACGAAAAATCTCACATTTAAAGCCTGCAAAGCTCATGTATTAAGGAAATGCTTATATTTAAAGCAAATAAGCTACTACAAGAAAGCTCCTGGACTTCAACTGAAGTGCATGAGGATGTTCATAGATATCTCTTGTTTGTAAAAACAAATGTGTAAATACAATTGGTGGAAGCCTAAGCAACACTTTTACTAAGGAGCTGACACTATCTTCCCCCTTCAGCTGCCATAATTAAAATTCATTTTTACTTCATGAAAATCTTTCTCCTCATTAACTTCCTAGCCAATGCCAGCATCCCCAGACTAATCCCACTCACAAAATCACACCTGTGGCAGCTCACCACTCTCTGTTTCAATTAAGCTTGCATTTTTTCCTTTCGTAACAAAGCAAATTAAAGTGAGTGTACAGCTTTTGCACGCTCCCATAAGCAGATCAGCTTCTGAGCTTAGAAAGCATCTGCAACGTCCAAGTTCTTTACTTCCAAGTCCGCTACGGCGGGTGTTTAAAGCTACGATGAGAGATGCTGGGAAAGAGGACGTTGCGCCGGCGGTATTTTCCGAGCGGGCTGGCTGGGCGTGAGAGAGGCAAGTAGGCAGGCGGCCGCAGCGCTGTATCTGTGGCTGCAATTCACCAGCCCTCCGAGCCGAGAGGGGGGCACAATCCGCCCGCGTTTGGCAGCCCGACTGCCTCGCCTCGGCTCAGCTCGGCTCCCAACCGGCCGGGTTTCCGAGGCCCGACACGGAGCGGTGGTGGAAGGTGGAGGAGAGGCAAGGCCAGCCGGGGTACGCCGGGTGCCGGCGCCGCTCCGCATGAGCAGCCGCAGCGCTGTACCGCCGTGGCGTTGAGCGGCGGAAGCGGCGCGGGTGCCTGCGGGGCTGGAGCAGGTGGTGGCTGCGGGGAAACGCTGTGGTCGGAGGGCGCCGAGGCGGAGGTGAGGGGCGCGGAGGGACGGGGGACAGGGAGAATGTGAAAGCCCCTTACAGGTCAGTGGACCTTAATATTCAGGCCGCCCGACTTGGGGAGCCCCGAAGGAAACGCCGGGAAGGAGTAAAGTCAATTGTCCGAGTAGCTCCTGGCACCACTTTGGGGGCAGAGAGCACGGCTGAGGTGAGACGCTTTGAGGTGCTCCACACCGCACAAGTGGCGCCGGTCACGGGAGAGGTATTTAAACATATTAATAGTTGGCCGCAACCAGTTTGCGGGGGGGGACCTCGCATTAGACTCCTTGCTCCTCTTCTAATACTCAGCGTGTTTAAGCTACTAAGTACTCTAGAAATATAGTCTGAGTCCTTCTGAATGCTGCTTTTAGTTATTAGGATTCCAAACGAATTAGCAGGCTCATCTGAAAATCCTTCGGAAAACTCAGATTTTATTCAGCTTCTGTGCAGAAAATTTGTGGTTCATAAATCTACTTTAACGTTTGGATCTGAGATGATACTGAGATAGTAAAGATTTATATGGTCATCTTCACTTGAAAGGTCAGGAGATATTATTTTCCTTTTTTAAAGGTTTTGCAGAAAGCTGCTCGTGGTTCAGCTGGTGGAATTGCCTGGAGCAGTTTAATGAGGGAGGAGCACAGGTGAACCCAGTAAAGGGATCTGGAGGCGAGGGGAGGGGAGTCTGCTGTACTTAAAGAGGCAATCTCGGGTGTCATGTTCACTCCATTAACATTGCTTAGAAAAGCTCTCTTCCAAGGGTGAGGGAGCACAGGTGTTAACATTTGTATTTAAAATCAGCAGTGGCTTAGCTGCCGCTGCTCACCTGTGAGTGAGAGTCTGTCCCTTCTATTCGTGCTAAATGGCAGCATCAATTTGGAGTTTGTTTACTAATCAAATATATGCTTCTTTGAGGTAGTACCCAGAGGTTTGCTTTTGCAGGGCTTCCTGCGCTTCTGCACAGGGTGCGATTCCACCCAGGTTTGTGTGGGACGTTCTCGGGGAGGAGTGGGAGCCTGCAGCAGGGCTAACCCTGCAATGCCGAGAGCAAACTGGACAGCCAACAGGTCGCCACGGTGTTGGTTCGCTACCTGAAACTTTTTACGCTGACTTCACATGGATGGTAGCTAAGACATTCGTCCTCTTAGGAGAAAGGCCCACAGGTGGCATTGGGAGATAAGGCACCAACAGCAACAATACAGACTTGGTAGCCGATGCGCGCCGGTCCGAAGTTGCGATCAGTAAGTGTCGAGAATGGTTTTGACAGAGGCTTTCTTCCTGGTAGAGCGGAGCATTTTCCCACACGGCCACGGAGGGCAGCGCGGAAGGGAGCGCAGCGCGCAGCTCAGCTCCCGACGCGGGCGAAGCAAAGCGCTAGCCCTGCCTCCCGTGCGCTTCGCTCCTTGGATGCGCTCGCTGTGGCTGTGGGAAGGGGGACGACAGGGTTGCGAGGGAGTTGGTTGCTCCATCCTGGAGGAGAAGGTTGCAGAGGGCTGGCTGCCGAGGCAGGGATGCCCGGCGCAGAGCTTGTTTTCTTCCCCCACCCTTTTCCCCACAACCCTTCTTCCTCACTTTTTTTTTTTTTTTTTTTGGCGATTCATAACGCGCGGAGCGGGGAGGCGGTCATGAACAGCTTCTCAGCCGCGGCGTAGCTCTTTCACCGCGCTTCCCCAGCCGGGAGCAGAGGCAGTGCCGGCTGCCTGGGTGAGCCTGGGGCGCTCCCTGGCCCCTCCTGCTGCGGGCGGCAGCGGCTGCGCCGCTTTTCCCGCTCCCCCTGCGAGCCTCAAAGTTTCCCCCCCGCCCCTGCGCGGCCCCACAGCGGCAGCAGCGCCGCCGCCGCTCAGACAGCCGCAGCCGACATTGGCCAGCGGCAGGCGGAGCGGCGCCGGCGCTGCCCCCCGTGTTCTCACGGACCCGGTGATGGCACTACCGACCCCGTGGGCCTAACTGCCAGTGGTGCCCGGCCTCGGCCCTGGCCGCTCCTGGCCCTGTCCCGCTCCCCGCCGCGGTGGAAAGTTTCCCAGCGCCTGGCGGAAGGGGGCTAAGTCGCAGGGAGGCGCAGGTGAAATTGCTGCGGAGGAGCGCTGCCGCTGTTCGTCGAGCTGCCTCTGCCCGGGGACTCCCCATCCTTCTGGGGCAGGGCTCCGGAGCCGGGAGAGTCTCCTTCGGCGAGGACTAACACCTGACTCCTCTCCTTCTTCCTTATGGGTCCCTGCAGAGGATAAACGGTAATCTTAAGTACTGTCATATCGCTTTAAAACGTAAGGTTAATTTGAAAGGGCTAGTGGAAGAAATGAAATTTTTGGACTTTAGTATCTGCATATGATAATCAGTAAAAGAAAAGAACCAGTTAGTATTCCTCTCCTGTAATACTTGGCGCGGGAGAGAGGCTGCTGTTACATCTCATTTCCAAGCCCCTTTGAGAGAAGCCGAGTGATGCTGAGTGCCTTATCTGCTGCCTTTTCCCGAGTGCTTGAGCCCTTCAGGCATCGGGGAGCCCTGCGGAGGGGAGAAGGGAAGCTCCTTGCCTTGTAATTGTAAAGCTGTGGGGAGACAGATTTTCGGGCTAAGAAAACCCTGTGAATGCTTCAGGATTTGGGATTGCAGCAGTGGACTGAGAGCGGAATCAGCAGGGTGACCCTGGTCCCCCGACTCCTGATAGGTGATGTGACTGATGCCTGGCTTTTACGCACCCCAGTGATTTTTATCTTTCCCCGTAACTGATCGGAGCTCTGTGTTTGAAATGTTGCAGTAACTTGAAAGATGTACGGTAAAGTCAGCCTTGTGGGCTGGATGGAGCCCGCGGAGTACAAGATTACCTTTGGAAGAACAGGATAGGCGTGTGGGTGGTATCATCTGGGGGCACATGCTGGGGGAAGCAGACGCCTGCTTTCCAGACCCTTCACATGTTTCAGCAGTGGCCATTAACGACAGTTGTATGGATGTCAATTTAGAGGGAAGTGTGTGGTGGCTGGAGGGGTGGTTAGTTGTAAGTCATTTCGCGGTGACTTCTTTAGATTCCACTGAAGTGCGGGAAAACCCCTGGGTTGCTCCCACCTCCCGTCATTAAAAGTTAAGGTGGAAACATTTGCTTGTTTGCTCCTAGCCACACCCCGATAGGGAGGAGGTCCATGACATCTGTAACGTTTCGGACTGCTCTTTGAGGAGTCTGCAGGTTAATATGTTTTTCGCTTTGCCTGAAAGCTGTTTTGCTTTCTGATGGTTGGAAACTGGGGGAAAAGAGAGATTTAAAAATAAAATCAGACTGTATAGTTGAAGTGGTAAAGCAAATGTTCTCAAGATCCCACGTAGCAAGCTGGGAATGAATGCAAACTGTTCTTGCTCTGTACCTCTTCCAAATTCGATTCTCTCTGAAAGATGCTATCTCCTCCTGCTTCCCAGCAAAGCCCAATCTGTGTGGCTAGTCAATCACGTAATGTAAATGAGATGCTTTTTCTCAGTCTCCTAAACAGGCAATGGGAACGTGTTGGTACGGCAGCAGGGGTGACAGTTTTGTCACGTGTATAACCCAACATGTACAGTAATGGTGTGGAAATCCAGTGTGCTTTAAACTTCTTGGTGCGTCACAAAATTTCAAGCAGGTTACTTCTGAATCAGCTGCTACAGCCTCTACTCTCCTATTTCAGCTGCTGTTGATCTGGCAAGCACCCTTATGCCACCCTCTGGAAGGCATAGTGACTGTACTTGACACATACTTAATTTTCAAGAGAAAGACTGTAGACGGGTAAAGGCATATCTAGAGTCAGATCAGGCTTGATTAAATTATTTATCAAAGTTTAATAGTTCAGCTTTTCATATCCTGTTGCAGTAAGTACTTCTTTTAAAATTTTTTTTCCCCTGTAACTTTCAAATGGCATCATGTACAGCTATTTGGAAAAGTGTAAGAGTGTCTAATTGCTTTGTTAAAATGGGAATAGTTACTAGAGCAACCTCCTAAACATTTTTAAAGGTATTAATTTAATGTGCATTTTACAGATAAAGAGTTTCAGTCAGATTATTGAGAACATGGCTACTGTTTGTTGGTCCACCATCCTCCAAGTGAGCATCATTCCAGTTGTGTAAATGTGCGTGTGTTTCTTAAATCTGCTCTGTAGGCACTGATTATTTTCTATACCCTAATGGAAGTCTGAAGCACAAAGTCTGATGAGTTGCTGCATTGTATATCTGTGAAGCATATGCATTTGTTACTTTATAGGATAGCAGTGGGTTGTTGGCACCTTGGTGTCTTGCAGGGACAGCTCCACTGCAGTGTTGCATGGGTGCATGGCACCATACTGTGGAGTTAAGTTTAGCACTTTAGAAGCAGATATAGAGCTGAATTGGGAATGTAGAACTTTATTGTTTGAAGATCATATCAGACAGGAGTTGGAAGTTGTCCTGAGTTTTCTTCCCCCTATTTTTAAAATAAATCTTCCCTAAGTTCCTTATGTATCACTGCCAGGATCTGCGTGTTTGTAATAAGAGGGACACATTGTTAAAAAGTAGGATCCTTGAGGTATCCCTTGCTTATTGCTCCTTTCCTTCTTCCCATGCCTTAGCAGTCTGTTAACATGGAGCTTTACCACTGAACTCTGCGATTTAAGTCATTTGTGAAGAACCCTAAACACTGGGCATAATTTATTCTTAAAACTGATTGTTGTTAGCAAGCAGGTGAAGGAAACAAACTCACTAGCTTTACATTTTTCTTTTGGTGGGTTTAATGAACTTTCAAAAATAATTTTGCCTTAGTCAAAATGATCTTAAACAGGAAGGTGTTAGCTTTCCTGTTTTTTTTATTTTGGTTTTGTTTTTATGTTTGCACATGCGTCAGAGCCTGTATGCAGCTAAGCAATAAAATCTGAAACTAGGAAAGTAAATTCTGGTTGTGGCTCAGCTGTAACAGTGGGTCTGGTGTAAACCCCATTGGTTTTGCAAACCAAACCTTTTTACCCTATGAAGGTGGTTTATGGATCTTCAAAACTCGAAGAGCACTTAACAGACCTCTGGCAAAATGAAGCATTGCTTTTGTGTGAAACAGCTAGTCTTCTCCTAAACTTAGTGTGTGTAGCTGGAAACTGAACTAACAGTGAATTAATATGTACTTGTCAGGACTTAAAACATGCAGATGGGCAACTGACTAGTTCAAGATTGAGAGCTGCATCTAGCTGAAAGGCTGCTTGAGACTTAAACCAGGTTTGCTAGTTCTGTCCTATTAATAGTTTATGAATTCAGCATGTGAACTACAGAAAACAGTAGTTAAAATGGAAAGGCTTATTGCTCAAAATCCTGCAATCAGAGCTTCCTGGTTTAATTAAAAATAACTAATCAACTGATTGATGAAGGGAGGGGTAGGGGGGAAGTACCTTGCAGGTATATATTCATTTTGCTGCTACTGGAGCATTCTGTTTTATGTGTTTGTTGGTATGAAATATTTTGGGGAAGGATACATAGAGTGCCTAAAAATCTTGTGTGAGTACAACAGAGCAGGCTTCTGGGAGAGAAGATCCTCCTCCTAATTTGGATGCTTAGGTGGTTTATTAAAAAGACTTTACAATAAATACTAACTCAGCAGTAATTGGAATTGATTTGTTTTTTGGCAGTTCAGGCAGTTGGTGTAATCCTATTGTCAGTGGGTTTATGCGTTTTCTAGCTGTTAGGATTACGTGCTGTTCTTTAATGACTGGGCACCTGACTGCATTTTTTTTTTTTTTTCAAGTTGTTAAGACAAAAGAAGACAAAACAAGTGCTTTTAATCACTGGTGACAAACATCTGAAGAGGAGCTAAAGTAATTTGAAATAGTGTCTATCTTGAATATATAAAATCTATCTGACCTTTGTATGGCACCTATAGATTCACAAAACATATAGCTTTGGGTGTGGGAGAATGAAGGGTATTCTTTCTGGTTACAGCTGAGAAGGGAAAAGCCGTGAGAATATTTGAGAAGGGTGACCTATAGCTGTAGAGTGGCTGCGTTTGCCTTGGACCCCTGTAGATTACCCTGTTGTCAGAGGTTTGACCTGGTCAGTGTGATTGCCCTGAATCCTTGGCTGATGTTAATAAGCTTCATTGGAGGTGCCAGAATGCAGCATAAACCCAGAACTTAGAACTTTGTCTCTGATGGTTAACTCTTTGGAGGTGTTTTTAAGGCCAATCAGTAACCAAGTGGACTAATAATATATCTCAATTAGGATGCTGCAGTGACAGCATAGAGCAGTGAGGAGCCGGGTGCCAGTCAGGCTTTTTTTTCTTCACTTATGTATGAAACTCTTAGCTGTACTGGCTCATATTGAGGATAACTACTCTGAATTCCTTTATTGGGAGTTGAAGTTAGTAGCACCAAGACTGTAATCTTAGCCTGAAGGTGAACAGAGGAATCCTGGGCTTTTTCATAATTTTACTTGTAAGTTCAAGCAAGCAAATACTGCCATAGTGAATGTTTGCCTTAGGAAGGGCCAGTGACTGTAGTCTTCCTCCAATCTATTTTGTCTATCATTAAGAGAATGCCCTGCAACCTAGAAACATAGAGTCTTGGTTCAAATGAGTTCCCTGAAACAGTGCACTCTGAAGGGCAAAGGAAAAAGAGAAACAGAGGAAAGTTCAAAATAAAGTGTCACAAAGATGGTGGTTATTTTCAGTCACTGATGAAGTACTAGCTTATTTCTTATTTAGTTCATACATTTAATTTGTTTCATTTTCTAAGCTGAATAAAACATTTGAGATTATGGGAGAAGAAACTGAGTAAAATCCCAAAGCTGACTGATAGAAGCTGGTAGAAAGGTTATGAGGTGTTTGGAAATGACCTAAGGAGAAAAATATTCCTGATTAAACAGCTTCAGGTGCCATCTTGGTAAAACTCTTGGCAATTCATTTCTAATGTACAGATCATATTTAAGCACCAAAATACTGATCTTTCTGAAGTGATTTTAATTAGTGGGGGAAAACATGCTGCCCACTACTTTTATCAGTGCTTTTCTTGATTATTGTGGTTATTAGGTAGTCAGACCTGGGTAAGAATTCGTGGATACAATAGCTCTGTTTTTTTTCCATAATTACACGTTCGCAGGCACTTCTACTTAGAACAAAAACAAACAAGAAAAAAACAACAAATGAACGAACCCACAAAACAAACCCCACAAAACAAAATTCTGTAGCAAGTGGCTCAGGACCCAGGTTGTAAGAGTGAATGTGTGAATAGTGCTGCTTGAGGATCAGGGAGGACTATGTGGGAAGGGCTGTTTAATGTTCATCTTACAGACTGCTTATTGTGATAACCTGGGAGCCTTCCTGCAAAGCCAGGTTATTGCTTGTCTCGTTTACTTCATTCACATGTTTCCTTATCACAAATTTTAAACAGAAGATACTTCTTGGTTTCCTTTCAAATATGGTTCAGTGCGCGACTGTTGGAGAGTTTTAGTGATTTAATCTCTTGGATGAGATGTAGAACTGCAGTCTTTTATTGCTCTGTTGTTTAAATTGTAGTGCTTTCTACAAAAATATGAATATTAATCCCAGCATGCCAGTGTAATTTGAATAGTTGATTACAGCTTTTTCTGTTTGCCTACTGTTTCCCCCTCACTGTGTCTTGAGAAACAATGCTTCTGTCTCAACAGTTGCTGTTTTCAATCTGGCACTTGGTTGCATTTGGGAAGAGGGAGGTACTCCTGCATAGGGTTGGAGTGTTTTGTGAGGTACCCCGTGGGAACGGTGAGCTCTGTCGGTACTGCTGCATTCCAGGCCAGTTCCTAGTCTTGCCTGCAGCAGTTCAGAACAGTGCACATAGATATTGTTAGCTCTGTGCCATCTTGCAACACTTGCATGCTACCAGGTGATTGTGTGATTCCATATTTTTCCAACATCTGTCCTATATCGCAGGAGTGGGGGAGCCACCCTATTTCAAAGATAACAGTTCTGTTTCAATGTAAGGACATTACTTGGACCAGCAGCTCCAAATTTTGCTGGCTGATGAGTAGCAATGTAGGGATGGTAATAGGCAGCATTGTGTTTATTTTTCTTGTTTGTAGGGATATTCCCTAGTTGAGTAAACATAGTGAGAGCAGGTAACTATGTTGCTTGTTACAAAAGTTGTTAAAATTTCAGGGTGATGCATTTTAGAGTAATTGGTAGAATGTTTTTGTGAAGGATGTTCTTTATGACTCTTGTGTCAAAAATAAATCTCTTCAAAACAGAAATTAATTATGCCCTGTCAAAAGTAGGAGAGAGATCTTTTTTTTAAAAAAAGAAAAAACCCCAACTAAACCCAAATAAACACCCCCCTGCTCCCCCAAACCAACACTTGTGTATTCTGTTTTTTGGTGATTTTGATTGAGCTTTCTTTTATTAGCATTTTTTGAAAGTTCTGTAAACAATGTGTATGTGACTGTGTAACATTAGAGTGTGGTCATTCTGGTTCATAATGGTGATGAATATGCTAAACCTTAAAGGCACTCCTAGGTTTGTCAGGGACAGCTGCAGAGACTATTCCTCTGGGTTACCGCTAGCTCCAGTCTTCTAGAGTAGCTGTTTAAGCTAATAGAATTTTGTTTTATTGGAATGTGGTAGCAGTAAGGCTGACGAGGAAGCAGATCTTTGGGGGATGTGAGTGATGAGAGTGTAGGGATGAGGTGTGGAACTTTTCCACTAGAGCTGGGAAAGGGCTTGCAAGTGCTGCGCCAGCAGTTTCTTTCCAGATGAAGGTAAGGTTATTGCGTTTCAGTTCTGTGCTAATCCACATTTCATTTGGCAATATCAAGTTGCATAGCTAATTATGATAGTGTTTGAATTTTTGAGTACGATGGTACTTATGGTAGAGAACTTATTCCCAAGAGTCTCCACTGATCAGAGCTGTGCTTCTTCTAGCAAACTAATTTACAACTAAGAAAAACTTCTTTTCTTTTTTATTACACCCCCCCCCCCCCTCCATTTTTTACACTTGGGGAATACTGAAGCTTGAAGTAACTTACTTGAAAATCTTTGCTGTCTGGTGGATCTGACAACATGGAATAACTCGTGTCTTTATTCTCTGCTGTTGCCTGCAAGCAGAGATTGCAAGTTTTGGGAAAGAAAGTATTTGTCATCACAGTGAAAGTAATTAGAATATGGCATATTATATTTTTATTGTTGCATCTAAGATGAGTGTAAACACAAGCTGGAAATGAAATCCGCACTCTAATGGAATTACCTATTGACAGCTTAAGTGCTGTGTGCGACAAGGAAAAATTAACAACTTGAAACAGAAATACGGTGTTGCCTTTGAATCTAGTTTTCATATTAGTCTTTGTCAAAGAACAGGGGTAGGTGTGGGAGCAGAAGTTAAATGTACTAAATGAAAACCTAAGTAAGCTTAAAGTATTAATAAAAAAGGATTTGACAGCCATGTTGTAGAATCATGAAAGTGTTTGATCTCTCTGCACTATGGAGGTTTGGTTTATATAGTACCTAAATATTCATGTGTTGCAACTGTTGAATGTCACTTTTTGTGCTATATTAAGGCAATAATTGTTTCTTCTTTCATGCATTAGTACAGTCCTTTGGGTCTGTGGTTTCTTGGAGGGGAGGGAGCTCTGCTAAAGGAGCTCCTATACCGAATAGGAGGTGCTATGGAGAAGTTCATGTGGTTTGGTGTGGCTCTACCAGAAGTCTGCTTGCATGCTGTAAGTGAAAGAGTTGTCTTTGATTACACAGAAAGTAAGTGCTATCTGTGATACAAGCCTACAAGTGGGATGCAGCAGATCATGTGGCCTCTTCCTAAAATTCCTAGAAATAAAATTCAAAATACGAGTTATTTTGAAATAACCACTAGTTTTAAGGATTTAGTGAGTTTGTGATATTGAGGGTATCTTGTACTTCTTCAGTTGTAGACGTTGCATGCCTTCTTTAGCTGTCTGCTTTCTCTAATTAAGGTCTCTGCATATTGCTTGTTGCCTTTGAAGGACCACCAGCTGGCTACTGAATCCATTTAGCTCATGAGAGCTTTAAGTTATTTAACATTCACAAATAGGATCTTTAAATCTCTCAAGAACTGAGTCTGAATGCTATTATTCGTATGTCCACTGGCATAAATTTGTTAAGAAATAACAAAATTGCTGCAGTTCTGATAGCAAAGAAGTTTCTAGTACTCATTTTACTTAAGCTGGAGGATTTCCCGTCTCCCTTCCCCATAGGTGCCCAAATCAATCTTAGGGCAATAGATAATCTTATTCAGAAATCTTCCTTTACTTTTATTTTATATATTATTTTTCCCTACTAGGATCTGAGACTAATGCATTTCCCAAGAAGGAAACTTCTGGTTTGGAAAAAAAAAAAAGATAATACTCTTTTAACATTAATGTGAAACAGGGTTATTTACATAAGTACTTATAACTGAAAAGATCTGGATAAATGCAGCTGGTGAATTTTGGATGGTGGGTGTTTCAGGGTTTTGTTTTTTTAAAACTGTGGACTCTTTAATAAAATGGGATTTATGGCTGGTGAACCGTGGGGCAGAACTTGAGCTGATAAAAAAATCTTCTTGGGTTTTCAAAAATTCCAGATAATAAGGTACTGTTAACTTCTGCTAAAAACCGAGTTGCTGCCACACTTGGGAGTAGAAGCAGAGTGTACAACCTCCGGGAATACTGCAGCAGCCTCTGTTACAATATGGTACCTTTCTGCTTGGCAGCCAGCTTGGAGAGCAGAATAGAGGGAGGTGAAAGGCTAGTGGTGAATGGTGTTTTTCCTTTCCCGAGCAGTTCATCTAGATTTATCTAGAGGCTTATCTGTATAAGGGAAGCTTAACAATATGGCAGCTACATGAGGGTCATAAAAAATGTTGCAGTGGTCCTTTTTCATCTAGGAAGGTGGTCTGAAGTACACTGGCGGGACTGAAACTCTACTGGATAGATGAATGGGTCTGTTAATGAAATTCATAATGAATTGAAGCTTTGCCCACTGGCACTGCAACCAGGTTCCCTTTTTTCTTTATTTCTTTCTGATTCTAACTTTAAAGAGCAATGAAGCAGTGGAAGATAGTGCCTAGGTTTGCCTCATAGAAGGTAAAGGACAGAGGATTATTGAAATCCCTTAATAATCTATTTTTTGGGGACACAGTGATCTCCCTTTGAGTATTTAATAACGTTCGTATTCTAATATCTTTCGAGGCAGATTACAAAAAAAAATATCTTCTAACTGTTAAGAGAGTTTCAAACTAAAGGGAGCCATCTATCAGAGATATGGATGTTATGTCCTCTTGCCCTCCCACCAATTATCAAGATAGTGACAAGTTTATGACTTGGTCTGTCAACCACAGTGGATGTCATCAAGGGCATGAAATTCCAAGTTCTTTCTGACTATGTCCTTGTATAACTTCTGTGGAAGAAATAAGCAAATTATTTTGATGGCATGACAGGTAACAAAAATATCAAGACTAGTGCAAAATTAAGTTGGTCTTTTATGGGACACTTGCACCAAAGACAAATTAGGGATAAAAATTTGCATTTTAGGGTTTAAAGTAATCAGTTTGGGGAATTGCTGGGCTGTTTGAGATTAATTCAGAACTGAATTGAGGCTGACACTGGTTGTGCCAGCGTTAGTCGTTATGTGATGTGTGGTGATGATTTGGTGGGGCATGTAAAGCTCATGAAAAAAGCGTCGTGTCTGGAAATTGTTTTAATTTATTTTTTCTCTTTTAACTTTCCATTTTCTTATATGAATACTACTGTAGAATTTTCTTAGTATTTTAGACTGAAGCTAATATTTTGGTAGTAGTTAAAACCAATAGCTGTTGTTCATCTAGAACTTTCTCCTGCCTCTGGACACAAATATATCTCTTCTCCTGTGTCAGTAACATTTCCATGTTACTAGAGCTGTTGAAATACTTGAGCTGGTCTAGAGATATTCAGCCTCCTGAAATGAGTAGAACTGAGGTCACTCAGTGGGAAGGAAGTTTATCAGATAAGAATGGCTAGTACCTAAGTTTCATCAAGAAATGTGGCAAGTGGGGTTATGCTGTCTGGGAAAAATACTACTTTTTTGAGACAAAATTGCAATGAATTGGACTCCAAAGTTTATCCATTTAGTGTCTAATGTAAATCTGCTTTTTGGAATTTGATGTGAAACCACCTCCTGTTTCCGCTGACACAAGAACATACAGAAGAATGGATGAATGGGTGCATATGCTCCTGGTCTTTCCAAGTACATGGGCTTTTATTTGTAATACAAAGGAAACAGAAATTTTCTTGAATCGACTGAGTGTATTTGTAGGCACAGCAAACAAGGAATTTAATATAAAGGCTTTGTAGATCCACCTTGTCAATAAAAATTTATTTGCGTTTCTTTTACTGTTATATACTATCTTTTAGCAAAATCAATTACAGCTTAATATTATGTGGAAAATTAAGAATAATGAAATCCATCACTAAGGTTGTTGCAAGCAGGCAGGCTGAAACTCTTGTTAGTGTACTTGTTTAGTTTTAGCAGCACTGTTTCCCTTTCAGTCTCCTGATCAAATTTTAACATGAGGTTTGACATTTACATGACAGTCACATCTGTAGGTTTCTTTGAATTAACATTATGCTCAAAGCAGTAGACTGAGGTGAGAGAGATTGTAGAAGGGAGCCAGTAAGAAATGATGACTGTAACATATTGATTGTGTTCTCAAGGCAGTTTGCAACTCTTTTAGAGCGGTGGGAAAAAGGCTTTAATCCACAAAATGGTAGCAGATATTACCACAGGCTTCTGTGCCACAGAAACTAATATGAATAGATTGCCCATTCTTGGTCCCTTCATTGTTTTAGTGTAAATAATTTTGCAGGGTTGAGAGTAATGTGCTACTTGCTGCTGGTCTGGATCACATTGATGCACTGACTGCAGCGTCACGTAGTTTTCCATCAGTAGACTTGGGGAGTTACCATTGATGCCTGCATGGCATGCTTTTTTTGACCTTCTGCCCTGAGAAGAAAATGTACCATCATGTATTCAAATGCAGTGAGGGTACTGAAGCAAACCACAGGGTGTTCTGCATTTAGGTTGCCTGCAAGAAGCAGTTTGTTGCACTTGGTTATGGTATTTTTGGATAAGGCTGTGGGACTCAAGAACTCGGGAAGGAAGTTGCAGCCTGGGATTACGCTGTGTACCCTGGACCACTGCCTAAAGGGAGCACCAGCCTGAGCCTGTCTGGTGGATGTGTGTTTGGTAGGGTGCTGAGGGGGGCCTTTTCTACATGGGGAGGAATGGGCAGGATGATGTTGCAGCCAGAGGGCACTGGTCTCACTTGTTGAGCTAACTAGGGTATTTGGCAACCTTGGAAACGAGGCAGGGATGACACATGTGCAGTGTCTTGTTCATAGCACCTCAGAGGTCAAGGTACAACAGGAGCTCCAACAGTACATCTCATTTTACATATTTTTACATATATATCCACTCATGCATGTTTAAATGGTCTCTAGATCCTCCCAAAAGCCATGGAGGAATTTTGAGGTTTTGTTCTGCATGTTGTGTTCAAATTAGAGCTGATATACACATTGAGCACATCCATGTCTACAAGAGCTTATTATTTTCCTGCAAAATGGTGGCATTTGTGGCCTGATTGCTTCATGTAGAGGAACAGCTTAATATAGAAATTTTGATACATGAAATCTGAAATAGCCATTGAAGGAGTGGAGCTGCCCTGAGCATTACCAATACCAGGGTAAGAAGATCAATCTATGTTATTCTATGTGTAAAGATTTGTCTTCTTATGTTGCTAATTCCTCAGTCTGATCACCAGTCTTTTCTGAGGAGCTGTATGCCAGTGTTGTCCTACTGTGCGTTTTTTCAATACCTGCGTATACATTTAAATCTAGTTCTTAATTTTAATGATATGCCTGTCAAGTAGATATAGAGGTTGAGTAGATATAGAGGTTGAGTAAATCAAAGTGTGTCTACTTCAAAAATATGCATCCACATGCAGCTACTTAAAAAAGTAAAATCTCTGCATTTCACAAATTACAGGGTCCAGAGTTGCTGTCAGTGACGTGTTCTCCTGTGGCTAAGATGGAGCCATTTAGTTAGATGTTTTAACTGATGTATGTTATATTACTTTTAGAACAAATGCTAAATTCTGTGCAACAAGCTTTTATAATGCATTATTATTTTATCATATTAACATCTGTGATAGCTGTTCTCAACTGTTACACAGAGGAAATAATTTGAAAGGGCAGAGCTGTGGACAGAAAAGATTTTGTAGCCCCACTTTACAATCTAGACAGAGCTAACTCATTTATGTGTAGCAGGAGAGTGTACTGTGCTTTAACTATAGGAAGGTAGTCCCTGCATATAGGACTGCCTACAGTGGTGTTAAATGATAATTTATAGTAATGTCATTGGGAGTGTGGAGGAGAACTCTACAAAACCATGATTTGCTGCTTCCTCAGATACATACTGGTAGTAACCTGTTGGAAAGAAGTTTTAAACAGCTGTGTGATATGAGTGGTTTTAATGCTGTTGAAACTATGTGCAGTGTTAGAAATCATGCTGGTGATGAACTGTGACAAACACATGAACTACAATGTGGGTATTTCAGATAAAAAAAAGCATTCCAGTCTGTTTGTCCGTTATATAATGTCAGGCAGACCATGTACTTTGCTTTCATTTGCTAACAAAAATTCAGCTTTGCTGATATGAAGATCTGCTTATATATTGAGATCCCCCCACCTTTTTCAATCTTATTGCAAAAAGTAGTGAGTTCATTGTTCCCTTGCTGTTCTATTATACAGAAAGGGGGGGGGGGGGGGGGGAAACAACCAAACTTTTTTACTTTCTGTACTTAAAAGAGTATCAGAGCTTGAAAGAATTGGTTATATTGTGCAATGCTATCGGTTGGGAGGTGGTGAAGCACAACTAATGAGTTTTGGACTCTGAAATAATTTATATTAAGGATCTCAAAATCTGGAAAATTGTTTTTGAAAGTTGTTGGAAACAAATAGCACTTCTCAACTGCAAGGCTGAATGTTGATCTTTTAAGTTAGCTAGGCATGTCTAATGGCAAGTGATTGGTCATAAGATTTTAATCTGCTCCAAGAGAGCTGTGCACCATGGCTCTTTTTGAAATGGGTAGTATTAGAGAAGAGGAGAGGAAAAAAACCCCAACCCTATTAGGAGCAACAGATCTTCCATCTTAAAATATGTTGTTAGGTAGTGAGCTAAAAACTTGTTCCCCATATTCTGTGCCATTTTTGTTTTTCGATGTTATGTTGTATCAATTTTTTAAAAATGTTCTATTATGTGTTAGGGTTATATTGCATTTTAATGCAAGTTTTAATTTCTTGGTGTCATGGGTTCAGCAGCAGCAGTCATTTTTCTCCTCCTTGGTAGCTGGTGTAGCTGCTGCTGCTGAACCCATGACACTTGGTTTGTTTTCTTATAGATATCTCAAACTGAATTTGGTTTTGGCCTCTTTTAAATAAAACCTCCTGCTGTTTTTACAGGATGACTATGAAAAAGTAAATGGGAAACACTGGACATAGCCTTTAAACACAAACCAAAGCTTTTGCAGTGTCTTTGCAAGATACTGCTTTTTATTAGACAGCCTCTTGTCTTAGACTCCCGTAAATGCATTGCTGATAGATCTGCTCTGTTCACCTGTACTGTACTCCTTATTAAGCTCTTGTTTATTTCCTGTCTCTCTTGAGTGGTCATTTAGACAACTGTTTCATCC
Source organism: Ara ararauna (assembly GCA_028858755.1). Taxonomy (NCBI): domain Eukaryota; kingdom Metazoa; phylum Chordata; class Aves; order Psittaciformes; family Psittacidae; genus Ara; species Ara ararauna. Next base: position 46,176,070 of record CM054381.1, read on the forward strand.
AAGTGCTCAAGTAAACAATTGGATTTGTTGTTAAAATTCTCATAGGGATATAATGTTTTAAGGGACCTTTTAGGTCATTGAACCTGCCAGCTATTGCAGCTGCTACACTGAAAATTCTCTTTTGCAAAACAAAGCATGTCATGGTTAATATTCTCTCTTATTTTCTCAGTGAAAGGCTGATTGGTCAAATTACTGTGCCTCTCACTTATAGTCCGTTCTTATTCAAGGCCCATGTATTCGTATCTGTTAGCTATGCCAGTGTTGTCCTTTTGCTTAGGTAGTTTCATGCCCTCCTTGGTGTCCCCTGCTTCCACAATGTATTTTGTAGAGAGAATGGTTATGCTGCTTTTTTGCCTGTGAGTTGCATGTATGTGAGAGTCCCCAGAGCATGTTTGGTTCCGAGCAGGCGTGTCATGGTGGCTATGGTGCCACATGAGGGCGTGGGCCAGCTAGTGTTTGGTATCTGTGGTGTGGGTAGGAAGCCCTCCTGTTTTCTGGGGTAATGTGGAATATGATTTACAAATACTCTTGAGTCTTCAGAAGCCAGTCTGGGTCCATCGTGGTCAGGACTGGTGCTGGAGCTCATCAATCTGATCACATTTGAATGGGCCTTTACAGTGGAAGTACTTGTGTTTTCCCTTTCTTCCTGGTATTGCTTAAGCCCTTCAGGATCCTGTTAGCTTCATTTGAGTATATAGTATATAGAGCCACCTTGATTTGTGTGTGCACCCAAATAATAAGCTCTCCTAAAAACTGAAACACGTCAAAGAAGGCACATCTTGTAAAAATCTGTCTTATAGAATCATTTTAAAAGCTCCAGGGGGATAAACTTAGGTATGACTTGCTTTCTTGGGTGGATGTCCATCCAATTACAGTCCCTAAAACTTTTCATAGAATCATAGAATAGTTAGGGTTGGAAAGGACCTTAAGATCATCTAGTTCCAACCGCCCTGCCATGGGCAGGAACACCTCATACCAGATAATGCCACCCAAGACTCCGTCCAACCTGGCCTTGAACACAGCCAGGGATGGAGCATTTGCCACTTCTTCGGGCAGCCTGTTCCAGTGCCTCACCACCCTCACAGTAAAGAACTTCTTCCATGTATCTAACCTGAACTTCCCTTGTTTTAGTTTGAGCCTGTTCCTCCTTGTCCTACTGCTACAGTTCCTGCGGAAGAGTCCCTCCCCAGCATCTTTATAAGCCCTCTTCAGGTATTGGAATGCTGCTATGAAGTCTCCATGCAACCTTCTCTTCTCTGGGCTGAACAGCCCCAACTTTCTCAGACTGTCTTCCTACGAGAGGTGCTCCAGTCCCCTTGATCATCCTCATGGCCCTCCTCTGGACTTCTTCCAGGAGCTCCATGTCCTTTTTATGTTGAGGAAACCAGAGTGTGGGTTTTCCAGTGTTGGCTAGGGGAGCACTGCTGTATCCCGCCTCAAGGTTTGCTCCTTTACAGTTCTATTCCTGTCTTTTCCTCAAACCAGTTCTTCTAGATCTGTTTTTGTCTGGAACAGCTTCTTCTATGATGTATGAAATATATCACTATAGCTCTGATGGAGGAGAGCATCACATCTGCTTTGTTTATTGCTGCCTTAATAGAATTATTCTGTATAGCTGTTATATTTGTTTCATGCTTGTGGGTTTTGGGAAGTGAACCTAGTGTTTGCCGTCTTCTTGTAAAACTTTTAGTGTAGTCTTTCCCTTCTAAAGCTCTGTACACATTGGATTACCAACAAGCTTAGTTGCTTGGATCTTTTTTTACCCTTTTCCCTTAATTAAAAATCTGTATTTCCTATACTGTAATCAGTGATATCATTCTTGTTTTCAAGTGTTTGAAGCTACTGCAGCAGCAGGAAATGTAATTCATATGGTGGAGCTTTCTGCAATTGTAGACAGCCTGTCTGGCTCTACTGTTTCAAATGTCCTGAACTTCTTTAATTTGTCTTCCCTGACTCGTAGTAGTTACCAGCTGTGTACCCTCAGTTTCTGTCTTACCTCTGCATCCTTCATAAGAAATGTTTCCCCCAGTTCTTGGTGATCCTTGTTTCTATTACCTGGATTTTCTCCTTTCTGTCACACAACTCCATTTTTTGTCTGGTTGTTATATATGGTGGAAGAGATTTTTTTGCTGTATATTGTACTCCTCTGCCTAATGTACTGCTATAGCCTAATCTGTAGCCAAATAGGCTGTCAACAGTTTTCACTTTATGCTTTCTTAATCTCTGAGAAGGAGCTCTTTCAATTAATTGTACACTCTTCTTTTAAAGTTACTGAGAGATGTTGAAGGCAACAGCTGGTTCTTGATCCTGTGTTTTTGGTGAGAGCTGCTCATTTACTGTGATTCTGACCTTGGTCTTCATTTGTCCCAGGAAAGAGAGAATGAATTTGGTAATAAGCGGTGGGAGTGTGCTGAACCATAGGTCATTGGCAAGTGACTCCAAAGCCCTTTTTCATCAAGGAGCCTCCTCTCAAGTCTTGAGTCAGTTCAGTACATGGAAACGGAGCTGGACCTTCAGATCTAAAATGTATAGTCCCATTCAGTTGTTTTGCTTTTGTCTTTTGCTTATTACAAAGATAACTCTCTTTGCTATTCTTTCTGCCTCAGGTTTAAGAACTCATTTTCTTCTCCCTTCAGGGTTTTGCCATATGTCATGATAGAGAAGGACGTGGAGGTATTGGTTGATGAGAAACCTAACATGAGCCGGTAGTGTGTACTCACAGCCCAGAAAGCCAACTGTATCCCGGGCCGCATCAAAAGGAGCGTGACCTTTTGATGGCTGAAGGAAGTGATCCTGCCCCTCTACTCTGCTCTTGTGAGACCCCATTTGGAGTATTGCGTACAGTTCTGGTGTTCTCAACATAAAAAGGACATGGAACTGTTGGAACAAGTCCAGAGGAGGGCCACGAGGACGATCAGGGGCTGAAGCACTTCTCATATGAAGACAGGCTGAGAAAGTTGGGACTGTTCAGCCTGCAGGAGACAAGGCTGCATGGAGACCTCATAGCAGCCTTCTAATATCTGGAGGGGGCTTACAAGGATGCTGGGGATGGACTTTTCATTAGGGACTGTAGCGATAGGACAAAGGGAACAGGTTCAAACTAAAACCAGGAAAGTTCAAATTAGATATATGGAGGAAGTTTTTTACTGTGAGCGTGGTGAGGCACTGGAACAGGTTGCCCAAAGAAGCTCTGAATGCTCCATCCCTGGCGGTGTTCAAGGCCAGGTTGGACGGAGTCTTGGGTGGCATTGTCTAGTGTGAGGTGTCCCTGGCAGGGGGTTGGAACTAGATGATCTTAAGGTCCTTTCCAACCTAACTATTCTATGATTCTATGTAAGGGAGGGGGAGAAGGGGGGAAGTGGAAGCAAATGTCTAAAACTGATAGTACCACAGAAATGTGAGAATGTTTTCGTATGTGTTCATCCACCTAGACTATTATATGGCTGTTGCAACTAATTATAATTACTTGTTAGAAGATTGCATCAAATAAGAGCTAATTGAAATTTTAAAAGCAGTGTAAAATCAAAATGGCTTTCACTTCATCCATTGTACTGGGAACCATATATGGAGAATACTACTATTTGCCCAACAATTTTGGTGATAATCTGAATTTTAAAAGCTCTTCTTTGACAGCTGTAGCCAGATGTATGCTTTCCTTTGCCTTATTACTGCTCCAGGATGGCAATTACAGCCTGGCAAATAGGCCAGATTGAGGAACAGAAGACCTTCAGAACCTTCCTGTATAATTATATTACCCGTTAACAGCAGGGTTACTTCGGCACTTCTCAGCTCTTCCTCATTTATTGCTTTGCAGAGCCAAGCGTTTTTACAGCCTTTTAATTTTCCAGAATGTTTTTAAAGCCCTCAAGAAGCAACAATTGGAAGGACCATTAGCACCTCAGCTATGGACTAATGCGGAGCAAAACTTCTGTGCTAGAGATTTGCAAAATTCCAGTTCTATTTTTCCCAGTTTCATTCTTTGTGTTCTCCCCTTAGTTGTGGTGGTTGTTTACTCACAGTACACCTGAGTAAGAATAAGAGGAACTGCTGAAAATGAGATAAACATTGGTTGCAAGGATGTTCCTGTTAATCTCGACAAGCTCCCTCATGTGCAGTAACTTTTGTTTCCTTTCTGATACTGCTGCTTCAGCCTTGATACAATAGAGGTTTCTCCATTTTCATTCTTTAAATATTAAAAATCCTTTTCCTTTTAGTTGGAATGTCTTTTTAATCTATTCCTTCATCTGTGAAGGAGTGAAGAGCTAAGTTTGACAGTTAATTTCTGTCTTCTTTTTATTTCCCCTGCAGCACTTTGAAGGTGCATCTTTCACTTAAGTTGCACCTTTCTAGTCTGTTCCACTTCTGAGATTGAGAAGGCAGGCAGAATTTGACCTATGAGGACTAATTCCCTTTAGTTTTTGCTGAAACAGTTTCATGTGAGTGCTTCATCTGGACTTTTTGTTTAGAAAATAGTCATGCATTTGTTCTGACCTTGATTTTACTTGTGTGGCATTAGGAAAATGGAAGGATATAAATTAACAGTTAATAATACTGTCTAAATTGAAAAGTAAAGTAGTAGAGGATAAACCATCAGTAAATGCATTGGCAAAATACCCTGAAATATGCTGCTTATCTTCTTTTTTGATATATTGCATTTTCTGAGCTCAGGCAAATATTTATTCCTTGAAAGCAATTTCAGATTCATATATCCTTGCAGATACAACTTTGCCCTTAAAGTCTCTTGTGACAAAAATATTGTTTTAGAGGAAAATATACATATAAAAATAACCTTAAGCTCATTCCCCACTGCCTAAACCTTTTGCTGCTGCACTGGGAGTTTTATGAGGCATGAGCTGGAGTATAATGGTTTTATGATGTTTGTGCCAAAGCATGATCAGCTGCTCCCTCTGTCTCTGCCTCCCAGCTTCATCACTGGGTGGTTTCTTATATGGCTCATTGTATTTGAAATCCAAAGTATATTAAAGCATAGCTTTCCACATTAGCCTGTTTCCAAAACAGATTTTTGTCTTAATTCTTATCAGATGGCAGAGTTTGAAGAAACTATCCATAGAGAGTGTGAAACTAGCAAGGTAGACTTTGGCAGTCATGATTTCTACATTGTTTCTTAATTAAAGACATTGCTTAAATCCAGCCTCAATTTATTTTTTTTCCTTAATAAACTAATTTTTATGATTGTATTTCTTTTTTTTTTTTTTTTTTCCCCAAGTTGTTCTGGCTTAGTTTACAGAAAAATGCGTGGGTGCTGGCAGATTGCAGTGTTTTGTAAACTGGTGAGGAAGTATGTAGGCTGCACCATTAATCTTGGAACATTTTTTGTTTTTTAATTTCCTTTTCCGGTGCTTGAATATGAAATAATTGCAAACTATGCAAAGTTGCTTAAACCAGAATGCTAATTTTCTTCAAAGCATTGATTTATGGTTGGTGAGCTCTCTGTCTACATTTGTCTATATTCCAGGATGTTCCCTTCCAAAAGAACTAGAAGCAGTCACATTTCTCCAGATATACCCTGCTAAATACAGAACGTTTCTGCCTTTTTCATGGTTAAAAGAAAGAGGAAGATGATGCTTTTAACAAGAAATGTTAGAAGGGACTACAGATTAGGGAAAGGCAATATAGTGACAAAGAAATTAAACAGAGCTTCAGAAAGTCAAATATCTTGTTCAGACTGGGCAGAAATCAATAAGCATTTTTGAGAATGGTGGTATTAAGTATTCTATTTTGAAAAACACTTCTGTCTCTGGAAAACTAGAGTAAATTACTACAGTAGAGATGTGGATGAATTTTGGTGTGGTTTTTCTAGGTATGCACGCTGGGAGGTCAAATATGTCTGTCTTGCTAGACTCTTCTAGCTGTTGCTGTGTCTGGATTTCCAGGCCCCTGTTTGTACATTGGGATGGTGGGCAGTTTCTGAGGACATTTCCTGGAAAAGCATCTGATCATCCACTGTGATGCTCTGGCTAAGCACAGATTACAACAGCTGCCATGGAAGTGATCTGTGTCCACCCTGTGCTTTGTAGGTATTTGTTGCTCAAAACTGTGTGGCAAAATGTTAAATGTTTAAAATGTTCTTGTTAATAGGATCAACAGTGTTTTCCCTGCACTCCCCTCCAGCCCCATTACTAGTGCTCTTCTGTTACAGGAAAGTAAATGATACTGTTTTTCTGTTTTCATTAAAGCTCAGCTGTGACTTCTGTTATGACTTTGCGCTTGGTGAGAAATGGTTCAGTTTGAACTATTGAAAAAGCTGATTCTGAGATGTTAGACTGTGCTTTTTTCATCCCACTGTATTATTTCTTCTTGTGAAGAAAGTGTCTGAGGGGTTTGGACAGAGCTGCTGGAGAGCAGGAGAAAATCCTGAAAGCAGTTACGTTTTCCCAACATCACTGTTAGACGCAGGTGCATATTTTTGCTGTTGCAGCTTCTGTCTGTGTGAAGGCCACTTCTTGCAATTAAGTGCTCCAGGCTGGAGGAGGGCAAGAAGGTGTGTTTAATTGTCTATAGGCCTCAGTGCTGCTCTGTGTCCTTTGTGAAAGGAATATCTACATGGTACAGAAAAAAGAAACTTGACTTGTAGTGGAGATTAGGACTATGTGAATGCAACCAATTGTGCTAAAGTCAATTGAAACAGGAGTTAGAGTATGCCAAATTACATGCATGTCTCTAAAACATGCTCTGCTGAGCAGACTAGAAGAAAGCTTACTTTTTTGCAAGACCCACAGAAAAATATATGTTCTCTTGCACTGATCAGTTAGTGATACAAATTGCTGATGACTGAAAGTATTTATTTGCTGTGAAAAGTACATGCTTATGTTGCACAGTGTCATGATTGAATAGAAAGTAATAGGATTGTGTATTATAGATGTAAATGATACCAGAACATGCATTATTGGCACACTCATACTCAAGGCAGCAACTTAATTTCTGGGTGTTTTACTGTGAGTTGAAAGGATTTTGAGCCTAAGCTTTATGGTTTTACGTTTCCAAGCAAGGTAAAAATGCTTGTGTGTTCTGGAAGATTCTGAGATGCTGCTGGTTTTAGTGGGCCCATTTTGTGGAGTGCAAGGGGGACCAGCTTTAGTACAGGGCAGAAGCTTCAGGCTTATGGGTGTTTGGGATGTGGTTCCACTGAGCTTTTTCTAGCTGTGCTAGTCAGTCCCTATATCTGGCTGGCTTTTTCAGTGTGGAGGACATAACATTTGCGTAATTCTGCTTTTTTTGTTGTTTCCTTCCATTGGGGGCAGGGGGACTTGTTCTCTGATGAGCACTTGAGCATTTTCATAAGCCTCAAGCATTCCTTTGTGGATAAAAGTATTGCAAAATATCTGAAAGCTATTTTCTTTGACATGAAATTCTCTATTTAAATGATATGTGATATAATTCCTTATTAGAGCTGAAGTAGATGAAATTGTTATAATGTTCTGATGGAATGGACTGTATGAAACAGATATAAATAAAACATTTTCTGAACTTGTTTTGAGCTATGAAACAAGACTGAACTGTATGGAAAGAAAAATACCTTACTGAAACAAAAAAAAAGATTATTTCCTACAGCATACTGGGAAATGTGTGCCATTGTTAAGTGGTAAGTGTTTAAAGGGAGTTGGCCTATTGCTTTTGGGGTAAGGAATATATTATTTGATGGTGGGATGCAAGAATCATAGAATCATAGAATAGTTAGGGTTGGAAAGAACCTTAAGATCATCTAGTTCCACACCCCCTATGGTGTTGCTACTAAGAATTATGTAAATCATTAATACTAGTGTATGATTTAGCAGTTTACTGTAGGAATAGTACTTCCCTTCATAGGGAAACGTTCATTAGATTGGTTTGAATCTGTGCAGCGTTATGGTGGGGCTAGGCAGAATAAATTCTCAGTTGATTCAGTTTTGTGGGTAAATCCTGGATATATAATTTTACTAAATGAATGATCCACTAGGTATAATGCTTGGCATGCTAGCACTTAATATATATATACACACATATATTATTTTTTATTTTTAACTTGGTGTTGCTCATTGCTGTCCATGCAGTTTGAATTCCTGAGAGGTGTTGCTGCTAGGATATGAATGTGAAAGAGATCAGATGTTCCATGGAAATTTTGGGAAGACTAGTATGATTAATTAGCATGAAGGTCATATGCTCCTAGGCGGAGGATCCTGTCCAGAGAATTGAAATGGCTGATCCTGAGCAGAAGAGGGAGGCAGTCTGAGGAGCTAACAGGGATGCTGAATTTCACCGTTTGCAAATCATCTTGGCCTGACCTGCTGTATGTTGTACAGCTTTTTCTTCTACCCAGATGCTCTGTGTTGAACATCAGGACTTGAATCCAGATGAGAGTGTTTTGATCAGCCAGCTTGACAGTCTGCCACAGGAAGAGAGCAGGAACAGCCGTTTAATCTGTGTTCATCCACTATGCTCTTGATGGTGACAATATGATATTTGTTTCCTGCATCTCTGAGGCCTCCTGAGAATATGCATCTCTGAACAACCATGGTGTCACATGCTTTTTTTTCACCTATGAAGATGGGCATTTTCATTTGTACTTTTCATTACCCTTTTCAAGGCAGAGTATTGTAACTTGTCATCATTGTGACTTTCAGAAGTGAGGCAAACTGCTCTGCGCAGCAGTATGGCTGCAAAGCAGAAAGAGCGAGGATGCTTTTGAGCAGTTCTGTGTGTTTCCCAAAGACAAGTCCTTGATTTTGAGGTCAGAATAAATGACAGCTATGTTAATTGGGAGAGCAGATCCTGTTCCTTTCTCCCAGTACATAATATTTTCAGTACTGCTGTTGGCCTGTGACTTGTAAGACATATCAAAATCTCTTTTTACTTTGGGGACACTGTGTGCATAGGCGGTTTTATCCAGAAGCACTGAGTGTCAGTGGCTGTTAGCAAGGGGTAGTGAAAAAAAATCTTTATTTGACATAAAGGGTTTGTTTTTCAGTGTATTGGAGGAAATAGTTGCTTAAGGCATTGCTGCATCTGTATTTATAAGCATGGTGGTTGCACCCTTTGTACAGACCAGCTTCCACTGCTGACAGCTTAATCTTTTGGTAAGAAAGAAAGTGTATGAAAAGTAGTTCTGGTTGTGTCTTGAAAAGTCATGTTGTTGTTTCACTTACTGTCTCATTTGTGCATTTTGTATGGGGGGGCAATAAAATATTGGCTGTAGGTGAAATCACTGTGTAGCACTAGCTTTCTTCATAGCTTATTACTACTTGGCACATAACAGGGAAGTCCTGTTAAAATGATTGAGACTGCCAATAGATATCCCAAACTGTATAATTTAAGCAATAAGTAAAATAAGGATAAAGACAGGATAATAATAGTTACTTTTTCCATAAAAGGCCTTTAAAGGTAATAGGTACACAAGTACATCTGAACAATCATATCTATGCTTTAGTGTCTTACTGGAGCAACAATATGATTTTATATGTGTAGTTTCGCTGTTGTAGTCCAAGGAGCAGCACACTTGCTGTATTATTTCACATTCTTTCCCTTTGCAACACCATTGAAACACAGATGGGGATGACTAGCATCTTAAAACTTACTTCCTATGTAACTAAACTGCTTAATGGTCTATTCGTAAGTGCTTTGGAAATTGTGAGCAAATGCTGTCCTAAATGACCGTAGCTTTATCTGGTGCCTCCCTTGTTCATGTATGTCATATGGGAACAAGAGGTGCTGGCTGTGACTAGGCTCTTACCAGCAAATTCAAGCATAATAGGAAGAATTTGTTCAAATTCTTGCCTGGTTGTTTATTCAGTTTTGACTTAGTCTTAATTATTACACAAACTCCTACTGTGCAAGGTGGGGGCTTTATATTGTTGTGCTTCTTTCCAGAAAGGCTTAGCTGGTTTTGGGTTTTTTTTGTTTGTTTGTTTGTTTTTGTTTGGTTTATTTTTTTTTAATTCATCTGGTTTATGGTGTTATGGCTGGGAGACTAATTTGATCTTAGAGTTATGAAGGGGTTGAAAAGTCTTCCTAGAACCTTTTTGGGATCCAAAAACCAAACCAACCAGTCAAACAAAAAAACCTCCACACCAAAACCCCACCACAAACCAAATCTCTTCAGTGCAGTTATATTGGAAGAAAAGTCATCTGCCTGCACTGTTCAGTTGTCTGCCAAGTTGAAAGACATGATGTATTGTATGTGTGTGAGGGAATGAATTGGCAGAGACAATAAAATCAAGTCTGCCAAGGTAGAGGGTCTGGGGATGTCACATACTGTAAATCAGCACTGCATTATGATTGTTCTCCCCTGCTACCTCATACCCTCTTTCCTCCAAGGATAAGTATTTCTTCTCAAAAGCTGCCATCAACTCCTGCAACTATTTAATAAATGTTTTATATCTATATTTGCACATATAATACTATGCTACAACTGGATAATATAGTACCTTGCAAACTGGAAATCTGTTGGGTTTAACTTTTCTTTTTTGTGGACGCTATTTCAATTATCTGGTAATAGTACTGATGCTGGAGTGAGGCAATCATGTTACTGCACCATAATCTGGCAAAGTAGTAAATAAGAACTTCACATAGCCTCGGGTGCAATGGTTTAGTGGGAGGTGTCGTCCCCCCGTCCCCCTTCCCCCCCCCCCCCTCCCCCCCCGCCAGGGGGGTTGGAACTAGATGATCTTAAGGTCCTTTCCAACCCTAAGTATTCTATGATTCGATAATTATGGCTTTTTGCACCACCAGTAGCAACTGAATTTGGTTGGGAGCTTGTTTGCTTCAGGCAATTAACAATTAGAATTAAACTTGGCTAGAGTTGTTAAAGATGACAGGAAGGGGTTGTTCAGGTACATTGCAAATAAAAGGCTAGGCATAAGGTGAGCTCTCTCCAGAAGCTATCAGGAGAACTGGCTACCGTGGATTTGGAGAAGGCTGAGGTTCTTAATGACTTCTTTGCCTCAGTCTTCACTTGCAAATGCTCTGACCACACCACCCATGTCTTGGAAGGCAGACACAGGGACTGTGAAATGGTGACCTTGGGCCCAATGTAGGAGAGGATCTGGTTTGAGACCATCTTAAGAACCTGAACGTACACAGGTCCATGGGATCTGATGAAATCTATCCGCGGGTCCTGGAGGAGCTGGCAAATGAAGTTGCTAAGCCACTGTCCATCATATTTGAAAAATCACGGCAGTCAGGTGAAGTTCCCGACGACTGGAAAAAGGGAAATATAACCCCCATTTTCAAGAAGGGGAAAATGGATGAGCCGGGGAACCACAGACCAGTCCGCCTCACCTCTGTACCTGGCAAAATCTTAGAGCAGATTCTCCTGGAAGGCATGCTGAGGCACATGAAAAACAACAAGGTGGTTGGTGACAGCCAGCATGGCTTCACTAAGGGGAAATCCTGCCTGACCAATCTGGTGGCCTTCGATGATGGGGCTACGGAACTGATGCACAGGGGTAGAGCAGTTGATGTCATCTACCTGGACTTGTGCAAAGCGTTTGACACTGTCTCCCATGACATCCTTGTCTCTAAATTGGGGAGACATCAATTTGATAGGTGGACCACTCGGTGGATAAAGAACTGGCTGGATGACTGCATGCAAAGAGTTGTGGTAAATGGCTCAATGTCCAGCTGGAGACCAGTAACAAGTGGTGTCCCTCAGGGATTGGTGTTGGGACCAGTCTTGTTCAACATCTTTGTCGGTGACATGGACAGTGGGATTGAGTGCGCCCTCAGTAAGTTTGCCAATGACACCAAGCTGTGTGGTTCAGTTGATACGCTGGAGGGAAGGAATGCCATCCACTGGGACCTTGACACACTTGTGAGGTGGGCTGATGCCAACCTGATGAAGTTTAACCATACCAAGTGCAAGGTCCTGCACACCTGGGTGGGAGCAATCCCTGGCACAGCTACAGGTTGGTCAGAGGAGAGATTCAGAGCAGTCCTGCTGAGAAGGACTTGGGGGTGTTGGTTGATATGAAAATGAACATGAGGCGGCCGTGTGCGCTTGCAGCCCAGAAAGCCAACTGTATCCTGCCCCTCTACTCTGCTCTCGTGACACCCTACTTGGAGTATTGTATGCAGTTCTGGTGTCCTCAACATAAAAAGGACATGGAACTGTTGGAACAAGTCCAGAGGAGGGCCATGAGGATGATCAGGGGACTGGAGTACCTCCCATATGAAGACAGGTTGAGAAAGTTGTGACTGTTGAGCCTGGAGAAGAGAAGGCTGCGTGGAGACCTCCTAGCGACCTTCCAGTATCTGAAGGGGGCCTATAGGGATGCTGGGGAGGGACTTTTCGTGAGGGACTGTAGTGATAGGACAAGGGGTAACGGGTTCAAACTTAAACAGGGGAAGTTTAGACTGGATATGAGGCAGAAATTCTTTACTGTAAGGGTGGTGAGGCACTGGAATGGGTTGCCCAGGGAAGCTGTGAATGCTCCATCGCTGGTGGTATTCAAGGCCAGGTTGGACAGAGCCTTGGGTGGCATGGTTTAGTGTGAGGTGTCCCTGCCCCTGGCAGGGGGTTGGGACTAGGTAATCTTAAGGTCCTTTCCAACTCTATTCTATGATTCTGATTCTAATTGTGGAACAACATAATTCTAGAGCTGGTTACTTCAGATGATTTTTGTGTTTAGGATATCCTTCTTAATGTAAAAAGAGATTTTTCCCTGAAAAATAATATTGTATGTGTATGTTAATATTCAAAATGCCAATATTTCTTATATGTGTGCACATAGTTTGGGGTTTTTTGTTTGTTTGATTTTTTTTTGTTTTGTTTTTTTTTTTAATTTATCTACAAATGGCATCAAGAGCTATACTTTAAAACTCCTTTTCTTTTGTTTCTGGTTGTTCTAGTAACCACTTCTTTTCCTTTAATGTTTTTATGAGTAAAGCTAACTTTAATTCCAAAATATCGTTGGGGAAGCTCTCAGTTGCGTCTTCTGGGATTCAAGATATGTATACCGTGCTGTGAAAGAATCTCTTTCTTGTGGGGAACAGTTTTAACTCTTATGAAAATAGCCAGCGGGGAAGTTGTTGTATCTGCTTTAGCAGTGTGCAAATACAGGTAAAGGCTGTGCATAGAGCCCTTTGTAACAAGAAAACCAAGATGTGCATGTGTGCACTGTGACCAGCATACAGTTAGTCAGCTTGAGCATGTCTTAAGGACGACTTCTCTGTTCATCTTTGTTCACTCAATGATTAATAATGGCTGCAGCTGTATGCTTGACACAGCTGCTAATTTTAAATTATAGTTTGGTAGGCACAGAAATTACCAGTGTAAAAGGTCTTAAGTCTGTTCCTTTCATTGCTTTGTGGTGTTTATTTCATAATTGCGAACTTTAGTTAAAATAACTGACCAACTTGACATGCAGGAAATTGATTCAGAACTTCAATCTTCTGCTGCCACGCACTGTTAACTTTGCTCTACAGCTCTCTTATTAGGCAGTCTCATCTCCAGGCTAGCAGCCATAGACCTGCTGAGAAGGGAAAAAGCACTTCAGAAGAGCTCATCAATGCAGTGAAGGCAGAAATGGTCTTGTAAATAGGCCTTCCCCGGCAAGTGGTAACTGCATGTTTGTGTCTAGAACCCCCCCTTCAGTGATAGGGATCCCAGCCAAGTAGAAGAGAGAGGATGGTAATGCAGGGATGTGATTGTCAGCTGTATGCCTACTTGCCTTTTGGGGGATCACAAGGTAACTTGCCTGGCAAGTGCAAAAAATTTCAGAGCTCATTGCATGTCTGAACAGATTCTCAGTCTGGAATTGAGCCAGGGATCATGGTTCATGTATCTATCTTGGACTGTTGAGGGGTCTTAACAGTGTATGATGGGGGCCTCAATAGTAACATCTTCTGAAAAGCTATATGTGTTGTGCACAGGACTAGAGAAGTGAAAAGTGGTGGTTGAATATATATGTATTTTCATATACATAATATTTAATGTATATAATATATATTTTATATATATATAGAGAGAGAAATAGATGGAGAACGGGGGAAATGTCTGAAACGGGATACCTGTGTAGCATTTTAAATGTTTTTGTCAAAATAGCAATAAAGTAACTTAAAAAGTGAAGTGGTGGAAAGCTAATGCATGTGGAACTATGTGTAGTTTGGGATGAATTACTGCCCAAGAGTGGGGTGTGTTTAAAACTTTCTTCAGTAGAAGAAAATATAGCAGATGTTGTAAAACTCAAATAGGAAGGAGTGAGGTTTGAATAGAACACTATTTAATCGGGGCTTGATGAAAAGGACACTTGGACAGATGTATCTTTAAGAAATAGACTGAGAAACTTAATGCTACAGCTGCTGCAAGAAGCAGCTACTTGGAGACCCCCACAAGAGAAACAGCTCTTTACCTGCCCCTGAGAAATGCAGAAGGTGTAATTCCTAATATTACTGCCAGAGCCCTTCTTGTATTGACCATCTACTTATTTGTAGAAGAATCCATAGCAGCTGGATATGATATAAAAAATGGGGAACAGGAACAGAAAGACAACTGAGAAAAGAAAGAGGTGGCCTGTAAAGCAATTCATCAGGGGTATTGGATGAAACTACAGAGCAGCAGGTTGTTTGTAAGTACTAGACAAGCTGGTTGAAATTAATAAGGACTAGAACTAATTGATGCGTGGAAATGAAGCAAAATAAGGAAGAATCCAAGTTAATTTTGTAGTGGGAAGTTTATCCTAATGCAGTTATTGAAGCCTTCAAAGGGATCAGTTTGGGCTGGTAAGTAACGAAGGGCAAAAAGAACAAAGGTTCTTGCACTGATAAAAGGTGATGATAAAATCTAAAGAGTTTAACTTAGAAGAATTAACTTTCACAGTGTAGGGAAGTTACTAGCAGACCTGTGTTGTTCTATTCTCTCTTGTTGCCTTGGAAGAATGTAGTACTGGTATGTTGATGGTCACTATTGAATAAAGATGAGAGCTAACTGTGAAGAGCTACAAAAAGGTCTTGGGGTATTGACTGCCTGGGTAATAAAAAGGCAGATGAGATTCAGTATAGATAAATGTGGAGTGATGTACATAGGAATCCTAATTTTCATATGAGATCTGGGCTCTGAACTGACTGTTATAATTCAGGAGTGAGATCTTTGTGTTTAAAATAGGGAATTCTATGAACGTGTCAGACTGACACTTGGCAGCTGTCAAAAAGCTGACTCAAGGGTTAGGAATTATTAGAAAAGGAATAGAAAACAGAAGGCAGCATTATGTGACCGCATAAATCCATGCATTGCCTGCGTCTCTGCACAGCTATCATCTTTCCAATCTCAAGAAGAGCAGCAGTAGCAATGGAAGCAATTCAGAGATGGATGAAAGGCATCATCTATATACCGAATGGTGTCTGTGCAGCACAATTAAATAGGCTATACTTGTCAGTATGAAAAAGAAATATGGGGAAAGGAGTAAAAGACCGTTAGAGGTCTGTGATGATATGAGTGACATGGAGAAGGAGAGTAGAGGATTGTTGTCCTTTCAGAGAGGACCTGGAGGCTGTCTGATGAAACGAAAAGGTTCAAAATAGCACAAGGAATTAATCACACCTTATGCAAGTGTGGTGTGGGATTCCGTTGTAAGGTGTTGGGGTGCAGAGAAGTCATACTTTCATATACAGGTGAAAGGAAATGGGCAAACTAAAAATTCATTGATGTGATTACACACATTCCCCCTTGTTCAAAGCATTTGGACTGCAGGTTTTTGATGCCTATGGAATGCTGGGAAAACATTAATACCTAGTCTTCCTACCTTCCCTTGCCATCTCTTCTTGGTCACTGTTGCAGACTGGAAAAAAAGGCTAGATAGATCTCTGGTATGACCTTGTATTTTTGCAAATTTCCAGATTTAAATCAATTCTAGTGAAATATTTAGCTCAAAATTGCTTGGGTTTTAGTGTTACACATATATCTTTTTGGAAAGTTATGTGTAAGGGTAACTCGGCTCTGGTGCAAATGTATCTAATGTTGCTTATTGTTAAGGTTTGAGCTTAGAAAATTCAGAAATAGCGATGAAGGGCATTTGTCATTGCTGAGAACAAGGAATTCCGGGTTTGAAGTTATTTAGTCTCTTAGAAGAAGAGAGAACAACGCAAAACACCATAGCCTACCTCCTCCTCCTTCCCTTAGTCTCACAGTATAGGCGTAATTTTAAAATAAGAGAGACAAAGCGCTTAAAAACTTGTTTTATTTTCCTCATTTGCTTTTCCGGCTTCCCTGGCTCACCTTCTTCTCCTCATATTTGGTCTTAAACATATTCCTTATCTTACAGTATGATTTAACTATTGGCAAGAAGAACCTGTGGAAAGCTTACAGCAGCTATAGTTAGATGGAAAGGACCTAGCTTACAAGTCAGGCTAAAATATAAGAACATGAATTGTGCTGGACACAAAGGAGAACTCCTGATGTCTGAATACAGTATGCTGGAAGTTATTCATGGTTTGTGATAATAGGAAGAAAAAAAATATATTTTTGAGTGTGGGGAATACTGTGATAAAACCATTTAAGTTAATAAAATAAACACGAAGAAGACTTACATATTTTCATTTGGAACATGTTTTACATATTCTTAGGAAGGCAGGATGCAGCAGAGGTGAATGAGGGCTGAAAATAATGAACTTTGGTCTCCGCAGTTACAACAATGGAACCTAGCTGACAGTAAAAATTCTTAGGTCTGCTTGTATTGTTTTCATTTAGATCAATTTATCTGGCATCCAAGATATTGGGTTGGTGTTTTTTTTTGTTTTGTTTTTGTTGCTGTAGAGAGAGGGGGTTCCCTCCTGGAAACATTGCCTGAAAAAGCAAAAGTTTAATGAAGTGGGGTTTTTTTCCTTTCTTGAGAGAAATTATGTAGTAGCTGGTTCAGTCACTGCAGTAATTTCTCTGTGGTTTTGTACCAGCTATGATTTATAGAAATCCTTCTGATGAGTGAAACAATTCACAGATGCCCCTATGGGGGGAGAGAGCAAACAAGTGGCCTTAAGGGAACTGCTACTGGAGGCGTAGGCTTCATTTGTTCTCTACTGCTCAGCCAGAGTTGGTTTGCATAACTACCGTTTTCCCAGGATAATTAGATATGCGCAGTGGACCAAGACATATGTAGTTGTCATCTGATACCAGCAGCAAGGCAACCGCAGTCTGCATTTTGAGTCATCTCAGTTGCATTCTCATCTTAGTGAGTCATAAAAGCTTTTTTATTAAAAAAAAAAAAAAAAAAAAAATTGCTGCACCAGAAGTAAAATGTCAGCACTAAAATATTTGCCTGGATTTGGTTAATAATTTTAACTACTAATAAATAATTATAATATTAATAAAAAGTTAATAATCTTCACTGGGTTTGGTTAATAATTTTTCTCTTTGATTTTTTTCCAATTTAATGTGACTGGGGAGAGGACAGAGGGAATAGAGGAGAGGGCAAAGGTGCTCAGGTTTCTTCAGGCCAGCCAGGGTGAATTAACTTTTCAGTGGTATGCACTCCAGTAGCAAAAGCAGAGAGCTTTGCTTGAGGGGCTGGTGCATTGGTCCTCGGCAGGATGCTGCAGTGAAATCTCCTATTTGCATTCTGATTTAAAGAATTACTCCACTTAGTTAGGAGAGCAAAACAATGCCCAAACCAAAAATCGAGGTGGAAATGTGAATTAATGGTGGGAAGAGTTGACAAAAATCTCCGAAGTTTTTTCTTCTACATTATACGAGATAGCATGATCAAGTTTTGCGTGCATTTCTCAGCTTCATTGTATGGTGTTGAAGAGTGGATTTGCATTGATTGAAATAAAAACTTGTTAATACGCGAGGCTTCTACTTGAGATTCTGGCTTTAGATTCTAGTATTGTTTAAGGTTTTTTGTGGGCTTAATGTGTCCCTCTGACTGTTGCTTTTCTTTGGCTCAGAAGTACTCTGTTTTGAAACTATGATTTGGCAGTGAAAAACACATCTTTCACTTACCTTGCATTTCTCCATAAGAGCATGTACGTGAGTTTTGAATTTGCACTTGCTTTATGTGTTGAGCTGTAAACTGTGGCAGAGACAGCTCCTGAATACAGAGGAGACTTACGTGATGCAGCACAGCATACAGTTTTGCCTAGTTAATTAGGTAAACAGTGCTTGAATACAAATGAGAATAATTTTTTAAAAAATGAGAAGCACTCTGAGTATCTGAAATAGTTAGCAGTAATATTTCAGAATATTTTCTAGAGGAATACAGTCCCTTTGGGTGGGCTTCCTAGGGTGGTTGTTTGGCACAGTTCACCTCCACAAGCTAATGCAAGAAAAGGTGGCTGAAACAGGTCACAAATGGTAGGTTTGCTTTCCCCAAAACCTTGAAATACTATAGTACTATTAACTTGCTAATTTAATGAAATGTATGTGGGAAATCCTCTAGGGATAGTTAACTCTATAGTAACAGTATCAAGATTTGTGGTTTTTTTTCTCAGACTTTCCTAATTAAAACAGCAGGGGAGCTCATGAAAATTCTTTAAAATTTTTGTTATTGTAAATTACTTGCTATATTTGGAATACTTGGGAAAAGAAAAAAAGCAAGATGATTAAATTAATGTTTTATTACTGTTGGGAAGGAAGAGTACAATTATGCCATGCTTTCTTTTCCCAATTCATCCTTTTACTTTCAAGTGCTTCTTACTTCCCTGTAGCAAGTCACATTGCTGTGGAATTGAAAAGAAACCAACCCAAAACAAACCCAAATCCATAAACCCCTGTGTCTGCTGCTAGTGACACATAGCTGTGTGATAACATTTGTCATCAGAAGAGAGCAAAGGCTATCTTCATCCTTTTTTATTCCAGCCAAATTAGTGTGGTGCTGCCCAACAGAGGACCAGCTGCGCAGGAATAATTCAGATGTTCTCAGCAAGTTGAGGTTTCTGTAATGAATCTTTCATTGATAAAATACGTGGGGGAAATAAGAACTTGTATATGGCTTTGATCATTGAGAAGTGGTCAGGAA
Organism: Ara ararauna; assembly: GCA_028858755.1. NCBI lineage: Eukaryota > Metazoa > Chordata > Aves > Psittaciformes > Psittacidae > Ara > Ara ararauna. The sequence goes on from CM054381.1 coordinate 46,195,011, forward strand.
TCATATGAGGGATGTGAAGTTCTGTACAGAGAAAGATGGACCATTTCTGAAGGACCTTTATAGCCAGTGCTCTCACCTGGCCAAAGACTTGGAAACCCTTGTTTTCAAGGTGGGTGGAAGGTGAGGGTGGGAAAAGGTAAAAAAAGGAGATGGGAGAGAGGGTAGATTATTTTATGAATAAGATTCTCCAATGCCTTTAGTGCTGGTACTGAGATCCCAGTAAGAGGTTTAAGTGCCTTTTTTTTTTTCTTTTTAATCTTCTGAATAGGTAGAAAGGATTTCTTTTTTATGTATATATATATATATATATTTTTTTTTTTTTTTTTCTTGCCCTTATTCAGTGTTACTGTGCCCGTCCTGGAAGCAAAGTGGAAAGGTGTACTGCAACCTGATAAGTGGTGTCCCTTAGGAAGTATTTAATGTTTGAAATGTCAGGCAAAATCTCTTGCATTCTTCAGTTAAAACCCTTTGTCATATACAACTTGGTTTTGGAGAAGAGTTTCAGCTGCCTACAGCCTGACAGGAAAATAAAATAACTGTTTTAAAAAACCCCAAACAAACAAATAAAGCCCACTCAAGCTTCTCCTGTTGCAGCTCCTGACTTGACTTTCTAATATAGCAATTATAAGCTGAATCAGCAAGCTGGAATAAAAATCTAACCGATTTACTAGCATGCAGTGGATGTAGAATATGTATGTACTTATCTTTTTCGAATAGGCCCATAAACTTGTTTCTAGAAGCAAGTAAAATTAATTGGCTTGTCAAAAATCATGATAGATGAAGCTCATCAGGAAGGCTGCTTTTCCTGTGATACTGCAGGATTAGGGACTTCCCTTTGCTCATCTAATTGGGAGGGGTGGGTGGAGGGGTTTACAAGTTTCATTGCTTTCTTTTGTGTATGCAGAACAGAGAGAAGTAAAAAGAAAGTTACCTGTGAGTAGAAAATCGTAAGTAACTTAAAGTGACTTGGAAACCTTCTTGGACTCTGGAGAGATTTTTTTACTCGGTTCATTCAAACTTAGACTGAGACTTGCAGCATATGTGGAAGATCCTCATACCATCAGAATTCCTTTTACTTGGAATTAAGGAAGAAGGAAGTTGTTGTTGCCATACATGCAGGTTTTAGCAGACAATAACAGAATTGTTGATGCTACTGTCAACAGATAGAATTTAAGTTGGAGAGTTGGAAGGTGCTTTTTAAACTTTCACTTCAGGTTTTGGTTTTTACTCTTAACTAGGTAGGAATAACTGCTTATTCAAGATAGCGCTGTCAACACATACAGTTCCCTTCTCTATTACACATATACTACTGCCCGTTAAACCTTTTGTGGGAATGTAACTGGCTGTGCAGCCTTGTTTCTGATCAAGAGGGCCCAGCAAATATAGTAAAAGGTGTAAATGTGTTCAGTGGTGAGACAAGAACCCCAGGTAACTGTCCTTTACTTTCATCTATAGGAATCCTTCTTCTGTGAAGATGCATCTTTGCAAAGTCTTCACAAGCTGAGAGGTGATGCTCATTAAGAAGATTTCATGGAGATAGTGTCATTTGAGATTCCTCCTGTGTGTCATAGCCCAAGAAAGCTCTTTACTCTGAAGTGCTTTCTGTTTTCTCTTTCCTTTTCACCTGTCAGGAGAGGAAAGCCTGGTAACTCTTTACTGACACTGCTGTATGAAACTGAACAAGCGTATTCCACCTGAGAAATCATTTTCAGTTGCTGAAGCTCATCTGTGCCTTTTAGAGGAAAACATTTTACACAATGGTGGGACTGTGTCTGAGTGAAGTTATTGATCTAGATGTATTTTAAATTTTAATGACAATTACCACAGACTTATTTTGAATAATTGCTGTGCAATATATTTCCTGGGTGCTTTTTCACAGTAGGGTAGGCAAATTTCTGACTGTATCAGCATGTACCAAAATATGAACAGATATGTTACACAAACTATATACATTTTATAAATGTATGTATGGAGTGAAGCCTAGTTTTATTTCCCTCACTTCAACTGTTTTGCAGGTCTTGGCTGACATTCAGAGAAACACACATATTTCAGTTCCTTCAAGTTCAGTGGAAGTGAATTTCTTCTCAAGTCCGTGCTCTAGAAAATGATTTTCTTCACTGAACTGCTAAGCAGATATTTAAAATTCTTATAAAGAAAAAAAATAACAAACAATACCCTGTGTATGACTTAATTCTGACATATCTGGAGATCTTCCATACAAAATCACTTCCTATAGATGCAAGTAAAGGCTGGTTCTCTGGGGTTCTGTGACATCAGAGTCAGTTTTTTGAAAAGTAATTTTTTTTTTTATTGAACCTGTACATAAATTTAAAAGGCCAAAATACTTTTCTGTAGGTTTAAAAACTTCTCCAAGATCTTGTACTTTTTTTATCATCTTTCTGTTATCTTAGAAAGTCACTGTGCATGGGAACCAGATTGGTTGAGGCAAATGAAACAATGGAGAAGAATAAGATGGGTAAGAAACCTTGAGCTTTTCTCCTGGCTATGAACAAATAGAATTAACCTTTTCTTTTCCATGTTCACATACAGGCTTCTGTGTGCTTTGAAGTTGTTGTGGGAGTGGGTTCTATAATCCTTTATTTCTTGCGGAGGAGACTTCTGAAAACTCCCATCTCTGTCTTCCTTGCTCAGCCAGTGCACGTTTTCTCCCCTGCTGGTCTTGATGTAGGAACAGTGCTGGAGGCATCATACTGCTGTAGAATCCTAAAACTGTAAAATCACAATCTAATCTGCCAGAGGAGCGTTCTCCCCCTAAAAATAATTATTTCCAATTGAATGGATGAAGTTGCCCCAGGTTAAATTGGTGAGATCAGTTGGAAAGTTAGTCTCATTGTCTGTTCTAGCTTAGTATTGTCATGTTTGAGGTGAAGGCAGATTTGAGTGAGGTGTAGAAAAAGAAATTATATCTTTGTTGTCTTTCAATACAATGGATTTTTGTGTGCTGTTGGCATGGAGGGAAGGTGTAATGAATGTACTTTTTTCTGGAGGCAGAATTCTAGTTTGCTTGTAAAAAGGCTGTTGTGTCCAACAGATATGTTGTACTTACTTCAGTTAAAACAGCTGGCACTTGCTGGAGGGACCTATAAAGAATTGAGAGTTTTTAGAAGAAATTTGCAAGCTACCTTGAGACTTTTTGTGTTGGGACCACATGTTGTCTATGTTGTGCAGAATGGAGCAACCTGGAGAGATTGGCATGAACAGGGAAGGTATGCAGAGAATAAATGCATATACTACATATGCGGGTCTTTTTGTATTGTGGTCTTTTTCTTGCATTAAGTCTGGGTCTGACTGAACAGTTTGGGGTCTGTGGGGGGATGGGTGCAGTAAACATTTATTATGATTCAAAGGCTTTTGAAGTCAACAGATACCAGCTGATCAACACTATTTTCTACTTCATGACTCTGAAAGATTGTATTAAGTCTTCAAGTCAGTAGCCTTCTGCCTTCACAATATCAATTGTGAAGAAGTAAAAAGTCATCCTTTGGAGTGATGGCAACTCATGGCTGTATAATACAGGAACTGTTTCCTTGGTAGCAGTTCTTGCTGTTGATCTCATTTCTGATGTTTCAAGTCATGATGTTTCTTTCTACATATTTCATGTTAGTAAACATGTGTCCTGTTCTCATGAATTTTACACCTTTAGCTAGCAGTGCTTGCCAAAGCTGTGTGTGTATGAAATTCTCCTTGTGCTCATGTGCAGAGACCAAAAGGGTGGCAAAGCTACAGTTGTCTGCTTCCCTCCTGCTCTCTGGGGTAGTCTAGACTTTTCCAGTCTGGTGCATGTGTTAGTCATGACCCCAGAAAAGAAACTCTACAAATCTTGGAAATTCATCACCATAACTTGGATCGTCATGCTTTTTTTCTAAGTAAAAGAACAATATCCTAATCTCTTTAACAGAATTTCTAAAATTCATACGTAAGTGCATGTTTCTTTATCCTCATCCTGTTATATGTATAGGAGCCTTCAAATGGCATAATTTTGTAGGGAAGTTTTGAATGATTGCTCAGCTCAAAGCAGAAATTTCAAATGGCACCAGTTGAAGTAGAGCCATGGTAGCAGGGAGCATGTCTGAATACTGTAGATGTTTTAGCATTCTTATGTGTTTATAAGGACATATAATAACTAGAAAAATGATTCACTCTAATCTCACTGATGAATTCGGCTTGTCTTGATACTTTCTTAAGTGTCTGCATGCAAGTTTTCATTGCATAAACTGCCAGTGTTTTCTGCTTGCCTGCTGGGAGGTATCTGTAGGTTTTGCTGATGGTAGATAAGTCTTCATTTTCAGTGCCTGCTCTAAGAGCTCCAATTCTGAAGAACTTGAATTCTCCTGAGGTAGTTTGATTCCTATTAAAGAATCCAGTTGAAGTCATTGTTTTGAGAGTGTGGCTTTTGCTACAAGGAACAACTTAGAAGAAGTACCTGTTTCCGTGTGCGAAATTACAGTATATATATTCTGCCTGTATGATGTGATTCATATATAATGAACTAAAAACTGAATGAAGCTCAGCTGATCATGGGCATTTTACAGTAGCTGCTGAATGAGCCCAAAACAAAAAAATGAAATATTACTATTTTTCAGTTGTCTGTGCAGAAGGAATTTACTTTGTTGGTTTACTGTTTCTTGGACATTGGAGCTACAGTTCACAGATAAGTCAGAAATAGTGATTGAGATATTGTATGGCTGGCTAGGATGGAATGTAGTAGAAAATGGAGGATTAGTGGGTTTTAAAATGCCTTTAGAAATACTTTTTTTGGGTGTATTTGTCAGCACTAAAAGGCTTAGATTTCAAAGGCTGAATTACTTTAAAAAAGACAAAAAAATTCTCCCATGGAAGTAATTGCATATATCTTCAGTTTGAAGTCTAAGCAAATTTGTAATTTTCACTGCAAAGAACCAGAGCAAAGCTGTGTATATGAAAAGAAAAATATAATTTAAAGATGTAAGCTCAATAATAATCTTTTTGTCCAAAGTACATTTATAATTGCACTCTTGTTGGAATAGGAATGAAGTTATGAAAAGCTAACTAATGAAACCAGAACTGTTCTCTTTTGTTTTCTGATCAGAATTGTCTGCCTTAAAAGAAAATCATGCTTGACTTTTTCAATGCGTATTTTTTTAAAAAGTAATTATCCTGTGTAAAATGGGATCAGTGTGATTGAGGAGTGAAACATGATACTAACCACAGTTTGATTGAAGCTGTTTAGCTATGCAGACTGTGAAGTGCTGTATGCTTTGCTATCAGCGCTACTTGCAAATGGTGTTTGGATTGAAGCTTGACTGCCATTGCTGAAGTATAGATGTGAAATGAGGCATAGAAAAAGATTTTATGTAATGATCAGAAAACTTGTCGGAGATTGGGATGCAGAAGTATTTAAATAATTCTTCCTTGCTTTGATTAGTTGCTGAAAGGAAAATACCTGTAAGAGAAATTAACAAGGTTAGTAAAGCAGATTAGTATGAGACTGGCTTTGAGACAAAGTATAGGATGAAGGGAAATAATGTCACTGGTTAAAAGGGAACAGGTACCTGCTGAAACACTATTATTTGTGCATCTGAACTGTGCTAGAATCAATGCAGACCAATTCTGTATTCCTTGCATGCTAAAAAAATTAGGCTTCATGGAAATCTTGCCTGTGTCATGAATTTAAGGTGCTACACATTTTTGCAGGTTAAGTTAATGATTATGCAATAGCAAAACAATGACTGGTTGTAAGGAAAAATTCAGAGTGAGATGAAATTTGAACTTTGTGTACATTATCTGCCCTAGGGTAACTGTTCTTATGTATGATCAAGGTACCAAACAGTAAGCGTGACCTCTGTTAGTTTTTCAAGCTGTAAAAAAGAGAAAGGGGGCTGTGTGAGAAAAGGAATAAGGTAACAGGGGGCAATGCATGATGGCTGATGTTCTGTCCGTTTACATCCTGTGACTTGCTTGTGCTGTGCTGGTGGGTTCAACCTAACATCTCTGTGGGGGTCCAGCATCCATAGGAGAGAGTCAGCACTGTGTGAATGAAGGAGAGTGCTAATGGAGAGTGATTACTCTTAAAACAAAAATTTCCCTCATTCTTCAGTGTAAGGGAAGCTATTTCACTTAGGGGAAAGATAACTGAAATGTTGGAAACTGTCTGAAATTGTGCTACTCATGTAGAAGCTGAGTTGTTTTCAGAGAAGTGGCTCCTTTTTTGCTGTTCTACACGGAACAAGTGCTTAAACACACAGAGAAAATGACAAACCCAAAGTGCATCTCAATCAGCCCTGCTGAGAGTGATGGTAGTCAGTCTTCATCATGAAATAGGACAGTTTTAATGGAACTTTTAATGGAACTTTATAAGGCTGACTGCTGGTCATGAAGCTGCAGGAAAGAGACTAGAAGGGATTTTAAATTGTAAAATGTAATCCTAAAAAACATACCTTCAGATTTGGGGGTGGGGAAAAAATCTCCCAACATTATTTTTTAGTATATACAGCTGTATTGTTCCATTACAGACTGTAGTGGAGTTCTTTGAATGCTTGTCTGAGTGTATTGTACAAGATAATATTGAAAATTTTTAACCAGTTTTTTTGGGAAAAAAAGGAAGGAATCTGGGATGAGGCTTGCTTACTCTTGCTTAAAAATCCAGATATGGAGAATGTGATTACATGTGTTGCACAGTGTATATGTTGAGTTGAATCCATTTCTGGGCTGATTTTATCTGGTCAGCCATGCTAACTTGCTTACATGAGAGCACTGTAGGACTTCAAAGAACCTTTAGATCTGTTCAGCTTCCTACAGCCCATCCATTTTACCAGTCTTGTCTTTTTCCTTCTGCTAGGGACAGTATTTTTTCTGGTACTCAAGGCACTAGTTCTTCACAATTCATAGCATTAGCTGAATGCATGAGGCCAAATAGGTGCTGTGACTTTGCCTCTTAGGGAAGAAGACTTAATTGTTTTTGTAGCTGTGCCCAAGACACTTTTTTGTACCTTTACTCTGCATTTGTTGGGATGGAAAGTAGAGGGCAGAGTTTTATAGCATTAAATAGAGAAGCTAAAAGCAGATAATTTTTAATTAATTCTTCTCTAAGAAAATATAAGGTTGAATTAGGTATCTGCCCTTTCTGTGTGCATGTAACCTTGATTTAATTGGGCAGCATGAGGATAGCTATTTCACACCAATAGGCCAGCATCTGTATCCCAGTTCAGAAGGGCACTTTTCCCCTTCTCCCCTTCCCCCCCCCCCCCCCCTTTTTTTTTTCCTCCCCTTTCTTTTCCTTTTCCCTGCCTCTGTTCTTATAGCAAAAGCTTTAAAGCTAGTTTGGGCTATTTCTTTGCCAGCTGAATAGAAAGTATTGCCCTTCACCAGGAGCCATCTATTGTTTTCTTTTGATAAGGCTCTTGTTTCTGTCTCATCTGGGGCAGTCACAGGACTTGCTGGGAGCAGCCATTAAGCACATGAGAGAGATTCTGATGGTGTGCACGAGTTTGTGAGCATGTTGTGCTACGAAGCAACGGAGGAATTTCAACGCCAGCTAATTTGCTTTCTCAGTGCTTGGTTGTGTGTTTGCTTTGGGGTTTTTTTGGTTTTGCTTTGTTGTTTTGTTTTTTGTGATTTTTTTTTTTAATTTTTTTTTTGGCATACACATTGGAACCAATGGATGATTACTACCAAATATCTTGAAGGCTTAAAGCAGTTTTATATGTATTTAGTCCTGTGGTCATCAGTTGTCAGTGCAGTTGAATTACTGTCCAGGGCAGTCAGCAATAGGACCCATCAAAAGACAAGAAAAGTTGAAAAAGAAGGACGATTGGAAGACTTTTTCTACTTTTTCTGTATCAGCATGCAAAAGAGAATTGGCAGTTATTGAAACTTCTGAACAAAGAACAATTATTTGCCTTGAGCTTCTAAATCTAAATTTAAAGAGGGCTTTCCCCAAAATAAGGACCAAATTAGCCTTCATTACTGAAGGTAAATTTAGTAATTTTAAAATGTCTAAATTTTGACTTCCAAATAAACCCTTATGTTGAAGGTGTGGTTTCTAGACATATTGAGGGTGCATGAACGCAGGATCTGCTTGGCATTTGATGCAGACACTTCTAGTGTGGTGGCAGTTACAACTGAGAACATTGCCCTGCTTCAGATTTCTGATGCAACTTTTCTGGCTTTTCTGGCCAGATCTGAGACTGACACATCTTCCCAAGTTGTCTTTAGGTACAGATGCTCACTAGCTCCCCTCAGTAGAAGAATGCTTTTCAGGACTCCTTCCAAGGGTCTGATTTTTCAGTGGCATGGACAAGAAAGCTTGTTTATTCATAAAATAATCCTGTAGCTGGATAAAACCACAAGTATTCTGACAGACTCTGAGAAGTGTTTTTTTCCATTGTACATGTATGGCATTCTAGTGAGCTTAGGGAGGGTTTGCCTTACAGCTCTTTGACGTTCTTTTTCCATGTGTAGGCTTTTCTCAATTTTCGCTCAGTATTATATCTCGAATTTTACAAGCTTGGATTCTGAAGGTTCTATGAATAATTAGCACTCTGTGGCAGCTTAAAAGATTTATGAAGTGAGATTACTTCTGATCTTGCATAGATTCGGGAACACTGGTTCAAGAAAAAAGCTGTAAGTTGGTTTGTCTGGGTTTCTTGTTGTCTTTTTTTTATATCTATATATGCATATATATATTTATGGTTATGCTACCAGTTAATACAAATAAGTCCATGTTGTGGTTTAAGCTATAAATCATGCAGCCTGTTCTCTCACTCACTCCCCTCTCTTTCTTCCTCCTGCTCCCAGGTGGATGGGGAGGAGAATCAAAAGAATGCAACTCCCACAGGTTGAGATAAGAACAGTTTAGTAACTAAAGTATAACACAAGACCACTACTGCTACCACCAATAATAATAATGACAAGGCAAATACAAAGAAAGAGAATACAACTGCTCACCACCTAATACCAAGCCCGACCAAGCAGTGCACACCCCCCTTCTGGGTCTCTGCTCTCTCTTTTACATCCTAGGCATGACGTGCTGTGGTATGGAATAGCCTCTTTGGTCAGTTTGAGTCAGGTGTCCTGTTTCTCCTTCCTCCCGGCTTCCCCTCCTCTCTGGCACAGCATGAGGCTCAGAAAGTCCTTGGCCAGACCAAAACATCGCTAAGCAGTAACCGAAACACTGGTGTTATCAGCAGTGTTCCCAGGCTGAAAGTCAAAAACACAGCGCTGCACCAGCTACCAAGAAGGAGAAAAATGGCTGCTGCTGCTGAACCCATGACTGACGATAAAGGTAACAATTGAAATTTGGAATTGTATCCAAACTAGAATTGGCAATGCAATCATTATAGTAGTGCTACAGTTAGAATAAAAAAAAAAATTAGTAGTGTGAAACTAAGTAACAGTGATCATCCTCGCAAATGCTTAGTTCTGGAGTTGCAGTGAGCAAAATCTGCTTTACAGCAGCAGCTGTGTCTTTTGGTATTGTAGTTAGAATGTTTCACAGTTAATGCTTATTCTTCTTAAAGGGCCAGTGTGTTGGCAGCATCAGACCAAGGCTTTGGTTCAAAAATATGGTTTGATGGTGCCTAGCTTGTTTTTATCTTGTGCTGTAGAATTAAATTTAGTCCAAATAACACAGATTAGAGTTATTGTTTCCTCCCAACCTGGTGTCGGGAGTCAGGCCAATACGACTTATCTTCCTTAGTTGCATTACACAAGACCTTCTGACATAATTATTTTTCTTATTAACTGTGTTCCTAGATTGTATTCTCCTTCTGGCTTTTGGGAGCAGATGGCAAGTTAGAGATTAGCTGATTTTACTACACTGAGAGCTTGACTGGGGGGACTTCAGCACATCCTACCAAGATAGTACTACTTATCTTAACAAAGCAAATGGCCCTTCTAAATCAGAAGAATGTCTCCTGTTGATAAAAGTTCATTACTTTATGAAGAATGCCCCAAGTAGCTGAAGTTCAGAGTCCTTTTTCACCACTGAGTTGAAATATTTTTCCTTTCTTTAGTAGTTCAAGTGGGACCCAGTTCTGACACTTCGGTGGATAGCAAGCCCTTTAGGGCTCTGTGCTCTGCTGAATTTGAGCAAATGATACAGGATTCTCTTATAAAAAGCTTTAAGATCTATTGATGTAAGAATTAGATGAAATTGTTACTGTCCCCAAAATACCTCTTGGAGTATACAGGCAAGTTATGTTCAAGAATAAGTAAACAGCTGTCGTCAGTTGGAATGGAAATTTTGAAATAATACTTTACATGGGGTATTGAAGGGGAAAAATTCTTGACTGATCTCATGAAATGGTCAACTATGCTATTATGTTAGGAAGAATATAGACCTTATATTTTGGTATTAAGGAGAGTTTGTGTAGGGCTGTGCCACTTGACATTCTAAATTACTAAGCACAAGCTAATTTTTAAACTTTGACCTGAGGCAGGATGAGTTTACTGGTGGTTACTGAAGCCTGCTGAGAAGTTGGAGTCAGAGTTTAGGACTTGTGATTCTCAAAGTCCTTTGTGTTAAGCTTCACATAGATTTGTTTAGAGGCCCTGAGGGGTAGAGAGTGGTTTTAAGCAAATCTAAATTTGCTAATCACCTGTCATTGCTGTTCAGCAGCTGAAAAGACCATGTGCTGGGTGTGCTGTCTTGCATGCTTGGGGATGGCCTGAGATCTCCCAAATGAGGGAAACCTGTCCAGGAGTCTTATAAGGAATTACTTTTAGGATGTAATCAAAGATTAACCCTGTATCCTATGTTGACTCTGAATTCTGAAGGAAATTTAATAGCAGAAAACTGAATGCCTTTATGATGATGGTGTGAAGTTCTCTGTGTCTTTAAAATTACTAAACACTTACTAGTTCTGTTGCCGCGTTTCACTTTTTTCTTTTAATTTAAGTTTTTCTTGGTTTAGCTAACATTTAAAAATACCCCAAATCTGTAATTTAGAAAATATTTCTTAATACAGGTGTTGTTGACATACACAGTGAATTGCTATGAAATATTGAAACTTTGAACATAATTTTGATTGAATGGTTGTAAATAATAACATGCCAGAGATACTTGTGCCTTGAAGATATAGAGAAGGTTATTCCATATTGGTAGTTTTAATTTCCTAAGACCAGAGAGAATGCTTATTTAGAGAGTTGAGAGAATTTAAAGAACTTTGGACTAAAAATCAACTTTCTGTTAATTTAGCTGCAACCATTCATCTTATCAAAGCTGGAAATATGAAGGATGTTGATGGTTACAAGGAAGAAATTGGCTTCCTCTGAGGGAATGAGCAGTCTGTCGCTCATATTATCACAGAATTCAAACACCATATATTATAACTAATGTGTTGAGTGTTCCCACTGCTGTATCTTTCAGAAGGCTGTTTATATTGGAAGTCCAAAAATATGAGACAAATGTACAGTTATTTTGTTAAAATGGAGAAAGAGCATATGTACCTGTATGGATATGGGGTGTAATGAAGACCTGAGGAGCTCTCCTTTTGTGCTTTGTCATGTTTTGCTGTAACAAATGATGGGTGATTTTTGGTTTCTTTTTTTTTTTTTTTTTTTTTGGTATGTTCCTGATCAACAGGAGCCTGCTGGTCCTTTGTAGGACATTTAGAGGCTTAAACTTGGAAGGACTGGCCTTGACGAAAATAAACCAGGGGTTCTTTTGAGATGCTTCACAGCCAGTAAACATCTTACAAACAATGCTTTCTGCTGTAAAGGGAGACTGTCTCTTGGTGGTTTATGGTACTGGTCTTCATCCTCTGTGAAAGCCCTTTCTGCCCCACAGTCTTTGGATAAAAATCACCTCATAAGTATCCATGAAAGGTCTCTTGGTTTAAATTTCTCCTTTTAAGCACACTTCTTTGGCCTATCACCTGCAGGAAGGCTGGAATATAAATAGTACAGAACAACACAAGGAACAACAACTTGTATTTTTCTTCTCACTGGACTTAATCAAATGTTGATTGGCTCATACTTGCATTTTTATGCTATTACTTCTTTACCTTCCAAACCAGCAGCTTTCATCCAGATTTTCACTAAATGCTTTTAGTTGTGTTCTTTTTCTCACTTCACAGTTGTTACTATATATATTTCACATAATTACCAAGTCTGTTTCATTGGATCTGTGTAACTGTGATGGGAGAAAGAAGATCTTAAGGTTTTTAAAAGTACCTTATATTTGACCTATATGGAATCTAAGATGTTTTCAGCATTTTCTATTTTCAAAATACAGCTATTGGTGGAACCTTTTCTTCTTTCCTGTAGTCTTTTGAAACTCAGTTCAAACCTTCGGGCTGAAACTTCGCTGACAAACTGACAATAAAATATTTTCTCTTGAACTTCATGCCATTTCAGTGATCTGCATACTTTGCCTTCTTGAAAAATGTTTTTTTCCATTGATCTCTCTGCAGGCAATCTTAATTTGTCAGGTATTACCTGACGTAAGATCACAAGAAAGGAACTGGAGATAAGTAAGGACTGAAACTGGGTTCCAATACTTGCAATTAAGTACTGACAGAAACACCAAAATTAAACCCATTTTTCTAGTGGGGGTTTTAAACTTCATGTTCTAAACTTCTCAGTGACTGTTAAGGTTAAAATCTGTAACCTCTTATTATTTTGAAAATTTTTCTGAGAAAACTTGGGAATGATACCGTTGGGGGTGTTGCCATGTGAATAATCAAATTGCCATGTTCCTCATGAACCTCCTTGATGATAATTTTTTCCATGATGGTTCCATCAACTAGTTCAAGAAATTTTTCATGTTCCTCTGCTAAATGTTAATAATAGAATAATAGAAAGTTAATAATTTTTCACATCCTGACTGGCAAATGTCAATAAAATGTCAAAGACCCTGTTCCTTTCTCTTCTAAATGACAGTTTTTCTTTCAAAAGGCTTATAACTTTTTTCTTCTTTAATACAAATTATGATTATTAGTAGTATTATTAGTAATTCATTGTCATAAACAATATTGGACTTCCCTAATTGCATGTGTTAAAAAATAAATCAATAAGCAGTTCAATGAAATTGATATATGAAAGCCAACAAGAAGATACAAAAATACTTTTTTCATACATGGTTTCTGTCATATGCTTCTTGGATTATATGTGCTATGTTGCCAAAATAAAGGCACTCTCCATCTGAAGAGAAAGATTTATAATGAAGCACAGCACTTTTTGCTTGTAAGTATTAGTATAAGAATGAAATGAAGAGGGGGAAATAAAGTGCTTTACATTTTGCTAGTTCATTTAAGTACCATTTTCTTCCATGTCATTTCTGTGGACAGTCATATGAAAATGATTGTACTGTGTTTGTACTCTCCTTAAAAATGTTGTTCTCTTCCTCTCCCCCCCAAACTTTTTTTTTTAAAAGCGCATTTGGCTTCTTAAAATCCTGAGTTTTTGATATTATTTCTTCGATTTACTCATGGGGAAAATGAAACAAATTGCGGTAGTTCAGGAGAGATTGAAGCTGCCTGTAACCAGGACAAACAAACGAGTAGTGTGTAATAGATGACAATTGCCAGCTTTAGCTTTCTCTTTTACTCCTACTTCCCTCCCACCCCCCTTCCCCGTGTATTTATTTATTTATTTATGGAAACAGCCGGGCTGCTTCTATTAATAAATACCATTTGAGTAATGGTATCTTCGTTCATAGGGACTTTGGCTAAGGACACTGGTAAAGGCTGATCCTACAAAAGTTTTTGCTATCCACTTTCCCTAAACAACAACTAAGTGTCTAGAAATTAAGGTGTCATTGAGCTTTTCTTGTTGAGCTGAACCCAAATAAATGTGTGTATATGTATGTATGTGCCAAACCAGACCATAGGTCTTTCTTCAGGTTTTTGTGGTGTGTCTAATTTTTTTTTCCCCTCATTTGACTTTGATCCTGGTCTCATCCTTTTCCATATGTAATGGTGGCCTATACTCTTGAACTTGAAGCTCTTTAGCTTCTTCAGATTTTATTTTTAGGCTATGTGTTTGGTGGTTGGGATTTTTTTTTTTCCTCTCCTCTGCTAGCTTATATCAGGAAGAAGCAGCACAGTCAATTGGCAGTAGTTCTATAGATGCTGTTGATTGAGGTTAGTCTCTGTACAGCAACTGTGTCAAGTGTACATCAATAGATAATCAAGTACAAACCCAGAAAATAACTGTACACTTCTAACTTGGTTTGTTTGCTTCTGGGTTAGGGTCCTTCAAGCCTCTGCATCTAGTAGAGCTTTGATATCCCACGAGAGTGCTGGTGCTTTCAGTGAGATTCTTTCCACTGACATGAGAGAATTGGATCTTTTGTCTTGACTGTATCTTCTCCTGCAGTTTTGTATTCAGGAGTTTGTTGTTGTTCAGGTCTTTGAATTTGTTGGTTTTGTGGTCTCTCTTCTTGTAACAGGATAAAAATACATACAGATCATGAGCCTTTTTGGACTTCATGATCTGCTACTAAAGCACCAAACCTATTAGTGCACCAAGAGAGGTGATTAGTTGCTGTATGGAGCAGATATTTTGTTTTTTTTTTTTTTCTTGCTTGTTTGGTTTTTGGTTGTTGGTTTCTTTTTTTTTCCCTCAGAATTAAGAGTTTCATGTCACTTTAGGGCAGGCAGGATGGAGTCCGAGCTGTGTCGTTTTTGGGAGAAAAGTCAGAACTTGGGTGGCGTCATATTTTTTGTGTGTGATGGTTTGTTTTGGGCTTTTTTTGTAGTTATTAAAGCAAAGGCTGAAGTTTTGAACCCTCTTCAATCAACAGACATAAAACAGGGTGGTTTTTTTATCTTCTGATGCTTCAGTGAATATGAAATTAACATGTCGTATCTGTTTTCTGTGGTGCTATTCTGCAACAATAATAGAAAATAAGAGGTAATAATTTAATTTTCTAAGCTGGTAGGTAATATCCGCAGTCTTTCCAGAAGATTGCCAGGACGTTTTGGGATAGAGAGAACTTCCACCCTAAATTTTGTGTGCAGCTCATAGTCCTAATCTAACATCACATTTTAAGACTGATACTGCATTATGGCTGTCAACTTCTCTCTTCAGTGTTTGAATTTTTGAAGGATGGGAAGCATGAACTCCAAAGCAACGACAGAGAAAGAATGCAGTTATAACTTCCTGTTGTAGAGATGTGATCGACACATAATGAATGATGAAGGCTTCTCAGAGATTGATAGATGCTTTCAGTTGAGTCCAAGGTGATAAACAAATAATCCCTGACAGGATGTTGATGCTTGTTGATATTTGGTTGTCCTTTCTTTAGCTGTCTTTTGAGTAGAAACTTGCAGAATTTCCTTTTCCTAAATGTTTTCTGCTGCAGTTCTTGTAGAGGAAATTTATAGACTTCACTTGATTTTGGCTTCTTTTTGGGATTTTTGCCTTTGTTGTGTTCTCTGAGCCTCTGGAAGTCGCATGTTCCCTCCCTGCCTCTCCTCCAGAATCGCCATCATTCTTGTGAGCAGTAAGATTGGTGAAAGAGTAATCTGTCTTTTGTAAGATGGCTTCACTTTTGGAGTGGGCATGGCAGGGAGAATGTTCAGGGGGTTTCAGTCTCTCTCGGAAGAGTCCCAGCCTTCTGGGGAGAGAAATTGAAAGAGAAGTGTGAAGATGAATCTCAGTTTTGTTATTCGTGGCCTTAGGTTCTTCACTTCCTTATCCATATGTGATGTTTGACAATAAATTGTTTTGGAAGCTTGCAGGATGAACTGCATTATGTCTTGGAAGAACTGCAAAATGACACACATGGTGTGTGGAACAGAAATTTCAATTTTTATAAAGAGCAGCTCATTTGGATAGTTTATAGTTTATAGAAAAACATTCCTAATGTATCAGGCTTTCTATCTGGACAAAGCTTCTAAGCATCAGGGAAAATAAAGAGTAGACAATTTCAGCAGTGACTTATAATTGTAGGTGACCCCCAGGGTGTTCCATAAAAAGGAGTGACTTTCTGAAGCCTTTCATACATCAAAATTACTTGTTCCTTCCCAGGAATCTTGATAAATAAATATTTGTGGCTCTTGTGAGTTTATTTCCTAGGGACTTCTGAGTGCTTCACATTTTCTGTGTTTTTTTCTATACATTTAATCTCCTGGAGCAAAAATGAGATGGTATTCCTTGAAATGCAAAAAGCAGAATGGTTACTTTAAAGTTTCCTTAATGACATTGTGGTATTTCTTAAAAGTACTTTGATGATTATGACCAGTGCTAGTGTTTTAAGGAAGCTTGAGCAGATAATAGCTCAAATTTTTTTCTTTATTTTTTTAATGTAAAGATCATTATCTATAGTTATCCAAAAGATGATCAGCAGTAGTTTTGCTTAGAGGAAAATACTAGGTCACAGTGTATTACAGCTGTAAGTTTAAATACTAATACTTTTAAAACATATTTTAAGGTAGAAGGACAATACAGTTTAGCCCTGTTACTTAAACAATCAGAGACATACCAAGCGATTTCTTAACCTTCCAGCATGCTGAATACTCACATCTTTTAATGACACCTTTGGGGTTAAAGGCTTTATTTATTTATTGATTGATTGATTGATTGAACCAATTCTTGTAGAACAAACATTTGATGTTATCAGAATGGGTATTGAGAAGGTATGCTGAAAGAAGGATTTGTTACAGCCATTAAGTTACGTGGCATGTGACTTTCATCTGTGACAAGTCTAACACTGTAATGATTTTGCATAACTTAAAATCGTTCCTATGCAGGTAGTAGAAAAATAAAGCTCTGGAAGTACTAAAGAAACCCAAAGATACCCCACCCACCAACAAAAAAACCCAACCCAAACTCAACACCTTCCCCCCCTCCCACCCCAGCCACACAAAAAAAAAACCTGAGCCCAAAATAAAAGAACACCAAAACTTCAATACCCCAACAAACCCACACACAGAAATGCAAACCACACACATGAAAAATACACACCTTTTACATCTAAAGAAGAGTTACGTAAAGTGTTGAATATGCTATAAATAGGAAATTTAACTCTGCATTACAAAGCAGAGTAAATGGCATGTGTTGGTAAACAGAATGGATGATTCTAGATATATTCTGAATTCTAATTTCTAGTGCAGGTGTAAATTCTTGCACTGCTAAATTGCCAAAGAAGTTGGATCTTAGTGGAATTGTCAGCACCATGTGGTGGTGAGGGTAATAGTGGATAGCTGTGAATGATTGCTTCAGTCTTTTACCTTGGAGATGAAGTGGTAAAATATGATTTTTCATACTGAATAAGCAGCATTTTTGTCTTTGAAACAGTTTAGTTGTGTGTGTGCTTTTTCGGTTCTTTTTTTGTTTGTTTTATTTTTTATCTTTTTGGGTTTTTTTTTAAAGAAACAAAAAAATTACAATGGTGCTATGGTATTTGTTGTTGTTCTTCCCTATTGTCCTTGCGACCCACTTTTTATATTGCAGCATTATTATTTGTATATCCAAGAAAAAAAGGGAAAGGAACTCTGGAAAGACAGCATGGATTCAGTTGGCACCTTGTGTATCTGTATGTGCACACAGCTGACCGAGTCAGCTCAATAAGGGGCATAGCAGCTTCTAAAACTAGGATGTGATCCTAATGCAAGAGGTAAAACTGCTATTTTTGAGATTCCCTCCCTCCCCCCCCCCCAATACTTCTGTTACCAGAGGCTAGTCTGCTATGGATGTCACCTTTGTCTTGCAGCTTCATTGCCTTTAAATAGCTGTGCAAAGTAGTACAGTGTATTAGGAGGACTGTAGTGGTAAGAGTTAAAACCAGCTTTGTGGATGCACTAGCCTGTCAGCGAAACATGACAATGCCAGTTGTACCTTTCTTCTTGATGCAGGGGATTGCTATTCCAGTTTTACTTAGAATGACATCTTCCTTTATTAGGATAAAGCTTGATCCCATTGCACTGCTAATGTCTAAGCCTGGCAGAGAACTGGGAGGAAAATAATTCTCTCCTGAAGAGGCTGCCCAACGTTGGGAGTTAGCTAAACTGCTTTTAACTGTGGTTCTGTCACAAAGAGACTAGAGGCAAACCCGAGTGTGAGCTAGTACAGTGTTTTTTCACCTACTGACTAACAAAAGCAGAAAGAATAAGGGGGAGGATCAGAAAGCAGAAGTCTTTCTTTGGGAAGAATACAGAATTTTTCCTTATAAATCACCCCAGTCTTACATACTCCACTTACGCTGTTCTCTGGGTACAAATGCGTGTGTTCTCTGAATGAGCTGTGTGGAAATCTCTTAAAAAATTAAGAGTCCTGAAGTAATGCAATTTGAGCGTATATGTCCCTCTGACTTTTTCAGAAAAGGTGGACTCCTGTTTTGTGCTTAGGCAAAGTAGAACTAAAATAAATATTACATTACAACTTTTTTCCTCTGCAGTGTTTTTCAGTACCTTTTCTGGTTTCTAGCTCTTCTGCTGAGTTTCATTTAATCCTTAGGATGAACACCATCCCATTTAATTATTCTTTCAGAGATCAAATAACAATAAATAAGTAGTGATATGGACCTGGCAGAGCTTGAGCTGCACCAGATAAGTGATAAGTACAAGCATGTGTGCATTCATAAATGCTTCTTGGTCCTGCACTCTCTGAAGCTTATGTGTCCAGATGGTTGGGTTTACAAGAGTGGCTCACATGGGGGGCAGGTATTGAAGCTCAAAACAGGCTCAAGGGCAAAATATTATTCTTGGTCTGTTTCTTAAAGGACACAATTTGCTTTCACAGCAAAAATTCTGAGAGATGCATCTACACATTGCTGCACGCTGGGTTACGTCTCCAGATTCAATATTAAGTTCGGATATCAGCTCAGCACCAGAGGAAAGAATCAGTACTCTGCACATCAGTATTCTTCATCATCTTGCTGTACCTAAGCACACAGGATAGTAAGTGATCTGTTTGCTCCTCTGAAGAAAAAAAAGGTTGCCTGATTTCTGCTTGTTGAGTCTGCTTGCAGAGCTTATCAAAATATCAATATAGTATTTTTAAATTTACTATAAATCAGTCATTGCTTTAGAACAATTGATCAGTATGTTTAAAGGAATATTAAACACCCCCCCAATTAAAAAAACAAACAAAAAAAACCCCCAAAAACCAAACGAAACAAAAACAAACAAGCAAAAAACCTCCAAACTTGCCATCTGCTATACTTTCACCCTTGTGACCAGAGTTATCAGATTTTAGGAAGCAATCTTTCATGCACATCAAAGGAATCAAAATGTAAGTAATGAATACATAAGCACAGAGGCAGTTACTGTATAGGCAAAAGGAAAATAGAACTTAAAGCAGCTCTTCCCAGTGCTTGCAGTGCAGTTGACTTAGAAATAAATACCTCTGTGTGTATTTGTACATATATGTATACATACATAAAATTTATACTTTAGCAATGTAGCTTCCCAGCTTCAAAAGACTTCCTGTTTTCTTACCTGTAAGGAGTAGATGTCGTTTGGCAGCTCCACTGCTAGCATGTCCTGTTCTGTGCTTGAGCTTTGGCTGGCATGAAGGTTAGATGGTACCTGGAAACCCCATTCCAGGGTTAAAGTGCTGGGTGAATTTGTGCCTGCCACAGTTTGTTGTTATTCTAATTTTTCGTGTTAATAGCAGCTATGCCAAAAGACAGCCTTTATCATGCTCTATTTTCTCCTTTCCTGCACTGAATTTTCAAAACCTATGCATCTATGCATTTAAGCCAACATCACATAATTGGCAACAGAGCCACTTAGATGCCATGTGCGTGAATTGCTGTATTCAGACAGCAAGTGTAGTTCGAAACTCCTAAAGTAGGAGGTGAGTGTCCCAGAAGTGTTTTTCACCAGTTTATCAATTAATTTGCAGCTCAGCAGTTCCCTTTTGCAGCTCTGCTGTTGTTGTGCTGAACTAAAGGCTTTTTTTTCCTTTACTATCATTTAAGTTCTTCAGCTTTTGATTTGATTTAATCAGATCCATCAGCTTACTTCCAAAACTATGCAAGAGTCCCAGTGGAGAGCCATTTACAGGCATGTTAAATTCATTTTTCATGTAACTCTACCATGCATAATTGTAGGTATCATAAAGTTTGTGTTCTCATCATGTACTAAAGTCACTTTTGTAACCCCACTACATACCTTTTTCTATTATTTTTCCCCCTACTGCTACAGCCTGCAGCTGATTCTACCAGGGCTTGCATCATGTGAAGTATGAGAAAGACATAAAACCAGTTTTTCTCTGAAATATTTAAGCTCTGTACAAAAACATTGTCTCTTCATGGAAGTTTTAGTAGTTTTACTATAATCTAAACTGATTTAAGTCTTGTTAGTTTGTAATTCAATTAATGAACACTCGGTCTGCATAATGGTCCAATCACCTTTCTGTGGTTACTGCATCCTTTTGCATAGGAGAGACATATAACAGTATTGGTCACTTTTCTGCAGGTATTATTATAAAAGATGCTTAAAAATAAAAGTGGGAGTAACAAAAATGAAGTAATCAAATCCAGCTCTACAATACAGATGCTGTTTTGTGAGTTTGTAAGTTCAGTCTCAAATCAGTTATTTAAAGACTTGATTTGGCATTGGGGTTCTAGTTTTTGGTTTGCACAGTGAGCATTAGCTATGTACAAATAAATAATATGTCTTTGCTAACCACAGTGGTGGTGTCTTGCACCAATCTGAGAGGAAAAAAAAGAATAGAAGTAGTAGCTTTGGCAATACATTTCACTAGTGAAAGCTAAGCATATCAGTCTTTGCTAAGAAGTGTGATTGCAATCCTTGTTCTGCCTTCATTTGCTCAATTTCATTTCTATTTTCCTTTGGGCATCATTTAAGTACTTAATTTATCTCCAGGATTCCATTGGACTATTTGTACAGCAGACAAGTTATTTGTCAGATAGCTTTTTATGGGTGCTTTTCTCTTATTACTCTCAAGTGACTTTCCTATAGGCTTTTTATATTCATTTTAGAAAGTCCCAGGGGCCAACAAAGTGCTCTGGGCTTGAGGCTGACTTCCTTACTGCTTTTCTTGCCAGGGGAGAAGCTCTCTAGGAGAAGCCTAATCTTTCAAAAGGAAACTCCCAGCTCACTGAAGGTGTGGTTCCCTCCCCATTCCTCCAGTAATTAAATTTGCAACTTCATGGCATCCAAAAAGATGCAGAACATAGAATCCTTGAACTGGGTACCAATTTATTACTTGTGAGTTGAGCTCAGAGAACTTACACTTATTGGGCTGATTCATCCCACATAATCAAAATAATTTACTGAATGCATGGACAGTAAGTTGTATCTTAGAGCAAAGACAAATTCCTATTCTCTTGCTGGAAGATTCGGGGGGGGGAGCTGAAAGCTATTGCTGTGACCAACACAGGCACCTGTGTGCTTGCTGCGTTTAAATAAGTGCTTCTATATTTAGTCTGTAACTACTTAGTTACCATGCAGCCTCCACTTTAAATGGTTTTCTGTTCTGTCAGGTAACAAAACCAGCTGCACAGCGTTGTGGGCTGTCTGAGGTACTTTCTGGGCTCAAGTTCAAGGAGCTAAAGCTTGCATCAGATAGGAGTATGAACGCTGTTCATCTGGAATGCAGCTCCTGCTGCTGATGCCGTTGACATCACCAGGTGAGGGTTTTGGCTACCTTCTAGATCTGAGACATTGCCAAATACTGTCAGATCAGTAAATTAAAGCAGAGTGATAATAATTTTCATCATGCATGGCAGAAGAAAAGGGGTGTTTGAGTGAAAATTAACTTCTTAAAGAGACCTTATTGTAGTCAAGAGATTATTCTTTTGCACTGCAAGACTGCACAGGCCCAAGGCTGCAAGGCTGATATATTCTGAGGATGAGGGGGAGCTGTGGCTCAGATTATAAATGTGGAGAAGTCCTTTTCTTCTTTCATACTAGTAGGATTTCTCTGAAATCATCCTTGGAGAATTTTGCTGTCTGAGAGATGACCTTTCTTTTCTGAACTGTCGTTTGGTTCTGATGTTGTGGGTTTTTTTTTTTTTTTTTGTGTGTGGTTTGTTTGTTTGTTTGTTTGGGTGTGTGATTTGAGGGTTTTTTGTTTGGGTTTTTTTTTTTTTTTTGGAGGGGGGATTTATTGAAAGGGAGGGGTATGGGGATTGAATGGTTTGTTTTGGTGTTTTAGGGTTTTTTTAGTGTGTTGGGTTTTTTTTAATTGTTTGCTCATTTTTAAGACACCTAAAAATAAGGATAGATGACTGCTCAGCTGATTGCTCAACAAAATATACCATGTACACTTGAGCCCAGCAGTAGTAGTAAGTGATATTATTTAGTTTGCTACTTGGTGTTTTTTATACTTTTTGTGTGTGTGTTACCTGTAAATATCTTCATTGACAATTTTGTTTGCTCTCCATTACCTACTCTCACATGGAAAAGACAAGGCATAATTGGGCACAAGTTACTCCTGGGGAGATTATTAATGCATACGAGGAATATTTTTCACAGTGAGAACAATCAACCGTTGGAATACCCTCACCATGGAAGTAGTGGATTCCCAAACACTGGATGATTTTAAGAGCTGTCTGGACAGCGTGCTGGGACATCTAGTCTAGGTCATGCTTTGCCAAGAAACATTGGACCAGATTATCCTTGAGGTCCCTTCCAACTTGGTGTTCTGTGATTCTATAATACGTTGGCAGAGCTGGAGACAGAGGAGGAGTTAGGGCAAGGTGGGAAACTATCTCTCTGGAACAATGTGTTAATCTTTGTTTTCCTTTAGAGCTGCATGTTGAGGTCCATCACAGATTTTAATCCATTTATTATGTTGCTGCAGTGCTCTTGTTTTTAATAAAGATGGCTTGAGGATGCCAAGTAATCAAGTCTGAGATTCCCACTGAAAAACTGCGTAATGATTTATTTTGACAAGATCTATTTACCATGAAATCGTGACCAGTGATGTTAATTTTACTGTCATTTTCAATTCAAGATGAGCCCTTATTAGTTTTTTTGGCACTTCTTACTGGGAATGCTTTGACAAGCCTAAAATTGTATGGCTTTCAGGTTTTGGCACTTTTTTTCTCCCCCCTCTCATTCCCTGGGACCATTCCTCTCAGAATTGTCATGTGCAACAATACTAGACCAAATGAACAAAGCATAGTATTGTTCAAAACTGCAGGTTGTTTAGACAGAGATGTACTCAAGTCATTGTAATAAAAAAAAATTATTTAAGTGGCTTAGGATATTTTGAACTCAAATTACAGTTCCTGAGGAGTATTTCAGCAGTTCCTTTGCATCATGCATTTGATTTTTCTCTGCAATAATCTGATATTGATACTGACTGACAAGTCTGAGTAGTGAGGCTCCATCTTTTTTAAAGATTACAAGTGCTAATATTTTGTAAACCAAATTATTTGAAAAGGCTTGTTTAGCACCTTCACTAGAGAAGGAATTCTCCCTACTTGACTTAAAGTGGAGCCTTGATTACCAGTCTTCCTTTTGGTGGCATAATTTAGCCCTCTTAATTCAGCCCTCAATTCTTGCTGCTTGTGCTTGACACAGGCATTAGCATAAAACTAGTGTTACCACTAGATGGATCTGTTTCTTTAATAAGCCAATGACTACCACTTTCTAAAGAGAGGTATCTTTTAAGACTTCTCTGGGTGATATAAAGTACATTATCTGACTGCTCTTTGATGACAACAGTTACTTGTAGGAAGGGCTATTTAAAAAAAGTGCTGCTGTTTTAGTCTGGCAGTTTATAATATTCGACTGCTTTCCACATATGGAATTAGTAAGAGATCTAGGATTCTGGTAAAAATGGTTTTGTGGTGGTTTCGAGGTTTTGGTTTTTTTTTTTGGTTTTTTTTTTTTTTTTTTTTTTTAATTGCAGGATCAGCTCTAATAACACCTCACCTAAGTTCCTATAGGTAATCTGAAAAATTTATCAGTATTATTCCTGTGTAAACATGGACGCTTTGACCTGTGACAGATTTAACAGTACAGCTTCAGTAAATATTTTGTACATGGTCATTAGTTGTTTCTATCTAAGAAAAGAAAATAATCTGTTACCTTATAAACATTGAAAGCACATGAACATCTACTTTCTCTTGCTCAAAATCATCTGAAACAGAATAGCAAGGCCATTACTAAAGTGTTTATAACAAAAGCAAGCCTTAAATATGGCATGCAAATGATGTTTTTAGAAGCAGCACTTTATCAGTTCAAAGATGCGATGGTTGCACTTTCTTCAAAACTTTCATACGCTAAGGTAAAAATCAGTTTTGTATTTGATGCTTTGCTTGGTATCTCTGTACCAGCAGCCATAAATCCAAGAGATTCTCCCACTCCAAAACTGACTAATTCTGATAGAGGCAAGCGAAAGGAACTTCTCTAGAAAACAGGTGAGAGATGACCGAATTTGGTGTTGGCCATGGTGAAGGTTGGTTTAGAGATGCCCCTTCCTACAAAAAAAAAAAAAAGAATTAAAGATGTTCATAGACATCTGTTACTCCACAAGAAGAAAAAAAAACAAACAAAAAAACCGAAACAAACCAAAACCAACCAAACAAAAA
The DNA here is from genome assembly GCA_028858755.1 of Ara ararauna. Classification (NCBI taxonomy): domain Eukaryota; kingdom Metazoa; phylum Chordata; class Aves; order Psittaciformes; family Psittacidae; genus Ara; species Ara ararauna. Next base: position 46,219,471 of record CM054381.1, read on the forward strand.
ACCTCACCCAGAAGCCAAATGAACAAACAAGTCCAAGTTTCTTCTAAAAGCTTTCTTCATAGGTAACATGGCACAAGAGAACTATTAGATCTTCTATGATTATTGTTCCTTTGGTTTTGTTTTTCTTTTTTTCACAGATTACTACATTCCACACAGTTCAAACCTTATTTATTGAATTAGTATTCAAGTATGTCTTCAAATATTTTTTTTTTTTTAATCCCTGTCCTTCAGTGAGACTCTTCTGCTCTCCCTTGCAGTTTGTGTGCTTAGATTTCAGGTCATCCTGCCTGTAGGCAGTTCCGAGTTTTACTTGTTTTATCATCACAATATGCAAAAACTGCAATTTTGATCAACTGCAACTAGACATCTTACCAGTGTGTCTGAGCTTACCTTTATTAAGAAGCAACTCTCTTCTTTATGGGTGGTTCTTTCTAATGCTTATTTGCCAAAGCAGTTATACAGTATACAAGGTGCAGCTGTGCCTCCGATGATGGCCGTTTTCCTCCTAGTTCTGCAGATCTTCCAGCAGGTGCCCGAGACAGCTGTGACTGTCTTTTAAGGTCATATTGCAAGTATTTATTTACTTTTATTGGACTGCTTTGTTTCTTGTTTGCTTCTGCTTATATAGCAGCAACTATTTCTTCCAGTTATTTTCATCAGTGTGGATACGTCTTAAGAAGCTTGTTTCACACTCTGGTAGCAAATAATCATAATTTTTTTGTGTTCTCAGTGACTGTCTTTAACGCCTGCTTAGGCTTAGCAGTTTGCAGGTATTGCAGACAGATCTCATAGGTCTGAAGTTTTAGAAAACACAAGTGAAACACTTACTGTGGCATCTAACACAGTACAGCAAAATGGAGAAATATGAGGAGTATCAGTGTGTCATGTAGTGTGAGCTGACCTTGAATTATCCATATCTTGATTAAATCGATGCTAGTTAGTATATAAGTTGTACATGTGTGTCTAACCTGACAGTTTTGTGCTGGAGTTAGGTGCAGTTGCAGCTGTCAAAGAGATAAAAGATGAACAGTAGTGTTAGGTTCTTTCTTCATTTTCAAACAAGCTAAAGTATTGGGGTTCAAGTTACTGCTTTCTTTTATTGCTGTTCTAAAAACAACTATTCTAACACAGCTGTGATGCTGCAGAAAGACTGACAAATTAGACTTTTGCTAGGAAATCCACTGCAAATTAGTAATGGCAAAGGCAGAAGTATTGCCAGTATCTTGCAGTTTCTTCACTCCAGTTGCATTAATCTAATTGCATGTGATTACACAGGCATGTAAGATTGGTTTGTTTTACGTTGTAGTCTACAGGTGCTTTTTAGCTAGCTTGGATGCCTATGGCAATATTATATGGCATCAGCTACCAGGGCAAATTGTTAGAGCCCCTGGAGTACATAAGCTGTATACATCTGTAGTAATTGATCTGGTGTTCTTGCTTGTAAATATTAAAATAGATTTCATAAGGTTTCTGATTTAAATCTTCTAATGATACTTAATTGGTAATTTATATTTGAGAGGAGGATTTTAGTTTTAATTGTTGCTTTATTGTGGAAATTTTGTTAAAATTTTGCAGACACTGTAGCTATTGATATCTGAAATAATTTCAGTTCATTAACAGTAATGAATAAAAATATAAAATATAGCAGCATAATGATATCTATTTGCAACAGGCTAGATTACAATCTTTTATCTACAGGTAGCATAAATTATTTGTAGGAGTACAACGTGGATAATACATATTCTTCTGGGTTTTGAGAAGATTTTCTGTTTAAAAACGAAAACAAAACAATTTACTCTTCAGCAACAGGTGCGTAGCTGTTTAAGTGCAGGACATTCCCTGCACTGGTATGCTTTGTATTCTTAAAGTTTGACGTATGTGTAGGCATTGCTTAGATGAGGCTGTATAGAGTGGTTGTAGGTCACTGTTTGCCTGCCATAGCTATGGTATTTGCAAGTTGCTTCAGATGGGGGAAAGTTCTTTGTTTTCTCCCCATTAAATTATTTAAACTACGTAAATGTCTTTATTTTTCATTTAGGTGTTAAAGCCATCATTTTAGTTACTTCTACAGCATACAACTACATTAGACTTTCAGGCTGACATGTAGTAGGCAAGGTGTCTGCTATGTTATTGAGTGCTTATTATATGACATGCATGGAAACTCCCTTGCTTTTGTGTAACATCAGTTTAAGGAGGATGCACAGGAGAGCTGTCATTAAAAATGTAAGCATAATGGTTTAGCAAAATGCAGGTTACTATTCAGACTGCAGAGTGATTCAAGTTTTTCTCAATTCTGACATGGACTTTACATAAAGTAAAAGCCAGAGGTTTCTTCTAAACAACTGTGCAGTGGCTAGAGTTGCGTGTAACTGCTAATTTTCACCTCACAAATGGTGAGTAAGGATAATAATTTTCTGTCTGCAAAAACTACTTTTAGTTTCAAAAATCTCACGTGCTTTACCTGAAAATACTGGTCTTTCTCTAGCTATGTAGTTTGCTTCCATGTAGTCATTCAACTATTAGCTGAAGATAAGATTCGCAGTAGGCTGTTTCTCGTGACGCCCATCTCCTACTGTGTGTATCTTTGTTCGTGGGCAATCAAGTAGAGTCTGGCATGCCCAATTTGTCACTCTGTTCATACAACTGGCATTTGTGCTTCTGTTTTGCCCAGGGGTAATCACAGAATCATAGAATCTTTTAGTTTGGAAAAGATCTTAAAGATCATGAAGTCCATTTAACCCAGCACTGCCAAATCCATCCCTAAACCCTATCCCCAAGTGCCATATCTACATGTCTTTTAAATAACTGCAGGGATGGTGGCTCAAACCCATCCCTGGGCAGCCTGTTGCAATGCTTGACAACCCTTTTGTTGAAGAAATTTTCCCTAACAGCCATCTAAATTTCCCTCGGCACAACTTGAGGCTGTTCCCTCTCATCCTATCACTTCTTACTTGGGAGAAGAGACAGGCGCCTACCACGCTCCGTCCTCCTTTCAGGTAGTTGTAGTAGATCGCACCTCAGCCTCCTTTTCTCCAGGGTAAAGAACCTCAGTTCTCTCAGCTGTTCTTATAGTACTTGTGCTCCAGACCCTTCATCAGCTTTGTTGCCTTTCTCTAGACCCACTCCAGCAACTCAATATCCTCTTTTTCAGTTCTCTTCCCCTCACTATGCAGTATTTGATGTCCAGCCTCACCATTGCCAAGTACAGGGAGACAATCCTCCTCTAGTCCTGCTGAACCAGGATGCTATTTTCTAACTTGGCTACCTGGACACACTGTGTGCTGGCTCCTATTCAGCCAGCTGTTAACCAACACATCCGGGTCCTTTTCTGCTGGTCAGCTTTTCAACTACTCTTCCCCAAGCCTGTTACTTGGGGGAAGTTGCTTGGGTTTTTTGTAATTCAAGCGTAGGGCCTGACACTTTGCCTTATTTAACCTCATATAGTTGGCCTCGACCCATTGATCCAGCTTGACCAGATCCCTCTGTAGAACCTTCCTACCCTCAAGCAGATCAACACTCCCACCCAACACCCCAGCATTCCTGGACTCCTTTGCCCTGTCTCCGAAGGGACTCCTGGGCTGTCTCCAAAGAGACTTCATTAACCAGGCTCTTAAACAGGCCTAAGTCTGCCCTCTAGAAGTCCAAGGTAGTAGTTCTACTGATCCCACTCCTTACTTCTGCAAGAATAAAAAACTATCATTTTGTGATTCCTGCACCCAAGATGGCCCCCAGCCATCATATCACTCACAGTCCTTCTCTGTTAGCAAACCGCAGGTTCAACGAAGTGCCTTCCGTAGTTGACTCCCTGAACACCTCTGTCAGGAAGTTATCTTACACTCCCAGAGTCTCCTAGACTGTTTCCTGGAGGCTCCTGGTGGCTCTTTTGGCTATGCCTGAGTTTTCCCTAGTTTGGGAAATCGCCCTGTGCCCTGTGCTAGCTTGTGTCAGCACTGGAGCTGCTCGCCTTTGCCTCGGAATAGTAACATGTCAAGCACTAATTACCTATTTACAGTTCCTAGGAGGTATAAACAGTGAAGCAGTAATAAAGCCAGGTATGACAGTGCTATTTAAAATATTTTCAAAATTCCTCTGAATATTTGCTTTAAAGTAAGTTAATGATGGTATGTATGGTCAAGGCTGTCAAAGGGGCCTGGCATGACAGGCTTTGCATCAGTGTTCCAGATGTTAATCATCATGTAGTCTGCTGTGGGAGAAAAAAAGGACAGCTATATGTTTCTATACTGTTTAAAATCTGCCTGCCACTTTTAGGGTAATATCTCATGTATCTCTAGAGGAGGTAATGAAGTTGCAAATTGTCTCATCATTCTAATGCATGCATGCATATTGCAATTCTGTTTGGCAAATCTGCAATCAAGCCATTGATTTGGTTTAGCTAATGCTAGCTAATCATGAAGGGTTAGAATTTCAGCTGTGACTGATAGGCTCTGCAAGAAGCTTTCTGTGGGTGACAGATTGGTAAAGCAAGAAGCTGTGAGAACAATGCTGTGCTTTCCTACTTTGCACTGCAGTGTTACTGTTAAAGTTGATTTAAATGATCCCAGCTGGCTGCTACAAGAGATATCCATCTGTGAGCCTATGATGGTAAGAATGGTGTTACTTGGTGTCTAGTGCAGGTGTCCTGAGGAAATGAAGGTCTGCCAGGTGACTTGCCTTAGAGATTCCCATATAAGCGCTGTCAAACAAACTCAAAGGTTTTTGTTGTAAAGACCCAAGGCGGATTTAGGTAGGTAAGCGCGTAGTGTGGTTGTGTCACTTTGAGTAGCTCTGTTACTCTGCTTTTCTTAAGGAACATCAAGGATTCATGACAATGCATACCCAACAGCAAATCTGCAAGACAGAATTTACTGTCACCTTTGGTGACATCTCTGTCCACTTTATTTCTTAGGCTTCCTGACTTTGTGTTGCTTTAAACTGTTACTTAATGTGTGCTCAGGAGGCTTGTGTCTGTGTGTTGGCCTGAATTTCTATGAAAAACATTGAGCTTTACTCCAGAGAAAGAATATCAATGTCCTGGAGTCACCTGTTAGTCTGAAATTGCTAACATTGAGATAGCATCATATTTGACATATGCATGCAAGTACAGTATTCGTTTCTGTCACTCCTCCCGGGTCTTTTACTGCCAAGGTTTTTTTTCACATTTTGCATGAAAATGAAACTTTCATTCCTTTTAGTTTAGCTTATTTTACTTTTGAGTCCAAAGTAAGTATGGTCTCTATTTGTGTGTGATGACTTTGTTCTGTTCTGTGGTTTTAGGAAGGCAGTTGAGCAATGCAGGAGGTCTCAAAGCTTTTATACTACAGACATTATGTACCATGGCCTGAGAAAGAGAAATCATAAGTTTTATGTCATTCTTCAAAATGTGTGACCAATGTACCATAACTGGTTGATGCTTCAGTACCCTTACTGATCTCAGTCACACCAGTGTATCCTAAGGAGAACTCTCTGGTTTGGATACTGCAGCTTGAACCAGCAGTTAAAGCCTTTACAGACACCGCTAGCATCTAGGAACAGCGGACCCAGCATAACCTAATTTTTTAGGAGGTTACTGCACTTAATAAGTAGGTCAGTATCTTTTGTGTCAGCACGCATTTGTGGCTAGCTTTAGGGCTTTTTGGCTATCAGCAGTCCACAAATTTCCATCCCTAAATACTAGTGAGAAATAATAGATGCTCAAAAGAAGTAAAGCCCTGCAGTGGATAGTTTATGCCATGCTATTCAGGTTTCTTTTTAGCTGAGGACATTTGGCGGTAGATTTCTGTGCCATGAAAAAATGACAGATAAAATGTCTGTTGTCCCAATGAGTCAAAGAAATTACTCCCTAATAGCAGTAATTACACTGTGCATCTGTGATGTTCTGCATGCTTAAGACTGTAGAGATATTAGCTAATTAATCCTTTCAACACTGCTGTGCAGTTGATATAGGTGGTACTATTATCTTCCTTTTGTAAATGAAGGAAAAGAAAAATAGAAAACTTGACTGACATGCTTAGCACAGAGTACCCTCAAACTTCAGAATTTTACTAGTGCCTTGAAGGCACAAACCAAAAGGAGGTCCACATAGGAGCATCACTGCAGAGGAAGACATTTAAAAATGCTTCCACCTTTTTTTTTTTTTTTTTTTTTTCTCCTTGTTTTACATTACCTACAAAGATATTCTCTTAATATGGTAAGACATAATTCATATGGTCTTAAAATGATGGTAGAGAGGACAGCTTGTAAAGACATCTACTGATGAACACAAATTCAGCTTTCAACCACCAAGCGCTGGTGGTTTATAATGTGGATGTGATTTATGACAGGGTACACTTTATCTGCCAGCTGCTCAAGAAAGAAAAGCAACTGTTGGTAAGTGCCAACTGTGAAACTCATTTGACACAGAATTCATTCACAGATTGAATGAACAATCAGTGTTGATACAGCATCTTTGGTGAAAACAGTTGAGCTATGGTGCTCATGTTAAAGGTGTTGACCACAAAAGTTGATGCTAGCTGAACTCGATTTATTACATAGTGTCTTAAGAAAATTAACTCTTTCAGCAGTTCAGGCAGTAGATGTTTTATGTTTATCTACTTTTTTAACACTGTAAAGGGTGTGTTGATTAATGTACTAAAGTTGCATCTTGATAATCTGGTGATAAATGCTGTGCCTTGCATGGAGGTTTCAGTTCATATGACTAGATTGGCTTTGGAAAGTGTGAGATGTCTGTAAAACCTCAAAGATGAGTTGAGTACTTATTGCCTTAACAGCATTAACTGTATTTTTGTAAGCAGTTTTGCTGGCCCAGATTAGTTAAAAAATTTGCCAGGAAAGCTTATGTGCAGAAGGCTGATTTCCTATAATGCAGCCTTTCTCCGCTTTTCCAGTGCAGAATTTTTATCAAGCCACCTGGCTGTTTCTGTTGTGCCCCGTTGTGGTGGAACAGAAAGTGTGTATACTTGAAGCGCATCAAAAAGCTTGTGAAGTTTGGAACAACCTCCTCGGTTCCTGGGAGAAAAAGCCTTCTCATTATACACATCTCTATGGTCAGCTGATATTTCCAAAGTTATAAATACTCTAATTGATGTTTTGGGGTCTTTTTTGTGGTAGCAAATAAGGATATCACTGGCATCTTTCAGTATCTAATTTTTGCTCCTTGGCAGCCAGCACAAAACATGTTGTTACAGTACTGTGCAGTACCTCCCTTCTTACACTCAGACAGTGCTTGGCTTGCTTATGTCAGTGGATACTGCTAAAGGAAAGAGCATAGTAGAGCGTCGATCTAAACGATTATCAGTCTTTGAAACCTCAGCTAATACTTTCCTACTATGCTGTATCATGAATGAAGTTGCTGGTCAAAGAACTAACACTTTTAGTCTGGCTTTTCACTGAAGTCTTATATGACTTTTCCCCCCTCCCCCCCATTTGCCAGCATCTCCAGTAATTTTTTGTCCTATCATCCATTTCTGATCAGTTTTGACACAGGAGTAGAGATCTCAAAGCTGGTTTACTTTGAAGGAAAATTGCAGCTGACTGTCGAAAATATGCTCAAATTAGTATCTCCAATGGGAGAGAAACTGCAATGTGGGTTCAACAGTTACTGGCTGTATTTATCTTCTCTGAGCATTCAGGATGTGTAGGTCTGAATCAGCCATGCTTTATGCCACCTTTTAAGCAGTGGTAATTTCATGATGTTGGAGGTAACTGAAAATAGTGGTACATGGCGTAAGTTTAGGAGATGTGTAGGGGAAGTTAGAATATTGCATTAGATAAATCCATGGGGATCATAATGGTAGTTGGTGGTATTGCAGGGAAGGGTTGGAACAGGTCTCTAAAGTCTGTTATCCTAATTTTTCATGACTTGGAAAACATTAACTTCTTTTTTTAGTTAATGAGTATGAAGGGAAATTGACTCTTGATTGAACTGCCTGTCTATTTTCATAGCTGTTATTTGTGCTGTAGCATGTAAAGCTACTTTCACAAGCGACATTACCAAAATAACACAACCTTTAAACTGAAGTAATAAATACTATTTATCTTTAAAATGGCACTTTTATCTTTTCCTCATCTTCTGAATTATTTTTGATGAATGGTCCGTTAAGCAGCTTGGTAGGCTTATGAATGCCAGTGGATATAGTTTAATAACAGTGTATGAGTGAGCACTTCTAATATTCTTTCTCATATGTGTGTACTGAACTGCCTGGCCCTGCTCTGATTCTTTGCTTTTGAATGCTGACGTGAAGAAAGGTGCTTTTAAGAACTATTGAATGGGTTTGTATTGCTAATATTTTTTTTCTGTTACTTGAAATATTTTGTCAAATTTCTCTTGAGAATTTCTGGCAGTTAGAAGGTTGGGAGGTTGTGTGTCAGTAGGCACATGATCTGTAAACCTGTAGCAAATTTCTAGGTCTTCACTTTGAATTCGTTCTCTCCAGGTACAGGACTTCACACTTGCTCTTGTTTCTCTTGGGAATTATTAACTGCACTATGATTATGGACTGTCAGCCTTGCCACTCAGCTTCAAGTTTGTGGCCCTTACTGGGGGGTGTTGTCTCGTGTGGTGGTGCACCCCAGATGCCTTTGTTTTTTGTATGTTATCCTAGATTATACTCCTGTTAACAGGACGCTTTTTCTTGTAATTGGAAATATTCACTGCATACGTGTCTTACCTAGTGGAACATCACTTCTGAATTGGATTGCTGGATCTGAACAGAAAATGAATGGCTTCCTCCTCCCTCTCCCCTGCCATACAGCATTCTGTTTACTGCTGCAAAGCAGCCAAGGCAAGGGAACAGCAAGCACTCCCAAAGTAGTGGAACTTTGGAAATGAATTGAAAGTATTAGTTAGCATCTGTTCTACTAACGAACCAGTTTGCTAGAAAGTCCCATAAAAGTGAGCATTCACAGCGCTGCAGCACCTGTGGCTGAAGAATTCTGTGAAAAAATAAGGTATGTAGTGATTGTTCATGTTTTGGAGGACTTAATGGCCACCAAGACTACAACTGCAAAGATTTTGATCCAGCCAGGTCTTCACACAGGCTCTGACCCAGAAGGCAGCTTCTGACAACTACCTGTGAGTCTGAAGTGGTAGAGGGTGTGCCATAGTGCCCAACTGAGGGAAAAATTTCTTCAAGAAAGCTGCTGAGCTTGCAACACTGCTTTGAGCAGGTACTTTGCTATTTACATTTTAATAAGTGACCATGTTTCTAAAACTTTCTGGATTCTATAAAGAAGGTTTGCTAATAATTGTTTTAATATTTACTGTGATACTTGTACTCTTTGGCAGGTCAGATAAAACACTTTTTCTCTTTTTTCTGTTTTAGTGAAATAGAAGATTCTAGGAAATGTGCTAATAAATAATTAGGGTCTCCTCTCGGTCTTTGTATAGGTTGCACTTTTCCATGTAACCAGACAGGTTATTTGATTGTGCAAGGCAGTAATAAACAACATACCTTTCTTACATGCCATGAAATATGCCTCTACTCAATCAGAATTTAAAGTAATTTTACTCAGCTTTGTGGATTTTTTTACTTTCTTCATTTTCATCCTTTTAGTAAGTTATGCTGCCATGACAGTTTATATTGTTTTTCATAAAAAAATAAAAAATCTGTGTTTAAAATAGCTGATTTTTTTTGTTGTTATGGTTGCTAATTAGTGCAAAACAGACAATGGATATGTTACTGCTGGGTTGAAAGTGGAAGTAAAAGGAAAAAAAGAATTGTGATTCTGAACACCTGACAGTTTTATCTAGCACAGAGAAAGAATTCCCTCCATACCAGTAATAATAAACTAGTATATGTTTTAAAGGTGTATGCAAGTGGAGTGATTATTTTAGGGTTGTAGCATTTATTATTGCATGGAAATCTTTCTGCCTTCTGCCAGTAAAATTCTATGTTCCAAACTATTGAACAAAATACTGCTATGATTGCATTATAATGATGTAACCAATGTGTTTTTCACTACTCCGCAGAAAAGGTTTCTTCTTTAAAAGGAAAGATAATTTGTGTATAAAACCCATGAGGACAGACAGTAAATGGCTTATGTGCCCTAAAGCTTGTGCTTGGGGAAGGAGACATGACTATGTAACTAGTGCTTAACTGAGCATGAGAGACTAGGAATGAGCAATGTTCATTGATTTCGTATTGTAACTGCAGCACATGAATGGCAGCGACAGACAAACTTGTTCCTAAGTAAGGAAGCAAAAAGCAGTAATTGTAACATCATTTAACAAAGTCTTTAGATTCTTCCTTAAGGCAATCTTTCTATTTTGCATAGCCAGTGTTGTTAAAGCTAGAGCATTGCTTTCCCTTGCTTTGTAGCCCAGAATTCGTGTCAAGAATTAAGAGCAGGGCTGCAACTTTTCCGTCAAGTAATTTGTGCTGGATGGTAATTTAAAAACCCTGTGGTGAGTTGATAAATCTGTGCATGCTTTTTAAGCTGCTTTCTACATTTCCATGTAGGTTACAGAGGAAAGACCAGTATGTCTCTGTGTGCAAGGTGAGGCAGCCTTTCCTGTTGCCCCAAAGCACATAACCCATAAAGGATGCTGCGTGTGAAAATATGGTTAACCCAAGGGAGGTGACAGTTTCAGTTACAATGAAGTCACCGGAAATGTAGGCAGGGTTCTTGAAGTTGTTGACTTTCTTCACATTTTCCAACTTTATAATTGGGCAAATGCCAGTTGCTGCAGTTCTGCTGCTGCAGTGGAGGGAAAGTGTGGCTATTGTGCTGTCTTGAAGTAGTCTGCGAGTCCTCTCTATTAAGTACCGGCTGCAGAGGTACTGGGGCAACGCTGCCTCTAGAGAGCGAGGGGAAAGGCAAAGTTTTGTCTTGGATGCTGTCTTCTCTAGGAAAGCAATGAAGTAATCACTTCCTATGGGCTGTGTATTTGTTATGCAACATGCTTTTACAAGCACATATAAATACAGTGCTCTCATTTCTCTGAAATCGTTCAGGTCTATGATAAGGTTATGATAGGCTGCTGAACCAAACATGTTTAATTTTCCTTATCTTTTGAAGCTGTTCAAAGCCAGTTTCTCCTTTAACCTTAATTAGAAAAGTGTCCTGTAACAAAAGCAGTTTGTGATTAACCTATGTGTGCGTTGTTCTCACATACTAATCAGACATGAACGAGAAGTTAGGGCTTAAGTGTGTGATTGAGGAGAAATGCAAATGCATCCTTCAGAGCAGTTCTTCTGTGAGGAACTTTTAGGTCTTTATGCATTAGAAAACTGTGCTGTAGGTTAGAATTCACGATTATCAGTGAAAGTGGTGCAGTGATAGTGCTCTGTGTTGAAGATGTTTTCTTACCAGTTTTGACTAATTGCATGTTCCATGAGGCCAGACATTGTCAACTAAGATATGAGATGAGAGGTACTGATGTATTTCATTGATCTGCTGCTAGAAGTTGTAGAATTTTTTTTCTTCATCACTTCTGCTTTTCCCTTTGGGATCTTGCTGACAAATGCCACAGAGTTTAGACTTCTTCTTGAGGGTCTTTTTGATGAGCTGCTTCTTTGAATGATTGCATTAGCTAAACTGAAATGTAGGTACAGTATAATAATATCTGTACTGCTGCTGCTTTTGGACTCAGCAGCCAATCTCTTCCTAAACTTGAGGTGCCCATTGACAGGACTACATCATGATGCGCACACTGGAAAGCTCAGAGGTATTTGTGTCACAGTGCCTTGTGTGTCTGCTTGATCAACCCTGTGAGTCTTCAAAGTCTCCCCAGTATGAGCTAAAATAGTGACTTAAGTAGCATGCTTGCAAAACAGCGAGAAAAGAATGAGACAGAATTTTTGTTGGCATGGAGAACTGGGGAGCAGTAACATGCAAAGAAGATGAGATGAACAGTTTCTCCTTAAACCAGAGGAGGGAAAATAGTGAGAGTAGCATGGATTTGTAGTGTAAAATAAAGAGGGATGGAGAATGAGCAGACCACACTCTGTCCTTGATATCAGGCAAGGTGTGTTGAGCCTCTCTGTACTCTCTGATCATAGCTTTTGTTTCTTACTATACTTGCTGGACTCTTACATGTTTCAGAACAAAAGCTGATGAAATTTACAAAGATAATCTAAGAATATGCTTTTTTGAGTAGAATACTTGAATTATTTAGATTGCTGAAGAGAATGATTATATATTATGAAAAAAGATGTGTTTTTTTTCTGGTTTTATTGTAGTGATTCAAAGACTGCAGTTAAAATTCAAGAGTTAAGTTGTGGGTGAGCTAACACACAGTATGATGCTGTGTTACCCTGTTACTTATTTGGACTGATAATCTCAAAATCCGGAAGAATTATTTGAGCATATAGTCTCCGGTTTTCTTGTGATTCTGCCTGAACTACATTTGCTTGCTATGTTGGGCTACTTAATACACAGAAACTTGTGGTGGTAGTTGCGAATATTTTTTTAGTGGGTAACATTCCTCATCATCTCGCAGCCACTGAAGAATTGAACCGTAGTGTGAACAGTGTTTTCCTATTTTAGTAATGTGAGAAAAGATAGGGAATTGTACCTGCCTTGTGTTTAACAGTGGTTGATGAATTGCATCAGTACACCTTTCACATGTTCACACATGGGTGCTGATGTGTTTATGCGAAAGCTGACTTGATGTACACTGTTTAAATATATTTTTTTTATATAATCCTTTTTTAGTTCAGTGCCTCGGAGATCTGTCAGCAAAGCTGTTAAGTAAATCTTAGATGTTTTAGTAATTGAAATACAGGAGAAAACTGTTCTTCTATGATAAAGACCTTTTTTTGTTTGTTTTGTCCATGTTTTTTTTTTTTTTTTTTTTTTTTTTTGAGCTGCCTGGTTTCATTTTTCTAGGCAGATAACTGTCCTTACTTTATGGTAGCAGAACTGGATTTTCTGGATTACACTGGTTTCCATTATCTGTGTCATGTACTTAGCACAGAATCTCTCCATATTTCTTGCAAGCTCTCCATTTGTGATATAATTTAAAGTAATTTGAAAAAATGAGCTATGGGGAAAGGTGTGTTATGGTAGGATTTTTTTAATGCCTTTTCTATAGAACAGTTTAAGAGTTGCACCTGGCCAGCTTTAGATACAGTGGCACTAAGTGAATTCAGAAATTTCATGTCCGAATTCCAAACATCTTTTACTGAAACATTTACAGGCTTTTTAGGAACACTTGTTACCTGGAGCGCAGCTCCTTTGCCTTGATAAGCAAGTAATAATGAAAACAGGGTGCCCATGTTTCTCATGCTGTTTTAGAATAGCATGATGAAATTCTGTTAAGACAGATGGCAGAGATACTCACTACCACCAAAACTCAAGAAGAGAATTAATGCTTAACAAAACCGTTTTTCCTCTCCCTGATTGTGAAGCGCATAAGGTTTCTATTAGATGCCCTATGAAATCAAAATAATGAGGAGACAAAAGCATGCATGAGATTCTTGAAGTTGTTAAAATCAGTAGTTAGGGTCCCAGTAGAATATAATTGTTCCTGGTTTAAATCTTTTCTTATCTAAAGTGATTTAAGTAACTTTTTTTCCCCATTTTTCTCTCCATCTGTAAATTCTCATTTGTGTTTGGTGGATTTTTTTATTTTTTATTTTTTTTACTCAGTAGAGTTGCACTTGTAGTCTGTTGGGGTTTTGGTTTGGTTTGGTTTTTTGCACATCAAAGTGCGAGGCTTGTATTATTTGGTTTTGTAAACTGGCTCTGTTTGCATTGGAGATATGGTAGTGCAGCTTCCAGAGGTCTTTTTCACCCACAGGGTTTGCATTTTTAACTCTGTGGGAAACATCACCCTGCCTGCTATCTCAGGTATGAGGTTTTTATAGTGACTTTGTTCTAAAACCACTTTACAGACTATGTGGAAAATACTTTTCGGCAATGAAAGCCACTCAAAGGAAAGAGTAACCATTTTACAGCCCACATGAATTCTGTGGAGAGATCTGGAGTTAGCACTGGAGTTCGTACCAGCTTAGGGTGCTGCTAACAGGATTGTTCTTGCAGATGCGCCTGCAGGCAACAAGTGTTCCAGAAATTGGTGCCAGATCTTTAAAAGAAATAGAAGTTCTGAATATGCCACCATTTAAAAAAAAAGCATGTTGCAAATTGCTTGGTTGTTGCTGCTGTGTCCTTGATGTGATTCTAGGTCTCAGTGCTTTTTTTTTTTTTCCATGCTCTTGCAGCATATGGCTTTTTTTGTACTCACATGTTAATGTGCTAATTTAACTGACTAAAGTTACTTCATAGCTGCATCAAGCCATTCCCACTGCTTAGATCAGTGCTTAAGTGGACTTTAGCTAGACTTTCCTCTATGGCTGCTCTGGCTAGGGTTTAACCAGAATCCATTCCCTCTTCCTGGGTGTTTTATTGCCTCATCTATCTGACTGCTGGAGTCTCATCTTAATGTGAGGAAGGCTCAGACTACTATTCCAAGGTCTTTTAGTGCATCTGTTGTGATAGAGTTCTGTGAGATTCTTGCATTGTCTTTTAGCAGTGATTCAGGGCATTTACTTTCTGTAAGAGATTGTTTCTTTGTGCTTGAAATCAGTTTGATATGTGCTGGCATTGAGCACAAGCACTTCTGGAGGAAGTGTAGTCTCATGGGGAGATCCTGATGTGTCCTATATTCAAATCCAGTCAGGCTGTGCATTTGTTAACAGATACCCCAAGCATAAGCAACCAAGTAGGACACTGTCTAAATAGTCTTTTTTTTATATAACTATTTTTATTTATCTAGTTTTTATTTATTAATATCCACATTATTCAATAATGCTTTGAATGTGAAGGATCTTTTCTAGAGGTTTTACTTTCAAAAATCCCTTTGGCTGTCAGCTGTAACATCCGACATTTGAAGGGGATGAGGGTACCTGTCTCTAGTTCAGCTTCCCACACCTTCAGAAAATGGAGCTGTTCTCTGTCTTGAGAGGCAGTAACTTCAGTTACTAGGGAGGCTGATGACCTGGCTCTGATGGTAGTGGCTAATTCAGGTCATCAATGAGGAAAAAACAAACATCAATTATTTTCAGTGCCTTGCAGTCTCTAAGGCGGCAGAAATCTGGAAGGAGACTACAATTGAACCATATTGTGCAGCAAAAGACGTTGTAAAAATAAGATGAGAGAGAGGAAAAACCCAGAAGCAGCTTACAGCTGTGTGTAAACAAAGTCTAGACAAGGTGCCTACACTGAAAAGGATAAATAATATGGGTAATTAAATATGTGTTAGCCAAGTGAACATGTCCCTACCATCAGATCTGTGAGTTGATTGATCTCTTCAGTAATCCTGTTAGCATACTTGTTAGTCTCTTCTCTGTTTGATCTCTTATTACCTACGTTCATTTTGGTTTTCCTCTTATTATCTGCTGCTGCATGTTTATTCTTACATCTCTAGCACTTTGCTGCTGATATAAATACCAGCCTTTGCCATGACCAATGGAGTTTTCCTTGTCTTTAAGTGCTGTAAACCAAAAAGAAGTCTTAAGTGGAGCCCTGAGACTTACTGTTGGACTGCATAAGTCTTTCTCTACAAGTAACCCTGGGAGGATGCACAGTGTTTTGTACCTTTTGACAGCTCTTGTTTTGCCTCTGCGTCTGCAATGCAGCTCAAGTTTGAGAGTAGCACAGTGTCAGTTGTGGTGCTGTAATAGTGAAGTCCAGTAAGGTCTTCCATTCAGCTCATAATGTGACATCATGAAAAGTGATGCTTTTGGTACTTTCTGATTTCATTTTGTTAGTTTTAAAAAATAATTAGTGTCTTTATGTAATTGTTGTCCCAAGTGTAGAAATAAATTACGAAATAAATAAAACTTGTGGTTATTATGTTGTTCTGTATGTGTTCCTTGTTTACCAATTATATCTTATCTCTAGGGTAATCAACTTTAAATATCCACCGATAATCTGAACGTCAAATGGCACTTATCCTAGAAGCACACCCGAGTAATCTATGCACATACATTAAGAGTATGCCAAAGTGTTTACTTAGATTTTAATGTGATGTTCTGTATAATTTTCACATAGATTAGATACTGCAGGAAGTTTGCATGTATTTTTCTCCTAAAAGCTACATTCAATAATAATGGGTAGTATTTATAGCAGTTGTGGTGAATTAGGAAACTGATTGGATGAACTATTTGATTGCTGCTTATTTAGCAGTTACACTTCTGCCAAATTTCTCAGTGAAATTTTGCATTGAAGTTGGTGTGTTGAAAAATGCCTGCCCTAGCCAGGAGCACCTAAGGACAATAGGAATTGCCTAGGAAGCACAGAAGTCAAAGTAATATTTGCAGCATGTACAGCTTTAGTCAGCAAGAAATATAATTTATTTGTAAAACGGTTCGGCATCCTTGTGTGCTTGAAATAGTTGTGTGTTGTTTTGAAGCAACAAAAAAATGACATTTATACCACTCTAACAGGAGCAGGTATTTCAGGCACAGAGGTAGAGACCCATGAGTACATTCTCAATTGTAGAACTCAAAATTTTTAAGATATTCCAGTGTCTACAGATGCCCCTTTTCTGCTAATCTTGTCATGCCACCAGCAAGATGAGTTTTATCTGTTGTCCCAATGGGTGGCACAGGTTGAGTGATGAAGGAAGTATATCTCAGAATATTTGGCATACTATTCAGTGTCTGCTTACTTTATATAGCATATATAAGTGGATAGGGGGTGCTTTATGATCTTAAGTGAAAGAAGCAGCTAAATCTCCTAATCTTTCTTTCAAGAATCAGGTATTTCAGTCCATTTCAGAGACTGATTTTGAAGATTCTCTTCACAGGGAAAAGGACATTTATGTTTTCGTTATTATGACATATGAGATTCTTTGACTTAAGTGTAGTGTGATGTATTTGGGATGCTTCTGATAAAAATCAAATTAGCAATGTTAAAAATTTCACAAGAATACAAATTCTCAATATCTCCTGAGGGAGTATGAAGCCTATAAAGTGTCATACAGTAGTATTATTGCTATTATGTAAAATTGATGAGTATTGCACTCTGACATGCCTAGCCCAGTGTAGTGGAGTTACACTTAAATGCTGAAAATGTGCTATGTGTTCCCAAATGTTATCTGTAGAAGGAGGAAGATCCCTTTTTGAATGATTTCTCTCTGGTTTATTGATGCGCCAAATAAAATATATGTAATTGATTTCTTTAAACTAGGTTGACTATTTTTATAAATAAAATGCAGTATCACAAAGCACAATGGACAAATTCATTGCTATATCAACACAGTATGTAAACATGTTTTAGCAGACAGTTAAATCTGGTTTATGGTGAGTTTCCATTGCTGCGGTTGTAGTTCAGTCAGCATGCAGATGAATCTGATGGTCTTTCTCTCAGTTGTAAAACATGGGAACGAGAGAGGGAGAAAAAATAACATCCAGTATTTTGTTCTGGTTTTGTTACCTTAAAAAAAGTGGTATTTCTTTTTTCTACATTTCTTTTTTTTGTCTCCGTACCTGTTAAGTATAGTTCACTCACCACCTCTGTGTTTCACTGGTCACTTATCAAACTAGATACAGTTCATGACTGCTGGTAGTGTGGGTGTTCGTCCTTCTGCCTCCTCTGGAGCCACATGGAGTTTTGGATTCTTTTTTTTCTCTCAACACATCTTAGCCTTGTATTACCCAGAGCTTTGCACTGCTGGTGTTTGTGGCCTCCACATAAGGAAAGGTTTGGATAGATAGGAGCAACCTGTCCTTGGCCCTGTACCTTGAGGAGGTACATTGTTTTCACTTGTTCTGCTGGAGGGCATTAAGCTATGCTAATAGTTGCACTGAGGTTAGAAATTAGCTCAGGAGTATCTCTAGAAGAGGCAAGGGAATACACGCTCTGAGCTGGTGCCTAGGGTAGTGTCTGCCCAGAA
This sequence comes from Ara ararauna, assembly GCA_028858755.1. Taxonomy (NCBI): domain Eukaryota; kingdom Metazoa; phylum Chordata; class Aves; order Psittaciformes; family Psittacidae; genus Ara; species Ara ararauna. The sequence goes on from CM054381.1 coordinate 46,237,310, forward strand.
GGACCTCTAGTGCATTTCTTGGGTCAGGAGAATGGTCATCATTACTTGGGTCTGGCACAGTGTGCACTGTTATGATTTTTAAGGCTCTTACTGTGGTGTTTGAACCTAGATGTGGGTACCTTTAGGGTGAAGTGCAGTTAATCTCAGTTCTTTATATAGACCGTTAATAGTACTAGCTGTGTCAAAATTGTGCTGCTATGGTACTGCTCACCATGTGGACAGTGTGCATGGTGCCAAATAGCTCATCACAGGTAGGTGCGGGAAGTAGCCAGATAAAGTAGATGTACTTTATGTATTTCACATGAGAAAGGAGTGAGTTCTTGTGATATTGTGTAAACTAATCTCACTAAGGAGAGGCAGTCCCGTGAGCTGCAAGAGTGCCTACATCTGTCCCCCAAAAAAGTCTGACCTGAAGAGATAACCTGATCCAATGTCTCATTCTCCATTTCATTGGCACGAACTGTTAATTTTTTCATTATGCCACACTGTTGCCAAGCTGAAGGATTTTTTTTGTATTTGAGATTATCTGTTGGTTTAGGAGGGTGAGGGAGGGAAAGAGAGGAGGAGACAAGCAAGAATCTTTGTTACAATTTAATGAAATTTTCATAAGAGAATATTTAATAATGTCCTGAGATTTTGACTGTGAGGAAGAAAAGAAAGAGAAATATATGCATGCTTTGGGGGGATTAGATCATAGTTTTTGGTTTATGTTATCAAAATAACACAGAGCAGCACTACTTCTCTTCCGTACACTATATTAATCCCTAGCCTTGAGGAGGTGGCCAACTGTCATCATAACTGAGGCAGATAATATCCTCAGGAAGCACTGCTGAAGTACCATACAGATGTCCTTTTTCCCCCTCTTCTGTCCCAGTAGCAACAGCAAATAATCCTATTAGGTTCCTTGGCTCTATCCAATGTTGATTGCAGGAAGACTGCAAAACACTGAGATCTTTGGTTACCATTGATTATCATAGGTTAACATTGCAAGAAACTGCTTGCTTAATGGATAACTAATTATCTAGTGTTTACTCTGGGAAGGCTATCCAAGGCTATTGTGCAGTTTTAGGATCTAGATCTTGATTGAGTAACAAGCAATTCATAATTCCTACCTATTTTTGGTATCCAGAAAAATGAGGAAAGGCTAAAGATGAAAAATTAAGAGGCTGGTTAAAAATTAACAGATCCTGTAATTTCTTTTAGTAAAAAACAGGTGTAAAAGTATCTTCTGGTAGCTATTTTTAGGATACGGCTTGATTCCTTACACCAGGAAAACCAGTAATTAGAGAGTATGTAGTCTTAAAAAAAAAAAATGGTGAAAAGACCTATTGATAGTTGTTTGACTTTAGATCAATTCAGTTGTAAGAATGAAAGAATAGTAACAATTCACTTTTTGGATATTTGCCAAATAGCGCTGACATAATGTTAAGCAGCAGATAAAGTAAATACGGGATAAAATTTATGCTCTTGACCAGAACACTGCAGAAGCAGCAGCTGCCAGCTCTTGTTATTAAGTCCTGGATTAGTGAAAAGGCCACACAATAAAAATTGCAGGAAGGACAACAAATGTTAAATTGAGAAAAGAGTACACTAATGGGAATTATATGGCATCTCTGCATTATATTCATGGGGGAATTGAATCATTGTGGTTGGAATCAGAGGAGTGAAGGATTATAATAATGACACAAACTGTCAGTTGGGAAGAAAAATAAAATATGCATTTAGAAATCCTGTCATAGCTTTTGTAAGAACAATGTGGTACAGTGGTTAATGGATATATATATTAATATGATGAAGCTATAATATGCCAGTTCCTGTATCTATTTGCAGGAACAATAAAATTGCAAGTCAGGGCTGCATCCTACTTACTGCTATATATTTTTAATATTTATCTCACAGCTTTCTTATATGGTTTGGGTTTTTTTCAGTTTTGAAACCTAAATTTTTCTTAGCATTTCATATATTTGTGCTGGGTTGCTCTGGGATCTAGTGCTGTCTGTGTTAGTCTGACTCAGTGCTTCTGTTACCATCACTTAATGAGGAAATAATGAGATTAAAATATCCTTTCCCTCAGGAAGAGAGCCATTAATAAACTCTGCATTGTATTGACAACATAAAAGAGAGATGGTTATGTCAAAACAACTCCCTTCCCAAGTGAAGCCATTTATATGTGGTGGTAATGTGGTATATATATGTATGTGTGTGTGTGTATGCACATACACATATGTATATATATGCATACACGTTCCTAGGTGTGAAATTTAGTTTATTAGGCCTCTAAGAATGTCATATCACTGAAGTCAGGGTGTCTGGCTCCATGTGCAAAAGCAATGATTTTACATGCAGCTACATTTTGGCATAAACCAGGCTTTTTGCAGCTGTGGGTATGTTAAGAAGTGTCTGGTTTCTCTGACTGGTGGTAGTTTCGTAAAAAGGCGGGCTTTTGTTGTGTCCTTATAGGTGCCCTCTGCTGTTCTGGGAGCTGATGTGCCCCTTTTGCCCTAGAAACATGAAGGAAGCAGAAGGCTGTTTTTACTAGAAAAGAAAACAAAACCATAATAAACCCCCCCCAAAATCCCCAACCAAAAAAATGCCCTAAATAAGAGTTTGCTGCAAGCCCTGTGCAATAACTGAGAGAGATAGCAGCTCTGGGTTGGGAATGTAATAAGCCTGTCACTTGGTCTAATTCTGCAGGGTAATTGATAGCTACACAGGCCTGAGTCCCAAAAAAGACTGTGATTAATGCTAGACTGGTCATAGGTGTACGAATTGTTATCCCTCCCTAATTGATGGGAGCTTCTTCTAGATTGCTGCCTCCTGTTTACAGGCAGTACCACAGATGAGCCCAGCTAATTTGTGAAATCCAGTTTCCAAGCATTTTCAAATTTATACTAATCCGACATATTAAAAAGGCTGTGTAATTTATTGTATGTGAAAGTTGTGCCTGCCATTTTCCTTGTAACCAGTCCTGTAAGTGTTCTCCAATTGTGTCATCTTATTACTTGAACAGAGGGATACATTTGGATGCAGAGGTTTAATTACCAATATCGTGTGCAATAATTGCCTACTGGCAAGTGGACCTCAAGGAACAGTTTTTGAGGGGAAAATGCCTGAAATTTCATGGGTTTGTTGCATTTTAGGCACCAAAGACATTCTGCTGAAAACTGTACTCCTAAACCAAGTAATTAATTATTTATGTAATCCATATTTTCCAAGATAAGCCTAGTGCTGGCACTTTTGTGAAGACTTTTACTCATCAAATGACTTTCCAGAGGGAAAGGTTATAACGAAAAATAACTGCACGTATGTATGAAGTATAGGTAACTTCTGAAAGCTACTCAATTGTTTGTGAAAGTGTTAAAAACAATGCTTGTTTTATACTACTGAGTATTTTGGCTTATATCCACTCAAGCATTTAAGCAGGGACAGCTTAATTTCATGTGTCTAAGCTCCATTCTGATTCTGCTGTCTTTATAGTACTGCATATGCCAAGATACGTAACTGCGGGCTAACAAGTTTGGAGACTCAGGTCAATAGTACAGATAGCAGACTAAGAGACCACAGGTACAGGTTAATTTAATAAATTAATGATAGAGGTAAACTGTGCTTAATTTTATTAAATATTCTGAACTGAAATGTTTGTGAATGCTTTAAAAAGTAGCTTGCTGCTTAGCTCAGTAGTGTCTGTAGCATCATCACGTGGCATTTGGCAAGTTGGTTCTGCTTGTTTGTATTTTTCCTTATTGCAAACTACGAGTATGCTGAGGAAAAAGCCAGTCATCTAAACTACAGAGGAAGCATTAGTACCAAAGTTACTGGCCCCAGACTGAAAGGTTAGCAAACTATAGGAACCTTCTTGGATTTAACTTTCTTGTACAGCTGTTGATAAACTTGATGTATGCACAATAGTGTGAACTTTAATGGAGCTAAATGGTGAAATTTAACCTGAAACAGCTATTCACCTGGAAGAAAAACTTTCAGGAGGAAGTGTCCAAGTTTTTCCAAGAAGGATACTGAATATCTACATTTGTGCTTTTGGCCTACATTCAGGAAGCCTGCTACTGAATTTTACAGGAGCAATACTTCCACGTAGGGCTTCCACGCAATCAACCTTAATAATGGCTAGAATAAGGGAGTTTTGTCTGTATTATGCCCATATGAAAGACATTTGTGTTACGTTGGAGGGGGAACTAGGATTACAGCAAAATATATGGAATAGTGGCTGCCTTTCTGCTAGCCATTTCCTGTACAGGGAGCTAATCCCCAGACTGCTTATATAAAGCAAAGAAATAACAAAACCAAACAAAACCAAACAAAAAGCAAACAAACAATCAGAACCAAAACAAACAAACAAAAATAAAAAAAAAACCCAACAAAAAAGAAACCAACAACAAAAAAACCCCAAACAACCCCCAAAACAAAAAATACACACGTGTGAGAAACAATGCTAGTGTGGGCTTAAGCAATGTGTTCTGGCTGCCAGCATGCATCCGACTGCTTTTGCTAACATGCCAGATGCCCATGATGGGGACAGTGTGAACTTCACTTTGAAGCACATAATCAAATTAAAACTTATTATTCTTTAAGCTTAGAATTGCCAGATGAATTTTTATATTTATTTCATGAGAGGTCTGCCAAAAAACACAACAAAGGCAGCTGTGTCCAATATTGCACTAGAGTAATCTAGAGAAATAGATTTATTTACTTAAATTTGCTTCAGAATAAATTTGACTTGCATTTTTACAAAATCAGAGTAAACTTAACTTGAGTTTTTACAAAAATCATGTCAATTTTTATGTAGCCTAGCCCTTTAGAAAGTGCTGAGAGAGCAGTAGCTTCTCTTCTTACACAGTCACTGCCTGAAAAATGGCAAGTTTGAGAAAGGAAGCAGGAATTGGATGAATTTTCAAGTCAAAGTGAATAGCGTTCTAGAACCATGCCATGAAGTCTTAAGCTGTTTGTGCCTTCTTATGAAGGTTGATGCTGATAAATGCAGGTTTAAGGACCTTAGGATTTAGACTGAATAATAAACTTGTGTTCTTCCTTAGTTGTTCTCCAAAGATGTCTGATTTGCTGCTGTCCACAAAGCCAAATATGCCACTGGTTGTATCTGGTCTCTCTAGACCTTACTGGCCTCAACTTTGTTCTGTTTCTGTGGCACAGTTCCTAAATGTGATGAGTTTTGTACAAAGCCTGCTTGTATCAACTTGCTTGAGATTTGTCCTCTTCCAAGCAATTCTAAGGAATATAGAAGTTGAAATGAAGACTGACGATCCTGTATTTCTGTATCCAAATTCTTCATTTCTGCTGGCTCCCTCCCTGCCTGGTCATGTTTCTTGTCTTACATTCTATAGGAGTCATGTGGTGCATACCTGCTGAGGTCCTCTGCTGGAAAATATAATGGAAGTCGCACATCAACTTCGTTTATTTCAATCCAAGCACTGAATTTATGCTTCCTTACATTAAGATTCTGGAATCCTTCCACAGAAGAAGGAAGACGCTGTCTCAGTGCAGAGCCTTCCAAGTGCTTTGGAGGGGGAGGGATGTCCAGGTTATTTAGCATTAGCTTCTTTGATTATATCTGGGAGTGCAGTTTTCTGTTGCTACTTGCCCTTTCCAGCTCTGATGTCCACCTTCTTATGACTTCAGTCATTTTTATTGATAGAGCTCAATCTATGGCACAAATAACTGTAGGGCCAAACCCTGCTGTTACTGAGATGAAAATGTGATTTTAATACAGTGGAGAGTTTGCCTGAGGAAAGAGAAAATGGCTTCTTCCTTTGCCATTACTGTCTTGTTCCAATGGCTGGTGCTTAGTGCCCACAAGCATGTTCAACAAAAAGGGTTCTTGGCTGTTTTTTTGGGGAAGGGTGATAACCATTGAAACAAGTGAGGTGGAGGCTGCCTTTGGGATCTGGTTAGTTAAGGGTGACCATGGCTGAACTACTCTCCCAGCTTTTAAGAGTGATTAAAAATTACTAAGCAGCAGTTGTTTCCATGTGTTCTGCTTCATTTCTGGCTGAGTGCACCATGACTGTTTCTCTGGTAGAGCCACAGCTGTTGAGAGGTTCTGATCTTGTCATGTCCTGGCACTGTACCCACAGTGTGCTGGTGGGGGAGGGCTGTCTGTGATTACCTGGGAGCTCATCCAGCAGTGGCCTCCACTGTAGAGTTTCCTCTTCATATATTGTTCAAGAGTATTTTAGGAGGAGATAGCCTGCTTGGGATTTTCTTTGCTTTCTCCCCTCCCAGAAGTTTAACCTGCAGCAAATCAACTTTGATTATGACTTAAATGGTGAAGCTACTTGTTCCACTGTTTGGATTTCCCTCTGAAGAATCAGAAGACCACAAAATAACTTCTGCAGCTGAATAGAAACGATGCATTACTTTAGTCCATCATGTTTAGCTGGCTGGTTTTGGATGATGCTATTTAAGCCCACTGCTTCAAAATAATTCAAAACTTCCTTCTCTGTTCATCTCGCTGTGGTTGGAATACTACATTCTGGTCAGGTTTGACCTCCAGATGGGATTTAAATGATGGGGTTTAAAATTGTTCAAGGAGCCAGCACTGAAGAGTAACTCTTTTAATAGAAAGTTAAAATTCAGTGCATTTAAAATTGCATAGTAATTAATCAAAAGGCAGAGCAATACAGATATCACAATTGATGTTACTACACAATTTTCCCAGGTATGTGATTGCAAGTTATGTTGATGCTAGATGGGATTAAAATTGAACTTGGAAGGAAAAAGTCTGAACTTAGAGTGGAATCTATTAGATATTTAAACTTAAACACTAACTTTCAATGAAGGCTGTGGAGTGTTTTCAGATAGGAATATATGCACCCATGTTGAAAAATAATTTTGTTGCAGAATCCTTCTTTCATTAGCCCTTCTCTACTGCCACTGTAAAATTATCTTAATTTGTGTAAAGTAACAGGACAGAACTCAAATCATCTTAATAAGGTAAAATCGTCTTAATAAGGTAAAATCGTCTTAATAAAATGATTTACTTTAAATGGTAAATCATCTTAATAAGGCAAAAGTTAATAACATGAAAGTTGCCAGTACGGGGCACTGACTCGTTTCTGTCTTCAGAATGTCCCTTCTGACATTTTCCCATCATCTTCTTTCCTATTAGTCCAGTGAAAGCTGTGTTAAATCTGTGCTGCTTGCCATAGTTTCTAATGTTTGGTAACCTGAGTATGATTGATGTCATTGTCAGTTTTTGTCTCTGATGGTTGTAGTATACTATTTCCGGTAGTATCGTTTTGATAGATAATGCACTTAGTCTAAGAAAAGAGTTGAAAATTAAATGATTGAATTCCAGCAATTGTATTTTTGTCTGAAAAAGGCATGCTGTGCCAGGTTCTTACATCCTTTATTACTTTATAAATCAATAGGACAGCTGTGGAATAAATGATTTTTAATGAGAAGTGATGACAGAATCTGGCAAAGAAATAATGGTGAGTTAATCAGGGATGTTCTGCATTTTTGTAACAGTCTATTTTGTGGTGTCTTGGTCAAATGATCTGAACCAGTGTTCAGAGCAAGGCAGTAATTGTTCTGTATGTAGATACAGCCTTAATTAGGAGAAAGAAGACCCCAAATGTCTCTTTTGCCCATTCTTAGTTGATCATGTAGCAGAAGAATGCCTTTACAAAGAAATTATTCATTTGGCTATTCTTTCAGGCAATGTTGTGATGTTTCATTCGAGGTGTGAATCCGTTGTCCAGAGTGGGGTGTACTGCTCGGGACTCTAACAAGCACTGTTAATTTGTGAGTACGTAACAAAGGTGATGGCAGTGAAGCTGCTAAGTCTGTGTTCTAGAAAGACAGCTGGGAGAAAGCAAGGCAGAGAAGATGCAAAATGAAAAATACGTACCCTTTTTTCCTAATGACTTTGACTGTTAAATCAACAACTGTCAAATCAACTCTGTTTTAAAGAAATGAGAATGTCTCTTTTGATACCAGACCCATCAGTAATATGGCTTTTTTTATTTTATTTTATTTTCCAAACTTGTGTAGGCAACTCTGAGAGAATAGTGGCAGATGAGATGAACAGATAACGTACCATTAAGCTAATGTATACAATTGTAGCATTATGCACTAGTAAAAACTTGCAGCATAAGCAAGATGTTTACAGAAAAAGTCTGATCACAAGAAAAGGCTAAAAAATCCCTGACTTCCTGCTGATTCTTCTTGCATTTGAGTTGAAAAGATGTTTTGGGTTGTTTTTGTTGTTGTTGTTGTTGTTGTTGTTGTTGTTATTGTTTTTTTATCAGCTTTCTATCAGTAAAATACTATAGCATCTGACATGCTTCTTTCTCATGCCAGCCATTTGATACCAAATTAAAACTGGTTGGTGCTTTACTGAAGGTGAGAAAATTGGTGTACATGTGCTAAACCATCACCAGCTAATTAATAAATTAATCTGTAATTCAGTTAAATGTATAATAGAGGGAAGCCTCAGACCAGTCCTGTAGCAAGTGTCATGTCTGCTAACTCTGCAGTGCTGGGGAAGAGGGTGTTGTGTTTTGGAAACCCTTCTTGTGGCAGAGAATGAATGACATTTCAATTACACTTATGTGATTCACCAAGATGGGTGCTGATTTCAGTGTTCTTCTAGAGTCACTGATTTATGCTGTTCCTTTAATATCACAAGGTTCTTTGGCTGTAGAACAGCATGACTCCATGCATATTCATAACAACATTAATTTATCAAGTGACAGTGAGGCAGATAACTCTTGGAGGAAGGTTGTTTAGCAGTCACACATCTGTCCATTGACACTAATGCAATCCTGCTGGAAAATAAGATGCTAAGGAAGCCTGCCAAATATCTTTGGATTGATAAATAATGCCCATATTCAGCTTTCTGGCTATGTGCTATAGGTGTTCTGCGCATTAGCTATACCTTTCCCCATTGGATTTGCTGTTTCTCAAATCTATGTATTTATAAATATAGCTGCCTGTTATATACTAGAAGTTGAACTCAGTAAATACTAATGCAGATGACTTTCTCTTGTGATTTAAAAAATGGTGCTCTAAATAAGAAGGTGAATGAGTCTGAGCTTGAGCACTGGGTAGGATATGACAGTGGTTCCTGTAGAAAATAGAAGTAAGATGAAGCTGAAACTGGAGGACATCAGGGTCAGTGTTCTTACTCAAGGGGATGGGGTGTTTTGTCATATGTGTTGAGCTCAAATGCAACACATACAGAATGTGTGCGGTTGCCTTTGCAGTGAGAACAAAAATCCTGGATTTGTCAGAAGTACTGCTCTGTGGTCATAGGTCTGTGTGTTGTTTCAGTGTGGGATGGAGTGGTATGATTACACCCTTTTGCCCTGGTTCAGTTAGCTTGGTGTAGGACTGAAGAGCAGTCAGCTGCCTTTTTTTTTTTTTCTCTTTATGATACTTGGGTAAAGCACACTGCTTGCATAACGCTACAGTTTACCCTTGATCAATTTGAGGATTGCATTCAAAAAAGTAGTTCCCATATTGATGCTTATTTCTTTAGTTTTTGTTTTCTGCTTATTCCTTATTTTCAGTCATCTCTCAAGAGTGAGGACTGAGAAGCACCCATTTATGTTTCCAGATTCTTCTTTATTTTCACTACACAGCCAGATTTCTGCTAAAATATTTGGTAGACTTCTGTATGGTGGAATACCATCAGGATGTCAAATCTGTATTTTATTATTTTTTAATGTATATTTCTGTTCTTTTGAAAATTATTTCCTTCTGCTGTATCTCCTAGAGATTCGTTACACGCTTCTCCCTGCCACCACTTGATGTGGTGGCAATGCCTAATGAAGAAATTCTGCTCTTCAGCAACTCTCATACTTTAATAGTAGTGCTTTACAGAATTACTATTTGTGTTGCAGTCTACACACAAATACATTTGATGTTACAACTGGTAAAACTTGGTATTTTTTAACACTTTCTGATTTTGGAGTTGGGAGAGCTGATGGGCTCTAAGGTGTGTTTATCAATATTCAGCTTATTCCTAATTGGTGTTCTTGCTTATCTTGCTGGTGTTTCAACTACTGTAAATCATCCCTGAAAATGGGTGTTTGTTTTGTGGATTTTTTTTTTTTTTTTTAAGTGTATGGGACTTGCCCAACATCTGAAGAGAAGCATTATACAAAATACTTGCAAAGGTTTTACACTGATTAAAAACTAACTTTCTGCAGTTGCAAGTATTATTTCCTTATTTCATGGTCCACATTGGGAGGTGGATATTAAAGTTAATTACAGTACTGAGGTTCAGTGTGTTTGGTTTTTTTTTTTGTTTTGTTTTATTTTTTTGTTTGTTATTTTTTAAACTGGTTGGTGCAAAACTGTAAGAGGGCATCCATTTTCCTTTCCTGAGGGCATCTTCTGATTTTCTCTCTTTGTTGCCCTTTCTTTTCACAAATGAATGAATATTCTTTTCTGCTTGCATATTTGTAACCTGAAGTTAAGCTTGGGGGCTAGATTGAATCATTACTATGTGAACTAAAGAGTTCAGATTTTCTTTGAAGTGAAGGTGCAATCATAATTTTGGGATTTTGGAGCTATTTTTTTCTTTAGTTTCCTATAATATTGCCTAACTGATGCTTTATTTATGTGATTGCTCTGGGTTCAGCAGTCATTTTTCTCCTTCTTAGTAGCTGATGCAGCACTGTGTTTTTGACTTTCAGCCTGGGAACAGTGCTGATAACACTAATGTTTTTAGTTGTTGCAGTAATGTTTAGTCTGACCAAGGACTTTCTGAGCCTCATGCTCTGCCAGGGAGGAGGAGAAGCCGGGAGGAAGCAGAGACAGGACACCTGACCCAAAGTGACCAAAGAGGTATTCCATGCCACAGCATGTCATGCCCAGGATGAAAAAAATAGGGGCAGGGACCTGGAAGAGGGAATTCACTGCTAGGTCGGGCTTGGTGTCGGGTGGTGAGCGATTGTATTCTCTTCCCTTCTATTTCCCTTGCCATTATTATTATTGGTGGTAGCAGTAGTGGTTTTGTGTTATACCTTAGTTACTGGATTGTTCTTATCTCAACCTGTGGGAGTTGCATTCTTTCGATTCTCCTTCCCATCCCTCTGGGAGCGGGGGGGAAGAAAGAGGGGAGTGTGAGTGAGCAACCTGTATGAATTATGGCTTAAACCACAACAGTGATGTAGCTCCTAAGAGCTAGACAAGAGTCAAGCAAAGGGAGAAATGAATCATAATAGTTTGGGTTGGAAGGGACTTTAAAGATCATCTAGTTCCACCCACCCAGCCCAGCATGGGCAGTGACACCCTCCACTAGACGAGCTTGCTCAAAGCCCCATCCAACCTGGCCTTGAACACTGCCAGGCATGGGGCATCCACAACTTCCCTGAGCAACCTGTTCTAGTGTCTCACCTCCCTTACAGTAAAAGACTTTTTCCTTATATCTAAATCTACCCTCTTTCAGCTTGAAGCCATTCCTGCTTGTCTTATCACTACTTGCTGTTATAAAAAGTATTCCTCCAGCATTGCTGTAGGCCCCCTTTAGATACTGTAAGGCTACTCTAAACTCTCCCTGGAGTCTTGTCTTCTCCAGGCTAAACAAGCCCAGCTTTTTCAGCCTGGCTTCATAGGAGAGGTGCTCCCATCCTGTGACTCACTCCAACAAGTCCATGTGCTTCTTGTGTTGGGGGCCTCAGAGCTGGATGCAGCACTGCAGGTGGGATTTCACGAGAGTGGAGTAGAGGGGAAGAATCCTCTCTCGCAGTCTGCTGGTTACACTCCTTTTGGTGCCACCCAGAATATGGTTGGCTTTCTGGGCTACAACACACACTGCCAGGGCATGTTGAGGTTGTTGTTAGCCCACAACCAACCAATGCTCCCAGGTTCTCCTTCATGTTTTTTTGTTCCATGAATAGTAAAAAGAAAGGGCTCACTCCAGCAAGGCTAACTTGTTTACATCAATTTGTCTGAAGTGTGTGTATTTCTCCAATAACAGTTTTATCTTGTATTGTTTGGAGTTTGTATTTCTCACCCCTCCCCTCAGCCTGGAAGAGTGTAAGTATGTATTGATAAATGATGCATTTAGGAAACATGATGATAACTGTGACAGTGATAGCCTTGGCAGCATATCACTGAACTGATCCAAAATGAATGGTGGGAATACAAATTCAACAAAGAGAAATGGATCACTGTTTGCAGGTCTGAGATTTTAGCTCCTGGGTTTTCTCCAAGATACCTAGGCTCTAGCCCACAGGAAAAAGGTTTGTTGATTTCTACCATCCAGATAGGTGGGGTAAGACAAATTGTCTTACCATATGCTTGGTTAGTTGTAAGACAAGTCAATCCAAAGCTGTAGCTACATGTGTGTGTGGTGGAAGAATTTTACTAATGTATGTTCTGGGCCTCTTTGTTTATATGGCCAAACATTGGTTTTTTTTTTACATTGGAAACAAAGCTCTTTATAGTTCTCGGCTTCAGAAGACTGCTTTGTTTTTGCAAAGTTAAGCTCTTATCTTAAACTCCATTATGTAAACAGTATTCTAGGTACTGGTGTGACTTTCTGTCAGTTATGATATTAAGTTTATTTAAAAAGGCTCCTGACATGCTGTGAAGCCTGTACCTTCTTATTCTTGAGAAATCTAACCAGAATTTTTTCAGTAAGTTAAACCAAAAATAGAGTTCCAAATATTCTTTACTGGCAATAAAATGCAGGGCTTTGTTTTCTGTTGCTGTCTTAATTCTGAAGGTTAAAATTTCAACTGAACAGAGACGCAATGAAGCAACAGCTAGCAGAGCTAACAAATTAAACATAACAGCAAACAAATTAAAACCATTACAACTAATGAATGGGTAGATGAAAATCATTGTATTATCACTGCATCAGAACAAGTAGTTTATCTTCTTTAAATATAGTTCCTAAATTTGCATCTGCTTGTAATTTGATAATTAGCATGCTAAATCGAAGGGAATACATTAGCTTGTTATTTATTTTAATCTTTAAACTGGTATTTTTGTTCTTTTTCCTGTAAGTCATATTATATTCCACTAAGCTATGTGTAGAAATATCTTCATATGGATAGGGTATTTATGGAATAGCCTGAATTTATTAAAGAAACAATACTTGATCTGTTCTGTTGATGGTTGTGTGAGCTTTTTTAAATCGTCTTGCTGCCTAGTGCTTTGGCAAGCTGAATGGTGTTCACCCACACTGTACCCAGCACTCAAAAGCCTGTCAGAACAGGGCATGTCAAGGGCAGCAGCAGGTGAAGCATCACAGGTTGCTAATACCATTGGTGATGGAGTATCACAGAGTAGCTCAGTCCCAGGGGTTTTGATTTCACAGAATCATACAGAATGCTTTGGGTTGGAAGGAACCTTAAAGATCATCTAGTTACAGCTCCCTTGCTGTGGTCATCTATCACTAGACCACGTTGCTCAAAGCCATGTTCAGCCAAGTAAAATAGCAGAATCACCTCCCTTGATTACTTCCTTTTTCGTGCAACCTATGATATGATTGGCTTCTGGGCTGCAACGCATGCTGCCAGGGCATGTTGAACTTCTTGGCAACCAACACCCCCAAATCCTTCTCCTCAGAGTTGCTCTCAGTTCATTCTCCACCCAGCCTGTATTTGTGCTTGGGATTGCCCCAGCCCAAGTGCAGGACCTTCTGCTTGGCCTTCTTGAACTTCATGAGGTTCACATGGTCCCCATATCTCAAGCTTGTCCAGGTCCCTCTGGATGGCACCCCTTCCCTCCAGTGTGTTAACCACACATTTTGATGGTGTTGGCAAACTTGCTGAGGGTGCACTTGATCCCACTGTCCTCATCACTGACAAAGATGTTGAAAAGTGCCAGTCCTAGTACAGACCCCTGAGGAATGTTGCTTGTTTCTCATTTCCTAAACTTGTCCCAGAAACCAGAACTGTGACAGAAGAATATCAAAGTGGCCATGGCACAATGGGAGAATTTAATACCTTTCTTCTGCTGTGCAAAATACAGCTTTTCCTGGAGTAATCCCTACAGTGGGAAATTTGTGATCAGTGTTGAAAGAAATTGGAGTGGCTTTATTTTTTATTATTGTATTTTTTATTTTTTTTATAATAACCGGAATGGCAAACTATTTTTGGAATGTGTGAGCCTGTCAAAAATCTCATCCACAACTTTTCCTTCCAGTTGTCAATTTTCCCAGTGTTTCCTATGTCTACTTCTCCTGCTCGTTTGCTTGTAGCAGTGGCCTCACGAAGAGACCAACTTGCACAAATGAACTACTGAGGGATAAAAAGTTTTCATGTTCTTTTTGCTTAGTTTTAAGTCACCTTCTGTTTGCTTCTGTCACTGGTAATTAAACTGTTGGGTGAAGTTGTGAAGCACACTCAGTTCTGGTTACCACCTGGTGTGGGTCCATGGCAAAGAAATTTGGGAAATTCTCAATGGGAAGGAATTCTGTATTTAACATTTAGCATTTCAGTGATTGTGATCCCCGCTTGAGCTAAGCCACCACTACATTGCACAGGTCCATTAATGAACCTCTCTGAACACTGGCTGGCAGATAGTCTAGCTTTGTTTCCTTTTGCTTCACACAGCAAGCAGGCCTGAAAGGAAGAACTGTTATTACCAATGAATAATTTAAGTTAGAAATATCAGCACTCTAGAGTCATCGCTGTGTTTTAAGGAAGCCTCTTGATTCTGAGGGTGAGGGAAGCCTTCCTGGGAGCTCTCTTTGATTTTAAGCTAGGGAGATTTTTTTATAGATATGTTGTGTTAACCATTGTTCTGGATACCAAAATTGGTGAATTAAGTCAGTGCTTATGTTCTAAAGACAACTTGTTCCTGCACTTATGATACACAATTGAAGAGCTTCTTACCTTTTCACAGAAATGAAGAACAAAAAAGTTGATACAAGTCTGTCTATTTAAGCAGTACATTACATCACGAAAATTATAATTTCCATTAGTGCCATTAGTAGTAACAAATTGTATGCATAAACTTAGCACTCCACCCAGTTTCCCTAAGATCTCCTTAAAAATTTTGTATTGAAGGATTAAATGTAAAATGGAAAAAAGAGGAAAAGCAAAGCTAAACATAACTTGAAAAAAACCTCAGACCTTTTTTTTTTTAATTTTTATTTTTTATTTAATATTTACCTTCAAATTTTAGATGACTAAAAGGAATTCATGCTGCAGCTACAATTCCCTTCAGCTTTCTGAAGTGAAGACTAATGTGGAAACAATGAAACAATAGCCTAAAGAGAGTTACTTTGTTATACTATATTTGGATATAACCAAATCAATAATATGCAATGTGTTCAGAAAGTTTCTTAATAAACATCCATGAATAAAACTGTAGATTTGAAAGCTCCTGCTCTGATCCAAATCAGATCACACAACATCTGTGTTCTCATCTGAAGATGATAATAGCAGTCAGTCAGACTGGGTGCTAATAAATGCCTTAGAAATCATGCCTTGCCAAACTTGCTGAGGCTGAGGAGAGAGGTGTTTGATTTTTTTTAATGGGTGAACCCCTCAAGTTAGTGTTAATTTTCAAAGTGATGTATTTTTAATCTTTGGTTTTTTTCTAATGATATGTCAAAATACAGTGCAGCATGAGAATTTCTTTGTCTTCCACTTTTTCCAATTAAAAAATAAGGGAAAATGGTCTGTTTGAATGTTAACCAGCTAAATGAATTCATAGGACTGGTTAAAATAAGCTAACACCCTGAACGTATTATAACTGATAACAGTAACTTCAGATCCTTTCTAGAACTTATTTTTAGCATAGTTATAGAATTAAAAGGAAAAAGCATTGTGGCTACTTCTGTTACTTTAGTATTGGAATGCACATTTATATTATTATAATTTACAAGCTGAAACAAGGGTAGAAGTTTTAGTCAAGACAGGCATTTCCAGTGGTGGAGAGGCTGACCTTGTATCTGTGGTTTTACTTCATGTTATCAGCTCATGAGTAGGTATGCTTGGCAAACTGGAGCTTAACTGGTTTTGTAAAAGCAGGAGTTACCTTAGCTTAAGACTGGAAAAGTCCGAGGGAGTTCACCATTGTTTGTCTCCCTACCTTGAAGCAGGAAACAAGTACACGCTTAGATGTTTGCCTGAATTTGCTCTCACAGAAGAGATTTACAAGCTCCCCAAATGCCTTGTAGTGTGTCTGTGTTGGCCTCCTGCACACAAAGTTTTGCCTGAACTCTAACTTTAATAATCTCTTCTGAAAATGGAGCCTGTTCCTGTCTGGTCTTTGCTAAAAGTCTCAGGAATGGGACTAATTTTTCTCCTCTTATTAATAACCTTTATAAGCTTGAAGACTTAAGGGCCACAATATTTCTGAGGTTTTGTTTGGTTTTTTGTGAAAAAACAAACTCAGTTCTTTCAGCTCCTTTTTGTATGCTCTTTGTTATTATTCTTGCTGTTTTCCTCTGAACTTTTCCAATTAATCCATGCTGTCTTTTACGATGCAGTAGTATGAACCAGATGCATACTGTAGATAAGGGGTTGTGAGTACAAAATGGAGATTGCATTTCCACTTACCATGTGCAATGTTCCTGCTGGTATATACCCAGAGTGGGATGCTTATTTCTGCAGCAGTATTACTTTGTCATGCAACCATTTAATTTGCTACTTATAGAAAGTCATAATTCTCTCTGTGCACCATTGTCCTCTTGCCATGGGGTTATCAAGATTTTTTTTTTTCTCTTGGTGTAACTTCTCCTGTGCGATTTATTGTCTTTGGATGAGATTTTCTGACTTTTCTTCCAGATTCCCAAGATGGCTTAAAATTTTGATCTTGTTCTCCAGAGTTATTTTTACCCTTTTCATCATCATCTGAACATTTTTGTAAGTCTACTCTATAATTCATCTTTTAAGTCATTAGTGTAGATATTAAAGAACGCAGGACATATCTCTTCAGAATTGTACTTGAAATGTCCTTTGGGTCAAAAGAGAACATTTTAAAAACTGCTCTTGGGCCTTTTTACCTAATTGCAAAACTTGGTTCACTTTTTCTGAAGAAAACATATATCACTGGTTGAAGCCTTAGTGAAGACATTTTGTATTTATGCACTAATCTGGTTACTCTGTCAGAGATGGAAATTAGGTTGGTTCAACATGATTTATACTTGACAAATTCCTGCTGGCTGATTGCTGTCGATTTATTATCCTTAAGTACCTATAAATTGATTAATAATATGTTCTACTATCTTTCTGGGTAGCAAAGTTAAGCTTACTGATCTCCAATTCCTTGAGTCCTCCTTCTTCCCTTTTTTAACATAGTATTAGGTTTGTCCTTCTCTAGTCCTTAGGGACATTTCAAGTCCTCTCTGTTTGGCATTTGCTTCTGCTAGTACCTAAGATAATAAAAAGTAATTTTTACCTAGCCCTGCTAATTTGAATAATTCTTAATAAACTTAATACTCTGTAGCTGTGGTATTCCCCCCCTTCCACTGAGACTTAAGACTTCTGAACTGTGGTTAGGTAGCCTAAATACCTGGTCATGCTTAACAGTTCTGAGAGACACTAAAATGGTGTGAGCATTTGAGACTTGCATACAAAATTATTGATCTTCTCTATTATGCAGCCATTAGTACTTGCGTTTGTCTCTACTTCTACAGTAGTTAAGATACTGTCATTTTGCATTCCATGCTACTTGTACTTTATTTTGTACCTTAGACTTTTGGTTTTATGCCTTTGTGCTTGTACCATTTGGCAAAACAGTACAATCAGTGGGCAGAATGCGTCAGAAAGAGCTGTCCTGCTTTCTTTCACCCTGCCACGAATTTCTGTGCCCATTCGCTAGGTTGACTCTTATTTAACAAGACTAACCAATTTGATTTCATCTTTGTGTGTTTTGTTGTCAGATTATTTTTCTATCGTGTTGATAAGCTGACTAATTCATCCCGCAGCTGCATGATGGCTAGATCCAACACAGGAAGTGAACAGGAGTTGATGGTGCACAGAGGGAAGAGCAGATGGCCCTATTTGGTGGCAGCCCCCACTTAGATTGAATGTGACATGAGAATGTATCATGTGTTTTGGTTTTGTTTTCTTTAAAATGAGATTAGTTTTAGGTGCTTATGAAGCTGCCCCAGCATTCATACTGGGATTCCTTCCTTGAATTGGAGTTGCTTAGCTCTTCCTTAGTGCAATCAGCTCCAAAAATGGGTGACCTTTCCTTTATTCTTCAGCTTGTTTTCAGTATCCCCGGAGTTTTCCAAGATCTATAGAGTCAGGATTTTTCAACCATGGAAACTTTGTAATTGGGGTAAAAATTGAGACCCTTCCCATATGCTTAGAATGTAGTAAAATAATGAGGAGAACAGAGTGGATCTTGACTGGTAGCAAGGAAGCATGGAGTGAAAAAATACTGGGCCATGTGGAAGGAACTGCTGTTAGCTTTCTTCACAGCCTGCACCTTTTTGAAGATATTCAGAAGAGTTATCAGAGTTTACAGCTGATGTACAGCAAAGATATGGTGAATAATGTCTTTTTTTGGTCCAGTCCTATTCAGCTTTTTAAATAATGTCTTTCTTGGCAGAATATGCTTGTTACATTTTTGAATATTGAGCACTGAGAAAGGAAGAGATGGATGTATTTTGAAAGTGTGGCTTAAGTTTCAGGCGGATTTTCACTAGTTAAAAGTAGCCTGACATAAATGGGATGTAATTAGAGGAATATATGCAGTGTACTTAACTTGGGCAAACATAATCCACATGAATGTACTTGGTGAATGATTGCTAGGCATCAGTTTCAGATAAGAACCTTTGGAGATACAGTGAGTGAAAACTAATGCAAGTCAATGGTCAAGCTGTTTCCGAAACCAAATGTCAGCAAAAAATACTAGAAAGCTGCAGCGTCTATAAGAATTGGCTGTGTATGATAATAAGAGGAAAAAGGATGAGAAGTTAGATACCTAAAACTGTCCTGGAAGTTTAAAATGTCTCTGCATTTTGGTAAAAAAAATAACAGGGGGAGGAGGCGATGTTCAATTACAACACAGAGGCAATTAAAAAAAGGTCCTATGAGTAGGCAGAGTCAAGCATGGAAATAAATGATTGCAACTGTGTGATCTCTGCTGTTGGCATTTTCAAATAGTATGTTGGACAAATATTTGTCAGTAGTGGTTTTTTGGCTACAACTTACCCTACTTGTAAAAAGCAAAAAATAAATACCTGAAGGTAACATCTAACTCTGAAGTTCCATTTTTATTCTGTTTCTGTTAACTTCTGCTTTATATTTTGGAAAGTCTCTATTGATTTAAGTAACTTTTGCTTTTAGAATTCTATTAGTTCCTTCTAAGTTAAAATTAGGCATGAACTAGTGGCTCTCTTGATAACTTCTGCAGCCTGTTGGGGGGCAGCACTGTCCCCATTGCATTCTCATGCTTAGTGTGTTGGCTTGAGCCTTTTATACTGCATTTTAAAAGCTGTTGAGGACTATAATTAATGTCATATCCTGCCTAGACCAGAATTCTGTTGTGTTTTCCTGCTACAAACAAATGTGCCTTGCGACACCTGTCAGCACATGTTGCTGCTGCCTGTGCTCTCTTAAAGAAGCTGTGCCTGCCTATGGTATAGTTGTACACCTTTTGTCCTGTTCTGATTTCATGTCGGTATTGTCATTTGTGTAATAAAATTTCAGATGATGCATAAGATGTCTGTTTGATATTCTGTTATTTTCATTCATCTCTTATGTGCTTTAGTTCAATTTTTCATTTTTCCTTCCTATTTCTCATATTCTCAGATTCCATTCTTTTAAGCAGCTTTCTCTTTCATCAACTAATACGCTTTCACTGAAGGTCTAGAATCCTAAAAAGTAAAATAAATATACTCAAACTACTCTTATGCATCTTTATACAGAAGACACACAAAAAATAAATTTCTTGATTAGTGTAATATATGGGCAAAATTGAAAGTTAAAAAGGGAAAAGAAGGCACAGAACTGGGAGTGAGGCAGGCTGGTGTCTGAATGGTTTATAATGAGAACTATAACTACTTCTTGAATTTATTTATTATATTATGAAGTAGGAATTAAATACACTTGAACGTTTCTTAGTGTATGCTGATTTTGTGAACAAAAGGGTTTACACTCTTGATGGCATGTAATCCAGAATTAATTGAAGAAAGGACAATCAGAGTTTTGCAAGTCAAATGCTGTGTAATGAACTTAAATTGTAGCTCCCAAGAACTTTATTTCTACTGGAACATGTTTCACCTACATAAAATCTTTATTTATCTCATCAGCCCAGTCTAGAAAGTAAGATTGGTAAATTTTAATATGCAAAGAGGTACCAAATTATTAGAAAACTTACTAGAAAATACATACTTCAGAAGAAGATACTAATACTTTAAGATAAACATCTCTGAAAAAATGTGATGTGTTGATTGCCTCTATTACTGGAAGACATAAGCCAAAACATACTGACTGAATTAATTTTCTTGCAGTTGCATCATTTATAACACCATGGTAAGTGCTATGGCAGGATGACTTTGATGAAGGTCGTGCTTCCTGTTGCAGGCATACGGGAATTGATTCACTCCATAGTTGTTGTTTTACTTTTGGAACAAGCTTCTACATCTCAGTCCTGTGGTCAAAGACGTAGGGAAGGATTTATCTAATTTTAATGACTTTTTTGAGCCAGGAACTGAAAGGCATGTTTGGGTTCATTGAGTCTAAGCAACCTGTAATGTATTAACTGACAATGCAGCTGTATCAGAAACAGCAGCATTGTGATTTATGTTTATATGAAAAGCTTTTCTTGATCTACTGATTATTTGAGGTTGCTTTAAAATGGCTAAATCATCTGAGGTTGAAAGACTTGAGTAAACTGCAGTAGGGTATATATGAAGTTCTGTCTGAAATAGAGTCACATGAAAATACCACTATTCAGTTTCCCAGCCTTGCAATATGCAGATTTTTCTTCCTGTTTCTTTCTCAGCTAAACATTCCAGATGCTAAATAATGTTACAAAATACAGGTTAGCAGTGAAAACATAATATTATACTTATGGACAGGAGCATTCAGTTAAGCGGTTGGGGTGTCAGATTTTGACAGGTTTTATACAATCAGGTTAAACTTTGTTTCTTGTACTCTTCAAGATATCTTCTAGTGAGCGTGTCTAGTGTTAAATATTCTTGCTTATTGCAGGTTCTTCATTGGTTAGTACTGGGATTTGCATTGCTTTTTTTATACAAATTTTTGGGGCTGGAAGATATTGTGACTTACTGATTTATTTCTAAGTTAATAGAACACAGAATGGTTTGGGTTGAAAGGGACCATGCAGAGGGTTCAGTCTCGACTTCTCACACACCAGGCAGCGCAGACCCAGCTTGGAATTTGCCTTAAAAGAGCTGTTTTCCTACTTCCTTGCAAGAGATGAGCTTCTTGGCTTCACCATTCCTAGATATATAATCAAAACATAAACAGGTTTATGGGAAACACCCATAACTGGGAATTAGTGAGGCTCTGTACCTTGAGGGGAACAGTTGTGTTGTCTGGTATTGTAAACCTATTCAATTTAAGCAAAACTCATTGTTCCACTGGAGATGCAGTGTTGTGTTTGACTGGATCTTGCATGGCTATGTCCCATATACTTCCCCCTTTGCTATCTCCTAGGTGTCCTAACCCTGAATATATTTCAAAACAGCTTTATTTTTCTGATTGCCATGAGCATGTGCACAGGGAACTGGGCACTTCGCTGCTTGTGCAACCTGTTCTTGTTTTGCTGGGGATAACATTAAGAATGGATTTATACCCTTAAAGGAAAATTTTACAATTAAAATGGAGTCAAAAGGTTGCACGTCAGAACTGAGTCTCTGTATGCTGTTTTGACAGCTCTTCATTTAGAGTGCTTTTGTTTTAGGGTGGAGTTTGAATCATTTTCAAGAATAAAATGTTGCTATCTTAGGTATCCTGTGAGGTTAGGGTGTTTCTGCTGCTGCATGTCAGCAGGACAGAGTTACAAAGGTATTTGACGTCTGAATTATCAGTATGCTGCTGTGTTAATATGATATCTTTGTGTTAATTTATCATGAATGAAAAAAATCACACCAGCCTCTCTTTGAGGGATTTTAGGCATTTGGTAAAGATACAAATAAGGCTCAGCCTTTTTATGTTATAGCAGTGATAATTTGTATTTATAAATATGCTAATATTATTCTGGTTAACAGTAGTATCCTATACTGTAATCAGCATTGCATAGTGTATTTAGCTCTTACTGCCTTTTAGCCTGGAAAGGGTTTGCAATGAGGAGTGTTTAGGCTGGAACAGTATTTTTTACAGGAACTGACTGTGACAATGGTATGTCATATGCTTTCAGGGTTAAAAAACCCAATAGTTACTGCAGAATATAAATGTTAATGTAATGCCATGATTTAATAGCTGGAATGGTTTGGTTTAGTTTTTTTTTCTGGAATATGAAAAATACTTAGGTTTTTTTCCTAGAAGTCAGTCTTCAAGGCAAGGAGAGCAGGAAAAAAAGATGTCTTCAGTAGGAGAAGATAATGGAGGTTAAGTTGCTTTGGCTGCATGATATTCTCTTTCCTGTCAAAAGACATGATATTATGTGGTCCACCAATGAAAGCTGATGGTTGAGCCAAAGGAAGGGGTATAAATGTTTCTGCTGGGAAGCATACATGCAACCTAAATGAATACAGGACAGGAATGTTCCTTGTCTTGCATGGCGCAGGGCATGTACGCATCTGTTGATTGAAGATGCAAATCTTGAACAACATTGCTTACTGCAAATAGTCTTGTTTGTTTGTGTGTTTGTTTGTTTGGTTTTTTTTGTTTTTGTTTTTTTGGTTTTGTTTGATCAGTCTAGTTTTTGAAGTGGCAAACCAACTCCCTTGCAACTTAAAAATAAGGACAGGACACTTTCGTTCTAAGAGATAGTAAGGCACGCAAGATTTTGTATTCACATCATAGGTTTTTGCTGTAGTGAGTTATGAAATAAAACTTTTTCACTGTTGAGAGATGCGTTTAGTGAAAGTGCTTTTTGAATTCCCCTTTCAAATGGACTGTTGAAGCTAAAAAAATAATTCAATTTGGAGGTAGATACATTTTATCTGAAAAGGAGTAATTTTTTAAATATTGCTGGGCTAGAGGTTGTTAGTGCTGTACTCCATTATAAAATCCAAACTATTTTTCTGAGAGACTACTTATTATGTGACAGACTTGTTAATGTCACTCAGCTGTTTCTGCAGCTAGTTAGGGATGGCTTTTAGGTTTTCATGAATATTACAACATGAATATCTGACAGTGTGTAAAGCTAAAAGATTTGCTGAGGAAAGAAAGTTGAAACTTTTAATCTTTTTCCACCAAATGGGTGCTGCTTTCTCTTCCATCATGTGCCAGTGCCACTGTCAACCTGCCACAGTCATCCAGTAATTTTCTGATATCTTTGAAGGTTTGAGTAGAAACTAGAGGGTATTTTCTGTGGTTCAGCTCCAAGCATGTCTAAACTCAAACTTTGTTTTGATGCAAACTTTGTCATCTCACCATCCCACTCCCTTTACAAGTCATCTAAGAAACATCTTGCATGGCAGAAGCCTGAGCAGGGGTCCTGAGATACTCCAGTGTCCATTTTTTCCTACATGTTATTTTTATTGTCTTCTAACAAGCTGTTTGCAGAGACAGGCAAGGGCCTCCCCTCATATGTTATGGCAATGCAGTTTTTGTAGGATTCTTGCTGGTAGACTGCTGAAACCTTTAGAAGAATAAAGTAGACTCTGTCAACCATCCCTACTGCCTTGCTTTCAGGAAACTCCAGGAGATTTGAGCTGCATCTTCACCTTAGAAAAGCTGTGTTGACTCTTCCCCATATGTTGTATTTACTCATTTCACCCCTGTTTCTGCTCTTTGCAACAGTTTCTGCCAGTTTGCCTAACCTCAGGTTAGACCTGCTCATCTGTACTTTCGCACATGCTTTTTTCATACATTGGCCTCTTGCTACTGCCTTCGCATCAGTACATCCAGAGGCTGTTTTGAAGTGTGTGGTTTAACTCCCAGTTCATAATCTAGCTTTTCTATATCCGACTTCTTTATATAGTTCCCAAGTGAATGGCATGTGACCCTGCTTGCTTGTTACTCATGTTGTCTGTTTTCTCCATAAGTTTTATCTGTAGTAAATGTTTTTTGAAACCAGTTCTCACATCTGCTCCCCTTCTGTAACCCTGGAGTGATTCTGATACTGGCAGCCTTTTCAAACCCCAGGTAGGTTTAAGGGTTTTTTGGAAAAGCTGTCAAAAACATTTAAAACTAAAAGTAAGAGAAGAATAATCTAATTGATCTTTCCAGAGTTATTTGACTAAATTTGACAGCATAATTATTTTGAAATACTTGAATAATGGCTCCAAACATTACATGTTTCGCAGGTATAAAAATTTAGAAATTTATATATGGCAATTAGACTGTAATCCCTTTTTCAGTGCTGCAAGAAAAAAGGTAGAGAAGCTGTAGGCTAGTAGAGGAATTGAATACAGGGGGAACAGTATGTTTTGAGTAATTGTAGAAAGAGGTCTTCAGCATTGATTAGGTTTACTATTAGGTAGTGGTTTACATGAAAATTTTTGGTCTTGGCTTTACAGAGTTGTAATCGCAAACCTTAATAGTCAAGCTGATAATATAAAGTCTATGTAGCAGTGACATTTGTGCTTGAGTCATACAGTAAGCTGCTATGCCAGGTTTTTTGCATTTTTATGTGTTTGACATTGACTTAAAAGAGTACATGGCAAGAAAATAAGTTATTTAAACGGAGATATTGCCTGCAATCAGATCCTTTTGCTTTTTACATTATCACAGAAATGCTTAAGTGCAGAGGTGTCTTTCACCATCAAATTTTCTTTTACTATGACATGCTTTATTTAGTAGTTTGAAGTTTGGGTTTGTTTTTGGTTTTTTTCCCAAAGTGCAGAAATGAGGAACCAGAAATTCCGGAGTTTGAAAATAATAGTTTGATCATGTTGGTCATTGCTGAGGAATTTTCCATGAGGAAATTGTTAGGATTTTTTTCTAGCTTTGTTGTAATATGTATTGTCATGAAAGCCACAGCTTACCAACATTTCTTTGAACTAATGAGTAAAGTCCATGGGGACTGAGAGTAAAGTCCATTTCCTAATCTTTGTCATTTTTTATAGAAACTAAAAAGTATACTGCTTTACAAGACTGTTTTTCTAAGAACTAAGAAAAAAGAAAACAGTGCATAGATCTTTACTTAAAAGTAAAACTAATTTCTTTACTCAGTTTAGCTTACAGTCGCAGTATGCAGGCAAAACACAGTCCATTTCTGACGGACAAATTTCAACAGCTGAACACTGCTTTTTTCTTTCCTCCCCACCCTCATTTTTTACTGTTTTTTGTAATCCTTACACAGTACTTTTGGCTATATATGTATTGCTAATGATCTTTAAAGAAAATATGAATTAAAAAGGAGTAAGGAGGTGTCATGATAGCTAAGGCCTTGTCATCATTTAAAAAAGGGAAAATATCAAAAAATAAATTGAAACCTTAAACCAGATGTTTGTCAAGTGATCACCAAAGGCTTCAAATAAAAAAGAAGAAACAGGAAGAACGGGCCATGACCATGCATTGAATGAAAACATGATCTTACCAGGTGCTGGTAGCATAACTGAAATTGGGACCAAGTTCTATGCATCCCCAGAGTCCTAAAATGTGCCAGAAGAAAGGAAACAACCTCTTAAATTAAAGGAAAATAGCAGGGGTTTTCTCCTCAGTAACATTAAAGGACATTCTTAGTCTGTGTGCTTTGTAATTTATTTCAAATTTAATGGAGGTGGGAGGAATTGTATGAATGTAATGCATGTTAGGACCAGGATGCGATAAGTGTCAAGAATGTAGTTTTATGGGATTATACCTAAAAGCTTTTACTGAAGCCCAGTTTGATTAGATTAATCTCTCAAGCTCTGTACTGGTCCAAAAACCTGTCTCTCAAAGGTTGGGGAAAGGAAGAAGATCTTCAGGGCTGAATTTAGTCAGCTTGTGCAGAAAAAAGACTTTAAATGAGTCTTTGAAGTTACTGGGAGGGGCATGGGGCAAGGATGGAGCCTTCAAACATTTTTGTAGTAGGAGTGGGGATTCTGACTCGTTTGAAAGAAGTAGCGGAATAGTGACAGCTTTTGACTTTGGGAGATACAATATGCTTCTCTGAAATCTTGACGGTTTACTTGGGTGTTTGTGCACTCTCCTTTGGGTATTTCACTCTGTTTAACTGTTCAAAGTTGAGTGATAGGGACGTTGTTTAAATTTGTATGTGTGTTTTAATGGTGGGTGTCCTCACCCATTCTTTATGAGAAGAAAGAAGAGTTTTCGTGGCAGAAATAGAGGGAAGGAATTGGTTGATCTTTCCCTTATACCACTGTTACATGACCATGGCAGAACTCTTCTCAAACCAATTTGTGTCTTTTTCTCCTCAAGTTCACTACTCATTTGGAAAATTTCTGCCATGTAAATAATTTTTCTCCCCCTTTTGGTTTCCAGGCCCTTCGCCACAAGCGTTTTCAGACCCAAGACTGCCACTAAGGGTTGTTCATATTCCTCTTCCAAACTTCTACTCTGGAACAGCCTCAGGTAGGCCCAGTGGCCCAAATTCTTCCCCTGTTATTTATTAAAGTGTTGGACAAGACCTGGAGGGGAGCAAAAGTTGTGATATTTTTGTTGGAGGGGTACCAATCAAAAGGTAGCCTTCTGATTTCAGTGCCCTGAGTTTTTCTGTAGACAGCTTAATACGTTAAGATTAAAAATTGTATTTAGGAACAGTGTCTTATACAAAGTTGTTCCTATACTTGCCGTACATATATATCTTGTTTCTATTTTTAAAAGGCTGAGTGGCAATACAGAGGACAAAAATATTGTACTTTAGAAAATTAAAAAGTTCACAGAACCAAAGAAGAGCCGCGTTCTTTAAGTGGGAGGGTGAGCACTAACAAAGATCTGAAAGAACAGTTGTTGCAAAAAACTGTCTTGGAATAGGTTTCTGAAAATTGAAATAAAAATGTAATTCTGAGAAAAAAAGTCCTAGATTTTTCAGATATCCTCTGCTGTCTGAAGGGCTTAAACTACTCCTAAAAACTTTATTTCTAATCACATTAGTAAAGCTGTCATCCAATTCCTCCTGATAAAAATCTGAAGTACTAGTTTTCAGTTCTTTTTACTGGCTCTAGAGCTTTAATACCGGTATTAGAGATAGTTTTCTAGGTTGTGGAAAGGAATTTTTTTTCCCCATCTACCATGCTAAGTTTCCCGTTTCACCTGACTTACAAATAAAGATTTTTCAGAGGAAGAGCTAGGTGATTGTAGCCTGCAAGGCTCACACTACCCAGAATTGTATCCCTCAGTAACATGTAAGTACTTTCTTCTGCTCTAGTGGAATCATACTCTTAAAATTAAGGATGGAAAAAAAAAAAAAAGCATGATAAAGCATGACTGTAAAGCATTGCTCCATAGTTTGTTTCCACTTGTAGCCAAACTCTGATAATTGCTGATTAGTTAGGGAACATATGAATCATCTGCCTGCCCTGGGCTATGTTTGCCATTTGAGGTTAGGAGAAGCAGAGGGTAGAAGTCAGGGCCCTAGGGAGCTGTGTTTTGTGGACCTCAGGACAAATGAAGGAGTTGGCATTAGAAATGAACAAGATGTTTTGGTTCCCTTGCAGAGTACAGTGTAATAATATAGGTTGCTAGAGGACTAGCTGGTATTGCAGTCTCAGGAGAGAGAGGGAACTGTTTGGCATGTTAGCGTTTCTTTAGTTAGGCTTAAAGGCTTTTTGTCAGGTTTCTGATTTGGATGAATGTATACATTTTGGACTTTGTACCTTTAGCTGCTGAAGCACTTGGACATTTTTTTTTTGTTTTGTCAGAATAAATCTCAGGAATATTTCAAATCTGCCTTTGTTTTGGAAGAATATGCATTATTCTGCAAATTATAGCAATGTAGCCTGTCAAAGTGAGAGACCAGAAGGGTCCAGAGTGTTTAAAATTTTACTTTGGAAGAGGCTGTGAAACCTGATTAAATGCTCATCATCAGCTCTGCTACAGAAACCCAAAAGAAACCCTTTCCCTCCTGGTAATTCAGTGCCTCAAAGATCACTTTGCTGGATTTGCCTTGTCCATTGCTGGCATTTTGATACTGTTTTACCAGTCCTTTAGATGATCTCAGATAAATTTTGGCATTTGAATGATGGTCTTCATTTTTCAGTCTTCAGTCAGTGTTCAGGTTAACACCTACATAAATCAGTGCATCACTATCGGTGATTTTGATCATCCTAATGATTGCAGCCACATTCGTGGATGAAAAAATAGATGTCCTGCTTTTTGTTTGCTCTTTGTTAAATATGTTAATAGGCCATTTATATATAGGCGGATACTACCAATGGTTTATTGTTTTGGTGGAATATTTTTTAAAGTATGTTTCAGAACCTGTTTGCTAAACTGCTGTCTTATCTGTCAAAAGGAAGCTGCTGGAAGTATGTTTGGTCTCTTTTGTAAGTCCTCTTTTTTTTTTTCCTCCACGTGATTTGCTTACTACTTGCTCTTGAAGAGGGCCTGTAGGCTTTCCTCATTATTTGTAGACAGTCATATTTCAAGCTTTTTATTATTTATTGACTAGACAGTATGAGTCATATTGGTAACTCCTAGGGGCCTTTTTCATAAACTGTTGTCCTTTTTATATGAAGCATGGCAGAAACCAGTAAGACTGTAGAATAAAATGCTCCTGGGAATTCAGCAGGTTTTATCGTTTTTTTCTTTTTATAAAACATAGTGTGTTTGTGTGTATGTACTTAGTGAAGCATGAAGAAGGGACAAACCAAAGTAACAGCAAAAACATTGTTATATTTTATGCCATTTCTCCTGAGGTCTATAGAGAAGGTCTGTGATTAAGAAATTCAGCGTTTCGGTTTTAGTTTTTTTTTGGGGGGGAGGGTGTTTGGGGTTGTTTGGCTCTGGCTTTGTTTTTTGGGGTTTTGTTTGGGGTTTTTTTCTCCCCCTTCTGCTTCTTTTTTCTTTTTTTTTTTTTCAATGTGAATGTCTTGAGGAGGTTCTTTGTTGGGAGGTGGGTGAAGGAGACATTCCCCTCAATTAAAAGTGAGCCATTATTGGTTTTAGGATTTAATAATACTTTATTTGCTTTATGGTTTGCAATACTTCATATTTCTT
Source organism: Ara ararauna (assembly GCA_028858755.1). NCBI lineage: Eukaryota > Metazoa > Chordata > Aves > Psittaciformes > Psittacidae > Ara > Ara ararauna. The sequence continues at coordinate 46,266,451 of CM054381.1, forward strand.
GTCACCCTCTGCAGTTCGGAGCTTCTCATGATAAGGCAAGTTGATGCATTTCTATAAGGTAAAAACTCCTTTGACTCCCAGCAGTTTTTGGCTTCTTCCTATATAGCTCAGTGTTTCCCAGCAGTGATTTAACATCTTGTCGTGGTTTAAGCCCCTCACGCAGTTCATTCACTCTTCCCCCCCCCTCTTTCTTCCCCCAGCTCCCGGTGGGATGGGAAGGAGAATCGAAAGAATGCAACTCCCACAGGTTGGGATAAGAACAGTTTAGTAACTAAAGTATAACACAAACCACTACTGCTACCACCAATAATAATAATGACAAGAGAAATACAAGGGAAGAGAATACAATCGCTCACCACCCGATACTAAGCCTGACCAAGCAGTGCACCCCCACCCTTCTGGGTCTCTGCCCTCCTTTTTTACATCCTGGGCATGACGTGCTGTGGCATGGAAGACCTCTTTGGTCAGTTTGAGTCAGGTGTCCTGTTTCTGCTTCCTCCCAGCTTCCCACCCCTCCCTGGCAGAACATGATACTCAGAAAGTCCTTGGTCAGACTAAACATTACCAAGCAGTAACTGAAAACATAGGTGTTATCAGAGCTGTTCCCAGGCCGAAAGTCAAAAACACAGCGCTACACCAGCTACCAAGAAGGAGAAAATTGACTGCTACTGCTGAACCCATGACACATCTTTTAGTGACAATCTTTCTATTTATGTAAATAAATACATATCTTTGTTAAATATATTTTGCAGTAGCTCACAGTTCAGGGAGTCTGTACTTCTTCTGTGAAGTCTCATTTCTGGATTCACTGGACACTCCTTTTGTGGCTTTGGCATGTTGGGAAGTTGTAGCAGACTGAAGGTGACCAGTTAGTTTGTGTGTGGCAGCAACAGATTTTTATTTTTTTTTTCTTTCTTTTTTTCTTTTTCCAAATGAGGAGTTTGTCTTCTATTTGAGGGATGTAAAAGGAGACAATTTGTTGTGGCTGGAGAGGGAAAGTCTGACTGCTGCTTATTTTTGCTGTACTGATGTGCTTAACATTATACTAAGTCGTGCAATTATCTTACCTTACAGTTCTCTCTTGAATCCTCAGTTCCATGTCATAAATTATTTAACATGAAGCTTTGGACAGTACAGCTTTAAAAAAATCTTCAGGTGAACATTCAGGTAGTTGCTGAGGCATAAAAATCTGATCTGATTTTGTCTGATCCAATTGATCTAATATTTTACTGATCTTTTTTTTTCTATGTGATTGATATAACTTGGCAGCTAATAATGTTGGTTCACTGAGATTTGAACCCAGGAAAAGGTAATTTTTTTAGAGTCCCAAAACACAACATTCAAATATACTTTTTAAGGTGTATAGGCTCAATTCAAATAAGTACATAAAGTACGTCTCAAGCTTTAACAGGACTAGAGCACTTGGTTTGTAACAAAACTAATGTAATAAGATGGTTTCTGTCCCATTTCTTTTCCCTGTGGTCTTTGTTTTTCTTCTCTCGTGCATTCCTAGTTTAGGTTGTCTGTGGAAATAAGGCTTATGTGATCATACAACCTCTTATGTGCAATTATCTGTTTCCATTTCTCTCCCTCACACTATCAGGTTTTGGATACATTGGGCAGTTCCAACCAGCATCAACAGAAAGGTAGAAATTTCAAAAATTGATTTACTGGGTTTTATGAGAAAAGGTGTCTGTGTAAAGGGTGATGCTGTTAGAGTCCCAGCAGGTTTTAACTTTCTGTCCTTGACTGGTTTTACTCTTACACATGCAGCTGGTTTAGTGTCATGTAACTCATTGTCAAATTTCATGCTAATTACTGTATGAAAAATATTTTTCTCAGTATGAATATCACTTCCTTATTTTGGCACATCCTGAAACCCTGCAGTGTTAGGATGATGCTAGGTTTCTGATGCCTACCAGCAAAGGCAAAATCATAATTTATTAGGCTGCACCTTTCAGGTTTTCTTGGGTTGCAGACACAAGCTTAATGTGGGGTTCTTGGTTTTTGTTTTCAGTATTATCTGTTTAGAAAAGGGAAATCAGTCCCCCTTTGCAGAAAGCAGATATCAGGCCAAATGTACGCTAGGGTAAACGCAGAAATTCTTGGGCTTCTGGGCAGAGGACTGTTCCTGGTTAGCTCTTTGAGGAGAGTTTTCATCTTCTGTAACTGACCTCATTTTAAAAAAATCATTGCTTAAGTTTTTGTCCCCTAAAATTATTTCCACTTGATGATGTCCTCAAGGGTTCAGGGAGGGAGGGAAAAGATAAGTTAATATCATACTTTCTTTTTAAGACTAGTTGCATAATTATAAAAATGATTATATATAATATAAAAAATATTTCTGTGTTGGTCAAAGTTGCTCTCTTAGTCTGTTCTGGGTAACATTTACATACTTTTGCTGAGCGTGGTGGAGGGAACAAAAGACTAGTCCTGATTGCAACTACTGTGGTGCCTAATAGAGCTATTCACAGGGGGAGAGGAAATCTCCCGTTTTGCATGGTTTGAAATGTCATTTTTTTGCGTGACCCATGTGCAGAAGGAAGCCTGCAGACATGCGAAGTCCGGTTAACAGTGATTTCTGTAGCCAGAAGTACCTGACTGGGAATTGGTTTGATGACCTCATGGTTGACACTCTTTGTTCAGTAAACAGTTAAGAGGGCAGAAGAGAGGTCCTGAAATACCTCTGCATCAGAACCACTGACCTAATCTAGTAGCTTACATCTTACGAGTCTTTGCTTGCTAAATTGGTAGCTATCTTTGCTCATAAGTACAAAACTTGACATAAAATATTCATGTTCTTTTTCTCTGCTTGTGGATCTCAAATTTAATTAACTTAGCACTGGATTACAGACATCTCTCCCATCCTTGATTTGCTGCTGCAAGAACTGTTCTTCACTGGGGAAGGCTCAAAATGTGTGTCTGATCTTATGGATCCCAAAGGCGAAGTTAATAAGTACAATTTATTCTTTTGGCCACTTTAAGTTCTCTGTCTTAACTGCTGTATTAAACTGGGGAGGTTCATATAAATGTTTCCATAGGACATCAAGTTAATTCCAACTTCACAGGTCATAAATGCACAACCATGGAAGCATTTACTGCCTCTGTAGCTGTGCCTGCTGTAATTGCCTCCAGGACATAATGTTATGCTTCTTACTGACTGCTTGCCCATGTCCCAGGCAGTGGGATTTTTTTTATTGCGGTGAGATTTTTTTATTGCAGTGAGAGGCAGGCTTTTAACCTCCACCACTGTCCAAATAGGCATTCCCTAAGCATATTTGGGAAGAATCCTTTCTTGTGAAAGATCATGTCTTTTCAAGCATTGACGGTTTCAATGATAATAAAGTATGTCTCTGATTTTGATGATCTGTTCTACATCTGTTAGTCTACAAAATTTTGATTGCTGATTGTTTGTTTTTAGTATTTTTATCGGCAAAAGTCTTTTTCACACCCTTGCACAGAGGAATTAATACTGCAGTTTTCTTCATTAAATGTCTGTTTTTATTGGGTTATTCTGCTTTTTATGCTGAATGCATGCTGCTGAAAATATCCATTTATTGAATCTGTGGATGTTGCAACAAAAATAGGAAAAATTGTTCTAGCATATCTGGAAAGTGAAATTATTTTCTTCTAATGATAAGTGATGAAAAAAAAACCAAAAACCAAAACAAACAAAAAAGCCCAAACAAAAAACAACAACAAAACCAAAGTTGAATCATTTTTCTAGGCATTTTCAGCCAGAAAGTATTTCAGAGAGCAGGAGGTAGTGAGCGACAGGTATGCTCCAGCCTTTAACTTGAGGCTTGAGGAATCACAGAGTCACACTTTTCTATAGTAAATAATACATTTTATTTTCTGAATTTAACAATGCTGTAGTCCTACAGCAAATCTACATGATGTTGCTCTATGCTCTTCTATCAATTGCTCCCAGACTTGATAAACACAAAACCCTATGGTGCTGGGTTTTTTTGTTCTTGTAGTGTGGGTTTGTTTTTTGTATGGTTGGTTTTGTTTGGGTTTTTTTTGTGTGTGTGTGTGTTTTAATGTCCATAGACTTACTTCTATCTGGTTAGCTTTCCTGCAGTGTGTTGTTGGGGAACCATGTTTAGGTGATGCCTCTGTTGGCTTCCTTAATGTCTTATCTATTTTGGGTTCTTTATTTTAATGAAATGTTCCACTTTGGCCAAACCTAATACTAAAATTCTCAGCACTTTTTCTTGTGACTTGCTAGTCTTCAATAATGAAAGCAACCAGCAGATTTCTTTTTTCTTCTGTTGTTACTATCTGGTATCCTCTGATGTTGTATATCACAACCTGATGTTCCTCACCAGTGGAGTCCTTGATAATTCCTTTTAGTCTGTTTGCAGAAAGAGAGACAAGTTCAATATTCTCATGCTGTGTGCAGTGTTTGAGATTTTTCAGCAATGTCTGGAGTTCCTGCCCAAGCGAAATTTTCCCTACAGGCTACAATGAGTAACTGTCAGCATTGCTTGCAATTAATAATAGCTTGCAAAAATGAATCTCGCATCTGCCGTAATTTTCCTGTGTTGTGTGCAGAAGCTGCATTGTTTAGATGTGACACAGTTTAAGATGATTCTTCAATGGAATGCTGTCTATAGCTTGAGAAGCGAAGCAAAGTAGCTTATCTTAAAGTTATGTGTCTTTGAGATGTTGGAAAAACTTCTGGTGTGGTAGAGAATAACTATTCCACAAACATTATTTGAGACTTAACAGTGTGTCTAGGGACGGCTGCAGGTACATATTTAACAGTAGCTTCTGCAGTGGAGTTGAAGATGACTTAATAAGCACAGGATGCTGTTGCCTGGCCAGTGCATGAGAAAGGTGGATGGGAACTGGAATCAGCCCCATGTAAACTTTACCCCAACTACATGGCAGACTTGTCTGCTGATGTAATTCCCTGATTCTTTTGAATAGTTATGACACCAAGAGGAATGTTGTCTTTCAACTCTTTATTCTCAGATGTGCCATGACTGTGGGTTGAAATTACTTAAAAAATTAAACGTAAATTCAAATATATGAATTATCTGAAATTTTATGTTGTTATCAACATGTACTACGATGAGTACTCTGTTCAGCAATCGCTGCTGAGACCAATCCAGTAAGTTTGGAGAGATTCTCAGCTAAAGAAAACTTACGTCCTAGTAACAGCAACAAACCGACCTTGCCCAAATCCCAACCCTCAACAAAAATATTAAGTCCTTTGCTGACAGTATTTGGGAATTGAATGTGTATTTTTATACTAAAGCTAATTCCTGGTGTACACATAATTTATATTTATTAATGGCTGATATTGCAACTGATATTGCAAAGTATTATGTGCTAATTAACATTTTATTAAATGAACTTTGAGGAAGGTTTTTCAAGCATATAGTAAACATTTGATACTACTCCTTATCATTTCATAGTATTCACGATGGAAGGGTTTATTATTTGTAATAGTACTAATAGTACTAGTAACACTACTAGTATTATTTAGCCTTGCCAAGCCTTGAAAGGCAGTTTAAAGGCTTGTTCTGAAATCTGTGAGTCAGTCCAGGTGTAGTGGGACCTGTGAATAGCTTACCAATAAACTTTATAATTGAAGTAGGGAAGATATTGTGGTATTAACGTATTTCAAAATAATCTTCAATGGTAGTAGTTAGAAGGTTTTCAGTGGAAAACATTCTGCAGCAAGGATGTTACCTTCTCCAGTGAAAGAAAGATGCATAACTCCAAAGAAAGAAAAGATACTAGGTAGACAGTTTCAGTCTTTGCAGTACTGTAGCTTTGTTTTGCTGATTTTGATTAATTGAAATGTCAAATACACCCATCTTTCTTTCTAATGGACTTTCATTTTGCTGCTGTATTTGCCACTGGCACCTTTTGGGGTCAAAATTCACAGATTGTAGCAGGCTTTGCTACGTGTCTGTATGATTCTTGTGCTCACATGCTAAGGAGTATGGTAATGTCATGTTGTAGTATTTGAAAGGTCCTTTCTGTGATGAAATTGAGAGGAAACATGCAGGAGAGATGAGCTGTCACTGCCTGAGGTTCATTGTAAGTAACACTTAAGTAACATTGGTAAGTAACACAAAGGCAGTGCAGCAGGTGGAAATAAACGCGGTTGATGGGTTATAAGGCTACTGCAGGAAATCCCAGTTGCTCTAACTGGTCAGGTTGAAGGTCCCTTAGTGGGAAATCTGTACGGTGTAGATCCCTCCAATAGCCAGCCAGAGACACTTGTTCTCTCCATTAACTGTCCATGGATCCCAGTCTCCCCAGTTGCTGACATGGTCATGTGAGCCACCGAGGCCCGTGGCCCCACCTCAACTACTGGTACAGGCCCCTGTACACACACCAACATGCGTACATGCTATGGAGCCCTTCAGGGCCTGATCTGAGGCATTTGGTCAGCCCAGTGACTGCCCCTTGGGTCCAGTTGCTTCCAGTTACATGATTTTTCAAACAAAATGAAGGGGTTGCTGGTCTACCCACAGTCACAGCTGTAGAGGACTTTCCTGGGTTCAGCAGTAGCAGTTATTTTTCTCCTTCTTGGTAGCTGGTGCAGTGCTGTGTTTTTGACTTTCAGCCTGGGAACAGCACTGATAACACCGATGTTTTTAGTTGCTCCTCAGTAATGTTTAGTCTGACCAAGGACTTTCTGAGTCTCATGCTCTGCCAGGGAGGAGGGGAAGCCGAGAGGAAGCAGAGACAGGACACCTGACCCAAACTGACCAAAGAGGTATTTCATACCACAGCGAGTCATGCCCACGATGTAGAAACTGGGGGAGTTACCCGGAATGGTTAGATCACTGCTGGGGTCAGACTGGGTATCGGCTGGCACGTGGTGAGCAGTTGTATTCTCTTCCCTTGTTATTTCCCTTGTCATTATTATTATTGGTGGTAGCAGTAGTGGTTTGTGTTATACCTTAGTTACTGGACTGTTCTTATCTCAACCCGTGGGAGTCACATTCTTTTGATTCTCCTCCCTATCCATCCAGGAGCAGGGGGAGGAAGTGAGGGAACAGCTGCATGTTTCTGGGTTACCAGCTGGGCTTAAACCATGGCAAGGGCCTGATTTGCAAAAGGTGGGATAGTTCTATAATTTTTAAGAGGTTAGAGGTCCATCCAATCTCTGAAATTGTACATTGTTCTCTGCAGGTCTTAGGGGGCATAGGCTGGATAAGGTAGCTAGAAAGGAAAAATTTAGTGACATGGCTTTCATTCTGTCCAAGCATGGGGTAAAGTGTAGAACAGATCCTCAACTATTGGTTTATACTTGCTGGGGACCTGTTCCTCAGTTCTGAAAAGTAATATTAAGTAGGTAAAAATTGCTCTCGTTTTGGTATGTAGCAGTGAGCTGTTAGGAATGCAGGATTGTAGCTGAGAATTTAATTTTTTTTTAGTACCGGATACCACAAGCTACGTGCTTATTAGTAGAAATAAAGAGAAGTGTGTTTTAGTTTTCTATTCTTTGGTCTTCATTCTGTTGTTTTTTAGTTTTGGTTAAATATTTTTATTATCTTTTCAGTTTTATTAGGAATCTGGAACCTATTTTGACTGCTAGCATATCCAGCACAGAGAGAATATAAACCACATTTGTCCTTAATATATATATCTCTCAGTGGTGTGTGAACAAGATCAGCTTTTTTCCTGGGTTCCATCTTTGATCTAGCAAATATATGTGCTGTTCAGGTGAGCAGAATTTGCTGCAGCATTGATTACTGGGTTATTATAGGTACTTGCCCAGCATATATATTATAATTACCTGCTAGGTATTTGTCTTAGAAATACTTGGTCACTGTCAAATTCTGTTCTTCACATGTTCTATCCATTTTCTAAGACTTCTCTTAGGGAAGATCACTAGGAAACGTAACTTAAGAAATTCACGGTGCTGTAACTAGCCACAGAATGGCAAGGGAGTAATATAGCAGATGAAAAGACATGGGAACTCATGTATGTGTCTAGATGCCTGGCTGATTAGTGGTATGGCCAAGCAGAAGGTAGTAGCACAGGTAGCATACATACTTTTCCTTTTTTCCTTTGGGCGAAGAGAAATAACACCTTGTATCGCTGAAAGTGATGGACTTTATGCAAGTTTTGAGTTGTTTCTAGCCAAAGCCTGTTTGGAGCCGGGGAGATGTTGGTCTCTTCAATTACTGTTTGAGAGCAAAAAGATATAGTCAGAAGGGACAGCTTGTGTTTCAATCTCTAAGGCCACCTGACTTTTACCCATCCAGTTTGGGCTCTGTTTGAATATGTCGTGAGCCTAGGACAGAATAAAAGGCTACGTCTACCCCTAGTTATAAGAGAATTAATATTATGACCAGTTAAGTACAAACATTAAAAGTTTCATGCTCTCTTTCTTGCCCCCTAGTATGATGCTTGTCTCAGATGCTTGGCTGGTGTATTGTTTGGGGATGCATGGACTTGATCTAAGGAAAGCCTTGTTCTGGAGCTGAAATGTGTCAGTCTACCTATTTGTACCTATTGTACCTATTGTTCTGATCTGTTAGTCCTTCTTATTCTGTCAAATTCAACAGGGCTTGAACACTGGAGTCACTCATGCTGGTAATGATCTAACATGAATAACTTGAGAAGAACAGAAATAAGTAAAGAAGAATCTAATTACCACCTAATTCACACAAAGGCTGCATTTCAGACTATGAAAATTACCCTAGGCAAAGGGTAACTGATTATTTCACATATTACAGCAACAGCAAGAAACTTCTAAAAATGTAGGCTGCAGTGACAAAGGAGGAATAGTTGCTGAAAAATTTTTATCTTGGGTGTCATAGCTGGTCACTGAGAAGGATATGTGATTTTCTGTGCCAGAGAGGCTTGAGCCTGGGATAGATGTATGTCCTTCCTTCATGTCTGTTTCAAAGGCCTCACCCATCATTGCTTTGAAGACATCTGAAAGGGGTAAGGCAGTGCTTTTCTTAGTGTCTGAAATAGCCTTGTCCACCACTTGTGCTGTTTGTCTGTGTCATAGGTGCGTGTCAAACTCCTTAGCCTCTCTGGAAATAGTATCCTAGAAACAAAGTCAGGTTTTGGGCTTAAGCTTCAAGTTTGGTGAGATGGATGTTGTTGGTTGGCAGAGTTAACACTTCTAGAGACTGGACTTGGTTAATTGTCTGATGTTAAATGTATCCCTAGGGTGAGGGATCTGTACCAAGTGCTTCTCTAGCTATGTATGGGGTTAGCAGTTATTTCGCAGGACCAGCTAAATTACTCATCTTTTCCTAAAGCCATTCTAGGCTCTAGAGCAGGAAAAGATGTATAATGTGGGCACGTAGGGCATTTTTGTCTGGGAACTTCACAGAACTGAGCCAATTTGTCCAGTTCTTTGCACTGATTTCTAGTCTGCCTGAAGATTAATGCCCCTTAGTGTGGATATTTTCCAGGTAGGTCATGGAGACGCTGCTCTACCAGGTTGTTGGTGAGCCTTTTCTTTCAAGCACGCATGTATTTCAGCAAAACCAAGTTTGCGTCCATTTCGTTCTTCAGGAATATTTATATGAGATCTCTGGGGCTCACCCTGGACAATTTCATGAGTGACTTTGCAGTCCTTCCTCATATCTGCTAAGAAGGGGTATTTTTTAATAATTTGATGTCTCAACTACTACATTTATTATGCCTTATGAGAGAATTGCATGGGGCTCCTGTGCATGGCCTTGATGAACACAATGCCTACTTTTTCACAGCTTGTTGTGTTTTTGCTGGATGCATAATGATTTTAGTGTGCTGAAGAATCCTAATAACTGTAAATATTTGTTCTGCTGCTGTGGGAAAATAAATGTTCTTATCCCTTAAGTTATTGCCCTGTAGACTTCATTGTAGAAAACCTTTTCTTAGTAGAGCGCTTAAAGTTCTTGTTTTAATTTATTTTTTCAATGTTTCCCATTGTGCTCTGGTCACTGTACATTGATTCTTCTCCTTGTGTAGGCAGAACGTTCTGTTACTCTTGTTCCAATAGTGAGTGAGTGAGTGAGTGATTGATTTTTGTCAAGTGGGTGGGAAATATTGAGAGTGATTTTTGGAAATTTTCTGTCGTAGTATGAAGTCTTAATTTTAATGCTATAGTGCATTTCTGCTAATAGTGAAAATGTGCCTTGAATAATACATGTGCTGCCATGGTCCTCTGCATTTTCCTTAAGGTTACATGTGAAAGTAGGTTGGAAGCACTGAAATGTGTGGTACTTGGGCTCCCTTAACCTTGAACAAGATTAAAATCTTGACATTGAAATGGAGCTTTAAAGTTCACCACAGCTGTAAGGCTGCTTTCTTATATTCTTTCTTGCAATTTTACTTAAAATTCTCAGAAATTTTAGCATGAATATTGAATTTTAACAACTCTGTTGAAATTCCATTATGAATATAAATATTTTGATTGGGAAGACTAAGTGTGCATTTCTGCAGTATAAATCAGTGGAAATTCTCACAAGTGCCATAATTTGGCACTCTTTGCAGTGACGGTTCTTTTTCCTCAATATAAATGTGATTAAACCATTAAAAAAAAAAAAATTCTTTGCTTAACTTCAGCTTTTGTTTCCAGATGCTTCTTCCTTTAGATCACCTTCTGAAACCTGTCTCTTCCATTTGCTGCTTCCTCAGGTTCATAATGTGAATATTTCTCTAGCTCTCAGCTACTTTCTGCAAGATAGCTGCCCTAGTGCTCTTCTTTACAAAGAGTAAGAAACATAATCTGTTAATAGACTGATAGCTCTTGGATAATAAGACTAAAGGCTGCAACCAGTTAAATTTGTTTGTATTTTCTCTCATGGTCTTAAGAGCAGACTTTTGTGAATATATATAATAATAATAAATATAGAGCAATATCAGCCTCAACTCAGAGAAGTGGTGCTATTTTCATATGAAGTAGTAGTAAGATCATTCCTAGGCTTGGAGATTCTGCTTTGGATATCAACACTGTAAAAAGATATTAGTGTTCGTGCATGAAAGAGCCACAGAAATTATTTGAGCATGCTTGACTTGCAACAAGAGAGAAGTGAATTGTCCATCTCACTCAGAGAAAAAAAAGACGTGAAATGTTTTAATGCAACTTCTGTCTGCATAAGTCCTTACAGAATATGCAATACTAAAGGACTCTTCAATTTAGTAGATGGAGGCATAAGAAGGCCTGTTAAATAGGATCTATAGCTAGAGAAGCTCAGATTGCAGATAAATCCTGAATATTTAACAGTTGTGTTTAAATAATTGCTGACAGAAGGATGTGCTACTTTCTCCACCAGTGGAGATCTTAAGAAATTAAGACATTCACTGCTTCCCTGTTTTCCCCTTTCAGTGGATAATAGGTGGCTTTTGGAATCTAGGATTGATTGAGGTCCTTGTAAAGGTGAAAAGGAAAGGACACTGAGCTTCCTTGACATTATCCCACATGGGACTTAATGACCAGAGTGCATGTAGACTAGGGGAACTTGCATAAATTAGCATTACAAGTAAAGATGGCAAGCCAATTAAATTGTCCCTAGACAATGAGCTGTGAAGTTCCTTGAAACATGAGGGAATGTTTGTAGGATAGGCATATGAATAGAAAATGTGTGTGTGTGAGAAGCAGGCAGTGTCAGCAGTATAGTTAAAAAGCCTGTTTGCAGAATATACCGTAACTGCCAAAAGAGTTTAGAGAACACTGAATTTCAGTTGCTATTTGCATTTTACTTGCATCACCCTGCACTTCATGGTACTTCTTAATCTCTGTTATCCTGAATATCTTGTTCAGCTTCCTTTGGTAATACTGCAAGAAGTGACTCCTCTTTTTTCTCTTTCTCCCAGTGAAGGGTGAGAAAAAAAGCCTGGTAACACGTGGGATGGACAGAATAAAATAATTAGAGAGCTGTTCTGAAAAACTGAGAAAAAAAAATCATTGTATACATACATGGCATAGTAATGTTTTTGGCAGGGGAGAGAGATGCTTTCTTTTCAGAGAAATAAATGCATACCTTGAAGGGAATGCTTGCACTAATAATGAATTTGATAGGTAAATACCTAGGTATGAAATGTGTGTGGTTTTTAGTATTTTCCTCTCCATTAAGGCATTTCAACCAAGATGTCAAAAGGAAAAGTAGGAGGGAAAGAAATGGCACAATTAGCAGTTAATTTAAAGTAACTAAAGTGTATTAGGCCCAGTCAAATCAACTATTTTATTTTTGTTCCTTGTTGTTTGTAATCTTGTAAGTATGAGTCATTTAAAAGCTAATCTGGTTTGGTACAGTGTGTGCTGTTTTATAGTGATTTCTCCTTGCCAGCATGAGCGTTTCCTTGTTAATGTTTCACATCTGTTCTTTGTAATTTAGTGATTATGTGCAGGCCTCTGTGTCCTCCTTGTTTGTTTTAAAAGGACAACGGGAAGCTTCATTTGCGTGAGATTAAATCGATGTCTGTGATTTATTAAAGTTTGGGCGTCCTGGATCGCTGCTTTGCTGGTCTGTGTAAATGAATATTTTTAGCAGAAGATGAAAATGGTTGGATGGTTGGAGAAAGTCAGTAATGTACAGTTAGAATCAATTGAATGTTTTAAAATCGAGTTGTCAAATGTACGCCACAGATTTGTGTTTCTTTCTTATCAGTCATGCTCAGGCTCCTTGCAAATATCTATAGTATGTTTTTGGTTTAGCCAGTATTCAGAGAACAAGTTTTAATTCTGTGGGAATCTGTATTCATGCCCACACAGGGTATTAATGTCCAGACAAGAATATTTGCTGTTAAATAGAAATCCTACTTAGAGCTGATATTATTGACTATTCATATATTCATATGGAAAGTGGTCGCAACATGTAGTTTAGGTGACTGGTGACTGATTTCATATAATAATATGCAATATGAAAGAGCAAATGACCAGAGTGAACTCTGTTCAGATGTGAAAATAAATTATTTGCCTATTTTGTAAATGCTTTAAAACCTTCTCTGACTCTGAGGTACTCAAATACACAAAAGGGCAAATGTAATCAGATGACTTAATAATTATGAACAGTTTTACTGGAGCACGTAATGAGCTTTCAGGAATTATAGAGTAAGGTTTATTATTTATACTAGATTAGAATCAAGAAAAATGAATCTGGTTGTGGAGATGATACTTTGCAATTAAAATACTACACAAGACTGGAGTCTGATTCTGATCTCTGCCAAAGTTATCTATATAACCTTCAGCACATTAATTAGGTCTCTGGTCTCAGTCAGCCTAGAATTTAGATGCTAGGCTTTGAGAGCCAGGTATTGTGAAGAAGAAGAATGTACATCCCCAGATAATCTGTTTGCTTTACTGGTACTCAGTATTCATATTTGTGTGCCTGTGTGTTGACATATATGTACCAACCTGTTACTGCTGACTTGGGTGAAGATATTCTGGCCCAGGGATTACTGATGTGAACAGGAAATTATCTTCATTGACAGAAAGAATGAGGGGATTTGTCAGTCTGAAAGGAGCTTATGCTGCATTTGGGTGAAGACTGGAATGAGGTTGGGGGGGTGTTTTGGGAACAGGTGTAGCGGTTGGCAGAGATTAAAGAGGAGGGCTTAGGCTTGCAGGAGTTGAACAGCATCAGCCCAGAGTACTGTGTCGAAAAAGCAACTGAGTGGGTCCTGCCATCCCAGCTGGCAGTGCAAATCACAGGTGGAGTCACAAACCAGTCCTCCAGTTAATGGTCTCTCCAGTGATTGAGGCTGAGCAAGTGGAGAGAGAGGAGGAGAATTAAAAGAATGTAAAACCTGTGGGTTCAGATAAGAACAGTTTAATGATTGAAATAAAGTAAAATATAGCAATAATAGAAATATTACCAACAATAGCAATACTGATAATACTAGGAAAAAAAATAAACAGCAGGGAAATGAAAATTCAGAAAACCCAAGTGATGCACCATGCAATTGCTCACTGATACCCAGCCTGACCTGAGCAATGATCAGCCCCTTCTGGGTAAACCCGTCCAGTTTATGTACTGGGCATGACGTTCTGTGGTATGGTATACCCCTTTGCCTAGTTTGGGTCAGGTGTCCTGTCTGCTTCCTCTCTGCTTCTTGGGCCCCTCCTCTCTGGCAGAATATGAGAGACTGAGAAGTTCTTGATCAGGGTAAGTGCAACATGGCAATAACTAAAACATTGGTGCGTTATCAGCATTGACCTCAGACTAAACACAAAATGCAGCACTGCACCAGGTACTAGGAAGGAAATTAACTCTGTTTCAGCTGAAACCAGGACACCAAAGAAGACTGTGAGGCTGATTGTGATATTTACTTTTTTTTTACTCTTATATTCAGTGTTTGTACACTTACATTTCATGTTGAATGCTGCAGTTACACACTTTTAAGCTCAAAATGGAGGGTTGTTCTTTGCTACTCATGGATGCTACTTGATTTTTGTGCCTTACCATCATTCTTAGGGCTGTTCACTTGAAAAGCAGATACCTGTAAGGCAGAATGAGTTTAGGTCAAGCATGTAATAAAACTTCTTCAGAAAATTCTTGCAGCCTCTATGTGCTCAGGCAGCTGGGGAGGTAGAGGTACAGTCACAGGGTCTTTCGTCCATATAACTTTTTGAGTTTCCTCTTAGACCCCTGTAAATTATTGGTATCTTGGAGCAAAGTTCCCCATCCTAATTACAGGCTATGCAGGAAAACCCACTGCCTTTTGTTCATTTTGAACTGTTGTCTGGTGCCTCTTTAGCTCTGATCCTGAGAGGGACAGTGAGCACCAGGTTGGACTTTCCCTCTTTCCATCTTGCTCTGGATTTTACAGAGATCTGTCATCCATTTTCTGAGTCATCTCTTTTTCCTGACTGAATGGTCTCAGCTTTCTTGCCCTCCATTGAACCCTTTATAAATCTATTGTATGGTTTTTGAGGTGAGGAATCAGAATTATGTACAAGTAGTATGTGCTATGGGGTTTATACAGAAACTTTTTTCTGTTTTTCTTTTCTTTCTCTAATTGTTTTAATTTTTATTTGACTTATAAGGAGTCTGAGTCAATTTTGTTGTAGAACTAATAGTAACAGCTCCATGTTATTATTTCTGCATATTAATATTCAGCACAGTGTCCATCATTTTGTACGCAAAGCCAAGATTTATTCTTTTTTTCCCCAGTGTCGAGGTTTAAGCTGTAAATCACACAGCCCATTCTCTCACTCACTCCCCCCTCTTTCTTCCCCCTGCTCCCGGGTGGATGGGGAGGAAAATCGAAAGAATGCAGCTCCCACGGGTTGAGATAAGAACAGTTTAGTAACTAAAGTATAACACAAGACCACTACTGCTACCACCAATAATAATAATGACAAGGCAAATACAAGGAAAGAGAATACAACTGCTCACCACCTATACCCAGCCCGACCAAGCAGTGCACCCCCTACCTTTCCAGATATCTGCTCTCTGTTTTTTGCATCCTGAACATGATGTGCTGTGGCATGGAATACCTCTTTGGTCAGTTTGGGTCAGGTGTCCTGTTTCTCCTTCCTCCCGGCTTCCCCTCCTCCCTGGCAGAGCATGAGGCTCAGAAAGTCCTTGGTCAAACCAAAACATTTCCAAGCAGTAACTGAAAACACTGGTGTTATCAGCGTTGCTCCCAGGCCCAAAATCAAAAACACAGCGCTGCACCAGCTACCAAGAAGGAGAAAAATGACTGCTGCTGCAGAACCCATGACACCCAGGTGCATCACTCTACATTTATTCCTGTTGAATTCCATCTATCATTTTGATTGCTCACTCACTGAGACATGGAAGATCCATCTGCAGATCTTTGCAGGTAGTCCTCATCTTTACTATCCGTAGTATTATCTGCAGAATGTTACCTTCCTGGTTACTCTTTTCCCTGACTAATTATTAATATGTGAGCAGCACAGCTCCTAGCTTGGCTGTCTGCAAGACTTCCCTGGTGAGCTGACTCCCCTCTGAAAACTCTGAGCACTTAATCCTACCTTGTTTCTTATCTTGATAACCAGTTATTTATTCATTCTAAGACCCTAAACTTCATCCAATACTTTTTTGGTTTCTATAACTGAAGGCATTGTTAACTTTTGTGGGGGGACTCAGATGGAGAGTTGCTGAAAACTGTCTTGCTCATAAGAATACAGATCTTACATTATTGATATAAGGTAGATTTTTATTTAGTGATTATGTCTTGCTGTTGAGTATCCTCTGTGCTAGGGATATAGATAGTTTCTGGTTTATTGTATTTTAAAGTCTAATATGGCTTTGATTTCATAATGGTTTTAGGTTTTATCATTACAATAAAAAAGGCCCTTGTAAAATAATTTTTATCTGTGATATACATTTCAATATATGGAGGAGCTGTTGACATCCTCCACTGTTAGGTACAGTCATCAAATATGGAAGAAATTTAATTTTGTGTCTTATTGAAGTTGTCACTTTAGATATATGGTGCAAATACTTCTTCTATTCATGGTATTTAATTTTTTTTATACCTAAACTGACATTTAGATACAAAGAATAAATTTACTTGGCTATTTCTCAATATCCTATGAGAGCTACATCAAGAATCACATTTGAAGTACTGACATTTCCAGCAACAATAGCTGTATTGTATGCCCACTGGATATGTTGACAAAATCAAGTTTTGTTAGGAAAAATACGTATAAAAATTATTTGCAATAAAAGCAGGGAGAGGAGGTCATTAGCAAAGTACTGTCAATCCCACATACCCAGGAGCTATATGGAATCTGTCATTTCTCTGTTGAATTAACTGTGTCATAGTTAATACTGGAGAAATGCCAGAAAATTATCTGAAATCTCTTTCTGAATTTGAAATGTGGAGGCACCAGGCAGAGGATTCCCTGAAGACAGTGAGCAGTAAAGTTGTCTGTGCAGCAGACAAATCATCATTCCTAGCAGTGGTGTATTTTTAGATACAACCTGGAGAATAGACTCAATATAGAATATATTAATTGCTGGTACAATCAGAACTATTTAGAAACTCTTTGTTTCCACCCATGATTAAGGGTGGTTTCAATAACCTTTGATTATGGTTTTCAGAAATGTTTAATCTGTAAAATTCATGTTAAATATTATGTCAGGGGTAAACTGTCTCTTTCTTTGCACACAGCTGACTTTATGAAGTGTTCGTAACCTGATTAAACACAAGTATTGTCAAAAATGTATGTGATAAACTGGATACTAGAACTAATGGAATGGTTTGATTCTTTAAAAAGCTCCCACATTTGTTGTTACACTGAATATAGTGTGGAAGTCAAAGAACTGTTAAAGAGAGCAACCTTGTGAAGAGGCATAACGTCCTTTATTTTCCCTGCTTGGCAAGTGTGGTGCCTCTGCTCTGTTTAGCAGCCGTCACTGATTCGACTGAGAAATGGGAGATTAAGCAGTACCTGGTTTTTTTTTCTTGGAAAAAACATAGGAAGTTATTTATTAATCTTTAATATTTTGTTTACATGTTAATATTGACAGCTAAACTTAGAACCTTCAAAGTTGACGCAAAATGTGGGGTGATGCTGGGACTACTTACAGGAAATTCCAATATTTATTATGATTCATTGCAACTTGGATGAAAAGTTTCATGTATCAAAAGGTATTATAGACAACTTTATACAAGCTTGCAAGAAGTTAAATGTTTGGAATTTATTTTGAAATGGGTTTTTATTTTTTTTTTTATCCTGGCTTCAGGTTAAACTCTTTTTTCTGAATTAAATTAGAAGTAGAAAAAGTATTAACAATGTTAAAGTACAAATTTCAAGAAAACATGATAAAAATTGTGGAGTCCATCTTCTAGATTTCCATAGAGACTTTAACTGACATAACTATGGTCTTTTGTGTTAAGTGTGGAACACAAAATCTGTCAGGCAATACATTTAAATAAGGAAACCAGAGAAAATAATGAATATACTTGTGGTACGTTTCATGTTGTTCTTGAAAAATTTTAACTTGTCTCAGTGTTTTTCAGATGGTCAGGTAGCATAACAAAACAAGAAGATTTATGTATATATATATATGGTTACATAAACAGGCACTGTTATATAAACAAGCATATATATTTATGTATATAAGCCATAACCATATCTCTGTGTGTTCTCATTGGAAACACTGTAATTTATTGCTATTTGAGAAGCAGAAAATCTGTGAGATGTCTAATGTATGCTTCTCAGAAAACAATTCTGTTGAGTCAAAAAAAGAGAGGCTAGCTTCTCTTATGCTACTTGAGGAGTGTATGTGGCTTCACAGCTCTGGATTTGAGTTTGTAAATGAGCATTTGACTCAGCTTACTTTATCAATATCTCAAAGCTTATCCTATAACACATTTGAGTATTCTTCAAAGAAATGTCTGAAATTTTAAAATGTAAACCAGATGATGTACAATGGACTTGGGTTAAAATATGAGTAGATATTCAGATGTAGGATGTATTGAAACACCAGAAAATCTTCTGTTCCTGTTTTAAATAACTTAATAGGCCGACTGAAGTTGGTTGTTATTAAAGTGTACCCTACTCGTCTAGAGAAAAACCACATGGTCGTCAAACATATAAACACCGTGAAGACCTTGATAAGTTTATGGAATAAATGACGGTGGCATTATCTGCTTTATCTAAAGCAGACGTCTGTGACAGATCACTTTAAGCAGGCATGGGGCATGTAACTTTTTTCTGATGTCTCCTGTCACACAGAAACAAGAACAGGACTGCAGATACTGAGAAAAGTAGGCTGTAGAAAGCTTTCTTCATCTTTTGAAGACTTTCAAATACATCAGCTGATCAGATTATTTTGGTCTGATTTAGTACCTGCCTCAAGACAATATAAAAACACAATATGCTTTTAGTACTGCTACACATTATATATTTGATTGCAGCACATTTTTATATGTGTCTTGGTGGCACTAGAAGAGATTGATGGTAAGAGGTAGAATTAAGTGGCAGACTACCTATTATGTGTATCCCATATTTCAAGCCAAATGGTCAGGCTGATATTAAGAGAGCTTTGTCAATTTGTTGCTGATGTCCACTTTGGTTTTTTTTTTTTTCTTTCTTGTCTGCTTTTTTAGTACTGGTGTGTTTTCCGTGGATGTCTTTTGGTTGTGCAAGGAAGAAAATATTAATTATCAGATAAGATAAGTAAGCAGATACTTTCAAAAGCTTGCAATATAGGCCTGATTTTCAAATCTCTGCTAGGGCCAGGATTTGAACCATTGCCTCACTTAGAGGTTTCATAATATAGGATGTGTTTTGAGGAATTTCAGGATTTTTGCGACACAAATGTTGCCGGTAGGATTTTTTTTCAGAAGTGTGGAAGTTGGAAGATTATTCCATGTGTAATAGGCCTGTGAACAGTATTCTGCTTCAAGGAGTAGACCATAGCTATAGCTACAGAACTTGGCTCTGGTCTTAGAGTTAAAATGGAAGAAATAACATAACGGATTATTTCAGAATATATACTAGTCCTAGCTAACTATTTCAGCTATATATACTCAAAATACAGCTATTATTGGGGAGTTGTAAAACAAAAAAAAACCCAACAAACAGGTGGGGGGATAAAATATATTGCCGTAGTTGCATGGAATGGTACAGTATATGTAAGTAGATATATGCCTTTTTGTATTCTTTGGAGAGTTAGGTGTCTGGTGCAGTATTGATGAAGAAGACTGTATCATGGTAAGGAAAAAACTGGAATCTGTAGTTGGTATAAATGGATAATATTAATTAAGAAATCGAGTATGCAGATTTGGCTCACCTCTAAAGAAAAATAGGTCATTTGGCATTTTCAGTTAATGAAGAATTTTGCATTAAGATGAAGAAGACTTGGCATGAAGCAGATGTATTAGTAATGAGATGCAAGTAGCATTCTGGGAAAGAAGTTTTCTTGCCAGAACATACACTTGGCAAGGAGAACAAATAGGAGATACAAGAATTGAGTCAGAAAACACTGCTTATTGAAAATGGCTTTTTCCCTTGTAGCTGCCACTCTTTGTTCCATCATCAAACCTGCATTGCCAATACTAGTATGATGTTAGGGGGAGCTGTGTTTCAATTTCAAGCCTCAGATGAGGTTTGTTCAGGAGCTCAGGCTTCAGATATTCATGTTCAAGCACAAACTGAAGACCTCTCCAGAGTTCCCTGTGTAAATCTGTCCTGTAAATCTATCTGCCTGTCATATCTTTACCTAATCGTGCTAACCACAAGCAATACTTCCTAGGACTGGGTTGAATCTCAGCTGGAAATAGGGCATGCTTCTTAGCATCAGGAGCGGCCCCAGTTCTCTTTCTTTTCACTTAGTGAAGCCAGCTGCCTGCAGAGTGGAGGTGTGAGAGCTTCCTGAGCTGTAAAGAAGAGTGAGCAGAGTTCACTTCCCACAGGTCATGAAATTGCATGGAAGCAAGGATCTGCCTGGGAAGATGCAGTGACTGGGCAGAGAGGTGTGCACATACTTTGTTTACATTTCTTACATGTTTACTTTGATCCCCCTCTGTTTGAAAAGTTCTCATCAAGTTTGGCTTTTTTGCGCATGTTCAAGTATCTTTCAGACAATTTGGGGAGGCTGATTATAAGGAAACCATCTGGATGTGTCCATCTTAGAGGCTTTGTTTATTTTTCATGTTAACATTATATTTCTAAGCAGGACAATAATTGCTTGTTTTGTCCTAAGTAAATCATAAAGTTTTGTTTTCCTGATTTGAAAACAACCCTGGATTTCTCCCCAAATGAGTTTTATGCATTCACATTATGAAACTTTCATTCCTTTTTACAGTTGATAATGCCTGAGAAAATAAATCAATTAAAGGTTACTGAAGTACTGAGGTGTGCGGTTCTGTTATAACTGAATCCAGGAATGTCACCAGGCTTAATGAGATAATTTGTCTCTACCAGTATAGGTTTGCTTTTTGTAATTTGTATTCATTAGCCTTTTACTTAAAAACTGCTCAAGTTATAATACATCTTCCCATAGGAAACATCCTCATTAAAACAGCTAACTATATAAGAAAAAGTAACTTCTGATGTCTGAACTACATTTTATTTTGTATACTTTTAGCCAGTTGTTAGGAAACATGCTCTTTGAACCTGGGCAATTGCCATTCTTAAATTTCAGAATTTTAATTTGGTTTCAGGCTGGTTTTAATTTATGTAGTAGTTTTGTAATGTAAGCACTAGTTAAAATTATTCTACTTAATATGTGGAATATTAATTGATATATGTGTAATGAAATGATATTTACTAGGGTCCAACTGTGGCTGGACTCATGTATTTCCCATACATTAGCATCACTTAATTTATGTTTTGGGAACCATAGTCTGCAAAGTTTATAGTGTCTAAGTTAAGCACAGGCATGATTTCCACCAACCCTCCCACCCCTCACTCCCCAGTGCCATCAAGTGATTTTGTTAATATTTTTATTCTCCCTTTTAGGAAGGATAGCCCCACCTTTGATTTTTCTGATACTTCACATGATTTCAGCGATCCTTAATGATTAACTGAAGCCCTTTGTATCTTGTGTTTCATGGAAATATGAAAGGATCTGTCAGATTGTAATTTACTTCTTTGTCATGTAGCAATATTTGGTGTTTTTCTTAAGACAGCACCTTCTGGACTTAGGTCATTACATGAGACTCTGCTTAGATCTCTGGAAAGTTGAGCAGTGGATCTAAAACTTACTCTAAGGTTGAGAAATTCTCATTGCTCCCCCAAACAGGCAGGAGTTGAGTGTCCTCAAATCCTAGGATATTGGTGGAGTCTGTAGTGCTGGTGGTTATAGATTCAGTTTTAGATTTGTTACACTAGGATTTCGAGATATCCAGATATCTTTTAGTTTTCTGTCTTTTATAGATTATTGCTGTGTAAGAGAACCAGGTACTTTGTTAAAGAAATGAGCTAATGAGTTACTGCTGGTAAAAAATATTAAAATGAGGTAGTAAATACTTGCCAGATGTGCAGTCAAGTAGCTGCTGCACTTATGTCAGCTGAAAACAGGCTCCCAGCCCTTTTGTAATTGTGATTGTACTACCATTATGTCACCCTTTCACTGTCAAAGACTGAGCTTCTAGCATCCTCCTCTTTACTGATGTGATCCCTTAAGCAATTGCTCTTCTGGAAACTTCTGAACTTTTGCACTTTGTAGCCTGCTTTACTCTTTTCTTCTGCTCAAACTTACTGCTCTAGGGTGAGTACTTAAGAAGTTTCTTGACCACTTCCCTGCTGAACCAAAACCTCTGAGCCTACAGATAAAGCTGTATCAGACAGAGAAGCCTGATGGGTGAAAACAGAGAAGAGGAGAAATTTTTTTAACAAATACCTTTAATGTTGTAGCCTCTTTTTCCTCCCTCACACACATGTGCATGGACATACATCTCAGGAAAACAGAAGTATGTCTGTATGTGGATTTCAATAGAGAAAATGCCTAGAAGCCAGTGTTCCTGGAAAAAGTAATTGAATTTCTCAATTTTATGTATGTTTGTTAAATTAAAGGAGACTTTCAGATAGTTTGGATCTGGAAACATACTGGGAAGGTCTCTCTTTCTCCCGATTCTTTCTCTTTTGTTTGTTTTTCTTTTTACAGGCAAATTTAAAAGGCAATTTTGTTGTTCTGCAATTTCAGGATCATAATTGAGTTAAATTTTGTTTTTCATTTCTTTTAATGGATTTTCCTCTCTAACACTGACTTTCTTCCCCAGTCCTTGATGTATTTCTAAGAATTTTTACTTTAAATGTTTTTATTAATGTTAGCACACTTGAGAAGATTGCCAGATATGTGAAGGAACAGTGGGCTAAATGTCACTTGTCTGGAGAAAAGGTTCTGTGCAATTCGTGATGGTTTTTCTTTTGCATAGCACTGATAACCAGGGGAGGATGTTGGTGAATATTTTTGATGGAAAGTGAGTCTTGGAGAGTCAGCCTTTTTCAGGAGGAATCTTTCTCTTTGAACTGCAAAATGTTTGACACAGAGTTGATACATGCCTGTATAGGTACGTGCACATTTTGTACAAAGGCTATAATCAAAGTTTTCTAAGTTAGGCATTCAAGCACTCAGAAGTTTTGGCTGTACCACTACTTTTTTTCTTCGTTCTTTGGTATTGAGCCTAGGGCAGGAGCCTTCTGGAGTAAAGGAACATGATCCCGAATGGTTTCTTGATAAGTGTGTACATCAGAGGTGAATTAAGATTGCACCAGTAACTCTAAATCTGATGTTTTCAGCACCTTGACTGTGAGATTTCATTTCTTAAATCTTCTTTTACTGTATCTTTTTGTGGATAATTTTGTTTAAAAAGCATTAGAAAAGTTTTATTGCATACAGCTCAATATATTTAGGAGCAGGATCAGTTTTCTGATGAACTGTTGTTGAACTTCATGATTACTAGAATTTTAAACATATGAACAGTAGTTGAGGAATATTGTATGTTATTCAAGTGGCTCCAATTTTCTTTGCATCAAACAAGTCAGGATTATTGTTCTTCAACACCAGCTCGTTAAACAAGCATCTTAGTTCTTTGTCATAGAGATAAGTTTAAAGACCTAATTCCTGAATAGCTGCTGAAGGTTTATAGCAGTTCTAGCATATTTGTGGATCTGAAGTAATTTGGAAGATGAATATTTGGTTCAGGCATGATTTTCTGCATATCTACCGATTTAAAGTAATTTGGAACCTGAATAGTTGTTTCAGGGATGATTTCCTTCATGGTTAAAGGAGCTCTATTGTGCTGCTCTTCTTCCCTACCTGCAAAACTCATTATAAATTGTGTTCCTAAGGTTTTCAGCCTTAGCACTGCAGTTTTCTCTCCATTTAGACCAAAGCTTTTTCTTATTTATCTATGAAAAGTGTTGCAATTTTTTTTCTTAAAAATGTTTGAAAAAATAGACTCATTGGCCCAGTTCATCCTCTGCTTCTGCATTTGCTTGTACAGCAGCTCTCTGCTGCTCAGCTTGAGGCATCTGTGCCCACTGCAGCTACCCAGACTGGCAAAGCCCATTATTTTAGGGTCATCACAGAATGGTTTGGGTTAGAAGGGACCTTAAAGATCATCTAGTTCGATCCACTCTGGCATGGTCAGGGACACCTTCAACTAGACCAGGTTGCTCAAAGCCCCATCCAGCCTGAATTTGAACACTTCCAGGGATGGGGCAGCCACAGATTCCCTGGGCAACCTGTTCCAGTGTCTCATCATCCTCATAGCAAAGAAATTTTTCCTAATGTCTAATCTAAATCTCCCCTTCGTCAGCTTAAAGCCATCCCCTCTTGTCCTGGGGGCTGCTGCTTTCTGTCTGAGCTGTGCTTCATGTGGTAGTGTTCTGACATGGAAAGAAACAGCACTCAGGTCATAGTGTTATATAAAAGAAATTGCAAGTTGTGGTAAGTATTGGTTCAGCATCCTCCATATGGTCTGCAGGCGTAGAAGACATAATGTGTAAATGTCATTGACCTCACTTGACAGACTGGGTCTATGTTAGTTCATCCTCAACTTTTCTGCAGTCACTTCTGGTGGTTTTGAAGTATGGCTAAAACTTAACTGCTTGCCTGGTAAGACTGCAGATGTGCACTACTGTGCCATCTGCCTGCGGTACGTGGCTGAAGCACTGTGGCTTGGTAGAAATCATCAGCTGTGCATTAATTGGATGTTAAAAATGTGTTAAGGTACATTTCACTTAGTTTTTCCTGGATTAAATCATTACTATTTCAAGATTCTTTTTTTTTGTATTTTTAAGAAATTTTAACTAATTTTCATATTTTTATTACCAGCTTCATTAAAAAGAGTAATATTGAAACAGAACAAGTCTCACATTTTCTATTTTCTTTAGTATTTTTTGAAATGTCTTCACAAAATTATCTTCACTGTATTTACAGTGCACTTCTGTTCTGATGAGAATGTACAAGAAATGTTCCTTTTGAGTTTTCTGTATTCTAATGTATGCTGTTGGATATCTGTTTAGTGTCAGTTGGGAATTAAGGATAAACCACATGGTTTTAAGTTTTTAGTTAATGAAAACTAGTAAGAGTTTAGAGTTTTGGTTTGATTTTGGTTTTTTTTCCACCTCCCCCCCCACATCTGAAGAAGTGCACAAAGCAGAACTCTTTTTTTAGAAGAATTGCAAGCATTTTCATAATGACTTGCTGCTGGTTTAAAATATCTAGAAAAAGACATGGTTGGGGGAGAATAGGGGTGAAGTCTTTCATTTGACCTTTAACAGGTGTTTTATAAGGTACTTGCCTTCGAATGGCTCAGGCTAACAAGTTCTTTACTGGGCATCTCTTCTGTAACCAACTTAATTGCTTATCCGATACCAGATCTTGATTTCTCTTTGAATTTTATTCTCTTTTCTGATGGTTTTCATGCTTTTGAAACAGTTTTTCAGTAGTGACCTGAATTTATGGATTGTCTTATTTCTTCAAGCTACTCTGCTGATTGTTTCAGCTTTAGATGTTTTATTGTCACTCAGGCAGGGGGATCAGGATCTATGAAGCTGACAACCCTGTTCTGCATCCAGGTACCCTGGCTTATTCTGACTTTCTCTTTCACAGAGCTGACACATGGGCTTCTTACTGACTTCAGCACTAAAAGTAACATGGTGAATACTGTGGAGAGGGAGTAAAAGCTGCAAGATACGGTACGGATATGCTCTGGGCTCTTCTGCACATGTGTAGAATAAGGTCCAGCTAGCAAGATAGAACTGAGGAAGCTGTGGAAGAAAATTGCTCAGGGAAGCAAAAGAGATATAGTATATTCATCTGGAGTTTTTACTGGAAGCCATATCCATCCAGGATTGAAAGGTGAGATTTCTTTCCTTGTAGGTTTTTTATGTAATTTTTGGTTTATCTGTTTGATTCAGGGAATACAGTTGTCTTTAGTGTGCATCTCTATGAAAGTTATATGAAGAAGCATGTGTGTTAGTTTTCTTCAGTTTGGTCACTTAGAATGTGGTTTTAGGGCAGTTATGGTGAATTGAATGTCCTTGCAACTTAAGTTTCCAAGGAGATGACTCTTGCCTGACAGCTTAGTGAAGAGAACTGGAGAGGTGCAAAGACTGAATAAAATGCTTAATAACTGGAGGCAGCCTGAAGTGAGAGAAAGGATCATGACAAGATCCTTAGTAGGAGGCTGAAATCAGACAAATACAGAATAGAAACAGATAGGAAGAAAGAAGTATTTGAAAAATATCTTGAAGATGAGATCATTACTTGATGCTTTTAAATCAAAATTATATGGATTTCAGCAAATACCACCAGCTAGGACGTATTCTTTACTATGGTTTGCAGGGGATGTCCAAACTGATTAAAGTAGTGTTCCATTCTAGCCTTTTCTTCTCTGTTTGAAGCTGATAAGAAAGCTTTGTTTATCCAGTTTAAGTTGTGGTGTATGAAGTTATAGCTGGCAATTAAAGGTGAGGAGGAAAGCCACAGCAAGGATAGAGATGAGGTAAACATGAGGAAAACATGAGGAAAACTGTGAATTGTCTTAAATGCTTTAGAAACAGTGCTTCTCTTGCTATGTTTTAAATGGGAATTATCTGATGGTGGAAGGCACAGCATGTTGAAGGGGAGAGGTAGAGACAAAGTGCTAGGAATGGCACCATTTTGAAACATTGACCTGATTCTGCATTTCACTGGTGAAATAGCTATTTTCTGGAACCACTGACAAAAGATAGGGGTTTCATGTTAACTAATTTTCTAAGTGTGACATTTAAGTATTTGCTCTTTGGGTGATTGCCAGAAAGGCTCCTAATGCTGCTCTGTTGGGGAATGTGTGTTATTAAATGTTATAAAAGAATTACAGTTGGTGTTCTGGATAGTATCAGGAGTACAACCTGAGCTTTATTTGTAGTATCATCTAAAACTTAATGCAATTAATTCCAGTGCATAAGATTACTGTATTTGCATCTATTTCCCTTGTCAGTCAACTTGATTAATTAACTTTCATGCTATTGATTCTCTGACAGATATCTAAATATACACAAATGACAACACAAAGATGTTTTGGTGGTAATAGGTTTTGTGCCTTTATGTTTTTTTGTTTTCTGTTGGGGTTTTGGTTTGTTTCTCTGGCTCCTACTTCCCCCTTCCATTTAATAGGTGGTCTTTTAGTGCACTGTCTCTTAGTTGATATTCCTTCTACTAAGGTTTGTCTCATGAACCGATTAGGTCTAGCTTATAGACAAGAAAAATACCGCAGATGTTTTTGTGACTGTACTTGAGCTTTCTGTTACAAAGGGTAGTCAAACAATCTATCAGTAGTAAACTCTGATTTGTGGCAGGGGTAGAGCAGCAACACCTTCTCAGCATCATGAACGAATGAAAGCTTGTATATAAAATTTAACAAGTTGATCCGGTTGTCCTGTAGGTTAATATGCTGGGTATTATCTAGGCAGTAAATTATTTTTGTGGAGGAAACTGGGTTAGAATTGACCTAGTTAGAAAGTTTAGGCTACTTTTCATGCAACTGTTTTAACAGCATGTTTCAAAATAGCATTAATTTGCGAAGTCAAGTGATGACACAGAAAAGACACAGAAAAGGCCATTTGCGTGAGCTTTTTTTCCATGTATTTGCTTCTTAAAGTCGAAAAAATTGTTCCACTGGATTGGATTGTACACTACTGTTAGATACAAAATAAAATCTTATTTTTATGGGAAGTATTTTCTCACCAGCTGCTCAGGTCATTAGTGAATGGATAGTACTCTCCTGTCTTTATTTGTAGATAATAAATAACACATCTGTTCAGATAATCAGAACCAGGGTGTCATGGAAATGCTTGAGTCTTCACATGTGCCTTAGAAGCTAGGACTCAATTTCCCAGAATTTGCATTTGTGAGCAGCGTGACCAGTACCAACCAGACTTTGATATTTTATTGTGAGAGATGATCTTGGTCCATAGCTGTCATCTGGGAGCAAAGAGAAAAGGCTCTAGAAATACTGTCTTACCAGCTGCATCATTTTGCATAAGTCAAAGATCTTTATCGGTTATTTTCTATCATTACTGTGTGGATATCCGAAGGGTGGCAATACGGTTTTTGTTCTGTGCCTTTTTTTTTGTTTTTTTAATCTCTTGCTCTTACTGATTGAGGTTGCTTTCTCCTCCTTGATCCAAGGAAAAAACTCAACCCAACCTAAAACACAACCACCAATACAAAACCCCTGGTTTGTCACCACAACTGCATAAGAAGTTATGCATGAGAATTTATGTGAATTTTAAGTCATTTCAGCTAGTTATATTTTCAGTCTGAGTTGAACATTTCTGTATTTAAAGGTTGTCGTGTTTCTATCCACAGCTTAAGAATGAGAAAAAAAAAAAAAAACCCAAACCCCAAAACAAAATAACCCTGTGTATATGGCAAATCTGGTTTTAGATTTAATTTTTCGACTTTTTGAGAGAGGAACAACCCAAGTCTAGGACACTTGTTGCTCTTTATTTCTGTGGAAATATAAAGTGGCAGAAGCACTGAAGCGTTTTGGCCTGCAGGTGCCAAGCCCCCCCCCTGCTGGGGGGTGTGTGTGCTGTGTTAGGTACTCTGTCTTGGGCTGTTATTTTCTGATCAGGTTGCAGCGTTGCAAGCAAGATGAAGTCTGTGTATGTGTGTAGCAGAAGGCTGAGGGTGCTAAAGACTTGCTTAGATCCATTAAAAAAAAACAGTTTGCAAGCCTTGATGCTGTTTCTTTGTGGGTGAAAATGTAAATGTTGTTGAATTATGTGCATTAGAGAAAATGTAAATGTTGTTGAATTATGTGCATTAGAGAAAAGCAAAGGGGTTTGTGGATATAGTATATGTTTCCAAAGACTGGAGGAATGGAACTGGAAGAAGGTTCAACAACAAACTCCAAGAATCCAAATCCAAGATGAATTTTGAGTGA
Source organism: Ara ararauna (assembly GCA_028858755.1). Taxonomy (NCBI): domain Eukaryota; kingdom Metazoa; phylum Chordata; class Aves; order Psittaciformes; family Psittacidae; genus Ara; species Ara ararauna. Next base: position 46,295,242 of record CM054381.1, read on the forward strand.
AGGTCATTCTGTTTTGCCTCTGTTTCTTTTTTGATTATAATTGATATCTACATTTAATTTTTTTTCAGTATAAGATGTTTCCCCAATAAAATGGGCTAAGATGTCATGGCAAGTCCATATGTGTATGAAGTCTTTCTGATTTTTTTTCTTCTGGGTATTCCTTGCAGGATGTACAGGTGAATCTGTGAATCTGTTAAGTTTTATTCTTTTTTTTGTGATGTTTTTAGTGCCCAGACTTCTAGGTTGCATTACAGGTATTCCAAAAAGGTCTTTCAGGTAGACCTGCTGTTGGTATTGCTCTTATTTATTAGCATACTAGTGCAAATAAAAATCATACTTAAGAAATTGAGAGTTGCAACAGACTTCGTGAGTACTGTAACATCTTTCTCACTCTCTCTTTTCTTCTCTCACTCCCTGACTACAGTGGTAAATTATGGGGGCAAAAAAATCCTGTTACTTCACTTATATGTAGCAACTTGTTTAGTGTGGAGCAGACTCCACCATTTATGCTGGGAGTTCTGGTTTTGTCATCATGTAGCACTTCCATAAAATTTGTGTCCCAGGAAGTACTTCTCTCTGCAGCTCAACCAGAGTCTGTTTCTGCAGTCAGATGGTCATCATTGTGAAGTGGATGTTTTTGTGCTTATTTTACATAAAATTACTGCATTATTTTTCATCCTTTCCCAGATCCTTATTTAATCTCATATCTGCTCTACCAAGTGTAGCACATGAATTACAAAACTCACACTGTTTTTTTCCATTTTTGCCATTGCTTATACTTGAGAGCAGAAGTAGCACCAAAGCTAGATTCTTCCTACTTATTTAGCAGAGAATGATCTAATGGCTGGAGATAGCTGTTCAGCTTCTACCTTCAACCAGTTTCAACTTCTAATTAAAAAAATAAAAATCCAGCCTTTGGATATGGAAGCTCCTTATTGTTTCTTTCATCCCTAATTTTATTCAAAACATCTTTAAAGAGAAAAATCTGTTATGAGTACTGTCTCTTTTACAGGCTTGAAGATGTAGTTTCATTTTCAGTTGGTTATAGCAACCTATCTTAGTGAAACCATCCTGAGCAGCGGATAATAATGTATTAGTACTGCATTTACTGGTATATAGTTTACATTCCCCTTCCGTATCCTCATCCACAAGCTGGCAATCACTTTAGATTTACATACAGATTTCCTGGAAACTTCTTATTTCTTAGCAGTGGCACCTATGCTGACGTCCGGAAGCTTGATTTAAATCAATAAATGTAATGAACAGTAAGATTAATTCTCCGAGCACTCCAAAAATCTTTTGGCAGTTGCATTAAACTTTCAAACCTTGTATAAATTTATCAAGCAAATTTATTTAGTGGTCCTCATTTATGGCTCGCTTGGACAATATAAGAATGTAATAAAAACATCCTTCAGGAAAAAGGAGGGGTGGTGAAGGAGCAGGTGGCCGGTGTCACCCAACCCAAAGTCATAGGATCAGCAAAATGCTGTACATTGTTTCTAATGTGCTTCATTTAGCAAGAGAACATTTAATGAACTCACTTTAGGGGATGGGAATTTTTTGGTAATTTTTCTTTTGGCCATGCAGAATAAGCTGTTTCATCTTTTCTTTAGGGAAACTTGCTGTATCATGTACAGAGTCAGGTATAACCAGATAGAGTAGCATTAAAAAAGCTGATAGAGATTTCAAGGATTATTTTCTCTTTCAGACAGCTGAATATTATCAACTTATATCCAGCCTGAAATGGTCAGATTCTGACTGAATCACAGTAACTCAGTCTTTCCATTTCTAGTTTAAGTCCACAGGCTCTTCTTGAGTTGTACAGGAAAGAAAAGTAGGTCTTTCTGAGTTGAGAAAAGTATGCACTTGTGAATGAGGTGATTTGAATATGCTGCTTTGCATATATAAAATAATCAGTAGCAGAAGGGAATAGTAAAAAATCCTTATTTATTTAACCAGCTGTAGTGTTTAAATAATGTATTTAGCATTTGATACTGCAAAAAAAGAGATTAGATGCCAATAGCTCTGAAGTTTTACAGTCTCCTGTATGACAACTGAATTATCAAGAACAATTGTTGATTCCGTTATCTTGTAATAATACTCTTGCTTTATGAGGGAGGATTTTTTACCTATTTTTGCTGACAGAAGAGTAGTTGTATTTAGCACAAGAGACCTGTTGTGGAAAGATACTGGTTGTGTATTAACTGAAGGTGATTGTGCTTACTGTGCCCTGACCTATCATAAGAAATTTCCTGGTTCTCCTTTGAATAACACTGTTTATTATGCAGGAGATAGAAGTTAAAATTCAGACCTGAAGCCATCTCAAGAGATTAGGTAATTAAGAAATCAGTTTGTGATTGAATAGGTAGTGACATAAGCCAACACTGTATAGGAAGCTATTACCACTGTGCAATAAACTGTTTAGTCCAAGTACTCTTTTTCACCTGAAGGTAATCTGAGATTTGGTGTTAATTAACTGTTTCATTCTTTAGTGTAATCATATGCACATGGTCTTTCTCTTTACATACATATATATACCTATATGTATATTTGTTTTCATTTGTGTTGCATATTTGCATAGACTATAAATACCTAGAGATTCTGTTTGTTCATGTATGGTTCAAGTAATTCTAGAAGCATGCATCTCACAGGTTGAAAATAGTTGAAATTTTATGCCTGCCTTCAAATCTGATTTTCACTATTAATAAATACTTTTTAAAAATCACTCAACAACAATGTGCCCTTAGTTCATGGGGTATAAATTTTTTCAGTCTGTGAAACTAATTGTACCTCTAAGCTTTCAACTGTATATGGTGTCTCGTAGATGTATCAAAGCATTCTGTGAGGATATCCACCAGCAAACTTCTTCAGGAAACAATAACAACCCCTTCTTCTGTGATTTAAGGTAAATGAGGATTTTTGTATGAAAATCTTGCTGCAGAAGCCTCAGAGACTTGAAGGCACTATTGTTTGGGCTTTTATTTTTGCTGCTGTAGACCATAGTGATAAAGCTTTACCACATCTCATGGTGATACAAGTATCTGGTATAAAAGTCCCAGTTAGAGCCCCTATAAGTTTAGTGCGGATCCTGTTTCACATGATTTATTGGGCGTCAAACAATGGGGATTTTTGAGAAGGATTATGCATCTATAGCTTTTGGCCGAATTCCTCACTGGTGTGTTTTAACAAAGTTAGGCAGCTGGGACTGTAGCAAAGAAATCCTTAGGTGGACAAAAATTTATTATAAAGTAAGAAACAGAGATTAAAAGCCTGGAATCAGTCCTCATGAAGGAAGGGGTTCCTCACCAGGGCACCATCAGTATCTCAAATGTTCATTATCTTCATGAATGTCCTGGAAAATAGGCTTACTCAGGGAGATGAGAATATTTAGAGATGCTAGTAAGTTGTTTGTGTTGTACTAAAGATAAGAGCTGACAAGGAAGATCTGCGGAAGACCCTGAGAGAGTGATTGCCATTAAAATGCCAAATTAAATTCAGTATAAGTAATTGGTGAAAGATGCACATGGAGGAATCATAATTATAGCTTCATCTCTGAGCTCATTTTGCCATTTGGGAGCAAGAGTCTGGACTTGCAGCAGATAGTTCCACAAAAATATCCAGTCAATATTTATCAATCAATAAATTAAAAAGGTGCTGTAAAGAGGGTAGATAGGGAGTCAGTTGTTCAATACTGCTTTGAGTGTAAGAACCAGCTTGCTGGAGCCAGGGCTCAATGCAAACAGGAGAGGTGGGCTTTCACCTCACTGGTGTTTGAACTGCTGTCCACACTTCCAGGGGATTCTGTGGGTGCTGAAGTTCACACAGGCTAAAAGGAGGAGCAGATGTGTTTTTAGAGTATAAACCCATCGCAAAGCATTACTGAGTAACTGAATTGAATACAGTTTTATGCCTGTCTAATCTGAAAATGCTTGAGCATGGAGAAAGAGTCAAGGATATGTGTGTTTTCTCTTTTCTTATTCCACTCCCTTGGCTTGTACTTTTGATCTGATCAGAGGCAATGTACTGGCCTACCTCTCTAGACAGCTCCAGTATGGCCTTTTTTTTTGAATTTTCTCATTGTGCCAAGTTCTGCCACAGTATCCGTCCGAGTGGGAGTAGACCAAAATTCCTTAATTCTCATTACCCTTCTCAGCAGCAAATACATTTTTATTGCTTTAATCGAGTTCTGTGAAAAAAAAATCAAGCATTATTGGGGGTGCACCTGCCTGTAGACCTGCCTGTAGAATTTTTCTGTGCAGGTGAAAGCTCAAATAGGGTGAGCTAACCCCAGAGGATTCGAGCTCTGCAGATGAGAACTTCTGATAATTATGTCTTCTGCCTACTTGGCTGCAGTTTATAGGGTTTTGACTGACACAAGATCTATCTCCATGAGTATTCATGATAGCCATATGTCGGAGTAAGAGTGCTCGCTACCTTTCTGGTGTTTATGCCAAATGTCAGGCTGGTGTTGCAGTTTGACATATACCTGAAGGTAATCTGAAGCTTACATAGGCAGATTGATTCTCCTGAATAACAGGGAAGTCACTCTCGTTTAGAAAATGCCATTCATCTCATTTAGTCTTGTAAAGTCAGGATTATGCTCTGTTGTTTGATATGCAAAAAATTCCCAGGATTGCTTACTCCTTAAAGGTTAAACTTCTTTACTGCTGGATGAATTAATCTTTTTGAGAGCTTTACACAATCTTTCAGATATGACATAAGAACCTTGTGGATTAGTGTAACAGTAAATCCTTCACTGGCGTAGTATCAGGTGTTCTCAAATTATGTTCGGGTATGGTTGGAAGATTCTGCGATCTCTGCCTGGCTCCGTGGCTTGAGGATGCTGCTCACTGAGAGCTGGATATCTTGACTGGGTCTCCAGCTACAGCTACTTCCCATAAACTCAGAAAGAGCTAGGTTGCATGGCAAGGTTTCTAGAGAAGTAGTGTTCCTGGTGTTAGGTGTTTTATACAATGTTGCCTTCTATGGTGGTTTTGGCTTGTTTGTTTGTGTTTTGTTTTGGTTTGGTTTTTTTGGGGGGAGGGTTTGTTTTTTGGTGTGGGTGTTTTGTTTTTTTTTGTTTGGTTTTGGTGGGTTTTTTTTGGTGGTTTTTTTGTTTGGTTTGTTTTTCTTGTAGGTAGGTTGATGAATCTTGTCTTTCTAGCCCTTTTCTTATAGAAACTTCTTTAATAGAGAATACAAAATTTTGCAGTGGAAAATGAAGAAGAAGGTATCTTGCTGCAAATTAATTTGTTTTACCCTAAATTTTGATATTTTTCAGCTCATTCCACAGATATTGAATTTTCCATTGTTGCTAGTGCTGTGAATTTGGTTTGTTTTCTGGGTGCTTATATCAAGGACTACATATTCTTTCAGGCTTTTGAGTGCATGGTGCATGTTGGCAGCCTAACTCTGGCTGCAGGCCAGAAAAGGCTGTTGAACTGTGTGGGCTGGTCATAGGAACAGGCTGCGAAACAGGGTGTCACGTACTTGGGAGGGACAGGTGTCAGCCGCGCTGCAGAGGGAGACTTAGTAAAGGTACATTGGAACGGATTTTGCCTTTTCTTAAGTCTCAACTTTTCTGATCCTTGTGGGTATAATACCTGCTCTTCAGAAAATCATGAATTTTGAACTAGTCGTTATATTTTAAAGGAAATGGAAAACTTTCAAACTCGGTTTAGTTTAAAGTGCAAGTCTTTCCTTCCAGGTTTGACTGGTAGAAAGCCTCCTGGTAAAAGTTTCAGGGCAGTTCTGGATGAAATGTCTGTCCTAGGACTTACTCTTAGGCCAGGTTAACATTTTCACACCCGTATTGCCAATTCTGTTTCCCTGAGGAAATTTAAAAAAAAAAAATTTATACTCAGTATACTTGATTTGATAAATGACAGTGATCTGTGTGTCTACCTGGGTCCTCTCCTGGTGTATCAGAATGATGCTAAATAGCAGCTTAAAGGAAGGTACTTTAAGCAAGAGGGGTTTTTTTTCTGTCTATTTAAATGCAAGCAGAATGTCAACATTAAGAAATAGCCATTATGCGCAATAATGGTATAAGTCCTGTTGCTGTCCTTATGGCTGTCTCAGCATATTGCCAAGAAGAGTAGATAAATTTCCTGCAGGAGAATACTGTAAGAAGAGATGGTATCAAATGCTCAAGAGATTCTGAATGCTGCATTTAGGTCAGTCAGTATGGAGTTGGAATATGAAAAATGAGGATTTATTCAGAAGTACTTGTATCAGCAGATATTGTCTTACTACTTTGCAAAGATGAATTACCTAATAAAAAAATCTCAATAAAAACATTTCTATACATGGTTCTTTTTCAGTGTAGCAGTACTGTTTTTCACAAGCTATGGTGAAATGGCTGTTGTTTTCAAAAAACCTTAAGGCTTTTCTCAGATTTCTTATCTGACTGGGTAAGGATTGGGTATCTGATGGCTCGTCATTTATATACAGAAAGTTTGTTTTCCCAGATCTTATACAAACCTCTGAGAATAGCAACCTAAATCTCTTTGTCACTTCACTTTGGAGAGAAAAGAGAGCAAAAGAGCAGAGTCTGCAGCATGTAGCCTTCATATTCTGCTAAATAGCTTCTACCCAGACAGAGCCTAAGTTATGTCAGCTGTCTACTGACTTGTTTAACAGCACCCCTACCTCCAGTCAAGCGCTTTAGAAGGGTGCACCTTTAGAAGTCAGACAATACAGTCAATCAGACTTCAAGAATCTTGAATTGGTTCTGGGGTTTTCTGATTTGTCTTGAATTTCCTACTGCTTGTGAATGTATAGGACTTAACCAGGCCTAGAGCTGAGACCAGAGTCCCTAACTGAGATATGTGCTGTATTACCTGAAGGATAAGAGACATTTGCCACCATCTTGGAAGCCTTGAAGTTGTGAGCAGTCTGGGAGTCATATGTGCATGCCTGCCTATAGGAGGAGGTTTGGAAAAGAGAGGCAGTGTATGAAGGATGAGATAGGAGAGTAAAACAGTCAAAATTTGTGCTTATTTTAAGGATATAAGATCAAATGATTGATTTCCTGCTGGCCAGTGTAATGTCAATGGCACCCATTGATAACTTCTACTCGGTGGAGACAAACTGGATGAGGGTGTGAGAGTCTGACAAGTGGGTTAAAGTTATCAGTTGAACTTTATAGCAGATCATCACAAAATGTTCTCAAATTATCCATGTGTAATTGGTCAGAATTGCAGTGCTGATCTTGTTATTTCTCAGTCTGTGCCTCCTAAACATAGTATGTGCTTGAAGTAAGATTAGACTAATGCATTTTGTTCCCATCTCAACCATAAACTTTATTTTATAATTAACAGCATTCTTAGTCTGTCCTCTGCCCAGTGTCCTTCTGTAAAATGGGAAGAACAGTTCTTTATTTAATTGGATGCTATAAATGTAGAAATTATAATTTTTTCTGATATATTCTGGTTTTGTAATGATAAAATTGAAGTAGTGTTATTTAATCAATATGTTACATTCTGGCAGTGCAAGAAATAAAAGGCATGTATTCCATGTTTTGTGCATCTTGAGCTTGCAATCCAATTGGTGAAGAACCATTAGTAGTCATGTACATGTGTGCGTGTATACTTAATATCTAATACTTCATATTAGACTTGTCTATCTTTCTCACATTTTTCTTCCTGCAGTTGTTTTCTACAAGAAAAGCTGGCATATGATGATCGAGCAGGCAGTGTAGTTCAGTTGTAATATTACTGGCAGGCAAGGAACACAAAAAGCCCTTTCTGCTACCTGCAGCAGCATACAGAGTTTTGCCAGTGTCAACTGTTCTCAGTATCATACAAAAACCTGAAGTACATTACAGTTCTGAGTAATATATAGCAGCTAAGAACAGCCTCTCAGAAATCTTTTGTGGTTTTTCACCTTCGTGTTTACAATGAAATTGTATTTTTTATTGTGGTATCTGTGTGGTCATATATAAATGTAGTGTATAAAGGTGGAAAGATTCAGGTAAAGAAGGCATTTTCCTATGTAGTGTTTGCATTATAGCTTAGAGTTCAGAAGAGGTTTTACAGTAATTAACTGTCTCTTTTTCTTTTTTTTTCCTTTTGCGAAGAGAAACATATGGACTGTCACATTTGTAAAGCTTTGTGGAGAGTGTTCTTGTAATGAGAACATTCATGGCTTTGCTCTCACCAGGCTTTCTCCACAAGGAAATAGGTGCAAAATTTGTGTTTTACTGGAATAAGTGAGTACACAACCAAAATTACCCTGAAAGCAGATATTGAAACATCTATTTTTAGAGGAAAATATTGTAGTAAGAATAGGGAAGATATGACTTGTGACAAACATCTGTAAAAATACTATTATCTTTGTTATTGAGACTAGTCAGTAACTGCTAGGCAGGGGAGTATCTCCATATATGTAGTATGCTTTTGTGTCTTTTATAGGCAAAGTCAGAGACTCGGAATTTTCATTTTTACATTGGAATGGAAACAAAAAAGAGAATATTTTTCATGGAAAAAATACCCAGTAGAGGTCAGAGATATCGTAAGTGTGTGCACCAGCCATGTCTTGCAGCATAAGTCTTGCAGGACTGCCTGCAGGTGAGATAAAACTAACGTCATAGCTCAAGAAAGGCAAGGGAGTGAGTTTGACCAGTGTTGTACCATTATTAAAGGTAATGCTGTGGCTCTAAGATTCTGCTCAGAAAGGTTTCATTTCTTAAAATTGTAGTGTAACACACCATACAGCATACAGTGGTGAAAGGAAATTTATAACTATTAGAAAGGCAAATGTTAAATGATTCCTGCCAAATTTATTTAATGTATGGTTTTAGGAAGTCTGGGCCAAATCTCATGCTACTTGCTTGGGGTTAATCTGTAAGTGTAAACCAGACTTCAGTTCTTTTCTTGATTATTTCTTGTTGACCTGTTGGTTTCCTTTCACTAGTGGCCTAGTTAATACTTAACTTGCTTCTGGTTCAGATGTACTGATTGCCAAGGTTGTGATTTTTTATCAGAAGTCCAGAGGTAATGGGAATTTCATGGCAATTTTAGACACTTTTTCCCTGAAGTGATTTTTTTTTTTATTTCTTTATTGCTGTCATCAAGACAATGTATATTCTGACATCCACTTTAAACCAAGTAAATGACATCTTTATAACTATCACAGGTAGTAATGGGCACATTAATTTTTCAGTGAACAGACAGATGAAGTGACAACATGCAACTGTGCCAGGTTTCTTCTGGTATCCAACTATTTGCTTTTGCTTTCCTTTAGGCTCACTGTGACTGTGTGGTAGAAACGGAGTGCTTGGCTAATGCAAGTGACTGAAATGCCAGATTTATTAAATAGTAAACCAGAGTTTGCACATTACTGAGAAGGCAGATGCATTTGATTCAATTTCTCAACCTAGCACTGAATCATAAAAAATAACTTAAAATATATTGGACTGTAACCTCACAAGCTTATGTTCCTACCCAGTGCAACTGGTAGGGCAAAAATTTTCAAGTCCTGTCAGTGATGATAGGCCTCCACAGAATGGTAAGTCACAAGTGTGTTTGGAAGGAAAGATTTAAGTGTTGGTGCAAAGATGTTAAATGACTGTTACTAGAAAAAAATGCTTCTAAAAAATTACAGTACATTGAAACTGAAATGATACCTTATTCACAATCCATATTTCTGATATGGTGGTACTTCCAAACATGCCTATTGTTATCTGATATATATGGCAGACATTATGTTGCCCTGAGAACTGGCTTTGGCTTTTCTCCCAAGAGAAACTTAATGCTAAAGTCGTATTTTTCTAGTGGTACTGTGATTATTTCATTCTGACTTTGACTGTCTCTGTCTTTCTGTCAATTTATACATATATAAACCATGAGCAGTGGATAAACTTGCCTTTATTTAAGTCCACAATTGCTTTATATTTGTAGCTTTCGAATTCTTGGGTTTTTTCGTGGTTAGCCTTTAAAATTATATATATATTTAATGATTATTTACCTGGCTTGTTTAATTAGAAAGTTTCAGTACAAGAGTAAAAAAAAACAAGGCATTTTTTCTTTCCATTTAAGAAATGTTACATGCATGAGCAACATTTCAGTTCCTGTATAAGCTGTGATGGCCTAAGTTTTAAAGTTTGAAATTTAATATACAAGCATTTTTGAGGTTGGGTGCAAAGATATATGTGCTTAGACAATTAGTTTGATTTAACTGAGTCAAAGACACAAGCTTCATAATACAGTAAGAAAATGACTTAAAAAAAGTATTATTTAAAAAAAGTGTTGGGTATGCATGCATTTTCACATACTTTAGTTAGGGGCACTGCTCTGGATAGTAAACTGGTGTGACTAAAAAAAAAATAAGGAGCAGATGGAGATTTCCAAAGAGAGATTCTCTAAACAAGAAATGTAGTATGAACCTGGGCATTATAATGTGTTGGAAAAAAGATTATTGATCTTACTTTGAGCATTATATTACATTGTAAGTTAAACAGTTAAGATCATACATGTGTGTTTTTTCTTAAATAATGCTTAACAATCATAGACTCATAGAATCATAGAATGGAGTTGGAAAGGACCTTGAGGTCATCTAGTTCCAACCCCCCTGCCAGGGGCAGGGACACCTCCCACTGAACCATGTCCCCCGAGGCTATGTCCAACCCAGCCTTGAACACCAGCGATGGAGAACTCACAACTTCCCTGGGGAACCCATTCCAGTGCCCCACCGCCCTTACAGTAAAGAACTTCCTCCTTGTATCCAATCTAAACTTTCCCTGTTTAAGTTTGAACCTGTTACCCATTGTCCTACCACTGCAGTCCCTAATGAAGAGTACCTCCCCATCATCCTTATAGGTCCCCTTGAGATACTGGAAGGCTGCTAGGAGGTCTCCAAGCAGCCTTCTCTTCTCCAGGCTGAACAGCCCCAACTTTCTCAGCCTATCTTCATACAGGAGGTGCTCCAGTCCCCTGATAATCCTCATGGTCCTCCTTTGGACTTGTTCCAACAGTTCCATGTCCTTTTTATGTTGAGGACACCAGAACTGCACACAGTACTCCAAGTGAGATCTCACAAGAGCAGAGTAGAGGGGTCAGGATCACCTCCCTCGACCTGCTGGTCATGCTCCTTTTGATGTGCAGCCCAGGATACAGTTGGCTTTCTGGGCTGTAAGCGCACACTGCCAACTCATGTTCATTTTCTCATCAACCAACACCTCCAAGTCCTTCTCCACAGGACTCTGTGCTCTGCATCTCTTCTCTGCCTAACCTGTAGGTGTGCCTGGGATTGCTTCAATCCAGGTGAGCAATATTCAATTAATTTCTTGGCAGGTCATCTCTCAAGGGTTATGTGTGTTGCTATGTATTCCTAATAGCTTGTCTTTTGTAAAGGAGCTAGTATTTTAAGGACAAAGCATTAATTTAGCAGATGTATGATATCTGATGTCATGCTGAGTTTTTTTTTTTCTCCTAACTGTGGCCTTTCCCATGATAGATGGAACACCTTTGTACCTTAATTGTATTGTTTATGACTCTTTTTCTGAGCCACCAACACTATTTTTCTGCTGAGATTCTTAGAATCATAGAATATCTCAAATTATAAGCGACACATAAGGATCATAGAGCACAGCTTCCTACTTCTCGAAGCTAAAATTAAATCATATGACTGAGAATGTCATCCAGATGGTCCTTGAACTCTGACACGCTTAGTGCTGTGACCACTTCCCTGGGGAAACCTGTTCCAGTGACAGACCACACTCTTAGTGAAGAACCTTTTCCTAATGTCCAATCTGAACTTACCCTGACAGCTTCATTCCATTTACTTGTGTTCTAACACTGATCACCAGAGGGAGTGCATCAGCACCTCCCTCCTGCTGTCCCCCTTGAGGAAGTTGTAGACAGCATGAAGTCCCTCCTCAGCCTTCTCTTCTCCGAGCTGAACAAAGCAAGTGACCTCATCTGCTCCTGGTAAGTCTTGCTCTCAAGACCTTTCACCATCTTGGTTTCCATTCACTGGATACACAGATGTCCTCTTTATTGAGGTGCCCAAAACTGCACATAGAACTTGAGGTGTGGCCACACCAGTGCCATGTAGGGTAGGACAATCGCCTCCCTCAACAAAGCTAGCTATGTTGTGCTATTCTTAATTTACACCAACACTGAAAGTAATGCTTGATCTTTCTAAGTTGTGTTGACTGCCCAGCACTTGTGTTCCTATCAATTTTGCTTGCAGTTGTTGATGCACATTCCTTTAAGCTGGTGATTCTTGGCATATAATTGCTTTCATTTAGTTTGCTCCTGGCCCTCGTTTACTTTGTTAGTCATCATCCTGTCCCCAAGAAGTATTATTCTCTCAGAATATATGACTGATGGAGTTTTGTGATCTGGTGAAATGAGGCTGTCATTCGTAGGCGTACAGGGCAAATGATATTTCTCTCAGAAATATCTTCCTTTCACTTCATAATGTTTTTGGGTTCAGTTAAAGAAAGATGCAGAAAATAATTTATGGTTCTTCTTTTGGGGACAAAAAGAAGAAAACCTGCAGTTTTTTTAGGTCAACCAGTCTATTCCTTTATAGGGAATTGTCAGTCAAGGTTTACCTTCTATGTAGGCCTTCAATGGCTCTGCAGCATGGGTTACACTATACAGAAGAGGAAATCCAGAAAATTATATACAGTCTTTTAGAACAACAGTTCATTTTGAAGATTCTAGCAAAAAAAAAAAAAAATATTAAAAAAAGAAAGTTCTGACAAAATTTTTAAAAGATAATGCAGCCAGTTCTGAGGTCTAAAGGGTTTTGGAACTAATAGAAATGAGGTTACTGAGCAGAAGTGATATATTCAGATATATCAGTGCTTTGTATATGGCCATTAAAATATAAATCCTTTTTTCTGTAGATAAATATCTTGTTCCATTTGTTATTTTACATCTATAAAAATACAGAGGGAACATGATGAAAAATTTCACAGATAAAAAATATTTTTGGGTACCATACAGGATTCACATTGGTATAAACAAGATGTCCTTTGGGAAGGGGTGAAACCTGGAGATCCACATCTTGGAATACATCTACTAATTTCTCTTCTATGTTCTATGGCAAAGTAGCTTGATGACATTCAAATGTGTTAAATACTGCCTGCTATCAGTGTGACTTCAGAGTAAAATTGTAGCTGGGAGCCTTTTTGGATGTTTTTCCCTTTTTGCGCTAGACATTCTAATAATAAACACCCCAATGAACAAACAGTTCTGTGCTTCAGCTTGGCAGAATGAAAGGGGAACAGATTTCAAGCCCATGGAAACTGGATTTCCTGAACCTTCAAAAGAGATTAGATGATATTATAGGTATGCATCGTGCAGTCCAGAAGGACGTATTGATAATCAGGTTTATTTTTCAGTTATAAAGAATTTTATATAATAATGCAGGGGGAATAATAGAAGAATTGTGTACAACCTGCCAGGGTGGAAGGACAGTTCTTTAGTATCCACCTATTGTAGCAGTAGGAAATCTCCTTGGTTTCCATGAGTAATGACCTGGAATGGATATGTCTAATTCCCTCTTCTAAAAATGCATTGGCAACTTAAGCAGTCCAAACTTGTGCTTATTGAAGCATTTGCAATTACAGGAAATGCCTATCAAAAGCTCTGCTGTGTGTATAACTTTCTATTGCTTATAAAGCTTCAGTTATTTAATGCACAAAGTTTCTTTTCTTCCCTCAAGACTAGAGCTGCAAAAGTACCCTTTAACAGGGTTTAATTTTTGATTATTTTTTTCAGATTTACATAGCTTTTAATACTTGAATAGAAATAGCCATTAAATAAGTGTAGTGCGTCAGAGCATTTTTATTAATCAAGGGAACGTTAGTACCACATATTTCTTTGTCTAAAACAGATGAAGCTGAAACCCAGAGCACTTGTAAAGTTGTTACATTTTACTTTGTTTCTAAGCATAAATTTTAGTGAACTATCAAAGAAGTGTCTAATGTTAGAGTTTGATATGAAGGTGTCTCTGTGAAGAAGTCGATGATTTTTCCCTTCAAAATCTCAGTTCTGGCTCTCTGCTCTGGAATCGGCTTATAACCTATTTCCTTTCCTCATTAAGGCACTGCTTACCAAATTCCAGCCAGTGACCCTTGGTCAGTGGAGCTGCCAATGTGTGTCCCCAAGGCTGTAATCAGGTTGGTTGAACCAATTGCAGTAGCATATAATTAAAAATCCAGTACGACTTTTCTGCTTTTTCCCAAGTATGTCAGGTTTTACATCTCAGGGATTCTTTTTAACATAATATTAATTGGTAGTTTTATTTTAGCATACAGACTGAGCACTTTTGACCTGTTAATTACTGAATACTGGACATTTGAACCTCCCCAGTGACATTTGTTATGACTAAATTTTCAATGGAGAAGTGCATTATGGGAAGCAAAGGACATAAAACATTGTTGGAATGTGACTGGATTCAGAGACATTTTAGAAGCTTAAAATTTAAACTGAAGACCCCATTTTCTCAAACTTTCTTAGAGATTTTTGTACCAAACGTACTGGAAAAAAACCCATTTTGTTTCTCATAACATGAAAAAAAATTCTACAGAATTCTTCTCCCTTATTCAGTACTCCCAAAAATGATAATTTTGCTAATGTTCTCAAGCACATGGCAAAAACATGACTAGTCCATCGTATTATCAGTATGTAATTGCATATGTAACTTGTTTGGAAAAAGCTTTAGCTAGTCTTTAGTTTTTTAGCTAAGTCAATTTATAAATTGTACAGAGGACCACTAATTCTGGAGGTCTCCAGAATCAGGGCTGATCCTGTATCATATTTAGAGGCAATCCTGTCTCCTCTCTTTGTCATTTTAGAAGAATAAAAGAACCCATAGTTTTGGTTTCTTTTTGTTGAGTTCATTTTCTTATCAAAGGGTTTTCTGGACTAGTATCAGACTTTTTTCTTTGACCCTGTCCATCTTGACCTTGTTTTTCTCAAAAACTGTGGATGCTACTGGAGAGGAGGTGTTCCTGTGGATAATTAAAACAGTGGGGCAGGTTTGTGGGGTTTGTTTTAGCTGATTCATAGTTGAAAGTAATATAAAGGTAGGAGATAAGGCTGGGAAACTGAGTTGTTCCATCTTCTGTCTCAGCTAGCTGTAACTCTCCTTCCCTCTTCATTCAGGACCAAACTTAATGCCTCCTTCTAGCATACAGCTTTTTGTCTGCTTCATTAATTTCCTACATGTTCTCTTCCTGCCTGGTGTGGCTGCCAGTGAAGGAGTTTTCACTGAGGACAGAAGACAGATGATGTCTTTATATTAATTCCTATTTGTGATCTGCTGTGCAACTTCAGGGGAAGTACTGGGAAAACGTGTATGAAAATGTTATACCAGCATAGTCCTAATCTTTGGGCATTTTAGCTAAGTTTTATGATGACTTTTCTCAGCACCTGTATACACTTTAGGAATGCTGTTAGGGCTTTTTTTTTTTTTTTAATGGAGATATGTGACTTGTCAGAATCAGGTTTTCATGAGGTGGGAAACGTTTCTTCAACACAAAGTATATTTTTGTTCAAAGTCTGTGCTCTGAGAGTGGGAATAGAAGACCCTATCGATGAAACATTGCTTCTTGCAGTTGTCAATTTAAAATATGATGCCTAAAACTGCTGGGGTTTTAATACACCACAAAAGCAATACGATTTATTTTAAGTTTTATGAGCCTCTTTTTAGTGTTGAGGAGCCAAGAGTACTTTTTCTTTAGGGTAGAATGGTAGATGGGGAACAAAAATTGTGCTTATACAAAACATCTTGTCTTTTGTCTATGACAAGGTCAATCTTAAGTCCCAAAATTGTTCTAGTTGCTTGAACATCTGCTGAACTGGACATTCAGGTCATAATAAGAGCTGCTGGGTGCTGCCTAGTTTTGAAGATTTGATCCCTAGCTGCCTATTGATTAAGTCTAATACATGTTCTGTTAAGAAGAGCTTTTAAAATTCTCTTTAGGAAAAGAGGCTGTTTCAGCTTAAATGCCCAATGCACAGCAGGAACTTAAAGGTGATGAGAAGAACTTTCCTATTTCTTTCTGATGCTTTCTGTTGTCTTCTCTATTTCATGGTAGTGAAGACACATTTTTCTATAGAGAACATAAAAATATTTTTTGTGATTGCTGGAACCTTTCCTTTTAAATTATTAAGCCATATAAAGCATTTTCTCAAATGTCTCTCTGAATAATGATGACCCCCATTAAAATGGTTACTGAGTTATTCTTCTGAGTTGCATAGCCTACATACTTATGTTAAAACAGCGCTATAATTAACTTCATTTGTATTGGTCAGGCTTTGTGATTTCAGAAGGATTTATGGCTGAATGTGATCATGCAAAGCACCAGATTGGAGGCATATGTCTTCCATTCAACTCCTGCAGTTCTCACTACGGTCTAAAATTGAATTTGCAGAGCGAAAGTTTAAAGGCAATTGTGAAGGTGGTCTGAGAGATTAAATAAAGTGTAACACTGAGCAAGATTGAGACGGGTTTATAGCAGGTTTTATAAGGCAATGGGAGATATTGGGTGTCTCAGAAATTTGAAGAGGATTTTTGGTAATTTCCATGTTTCTCCTCAGATGAGGAGGATTTCCATATTTCCTCAGGAAAATATATTTAAAATTCATCCTCATGGCCTTCTTATCACTCTTTTACCTCCAAGCTTGAGATACTTTGTAATAGTTAACTTATTCTGAGCATATGGTAAGTTTTCATATGTGCTAGAGGGAAAAAAAAAAAAGTCTGTTCCTCAGTCTTGTGATAAAATCTTTATGGTGATTGAGTGATAAAAGAGGGGCCTTGTAATGTAGTCTGTTTCCCTAATAGGCATTGCACAAAGGATGTAATTTCAGTCAGAATTTCATTTACTACCAGTTCAGGTGCTTGCTTGGAGCTGTGAACTGTATTTCACAGTAGCCATATTTTCACAGTATTTCACAGATTCAGCTGTTTGTGAGCAAGTCTGTCACTCCAAGAGACCATCATCCCTGCATACTGTCTGCGCTCCCCTTTTTCCCTGGATAAGCCAAGTTTTGTGCTAGTTATATTACCTGATTTCTAGAGCTGTTTGTTTCAGAGAACTGACAGGCATCAGTTGTCTTATATATTTGTAGCCTAACTCATCTAAGTTCAGAAAATAAATTTCGCAGAAGATTAAAAAGCACTTGTAAACTGGCATTTCAACATGAAGTCTGGTTCAGTGCTAGAAGCCTTGTAGCAGAGCTCTTATAATCACTAGTACAAAGCTATCTTAATATCATAGAATCATAGAATAGCTAGGGTTGGAAAGGACCTTAAGATCACCAAGTTCCAACCCCCCTGCCAGGGGCAGGGACACCTCCCACTAAACCATGCCACCCAAGGTTATGTCCAATCCAGCCTTGAACACCGCCAGCGATGCAGCATTCACAACTTCCCTGGGCAGCCCATTCCAGTGCCTCACCACCCTTACAGTAAAGAATTTCTGCCTCATATCCAATCTAAACTTCCCCTGTTTAAGTTTGAACCTGTTACCCCTTGTCCTCTCACTACAGTCCCTCATGAAGAGTCCCTCCCCAACATATCCCTATAGGCCCCCTTCAAATACTGGAAGGATGCTATGAAGTCTTCATGCAGCCTTCTCTACTCCAGGCTGAACAGGCCTAACTTCTCAGCCTGTCTTCATATGGGAGGTGCTCCAGTCCTCTGATAATCCTTGTGGCCCTCCTCTGGACTTGTTCCAACAGTTCCATGTCCTTTTTATGTTGAGGACACCAGAACTGCACACAATACTCCAAGTGAGGTCTCACGAGAGCAGAGTAGAGGGGCAGGATCACCTCCCTCGACCTGCTGGTCACGCTCCTTCTGATGCAGCCCAGGATACGGTTGGCTTTCTGGGCTGCAAGCGCACACTGCCAACTCATGTTCATTTTCTCATCGACTAACACCCCCAAGTCCTTCTCCACAGGGCTGCTCTCAATCCCTTCTCTGCCTAACCTATAGCTGTGCCTGAGATTGCTCCCACCCAGCTGTGGGACCTTGCACTTGGCATGGTTAAACTTCATAAGGTTGGCATCAGCCCACCTCACAAGTGTGTCAAGGTCCCTCTGGATGGCATTCCTTCCCTCCAACGTATCAACCGAACCACACAGCTTGGTGTCATCGGCAAACTTGCTGAGGGCGCACTCAATCCCACTGTCCATGTCACCAACAAAGATGTTGAACAAGACTGGTCCCTACACCGATCCCTGAGGGACACAACTCGTTACTGGTCTCCAGCTGGACATTGAGCCATTGACCAGAACTCTTTGCGTGTGGCCATTCAGCCAGTTCTTTATTCACCGAGTAGTCCACCTATCAAATTGATGTCTTTCCGATTTAGAGACAAGGATGTCATGTGAGACAGTGTCAAACGCTTTGCACAAGTCCAGGTAGATGACATCAACTGCTCTACCCCTGTCCATCAGTTCCATAGCCCCATCATAGAAGGGCACCAGATTGGTCAGGCAGGATTTCCCCTTAGTGAAGCCATGCTGGCTGTCACCAACCACCTTGTTGTTTTTCATGTGCCTCAGCATGCCTACCAGGAGAATTTGCTCCAAGATTTTGCGAGGCACAGAAGTGAGACTGACTGGTCTGTAGTTCCCTGGCTCATCCATTTTCCCCTTCTTGAAAATGGGGGTTATATTTCCCTTTTTCCAGTCATGGGGAACTTCAGCTGACTGCCATGATTTTTCCAATATGATGGACAGTGTCTTAGCAACTTCATTTGCCAGCTCCTTCAGGACCCTCGGATGGATTTCATCAGGTCCCATGGCCTTGTGCACATTCAGGTTCTTAAGATGATCTCGAACCAGAACCTCTCCTACAGTGGGCCCAGGGTCTTCATTCTCACTGTCCCTGTGTCTGCCTTCCAAGACTTGAGTGGTGTGGTCAGAGCTTTTGCCACTGAAGACTGAGGCAAAGAAGTCATCAAGAACCTCAGCCTTCTCCAAATCCAGGGTAGCCAGTTCTCCCAATAGCTTCTGGAGAGGGCCCACGTTGTCCCTAGTCTGTCTTTTATTTGCAATGTACCTAAACAATCCCTTCCTGTTATCCTTAACATCCCTAGGCAAGTTTATTTCTAAGTGTGCCTTAGCTTTCCTGACCTGGTCCCTGGCTTCCCGGACAACATCCCTGTATTCTTCCCAGGCTGCCTGTCCTTGCTTCCACCTTTCATAAGCCTCTTTTTTCCTTTGAATTTTCCTCAGCAGCTCCTTATCCATCCAAGGATGTCTCCTGGCCCTCCTGCAGCACTTTCTCCTAGTAGGGGTGCAACGCTCCTGAGCTCACAGCAGATGATCCTTGAATATCAACGAAGAGTCTTGGGCCCCCCTGCCCTCTAGGGCTATATCCCATGGAACCTTACTGAGCAGGTTCCTGAAGAGGCCAAAGTCTGCTCTCTTGAAGTCCAGGGCAGTGAGCTTGCTGCACGCTCTTCTCACTGTCCTGAGGATCTCGAATTCGACCATGTCATGATACTGCAATCAAGGCTAACCTGGGGCGTCACATTTCCAACCAGCCCTTCCATGTTGGTGTGGATGAGATCAAGCATGGCACCTCTCCTTGTCGGCTCCTTTATGACTTGCAGAAGGAAGCTGTCTTCCACACAATCGAGGAACCTCCTGGATTGCTTGTGCCGGGCCGTACCATCCCTCTAAGCGATATCAGGGTGGTTGAAGTCCCCCATGAGGACAAGGGCCTGCGAGCATGAGGCTGTTCCTATCTGTCTATAGAGCGCTTCATCCACCAAGTCCTCTTGGTCAGGTGGTCTGTAACAGATCCCCACAATAATGTCTCCCATCGCTGTTCTCCCTTTAACCCTGACCCACAAACTCTCTGTCGACTGCTCAGCTGTCCCCAGGCACAGTTCCATACTCTCCAGCCTATCCCTAACATAAATAGCAACTCCCCCTCCCCACCTACCTGGCCTGTCTTTCCTAAGGAGCCTGTAACTTTCGATTCCAACACACCAGTCATAGGAGCCATCCCACCATGTTTCTGTGATGCCTATTATATCATACGCCTGTAGACGTGCACACATCTCTAATTCCTCTTGTTTGTTCCCCATGCTACGGGCATTTGTGTAGAGGCATCTGAGCTGAGCTCCAATTGAAGCCGGCTCATTGGCTGGAGTATGTGTGTCTGTCAGAGGAAAATTGTGTATTTTTAATTTATTTCATATGAGGTAACATACGTCTGTCTGAAATAATATTGGTTTACTGATTTCTGCAAGTAAAACCCAGGTTTCACTCATTTCTACTCATCCTTAATGTTTTTCCAGTAATTCTGCTTTCTATTAGCTTGATTAAAGTTGACTACAGTGTTTACTGTAGTTTGGCCAAACAGCTACTTATGTAATTATCTTATTTCTGACATTATTCTTCACAGTAAGTCATACAGGTCTATGAAGGATATTCTGATTAGATGTTAGAGCTCTCTCCAGCAGCATAAAGAATGACAGATTGATTCCTGGTAGTATTATAAGCGCAGTAGACCTGAAACACAATAGGAGTTTGTAGGATCTGAGATCAATTTAATGGCATCAGTTGAAATGAAGGTGTCTGAAAAGGCTTTTGAGCATTTGTGTATGTGCTGGCCTTGATTTTTAAGGTATTTGTGAGCTGTATTATGGATCAAGTAGCTTAATATCTAGCTGAGACAGAGTGCCTTTTCCCTAGGGTTTGGTGTGGCATAGGTCAAGCAACACAAGGGAGTGATCCCACTCAAGGAAGTGTCATTTCCATGTGGTATTTGAAGCAGGTGTGTCTTGCTGTTGCTGTACTGATCCTGTATGCAGGAAGGGACCCCTACGTCCAAGATAGGCTGAGAAAATTGGGGCTGTTCAGCCTGGAGAAGAGAAGGCTGCATGGAGACCTCCTAGCAGCCTTCCAATATTTGAAGGGGTCTATAGGGATGCTGGAGAGGGACTCTTCATTAGGGACTGTAGCGAGAGGACAAGGGGTAACAGGTTCAAACTTAAGCAGGGGAAGTTTAGATTGGATATGAGGAAGAAATTCTTTACTGTAAGGGTGGTGAGGCTCTGGAATGGGTTGCCCAGGGAAGTTGTGAATGCTGCATCGCTGGCAGTGTTCAAGGCTGGATTGGACATAACCTTGGGTGGCATGGTTTAGTGGGAGGTGTCCCTTCCCCTGGCAGGGGGGTTGGAACTAGATGATCTTAAGGTCCTTTCCAACCCTAACTATTCTATGATTCTATGGTATATTTTATTTTGAGAAGCGCCTCTGGGTGTTAGTATCTGTTTACAGCTCCTTGCTCTTTCTGTGCTTTTACCACTTCATTTGTTTTCTTGGATCTCATCTCAGGCCATTCGGAGGGCCACTCATAGTTCAGTGTAGTAATTTTTTATTTGCATGAAACAAAATGATTACATGTTTCTGAGACCACAAAAAGTACTTTTTTATTCTCCTCAGTACGATATGGGAATGAAGAAAATATCTTCATGTTTATTTTTGTTACGATCATAAAATTGTCATTCCAGTTGTCATTGAGTTGTTACTAATTAGTAGTTCTCTCCTCTGTTTCCACGAGAGTTTTTCCTTCAAGTGTTAGGGAGGTTTTATTCATAGAGGACATTTGATATTTGACAGCACAAATTTCTCTGTGGAAGGGAGTTATATACATTAAGGAAATAGGAGGTGGGATTGCCCTTTCAGAATTCGAGATTCCTGAATGGGGAGGTTGTATATTTTATTCTGCTTTGGGCAATCCCGTACTCAATGTGCTGGCATGTCTGTGAACAATATACATGTTACTGCCTTCTACATTCACTGTTAATCTGACATGTATAACTCTGGCGTCTATTCTCGTTTCATAAAGATCCGATATTGATGCCACAAGAAGCAACAACGTGTTACATCAGTGAGGAAAACCAACATGAACAAAATAATAAAATGCCCATCAACTTCATAATCTTCATGTCTTGTACATAGTTCTCATGACAATGTTAGTCATCTCTCCAGTTTTAATGAGTAATTTGTGCTGTCTTCTGGATTCACTAGAGAGACTTGGCTTAAAGCAAGTAAGTCCTTGAATTACAGCTTCGATTCAGTCTTATATTTTGCTCATACTATACTTGAAACATGCTTACATAGTAATAGTAAAAGGAGGAGAGATGAAGTGTTCAAGACAATTAACAATAAAAACAAAGGAGAAAAAAGAAAGCTGTGGCTTTTAGGGTGTTTTTGTGGTGTGTGTTTTTTTTTGTTTTTTTGTTTTTTTTTTTAATTATTGTTTGATTTGATTCTGTTCTGATTTTGTAACAGAACAAGTCAAAATATGTATTAAGTCAAATATGTAATACAAAATACAAAAATACTTATAAAGTCAAAATATTTATTAACTTACCCATCGGTGATTAAAATGCAAAATTTTGTGCAATATTCCATGTAGGCCTACAGAAATGGAACTGGAGAAAGTCAGTTCCCCTCTTTCATCCATTGAGGTGAGGAAGGCACGCAAAGATCTATATTTTTACTCTAGATAAAAAATTATTTTAATTTTTTACATTTCTGATTTTCTTGCATGCATGGGATATGGCTTCATTGCAGCATGTTCTCAGATACCATCATTTTCTTGATGAAAAAGTAAAGAAGTTTTAAGATGTTGGCATGCAGAAAAATACAGTTTATAAGAACAGCTAAGGGATAGTTGTAGATGGCTACTAGTATCTGAGTTGACATTATTAAGTATGAATGGTGGTTGCAGCATGAACCCAAATGCAATTGAGAGGAAGAAAAAAATGGAGGTCATATGGTTGCGATTAAAATACTTGATATTGAGAGAGCCACAGCCAGATGCTGAAGGTACCTGTAAGCAGCAGGATGCCTTGGGCCTGGCTAAAGCCAGGTCACAGGAGTAAATTCTAGAATTCTTAATTTCTGGCTGTTCCTGCCTCTTATTATTCCAATGTGAAGCTGCTGGAAGAGCAGATGCCTGCACAGCTCTATTTAACACTGGTGTCCTGTAAAATGAAACTGAGTCCTCAGCTGGCTAAGCATGGTGTCACAAGTGAAATCTCTCAGAAGTTATGGCATCTGGATATTCCTATGCCCATGGAGAAGACATAGGTTAGTTATCATAATTTCTCTATTCGGGTATCTTAAATTTTCATGAAGATAGATTTTGGTTTTGTTTCTATAGAAGGTCAACTTTGTCTCTATCAATCATTTATATGGAGAAATATCAAGTAGCAGTCTTAATGAGCAGTTACTTTTTGATACCAGCAACTGTTTTAGTAGAAGTAAGGTAAACAGTGGGGAGAATTTCGGGGGGGTGGGCTGGGAGAGAAAAAGTAAATCCAATAGTTTTCAGAGAGTATTAGTGCACTAAATTCACAGGTGATGAACTAGAAATAAAACTTCATATCACAATATCATACCTATAGCTCCTCAGGCCCTCCCCAAATAATCATCCAATCTTGTTTGAATATTTTATTGAAGCGTAAGGGAAATTTTAACCTTTGTTATAACAGACATGACAAACAAGCTAAAGGCCTGCTAGTATAAATAGCACACAGTCTTGTTATATTGATTCTGACTGCCTTTGCTACACCCACCACATCCCCTATCCTTTAGCAATTTTCAGGGACAGATGACTAATTCTGATGAGATCCTTTCACTGAAATGGCAGTTTCACAGCTTCCTCTTGGGACAGTCATGAGTGTGATCAGATTTTCAATGTGCAAACACCTATTGATTTGCTTACTAAAAACTTCCTAAGAAATCCCACCTGGGCAAAGAATTTCTCTGAACTTTATCATCTTCCTTTACAAATTCTTCAAAAGAATAATTATATTTTAAATAAAACTTCAGTGGTATGTTCTTGATACAGTATGAAATAAAATTACCTAAGGTGGAGTTGCAGTTATTACAATAGGCTTATAATTATGCATAAAAATAGATTATCTGTCTATGTTTAGGATATATACATGTATTATATTATTAAAATGATATGCATCTTCCTGGGTTATTTTGTGGGCTTTGTTTAATAACTGGAAAATTGATGGTATTTCAGGGTTTTTATTCTGGTATCAGTTAATACAGATACAGCTGTATTGGAAAACCATTTAACACCAAAGAAATGTGTATTGGTCAAAAGGGTGCCATAAATTTTAAAACTTGCTGGGGCCCCTCATACATTCCCAGACAGAGCTCCATGCACTCCAGCTGGTCACTGATATAGAGAGCAACACCACCTCCTTGTTTCCCCTGCATGTCCTTCCAGAAGAGCCTGTATCTTTCCATTCCAACACTCCAGTTATAGTAGCCATCCCACTCATATTTGTGATGCCAGTAAAGGTTGTAGCCCGGCAGGCATGTTCACTTCTCTATCTCCTTTTATTCCCCGTGCTACATGCATTTGCATAGGAGTATTTGAGATGGGCTCCCAATGAAGCTGACTTACTGGCTGGAGTGTCTGGAATTCCTTTGTGCTCTTCTTCAGGTGCTCTCCTGCTGACCTGTGATCTCTCCTCAGGCTCTGGGCACCTTTCTCTGGCTTTGATATCAACCTGGTAGGAGTAGGATGAATTGAGATTCCCCTCCCCTGGCAACTTTAGTTTAGATTGTATTAAGTAAACATGTGAATGAAAATGAGAATTAAGACTAGAACTGGGGTTTGCTCATAACCACTGAATGACAGGTGCGCTATGTACAGTTTTTTATATGACCTCCACTGTAGGATGCTGTGCAGTAACCTTGCCCAACTTAGAGCATCAGTCCCTGAAGTGAAATGACAGCTGTTCTCAGAGAGGTTTTGAGCTGTATGGATTGGTTTAACATTTTGCTGTTACTATTCAGAGGGTAGTCCGGTCTGGAGTTGTGTCTGTGCAGGGATTGCCTTCGCTCCCTAATGGGTTGAAACAACACCAAATGGTGAGGTGTGGTTTTGGCAAATAGGGCAAGTCCCTGCAGTATGCTTGGAAGAAGATTTTGTGATGTGTGAGTTGCTAGGAGTGAAGGAGTCAGAGTTGGAATGTTTTGTTTTGGGGTTGGTGTTTGTTTTACTCTGAGAGAAAGCCAAATCTGTATTCAAGTCTGAGCAGGGGAGATGAGATAGAAAACCTGAGCACTTCAGATGTAAAATTCTTCTATCAGTTCACTTAAAGACATTTAGATTACACTGAAAGACATCTATCATGACACAACAATATGTTTATGCAGGAACAGATAGTGACTGTGATGCGTGTGTCATGGGGTGTCGTAGTCACAGACTGCTTGGGTGTCACACCAGTCTACAAGCATGCACCAAACTGATTTTTGTTTGTTTTTTTTAAAGAGAGAGAGGAAGCAAAATGCTTGTGTAATTCAGGTTTCCATCCTTATTGACTAGATGTCTCCTAATTTTATCCTATTTGTATGCTTTGTGTTGGCTGGGGTACCAAGAGATAAGACAAAAAAGCTCTTAACAAATGAGGAAAATTAATGTGGAGTTAAAAAAACTGTTGCTCAAAGCTCAGTAATGATTTGATTTTGAAGTTTTGTAGGACCCTCTCTAGTGCGAAAGAATCTGGTAATAAAAGAAATCTTTCTGTCCAAAAAGCTCTCTAGTTCTGAAGAGGTGGGAAGACACAGTTCCAGAAAAGCTGTGAGGAAAGTAAATTTTTCTACGTTTTCAAGATATTGTACAGAAGGTCACAGGTGACTGAAATAAAAAGTTAGATGCTGCCTTTGCATGGGACATGAGTATCAGCTGGAGGGCAGAGGTCAGCATTTTCATTTATTCTGCAGTGTATGACACTCCGACATACAATAAATTCTGTCTGAATTGATGTGAGGAAAAAGATCATGAGAGGAAGTTTTAAAAATGGAAGCTTTTGATGGTTGCACCTCATTTTTTGTATCTGAGACAACACAACTATCTGAGTTAAAAGCTGAAATTCAGAGCTGCCCTGCTTTGTTACTAGCACAAGGGCAAGCAATTGCCGGAAAGTAGCAAAACTAGCAAGATGAAGAGCAAAAGATGGGGAAACTGGAGACCTCTCTGAAGTTTGCCTTATTCTGATGTCAAGAAGCAGTCACATGTGCTGCCTTAGGTTCCCTTCACGTTATCCTCTTATTATGTGTGAAGAGATTGATGGTTTGTTACCAGTCCCTATTTGATGTGGACCCCCAAATCTGTACACTCTGTATTTTTGAAGTTATTAATGGCTGTGGTAAGTCGAATTATTATAAGATCTTATTTTTATTTTCAGTCAGATAGCTATGACAAAGTGATGGCTTTAAACCTGTCTTGTGTTTACTTTGATTATCTGGGTCAAGTTAACTTTCTTGGTACTTCTGAATGGAAATTTTGTAAGCAAAGATTCTGCTGTGCTAAGAGCATCATTGCAATTTTTATTTAGCATAAAAATTCTGTAAGTAACGAGGGGGATATTTTCAAAACAAAGCATTTAAAATGAGAAAATTTAATAATTATGATAAATCTAAATCTTAATCATATGTATGTGTGAGTCAACAGGTTGTCTTTACTGCTTGTAAAGGTGGTTTGAATATGGCATCAGGGTGTGTATAATCAGGAAAGACAGTTTCCTTTTGCATTCCAGCAAACTAAAAGCAGTGTGGCTCTGAACCTGAGCTAATAAGCTCTGTGGAGTGGTGAATTATATCACTAAAATCATGGAACTGTGTTCATCATTTGTGCAATTTTTGATGGGCTCTCAGAGTAATTCATAGCAAGCTCTTCTCTGCCTGCAGCATATTCCCCTTATCGCTGTAGCCACAAGGCACATATTAACCAGTTTGTATTCACCTCTGCAAAGCATGCAAGTTTTGATAACATTTTAAATGTTTGGAATGTTTCTGAATTTTTGGTGGAGGAAGAAAGAGGAAAATAGCAAGACTTAGAGTTTTATGACTTTCCAATGATCAGTTTGATGGAGATGTTTAGTCTTCAGAGAAGTATTTCTCCTGCCTCCTTTTCCTGTGACTGTTCTACCAGTATTTCCAACCTTAAGAAGAGAATTTGACTGGGAAGTTGAATACATTGCTTCTGTATAGCTTTAAGTAGCAAATACATAATAGCTGAAAAAGGATGAAGTTTAAAGGCAAGAGGACACAACAAAAAAAAAAAAAAAAAAGTGATAGATTCTGGTCTTTGCAGTGGGATTGTTCATTATTTGCTTGAGGTAAACTTGCCTTTTTCAAATATTTTGCTAGTTTCCACCTACCTCAATATTTATACCACCTTTCCTTCTAGGCCAGATTGTGCATGTGATGCGTGTTTACAGTAGAGGGTATTGCAGCTTTCAGTTCTCCTTTTTTCCTTTTGTGTCCTAACACTCTTTTGGAATTAATTTAAATTTGCATTAATGTTGTAAATGTTGTAAGTTCAATGTTGTTTAAAAAAAGGTTAAATGTATACACAAGAAATCCTGATGTAACCATAGCTTAAGAAAAAATTAAGAAGTGTGAGTATTACCAATGTAGTGTGTATATCTACTATTAAATTTAGGGCTCTTCTGAACTGAGTAAGTTTCTTCATTTTTCCTAAGCTTGAAAGATTGTGCTCAACAGTAGGTCCCCTGGCTATGTTAACTTCATTTATAAACTACTCTTAAGTAGCAGTTCACTCATCAAACTTTCATGTTTCTTAGATACTAAACAATAGCTGATCCTTTCTATTTGCACTTTTGTAACTGACAATGTGTGTTTGTTAAGAAAGCCTGTGTGCAAGATACACTTTTATTTTCTAACACAGTTAAGACCTACTTCTAACACACTTAACAAATCACCGATATTGCATCTTATCCCACTTGACTACATCTTTTCATACTTTACTTCAGCCTTTTACTGCAGTGTTGAGTGTTTTATGTTCTAAAATTCCTGACCTGGGTAGTGTGCTAGTATTTTTTGCCTGGACTTTACAGGTGTAAACATAAGCATTATTGATCAGTTCTCACACTCTAGTAGTTTCATTTAATATGTCTTGCTGACTAAGCCATATATTGTAGGACAGTAAATTTTTGTGTTTCAGGATTTAATTACATTTGTCTTGATAGTCATAGAATTATAGAATAGATAAAGTTGGAAGGGACCTTAAAGATCATCTAGTTCCAACCACCCTGCCATGGACAGGACACCTCCCCACTAGACCAGCTTCTCAGGGCCATGTCCAGCCTGGCCTTAAACACTGCTAGGGATGCAGCGTGCTTTAAGAATTTATTAGTCATGCTATAGACAAGCTTTAAGTATTTATTATCTTACTGTATTGTACTTTTATAAAAACATAATTCAATACACCTTTAATAATGTATAAATTTAACTCAGACTGAAATAAAAAGAAACATACACAAGTTTCATTAACCCACAGCTCTAGCTCACATCGTGATACAAGAGTGGTGGTTTTGAACGAAGTAAATGCAATTTTGGTATAACAACTAGGAGGAAATCACAGTGTTTTACAACTGCCAAAAAAGGTGTTCTATTACAGTGCAGTTGTTGCAAATAAAATTAAATCATGCACAGAATATTAAAGAAAACTTCTAGAGATTCTCTAAATCACAAATGTTGGTATGTAAATAGTAGAGGTTTGATGATGCCCAGCAGTGTTCTCATCTGTGTCACTTATCTCTTTCTGCAGGGATAAAGAAATATGGTCAAAAATTAACCTAGTAGCTTTCCTTGGACATTTTTTCTAAAGGAGCTCAAAATGGATGTTGTCTGTGGCCATGTAACTCTGTGTCTTTAATTTATTTGATTTTATAGTTTAAGATAGATTTAAAAAAAAATCTATTTAAGAATAGAAAAGTTCTTATTTAAGAATTCCAAGTGCTTATGAATGCAATAGGCAAGCTTGGCATCTCTGCACTGTGTTGTTTTTATTGTTCCTAATTTTAAGAGTAGCAAACATGATATGAAAATAGGATTTCAAATCTTAAACAATATTCATGCTGATAGCAAGACAATATTGTGCTAATGGCGGGAGATCATGTAAGTAATAATATAATAGTTGATTTAAGATCAGTTTTCTGTAATGTGTAGTTTTTTGCCTTTTTCGAGTGCTTGATGAGAATGTTATGTGAGATATATAAAATTTAATTTTTTCATTATTAATTCTGTACTTTTAATTACACTGTAATGTTGTGATAAGTACACAGTTGTCACTTGGCTTCAAAGACCCGACTAGAAGAGCTAACCTACAGCATATTTGGATTTATCTTAGTTTTATACGATGATAATATGCTACGGTCTGCTCATACTGGTAAACAAAATGTTCATTTTTTGCCCCCGAGAAAGTCTTGTGTCTTTACTGCAGAGGAAAACTGGCCACCTGCATTGCACAATGCACTATTATATATTCTCTTTTTTTGTAAATATGGCAGACGTTTCTTTAATTGTCACTTGCATGCTTTCCAACTTCTCTTCCTGTATAACCATATTCTTTAGCTACCATCGTTTGACCAAAAGTTAAAAGGAGTCTGAGAAAGCAGTTCTAAGGAAGACCTTCGCAGCATGGAATTCATAGTCTTTCATTCATCGTCTCAAAGGACTGCTATAGTAGTGAGAAACTAGGGATAATTTGGGTAGAACAGGACCTGTGAGAGGACCTAGTCCACTCTCCTGCTCATAGCAGGGCCAGCTCTAAGGTCAGACTAGGCTAATTTGGGTTATAACCAGTTGGGACATGAAAATCTCTGAGGATGGAGATTGCACAGCTTCACTGCATGCATTTCTTTGGGGGGAAAGTTTCAGAGAACTGCTGCCAACACATTTATCCAGCCTGTAGAAAACTATACCTTCCCAGTGACATTGAAAATAGATTCTGTGTCTAGCTGTAGGTTATCACTACAGCTCAGAGACTGAACAACTGTGACATTCACTTTTAAAAGATACTTTTCAAAAGCTAACACCAAATCTTTTGTATCCTGGAATATTTTTGTTCAAAAAAATGTTATTTGAATTCATAGAATCATAGATTCATAGAATGGGTAGGGTTGGAAAGGACCTTAGGATCATCTAGTTCCCCCCCCCTGCCATGGGCAAGGTTGCCTCATGCTAGATAGACCATGTTGCCCAAGATCCTGTCCAGCCTGGCCTTGAACACTGCCAGGGACAGAGCATTCAGCACTTCTTTGGGCAACTTGTTCCAGTGCCTCACCACCCTCACAGTAAAGAACTTCTTTCTTATATCTAACCTGAATCTCTCCATCCTAGTAGGCCCCCTTCAGACACTGAAGGCTGCTATGAGGTCTCCATGCAGCCTTCTCTACTCCAGGCTGAACAGCCCCAGCTTTCTCAGCCTGTCTTCATATGGGAGGTGCTCCAGTCCCCTGATCATCCTTGTGGCCCTCCTCTGGACTTGTTCCAGCAGCTCCATGTCCTTATGCTGGGAACACCAGAACTGCACACAGTACTCCAAGTGGGGTCTCACAAGACGGTATATAAATATTTCTGGAGCTCCATGATGTGTCATTTATTTTAGTGCAAACCTTTTAAGCTGTGCAATGTCTGGAAGTTGGAACAGTATTTCAAGACTGGGGTAACTTAATAGAGAATAGGAAAGAGGTGAAGACCCTCTACAAGTGTCTTTAATGATATGCGTATCATCTCTGTGTTTGCTTGGAGTAGCTACAGGATGAATATCTATATTCTCAGTGCATGTGTGAGATTGTTTTAATACCACTTCTCAAAAAGACTTGTTTGCCATTTAATATGCAGAATGACCTAGGTAACTTGAAAACAACTCTGTGCTATAAAGCATTCTTAGTAAAGTAATAATACAAATGGAAGAGAAAAACCTGTAGCTCTTTTCCCTTGCAAACAGAAGTCCACTCTTAATTAGGTAGTAACCTCTGAGTAACTTACAGCAGCACTTCAATTAGTGGACTTCAGGTGATTTCCTTTCCACCTGGTTTTCTGAATGGTCCTGAGTAACTGCAGAAAACTTGAAGGAACTGCAAGTCAGGAAATGAAAAGGATTGAAGAGAAAAAAGGCTTCAAATGATTAGAGAAACCAGAATTTGAAAGTAATTGATAAAAAGGTGCTGTTTGTCTGCTTATTTATTATTAGTTCTTAGGTCCATTGAGGTGTTTTTTAGGGACTTGAATAATAGAAGAATCATGCATGAGCTACCTTTCTTGAATCATTTCAACTCAATCTCTGCTTCTACCTGTTACCAGCCCCCAAGTGTATGGTGTTTTTTCTTTTGAAATGAATGACTGTGATTCTTACCTGTTTCTGCACACTGCTTTCACTACTCTGTACAGCGGTGAATTGTTACTAGAACTCCCATAAAATGTGAGAGAATGTTTTAGCCTAATGTCCTCATAGTTCACATAACAGTGAAGTCTGTGAATTAATCTTCTTGTGTCATATCTTATATGAATGCTGTGGTCTGTAGAGCAGTGTATTCAACACTGGGGTGAACAAGCAAGAAGGGTGCAGTGGCGCTCAAGTATGCTACCTGCATTTAACTAAATAGTGCTGGACATGCACGCTGAAGATCACCCTGTTCTTCCTCAGAAGAATGAACATTGAGCCTTAAAGGCTTTAAAGCTAGAAAAAAGTCTCTCATTCAGTAAGAAGTCAGAAAATCCAAATTGGAGAATGAACGGGAAGGGGGGTTTTTCGTGTTATAGCTAATGTGTCTGATAGGCCTTATCCATGACTTGGTCAAATAGCTCTTTAGCAACCTCTTCAAGAAGTCTAGATTAATCTGCATAGTCTGATTTTACTCTACCCATTACTGTAGATCATCCTGTCACCATCAAATGGACTGTTGAATTCAATTCTGCTCACTTGATGTCTTTCATAATTGTAACTGTGCATAATTCTAGCTTGAATACTTCTTGGTTTTAATATCAGCTGCAATTGTAAAGAAGTGAAGTTTATTCTTGGTAAACAAAATGATAAACTAACTAGGTCCTGTAAACTGTAGCCTCTGTGTGCATGTACTGATTTAATCTGGGACCTGTTCTATGAAATGTCAGAGGTTTTCCTTTAAAGCTCTTACAACCTAAGAGTTTTTTCTGGTATGCATAAAGGTTGTGAGCATGTGAATGTTGACCCGTGTGTTCATCAAGTAATTCTGAAGGGTTTCCTAGGACATTTTCCTGTGGCATGCTGAAAGTACTGCTTCATTTCTAAAGAATTACATGAAAGAGCTCAAGAGAGAGGTACATTCATCCAGTCCATCTGATAAGAAAATTAGTACCAGAGATTACTGGTGCTACTTATGAGTAATTTCAATGAGTCATTGTCATCACTGTGGTGGTTCAACCTGCATGGAACACCATCTTGATACTTGTATGCAACTAATCTGAATATTCCCTAATCTGCAGTTAGTTTTACAGTTGCTGATGGTTCTCTGCTGTACTGTGAAGCCCTGCTTCAGTAACGCATCTTTATCTGATCTTCTGTCAGGCTTTAAAAATTCCCTGTAATTGTAAAGTTGAGTTGTTAAAAAGCAGCAGCCAGTGGGTTATATCATGGAAGTGCTTGTTTGAAGTTATCTGAATAACATGGTGTGCTTTCATATTCCTTCACTTAATCAAAACATTCATTGCTAAAAATATAGGAGCTGATTTGTTAATGTCTGTCTTCAAATTAAGAATCATTAATACCATAATGACTTTCAGAAGCACCTAGTTGTGTTTATATGTTGCTTTCATTAGGACCTTGCTGTCATGTACTGGGCTACAGACAGGAATCACAGTACTGGAGTCCAAATGGACCAGTCTAATTGCTGGATTTGTCCCTAAGACTATGCTTTTTGTAACTTTTATATATATGAACATAGATCATATTAATCTAAGCCTTCACATCACAAGAATTTGCAAGGTGAAAGCAACATAATCAAGGACCATGTTGTATCTGTATTAACTAGTATTCCATAGCTTATATTTATTATGCCATATATGCAAAGAACATTTGTGCAGTGTTGTTTCCCCCTGCAGATTACTAATTTAATACAAGAATGATTTTTCATTGGGTTTGTTTTGTAACTTGTTTTCTTTTGTTGTTGGTTTTTTTTTTTTTTGTTTTGTTTTGTTTTTCTTTTTTTCTTTTGCATAGAAATGTCTGTTGGAGAATCTTGCAAAAGTGACTGAAAACAGTGTGTGGCACATGGAGAGACGTTAAGCTTAGAAAGGGCCTCTTCTAATCAGAAGGCAAATTTAATTTTGAAAGGGTTTTTCAGGAGATTTTAACTTTAGGCATATAAAGAAATGGAAGACAAAATATGGGTGATTATGATTGAGAGATTAGATATTCTCTAAGAGCATAAGTAACACTGTAGGTATAGAAATAGGAAATGATATGGCAAATCAAGCTTTTAATTTGTTCATCAGGTTTTTGCATGGCTCAGTGTTAGTTTAAGCTCAGTACAATGATCAACCAAACATGTGCCTGCATCAATCTTTAAAGATGGAAGTGGTAAGGATAAAGCTCATGATATTTTATTAAGCTCACTGCTACTGCAGTAAGCCCACGGCTCCTTGTCAGGAATCAAAGATTGATATTTCTTGCTTTGGGAAATGTAACATATTGCCCCATTCTGGCAAAAGAGAATACGGACTTGGGTGGGAGAATGTAATTTTTGAGAGAAGTTAATTTAAAATCAGTATTTAACAGGAATTCAACTTCCTATCCTAAAGTAGTAATGATAAAGCAGTAACTGATATGGGATGCATTGGAAACAAAATTACTAGTATAAATATCCTTTTAAGACTTGATTTTGGAGGATTATTTTATCTGGGCAATTTTAAATGACATATAAAGGAAATCACTATGCATGTGGAGATATATGTTTACATGTTTACTGATTTGCCAGAGATACTGTATCCTTGCAAAATTAGAAACTTACACAGCAGTATCCACTTTAAAATAACTGCAGGATAGTCACTTGGACTAAAATGGACTGTTTTGTCATTTTGTTCACTAGTTGCTTCACTTAAGAAATAAATACTGGGACTTAGGGCATTATATATGCCATTCAGAACCCCACAATCCCAATTTGTCTGTCTGTTTCCTGTCTCAGTGGACTTCAGACAAAATTTCTCTGGTTTTGTGCTGTGCTAATGGAAGAGTTGAAATTGAATCTACCATAATTTATCTGCCAAACAAAATGAGTTTTCTTTCAGTACAGCACAGTATTATTATGCTTCATGTAATGCTTGAGAGGAACAGGCTGACCTTACTCATTTCTGAGTAAGAATGGCTAAACCAGACTTGTACAGAATGCTTTTCAATTTCCATGTGCTGCTTTCAGTTCTTGGTCCTTGTTCACGTATTTTGGCAGAGGCCCAATTTGACAGCCACTGGGAACATCTAGGTAACTTTCCATGTACATGAGAAAATTCAACCACCTGTTCGGTTATTTAAAGTTTACTTTCGCAATTAAGATCAGGCACTGCTGTGTAAATGTAAAAAAAAAAAAAAAAAAAAAATGAAAGCATCAGTACTGATTGCAGATAAACACAACACAAACAAAAAGGAAGAGCATAGGACATATTTGAAATAATGACCATCATGATCTATGTAAATTAATCAAATGCATCTCTCTGATTCTTAGTCTCTGGGTCTGAACCACCAGTTACATGGAAGGAAGAGAGGGATGAATGAGGAGTTAAGTACTGCTAATTTGCACTGAAGGAGCAGTGTATTGTGTACTGTTGTTATGACAGACCATCCTGAGAAGAACTGGAAATAAGCGTGCAGTAAAAGTAATTTTTGGAGTACCTGTAAATGATATCCCTTAATTCTCTATTTTTTCAGGGGCTCTTCTCAGAGATTATATATATATATATATATATATATATATGTATGTATGTATGTATGTATTTGTGTTGTGAATCAGTTCCTCAGGTCATAAAACCTGAAAGGATTTTTAAATAGATCCATCTCCTAATGCATTGGCGCTCTAATTCATTTTAGAGGAGTGCTTTTGTCTGGATATTTGTTTCATCAGGATTAAAGATACTGACTAACTGAAAAGTTCTTGCTACAAACTTTTGTGTATAGATTTTACTATATCATTTATTTCTAGGTGGAAGACTTACAGATGTCTGCCACATCACAAGGAGAAGAAAATCATAAGTTGCATGTGTTGACCTTTGGGACTACTTTTGATGTTAATTGCAGGCACGCTCATTGCGATGGTACTTAGCTGGGTAGGATGAGCCAGTACCCTCCCTTCCTCATTCCATCTGTCTCGGCACATGTACAGGATTATTTGTGTCCTCTGCAGCACTAAAGTGGTTTAAATAAACTAGTATAGATAGAAATCTGTTAGGTAGGTGTTCATCTGACCTAGAAAGGGCACTGACACAGTGATGCTAGTTTGAAGCATCTGTACCTCAGCTTGATATTTCCACAAACTTTTGCTGTTTCTTGCATCACTCCCACTTAACCACCGTGAAGTCCTACCCTGCCTCACATCACGATCACGTCTGTCACTTACACTGTTACCTGCCATGGCACACAATTTTTCTTGTCGTGACTCATAGTTCCTCATGTCCTATTTGATGGGAGAAACTTCAGGCAGGAGTCTGATCAGCACCTTCATCTCCCTGCTGCCCTAAATGTTTAAACTCTGGGTGGCTCTTTCTCACTGCCTTGAGGAGCTTAGGCAAAACCCTGTTTTTTTCCTGCCTTTTTCTTGGTTTTACTATGTTGTTTACAACATGTCTATAGTTTCATTTGGTTCGCAGTTCCTTACTGGCCCTTCTAAATATCTATCTAAATACAACAGAGCCAGATGGATATAGTTACATGAGTGAATTTTCTGAAGGCCCTGAATAAATTAGAGGAAGAAACTTCACTTTGCTAGCCAGCACACTTGGTGGAAACAGGTTAAAACCACTTTGGTCACTCGTGGATTATGCTGAAACGGAATTAACTTAATAGATTTTATGTTAAAAATCTTGAAACCTATTAGCCAAACATCATCTTTTTGTTCTCCCTACTTTCCTTGACATCAGAATGTTGCTATAATAGAAGTTGTTGCCAGTAAAATATCGTTAGTAGCAATGCACCATCAAATTGTCGCTTGAATAATTACAACAAACAAAACCAAAATTGATCACTGTAGCCGTCTGCATTCAGGAGAATGCACTTTCTTGGGCGACTGTACATGGAAACACTTGGAGATTGATGTGGGTCATTTGTCACTTAATTGTTGGATTGCCTTTTCAAATTGTGTATGAATAATATTTATTGTAACTATATAGATTTTAAAATATATGGAAAATGTTTTGATGCAAACTGGTTGCTTGAACTTGGCAGGTAGTAGTGAAATGCAGTCACACAATAGGCACATTATCTATTTTAAATACTACGACATTGAGGAATTTTATTTTAACATTTTTAAATTACAGTGATTTTAAGTCATAAAGTAAAAGAGAAGATCAACTTCAACAGTTAAATTTACTTTTTTCTGCAGCCAAGGTAATTTATTTTCTTAACTTGATGACATTTTAATTTTCTGAATATAGTCATGGTTCCTTGGACATGAATATAGTCATGGTCCCTTGGTTAAAATGAATTCTAGCAGAAGATAGTGGAACTTAATTGCAGTTGCATAGCAGATGTGGGTTAGTACAAAGTTGCAGTGTCTTCTCTTTACTGTTCCCCTAAAAGTTATAAGGAAACTGCAAAGCTATATATGGGAATATAGTAAGAATACTGACAAGGGTTTCTATATCCACTATATCCGTTTTTTGTATGCAAATTTCATGTGTTTTAAAGAAAATATCTCACTTTTAAGTGAGATAACACCTATGCTAGTATGCTGGTTTGCAGCTACCAGGAATGACTTAGGAATTTTCTTGGGCTGTCAGGTCATATTGTTACAAATAATAACCTTTTTTGCACTTTTGAAGAAAAATGCCAGCTTTTCTTACAAGCTGCTACTTTGCTTTTTTTTTTCTGAAATATGGTACATGTTTTTAGGCTGCTGCTGCTGTTCTTATTGTGTAGAAAAGTTTCATTTAATGTTGTTTACATCCAAAAATAATGTAATTATGGGGAAATATTCTGTTTTTCTGTGATTATGGGGAAAGAAAATGTTTAATTTAAAGACCTCAGTCAAATAAGTAGAACGGTTTAAACACAGAAAAATAATAAAGACTTGCTACCCAAAGACTGCCCCGGTTGTCAAATTTGAAGCAGGTGGGTGGAGTGGCAGTTGTTATTGACATTCAGCAATTTAGTAAGATCAGTTTATGATTTTGTTACCATGACTTCAGGTTACTTTGGTGACCTTTTATGGGTCAGCCTCAATTAAGCTGGAAACTAAAGATGTTGAAAAATGGAGTATTTCCTATGTTGATATGAGAAATTGTATGGCAGGCCTGTTAGATCATTGCTCTGTGATTTTTGGAAGTTGATCTCCGAAGGCTGAGGAGGTCAGGGACTATCTGAGCAGTAGTCCGTGCCGTGTAGTGGTGACACTGACATGATGATGTACTTTAAGCGGAATTGTCTCGTTAAAGGAGAAATAAAAAGGTAGTTCATTCTCCATGAGCGATCTCAACCTTCAAAATGTCTTTCTCTACTGGTCCTGAAAATTGCTTTTGTGTATTTGATCTGAAAAGCAGATCTTTTCAAGAGTCCCATATTGCTTTCAACAGAATGTATGAGGATAGCGAGTTTTATACTTGTATTTGCAATCTGCTTTATACCCTCACTAATACATATTGGCATTTAATCTAAGTCTGTCCTTCTTTCTGTGCCACGTGACCTGATTTGCCACAAGTCGACAGAAGGATCAGGACTCCAGCAGCAAAGCCTCAAAGTAACGTCCATGAGCATCCCAGTTCCTTTCACAGATAATCACTTTAGACTTAGTAACTTTCCATATAACCTATAAAATGTCCCTTGCCATTCCTCTTGTGGTTATGACAGTTATCTGTATGGGGTATAAGTAGATTATTGAAAAGATTGAGTGTCAGTAGGTGCTGTGCCTTTTGGTTTTAAGATTGATACTATTTATCTGAAAATATTTTTAACTTCATAAAATTAGGAATATATGTAAAAAATTAATCTGCATTCTAAGATGCATGGGCTATGTGTCTCAAGAGCCTTTAAAGAAGTGAAATACTATATTTAGATTCTGTGGTACCCAGGTGATTAAAATTGGAAGATGCAAACTTCGTGACAGTTCAGCAAATGAATTATTTTAGTGTTGATTTTTTTTTTTTGTTTTAATCTTTCCTGCATTTTATCTTATTTTTTTTCCGCAGCAGTTTGGTTTCGGTGTTTTTTGGGTTTCTATTTTTTTTTTTTTTTTTTTGGTGACAATCAATGAAGCATTATTCAGTTTTTCAAGCAAGCTGGGAAAGTGAGCACCTTTTAAATGCCTCATGGTACAGAAGTTCTTCAGCCACCTTGGGGGTGGGATGTAAAAGAGAGGGTCAAGGCTCCTCCCACCTGAGATAAGACACGGGTTCAATGAGAAGTTCCAGTTAGATGTAAGATTCTCTCTCTCTTTTTTTTTTTTTTTTTTTTTTTAAAAGCAGAAGAGTGTTTATGCACGGGAAAGAGGCCCAGACAAGGAAGAAACTCCATTCTTCTAGATTTTCAAGTTTTTCACAAGTTTTCTTTTGGCCAGTGTGTTAGTTGTAACGTTGGCAGTATGCATAGATAGCATGTGGATGTTGTGTGTCTGCTAAATAATAATTTTCTTCTAAATATTTGTACTAGATTCAAAATGATTCTCTAAATTTAGAGGACAGCATGAAAATGGGCAGTGAGATTGCAGAGTAATCTGTTTATCTGTTATACTGATATCAAACGCCTGGAGACAGTGCTTTCCTAAACCCACATAGTTGGTGACTAGGACTTGAAATACTACTAAGGAAAAACGTTTATAGCAATTCAGGATTCTAAGGGCAGATAACTGTGCAAAATTGTGTACCCTTCCTCAATATTTTGAAATGCAGTTTTGAGAATAGCAGGAGAATATATATGACTTCTCATTTGGGCTAACTTGAAATAACATCTGTTTATCCCAGTTTTGGATTTGGCCCTGTATGGCCTAACATGATCTGAAGAGCAGCAGGCACTGGAGCAGAAAATTAATGTCATTGTGTCATTCTCAGCCAGTGATGGAGAAAGAGCAAATGGTCAACACAGCCTCTTGAATTCCCAAGTTTCTTTCATGAGGGCGCATTACAGAGCATTAGATAACCACACGGGCTTTTTACACATCCCTTTCTGGAGGGAAAGCATTTAGATGACAGATTAAAATATGACTTTCGCTTACCCCTTAGTGGGAGTGAGATAAGGTTTATATATTGAAAGAATGCTTTTAACCACAGTACAGCACAAAAACTTCTGGAAATATCTGAGGAATAAATAATTTTGATATGTTTCCCTTTTCTGGATATCTGAAATAGCCTCTTCACTACCAGTTTCTGTAATGTAAATAAAATTAGTTCAGTATAGCCTGTTGTTGAACTTAAATATTGTGTGGCATAGCAGTTACAATGCTGCTGCTGTTGTTTACACACAGGTTTAGTAGCTCGAAATAACTGTCAGTTCCTGTGTGAATAGGAAATGTAGAAAATTCCAGTTTTTTGGTGATGTTCAGTGTTAGTTCTTTGAAGACTTAAGGGATACTCACATGCAAGATAGGTGGGCTACACTGTATAAGTCTATAGTTAAAGCAGCTGTGAGTGAGTTGGTAACATAGGAAAACCGGGAGGGTTTAAAGCTTTTTTTTAAAAATCCACAAGTTAGAAGCAAGAGCGGGGTTGCACTTGAGCTAAGTATCAGCAGTAGTTAAACAAAAAATATTTTTTCTATGCATTATATTTTTCACTCAGATTTGGAATCCCTTTATGTAGGGTGGTATGCTTCAAAGTTTTTGTAATAGAAAGATAATTGGAATGGAAGAACTACTTCAAGATTAATTTAATTCCTTTATCCTGTTATATGAATGCTGTTGGGTCAGCAGCTTGAAATCAGATTTGGGGGGCTATATTTGCTAAAAAGAAGCAACTGCATTTTTAGCATGAATTCTTTAGTTATGATAACTTTGTCATTTGGCATCGATTTATTCGTATAAACTAGTGAGTGCAGATAGGCAGGCTTGTGCAAATGTTGACAAAGTTTAAGTGGAGATCTTTCAATTTATTTTCCTATTTTCTTTTATGTTTATGTTGGCATTTCACTCAACTGTAAACAGAAAGTCTTTCTTTTTCAAAGTAGTTTTCTAACTTAGATTAACTGTCCATGAAATTTATAAATTAGAGTTCTGTGAATAATTTTTTCTTTACTGCATTCCACATACTTCTTGAATATTGCACTTTTTGGTCATTTAAATTGAAAGATGACTGTAGGGA
Source organism: Ara ararauna (assembly GCA_028858755.1). Taxonomy (NCBI): domain Eukaryota; kingdom Metazoa; phylum Chordata; class Aves; order Psittaciformes; family Psittacidae; genus Ara; species Ara ararauna. The sequence continues at coordinate 46,335,549 of CM054381.1, forward strand.
CCCATATAAATAAGATGGAAACAATTATTCATTAGCTTGCATTAGTTCTGCTGCACATTGCTTTTCTTCTCTACTTTCTTCTTGGTACTTTCTTTAAATATTACAGGGAGGAAGGAACATGCCCAGACTGGAGTAGGGTACTTGTGTTTCTTAAGGAAAAAAGCCCATATACTGAGTTAATATTTTCTGTTTCTGAAACTTTTTCTTGCCTGTATTTCTTTTAGCTTTTTGCAAACATACAATTACTTTTAAATGTCCTTACTAATTAAGAAAGACAATTCCTGCGGTAAGTAGCAGGTTAAGGCTTCTATTTCTCTACTTGTCACTAATTTAAATATGAAAATATGAACTGTGTGTGACAAGAGAACTGTCTGTGTCCAAGAGACTGTCCCATGCAGATGTTACTGCTTCAGAGAATCAGAAGTATTATACCTAGACTAATTTTATTTTACTTTAATTTTACTTCCACTGGAAAGTAGCTTGTGGAAAGAACACAACAATTGAAGGAAGTATTCTGTAAATAGCTGTGGTTGATAGTAAAGGGGCTTATCTGGGGAGGACATGGAAATAAAGTCAGCATTGTATACCTTCTAAAACTGATTTCTGACTAACTCCTTATTTTGTTAGGGTTCACCTTGTGTTGTGAATTAATGACATCTGGATTAATAAATACTGGTATAAGTACATACTGTCAACTTGGTTTTTGCGGTAATTTTAAAAGGATCTAAGCAACCTTGTTAAAATACTATAATGCAATGAAGCATAGTTTTTAATCAGTTCAAATGCATGAAACATTATACTCAAGTTCTTTGTAATGCTAATTGGCTACAATGAGAGGCAGCCCTAAGATGAACTTGGATTTTCAAAGTGAGAAGTGTCTTGTTGCTGTGAATTGGGGGGTGAGAAGTCAAACCTTTTAGCTGTAGTTTTAGTTTTCAAGGTTATTATTCAAGAAATCATTATCTGTAACAACAAGAGTGGAATTTACATAGCTTTTGGATCAGATAGGCTATTAAAGCTGATGTATATTAAAGGAAAATGCTTGAAATGTACAATGAGACTGAAATTCTTATGCTTATTTGCATAAAAATAAAAAAAAAAGATTTTATTTTTATGAACTTGTTTGCTTTTAAGATTTACACATATGACACCTTCTTTTGGGTATATTTTAGATTGTATTTATTTTGCTGGCTTTTTTTTTTTTTTTTTTTTCAAATACTGAGGTATAGTGGAGAGAACACAAATAGTAGAGAGAGATTTCAGAGATCCAATATTTCCCTGTGTCTGAAAAGATTCTTAAAATCTAAGTTGGAAAAAGAAAAACTACGAGTTTTGGCTTGGAAATGGGGAAAATCTGTATATCTTGCTGATTTATCTGTAGATGGTAAACATTTTGAAGCAGGACCATCCAGTGGTATGGCATTATAATAATACTGTATTTCCTCTTCCTAAACCTGATGCCTGTAGTAGTGCCTGGCCGCTGCAGATGCTCTGTAGGGAGAATTTAATGTGTTCCAGAAAGGGGAATTCGTAGCAGTCTGTGCACTCTGGTTAATTTGCCTGTTTGCTAATTTACAAAAGTACTGCAGAAGTTGATTTCTTGAAAGTGTTTGCAAGGTTATTTTAACTGGAAAGTGAAGTTAAAATATAGAGTACTAGCTTTGAATGAATAAATGTGCAATGGATGTAAAATACTGGCCTTGGAGTAATGAATATTCAATGTGAAAAATACCTGTTTCTTACATTGGTGACAGCACTTCAGTACAAAATCCTACTGTAATGAATGAGGAACAAGTTTCATACAGATGAACTTTAAAACAAACTTTATTGCTGAAGCTCCTGTTATTTTCTAGAGAGAAATATGTTGTGATAACTTAAATCTTTCCCACCTTTTTGCTGTTTGTGATTTAGCATTGTAGGTCATTTTAATTCTTATGTAATTTTTGTGCTTGTATATGCTTAGAAGCCAAATGGGATGAAAGTATGATTCATTAGTGCTTTCAAGTATGAGAATCAAAAGCTGCTCAGAATTTAAATCTGAGTGCTCTAAATACTAAACATAATTAATCTCATATGAATGCCAGAAACTAGGAAGCTTGAATGTATTAATTATACATAAAAAGTCTTTCATTTCAGTCAGTATATGTCAGGTGACCCAGATGTTGCTGGCATCCTGAGCAATCTCAGGACATAAAAAAAAGAAAACTCCAGAGGAAATGGGCACTTGAGTGTTAAGAGAAGAGAGGTTGGTTTGGGGTTTTTTTTGGTTGGTTTTATTTTTTATTTGTTTGTTTGTGGTTTTGGTTTTTTTTGTGGTTTTTTGGGAGGGGATGTTGTTGGGTTTGTTTGATTTTTGTTTTGGTGGTAGCGTTTTTTTTTTTTTGACACTGCTTCCACAGAAGTACAAATAACCTGTTTTCTGGAGTCTCAGAGTGACACATAATGTACAATGCCTGGGTCTAGTAGCAGTTGTCCTCACTGCAGCTTGTAAAGTACCAATAGGATTGAATGACTTTCTGCTCCACTGCCTTATCCAAATACTTCAGTATATCATTTTCAGTAGCTGCTGCAGTGAGCATTTCTTCATCACGTTGTTTTAGGTTTCTTGGGCTCAGTTGTGCTTTTGCATGCAATTTATGTAATTCTCTTGATTTCCAAGCTGCAGGAATATACTTTGTTCTGGAGGCATTGCAGCAAATTAGTTTTCTTAACCTAGGTGTAGTTTTCCATGACCTCTTAAGGGTTGGAAGAAAGCACTAGAAAAGGAGCCTGTTGTGTTTAGGAAATGGAGATCTACTGAAAATGATAGGTTAGCTGTTGGCTTGAGGAGATGGGCCTTGAGCAGAGCAGCACTGTGGGTCTGAGCAGGTAGAAGAGGCTGCAGAAACAAATAAGGAGGGCATGAGTGTTTGCCGTGAGAAGGTCTGGGCTAAGCCTGTGTGGGAGATTTTAACAATGAGCTTGAAGACTCTGGAGCCTGCAGGTCCACTGTGCTCTCAGAAATACATGCTGTTGCTTTGGACATAAGAAAAAAAAATAGTTATTTTGTTAATATCTTTGGGGCAATAGAATTCAATTTTGTCTCTACTGATGAGCAACCTTGTGCCTGCCTTGGAGAAAATGTTTCAAGTTCTGATCATTTTTACTTTGAAACGAACAGAGGTTATTTAATTAGTTTTTTTAAATACTGAGGAATAACGGCTGTGTGTTTTACAACCCTCTTGAGTAAAATGAACATCTGTAGAAGTAAATGTGCAAGCAATGATCTACTTTTAGTATATTCAGGATCACAAGGTGAGAAAACTCATGGGGTCTAGGACTATATTCTAATTCTAGAACATACAATTTACACTTCAGATATCTAGTTTAATTTTTATCTTTCCATGCTGAAGTTTGCAGAAGGTTGTAAATGTCAGGCAGAACTGCTAATGAATGAGACATGATAATGCTGAGAATATGGAATTTAATCCTCAATCCCTCAATCACGCACCCTACACCCCCCCAACCTAAAACTTTAGGTATTTCGTCTCCAAAATTATTTTACATTGATCATCTAGTCATGTAATATTTTTTTCCTTAGAAGCTGTATGTGTATAAATTAAATAGATATAATTGCAGTTTTAAATTACATTTATAAATGTAGTTTATGTAAGTGTATGTCTCATACTGCTGCTAGAGGAAACTTGGAAAAATATCGCAGAGTATTCTTGTACAGAAAAGCATTTCATTATGTGAAGCAAAAATTCCAGGGAATAAAACTGATTCTCCATTAGGCTGTCACATTGACCTCCACATTGCCAAAATAGTAAAAGTTAAAGGTGCCCCACAAGCTTGCTGATGAGACCAGGAAAGACCCAGAAACATGGTAGAAAAATTCATTCCAGATTTCTGCATCTGCCTACTGCTCTTGCCAAGCTGTGCCATGTGAAGGCTGGAAATTAGCCTCAAGAGTTGAAAATATTTTTTTTTTTTTTTTTAGAAGGAGAAATTACACCATTGAATAGTCAATATCAGGATAATCTTTAAAACTATGTAGGTTCAAGAGTACAGTTTAATTTTAAATTCTAGTGATATTTTGGGGGAAAGCTTTTTTTCTTGGGGATGATGCAGAGCCTAAGGAAAGAGGAATCCAACACTGAAGCTGGAGTTGAGTTGAAGCTGAAGCTTAAGTACTTCTAAGTTTAAGAACACTTAGTATCTTCAAAATGGTATTAAATATGATTTTAGAGAGGTTAAAAAGCAACCAGCAAATGCTGCATGCACAGGGTCTTTTTCTGAAGCAGAAACTTTAAAGCTTTATGTTAAATTTCTCTCAAGGATGTGGATAATGACAAAATTGCTCTTTATTTCCTATCCTTACTTATTTTCCTTAATCACCAATTACTAACTATGGCTAATGGCATGGCTCTTAGCAAGATGAAACTTCTGCGTGATCCAGTGCAGCCGCTGTCACATGCAGCAAACGTGTTTTAATCTAGGTATGTTTAGGTTTAGGTACCCTGGCGATGTCTGGTTCCATTTGTCATTTTGGTTTTTGGAATAAAACCTAAGCAGAATGCTCAGAGAACATAATAGAAAAATTTATCTCCCATCAGGTCTACCTCCAGCCTCACATGACAAAATCTACAACCCTTATTCACGTAGTAACTCTTAGTACTGATTCTTTTGCCAATGCAGACTGTTCTAAGGAAATACTTCTCTTATAGTTATTTGTCCCAATCTTTTTTCTCATGTACTATGTCATACTAGTGATATTTTCAGTTCAAAGTTAAGAATAAAAGTTCTGAATTTTAAGGACTCTATTTGTTAACAATAAAAGTGTTCTTAAAATAGCTGGCAGCATCAATACATCATATATCTTCTGTGGTACTTAATTCATTTAATACAATAAAATGAAGAAAATAGATCTTAATAGATTACTGACTTTGTGGAGTGTAATTCTGTATTTTCAGTTCGTATACATAGGCTTATATATTTGCTTTCTATAGTTATTCTTCACATAGTCGTATTCGTATAGTCATAGTCATATATTTGCTTTCCATAGTCATTCTTCACATACCCTTTACAAGCAGTCCACAAATCCACATGCATTTTCAAGAACTGTTAAAAATGATTGTTATGATATTGTGCCATTTGGAGTGGTATAATTGTTGTGAAAGCAGTAACTGTTGATTAACAAAAAGTAAATTAAATGTTGTTGAACCATTTCTGCCATGGAACTGTGCAGAAAAGGAGGCCTACTAGGCAGTAACCCTCTAAGGCATTTCAGCGAGTTTCCCCATCCTGGCATTTTGGCTAGTAGCCTGTAGCTGTTGCCAGATATTTGATTTCTTTTTACTGAAAATTTTCAGTGAAATATTACAGACTCTGAAGAGCCTGAAAGAGAGGCACCAATTAGCAGCTGTTTTCTAGGTTCTCTAACAGCATGCAATACTGGTGTTTCTTAACCTTCAGTTTTGTTACTGTATTCTGATCAGAACGCTTGGTCTTATTGTAACATTTTACTCTAAATAGAAGTTAAATTCTTTCTTAAAAAGCAAATATAAAATAAATAAATAAACAAACAAAAATCCTCAAACCAAACCAAACAAAACCAAACACAAAACAATCAACAAAACACCAAACAAGCCACTTAAAAGTAGTATGCTTTGTATTTGACTGTTACATTTTGCTGCTATTCTGATATTGTCTGGAGTACTAAAACTCCTATTCTTTCAAAATGGCGCATGAATTTTACAACTGCAGCTACTTTGAAAAAGCTTTGTTGCCTGCTTTTGCTGTACCCTACTGACTTAAAAAGAAGTGTTAAAGGTCTGTATACAGCATTTTTTACTATATACTAATGGCATTTTCTGCTACTGAAGGTCTGTCAGTGCATATATGGTTTCCTGAGAGGACAAATGCAACCTCCCTGTGCTGCCTTTTAAGATTGGTTGCAATAACTGTGTCGTGGTTTAAGCCGTAAGTCACACAGCCCACTCACTCACTCCCCCCTCTTTCTTTCCCCCCTACTCTGAGAGTGGGGGGGGTGGAACAGGGAGAAGAATCGAAGGAATGTAACTCCCACGGGTTGAGATAAGAACAGTCCAGTAACTAAGGTATAACACAAACCACTGCTGCTACCACCAGTAATAATAATGACCAGGGAAATACAAGAGAAGAGGATACAACTGCTCACCACCTGACGACCAAGCCGTGAACTGAACTGTTCCGGGTTCCTGCCCCCAGTTTTTTCCCATGCTGAGCATGATGTACTGTGGTATGGAATACTTCTTTGGTCAGTTTGGGTCAGGTGTCCTGTTTTTGCTTCCTCTGGCTTCCCCTCCTCCCTGGCAGAGCATGAGACTCAGAAAGTCCTTGGTCAGACCAAAACATTCTAAGCCGTAACTATAAACATCGACGTTGTCAGAGCCGTTCTCAGGCCGAGAGTTGAAAACACAGTGCTGCACCAGCTACTAAGAAGGAGAAAAATGGCTGCTACTGCTGAACCCATGACAAACTCTAAGTCAGGAGCTGAGTGAATGCTTGCTTTCTTTTTTTCCTTGAACTGTGCCCTTATGAAGCTCCTTACAATAAATAATCCAACAAAGCAAGAAAATATCCAGAATCCTCCCATCACCTAAAAAAGAGGAAAAGGTAGGATTGTTTTGCATCTTCACAATGAAAAAACCCCATCATACTATCAGTGCTATCTTGATGTAAATTAGTATGCATATAAGGCACTGTTTTCTGGCTCTTTTTTCTGACTAATCCTGGTCAAGGTTCATCTCCGTCAAAATGTGGTCTAGACATGGCTGGATTTTGCAGCAAGCAATCTTGTACAAATCGTATGTACAAAGTAACCTTAATAGTTTTCCATGGGATACATGAGTTTTTGAAGAGTTCAAGGAACAAGTGAGCAGGGAAAGGAATTTGTAGATTACTGAATCTAATACAATAAATATAATCAGCAGTATAGAAAAAAAAGTAAGTACTGAAAAAGCCTGGACGATGGGGGAATAGAAATGCTGCAAAAGGAGCATCCTGAAATTACTTTCTTAAATTGAAGTGATACCTGTGCAAATTATTTTTAAAAGGTCTTGTCCTAAAATTTTGGGGGGTGGTGGTGATGTTTAGTGTGGGTTTTTTTGTCTTTTTTTTTTTTGTTTGTTTCCTTTTGTTTTTGTTTTTAAATATTAATAGATTTGACATGTTTCCATCCCTGTTTTTGTAGTGCAGACTTTGTTTTGTTCTTCTGCTTTACTCTGATCCTAAGTAGTCTCTAAGATCCATCCTTATTCAGCCTTTACAATTCAAAGCTTATTGGGCCAGATTCTGCATTTAGTTTTACTTGGCTGGATAGCAATGAGGTGTGACTTTTCAATGACTCAGTTGTCTTTATGCAAATTAATACTGTTGCACTGATGCTAGTAATTTTATCATTTAAGTGATTTTAGACTTACATTTTGTACAGAGTGAGCCTCTACCTCTTTGTGGTCTCTTTCTTTTGACGTACTTTTGTGTTTTCTTCCTGCAAGTAAAGACCTGTATATTCCATCTAGCAAAAATGCTCTTTTTTTCCTTCTAAATTCTTCTTTGAGCCTACTGCCGTCAGGAAGCAAATCTCAGCGCTGAAGATCCAAATGCAGTTGGGTGGAGCTGTTCCAGTGTGAGTTTTCTTTGAATTTGCAGCAGCAATCCTTCTCTGTGTTTGTGTCTCATTATGTGAACTGTGCTGTGTAGTAGAGAAAGGTCTCAAGGCTTACGCCTCTATTTGTTATATAATTAATTTGCATTTATTAGTCTGTGGAAGTACAGTTCAGAAATTTCTTTGGGTTTATGCTTGACTTATGCAGGGAACAGAAAGAGATGCATACTTTTTTGTCTGATATTTGATAACTCGGTTCTAAAAATATCCTTGGTAGTTTAAGCTAGATAGATAGGTAGATGCTAGGAATTATTGCAAAAAGCATGAAACTACAGTCAGATCACCTCCCTGAGAGTGCAGGTCATTATTAAATAGAAAGATTGAATCCAAATTTTAGATTTTTTTTTTTTTTTTTTTTCCACTAAGTAGAGAACTCAGGCTGTTGTTTTCCGTCACTGGCAGCTGGTGCTTCTCTTACAACTGGTTAGAAGTCTTTAATATGTAGGTGGAATTCCTCACTTTTAATATATCTATATTTTGATAAAAATGCAGTCTGTGTTTAAATGATAGAAAGCTAGTAACATAACAGCAACAGAATATAAACGGACTAAAGCTTCAGCCTTCTTCCCTGTCAGCCTCAATATGCTTTAAATATGAGTTATGTCAGTGTGCGCTAAGAGATGGAACTTTTAAGTTTCTTGAGGATTATTTCTCTCACCCCAGGGGTTCTTCACCCTTGCGTCAGTGCTTCCTTGTGTTTGTTTTTACGCAAATGTACGAGGCAAGTGTGATGGGTGGTGGTGTGACTGGGTGAGACAGCTTACAAAAAGTGTTGTAGGTGTGTTGCGCTGCACAGAACGGCAGCAGTTCCTGTGGAAGCAAGTGTGCAGGTCCTTGAGGCAGGAGGGCCATGTGGATATCATTTGCCGTATTGCATTTTGTGTTTGTATTGCTGCACATTGCCCAGATACGTTGTGTCAAGTGTTTAATGATTTTTCACAGTGTTGTCCATAGATTCTGCTCCAACATAAGACCTTCGGACTGGAGAAGCCATCAGGTGGCTGCCCTTGCAGCTAGCTGTGCAAGATAATCTTTCTGCACATTAATCAAGATGGTCTCAAATTAAGTAGGTAATTTTGTTCCTGTATTTCCTACAGTGAGGCAGTTGAGAACATACTGCTTCAAACTACCTATGGCTCTTTTATATACATTTATGCTTCTGCTTTCAAGTTTCATTTTGCTTAGCTTAGCTTGTTTGCCCTTCACACGGTGTATATGTAGAGGGTAAAAACATATTTTCATGGCCTTCATTTTGCCAGATTTAAGAAGTTAAACCCACCTGGCCTTGTGTTGTTAAATAGCCTCTAGGTATTTCTCTCTCCCTAATTCTGTATTCTCTTCATCTCCTGTGCACTTAGAAAAAGATTAATTTCAAGTAAACAGGCAGGACAAAAGGTCGTACTGAAGATAAGACTTCATGTGTTACTCCTCAGGATCTAAGCAGTCCCCTAGCTCTACCTGAAATGGTAAATTTGCAAAATGGACTTTGCAAAAAGTAGAAAAGCTCCTGATTAAAAAATGTTTTAAAAATGGGTCATACATAAGCAGTTTGTGAAAATGGGACATTACAATGTAAAATCATGCAGTTGGCATGTCTTGCCAAATGTGTGTAAAGAAACATTAACTTTATGGCATTTGAAATATGATTTAATATTTTTTATGATTAAAATATGTCATATTTAACTGTTGTGCAAGATGCAGAAACAGCTGGAACTGTTCTGCTCAGCTTTTACTTTCTCTATTTTTACTATTTTTGCAATCATATAGTTTGATCATATAGACTGATTTTTTTTAGATTTGATTTTGTGGATTTGGTTGTGGGGGTTTTTTTCCTTTTTTATTCAATGGTAAATCTAGATTAATTTTTCTCTGAACTGTTCTGTTCAATCAAAAGTCACTGTTGATCCTAGGCATTAGGCCCATCTGGTCATGCAGAAGTATTTTCCTGCTGTCCCCTACACTGATCCTTTGCCTGTCCTCTGATAAATAATGGATTTAAGGAATTCAGGGTGAGAGCAATTTGTCTATGATACAAGAGGCACTTTCTGATTGGATGTTTGAAGTTTCTGCAAAATATGTTAGATTAAGCCTCTGCTGACTTAGAAAGTTAACTTATTTCACTTTTATGATACTTGCATGTTTTCACACAGTCTGTCATTAGCTGAGAACAGAGCACTCTAGCACTAAAGGGACACTTCTAGGCTGGCTAGTTTTCTGTTTGTGAAACTTAGAATCCGGAAATAACAGTCAAAGTTAAGGGGTTTTCAGTACAGTATAATAATCTATATTTTTATCAGGTACTTGAAATGTACCAAGACAAAATAGTTGTCATAAAATTAATTTTCTTCACCCTGTAAGGACTTGCCTGTCACTGAAAGCAGTTCAGAGAGCAAGTGCTCACAAACTCAGTAAAGCAGCTTTTTCTTGCCTTTGCCAGAAGGGATGCTACTGCTGCTCTGCAGTTCTGGCTCCAGTACTGTGATAAACCTCAGTGCTCCTTATGCATGTCCTGGATTGAAATTTAGCTTACTGCTAGACATGTTTTGAACTTCTGCACTCTTGTTTTGGTATATATTGTGCTACATATAATTTATGTGTGTGTATATAAGGGTAAATATTTTTAGAAAATGCGGTGAATCTTCATGAAACGAACAACTTGGAAGATAAGAAATACCATTTATATGACAGATGATCTTACAAGTATTCAGTGCTGTTAGGCTGAATCTTTTTATGAGCATTTGGTGCAGTCTCTGAAAATGAGAGGTTTGATCATATACCTAGCCTTTCTCCAGTGTTGAGGTATAAATCACATGTGGTAATCCAGAATATATTCAGCAATAATTTTTTGAGGTGGGAGAGTGAACCCTTCAAAGCTTTTGACAGGTTGCTTGATATCTAGTCTGTTATCGTAAAGACAGTATCCTGTTTTCCCATGGGTTGTGTATGTTAGTGACACATGGTGCTCTGATGCAGACACATACTCAGATCATGCAGCTCCTTATGACTGTTGCCCATTTTTAGAAATTTTAAAGTGTGTTGTACGTGAAGCAGGACTAGGAAAGCATATCTGTCAAAGCTACTGAACAGTGCACTACTAGAAAAATGGGTACTTTCACTTCTTTTGTTCTGCAGCCCCGTTACTGAAGGTGGGCAGTTGGTCTCACCCAGACTCTTTGGTTATTTCTGCTTCTTTATTCCATTGTTCTTGAGTTGAAGAAACTCAGAAATGTGAATAAATTAATTATTTGTCAGAGTTAATTTGAAAACTGGGAGACTTCTAATTGACTGTTGAAACCAGCAAAATCTTTATTGCTTTTATTGTCCTCTGTGCTCTGCTTCTAGTCTGTCTAGTGGGGAAAGCAGCTCCCCACACTTTGGGAAGATCATTTAATGTCTGTGGCTCAGTCTCTGCACTACTTTACTGGTGATGAGCATTACAGAAAAGCTCATGAGGGAGTGTCTAATTTAGCATGGCAGTTTTTCAGTGTTGTGCAGTGAATAAAATCTAGAATCATGCTCTGAAGGAGAAAATACATAGGTTCATTACTAACCTGATTTTATCCAACCTGTGAAATTTTTGAGGAAGAGATCCCATGGGAAAAATATTATGCAGTCACACATTATATTATGGAAAACATACCCCAAGGGGCTAAAATAAGGCTTTTTTGTGACAGGACTACTTGGGTTGACATTTTAGCCTTATGTGTACTTTTCTGAGTAATGTATGCACTCAGGATCAACTTCACTATTTTAATAGTCACTGCTAAATACATATAGAAAACTCATCAATGTCTTTCTGTACTTAAAAGTGCAAAATAAGTGAATTATTAATTTTCGTTCAGTTTCGCTGTTTAAGTTCAGTTTTCTTTTACTTAGTATTTTGGAATTAGGGAGTTACATGAGACGAGTATACTAGATTTAACACCTATGAAAATTCTCAAAAAGATTTTTTTGTTTAAATTCTGTAGTAGGCTACAATAAAAAAATGTCAATCTAGTTCAAGAATATTTGTGCTAGTTTCAAATCCTTGGTGTTTGGCTTCAAAACAAATGCTGAAACACGGTTGCTCAAGCAGTTTTTATTTAATTAGTCTTTATAGGTGGCCTTTTTATGTGCCTGTTAGGAGCAGTGGGTTGGTACTAAAAGCGTAGTCACAAACAAGGCTGGGATGGATTACTCTTAAAGCAACCTAAAATAATCTCTCTGCCTCAATATGAATCTTCTATAGAATCTGGATCCTGGTTTATGGAATTCCTGCCTGGCCAATTATTCCTTATCCTAACTTGGTTACAGATGAGTAATCCAATTAAATACATTTAGTTTAAAATTTACTTCTTGGATTTTTATTTGGATTAAATGAAAACCTGGCCCACAACAGTATCTGTGGCAAAAGTTCAAACATATTACATGGCTGATTATTTTATACTTATTATAGAACCTTTTAACTTATATTGCGGATTGTCACTGAAATTATTGCTTTAATGACTTTTGCTAAAATACAGTTTCATATTGCATTAAATTCATGTTTCCTTCTAAATAGTGTCTTAAAGTGTTCTCATCTGGCTTGTTTTCTTAGTTGTGTTTTGGTTTTGTTGGGTTTTTGGGTTTTCTTCAGTTTTTTTTTTTTTTTTTGTGGTTTTTGTTTTGTTTTAAATTTTCTTGCTCTTCAGCAACTGAGTTGGCTTGATCTGAATAACTGTGGTTATTCTTAACACTAACCCTTGCTGTTCTTTAGAGGAGTACCAAACCCTTCTTTGAAGAAGGATGTGTATTCTATCTTTTATATAGTAAGATGTTCAGCCTAAGAGACAGAATTAAACACAGGCTACTTAGGTGCACCAATGTTGCAAACAGTGTGGATGTTTAGGTGCCTTCAAACTTCAAACAAAACAAAAAGGTTTTAAGAGAAAGAGGTTGCTTATGTCGTGAAATCTTCTGATGTTGGACTGAAGTGGCATCCTGTTGGTGAAAGTAGAAAGTAAATCTTAATCCAAATCTCAATGCATGACAGTGGGGAAGAAACATGGTAAGGTAAGGCCCATAGGACTGGTGGTGTGAAAGCTTCGCAGTTTTCCTGTTGCAGTTAAACCCAAAGCTACATTTGGCTGTATAACTGGGCATGGATGGGTGACATTTTCCCTAACACAGTTTCTGTTTCTCACCTGTGACCTGTAGGGAACACCTTTAACCCCGTATATAATAAACTATAACCCCAGTTTACTTAAATCCTTGTGTTTGTCATAGAATGACTTCTGCATCCGATGGTTTTGCCGCTGCATTAGACTGTCTCTCGTCTTTTTTTTTCCTTGTTGCCCCTGTAAGGCCTTGCTGTCTTCCTATGCTTCAAACTGTACCTTTTTGTCTACTTTCTTTGTATCAGTGTAACAGACCAAGTGTTTCTGGCTTGAAATAGAGCACTGCTGCCTAGTTCCTCTTTCTGTCTTCCCTGCTTGACTTTTCATTTGACTAATCGTTTTAGGGCAGTTTGGAAGATTTTATACTCTTACGATCTGTGGAGAGAACAGACTTGTGAAAATTCGAGAAGGATTTTAGACCTATAGCTACTCTAAACTTAGGTGGAGTATAAATAGAAATGTGAGGTAACAAGATAGCTGCTGTATTTTCCAAGCTTTCTGGATGTAGTTTCAAAAGTCAGTTTCAAATCACGTGTGTGAATAGTTTGAACTTACTTATTCCAAGAATTTTCAAGTACTAAAGTCTGTATTGGCCTCCCCATGGTTTTACCCATCTCATAAAGAGTTTATTAAAATAAAATTGAAAGTGACAAGACTGTTTTTGTTTGTTTTCTTTTTTTTTTTTTTTTTTTTTTTAAGCATCTACTTTTATTATTGCTGTCCCCTTTGCCGGAATAAACTCTGCTATATATTCAGCTATGCTGCTGCTGGGAAATCACAGGCTGCTCTGACCTCTACAATTTCTGTCAAAGTTCCCAAATCAGTTTTTTGTTTTGGGGTTTTTTTTTAGTTGTGATTTTACTACCATTTAGTAACGCATTATTTCCATAAATTTTTCTCTACTTTTGGTGCCCTGCCAGGGCACCTGCTGCTTACAGAAGCCTGTAAGTGCCCTCTTGTGCACAACAGATAAGACATTTTGTGGCGAGTCCTCTCCTCCTGACCTCACCTAGCAAATGGCTCTTAGCAGTGGAAAACATAGTATGCTCCTTCAGTAAGTACTCTATTGTTTGCTGAGACAATGCAGCAACACTAAAATACAAATTTTATATAGAGTATTTTGCATTTGTTCAGTTGTGGTGCCAAGTACAAAGGAGCATTGCAGTCATCATCAGAGCGTCAGCCTTGAACTCTTTAATGCTGCATTTGTTTCATAGGGAGGTTCTTCAGTTAGTGGTACAGGAACATTGCTACTGCAGGAACAGCTGTGATGCCAGAGTTAAAGAAATGGGTGGGAACAGACTGAGGGTCACAATCTCATTTCTAAAAATGAAAGATGGGAAATGAATTCAGCCCAGGAGTCTTGCTTGGTCTCTTTCCTTATCCTGGAAAGCATCAGGGAGAAAGCACCTTTGTGTTTCTGGTGGGGAAGACCCTCTTCTGCCTATTACCTTCTTCCTATTACCCCAAACTGTGTTCTGTGTTACCGTTCTGTGTTACCAGAACATGTTTTCAAGTAATAGGAAATCTTGGCTTTCCCTGCTTTTACTGGAAGATCCTACATGCTCCATATCATGTATTATTGCTGAGGGCAGGAGTATAAGATCAGATAAGAATAATCCTGTTTGGAGTTATTTAAAAGGCTAGCAATTAAGATACTCCATTAGCTCAAAAAATATCAGGAAAATATGATTCTTGAATTGTTGAATTCCAGAGAAAATTTCAATTTCATCTCTTACAGCCTTGTCCCTTTCTATTCTGAAAGGTGTAGACAAGATAACAGCCTCTCGTGGACCTTCTTCAAAACAAGAAAAAGGGAAACTTAGGGAATGTGCTCTGCAACCTAAGTGCTGATTGCAACCAGGTGTTTTTTTCCCAGAATAATCAATAATTCCAGAAATCAGTGTCCAGAAAAATGTGTAAAGGACTTTGAAACCAAGAAAGGATATGCTGCTATCTTTGTAATGATATCAGTCAATATTTTGTTTTTAAACATTTTGTCTAATTCAACATATCAAAAGATGACATTTATTATGTTTTTTATGAAAAATCAAAAGGAAAATTAAAGATGTCTTGAAGGATTGTAGACCTTTACAATTGCTTCCGATTCTGCCAAGAGTTTAAGAGAGACAAAACAATAAAGCTGCTGGAATTATATACAGATCTTATCTTGGGCATAGTCGGGTTAGCAGTGTTAGATATGTATGAACATCTAGCTGGTCAATCATTTGGATTCTGTTTGTCTTTTGTGAAAACAAAATTGTTCAGTTTAAGTAGTTATAAATGACAAAAGAGTGCAATCTCATTTTTAAGAAGACTGCTGCACTGATTAGGGTAAGATTCTTCTCTTAAAAATCATCGCACAGACAAAACAGTGAAGAAGTGTTCTGCAGCATAGTATTCCTTGCATTCATAAATATTTATTTCAGAGACTGTATGGCGATGTGAATGGTTTGATTACTTTGCAGAGGAGAGCATAATGTCATTAAGCAGAGGACTTTTGATTGAGTGTCTTATAAGGAATCCTGGCAGCTGAGAATGTGAGATGATGATGACTTACAAGAGCTTTATCAACTAACTTGTTTGACTGCTAGATAATGTATAATACAGTGAGTGCAAATGGTGTGCAACATGAAGGAAATGTTTTCCCTTTGTGATCTGAGTCTTTTGTTTTCTAGCACAAAGCACAATTCTTTAATAACTTATGACAGAAATAGAGACAGACACATTCTTCGAAATGTGTCCCACTTCTCCATGGCGTTCACTTTGTGTGTGTGCATCTGCTTTATTTACTGGATCAAAAAAGAGTAGTCTTTATGTCAGATTAAAACAAAGGCATTTCTCCAGGTGACAGGTACCAAGTTTACCCCTGTGTGTATTCAGGGCTTTCTTAATTTTAAAACCAGAAAGAAAACCCTATCCCATCCAGAAGCAACTTTTGTTTGAGGTTGACTTGGGAATCTCAGAAAGTTTTCAGATTCTTGCTAGGCTATAACCTGAGGCCATAAGTGGGAGGAAATGTATTATTTTAGTAGCTCAGCACAATTAAGGTAAAAGGAGTAATTAAAAAAATCACGTCAGTCTATGGCAGCCTTGAAAGTAGCCTTTAAAACAACTCTGTTGTCTCCACCATTTTTCAGCAACTTCTTCATTATCCATGTTTTGATATGTTACATTTTATGTTGTTATGTATACAGAAAGATGGAGTTCACAACATAACTGGATTTCTCAGCTCGTTCACTACACGAGTCCTTTGGCTAGTGGAAGGTTTTCCAGTGATCCTTCCTGCTTTCTCTCTTTTTGACTTCTCTATGAATGATCTTCTTTATTGCAGATAGTTTAGTTTTAACTTAGGTAGTGGAAATGGGGACGCTCAGAAGTTACTTCTGCAAGTGTTCGCATGAGCCAAGACCTGTTTACGAAGAGTAACAGCTATGTTTCTTGAGAGCAGTAGGGTAAGCATTCACTTCTGTAGTCATAATTAGATTTCATTATTCACTTACTGTGCTGGAGGAGCTGATCTGTTGTGGGGCCATAAACAGGACTGCTGTTTAGATCTATAAATTTATATCTGAATTTTTACCTGTCTTTTCCACTGATTTATAGACGTGTGTCAAAATTTTTCTGGACCTTCAGGGATCCTTGAGTTTTTGTGTCCAAGTATTTGGTTTTAAGACTGTATCTATAATCATGTTAGCCTCTTCCTCTCATCATGTTTTTTTAGATTTTAAAAAAAATGTTTATATTGAAAGCTTCGGAAGAATTGCATCTATTATAATTAAAAAGTCAGGTACTAAATTCAGTCTGCATCATGCTGCAAAATCAGTTCCAGCAAGTCATCTATAATGATGGGGGAATACTTCTTGCATGATTAGATGGCTTCAGGCACAGAGGAAAAAACGTTTAATTAGCCAGGAGAAGATAAGTGACCGTCTAAGTCGTTGCAAGGTACTTTGATAACTTGTCTTCAGCTGCAGCTGCAGCTAATACTGAAAAAAAGGTTGTAGAAAATTTTCAGGAAGTATTTTACTTAATAATAAGAAAAAGAATAATTTATTTTGTCAATTCAAATTTGGGGCTTTTCACCCTCAATGTTAATATCTAAGTATGTTCTTTCACCTTTGAACATCAAAATTGCCTCATCAGTGCTGGCTAAGCTGACTTCCCATCATCTATTCTTAAACTAATGTCATAGTTTTTCATATTATTTGATTGTTATCAATTGAGCATGCTGTTTTCAGAGAGAGTGTTGGCCATTGAAAGCAGCCTGTGTGTTAACTTTCTTATGTTTTGTTGTACTTTTGTTTACTTAAAAAAAAAAAAAAAGAAAGCCTTTAGCACCATATCAATGTCATTTTTCAGTTCTTGCAATTTCTTAGGAGATTAAGCGATTCCTACCAGTAAGATAGGAATACTCATCAATTTAGAACTTCCTGTCAAGTTTTATGTACACTGCTTAAATATAAATCAGTTAGAAATGCATCACTCAGAAATCATTGCCACTTAAAGGAATATATATCCTTTATATGGGCTAGACATGAAAAGCCCAGAAGGAAAGAAGATGCCTTTGGAAAGGCTTGATTAGATACATGTGCTTGCAGTACAATACGTTTTCTAGAATCAGTATGTATAACAGTGGGTTTTACAAATAGCTTCAGTCAACCTTATGACAGACCTAATCTTTAACATTTTTAAGGTAGTCTAATAACATAGATATGCTGCTGGACCAAATTTTTATCTGTGCGCTTTGCTTTTTTTTTTTTTTGTACTGTAAAAGAAAGTGATAATTGTAGTTATTTTTTATGACCATTACATATATCACAGTTTACTTTTTGATTAATTAAATAGAGGCCAGGAAAACAAAGAAGAAAGATGGTAGTGACCAGTTTTGAGACCCTGCTGGATCCAGTACTTAAAGGAAGTTAATGGAAAATAGAGGACCTTTGAGACATTCCTTTCCTGGAATACACCATCAACATGTGCTTTTCTGCCAAGGGCATAGTGCAAAAGATTCAAGGGTTTTTTAGCCATCTGACCTGCGGATGGTCTACCTCCCAGAACAGTTTTGGTAGAGATCATCTATGAAGGGCCTCACTGCTTAGCCAGATGGTCAATGTTCTCTGTGACCAAATGTTATCCTGATGATGTACTCCCCTGATTATATGGACGGCTAATACTAGGGAAGAGAGTGCAGGAAATCAGTCCCTGGCCACTCATTGTGTACTGGGTCTGTTACTACTATAGTGAGGTGTAGTAGTGATGAAATGATGAGAGGAAACGCGATTTCAGGTAAGGGAATCTTGCTTGGTGTAGGATAAAGTTGTAAATGGCTGTGCTGCACTTTCTTTGGAAACTCAGTCTCATGCTTATTAACTACACGGTAGTGCATTGCTAAGTGTTCTTGCTTAGGTACCAGCATCTGCAGTGACAGTGGTGTTAGCTGCCAGTATTTATTGTGCCAGCTTGTGACCTTGCAGTGGGCTGAGTATAATGTGTATCTAGTGCTTATTTGTGTAATACTGCACTGCCTAATGCAGTTTGGGAATCCCTCTTCCAGATGTTTCTGACAGGGCAAGCAGGTACTAGAAAAAATCCTCAGGTGATTTCAGTATGCTCTTGGAAATTGTTTTGGCTCCCAACCATTTCAGGCTCAGGATACTGGGAAATTATTTATAAAGCCACCATGTATCAGGGACATGCACCATAGAATTTTAAAGTAGGTGATCCACTTTGCAGTATAGTGTAAGTGGAAGCATCAGCAACCTGGGGTCATTGCTGCATCCACAGGGCTGACAGATCCCACTTCCAGCGTCTTGTAATTACTGTTTGGAAGTTAAATTACTTTGTGTTTTATATTTCATATCCAGTGAAGTGATGAATTTTATTTACTGCCTGTCGTGGTTTAAGCCTCGAGAGCTGATTATTTCATGTGGGGATAGGTATATTCATGTAGTTTTTGAGAGACACCTGTTCATTTACTGCCCTTGCTCTATCAAGAATTGTTTCTCTATCCAAGCAATAAATTATCTTTCTTGATGAAGGTGAAGCCATATAAGCTGTGCTTAAGGGATGTAAAAATTGAGGTTTTGTTTGTTTTATTTTTCTGATGTGCAGTGAAAAGTTGTTTTATTGTAAGACTTAATAACAATAAGTCTTACAATTATCCACTCATAATTTCACTTCTCTTGGGCCATTCTGAATAATCTCTGTAAAGTCGCATTGGCCCAGGAGTGTGCTGGTCTTGAATAAATTTAGTTATTAGGTTTTTTTTAAATACTGACTTAAGTGACTTTTCATGGCTGAACAGTGGTAATAGCTAAAGGAAAGAAATAAGATCCTGAGAGATCCCCACGCTGCCTGCAAAGTAAGTTCTCAGAAGGTTTTAGTAGAAACAGTTAATATTATTTTGTGGCTAAAATTAATTCCAGCTGAGAAAACTGTGCCAAAATTTTGTCTTTTTTGCCTAGTTTAGAAAGAAAACTTTTGCTTTTAGTTTGAAACTGTTTTTCATTTTGCCCTTTTTGACAAATCCCATAATGAAATGGAGGCAACCAGTTTAGTATTTGTTAATGCACTAGAATAATAAAGTTAGCTAGTGATAGGTTGTTGATGGATTCCCACCCTTCTCCCCCATTTGCAGTGTGGTTAGAGGTGATACAAGATACGGAAAACCCATATTATTTTTAAAATGTAAATAAATACAGCAGTTTTGAAGACACAAAGGTAGCCATTCAGAGTTCCAGCAATATGAGGAAAATGTGCAAAACCAATTATGCTAAAGAAAAACTTATCCTGTAAAACAGTCAAAGCTTGCGCTTTCAAATATTTGTTCTCTTAAGACCGAATGATATATAGTAATCCACTAGCATTTGGATACAATGGATATGCAACTCTTAATTATTTCTGCCATTGGGATAAAATGGCTATATGATTCATTGTTGGCTTTGATTGCAAGACAAATAATAATAATAAGTCCAAGATGAAACTAAATAAGTTTCAACTGACTTTGATCATGAATATTTGATTTAACCATTTTTATATTTATTTTTTTTTTACATGAGAGAAGCAGTATCATGATTCTACTAATAGAAATGAGCATCTCTTAGTGTAAAGTTTGGAAAGCTAGTTTTGATGGCAAAATAAGAAAAAAATGGCAAGATGCTGCAAAAATTGTACTGATTCTAGACTCGCTATCTACTTAATATTTCTATAAAACTTATGGTTTTACTGAAAATTAGTATGATGACATTAAAATTAGAGACTATTAGGTGAATTGTTCTGTTGGTTATGAAAAATTCAAAAATAGCTTCAGGCATAGTAAGCAACTTAATTATAATAATGTAAAATATTGTACTATGGTTAAAAATTAAAGTACATTCCAAATGTTATTTTAGCTCCTAGAAAATGTCTGAATCTTAAATTTTTTTAGGGTTATTGTTTTGAAATTAAATATTATATATACAAATAGGCATTTTCAGAGCATTTGGCAGATCCCAGGGAAAATACTGTACAAAAAATAATGTTTATTCAAAAGCAAACCAAACCCTGCTTCTTGTTTCTTACACAGGTGCTACTCAGCCTCTTTATTAATGCAGCCGTTGTATTTTAAGCGTCATGAGTATGAGAGTGCCATAATGTTCCTACTCTTGTCATACTGTTGTTTTTACATTGAAACTGAAGTCTAAGAAAAGCTAAATGATTGCATTGTGTGTGAATAAATAGTTCTTTAGCCATGGAAATCCTCACATCTTTAAGTTCCCAGTTTCAGAATTTTGTGACCTTTAATCATGTATTTGCTTGTTCTGTGAGTGTGTGCTTTGCTTAATTCAAACTCTCTTGGTTACTACAACATTAAATATTGTTTATGTGCTTATGAATGTATAAAATAATGAAAGAAATAGAATTATGACAGTGATGCATGGATGTGTTTTTGAAATCCTACATAAGCACAAGTAACTATCAATCTACACACAACAGTTTTTAGATTTATTGACCCTACTTACTGAAAATGTTAAATGTACTCATGTTACCATAAAAAAAAAAGAAAGTGTGTTCTGAATCACTGTGTTTGAGCTGATATTGCTGTGCTTGTTTTGTTAGTGTTATGGTCCAATGACTTCAGAAAATACGTATTTTGGAGAATATTCTCTCTTGGTAAAGTCAAAGTCAAGGCTGTTACTTGAAATGTAGGTTGTAGAATACATTCAAAGACATTAGTTGTAAATCAAACCAATTATTTTTCTAGAAAGCTTTGATTTATGAATGTCAAATTAACTTTTCCAAACTTGTTGTAATTTACCTCCAATCTGGAGATTTTCAAAAAAGGAAAATGAAATATATTCACTGTGCACTCAAGGTAAATTTTTGATGCAGTATTAATCAATAACAATGTCTTCTAGGATGATGGGGACATAATTCAACAGATTCATTTGGAAGAGCTGTCATTCTTCTAGCTGACAGAGGGACCAAAATAAAGGTAAGAAAAGCTTGTTCTTGTAGCAAGAAAGTGTGTTTTAAATTCCATTTTTTTTTTTTTTTTTTTTTTTCTCCAGTAGCTTAATAACACAAAAATGCATGTTAGGAGATTAGACAAAGAAGTATCAAAGAGATAAAGTTTACACTGTGTAACTGGCATTGTATAATGTTAAAGAAAGTTAGTGTGATACTTTATTAAAATAGGATTCTCCAGGGATACAAAAAACGTGCTGTTTCTTCTCTTATGTATGTACGAAACATAGTTCTGTGATCTGGGATCGATTTATTATTCTTCATTGATTGCCTCATTCTGTTGGAGGACATTTCTGGCACTAAGGTATAGACCTGTCACATATATCATGATGTGTTGGAGATCTGTCAGGTCTATGGCTCTTTCTGAACTTTGCTGTTTCAGAAAAATGTAGCTGAGCATTATAGGCAGAAGTTTGACATTTCCAAGATTAAAATCAATCTTCTTTATGTGGTGTTTCTCAAACAAGACTTGCGCTTTGATTGCACAAGTAGCAGTTTCACATATTTGGGGTTCAACATGGACAAAGAATTATTTGGGTAACAGATTTGACAGGTGTTCTGTAATGCATTTAAATTGGAGTAATGATGGTAAAAGCGGTACTCAAGGCAGACAGCAAATCAAGGACTGGTCTGCTGTTGCCACAAATATGAACATAAAGGTATGAGCTTGTATTTCTTTTTAAAGTTGGAGACTAACAATGTAAACACAGCCTGTTATGAACTAGTATACCATATTGAGAAGGAAAGAAAAGAAAGGAGTAAGAGCTGTTAAAAGCAATTGCTAAAAGTGTGGTAAACAATGTCCTAAATGTACAGGAGGGGGAGGGCAGGTGAAGCACCGTTGTAACTTATGGACATTGAACTTAAAAATGAATGTAAAAAATGTTCAACAATTGATGTAATTGTAAAATACATTGAAACAAAGGCAGCCATTTTGTCAACATAGGTACTTGTCCAGCTAGCCAGCATCTGGGCTTTTACTTATGCAGTATATTGTTACTAGAGATAAGACACAAATGAGGTAGTTGTATGCTAAAGGCTGTATCTAAAGATAACAGAAGTCTAAGGAGAAGCACAGAAAAGATTCATAAACAATCAAACAAGCACAAAATTAAGATGCTAGGAGTGTGATGGTAAAATGTTTTTATGTTGGGTTGCTGCCCAGGAAAGATATTTGGAAATAATGAATAAAACTGTGGTTTTGTGCTCTTATTTGTTACGTTCAGGAAAATAGTAATCAGAAAAGTAAGTAAAAAAAAAATATTATTTGATACTTAGTTTTCCCCTTCCAATAGAAAGCAGCATAGAAATTCTGAGGTAGTAGCCATTTTTGTTTCAGAGTATAACCATGTGGAATGAAGAATTCCCTCAATATGTATATGTCCATGTTGATGCTTTCAGCAGGCTTTTGAATTTGATAGAACTGTACCTTTGGTACAGACAGGTGGTATAATAAAAAGAATATTATAATGGTCAAGAAATGTTAAGAAAAAGAGCCACAGAGAAAGGAAAAGAAAGTAACAGTCAGAGGTAGAGTTCAGATTTACTGTATTCAGTCAGATACAAGCCTGAGTTGAGTGATTTTTTTATTTATATTTTTTTCTGAAAGAAATAAATAGATGAAAAAAGTCTGTATGGAGGTAGCACTGAAATTTGAGACAGTATTCTAAATTTGTTAAATTTTTTATCCACAGTGAGTAAAGACAACTATTCTTACAAAATGTTTCTTTTATGTCAGATGTCAAGACCATTCTTTAGATCTGTTGCCATATAGCTATACTGATTTTACATTGAGAAACATTTTTCTTACCTGCTTGCATAGGTCATGAAGCTAGAGAGGTTTTCTTTAAATAGTTTTAAATATCTGTGCAAGATAATTAGTCCTTCTAAGAGACATATATATTGGAATGTGTTATATTGAGGAAACATAGAACGTAATGGAAGTTTTCTTGATCAATTTTTCAGAAAACTTAGGAAGCTTTTTTTGGTACCTTCTGTTGTACAGTATCTGGTGGTATTATTGTTACAACAGAACCTATTTAAATCAGGAGTTTTCAGCCTGATAATTTCTCATTTTAGTCACTATAATATGATTTTCCATTCAAATTATAGTGTCAGCCACAAAATTCTGACTCTATTTTGTTAAGAAGTTTAGCAATGCATGTAATTAGAGAAGAAATGGTTTCATACCTTTAAGTTTCTGACAGTTGTTTCATTGAGAGCAATAGCAAAACTTCTTAGACCACAGAAATAGTCTTAAATTTCAGTAAGATGACATCTAAAATGAACTGATAATTTCTTGGCCTTGTTTTTACTAATAGTAAGTTGTAAAAAGAGTATCTATTTCGAAGCTAAAGGCAATGAGAGAAAAAAATCTGTTTCATTACACAGTAGGCACTATTAACACAGATTGCCATCACCCCAGAAAGCCTCATCACTGAGATGCTTTAAACAAGTATTTGTTTCTAAAAGTTGGAGAAGCTAAGGAATTAAAAACCACCTTAGTTTTAAAAGCATGTTTCCTGAGAATTAATAAAATGACACTTTGTCTTAATTTTGTGTCTCCAGTCATGCGGGAAATTAGAGGACTATCTTCATCCTGCAGAACTTTGATTTTTCAAGCTTCAGACTCAATTTGGCAGTGTATATTGCTCAAATTAGCTTGTAAATGAATTATTTGTTTCTAAAGTGCAACTGATATCAACTTGCATACAAATATTTTAATATATGAGCATATAACTCATTTGATTCTGTAATTATAAGATGGCTGCTCTTGTTGAGATGCATATTTGCTCTGAAGCTTAGTATTAATTTATATTACTGAGTTTCTCAAACTGCGGTGTGTCATTATTAAGTATAATTTTGAATGACCTTTTTTCTGTCCTGTAATTTTCTAAGTTGCAAGCTTCATCTTATTTTGGGCTAGAATGCTCTCAAAAATTGTTTAGCCTATGTGCATAAAGATTGACAATGGTAAGTCTGGATGAAGATAATGCTAAAATATCATTTCTTTATGGTCGTCTAACTGATATGAAATTATATTGTCAAGCAAAGCCTGCCTGTTGGTAGCACAAGAAAGGGTGTTGTGGGATTCCAGCTTTGGAGGGAACCTTCTACAGGCTTACCTGCCCATCTGGGGCAGGGGAAGGAGGGAACCGCAACTACCAGGGACTGCCTGTCACAGATGAAAAAAAAGGGTAAGGACTTAAGCAAGACCAAATGTGTCACACTGTTTAGCCACTGTGTCTTTAAAGAGCAAGTGGTAGGACTGACTGCAGAATTAGTGTTCAGATAGTCTCTTTCCTATTTTACTGGCCAACAGTTCCTCCTCAAAACCACATGTAAAGACTTTACTCATAGTTCTAGAGAAGTCTCTTAATGTGACTAAAGTCCATTAGAGTTTTGTTCCACACTGGTGCAGGAAGACCTTGTACTTGGGAGTTAGCATTGGTGACCAGACGAGCGAGATTATTTCAGGCCTTCTAAAAATAAATATTATAAATTAATCACTTTATGAATAAGAAAGAACTGCTTACTTTTGAAAGGGCTCTAGGAATAGTCTATACTTTTCTCTATGTACTCTCAAATACTTAAATAGGCTTGTAGACTGGCAGCCTTTTTTACTTTGCTGTAGTGTACTGTAGATGCAGCTTCATGGAGTTCAAAACTGTCCTTCCTTGAGTCTCTTCCTTGGAATCTTTTCCAGTGAAAAGTGAGTAGTTACTGGAACTGTGAATAAAACTGTATCAGGTGACCACAAACCCTGGAGCTTACTGATTTTTGTGTGTTCTTTTTAAGTCTAAAAATACTGCAAATACAATTTAAAACCCATTAAAATTGTATTGTAAAAAGCCCTATTTTTTTTCTTTTTTTTTTTTTCTTGATGGCTGCTAGTTTCATGTAATTATAGGTGAACCCTGGCTTTCATTAAAAAATACAAGTAAGACTGCAAGGCTTATGGCTACAGAGAAAAACATAACAAAGCTTTAAATGTGTAATTCCAAAAGGATTAGCAGGAGAAGGAAAATAAAAAAATCCCAATCTATTTTTAAGTATCTGAGGATTTTTCCTTTAAAGTCGTAGTCTTTGTGTGATCTGACGCATGAGATTCGAACACCTGGAGTTAGTTAATAATACTAAGGCAGAGACCAAAAGATTATGAAAGGGAGAGGGGACATAGAAGATATGATTAAAGTAACACTGACTAATTAGGTAAAAAAGTAAATATGTGTAGTTGATGCACAGCTAACCTGCACTGCTTCAGCTACCAGTGATATCTGAAAAAAATAACTAAAAAGTGAAATAGCTGGGAAAGCTTAATGCACAGATGTATGATGTAGTAGTTAATGAAACAAAAATGAGCAAACCCCTGCAATTATTGATTATACCTTGTTTTGAATCACAAACTGCAGATGAGAGTGTTTTGAGAAAGTGAAAAAATGTAGAAGAAATATTTGAAAATATAATCAAAGGCTTTTGTTTAGCTTGTTTGTTTTTTTTTTTATTGCGAGTGGGATTGGATAAAAAATGGTCAAAAAAGTTTTCCTGTGGTAATAAAAGTTTATCAGACTGATCCTTATAATTCAAAGGTGTTTGCACAGGGTTTGCAACATTAGAGGATGCCATCATTGGTAGTCTAAACTGAGCTGCTTCTGGGAATAAAACAAAAAAATTGGTAACGTGTATCTTCTTATGCAGAAGTATAACAGAAATAACAGTGGAGGAATGCATTTTTAATAGCAGTTAAGCAAGCTAGACAAAGCTTTGTAAGAACAACCTTACAATGAAATGGAAGAGCTTATGATTATTTTGGATGGTTTGACAGAAATGTCAATTCAGTGTTGATTGTCTATCAAAAATGTAAACAATGTCAGTTACTATTTGGGAGGAGAGAGGATGGAGAATGAAGCAGAGTGCCTCTCTGCTGTGTGAAGTTAATGTTTGTCTTCAGACGCCCTGGGATAATAAGAAGTTCAGTAAAGGGAAGTCAGGATAATCAAAATCCTAGAAGGGCTTCTGTGTGTAGAGTGGATATGTCTTAGGCTCTACAGCCTAAGTGACAATTAAGAGACATTTCAGTGCATATAAAATGGAAATTAATAAGTTATGAGCAGCACTAGAGGATGCATAGAAGTGATCATTGTTTGTGTCTTACGAGGCAAACTGGGTCTTGCAGATTCAACACAAACAAAATGAGGTGATTCGACACAATGAGCTATGACTTTGCTGGCTTGTGTTTATGTGGATGTAAGGGGAAATTCCATGTGATTATGGAAGAAAAATTTATTAAAAGTTAAATACCTAGAAACTACCTCTGCAGAAAATCTTTTACTTTTCTGATAATCTGTGTAGCACCAAAAGTGTTTGTTGGGTTTGCACTACCTGCCGCAGAATGTCATCTGACTTAGAAAAGTAGCAGTGGCTAGTAGCTAGTGTGGATACCTCCTTGTTAAAGATGGGTGAAATATCTATGGCTGCAATGCCAAAATGCAAGGGTCCACCTCCTTTTCATCAAATTGGAAACTACACGATTTTTACTCAGGCCTGGACAGCAGCAGCTGAGACAGATTGCGTGTTCTAAACCTTATGTGCATCTCTCAAACATATAACTTAAAATTATTGTAATCATCTAACTTGATTATAGGTATATATCTAGTTGTTTATAGTAGGTAAAACTCAGTGAAATATAGAAAAAGGAAGCATTTTTTAAAGTTCAGAAAATTAATGTGGTCGTATGCTCTTAAGCTTGCTTTTTTGACACCTCCTCCCCCCCCCCTTTTTTTTTTGTTGTCCAAAAACCTTGATCAATAAAGGGGTCTCAGGGAAATCTGCTTGAACTAGGCTGGGCCTAGGGTACGACTGAAAGGTACACAGTTTGAATGTATCATCATTGCATGAGTTACTACTGTGTGTGAATGATTTTCAACACTTCAGATATAGTCCAAAAAAATCATTTACTTGTTTCTGGACCCAAATGTTTTCTGATTTCTGTTCCTCCTTTTCTCCCCACTATTTTTTTAACCATCAACACAGAGACTGGAGTATTCACCCAGGTCTATTAGACCAAGGCTTAGGCTGCTTTCCAAGTGTGAAGATATAAACTGTTTCTTATGGAGTTTGCATAGCCCCATGCTGTAAGGTATCCTGATTAAGTGTACTTTGGGACGCCGACTGTGTAAGCATTGAATGAGCTGCCCAAGGGGGACAGGTCTGTATCCATTTAGCTCAAGTTTGAATTGGTCTCCTCCCACCAGGTAACTTCCAGTCTGTTTATCCTAATCCAAACAGACAAAACAAGCCCATCTTTCTGGCTTTCATTTCTTGTTGATCTTGTCATTGTGTAGGAACTATTGACGCACAAGGAGGAAAAAGAAATCTTCACCTGGACAGTTCTCAGATAAAATATGAAACAGCTGGTGGTGTTGTCCATGTCTGTGTGTTGTCCTTCCTTTCCACTACCCCCAAAAGATAAAAATAGTGTCAGTTTATCTTTCTACAGAAATTTGCTAGTGTGATCTACTTTAACTCACCATCCCTGGAGGTATTTAAAATATGTGTAGATGTGGTGATCAGGGACGTGATTTAGTGTTTAATGGTGGACTTGGCAGTGCTTGGTTAACAGTTGGACTTGATGATCTTGAAGGTCTTTTCCAACCTAAACAATTCTATGATTCTGTGATTAATGATCTCTATCAGAATGAATACTTTCTCTTTTCTCAATACCCAGCAGCATGGTGCTCGTAAAACTTTATAGAACTGTCAGTAGCTTTGACAGGACTCTCTGAAGTTTATTTCTTGCAACAGTGACCACACTGTTAATTTGATCTCTGGGAAAAGGGTCATTTAAACATTCATTAATTCCGTTTCTTGGTGTCTTCTCAAGAAGCTAGTGGCAGAGAAGAATAGAGTGTGACATAATTTCTTCCAGTGAATTAATTTTCTTGATAAACATTATTCTTTTATGCTGTTTATTAGAATTGTCAGGGCTTTTGCCAAGGTCAAGTGGAGAAGAGCTGGTTTTTATCTGTACCTCTTTTGAACAGGAAATTCCACTGTTGCTCACTAATGTTATTTTTGGTAGCTACACAAGGTTAGAGTGCTTAGAAGATGTTATTCTGAAGAAGTGTTAAGTGCGAAAAAAGGAATTACTTGCTTAGTGGAATTGAACACTCATACTGGGCTCTCCCATTTTAAGAATATTTTAAGTCCACTCACAACGTAGAGCATTATGCTAGCAGCATGTGAAAAGCTTGATTGATATGACTTTTTAGGACATTATTTTTGTAATATCACTAATCTAAAAGAAGCTTAGAAGCTAGCATGAAAAAGTTAATCTGTTGAGAACTTTTAGGATTTTACTCAGTGAAACTGATAAGCCCCCAGCTAGAAAGGCACATTTTTGGGATTTTTTTTTGTTGGTTTTTTTTTTTTTTTAATAATAATTGCATAGGGGTGACTTGATTTATCACCTGCCTTTATATTTTTTACAGTTTTTCCAATGCTGCATTATGCACAGCTGCTCAGAGACAGAAAATACATGACGAGTAGAAATACTTTTGAAGTCTTTTCTTGCTTTATTATTAGAATGGTAGTAATTTAAGACTATAGGTCAAATATATCCTGTTGTAATCTCTGTCTGTTCACTACTCCCTGGAGCTGATATAATAGGCTTTAACTACCTACCTTTTGATTAATCCAGTAAAGTGCATGGTACCTAAATTTCAATTAGAATGGGTAAGTCACTATTTAACACCTCCAGTCTCAGCTGAAGGGATCTCTCTTCTTAATCAAGTTCTTGGTTCTACAAAGTCAATAAAAATTTGGTAGTACAAGACACTTTAAAAATTAGAGATGAATGTTAAATCTGAGAGGTAAACTTCCATAATAGTCTGTGATAATTTCATGTGAGATAATTAACTTTAAGACGTGTCTGTCATTCGCATGGTGTAAAGATAGATTGGAGACTCACATCAAGACTTCTGTCATCACAAATAGCTGTTACGTAGTTATTAAAATCCAAAGCAGCTTTCTCAAGAGGTCAAGCTTGTGTGAATGATGGATGAGTCACACCATGCCATTTCTCCGCTGTCACTAGTCATCTTCTATTCATTAGGGACTGTAGTGATAGGACAAGGGGAAACAGGTTAAAACAAACAGGGGAAGTTTAGATTGGGTGTAAGGAAGAAGTTCTTTACTGTAAGGGTGGTGAGGCACTGGAATGGGTTGCCCAAGGAAGTTGTGAATGCTCCATCCCTGGCAGTGTTCAAGGCCAGGTTGGACAGAGCCTTGGGTGACATGGTTTAGTGTGAGGTGTCCCTGCCCATGGCAGGGGCGTGGAACTAGATGATCTTAAGGTTCTTTCAAACCCTAACTATTCTATGATTTTATGATTCTAGTGAGGTCTGGTTTCATACAGTTAGAGTGCCTTTCTCTTCCATTACCATGAGGGATCAGCAAACAGGACTGATTCCAAGTGTAGACTCATCCTTATCCCTTTGGTTCCTGCAGAAATTACCAGAGTCTCACTGATTTGGAATAGGAGGTTCCAACAAACAGGTAAGTTTAGAGGGGATTAGTCTTGTTCTGATATATTTGTCCATGGAGCATGGCCCAATTTTGAGGGGCTTCACATTGAGGGAATTCCTTAAGTAAGGCTCCTAATGAATTAGTTTATAACATTGGTTAAACAGTAACTGAAATGAAAAAAAAATGGGAGGGGGAGGGAAGAGTGGTGAAGGGGAAGATGAATTGGTCTTCACCTAAGGGGTGGGCAGCTTCCCAGTCCCAAAGCTGATATGATGTGCAGATGTACAGTAACAGACCATTACGCAAACAACCATGCAATGCTGGCCTCTCCATTACTCTTCTAGCTACAAGATCTTAAAGCCTTCCTGGTCCTGAGTCAGCCAGTCTTGGGTCCTAGTGCACGAGAAGCTTTTTTAGGTATTTTTTCCTCACCCTGCTGGAAGTTACATATACTGTACTTCTTTGTAAAGCTGTGGTTTCCTCAGGTGCTGATTCAGTGACTTAATATGTGCGTGCTCTGGCACAGAATTCGAGCCCTACCCGCTTACAGTAGAAGGGACATCAAATACTTACTCTAAGGCTGTATTACCTAAGCTTATCTAGTCAAACTGTCCTAATGAATCCGGTACTATTCCCAGGTTTTGTTGATGCCTTGCACCAAGTTTCTTTCTTTCCTTACTTTTTTTTATAGTCATTTACTTGAAGAATTTCTTAATCTCTTAAATCCGGCAGCTCTTAAATTTCCCATCTTAGAGGAAGCATCAATAATTTGCTGTGATTCTGCATACCAGTTCCAGTTGTTTTGTTCTTGATTAAAAGGTTATGTACTACTGTGGATATCACAGAATCATTTCCTTTGGAAAAGACCTTAAAGAACATTAAGTCGAACTGTTAACCTCGCGTTGCCAAATCCACCACTAAACCATGTCCTTAAGCACCACAACTACAAGTCTTTGAAATACTTCCCAGGGATGCTTGCTCCAGCACTTCCCTGGGAAGCCTCTTCCAATGCTTGATGACCCTTTTGGTGAAGAAATTTTTCCTTAGATCTTATCTAAACATCCCCTGGCACTACTTGAGGCTGTTCCCTCTTGTTATATCACTTGTTACTTGGGAGAAGAGATTGACGCCTACCTCACTATATCCTCCTTTCAGGTAGTTGTAGAGTGATAAGATCTGCCCTGAGCCTTCTCCAGACTAAACAACCCCAGTTTCCTCAGCTGTTCCTCATAAGACTTGTACTCTAGACCCTTCACCAGCTTAGTTGCCCTTCTTTGGGCCTGCTCCATCACCTCAATGTCTGTCTTGTAGAAAGGGACCCAAACATGAACACAGTATTCATGGTGTAGCCTCACCAGTGCCAAGTACAGGGCGACAGTCACTTCCCTGGTCCTGCTGGCCACACTTTTTTGATACAAGCCAGGTTGTTATTGGCATTCTTGGCCACCTGGCATATTGCTGGCTTATATTCAGCTGGCTGTTGACCGACACCCCCAGGTCCTTTTCTGCCGGCCAGCATTCCAGCCACTCTTCCCCAAGCCAGTAATGTTGCTTGGAGTGGTTGTGACCCAAGTGCAGGACTGACACCCTTGTTGAACCTCATACAGTTGGCCTTGGCCCATCACTGTAGCCTGTCCATATCCTTCTGTAGACCCCTCCAGCAGATCAACGCTCCAGCCCAACTTGGTGGTGTCTGCAAACTTACTGAGAATGTACTTGATCTCCTCATCCAGGTCACTGATATATTGGACAGAAGTGGCTCCAATACTGAGCCCTGGGGAACATGACTTGTGACCAGCTGCCAACTGGATTTAACTCCATTCACCATTCTTCTTTGGGCTTGGCCGTCCAGCCAGGTTTAGTACATCCGACCAAGCCATGTGTACCCAGCTATCTTTCTTTTCCATTTTCTACTCTCTGTTTACATTAACATTGTAGTGCAAGTCTTGCAGAGATTTCCTGCTTGTTGCACTAGGTTATAAGAAACATGCTTATGCATATCCATTTGTAAGAGCAAAATGGTGAATTGAAATGCCCATCTGAGAAGTTGCTAATTCCATGCTTTTCTATAACATTGATCTATAATGCATATCTACATGGAATCCTCTTTTCTGTTAGCATCGGGGAATACTGATATTTTGAATAAGGGCGATATGATGTTTTGGTATGATGTCATGGTATTCCATAAATGTGTAAACTAAGTCAAATCCTGAAAAAAAAACACCCTGACGTTAGATTGAGAGTGGTATATTCTTATAGCTGCTTTGTTATCAGCCAGCCATTTCTTGTTTTTTTTTTTTTTTTTCTCTTTCAACCATCTCAGAAAAAGCTGGGGCAAACCACTCTTTTTGTGGACTTATTCTGCTAGGGTCCTATTGAACAAGCATGGTTTTAAACTCTGGAAGTGCTGCAGATATCTTATCTGTTGCCTAGTTCCTGTTTTCTGTTTGCTCTAGCATTTCCTTATCTGTAACTCCTACCATGGTTTTCTGTAGCCTTGTGTAAGTATCATAACCATTAGCAGCAGTAAAGTCCTGGCTTCTTGGCCATTTTTCTTATGAAATGTTAACTCTCCGTTTCCAAAGGTCCAAGGAGGAGACATACGCTTAGCCTTTTACTTTTGCAATTCTTCTTTTTTTTTCTTCTGGTGACACTTTTTTCTCATGATCTGCTGTTTGTGTGAAAAGCTCTTTTTATGCTGGTGGACTTGGTCACAGTTATATGCTCCATGTCTTGTACCATTCCACCCCTAACTGTGTTCAAATGCCTTTTTCAAAAGATAAATAAAAAATATGTATTAAAATTTACAAAAACACATTCAAAGAACCAGCTCAAGAGCAAATTAGGAATCTTGCAACCTCTCTCCTTCTTTGTTTTTATTGGTGGGGATTTTTTTCCAACTGTTATTAATTCCATGGATTTCCATAAGTGAGACCCTAATTTACTTCAAGAATATTTTAGTTCTAGCTGTTTCCAAAACAATCAAAATTAAGGATTATTATTAGCAAAAAAAAAAAAAAAAAACAAACAATACACCAAAACCCACCCTAAACACAAACACAGGACATAACTGTGTTGTGTAATATCCAGCCTGAATTTTGAACTCTCAATTATAGTTATACTTAGGTAGACATAAAGTACTTGCACATCTGAATATTGGCTTTTCTAATACCATTTAAGGATCTTGTCATATGGTTAATTTCTCTTTCTGCTTGTTGACAAATCTTGAGTTCAGAAAACTTTCAGAAATCTCTAACTTAACTTTTCAGTCAGATAAAAAGAGCTCCCATTGATTCAAGTCAAACTTTTAAACCCCATGGAGTTCTATTGGCTTTGATACTTTCAGCTTATTAGTCATCTAAAATTTTGAAATCACCTTTATAATGTGTAGAGTAGCTGTCCTGGTTTAAGCCCAGCCGGTAACTCAGAACCACTCAGCCGCTTGCTCACTCACCCTCTTCTTCCTTCCCTGCTGCTGGAGAGATGGGGAAGAGAATCGAAAGAATGTAAATCTCATGGGTTGAGATAAGAACAGTCCAGTAACTAAGGTATAACACAGACCACTGCTGTTAACACCAGTAATAATAATGATAAGGGAAATAACAAGGGAAGGGAATACAATTGCTCACCACCTCCTGACTGATACCCAGCCTGACCCGAGCAGCAACCTGGGCCTTCTGGATAAGTCTCCCCAGTTTATATACTGGACGTGACATGCTGTGGTGTGGAATACCCCTTTGGCTAATGGGGGTCAGGTGTCCTGCCTCTGCTTCCTCCCTGCTTCCTGTGCCACTCCTCACTGGCAGAACATGAGACTCAGAAGTCCTTGGTCAGAGTAAACATTACTTAGCAACAGCTAAATACATTGGTGTGTTATCAGCACCGTTCTCAGACTAAAGTTGAAAACACAGCACTGCACAAACTACTAAGGAGGAGAAAAATGACTGCTACTGCTGAGCCCAGCACAGAAGCATTTATTGAACCCTCCTCTCCCCCCAAAAAAAAACAAAACAAACAAAACAAAACAAACAAAACCCCCCCCCCACAAAACCACAGAAAACAAAACAGAAAAACAAAACCAAAACAACAACAACAAAAACCAACCAAACAAAAACAACCAAAAAAAGCTTATCCTGAACTTTGGTGGCATTGTCTTGGTTTTAATTTTAGTTATTAGGAAATACAAACCATCAGCAACCTGGAACACAGAAACTACAAATTTAAAACAAGTGTTCAAGTACCACCAAAATTCCCTCTGCAGAAGCAGCCAGTACCAGTTGCCTTGAAAGAGGAGCAGTACCAGGCACACAGCATGCCAGCCTTTTCCAGAATATTCTTCAAGTTTTCAGCAGTTTTTGACTTGGGGACATTTTGAGCCAGAGGCAGTGTCTAGTTTATTTGGAGACTTTCTTCTCTAAATTTCCCCAGTTTCTTTCAGAGCCTGAATAAACTTACAGTATTCACAATATCCTACTTTAGAAAATTCTCCAGCTTAATGGCATGATGAGTGAGGAACTGTCATTTTTTTGTTTCTTTTGAACATGTAAGTTCATTTAATGTCACTTGGAATTGTTTTTATATGTATATATAGCAGAAAATCCTGGAACAGCACAAAACCACTTGTGTTCTGAACGCATCTGCCTAACAAAAGAAATGGTTATTGTTGTGTAATAGTCAGTGTCAGTGGAGGAGGCAAGGAACAGTTCTGTCCTAGTCTTTTTTGTGGTAACTTACTTGTTTATAGACATCGTTTGTATTTTCTCTCAGTTGTCCCTTTCCCAGTGTGATGAGTGCTGGTCCATGCCACCGTCCTTTCTCTGGGAGCTGCTTCATTCTTTTGATCAGCGTCTGCCATCCTTCCCTGAATCTCTGTCACTTCATATACTGATTCTATTGTTCAGTATTACTCCTGCCAATTTACCTGGTGCAGGCAGCAGACATAATGATCTATAGCTTTCTTGGTCTCTCTAAAGCGTTCAAAAATTGAATCAATATCATATTTGCTACCTTTCAGTTTTTCAGCACAGAATCATTTTTAAGGGGTTACATATGGTAATTAATTGTTTCACCAGTGCGGTCGTTGAGAATCATTGTGTATTGTCTGGTTCTGGTGATTTGTAATCACGCAGCCTGTTCACTCACTCCCCTTTCTTCCCTCCCACTCCGAGGGGGGGGGGGAATGGGGAGAAGAATTGAAAGAATGTAACTCCTGCAGGTTGAGATAAGAACAGTCCAGTAACTAAGGTGTAACACAAATCACTGCTGCTACCACCAATAATTATGACAAGGGAAAAACAAGGGAGGAGGATACAACTGCTCACCACCCGACGACCGAGCCGTGAACTAAACTCTTCCAGGTTCCTGTCCCCAGTTTTTACATCCTGGGCATGACGTGCTGTGGTATGGAATAGCTCTTTGGTCAGTTTGGATCAGGTATCCTGTTTCTGCTTCCTCCCGGCTTCCCCTCCTCCCTGGCAGAGCATGAGACTCAGAAAGTCCTTGGTCAGACCAAAACATTACCAAGCAGTAACTGAAAACACTGGTGTTATCAGCGCTGTTTGCAGGCCGAAAGTCAAAACCACAGCACTGCACCAGCTACGACGAAGGAGAAAAATGTCTGCTGCTGCTGAACCCATGACACTAAGGAATTTTTTTTTTTTATCCTATAGCCCCTCCTGCCAGCAGCTATAATATATCCTCTGAGAAGCCCCCTGTAAAGAAGTGTTCTTGCTTTCTCAAACTTTCCTGTGTAAGATGTACGTGCAAAAACATCTTTCTGTGAACTTCTTTTCTATGGTTTGATCAGGTCTGTTGTTTCTACAGGCTCCTTGGCAAGCATTTTTGCTCATTATTGTTTGAAAATAAGATTTATTAGCTTTTATGCAAATTAGTTTTGTAACTTTAAGTTCCTTTGTTGTGTGTTTAATTGTAAATGATGAGAGTTCACAAGCCTTTCTTTTTTTCTCCTAGGAACACTAGTTTCTTTTTACTTTCACATTTGGGCTTTCATTTTTCCATTATTTCTGAATTTGAATAGTCATTGTTAAGCATGTAGTACAAACACATACCCAGTCATACAGAATTTAAACTCGTAGTAACTTCATATGCCTCAAGTCATAACCAGTAATGTATTCAGTTTGACTGTAGTGGATTCTTTGTGTTTAGGCTACTATAAGGGTTGTTAAGTTTGAAATTGTCTTAGAGATTGATGGTAGCCAGTGATAAAATGATTGGGTTTTCCTTACTGGCTGAAGTTAAGGAGTAAGTATCTAAATCCTTAGTTTTGTTTAAGGGAGCTTTGGAAATTGCAAATTGCAACAAGGGAGGTTCTGATTCGATATTGAACTAAAAGCTCACAATGGAGGCACTGAAACCAGGCTGCTCAGAGGGGTAGTGAGATTGCCAACTTGCGATTTTAAACTCATCTGGACATCCTGAGCAGCCCGATTTATTGCTGGTGATGTTAGTCTTGCTTCAGGACTGTGAGGAATTGGATCAGAGATTTCCCTTTCAGCCTGCATCATGCTGTGATTAAGAAGTGTTCTGATTATTCCTGGGAACGAGAGGGCAGATTGTGTTCTTGTACAAGAAAGTCTGGATAAGTGACTTGATTTCTGAAGCTGAGGCTCTCTTATCCTTAGATAATATTGTCTAGGTACCAGTTTTCTTGTTGCTATGTGTACTATGGGGAAAAGACATGCTCCTTTTCTGGAGAGACTGCTATTCAGGTTATGGTCTGGCATTTCAGTAACAAGTGTGCCTTGCCAGCAGGGTATTTGCTTCTTCAAAACAATTGCCCTGAAGTAAGAAAAGAAGAGCAGCTTCTCAACTGCAGCAATGCTATATAATGCTCATACTGAAATATTTAATAGCTGTTCCAACATAATACTTTTCACTCCAATGTGGAAATAGATTTTAGCTATGAATTTTGTGGTCAAAGTCTTTGGTATTTCAAATACTGTTTCCTTCTTCTGTGTGCAAGTGACTTCTGTGGGTGTTTGGAAATAGAGGTTGTGCTTTCGTATGAAGACTAGTTGGCTCCCTTTTTCCCTAAGGGATAATGGTTGATCATGACCAGCAGGTCGAGGGAGGTGATCCTGCCCCTCTACTCTGCTCTTGTGAGAGCTCACTTGGAGTACTGTGTGCAGTTCTGGTGTCCTCAACATAAAAAGGACATGGAACTGTTGAAACAAGCCCAAAGGAGGGCCACGAGGATGATCAGGGGACTGGAGCACCTCCCGTATGAAGATAGGCTGAGAAAGTTGGGGCTGTTGAGCCTGGAGAAGAGAAGGCTGCGTGGAGACCTCATAGCAGCCTGCCAGTATCTGAAGGGGCCTATAGGGATGCTGGGGAGGGACTCTTCATGAGGAGCTGTAGTGATAGGACAAGGGGTAATGGGTTCAAACTTAAACAGGGGAAGTTTAGACTGGATATGAGGAAGAAATTCTTTACTGTAAGGGTGGTGAGGCACTGGAATGGGTTGCCCAGGGAAGTTGTGAATGCTCCATCTCTGGCAGTGTTCGAGGCTGGATTAGATATAGCCTTGGGGGACATGGTTCAGTGGGAGGTGTTCCTGCCCCTGGCAGGGTGGTTGGAACTGGATGATCTTAAGTCCTTTCCAACCCTAACTATTCTATGATTCTATGTCACCCCAGAATAAGAAATTAGAAATTATACAGTTTGTTAATTCTGCTTACTATTCAAGTAGCATGAATAAAAGATAAATATGAAATTGTATTTCTTCATGGTAGAATGAACTCAGGTAACTGAATATATTTCTGTTCTCTGCCATCTCCCCATGCCACAAAACTTGTCATTTCCTAATCAGCAGAGAGTCTTGCTGTCAGGCTTAAGCACACAAAGCACCTCTGGATCCTTTGCACTAGGTGTCCCTCACACCCCTGGAACATCCCATCTGTGTTTATTCGTCAGAGTGACTTCTTGTTACAAGGCGTTGTAAACCTTGAACTGGTGCAGAGGAACCTCTTCCCTGTCTGCCGTGGTGGCCTGTATCCCTCAAGCATTATGGTAGATGATTCCTTTTAGCAAACTTGCCAGACACTTTAAAGCCTGGTGTAAGAAATGGCTGGAAATGTCATGGTTTCCTCCTTCCCAAAGGAATGAGCTGAAGGAAGAAAGATGTTGAGAAGGAAGCCCTTTGCCAAAAATCTGTGAAAGGGAAGAGAACATTAGCACACCAGAGGGATGTGTGCTGTACTCCTGTATAAGTCTGTAAATAAGAGCTACTGGAGAAGGAATAAATGGTGGACCTACGTTCAGAGCCAAGCAGTAGAAAATTAGTTTTTCCCAGGTAAGACAAATGCAGTATGAGCTCAGGCTGCTAGAGTTTGTGGAAGTCTTAGCTTGTGAGCTCTCCAGTGGATGCTTGCTGGGTGTATGAGTACTCTGGTGCAGCTGGAAAGCTGCAGTATTTAGTGTTCTCTAAGGCCAAGTCAGCATGCTGGTTTGCTCTGGCTTTTAGCAATGGCAGAAAGGATAGCTATCTCCAAATGTCTCCAGCTCTGGATTGTCTGACTGTTCCAGTTCAATGATAATATCGTGCTAGTTTCTATCAAGTGTGAAATTTCACCGTGCTTAGTTGCATGCTTCTGAGTAGAACAGCAGAGACAATTGATGTGGTGCATTCAAACAATAGTTTAGTAACACTTCTTTCATATTCATCTGATGTGACATTTTTTCAGTGAACTGAAAAACTATTTTCTTGTCTTGGGAAGTATTTGTATCCTTTTTCTCTGGTAAACAAAATAAGTGCAAGTTCTCCTGTAAAGACAGGTGGAAGGTTTACAAAATAATCCCTTGTTTTCTCTCTTCATGTGTCACTATTTTCATTTTGCTTCCCAGTTTAACCAGCTAGATTTATTTCCCCATTTCTTTTTTCCAAGTGCTTGCATTTCTGTTGATTTGCACAAGATTTCTTTTTCCTTGTCCTGTATCTGATACCTATTCCCTGCTCCAGTGTGTTGTTATTAACTGTGTCATTTAGGCCATCTCCATGGTTCTTTCCAGCTTGTTACACTGTCTGCTGAGTGGCACACTGAGGTTTCATTGTGCTTAACAATTTAAGTTGAATTGCAAATCATTATTCCTCTACTGTACATTACTGAACTTAGGCAATTCGGGAGCATTTCAGAGAAACATACTTAAAGATGGTAGATGAGTCTGGGGACGACTAGTCCTGCCAAGGATACAAGTTGTGTTGAAATCTTTGCTTAACGTGGCAGCAGAATTGCAAACAGGTGCATGCTGCAGTGCTCAAGAGAAATAGGAACTCCATGGAAATTGCATAACAGTATTCTCTAATTAAAATGAAATGAAACAAAAGAAAAATTGAGCCTTAAAATTCATGATTTCTTTCTGTCACAGATTTTGGATTAACTCTTCGGGAGTTTATTATTTTTAAACAGTATTGGAGGAATAAACAGTAACTCAAGACTTCTTTTATAACTCTGATTTCCTCCAGGAAATCTGCTGTAATTCGAGATTTTATAAAGTTAGGTGAATATATGTGGATCCCATTATGAAGCAGATGATTCACTAGCTTTAGACAGCCTTAAATATTGGGCTCTTTATTTTTGAGGGAAATGAAATTGAAGCTCAACAGTGTTAAGTTACTAATGGCAGTATTCAAAATTCTTATAGATTATTTGTAAGTCTAAGGATGTTATTGTTTGTTTAAACACTAATAATCTCTTAGTGGTTGTTAGGGATTGCTGGCCATGTCTTTCCTTATCAGTGAAGACACTGTGGAAATTGTTCTGTCATTGGAAATTCTCCTGATTGGCACTTCCCCTCCTCATTTAACAGCTCTCTGGAGATGGGTGGCTCTCAGTCCTCTCAAGCTGTTCTTAGCCTGCAGAATGAAAAAATAAATTTCATTACTATGCACTGTAACAGCAACTGCTTTAGTGTAGTATTTGAAAAAAAGTGTAAAAAGACATAGAGGACTAGTATGCTTTGGACTAACCTTTTTGTCAATTATAGTAGTTAATTCTTCATTTTGTTTTCTTGATTCTCTGTTAGTAAAGATACATTTGTTTGATAATAATTTAACAAGGGAAGGTGGCATTCTGCACCTGTTCAGTTCTGCTCTTCTATCACAGTAACTCTTTTCTTTTGTTTAAAGACTTTTTAAGGCAAATGTCATCACAGAACAGACAGGGATTTAAAAAAAAAAAAGAATTGTGTATTTTTGTACTGAGCAGTGATACCTACCTTCTTGTTACCTGATTCACCTTCATGTAACAGATACCAACCTCTGTGACTGCAAAAAACATACTGCAGTCCCATTCTTCTCTTGAGTGATCTGGTTTCTAGTATTTATTCACTTCTCCCTTGTAACTTCACATTCTCCGCACATAATTTCTTGAGAAGTCACATTGCTGTGGGCATTCCTGCATGAGGTCACGCCTCCCATGTGTCAGGCCATGCACAGGTGAATGAGAACATTGTTAACTACTGAAGGCAGTGGAATACTACAGAATGGCTGAACAGGCTTTTCTTCTTTTTAGAGTGTCAAACGTGTGGTGTACCTACAGAGGGATTTTTCCAGTGAAAGGGAAGTCTGGACAAAGTATCCAACAAGGTTGTCCCTGCACCCATCTTATATTGCATGCCAGGCTCATATTGCCTTTCTCTGGGAGAGCAGATAAAAAGTTAGATAGAGCTCCCTATTTGGCTTGTGCCTACATGGAGAGGTGGGCAGTTGTATAATGCCTCCTATGCATTAGCATACACAAAAAAGAGTACGATTTGTTGTATCAAATCTTTTTTTCAGTGAAAACATAGGGGTTTTTTAAGGTTTTTTATGACAGTCTAAAGATGGACACATGATCAAAGTTTTTATGTACTGACAGTAAGTATGATGAAAACTTTGCAGCTTCAACGAAATACAGAAGGATACTTCAACAAAATGAGATATTGAAAAGTTTCAATTTGGTTCAACCCACAAGCTATGGTTTATTCAAAAGTTAAATGTTTCATTCTTTTGAGAATAGTCCAGTCTTTTTTAAATATTATAGGCTAATTCTGAAATGAAAATCAGTAATTTTGTAAATGCTAAGGCCAAATGTTGTCAAATTTCCTTTGGCAAATATGGGGGAAAAAAAAAAAGAAAACCAAGAAAAAAATTATTTGATTACTTAATAAAGTAAAAAGTTGGTGAAAAGCTTTTAAAACTAAAAGCTTAACTTGACCTGAATTTTTTGAAATAGTTTTGGTCTATCCATTTCTGTTGCAGTTAAAAGTTCTGTAAACCAAAACCAGCTCATTCAACTGAGCCATGAAATATCAAGAAAATTTATCAAATATTGTTTTATTTTTTAAAATAGAAGCAAAAGTGGAACAGGAGAACAAAACCTATTGCTGCATTTTTTCACTGTTGTGTCAGGATATGTTTCTTTGCAGTTAGAATGTCTGCATATATATGTAGGTAGGTGGTTATATGTGGAAGGAAAGGTAAGAGAACAGTTTGATGTGATGTCAGTTAGAGGGAAAAAACTGAAACATTACTTAGAAAATACTCTGTTGAAAGAAATTTGTGAGTTTTTTTTCTGTATTAAGAGTAAAATGACTAGAGTTTTTAAGTATTCTCTGAGGTTTGTTTTGTCTACAAGCATCTACAGTTTTAGTACCATGTGCACAGGAAGACAATACGTGTAATTTTTAGATTTAATGGATTGGAGAGTCCTCAGGATCAAATGTTCATTTTTAGTAATTTTTTCTGTTGGTGTGATCCTCATTGAGACCAAGTGCTGAGCAAGCCTGTGGAAAAAGGCACTGTGGCAAAATTTGTGTCTTGTCAATACAAGCAAGTAGGAAAACTGTTTTTAAATAGAACTGTTGGAACAAGTCCAAAGGAGGGCCACGAGGATGATCAGGGGACTGGAGCACCTCCCGTATGAAGATAGGCTGAGAAAGTTGGGGCTGTTGAGCCTGGAGAAGAGAAGGCTGCGTGGAGACCTCCTAGCAGCCTTCCAATATCTGAAGGGGGCCTATAGGGATGCTGGGGAGGGACTCTTCATGAGGGACTTCAGTGATAGGACAAGGGGTAATGGGTTCAAACTTAAAGAGGGGAAGTTTAGATTGGATATAAGGAGGAATTTCTTTACTGTATAGGTGGTGAGGCACCAGAATGGGTTGCCTAAGGAAGTTGTGAATGCTGTATCTCTGGTGGTGTTCAAGGCTGGATTGGACAGAGCCTTGGGGGACATGGTTCAGTGGGAGGTGTTCCTGCCCCTGGCAGGGTGGTTGGAACTGGATGATCTTAAGGTCCTTTCCAACCCTAACTGTTCTATGATTCTATGATAATATGAATCATAAAGATCTATAAGCAGATTGCACTGGATATAATATATTGGAAGTATATTGCTGGTTTATGAGGCAAGGACTTTGTGAAACTTGAAAGACTAATACAGCACCCAGGGAAGCAGCAGTGAAGCAGCACAGTCGTGTAGCCACATAAGAGTCATCTGTAGTGTACATATGAAATGTGTGCATTCTTCATCTCTTTGTGAATAATAGGTAGTTTTTAAGACTATACAAAAATATATATTTTGCTTTTTAATGAAATAAACACAGATTTACAGTACTTTTTTTTCAGCAGCTATTTTACTATTCTTCATCTTGACAGATTTTATCTTTCCTGATATATATATATATATATATATATATTGATTTCCCACTGTCGTGGTTTAAGCATCTCTAACTCACGCAGTCTCTCTCTCACTCACTTCCCCCTCTTTCTTCCCCCCGCTCCCGGAGGTTTGAGAAGGAGAATCGAAAAGAATGCAACTCCCACAGGTTGAGATAAGAACAGTTTAGTAACTAAAGTATAACACAAGACCGCTACTGCTACCATCAATTATAATAATGACAAGGCAAATACAAGGAAAGAATACAATTGCTCATCCAGCCCAATACCAAGCCCAGCCACGCAGTGCACCCCCACCATTCCAGGTCTCTGCTCTCTGCTTTTCACATCCTGGGCATGATGTGCTGTGGTATGGAATAACCTCTTTGGTCAGTTTGGGTCAGGTGTCCTGTCTCTGCTTCCTCCCAGCTTCCCCTCCTCCCTGACAGAGCATGAGACTCAGGAAGTCCTTGGCCAGACCAAAACATCACTAAGCAGTAACCAAAACACTGGTGTTTTCAGCGCTGTTCCCAGGCCCAAAATCAAAAACACAGCGCTGCACCAGCTACCAAAGAGCAGAAAAATGACTGCTGCTGCTGAACCCATGACATCCACTGAAATGGAGTTTTCATTATGCTATGGATATCTCCATTTCAATGCCAGGTCTCTAGCAAATACTTGTGGTATTTAGAAGTACTTGAATAATTATTACTGATTGTGATTTTTTTGTGTATTTTTTGTATTTTTAGATTTTGGTTTGGTTTGATTTTGGTTTTTCCTTTAAAAAGACTCTGAAAACCTTAGGAATCTCCAGCACCATGAATTTTCATCTGCCTTCACTATAATCAATCACACCGTGTTCTTCCTTGCAGAAAAGCAAGCTTCATCTGGGTGGTGGTTAGTATTTTCACCCAACTGTTGTTTTTGAGAGACTGTTCCAGAAACATGTTTGTCTGATGAGTATAAATCTATTTTTAATTTCATTGTAGAGACATTCAGAGTAATATTTTTTAATGGAGCCAATATAGTGTGATTTCAATATATGAGTAATGAAATTATAAACCTATTGCCCAGACCCG
The DNA here is from genome assembly GCA_028858755.1 of Ara ararauna. Lineage (NCBI taxonomy): Eukaryota > Metazoa > Chordata > Aves > Psittaciformes > Psittacidae > Ara > Ara ararauna. The sequence goes on from CM054381.1 coordinate 46,379,133, forward strand.
GTATACACCTTATAGCTATAAAAGTGCTCAGTAGCGCTTACCCTGATCAAGTATTTTTCGGGGCACGGGAAGCCAGGAGGGAACAGAGACGGGACACCTGACTCAAACTAGCCAAAGGTGTATTCCATACCACAGCACGTCATGCCCAGTATATAAACTGGAGGGAGTTACCTGGAAGGTATTGATCGCGGCTCGGGTTGGGCTAGGTATCGGTCCAGCGGGTGGTGAGCATTTGTATTGTGCATCACTTGCGTTTAGTGATGATATTTTGTTTGGTTTGGTTGTTGGGATTTTTTTTTTTTTTTGGGGGGGGTGTTTATTTTTATATTTCTCTCCTTGCTATTCCCTTATTTTTGTTATTATTAGTAGTAATTGTAGTAATATGTTATGTTTTATTTTAGCTATTAAACTATTCTTATCTTATGGGTTTTGCATTCTTTAGATTCTCCTACCTATCCCACCAGGGCGGGAAAAGGGAGGGAATGAGTGAGCAGCTCCTTGGTACTTAATTGCTGACTGGGTTTAAACCATGGCAGGTATCATTCTGTTTTGAATCACACTTAGAATGTTCTAAATTTTCAGCAATCACATACGAGATAAACTTGGGAGGATTTCAGTAAGTAACAAATCAAATTTCTGTGTTCAGATAATTGCCTCAACTTTTGGAGCCAAAAACCTCCCATTTTGCTGCCTGAAACATGTGGTCGGTCATTCAGCCTTCAACAATTATTGCTTAAATGAAGAATGAGAGTGCCTGAAAGGGAAACTTTTATGTGGAAAATTCAGTATTTATTGACTATTGGTCCTTTGTATTAATTTACATAATTTTAGACTGCTAAATAATTCTAATTGTTTCATATATTGCCTAGTCTGTGGAATATTTATAAACCCAGTGAGGTGTCAAAAACAAGCCCAAGGTTTGCTGTCTTCTTTCATGTTGACTATTTGGTAAAAAGTCCAGATGTATTTAATGCAGAAGTTGAAATCAGTAGAAGTTGTTTGGTCTTTGGTAAAGTAACCTAAAAGCAGATGCTATTTTGACTTTGAAAAGTGGGGATCATTACAGACCCTTGTATTGTAAGCCTTTGAAGACTGAAGGCTGTTAATTGCTTAACTTGTGCACATAATATTTCAAGTGTCAATAAAAAATACAAAGCAAAGCTAATAACATTTTGGGATTGATGCTAGGCTAAGATAGATTCATTTTATCTGATGTCTCTCAAAAGATTTTGGGTGTAAACAATATTGCTAGACATTTAATTTGACATTTTGAAAGCACTTGCTATTTTGAACCTACTTGCACATGAATGGGAATTCGTAGGACTGTAGATTTTGAAGCATTTTTATCTGGGTACTTTTTATTGCATTGTATTATTTAGAAAAAATTATGTCAAGGTAGCAGCAGGTAAGTAATCAGTGTTTGTTAAGCATTCCTAGGGTCTGCTGTTTATAGGATGCTGAAATGTTCATCCTCCAGTACTAATTTGGTGCATTATGTATTTGAAGTAGAGAATTCTTTTGCTTCTCTATTTTTTTTGTGCAACTATAGTCAGATTGGCACATATGCTTCAAACATGTGGAGCACTTCCCTAGGCATGAGAATCATAAGAATTTTTGGGCTGCTTTTTCAGGAGGTGCTTTGGAAAGAAGAATCAGATAATTTTGTGGAGGACTAGAACGCAGCAGTGATTCACTCTGACAGCAGTGAAATGCCAAATTTGCTGAGAAAAGTTAAAAAGCTGGCTTACACATGGGTTACCATAACTTGTGGGTGGCAGGATTTAATATAATGCATATGTTAGTACTGCAGTAATTGTTTTCTGTTGAGTTTCAAGTTTGAATTAAGTTTGAATGCCTCCTCTCCCTCCTCCCCTTATCCTTGATTGATAGGACAAGAAGTTGAACTGCGGGAAGAAAGTTTGATTTTTAGATGGCCTGAAAAAAATTCTGATGACAAAGACTGGAAAACAGCAGGGTGGTCATCTCTGGTGCCTCATTTAGGAGTCTCCATCTGTAAGAATAGATTTAATTACTCCTCTTTCCTGAATGCTGAATGAATCTTGGAACATGTGCTAGATCATCTGTTGTGATCACTTCAGTCTCTATTAACAAGGTGTGTCTTCATATGAAGAACCTGTGGTTGGGCAATAAATCAGTGCTTGGAAAGGGCTAGTGTGTTACAGAGATTCTTTTAATTCTATCACTATCTTGATTTTTCTTCGAGAAATTCAATAGCCTTATATGCTCTGAGTGGAGAAAACATTGCTCAGATATGACTGAGGATTCTGAATATGAATGCAGAAGCCTGCAGACATAAAAACTGATGTCCTGCTCAGACATGATGCTGCAGTTGAGCTTTTGTAGGGCAAGAGCTGTCATCAGCAAGGAAGTTTTCCACTTAATACATGTCCCCTGATGGCACTCTATTGATAGAAGAGATCTTCTATCAAGAGAGCAGACTTTCAAGAAGTGCAGTGGAGAGGCATGCACTTCGTACACGTTCATGCTTGCAGGGACAGGGATTCAGCTTCAATTAAGTGTCATAGAAGTTATTGGTTACAACTAGTGATTTAATATAACAAGACTAACGTATTTAGTTTCTCTCTTAGAATGCATTTTGGAGTTCAGAGGAGGGCACAAGGAGCTCTGGAGGAATATGTCTACCATTTCCTATCAAGGGAATTCCCATCCCGTTGCATGTTAGAGATTCTGTAGTTGCCATTCGCAATAAGAAAAAATCGCTACAATTCTCTGCCCAATTCTGGTTCCTGTTCTCATTTTATTTCCACCCTAGTCATAAAGCAAGAAACTCATTTGGAGAGGTTTTGCAGGATCTGGTTTTGCTGTAGGTGTATGGTCTGCAAGACTTTTCATTCCCTGTTTTCCCAGCTGGTGGCATCTCTTGCCCCAGAGCTACTGACATGTGTTCCATATATCAGACATCACATGAGTTGGCCGTCAGTTTTGTATTGCCACTGAGTACTCAGGGTTACTTTTCAGTCTCTGCAATAGGAGTAGCTAAATGGAGAATAAATTGCAAGCCCTGCAGCTGGTGTTTTGTGCTTAAGTGCCCTTGAGCTTCAGTGGCTGGCTGCCTGATCCTCCTTTTGGCCCCCTAGAAACACTCTGAATTAGATGTAGGATGTCAGGTGTTTGTGTGTTTCAGCACAAGGCTCACTCTTCTGGGCTTATGTCACAGTCACCTGTGAGAGAGCCTGCATCTGGCAAGTTTGGCAGCCCAGCTCAGCTGTGTTGTTGGCTTCCTTCCACACCAGGACTTTATAGGGAAGGCTCAACTGTTTGGCAACTGTAGGGTGGGGAGGAATGTCTGGTGCATGCTCTAGTGAGTTAAGAGGGAGACACAGCCTTCCCCAGCTGCAGGGTGTGCTGCAGGCCCTCTTTCATCATGAGGGTGCAATGAATTTGAGGTGAAAAGTTGCAATTGGTTTGAATCCCATCATATAATCAAGCCCGAAAGATATGGGGCATGGTGAGAATGCCTAGCCTTGCCCTGTGGCCTTACACCAGCAGAAAGATTCCACTGAGAGGCTTTCCAAGGCACATGTTGATAGTATATTTCATTTGGATGTTATTTGGTAGTTATGTCTATTTACATTTTGTTACATTTTACTGGATAATATTTTTTTTTTTAGTTATTTGAGGGAGACATTCTTTCTCCCACTAAGTTGCAAAATAAGGTTTTGTTAGATATGGTGCATGTATTTCATTCAAATCCTGAAGTGCTGGTAGCAGGGCACTCGCTTTTATATTTTGCAAGTAAGTAGGTAGTCAAGTTTTATCCATTTTTTCAATGCTTGTAGCTGTTATGAATATCATTTGAGAGTCAGACAAAAAAGAAGAGGATTCATACCTTTTCGTAGAATCATAGAATAGTTTGGGTCAGAAAGGACCTTAAGACCATCTAGTTACAACCCTGCTGCCATGGGCAGGGACTCCTCATGCTAAACCTCATACTCTGTCCAACCTGGCCTTTGATGCTCTGGTCATATTATCACATGTATGCCCCAGGGATGGAGCACTTTGGCTTTCTTATCTTCCTCTTGTCATTTTCCTGATCATTGGAAGTTTTTTGTGTGTGTGGTTGTTTTTTTTTTTTTTTCAGGGTAATTTCTCCTGCCTTTAGCTGAAAATATGCGGTCTCTTGATTTGAACAGCTGGTGCATAGCTATGACGACTTTTTGTCAGGCTTAAAAAAGAAGAAGAATTTTTATCTTTGAGATGTTTGTTTTCCTGCTGGTGACTCAGAGGACTAGTCCTTGCTTAGGCCTTTTTCTCTAGCACATTTTATAATACATTTAACAGGCATGTAAAAGGTGGTCAGCCAATGCCTGCTTTATCCTTGCTACAGAGCTACATGTTAAACTATGGACTTAAGCATCTGTTGTATTGTAAACAGAGAGACTCAAATCTCCTTAGATTGAGAGCTGATTTTACAGCAAGATTTCTGCTGGTTATTGCCACCTTTTCGCAGCAGGAAGGGTCTCTTAATATCAAAGGCAGTGGCTGTATTCCTACCAGAAGGCAGTCATAAATGCAGCATGTTTCTCTGCTTGGTAATAATGTGGATGAGATTCTCTGAGCCCCATGCCATGTCTGCATTGGTAATTTGTGTAGTAGGAGAGGATCAGTTGAGTGAAACATCTGAGGACCCAGCTTTCATGGTATATGTACTTTTTGGGATGTTGTGTGGGCATATGATTTGTAGTAGTTGCAGTGTTTAGTTCCTTTAATCCTGTGGAGTACCTTTAGTTTAGCTACATCTGAAAGCAGTCCAGTGTGTGTGCTACAAGCAGAATGCACTCCTGATATTAACTATAATATACCCAGTGTTGCACTGTTCAGATTAACTAGGTTGTGCTGAAAGAGAAAGGTGTTAAGTAAGTTTAAAATGCTGATCTTGTTCAGATTGAATCATAGTAATCCTGGGCATACAAAGTAAAGTAGAAAAGCAACAGACAAAAAACTCCAATAAATCGACCATGGAGTATGGTCCTGCATAAGCTGAGTGATTTGAATGTAAATTTCATGAAAGTCTGTAGCAATATGTGCAATAGTGGGAATATTTCCATCTCCGAAGGTAAAATTTATGACAGGTTTTGCACAATAAAAGGAAAAGTACTCTCTTTAGAGTGAAGTCCTTAAAGAGGAGCTAAAGTTATCTAGCCAATAATTCCTGTGTAAATCAATCACTAATTAAAATAATTCCTGTTGAAGCTGTATCTTTTTTTTTTTTTTTTCCTGTCAGAATTCTGAGAAATTATTACAATTTCTCTGTTTTCAAAGCTTACATTAGGAACAGTTCAGGATATTGCAAGATAATGTACCTCAATTGAAAATATTGATTTCTTCTTTCATGCTTCTAGCAGGCATTTCCTTTTCTTAATTCTATAACTAAGTGGAAGAAGGTTTTTAAGGGAAAGGTTTTATGGTTTTTTAACGTTGCCCAACATTTCTAGGTATTTCAAAAGTATTGAAGCATATTTTCCCATTCAGACATGGCATTGCTGTCAAACTGACAAGGGCAGTGGCTGGAGTGATTGCCTCAGTTATCATGGAAGTTAAATTTGATTTAATAAATGTACCCATTTTCCTTTATGAGGTCTGTGTCTATATTATTTGGCTTGACAAGTTCTTCATCATTTTTTGTGGTGTTACATCCCCTTAGAGATGCAGTTCTCCAATTCCATGAAGCTGACAAGTGTGTTCTGTCAGTTTCTGTTTTAGTAACTTAATATGCGAAGAAGTCAGGCTCTTGTATAGGTGATACTATCCATAGGATTTTTTTGTCTTATCTGAATATCTGCAAGAAACCTAGCCCATCTCTGGCATGATTTCTGACTTTAGGTATTCTGAGGAAGACTTTGAGAAGAGTATCCTTTATAGTCCTAACTCATCAAAAAGCTTAACTGTGTTTAAAGTTTAAGGATTTTAGTGGTCTTCTCAGGACTGTCTTTGTACTGAAACTAATGAAAAAGATTTTGGTGTTTGAACTTGGCCTGCTTTTAGATCAGGGTACCTTGTGCAGGGTAGCTTTATAAAAGTATTCAATTATTTGCACCCAAAAAAGTATTCTACCAAGTTTAGAAAGGATTCTATGTAAAGCAGACACAGTATTAAATAACATTAAAAAGCCCAGAAAGAATGGCATTTAGATAGTATTTATTTAATAAAGAAGCTACATGGCTCAAAATGCATCAAATATGGGATTAAATTTACAGTTGTTTAAATAAACCATATCACTCAGACCAAGCCCAGCTGTGTCAGCTCAAGGTGGTGTTAGTGAAGTAGGTAATGCTATTTAGGGTTTGAGGTGTGATTCTGCATACCTTGTGGGACCTGTGTTTCTGTTCACGTAGCTGTGCTCGCACACGTTGTGCTGACTGGGCACGTGGTGCTTCAGTTACCCAGTTATTGCATGCTGTAATAAAGGGCAGATTTCATATGAGAATAAAGAAGTGCTCAGTGATATCCTTTATCTTCTGATAATAGAGCATGATTTTGTATAACTGGTACAGGTAACTAGAGCCCTCCAATGCTTATTTTGTGTTGTTTATCTGAAAAATATTTAAGATACTATACTTACTGAATCACAATTGTTGAGCTTGGCAGTGATCTCTGGACATGTCCAGTGTAACCCTCCTGCTCAAGGAGGGTCACCTAGGGGAGGTTGCTTAGTGTTGTGTCTAGTAGGGTTTTGAGTTTCTTCAAGGATGGGACTCCACAATCGGTCTGGGCAACCCGTTACAGTGTTTAAACATCCTCAAAGCTTACATGCTTACAGTTTTTTTTTTTTTTTTGCTATAAACCACTCTAATCCAAATTATTTCAAATTGCAGGGAGAACAACTTGGGTGTAATATTGTGCTGCTTATAACCAAAGGGCTCTGTTTACCTGTTTAATGCAATAAGTTCATTAGTGGCTTCATATGGCAAGTTCTAAGAGTACAGTTTTTGTTCTTTCTCTGGTATTTTCTACCCCAGCCGGCTTTTAGATTTATTGTAGTAGACACAGTGTTTTAAGAATGTGACAAAGGCATTAGTTTATTAAATAAGAAAGTAAATAAAACACAAAAAGTACAATTTCTGCTTTTCAACCATTTATTTTGTATATGTGCGTGCATGCTTGAGGTGAATGCTGTAACCTCTTTTTGTTTTTGTGTTTGGGCACAGCTGATGAACCGTAGGAGCAAGAAGCAAATGTTCTCCTCTGTGAATGTGTTTTGCAATCACATGGATGCATTATGGGTTGTTTTTCCACTATTTTTCATTGTCAGGATTAGGCATTCTCAGTTGAGACTGTTGCAGTTTGCCAGTTCTACTACACCAGTCTTTATAATCCTGGCCTATGTCCATACCACAGATATGAGTAATAACATCATGACTGAATGTACCCGTGATATGAGTATTTAAGGAGTAGTTCTGAGCAGACTGAAAGATACTGGGCACTGGTCCACCTAGGTAAGATGTCTTAAGTCATTAAACAATGAATTTTTTATGTCAACCTGAATTTTAGCTTTTGTTCCAATTTCAATGATTTTTTTTTGCATGTTTTCAATTTTACAAATATTGTGTAGCTCTGAGATTGGCCTGAGACGCTGTCAGATTTTGTCATGTGCAATCCTTCATAATTGCAAAACAGACTAATCAGACTTTAACGCTTAATCAACCCCTTTTAGTGCATGCTAAAAAGGTGCTGGAAAAAGGCACTTTTGCTGATTTATATGAAAGACATTTGGAATGGTTCAATGTCATCTCAGAGACATAAGCTTGCAATTGTACCTGATATGTTGAATAAAGGCCACTGACAGTTGCATAAAGTGTCACAGAAATGTCAGAACTGAAAATGTTTCTTAGCATCAGGGCTGCACAGCAGGAGATCCAATTTTTAGTACTTATTGCCTGCAGAAAGAAAAGGCGTGGGTCAGAAATCCATCAAAGTTTTCTCTAGTCTTAGGAATATAAACATATTAAATAGGCCCGGCCTGTCTGATCCCTGCCTAGTCTTCCAGAAAAGACAAGAACTCTCTAATACCAAAAACCCAGTAAAGCAAAATTCCTTCCAAATTATGTGTTGAATGGTTTTCCTGTTTTCTAGTTCTTATTATAACTAAGTATATATTCTCACCAAAGTTAGTATCACCACCTATTAACAGTATGGATTATAATAATATAGCTGCAATGTAAACAACATTATTCACCTCAATGTTCAGAGTTCCCAAGGCTTATGACGCATCTGTGATAACTAAATTGTCCTCTTCTTAATGTCTTAATCAATGTATATGAACTTTTGTCTCCATATTCTCTCCATTGAGAGTTTTCGTTGAAAGTGTGCTGTAAATTGTATGATTATATTCTACAAATGGTTTATAGATGGAATTGTTAATGCGTGGGAAAACAGTAGCCAATGCTGTGTACAGACTTCTTTTCCACTTGTTATACCAGTTAAGACACTTTGTGTGTGTTTCCTGGGGGATGCCATCGTCACAAATATACAACCCAATTTCTTTTAGTGACTTGGGTTAGTTTAAACAGTGAAAGATCATAGAATTGTAGAATAACTTAGTTTGAAAGGGACCTCTGGAGGGGACCAAATCCAGTCACTGCCTGAAGGTAGGTCTAATTAGGTCAGATTGCCAGAGGCTTAGCAGTTGACTCTGGAACAACTCTATAAACGCTTGAGCTAGCCTGGTTGGTCTTCTAGCAGATATAGGAGCACTCATTCTTCTTACTGCAGAATGGTGGGAGTCTTAGCTCATAGTTGGCAAGTGCTGGGAAGTGTTAGGGGACAGTGATATACAGGCCCACCATAGCTGCACCCTGAGAGGATGTGCTTAATTACCTTTGGAAACTCTTCCGGGCGTGCACACCTGCTGCTTCAGCTCAAGCCTGGCAGATACAATATAGCCCAGTTAGTTTCCATGGCCCAAACTCAGATGCTACAGAGCGTTCTGTATAAACTATTAATTTACTAGTGAATCTATGTTCTCAGCTTTACTGGAAGCAGTGGCAAAGTCTTTTTTGTTTCCTTCATGTTTTTGAATGACAGATGTTGACCACTACCTATGAGCTTTCCCATTTTGTGACAAGTCTGGGTAGAGATCTCTGCTTTCCACTCTTTCCAAAGTCTTCACTCTTTGCTTAGATTTTGGAATGAATATACTTCATTTTGCTTTTGGAAGGTGAATGCACAGTGAGGCTGAAGTGAAACAGCAGTTGGGAAAAAAATTGCAGTAAAGGAAAACATGACTGATCATTTCTCTTGATGATATTGACAACTGAAATAGGCACAGTATGTGCCACGGGTGCTGTTGCAATAAAAGACTGCTGGTGCTGTCATTTGACAGGGCTGTAAGATAGGTCAGGAGAGTGGTTTTAACTTGGGAGAGGTGATATGGTCTTTGTTGCTAGCTCAGATGTTTAAGTTGTACAGAATACACAGAACTAACACTTTTTTTTTTTTTTTTTTTAACTAAATTTCTCTAAGGTAGAATGCTCAGCTCTAGATGGTAATACCCTGGGTTTGTAGTTGACCTGTGTACAATTTCCTATGTCCTTCATAATTCAAGTGTACTCTTAAGCTTAACAAACGAAATTTTAAATCTTGAGCCACCCAAGGTGATGGGTAAAATACTGCTTAGAATAGTCACTTAATGATTTCCTATAACCTGTATCATTTGATGTATGCATTCAATTTATTGAAGCAAGTACTGAACACCAAAGTTGAAAAAGATGAATGAAGCCTACACCTTCAAAAAATGATTGAATTAAACTAAATCACTGATTAAAAAGCAAATCTATACCTGTCAGGGGGACTTTCATCTCACTGTAAACATAGATTCCAACCTTTCTCAATATGGTACTAGTACATTGTCAGCAAATTTGCCGACAAGACCAAGCTGTGTGGTGCAGTCAACATGCTGAAGGGAAGGCATCCCATCCAGAGGGACCTTGACAGGCTCAAGAGGTGGGTCAATGCAAAGCTCATGAAGTTCAACAAGGCAAAATGCAAGGTCCTGCACCTGGGCTGGGGCAAACCCAAGCGCAAATACAGGCTCGGAGGAAAATGGATTGAGAGCATCAGGAGAAGAGCTGGGGGGTGTTGGTTGACAAGAAACTCAACACGTATCCTTGCAGCCCAGAAAACCAACAGCTTGATTGTAACCAGCAGGTCAAAGCCGGTGATTTTCCCCCTGTACTTTGCTCTCATGAGACCCCCCCCCAGACTACTGCACCCAGCTCTGGGAACCCAATACAAGAGGCACAGGGACCTGCTTGAGCAAGTCCAGAGGAGGGCCATGAAGATGATCAGGGGGCTGGAGCACCTCTGCTATGAAGCCAGGTTGAGAGGTGGCCTTGTTCATCCAGGAGAAGAGAAGGCTTTGAGGAGACCTTAGAACAGCCTTACAGTACCTCAAGGGGACCTACAAGAAATCTGGAGGGGGACTTTTACACGGGCATGTATTGATAGTACGAGGGGGAATGGCTTTAAACTGACAGAGGGTAGGTTTAGATTAGACATTTAGGAAAAAATTCTTTACTATGAGTGGTGAGGCACTGGCATAGGTTGCCCAGAGAAGTTGTGGATGCCCCATCCCCGGAAGTGTTCAAAGCCAGGTTGGACAGGGCTTTGAGCAACCTAGTCTTAGTGGCAGGGGGCTTGGAACTAGATGATCTTTAAGGTCCTTTCCACCCCTGATCATTCTATGATTCTGTATCGTCTTCAAGACACCATTGAAGTATTTAGAGACATGTTTGCCAATTTAACATATAAAGAAGCAGCACAAGTGTTTATTTGACAAGCAGAACTATTTGGTTGAAGCAGAAAATCTCATAAATCCATCTCCATGTTTTCTGTGGTTATGTTTTCATTCTTTTATCTCATGTTTTATTGGTTCCACATTGTTAATTTTGGAGAACATACTTCCTGCTTTACATAAGGTATTATACTGTACTTTACATAATATGCTGTAATGTATAATCCTATAACATAATGTTATAGGAGTTGTGGATATGCAGTTCTGATTGTTTGGCAGTCATAGATACATGCATGAATTAATCCAAATGTAAATGTATATCAAATAAGGACTTACTAAATCTCACTTTGCATATTGTAAATAACTACCAGCATCAACAGATAAAACCAGTGTAAACCCATTTCTTTCTTTAGCTATTTTGACTATTTTGTTTGTTCAGAGATGCATAAGTGTGTGTGATGTAAAGTCTCAAAGACAATTTGCAGCTTCAGTGTTATTTTGGGCATGTGTTTATCATATTTACTAGCTGTACTGTGAGGAAGCATACAGCTAACACATTAAAGGTTTCATCTATCCATCTAAATTTGAGTTACTGGTGTTAAATCAAAAATTTGTTTCCTCATGCTTTTGAAATGAAATGACAGTGTCCCCTGGTGGCAAGACAGGTGGTGTTCTGCAAGTTTTGCAGCTTTTCTTGCCTTATTTTCCTTTTTGAATTGGAAGGAATTGTGGCATTACCTGCAAAGTAAAAGGCTGTACTTTAATATCTAGTGATGATTTACAGAATATTGTTGCAGTGTGGATATCTTCAACATTTGTATTAATGGTATGTATGTAAGACTACTGTAACTATCAAGACATAAAGTTGTTCTACCTAAATACACGGAGCATTTCACATGCAGAGATGGGAATCAGGATATTTCCCTTCTTATAAACAATGTGTTCCTGTACTCTGCAGGAGGTGTAGTATAATACATGATTTCACAGCACGTTCCTAATTAGCTTGCAATGACAGTACGGCATAAAAATTCACGAAATCACTCAGTTATTAGATCAAACTGAAACAGCCCCAGTGGTCGGTCTTCAGGCACCCGCATCATACGGTTCATGATACGTGCTGCAGCCACTGGGATGTGTATTCTTTCTTACTCATTTCCTTTCTCTCAGTAATCTTACAAATCAGACTTTTTGTGTTGCCCACTAGCATATATGTTCAGTGTAATTAGGAGAAAGAGCGCTTATCCTCCCTGGGTCAGAGCAATCCCAGGCACACCTACAGGTCGGGCAAAGAAGAGATTCAGAGCAGCCCTGCGGAGAGGGACTTGGGGGTGTTAGTCGATGAGAAATGTAACATGAGGCGGCAGCGCAAGCTTGCAGCCCAGAAAGCCAACCATATCTTCGGCTGCATCAACAGGAGTGTGACCAGCAGATCAAAGGAGGTGATCCTGCCCCTCTACTCTCGTGAGACCTCACTTGGAGTCTTGTGTGCAGTTCTGGTGTCTTCAACATAAAAAGGACATGGAACTGTTGAAACAAGTCCAGAGGAGGGCCACGAGGACTGGAGCACCTCCCATATGAAGATAGGCTGAGAAAGTTGGGGCTGTTGAGCCTGGAGAAGAGAAGGCTGTGTGGAGACCTCATAGCAGCCTTCCAGTATCTGAAGGGGGCTTATAGAGATGCTGGGGAGGGACTCTTCATGAGGGACTGTAGTGAGAGGACAAGTGGTAACGGGTTCAAACCTATACAGGGGAAGTTTAGATTGGGTATAAGGAAGAAGTTCTTTACTGTAAGGGTGGTGAGGCACTGGAATGGGTTGCCCAGGGAAGTTGTGAATGCTCCATCGCTGGCGGTGTTCAAGGCCAGGTTGGACATAGCCTTGAGTGACATGGTTTAGTGGTAGGTGTCCCTCATGGCGGGGGGGTTGGAACTAGATGATCCTAAGGTCCTTTCCAACCCTAACTATTCTATGATTCTAATCTATGATTCTCTATAGTAGCCTAATGACTGATTCATTGGGTAGAGACAAGTTCCTTAAAGGCATTTCAAGTAACATTCTTCTGTATGTCTATTATACACTTGTGGCACATCTGCACATGTGAAGTTTCAGAAGAATGAATGCTGAACTTGCTGTAGTATATGGTAGATTTCACCATAACTTTGTTTCTCAAGCTGTTTTCAGTATCCCTTAAAAAAAAGCAATACAAAATAAAAAAGCTTTAAACTTGGCTAGACTGAATTTTTAATTAACCGTGAGCCAGATCCTGTGAAGTAGCATTTCACAGACAGGTGTTACAGTTGATGATTGCATCAAATATGGATATGCAACAGAGGCTGGGAATCTTATTTATTAACCTGCATGAATCAAGCTAAACAGAGATGTGACTCATGCCCTGTGAAGAAGTGACTGTATTTATGTTTATATCAGTTTATAAACTATTGAGATTGAAGCCAGGAAATACTGACAAAATGATCACATAATAGAGCACTGAATGATCCAAGTGTAACCTTCTGGTGCTTAAAGCGATTAATCTGTTAAATGGAAGTGGAGATTCATTATTTTTAACTCCTATGTGCATGTGTGTGCTACAAAGAGCTGCAAGCCAGTCTTACATCCAAGTGCTCTTGAACTGTAGGTCTCAACATTAGGTCTCAACATCTAATGCACTCTTCATTTTAATATAAATATGGCTTTATCTCTCAAGATCAAGGAATATTAACTGTTTCACTGTGTCAATGTATAAATGAGTGCTTCAAGAAAGGAGTGATATTATGAATATTAATAACAGAATTCAGTTGATACTGAGAAAGACAGAAAGTAGATTTTAAAGCACATAATGAAAATGACATGGAGATTTTTGATGGATCTGTTTTTTAGTTTGGCAAGTGTTTCATTGAAACACTTAGGTAGAAGTTCTGTGGTTTTTATGTTTTCACTGATGCTTTTTTGGTAAGCTAATCTGTGAGGGAAGGGTTCAACAACCACTCCAGATATTTCCGGTTTCTGCAAATAAAAACAGTTCCTTATTAAATGCATAACTGGTATTGAAGTCCAGCCCTACTTAAATCAGTGTAAAATCAGTAAATCAGAATTGACTTTATCTTAATTTTTGCTACTGTGTCTAGCCCTATTCTTCACTTTCTGTAGCATTGGTCTTCAATACTTTTTTTCCTTGGATGATATGTGGAAAATATGACAAATGTTGAGCCTACAGTATCTAGGCATAGCACTTGGAAGGCCAGATTTTCAGGTTGGCTGGCTCTGTGTGGGCAGGCTCTTGCAGATACAAAAGTCAGATGCCATTCTGTGTACTTGTAGGATTTTTTTTCTCTGTTGAAGATTTGCGGTGTTAAAAAACCAATGGCAGGCAGCTTCAGAGATGTGTGCTTGAGCATCTGTGCATGACACTCTGATTGGAATGTAACTTCCCCATTAAGTTGTATTTTATATTTGAAGATCGGGGGTGAAAGACTCAGACCTCTTAGGGGCTGGAAATAGTTCAAATCAAGATCCTCTAGATTTCAATAGAAAATCAAGACATTTTGTAGTGAGCATTAAATCTTAGGCTGAGAGTTTTAAGGGGCTGGAGACAACTGGTCCTCTGACACAAGCTATTCATTAGCAACATCTGGGTTTTACAATGTCCCAGCTGTTTGTTGAGGGGTAAGGCACATTTTACTTCACTTGCACCTTATATGTATCTCTGCCATACCCCTACTTACTGAGGTATTCAGAATAGAAGATGTTCTTCCCTGCTTTAACCTCTACTTTTTTGCTCTCTTTGCAGTCCAGTCTTAAAGAAACTTAGCCTGTTCTCTTACGATCTTCTGCTGTGGGAGATTGTCCTTTCTGGCAGTGCCCCGTTCTTCCTTATCTAGCTCAGCACAGTGGTTAACTGTGACAGTGCATACCCATAATAAGCATATATTTGGACTTTTCACCCACTGAATGCTGGGTTGGTTTTCAAATTCAAGGAAGAACCTCAAGGTTGAAGTGATATTTGAAATTCAGAAAACTGTTGTAGTTATTATCTGGGAAACTTACAGATTATGGCTGTTATAAATGACTGCATAAATCCTGTAAGGAAATCTTAAAAAATGGAGAGAAATGGATTTGTCATAGAGAAGTGATTTGGGGACCTAATTGCCCTTTCTACCTTAAAAAACCATATACATTCCGTGGTTTGATGTATATGTTTTCAAACATCTTATAAATGATGAACATGGTTTCCCTGTGGTTTTGAGAACTGACAGAGGTCAAATCTGGATCCAGGTTCTACATTTGGCCATTGAAAGTACAGTAAGACAAATGAAAATGGTGGAATGGGATCCCAAATATCAGGCAACTGAGAATCTGCATTGAATTTTATTTATCTCTTAAACTCATCCTTAAAATTTCACATTCAGGTAGTCAATCTTCCTCCAGTCCCTTCTTGATTTTTGTTATCTCATCTTGTATTTTGGAAGAAAACCAAAGTGAGCATTTTACAAAACCACTTTATTTCTCAACTCTAAATTCACCACTTTTCTTGCATCACATAATTTGATTCTCACAAATTCCATGATCCTATGTAATTTCTGTTGGATTTCTAGTAATACCTTGTTTGCAAGTACCTGAAAGTAAGACAACTTGAAGAAAAGATGGCAGGTCGTCATCTGCACTGTATAAGGCATTCCTTATGCCTAAACATCATTGTTGCAGCCTGAGGATTTAAGATTTTTATGGTTTCACTGGACAGCTTTCAGGATGAGGACTTGAGGAGGGAATCAGAAGAGATGCTGATATGAAATATTAGTGGCCTGCTTTACCTGAGGCTGGTCAAAAGTCGGTGTCTTCCAAGTTTTATCTAGGTACAGTATCCACTACCAGCTGTCAGACATCTGGCAGGTGTTAAGAGTTCAGTATCACTGTAGCATGATCCTTTTCTCCTTTAGTGCCTTGCATGCCATCTGCTTGTACCTTTGCCAACTGAATAAACTAACTTTCCACCTGCTTTGTGCTATCAGTGTCATGCAAAACAAGCAGATTGGATATAGAAGCTTGCTCTGACTCTGGTAGTAATTAGAGTTTATTTCAGCTTGATCACACAGTGTATGAGATTTTCTAATATCATAATTGCAAGGAAAACAAAGCAGCATGGATTGACTGAAATTAAGGGAATTGCTAATCAGAGTAATGAAATTCCTAAATTCCAGAATAAAGGTAACATATTTCACGTAACAGATTATGAATAACTAAAAATTAGGTCATTTCCTCCACAGCATGTGTACTTTGATTTACGGGAAATTTGTTCAAGAAAACAAATTTTAAGTAGAAAATTTGTCTCTGGTTTCATTGAAAAGCTGTAAATCCTGGAGAAATTAGAAGACTAACCCAGAATGATGGCTTAACTGCCCATTATTATGGGTGACACCCTCACCAATACAGCAAGCTTGTGAGAAACAGAATAATATTAATAACATTGGGGGAGAGAGCTTTTTATGGGTCTCAGTACTAATATGTGACAATTTCTACATTTTATGTGTATAACTTCATAAACAGCACAGTAATGTTCATTTATTACTGTGAAGTGGGTCAAGATACAACGTGCACATACTAAGATGAAAATTGGTTTCATGATTAAGGCAATATTATTGCTTTCAGATACCTTTTAAATTCAGAACCTCAAAAGTTAATCATGGTTAACAAAGAACCTAAACATTAGTGCTGTCACCTGAATAATTGACTTTTGACATACAGATATTTTAGAAGATTAATTGTGATGTCCAGCCAACATAAATATTCTGTGCCACAAATAGCATGTAGTTAAAATGGAAAACAATTAAATGATCAATATATGATCCAGAAATGTCTCATATTTTACTTTTAATCTTGCAAAATGGTTCATACAAATTCAGCCGAAGAACATAATTGTTCCAAGAGTCATTCTGTTGTGTGCCTCTACAGTTCATGGCAATGACTGAGATTTTAGTTGGAAAGGTAGAGGGAGAAAACCACTGGCAAATCATCTGCACTTTTTCAATGATTGAAGAAAATAAAACTACAAAATAAACTAATGTATAAAATAAAAACATCAAGAGTTTTGAGGTAACC
The DNA here is from genome assembly GCA_028858755.1 of Ara ararauna. NCBI lineage: Eukaryota > Metazoa > Chordata > Aves > Psittaciformes > Psittacidae > Ara > Ara ararauna. The sequence continues at coordinate 46,395,998 of CM054381.1, forward strand.
CTACATCAAATTGATTTAAATTGATTGCTAAATTCCGGAACTTGGAGAGCTGGATTAAACATATATTCACAAGCCATTCAAAGATTTGATTTCTAGTAATGAAAGCACAGATATTTAATAAATTAGCACAGGTTTTAAAATTACTTTTTCTTAGAGATGTAATAATTAAGCAACACATGCATATTTTCTTACCAATTTAAGCTGTGTCTTCAAATGAATGGGTTATGTATGTGACTGTACACATTGTCAGTGATGGTGACCTTTTGCTCTCATTACTCTCATTTGATCTATTTTTTTATTCACCTTCAGGCATTCCTCAAGGACTGCTTCTGCAATATATATGAATTAAAACTGATCAGACCAAGTTTCTGACAAAGAAGCTAGTACTGTGTGTCATGGGTTCAGCAGCAGCAGTCATTTTTCTCCTTCGTAGTAGCTGGTGCAGTGCTGTGTTTTCGACTTTCAGCCTGGGAACAGCGCTGATAGCACCAATGCTTATAGTTATGGCTTTAGAATGTTTTGGTCTGACCAAGGGCTTTCTGAGTCTCATGCTCTGCCAGGGAGGAGGGGAAGCCGAGAGGAAGCAGAAACAGGACACCTGATCCAAACTGACCAAAGAGCTATTCCATACCACAGTACGTCATGCCCAGGATGGGAAAAAACTAGGGGCAGGAACCCGGAAGAGTTCAGTTCAAGGCTCAGTCGTCGGGTGGTGAGCAGTTGTATCCTCCTCCCTTGTTTTTCCCTGGTCATTATTATTGGTGGTAGCAGTAGTGATTTGTGTTATACCTTAGTTACTGGACTGTTCTTATCTCAACCCGTGGGAGTTACATTCTTCCGATTCTTCTCCCTGTTCCCCCCCCTCAGGAGTGGGAGGGAAGAAAGAGGGGGAAGTGAGTGAACGGGCTGCGTGATTTACAGCTTAAACCATGACACTGTGGAAATGTTAAATCCTAGTAGAATCATAGAATCATTTAGGTTGCAAAGGACCTTTAAATCAGAGTCCAACCATTAACTTAGTACTCCCAAGTCCACCACTAAACCATATCGCTAAGTGCCACATCTACATGTTTTTAATTACCTCCAGTGACAGTGATTCCACCACTTCCCTGGTGTCGTAGTTTAAGCTCAGTCAGCCACGCAGCCTCTCTCTCACTCCCCTCCTTGCCTCCCCCCAGCTCCCAGAGGAATGGGGAGGAGAATCAAAAGAATGTAACTCCCGCAGATTGAGATAAGAACAGTCCAGTAACTAAGGTATAACACAAACCACTGCTGCTACCACCAATAATAATAATGATAAGGGAAATAACAAGGGAGGACAATACAACCGCTCACCACCCACCATCCAATACCCAGCCTGACCCGAGCAGTGATCTAGCTTTTCGGAGTAATTGCCCCCAGTTTATATCGTGGGCATGACATGCTGTGGTGTGGAATACCTCTTTGGTTAGTTTGGGTCAGGTGTCCTGTCTCTGCTTCCTCCTGGCTTCCCCTCCTCCCTGGCAGAGCATGAGACTCAGAAAGTCCTTGGTCAGAGTAAACATTACTGAGGAGCAGCTAAAAACATCAGTGTTATCAGCGCTGTTCCCAGTCTGAAAGTCAAAAACACAGCACTGCACCAGCTACTAAGAAGAAAAAAATGACTGCTACTGCTGAACCCAGGACACCTGGACAGCCTGTTCCAATGCTTGACAACCCTTTTGGTGAAGAAATTTTTTCTAATACCTAATCTCAACCTTCTGTGGCACAACTTAAGGCTGTTTACTCTCATCCTATCACTTGTTACTTGGGAAAAGAGACCTAGCATTTCTTTGTGGACAATGAAAACCACTTCTGTTTTCTTTCAGGTTGTGCATATGGATTTTGACAGTATTTTGGGTTGGGTTCAGTGGATGAAGTGACCACATTAACTTTACTTGCCTGCAGCATCATACTAGTTTCCTTTGTGGTGATACCACCAAGCTAAGTGCCCTCTCCCAGATTGCTTTCTGCAGCTACAGTAAGTCAAATTAGATATTCATGTACACTTCCTATTTGCTAGTGTGTTGAGTTATAGGGATATGCTGTCTCTGGTTGGTTTGCACTGGGCTTATAACAGGTTCAAAGCTGGAAACACACCAAAATTTTCCTCTGTGCATGTGTCTATATATATTTTTTTTGCCTGTTTCATGTTTTCAGTATTTTTCTAGTAGGCTTTGGAGTTTTTATTTCTTTCAAACTTGTGAAAGCAACACCTGTGTGGTGTATTTTCTTATTACAAGCAAAAGCCTTGTGAAATTTCAGTACTGCAAGCAGGTATTTTTTGTTTGTTTGTATTATGTTCTTGGGTTGAGTGGTTTTTTTTTCCATTTTTTAGCATTGACCTTCCCTGTTTTGGCCAGTGTTGCTACATTGCTTCTGCCTTTCAAAAAATATAGCATTGCTTTTTTAAAGAAAATGTACCATTAAATTGCAGATGTCATGGATGAAAGGACTGTCACAGCAAGAAAAGAGATTTGACATGCATATGTGTTAGGAGCTAATTCCATTCTTGCTGAAGTCAATGGGAGTTGTAAGATTGACTTCAAATGGGAGCAGGAACAAACTCACAATGCTGAAGTTAAAAAATTTAAAGACCTTGCCATTTAATCAGAAATGCATACTATTCTGCTGAAGTCTGTAAGCATTGCTTAAAAGTTACTGGTTTCAGTTATTCATGTAATAAAGTTCAACACAGTATTGCAGAGGAGTCACCTTCTGCTGATTTAAAGGCAGCAAAGATATGGTCCTGACAAGCAGTGAGCACTCTCCACTATTCCAGTGTGTCAGGAACCCAAGGTAGCTCCCATTAGGGGTGGCAGCGGGGTTCCCAGTCCTGTGTTTGGCCACTTGGATCCTTCAGTAATTTCCTAGAGGAACAAAATGTAAAGATGATTCACTGGTTTACACAGGACTCTCCAGTAGGGTTTCACAGTTGTTTTCTGATGATACTTTCAGTTTATGTCTGCGTAAAACAAAATGGTAACTTTTTCACAGTTGACTGCTTTTTTGTTCATGGATTACTTTCAAGCAGGTGCTTAGATCACTACACTGTGTTATTTATGCGGGTGTACAAAAGTCATCTATACGTGTAAATACAGAGTATTTTGAGTATTGTAGCTTGTTTGGTACTTGATTTTTAAATATTAGTTTTAGATATGTAAAATTATGAAGCTGTGCTGTTACATTCTGGTGCATGCCAATGCAGTCATTGTTTAGGAAATTGATGTTATCAAAGCTTTAAAAAGCAGTAGTAATAAAAATTTGAGCTTTTATTTGAAAGGTGTTGGCTTTTAGGAAAGCTCTGATAAAGTTTAGCACGATGTTTGTATCTTAGAAATTACTTTGTGAAGGTGCTAAATACTTTCATTTACAGAGAATATTTGAATCCAATGAAGTCAGTAGGATTTGGAACTAAATCCTTATGCATCATACAAGGCCTTGCACATGCAAAGTAATGACATTGCTCTTTTAAAGCTTCTGAGCTTTTACTGAAGCCTTTTAAACTCACTTGGACAAACTTGCAAAACCAGGTTTAAACCTGCACTGTATTTACTACCAGCACTGTTCCTTAAAGAACTGATAAAATGAACAGACCTCCTTTGAAAGAGCTGAGATATACGTTCTGAGACCTAAGATATACACTCTTCCTTTGCTTTCAACCTTCTTTTCTTTTTAACAGTCTATTCTTTAAATTCTCCTCAACAGACTGCTATATTCTCTGTATTCATGGCAAGATACAGCAGTCTTATCGGAGACATGGTTTGATTTGTCTCACCTGTGTACACAGTATTAAAGCTAGAGCTGTTCCTCAATGTGCTGGGCACCACTTCTGGAAAATATTGTTAAGGATATATGCCATGGTTAGGTAATATATTTAATTTCTAATTACATACGTAAGAATCTTTGTGTGTTTAAGTTTCTCTGAATTTTGTCTTAGTTTTTTCCATTAAGTGAGCAATATGGGTTTGTTTTTTTTTTAATAAATTATTTCTTTCAGTGTATTTTTTGTTTTCACTCCCTCAGAAAGTGACAATTCGGGTTAAAAAAAAGAATCTTCCAAAAGTAATAAAAGCTTAGTTAAAATGTTTAAAATGAGGGTTTGTTGAATTACAGATGCACATTTTGTGCCAGCATAACCAGATTGGTTGATTTGGAGTGGACCTTTGTGAAGAAATGACTCAAAAGGTGTCAAAAAACGTCTTGAATACTGTGTTAAGTTCTAGGCCTCTCACTGCAAGATACTGAGTTGCTGGAGCAGATCCAGAGAAGGGCAAGAAAGCTGGTGAAAGTCCTGGAGCACAAGTCTTATGAGGAACAGCTGAGGGAACTGGGGGGGTTTAGTCTGGAGAAGAGAAGGCTCGGGGGGACCTCATTGCTCTCTACAGCTGCCCAAAAGGAGGATGGAGAGAGGAGATGGATGGTCTCTTCTTCCAAGTAACAAGTGATAGGACAAGAGGAAACATCATCAAGCTGTGCCAGTGAAGGTTTATACTGGATATTAGGAAACAATTCTTCACTGAAAAGGTAGTCAGGCATTGGAACAGGCTGCCCAGGGAAGTGGTGGAATCACCATCCCTGGAAGTGTTCAAAATCCACGTAGATGAGGCCCTTGGTAACACAGTTTAGTTGTGGACTTTGCAGTGCTGGGGTAACAGTTGGACTTGATCATCTTAAAAGTCTTTTCCAATCTAGTTGATTCTGTGATTCTATGAAATTAGTCCGTGTGAATTTTCGCCTTCCTCATTCAGGCGTGAAATGTTTCTGTTTGCCTTTGCGTACCATGACACTTCAAATTTCATGAAAATATGAGCCTATTCCAGTTCTTCCCAGTGATGAATCATGGTCAGGTAGCAAAAGCCTTGCTGAAGAAACTTGATTTGTGCTGGTGCTTTGTGAAAGCACTTGCCATGGCAGAGGTGGACCATGGAGGTGGTGCTGAGTGATAGTCTTTCTTTCTGAAGTTCAGATAGTGCATCCTTTTTAAACTGTAGCAAATAAGGGTTGTAACTGAGGTATTACTGATTATTAATAAACCAGGTTCTCTGTGATCTGACTGAAAGCCTTTTAGACTCACTCCCAGTTTTGTCATTGATGAATGCATGATTTGTTGGTATATAGAAAATGACCATCTCTTTACACGCTAACTTGTAAGATCGTGGTTAAAGAATGTTTTTGGTAAATTACAGTTTCCTGAGGGGGACATAAATAAGATTTGCTTCACAAAATTAAACTCATTATGCATATTTGAAATTATCCCCAAAGTGTGCTTGGAATTTCTATTTCAAAAATGGCTTACTTACTAAAACAAATAAAATTTTCAGATTCATAAAGCTGCTACTAAATGTTAAAATGCACTTTAAAATTTTGAAAGAATAGAGGCTTAAGAAACTTCAAATGGGATCTCAAACAGGCAGCAGTTTTAAGTGTCATGGATGATCAAGAGAATGATAACAGTGAGTTTTTCATTTTAAGATTATGAGAATTTCCTCTATGTTTTTTAATAAGTAAGTGAAAAGATTTGATTGAGCCTTGAAATGTGTCATGTACAATACAGTGAAATTTTTATACTTGCCTCTTAAAATTGTTCCCTCCTTTGTTCTTTGTATGAAAGAAAGATGCAGATTTGCAACAGGTTTTCCCCACTGCGAGTGAACCAACCTTTATTTGCTCTGTCTAGCCTCATAAAGTGTCTGATTTCAGAGGTGTGTTTGGTTGCTATTAATTACGTGTTTATGATACAAATAATTCTAATCTTTCAGCATTTGGTTGTTGCTGTCAGTCGTAAATGCTTTTTAGGAGAATGAAGAAAAATATACTAATTTACAGTAAACCAACAGAAAGTATTTTTTAACAACGTAACAGGAGTTTGGGGTTGTAGTTATCACCCTCTTCCAGAAACAGCCCCTGTGCAGAGCCCCAGAGAAGAGCTGTGCCCCATGAGGAGGAAAATATGTGAGCTCCTCCCCCCTTTATTTTTTGGGGTTTTTTTGCTTGTGTGTTTGTGGGTTTCAGGTTTGTTGTTTTTTTTTTCTTCCCAGAATAAGTCTTTAGTAAAGGTGGTTGCTGCATTATAGCTGTATCACTATGACAGAAGATCATAGACCACAGTAGTGTACATAGTCTCACTGTTGTGATCAGGTTTTACAAACAAGTCATTTGTGAGGGAATAATGAAATACAGAGGGAATACAGAAATGCTTACAGTTAAGGATGTTTACAGAAATCCAATTTATCAATGAGCTGGAAAGCCCACACCATTATTTTAATTTAAGGCACGGAAAATGAATCGTACTCTGTGAGGCGGATCTGAAAGACATTGTAGACTACTCACCATTGTGGAGCTGTACATTTAGCAATGTGTCAGCATGTTGCTCTCTTAAGACATCAGCCTAATTACTTTCCGAAAAGGCAGCCAAGAATGTTTGAAGCATCTTCTGGTTTGACATCCATGATGAGTTTTGAAAGACAGAATTACAGATAATGTCAAGAAAAAAATGTATGTATTAATTTTAATCTTCATATTTCACCATGTGGGGTTCATTCTTCCCCAGTATCGTGTCACTATCATTTAATGAATTTAAGAAGTCTGATGTCTTGCTTGATGTTGTAACTATGGCTATGGAGCAGTGCAGCCGGCTTCAGGGAGGAACTGAAGTGTGAGGCATGGTCTTCAGTGCTGAACCCCATTAGTACTGACAATGTGACAGCCTGTAATGTTTTTTCCTACTCTCACCTTGTTGACCATAATGTTTTTTGGTGTCCTTGAGGATTTTTTTTTTCTTGTCCTGTTATCTTTTTAGTCACTGGTTTTAGAAAAGAAAAATTATTATAGTAAAAGATACCTTTTTTAACACAAAAAACTAATATAAGCTCTGTTTCCATACATCAGGAAATTGCTAATTGACTAGCAGAATAAAGTACTGTGTGAAGAAACTGCAGGTAGGAGTTTTGACAATAATGTAAATTATAAGTTTGTCAAGACACTGTGCTAAGAAAGTTGAATTCAAGTGCCATAATAACACTTAGGTAAAATAAACTTAATTTTATACCTTCTGCATGTATCTAATAGTTTCTTGTATGTGGTCCATGTGATTTTGAAGTATTCTGCTTTCTTTTTAATTGGGTCTGTTTGTTTTGACAGGCTGCCTCAATGTTCTGTGATTGATTTGGCAAAGATTTCTGTTTTCTGAATTTGTGGCCAGCAGAATGATGACTGTACACATGTGAAGTTCATGATCGCACTGTCCTTGGGGACAGGACTAGCATACATAGAAGGCCAGCCTAATCTTATTAGTTAGGGTTAGAGGGAAAGGAAACACTCTGATGGCACAACTTGCATTCCTAACGCTTGTGCTGTCCTTTGCCATTTTTACAGGTAAACCTTAATGTTAGTTAGTAGGCAGGCTGAGTTTGCAACTAGCGAAAAAACTCATTTTTTCAGGTTGCAAACACTGCTAATAAGCATAGAATCATAGAATCATAGAATAGTTAGGGTTGGAAAGGACCTTAAGATCATCTAGTTCCAACCACCCTGCCATGCACAGGGACACCTCACACTAAACCATGCCACCCACAGCTATGTCCAATCCAGCCTTGAACACCGCCAGCAATGGAGCATTCACAGCTTCCCTAGGTAACTCATTCCAGTGCCTCACCACCCTCACAGTAAAGAACTTCTTCCTTGCATCCAATCTAAACTTCCCCTGTTTAAGTTTGAACCCGTTACCCCTTGCCCTATCACTACAGTTCCTCATGAAGAGTCCTTCCCCAGCATCCTTATAGGCCCCCTTCAGATATTGGAAGGCTGCTATGAGGTCTCCACACAGCCTTCTCTTCTCCAGGCTCAACAGCCCCAACTTTCTCATCCTATCTTCATACGGGAGGTGCTCCAGTCCCCTGATCGTCCTCATGGCCCTCCTTTGGACTTGTTCCAATAGTTCCATGTCCTTTTTATGTTGAGGACACCAGAATTGCACACAGTACTCCAAGTGAGGTCTCACGAGAGCAGAGTAGAGGGTCAGGATCACCTCCCTCAACCTGCTGGTCACACTCCTTTTGATGCATCTCATGTCCTTACTCCTATCCCCATAGAGCTGTATCTGAAGCCAGTTAAGCCTCCAAAATTTGCATTCCTTGATATGCATCAAGTTGATAGTTATAGATGGGGGAATGACGCAGTGCTTTATAGAGTAACTACTACATGGTGGTGATGGTGGCTTGGCCTGGTCACAGCAGTAGTCTGTTCGTTCTCGGTCTGAGTATGTCATTCTTCTGTTGCTAGGATGACCCAGTGACATTGAATCAGAGCTGGGTTTAAATGTTTAACTCCTCCTACAGGTCTTGGCTGTGGTGCAGCAGAGCCTATGCCTGGCTGTTGCTATGGGTTCAGAGCCTGACTGATCTTACAGGATAGTCTCAGTGCCGGTTCTAGGCAGTGTGCTTTCAAAAGCACAAGTTATACCAGTGAGGGAGAAACATAGAATCATAGAATAGTTAGGGTTGGAAAGGATCTTAAGATCATCTAGTTCCAACCCCCCTTCTGCTAACCACTTCTAGTCTTGGTTCTTGGGATTGCAGGAAGTGCAGCATTATTTTTGGCTGTACTGTTGATGTTCAAGAAGCTGTGATCCCTTCGAAAGCTAAAAGTGTGTATATTTTGTGCACTTGACCTTCAAGCAATGCCAAATAGAGTAACACTTTTTTATAAAATGTATTTGTCTCAGCAGTCCTGGACCTGCGCTCAGTAAATGAAAATGTACTGGCAGAGATATGTCCCCACAGGATCAGAAGAGGGACATGGTAAGCGAAGGAGAAAATAAAGAAAAATGTACTAGTACTTGTTCTAAAGAATAGCATAGCAGAAGATACCTTCAGGCTGTAAAAGTTATGCTTCTTGTCAAAGACTTTATGCTTGGCAAATAGAGGGTAATGTCTACCTTCCCCTGACTACAAGTGGACAGTTGTGTTGACGAAAGCCCGGTCTGGCCTATGTGGTGATGTAGGCCTCATCTCCATGGTATCCTTCATTTTCAGTTCTTGTTATTACTTATAGTGTAGACCCAGACACGTTATTCATTATTTGAATCAGGATGTGCACTAGCAGTCTGTGAGTGGCTACATGGGATCAAGGTGCTCTGCAGAGTTGCAGACCACTTGTCTGCTGAGGAGCACTTCGCATGTCTTCTTCACCCAATTGCTTAATATTCTGCCAGCCAGGGTTTCTCTGTCTGTGGTCTTTATTCTCTGGTTTAAATAAACAGATGTTGCTGAATATAACAAATACTTTATTAGAAGTGTGTGGTATTTTAGGAGCGCTTCTGCATTGGGAGGAAGTAAGACAAATTACTTGAGTGTTTTAAACTTCAGCTATGAACAGGTCAAATTAAAACTATCTGCATGATTTCTTTCATTATGGATGATTGTTAGGTCACATTTGCCCTTGCAGATAGTGAGAAATAATATTGCTTTCCCTTTTCTTCATGAGAAACCTCCTGTAGTGACGCGGCAGCCAGCTTTAAGAAGAGCTCATAAAAGTATGCCTTTTCTTCACAGTGTTTCCTTCCAGGAATCTTCTATCAATTATTCTGTAGACAAATGGAGGGAACTAAAGAGTTGATTTGCAAGAGTATTGTACAACATGATGAGGTTTAAGGAAGATCCTGAATGCAGTTTTATGATTATCAACAGGATGGGGGTTGGAGGCTTGGCTCTTCACATACTCAATAAATGTGGCTCATAAATGTGGGAGGACCCACTCCATGTGAAAACACAAAATCAGCTGCAAATTTGAAATTCAGTGAGTATTTAATTTTTAACATTTATGTTGCTTAAAGTTGATTGAGTAATAGTAACAAGGTTCTTCTAGAGTATAATTAGTTGAGAACTGACAGTGTTTGATAAAGTCATCTTTGTTTAGGCCTGCAGCTGTTGCTGGAAAGACTAGCCTAGTATTTCCGACAGAGATAAATCTTTTCTGTGCAGGACCACTGTGTTCAGATGAGTGCATTGTTTTTAAAAGCAGATCAGGGAAATAAACAGGAATATTTGGGAACCTGTGATGACAGGGGAAGAAAACACCATGATGTAGTTAGGGGGGATTCTGTTATGCAGGTTTTTGTCAGGACCTAAATATGGTTTTCAATTTTTATTTTTTCTTAAAGATATGTGTACATTTGTGCAATTGTCAGAGTTGGAATGCTGTTTGGAGAATTCTGTTTTAAAGGAGGTAGCCAATAAAAAATGACATTGCAGTACATTACTAGGAAGTTGCTTTAACAGCACTTGTGAAAGGTTAGTATTTCTATGGAGTTTTATTTCTTTCCTTCTGCAAAATAGGCACTGGCCAGTTAAAATAAAGTGATTACAAAATGTATATTACAAACTTCAGGTTTCTTGTTAGCTAGTGACTGGTCACAAGCGTCCTTTTTGCTTGGTTCTGTTTAACATACATGCATTTATTAGTATGTTTGTATTTGGAAAGCTGAAATCTCTGTAACACATGCAGTTTTCACCTTGGAAACTATATGTGTTAAGCTTAGGAGACACAGGCTGTGGTGTGACAACCCTTTCTAGTTGTTTTTTTTGTTTCAGAAAGTGTTTATCTAGCCAAACAAAGAAGACCACGTAGGGAAAAAACCTGTAGGTACATTGCAAGAAAAAGTGGCAAATGTAAGGGGAAGGTTGTCACACCCACTTGAATATTGAGTGAGTAGTTCAAGATGTATTCTCTTTCCCTGTCAGTATGCGAACAATTTGTTTCATTTCTTTCATCTCAAATATTGTGAAGAAATGAAAGCTGTTGGGAAAATTTTGAGCAGACATCTGAAGGACAGTTCAGCTTTGATTGTTACCCTGTTTGAATCACTCACTCTTAAAGGTTCTGATATTTTTTATTAGTAGTATTATTTTTATTTTAGAACAGTTGCCGATTTTTCAAAGTTTTTTCACATACAGAAAAACAGAAAAGGTTGCTTTTGAGTGAAAGCTCTGACAGCCAAATGCCTGCTGTCATGGAACCTGCCTCTAGCCAAAATGAAGGAGGAGTTTTTGTGTGCCTGCTTTAAACCCATATTCCCTCTTCCCATTCCCTTTTTCTTTCCTGAGCAGGAGATTTCAATTTATAGTCGAATTGAAACATTGGAGGTGGCTTCACTGATAAGGGAATTGGAGTTGTGCCTTTGAATCCCTTCAGCAAAACCAGAAAACTGAACCTAAGTCTTCAATTTTATGAGTGACAGTTGTGATGTTCTTATTTTTACCCTGCAACAAGGCTCAGGAGAAACAATGTTTTAAAAGAAAATAACAAAAACTAATGCTGGCAAGTTGCAATGTTTCGAAACTGAGGACCTCTGTGAACCTTCTGGACGGTCCTTCAGGTGATTCTACATGTACTTTGTCTGGACAGATAGCACTAGCGCTTTATCAGACATAAATAAAACTAATTTTTACAGTGGGCAGGTAATCAGGATAAAATAAGAGAGCTGCCTGAAGCCTCATCTCTGTCAGGGCTGGCAACAGAATCCAAATATTTTGCTTTTCCATCTGTTGCAAAGGTCATCTTTAAACGTGGCCTTCTGGTCTGCCTGCATAGAATTTATTTCAGTGAACTCATCATTTTTCCTTTTGATATAGAAGAAAATATTTGTAAGAAAGAGTGCTTCAAATATTTTATGCTGTTCCTAAGTTTAATCACAGGAGTCTAAGAGTATTTACTGGTCTCATTGAAGATAGAAATACTGTAATTTGGGGGACTGTTAAAAATGAAACAAGCCATAGAGTACAGACTGAAGTAGAATCATAGAATAGTTAGTGTTTGAAAGGACCTTAAGATCATCTAGTTGCAACCCCTCTGCCATGGGCAGGGACACCTCACACTAAACCGTGTCACCCAAGGCCTTGAGCACTGCCACGGATGAATAATTCACAACTTCTTGGGCAATGCATTCCAGTGCCTCACCACCCTCATAGTAAAGAGCTTCTTCCTTGTATCTAAGCTAAACTTCCCCTGTTTAAGTTTGAACCCATTACCCCTTGTCCTATCACTACAGTCCCTAATGAAGAGTCCCTCCCCAGCATCCTTGTAGGCCTTTCTCAGATACTGGAAGGCTGCTATTGAGGTCTCCACACAGCCTTCTCTTCTCCAGGCTGAACAGCCCCAACTTTCTCAGCCTATCTTCATACAGGAGGTGCAAGTAATAGCTACTATTAGCAAGTAATAGCTAATACAACTAATAGTAATAATACCTACTGTTTTCAGTCAGTGGCAATGTTGTAATCAGTCCCTTCAGTGCAGCAGTGACTGCAAGGTGAGTGCTGGCATGTGTGAACACTTAATCCTCTGAATAGGCTTTCCTAGAAAACTAATGAAAGAGGAGGAAGGTTACAATTTGTTTATTTCAAAGCTATTTTTATTTTTATTTTTGTTGGTTTAGGGTCATGCTTTGTTTAACAACTTTGGTGAAGACTGGGTCATGTTGGCTGTGTATTGGTAATCTGCTCCGCAAAAATACTTTCTAGAGTATGCCTCCTTGCCTCAGTCTTTATCATAGCATCAAGACTCTGCTTTTTAGCTGCGTGCTGCCCGTGTTTCTGGAAGATGATCTTTTGACAATATTATTCCAACTTCTGATTTGCATGGCTTGATTTGGTTTGCTTTAAAATGGAGAGAGGCTTTAAAAGGATAGTACTAAGCACTGATTTCCGAGTGTTTTTTCTTCAGCTGAGTGCATCCATTTGAACCTCTTTAAGTTAAATGTGAGCAATTAACACTTGCCATATAGGTAGCTTTGAGTGTGTTTCAGACCTGCTGGTTGAGACAAACTCACAAAAAGGATGACAGCCAGGGAATTTTAGCCAGCTGTTTCCCAGCATGAAATTTTCTTGTGGATCTGTTTCTGTGGCACATAGCATCTGTTACATTTTAAAGGTGAATCTTCAATTCTGTTTGCTTTGGCCTGTCATATGAAACGTTCTTCTCTGTGCCCTAATGAATGTAGTTAATATTTTATAGCTTTGTTTACCTATCATATCAAGCTTCAGGAGTACAACTGGAAATGTTACAAACTAAGGGAGAAAGCATGCATTTTATAGAGCTAATTCCAGTCATTTTGCAGTTTCTATCTTATGGCAAATTATTGTGTCCAACCCCACATTCCAGTAACAGCCTTAAACTTTTAATCAGAAAGCATAGCAAAAAGCTGTATTTTGTATGTTTCTATGTGTACACAGAGCCATATATCCACAGATGACAAGCTTGAAAAGTGACACATTTACTGTAAATAGAAAACAAATGCTAACCCACGTGATTGTGACTTGCCATGAAAACTTATTCCAAGAGTGCCTGTTATCTGAAATCAGAAAATAACCTGCCCCAGTATCACATATCAGAATAAATGAACAATTAACTAGCTTGGAAGCATGTTTTTCTGTGACTGGGAGAAGGCTTCGTGATTGTGAGTGCTACAGAAGAGGTCAGTGCAAGTTGTGTTGTGCCTGTTAAGTAGAGAGGAAAGAGACCTAGTAAGTGATATGTCTAAAAACTGGGGTATGGGAAGGTGTGGGGAAGGATGTGTCCAGAGTTACATTCCTTAGCTTTCTCTGTTGAGATCCCTGCCTACATTCAGTGATAGCCATTCAAGTTTTTCTTTATGTTTCTGTCTCCAGTTTTGTTAAGACACAAAATATTTTACCAAAACATGTACGTCTTTCTGCACTGTCAAGTGTCCATGTAAATTATATTGCTGATTTGAAAGCAGAGCTGAAACCACGTGTTAAATTGACCCTGCCTGAAAAAATGCCTGCAGTGTTATTCTGTTCAAGTGGCAAAACAGAGCTGATGTTATAGATCACAGCATCGACCACATGAGCAACTGACATGAAGAGTGCACTTCCTGGGTTCAGTATTTAAAAGTGCAGCAGGTCATTGTTGAAATTTGACAAGGTGAAGCTAAGTCACCAAATGTATAAAAACTTTAAAAAAGGATATGTGTAATTACAACCATGGTCTGAAAAATAAATGACTGCAGACTGCAACTTTAGAATTAAGTAATCATTATTTAAAGTTAGGCATCTCAAAATTTTTGTGGTCATTATACTATTGAGACTATTACTTAGAATAACCTCTATCTTAATTCTGTGAATACATTTTTTAAATTAGACTATGGAAGTATTGAGTATTAAAGAGAAACTTCTTGTGATCATGATCTTGCAAGTTTAATGGATGCTTGTGGCACATAGCTTCTTTGCACAGTTAACACTGTTTGCTGTCTCTTTGAGGTGCTTTTATTACTACACTTGCAAAAGAAAGATATTTAGGAAAACCTAATCTAAAAAAACCTGATAAATACAAAAGCAGATTTAATTACTAGCTTAAAAAAAAAAAATCAAGAGATTCCAGATTCAGAATGTGCTTTCAAGGTAGTATCTTATACACCCAGTTCACAAGGAAAATCCAGGCATTCTGATATATTTATATGGTTCCCTGACAAATTTAGTTTATGTGAAATAAAAATTCTATTACCTTCTGAGTTATAAAACAAATTGTCGAATTTGAACTGAATGTGATAACTGCAACATTCAGATGTCTCTGCACTGAAGGCTTCTGAAGAAATGGCAATGACAGCGTGTGCTTCATAGCCTTTCCTATTTGAAATCCAGCAATCATGTTTCTTACAACACACCATTAGCACCTATGATTACTAGTGAAATTCCAAACACTACTGTTTTCCTTATTATTCCTTGGTAGTCAGTATGTATCATCGCTCTCCACTTGTTCATCACCTAGACTCAGTCATGTGAGAAGTGCAGAGCCTGGAGGAAGGATGCTGAGAGCAGAAAGGGTTCTTGCTGTCATTGGGGCTGAAAGACCACAGGAACATTCCAGTATTTGGATTACATGAGACAGTTTTCAGCAAGCCAGCCAGCTCTTGATAGAAAATTTTGTTCTTGCTAATATTTCATGAGCTGTTGCTTTTATACCCTCTATTTCATGGCCGAAGTTTATAAGCTTGAGTTTTAAAATAAGTAGTGATTTGTTTCAAATGGTATTCAAAAAAAATGTCATTCCTTAAGGCTCTGAAAACCAACAGGAGGGAAAGGTCCCACAATCCATACTATCAAGAGTAGAACATAACTGTTTACATTTTGTTCGATACCTGGGAAATTCTGGAAGGGGCTCTGTGGATGGGTGGAGGTGTACATGCAAATTTGGATTATATCTTGTCTGATAATTTTTAGCGCTTTAAGAAGTTCATAATACTTAGAATGGGATTAGTCTTGAATTCTTGAGGAGGAGTAGAATAACAGAGGAAAACAGAAGAGCTTTTTCACTATTTTGTCTTCTGCTAGGTTGTTTCTTGTGGTGAAATTGTTAAGAAAGTACTCAGCCAGAGCTATTACTGGTGTCTCTGATAATAACTCTGCTTCTTTTCTTATTGTGGTCAGCCTTTGTTCCTGCTTCTATGTATCTGGCTAGGGGCTTTGGTTGTGGTTTTGGTTTTTCTCCCTCCTAATAGGTGTTTCAAACATTACACAGTGTCATAAAAAAAAAGGGGGGGGGGGGGGGGGGGAAGGAAGTTTTGGCAGCTTTGGCCCTGGCAAATGTCACTTGTGCTCAGTTTTGAAGAAAGATGGCCTTCGTAGTAGAAGAAAACATGAAAGCTAGCAGTCGTGCAATGGTACTGACACCTTGCGCTCTTGTGCTGTGACAAAGTTAGGAATCAAAAAGGACATGTATCAGTTAAAAAAACATAAAGCAAACCAGATATTTTTGGGCGAGTATTGGAAAATGTTGATCTCCAAAACAAATGAAAGAGAAACAAACTTCAGCCCTGTACATACAGAGAGAGCAAGGAGAGGAATGGAAAAGTCAGAAGTGGGTGGAGGCAAATATAATTGGAATTGCCAAAGGACATATTTCATGGGCACTTCTTTCTATCTGTAGATCTACTGTATTTGGAATTCAGAAAGTATTTGGTATGTCCTCACATGAGAAATTATTAATAAAACTACAAAAAAAATAATAATAGAATTATAGAATAGTTAGGTTTGAAAAGGGCTTTATGATCATCAAGTTCCACCCCCTCTGCCATGGGCAGGGACACCTCACACTAAACCATGCCACCCGAGGCTATGTCCAATCCAGCCTTGAACACCGCCAGGGATGGAGCATTCACACCTCCCCTGGGCAATGCATTCCAGTGCCTCACCACCCTCACAGTAAGAGCTTCTTCCTTGTATCTACGCTAAACTTCCCCTGTTTGAGTTTGAACCCATTACCACTTGTCCTATCACTATAGTCCCCCATGAAGAGTCCTTCCCCAGCATCCTTGTAGGCCTTTCTCAGATACTGGAAGGCTGCTATTGAGGGTCTCCACACAGCCTTCTCTTCTCCAGGCTCAACAACCCCAACTTTCTCAGCCTATCTTCATACAGGAGGTGCTCCAGCCCCCTGATCATCCTCATGGCCCTCCTCTGGACTTGTTCCAATAGTTCCATGTCCTTTTTATGTTGAGGACACCAGAACTGCACACAATACTCCAAGTGAGGTCTCACGAGAGCAGAGTAGAGGGTCAGGATCACCTCCCTCGACCTGCTGGTCATGCTCCTTTTGGTGCAGCCCAGGATACAGTTGGCTTTTTGGGCTGCGAGCACACACTGAAGTCGGCTCATGTTCATTTTTTCATCAACCAACACCCCCAAGTCCTTCTCCACAGGGCTGCTCTGAATCTCTTCTCTGCCCAAGCTGTAGCTGTGCCTGGGATCAATAATGATTAAGTTGAGTATTGTTCAGGGAGTCGAAAACTGGCTGGAGCAGTGATAGCAGTGGTGTAATAGAAGCCAAACTTCTAGAGATGAAAGATGCTATTTGAAAATAGTGAAAATAGTAAAAATAGTCCATTAACTGTGGAAATCATTTGCCAGTCATCACAGAATAGAACTTTTGCAAGCAGCTTTTCAGGAGGATCTGGGGAAAGCATAAACACAGAAAATGTTCTTGTGTTTTTATATAGAGCTTGAAAAATTTAGGAAGTGTTTAACCAATGACTGGTGAGTAGCAGCACAGGACTATACAGGGGATTCCTGGGAGGTCATTCCAATCCTTTATTCGCTGCTTGTCCACATTGGAGTGATACATTGGCTGTTCCTGTTTACAGGTGCTTGGCAGTCTTTTATGCTCTGTCACAAACAGTGCCTTACTTTGAAAACAGCAGGAAAAATTGAGGCAATGTCCTTTATGTTTGCTGATAATCAGATTAATTAGTTTAATAATAGGGCATGGTAGGAGCAAAGATGATGTTCTTGTTATGCTGAAATGGAAATATATTTAAAAAGTGGCAATTCCTTCAATTAAAACAAGCAAACAAAAACCAAACAAATATACAAACAAAGGCAAAAGAAGAAGGAAAAAAAAACCCACAACAACCAACAACACAAAAAACACCACAAAACCAAACAAATAAAACTCACAAGAAAAAAAAACAAAACCAAAACTGTTACATTTAGAGTATACTTTTCCCTGTATACAAATAGGCTTATATTCATTCTGGGAACAATTTGATTCAGAGAACACAGAATTCCCAAAACCATAAAGACAATGTAGGCCTGAATTTAATTTCCATGGAAGTTAATGGAAAAAAATCTGTGAAAATTTTGTCAGGTCCTAGAAAAGTGAAAATGGTAAGATAAAATAGGGCAATTCAATCATTCCATTAGGGGGAGATCATTATCTCTGTAAAGATAAGGGTATTCATTTTCATTCTTTTTGTAAAATGCACTGAATATGATTCTTGTTGTCATATATGATAGTCAAATATAAACCAGATATTGGTCTACTGGGGAAGAGTGAGAGCTTCATTCAGCTGTTAATACAGTTCAGAAAATTCATACGTATTCTGTTTTAGGAAAAAGGAATTGTAGATTATTTTTCCCTTTCTACAAATATCATAGAGAATAGAAAGTAGCATACATTAATATTCTTGTGTACAAACTGAGCCTTTTTTTTTTAGGCTGCTATAAAAGAACTATATTATGGATTCACTGTGTGCCATAGATATGTATTGTGATGCAGAATGTATAGCTTTCCTCAGTACAACATTTTTCCCCTCAATATTGGCTACATGCCAGCTTCTCTTCCTATCTAAAGGTCATTCTTTATGTACAGAGGTATGAGATGGAGCTTAGGGTAGAGATGATTGAGAAGCTCTGTCTTTTATTGTCCTCCAAACCAGAAGGCACTGAGCTGCAGCATCTCCCTTCAAAATGTGTTTTCTACAGAGGTGTGCAGCCATTCACAGCAGTGTTGGTTTCCTTCTTGTTACTGGAGTCCTTTTTCTAGCCATTCATTCAGAGGAAAATAAGTAAGTGCTTGTAAGTCAGTTCATTTCAAAACCTCAACATGACCTCTTGTTTTTCGGGCAGTTGCTTTTTCTAAAAGAATTCACATTAATCTGACCCTTCTTCTCCAGGATCCGGTTCATATCAATATGATTTCCCTTTTTTGCCTGGCTGGGAGCTAGTTCCTAATCCTTTCGTATAAGACTCAGTCTACGATCTTCTGAATAGTTTTGCTTCTCTTTCGCTGCACTTTTAAAGTCTTTGCAATGTTTTATTTTGATCACTGTAGTTTTTAGTAGTCTAAACCATTATGTTATTGATGCATACTCTTGTGCTGGGATAAGTCAAATGTGCCAGTTATTTGGGAAAACTAGAGATCCCAATTAGTTGTACGCAGTGAGACACTGTTTTCTCTCCATATATCTTTGCTACTTGACACTAAATTTATAGTGGAGATTTTGTTCCTGCTTCTACTTTTTAACTGTGATACAGTTAAATTAGAGAAGGATTTTGCCTTGTCTTTCATGTGTTAACAGCTCTGAGAAGATTTAAAGGGAAATTTTCTCATTCATGCCTTTGTATTATCACTGCTATGGTTTTCCATTATAGGGATTCTTATAGAAGTAGGTATGTGTAGGTTGTCTTATTATATTGTCCTAACCTTGACTCGTCTCTGGGATTGAAGAGTTATGTTCTTTTGCTCCCTGGTAGATTTCTCATGAGAAATAATTTTTTCAGCTCACTCTGTGTACCATAATGTTGCTTTGGATTACCTTAAACTTTTAAAACTCTTGTATTATGTACTAGGCTTTCAGATGATTTTTCATGTGATGTATGAAAAATGTATATTCTGTAAGGCATAAAACTGCTCAAAGAAGGTCAATTATACAGGGTAATAGCTTGGGTTATTAACTAAGTTTCACATTATAAAATTTACATTAGCATATGTAAAGACTATATTTAATAATGTGTACTTTCACATATTATAATGTCATTGGGGGATTTATAGGAATTGAGGCACTCTTCATACAAAGTTGATTTTCTCTCAAGTGAAAAGATTTAGTCTGGGTGACATTGTGTCTTTTATTTCTTCATTATTTACATAAGCAATGACAGTCTTTTACCTAGACGAAGAAAGTGTTTGGTCTAGATACTTCATAAAGTTTGTGAGTTATGGTTATGTGGTATGCCTTTTATTTATGATAGAGATCAGATTAGCTAACTCCCTTTGAATTTTTCTTTTTTTATGATAGTGTCTCCACTAATCACATAACATTTTAGGGAGAGGTTAAAATTGGTTCTTTGAGTGACTGTCCCTTGAAGGTAGTAGTTATTAAAAAAAAATGTACTCAGCTTGTTTTCCTCAGTCATGGGAGTTACCTTGTCTTTTTCTTGTTGACTGCAATTAAAAACAGAACTGACAGCTGAGAGCTGTATTTGCAGGCCACACAAATGAGCTGCCTCCCTTGAGGATGCTGTGTTTCCAGTTGGGTGAGAACTGCTATTAAAGTTTTTTAAAATATTTAGAATTAAAAAAAAAGTTTCTCAAACATTGGAGTTTTATATATAACTGAATTTTGCCATTATGGCAATACATATGCCAGCAGTGAGCTGTGCCTACATTGCTGAATGATAGACTTTTTGCATAATTTCATTTTGTCTGAAGTTTATAAAGGTTGTGAAGCATATTTTGTTACTTAAATACATATATATAGAGAGAAAGTAGCAAAAGGTCAATAAGCTTGACTGCCATTTAACATTTGCCTCATCTCAGGATCTTTCTTTTACCCACAGGCTTGGCAATTTTAGAGATGGTTAAATAGAAAAGTTTCTCTGTACTGCATTTCTGTCCTCGCTTCATATGCCCTCTGTTACTGTTCCCTTAAAAGGATGTTGTTGGAGAATGCCTAGGCTAAAGTTATATTCTTATCTTCCTTGTCTGGAGTGAATATTTTCATATAGCATGGAAAATGAGGCCAAGATGTGCTTGATGCTTTATTTTGTAAGAAAAGGCAAATAAACAGGCAGTTTCTGGTACTGTGGTCTGCTGTTAGTGACGAGAGGAACCTAACTGGTAAGAAATTTATTATAGAAAGGACATTTGAGCTGGCTGATTAGCATAAGCCTAGGCTACATGAAAGCGTGTGTTTCATAGTTGACTCAGAGGCTTCAGAATCCTGTTGAAAGAACCCATCCTGCTAATATTCAAGCAAAACTATTTAGTAAATCAAGGATAAAAATAGTTAGATAGGTTTCACAAAAGGGCTCTTTACAGAAAGCAAATTCTTTGAAGAAAGCTGTTCTATTATGCTCTTAATTAGCTATGATATTAATCATTATGTCATTAATATTATGCCATTAATATTATTATTAATGATTTTAATAGTAATTTCATCCTTTTTAATCTCTGCTACAGAATGCAAAAATTACAAACAGTGTAAGACTCGCTGTTTTCTACTATATATCTTCAGAGATGTTTGATTTTTAGCTGAAATGCAGAAGTCAGTTCTGTCCATTAATTAATACCTGATTTGTGGGGCAAGTTTAGTTGTCTTCTCATTCTCAGTTTATCACGCAGTGTTGTGTTTTTCCATATTGCAATTCTTTTTAATTCAAGTTCTTGTCTTTTTTTCTCTGTTAAGTGTTCTCAGGAGAACATTAAAATTGTGATTTGCATGCTGTTGACTGGACAGTGTGAACTGGTTATGTTTGGGTCCTCCAGCTGCCATCATGGCATTAGTTGGATTGAATTGCCCTGGGATTAGCTGTGGTATCCTTACAGAGATGTAGCTTTTGTATTTGGAGGCTATCGGAGGGCTCAAAGAGAATAGTAAAATAACTACTATTCTGCCTGACTCTGATCTGTGTGGTTGAGCGATACTGCTAGAGAAAGTCTGTTTGTCTGTCTGGAGCTCCTTACAGGGCAAACAAGGCATTTTTAGTGAGCATGGATCTTCTCCTGATTGATGGTAATTAAGTGGCAGACGGGTTTGCTTATGGGCTTAAAAATGGTTAAATAAAAACATAGTATTGAAAAGGTGATGTTATCAAGGAC
Organism: Ara ararauna; assembly: GCA_028858755.1. Taxonomy (NCBI): domain Eukaryota; kingdom Metazoa; phylum Chordata; class Aves; order Psittaciformes; family Psittacidae; genus Ara; species Ara ararauna. The sequence goes on from CM054381.1 coordinate 46,417,406, forward strand.
AAAGAGTTTCTAAAACTTAACAGATGTGGGTTTAATTGTGTGGCACCAGTTTAGAGCTTTACTGGAGGATATTTGTTGATAATACTAAAGCAAATGAGTGTATGCATAGTAAGCATATGGATGTAGAGATAAGGTTCAATTTGCATATTTCTTTCATTTTGAAAAGTTGCATTTGAGGACAAGTGCAACACTACTTTTGATCAGTGAAGTTACTTGCTATTTGGTCTTTAAAGTATTTTCATACAAATAGAAAAGCTGTTTGAGGGATGGAATGACTATTTAAGCAATTGCATTTACAATGATGATCTTCAGTAGATACGCGACTAGCTGAGTGAAAGATCACATCCGAATATGGCTGATTCCTTTTGCTAGAGCACTGTTCCTTGCAGCAGGGTGCAGTTGTCTGCAACATGCAACTCTAGCTTCCCATTTTGCATTTTCCTCCTAATCTTATTAAGCTGTAAGCATTTTTGGATGACTACTTGTCATGGGTTCAGCAGCAGCAGTCATTTTTCTCCTTCGTAGTAGCTGGTGCAGTGCTGTGTTTTCGACTTTCAGCCTGGGAACAGCGCTGATAGCACCAATGTTTATAGTTACACCTTAGAATGTTTTGGTCTGACCAAGGACTTTCTGAGTCTCATGCTCTGCCAGGGAGGAGGGGAAGCCGGGAGGAAGCAGAGACAGGACACCTGACCCAAACTGACCAAAGAGGTATTCCATACCACAGTATGTCATGCCCAGGATGGGAAAAAACTAGGGGCAGGAACCCGGAAATGTTCAGTTCACAATTGAAAGCATAGTCTTCAGAAAAAGAGCATACTTTCACAAATTGCAGTCAGCCTAAGAATAAGATCTCAAGATTTTATGTGATTTGGAGTATATAGTAAATTCAGTTGTAGCAATTCATCACCTACTTTGGAAGTCTGAAGTTTAGTAGGTAGTCATATAGTATGCGTTTTGGTGCCTAGACTACCTCAGGAAGAAAAAATCATGGATTTTGGAGGGTTGAGAGGATTGTGGCTTGATTTATTTGGCAACAAAATAGACTATAAAACTGCTTTTACTATGCTCGGGGGACCAAGGCATAGCAATGTCATATTGAGTAATAACATCAGGATAATATCAAGGTCTTTGGTCATCTCACTGATTTCACTCAGGCAAAGCCACAGATTTAAATCACTTGATACCAGCAGAATAGGACATTTCATGTGGATAATAAACACCTAGGGAAATTAATGATCTGTCTGGCTAAAAAGATAAGTCCTAAGCACTGGGGGGAGGGCTACCTATGTATGTTTAACTGTTTTAGTGCTGTCCAAAGTATCACATATTATCAGGTAAATTGTGGTTTGTACATAATATATTCCAATTTAAGAGCTAGTGCTGCATCAAAGGAATGCCCTGCAGTCTACTGAGAGCTGCCCAATTGCAATAGTTAATGAAAAAAGTGCATTCATTATAAACATCCCTTTTCTCTAGCATGCTTTTTAATGCCAAACTTAGAAATGGGGTTTTATAACTGGTAGTACCAAGCTCAGGTGTCTGAATCCAACTGTGGTCGGTAATACACTGAGAATCTCCTTACAAAGAGATTTGTAATTGAGGTTCCCTAATTTTTGTTTGGCTCTATGCTGAGGCACACTGCATTTTACAGCAAAGTCATGATAACATTAAACTCATCTAGAGCTATGGGCACTCAGGCTCTTACAAATCAGGCCTTCATTACCCTACACATGTGCGGAGTTGGAAATGTGCAGGATTTGGAAGCACTACCCCTTAGGATATAGTGGCAGCAGAACCTCTTGCTGTTACTACAATAAGTTTAAAACAGACTTTAGCAAAGAAAAAGGTAATCCAAATTGTGCTTTCACTCCACTGGCTTTGTTTCAGATTTTTTGTTTGTTTGCTTTTGGGTTTTTTGGGTTGTTTTTTTTTTTTTGTTTCTATAGGCTTGTTTGAAATGCCCTGCTGCCCTGCTTTGCAGCAGATCTTAGCTCATGGTTCAATGGGGACTTTTCCCACATTCAGAGGGACTGAGTTCAGCAGAGCATTCAGATGTGCACTTAACTGCAAGCAGACACTTGAATTCTTCTGAAGACAAAACTGTGAATGAGCTAATAAGCACATGGAGAAGTATGGATGACATGGAGTGCATGCCCTGACCACTGTTAAATATCTGCTTAAGTACTCTGCTAACCTCACAGGATATTTTAAAGTATATACTGGATTAAGTGCAAGGTGGAGGAAGGGTAATTTGGAGCTCTTGCCAGAAAGTGTCTATTTCTTTCTCCTATACAAAGAAAATTATGTTCACACTGTAGGATGCAACATGTGTCAGAAAAATATGGAAAAAAGCTTCTCTGTGGGTACAAAAAAAATTGCAGGTAAGTGGCTTTAAATTGTACAATTTTTCAAGTGGATATCTCAATTTCTTTCATCCTGAGATGCAAAGTGAAGAAAATGAAACACTGAGGTTGGACAAAGGAGAAATGAGAGGGTAGGCAGCAGACACTGAGTTTGTGCCACACCTTGAATACTGTGCTCAGTTCTGGGCCCCTCAGTACAAGATACAGAGTTCCTGGAGCAGGTCCAGAGAAGGGCAAGAAAGCTGGAAAAAGGCCTGGAGCACAAGTCCTATGAGGAGCAGCTGAGGGAACTGGGGGGGTTTAGTCTGGAGAAGAGAAGGCTTAGGGGGTACCTTATTGCTCTCTACAACTACCCAAAAGGAGGATGGAGAGAGGAGATGGGTGGTCTCTTCTTCCAAGTAATAAGTGATAGGACAAGGGGAAACATCATCAAGCTGCGCCAGTGGAGGTTTAGATTGGATATTAGGAAACAATTCTTCACTGAAAAGGTAGTCACACATTGGAACAAGCTGCCCAGGGAAGTGGTGGAATCACCATCCCTGGAAATGTTCAGAATCCATGTAGATTGAAGCCCTTGGTGCCACAGTTTAGCTGTGGACTTTGCAGTGCTGGGGTAACAGTTGGACTTGATCATCTTAAAAGTCTTTTCCAACCTAGGTGATTGTGTGATTCTCTGGTCAGCAATACACGCCACAAAGCAGATCACTGCTCCTTTTGCACTGGGGATCCACAGCGCTTGAGTTATGTGTAGAAGCAGTGCAACTATTTTGCTGTTACACCAGTAGTTTTTTCCTCCTATTCCTTATTGAAACACAGTTAGTTTAAATGGCTTTAAGTGGCCTTGTAGTAGATGTGAGATTGACTTCTCCAGTAAATGTTTTAGATTCATTTTAAAGGAGAAATAAGCCCAAACCGTAAACAGTTAAAGCAACCTGGAGGCTTGAGGTGAATTAATCCATACGGACCTAGCAGGGGAAAGGGAAGATAGCAAAACTGGTGTACATGCACACTCTCTCTCAGTATGAAACATATGGATTTCCATCCTCATCAAAAACAAGAATGGTTGAAACAAACATTATGTGGGTGGGAACAATGCCATAAGCAGAGATTTTTGAGATCCAAACACAATTTAGTTTAGTAGTTGGGAAGTTTGGAAGAAAAAAGCAGAAAATAACAAGAGTTGGTTTAGAACTGTAGAAATGCAACCTGTGCTCGCTGTCAATTGCACTTCAATTTATGGCATGTATTTTATCAGAAACATGTAAATTTAGATTTTATGAAAATTTTCCATGAAGTTTGACCATTTGATATTCTTGATACTGAGTACTGTAGAGGCAAAGTTGTAAACTGCTCCAGTATTTGCATTTTTAATACCTCATTACATTTTATGAGTTACAGTTAATGCTTTTACATTTTTTATCATTTCATTTGGTCTGTACATGTATAGCTGTAATAGCAAAATGCAGTCTACAGCTGTTCTCTTACAGAGAAACTTTTCAAGAATAGCCTGCAACTGTTATCCCAAACCTCTACTTATAAAATTTAGATGAAATTGCCACAAATATGTGTATCATATAAATGATAGATTGTGATGGAGTATGAATACAAATAAGTGATGAAAACACTAACATATCCTGTCAATAGACAGTTTAAAAGGAAATATTTATAATCAAGCACATATGCATGCATGTAAACATTTTTTTCCCCCTGACAAACTATAATAGTACAGAAGTATTCCATTGTGCAGTGATCAAAGAAAATAACAATTTCCAGAGGAAGCAGAGGTGGACTGCTGGAATTAAATATTTGTTCCTGACAAATGCTGTACAAAACATCATGCAGGTGGTCTTACATATGTATTCATTATTATGCTGAAAGTTTACCATTTCTTCGTGACCTGTATATGCATTGCAGTCTTAGTTTATAAAACAAACACAAAAAAAATCTGTTGTCTTAATTCATATTTGTCCTGGTTTCAGCTGGGAGAGTTATTTTATTTCCTAGTGCTGTGTTTTGGCTTCAGTCTGAGAACAGCACTTGTAACACACTGATGTTTTAGTTGTTGCTAAGTAGTGCTTACCCTTAGCAAGGACTTTTCAGTTTTTCATGCTCTGCCAGTGAGGAGGGGCACAAGAAGCTGAAAGGAAGCAGAAACAGGACACCTGACCCAAACTATCCAATGGGGTGTTCAATATCACCTCATGCCCAGTATATAAACAGGGGAGAGTCACCAGGAAGGGCAGATTGCTGGGTATCAGTCAGCAGGAGGTGAGCTTGTGCATCACTTGTGTTTTTTGAGCTTTCATTTCTTCTCTTGTTTTTTCCTGTTATTATTATTATTATTATTATTATTATTATTGGTATTCTTTTTACTATTACTGTATTTTACTTTATTTTAGTTAGTGGACTTTTCTTAACCTGTGGGTTTTACATTCTTTCAATTCTCCTCCCCATCCTGCCCAGAGAGAGGGGAATGGGAGGGGTGAGCAAATGGCTTCATGGTGCTGAGTTACTGGCTGGTCTAAACCATTACAGTATTTAAGTGCTTGAACCAAACTCTCAAAAACTGTTTAAGAAAGAACACACTAGACTGGCCGAATCAAGAAGATACATAGTGGGCAGAGAGGAAAAGGCAATTTATGATACAAAGAGACCTCCATTGGTAGAAGAAAAAAGTAAGGCACAGATAGAGCTCTGGCAAATTTCCACTTTAGAAACAACAAGTGAAATGGCTTTTGGACAAGAGAAGAGAAATAAGATAGTCTCAGCTATCAAATAAAGCAATCTATTGCTAGCTGTTTTCCACTGGTTTTAAGAAGCAAACTCAAACCCAGACTGAGTTAACAAAAAGTTCAAGGACATAAGAGAAGGAGGATGTAGGATGCTCATATTCACTGAAGACAGTTGTGCTAGATGTATGTGACCTCAATCAGAGGGGTACATGGGAGTTTCTGATCTTATTCCCTTAACAAGTAACCCAGTTTAGCAATTCGGTACATTTTCTTTAATTTTGAAGTATGATATAATGGTAAATCATTTTTCACTGTGGAGATTTGCTTGCAGAAAATGTATAAATGCTAATTGTCCTTAGAGTTTACTACAGTACTTGAAGACGGATTGTTGAGAGTGTTGTACTAGATTGGCTAGAGTAATTCAAATTCCAGCAATACTCTTCAAAAGTTCCCATAGTGCATAGTCTGCTATTGTTTCATTTATTTGTATTCTATAAAATCATTGGTGATTTTGAGATCGTTTAATTCTTTTGTTTACTGGGGAGGAAAAAAGTTTTTGTCATTAGCATTTGATTAATTTTACAGGGATATAGAAGATGAAACAAAAAGTACATTACTGTGCAGAACTATAAAAAAGACTGCCTATTTCTTCTATAGCTGTCCATGGAGTATGAGAAAAGGGTTGAATCGTAATATATATATATATATATATATATAAAAACTTCCCTCTCCAAGCCTATGTGTATGTACATTTTCTTACCTCTTAATTTGACTGTGACTTCTGAAATAGCATTCTCACAAGTAACCGTGTCTCAATAGCCTGTGAATTAAATATACTGCATAGATAAAAATTTAGTTGTGTCCCAAGGCTCCATTCTTCAGTGCTTTTAATGCCAAACATAACTAGAACAAGGAGACGGGATTTTTGTTCTAGCTATGACAAGGTGAAAAGTCTGAAGGATGAAGCTGGTACTGATTTCAGACTTGGACCTTTTCTAAGAAACGTAGATTTCCTCCTTGCAAAATTCTTGGCATCACAGTCACAGTGGGTAATAACTACTTTAAAAAAAAGATAACATACTATTCAGGTTGCTTTAAAAATTAAATAAGATGCATTCATTATGTTACAGTTCAGAAATTTAAGAACCAAACCCATATTCTCTTCGTGCTAGGTATTTACTAGCTCTTTTATCTATAAATTCAATTTTCATCCTGTTTTCTGGTTTTTAAAAAAAAAAAAAAAAGAAAAAAGTTAAGAGTCATGTGAAATTAAGTGCAAAGAAATGAACTGTAAATCTTCAGTTCTACAGTGAATTAAGAAGATTAGCAAATGGCCATCCTAGGCAATTTTTATACAGCTACATTTATGTTGCTGATACTGCAATTGCCTGTGGAAGAAGGATTTTGAAATACTCATTTGTTTCTTTTGACAGAAAGTTATGCTTTACATAGGATGTTTGAGTTCTCCAATAAATTCCTGCAGTTAGCAAGGTCAGCAAGATCTTTCCAGTTGAAAAAGCAGGTATCTTCAGTGTGTCTGGACAACATATTCCAGAAAATGTGATCCCTCTGCTTAAGACTTGTCAGATTTTGAAGTGCTCAAAGGGAATGGCTACCTCTTCAGCTGATTTAAATCAATTAATAGGCACTTAACTGAGTCCAGCTTTGTTGATTTTAAATTAGGTAAGCTTTGGAATTCCTCATATTATAGTAATCTAGTTCGAGAGGAAAATCATGTTTTAAATAGTCTAAATAGAAATTAATTACTCACTAGCCTGCCTTAGATTCACTGTGTTAGAGTAGGGTTAACCTACTGAGGCACAGACCAAAAGAGACTATCTAATAATTTTTGCTGTTTATTATCCATTAGCAGTCCCAGCTTAGGGTCAGTAGTGTACAAAAACAGATCTGAGAAATTCGGAACAGTTTAGAGTCTAAGACCAGAGATGGGAAGTGAATTCAAGAAATTTCAGGATGGTGTTCATTATGGTGATAGGCAGTTGTCTCTGCAGCTGGCACCTTCCTGATGGTATTTGCAGACTCACTGACAATGGAGAATTTTAGGGGAGTTTTGATTTCTCAGACTGTAAACTAAATGTCACTGTGAAAAAGCTTATATTGCCAAATTGTTCATGATTAGTGTACTTTCCAGTGCCTTCAGTTTTTAGGTCTGGCAGGACCTTTCATAAAATGTTCATTTCAACTGCATTGTTTCTAATTTGGTACTATAGAGACAGTATTAAGATTTCATGTGCTAAATGATAAAGATCTTTAGTTACTCTAATTTGAGTGATAGTGTTCACATGTTAGGCAGAAATGCAGCTAGGGGAATAACTTCATGCTTCTCAGAGACCATACTAATTTTCAGTAATTAGTATTTTCGTATTTATGTCTCTGCAGAAATTAATCATACCACTTTATTCAACAGAACCTCAGTGTGAAGTCTATCTCAGAAACAGCAGCAGCAAAACAAATGCATCATCCATAGAGGCTGTGAGAAATGGAAGCAACAGCAGAACTGCAGTTTTAGACAGAATCCAGCCCTGACATTGAATGGGCTTGTGTAAGGTGTAAATGTAGCCCTACATTTTTGTTAGTCATAGTCAAGGGCTTGTTTGGTTTTTTTTTCTTTCCTTCCATGATTTCCTTAGAGGCTTCAGTTACAATGAAGGATATTTTGTTTCACTCAGTCAGTCAGTGATTGTGCCATACTTCATTTCAATACAAAAAAAAAGTATTTTGTTTGGGTGTGTCAGACTTGCATACATGATTAACTTGAGCTTTTCTAATAAATACAGAAGGAGATCATTGAAGTTGAAAAGCTGTTGTTCCATGTAATTTCCTTGTTGCCCAGGGAAAATACCATTTTTTGAAAGAACAGCAAAAAGTTGTATGTACGATCAAACACAGTTCCCAGTTCTAAAGTTTATTAAACTGAATTTACAATGCTATAATCTTGAGAAGCCATTTCTGATCCTTGCTGAGTATACATCTATATTATCTTGCAGAGGTGTGTGATTACAGCTTGCACAGGCAAGCATTTATGCTTCTCACAAATAACCTGAAACAGCAGGAAGTTCAGCCAGGCTGAACCTGAACTGCCAGAGACAGTGGTGGGGGCAGCACTCACAGATACTGCGGCTCAGCTGTGATGTCTTCAGACTGCTGTTACAGCTGTATCAGCCTTAGGGTCGACAACCAAATCCAACCTTACTTCCAACATAGAATCATAGAATAGTTAGGGTTGGCAAGGCCCTTAAGATCATCTGGGGCAATGAACTTCATATGCAAGAACATCTCACTTGCACCTACTTCTTTTAAAATAAGCCTTTGGATTGTCTGAAAAATAGCTAGTGTGTGTCAGACCAAGAACCAAAGAGACTATCCAAGATGTGAAGCAATCCCTGTCAGCTGCAGTGTGATTTTCTTCCAATTCTTACCCTTATGCTGTAGCACAGGTAGGAGTTATGCTTGTTTTGTGTTGTTTGCTAAGCAAGGGCTGAAACATTGGGTGCAGGCTTGTTAGTTCAGTCAAGATTAAGTTTCCCATCAGTGAAAATCTTTCTTTGCTTCCTGCATCCAGGCAGCTGAGCAATGGTATCTGTGTGTGCTGCCCACACCAGTATCTCTGGCAGTAGCCAGTAACTTGACTGCTCACCTGAGAAGTGTTGCCAGCTGCTGAGTTTTTCCTGCAATTTTCATTTTTTCTCCTAGTCAAAACTCCTTAATTCTGACGTATATTTCAATTTGTATGTCTTCTTATTGAAGCATCTGTACGGTTATTACCAGCATATTTCCACAAAACAAACTGGTTTGCTGGGAGCTAGCATTTCTGCAGTGAGCTATAACAAAGGGAGTTCTACTTCAGCTTGCCACAGGATTACTTCAATCTCAGAATTCTTTTTGTCTTGTTTAAATACATATATATATAAAAATATATATATTTTAAAAATAATAGAACCAGTTCCAGTAAGTTTCTGTAATAGACTGCCTTTCCTTCTTCTCTAATTGACATGTATTTAAATTACAAATCTGATTCATTCTCATTAACAGCATTTCAAAGATATACATATGTGCTACAATTATACAAGAAGTAATGTTTAGCATTTTTAATTGTCTACAAAACTGAAATTCTAGTCTTTCAAAACAAAACCCTTGGAAACATAGGCCATAAAGGTTTCAAAACAAGAACATAAAGCAATAAAAATGTGTAATTAAATAAACAGCACTTATAAAATAATTTCATATTTGAGCTGGGTATCATAATTTTTAAAGATTAGAGAGGCTTGATCCTAGAAGGTGTTTTGTATACATTAAGTAAATCTTTCCTCTTATTTAGGAAATACTGGGACTTGCTCTGCATGAGATGTTCAAGCACATAATTGAGCTGTAGTCACTTACCTAGGGTTTCCAGGTCAGCAGCCTGAGCCCCCCAGGGTTCCTGAGATTCTGATGGAGTCAAATAAGATCCTTCAGAGCTTTGTTTAAAAAGCCTGACTTACATTCAGTGGGATTAGTGTTACTGACTGAAAAGCAGTGGGACAAGGTTGTTTAAATAGAGGGTCATGTTCTTCAACTTATTTTTATTGTGATGTAGGGATTGAGGATGGTAATTCCTCTTGCCATCATTTCATAGTGTCGCCATTCTTCAAAGTGGTTGGAGCAGCTGAGTACATACTGATGATGAGGAGAAGACATCGAGCAGAGTATGACCTGCTTAATGTGAACCATGAGCACAGGAGCCAAGTGAGCTCCTAGATAGGAAGAGCATATTCTTGGAGATATATTTATGGCATCTGTCAGAGAGCAGGAAGTTGAAGCACCTTGCTTATTTTTTCAGTGGTGCTTGGATTTCTCAGGTGGTGTATATATATAAGATATATATAGTCCATGCTTTCAAATGAGTTTTCTCCATGACAGTTTTTAAGAGGGAAGTTTATTTTCTGATCATGAAATTAAGTTTGAAGCATATGCTGCTTGCTAATGAGATGAAACTTGTTTTACCTTTCTCTCCTGGTGAGTGCATGCAGCCAAAGGCCTTGCTAAGTGCCAATAGACTCGATTCTTAATTTCAGCAAATTCTGAATTCAACATCTTCAGAATGGTGATATGCTGAGGCAAGAGCCTTTATTAAATACAAGGAATTTAATTGTATGAAGTTCTCACCTCATTAGATATTTTAGAGAACTTGCCAGAAGTAAATGCTGTTTTACTGGTTTCATAGTATATTTAGTGGTTAGCTTGGTGTAAAGCTTTTAACATTTTAATTAGAACACATATATTTTTATAGTTCTATAACAAAATGACTTGGTATGTATAATTAATCATGCCTGATCAAATTTCTTCTGCATTCTTAGGTTTATGTTAGGGCTGTGTAAAAAAAAAAAAAAAAAAAAAAAAAAAAAGAAATAATTATAGTCACTAGCATTAATTTTTATTTTTAGCTGTAATGCATGTTCATATTAAAGAAGGAAACGTAAATGCCCTAATGCTGCTTACAAGTACTGCTTTTCTCTTTCAAACTAAAACATAGTAACCTTGAAGGATTGGTTTTGCCTGAAGAAAACAGGGAGAAAAGTTCACTAGCTATTAAGGACTGGAGTCCTTTCTCATACCAAACTAGGAGTTCTCCATCCTTTGATCCCTACATTTGAAATTGTCCCACGTAATTTTGGTCTGCTGAACCCATGACATCTTGTCATTATGCTGTTTCTTTTTTGACTGAATCAACACATTCCTTGAACCACTGAAATGTCAAAGGTGATGCAGGTAAGTTGTCTTCCCTGCAGCAACCTGGTTGTTTGCATCAGAATGTGTAGTCTGAATTACTGCAGTTTAGTGGATCAAAGCAATTAGGGGTAGGAGCTGACTCCATAAGATACCTGATAGGAAGTGGTCTTAGGTGAATGTATCCCATGGAGATGCTGGGTCAGACAGTACAACAAGACAACATCTCCTTTCTATAAAGTCTTAACAGAAACTTGAGCGTCATGGTCTAGTGTGAGGCATCCCTGACCATGGCAGGAGGTGTGGAACTAGATCTTAAGGTCCTTTTCAACCCAAACCATTTTGTGATTCTGTGATACATGTGAGAACAGCGATGAAGTCACATAAATTGTTTGGGGTCATGCTTGAAGTAGGACGGCTAAGAGCAGCTCTGCTAAATAGCTGAAGATACATGAACAGAAGTAATTGCAGGAAATGTACAGTTTATGGTAAGATAATTCCTATGTGTCTTAATAAAGTTGCAACAAATTAAGTAAAATATTATTTTGACCGCAGAACAATAACATCACTCACCTGGCTGAGGAAGGCAGTTTTATTATGTGTCATTATTTTTCTTTTCACGATATTTCATTTCTCACAGGAAATGTTGCAGTATCAATGCCACTGTCCCTTTATGTACACTTTTTATTGCTATTGAGTTCATTTATAGGCAAGGATTAAAGATCTGCTATAAATATTCATACATTTTTCAGTATTCTCCCAGCAGGACTCTATGTATTAGCAGTTAAAGATGTGAACACATTTATTTTGGTTCTCAGCCAGCTCAACGGTAGCTATAAATGTAGCTCTGATTGTTAGATGTAGGGCTTTTAAGTTCCTGGATTGCTGAGATGACCACTGTGTCTAGCAGCAGCCCTTGTTTTGGAGTGGCATGACCAGAGTAAACTTTTTTTTTTAATCTGTCTATTGAAAGCTGAAAATACAAAGAATATGCATATTTTCAAAGAGAAACATGGAATAGAGGGTCTAATGTTGTTGGCTTTCTCTAGTATTTTCTGACTGTATCCATTTTGGGAGAGAAACTCAAGGCACTAAATCAGTCTACAGGATCTTCTTTCTCTGATACTTTCTCTCTTTGACAGAGTGTTCAGACGTTTGACTTAATTCTTATTCTTACTCAGTCTTTTTGGAATGCTAGTGATGCACTGATGCATTATGGTTTTATTTTGCCTAGTGGCTTTGGATGGCTGCTTTCATGATTCGAGAAGTAAGAAATATGGACATAAACTTTGTAGTGGAGCATAGGCTGTGGTTGGTTCTTGGAATGTCTGTCAGCCGTACGCAAAAGTCATACTGCCTTTGTAGTCCAGACCTTGTAGTCCAGACCTTGATTTCTTACCCAAGTTTGTGTCTTAGTTAACTTTCCAGCTTCTTTAAATGAATCTTCCCACAACCACAATCTTTTAATATATTGACTACTTTTATGGAAACACTAATAAAGCCCACATCAGGATTTTCAGAACATTTCATAGCAGATTTATTGAAAGGGCTTCAGAGGTTGTAGCAGAAAGTAGGAATAGTCCTTGGCTAGATCACACCTAATACATGTGTATGTATTATAAGTATATACATATATCTGGTTTCTTGGAGAAGGAATTGGCAGTGGTAATTAATTCTGTAACTAACATGTCCCTGAATTCCAGATTGCATGGAGCTGAGATTTCTCTCTCTCTCTTTTTTTTTTTTTTTTTTTTTTTAGTCTTTTTTTTATTGTAGGAATTTAATTTAGTTGCAATTGGCTTTGTTACTTCCTTAGAGCAGGAGTTATTTGAGGAGCAGGTTTTATTTGAAGCTGACATAGTTGATGTGTTTAAGGAGAAATTTATAAGGAAGCTTTGAAAAGGCTGCATAAAAATGATGGATCTAAAATCATTTGAGGAATTTGCTGGTGGGTTCTGGTGTAGGTATTTTAAGACTGTAAGTGACAGCATTTGATCCAGTCTGTTTTCCTTAGCTGATAGATCCAAACACTGATATTTAGCACCCTGTGATTGAGAGCCCTATGACTGAGTCCCACTTGGGTTGCTTTTTGGTTGTTTATTGTTCCCTGGTTTTAATCTCTCCTCTGTTCACCTTTAAGGTTGATCTGATTGTGCAACACTGATAATATTGCTGTACGTTACTTTATTATTATTAAAGATGACCTGGTGTTGCTACAAGGTTATATAGGGCATTTTCTTATAAATAAAAAATGTTTGCTTCTCTGAAGGGATCAAATTATTTACGTATTTTTAATGTGTGTATGTGGTATTAAGGATGCTTGTCACATACCTTTGTATGAGTCTTGAATTATTTGCTAGTAAATATAATCACTAGTTTCTTTTCCGGAGTGCAAAATGAAGTTTCTTCCCTTATGCCTTCCTTCCTAATAGCATGTGCCAGGTTGTGTTCCTTCATGTACTTGGGCTTTAACTGGACTTGGGAGCTGGCAGACTCCCTGAACCTGCTGAGCTCAGCTCACCTTCCTCTTCTTTTGAGAACGTGTAATGTCCAAAGCTGGCTGACGCTGTGGCATCTTCTGCAGGCTTGCATATCCATTAGTCCGGTTGCACTCCCCATGTGTGATGTGATGTTGCTATTTATGGTGTGACGCCATAATAACATCTACAAAAGTGGTAAAAGTTACTGCATGCGCTGAGTGCCAAAGCCGGTTCCTGTCTCCAGGAGTAACCATGTGTCTGAGTGTTAATTTTGTCTGGGTGTGTTCAAGCAAAGGGATACATTATTTCTACAGCAATACATACCAGTGGGGAAGTGTGAGTTAGAGTTATAACTGTTTCATTAGTTTTACAGGCTATATAAAAATTGGATTTCTTACTGTTTTTGTAAGCGTCCTCGTAGCTCTAAATCCTTTCATATTTCCTCAGTATTTAACTGCAGGTGCAATCCTAGCCTTCGCTTAATTTGCTCCTGCTTCATTTGCTCTTTGGTGGCCTTACCACTGTGAGAGATTGCAAGGAGATAGTGTCAGAAGGTTCTGGAAATCATTTGTTTCCAAACTTTTTTATCTGAGTGGAACATCTTCAGTGTTTGGATCCAGTACTAAGTTTTTTCTTTTGGGGAAAAGATAATTTTTGAGTTTACCACATGTAATTCTTAGTGGCTACAGCTAAAAGACTTCTCAGCAAACAGCTGTGTGCAATTAAAAGATGTCTCCTAACTTTTGGACTTATGTGATGCTGAGGAGATGCATTTGTTGTTCCTATAGGCTTCAAGGCTAGCGAATACTTCTGACCTTTCTTGAAACGGTAGCTGGTGATACTATCTGTGAGTGTGTGGCTGGGTTTCTCTTCTGACCTGTTCTCAGCAGGTGTTGAAATCCTGCTGAGAGAGCATATCGCTCATCCTGACAGCAGTAGTCCATTTTGCAGTCTGCATGTGATGGAGGTTGCAAGACCCCTCAGATAAGAAAAGATAGTGAGGTACAAGGGTTTACCCTGTGGAATAAAACTGGGCTAACAAATGTTCTAATATTAGCTCTTTAACAAGTTGAAACTCCAAGAGAGATTTTTGAATTGCCACGAACAAGGCGTGCAGGACATGGATGTCATCACCCCAGGCTCATGCTCTGCCTTTATTTTGCATGCAGTAATACAAAAGACATTGATTTTGATTAAAGTTGGAATAAGGTTCAGTACAGGAAACATGAATAATAAGATTTTGTTGTTTCATTTATGTAGAAAAGTGAAATTTCTTGTGGCCTTCTGAGTAGAGAAAGTACTTGTGAGTCTTGTGTTCATTTTGTACCACAAAAATATTACCTACTTATTTAATTAAAAGTATGCATCATTGTTAGAGCAGTGTAGTTTTTTTTAAGAAATGAGAGGAGTTTGAATGAAAACAAGTGTGATATTGCAACAGGTAAGAAGCACCCGAAAGTGAGTCAGCAAAGTGGCATATTTTCAGGAAAGGATAGATTTGAATAAGAAAACCTACAAAAGTAATAAAGTAGGCAAGTATTTCTAGCTGTAATGGTTTTTTATCACCCTATGGTCACTTTAAGAGAAAGTTGTCTTTCCTGTTGTGTTAACGCAATATTATTAACACTTACAGTGTTATGTTTACACATTATGTTAAACACAGTGTATTAGCACAATAATGTTTAAGAGAAAGTTGTCTTTTCTGGTATGTGCAAGGTTGGACACCAATACTTTTTCTTCTTTCTGATCCTCAGATTTTTTACTTTGTTCTTAGTCAGAATGTAAGCTATTCTGACTTTAGCAGCCCAGGTAAAATGGGATCAAGTCTCAAACTGTGTTCCAGAAGCTGCCGCTGAATAGCACTTTACAGCATTGTAATGTATAAGAGCATCTTTTTGACTGCTGCCTGTTTTGTTTCCATGCACAGAACACAGAAGTATTTCGCAAACCCAGTCAAATTTTATGTTTGTTTTGCAGCAATTGGCTTTGTCTCAGTCTTGTTCAGGAGTATTGCAGACCACACAGACCCTATGAATTGAATTCTATCTCCTTCCCTGCCCCCTAGAAAAAAAAAACCAAACAAAATGTTAACTTCATCAGTCTTCTTGAGTACATGAAAGAGTAAGGACACTAAAACCTGCCAATGGGTTGAGGAAAAGCATGAAGCGTAGATAAAGTAGGCAAATTTAAGATGGATATAATAAAGACAAATTTATATTTATTTTACAGTTTTATGTAAATATTTTATCTTTTCTGCTAATACTTTTATACAAAGAAGCTATTTTTGAAACTAATAGCAAGTACTAAGCTTTGTAGATTTTGAAAACTGCTCATGCTTCTATAAATCAGCCGTTTCTACATTCATATTTTTCTATCTTAGTACATCTAGAAGACAAGAAGTGAGAATAAGTTTGGAGTGGAATAGGAAATGTGTCTGTCGAGTGTGGTTTCCTGGAGATAAATATTCTCTAAATAAATAATAACACTGAAATGGCTGTTACTTGCTGTTTTAAGTTTGTTTATTGAGAGCTTCTGCCGCTTGAGCTTAAATTTTGCTGTCTTCAATTTGAAGACTTTTTTGGGGTGCGTAGGTTTGGATTTGTGTTTTTTTCAATTGCTAAATGTGATTATTACTGTGTCTTTCACTTGGAAGAGTTGCTGATTCTGACAGGTCTTGGTAAATGTTATAACAAACTTTGAGTTAAATTCATGTGTTTCCATAGGCTGTTATAAAGGTTCTTTAAAAGCTACATAAGCATTATCCTGACAGGGTATTAAGTTGTTATTACAATGTACTCTGAGACAAAAGTTGAAATTACAGTTTGGGAGGTTATTATAATTTACTTCATTATCTACAGTTTTACTAAGCAAAATATTTGTTTATAAATAATGATGTTTAGGTTTCTGTGGTGCTGAACCAATGGCAAATAATAATAGTTGGTCTTCCATGTGCCTTCAATTTTTTAAGAAGCTTATCCCAATTTGTTGTGTTTAGGGTCAGGTTCAGTCTTCTTGTCTCCAGTGCTATTTGTGCTTCCCACTTGTTTCAGTGCTTTTACACTCTTTCTGATTCCATTGGCATTAATAACAATGGCACTGAAAGTGGGGGAAGCAATTTGGGAGCAGGATTACAAGTGAGGACAGGAGTGAGAAGTTTCTAGACATATTCTTTCCCCAAAGTTTGAGCTGCAGATTGGTAGGGCGAAACACAGGTCACATTCAATTCACATTCAGTTGCAAAGTGTCAGGAGAGAAGGAGAAGACTACAAAAGTAGAAAAGCTGGTCTGCAAGGGTGGAAAAGATGGAGAACCTCATTGCAGTTTAAAGATCCAGGGCTGATGCCTACTCCTTTGTATGTCTCTGGCAGCTGTGCTGCTGTGACCAGTCCTGGAGTAAGAAGCAGTCGGAGCATGTGGCTCCTCTTTGCTGTCAGATGGTAGCTTATTCCTTCTCTAGCATCTGGAAGAGTGGTCAGGCTTATAATGCTGTACCTAGTGTGAAGTGGCAAGGAGGAATAAGTCTGCATTTGGACATATCAAAAGTTAAATAGCAGCCCATAAGGTATCTAGATACTGAGGTTTATTTAAGAACCTAATGAGATTAGAGCTTTTACTTGGTTATCTCACACCCCTATGAACCACTCTCAGTGCAGAATCACATCTGTTAGATCTTGACTTCCCTCCCCATCAGGTGGATAGCTGCTGGATGGAAAGGTTGGGCAAGAAGTCCTGTTTGTTCATGCTCTGCAGTTGCTCACTTACCAGTCTTGAGTATTGCTGGTCAAGGCCTTGGGCATTCCATGGCATCCGTCTGCATGGTTCTCTCCCATTTCTAGGTCTTTTTGCATTGCCAGCACCTTTCCTCCAGCCAGGATGATTGCCACCTTCTTTCCAGGCCCTAAATCCCTAGTTTTCTCAGCTTAAACAGGCTATGTACAAAGGGCACATGATCAGCTTCCTATTTTTTGGTTCCAACTCACCTATCTTTATTAATGAAAGGATTCAGAACGTGTCAGTTCTGTTTAATCCCAGTGTTATCAAAATTTGCCAGCCTTTACTCGTACAGATAGTAAAAGGCTTCTGCTTGAGAGTCCAAAAGTTCAGTTTCACACATTCATGCACACCCCTGCACAATTATGTGTTGACTGTCAGTATGCACTATTTAAACTATTTTAAGGACCTCATGCTGCTATGTCTACAAATGTACTGAGAGATGCAGCCTCATATGGCACAGATCTTATGACACCATTTTATTTTCCTGTGCTCACTGTTGCACAGCATAGATGAAGCCCATTCAACAAGTGGGCATAGTTGATTAGCTGGGGTATAATTCTTCTTATACTGGATAATTTGCCAGCCTGCATACAATACTGTAACAAATTGTACTTTTTAGAGTAATATGATTTCTTTGCATTAGTGGGTCAATTCCAGGCTGATTCTCTCTGGCTTAATGGAGCATGGCAACACTTCTCGAAGTGCTTGGCTGACAAAAGGGTAAGATGAATGAGTCGTGGCAGAAACCACTGTTGCAAGAGAAGCTCAGTCTGTTCCTGGTCTTTTTCTTCATGGCCTTCTCAGCTCCTACTGTGACAGTGTTGGAGTACTTGATCTGTGCTCCGGGCTTGAGAGTTAAAATCCTGGTAGCTTTTGGCATTTGCCACTCAATCCAAGCAAAAGTTTCAGACCAACTGCCTATGCTTATCAACTCTGGGTTTGTGTATCTGCTGTACCTTGGAGGTGTTGATGGTTGCTTTTTCAATACAGTGTGTGGAGGTCAGGCTGACGGCTTAAAAAAGTGCAGTTCAGGTTGAGACATAGGAATAGAAAGGATGGGTGAAGGGCAGATGACCATGGACCATGTTACTGCTAGAGCACTCCAGAAAAGTGTGTCGAAAGAAGCATTTGGAAAGTCTTAAGTGAGAATTCTGTCTCTGTGGGAAGGCTATTGTTGCTGACAAAAAGGAGCAAATGACCAAGTTAATTTATATTGCAGTTACTGAGCAAGAATAAAACAGTCGTGGGTCTCTCTTGAGACATGGAGTACTTGTTGATGCTAGGACACACTGTCTAAACTTCATGGTGTGCCCCACACCCCATGTCGTTGGTGTAGCTTGGAGAGCCTTTCTGCACACCCTGTAGCTCCCTACATGCTCTTGTTTTTCCTTCCAACAGGAACTAGGTTGGGAAGAGAATTGAATGCAGTTGGTGTAGAGTGTGCATTTGGGTGCTAGGAAGTGCCCTTGGCCCCCTGATTTAGCTCTTGACAAAAGCAATATTTTGGAAGGACAGGAGCTTATGAAGCTAAAACAAAGGTTGTGTTTGATGTTGTACTTGCTGAAGAAAACAGGTAAATCCTCTGAGACTCACAAGCAAAACTATCTGTAGTGAGAATTCAGGAATGGTAGAGGATCAGTCTGCCTGTGCTTGGTGTAGATTAATGTACACTACGACAAGTTAAATATGGTTTCTTAGTTCTTATTCCAGCTATCCAGAATAATTTTACTGAGGGATGTGACTGATTTTTTACGCGATCTCTCAGTGAACATATATACAGCTAGGAATGACATACTGACTGTGGTAATGACACATAATAAGACTGTTTGGTGTGAGTTTTGCTGAAGAGTATAATTTTAGGCACATTATATAGCAGCCAGGGTAGATGCAGTCTAGCAGTTATGTGGAAAATGTCAGAATTCAACAGCCAAACAGTCAAATTCAGAAAGCTCTTTGGCAGCACTAAATTATGATCATTTGGAATGGAGATCATCACTTGCTGAAATATTCATTTAAAAGACATTGCCTTACTTTACAGGCATTATTGCTAAAATATACACACATGCGGAAATACGTAATGATCACTATTTTTATCTTCTATGCTTGCAAAAAGTTGTGTATGCACCTCTGTAACAACAGATGGGCAAAAAGCCTTACATTGTCTTCTGGTGTTTTTACACTGTCTAAGAGGTTGTGATGATCTCCAGGTCTCATCAAACCTCACTGAATAATTTCAGTGATTCTCTGAATATTAAGTAAGGACCAATGTACACAGAACAGAAGATACTTTGAGCCTTTTCAAGAGAATGGAAGAAAAAGAAAGAGGCTCAGCAACTCAGAAGTCTCAAGGAGGAGAGGTTGTAGTGAAACCAGCCTAAACAACATCTGATATGGTAGTGTTCTCTTGAAAATCCAGCTTGGAACATGAGAGCTCCTCATACATGCACACTCTAATTAGAATCACTTACATATATTTCCCTGTAAAGGGGAGATATTACTGTAACTGGCTCTGTCAGAAGTCACAACCAAATACTACAAAAAGGTGAGCTGCTCTACTGCAGCATATTCTGTGGGGTTTTTGTCAGATCAGGTGGAGAATGACGTGCTTCTGCTGCTGGTTTTCACTGGCCGTACCTTGTTCTCTCAGGACATACCTGCATCTGAAGTAACTAGGGTTACTACACTACGCTGGTGTCGTGGTTTAAGCCGTAAATCATGCAGCCCGTTCACTCACGTCCCCCTCCTTCTTCCCTCCCACTCCGAGGGGGGGGGAAATGGGGAGAAGAATCGAAAGAATGTAACTCCCGCAGGTTGAGATACAAACAGTCCAGTAACTAAGGGATAACACAAACCACTGCTGCTACCACCAGTAATAATAATGACCAGGGAAATACAAGGGAAGAGGATACAATTGCTCACCACCAGACGACCGAGCTGTGAACTGAACTGTTCCGGGTTCCTGCCCCCAGTTTTACATCCTGGGCATGATGTGCTGTGGCATGGAATAGCTCTTTGGTCAGTTTGGGTCAGGTGTCCTGTCTCTGCTTCCTCCCGGCTTCCCCTCCTCCCTGGCAGAGCATGAGACTCAGAAAGTCCTTGGTCAGGCCAAAACATTCTAAGCCATAACTAAAAACATCGGTGTTATCAGCACTGTTCCCAGGCCGAAAGTCGAAAACACAGCACTGCACCAGCTACTACGAAGGAGAAAAATCACTGCTGCTTCTGAACTCATGACAGCTGGTATGAAACTCTGTCACTGGGTATTTCTTAACTCCCTTTATCTATTCACACAGTTGCAGCAGCTCTAGAAGTTTTGGCCAGCCTGCTCTAAGGAAAGAAAAATATGTTGCCATGACACAAGCATATGCATATGACTTTAACATCAGGCCGCACCAAGTTTACATGTCCATGGTGCTTTCACATCCATGACCAAGGAGTGTAATGGCAGGCTGTTTTTCTCTCTATCTATTCCTCTTCTGCTATTTATTTTGGATTTGCTAGAATTTTTTGCTTTTAGTGCAATACAGAAATACATCTGAACAACTGTCATCAAATTCCCTTGTATCTGTTTGTCACCTGATGTATCAATCCTGATTTTACAGAGCAGGGTTATCAAAATGAAAAGTTATGGTCAGGATTTGGACTGTGCATAAACTTTTTTTGTGGACCTGAGTTAGAGAGAGATTCTGTTTTACACCAGTACCAGAGGAAACCCAGTGTTCACTTGCAAGTTGCTTGACCATAGTCTCTAGCTGGCCCTTCAGAGGTGTAGAGCTGGAGGACAACTCCCAGCTAAGCAGACCTTAAAAGACAGGATCAAATTGTCTTTTTAAAAAAGTGCTTTTACTCGGTATTTTACCACTTTTATTCTAGTATTCAATAAAAAGTTCTATGCCATTTATTTTCAGTAAAATAAAATGTAAGGCATTAAAAGTTTCTGTCGAGTTGTGTTCATTATGACTAGACTCTTCCCAGATTACTGGTATTCACCTGTGCCTCAGAATGCAGTTTTGTATATTGTAATGATAACAGCTTGAAATATGCCTTAATTTTAGAGAGAATGTAATAACTTTGTCAGAATTACTTAGTGAAAAATATGTTCTATCATTAGAGATTGATGGTTTATAGAATTAATCGTACTGCCATAGTAATCAGCAATATATTTAAATAGGTGCTATTTCTTCATGTTCAATTATATTGAAACAATGATTTGAAACACTGTAGGTCAGCTGGGAACACTAGTGCCTATTTGCATTTCTTTCACTGTGGCCCAATCAGTCACTTAATATGCAGTATTAATACTATTAATAAGACCAGGATTAGTAGGTTAAAGACAAATTTAATCTGTTTGGTGATGTTGATTTCCCTATACTAAAAGAAGATTAGATGTGGAACAAGAACTGTTACTGACTGAATAGTATCTATGCAAACAATTTCATATGCTGTGAAAACCTTTATTTGGCATTGTTTAATATTATTCAGTAATTGCTAAGCTGGAGGTTGAATGGGAGTTCAGTTCTAAAACTAGGAAAGAGGAATATTAAGAATACTGTTTTATTTGGTTATTTTTACAGCTATAGTTCTAGGTTAGTATATAATAACTTTTTAAAGTGTGATGCCAAAAGATGCATTTATTAATATTTTGCTACTGCTGTAATGTAGAGTGTATATGAAGTCACGCAGTGGTAGTGCCTCTTCATGTTTATCTAAACTGTGTTTAGCATTCAGCACTAAAGGCAGATTGTTCATCAGACTGGATGCTTTGCCGGTCAAAGCTCCATGTGCCTACTGCTGGAAGTGCTGTCCTGGAAGTGCTTGATGGTTGTGGTCTGCTTATCCGTCTGTACAAAGAGGAATCCAAAATGCAAAAGCTACCTGCTTTTGAAAACTTCTTACCATGGGCAAACCTGTACGGCCCCTGAATGGTATCTATCTCATGACTCAGTCTCATGATGATGGTCTGTAATTTTAGAGTAACTAGAGAAACTGGTAGCTACGTGACCTTGGAAACTTCCTAGAGTGGCTGCCTGGAAGCCAAGCGCTGCCACTGGTGTCTGAAAACACAGGTTAGGATTGGTCTAGTGCCTGTAACATGGAACATGAGGGAAAGATTCTTACTGCAAAAGTGTAGTAAAAAGATAAATGTGACTTAATGGGCTGAAATGGGTTAGGAAATGCTGATGGAACATCATGGTTGGGGAGGCAGTATTAATTCATTAGTCATAGTAAATCTGCAGCTTTGTCACCCATCAGTACATCACCAGAAATCCACCTGTGACTAGATGGGCTTACTGTGGAGTGCCAAGCTTACTGTGCTTCAGAATGGAAAATGAGTTTGAGAGAGCAGGGGAACAGGGAAGGTGATTTCTTTTTTACCCAAAGAACATGTTAAGATTTCAGGCTCTTTCTAGATGCTGGTAGCTAGATTACTAGCAAATCCTGCTTTGGGAAAAACAGTTCCAAGCTTATGTACATTTCTAAAAAGCCTAATCCGTGTCAGTTTAATAGTGAAAGCAATTTATTGCTGGCTTTCAAACCACATGATAAAGATAACTGTCGCCATTGTTGTTACATTCCTCTGGGTGAGCAGAATCAGTATTGGTGAAGTTTTAATGATATGTATGTTTCACATGCCTGTGAAAAGACTGCTTTCATCAGCCACTGGGACCAGAGGTATTGCATCAGTATTGCAGCAGAGAAGTGACAATGGTCCCTCAACATTTCTGTTAAGGTTGGGTTGGTATGCAAGGCAATGTGCGTTAGAGTGGCGGTTCATTGTAGTAGTTTACTGTGTTTACCATCTAACTGCCTTATTCCAACTGTGAGAAAATTTGAGTATACCCAGAGAGCAGTCATTATGCTATGTGGCAAATTCCACTCATCACATACACTGCATCATAGCCTCAGAAGTTATTCAAACTATTGGTTGAAACCCAAAGGATGTTAAATCATTTTTTTCTTTTTTTAACAGCGGTCTCTGACTCCAGATGGAGAAATGCCAATCCTGTTTGGGGTTTTGGTTGGGTTTTTTTGTTGTTTGCTTGTTTGTTTATTTATTTGGTTTTTTAATGGTGGTGATGCAGAAATTTCAAGTTTCCTCTGCTGGAGGAAAAATAGTAACCCCACAAGAAACTTTAAGATGCAGATTAATTTTCATGAACTGAGAAGAAACATAAAGGTTAATGATCTAAGTTACTCCTCAGTTCAGAACTTCCTTCAGTTCTCTACTGAGGTCACAAAAGAAGATGTAATGCTGCAGCAAGGACAGGAATGAAATCTTTACTCTTCCAGTCCCAAGATAAATGGATGTGCTGCTTCAGGGAAAGAGATGGCAGAGGAAGCATTCTAGGATGTAATGCTGGTGTGCAATGTGTTTTTCTTACAGCCTGACACCAAAAAACACATGACAGCATTGCACTGAGTTGCAGTTACCCTGCCTTCTCCCCACTGCAAGTTTATTTTTCCAGAGTTCCTTAATAGAGAAATCATAATAGCTTCCTTCAGTCAGCAATATCTCTCTGCAGGAAATGTGAGGCTTTCAGTTGCCAGTATTGAAGCCAGTTTTTCTGTGTGACCAAGGCCACTAGCAGAAGAATTTAAGGCCAAGTAGGAGGGGTAATGGTTGTGAAGATATGCTTGAAGAAACTCAGTCATTTATACAACTATATGTTTAACGTAATCATTCCAGAAGGCTGTAAAAATCCTGAATTATTTCACATCAAGTTTACTCATTTTATAGGTCATCGGTAGTGCCATAGTTTAATTTGCTGGAAATTAAATTCTGTGAGAAAAAATGTGATTTTTTTACATTCATGTAATCCTGGTTCGTACGATGAATATATAAATACGCATGTAAAAATCACAGTGTAAGCTTTGAATAATGTAAATAGTATTCTTTGGTACTTCCTGATACAGTGGAAATGTCTTGTACGATCTCACTAGCATGTTTTTTAATGAAAATAACCCACAAATGCTTGCTTTTAGTTCTAATTACCTCTATTTTCAATATCTTAGTTGAAAACACATAAAATAGAAAGTGGAACCTTTTTATCCTGTCTTTCGTTATCTAAAAATTGTTGTAAAGCTGATTATGACTACCTGTGAGTGAACAAAGAGAAAAAAGATGAAGTCGTAAGACTACGTGCACACATTTTTAGTCTTTCATTACATTATGGAATTATTCTTAGATTTTGTGAGATTTTAAGACCACTCAACAGATACCATTATAAAATTAAGGATGCTTTTATTTTAGTGTTTCATTTGTGTGCTTTTTGACCTCCAGAACTTGTTTCAGTTTCAGTATATCTATCGCAATATGATTTTTGAGGGGGCTCTTGTTTTTAAATGTCATGTGATCTCTCCTTAACTTGGTTGAAATGAAGAAGTAGATCATAACTGCTGCAATTCCTCTTCTTTCATCATACAGCAGCTTGCAGTGCAGCAGAGATCCCTGAGCACTTATGGGACTGTGTAAGCAGAACTGTGTGTGATGTAGAGAGCTTGGAGCATAGTGAGCAGCTCCTCCAATCACCCTCAAATCCTCAACCAGTGCAAGGCTGAGAAGCCTTAGAGGTTAAGGGGGCTCAGTATCAGCCATACCACTAGTGCAGCTTCCTGGCACTGCAGTTTCAGGTTGAGATGTCTTGCATTTTGAAAGAGTTGCAGCACTGCTATAAAGCAGTAGGGCTGAAAATGAATGAACAAATATTATCCAAGAAATCATCTTCTGAAAGTAATTACCTCCTGACTCTATTAGGAGTCAGCTGTGAAATACTGGTTTTATTGTTAAGATTTTTATGCATATGCTTTTGTCCTCCCTGAAATAACACCTAATAATAGCAGCTGTCCAAATCAGAAATTGTTGAAGGAGGAACGATCAAACGTATAAACTGATTAGAAACCTATTGCTTCATGGCTATTAGGTTGTAATAGTTAAATACATTTAATGCTTTTGCTGGCAGTAAAACATTTGCTACCTAAAGAGGCTTGCCTTTCATGTTTTTGCAAAGATCCTAACTGACCTCTGTCCACTTGAAGTTCAGTGGTTCAGTGCATTTTTATGTTTGGGACAGCCATAGCTGTGTGGCAGGTAATCAAGTATCATCAATGGGAAGGTCGCTTAAGGTTCACATGTGCCATAATTCCACGCTATCTTGCCCATGCAGACATTTGCCCTGCAAGATATCAAAAATTTTATGGTGTTCCTCTCTAGAAGTCAACCACTGTGAGTTATGTATTAATTTCTGCAGGGG
Organism: Ara ararauna; assembly: GCA_028858755.1. Lineage (NCBI taxonomy): Eukaryota > Metazoa > Chordata > Aves > Psittaciformes > Psittacidae > Ara > Ara ararauna. The sequence goes on from CM054381.1 coordinate 46,442,737, forward strand.
AGAATGAACAACATTAATGTGATTTTGGATAGCAATTTCATTTTCAGAATGATGTATTCCTGTCTTTTGAAGTTTCTTCTGTACAGATCTTTGAAGCAGATATAAAATCATTCAAATTGCATTTTATAATCTGCCTTTCTGAAACAAATGTAAACACATCTCTCTCTTAAGGCTGTAAGAAGTAGCTACTGTGCATATTATATACTTATGATAGCCACTATACTTATACCTGGTGTCTTCCCTTCTTATTTTTATCCCTGCTCTTACACATTATTTTGGTTCAGATTGGTAAAGACTTCTGTGCACAGGGGAAGTTGGGTGTAAAAAAAGTATGTGCAAAAGGAAATCTAGGGATACTAGGACTGGGTAGGTGCTGCTGTCATTTCATAGAATCATAGAATAATTAGGGTTGGAAACGACTTAAGATCATCTAGTTCCACTCCCCCTGCCATGGGCAGGGAGACCTCATACTAAACCATGTCACCTAAGGCTCTGTCCAACCTGGCCTTGAACACCACCAGGGATGGAGAATTCACAATTTCCTTGAGCAACCCATTCCAGTGCCTCACCACCCTTACAGTAAAGAACTTCTTCCTTATAGCCAATCTAAATTTCCCTTGTTTAAGTTTGAATCTGTTACCCTTGTCCTATCACTACAGTCCCTAATGAAGAGTCCCTCCCCAGCATCCTTGTAGGCCTTTCTCAGATACTGGAAGGATGCTATTGAGGTCTCCACACAGCCTTCTCTTCTCCAGGCTGAACAGCCCCAACTTTCTCAGCCTATCTTCATATGGGAGGTGCTCCAGTCCCCTGATCATCTTCATGGCCCTCCTTTGGACTTGTTCCAACAGTTCCATGTCCTTTTTATGTTGAGGACACCAGAACTGCACCCAATACTCCAAGTGAGGTCTCACAAGAGCAGAGTAGAGGGTCAGGATCACCTCCCTTGACCTGCTGGTCATGCCCTTTTGATGCCGCCAAGGATACAGTTGGCTTTCTGGGCTGCGAGCGCACACTGCAGGCTCATGTTAAGTTTCTCATCAACCAACACCCCCAAGTCCTTCTCCGCAGAGCTGATCTGAATCTCTTCTCTGCCCAAGCTGTAGCTGTGCCTGGGATTCCTCCCACCCAGCTGTAGGACCTTGCACTTTTCATGGTTAAACTTCATCAGGTTGGCATCAGCCCACCTCACAAGCATGTCAGGATCCCTCTGGATGGCACTCCTTCTCTCCAATGTATCAACCAAACCACACAGCTTGGTATCATTGGCAAACTTGCTGAGGGCACACTCAATCTTACTGCCCATGTCATCAACAAAGATGTCGAACAAGACTGGTTGCAACACCAGTCCCTGAGGGACACCACTCATTACTGGTCTCCAGCTGGACATTGAGCCATTGACCACAACTCTTTGCGTGTGGCCATCCAGCCAGTTCTTTATCCACCGAGTGGTCCATCTATCAAATTGATGTCTCTCCAATTCAGAGACAAGGATGTCATGTGGGACAGTGTCAAATGCTTTGCACAAGTCCAGGTAGATGACATCAACTGCTCTACCCCTGTCCATCAGTTCCATAGCCCCATCATAGAAGGCCGATGGATTGGTGAGGCAGGATTTCCCTTTAGTGAAGCCATGCTGGCTGTCACCAACCACCTTGTTGTTTTTCTTGTGCCTCAGCATGCCTTCCAGGAGAATCTGCTCCAAGGTTTTGCAAGGCACAGAAGTGAAGCTGAGTGGTCTGTAGTTCCCCAGCTCTTCCATTTTCCCCTTCTTGAAAATGGGGGCTATATTTCCCTTTTTCCAGTAGTTGGGAACTTCACCTGACTGCCATGATTTTTCCAATATGATGGACAGTGGCTTAGCAGCTTCATTTTCCAGCTCCTTCAGGACCCGCAGATGGATTTCATCAGGTCCCATGGCCTTGTGCACATTCAGGTTCTTAAGATGATCTTGAACCAGATTTATTTTCATTCATAGGCTACTGATGAGAATTAAATTGAGGTCAACTCTGAGCATAAAGATTTTTTTGCTATTGTTGGTGTTGAGATAATATACAATTAATGTCTGACGTTAGTCTATTTCCAAGCAGCAGAGCAGATAGCACTATCTTTGCAGGTTCAGCAGTGAAAGCTGTTGTTCTGCTCTAGGACATGAAGGGGAGAAAAACATTTTCAAAGAATGCCTAAAAATTGTGCAGTCAGGGTGGTGAGAGTCTGCTTTGGTCTGTCATTCATAAAATTATTATGGTGTATGTTAAAGTTGTGTGTTTTCTCCTTTTGCTCCCAGTTTCTGGAATCTTTCCCTCTGTAAGTCTTAAGTGCTAGCTTTCTCATTTCCAGACTCAATGGAATTATTCCTGCTTTATAGCTTTTTGTAATTGTACAAAAGAAACAGAAAAGTTGAGCATGAGTAGCACCTCCTCTTCTATGATATTTAGTCCAGAAATATTCTTTGCTAAAAACTGTTTCCAGTGTTAGACTTGTGATGCTGTTGTAACAGAGGTGCACTTCTCCCCAGTTTTACAAAAGCCTCCTGTGTACTATTTCATTATAATTGCAGTGGTTTTGAGTATGTGTAACCAGCATAATGATAAAATTTCTCTTTATATCTTTTCTTGATACGTCCTAGTATTATGTCTGCCTTTCTCTGTGTTGCGGCAGGTGATAGTTCACAGTCATCCTAACTTGCTTACCTAAATAGTTTCCTCATATGAAACATGCTTAGGGCACCAGTATCATTCATCAAAATGAATGATAGCGATATTGGTATTAAGCTAGATCCTTATGAACTCTTTCACGTCCTTTTTGCCAGTCATTGATACCTTTGTTGGTATATTATTCTCATGCATTTTTTAAGATAAAGTGCAAAGCATTGTAGCTGTGGAGCACCATTGCATAATAGCATTTTACAGGTTTCTGGGTTTTGTAATGTATTTGCCAATTGTAAGTCATTTCCATGAACAAATTATTATTTTTAAAATTTAAAATATTCTTCTTTTTCATATAGGAATTATTTAAGGATAAATTACAATATTTATATTATTAACAATGCAATGTTAACCCTGTAAGGTAGGTGAGGTTTCTTCCCACACAAACTGGGTTAAATTCATGGAGAAGTTATTTGGAGTGCCATAAGGGTGTACACCCAAAGATTATATTATACAAAGCCTGTTAATAATCAGTTGGTGTGATTACCTCCCACGTGTTGCTTGGAAAACATACTCATATATTCAGTCAGAAGCAAATAGGATGTTTTGACCCATTGAGTCTTTAAGTTTGTATTTTCGTTAGTGTGGACTGCTACATATCATCAGGCTGAGATAACAGCACTTTCATCTTAAAAACGGATACAGGAAGATTTCCCCAAATGAGAAAAGTTTTTATGTTGCATCTTTCTAACACAAGTGTTCTTGAGTATGCAGAAACTAGCACTTCTTCTGAAAAATTGTATATTTTCTTGCATCATAACTGGTACAGAAAAGGTAAGCTGAAGCTCCATTACAGGTTTTCCTAAGAAATACATTCTGTGATCACCCTGATTCAACCTCAAAGTACAACTCTGTTCTGCACCAGCACAGCAGCACCAGGCCTAGGCTTGCTGGTGGCTCAGCTACAGAAGGCTCAGCCAGAGCGTGGGAATAAGAGCCTGTGTGGGGGACAGTGGGCACTTGTGTAAGGCTTCCCTCAGAATAGCAGTGAGGACAGTGATAGTAGGTGTTAGCTGTTATTCCAGAGAGCTGCACATAAAGCATAAGAGAGAGCAGGTATTTACATCAGAAATGTGAAGCTGTCACATTTTCCTGAATATGACTTATATTTTTCTTTCTATCTGTCTTGCCGATATTCTCCCACACAGACTGCCCTGCATTTAGTACAAGTCGATGACATTAAATCTAATGCTTTGTGATTGTGCAGAGGAAGAAGGGTATGAAATTGCATCTGTAAATTTACAGGAACAGTTTTGTTTGTGTCATACCTGTGTCAAATGTTTTAAAACTGGACTCTGACTTGAATTATAAGGGTCACACTGCTGTAGGATAGTTTGGGGTTGTTTGGGGTCTTGCCAGAAAGTCACATTTTCAACTGTCATACTATTATACCTTTGTAAAGAGCAGAGCTTGCCAGCTGGCGTAATTTGCATGAGATTTTTTTTCCATTTCAAGTCTCATGCTGTTTATGCAGGAGTGTACTTTAAAGTTGTTATTTGATATGGGAAAATATAGGTGCAGTGTGCTCATGTAATTTAGCATAGTCCACTTTACGTTAATGAGCCAAGATTATTGTTCTTCTCTGTAAGTAGTTTATTTTATTCTGCCATGAGTTGGTGTGTTTATGTCATGTAAAAAGCTTTTAAGGGTGAGATGTCCTGGTTTCAGCTGGGATAGAGTTAGTTTCTTCCTAATACCTGGTACAATGCTGTATTTATTTGGCAGAGCAAGGGAACATGAGTAGTCCTTGCCTGCTTAGCAACAACTGAAACACAGGTGTGTTATCAACATTATTCTCATACTAAATCGAAAGAACACAGTACTAACAGCTACTAGGAAGAAAACTAACTCAAACCCAGCTGAAATCAGTTGTGAGAACAGAAAAAAGGAATTTGCTTTGCTTTCATTAGTCCTCAAAGGAGTGGAACAGAATAGGTAATGCGAAGGTTAGATGAACATATGACAAACATTTTCCTGTCCACTGAGGAAAATACATGTAAGCATGTTAAGGTTTGATACTTGTATGTATCCATGATAAAAGCAAAGATGCAGAGAGAAGGAACAATTTAATAACATCCATTTTTGTCTAGGAAAGGCACTTGAAATCACATTTTTCAGTGAGAAAGGCTACTCTTTTTTTTTTTTGTGATGGCTATACTGCTTCCTGTGCACAGTTTGGATTTGTTCCTGCAGCATTTGGCTTTGTGATAACATTGGTGATATCACTTCTTTGGTTTTTTTCATTGTTGTTGTGGTTCTGAAGTTTTTTCATAATTGCATGTTATCTACATAATATTCCTGTTATGCTGAGAAAAAATGCATGCAGATTTATTCAATATTATTTTGGTCTTTTTAGGTTTGTGTTAGAAAAAAGTCTGTATTTTTTAGATTTGAGTGATTTTCTTAATGCAGCCTTTTTTAGATAAGGCCATCTTGATAAGCAGTTTAATAGAAAAGCTTTCATGGTATGAGAATGAAATAACTTGTTTGTTTTAAGCTTGTAATTATTCTCAGTGATGGTTTTATAGTTGTAACTGATTTGTAAGCTTTAATAATCATAGTATGCAATCATACCTTGCAGCATTTTATGTATGAATCCGTCTCTATTTTGAGCTTTGTATATCAGCACACTTAATGTGTTTGTATTTTTCATGGTTTAATTAAAACTATTAATTAACATGAGTTCAAATTTCCAGCTCTGGCAGCCTGCAGATGCATGTAACAGGGATCAAATAATTGTTTTCTGAGAATTCTGAAATAAATTTATAGTGAGATTTGTTCAGCTGAGCACAGCTCAGGTGGTTTGCAGGGCTTTGAAAGGCACTGTGTGTCTTTCTTCAATACCAGTTATAGGCATTTCATAAAATTACTTTTGTGTGACATTTGCCTAATGAAAAATAAAATGAGTATTTTTCCTTCTGAATTAGTGAGGAGCAACAGCTTGAATTACTTCCTGTCTATAATAGTCATAACAAAACAAATAGGCAGTGTGAAAATCCCCATGGTATTCCCACTGTATGCTTGGTTTCCAATTTTGCTACATGATGACTTAAAGAAAAAAAATCATATAATGTTATTTTATTATAGTTGAGATGTGTAGGGAATTGAACTAGAGGTTCTGGAAATTAAGGGGTTCTTCATTTGTTAGTTATGGCTAAGGCAGGCAAGTATGTATGCATGCGTAACTAGCAAAAGATGTGTATTTTGATGTTATCTTACTCTACTTCTTCTTATCCTGCAAGGGATAATGAGTTCTGAAAGACTGTTCACAAGTTCAATGAGTGATTTAACAATGGGAAAGTTAGCATTTATATTACCAAATCTAGTTACTTTTTCTGGGAGGATTGATTCAGCTAATGAAATATTTTTATCTTCATTTGATTTCATTATATATTTTGTTAGGTATAAAGATAGAAGAAAGTTCTGTGCAAGAGTCATAGTCCATTTTTTAATTTAGATAGGGATGGTATCAGATGATCTATTTTTTTGATGATAAATGTGAAAAATATTGTATATTATATATAGACAATAATATACTATATATGGTATACTATATATTATTTAACTTTTAAGTAGTGTGAGCATCAATAAAGAATTCATAGTAAGAAAATAAGTTAGCACAATGGATCATAAAGCAGTTTCTCCTAATGCAGCATAAGGAATTTCACTACTCATAGTAGAAAAGTTGTACTGCACATGAATGCGATCAGTTAAAAAGGAATGCATGGCAGGGATGGAATTAGTATAAAAATATGCCTTACTTAACATCTAATTTCTACATTAAAAAATAATAATAAATTACAGCATTTGTTATAAACATGTTCTGAATCCAGATACAGGCGAATTAGCTAGGAAGGGAAAAGGGAACTATCATATTAATTCTCTGAACCAGGTCTGCCTGAGTTTGTCACCTATATTCATACTTTCTTCAGCATAATTTTTCAGAAATAATACCTTTTCCCATCTTCAGCTACATTGCCAAGATGGAGGCATGAGTAATTCAAGGATTCAACTGGAACAGTGGTTGTATTTTTGAATGAGTGCAGATGATAACATGGAGAGAAAAATGTAGCTTGCACTAAGTCTGAAACACTGTCTGCCTGTTTGGGATAGAGGTATAATTACCATTGGAAGGGATGGTTTTCTACATGATTGCTTTCTTTGACTGGTTTTCCTTCTTACTCAAACAAGCATTTAGTTTTTATTATGCTTCAAATTTATATTCACTCTTGAATTTTTAAAAAATCAAATTTTCTCGTATAGTTTTCTTATTAGAATTCCTCTTGTTCATCTTTTTATCTTCTTGTCATTTCCTTTCCTAGACATCTTCTTACTTCTATTATTCAATTATAAAATAAATGGAATTTTATTTAGAAAATAATACACATATTAACAATGAAGGTAGTGACTTTTCTGGAATGAAATACTGTAACGAATGAGCAAAAAGAAAGAAGGGAAAATCTAATGGCTTTCTTGTAGACCTTCTTTGTCATTTGCCATAGATGGAGGCAGGTTTCTCTTCTTATTGATAAACTGCAAGACTGACCTCTACAAATGCACTTGTATTTTAAGGATGTTGCTGGCATCAGCAAGAAGGACGAAACAGGACCTCAACATTAATGAGATGCCCACCAGAATGAATGGAAAAGTTGTTTCTCCTCCTGGCTATCTAGTAGCAGAACAAAAATCTTAATTTTTACCATTCTGCTAACAGTGAACATAAAAGGATTTAACACTCAGATTACGTACCCACCAAAATGGTAACAATTGGAAGAAAGTAATTTAAAAAATCCCACAACAACAAAAACATAACTTTCATGGCATTGGTACAAGTATTAGGACTCCTCATGAAAATTATTTATGAAGTGGCACAGTAGCCTTATGGTCTGGCTGGCTTCATCCATCTCTTTCTTTGGTGTAGGGATGGGTAGCCACCAGACAGATATATTTTGCCTAGTGGTTTATATTATATTGTTTCTCTGCTTGGCACACAAACTTTGCAACTGAAATAGTAATACAAAAATCCCTTGAAACAAAAATATTTTCTTTGTAAAACTAGCTTTGTAAAGAAGCAGAAAAAACATAGTAACCATCTTTAAAAGATAAGAATTCTTTTCTTATAAAGTTAATGGATAATTTCCCCAATTTCTCTCTTCTTCACCAGGCTGGAATACTGAGTAGATCTAAGTCCTTTCTACTTACGTGGATGTTCAGTATTCTTCTCCTGGCCTCATCAGAGGTAAGAAAAGCACACACTGTGCCAAAGGGGGCCTCTGTGAGGATCAAGGACTGAGACCTGAATTGGACTGTGGTTAAACAGGATCCTCAGCTGCTTCGTAAAGAATACATAAGCTCTGCATCCTCCAGCATGACTGCCTTTCCATCTCTCTGCTGTCAAGCTCTCCTTGCACATTCAGTTAGAGGTTCCTGCTTTGTATTGTGTTCTTTGGGTAGTGGTCTGCTGTCTCTGATTTTAAAAATCTGCAGACATGGCAAGATGCTTTCACCCTTCAATAGTACTGTTAGTGGTTTACATTTCATCGAAGAGTGTGCTGAGTTAGAAGGACTGTTGGCAAGATCTTTGGTCTTTTTAACCACTGAAAATGAAAGCAAAAGAAAATTGGAAGGTGAATAATAGAATCATAGAATGGTTAGGGTTGGAAAGAACCTTAAGATCATCTAGTTCCAACCTCCCTGCCTTGGATATATATATGGAGGTGATTTTGTGCAGTAGCAAAACAGGCACTGAGCATGCAGATGATCTTTGCTGTTATTCCTGTGTTGCTGCTGAGTAATTTTTGCTGGTGTGAATTCTGCCTTCAGTGTAGAGCTGCGTGTGTGTAAGGATTGCTGTGTTTTTTCCCTTAAAATGACTAGATTTATGGATTATATGGATAGATGGGACTGTTGTGAGGTTGTTTTTAATTCTGTGACTGTAGAGTTACACCAAGTGAACCTTGTATTTTTTGGTCAACAGAAATACATAACCTAGTGAAGCTGTTCACAGTGAGGATATTCTTGCAGATATTACATTATATGATGTAATTATATATTCTCTATTTTAGCATTTAAAAATCTCTGGTTTAACATTCAAGTAGTCTTTTATATTGCCTACTTTGCTTTGAGCTCGTAGAAACAATGTGCTCAGAAGGAAAGGCTTGGCACATAATATTATGCTTCCTTTAAGGAGAAACTCCTTATAATCCTTTTCAGTGCATAATGCTGTTTGCCTGTGAGTTGGCATTGCTGGGAGGGCACAAAGAAATCACATTCCATGTACGAATACATGCTTTTTTCCCTGGAAGTGCTGCTAGTAGAAGGGAAGAAATGGTGGTGTCTGCTCAAGTTCATCTGCATTGCAGGATATTCTTCAAGTCAGAAAACATGAACAGGGTATAACCTCCTGTATTTGTATGCATATTTGAATCCAATAGCAAGTGACTTGAAATGGGAGGACAAGACTTTTGTTTGATTTTACTTTCAGTGATTTATTTAACATAACCCTAATTCCTTATGCAAGATTGCAATCTTTAGGTTGTCATTGTCTTTAAAGTACATTCAGTTTTTAACTGAGAAAGTTTGTTGGCTTGTCTTTTTTAAAAAAAGTCAGGTTATTTAAAAAAAAAACAGTTTTTTAATAAAATTCAGTTTTCCTTGTCATTAAAATAAATTGAAATTCTTGATTGCAGCATATGATGGTTCTTGGCTGCAAGCAGAATTCCCACAGATCCATATCCCACTGGAGGGTCCAGGACTTGAGCTTCCTGTTTTCTTTGGGCATGTTACCTCTGTGAAGCTAAGCGTCCTGAGCTTGCCAGTAACACTCTGGACAAGCAATATCCTGGCTTCTTCTTTGTGCCTGTGGGCTTTGAAGGTGTCACTAGTCTGAGGATGGGCCACGTAGCCCAGCATAAACCCTCTGGTTTTGTTCCTGCTTTTGTTCTTTAAAGAACTCTGGTTTGTATGATCTATATTCAAACAGACTAATGTCCTTTTACTAGCAGGTTATTAAGTCTCATATGAAAAAGTAGCTGCTGGTGAAGATTTGTCTGAGCCAGGAGGGAATATACCAAATAACAAGAAGGGACTAAATGGTTCTGTTGATACCAAGGGGTAATCCTTGTGGGTAAGGCTTGACAGGGGATACCAAAATCAGTTGATTCTGAAGTGCATGATGTTAATGGTTTTTTTTATTTCCAAAGCTGTGATCTAGTTCCTTCTGACTTTGTTCTTTCCCCCAAAATACAGTAGAAAAAGGCATATTGAGCAGAGTGACATTAGGCAATTCAGATTATGAACCCAAAAATGTCATCAAACTTCAATTTATCAGAGAATTAAAACTCAGATGTGATGATGTTAAATACCATTCAGTGATATGAAGATAGGATGAGAAAGTTGGGGCTGTTCAGCCTGGAGAAGAGAAGGCTGCGTGGAGACCTCCTAGCAGCCTTCCAGTATCTGAAGGGGACCTATAGGGATGCTGGGGAGGGACTCTTCATGAGGGACTGTAGTGAGAGGACAAGGGGTAACGGGTTCAAACTTAAACAGGGGAAGTTTAGATTGGATATGAAGAAGAAATTCTTCACCATAAGCATGGTGAGGCGCTGGAATGGATTGCCCAAGAGAGTTGTGAATGCTCCATCGTTGGCAGTGTTCAAGGCTGGATTGGACATAGCCTTGGGTGGCATGGTTTAGTGTGAGGTGTCCCTGCCCCTGGCAGGGGTGTTGGAACTAGATAATCTTAAGGTCCTTTCCAACCCTAACTATTCTATGATTCTATGATTACTTAGCCCTCAAGGGTCTGAGGGACATTATGAAAAAAAAAAAAAAAGTAATGCTAGATGTGCTGTACTTCTGTTAGTTTTGTTAAATTTAAGAGATTAAGCAGAGAAAAGTCTTTGTTACAGCATGAGGTTCTCCCAAAGGACAGGATAACAGATAATCCCTTCATACTAAAGCTATATATTTCAGCTACAACAACAATCAAAGTAAAGCCATGAGAGCCTGTAAAAACCTGCCTGAAGGGCAGGCTCTCTTTAGGTGCTAGAGAAGGCAGTTTCAAAGTTGATGTAACAAGATCAATTAATTCTTTTTTCTAAACACTGCATGTTGGATGTTGGGTCTCTTCTGATTCTGTCAGTAACTGTCCCAAGCAGAGCTGTCTGAGATGTTGCCTTCTTTAATACTTGTTTTTAAAATAAAATGTGCACATAAAAATCCTCTTTGGATGAGATTGGTGTGTTTGACAAATGTAAAAGCTTTTTGTTATAATTTTATGTTTTACTGGCAGTGTTAAGCTATCCAGGTCATAGCTCAGATTGATAATTTGCAGGCACAACTATCTGCTGGCCTGCTGGAAATGGAGAGAGGGAAAATAAAAATGGATTATGCTTACAAGTTGTAAAATACATTGTTATTGTGAACTGCTTTTCAGCGGCTGTCAAGCAATAAGTCTACAGGGTGTTCAATTTTTAGTCTTCCACCTTGTATTACCAGAGAGATAGCCATTGTTTCTATCCGCAGCTGTATGAAGTTTACCATATCACTAATATCTGGCACATTGAGATGTATTTTACATGAACGTGGGTGAGGTTTTTCTGTTTGACCCCTTTTGCTAGGTTAGGGAAGAAACCTCCAGGTGAGGGACTGTTGCGGCTGAAGTAACTTTTGAAGCTGGCAAAGCCAATTAAGCAGTTTCACGCTCACAGCATACAGGAGGGACATTTCACAAACTCTTGAGCTGCCTTTTTTTTTTTTTTCCCCCATTTTTCTTTTTTAATCGATTTGAATTTGTTTTTCTGGAAATTCTCCTTGAAATGAAGGCACGCTTTCTCTTTCTTTGACAGACTTCATTCAGCAGTCTCTGGAAGATAGTGTGGCATGTTGCATGCATCGGGGAATGTGTGGGTGTCTGTATTCCTATAACATGTTTAAATACTTCAGCATAACTGTACCACTTTAGAAAGGAAAAGGCTAAACAACACTGCTTTAGTTCTTCTTTCATGATGCCTTATTTTTCTCTTGCTTTTCAGTTGTCAGGTCTTCTCCTGACAGCCAGGAACCCTTTCAGTCATATATTACCCTGTTACCTTGCTTAAACTGTGACTTGTATTTTTCTTGTAACATATGGCCATGACATGAAGAAATGCCATTGTTAGGTTTTTACAGAAACAGATTTTTCATGCTTAAAAAACTTGTAAGCTATTTTTTAAGATTTATTTTTACATGTCAGTCTTCACTGGCAGGTGCTCTAGCCACACTGCTCAAGTCTTGGAATACAAATGCAGGGACTGTGAGAATGAAGACCTTAGGCCCACTGTAGGAGAGGATCAAGTTCAAGATCATCTTAAGAACCTGAATGTGCGCAAGTCCATGGGACCTGATGAAATCCATCTGCAGGTCGTGAAGGATCTGGCAAATGAAGTTGCTAAGCCACTGTCCATCATAGTTGAAAAATCATGGCAATCAGGTGAAGCTCCTGACGACAGGAAAAAGGGAAATATAACCCCCATTTTCAAGAATGGGAAAATGGATGAGCCAGGGAACTACAGACCAGTCAGCCTCACCTCTGTGCCTGGCAAAATCTGGGAGTGGATTCTCCTGGAAGGCATGCTGAGGCACATGAAAAACAACAAGGTGGTTGGTGACAGCCAGCATGGCTTCACTAAAGGGAAATTCTGTCTGACCAATCTGGTAGCCTTCTATGATGGGGCTACAGAAGTGATAGGGGCAAAGCAGTTGACATCGTCTACCTGGACTTACCTACAAGGATAACAGAGGGGGACTCTTCATCAGGGACTGTAGTGATAGGACAAGGGGTAATGGGTTTAAACTTAAACAGAGGAAGTTCAGGTTAGATATAAGGAAGAAGTTCTTTACTGTGGGGTTGCTGAGGCACTGGAACGGGTTTCCCAAAGAAGTGAAAAATGCTCCATCCCTGGCAGCGTTCAAGGCCAGGTTGGACAGGACCTTGGGTGACATGGTCTAGTGTGACATGTCCCTGCCCGTGTTAGGGGGATTGGAACTAAATGATCTTTAGGTCCTTTCCAACCCTAATCATTCTGTGATTCTACGTGAATTTTCACAGCAAAAATTACTGAGTTTGTATTAAATAAGGGACAGGACAAGCATAATATTTGCAACTTCAACTGTACATCCTAAATTTAAATAGCTGTTAGTGGTGATGGCAAGTTCTAAAATATTTCCGAATAATTGCCATGATGGAGTGGCTACATTTGAGTGTAATGTTAGGTTATTCTTGGGAATCTACTTACTCTGTGGTGTGCTACTCCCTAGTGTCTGCTGTGCTCTTCATGTTTCATGTTTTCTCTCCTTACTCCCTTGCTTCCTTTTTTGATTTCTTTGCTTTTCTTTTTCTTTCTTGACCTTTAAAGCCATGCTAACTACCTGTAATCTTCTGGCTTTTTGGACTTACATGTGTCTATGCTGAGAGAGTTGTAGAAGTACCTTTCACCTTCTTGATTGAGCCCTGTGACTTGTGAGCAGCATCGCCTTGCGCACAGTGCAGTGTGGAGAGCTCTGGGTTTTTTCCCTCTTGCTTTCCAGGGAAGAAAACAGGAGGTGCTCCTTAACACCACAAACTCTAGCCAGCATTTGTATGTCTTAGAATGAGGAATAATGAAAGGTAGAATGCTTGCATGGGAGGGAGTTGGGAACTGCTGCCCCTAGTATGTTCACACACTGAAGATAGCTGTGTATGGGCTCAGTTGTGTTGTGAAGACTGCTCAGACTGAACAACTTCAATAGCTGACTTTTAAGATTTATGTGTGTTCTTTTATGTCAAATGGATCATTTATAACTGCTGAATATAAAGGAAAAAATAGGAGAGTAACAGAAAGAAAACCTCTTAATGCCCTAGTTATTCTCTTTCTAACCTTCAGTTGCTACGTAACCATGGGGAAACATAATGTCTACTAACTGTGGACAAAAATGCAAATGTGATTCTATACAATGTATATGAACTAGAAGATATTATTGCTAAGTCTTGACCTAGGATTACCTCCTAAATGAGAAAGCACTGTAGCAATAAAGTTCCCCAGAAAAGGAAAGATACATTTTTTTAACGTTGTGCTTGTAATGCTCTGTCCCAGTTTAACCCTCGCTGGCACGCAGCTGCTCACTCACTCTCCCACCCCAGTGGGATAGGGCAGAGAATCAGAAAAAATGTAAAGCCCGTGGGCTGAGAAAAGAAGAGCTTAATAATTCAAATAAATTATAATGACAATACCCTGAAGTGGTGCACAATATAGTTGCTCACCGTCTGCTGACCAGTGCCCAGCCTGACCGGAGTGGTGATTGGCCCCTTCAGACAAACTCCCCCTAGTTTATATACTGGGCATGATGTTCTGTGGTATGGAATACCTGTTTGGCTAGTTCAGGTCAGCTGTCCTGGCTGTACTTCCCCCCCCCCCTCTCCTTGCCCAGCTCATTGTGCCCTCCACACTGGCAGAACATGAGAAAGTAAAAGTCTTTGATTTAGAGTAAGTACCATTTGCCAACAACTGAAACACCATTGTGTTATCAATATTATTCTTACACTAAAGTCAAAACACGGCACTGTATCAGCTACTGTGAAGAAAATCAAACCTGTCCCGACTGAAATCAGAACACAGTCTTAGTATTTAGTCAGTAAGTTAAAATGTCACATCATGATGTTCATTTGTGGGCAGTGAGTTTCTTGAGCTGTTTGCTTTGGTCTTAGGGGTTTGTGATAGCCAGTGTGGGTCCATGCTTAAACCCCCAGATGATGTCCAGGAGCAGGGTGAGAGGTCACATCTGAACGGCACAAATGTATTTGTGTCTCCTTTGAGTTGTCCCCTCCCAGGCACATGTAGGTGCTAGGTAGAGCTTTTACTTGCTCTTGTTTTCACATTTGCTTTTTATTTGCATTTGTTTGCCCGAGTCATGTAGGGAGTTTCTTTCCACGCTGCTTAGTGTCACCAAGGAGGTTCCCTGTCAGATTCAAGTCTGCTGTCTGCTTTTCTATGCATTAGGCATTCCTCCTCCTCCTGTGCTTCAAAGGAAATTGGAACCAGTCTGGAATCAGCTGTGTTCCTTCTTCTCAGTAATTACAGTGCAACCTCATGGCATGTATACTGTTCTTCAGTGGAGGCATTTTTCTGTATGACATGGGAAGCATGGAAGTGGCTGGGGCATGATCACCTTTTAAAATTACCAACAAGTACATTAAGAGTTGTTTCTAAGGCCATGGATGAAAATGCTGGAAGGAAACCAAGCCTGAACTGAGTGATAGCAAGGGTCACAGTGGAGCAAAGAGCTCCAGGCCACTCGGCACAAATCTTTTGCTATGTTCAAAAAAGACATACATAAAGTATGTAGTTTCATTGCTCCAGGAGAACCCCAGTGAACATGGTTCACTGCAGTGATGCAGATTTCATATAATTACATTACTTGGTGTCCTTTGGTACCACCCTTCCTGCCCTCTCATGTGACAGATTATTGCTTAGACAGAAGCAAAATTTTATTCATTTCTCTATCTACAGAAAACACAAAAAAACTCAGAAGCAGCAGGCTTAGGAGGAAGATGAGTCCTGGGGAAAAGCTCAGCTCAGTAATGCCTGAAGTATAAAACATGCTGTAGTCAATGATGTAAAGTTGCACAGAGTAGATACCTCCTGGTAAAGCCAGTCCCAGTCTTGTTTTTGTTGAGTGATCTTCAGCCTTTCATGTGTGCATTCTGTTAAGACATCACTGCAGTAAAGCCCTGCTAACAGCAAAAGTAGATAATTAGTAAGGGGACAAATTATACAGAGGTGCTTATGTTTAGGCACAGAACTTCATATCTGCAAATACTTCGTGAGAAGGGAAAATCTAAAATAAAGTTTAAGACAAAGGTGTACACTGTGAGCTGTTAAATAAATATGAGAAATGGTGCTGAGAAGTCATATCATCTCAGCCATCTCAAAATCTTTCTGCTAGGCTTTTTAGCTGAACAGTTCCTTTTTCTAACTTTTTTTCTCCAAAAACTGCGGCAGTTTTGCTCCATCTCTTCCAGCCTTTTGGAGGGCTGTGATATAAGATGATACTCATCCATTTAACATAAAGCAATTGAAGTCAGAAGAGATGAGCCAATCTTTGGAGTGTGAATATTTTCACACTTCATTCAGTAAAATGTCTATTTTAAGGTAATTTTACATTTAGTTTTGTTACCAGGTAAAATATGTGGCACTCATTTTTCAAAAGATGCAGTATTGAATATTATATTCTACAAATATTTAATTAAGTGCTTCCTCTCATTGTGAGAAGCACTGGAAATATAATCAGTTTCTTCACTGATTTAAGGAGACAATGCAACGGTCCAGGGAGGAATAAATTTAGAAAAATAATTAGGGAGATAATTTGTATTCAAGTCATCAGACCAAATAAATTCACCCTAAAGCATCTGTGGAACTGGTCAGAACAGTCTCTGAACTGTTATCTATGACCCACACCTGAGACTGACAGGTGACAGAAGAGGTCCCAGATGACTGACAAGGAATTGTTTTCAATTAACTGATTTAGTAGATGGGGACAGAACAAGGATTGCAGTTTTTTTGAAGTGAAATTGCTTTTTTAATTTTACCACATGCTGTTCTCATAAGTGAACATTGGAATTATAATCTAGGGTAAATCACCAGTTACATGGTTATGGCTGAATGTGAACCCATTGTCTTGCATGTGTGCTGTCACACAGGAAAGTGTTTTAAAGTTTGTCATGAGTTTATGACAAATATTAAACATGAGACTGTCATGCTTATTATTTTTTTTCACTGACTCGTGTGATATAAAAGCTAGAATTGGAAAGTTGCAGGCACAACAGCTTCAGAAATATTTGAAAGCATTTCAACAAGGACAGAATTATAATTTTAAATGATGTTGTCACATGAAAAAATGATCTGAAATAATTAAAGTACAATTTAGTCATGACAAGTGCTAGGCAATACCAAATAGAACAAATGGCTATGCATAACTGATAGGACTAAAAAAACCAAAAGAGGGGACAACTGGATGGGATGGCATTGTGTGAGGAGACACTGGACAGATTTGGAGCATTCAGCCTGAGAAATGCAGCTGCAGTGTGGACCTTATGAAGAAATATAAGCTCCAAAGTGTGGAAAATTGGTCTTGGGCAATTTATTAATTCTTTTTCATGATACAAGAAGTAGCATTAGAATATATTGAATTATCCTGTAGCAGCTTTAAAGCGAGCAAATGGAGTGCTTTCCCATGTAGTAGTTACTGTGTGGACATCGCTGCCACAGAGCGTGGCAGATGGCAAAAGCTTAGGTGGGTTCAAGATGCAATTTGACAACTTCATGGAGGAAAAATTTTCTCATGACCTCATCAGGCAAAGGTATGACCTCTGGCTAAGTAAATCCTAAAGCAGTGGTTTGTTGGCAGCTCCTGGGGACAGGCTTTTTAGTTGGGCAGTTACTGACTGGAGCCAAGTATGCCAGTCCTCTTTTTCAGCATTACTTCAGAAACAAGGTCACTCCATTACTAAATTTCTATGGCTGTCTATTTTTGAAACAGTTAGGATCCTCATGCTGATGTGTAGAAAACTATTGAAAACAGTGACAGTTTTCCTCTATTATTAAAATAAGAAAGAATATACGTGAAGTCTTTTTAGGCTACTTGCCGTGAAAATAATTTCACAACTGCTTTCATTGTTCAATGAATTACCCATAAAAGATGATAGCAGATTAATTTAATTAATTTGATTTAATCCCAATAGTGTATTGTTTTATTAAGCAATGCTGTGACATAATTAAGAGTTGTAGCTGCTTAAACACTTTATAACCACAGAGCTATTAATTAATATTAAATTACAATAAAATTAACAAAGTAACACAAACAAGTGTCATAAATTTTTGAAACAGTGATACTGCATCTACTAAACAGCTGCCTGTGTAAACCCCTTTTTTAAGAGTTTAGCTGCTGAAATTAATATCATAAGATAATTGCAAATCTAGAGATGGGGCAAGAAGAGCATTTCCTCTGATTTTTTACATTCAAAAGACTCCTTTGATGAGAAATATGTTTTTTTTAAAGATGGATATCCTTAAAGTGCCTATTGAAGCAAAGGCCTTGAACCCAAACTTAGTATGCAGGGAAAAATCCAAAAATAAAACTTAATGTCAGCTTCAATGCTCCCTCTGGATTTGACACTTGTTTGTCTTACAAATCTGAACAATTCATGCATTGCAAAGCTTTAATTTGAGTATGATGTATTAATGCTACAGCTCAGATTCTGTTCTCATTTGCAGGAATGTCAGGGAATGTGTGAAACTATTTGCATGCTTAAATAATTTGCTGGATAAGATGGTTCGCAAATTCTGGAAATCCTGCAGGTATTCATTTATCACTGGGCATTAAGTAGAGATGTACAAAACACATGAAACCAAAGTGCCAGGGCTGGTGGCAGTAGGAGACGTAGAAATATTTTTGAACTTTTTCAGACCTGAGATCAAATCTGATTAAGACCAAATATGTTACAGCGATTTGAAACAAGTTTTAGCAGTCTCTGAGAACGCCTAGCACAAGATTGCCAATGTTTATAGTACTACTCAGGCCTTGGGATTTTGTTCTGTACAAGACAATATACAAGATCCTAAATACATCTGTTTTCTAATGGCATTTTGGAACCTACTGAAAATTAAAATTGACTATTTAAATTATCTCACATACAGAAGCTCTAGAAATAATTTTTTTTCCTAAATGTCATTTGAATTTACTGTAAAGCCTAAAATTGTTGTTTGTAGCTTGCTGTTGAATGATACTTTAAATGCCAAAATGAACCTCAAATATCTAAGTCAGCAGGCTGCTAAAAAAATTTTTGCAAATATCAAAATACCTTAGACTTCTGGTTTTAATATCTCAGGCAAATTTTGTTCTTCTTTATGTGTTTTAATACATCAGTGTGACTAATCTTTGATTAACCAACAGTTTCTGTCCTATCTTCTTGTGTGCACTTATGTACACACACAATGACTATATGGGAGCATGAAAATGCACTTGTTACAGTGTAGGTACTCTTATGGAGAGATGTGTGGGAATTCATGGGCATAATGTAACTGTATGTGTGTGCTACTTAACTTGAGTGGCCTTGTAGATACCCTTTGCTTTCAGGTACTAAAGTGTTTGCAGACGTAAAAACTGTATTAAAGGACATGAGTTTGAGTTTGTTGTTAGCTAATGTTTATCAGTGGACAGAGGACTAATGAAGGAAAAAGAGTAAGGAATAAATGTGTTTGGAACCATAAATTTACACAGTGCTGAATGTTTCCTTTAATAGTTTCATGTAAGTGGGAGAAATGCTAACCAAGCCAAACACAACTTAAAACAGGCTGACATAAATGTTCTGCATACTGGGGAATGAAAGACAGTGGGAGCTTTTATCCCAGAATATGCTGCTTAAACCTTCCTGAACTTTCTTAAGATGGAGAGTAGGAGAGATATTTCAGGAGGACAGTGTAAAGTATGAACAAACATGGAAGAACAACCACTTGTTTAAGAAGCTTAGCGTAATTATGTCATACAAGTTTGTCATTCCTATTTAAGAACTCTTGTGTAAGCTGGGGGAAAGCACAGAGTGTGAGCAAGTGATTGTGTCTGGGACTGTTAACTGGGAATGTCCATCTGCTGGTTCTGTCCAGGTTGAAGATGTGGAGTGAATGGGGGAAACCACAGCATTGTTTTGGTCTAGGAACAACAGAAGCTCTGTGTTTGCTTAAGGGAAATCCTAGATTCTTTCCTGTCTCATGCAGATTTTGCATTTGGAATCTGTTGCTGTCAGTTTCCAGCTGCAGATCATACATAGGTCTGTTTGAACTCTGAATCTGCTGCAGACTTAACTTCCCTTGAAGAAAAGGATTTTCAAATGCACATTAGTGGGTGCCCCATCTTTCTTAAAGAGGAAAGGCTGTTACTCAGTTTCTCTGCGACTCTGCTGAGAGGGTCAGCCTGCAGTGCTTAGTTAAAAGCTCTTGCATTCCCACCTCCGCAAATCTCATGACTGAGTAGCTTCTAGGAGTTTTGCTGAAATAATTTTTTGACAAATGAAGCACAATGTATCACTTACACTTGTTTCACTGTGGTTGAAACAGATTGGAAGGCAAGCTGGTAGCCTCTGCTCCCAGCAGCACTGGGGGAGTGGGTGCCTCCGCCAGAACAGCAGTGAGGAGCAGCTGGAATGTAGGCTGTAAGATGTGTAGGCCCAGGCAGCTTTTCACTTGGCATAGCTGGGGCTGGGTAAGGACATATTTGCAGTTTCTTCTTACTCTGTGTTTCTTTCTAACTCCCTCCTTGATGAGTAAGAGCATTTCACAGGAAGAGACAGGCACAGAATTCTAGAATGGTTAGGGTTGGAAGGGACCTTCAAGATCACTGAGTTCCCAACCCCCTTGCCATGGGCAGGGACACCTTCCACTAGACCAGGTTGCTCAAAGTCCTATCCAACCTGGCCTTGCATACTTCCAGTGACGCGGCAGCCACAGCTTCTCTGGGCAACCTGTGTGAGTGCCTCACTACCTTCACAGTAAAGAACTTCTTTCTAATGTCTAATCTAAATATGCCACCCTCTTTCAGTTCAAAGCCATTCCCCCTGTCCTGTCACTGCTTGATCTTACAAAAAGCCCCTCCCCAGCATCCTTACAGGTTCCCTTCAGATCCTGGGTAGGCTGCTATAAGGTCTCCACACAGCCTTCTCTTCTCCAGGCTGAACAAGCCCAGCTCTCTCAGCCTGACTCCATAGGAGAGGTGCTCCAGCCCTCTGAGCATCTCCTCTGGACTTGCTTCATCAGGTTCATATCCTTCTTATGCTGGGGACCCCAGAGCTGGATGGAGTACTCCAGGTGGAGTGTGACAAGAGCTGAGTAGAGGGGGAGAATCATCTCCCTCGACCTGCTGGTCATGCCTCTTTTGGTGCAGCCCAGCGTATGATTGGCTTTCTGGGCTGCAAGCACAAACTGACAGGTCATTTTGAGATTTTCATCGACCATCACCCTTAAGTCCTTCTCAGGACTGCTGTCACTTCAGTCTCTGCCCAGCCTGTATTTGTGCTTGGGATTGCCCTGACCCAGGCTCAGGACCTTGCTCTTGGCCTTGTTGAACTTCATGAGGTTTGCATGGGCCCACCTCTTAAGCCTGTCAGGGTCCCTCTGAATGGCATCTCTTCCCTCCAGTGTGTCAACTGTTCTACACAGCTTGGTGTCATTGGCAAACTTTCTGAGGGTGCACTCCCTCTGTCCATGTTGTTGACAGATTTTGCACAGCACCAGTCCCAATATCAACCCCTGAGGAACGCCACTCATCACTGGTGTCCACTTGGACATCAAGCTCTTGACCACAACTCTTTGAGTGTGACCATCCAGCCAATTCCTTATCCACTGAGTAGTCCATCCATCAAGTCCATGCCTCTCCAGTTGAGAATCAAGGATGTTGTGTGGGATAGTGTCAAATGCTTTGTGCAAGTCCAGTTAGATGACATCACTTGCTCTCCGTTTATCCATCAATGCTGTAGCTCCATTGTAGAAAACCACCATGTTTTCTGCTTTTATAAAGAAGTCAGTATTAGAGGAGCTAAGGCCTTTTCAGCCTGAATAAGCCAAAGAAAGATAAAATTTTCTATATTCTCTTTTCATGTCAAACCATTCAGATGATCTCGTATTCTGAGATACCAGGACTGGGAGGGGCTCTGATGTAGATTTCCTGTAAGAACTTAGTGATCGTCAGATGAGAGAAATTGAAAAAAGAGATAAGCTATGAGTAAATGTGTATCTATATATATTTCAGTTGTCTGTCCTTTAGGCGTCTAGGTAGCATTATGAATGTCTTGAAATTCTGCACATTTGTCTAATGTTTTCTGTGAACATTTTGCTATCTTCTCCTTTACTGTGTTTCTAAAACAATTTGGACTGTCAATCATTGAAATTATTAACTCATCATTGGGCTGTCACAGACAACAGATTGCAGTGCTGAATCCATGTAATCTGTTGTTTGGGCTGCAAACCCCACACACGTCAATTTTCCAAAAATCTGATAAGCTCAGTGCCGAGGTTTACTTCATTTTCCATTAGTGTCTGGTATAATAGAAAGCCACTCTGGACTGAGACAAATATTTCTTTCTTTTAATCTGATGGGATTTGTAATGGTATCCCTTTCCACTGCAAGTGCTAGGTATAATGGAATATGGCTCTCGGTTGTCAAGATTATTTTATTTATACAATTTTTTTTAGGTATTAAAGCATTGTATTATGCAGCCAATCAAAGCAAGCAATGCCTGAAGAACTTAAGTATGAAGCAGTATAAAATGTAACAAAGACATATGAGGAATATGGAACAAGCACTGGGTTGTTTTGTTTATTTATTCTATAGATGGAATAAACATGCAATCCTTAATTGCAAACCTTTTTCTGAGGCACCGTGAAATTCTGAGTGACCTGGGTTTAGGAAAAAAAAAAATCACTAAGAGTTTTTAAAAACTGTTTTGGAGGTTTTGTTTTATTATGAGCAGTAAATTCTCTAAGTGTACTTTGGATGCAGTTGAGTTATATAGCGATCTCGTATGGCATAGAGTACAGAAAAAAAAAAGCCTGAACTGAGATTATAATTTTGGAATTTGATCACTGCTCCTGTGTTCACTCAACCAGGTTCCATCAACTGTGCGAAACCAGCATTTACATGCATTATAAACAAAGGCAGACATAAATATATATGAAATGCATACAGAAAGCAAGAAATAGTACTAAAGCAAATCACTTGCTTTGACTCAAGTTTACTGTCTGTTGCCAAGAAAAATATGATTGATTTTCCAGAAAAGGATTGCAGCAAATCAAGTTTTCATTGCTTTAATTTGGCAATAAAATTTACAACTAAAATGCCAGAATAATGCTTTTTGCATATTATTAGTAGTTGATGGAGACTTTTGGAAAATGTTGGTTTTCTAGGAGATGTTAGTAACACCACCTGTAAGTTTTGCTTGCTAAGAAGTAAGCATATTGATTTACAAACCTGGACAGGTAAATATAATTAGTTGCAGAAAATATAGCTGTCTTTGTATTTTTTCAGATGAAAACTTTTACTTCATGTACTTTTCAGGCAAAAAGTGGTGGGAGGGGACAAGGAGCGCCCATAATGACTAGAAGTACTTTACTGCTTGGGGGAGACCTAGGGAGGGCAGAGGTCTTCGAAGAGGGAAGGTTCAAACCACACCATTTGTAATGTCAGTCTGATAACTATGCTGTGAGGCAGCCTTTTTCTGAGCACTGGGCTCCATAATTAGCACTTTTATTATTTATTATTCTGCCTTTAGAATCCTTCTTTCTAGCCCCTGTTTTTTGGGTCTGTGTCTGCTCTCTAGGCTTGGTCATGATCCAGTACCTTTATGCTAAGTCTAGGTTCTTGCTCTTGGTTTGCTGATCTGCTCGTATGACTCCTTGTTTGAAACTCTCACCTCCTTATGGCAAAGAATTTTTGATTTTGTCAATTTTAAGGCCAGTTCTGCTTCAGTTTGCTGTACCGTGACTTAATCCCTGTTGCTGCTGCCTCTGCTCTGCTGTCTGATTCCCATCCCCAAACCTGGTTGCAGATTGTTATTAACCACTGGCTACAACTGTCCGAATTTGGCTGTGTATCAAAGTTTGGAAACATACTGCCAGCCTTCAACAGGACACACCTAAGCAGTTCCATATCTGTCAATTAAAACTGGGCGAGCGCAGATGCACAAAGAGGCAGCTAGTCATAGAATCATAGAACAGTTAGGGTTGGAAAGGACCTCAAGATCATCTAGTTCCACCCCCCCTGCCATGGGCAGGGACACCTCCCACTAAACCCCTCAACACTAAAATAAAACCAGCTTCTCTAGATTAAAGCCCCTGGTCTTGATCATTTCAAACTCATAATGTCAGCATACCAGGAGACTTGGCAGATCTCTGTTGCAAAAATTCAGGGCCCCATTTCAGGAAAATGAATCCTTTACTCACTTGAGTTCTATGACTTGTACTTTCCTAGCAATTCCTTCAATCCTGAGAAAATTGAAAATTGGAAGCATCTGGGCAGAACCTACAGACTGAGCCTGTCCTTCAGGATTTTCACATTGCTTGTGGGTGTTCTTGGGAACAGAGACCTCTTTACCTTCCTTCTTCCCAAACTTGGCCCTTTGCTCTCCTTCAGGTGAAATAATTTTTTGTATTATTAAGAAACAGCCTCAAAAATGAGAATCTTAAAAATACACCAAAACTTGTTTCAGATTTAATAACAGGAGTTGTTTTTCAGTCAGTCATCAACTATAGAATTACAGCCTTGAAAATATATTTAGCCAGAACAGTATTTTGAAAATACTATACCAACATGCCATTTGTGCTTCCTCTCTAATTTAAAGCAAATGTATACATCTTCTGGTTACAAGGAATCATGGCAGCAGAATTTCAGAACACCTTTCACTGTAGGTAAAGCACCTCAATGTAGGGACAGCAAAGAAATAAAAGGCCAAATGTCCAGTTTTGAATAAATATATACACTTAATGCTTGTTTAGTAGATAACCGTGTCATCCCTGCTAACTGGAGGATCCCCCCATTTCTTACCCTTCAGGATGAATTTTGATGTTATGTGATACTTGAAGACAAGGGCAAGGAGAGGGCACTGAGTTATATAAAGGCATATTCTTTCCTTACCCTACCATGGTACTGTATTTCTCTCAGCATATCCCATCACTTCCTCTTGACAAGAGAAACAGTTATTAGCTTGGAGCAGTAGCATGGTTTTAAAGTGAATCGTTCGATTATTCCTGTTCGTTGCATTTTTGGGTCAATTCAGAGTATCTTGGTGCATATGAATGGGGTTCATTTAGAGGAAACTAAACCAGAAGCCTTGTTCCAGTGGGCATAAAATTATCTGTGCCCTGTAATAGGGGTGTGACAGTGCAAAGAAGTGACTGATCCTTCATATACCTTTGACGACCACTTATGGTGGGGATGTAAAATCCAAACTAAAACCCCAAATTATAGATTGTGTTGATGAAATGGCAACAGCATTGCATGCTTTCATCTGATTCTCTTGCACCAAATCACAGGCTGATGTAATAGCTGCAGTCTTTAGCTGTGTTATCTTCTAGTGCTGTAAAAAACTCCAAGCTGAAGTGTCTTTCTTTTTCCTTTTTAATGTTAAAATATGAAACAATCACAATCTAAACAGCCTACTTTTTGTAAAATAAAATACAGAACTAAAAGCCCTTGGTGATTAGAGAAAAAGTGTTCTGCAGTGTGTGAACAACTCACAGCATGATGCATCTTCATTACAATAATGCAAAATTATGATAATTTATCATAAAATCTGCTGACAAGAGGCATTAATCTCTTAGTAAAGCAAGTAGTAAACTCAATTCTCATGGCAATGCAATTCATTTTGTTCCTCTTCCTCTACTACACACATGGAAGACTGGTCATTCTCTGGGCAAACTAATTGCAGCCTTAACACTATTGAATTTTTATAGGATTCTGGTGGAATGTCAAGTCAGTGGTAACCATGGCATTGGTAGGACATGTCTGTATTTCATCCACAGCAGAGTGCATACTTGATGAGTATCAAGTACCTATCCTTTAATCTTCAGTTTTAAAACATCATTACTAAAGGAAAGAATATGAGTTCTTTCAGAAGTAGTTCTCGGTAATACATTTGTATGCTGGAAGTTTTTTTTTTTCCCTTAAAAAAAAAGAAGTTAGAATTGCTTAATGTCTTCAGAAATATGGACAAATGTTGTAATGAACTGCATGTTATTTATTCCTTATTTTTGTGTAGTTGTATCTTTTTGTGTGTGTGTATGTATGTGTGTGTATTTATATATGTATAGTAGAGATAAATTATTTGGTCAAGCAAACCTCCTCTGGGGAAAAGTTGTGTTCTCCCATGATCATATGGTGTCTTGTTAATGAAACTTAATAATTTTTACTTAAGCAGTTAAATTTTGAA
Organism: Ara ararauna; assembly: GCA_028858755.1. Taxonomy (NCBI): domain Eukaryota; kingdom Metazoa; phylum Chordata; class Aves; order Psittaciformes; family Psittacidae; genus Ara; species Ara ararauna. The sequence goes on from CM054381.1 coordinate 46,468,432, forward strand.
GGCTAATATAATACCATGCTGTTTCTCCTTCTGTGATTATTTTTTTGAAGTCCACACAACTTCTGCGCGTTTCCACAAATTTCCATCAGCCTTAAAATCCATGAGTTATTTTATAAATCTCCAACCTACCGTGCATTTGCTCACCTCAGAACAAACCAAGTTTCAGTTATTGCAAAGCAAACCATGTATACCCAAATATATGCACTTTCTGCTTTAAGAGCATAGCAAGTTGGCTAACTCCAATATAACAAATAGCTTCTGTGCTGTCAATTAGCAGCCCTGAGAGTAAGTTTTTTTTTTTTTTATTGATTGAGTCATAGCTCTTTGCATATTCTGGACAATTGAGTCGTATTGTGTAGATAACTTACAAATGCTAAAGTAAAAGAGAAAAATTCAACCTGCAAAATGTCTTTGCTTCATGTGAAATTGTCTGAAGATAATGCTGACAGATGCTCTTTTAAGTGAAGACCTGAATTCTGCTGACAAAGGGAGGTGGAATGAGCCCAGCAACTGTACAATTCATTTTTAAAGCCAACCAATAACAACTTAAAATCTCCACCACAAAATGAAAGATCCTGTTAAATCAATTTCAAACTTGGTTTCATACCTGAGATTTTTGCTGTACAGAGCAAGCAGAGCTTGGCCAAAGCTGCAGCAGGCAGTTATGCCTTGGTCATTGCAAGCCTTTTGATTCTGGAACTGTTTGCAGTGGGTTTGGTTTAGGTCTATTTTGTATGCCCAGTATGAAAGTGACCCCATATACAACTTTTAAACTTCAGATTTTATTTTAAGCTGTGTATAACCTTGAAATCTGGAAGCATTTAGAACTGTAGTCTTGCTTTAGGTTTAATTGTAAAATATAGGTAACTTACAGTCACATTCTGTCAATGACTCAGTAAACTATCCAAACAACGCTGTTCCTTGATGTCGGTACTACTATGCTGATAGCTGTTAAGCTCATGCACTTCCAAAAGTTTGACACAAAGTGTTAGCAGGATGAGGCAAGAGGGGTAGCTATGGAGGGAAAAATGGGAGAGTAGGCAAGAGGGGTACCTTTGGAGGGGTGGCCTAGACAGTGACCACCCAGTTTCCCCAGTGGGTTCCTAATGCCCCTGCCCCCTACTATCCCAGGTCTTATACCATTAGGAGCCTTTTGGTCTCTGCCCTGTGCCCTCTAGAAGACACACGTTGTTAGAGGTCCTTGCGCGTCTCCCCGCAAAGCTGTGAGAAAGGTGAAACTTCCAACCCTGACAGTCAGTCTGGAGGCCCAAATGCTTCTTGAATCCTCCAACATTTATAGACATTCCAAGTCTCACCTGGGTAGACACCAGAGAAAAGGCACCCAAAATGCTACTACATCCACCAGTTATGTACTCCATCCCAGGGAGAACCCACATACACATAGCAAAGCACCAGTCAGAGATTTTACTGTTAAATACTTCAGGTTGTGGAAGAGTAGAGAATATATTTGAGTCTAAACAAATCAGAGGTAAGTGCCTGATAGATATGTTTTAGGGTAGATATTTTATAAGGATAAAAGTTTTTATGAATTTTCCTTGGTTCCTGAGTTGACAGATTTCATGAAAATATGTAAACTATTTAATGAAAACCTCAGGCATCATTCTCTTGCTATTTTTCTTATTTGAAGCTGTCTCTATCTGTAATAAAATAGCAGGTATCAAAAGCTGTGTATTCTGCTTTTCCCCATTTTAAAATAAGAAGGTTAAAACTATTGTAATAAAGGATTAATATGTGGTATGAGTTGCTATTCTTAGTCAGTAATTAAAATATGCGCAATATTATTAATCTATTTTTTGCTTTCCAGGTGATCAGCATATAGTCTGAACAACTATGGCTAATAAGTGCAATTAAGGTACCATAATTTCCCTTTTAATATGGGCATGGTTTTGGTGAAATTGATTTCAAAAATACTCTTTTCAATAATCCATTTAATAACCTGCATTCCTTGAGGCTGAGTTCACTTTTGTATGGGTTGGGGTTTTTTATTTGCCACTTTGTTCACTGTGCTTCCTGAAAACTACGTATTTTTTTCCTTATATTCCATTTAGTCTTTTGTTTTTAAATTTAGTAACAATGTTTTCAGATGTCTGTATAGACCCTTATACTGGGAATAATGCTTGCATGATGTATTTGTGACAGAAGGTCATGTCTTTGAAATATTAACTCAGAAAATGTTGTAGGGAAAATATAAAAAATCTGTTGATAGGAGGCTTCTGGAATTACGGCTGCTGCACGCTCCATGGCACTAAGAATTTGTTGATTTCAATCACAAGATGGAAATCAGCTCAGCAGCTCTGCTGTACCACAGGGAAAAGATGGTTGGTTTTGTTGGAAATACAACTATCATGACCAGAGTTATCTCTCTTCAAGACATGTTTTCACTTGTAAATTGCTAGCTGGGACTTCAAACAAGGAGTAGTAAGATAAGAAAAGGTAGAAATATGTTGTGTTCCCTTTTGTTGGCAAATTCCACTGAACTCGGATGGCAATGTAAACTTAAATGGAAAATTTTTTTTTTGTATGAAAAATACAGATAAAGTATGAACAAGGTAGCACACCCGTGCCATCAGGTTAAAAGCTTAACAAACAGTTTTAAACAGTTGTTGTAAAATGACATGAATAAATTTTTGCCAAAGCAATTATCATGGCAGTATTTCCATTTTGCTTCTAAAAGCTCCACTATTGGTTTAATATTGCTATTGAACTAGTAAGCTGTAAAATCATTCTGGAGTATTAAATGTCTGGTTTCCCTTCAGTTGGGAGTTTTGTTGTTGAATCTAATTGAGGATGAGTAAAGGAGAGGAAAGCTCATGTTTTTGTTAGTTACTACCTTTGTAGAAACTTTTCTGATTTTTCCTCTAGTCATCAGAAGTCTCCTAGCAAATGTAAATTTGTTTGATTTTTTTAATTTGGTGAATGCTAACATATATGCTCAAAGAGCAAACAAGAAATCCTGAAGAGTACATAAAAATTAGGTTACTTCAACACTGTGTAATGTCCTAGGACAAGCTTTAAAAAAGGAGTAATGGAGAACATCATCATAAGTGAAAAGTGTGATAAAATGCAAAATTCTGATCAGAATGTGATTTAGTCTGACAAACCTAATGTTTCTTTTTGCTGAGATAGTGAATATCTCAGTCTACAGTAACGCAGTGTGCTTAAACTATCTAGATTTATAGGAAGCATTCATTCAGTATAGTTCCCAAAGGAAATTATTACTTGATGTGGAGATGGTGCAGATTAATACAGGAATTATAAGAAGCTGGCTTAAGCAGATAAGGAGCTGGGAAAAGACGGGACCGTGAGAGGATGTACTGAGAGGTGAGTTACCAGGTTGCAGGGGATTTATAAGAACTATTCATAAGGGACAGGTCTGGTGACCAGTCCTCTGTAATATTTCCTTAACCTTGGCACAAGGTCTTTGATACAGTTTTTTAAACTCCTGCAATGCTGTGGAGGACGAAAGTATTATATGGTAGAATTTTGTTGACTTTGTGGATTAGTACAACAAAGACAGGATAAAATGTAATAAACACACTGCCTATCTGGTTAGGGATTAATAGCAGGGGGGTAGATACAAATTAGAATTTCAGCATATGGAAGTTTGACTTAAAAGAAAAAAAGTAGCATTTGGTTGTAGCACATAGCTGAAGCTTTTGTAACCTACATAATTTTCATGAACACCTGCTTACCAAAGCCTTGCAATTTAAATAATTTAAAGCCTAGGTATCCAGATTCTACAAATTTTGGAAAAATTGTATCTTAGATTTTAAATAACAAGTTCTGAACCTTATTCTGTGAAGTTTGAAGCTGCTGCAGGTGTGAACATTAACCTTACGTTAGGAATAGAAAGTTGCAAGACTACCAAGAAGTAGGTTACTGTAGCAGCTGAGGAACTGATCTTCGCATAACTGGCCCATCTGCCTGCTCCACTCCAAGAGTCCTCAAACAAACCAAAAGCCTGGAAGCAAGCCAGCGCAGATCTCAGGCACTAAGTGAGCAGTCATGTTACTTCGAGGTAAGAAGCGTCAGCTAGGATAGGTGTTGTAGCAGAAGCACAGGCACCGATACAAAGCTGAAGGCAGAGTAATAACTGTAATGAAGCAAGGGGAGGCCCAGGAGGTAGCCGATGTATAGAACTGTACAGTTTTGGCTATGGGAAGTAGGAGCGAAGCAAGGGACTTACTATAGGTCAGATCAACCTGGTACAAACTGATGCGTTCAGTGCTCATCCCACCTCACAGAAGAATTACAACCAGAGCCAGCACATGGTGTGACAGCCCAGCTTCCTGAAGTGCGTCAAAATATATTGAGCATCTGACTTACATCACCCTGGTAGATGTATGCTAACTGGGAGAGCTCAGTGTCCTCAAAATCAGCTTCTTTGAGGAATTCAGGAACACTGAAAGGTTCACTGACACACTACTGGAGGTAGTGAATTGCAATGCTTTATCTTTTTGAAGAAGCCTAAAACTACTGAGAAAGAGGAAAAAGAGGGAGCATTTTAGCATGATTCTACCTCCAGAGTAGCAACCTCAAAGTCATGCCAAAATGATGTCATGGTGGTAGAAAGGAGCAAATGAACCCAGAAAAGGGCCCTCCCCAGTGAAGTGTGGCTAAACTATAACCTATGGCTAACTCTCTGAGGATTAGTGATTAAAGCCAAAAAGGCGAGAAAGTGGTACTTCATTACTGTGCACTTAAGAATTTGTGCTTCAATTAGATAAAAGAAACACTCTACAGATCAACAAAAAATTGGTCAAAAGATACAAAACAGGAGGTAGAACTAATTGATCAGTTTTCTGAGAGGATGATAGCTCAAAAGAATCTGTACTTAAGCCTGTGATGCTCAACTGATAACTGAACTGGAAAAGATGACAGGAGTGTGCAGGTGATGCTTTTATTCACAGCACTGAAAATGAGTGCTGAGTGTGAAAAACCTGCAGAGGGATTTTGCAAAAAAAAAGTGCCTGGGCAAGGCAATGGCAGGTGAGTTTCACTGAAGGTAGATGCAAAGCACAGATGAGAAAAATCCCACATATGAGGTAATGGATGCTGAGCTGACTGTTGCCACTCACTGACCATAATGCTGGGCATAGCTAGACCAGTAGAATGTAAAAGATGCTTCTCTAAGACTGTTAACTTTAGTTTTGAAAATGTTAACTTTAGTGTCACTAATAGTTATAAAAGCAAGTAGTGTAAGGAAAGGTACAAAAGTATCCTGAAAATGGATACTTTCTACCATGTGATTTTTTTACATTTCTACCATGTAAGCCTACTTTTCTCTTGCATCTTCAGTACTGTACAGTTCTTTTTCTCCATCTCAGAAAGGTATAGCAGGAGCAAAGGAAATTTGGAGGATGGAAAGCATGACACGGGTATCTTCCAAGGAACTATTAAACAGTGTAGCATTCATTGGCATAGCGAAGAGATAGAGGTCTGAAAAACTCGTTGGGGCTGCTGAGACTGAGCAGGCACCCACTGGTTGTTCCTCTTTCCAGAGTCAGAGGCAAGGAGTGAAATTAGAGGATGGTGAGTGCTCAGCAAATACAAAGGAAGGGTTTTCGTAGCAGGTGGTGATTATTGTGGAGTCTGAGTTATGGCAGGAGGTAGATGCTAGCATTTCACATAGGTGCAGATAACAAAAGGACAGTGTTGTGGGAAGAAAGTGTAGCAGGGCCTGAAAAGTATAAAGACTACTTTTTGTTCAGGAAGTGAGTGAACTGCAAGTGTCTAGGGGTCAGTTGGGAGTTTTGGGAAATTCTCCCATAGAATGGTTAGCTCTGCACTTCCTGGGCTACTACTGTCTGACAGGGAGTGCTGGGTTTGATGGACCCTCCTGTGAAGGTCTGTTCATAGGTTGTTATGGAGCTTAAACTGAGAGGACCAAGGGGCCACTATTGATGGAGCTACTAAAAGAAAATCCAGCTGCTGAAAGGGATTTCTGGCTGTGCCTAGGAAGCAGGAACAAGGAAGTGTTTGCCCAGTTGTACAAGCCTAATTTTAACTACCATATAGTTTGGTTACTTGCATCAAAACATGATCTCTTTAAATTTGGGAGAGTTATAGAGAATGAGTAATTGCATTATGTGCCTCCATATCTCCCTGTTATAGGACTGATTGGGATTTACTTGATTTTGGAACAAAATGAAATGTTTACTTTTAAAATACATTGAAGGTTCAGATATGAGTGAGTAGAACTTGATAATACAGATAGAAAATCAAGTGGACTTAAGTGTGTCTTGAATTTGTTTAGACTGGAAATTAGAAAAAGATGTGCTAACCAGAGAGATGAGTGAAATTCTAGAAAGACTTTCCAAACACAGCTGGGACACAAACCCACTTTCTTTCTAGGTGAGGTTTATGGAAGCGATGGGATTACTGAGTGGAAGTGCACCTGCAGGTCTCAGTAACAGCTTGCAATTCTGGGAGCTGGGCACCCAGTCTGTGGGCGTCCCCAAGCTTTGAAGGAAACAGACTTGAACTATGTGTCAGTTGTATTTACTGTTGTACAGTAGTACTGTATTTGATTATTCCTCTGCCTTTGGACTTTACAAGTCACTTCAGGAGTGCAGAAGGACCTTTTTGCCTCAATGCTTACTTGATTTCTGGGATTCTTACTTTCCCCCAGCACAGCTGGACTGGTCTTGTAGGGATGTTTTAATGTAACATATTCAGTCACCTCAGGGTGTCAGTAGTACCCTCCCCTTACCTCCTCTGCTTTTCCTGTCATATGCTATAATTTTTGAGACTTTCCAGCTCCTCTCCTAAAGATGATGATTTGATGAAAGTGTGTGTTTTAGAAGAACGTTACTTTATGGCATGCAATAAATGGAGAGGGCAGACTATGACATCCTGCAGGACACTTTGCTCTTACTATTTATTACATGTTTACTTGCAGTTTCTGGGGATCGGTGACCCAGGTGGTCCTTTCCTTGCCTATGTTCCGGTGCACACACTGAATTCACTATCTGGATTCAAAGCCTTTGAGCTTAGCATTTATCTGAAAGTAGTTGAAGAGCTGTCTTTCCTCAGAGGATAAATCTCTTGCATCTGCACATCCACTCCTGCCAAGTCAGGAAGCACGCAACTGGCTTTGGAGTGCACAGGCACACATGAGATGGCAATGCTGAACTGTAATGCCCGCAGTAAATCTGTTTCTTCTTTAACAAGGAAAACAGCAATAATAATTCATTCAGATTTGTGTGTAATTCATCAGCTATATATCAATTACAGTGGTTCTGCAGAGCTACTATTGAAACATAGAAATTAAAAACATGTGAAGTGTAAGGCCTGCTTGGAACATACCTGCATGTGCTGTCATCTCCTATGGAAAATCATAATAATAGTAAAGATATAGTATACTAATAGTAAAGATATAGTATACTAATAGTAAAGTTACAGTAACGATATTCAGCATTAGCCCATAGATCTTCAGGCTTGTACTCGCAGAAACCCATGCTGACATATTTTTACTGATACAATTAGTAGCAGAAGCTAGAGATAAATTACTATTACTTATCCACAGTCTGCTGATAGCATCACGTTGCTCTGTGGACATCCCTAGGTGGATGAATTCTTCTAACAGAAAGGTGGATCATGACACTTGGATGCAGCAGGCTGAATTTATGTTCATGACACCATAATGTTAGATAGGTTAGGATCTAAAATATTTGGAGACATAAAGCAAAGATGCTAGTACATTCTGTACATTTTAAAGCTGCTTAATTATATAAATAATTTTGTGGAGGTCTCTTCCTTTACTAAAAGAGTTAGATAAAAGAATAAAAAAGGCAGATTAAAAGAAGGTTATGAATATGAGACCCCTGGTGATCTGAACTAGCACATTTTCATAGGCTTGTTCTTTTCAGAACAGGTTTAGAGCAGTATAAAGTATTTTCCTATCCCAAGGTCTGTCGTTGCGAATACAATGTTAACATTTTTGTCAGGACTGAAAATGCTATGAAGACTAGAAGCAATTTTTTATATGTATTTTTTTACAATGAAAGGAAGATGCAATGACATGACTTGTTTCTGGGGATTTCAAAAAATTGTACAAATATTATAAAATGAAAAACTGTGTCACTGTTAGCTTGCAGGTATAATAGGACCCTAAAGGACCGATGTTCTGGGAGAGCAAATATTCATTAGAGCATGTTTTAAGGGGGAGATTTTGAAATGTAGCCAGAACCTACAGATGGAAACTTTAAATAAATAAATAAAAATCAACTTATAAGTAGCCAATATAAATAATGCAGGGAATGCATAATATGTTCTTGATTGTTCAAACCAGCAAACAAGCATGCATCTGCATTCTGAACAATCTACAACTGAAGAAGCAGCTTTGGAGTGAGGTTAGTTGAAAGGAGATTGGAGCCAACCAGCCTCCTGGACATTTGAAAAAGTAATGTCAGAACTCCAGTAAAAACCAAAGTGCTTTTTTCCTCTGTAACAAGAACTAATTTGGGGAAACTCAATCGTAGATGAATTCTTTAACCTATTTTGAAGATAAATAAAGAAGAGAGGGACGGGATGTTGAAGGATATTGCATGTGTTACTGTATGAAGTGATAAAATACAGGTAAAAAGTTATCCCAGAAACAGCTTCAGCTACAGAATAGTACTGTCAGCTTTTTACAGAATCACCCTGAACATACATATTTTTTGTTCTGCTATCAGTGTAATGTCCAGATTGCTGGGCATGCACAGCACTAGCCTGGCAGTACACTATTTTCAGCCAAGGACATAATTTCCTAACAAAGGAAGTTTCATTGTCAAAGTAACATGAACAAAGACAGAGTTTCCTTTTGAGAGTTGTACCTACAATGTACCACTGAGTCACACATATCATCATTGGCAGCACAAAACAGGGCGAGGCTTTGCTATGAGAAGTCACACATCAAAATAGTTTTGGGGTTCATTCATTTTAAGAAACCAACAGCAAAACTCAGGAGAATATTAATGTCAAATCAACAATCAGTACAGTTTTCCTTTAGGAAGAAAACTCACACTAGCAGCTAGAGTTTATTTAATTGTGCCGATTGTGAAATAGAAAACTGTAAACTCCTTAGCAGAAGCTTAGTGTGTCAAAATTACCTGCTGTTCTGCTATATGAAGAAAAGGAATTTACCATTGGACACCAAGAACCAAAACCTTTGTTTTCCCAGCAAATGCAACTGCCCTTCTTTTGAGCATGAATGCAACTTCCCAGGTTTTGTGTAGCATTTTCCCCTTAAAAGAAGAGAATATTTTTCAAATTGTCTTCACAGTGAAATTATAAAATATTCTAGTAGCAGAAAAATGGTTTATCTGTCTCTAATCATGTTACCTTCTGAGCTGTCCAACTCTTAATTTTAGACTAGGGGCATGCATGGTGCCACCATTAGCTGTAAATCTAGATCTGTAGCCCCTTCCACAAGAAATCCTCAAAACATTCCAGCACCAGCAACATTTCCCATTAGCAACACCTGGCATCCCCAAGCTTCAACAGTTTAACCCCTAACCCAGGAGCACCTCGTGGGTTCAGTTACAAGTGTAATCTGCTTTCCTGGTGTGGACTGAATTCCTGAACTCTAGTTCTTGTCTTTCAGCTGCCATGCTCTGAAGCAGTAGCCCTACACTAACCGTACAGCAGTAGCCCTACAGCAGTAGCCCTACTTTGCCATCCCAGTGACCATGGGGCATATCCTACCTCACTCTGAGTACTTGTAGCCTAAATTCTTAAAATGCAGCCAGGCAATTCTTACCTTAACGGTGCTTCCAACACTAATCCCAGCTTAACTCGGTGACTTCTTAAACTTATCCCCCTACATATAGTTGGGTAGGCTACCTTCACAGGATATTCCTTCCCTGATTATAATCTTTGCCTTTTTTATAAACACTATATTGATAGGAAGGCAGACAAGTAATTTGTGTAACAACATTATGTTTTTTCTGTACTATTTTCTATTTCCTTAATACCTTGCTTGCTACCAAGAAAATGTCTATAAATGCTGTTTCGGCTCTCACATATTATTACAAGGGTAAAGTACTGAAATTGGAAAAACTGATTTACAAATCCATGACATTAAATAAGTGTTTACTGATAAACTTTCTGATAGGGTTTTGATGGAAGAGTGAAGTTGATAGCAAAAGTATGTAATAAACCGAAGAATTCACATTAATTGGCAGAGAAGGGAGCACATTTCTATATGCTAAAAACCAGTGCAAAATTAAGAAATTATTTTAAACAACATGGAGCTCTTTTGTGAATTCTTGAATCTAGCGAATCCATATTACTGTGAAAAAATACCATACAATTAAACTGACTTGGTTTAATAAAAGGCTGTCTTTTTGTTTTCTAGTTTCTGGCAATATGGCTGGTCTGGGCACCAGATTTGCCACTATGTCCTATGCTATAAGGTGCTCTCAAGCACATTCCTGCTCTCTTTTATAAGCAACACTTTATCAAAGTACAGAGCAAAAGTAGCAGATAATTGTCCAGTTTTTGTTCTGTTTCATTTTTAGCATGGTGCCTACTGTCATAAGATTTCATTATTTCTGGAAAACCTTGCTATACTTAAGCTTCCTTATGTGATTGGAGCAGAATGTTGAGACTTCCCTTTGTGCTGCCCATCTATAACATTAGTAGCCCGACCAATATGTTCAAGAGCAAGATTGTCCTTTCTTACAACAATAATGGCTTTATTCTTCAGAAGCTAAGAATATTTTTATTAGTTTTGCAGCAATAGCTGCATTGCTACAGTTTCTTCACTCAAAGTGGTAGTTCTTGCAGATTGAAACTTTTGTTACAGTGCAGTGCTGTCATCTTACTGTTGATGGATGCTCTTGCATCTGTGTCTCCAGCTAACTGTGGAGCTTGACTTCTTCAGCCACAAATTTACCTTATTTTCACAATGATCTTCTACATTTTCTGTACTAAAATAATGACATCAGGAACAAAATGTTAGTTATCATTAATCAGATAGCAATTCAATGGGAGACGCAGACAGCAGCACTAACAGTTTATTAGATATCCCTTTGTAAACAGTTTATATTCTTATACATGACATTGTGAGTTTGCTAATAGGCCACATATTTATGCATTTCACGTTCATGTACACAAGTAGTTAAGCTACAAACACATGCTTTTGCACATAAATAGATTCATTATTTGGAGCTAAGCCAGTTTACAAATATTCTCAGTTAAGCAACAGCAGGTCTAATTTTAATAGTCAGACTGGAAGCCAGACACTTTCATTGGCCTCTCAGTATCTGTACTAATATAAGTGTCCTCTGATAACCCAGATATTTCCTCCTACTTGTGCTGTGTAGTTTTACAGATGGGTAGCTTCATCCTCCATTTTGTGGTTGCCTTTGCAATAATTTCACTTTATTCTGAAACATCCTTTGGTGAAGTAGTTACTGGGGTTTCCAAGAGGAGAAGTAAGACAGAGAAATATTAAGGAAAGTGCAGTTTTAAGAGCCTTTAAAATTGGTGGAAAAGAGGTGTCAGTAAGAGAAATTCCTACAAGGAAGTCAGAGTCTGTCTTGGTGGATTTTGTAGTTTTGACTTCCCCAGCAATAGCTGGCAGCCCAGTCTGTTGGGCTGAGACAGTGGCTGCCTGAATAAATGGGCACTCCTCCTTTGCGTATGATGCTTTTATGTTGCTGAGTTTATTCTCTGTATATATTTCTGTCTGCACTTTTATAAAATTAATTATTTTAAATGTTTTTATTTAATTTAGTCTGAGGCCCTGACTTTTCCTGGTTGAAATCTGAAATGATTACTTCTGTGAAAATGAGAAAGTCCTCCTAACTTAAGAGTGAAATATTTCCAGGGTAAGAATAAATAACACAAATACTGACCTTTCAGTCTCAAGGAGAGTGTCTGCTTAAGAACTTCACAGCTTCTCGCATCAGTGCATGTTGACGTTTGCAAGGTTGATAAGTTGGTTATTTGGATGTAAATCAACATGGAAAGAAAAGCAGTCTCAATAGCAATGATAGCAGAGGCCACTTTTTCTCCATTTAATATAATAAAATGGATACTATATCAGAAATACACCATCTGTGTAAATTAAATGGTGGCTGCTGTTATGTATCAGTGCGGAGGACTGGAAAAGGGGGAAAAGTCAAAATATTGAAAAAAATCTGATATATTTAATGAAGAGAAAAAAATGCCAATCAAGGGGTTTGCCAGCTATGCTTTAAAGCATCTTTGCAACCAGCTATCTGTGTTGATAAGTCAGCATGTTAGGAAATAGAAGCAGACCTTTGAATATGAGTCATCATGAATTCTAATCAAGGTGTGCTAGCATCTGATGCAGAAAATGGAGAAATATCAAGGTTGTTTGTTTGTTTGTTTGTTTTCTTTATTAGCACTGTCCTTTGAAGACCCTGCATCTTCTTGTACGCTTTTTGGATAACAAGAAATGTCAGCAGTTTGCTCTTATCAGCTATAGTAACAAGCAAACTGCCTGCATGCCTTGTTCTTAGTTTAGCCTAGGCTTCTTTCAAGTCTTCCACAAATCTTTAGAAATTTATTCTTGACATAACCAGGATCTCTGGTGCACTCCTATTATGGCTTCAGTTTCATGGTAGTCTTAACCTAGGAACAGGGTGGCTGAGGATCTAGAGAGCTTGGCAAGGAACTTTTGCACATGTGTACAGAAGAAACACTAGAGAAAAGTAGCAGAGCATTGTTTGACATTGAGATGAGGAGAGGAATGCAAGATCCCAACCTTTCTAACACTGCTGGTTCCCTGAGATTTTAACAAATCCGTCATTTGTATCAAGACACACAACAGTTCTGGCATAGGCTTTGATGCTGAAAATATCAGTGTGTAAGAGTGGTGCTTAAAACTTTGCAATCGCTGAAAGAGCCCTCAGCACCAAGACTTACAGTGCCTTTAGGAGAATCACAAGTCTGACTTTGATTCAGCTCACAAGATTAATGTGTTATGGCGATGTGTCCCTACTGAACAACCTTTTACTGTATTATTCTCCATCTTAAGCAGATGCCTGTAGTAGATCTTATTCTGGATAGATCATACTGTTTATTTAGAGGCTTCCCAACTTATTCTGTGCTTCTGACACTCAAGGTCAAGTAACTAATTCAGAGTGTGTGTTTCATTAAACATGAGTGTTCTTAAAATCATACTGACTGTGTAGGACTCACTGCTTCTGAATTCTTTTGGTCACTGCATATTTTTAATTGCTGTGTGGATAGGACTCAGCAAACACATTCCTGTTATTCTGTTTTCACATATTCTTAGCACATACAGGCTGGTCTGTACTGGAAGTTGATCCAAATCAAGCCGAAGCTGAGACAAAGCATAATTTTTTTTCTTTCATCCCAGAAGACTTTGGACATGGCATTTCCAAAATTGTATTTATTGAAAGATAGGAGTTGATTGAATTTCATCTTTTTTAGAAATGCAGAATGTTGCTTGAACAGAAGCAGATCTGATTTTATGATTGATAGTCCTTTCCCTATGTTCTCCTCATGGGTTGTATGTGTGAGAACCTTACTGTTGGAGACTTTGGTGCCTGTCCAGGTGCAGGAGTTAGCAGTAATGGCTTAGTCTTCCACACAGACTTTTCATGGATGAAGCCACAGACTCAGATCTGTCTTCAAACTCTTTTGGAGGATCATCTTGGACTGCTTTCATCTTATTGCTTCAACGCGATGCTATGTGTTCTGGGCTTAGTCCTTCCACAAAGTGAATGATGCCAGGCTCTAGCAAGGCCAACTTTCATGTCCTGTAAGGACAAGTATTGATGAGACCATGCCCTAAATTAATTTTAAAGGTATACCTGTAAGGATGCCAGAACTGATTGATTACTTACTAGCCCTTATCCTGAAACTTCTATGAATGACAGAAAAGAACCGTTATTATACTTAGTATCTTTGCTACATACATGTTAGGCCTCCCTGGGTTATTCCCATACTTTTTATTTATTCAGTCTGTCCCCTGTCCTCACCTCAACCCTGGAACTCTTTATTAGTTTTTTAGAAAAAGAGCCTTACAGAGCAAAGTATATTCACCTACTTTAAAATTATTGGCGAGCCTCCTTCTTAAATATTAAGGCAAAGCCAGCAGCATCTCCTTCAGTCTCTGAGACCTGCAAGTCAGCAGAGTGAAACAGCCCACTGCCTTTTATTAGCTGTTATGCACTTGACAGCCAAGTCAAATGCCAGGCTTGGGAGAGGAGTAATTCAATTCTTGAATGAGTAATACAGTGAATGTGTTGAACCTGTCCTCTGGAGATACGTGTGACCTCTCCAGTGAGGTTCATCTTAAAATAAGAGGTATCTCCTTGGAGGTCATTAGTTTTTCAGTGTAATTTGGCAGTGTCTGAACCCCCCTCCACCAGTCTTTCATTTTCCAGTTTTCAGCAATATGGTTTAGGAACTGTCTACTGACAGTGAATCTATGCAGTAAGGAAAAAACTTCTGCCTTTGAATAAGTGCATAAAAAACCCACATCTAAATGGCAGAAGGTAACAATGAAACTGTTTTAAGGATCAGCTAACAGACAGACCAGGAGACAGAGACATAATGTGCCTAAGTGGAATTAATTTCCATATTTGTAAGTTTACAAGGAAAATGAAAACATGATAATTCAGTTTCCATCCATATGGAAATTCCTCAGAATCTTTCAGTTTGCATGTTAATAGCCTAGAAGAAGGAGGTGTGCTGACAGCCTTGCAGCAAAGGGCATCCCTGTCAGCCTCAAACCAAGAGCCTGAGAGACCTGGTTGAGCAGAAGCACAGCTATGCATGTCTATGAGAGCAGCTCAGAGCACAGGAGTGCATTCTGCTCTTCCTTTGGCCTCCCAGTTTTGTAAGAGTCTGCTGGACCACTCTTTTCTAGCTGCAAGGAGGCAGAGGATGCTGAGTATTCAGAAGAAAAATGAGAAATCAATGTTAAAGGTGAGTGAATTACTAGGAAATTCACCTGTGAAAGACATGAAATAGAAGTGTGCGGTACCGACCAAGTGATGAAAAGTAGGTTCTTGTGATGAGAGAAGTCAGGTCCTGCTCTGTAACGTTTGTGGATCAGAATTTTTTGTGGTTTTACATTAGATTGCAGCAAGCACTAATCATATAAAATTTATCTAAAAGATAGTGGGGTTTCTAAGGGTCCTATAATGTCCACTGAATATAAACCCATGGAGTAACTCCACTCTACAAAGCTTAGTTTCAGAGGTGAAAACCTGCTCAAGGTATGAAAGGAATCTAGTTGCCCATGAACTTGTGTATTCATGATTTCAGAGCATATCCTAAGCCATCTGCACCTAATCATTGTAAGAATATTTTCACAGTCTAAATTTTGATTGTCAATGGGAAACATTGGCATGAAAGAACTTAAGCCACCTGCTTAAAATGTGTAACTGCTTTCTGTTGTGAGCAGCTTGTTAAAACTGCATTGCATGACTTCCTCTAGGACTGGAACCAGGATTCATCTAGGTGATTAGTTCTAAAGAGAAATTGAATATGCATGTCCTTAATTTAACATCTCATTTGACATGTCCTTCTGTCATTTTCATTTTCAGATTTCTCAGATGCTTTTGAAATGTTAGGAAGTGAACTAGGCCAAAACAAAACACTTTAAAAATGCAACAGCTAAAGACATCATCACTGTTAAAGGTGGAAAAGAACAATTGAAAAATTATGTTTTCCATGCTTCCACTAGCCCTGTTGGAAGGCTCTGCTGTGATATATAGCACTGGTTTTAGGATAAACCGTAATTTTATCTGGACTGATCTGCACCAGTTGTAAGGGTTTTAAAGGAAGGCAGGACAACAACTCAGTTGAACAAGATAAAACCTCATAGGCATAAAAGTGTTCTCACCCATCAGCCTCTCTGGGATAGAGATTGCTGGTTCCTAGTTTTTTTTGAGCCAGCTATTCTGCTGTCATTCTCTTAACACTTATACTGGCTTTTTGCCTCTTTGCCATCTTCCTGATTGTCCTTTAATTTCCTGACATCAGCTTCAGCAGGACCTCCGAGAAGACTTTTAGATGATGACTGTTGAAAAGGGGAGACACTGAAAGAGCAAAGTATATTAGCTATCTTAGAATAGAGTTTAAAATAAACTAATTTACTGTTGTATACTTATGTTTTCTCAGTTTCACCTTAATCAAAAGGTATTGTATGTATTGCATAGAACTAACATGGCAGAATTGAGTTAATTGTAATTCCAGTGTGAGTGCAATTTATATTTCTTGCTCCCTTTTTCACACACAAATGTAAATGTTAGGCAGTGTCATTGTTCTACTTAGAAAACTACAAAAGCAAGATTGCCTTCCTTGTCCTAAGGAAGGCTGCTTCAAGTGAATGTTACACTTCTTCAGGAAGGTCTGATGGCCAGCTGCATCAATAAGCTGTATCTCCTATACCTGGGAAGGTCACTAGGAGCTGCTTGCTCTTGTGGAGGCAAGGGAAATGCCAACTGAGGTCTGTGTGCCAATTTAAAACATGAAGCAAAACCAGAATATAACCAGGGGCTAAAATCAATGTATGTGTAAATTATCCCATGAGTGAATCCAGAGTCAGGCAGTGATCAAATTACCTTGGTTTTTTTCAGAAATTAATGCAAGGAAGTCTTTAAAAAAAAAAAAAACAAAACAAAACATAAAAACCACAAAAAAACCCCACAAAACAAAACAAACAAACAAAAAACCAAACCAAAACCAACAAAGTAAGGTTGATTATAACAGTGTCTGCATGCTACATTTGTAGCACTTGCGATGAGCAGATGCAGTGTATGCCGATTACAGAAATGGTTTTGGGGAAAAAAAAGACTAGGTGTCATGGGTTCAGCAGTCATTTTTCTCCTTCTTGGTAGCTGGTGCAGCGCTGTGTTTTTGACTTTTGGCCTGGGAGCAGTGCTGATAACACCCGTGTTTTCAGTTACTGCTTGGTAATGTTTTAGTCTGACCAAGGACTTTCTGGGTCTCATGCTCTGCCGGGGAGGAGGGGAAGCCGGGAGGAAGCAGAGACAGGACACCTGACCCAAACTGACAAAAGAGGTATTCCATACCACAGCACATCATGCCCAGGTCGTAAAACGGATGGCAGAGACCTGGAAGGGTGGGGGTGCACTGCTTGGTCGGGATGGGTATAGGTGGTGAGCAGTTGTATTCTTTCCTTGTATTTGCCTTGTCATTATTATTATTGGTGATAGCAGTAGTGGTTTTGTGTTATACTTTAGTTACTAAACTGTTCTTATCCCAACCTGTGGGAGTTGCATTCTTTCAATTCTCCTTCCCATCCACCCGGGAGCGGGGGGAAGAAAGAGAGGGGAGTGAGTGAGCAAAACTGTGTGGCTGAGAGGCTTAAACCACAGCACAAGGAAAAAAAGAAAATAAGAGTGTTGTTCAGTAAAAATCAAACCCTTAAAGAAAATAAAAGGTGAGGATTATGTTGGAAGAGAAAGGAAGGGAAAAGGGTGATAAAAAAAACCTGAATATGAATCAGAAGTGTTATTTCAATGGGAGGAAAAAAGAAATGTAGTCCTGATATATGTAGGGAGCGTAACCTGCAACAAGGACAGAGTAATTGTTCTGCTTTATGCAGAGGCTGTAGCAGCCTTGCTGGGATCTGTATCCTAATCTGGGCAGAGCATTTCAGGAAAGCTGTGGGCCAGCTGTGGGGAGTCAGAAGAGAATAGTAAAATCAACCAAAGGTCTAGAAAATATGCTCTGCAGTGATAAACTGATATTATTTTGTATGAATATAAAAGAGGGAAAACTTGAAAATAGCAATCCACTACATGAAAGACTACTTCAGAGAAGAAAATAGTTTATCCTTTTTATCCATAATGGGTGGCATAACATTAATGGGTGTAAATTGCAATAAGAAAGGGTTGTATTAGATGTTTGGGGCGATGGGGCATTAGCAGTTGAAGTAGTAAGTTGCCTGAGACCAATGTAGAGTATCCCAAATGGTAGATGCCCTAAAGTTAAATATCTTTCCAAAGACTTAAACCAAACATGGATCAGGAATGAAAGAAAGATCTGATCCTGTCTTGGAGCAGGAAATGGTTTTGATGACTTGTTCAAGTTCTAAGCAACCTGTGATTGCTCTGAGAGCATTAAAATAGAAGCCTTGACCTTGCTTTTATCTTAATATACCTAAACCAGCACTGAGCATAGACCGGTAAAGTCTATCTGTGTGACTGAGAGAAAAAAAGCTGATTCTACCCAAAAGAGCAGTTGAAAAAAAAGGCGGGCAGAAAAAGGGGACACCGGTATTCTGGTGTTTGAATAAGATGAGATTTTCTTAATGCTTTATTCCTGTAGAGGACGGGTTTCTCACTAGTACACACAGATACCCAAACAATTTTGAATAGAAATATTTGGGAGTTTTACTTTCAACTGTAAATCAGTGTACAAAGACAGAAGTCCTTTTGCTCCAGTTAAAGTTCTAGGACAGCAGTGGTGATGGTGGGGAGGGGGTGAAGCCTTTCCCTTTTCCCATTAAATTAACCTGTATTTCTCAGGGCTTTATTTCTATTTTAGTGATCATAATGGCTGTGCTTACCAGGAGCTTCTCAATGTACTTGCTAATGAGAGAAAGAAAATAGATTTGGCATTGTTTTTAGAAATCTTTGGGTTAGATGTTCTATTTCCAAATGACTTACCTCCATCTCTGTGTCCTAAAAGTAGATTCACAAAAGCCTTTTTTTCATTTGCCAGGGCCTCAGTAGCCCCCTTTTTTTTTTTTTTTTTTTTTTCCTGCTGCTATGTAATTTTACTGCTATAGTTTGGAGGGTTTTTTTACCACATTTTCTACACAACCAGATATGCAAGAAACTTTAGGTGAAAGATGATGAAAGGGAGCAAATACCTCTGAGTTTTTCCAGCTGCTACTTTTGTTCTGTAGGAGGAACTCTGTAGTTGGGACTCCTCCCAGATGAATAAGCCTGGGAAGGGCTAGGGAGAATGAAGGCACTTGTGATTTGAACATCAAACTATCTTTCTTCAGCTTTCTAAGCAAATGACTTAAAGCAGAAAATATGTTGCAAATAAAAACAGCTGCCAAAAATGCTGACCCATAGAGAAGAAGATAATGATCAGTATAGGGTTCATTCTTTGGGATGTTGAGTGCTAGCATGGTCTGAAAAGTGCTAACTTTGGGGAATAAGTATTGCTGTGCATGTTGCGGTGGGAGGACTCATGTTGTAGTGTGAGCCTGTTGAGTTTCTAGCTGGCACCACAGAGGTCCTCACTTCTGTACTGAACTTTGTTATTTTTCAGAGATTTTGTTCACCTGTTTTCTGTTCTGCAGTTGTCTTCCTGATGTTGCATAATTTTAAGTAATAATTTTTGTTAATGAGTAGAAATCATAAATCAACATATACTCGGTCTTGCTAGCAGAGACTTTGCTTTCTCTTCTTCCCAAATAGTGCATTTCCAAAATAATGTATACAGTATTGTCTCCAAACTGGAGAGACATCAGTTTGACAGATAGACTACTCTGTGGATAAAGAACCGGCTGGATGGCCACATGCAAAGAGTTGTGGTCAATGGCTCAATGTCCAACAGGAGACCAGTAACGACTGGTGTCTCTCAGGGATCGGTATTGGGACCTGTCTGGTTCAGCATCTTTCTTGGTGACGTGAACAGTGGGATTGAGTGTGCCCTCAACAAGTTTGCCAATGACACCAAGCTGTGTGGTTCGCTTGATACGTTGGAGGGAAGGAATGCCATCCAGAGGGATCTTGACACACATGTGAGGTGGGCTGATGCTAGCCTTATGAAGTTGAACCATGCCAAGTGCAAGGTCCTCCACCTGGGTGGGAGCAATCCCAGGCACAGCTACAGGTTGGTCAGAGAAGAGATTCAGAGCAGCCCTGTGGAGAAGGACTTGGGGGTGTTGGTCAGTGAGAAACTTAACATGTACCAGCCGTGTGCGCTTGCAGCCCAGAAAGCCAACCGTATCCTGGGCTGCACCAAAATTAGCGTGACCAGCAGGTCGAGGGAGGTGATCCTGCCCCTCTACTCTGCTCTCGTGAGACCTCACTTGGAGTATTGTGTGCAGTTCTGGTGTCCTCAACATCAAGAGAACATGAAACTGTTGGAACAAGTCCAAAGGAGGGCCACGAGGATGATCAGGGCACTGGAGCACCTCCCATATGAAGACAGGCTGAGCAAGTTGGGGCTGTTGAGCCTGGAGAAGAGAAAAGGCTGTGTGGAGACCTCCTAGCAGCCTTCCATTATCTGAAGGGGGCCTATGGGGATGCTGGGGAGGGACTCTTCATGAGGGACTGTAGTGATAGGCCAAGGGGTAA
Source organism: Ara ararauna (assembly GCA_028858755.1). Taxonomy (NCBI): domain Eukaryota; kingdom Metazoa; phylum Chordata; class Aves; order Psittaciformes; family Psittacidae; genus Ara; species Ara ararauna. The sequence continues at coordinate 46,488,735 of CM054381.1, forward strand.
AGGGTTCAAGCTTAAACAGGGGAAGTTTAGATTGGATATGAGGAGGAAATTCTTTACTGTAGGGGTGGTAAGGCACTGGAATGGGTTGCCCAGGGAAGTTGTGAATGCTCCATCCCTGGCGGTGTTCAAGGCTGGGTTGGACAGAGCCTTGGGTGGCATGGTTTAGTGTGAGGTGTCCCTGCCCATGGCAAGGGGTTGGAAGTAGGTGATCTTAAGTTCCTCTTCAACCCTAACTATTCTATGATTCTATGAGTGTCTGGAAGGGGCAAGGCAGATGGAACAAAACCTGTGAGCTTACTGTGACTTCAGCTATAAGCACCAATACTGATAGTGGTAAAGACATAACTGCATCTAGGTTTGTGGTTTTGCACAAAATTGTATCTTTTTTTGAGACATACCATTTTATATTTACTTCTTTGGTTAAAAATTATACCTCTGTTGCATAAATGCTGGAATTAATTTCAGTATATCATTTGGATTACTTACAGAGGAGCAAACCATAATCAAATAGTTTGAAGAATTCAGCTTCTCTTGGTTTGTATTCAATTACATGGTTATTTTCCAATGGGAGAGACAACAGTTTTCTCTGCAGCTTGGCTGCTTTCCTTATCTGCTTGTAGAGGGCGCTTTAATTCTACATAGGCAGTTTGGTTTGTGAAAGCCTGTCTGCCTGGGGTAGGGAGTTACTGGCTCACACCTGAGCAAAAGACTTTTGTATACAAGCATGTAATTGAGATTATACATCAGCAGAGGCATTCTTCATTGTGCCTCTAAAACACCCCCTCCTGTTCCAGTTTGCAATAATAATGCATCTTCACTGTGGGGAAGGAGCAGGGTGCTAATCCCACACCTGTCCATGATTTCCAGAGTTATATGTGCTCTTTCATCTCAGTAACAGTGGTGCATTTGTTACAAGAACGCAACCTGTATGTGATTTCGATTACATCTGAAACATGCTATGTCTGTAATGAGTCTGATTGGGATTCATTAGTCAGGACTACACTGGCCTTTCTGCTAAAAAGGGGATTCAACCTTTCATCCATTTCTTATTCTTTGCAGTTGGGAGGTAAGAATTTCTCAAGCTGTTTGAGGTGGACTTCAATTTAATCTTTTTGACGAGCACTCTATGTACAACTGAGAAATCATTAGAAATGCTGCATAGTAACAAGAGGAGCAGCCTCCTGCCAAATGATTGTACAAACCAGCTAGTGTGAAGAGTGCAGTGTAACCTGTTTTAGCTTAAAAGAATATAAATGCTGCTTCTGAAAAATCCTGAAGTAGCAGTGCTTTCATCCTCGAAAAACATAGAGTACGCTCCTTAACAATGTGCGCCGTCATTCTGCAGGTGAATGCAGCTGCAGGCATCTTTACTGACTGATGAAGATGTAACAGTATTTATGATCTGCCCAGGACCATTTTCATCCAAACCTACTATTTCAAGGCCTTGTCACACACCTGTTTCTTCTTCTTGCTCCCTTTTGAGCTCACTTTTTGAATCATGATATACCCTTACTGCTTTTTCTTGTTTGCGCCTATCTTTTATTTTCACTTTTGACTTCTCACTTTCGTGCTCCGCCTTATCGTTTCCTCCTATAGAAAGGAGAAGTCCACGGGTAGAGCACCATCACCAACAGTGGATTTCTCCCAGGAGAAGAGAGGTTCCTCCAGGCTCTATCTATAGTTCAGCATGCTTGTGTCGCCTGCCTTGCTGTGACACATAGATGTCTATATAATGGATGATAGCAAAATTGTTAAGTTGCACTCTGTTAAAGAACATGAATAACTTTTCCCCATATTTCATTCCTTTAGGCTATCAGTCTGTGACACTACAGCAACCTCTGCTGGAGTATGAAGGAGGCTCAGAAGTTCGTGTAAGTATATCTTCACAAATGTGAATTGCAAAAGCAGCCATTATGTCTCTAGCGCTTTTAAATGTAAGGGAATTGATACAAAAGGAAATATTCCTGTTTCCTAGGATGCAAAGATACCAAAGACAGGAAAAAGATAAAAAATAACAAGCAAGGTTAAAAAAATGCAGCAGGTAAGAGTTAATTGTCAGTGTTTGACTTCTTTGTAGCAGTGTCAATTTATAACAGCAGTGAATCAGGAGCCTAAAAAGAATGATAATGCATTGCGACTTGCTGTTCTTGGTTTCTCTTTTTTTGGAGAGGGTTTACATTCAGAATATTTCAGGCCACAGCAAGGACCAGTGGCTCACTGCGGGGACTGGGGTAGCTCACTGCTCCCCACCCCAGTGGCTGCAGATCATGAGGCCTTTGAATGTATTAGCACCCTCAGAGCCCTGGCATCGCTTTTTAGCGCACAAATTTTCAAGCATTATTTTGTTGTGTTCTCAGTTCCCAGTGGTTTTAGCTGCTTTTGCAGATATATTCTGTATTCCAAAAATAAACACAGCATTAACTTAAGGTGCGGACAGCTCTGCCTGTGGTAATTGCATAGCCAATTTCAGAATTGCATGAGGTTTAAAAGCTATAGAAGTACTAAACCGTAGCTGAAATTATATAATAATATGGATTGCTGCCATACTGATTGATTGTTACTCTTATGTGTAAGAGAAAACAAAGTATACTATATGTACTGTAATACTTTTGTCTGCTGGGCCTAATTTAAGTTTTATCCCAGATTTTATATATTCCATCAGTAATGAAATAAATGTATATGCCACAGTCAAATGTATGAAGAAGTTATTAGCGGTATGACTGATTCTGTGTCCTGTACATACCTGAAAACCAAAGCGCAATTATCTCAAAGGCTTCTTACTGCACTAGGTCCTGACTGTTTTGATATTAACTGAACATTAATGTTATTTTGTTGTTTATTGTGTAAACAGTCAGCTTTATTCAACCCTATTTTCCCTTTTTCTTGCCTTAATATGACTTTACATAAGCAAAAATAAAGAATTCTTGCTTGCCTATGAAGTCAGATGACCTGCTATAAGTTTTAGCTTAGGTACAAGAAAGTGATGTCTGTTTGAAAGAAGGAAATCACAAGGGAAGTGCACTGCTGTAAAGTCTGTCAATACAATCTGCCAGAGTGTAGGATTTGGGCTTCGAAAAATCCCACTGCAGTAATCCATTAATCTGTTGAATTATCTGGAAGGTTGTCAATACAAGCAAGTAATTAGATGAGATCCCAATTTAAAAATTTGTATTTAACATTTATGGCTATTTCTGATACTTTATTTTCTTTTATTCACTGCCCTCTAGAGGTCTTGCAAATGAAATTAGACCAAGGGAAAATAAGGTTGCGATAGTGACTGTATTTGGCTGGTGCTGCTATGCACTGGTTCTCATGAGACCTCACTTGGAGTATTGTGTGCAGTTCTCGTGTCCTCAGCATAAAAAGGACATGCAGCTGTTGGAGCAAGTCCAGAGGAGGACCACAAAGGTGATCAGGGGACTGGAGCACTTTCCTGTCCTGGGTTCAGCAGTAGCAGTCATTTTTCTCCTTCTTAGTAGCTGGTGCAGTGCTGTGTTTTTGACTTTCAGACTGGGAACACCGATGTTTTTAGTTGCTGCTCAGTAATGTTTACTCTGACCAAGGCCTTTCTGAGTCTCATGCTCTGCCAGAGAGGAGTGGAAGCTGGGAGGAAGTAGAGACAAGACACCTGACCCAAACTAGCCAAAGAGGTATTCCATGCCACAGCACGTCATGCCCACTATATAAACTGGGGATAGTTACCCAGAAGGGTTAGATCACTGCTGGGGTTGGGCTGGGTATCGATCTGTGGGTGGTGAGTGGTTGTATTGTCTTCCCTCGTTATTTTCATTATCATTATTATTATTGGTGGCAGCTGTAGTGGTTTTGTGTTATACTTTAGCTACTGGACTGTTCTTATCTCAACCTGTTTGAGTTACATTCTTTCGATTCTCCTTCCCATCCCTCCAGGAGTGGGGGAAGGAAGGGGGAAGTGAGGGAATGGCTGCGTGGTTCTGAGTTACAGCTGGGCTTAAACCACGACAGTCCTGTATGAAGATAGGCTGAGAAAGCTGGGGCTGTTCAGCCTGGAGAAGAGAAGGTTGTGCGGAGACCTCATAGCAGCCTTCCAGTATCTGAAGTGGGGCTATAAGGATGCTGGGGATGGACTATTCCTTAGGGACTGTAGTGATAGAACAAGGGGTAACGGGTTAAAACTTTAACAGAAGAAGTTTAGATTGGATATAAGGAGGAAATTTTTTACTGTAAGGGTGGTGAGGCACTGGAATGGGTTGCCCAGGGAAGTTGTGAATGCCCCATCCCTGGCAGTGTTCAAGGCCAGGTTGGACAGAGCCTTGGGTGACATGGTTTAGTATGAGGTGTCTCTACCCATTGCAGGGGAGTTGGAATTTGATGATCTTAAGGTCCTTTTCAACCCTAACTATTCTATGATTCTATTATTCTATACAGTGTTTTAAAATACCTGCGTGGATGCTCCTAGAGCTAAATGCCATTTTGCATACTCACGAGGAGGGGGAAAAAATATTTATGATGGGAGAAGCTCAGGTTTTAATATAGTGACTGGCAGTGCCAGCTTTTATGAGTACAAAAGCAACTATATTACATTTCTTTATAAAGGCCTACGTGCTTTATTACAGGTGATAAGACTTATGGCATCAAGTTACGAGTGCATCAAAAGTTTTTCCATTTATTCCTTTTTAATATGTCCTTGTTAAAAACATTTTCATGGAGACATCATCTTTACAGATGAACTGCAGAATTGCATCTAAACCTAATAGTCTTGCTGTTAGTAACTGAACGGCGAAGCCCAGTGTCCTTAACACTTTGTGTCCCCTGGCAGGCTCTGGGCACCCTCACAAGGCATTTCCTTCTCCCAGAGAGTCGGAAAGACTGTTTGATGGACTGTTCTTCCATTTAATGAGCATGAAATGTAACCTGCAGCACATCCCCTCGTAAGGACCTTCGAATCACTGCCTCCTTTCATAAAACACTTTGCATCTTTATAGCTTTGATACTGCTATCAAAGACTTTTTAGGGAAAGACAAAAAGGCATGACATGATTATGTGAACCTTACTTCTTGGTGCAATCCAGCTGAAAACAGAAATGTGGTCTTTAAAATATGGCAAGACTTCAGTTCAAGCTTTGTGCACCCACTGGTGCTTGATATCAATATGTTAAATAAATATAAATTAATGCTTAGCTCTTTCATCCTTTATACACTGTCAGTTGTCATGTGTATCACTCAGCAGAGATACCTGTAATACTGATACAGATAGCAGTAGCCCGGAGAACATAAAGAAGGACTACAGAGCTCTGGGAGAGGTGGTTAGGGGCTCTGGAGCTCAGATTGTCTTTTCATCAATTCTCCAGGATACAGGGGGGGACCTTAAAAAGGCTGGGAGGATTGGCCAGGTTAATCAATGGTTAGAAAAGTGGTGCTATAGTCAGGGGTTTGGGTACCTTGAACATGGGACTCAATTTAGTAGGCCAGGTCTACTGGGGGCTGGTGCAGCTGGTCTGACAAAGAAAGGGAAGAGTGGATTTGGTAGGAGGCTTGCCAGACTGGTCAAGGATGCTTTAAAGTGGATGTGTTGGGGGAGGGGGACATCATTCCAACCCAACACACCCAGTTAGTTACCAGTACCTATAATAAACGTTCAGAGCAATGTAGAGATATTGCAGCTGCTCCAGCCAATGAGCCGGCTTCAATTGGAGCTCGGCTCAGATGCCTCTATACAAACGCCCGTAGCATGGGGAACAAACAAGAGGAATTAGAGATGTGTGCATGTCTATGGGGGTATGATATAATAGGCATCACAGAAACATGGTGGGATGGCTCCTATGACTGGAGTGTTGGAATGGAAGGTTACAGGCTCTTTAGGAAAGACAGGCCAGGTAGGAGGGGAGTGGGAGTTGCTATTTCTGTTAGAGATAAGCTGGAGAGTATGGAACTGTGCCTGGGGACAGGTGAGCAGTTGACAGAGAGTTTGCGGGTCAGGGTTAAAGGGAGAATAGCGATGGGAGACGTTATTGTGGGGATCTGTCACAGACTGCCTGACCAAGAGGACTCGGTGGATGAAGCGCTCTATAGACAGATAGGAACAGCCTCATGCTCGCAGGCCCTTGTTTTCATGGGGGACTTCAACCACCCTGATATCTGTTGTAGGGATGGTACGGCCCGGCACAAGCAATCCAGGAAGTTCCACTATTGCATGGAAGACAGCTTCCTTCTGCAAGTAATAGAGGAGCCGACAAGGAGAGGTGCCATGCTTGACCTCGTCCTCACCAGCAGGAAAGGGCTGATTGGAAATGTGACTCTCCAGGGAGGCCTTGATTGCAGTGATCATGAGATGGTCGAATTCAAGATCCTCAGGACAGTGAGAAGAGCGTGCAGCAAGCTCACTGCCCTGGACTTCAAGAGAGCAGACTCTGGAGTCTTCAGGAACCTGCTCAGTAAGATTCCATGGGATATAGCCCCAGAGGGCAGGGGGGCCCAAGACTCTTGGTTGGTATTCAAGGATCACCTACTGTGAGCTCAGGAGCGACACATCTCAGCTAGAGGGAAGTGCCGCAGGAGGGCCAGGAGACCTCCTTGGATGGATAAGGAGCTGCTGAGGAAAATTCAAAGGAAAAAAGAGGCTTATGAAAGGTGGAAGCAAGGACAGGTGGCCTGGGAAGAATACAGGGATGTTGTTGGGGAAGCTAGGGACCAGATTAGGAAAGCTAAGGCCCACTTAGAATTAAACTTGGCTAGGGATATTAAGGAGAACAGGAAGGGATTGTTTAGGTACATTGCAAATAAAAGACAGACTAGGCACAACATGGGTGCCCTCCAGAAGCTATCGGGAGAACTGGCTACCCTGGATTTGGAGAAGGCTGAGGTTCTTAATGACCTCTTTGCCTCAGTCTTCAGCGGCAAATGCTCTGACCACACCTCCCAAGTCTTGGAAGGCAGACACAGGGACAGTGAGAATGAAGACGCTGGGCCCACTGTAGGAGAGGATCTGGTTTGAGACCATCTTAAGAACCTAAATGTACACAAGTCCATGGGACCTGAAGAAATCCATCCGAGGGTCTTGAAGGAGCTGGCAAATGAAGTTGCTAAGCCACTGTGCATCATATTTGAAAAATCATGGCAGTCAGGTGAAGTTCCCGACAGCTGGAAAAAGGGAAATATAGCCCCCATTTTCAAGAAGGGCAAAATGGATGAGCCAGGGAACTACAGACCACTCAGCCTCACCTCTGTGCCTTGCAGAATCTTGGAGCAAATTCTCCTGGTAGTCATGCTGAGGCACATGAAAAACAACAAGGTGCTTGGTGACAGCCAGCATGGCTTCACTAAGGGGAAATCCTGCCAGACCAATCTGGTGACCTTCTAGGATGGGGCTACGGAACTGATGGACGGGGGTAGAGCAGTTGAAGTCATCTACCTGGACTTGTGCAAAGCGTTTGACACTGTCTCACATGACACCCTTGTCTCTAGGTTGGAGAGACATCAATTTGATAGGTGGACTACTCGGTGAATAAAGAACTGGCTGAATGGCCACACGCAAAGAGTTGTGGTCAATGGCTCAATGTCCAGCTGGAGACCAGTAACGAGTGGTGTCCCTCAGGGATCGGTGTTGGGACCGGTCTTGTTCAACATCTTTGTCGGTGACATGGACAGTGGGATTGAGTGCGCCCTCAGCAAGTTTGCCAATGACACCAAGCTGTGTGGTTTGGTTGATATGCTGGAGGGAAGGGATGCCATCCAGAGGGACCTTGACAAGCTTGTGAGGTGGGCTGATGCCAACCTGATGAAGTTTAAGCATGCCAAGTGCAAGGTCCTACAGCTGGGTTGGGGCAATCCCAGGCACAGCTACAGGTTGGATAGAGAAGAGATTCAGAGCAGCCCTGTGGAGAAGGACTTGGGGGTGTTGGCCAATGAGAAAATGAACATGAGCTGGCAGTGTGTGCTCGCAGCCCAGAAAGCCAACCGTATCCTGGGTTGCATCAAAAGGAGCGTGACCAGCAGGTCGAAGGAGGTGATCCTGCCCCTCTGCTCTGCTCTTGTGAGATCTCACTTGGAGTACTGTGTGCAGTTCTGGTATCCTCAACATAAGAAGGACATGGAACTGTTAGAACAAGCCCAAAGGAGGGCTACAAGGATGATCGGGGGACTGGAGCACCTCCCGTATGAAGATAGGATGAGAAAGTTGGGGCTGTTGAGCCTGGAGAAGAGAAGGCTGCCTGGAGATCTCCTAGCAGCCTTCCAGTATCTGAAGGGGGCCTATAGGGGTGCTGGGGAGGGACTCTTCATGAGGGACTGTAGTGATAGGCCAAGGGGTAACGGGTTCAAACTTAAACAGGGGAAGTTTAGATTGGATATGAGGAAGAAATTGTTTACTGTAAGGGTGGTAAGGCACTGGAATGGGTTGCCCAGGGAAGTTGTGAATGCTCCATCCCTGGCAGTGTTCAAGGCTGGGCTGGGCAGAGCCTTGGGTGGCATGGTTTAGTGTGAGGGGTCCCTGCCCCTGGCAGGGGGGGTTGGAACTAGATGATCTTAAGGTTCTTGTCAACCCTAAGTATTCTATGATTCTATCTTATTGCTGAGCCAGTTAACGAAATGATAGTACTTCTCGGCTTTGTGTTTTACTGAGGAAAACTATTCTGTACTTCTGCAAGTGTGCTTCTGTGAGATGTTTTTTAAGGCACTGTGTTTTATCTTTGAAGTGAAGCAAATTAAAGTTGGTTGGAGCAACCTTGGTGTCCTCCCTGAGCAGAAGAAGGCCAGCCCCAGGGGAGGTTAGTGTTCGGCAGGCCCCTGCCCTGGCACAGGGGCTGCTACTGTGCAAACGACCAGCAGGGACCCTGCTGGGGGATTTTTTTGAATGGACTAAAGTATGTTCTATGTTGTAACAGTCAGTGCTGGGGACCCGACATCTACGCAATATGTACAAGAGGTTTTGTGAGGACTGGCAGTATTCTGGTCCCCTTAAGTGGCTGGCCCTTAACAGCTGGAATAGCCACATCATTCCTGGATTTTGTAGTTTTATCATACAGGAATACAGTTTTGTGCTCCTAGATGCAATGCACACCAGTGTGTTCTAAAGTGGGGATAACGAGGACAGTCACTTCAGAAGTGTATGTCTGGCCTGAACTGTAGCACTGTTATAGTGACACCCTTGATGTATCAGGATCTCTATCCTCAACAGAAAAATAAGATTAATCAGGGGTCTCTGATGCTGTAATTATGTAGCCTCTGTAGATTTATATATGATACTTATCTCCATGATTTGTCTCTTCTGTGTACATCCATAAATTTATTTTCCCTGTTCAGGATACAGTTGTAGATAGTTTATGGGCTGTGCAATTTGAACATTTGTTGAATTGTATCTCAGCACTGGGCCGTTCCTCCTCTAAATTATACTTCCTAAATGAGAGAAATTTTATCAGCTGTCACAATTGTGTAGTGGCACAAGTAAAGCCACAGAGATAACTAGAGCTGGCTGTGTTCTCCAGTGCTTGCTGCCTAAGTGGGCCTCCAGAATTAGTTATCAATTTTTGAAACTTAGCTGTGGATGATGGATATAGAAAATGAATTCATATAGATCTGCAGCTTTGCATTCTTCTTCTTAATTTTCCAGCTGATTGGGGATTTGTTCTGTCACAGAAAAAATTGTCTTCCTTGGTATCAAAGTGTAGAAGCATAAATAAGCCATTGCAAATTGTCACTTACAGCAAAATGTTTTTTTATTGATGAGATTTGTGAGATTTAAAGAGGAAGGAATACTGAAGCATTTGCTGCCTTACAGGAGATTATGGTCACAGAAACTAATGTAATGGAAGTGTAAAATACCTAAGGGGAATTATTTCAAGTAACTATAGGTAATAACAGTATGAAAAGATACAAAGGTCACATAGGTACATTTAGAATGCAGGCAGATACAGAAAAGAGGTCTGTGCTCGTGGGTTGTAGACCCTTTTGGAGAATGAAAGAAAAGGATTTCCTGCCTTTCTTCAGTGTCTTCCCATATGCCAGATCTTTTCTTTACAGCTGCCTGTTGGAAGCATACTGCTCTCTCAGCTTCTTGATTGTTCCTCTGTCTGACCTCCTGCACTGACAGTACAAGGGAAGATCAGCTCCTGACTTCTGGTACTGCTTTATGCTGCATACTTGAAAACTCCTTTGGATGCCTGAGCTTCTCATTCTCAGTTAGGAACATGCTGCTTTTACCCAAATGATGACCATCCCAGTATTTGGCAAGAAATGTCTTGGGTTTTTTATTGCTGCACCGATGTAGTTAAGTTTTCTGAGGGTAAATGTTGAGAAGTGGATAATTTTGTTATGTGTCAGCATAAACCCAAAAGAGTCTACCACTAACACATCAACTTTAAGCCAGAGCAGGAGAAAATAGATAGTATCTGCTAATTGCAGTCTATTTGATTTTTGAATCAGAACTTAATTTTGCAGGTAACAGAGGAAAGTCCAATTTTGTTTTCATTTGCCCCCAGTGATTGTCTCAGTTAAGGTACCTTTCCCACAAACATATTGCTCTTAACATTAATTATACCTGCAGTTGGCTTTCCCATACAAGTCCTTCTCTGCATGCCTACATATAATGACAGGTTAGTATAAATCCTAATGTTTTCATTAGAAGATACAACAAAGATAGATTAAAAGCAGTTACCCTTCACTAATCACTCAGCTCATTAAGAAATTCACCGTGCAGCTGCCAAGCAGCAACTGGCCTGTTTTCTTTAAGTCTGTTACAAAGCTACTGCTGAAGTTGCAACAGGCTGATACGTTATCAGTAATGTCCCAGCGCTGCCTATTTGTATGCTACATGTGTACATGTACCGTCATATAGATGCTGACTATGCAAGTGCCTATAACGGGAAAAAGGGTATCGCTGTGTACCTTGACAGAATATAATAGATGCCATGGGATGATGCATAGTATCTGTGGCTTCATTTATCACTTTCTTGACATATGCTCATATAGGATTTACAAAATAACTGGTTTTAATTTCAGATATATATGTGTATTTATGCATTGAAATAAAATGCATCAAGAAAATTCAGTTCTCCTAAATTCCTAACCTCTTGGAACTATAATTCCTTACTAAGTCTTTGTTTAGTATAATTACAGAGTGCTAAGTAATTCCAGTAGTGCTTAGCTCACTTCTCAGTTGAGGTTATTAAGGATGCATAGCAAAGAATCTTTAGGCAAGGGAAGACTGGTGTCCCTGTCATAGCCAGAAATAACAGCGGGGCAGGTGTGACCCGAAGACTAGATTAGCTTGTAAATGTTTGGCTATGTGGGTACAGAGCTACAGCAGGTATCAGGGCATTTGCTTGGGCTCTCATTTATTCTCAGCAGTTTTACAGTCAGAAATAAAAAAGCTTCCAGTACTGGAGCTGAAATACAATGGGATTTTATCTGAATAACCTCTTTCTTTTTCATTACATTTTTAAAGGTCTGCTTTTCTATCAGTTCTCTTTGATTGGTATTTAAAAATGCTACTGGGTTGTTTACCTTGATGGAGACTAAGATAATCCTTAGACTACTTGAATGACTCAAGTATTTGGAGCAATTTCTCAGAGCTGAATATTGGCTGAATTGATTTGTCTAGAATCAAAGAGAGTTTTATTTTTTATCTAAATGGGAACAGAATTCCAGCGAGGTTGATTTTCTTCACAAGTTATCTTTTCTGCTCCCTGATTTAGTCCCTCCTTTGTGTGTGGCTCCAATGAATGCAGCAGTCACTGATTTCTCTCCCCAGTTGCTGTTCCTATGTTCAGAGCCTTGGCTGTGATTGCCAATGAAATTGTTGCTTAATACTTGCAGCACTGGTAGATTTTGTGGTTGTTAACTACTCAGTATTAACAAATCAGTGGAGATTACCAAACTGGAATTGGGGTTTTCCTGCAATTTGGGAATTGTTGAAAGATCCTTACTCTGGCAGAACAGTGCTGGATGCATGCTTTCCCTGCTCTCACTAGCCCCAGAAGCAGCAGCTCAAACTGCTTAACTTGCATTTGGCAGAGTCCAGCATTTGAATAACACAGTGTACAGCAGAGAGCCCATCCTGCCTCACTGCATGACAGTGGGTCTTTTACTCTCAGTAACTGAAGATCAGAGCTGCTTTCTCCAGAGGCACAGTACTTAAAAACAGCAAAGCAGCAAGGTGAGAGGCTCTAGCTCCTGCTGAGTTCAGAAACAAACCCTGCGGTATTTTTGGCAGTTTGGGACTGGATAGTTTTGGATACTCAGGCCTTCTGGCATCCATCATTTGTTCCCACGCACTCACAACAGTGTCATCTCTGAAGCGGTTGTGCAGTGCAGCAGGCTTAGGAGGAAATGGGACAGCTGGGTGAATCCTTTAAGGTCATCTTAGATTATAAAACAGTGTAGTAATATTTCTAGAATGAAAATGTCACAGATGTTTCCAGATCCATAATTCATTTGGTGCTGCTAACTGCAAATATTCAGGCGTGCCACAAATGTGAAAGTGTGCAGAAATCCCAGTCTGTACTACTGAGCTGCAGATGCTCAGTGTTTTAGTTTGAGGCTGGATATTTTCAATAGATAACTCTTCAAAGTTATTGCAAAGTAATGGCTGTTAGGTGAAGCAGGTAGCTTAGAAGGGATAGAGGTGGTGGTAGTACACAAATACAGTGTAAGTCTTGGTATAGCAAAGAGGACTGGGATAAGTAAGATGGCAAGATGTTTCTCAGGAACTCATCTATTGCTAGTTAGATACTGAAGATTCATGAGCTGAGGGCAGATTTTTGGGATCAGAACAGTAAAACAGAATTAAGCCTATGTTTGAGTCAAAATCAGAGGAGTGCATTTATGTAATAAGAAACAGTGATGTGCTCTGGCTGCACCTTTTTGCAAGAGCAGATGGTTTGGGTGTGTGCAAAGTCCAGTGTGATGCACTAATGCAGAGCCACTGGGGTTTCTTCTTTGTTATTTGCCCATGATGCACAGAGCAGTGCTTGTACAATCATTTCAGTGGTTTCATATCCAGATAAATTGGAGAGCATGGCTGAATGGTGATCAAGTGCTGTTTCCTCTGCTGGCAGTTTCAGGAGCAAAGACTGGCAAACAGAGCAGTTGGACAATGAATTCATCCAAGGTCTTTATCAGCTGTTCCTGCCTGTGACCCTTCTGCAAGTGAGATCCTCCTGCTCATCTCCCTTCCCAGACTCACAGTGCAGTGCCAGGAGGGCTGTTGTTGCCCAAAAATCTTTCCACAGGAGCCTCTGGGGTAGCCTGTTTTACTCTTCTGCTGCCATTCATGAATATCAAAAATATTCTTCTCTCCATCCTACAGTGTCTTTGAATTTCCTTCAAAGCCTGTAAGGATGAGTGCAGAATTGTCTTTGAGTTACTGGAAAGCTAAGGAAGATAAGGTGTTCAGATATTTAGACTAGCAAGAAGCTTTTACTGCATATCAGTTTGTCTAAACATGCCTTCAGAAATGAGTAGTGCTCAAATGCACAAAGCAATGTTTTCTGCAGATTGCCTCAAATCAAGGGATACGAATGGAAGAGACAAGTACTGAGATGTGATACACATTTTCTTGGTTTCTTGCTGTGTGCTTTTTTTTGAGATGCTTGGTTTTATTTTTTTTCTTTTTCTCTGAATTTTGGAATCTCAAATTCAAGCAGAGAAATATCAAAAATTGTTTTTTTACTGAAAAGTTTTAAAAAGAATGGGGAAAATTCAGAGCATTGTGGAGAATATAGCCCTTTCCATTTTATTTCATCATGCTATTTAGAGCTCCTTCTCAGTACAGATATATATAGATAGATATGTAAATGAACAGGAGAGACACTACAAGTGTATGGTCTAAGGAAGAATGCCATTAGGTATAGAAATGCATATGGTGAACTAGCTCGCTTTTCTATATACCTTTTGCCACCTCTGGTTTTAGAGATCTACTTTGGTGTCCTGGCATACAGCATTAATAACTACCTCAATCTAGATTTCTCTAGCAAGGTCATGAAGAATTTAAACATGAATATTCATTCTTGGGGGAGAATCTGAGAAGTCTTAAGCATTCAAAGTTTCATTGGCTTAATTGGTCTTCTGAACATCATCAGATCAAATTCTTGAAAGTTTTCTTTGAATGAAGATAGAAAAGCCATTGCTAGAACATAGGAGGCCTGTGAGGGGAGATAAAAGTTTGCAGCATGAGCAGGGGAGTTTCTATGCTGGTTTTATACTTATTACTGGGTTTAGGCTGTTGAATGTATTTAGCTTGTTTAATTACCAATATAATCAAAGTTGTGGGATTTATGGTAGCATCCTTAGATGTCTAGATGTTGATTATGGAATAGTCTTTTTCAGATCTTTTAATGTAGTGAGTCAATGACATTACAAATAGTCTATTCAGAAATTAAACAAAATCTGCACAGAACGGGGATAGGAGGTGTCAGGGAGTCTATTTATCTCTGACATTGCAGCAATTCCTAATAAATCCATGGGGTTGATTAAGTGGTGGCATTATTTCAGCCCAGCCTATCCTCCTGTTTTGATTGGTTTGCTGGAACATTTTTTTGGGACGTTAACATCTCTGTCCCACTGCTTTCCTTGCCTCCTCTGTTATGCAGCTACATATCATGCTAATCAACCCAGAAACATGTCTGTCAACCCCGAAGTGATCCGAGCTGCTTAAACAGAGTACAATTTTAAATAAATAAAAATAGTTAAGCAATATAATAGCTTATTTTTTTGCACGAGCATTAATGACTTGGCCAAAACCAAACCAAAACAAAAAAACAATACCAGCAATAAAGAAATTAAAAGAGCTTGTAGTTCTACTAACAAATAACAAATACATTCAGTGTACTCCTTGGAGTGAAACTTCTGAGTGCCTCAGTTTAATAAAGAACTCAAAAAAACTGTGACTGTAATTCTGTACTGTACAATTCATTGGCATAAGAATTTAATATGTGTACAGTGTATTCATTTTTGCACCTGTGAACCACAAAGTATGTTTTTTGTGATGGATATGAAAGAACCTCTGTATTTCTCCACAGCAGAACATTTCTTTCAGTAATAATTATTATGAGGCAGTTGACAAGGGCATGTAAGTTTTAGAGGGCAAGTTTCAATGTTGTTTTTGCATTGGTTTAGTTACTTAAAAAAAAGCAAACAGAATGCAGCACAGTTATGAGAGATGTAACAAAATATTTTGTGGCTGTGCTTTTTCCAAACATTTTTCTCATACCGCAGGCCTGTCTGTACAATAAAATGTAGTTCAGGAAATGTATAGTTTAAACTTATTCTTTCTTGCAGTAAAGTATTTATTGTGTGAGTTGGCAAAAACTTGCTTCTTATCATGTTGCTCCTTGAATTACATAGCCATTGTTTTTCAGACCAAGCAGCTTTAAGAAGTGCCAACAGGTTGAATTATATCAGGTGATTATTAATGGATGGGGCAGCATGAGCAACTAGACAAAGCTTTGGACTGGTTTCAGTTTGCCAGCTCTGCCAGCACTGGCCCACTGCAGAGACTCTGCACATCATGGCATTTCTCTGGACCTCGGTTTTAGCGGTTCATGCAAAGTCACAAATTACATTGCTCTAGTTTTAAAAACACTATTTAAAAGCAAAGCATTGCTAATCATAATTGCAACATTCAGAGCAATACAAATGGCTATTTGTTGTGTTTTGACAGCTCACTGTAATCCAGATGTTTTAAGCTCTTAACGGTGTTTAGGTGATGAGTATACTCTGCTTATCGTGTATTCCCATTACAAGTAGTAGCTGTAGTGTAGGTCATAGCTGTAAAGACCAGTATATAAATAAGCACAACATTTTTTTTTCCTTTCAGCTAATGATGGGAAAGGTTTTTTTTTTTTCTCTTGATACACCTGTCCTACAGATAAATATTTAACTTAATCCCCAAGGTTTTTAATGCAAGAGGAGGATTGGATTATATCAGCTCCTCTTATCCTCTGTCCCAGATACTCCCCTCTCAGTGTTCTCTTCCCCAGTGTTTTCTAAATTCACTGTGTCAATCTATCTAGCATTTCCAAAATGCAATGAAAATTTTAAGCCTCAAACAGAAAGCTGAGTTTCAAATAACATACTATTTCAGATGCATATTCACCAGTAAAACCTTGAAGATCCTACAAATGGCAAGTACTTTATGTAGGGGAAGGAAGGAAGGAAAGAAAGAAAGGAAAGGAGACAGGAAAGGAAAGAGAAGGAGAAAGGAAAACACTTTTTGAGCTACATGTAGCAAACTTGACAGTTTCTGTAAATCAAGAAAATTGTTTCTTGATACTTAGTGTGCTTAGAAATTCTTTACTAGAAATAACAAGGAACAATTTCCTGTAGGTTAACATTAAGTGCTCTAATTTATTATTTCTAGTGAGTATTTTATTTTAATTTTTCATGTTGAACACCAAAGAGCATACCAGAATAAGGATTAAATCACAGCACTATTCTGTGCTGGCTCTCTTAAAATTCCCCTTTATCCTGGCTGAATCTGTGCAAAATTTCATGTTTAGTATTTTGGGGAAAATCAAGTGACAGGGTGGCTGCCATTTTTAAAAGACAAACTAAGCAAACTTCCTCCATGCAGGAGGAAGGCAGGGGGTTGCCATTTTGTAAATGTGTCACTTTTTCTAGTGTGGGATAATTAGTCCATGCATGTGTTGGTACAGGGCAATTAAAAAACAAACGGATCATGGTGCCACCCAGTTATGACTGAGGAGCTGGAGTCTTGCAGCCATGGCAGCTTGGGGAGGCAGGTGGAGACAGGCAGAGCAGCCTCATGTTTGATAAAGTCCTAAAGAACAAAACATGACAGAATTATTGTTGTTGAAGGCCTTGGCCTTTGCTAGGTCTGACCCATTAACTGTCTTTCCAAAAGCAAACTTCCTCCGAAGCCGGATACAGAAGTGATAACCATGATGTATTTAACACACTTATCTTCACAGTTTAGTACTGATTATGAAAGCAGTATTTATTTGGAGGTTTTCCCTTATATCTCTCACAATTAAAAAAAAATATTCCTATTGGTAGGTTAGGCTTTTTCAAAATTCAGCTCTCACTGTGACTTAACATACTAAATATGTATTCCCACCCCTGCTTTCCCCAAGGTCCCTAGAGTAAGAGCCCAGTTATTTGAATCAAATCAGTGGAAATTAGGCATGCAGGAGAATCTTTAATGAACTGTGTCAAACTTTGTGTCTTTTAAAATACAGTTTAGTGTTTCTTCTTTATAGATACAAATGTGGGGATTCCCTTGCTAATCTTTGTTTACAGTTTGGAAATTGTACGTTAGTGCCAGGGGCCTTGCATGCTCCAGAGAGACCATGCAGCAAATGATCTGCTCAGACGAATGTTAGAGTTAGAGGTTTGTTTCTTGTAGGCTCCTTCCTGTTGTGGTTCAGTGAAAGACAACATTTCAATCTAAGGTTTTCACTCCTGAGCATTACTTTATAAAGTGAGCAGACGTTAAGCTGCCTTTTTTTTTCACCTCTATTGACCTCTTTTGCTATGTTCGTAAAATACGTGAGTAGGCACAACTTGTGGTCTTTAACTGCGAAATGCAGGTAACGCATCAGCAGAACTTATTTGGTGATTTATTTTATATTCTACCACATTAAAAAAACACATCATTTCTCCATTTTGCATATGTCAAGGCCCCTACTGAGACAGAAATTTGGGCCTATGCTATAGTAAAGATCCTATTTTGGAGCTCAGTATTGATGAAATAAATGGCAAGAAAGTCATATCTACCAAACTTTTTCTCTAGGAAAAAATCGTAATTGTATTATTTGGTATTTTAATTTTAGGTATAAACCAAGGCTTACCCACTTTCATGCTCAATCCAGATCAAACATTGCTTACTGACAATAAACTCTTTTCTTTGGGTAAATAGATTACTGATGATGATATTATTTAATTCCCCCAATAAAGTTGGGGGGTTTAGTTAGGAAACAAGACATCAAAGAGGCATGATACAGTTTTCCTTCCTCAGAGAATAAACACCAAATTTCTCTTTGAAGCTGAAATCAAAGCAAGAGAGTCTGTAACTGATTTGAGAAATAGGAGGCAGGTATCGTGCATGAAAGTAAAATCAGCTTTAGCACTGACAGATACATATTTTTTTAAATACTTGCTTTTCCCTTTCTTGTGGTTTTCATCTGATACAAGCCAGTTTTATTCACTCCAGTGAGCCAAGGTCTTCATCTTGTGGATTTCTTGGTTTACATTGCAAGGGAAATTCTAGTAGATTGAGTAAAGATGGGGTCCATTCTAACACACCATATTTAACACAGAAAGGAAAAAAATAATGTAAATAATAGAGTCAAAGTCTTCTAAAAATATGTTGAGAAATGCTTGATAAATCTAGAAGCTTTCTCTTGGGCACTAAATAAAAGGACACATCAGGAAAATAAATCTTTCTTTGTGTTTTGGTGGCTGGCTTGGTGAAAATTCTCAAGTAATTCTTTCCTGTGGGAATGGGTGTGGAAAGCAGCTTTCCCACTGTGTTCTCTTGCAGAAGTAGTGGATGAAGCACGGTCCTTAGGAAATATCCACATGTAAATAAGAAAACACTGCTTTTATTTTGGAGCTAAAATAAGATAATTGCATTGATAAATATGGTGACATGTATATTTTTATCTGGTGATTTTATTTGTTTAGAATATTTTGGATTTAACTCACTGTTCATAGCAGCAGTTTTGCTGGTGGGTGGCAATGCATTTACTACTTCTGGATAAACAAACAGAATTGGAAGCAGCTCCACTCTTGCATAATCAAACATTAATGAGGGTTTAAAAATACCAAGTTATTGTGACACTTCTGCATATTCTTCTAGGTATTGAAAAATAGAGATATATTTACTTTGCCTTGATAATATATTTATTCCCAAACTCTCTAGATATAAAAGAGAAATATAAATTCTGGCCTTTTTTTTCCTGATAGCAATTAACCCTGAGATTGCACTGGCTTCTTGTTGGTTTGCTATCTTAGTGGTTTCTAAGTTACTTAGTGCTGTGGTGGTTTTTATACTGCAATTTTTGCCTCATATTCTCTAGTCCTCTCGTCCTTTTAGCCTAACTGTCTTTACCAGTTGTTTGAATCAAACTAAAATGCAGCTGCAGGCTTTCTTATAGCACTATATAGACCTTTGGGCTTGCTATGGCTCTTTTTTCTGTTTCCTAAGGTTAAGAGTCAACATCACCACTTTTGCTATTTCTTTCAAAAGCAGATTTGAAAAAAACCCTTGCTGGGCTTCCCTTTCAGAAACAGGCTACACACTGGGAGCAGTGCTGTGCAGAATGCAGATTTCCTGTATCTCACACTTTTCATCTTCCTTCTTGTGTCTGGGAGCAGACCTGAAGAAGGCTTAAGCTCGAGTTTCAGAGAGGTTGAAGAAAAGTCGTAAGTACTGTGACTGACAACCAGTGGATGCCACATGTGTCTGAGGCAGCCCTGTGGTGACTGATATAAATGCTTACAAATTTTTATGTTTAATATAGTGAAAGATGGGTTTCACAACTGCCTCTGCCCTGGATTTGTACTTCTCTGCTGGGGAAACGAAGCCCGGAAAATGCAGCTTTCCATCTCACGGGTCTTCTCGCAACAGGTTTTGCATAGCTTCCACATCCATGTTTGTACTTCTGACACCCACCTCACCCCCACCCCCTGAAAGCAATAATTATAGAGTTCATGTTTCTTTTTTTAGGTGATTAAATCCTTTGGGATATGAGATGGAAGAGTTCATTTATGTAATTCTGTTTTAGTTAAAAAAAGCCCAAACCAGCAATTCATGGCTTTATGGCAGTGCTACAAGTATGTTCAGACTAGGGTATACGTTTGTATTCTGGTTCTAGAAAGATGTTTAATGACAAAATCTTACTCTGCTGGTATATGAAGAGGGCCTAGATCATTCCTAGGAGGAGCCACTATGTACTTTCCTGTTCTTGCTCTCTTCCCTGGACTTGTGTTGTAGGTGCCCAGCAAAGACACTGTGTGGCTAGGCAAGCTCTTCTCTGAGCTGCTGTGGCTGTTTCTACCTTTATGTTTCAGTAGAGCAATTGATGCAAAGAAGCATAGTATATGCAAGTCCTGAGTCTTTACCAAGCATCTTCAAGCAATAGCGTAATGTATATTTTGTGTTGTAGGGCAATGGACATGTTGTTTGTTGTAGAATCTATAAGATTATTGTAATTTGAAAAAGGAGAAGATTTGTCCACTAAATTGGGATCAAAGCAAAGAACAATTCAATGCGGTAGCTCAAAGCTTGATGACAATATGATAGGTGGGAAAGCTGTTATAGTGATTAGAAATTCAGTTGGGAAAGTATGAGGGACTGAATATCATGAAGCAGTGCAAGATAAAAAGTATACAAATTAAATGATGGAGGACTTCTTTTGATGAAACTGAGACATATTTAGCACTGGTAGAACACCTTCTCACCAGGAATGCCTCTGGCTGCTTCCCTGTTTGAATGACTTGATAACATGCCTAGTTTCAAAATAACATGAATTTTCTATTGATACTTACAAATAGGTACAAATAGAAAGTAACAGTGAGATAAGATTAAAATTATTTGGATAATCTGAGCTTTTGGGCCAAGTCTCTGATATTCTGTATAGGCAGATTTAATCATCATAGATCCAGTAATGCAAAAGAGAATGCCACAGATTACAAAAAAAAAAAAAAAAAAACAATGAACCAGAAAGTCCACTTGGGATGGTAGCTCGAAAACACAGCTGTCACTATCTGTTCAGTGCCCTTTCTTCTAGAAGGGCTAAAACAAGCAATACCTTCGAGCTGTATACTGTGAGATGAGATAATAAGTGATGGAGCGTTATCCTGACAGTGTGTCCTGGTTTTGGTTGGGATACAGTTAACCTTCTTCCTAGTAGCTGGTGAAGTTCTGTGTTTTGGCTGTAGTCTGAGAACAATGCTGGTAACCCACTGATGTTTTAGTTGTTCCTAAGTCGTGCTTACCCCAATCAAGGACTTTTCAGTCTCTCATGTTCTTCCAGTGAGGTGGGTCGCAAGAAGCCAGGAGGAAGCAGAGACAGGACACCTGACCCAAACTAGCCAAAGGGGTATTCCATACCACAGCATGTCATGCCCAGTATATAAACGGGGGGGAGTTACCCCGAAGGGATTGATCATTGCTAAGGCTGGCCTGGGTATTGGTCAGTGGGTGGGAAATAATTGTATTGCGCACCACTTGTGTTTATTTTTTTGGTTTTTTTTTTCACTTTCTCAGTTTTATATTCTCTACCCTTGTTATTTCCCTTATCAGGAGTATCATATTGCACTTTAGTTATTAAATTGTGCTTATCTCAACCTGTGGGCTTTACATTCTTTTGATTTTCCTCCCCATCCTGCCTAGCCCTGCTTCCAGGGAGGGGGATAAGGGGAAGGGTGAGCAAGCAGCTGTGTGGTACTTAGTTAGCAGCTGGGTTTAAACCATGACACAGTGTAAAACACATTTGTAAGACCACATTTGGACTCCTATGGATTTGTGGCTGTGTGTTTCAGAAAGGCATTACCATGTTACAATGGTAATCGCAAAGCACAAACATCTTGATTCAAGTTTTGGAGAATACTGACTATGGAAAAAACTGAGCTACCGCTGTCTGAAATCTTTTTAAAACACCTTGCAGTGCGGTCAAACAGAAGAGAAGCTGCTGAAAAGTGAGGAGTGGTTTGATGAGAATTAGTTGGGTCACTACTTGGACAAAGCCGTGTGGAGATGACAAGTACTGGGTTAAGAAGAAGCTCTGCCTTTGTGTTTTGGGCATGAAAATCAATTAGAAGTGAGGGTGAGGAGAGAAGCTGGAGTCAGAAAGAAATACATATAATCAGCTTGGGAGGTGAAACTATTACTGAAAAATCTTCATGCATGAAAGTAAAGACTGTAGCAGAAGGTGAGGATTAATGTGCTGTGTGATAGGTGATTTGTACTGCTTGACTGTTTAAAGACACATCTTTACTGACTTTATGTCATTTTCTCTGCTTGTCATTTCTAACATGCCTGTATCACACTTCTGATCGTTGGCCCTTTCAGCACTTTCTGTGATTAAGAAATACCTGTGGTTGCTCTAAGAGAGGTTGATCAGTATATGATAAGTAGTTTAGCCAGGAAGATTTAAGTTTGTCAACTAACATATAGTCTGAGAGTTACTTCACTGGGATACATGGCTAGAGACCAAATACAACCATCTAGTACTGGAATAATGGCAGAAAACATAACACATCTGTGCACTGAAATACTCTACCACTTAAGCAGCTCTGCATTTAATTAAGCCTAGCCACGTAACAAAGAGGATAAGGGTTATACAAAAAAAAAAAGGGGCAAAAAAGAAAAGGGTTGGTTTACTTCATAACCTCTCACAGGGAAGTACAGAACAACAAAATAGTATTTTTCAGAAATATTCAATATCATATGAGTATTCCTTGTTTTCTTTGAATAACCTGAACTTCCATGTTTAGTATATAAGCACAAAGAAAAAAAGCTTTCTGAATATATCCTTTTTACATAAAACAAAGATGGAACTGAATGCTAGATTTGCTTACAGAAAAAGTTACATTGTGCAATGTAGGTTTAAAATTTAGACACCACTACTAGGAATGTCTAAATGTATACTGCTTGCACAGTACTGCTCTTCCCATTTGTCTGGCCAGGGCTTTCCATGTCTTCTGATGTGCTGGCAACTTGCTGTGGAGGAGCAGCCTGGCAAAATTTAAATTTCAGCTGATTGAAATAATAGCTATATTTTTGGCAGGACTGTTGAACAGTATTTGTAGAGAATAAGGCATTACTTGACAGAATAGAAAAGGGAAAAAAAAAAAGATTTGGGATGGAGAATGGCTTTATTCATGGGCTGTCAGTAACATGCAGAACATCTATTCCATACAAGTGAGAGCTGAACAATTTTAGAATCATAGAATCATAGAATAGTTAGGGTTGGAAAGGACCTTAAGATCATCTAGTTCCAACCCCCCCTGCAATAGGCAGGGACACCTCACACTAAACCATGCCACCCAAGGCTATGTCCAACCTGGCCTTGAACACCCCCAGGGATGGAGCATTCACAACTTCCGTGGGCAACCCATTCCAGTGCCTCACCACCCTTAAAGAACTTCTTCCCTATATCCAATCTAAACTTCCCCTGTGTAAGTTTGAACCCATTTCCCCTTGTCCTCTCTCTACAGTCCCTCATGAAGAGTCCCTCCCCAGCATCCCTATAGGCCCCCTTCAGATACTGGAAGGCTGCTGGGAGGTCTCCACGCAGCCTTCTCTTCTCCAGGCTGAACAGCCCCAAGTTCCTCAGCCTATCTTCATATGGGAGGTGCTCCAGTCCCCTGATCATCCTTGTGGCCCTCCTCTGGACTTGTTCCAACAGTGCCATGTCCTTTTTATGTTGAGGACACCAGAACTGCACACAGTACTCCAAGTGAGATCTCACAAGAGCAGAGTAGAGGAGCAGGGTCACCTCCTTCGACCTGCTGGTCACAGTCCTTTTGATGCAGCCCAGGATACAGTTGGCCTTCTGGGCTGCGAGCGCACAGGGCTGGCTCATGTTAGGTTTCTCATCAACCAACTCCCCCAAGTCCTTCTCCTCAGGGCTGCTCTGACTCTCTTCTCTAAATCTCCATTTCCTGGAGAAATGTCTGGATCAATAGCTACAAAACTGTTTCTTACTACTTGACCCTGGACTTTCTATAATTTCAGTGATATTGTAAAGCCAGAATTGTTTGCTTTTGCACATTTCAAATATTTTAATTAATTTTTAAAGAATTTTTAAGTGGTACTGAAATTTGGCTCTTGTGGATGGTGCTGATCATTTTCAATAATGTGCAAGCTGGTTCTGGGTTTTAATACTGTTTTTGACTGACTAATACTTCATTTACATTCTCAGACAATGAAGATCTGATATTACTTTAGCTATTTCCTTTAATTGCCTTTGTGTTGTAATTCAACTTTAATTTTTAAATTTTCATTTTAAAATATTATCAAACTTCTGTATAAAAATAGTTTTCTAATGTTAATTTTACTTTATGGAAAGAAAATAATTGGGAAGTTTCTAAATTAGTGCTTTCAGTCATTAAGATCTTTATAATTGTGAAAACTTGTTATCTTTATATAGCATTTCAGATCATTATGAAAAATGAGATGTGATTTTTGTTACCATGTTTCTAACTGGGCTTCTGCCAACATCTCAGTTGGTAATCATCATACTGATGGGAAAGGCTGAGAAGCCAAGAATTAAAGAGACATGGAGGGCAAACTCTTGTTGAGTTGGACTAGATTGACTCCTTGAGAGGACATGGCAAATTGGGATTGGCAATTTCAAATCTTAGCAAGTTGCCTTCTTTAGTTTATGCTTCCATTAAGTCTTTCTTTCCTTTTTTTTTCTTTTTTATAGTGTAAGACTTAGAACCCAAAATATGCTGTGTTCACAGAGTGATAAGTGTAAAGGGGCCTGTCCTTCTCACTTAAATTGAGAAGATGTAGGTGCGTCTCAAGATGTACCTACATCTCAGTACATTGGCTTCTCTGCTCTGCAAGGTGTCACTGGTCACATTTGGACATAGATCAAAATGACCAGTTTGGGGATGGAAATGAATGTGTATGGCTGAGACAGCAGAACTTACCCTTACTCTCTGAACTTGTACTCATCAACAACTGCAGTGTGTTCTAGTCTGTCATGGGCCAACATAGATGTGTTGAACCACATAATATGATTATTTAATGCAACTTTTGAAATGATATGCAGTTGTCCCTTGTATCCCGTTTCTATGCACATAAGCAGGTGAATTGTGGATATATAGAAATGGAAACACATGGTGAGCCTGGACAAAATTAGAAATGGAAGATCCCAAGAATGAAAGGATCTTTTCTATAGAACCTGATGGTTGGTTGAGATTTTGATCTTTGTTACTTAAATTTGGTTATGTAAGCCTCAGCTACTGACAGCAAGTTGAAAAGATGCTTTTAATCCATATTTATTTCTTATTTTTGTTCATATATTGTCCATCAAAAAACATGAACTCATTACTAAGAAAAAACGTCCTGCAAGCATCCTGTCGTGGTTTAAGCCCAGCTGTAACTTATGCAGTTCGCCCACTCACTCCCCTCCTCTTTCTTCCCCCCACACCCCCCCTTCTGGGAGGATGGGGAGGAGAATTGAAAGAATGTAACTCACACAGGTTGAGATAAGAACAGTTTAGTAACTAAGGTATAACACAAACCACTGCTGCTACCACCAATAATAATAATGACAAGGGAAACAACAAGGGAAGAGAATACAATTGCTCACCACCCGCCAACCGATAATCAGCCTGACCCAGCAGTGATCCCACTCTTCCGGGTCCCTGACCCAGTTTTTACACCCTGGCCATGACATACTGTGGTATGGAATACCTCTTTGGTCAGTTCGGGTCAGGTGTTCTGTCTCTGCCTCATCCCGGCTTCCCCTCCTCCCTGGCAGAGCATGAGACTTAGAAAGTCCTTGGTCAGACTAAACATTACTTAACAACAACTAAAAACATTAGTGTTATCAGCGCTGTTCCCAGGCTGAAAGTCAAAAACACAGAGCTGCACCAGCTACTAAGAAGGAGAAAAAAGACTGCTACTGCTGAACCCATGACACATACAAAATTTTCTTATGTTCTTTAATTTGCTAGGCTATTGGCCTAAATACATTATTTTTGTTATCTCTGGTGGATTCTTGAATGCAAGCACGAGGCTGAAAATTCTGGTCTTTCAAAGGTTTTTTCAGTACTATTAGTATAGTCTGTAAAAACAGTGTTTATTATCTGAATGAAGGTTTTCTTCCTTGTATTGCACATCTACTGACCACCAAAGAACTAAGCTATGTATTTTTGTATATGTAATGGCATCAGTAATGAATATTGGTTTTATCACAAATTCAGAAGAAATAAAAGCTAAGCCCTCTATTTCTGAAGAAAAGCAAGAACTCTATTAAATATGTGTAAAAACAGATACAGAAAAATGCAAGGGTGCCTCCATAGCTGAAAGTTGCTTACAGTAATAACCAAAGTCAAATATACATGTGTATGTATATAGGCTACTGTTGTGCTTCATTTAACAACAGAGAACCAGTTTACATGGAAAATTGTTAAAAACAGCCCTCAATATAAATTTTTGCAGATGGCATGGATACAATTTGAAGGCATCATATGGGATGTTCTGAACATGCTAACTATCAAAAGAGATTTGAGAAAATCCAAAAGGAATCTTCCCCGAGTAGAAGCAGGGAATGGGATAGTTACTCGAAATACAAGATGTCTTCAGAAAGCTGATGCTGTGTCCAGTCCAAAAACTCAGAGATCAATACCTGGCAGATTAAACAGTAAGGCATGCCAGGAAAGAACTGTAAGAACAATTTGAAGAAGTCATGAGAACTAATAAATTCATTTGCAAGCACAACATGTGGAAAAAGCTGGCCACAGAGGTTGTAAAATGAGTAATAGAGGCACAAAAGGAATAGCCAGAGGAAATAAGGCCAAAATAAGAACTAGAATATTAAATATTTTGCATATATATCACTGTGGAGAAGCTTGAGCAGGTTGCCCAGCTTGTTTTTCGAAGGTGAGTCTTTCCCTGCAACATGTTGTGGTTCCTTGGAGCTGTCATCAAGTCTGTGGACAAAGAAATATGGTTGAATTTCAAAAAGCATTGCATGTGGCTCCTTACCAAAGGCTCCAAGAGAAACTGAGATGCTGTAAAATAAAAGGGAGGGTCTTCACATTGATTAAGGATCAATACATTATAGGGATTTGGCAGCTGCTGTCTCTCTCACATACCTTCTGGAGAATCAGGGTAATCACCATATCTAAGTACATGTTGATAGCACTGCTTGGAAGAACTGCTAAGCAGCATGGTTAGCTGGTCTATACCTTCAAACTACCTTTTAACTGTATCACCCTGATTTTGCTTTCTAGGTAATGCTGTTTCTGAATTCTCTCTCCTTATTTTAGTTTGCATACTTAGCAATAGGTTACTTTCAAGGCGTTAGTAAATCCAGACTATTGGGTATTTTTGCTGCATCTAGCACCAGGCAACCTGCTTGCTAATTGCTCTTATTATGACTGACATGGTTGATTCTTAAACATATACTGCAAAAAGAATTGTGTATGAACTTCTGCATGGATGGAAAAAATGCAGAACTTTTGATTTACTTACACTGTAGCATTTGCTTTAGGGTTACTGGGAAGTATTTGGAAAACTAGAATGATAGGCAGTATGCATTAATGTACAACATAGCTTATATTTTTAAAACCGTGAAAATTCGGGGGATTTAAAAAAAAAAAAAAAAAAAAAAAAAAAGTACACTTTATGCTAACTTTTCCAGAATTTTTATAGGCACATATGGGCAAAGACTCTTTACCACACCCTTAAAGTCTGCTGGTGGCTTGAAAACATTTGTCAGCTCTAGGACAAAATAGCATAAGCGTGAAAGCTAGCATCAAGAGTCAGCTTTTTTCATGTATACCATAAATCACAATAAACACATTCTATCATAATAAATTTATTACTTAGCATTCGACTGCAGATCTTCTGTTTCAGTAGGAATGGTAATATTTTGAACTGGAGGTCTGACAGCATTAGACTTGATTGTTAACCTTACCTATTAACACATGATAGAGTACCATGTGCCTCTCACTCCATGTACCTCAAAGCACAGTGCCAATTATTTTCACTGGCAAGCTGTCACTTGGCAGAGTGACTCTACTTTTGTAATTTCCCCTGAAGTATATGAAACTAAATGATGTACAAATAAGGCAGGACATTCTTTATTTAGAATGATTGTTTTAGGTGTTCCCATGTGAAAATTATTCTCGAGGGAAGTGTTCTTTAGGTACTACATATTTAAACAGGCAAAAGAAAGCCTGACTTGGGATGGAATAAGCAAGTGTTCAAGTCAATTTGTGGCATGTTACCTGGGGTTTCAGTGTTGCCTCATTTCATAATATTTGTTTTCTGTTTTTGTTTTCTCATACCTTCTAGCTTACAGGTGTTACTTGTCACCTCTTCAGTTTTGCATGCAG
This sequence comes from Ara ararauna, assembly GCA_028858755.1. Classification (NCBI taxonomy): domain Eukaryota; kingdom Metazoa; phylum Chordata; class Aves; order Psittaciformes; family Psittacidae; genus Ara; species Ara ararauna. The sequence continues at coordinate 46,516,754 of CM054381.1, forward strand.
CAAAAAATGCATATTACAAACAGCTTGGATTTAACCCACTGGCAGCAGACATTGTCTCTCAGAAATAAATAGTACAAGTCATGGACAATTTCTGGTTTTAATTCTACCTCATTACAAAAGCTCAGTTGTTTTTCATGACCAATATGTGGTCATGTCCCATGTAAACCTCTAATTATATTTGCTTTTATAAATAGCTGTAAATTCACGTAGGAAATGCTCTAACATTTGCCATTTTAAGGTAGCTGGTGGTGTTTGGATTAAAGGGTCTGGAAGCAACTTGGTTCGTAAAGAGTGTAGTCATCTTCACACTTGCACATTAGGATTGGCTTCTCATTTTGATGTTGTAGGCTACAACAGCATACAAGTCTAATGCATAGACATCTCGTAGTTCTCATGCATTCTGAATTTTCCAGGTGACTGCAAACATAATTTTCTCCCACCCATTTAATTATAGTCAGTTTCATTTTCACCACTGAAAAACAGGGATGATACATGTTTCTGTCTCAGTGGAATGGTATTAACTTTTGTCTTGTGTTTTGAGACCATGGATGTGGATGTCGTTTGTAAGATAAAACATAGATAATGTCAAGGTTTCATTAGTAGGAGTCTGACCATTATCTTAAGTATTGTATACTACAGGTTAAAAACAACAGCAGTATTTGTTAGCATACAGATTTGCAAGAGTCTCCATAAGGGGTCTTCATGGTCATAAATTGAAACAAGGAGAATCCTTTCAGGTCTGAGAAGTAAAAAGAAACCCACTAAGCTCGCTATGACAACAGTTAAGCAGTGGTTGTCCATTCTTCCTTGGAAGATTGCTTGGAGGGCCTGGACTCCTGGTATGGATGAGGGCCCTTCCCTGAGTAGGAGCTTTGGACTAGACACTTTTGAGTTCCCTGAAAGATGCCTGTGCATCTGTGGAAGAAAGGAGTGGGAGGGAGAACATTTTAGGCACACTGTGTGTCTAATGTATGTGGTTTGCTGACCACAAGAATTATTCTTTCTCTAAGCAGAAAGTTTCTTTGCATTAGCAGTCATTGCAAGAAGCCTCATCATGGTAGTTATACACTTGCTTTTCTTTTTACCTTTTTGGTAAGGAGGTAAAAGAAGGAATTAATAAAATGCTCTTTCAGTACTTTTATTTTCATCCCAGCATACAGTATTTCAATCTCCTGCCTTTTTGTTTGATCGTGAAAAAAGGAGAAACTATTGGCAGTGAATGTTGATATTAAAGATAGCATAGGAGTAGAAATTCCCTTCAGTGTCTAGAAGTGTAAAATGGAGAAACTAGAGTGCACAGGAGTTCACATGGAACAGCCCATGTTGAAAACTCTCCAACACCTGCAGTAAGCATGTAGTGCTAATGAAGACCTCCTAGTAGGTGTTCAGATTTTCTTTGCTGTTGTTGAAGTGCTTCCTCACTAGAGGAAGTGAAGAAATGTTAACATTTATAAAGCAGCTTTCTAGTAATGGAATTTCGACAGTTGTTTCCTGGAAGTTTGGCTATGCTCTGCAGGAATTTTTATTTTTTCCCCTTCTTTGTTTGTTTAGTTGCGTTTCAAACCTGCCTTTCCAGAGACCTCATCTGCATCAGCTTAACACCAGTATACTGCAGCATATTTTGTTAGAGACCTGCTTTTGATTGAGTTTGTTTAGATACAGAACTAATCTGTCACATTGTGAAAGAGAATTTGATGTTTGGAGCTGACACTGGCGCTCTCTGATTGTGGTACCTTGGTGATTTATGGATCAATTTCAAGTCTCCATTTCCTTAAAATGAGACAAGTGAATTAGAAAATCATAACATAGAGGACTACTATTTCTGACAATTCATTGAGATAAGTAAAAGTTCATTTGTCTTAAATGGGAAGAGCTACAGAAATGGTATTTTGCAGTTTTCCTTTAATTGTGGAAGTGTTTTTTTCTGCAAGCTGAAGCTGATTTATGAATCTTCTTGCCACACTGTGAAGTTTTATTATTTTTCCCTGATATCAGAGGGAAGACTTCATTGCAAATCAGAGTAGATAGAGGGAGACTTCCTTTAAAAGAGCACTATCTGTCAATGAGAGAAATGTGTGAACTAAACACGTTTGTGTAGTATGCCTTGTATTGTTCCAAGTTTTTACATTTTGAAATATTTGTAAAGCAACTTTAGCTGCAAAAATACTCTCAGTACCAATGAACACAAGCAAATGCTTTAAAATATCGAAGGCAATTAAATCAATTCACCTACCATGCATTTTGTGGTACTTCTAACAATCATAGGTAAACAAGTTTACTAATGAAAATACTGAGTTAATATTACTGAAAGCGCTACAGGAAAAAGGACTGTAACGGTTTTAGTAAAAACAAAAGATTTAGTGAGAATCAAGTTTCTTGTATTATAAATAATTTTAAAAATAAATCCTTCTTTTTGGAAGGTATAGGGGGATAATTTAGAAATTATTTGGGGAAGAAAGTAGCAATCCTGCCACCTCAGCAGCATTCAGTTATGTAAAGGACATTGGAAACTCTGAGAAGGTAAGATACCCTTCCAGTCCTATTCCAGACTTTAGTTTTAGTTAGTATTTCACTTAGAGACAGGTAGGTGAAAATTATTAATGTTTAGAATTCTGAGTGTAAACTGTAAGCAGAAGATATAAATGTATTTAGAAAACTTGGTTTTCTGCCAAGAAAAAAAAATATTTTTATGTAAAAATAATGTTCCTCTTGAGACTGAAGGATTGCTTGTGGAAAAGTTCCTTATTTTCTCATTTGCCTTTACTTAATTAGGCAAATATAAAAGTAGGGGCTTAGTAACTTATTTTCAACAAAACCTGTAAAAGTAAACCTAAATTAACATTGCACAAAAAAGTTGCCTTTTTTTTCTCTCTCTCTCTCTAGATGTCTTTAGATCTTAAAATATGTGTATTCCTATATATATCAAAATTCTCAAGCTGTGTATCACTCTTTATATTGTTCAGGCCGCATAATGAATATGAGAGTAAAATTAAGCTGAAACTACCATCCGTGCTGTACTTGAACTTCATGTACCTAGTTTATCTAACCAACGCAGTCTGAACTGTGTGTAATCCATTTACGTATATATCAATTACCCTTAATAGTTAATTATCAAGCTATCCAGTTAGGGAAGCAATCACATATGCTACCAGTTTTCACAGTGATCAAATATTTTAGGCCATCTTTTAGCAAATATTTGACCTAAAAGCTTATTTTCACTAATTTAAAAAACAAAACCAAACCCCAAAAACCAGAGTCCTTGCATTATTAGAAAAAAATACAGACATAAGGAAATCAATGTTCATTTTCAGAAATGCAAGCAGATTTTCTTAATTTCTGAGTATTTGCAACATTCATTCCGCTGGCAATTTTCTGCTGCAGGATGAATACAGGTCTTTGGTCCTCTCCCTGCATAAAACCTATCCTGTGCTCCAGAACCATTACTGTGCTGAGTACAACAGCATGTCTCTTGACAGAACTTACATCTTGTCTGCCCTACAGGAATACAAGTTGTAAAGCTCTCAATTCTGGAAGCAAATGCAACATTTTAGCCTGTAGTAAGATAAGAGCATTAATTGCATCATCTGAAAATTATGGATAACAAAAAGGTCCTCATGTTGCATATAGATTTTTAAGCTGGTGCAGAAATCCTGCAGTACCAAAACCCGTGTAATTGCCCCAAGCCTCAGATGAAGCCACAGGATTTAAAATGTTGTTTTCTAAGTGTAAGGTTAAATTAGGGCACTTTAAAAAAAAAATGTTCAGGTAAGGTTCATCTGCAGATACAGAAGTGAAGGAATCACTATACCACCACACACTATGAGTTTTTTACATATGCTGATTATCTTGAAAATTGTCTCATTGGGCCTGTAAGAGAGTCTGGGGAATTAAAGGCTCTGTTTTGTTTTCTGCAGATAGGTACTAAGAGCTAATAATAGCTGTTAAAGTATCCTCTTCCTTCTCTTTCATTAAAAGAAGATTGAGGCCAGGCTAAGATCAGTTAACAGGAGACATTAGCAAATGAGCTGATGCAGAAGGGCCATATTAAAGGTTTTTGTGGCTATGATGTCCTGCAGCAATTTCAGGATTGTATTGTGCAAAGGAAAGATATTTTGAAATGCAGATGAAATTTCTTTGTACAAGGAACTTTTCAGTAATCTGTAACATGTACATAGTCTTTTTCAGTATGTTTCAGAAAAGCAAAGGAAGAAATCTGCCCTGCCTAGTGTCTCTAATCCTGGAGTCTGTGTGAAATACTAATGCTTTCTGGTTTATGTAGGAGGAGAAATGAGGGAAATTGAATTCTGTACTTACAGCCTGCTGAATCAGTGCTGCTGATCCTTATTAACTGACCTTCAAAAACCACAAGAGTACTAAGTACGTCCAAATTATTCTAGAACACTGTTCAGAATTAAGAAAAATATGTGTTAGCTTTGTGCTAAGTGACTAAAGAAACACATGGTGTGAATTAACAAGCATTCCCTTTGGAGATGTCATTAATTGTAAGGTGCTCTAAGGTTGTGCAAGGTGTTGGGTCTGCTCTGGGCTGGTACAGTATATTGTAAGAACTAGGAAATTCTAGGCTGAGAGGTAGGACTGGTGCAGAAGAAGCTGCCCTAAAAGCAAACATCAAAAACAATGGGCCACCTGTTGCAGAGTTGGGTTTTGGTCAAAGTGATGAAGAAAAAGGCAGTGAATTCAGGGTTTCTGCATGTTGAAGTGTCTGTGTGGGTTTTTTTGGCTTTTTGCTCAAGGTAGACAGATTTATTACTTTTGTAAGTAAATAGGTGGTGTAAATACCTATGTAGTTTGTCTCCTTTTCATCTTTAAGAGTCTGCAAGGTCTTCAAAGCTGCAAATTTTCAAGAAAGGAGCAGTAATTATGAATCAGAAAACCAATCTTTTTCTCTTAATATTTCAGGGTGAAATGTATTTTGGAATCAGGATGCTGTATTAACATTTGTGACACTGATTGTCAGCCATTTGTACAAATGAGATTTTCACCATGATCTAGCCTTTTTTTAAGCCTTCCTGAAAACCTCCACTTAACCCATCCTGACCACAGCTTATCCCTGCCCTAAGGCTTATTTGGTGCTGAGGGTGGTCCTAAAAGCTGAGACACATTTGCTTATCTCATCATCTCCTGGAAGTAAAGCTAAATTAACTCTGAAATAGAGACACCGTATGGAAAATTTTCAGCAATGGGCATTGATTTTCTCTAGGCCATATAACTTTTCTCAAAAGAGTGAGCATTTAATGGCTATAGGGAAATAAAGTTCCCAAGTTAAAATGCCCTCTTGGCAAACCTTCAGCAGCCGCAGAGCCTCTCTTGGTCCTTTCTCAAGTCCTCAAGAGGGTTATCAAGGTGCCACTGTCTTATCAAGACTGTCTCTGTCTTTCCTGTTCTTAAGAAGCATATTTCTTTCTCATGTTATATTTAATCCCAGAATAGAGATTTCATTGTTATTTGGTGGATGTTGTTGTTGTCTCCTGAAAAGCACCTGCCTCTGAGTTCCTATCTGTGCCAGCTTATATGATTACATATAACTATACTCGAGGGCTCATCCCAAGACAAGACAGTGACTCATTCTTTCCTGTTATAACTAGCATCCAGAAAGCTGAATAGAGGAAGTAAACAATGAACATAAGTATTACAAAATGCTCTCATTCTTCACAAGTTAATTTTAGAGTAAAATCGGAATTTGTTCATGGTTTAAAAAGATCTCCATAATTGTTATTAGTGGTGGTGTTATTGCTGCAACTATTTTTACAAATTGCCCTCTAAATTTACAAGCCTTATTTTTGACCAAATTGAAAGATGTACATTGAAAGCTAATGGTAATCGGAGGATTGTTTCAAGATCCCTATATGGGGATGCTACAGTTCTTTGCAAACGTGAAGGATTTCTTAGGGGTTTATTTTCTTTTCTTTTGGAGGGGATGGCAGTGAGGAATGGGGAGAGTGCCAAGTCATTTGCACATCAGATTGCATAAATCAATTTGCATGGCATGTTAGGACCTAAAAAATAGTACATACAGACACTGGCAAGGAGGGAGACAATTTCTTCAGACTTTCAGTTGGTTCTTAAACAAAATGTGAAAGCTTTGGTTATGTCTCAGGGGATACATACATATACTATCATCCTCGCCCTCCCTCGAGCTCACGGTGGCTTACTCTTTTCCAGTTGTGGCAAGCTATCTGTGTCCTGGTTTTGATCTCATTTTACTTTGCTGGGTACCATTTCTGTCTGTTTTGATCACTGGTATTTTATGTTGTGAAGACAAGTTTTTAATCCTCTTCAAGATAACTTGTTATTCTCAAAGGGGGGAAAAAATCAACTTTCATTCTTCACTATGACTGTCTTTGATTTGTGAAACCGAATGGTCCATAAAACAGACTGTGGAAAAAAATTGATAGGTTCCAGTTAATGAACAGCAAAGCTATGAGCAAGTTAACTGTCAATAGATAATATGAATCATGCAGTCAAAACAGCCAAAGTTTTTGGTGGAGCCAGTAAGGCTGCATATTATCACTGGTCAAGGTTGATAGCTCTTGCAAGGGAAAGAAAACACTTCTTTCTCTTTTTCCTGCTGAATTAAAGTTAGCTACCTGTAATAACAACAGAGGTACTTATCTGTGTGTGAGAAGGAAGTTCCCTGTTTGAAGTATGCTCAGGGGTGCCACTTTGTCAGAGGTAGTTCCCCAGGGGAAGGCGACAGGTGGAAAAGCCTCCTTTTGTCCTATCATATTCTAGAACAGAAATATAATACTTCATAGGGAAAAAAAATTGTCATAATCAAGTTTAGCAGCTTAAAATAACACATGATGTAATGCAAGCTCTGCTATAGTAAAAATTATATGTAGATCTTTCCTTGAAGTGTACTACTTCAGTGTTTATCATCCTGAAAATTCACTTCCTGATTGAAATTGTTCGTTACTCATCTTAAACAAAAAGTGAATTTGGGTGAAGAGATTGTTACATTTTTTTCTGAATTAACAAAATAGTTTATCTTCCCAGTATAAATAAATGTCCCTAGGCAAAACCAGCTGAACTCTGAATAAGTTGCTTTACAAAGAAAAGGCTCATATATCACTTACTATTGTGAAAGGTTTTTGTTGGTTTTGAAAAAATGGAAACATTTTTTCCTCCCTTACAAACAGTATGCGGCCATTTAGAAATGAGGGCTTCTATAATTAATGGGTCTGTGCTCATACTTCCCTTAGATAAGCGTTATTTCTTGTATCAAGTTATACTCAGCAGTATCTTTACTTCCTAGTATTATTCTGATTTAAAATTAATAAAGTTTAGTTGCATTGAATGTAAATATAGGATATCCAACTTGTATAAATCATTAAGTGAAGTGCTTTTGTTTCTTGAAAATAATAATTAGGTATAGATCACAGAATTATCTCTCATGAGAAAATTCACTTGGATACCGTTGCTTCTATTTGACAATTATATGTACCTCTGTGATTCAAAGAGATAGATGTAATATTTTAGCCAAAAGGGTGCAAGGTAAGAAATGGGGTTTAATATTTTGACTTTGTATCAAAATTATATCTGCTTCTGAATGTATAACAATAGAGTATTTATTTCCAGATAATTATAATTCAGTACAATGCAAACAAAATCTCAATTTTTCTTCATTAATGAGCTGCCATCTCATTATGTGAAGATTGGTAACAATCTCATATTTGAGATCAGTTATAATTATCAGCAAGAATGCAATATAGTTCCAGTGTTTCAGATTTTGAGTTTATTGAATATGATTTGTCATTATTCTTAATCTGCTATCAGGCACAACATGTAATATATGAGCAGAGCAGCAGAGAAATTTGCAGGATCATTGGTATTCTTTTATAGCTAAGTTGGTTTACTATTCTGTGTTTGATGTTGGCCTGCTAATGTCATGGCCGTTACAGATACAACCAAGTCTAGCAAGTACATTATTTAGATAAATTCCTCTGTTTTGAACTGCATATTGAGGGCATTAAGATGAGCACCATTGTGCCCTGGGCTAAGTACATTCCATGATTATTATTCAGTTTACCTGGGCCATATACTTAGACAGGTTGAGCGGGTGATACTAGAGACCATGACCTTTCCCAGCACCCTTGTCTGCCTGTACATATCCCTTAGGAAATACAATTCCTGGTTTCTGCAAGAGTACTGTTTTGACCCTTGATTCATCTTGTACTCATGGCATGGCATGGCATGGCATACTCATGGGATGTTCCTTACTCTCCCCATTACTTTTTTCATTTGGAGAGAAAGGAGGTGAAGACTGGTGATAGGACAGAGACTGGTCAAAGCTCATTAGTCCCTCTGTTTTTTTACTGAACTGTTTCAATTACTGAGAGCTGCTGAGCAGCTGCATCATAATGACTTCATGTGCTCATAGAGAATTGCTCTGAAGTTAATTTTTGAACAGACTGTGAGCATTACTTCCTTTATAACAGGATCCCATCTAATCCAGTCTGGGTGAGTAGAAGGGAATGAAGTGTGATGTTGATTCTAGGAGTAAATCCAAGCCTCCTACCCAGCAGTCACAGCTCTTCAGGATTAGCTCTCTGTATCTGTTTCTCTAGAATGTCAGAACACCTGGAATCCATGCTGTCAAGAGGAATGTGGAATCCCTTACCTCGCTTCAGTCAGATATGGGGCTGTTTCCAGATGCTGGCACACTTGTAATAAGAGTTTGGTCTCCATAGATACTCCTGCCCAGTGGATATGAATTGCAAGTGTGTCATGGGTTCAGCAGTAGGAGTCATTTTTCTCCTTCTTGGTAGCTGGTGCAGCGCTGTGTTTTTGACTTTCGGCTTGGGAACAGCACCGATAACACCAGTGTTTTCAGTTACTGCTTGGTAATGTTTTAGTCTGACCAAGGACTTTCTGAGTCTCATGCTCTGCCAGGGAGGAGGGGAAGCCGGGAGGAAGCAGAGACAGGACACCTGACCCAAACTGACCAAAGAGGTATTCTGTGCCACAGCATGTCATGCCCAGGATGTAAAAATGGAAGGCAGAGACCCGGAAGGGTGGGGGTGCACTGCGTGGTCGGGCTTGGCATCGGGTGGTGAGCGATTCTATTCTTTTCTCTTGTATTTGCCTTGTCATTATTATTATTGGTGGTAGCAGCAGCAGTCTTGTGTTATACTTTAGTTACTAAACTGTTCTTATCTCAACCTGTGAGAATTGCATTCTTTCAATTCTCCTCCCCATCCACCTGGGAGCGGAGGGAAGAAAGAGGAGGGAGTGAGTGAGAGAGTGACTGCGTGAGTTATAGAGGCTTAAACCACGACAAAGTGGGAGTACATATGAAATATATGTGAACAGCATGCTCTGAAACGTAGCATGTATTTGTGGAAAAACATGGATGTAGAAAAGCTAACAGAGAGCTGATAGCCAAGTTTGGAAATCCTGTTAAGTTTTGTGAAAGCTGATTATTTCATGATAGTGTTTGGGAAGTAGAGTACCAGTGGAGAGGTAAGGAGAGAAATGACAGCAGGGTGGATGTGAATTCCACTGAGTTGAAGTATTGGTGCAGATATACAGAGACTGGAGAAAGAAGAGTTAAGAAGAAGGGAAAGTACCAAGAGAGTTGGAAAGAAAGGAAACAATAGGGATAGGAAACAATCTTAAACAAGGAAGCTATTTTGAGCAAGACAAATTACATGAGCATAATTAGGATTTTAAAAGGAGAGAGAAAAGTCATTGTTGAGATCTGGGCCATGTTTAGGATTATATTTTCAGGTTAGATGTAAGGAGGAAGTTCTTTACTGTGAGGGTGGTGAGGCACTGGAACAGGTTGCCCAGAAAAGTGGTAAATGCCCTATCCCTGGAAGTGTTCAAGGCCAGGATGGACAGAGCCTTGGGCAGCATTGTCTAGTGTGAGGCATCCTTGCTCATGGCAGAGGGGTTGGAACTAGATGATCTTAAGGTCCTTTCCAACCCTAGCTATTCTATGATTCTGCGGTAAAATACAAATATGAGTAAAAAGGTATATTACAAAACTGTGTTCTCCATCTTTATCCAATTGCATTTGGCACTTATGGTAGGGGAGTGAAGGAGAGGCTTAAAGACAGCAGCATAGTTGTTCTGCAAGTAAATTTGTAGATGTGGCTTCATACATGCAGTGACATGGGATAGAGCAAAAATAAAGGCAAATGGTGATGAAAACTAGTAGAGCATCAGCACATTTTTCTTTGTTTTGTTGTCTCATCTAAGAGGGCCTAAAAAGGATGTTTCTAAACAGTTATTCTTTGTTAGCACAACCTATGTAATAGTTCCATATACAGAGATTTCAGTCAGAAAATCATCTGCCTCCCTCTTATTCATTTGCTCGGCTCAGCGTATACCTGGAGACAAATTTTTCTTAACTGTAGAAATGATTGTTCCTAACAGCCATTTGATTCAGTCAAACACTGATGGTGTTTACTGCTGTGCTTTTCTCTGGAGGTGTTTAATCCAGCTCTGGAATATTTCAGCATAAAAATTAGGAATGGGGTAGAGAGCAGCACATGGAGATGGAAGAGGGAAAAGATTTTAAACTATAATGTTAATCATATCAATCTTATCTGTATAATACTTGAAAAAAACCTCAGGTCCACCTGAAATATTTTATCTTATTTCCTGTAAAGACCTTAATCAACATAAAAATGGATTTGGAAAATACTTAAAGGTATTCTTAATGCACCTTTGTTCTTTTCCATATACTTTAAATATGTTTCCATTAACTTTCACAATACTGCACAATGTTCCTACTTCTGAGAGCTACTTGACCCTTGCTCAAAGTCTATCACATAATAATGCATTAACATAGAAATGATTTAGGGAGGTGAAGTTGGAGGCATTGAGTGGTTACAGTCTTTCTTGCTCAACTGGATAGGAAATTTATTTGAAGAAAAAAATTTATATACACTTTACATATTTTTTCTATGGCACAATACATTTCCAATGAATTTTCAGCAGTAAATAAATACCAGCTATGCAGAGTGTTTTAAGAAGCAAATACTGCCAAGTTTAGAAACGAATCAGAAAACCTGGAAACTCAGTGCTCTGTGTTTTCCCATGGGTGCTGTGGAGAAGCCTCCTTTCTGTTCCTCTTAGCTCAAGTCAGTCCACTACAGCCATGTGCACAATAAGATCATTGGCACTAGAAAGGTAATTATTTGCTGCCTGCTCACTTATTATACATGCCTCAGTGTTACAAAAAATTGGAATGCTGCTGTTGTGTTGAACTGACGACAAAGTCTCCTTTTTTTCTTTAATCCTCAGGAGCCTAATATTAGTAGAGACTCAGAATTGCAGAACTGTGAACTCCTGGTTATATTTTAAAGACTCTCATATTAAGTATTCATGCTTACTCAGAGAAGAAAAAGTGAATCGAAATACTGTGATCCAAAGGTGGAACCAGAAGAGCAGCCTCAGAGTCATGCCAGTTAGTGCTTTTTAGAAAGGCTGATAAAAGTGCATTGAAACTCACCATTTATCCAGAATGGAAAAAAAAAAGCATTTGGAGCAAAGTGGGTAATTTTTCTCTCCTGACAGTTTTCTGGCAGGTGTGTTTGATGGGCTGCTTACAGTTTGTGTGTGTGTATTTGAGGTGGGAAAAGGAACACTTCTTTGCTGTCATCTTTTTCTTGGAAGCTCTCAGTGATAATTTAAGTCTCTGTTTTCTGAGGGAGAAACAGTGTGGGAAAAGCAGAAGAACTGAAGTACATGAAGAAGTGGAGAAGGTATAGACAAAGTCTAAGAGGGTGAACTCAGGCTTCTGTTTAAGTAAGAGAAAGCATACCCTGCCAAGAGATGCCCACAGACTTTGAGAAAGAGCCTTCATCTAGAAGTATCAAGGAAGCAGGAGAGAAATTACTCCTTTGAATTTAGGGAAAATCTTCATTTTGTTGCGAAGAACAAAAGAATGATCTAGATTTTATGTCTCTGACCACTTTTCATGGATTTTTAAAACTTTTTATTCAGAGTAAAGGTGCCTAGCCTTCCTTGGAGGGTGGTGGCATAGAGATACCAGAAAAGCAGGGGGGAGGGATTTGTGGTTGTAGGTTTACTACTGACAACAAGTAACCATGTGATCATTGAATTAATCAGGGTAAACACACATGATGTTGGTAGTAGGTGGTCAGAGAACTAATTCACGGTCAGAGATTGGTGGGTTTAGTTCATCTCTTCTGATGCAGATTGTAATAATCAATGGGTAATTCTTTTTTTCTTTTTTTCTTTCTTCTCTAGGCAGATGATTTAGGAAGAAACAAAACGCTTTTCTGTAATGGTAGGGTTTAGGACCTGGGGGACTGTGAGGATTTCCTTCTCTAATCTGTGGGAATTACCCTGACTGACAAGGAACTGGCGTGCAGTTGATTTGCAGTCCTCAGTTAACTTGCAGGTATACAGGACATGGAACTATGAGAATAAAGTGGTTCTTGTTTGAAGCAGAATTCATATGAAAATCCAAACAGAAGTGTTAATGCTGGAATAGAGTTTGCCATTGTGTTCTGGGGGAAAATCAATGCAGATTGAATAGGAAAAATGCCTTTTTATTGTTATTGGGTTTTTTTTGCTTGGTTGGTTTGGTTTCTTTTTTAATCATTATGTAGTAAATACTGATCAGGGCTGTGTTATGAACTGTGAAAATAAGAATAATATAATTGCTAACAGTAAATTCACTGGATATTGCACTGTATAGTACTGTATGTACAGTATGCTATGTTATAGTGCTTTCTGACGTTCAAGCAGGGCTTTAAAGCACTGTCTCCAGAGAGAAACTTTTAACTTCCAAAAAATTAGTTGTGAGTGATAAACCACTAAAGAACAACCATTTGAAGAATAAATATTCAGGCAGCGGAAAGCAGATATCAACTAAATGCATTGAGTGCGGCAGCTGGAAACAGTGAGCAGCATATGGGAGGAGGTACCAGAGAGAGAAACAAGTAGGCCAAAAAGTCCTAGTGTTATTTTCAGTTTATTGCTGTAGCAATTAGGGAAATCTCCTAGACAAGATTACAGCTTTTCAAAAATTGCTAGTTGGGGAGATATCAGATCTCTTGTAAGAACTAATATTTGGATATAAAATAATCCTTTCCTATAGGGGGCATTTCATTTTGTTTGATGCATTTCTTTGTCTTATTGCCAAAGGATGAACAAATCATTTATGTGTTTTTTGTTTCCCTTGCTGCCTACTATCCGTTCACCTAGTGAGAAGGAAGAAGAACGTAACACCAAACAAGTTGGGTTCAAGTGGGACAGGAATAAAAGTGTCATCTCTAGCTTAGCTGCTTACATCTTCATTGCTGTTGTGAGTGGAAGTAGGACCATTGTCATGTCGTTCTGAAGCTGTTGGTTTCATGCTTTGGTGAGCAATTGTTCACAGAAGAAAACAGTTTTCAAAGCTGATAGTTTTTTTGCCTGGTTGTTGACAGCAACTGAAGGGCAAAGTAACCTGAACTGCATAGATGTTTCTTGGACAGGACCATGGCATTTGCTTGTTACAGTTGGTTGTCACTACTGTGTTGTCAAGAGCTCTTCAGACACACCTCTCACAGCTATTACATTCATAATGAGAAAGGAGAGAATTGTAAGTCCTATTTGTTCACTAGTCTTGTACTTGAACCACTCAGACTTTGTGTGGTGTTTCAAACTTGGGCGGGTTTAAAATGGTCATAAAGGGTGTTTCCAAGCTTCAAGAGCTGCTAAACTCTTATACCACCAAGTAAAATGTAGATGTTTACTTGGCACTTTTTCACATGTATGCCTGTGTGTATATATGCATTTTTTAAATATTTGTATTTATACACATATATGTATGTACATAAATATTTGCTGTATTTGTTACATTCCTCTGCCCTTTTTAAATATTAAGTGAATTTTAACAATTCATCTGCATCTTCTAGGGGCCATGGATCCTAACCTGAACTCTGCATGACACAGTGAGGCTCTCTAGAGCTGGCCCTAACAGCATTTAGCTGTGCTACGATGGCACCATGTCTGATTGTATAGCCCTTGCATATGTATATAGCCCTGGGCAAGCCTGCTCGGTTCCAGAATCTCTTTGCTATGCTGGTCACCATAAGCATGACACCAGATGCCTCAACACAGTGACCTCACATAGGAGAATCATACCAGGGTGGCATCCTCTCCCTCAGTGCTGATGAAAGGAGAGCTTTATAACCACCCACTGGATTGCTGCTTTGGGGATAGATTTTTATCCTCTTTCTTGTAAGGGTTAAGCAGAGCTCACATTTTCTGTTTAAAACATGCTAGCAGAAGGGGATTCTGTCCCAGGACTTTCTCTGCATTTTATATTAAATAGCCTGATCACCAGGCTACAGAGGAGTTATCCCTTAATCTGGCTTTGCAGCCCAGTAAAACCTGCTTTGTTGGCAGGGATTCAGCAGCAGCAGAGGTAAGGAGTGTCTCTGCCAAAACTGTTACTATCCTGGTGAGAGCATTTTCCTGCAAAACAGAAGTGGGTATCTTCTTGTTTTCTTCTGGTCCTGAAGGGCATGAGTTTGGTTTCATTTCCTGTGTGGAGGATGATAGGCACCTCCATCCCTTCTCTAGCTGAGTTTTTATAGCAAGCTGTGGTAGTAATTTTTGTGAAGGGTGTGGGACATGGGAGTTGGATCTTGGGAGGTGACATGTAAGGAAGCCTATATATTTGGACCCTTAGACTCTGGATTTCGCTTGGCTTAGGGTGGGACATGTGTTTCTCAGCCTTGGTGGGACTAAGTTCTGAGTCTGCACAGATATGGAGCTCCAGGCACCTGCGAAATGTGACGGTAAAAATGCAGCAACACCTGTGGTCTTCCAGCAGCCCAGAGTTATTATGTGAAAGAGGGGCATTGAAAGCTTGCAGTTTGAGTTAAGCATCGAAAATCCACATATTTCCCTGAAATCTAGTTTCTGTTCAGGACTGCCAGGCTGGCCACGTTCTGCTGCACTGGAGGCCTTTCCTTCCACTCTGCCTCAACAAGCCTCACAGGTGAGATGAGTGTCTCATCCACCCCAGGCTGTGAGCATGCGTATGGTGGCTGTATCTATACTGTGCAAAGCCCTTTTCCTCTTAGTTTCGTGCAAATATTCTGAGGACATGCACCAAAATGGCTCCTGACACATTAAGCACAATTTCCTTGGCAGGACAAGGTGGGATTGGGCCCAAAACAGCCTTTGCAGTAAGAATTATAAGTTAGATAGTCATTAGCTGTGCTGTACTTTCGATGAGAAGTTACTGTGCTGGTTCCATGTACTTAAACCTCCTGGTTCTTTAAATAGGTGTCCTTGGCCAGCTTTTCTCACTCCATTAATCCTAGCACAGATGAACCAGCATGAATGTAAATGTTTATGGCAGTCTTCACAGCTGCATATGGAATATATCTGATTGTTTGCATATAGTCAGTGCTATGGGTTTGTAATTTTATGCTCTATAAAGAGTCCTAGATAATCTTTCCAAAAGGAGCTGTGTAAATGCAGATATAATTAGTGTTATGATTTATTTTTTTCTGGAAACAGATATCTTTTAATAAGGCACTGGAGCACAGAATAGCCATTTCCTGTGATTCTCATTCACATAATATTTATAGTGCTATAGAGTAAATGAGCCATTGAAAAGGGAAAAAAATTAATACTGTGAATGAACTTGCCTTGAGAGGATTTTGTGATAAAATTATGAGTCTAACAAACTTCAGTAAACCAATTACTGCTCCTCCTGGATTTGTGAATATGAAAGCTCAATGGGATTTGATGTAATCCCTCCCTGTCAACAGATGGTCAGAATGCAGGTCTTTGCAGAATACGTTCCAGCCTTCCCAATTCCTTCCACAGTTGGCTCTGATGATTCTTTACACATTGCCTCTTGGTGGCAAAAATACTGAAAAAGGCATGAGTTAAGATGTCTGCAATGTACCTCTATGCAAATTGTGTTTATTTTTTTCACCATTCTTCAAGTGCCTTCACATAGAAGGAGGATGGTCTATTTTGAGTGGCCGGTGGCACATATATTATAATGGCCTACTAGTATTACTGTAGTTAAGAGACAGCATGTTATTCTAAACTTCTGTTTGCAGGGAAATATTGAATAGCCAAATATTTTACTCCAAGTTCAAACCTACTAAATTAAAATTACAAGAACTAAGCCATTTTTACAAGAACCAAAAATTTTTAATTCTCCTCCTTCCCTGAAATCAGTTTAATTAGAGTTATTTAGTTGATACCTGCATTTTCTGCCTTCTAGGGCAGCAAACTTCCTGCTTTTCAGGAAAATAGTAAAAACATTGGATAAGGTCATGGATAAAATGATTCTGTATTTTGTCCAGTGTAATTCCAACAACCTCCTTATGCTGCTTACATTTCTCCCTAGGTTGCAAAATATACAGACATTTATATGGTGGAAAGCTGCAAGTAGTTTCATTTGCCTCAACCAAATCTACACAGCATCTTAAAAAAAGATTAACTGTTTTGTGCAGTTATGGTCTTGCTTTTAATTGGAAATACGTATGTTGGTAACTTGATCCAATAGTTGTTTTCTAAGTAGTAGCTACTATTCTCAACTGTATTTAGCAACTACTCAGTAATGAAATAAATCAGCACCTGCTTATGTGAGTATGTAAGTTACTTGGAGGCAAGACTAGGAATGATAGAAAATTTACATTGTAAGGAAACTTGGGAGGCCCGTGGCCCATCCTGCTCAGAGAAGGACCACCTCTGTCGTCAGACCATGATCTTCAGGGCTTTGTCCAGTGAGGTCCTGAAAAACTTTGATGGAGAGTGAACAGCCTCGCTGGCAACCTGCTGCACTGCTTGCCTCTGCTCTTAAGGGAAAGTTATCCTTCTGTTAGTGTTTCAGCTTACATCTGTTGTCTCTTCTGCTGCCGCATCTGAGCCCTATCATTCAACCAGTTTTTTAGTTTACCCCTTTTTTAATTACTTTTATGTCCAAATGTATGAACTAAATTAAATTTATTTCACACACTTAGACCTTACCATCCTCACTTGGATACAAAAATGTTGTGGAAGACAGTGCTGAAAGTCTTGAGAAAGTCAAAGGAACAACAGCTGGTGTCCCCTTATCCATTTTTTATCACTTTATTATTTCCGTCATTTTATCACAGTCAGGTTGGTCAGGCATGATTTAACTTTGGTAAATCCAGGCTGACTGATCCCAATCACCTTCTTCTCCTTCATATGCCCAGAAATGTGTTTTGGGAGGACAAGCTCCATAATTTCCAATGATCTCAGTGTCATATAAGGTGTTTAAAATAGCTGGAAGATGGGAAGTAACATTATATAAGAACATATTTTAAACGGCTAAACTGAAGAACCTGTTGTATCCACATAAAACTGTGAGCAGAATCAGTGTCCTGCAACAGCTTTGCTGTAAGTCTTGGGACAGTGGTGGGTTGAACTTTCTTCATTCCTAGTACAGGGACAGCCTCCTGGAAATA
This sequence comes from Ara ararauna, assembly GCA_028858755.1. Classification (NCBI taxonomy): domain Eukaryota; kingdom Metazoa; phylum Chordata; class Aves; order Psittaciformes; family Psittacidae; genus Ara; species Ara ararauna. The sequence goes on from CM054381.1 coordinate 46,534,204, forward strand.
GTAGGTGAGGATAAGGTCAGTGAAGAACAGAAAAGGCTCTAATGGGACTTTAGTTCCTGCTTTTTACAAAAGCAGATTTCTCTTTTTTTTTTTTTTTCCCCCCCAGATACCTTATTCCCAAGTGCAGAATTCTCCTCTGGGTCTGGCAGTATTGTATCATTATCTTCTCTGTGCTGCACTATAACCGTGTAAATACATTTAAAGGAGACTTTGGTATGCTCATCAATTGACTGTAGGGAAAATCTTCTGCAAAGTGGTGTATGCAAAGTATGTTTTGTACATATTTGTTGGTTGAGGATCCTCACAGACGGTCAAGAAATTAATGAGCAACTTTCAAGTCAATCATCGTTATTTTTGTCAGATTTCTATGCTTTCAAAATAACTTCCTATGCAAAGCACTCAAGTATTGTAGAACATAAAGTGAATTAGTTCCTTTTGATAATGTTCTGAGAAAATGTGAAACTAACAATAACATTCTTGTTGCATATAAAATATTCAGTGTACATGTCCATGCTGAAGTAAGAAACTTTGTGGCAGCTTCTTTTGTATAGTCCTTTCTGCCTGTCTGAATTCTTTTGTTGCTGGGGAAAACAAACTTCCGGTTCAAAGATTCTGTACTGTTGGTGTAATGGAAGCTGGTCTGGGTGTTTTGGGAACATATAAGTGTTGAATACTGTTACAGAAGTATATGTGTGTGGCTTACGCTATGGACAGGTGTATCTCACAGGAAAGCTAATGGTAGTAGAACAAACTAAACGCAAGCACCTACACTGGGAAAGAGTAATGACCCCAGGTTTTTGTTTGGTTTTGTGGGGGTTTTTTTGGGGGGGTTTTTTGTTTGTTTGTTTTAATTTTCAATTTCAGGAATCAGTAATATTCTTGTTGTTATAGGACAAAGAAAGTGCTCATTCTGAAAAGTTTTAATTACAGTTTTGTCAGTTTCTTTCTAAAGAAATTAAGATTTGAAATCTTACAGGCAAGTAGGGTTTGTGTATGAGGACCAGTAGCATTAGAGAGTTTGCAGTAATTTTGTATATATTTTTGAAAAGAGCTGATGAACAATGTTATTCGCAGCACAGGTTTTCAAGTAACTGATCACAGAATAGTCTGGGTTGGAAGGGACCTTCGAAGGTCATGTAGTCCAGCCCCTCTGCAATGAGCAGGATGTGCTATGATATTATTTCATAGAGGCTACTTCACAATATAAATCTTTTGTTGTGAGTTCCTATTTAGTCTCACCCTGTACCCTGACAGAAAAAAGTACTCTTGTTTTGAAAAAATTGCACTTTTGTAATAGGGACAGCAATACAGTAGGAAATGAGCCCAGAACTTCTGAAGTTATTTCACTTTGGCTGCAAAAGTCTGTAGAATATAACCACCAGCTTTTATTTCCAGTCCAGTCAACATTTACTTGGTGCCCATCCCTTGCCAAGAAGGGCTAAAACACTATCATAGCATTTTCACCATTTCACGTGAAGTTCAGCAATTGCACTTCTGTCTCTCATGCTGGAACTTGCAGCCATAGAAGTTACTGTTTGAAGCTAAGCCCAAATTCAGATAGGCTTACTTGACTCCGTATGGATGTAGGCTCTGGGGAGTGTCAGTGCTTGGTGTGAAATAACCCAAAATTCTTTGTAATTATTCGACTTTTAATAAACCTGGTTTGATGCCTGTGGGGTCTCAAAAGAGTTTGTGCAAGCTCTTTTGTGAACGTGTTTCAATAAGTGCTGTTTAAATGTAATGAAGACATGAGATAAATACTTTTTCAAAACTTGGTGCCATCTTATGTTTTAGCCAGTCGCATCAGGCACCTTTATTTCGGGTAACATATATTCACTAGCAGTACTGTTGTGCTGAGAAGGGCTTTAAAGAGATCACTCCTGCTCTGTCAAATGATCTCACAAAGAAGCGTAAGCTGCTGCGTTCGTCGCCGCTGAGAAGGCAGCAGGAGCCAATACAAAGCTGCGGGAAGGCTGATGGGACCTCGCACTGCCTGCCTGTGGCGCCCGGACCCGCACACTGCCGGGAGGTGCTCGGCGGCGTCGGGCGCTGACTCGCCTGAGCAGCCGGCTGGGGCTGGGGCTGGGGCTGGGGCTGGGGCGCCGCGGAGCCGGGCGGCCCCAGCCTCGGGCGGGTGGAGCGGCTGCGCTGCGGAGCGGACGGTGGAGGGTAGTTGTGTGCCGCCTGGGCTGATGTGCGAAGGTATTTTCCTGTCCTTACTGTTCCTTGGGTTGTTTCTGTGCCAGATGCGTGCCTAGGAATTGCTGTCGCTTTATGTTTTATAGTGTTTATTTTGAAAGTAGAGAGCAGTGAGCAGTTATTGTGGTTATTACTCTGTGTGTAGATCTGGGGGAGAAACTTGCTGCAGAAACAAAAGCAGCAAACTTCGAACTACTAAGTCAAGCTGGGTTTTCTTCTTGGTGTTTTCTTTCCTTTGGAATTCAGTCAAGGCAAAATTGTCCCCAGAACTAATAGTTTATTCATCTATTTAGAAAAATCGGTCACTATGAACCCCTCATTCCATTAGCTATAGAGTGGGGGGAGTCAGTAAAAAAAACTGTTTCTTTTTTTGTTAAGCAGAATGTCCTTCCTGAGACTGTGATCTGCATCTTTCACATCAGTGTGCTTTCTCTGCTCTGAAACGGAAAAGATCTTAACACTTGCTTTTTAATTCTTTGTACTGGAATTTGATGTTTATTGCGAAGTATAGCTTCCACAACCACCTTCCTCAGAGGAATTCTTTTCCAGAGAAGTACTCGTAACAGGCTAACATGTCAAGCAGCACTTTGTCTAATTTTTTTGCAGTTTTTACAGTTGAGGCTTAGTAAACTTAAGGGCTTGTACATGGCTAATGTGTCGATACAAAGCTAAATTCAGTGCAGTAGTAACTGTTCAGTTAGTACTTTCTCTTAGCTTCTCTTTCCTTCACCCCCTTTTTCTCTTAGCAAAATAAGCTTTTTTGAGAAGACCGCTTTCTTTTTCTTTCTTTTTTTTTTTGTTCATACATTAAATATCCTTCATATTTAACTCTTCCTATTTCATAGCATTTTTTTAATGCTTCTTTGTGTGTTACTTTGGCTGCTTTGTATTATTTTGGTAATTACTGTTCTTGTATTTCTGTAATTTCCTTGCCTGGTATTCATTGCAATGCTGCTAGCAATCTAAAGACACTGCTTTAGGTTAGAAAAAGGATAAATTTTAGTGATTACTGTATTCCATTTAATATGGAGAACTACAAACAAGTTTATAATACTTTACATGTAATTTGAAGACAAAAATAATATGTATTTGCGTATTTTTACAAAAGAAGGAAGTTTATATTTGAAGTGCTATCTTGTTACAAGAGGGTAACAGGTTCCTGTGTATGGTTAACTCTAGGTCTGTGTTCCCTTATTTCTTATAAAGTCAGCTGATTGGTGGAACTGGTAAACTAATAGTATAGGAGATGCAGTAAATAGTTAATGATTTTAATATTAATGTATTGTGGACTTTTACAGGACTGAGTCTTGTTTTAGAGAGTTTGAGACTGTGTGTGAATTCTCAGTTACTCTTATCTGAATGTAACTGGTGCTTTTGGTTTTCTTTTCCTGGGGAGGCAGAAGAATAGTTAGCTGGGGTTATTTGATGCATTTTATCAGTCAGTGTTAGTACTCAGGTTTCAGGAACGTAATCCACATGGCTTTGTAGTTACAACCCTATGAAATAAGAGTGCAATTTAATGAGAAGTCTGCTACGCTTAATGATGAAGTGCTTCTTTCTCAGCTGTTGTACTGAGCTGCTGAAACAAAGAAGTTCGCCCAAGTTCCTGTGTTTCACACTTTATACCCTTGGAGAGTGAATATACAGACTGTAAAGAAGTTTGTGACTCGATATCTTCTTTATGGTTTTCTACTTGTGCTAAATCACTGGTTGGAATAATTGTATTGTCACCTTGTGTCATGTTTGCTCAGGTGTAATAGCTTTGCCAGAAAGGCAGTCGCCTGTAAAATTGTGGTGCAAAGTTTTTAATGCTCTTTAGGAAGGTGGGGAGGCTTGACAGAGGCTTTTCTTCCCTTAAAAAACCACCAACCAAACAAAAAAACCAGCCAACAAGAAGTTATTTTTTGTTTGGTTTGGGTTGGTATTTTTTTCTGTTTCTTTTTCGTTTACTGATTTACTGGTGTATGGGATTCTCTGATGAGAACACCTTTTTAGAACTAGTAGACAGGTCTTCATGCTGAGGAAAAAAATCATATGAAGCAAAGGAAATTTAAACCATACAGATATTAAAAAAAGAAGTTAACTGGCCATGCTGGATTTTGGTCTTTACTTTCTGTACAGCTAAATTGTCGTAAGGGATGAAGGTATAAAGAGAAGTGATTTCTTGTGTGCTGCAGGCTTTGCTTTGAGATGTGCAGTTTTAAACTTCATTTCTACTTATTAACAACACACACAATTTACCTTTTCGTCTGTGAATGCCCATTATTCACAAACATGATTAAAAAAAAACAACTGAAAAACAAACAAAAAAACCCAACCAAAAAATAACCCCACATTTTCACAAAGGGTGGACTTGTGAAGGACATTTGTGTAGTGTATTGTTGATATTGAACTTTCAGGGCTAAGATGTGGTAACACTGACATCTGTAGCTGGTTTTAGCACTACTGGCTCTAAGTTCATAGTTTTAAATATGTGTTAGGAGCTTTAAATTAGAAAAGACCATCTGTGTGTCCAGGTGTGGTTTTTGCTATTGTAGCCTTAATGCCATACTATATCTGGCTTACTTATTGAGTCCCATCTGAAAACAAGAGTACAGCTTGGTTTTTTTCTCTTCTGTCACTGGAGCTCCTAACACTCGGAACCTTCTCCTTATTTCCATAGTCAATACAGTCTTTCCCCCCTCCTAGTGTCTTCACTATCCTTTTGATTACTTCTTTTACCTGACATCTTGTAACATGGTAATGAAAATGGTACATGGCATTCATTTTTACACTTTACCAGTGTTTTGTTCAGTGTTACCATTGCCTTCTCTATTCCTAGTGGAAATATGTCTGTTCTGGATTTAAGTAGCACATCTGCCATTTTGCCCCTGGATCACATTCATGGTTTTTAATTATGTTGTAATTAACTAAAACTCCCTAGCCCTCCTTCTTTGCAGTTTTCCCTGGGAAGTGCACAGTATACCAGGAAACTTCTTGTACTCGCCGAGTATATGACCTTGAGTTGTGCCTTATTGAATTTTTCCTGTTTCTTTACCTCAGTTCTTCAGAGTATCTAGTTATTTCTGTGTAATATCTATGTTGTCTTTTCCAATATCTGTATACCTGCTGTACTATGTGTTATCAACCTGTTCCTAATGCTAGCGGCAGTTACTAGTTGAAATGTTCAATAAGATCAGTTCAAAGACTGATTTTTAAGACCCTCTGATAGTCACGTTTTCAGGACTTCTGCTGGTGTCTCCTCTTGAATCAGATGCTTCACTACATCTAAATTGCTCTACTAGTTGCAGCTTAACTGTTTCCCATGTGACACAGCTGAATACTCTGCTAAAATCCAGATTAGTGAGATCTACAGCTTGTGGAGAACATTATCTGATGAAATAATCTTTTAGGTTAGTCTGTCACAAGCTTGCTAGTATTAAACCCCTAATAAATCTGGTAATTTACATTTCCCAGTGCTTTCACATCTTTAGAAGAAAATTTGAAGGGAAGTGTACTTGGTGTCTGTACCACTGAAGCAAGTTTTATTGGCTTGTAGAAAATTCTTCTCTTTTAAGCATGAATAATTTATTTCCTACTCTTTAATTGTATGCTGTATCCTAATTAAAGGACTGTCTCAGTTATGTTCAATTTTGTGTCCTGTTTATTTTGAAAGTCTGGCTTTGGCTGTTTAACGTCCCCTAAATCTTTTATTTCACTTTATGATTATTTCCTCTTTTGTACCTTTGTGTATCTTAGGTTTTATTTTCATCTTCATCATTCAACCCCTTCTTCTCATACCATTGTAAACATTAGTGCCTTTACTAAAAACAAGGTAAAAAATTTCCTCTGGTACTTAGATTACCCTTCTTGCAGCATGAGAACCCAAGTTGTTCTTTTCCTGATCCTTCCCTGCTTGGATCACCAATCAATCTTTATAAAGCTATGAAAATGAGAAAAAAATGTTGTGTTTGGATTTTGAGATCTGTTATGCCAATATTCACTGATTTTTCTTTTTAGACATTTTTGTTGTGTCTGGTTTTAGGCTTTTTAAAAAAGTTTGTTTTTTTTTTTTTTAACCCTTCTAATATTTGAGATAGTTAACTGTTAGATTTGCATTCATACAGAATAAAATGGCAAGTCTTTCTTCTTGAAAGTCTTCCTCTTCTTCCTTCCTTCCTTGGAATACTGAAGAGTTTGATACCTGGGATTTGACGATTTCTTGCCTTCCTTGTTCAGATAGCCGGGCTCCTCAATTCAGTTGATTTTTCTAGTTAGTTCCCTTAATTTCTTTCTTTTTTTTTTCCCCCAAAGCAAATGCCAATAATTAATTAAAAATCTATTTTCTTTTGTTCTTCCATTTTGTTTAATCAACTTATTACCATTCAAATCCAGTTCATTTTCTGTGAGTGAACTTTATCCAAATTGTGTATGAATTAAGCTTATTTCTTATACAGACAAAAGTTATGCACTGAATCAATCATGTGAGAGTATACAAATTACACTGTTATTAGCATTCTTTGCTCTTTGTATCTGGAAAATTAAATTTTACAATATGGCACAGCTTCTATATACTTTTACTCCTCTTAAGAACACTACAGCAACCAATGTGTTGCGTTAAGTTTTATGGCATTATTGCAGTCAAATGCAATTTGACTGGATCAGCTCTTCCCGGGTTTTGATCAGAACCGATACCGAGGTTTAACATATGGTGCTCTTTTGGCTTTGTATCTCTGTCTCAAATAGAAAATCCTTTGGAGAGCATCTTCTCTGCCTATGTCTGGAGAAATAATAAGATCACGTTAGCTGGTTGCACCAATGTTTCGTTACTCAGGTTCCTAGTGTTTGTATGCAGTGTTATTTTCTGCTAGCAGCTCTTTGCACCCCAGGAGAACCAGTCGCAGTTAATGGAAGAACTTTGCCCAAAATCAGGCCTGACTTGTTAACAGCATCAGTGTTTCAACCCTGTCATTAACTATGGCTGCATCACTTTGTTGTAATAAGCTGAATAATGAGTGGTTATTTCATCTAGAGACCACAATTGATATAGAAGTTGTTAATAGTTTCCTGGCGGAGCAGAGGCATTCCTCACAGGGCATTCCATCAAATACTGCTCATGCTGTTTATTTTTCCATCTGTAGAGAAGATATTTAAGATTTCATTTTCTCCAACATAAGGTGATCACAAATCTGATATACATCATGCTGTTCTACAGTTTTGATGAGGTGATGCCAGAAAGGAAGCAGAAATAATCAAACCTGCAGCTTTTCCATTGCAATAATTCAAATGTGAAGCCTGTTGAAGGTTCAGATCTTTGCTTTAATGCTTCCAGGTGGCATGGTTTATCCGTCCACTCTCCTGTTGTGCTTGTAACTGAGAGACGCGAGTTCTCTCTCTCCAGATATGTATGTAATATGTATACATATGTATATAGTAACTACTGTCCAGTCTTCAGATATTCAGGATATATGCTTTAGTTGGTGTGTCTTTGCTCCAGTCCTTGTTTTGGTGGTGCCCTAATGTTTTAAACTAAGTTCCACTTTGCTGAGTAGACCTTCTCTTTCACTGAGTAGTAGCCATCAGCTAAATCTCCAGCAAGTTCATGCACAGATAGATATTAACTGTTGGTTTAATGGAGAAATATCTGCAAGGTTTCAGTACAAAAATGTACTCTAACATCTAGGCTTTTAAGAAGAAACCCTTTGTATCACAATATATAGAAATAATTGTAAGCTCTGTTAAAGCAGGGAATGTCTCTTGAAATTTTATAGCAGTTTTTAATATCACATGCACCTTTGGTAAAGTGGAATTTTCCTATGACATTTTCTATTGAAAATGTTCAATCTTCTGAATACCTCTGGTGCTTTCGCTTTGGTGCTGTGTAAGCTGGATCTGTTTTCTATGTGACTGTTAAGATGCTACAACAACTTTTGCGTTTCCAAAAAATTACTATTGCTCAGTAGTTTTCTTCCTTCCTAGCATACCAACACACATTAGATTATAAATTAGGTAAATGCTCTTATTATTTGTAAGCACTTACACTATCTTAGATATATAAGTGAGGAAAGAGTAGAGCAGTATTGTGACAATCAAATTACACATGAGGATTTAGAGATTTAATTTCTGATGATAAACTGGGACAAAAAAGGTTTGTTACAGATTGCTTCTGAATATACAGAGGCCAGGATGCTTCTAGGTTGCAGAAGAATTTAGGTTCCTCAAGTGGCAGTTCCTGATCTAGCCACAGTCTGTAGGCTATGCACATTCACTGAATCCCAGCCATGGGATTTTTGTCTCCTGGTAGAAAAGCTTGGGAGAGGGAATTTACTGTGTTTGCTACTCTTCTAGTATCATTGCAAAGTGCTTCCATAATTTTGAGCTTTTGAGAGAGATAGTATACTGATCAAGTGATGTGATTGCTTGCATTGACATCTCTTTTTCACATCTAGTGGAGTTTGTGCTAGTTTGATATGAAGTGCCCTGCTGTGCTGGTGGAAGTGAGATGTGAACACCCTAGTCTTCCTCTGCTACACCATTAGAGTCTTGTTTAATTTGTACTTTCATGACCCTTAAGTCCCATGCAGTGTTCGATTTGCTTTCTAAATAGCTAAGGTGGGCCTTGGTGTTGCTTCTGCGGGTGAACCTTTATGCGGCACATACTGCTTGAAATGCATCTAAAAGTCTAGTATACTTGCTTCTCCCAAGGGTACCTGTAAACAAGTACAAGAATATGTGCTTCCTGTTAACCTTGACTCCTATTCTTTGTTCCTTGACAGTTCTGATTTACTTGGATGTTGAACATACCATTATCAATGGTTTCTACCTTTCTTAAAGGTAGGAAGCAGAAGAGATTATGGTCCTGTATCTTAAAATTTAATAGCTTAGAACCTCCAAGATTTCCCAGCATCAACTGGAAGATAGAGTCCACACTGCAATATCTGAGCCATGGTAGACTGTGGTTATTACTGCTCTGTTTCAGCTGATGAGTTGCACGCTAGACATAGCTCAAGGCTGCTGCTAGTGCTTATAGAGCTCTATAGAGGAAAGAGGATTGATTGATCCAATGCCTAGCAGTGTTTTGGCCTTGGATCAACATGAAAGACCCAAGAATGCAACGCAAACCATCCTATGGGTGGACTTGTTATTTATCTTTTGGTTTAACTTCTTTCTTTTCTTGTACTCATATTGACTTAGCGCCATGCAAAACACTTCCATGTAGTATACTTTGGAGATGTCTCTGTTCAGATAGCTTTAGTCCCAGTTAAAAGCTGTTTTGCCCCCTATATATTACATGAAATTTCTCTGATTTGTGAGTAGTATTTAGACCCATTGTTAAGCCCGACTGAGTGTTGCATTAACTGGAATGCTGCCTGCCTGGTATCTTTGCTGTTTTAAGACCACTCCTAACTGAGATTTGCACAGTGGGGTCTGTGAGACCCCATGCAAATGGGTGTCTTGTTCTCCAGCCTGTGCCTGGAATAGTTGCCACAGTGACCATGTTATGCCTGCATCCTGCCCCAGGACAGCCTCTGCAGCATGTCACAAGAAGGGTTAGAGGTTTTCAAAAGTGTTGTCTTGTACTGCAATAAGAGCTGGGGCAGCTGGGGCAATTTCTAGGCACTGAACATATCTAAATGATGTAAGAAGGCAGTAATAAGGCCCCCGTGGTGCATGCTTGCTTGTTTTCAGGTGAACCCCTCCTGTTCCTGTCCCTATCTCTCTTCTTCCTCTCTGCTAGCCTAAAAGTGGGAGAAAGCCCTCACGTTCCTTTTTTCCCAATGGTCTTTTCTTGTAAGGTTTATGAAGATAGCTACCTCTCAACAAATCTAAACCATCACCATGTTTGCTGTGAGCATAGGTATCAGCAGTGTCTACTGGTACTCCTTATTCTGAGGGACACTTGGAGCTACTTGTTCCCATCAAAGCTTTCTTCCTCTCCCGTTCAAAGAGCCATTGTCCTAGTAGGGATGGTCACTCTGTTCAGAGTGCGATTGTTCTTAGTCATAGTGGGCAATGCATCCTAGGTGTGTTGTCAACCTCTTGTCTGCACCCCTCCAGCACCAGCACTATCTTTTTTAGATCCTGGTCTGGGACTTAATAGCCTTGCTGAGTGGGACTGGCTTTACCCCTCTGGGTTGAGTGTAGATATTCATGTGGGATCACTGTGAGCTGTGGGATCACTGTGAGCTGTGGGATCACAGTGAGCTGTGGGATCACAGTGAAAATAGCTTGGCCATACTGCCTTTAGCAGAGCTGAAGGGGGACTTCTGTGCCTTCAGCTCACTGGCACCTGAACCACCCTGTGTGGGTGCAGGGTTTGTAGTGTTTTCTTCACACTGTCTTCACTATCTCCTTGGGACTGCCTTCAGTATCCCCTGGGGAAGCTCCTGCCCTTGTTTCTGCCCTAGGTGAAGTCACACCTCTCCCGAACACTAGGTACCACACTTGAACATATTTCATAGAATCATAGAATCATAGAATAGTTAGGGTTGGAAAGGACCAACCAGCTGCAGTTGGAGAGCACTGGGTGCTTTCTGAGGGGCAGGTAGTACCAGGGCGTCTACCATGGCTTGTGTGCATGTGTGAAGCTTGAGCGTCGTTGATAGCACAAGCGAATGTCTAACTCTTGCTTTGCACGATTTGAAGTGGCTCTTGGATCAGAAGCCAGACTCTAGGTTTCTTTCTTAGTGCAAGTATTTACATATAACCCCTGCAAAATGTGTCTTAATTTCAGCAGACTTGTGGAAATGCAAATGAATAAGTAGATGTAAGAAAGAAGCAGTGCTGATATAGTCTTTGGTTTCTAGTTTGTACACATCTAGGGTGTCAGTAGATATGCACAGAAAATGAAACAAATCTGAGTGCTGGATGGAGGCAGTAAAGAAAGGTTCCTGTACTTGCTATCTCACAACACAACCTACATGATTGTTATGAAATGAACTGATAAGAGATATTACTTTTCCCACCATCATTAGGATGCAAGTGTTTTCTGAATGTGCCAGATGTTTGGCTTTCATTATCTGGAAGCTTCTTTCATTTCATACCCTAGTGAAAGGGAAGCCTGAGCATGTCCAGCAGAATTATAAACAGTTTCCTGTACGAACGAATAAAGCATCATAGTTAATGAACAACAACATGGTAATAGTAAGTCCAGCTAATGAATGCTTTCCCTGTTATTTTAGAGAGGCGGCCAAGTGACATTTTTCTGATTCTGGATCACTGAATCCGTATGGATTATTTGTCTGAGAAATGCTTCTTTCTATTTTAATATTTGGGAGGAGTTTGTTCAATGCCTTATACTTTACAGTCAGATTTCTGAGTTATTCAGAATACCCTTATATTCAAAGCTGGCTAAGGGAATGTCCTCTAAGATGGTAGCAATTGGAAAAAAGTATCTTTACTAACAGTTTTTGGCTAGTTTTGTTGTTTCAGGTTTATTGTTTGGTCGGTTTTTTTAATTTATTAATTACGGAGAGATCCAGTGAACCCTTTTTTCAAAGCACTATAATTCCAACTCCAGTAACAGTTTCTGAAAGTATTAGTTTGTGTAGAGGGAGGAGTTTCTGAACTATAGATTGTAACAAGATAGTTAAGACTTGCATGTTCAATACTGCTCTGCCAAAAGCAGTAGACTCTCTTTACTCCATGTAATGAGACAATCACTGTTACCAGAATATTCCCCAAATTCATTTTCATGCTACTGTACTGCTCGGGATATGTGTGTATCTTTTATTTCTAAGAAGTGAATGAATGTCTTTGGAGCACTGAAATGCACTTGGATAGATAGAGTGTCACTGCACCAGATGGAACAGGTTTGTTCTTTCCAATTGCAGAAGAGGAAAGAACTTTTGTGTGGCATTCTCTGAAAATATCTTCTTCAGCCAGGCCAGCTGGATTTTTGAGAGGCTTTATCTGCAATTCTTTAGCAGTTGGTGCTTGTAACTGATCTGGAAGTGATTTTTACTGCAGCTCAAGTGTGGTTCATTGTTTTTTCCAATGATCTGAGCTGAGAACCTGTCGTGGTTTAAGTCCAGTCAGCCACACGGCCCGTTCTCTCACTCACTTCCCCCTCTTTCTTCCCCCCGCTCCCGGAGGGATGGGAAGGAGAATCGAAAAGAATGCAACTCCCACAGGCTGAGATAAGAACAGTTTAGTAACTAAAGTATAACACAAATCACTACTGCTACCACCAATAATAATAGTGACAAGGCAAATACAAGGAAAGAATACAATTCTCACCACCTAATACCAAGCCCGAGACCACGCAGTGCCCCCCCCCCCCCACCCTTCTGGGTCTCTGCACTCTGCTTTCCATCCTGGGCATGACGTGCTGTGGTATGGAATAACCTCTTTGGTCAGTTTGGGTCAGGTGTCCTGTCTCTGCTTCCTCCCGGCTCCCCTCCTCCCTGGCAGAGCATGAAACTCAGAAAGTCTTTGATCAGACCAAAACATCACTAAGCAGTAACCGAAACACTGGTGTTATCAGCGCTGTTCCCAGGCCCAAAATCAAAAACACAGCTCTGCACCAGCTACCAAGAAGCAGAAAAATGACTGCTGCTGCTGAACCCATGACAGAACCCATTGTAAAAAGCCTAGTAAAAGCTAACGGGGAGACCAGAGTCAATGGTTTCATGGTTCAAATGCAGGTTGTAACAGGTGCACCTTTACGGTTGTCCCATGATTGGTTTTCAGAATTGTTCCCATCTAGAGGTGAGTATATGTCTGAAGCCTCTTCCTGGTGCTAAAGCAAGGAGATTATCATTCTAGTTACTCACATGAGCTTCATGAAAGTGAGAACATCTGAGGTATTACGTATGTTAGCTGAGCAGGGTACTGTGCATTTTCAATGGGAGAAGGGGATAGCACTTAAAATGATATTTAAAAGCATTTTCTCCTCCCATTTTGCCAGCACTGCTTTGTCTGTGTTGTGCTTTACAGAGCAATTTTTCTTCCATGAGCAGGGAAATGCACTGATATTTATGTGTTAGTTCTACAGCAGAGGTTTATAGGGAATTGCCATGATCCTATTGGCATCTGTGATTTCTCACTGTCCTCTTCTACAGTGGCAAAGGGAACTCAAAGATGGCAGATCCGTCTCTCGAAAAGCAAACTCCAGGGGATCGGTATCCCCATTCCCTGAATCTTTTTGAAAAACTGGGTAGAATTGATGCAGCACTGCTCCATTTCTCCCTGAATAACTGGAGGGAATTAACAGTACTTTGAAACATAATGTATCAAAAAAAAAAAAAAAAAAAAGGCCTCCAGCAGCATGTGTGTAGAAATCTTATCTGTGCCTGTCTCATAAGTCAGAGCATCTGGAACTGTTCTGTGCAGAGTCCAGCTGAGCTCCTCAGTATCTCAGACTGGGTTCATTAGGCAATATGACATTTTAATGCAGTCCAGTGTTTTTTCATGATTTTGATGAGATTAGCTATGAAACTGTGGATTGATGAAGATTACCTTGGTCTGTAGGTGACATTGCAAGTACTGGACATACATACTGCATTTTCCATGGTCTTGGTGTGCTTGCTTTTCAGAAGGTCCTTAGTTTCTGTTAGTTTTGACTAACTTTTGTCATGAAGCTGCAACTTGAGAAAAGGATCTGGTATGGTTTTGATCTATGTTCTGTTGGAGAGCTGTGCACTAAGGGAAGGGCAATAGTTATGAAAGGAATGGGAAGAATAAGCAAAGGTAAGTCATCTTGGAGGACAAGGAGGATATAGAGAATGTTGACAGGCAGAAAGAGAAGTAAAACCTATGAATAAACACAAAAGGAG